>CP136057.1:377414956-382979956 GCA_032464435.1 Aegilops umbellulata
AGAGAAATACAAGGAGAATACCAGCTGCTGAGAAGAACAAGGCCCCAGTGCCTGAAACTATTGGAGAAGATGAAGAAGAACAAGTTCTGAGAAAACTCAAGCCCAAGATACCAGACCACAATGATGATCATCCTGTGGCTGAGAACATGAAAATCAGAAGAGACTCAGGGTTGAGGAAGTGGAGAGATGAAGACCCATATGCTTCAAGGAGAAGAACTGCTGTTGACTACAGGTTCCACACAAAGGAACAACAGGACTTCTATGAGACAGTTTTCTTGGATAAGAAGCCTATCGTTTGTGACATGAGGTGGGTCGACTGGACCTACATCAAGGAAAATGAAGAGCACTATCCTGGAGTGCAAGAAAACTTCAGTGCTTGTGGAGTTGCTGACTTTGTTGGGCACAAGCTCACAAAGTGGAACAAGGAGCTCATTATGCAATTCTACTCCACAACACACTTCTACCCAGATGGAAGGATAACATGGATGTCTGAAGGTACAAGGTACCAATCCACTGTTGAGGAATGGGCAAAGTTGATCAATGCCCCAGAGGAAAATGAAGATGACTTGGATGTCTATGCCAAGAAAAAGATGGATCATAACACAATGGCAAATATGTACAAGGAGATTCCAGCAGATGATCTTGACACTCACCAGCTTGGGTCCATGAAACACTTGTTGTCAGGACTGCCTACGATCAACTGGATCCTTAGGCACACACTCTTGCCCAAGTCTGGAGATCACAGAATGATTAGAGGTCATGCCATTAACTTGCTACATATATTTGATGTGCCTCAGAAATTCAAGGTCATGAGCCTCATAGTAGAGACTATCAAGAGGACTACAGCAGATCAGAAGAGGAGCTGTGGTTATGCCCCTTAGATCCAAGAGTTGATTAACTAAAAAATGGGCACATGCACTTACTTGTTGGACAAGGAACATTTGCCTATTCATCTAGATTTCGAGGACAATCAAGTTGTGATGAATGAGAATGAACCATCATCAGCCCAAGCACAAGCAAAGAAGGAGAAGGCAAGGAAGGAGAAAGCTGCCAGGATGCCAACTCAAGAGGAGGCATCTGAATATTTCTTGAAAACCAAGCAGGAGCAACTTAGTTACTTGATTGCATCTACACTGAGGATTGAGAAAGGACTGGCCACCCTCACTCAGAATCAGGAGAGCTTAGAGAGAATCATGGAACAAAAGTTCTATGACTTGGATGTAAAAGTAACAGAGATTCAGTCTGCAGTGGAGCAAGTTCAAGATGACATGCAGGAGAGGAAAGGGAAGACTACAACTGATGCATTTTCCAGAGTGCCACGAGCTCAGAGGTCAACTGCAGTGCCAGTTCCTGACACCAGAGCCACCACATCAGCTCCAGCTACAGCACCAACCCAACCAGCTCCAGCATTCACCTCAGCTCCAGCTCCAACTACTTCAACAAAAGCCTTCATCCTTGGAGTGATTCGGACTCCACCACCACCAGAAGATCAGGCCTGAGAGTCGATCTAGCACTATGCATTTTCTAGGAACTTTTTGGTAACTTGTTGCCAAAGGGGGAGAAAAATGTATAGATCATAGGCTTCGAGAGAGAGAGAGAGTGTTGCATTTATTCTCTCTTGCTTTATTTTGTGTTTTTCAAACTTTGTTTGCTTTTGGTTGAGATACTATGAGATACCTGTGAGACATTGATGATCATGTGTTTGATCATAAGCTACACTTTATGCATGTTTGATACTATCCTATCTATCTTATGTGATCATTCACTTTTCTTGGTGATGAGTGCATGTATTCAATTCTTATCACTTTGAGCGCTCCACCAAGATGTATGTGACATGGAAGAGTGACCTATGATTCTAACTCTTTGTGCATTTGCAGTCCAAAGCAAATTTTGAAATATGCACAAATTTAGGGGGAGCTCTTGCTTTTCACATACTTCTCAAAGCGACAATGTTCTAAATCTTATTATTTATCGAAGCTTTGATCTATATGTTGTCATCAATTACCAAAAACGGGGAGATTGAAAGTGCAACTATCCCTAGGTGGTTTTGGTAATTCATAACAACATATAGCTCATTGAGCTAATGCTATTCCAAGATGACAATTTCAGGAAAGCTCAATGATTGGCATGGCATGGATAATGATAGTGGATCCCTCAAAATGCTAAGGACAAAGGATTGGATCAAGCTCATAAGCTCAAGACTCTTCATTTTATATTTTAGTGATCCAAGATCACATTCAGTCTTTAGGAAAAGCCAATACTATCAAGGAGGGATGAGGTGTTGCTTAATGAGCCTCTTGCTTCATGTGCTTAGTGATATGCTCCAAAACCCTCAGCTACTTTCCCATATCCACACTTGACCTAAACCTAAAGTCAAACTCAGCCCCACCGATTCTTTCTACCCGGCGCCACCGAGTTTCACATGTCATAGCCACTGCCAAACCCTAAGCAAATCGGTTCTACCGATAGGGATCTCGGTCTCACCGAGATGGGATTGCAATCTCTCTGTTTCCTTTTCGTAACTTTTCGGTCTCACCGAAAGCACGGATCGGTCCCACCGACATGGCAATGTAAACTCTCTGTTTCCTTTTTGTAACTTTTCGGTCTCACAGAAAGAGCAAATCGGTCCCACCGAGTTTACCTGACCAACCCTCTGGTTAGCTTATTAGCAAATCGGTCTCACCGAGTTTGTGTAATCAGTCTCACCGAGATTACGTTATGCCCTAACCCTAACAATATCAGTTCTACCGAGTTGCATGTCGGTCCCACCGAAAATCACTAACGGTCACTAGGTTTACTAAATCGGTCCGACCGAGTTTGTTGATTCGGTCCCACCGAGATTGGTAAATTGTGTGTAATGGTTAGATTTTGTGTGGAGGCTATATATACCCCCCCACGTCCTCTTCATTCGTGGAGAGAGCCATCAGAACACATCTAGACTTCCAACTCATATGTTCTGAGAGAGAACCACCTACCCTTGTGTTGAGCTCAAGATATTCCATTCCTACCATATGAATCTTGATCTCCAGCCTTCCCCAAGTTGCGTTCCACTCAAATCTTCTTTCCACCAGATCCAAATCCTATGAGAGAGAGTTCAGTGTTGGGGAGACTATCATTTGAAGCACAAGAGCAAGGAGTTCATCATCAACACACCATTTGATACTTCTTGGAGAGTGGTGTCTCCTAGATTGGCTAGGTGTCACTTGGGAGCCTCCGACAAGATTGTGGAGTTGAACCAAGGAGTTTGTAAGGGCAAGGAGATCGCCTACTTCGTGAAGATCTACCGCTAGTGAGGCAAGTCCTTCGTGGGCGACGGCCATGGTGGGATAGACAAGGTTGCTTCTTCATGGACCCTTCGTGGGTGGAGCCCTCCGTGGACTCGCCAACCGTTACCCTTCGTGGGTTGAAGTCTCCATCAACGTGGATGTAGGATAGCACCACCTATCCAAACCACGCCAAAAACATCCGTGTCTCCAATTGCGTTTGAATTCTCCAAACCCTTCCCATTACATTCTTGCAAGTTGCATGCTTTACTTTCCACTGCCTATACTCTTTGCATGCTTGCTTGAATTGTGTGATGATTGCTTGACTTGTCCTAAAGTAGCTAAAATCTGCCAAACTCTAAAATTGGGAAAAGGTTAAGTTTTTATTGGTCAAGTAGTCTAATCACCCCCCTCTAGACATACTTCAAGGTCCTACACTTTCCAGTGCCCTATAGGAGCTGGTTCCTGTTCGTCTCCTGCATCGTCGTCCATACCGTCGATGTCTTCGGAGTCGAAGTCTAACATGTCGGTTAAATCATTGACAGTGGCTACGAAGTGGGTGGTGGGTGGGTGTCAAATTTCTTCGTCGTCCGCATCCCAATCCTGCCGGTCATAATCCGGCCAGGACTCTCCTGACAAAGAGAGAGACCTTAGTGAATTCAGAATGTCGCCAAAAGGCGAGTGCTGAAAGATATCCGCGGCGGTGAATTCCATGATCGGCGCCCAATCGGATTCGATTGGCAGGGGCGCGGACGGTTCGGAGTCCGGAGAAGAGTTCGGCACTTTGGAATCACGGGCTTCGCAGAGGATAAGACTGGTGTTCGGCTCTATCGCCGTTGAGACTGCAGCCCCTGCGGCGGGGTCTAGCCACCCGTCCTCGATCGGCGCAGTTGGCTCCGAGATAAGGGTCGGAGCGGATGCGGGTGTGGCCTCCAGGGCACTGTTCGGCGGCAGAGTTAAATCCTTCCCATCGTGACAGTGCGGCGCGCTCAACTGCGGCTCGAATTCGTCGAAGATCAAGTCTCCGCGGATGTCAGCCGTGTAGTTCGAACTTCCAAATCTAACCTGATGGCCAGGGGCGTAGCTTTCAATCTGCTCCAGATGGCCAAACGAATTGGCCCGCAGTGCAAAGCCGCCGAATACAAAGATCTTTCCAGGGAGAAAAGTCTCACCCTGGACTGCATCACCAACGATGATCGAAGGAGCCATCAAGCCTGATGACGACAACACAGAGGAACTCTCAATGAAAGCACCAATGTCGGTGTCAAAACCGGCGGATCTCAGGTAGGGGGTCCCGAACTGTGCGTCTAGGCAGATGGTAACAGGAGACAAGGGACACAATGTTTTTACCTAGGTTCGGGCCCTCTCGATGGAGGTAAAACCCTACTCGTGCTTGATTAATATTGATGATATGGGTAGTACAAGAGTAGATCTACCACGAGATCAGAGAGGCTAAACCCTAGAAGCTAGCCTATGGTATGATTGTTGTTTTTTCTGTCCTACGGACTAAACCCTCCGGTTTATATAGACACCGGAGGGGGCTAGGGTTACACAGAGTCGGTTACAATGGGAGGAGATCTGAATATCCGTATTGCCAAGCTTGCCTTCCACGCCAAGGAAAGTCCCATCCGGATACGGGACGAAGTCTTCAATCTTGTACCTTCATAGTCCAACAGTCCGACCAAAGGTCATAGTCCGGTCGTCCGGACACCCCCTAATCCAGGACTCCCTCACCTAGGCTGATGAAAAGGCCTCACTGGTGATCCGGGCCGAGACAGCAGAAGCATCACTTGCGGAAGCAACAGCCGAGCTGTCGGACTAAAAGCGCCAGATATCTCAAATGGTCTTAGCAATCTTCGGTAAGTTACTTTATATAAACCTTACGTATTGCAAGCCTTCTTTTGATGACTATTTCAATTGTTATCTCCGGCTCACCTTATGTTTATCAATGCAGGCCCCAGGAGCACAAACCTCAAGCAGAACATGTTGATCAAACTAAAAGCGGTTTACACTCTGGTGGAGCAACTCTACACCGGGTCACAACGTGCTTTGGCCTTTGTGGCTTTATCAAATGATGCTCCCCATCTCCTGCAAGATGTGCTAAAGTGGCTTGCTGTGCTGCCTCAGTGGGTCCAAGAGCTAAGACGGGCATCTGCAAGAGCCGGAGCGATAGCCGCATTGAGCCGGGCCAAGGCGTGGCTTCCAGAGCTAGACCCAGCTGACATTGCTCTTGGGTATCCAAGCTTGAAGGAAGATGGCACCTTGTTCAATGAGACAGATTTCACCGCCTGTGTGAAGGATATACGCCCTGTGGCCACTCTTATTGGGAACGACACTGACCTTACCAAATATCAGCCGGGTTACGACAACGAGAATCGAAGACTCCCAACACCTCTCTATGATGAAGTCAGCCCATGCCTCCAATCTGTAAGCATACCTTGCCCCTGAAGTCGACCCAGCTGGTTTAATAGATGACGAAGCTGAGTTTGAAGCTTTGAGTGGCATTGACTGGGCATCGTCAACCTTCCAGGACAAGGCAGCCGACGGAGAAGCGGAGAAGGATAACCCGGAATCTTCAAGCCAACCGAAGGAGTGAACCACCCGGCGTCATATGTTTGTGTCTTTGTGGAAAAAACAATGCTTCATTATTCAGACTCGGGGAGTCTTGTAATAGGGTAGAAAAACTCTTGATTTTTGCCATGCCATCGCGCATGTTTATGGCGCTCAATACTTTCGTAAGCCACCACCTTTATATACTTCCGGGTTAAATTGAACTCCTATTTCCCTTATGTTAAACAGAAATTTGCTTGCATTGCCCTGCATATAAAACAAACACAATTCCCTTGGCGATTTATAGCATCTGGGGTCACATAAGGTACTGATAACCCAGAGTGTAAACCAAAAAATCATAGAAAGGCCGACTTACGAGTAGACCTGTTAGACATAATTATAACAGCATACCTGTGATCCTTGTGGTGATACCGCCAGCTTATGTGATCCAAACCATGAGAGTAAGTTGTAACTCCTGGCACATATGATGTTCGCCAGGTACTTTAACAACCTAATATGATCAATATTAACCCGGTGGAAACAAGAACCACCCCATAATACTTTCAGGAGGATCTCAAGATAGTCAAACAATTATATTTACAAAGTATGATGAATAATAAACAAAATTCAAAGGCTTCTGATTCGAATATGATCAGTGAACCGTTCCAAAGGGGTTAAGCTAAGATTCAGATACGATCATATAGCCCCCAGTGGCTTTGGCGATGCCGATCAAGTGGGTATCGACAGCTATGTTCTCTTTGGTTCGAATATGACCTGTGTTTGAACAGGAAGCCCCCAAGTGACCATGAGAGTTGTTTAATGACGCTGATTCGAATACGATCCACGTCAGACCGAAAGGGGCTAAGCTATGATTCAAATATGATCAAGAAGCCCCCAAGTGGGTTTGGTAGTATGCCGATCAAGTGGGTATCAACAACTATGTTCTCTTTGGTTCGAATACGACCTATGTTTGAATAGGAAGCCCCCAAGTGATCATGGCTAGATTCAGATATGATCATAAGCCTGACCAAAGGGAAAGCCGAATTCAGATATGATCCGCTCCCTGTTGGTTGTTGCCACCACATGATAATGAAGACATGTAAACTTTTGGGGGTGAAAAGGACAGAGGTCCTGTTTTATTGCTTTATATAATATATACATCGTCAAAATATATACATCTTCGAGAGCCGGCGGCTCAAGTATAGTAAGGCCGAAGATGAGCGATATTCCACGGCCGGCGGGTCCCCTCCTCCGACTTACGTGAGTCTTTGTGCTCTCGAACATCGATGAGGTAGTATGACCCGTTGTTCAGGTTCTTGCTGACCATAAAGGGTCCTTCCCAAGAAGGGGATAGCTTGTGCATGTCGGATTGATCCTGGATGAGCCGGAGCACTAAATCACCTGCCTGAAAGGTTCTGGACCTAACCCGACGGCTGTGGTAGCGGCACAGGTCCTGCTGGTAAATCGCCGAGCGGGATATTGCCAAGTCTCACTCCTCATCCAACAAGTCAAGTGCATCTTGACGAACTTTTTCGTTATCAGCCTCAACGTAAGCCGCCACGCGGGGTGAATCATGCCGGATGTCACTTGGCAGGACCGCCTCTGCCCCGTACACCATGAAGAAAGGTGTGTAACCCGTAGATCTGTTAGGTGTAGTATTGATACTCCAAAGTACAGAAGGTAACTCCTCCACCCAACAACCCGGCGTCCGATGTAAGGGGACCAAGAGCCGGGGTTTGATACCCTTCAAGATCTCCTGATTAGCTCTTTCTGCTTGACCATTGGATTGAGGATGAGCAACAGCCGAAACATCAAGCCGGATATGTTCTTGTTGACAGAACTCTTCCATGGCACCTTTGGAGAGATTAGTGTCATTATCAGTTATGATGATGTGTGGAAAACCAAAATGAAAGATCAACTTTTTCATGAACTGAATCATCGTGGCTGCATCACACTTACTGACCGGCTCTGCCTCAACCCACTTTGTAAACTTGTCCACTGCCACCAGGAGGTGCGTCTTTTTATCCTTAGACCTTTTGAAAGGCCCGACCATATCAAGCCCCCAGACTGCGAACGGCCAAGTAATTGGAATCATCCTCAACTCTTGAGCTGGCACATGAGCTCGTCGTGAGAATTTCTGATGTCCGTCACATTTACTGACCAGATCCTCCGCATCAGCATGAGCCATCAGCCAATAGAAGCCGTGACAAAAAGCCTTGGCCACGAGAGATTTTGAGCCGACATGATGACCGCAATCCCCTTCATTGATCTCGCGAAGTATCTCCTGACCCTCCGCAGGCGACACACAACGTTGAAACGCCCCAGTGACGCTGCGATGATGTAACTCACCATGAACAATTGTCTTGGATTTGGACCGCCAGATGATTTGTCTCGCCAAGGTCTCATCCTCTGGTAACTCTCCCCGGGTCATGTAGGCCAAATATGACACTGTCCATTCCGGGATGACATGAAGAGCCGCTACCAGCTGTGCCTCCAGGTCTGGCACCGCTAGGTCTTCCTCTATGGGTACTTTGACAGAAGGATTATGCAAAACATCGAGAAAGGTGTTAGGCGGCACCGGCTTATGCTGAGATCCCAGCCGGCTTAAAGCATCAGCCGCCTCATTCTTCCTTCGATCAATGTGCTCCACTTGATAACCTTTGAAGTGCCCAGCCACAGCATCAACTTCACGACGGTAAGCCGCCATAAGGGGATCCTTGGAGTCCCACTTGCCTGACACCTGTTGAGCCACGAGATCTGAGTCCCCCAAGCACCTTACCCGGCTCAAATTCATTTCTTTGGCCATCCGGAGACCATGGAGTAAGGCCTCATACTCAGCTGCATTGTTAGTACAAGGAAACATAAGCCGGAGCACATAACAAAATTTGTCACCTCGAGGGGAAGTTAAAACGACTCCAGCCCCCGAGCCTTCTAACTGCCTGGACCCATCAAAGTGAATAGTCCAATAGGTGTTATCTGGCTTCTCCTCAGGTGCCCGCAACTCTGTCCAATCATTGATAAAATCCACCAAGGCTTGAGATTTAATAGCAGTACATGGCATGTACTTCAAACCATGAGGCCCAAGCTCAATGGCCCACTTGGCGACTCGTCCTGTGGCCTCTCTATTTTGGATGATGTCTCCCAAGAGGGCAGAACTTACCACAGTGATAGGGTGACCTTGGAAGTATTGCTTCAGCTTCCGGCTTGCCATGAACACCCCGTAAACAAGGTTCTGCCAATGTGGATACCTTTGTTTAGACTCAATGAGCACCTCACTGATGTAGTAAACCGGCCGTTGAACCGGATGCTCCTTGCCAGCCTCCTTGTGCTCTATCACGATTGCAACACTGACAGCTCGTGAGTTAGCAACCACATATAATAGCAATGGCTCTCTATCAACGGGAGCCGCAAGGACCGGTGGCTCAGATAACTGTCTCTTTAAATATTCAAAGGCAGTATTAGCAGCATCACTCCAGACAAAAGTGTCTCTTTTCTTCATCATCTGATACAGCGGTAGGGCCTTCTCACCTAACCGGCTTATGAACCGGCTTAAAGCTGCAACACGACCCGCCAATCGCTGAACATCGTTGATGCACGCCGGTTTAGCCAAAGAGGTAATTGCCTTGATCTTCTCCGGATTAGCTTCAATGCCCCTGTTTGAGACCAGAAAACCCAAAAGCTTGCCTGCAGGTACACCAAATACACACTTGGCCGGGTTAAGCATCATCTTATAAACCCGGAGATTATCAAAGGTTTCTTTCAAATCAGATATTAAGGTTTCCTTCTCTCTGGAATTCACCACTATGTCGTCCACATAAGCGTGAACATTGCACCGAATTTGATTGTGGAGACAGTTCTGTACACATCGCTGATAAGTCGCCTGGGCACTCTTTAGTCCAAATGGCATAGATACATAGCAGAAAGCTCCAAACGGAGTGATGAAAGCCGTCTTCTCCTGGTCCATAACTGCCATCTTGATCTGATGATAACCAGAGTAAGCATCCAAAACGCTCAAGCGCTCACAACCCGCCGTAGCATCAATGATTTGATCAATACGGGGGAGAGCAAAGGGATCAGCCGGGCAAGCCTTATTTAAGTCCGCGTAATCCACACACATCCGCTAGGTGCCGTTCTTCTTAAGTACAATCACTGGGTTAGCCAACCACTCAGGGTAAAAAACTTCAATAATAAACCCGACCGCCAAAAGCCGGGCCACCTCCTCACTGATGGCTTTCCGTCTCTCTTCATTGAACCATCAAAGAAACTGCCTGACCGGCTTATATTTCGGATCAATATTAAGAGTGTGCTCAGCGAGTTCTCTTGGTACACCTGGCATGTCAGAAGGCTTCCATGCAAAGATGTCCCGGTTCTCACAAATGAACTCGATGAGCGAGCTTTCCTATTTGGGATCCAAATTGGCACTGATACTGAACTGCTTAGATGAGTCGCGTGGAGTAAAATCAACAAGCTTGGTTTCAGCAGCCGACTTAAACTTCATCGTCGGGTCATGCTCTGTGGTTGGCTTCTTCAGGGAGGTCATATCCGCCGGGTCAACATTATTTTGATAAAACTTCAGCTCCTCTGCTGCACAAACAGACTCAGCATAAGCCGCATCGCCTTCTTCACATTCCAGGGCTATCTTTCGACTCCCATGCACGGTGATGGTGCCCTTGTGACCCGGCATCTTAAGCTGCAGATAAACATAACACGGCTGTGCCATGAACTTGGCATAAGCCGGCCGCCCAAACAGAGCATGATATGGACTCTTGATTTTGACCACCTCAAACATTAATTTCTCAGCCCTGAAATCATACTCATCTCCAAAAGCCACCTCCAGTTCAATCTTGCCAACTCGGTAAGCTGACTTACCAGGTACCACTCCATGGAAAACGGTGTGGGACCTCTTCAAATTCTTATCAGTCAACCCCATGCGCCGAAAGGTCTCGTAATAGAGGATATTGATGCTGCTACCTCCGTCCATGAGTACCTTAGTGAATTTATATCCACCAACCTGAGGTGCTACCACCAAGGCTAACTGACCTGGATTATCAACCCGGAGAGGGTGATCTTCCCTGCTCCATATGATGGGCTGCTCTGACCACCTCAAATAACGGGGGACTGCCGGCTCAACAGAGTTCACCGCCCTCTTATGAACCTTCTGGTCACGTTTGCACAAGCTAGTAGTGAACACATGATACTGTCCACTATTCAGCTGCTTTGGATGGCTTTGATAACCCGACTACTGCTGCTGTTGCCCTCCTTGACCAGACTGTTGCTGATTATATCCACCTTGATTTCCTTGATAGCCGGCATTTGAACCGCCACCCGGGCCATGGAAACCGCCGGCTCCTGAGCCGCCACCTGACCCGTCGAACATGTTGGAATTCTTGAAAGCCTTCATGATCGCGCAATCCTTCCATAAGTGGGTGGCGGGTCATTCCCGGGTGCCATGTCTCGGGCAGGGCTCATTGAGTAGCTGCTCAAGAGATGGACCTGACCCGCCAGCCCGAGGGGGTTGCTTTCCCTTGTGCCTCTGATTGTTACCCTGTGCATTAGCATTGGCCACAAACTCCGGGTTACCATCGGCCTTGCGTTTATTGCTTCCTTGATTCACCGGGTTATGCTGCTGACCCTTTCCATTGCCGTTCTTCTTTCCCTTCCCTGTCTTTTCCTCATCACACGCGGGATCCTTGGTACTATCAGAATCGGTGTATTTAACTAAAGCCGCCATCAGCGTACCCATATCATTACAAGCACGCTTGAGTCGCCCCAGTTTCTGTCTCAGCGGCTCAAAGCGGCAATTCTTCTCCAACATGAGGACTGCAGAGCCGGCGTCCATCTTGTCAGACGAATGTATTATCTCCTTGACCCGGCGCACCCAATGAGTTGTGGATTCACCCTCCTCTTGCTTACAATTTGTTAAGTCCACAATTGACATAGATTGCTTGCAAGTGTCCCTGAACTTCTGGATGAACCGGGCCTTCAGCTCCGCCCATCAGCTAATGGAATTGGGCGGCATGCCCTTTAGCCAAGACCTAGCCGTTCCGTCCAACATCATAGTGAAGTACTTAGCCATTGCCGCGTCACTGACCTCCAACAATTGCATAGCCATCTCATAGCTCTCAATCTAGGCCCCGAGCTGTAAGTCGGCCGTATAATTTGGCACCTTTCGGGGTCCCTTGAAATCCTTAGGGAGTCACACATTACGCAAAGCCGGCACCAGACACGGAACGCCGCCGGTCCAGGTGGCTACTTCCGCCTCAACAGAAGTCGTCGGATAATTTGGAAAGGCCTGGTGAGCCGTTTGCTGAGCCGCTAACTGATCTGCTAGCTAAGCCGCCTGCTCCTCCTCCTGACGTATCCGGTCCTGCACTAGGTTATAACCACCAGGCTGGTTACGGCGCTGAGCGTTGCTTGACAAAGCTTCTGACTCCATGTGCCTGCTGTAACTCGGGCTCCGGTTTGGACGAGATGGAGCTAACTAGGGTGGAGGAGTTGAATGGATTCTGTCCCGGCTATAGGAATAAGTCTCTTGCTGAGCCCGAGCCGTCTGGACAAGTTCTCTGATCCTCCGTGTCTCCACCGATGTTGGATCATCACCGTCCACTAGGAGAGCCGCCAAACGTGCTGATGCTGCGATCAAGTTCTCCATGGGGTTGGAAAAGTGACCCGGTGGTATCGGTACATAACGGGGCGGCGCCATATTCCCATGAGGAGGTGCCATCACCCGAGGCTGAACCGGTCCTCCTATTCCGGCTGTTATGAACTGATTTGCGTCTGGCGGGTTACTTGGGCCGGCTCCGGGTGTAGCGAAAATATTCCGAGGATCATAAACCGAAGGCAAACATGATTGAGTTTTCTGATGTCTCCTCCTCATCACCTCGTTAGATGCGTTCAGGCTCATCGTAAGCTGGTAAGCCTCTGATTGGAGTTGTTGGGCCCATGCGTCTAACGCCACTCGTTCTGTAGCCAACCTGGTGTCCTCAGTTGCTAAGGCCTCCTGTGCCTGAGCTATTTCCTCGCACACCTGTGCCACTTCTGCATTATGCTCATCTTGATTCGCAGGAATAAGCATGGCGGTTAACAGGGCCGTTAACTTATCCATGAGATCCATCGGTACCAGAGCCGGCGGGCGCACAGGGCCTCCTGCCCCGGCTGCTCCTGACCCGGATGTTATCGCTGTTGCGGCCGTATAATTTTGGCCGGGTTGAGTTCCAGCCATGAAGACTCCTGCCCAGCTTAGCGGCTCATAGGGGTCCGGAATATTGGAGCCATCGGAACAGCCCCCAAGCCCACCATCTTGCACTAGATACAGCGAATCTGTTGAACCGGTGGACGAATCACCGTCGGAGAGGACGGCCGTCTCACCTCCATCTTCAGATCCTTCAGAGAGTTTCCCTCGGTGGATGCAGCCCACGAAGGCACATTCACGATGGGTTGAGCTCGGGCGGGTCTCGCGCGCTGAGCCGTCTCGACGAGGTCGATGCAGTTTTCCGGCTCAGGGCCTGGCTCACCAATCCGGCCGATGAAGACGTGGATTCCGCCGAAGGGGACCCGGTACCCGTACTCAATTGAGCCGGCGTCGGGGCCCCAACCTTCGTCATCAATGTAGATCTTGCCGCGATGACTCTTGGTCATCCGGCCGACTGCGTATCCCTTGAGCCCTTCGAAGATGCCCTTCAAGAACTCAAATCCACCGCGCGCGGGCCCCACGGTGGGCGCCAACTATCATGGAATTGTCACGGCAGATGTCCTCTTGCAAGGACTGAGTCGTGGAGCCATTGCAACTAGGAAGCATAAAGGGGTTAATCGGGACAAAGGACACGAGAGAGTTATACTAGTTCGGCCCCTTACGGTGAAGGTAAGGCCTACGTCTAGTTGGGTTGGTATTGCTGAGGTTTCGATGACCAGGGAGTGAGATAGGCTATGCCCGGTTCTCGATGAGTTGTTTCTTGCCCTAAGCCGCCAGCGGGTCATCCCCTTATATACACGGGTTGACGCCCTGCGGCCTACAGAGTCCCGGACGGCTCATAAACAGTGTTCGGCTCGGTGACTAGTTAATTCTATCTTATGATACAAGTCATGCCATTATAACGGTTTATCACTATGGGCCTTAAGTCGCCTTTGGGCTTTAGACCCTTTATTGAACCGCCATCTTCCTGCTTGATCTTGGGCTTCTTCTGATGAGTCCTTCTTTGCGTAACCCGGCCCCTTACGGGCGGCTTACACAAATAGTTATATCCCCAACAATGCCCATATTGAATCCTACATATTCCACGAAGATCCTTTACCGGTCGAACCATTATGACAACATACACAATTCCCTTTGTCTGTCGGTATGTTACTTTCCCGGGATTCGATCGTCGGTATCTCTATACCTAGTTCAATCTTGTTACCGGCAAGTCTCTTTACTTGTTCCGTAATACATCATCCCGTGATTAACTCATTAGTCATCTGCTTGCAAGGCTTATTACGATGTGTATTACCGAGAGGGCCCAGAGATACCTCTCCGATACTCAGAGTGACAAATTCTAATCTCGCTTCATGCCAATCCAAAAAACACCTTCGGAGATACCTGTAGAGCATCTTTATAATCACCCAATTACGTTGTGACGTTTGATAGCACACAAGGCATTCCTTCGGTATCCGGAAGTTGCATGATCTCATAGTCAAAGGAATATGTATTTGACATACATGAAAGCAGTAGCAAAAACTGTACGGTCAAATGCTAAGCTAACGAATGGGTCTTTTCCATCACATCATTCTCCTAATGCTGTGATCCCGTTATCAAATGACAACTCATGTCTATGGTTATGAAACCTTAACCATCTTTGATCAACGATCTAGTCTAGTAGAGGCTTACTAGGACACGGTATTTGTTTGTGTATTCACACTTGTATTTAGGTTTCCGATTAATACAATTATAGCATGAATAATAAACCTTTACATGATTAAGGAAATATAATAATAACCATTTTGTAATTGACTCTAGGGCATATTTCCTTCAGTCTACCACTTGCACTAGAGTCAATAATCTAGTTCACATCGCCATGTGATTAACACCCAAAGAGTTTACTAGAGTCAATAATCTAGTTCACATCGCCATGTGATTAACACCCAAAGAGTTTACTAGAGTCAATAATCTAGTTCACATCGCCATGTGATTAACACCCATAGTTCACATCGCCATGTGATAAACACCCAAAGAGTTTACTAGAGTCAATAATCTAGTTCACATCGTGATGTGATTAACACTCGAAGGTATGATCATGTTTTGCCTGTGAGAGAGGTTTTAGTCAACGAGTCTGCAACATTCAGAACCGTGTGTACTTTGCAAATTTCTATGTATACAATGCTCTGCATAGAGCTACTCTAGCTAATTGCTCCTACGTTCAATATACATCCAGATTGATACTTAGAGTCATCTAGATTAGTGTCAAAGCTTGCATCAGCGTAACCCCTTACGACGAACTCTTTATCACCTTCATAATTGAGAAACATTTCCTTATTCCTCTAAGGATAATTTTGACCATTGTCCAGTGATCCACTCCTGGATCACTCTTGTACCCCCTTGCCAGACACATGGCAAGGCACATATTTGGTCTAGTACACAGCATGGCATGCTTTATAGAACCTATGGCTGAGGCATAGGGAATGACTTTTGTTCTCTCTCTATTTTTCTGCCATGGTCGGGATTTGAGTCTTACTCAACTTCATACCTTACAATATAGTCTAGAACTCCTTCTTTGACTGATCCATTTTGAACTCCTTCAAAAATCTTGTCAAGGTATGTACTCGTTGAAAATCTTATCAAACATCTTGATCTATCTCTATAGATCTTGATGTCTGATCTGTAAGCAGCTTTACCGAGGTATTTCATTGAAAAATTCTTATTCAAGTATCCTTTTATGCTATCCAGAAATTCTATATCATTTCCAATCAATAATATGTCATCCACATATAATATTAGAAATGCTATAGAGCTCCCACTCACTTTCTTGTAAATACAGGCTTCACCATAAGTCTGTATAAAACCATATGCTTTGATCACCTCATCAAAGCGTATATTCCAACTCCGAGATGCTTGCACTAGTCCATAGATGGATCACTGGAGCATGCACACTTTGTTAGTACCTTTAGGATCGGAAAAACCTTCTGGTTGCATCATATGCAACTCTTCTTTAAGATATCCATTAAGGATTGCAGTTTTTACATCCATTTGCCAGATTTCATAAAATGCGGCAATTGCTAACATGATTCGGACGAAGTTAATATGTGTTTGATATTTTGATGATATGTATGTTGTGATTCCCTTAATGGTGTCATGTGAACGTCGACTACATGGCACTTCACCATATTTGGGCCTAAGGGAATGCATTGTGGAGTAGTTACGATGCGGAGCATCCTATGGTCATCCTCATGGACCTACCATCATCTCATCAAGTGCCAAGAGGACCTATGACACGAGCACAAGCTAGAGCTCCCGACACCGAGGTGGCTTCCTTCCTTAGTGATATCACATATGATCCACTCGAGACATGACTACTACCTAAGTCCGGAATGTTGTGTATGATTAATGATAACCCACAAGTATAGGGGATCAATTGTAGCCTCTTTCGATAAGTAAGAGTGTCAAACCCAACGAGGAGCTAAAGGGAGAACAAATATTCCCTCAAGTTCTATCGACCCCCGATACAACTCTACGCACGCTTGATGTTCACTTTACCTAGAACAAGTATGAAACTAGAAGTACTTTGTAGGTGTTTTTGGATAGGTTTGCAAGATAATAAATAGCACGTAAATAAAAAGTAGGGGCTGTTTAGATAAAGACACAACTAAATTAGTTTTAGTGAAGAGTGTTTTGTTACGAGAAAGTTATTTGTCCCTAGCACTACAAAAAAAGAAACATCCGTGACATTTTGGGCCGAACGAATTTTTTTCCTGTCATACATATGACACTTCTATGACGATAATTGTGACAAAACCCGGTATCATCATAGATGTGGTGGGCCCCTACTTCTATGACAAAAAATCATGACAGAAAATGGGCTTTTCGTCCTGGGCGGGCCAGAGACGCAGCTACATGACATTCTTTGGGCTGTCCATGACGGAAAAAACCGTGGTAGAAGCGAGGGGGAGGAAAATTTCGGGGAGTTCCCGGTTACGGTGGGAGGTCGGGGGCCGAGCGATGCGCGTTTCTCTCGTACACGTACGCGCGTGTGTGCGAGGCGTTGGGCTCTAACTGAACCCGAGCGATTGCACTGCAGGCTACGCGTTACTGAACCCGAGCGATCGATCGATGGCTGTTAACTGAACCCGATCAAGCGATTCCTTGGCTACTGCTGCTAACTGAAGCCGATCGATGGGATGAACAATGAGCATTGCGGGGGGGGGGGGGGGTTGGATGAACAATGAGCGGTGGCGTTGCCTCTGGATGAACAGGACCCCGTGGTGTGGTGGAGGGCTGGATGAACAGTAGACAGTGGAGGGGTGCCCATGGAGGGGTGGATGAACAGGACCCCGTGGTGTGGAGGGCAGGATGAAGAGTAGACGGTGGAGGGGTGCCCGTGGAGGGGTGGTTGAACAGGACCCCGTGGTGTGGAGGGCTGGATGAATAGTAGACGGTGGAGGGGTGGTTGAACAGTAGCCGGTGGAGTAGCGCGTGGTGGAGGCTGGATGAACAGGAGCCCGTGGAGGCTGCAGGAGGTCGACAGTGGATGAACAGTAGCTCGTGGAGGCTGGAGGGGGTCGACGGTGGAGATGAACAATATCCTGTGGAGTCCCGTTTAGCGGTACGCCACACCCCTCCCGATGAACAGGACCCCCGTTTTGACCGTAGCGCTCCAACACAAGTCTGTTTCCTCTGTTTTGCGGTACGCCACACCCCTCCCGATCAACAGGACCCCCATTTCGACCGTAGGAGGTCCGTTTCCTCTGTTTTGCGGTACGCCACACCCCTCCCGATCAACAGGACCCCCGTTTCGACCGTAGGAGGTCCGTTTCCTCCGTTGTGCGGTACGCCAGGCCTCGTTTCCATCGCCTCTTCCGTCCAAGCCCTCCCGATGAACACGACCACGCATTCCGTTGCCTACCCATGAACATGACGACGACGCTGGTTCTCCGTTCCGACCCAGCCATGTACACGAGCCCTCGCCGTACGTATGCGCGAGTAGGCGTTCGAGACCCTACCCATATGTACACATACGTGGCCGTATTTTCTTTCTTGCACCCTGGCCGCCTCTACTACGACACGTGTGCGCCTCTACATCCACCAGTATATATGTACGTACACGTTCGCGACCAGAATGACAACGCTATGTACGTTTCGACCAGGTGGGTCCCGACTGTCAGGCACTTCCTTTCCTGCGAAGATGTAGCTGGTGGGTCCCAGCAGTCAGGGGGGCGAAATACGGTGGCCCGTCCGGTGGGTCCCTGCTGTCAGGTGGAGGAATAATTATTTTGCACGTAATAAGGAGGCACTTCCTTGCTGCGGTCGTGGACCCAGCTGTCAGCCTCTCCACGTACAGTCCACGTCCGATGGAAGTCGTTCCTTGACCATGTTGTACACGTCGCCCCCAGAGCACCAGGGCGGTGGACGACGACGAGGCCTAGGAAGGGGACGACACGGAGCCGGGGAAGACGCGGCAGTGGATGCCCACACGTAGAGGAGTACGAGGGTTCACTGGTTCGCTGCGGTGTGAGGCTGCCATCACCGCAGAATAACAAGGGGTGTGGGTGAGTAGAGGGATGGCCTGGCCAGTGGTGGGAGTAGTAGGGGGCGGTGAGGCCTCCACCGCATCGCTGTCGGCCATGGGAGGCAGGAGCACGAGGCACGACCGGCGCTGGTTTGGGTGGCTGGAGCAAGAAGACCAAAGGTTGAAGAAGCACTACGGCCGTTGGATGGACATCGTACGGTCACTGGAGCTAGAGTCGTGCATATTGACTAAGTTGACAAAGCCCTCCGTTCCCGTCAACTTAGTAGGCCCACAAGTCAGCCTCCCAGCAAGGTGGGTCCTAGCTAGCCGGGGGAGTATTCATTTTTTTTGTGCGTAATAAGGAGGCACTTCCGGTGGGTCCGAGCTGACAGCGGGGGGAACTTTTTTTCGCGAAATACGATGGCCCATTCGGTGGGTCCCAGCAGTCAGGGGGAAATGATTTTTTTCGCAAAATACTGGTGGGCCGTTCGGTGGGTCCCTACTGTCAGGTGGAGGAATAATTATTTTCCGCATAATAAGGAGGCACTTCCTTGCGGCTGCCGTGGACCCAGCTGTCAGCCTCTCCACGTACATTATTCTTCCGATGGAATTCGGTCGTTGACCACATTGACCACGACGCACCGATAGGACCACGGCGGTGGACGACGGCGAGGCCTAGGAAGGGGACGATGCGGAGCCGGGGAAGACGCGGCAGTGGATGCCCACGCGGAGAGGAGTACGAGGGTTCACTGGTTCGGCTGCGCTGCCGTCGCCGCAGAATAATAGGGGGTGTGGGTGACTGGAGTGGAGGGATGGCCTGGCTAGCGGTGGGAGTAGTCTACGGGCGGTGAGGCCTCCGCGGCAGCACAGCCGGCCACGGGAGGCAGGAGCAGGCGGCACGACCGGCGCTGGTGGGCGGCTGAAGCAAGAAGAGCAGAGGTTGAAGAAGCACTACGGCCGTTGGATGGACATCGTATGGTCAGTCGAGCTAGAATCGTGCATATTGACTAAGTTGACAAAGCCCTTCGTCCCCGTCAACTTAGTAGGCCCACTATACTGGGTCCCAGCTAGCAGGGGGAGTATTCATTTTTTTGTGCGTAATAAGGAGGCACTTCCTTGCGTGCGAAGATATAGCTGGTGGGTCCAAGCTGTCAGCGGCGGTAACGTTTTTTCGCGAAATACAGAGGCCGCTTTGGTGGGTCCCAGATGTCAGGTGGAGGAAATCATTATTTTGCGCGTAATAAGGAGGCATTTCCTTGCGTGCGGCCGTGGACCTAGCTGTCGGCCTTTCCATGTACAGTGCACTTCAGATGCATGTCGGTCGTTGACCACGCTGACCACGCCACGCCGAGAGCACCAGGGCGGTGGACGATGGCGAGGCCTAGGAAGGGAACGACATGGAGGCAGGGAAGACTCGGCCATTTTTTTTGTTTCCCACGCGGAGGGGAGTACAACTGTACGAGGGTTTACTGGTTCGTCTGCCGTCGCCGGAGAATAACAGCAGGTGTGGGTGAGTAGAGGGATGGCTAGGCCAGCAATGGGAGTACGGTGGGGCAGTGAGGCCTGCTCGGCAGCACAGCCGGCTGTTGGGAGGAGGGAGCAGGCAGTCCTGCCGGCGCTTGTTTGAGTGGCTGGAGCACGAAGAGCAGAGATTGAAGAAGCACGACGGCCGTTGGATGGACATCCAACAGTATACAGGCCATCTGTGGAAAGCCTCAAATATGTGGAAAACAACATACAACCCATCTGCCATTATTTCAAATAATTTACAGCCCATTTGCTAATTCTTACGGGTTTTTTCTGAGCCCATATTCTTTATGTTAGCATTACAGCCCATATTGTGGCCACGGTTAAAAAATTATACGAAATTTTGCATATGTCGGTGCGGTCTGAAGTGTTTTTAATCCCGAAATTTCGAGTCACATTCAGACTGATTTTAAAAATAAATGTATATCAATATAAAATCCAATAAATTGTCTACGCATAAAAATCGATGCAATTTAAAATCTCGAAATGAAAAAAGATATTTGAAAATAATTGTCGGTTTGATGTGTTTTAAAAATGTACAACCCATTTCTCATTATTGATAGGCCACTCTCCTCGTCTTAAAAGATTTGCATCCCAACAGGCCTGATAAAGCGACTTACTTGACAAATCACAAAAAATCTGGGCTAGCCATTTTCAGAAAGAAAAAAAACTACTGGGCTGGTCTGTGGTAAACATAAAAGAAAAGGTTGTCTAGACACGCCAGAGTGTCCCGCACAGCCCAGTTGACACCCTGCTTCCGTCTCAAAAACAAATTAGATAAATGCCACTCCAATTATGGCGATTCATAAAAATGCCACTGCAATTTCCGAACTTTGAAAAATGCCACTGCAATTTTTGCAAACTTTGAAAAACGCCACTCCAGACTTCGAAAAATGCCACTAGAAATGGCATTTTTCAAAGTTTGGAAATTGCAGTGGCATTTCTCGGATACACCAGATTTGGAGTGGCATTTATCAAATTAACCCAAAACAAAAATAACTGGGCGAGCTGCTGGGTCCCTGGTGTCAGCCGCTCGTTGTGCAATTCTCTCTTTTATTGACTACGTTGACAATGGCATGGGACCCAGATGTCAGAAATCTACTAGGAGGAGCCATTTTTTTATTGGCGTGAAATAAGGAGGCACTTGCTTGCATACTGCCATGACCTTGGTGGGTCCCTTCTGTCATCGTCTCCACGTACAATCATCTCCTGATTGTGTACGCGTCAACTTGCTAGGCCCACAAGTCAGCCTCTAAACCGTGGAGGACAAATACAACCCATTTAAAAAAATAATAGCCCATTCCATACGTTCAAACGGAAAGTTCAACATTCAGAGCAAAGTAACAGGTCTGATCAACATATAGAGTACTGAAATTCCACGTTGACAACCATCATAGCCAAGTGAACTATCTACTCCCACTAACACTCTAGTAGCGTACAAGTACTAACTTACTCTTAGCTAACTAGACGATGCCGGCTGCCATCTGCTGTCCATGCTAAACACCGGCACCGGCGTCCTCCGCCTCGCCTCGGACTTGCCAGAGGTGCGATAGGGTGCGTTGCTCGCGCGCGTTGGCCCTTTCCATGCCGGTGTGGTCCACCGAAGCTTCGGCTTCCAAGCGGGAAACCCACTTGACGAGCTGGTAGTAAAAATCGGCGTCGTGAACGCGCGCGTGCCCGACAGCCTCCAGGGCTATTTGCCGGGCGCCGGCCTCCACGTAGTCGGCCCAGTTGCGGGCGCTCTACTCGCGACTCAGAGCGTCGGTGCGCTGCTGCTCCATGTCCCGCTGGCGGCGCAAATCGGCGAGACGCAGCTCCTCCGCAAGGCGGTCGCGCTCCAACAACTCCTGCTCCTCCGCCATGCGGTCGCGCTCCAACAACTCCTCGATCTCCGCATTGCCATCTAAAGACAGATAGAATGCCTCCTCCCTCCATCTGCCTTCCGGTGAAAACTCGAACACTAGTTCCGGCGCTGACCGCCTCCGGCGTCGCCTACCGCGGACGGGCGGGGGCATGGCGGACGTGGCGAGCGACGTCGGGCCGGTGGGGGCTTATGAGGATATGGCGAGTTGGGTCACGGTGGCACCTGAGAAGGCTGGGAAACAGTACTTATAGGTGGAAGGTAGCGCGACGGTCATCGGAATTCAATGCATAATGGCTTAGCGCGCCAGCTTGCCGTGGAAAACTAGAGAAACTGAAATTATGACTGTGCCGTCCCGTCTCGACATGGCGGTCAAACGAGTGCACTCGAATCATCTCCCTCCTTGTCAATAATGATTCCACGGATTTAAAGCGTATCTTTTTTCGCATCAGTTAGCTGCCTTAATTGCGGCCGGCTGCATGCAGGCACTCAGAATCGCTCGCAGGCAGTACGCGAAGCTGCATGCAGCCACTTAAATCGCTGGAATTAATTAGGCTTAAACTTCTGCATGCCGAGGGCACGCATGCAGCCATTTAAATCACTGGAATTTATTAGGCTTAAACTTCTGCATGCCGTTAATTATTGGCATGCCTTGGTCTTGCTGCTTTGCTCACAGGACTAATAAACCCAGACGGAGGGAGTACCTTGGTTGGTGAGAGGTTTGAATTAAGCCCTGCAAACCGGAAAGGAGGTACTAGTACGTGCGTGATCCGCTATTTATTTGTGTAGGATCGAGTAGGTCGTTTCTTGAATTGAGCCCTGCAAACCGGAAAGGAGGTAGTACATGCATGATCCGCTATTTATCAGTGTAGGATCGATAGTGTAGCTTGTCAGTTTCTTTAGAGGTAGGCATTTTTATCCGTGTAGGATCGATAGTGTAGCTTGTCAGTTTCTTCATAGGTAGGCATTTTTATTCAAAAACTTCCACTTCGCATCTTGCGTCGCAAATAAAATTGCCAGGAGCGCATTTGTAGGCTAGCTAGTGATTGATCAGTAACTTGTAAACACTGAGCGAACAGAAATAAGTAACTATTAATGCATCTCAATCATTCACAGATCATATACAAATATGTAGCTCCAAAAGCAAAGATCAACCACTTCGGATCTTGCGTCGCAACTAAAACTAACTAGTATGATTCCCATACATAAGATCAACATGTTAATGCATCTCAATGACTCACAGATCATATACAAATATGTAGCTCCAAAACCAAAGATCTAGAAAAAACATCTGTTCTTCCTACTAACATGGATGCTTATCTTGGCCAACATTCAGTACAAACTGAAATACAAATTTGTTTGTGAAGTCTACAATTCCTCTTGCAAACGTAAGTGGTTTCACCAACAGCTAGAACCATGAGAATGAACCAGACATGATGGAGGAACATCCACTGCAATATGATCTGGTCTTCTCTCGATCACACGGCGAGACTATTTTCGGAATACAAACTTTAACTTAGGCAAAATGATGCCCATTGTATAATCAGACCAAAGCAATGAAGCACATTGTGTTGGCCAATAAATAGTACAGTACTACTTTTCTGCAGTCCATGAAGTGACTATCCAATCTTTCTGTGTCTATTTTCAAATGGCACTGCATGCAGTGACTATACTATTCTCTTGTGCAGTCCAACCAAAATTGCGGGCACTTTGTTGGTTTGCCAAATAGCAACGGGCAGACATCTCTGTCTACACAAATATCAAGCAGCTACTAAACATATACCACACCTTGTATTTTCGGTTTAAACATGTCTCTTCCGCTTAGCATCTGTCATGTTCTGCACTGGACAATCTGATACAGTTATGTTTTGCCCTGGACAATTTCATACTGAATTGATTTGCTGGTTCAGAGCAGAAATATAGCGCCTATTCTTCATCAGACCAAGGATATCCATGTTCGCAGTGATGGAAGAGGTGAAATCGATACAACCGAAATTGAGCATCCAATCATTGAATCCTGTCCTGCACCTCCAATGTAGGTCCACCCTGCCAATAAATTCACATGCAAACCACTAGTATTACTATCTAATGACAGTACAAAAAGAGTAGCAAGATAGTAGCAAACCATGTACCTTCGTAATGAACAGCTCATAGTGCCACCAATTGGATATAAAGGTTGGGAAAAAACATGCTCCTATGTTGAACCAGTTGGACTTTTTGTGCAGTTCCACTAAAATCGAGCATCCCTGTTTGCATAGATATTGAAAGTGTGATTACTCTAAAAGTGGCACTAGTTGAAGCATAGACTCACAAATATAAGCATTCCAATTTCTTAATGGGAAAAGGTAGCAAGACTGTTTCTAACCACCTGTTTGAAGGAATAAATAAAGCAACAACGGCTGATGTGAGGAAGGCATACATAGTTTTTTCTGGAAAAGTGAGCCATTCCTGACCTTTCCTCTTCATTTAAGCAAATTTTGTGCAGTTCTACTAAAATAAAATGCCATCACCGCCTTGACAATTGAGTGACACTGTACAAAAGGAAATGATTTAACATTACATCATGATGTCAGGTATGTAGTCGACAGGCATTAGAGACAAACATACAGACCTCCTCAAGAGAACAGCTGGAGGAGGAGGTGCCCACTCTTGACCTTTCCTCTTGTCTTCATAATTGTCTATGCAGTTTAACCAAAATAAAATGACATCAGCGCCTTGGCATTTTGGTGACACTGTACAAAAAAATTAACTTATCTCATGAAAGTTAGGTATGTAATCTATAAGCATTAACAGTGCAAAAATCTGACGGGAGTAACAAGTTTCATCGTTGGTGTACTGGCTGTGCAACAGCATTAGAATGCCTTATAGCTGAAAAATCTTTAATACAACCACAATCAACAGCTAACCCTGAAATAATCCAGTGACATTAAATGGCATTGCTTAAATTTATGGGTGGCATTAGACTGAGAGCGGCATTAGTAAAATGTGGCATCACTTTAGCAGTAGCATTGCTTGACTTGACTGCTGGCGTTATACTAACAGCAAAAAAAGTGGCAATAAGAGCATGGGAGGCACTAGTACGATGTACCTCCACGGACGCAGAGTGGTGAGGGAGGTATGGTTGCCCAGAGCAACAAATATCCAGGCAGCATATGTGGATTACGGTCCCATTTTTGTTCTCTTTAGCCACCTTTTTCCTATGCGAGGACAACAAACCGATCGACCTGGTCATTCTCTATTGCGTTGTCATGCCTTTCTACCCTTCTTCAACCAAGAGACACGAGACTCGTTCCTTAGCTACTGATTTCCCCCTTAGCAGATGGGGCAATAGAACAAGGTTATGGCTCGAAAAGAGGTAGCATACCTGAGGGTCGGCGGGAAGTGGCTTCGCTCGTGCTCGTCGTCCTCCGCACACACTACGGCAGCAAGCTTGGGGATGGAGGCCATCCCGCGCGGGTGCTAGGTCTGAGAGGACGGCCTTATCGTCAGTGCGTGACCTCGCTCGCCGACGACGAGTGCGTCAATGCTGCACGTCCTTCTCTTCCCTGGCAGATCTGTGACCACCGGTGAGGAGGGAGAGAGGGGCCATCTTTTTTAGATCTGGAGAGAGGGTGGTAGTGTGAGAAGCAAGTGGGCAGCCCTTAGCAAGAAAGCGCTGAAGCTCCATCCTATATATCTTTTTTATACTACTAGTACTGGAGGTGGGGGAGTGGTAGAGCAGTTTATATTTTCTCTGCGTACAGTACCAGTTAGTCGTGCTTCAAAACTGTTCGACACGCCATTAAAAAAATAAAGGTCGATAACTAATGTGGCACCTCGGGCCAACGCGGCCAGATCGCATTTTGCACGAGAAATTACACACCATGTTTCGTTGACATGTGGTCCCGTTCCAACATATCAGTGAGACGACGGTGAGTAGTAGGAGTATTTCCGAACGGACGTGTAGGCCGGGGCGCCTCTTCGCGAACCGTGGCAAACTCGCAACCGTCCACCGACTCTTCGCCTTTCCCTCTTGATTTGGAACTGCTGTCGCACGCTCTTCCTCTCCCTCCTCCATTTTCCTCCAGCCCTTCACCCTTTCTTCTGCCATTGTTCGATTGTCTTCTCCATGGAGGGAACAGGCCGGAAACGACCCCGTTATTCTTGCCCCGGTCTAAAAGATGACGTGGTGGAGGAACTCATTGATCGGTGCGACGTCATCACCTCGGATAGCATGGCAGGTTCGTTCAAGCCCATTCTCGACTCAACTAATAACATCATTGCAAGGAACCCAAGGGTCAAGGAGCAGTTTGATATCCACTATCTTCTTCCCCGTGACCCTGCTCGCTGGCGAGCGGACGACGGAGACCTTGCCTTGTGCAAGTTGATGCCGCTTGATAATGATACGTGTGATGTCAAGATGCCATCGCTTAAGGGTAAGTCCTGGGCTAGCGCAAATGGAGATTGGGTTGTTTATATTGGGTACAATTGCGAGTGGGAACTTGTGAATGTGTACACTCGTCAGCGGATTCCACTTTCAAAAATCTCCGAGTGCCCTGAGGTTGAGCACATAGATGATCTACGTACGTTCAAATACGATGACTGTCGTGTACTGAAGATAGCAAATTGTCGAGTTCCCAACCGCTCTTGGAATTACAAGAACTATCAAGTTGTTGCTATCTTCGACAAGCTAGTTGCCGTCCTTCGTGGTTCGACTGGATGGATATTACTAAAAAATCAGTTTCTATACACGGATGTGTACTGTGATGCAATTGAATACAAGGATCTTGTGTTTGCTGCCACCTCTCGTGGCACTGTTTTTGCATGGGATCCTCGTTTTTTCGGTATGTTTGTCTTCCACCGTAATTATAATTGTTTCATCCACATGCATTTGGGTTAGCAACTTTCCCTTTACTAATTAACCTTCTTCTTGTGTTTCCAAGGTCCCGTGGACATTCCACCACCTCTACTTGAAGACTTTTATAACCAAGGGGGAGATGACGATGGTGATGATCACGAGCATGAGGACGAGCAGCGCCGATATACTCTGTGGCGCCTGGCAACTAATTCTGATGGATCACCTCTTCTTGTGTGTATATAGCCCACTGATGATGTTACTGCTAAGGAAGCAGGTCTAGTCTCCCATGGTCGCACTCTCCGGACCTATTCCAACACCCGTTGCATGGTATTCGGGATGGATACTAGTGTGCTAGCGCCAAATCCTTCTCCCTGGCACAGAATTGATAGTCTTGGAGAAAACTCGCTCTTCCTTGGATGAAACTATCTGATGATGGTGAAAGGCGATCCAACCGCTATTGACACATTTATGAGAAGCAACTGTGTCTATACCTCGGACATTCGCGTAGTTCCCTACCCTGGTACTGATATAGTAGGCCGCTTCAGCCTGGATGATCAGTCCTGCATTGGTCTCCAGATCGACAATGCATGGCCCGTCCCAAAGAATCACTTGTGGTTCAAAGCAAGCGTTTCCAACGCCGAGGAATGGTTGAGTTGAAGTTCATTTCATTGCTTGTTATTTGTTGTGTGGTGAAAACTTTAGTATTTATAAAGTATCCTCGTTGTCGATGTGGGTTGATGATCTGTTGTTCTATGTAATAAAATGATATGCCTGTGATAAACTTACTAAATTTGTGAATGGCTTTCGAGTCGCTTCTCTGAGTGAGTGGTGCGACGAGACAAAAAAATATTTTATGAATACATAATTGTACGTGCATTGCAACAGGTTATCAGATGAGGCCAATCAACAATAGTAGTACACTATTTGTACTAGCTTCACATGCTTCGCGCGTCGGGCGGTTTTTTTTACTGTAGCCATATGTTAATGTGTTCGTTGTACGTAACCAGCACCTCGAATCCTTGATACTACTAGTATACTATATAGTAGGAGTAAGTAGTAGGAGTAGTAGGGTGGCATGGGCCAGAACAAGCATTCACGTCCAGGAGTACGGCACACGCCGCCACCACGACATGCATCTGACACCATATTATTTCTTAGAGTCCGTGCGAGAGCAATCTCTTCAACCTCGTCGTTTCTCTAACTTCAGCCATCGCGCGGCGGGCAAGGTGGGGGTTTGCCGATAGTTGGTTTCCTTAACTGCGGTCCCACTTGTAAGGCCAACTCCAACGCACGACCCCAAACAGATCTCCGTTTTGCACGAACTCCAACAATAATTTTGACTACTCCTGTAGTAAGTTGGATTAGTGCCTTCATTGTTGATCTGCGGAGGCTCGATCTTGCGTGCTTCATTCTTCTTCGAGTGTAAAGAAGTAGAAGTTGCTTCCTCGCATCTAGTCTCATGTCTAGCCTCTATTCTATACTAGCTAAAAGTTATAGAACATCTACTAAATTGCGCTCTATCAATATATGGATGTACTCTTCTTCCCAATACAAAAACTTGCATCCATTCTACTCCCTCCGTTGCACAATACTACATGCCTTCTATTTGTCAAAATATATATGTATCTAGACATGTCTTAGTATATAGGTACATCCATTCTACTCCCTCCGTTGCACAATACATGCCTTCTATTTGTCGAAATATATATGTATGTAGACATGTCTTAGTATATAGGTACATCCATTTTTAGACAAATGGAAGTCAAGTATTTTGGAACGGAGGGAGTACACAATAAAAATTTTAAGTTAGCACAACTAGTCTAATCCGAGAGCAGAACCAAAGATTTGGTCGGGTTCTTCCTCCTTTTGCCGACATTTGGGACATCCAGCATCCAGGTCGTGTCATGAAAGAAAATAGAGTGGTAGTTGAAGCCACGAGATGTGCATCTTGGGTTAAACTGTAAATAGAATCTTACTACTCTTGAGTAACTCCAAAAACGGTGACCGAAGATCTTTATTGGATTTGTTGTTCATCACCAGCACGTCGAGGTGAAAGATGTGCAGGTTCAGTGGGTCCTCTTGCGTTTTCACTGACATGTGGGGCCGCATGTGAGCAAATAGACGATGGGCTCCACGCGACCGCTGGCTGGCAGAGAAGAGATATAGAGGAGGGCTGAGCACTGACTGCAGGAAATTTGTTCTACGTACCTTGATATAGGCTCGATATAGTGGGGTGGAATGGGCCATAACTAGCATTCACGTCTAGCAGTACGACACACGCCACCCACACGAGTCCCATCCGACACCAATTTTCTTGGAGTCCATGCTACAGCCATCTCTTCTCCCTCCTGTCCTCTTTTATCAGCCATCGCGCGGTGGGCGGGGTGGGGGTTTGCCGATAGTCGGTTTGCTCAACTGCGGTCCCACTTGTAAGTGAAAATGCAACACCGCACGCATTCCCGCTTGAGCGGCGTGCCGGACTGTCGGTGTACTAGAGTAGGGTTACCCTAGTATCCCGAACTTGTGCACGGGCAGTCGCAGCGTCCCACGGCATGCTTGCCGGGCGACCGCCAAGGCCCTCTATGGTTCCTTTTTGAGCCATTCAAGAACAAAGTATTTAAGCCAAGGAGACGAGGCCCCGACAAGAGGAGCTTGCCAGGAAGGCCACTCAAGGCACAAGACCCCGGCGAGAGGAGCTTGCCGGGAAGGCCGACCAAGGCATCTCAAGGGACTTGCCGCGACGCGCCACGCGTCCCGGCGGGACCCGGCGAGCGACAAGCTCCCGGACGCGGCAAGACAACGGCCCCGGCAAGGCGTTTGCCGCGGCAAGCCACCACTCTGTACCTGCGCTCCAGCATACCCACTTACGTGTCGCTCTGGGACCCTTCCAAGCGTACGTGGCGGGAGGCTGTGCAGCCAGGGGTACACTATGGCATGCGGCGCTGACAAGATCGCCATCGTGGTGAGCGGTGGCGCCCCTAACGGTCCCTTTTCTGCACCGTCTGGGCGACGTAGATAGGCATTTAATGCCTTTGTCCCCTGCCATCAGGGTTAGGTATGATACACTGTGTAGGTAGCTGTACCTACTGCAGCACCTTTCCATTTTTGCCCTTGCCCACGTTGCCACCTGTTGGAGACCCGTTGAGCATATAAAAGGAGGCCCATGCACAACGTGGAAAGGGAAGAGGACGAACAGAAGAACGCTGGGTCTCGTTAGCTGCTTGAGTGTACTGTAGCACTCAGCGCTCCCGAGCAAGAACTCAATACAAACCACAAAGCAGCAGTAGGAGTATTATCTCTCCGGAGAGCTCCGAAGCTGGGTAAAAACCGCTCGTGTGCCTCGCCTCGATCTGCTCTTCGTGCGACCTCCGCCCCCCGCCGAACCGAAAGGGGCTCCGTCCCCATAGGTGCTCGTGGAGCCAGGTTTTCCCCGGCATCTTTGGCGCGCCAAGTAGGGGGCGTCGAGGTTGTGTGAACCTGATCCGGCGTTCACGCAGCCAGATCTTCATCGACTTCATCGACATGCCGCCGAAGAAGAAGGCTTCGGAGGCGGCTGCTCCGTCCGTGTCGAATCCACCGCCGCCGGAGCAAACGGCTGGTGGGGAAGACGCCGGCGGAAGAACGGGCGTCGACGAGGGAGCCCACGGTGCCGCCAGGTCCAAGGACAAGACTGCACTGCCCGTCGGCGGCGTAGCTGGCTCCCACGACGACCGGGCGTCCGTAGATGCACCGCGCCCATCTCAGGAGGCGCAGGACCGGCAGCGTCGTGGTACTCACGGTACGATACCGTTCGCTGGGCCCAAATCGAGCTGGCGGATCTCGGGATGCTCAAGGCCAACATGCACGCCAACGTGCTGGCGCGAGCGAGGCACGGTCGCCTAGATGGAATACTGCTCCTTCTAACATCGTTGGGAGTCCGAGCATATCCCGCTCCTCGCACCGTTCGCCACCGCTACCCGCCACTCCAGCAGAAGCTTTGGCGCGAGCTCAACTGCTCCTAGACTTCCCTCCAACGCCAGACAAGATCGACGACTGGAGGGCCACCATTCAGAGTCTCATCGGCTTCGCCAACAGCGACACTCCACGGCAGGCAACCACATCGCAGCCGCGGCAGGCCAGCCAAGTGCGTGCCGATGGCGACAAGACCGGTGGGGGTGCAACCACCGTGCACTCTCCGCCCCGAAGGCCAAGATCGCCGACTCGCCGAGTCCGCCACGACAGCGACTCCACTGCTTCATCAGATCCGCGATCTCGCCGCGATCAACGCCAAGTTCTTCACGAACGCCAGCAAGAAGACGCTCGTACTCGCATCGAGCGCCGAAGAGAAGCGCGGCGTCAGTCAGACAAGCGCGCTGGGCCCACTGTCGACATGCATGCGCCAGGGGAACCAGGCGACCTGCCGTACGCGGTAGGTTGCCCTGCATTCACCCGTGAGCTGCGGCAAGTCCAGTGGCCCAGCACGAAGAACTTCAAGCCCGACGTACCCGAGAAGTACGACGGCAAGTTGCATCCGTCGGAGTTCCTCAGCATCTACACCATTGCGGTACAAGCTGCTGGGGGGCGCGACGACAAGATCCTTGCCAACTACTTCCCGCTAGTGCTCAAGCCCAACGTCAGGTCCTGGCTCATGCACTTGCTGGAAAACTCCATATCTTCCTGGGCAGACCTATGCCATCAGTTTGTCGGCGCCTTTACAGGCGGCCACAAACCTCATGGCCAGGAGAGTGATCTTCATCTGCTTGCCCAGAAGGAAGGAGAGCCCCTGCGCAAGTACATCCAGAGATTCAGCCAAGTGCAACGCAACATCCCAGACGTCCACCCTGCCGCGGTCATCAGTGCGTTCCACCAGAACGTGCGTAACCGCAGGATGCGGGAGGAGGTGGCGATGTGCAAGATCAGAGACGTCAGTGAGCTGTATGCCCTGGCCGACAGATGTGCACGTGCTGAGGAAGGGAGGAAACTCCCCGGAGAGAATACAGGAACAGGAGGATCTGACAGTGATGATGCTGCCCCGGCAAACAAAAACCGGTGGCGGAACAACAGGAAGAGGAAAGGCAAAGATGTGCTAGTTGTTGAGCAGTCCGGCAACGAAGGTGGCACCAAGGCAGCCAAGCCTGGTAGCTCCGGCAAGGAGGTTGCCGCATGCGCCAACTGCCAGGCTGTGGCGGCCGCCGACAAGCAGGACGGCACCAACAAACAGTACTGCAAGATCCACCGCACCAAGGGCCATGACCTCTAGAGCTTCAAGAAGGTCGAGCAGCTTGTCGAGCTGCAAAAGCCGAATACGAGCGACGCGACAAGGAGAAAGCCCAAGGGGGTGCTGGAGGATCCGGTACGAAGGGCACCGGCTGGGGGGGACGCCGCGGCAACGCCAAGCAGCGACAAGGCGACAGACCTCCCCGCGGCCGCGACAAGGATGAAGATGACGACAACGACGAAGACATGGATGATGCCGAGACCAGCGAGCAGGAGTTCCAGAAAGCCACAGAGGTCTTGTGCGTTGACGGTGGTGCTTCTCTGCATACTTCACACCGCCACCTCAAGCAGTGGGTGCGAGAAGTCAATGCAGCAGAACCACTCGTTGAATCACACAAGCTTCTGAAATGGTCTAGCACGCCTATCGTCTTTGATATTGAGGACCACCCTGACCGCACAACCGCTGTCGGGTGTTTGCCGATGTTGGTCTCACCAACTATCCGCAACCTCAAGGTCACTAAGATGCTAGTTGACGGTGGGGCTGGCTTGAACCTGATCTCCTCCGCTGTGCTCCGGAAACTCCAAGTCCCTGATAGCGAGCTCGAAGAGACCGGCACGTTCCAAGGAATCAACCCGGGAAGGAGCAAGCCGAAGGTAAAGATCACGCTGCCGGTGACATTTGGCAGCGAGTTGAACTTCAGGATTGAGAGGATCACTTTTGATGTTGCCGATTTTCCGTTGCCTTACCATGGAATTCTCGGCCGTCCAGCGCTCGCCAAGTTCATGGCAGCCTCTCACTATGCCTACAACATGATGAAGATGCCAGGCCCGATAAGTGTCATCTCCGTCCCTGGCGACAAGAAAGATGCTCTTATCTGTGCCGACAAGATCTACCGGGAAGCAGCAGCCGCAACAGATCGCGAGACACTTGCCGCTGAAGCTCCCGGGGGGGAGAAGAAGACCAAGTCCGGCAAGAGTTCTGATGCCCACTCCAGCAAGCGCACCTCTTCGGAGTGCTGCGCTACCGTCGAGGACGCACCATCGAGCTCCACCGGCAAGTGTAAGAAGACGATGGCAGCTCCGCCAGCGACCAAGAAGGTGTCCGCCAAGGAGGACGGCACTGGTGGTACCTTCACCATCAGTGCCACTCTCGACCCTAAATAGGAAAGCGCGCTCGTTGCTTTCCTGCGGGCGAATGTTGATGTGTTTGCATGGCAACCGTCTGACATTCCTGGTGTTCCCAGGAAAGTAATTGAGCACCACCTTGCCGTCTGTCCTCATGCGTGGCCCGTCAAGCAGAAAGTCAGGAAGAAAGCAGTGGAGCGCCAAGAATTCATCGCAGAAGAGATCAAGAAGTTGGAAGCGGCAGGCCTCGTCAGTGGAGTGCTCCATCCCACGTGGTTGGCCAATCCTGTAGTCGTGCGCAAGGCGAACGGGAAATGGAGGCTTTGTATCGACTTCACCGATGTCAATAAAGCTTGTCCTAAAGACCCATTTCCCTTGCCGCGCATTGACCAGATTGTTGACTCCACGGCCGGATGTGACTTGCTTTCATTTCTTGACGCATACTCAGGATATCATCAGATCTTCATGGCAGAAGAGGATGAGGAGAAAACCACGTTCATCACTCCATGTGGCACGTACTGTTTCGTACGGATGCCTTTCGGTTTGAAGAATGCTGGTTCAACATTTGCAAGGGTCGTCCATACTGCTTTTGAGCCACAAATACATAGAAATGTGGAAGCCTATATGGATGATATAGTGGTCAAGAGCAGGGACAAAGCAACTTTGATTCAAGATTTAGAAGAGACTTTTGCAAATCTGCGCAAGATCAGCCTCAAGCTCAACCCCGAGAAGTGCGTGTTTGGAGTCCCTTCCGGCAAGCTTCTCGGGTTCTTCGTGTCTCAGAGAGGAATTGAAGCCAATCCCGACAAGATCAAGGCCATTGAGCAGATTGAAGCACCGAAGCGCGTCAAGGATGTACGAAGACTTGCCGGCTACGTGGCGGCTCTCAGCAGATTTATCTCTAAGTCGGCTGAGCGCGCCCTGTCGTTTTTCAAAATTTTGAAAAAGGCAGGTCCAATGAAATGGACTCCGGAAGCGGAGGATGCGCTGCAAGACTTGAAGAGATACCTGTCCTCCACTCCAATACTTGTCGCACCTAAGCCACAAGAGAAGTTGCTGCTGTATCTGGTGGCAACCAATCAAGTGGTTAGTGCTGCGTTAGTAGCGGAGAGGGAGGCTGATGATGAGCCAACAACCGCGGCAAGCACATCCAGCGACAAGCAGGGGGCTTCCTCGACAAGCTCTGGTCCCGACAAAGATGGATCTGCGCAGATGTGCGAAGAGATACAGCAGAAGAAAATGGTGCGGCGCCCAGTTTACTTTGTCAGTTCCCATCTGCAGGGGGCTAGGTCAAGGTACTCTGGTGTGCAGAAATTGCTTTTCGGCCTTCTCATGGCCTCGAGAAAGCTGCGCCATTACTTCCAAGCACATGAGATAACAGTTGTCACTCGCTTTCCGTTGAAGAGGATACTGCAGAATCCAGAAGCAACAGGCAGGATTGTCAAGTGGGCACTGGAACTGTCAAGCTTTGGCCTCAAGTTTGAGAGCACTTCAACTATCCAAAGCAGAGCATTGGCAGAATTCATAGCAGAGTGGACACCAACACCAGATGAAGAAACTCCAGAGACGAGCATCCCCGTCGAGGAAGCAAGCAAAGAGTGGCTGATGTACTTTGATGGTGCCTTCTCACTGCAAGGCGCCGGTGCTGGCTTGCTGCTTGTCGCACCCACCGGAGAGCACCTCAAGTACGTAGTCCAGATGCACTTTCCCAAGGAGCAAGCAACAAACAATACTGCAGAGTATGAAGGATTGCTCGCCGGTCTCAGGATCGCGGCAGACCTTGGGATCAAGCAACTCATTGTCAGGGGTGACTCGCAGCTTGTCGTCCGCCAAGTGAACAAGAATTATCAGAGTCCGTTGATGGAAGCTTACGTTGATGAAGTGAGGAAGCTAGAAGAGCGCTTTGTCGGCCTACAGATGGAAGATGTTCCAAGAACTCAGAACGACATCGCTGATGGCCTGTCAAAGTGCGCGTCACTTCAGTTACCTGTGGAACCAGGGATCTTTGTGCTCAAGCTGACTCAACCATCCGTGACACCATCAACTGCACAGAGCAAGAAGAGGAAGTTGATTCCTGGTAACTATCTTCCGGCAGAGCTTCCCGAAGCCGCCGCCAAGAAGGTCCCCAAGATCAACGCCAAGAGTGTTGAGGAGCAGTCTGCTCCGACAAGCCCCAGGGTTTGTTTCGTTGAAGCAGACGCTCCCGACAAGTTTTGCTCCGGCAAGTTTGTCGGGGAACGTCAAGCTCCGGCTGAGCCGCAGGTTCTCGCCGTAGAAGCGGATGTTCCCGCAGCAGCAGATATGCCTTTAGTCCTTATTGTCGAGCCACAAGCTCCAGCATGGGCACAACAGATCGTCCGTTTCCTTCAGACAGGAGAACTTCCCGAAGAGCAAGAAGAAGCGGAAATAGTAGCCCGGCAGTCAAGTATGTACCAGTTCGTAGGCAACGAACTGTACAAAAGAAGACTCAACAGTGTGAAATTGAAGTGTATTCAGCGGGAAGATGGACAGAAGCTGTTGGCGCCAGAGCACTTGCCGGCAAAGCGTTCCGGCAAGGTTTCTTTTGGCCGACAGCCCTCCAGGATGCAACTGCACAAGTAACCAAGTGTGAAGCGTGCCAGTTCCATTCCAACCAGATACATCAGCCAGCTCAAGCTCTCCAGACGATCCCTTTATCCTGGCCATTTTCGGTCTGGGGGCTCGACATCCTCGGCCCCTTCCCCCGAGCAGTCGGGGGCTTTGAGCACTTGTACATCGCAATCGACAAGTTCACAAAGTGGCCGGAAGTGGAACCAGTGAGGAAGGTGACAGCACAGTCAGCAGTCAAGTTCTTCAGGTCGATTGTTTGCCGCTTAGGGATCCCTAACAGGATCATCACCGACAACGGTACGCAATTCACGAGTCGCACCTTCATGCAGTACGTCCAAGACCTTGGCGCCAAGGTCTGCTTCGCTTCTGTTGCTCACCCTAGGAGCAACGGTCAAGCGGAGAGGGCAAATGCTGAAGTGCTGCGTGGACTCAAGACCAGGACTTTCGACAGGCTGCACAAGTGCGGAAGAAACTGGATCGAGGAGCTGCCGGTGGTTCTTTCGTCGATCAGGACGACGCCAAATCGAGCCACTGGCCAGACACCTTTCGCTCTAGTCTATGGAGCAGAGGCAGTTATGCCCACGGAACTCGTATACGGGTCACCTCGAGTGCTCGCTTATGATGAGCTTGAGCAAGAGCAGCTGCGACAAGATGATGCGCTGCTCCTTGAGGAAGATCGTCTTCAGGCTGATGTGCGAGCTGCTCGCTACCAGCAAGCTTTGCGCCGCTACCATAGCCGCAAAGTTAACGCCAGAAGTCTCGAGGAAGGCGACCTTGTTCTTCGGCGCGTTCATTCCACCAAGAATTCCAACAAGTTGACACCGAAGTGGGAAGTCCCTTATTGGGTGAAACGAGTCACTAGGCCTGGCGCTGTCCGCCTTGAGACCGAAGATGGCATTCCGGTGAGCAACTCCTGGAACATCGAGCATCTTCGTAAGTTTTACCCGTAAGGCGCGATTGTCGGACCCTGTTCCAGCAACCACCTTTTTGTACAAGTCTTGCCGCTGTTGCATGTAATCCTTTGTACAAAGCCAGGCGCAGACCCTGTGCATAAATAAAGCTCACGTGCTCCGCACACCTTGTCAATTTCATGCTTTTTTTCCATGAATTATCTGACACTTTGTGCAGCGAACACCCCCGGTAAGCAATAACGAGCCATAAGGCTCCATATCATTATTTTCTCTACTTTCTTTTTTCTCGAGGAAATGAAGGTTCCTTCGCCCACAAGTTTGTCGGGGGGGGAGGGGAAGATAATGGTATGGACCAGGCGTCGTTCAAGAAAGTTTCGCCTTGCCGGGAAGCAAACGGCAGAAAAGATAAGTGCCAGAGTTTGAGCAATCAGATTTCTTAAAATTTTTAAGTTATCTTCCTTGAACGGCCATGCTTTGTATGGAAAACCTGTCCGCGAAGGAACCGGCTCGTGGCTAGTTACGCCCTTACTTTGTTTCGAGTTCGCTCAACAGTTTAAGTGTGCTGCGACTAGAGTCGCGCCCTTACCTTGTTTCGGGTTCCCTCAACAACTTAAGCGAGCTGCGACTAGTCGCGACAAGGTTTCTTGTCGGTAACGGCACCACCAGCAGGCTGCTGACGTCCCGCACTCAGCACTCGCGGCAAAGGTGCCCATGCCGGCAAGTTCCCTGAAAAGCGTAGGGCAAAAACATACAAAGGAAGGAATCAAGTAAAGGAAACAACATTGCAATTACTACCCCAAATAAAGTTATATATTACAAGATAGCTTGTCGCGGCTCTAATAGACTGTTTTCATAACATGATTAGCAGCGACAAGAAAAGAAGAAAACGGGCGACCTAGTCCACGCGATCGCCCTCAACCCTCTTAATCCCGCTCACCTTGTCCATAATGGGTGCGACAAGGTCCTTGAGCGCCTCCAGATCAGCTTCCGCCGGCAGGGATCTGAGGACGTTGGTGAGGTTGAGACCCGGGTTGCGGAAGGCCACCTTCACCAACACCTTCTAAAGAGCTCCTGCGCAGATCTTGCACGACTCGTCGGCTAGCTGCTTTGGGATCCTCTCCCGGAGTCGCTGGAGGGCCGTCGCCACACTTTTGAAGAATAGGGTGAGCTTGGCGCTGGATGGGAGGGTCTCATCGGAGGGATACCCGAGATCCTCCATCCCCAGCTGCGCCAGCTCCTTGTCGATGTCTGCGGCAGCATTCACAAGACCCTCCGTCCACCGCTCCACAATTCCCCTAAAATCGTTCTGGGTGGTGGCAATGCTCTCCAGCAGCGCCTTGTCGGCCTTGATCTCCTTCTTCAAGGCCGCCTCCTGCTCCCTGGCACCGTCCAGCGTCTTGGTCAAAGCAGCCAGCTTCAGCTCAAGATCGACGTTGGAGTCCTTGGCGGCGCCAAGCTCCTTGATCTTCTCGGCAAGACGGCCCTGCAGCTCGCCAAAGGTGTAGGCGTCCTTCTCGCGCTCGTACTTGAGCACGGCAAGCGCTTCACCGCTCGCTTTGAGATCAGTCTCCAGCTGCGCCACCTTCGTCTCCAATTCCTTCTTGGCGGCCTCGGCAGCTGCGGCAGTGTCCTTTGCTTCCTTGAGAGCTCCGCTGAGTGTTTGCTCGCGCGCAGCAAGCTCCTCTTCATGGCTGTCCAGGCTGGCCTTCAGCTGCACCAACTCGCCCTCACGCGCAGATAGCTCCTCAGCGGCAAGCCATTGTTGCTCTGCAACTTCTGCCTTCTCGAGGATGAAGGCCTTCTGCACCTCATCGAGCTGCTCACGCTCCGCCGCCAGCGATCGGAGAGCTGCCTGGTTGAGACCTCGGAGCTCCTCCGCGCGCTTCTCCATGTCCACCCCCGCCTTCATGACAAGCGCTTCGCGGGACTCCAGTTTGGCTTGTCGAGCGCGGTAAAGCGACAGCAGCTTCCGCAGCAGTCTCTCCTCCTCAGGCTCGTCGCTGCTGCTGCTTGGCGCGTCGACCAGCGTCAGCCCAGCGGAGGCAAGCACCTCCACGTCAAAGCTTTCTCCTTCGACTGGCGCCCTGGACGTTGACGCCAAGGGGAGGTTGATGAAGACGCCATCGCCAGCCTTCAAGTAGACGCCCGGCTGGGGCTCTTCGGAGCCTGACGTTGCGGCAGTGGCGGGAGGATCGGCGGTCGGTGTAGCGCCTGTTGCTCCTGCGGCCTCAGGGTCGTCAGTGCGATCGCCAGAACCCTCGTCAGCTGCTGCGGCGGCAGCCTCGGCGGCCTCCTCGCCGGCGGGATCGTCAGCGCCGGCCGCTTCTTCGGTGGCGGCGGCATCATCAGCAGCAACCTCAGTCTCCATCGGCTCCGCAGTAGATGGATCTGACGGCCAGAGAAGGAAGAAAAAGTCAAGCGAACATCCAAAAAAGAAGAACCCAAGGGAAGTTTAGAAGCAAGAAGTACCTGTACCAGGCTCGGCAGTTGGGATCTCCGCTACCGGGGGGTCACTGGTACTGTCCCTTGCCGGAGACTTCTCCCTTGCCGGGGAGCTCTCCCTCGTCGGAGACTTCTCCCTTGCTGGGGAGCTCTCCCTCGTCGGAGACTTCTCCCTTGTTGGGGAGCTCTCCCTTGTCGGAGGATTCTCCCTTGCCGGAGAACTCTCCCTTGGCGGCGTAGTCGAAGCAGATGGCATGTCAGGGGCGGCGCCCGGACGCTCCTGGTGGGGCTGCTCTGCTCCTACACAAGCCAACAGTCAGATATCAGCAAGCAAAGAGTATCCATGCGCGCCTAACGGCGGGAAGTAAACCTTATACTTACGCTGGGGGCTGCACTGGGGGCTGCTCAGAAGAACAGCTGTCGGGTCTGGCAAGTTTGTCTCGGGCGCACCCCCTGTTGTCACGGTGGGGTCGTCCTCAATGACAATCACCGGGACCTTGGTTCTCTTTGCTGCTCTCTGGGCCAGAGTCCTAAAAAGGAATAAGCTCAGAGTGAAGCAAATGAGATACAAGACAAGACAGCAAGTATTGAAGACATACAAGTACAGCAAGAATCTTACTCTTCTTCTTCCTCGTCGGAGCTGAGCGCGGAGAAGTCAAAGCCTGTCCCACCTCCGGCGCGAGGAGGCGGAGGAGTAGGATCCCTTGGCCGCTTGGCGGGAGCTGGAGCGGCGGACCGGGAGGACCCGACCCCAATTGCCGCTGCAGCGTGAGGTGCTTCCGCGACAACAGAACTTGCCGCGGTGGAGCGTGTCATGCGGCGCGGTGGGGGTTGACTCACCCGCCGCTCTGCTACGTCCCCGGCCTTGCGAAGACGTCCTCTTGCTGGAGCCGGGGGCTCTGCTTGCGGCAAGCTCTCCGAGGAGGAAGAGGAGCCGATCTCCAACGAGCCGCTCGTATCCTCAGTGGGCCTGCTCGGCCCAACGTCGTGTCTGGCAGGCTCTCCCTCGCCGGCCAGATCCTCTCGCTCGGCAAGGCTTGCCGCCTCTGCTGCCTCTGCCTCCTCCACGGTGAACCCAAACTCGCCCGCAGCTGTGGCTGCCGCCGCCTCTTCCAGCCTGGTGGCGATGCGCTTGAGCTCATCGTCGGTGGTGTCCCAGGTGAGGCCCCTCTTCTCATCGGTGTCGGTCGGCACTTCTATCAACTTATCGAAGAACGCCCGCACGACATCATCTGCAGGCTCTATCTAGGCTGGATCAATTCCATGCGAGTCGCACAATGGCATCATTGCACGGATGCGGTCGAGCGCGGAGTTGTTGCACAGCGGAACGACGCCCCTCGGCAACCTGAACACTTCGGGATGCTGTGGGTCGTACTTGAACAGCTCTTGGAGCATCGCGTTGAGCTCCAGGACAGTGAAGTTGAAGTTGAGGCCCGGCCGCAACCTCATGATATCCGCCGCATTCTGGAACTCCCAGGCGGGTCTCCTCCTCTCCTGCAGGGGGGCGATGCAGCGGCGGAGGAAATCTGCGCCAACCGCTCCTACGGTAAGCCCGGCAAGCCTGAGGCGTAGGATCCGGGCGACGGCAATCTTCAGTCTGTCGTCTTCCGGGGCCAGGCTACTCCAATCACTGCCGCGCACTACTGGAGTTTTGCGCAGAGCAGTAAATGGTTGCGGGTTCTCCTCGACAATCAGGCACCAGTCCGCCCTCCACTCCTCCCACTTGCTGCGGAACTCTCCATCCAGATAAGCATCCTTCTTGCCGGCCTTTGAGATCCAGGCGATTATGCCGGATAGAGGCTCTCCTTTCTCAACTCGAGGCGAAAAGAAGTAGCGGAAGAGGGCTACATTTGGGTGGACTCCGACAAAGTTCTCGCAGAGATGTGCGAAAACTGCCATGGTCGGGACAGCGTTGGGGGTGAAGTCAAGGAGGCGGAGCCCGTAGGTGTTCATGATGACACAAAAGAATTCAGAAAAGGGCGGGCAGAGCCCGCAGTAGAAGAACAAGACGAAGAAAGTGTACCCAGTGGGCTCCTTATCCCAAGCAGCGGCTGGGAGTACCTTCGTGCGCGGATGCGCTCGCGTTCCCGTCGACCAGAAGAGGTAGAAGTCGTCCTTCAGCTCTTCCGCCTCAAGCCTCGGAGGGAAGATTGCCCGCTCCTTTCGCAGCACCGCGAGCCGCTGCGCCTCGGCCGACTTCGCCTTCTCGGCTTTCGGAGCCATGGCGGGAACGGTGAGGGAGGACGACGGCGTTGGTGGTGCTGGTGGCGATGGGGGCGGGGCGCTGCTCTCCTTCGGCTTTGGGAAGAAGGGGAGTGGCGGAGATTCTCGAGGAAGGAATAGCAATGGGCAGATGGGCGAACTGCCCCTGTTTCCCCTGCTTATAAGGAGGGAGGAGGCGGACGGTCCGCCTTTCCAAATAAAGAACCACCCACGATCTCTCCCACGACACCGCAATCGACGCGTGCCGTTCGGGGAGGGCGCGGTGGGTGCGGAGTAAGATACAGCATGATCCCGGCCGCGCGTGCCCGTGCCCTGTTTTGGGCCTGGCCCAACAGCGCTCGACGCCGTGTATGGCCCAGGCCCGGGGGCTCCTATCGGTGTACTAGAGTAGGGGTACCCTAGTATCCCGAACTTGTGCAGGGGCAGTCGCAGCATCCCGCGGCAAGGCTTGTCGGGCGACCGCCAAGGCCCTCTATGGTTCCTTTTTGAGCCATTCAAGAACAAAGTATTTAAGCCAAGGAGACGAGGCCCCGGCAAGAGGAGCTTGCCGGGAAGACCACTCAAGGCACAAGACCCCGGTGAGAGGAGCTTGCCGGGAAGGCCGACCAAGGCATCTCAAGGGACTTGCCGCGACGCGCCACGCGTCCCGGCGGGACCCGGCGAGCGACAAGCTCCCGGACGCGGCAAGACAACGTCCGCGGCAAGGCGTTTGCCGCGGCAAGCCACCAATCTATACCTGCACTCCAGCATACCCACTTACATGTCGCTCTGGGACCCTTCCAGGCATACGTGGCGGGAGGCTGTGCAGCCAGGGGTACACTGTGGCATGCGGCGCTGACAAGATCGCCATCGTGGCGAGCGGTGGCGCCCCTGACGGTCCCTTTTCTGCACCGTCTGGGCGACGTAGATAGGCATTTAATGCCTTTGTCCCCTGCCGTCAGGGTTAGGTATGATACACTGTGTAGGTAGCTGTACCTACCGCAGCACCTTTCCATTTTTGCCCTTGCCCACGTTGCCACCTGTTGGAGACCCCTTGAGCATATAAAAGGAGGCCCATGCACAACATGGAAAGGGAAGAGGATGAACAGAAGAACGCTGGGTCTCGTTAGCTGCTTGAGTGTACTGTAGCACTCAGCACTCCCGAGAAAGAACTCAATACAAACCACAAAGCAGCAGTAGGAGTATTATCTCTCCGGAGAGCTCCGAAGCTGGGTAAAAACCGCTCGTGTGCCCCGCCTCGATCTGCTCTTCGTGCGACCTCCGCCCCCCGCCGAACCGAAAGGGACTCCGCCCCCATAGGTGCTCGTGGAGCCAGGTTTTCCCCGGCACGGACCAACCGTGTGGGGGTGCGACGCGAACACGGCAGGCTTTTCCTTTTGATCTTGTAACTTGTAAAATTTGGTTTTGCTCCATGGCGCGACCGATAGATAGCAAATAACGATTTTGCCTGGAGTAATGAGAAGTTTGCTTCCGGCGCCGTTCATGCATGGAGTACGTACGAAAATTATGAAGTTGAAGCGAAAGGTAAGATAATTACTGTAGTATCATATACTACTACATGGATTTGACATAAGGATAAAACTACATACAGATCCATCCACGTTCAACGACATCCTCACGCAATAGTGCGCCGGGTCACCAACCGACGTGTGAGGAGCAGCGGCGTTGGCGGCGAGCTCAACGTGCTTCTGAACAGTGCCGTCCAAGGTTGCCCTGCGCTCCAAGAAGGCCAGCATCCTATCGTCCTCCTCTTGCATGTACTAGTCCTTGTGGACGATTTGCACGTAGACGTGGGTGATTATGTTGATGGTGTCTTGCTGCGCCAGGCGCTGCGCGGCGAGCGCGTCCTCGAGGTGGACATTCTCCGGCGCGACAACGGGCAGTCGCAGGGCCACCAGTGCGTCGAAGAGGTTGTTACCATAGTGGCCGTTGAGGGTGGCGGGCATCGCAGAGCCTGGGCGCGTCGGTTGGAGGCTTACGTCAAAGTCGCCGACAAGCTTCTTGACGACGGTGAACTTGTCGAGGAAACCGATGAGGACCTCGTCAAAAAAGGAGACGAAGCTGTCGTCCAAGCAATACTAACTGCCGGGCCGCAGGCCGGCGTCGTGGACCATCTGGCACAGTCGGCTGATGCTCGCGCTCAACGCCTCCATGGGTCTAGCGTAGCTTCTAGTCAACTGATCTTGCGATTCGAGTGATCACTCAGCCCTTGGTTAGCGTGCGGAGGTGCGTAGGATTTCGTACTACTCCTTGGCCCTCTACTGCACCTGCCTTTGACTGTATGATAGGTGGGCCAGCCACCCCCTGGGGCCACGTGTCATTCACCCAAAGGCAGTTGCCGTAAGTCAATGAAGTTGCGTCCCCCTTCGTGCCGGTGCAGTATAGTCATCTCACCGGACCTCTAGTTGGGGCCAAACGAGAGAAGTTTGATGTTTACTGGTTTATTGGTCCCCTTTGCATTTTGCGCCAAGTTTTGACCTTTGATTTAACTAATAAAATGTTAATGCATGTAAACAAAAATGTTGTGTAAGTCACCTTACGAAAACCAAATAATCCCAAAACATAGGCACAGTGCATTAACTCCCTCCTTGTTTCTTATTTCGTGACATATCAACCAATGAGAGATGTGGGCCGTGCATGCTTTCAATGACTTGAGACTAGTACCAAATTTGACATGCAGTGTTTAGTTCATTGCATGTAATCCTATTACAGTACTCTAGTTAGCAAAAAAACATTAAGTTCTCTCGCCGATAGGAATAAAACACCATGTATTTATTTACAGAGGGAGTAGTACATTTTTGGTGACATGCATTAATAGATATTGCTAGTCAAATACTAAAATCCAGATGGACGTGGTAGTACTCCTAAATCCAGACGGTGGTGCTACTAGTACTAGTAGTAGTACTACCAATGTAGTAGTAGGAGTACTAGCACTGTACTACCCGTTGGTCAAATTATTACGTGCTGCTCCTCACAGTGAAGTGACAAGACCCTGCGCCGGAGATGACACCTGAGTATAGGCACCGTGTTCGGCATACCATAGTCAGCCTCACCGTCTGCAGTCACTATCATCATGGCTGTAGAGCTAGCCTGCTTACAACTAGCCCTGTTCGACATAATTTCCCGTGTGTAGATGCCCGTGCATTGCACGGAACACCAAGATTGGGGGTGGACGGCTCCGACAGCGGCCATCGCGCCAGATTTTTCCACGGCCTTCTACTCCTAGATGTGGTGGGTAGGAGATGAGGCTGATTGTGAGAGACAAGGAGTTGTTTGTAAATAGGGAACAAGTGCGGGCGTCTTTTTGCAAAAATGGAGAAGCTTGGTTTGTATGCGTCAGATCTAGATCCGACGGCTATTGGTGAAAGATGGGAGGCACAACATCATCACCAACTTAGGACCGGTTTGATTCAAAGGATTTTGAAAACGCAGGAATAGGACATGGCAATATTACAAGTTTCAAACTGATATTACAAATGTTAGGAGTAATGCTGCACTTACGAAGAGGGAATTACTAGGAAGTTTACGTAAGAACTTTCGTTACTTTAGGTGGATGTAGCATTATTGTACAAACTAAAATCCACCGCCCTGACAAGTCACTAATGGGCAAATAAGTTTTCGAGTCTTTGGCCACTTGATGTTTCAAAAACAAATTCAGCTTCTGAGGAGACTTTGTCATTTAGGCTTAGACGCTTGCGGTGATCAGCACGCCATTCATTGTTACGCCAGAGAACGCCAAACCTCATTACCTTGAGCACACTTGCCTCCAGAACAAAGAACATGGCCAATTTAATCTCAGATGTGCTGCCTTGGTAGTCGATCAAATCAATTTCTGTAAGATGGAGATCAAGGCATTCGATGAGATTGTTATAGTGCAGCACATTTTTCACTTTCAGGTCTTTTTTTATCTGCAAAAGAAGAGAACATATTAGAGCAGCTGGCTGCATAAGATTGCCGTGTCATCAAGAGGTACCAATATCATTCGCTCATACGATAGGGTTGGCTGGCTAGTGATATTCTCTCTCTCTCTCTCTCTCTCTCTCTCTCTCTCCCTCTCTCTCTCTCTCTCTCTCTCTCTGTTTCCTCTCATTTAACTAGGAGCACGTGAAGAGCTTGGGCATTTGTTGCCTTCCACTATGTGGCCGATGCCATATTTCGCAAAAGTATGCCACATAATATGCATCGATGTCCAATCAAAAGATTTTGGCACCGCTCTCGTGATGTGAGAGAGTTGGCACCGCTGTGCACACAGACCCACATGTATAAACAAATCAATCAAACCAACTACACCAGCCTCACACTCTCCCAAACAAGTGTTTTTTTATTGCCTCAGCCCTCTCTCTCTCCCACACAGTGTTTTTTCATTGTGTGAGTTAATTTGGCACCGGAGCAAAGTAGGTGATCCAGATTGGGACACCAGGTGAGCAATGGAGGGGCATCGATGCCAAATGCATCACAAGTGAATTTGGCACATGTTTTGGCCTACATAGCCCACTTCTGTAATACTACCTCGTATTTAGTATAAAATTTTGACCATAGATTTACCTAAGAAAATGCCAATGCATGCCACTAAAAATTACACCATTTGAAATTATGTTCAAATACGAATCCAACGATATAGTTCTTAGTGACATGCATTAACATTTTGTCAGTTAAATCTATGGTCAAATTTTGATACTACAAAATTGGAAGAGTAAACTAGGACGGAGGTAGTGCTTGCTCTTAGGGTAACCATAAGTTACTTTCCACTATGACTAGCCTAGGCTACTATAGTAGTACAGCATAAAAACGATGCAGGTGAGCACGTGAGAAAAAAATACTAAAAACATTTCTTTCGGTGCAGTGCATAGATGCAGTTTTGAACACTACACTTGTCATCGTAATTTGGGAAAATTACGAAAAAATTGAGCTATGTTGTGATTACCATTTACTTATAGGAAAGAAGTTTCAACTCGATGAGTAGCTTCTCCGTGTGCGGAAAGCATGTAAGGAATCCAACAACTTGATCCAGATTGGGGCCGATAGATTTTAGTGCTAAGATCTTCACTGTGAGCATGGACTGGGTCAAGCTTGTGGGAATCATTTTCTGGAAGACGGTCGTAAATACATCAAGAAGAAATTAAAAATGTGAATTTCAAGACGACAGAGAAGAAGATGAGTGTTGTACCTGAACAATTATGGATCCAATAAAGAGTTCAGAGAATTTGGCAGACAAGTACACCAACGCTGTCAATTTCGGCGCGTCAATGACCCTGATTTTTGTTGGACCTTCTAGATCCGATACAAGCAATCTCTCAAGGAAAGGCGCATTCTCAATGACCATAACGTGGAACAGCTGGACTGATCTCTTCCCAATTGATGTCTTGTTGCGGGGCCAGCAAGACACATAAATCCATCGGAGATTCGTCGAGGTGATGTGGAGGCTAATGAACCCGTGGATCTGCTCAAGACGAAGGTACTCGAGCGCAGTACAGCTGCGGAGCAGGTGCTCCATAGCCTTCTTCGAGATGACAATGTCGAAGAGGTCGAGCTGCTTGAGTTGAGGGAGAGGAAGAGTGGGCGCGGCATTAATCTGGGGAAGATAGCAGGAGCTGAAGCTGGCGCGATGCAGCGTTGGCGTGAGGTGGAGCGCGGACGGCGGCAGAGAGCGACATCGTCCAGCTTCAAAGCTGAGCTCCTCGAGCTGATCTAGGGCGGGGGATAAGAACCACTCATCGAACTTGGGTTGGACCTTGCAGTTGGTACTGAACATGCGGATGTCAAGGCGTTTGGCCGGCCCAGGGTGCGATGAAAGGATCTTTGAGACTGTGGCCATGCGTTTGCAATCCCCGTCGCAGAGGCAGCTATCGACGGTGAGGTTGAGGGGGACGCAGAACCAGGGGGCGCCACCACCGGGAGAGCAGGGCGGTCCGCACGGCAGATTTGCTGGGGAGGAGGCCGATGATGACGAGCAGCGTGTCGTCGGGGAGGCTGCTGATGAAGTCCAGGCTCGCCGGATGCGGTTTTGGCTCGAGCCGCCTCCGCTTGTTGGATGCCTCACCGTCCATCTCAACCGGCGGCGACGCATGTGTACACGTGTGCTGGTGTGTGTTGTGTGCTGGGTGTGCACGAATGCATCCTTCTGTGCATGCCGCCGCGTAGTGGTGAATTGTGCGCGAGTGCGTCCTTCCCGCGCAAGAAGTTTGTCCTCAATGCGCCCTCAATTTACTAGCGTGCGGGGTGCTACCCCGAGTGGTTTCAACTTTGTTTACTTCATCGCGTGTCAGATGGGCCTCTAGTTTACTTATTTTCACCCACTGCCACATGGGCCAGCACACGAAGATACAGAACACGAGCTAAACAGGCAGCATGTGGATTGGTTGACCGGTCAACTAAATAATATACGGAGCTATACGCTGACATAGTGAGCGTATAATCCGTCGGTATAGAGAGTTCGAGTGAGAGGGGAGGCCCGTGAGAGATAGCAAAGAGAGAGAGAGAAAGAGCTACTCCCTCCGTTCGATAATATAGTTCCAACATTTTTTAAGTCAAACTTTTGAAACTTTAACCAAGTTTATAAAGAAATTACTTATATCTACAATACTAAAGATAAATGATAGTATGAAGTAAGTACATGTTGTGATGAATCTAATGATCGTTCCAGATGTAAATGTTTTTCTCCACATATACCTGGTCAAACTTTTCTGAGGTTTGACTTTTCAAAACATCAATATGCTTATGGACGTGACAAAGTCCCTAACGAGAGAGAGAGAGAGAGAGAGAGAGAGAGAGAGAGAGAGAGAGAGCGAAAAAAGTGTGTGTGCATGTGTGAAAGAGACATGGACAACACACGATAAAAGTAGAGAAAAAACGTATGTGTCTTATGCAAACATATCACACATGCATCTTCGACAACGGAGGCAAGGTGAGGAGATAGTGTGTGGTTGTTTGGAACCGAGAGAGCAAGACCCCTAGCACGTGGCCAAGAGGGGTGTGACAAACAAGGGATAGAGGTCGAGAGAGACGTACGGAGAAAATGCAGACATGGGGAGGAGAGAGTGTATGTTTGTCATAGAGAGATCCCCTGGAGATCGTGATGGGACTACATGGGTGGGAGATCGAGTGACAAGGTGTGTGCGCGATAGAAGATGCCCCTAGAGATATCGAGATAGACGTATGGATGGAAGGAGACAATACGTGTGTTCCTGATGGCTAGTAAGAGATAATCATACTTAGGATCGAGGGGGGGGAGTGCTTGCGCCTATGATGGATTGAGGGATTATGGTACTTAGGGGGGTGCGTGTCACATGGAGAGAGAACAAGGGCGGAGAGTGTTGGATGGGTCTATATGTATAGCGCGAGCGAGACATGTGTATGTGTGAACCAGGGAGATATGAGGCCAGTTTGGCTTGCGTCCTGAGCATATTTTGCCTGGCCTGGGGTTATGGCTGGATTTCATGCACGCTTGTTTGGTTGCTACCCTGTGAAAAAGAAAGCCCGCCTGGCCTGGGTTCCCTTGCACTTTAATTAGCCTGGCTGAACTCCAGACACTGCAAGTAGCCTGGCCCAGGCGACCGATTTCGAACGCCTGGCCGTGCCTGGCCGTGTGGCCACGAGGCTAACAGCAACATGGATGGATATTAGCATTAAATAATTGATGCATGGATTGATTGATGGGACGTTGATGCTTTGCCTGGCCCAGGCATGAATCAAACGCTTCAGCACCACACAAGCCTGGCCAGGCAGAAATATTTTACATCTCACGTCCACACCAGGCAGTACCGGCCATCAAGGCATGACGGTCAGGTCACGAACCAAACTGACCAATAAAGTTTGAGAGAGATTGAGGAGCCCCGATAAGGCTGAGTGGTGCGTCAGATAGCTGAGAGGGGGAAAGAGATATTCCATCCGCTCAATAATGCAGTGCATGTAAATTTTTTAGAACTCAAACTTTGGAAACTTTGATCAGGTTTACGCAAATGTTATTTATATCTACAATACCAAAGATACATCGTACAAAACTACATCTCATGGTGAATCTAATGGTATATGTTTGCCGTACTAGATGTAATTCTTTTTCTCCATGTACATGGTCAAACTTTGTGATGTTTGACTTTTCAATAAATCTATATGCTATGGACCAAGGAGAGTGCCTCAGTCAAGACAGATCAAGTGCGTGTGAAGGAGAATGAGTAAGTGTGCAAAAAGAGTATGCGTGTGAAAGAGAAAGTGACAACAAACGATAAATTAGAAAGAGAGAGTGTTTTTTCGTTTCTTATGCGAACATATCACGCATGCATCTCCGAGATGGAAAAGCGATGCGAGGAGATACACAAAGATAGCTAGTGTGTGATTGTTTGCAACGGAGAGAGACACCCCTGTAGCCCATGTCCAATAGAGGTGTGGCCAACAAGGAACAAAGGTCAAGAGGGACACATGGATGGCATGGACGCATGGGGAGGGAGAGAGGGTGTGTTTGTGATAGAGAGATCCCGTCGAGATCGTGAGGGGTCTATATGGGTGGGAGATCGAGGGAGTGCGTGCGCGATAGAAAGATGCCCCGAGAGAAATCGAGATAGACCATGCACATGTTTTTGATGGAGACTAAGATTAGCTAGTCATATACATATGGGGGGGACTGCGTGTGCCTACAATTGAGTGAGAGACCATCATACTTGGCTAGTTGGGCATGAGATTGTGTGTGTGCGTGTGTGAGATGGAGAGAGAACGAGGGGGAGAGATAGAGTTTTAGATGGGCCTATCGAGTGCGAGTGAGATATGCATGTGTATGTGTGACCCAGGTGGATGGAGAGTTTGAGAGAGGGGGGGAAGAGCTCCGAGACGACATAGTGGTGCGTGAGAGAGTTACAGGCAAAGAGCCAAGGAATCTGTGTGCGTACGATGAGTGCACTCAAGATATCTAGCTTGGACTAGCTAGAGTATCATACATAGTGTGCGAGAGAGACCTATAGATGGTGTATATATGCATGCGAACTAGAAAGACCCCCCCACACACACAAAGAGAGAGAGAGAGAGAGAGAGAGAGAGAGAGAGAGATGGAGAGAAAGGGAGAGGGACCAACAAGGTTTTTGTGTCGGATGCGTGCGATAGAATTGAAGATTGTCGACGAGAGAGAGAGAGAGAGAGAGAGAGAGAGAGAGAGAGAGAGAGAGAGAGAGAACAGGAGCCCGGGAGAGGGAGAGGTCGCTTTTCATGCATCAAAGACTGATATAAACCATGTTTCGATATAAACTTGCATTCAAATATTTAAATTGGAGAACATGTTGTCTGCAATCCGCACATGAACGGATATATGCGTATATCAAACAAGTTCATTAATTTGACTTTCAACATGTTCATGGAGTACTATAATACTGTACAACATGCTACTCGATTGAGGTGTTCAATTTTGGATTTAGTTCACTATTTTGACCTACTGAACGAGCTATTTCATTGAATCGAGATATTTCATTTTGGGTTTGATTCGCGTTTTTGAGTGGGTCAACTATTTGTCATATAGTAAATCGCTAGCAACGAGCATGTAAAAACACATTACTCCCGAGCATCATCTCTCCATCTAAAAAAGAAGTGGCAAGCTAATATTTCAAAATTTGATCCGAATCAACTTGGTAAGGTAGACGTGGATGCTTGTTCTCCCAAAATTTGAACGAACCGCTAAACATCCTCTCTGCTCGGCAGAATTCGCCCGAGCAAATAAATGGGAGACGCAAAATTACCATCCTATGTGGGACACGCATCAATTGGCCCATTGTACATCGAGGGTAGGTTCATAACTTCATCCAAGCGCGCCTTCTCCTCGGCCGAAATGACATTTGCCGAATAATTCATAAACCATGGTCGGCAAAACACGCTCTCCTCGCCCGAAATAGCTCGCGCCCACTATTTCAAAACACGCTCTCCTCGCCCGAAATCGCTCGCGCCCACTATATTTCAAAACACGCCCTCCTCACCCAAAATCCCTCCCGCCCACTCTTTGGGGAGAAGCAAAGTTACTCTACTATCCCCGACCCTCAGTACACAGACCCAAGCCAAGAAGCCTATAGGCAAGGGTAGAACTGTAACTCCCCCTCACATTTCAGACAAATGCGTCCGTAAGACATGGTTCCAATTCCCTCCCAATTCCCCCCCCCCCCCCCGCCCGCACCCATTCATTCCTCGTGGGCGCCAAATCACCTTCTCCCCGGGAAGCTCCCTTCTCCAGAGCCGCGAAACCTCAGCCCCACCTCCATGGCGCCCCCCACCGCTCCAATTTCATAGCCGCCCTCCTCCCTAATGCCAGAGACATTGTCCATTTGCCGTCGTGCACTGGGCCGTGTGCCTCTTACTCCGTGCTGCTGGTCCTGCCTCGACGACGGCCGCGTGAACCGTACCGGAGCCGATTCACCCCCGCCGTTGTTCACGGCGCCGGAGCGGCTCCAACTTCGGATCCGTCCAGAGTCCTGGTGCTACTTTGGCGTAGCCGTCGACCGTCGCGACATCGCTCTTTCCTTGCCGCCGGTCTCCACCGCAACCGTGTCGGCATCACCGACTCGGCAGCTGGACCTGCCTACTTCACCATGCCGCCAGATAGGTCGCACCCTCATCTCAAATCACTTTATTTAGGCGTCAGTTGTCTGAATTTTTATTCTGGGCCAATCGATTTGCAATGGGAAGCAGCACCCCTCGAGGCGGCGAAGCTCCTAGGCTGTCGGTTGGCTGGTGTCTAACGTAAGGGTGCGGTGCCGCAAGTTCGCCGTGGAAGCTGCGCTTAGATGGCTATCTTTTAGAGTTGCGTGGGTTGAAGGTACTGCCGCCGCCGGATCTGGATGACGGGGAGTCTTTGTGGATTGGCCCGGGGGCGGCGCAACCACGGCAGTGCGGTGGGGCGGGGAGCGTGTTGGAGATATGCCCTAGAGGCAATCATGCATGATGATATTTCCTATGTGTTTATGAATAAAGATAGTCCTTGGACATTATCAATGATGTGTATCAGCAAGTACTTGACTTTTTTGTGGGACTATGCATTGTATGATGACTGTCCTAAAAGGTCCCTAGTTGAAAGGGCTGTGTGGACGCGCAGCCAACTAGACTAGCATATGACACGGTTGATGGCTTGGTCTCACTAGCCATGGAGCATTGGATGCTAACCGGATAATATGGACTTGGAAAGGTCTGGTTGGATTCGATATAGTCGGATCCAAGTCGAGATAAGGTCTGAGTCGGACAGACCCAACTATGAGACGCACTGATATGTCATCTGTGAGTCTCTAGTACAACATACGCTCTATGTCCTAATACCTGAGCTGGCACATGTACTCGGGATGGTGATAGACTTGCTTTGGGCCGACCAAACGCTACTCCGTGACTGGGTAGTTACAAAGGTAGGTTTCAGGCTTGTCCAGACCCATGCTGCGAGACATGGTCGAGCAAGATGGGATTTGCCCCTTCGACCAGGAGAGATATACTCTGGGCCCCTCATGTGATCCGACCAGGATAAGCATGGCCATGCGACAAGGATTATGAGATAATCCAGATAGTTGTCGGCATCACTGGAACAAGAAAGAGGTCGGGCTAGCACAAGGACATCGTGTGGCAAAAGGAACGAAAGTGTGATGTACAGGTTCGCTAACCAGCTTCATAGTCTGCTTGGTGTTTGCCATGCCTTGCTAGAGGCCGCTACCAACCGTGCAGTTCGGAGGTGATCCGAACTGCGACCAAGCCGACTTGAACCTAAGGGGTCGCGCGCTTAAGGGAAGGAACCTACAAGGTCAGATCCGGGGACAATGGTTGGATGTGATCCGAGCTGTATCCGGATTGTGGCCGAGTAGACTTATGGGCTTTTAGGGTCCGTGCGAGGCCCAAGTGTTGAGCCCGCGACGGACGCCTATATAAAGTGGGGTGCGGCACACTCATGCGGCTGATCGCTTTGGCGCTGTCATTAGGGTTTGCATGTGTTGCAAATAGACACCTCCACTTGCCGCCGACTGTGTGATTGGACCTAGCAGTCCGCCGCACGGTGTTCCTCCTGCACGCGCGGATACCGTTAGAGGCGGTGCACTTGCACCGCTCCGGCGAGCTTGTACGTGGGATCGAACGACCGGCTGTTCAGGGGAGATCGGACGAGGAGGAGACAATCCACGCAGACGCGCTGCCCCAACTCTACTTCCGTTGCACGGCACTGCGCGTCTAGTGGTAACGAACTGTGATCCATCTCTCGTAGCATGTTCTTGGTTGTTCTGCGCGTAGGAAAATTTTAATTTGCAGTCGACGTACCCTACCGTAGAACCCAACAGAGCGGGGTTTTGGCCGGGGCCACGGACAGCGGAGGCAGGCTGCTCTGCCGTTGGTCGCTGGATCTTCGGGGAAGATTCCGAACAGTGTCAGCTGGGAGGCACAAGACGGCGAGCCATCCGGCGTAGATTGCACAGTACCAAAATAAAATAAAACCATGTGACCCCAATTTAGTCTTCAGTCAACAGATGTGTGACCAATCTCGTACCTTGCGGTTGATCTCTTAGTGTATTTCTTCAGATCAAAGAGATATGTCGTTCTTAACATTATGCGTTACCTGCATCTTCAGACACACCGTCTTCCAACTCACTGCAGCTGCTCCAACAAGGGAAGCATACACCGGAAGGGAGCTATAGTCCCCACTCAACAGTTTCCTACATCGAATGTGCATGCCCGACATGCACAGCCACAACAACTGCAGGGCCATCGACAAGTCAGCACATGATGCTCACTCCTATGGATGGCAGCCCGATAGGTCGTACCCTCATCTTACTTGTGTGCAACATTTATGGCTTTGTTATTCATCTAAGCATGGAAAATAGATCATCACATTTCACTGTATATTCATGCTGATCTCTTAGGGGTCTTGTTCATGAGTTAAGGATGTTCTATAGTTCAGCTAAGATACTTGTTCTTTAGGTAACAATGTTCCATAGTTATCATCCATCAGCCAATGCTATCCCACAGGCTGGTGATTATAGTATTATACAACTTCTAGTATTTCCTATGTTGTTCTTTAATACTTTTGTGTGCCATCTAGTTAATCTCGAGTACAAACGATACATATTCTGTAGCTTTCATCTGTGTTCTCCCTTTAGTTTATGAGACCTGTTGCTGCTAGTTAACCCCAGTCCTACTATTTATGTCGTCTCCTACAGGCACTCATTACATAAATCTAACTACTAGTTGTCTTCCATGCATGTAAGATATAATTGCACACACTCATATATCCACAAGAACCTCATGGAGCAATGTAAAGGCCAATAAACTTGATGTCAATGATACCCAATATGATGAAACATGTAAAGGCAGTTCTTTAGAAGACTTGCAGAAAGATGATGAATCCTCTTCACCCCACAAGGTCCTTGCTCTAACTTGGCCTGTGATATGGGTACAACATGCATAAAATGTCCTGGAGTGTATCTACTCTGTTGCAATGCCATGTGCTTAGCATGCTGATCATGCATGTAAATATGTCATGCCTTCCCGTTTTTCAGTACCTATTCCATTCATGATAACCTGTTTTCAAATTCAAGTAATGTCATTCTACTCTATCTCAATGCCATCTGCCTAATTTGGACATCATGCTTCTGAATATCTTATGCATTGTTATTCATCAGTATGTACTTCATCTGTCTACCATACCATGTTTTTTTACATTGAAGTGCTGTTCTAGTGCTCTGTTGCAATGCCATCTTATTTTCCCAATCATACATGTGTATTTTGCCTTAGTTATTTATGTACGTATTCCGCTAGCATACAGTTTTACATTCAACTAGTGTTTTTTTGCTGTGTTGTCGTGTCGTATCCCTAGCTCTTACACCATACTCCCTCCGTCCGGATTACATGTTGCCGAAATGGATAAAAAAGGATGTATCTAGAACTGAAATACGCCTAGACCCATCCATTTTTTTCAGGATGGAGGGAATACATGTCACTATGTCATGCCTTTATATTCTTCAGTACCTATTCCATCTCTCTGCTGCTGCATGTTTTATAATTAAAGCACCATTCTTCTATACAAGGAATGCAAGGGGAAGACGACTATGTTAGAATCTGAAGGGTTACAAACAAGGCCTTTGCAAAAGATCCAAACGCCAGGAGATAATAAACCAACTTCAGTTTTTATAGATACTGCTCCAGCACAGAGAAACCCAACTCCTACTGATAATAAGCAGATTCCAGTGGCCAAAGAACTAGTCCGCTCCAGTCCAGCAAAAATATGTCAACTCAATTCTAAGAAGCGTGTGCGTATCCTTGCATCATGAAATTTTATAGCATGATGATCATATTTTCTACATGTTTCTTACCCATCTCTCTTTTAGAAAATAAGCTTAACAGATAGAAGATTTTCTGTAATGGTATCGTTTATGAGGAAAGATTCTTGCAGGAATTCTCTGTGCTCCAATGTAGATGCAAGTACCTGTTGTATATCACTATATTTTTACATCAGCATGTATTTTTTTAATCGGCGTGAATCCAAGCTTTATCTGATCTAAATTTAGTTGTAGCAAAATGTATGATTAAAGGCCACAATGTTGATTTTTGCAAGGAAAACTGCCTGGTAGTTTTGCATCCTGAGCTGCATGAGTGTACTATCTCATATCAGTGGGTTTGAATACTTTGGTTCTGCAGTGGGTTTTTCAGTGTTTTTTTACTGTGTTGTCATGTTGTATCCCTAGCTCTTACATCATACTCCCTCCGTCCGGATTAAATGTCGCAGAAATGGATAAAACTAGATGTATCTAGAACTGAAATATGCCTATACCCATCCATTTATTTCCGGATGGAGTGAATACATGTCAATATGTCATGCCTTTCTATTATTCAGTACCTATTCCATCTCTGTTGTAGCATGTTTTATAACTGAATCACCATTCTTCTATATAAGGCATGCAAGGGGAGGACGACTATGTTAGAATCTGAAGGGTTACAAACCAGGTCTTTGCAAAAGATCCAAACGCCAGGAGATAATAAACCAACTCCATTTTTCATAGATACTGCTCCAGCACAGAGAAACCCAACTCCCACTGATAATAAGCATATTCTAGTGGCCAAAGAACTAGTCCGCTCCAGTCCAGCAAAAGAATGTCAACTCCATTCTAAGAAGCGTGTGCGTATCCTCGCATCATGAAATTTTATAGCATTCTGATAATATTATCTACATGTTTCTTACCTGTCTCTCTTTTAGAAAATAAGGTTAAACGATACAAGACTTCCTCCATTGGGATCGTATTCGAGGAAAATATCTTGCGGGAATTCTCTGTGCTCCAGTGCTGATGTAAGTACCTGTTGTATATCACTATATTTTTACATCAGCATGTATTTTGTTAATCGGCGTGAATCTAACCTTTATCTGATCTAAAGTTAGTTGTAGCAAAATGTTAAAGGCGCCAATGTTGATTTTTGTAAGGAAAACTTCCTGGTAGTTTTGCGTACTGAGCTGCATGAATGTGCTATCTCATATCACGCACATTACTGAATTGTAGTGCTTCTCTGGTTGCCCATTCATTCATTGTGTCAATGTTGCTTTCGTATTACCTTACCTGGCTGATGATAGTTGTGCCATATTGTGTTAATTTGGTGTAGGCTAGTTGCCCAAACATTCGTTGTGTCAATGTTGCTTTCCTATTATCTGACTTGGCCAATGATAGTAATGCTAGTGTGTTAATTTTGTGCAGGCTGCTGAAGATAAGAAGAAAAACTCTGAAAACAGCAAGGCAACCCCATTATTTCTTTCCAGTAAACCTAGGCCAGGTAATATGGCAATAACTCATGATTAATCTGTTTGGTTCCCTTCCTAATTTACGTTATGATGCAGTGGTCAAGACACTGTCCACTATCAATAATACAAGCCTGCCAAAATCGCCATCTGAATATGTTCAGTATCCTCTGTCTCGAATGCAACGGAATAAATGTATGTTTGTGAACCAATTAATGGCTGAAGCAATGATGGAAGTGGTGGATGAATCAGAGGTGCAAAGTCGTGCGACACAACAACTAATCAATGTTTTCAGAGACAGTGTGGCAAAGCAGCAAGAACTTGCCCACATGCTTATGGGTGTCATCTGTGCTGAGGTTGCAGATTGTGACGTTGTAGATGGTTAGGTTCTGCTCATTTATTTACACTGGCATCAATCTTTGATTGCCCAGTAGATGTAATTTCCTGTAATATATTCTGGATGTGCAACGCTATTCCCTGTATGACGTACCTTTGCTCGTCATAATGGGCTCAAATTATCTAATTTGGCCTAAAGACATGAACGAACTTTAGTGGGCCCATTGAGTTAATGGGCTGTCACTAGGCCGAAAGTTAATGGTCGGCCCTTGTCGGATTTCGGGTTCCGGCAGACCCTTAAGGTTCGAACTCTGGGGTGTGCGCGGAGATTGCGCCCTCTACCTCTCCGTCTCGCAAGGATCTAACTGCGGAAAGAACAGCACAAGGAACACAGAGTTTATACTAGTTCGGGCCACCGTTGTGGTGTAATACCCTACTCTAGTTTGTGGTGGATGGATTGCCTCTTGGGCTGGTGATGAAGAACAATACATGGAAGAACAGCCTCGCGAGGGTCTGTTCTTTGCTAGGGGGACGAACTACTAGGAGGGGTTCTGCCGCCCTTCTCTCTCTCTCTCTCTCTCTCTCTCTCTCTCTCTCTCTCTCTCTCTCTCTCTCTCTCTCTCTCTTGGCTTGCTCTGATTCTGGGTTCAGCTGGCCTGATCGCTCGATGCTCGATCCTCTACCTTGGGGGTGGCTAGTCCTATTTATAGGGAAAGGCCCTGGGCCTCTTCCCAAATATTGAGCGGGAAGGGCGCCAACAATTGGCCAATTCAAAGGGGAACATCTGGTACACTTATCCTGACTAAAATTGGTCCTCGCCTGCCAAAGGCCCTGTGGTGACGCTGTTCCGGGCTCCAAGATGACCTCCTTCCCACCGTTGGACTGGTCTTGGTCTCATTGCACCGAAATGGATGCCTTTGCTTGATCCCCTCACCTGCGCTTGCCCCCTTTGCACCAAAGTGGAAAGGGAGTACACTGTGCGGGCTGGCGCCCGCCTGGTGCCCTTGGTCGTCACGGCTTGCGTCATGGGCACCTTGCGAGGTACCCCGCCTTGATCTCTCCTCCTTCTCATGAGCCAGCCTGACGAGGCCGCGCCTAAGGAAGCGCCTTGTCATCCGCCCCGCAAGGCTTGGCCCCTCGCGAGGGTCTTGGGTCTTGTGTTGATGAAGCTGGGCCATGTTGGGCCCCCTTGAGCCACGCCGCGGGCCGCAGGTAGGCAAGTCTGGGGACCCCCGTTCCCAGAACACCGACAGTAGCCCCCGGGCCCAAGGTGCGCCGGGACTTGGCCGTGCCAAGAGGCGAAAGGGCAAGGGCGAAGCGTCGCGGGCCCTAACAGCCTGCGGCCTTGGGCGCCGCGGGGCGGTTGATTGGACGTGGGCGTCTCCGCTTCCCCACGACGCCTTGGCAACTGCGTGACTTGACTTGTCCCTGCATACATGGATACGGGTCATTATTACCTAAGATCGTGGTGCTCGGCGGTTGGTTTTCTCCGGCTATAAGTACGGGGCCATGTGAGCCCCCGCCAGTCCACCCCTTCCTGCTTCTCTTCTTCTTCTCTCTGGCCACTCGCTGCTCTCATGGCTTCGAAGAGGTTCTCGGCCCCAGCTGTTTATCTACACGTAAATAGTTCCCGGCCCCAGCTGCGGGGGGGCGACCGACCCAGGCCCTGTGCGTGTGTCGCGGTGCCCGAGGGGCACGGATCGGAGGGGTGCTCCTGTGATGGACCCGGGTCGCGAAACCGTAGGACGATTAGAACAGGAACCCTCGCGAGGGCATTCAACTGCCTCCCCTCGCGAGACTTTTTGCAAGAGGAATCAAAACGGGGGGGGGGTGAAAACCAACGAGATATAAACCAGAGACAACAATAATTTCAATAAAACTTCAACTGCGAACAAAACGAACCAACTGTGGAAAGCAAATGAAAAAGCCGCGTCCGGCACCTAATCTAGTCTTTGACATCTTCTCACCAGCGCGGAGCTAAGTGCTGCCACTGGGCGTGGGAAGGAGCCCCAGGGCCTGAGGCCGGCGCTCCTGAGACTCCGGGGCGTGTACAGCCCCACTCATTATTACGTGAGAGTGTCACGGGCGGCGAGCTTCACAGGCGTTGGCCTTCTTCACAGGCTCCGGGCCTTTTCCTTTCGGGGTGACGAGCTTCACAGGCACTTGCCTTCTTCACAGGCTCTGAGCCTTTTCCAAAAAGAGTTAACCTTCACAGGCGTTCGCCTTCTTCACAGGCTCAGGGCCTTTTCCAAAAAGAGTTAATCTTCACACGCGTTCGCCTTCTTCACAGGCTCAGGGCCTTTTCCAAAAAGAGTTAATCTTCACAGGCGTTCGCCTTCTTCACAGGCTCAGGGCCTTTTCCAAAAAGAGTTAATCTTCACAGGCGTTTGCCTTCTTCACAGGCTCAGGGCCTTTTCCAAAAAGAGTTAATCTTCACAAGCGTTCGCCTTCTTCACAGGCTCAGGGCCTTTTCCAAAAAGAGTTAATCTTCACAGGCGTTCACCTTCTTCACAGGCTCAGGGCCTTTTCCAAAAAGAGTTAATCTTCACAGGCGTTCGCCTTCTTCACAGGCTCAGGGCCTTTTAGGGGTAGAACCTCCGGAGGTGTTGGATGTTCCACGCATTCTGGACCGGCTCCCCTTCCCGAGTCTCCAAGCGCACGGAGCCCGGCCTGGAAACATGAACAACCTTGAACGGGCCCTCCCACATGGAAGAGAGCTTGTGTAGCCCTTCCCTGGAGAGAACCCGTCTGAGCACGAGATCTCCTACCTCAAGGGTCCTGGGGCGGATGCTGCGGCAGTGATATCGTCGCAGCCCCTGCTGGTACCTCGCCGCTCGCAGCGCGGCTTCTCGGTGGCGTTCCTCCCCCAGCACAAGGTCCATCTCCCGCATGACGTCCTGTTGCGCCTCATCGAACGCTAGGACCCGCGCGGAGCGATGTCTGACCTCGTGAGGGAGGACTGCTTCGGCTCCGTAGACCAGGAAGAACGGGGTCTCCCCTGTTGGTTTGGTCGCGGCCGTGCGGATGGACCACAACACAGACTGGAGCTCATCGTACCAACCTCTGCCGCAGGCCTCCAGCTTCTTCTTGAATGCCCTTGTCTTGAGGCCCCTCAGGACCTCCGCATTGGCTCGCTCGGCCTGGCCGTTGCTTCGCGGGTGTGCCACCGAAGCGTAGCATATCTGCGTTCCAAGGTTAGCACAGTATGAGGTTACTGGTGAACTACGAACCGTTGTCTGTGATGATGCGGTTCGGCACCCCGAACCGGCTCACGATGCCCCTGATGAACCTGACCGCTGAGCCCGCGGGGATGGTGCGGACAGCCTCCACTTCTGCCCACTTGGTGAATTTGTCGATGGCGACGTAGAGGTAGCAGTAGCCCCCTGGCGCCCGAGGGAACGGGCCCAAAATGTCCAGCCCCCAAACTGCATATGGCCACGAAAGGGGTATAGTCTGCAGGTCTCCCGCCGGCTGATGGATCTGTTTGGCGTGAAATTGGCAAGCTTCCCAAGCCTTTACTAGTTCGACAGCGTCGTTGAGTGCGGTGGGCCAGTAGAACCCGCTGCAAAATGCTTTGCCGACGAGGGTTCGTGATGACGAGTGATGCCCACAGTCCCCGCCGTGTATGTCCTCCAGCAGCTCCTTTCCTTGCTCCCTGGAGATGCAACGCAGGGATACATCATTCGGTCGCTTCCGGTATAGCTCTCCATCCCTGATGCAGTATGCCGTAGCTTGCCGCGCCACACGCTCCGCCTCTTCCTCCTTCTCCGGCAGGTCCCCTTGCGTTAAATAACTCCGGAGCTCCGTGATCCAGCACTCCTCTTGAGGTTCCATAGTCAGGAGCAGGCGTGCCCCTAAGGCGGGGCCGCTGGCCGGGGCTCCCGAGGCTGGCGGCTGGGGGAGTTCCTCCCGAGGCTGGGCAGTATTTGATAGTGCCGGCTGGGCCGAGGGCTTGAAGAGCCGCTCTTCAAAGACGCCGGGCTCCTGAGGTAACCGCCTGGACGCCCGTCCGGCGATGTCATCGGCTTCCTGATTGGTGCCGCGCGGCACATGCTTCAATTCCAACCCTCAGAACTGCTTTTCCATCCTGCGGATCTCTGCCAGATAGGCCTCCATGTGCTCATCCTTCAGCTCGTACACCTTGTTGGAGAAGTTGACAAGGAGCTGCGAATCGCCCTTGACAGTGAGGCGCTTCACCCCCAGTGTTGTTGCGGCCTTCAACCCTGCTATCAGACCCTCATATTCCGCTATGTTGTTGGAGACCTTTTCGCCTTGCTGAAAACAGAGCTGTACGGCATAGTAGAGCTTGTCCTGAGTGGGCGATATCAGCACCGCACTATCCCCAGCGCCGAGCCTAGAGAACGCTCCATCGAAGTACATGACCCAGCCTTCTGGCGCCTCACTCCCTGGGAAGAGGGATCGATCCTCGTTGTCCTTGAGGCCCGGCGCCTCCGTCCATTCAGCCACGAAATCCGCTAACGCTGCTCCTTTGACGACACGGGTCGTGCTGAATTCGAGTTGAAACGCCTGCAGCTCTATGTTCCACTCGGCGACTCTTCCGGCTGAGTTGGGGCTCCTGAGCACTCTCTCCAAAGGGTATGACGAGACGACCTTGATGGGGTGACCCTGGAAGTAGTGACGCAGCTTGCGCGAAGCCACCAGCAGCGCGAGGAGGAGCTTTTGAGGCATAGGGTACCGTGCCCTCGCGTCCCGTAACACCGTGCTGACAAAGTAGACTGGGTGCTCAACCAAGCCGAGAGCATCAGCGTCCGTGGCACCCTCCTTAGGCGAGGGCGCCTCGTGAGGTGACGTGACCTCGGGAGGCAGCCCATCTAGGCGAGTGTCCTCTCCCGCTTCTGGTGTGCTCTTCGGCGGCTGATCCTCCTCAGCCTCGGTTACATCTCTTGTGGTCCTTCCCCGTTTCTGCTTCGTCTTGTCCCGAGCTACTGATGTGGCTTTGATTCGGCGCTCCTCCCTGACCGCCACCAGGGCTGCGCTAGCGGAGTAGGGTGTTGCAGCGAGGTAGAGCAGCAGGGGCTCTCGAGGGCGCGGAGCGACCATGACTGGGGGGCTGGTCAGGTACCTCTTGAGATCTTGCAACGCCTTATCTGCCTCTTCAGTCCATTCAAAAGGCCCCTTCTTCTTCATTAGCTGGAAGAAAGGCAGCGCTCGCTCCCCCAGCTTGGAGATGAAGCGCCCTAGCGCGGTCACGCGCCCGGTGAGCTTCTGCATTTCTCGGAGGGTTTTCGGCAGGCTCATGTCCTCGACTGCCTTGACCTTCTCCAGGTTAGCCTCGATGCCTCGGTGGGACACGAGAAAGCCCAAGAGCTTGCCTGAGGGGACCCTGAACACACACTTCTCTGGGTTGAGCCGTAGGCTCACCGCGTCAAGGCTCGCGAAGGTCTCCTCCAGGTCTTGTATCAGGGTCTTGGCCTCCCGAGACTTCACCACAATGTCGTCAACGTAAGCTTCGACGTTCTTCCCGAGCTGCGGACCCAAGGTGATGTGCATCAGCCGCTGGAAGGTCGCCCCTGCATTATGCAGCCCAAATGGCATGCATGTATAGCAGTACACCCCACATGGGGTTAAGAAGGCGGTCTTCTCGACGTCTTCTACTGCCATCTTGATCTGGTGATACCCTGAGAAGGCATCCAGGAAGCAGAGCAAATCACACTCCACGGTGGAATCGATGATCTGGTCGATGCAGGGGAGTGGGAACGGATCTTGCGGGCATGCCTTGTTGAGGTTGGTGAAGTCGACACACATGCGCTCCTTTCCTCCCTTTTTGGGCACAGCAACAGGGTTGGCCAACCAGTCCGGGTATTGGACCTCGCGAATGACCCCTGCGGCCTCTAACTTGCGGGTTTCTTGGACGATGAAGGCCTGCTTCTCTGCGGACTGCCGCCTAGCTTTCTGCTTCACGGGGCGCACGTTTGGGCATACGTTGAGGTGATGCTCGATGACGCTCCAGGGGATCCCTGCCAACTGATCAGGCTCCCAAGCGAATACCTTCTTATTTGCACGCAGGAACCTGATCAGGGCCTCCTCCTCCTCAGGCTCGAGGTTGGCGCCTATGGTGAAAGTATCACTGGAGGACCCGTCCTCGTCAACAGGTATCTACTTGGTTTCCGCCTTGTCCTGGGTGAACAACTGCTTCTTCTTGGCCGGCGCAGCCCCCTTGGGCTCGGGGGTCCCGGCGCCGGCGGGCTGTGCCGATGCCGCTGTCTTGAAGGCGAGCTTGAGTACCCACAGGGCGTCCCTGGTGTCCCCATGCACGGTGAGGACACCGCTGCTTCCGGTCATCTTCATGAGGTTATACGCCGGGTGCGTGGCGGCCATGACCTGGGCCAGCGCTGGTACCCAAGGATGGCGTTGTAGGGGAGGCCGATGGGGGCGATGTCGAAGTCGACCATCTCCGTGCGGAAGTTGTCGTAGGTGCCGAAGGTTGCTGGGAGCCGGATCTGTCCCAAGGAGCTGGATGACCCGCCCCCAACGCCCGAGAAAGACCGACCGGGCTGCAGCCGTTCCAGGGGTATGCGGAGGAGATTGAAGGTCTCGACCGAGAGCACGCTGAGGCCAGCGCCGCCGTCGACGAGGGTTCTGGTGACGGCTACCTGGCAGATTGTGGGTGTGCACAACATGGGGAGCGCGCCCGAGCCAGCTAGGTTGGTGGGGTGGTCCTACGAGCTGAAGGTCAGACCGACCTCGCGCGCCACCTGGTCCGTGGGAGGCCCCTGCCGTGCGGAAACGGCGCCAACCCGGCGGACATATGGTTTGACGTGGCGACTTGTGGGCGGCGCCTGCAAGCCGCCCAGGAGGGCCGCGACGACCGGGAGTGTTGATGTAGCGGTGCGGTCACCTCGTCGCACAGGCGGGTGCTGGGATGATGCTTGAGGCTCGTTCCCCACCGGGCCGGTGGCGGCGTTGACGGCGGGCGACGGGGAACGACGAGGACGCCCACCGACGGGGGCTATCTGGGCGGCGCAGGAAGCGATGGCGGCCCGGCGCTCGGCGCAGGACCGATGAGCGTCGGACATGGACGCGATGGTCGGCGGAGAGCGGAGCGGTGGAAGACAAATTCCGGCACACCCCTACCTGGCGCGCCAAATGTCAGATTTCGGGTTCCGACAGACCCTTAAGGTTCGAACTCTGGGGTGTGCGTGGAGATTGCGCCCTCTACCTCTCCGTCTCGCAAGGATCTAACTGCGGAAAGAACAGCACAAGGAACACAGAGTTTATACTAGTTCGGGCCACCGTTGTGGTGTAATACCCTACTCTAGTTTGTGGTGGATGGATTGCCTCTTGGGCTGGTGATGAAGAACAATACAGGGAAGAACAGCCTCGCGAGGGTCTGTTCTTTGCTAGCGGGATGAACTACTAGGAGGGGTTCTGCCGCCCTTCTCTCTCTTTCTCTCTCTCTCTCTCTCTCTCTCTCTCTCTCTTGGCTTGCTCTGATTCTGGGTTCAGCTGGCCTGATCGCTCGATGCTCGATCCTCTACCTTGGGGGTGGCTAGTCCTATTTATAGGCAAAGGCCCTAGGCCTCTTCCCAAATATTGAGCGGGAAGGGCGCCAACAATTGGCCAATTCGAAGGGGAACATCTGGTACACTTATCCTGACTAAATTTGGTCCTCGCCTGCCAAAGGCCCTGTGGTGACGCCGTTTCGGGATCCACGATGACCTTCTTCCCACCGTTGGACTAGTCTTGGTCTCGTTGCACCGAAATGGATGCCTTTGCTTGATCCCCTCACCTGCGCTTGCCCCCTTTGCACCAAAGTGGAAAGGGAGTACACTGCGCGGGCTGGCGCCCTTGGTCGTCACGGCTTGCGTCATGGGCACCTCGCGAGGTACCCCGCCTTGATCTCTCCGCCTCCTCGTGAGCCAGCCTGACGAGGCCGCGCCTAAGGAAGCGCCTTGTCATCCGCCCCGCGAGGCTTGGCCCCTCGCGAGGGTCTTGGGTCTTGTGTTGATGAAGCTGGGCCGTGCTGGGCCCCCTTGAGCCACGCCGCGGGCCGCAGGCAGGCAAGTCTGGGGACCCCCATTCCCAGAACGCCGACAGCCCTCTTACCTCCCGGGTCGTTGATAGGACGACATCGAAGCGGGCAACAGGTGACCCCTATTTATTTCATGGGCCGTTAACAGGTCGTTACTAAGTTTGGGCTACATATGGCCCAACTATACTGTAGGCCTTTAGCAGGCCGAAAGAGACAGCGGGCTTGTATTGGACCATGAAGAGCATGGGCCGCTAAGAGGCCGAAAGTCAGGTCGTATTGTAAACGGCCCAACTGTATTGTGGGCCTTTAGCAGGCCGAAAGAGAAACCGGGCCGGAAATTAGCCAACATTTAAATGGGTCGCTAAAAGGCCGAAAGATGTACATCCTGAAAATTGGCCCATCCATTAAATGGGCCGTTAACAAGCCGAAATCTCATCGGGCCGATATTGAGCCCAAGTATATAGCGGGCTGTTAAAGGGCTCGAACTGATGATGGGCTGCAATGGTGTCAAATCTTTAACAGGCCGAATTGGCACATCTCGTATGGGTCGTGGGCTTAAATGGACCTGACACAAGTAGGCCATATATGGGCCGGCCTGCTAATTTTTACTGGGTCGGCCTTTTTCATCGGAATGGGCCATTGTTGGGCCATGCCACGTGTCGACATATCATAGGCGCCTATCTGACCCACTGACGAGCTGACACGTGTTTTGTCCGGCCAATAAGAATTTTACACGTGGAAATTTCCCATTGGTCGGGGCTGTTAACGGGTTATCGGATCCAAAACCCGACCCGATAGCTTAACGGCGTTCCGTTACGGTGGATTCCATGTGTCGGTCACCCTTGACGAAAGCACTTCTGTGACGCGCGATTTATCGTGATGGAAGTGGACACTTCCGTGATGAAAATTTTGGTAATGTCATGGAACACTTCTACGACAGCACATGTATGACTATCTTGATTCTGTCATAAATTTGTCATGGATGTACATGCATGAAAAAAAAAGCGACCTACTGTGACAAACACGTATCATCACGGAAGTGTATTTTTTTGTAGTGTAGGCAATCGATAACTAGACCAGTAATCATTATTGCAATTTTATTTGAGGGAGAGGCATAAGCTAACATACTTTGTCTACTTGGATCATATGCACTTATGATTGGGACTCTAGCAAGCATCCGCAACTACTAAAGATCATTAAGGTAAAACCCAACCATAGCATTAAAGCATCAAGTCCTCTTTATCCCATACGCAACAACCCCCTTACTCGGGTTTGTGTTTCAGTCACTCACGCAACCCACTATAAGCGAATCATGAACGTATTGCAACACCCTACAGCGGGGATCCCTCACGCTTGCGCGACACGGAGAGCACCATAGGACAACACCAATAATAAAACATGCAACTCAAACCAATCTTGATCATCAAATAACCCATAGGACAAAACGGATCTACTCAAACATCATAGGATAGCCATACATCATTGGGAAATAATATATAGCATTGAGCACCATGTTTAAGTAGAGATTACAGCGGGTAAGAGAGAGGTTACACCGCTGCATAGAGGGGGGAAGAGTTGGTGATGATGGCGGTGAAGTTGTTGGTGAAGATTGCGGTGATGATGATGGCCACGGCAGCGTTCCGGCGCCACCGGAAGAGAAGGGGAGAGGGGGCCCCTTCGTCTTCTTCTTCCTTGACATCCTCCCTAGATGGGAGAAGGGTTTCCCCGCTGGTCCTTGGCGTCCATGGTGTGGGAGGGGCGAGAGCCCCTCCGAGATTGGATCTGTCTCTCTGTCTCTCTCTGTTTCTGCATTCTCGGATTCTGCCCTGGCACCGTTTCTTTTATATCCGGAGATCCGTAACTTCGATTGGGTTGAATCTTTCGCCCAGATTTTTCTCATAAAATTAGCTTTCTTGCGGCAAAAGAAGAGCATCAACCGCCTTACAGGGTGCCCACAAGGGTCCAGGGCGCACCCCCCTTCCTCGTGGCCCCCTCGGGCACCGTCTCGCGTTGATTTTACTTCCCAAAAATCATAAATATTCCAAAATAATTCTCCGCCCGTTTTTATCCCGTTTGGACTCCGTTTGATATGGGGTTTCTGCGAAACATAAAACATGCAACAAACAGGAATTGGCACTGGGCACTGGATCAATATGTTAGTCCCAAAAATAGTATAAAAAGTGGCCAAAAGTATATGAAAGTTGTATAATATTGGCATGGAACAATAAAAAATTATAGATATGACGGAGACGTATCAATTAGGTACCAAGAAGACCCTCTCAAAGACACACATGAAGACAGACAAGTCCCCAAGTTCATGGATGAAGAGAGCCAACGGAAGGAGTCGAGAACAGCTTCCAGGCCCCGGACATCCGGCCCCTGGAGCATCGTCCAGAGCAGCCGCCAAGCACCTACAGGCCCCGGACATCCGACCCGAAGCCCGGAAATCCAGCACCCTCTATCCAGAGAGCACCGAGACCAGCCCCGCCAGCCCGGACATCCGGCACCTCGCGAAGGCCCGGACATCCGGCCCGACGCCCGGACATCCGGCCTCCCCTGTCTGTGCATAGTGTAAGGGCCCGAGGCCCATGTACCCCTTCGTCCACCTAGACTATGTATACTCCCCCTCCTCTCTCTTTCTAGGGTCAGCGTTGTGATAGCTCATATGTGAGATAGAGCCTCGCTCATCCATCCGGATCTGCTCCTCCAAGAGAGACGGTTGAGGGAGTCCTGGATTAGGGGATGTTCGGGTAGCCGGAATATACCTTCGTCGGACTCCGGGACTATGAAGATACAAGATTGAAGACTTCGTCCCGTGTCCGGATGGAACTTTCCTTAGTGTGGAAGGCAAGTTTGGCGATGCGGATATTCAGGATATCCTACCATTGTAACCGACTCTGTGTAACCCTAACCCTATCTGGCGTCTATATAAACCTGAGGGTTGTAGTCCATAGGACAATCAACTCCATACACAACAATCATACCATAGGCTAGCTTCTAGGGTTTAGCCTCCTTGATCTCATGGTAGATCTACTCTTGTACTACCCATATCATCAATATTAATCAAGTAGGAGTAGGGTATTACCTCCATTGAGAGGGCCCGAACCTAGGTAAAAACATCGTGTCCCTTGTCTCCTGTTACCATCCGGCCTTGATGCACAGTTCGGGACCCCCTACCCGAGATCCGCCGGTTTTGACACCGACATTGGTGCTTTCATTGAGAGTTCCTCTGTGTCGTCGCCTTTAGGCCCGATGGCTCCTTTGATCATCAACAACGATGAGGTCCAGGGTGAGACTTTTCTCCCCGGACAGATCTTCGTCTTCGGCGGCTTCGCTCTGCGGGCCAATTCGCTTGGCCACCTAGAGCAGATCGAAAGCTACGCCCCTGGCCATCAAGTTAGGTTTTGAAGCTTAAACTACATGGCTGATAACAGCGGAGACTTGATCTTCGATGGGTTCGAGCCACGGCCAAGCGCGCCACACTATCTCGAGGGGCATGATCTAGCTCTGCCCCCGAACAGTGTCCTGGAGGCCGCACCCGCACCGGTTCTGACCCTTAACTCGGAGCCTATTGCCCTGATCGAGGATGAGAGGTTGGACGTCACCTCGGGGGCTGCGATCTCAAAGGCGATCGAGCCGAACGCCAGCCCCACACTCTGCGTGACCCATGACTCCGAGGGTCCGGACTCCTCCCCGGACTCCGAACCCCCCGCGCCCCTGTCAATCAAATCCGATTGGGCGCCGATAATGGAGTTCACCGCCGCGGACATCTTTCAGCACTTGCCTTTTGGCGACATCCTAAATTCTCTCAAGTCTCTCTCTTTATCAGGAGAGCCCTGGCCGGATTACGGTCAGCAAGGATGGGATACGGACGACGAAGAAATTCGAAACCCACCCACCACCCACTTTGTAGCCACCGTCGACAATTTAAACGACGTGCTCAACTTCGACTCTGCAGACATCGATGACATGGATGATGATGCAGGAGATACCGATGAATCAACGCCCATAGGGCACTGGACAGCCACCTCATCTCACGATGTGTACATGGTGGATACCCCTAAAGGAAGTGACAACGAGGAAAAAGGGGATGGAACGGGAGATCGACCCCCCGGAAAGCAATCAAAGCGTCGGCGTAAACACCGACCCAAGCCCCGCCTCGATAAAAACCCAGCCATTGAGCAGGACGAGTCAGTAGACGACCAGCAGGCCTCAGAGCAACCGTCCGAACAGGGCAACACGGATAGAGAAACCGAACATCCCTCCCCCGGCGAAAACGGCATTCCGGACGACCTTACACCGGATAAATCCATAGAGCAGAAGAGTCTCCACAAGAGGCTCCTAGCAACCGCACGCAGCTTGAAAAAGCAGAAGCGGAAGATAAAAACAGCGGAAGATGCACTCCGGATCAGATGGAGCAAAGTAATCAATACCGCAGACAAATACGGCGACGGCCGCCGCACTAAAAGCTATCCGAAAAGAAAGCTACTTCCTGAATTCGACGAAGAGGCCCTAGAGCCCTCGCATCCAAAAAATAAGAAAGCCACGCGGTCGGATAGACGACCCCAAAAAGCGGCAAGCGGCGCCGCACTCAAATCAGCATGCGACCCACTTAAGGATCCACATCATGGCCCAGTTAGGTCCACTTATGGGCCAAGAAACAAGCTTTCGTAAGAAATGCAATAAAGCCATCATCAGAATCCGACACACCCAAATACAGGGGCGCCACACACCCCCTATGTTTCACCGATGAGGTTCTGGACTATGAATTTCCAGAGGGTTTCAAACCCGTAAACATAGAGGCATATGATGGAACAATAGACCCTGGAGTCTGGATCGAGGATTATATCATCCACATACATATGGCCAGAGGAGATGATCTTCACGCCATCAAATATTTACCCCTTAAGCTTAAAGGGCCAGCCCGGCATTGGCTTAAAAGCCTTCCCGAAAACACAATTGGAAGTTGGGAAGAGCTCGAGGATGCATTCCGAGAAAATTTTCAAGGGACCTATGTCCGCCCTCCGGATGCAGACGATCTTAGTCACATAACTCAACAGCCCAGAGAATCAGCTCGGCAGTTCTGGAATAGATTCCTCATTAAAAAGAATCAGATAGTCGACTGTCCGGATGCCGAAGCCTTAGCAGCCTTCAGGCATAACGTCCGAGACGAATGGCTCGCCAGACACCTCGGCCAAGAAAAGCCAAGAAAAATGGCCGCACTAACAAGCCTCATGACCCGCTTTTGTGCAGGAGAGGACAGCTGGCTGGCAAGATGCAGCCCCAGCGACCCAAGTACATCCGAAATTCAGGATGGAAATGGAAAACCGCGACACAACAAGGACCGTCGCCGGAATAAGGAAAAAAGTCCGAAGAGCATAGCAGTTAATGCCGGATTCAAAGGCTCACGACAAAATCAGACAAAACCGCCCCTCCAGGATAACAGGGATGATCCATCCAATTTAAATAAAATCCTGGATAGGATATGTCAGATACACAGTACTCCCGGGAAGCCTGCTAACCAAACCCACAGAGATTGTTGGGTTTTCAAACAATCTGGCAGACTCAATGCCGAACACAAGGGGCTCGACACACCAAGTGAAGACGAGGACGAACCCCAAAAGCAGAGCACCAGAAACAAAAGAACTTCCCACAAGAAGTAAAAACAGTGAACTTACTTCACATAACAAAACGTGCGGCGCCCATAAAGGCACGCATCACACGACCTATCCCCAAAGGGTCTCGCCACTGGTTGTCAAAACCAATCATCTTCGATCAGCTAGATTATTCTAGAAGTATCAAGAATGCAGGCTGGACTGCCTTGATACTCGCTCCAATCATTGGCGGACTCCAGTTTTCAAATATCCTTATGGACGGCGGTAGTGGACTAAACCTGATATATCAGGATACAATCCATCACATGGGGATAAACCCAGCAAGAATCCACCGCAGCAAAACCTCCTTTCAAGGGGTAACACATGGTCCGGACACTCATTGTATGGGTTTTCTCCGGCTCGAAGTTATATTCGGCTCTGCCGATAACTCCCACTACGAAAAGCTGACCTTCCATATCATCCCGTTCTCAAGTCGCTATCAAGCACTACTGGGACGCGAAGCTTTCGCTCGCTTTAGCGCGATACCGCATTATGCATCCCTCACGCTTAAGATGCCCGGTCCACGGGGCATCATCTCTTTAAAAGGGAAGCACTAAAGTGCACCTCCCCCAAGCGGAGGAATGTGCGGCCGCCTTGACAGCCCCACAGTAAAATGGCCTCACCGGCCAAACAACTTCGAAATAGGTCATTAAAGACCACGAACGCGGATAGACGAGTTCGGTACAAAATCATCATTAAAGCAGGCTTCGTGGCCATATACCCCCGATCTAGGGGCTACATGCAGAGACATTAAAGCTCAATTTTATATAATTTACTTTATACTTTATCCATTTTTGTTCGGCACGACCCGTTTTCAGCTCGGTTCCTCTCTTTTACAGATGAACGTCGTGCGGCGCCCGTCCAGGATACGGCATAACGGAGACACAGGCGCAGACGTGCAGTAGGGACCCATCCTAAAGGATTCTTTTTAGATTAAGACCCTGTGTAAACCTTTTTTACTGTCTCTTGTTGCTACACATCCCCTGGTTTTTTCCGATATAACCAAGGAGGAGGCTGGCGTATTGGCATGTGGCCACGTCGGAATTTTTGCACGTGCCTGGACACTAGGGGCTTTTTTAACAAAGAGTGTTGTTTCGCCCGCACTCATAAAAACCGAACACCTTAGGGAGTGTTCGGCGTCGCGAGTTTTGGCATTATATGCATCAGCTCCGAATCACGTCTTTGGTCAAATGTTGGGTTGCCGGGCTCCTGAGTTCGGCTACCTTATGTTCCACTCTATCGGCTAAGGTAGCACCAGGAGAACTACTGCGATTGTGCCCCGGTTCGGCCGGGCGAGCACCTCAGTAGAGAAAGCCGAAAACTGACTGTCATGATGTAGCGTGAGACTGGTCAGCCACTCGATGACCTATTGGATTCTATCGGATTCCTCCGCTTTAACGAAGGGCCGCTTCCTAGTCAGGCACATACGCGCCCCGAACTCGGGCGGGCGCAGTCGCCACTAAGGGGCTACTTAAATAGTCCCACTATGAAGCTCCTATGGCTAAGTGAAAGTGTTAAAGCATTATAGTCCGGTTGCCTGGCCCGCTGCGCTATCACCTCCTTTGTAGGACCAAGACGTTAGGTTAAGTGTGAAAATGCGTCTTCTGCGAGCACCCCCGCACTATGTGCGTGGGGGCTGAAGCCAACGACTGCCATCTTTCAGATTTTGTATATCTTAAAACGGCCGCACAGGAGGTGTTCCCAATACTTGAAGGCACAAGTATAAAAAGGCCACTACAGTTTATCAAAATATTACTTTATCATTACATATGCTATAATAACATAGCATCTTTCGAGCACTGCGTCTCTATTACACGAGCGCCTTCAAGGGCTTCCTAAAAATAGTGCTCGGAGGACACTCGGCTTTTGTCCGAATCTTGGGGCGCAACAACGGCGGTCTCCATCTCTGCCCAGTATGTCTTGACACGGGCAAGAGCCATCCTCGCGCCCTCTATGCATGCTGACCTCTTCATTGCATTAATGCGCGGCACCGCGTCAAGGAATTGCTGCACCAAGCTAAAATAACTCTTCAGCTCTGATCTCCCCGGCCACAGATGACCCATGACGTACTTCATGGCGAGCCCGGACAACCTATTCAGCTTCGGCCTTTTGAGCCAAACGATCGTCCACTTCAAGGGGACTCTCTGGATTGTGAAACTGCGACCAGAAAAGCTTTTTCACTTCGCGATCTTTTTTATCTCGAAAGTGTTCGGTCACATCAGCAGCACTCGCTGCCAAATCCAGATAGGTATCCTCCACACTCCACATCCGGTCCAACGGAGCAAACTTCGGATCGCAAAATTTCCTTCGCAGCATAAAGGGCTTTCCAACCGCAATCTGTTCGGCCTGACGCAACTCCTCCTTCGCAGCTCTCATCGCAGAGCGCGCATCCTTGGCATCGGCAACGGCCTTCTCTAGGTCCGTCTGTTTCGCCTGGTTTTCTTTCTCAAGAAGCCTGCAATGGTCTGCAGCGCTCTTTAACTTTTCGGCCATCTCGGCCATCTCTTCCTTGCTTCGGCAGTGAGCAACCTGTTCGGCTCTCAGCTCTTCAAAGGCTTCCTTGGCAGCCGCATCACTTTTTCTGGCTTGTTCTTTAGCTCGGGCAAGTTCTGCCCTAAGACTCTCCACGGCGGCCGCACCATCTGCGTCAAGCACATACATCGTAAGACACTGGCATTAAACTCTTCTTACCTAATGCCGCCCGAGGAATTACATACCTTGAGCCTCATCAAGCCGCTTGTTGACAAGCGCGATGTCGGCATCGGCCACGTCCAGTTGCCGCTTTAGTACAGCAAAATCATCAGTTCGGCTTGATTCTGGACACCCTGCCGCCTACATTCAAAGGCGACATCTTAGACCTAGGATTATGATCCTCCGCGTGCCGTCATTTCTTGACGACGCGCAGAGTCTTAGGGGCTACTATCTACACAGGGCGCATCTTATTTATGCGCAACTGACAAAAGTGTACATTATTTAATGTACCTCAAAACCCGTCAGTAAACTTTTGACGGCTTCATGCAATCCGCTCTCTGCGGATGAGATCCTTTCAATCACCGTGCCCATCAATGCACGGTGTTCCTCCGAGATAGAAGCTCGCCCCAGCAGAATCTTTAACTCCTCCGGCCGAGCACCATATGGTGCCGGACTCGTCCTACGGCCTCTTTCGAAGGCCGGACGCGGAGAACCTCGGGGGGCCGCATAGCCATCTTCCGCCCCTGCCGAACTCAGAGAAACCCTCCGCGATGACACCTCAGGGTCGCCCGCCTCGCTAGGCGGCACGGCAGGGGGAGGCGTCCCGCTCTCCATCATCTCCAGAAGGAGATCCCCCGAAGATGAGCTCCGCTGAGAAGGGCTGAGATCCGAGCTACAAGGTAAAATTTCGGTTAATCTTCTCAGATATAAAATCAAGGATTTCTCTCATCCCTCAAAAAGAAAATATTTCTCTACTTACGGCTCACTGGAGGGCTGATCTCGCTGAGGGCGTAGTTCGGCCGAGGAACTCCCCGGCGCCGGACCCTCTGACGAGGATTTTTCCCCCGCTTCGAGGCTATGGTCTCTGGGTCCTTAGAGGCAGCCCTCTTCTTCCCCTTAGGAGAGGAATCGTCGGCTCCTCCCTTCAGAACAGCCTCCTTCGAGGAGGCCATAGTTTCCTTGTCCTCCCCCTTACTTACCTCCAAAGGCATTATTTTCAACATCCTGACAAGCACAGGATCCGGCCTGGTTTCGGGAAGGGGGGCCGGACACCTAATCAGCTTTGCCTTCGCTATCCACTCCTGTTTAAAAGGACAGCTCTTTTAGGAGCAAGTTTATGACAATTATACGGATAGAACGTCCGGGCACAAGGTTACTTACTTGAGTATCCGGGCGATTGCAGCTTAGGCCTGCGTCCTCGGTTAAATCCGGACACGCTTCTTGTGATCCGAAGAACAGTTTAGACATCTCCACGGGCATTGCGCCCATGAAATTCTAGAGAGCTCGCGGTCCCTCTGGATTAAACTCCCACAGGCGAAGGGAGATACGGCCCTGCAACAAAGGCACGTCTTTGGGCAAACCCCAATCTAACCCTCTGTTGAGCCATGACGCTAGCCGTGGTGGGGGACCCCGAGCGAAAGGCAGGAGGCGCCACCCACTTGGAGCCCCGGGGAGCGGTGATATAAAACCACTCTCGTTGCCACAAGCCTAGCTCCTCTTGAAAAGATCCCTCGGGCCATGGAGCATCGGCATTTTTGCTTATAACAGCGCCTCCGCACTCTGCGTGCCGTCCCTTGATCATCTTCGGCTCCACTATGAAGGTCTTGAGCCATAATCCGAAGTGAGGGGTAACACGGAGGAACGCTTCACACACGACAATAAAATGAGGAGATGTGGAGGATGGACTCCGGAGCTAAGTCATGGAATTCCAGCCCGTAATAAAACAACAGTCCCCTCACAAAGGGATCCATTGGGAAGCCCAACCCCGGAAGGAAGTGAGACATGAACACCACGCTCTCACCGGGCTGGGGACTGGGAATGACCTGCCCTTGAGCAGGCAACCTATGCGAAATTTCACCGGTCAGGAACTTAGCCTCCCTCAACTTTAGTACGTCCTCCTCCGTGACGGAGGAGGGCGTCCATCGGCCTTGAAGGTCAAAACCGGACATTGTCAAAGGTCTAAAGCGCCTGGAATCTGGAGCCTAGGGTGTTGGAACTCGAAGCGACGGGCGAACTTGCTTGAGATTGAAAAAAGGAGTAAGGCCTTGGTCTCTTTATAAGAGGTCGAATACCAAGAGCCCTCCCCATAACCGTTTGGGACTCGCCTTAAATCGGGGAAACGTGCTAACGAGCCCGATTGGGTTACCCACGTCCGTATTGATGAGAATCCCGTAAAAAGGGCACACGATCTCTGCTTTGACAGGACGTGCCAAGGAATCCGCCTCGCAAAACGTGCTAAGGTGGAAAAGTAAAAACGATTCGAGTAAAGGACTTGGCCCTTAGTGTGATGATGCACTGCGGAATACGTCAACAGATTTGATCTGTGTTAATAATATTCTCTCTATGGCAATATGTGGAAACTTATTTTGCAGAGCCGGACACTATTCTTGGTATTTACAATCTTCTATGAAGGACTTGGAAGAGGAACCCGCCTTGCAATGTCGAAGACAATCTGCGCGCCGGACTCGTCATCATTGAAGCCTGGTTCAGGGGCTACTGAGGGAGTCCTGGATTAGGGGGTGTTCGGGTAGCCGGACTATACCTTCGCCGGACTCCTGGACTATGAAGATACAAGATTGAAGACTTCGTCCCGTGTCCGGATGGAACTTTCCTTGGCGTGGAAGGCAAGCTTGGCGATGCGGATATTCAGGATCTCCTACCATTGTAACCGACTCTGTGTAACCCTAACCCTATCCGGTGTCTATATAAACCGGAGGGTTGTAGTCCGTAGGACAATCAACTCCATACACAACAATCATACCATAGGCTAGCTTCTAGGGTTTAGCCTCCTTGATCTCGTGGTAGATCTACTCTTGTACTACCCATATCATCAATATTAATCAAGCAGGAGTAGGGTATTACCTCCATCGAGAGGGCCCGAACCTGGGTAAAAACATCGTGTCCCTTGTCTCCTGTTACCATCCGGCCTTGACGCACAGTTCGGGACCCCCTACCCGAGATCCGCCGGTTTTGACACCGACAACGGTCACCTCTTCGGAGAAGATTCATAAGTCTCCGTCGTATATACTTTTCCAAACACTTTTGCCCTTGTTTTGGACTCTAACTTGCATGATTTGAATGGAACTAACCCGGACTGACGCTGTTTCAGCAGACTTTCCATGGTGTTATTTATGTGCAGAAACAAAAGTTCTCGGAATGACCCAAAACTCCACGAAACATCTATTTGGAAATAATAAAAAATCCTTGTCAAAGATGAAGACCAGGGGGCCCACACCCTGTCCACGAGGGTGGGGGCCCCACACCCTGAAGCTCCTCCGACGCCAACTCCAACTCTATATATTTGCTTTCGGGGAGAAAAAAATCAAGGAGAAGAAATCATCACGTTTTATGATACGGAGCCGCCGCCAAGCCCTAAAACCTCTCGGGAGGGCTGATCTGGAGTCCGTTCGGGGCTCCGGAGAGGGGGATTCATGGTCGTCATCATCATCAACCATCCTCCATCACCAATTTCATGATGCTCACCGCCGTGTGTGAGTAATTCGATCATAGGCTTGCTGGACGGTGATGGGTTGGATGAGATCTATCATGTAATCGAGTTAGTTTTGTTAGGGTTTGATCCCTAGTATCCACTATGTTATGAGATTGATGTTGCTATGACTTTGCTATGCTTAATGCTTGTCACTAGGGTGTAACATCCCAAATTTTCAATTTGGAATGTTATACATAGGTCATTCCCGCATATCATATTTTATCGAATTTTCGTTCCGCAATCCTAGAAATCCTAAGCAACTCAAGGACCCTCGGAGAGAGTTGGGGATTTCCCGGTTTTCATATTTGATTTTTTATCAAATAATGAAACAAGGATATTTTATTTTAATTATTTTTCTCTCCGGAAAGTATTTCATATTAAAATATATGAGAGGAGATAATATGACTTCTCCAAAATAATTGAAATATTGGAGGAAAAATATTTAAATCATTTCATTTATTTGATTTTATTTGGATTTTATTTGCATTAGAAAAAATGGCACGTTTTCAAAATTGCATTTTAGGGCCAAGAAAATGTTCATCTCGTCCTAAATATTTTATTTAGATGGTGAAATTTTGTTTTGGCATTTTTAGATTTTTATTTTTTTTTCTAGGATTTTTTTTCTGTTCACCAAAATTGTTTTAAAAAAATCTTCCAAACGCCGATTGGGCCAAAACCCAGCCGGGCCGGCCCATCTCCCGCCGCTGCCGACTCCCGCGCGTAGACCGCGCCGCCGCCGCCGTCTCGGAGGAGTCCGAGCCGGACTCCACCACCGCTGCCGCCTTGGCCCCTCCTCCAAGCCGAGCCGCCCCCCCTTTATATACTCCCCCCCGAGCCCGCCACCACCACCCACCACCACCGCAGCCCCGCCGCGGCAGCCGCCCGCGCCGCCCGCAGCCCCGCGCCGCCTGTCGCCTCCCCCCGCCGTTGCTGCCCGCGTCGCCGAGTCGCCCCGCCGCCCCGCGAAGCCGCCGCCCCGCAAGCCCCGCCTAGCCGGAGTTGCCTCGCTGGAGAGGTAACGCGCCGATCCGCTACCGCCGGTTTTGTTTTAGACACCGATTCGTTTTTTTTAAACCCTAGTTTGTTTTTTTAGATCGGTTCGCCGGTTTTTCCCGGTTCTTCCTTTTAGCGGATGCTCGTCCGTGCATTCATTTAAATGAACGGTTTTCGCCCGTTAGTTACAGCTAACGAACGCTTGTTCGTTAGTCTGTTCGTCAGTTTTCTTTTATCGGATTTTTCCGCGATTACTGTCGATTGCAATTTCTGATGCGATTTTCGTTTTGGTTTATCTTTTCGCTCGTTAGTAGGAATCAGGCGATTCAAGCGCCTAGATCTTCGTCTCGGGACCCTCTTTCTGTTTAATCAACTTAAACAAGATTTTGGTACTGTAAAATTTGACTTTAGTTCAGAATAGTAACCGGATCTTGTTTCTTTTGTCGTTTGAGTTTCGTTGCTTCGTTCGATTTGATTCTTCTTGCAAACCGGAGTTCTTAAGTTGAACTTTCTGGTCAATCTTTCTTGTTTGACTTTTGCTCGTGCTTCTTTGCTTGTTGCTTATGTATTCTATTGTTTGCTTGTGATAGAATTCCCGGAGTGCGAAGCGTGCTACTACGAGTCCCTAGGTTTCGCGGATCGTCAGCAAGGCAAGTAATACATTGATCATACTCTTTCCATACCCAGTTTTTATGCATTAGATCAATCCTCAAACATTGCATGATTAGGTTGTCATTAACATGTGGGTTGGGAAGTAGTTGTTGAGGCAGAACCTATTGCCCTGTTATATTCAAACCCTTGGGAGTTACTTCTACGCGTTGCTTATATTGCTATGCTATGCTCGTAGACGTGGGTTGGGTTTGAGTGAAATCCATGACAGATGTGAGATTGTTAATTAATGGTTCAACTTAAGGTGGCAACTTAAATAAACATCTGGGTGGATTGAGGCACCTGGGGTACCTAGTGTTGCCTGTATTTTTTGAAATATCGGGGTTCCGTGTGATTTTCCTATGGACCGCCATCATGGCTCATAGGGAACTGAGATGATTCATGCTAGAAACTTCTGTGTGCAGCCACAAGCTATTATGGGCTCTAGCATAGTTGAGTAAGTTACGTGAACCTCTTGAAGAGGCAGATCAGCAGGTAGAGGGATGTAGGTTTGGTATGGTCTGTCCGGAGTAGAGAGTTAATGTTTCTGAAAGACTGTGTCTCGGTCATCCGTTTCTCAAACACCATGTAGTGCGAGAAATCCAACGGAGGCGATCGAGTCTTGTGGGAAAAGTGTGCAAACCTCTGCAGAGTGTACAAACTAATCATGGTTAGTCGTGTCCCCGGTTATGGCCAATCTTGAGTATCTAGTACTTGGAGTATCTTAAGTATCTCATCACTCTTAATTAATATTGTTGGGTTGTTAATTACTTTAATTGTGATTGGGTTGGAGGAACCTTCTCAATGATGTTTCAACCACCATGATAGTTAAATTAAAATCTATTCCTTTGTTGTAGGGAAAAATTGGCTTTCCGCAAAAACTATAACCATAGAGCTTTCAACCAGCCAAATATGCATGTAGTGATAGCATTATTCTGTTCATGCTCCACTGTGTTATATTGCCAGCATATTCCATGTGCTGACCCGTTTTCGGGCTACAACGTATTATGTTGCAGACTTTTCAGACGAGGAGTAAGGTTCGTTAGGTCGTTGCCGTGCAGCTCAGCTATGCCGTTGGAGTTGATGGACTTACTTTATCTTCCAAGCCTTCCGCTGTTATCGTATTAGATGGCCTTAAGCCATATTTTGAAGTAATAAGTGTGTGATTGCTACTCTGTTATAAATCCTTCGAGTACTGTGTGTGTCAGCATTACCGATCCAGGGATGACACTGAAGCACAGAGACTTGACCGTTTAAGGTCGGGTCGCTACAAGATGGTATCAGAGAATACGCTGAATGTAGGACACGACCACTAAGATAAACCCTAGGTCACTCTTCTCTACTCATTTCTGACTCCTCTCCATTTTCTACTCTTTAGGATGGCGGAGATGAAGAACAAGTTTGCACAACCGGATGAAGACATCCCTTTTGGACGCCACTTGAAGGAAGTCACTAGGTACTTGAACATTGGAATACCAAGTTTCACCGGGACGTACAATGCCACCTTATAGGAAGAGGAGCGCTGGATGATTCACGTACAAGTTCCAGGAAGGACGTTCTCGCCAACCTCTAAACCCGTAGAATTTTCTTTCGAAGCACCCTCCTGGAGTCTTGGCAAAAGCATGGCAGCCCACATTACCATGGGACGCATTGGTGAAGTCTACAACAAGGATCTTAAGGACACTATCTACCAGATATGTGGGTGCCGAGACGAGCAATGGGAAGTGATCAGCACCAAGAAGGATAGATCCATTGCAGCTTTCATCCAGGAGTTAAACCAGCACATTCGACGTCAGGAGAACCAGATGTGCGTAGACATGATGGACTTGAAGAAGGCGAAGACTAGGATCATCGAACTGGAGGAAGAACTCAAGTTTACACGCGATGGATATGAGGAGGAAATCAAGACACTACTTGAGAAGAATGATGCCTGGTTAAGAAGATTGGAGTATTCATGGGAGATCCAGCACCGGGAAGAGAAGAGGACGATTCCACTTGCCCGAACAATTACATCATCATCGACGACACCGATTCCGATCCTAGTGATGATGACTTTGAAGACGAAGCTCGAGCGGATATCATGGAGTCTTCCACCGATCAAAAAATTTAGATGACCACCACATATTAGTAGTATTCCCCCATGTATTTAGTAGTAGTTGAGCACTTTTGCGATAGTTCTAGACCGCTTGTATGCCCTTGCTTGATTGATTGAGTGAAATGATTGTGTTTGTCTCATGTGCATATGGGTAGTGCTTTCTCATTGGACCCCTTTTCTATTTTGATCTCTTCCATCTAAACCCATCAGATGCCTCCGAGACGTGACCCCGGATTTTCCTTCCCGCCGGAGCTCACTCAGTTGATCCAGCAGCAGAACACCTTGATGAAATTGCTAGTTCAGAACCAGGGTAACAACAACAACAACAACAACAACAACAACAACAACAACAACAACAACAACAACAACAACAACAACAACAACAACAACCCGCCGCCAGTTGACAACTTAGCCCGTTTTCTAAGGTTACAGCCGCCGGTGTTTTCCAGTAGCACCGAGCCTATAGTTGCTGATGATTGGCTACGCCGTATTGGAAGGGAGTTGACCACTGCAGGTTGCATAGATGCTGAGAGGGTGCACTTTGCCGCAGCTCAATCGGATGGACCAGCAGCCTCATGGTGGGAGAATTACACGGCCACTTTCCCCATAGCCAATGTCACTTGGGACTAGTTTCAGCAAGCTTTCCGCACAGCCCATGTTTCAACTGGAGCTATGAATATGAAGAAGCGTGAGTTTCGCAACTTACGCCAGGGGAACCATACTGTGGCTCAGTATGTGGATGAGTTTAGCAAGCTATCTCTCTATGCCCCTGACGATGTGGCCACAGATGTCGCGAAGCAGGAGAAGTTTATGGAAGGGCTTAATGATGAGATGAGTATGCAGTTGATGGTAGCAACTTTCAACAACTACCAGGAGTTGGTAGATAAGGCTCTTATGATTGAAGGAAAGCAGCAGCAGATTGAGAGCCATAAGAGGAAGTATGTACAAGGGAGGTATAACTCAGGAGCTCAGCAGAAGCCTCGCCTAACCCCGAACTCGGGAGGACTTGTTCATAACAATGGAGGTCGTAACCACACCAGAGGAGGATCGCATAACCACAACGGTTCTAAGAATGGGAATGGGAACGGAGCCAATAACAATCAGAACCACCCCAATCCAGCCACACCCGCCAAAAGAGACCTAAGTCACGTTACTTGCTTCAAGTGCGGGAAGACTAGACACTATGCCACGGAGTGCCCTGAAGGAAAGAATGGAAACAGAAATAGGAGCGCTGGGAAGAAGCCCAATCCATTCAACAAAGGACAAGTGAACCACGTTAACGTGGAGGAGGTTGAAGAGCAGTCGGATGCGGTAATAGGTAAGTTTTTGGTTAAGTCATTTACCGCTCTTGTTCTATTTGATACTGGTGCATCGCATCCATACATATCAAGGGGATTCATGGATAAGTTTAAACTACCAACCCAAACCCTTAGGACCCCTCTCTTAGTGAGTTCACCTAGAGCAGAGTATATGGCTAGTCAATGGTGCGACCAGATACCCCTAACCATTGGCACCCATGTTTTTTCGTCCGACCTTATTATCTTGGAGTCACAAGGATTGGATGTGATATTAGGCATGGACTGGATGTCAAAGTATGGAGGAAGCATTGACTGTGCTAGTAAGTCGATTTATCTCACCACCCCGGAGGGAAAAAGGATTAAGTATGTATCTAGGCATGTGCCTAGGAGGAGCCAAGTGAATACCCTCACGGGAGTTGTTCAGGAGGAAGTGCCTGTAGTAAAGGATTACCCAGACGTTTTCCCAGAGGAGTTACCAGGCATGCCACCAGATCGAGACATCGAGTTTTTGATAGAGCTATTGCCAGGAATAAGGCCAATATCCAAGAGACCCTATCGGATGCCCGCAAATGATCTAGACGAGATTAAGAAACAGATCAAGGAGTTATTGGAGAAAGGTTACATTCGACGAAGTTCATCACCTTGGGGAGCCCCAGTGCTTTTAGTTGAGAAGAAGGATAAATCCCTAAGAATGGTTGTTGATTATCGGGCCTTGAATGAAGTGACGATTAAGAACAAGTACCCACTGTCGATGATCAATGATCTGTTTGATCAGCTGCAAGGAGCTAAGGTGTTTTCGAAGGTCGATCTGCGATCGGGATACCATCAGTTGAAGGTTCGAGGGAAGGATATACCAAAGACAACATTCACCACGCGGTACGGATTATACGAGTATATGGTCATGTCCTTTGGACTGACTAACGCCCCTGCCTATTTCATGAGCATGATGAACAAGGTGTTCATGGAATATTTGGACAAGTTCGTTGGGCTGTTTATTGATGATATCATGGTATACTCGAAGAATGAAGAAGAGCACAAGGAGCATTTGCGTTCAGTTCTCGAGAAACTCAGGGAACATCAGTTGTATGCCAAGTTCAGCAAATGCGAGTTTTGGTTGAAGGAAGTCGGATTCCATGGACATGTTATATCACGAGAAGGTATAGCAGTAGATCCTAGCAAGGTTCAGTCAGTCACTGAATGGTTGGCACCCACTTCAGTTAGCCAGACCCGCAGTTTTCTTGGACTCGCAGGATACTACCGGAGATTCATTGAGAATTTTTCCAAGATTGCCAAACCAATGACCGAGTTATTGAAGAAGGATACCAAGTTTAAATGGACGGAAGATTGCGAGGCAAGTTTCCAGGAGTTGAAGAAACGTTTGACTACAGCCCCAGTGCTGACACTGCCAGATATATGTAAGGATTTCCAAGTGTATTGCGACGCCTCTCGCTTGGGACTTGGATGTGTGTTTATGTAGGACAAAAGAGTTGTTTCATATGCCTCGCGACAACTAAAACCTCACAAGTTGAATTATGCCACGCATGATTTGGAGCTAGCAGCCGTAGTGCATGCATTGAAGACATGGAGACATTGCCTCATTGGAAACCGTTGTGATGTGTACACGGATCATAAGAGTTTGAAGTACATCTTCACACAGAAGAAGTTGAACCTTAGGCAGAGGAGATGGTTGGAGCTTATAAAGGATTATGACATGAAGCTGCACTATCATCCAGGAAAGGCCAATGTCGTAGCAGACGCTTTGAGCCGGAAGAGTTATGCTAATATCCTTGATAGTAAGGGATTGCCGAAGGAGTTAGCAGAGGATATCATGCAACTTCGATTAGAGATTGTTCCATGAGGTTTTGTTGCAACAATGGAGGTTCAGTCTACATTGTTGGGCAAGATTCAAGAAGCTCAGAAGGATGACAAAGAGATTGCCGAGATAAAGGAGAAGATGAGCAAAGGAAAGGCCAAGGGTTTTCATGAGGATGAGCACAATACCTTATGGTTTGAGGACAGAATTTATGTGCCCAATGACGCAAAGATCAGGAAGTTAATACTTCAGGAGGCTCATGACTCACCATACTCGATACACCCCGGAAACACCAAGATGTATTTGGATTTGAAGGAACATTTCTGGTGGATGGGTATGAAGAAGGATATTGCCGAGTATGTAGCCGTATATGATGTATGTCAGAGAGTGAAGGCAGAGCATGAAAAGCCAGCGTGACTGTTACAACCTATGCTGATACCCGAATGGAAGTGGGATAAACTTGGCATGGACTTTATCACCGGATTACCCAGGACCAAGTCAGGATATGGTTCCATATGGGTAGTAGTTGATCGCTTGACCAAAGTGGCTCACTTTATCCCAGTGAAAACCACTTATACAAGTGCTAAGTTGGCCAAGATATATATGTCCAGGATCGTATGTCTGCATGGAGTACCGAGGACCATCGTATCAGATAGAGGAACACAGTTTACCTCAAAGTTTTGGCATCAGTTACACCAGACTTTGAGAACGAGATTGGAGTTCAGTACAACGTTTCACCCGCAAACAGATGGACAGACAGAGAGAGTCAATCAGATTCTGGAGGACATGTTGAGAGCCTGTGCGCTAGATTATGGATCTAGTTGGGATGACAATTTGCCTTACGCAGAGTTCTCATACAACAATAGCTACCAAGCCAGTTTGAAGATGGCACCGTTTGATGCCCTGTACGGACGAAGGTGCAGAACGCTGTTAATGTGGGATGAAGTAGGAGACCGACAGTTGTTTGGACCAGACCTGATCAAGGAGTCTGAAGAGAGGGTTAAACTGATTCGTGATAGACTGAAGACTGCTCAGTCCAGGCAGAAGAGTTATGCAGACTCGAAACGCAAGGAGGTAGCCTACGAAATTGGAGATAGAGCATATCTGCGAGTATCTCCCTTGCGAGGAGTGAAACGTTTTGGAGTTAAAGGAAAGTTAGCTCGAAGATTTGTAGGACCGTATCGTGTTTTGGAACGGATGGGAGAAGTTGCCTACAAGTTGGAGTTACCTGAAGGACTGTCAAGAGTTCATGACGTCTTCCATGTTTCACAGTTGAAGAAGTGTCATGCCGAGATGGCTGATATACTGTTAAGAGATACAGTACCCTTCGAGGCGATTCAGTTGGACAGTGATTTGACTTATGAGGAAAAGCCAGTTAAGATTCTTGAGTTTGCCAGCCGAGTCACCTGCAGCAAGGTTATCAAGTTTTGCAAAGTTCAGTGGAGCCACCACACCGAGGATGAAGCCACCTGGTAACAAGAGGATGATCTACTCAAAGACCACCCACACCTATTTTTTAGCCAACCCGAATCTCGAGGGCGAGATTCATCTTAAGGGGGGTAGGTTTGTAACATCCCAAATTTTCAATTTGGAATGTTATACATAGGTCATTCTCGCATATCATATTTTATCGCATTTTCGTTCCGCAATCATCGAAATCCTAAGCAACTCAAGGACCCTCGAAGAGAGTTGGGGATTTCCCGGTTTTCATATTTGATTTTTTATCAAATAATGAAACAAGGATTTTTTATTTTAATTATTTTTTCCTTCGAAAAGTATTTCGTATTAAAATATATGAGAGGAGATAATATGACTTCTCCAAAATAATTGAAATATTGGAGGAAAAATATTAAAATCGTTTATTTGATTTTAGTTGGATTTTATTAGAAAAAATTGCATGTTTTCAAAATTGCATTTTAGGGCCAAGAAAATGTTCATCTCGTCCTAAATATTTTATTTAGACGGTGAAAATTTGTTTTGGCATTTTTAGATATTCATTTTATTTTCTAGGATTTTTTTTGTTCGGCGAAATTGTTTTAAAAAAAATCTTCCAAGCGCTGACTGGGCCGAAACCCAGCCGGGCCGGCCCATCTCCCGCCGCCGTCATCTGCCGCGTGGAGACCGCGCCGCCGCCGCCGACTCGGAGGAGTCCGAGCCGGACTCCGCCGCCACTGCCGCCTTGGCCCCTCCTCCAAGCCGAGCCCCCCCCCCCTTTATATACTCCCCCCCCCGAACCCGCCACCAAACCCACCACCACCGCAGCCCCACCGCCGCAGCCGCCCGCGCCGCCGAGTCGCCCCGCCGCCCCGTGAAGCCGCCGCCCCACAAGCCCCGCCTCGCCGGAGAGGTAACGTGTCGATCCGCCGCCGCCGTTTTTTTAGAAACCGATTCGTTTTTTTAGAAACCGATTCGATTCGCCGATTTTTCTCGGTTCTTCTTTTTAGCGGACGCTCGTCCGTGCATTCGTTTAAATAAACGGTTTTCGCCCGTTAGTTACAGCTAACGAACGCTCGTTCGTTAGTATGTTCGTCAGTTTCTTTTATCGGATTTTTCCGCGATTATTCTCGATCGCGATTTCTAATCTGATTTTCCTTTCGATTTATCTTTTCGCTCGTTAGTCGGAATCAGGCGATTCAAGCGCCTAGATCTTCGTCTCGAGGCCCTCTTTCTGTTTAATCAACTTAAACAAGATTTTGGTACTGTAAAATTTGACTTTAGTTCAGAATAGTAAACGGATCTTGTTTCTTTCGTCGTTTGTGTTTCGTTGCTTCGTTCGATTTGATTCGTTTTGCAAACCGGAGTTCTTAAGTTGAACTTTCTGGTCAATCTTTCTTGTTTGAGTTTTGCCCGTGCTTCTTTGCTTGTTGCTTATGTATGCTATTGTTTGCTTGTGATAGAATTCCCGGAGTGCGAAGCGTGCTACTACGAGTCCCTAGGTTTCGCGGATCGTCAGCAAGGCAAGTAATACATTGATCATACTCTTTCCATACCCAGTTTTTATGCATTAGATCAATCCTCAAACATTGCATGATTAGGTTGTCATTAACATGTGGGTTGGGAAGTAGTTGTTGAGGTAGAACCTATTGCCCTGTTATATTCAAACCCTTGGGAGTTACTTCTACATGTTGCTTATATTGCTATGCTATGCTCGTAGACGTGGGTTGGGTTTGAGTGAAATCCATGACAGATGTGAGATTGTTAATTAATGGTTCAACTTAAGGTGGCAACTTAAATAAACATCTGGGTGGATTGAGGCACCTAGGGTACCCAGTGTTGCCTGTATTTTTTTGAAATCTCGGGGTTCCGTGTGATTTTCCTATGGACCGCCATCGTGGCTCAAAGGGAACTGAGATGATTCATGCTAGAAACTTCCGAGTGCATCCACAAGCTATTATGGGCTCTAGCATAGTTGAGTAAGTTACGTGAAGTTCTTGAAGAGGCAAATCAGCAGGTAGAGGGATGTAGGTTTGGTATGGTCTGTTCGGAGTAGAGAGTTAATGTTTCTGAAAGACTGTGTCTCGGTCATCCGTTTCTCAAACACCATGTAGTACAGAAATCCAACGGAGGCGATCGAGTCTTGTGGGAAAAGTGCACAAACCTCTGCAGAGTGTACAAACTAATCATGGTTAGCCGTGTCCCCGGTTATGGACAATCTTGAGTATCTAGTACTTGGAGTATCTTAAGTATCTCATCACTCTTAATTAATATTGTTGGGTTGTTAATTACTTTAATTGGGATTGAGTTGGAGGAACCTTCTCAATGATGTTTCAACCACCATGATAGTTAAATTAAAATATATTCCTTCGTTGTAGGAAAAAATTGGCTTTTGGCAAAAACTATAACCATAGAGCTTTCCACTAGCCAAATATGCATGTAGTGATAGCATTATTCTGTTCTTGCTATACTGTGTTATATTGCCAGCATATTCCATTTTGCATCATGCTTTTATATAGATATTTATCGCTTTATGGACTGTTATTACACATTATGTCACAATACTTATGCCTATTCTCTCTTATTTTATAAGGATTACATGAAGAGGGAGAATGCTGGCAGCTGGGATTCTGGGCTGGAAAAGGAGCAAATATTAGAGACCTATTCTGCACAACTCCAAAAGTCCTGAAACTCCACGGAAGTCATTTTTGGAATTTATAAAAAATACTGAGCGAAGAAAATACCAGAGGGGGCCCACACCCTGGCCATGAGGGTGGGGGCGCGCCCTACCCCCCTGGGCACGCCCCCTGCCTCGTGGGCCCCCGGCGGGCCTCCGGTGTCCATCTTCTTCTATATGAAGTCTTTTACCCTGGAAAAAAATCATAAGCAAGCTTTCGGGACGAGACTCCGCCGCCACGAGGCGGCACCTTGGCGGAACCAATCTAGGGCTCCGGCGGAGCTGTTTTGCTGGGGAAACTTCCCTCCGGGAGGGGAAAATCATCGCCATCGTTATCACCAACGATCCTCTCATCGGAAGGGGGTCAATCTTCATCAACATCTTCACCAGCACCATGTCCTCTCAAACCCTAGTTCATCTCTTGTATCCAATCTTTGTCTCATAGCCTGAGATTGGTACCTGTAGGTTGCTAGTAGTGTTGATTACTCCTTGTAGTTGATGCTAGTTGGTTCATTTGGTGGAAAATCATATGTTCAGATCCATTATGCATATTAATACTCCTCTAATTATGAACATGACTATGCTTTGTGAGTAGTTACATTTGTTCCTGAGGACATGGGAGAAGTCTTGCTATAAGTAGTCATGTGAATTTGGTATTTGTTCGATATTTTGATGAGATGTATGTTGTCTCTCCTCTAGTGGTGTTATGTGAACGTCGACTACATGAAACTTCACCATTTTTTGGACCTAGAGGAAGGCATTAGGAAGTAATAAGTAGATGATGGGTTGCTAGAGTGACAGAAGCTTAAACCCTAGTTTATGTGTTGCTTCGTAAGGGGCTGATTTGGATCCATATGTTTCATGCTATGGTTAGGTTTACCTTAATACTTCTTCTGTAGTTGCGGATGCTTGCAATAGGAGTTAATCATAAGTGGGATGCTTGTCCAAGTAAGGACAGTGCCCAAGCAGCGGTCCACCCACATATCAAATTATCAAAGTACCGAACGCGAATCATATGAGCGTGATGAAAAGTAGCTTGACGATAATTCCCATGTGTCCTCGGAAGCGCTTTTCTCTATATAAGAGTTTGTCCAGGCTTGTCCTTTGCTACAAAAAGGAATGGGCCACCTTGCTGCACTTTATTTACACTTGTTACTTGTTACCAGTTACCAATTACCATATCACAAAACTATATGTTACCTATTACTTCAGTGCTTGCAGAAAATACCTTGCTGAAAACCGCTTGTCATTTCCGTCTTTTCCTGGTTGGATTTGACACTCTTATTTATCAAAAGGACTACGATAGATCCCCTATACTTGTGGGTAATCACTTATAAGAAAGAACCATAGCATCATACTACATTAAGATTGTCATACTCGGTCATTTTGGATCATATCATTGAATACCATACATATAGGATACTTGGGATAAAAGTCATTGCATTTTTTCTTAGTAGGTTGTGCACAAGTTTCGTATCCGCCTATTGTGCAATCGTGCTAGCGTCTCTCTAGTGTTGTGCAACAAGAGCATTTTCGTGGATTCCACATTTGGGCTCACCCCTTGGTTGCATGACCCCATTTATCTATTTGTGCGTGTGTTTCCGTGTTCAATGTCTTGCTATTGGTCTACTTGTTGCATTTGCAAATTTGTGGATCTTTTCCAACATTATTGAAGCTCACTAACAATTGCATCAAATTTTGTGCCACCATCCTAACCGAGCTCCACTGTTAACTTTTACTCGTGTAGGTGTGAGAAACCAACAAGAATTGGTACCAATTGTGCTATTTCCTTGTTACACATGGAGTGATCATTGATCCATCTTCAACATCGGTCAAGGTACATTTGGTATAATTTCTTCTCTTTCCCCCACTCACATATTTTCTTGAAATGATGGATAGGCCAAGTTCCACTACCAACCCGCTCTTCCTTGAGCAAGACGACGACCCGAACAACTACGTCACCAAGATACAACTATTTGGCACACAACAAGCTTTGCATGAAGAGCGGCTAGCAATGAATGACCGCATCGACAACCTCGCCACCGACTTGCAACTCTCCGAGCAACGTACAAGAGACTACTTCGACAACAAGCTCGACAAACAAAAGCAAGAGAACAATGCAAGAATGGACGAGATTCGTGCCTTGTTAGTCAACCGCTCTTCTACCACTTCGTCCTACTCAAGACAGAGCCGCTCAAGTCGACACTCCGACGACACTATCTCCGGCTCAAGTACCCCGACATCGAACACTCTTCATCGTGCCACGTGTCAAGACCATCAAGCTAACCGCAATCCTCTACATAACAACGACTCTCAAGAGAAACTTCATGCACAATAACATCGACATCATCAAAACCAAGCTACATTCGCGCAAGCACAAGAACGGCAACACCAATGCCAACGAAAAGAAGAGGAGCGAGCGCGACTACACCAAGATTCACAAGATGCCGAGGCACAATGCCAAGAACAACAACGACGTGAAGCTCAAGCACTTGAGGCACAACGTGCCCTCCGAGATTCAAGTCGAGCCGTAGCCAACCGAAGCCGACAAGCTCGTGAGCAACAAGAAGCGCTTCACGATGAAACGACATGAAGCTCAAGCACTTGAGGCACAACGTGCCCTCCGAGATTCAAGTTGAGCCGTAGCCAACCGAAGCCGACAAGCTCGTGAGCAACAAGAAGCGCTTCACGATGAAGTTCAAGAGAGGATTTATCAATCACGTGTGCATCGTCAAGCTCCTCCACAAGCTCTACAAGACCATCAAGTTCAACACGAGCATGAAGACAATGGAAATCATCCACGACAAGAGCAACATGAGGACGACAACCCTCCTTGCCAAGAGCAACATGAGCTTGTCAATCCTCAACGACATGGGCGTCATCACCCTCGACCCCAATGTCGGTGTCAAAACCGGCGGATCTCGGGTAGGGGGTCCCGAACTTTGCGTCTGAGGATCAAAGGTAACAGGAGACAGGGACACGATGTTTACCCAGGTTCGGGCCCTCTTGATGGATGTAATACCCTACTTCCTGCTTGATTATCTTGGATGAATATGGGGTTTACAAGAGTTGATCTACCTCGAGATCGTAATGGCTAAACCCTAGAAGTCTAGCCTATATGATTATGATTTTGATTGTCTCTACGGACTAAACCCTCCGGTTTATATAGACACTGGAGGGACCTAAGGTTATACAAAATCGGTTTATAGAGGAAGGAATCTTCATATCTGAACGCCAAGCTTGCCTTCCACGCAAAGGAGAATCCCATCTAGACACGGGTAGAAGTCTTCTGTCTTGTATCTTCATGGCCCATCAGTCCGGCCCTCGTCACATAGCCCAGATGCCTGAGGACCCCTTAATCCAGGACTCCCTTAGTAGCCCCCGAACCAAGCTTCAATGACGATGTGTCCGACATGCAGAATGTCTTCGGCATTGCAAGGCGGGTTCCTCCTTCGAATACTTCAAAGCATCTGACTTGAAGAGTTATACTCGCCTTTGATTTAATGTCACACACTTTGGCTTCTGCGCCTCCGTTGCTTCTGCTTCCACGTTTCGAGCGAATACAAAAGGTCGCAGTATTTTTAGCACATAACACCTTGGCCATGTAAGAAAGGCGTCTATTAAAGGGATTGGATCTCAGATCCCATTCCACACCAGGCGGAAAATCCTTAGAGCTCGCTAGGAGAAACCATTCAAACATGGCTAAGCTTCCTCTCGCCCTTATGGCTCCGAAAAAGGTGTTTGGGAGAGATGCTCAGTATCCCACGACCAGCTAGTTAAGCTTCAAATACAGGGATTCCTTCCCCCCGCGGATCGAGTTCCCGTTTGGGCAGAATTAATCTCTTTCACCGGTGAAGCCCTGGCGGAAAATTTCCCCAATCCAACCAGGGGGAACGGGTGTGCTTCGTCTCCCTCTTATTAAGAGGCGTAGGATTTCCCATCCACCCTTTCCTCCGAGGTCTCCTAGAGTATTACGGCCTCCAACTGCACAATCTCACGCCGGCCTCTATCATGCACATCGTGGGTTTTGTTGCTCTTTGCGAGCTATTCCTGGGCTGTGAGGCCCACTTTGAGTTATGGAGGAAGCTATTCTGCCTCGTCCCTCACAGCCAAAAGGGATCTGTATTCGAAGTGGGCGGTGCCGAGGTATGGCGCATAGCCGGGACCGGATACCTGTCCGGCATGCCTAAGAAAGCGTCCGAAGAGTGGCCCTCAGAGTGGTTCTATATTGAGGACGGCGCTCTCCCTGACCCAGTCCGAATGGGTCTTCCTGAATTTTCCAGCGCTCCATTGAGGAAACGCCACAGCTGGCGCCCTCGGAGCCTCGAGGAGGAAGATAGCGCGGAAGTCCAATAATTAATGGGCAAGATAAGGACGCTTGCCCAGTCCGGATTACCAATAATTGAGGTAATGGCGACTTCCATAGTGCGAGGTGTTCAGCCACTCCAATTCAGAGGGCTACCTATGTGGCACTACAATGGGGTAGATGACGCCTCATGTTGCGGACGAAAGGGTCCGGACACCCCCGCCGCCCTGGCCACAATATTGGCCGATCTGTACAAAGGGGAGCAAGAGGAGTTCACTCATCTTAAGCGCTGAGAGGGATTTTCCATGTACAAACTTCCTAGCTGGGTGAGTTTTAATCCCGCCACTTTACTCAACCCTCTCCCTGAGTCATGTTTAATTGACATTAACCCGTCCATTTTTAATAGGAATGGCGGAAGGTTATCGCGGGGATCTATAGCCCCGCTCCACAGCCAGAGGACCATAACCGGGACCTTGACCCTGGATTTGAAGAGGATCCGGACATATTTGTAGAGCTCGAGGAGGGAGTCTTCTACCAGGCGAGCTATGATGGCACAGAAGTGACCATCATCGCCGATTATCCCGGCCTCCTTCCTGCTTCATATGTAAGTAATCAGGAGACATCTCCTCCGAAAGAGCTTCCTCATTATGCCTTACCCACCGCACTGTCTCGTGCTCCAAAGCTGAGGCACTCGGCGCGCCATGCTGCACAGAGGCGTCTCATAAGAGAGCGGCGCCCGCGCCGGGCGGGTCTTCAAAGAGGAAGGCAAATGACAACACGGTCGAGCCTTCATCAAAGAGGAATGGCTTTTTAATTATGCCCCTGGCAGTCACATCGAACTGTGACATTGTCCACTGTGTTTTATCAGGAAGAGTGCTCACCGGACTATGTTCGGGGACCCTGCTGGTCGCGCCTCCACCAGTCAGATTTCAGGCCCTGCCTTAAGGACGGGGGCTGACACGGGAGTGACGCCGGATTGTCCTCCTGCAGAGGATTTGGATGATGTATCCGTCACGAACTCTGAATTAGAGAGCGCCATGAATCATCGGCGCCAGAGCGCCGCTCTTCGCGACCCCAGCTTTACTAAAGAGGCGTTCAATGCCTTCAGCTCGGCTGATGCGTACATCCGAGCTGCTCGGGATGGGCTTGCCAGAGCCACTGACCAGCATTTGGAAGATACGCGGGTAAGTACACATTGTACAGATCTGGTAATGATATACCAGTAGCCCCCGAGACTTGAAGCAGTTGAAACATGTTGTCTCAAGAGCTAGAAAAGTGTCGGACCCAGCTAGCTGCTGTTACCGCCGAATTGGAGAAATCCAAGGAGGCACTGATGAAGTCATGTACCTAGGGTAGGGTCAGAGGCCTGCCCAAGGGTACCCTCCCCAAGGTCACTTACTAAAAGAGGCTGCTTACCAGTCGACCTGATAAGCATCCACTCGACTAATACAAAAACACTCGACGAGCTCAGAGACACTCGACCATGAAGACTCACTCGACCATCGGAAGCACAGGAGCCACTCCGCATCCAAACGGTCTGTAATTAAATGGCCTTTATAGCCTTAATAGCATTTTATACAGGGCGTTTCCAGTAACGCCCTGCCTTAATGTACCTTAAGATCCTTCATTGCGTGGGTTGGCAGGGGTCTTGGCAAACTCTATATAAGCCACCCCCCTCCACAGGAAGAAGGGTTCGCATCTTTGTAACACACACGCATATAATCCAGTCGACCGCCTCCGGGCTCCGAGACATAGGGCTATTACTTCTTCTGAGAAGGGCCTGAACTCGTTAACCTCTTGTGTGCACAACTACTCCAAAGCTAGGATTTTGCCTCTCCATTCCTACCCCCCATTCTACTGTCAGACTTAGAACCACGACAGTTGGCGCCCACCTTGGGGCAGGTGTTCTAGCGATTTGTTGGAGGAGTTGGGATTATTTCGATATCTCCCATCATGTCTTCGAGCGGAGTCCTGGTCGAGGGCCGCGAGATCCGTCTCGGCGCCCTCACTTTCGTCGTCGATGACTCTGCTTGGCTCCAGGAGGCTCCACTCGACATGGACGCGCTTCCCGCCCGCGGGGCAACGCACTTTCGCGCGTGCATTTGTGGCATCCTCCTGCGGCAACCGTCGGCCCAGTACGGGTCGGCACCCGTTTCGTCCTCGCTCCCAGTTTCCCGCCGGCGCAAGCGCTCCGGTCGGTCGAGGCTCCAGCGGTGGGTGAGGCATGCATTGGCCCGCCAGTCGGCCACCCCCCAAGTCGCGGCGATCGAGCCCGACGAATCTCTCTATGGCCTGTTCGATCTGTCGACTGGCTCCGCAGAGATCCAGCGGCGGAGGTACTGATGGTCGACGGACTGCGCAGTCCCCCCGGATTCCCCCACACCGAAGAGGTTGCCGGAGGAGGAGGTCCGGCGCGGGGCCACGAAGAGTACAGACCCGAGTCCCTCACCTCGCTGCAGAGGGAGGAACTTCGTCGCCGGAACATGGACGCCCTTCACACTCCTATTGTTGGAGAAACCCTCGAGGCGTGCGCCTTGGAGGAGGCGCGCTTGGCCAACCTGGCTGAACGCACTCAACTGGAGAATCTCCAGAGAGTACTTGACGAGCGCGCTCGACCACCAGTTCCAGAATCCAGTCGACGTCGCCTCTTTCAGCCACCAACTCAGGTATACCGAACTCCGATTCAGAATTTAGCAGCTGCAGCCCGCATAGCAGAGTCGATCCAGCCTTCTCAGTCAGAGACAGGGAGAGGTCTGCTACAGATCAGAGATTTGCTCCGGGCAGCAGGGGATCAGAACTTAGTTGTATCACAGTCGCATAACAGGATTCACAGCTGATCCGTCGCTGCGAATTCTGTACAGTCGGCTCACAGTCCAGGATCGCCCCTAAGGCGTGAGGAACGTAGAGGCCGGCATGATGATCAATATCAAGGCCGTGAGCGGCACGAACACCGATTCGATCGGAATGATCGACGTCGAGTGCCCACTCCTCCCCCAAGGGGTGGATCGTACGTTCCTCGGCAGCAAGATGACAGACGCCAGCACAGTGCTGGGCGAAGGTTTCCAGTCGACCCCAGGGAACCAGGCTTTGATGCGAGATCCATTATCGTTCAAGGTCTGGTCGACAGAAATAGAGCTCACCGAGAAGGCCATGACAGAGACGTTCCCTCCAGCAGCAGGGTTCATGTATCAGGACCAGAATGTTTCAGCAGAGCAATCAGGGCCGCAGTAATTCCTCCCAACTTCAGGTTGGCGACTGGAGTTAGTAAGTTCACCGGCGAGTCCAAGCCTGACACATGACTTGAAGATTACCGAGTGGTTGTTCAGATTGGCGGCGGCAACGACGAGGTAGCCATGAAGCATTTACCTCTCATGTTGGAGGGATCAGCCAGAGCATGGTTGAACCAGTTGGCACCCAGCAGTATTTACACTTGGGAAGAACTTGCCCAAGTGTTTGTCAGGACATTTGAAGGGACTTGCAAGCGACCAGCAGGGTTGACAGAATTGCAGTCGTGTGTTCAGAAGTCGAGTGAAACTCTGAGGGATTATATCCAGAGGTGGATCACTTTACATCACACAGTCGAGAATATATCTGATCACCAGGCAGTTTGTGCCTTCAAGGAAAGCGTCAAGAACAGAGAGCTGAGTTTGAAATTCGGTCGAACCGGAGATATGACATTGAGTCGGATGATGGAAATTGCCACCAAGTATGCTAACGGTGAAGAAGAAGATAGGCTCCGGAGTGGCAAGTACAAAGCAGCAGCTAATGAGGCCGGCGGAGGAAACTCCAGTCGGAAGCAAAAGCGCAAAGCCGAGCCATCTGCTCCTGGAGAGACCTTGGCTGTGACCCCAGGAAAGTTTAAGGGGAAACCCAAGGGTCCCTGGAACCCCAAGAAAGTGAAAGACCAGGATGGGAACGATGTGATGGACTTACCGTGTCACATTCACACGAAGAAAGACGAGGAGGGTAAACTCATTTACCCAAAGCATACCACTCGACAATGTCGACTCCTGATTCAGCAGTTTCAAGGGAAACAAGCCAAAGATAAAGAGAAAGAGTCAGACAAAGTTGAGGACAAAGAAGACAGCGGTGAGGAGTACCCCCAAGTCAACTCCACCCTGATGATTTTCGCTGATGTCGAAAGCAAGAGTCGATTGAAGGTTATCAATCGAGAAGTGAACATGGTCGCTTCGACGACACCCAATTATCTGAAATGGTCTCAGACTGCCATAACCTTCGACCAGTCCGATCACCCGACTCATATTGCTACCCCAGGGAGGCAAGCGTTGGTGGTCGACCCAGTCGTTGAAGGCACTCGACTGACCAAAGTTTTGATGGATGGTGGCCGTGGTTTGAATTTGCTGTATGCGGAGACGCTGAAAGGGATGGGCATTCCGATGTCCAGACTCAGCACCAGTAACATGAGCTTCCACGAAGTCATTCCTGGAAAGAAGGCTGAGTCACTCGGCCAAATCGCTCTCGATGTAGTTTTTGGTGACTCGAAGAATTTCTGGAAGGAAAAGTTGACCTTTGAGGTCGTGGATTTTCAGAGTGCGTACCACGCCATACTTGGAAGGCCAGCGTACGCTCGTTTCATGTCCCGACCATGCTACGTGTACCTTAAATTGAAGATGCCCGGTCCCAAAGGTGTGATCACTATCACGGGTAATCGGAAGAAGGCAGAAGAGTGCTTCCAGAAGGGCTCCAAAATTGCTGATGCTCAGATGGCCGAAATGGAGTTACAAGAGTACCAGAAGACCGCAGACCCGAGTGATTTGTTGCGAGCCAAGTAGCCTGCCACAGAGTCAGCATTTCACTCGTCCGGTGAGACAAAACAGGTTCACATCCACCCGACTGACCCCAATGCAGCTCCGACCAACATCTCCACTACACTCGACTCTAAATAGGAAGAAGCGCTCATCCAGTTCCTCCCTGAGATTTGGGACATCTTTGCATGGAAGCCTGCTGACATGCCAGGTGTTCCCAGGGGACTGGCTGAGCACCGCCTTCGAGTCGACCCAAAAGTCAAACCAGTTAAGGAACATCTTCGATGGTCCGTCGTCCAGAAGAGAAAGGCCATTGGCGAAGAGGTGGCTCGACTCTTAGCGGCAGAGTTCATTCGCAAGATCTACCACTCCGAGTGGCTCGCCAATGTTGTAATGGTCCCCAAGAAGGACAAGTCGTTGCGCATGTGCATCGATTTCAAACATATCAATCGGGCATGCCCGAAAGATCATTTCCCTCTTCCTCGCATCGACCAAATAGTCGACTCGACCGCAGGATGCGAGAGGTTGTCTTTTTTAGATGCTTACTCCGGATACCATCAGATCCGTCTGTATGGACCCGATGAAATAAAAACAGCTGTCATCACCCCATTCGGGTGCTTCTGTTATGTCACCATGCCTTTCGGTCTCAAGAATGCCGGAGCTACATTCATGAGAATGATTCAGAAGTGCCTGATCACTCAAATCAGTCGGAATGTAGAAGCATACATGGATGATATAGTGGTCAAGTCGTGAAAAGGTTCCAACCTGCTGACTGACCTTGCTGAAACATTTGCCAATCTCAGGAGGTATGATATCAAGCTTAATCCATCAAAATGCACATTTGGAGTTCCTGGAGGAAAGTTACTCGGTTTTCTTGTTTCCGAACGAGGAATCGACGCTAACCCTAAAAAAGTTGGCACCATACTCTGAATGAAACGTCCTGTGCGTGTGCACGATGTCCAGAAGCTTACTGGATGCTTGGCCGCTTTAAGTCGATTCATCTCCAGACTCGGTGAAAAGGCATTGCCTCTTTACCGATTGATGAAGAAGTCAGACAAGTTCGAGTGGACTCCAGAAGCTGATGCAGCATTTGCAGAGCTAAAAGCTCTGCTCTCCACCCAGCCGGTGCTTGCTGCCCCTGTCGGCAAAGAGCCATTGTTGCTTTACATTGCAGCCACTGGACAAGTCGTTAGTACCGTACTTACGGTCGAGCGGGAAGAGGAAGGAAAAACCTTCAAAGTTCAGCGCCCAGTTTATTACCTTTCTGAAGTTCTGACCCCATCAAAGCAAAGATACCCTCACTATCAGAAGCTTGTTTATGGGATTTACATGAACACGAAGAAGGTTGCTCATTATTTCTCTGATCACTCCATTACAGTCGTCAGCGACGCCCCATTATCAGAGATTCTTCATAACAGAGATGCAACTGGTCGAGTGGCAAAATGGGCGATTGAACTTCTTCCCCTTGATATCAAGTTCGAGGCAAAGAAAGCTATCAAGTCCCAAGCAATAGCTGATTTCCTCGTCAAGTGGACTGAACAACAACTTCCGACTCAAGTTCACTTGGAGCACTGGACTATGTTTTTTGATGGCTCCAAGATGCTAAATGGGTCCGGTGCGGGGGTTGTATTGGTTTCCCCCCGAGGAGATAAGCTCAAATATGTCCTCCAGATTCACTTTGATTCCTCCAACAACGAGGCAGAATATGAAGCACTCCTGTATGGACTGCGTATGGCCATTTCACTCGGCGTCCATCGCCTTATGGTCTACGGCGACTCAGATTTGGTTGTTAATCAAGTGATGAAGGAGTGGGATGTCCGAAGCCCAGCCATGACGGGTTATTGCAATGCAGTGAGAAAGTTGGAGAAGAGATTCGAGGGGTTAGAGCTCCATCATATACCCCGACTGAAAATCCAAGCTGCGGATGATTTGGCGAAAATAGGGTCCAAGAGAGAAGCCATCCCCAGTGATGTGTGTTTGGAGCACATTCGTGCGCCATCGATACAGGAAGATCCTTTCATAGAAGAACCTCCGCAACCAAGGAGCGCCAGCGATCTGACTGAAGTGGAGATTCCAGCCGTGGTCGACCTGATTATGGAAGTTGTAGTCGTCACTCCCGACTGGACAGCGCCATACATCGCGTATATTATGAGGAAAGAGCTCCCAGAAGATAAAGGAGAGGCTCGACAGATCGTCCATCGATCCAAGGCCTTTATAGTAATCAAAGGGCAGTTGTACAGAGAAAGCGCGACTGGAGTTGGCCAGAAGTGCATCACGCCAGAAGAAGGTCAGATAATTCTTGAGGATATCCACTCGGGGACCTGTGGCCATCATGCGTCCTCTCGGACCTTTGTGGCTAAAGCGTACCGAGCGGGATTTTACTGGCCGAGGGCGAATGAAATGGCAAAAGACATAGTCGACAAGTGCGAAGGGTGTCAGTTTTATTCCAACATGTCACACAAGCCCGCCTCTGCTCTGAAGACCATTCCACTCGTCTGGCCCTTCGCTGCGTGGGGGCTAGACATGATTGGGCCGCTGAGAACTGGTAGAAGCGGCTTCACTCACTTACTGGTTGCAGTCGACAAGTTCACCAAGTGGATAGAAGCCAAACCCATCAAGAACCTCGATGCAAGCACTGCTATCAGTCTCATCAGAGAGCTGATATTCAGATACGGAGTTCCACATAGCATCATCACGGACAATGGATCAAACTTTGATAACGACAGATTCAAAGCCTTCTGCGCCTCCCAAGGCACGCGGGTCGACTATGCCTCAGTTGCCCATCCTCCGTCGTATGGGCAGGCAGAGCGTGCAAATGGTCTCATCCTAAAAGGACTGAAACCCCGACTGATGCGTGATCTCAAGCACGCGGCAGGAGCTTGGGTCGACGAACTTCCATCAGTTCTTTGGGGATTAAGGACCACTCCTAATCGGTCGACTGGAAGAACGCTATTCTCTCTGGTCTACGGGGCTGAAGCGGTTCTGCCGAGTGATCTGCTTCACAATGCACCTCGAGTCGAACTATACTCTGAAGCAGAAGCGGAACAAGCTCGGCAAGATGCAGTCGACCTCTTGGAAGAAGAGAGGGAGATGGCCCTAATCCGCTCGACTATCTACCAGCAGGACTTACGTCGGTTCCACACCAGAAACGTGAAGAGTCGAGCCTTTCAGGAAGGAGATTTGGTCCTCCGAGTGGATCAGCAAAAACCTCACAAGCTCGCTCCAACCTAGGAAGGCCCCTTCATCGTCACCAAAGTCCTCCACAACGGATCATATCACCTCTACAACATTGATCGCCAGATCGACGAGCCTCGAGCTTGGAATGCGGAGTTACTCCGTCCTTTTTACACTTGAAAAAAAAACTCACTCGGTTGAGATGTAATAAAAGTACCTCTGTAGTTCTTTTATCTAAAGCAAGAATGTTATAATTTTCACAGAAGATTGCTATTTCTTTTTGTTGAAATTTCCCCTAGTGGGTGGCTTAGCTGCGAATCCGTTTCGCCTAAGTTTGTAAAAAATCCTGCCGAGTGGAGAGCCAGCCTCCCACTCGGAGGCTTAGCTGCGAATCTGTTTCACCTAAGTATTCAAAATCCTACCGAGTGGAGAGCCAGCCTCCCACTCGGGGGCTTAGCTGCAGTCCCAGTACTCGCCTAAGTATTTAAAATTCTACCGAGTGGAGAGCCAGCCTCCCACTCGGGGGCTTAGCTGCAGTCCAAGTACTCGCCTAAGTATTTAAAATCCTACTGAGTGGAGAGCCAGCCTCCCACTCGGGGGCTTAGCTGCAGTCCAAGTACTCGCCTAAGTATTTAAAATCCTACCGAGTGGAGAGCCAGCCTCCCACTCGGGGGCTTAGCTGCAGTCCAGTGCTCGCCTAAGTATTTAAAATTCCTACCGAGTGGAAAGCCAGCTTCCCGCTCGAGGGCTTAATAACAGTCCAAGGATTTAGTCAAACTCTCAATATAATGAACGCTTCGCAAGGACGACAAGGCGCAGGTCGACTGCCTCCTTCTCCTTCAGAAGCTATATTCAAAAATCCTACCGAGTGTAGAGCAAACCTCCCACTCGTGGGCTTAGCTGCAGCCTAGTGCTTGCCTAAGTGATTAAAATCCTACCGAGTGGAGAGCAAACCTCCCACTCGGGGGCTTAGCTGCAGCCCAGTGCTCGCCTAAGTGATTAAAATCCTACTGAGTGGAGAGCAAACCTCCCACTCGGGGGCTTAGCTGCAGCCCAGTGCTCGCCTAAGTGATTAAAATCCTACCGAGTGGAGAGCAAACCTCCCACTCGGGAGGCTTAGCTGCAGCCCAGTGCTCGCCTAAGTGATTAAAATCCTACCGAGTGGAGAGCAAACCTCCCACTCGGGGGCTTAGCTGCAGCCCAGTGCTCTCCTAAGTGATTAAAATCCTACCGAGTGGAGAGCAAACCTCCCACTCGGGGGCTTAGCTGCAGCCCAGTGCTCGCCTAAGTCATTTTGAGTGAAAGTCAAGTCTCACTCGACGGATAAATCACGAAGATATTCAACGATAAATCAAGTTCGGATAAGATCAAAAGGTCCTGGACCGCAAATAAAAGTACTCGAGCCTCCAGCTCGACAGAGTTATCGGTTACACAAACCACTCGGCATTCCGAGGCAAATTTAAAGTGAGACACAACAGTTTTTTACTCCTCCGGTGGAGGACTGGATGGGGCAACAAACTCGTCCAAATCAATCCCGTCTGAGATACGAGTGGCAGCAGCAATGAAGGTCTCCATGAAGTCCTGGAAATTATGCTTCCTGGTATTGGCAACTTGGAGGGCAGCCAGCTTCTCTTCTCGCGCCTCCTTGCAGTGGACACGAACCAGCAACAGAGCAACATCGGCACCACACCTGGCAGAAAACTGTTTCCATTCATGCACTCGACTTGGGATTTCCTTCAGACGAGTGACCAAGGATTCAAGGTCATTCTGAAGTATCTGTTTTGGCCAGAGTGCAGAGTCGATCCGCGACACTGCAGCCTTTAGTTGAGCAAGGTAGTCCACCACGCTGTCGACGCGAGACTCCAGCCGGAGGACATTCATGGCAGCTTCGTCCTTCACAGGAGAGTTGATGGGGTCCAGAATGGTTTCCACTCGACCAGTTTCTTCCTCGAAGTTTTGACAGAATTCTGAAAGGTACAATCCAAAATTATAAGTGAATGATGAGTCGACAACGACAAGTCAATCGAGTAAAGGGGATTACCTTCAAGCATGAGGAATAGTTTCTTGGCGAGCCCTCCGAGATAAGCCTCCAGATCATTTCGCTTCCCCGCCATATGGCTGACCTTGTCAGTCAGAGCAATCTTGTCATTTTCCAATCGACTTGCTTCCTTGTTGGCCGCGTCAAGAGCAGACTTCAATTTGGCATTCTCATCTTCAAGCTGACCAACTGAAGCAAGCTTCTCCTCAGCGAGCTTCGTCTTCTCCGAAGCCGCCTTCTGTGCTTCCACAAGGTCAAGATCTTTCTTCCTCAGAGCCTCCTCTAGTTGGTCTGCAAAACAATAATGAGAACGGAGTTGAGAATAGGCAGAAAAACAAAGACAGCCGTCGAATCCTCACCATCCATACCTTTTGCTTCGTCCTTCTCCTTCTGCAAGCTTTCCTAGGCAAACTTCAAGTCGAGGTTAACCTGGACCTGTTTCTCCTTCAATTCAGCAAAATGAGCAACAAGCTCGCAAGACTTCTGCAAAGAGTCAATTGACAAAAGACATCAAAGACAAGTTACTTCCGAGTGACTAAAGGAAAAGTTGTAGCACTTCTAAGACTACAGCCGAATCAAAACATTCGACAGTAGCCTCGGGGACTACACCCAGTGGGTGCAATCAGCGTGCCCCACCGGTAATCTTTCAAAATTCTGCTCGATCAGTCGACCAAATATGATTCTAAAGCCATGACTAATAGTTAGCGGTCAGCCGCATCTAAAAAACAAGGAGAGCATAAAGTTCTTTAGACTATAGTCGACTGCCAGCAGTCGACCATAGCCTCGGGGACTACACCCAGTGGGTGCACTCAGCGTGCCCCCACAGGGTTTTTTTTGGTTCCACTCGACTTGGTCCGACCAGGCCGAGTGAAGAAGTTTGAAAGTATAAAGACTATAGTCGACTGCCAGCAGTCCACCATAGCCTCGGGGACTACACCCAGTGGGTGCACTCAGCGTGCCCCCACAGAAATTCAATCGACACACACACCCCAGTGGGTGTACAAACAACAAAAATCTTCAGAAAGAAGCAGTTTTCAGGTGGCGATTCATAACGAAACAGACAAGTCAACTTACCTGAACATTATTCTGAAGAGCTGAACTAGCATCATAAGCAGCCTGACCGGCCTCTCGGACCACCTTCACTTGTTCCATCATAATCCCTGCTTGGCGTATGGCTTCCTTAGCAGCACTCACTGGGTCTTCCGGGACGTGGTGGGTAGCAAAAAGAGATGGTGGAGCAACAGTCGACGAAGTGGGTCGAGCACTCGTCAGCGGTACAGCAAAAGTCACTGAAGTCCGAGTAGCATCACCTCCATGCCGAGCCACGACCTCAGGCGCCGGGGTAGCTTGTGGAGTCTTGCCGGCCAGAGCCTTCCTGTTCCTCCTCGCCCTCAGCAGCACTTCGTCGTCGTCATCAGGGAGGTCAATGACATGAGGAGGAGCTGCAAGAAAAGTTCAACCGACCGGAATGATAATAAATCAGCAGTCGACCCAAAACAAAGCATCAGTAATTATACCCGGGTTGGTGGTAACAGCGTCTTCCATCTCCTGATCATCACCCTTGGCGGAAATCTCCGAGGTAGCAGCATTGCAAATTTCGAAAGTCAGTCGACTCGCTCAATGAATCGACCAAAATCTGTCACATTCAACAAGAGAAGACAAGTTCAACTCTTTACCCAGAAATGGTGGGGATAGTCATCTTCATCCTGGGCAAGGCCTTGGGGGGCTTGGACGGCGTCGCACGCGGATGCTTGGGAGCTTTTTCAGTCAGCGCAGGCGAAGAGGTCCTGGGACGCTTCGACGACTGCCCAACAGGAGCAGTCGCCTTGCCCCACTCCCGCACAGGGTCGTGCGTAAGCTTGGACCGCTTTTCTGTGTGAGGAGGTTCAGCTTCCTCTTCCTCCTCCTCCTCCTCACTGGAGTCGGCGTCGCTGCCTCCCTCCCCTTCGCCATCGAACTCCCACTCCTCTGGCTCGTCTCCGCTCTCGCCTCCACTCGCCTCTCCTTCCACAGCCTGCTCCTGCGCTCCATTGGGCGTCGAATACATTTCAGTAATTTCCTGGAGAACAACAAACAAGGTAAAGGTCAATCGACTGTCTCGGAAGAGGAAACAAGCAGATTGAATATTACAGATCAGTCGGAGAAAGGTGTTCGTACCTTATCTGGTTGACGAGACTGGTCGAACGGGAGAACTCTCCTGGCACCTCGAGGATTCTCCTTGTTCCCAGTGATGGCAGTCATCGACCTCTCCAACGTGGCTTCGTCGACCTCCTCTGGATGAACCCGAGTAGTGTCGTCCGTACCAGAGTACATCCACATCGGATGGCCTCGGTATTGCAGTGGCTGAATTCGCTGTCGGAGGAAAACTTCCAGGAGATCCATGCCAGTCACCCCGTCGCGAATAAGCTGGACTACGCGCTCCATCAACAACTTCACTTGGGCCTTCTCCTCCGGTAACACCTTCAGAGAAGATGGCTTGTCTACTCGACTCATGGAGAAAGGGATGAGCCCAGTCGACTGCCCCGGCGTCGACTGGTCTTGGCAGTAGAACCAGGTCGACTGCCACCCTCTAACCGAGTCGGGCAGAGTCATCGCCGGAAAGGCGCTCTTGCCCCTCGTCTGGACTCCGAGTCCCCCGCACATCTGGATCACTTGAGTTCTCTCGTCGTCTGGGTTTGCTTTCTTCACCGACTGAGAGCGACAGGTGAATATGTGCTTGAAAAGCCCCCATTGCGGCCGACAGCCCAAGAAATTTTCACACAGCGAAACAAAGGCAGCGAGGTAGGCGATGGAATTGGGAGTGAAATGATGGAGTTGCGCCCCAAAGAAGTTTAGAAACCCTCGGAAGAAAGGACTCGGCGGCATAGAAAACCCACGATCTACATGAGTGGCCAGAAGAACACACTCACCCTCCTCAGGCTGCGGTTGCGACTCCGTTCCCGGGAGCCTCGCCGACCCGTGGGGATCAGTCCCTCGGCGGCCAGATCGGCGAGGTCCTTCTCGGTGATGGTCGAGCGGATCCAATCTCCTTGGACCCAACCCCGCGATAGCTGGGACCATGACGAGGATCCGCCCCGGCTTGACGCCCTCCCCTTCGCCGTCGTCGTCGCCTTCTTCGCCCGCTCCAGAGCCGCGTTCTTCTCCTTCACCATTGTCGCTGGCGAGACTTGTGCGAAGCGGCGGCACTGAGAAAGCTACGGGCGCTACAGAGAGATTTGAGGGCGGAGGGAGACGAAGATTGTGTTGGCACTGTTCAAAATACCCCCGCCCGGCGCCTTAAATAAGGCCACTTTCGAGTGGCTGACCGGTAGGCCCAGGCAATCTATCAAATCCCGCAACAGGCGCGCGAGCGGTACGTGGTGAAAAAGGCGGCGCGAAGATCGAGGCGTCATCGTCTCGTCCCATCCGAGTGCCGCGGTTTTCTCCGCTTCGCGCGCTTCCCAAAATTCGGATCCCGTTAAATCCGCTACCTGCAGAACAACTAGCCAGACAGCGAGTCTCCACCGATCTGTCACTCGGAGATCCTCAAGACCACGAAGTTCACTCGACAAACGTAAAGAATGGATCAAGGCGACTGAAGGAGAATTTGAAGCCATCGCTGAAAAGTCGTTGATCCAGAGCAAGACACACTTGCAACGCAAGAAATAGGTCGGAAGACTACCAACTCCTTCCTCACTCAAACCTTGATCCATTCGGGGGCTAATGATGAAGTCATGTACCTAGGGTAGGGTCATAGGCCTGCCCAAGGGTACCCTCCCCAGGGTCACTTACTAAAAGAGGCTGCTTACCAGTCGACCTGATAAGCATCCACTCGACTAATACAAAAACACTCGACGAGCTCAGAGACACTCGACCATGAAGACTCACTCGACCATCGGAAGCACAGGAGCCACTCCGCATCCAAACGGTCTGTAATTAAATGGCCTTTATAGCCTTAATAGCACTTTATACAGGGCGTTTCCAGTAACGCCCTGCCTTAATGTACCTTAAGATCCTTCATTGCGTGGGTTGGCAGGGGTCTTGGCGAACTCTATATAAGCCACCCCCCTCCACAGGAAGAAGGGTTCGCATCTTTGTAACACACACGCATATAATCCAGTCGACCGTCTCCGGGCTCCGAGACGTAGGGCTATTACTTCTTCTGAGAAGGGCCTGAACTCGTTAACCTCTTATGTGCGCAACTACTCCAAAGCTAGGATTTTGCCTCTCCATTCCTACCCCCCATTCTACTGTCAGACTTAGAACCACAACAGGCACCGCCTGGTAATGTTCCCCTCCATCCAGAAAAATATAATCATATACCAGTAATGTTAATACTATTGTATTTCCCATGGCAGGATCATTAGATCAACTGAAAGAGGAACTGAAAGCCACGCAGGCAGGTAAACAGCAGGCCGAAAAGCAACTGGCCGCTGGCGAACGTTTGTTGACACGGACCAGGGATGATAAGAACAAACTACAGGATTCCAACACCCTGTTGGGCGAAGAGCTAAAAGACGTGCGACCCAGCTATCGGACGCCGTAAAAGAGAACAGAAGGCTATGGGGCGGCATATTCAGTATGTGTTTGAACTTACCTTCGTGTAATACGGTAAAGAAGTGAATTAACAGATTTATGTCTCCAGGTATACTGACTGGCCATCCCGAAGAGGAAATGTCCGGATCTCAAGGCGATCTGCTGCAAGAGCTGTCCCAAGTGCATGATCGAGCTCAGAAAGCAATGCGCACTACAAAAAAAAGACACATCCACGAAATTTTTCTGTCATACTTATGAAACTTCTATGACGATAATTATGACAAAACATGGTATCATCATAGATGTGGTGGAGTCCTACTTCTATGACAAAAAATCATGACAGAAAATGGGCTTTTCGTCCTGGGCGGGCTGGAGACGCAGGTGCATGACATTCTTTGGGCCGTCCATGACGGAAAAAACCGTGGTAGAAGCAAGGGCGAGCAAAATATCGGGGTGTTCCCGGTTACGGTGGGTGGTCGGGGCCGAGCGCTGCGCATTTCTCTCGTACAGGCACGCGCATGGGTGCAAGGCGTTGGGCTCTAACTAAACCCGATCGAGGCGTTGGGCTCTAACTGAACCCGAGCGATTACACTGCAGGCTACGCGTTACTGAACCCGAGCGATCGACCGATGGCTGTTAACTGAACCCGATCGAGCGATTCCTTCACTACTGCTGCTAACTAAAGCTGCCCTATGCTGCCTCTGGATGAACAGTGAGCATTGCTGGGGGGTTTGGATGAACAGTTCCCGGTGGGGTTGGATGAACATGACCCCGTGGCGTTGCCTCTGGATGAACAGGACCCCGATCGTTCGAGCCAGTTGGGGCTGGATGAACAGGACCCCGTGGAGGGCAGGATGAACAGGACCACCCCGTGGAGGGCAGGATGAACAGTAGACAGTGGAGGGCTGGATGAACAGTAGCCCGTGGAGGGGTGGTTGAACAGGAGCCCATGCATGAGGGTTGGTTGAACGGTAGCCAGTGGAGTAGCGCGCGGTGGAGGCTGGATGAACAGGAGCCCGTGGATGAATAGTCGCAGGTGGATGCTGGAGGAGGTCGACGTTGGATGAACAGTAGCTCGTGGAGGCTGGAGGGTTCGACGGTGGAGATGAACAGTATCCCGTGGAGTCTCGTTTTGCGGTACGCCACACCCCTCCCGATGAACAGGACCCCCGTTTCGACCATAGCGCTCCAACACAAGTCCGTTTCCTCTGTTTTGCGGTACGCCACACCCCTCCTGATCAACAGGACCCCGTTTCGACCGTAGGAGGTCCATTTCCTCCGTTTTGCGGTACGCCAGACCCCTCCCGATGAACAGGATCCCGTTTCGAATGTGGCTGGTCGAACACAAGGCTGTTTTCTCCGTTCTACGGTACGCTAGGCCTCGTTTCCATCGGTTGTTCCGTCCAAGCCCTCCCGATGAACACGACGACACATTCCGTTCCGACCCAGCCGGTTGGTTCCCCATGAACACGACGACGACGTTGTTTCTCCGTTCCAACCCAGCCATGTACACGAGCCCTGGCCGTACGTATGCGCGAGTAGGCGTTCGAGACCCTGCCCGTATGTACATACGTGGCCGTATTTTCTTTCTTGCACACTGGCCGTTGTACGTACGTGTAAATGCTACGTGTGCGCCTCTAGTACGACACGTGCGCGCCTCTACACCGACCAGTATGTACGTACACGTTAGCGACCAGAATGACAACGCTACGTACGCTTCGACCAGGTGGGTCCCGACTGTCAGGCACTTCCTTGTGTGCGAAGATGTCAGTGGTGGGTCCCAGCAGTCAGGGGGGCGAATCCTTTTTTTTTGCCCAGACGCACTTCCTTGCGTGTGAAGATGTAGCTGGTGGGTCCCAGCAGTCAGGGGGAAATCTTTTTTCACAAAATACGGTGGCCCATCCGGTGGGTCCCCACTATCAGGTGGAGAAATAATTATTTTGCACGTAATAAGGAGGCACTTCCTTGCTACAGCCGTGGACCCAGATGTCAGCCTCTCCACGTACAGTCCACGTCCGATGGAAGTCGTTCCTTGACCACGTTGACCACGCCGCGCCGAGAGAACCAGGGCGATGGATGACGGCGAGGCCTAGGAAGGGGACGACGCGGAGCCGGGGAAGATGAGGCAGTGGATGCCCACGCGTAGAGGAGTACGAGGGTTCACTGGTTTGCTCTGGTGTGAGGCTACCGTCGCCGCAGAATAACAGGGGGTGTGGGTGAGTACAGGGATGGCCTGGCCAGCGGTGGGAGTAGTAGGGGCGGTGAGGCCTCCGCGGAAGCAAAGCCGGCCACGGGAAGCAGGAGCATGCGGCACGACCGGTGTTGCTTTGGGCGGCTAGAGCAACAAGACCAGAGGTTCAAGAAGCACTACGGCCATTGGATGGACATCGTTCGGTCACTAGAGCTAGAATTGTTCATATTGACTAAGTTGACAAATCATTCCCTCCCCGTCAACTTAGTAGGCCCACAAGTCAGCCTCCCACCAAGGTGGGTCCCAACCAGCAGGGGGAGTATTCATTTTTTTTGTAATAAGGAGGCACTTCTGGTGGGTCCGAGCTGACAGCGGGGGGAACGTTTTTTTCGCACAATACGGTGGCCCGTCTGGTGGGTCCCAGCAGTCAGGGGGGAAACATTTTTTTGCGAAATACGATGGCCCGTCCGGTGGGTCGCTGCCAAGTGGAGGAATCATTATTTTCCGCGCAATAAGGAGGCACTTCCTTGCTGTTGTCGTGGACCCAGCTGTCAGCCTCTCCACGTACAGTCCACGTCCGATGGAAGCCGTTCCTTGATCACGTTGACCACGCCGCGCCGAGAGCACCAGGGCGGTGGACGACGGCGGGGCCTAGGAAGGGGAAGACGCGGAGCCGGGGAAGACGCAACAGTGGAAGCCTGCGCAGAGAGGAGTACGAGGGTTCACTGGTTCGGCTGCGATGTGAGGCTGCCGTCGCCGCGGAATAACAGGGTATGTGGGTGAGTAGAGGGATGGCCTGGCCAGCGGTGGGAGTAGTATAGGGCGGTGAGGCCTCCGCGGCATCACAACCGGCCACGAGAGGCAGGAGCACGCGGCATGACCGGCGCTCCTTTGGGCGGCTGGAGCAAGAAGACCAGAGGTTGAAGAAGCACTACGGCCGTTGGATGGACATCGTACGACCACTACAGCTAGAATCATTCATATTGACTAAGTTGACAAAGCCCTTGGTACGCGTCAACTTAGTAGGCCCATAGGTCAGCTTTCGAAACGGTGCGCCCCAGGTGTCAGGGGGAAGAATCATTTTTTGGGCGGGTGAAGGTAAAATATCCGAGATTGAAGAAGAAGCACGGCATCTGTTGGATGGACATCCAATGGTCACTGCTGCTAGAAACGTGTGTTGACTATAATAAGTTGACAAAGCCTTCCATACGTGTCAACTTCTTTTTTTAGGGGACGCGTCAACTTAGTAGGCCCACAAGTGTGTGGGAGAGAACTTATAGCCCATTTGCGATTTGTAAGAATGTACATCCCATTTTTGAATTCTAATGGAATTTACTACAACCCATTTATAGTTTGTTAAAAGTACAGCCCATTTTCTAGCTAGGACAACGATTAAAATTTTCAACCAACCGTTCAAGACAGAATTCAATAAAATTTCCCACATTTTGATGGGATCCGAAAAAAAATTATCCCAAAATTTCTAGTCAGATTAAATATAAATTTGTATTACGTAAAAATCTAACAAAACATTGCACGTGCAACAATTAAAAATTAAGATTTTCAAAATCCATAAATAATATTTCATAAACTAATTCCGTGCTTGGTGCATTTTTTTATAGTTACTGCCCAGTTTTTAGAATTACATCCCATTTATTATTTTTTAAACCCATTTTCCTGTTAAGCCTAATGCATCCCTCCTAGGAAAGATTTGCAGCCCAGCGGGGCGGAGAATAACAAGTTGACCTTGCCTGGGTATTCCTCAAAAAAACGTATAGCTGGGCTAGCCATTTCATCTAGAAAAAAATTAATATCTGGGCTGGATATCTGGCCTGGGCTAGACGGGCCACAGCCCGCCAAGTTAATACCCTGCTCTCCTCTGAACAACAACGAAAACATCGCTAAGAAAAACTCTGCAGTGCTCACGCCTAAAAAACACAAATACTGCTCGAGCTGCTTGGTCCCAGCTGTCGGCCGCACCTTGTGCAATTCTCTCATTTATTGACTACATAGGTTCACAATGGTGTGGGACCATGATGTCAGGAAACCAGGAGGAAGCAAAAAAATATAGTTGTACATAATAAGGAGGCACTTACGTACATACGGCTATGGCCCTAGTGGGTCCCTACTGTTAACCAGTCAAAATAAAATCATCTCCTGGATCCTCATGTTCATTGACCATGTTAACAATGCTCGGCGCCACGGCGAGCGCAACACCTCGAAGGACGACGGAGAGGGCCTCGCGGGCCCTACGGATGGTCTGATATAGCGCCCGCTGCTCATTCGGGAAGCCAGGATCATCGGACACCTATGAGCACCTTCGAGAGACTAAGACGGCATGAAACGGTAAGGTCGCGCTTGGGAGCTCTAGTTTATTTCACAATTGTATTAAGATACAAGTGTAATTTACTCGTCATCGGAAACAACGCATAAAATACAGGCGTAATGAAACTGAGGGCCCGAGGTCTGTAAGTAAAACCGGCGGGTTACACGTGTAATTTGAGAGACCGGTGTATATTTTACTAGTCGAAATAGACCAACCAAGCACTTCGTCCGAGACCATCTGCTTTTATTTACAAGCGTCAGTTTTACAAGCAGTTTTGGTTGGAAAACTACAATCCAATCATGGCCTAAGATGATGAGTTCGTCGGAAGATCATATGGTTTCACGTCTAACCTACCCGACTTGTCATATAGGCTATGAATGAAAATAATACGATGAACTTCTTAAGCACGGAAACAACAAAAGAGGATGATCTTCCTAACAAGCAAATCACTGGCATTAGATCGACATGCAAAACAATATGAAGCATTATTCTCAGGAGGCACGGTGAATAGCTTGTGATGCCGCATGCCACAACATTACAAGGTCAACTTTGCAATCAAACACAAGGCCTAACATTACATAGACAATATTCAGAACAAACTCTTACAATATCTTACATAAGTCAACATTCATGTGACTATGCATCTCAGCAGAGTAAATATTTACTTCTGAACTGAAGACAGGAATAGGAAAAAATGATCGACGTTGCTCACAACAAAGGGCGTCCCACTCAAAAATATCAAATGCATGTCTTTTGGCTAACATCAATCAGCAAAAATTGACAAGGTTTTCCAATTCCAATATATTAAACTAATGTCAGCTTTGACAAGCTTTTCCCATTCAAAATATGTAATGCATATGATTGTGGAATGGGCAGGGTTTGTCATCAATTTGTCATCTGATAGTCCGGTGGCTCAAGGTGACGATGAATGATTAGAGAACCATTCGATCTATTGTGCATGATGAAGTATTATTATGAGGACATGAACCACCTGAACATTTTGTGCAGTTCCACTAAAATCAAGCTGAGCATCCCTGTGGATTTCGTATTTATATGCTGCCAGAAAACAAAGATTGTAAACGCCTCCCGCCCTATCAGAGCGTGGTATCCGCTACTGAACGGGGCCACTTGGAACGTAACCTACTCGGACCTGTAATTATCCGGCGTACCGAACACCACATCTAGTGTGATTTTTCCTGTACAGCGCGCTTCCCGACTGGGGATTATTCCTCTAAAGGTTGTGCTGCTTCACTCAATGCAGTTCCAGTCTATTTCTATTTTTTGAAGGGTTTCCTCATAAATGAGGTTCAATCCGCTGCCACCGTCCATGAGTACCTTGGTGAGTCAAAAGCCGTCCACTATTGGACTGAGGACCAATGCGGCTGGTGCTCGGGCTGTTCGGAATTTAGGTTCGTCACTGGCATTAAAAGTAATTGCCGTGTCACTCCATGGGTTTATTGTTGCCACGTGGTAGACTTCGGCAAGGCTGCGGAGTGTTCGTTTTCGCATATTATTTGATGCGAAAGTCTCAAAGGCTGTTAATACCGTACTAGTATCCCTGGGATGGTGCTCTCTAGCTTCTGGAATTAGAAGATCTTCGCCACTTTTGGCCACCTGCCGGAGTATCCAACATGCTCTAAGGCTATGAGTTGGTATGGTGCCCTCTGTATTGTGAATTTTACAGGGTCCATTGAGCCATCCCTCCAATACGGTTCCATGTCCTGTAGAGGGTTTTTGTTTTTTGGTGTTTAACCCAGGTGTCTGGTGATAATGCACCCTTTTATTTTGGACTGGGTTCGTATTCAGGGTTGGATTGTCCCAAAATTTTATTTCGGTTTTCCAGGCGCTTTCCATCGCATAGTACTTTCGTACTATGGACGCCAAGTCAGCGAAGCGTGCAATTTCACGGCGACTTATGGCGTTGAGGATTCCCTTGTCCGTGCATTTATTGCAGAAGAATGAGATTGCGTCTTCCTCGCGGTAGTCCTTGATCATGTTCATTACCAGGAGGAATCTGGCCCAATAATGGTGTACTGTTTCTTGGGGCTCTTAACTTATTTGGGATAGATCGCTTATGTTTGGGTGGGTGGGTGGAAGTGAATCCGAAACCTCACCCAATCTGAGACTCAGGGGCCAGGGAGTTTCCGATCTCGGAAATTTGGATTCTTGGATGTTGTCCAATGAATCTGGCCCGCTGCCTGACTCAAGGTTCAGGGCTTGAGTGACGTCCTCCCGTGCGCGGGTATCCGGCCAGGAGGGCTTGGGAATCTGGACATAGCTAGTCCTTAAGATAGATGAAGGGTCGCCGCATTTTTCCTCCACCACTGCAACGTGATGGGTGACCTGAGGAGAGTTAATCTCTCTCAGATCGGGTTTAGGCCCAATCTGATCGTAGTCTGTAGCGACTCCCAGGGCGACGATGCAATCCAAGAGCTCGTTTAGGGAAGAGAGCTCTATTGGATCTAACTGCTCGGCGAGTTCCCAGTTGACATGAAGATTGCTTTTGATGACCCAAGAAGTCATCATCGGCGCAGCGGCCAAACAGGCGGTCATAAGAAAACCACCTAGCCGGAGAGTTTGGCCGACAGCCAAAGCTCCCTTATCAATAGTGCCGTCTTTAAAGACGGGACGAGGCATCCTTCCTGATGGCGATGGCATGGTGGAACTCTCAATGAAAGCACCAATGTCGGTGTCAAAACCGGCGGATCTCGGGTAGGGGGTCCCGAACTGTGCGTCTAGGCGGATGGTAACAGGAGACAAGGGACACAATGTTTTTACCCAGGTTCGGGCCCTCTCGATGGAGGTAAAACCCTACTCCTGCTTGATTGATATTGATGATATGGGTAGTACAAGAGTAGATCTACCACGAGATCAGAGAGGCTAAACCCTAGAAGCTAGCCTATGGTATGATTGTTGTTGTTCTACGGACTAAACCCTCTGGTTTATATAGACACCGGAGGGGGCTAGGGTTACACAGAGTCAGTTACATTGGGAGGAGATCTACATATATGTATTGCCAAGCTTGCCTTCCATGCCAAGGGAAGTCCCATCCGGACACGGGACGAAGTCTTCAATCTTGTATCTTCATAGTCCAAGAATCCGGCCAAAGGTTATAGTCTGGCTATCCGGACACCCCCTAATCCAGGACTCCCTCAGTAGCCCCCAAACTAGGCTTCAATGATGATGAGTCCGGTGCGCAGATTGTCTTCGGCATTGCAAGGCAGGTTCTTCTCCAAATTCCGTATACCAGCTAAATAGTGTCCGGTTTCTTGTAAATGCTGCGCTCCTTGGCTTCCACGCCCAGTAATGGCCACCTTCCACGTGTCAAGCGAATGTGAAGAGCCAGGGTATTTTTACATTTAACCCCCTAGCTATGTAAATGAGCTGCCTATTAAAGAGACGAGGATTCAGATCCAAATCCCACCATCCTCCCTTAGCGAGCGTTCATCGGAGCGCATCCGACAGAGATCCATTCCATCATGGCCGGTCGACGCAGCTCCTCCTCTCGCTCTCCCAGCCCCAAGCCTGGAGATTGGGAGAGATGTTCCATCCCGCACAGCAAACTAGTGACGCTTCAGACCAAGGGATTTCTTCCCCCAGCATACATGGTCCCGGTTCGAGCCGGGCTCGTCACCTATAATGGCGGAGAGCAAGCGGAGAGCCTTCCCAATACCTCCAAGGGAGAGCGGGTATGCCTTGTCCCTCATTTGATAAGAGGGCTCAGATTTCCAATTCATCCGTTTCTCTGGGGGCTCCTGGAGTTCTATGGCCTCCAGTTGCACAGCCTTACACCTGCCTCCATACTGCATATTGCGGGCTTCGTAGCCCTTTGCGAGCTGTTTTTGGGCTGCGAGGCTCATTTTGCGTTGTGGAAGAAGTTGTTCTGCCTTGTGCCCCGTTCCCAGAAGGGGTCAATATATCAAGTGGGCGGAGCCGAAGTGTGGCGCATCGCCGGGACCGGATATCTATCCGGAACCCCAAAGGAGACGTCCGAAGACTGGCCTTCAGAATGGTTTTATATAGAAGACGTTCCCCTCCCGGATCCTATTCGGGCGGCCTTCCTGAGTTCGACAATGCTCCTTTGAAGAAGTGCCTGAGCTGGCGTCCTCGGAGCCCCCAGGAGGAAGACGACAGGGACGTTCTTTACCTGATGAGCCAGATAAGGTCGCTAGCTCAATCTGGATTGACCATGATCGAGGTCATGGCCATATGCATTATGCGGGGGGGTGCAGCCGCTCCAATATAGAGGCCACCCCATGTGGGATTTCAACAGGGAGGATGACGCCACCCGCTGCGGCCGTAAGGGGCCGGAATCGGTTGCTGCTCTAGTAAAGATCTTGTCCACTTTGTACAAGGGAGAAGAGGAGGAATTCCTCCACGTCAATCCACAGGGTGGATTTTCTATGTACAATCCTCCGAGCTAGGTAAGTTGATACTTCTTCTTGCCCATCCGTTCCATATTCCCATAGTTAAGTATTTCATCTTGCGATTTCAACGCAGGAGCTGCGTAAGGCCGTAAGGGAGATAAACAACCCTCCTCCACAACCCAAGGATCCGGAACGGTCCCTCGACCCGGCCTCCCAAGAGGATTCGGACATATCTTTGGAGCTAACCGATAGGGTATTTTAGCAATTGAGCAACGATAATGCCTTGGTGGCCCTTACAGCCGATTACCATGGGATACTTCCAACCTCACAGGTAACTGAGACCGAAGTCCCAGCACTTTGAAAAGGATCTGTCCTTGTGTATTTTTTATTACCGTATACCAATGGTGTTTTGTAGGGGAGGCCCTCGAGGCGGAATACCGAGCCTGCGGCGACTAGCCAACAAGGGGCCGCGAGGCCAGGCAGACTGAAGAGACACGCAGTTCGGATTGAGACACCGGTGCAGCGGTATGGCGTGCCGTCTTATTCCAAGATATTATTCTCATAGGCATACTAACGCCCGTGCTTTCTTTAGGAGAAAGAACGCTCGCCGGACTATATCCGGAGAGGTTGCCAATCGTGCCTCCACCAGCCAGGCTCCAAGGCCGGATCCGAAAGCGGAAGCGAATACGAGGTGCGCGCTGGACGTTCCTCCGACAGAGGATGCGGACAGACTGTCCGCCACAAATTTCGAGGTCGAGAGTGCCATGAACCACAGGCGTCGCCGGACCGTTCTTCGTGACACTTGTTTCTCCCAAGAGGCATTTGATGCCTTCAACTCTGGAGATGCGTACCTCTGTGCTGCTCAAAATGGTCTAGCCAGAGCCACGGAGCAGTATGTAAAGGACATACGGGTGAGAAAATTTGGTGATTATATATATCAGTAGCCCCTGAGACTTGAAACTGTTAGAATAAATGATTTAAGGATCATTTGTTATGCAGGTTCTTACAGAAAAGAATACCCAACTGTCCCATGAGCTGGAAGAGTGCAAAGCCCAACTTCAGGCCACACTAGCTGCAGTAGGGGAGCCTAAGGAGACCCCCGCTGGTAATATATGTTTCAAATGATAAGTATCATGTAAAGTGCGGCGTATATGCAAATCTAACAATAAAATTGTAGATGACGCCAGAGTAAATCCGGATAAGCAACACCTCCTACGCAGCTAAAGGCCGGCGAGAGCGTGCTTACGAGGGTGAGGCGGGAGAAGAATGATCTCCTAGATGCCAACACCCAGCTGGGCGTGGAATTAAAGGATGTTCATGCCCAACTGTCGGACTCCGTGACGGAGAATCGGCCGCTTCGACGCGGCATTTTTAGTAAGTGCTTGAACGAACTTTGAGAAGTGTTTGGCGGAGAAGTCGGCTAACAGAGTTATGTCTGTAGGTATGCTAACAGGTCGGCCTGCGGAGGAAATGCCCGGTTCTACGGGTGGCCTTCTTCCCGAGCTCTCACAACTGCACGAACGAGTTTGGCAGGTGATGCAAGGCGTCGCCCAGGCCTTCTGGCCATCCGTCTCTGTGCCCGAAGGCCTTGGAGAGCTTGCGGATAAGCTGAAGGGAGCGCGGCGGCGCTTTCGATTATGGAAGATATCGGCCTGCCGTCCGTCAAGGTGCCAGGGAAGCCTGGGCAATGGTGAAGACGCGGTACACGAAGGCTGAGCCAAACCACATGGCCGAGGTTGGACCTGTGGGGCTTGATGGGAAGGAGATCCCTGTGAGCTTAGTGTACGGCCAAGTAGAATTGGCCGCAAAGTATTCCCCACAGGATTGTAAGTTAGACAGCCTGTTGGATGGTATAGAGGAAGAATTTAGTCAGACATAATGACTATGTAATTGAAGTGACATTTGTAATGCCTTCTAGCCAGATTGTAGATCATTTGTCATGGCGGACCTTTTCGCTTCGACCTCTAGACCCGATAGTCCGGAGTGAATCCGAATATCCTCTCGGTTATATCAGAACCGGGGCATGCATGGAGACCAGGCGTAGGGGTCATTAGTGCTTGAACAGACAAGTGCCCAACTAGTTATGTTATATTACATGGTTAGTAAGAAACATCTTCCAGGGAGAATAGTTCTGTTAGGGGTTCCTTTCCCTAGGAGGCATGCCCTAAAGTGCATGTCCGGACTGCGAAAAGAGATGCAGAAAAAACATCTGGGGGCGCGCAAGTAAATAAGTGAGAAATCATCTTTAGTTCACTGGCCGAATATTCCCTTAAGAACGCTAGCTTTCAGCTTCACCCAGTCTGAGGTACACATTCGGCTGACCCGGCAGTAACAATCGCAGAGGTGCTCCCCTTATGCCCTAGCTGAATTAACGGGAACGTAGGGCATAAATAAAAGAGCCAGGCAACCCAGCTTGGCCAAAACTTAAGTCATATAGATGCATATAATGGTGAATAAAAGGTACATGCGGAAGTATGACACATGTGTTGGGCATGAAGCCCGTATGAATTAGCTTATGTTAAAGAAGCCCCCAGGTATAATGAGCGTGGATAGCGCGTCAGTTGTGTGCAAACAAGGCACAAATGGGCCCTTAAAGGTTGTGAGAGAAAAGAAGGGGAGAAGGAGAGAAATATAAGACAGATAGTGTATAAAAATGGACAGAGGAAGGAGACGAACACAGAGTCCGGCGCTAGGCGTAGAATCTTCGGAGTCGGGCTGCGTTCCATGGGTTCGGCTCGAGTCGATTATCCAATGCATCCCGCAGACGGTACGCTCCACCAGTCAGGACTTGGTCAATAATGAAGGGACCCTCCCATTTGGGCTTTAGTTTTTCCTTTTTCTTATCCGGCAGGCGTAGAACTAGCTCGCCAACATTGTAAGTTTTGGCCCGTACTTCTCTGCTTTGGTATCTTCGAGCCTGCTGCTGATAGAATGCGGAACGGGCTTTTGCCAAGTCACGCTCCTCCTCCAAGGCGTCCAAACTGTCCTGCCGATCGAGCTTGGCTTCTCTTTCTTCGTACATGTGCACTTGAGGTGAGTCATGAATTATGTCACAGGGCAGAACCGCCTCTGCGCCGTATACCATGAAGAATGGTGTGTATTCGGTAGTGCGATTCGGCGTGGTCCGCAGCCCCTAGAGTACGGAGTCGAGCTCCTCTACCCAGTGTGTGTTAGATTCCTTGAGGGACCGCACTAATCTAGGTTTGATGCCACTCATGATGGGACCATTTGCTCGCTCGACCTGACCGTTAGTTTGCGGGTGATAGACTGAAGCATAATCGAGCTTGATGCCCATATTTTTGCACCAGAGTTTTACCTCGTCGGCTGTAAAGTTCGTGCCGTTATTGGTGATGATGCTATGGGGGACGCCGTAACGGTGTACGACCCCGGATATGAAGTCTATCACCGGTCCAGATTCGGCCGTCTTAACAAGCTTGGCTTCTATCCATTTGGTGAACTTATCCACCATGACCAGCAAGTATTTTTTCTTGTGGGTTCCTCCCTTAAGGGGTCCAACCATGTCAAGCCCCCAGACCGCAAAGGGCCAAGTGATGGGGATAGTTTGGAGGGCGGTGGCCGGTGGGTGGCATATGGCTTTGGTTTGCGAAGAGCTGCCAACCAACGCAGCGTTGGACTAAGTCCTGAGCGTCTGCCCGGGCCGTCGGCCAATAAAAGCCTGTACGGAAGGCCTTGCTTACAAGGGCCCGGGCTGCAGTGTGGTGGCCACCGAGTCCGGCATGAATTTCTGCCAGAAGATTTCGCCCTTCCTCTTCAGAGATGCACCTTTGAAGGACTCCGGTGGTGCTTTTCTTATAAAGCTCTCCCTCATGGACTTTATAGGCTTTAGATCGCCGCACTATGCGGCGTGCCTCGTTTTGGTCCTCTGGGAGTTCCTGCCTAGTTAGGTAGGCTAGGAATGGTTCTGTCCACGGGGCGATGACGGCCAATATTGCATGGGCTGAAGATGTTATTTCGGTGGCAGAGCCTCCGATTATGTCAGAGTGTTCGTTATCGGGTAGTGCGGTTGAGTCCGGGCTGTTATTGCCCGGTTCCCCCTCCCATACTATGGATGGCTTGAACAGCCTCTCCAAAAGGATGTTGGGGGGACTGCATCGCGTTTGGCACCGATGCGTGCCAGGACATCTGCCAGCTGATTGTTTTCCCGGGCTATATGGTGAAATTCGAGCCCCTCGAACCGAGCTGGCATTTTTAGGATGGCGTTGCGATAAGCTGCCATTTTCGGATCCTTGGCATCAAAGTCTCCATTTATTTGGGATATCGCGAGGTTCGAATCCCGGCGCACCTCTAGGCGTTGAATGCCCATGGATACTGCCATCCGGAGACCATGTAGAAGGGCATCATATTCGGCTGCGTTGTTGGAGTCTGTGTACATTATCTGGAGTACGTATTGAACTGTATCTCCTGTTGGGGACGTCAAAACGACGCCAGCCCCCAGGCCAGCCAACATTTTTGAGCCGTCGAAATGCATGATCCAGTTGAAGTATGTGTCGTACTCTTTAGGGAGTTCGGATTCTGTCCATTCGGCGACGAAGTCGGCCAATACTTGCGACTTAATAGCTCGTCGTGGCTTGTAAGTTATGTCGAACGGGAGGAGCTCAATGGCCCATTTGGCAATCCGGCCTGTCACGTCGCGGTTGTTTATAATATCATTAAGTGGCACTTCCGAGGCTACCGTTATCGAACACTCTTGAAAGTAGTGTAACAGCTTCCGGGATGCCATGAATACTGCGTACGCTATCTTTTGATAATGCGGGTACCGTGACTTACATGGAGTAAGGACAGTGGATACGTAGTAAAACGGCTTTTGAAGGGGGAATTGATGTCCGTCCGTTTCTCGTTCGACGACGAGCACTGCGCTCAAAACTTGATGAGTTGCCGCAATGTATAATAGCATTGGTTCGCCAATGTTTGGCGTGGCCAGGACTGGGTTGGTTGCCAATATGGCTTTTATTTCTTCTAGTCCGGCTGTGGCGGCATCCGTCCACTCGAAGTGTTCGGTGCACCGAAGGAGGCGATAAAGGGGTAATGCCTTTTCTCCCAGGCGGGAGATAAAGCGGCTTAGAGCCGCCACGCATCCAGTCAATTTTTGTATTTGTTTGAGGTCCTTTGGGATATCCAATTGTGATAGAGCTCGGATCTTGGCCGAATTTGCTTCAATTCCTCTGCTGGATACAATGAAGCCCAAGAGCTTTCCGGCTAGTACGCCGAAAACGCATTTTTCCGGGTTGAGCTTGATGTCGTATGTTCGGAGGTTATCGAATGTGAGCCTCAAGTCGTCTACTAGAGATTCGACATGTTTGGTTTTAACGACCACATCATCTACGTATGCCTCCACTGTTTTGCCGATTTGGTTTGCCAGACATGTCTGAATCATGCGTTGATATGTTGCGCCGGCGTTTTTGAGCCCGAAGGGCATTGTGTTGAAGCAGAAGGGGACGTATGGTGTGATGAATGCTGTTGGCTTGGTCTGGCTCTGCCATCTTAATTTGATGGTAGACGGAGTATGCGTCGAGGAAACGCAATGAATCGTGTCCTGCGGTAGCGTCGATAATTTGATCGATGCGGGGGAGGGGGAAGGGATCCTTTGGGCAAGCCTTGTTGAGGTCCTTAAAATCGACGCCCAAGCGCCAGGATTTGTCCTTCTTTGGTACCATCACCAAGTTTGCTAGCTAGTCCGGATGTTTTATTTCTTTGATGAATCCGGCCTCCAATAACTTGGCTAGTTCCTCTCCCATGGCTTGTCTCTTAGGTTCGGAGAAACGCCGAAGAGCCTGCTTGACTGGCTTGAATCCTTTTAGGATATTTAGGCTGTGCTTGGCCAACCTGCGTGGGATTCCTGGCATGTCTGAAGGGTGCCAGGCAAAAATGTCCCAGTTCTCGTGTAGGAACTCTCGTAGTGCGGCGTCTACATCAGGGTTTAATTGTGCCCCGATCGAAGCTGTTTTTGTAGGGTCCATTGGATGGACTTGGAATTTGATTATTTCGTCCGCCGGTTTAAAGGAGGTGGACTTGGATCTTTTATCGAGTATCACATCATCCCTGTTCACCGTGGAGCGCAGCGCAGTCAGTTCCTCAGCCGCTAGGGCTTCGGATAGTGCCTCGAGGGCCAGTGCGGCTGTCTTATTTTCGGTGCGGAGTGCTATGTCCGGATCACTAGCCAGAGTGATGATTCCGTTGGGCCCGGGCATTTTGAGCTTCATGTACCCGTAATGGGGTATGGCCTGGAAGATTGTAAACGCCTCCCGCCCTAACAGAGCGTGGTATCCGCTACTGAACGGGGCCACTTGGAACGTAACCTCCTCAGACCTGTAATTATCCGGAGTGCCGAACACCACATCTGGTGTGATTTTTTCTGTACAGCGTGCTTCCCGACTGGGGATTATTCCTCTAAAGGTTGTGCTGCTTCGCTCAATGCGGTTCCAGTCTATTTCCATTTTTTGAAGGGTTTCCTCATAAATGAGGTTCAATCCGCTGCCACCGTCCATGAGTACCTTGGTGAGTCGAAAGCCGTCCACTATTGGACTGAGGACCAACGCGGCTGGTGCTCGAGCTGTTCGGAATTTAGGTTCGTCACTGGCATTAAAAGTAATAGCCGTGTCACTCCATGGGTTTATTGTTGCCACGTGGTAGACTTCGGCAAGGCTCCGGAGTGTTCATTTTCGCATATTATTTGATGCGAAAGTCTCGAAGACTGTTAATACCGTACTGGTATCCCTGGGATGGTGCTCTGTGGCTTCTGGAATTAGAAGATCTTCGCCACTTTTGGCCACCTGCCGGAGTATCCAACATGCTCTAAGGTTATGAGTTGGTATGGCGCCCTACGTATTGTGAATTTTACAGGGTCCATTGAGCCATCCCTCCAATACGGTTCCATGCCCTGCAGAGGGTTTTGTTTTTTGGTGTTTAACCTGGGTGTTTGGTGATAATGCACCCTTTTATTTCGGACTGGGTTCGTATTCAGGGCCGGATTGTCCCAAAATTTTATTTCAGTTTTCCAGGCGCTTTCCATCGCACAGTACTTCCGTACTATGGATGCCAAGTCGACGAAGCGTGTAATTTCACGGCGACTTATGGCGTTGAGGATTCCCTTGTCCATGCAATTATTGCAGAAGAATGAGATTGCGTCTTCCTCGCGGCAGTCCTTGATCATGTTCATTACCAGGAGGAATCTGGCCCAATAATGGTGTACGGTTTCTTGGGGCTCTTGCCTAATTTGGGATAGATCGCTTATGTTTGGGTGGGTGGGTGGAATTGAATCTGAAACCTCACCCAATCTGAGACTCATGGGCCAGGGAGTTTCCGATCTCGGAAATTTGGATTCTTGGATGTTGTCCAATGAATCTGGCCCGCTGCCTGACTCAAGGTTCACAGCTTGACTGACGTCCTCCCGTGCGCGGGTATCCGGTCGGGAGGGCTCGAGAATCTGGACATAGCTAGTCCTTAAGATAGATGAAGGGTCGCCGCATTTTTCCTCCACCACTGCAACGTGATGGGTGACCTGGGGAGAGTTAATCTCTCTCAGATCGGGTTTAGGCCCAATCTGATCGTAGTCTGTAGCGACTCCCAGGGCGACGATGCGATCCAAGAGCTCGTTTAGGGAAGAGAGCTCTATTGGATCTAACTGCTCGGCGAGTTCCGAGTTGACATGAAGATTGCTTTTGATGACCCGAGAAGTCATCGTCGGCGCAGCGGCCGAACAGGCGGTCATAAGAAAACCACCTAGCCGGAGAGTTTGGCCGACAGCCAAAGCTCCCTTAGCAACAGTGTCGTCTTTAAAGACAGGACGAGGCATCCTTCCTGATGGCGACGGCACGGCGGAACTCTCAATGAAAGCACCATTGTTGGTGTCAAAACCGCCGGATCTCGGGTAGGGGTCCCGAACTGTGCGTCTGGGCGGATGGTAACAGGAGACAAGGGACACAATGTTTTTACCCAGGTTCGGGCCCTCTCGATGGAGGTAAAACCCTACTCCTGCTTGATTGATATTGATGATATGGGTAGTACGAGAGTAGATCTACCACGAGATCAGAGAGGCTAAACCCTAGAAGCTAGCCTATGGTATGATTGTTGTTGTTCTACGGACTAAACCCTCCGGTTTATATAGACACCGAAGGGGGCAAGGGTTACACAGAGTCGGTTACAATGGGAGGAGATCTACATATCCGTATTGCCAAGCTTGCCTTCCACGCCAAGGAAAGTCCCATCCGGTCACGGGACAGAGTCTTCAATCTTGTACCTTCATAGTCCAAGAGTCCGGCCAAAGGTTAGAGTCCGGCTATCCGGACACCCCCTAATCCAGGACTCCCTCAGGAAACAAAGCAGGAGAGTAGCAATTCTCAATCAGCGTGATTCATTCATAATAACTGAGACATTATCTTAACAATGCCTTGTTTCAACATGTATAAAGAACGACAAAGCAGAAAAGTATCATTCCTAAAACAATGCGACGGATTCATTTTAGCAGAGACATTATCTTAACAATACCTTGGTTAAACATATAGAAAGAACTACAAAGCAGGATAGTACCATTTGTAAAACACTGTAACTGATATATAATAACAAAGACATTATTTCAACAATACATTTCTTAAACATGTACTTCGGCCGATCCCTAACAGAAATGGTACTCCAGCCGATCCCTAACAAGTGTTGCGGTTTTGAACTAAGATTCGGTAGTTAATTATGAGGAAAGTAGGTACTGACCTTTCAAGACCAAGATTTGAAACTACGCCTGAGGTGGACCTAACAGAGATCTCAACACATATATGGAAATCCGGTCTCCTTTTGTGCAGTTCCACCAAAATGAAGCGAAGCAAAATGTCGCAATAGCAACAAGTTGAATAGATATCCCTGTTTTAACAGAGGCAAAAAAGGAATCAATTACTGGCCAATAAAGGAGGATGAAACATGCGGCCACAAAAATGGTAATCCCGCCAATCCCTAACAAGTGTTGCAGTTTTGAAATAAGATTCAGTAGTTAATTCTGAGAGTGGCATTGCTTAATTTTACCAGCGGCATTAGATTAACAAAAAGCATAAACAGTTCCAGGGGAGAGTGGGTGCAACAACAACATGTGCTTCCATCTACTTATAAAGGGGGTGATGCAGAGTTTGTTGTAACAAAGCAACAAGCATAATGTCTAGGTTGGTCCCATTTTTGTTCACTACTTAATGGGAAAAGACAGCAATACAATAGCTTCAATTCAACATTTATTTAAAACAGTACCAATACAAGTAGCACGGCATCTCAAAACACACTGCACGATCATGTGGATGAATGCAAGTACCAACCTGTCATGACGCACACAACATCGCGTACGAATCTGCCAACACGAATAGGAAATCCAATCTCGTTTTGTGCAGTTACTCTGAAATCAAGTAAAGTCGCCGGTGAGACATTTAAGTTTGCTATAGCAACAAGTTGACTAGATATCCCTGATTTAATAGAGGCAAAAAAGGAAACAATTACTGCCAATAAAGGAGGATGAAACATGCGGCCACAAAAAGAAGCATCTACCTTATCTTGATGGAAAACAAAGTATAGGACAGTAGCATTTCTAAAACGGTTGCATTAATTCATATTAACAGAGAAATTCTCTTAAAATAGTTCAGTAGTTAATTCTGAGAGTGGCATTGCTTAAAGTACAATAGCTTCAATTAAACATTTATTTAAAACAGTATCAATACAAGTAGCACAACATCTCAAAACACACTGCACGATCATGTGGATGGGACATGGGACATGCCAGCACCATGTGCGTCCACACGTATAAATGGGTGATGTAGAGTATGTAGCCAAGCAGCATATCTGCGTTGGTCCCATATTTGTTCTCTTTGAACTTTTTCTGATGTGAGGGCAGCAAATCTAGTCCTGCACAAACTACCCGACCCCCCAGTTTCTTTCCCTTTTCAACAAAGAGTTGGGTTCCTTACAGATGTGTGTACTGGGTTACCCCCTTTTTCCCTTTTTGACCAACAAAGCGGCTGGATAGCTAGTCTATACTATTTTCTCTCCCTCCTTTCCTCATTGAACCACGTCCTAGATTCATGCTCCACCCCACCGCACCCTTCTTTCCTCTTTGAACCAAGACCTAGATTTGACTACAGAATCGAAAAAGATCAGCATGCAGCTAGACCAATGATGGTTTCAAAGAAACTTATACCTTTAGGGTCGTCGGGATGTGGCAAGGCGTGCGGCGGGAGGTCGGGTCTGCCCACACTACGTACGGCAGCAATGAAGAAGGGGTCGGTGGCCCTCCCGCACAGGAGATGGGTGAAAGAGAAAAGCGCAGCCGGCAGTGGATTGCCTCCCTCGCCGAAGGCGATAGAGTGAACGCTGCACCTCCTGCCCTTCCCGGTGCGACGGGATCCGGACGCCTCCTTCGCCAGCTGTCTGTGAGGGGGGTGAGAGAGACAGAGGCCACAACGCAGTCTTGTTTAGATCTGGTGAAGAGGGTGAGAGACAGTGAATATAGCAAACCCTAGCAAAGGAACGCTGAGCCTCCAGCGTGTGTGTGTGTATATATATATATATATATATATATATATATATATATATATATATATATATATATATATATATATATATATATATATATATATGTAATGCGGCGAGAGAGTGGAGAGTGCAAACCCTAGCGAACAAGCGCTGAGGCTCCAGCTTATATATATACTGTAGTACGGACCGAGCTCTGGTGCCTTAACTTCACCTGCTTTTGGTTGTATGACTGGTGGGCCAGCCACATTTTGGGCCCACCTGTCATAAACCCAAAGGCGGTTGCACTAAAGTCAATGAAGCTGCGTCCATATAGTACTCGTGCATAGGACTAATATATAGTGGAGTGGTTTTCTTCTTCTCTCCATAACAATCCTTTTCAATTGTGTAAGTACGAAACGAAACTCTTTATTTAACATACCAGTGAAGAAAACTACTACTTCCGATGAACTAACGATCCATGCGTCCTGGTCGCACTTCCTATCCTTCACGTGTCGTACACTACCCTCCCTTAAGTGAACAACCACACATGCGCCAAATTATCGGAAACGTGTGAGAGTGTGTACAAATAAAGAATTTTAATTTCAATTATCAGAAAGGTTTGACAGTATGTACAGTTTGCCCTCTCTAATAATTATGGTTTGTTGTGTTCTGCCTAAACTTGGTCAAACTTTACAAAGTTTGACTTCAGTTAAATCTAATATGCGGAGTAAATAAAAATGGAGGGCTACTACGTCCGTTCGGGTTTTTAGTCCACACCATTTTTTAATCAAAGTTAATAGCTGGACAAATAAAGTTACAGGGGAGCTGGAGACAAAGTTGTGAGAAGGCTTAGAAATCAATACAAAACTTATGCTCTTAGTACCAACGTCGATCCTTCTTCGAGGAAACATTTGGTTCATGGCCAATTGTGTGATAAAATTGCACCAACGTGAAAGTCGAATGCGTCTCCAACGCAACCAAGGTGAACTGACGAAGGATATCATCTTTGTGGGTAACAAGCAAAGAGCACTGATGCAAGACAACTTGTTGTTCATTGAAAATCGATCAGCTTCACCAGCCGACGCAACAATGAGGTGCAACCATGAGCATCGATAGGTCATCGTGGTTATGCATCATCCATTTGGCATCAAGTTTGGGTGAGGCACCTATGAAGTTCGACAAATCCTCATTGTGGTCTGTTTCTTCTCAGTAGTCAAGCTCGAGGAAGGAAGAACCACGTGGCAGAGCACAGTGAGGCGGAACAACAATGGCCATCCAATTTTGTGCAGTTCCACTAAAATTGAGGAAGACATGCCCGGGTATGGAGACACGCGTCGTTGTTTCCAAAAATATAAAAAAGGGATATAGTGTTGTTACTTTGTTTTACAAGATTAACAACGACATCTCAATTGTCAATAAGAATTATGAAAAGTACACCAACAAACAGAAGCATCATGATTATCTTGATGGGAACTAAACCAGGATACCGGAGAGAAAAAAGCATTTCTTCATTTAACCAGTGATAGTATTAGATTAGCAGCAACAATAGGAGCATATGGACAATCACCGCAAAACCACCATGTACTTTTTGTCGAAACAAAATGTATACCTCCACCGAGGCATAAATCAAGACAACTTTTCGAGTGGCATTTCCTCTATAATAGTAGGTGATGTTGGACCAGCCGATGAACCCTAGCTACTATACATGGGGAGCTGGGGAGTAGTCGCACAGAAGAAAACCCGCATGCAGCGACCTGGGGAGTTGGACCAGTACAAGAAGTTATACCTCAGGTGGGCGAGATGTCACTTAGGCGGGCGGGCGAGATCTGCCCACACGACGGCAGCGAACAAGGGCGCGGAGGACCTTCGTCCGTGCCAGCACCGGCTCTGGGAGGACGGTGCGCATCGGCTTCCTCCATCGCCGACGGCGACAACGTCAATGCTGCACCTCCTCACCTCCCACAGCGGACGGGATTCGGCCGGATCTGTGACCACCGGTGAGGAGATAGATAGTGTGGACACTGTCATCTTGTTTTGATATGGAGAGGGTGAGAGAGCGAGACACAAGAAACTCTATCAAACAAGAGGCTATAATGGAGTAAAACAATCTCTCCATAGCAGTGGTTTTAAATAGAATACGTGCGTTCCCGGAAAAAAGAAACGAAAACTGGCGGACAATTTTTTAACGTACCAAGAAAGAAGACTCGATCGAAAACACGCCCCCGCTTCCAGGTCGCGAGAATCGTCGCGCACACACACATAGACATAGACATGCATATCCATGTTTACGTAAAATTCCATTTCCATCTCCATCTCCAAACATATTTGTCCAACAGGCACATTATTTACATTGTTAATTATATAAGCGGCAATATTAACGTACAACATCTCTTGTTTGCGGGCGTCCAGACCGCTGCCACGGCCGCTCCTGACCAACCCGAACCCTCTTCATCACCCGCACGTGCTTCCCGCCCCAAACGGTCAGTGTCGCATTCATGCCCGGACAGAGCGGACGCGACCTCTCACTGGCGCCGGCATTGAAGCGGTGCGCCGGCCGAGAGAGCGTCGCCCACGCCGCTTCCTGGTGCACGCAACTGCTCCGCGTTCAAAGGTCGCAATAGCCGGCCACAACATGCATGTAAAAACTTCTTGGGAGTCCGTGCTACAGCTAGTTGTCCTCCCCAACTCGTCAATCTCTTCCAGTAGTACTAGTACTCCATGGCGTGATCCATCGACAAGTAGGCGGGGAAGCTATCGTATACTCGGTTTGCGGTGAGTGGCATGCCGAGCGACCGTGTGGGGTCGAGCCATGGAGGAGGGTGAGACACGAACGCGACAGACGTGATTTAAACGTTGGTTTTGCTCGATGGCGCGATCCAACGAAACGAAACGTTGGTTTCTCTCCGTTTCCATTTTTTCTCCGGAAAAACGGAAACTTTCCACTCCATTTTTATTCCTACTGCAAGGTTGCCACGTTACAACATTCCATCAAATACAAAGGAAAACTAACACGCATGCTGATGCATCTCAATGATTCACAGATCATAGCCAATATTTACTTCACACCTAAAGACAAAAGTTGTGAGAGCCTGTACGAAAGAAAAACTATTGATGGGGTCACTACGACTTAAACCCTAAACCCTAAACATGATTTAATTTCCTGGCCAGGTAGAACCTATCAAAGGAAAGACGGCCGACACCCTCGGATCATACGATGCTTTTGTGCAGTTCCACTAAAATCGAGTTGAGCATCCCTGATGGCAAAGATATTGAAGAAGTGTGATTAGAATAATAGTACTGGCACTAGTTCATGAGACATAAACTCATCACAGGTAGAAGCCGGTAGAAGTAGAGAAAGATCCACATGGAGATGGAGCTACGTGGGGAGCTGCGGCAGTGTAGCAAGCCGGCTCCAAAAGGAAGATGGACTACCTGGGACGTCGGGTTGTAGCTAGAAGGGCGGTTGGGACGCGGCATTGGTCCATACCGCGGTGACCCCCGATTAGGACGCACCAACTGTGGATTTTCTCCCTCGCTGATGTCGACCGCGTCTACGCCGAACATTGTTCCCTTACCCCAGCTGCGGGATCAGGCCGGATATGTGACCAGCGGTGTGGCCACCGTCGTTCTATGCTTGTGAAGAGAGCAATCCAAGCAAGCAGGCTTGTAGCTTAGGCTCCTGCTAGTGTATATATAGTGGTTTTCTTTTTCTCTCCATATCAACCATTTTATATAGCGTACGTGTCATTGAAGAGTGAGATGATGGTTGCTTCTTCCGACTAACTTACTGTGTGATTTTACTGCTCCTTTAGTGGCCCCTACACATACTCCCCCTACGTGTATGCAACAGTCACACATACACATGGATGCAAAACCGCACGCGACGCCCTAATGCATGCATGTCCGAGCACACAACGGAACACGCACGGTCACGCTCAAGTGCTCAACCTACACGCGCATGCACACACATACTTAGCCAGGGTGAGCTAGTGACCGTATAAACACCGGAAAATGTATATATTGAGCGCAATGAGTGTATTATGAAGTCCGCTGACCGTACTTTTACAAATATACAGTGACAGACAGTGTATTTATCTTGTTTGAAATTAAGCCATATTAACCGGAGAGGAGGCAGTATGGACTAGCATTACTTTGTTGTGTCCCGTCAACTAGCCGAACGAGGAGAAGCTTGTAGGACGGGAGAAGCTTGCGTGCGGTGGCTCACAGGACAAGGAGAAACATTTGACTAATGCAAGTTGTCCTTCGCTCAGGCGGTGGACGTGCAACAGTTAATTCGGTGTCAGATTGCTAGAAGCATACACTATACTAGTACTATTATTGTTGCACTTACCGAAGAGGCGAACAGCCAAGCGCAAAGTTTACTAGTAATACTACTATAGTCTATAGAGGTACAATACTAGTACTAGGAACCTGATGGAGGAGCGTCTGCACTCTTATTATATTTTTAAAATGTGATAAAGCAATCTTCAACACATTTGGTTCTCTTCGAGGGTTCTCGCATGTGATAATGGAAGCTGATTGCATGGAACACTCGCCACAATTCTCACTTAATTCTGGCTCATATCCTGTTACAAATAGGAGCGCTCGGTAATATTTCCTCTCTTTTTTGTTATTCAGCATGTAAACAGGTCAGCAAACCTTGCGGCGCATCTTTGTACGAACGGTGCTTGCTGCACTTTGAATGTGGCCGAGAGCTGGCTTGATGAAACACCTTGCTTCCTACTTCTTTTTTCGCGGGGTACCTCGCTTCCTAGTGACTAGTGTCTTGGCTGATCGTCCTAAGAATGCTTATATATGAATAAAGCTCTCTCATTTACCCGCAAAAAAGATTAAGCCATATTACCTGGAAAGGAGGGAGTATGGACTAGCACTACTTGTTGGTGTGTCCCGTCAACTCGCGGAACGAGGAGAAACTTGCAGGACAAGGTGAAGCTCGCTTACGCCTTTTGACTAATGCAACGTACCCTCGCCCAGGCGGTGGACATGCATCAGTTCATTCGGTGTCAGATTGCTAGAGGCGTACACTGTAGTACCGAACATGTGGAGTACCATCATTGTTTGACTTCACGAAGAGGCGAAGAGCCAAGCGCAAGGTTTAGTAGTACGAGTAGTACTACTACTAGAACCGCATGGTGGAGCCTCTGTACTCTTATTTTTCTTAATCTTTGATAAAGTACACATTTATTCCGGAGAAGGGCGGAAAACGGCAGCCCAACATGTAATGATGATATCGATCAACCATGCTCGAATATATCTTGGCCTCCGTGCGAGCCCGTCTGTGTGTTCTCGCTCCTCGTCTCTCTCAAGGAACGGCGGGTTGGCCATTTTGCCGTCAATTGAGATCGGTTTGCTCACACTCCGGTCCCACATGTCAGTGATATGCCAAGAGGAGGTGCGTTGACCGACTAGCCATACGCGTACTTGGTTTTGCACCTTCATAGTACTCCTCCCTCCGTCACAGTTTACAGGGCGCACTTCATTATGATGCATTTCTCTCAATGCATTTCCACCACCAGAGAGACTTTAGACGCGTTTGGTTTAATGCTCAATTAATTAGGGCATGGTAACCGCAATTTCTCTCGATGTGGTACTACGGAGTGGAGTAAGTGCATGCATGTGTGTACCTAGGGTGGAAGCACTGCATGCATGTGTGTACGCAGTATTTCCTCTAGTAATAGACGCCATGCTATAACTACCAATGCTTTTTTTCAGGCCGATCGCTAGTCGCCTTGGTCCCAGAGATTTTCTCTTTTTCTGAAGTGCGCTCTATAAATAGTGACGGATGGAGTAGTATGAGCGGATTCAAAGAAGAGCGTATTGATGGTTGCTTCTTCTGAGCAACTTACAGTGGGAAAGGTGGGGCTTATGATTTGGCTGCTCATTACTCACTATTAATGCGGCGCAACGACCGGCCTGAGTCTCCCATGCGGCTGTGCACTACCCCCTTGGTTCTTAAATATACTCCGGAGTATTTGTCTTTCTAGAGATTTCAACGAGTGACTACTCAAATATTTGTCTTTTTAGAGATTCAAATGGACTACTACATACGGATGTATATAGACATATTTTAGAGTGTAGATTCACTCATTTTGCTCCGTATGTAGTCACTTGTTGAAATCTCTAGAAATACAAATATTTAGGAACGGAGGGAGTACACATACGAAGCAAAATGAGTGAATCTACACTCCAAAAATGCCCATTTGAAATTTGTAAAAAGACAAATATTTAGGAACGAAGGAGTATAATTTTGTGCATGGCACATGGACGTGGATGCCGAAGAGGCTTCTGGCAATGCTATCAAGCTTCCAGCATTTGTTTACATAATTGATGTACTATGCAAATAATTTTCTAGCGACATGAAATTGTAGAATGGTGTGAGCTTTCAGCTTTTGTTTCATGTGTCTTGCCATCGATGCTCTTTCGAAAACAATAAAAAAACTAACTTCCTTGCTAATTAGAGCTAATATTTACATCACAACTGAAGACAAAGTTGTGAGAAGGTGTTAAATTAAAGTTGATCCATGCTTTCATTGGCGGCAACGTCCCCCAGCTCTGTCTAAATCAACAAGGCATGTTGGGGAAAAAAGTAGCTGTCTGGAGCATGCAACATTCCCATCATTTTGTGCAGTTCCGCTAAAATAGAGCTGAGCGTCCCTGTTCCAAAGATATTAAGTGTGATTACGATAATAGAGGACTGCTGATGAAACAATAAACACACAAATAGAAGCCGGTCACCTTTGCAGTCTCTCTTAAGACTAACTAGTTGGAGAAGATTAGGCTCGAAGTTGGATGAGGAGGATAGAGCAAAAACAATCTCCCTTTATGCAGTCTCAATGAAATGTAGAGACGTTTCCCGTGTGACATTTTGGCAGAACTGCACAAAACACTCTTAAGGAAAAAGTGATTTGTGCAGTTCACCAAAAGGTCGCAGTAGCAAGAGGTGAAATGGATAGCTTGTTTGCAAAAAAGATGTAGAAAGGAAACAATTACTGGCCAATAACAGTTGATGACACATGCGACGAAAAAAGAGAGCATATTCCTTGTCCTAAGGGAAGATAACAACACGGTTGTGTTTGTCTAAAACGGTGTGAGGACGAGATTGCAATATGGAAAGTACGCCGGACGAGCTACCTTTTGGGCAAAGAACTATGGAAGATCCACATGCAGCAACGTGGGAAGACACGTAGTGGAGCAAGGCCGGAGGGGATACCTGCAGGTCATCGGGATGTAACTAGGTGAGCGGCGGTGTAACGCCCCAGATGTAACTTGCCATAATTGTAATCCAACTCTTGCCATTTCCGGCTATGTGTTATGATATTCCCTCCGTGGTTGGGTTCTCTCCGTTTTGCATTTTGGTCATGTCATGCATTTCATATCATGTCATCATGTGCATCGCATTCGCATACGTGTTCGTCTCATAAATCCGAGCATCTTTCCCGTTGTCCGTTTTGCAATCCGGCGCTCCTATGTCTCTCGGCGTCCCCTTTTACATTTCTTCGTGAGCGGGTATTAAACATTCTCGGAATGGACCGAGGTTTGACATGTGGCCTCGGTATAGCACCGGAAGACCGCCTGTCAAGTTTCGGGTCAATCGGAGTTCGTTTGGTACTCCAACGGTTAACCGGGTAACCGTGAAGGCCTCGTGTGTGTTGCAGCCCAACACCCCTTCAAAACAGCCCAATAACCCATCTAAGCCACTCCCATGTCCTCCGCCGTTCGATCACGATCGCGTGGGCGAAAACCGCACTCCATTTGGAGCTCCCTAGCTCCTCCTATCTATAAAAAGGCCTCCCCCTCCTCCATTTGCGGGCTAAAACACCCCTAACCCTAAAACAAATCCATCCGCCGCCGCCGGACGTGTCCGCGATGGCCGGACGCGCCGCCGCCGCCGCCCGCAGCCAGTGGCCGCCTGCCACGTGGCCGCCCCACCGCGCGCCCGCCCGCCGGCCCGCCGCGGCCCACCGCGGGCCCCCGAGCCCGAGCCGCGCCGCCGTCCTGGCCCGCGCCCCTCCGCGCCCGACCGCCCGCCCGCGCCGCGCCTCTCCGCCGCCACCGCGCCGGCGCCGCCTCGCCCCGCCGCCGACGGTTGCCGCCTCCGCCGTCCTCGCCGCCTCCTCCGCCGACGACCTCCGCCGCGCCTCCGCCCGGCGCCCCGCGCCCTCCCGGCGCCAGATCCGGCCGCCCCGGCCCGGATCCGGCCGCCCCTCGCCTCGCCGCCGCCTCCCCCCGCGATCTCCGGCGAGATCCGCGGCGGACCTCGGTTTCCGCGCCGGCAGGGTTGACTTCGTTTCCCCCCTCGTTTTTTCCAAGTCCTTAGGTATTTGCATCATCATCCAATGTTCCCAGTGCCATAACATTGCATCCGTAGCTCCGATTCGTGCGTATAATATGTCGAATTGTTTGTATCGAAGAGTACATCATTTTGTTCCATTGCATCATTTTCATTTGAAGTCATATTGATGCCCGAAATGCTGTTAGAAGAGGGCTAGTTGATGTTAGTTGCTGGATCTTATCTGAACATGCACTTTTGTCATTTTTGCCGTGATTGATGTGTACCTCCTATGAAGTTGAGTCCTACATGAGTTTTGTAATATGCAATGTTACCTTTCTGGAGTATTTTGCCATGTATTTTTGTGATACTTGTGGTGACTAGTACAAGCATGCAAACTAGGTCACTTGATGTTGCTGATTTCAGAGACAGTGATTTCACTAAGTCCCTGACTGCTGTTATTTTATGCCATGTGTTCATATTGTTTCCGAGAGATCTATGCATAATTTGAGCATGATCAATAAGGGAGTTTTGAACTTTAGTATTTTCTATATCCATCCATGCTTTTGTTTTCAATTATGGAGTGCCATAGCTTGAGTCAATCCAGCTCTATTTTTGCTTCAAAATGTTGCTGGCAGATTGTTTACATGTTATTCGATTTTGCCAAGCTTGGTGTAGTTGGTCCTTACATGATATGATGTTGTTCTTGCCATTTATTGTTACTATGCCATGTCTTCTTGATGTATGTATGCTTACTTTATCATGCAATGCTCTGTAGTGAGTGCATCGAGCTCACGAACATGCCTAGTCGTTATCTGTTTTTGACATGTCCAGTTTTCTACTAAGTCTGAAACCTGTAACGAAACTTGCTTATTTGACATGGGTGTAATCATATTTTCTGATCCTTTTTGACTTATTTTCAGTAAGGGACTTTTGTCAAGTGCCTTGAGTAGATTCATGTCATGCCTTACCTTGCTATGTTCTGAACCAGTAGCATGTTGTTTCATTGCTCTGAACATGCCATCCTGATGTTAGTTTTCTGCTATGTTGTTAATTTCACCAAGTCTGAGAACCTATTATCTTGTGCACTTTTGACATGATGGTTTGGACCTGTTATGATGGGATTGAGCCGTATCTCAATGTTCATCTTTTATCATGCTTCTTGTGTAGATTACTGTCATATGCTTTGTTGCCATGTTTAGGTGCAGTAGCTTAATTATTTGTTGCTTGCTAAGTAGCATCATGCTGTTAATGGCAGATTCGTGCCATTCTTGTTTTGCTTGCCATTTGCAAACCGTGCATCCGATTCCGGTGTGCTTTATATCGATTTCAACCGAAATCACCTCACCTATCCAGTGGTATGCTTGGTTTGCCAAGGTTATACCCTGTTCATCCTTGTCCTTCCGGAGCATGCATACGCATTGCATATCACCTCTCGCATATCATGCCATGTTTTGCATCATGTTGCTTGCGCATTGCATCGTGGTTGATTTTGGTTCCTTTGCTTGTTCTCTTGTCTTGGGTAGAGCCGGGAGACGAGTACGTGAACGAGGAACCTGTTGAGAACGCTTACGAGGACCAAGCTTTCGACAACTCTGAGAACCTTGCAGGCAAGATGACCATACCCTCGAAATCACTTCTATCTTTGCTTGCTAGATTGCTCGCTCTTTTGCTATGCCTATGCTGCGATACCTACCACTTGCTATATCATGCCTCCTATATTGCCTTGTCAGCCCCTAACCATCCATGTCCTAGCAAACCGTTGTTTGGCTATGTTACTGCTTTGCTCAGCCCCTCTTATAGCGTTGCTAGTTGCAGGCGAAGATGAAGTTTGTTCCTTGTTGTTCCTTGTTTGGAACATGTTTACTTGTTGGGATATCACAATACCTCTTATTTAATTAATGCATCTATATACTTGGTAAAGGGTGGAAGGCTCGGCCTTATGCCTGGTGTTTTGTTCCACTCTTGCCACCCTAGTTTCCGTCATACCGGTGTTATGTTCCCGGAGTTTGCGTTCCTTACACGGTTGGGTGATTTATGGGACCCCCTTGACAGTTCGCTTTGAATGAGACTTTTCCAGCAAGGCCCAACATTGGTTTTACCATTTGCCACCTAGCCTTTTTCCCTTGGGTTCTGCAGACTCAAGGGTCATCTTTATTTTAAACCCCCGGGCCAGTTCTCCTTCGATTGCTGGTCCAAACCGAGCGATGTCCGGCGCCCCTTGGGCAACCAGGGTCTATGCCAACCCGACGTCTTGCTCATCCGGTGTGCCCTGAGAACGAGATATGTGCAGCTCCTATCGGGATTTGTCGACACATCTAGGAGGTTTTGCTGGACTTGTTTTGTTGCTGCCGAAATGTCTTGTAGTCCGGGATTCCGAGATTGATCGGGTCTTCCCGGTAGAAGGAATATCCTTCGTTGACCGTGAGAGCTTATCATGGGCTAAGTTGGGACACCCCTGCAGGGTATTATCTTTCGAAAGCCGTGCCCGCGGTTATGAGGCAGATGGGAATTTGTTGATGTCCGGTTGTAGAAAACCCGAAGTTGACCTTAACTAAAAACACATCAACCGCGTATGTAACCGTGATGGTCTCTTCTCGGCGGGGTCCGGGAAGTGAACACGGTTGTTGGAGTTATGCCTGACGTAGATTGTTCAGGATCACTTCTTGATCACTTCTAGTTTCTCGACCGTGCCTTGCCTTCTCTTCTCGCTCTCTTTTGCGCTGTAGCCACCATATGCTAGTCGCTTGCTGCAGATCCACCTCACAAACCCCTTTCCCACCTTTAAGCTTAAATAGTCTTGATCTCGCGGGTGTGAGATTGCTGAGTCCCCGTGACTCACAGATATTATCACCTCAGTTGCAGGTACCAATGATGCCAGTGCAGATGACACGTCCGAGCTCACTTGGGAGTTCGACGAGGAACGTGGTCGTTACTATGTTTCTTTTCCAGATGATCAGTAGTGGAGCCCAGTTGGGTGATCCGGGGATCTGTTTAGCATTTGGGGTAGTCCTCTTTCTTTTGGTACCGTAGTCGGACCTTGAGTGTAATCTGTATGATGGTTGTTATTTATGTACTTGTGTGAAGTGGCGATTGTAAGCCAACTATGTATCTTTTCCCTTATTTATTACATGGATTGTGTGAAGATTACCTCACTTGCGACATTGCTTTCAATGCGGTTATGCCTCTAAGTCGTGCCTCGACACGTGGGAGATATAGCCGCATCGAGGGCGTTACAAGTTGGTAATCAGAGCCTTTCCCCGACCTTAGGAGCCCCCACTGTTTGATCGTCTTTAGTGGCCGAGTTGTGTCTAGAAAAATGTTTTGAGTCATTTAGGATTTATATATCGGAGAGTTTAGGAATTCTTTTTACTCCCCAGTCCCTTCGACCTTCTGGTAAGGCTTCCTGACGTAGAGTTTTGACTCTTCTCTTCTCAAATTTCACTAAAAAAATTTAGGATCACGCGGGTATATTACAATCGTTCCGATGGTTTTATGATGACAACATTGTCTTGGTTGCCTCCTGACATTTAGGGGTTGTGGCAGTGTCCCGGGGAGTTGAGCTCCGAGGTGTTGTTGTCATAATTTTATCGTTGCGGTTTTGGAATACCTGAGTTTAGTACGCCGACATCGAAAATCTCTTTTGTACAGTTGTTGGTGAGATAACCCTGATAGCCCAGTACTGTGGCGAGTGCAGGGGTATTGCCATGACTTGTATAACGGATGTGTTTTCGAAGGTTGAGGTAGACGATTTCCGAAGGTTTCTTGGTTATGTGTTGAAGGATGGATACAGCTGGTTGTAGGATTTGCTAGTTTGGGTGAGATATTATGCTTCCCCTGTATCCCCAACACCTGATTGCATAACCAGGAAGTTTCGGGAGTTTATAAGTGGGAATTCCTGTAGCTCTAGTATTTCTTCCGCAGATATTTGGTTTGTGATTGGGTAATCCTTACCAAGTATTTGTTCACTTCCGTACCTTGTTCATTTTATTCCTTACCATGTTCTAAGTGGCTTCTCAGCTTTGGAAGTGTGACGTTTTACATTGGAATTCATTCGTTCATTCTTGTTCGAATGTTAATTGTGAAGACTATATGTTGCAATTTCGTTCCTTTGATTCAGCCTCAATATATCTCTGTCAAGATGCTAATGGATGTCACCCTCTTCAGGATGGCTCCACCAACGCGTCAGAATCCGGAACGCAATGACGGGAATCAGGCTAACCCTCCGCCACCACCTCCGCCTCCGGAAGCTTGGCAGGCCCTGATGACTGCCACAAATGCCAATGCTCAGATTCTGATTCAGCTCTTGCAAGATCGCAACCAAGGGCAAGCTAATCAAGAGAATCAAGGCCAAGGCAACAATCAGCCGCATTTCGCTTCACTCAACCAGTTCCTTGCTAATCAGCCAAAGACCTTCAGCTACTGTGTCGAGGCCACAGACGCCGATGATTGGCTTGTGGACATCAGCAAGCATTTCGAATGCAGCAATGTGAGACCTGAGGACTTTGTCAAGTTTGCCTCTTTTCAACTCAAAGATCAAGCTGCTGAGTGGTTCCAGCAATACAAAGATTCCAGAGGAGGTCGTGTCATTACTTGGGATGATTTCCGTCGTGACTTCAAAGCGCACCACATTCCAGAAAGTGTTGTTGAGCTTAAGCGTGAGGAATTCCGCAATCTCAAGCAAAGCAACATGACTGTCTATCAATACAACACTCAGTTCCAGAAGCTCTCTCGTTTTGCAAGGCAAGACATTCCTGATGAGAAGAGTATGATCTACCAATTCAGACGTGGTCTCAGAGAAGATCTGCAACTTGCTCTTGTGCTTTTCGAGCCATTAAAGTATGATGAATTCTACAACATGGCACTGAAACAAGAAGCTGCTCAGCTCAAGTGTGAGGCATCTAAGAAGAGAGTCAGAGACGCAGTCCAGTCTTCTTCTTCCTCACTTGTGGCAGCTAAGCAACAGAAGTTCTGGTTGCCTCCTCCTCCTCCGTTCCGTTAGCCTTATCAGCAGAAGAATTCAAGTGGTCGTGGATCTTCCCACCCACCCAACCCTGGCTATCAGAACAAGTCTCAGAATCAAGCTCCAAGGCCAAGTGCTCCTTACCATCGTCCGCTCTCAGAGGTGACTTGTAACAAATGTCAGCAAAAGGGTCACTATGCGAACAAGTGCTTCAACCAAAGGCGCCTTCCGCCTCCTCCTCCTGTGAAATCTTCCAGTAATGCAGTGGTCAAGCATAATCCTAAGTCTGCAAAGGTGAACATGATGAACGCAGCTCAAGCAGAGGATTCTTCTGAAGTGATCATGGGTAACCTTCCTGTTAATGATATTCCTGCAAAAGTATTATTTGATACTGGTGCATCGCATTCTTTCATTTCAAGACCTTTTGCATCCATGAACAATTTGCATACTGTCGATCTGCCCAAGCCAATGGCGGTTTCCTCTCCGGGTTTGTTCATGAATACCAAGATGATGGCTCCGGATGTTTCCATCAAGATGGGCAACTATAAATTTCTATCTTCTCCAATGGTGCTTGGTGATTCTGATATTGATCTTATTCTCGGGATGGACTGGCTTTCTAAGCACAAGGCTCAGCTTGAGTGTGCTGCCAGGGAAATCAAATTGACTCACTCTTCTAACAATGTGATCATCTATGCTTCTCGTGATGATACCATTCGGTTGTTTTCTCTCAATGAGATGGGTGAAATGGAGGCTATCTCTCAGATTCCAGTCATTTGTGAGTACCAAGATGTTTTTCCAGAAGAGCTTCCGGGTATGCCTCCCCGTCGGCCAGTTGAATTCGTTATTGATCTTGAGCCTGGCACGGAACCCGTTTGCAAGCGTCCTTACAAGCTTGGACCAGATGAGCTCAAGGAATTAAAGATTCAACTCGATAAACAAGAACGTCTGGGTCTGATCAGACCGAGTTCTTCTCCGTGGGGTTGTGGTGTTCTTTTTGTCAAGAAGAAGGATGGCACGGACCGACTTTGCGTTGATTACCGTCCATTGAACAAGAAGACTATCAAGAACAAGTACCCACTTCCCAACATCAATGAGCTATTTGAGCAACTCAAAGGTGCTAAGGTGTTCTCCAAGCTTGACCTTCGTATGGGTTATCATCAGATTCGCATTCGTGAAGAAGATATTCCCAAGACAGCATTCAGAACAAGCTTTGGTTCTTATGAATATACTGTCATGTCATTCGGTCTTGTCAATGCTCCTCCGTATTTCACTCGCTTGATGAATTTCATCTTCAACCCCTACATCAACGAGTTTGTCTTGGTCTATCTTGATGATATTTTGGTCTTCTCCAAGAATAAGAAGGATCATGCCGAACATTTGCGGTTGGTACTCGACAAGCTCAGAGAGTATCAATTATATGCGAAGTTCTCCAAATGTGAATTCTGGCTTGATGAAGTTCTTTATCTTGGTCATATCATCTCTGCCAAGGGCATCGCTGTTAATCCAGAGAGGGTGTCTGCAGTTTTGAATTGGAATCCTCCTCAGAATGTCAAGCAGCTTCGCAGTTTTCTTGGACTTGCAAGCTATTGCCGAAGATTCGTTGAGAATTTCTCCAAGATTGCTAAGCCTCTTTCCAACCTCCTCCAGAAGCATGTGAAATATGTCTGGTCTCCTGAGTGTGACGTTGCTTTCAACACTCTCAAAGAGAAACTCATCACTGCTCCAGTTTTGACTCCTCCTGATGAATCCAAGCCTTATGAAGTATTCTGTGATGCTTCTCTTCAGGGCCTCGGTGCTGTGTTAATGCAAGAGAAGAAGGTTGTTGCCTATACCTCTCGCCAGTTGAAGCCCAATGAAAGGAACTACCCCACTCACGATCTTGAGTTGGCGGCAGTGGTCCACGCTCTAATAACATGGAGACATCTCCTGTTGGGAAGAAAAGTGGACATTTTCACCGATCACAAGAGTCTCAAGTATATCTTCACTCAGCCTCATCTCAACCTCAGGCAGACTCGATGGGTCGAAATGATTCAAGAGTATAATCCGAGTATTGAATATACTCCAGGCAAGGCTAATGTGATTGCAGACGCTTTGAGCAGAAAGGCTTACTGCAACAGCTTAATCCTCAAGCCCTATCAACCGGATCTTTGTGAAGCTTTCCGCAAGTTGAATCTCCAAGTTGTTCCTCAAGGTGTTCTTGCCAACCTCATCGTCTCTCCTACTTTGGAAGATCAGATTCGTGAGGCACAATTGTTGGATACCATGGTGAAGAAGGTGAAACGTGGTATTGAAAAGAGCATCCACAAATACAAGTGCTATCGAGTTGATGACAGAGATACTCTTTTCTTCGAGGACCGGATCGTGGTTCCAAAGGGTGATCTTCGTAAAGTCATTATGAACGAAGCGCACAATTCTCTTCTGTCTATTCATCCTGGAAGTTCGAAGATGTACCATGACCTCAAGCAGTCGTATTGGTGGACTCGAATGAAGCGTGAGATTGCTCAATTCGTGAATGAGTGTGATGTCTGCAGAAGGGTGAAAGCAGAACACCAACGACCAGCTGGTCTTCTCCAACCTCTTGCTATTCCAGAATGGAAGTTTGATCATATCGAAATGGACTTCGTGACTGGTTTTCCTAAGTCCAAGCGTGGAAATGATGCTATCTTCGTCGTCATCGACAAGCTCACCAAAGTGGCTCATTTTCTTCCTATCAAAGAGTCTATCACAGCAGCGCAGCTGGCAGAGCTCTACACCTCCAGAATTGTCTCTTTGCACGGCATTCCGCAATTGATCTCTTCAGACCGTGGCAGCATCTTTACCTCCAAATTTTGGGATTCTTTTCAGACGGCCATGGGCACCAACATCCACTTCAGCACAGCGTTCCACCCTCAGACTAGTGGACAAGTTGAGCGTGTCAACCAAATTCTTGAAGATATGCTCAGAGCTTGTGTTATCTCTTTCGGCTTGAAGTGGGAGGATTGTCTTCCTTATGCTGAATTCTCTTACAACAACAGTTTTCAAGCCAGTTCGGGCAAAGCCCCATTCGAGATCCTCTATGGCAGGAAGTGCCGTACTCCTCTCAACTGGTCTGAAACCGGTGAACGTCAATTGCTCGGCAATGATTTGATCTCAGAGGCTGAGGCTATGTGCAAGGTGATTCGTGAGAACCTCAAAGCCGCGCAGTCGCGCCAGAAGAGCTATTACGACAGCAAACACCGAGATGTGGCATTCGAGATCGGAGACCATGTTTACCTCCGTGTCTCGCCAATGAAAGGAACTCGTCGCTTCGGTATCAAGGGGAAACTTGCTCCCAGATACGTCGGTCCCTTCAAGATCATCGGGAAACGAGGCGATCTCGCCTATCAACTTGAGCTCCCCTCCAACTTTGCAAATGTGCACGATGTCTTCCACGTGTCACAGCTTCGCAAGTGCTTCAAGACGCCTGAGCGCACCATCAACTTCGAAGAGATTGATCTTCAAGAAGATTTGTCCTATCATGAGCTTCCAGTTGCTATTCTTGAGACAACTGAGCGCAAGACTCGCAACAAGTCAATCAAATTCCTCAAAGTGAAATGGTCACATCATTCAGACCGAGAGGCCACCTGGGAGCGTGAAGACCACCTACGTTCCGAGTATCCGGAGTTCTTTCAGTCCTAGATCTCAGGACGAGATCCTCTCGTAGTGGTGGTGTGTTGTAACGCCCCAGATGTAACTTGCCATAATTGTAATCCAACTCTTGCCATTTCCGGCTATGTGTTATGATATTCCCTCCGTGGTTGGGTTCTCTCCGTTTTGCATTTTGGTCATGTCATGCATTTCATATCATGTCATCATGTGCATCGCATTCGCATACGTGTTCGTCTCATAAATCCGAGCATCTTTCCCGTTGTCCGTTTTGCAATCCGGCGCTCCTATGTCTCCCGGCGTCCCCTTTTACATTTCTTCGTGAGCGGGTATTAAACATTCTCGGAATGGACCGAGGTTTGACATGTGGCCTCGGTATAGCACCGGAAGACCGCCTGTCAAGTTTCGGGTCAATCGGAGTTCGTTTGGTACTCCAACGGTTAACCGGGTAACCGTGAAGGCCTCGTGTGTGTTGCATCTCAACACCCCTTCAAAACAGCCCAATAACCCATCTAAGCCACTCCCATGTCCTCCGCCGTTCGATCACGATCGCGTGGGCGAAAACCGCACTCCATTTGGAGCTCCCTAGCTCCTCCTATCTATAAAAAGGCCTCCCCCTCCTCCATTTGCGGGCTAAAACACCCCTAACCCTAAAAAAAATCCATCCGCCGCCGCCGGACGTGTCCGCGACGGCCGGACGCGCCGCCGCCGCCGCCCGCAGCCAGTGGCCGCCTGCCACGTGGCCGCCCCACCGCGCGCCCGCCCGCCGGCCCACCGCGGGCCCCCGAGCCCGAGCCGCGCCGCCGTCCTGGCCCGCGCCCCTCCGCGCCCGACCGCCCGCCCGCGCCGTGCCTCTCCGCCGCCACCGCGCCGGCGCCGCCTCGCCCCGCCGCCGACGGTTGCCGCCTCCGCCGTCCTCGCCGCCTCCTCCGCCGACGACCTCCGTCGCGCCTCCGCCCGGCGCCCCGCGCCCTCCCGGCGCCAGATCCGGCCGCCCCGGCCCGGATCCGGCCGCCCCTCGCCTCGCCGCCGCCTCCCCCCGCGATCTCCGGCGAGATCCGCGGCGGACCTCGGTTTCCGCGCCGGCAGGGTTGACTTCGTTTCCCCCCTCGTTTTTTCCAAGTCCTTAGGTATTTGCATCATCATCCAATGTTCCCAGTGCCATAACATTGCATCCGTAGCTCCGATTCGTGCGTATAATATGTCGAATTGTTTGTATCGAAGAGTACATCATTTTGTTCCATTGCATCATTTTCATTTGAAGTCATATTGATGCCCGAAATGCTGTTAGAAGAGGGCTAGTTGATGTTAGTTGCTGGATCTTATCTGAACATGCACTTTTGTCATTTTTGCCGTGATTGATGTGTACCTCCTATGAAGTTGAGTCCTACATGAGTTTTGTAATATGCAATGTTACCTTTCCAGAGTATTTTGCCATGTATTTTTGTGATACTTGTGGTGACTAGTACAAGCATGCAAACTAGGTCACTTGATGTTGCTGATTTCAGAGACAGTGATTTCACTAAGTCCCTGACTGCTGTTATTTTATGCCATGTGTTCATGTTGTTTCCGAGAGATCTATGCATAATTTGAGCATGATCAGTAAGGGAGTTTTGAACTTTAGTATTTGCTCTATCCATCCATGCTTTTGTTTTCAATTATGGAGTGCCATAGCTTGAGTCAATCCAGCTCTATTTTTGCTTCAAAATGTTGCTGGCAGATTGTTTACATGTTATTCGATTTTGCCAAGCTTGGTGTAGTTGGTCCTTACATGATATGATGTTGTTCTTGCCATGTATTGTTACTATGCCATGTCTTCTTGATGTATGTATGCTTACTTTATCATGCAATGCTCCGTAGTGAGTGCATCGAGCTCACGAACATGCCTAGTCGTTATCTGTTTTTGACATGTCCAGTTTTCTACTAAGTCTGAAACCTGTAACGAAACTTGCTTATTTGACATGGGTGTAATCATATTTTCTGATCCTTTTTGACTTATGTTCAGTAAGGGACTTTTGTCAAGTGCCTTGAGTAGATTCATGTAATGCCTTAACGTGCTATGTTCTGAACCTGTAGCATGTTGTTTCATTGCTCTGAACATGCCATCCTGATGTTAGTTTTCTGCTATGTTGTTAATTTCACTAAGTCTGAGAACCTATTATCTTGTGCACTTTTGACATGATGGTTTGGACCTGTTATGATGGGATTGAGCCGTATCTCAGTGTTCATCTTTTATCGTGCTTCTTGTGTAGATTACTGTCATATGCTTTGTTGCCATGTTTAGGTGCAGTAGCTTAATTATTTGTTGCTTGCTAAGTAGCATCATGCTGTTAATGGCAGATTCGTGCCATTCTTGTTTTGCTTGCCATTTGCAAACCGTGCATCCGATTCCGGTGTGCTTTATATCGATTTCAACCGAAATCACCTCACCTATCCAGTGGTATGCTTGGTTTGCCAAGGTTATGCCCTGTTCATCCTTGTCCTTCCGGAGCATGCATACGCATTGCATATCACCTCTTGCATATCATGCCATGTTTTGCATCATGTTGCTTGCGCATTGCATCGTGGTTGATTTTGGTTCCTTTGCTTGTTCTCTTGTCTTGGGTAGAGCCGGGAGACGAGTACGTGAACGAGGAACCTGTTGAGAACGCTTACGAGGACCAAGCTTTCGACAACTCTGAGAACCTTGCAGGCAAGATGACCATACCCTCGAAATCACTTCTATCTTTGCTTGCTAGATTGCTCGCTCTTTTGCTATGCCTATGCTGCGATACCTACCACTTGCTATATCATGCCTCCTATATTGCCTTGTCAGCCCCTAACCATCCATGTCCTAGCAAACCGTTGTTTGGCTATGTTACTGCTTTGCTCAGCCCCTCTTATAGCGTTGCTAGTTGCAGGCGAAGATGAAGTTTGTTCCTTGTTGGAACATGGACTTGTTGTTCCTTGTTTGGAACATGTTTACTTGTTGGGATATCACAATACCTATTATTTAATTAATGCATCTATATACTTGGTAAAGGGTGGAAGGCTCGGCCTTATGCCTGGTGTTTTGTTCCACTCTTGCCACCCTAGTTTCCGTCATACCGGTGTTATGTTCTCGGAGTTTGCGTTCCTTACACGGTTGGGTGATTTATGGGACCCCCTTGACAGTTCGCTTTGAATGAGACTTTTCCAGCAAGGCCCAACATTGGTTTTACCATTTTCCACCTAGCCTTTTTCCCTTGGGTTCTGCAGACTCAAGGGTCATCTTTATTTTAAACCCCCGGGCCAGTTCTCCTTCGATTGCTGGTCCAAACCGAGCGATGTCCGGCGCCCCTTGGGCAACCAGGGTCTATGCCAACCCGACGTCTTGCTCATCCGGTGTGCCCTGAGAACGAGATATGTGCAGCTCCTATCGGGATTTGTCGACACATCTGGGAGGTTTTGCTGGACTTGTTTTGTTGCTGCCGAAATGTCTTGTAGTCCGGGATTCCGAGATTGATCGGGTCTTCCCGGTAGAAGGAATATCCTTCGTTGACCGTGAGAGCTTATCATGGGCTAAGTTGGGACACCCCTGCAGGGTATTATCTTTCGAAAGTCATGCCCGCGGTTATGAGGCAGATGGGAATTTGTTGATGTCCGGTTGTAGAAAACCCGAAGTTGACCTTAACTAAAAACACATCAACCGCGTATGTAACCGTGATGGTCTCTTCTCGGCGGGGTCCGGGAAGTGAACATGGTTGTTGGAGTTATGCCTGACGTAGGTTGTTCAGGATCACTTCTTGATCACTTCTAGTTTCTCGACCGTGCCTTGCCTTCTCTTCTCGCTCTCTTTTGCGCTGTAGCCACCATATGCTAGTCGCTTGCTACAGCTCCACCTCACAAACCCCTTTCCCACCTTTAAGCTTAAATAGTCTTGATCTCGCGGGTGTGAGATTGCTGAGTCCCCATGACTCACAGATATTATCACCTCAGTTGCAGGTACCAACGATGCCAGTGCAGATGACGCGTCCGAGCTCACTTGGGAGTTCGACGAGGAACGTGGCCATTACTATGTTTCTTTTCCAGATGATCAGTAGTGGAGCCCAGTTGGGTGATCCGGGGATCTGTTTAGCATTTGGGGTAGTCCTCTTTCTTTTGGTACCGTAGTCGGACCTTGAGTGTAATCTGTATGATGGTTGTTATTTATGTACTTGTGTGAAGTGGCGATTGTAAGCCAACTATGTATCTTTTCCCTTATTTATTACATGGATTGTGTGAAGATTACCTCACTTGCGACATTGCTTTCAATGCGGTTATGCCTCTAAGTCGTGCCTCGACACGTGGGAGATATAGCCGCATCGTGGGCGTTACAGGCGGCGGGCGGAATCTGCCCATACTGCGGCAGCGAGCAGGTGGCGTAGGCCCTACCAGGTCGTAGCTGGTCAGAGAGAACGGCGTGTACCGCAGATCGGGACGTGCTGCCCCGACTCCGTCGAACGGAGAAATGATGCATGTCCTCCCTTTCCGCCGGCGGACGGGATGCGGCCGGATCTGACCAAAGGTGAGAGAGAGGCCACTGCAGCCTTGTGTAAGATACTATGAAGAGAGACAAACCAGGTAGGCAGGCTCCATTGTATATAGTGGAGCGGACTACCTTTTTCTCCATAAAAATCGTTTTATATTCTGTGTACGTGCCGTTGAGCGATATAACTTTATCTAAAAATAACGCTCCAACGCATCAAGTCGAACTTTGTTTCGTGCACGCGTGGTACATGACCTCCGTAGGTAAACAACCGCTACACGCGTTCAAATTAGCACGTGGGTTGCCATTTCATACAGAAATGAGCTCCACCGTGTACCCACGTGGGTGTGGCTGGGCACGAAGCGTGAGTACGTGCACGGTGCACCTATTCTCTTCTTGTATACGTACACCACCTACGTGGGGTTGTGTGAGAGAGATACAAACGTAGAGAGATATAGTGTGTGGGTTCGTGAGAGTTTTTTTGGGGGGGTGGGGTCAATCAAAAAATGTAACATATGCAATGTGTGTGAAATAGAGTCCTGGATATATCATATATAAAGAGGGGGTGATCCACGAGAAGAGAGTGGAGGTATCATCGGCTTGAGGTGTCCATAGAATCGAAGAGAGGGATGATGTGTGTGCGCCCGCGCGCGATCGATAAAGAGTGCCATCGAATTTGTGTGTGCCCACGTCAAATATATAGAGTGGCTGGCCTACTGGAACGTGAGAGGGGACAGGTGCAGTTTGTCTCTATGGCATGGATACCTACCTACAGCGCTCGACTATCGGTGTGTGGTGGGGCGGGAGGGAGGCCTAATTAACTATAGAGGTACAATGGCTGGTATATGTGTGGAGGAGGAGAGAGGCCTACCTCATGTATTAAGGGAGATCGATCGGCATCCATGCATATGTGTAGGATAGGAATAAGGTTGGGAGAGAGATAGAGCTAGAGTGTTGGAGGGGGTGGTAGTGGAGTTGCTTCTAACAAATGGTGGGATAGGCTTGCTAGACAACCGGAGGGCACGCCTGCAATATCAATAAGAGAGGGGATGGCTGCCTGTCTGTGCACGTGCGTGTGAGAGATGGATCAGGAGGCATGCACGAATGATGAGGGGCGATATGGATGTGGTAAGCAGACATAACTACATAGGAAGATCAATCGTCCTTTGTCAGAGAAAGTAGAAACATAACTTGTGAGGTACGTCGATCGATGGGGAGGGGATAGTTAAAGTCGACCTAAGTATATGTTGGGAGATGGATCGGTATACATGCATGTGTGTGTTAGAAGCAAATGAGGCACGAGGAGAAGGATAGAGAGAGAGGGATGCATCTAGGAGGTGGTGTGAGAGTCATACTATATCGAGGGGGGAGAAGTGTGCGAGTACGAGATCGATGAAAAGAGTGGTGGGAGTGAGGCATGGACGATGATAAGAGAAGAGGGGAAGCTTGTGTTTTGTGCTAGGCACACCTGGCTAGAGAGGCATATCGATTGATGTGTGCCGTAAAGAAGGAGCTGGGGGGCCTACACACACCGTGGGTGAATGACCTAAAGTGAAAAGACGAATTTGCGCGATGGAGCTAGAGAATGCTAAGGGAGGGTTAGAGGGATGCGGGCGTCTGCATGCACGAGAGAAAGTTAGCTCTAGCTAGCTACAAAGATAAGAGGATTGTGTGGGTGTAAAAGACGAATAGAGATCATACTTCATTATAAAAAGCGAATTCGGATATTTGAAGAATTTATCATAGTGTTTTAAAACGACGCATGTGTGAATGTATATAACGGTGATACACATGGTGTGGTTATGAACATGTTATACTACATACAATATATTTTATCTCCACTCTTATAAAAAACGGAGTTGTTGATGATGGTGCCATCCTGCAATATAGGCCGTCCGATTTATATCTGACGGATAGGAAGGAAACTATGGCAATTTTGAAAAAAGATACCCACACCCCTCTCCATATTTGCAAATTAGGCCTCCCCTTGATCATGTTGATGTTCTGTGGAACGCATGGGCATCTTGCTAGTACTACGTATAACATATAGAACATTGATCATAATTTGGGCTAATGTGTGGCTTTTGCAGCTCAGGTCTAAATACTTGTCATAATGTAGGGGGCGGGGCACTATACTATGTGTGATAAACACATGTACACGTATGGAACATGGTTTAGATTATGAATATATAGTTAGTACATCAAATGCACTATTATTTGGAATCAACATCAAGTGTATTCAAAAAATAGAATTCGAGTTCATGTAGTACACATAGTTCATATCTATCTCTATAGTAATCATGTGGTGTGTTATTAAGGTAATACACGAATGATGGTTGAAGTTGGCAACAATCATGATTGTAGATTGTTATTGAAATAGAGAAACGAATTCAAATTCAGTTCGAATTACAGCGGTAGTATAGACATTTGGAATGCACTAAAATGTTGGTATGAGTAGGACATAACATGCATTATATAGCAAGCGAAAAAATTTAATTGGACATAACATGGATTCATACTACCGAATAGCATTTAATTGCACTAAATTGTTGGTATGAGTAGCTTTAAATAGCATTTTTATAGTAAAACGGGGCAAGACTCTCTCTTTGTGTGGTGTGAATAGTTTTATTTTTTCATTTTCTTTTTGGCTGAGGGAAGTGCGAATTGATTTGGTACATACAAGTACAATATTACACGTTAGGCTTGTCCCTAAAATTCAACCTGCGCCTTGTTATATCCCAAAAATTCAGATATCGTCCTCCCAAAACTGGCGCCTTCACAACCCGCACCTTGCTATCCCGAAATTACAACGCGCGCAAAAACTCCCTCCAGCTGCCAAATCTCGACACGCGAAAACCCCCTTCTAACCCTGAGCCGAAAGGGCCGCTAGTTCAAATCGGTGCGGGGTACTTTGGTAACACACCCTACATTTTGGACAAGCGAGTCCCTAAGTCATGGTTCACCCCCTCCCATCGCCTCCTTTTTGCCATTCGAAATCCCAGGTCGCCATAACCTCTCCGCTCCAGCCGCTAAACCCCACCCTCCTCCGTCCGCCACCTCATCGCTGCCCAGCGAGAGCCTCTTCCCCAATGACATCATCCACTGCAACAGCTCGACGTCCCTCGTCCACCTCCCCGGATGAGGATAAGTCGTCCATCTCGTCGTCCCGCCGGTTCAGCCGCCCTGTTCTCCACCTCCAAGGAGCTGCTCCGACGATCGCCTCGTCTAACGCGGCTGCTCCATCCCCATAGCGCCGCCTTAACCTGCTCCACCGGAACCGCAACATCCTCACCGACTCCTCGAACGAAGCCGAGGCCTACTCGGCGCCACCAAAGAGGTTGTACACTCATCACATCGCACCTTCTCCTTAGCTCAACCTCCCGGCACCGACGGTGCTCCATCCCGCACCCCCATGGAGCGGCTACCTTGAAGCTGGCGCCGCGGGCGACATCTCCACGGCGGCTCTCCCCTAGTGCGAGGCCCCTTCGGCGGCAGCGTCCATACCAGCCGGATCTGCTGCTGCTGCTCTGGCTCTCGCTCGCTCGCTCGCATTGCTGCTGCTGCTCCGGCTCTCGCTCGATCGCTCGCCCAGCTGCTGCTGCTTTGGCTCTCTCTCGCTCGCGCTGCTGCTGCTGCTCTCCCCCTAACTCGTGCTGCTGCTCTGCTCCGATTTAGCTACACTTCAATCGACTGAATCGACTTTTGGGTCAGTCGATTTTCAGGGGGTGGGGGGCTCGCCGGAGTTAAGGGAGAACCACCCGCAGCGGGGACGGGGGCTCGCCGGAGAGGTACCCCACTATGTATCTTAGGGTTCAGGGTGGGGGCAGGGGGGCTATAGGGCTGGCCGAGGCGACGGCGGACCGGCGGTGGGGAGTTGTTTCGGGGCGGCAAGGCGGCGCTGGGGCCGGTGGTTCGGTCGGTGGTGGATGGTGGCTAAGGGGGTGCATGTTGAAGATGAACTGCAGGCCCTCCCTAAACTACATGTCAAGTGCCTCTCTGCTACCATTGCGTTCAGTTTCGACAGTAACATTCAGATTCCACAGTAAATTTCAGTTTCGACAGTTAAGTTCAGAGTCAACAGTTTTTACCTCATCTGTTGTAGTCAGGTGGTTTTTGGTGATGAAAATTTTACATCTATTTTACATCATCTATTGGAGATGCTATTAGAATCCCACTTGAGATTGACGATGTCTGTCTTGTGCTGCTTTAGCCTTGACGTCTTACGGCTCATCAGCGCTGCTCCAACGACAGAACGATCCATCACAACAAAGCAGTGCCCTGGACGCCGTCTACAGATTCCTCAGATCTTCCTCCACACCTCCGACAGCCACCTCTGCCTCAACTGCTTCAGCGACCAACCCAAAGATGTTGAAGTCAACACGGCTACGGCAAAGAGGTTGTACACTTGTTGCATCACTTATTACTATACATTCATGTCGATCCATTAGGGCTATTTTGGTTCAACGGAAAAACGTAGCAATAGGGAATTTTCCAATGGCACTCTACTATTCAATTATTCATGCATTTTGTTGAAAGGAATGAAGCAAAACATCCACCTGGACCTACTTTTCAAAATCATATGCATGAAAATAAGACCAAGTGCATTAGTGGCAGAATAACATTCTAACTGTACACGCTTTCATATGGTTTCACTTTATTTTGGCCATGTTTCTTTGCATTCCTCTGCTCTTCCAATTCCTGTAAACCAAACACTCAAGTTGACAGAAATCCTGTGTTTACAAATGCTCTGTTTACCATGTGCGTTCCTATCCTATTCTGGTGTTTTTCATATCCCTGCGTTTTTAGAATCATGCAAGCCAAATGAGCCCTTATAGAATTACTTCAGTTACAGGTAGGTGTCGAAGGGAACTTTGTGTGGTTTGTCCTGCTCCTGCCGCGACGTCGTCCACCTCAACTAAGCTGCTCCATCGACAGAAACATCCACCAAACCAGACATCACGACTCCTGACCGTCTTTCACCGCCTCAGATCTCCTTCCATGCCGCCGCCACCCACTGGAACGGCATCACCATCATCGACTCGGCAGATGAACCTAATGAGTACACGGGTCCACAAGAGAGGTCACACTCTTTTGTTTTTGCTTATGTTATGCATTGCTTAAAATTACCTGCTACTTTATCGTCCTATTCACCTCTTGGACTCCAAGTCAGGTCCAAATTAAGGTTCAAACTTGAGTTCTAAATTAGTTGTGGGGCACATATCGAGGAAGCAATGAATAGTATCTATGTCTAATATCTGGTTCACCTAGGGTATGCCTATGTTGTTCATCTTGGGTGGGAAACAAATAGTAAAGCAATCATCATCTGTCTTTTTATTAAATTAAAGCAATCATCAGTCTGCTATCATTATTTTTGGATCCATCCACTGGTTGTTACCAGCACTCTAAATTTCTGCATGCTCTCCTTACATAATCTCACCATATTTTTTTTCGTATGCGTGTCAGATATTGTACACAGTCATGCTGAACATGTAGAGAAAAATAGAAGAGTTTTGCGCGGCAATAAAATGTCATGCAGACATTGCTTCATGGTGGGTTCAATGGCAAACCCTACCCACCCCTCTCCAGATTGTAATCCAAAGGAAGATATCTGTTCTGAGGCGGATTCAGACGCCGCTGACCACTTCTATTTACCCCCCAAGGTGTTTGCTCTACCTTGGCATGATGATTTTAGTCATATCATGCATATGTTGCCTTGCAATGCCTACTTTTGACATCATATATGTCATCTGCTTAGTTTAGACATGTTCTGTAATGCCACCTGTTTAGTTTCTATATCATATATGGGAATTGTGCAGTCTCATGTCTTTTAGCCAGCCATAATATACGTGAAATGTGCAATGCCATCCTGTTTAATGAGGCATCATATATTTGAATGATATCTTGCCCATACTTTTCTTCATTACATTTCCATTTGTCGACAATGTTTGTACATTAAACTACTCTTCCAGTGAATCAGCCATTTGGGTGGGAGATTGAAAAATCTGGAGTGAAAACAAGGCCTTCAGCGCAGACAGTGCTACTTGCCGAAGCAGATCTCTTGTTGGGTCCCGATAGCTCCTCAGAGATGGATTCCGAGACAGAGGACCAGTCCTATTCCCCCACCGAGGTGTATGCTCTAACTTGGCACGGTTATACTGCTCATATCATGCATATGGTGTCTTGCATTGCATAGATTAGACATCATATACACAACATTCAACACCATGTTCTTAGTTCAGACATCATATCTAATGCCCTTTGTTTAGCATATAAATCACATATGTGAATTAAATGATGCGATCCTGATTACTTAGATAACATGTAGGTGAATTATGTCATGCGATCTTGTTTAGTTATTCATCATATCTTTGAATTATGTTATGCTATGCCATCCAGTTTAGATAGACATCATATATGTGAAATTATGTCATGCTATCCGTTTTAGTTAAACAATATATATGTCAACTATTTCATGCCCTCTTTTTCCACACTATCTATTGCATTTGTCTCTCATACAATGTCTGTACATTCAACTATGTTTCCTGTTTATCAGCCGTTTGAATTGGAGCGGGTGATGCCAGCATCTAGCGGACGAAAAACACGGTCTTCAAATAAAACAGTGCTACCTCTTGGTGGAGATAGCACCCCGGTTGTACATGCACGAGAACTAGCCCTACCACACATAACCCAAACTCTCGCAGATTGTACCCCTAGTGCGATGGACAGAGAACCAGCTTCACCCAATCTAACCCCAACCCCAGCAGATAGTAACCCAGTTCCTGTTGACATAGCACCATCTCCACCATAGAGCTCCCAAACAAGAGAAGTTAGTAAGGCAGCTCCAGTGCCCAAAGGGCCAGTACTACCACGGCGAACCCAACTCCACCAGTTAGTACGCCTATTCCTGTGGAGGAAGCACAACCAGCTAGTCGTAGTTTAGCATCTATCGCATTTGATGTTGTTAAATCGTATGTGTGTATCTTCCCATCTTGGAAATATTATAGTGAAGATGAAGGAAAATACCAGTTGCAGGTGTTTGTCGAGGAGTTATGTGTAAGTAATGTTATTCATGGCAATTACTTTGCTTTGTCCCATACATCCTACCTCCATGATGGTTATAATATAGCAAATTTTCCCATTTTTCTCTATAGAGAAGGACCGATTTGGAAACTCAGGATGAGGTAACCTGTGCTAATACCTCTGCTATCTTCAAGAATGCTTGGTGGCAGTATCGGAATTACCTGAAGAAAACGTACTTCATCGGCAAAGAAACTCATCAAATTCCCTTATGTTCTCCTGAGACACATTTACTGGACGATGACTGGGAATGCCTTATTCTGTACTGGTCCCGAACCAAGAATGTGGTAAGGCCTATGAGCTCATTTTCTATTTTAAGTACTATATTCTTGTGTCTTACTGTACTCTGTTCATGTAGAACAAGTGCCTAAACCTGAAGAACAACTGTTCTAATTTAAGATTCCATTGCTATCATAGTTCAGAAAAGCGCTAGGCGTTAATTGTCCGTTTTGCCACTGCCTTGCACTTTACTGACCAAAGCGCATGTTTATGCGCAGTTATGCACAGATTAAGCGTAGTTATGCGCAATGCATTTCGCCAACGCCTAGAGCCTAGGTGCGCTTAAGTGCTCGCTTAGGCGCGCCTTTTTTAACTATGATTGCTATCGTGCATACTGCTTTGCTCTTGTATCACTGTATTTACTCATACAAACTTATTTTTAAATTGAAGGATCCAATCGAAACTTCAATGGCACAGCAGGTATGTTCACGCATGTTTCTTTAACAGGCTTGCTCTTATCAATAGCTCTGTTGATTTCAATTTAAATTGTGTATATAGTTGACTTCTCATATCATGCACATTACTAGCATCACAACAGAGCCAATAGTGTTGTTGTACATGTAGACCCATGGTACCCATCTGAAATCTTGTTGTGCCATGTAGTTTCCCACGCTTTGTATTCTTTCACTGCTGCTTTGTCTTGAACTGATATGATTTGAACCGTGTCTCTACTTTGATTTGGCAAGACAATGCAGTGACCATAGGACATAGATATATGTTTGTTTGATGCTTTTATTATGTACTAGTACTTGGCAATAGAAGACTTGGTAGTTTAATCATGTCTGCCTTACTAATGAACTGGTTCATCGAAATGAGTTTCATATACTAGTACATGCTAAACTGTTATGTGTCTGCTTGTTTCTTCTTTTAGAATGCAGACAGAATATTGGGGAAGAGTGCCTTATTAAGCAATGGTAAAGGAAGTAATGCAGATAAGGTTCAGGATAGTGACACATCCTTGTTGGTCTCCAACAAAGCTGATAAAACAGCTAAGGAAGACTATCTCGAAGACAGTGAGACAACCCCAAAGTCCTGTCTTGGTTTAGTGTTGGAGTTACTGGCCACTACCGCTTGCACAAGCTATTCAAACTCACTGTATGAATCAGTTCGGTTTCTTGAGTCTCAACTACAAGCTGAAAGACATCGATCAGTTGTGATGCGACAAGAAGCGGAAGGACTGCGGAAGTCCCTAGAGCATTCAGATGCATAGTTTCTGGTGCAACAGCAAGCGTTGGAGGATTTTAGCGCCAAACAGGACAAAGCTAATAAGCTTGCTAAGCTTATTGCCAGCATGGTGGATACCATGTTTCTTGAGCTCTTATGGAGTTCTTTCAGTTATGCTCTTGTTTTGTTGCCATGTTTATTTGCAGTGGTGGCCAGTTTTGACGGCCTGTGTATGTAATATGCTGCTTTGTTCCCTATATTTGCACTGGTGGTGAACTTTGATGCCCAGTGGATGTAATATGTGTAATAGCGGTAATAGGATAGTGTTAATTGCTTGCTTATTTATTTCCTTAGTGTCTTGTTTACTTGTTTGCTTGTAGTCACTGCAGTTCTTTTTCTGTGTTTTTCTAGTGGCCACAATAACCTATTTTTGGAAACTAGGCCAAAATAATCATGGCAACACACAGACTGCTGTAACCATGGGCCTCCTGCGGGCTGTATGATCCATGGGCCTCCTGCGGGCTGTATGATCCATGGGCCTTCTACGAGCCGTAGGATCCATTGGCCTTCTATACGGGCCGTAGGATCCATGGGCCTTCTACGGGCCGTACGATCCATGGGCCTTTTACGGGACGTAGGATCCATGGGCCTTCTACGGGGCGTATCGTCATTTCTCCAATCATGGGTCGTACTATTCGTGGACAATAACCGGCCGTTTATTGGCCGTATTTGATAACTCTAAGAAAACAGCCCAACGGGTTTTTTTCGACATGATAACGGCCCAACGTATTAACGGGCCACAAACGGGCTGACTATAACCACGGGCTGAGTTTGGCCCACAAGCAGAAAATGACAGTAACGGGCCATAAGTAACCGAATGCTGGAAATGAGCCCAAGAATAAATGGGCCCTGAGAAGGCCGAAAGATATCATGGGCTGGAAATAGCCCAACGGAATAATGGGCCATTGATGGGTATAAAGTGATACACTGTTCATTACGGGCCAGTTTTACCACGGGCCGTTAAGGGGCCGAGGGTTACTAAGGGCCTCATATGGGCCAAAAGACGGCATGGGACATACATGGGCCGGAAGTTAAAACGGGCTGGAATTACATTGGATGGCCCGGATGATGCTACTGGGCCTAATTCGGATAGGCCGTAAACGAGCCCTGGGATAGCGGGATGTAAATGGGCTATATGCGAATAGGCCGTTAACAGGCTTGCCGTGGGCCGGCCCGCCACCTTTTGACCAAGTCAAACGGGCCGGCCTTTTCACAGGAATGTGCCTCTGTTGGGCCGTGCCATGTGTCGGCGTATCATAGGCGCTTTGTGTCCAATGATTGGATGACATCTGTCCCAACGTTGAGCCGACACGTGTTTCCTCCAGCCAATGATGATTTTACACGTGGAAAATCCCCATTGGTCGGGGCTGTTAACGGGTTATCGAATCCAAAACCGTACCTGATAGCTTAACGGTGTTCCGTTACGGTGGATGCCACGTGTCGGTCACCCTTGACGAAAGCACTTCTGTGACGCGTGATTTATCGTCATGGAAGTGGACACTTCAGTGATGATAATTTTGGTAATGTCATGGAACACTTCTACGACAGCACAGGTATGACTATCTTGATTCTGTCATAAATTTGGCATCGATGTACATGCATGACAGAAAACGTGACCTACTGTGACGAGCACGTATCATCACGGAAGTGTATTTCTTTTTGTAGTGGCGGAGTGTTGCCAAGGCTTTATGGCCATCCGCATCCCCTCCAGGAAGTATGGAGGAGCTTGTGAAGCTATTTAAGGGAGCTCGGCACCGCTTTGGATTATGGAAGATATCGGCTTGCCGGGTAGGCGCACGAGAGGTCTGGGCCATGGTGAAAACGCGGTACACCGGACTGGATCCGAATCATATGGCCCGGGTCAGGCCTCGGGGGTCAGATGGGAAAGAAATTCCAGTAAGCTTGGTATATGACCAAGTAAAGATAGCCGCCAAGTTTTCACAACAGGATTGTAGGTTAGACAGCCTGTTAGATGGTACAGAGGAAGAAGTAGCTTTTGTCCAAGTGACTATGTACATTCAATTAACAAATGTGTCGCTAGCCGAATTGTAAAACGATTGCCATGGCAGACCTTTTTGCTTCGACCTCCGGACCCAAAGGTGCGGAGTGTTTCCGAATACCGGACCGGCGATAAATGCCGGGGCATGCGTGGAAACCAGGCGTGGGGGTCATAGTTGCTTGAACACACAAGTTGTATTCGGCTAGCTATGTTATATTACTTATTGATTGTAAGAAATATCTTCCAGAGAGAATAGTTCCGTTAAGGGTTCCTTTCCCTGGGTGAACATCCGTTAGGATGCATGCCCAAACTGTGATCCGAAAGATCGCAATATACATAATATCTGGGGGTTCATAGTGCAATGAGGGTAAAACGTCTTTAGTTCGCCGACCGATTATTCCCTTAAGAACACTAGCTTTCGGCGTCACCCAGTCTGAGGTACAGGTCCGGATGACCCGGCTGTAACAATCGCAAAGGTGCTCCCTTTATGCCCTAGCTGAAGAAACGGGAACGTAGGGCATAAGCACAAGAGCCAGGCAACCCAGCTTGGCAAAAACTTAAGTCATAAAGGTGCATATAATGGCGAAGAAAAGGTATATATGAGAAAAGGCCGCATATGCGGTGAGCTCGATGCTCGAAAGATGATAATAAGCTTCTGTAAAAGAAGCCCCCAGGTATTATGGGCGTATACATTTAAGGATGTGTACCTCATAAGTGTGTGGTCTAGCCGCACAAGAGCTATAAAGCTAAAGAATTTAAAGAGAGAGAAATGGAAAAAGGAGAACAAGAAAATGAACAATGAGTCCGGCTCTAGGCGTAGAATCTTCGGAGTCTGGCGGCATTCCACGGGTTCGGCTCTAAGCGATTATTCGATGCATCACGCAGGCGGTACGCACCTCCAGTTAGAACTTCATCTATAATGAAGGGACCCTCCCATTTGGGCTTGAGTTTGTCCTTTTTCTTTTCTGGCAAGCGTAGAACGATTTCACCAACATTGTAAGTCTTGGCCCGCACTTCTCTGCTTTGGTACCTGCAAGCTTGTTGTTGATAGAATGTGGAATGGGATTTTGCAATGACACGCTCCTCCTCCAGGGCATCCAGACTGTCCTGCCGATCGAGCTTGGCTTCTCTCTCTTCGTACATGCGCACTCGAGGTGAGTCATGAATGATGTCGCAGGGAAAAACCGCCTCTTCGTCGTACACCATGAAGAATGGTGTGTAACCGGTAGTGCAATTCGGTGTGGTCCGCAGCCCCCAGAGTATGGAGTCGAGCTCCTTGACCCAGTGTTTTTCTGACTCTTTTAAAGACCGCACTAGTCTAGGCTTAATGCCGCTGATGATCAGGCCATTAGCTCGTTCGACTTGACCGTTTGTTTGGGGGTGATAGACGAAGGCATAATCGAGCTTGATACCCAGGTTAGCACACCAGGTTTTCACTTCGTCGGCTGTAAAAGCCGTTATCGGTGATGATGTTGTGTGGGACACCATAATGGTGTACGACACCAGATATAAAGTCTATCACTGGTTCGGCTTCGGCCGTTTTAACTGGTTTGGCCTCTATCCACTTAGTGAATTTATCTACCATGACCAGCAAATATTTTCTATTATGGCTTCCCCCTTTAAGGGGTCCGACCATATCAAGCCCCCAGACCATGAAAGGCCAAGTAATGGGGATTGTTTGTAGGGCAGTAGGCGACATATGGCTTTGATTGGAAAAAAGCTGGCATCCTACACAACGTTGGACAAGGTCCTGTGCATCTGCTCGGGCCGTCGGCCAGTAGAAACCAGTATGGAAGGCCTTACTTACAAGAGCCCGAGCTGCAGCGTGGTGACCGCCGAGACCAGCATGGATTTCGGCCAGGAGTTGTCATCCTTCTTCTTCGGAGATACATCTTTGAAGTATTCCGGTAGCACTCTTCTTGTAGAGCTCTCCTTCATGAACCTTGTAGGCCTTTGAACAACGAACGATGCATTGAGCCTCATTCTGATCCTTAGGGAGCTCTCGCCTATTGTGGTAGGCCAAGAAGGGTTCGGTCCATGGGGCAATTACTGCCATTATTAGATGGGCCGATGGTGTTATTTTGGTGGCTAAGCCCCCGATGATATCGGTATTCTGTTTGGAGTCTGGGAGTGTAATCGGATCCGGACTAGTGTTGCCGCTCTCATCCTGCCACACCACAGATGGCTCGAAGAGCCTTTCCAAAAAGATGTTAGGCGGGACGGGGTCATGCTTAGTGCCCATTCGAGCAAGGACATCCGCTGCTTGATTACTTTCTTGAGACACATGATGGAAATCGAGTCCCTCGAACCGAGCTGATATTTTGAGTACGGCGTTACGATAGGCCACCATCTTTGGATCTTTGGCGTTGAATTCTCCGTTTATTTGGGGTATTGCGAGATTTGAATCCCCGCACACCTCCAGGCGTTGTATGCCCACGGATACAGGCATCTGAAGACCGTGCAATAAGGCCTCGTATTTGGCTGCATTGTTGGAGTCTGTGTATAGTATTTGGAGTACGTACTGGACTATATCTTCTGTGGGGGATGTTAAGACAACGCTCGCTCCTAAACCGGCCAGCATTTTAGAGCCATCGAAGTGCATGAATGATAACCCACAAGTATAGGGGATCAATTGTAGCCTCTTTTGATAAGTAAGAGTGTCAAACCCAACGAGGAGCTAAAGGTAGAACAAATATTCCCTCAAGTTCTATCGACCACCGATACAGCTCTACGCACGCTTAACGTTCACTTTACCTAGAACAAGTATGAAACTAGAAATACTTTGTAGGTGTTGCGGGATAGGTTTGCAAGAATATAAAGAGCACGTAAATAAAAACTAGGGGCTGTTTAGATAAAGAAGCAACGAAGTTAGTATAGCGAGTGTGGAAAAGTGGTGGTAGGAGTTGCGAAATTGTCCCTAAGCAATTGAGTACTTTACTAGACCGATAGCAAGTTTTATGTGGGAGAGGCCACTGCTAGCATGTCATCCCTACTTGGAATTCTATGCACTTATGATTGGAACTATTAGCAAGCATCCGCAACTACTAACGTTCATTAAGGTAAAACCCAACCATAGCATTAAGATATATTGGCCCCCCTTCAATCCCGTATGCATCAATTTCTATGCTAGGTTGAAGCTTCTGTCACTCTTGCCCTCCAATACATAGTCCTATCAACATACAACTAACCCTATGGTGTGATCCATGCGCGCGCTCATATGATGGGCACCAAAGGACAACAGCATAACCACAATCAAATTAAACCAATCATAGCAATTCACCAATTACCGATAGGACAACGAAAATCTACTCAGACATCATAGGATGGCAACACATCATTGCATAATAATATGAAGCATAAAGCACCATGTTCAAGTATAGGGTACTGCGGGTTGCAGGAGAGTGGACCGCTGTAGATAGATGGGGGAATGTGATGAAGATGTTGGTGAAGATGACGGAGGTGTTGGTGTAGATCGTCGTCACACGATGATGGCCCCGGTGGCGTTCCGGTGCCACCGGGATAGAGGGGGAGAGGGGGCCCTCCTTCTTCTTCTTCCTTGGCCTTCCCCCTAGATGGGAGAAGGGTTTCCCCTCTGGTCCATGGTCTCCATGGCGGCGGAGGGGCGAGAGCCCCTCTGAGATTGGATCTGTCTCTCTGTCTCTCTCTGTTTCTGTGCTCCCTGATTCGGCCCTTTCACCGTTTCTTGAATTCCCGGAGATCCATAACTCCGATTGGGTTGAAATTTGGACACGTTTTTATCCGTATATTGGCTTTCTTGCGGCGAAAGAAGGGCACCAACCGCCTTACGGGGTGGCCAATAGGGTCCAGGGCGCGCCCCCTGCCTCGTGGCCCCCTCGGGCATCGTCTCGCGTTGATTCTTCTTCCCAAAAATCACATATATTCCAAAAAAAATCTCTATCAGTTTTTATCCCGTTTGGACTCCGTTTGATATGGATTTTCTGCTAAACAAAAACATGCAACAAACAGGAACTGGCACTAGGCACTCAATCAATATGTTAGTCCCAAAAATAGTTTAAAAAGTTGACAAAAGTATATGAAAGTTGTAGAATGTTGGCATGGAACAATCAAAAGTTATAGATACGACGGAGACGTATCAGCATCCCCAAGCTTAATTCCTGCTCGTCCTCTAGTAGGTAAATGATAAAAAAATTGATGTGGAATGCTACCTAGCATAATCTTGATCATGTAATCTAATCATGGCATGAATATTAAGACATAAGTGATTCAAAACAATAGTCTATAATTTGACATAAAGACATCAATACTCAAGCATCCCAACAAACAATCATGTCTTTCAAAATATCAACGGTAAAGAAAGCTATCCCTACAAAATCATATAATCTTGTCTTGCTCTATCTTCTTAACACAAAGTATTTATCATGCACAACCCCAATGACAAGCCGAGCAATTGGTTCATACTTTTTAACGTGCTTCAGCTTTTTCAACCCTCACGCAATACATGAGTGAAAGCCCTGGATATAGCACTACAGGTGGAATAGAGTATGACGATAGGGGTAAATATAAAGAAGACAAAAAGTAAGAAAGTCTCACACCGACGCGGCTAACCAACTGGCTATGGAGATGCCCATCAATCGATATCAATGTGAGGAGTAGGGATTGCCATGCAACGAATGCACTAAGAGATATAAGTGTATGAAAGCTCAAACTAGAAACTAAGTGGGTGTGCATCCAACTTGCTTGCACATGAAGACCTCGGGCATTTGAGGAAGCCCATCATCGGAATATACAAGCCAAGTTCTATAATGAAAATCCCCACTAGTATATGAAAGTGATAACTCAAGAGACTCTCTATATGAAGAACATGGTGCTACTTTGAAGCACAAGTGTGGTAAAAGGATAGTAGCATTGCCCCTTCTCTCTTTTTCTCTCTTTTTTTGTGTTTTTTGGGTGGGCTTCTTTGGCCTATTTTTTTGTGGGCTTCTTTGGCCTCTTTTATTTTTTTTGTAAAGTCCGGAGACTCATCCCAACTTGTGAGGGAATCATAGCTTCCATCATCCTTTCCTCACATGGGATAATGCTCTAATAATGATGATCATCACACTTTTGTTTACTTACAACTCAATATTACAACTAGAACAAAAATACGACTCTATAGAATGCCTCCGGCGGTGTACCGGGATGTGCAATGATCTAGCGTAGCAATGACATCAAAAAACGGACAAGCCATGAAAACATCATGCTAGCTATCTTACGATCATGCAAAGCAATATGACAATGAATGCTCAAGTCATGAATATGATGATGATGGAAGTTGCATGGCAATATATCTCGGAATGGCTATGGAAATGCCATGATAGGTAGGTATGGTGGCTGTTTTGAGGAAGATATAAGGAGGCATATGTGTGATAGAGCGTATCGTATCACGGGGTTTGGATGCACCAGCGAAGTTTGCACCAACTCTCGAGGTGAGAAAGGGCAATGCACGATACCGTAGAGGCTAGCAAATTGTGAAAAGGTAAGAGTGTGTGTAATCCATGGACTCACATTAGTAATAAAGAACTCATATACTTATTGCAAAATTTTATAAGCCCACGAAGCAAAGTACTACTACGCATGCCCCTAGGGGATAGATTGGTAGGAAAAGACCATCGCTCGTCCCCGACCGCCACTCATAAGGAGGACAATCAATAATAAATCATGCTCCAACTTTGTAGCATAACGAGAGACTATACGTGCATGCTTCGGGAATCACAAACCTTAACACCAATATTCTTACTAAGCACAACCATTTAGTAGTACCTCCCACATATTATCATCTCTATATCGCAAAACTATTGCAAGGAATCAAACATATCATATTCAGTGATCCATAAGTTTTATGTAGGATTTTATGACTAACCATGTAAATGACCAATTCCTGTCATCTCTCTAAATAGATATAAGTGAAGCAAGAGAGTTCAATTCTTTCTACAAAAGATATGCCCACGCTCTAACAAATATAAGTGAAGCAAAAGAGCATTCTACAAATGGCGGTTTTCTATGTGAAGAGAAACAGGCAATCCAAACTTCAAATGATATAAGTGAAGCACATGAAGCATTCTATAAAGCCATACTCAAAAGATATAAGTGAAGTGCAAAGAGCATTCTATAAATCAACCAAGGATTATCTCATACCAGCATGGTGCATAAAAGAAAAGTGAAAACTAAATTCAAAAGACGCTCCAAGATTTGCACATATCACATGAACGAAACGAATCCAAAAACATACCTATACTTGTTGAAGAAAGATGGGATGCCTTCCGGGGCATCCCCAAGCTTAGACGCTTGAGTCTCCTTGAATATTTACTTGGGGTGCCTTGGGCATCCCCAAGCTTGAGCTCTTGCCTCTCCTCCTTCTCCTCATATCGAGACATCCTCGATCTTCGAACACTTCATCCACACAAAACTCAACAGAAAGTTCGGTAAGATCCGTTAGTATAATAAAGCAAATCACTACTCTAAGTACTGTTGCAAACCAATTCATATTTTGTTTTTGCATTGTAGCTACTGTAATATAACTTTTCCATGGCTTAATCCACTGATAGAAATCGATAGTTTCATCAAAATAAGCAAACAATGCATCAAAAACAGAATCAGTCTTAAACAGGACAGTCTGTAGTAATCTGAGCATTCACCATACTTTTGGTACTCCAAAAATTCTGAAAAATTAGGAAAATAAACAATTTGTATAGAAAGACAGTGCAAAAAGTTTTAGAACCGTTCGACGTTCCAATAAGAAATGTAAAATCGCGCACTACAGCCAAAGTTTCTATTTTGCACCACACAAACCAACAAGCTATGTAAACATCCTAAAGGCAAATCTTGGCATATTATTTTTTATAATACAAAGGAATTGTATTTATAAAAGCACTAAACAAAAATAAATGACTCTCTAAAACTTCCGTGTTGTCTCCCTGGCAGCGCCTTCTTTAAAGCCATTAAGCTAGGCATATAGTGCTCAAGTAATAGATCCACCCGGATCCCAAGGTATATCAAAGCCAATTTTAATTAACAATGATTTGTGATTTTGTAGTTAACACAAAGTAACATATATCATGTAATGACGAAGTCTAACTCTCTTCCTATGCATCGACATGTCATACAAGAACAATTCATGCACACATAGCAAAGGCCAATGCATAGTATAAATAGTTTCTTGCAATATTATCGTGTGGGAAACATAGAGAGGTGGAGATATAGTTCCTCTCTCATAATAATTGCAAGTAGGAGCAGCAAGCACATGCATATTATATCTATCAAAATCATCATGTGTAGTAGTAAAACGCAACCCATCAATATAATCCTTAATAAGGGCAAACTTCTCTGATATAGTGTAGTCGGGATAATTCAAAAAGATAATAGGACTATCATGCGTGGGTGCAATAGCAACAATTTCATGTTTAACATAAGGAACTATAGCGAGTTCATCTCCATAAGCATAATTCATATTGGCATCTTGGCCACAAGCATAGCAAGCATCATCAAAAAGGGATATTTCAAAAGAATCAACGGGATCATAACAATCATCAAAGCATTCATCCTTCGTTAAGAACGAAGGGACATTAAATAATGTATGAGTTGGAGAGTTACTCTCATTAGAAGGTGGGCACGGGTAGCTAATCCGATCTTCCTCCTTTTGTTCTTCGCTCTCCTCATCATCTTTTCCATCAAATGAGCTCACAGTTTCATCAATTCCTTCTTCCATAGACTCCTGCAAAATATTAGTCTCTTCTTGGACAGCGGAGCGGTCCTCAATATATGGTTTAACATAGGCATTAGAAGCATAATTATCATAGCAATATTTAAGTATGGCAAAATTTTCAGATTTGTAAAGAGTAGCATCATACGTTTCAATCAAAGAAGAAATTTCATAAGCACCCTTAAAAGCAACAAATTCTTCAATTTGTTGAACATCATAGTAATTATAAACACCCTTAGCATGCGAAGATATGATTCCATTATCACTAAACTCACATTGGTAGGGAAGGTGTTTCTTAGGTATTTCAGAACAACAAGTAACATCATATTTTTCACATAAATTCCAAGCATAGCAATGCAAACGATGAATTTGATCCAGTAAAAGTTTCCCTTTTTCAGATATATATGCGGTGTCGCACATAACAAGCATGCTCATCTAAAGATTTGCCCTCAACTAAGCTAGTTGGGGTTTCAGCACGAGCACATAGGGATCGAAGATGATCCAAGTAAAAAGCTTCAGGAGTGTGATAGATTTTGAATCGTTCTCCAACCATTGGGGTAGTAGGTACAACTATGTTTTTAGTATTTTGCGTTCCCTACCCATAACTAAAGGTTGAAAACAAGAGCACAAAATGAAAACTACTTAGTGATAAAGCAAACAAGCACACACGAGAATATTCACCCCACGCTATAACTCCCCGGCAACGGCGCCAGAAAAAGGTCTTATAACCCACAAATATTGGGGATCAATTGTAGCCTCTTTCGATAAGTAAGCGTGTGGAACCCAACGAGGAGCTAATGGTAGAAAAAATATTCCCTCAAGTTCTATCGACCACCGATACAACTCTACGCACGCTTAACGTTCGCTTTACCTAGAACAAGTATGAAACTAGAAATACTTTGTAGGTGTTGCGGGATAGGTTTGCAAGAATATAAAGAGCACGTAAATAAAAACTAGGGGCTATTTAGATAAAGAAGCAATAAAGTTAGTATAGCGAGTGTGGAAAAGTGGTGGTAGGAGTTGCAAAATTTTCCCTAAGCAATTGACTACTTTACTAGACCGATAGCAAGTTTTATGTGGGAGAGACCACTGCTAGCATGTCATCCCTGACTTGGAATTCTATGCACTTATTATTGGAACTATTAGCAAGCATCCGCAACTACTAACGTTCATTAAGGTAAAACCCAACCATAGCATTAAGATATATTGGTCCCCCTTCAATCTCGTATGCATCAATTTCTCCACTTTTTCTCCAACAAGGGACACTTCATGCTCCTCTGACACCCTAGTCGCATCTATTCATTGCTCTCCATCGCCAAAAAGCCCAGCCGTCTCTCCGCCGGTGACGCCTCCGCCCCCGGTCTCTCCACCTTCTGAGCCTCTGAAGGCCAACTTTGCGCTTGATGCCCACCGCTATGTTCCGGTTAGCCATCACATTGTTGATGGTGGAGGCAATAGGCTGCCTCGGACTTTTGTCACGCCTCCTGCCCCCATTGTCCGTCGCCATGAGGAGTTCATGGTGGCTGAAGTCATGCCTCTGCCACCTCCTGATCAAGTGGGGCCTTCTCGTGAAGAAGTGGTTGATTTGCTGGAGAATATGGGTATTCAGGTTAGATCTGCTCAGCCTTGCATTTGTGGTGTTGGTCTGTTCCAACTTAGAGATGCTGAAGTTCGTTTCCGCTTGTTGCAATTGCCACCGCAACCTTTGGGTGGTGATAGATTTGTCAGATTTCATAAGCATGATGAGGGAGTTGGTTATAGAGGCACTCAGGGTTTCCGTGATGGATGTTTGATGTTCCTTAGTATTCCTCTGGATCTTAGGACTACTGAAAATATTAGAGCTACTGTTAATACTTTTGGGAAATTTCGGCACTGGGTGAGTGATGATCCATATTTGGTTCGCTCCATTGTTTTTGCTTCCTTCCCTGAGGATATTTTGATCCCTCGAGATGTGGTTTTCACTGATTATGCTACCTATGGAGGGGCCAAGGTGTCCTGGACTGCTCCCTGTTACATTTTGGGAGCAAACTTCGCGGAGCAAATGCCTGAAGATGAAGACCCGATGCCTTTGGATGGAAACCCGCATCCTCTTCCTGGCCATGATCTGCCTGTTGAGCATAATTTTGTGCTGCCTCCGTACCCTGCCATTGGGTGGAATGACTTGCCGCCAATTCCTCCGCCCGCTGATCATGTTGCGGATGATAACTGGGGCAATGCAGTTTGGGGGGATGAGGAAAATGAGCATCATGCTAATGAACAGCAGCCAATTTAGGACCAGGAGTCCATGGTGATTGATCAGCCGGTTCCTTCTGATTCTGATGCGCACTTGGAAGAACCTGAGAATGTTCAGCCTCCTGTGCCTGGGGACGAGGTGGCCCCCCTGGTTGACATGCCTGAAAATGCTCTGCAAGCTCCTCAGATTGAAGATGTTGCCCCTCTTGTTGTTGTGCCAGAGCTTGAGCTTGCAGCTCCTGAGAATGTTAATGAGGCGCCCCTTGCTGTTAATGACTGGGCTATTGTGCCTTACCACCCTCCTCTGATTCAGTTTGAAAGGATTTTTGTTGGGTCTGTTAAGGTCGTTTTTGGTCCTGTCCTTCCACCTGAGCTTGCTTGGAAAGGGACTTTTGATTCTCTGCTGCAGTTCGGCCCTTTTATGGCCAAGCCCATGGCTATGCCATCTGTTGATTTTGAGCCCATTGTTCTCTCCAAGAGGAGTTGGGCCCTTGCTTTCAATGATGTTCAGGTGCTTTCACAACTACAGTTTGTTCAGGCTCTTGCTGCAAGCCCATCTTCTTCTCGGCCCGTTGCGAGAAAATTGTTTCCTTCAGTGGACTCTGAGGTCTCTAATAGCAATGCAGCCTTGGATTCTGGTTCTGGTCCTTCTGTGGTGGAAATGACATGCTCTGATGAAACATTCTCCTTCTCTGTTGAACGCCAAGTCAAGAAGGGTCGCAGATGCAAAACTATGGCGCCAAGGCCTCTTGTGGAATCTTCTGTCCACAGGTGTACCAGGGGATCAATCAAGCGGGATGGCTTCAAACCTGTCTTTCAGGTCTGAGCCCAAGAAGAAGAAGCCTAGGAGCAAGCCTTTTGTGGCTCCTGTTTCCAAGGATGCTGATCAGCATGGCCATGAAGACAATGTAGAAGACCCCCAAGATGTGCCTCCTCCTACTTCAATTTCCACCCTTCAGCGAGTTGGAGAAGATCTGGGCATAGCTCCAGAATAGCTATCTGTGGACCGGCTTATGGCCGAGCCGTGTGAAGATCGTCCTGCTGCGTTTGATGTCTAAACTCAGGATGCTTTCAAGGGTTTGGCAAGCCCTAAATTTGGTTGTTTATGTCCGGACTTCTTTTGCTTGTGCTAGACGAATATGTTTTGCAGTTCTTTCATGTTACCTCTCAGTGATTGTCATGGTTTGTAATAATGCACTTTGCTATATGTGCTGGATCTGGGCTCTGCATGTTGGACACTATTATATAGTGTTGCTTTATTGCTGCTTCTTTGCTGTTTATCATGAATCAAACATCTTTTAGGAAATGGAGTGTTCTTTGTTGGAACGTGCGTGGTCTTAATTCACCTACTAGGCAATGTGCTGTTAAGTAAAAAATTGAGGGAAGTCAATGTGTGGTGGCCTGCTTCCAAGAAACTAAATGTAGTTCTTTTGACAGCAGAGATATTAGGGCTTTTTTCCCCAAACATTTTGATTCGTTTGCTTTTGCCCCCTCTGTGGGTGCTTCTGGACGTATTCTTGTGGTTCGGAATTCCACAATCCTGTTTGGTATGCTTGTGGAAACACACCCCTTTGCTGTGGTTATCAATTTTACTTCCAGGCACAATAATGAGCAGTGGACTCTAGTATCTGTTTATGGGCCTTGTCAAGGTGAACCTAGGGACATTTTTGTTAACTGGCTCTACCATTTGAATATTCCTGTTGAAGATAATTGGCTGCTCCTAGGAGATTTTAATTTTATCAGATCTATTCTGCCAGGAGGGGATCTTAATGACATGTTCACTTTTAATGAAATTATTGGGCACCTAGGCTTGCTTGAGCTACCTTTGAAGGGTAGATCCTTCACCTGGTCGAATATGCAGGATGCTCCACTTCTAGAGCAGCTTGACTGGTTTTTTACGTCAACCAACTGGATTTCATGTTATCCTTTTTCTGAAGTGCTGCCTTTGGCCAGGACTGCCTCTAACCATGTTCCTTGTGTGGTTGTCATCAGCACAAACATTCCAAAACCTAATATTTTCAGATTTGAGAATTTCTGGGTGAAAATGGAGGGGTTTTATGAGTGTGTGAAGAAGTCATGGGAGAAGCCATCAAGGAAAGCACATATCTATGCTATTATTGCTGACAAACTGAAAACTCTTAGGCAGGATCTGAAGAAATGGAAGCTGGGGATTTCTAAGCTTAAAATTTTGATTGACAAATGTAATAAGGTGGTGATCATCTTGGATAATCTTGAGGAGGTGAGGCCCTTGTTTAGGCAAGAATTTAATTTCAGAAAGATTGTTAAGCTGCATGTGGAACATCTGCTGCATCTTCAGTTCTTGTATTGGAAAAAAAAGGTGCACTATCAAATATATCAAAGTGGGGGAGGAGAATACAAAATTCTTTCATGCTATGGCTACTGAAAGACATAGAAGAAACTCTATTGCTAGCCTCCAACTGCAGGATGGTACAGTAATCTCTGAACATAGTCAAATGGAAGGCATTATTTGGTCTGCTTTCAAAGGGAGAATGGAAACTTCTAGAGGAATTAATATGGGGTTTGATTTATGCACTCTACTTAAACCTGTTCCTGGCTTAGATGCATTAACCAAGCCCTTCACAGTTGCTGAGATTGAGAATGTTGTGAAGCACATGCCAGTGGATAAGGCCCCTGGACCTGATGGTTTCAATGACCTCTTTTTTAAGAAATGCTGGCCTCTTATTAGCAAAGAGTTTATTGCTCTTGCTCAGGAGTTTTATGATGGTTCTGCACATCTTGCTAATCTGAATTCCTCCTACATTACTTTGATCCCTAAAAAGCATGCTCCTGAGGGAGTGGGGGATTATAGGCCTTTGTATTTCACTGGATTGGGGGTTAAATTCATGTCTAAGATTGTTGCCAACAGGTTCCAGGAGCTCATTATGGAATGCATCCATAAAAATCAGTATGGCTTCATTAAATCAAGAACAATCCAGGATTGTATTGGATGGACTTTAGAGTATTTGCATCAATGTCACCAATCTAAGAGGCCTATTATCATCCTTAAGCTTGATTTTGAAAAAGCCTTTGACTCTATTGAGCACTCTGTTATTTTTAAGATAATGAAGTATAAAGGCTTTAATGAGAAATGGATTGGTTGGATCAGAGAGCTTTTAACTACTGGTTCTTCCTCAGTTTTGCTTAATGGTGTGCCTGGCAAGCAGTTCTTGTGCAAGAAGGGGGTCAGGCAAGGTGACCCTATCTCACCTCTTCTCTTTGTTTTGGCTGTTGATCTGCTGCAATCAGTTGTAAATTAGATGCATGTCAAGGGTGATCTACAGCTGCCAATTCCTTGCCATGATAAAGATTATCCAATCATTCAATATGTTGATGACACTTTGATTATTGTCCCTGCTGTGGATAGTCAATTGCTGGCTCTAAAGAAAATGTTGTTGGTCTTCTCTCAATCCACTGGTCTGGATGTAAACTATCATAAATCTTGCATGATCCCAATAAATGTTTCTTAGGAGGAGACAAAGAGATTGGCTGATATTTTTGGTTGTCAAGTAGGAAGTATGCCTTTTACTTATCTGGGACTTCCTGTTGGTACTACTAAGCCTAAAATGCTTGATCTAATGCCCTTGGTGGATTGCATGGAAAGAAGAATGACTGCTAGCTCCTCCTTCTTGGCCCGGGGGGAGGCTACAATATATAAACTCTGCTCTGTCATCTCTTCCTATTTTTTTCCTCTGCAGTTTGCTGATTAATCCTGGAATTTTAAAGCAGCTTCAAAGAATCCAAAGGCAGTGTTTGTGGAGAAAGAACAAACAAGAGTGTGCCCCCTCTTTGGCTGCTTGGGAGTTGATTTGCAGGCCTAAAAATAGAGGTGGTTTGGGTATTCTGAATCTGGGAATTCGGAATGTTGGATTTCTTCTCAAACACTTGAATAAGTTCTTTAACATGGCTGCAGTTCCTTGGGTAAACCTTGTTTGGAATTCTTACTGCCATGGAGTTGTACCACAGGGTACCACCTCATGTGGATCATTTTGGTGGAAGGATATCCTCAAGTTGGTGGACCATTTCAGAGAGGTGACATGGATTAAGGTCAATCAAGGGGATACTGCTCTTTTTTGGTCTGACAAATGGCAGCTAGGAAATTTTGTTACACCCTTGCAGCAAAGATTCCCTAGGCTCTTTTCTTACTGCAAAGATACTTTCTCAACTGTCAAAGAGGCCTTGAAGTGTTCAGAATTGATTTCTTAGTTTAATTTGCCTTTATCTGAGCAGGCTTATATGGAGTTTCTTTCTCTTAAAGATTTGATGTTGCATCATGTGGTTGAACCATCTGCAAAGGATGTGTGGTACTGGCATGGATCTGATAAACTCTATACCCCCAAGAGGTTTTACATCCAAATGCATTTGAACCTGCCTTTTAATCCTCTCTTGAATTGGATTTGGTCAAGCTCTTGCACAATGAAAATAAAGGTTTTTGCCTGGATGATGATCATGGACAGGTTGAATACTAAGGACATGATTGAGAGAAGGCATTGGCATATTGATGATGGGATCTCTTGTGTGCTTTGTCATTTGCAGATCAGGGAAGATAGGGATCATCTCTTCTTCAACTGTCTCTTTAGCCAGCGTGTGTGGGATTACCTTCAGATTGATTGGTCTCAAGGTACAAACATGACTGAAATTGCAGTCAATGCCAAAAGGGATTTCAACAAGACTTTTTTTGCTGAGGTGGTCTTCACTGCTTGCTGGAATATTTGGCTGATCAGAAATGCAAAAGCTTTTAGACATATTAGACCTAGTTTCAATCATTGGAGGAGAACTTTTGTTCATGACATGTCTCTTCTCTCCTTTAGGATTAAGCCTAGGTTCAAGGAGAGCCTTGTTCGATGGGTAACTTTTCTTCCCCCTTGATGTAATTTTCTTTCTCCTTGATGTACCTTAGTTTAGGTTTTTTCCTTGGGGTTATTCTTCATAACCTTGTACATATTGTAACTTTATCAGTTGGAATAAAATGATAGGATGTGGGGTTTTCCCCTACAGTGCACAGTCAAAAAAATTCTATGCTAGGTTGAAGCTTCTGTCACTCTTGCCCTCCAATACATAGTCCTATCAACATACAACTAACCCTATGGTGTGGTCCATGCGTGCGCTCATATGATGGGCACCAAAGGACAACAACATAACCACAATCAAATTAAACCAATCATAGCAATTCACCAATTACCGATAGGACAACGAAAATCTACTCAGACATCATAGGATGGCAACACATCATTGCATAATAATATGAAGCATAAAGCACCATGTTCAAGTAGAGGCTGCGGGTTGCAGGAGAGTGGACCGTTGTAGATAGATGGAGGAAGGTGAAGAAGATGTTGGTGAAGATGACGGAGGTGTTGGTGTAGATCGCCATCACATGATGATGGCCCCGGCGGCGTTCCGGCGCCACTGGGAGAGAGGGGGAGAGGGCCCCCTCCTTCTTCTTCTTCCTTGGCCTTCCCCTAGATGGGAGAAGGGATTCCCCTCTAGTCCATGGTCTCCATGGCGGCGGAGGGGCAAGAGCCCCTCTGAGTTTGGATTTGTCTCTCTGTCTCTCTCTGTTTCTACGCTCCCTGATTCTACGCTTTCACCATTTCTTGAATTCCCGGAGATCCGTAACTCCGATTGGGTTGAAATTTGGACACGTTATTATCCGGATATTGGCTTTCTTGTGGCAAAAGAAGGGCACCAACCGCCTTATGGGGTGGCCATGAGGGCCCAGGGCACGCCTGACCCCCTGGGGCGCGCCCCCTGCCTCGTGGCCCCCTCGGGGTCCCCTCGGGCATCGTCTCGCGTTTATTCTTCTTCCCAAAAATCACATATATTCCAAAAAAATCTCTGTCAGTTTTTATCCCGTTTGGACTCCGTTTGATATGGATTTTCTATGAAACGAAAACATGCAACAAACAGGAACTGGCACTGGGCAATGGATCAATATGTTAGTCCCAAAAATAGTATAAAAAGTTGCCAAAAATATATGAAAGTTGTAGAATATTCGCATGGAACAATCAAAAATTATTGATACGACGGAGACGTATCAATGACCCAGTTGGAATATGTATTGTACTCTTTAGGGAGTTTGGCCTCTGTCCATTCGGCGACGAAGTCGGCCAATACCTGGGATTTGATGGCTCGGCGTGGTTTGTATGGTATATCAAATGGCAAGAGCTCAATGGCCCACTTGGCAATCCGGCCTGTAGCTTCGCGGTTGTTTATTATGTCATTGAGTGGTACTTCGGAAGCCACGGTGATTGAGCACTCTTGGAAGTAGTGCCGTAGATTCCAGGATGCCATGAAGACTGCATATGCTATGTTTTGGTAATGAGGGTACCGGGATTTGCATGGTGTGAGGAACGGTGGATACATAGTATACCGGCTTCTGAAGTGGGAATTTATGTCTGTCCTCCTCTCATTCAACGACGAGCACCGCACTCACCACCTGGTGTGTCGCAGAGATGTATAATAACATGGGTTCACCGACGTTTGGTGCCGCCAGAATTGGGTTGCTCGCTAAAAGAGCTTTTATTTCTTCCAGTCCGGCCGTTGCCGCGTCCGTCCACTCGAAGTGGTCGGTGCGTTGGAGCAGGCGATATAGTGGCAGTGCCTTTTCTCCTAGCCTGGATATAAAGCAGCTTAAAGCTGCCACGCATCCGGCTAGCTTTTGGACCTGTTTATGGTCTGTTGGTGTGGCCAACTGTGACAGAGCTCGGATTTTGGCTGGGTTTGCCTCAATTCCTCTATTGGAAACGATGAAGCCTAGCAGTATTCTGGCGGGGACGCCGAAAACACACTTTTCTGGATTGAGCTTGATGTCATATGTACGAGGGTTGTCGAATGTGAGACGCTGGTCATCTACTAGTGACTCGATGTGCTTAGTTTTGATGACGACGTCATCCACATATGCTTCGACAGTTTTGCCGATTTGTTTCTCCAAGCATGTTTGAATCATGCGTTGGTAGGTGGCGCCGGTGTTTTTCAGCCCGAAGGGCATAATATTGAAGAAGAAAGGCCTGTATGGGGTACTGAATGCCGTTGCAGCTTAATCAGATTCCTTCATTTTGATTTGATGGTATCCGGAGTATGCGTCGAGGAAACACAGTGAGTTGTGCCCTGCAGTGACATCAATGATCTGATCGATGCGAGGGAGGGGGAAGGGATCCTTAGGGCAAGCCTTGTTGAGGTCTTTGAAATCGACGCACAGGCGCCAGGATTTATCCTTCTTTGGTACCATCACCAGGTTTGCTATCCAGCACGGATGTTTTATTTCTCTGATGAACCCGACCTCAATAAACTTGGCTAGCTGCTCTCCCATAGCTTGTTGTTCGGGTTCAGAAAAGCGCTGCAGTGTTTGCTTGACCGGCTTGTATCCCTTCAATATATTGAGTTTGTGTTCGGGCAACCTGCGTGGGATTCCTGGCATATCATAAGGGTGCCAGGCGAATATGTCCCAGTTCTCGCGCAGGAACGTGCGCAATGCGGCGTTGATCGTCGGGTCCAGGTGTGCCCCGATGGAAGCTGTTTTCTTGGGGTATGTCAGGTGAACTTGAAATTTGATTATTTCGTCTGCTGGTTTGAAGGAGGTCGATTTGGGTTGCTTATCAAGGATTACTCGTCCCGATCCACCGTGGATCGTAGTGCGGTTAATTCTTCGACCGCAAGGGCTTCGGGTAGTGCCTCAAGGGCCAGGGATGCAGTTTTGTTTTCAGCGCGGAGTGTTATTTTCCGGTCACTAGCGAGAGTGATAATACCATTGGGCCCGGGCATCTTGAGCTTCATATACCCGTAATGAGGTATGGCTTGAAAGCGTGTGAATGCATCTCGCCCCAACAGGGCGTGATATGCACTGTTGAAAGGGGCCACTTGGAAGGTCATCTCTTCAGACCGATAGTTCTCCGGCATGCCGAATACCATGTCGAGTGTGATTTTTCCCGCGCATCTTGCTTCCCGACTAGGAATGATTCCTCAAAAGGTCGTATTACTTTGCTCGATGCGGCTCCTGTCTATTTGCATTTTATTGAGCGTGTCCTTGTAGATTAGGTTTAGCCCGCTACCGCCGTCCATGAGCACTTTAGTAAGCCGAAAGCCATCCACAATTGGATTGAGGACCAAGGCGGCTAGTGCCCGGACTGAACGGAATTTTGGATCATCATCGGCATTAAAAGTTATGGCCGTGTCATTCCAGGGATTCATTGCTGCGACTTGGCATACTTCGGCGAGGTCATGGAGTCCCCTCTTGCGCCGATTGTTTGAAGCGAAAGTCTCGAAGACCGTCAATACTCTGAGGTCGTCATTTTCCGGAGAGTACTGCTCCGATGTGTTTTTGCTGAGGATATCCTCGCCGCTCTTGGCCACTTGCCGGAGTATCTGACATGCTCTAAGGCTGTGGGTTGGTTCGGCATCCGGTGTCGTGTGTATTCTGCATGGCTTATCGAGCCATCCCTCAAGAACGGTTCCATGTCCCATAAAGGGTTTTATTTTCTTGCCCACGGGGTCGGGTGCGCCGCCAGGGTGCATCCTTTTTGCCCGCCCGAGAGGTGGCGTGAAGGCCGGTGCTTCCCAGTGAGCTGTTTGAGTTTTCCAGGTGCTCTCCATCGCGCAGTACTTCTGTACTATGGTTGCCAAGTCGGCGAAGTGTAATACGCAATGGCGGTTGAGGGCGTTTAGGATTCCTTCGTCCGTGCAATTGTTGTAGAATACTGAAATTGCGTCCTCGTCGCTGTAGTCTTTAATCTTGTCCTTGACAAGGAGGAATTTGGCCCAAAAGTGATGGACTGTTTCCTGAGGCTGCTGCCATACGCACATGAGGTCGCATATATCTGGGGGGCCAGTATTGCTTGGCGAGTATTGCTTGTGGTGGGTGGGTGGCGTTAAATCCGAACCCTGACCCAATGTGGAATCCGGAGTTTGAAAAACTTCCGAGTTTATTAGTTCGGGCTCCGGGATGCCCAATGATTCTCTAGGCTTAACGCCCGATTCTAAGTTCAGAGGACTGGGAGTGTCACCCTGCGGATGGGTATCCGACTCTTCGAGCTTGGAAATCCAAACATAGCTTGTTTTCAGCATAGGGGGAGAGTTGTTGTTGTTTTGCTCTTCTACGACCGCTATCTGATGGGTGACCGGCGGAGATTTGATTTCTCTCTGATTTGGTTTAAGCCCAATCCGATCATAGTCTGAGGCGACCCCCAGGGCGGTGATGTGATCCAGGAGTTCATTTAAAGATGAAAAATCCGCTGGATCCATCCGTTTGGAGTATTTGGGATCAACACGGAGACGATTTTCGATGACTTGGGAAGTCATCATCGGCTTAAGGGCCGAACGGGCGGCCATGGTAAAGTTGCCCAGCCGGAGGGTTTGCCCTGAGGCCAAAGCCTCTCCAGAAGTGATACTATCTTTGATGACAACGCGATCCATCAATCTTGTCGCCGACGTCACAGAGGAACTCTCAATGAAAGCACCAATGTCGGTGTCAAAACCGGCGGATCTCGGGTAGGGGGTCCCGAACTATGCGTATGAGGATCAAAGGTAACGGGAGACACGGACATGATGTTTACCCAGGTTCGGGCCCTCTTGATGGCGGTAATACCTTACTTCCTGCTTGATTATCTTGGATGAATATGGGGTTTACAAGAGTTCATCTACCTTGAGATCGTAATGGCTAAACCCTAGAAGTCTAGCATGTACGATTATGATTCTGATTGTCTCTACGGACTAAACCCTCCGGTTTATATAGACACCGAAGGGACCTAGGGTTATACAAATTTGGTTTATAGAGGAAGGAATGTTCATATCCAAATGCCAAGCTTGCCTTCCATGCAAAGGAGAATCCCATCCAGACACAGGTAGAAGTCTTCTGTCTTGTACCTTCATGGCCCATCAGTCTGGCCCACGTCACATAGCTCGGATGCCCGAGGACCCCTTAATCCAGGACTCCCTCACCCAACACAATGAAGAGCAACACTACGGCAAGCTAAAGTTCACCATGCCCAAATTCACCGGAAGCAATGATCCCGGAGAGTACCTTTCATGGGCATTGAAGGTTGGCAAAATCTTCCGCTTGCACAACTATGAGGAAGAGAAGAAGATCGCGATGGAATCCCTTGAGTTCCAAGACTATGTCCTCATATGGTGGGAACAAGTAATTGAGCGCCAAGCGGCAAGAGGTGAACCACCCATCACCACTTGGGATCAAATGAAGGATGTCATGAGAGCACGCTTTGTGCCAACCTACTACAACCGCGACCTCTTCAAGAAACTCCAACTCCTCAAGCAAGGAACCAAGAGCGTTGAAGAATACTACAAGGAAATGGAGATTGCCATGATATGAGCCAATGTCACAGAAGATGATGAGCAAACTATGGCACTTTTATTGAATGGACTCAATCATCCTATCAAGAAGATCGTCGACTTCCAACCATACTCGAACCTCGTCGAGCTAGTGCACCAAGCTACCAAAGCGGAACGTCAAGTGCAAGATGACTTCAAGTACGCCAAGAACTCTTCCAAGAGCTAAGGTTTTTCCAACAACCAAGCTTCAACGACTCCAACACCTTCTACCTCGACCAAACCATCTACAACCAACGTCGACAAGTCAAGTTACAAGAAAACTATGAGCAACTTCAAGCCAAGAGCTTCATCATCTACAACCCCAACCAATGAGACCGTCAAGACAAGTTCCATCAAGTGTTTCACATGCGGCGACCGAGGCCACAAGTCCTTTGAGTGTACCAACAAGCGCACCATGATCCTCAATGACGATGAAACATATGACTCCATGAGCGAAGAGGAGATGGGAGCCCTTGAGCAAGTGGCCATGCACTGGCAAGTGAACGAAGATGACGATCATCAAGTCTTTTGTGACGAAGATTCGAGCCCCGCTCTTGTTGTCTCCAAGGTCTTGACTCTTCAACATCAACAAGACGAAGACCAAAGATGCCATATCTTCCACACCAAAGCCGGCATCAATGGAAGGTCCATGAAGGTCATCATCGATGGAGGGAGTTGTCATAACTTGGCAAGTGAAGAACTATGTTCCAAGCTCCGATTGGTCAAGATGAAGCACCCACACACCTACAAGGTTCAATGGCTAAGCGACTCTGGCACTATTCAAGTCGAGCATATGCTACAAGTTTCCTTCAAGATAGGAGCATACAAAAACACTTTGGAGTGTGATGTCATTCCGATGTCCGTTTGCCATCTCCTTCTTGGACGGCCATGGCAATTTGACTGGGGCGTCATCAACAAAGGGCGTACAAATCACTATAGCTTCAAGATGAAAGGAAAGGATTACGTGTTATGACCTATGTCTACAAGTCAAGTGATCGCCGACAAGCAAGCCACCCATCATGGAGAGAATAGTGAGAGAGCGAACCACCAAAAAGAGAGTGAGTGCCACAAGCCAAAATTGAGTGCCTCCATGATGGGAGACAAGAAAAACTTAGTCCTATTTGCCACCAAAAGTGAGATGAGAGAAGTGTGTGAGAACCCATCAAGTGCCATGCACTATGTCCTTTTGTGCAAGGATGAGGTACCAAAAGCTAACACCTCTCACAATCTACCTTTAGTGTTAGCTTATCTTTTGCAGGAATTCCAAGATGTATTTCCCGATGAGCTACCTCCGGGTCTACCTCCACTACGAGGCATCGAGCACCGAATCGACCTCAACCCCGGAGCACCCCTTCCTAACAAGGCTACCTACCGCGTAAACCCCGAGGAAACTAAGGAGATCCAACGGCAAGTACAACAACTCGTCGACAACAGCCACGTATGAGAAAGTTTGAGCCCTTGTGTCGTCCCGGTAATCCTAGTTCCCAAGAAAGATGGTACATTTCTCATGTGTTCAGATTGTCGTACTGCCACCTCTTGAGCATGCGTTGGTTTTCCCTTGAAGAGGAAATGGTGATGCATCAAAGTAGCTTAAGTATTTCCCTCGGTTTTTGAGAACCAAGGTATCAATCCAGTAGGATATAACACACAAGTCACCTAGTAACTGCACACACACTCAAGAACCTTGCAACCAACACGATAAAGGGGTTGTCAATCCCTTCACGGTCACTCGCAAAAGTGAGATATAATAAAGATAGTAAGATAAATATTTTTGGTATTTTTGTTGTATAGATTGGAAAATAAAGATTGCAAAATAAAATAAATAGGAAACTAGAATTGTAGATCGGAAACTTATATGATGTAAAATAGACTTGGGGGCCATAGGTTCCACTAGTGGCTTCTCTCAAGATAGCATGTATTACGGTGGGTGAACAAATTACTGCCGAGCAATTGATAGAAAAGTGCATAATTATGAGAATATCTAGGCAATGATCATGAATATAGGCATAACGTCCGTGTCAAGTAGATCGAAACGATTCTGCATCTACTACTATTACTCCACACATCGGCCGCTATCCAGCATGCATATAGAGTATTAAGTTCATAAGAACAGAGTAACGCGTTAGGCAAGATGACATGATGTAGGGATAAACTCAAGCAATATGATATAAACCCCATATTTTTATCCTTGATGGCAATAATACAATACATGCCTTGCTGCACCTATTGTCACTTGGAAAGGACACGGCAAGATTGAACCCAAAGCTAAGCACTTCTTCCATTGCAAGAAAGATCAATCTAGTAGGCCAAACTAAACCGATAATTTGAAGAGACTTGCAAAGATATCAAACCATGCATATAAGAACTCAGAGAAGAACCAAATAATATTCATAGATAATCTTGATCATAAGTCCACAATTCATCAAATCTCGGCAAACACACCGCAAAAGAGTATTACATCGAATAGATCTCCAAGAACATCGAGGAGAACTTTGTATTGAGAACCAAAGAGAGAGAAGAAACCATCTAGCTAATAACTATGGACCCGAAGGTCTATGGTAAACTACTCACACATCATCGGAGAGGCTATGGTGTTGATGTAGAAGCCCTCCATGATTGATTCCCCTTCCGGCAGAGAGCTGGAAAAGGCCCCAAGATGGAATCTCACAAGTACAAAAGGTTGCGGTGGTGGAAAAGTGGTTTTGTGGCTCCCCCTGATGTTTTTAGGGTATAAGAGTATATATAGGCGAAAGAAGTACGTCGGTGGAGCTCCGTGGGGCCCACGAGGGTGGGGGCGCGCCTACCCCCTGGGTGCGCCCTCCTACCTCGTGGCCGCCTCGCGGAGTTCCAGACTTCAACTCCAAGTCTTCTGGATTGCTTTAGTTCCAAGAAAGATCATCGCGAAGGTTTCATTCCATTTGGATTCTGTTTGGTATTCCTTTTCTGCAAAACACTGAAATAGGCAAAAAAACAAAAACTGGCACTGGGCCTTCGGTTAATACGTTAGTCCCAAAAATAATATAAAAGAGCATATTAAAGCCCATTAAACATCCAAAACAGATAATATAATAGCATGGAACTATCAAAAATTATAGATACGTTGGAGACGTATCAAGCATCCCCAAGATTAATTCCTACTCGTCCTCGAGTAGGTAAATGATAAAAACAGAATTTTTGATGTGGAATGCTACCTAACATAATTTTCAATGTAATTTTCTTTATTGTGGCATGAATGTTCAGATCCGAAAGATTCAAGACAAAAGTTTAATATTGACATAAAAATAATAATACTTCAAGCATACTAACAAAGTAATCATGTCTTCTCAAAATAACATGGCCAAAGAAAGTTCATCCCTACAAAATCATATAGTTTGGCTATGCTCCATCTTCGTCACACAAAATGTTCAAATCATGCACAACCCCGATGACAAGCCAAGCAATTGTTTCATACTTTAGTATTCTCAAACTTTTTCAACTTTCACGCAATACATGAGCGTGAGCCATGGACATAGCACTATAGGTGGAATATAATGGTGGTTGTGGAGAAGACAAAAAAGAGGAAGATGGTCTCACATCAACTAGGCATATTAATGGGCTATGGAGATGCCCATCAATAGATATCAATGTGAGTGAGTAGGGATTGTCATGCAACAGATGAACTAGAGCTATAAATATATGAAAGCTCAACAAAAAAACCAAGTGGGTGTGCATCCAACTTGCTTGCTCATGAAGACCTAGGGCACTTAGAGGAAGCCCATCGTTGGAATATACAGGCCAAGTTTGTCGGCGTTCTGGGAACGGGGGTCCCTAGACTTGCCTACCTGCGGCGTGGCTCAAGTGGGGGCCCAGTGCGGCCCATCTTCATCAAGCTCAAGCTCAAGACCCTCGCTAGGGGCCAAGCCTCGCGGGGCGGAAGACAGGAAGCCTCCTTAAAAGCGTCCTCATCAGGCAGGCTCGCGAGGAGGCGGAGAGATCAATGCAAGGGTACCTCGCGAGGATCCCGTGATGCAAGCCATGACGATCAAGGCCAGGCGGGCGCCAGGCGGGCGCCGACCTGGGCAGGGTCCTTGTTTCCCCTTTGGTTCAAAGGGGGCAAGAACAGGCCAAGGCATCAGGCAAAGGTTACCATTCCGGTGCAACGAGACCAAGACCAGCCGGACGGCCGGACGGAGGTCATCGTGGAGCCCAAGACGGCGTCATCACCAGTGCTTTTGGCAGCCGAAGACCACCTTTGGTCAGGATAACTTGTACTAGATGTTCTCCTTCAAAATGGCCAAATGTTGGCGCCCTTCCCGCTCAATTATTCGGGGAGAGGCCCAGGGCCTCTATAAATAGAGCTAGCCACCGCAGAGTAGAGGCATCCAGAAATCTGGTAGAGACCAAGTAGAACACGCCGCACCGGCTCAAGAACACCCCTCGCGAGGCTGTTCTTCCTTTGTACTGTCCATCATCAGCCCTAGAGGCAATCCACCACACCACACACTGGAGTAGGGTATTACACCACAACGGTGGCCCGAACCAGTATAAACCTCGTGTCTCTTGTGTTGTTCATCATCTTTCCATCTTAGTTCGCACGAGAGGATCAGACATAGATCGGTAGGGGAGAGATCTTCGTGCGCACCCCAGTGTTCGAACCTCAAGGGTCTGCCGGAACCCGAAATCTGACATTTGGCGCGGCAGGTAGGGGTGCGCCGGAGTTCTTCCTTCCGACGACCCGCTCTCTTCCAACACCGCGTCCCGTCCCCATGGCGGACAGCGCGCCGCTCGCTCCAGTAGCAGACGCCAGCGCTGGGGCCAGGGGGCTCCCGGCCTTGGCCCCCACCTTGCGACAGGTGCAGTGGTCGCGCAAGTTCAAGCCCGAGATGCCGCCGCGCTACAACGGCGCGGCAGACCCGCTGGTTTTCCTGCTGGCGTACGAGGAGGCCGTCCTCAGAGCCGGGGGCGACGACTGGGTGATGGCCAACTGGTTGCCCATGGCCCTCACCGGTGTCCCGCGCATGTGGCTCCTCCACCTACCGACGGCTTCTGTGACCTCTTGGGAAGAGCTACGCAACCTCTTCCTCGCCCGTTTCGCCATGCCAGTGCCGCCCGTCGTCGCGGCCCTCCTGGGTGGCTCCCGAGCACCGCCATCGAGCCACCACATCAAGCCGTTCACCCGCCAGATCAGCGCCGTCTCCAAGCGTCAAGAAGCCCCCCCCCCAGGCTGGGCGGCGCCCGAGGCCGATCTGACTTTCGACTCGGGCGATCATCCCTTCAACCCCTCCGATTCGGGCGCGCTCCCAATGTTGTGCACCCCCACCATCTGCCAAGTGGCCGTCACCAGGACCCTCGTCGACGGTGGCGCCGGCCTCAACGTGCTCTCGGTGGAGGCCTTCAGCCTCCTGCACGTACCACCGGAGCGGCTCCAGCCCAGCAGGCCCTTCTCAGGCGTCGGAGACGGCTCCACCGCTTCCTTGGGGCAGATCCGCCTCCCAGTGACCTTTGGCACCTACGACAACTTCCGCACAGAGCTGATCGACTTCGACATCGCCCCCATCGGCCTCCCCTACAACGCCATCCTTGGCTACCTAGCCTTGGCATGGTTCATGGCGGCAACTCACCCGGCGTACAACATCATGAAGATGCCCGGGAGCAGCGGCGTCCTTACCGTGCCAGAGGATACAAGGGATGCGCTGCAGGTGCTCCAGCTCGCCTTCAGGGCGACCGTGGTGGCGCAGCCCGCCAGCACCGATGCCCTCGAGCCCAAGGGGGCTGCGCCAGCTAAAAAGAAGCAGATGTTCACCCAGGACAAGGCGGAAACCAAGAAAGTACCGGTCGACGAAGACGGGTCCACTGGCGCCACCTTCACCATAGGAGCCAATCTCGAGCCCGAACAGGAGAAGGCCCTGATCGGATTCCTGCGCGCGAACAAGAAGGTGTTCGCATCAGAACCTGACCAATTAGCAGGAGTCCCGAGAGGTGTGATCGAGCATCACCTCAACGTGTGCCCCAACGTACGCCCCGTGAAGCAGAAGGCAAGGAGGTAGTCCACTGAGAAACAGGCTTTCATCGTTCAAGAGACCCAAAAACTGGAAGCGGCAGGGGTCATCCGCGAGGTCCGCTACCCCGATTGGCTAGCCAATCCCGTTGTCGTGCCAAAGAAGGGGGGAAGGAGCGCATGTGTGTCGACTTCACCAACCTCAACAAAGCCTGCCCGCAGGACCCATTTCCGCTCCCCCGCATTGACCAGATAGTCGACTCCACCGCAGAATGTGACCTGTTGTGCTTCCTAGATGCCTTCTCGGGCTATCACCAGATCAAGATGGTGGTGGAAGACGTGGAGAAGATGGCCTTCCTAACCCCGTGTGGGGTGTACTGCTATACGTGCATGCCATTTGGGTTGCGCAACGCAGGCGCAACCTTTCAGCGGCTGATGCACATTGCCTTAGGCCGGCATCTCGGGAGGAACTCTGAGGCTTACGTCGATGACATCGTGGTGAAGTCTTGGGAGGCAAAAACCCTGATACAGGACCTGGAGGAAACCTTTGCGAGCCTCAATGAAGTGGATCTACGGCTCAACCCGGAGAAGTGCGTGTTCGGAGTCCCCTCAGGCAAGCTCCTGGGTTTCCTCGTGTCCCACAGGGGCATTGAGGCCAACCCGGAGAAGGTCAAGGCGGTCAAGGACATGAGCCCGCCAACGACCCTCAGAGAAATGCAGAAGCTCACCGGGCGCGTGACTGCGTTGGGGCGCTTCGTCTCCAAGCTGGGGGAACGAGCGCTGCCCTTCTTCAAGATGATGAAGAACAAAGGCCCCTTCGAATGGACTGAAGAGGTCGACAAGGCGTTCCAAGAACTCAAGAGGTACCTTACCAGCCCACTGGTGATGGTAGCCCCTCGCCCTCAGGAGCCCCTGGTGCTCTACCTTGCGGCCACACCCTATTCTGCTAGCGCAGCTCTGGTGGCGGTCAGGGAGGAGCGCCGGGCCAAGGCCGCATCGACTGACCAGGCTGAAGCAGAGCGAGGCCAGGAGGGCCTCGCGAGGACTGCGCCCACAGCCAGAGAGGGGCGGCCGTAGCAGGAGGGCGCACCCGGGGCAGGGGAGGCCCCTTCAGACGACCAAGAGCTGGGGGCTCCGTTGCCTCAGGAGACGCCTCGACCCCTGGAGGACGCAAGCTGCGTCAGCACCCTCAACCTCGTCGAGCATCCCGTATATTTTGTCAGCACAGTGCTACGGGACGCGAGGGCGCGGTACCCCATGCCTCAAAAGCTCCACCTCGCGCTATTGGTGGCCTCACGCAAGCTGCGACACTACTTCCAAGGCCACCCCATCAAGGCGTCTCGGCATACCCCTTGGAGAGGATACTTAGGAGCCCCAACTCAGCTGGAAGGGTCGCTGAATGGAACATCGAACTACAAGCATTTCAGCTGGAATTTAGTACAACCAGAGTCATCAAGGGAGCCGCACTTGCAAATTTCGTGGCAGAATGGACAGAAGCACCGGGTCTCGAGGCAGGCGAAGATCGATCACTTTCCCCAGGAAGTGAAGCACCGGACGGCTGGGTCATGTACTTCGATGGGGCGTTCTCCCGACACGGCGCGGGAGCTGGAGCGGTGCTCGTATCCCCTACTCAGGACAAGCTCTACTACGCCGTGCAACTCTGCTTCCAGCACGGAGAGAAGGTCTCCAACAACATAGCAGAGTACGAAGGCATGATAGTAGGCTTGAAAGCCGCGATCGCCTTAGGGGTAAAGCGCCTCACCATCAAGGGCGATTCACAGCTCCTCGTCAACTTCTCCAACAAGATATACGAGCCAAAGGACGAGCACATGGAAGCTTACCTCGTTGAAGTCCGCAGGATGGAGAAACAGTTCTGGGGGTTGGAGCTGCAGCATGTGCCTCGCGGCACCAATCAGGAGGCTGACGACATTGCCAAGAGGGCGTCTAGGCGGCTGCCGCAGGAACCCGGCGTCTTCGAGGATCAGCTCTTCAAGCCCTCGGCGGTGCCATCGCTGTCGGGCACGGCGCAACCAAGGGAGGAGCCTCCTCAGCCACCAGCCTCGGGAGCTCCGGTCTGCTGCCCGGCCTTAGGGGGCACGCCTGCTCCTGGCGCTGGAGCCTCAGGAGGGATGTTGGATCCCAGAGCTCAAGGACTACCTGACGCGGGGGATTCTGCCGGAGAACATGGAGGAGGCGGAGCATGTGGCACGGTAGGCCACGACTTATTGCATCCACGATGGCGAGCTCTACAGGAAGCGGCCAAATGACATGTCCCTGCGTTGCATTTCCAGGGATCAAGGAAGGGAACTGCTGGCGGACATACACAGCGGAGACTGCGGGCACCACTCGTCGTCACGAACCCTCACCGGCAAGGCGTTCCGCAGCGGGTTCTACAGGCCCACAGCACTCAACGACGCTGTTGAACTAGTAAAGGCTTGTGAGGCCTACCAGTTTCACGCTAGACAGATCCACCAGCCTGCGGAGGGTCTGCAGACCATACCCCTCTCATGGTCATTCGCAGTTTGGGGGTTGGACATTCTGGGCCCGTTCCCTCGAGTGCCAGGGGGCTACTGCTACCTCTACGTCGCTGTGGACAAGTTCACCAAGTGGGCCGAGGTGGAAGCTGTCCGCACAATCCCGGTAGGCTCGGCAGCCAAGTTCATCAAGGGCTTCGTAAGCCGATTCGGGGTGCCTAACCGCATCATCACCGACAATGGTTCGTAGTTCACCAGTAATCTCTTCAAAACATACTGTGCTAACCTTGGAACGCAGATATGCTACGCTTCGGTAGCGCACCCCTGGAGCAATGGCCAGGCTGAACGAGCCAACGCGGAGGTCCTAAGGGGCCACAAGGCCAGGACCTTCAAGAAGAAGCTGGAGGCCTGTGGCAGGGGCTGGTACGACGAGCTCCAGTCCGTGTTGTGGTCAATCCGCACGACAACGACCAAACCGACTGGCAAGACCCCATTCTTCCTCGTCTACGGAGCAGAGGCTGTTCTCCCTCACGAGGTCAGGCGTCGCTCCGCACGGGTCCTGGCATTCGATGAGGCTCAACAGGACGCCATGCGGGGGACGGATCTCGTGCTGGGGGAGGAACACCATCGGGAAGCCGCACTGCGGGCGGCAAGGTATCAACAGGCGCTACGACGATACCACTGCCGCAACATCCGCCCCAGGACCCTTGAGGTAGGGGATCTCGTGCTCAGACGGGTTCTCTCCAGGGAGGGGCTGCACAAGCTCTCTCCTATGTGGGAGGGCCCGTTCAAGGTTGTTCATGTTTCCAGGCCTGGCTCCGCGCGCTTGGAGACTTCGGAGGGAGTACCCGTCCAGAACGCATAGAACATTCAACATCTCCGGAGGTTCTACCCTTGGGCGAGGCCTAGCGCCTAGGAAAGGCCCGGTGCCTGTGAAGAAGGCCAATGCCTATGAATTTATCGTGTTTTGGGAAAGGCCCGGTGCCTGTGAAGAAGGCCAATGCCTGTGAAGTTATCACGTTTTGGGAAAGGCCCGGTGCCTGTGAAGAAGGCCAATGCCTGTGAAGTTATCGCGTTTTGGGAAAGGTCTGGTGCCTGTGAAGAAGGCTAATGCCTATGAAGTTATTGCGTCTTGGGAAAGGCCCGGTGCTTGTGAAGAAGGCCAATGCCTGTGAAGCTATCGCGTTTTCGGAAAGGCCCGGTGCCTGTGAAGAAGGCAAACGCCTATGAAGCTCGCCGCCCGTGACACTCTCACGTAATAATGAGTGGGGTTGTACACGCCCCGGAGTCTCCGGAGTGCCGCCCTTGGGCCTCGGGGGCTCCCGCCCACGCCCAGTGGCAGCACTTAGCTCCACGCTGGTGAGAAGACGTCAAAGACTAGAATAGGTGTCGGGCGGCTTTTTCATTTGCTTTCTGCAGTTGGCGTGTTTATTCCTGTTTGAAGTCTTATTGGAGTTGTTGGCGTTCCTGGCTTGTGACTCTCTGTCTTTTTCATCCACTCGCCTCGTTTTCTCTCGCACAAGTCTCGCGAGGGATGTTCGCGGGTGCCCTCGCGAGCGTCTTCTGCCCCGATTGTCTAGAGCTTTCCTGTATGAGTCCTCTGCGGGAGCACCCCTCCCAGTCCATGCCTCACGGGCATCGCGACACGAACGCAGGACCTAGGCTGATCGCCCCCGCTGCCGGGACCAAAGGTTACCCCTCTAACTAATCCTTGCAGGGCATAAAGTGCACGGCGAGGCCTCAGCCTCGGGAGGCGAGGGCCGCATCAAGCTCCACCAAGCTCAAATGACTCCCGCACATGGACACGCAGCACGGAAACAGAGCGCAGAAATGGCAAAAGCAACGCGACGCTTGACAGTAACAGTTCTAACATGCCCCCACGGGGCCCTGTACTACCTTCTTCTTACGCAGGAAAGGAAGGAAACAAAATGGACACGGCCAGTCCAACACCAACCTACAGCAAAGGCTCGAGCTGCTCCTAGGGCTCACGCGGACGCCTCCTCTTGCTTCACCAGGGCGTGGCGGCGGGCGGACCCGCTGCCTTCACCCAGGTGGACGCGATGGCGCGGGGGCTGGCCGCGGCCACCGCTGGAGGAGCGGCTGCCTGAGGGAGAATCGCCGAAACTTAACGAGCCTCGAGCACCGCCGCCAGCACGCCTGGCGCTGTCTTCGTCCTGGTCGGTGCCGGGGCTGGGCAGGCGGCCGCGGTCATCATCTTCGGGGCAACACCCAGCGCAGCGACCATCTTCCCCAAACACCCTCACGTAGAGGGTGGCGTCGCCATCGAACTTGAAGTGCATGGTGCACCGCTGGCTCAGGCCGCGCGCGGGGGCAAACGTTTGCCAGCCGCGGGTCAGGGCCCCATTTCCGGAAGGGGAGACCTCTAGCAAAGCCCAGAAGGCCCTGCTGCAGCAACCATCCGCCTGGAGCCAGAAGCCGCACCGAGCGCTGGCCGGCAGCTCACCTACGAAGAAGCGGGGGAGCTGGAGCCAGGTGCTGGTCAGGTCCGCCGACCACACGACGAACTCCGGCAGCACCTCTGCCGAGTGAAAGCGCGGCCTAGGGGGCCGCGCGGTCACGACATGCCTCCCCTCGGCAGCCGGGCGCTCACCACTGTGTAGGGAACCGCCTCCGTGGCCGCGGGAAGCCGCTACGGGGACCGCGGGGTGCTTGCGAGGACGACCCCGGCCGCGCTTGGCCGGGGGGGAGTCAGGCCCTGCCTGGCGGGCCTTTCCCTTCTCTACGGCCGAGAATCTCTTCGGAGCCATGAGAACGGCAAGTGGCCGAGAAGAAGAAGGGAGTAGCAGAAAGGGGTGAACTGGCGGAGCTCGCGCAGCCCCGTATTTATAGCCGGAGAAGGCCAAGCGTCGAGCACCACGATCGCAGGTAATCATGACCCATATCTCTGCATGCAGGGACTTGTCAAATCGTGCAGTCACCGAGGCGTCGTGGGGAATTGCAGTCGCCCACGTCCAACCAACCGCCATGTGGCGCCCAAGGCCGCAGGCTGTTAGGGCCCGCGGCGCTTCGTGCTTGCCCCTTCGCTTCTCTGCTAAGCCAAGCCCGCGCGCGCCTTGGGCCCGGGGGCTACTGTCGGCGTTCTGGGAACGGGGGTCCCCGGACTTGCCTACCTGTGGCCTGCGGCGTGGCTCAAGTGGGGGCCCAGCGCGGCCCATCTTCATCAAGCTCAAGCTCAAGACCCTCACGAGGAGCCAAGCCTCGCGGGGCGGACGACATGAAGCCTCCTTAAAAGCGTCCTCATCAGGCAGGCTCGCGAGGAGGTGGAGAGATCAATGCAAGGGTACCTCGCGAGGATCCCGTGACGCAAGCCATGACGATCAAGGCCAGGCGGGCGCCAGCCTGGGCAGAGTCCTTGTTTCCCCTTTGGTGCAAAGGGGGCCAGCACAGGCGAAGGCATCAGGCAAAGGTTACCATTCCGGTGCAACGAGACCAAGACCAGCCGGACGGCCGGACGAAGGTCATCGTGGAGCCCAAGACGATGTCATCACCAGTGCTTTTGGCAGCCGAAGACCACCTTTGGTCAGGATAACTTGTACTAGATGTTCCAATTCAAAATGGCCAAATGTTGGTGCCCTTCCCACTCAATTATTCGGGGAGAGGCCTAGGGCCTCTATAAATAGAGCTAGCCACCATGGAGTAGAGGCATCCAGAAATCTGGTGGAGACCAAGTAGAACACACCGCACCAGCTCAAGAACACCCCTCACGAGGTTGTTCTTCCTTTGTACTGTCCATCATCAGCCCTAGAGGCAATCCACCACACCACACACTGGAGTAGGGTATTACACCACAACAGTGGCCCGAACCAGTATAAACCTCGTGTCTCTTGTGTTGTTCATCATCTTTCCATCTTAGTTCACACGAGAGGATCAGACGTAGATCGGTAGGGGAGAGATCTCCACGCGCACCCCAGTGTTTGAACCTCAAGGGTCTGCCGGAACCCGAAATTCGATAAAGTTCTATAATGAAAAATTCCCACTAGTATATGAAAGTGACAAAATAAGAGAGTCTCTATCATGAAGATCATGGTGCTACTTTGAAGCACAAGTGTGAAAAAAGGATAGTAACATTGCCCCTTCTCTCTTTTTCTCTCATTTTTTGGGCCTTCTTTTTTTTATTTGGCCTTTGTCTCTCTTTTTTTATTTCCTCACATGGGACAATGCTCTAATAATGATGATCATTACACTTCTATTTATTTACAACTCAAGGATTACAACTCGATACTAGATAAAAATTTGACTCTATATGAATGCCTCCGGCGGTGTACATGAATCAAAAGTGACATGTATGAAAAATTATGAATGGTGGCCTTGCCACGAATATGATGTCAACTACATGATCATGCCAGGCAATATGACAATGATGAAGCGTGTCATAATAAACGGAACGGTGGAAAGTTACATGACAATATATCTCGAAATGGCTATGGAAATGCCATAATAGGTACGTATGGTGGCTGTTTTGAGAAAGGTATATGGTGGGTTTATGGTACCGGCGAAAGTTGCGCGGTACAAGTGAGGCTAGCAATGGTGGAAGGGTGAGAGTGCGTATAATCCATGGACTCAACATTAGTCATAAAGAACTCACATACTTATTGCAAAAATCTACAAGTCATCAAAACCAAGCACTACACGCATGCTCCTAGGGGGATAGATTGGTAGGAAAAGACCATCGCTCGTCCCCGACCGCCACTCATAAGGAGGACAATCAAAGAAACACCTCATGCTTCAAATTTGTTACACAACGGTTACCATACGTGCATGCTACGGGACTTGCAAACCTCAACACAAGTATTTCTCAAATTCACAAATACTCAACTAGCATGACTCTAATATCACCATCTTCGTATCTCAAAACAATCATCAAGTATCAAACTTCTCATAGTATTCAATGCACTCTATATGAAAGTTTTTATTATACCCATCTTGGATGCCTATCATAATAGGACTAATTTTATAGCCAAAGCAAATTACCATGCTGTTCTAAAAGACTCAAAATAATATAAGTGAAGCATGAGAGATAAATAATTTCTATAAAATAAAACCAACACCGTGCTAAAAAAAGATATAAGTGAAGCACTAGAGCAAAATTATCTAGCTCAAAAGATATAAGTGAAGCACATAGAGTATTCTAATGAATTCCGATTCATGTGTGTCTCTTCCAAAAGGTGTGTACAGCAAGGATGATTGTGGTAAACTAAAAATCAAAGACTCAAATCATACAAGACGCCCCAAGCAAAACACATATCATGTGGTGAATAAAAATATAGCCTCAAGTAAAGTTACCGATAGACGAAGACGAAAGAGGGGATGCCTTCCGGGGCATCCCCAAGCTTAGGCTTTTGGTTGTCCTTGAATTTTACCTTGTGGTGCCTTGGGCATCCCAAGCTTAGGCTCTTGCCAGTCCTTATTCCAAAATCCATCAAATCTTTACCCAAAAACTTGAAAACTTCACAACACAAAACTTAACAGAAAATCTCATGAGCTCCGTTAGTATAAGAAAACAAACCACCACTTTAAGGTACTATAATGAACTCATTCTTTATTTATATTGGTGTTAAACCTAATGTATTCCAACTTATCTATGGTTCATACCCCCCGATACTACTCATAGATTCATTAAAATAAGGAAACAACACACAAAAAACAGAATCTGTCAAAACAGAACAGTCTGTAGCAATCTGATTCATACGAATACTTCTGTAACTACAAAAATTCTGACAAAATAGGACGACCTAGATAATTTGTTTATTGATCTAGTTCAGTTGGAATCAGTATTTTATCACTCTCTGGTGATTTTTAACAATTGTTTTCGTGAGCAGAAAGTTCCTGTCTTTTTTCAGCAAGATCAAATAATTATCACCCAAGAAGATCCTATAGGTTTTACTCGGCACAAACACTAATTAAAACATAAACCACATCTAAACAGAGGATAGATGAATTATTTATTACTAAACAGGAACAAAAAACAAAAAACAAAAATGAAATTGGGTTGCCTCCCAACAAGCGCTATCGTTTAAAGCCATTAAGCTAGGCTTTGAGATTTCGATGATGCTCACATGAAAGACAAGAATTGAAGCACAAATAGAGCATAATATAGCATGTGAAAAACACATCTAAGTCTAACACACTTCCTATGCATAAGCATCTTATAAGCAAACAAATTATCGAGGAAAGCAAAAACTAGCATATGCAAGGAAGGAGAAAGAGATGATAGCAATCTCAACATGAAGAGAGGTAATTTAGAAACATGAAAATTTCTACAACCATATTTTCCTTTCTCATAATAATTACATGTAGGTTCATAAGAAAATTCAACAATATAGCTATCACATAACATATTCTCAACACGATCCACATGCATACGAAGTTGACACTCTTCCAAAATAGTGGGATTAACATTAACTAAAGTTATGACCTCTCCAAATCCAATTTTATAAAAAAATCATAAGATTGAACATTCTCCAAATATGTGTGATATAAAGTTGACACTCTTCCAAACCCACTTTCAATATTATTGCAAACATTATTATCAATCTCATAGTCATCATCATGGGGCTTAAATAAATTTTCAAGATCGTAAGAAGAATCACCCCAATCATGATCATTGCAACAAGTAGTGGACATAGCAAAACTAGCATCCCCAAGCTTAGGGTTTTGCATATTATTAGCACAATTGACATTAATATAATTTAAGATAAGATCATTGCAATTATGCATTTTATTCAAAGATCTATCGTGAATCACTACATAAAGTACTTCATCACAATTTTCAGATTCATGAATTTCAAGCAAAACTTCATAAAGATAATCTAGTGCACAAAACTCACTAGCAATTGTTTCATAATAATTGGATCTCTTAAAAATATTGGCAAGCGGATGAGGATCCATAAGTCTTTTAGCAAGCGAAGATGCAAGCAAAAAGAAGGCACATGGTAACACAAGCAAACAAAAGATCGAACGAAAGAAGGGCGAAGGTTTTCGAAAATCGTTTTAGAAGTGGGGGAGAGGAAAACGTGAGGCGAATGGCAAATAATGTAATGTGAGGGAGAAGAGTTTATGATGGGTACTTGGTATGTCTTGACTTGAGGGTAGATCTCCCCGGCAACGGCGCCAGAAATCCTTCTTGCTACCTCTTGAGCATGCGTTGGTTTTCCCTTGAAGAGGAAAAGGTGATGCAGCAAAGTAGCGTAAGTATTTCCCTCAGTTTTTTAGAACTAAGGTATCAATCCAGTAGGAGATAACACACAAGTCACCTAGTACCTACACAAACAATCAAGAACCTTGCAACCAAAGCGATAAAGGGGTTGTCAATCCCTTCACGGTCACTCGCAAAAGTGAGATCTAATAAAGATAGTAAGATAGATATTTTTGGTATTTTTGTTGTATAGATTGGAAAATAAAGATTGCAAAATAAAATAAATAGGAAACTAGAATTGTAGATCGGAAACTTGTATGATGTAAAATAGACCCGGGGGCCATATGTTTCACTAGTGGCTTCTCTCAAGAAAGCATGTATTACGGTGGGTGAACAAATTACTGCCGAGCAATTGATAGAAAAGCGCATAATTATGAGAATATCTAGGAAATAATCATGAATATATGCATCATGTCCGTGTCAACTAGACCAAAACGATTCTGCATCTACTACTATTACTCCACACATCGACCGCTATCCAACATGCATCTAGAGTATTAAGTTCATAAGAACAGAGTAACACATTAGGCAAGATGACATGATGTAGAGGGATAAACTCAAGCAATATGATATAAACCCCATATTTTTATCTTCGATGGCAACAATACAATACGTGCCTTGCTGCCCCTACTGTCACTGGGAAAGGACACCATAAGATTGAACCCAAAGCTAAGTAATTCTCCCATTGCAAGAAAGATCAATCTAGTAGGCCAAACTAAACCGATAATTCGAAGAGACTTGCAAAGATATGAAATCATGCATATAAGAATTCAGAGAAGAACCAAATAATATTCATAGATAATCTTGATCATAAATCCACAATTCATCGGATCTCGGCAAACACACCGTAAAAGAGTATTACATCGAATAGATCTCCAAGAACATCGAGGAGAACTTTGTATTGATAACCGAAGAGAGAGAAGAAGCCATCTAGCTAATAACCATGGACCTAAAGGTCTGTGGTAAACTACTCACACATCATCGGAGAGGCTATGGTGTTGATGTAGAAGCCCTCTGTGATCGATTCCCCTTCCGGCAGAGCGCCGGAAAAGGCCCCAAGATGGGATCTCACGGGTACAGAAGGTTGCGACGGTGGAAAAGTGGTTTCGTGGCTCCCCCTAATGTTTTTAGGGTATAAGAGTATATATAGGCGAAAGAAGTACGTCGGTGGAGCTCCGTGGGGCCAACGAGGGTTGGGGCGTGCCTACCCCCCTGGGCGCGCCCTCCTGCCTCGCGACCGCCTCGCAGAATTCTAGACTTCAACTCCAAGTCTTCTGGATTGCTTTTGTTCCAAGAAAGATCATCGCGAAGGTTTCATTCCGTTTGGATTCCGTTTGGTATTCCTTTTCTGCAAAACACTAAAATAGGCAAAAAAACAGAAACTGGCACAGGGCCTTCGGTTAATAGGTTACTCCCAAAAATAATATAAAAGAGCATATTAAATCCCATTAAACATCCAAAATAGATAATATAATAGCATGGAACAATCAAAAATTATAGATACATTGGAGACGTATCACGTCCTATCAATGTTATTACCGTGTGTTGTCGTTACCCCATTCCACGCCTAGATGATATGCTAGATGAGCTTAGCGAAGCCACCATTTTCTCTAAAATTGACCTTAAAAGTGGCTACTATCAAATACGCATCCAAGAAGGTGATGAATGGAAAACCGCATTTAAGACCAAGTTTGGCTTATATGAATGGCTTGTTATGCCAATGGGTTTATCCGAAGCACCCGATACCTTCATGAGAGTCATGCACTTTGTTCTTCGACCCTATATTGGCGTATTTGTTGTGGTCTACTTTGATGACATCCTTGTGTTTAGCAAATCCCTCAAAGATCATGTCACCCATCTTAGAACCGTCTTGCAAACCCTTAGGAAAGAGCACCTTTATGCTAATATGGATAAATGCCTTTTTAGTGTTGATAAGCTTGTTTTCTTGGGTTTTGTTGTATCTTCTAAGGGTGTTCATGTTGATGAATCTAAGATCAATGCTATTAAAACTTGGCCCCAACCAACCAACTTGCAACAACTGCGTAGCTTCCTTGATTTAGCCGGTTTCTATCGTAGATTTGTGAAAGATTTTAGCACCATTGCATCTCCTTTACATGCTTTGAGTAAGAATAATGCACCCTTTGTTTGGGGACCATCTCAAGATAGTGCATTACATGAGATTAAGAATTTGCTTACTCATGCTCCCGTGTTTGCTTTACCAAACTTTGACAAACCCTTTGAAATTCATTGTGATGCTACTGGTAATGGCATAGGAGGTGTGTTAACGCAAGAGAAGCGCCCAATTGCTTATTTTAGCGAAAAACTTTCTGAAGCGCAACTCAATTACCCCATCTATAACAAAGAGCTTTATGCTTTAGTGCGAGTTTTGCATGAATGGGAACATTACCTTCGCCCTCATGAATTTGTCATTCATACCGATCATGAAACGCTTAAATACCTTAAGGGTCAAACTAAGTGAATAAGCGTCATGCTAAGTGGAGTGAGTTCATTAGTCATTTCCTTATGTCATAAAATATATCAAAGGAAAGGAAAATGTTGTGGCGGATGCTCTTTCCCGCATATGCATGCTTGTCACCAAACTTGAATTGAATGTCATTGGCTTTGAGCACATAAAAGACTTGTATGCGCATGATCCTCCTTTTGCTATTCCTTATGCCAAGTGTTTGACGCATACATCTTGGGAACGCTATTACATCAAAGATGATTATCTTATGAGAGCTAACACACTTTGCATCCCCGAGTGTTCTCTTCGTTTGTTACTTTTACAAGAAAGCCATGGAGGAGGACTAATGGGACACTTTGGAAGCGACAAGACTTTTTCTACGCTCTCCAAGAACTATTTTTGGCCCAAGATGTTCCACGATGTCTCACGCTTCACCAACCGATGCTCCATGTCGCAAAGCTAAGTCTAAAGCTCAATCCCATGGTCTTTATATGCCCCTTCCAATTCCATACCACCCATGGGAAGATATTAGCATGGATTTTGTCCTTGGTTTGCCTAGAACTAGAAATGGAAAGGATTCCGTGTTTGTTGTTATGGACCGATTCTCTAAAATGGCACATTTCATACCATGCAACAAGATAGACGATGCTTCACATGTTGCAAATCTTTTTTATAGGGAAATATTGCGTCTACATGGAGTGCCAAAGACGATTTTCTCGGACCGTGACATCAAGTTCCTGAGCTACTTTTGGAAGACCTTATGCGCCAAGCTCAGAATCAATCTCTTGTTCGCTTCGGCATACCATCCTCAAACCGAAGGCCAAATGGAGGTAACCAACCGCACGCTCTCCACTCTCCTACGCATGTTGATAAAGAAGAACATCAAGGAGTGGGAGGAGTGTCTACCAATCACCGAGTACGCCTACAACCGCACAGGACATTCAACTATCAACAAGTCCCCCTTCGAGGTCATCTATGGTTTCAACCCATTGTCCCCATTGGACATTCTTCCTCTACCACTACAAGAGCGCACCAACATGGACGCGAGTGCTCGAGTGAACCACCTCAAGAAGATGCATGAAGATACAAGGCACACCATCAAGCGCCAAGTACAACGACTCGCAACCAAGCTCAACGTCAACAGGCAACCCATGATATTCAACATTGGAGATCTTGTGTGGCTACACCTTCGCAAGGACCGCTTCCCCAACGAACGTAAGTCCAAACTTCTACCACGAGCCGATGGACCCTTCAAGGTGCTTGCATGCTACAACAACAATGCCTACAAGATCGACATCCCACGCGACAAGTACTCTGTGAGCGACATCTTCAACGTCAAAGATCTCTCCCCGTACCATGGTGATGAGGATTTCGATCCGAGGTCGGATCTTTCCCAAGAGAGGGGAGATGATGCAGAGCATCCTATGATCATTCCCATGGACCTACCATCATCTCATCAAGTGCCAAGAGGACCTATGACACGAGCATGAGCTAGAGCTCTCGAGACCGAGGTGACTTCCTTCCTTAGTGATATCACATATGATCCACTCGAGACATGGATACTACCTAAGTCTGGAATGTTGTGCATGATTAGGTATCAAGAAGACCCTCTCAAAGACGCGCATGAAGACGAACAAGTCCCCAAGTTCATGGATGAAGAGAACCAACGGAAGGAGTCGAGAACAGCTTCCAGGCCCCGGAAATCCGGACATGACCCCGGACATCCAGCCCCTCGAGCATCGTCCACAGCAGCCGCCCAGCCGCCAAGCACCTACAGGCCCCGGACATCCGGCCCCAGCCCGGACATCCAACCCGAAGCCCGGAAATTCGGCACCCTCTATCCAGAGAGCACAGAGACTAGCCCCGCCAGCCCGGACATCCGGCACCTCGCGAAGGCCCGGACATCCGGCCCGACGCCTGGGACATCCGGCCTCCCCTATCTGTGCACAATGCAAGGGCCCGAGGCCCATGTACCCCTTCATCCACCTAGACTATATATACTCCCCCTCCTCTCTCTTTCTAGGGTCAGCATTGTGATAGCTCATATGTGAGAAGAGCCTCGCTCATCCATCCGGGTCTGCTCCTCCGAGAGAGACCGTCACCTCTTTAGAGAAGATCCACTTGGATTCAAGACCCCTCTCCTCACGGAGAAGAACCGGTTATCCTATGTATCGTCCCTTGTTGACTTTGGATTGTGTATCTCTTTGTGTCTCGCGGATCTAGCACACGTGTAATCGAATCTTGTTGGTTTGAGTGATTCTCTCGTGTTTCCCCTCGTGTTCTTCGTGTTCCTTGTTGGGATACGCTCCTTTCATGAAAGATCGGGCAACTAGGGTTCTACCCTACATCAAGTTATTAGATGATGGGTTGCTAGAGTGACAGAAGCTTAAACCCTAGTTTATGCGCTACTTCGTAAGGGACCGATTTGGATCCATATGTTTAATGCTATGGTTAGATTTTATCTTAATACTTTTCTCGTAGTTGCGGATGCTTGTGAGGCGGTTAATCATAAGTGGGAGGTTTGTTCAAATAAGAACAACACCCAAGCACCGGTCCACACACATATCAAATTAATCATAAGTAGGACGTTTATTCAAGTAAGAACAACACTTAAGCACCGGTCCACCCACATATCAAATTATCAAAGTACCGAACACAAATCAAACCAACATGATGAAAGTGACTAGATGAAATTTCCGTATGCCCTCAAGAACGCTTCGCTTATTATAAGAGACCGTTCTGGCATGTCCTTTGCGACAAAAGGATTGGTCTACCTTGCTGCACTATTTACCGTTACCTTTACTTGCTCATTACAAATTATCTTGCTATCAGACTACCTGTTACTGACAATTTCAGTGCTTGCAGAAATTACCTTGCTAAAAACCGCTTGTCATTTCCTTCTGCTCCTCGTTGGGTTCGACACTCTTACTTATCGAAAGTACTGCAATTGATACCCTATACTTGTGGGTCATCAAGACTCTTTTCTGGCGCTGTTGCCGGGGAGTGAAGCGCTCTTGGTAAGTGGAAATCGGTAAGGAGAAATTTATATTACGTGCTGAAATTTATTGTCACTTGTTACTATGGAAAACCGTCCTTTGAGGGATTTGTTCGGGGTATCTTCACCTCGACCGGAAGAACAATTAGTTTCCCCTCAACCCACTGAACCTACTGAAAATATTGGTTATGAAATTCCTTCGGGTATGATAGAACAACTGCTAGCTAATCCTTATAATATATCGAACAACCAGTGTCTTCTGATTTATAGGAATATCCATAACTTATCAAACATGATCCAGAGGAAATGTTCTTACATAATTCAGAACGAAATAACAATTATTCAGTTCTAAAACAAATCTTGAAGGTAAGCTCAAAGACATGACGCCGACGGCTTGAGCGGGAATCCCATCACCATTCCCGACTCGCATCATGACCTCATTTCTACTCAGCTTCCATATCTTTCGTAGTCCCTGCATCGTGTTGCAAATGTGAGTAACATATCCAATATCAAATACCCATGACTTGGAGTTTTTAGCAAGTAGAATATCAATAACATTAACTTGTATAACTTTTATACCTTTTCTAGAAGACGAGTTCTTATCCGCCAGATACTTCAAGCAATTTCTTTTCTAGTGTCCTTTCTCTTTGCAGTAGAAACATGTAGTCTCATGAGATGCTCCAGTGAAAGGATCGAGAAGAGGGTCTAGAGGGGGGTGATTAGACCCTCAACAAGTAAAAGTGGCAGTTCTTAAGTTCTTCAAGTTGAGATAGAATTTTAGCACAAGTTTAAGCATTCACAATACATTTCAAGCAAGCATGACAAGAGTATATGCAGCGGAAAGAGTAAAGCATGCTAATTGCAAGAAAGTAAAGGGATGTGATTGGAGTGTGCAAACGCAATGAAGACACGGAGATTTTTGGCGTGGTTCCGATAGGTGGTGTTATCGTACATCCACGTTGATGGAGACTTCAACCCACGAAGGGTAACGGTTGCACGAGTCCATGGAGGGCTCCACCCATGAAAGGTCCACGAAGAAGCAACCTTGTCTATCCCACCATGGCAATCGCCCACGAAGGAATTGCCTCACTCAGGTAGATCTTCATGAAGTAGGCGATCTCCTTGCCCTTACAAACTTCTTGGTTCAACTGCACAACTTGGCGGAGGCTCCCAAGCGACACCTAACCAATCTAGGAGACACCACTCTCCAAAAGGTAACAAATGGTGTGTTGATGATGAACTCCTTGCTCTTGTGCTTCAAATGATAGTCTCCCCCCACACTCAACTCTTTCACACGGATTTGGATATGATGGAAAGATGATTTGAGTGGAAAGCAACTTGGGGAAGGCTAGAAATCAAGATTCTTGTGGTAGGATTGGAATATCTTGATCTCAACACATGAGTAGGTGGTTCTCTTTCAGAAAATGTATGATGGAAGTGTAGGCACGTTCTGATGGCTCTCTCACATATGGAGAAGGGGGTGGAGGGGTATATATAGCCTCCACACAAAATCCAACCGTTACACACATTTGACCCATCTCGGTGAGACCGAATAGCTAAACTCGATGGGACCGATTAGTTCAAAATGTGAATGTTTGGAATCTTGGTGGGACCGACTGGAACAACTCGGTGGGACCGATGTGCTAGGGCTTAGGGCAAACCTCATCTCGGTGGCGCCGATTGCATCAACTTGATGAGACCGAAGTGAAGCAATAGGGCAACAGCGAATTGGTCAAGACATCTCGGTGAGACCGATTGCAATTTTGGTGAGGCCAACATAAATGCAACTGATAACAGGGAGTTGGCAAGGCCATCTCAGTGAGACCGAACTGTTAGGGTTTTTGGCCGTGGCTATGTCATATGAACTCGGTGACGTTGGATAGAATGAATCGGTGGGGCCGAGTTGGAGTTTAGGGTTTTGACATATTTGGATGGAGAAAGTGTTTGAGGGTTTTGGAGCAATATCACTGAGCATTTGAGCAAGCAAGCCATTAAGCAACACCTCATCACCTTTTAATAGTATTGGCTTTCCTGTGGACTCAATGTGATCTTGGATCACTAAAGCAAAAATCAAGAGTCTTGAGCTTTAGCCAATGCATGTTCTTAACATCTTGAAGGGGTTCCACATCCTCTTGTCCTTTCCACGCCATTGTTGAACTTGTCTGAATTACACTAGATAAAGACATTAGTCCAGCAAGAGATATGTTGACATTAATTACCAAAATCACCGAGGGAGCACTTGTGCTTTCATCCACCCATGTTCCTTTTGATGTTGCGTTTCTTCTTGGGACCTTTTGTTCTGTTCACCAATAACTTTTGTTGGTTCTGCCACCCAATCTCATTGGTTTTGAGCATTGCTTCATAAAGCGAAGTGAAGAGTAAGTCATTTTCTGGTGTCTTGGGAAAATCAACTCCAATTGCAGTTATACTATCATAATAGTCTGCAAGCCTGGCACCTTGATTAACACCTTTAGTTATCTTGAACCCTTCCATTGCTTCATTCATCTCATGAACTTCAGCTTCTTCTTTGTGGTACAAAACTTCCAGTGTCTCGACAATCTCGATAGTACTGGATTGTTCAAAACGTTTCCGTAACACAGTGTCCATGCAAGTTATTAGAACACCGTTTGCGATGAATGCATCACACAAAGTTTGGTCGAAGGGCTTCTGATTCATGTGTCATGTTAGAGCATCCTGCAGTAGTGATACATCATTGTAACCCTTCGCACGATGTATCCCTCCACCATGAATAATCAAAGCAAGCAGGATGTAGGGTATTACTCTTAGGAGGGCCAAACCTTGGTAAAACCCTCGTGTGATCTCTGATCTAAGACTTCCAGCTGCGCTTGGACCCCAATCGAGGGATATGACGGTATTCTGCACCATCATAAGGGCATCTCCAACGCTGACCCCCGAATTTTCTCCTGCATCCGTCCGTGAACAGGGGGGCAGTCTGCGGACACGGATGCGGAAGCCAGCCAGCCATCCAAAGCTAGTTGCATATTTCTGGTTACATTTCAAATGAGTTTTAATGAAAATGAACAAGTTTGATTCAAATCGAACAAACCGGACGACATTCATTTAAACTAGGATAATTTTTACATAAAACTAGACGATATTTCATTCGGTGAACTAAAAACCTAACCCTACACTACCCTATACTCGACTGTGACCTCGTAGACCATACCGAGCTGGCCGGCGGCTCCTCCATCACCGGCGCCAGAGTTGTCGGAGTCGTCGGCGTTGGGCTTCGGGCGGCGAAAGGGCACGACATCCCGGCAGGGCTTCCTAGCAGTAGCCTAACACTCGTGGATGATCCTCTTAACTTTCTCGTGAGTCGTGTGCAGTGCGACCGCGCCCACCGACGACGTGGGCGGGGGAGAGGGCGGTAAGCCTTGGAAGAGGCGGCGGTGGCGACGATCTCGCTGAGAGACCCCTCCTCGCCGTACTTGGACATCTCCCTGTCGAAGCCGTGGAGATGGCGCTTGCTCGTCTCCGCAGTCTCCTTGGAGTGGTCCAGGGCCCAGGCGTATGCCAGCTCTTGGTTCACCGCGATGTGTGGTGGCGAGACATCGAAGTTCGCAAACTCTGACTGGCGCGTCGCGTTGCGCCTGTCCCACAGGTGCCGCTCCCTATCTGCGTACTCCGCCACCATTAGGGCGCTCCGGGAGGATGAGCTACCACCACCGTTGTTGCTGGCACCGAGGTAGTGATGAAGGCGACCGCGCGCCTTCTTGCCGATCGCATGGTACAGGGGCGGCGGCGAGCGGCTCTCCTCCTTGACGCGGCGGGGCGTCGAAGAGCGCCGCTCCTTCTTCACGCGCCGAGAGCCGCTCCTCCTTGACGTGTCAGGGCGACGGCGAGAGGGGCTCCTCCTTCACGTGGCGTCCGATTTGGACGCCATGATTGCGCGGGGGAGAGCAGGGAGGGGCGTGGGCTTCGGTTTGACATGGAGGAGCGTCTCTGGTGGCGTCGCCGGGCCGTTAACGTGGAGGACGGAGCATGGCCTCCATCTGTTGCTCGTACTCATCGTCAGTCACGGCGTAGACCACACCCCACGTCCCCGACTGTTGCGGCGGCGGCTGGTCCTTGTCACCAGAGGAGATGACGATCTCCTCCTTCGTCGAGGAGCCGTCCGCTAATGAGGACGACATCGCCACGAACATCCGGAGCACGTTCCGGAGTCGCCGCCTTCCGGTGCCGAGGCCCACGACTTGCCCATCGCTGGAGTTGTGGAGGAAGAGGGGTGGTGAGGACGAGGACGTGCAGAGCGACGCGGTGAGTGCGATGTGGACGGCGTCGGAGCACGGCTTATAAAGCCTCGCCCAGGTCATGCGAACGGACGGTCAACCGCTTCAACGCGTCGCGACAACCAGAGTTGGTTCCTCGGGAAGCTGCGCCCGCATTGAAGCGGCGTCTCACGAGAGGTCACGTCGGTCGGCGCCGCCCTCCCGTCCGATCACATCACGTGGCATCAATGCCGACCGCTGCATGCTCTGAGCTGGCATTGATGCGGTGCGGGAAGTGGCACGTGCATCGGAAGGAAAAGCGAAGAAGAGGCGGGTGGGGTTATTTGGTGGGCCAGGTTAGTCAGACGCGAACGTGGCAGCGGTCCGGACGCCCGCAAGGTCCCCTGAATTTGTCTGCGGTTTACGAGAAAAAACACGTCCGGATCGTTGAGCGGACCGATATACGACCGCGTTGGATGGCAAAACAAGTCTGATCTGGATGGTTGCGGACGATTTAAGGGTCGGCATTGAAGATGCCCTAGAATACGTCATCTACCCTAAAATACATGATCTATTGAAGTTGCCCTTACGCCTTCCAAGTGGAAATGTTCGCACTGCGCCGTGCGCCGTCCAGAACGCAGTCCATATACATTGACTTTTTATTTCCATCGCTGTCTACCACTCTCTTCCCCCAAAAGTCCAGTTTACTAGCAGTGTGACGTACGCTTCCCCCTCGCGCACCGAGCATCCGCAGCAGCATTCATTCATTCAGGCAAGCAGACAATCACCGCGACAGACGACGAGCAGTAGCACACACCCATAAACCAGAAGCGGCCGTCCAAGCCAAGGCGCCCACAGGACGCCACCAAGAACTCGGAGCCACCTTCCAATCGCCCGAGTCCCTCCCCTTCCTTCGGCCACCGAATCGGGCCCGCCGATCTCTCGAGCTCCCCGGCCGTCCCCTCCCGCGGCGGCGCGCAATGGGGGCCGCCGCCGAGGACGCCGTCAGGCAGCTCGGCATCCTCATGGATCAAGGTGCGTGCGTCACTCTCGCCCTCTCTCTCCCCTTCTCCGCTCCAGCATGAGTTCTTTTCGCGATTGTGGCGGCGCCCTGACGTGATCTGGTTCTTTGCTTGCAGTGGACGCGCCGCTGAGGAGGACGTTCCAGGTACGGATCTGGCCTGCGTGCACCTGCGGCCAAATCTTGGATCTTGCTACTCATTCTTATGGATTCTCGTAGCTCCTGTCACTGGATCATGGCGTAGATTAGCTATTCTCGGTGCCCTACAGATTTGATCTGATTCGGTGCGGGGCGGAGTGAGCTACTCCGCGTATTCTTCTAAAGCCTGGGATGTCCTAAATCTTTTACTGCAAAATGGGCTATCTCTGAGCCTCTCTTGGTTAATGCCACATGCTAGAGGTATGATCTTGTCAGCCATGAGTTGTCAGGTGGGCGGTGTGTTTGGAGAGTGGTGCTTGATCCATCATCCATGGCCGAATAGGCGGCAAGCGAAGGTGGTGCACTTCCTATGGGTTGGTGAGGCGAGGGTATAGTGGCGCTTTAGCTGTCTAGTGTGCCGACGTTGCATGTTTGATGACGTCCAATTATGATTGCATGGGTTGGCGTTCGTTGGTGGCATCGTGGATCATCCTGTTTTATGCAGCCGATGGATGGTGGCTTTTGCTGTTCTCAGGTCTACTAAGTGAGCTGAGTTAATGTGGATATACTCGCCAAAACATCATGCCGTTTGCCATCTTATTAGGTCCGCAGTCACCTATCGTATACGACGTTTCGACTGCTGTGGCATTATTCCCTTTCTGACCTCCGATGTTCACCGAACTATCTGGACGCATACACGTTAGCAGTAAAGGCGGGGCATTTCAATATGTCTTTCTGCTACCATTTAATTAAATGTATAAAATTAAGAGGAAACATGTTACACGTGCGCTAAATCTTGAAGGTAAGCAATGCCAACTTATTTGAAGCGTAATTGTTAGTGTAGTGAAATTGGGATGGCAACACTGCATTGGAATTCAGAACTCATCAGAAGTGCAGAAACAGTTCAATTTGTTGTGGCACCTAGGGATTTGCCGGATTCAACTGAACAATGTCTGATTCTGACCAATCCTGTCCACTTTGCTATTTACCCCTAGCAATTTGACATTTTTTGGAAAATAATTTTTTAATACTAGTTATTTTCCAGTGAAGTGAAAATAAGACCAAAACCATGATATCCATACATAATTGGCCCTGCAAGAACATATACTGTTACTTTTGGTAGTACATGTAACTACTACACCAGTAATTGGTATAATCATCAAAGGTGATATAGATATTACTATTTGTCTTTGCATTTTCTTTCTTTTGGTCTTTGAAGGCTCATCAAATGTTAGTAAATTTGAGTGGCCAAATAAACCAACCTTGAGTTATATTCCTTTTTTGTAGCCCTTTTTGGCTACTGTTGTATTGCAAGAAAATGGCCACCACTAGTGGGGCAGAAATCAGTAAATGATCACTTCTATCTCTATCTGGAAGGTTTAATTCTAGCCTTAGATTTTTATGATTTTCATTGGTGGACCCCAATCACAAATGACTGTCGATATGTTATGTAACAGTAAAAAATATTTTGGTTCATAGAAAAATTATTTTGGAAGTTTCTTATTAGTTTCATAAACCATAATCAGATGAATCGCAGATCAGAATTTCATGCATCTGCAGCTATTTAAAAATTTGGAATAAATCACTTTTATCAGTGGTTGCGGAGGTTTGTAAACATATCTTGTTTATTTCAGAATGTGCACCAAGGCCACCCTAGAGAAACAATGTTGCGCTTTCTCAAGGCTAGAGAATGGAACGTTTCCAAGGCTCATAAAATGGTAGTCTTTCTCATATTTTCTCATCCAATAAAGGAACAGATAAATTATATTCTTAAGGTTATTAACTGCTTAATTGGGTTTGAATATTGTTTCTGCAGCTTGTAGATTCTTTGAATTGGAGGATTGAAAATGAAATTGATAGTGTATTGGAGGTGAGTAATCCTTATGGGTTATAATAATAATCCTGTTAGGTACTAAGATCTTACTAGCATGGCAGAATCTCTTATCCGTATACAATTTCAAGCTCTTGTTGTTAATATCTTATTTCATGTATTGGACATGTACAGAGACCTATACTCCCAGTAGATTTATACAGCTCAATACGTGATTCACAACTTGTTGGACTCTCAGGATACACCAAGGAGGTATAGCTATCTACTAACACTAGTAATATGTTTCTTATCCTGAATAATTGATCATGAATTCATGATGCAACTACTTGTTTCCATGCATGTTTGTGTGCAAGAAAATGGGCACACCCTTTTAGCTGTTAGTGTTCTAGGTCACGTCTACCGGTTAATCAAATTTTTATTGACAAATGAACGGATACTACTGAACAAAGTTGGCAGAATTGAAGAGGTTAATGTTTTTTTTTGTTGATCTGCAATCTTCCATAGAATGTTGTCCCAGTCAGAGCTGCAAAGTTGTGAGTTGTGACGGACCTTCTAGCTAGGAAGAGCCCAAGGGACTGTTAGTGTTTAGCAAACTATGACATAAGCTTAGGTATGGTTAAGTTAAAAAATAAAGCATGGCGCTTTAGGATATCTCTTGCTTGAAGCTGTGATTATTGCTGCTGGTTTAATATTCCTTTATTATTAAGACATGCTGGGGGTTAGGGCATGTTCCTCATTTATTTCTGTGTCATTGACTGTTCCCACTAAATGTGTCATCCTGTAGGACAACATCAGATCATGTTCTTTGACTTCTTGTAACACACCATCAAAGAGTTATTGGCCCTTTAACGGAATGGGTCTGAAATTTCATGAATTAGTTATGTTGTTGCTTGCTATGTGTTACCCAAGTCTCTGCCCATCAATGTTTTTTTTAACTAGCCCACCAAAAAATACTGGTAGTGTGGTTGTTAATAAAACCAGCTAAATGCTTGTGCGTTGCTACGGATTTATTATATATTATCAGTTGTTTAAATGCTTGTGCCACCACAGTCCTTGAGCTCGTATAAAATAGTTTATCTCAAAATGTAAGCCCAATCAACCGTATGTACTGCATAGAGTGGTTGACAACCATGGGAATTTATGTAATATGAACGAACCGCCACCAATTTAGATCTTTATAATACTACTCCCTCCATCCCATAATATAAGAGCGTTTTTGACACTAGTGTAGTGTAAAAAACGGAGGGAGTAGTAAAGAAAAGATTTAGTTGAGTTTTAGACTCCTAATAATTTGTTTTGATTTTTTCTCTCTTGTTGGCAGGGTCTTCCAGTTTTTGGCATTGGTGTTGGTCAGAGCACATACGACAAAGCTTCGGTACTTTCTCAGATGCTTACTACTCCGTATTTGTTAAGTAGGCTACGACAAAAACTATGAAACTTGATAGTTTTCACCTTCCGTAGTGTAGACTAGATACTGTTTTGAGGTTCATGTAACTTAAGTATATTTGTTGGGTATTAAAATGATATGATCCCTGTTTAGTGGTTGATATAGTTATATCTTACTGCCAATACCTTGTTATTGAAGTAATGGGTACCTCTTTTATGGGATCAACTAATCAACCAACTTACGCAGGTTCTGGAGTACTATTTCCCCATTTTGTCAATTGAAGTTGATCTGTTTCCTTTTCAGGTGCACTACTATGTGCAATCTCATATTCAGATTAACGAATACCGTGATCGCATAATTTTGGTAAGTGTCAAGCTAAATGCTCAAATCTTAATTTTTATGTTAACACATATCCTTCTTCTTATGTTTGTTCACATCACACTTAGCCCATGTTGACGGAAAAGTTTGGACGTCCGATCACCACTTGCGTTAAAGTTCTCGACATGACTGGTTTAAAGTTGTCAGCACTGAGCCAAATGAAGGTACATATTATAGTCTTGTCAAAATGGTTTTCTTCTCTGAGCAAGTAAACATTATCCTTGTCCTATACATGAATGGACTTAATACATCAAGGGATATGACGACACTGGTGCTCAGGTTTTACCTTACCACGTTAAATTTTTAGAGGAATTACTCTTAAATCTTGGATGTTTACCTGTCCACCGTAGAGGTCAACACAGTCTAGCATAAAAAAACTAACATAAATATTAATACTAATATTACAGGACTAGTTTGTTGTTTTTGTGCCATAATATTTATTTTTCTGATAAAATTGCAGTGTGCTCATTACTTATGTTGCTTATGTGTTATGGTGAGCTAGCGTGACATTTTTGCTGTTGTTTGGATTACAGATGCTGAGTTCAATATCAACTGTTGATGATCTGAACTACCCTGAAAAGTCAGAGACATATTACATAGTTAATGTTCCATATATATTCTCTGCATGCTGGAAGGTACAATGATTTTTCCCTCAAAAGCCCGTCCTCAGATTGTATCAGCAAATTTTGTAGTGAATGCTAACTTTCATTTCATTTGAGCATACTGGTAGGTTGTGAAGCCCCTATTGCAGGAGAGGACAAAAAAGAAGGTTAAAGTTTTGAGTGGTTGTGGGAGAGATGAACTTCTAAAGGTATTTTTTAGTTATTATTTTGTTACTCTCTCGTATTGTTGTTGTTTTTGCATAGATTCTTAACCGCCGAGCAATATTACTACTACTGCAAATATAGGTACCACCAATATGGTGGTGGAGAAGAAAACATTACCTTTGTGTAGCATTTATTTTCGCTGACATCCAAAGTTAGTGACAAGTCCCCTTGCTCAAAATTGTGTAGATTATGGACTACTCAGCTCTCCCCCATTTCTGCCGACGAGAGGGATCAGGCTCATCCAAGCATTCATCTTCCAACGCCGACGATTGCTTCTCCCCTGACCACCCTTTCCACAAAGAGCTCTACGAGCTCACCAACCAGCAATCATCGCACAAGGAGCTCCTGAAGATGGGATCATTGCATGTGAGCATCCCGGAGCCCGACCCAAACGACGCGAAGATCGTCGAGGTGATCCAGGCCGAGTTTCACAAGATGGGGGAGCAGAACGGATCGACCAACGGGCACAAGGTCTGATGCCGCGCCACCGAAGATGGTGGCCATCTGCATGCGGAGCACCTTCCTTAACCAATGCAAGCGACCTCCGATTAAACCGATGATTTTACCTGTCCATGTTGGTTGGCTCCCCTTGATAGCCCGGGGGGGATATAGTAGCGAAGGCCTCGGCGTTTCTTCCGTGATGCATGCGTAGGGTGATGCCGGCCTGGGATCATAGCTGGAAGAGATGAACCGGACAGTGTATATCCATTAGCATAGAACCTGCATATGTTAAACTGGCACTATAACAAGATCCATGGATGATGGATGTTTATTATGACAGCTTGTATGCTTCAGCGCAGTTCTGCAAACATGATGTGGGAAGACGAGTAGGATAGGATGGGACCTAGCACGAAGCAGTAGTGGCGGAGCAACGCCGTGGCGGGCTCGCGTCCGGTTCTGAGCCCGCTTGCTCCCCGGGTGTGTGCCTGACCAGCAGCCCCGTCCGGCGGCGACGGTCTCTGCAGATGGCTCCGCGCGCGTCGTCGGCGATGTGCGTCGGAGCGCGGGGCGATTGGCTTGGACGGGAACGGGAACGTATGCGTGCGTGCGTGGCAAAGGGGAAAACCGCTTTGGCAGCAACAAACGCGTGAGGTCCAGATGTAACCATCTTCGACGATCCCCCCACCGTCCCGGTATGGTAGGCGTCTCAGTTTTTTTTCTTCCAGAGCTCAGGCCGTTTTTCTACCCGGAGTCGGAGACCGAGGAAGCCCGGCCATTCCGGCCTGGCCACGCCTGCCCTTCTTCATTAAAATCTCTCGCTAGACCCATATAAAAAAAAACTCGCTAGAAGCGCTTGGTCGCATGGGTCTCCGATCCCTCATGAAATGCAAGCTCCATCGCGCCCCGCGCCACTTAATCTCCCTTCTTCTTCTTCTTCGAATCAACCCATCCACTGGGACTGGGAGTGTGAGGAGACACAAGAGTACGGACGAGCCGATGGCGCCGGCCATAGAGGAGATGGGGCGCACGGACAATGTGCGGACCACCATGGAGACTTTGCCAGCCACGGAGGCACTCGCTCGGACATGGACGGCTACCATGCAGATGCAGCGGACGGTGGAGGAGCTCACTCGGACGCCGGCGGCAACGGTGGAGTTGGCGGAGGTGATGTGGGCGGCAGCGGCCGAGGCTTTGACTTGAGTAAGTTGTTCATGTTCTTGCAGTTGTACTCCATTGCCGGACGTTGAATAGACCAAGAATATATAGTTCACACTTCCAGTTAGGGTTTGTGCACATCTGTTTAGTTGTGCATGCCATATATGTCCCATCTCCTTCATGATTTCTTTAGCTTCAAATAGATTTTCTTCGTAAAATCACGAGTTCTGTTTGTAGATTACTTTGAATGGTGCAATTGAGGGGAAAATGTTACTAGTATCTTTGAAACAATTCGTTAGTGTAGTATTTTATGCTCCATGATCTCGGCTCATACTCACATAGTTGCACTTATATTGTTCACATCATTTATGCTCCATGCATGATGCTACTGTTGTATACTCAATTACTTGCATAGTATCAGAGAATACGCGTAGCGCATTATTTGGTTTTGTATACCCAAATAATCTGTATTGCTATTGTTCACAACATGTCTCAGTTAATATGAACTGTACTAGAATTACTTTTGGTAGAATTATATGATGCATGTAATTGTAATCTAGCTTGTGCTTCCATTTTGTTCACAGACCAGATTGCGAACAGAAGGCGCAGGACGCCGTCACATATACCGCATGCTTTTACAGAGGAACGGCGCGCGGTGGCATTATGAAGCGTGGAGTCAGCAGAGCCGTGTCGGACGAAATGCGGGTGCCTGTGAGGGTCGTGCAGCGCATATGGATGATCGGGCGCCGCGGTGGTGGAATACATGCCGTGGTGAGCAAGAAGCCTAAGAACTGCGGCCGCAGGCGGGTGGAGCTTGACCCTAAAGCTTTACGGGAGCTGCCTTTGGATGGACGCATGACGATTCGAGAGCTAGCCGAGGCCTTGGGTATGAAGAAGAGCACTCTGTTCCGGCGGCTGAAAGAAGGTAAACTGAGGCGCCACAGCGAATGATCTCATCAAGCCTACTGTGAGGGACGACAGGAAAAATGTCCCATGTTTGTTTTTGCCTGTCCATGCCAAGGTGCAAGCATACCTAAGAATTCCTGTGTAATACTAGTATAACTCTGGAATTAATATATGCTTTACGTGGTATCACATCGCTTGACGATGTTATTACTGTATCAGACGGGGCATGAAGCTTCGCTTATGGTGTCAGTAATCGAACAAAAATGTGCAAGGACTCGATCAGCTTAGGCTTTCTCTCGCAAGATGGATTATACGGCGATAGCGCGAGGGCCCAGGAGGCTAGTCCCTATGGATGGTCAGATGGTTTTGGAAGTGATCCTCCAAAGCAATTGAGGGACTAGCGTATTATGATCCTAGTATAATATCCGTTCACGTCTTTTCTACTACCGATTATATTAGGGATTCTTGTGGGATTCTAAACAAGAAGCGCATCTGGTGTAGTGGTATCATAGTACCCTCCCACGGTACTGACCAGGGTTCGATTCCCTGGATGCGCAGCCAATACTTTTGCTTTTATTTCCCTCCACTGTACAATTTTTTCATCTTCCATTTTCTCTTTTGCTTTTCCCCCTCCATTGTACTCCAATTTAACATTTTTTTCATCTTCCATTTTCTCTATCCAATTTGCTTCAAGTGCACAACAAGGTCCCTCCTACATTCTTTTCCCCGTTGCCACTAGTGAGAAACTTCTCAAATTAAGAATGTTTGTCCCCTTCTTTGCTTACGAAGGTTAATATCATGTCAAGAACCTGTAGATCTATCTACTATGTAAAAGAGAACCTTAACATCACGTTGCTTTGTGACACTTATACTACGAGGAACTTTGTTCAAACTAACGACTCCAAAAAGATAACAGTAAGGAAGGCTCGTCTTTGATGACATCGGCAATGACCTCCTAGTGAAGATGTCGATGATGTAGTCACAGGGCTCGGCTTTGATGAAGTAGGCAATGACCTCCAGGTGAAGATGTCGGTGATGTAGTCACAACGCTCGGCTTTGATGACATCGGCAATGACGGGGCAGGTCCTGTTCCATCACCACCGAGATAGTAGCCAGGTGTGGTTGGACAGGTATCACCTCCGACGCCATGTCGATGTAATAAAACCTGCCATCGATCCCATAACCCGAAAACTCTCGGTCGTGGGGCAACATGGGCGTCGTGCACTAAGAGCGAAAGTGGCCCGCAATGCCGCAGTTCAAACACAGTTGCCGCATGACTTCCCACGGGACGCCGACCGAGTAGGGGAGCGCCCTGAGCCGCCTGCCCGATGCCACCCGCCTCAAGGGAGCTCACAGGCAGTGGGGGTGTATGCAAGGAGCCATGCTGGCTCCCCCCTTCGTCGGAAGAATCGTGATCCTATAGAAATCTTGTCTTTTACGCATCCCTTTGGGTATTTCGAAGAAGGATGATACAAACACTCACAAGCGAGTAAGGAGTTCTGCATGAAGAATGTCGATCTATAGAAATCCAGTATGTTTCTTTTCCTGTCTTGGTTTATTTACATTTGAGTGTGAGTGTTCAGTGTTCTGATGTCTATATTTCGCACTTGGTTCTGTTTTCACAATAGGGATTTTGGCTGTGTGCATCTTAGTTATGCAGAGACTAAGTATTGCTCATAATGCCTTGTATTCGCTTAATGCTACATTTTGAGATAATAAAATCGTCCTTTATCGAAAAAGTTCCATTTTCACCTCTTTGTTATCTGCCGTATAAGACTATTGACGCGAAAAGTGCTTGCAGCTACCGCGCTCCACTGCTCTTGGTATTTTTTTTTGAAAAACACACTTTTGGTACTCAAAAAAATCTTAAAACAAATACGTGGATTCATACACATATTCCTAAGGCCTGGTAAAAATCTGGAAAAGAAATACTTTGTATTTTGGGAAATACAAAAAAAAGAAATTTTTGACAGAAACGGCACCCAATTTATCTTCCTATAGCCCAAAACAAAACGAGATTTCTACCGAAACTTGACGTGTGTAATCGGAATGTGTATATGTATCCCCGGGAATAATTTCACATTTTTCTGAAACTTCAAAAACCCAAATCTCAAAATGTTCAAATATAGAGAGCAGTGGAGCTCGGTTGCTGCAACGCCTTCTCCCCTATTGACGAGGCTACCTGATCGCTTCCTCTGCTCCATTGTTGGGAGCAATAATGGAACCCGGCCGAATGATGGGGTATGCGCACGAAAGGGAAATATAGGTGCGAGGTGAGAAAATCCTGGCAAGTTCATAGAAAGTGAGAGGACAGCGCAACGACAAAGCTGGGATACTTTTCAGCCTCTGCTTTCGAGTTCGCGAGTGTTCAATCATCTTTCCCGGATACCCAGCTTTGCACAAGGATCAGAAAGAGAGACGAAGAACGCCAATCACTCGACCACATACACGCCACAGATTCACCCCATCTATCTACTGCTACTCTACTACCCCTGTTCGCATTCGCTTTCCGCCCTTTTCAATCTCGTCTTATGGGTGTCGAGTCACTCGCCGGGAGACATGCATTGCAAACTCATGCCATTGTGATGAAAACTTTTCAATTCATCGCTGTGACACGCAGAAGGATCGCAAATGTTAACCATCACCTTGTGCAAGCAATCCTTAACTTGTGAACATCGACTTGTTAGGGCATCTCCAGCCGGCCCCCCAGGATGTCCCCACGAGCACTTTTTGCACGCCGGCGCCTAATTTTTCTCCCAGTCGGGGCCTCAAGAGCTCAGTTTTCGCCGGATTTGGCTAAAAATAGTGCCGGCGGTCCCTGACGAAACCCAGCTCATCGGGAGGCACTTGGGGATGGAGAGAGAAGATTTTGCATGCGTTTGGCCCACATTCAGCCTCCCACTCGCCCTCTCTCCCACCTTTTTCTCTGCCCGGGCCCGCCTCCCCACCTGTCGCCTCCCCGCCTCGCTCGCCGCCTCCACGCCAGGAACCCGTCGTCCTCGTTCGTGTCGCCGCAGCCGAAGGCCATGCCGGGGAGCTCCGTCTTGGCTAGCGTCAAGGACTCGACGGCCAGGAAGTCGTGGTCCAGGCGGCCAGGAAGCCCCGCGTCGACGAGGCGTGCGACCGGCGACGCTGTGGGCGGGCGCGGGCGGCGTGGCCTGCCACGGGCGGCCCCGGCCACGGGCAGCCCCGAACCCGAGCGTCGCGACCATGGGGGCTGCGGCTTTGACGCCGGCGCCGAGGGGGATGGCGCGGCCGCCTTGGACGCGTTCGCCATGGCTGTGGCGAACGGGTCGAAGTCGGGCCCGTGCCCGTGCCCGGCCAGGCCCCAAGCCGAGGAGACCACATGGCGGACCTGGCGACGAGCCGACCATGGCGACAAGACGACGCTGCCATCGTCTAGCAGACGCGGCGGAAGTGGTGGGCTTCAGTGGCCGGATCTTGCCTTCGTCGAAGAGCTCGTCGGCAGCTGATCCGGCTCCTGCAGGCGCGAGCGGCCGCTCGCGCAGGCGCGAGCGGCCAGGCGCAGGCGAGCAAGCGAGCGGCAAGCGGCACGGGCACGGGCGCGGATGCGGATGGGGCGGATACGGTGGCGCGGCGAGTACGACGGGTCTCGCTTGGGGTGGATACGATTGGAGATTTTCTCGTTCGCAGGACAAAATTCTCGCCGGCAGTCCCCCAAGCGGCGATAAAAACGCCTCCTGAGGGGCCGAACGGCTGGAGATGCCCTTACCCCGAGGTTATAGGGAAACAACCTTGTGGCGAACCAGAGATGCCATATTCATTCTATACACATGTAGGAAAGTGATTCCGCAAAACTTACTGCGGAAGGAACAAGATTCCATCGGCAAGTAGAGAAAATGACACGATGAAGAGGGGATGTCAATTTATCATGGAAGAAAAAGGTGCGCTTGAAGCTTTTGTTGTAAAAGCAGCTCACTGAACTCTGAAGAAGCACGCGGTTTGACAAATGATCATTCAGAAATGCATCTTAATTATTTACAGTATACGAAGATTGAAGGACAGAAGACTTGATGTACATGAGAGGATCACTCTTTTAAATCGTGGTGGAATTTACAGAATGCGGGCGAGCTGTGGTCTTCTAAGTAAACGCAGGCTTGCTAATCTGCCTGCAGTCAATGTTTGTTAGCGATCAATCAGGTGGACAATGCTAGGAAAATGAATGTAGATGACAGGAGCGTCGCCGAGTAGCGCAGGATCTTCCACCCCTTGATCGAGGAGGACGACGAGGTGAGGCCCTTGAAGCCGAGGTCGAGGGAGACGCTGCCGTCGGGCTTGAACAGCCCGAAGTGGCGCTCGCTCCCGGGGCCGGTCTTGAGGTCCTCGTTGAAGAGCGCGAAGATGAAGGCCTTGACCACCCTCTTGGGCCTGTAGGGCGTCCCCTTCCTCAGGAACAGCCGCTTCCTCAGGTTGAAGTTGTAGGTCCGGGCGTTCTCCAGCGTGGCGCCGGGCTCCGTGGCGTCGCCGGCGGACGCCCACCCGGTCTCCGACACGCGCACCTCCATGTCGCTGTACCCGGCGGCCTCCAGCGCGGCGTAGGTGGCGTCGATCTGGGCTTCGAACATGTTGTCGTAGTGGAGGTTGGTCTTCTGGTCCAGGATGCCGGCGTTGGGCTTCATCAGCGCGTAGTTCACGTCGATGTGCTCCGGGTCGCTCATGTAGGCCAGGAACGGGTACGCGTTCACGTAGAAGGGCGCGCCCGTCTTGGAGAAGAAGTCGAGGAGCGGCTTCAGGTACGGCATGAGGTCCGGGCGGAACGTGCCGGCGGAGGGCGGGTACGAGGTCCCGAACACCGCCTCCGAGTGCGGCGTGTTCACCTCGATCCTGCCGGACAGCCGCATCGCGCGGAGCGCGTCGTGGATGTTGACGACGGCGCCGAAGAGCGCCTCGGCGAGCCCCGTGTCCTGCCCGCCCAGGATCTCGTTGCCCACGATGATGGCCACGATGCGGGTGGCCGGGTAGTAGGGCCGCACGTTCTCGTTCACCCAGTCCATGGCCTTGCTCGGGGTGGCGGAGATGTCCTTGACGAGGCCGTTGGGGATGGCGATGGCGAGGTTGAGCCCGGAGTTGCGGAACGCGTCCAGGACGGTGTGGTCCGAGTCGAAGATGCGGACGTTCTTGATCCGCGCCATCTGGAGCAGCTTCACCACCTCCGTCGGCGGCGGCAGGTTGTCCGCGATCCGGCCGTAGTTCACCCCGTACGTCCCCACGAACGAGTGGAAAGCCGCAACTGCCAATCAATCAAGAAACCAGAAAATATCAGTCATGGCGGGAGAAGCAGCAACAGAGAGGCTAGCTGATTAGGCCGGGGCATACGATACGTACCGCGGCGGGGGAAGAAGGCGAGGAGGCAGAAGAAGAGGAGGAGCAGGAGGACCGGCCGGCGGTGGCCGAGGCTGGAGTCCGGCCGGCCGCGCGGAATCACCGCCATGGTCTTCCGGCAAGGCGGGGAGCAGGTGGCAGGCAGCTTAGGTGGCGACTGGAGGAGGAGGAGGCTGTGGCCGGTAGTGGGCGGGGCATTAGAGGAGGGCCGGGGCGCCACTTTGCTTGAGGTGCAGGGCATGGCGGCACGGCGGCAAGTGCCATGGAGGGAGCACGGAGGCGGCAAGTATCCGCGGTTACTTACTCCATCGGCCGCGTTGCTTGCTCGGCCGGAGCAAGCCAAGGATCGACGTTGCCGAGAGTGGTAAGGCGAGGTTACTGGCGGATCCAAGGATGGAATCCGGTCTCTTGCGTTTGCTTCCGCGCGCGACGTACAGCGCCCTGCTCTGCTCTGCTCTGCTCTGTGTCTGTACCTTCTGGCTTTCAGCTGTCTTCAGTACGGATACACCCGTAGCACTTGCGGTTCTGCTCTATACTTAAGCTGGGCCCAAAGTTTATTATTTCTAAATCGCTTTAAGGAAATTTTAGACGACTTAGAACATCATCACCACCATGTTTGGTGAGTCAAACAAAAATAGTGGGGAATTATGGACTTGGAAAAGAACCCTCCTAGTTGCCGAATGATCACACTCGAAAAAGGAGTGGAAGTTTCTCTGCTCATGGGGTGGCAAGGGTCAACAACTAGCATTTGGTGTGATCTTGCTTACATTTGTATCCAAGTTTTTTTTAGACAAGGAGGATTATCCCCGGCTTTTGCCTTTTTTTTCGAGAGTACGTCAATGGCAATATCGTATATTTATAGAAGAAAGAGAGTTAATTACAAGAGATCCGTCCCTGATGCGAACAATCTGGGACGGGGGACACCCACCCACACGTAGCTCCATACTCGCTAAGCTAACTCCTCACAAATCGTTGTAGACCTCCTACACCAAGCCCTGCCGTATGCCACTCCACGATTTCATCGAGCACAAGGTTAGGGATGAGGAGTGCCAGCTTCTGCTGATCTTGTCTGTTGAAGACCCTAGTGTCGGTGTCAAAACCGGCGGATCTCGGGTAGGGGGTCCCGAACTGTGCGTCTAGGCGGATGGTAACAGGAGACAAGGGTCACGATGTTTTTACCCAGGTTCGGGCTCTCTCGATGGAGATAAAACCCTACTCCTGCTTGATTAATATTGATGATATGGGTAGTACAAGAGTAGATCTACCACGAGATCAGAGAGGCTAAACCCTAGAAGCTAGCCTATGGTATGATTGTTATGTTGTCCTACGGACTAAAACCCTCCGGTTTATATAGACACCGGAGAGGGCTAGGGTTACACAGAGTCGGTTACAATGGTAGGAGATCTATATATCCGTATCGCCAAGCTTGTCTTCCACGCCAAGGAAAGTCCCTTCCGGACACGAGACGAAGTATTCAATCTTGTATCTTCGTAGTCCTGGAGTCCGGCTGAAGGTATAGTCCGGCTATCCGGACACCCCCTAATCCAGGACTCCCTCAGTAGCCCCTGAACCAGGCTTCAATGATGACGAGTCCGCCGCGCAGATTGTCTTCGGCATTGCAAGGCGGGTTCCTCCTCCAAGTACTTCACAGAAGATTTTGAACACAAAAGACAGTGTCCAGCTCTGCAAAATAAGTTTCCACATATTGCCATAGAGAGAATAATATTTACACAAATCTAATCCGCTGACGTATTACGTAGCGTGACATCACACTACAGCCAAGCCTTTATTCGAATCGTTTTTACTCCCCCACCTCAGCGCGTTTTGCGAGGCGGTTTCCTTGGCACGTCTTGTCAAAGCAGAGATCGTGTCCCCTTTATTTACGGGATTCTCATCAATACGGACGTGGGTAACCCAATCGTGCCCGTTGGCATGTTTTCTAGATTAAAGGCAAGTCCCAAACGGTTACGGGGAGGGCCCTTGGTATTCAACCTCTTATAAAGAGACCAAGGCCTTACTTCTTTCTTTCAATATCAAACGATTTCGCCCTTCGCCTCGAGTTCCAACACCCAAGGCTCCAGATTTCGGGCACTTCGGATCTTCGACAATGTCTGGTTCCGACCTTCGAGGCCGATGGATGCCCTCCTCCGTTACAGAGGAGGACATGCTGAAGCTGAGAGAGGCCAGTTATTTGACCGACGAAATCTCACATAGGCTGCCTGCTCAAGGGCAGGCCATTCCTACTCCCAAGCCTGGCGAGAGCGTGGTATTCATGTCTCACTTCCGTCGGGGGCTAGGCTTCTAGACGGATCCCTTCATGAGGGGGATCATGTTTTATTATGGGTTGGAATTTCACGACTTAGCTCCGGATCCATCCTCCACATTTCCTCATTCATCGTCGTGTGTGAAGCCTTCCTTCGTGTTACTCCTCACTTTGGATTATGGCTCAAGACCTTCAAAGTTGAACCGAAGATGATCGAGGGACGACACGCGGAGTGCGGAGGTGCTGTTATAAGCAAGAATGCTGATGCTCCATGGCCCGAGGGCTCTTTTCAAGAGGAGCTCGGCTTATGGCAATGAGAGTGGTTTTATATCACCGCTCCCAGGGGCACCAAGTGGGTGGCGCCACCTGCCTTTCGCTCGGGTCCTCCACCACAGCTAGCATCATGGGTCAATAAAGGACTAGACTGGGGGCCATCCAAGGACGTGCCCTTGTTGCAGGGCCGTATCAGGGATCTCTTAGAGAGAGACCTCAGCTTGGTCAAAGTGACACAGGTCATGCTGATTCGCCGAATCCTGCCCAGCAAACGCCGCCCCCTTCGCCTGTGGGAGTTTAATCTGGAGGGACAGCGAGCTCTCCAGCATTTCGTGGGTGCAACGCCCGCGGAGATGTATAAATTGTTCTTCGGATCACAAGCAATGTGTTCGGACTTGACTGAGGACGCAGGTCTGAGTTGCAATCGCCCGGATACTCAAGTAAGTAGCCTTGTGCCCAGACTCGCTCTCCGTATATTTGTCATAAAACTTGCCTCTAAAGAGCTGTTCTTTAAACATGAGTGGATAGCGAAAGCAAAGCTTATCAGGTGTCCGGCTCCCCTCCCCGAGACCACGCTGGATCCTGTGCTGGTCAGGATGTTGAAGATTGTGCCTTTGGAGGAAAGCAAGGGAGGGGACAAGGAAACTACGGCCTCCTCGAAGGAGGCTGTTCGGAGGGAAGGAATCGAAAATTCCTCTCCTCAGGGGAAGAAGAGGACCGCCTCTGAAGACCCGGAGGCCATGGCCTCAAAACGAGGGAAGAAATCCTTGTCAGAGGGTCCTGTGCCGGGGGATACCTCGGCCGAATTATGCCCTCAAGGGGGTTAGCCTTCCACCGAGCCGTAAGTAGAGAGAGGTTTTTTCTTTGAGAGGAATCCTTGTTTTATATCTGAGAAGAGTAACCGAAAATTTACCTTGTAGTTCGGACCTCAGCCCTTCTCAACAGAGCTCGTCTTCGGGGGATCTTCTTTCAGAGATGATGGAGAGCGGAATGCCTCCCCCTGCCGAGCCGCCTAGCGAGGCGGGCGACCCTGAGGTATCGTCGCGGAGGGTTTCTCCGAATCCAGCAGGGTCGGAAGGCAGCCATATGGCCCCCAAGGATCTCCGTGCCCGTCCTTCGAAAAAGGCCATAGGATGAGGCCGGCACCGTCCGGTGTGCGGTCGGAGGAGCTGAAGGATCTACTAGGGCGAGCATCTATCTCATAGGAGCACCGTGCATTGATGGGCATGGTGATTGAAAGGATTTCGTCTGCGGAAAGCGGATTGCACGAGGCCGTCAGAAGTTTACTAACGGGTTTTGAGGTACGCGGAATAACGCACCCTTTTTGACAGTTGCGCATAAATAAGATGCGCCCTGTGTAGATAGTAGCCCCTGAGACTCTGTGCATTGTCAAAAGTGACGGCGCGCAGAGGATCATAACCTCAGGTCTAAAATGCCGCCTTTGTGTGTAGGTGGCGAAGTGTCCGGCATCCCGCCGGACTGATGAATTTGCCGAGCTAAAGTGGCAACTTGACGTGGCAGATGCCGACATCGTGCTTGTTAACAAGCGGCTTGACGAGGGGCAAGGTATGTAATCCCTCCGGTGGCACCTGGTAAGAGGAGCTTTTTATGCCAATATCTTACAATGTGTGTGCGTAATGCAGATGGTGATGCTGCCATGGAGAATCTTCGGGCAGAACTTTCCCGAGCCAAGGGGCAAGCCAGAAAAAGTGATGCGGCTGCCGTAAAGGCAATGGAAGAGCTGAAAGCCGAACAGGCTGCTCACTGCCGAAGCAGGAAGGAAATGGCCGAGATGGCCGTGAAGCTAAAGAGCACTGCTGACTATTGCAAGCTTCTTGAAAAAGAAGACCGGGCGGGACCGACGGACCTGGAGAAGGCCGTTGCCGATGCCAAGGATGCTCACTCTGTGATGAGAGCTGTGAAGGAGGAGCTGCGTCAGGCCGGAGAGATCGCGGCTGGAAAGCCCTTTATGCTGCGAAGGAGGTTCTGTGATCCTAAACATGCTCCGCTAGACCGAATGTGGAGTACGGTGGACACCTATCTGGATTTGGCAGCGAGTGCTGCAGATGCGACCGAACACTTTCGGGATCAAGAAGATCGCGAAGTGGAAAAGCTCTTCTGGTCGCAGTTCCATAATCCGGAGCGTCCACTGTCGATGGTCGATCGATTGGACGAATGGGCTGAGCTGAATAGGTTGTCCGGACTCGCCATGAAGTGTGTCATGAACCATCTGTGGCCGGGGAGGCTAGAGCCGACAAGTTATTTCAACTTGGTGCAGCAGTTCCTTGGTGCGGTGCCGCATATTAATGCGATGAAGAGGTCAACATGCATAGAGGGTGCACGGATGGCTCTTGCCCATGTCAAAACATACTGGGCGGAAATGAAGACCACCGTTGTTGCATCCCGAGACTCGGACGAAAGCCGAGTACCTGCCGAGCACTATTTTCAGGAAGTTCTTCAAGGCGCTCGTGTCATAGAGACGCAGTGCTCGAAGGATGTTATGTTTAAATAGCATATGTTATTGTAAAACAATTTTTGATAAATGGTAGAAGCTTTTTACACTTGCGCCTACAAGTATTGTAACACCTCCTGTGTGGCCGTTTAGAATATATCTATATGTAATCTAAAAGATGGCAGTCGTCGGCTTCCGCCCCCACGCAAATATTGCGGGGGTGTTCGCAGAAGGCGCGTTCTCACACTGAATCCAACGTCTTGGTCCTATAAAGGAGGTGATAGCGCAGCAAACTAGGCAATCGGACTATAATGCTTTAACACTTTCACTTAGCCATAGGAGTTTGACAGTGAGGCTACTTATATAGCCCCTGGTGGCGCCTGCGTTCGCCCGAACTCGGGACGCGTATGTGCCTAGCCGGGAAACGGCCCTTCGTTAATGCGGAGGAATCCTAAAGATTTCGATGAGTCATCGAGTGGTTGACCAGTCTCTCGCCTATATCATGACAGTCAGTTTTTGGCTTTCTCTACTGAGGTGCTCGCCCGGCCGAACCGGGGCACAATCGCAGTAGTTCTCCTGGTGCCGCCTTAGCCGATAGAGCGGAACGTAAGGCAGCCAAACACAGGAGCCGGGCAACCCAACATTTGACCAAAGACATGATTCGGAGCTGATGCATATAAGGCCAAACTCGCGACGCCGAACACTCCCGAAGATATTCGGTCTTTACAAAGGCGGGCGGGACAACGCCCTTAATTGTAAGCCCCTGGTGTCCAGGTACGCGCAAATTTCTGACGTGGCCACATGCCAAGACGTCAGTCTCCTCCTTGGTTATACCAAAAAACCAGGGGATGTGTATCAACAAGAGACAGTAAAAAAGGTTTACGCAGGGTCTTAATCTGAAAAGAATCCTTGGAACGGGTCCCTGCTGCACGTCTGTGCCTGTGTCTCCGTTGTGCCGTATCCTGGACGGGTGCAACACGGTGTTCATCTGTAAAAGAGAGGAACTTAGTTGAAGAAAGGTTGTGCTGAATGGAAGTTATGCTGAATAAACAAAGTATAAATTGAAATGGTTAGAATTGAGCTTGATTATCTCTTTCTTTATATGCGCGGAGCCCCTAGTAAAGGGGTATACGGCTATTAAGCCTTTACCGATTGCATTTTTATGCCGGACTCGTCTAGCCGTGTCCATGGTCTTGACGACCTGTTTAGATGTTTTGGCTTGTAAAGCCGTTTTTTTGTTGTGGGGCCGTTAAGACAGCCGCACAACATTCCGCGCTGGAGGCGCACTCAATGGTTTCCCTTTAATGAGATGATGCCTCATGGACCGGGCATTTTAAGCGTAAGAGATGCATAATGCGGAATCGCGTTAAAGCGGGCGAAAGCTTCGCGTCCCAGTAGTGCTTGATAGCTGTTTGAGAATGGGACGATATGGAAGGTTAGCCTTTCGCGACAGAAGTTGTCGGGGGAGCCGAACATAACTTCTGGCCGGAGAGAACCCATGCAATGGGCATCCAGGCCTGGTGTTACCCCTTGAAAGGAGGTTTCGCTATGGCGAATTTTTGCCGGGTCTATCCCCATGTGACGGATTGTGTCCTGATATATCAGGTTTAGACCACTGCCGCCATCCATCAGGACATTTGTAAAGTGGAGTCCGTCGATTATTGGATCTAGTACCAAGGCAGTCCAGCCTGCGTTCCGGATACTTCCAGAGTAATCCAGATGATTGAAGGTGATCGGTTTTAACAACCAGTGGTGAGACTCCTTTGGGATAGGCCGTATGGTGCGTACCTCTATGGGCGTCGCTTGTTTTGTTATGTGAAGGAAGTTTACTGTTTTGACTTCTTGTGGAAAATTCATTTGTTTCCTGGTGCTCTGCTTTTGGGGTTCGTCATCGTCTTCACTTGGTGAGTCGAGCCCCTTGTGTTCGGCGTTGAGTTTGCCGGACTGCTTGAAAACCCAACAATCTCTGTGGGTATGGTTTGCAGGCTTCCCGGGAGTACTGTGTATTTGACATATCTTGTCCAAGATTTTGTTTAAATTGGATAGCTCGTCCCTGTTATCCTTGAGGGGCGGTTTTTTCTGATTTTGCCGAGAGCTTTTGAATCCGGCATTGACTGACGTGATCCTCGGACTGCTTTCCTTAGTCCGACGCTGGTCCTTGTTGCGTCGCGGTTTTCCGTTTCCATCCCTAGTTTCGGATGTACTTGGGTCGCTGGTGCTACATCTTGCCAACCAGCTGTCCTCTCCTGCGCAAAAGCGGGTCATGAGGCTTGTTAATGCGGCCATTATTCTTGGATTTTCTTGGCCGAGGTGTCTGGCGAGCCATTCGTCTCGAACATTATGCCTAAAAGCTACTAGGGCTTCGGCATCCGGACAATCGACTATCTGATTCTTTTTAGTAAGGAATCTGTTCCAGAATTTCCGGGCTGACTCTCCGGCTTGTTGAGTTATGTGACTTAAGTCGTCTGCATCCAGAGGGCGGACATAGGTCCCTTGAAAATTTACCCGGAAAACATCCTCGAGCTCCTCCCAACTTCCAATGGTGTTTTCAGGAAGGCTTTTAAGCCAATGCCGAGCTGGCCCTTTAAGTTTGAGGGGTAAGTATTTTATGGCGTGGAGGTCGTCTCCTCTTGCCATGTGTATGTGGAGGATATAATCCTCAATCCAGACTCCAGGGTCTGTTGTTCCGTCATACACCTCTATGTTTACGGGTTTGAATCCTGTTGGAAATTCATGGTCCAAAACCTCATTGGTGAAACATAGGGGGTGTGCGGCACCCCTGTATCTGGGTGTGCCGTGATGTTCGGATACTAGTTGTGTTGCATTGCTTACGAGAGCTTGCTTTCTTGGCCCATAGATAGATCTGGCTGGGCCATCTTTTTGATGCGAATCCTTAAGTGGATCGCATGTCGGCTTGTGTGCGGCGCCGCTTGCCGCTCTATGCTGGCCATGGGGTCATCTATCCGACCTGTTGGCATTCTTATTTTTTGATTGCGGGGGTTCTACGGCCTCCTCGTCAAATTCAGGTAGTAGCTTTCGCTTCGGATAGCTTTTGGTGTGGCGACTGCCGCCGTATTTGTCTGCGGTGTTGAGTACTTTGCTCCATCTGATTCTGAGTGCATCTTCCACAGTTTTGAGCTTTCGCTTGTGCTTTTTCAGGCTACGTGCAGTGGCAACCTTCGGTGGAGGTTCTTCTGCTCCATTAGCTTGTCTGGCGTAAGGTCGTCCGGAATGCTGTTCTCACCGGGGGAGGGTTGTTCGATTTGTTTATCCAAGTTGCCCTGTTCGTCGTCCGCCGATTCGTCCTGCTCTATGGCTGGGTCTGTATGGCTGCTGTCCTTACCGAGGCAGGGCTTTGAGCGGCATTTACGTCACCGCTTTGATTGCTTTTCGAGAGAACGATCCCTCGTTGCATCCCGGTGTTCCTCGTCGTCGCTTCCTTTAGGTGTGTCCACCATGTACACATCATGAGATGAGGTGGCTGTCCAGTGCCCTATAGGCGTTGGTTCATGTGCGTCTCCTTCATCGTCGTCCATACAGTCGATGTCTTCAGAGTTGAAATTGAGCACGTCGTTTAAATTATCAACAGTGGCTACCAAATGGGTGGTGGGTGGGCTTTTGAATTTATTCATTGTCCGTATCCCAACCTTGCCGACCGTAGTCCGGCCAGGGCTCTCCTGATAAAGAGAGAGACTTTAGTGACTTCAGGATATCGCCAAAGGGCGAGTGCTGGAAGATGTCCGCGGCGGTGAACTCCATGATTGGCGCCCGATCGGATTCGATCGGCAGGGGCGCGGAGGGCTCGGAGTACGGAAAGGAGTCCGGCCCCTCGGAGTCACGGGCCTTGCGGAGTGCGGGGCTAGTGTTTTGCTCGATCTCCGTTGGGATCGCAGCCCCCGAGGCGGCGTCCAACCACCCATCCTCGATCGGCGCAGTTGGCTCCGAATTAAGGGTCGGAGCCGATGTGAGTGCAGCCTCCAAGGCACTGTTCGGTGGCAGAGCTAGATCATGCCCATCGTGACAGTGCGGCGCGCTCGGATGTGGCTCGAATCCGTCGAAGATCAAGTCCCCGCGGACGTCAGCCGTGTAGTTTAAACTTCCAAACCTGACCTAATGGCCAGGGGCGTAGCTTTCGATCTGCTCCAGATGGCCAAGCAAATTGGCCCGCAGTGCGAAGCCGCCGAAGACGAAGATCTGTCTAGGGAGAAAAGTCTCACCCTGGACTGCATCTCTATTGATGATCGGAGGAGCCATCGGGCCTAAAAGCGACGACATAGAGGAACTCTCAATGAAAGCACCAATGTCGGTGTCAAAACCGGCGGATCTCGGGTAGGGGGACCCGAACTGTGCGTCTAGGCGGATGGTAACAGGAGACAAGGGACAAGATGTTTTACCCAGGTTTGGGTCCTCTTGATGGAGGTAAAACCCTACGTCCTGGTTGATTAATATTGATGATATGGGTAGTACAAGAGTAGATCTACCATGAGATCAAGGAGGCAAAACCCTAGAAGCTAGCCTATGGTATGATTGTTATGTTGTCCTACGGACTAAAACCCTCCAATTTATATAGACACCGGAGAGGGCTAGGGTTACACAGAGTCGGTTACAATGGTAGGAGATCTATATATTCGTATCGCCCAGCTTGCCTTCCACGCCAAGGAAAGTCCCTTCCGGACACGGGACGAAGTCTTCAATCTTGTATCTTCATAGTCCTGGAGTCCGGCTGAAGGTATAGTCCGGCTATCCGGACACCCCCTAATCCAGGACTCCCTCACCATCCATCTCCGTGCCCGAAGGCCTTGGAGAGCTTGCAGAGAAGCTGAAGGGAGCACGACGACGCTTCTGATTATGGAAGGTTTCGGCCTGCCGTCAGGGTGCCAGGGAGGCCTGGGCCATGGTGAAGACGCGGTATACCAAGGCTGACCCAAACCACATGGCCGAGGTTGGACGTGTGGGGCCCGATGGGAAAGAGATCCCTGTTAGCCTAGTGTACGGGCAAGTAGAATTGGCCGCAAAGTATTCCCAACAGGATTGTAGACTAGACAGCCTGTTGGATGGTATAGAAGAAGAATTTAGTCAGTCAAAGTGACTATGTAATTGAAGTGACATTTATAATGCCTTCTAGCCGGATTGTAGATCATTTGTCATGGAGGACCTTTTTGCTTCAACCTCTGGACCCGATAGTCCGGAGTGAATCCGAATACCTTCTCGGTTATATGAAAACCGGGGCATGCGTGGAAACCAGGCGTAGGGGTCATTAGTGATTGAACAGACAAGTGCCCAACTAGTTATGTTATATTGCATGGTTAGTAAGAAACATCTTCCAGGGAGAATAGTTCCGTTAGGGGTTCCTTTCCCTGGGTATGCATGCCCTAAAGTGCATGTCCGAACTGCGAAAAGAGTCGCAGAGAAAAAAAACATCTGGGGGCATATGTAGAAAATAGGTAAAAAATCGTCTTTTGTTCACCGACCGAATATTCCCTTAAGAACGCTAGCTTTCGTCTTCACCCAGTCTGAGGTACCCATCCGGCTGACCCGACAGTAACAATCGCAGAGGTGCTCCCCTTATGCCCTAGCTGAATTAACGGGAATGTAGGGCATAAATACAAGAGCTAGGCAACCCAGCTTGGCCAAAACTTAATTCATATCGATGCATATAATGGTGAATAAAAGGAACATGCGGAAGGATGACACATGTGCTGGGCATGAAGCCCGTATAAATAAATAAGCTTATGTGAAAGAAGCCCCCAGGTATAATGAGCGCGAATAGCGCGTCAGTCGTGCGCAAACAAGGCACAAATTGGCCCTTAAAGGCTGTGAGAGAAAAAAAGGGAAGAAGGGGAGAAATATAGTGTATAAAAATGGACAGAGGAAGGAGACGAACACAGAGTCCGGCACTAGGCGTAGAATCTTTGGAGTCTGGCTGCGTTCCATGGGTTCGGCTCGAGTCGATTATCCGATGCATCCCGCAGGCGGTACGCTCCACCGGTCAGAACTTGGCCAATAATGAAGGGACCCTCCCATTTGGTCTTGAGTTTGTCCTTTTTCTTCTCCGGCAGGCGTAGAACTAATTCGCCAACATTATAAGTTTTGGCCCGTACTTCTCTGTTTTGGTATCTTCGAGCCTGCTGTTGATAGAATGCGGAACGGGCTTTTGCCACGTCACGCTCCTCCTCTAGGGCGTACAAACTGTCCTGCCGATCGAGCTCAGCCTCTCTTTCTTCGTACATGCGCACTCGAGGTGAGTCATGAATTATGTCGCAGGGCAGAACCGCCTCCGCGCCGTATACCGTAAAGAATGGTGTGTATCCGGTAGTGCGATTCGGCGTGGTCCGCAGCCCCCAGAGTACGGAGTCGAGCTCCTCTACCCAGTGCGTGTTAGATTCCTTTAGGGACCGCACTAATCTGGGTTTGATGCCGCTCATGATAAGACTATTTGCTTGTTCGACTTGACCGTTAGTTTGTGGGTGATAGACTGAAGCATAATCGAGCTTGATGACCATGTTTTTGCACCAGAGTTTTACCTCGTCAGCCGTGAAGTTCGTGCCGTTATCAGTGATGATGCTGTGGGGGACGCCATAACGGTGTACGACCCCGGATATGAAGTCTATCACCGGTCCAGATTCGTCCGTCTTAACAGGCTTGGCTTCTATCCATTTGGTGAATTTATCCACCATAACCAGCAAGTATTTTTTCTTGTGGGTTCCTCCTTTAAGGGGTCCCACCATGTCAAGCCCCCAGACCGCGAAGGGCCAGGTAATGGGGATTGTGTGGAGGGCGGTGGGCGGCATATGGCTTTGATTTGCAAAAAGCTGGCAACCCACACAGCGTTGGACCAGGTCCAGTGCGTCTGCCCGGGCCGTAGGCCAGTAAAAACCTGTACGGAAGGCCTTGCTTACAAGGGCCCGGGCTGCGGCGTGGTGGCCGCCGAGTCCGGCATGAATTTGTGCCAGAAGTTTCCGCCCTTCTTCTTTGGAGATGCACCTTTGAAGGACTCCGGTGGTGCTTTTCTTATAGAGCTCTCCCTCATGGACCCTGTAGGCTTTAGATCGCCGCACTATGCAGCGTGCCTCGTTTTGGTCCTCAGGGAGTTCCTGCCTAGTTAAGTAGGCCAGGAATGGTTCTGTCCACGGGGCGATGAAGGCCATTATAACGTGGGCTAAAGATGTTATTTTGGTGGCAAAGCCTCCGATTATGTCAGAGTGTTCAGAATCGGGCATTGCGGTTGGGTCCGGTCTGTTGTTACCAGTGTCCCCTTCCCATATCACGGATGGCTTGAAAAGCCTCTCCAAAAAGATAATAGGGGGGACCGCATCGCGCTTTGCACCGATGCGTGCAAGGATGTCTGCCGCCTGATTGTTTTCCCGGGCTACATGGTGAAATTCGAGCCCCTCGAACCGAGCTGACATTTTTAGGTTGCGATATGCCGCCATTTTCGGATCTTTGGCGTCAAAGTCTCCATTTATTTAGGATATAGCAAGGTTCGAATCCCCCCGCACCTCTAGGCGTTGAATGCCCATGGATACTGCCATCCGGAGACCGTGTAGAAGGGCCTCGTATTCGGCTGTGTTGTTGGAGTCTGTGTACATTATCTGGAGTACGTATTGAACTGTATCTCCGGTTGGGGACGTCAGAACGACGCCAGCCCCCAGACCAGCCATCATTTTGGAGCCGTCGAAGTGCATGATCCAGATGGAATATGCGCCATACTCTTTAGGGAGTTCGGCTTCTGTCCATTCGGCGACAAAGTCGGCCAACACTTGCGACTTAATTGGTCGCCGTGGCTTGTAAGTTATGTCGAACGGGAGGAGCTCAATGGCCCATTTGGCAATCCGGCCCATGGCGTCGCGGTTGTTTATAATATCATTGAGTGGCACTTCCGAGGCTACTGTTATCGAGCACTCTTGAAAGTAGTGCCGCAGCTTCCGGGATGCCATGAATATCACGTATGCTATCTTTTGATAATGCGGGTACTGTGACTTCCATGGAGTAAGGACAGTGGATACATAGTAGACCGGCTTTTGAAGGGGAAATTTATGTCCGTCCGTTTCTCGTTCGACAACGAGCACTGCTCTCACAACTTGATGGGTTGCCGCAATGTATAATAGCATAGGTTCGCCAACGTTTGGCGCTGCCAGGATTGGGTTGGTTGCTAGTATGGTCTTTATTTCTTACAATCCGGCTGTGGCGGCATCCGTCCACTCGAAGTGTTCGGTGCGCTGTAAGAGGCGCTAAAGGGGTAATGCCTTTTCTCCCAGGCGGGAGATAAAGCGGCTTAGAGCCGCCACACAGCCGGTTAATTTCTGGATTTGTTTGAGGTCTGTTGGGATATTCAATTGTGACAGAGCTCGGATCTTGGCCGGATTTGCTTCAATTCCTCTGCCGGATACAATGAAGCCCAAGAGCTTTCCGGCTGGCACACCGACAACGCATTTTTCCGGGTTGAGCTTGATGTCATATGTTCTGAGGTTATCGAATGTGAGCCTCAAGTCGTCTACTAGAGAGTTGACATGCTTTGTTTTGACGACCACATCATCTACGTATGCCTCCACTGTTTTGCCAGACATGTCTGAATCATGCACTGATATGTTGCGCCAGCGTTTTTGAGCCCAAAGGGCATTGTGTTGAAGCAGAAGGGGCCATATGGTGTGATGAATGCCGTTGCGGCTTGGTCGGACTCCGTCATCTTAATTTGGTGGTAGCCAGAGTATGCGTCGAGGAAACACAATGAATCGTGTCCTGCTGTAGCATCGATAATTTGATCGATGCGGGGGAGGGGGAAGGGATCCTTTGGGCAAGCCTTGTTGAGGTCCTTAAAATCGACGCACATGCGCTAGGATTTGTCCTTCTTTGGTACCATCACCAGGTTTGCTAGCCAGTCCGGATGTTTTATCTCTCTAATGAATTCGGCCTCCAATAACTTGGCTAGTTCCTCTCCCATAGCTTGTCTCTTAGGTTCAGAGAAACGCCGAAGAGCCTGCTTGACCGGTTTGAATCCCTTTAGAATATTAAGGCTGTGTTCGGCCAGCCTGCATGGGATTCCTGGCATGTCTGAGGGGTGCCAGGCAAAAATGTCCTAGTTCTTGCATAAAAACTCTCGTAGTGCGGCGTCTACGGTGGGATTTAATTGTGCCCCGATGGAAGTTGTTTTTGTAGGGTCCGTTGGATGGACTTGGAATTTCGCTATTTCGTCCGCTGGTTTGAAGGAGGTGGACTTGGATCTCTTATCGAGTATCACATCATCCCTGTTCACCGTGGAGCGCAGCGCAGTCAGTTCCTCAGCCGCTAGGGCTTCAGATAGTGCCTCGAGGGCCAGTGCGGCTGTCTTGTTTTCGACGCGGAGTGCTATGTCCAGATCACTAGCAAGAGTGATGATTCCGTTGGGCCCGGGCATTTTGAGCTTCATGTACCCATAATGGGGTATGGCTTGGAAGATTTTGAACGCCTCCCGCCCTAACAGGGCGTGGTATCCGCTACTGAACGGGGCCACTTGGAATGTAACCTCTTCGGACCTGTAATTATCCGGCGTGCCGAACATCACATCTAGTGTGATTTTTCCTGTACAACGCGCTTCTCAACTCGGGATTATTCCTCTAAAGGTTGTGCTGCTTTGCTCAATGCGGTTCTAGTCTATTTCCATTTTTTGAAGGGTTTCCTCATAGATGAGGTTTAATCTACTGCCGCCGTCCATGAGTACCTTGGTGAGTCGAAAGCCGTCCACTATTGGACTGAGGACCCATGCAGCTGGTGCTCGGGCTGTTCGGAATTTAGGTTCGTCACTGGCATTAAAAGTAATAGCCGTGACACTCCATGGGTTTATTGTTGCCACGTGGTAGATTTCGGCAAGGCTGTGGAGTGTTCGCTTTCGCATATTATTTGATGCGAAGGTCTCGAAGACTGTTAATACCGTACTGGTATCGCTGGGATGGTGCTCTGTGGCTTTTGGAATTAGAAGATCTTCACCACTTTTGGCTACCTGCCGGAGTATCCAACATGCTCTAAGGCTATGAGTTGGTATGGTGCCCTCTGTACTATGAATTTTACAGGGTCCATTGAGCCATCCCTCCAGTACGGTTCCATGCCCTGTAGAGGGTTTTTGCTTTTTGGTATTTAACCCGGGTGTCTGGTGATAATGCACCCTTTTATTTCGGATTGGGTTCGTATTTAGGGCCGGATTGTCCCAAAATTTTATTTCGGTCTTCCAGGCACTTTCCATCTCACAGTACTTTCGTACTATGGACGCCAAGTCGGCAAAGCGTGTAATTTCATGGCGACTTGTGGCGTTGAGGATTCCCTTGTCCGTGCAATTATTGCAGAAGAATGAGATTGCGTCTTTCTTGCGGTAGTCCTTGATCCTGTTCATTACCAGGAGGAATCTGGCCCAATAATGGTGTACTGTTTCTCGGGGCTCTTGCCTGATCTGGGAAAGATCACTTATGCTTGGGTGGGTGGGTGGAATTGAATCCGAAACCTCACCCAATCTGAGACCCGGGGGCCAAGGAGTTTCCAATCTTGGAAATTTGGGTTCTTGGATGTTGTCCAATGAATCTGGCCCGCTGCCTGACTCTAGGTTCAGGGCTTGAGTGACGTCCTCCCGAGCATGGGTATCCGGCTTGGAGGGCTCGGGAATCCGGACATAGCTAGTCCTCAAGATAGAGGAAGGGTCGCCGCATTGTTCCTCCACCACCGCAACGTGATGGGTGACCCGGGGAGAGTTAATCTCTCTCAGATCGGGTTTAGGCCCAATCTGATCATAGTCCGTAGCGACTCCCAGGGCGGCGATGCGATCCAAGAGCTCGTTTAGGGAAGAGAGCTCCATTGGATCTAACTGCTCGGCGAATTCTGAGTTGACGTGAAGATTGCTTTCGATGACCCGAGAAGTCATCGTCGGCGCAGCGGCCGAACAGGTGGTCATGAGAAAACCACCTAGCCGGAGAGTTTGGCTGACAGCCAAAGCTCCCTCAGCAACAGTGCCATCTTTAAAGACGAGACGAGGCATCCTTCCTTATGGCGACGACACAGTGGAACTCTTAATGAAAGCACCAATGTCAGTGTCAAAACCGGCGGATCTCGGGGTAGGGGGTCCCGAACTGTGCGTCTAGGCGGATGGTAACAGGAGACAAGGGGCACGATGTTTTTACCCAGGTTCGGGCCCTCTCAATGGAGGTAAAACCCTACTCCTGATTGATTAATATTGATGATATGGGTAGTACAAGAGTAGATCTACCACGAGATCAGAGAGGCTAAACCCTAGAAGCTAGCCTATGGTATGGTTGTTGTTGTGTCCTACGGACTAAACCCTTTGATTTATATAGACACCGGAGGGGGCTAGGGTTACACAGAGTCGGTTACAAGGAAGGAGATCTACATATCCGTACTGCCAAGCTTGCCTTCCACGCCAAGGAAAGTCCCATCCGGACACGGGACGAAGTCTTCAATCTTGTATCTTCATAGTCCAACAGTCCGGCCAAAGGTTATAGTCCGGCTGTCCGGATACCCCCTAATCCAGGACTCCCTCACCCGACGTTTCTTTGCTTCCAGAGTGTCCAAGCCACCGCAGTCACCAGAGTATCGAAGCCTCTCCTATCCACTCCCCTGAACTTCTTCCTCTCCCTCAGCCACCAAACCGAGAAGGTGTCATTTTGCGTCATCCCTTGCACGTTGAGCCTAAGTAAGTCAAACACGCGGTGCCATACTTCCTGAGCAAAGGTGCACTTGGCCAGGATATGGTCGACATTGACCTTCGCTTGCAAACACGTGAAGCAGGGCGAAGCTAGGTCCTGAAGCCCGTGACGTGCCCGTCGATCCGACGTCCACAACCTGTTCTACAAAGCCAAGCAGACAAACAATTTGCACTTAAGCGGCGCCCAGCTCCTCCAAGTACCCGCCGCCGTCGGAGATCTCGGGACGTTCGAGCAAAGGTAGTCATAGACCGACTTAGCCGAGTAGCTCGCAGTAGTAGACGTTGGCCAATTGTATGTGTCTGGCTCATTCAAGTGTCTATGCACCGATGCAATGCCGGCTTCTATTGATCTTGTCTGTTGAAGACCCTAGCGTTTGTTTGCTTCCAGAGTGTCCAAGCCACCGCAGTCACCAGAGTATCGAAGCCTCTCCTATCCGCTCCCCTGAACTTCTTCCTCTCCCTCAGCCACCAAACCGAGAAGGTGTCATTTTGTGTCGTCCCTTGCACGTTGAGCCTGAGTAGGTCAAACACACGGTGCCATGCTTCCTGAGCAAAGGTGCACTTGGCCAGGATATGGTCGACATTGCCCTTCGCTTGCAGACACGTGAAGCAGGGCGAAGCTTGGTCCTGAAGCCCGTGACGTGCCCGTCGATCCGACGTCCACAACCTGTTCTACAAAGTCAACCAGGCAAACAATTTGCACTTTAGCGGCGCCCAGCTCCTCCAAGTACATGCCGCCGTCGGAGATCTCGGGACGTTCGAGCAAAGGTAGTCATAGACCGACTTGGCCGAGTAGCTCGCAGTAGTAGATGTTGGCCAACTGTAGGTGTTTGGCTCATTCAAGTGTCTATGCACCGATGCAATCGCATGACAAAGATGCTGTTGGGGAACGTAGTAATTTCAAAAATTTCATACGCACACGCAAGATCATGGTGATGCATAGCAACGAGAGGGGAGAGTGTTGTCCACGTACCCTCGTAGACCGAAAGCGGAAGCGTTAGCACAACGCAGTTGATGTAGTCGTACATCTTCACGATCCGACTGATCAAGTACCGAACGTACGGCACCTCCGAGTTCAGCACACGTTCAGCCTGATGACGTCCCTCGAACTCCGATCCAGCCGAGTGTTGAGGGAGAGTTTCGTCAGCACGACGGCGTGGTGACGATGTTGATGTTCTACCGAAGCAGGGCTTCGCCTAAGCACCGCTATAGTATTATTGAGGTAGACAATGGTGGAGGGGGCACCGCACACGGCTAAGAGATCAATGATCAATTGTTGTGTCTCTGGGGTGCCCCCTGCCCCCGTATATAAAGGAGCGTGATACGTCTCCAACATATCTATAATTTTTGATTGCTCCATGCTATATTATCTACTGTTTTAGGCAATATTGGGCTTTATTTTCTACTTTTATATTATTTTTGGGACTAACCTATTAACCGGAGGCCTAGCCCAGATTTGCTGTTTTATGCCTATTTCAGTATTTGGAGGAAAAGGAATATCAGACGGAGTCAAAACGGAACAAAATCTACTAGAGAAGTTATTTTTGGAAGGAAACCCACTTGATGGACTTGGACCCCACGTCAGAAGATACGGGAGGTGCTCACGAGGGTGGGGGGCGCGCCCTGCCCCCTGGGCGCGCCCCCCTACCTCATGGGGCCCCCGTAGCTCCACCGACGTTCTCCTTTCACCCATATATACCGTCGTACCCTAAAACTTCTAGAACAGAACCTAGATCGGGAGTTCCGCCGCTGCAAGCCTCCAGAGCCACGAAAAACCAATCGGGACCCCTTTCCGGTACCCTGCCGGAGGGGGGATCCATCTCCGGTGGCCATCTTCATCATCCCGACGCTATCCATGACGAGGAGGGAGTAGTTCACCCTCGGGGCTGAGGGTATGTACCAGTAGCTATGTGTTTGATCTCTCTCTCTCTCTCTTGTGTTCTCTCCCGTGTTCCCTCTATGGGACGATCTTGATGTATCCTGAGCTTTGCTATTGTAGTTGGATCTTATGATGTTTCTCCCCCTCTACTCTCTTGTGATGAATTGAGTTTCCCCTTTGAAGTTATCTTATCGGATTGAGTCTTTATGAGAACACTTGATGTATGTCTTGGTGATCAACTTGCGGGTTTCGTGACATTGGGAACCTATGCATAGGGGTTGGCACACGTTCTTAATTCTCCGATAGAAACTTTGGGGCACTCTTTGAAGTACTTTTATGTTGGTTGGATAAATCTGAGATTGTGTGATGCATATCGTATAATCATGCCCACGGATACTTGAGGTGACAATGGAGTATCTAGGTGACATTAGGGTTTTGGTTGATTTGTATCTTAAGGTGTTATTCTAGTACAAACTCTTTTATAGATTGATCCGAAAGAATAGCTTTGTCGGTGTACTAAAGTAGGGGTACCTTAGTACCCCGAACTTGTGCACGGGCAGTCGTAGCACCCCGCGGCAAGGCTTGCCAGGTGATCGCCAAAACTCTCCATGGTCCCTTTTTGGGCCATCCAAGAACAAAGTATTTGAGCCAACGCCCCGGCAGGAGGAGCTTGCCGGGAAGGCCACCCGAAGAGAGCAAGGCCCCGGCAGGAGGAGCTTGCCGGGACGGCCGCTCGAAGCACAAGGCCCCGGCAAGAGGAGCTTGCCGGGAAGGCCGACTAGGGCACGACAAGAGACTTGCTGCGGCGCGCCACACGTCCCGGCAAGGACCGGTGAGCAACAAGCTCCTGGGCGCGACAAGGCATCAACCGCGGCAAGGCGCTTGCCGCGGCAAGTCACCACCCCGCGCCTGCGTTCCAGCTCATCCACCCACGTGTCGCTCTGGGGCCATTCCGGGCGTACGTGGCGAGAGGCTGCGCAGCTAGGGGCATGCGGTGGCGAAGCAACGCTGACAGGATAGCCGTCGTGGCAAACGGTGGCGCCCCTGACGGTCCCTTTTCTGCACTGTTTGGGCGACCTAGACGGGCATTTAATGCCCTTGTCCCCTGCCGTCAGAGTTAGGTATGATAGCACTGTGCAAACAGCTGTACCCAACACAGCGTTTTCCAGTTTTACCCCCGCCTACGTTGCCACCTGTGGGTAACCCCTTGCGCATATAAAAGGAGGCCCCATGCGCAACGTAGGAGAGGAGGAGGAAGGAGGCCACTCACGCTCGGTCCGATTAGTTGCCTGAGTGTACTGTAGCACTCAGCGCTCCCGAGCAAGAACATAATACAAACCACAAAGCAGCAGTAGGGTTTTACGCATCCGTGCGGCCCGAAGCTGGGTAAACCCCTTGTGTGCATCGCCTCGATCCGCTCTTCCCACGACCTCCGCCCCCCGCCGAACCAGAAAGGGGCTCGGTCCCCATAGGTGTTTGTGGAGGCAGATTTCCCCCGACAAGCTTTGTGGTGGTTTCGTACCCGACCATAATCTCTACGTTTGTTCTCCGCTATTAGTGGCTTTGGAGTGACTCTTTGTCGCATGTTGAGGGCCTGTCATATGATCTATCTATGTTATTATTGTTGAGAGAACTTACACTAGTGAAAGTATGAACCCTAGGCCTTGTTTCCTATCATTGCAATACCGTTTACGCTCACTTTTACCGCTCGCTACCTTGCTGTTTTTATATTTTCAGATTACAAAAACCCATATCTACCATCCATATTGCACTTGTATCACCATCTCTTTGCCGAACTAGTGCACCTATACAATTTACCGTTGTATTGGGTGTGTTGGGGACACAAGAGACTTTTTGTTAATTGGTTGCAGGGTTGTTTGAGAGAGACCATCTTCCTCCTACGCCTCTCGCGGATTGATAAACCTTAGGTCATCCACTTGAGGGAAATTTGCTACTGTCCTACAAATCTGTGCACTTGCAGGCCCAACAACGTCTACAAGAAGAAGGTTGTGTAGTAGACATCAAGCTCTTTTCTGGCGCCGTTGCCGGGGAGGCTAGGTAAGTGAAGGTATATCTTTAGATCTTGCAATCGAATCTTTTTGTTTCTTGTTTTAGCACTAGTCTAGTTTATAAAAGAAAACTACCAAAAAAATGGAATTGAGTTTGTCTCATACGCTTCACCTTTTTAATATCTTTCGTGAGTATGATGGAAAGGAAAATTGTGCCAAAGTGCTAGAAGAAGAAATCTATAAATTGTTTGGCACTAAATCTTTGAATGATGAGAATGATTGCAATGTTGTTAGTATGAATTTCTTGAATATCCATGATGCTAATGATATGCAAAGCCACAAGCTTGGGGAAGCTATGTTTGAGGAAGATGATATATTTTGTCCCCCAAGCTTTGATGAGCAAAATTATTATGATGAAAGCATGCCTCCTATCTATGATGATTATTGTGATGAAACGTATTCTATTAAGAATAATGATAACCATGAAACTTGTCATCTTGATCTTAATTTTCAATCATATGATAGTTATTTTGTTGAGTTTGCTCCCACTACTATTCATGAGAAGAAAATTGCTTATGTGGAGAGTAGTAAATTTTCTATGCAAGTAGATCATGAAAAGAATGCTTTAGGTGCTGGTTATATTGTTGAATTCATTCATGATGCTACTGAAAATTATTATGAGGGAGGAACATATGCTTGTAGGAATTGCAATAATATCAAGTTTCCTCTCTACGTGCTTAAAGTTTTGAAGTTATGCTTGTTTTACCTTCCTATGCAAGTTGATTATTGTTCCCACAAGTTGTTTGCTCACAAAATCCCTATGCATAGGAAGTGGGTTAGGCTTAAACGTGCTAGTCATATTCTTCATGATGCTCTCTTTATGTTTCAATTCTTATCTTTTATGTGAGCATCATTGAAATCATAATGCCTAGCTAGGGGCGTTAAACGATAGCGCTTGTTGGGAGGCAACCCAATTTTATTTTACTTTCTTTCTTTTTGGTTCTATTTAGGAATAAATAATCCATCTAGCCTCTGTTTAGATGTGGTTTTATGTTTTAGTTAGTGTTTGTGCCAAGTTAAACCTATTAGATCTTCTTGGAAGATAGTTATTTGATCTTGCTGTAATTTCCAGAATCTTTGCGCTCAGTGCCCGAATTGTTAAAAATCACAAGAACGTGATAAAATAGTGATTCCAATTTCTGCTGATCAATAAAGAAATTGTCCATGTCGTCTAATTTTGGTAGAATTTTTGGAGTTCCAGAAGTTTATGTTTGGTACAGATTACTTCAGACTGTTCTGTTTTTGACAGATTCTATTTTCATTGTGTTGTTTGCTTATTTTGATGACTCTATGGCTAGTAAAATAGTTTATAAACCATAGAGAAGTTGGAATACAGTAGGTTTAACACCAATATAAATAAATAATGAGTTCATTACAGTACCGTGAAGTGGTGTTTTATTTTCTTTCGCTAACGGAGCTCACGAGTTTTCTGTTAAGTTTTGTGTTGTGAAGTTTTCAAGTTTTGGGTAAAGATTTGATGGACTATGGAATAAGGAGTGGAAAGAGCCTAAGCTTGGGGATGCCCATGGCACCCCAAGGTAATATTCAAGGACAACCAAGAGCCTAAGCTTGGGGATGCCCCGGAAGGCATCCCCTCTTTCGTCTTCATTCATCGGTAACTTTACTTGGAGCTATATTTTTATTCACCACATGATATGTGTTTTGTTTGGAGCGTCATTTTATTTTCTTTAGATTTGCTTGCTGTTTGAATAAATTATCAAGATCTGAAATTATTAAATGGGAGAGTCTTCACTTGGTTGCATAATTATTTGACTACTCATTGATCTTCACTTATATCTTTCGGAGTAGTTTGTCATTTGCTCTAGTACTACACTTATATCTTTTAGAGCACGGCGGTGGTTTTATTTTGTAGAAATAGATGAACTCTCATGCTTCACTTATATTATTTTGAGAGTCTTAAGTAGCATAGTAATTTGCTTAAAATCTTAATATGCTAGGCATACAAGATTTGTAAGAATTCTTATGAGTGTGTTGAATACTACAAGAAGTTTGATGCTTGATGATTGTTTTGAGATATGGAGGTAGTGATATTAAAGTTGTGCTAGTTGAGTAGTTGTGAGTTTGAGAAATACTTGTGTTGAAGTTAGCAAGTCCCGTAGCATGCACGTATGGTTAAAGTTGTGTAACAAATTTGAAACATGAAGTGTACCTGGCTTGTGCATCCTTATGAGTGGCGGTCGGGGACGAGCGATGGTCTTTTCCTACCAATCTATCCCCCTAGGAGCATGCGCGTAGTACTTGGTTTTTGATGACTTCTAAATTTTTGCAATAAGTATATGAGTTCTTTTGACTAATGTTGAGTCCATGGATTATACGCACTTTTACCTTTCCACCTTTGCTAGCCTCTTCGGTATCGTGCATTGCCCTTTCTCACCTTGAGAGTTGGTGCAAACTTCGCCGGTGCATCCAAACCCCGTGATACGATACGCTCTATCACACATAAACCTCCCTATATCTTCCTCAAAACAGCCACCATACCTATCTATTTATGGCATTTCCATAGCCATTCCCAGATATATTGCCATGCAACTTTCCACCGTTCCGTTCATCATCATCATGACATACATTACTTTTGTAATATTGCCATTGCATGATCATGTAGTTGACATCGTATTTGTGGCAAAGCCACCATGCATTATTTTTCATACATGTCACTCTTGATTCATTGCACCATCCCGGTACACCGCCGGAGGCATTCATATAGAGTCATACTATGTTCTAGTATCGAGTTGTAATCATTGAGTTGTAAATAAATATAAGTGTGATGATCATCATTCAATAGAGCATTGTCCCCCCCCCCCCCCCCAAAAGAGAAAGGCCAAAGAAAAAAAAGAAGGCCCAAAAAAATAAATAAAAATAAATAAATAAAAAGGGGCAATGCTACTATCCTTTATTCCACACTTGTGCTTCAAAGTAGCACCTTGTTCTTCATGTAGTGAGTCTCATATATTGTGCTTCAAAGTAGCACCATGTTTTTCATATAGTGAGTTGTCTTGTTCATACTAGTGGGAATTTTTCATTATAGAACTTGGCTTGTATATTCCTACGATGGGCTTCCTCAAAATGCCCTAGGTCTTCATGAGCAAGCAAGTTGGATGCACACCCACTAGTTTTCTTTTGTTGAGCATTCATAGCTCTAGTGCATCCGTTGCATGGCAATCCCTACTCCTCATGTTGACATCAATTGATGGGCATCTCCATAGCCCGTTGATTATCCTCGTCAATGTGAGACTTTCTCCTTTTTTGTCTTCTCCACACAATCCCCATCATCATATTCTATTCCACCCATAGTGCTATATCCATGGCTCACGCTCATGTATTGCGTGAAGGTTGAAAAAGTTTGAGATTATTTAAGTATGAAACAATTGCTTGGCTTGTCATCGGGGGTATAGAAGTTGGGAACATCTTTGTGTGACGAAAATGAAGCATAGCCTAACTATATGATTTTGTAGGGATGAACTTTCTTTTGCCATGCTATTTTGAGAAGACATGATTACTTTGATTAGTATGCTTGAAGTATTATTATTTTTATGTCAATATGTACTTTTGTCTTGAATCTTTCGGATCTGAATATTCATATCACAAGTAAGAAGAATTACATTGAAATTATGCCAAGTAGCACTCCGCATCAAAAATTATATTTTTTATCATTTACCTACTTGAGGACGAGCAGGAATTAAGCTTGGGGATGCTTGATACGTCTCCAACGTATCTATAATTTTTGATTGCTCCATGCTATATTATCTACTGTTTTAGGCAATATTGGGCTTTATTTTCCACTTTTATATTATTTTTAGGACTAACCTATTAACCGGAGGCCCAGCCCAGATTTGCTGTTTTATGCCTATTTCAGTATTTCGAGGAAAAGGAATATCAGACGGAGTCAAAACGGAACGAAATCAACTCGAGAAGTTATTTTTGGAAGGAAACCCACCTGATGGACTTGGACCCCACGTCAAAAGATACAGGAGGTGCTCATGAGGGTGGGGGCGCGCCCTCCCCCTGGCCGCGTCCCCTGCCTCGTGGGGCCCCCGTAGCTCCACCGACGTTCTCCTTTCACCCATATATACCGCCGTACCCTAAAACTTCCAGAACAGAACCTAGATCGGGAGTTCCGCCGCTGCAAGCCTCCAGAGCCACGAAAAACCAACCGGGACCCCTTTCCGGTACCCTGCCGGAGGGGGGATCCATCTCCGGTGGCCATCTTCATCATCCCGGCGCTATCCATGACGAGGAGGGAGTAGTTCACCCTCGGGGCTGAGGGTATGTACTAGTAGCTATGTGTTTGATCTCTCTCTCGTGTTCTCTCTCGTGTTCCCTCTATGGCACGATCTTGATGTATCCCGAGCTTTGGTATTGTAGTTGGATCTTATGATGTTTCTCCCCCTTTACTCTCTTGTGATGAATTGAGTTTCCTCTTTGAAGTTATCTTATCGGATTGAGTCTTTATGAGAACACTTGATGTATGTCTTGGTGATCAACTTGTGGGTTTCGTGACATTGGGAACCTATGTATAGGGGTTGTCACACGTTCTTGATTCTCTGGTAGAAACTTTGGGGCACTCTTTGAAGTACTTTTATGTTGGTTGGATAAATCTGAGATTGTGTGATGCATATCGTATAATCATGCCCACGGATACTTGAGGTGACAATGGAGTATCTAGGTGACATTAGGGTTTTGGTTTATTTGTATCTTAAGGTGTTATTCTAGTACGAACTCTTTTATAGATTGATCCGAAAGAATAGCTTTGTGGTGGTTTCGTACCCGACCATAATCTCTACGTTTGTTCTCCGCTATTAGTGGCTTTGGAGTGACTCTTTGTCGCATGTTGAGGGCTTGTCATATGATCTATCTATGTTATTATTGTTGAGAGAACTTACACTAGTGAAAGTATGAACCCTAGGCCTTGTTTCCTATCATTGCAATACCGTTGACGCTCACTTTTACCGCTCGCTGCCTTGCTGTTTTTATATTTTCAGATTACAAAAACCCATATCTACCATCCATATTGCACTTGTATCACCATCTTTTCGCCGAACTAGTGCACCTATACAATTTACCGTTGTATTGGGTGTGTTGGGGACACAAGAGACTTTTTGTTATTTGGTTGCAGGGTTGTTTGAGAGAGACCATCTTCCTCCTACGCCTCTCGCGGATTGATAAACCTTAGGTCATCCACTTGAGGGAAATTTGCTACTGTCCTACAAACCTGTGCACTTGCAGGTCCAACAACGTCTACAAGAAGAAGGTTGTGTAGTTGACATCAGAGCGGAGGAGGGGGAGGGCCGGCCCTCTCTATGGCGTGCCCTAGGGGAGTCCTACTCCCACCGGGAGTAGGATTCCCCCTTTCCTAGTAGAACTAGGAGCCCTTCCAAGTAGTAGGAGTAGGAGGGAAGGAAAGGGAAGGGAAAAGGAGAAGGAAGGAAGGGGGCGCCCCCCTCCCTAGTCCAATTCGGACCAGCCCATGGGGAGGGGTGCAGCCACTCTTTGAGGCCTTTCTCTCCTTTTCCGTATGGCCCATTAAGGCCCAATACGAATTCCCGTAACTCCCGAAAATACCTGAATCACTCGGAACCTTTCCGATGTCCGAATAGAGTCGTCCAATATATCGATCCTTACGTCTCGACCATTTCGAGACTCCTCGTCATGCCCCCGATCACATCCGGGACTCCGAACTCCTTCGGTACATCAAAACACATAAACTCATAATATAACCGTCATCAAAACTTTAAGCGTGCGGACCCTACGGGTTCGAGAACTATGTAGACATGACCGAGACAGGTCTCCGGTCAATAAACAATAGCGAAACCTGGATGCTCATATTGGCTCCCACATATTCTACGAAGTTCTTTATCGGCCAGACCGCATAACAACATACGTTGTTCCCTTTGTCATCGGTATGTTACTTTCCCGAGATTTGATCGTCAGTATCTCAATACTGATACGTCTCCAACGTATCTATGATTTTTGATTGCTCCATGCTATATTATCTACTATTTTGGACTATATTGGGCTTTATTTTCCACTTTTATATTATGTTTGGGACTAACCTATTAACCGGAGGCCCAGCCCAGAATTGCTGTTTTTTTGCCTATTTCAGTGTTTCGAAGAAACGGAATATCAAACGGAGTCCAAACGGAATAAAACCTTCGGGAACGTGATTTTCTCACCGAACGTGATCCAGGAGACTTGGACCCTTCTCCAAGGAACAAAAGAGGCGGTCACGAGGGTGGGGGGCACGCCCCCCTCCTAGGGCGCGCCCCCTGCCTCGTGGGCCCCCTGTTGCTCCACCGACGTACTCCTTCCTCCTATATATACCTACGTACCCCCAAACGATCAGATACGGAGCCAAAAACCTAATTCCACCGCCGCAACTTTCTGTATCCACGAGATCCCATCTTGGGGCCTGTTCCGGAGCTCCGCCGGAGAGGGCCGTCATCACGGAGGGCTTCTACATCATCATAGCCCATCTGATGAAGTGTGAGTAGTTTACCTCAGACCTTCGGGTCCATAGTTAGTAGCTAGATGGCTTCTTCTCTCTTTTTGGATCTCAACACAATGTTCTCCCCCTCTCTTGTGGAGATCTATTCGATGTAATCTTCTTTTTGCGGTGTGTTTGTTGAGACCGATGAATTATGGGTTTATGATCAAGTCTATCTATGAATAATATTTGAATCTTCTTTGAATTCTTTTATGTATGATTGGTTATCTTTGCAAGTCTCTTCGAATTATCAGTTTGGTTTGGCCTACTAGATTGATTTTTCTTGCCATGGGAGAAGTGCTTAGCTTTGGGTTCGATCTTGCGGTGTCCTTTCCTAGTGACAAAAGTGGCAGCAAGGCACGTATTGCATCGTTGCCATCAAGGATAACAAGATGGGTTTTTTATCATATTGCATGAAAGTATCCCTCTACGTCATGTCATCTTGCTTAAGGTGTTACTCTGTTTTTAACTTAATACTCTAGATGCATGCTGGATAGCGGTCGATGAGTGGAGTAATAGTAGTAGATGCAGGCAGGAGTTGGTCTACTTGTCTCAGACGTGATGCCTATATACATGATCATACCTAGATATTCTCATAACTATGCTCAATTCTGTTACTTGCTCAACAGTAATTTGTTCACCCACCGTAGAATACTTATGCTCTTGAGAGAACCCACTAGTGAAACCTATGGCCCCGGGTCTATTCTCATCATATCAATCTCCATCACTTTATTATTGCTTTGCTTTTTTTACTTTGCCTTTTACTTTTCACTTTGCATCTCTATATCAAAAATACCAAAAATATTATCTATCATCTCTATCAGATCTCACTCTCGTAAGTGACCGTGAAGGGATTGACAACCCCTAATCGCGTTGGTTGCGTTGAGCTATTGTTTTTGTGTAGGTACGAGGGACTTGTGCGTGGCCTCCTACTGGATTGATACCTTGGTTCTCAAAAACTGAGGGAAATACTTATGCTACTTTGCCGCATCATCCTCTCCTCTTCGGGGAAAACCAACACAGTGCTCAAGAGGTAGCAAATACCTAGTTCAATCTCGTTACCGGCAAGTCTCTTTACTCGTTTTGTAATACGTCATCCCGCAACTAACTCATTAGTTGCAATGCTTGCAAGGCTTATAGTGATGTGCATTACCGAGTGGGCCCAGAGATACCTCTCTGACAATCGGAGTGACAAATCCTAATCTCGAAATACGCCAACCCAACAAGTACCTTCAGAGACACCTGTAGAGCACCTTTATAATCACCTAGTTACGTTGTGATGTTTGGTAGCACACAGAGTGTTCCTCCGGTAAACGGGAGTTGCATAATCTCATGGTCATAGGAACATGTATAAGTCATGAAGAAAGCAATAGCAACATACTAAACGATCAAGTGCTAAGCTAACGGAATGGTTCAAGTCAATCACATCATTCTCCTAATGATGTGATCCCGTTAATCAAATGACAGCTCATGTCCATGGTTAGGAAACATAACCATCTTTGATCAACGAGCTAGTCAAGTATAGGCATACTAGCATGAATAATAAACATTTATCATGAAATAATGAAATAAATAATAACTTTATTATTGCCTCTAGGGAATATTTCCTTCAGATGCATGCACTGTATTTGGGCGGTTAAAGAAGCAGTGGCATCACAATCCTCCAACCATCTATCCTCTGCTAGCGCTTGATGGACGGTCCGACTGTTAATGATTCTAGTCGGCACCGTTGCCATCAGGAGTGGCGCAATATCCGACACGCCAAACCCATGTATCCACTTGTCTCTCCAAAACAGGACGCTTTCACCCTTCCCCACTCAGATTCTGACCATTACGTCAAAAACTGCCCGTGCATTGGAATCCTCGATCATAGGTAGTCCTTGCCATGGCCGTCGAGGATCCATTCTCCTAAGCCATTCCCACCTCACCCTTAGGGCCAAAGCCTGGGTTTTCATGTTCTTAATGCCTAAACCTCCAAACCGCTTCGGTCTGCAAACGTTGTCCCATGCCACCAGACATTGCCCTCCGTTGTTGCTAGTCTCTTTACCGGCCCAAAAGAACGACCTCATCCATTTGCTCATTTCTTCAAACACCCAGTCCGGCGCGTCCGTAATCATCAGGGGGTGCACCGGCCTCGCTGCGACGACGGACTGAACCAGAATGAGCCGACCCGGTCTCTATATGAGACCTCTTTGCCAGTCAGGCACCACTTTTCGAACTTGGTCCAGCATGGGCATCCACTCAGCATGCGTTAAGCTCCTAATCGCAAGTTGTAGGCCGAGATATTTGCATGGGAATTCAGCAGGACCGCAGTGCAACAATCCGGCGACCCGATCCTTGTCCTCCTGGTCTCCCCTGATCAGAATCGCAGAGGACTTGCGATAGTTAACCTTCAAACCCGAGGCTTCGCCAAACACCTCCAGCATCTCGTGGACTGCCGATAGGTCTTGCAGCGACGGCTTGACGAACAACGCGACGTCGTCAGCGTAGATCGACAGCCTTTGCAACACCGAGATTCCCGCATACGAACTGAGCACTCCCATCTCTGTAGCTTTGTTGACCAGCGCCATTAGTGCATCCATGGCAATAACGAAGAGCATTGGCAAAATCGGATCGCCTTGACGCAAACCACAAGCGTGTAAGAAACTTCTTCCGGGGACTCCATTCACCACCACCTTAGTACTAGCCGAGTGCAAGAGTGCCATTATCCAGGTAGTCCACCCTTGACCAAAACCCTTAGCTCTCAACACTTCAAACAGGAACGGCCATGAGAGCGAGTCGACAGCCCTAGAGATATCCAACTTGATAAACACACCCGACACTCTTCTAGCATGAATCTTTCGAGCCACTTGGTGAACCAACAGGAAGTTGTCATGAAGATGTCTTCCTTTAATAAACACGGACTGGTTCATGGCCACAATCTCATGCATTTGGCTACGCAGTCGGTTCGCAAGCACCTTGGCAAAAACATCTAGTGTCTCCCACAAACAATTTCAACATCAGGGCCATGATATCGTGCTTTATAACCTGCTAGGCTCTTTGGTAAAACGCACCAATAAAGCCGTCGGGTCCGGGTGCTCGATCCGGGGCCGTCTCATTGATGACCTGCCAAACTTCTTCCTCCGTAATTATCTCTTCAAGCATACTTAGCTCTCTCGGCTCGATCTCTAAAAATTGCAAGTTTAAAGTGTGCTCCCTGGTTTGTGCCGTGCCCAGCAACTGTTCGTACACCTCTGCAAATGTGTCCACCATACTCTCCTGGTCAGTGATGATCTCGTCGCCTCGTTTGATATGCGGGATGTAGTTCTTGGTCCGTCATCCGTTCACGGCCGCTTGGAAAAGTTTGGTGTTGGTGTCGCCCTCCTTAATCCACTTGAGTCTCGATTTCTGACGGTCAATCGTTCTTTCAAGCGCAGCCAAACCTAGGAGCGACTGCTTAAGCGTACGTCGCAACCATGCCTCCTCCTATATCCAAATAAATAATGAAAAATACCCACTCCGATCTTTACTCCGCATATAAAATATTTCTGAAGTCAAGCTTCATAAACTTTGACCAAATTTTTATTGAAAATATCAGCATTGTATACAACATTAGTTATACAATACGAAAATTAATTTCATGATGCATGTAATAATATAGATCTGATATTGTGAATGTTGATATTTTTTCTATTAACACGGTCAGATTTGATACTTGAGATAATCTTATATGTGGAATAAAGAAAACGGAGGGAGTACTTTTGAAAAGCTATAACACAATGGGAAAGAGGGAGGAAGGTTAGGAGGAAAGAGGCATTGCACGAGGCAGCGGCATGGAATGCTGACAAGACACAAAGTTGAGATGAGAACCGAGCCATATACTCGTTGTGCAACGTGCACCATAGACACAGTAGTCTTTTTAATTGGCACATGCACGTTTTTCTCTAATATAACCCTGTCGAGTTCTTTCCGTTCCAGGCGATTGGATCTTTAGGTTTTACTTTTAGATAGCAGGAACCACCGAACTTAATGCTCAAAATTTCTACTTTGTTTAGTGCTTACATAGCTTTTTAGCCTTTATTCAAACGTTGATCAAAGGGCGGTTCTTCTGGCGTGTCTAAGAAATGCCTTTTGTTTGCTCCTCTTTCGGACACATTAACACGGACAGGGTGGTGTGTAATGATTAGCATGCATGTTGAGCCAACATTTAGCTCAAATTTGCATCTTCTTTATTCGGCAAAACAACAACACGGTGTCTCTGCTCCGGTTAGTAGTTTAGGTTGGTTTCTTTTAGTCTTCGCAGGTGTGGCGCTCGGGCAAATGACAACAAGTTTGTCTTCTGAACTTTGATCATCCTCGAACTCGTCCATTTGGATGTAGCAGACGGAGCTCCGGCATAGATTACTGTCGTCTCCTTAGGCCGATGAGATTAGTATTCCTCGTCATGTGACGAGATTTGATGTCAGTTACTTCAGATCTATGCAAGGGTTCAACGACAACCACTACGGCCCCAGTCCTTAGGGACACGTGCACGAAAACTTTCCAGCTGTCATCGACAAGGTCAAGCCGCCTCCGGAGAAACGACGACAACAACTCGCTCTGGCGGCAGTTGTGGCTGTTCTTGGTTTTGAAATTTTAATGTAATTTTTATTATGTTTGAGATGCATGAACTTTTATTATATAAAAAAACGGAGAGGCTTCATAGAGTTATTTGCCCCGTGCGGCCGTGTCTTCACTATTTCAAAAGCTACAAACATCTACACCGCGAGTATTTGTCATGCTCAAAATGTCCAGATCAAAATGTGATCGACACGTCAGGAGACTGAAAAGCAAAATCGATGGTGAGCGTACAAAGTGGGACGAGAGCGCTGCTCATTCTGATATTGATAATATCGTCCACAGCCACACACGGATCGCCACTGAAAGCGAGAGGGCATACACATCCCGTTGATGGACCAGATGCCGCTGCTTTGTGGATAAGCATACACAACACGGCCGGCGGCCTGTTGCGTTCATTGTTGATGGGAAAGTGACACGACAGGCACCCGCACGGACTTCTCCGAAGAGAAAATTCCGCAGCGTTAGCTAGCTCATGGATGACCTTTACACGGTGCTTGAGATTGTCCAAAAGGCTGATGACGTTTACACAATGCATGAGATTGTCCAAAAGGCCTTGATCGTCTCATCGATAAGAGCATCTACCACCGGTCTTGACAAATCCGACCTCTCAAACGTTTTTGTGGACGCGACCGTCGTTACCAACGATGCCGTCTACTAGAACCGGCGGCGAGCTAGATCTGGACGCCTGCCAGACCCAACAACCCTTCACCATAGGATCTCCCTCCGACATGGATCGGTTCCCTTAAATATTCAGTTCAGGCGTACACTAATTAGGGAATGGTGAGATAGATGACTGCATTTAGTGCGTAGGTTGATGGAGTTCAACCTGTCTAATGAGGCAAATGTATTCCTATGAAAACATTTAGGTTCAGGGGTTTCCTCAGTTAAATCTATGTACGTGGACTTGATTAAGAATGGACCAATCCCTAGATCTACTCATATATGGAAAATAAATGTGCCTTTAAAACTTAAGATTTGTATGTGGGTTGTGCATAGGAATGGCAACGGGGCCCCATACCTGCCAAACCCGTGGGGATTTCATCTATTAGGGGGTGGGGATGGACGAAAAACATCCCATGAGGATATTTACCAAACTATTTTATTCCTCATAGGGTACAACGGGGATGGGGACGATATCCTATTCCCTAGATCCAATACCCATCGGGAACCCGGTTAGTAAATGTGATACTACGGTCAACTTTAAAATATTCACAAACAAACTTGCGAAAACAAAAAAAGCTCTAAAAAACCTTAAACCTATCTCACATCATCACCTCAGCTGCCACCATGACCAAGAAGTAAATACGACCTAGATAGGCATTAGCAGGACAAGAACAACACCATGTATGTATGTTGATTATAGGATGTCATATTATGTATATGAGTATTTATTTATGGGATGGGGACCCTAATGGGGCCCCGTTCCCCAGTGGACATGGGTATGGGGAAATTACATCCCCAGTCATGTAAACGGGGATGGGCATGGGATGATAGGAAATAGATGGGGATGGGGATGTTCTAGATATCCTCATTGCCATCCCTAGTTGTGCATAAGTAGTGGTTTTACCTAAGCACCATTTGGCAAAATTTAGATGGGAAGGGAGTAAACGATCGATGCTATTTTTTTCTCACAAATTTAACATCTACTTCTCACATGTCCACTAGCCACGTTATTGTGGCGAACAATACGAGTGTCCTTTAACATATCTCCACCTAATAACATCTCCAATATATTTGGTAATTGGTTCGGTGGGGTTGAGCCTAATACAGCGACATGAATTCACATCGGAGTTTGTGCACTAGTTTGGGCTATTTGAATTTTTTGGAATGATGTTGTATTTAACAAGACAAATATCACAAACCTTTTGCAGGTTATCTACCGGGGGTCTGAATGGAACCGTTGTTGGGAAACGTAGTCGAAAACAAAACAAAAACTGCGTCTATGATCACCCAAGATCATATGAAGATGCATAACAGGTTGGGATCACGATTGTTACTGCCCCCGAGTTGCAACGGAGGAAGAATGTGTCGATGTAGATCGTACTTGGAGTCCCTCGAACTGTCGATGAACGATCCCTCGTACCGCCCACGAACAATCCCTCGAACCGAAGACCGAAAGCACGACCTCTCTACTTGGTTGCAAGAACACAACCTTCATGATCCGGCAGCGCTTCGCCGTTTAGAGCTAATCGCCGTTAGAGAATTAGACGGAGGAAATTAGAACCACACATGACTTCTAATTATGAGGATAAGAGGATTATTCTAGCTCTAATTAGTCGACTAGGACCCACTAGAACTAGAATTAGAAGAACTAGAGGAGGCTCCATAACTTGTGCATTCAATAGAGCAAATACCCCTAGTATATATAGGTTAGAGGGGGAGGAGAGGGCAGCCACCAAGGAGGGAAAGTCCCTCCTTGGGGAGCCGACCATGGGGGAGGGAAAGTCCAATCCCCCCCCCCCATATGGCAAGGGGGGCGCCACTTCCTTATTGGCCTTCGTGGCCCATAATTCCCTCCATCTCTTTGGCCTTTTTAGACCCTTTGATATTTAAATTAAATATAAAATGTATAAATACTTCTAGACCATTATATATAATTTTTAACATCTTCATAAACATTTTCACCTATATATAATATATCGGTAATACACGGTATTACCCAATATTCACCGAAACCCTTTTGGTGACCCCGAAATGCTTCCGGATCCTCTCGGAACTATTCTGAATATTAATAAAACAATTCCACAAATATATTCTCATGACTCCCGTTCTAATAACACTTAGAGGATGATGATTGCCTTAAGCTTGTGACCCTCTAGGTTCGGTAACTCATAGACATGAACGAAACCGTTCGTTCAATGACCGATAGCGGGACCGTGGACATCCATATCGATCCCTATGAGCACACAGATGATATTCGAGTGAACCTTTGGTTATCATGTGATATTCCCTTTGCTTCGCGATACTTCACAAAACCTGGGATGCATCGGTATCCTCCTGAGTCATCACTATGCTCATTATTGTGTTCCGATTAGTTACTTGTTTTGTTCTTCTTTCTCGTTATTGTGTTTCGGCATCCCTATGATGAAGTCACCTGTGTTTGGCCAGACAATTATTGATGCTGTCACATCGAGAGGGCCCTAAGAATATCTCTCCATCGCCGAAGGAGCAAATCCCACTCTTGAGCTATCTGGCCACTTGTCAAACTTCCCGTTGAACTTCTAAGTTGTCTTTATGATAGCCGTGTTACAGGTGACGTTTGAGTAACCCTAAAGCCCACCATACGGTAATAAGTGACCACGATACTCTCATGGGTCAAGGAGCAAAATCATAGGTTAACACTGTATTATTACAATTGATTACATATGATATTAATTCAATTCATAACATACAAGATGGGTGGATTCAATATGACCGTTCTTCTAACATAATAATCTCAATGTTGTTTTAGGACTATCTTTACACTTAACGACATCCTAAGATTCATAAAACTTGATCACCAACAACACTTGAGCTACTCCTAGAGGCAAGACTAGGAACCTTCTATTTAACCGTTTATCATTCCACACGTGCATATTAGTTTTCCACTGTATCGCATATTCCAAGATCATAGCAGTTATAGCATAGTATATAAATGAAAGCACAAGTGCTCCCTGACGATTTTGGTAATTAATGTCAACACATCTTTTGTTGGACTAATGCTTTCATTTAGTATGCTTCAGATAAGTTCAACAATGGAGTGGCGTGGACAAGAAGATGTGGAACCCCTTCAAGATGATAAGGACAAAGGATTGGCTCAAGCTCAAAGCTCAAGACTCTGCATTTTCTATTTTAGTGATCCAAGATCACATTGAGTCCATAGGAAAGCCAATACTATTAAGAGGGGGTGAGGTGTTGCTTAATGGCTTGCTTTCTCAAAGTGCTTAGTGATATGCTCTAAAACCCTCAACTACTTTCTCACATCCAAATATGTCCCAAACCAAAAGTCAAACTCGGCCCCACCGAAACTTTCTATCCGGCACCACCAGGTTCTCTTGACATAGCCACTGCCAGAAACCCTAATCAATTCGGTCTCACCGATGGGATCTCGGTCTCACCGAGATGGGCTTGCAAACTCTCTGTTGCCTATTGCAATAATTTCGGTCTCAACGAGATATGCAATCGGTCCCACCGAGTTTGCTTGGCCAACTCTCTGTTTTGCTTATTACCCAAATCGGCCCCACCGAGTTTGTGTAATCGGTCAAACCGAGATGAGGCTTTACCATAACCCTAGCACATCGGTCCCACCGAGTTGATCAATTCAGTCCCACCGAAAGTCCCAACTTTCACATTTTGAACTGAATCGGTCCCACCGAGTTTGGTAAATTGTGTGTAATGGATATATTTTGTATGGAGGCTATATATACCCCTCCACCCACTCTTCATTTGTGGAGAGAGCCATCAGAACATGCCTACACTTCCAACATACATTTTCTGAGAGAGAACCACCTACACTTGTGTTGAGGTCAAGATATTCCATTCCAACCACATAAATCTTGATCTCTAGCCTTCCCCAAGTTGCTTTCCACTCAAATAATCTTTCCACCAAATCCAATCCTATGAGAGAGAGTTGAGTGTTGGGGAGACTATCATTTGAAGCACAAGCGCAAGGAGTTCATCGTTGATAACCCACGAGTATAGGGGATCACGACAATTTTCGATAAGTAAGAGTGTCGAACCCAACGAGGAGCTAAAGGTAGAACATATTCCCTCAAGTTCTATCAACCACCGATACAACTCTACACACGCTTAACGTTTACTTTACCTAGAACAAGTATGAAACTAGAAGTACTTTGTAGGTGTTGTTGGATAGGTTTGCAAGATAATAAAGAGTACGTAAATAAAAAGTAGGGGCTGTTTAAGTAAAGACACAATAAAGTAAATATAGCGAGTGTGGAAAAGTGGTGGTAGGAGTTGCGAAATTGTTCCTAAGCAATTGACTACTTTACTAGACCGATAGCAAGTTTTATGTGGGAGAGGCCACTGCTATCATGTCATCCCTTACTTGGAATTCTATGCACATAAGATTGGAATTATTAGCAAGCATCCGCAACTACTAACGTTCATTAAGGTAAAACCCAACCATAGCATTAAGATATATTGGTTCCCCTTCAATCCCGTATGCATCAATTTCTATGTTAGGCTGAAGCTTCTATCACCCTTGCCCTCCAATACATAGTCCTATCAACATACAACTAACCCTATGGTGTGATCCACACGCGCACTCATATGATGGGCACCAAAGGACAGCAACATAACCACAAGCAAATTAAATCAATCATAGCAATTCATCAACCACCAATAGGACAACGAAAATCTACTCAGACATCATAGGATGGCAACACATCATTGGATAATAATATGAAGCATAAAACACCATGTTCAAGTAGAGGGTACATCGGGTTGCGGGAGAGTGGACCGCTGTAGATAGAGGGAGGAAGGTGATGGAGATGTTGGTGAAGATGGCAGAGGTGTTGGTGAAGATGGCGGTGATGATGATGGCCCCCGGCGGCGTTCCGGCGCCACCGGAAGCGAGGGGGAGAGAGCCCCCTCCTTCTTATTCTTCCTTGACCTTCTCCCTAGGTGGGAGAAGAGTTTCCCCTCTGGTCCATGGCCTCCATGGTGTGGGAGGGGCGAGAGCCCCTCCGAGATTGGATCCGTCTCTCTGTCTCTCTCTGTTTCTGCTTTCTCTGATTCTGCCCTGGCACCATTTCTTTTATATCTGGAGATTCGTAACTCCGATTGGGTTGAATCTTTCGCCCAGATTTTTCTCATAAAATTAGATTTCTTGCGGCAAAAGAAGAGCGTCAACCGCCTTACGGGTGGCCCACGAGGGTCAGGGGCGCGCCTGCCTGGAGTGGGCGTGGGCCCCACCCTCGTGGCCACCTCGGGCACCGTCTCGCGTTGATTTTACTTCCCAAAAATCACAAATATTCCGAAAAAAATTCTCCGTCCATTTTTATCCCGTTTGGACTCCATTTGATATGGGGTTTCTGCGAAACATAAAACATGCAACAAACAGGAACTGGCACTAGGCACTGGATCAATATGTTAGTCCCAAAAATAGTATAAAAAGTTGCCAAAAGTATATGAAAGTTGAATAATATTGGCATGGAACTATCAAAAATTATAGATACGACGGAGACGTATCAGCATCCCCAAGCTTAATTCCTGCTCGTCCTCGAGTAGGTAAATGATAAAAAAGATAATTTTTGATGTGGAATGCTACCTAGCATAATCTTGATCATGTGTATAATGATGGCATGAATATTAAGACACGAGTGATTCAAAGCAATAGTCTATCATTTGACATAAAAAACAATAATACTTCAAGCCTACTAATGAAGCAATCATGTCTTTTCAAAATAACATGGCCAAAGAAAGTTTTCCCTACCAAATTATATAGTCTGGCTATGCTCCATCTTCACCACACAAAATATTCACATCATGCACAGTCCCGATGACAAGCCAAGCAATTGTTTCATACTTTTGATGTTCTCAAACCTTTTCGACTTTCACGCAATACATGAGCGTGAGCCATGGACATAGCACTATAGGTGGAATAGAATATGATGGTGGAGGTTGTGTGGAGAAGACAAAAAGGGAGAAAGTCTCACATCGACGCGACTAATCAACAAGCTATGAAGATGCCCATCAATTGATGTCAATGTGAGGAGTAGGGATTGCCATGCAATGGATGCACTAGAGCTATAAGTATATGAAAGCTCAAACCGAAACTAAGTGGGTGTGCATCCAAATTGCTTGCTCATGAAGACCTAGGGCATTTGAGGAAGCCCATCGTTGGAATATATACAAGGCAAGTTCTATAATGAAAATTCCCACTAGCATATGAAAGTGATAACTCAAGAGACTCTCTATATGAAGAACATGGTGCTACTTTGAAGCACAAGTGTGGTAAAAGGATAGTAACATTGCCCCTTCTCTCCTTTTCTCTCATTTTTTTGTTTTTTTCTCTTTTTTGGGGGCCTTCTCTTTTTTTGGCCTTTCTCTTTTTTTTCGTCCGGAGTCTCATCCGGACTTGTGGGGGAATCATAGTCTCCATCATCCTTTCCTCATTGGGGCAATGCTCTAATGATGATGATCATCACACTTTTATTTACTTACAACTCAATATTACAACTCGATACTAGAACAAAGATATGACTCTATATGAATGCCTTTGGCAGTGTACCAGGATGTGCAATGATCTAGAGTAGCAATGACATCATAAAACGGACAAGCCATGAAAACATCATGCTAGCTATCTTACAATCATGCAAAGCAATATGACATTAAATGCTCAAGTCATGTATATGATGATGATGGAAGTTGCACGGCAATATATCTCGGAATGGCTATGGAAATGCCATGATAGGTAGGTATGGTGGCTGTTTTGAGGAAGATATAAGGAGGTTTATGTGTGATAGAGCGTATCGTATCACGGGGTTTGGATGCACCGGCGAAGTTTGCATAGGTGAGAAAGGGCAATGTGCGGTACCGAAGAGGCGAGCAATGATGGAAGGATGAGACACTACAGGAAACAGCTAATTTGCCGTCAGGGGCACCTTTGCCGTCAGCTTTTCGTCGGCAGACGACAAAGAAAGGGTTTGCCGTCATCAGCAGACGGCAAAGAAACACAAACGGTAAAATAGAATTTGTCGTCTGCAAAAAAAAACACAGACGGCAAAGAGCTCACTTTGCCGTCTGCAAACCAAAACACAGACGGCAAAATACTTTGCGGTCTTCGTTTTTTTCTACAGACGGCAAAATGAGCACTTTGCCGTTTGTAGAAAAAAATGAAGACGGCAAAGTACTTTGCCGTCTGTAAAAAAATATCCAAGATGGCAAAGAGAAAGCACAGCACGCGGATCAACTACGCAGATTGATGACATGGCAGCGATCCAACACCGTCCGCTCCTCATGTGCATGATCCACACCACCCATTACCCATATGCCTGCACAACCACCCACCACACCATCTGCCACGCACGGACGCAGTCCACACACACCCACGTGCCGTCTCCCTTATCCTCTCACACTCGCACCAGCCACCAACCACCCACGCACACACAATGCCACCAGCCACCAACCACCCACGCACACACATGCCACCAGCCACCAACCACCCATGCCGACGGCGAGTGGAGCGGACGGCGACTGGCGCCAGGGAGCACGGCGGCCGGCGAGCGGAGCGGACGGCGGCCGGCGCACGGGAGCACAACGGCCGGCGCGCGGGAGCATGGATTGGCGGCGGCACGGGCTAGGGCAGCAGCTGCCGCGTCGGAGCGTGGCTGGGCTGCGGCGGCCGTGGCGGAGCGCGGCGGGGCCGCAGCGCGGGCGTACGTGGCCGGGCGCCGGCACTGCGAGCAGGGCCTCGCGACCGCGGGATCCTCTTCCCCATCCTGCCGCGGACCTCCCCTTCTCTGCGCTCACGCTCGACGACCTCGTCTACATCGTCTATGGACGGGTTGTGGCCATGGCAGGGGAACGGAGCCATCCACCTCCCTGCCCCCTTGCGCGCTGGCGGCGTGGAGTCAACCACCTCCCGGCGGCGCGTGCGCTGCAAGGGCCAGTTGCCCAGTTCGTCAAATAGAGTAGTTTTTTTAGAAGTTGAAATAGAGTTTGCTTGTGCGTGGATGAGTGAGTGATGATGGATATATACTGTAAATGAGCTAGTTCTATCATGTAAAATCCATTCGTCCATCATTGATTTTTATACTGGTTGTTGCAAAATTGCTATGAAAGATTTTGCGTACGCCTTCGACCATGTACGACCTCTGCACCTGCAATGTTGGTTCATATATTTTTTAAATAATAAAAAATTCTTTGCCGTCTGGGATATATGAGGTTGATGGCAAAGACGTAGTCTAGCTGACGGCAAAGATGGTTTTCTTTGCTGTCTACTTTTACTGGGCTTGACGGCAAAGACAGAGTTGGCAGACGGCAAAGTCTTTGCCGTCTTCCCGATGAAAAGCTGACAACAAAGTATTCTTTCCCGACTTATCTTTGCTGTCTGCTTCCTGACGGCAAAATCTTTGCCGTCTGGATTTGGGTCTTTGCCGTCTGGAATCACAGACGGCAAATTGCCCGTTTCCTGTAGTGAGAGTGCGTATAATCCATGGACTCAACATTAGTCATAAAGAACTCATATACTTATTGCAAAAATTTATTATCCCTCGAAGCAAGGTACTACCACGCATGCCCCTAGGGGGATAGATTGGTAGGAAAAGACCATCGCTCGTCCCCGACCGCCACTCATAAGGAAAGCAGTGAAAGAACACCTCATGCTCCGACTTCGTTACATAACGGTTCACCATACGTGCATGCTATGGAACTTGCAAACCTCAACACAAGTATTCCTCAGTTTCACAATTACTCAACTAGCATGACTCTAATATCACCACCTTTATATCGCAAAACTATTGCAAGGAATCAAACATATCATATTCAGTGATCTACAAGTTTTATGTAGGATTTTATGACTAACCATATGAATGACCATCTCCTGTCATCTCTCTAAATAGATATAAGTGAAGCAAGAGAGTTTAATTCTTTCTACAAAAAATATGCCCACACTCTAACAAATATAAATGAAGCAAAAGAGCATTCTACAAATGGCGGTTTTCTATGTAAAGAGAAACAGGTAATCCAAACTTCAAATGATATAAGTGAAGCACATGAAGCATTCTATAAAGCCATACTCAAAAGATATAAGTGAAGTGCAAAGAGAATTCTATAAATCAACCAAGGACTATCTCATACCATCATGGTGCATAAAAGAAAAAGTGAAAACTAAATGCAAAAGACACTCCAAGATCTACACATATCACATGAATGAAACGAATCCGAAAACATACCGATACTTGTTGAAGAAAAAGGGGATGCCTTCGGGGGCATTCCCAAGCTTAGACGCTCGAGTCTCCTTGAATATTTACTTGGGGTGCCTTGGGCATCCCCAAGCTTGAGCTCTTGCCTCTCTTTCTTCTCCTTATATCGAGACCTTCTCGATCATCGAACACTTCATCCACACAAAACTTCAACAAAAAACTCGGTAAGATCTGTTAGTATAATAAAGCAAATCACTACTCTAAGTACTATTGCAAACTAATTCATATTTTGTTTTGGCATTGTGTCTACTGTAGTATAACTTTTCCATGGCTTAATCCACTGATATAAATCGATAGTTTCATCAAAACAAGCAAACTATGCATCAAAAACAGAATCTGTCTAAAACAGAATAGTCTGTAATAATCTGAACATTCACCAAACTTCTGATACTTGAAAATTTCTGCCAAAATTAGGAAAAATAAAAAATTTGTATAGAAAGACAGTGCAAAAAGTTTCAAAACCTTTTGACGTTCCAGTAAAAAAATTAAAATCGCGCACTACAGCCAAAGTTTATGTCCTCTACCGCACAAACCAACAAGCATTGTAAACATCCTAAAGGCAAACCTTGGCACATTATTTTTATTTCTAAACACAACAGAAATAAATGACTCTCTAAAACTTCTGGGTTGTCTCCCTGACAGCGCTTTCTTTAAAGCCATTAAGCTAGGCATATAGTGCTCAAGTAGTGAATCCAGCCGGATCCCAAGGTATATCAAAGCCAATTTTAATTAGCAATGATTTGGCATTTAGTAGTGAGCACAAGGCAACATATATCATGCAAGAATGAAGTATAACTCTATTCCTATGCATCGGCATGTCATAAAAGAACAATTCATGAACACCTAGTAAAGGCCAATGCATAGTATAAACGGTTTCTTGCAATTTTTTCATGTGGGAAACATAGAGAGGTGGAGATATAATTCCTCTCTCATAATAATTGCAAGTAGGAGTAGAAAGCACATGCATATTATATCTATCAAAATCATCATGTGTAATAGTAAAAGGTAACCCATCAATACAATCCTTAATAAGGGCAAACTTCTCTGATATAGTGTAGTCGGGAGAATTCAAAAAGGTGATAGGACTATCATGCGTGGGTGCAATAGCAACAATTTCATGTTTAACATAAGCAACTATAGCAAGTTCATCTCCATAAGCATCATTCATATTGACATCTTGGCCACAAGCATAGCAAGCATCATCAAAAAGGGATATTTCAAGAGAATCAACGGGATCATAATAGTCATCATAGCAATCATCATTCAGTAAGCACGAAGGGAAATTAAACAATGTATGAGTTGAAGAGTTACTCTCATTAGAAGGTGGGCACGGGTAGCTAATCCGCTCTTCCTCCTTTTGTTCTTAGCTCTCCTCATCATCTTTTTCATCCAATGAGCTCACAGTTTCATCAATTTCTTCTTCCATAGACTCCTGCAAAATATTAGTCTCTTCTTGAACAGCAGAGGAGTCCTCAATATATGGTTTAACATAGGCATTAGAAGCATAATTATCATAACAATATTTAAGTAGGGACATTTACATTTGTGCCCCTAACTCGAACCCACTACTTAGATTTGCCCCTAATTTCGAAGCATGCTCAAATTTGCCCCTCTGCCGTTAGGTGCACTTATAGAAATGCCCTTCCGTACCGTTACCGTCCGGTCAAAGGGCTTTGACCGTTAACTGGACATTTGCTGGGCATTTTGCCCCTGACTCCATGTGTCACTTACGGGTGGGACCCACTCTATAAAAAATAAATGAAAAAACACTTTCTCTCACTCCCTCTCTCTCACACACTTACATGTGGGATCCAACAAAAAAAGAAAAAGGAAACAAATCTACCTTAAAAATTCTAGTTATAGGCCCACTTGTCATTATTTTATTATTTTTTGAAACGTTATTCATTGAATTATTAGAATGAGGGGCCCATTGGTCAGTGTCTGAAATAGGTTAATAAGAACTAATAGGATTAAGCCTAATCTAATTACCAAGGACGGACCTACGGGCCAGTCAAAAAAATTTACTCGGGCGAGTGTGCGAGCACGCCGGCGTACTACTGGATGGCTCAGGAACACGCTAGGAGGGGGAGTGTGAGGTGCGAGCACGCCGGCGTGGTCAGGAAGCACAGTAGCAAGCTGCAGGACGTTCAACGACCCGAGCCACGAGAACTACTTGCGGCGGCGAGCGGCGACGCTAGGTGGGGGAGCGACTGTTCGCGGGGCCACGACTTGGGGATGTAATCCTCCACGACGAGGGATCTAGCGGACGTAAAAGCATCAATATTTGACTAGGAAGCCGACAGAGAGCATCGGGGTGGCCTAGGCGAGGAGATCGAGGCGCGGCGGCGTCGCATCGGAGGCGGATAAGATGAAGGCTGATCCAACGATTTACGACACCCCCATCGATTTCCTCCATACGGGAGGCTCTATAGGGATTTAAGAAGGTAATGCGCATGCTTTCTATGCTTGGGGTCGACTCTTGCTACGAAAACGATGAACTACGCCGGCGGCGAGCTGTGGACATTGTTTTTTTTGAGAGAACAACAGAGCTAGCAGATGCGCCGCCCCTCGATGGACCACCTGATTCACCGTGCTGCCGCGGTAGCGACTACTGTTGCCTCCGCCGCCTTGGTTCTCAACAGCAGGTGCGCCGCCCCTCGCCGGCGATGGCCATCATCGGCCGAGCCACAGAAGACTCAAGTGGCCCACGGGTCAGGGTGTGTGAGAGAGGTGGTGATAGAAAGAGTTTTTCCCATTTTTTTATCGAGTGGGTCCCACCCGTAATTGACTAATGGAGTCAGGGGCAAAATGTCCAGCAAATGTCCAGTTAACGGTCAAAGCCCTTTGACCAGACGGTAACGGCACGGAAGGACATTTCTATAAGTGCACCTAACAGTAGAGGGGCAAATTTGAGCATGCTTCGAAATTAGGGGCAAATCTAAGTAGTGGTTTCGAGTTAGGGGCAAAAATGTAAATGTCCCATTTAAGTATGGCAAAATTTTCAGATTTATAAAGAGTAGCACCATACGTTTCAATCAAAGAAGCAATTTCATAAGCACCCTTAAAAGCAACAAATTCTTCAATTTGTTGAATATCATAGTAATTATAAACACCCTTAGCATACGAAGATACGATCCCATTATCAGTAAACAAACATTGGTAGGGAAGGTGTTTCTTAGGGTCATCAGAACAACAAGTAAAATCATATATTTCACATAAATTCCAAGCATAGCATTGCAACCGATGGATTTAACCCAGTAAAAGTTTCCCCTTTTCAGATATGCGGTGTCGCACATAACAAGCATGCTCATCTAAATATTTGCCCTCAACTAAGCTAGTTGGGGTTTCAGCCCGAGCACATAGGGATCAAAGATGATCCAAGTAAATAGCTTCAGGAGTACGATAGATTTTAAGTGGTTCTTCAACCATTGGTTCAGTAGGTACAACTATTTTTTTGGTATTTTGCGTTTCCTACCCATAACTAAAGATAGAGAACAACTAAGAACAGCAAATAAAAATTACTTAGTGATAGAGCAAACAAGCACACACGAGAATATTCACCCCACGCTATTGCTCCCCGGCAACGGCGCCAGAAAAAGGTCTTGATAACCCACAAGTATAGGGGATCGCAACAGTTCTCGGTAAGTAAGAGTGTCGAACCCAACGAGGAGCTAAAGGTAGAACAAATATTCCCTCAAGTTCTATCGACCACCGATACAACTCTACGCACGCTTAACGTTTACTTTACCTAGAACAAGTATGAAACTAGAAGTACTTTGTAAGTGTTGTTGGATAGGTTTGCAAGATAATAAAGAGCACGTAAACAAAAATAGGGGCTGTTTAAGTAAAGACACAATAAAGTAAATATAGTGAGTGTGGAAAAGTGGTGGTAGGAGTTGCAAAATTGTCCCTAAGCAATTGACTACTTTACTAGACCGATAGCAAGTTTTATGTGGGAGAGGCCACTGCTAGCATGTCATCCCTTACTTGGAATTCTATGCACTTATGATTGGAACCATTAGCAAGCTTCCGCAACTACTAATGTTCATTAGGGTAAAACCCAACCATAGCATTAAGATATATTGGTCCCCCTTCAATCCCGTATGCATCAATTTCTATGCTAGGCTGAAGCTTCTATCACCCTTGCCCTCCAATACATAGTCCTATCAACATACAACTAACCCTATGGTGTGATCCATGCGCGCGCTCATATGATGGGCACCAAAGGACAGCAACATAACCACAAGCAAATTAAATCAATCATAGCAATTCATCAACCACCGATAGGACAACGAAAATCTACTCAGACATCATAGGATAGCAACACATCATTGGATAATAATATGAAGCATAAAGCACCATGTTCAAGTAGAGGGTACAGCGGGTTGCGGGAGAGTGGACCGCTGTAGATAGAGGGAGGAAGGTGATGGAGATGTTGGTGAAGATGGCGGAGGTGTTGGTGAAGATGGCGGTGATGATGATGGCCCCCAGCGGCATTCCGACGCCACCGGAAGTGAGGGGGAGAGAGCCCCCTCCTCCTTCTTCTTCTTCCTTGACCTTCTCCCTAGGTGGGAGAAGGGTTTCCCCTCTGGTCCATGGCCTCCATGGAGTGGGAGGGGCGAGAGCCCCTCCGAGATTGGATCTGTCTCTCTGTCTTTCTCTGTTTCTGCGTTCTCTGATTCTGCCCTGGCACGTTTCTTTTATATCTGGAGATCCGTAACTCCGATTGGGTTGAATCTTTCGCCGAGATTTTTCTCATAAAATTAGCTTTCTTGCGGCAAAAGAAGAGCGTCAACTGCATTACGGGTGGCCCACGAGGGTCAGGGGCGCGCCTGCCTGGAGTGGGCGTGGGCCCCACCCTCGTGGCCACCTCGGGCACTGTCTCGCGTTGATTTTACTTCCCAAAAATCACAAATATTCCAAAATAATTCTCCATGCGTTTTTATCTCGTTTGGACTTCGTTTGATATGGGGTTTCTGCGAAACATAAAACATGCAACAAACAGGAACTGGCACTGGGCACTGGATCGATATGTTAGTCCCAAAAATAGTATAAAAAGTTGCCAAAAGTATATGAAAGTTGAATAATATTGGCATGGAACAATAAAAAATTATAGATACGACGGAGGCGTATCAATCATCAACACACCATCTATTATCTCTTGGAGAGTGGTGTCTCCTAGATTTGTTAGGTGTTACTTGGGAGCCTCCATCAAGATTGTGGAGTTGAACCAAGGAGTTTGTAAGGGCAAGGAGATCACCTACTTCGTGAAGATCTACCTTAGTGAGGCAAGTCCTTCGTGGGCGACGGCCGTGGTGGGATAGACAAGGTTGCTTCTTTGTGGACCCTTCGTGGGTGGAGCCCTCCGTGGACTCGCGCAACCGTTACCCTTCGTGGGTTGAAGTCTCCATAAACGTGGATGTACGATAGAACCACCTATCGGAACCACGGATAAAAAATCTCCATGTCTCCAAATTGCGTTTGCACACTCCAATCTCATCCCTTTACATTCTTGCAACTTGCATGCTTTACTTTCCGCTGCTCATATACTCTTATCATGCTTGCTTGATATGTATTATGAATGTGTGAACTTGTGCTAAAACTCCACTTCAACTTAAAGAAATTAAAAACTGCAACTTTTATTGCTAGGAGTCTATTCACCCCCTCTAGACACTTCTTCTCGATCCTTTCAATTGGTATCAGAGCCTTGATCTCCATTGCTTTGGTTTAAACACCTTTGGAGGAAGATGGATGTGTCTACATTGGGGAGTCTTAGACATAGAGTGCCTATTCTTGATGGAGAGTTCTTCCATGAGTGAAAAAATGAGATGCTTGAGATTTTCAATGAATATCATTTGAACAAGTACATTACTAGCCCTTGTGCACCCCATATTGACCCTTTGCATCCCACACCCGATGAGGATCTTGACATGATTCGCAATCTTAGAACTATCAATCTTATCATTAGAGGATTGCCCCAAAATTTGATTGCTAGCTTACCTACTCTTGATTGTGCCTATACTATATGGAGATTTCTTGAGGAACGATTCCCAAATTATTCCTTGAAAAATCTAGACGAAATTCTCCATAGGTCTATAGCCTTGAGTAAGATGAGTACTAGTGATCCTAAGTTTGATGATTTTCTATTTGAGCTTCGTGATCTCATGCGTGCCAAAGGAGATGTTGGAATTATTAGCAATATCATTTCCGAAGTCATTAGAATCCATAGAGATGAACATTGTTACGGTCATACTTCTAATGAATTACCCTCTCTAGGAGTTGATCAATCACAAGACGGTATAGAACATGGATAATATGATGAGGATGATGATAGTGACTATGATCTTGATGATGCGATGAGACACTTTGGTCTTATGGCTAATCTTCGCGGCTACATGGCTGGAGGAAAGGAATGGGTCCTTGATAGTGGATGTACTGATCATATGACCGGAGACAAAGATATGTTTCGTGAGCTTGCTGAAAACGACGGCCCTCGAAAGTATGTCACTTTTGGTGATAACTCAAAGGGTAAGGTGGTTGGCCTCAGTAAGGTGGCCATCTCACATGATAGCTCCATACAAAATGTCATGCTCATTGAATCTCTTGGGTACAATTTACTTTCAGTATCTAGACTTGCTGATTTCGGTTTCAATGTCCTATTTACTGAAGTAGATTGCCAAGTGTTTCGTAGAGACAATCATAAAATGGTCTTTACCGGTATACGTAGAGGTGATCTTTACATTGTTGATTTCACTAAAAAGGCTCAACCTAGAACTTTCTTCATTGCCAAATCTTCTAAAGGCTGGTTGTGGCATAGAAGGCTAGGTCATGTGGGCATGCGAAATCTTGATAAGCTTATTAAAGGTGATCATATCCTTGGAGTAAAAGATGTTATATTTGACAAGGATAGACTTTGTAGTGCTTGTTAACCAGGAAAACAAGTTGGCGGAAGTCACCCCGTGAAGAACATCATGACCATGAAAAGACCGCTCGAGCTACTTCACATGGATCTCTTTGGTCCCAATGCCTACAAGAGTCTCGGTGGTAACTCATTTGGTCTAGTCATAGTCGATGATTTTTCAAGATTTACGTGGGTGTTCTTTCTTGATGATAAATCGCAGGTCCAAAAAATATTCAAAAACTTCGCTAGGAAGGCCCAAAATCGATTTGAAGTGAAGATCAAGAAGGTTCGGAGCGACAACGAAACGGAGTTCAAGAACGCAAATGTGGATAACTTTCTTGACGAAGAAGGGATTTCACACGAGTTCTCGGCTACATACACGCCTCAACAAAATGGAGTTGTTGAGAGGAAGAACCGAACTCTTATTGAGATGGCAAGAACGATGCTTGATGAGTACAAGACTCCAAAATACTTTTGGGCGGAAGCGGTTGAGATAGCTTGTCATGCAACAAATCACTTGTATCTTCACAAGCTACTCGGCAAGACAGCATACGACCTCCTCACCGGTAACATACCCCAAGTTGGATACTTTCGAGTATTCGGCTCAAAGTGCTACATTCTTGATAAGCATCGTCGTTCTAAATTTTCTCCTAAATCTAATGAAGGTTTCCTACTTGGTTATGGCTCAAACTCTCACACTTAATGTGTCTACAACAATTTCACCCGAAAGGTTGAAGAGACGGTAGATGTGAAGTTTGATGAATCTAACGGCTCACAAGTAGAGCAATTGCCAATTGATGTAGGAGACAAAGACCCTTCAGAAGCAATCCAAGACTTGTCTATCGACAAGATTCGTCCAACGGAGCTGAAGGAGAGTACCTCGTCCATCCAAGTGGAAGCTTCTACCTCACGAAAAGGTGAACCAAGAGTTGACATGGAAGCATCCACGGGTGGGACACACCAAGACGAAGAAAACAAGGACATACACCAAGATGAACCTCATCAACCTCCTTCTCCACCACGACAAGAGAACGGCAACGTCGACAAAGAAGAAGGCCAAGAAGAAGAACAAGATGAAGAAGATGTTCCACCCCGACCCAAGCAAAAGCTCCCACGAGTTCGAGCAAGAGTCGCTAAAGACCATCCTATCGAGCAAATCTACAATGATATCCAAACCGGGAGAATCACTCACTCTAAAACTCGTTTCGCTAACTTTTGTGAACATTATTCATTCATCTCTAGCATTGAACCTATGGATGTTGAAGAAGCATTGGAAGATCTGGATTGGATAAATGCCATGCATGAAGAGCTACACAACTTTGAGAGAAATCAAGTGTGGACATTGGTCGAGAAGCCCGACAACAACCACAACATCATCGGTACCAAATGGGTATTTCGCAACAAGCAAGATGAAGATGGTCAAGTCGTCCGCAACAAAGCTCATCTAGTCGCCCAAGGCTACACTCAAGTCGAAGGTATGGACTATGGTGAGACATATGCCCCCGGTTCTAGACTTGAGTCCATTCGCATCTTACTTGCTTATGCTAATCATCATGATATCACCTTGTACCAAATGGATATTAAAAGTGCTTTTCTAAATGGTGAAATTGAGGAGGAAGTTTATGTTACCCAACCTCCCGGCTTTGTCAATCCTAAGAAACTTAATCATGTTTACAAACTTCACAAAGCTCTTTATGGTATTAAACAAGCTCCTAGAGTGTGGTATAAATGCTTGAACAAGTTCCTTATTGAAAAAGGCTTTGAAATTGGAAAAATAGATTCTACTCTTTTTACTAAAAGGGTTAATGGAGAACTATTTGTGTGCCAAATTTATGTTGATGATATTATATTTGGTTCGACTAACCCTCATTTTAGTGAGAAGTTTGGAAAGCTAATGTCGGAGAAGTTTGAGATGTTTATGATGAGTGAACTCAAATTCTTTCTTGGTTTGCAAATCAAGAAAACTAAGGAAGGTACCTTTGTTTCTCAAACAAAGTACACCAAGGACTTATTCAAGAAGTTCAATATGCAAGAATGCAAAGGTATGAATACACCCATGCCTACTAGTGGACATCTTGACTTGACTAAGGACGGTGAACCGGTTGATCAAAAAGTCTACCCCTCTATGATTGGTTCATTGTTATATCTATGTGCCTCTCATCCCGATATTATGCTAAGTGTGTGCATGTGTGCACGATATCAAGCGGCCCCCAAAGAATGTCATCTTAAGGCTGTGAAAAGGATAGTGAGATACTTAATACATACACCAAATTTTGGTATCCTAAGAGGTCTTCTTTTGATCTTGTTGGCTATTCCGACTCGGATTATGCCGGAGACAAGGTTGATAGAAAGTCCACTTCTGGTACTTGTCAATTTCTTGGTACATCTCTTGTGTCTTGGTCCTCCAAGAAACAAAACATGGTATCCTTATCCACCACCGAAGCGGAATACATTGCCGCCGGTTCATGTTGTGCTCAATTATTTTGGATGACCCAAACTCTTAAAGATTATGGGATCAATGTGAAACATGTCCCATTGATTTGTGATAATGAAAGTCCTATTAAGATTGCTCACAATCCCGTGCAACATTCTCGAACTAAGCATATTGAAGTTCGTCATCATTTCATTCGAGATCATGTTGCTAAAGGGGACATTGATCTTAAGCATGTTCGTACCGATAAGCAATTGGCGGATATATTCACCAAACCGCTTGATGAGAAAGTCTTTTGCCGTTTGAGAGGTGAATTGAACATCATTGATGCTTCAAATTTGGAGTAGGGACTCCATTTGTATACATGAAGGCATGAATCTATGACCAATCCTTGATATTTTTTTCATGATGCTATTTACATGTCTTGGATATATTTGCACCCTTGCATGTTATCTAACCCTTGTAGGTACTTGGATGAATCTAAATCTATGAGATTGCAACTCTCTCACATCTTGAGCAATCTCTACATCACCAAGTCTCTACAATACGGTGGTTGATGACAAGGAAGCACAAAACCCTTCAACATATCCTTTGACAAATTATATGTATAAAATTTCATGATTGTCATTTTGGATACACAAGTGCTCTTCCTTGCAAAACTAACCCATATAGGTAGATGAACTCAAATTACAAGTGGTGCTCCCAACTCTTGATGAACTACACCAACCTTGAGCAACCCACACAAGTTCAACTACATGATCAAGATCAACACCACCACCCAAGGTATGTTATTCCATCTTGGAGAAGCTTTACTCCAAGTCATGGGTCAAAGCAACTCAACAAGATGTGAATACATCAAGATGCTTAAACGAAAAATGGTAACCCCATTTTTGGTTTAAACGATGAGTATGACTTATGATCAAGTGCTCTCACTTGACTCCTTAGTCAATATACTCTAACATAGGTGACTTTGTCACCGCCCAATTCTAGATGAAGTTCTCTAGTGTTTCTTTGAGTTTTTGCATTTTGTCCTTTGCATATTTATTCCCTTTTCTTTATCAAAAAAAACTTCATCTAGATTTTCTTTTCTCTGTTCTGTTCTGCATTCCCTGCATCCAATTCTTTGCAAATCTTTCAGCTAATTCCTTGCAAATCCTTGTGAGATCTTACTTGACTAGTGAGCTGAGGTTACAAGTGTTTTCTTTGTGATGAACTCGGTCACACCAGTTTGTTGTTTTCGGTCCAACCGAACCCTTTCGGTGCAACCGAAGTACACAACTCGGTGCCACTGGTTTCACTACAGGAAAGACAACTTGCCACTTGTTCCTGCATTCTTTTTGCTCCCGCTCCACTCAACGATTCTTGTCCTCTACCAGCATCACATTCGACTTGCTACTTTGCTTTGTGACTCAAGGACCAAACCCATTTGTAACAAACATCCAGAAGAGCCCTTCTTGGAAATTGATGTCAAAGGGGGAGAGAGAGATCACATCAAAGCTTAATCATTTCTATAGGAGGAGAGGGAATACTCAGGGGGAGAGAGTTCTTCACAATGAGAAAGAAGTATCACATCAAAGACCCAAGATGCTTGATGTTCAGGAGGAGAGAAGTCACATGTCTTTAAGAGGGGAAATACATGTTCATATTTGATTGTTTGCATTTGCTCTATTTTTTTCTTTGTTCTAATTTTCTGTTCCCTATCTTCTCCTAGTATCCCATGCAAGATTCAGGGGGAACAAGACATCTAAGGGAAGGAAATCCTTGAATTCATTGCATATCTTTACCTTTGGGGACATGTCTATATCCAATAGAGTACTCTATACTCACTCTCAACATGTCATCCCAATCTTGGCACTCTTGTGGTTTCTTTGTTTGCTCTGGCTAGTAGATGTATCTGTGTTATCTAACCTTGTTTACTCAGGTTCATTCCTTCCTAAGCGAACTCAAGACCACAAGGTAAGTATATGCATCACACTCATGTGCATGAGGATTTCTTGCTAATGTACATACTGTTTGCAAGAAGGACTCGTGAGCATGAAGGTACATTTCCTATACTCACATCATTTGCTCTGATGCATATAGCCAAGATACATGTAACACATTGCTTACTCTGTCATGCTTATGCATTCACATGCTCCTATATTTCATATTTACATGATTGCATACACGTAGGGGGAGCCTATGCATGTTACATGTCTTTCCAAAGCTTTACTTCTTATTCTCTATATCTTTATCTAAAGCTTTGATGTATGTTGTCGTCAATTACCAAAAAGGGGGAGATTGAAAGCACAAGTGCTCCCTGGGTGATTTTGGTAATTAATGTCAACATATCTTCTGTTGGACTAATGCTTTCATTTAGTATGCTTCGGATAAGTTCAACAATGGAGTGGCGTGGACAAGAAGATGTGGAACCCCTTCAAGATGATAAGGACAAAGGATTGGCTCAAGATCAAAGCTCAAGACTCTGCATTTTCTATTTTAGTGATCCAAGATCACATTGAGTCCATAGGAAAGCCAATACTATTAAGAGGGGGTGGGGTGTTGCTTAATGGCTTGCTTGCTCAAAGTGCTTAGTGATATGCTCCAAAACCCTCAACTACTTTCTCACATCCAAATATGTCCCCAACCAAAAGTCAAACTCGGCCCCATCGAAAATTTCTATCCGGTGCCACCGAGTTCTCTTGACATAGCCACTGCCAGAAACCCTAATCAATTCGGTCTCACCGATGGGATCGCGGTCTCACCGAGATGGGCTTGCAAACTCTTTGTTGCCTATTGCAATAATTTCGGTCTCATCGAGATATGCAGTCGGTCCCACCGAGTTTGCTTGGTCAACTCTCTGTTTTGCTTATTACCCAAATCGGTCCCACCGAGTTTGTGTAATCGGTCAAACTGAGATGAGGCTTTACCCTAACCCTAGCACATCGGTCCCACCGAGTTGATCAATTCGGTCCCACCGAAAATCCTAACGTTCACATTTTGAACTAAATCGGTCTGACTGAGTTCTCTGAATCGGTCCCACCGAGTTTGGTAAATTGTGTGTAACGGTTAGATTTTGTGTGGAGGCTATATATACCCCTCCACCCACTCTTCATTCATGGAGAGAGCCATCAGAACATGCCTACACTTCCAACATACATTTTCTGAGAGAGAACCATCTACACTTGTGTTGAGGTCAAGATATTCCATTCCAACCACATAAATCTTGATCTCTAGCCTTCCCCATGTTGCTTTCCACTCAAATCATCTTTCCACCAAATCTAATCCTATGAGAGAGAGAGAGAGTTGAGTGTTGGGGAGACTATCATTTGAAGCACAAGAGCAAGGAGTTCATCATCAACACACCATCTATTACCTCTTGGAGAGTGGTGTATCCTAGATTGGTTAGGTGTCACTTGGGAGCCTCCGTCAAGATTGTGGAGTTGAACCAAGGAGTTTGTAAGGGCAAGGAGATCGGCTACTTCGTGAAGATCTACCCTAGTGAGGCAAGTCCTTCGTGGGCGACGGCCATGGTGGGATAGACAAGGTTGCTTCTTCGTGGACCCTTCGTGGGTGGAGCCCTCCGTGGACTCGCGCAACCGTTACCCTTCGTGGGTTGAAGTCTCCATTAACGTGGATGTACGATAGCACCACCTATCGAAACCACGGAAAAAAATCTCCGTGTCTCCAAATTGCGTTTGCACACTCCAATCCCATCCCTTTACATTCTTGCAACTTGCATGCTTTACTTTTCGCTGCTCATATACTCTTATCATGCTTGCTTGATATGTATTGTGACTGTGTGAACTTGTGCTGAAACTCCACTTCAACTTAAAGAAATTAAAAACTGCAACTTTTATTGCTAGGAGTCTATTCACCCCCTTCTAGACACTTCTTCTCGATCCTTTCAATAAACTCCATAATTATGAATATAGAAATATAATAATACAAATATTATTGCCTCTAGGGAATATTTTCAACAGTCTCCCACTTGCACTAGAGTCAGTAGTCTAGTTTTCATAGTCTCTTTAACACCTATGGCTATTTGGTGTTGCTCATGCTTTGCTCATTGCTACCTCTTGAGCACTGCGTTGGATTTCCTTGAAGAGGAAAGGATGATGCAGCAAAGTAGCGTAAGTATTTCCCTCAGCTTTTGAGAACCAAGGTATCAATCCAGTAGGAGGCTACGCGCGAGTCCCTCGTACCTATACAAAGCAAATAACTCCTCGCAACCAACGCGAATAGGGGTTGTCAATCCCTTCACGGTCAATTACGAGAGTGAGATCTGATAGAGATGATAGATAATATTTTTGGTATAAAGATGCAAAGTAAAATAAAAGGCAAAGTAAAAAAGCAAAGGCAATAATAAAGTGATGCAGATTAATATGATGACGATAGACCCGGGGGCCATAGATTTCACTAGTGGCTTCTCTCAAGAGCATAAGTATTTTACGGTGGGTGAACGAATTACTATTGAGCAATTGACATAATTGAGCATAGTTATGAGAATATCTATGTATGATGATGTATATAGGCATCACGTTCGAGACAAGTAGACCGACTCCTGCCTGCATCTACTACTATTACTCCACTCATCGACCGCTATCCAGCATGCATCTAGAGTATTAAGTTCAAGAAACAGAGTAATGCCTTAAGCAAGATGACATGATGTAGAGGGATAAATTCATGCAATATGATAAAAACCCCATCTTGTTATCCTCGATGGCAACAATACAATACGTGCCTTGCTGCCCCTACTGTCACTGGGAAAGGACACCGCAAGATTGAACCCATAGCTAAGCACTTCTCCCATTGCAAGAAAAACCAATCTAGTAGGCCAAACCAAACTGATAATTCGAAGAGACTTGTAAAGATAACCAATCATACATAAAAGAATTCAGAGAAGATTCAAATATTGTTCATAGATAATCTTGATCTTAAACCCACAATTCATCGGTCTCAACAAACACACCGCAAAAGAAGATTACATCGAATAGATCTCCACGAGAGAGGGGGAGAACATTGTATTGAGATCCAAAAAGAGAGAAGAAGCCATCTAGCTACTAACTATGGACCCGAAGGTCTGAACTAAGCTACTCACACTTCATCAGAGAGGCTATGATGATGTAGAAGCCCTCCATGGTGGATGCCCCCTTCCGGCGGAGCTCCAGAACAGGCCCCAAGATGGGATCTCGTGGGTACAGAAGGTTGCGGCGGTGGAATTAGGTTTTTGGCTCCGTATCTGATCGTTTGGGGGTACGTAGGTATATATAGGAGGAAGAAGTACGTCGGTGGAGCAAGGTGGGGCCCACGAGGGTGGAGGGCGCGCCTGGGGGGGGGGGGGGGGAGGGCGCGCCCCCCTACCTCGTGCCCACCTCGTTTCTTTCTTGACGTAGGGTCCAAGTCTTCTGGCTCATATTCGGTGAGAAAATCACGTTCCCGAAGGTTTCATTCCGTTTGGACTCCGTTTGATATTCCGTTTCTTCGAAACTCTGAAATAGGCAAAAAATAGCAATTCTGGGCTGGGCCTCCGGTTAATAGGTTAGTCCAAAAAATAATATAAAAGTGGAAAATAAAGCCCAATATTGTCCAAAACAGTAGATAATATAGCATGGAGCAATAAAAAATTATAGATACGTTGGAGACGTATCACTCGTGCTAGAGCCTTCGTCATCGGGTCTGACACATTCAAATCCGTGTGAATCTTGAGAATATTCACATAGCCCTTCTCAACATATTGTCGGGCAATGTGATACTTGCGTTCAATGTGTCTGGTCTTCGTGTGTGATCTTGGTTCCTTTGCTTGAGCAATGGCTCCACTATTATCACGATAGAGAGCCATTGGATTCATCACACTTGGGATAACACCAATTTATTCAAGAAACTTCTTAATCCAGAACGCCTCCTTTGAAGCTTCTGAAGCCGCAATATACTCTACTTCTGTCGTAGAATCTGCAATAGTGTTTTGTTCGAAACTCTTCAAAGCAACCGCACCACCATTAAGTGTGAAAACATAACCTGATTGAGATTTATAATCATCTTATCAGTCATGAAGCTAGCATCGGTGTAACAATTTACAACAAGCTAGTTCTTCATCCCCTCCATAAACTACGAGCATGTCCTTTGTTCTTCTAAGGTACTTCAGAATATTCTTAACTGTTGTCCAGTGAGCCACTCCTAGATCACTCTGGTATCTACTACTAACACTTAGTGCATAAGTAACATCTGGTCTTGTACATATCATAGCATACATGATGTAGCCAATAGCGGAGGCATATTTATGTAGGGTAGAACCCTAGATGCCCGATATTTCACGAAATGGAGGGGATCTTGCGAAGAACACGAATAACACGATGGGAAAACACGAGAGGAATCATTCAAACCAACAAGATTCGATTACACATGTGCTAGATCCTCGAAACACAAAGAGATACACGATCGAAAGTCAACAAAGGACGATACAAGAGGTAACTAGATCATCTCCGTGAGGAGGCCTTGAGGGGGTCTTCCCGTGAGGGGTCTTGAATCCGCTTAGGGGATCTTCTCCGAAGAGGCCGTGGACTCCAATGGATAAGTAACCAAGTGGATGAGCAAAGCTCTGTCTCTCAAATGAGCTAATCCTTTGCTAACCCTAATTCAGAGCTAGGGGATGAGTACTTATAGTCCAAGGGGTAAGTTGGGGGTTACACGGGTCATAGCCCTATTACTGCGCGCAGGCGGACCGGCTGTACCGGATATGTGAGCGGTTGTACAGCTAGGAGCTTAGGTACAAGTTCCTGGGGGTGTTCGAGGAAGAAGTGACCAGTTGTACCGGTGGGAGGACCGGTTGTACCGGTCATGCTGACGCCGGGGGAACAACCGGGACTGTACCGGTCTTGCGTCGCTCGATTACAGAATGCATACCGGTAGTTGGGCGGTAGTTGAGTGGTTGTACCGCCCAGGCGGTAGTTGGGCGGTTGTACCTCTGTCTCTGCGCTAGGAAAATCCCTCTCCATGCTCTTGGTGTCCATCTTGCACCATTCCTTCTCCTTGTTGGTTCCTTGGTACCTAAGAACACAAAGTGTCTTTGTTTGAGGTAGTAGCCATGTCTCATTTGGGTCCAAAGGAAGTTTAACAAGGAGATAGTTCACCTTATGTCCAATGGCACATGCTCGAGCTCTCATCGTAGGTGCACTTGGGGCTTGAGGAGTAGTCGTAGTGTACATGGGGATGATCGTAGGATGCTCCGCATCATCTCCCCTCCCTTGGGAAAGATCCGACCTCGGATTGAAAACCTCATCACCGTGGAAACGATTGTCATGGACGGAGTTGTAGTTGGATGGATTGGAAGACATGGAGCAATCCAAATACTTCAAGGTGTCGCCGGAGGGGTATACATGCAAAAAGAGCAAACACAAACGACACTCGGAAATACAATGGTTAGCGCACGCAAGGTGTCCAACAAGTAAACATGAGTCCACGCGGCAAGATTGTTTATAACAAGGCACATGATGCTTAGCCAAATGATCTAATATGATATGTAAAGCATTCATGGGAGCAAAAGCATTTGATGCGTGCACAAAGGTGTGATAATTGTCACGGTGCGCAAAGCGAATTCTACCATTGTGCAAAATGATGACATAGTATGATGGTTCATCAAGAGCATGAACATGGCAATGGATGCTCAATATGATTATGTTATCATGCAATTGATGGTGGGCAATATGATCATGATGTATGAATATGCCATCAAGGAAGATCACAACAAATTTGCTAAGAAAGTGCACAAGCTCATATATCATGGATGACATAGAAATACAAGATGAAACAAGGCAATCATAATGTGAGTCAATCCATGAAGGAAATATGCCCTAGAGGAAATAATAAAGTTATTATTTATTTCCTTATTTCATGATAAATGTTTATTATTCATGCTAGAATTGTATTAACCGGAAAATTAGTACATGTGTGAATACATAGACAAAACAAAGTGTCCCTAGTATGCCTCTACTTGACTAGCTCGTTTATCAAAGATGGTTATGTTTCCTAACCATAGACATGTATTGTCATTTGATGAACAGGATCACATCATTAGGAGAATGATGTGATGGACAAGACCCATTTGTTAGCTTAGCATTATGATCGTTACAGTTTTATTGCTACTGCTTTCTTCATGACTTATACATGTTCCTCAGACTATGAGATTATGCAACTCCCGAATACCGGAGGAACACCTTGTGTGCTATCAAACATCACAACGTAACTGGGTGATTATAAAGATGCTCTACGGGTGTCTCCGATGGTGTTTGTTGAGTTGGCATAGATCGAGATTAGGATTTGTCACTCTGTGTATCGGAGAGGTATCTCTGGGCCCTCTCGGTAATGCACATCACTATAAGCCTTGCAAGCATTGTGACTAATGAGTTAGTTGCGGTATGATGCATTACGGAACAAGTAAAGAGACTTGCTGGTAACGAGATTGAACTAGGTATGGGGATACCGACGATCAAATCTCGGGCAAGTAACATACCGATGACAAAGGGAACAACGTATGTTGTTATGCGGTTTGACCAATAAATATATTCGTAGAATGTGTAGGATCCAATATGAGCATTCAGGTTCCGCTATTGGTTATTGTCCGGAGATGTGTCTCGGTCATGTCTACATAGTTCTCGAACCCGTAGGGTCCACACGCTTAACGTTCGATGACGATCGGTATTATGAGTTTATGTGTTTTGATGTACCGAAGATAGTTCGGAGTCCCGGATGTGATCACGGACATGACGAGGAGTCTCGAAATGATCGAGACATAAAGATTGATATATTGGATGACTATATTCGGACACCGGATGAGTTCCGGGGGTCACCGGATAATTATTGGAGTGCCGGGCGGTTATCGGAAACCCCGGGGGAACTATTGGGCCTACATGGGCCATAGGGAAGAGGGGAGGCAGCCCACAAGGGGAAGCCGCGCCCCCTCCCTATAGGGAGTCCGAATTGTACTAGGGAGGGGGGCGCGCCCCCCTTTCCTTCTCCTTCCTTCCCCCTTCCTCCTCCTAGTTGGACTAGGAAAGGGGGAGTCCTACTCCTACTAGGAGGAGGATTCCTTCCCGTCCTTGGCGCGCCCCTAGGGCCGGACGGCCTCCCTCTTGATCCTTTATATACGGGGGCAGGGGGGTACCCTAGAACACAAGTGGATCATTGATATCTTAGCCGTGTGCGGTGCCCCCCTCCACCATAATCCACCTCGGTCATATCGTCGTAGTGCTTAGGCGAAGCCCTGCGCCGGTAGCTTCATCATCACCGTCATCACGCCGTCGTGCTGACGAAGCTCTCCCTGGACACTCTGCTGGATCATGAGTTCATGGGACGTCACCGAGCCGAACGTGTGCAGATCGTGGAGGTGCCGTACTTTCGGTGCTAGGATTGGTCGATCGTGAAGACATACGACTACATCAACCGCGTTGTCATAACGTTTCCGCTTACGGCTCTACGAGGGTACGTGGACTACACTCTCCCCTCTCATTGCTATGCATCACCATGATCTTGCGTGTGCGTAGGAAATTTTTGAAATTACTACGTTCCCCAACAATCCATGCATAAGATGCAAATTTGTTATGGGCGGTGTTGTACCATAGCTCGATGTCGTGGCACTCCTCAAGTTGACTGCCCATAGGGTCCATCTCCATTGTCGGTCCTCCATATAATATATGCATGTATCATGTAGATAATAAGAAGGAAACAACAATGAAAGAGCGACCCATCCAATATGCATATGTGAGGATGGCTCAAAGGGAAAGAGTTCACCTTTAGTAGTTTCTTGAAAATGTTGGTGTCGCACATCATATATGCCTTCACATAACCAATATGTCTCATGATGTTAATGCCTTGAGAATCCTTCAAAATGAAAGAACATGACAAACACTCGGAAAAACAAATGAGGTTAGCGGAAATGCAAAACCTATGATCCATGTGGTGAAATACCCAACAAGTGTCATCATCATTCATATCATAAGAAAGGTCAAGGGTATAGGGCATGGTATGTAGGCATAAGATGCTAGCACAACCATAGACATTATGCTCAAATAAGAAAGCTTGCTTCACAAGTAAGTTATCCAAGTATCCACGATGAATACGCATAGCATGGCTGCACTCACTACAAGTGATGAGAGATGCAACTATTGGAGGCAAGCGACAATGATCAAGATATATCACGTGAGAGGAATGAACATATATGTCATCAACCCAAGAAAGCGAGTAAGAATGTAACATGGGTGAGGCGACAAAGCAAGTAATCATAGTGATGAAGTCAAGCAAGGTAGTAGTGCGAAGATGCAATGTACTAGAAGGAATCATGGCAAGCATGTCATGTGTGCAAATAGTGGTCATGAATAATGCACATGACATATCACAAGCATGAAAGCAAGATATGAGAAAAATATCATCAATGTATTGGCGAGAAGCCATATGTAAATAGCAATGGGACATCATGACTCTCCCAACAAAACAAGCATTAACAGTATGTGGCACAAGGAAAACATGGTAATAGCAACAAGGGTCGCCACCAAGCATGCAAATACACATAGAAGTAGTATAAGGGTGTATCATGGGTAAATGCAAGCAAGGGTCACAATTGCATGGCAAAGGCATAGAAGCAAGCATAACATGCAAAGTGAACACGGTAAAATGAGCATAAGGTGATAAATGGTATATAGCCCATAGCCGAGTGAGAACTGAGTAAAAGAAATGCGCGAAGGGAACGGTGGTAAGAGTAATCCACGGGATCCCAAATCATCATTGCTCTTAAGAGCTTATTTTGTCAACTCATGGGATTGTGAAGTTGACAACTATTCTTGAGTACCTACACAAAACAAAGACAAAGGAAAAATTGTGTGTGCGCGGTATATGTACACATCATCCATTATGATGCGCACGTGCTTGTGTTGGTTAGCACCAAATATCCAATGCTCAAATAAATGAGATGCGTGATATAGAAACATGTCATCCATCATGAGAGGTTTGTTGTTATGTATGGCATAATGGAGACTCAAATTGTGTAATGCATCATGAGAAATGTGTAGAGCATTGTTATTCATGGAGTGCATATGGTGCACGCAATTATGGGAATCATGCAAAAAGTATGGAATGCATCAAAATCTCCTAATATTTATGAGGAAACTATGGGGGTCTCCTCATGATCATTAGTGGAAACATCACATGGAGAATATTGACAACATCCAAAACAATGCATATCCGAAGCAATGTGTTCATGGCGTGGCATAGTAGATGAATTGCGCAAATCATGTAAAGGAAGCATGGCAATATCATCACATGAAAACAAAAGCCAATGACCATCATCTCGTCATCTATGCCATAAGTGCAAATGGGATTTATTTTAATGGGGCATGCATATTTACTATGTTGAGATTGTAATGATGCAATATGGGAGATCTAACTCATAGCATATGACAAGTTCAAAGGATTATCAAACATGATGTGACCAAAAGAATTTTCACATGATATCCTATGGAGCATAGCATCACAACTAGGCAACTCGACACTCTCATCATCATATTCATCATAAATTGGTAAGTCATGACATGAAGAAGTCACACTAGCATGAAGCATGGTAATAAGTGTGGCAACATCATGCAAGCAATCATCGGTAAGATAGTCCACTAGTGGGACAAGTGAAGCACCATCACCTATATTACCTTTGGAGAATCGCTCGTGTGTTGTAGGTGAGGTTGCAACTTGATGGTACCATGTGGGGGATGCATCTTCTTCCACCATGGCCATCGTTTTGTACATTGGAGGTATGGACTCGTCTAAGGTAGGCTCGTCGTCATGTAGGAGACCTAGCACCAAAGAAGAAAACACACTTGGAGTAGAGGTTAAGTCGTTAGAAATCATAGTGGCCTCACATGCCCTATCAACTACCTCACTCACTAAGTTTTATGGCTCACTCACTAAGTTTTATGGCTCACTCACTCCCAATATGATGCTCTCACTCATATGGTTGGTGGAGTCACTCATATGGCTCTCAACCTCACATAGTATGTGTGGCATGCTCTCAAGTGTGGGGCTAGTGGTGGTCACACTCATCCTCTCATAGGAAATACACTCAGTGTCACATATGGTGGAGTCACTCATGTCACTCATGTGGTGGTGGCTCTCCTCACATGCAATTGGGGCATCTCGTCATATATGGGTGTCAGAGAGATGTGGGTGCAAATGTCTCCATGCTCAACTCCTATCGCCGCCTTGGTTGAAGGGATAGTCCCATGCTCAAGCTCCTCATCCATAACGCATCCAAAGATGAATGTCGTAGGATGTGGCAAAATATCACTCTCCTCCGAGATCAAAGAGAAGGTCTCATGTGCGCTCGCGTAGCTTGACTCGGAGTATGAGTCCAATATGGGCGCCATCTTCATGTTGTTGAAGAGGTTCGTGCTCGTCTCTGTGGTCGAAGGGGATGGCCCTAGCTCGACCTTCTTGTCACCGTCTTGTTGTTGGAGGCCCATATGATGTGGCACCTCGTAGATCGTCTCCATGACCGAAGGGAATATCCCATGCTCGGCCATCTTCCTTGAGGGGCTTCGAAGATGGTAGTTTCGCCCTCGCTTGTAGGTGGTCTCCTTGTTGTTGAAGATCTCAATGTAGGCGAACTCATGGGAAGTAGGCGAAGATGTCGTACATCCAAAGGAGAAGATTCCTTGATAGCACTTGGCAAAGGTGCTGAAGTGGTGGTGGTAGCCGTAGCTTCCTCTTGGTGGTGCTTGTCTCACGGTCTTCTCTTGTGCTCATGAAGTTTGGCTGTAACTTGATGTAGAGCTTGTTGGGGCTTGTAGGTTAGCGCTTGGCGAGCATCTTCATGATGATGGTGTCGCTGTCGCACTTGAGCTCATAGTAGATGTTGTTCGTCGTCGTCGTGCACATGATGCTTGGATGTGACTTGCCCTTCATGACGATGTGGATCACGAACGTGATGGTGGTCACCATGGAGATGTAGACGTGGAAGAATTGCGCTTGCGTCGCGTGGGCGCTCCGAAGAGGATCGACTTGCTTCCCGGCGCCTTGAGGATGACGAAGGGGATGAGCAGTTGACCAAAAAGGTCCGAATCTCCTCCATCCGTGCATCTCGCTCCTCCTTTTGTGTGGAAAATTTGTTGTCGAAGTAGTCTCTTGTATTTGCTTCGGAGTGTCGTATGTCGATGGCGAGGTTGTCGATGCGCTCTTGCAATCTTGAGTGTGCGCCTTGCATTTGTTGTTGTAGATCAAAGATGGACGTTTTTTTGATGTAGTTGTTCACGCCGTCGTTGTTGTCAAAGACCGGAGATGAAATGCCTTGCCTATCCATCACAAGACTCGAGCAAATACGAGTGGGATAAATAGAAGAACTAGACCAAATGTACCTTATCCAGTGTTGAACATAGATCAATGATCACTCAATAATGTAACAAGGAAATAGCACAATTGGTACCGCTTCTAATCTATTTCTCACACCTACACAAATAAAGCTTATGGTGGAGCTTGGTGAGGATAGTGGCACAAAAATTTGATGCAAAATGTTAGCAAGAGTCAATAATGTTGAAAGAGATTCACAAATTCGCAAGTGAAACAAGTAGACCAATAGAAAATAGGGGTACACGGAAACACACACACGGATAGATAAATGGGGTCGTGCAACCAAGGAATTAGCCAAAATGTGGAATCCACGAAAATGCTCTTGTTGCGCAACTCTAGAGAGACTGTAGCACGATTGCACAATAGGCGGAAACGAAACTTGTGCACAACCTACTAAGAAAAAATGCAATGACTTCTATCCCAAGTATGCTATATGTATGGTGTTCCGATGATATGATCCGAGATGATCGAGTATGACAATCTTAATATAATATGATGCTATGGTTCCTGCTTATAAGATCTTTGCTTATCTTTTCCTTTTGCTTAAAAGCTTGTTTGGCTCTTTCTCTTTTGATCTCTTTCTCATGCAAAACTTCACGAACCAAGATAGCAATTGCGTATATGCTATGACAACCTTGTGACACAAGAGATGATACCAACATATGTACCAAGATGATATGATATGTATGCAATGGGAGCTATGATCACTAATGTGCACAAGTAACGTTGCCGGCAATACTCAAATGGCTAGTCTCGATAGGTAAGGTACGCAAAATGGGCTAGGGGTTATCAATGCAATTGCAAGGGGAATATACAATGGTGTCGTCGAGGTTACCGTCCTTATGTACGATGACGACCTCGTGGCTTTGATGAGTTGTGGTGTTCTCGATGTTGAACTATCCCTAATTAGCCGAAACACCTTAGGAACGGAAAAAACCGTGAACTAAAAATCTCAAAGGTCAAATGTCAAAATGGTGGTAGTGGGAATGCGGTGGTGGTTGCGGAAGTATTGGTGGAAACCCAGCCAAAAATGGGTTTAGGTGGCGGAAGGGTATGATGGGCTATACACGGTGTCAGAGTTGGAAGGACGATCCCTAAGTAGCCAAAACACCTTAGGAGACACAACTCACAACACAAACAAAATTGGGTTAAGTTGGGGTGGCGGAAGTGTATGGCGGGCAAGCCTATGTTGATGTTATGGTGGTGGTTGATGAAGAAGTAACCGTCCCTAAGTAGCCGAAACACCTTAGGAGACTCGAATCACTACTCAAGCAACCACTAATGCTATGGGGAACAAAATGGGTTAGGTTGCGGAAGTCTATGGTGGTATAGCCCTAGGCAAAGATGCCAAAGTTAACCAAAGACTACTATGCTTTCTACTTTAGAGAGGTTCGAGCCCATCAAGCATATAAATGGCTATGGAAGTCTGCCAGCACACCCAAACTCAAAACATTTGGCTGGTTCCTTCTCTCAGACAGGCTAAACACTAGAAACATGCTCACAAGAAGGCACTATAATATAGGGGCTAACTTCACGTGTCTTTTGTGTAACGATCGGACGGAAGAAACATTGGAGCACCTATTCTTCCACTGTGAGTTCTCCAAAGCATGCTAGTGGACACTAAGAATCTCGTGGTCTGCTCATGAAGATCACCTGAAACTATTGGAGGTGGCAAAGCACAAATATGATGGTGGCTTGTTCATGGACACGTTCCTCACAGCATCGTGGGGGATTTGGAAAGAACGCAACAACAAACTGTTTAGAGGAGTTCCCCCACGGTCACATCCTGGAAAAGAAGGTTCAAGGAAGACCTAGGCAACCTCACCTATAGGGCTGGGGAAAAGAAAAAAAACTCTCATCACAATACTTGTAAACTCTACTGTGTAGCCATAGATGTAACAACACCCCTCCCCCCACCCTCTCCTCGAGGGTGGCTCTCACTTGTATGTCATGTAACTCTTTGTTGCAGTAATACAAGATGCAGTAGGGGTTTCCCCCTACTGTCTGATTGATCAAAAAAAAGATGCCAAAGTTCCAAAAATTTGATGGAGTCAAATGATGATGGAAGTATTTTTGTGGGATGGGGGATGTCAGTAGCTTCAAACGAGCTAAAGAACGTCAAAATCGGACTCCAGATGAATTAGTTATGGTCAAAATGGTTAATCAGCCGAGGCTGAAACTGGGAGGGGCGGTTGTACCACTTGCGGGGGCGGTTGTACCGCTCCTAGAGCGTCCTGGGATTCCAGTTTTGGCTGGCAGAAGTATCAGGGGATGGGGTAGCGGTTGTACCGCCTCGGGGGCCGGTTGTACCGCTTTTGTCGGGATAATTTTCTCAGACCTGGATCGGGATGGATTTGGGGCGGAAATGGATGATTTCAGGGGAAAAATTGCGGAGATTTTGTGGATGGAAGGTGGGAAAACTTATGGTGAAGCTAGATCCACTAAAAACCAAGCAAATCCAAGGATCAAATTCAACAAAACATCATCAAACCAACAAATCACAAAAAAAATTGGGGGCTATTTTGGTGGGGATTTTTGAATTTAGGACGAAATCAACAAAACAAGGCTAGAAAAACAAGGGGTAGGGGCTCCAAATTCGTGATCAACCTTGCTCTGGTCCAAGATGATGTAGGCTAGAACCCTAGATGCCCGATCTTTCACGAAATGGAGGGGGTCCCGCGAAGAACACGAAGAACACGAGGGGAAAACACGAGAGAAATCACTCAAACCAACAAGATTCGATTACACATGTGCTAGATCCTCGAAACACAACGAAATACACGATCCAAGGTCAACAAAGGACGATACAAGTGGTAACTAGTTCATCTCTGTGAGGAGGCCTTGAGGGGGTCTTCCCGTGAGGGGTCTTGAATCCGCTTGCACTACTGCAGGATGCTGCTAACGTGACACTACGATCAGAGACCCTTCGAGAAACTGTGTGCGATGCCATAATCGCAAACGGTGCTGTATGAAAACTGTCAGAAATGTGTAAAGCGTTTGCGATGACGGGTGCATCAAACACGGTTCAGGTTTTAGTTGCGTGTGCGATGAAGGGCATACGGTTCAGTTCAATGAACTGTTTGCGATGAGGAGGAACAAAAGAAACGGGCAGCCAGAAGGAGGCATGTGTGATACACAACATACGGTTCACTCGGATGAACTGTTTGTGATTAGGCAACACAAAAGAAATGGTCAACCAGATCAAAGGTGTGTGCGATATACAACATGCGGTTCACTCGGATGAACTGTTTGCGTTGAGACATGAGAACAGAAGCGGTTCAAATGAACAAGATGTGTGTGATACGAGGCAAACAGGTCTGTAATCGGAGACGTGTGCGAAGACCGATAACAACACAGACGATTACTGCTAACAAGCCGTGTGTGTTGTGAGCAAACGATTGCTAGTATACAATAGTGAGTGAGTGATGAAAACATCACCGACGGGTTCCATTGTTTAGTCTGTGTGCGATGTGATTTTCTTTTTCCGGACAACATCTATGCTCTGTCTATAGCATCAACGTATATACTTAAAAAGACAGCATTGCATAACCAAATTAAGCATACAATTACACAAGTGACTACACACATAACATTTCCACACACCAAAGAAAGCAATTACATGCATACTAAAGTAGGAGAAACGAGGATCTAATCATCTAGTTATTATTGCGATGACGCTTGCCATTGCTCTGCTTCCGGCTGGATCCCTGGCCGTTTTGGGGAAGGAGGGACTTCCTCATGTCAAAGATTCGCCTGTACATGTCGTAGCTCGTGTACGCCTCCTTGGTCGCGTACACGACGTGAGCTTTGTCGAGTTTCTCCATCCAGGCCGAGTGCCAGGCACGCTTGTCCTTGTTGCACGAATCCTTCATGTCTCTATAGTAGGGGTCGATGATGGCCTCGGCGAGGTGAACCGTGAGTCCTTATCATGCTCCTTGCTACTCCTGATCTTGTATTGGCCCTGGATGCCCAAATTCTCGAGCGCCTTTACATTGTTGGTGATGTCCACCGTAGCGAACATGTAGTGGGGGTTGTTGACAAACCTGGCGAAATGCTCGCAAGGCCTTATGGCAAGGAAGTAGTGGTATATGAGGACGTGGTGGCGGACGCACATCTGGGTGATGGCGACCTTGGGACAAGACCCGGCACGAGCGCGGGTGTACTCGAGGTCGAACCCGACCACCTTGTACTTCTCCTCGGCAAGCAACAACTCCATGATGTGGATGGAGTGCTACGCCCAGACCGGGTCATTGGTGTACACCACCGAGAGGTCCATGAACCTTCTGTGGGTGTCCACCACGACATACATGGTGAACTGCTGCTCGTCGTCGGCAACTGCTCGGAGCGCCATTGGAGCCGCGCCGGACACCCTCTAAGAATTTCTTGTGGTGGGTGTGCTTCTTGCAATGGTGGGGCGTGATCAAAAGGTTGAAGAGACACAAGTGTAGGTTAAATGGCCGCTGTAATAAATGGGGGCCGGCCGGCTGTAATCGTCACGTCTTGTCACGGCGTTCATAGCGGAGGATTCCAGAATCCAGTGCACGCTTGACAACACCGCACCCCAGGCGTGGGCTCGAAGAGCCTGTTCCCGCGCTACCGCACTGTTTACCGCCCAAGCTTCCCGCCCGGCTAGTTTGGCCACGCGTCGGCTAGAAGAGGGACAAATCATGGGCGTTTATTGGCAAAAAGCTTTGTAAAAACAAAGTGTGTGGAATGACTTCGGTCATAAGTTTACCCTTGGGTGATGAGGTCAAAGTTACACAGAAGGGTGATGATGGACATTCGAGTGCGATAATTAATTCTGCGCTCTACAGTGCACACGGTGGAAGAAACCAACTGTGTGCAATATTGTCGAAGATCGTAGTCGAGTTAGCTATATAGATCGTGTGCTGTGAGATCGACAAGGTAAACTGATTCGAGAATGGTTAATAAAATCTAAGACCATTGCATATTAAGGTCAAAGTAGTGCTAGCAATATACGAGTCTCGTACGATGCCATTTCAACGATTGTACCACAAAAGCTCGAAATGTTACAAGGTTCTAATTCCAGAGTTATATGGCTCAAATTCGAAGATTACAAGGTTAAAACTAATATTAGAAATGAAATTCAGCTCATCAGCTGCAAACGCTCGCGCTGATGCGCTGAACATGGATATCAGAGAGGTTCAAACTAATATCACTGCTTCTAAATCTAGCTTCGAAACCTCACAATTTTTGCAAAGGGGTCAGCCACTCAGAAGTCATGTATGGGGTTGACCCGATGACTCCCGATTACTCTGTCATCTGAAGTTCCAAAACGAAATTCATCATTTTTGGAGTCTACTCCATTCTGCCGCAGGCGCTGATCAACAGACCATTCATTTTTGCGAAATAAATGTAGGGCAAACCTCTTTTCCTTCAGCACCCTTGCTCTAAGAACAAAGAACCTGGCGAATATAATCTCCGGTAAGGTCCCTCGGTAGGAGTTCAAAGTAGTTTCTGAGAGATGTAGATCTAGGCATTCGACGTGATTGTTATATTGTATCACATTATCCACCACTGGGCCTAATCTTATCTGCAAAAGAAGAAAACGTGTTAGTGCCTACATGCAGTTTTGAACATTACTACTAGCCTAGCTATTTGGTTTGCAGGATTTGTAAAATGCACGAACATGCCATCTTCGATCTGACATGATTAACATGGGCATATGATTACATTCTAGAAAAATGTAGCCTTCTTCACAAGAGGTTGGAGTGGATGAAAAGTTCCCTAAGAAAACTAGTACAAATGAATCCAAAGGAGAAATGCTTATTGAATGTAACCATATGTATGTACTGAAATCCTCCAAAAGAACCTTTAGAAATCGTAGTACATTGTCATTGTAAACTTGGAAAAAGGTGTCACAAATTGAACTCCCTTATGGTTAACATTTAACAGGAAGGGAACATCACCTCGATATATAGCTTCTCCAGGCACGGAAAGCATCTCAGGAAACTGACAACTTGCTCCAGGTCAGGCCCGATAGATTCTAGTGCCAAGACCTTCACTGTGTGCAGTTTCGGGGTCAAGCTTGTCGGAATCATTTTCTGAATGACAGACGAACAAACATCTTCAAAATTAGAAATAATGTTAATTTGTAGAAGGAGAGGTAGAAGGCGGCTGTTTTACCTGAACGGGTGTGGATCCAATAACAAGTTCAGAGTTTTTGTCAGACGAGTAGCCCACCACTGTCAATTTTGGCGCAGAAATGACATTGATTCTTGTTGGACCTTCTTGATCAACTACAAGTAATCTCTCAAGTCCAGGTGTGTCCTGGATGACCATACCATGGTCCACCTTTTGTGATGTCTTCATTCCGCACCAGCAACACACATAAATAGTCCGGAGAGTCATGGAGGTGATGTGGAAGGTACTCAACCCATTGATCGCCTGAAGACGAAGGTACTCGAGTGCAGTACAGCCACGGAGCAAGCGCTCCATGTCACCCTTTGAGAGGCAGACGACGACGAGCTCGAGGTGCTTCAGTCGTGGTAGAATAAGAGTGGGCGCATCATTAAGGGGCGGGAAATGGTAGTTCCTGAACTTGGCGGCGCGTAGTGTGGGGGCGAGGCGGAGTGCGGACGTTGGCAGCGGCCGCATATGCCCATCATCAAAAGTGAGCTCCTCGAGCTGATCTAGGGCGGGGGATCGGAACCAGTCGTCAAGCTTGTCTCGATCCTTGCCGTTGGAACAGAACTTGCCCATTCTAAGGCCTTTGGTTGGGCCAAGGTGACTGCCGAGGATCTTGGAGAACGCATCCAAGATTTTGCGATAGCGATAGCAGAGCTCATGGGTGTCGATGAGGTCGAGAGGGCTGGAGTTCCATAGGGGGTGCCACTACCGGGAAAAGAGGATTGTCCGTGCCCCATATTTGATTGGGAGGAGGGAGATGATGACTCTCAACATATCATCGGGGAGGCTACTGATTAAGTCTTGGCCTGCTGGAGTCTCTTGCGGTTCTAGCTCGCCCCGCCTCCGCTTGTTGGCAGCCCCATTCTCCACCTCTGGAGTCTCCTTGTTAGCGGTGCTTTCTGATAGAGATGGGAGTACAGGGAATATTTAGTTAAAACAGGGCAATAGAAAAGTGTATTGGTAACTAGAAGTTATTAGGTAGGAATATAGTAAGATAAGGGAATAACAATTGGTTGCTTAAATACTACACAATTCATTTGACATTGCTGGGTAAGTCAACATATGCAGATAGTTGAAAAGAAAACTTACTTCGAACAAAGTCTGGATGGATGATTTTGTTGGGGAAGTTGGCATATATCTCATGACCAGGCCCTTTTATGTGCAGTGCAATTTTAGTGCCAGCTTTCAGTACATAAAACTTTGCAATTTCATTCCAAAAGCCAGTGCCAAAATAGGAGTCACCAGTTCATCAAGTCTTACAGTAGCAACGATTGTAAATCCATGGTTTGTGCGCAGTATGACATTCGTGGAGCCTTGATGTATGTAAAGGGAAAAATTGTGCACTACATAATTTGTTGCATAGCAAGGGATGTCCTGCAGAAAATGGTAGGGTTGTTAAAGAAAATATGGTAACATGCAAATATGGGCCCAAATTGAAAGAACTGTACAACAGTTGAAACTGAAGGACAAAAGTCTATAATTAAACAGATAGGGTAAACATGATGTCATGGAAATATGAGAATAATCTAAAGAACAATACATCATTAATTTGCCTAATATAGAAAGAAGAGGGGAAATATCCCCTTTGACGTATATGGTGCATGTGGCACCTTTTATCCAAATGTAGCAATATTTAGAATATGTTCAGGAAAGTAGGCCATGCCAACCGATTTAGGGTGAGATTGAACATGCCGCGCGCGTCCTCAAGTTATCTGGTACGATGAGATGGAATCTCTGGCGGCAGTCGCCAAGTCCTGAAGTATCGGCGCACTGTACGTTCTATGAATGAAAGAAAACCCTCAAATCAACTCGAATAAAAATGAATTCACGGCGATTTCCGCCGGGATAAGAAATTAGATAATATCTCGTTAAATTAGTTACCTTGTCATCCATGAGAAAGAACCCTTAGTACAACAGATTCCCCAACCGAGCGGAGCTGGGTCGACCATGAGCAGCGTCGAGAAAGTCGATGGCGATAGGTGGCGACAAACGGAAGTGGCGAAATGTGGTGGGCTTTGCCGGCAGCCTGGCGGCGGCAGCAGGCATCGAGCTAAGTGTTTACCGCCACAATAGGCGGTGCCATGGCATAGACGCGGAGGAGCTTGTGCAGGTGTGAATGGGGAACGTACCGAAGGGGCCAAGGTGGGTGGCAGGCGGGGTGAGGGTTTTTGTGACGTGGGGATGGTGAGGGTTTTCTTTTTTCTTTTTTGAATTGGGTGGTGAGTGTTTTCTGTCCCACAAAGAATTTTGGGGGCGATGGTTTGCTAAAGCGAACCGTGTGTGATTGTCGCAGCAGGCAAAATGATAGTCATTGCACACGGTTCCAATTTTGGGAACCGTGTGTGATTGACGTACTACCTCCGTCCTGGTTTATTGGTCCCCCGTTGTAATTTTTACCAAAACTTGGCGAAATATTTAACATACTCAGACATAGATAATAAGCGTACACGTACATAAGCATAGTTCAACCATAAGTACATAGTTCAACCGTCATTAAGCATACTCAAGCGTACGTAGTTCGATCCATCCCACACCTATCTCACATGCGGCCGGCATGATCCTGAAGCTTCTCCAGGTACTCGGCGTACGCGTCGTGCGCCACCCTGTGAGAATACTTCTGCTTGAAGGAGCCAACGGCCCGTCCTCTTGCATGCGCAAGAACACTTAGATACGCGTCATGAATCTTGTGGTTTCAAAATGGGCATCCATAGCCGTCGTTCCAGATCCAAATACGCCTGTTATGCATTCCCGCATAAAAGCTCCCTCAGGATTCGCCTCTTGTACCTCCTCTGGGCATCTTCATCCTTGCTGTCCACATCGTCAGATAGCACCTATACATATAGTAAAACAAATTTGGCATCAAATCACTGATTACATGCTGTGAAGTAGGATTAGGAATTTATGGCTATTTATTTATACATATTCAGATATTATGGTTCGATTTTTAAGCACAGCCGTCTATGTACAGACCAATCTTGAAGAAAATAATGGCACAAACATATGGAGGTCATTCAAAATCAATTGTCAAGTCCTGGCTAGGAATTTTTAGCACGAACACTAACCCTAGTCGGATTACTAGTAGAAATCATTTGCACACCTGAAACAACTAATCACTTATCACCTGTACCATTCAAACAATTAATACACTACATGGATCTAACAAAACTTACTCAGATTTCATGGATTGGGAGAACATAACCACATGATTTCTATTCCAAAAAGGGGGAGGCGGGAGTAACCAGAGAAACCCTATGATCTATTTGACACATAAGTGGGTATAGATGACTAACTAGCTGTCTGTCGTCGTCGGAGTCGTCGCCGGAGTGGTCGTCGGAGTGGTCGTCGGAGTCGTTGTGGAACTCCGCCTCCGGCTGTGGAAGCTCGACATTGTTGACGATGTCAGGGTGTAGCGATAACTCGCCGGTGGTGACGGCAACCTTTGTCTCCATCTCCACGCCGTGATCCGGTACTTTAGCAGCCCCAGCGTCACCACTCCCTCCGATGGGGCGCTTCGGCGGCATCCTCATACACTGACAGCTTTGAGGACTGAGAGCGGCGTCGAGGTTGCAAGCGGAGAGAGAGGGTTGTGTGTGCATAGCGAGGATGGGGGTGCGGCCGCTCGGGCACACCATTAATATGGAGTAGTGGGAGTTGTGGGCGAGAGGCGGGCGACGGCCAAACCGATGGCTCACCTCCCGGTGAGCCTGCGCACCGAACTGCTGGCATGCCTACCAAAGTTTCACACAGCTACTCGCATGCCTCCCGATGACACTGCACAGTGAGCACGCCTCCATCAATTCACACACTTGCACACACGCCTCCCCGTCTACCTGCGCGGCGGACTGCTCGCATGCGTCCCGTCAACTCACGCCTGCTCGCACACCACACGGATCGCGCGGCGACACGTATATTGTTTTTCTATTTGGATGATTAATGCTGCCGCTTTATTGCTTAACCGAAGCATGGCACGTATCCATTGTTGGTCTAACACTCATGGTTTGAATAAATAATCCGTTTGGGATATTGGTTCCCAATTATTAATAATCTCCCGTCTGTAATTAGATAAAGATTACATCAAAACTGGTCTCAAATTTGACAAAAAAAGTACAATGCCACTTTGTATTGGTGTCCATATGACAACACGATAAGTTTCATGAACTTCAAATAAGTTTTGGATATACTAGAATTTAAAAATCAAGATTCTTAATGTTTGAAATTTGTTGCATGGGGAGTAAGCATGCACCCAGTGAGACACATGTGTTTTTGCAATCCATTTGGGTGCACTGTCACATGTGCATGTAGCTCAAATTTGATTTCTGCACATTATACCCATAGAAAGTCAATCAATGTACTAAAACATCTTAATGATATCCGTGAGATTTTTGAAATTAAAAAGTCTCTCCTTTGGTAACATTTATGTTCACCGTGTGATAATTAATTTAACATGCATCCTAGTTGCGGTGGATTCGTGGTGTGTGTGTGTGTGTGTGGGTGTGTACGTCTGGGGTGGCGGGTGGCTCGTAGTACACTACGAGTTGTGAGCCATCATGTTGGCCGTTTTGTTAGGCAGGCTGGTGCCACATCAGAGTCGTGAAATCGTTATTTAAAACATCACACAACCCTTTCATACATAAATGTTTTGGCCACATGCAGTCGATGGTTGTCCTACACGACACTCGATACTCGCGTGTGACGCTTTCTGTGGGCCCGCGAGGTCGTCCTCCATCACTTTGACAAACAGCCGGCAGTGAGGTTAATTTGACCAGCAAGGTATAATCTTTTTTGTTTGTGTTATGGTGGTATATAGTACGCGTCGAAGAGGTGGGAGGGGACTAGCATATATACTATATGTATGCGTCCGTGAACAAGTACACCTCACTCAGTGTCGGGACTTTTTGGTTACCGAGGCACGTGCCACATCAAAATTGTGAAATTGGTTATTCAAACATCACACAACACCTTTTTGGGCCACATGCATATATATCCTCACGTGTAACGCTTCCATCTATGGGCCCACGAGGCCATCGTCGATGCATGCATGCATGCATCACTTTGACCTACCTCGGGAGAGGTTAAGTAATTTCACCATCGATGTGGATTCTTTTGGGTTGTACATATATTACGGCAGGAGCATATAGTATGCGGTGAAGAGGGGGGAAGGGGACCATCATATGTACTACGCTTGATATGAACCTCGCTCTCTGTGGGTGCATGGTTTACGGTTTTTGAGGCATGTGGCACATCAAAGTTGTGCATTTTGGGTATTCCACATATTATATGTTTGCCCCACATGCAAAGCGGTGGTGGTTGTCCTCTCGCACCAACTTAAGCGGTTATTAGCGATATCGATGCTTTCCATCTGTGGGCTTGCTTGGTCCATCACTTCTTTTTGCCTGACAACAAGATAGGTTAATTTGAATTAGGAGGGGATTATTATTTTTGCTCTGGGCTGACATGCATGATACACTTTGAGCACACACATATGCATGTGTACGCATTAATCCCTCCCATCGAGTCGAAGTGGCTAGTACAACGACACCATCATGAACTGATCTCGCTCTGTGTGGGGAGCTAGTGTATGATTTTTGACACATGCGCCAGATCAATGTTGTGTATTCAAACATGCATGCACGCATGACCTCCATGCATATGCATGTAGTGGTTGCCTTCGAATGATACACTCCCTCGCATGGTTATCAGTGACAAGCCTATATATTCGTGGGCCCGCGTGGACATCCATGATCACCTTGACCAACAACAAGATAGGTTACCATGGCGGATTCTTCATTTGGTTAGTGTTATCGTAGTATAGGTCATGGTGAGATTCAGACCTAATTAAGTTTGAACACATATACTATGCATGCATGCATGCATATATGAATCCCCATCGTTGGCTTGAAGTGTGGTGTAACATACATATGCATCGTCAACATAACCCTCACTCAGTGTGGGGATTTCTAGTTCGAAATCACGGTGCCACATCAAAGTTGTTCATTGTTACTCAAAAACACACCTCTCCATACATATGTTTGGGCCACACGCATGCAGTGGTTGTCTTCGGGGACTAGCTACTTGCGTGATTATTGGCGACCTAGCCCATCTCCGGGGTCGCATGGACGGACATCACTTTGACCAACAACAAGATAGGTTGTACGACCAAGGTGGATTATTCTTGGTCCGTTTGACGATCCATCTTGGTGAGATATATGCCTCTCTGGCCCGCCGACTGAAAGTGTGTGTGTAGGGGGGGGGGGGTTGCTACATCGCACTTTGCTAGGTGAACCTCGGTTGGGGGGGCATGCATTCATAGCTCAATTAGGATTCCCTTCGTGGCGACACGAGGGGGGTGGGTGGCTGCTAGCTACTTTGCACTTTGCTAGGTGAACCTCGGTTGGGGGGGGGGGAGGGGGGCATGCTCATAGCTTAGGATTCCCTTCGTGCCGACACGAGGCGGGGCTGCTAGCTACTTCGCACTTTGCTAGGTGAACCTCGGTTGGGGGGGCATGTGCATTCATAGCTTAGGATTCCCATCGTGCCGACACGAGGGAGGGCTGGTTGCTAGCTACTTCACACTTTGCTAGGGTGAACCTCGGTTGGGGGGAAGGGCATGCATTCATAGCTTAGATAGGATTCCCTTCATGCCGACACAAGGGAGGGGGGCTGCTAGCTACTTCGCACTTTGCTAGGTGAACCTCGGTTGGGGGGGCATGCATTCATAGCTTAGGAATTCCTTCGTGTCGACACGAGGGAGGGGGGCTGCTAGCTCTACTTCACACTTTGCTAGGTGAACCTCGGTTGGGGTGCATGCATTCATAGCTTAGGATTACCTTCGTGCCGACACGAGGGAGGGGGGGCGCTAGCTACTTCGCACTTTGCTATGGTGAACCTCAGTTGGGGAGGGGCATGCATTCATATATAGCTTAGGATTCCCTTCATGCCGACACGAGGGAGGAGGGGGGCTGCTAGCTACTTCGCATTTTTCTAGGTGAACCTCGGTTGAGGGGGAGGGGGCATGCATTCATAGCTTAGGATTCCCTTCGTGCCGACACGAGTGGGCGGGATCAAGCAATACCGTGCGCTTTGCGAGAGAGGTGCCACATCGAATTTTTATTTGGTATTTGAAAATGAAACCACCCTTTTGATACATAAATTTGGTCCACATGCAAGTGTGTTCGTGTTCTGACCCTCTCCCGCGTCATTTTTCGCCAAATTTATGAACATTAGAAAAGTTGGATGACGCAACAGACACGACTCACTCAAACTAACCGTGTGCCACCCCGGTGCACCTGTCACGCACACATCTGCATAGTACAATGGGCTCCACGAGGCTCCCCCTCTCAAAAATATCTGCCCGCTTTGAGGGTTTTTTTGTTCCATAACACACGGTTGTTATCTCCGGACGCGATGTTTCTTGTTCCCAATCCCGCCTGCATCGAAAATATCTGCCCGCCTCGAGGGTGTTTCTTTTTCATAACACACGGTTATTATCTCCGGACCGTGTGCGATGCACTATTATCAAAATTTTCAATAGCCCAGCATTTCACTCCCGCGTTTGACTCCCGTATAGTAAAATTTTCAGTACCTGCATCATTTCCTCAAACACCCCACGCCCCTCCACACACACACACACACACACACCAAAACCTCCTCGGGCGTGCGCGCACGCACACACACACACACCCTCCCTTGCTCGAAACCCTAGCAAAGTCCCCGCCGCAGCCGCCGCCGCAGCAAGGCCTCCATTGTCAACACCTGCCGGTTTGCCCGTGCAGCTTACCCACCGATCTCCATACCCAGGCCGCCCTGAGTTTCTTAGATGAAGCCTGCCAAATGCCCCCTTTCCCACAGATCCCCATCCCCATCCCCATCCCCCACTCTAGAGCATCGCAGCCTAAGCCCGGCTACGCTTCCCGTGGAGCTTGAGGAGCGACTGGCCCAAAAGAGGTGTATAGCGGTCTCTTCGCCCGACGTCACCGAGGAAGCTGACGACCATTACTGGCAGTAGGCACTCAAGAAGCGGGCTAGAGTATGCGGGCATGTCTCGTCCGCCGGCTACGACATCGAGGTCATCGACAGCGACGCCCTAAGGCGGGCTGTGTCACAGGTTAAGTGGCCCACCCCAACCCCTTGGGTTCAACCACCGTCGATCTCATCCATGGCCCCGCCGCTGATCTCCTCTGGCTCGCTGTCAACAATTTGCCATTCTACATCGCCATCGAGCCCCTTTTGTCATTTCTGAAGGACACATTCTGCGACGCTGGCTTGGGATCCACAGCTTCCAAGTTCGACCTCATCAACGACGACAACGAGGAGGGCACCCTCTCCGGCTCTTCCAAGGGGAAAGAGCCCATCTACTCTTCCAAGGGGAAACGCCCATCTGCGACATCAGGGAGGGCACCCTACAGCTGTGCTCTTCCAAGGGGAAGGATCCCATCTGCCACAACATGGAGCGCATCCAGGGTCCGTGCTCTTCCCACGGGAATGAGCCCATCTGTGACAAGTGAGGAAACCCATGATTTGTTTATTTTAGTTGTTCACAATGTGATGCTCTATATGTGCAATTATTTATTGTGCAGTACATTTCATCAATCCAGTTTTAAACATACCGATAGGAATGCATATATTTGCTTGCTGTTAAGCCTGTTATAGCTAGCATATGCCTCTTCTAAAGTTTTTTGATTGTTCGGTTGTTTGTAGTTAGCATATGTTTAGTTTCAAATGCTATCTTTGGTTGTTCATAGTATGCTTTGCTTATTCCAGTTATTCACAACGTGATGTTCTCTATGTGCAAGTATGAACTGTGCGGTTCAATTTCATCAGTACTAGTTCCAACAATACCACTATGAATGACTACATTTGGTTGCTGCACCTTATAGTTAACATACCTGTCAGTGTCAAAACCGGCGGGTCTCGGGTAGGGGGTCCCGAACTGTGCGTCTAAGGCGGATGGTAACATGAGGCGGGGGACACAATGTTTACCCAGGTTCGGGCCCTCTCGATGGAGGTAATACCCTACTTCCTGCTTGATTGATCTTGATGATATGAGTATTACAAGAGTTGATCTACCACGAGATCCTAGAGGCTAAACCCTAGAAGCTAGCCTATGGTATGATTGTTGTTGTCCTATGGACTAAACCCTCCGGTTTATATAGACACTGGAGGGGGCTAGGGTTACACAGAGTTGGTTACAACGGAGGAGATCTACATATCCGTATTGCCAAGCTTTCCTTCCACGCCAAGGAAAGTCCCATCCGGACACGGGACGAAGTCTTCAATCTTGTATCTTCATAGTCCAACAGTCCGGCCAAAGGATATAGTTCGGCTGTCCGGAGACCCCCTAATCCAGGACTCCCTCATTAGCCCCTGAACCAGGCTTCAATGACGACGAGTTCGGCGCGCAGATTGTCTTCGGCATTGCAAGGCGGGTTCCTCCCCCGAATACTCCATTGAAGATTTTGAACACAAGGATAGTGTCCAGCTCTGCAAAACAAATTCGACATACCACCGTAGAGAGAATAATATTTCCACAAATCTAATCTGCTGACACATTTTGTAGCATGACATCACACCATGACTCGATCATTATTCGAACCATTTTTCTCAACCAGCCCTGGCACATACTGCGAGGCGATTTCCTTGGCACGTCTTATCGAAGAAGAGATCGTGTCCCCCTTATTACGGGATTCTCATCAATACGGATGTGGGTAACCCAGTCGTGCTCGTTGGTATGACTCCTCAATTTTAGGCAAGTCCCAAACGGCCACGCGGAGGATGCTTGATATTCACCCCTTTTATGAAGAGGCCGAGGCCTGTCCTTTTTCTTCTTGCGCTCAATCGAATCCTTCCCCCACCTCGAGTTCCAACACCCAAGGCTCAGGTCAGGCGCTTCGGACCTTCAACCATGTCCGGATCCAACCTTCAAGGTCAATGGATGCCTTCCTCTATTATAGAAGAAGACATCAAGAAGCTAAGAGAGGCCAGGTACTTGACCGGCAAAATCTCGCACAGGTTGCCTGCTCGAGGGCAGGTCATTCCCACTCCCAAGCCCGGCGAGAGTGTTGTATTCATCTCTCACTTCCTTCGAGGGCTAGGCCTTGCTCTAGATCCCTTTGTAAGGGGGCTCATGTTCTATTACGGGCTGGATTTCCATGATCTGGCTCCGGATTCCATCCTCCACATCTCGTCATTCATCGTCGTGTGTGAAGCTTTCCTCCGCATTACCCCACACTTCGGCCTGTGGCTCAAAACTTTCAACGTGGAGCCGAAGATGATCGAGGGGCGACACGCAGAGTGCGGAGGCGCCGTCATAAGCAAAGGCACTGAAGTTCCATGGCCAAAAGATTCCTTCCCGGAGGTGTCCAGTTTATGGCAACGGGAGTGGTTTTATATCACAGCTCCCCGGGGTACCAAGTGGGTGGCCGCCCCTGCCTTTTGCTCGGGCCCCCCACCACAACTGACGTCATGGATCAATAAGGGGCTGGACTGGGGGCCAGTAAATGATGTGCCGGTATTGCAGAGCTGCATCCGAGATCTCCTTGAGAGGGACGTCGGCCTAGTTATAGTAATGCAAGCCATGCTAGTTCGTCGAGTCCTGCCTTGCAAACGTAGACCCCTCCGAATGTGGGAGTTCAACCAGGAAGGACCTTGAGCTATTCAGCACTTCCTCGGCATGACACTCGAAGAGATGTACAAATTGTTCTTTGGACCACAAATAAGGTGTCCGGACCTCACTGAGGATGCGGGTCTGAGCTGCAATCGTCCAGATACCGAAGTAAGTAATCCCGTGGCCGAACACGCTGTCTTTGTATTTATCACAACATCATTCTAAAAAATTGCTCTTTGACCAGGACTGGGTAACAAAGGCGAAGATGATCAGGTGTTCGGCTCCCCTTCCCGAGGGCTCAGCAGATCCAGTACTAGCCAGAATGCTCGAGCCGGCGCCTTATCAGGCGGCCTCAGGGGAAGATAAGGGGGGGGGGGAATAAAGAGGCTGAAAGCGGGCCTCACTCATTGTTCATCCAAACCGGGGGAATTAGCGCCTCCGCGAAGGAGGATAACCCGGGAGAAGGATCTGAAATTCCCTCTCCCCAAGGGAGGAAGAGGACCGCCTCTGAGGACCTGGAAACAAAGGTTTCCAAGGGGAAGAAATCTTCATCAGAGGGTCCTGCCTCGGGGGTATCCTTGCCGCACAGTGTCTTCAAGGGGATCAACCTTCCACCAAGCTGTAAGTAATCAAAAAGTGCTTAATAGTAAAAATATCCAGTTTTACCTTTGCGGACAATAACCGAAACATATATCTTGTAGTTCGGATCGTAGCCCTTCTCAACAGAGTTCGTCTTCGGGGGATCTTCTTCCGGAGATGATGGAGAGTGAAACACCTTCCCATGCCACCCCGCCTCACGAGGCGGGCGACGCTGAAGTGTCGTCGCGAAGGGCTTCTCCTGATCCACCAAGGCTAGAGGGTAATCCCTCGGCTGCCCGAAGCCCTCAGCATTCGGCTCCTAAGGAGAGCAACAGAAAGAGTCCGGAACCGTCTGGTGTGCGATTGGATGCACTGAAGTATCTTCTGGAGCAAGCGGCTATCTCAGAGGCGCATCGTACGCTAATGGGTACGGTGATTCAGATGATTTCATCCGCCGAAAGCGGGTTGCAAGAAGCATTTATGACTCTACTGAAAGGCTTTGAGGTATGTGAATCAATACTGCACATGTTAGGTGTTCCCTATGCAGATAGTAGCCCCTGAGACTCTGGTTGCTGTCGAGAACGGCGGCAAACAGAGGATCATAGTCCCAGGTAATAATCAGTCCGCCTTCATGTGCAGATGGCTGAAGGTCCGGTGGCTAGCCGGACTGGTGAGTTTGCCGAGCTGAAGCGGCAACTTGATGCGGCAGATGCTGACATCGTGCTTGTCAACAAGCGGCTGGACGAGGCACAGGGTATGTGATTTCTCCGGTGATCAACACATAGTAAGAGGAGCATGATGCTAGTATCTTTAATATGTTTGTGAGTGCATATGGAGCTGCCGCCGTGGAGACCCTTCGGGCGGAACTTGCCTGAGCCAGGGAACAAGCCAGGAAAAGTGATGCGGCCGCTCTGAAGGCGGCCGAAGAGCTGAGAGCCGAATAGGTTGTGCATTGCCGAAGCAAGGATGAGATAGCCAAGATGGCTGTGGAGTTGAAGGATGCCGCCGACCGTTATGAGCTTCTTGAAAATAAAAATCGAGCGAAGATGACGGACCTGGAAAAGGCCACGGTGACAGCCAAGGACACCCGCTCTACAAGCCGGGGATATCGCGGCTGGGAAGCCCTTTATGCTGCGGATGAAGTTCGGAGATCCTAAGTATGCTCCTCTTGATTAACTATGGAGTTCGGCGGACGCATTTGTGGATTTGGCAGCAAGTGCTGCTGATGCGGCCGAATACTTCAAAGATCAAAAAGATCGTGAAGTGGAAAAGCTGTTCTGGTCACAATTCAATGTTCCAGTGCGTCCGCTTCTGCTGAATGAGCGGATGGCCGAGTGGGCCGAGCTCCATAGGTTGTCCGGTATAGCCATGAAGTCTATTGTGGATCATTTGCGGCTGGAAGGGCCAAGGCCGAACAACTATTTTAATTTAGTGCAACAGTTCCTTGGTGTTGTGCCACATATCGACGCTATGAAGAGGTCGGCGTGCATAGAGGGTGTGCGGATGGCACTTGCCCGTGTCAAGACATACTGGGCAGAGATGGAGGCCACCGCTATTGCAACCCAGAGTTCGGCCGTAGGCCGAGTATCTGCCGAGCACTACTTTGTAGAAGTCCTTGAAGGTGCTCGTGCAATAGAGGCTCAGTGCTCGAAGAATATTATGTTCTAGTGACATGTATTCCCATGCTTTATTGAATTATAAAGGCTGTGTTTTATACTTTTGCCTGAAAGTATTATGATGCCTCCTGTGCGGCCGTTTATGTATATATGTATATAAACTGAAAGTTTGCAGTTGTCGGCTTCAGCCCTCACGCATATAATGCGGGGGTGTTCACAAAAAATGCGTATTCACACTTGGTCCAACATCTTGGTCCATTAAGGAGGTGGTAGCGCAGCGAACGAGGCAACCAGACTATATTGCTTTAACACTTTCACTTAGCCATAGGAGTTTGACGGTGGGACTACTATATAGCCCCTGGTACCTCCGCGCTCGTCCGAATACGGGGTGCGTACGTACATGACCGGGAAACGACCCTTCGTTAATGCGGAGGAATCCCAAAGATTCCGCTAAGTCATCGAGTGGTTCACCAGTCTCGCGCTTTATCATGACAGTCAGGTTTCGGGTTTCTCTACTGAGGTGCTCATCCGGATGAACCAGGGCACAATCGCAGTAGTTTTCCCGGTGTCACCTTAGCCGATAGAGCGGTACGTAAGGTAGCAAAACACGGGAGCCGGGCAAACCCAACATTTTACCAAAGACATGATTCGGAGCTGATGCATATAAGGCCAAAATCGCGACGCCGAACACTCCTTAAGGTATTCGGTCTTTATAACATATGTCGGGCTGAACAGTACCCTTAATAATGAACCCCGAGTGTCCAAGTACGTGCAACGCTCTGACGTGGCGAAATGCCAATAACGTCGGCGTCCTTCTCGGTTATACTAAGTATCCGGAGGATGTAAACAACAAGAGACAGTAAAAAAGGTTTACGCAGGGTCTTAATCTAAAAAGAAACCTTTAAGCGGGTCCCTGCTGGACATCTGCGCCTGTGTCTCCGTTGTGCCGTATCCTGGACGGGTGTGGCGTGATTGTCATCTGTAGAAGAGAAGAACTTAGGTGAAAGTTGTCGTGCCAAAAAATTGGTTATTCTCAGTAAACCATTAAAATTCAAGACAAGTCAAGTTGAGCCGAACTAGCCCTGATTACACGCGGGAAGCCCCTGGTACCATCTATGAGGGTATAACCATCAAGCCAACCTCGAGTTTATCCAAGCTGTTATAGCTAGTAATGCGTCGGACTCGTCTAACTGTGTCCGCGGTCTTGACGACCAATCCTTTATTCTGGTTGGAGGGGCCATTTAGTGTTCGGCTGTTGAAGCCGCTGCACATTCTTCCGCTTGTACGGAGCGTGCAATGTTTCCACTAATGGTGATGACGCCGCATGGACCGGGCATCTTAAGTTTGAGGGAAGCATAATGCGGTATTGCATTAAAATGAGCGAAGGCCGCTCTTCCGAGTAGTGCCTGATAGCCACTTCGGAATGGAGCGATGTCAAAGGTTAACCTTTTGCTTTGAAAGTTGTCGGGAAAACCGAATACGACTTCTAGTGATAGAGAGCCCGTGCAGTGGGCCTCTGGGCCTGGTATTACTCCCTTGAAGGTAGTATTACTGTGGCTGATTTTTGTCCGGTCTATCCCCATTTTGCGGACTGTGTCCTGATATATCAGATTTAGACTACTGCCGCCGTCCATAAGGACTCGTGTGAGATGGTATCCATTTATTATCGGGTCTAGCACTACGGCAGCCAGTCCATCATGTCGGATGCTTATCGGGTGATTCCTGCGGTCAAAAGTGATCGGGCAGGCCAACCAGGGGTTGAACTTAGGAGTGACGGGCTCTACGGCGTGTGTGTCTCAGAGTGCGTGCTTGCTTCTCCTCTTCGTCACGTGAATCATGTTTACTGTTTTAACCTCTAGTGGGAATTTTTTTCTATCCCCCAGTGCCTTGCTGGCGAGGCTCGTCCTCGTCTTTGCTTGGTGTATCCCTCCCCTTGTGTTCGGCGTTTAGCTTACCGACCTGCTTGAAGACCCAGCATTCTCTGCGGGTGTGATTTGCAGGTTTATCGGGGGTGCTGTGAATCTGGCATAGTTTGTCTAGAATCTTGTTTAGGCTGGACAATCCATCTCTGCTGCCTTTAGAAGGCTTTTTCCGTTGACCTGGTCGAGGGCCCCTGAATCCGACGTTTACCGCCGTATTATCTGGGCTGTCTTCTGTATTTCGACGCTTGCTTTTACTGCGGCGTGGTTTTCCGTTGCCATCCCTGACCTCGGATGTGCTTGGGTCGCTGGTGCTACTGCGGGCCAACCAGCTATCTTCGCTCGCGCAAAAGCGGGTCATGAGGCTTGTCAGGGCTGCCATTGTTCTCGGCTTTTCTTGGCCGAGGTGTCTGGCGAGCCATTCGTCTCAGACGCTGTGCTTGAAAGCTGCTAAGGCTTCGGCGTCCGGGCAGTCGATGATTTGGTTCTTCGTAGTGAGAAACTTGTTCCAAAGCTTTCGGGCTAACTCTCTGGGCTGTTGAATTACATGACTTAAATCGTCTGCATCCGGAGGTCGGACATAGGTCCCTTGAAAGTTAGCCCGAAAAGCATCCTCGAGCTCCTCCCAACTTCCAATTGAGTTTTCTGGGAGGCTTTTTAGCCAGTGCCGAGCTGGTCCTTTAAGCTTGAGGGGCAAGTACTTGATGGCGTGGAGATTGTCTCCGCGGGCCATATTGATATGGAGGATAAAGTCCTCAATCCAGACCCCAGGGTCTGTAGTTCCGTCGTATGCTTCTATGTTCACTGGTTTGAATCCTTCTGGAAATTTGTGGTCCAGCACCTCGTCGGTGAAGCATAGGGGGTGTACGGCACCTCTGTATTTAGATGTATCATGGCATTCAGACAGTTGTAGAATTCGGTTTTGATTTTGTGCCGCAGCGTGCTTCCTAGATCTATAGATGGACCTGGTCATACTAGATTTTTGTCGCAAGTCCTCACGTAGATCGTGTGTTGACTTATGTGTGGCCTTGTTAGCCGCTCTATCGCGGCCATGGGGTGGTTGATCCGACCGGTTGGCCATTTTATTTTTCGGCTGTGTGGGCTCTAAGGCCTCGTTGTCGAATTCGGGCAATAGTTTGCGCTTTGGATAGCTCTTTGTGTGGTAACTTCCACCATACTGTTCTTCGTTGTCGAGCACTTTGTTCCATCTGCTGTTGAGCCTATTTTGTGCGGCCTTAAGCCTTTGCTTCTGCTTCTTCAGACTCCTTGCTGTGGCAATAAGCCTTTTGCGGAGGTTCTCTTGTTCTAAGTGCCTTTTCCGGGATGATGTGCACATCTTCGTCCGGACTGTTTTCCTCCTCGAATGGAGGTTGGTGAGCTTTATCCTCGGCGTCGCCGTGTTCGGACATCGGATCCGTACGATGTTTGCCGTTTGCAGCTTCATCGTGTTCTACCGCTAGGTCAGTGTGGTTGTTGTTTCCTCTGGACTCGACCGGGGTGTTATTTTCTCTTTCGCTGTTATCACAGCTTTTGGCGAGGAGGGATTTAGAGCGGCTCCCGCGTCGACGCTTTGTTTGCTTCTCGATGGAGTTGTTCTTCGCTGCTTCTTTCCGTTCCTCGTCATTGTTTTCTTTGGGTGTATCCACCATGTATATGTCATGTGATGAAGTGGCGGTCCAGCGCCCTATGGGCGGTGGTTCTTGTTCGTGTCCTGCATCGTCGTCCATACCGTCGATGTCTTCGGAGTCGAAGTCGAGCATGTCAGTTGAATCGTCGACAGTGGCTACTAAGTGGGTGGTGGGTGGGCAGCGAATTTCTTCGTCGTCTGCATCCCATTCTAGCCAGACATAGTTCGGCCATGGTTCCCCTGACAAGGAGAGGGACCTTAATGAATTTAGCACGTCTCCGAAAGGCGAGTGCTAGAAGATATCCGCGGAGGTAAACTCCATGATCGGCGCCCAATCGGATTCGATAGGCGCGGACGCAGGCGGCTCGGAGTCCGTGGCCGGAGACGAATACAGTGGTGCAGCATCACGGTTCTCATGAGGGGTGAAGTCAGTATCCGGCTCTATCGCCACTGAGAGTGTGGCCTCCATGGCGGGGTCTATCCAGCCATCCTTGGATGGCGCCATTTGCTCCGGATTGAAGACCGGAGTTATTGCTGGTGTGATCTCCTGAACACTATTCGACGGCAGAGCTAAATCATGCTTGTCGTGATCATGCGGCGCACCTGGCATGGGCTCGAATCCGTCGAAGATCAAGTCCCCGTGGATGTTGGCAGTGTAGTTCAAATTTCCGAACCTGACCTGGTGGCCAGGGGCGTAGCTTTCGATCTGCTCCAGATGGCCAAGCGAGTTAGCCCGCAATGCGAAGCCGCCGAATACGAAGATCTATCCGGGGAGGAAGACCTCACCCTTGACCGCATCGTTACCGATGATCGAAGGAGCCATCAAGCCTTATGGTGACGGCCCAACGGAACTCTCAATGAAAGCACCAATGTCGGTGTCAAAACCGGCGGATCTCGGGTAGGGGGTCCCGAACTGTGCGTCTAAGGCGGATGGTAACAGGAGGCAGGGGACACAATGTTTACCCAGGTTCGGGCCCTCTCGATGGAGGTAATACCCTACTTCCTGCTTGATTGATCTTGATGATATGATTATTACAAGAGTTGATCTACCACGAGATCATAGAGGCTAAACCCTAGAAGCTAGCCTATGGTATGATTGTTGTTGTCCTACGGACTAAACCCTCTGGTTTATATAGACACCGGAGGGGGCTAGGGTTACACAGAGTCGGTTACAAGGGAGGATATCTACATATCCGTATTGCCAAGCTTGCCTTCCACGCCAAGGAAAGTCCCATCCGGACACGGGACGAAGTCTTCAATCTTGTATCTTCATAGTCCAACAGTCTGGCCAAAGGATATAGTCCGGCTGTCTGAGACCCCCTAATCCAGGACTCCCTCAATACCTTTCCATTCTTATTTAACCATAACCAGTGTACTTAGACCGGCACAATACCACTTTGAATGACCAAGTTTGCTTGTTGTTAAATGTTAGGCATGTTGTAGTTAGCACACCTTTCCAATTGTTTTGCTTTACTAGCATGCTTAAACCTGCACACTGAAGCTATCTTTTGGAGATTATTTTGTCTGCCATGTGTAATTTTGATTGATGTTTAGCCTGTTGTGCTTAACATGCTTCTTTATGTACCTACACTGTAGTGACCCGACCTCAAACGGTCAAGTCTCTGTGCTTCAGTGTCATCCCTGGATCGGTAATGCTGACACACACAGTACTCGAAGGTTTTATAACAGAGTAGCAATCACACACTTATTACATCGAATGTCTAAAAAGAGAACTTATCACAATAAGTATGGCTTAAGGCCATCTAAGAAGATAACAGCGAAAGACTTGGAAGATAAGTGAGTCCAACAACTCCAACGGCATAGCTGAGATGCACAACAACGACCTATTGCACCTTTACTCGTCGTCTGAAAATTCTGCAACATAATATGTTGCAGCCCAAAAACGGGTCAGCACATGGAATATGCTGGCAACATAACACAGTAGAGCAATGAACAGATAAATGCTATCACTATATGCATATATGGCTGGTGGAGGCTCTATGGTTATATTATTTTGCGAAAAGCCAAATTTTCCCTACAACAAAGGAATATATTTTATTTAACTATCATGGTGGTTGAAAAACATTGAGAAGGTACCTCCAACTCAATCCCAATTAAAAGTAATTATCAACCCAACAAATTAAATTAGAGTGATGAGATACATATGATAATCCAAGTACTAGATACTCGAGATGTCCATAACCGGGGACACGGCTAACCATGATTGGATTGTACACTCTGCAGAGGTTTGCGCACTTTTCGCCACAAGACTCGATCTCCTCCATTGGATTTCTCGCACTTCATGGTGTTTGAGAAACGGATGACCGAGACACAGTCTTTCAGAAGCATTAACTCTAACCACGGGTAGACAGTACCAACCTACATCCCTCTACATCTGCTGGCCTACCACTGGAAGAGGTCATGCAACTTACTCAACTATGGTAGAGCCCATAATAGCATGTGGCTGCACACGGAAGTTTCTAGCATGAAATATCTCAGATCCCTTTGAGCGTGGGTGGCGGACCGTAGGATTATCACACGGGTACTCCGGGATATCCTAGGACAACACTGGATTCTCCAGGTGCCCAAACAAGCAATCCACCCAGATGTGTATTAAAGTTGCCACCTTAAGTTGAACCATTAAATAATCATCTCACATCTTTCATGGATTCACTCACCCAAACCACGTCTACGAGCATAGCATATCAGTATAAGCATAACGTAGAAGTAACTCCCAAGGGTTTGATAATAAACATGGCAATAGGTTCTACCTCATCAACTACTTCCCGATACCCACAAGTTAAACACATCCTAATCATGCAGGGTTTGAGGTTTGGAACTAATGCATAAAAACTGGGTATGAAAAGAGTATGATCAATGTGTTACTTGCCTTGCTAACGATCCGCAAAACCTACAGACTCGTAGTAGCACGCTTCGCACTCCGGGAATTTTATCGCAAACAAAAATGGCATACATAAGCAATCAAGCAAATATGCATGGGTAAAAATCAAATAAGAAGATCTAGCCAGAAAGTTCAACTGAAGAACTCCGGTTTGCAAAAAGAATCAAATCAAACGGAGCAACGAAACTCAAACTACGAAAGAAACAAGATCTGATTACTAATCTGGACTAAAGTCAAATTTTACAGTACCAAAATCTTGTTCAAGTTGGTTAAACAGAAAGAGGGCATCGAGACGAAGACCTAGGCGCTTGAATCGCCTGATTCCGATAAATGAGCGAAAAGATAAACTAAAACGAAAATCGGGTCAGAAATCGCGATCGAAAATAATCGCGAAAAAACCTGGAAAAAGAAAAACTGATTGTAAGTGCATCTAGTGCCCCTTAGTGACTTTGGTGTATTGAAGACTTATAGGTTAAGTATCTAATGCGTTTATGAGTGTACACAGGTCTATAAGTCTATGAGGAGTTTGATATTTACAGAGAAAGTCGACCCCTAAAAATGAAGTTCTTCGACTGAAGACTTTGATATACTGAAGACTTTCTGAAGACTTTGAAAGTGAAGAAATTGGTGTGACCTTGAAGACTTGGTATTCATTCGAGGAATATGAAGCGTGAAGACTTTTGTTTTCGTAGTTTCATTTTCTCTTTCTTGAGTCATAGGAAACACCGTACTGTTAAAGGGGGTCGAGGAAATACTAAGGAGAAAATTTCCATGTGATGCTCATCTCAAATCCTACACCTACCAATCCCTTCGAGTGAAGCCATTGGAAATCTCATACAGTTCAGTCAAATTCTTCAGTGACAGAGACGCAGTTCTTCTGGTCAATGAGGACTTTGGTCTGACTGAGGAGTTAGGAATTCGCCAGTGCGAATTGCCTACACAGTGAGGAACATGATAGCCATGAGGAATTTGTAACTCAAATTTCCGACCGTTGCTGTGCTAGTATTTCTTCGCTAAGGAATTTCCTCACGAGCAAATTCCTCAGTGAAGAATTTCATAAAAATCGCCTATTCACCTCCCGTCTAGTCGATATAACGCACTTTCAATTGGTATCAGAGCAAGGTACTCCCTTGTTCTGTGTGATTTTGGTTTAACCACCTGGAGTTTTAGTTATGTCGACCGCAGGTATGATCAAGGTCTCTGCTGGGTGTCCTACCTTCGATGGGACGGACTACCCCTACTGGAAGAATAAGATGCGAATGCATCTTGAGGCAATTGATAACGATCTCTCGTACGTTGTGGAAAATGGTGTTCCCTCCGTCACTCCCTCACTGAACGCTACCGATGTGAAGAGATTCAAGCAACTCGACTCCCAAGCGAAGAATATCATATGTGGCCATCTGAGTAAGGGTTAGTATGGTAGAGTGAGTGCTTTGGAAACTGCAAAGCTTATCTGGGATAGGCTATCCAAGGTCAATGAAGGAGTTTCAACTCAGCGTGACTCTCGAGTTGATGTTCTTCGCAATCTCTTCAACCGCTTCAAAAGACTCGACAATGAAAATGTGCAGCAAAACTTCGATCGCCTCACTGACATCTCAAATGAGCTTCAAGCACTTGGTGCCACTGACATCACCGACCATGAGGTGGTGAAGAAATTGCTGAGATCGCTTGATTCCTCATTTGACACTCTGGCACTGATGATACAAGAGCGTGGTGATTACAAGTCACTTGACCCCGCTGATATCCTCGAGAGGCTAAACACTCATGAGTTCTAGCTTGCTGAGAAGAGAGATCTCTATGGTACAAGCTATAGCAGATCACGTGCACTGAAGGCCAAGGTAGTATCTGAGTCCGAAGAAGAAGACTCTGGTAGCAGCCTTGGTGATCCTGAAGAACTGAGTCGTGATCTAGCACTGCTTGTGAAGAAATTCCAGAAGTTCTCAAGAGGTGGTCGCTTTGGAAAACCCTCAAGGAGCAATGATTCCTCATCCAGTGACTATAAGAAGAGGCTCTGTCACAAGTGCAAGAAACCAGGACATTACATTCAAGATTGTCCTAAGTGGGAAAAGGAATCAAAGAAGAAGAAATACAAGGATTACAGTTCTGATGATGCGAAGAAAAAGAAGAAGTCCTCAAAATCTTCATCATCAAAATCCTCAAAGTCTTCGTCTCACAAGAAGAGCAGCTCCAAGAAGGCTCGGGCATTCATTGGCAAGGAAATGGACTCTGAGGCTGAATCTGAAGAAAATGAGGAAGAGGAACAATCTGAAGATTCTGAGTCTGGTGTGGCAAGCCTAGCCCTCGCTACTGCATTCGTCAGCAAATCCATCTTCAACACTGAAGAAAGTGATCTCACCAACAAGGCTGATGAAAGCAGTGAAGACTACGCTCCCACCTATTGCTTCATGGCAAAGGGTGCCAAGGTACTCAAATACGCCTCCTCTGAATCTAGCGATGATGAATCTCATGAAAATATTAAGCCTAGCTACTCTAAACTTGCTAAGATTGCTGTGCAACAACAAAAGGCTTTTGAAAAGGTTCAAAACATGCTAGACAAAAGTGATGATATGTTGGGTGAAGAATTGGATCGCACTAAGGCCTTAACTGAAAATCTTCAGAGACTTCAGACCAGGTTTGACAACCTTCAAAATCATCATAACACTCTCTTATCTAATCATGAGAAGCTTTCTTATGAATATCTTCAAAATAAGCAAGATCTTGAGAAGCTAAGAGAGAGTTATGAAGATCTTCAGAAGGAGCACGATTCATTACTTGCTCAACAAATCAGCGCTGCTCAGGAAGAATTTATTCCTCCATGTTTAAAATGCATTGAACGAGAATCTGCTAATTCCTCACCTGAATGTTCAAATGCTTCAAATGTTACAAATTCTTCACCTGCCTCTGCTATCACTAATTCCTCATCTGAGGACATTGCTAGTATTACTGATGATGCAGGACTGATGGAATTGTACATAACAGGCATGTACAAAAGCCTCAAAGGGCATCAGACTCTTTGTGATGTGCTTAAAAAGCAGATCCTCAACAGGAACCCTAGGAAAGAGGGTATTGCCTTTGAGAGGAAACTCAATGCTGATGGTACATATTGGAAGCCTGAGAAGTACCCCAAAACCTCATGGGTTGCTGCAAAGGGACCTCCAGTTGATCCATCTAACTTATCTAGCTATACATGTGAATCTTCTCATTCTTCTGATGAGTCTTTTGACTCCAACTATAAACTGTTCAAAAATCAAAATGGTGAAGTATTTGCTAGATATGTTGGCACTAACTGCAGGAACGGTTCCCCTGTGAAGAAAATCTGGGTTCCCAAAAGTTGCTTTGAAAGTCTTCAGGTGAATGTCCTCATGACACCACCTGTGAAGAAAAGGAACCTCAGATCAAATTCTTCATATGGACCAAATTCTTCATATGGACCAAATTCTTCATATGGATCCAAGTCCTCATACGGACCAAATTCCTCAAGGGGATCAAATTCCTCACATGGATCAAAGTCCTCATATGAACATCATCATGCTAACAACTCTGTTTCGCAAGGAAGAGCCAAGGGCTATGAATATGAGCATTATTCTTCAAATTATTATGTTCATAAGTCCTCGAAGAATTTCTTTGCTTATTCATATGCTTACCCTAACCCCTCTTATGTGAAACGAAATGGTTTGGCTGCTTTGCCACCATTCTCATATGGAGCTCGCAGAGTGATGAACTCTTTGCCACCCCTTCAGATGTGGGTGGTGAAGAAAAAGAACTAATCCCTTCTGCAGGCTTGACGTCCGAAGAATTTGCTGGGGACCTGACAAAAATGCCTGAAAGGACGCAGGCTAACCATGATGAAATGAACTTTCATTTCACACGTCCTCCCTCTGCTTTATCTGTCTACTACTTGATGAAATTGATCTGATGAATTGTGATATCATATTCTTCACTGCTGAAGTATATGAGGTCGTAAGTTGCACTAATTCATCTGCAGGATGATCAACCAAAAGCCACTGAATGGGTACTTGATAGTGGATGTACAAATCACATGACTGGTGACAAGAATCTGTTGATGGATGCTCCCTTATCAGCGTCACACATAAAGCATATCATCTTCGCTGATAAAAGCAAAAGTCAGGTATTGGGTCTTGGTAAGGTTGCTATCACAAAGGATCGACACATGGACAAATTCATGCTTGTTGAGTCCTTAGGATATAATCTTATGTCTGTCTCAATGCTTTGTGATCTTGATATGGTTGTTGTCTTTGGCAAGTATCGTTGTGTTGTGATTATGGAAGCTGACAATTCCAAAGTCTTCGAAGGCTTTAGGAGAGGAGACTTGTATATTGTTGATTTCTCTGCAGATTCACAACCAGCCGTGTGCCTACTTGCAAAAGCTTCAGAAGGATGGCTATGGCATCGACGACTTGGTCATGCAGGCATGAGGAATTTGAACACGCTTGCAAAGAAGAAGCATGTCATTGGCATTGAGAATGTCAAATTCCTCAAGGATCACTTGTGCGGTGCCTGTGAAGCTGGAAAGATGACAAAGGCCAAGCATCCAGCGAAGACTATCATGACCACTACTCGTCCATTTGAATTGCTTCACATGGATCTCTTCGGTCCTAACCATTATTCCTCTGTTTCGAATGAAGCATCTCAATATGGCTTTGTTATTGTTGATGATTACTCTCGTTACACATGGGTACACCTTGTCTCTTACAAAACTAAAGTGCAGGAAGTCTTCAAACGATTTTTCTCGAGGGCTTCAACCAACTTTGGTGTGAAGATTAAGCACATCAGAAGTGACAATGACACTGAGTTCAAGAATTCGGGTCTCGATGACTATCTTGATGAACTTGGTATTACTCATGAGTTATCTGCTCCTTATACTCCTCAACAGAATGGCGTCATGGAGCGCAAGAACAGGACTCTTGCTGAGATGGCTCGCACTATGCTCGATGAGTACAAAACACCTCGTCGTTTCTGGGTTGATGCAATTGATACCGCGTGCCATATCATCAACAGAGTATATCTTCACAAATTCTGCAAGAAGACTGCTTATGAACTCCTCACTGACAAGAAACCAAATGTGAGTTATTTCAAAGTCTTCGGTGCTAAATGCTGGATTAGAGATCCTCATCACAACTCTAAATTTGCACCGAAAGCACATGAAGGTTTTATGCTTGGTTACGGAAAGGACTCGCACACCTACAGAGTCTTCAACAATGTTCTTCACAAGATTGTTGAAACTGTAGATGTGCGGTTCGATGAAACTAATGGCTCGCAAAGAGAGCACCTACCTTCTGTGTTAGATGAACCAGCACCTGAGGATTCTATCAAGCACAAGGCTACTGAAGATGTCATTCCTACTAAAGAATCTGCTGAAGAATTCATTCCAGAGCGTGAAAAATGTCGAGCTGATGCACCTGAAGAAAATGCTGAGGAAATTGATGGTGAAGAAAATGCTGATCAAAATCCTCAACGACAACCAGCTCACCCTCGCGTTGCAAAAGAAGTGCAAGTGGAGAAGATCATCGATGACATTAGAGCACCAGGTCCTCTCACACGCTCAAAAGCTTCACATCTATCTAACTTTTGTGGGCACTTTGCTTTTGTCTCTATCACAGAGCCCACTAAGGTAGATGAAGCATTTCTGGAGCCTGAGTGGATTCAGGCCATGCAAGAAGAATTACATCAGTTCAAGCTCAACAACGTATGGGAATTAGTCGATCGTCCCGATCCTCGCAAGCATAACATCATTGGCACAAAGTGGATCTACCGCAACAAGCAAGATGAAAATGGTGTTGTGGTGAGAAATAAGGCACGACTAGTAGCTCACGACTACACACAGGTTGAAGGAATTGATTTCGACGAAACTTTTGCACCTGTTGCTAGACTTGAGGCTATTCGCATATTGCTTGCTTATGCTAAACATCATGATATCATCTTACACCAAATGGATGTGAAAGGTGCATTCCTCAATGGTAAGCTTGAGGAAGAAGTATATGTTGCTCAACCACCAGGTTTTGAAGATCCAAAGCATCCTGACAAAGTCTTCAGACTTAACAAGGCCCTCTATGGCCTCAAGCAGGCCCCACGGGCATGGTATGATACATTGAAGAAATTCTTCATGAAGAAAGGCTTCACACCCGGTTCACTCGATCCCACTCTCTTTACTAAATCTTATGATGGTGAACTGTTTGTGTGCCAAATATATGTTGATGATATTATCTTTGGATGTACTGACCAACGTTATAGTGATGAATTTGCCTATATGATGAGAGAAGAATATCAAATGTCTATGATGGGAGAGTTGAAATTCTTCTTAGGTCTTCAAATTCGTCAACATCGCAATGGCATATTCATATCTCAGGAGAAATACCTCAAGGATGTCCTGAAGAAATTCGGCATGCAAGATTGCAAAGGCATCAAAATTCCTATGCCCACAAATGGTCAACTATGCACTGATGAAAATGGTACTTACTTCGACCATAAGGTATACCGCTCCATGATTGGTTCTTTATTGTACTTATGTGCATCTAGGCCAGATATAATGCTTAGTGTTTGCATGTGTGCATGATTTCAAGCTGCACCGAAGGAATCACACCATAAGGCTGTGAAGCATATTCTTCGATATCTAGCTCACACACCAACACTAGGATTATGGTATCCCAAGGGCTCGGATTTTGATCTCATTGGATATTCAGACTCTGACTATGCTGGTGACCGTGTGGACCGCAAGTCAACATCTGGTACTTGTCATTTCCTCGGACGATCCTTGGTCTGTTGGTCCTCGAAGAAACAGAACTGCGTATCACTATCTACTGCTGAAGCTGAGTACATTGCTGCTGGTTCTTGCTGTGCTCAATTACTATGGATGAAGCAAACGCTCAAGGACTATGGCATCAACGTGAAGAATGTGCCTCTCCTCTGTGACAATGAGAGTGCCATCAAGATTGCTCACAACCTAGTTCAGCACTCGAAGACAAAGCACATTCAGATTCGTCATCATTTTATTCGTGATCATGTGTTGAAGGGCGACATTTCTATTGAGCATGTGAAGACTGAAGAACAGCTAGCCGATATCTTCACTAAGCCCTTGGATGAGAAGATATTTTGCAAGTTGCGGTGTGAGCTAAATATCTTAGAATCTTCGAATGTACTTTGAAAAGGCACTCATCCTAACACTTATGCAAAATTGATGACTTAGATGTGCAACACATGAAGAAACGTTTTTCTTCAATCAATGAAGAATAACACTCTAAGTGTGAAGAAATTAATGAAGAATTTGATTCTCAGAACCCTACGACAATTGTACGCGGTGTCTGAAATCATCATTCTTATACGGTGGGTCACGCCACCACAAAAGTTGAAAATCTTCATTTTGAGTTTTTCCTCAACTTTTGAAATTCTTCAGTTTTTCAAATTCTTCAAACTTTACAAAGTCTTCACTTGTGCCGTCGTTTTTCTTCATTGGCTATATATATATATATATATATATATATATATATATATATATATATATATATATATATATATATATATATATATATATATATATGGGTTTATGTCCTCTACAGCATTCACTTATAGCTATTTCTTCAAGTTGGAACTTTTCTGCTAAGTGAATGTGATCGGACCCTTCCCCTCTATGCTATACTCAATCCAATCAATTCACAAATTCTTCATGTGCGTTCTATTTGAAACTCGTTCAAATTCTTCACTGTGTCCTTGTCAGCTGAAGAAATTGCGAATGGAACGTTAAAACAAATCTTATCCAAACTTTCGGTTTTGCCGCTCAAACCGTTCCGCATCCCACGATGGTTTATTTTATCCACCCATGATCTTACACGATCTCCACCACACAGTACGTGGGTGACACATGTCGCAAGAAGGAGAACGGCCAGGGGCACGTTCGTCCTAAATCTTCGGACGAGCAGTTTTTCACCGTGGCTATAAATACCCCTATCGCCATCCTCACTTATTTTACCCCGCTCGACCTCACTCCCTCGCTCGAGCTCTCCAAACCCTAGCGCCGTCGCTACTCCATCGTCGCCGGTGAGGAAGAGCTTCACTGCCTCGACCTCGTCACCGTCGTACTCGCGCCGACCGCGAAAATCTTCACCTCCGCCGCCGCCGTAGACGTCTTCCTCCGCCAAGTTAGGGCGTGGAAGATCTGCATCGACGAACTTCACTGTTCCAACTCCCAGTTCGTCGTGTTCTTCGCTCAGGGTAATTAAAAGCTAATTTTACTGCCCTCGTTGATTCGAAATTTTTCTACAAAATCTTCAAAGGTGTTTTATTCCTCAAATCCTCACACACAAAACACCTCACATGTTATCTGTTCTTGATTCATTTCCCTAAGCATCAATTTCTTCAAAGATTCCTCAATTGTGTGGATCTTCGATCTATACAACTCTGGAACCTAAGATATAAAGCGCTTAGTGAAATTCCTCAAGACGAATCTGGTCAAATTCCTCAAACTTGTTATTTATGAAAAACCCTCTGAGAACGCATATGACCTCTTCAAATTCCTCGCAACTATACTCTGTTCACAGGTACACATGTCCGCTGCTGAATCTTTAGGTTCTCATCAACTTAACTCGTTTGCAGCGTTCCTCGAAGAAAAGTTGCATACTTCTTCAGAGAATTCAATTGTTCAAATTCCTCATCTGAAGAAAATGGCTCAAGGTAAAATGCCACAGAAAGGAGGAAAGAAGCCTGAGGTTATGACAGCTTTTGAAATACCTGAGGACATCTATGATGAGTACTGCACGCCTGATGAAGCCAAGTTTGGCAAAGAAGATAAAAATCAGCGCAAGGTGCGAATCCAGAGGATTGAAAGGAGATGGGCACATGAATGGAGGGAATACAGATATGTTACTCCAAAGTACATGAAGAAATTCGCAGTAAACCCTCCATGCCAAAGACCTCCATTGGCACCTGGCCAATTGGCTGATCCCACCAGCATCAAGCGTGGTGAGGAATTTCCTAAAGAATGGGCCAAGCGCCAAGCTAAACTGGCAAGGCAATCCAGAGAAGCAGTGAGGAAATTCAATGAAGACTCTGCTGCTGCTGCTACTGCCACTGAGGCCTCGGTCAAGCCGAAGAAAGCGATGCTAAAGAAGCCCGCTCGCAAGCCAAGTGCTTCATCTTCAATGCTCTCATGGCCAAGTTCCTCAGCTGCGCCCTCACGGCCAGAATCTTCAAAATCTTCAAAGCAAATTCCTCATGCTGCTCCTGCTCCACCAAAGTCCTCAGCTGTCCCGACAAAGTCCTCAGCACCTGTGCATCTGGCCTCATGCCAAAGGACGACTGGCATCTCTATTGCCTCTGGTGTCTCAGCTAGTTCTTCAGCTGCACCAAATTCCTCGGCAAGACCCTCACTGCTGAAGAAAAAGACTACTGCTGGACGCGGCACTCGCACAAGTCCTCAGAAGAAGCAGGTAGTCTTCACTGTGCCATCTGATGATGATGAAGCTGATGAAGAAGAACTTACTGAAATCATCAGGGACCGACAAGAACGGGCTGCTAAAGCCAAAGGCACACCTGTGCCCCTGCTATTGGATCCAAAGGCGATCCTAGATTATATTGATCTCTGGCATAAGGATCCTCACACACCTATGCCTGATTTCAAGTTGACACCTGGTCAAAGTCACATGTTGACTCACTTCATCCAAGAGGAGAAGTGGAAATATGATAAGGCCAGAGAGATCAAGAAATCGCAGTACCGCAAAGAGAAGCTACTGAAGAAAAATGTTCTCACAATGAAGCCTGAGGAACTTGTCAAGATGCAGGCTGAGATCAAAGCCCTCAGCGACAACTTTGACTCGTACTATGCTGATTGGCAAGGAGCCAAGGTCAGATTTGTGAGGCTGACTGATACCTTCACCAAGGGTGCAGCCTCAACGCCACAAATTCCTCAAGCTGAAGCATCTGTTCAGCAAACTGAAGAACATGCCAGCACCGCTGATGAAGTTCAGGCTGCTGAAGAACATGCTAGTTCCAAGGCTGATGACTGTGCTCCAGCCGCTGATGAAATTGCCAGGGCATCCACTAGTGGTGCGCCTGAAGAAATTGAAGAAACCAGGGCAACTGCATCAGTTGCGCCTGAGGAAGATCATCCAGATTCCTCAGCTCCACCTGCGCCTACGCCAACTCCAATTCTTCCATCTGCATTGGATGTGAGGAAGACAAAGGCTGCAGAACGAGCTGCTATGAAGAAAAGGAAGGCATCAAATGCTTCAGAATCTTCAGCTCCCAAGAAGATGAAGCCGATGACAAGCTCGTTTGCAAATCCCATTGATGACGTTCCTATCTCCTCCGTGCCATCAAAGGACCTTGTTTCTTTTGGTGAAGATTATGAGATCCCTAGTGGATCAGATGAAGAAACTCAATCTGCTGCTTCGTCAGAGCAGATTGATAAAGAAATTGAAGCGGATGCAATCCCTTCAACCCCAATGGTCTCATCACCAATGCCTCAGTTTAATGTTGAAGAGGCTGGTGTTGAAGAAATTGATGAAGATGTGGATATTGGAAGCACCACTCCAGTGATGAATGACGACTTTTGGGAAAGTCAGCATCCCAATTCCCCACTCTTCACTCCTCTACAGCAAATTCCTCACTCTCTTTCACCAACAGTAAAATTGGGCTCTGAAGAAACTCATCCCACTGCATCTGTGAATGAAGAAATTCCAGCCACTAGTGCTGAAGAAACTGCTGCTGAAACTGCAAAGGTCACTGCACCTGAGGAAAATCCTGAAATTCCTCAGCCTGAAGAACCTGAGATTGTGATTCCTGAGGTCGTGATGCAACTCACTGACACTCCTCTGCCAAGGCCAAAGGATCCTTTCTCACGAAAACAGAAATTCAAGGCTGAAGACTTCTATGGCGAGCACGTGTTCTTCACTGAATACAACCCATATGACTCTGCTCGCATAAGGAAGAGGCGTTTCTGGACTGCCAGCCAAGCAAATTTCTATTCCTCAGTGCTTTACAACAAAGACAAAGTCTTCGACCATGCTCATATTCCTCACGTGGATATGGATTCTTTGCCGTGTTTCACGCCAGTGCTCAGTGTTCTTCACGACGCTGGGCTGCTCAATTTCTGCACAGATATATGCGATTGGAATGAAGAACTTATTCTTCAATTCTATGCAACGTTGCACATCACCGACAACTCTGAAGATATCAATTCATGGGTTTTGGACTGGATGACTGAGAACACACATCATAAGGCCCCTGCATCTGAATTGCTTCGGGTCCTTCCTCTGATTCCACCCACTGAAGATGCTCACTGTGTGTACAACGAACCTGAGCTTTCAAATCATTATATGCAAGTGCTGATGAAGCCTTTGAAGCCAGGGCAAGCTCCTAGAACCAATTTCCTCGTCAAGGAATTGCTGTATGTGCCAAGGACTGTCTATCGCATTCTGACGAAGACAATGAGTCCCATCAAAGGCCACGACTCGTCTGATGAAGAAGTCGTTGGCATCATGAAGAATCTGCTTTTCAACATCATTCATGGCGTTCCCGTCAACTTCCATGATTTCTTCATGAGGACTCTGGCCAACATTGCCATGTCACCATTTGAGCTGAAGCCTTATGCACCTTGGATAATGAAATTCATCAGGATAAGGTCTTCACTCAACTACAAAGCTGAAACGCTCAACCACTGCAGCTACTTGCCTCCCATTGAAGTCCTCAAACGGACATTTTCTTCGGCTGAAGAAAAAGGCAAGGCCACTGCTGTGATAGATGAAGGCATTCGTCCATTGGATGGTCAATTTCGCAAAGCTGCATCTTACTCCACCAATGATGACTCTGCCACACATGACTCTGCTGCTAACACTGCCAAGCCAAATCCTCAAGCCACAGCACCCAGGGTGATGACTGACCGTGAGTTACTCCTCAGTCTTCATCAAAAGGTTGATCGCAATCACAAATGGGTCAAGCGTCAGTTTGGTTCAATTCTTCACAACATGACTTCCACACACAATGCAGTGAAGAAAAACCACTACTACTTTCATGAAACCCTCAATCGCACCTGGGCTGTTCTATCTCAAGTGTACAGTGCTGATGATTTGAAGCAAATGGGTCTCAACAAAGAATTTGCCTGGTCTGCACCTCCTCCGAAGAAATACAAGAAGGTCCCAGTTCCTTCTTTGGTGGCCAGCTCATATTCTTCATCGCGTGATACCGATGAAAATGAAGACTTGGACGACACTGCAGCAGGCCCTACTTAAACGACCGACCCCAACAACGCTGGCGCTCCTTCTTCAACTTGAAAATCTTCAGGGGCGTTAGTCCTCAGTTTCAATCCTTTTGGTCATTTGATGACAAAGGGGGAGAAATCTGAGTTAGTCTTCAAGCGGGTCTATAATAAGGGCATATTCGTTTTTTTAAGTTACAACTCTCGTTATTCCGAAACTTTTATTGGATCGAGTTGTAATCTTAAGTCCGATGGTGCGCTGAAACTTTTGTTGCACTATGCTTTGATACTTTGATGCGCTATTCTGCATGCTTATTCCTCATCAACTACTTCCCGATACCCACAAGTTAAACACATCCTAATCATGCAGGGTTTGAGGTTTGGAACTAATGCATAAAAACTGGGTATGAAAAGAGTATGATCAATGTGTTACTTGCCTTGCTAACGATCTGCAAAACCTACAGACTCGTAGTAGCACGCTTCGCACTCCGGGAATTTTATCGCAAACAAAAAATAGCATACATAAGCAATCAAGCAAATATGCATGGGTAAAACTCAAATAAGAAGATCTAGCCAGAAAGTTCAACTGAAGAACTCCGGTTTGCAAAAAGAATCAAATCAAACGGAGCAACGAAACTCAAACTACGAAAGAAACAAGATCTCATTACTAATCTGGACTAAAGTCAAATTTTACAGTACCAAAATCTTGTTCAAGTTGGTTAAACAGAAAGAGGGCTTCGAGACGAAGACCTAGGCGCTTGAATCGCCTGATTCCGATAAACGAGCAAAAAGATAAACTAAAACGAAAATCGGGTCAGAAATCGCGATCGAAAATAATCGCGAAAAAACCTGGAAAAAGAAAAACTGATTGTAAGTGCATCTAGTGCCCCTTAGTGACTTTGGTGTATTGAAGAATTATAGGTTAAGTATCTAATGCGTTTATGAGTGTACACAGGTCTATAAGTCTATGAGGAGTTTGATATTTACAGAGAAAGTCGACCCCTAAAAATGAAGTTCTTCGACTGAAGACTTTGATATACTGAAGACTTTCTGAAGACTTTGAAAGTGAAGAAATTGGTGTGACCTTGAAGACTTGGTATTCATTCGAGGAATATGAAGCGTGAAGACTTTTGTTTTCGTAGTTTCATTTTCTCTTTCTTGAGTCATAGGAAACACCGTACTGTTAAAGGGGGTCGAGGAAATACTAAGGAGAAAATTTCCATGTGATGCTCATCTCAAATCCTACACCTACCAATCCCTTCGAGTGAAGCCATTGGAAATCTCATACAGTTCAGTCAAATTCTTCAGTGACAGAGACGCAGTTCTTCTGGTCACTGAGGACTTTGCTCTGACTGAGGAGTTAGGAATTCGCCAATGCGAATTGCCTACACAGTGAGGAACATGATAGCCCTGAGGAATTTGTACCTCAAATTTCCGACCGTTGTTGTGCTGCGCGCCAGCTGTCCCAAAATATCTTGTCCACATAACGGTCATATCATTGAAGGGCATTTATGTCTTATCATGTCGGACTGCTCCCTAGGCTAAAAATAGCCGCCCCCTAGAACCACTAGCTGGTTGGCTTCTCCGCGAGAACTTGACACTTGTCATTTGAGAGCAGCCCATCCTCCGAGGACTTTGAGCAAAAATCATCAAGTGAGGAAAATCCAAACCCAAACCCAAAACACCTACAAACCCAAAGTGATTGAGCATCACTGAAGAGATTGATCCTGCGTGGATCCGACGCTTGTTACCTTTGAAGATTGTGCTTTTTCCAGACGGTTAGGCGTCAAGGTCTAGAGCATCCAAGAGGAATTGTGGATCGCCAAGTGACCAAGTCTGTGAAGGTTTGGAAGTCACCTGAAGACTTACCACGAGTGATTGGGCGAGGACTGTGTGTCCTTAGCTCAAGGAGAATACGGTGAGGACTGTGTGTCCGGGACTAGGTGTCCTCGAGTTTAAATACTCAGTCGGTCCAACCAGATGAACAACTGAGACAACAGTTGGAACTGGTCTACCAAATCATTGTCTTCACCAAGCTTACTGGTTCAATTTCCTCAACTCTTTCATTTCCTCAGTAGTGTGCTATTTGTTTATCATATCTGTGTTAGAAGACTTTGACTGAAGACTTTCTCAATTTCCTCAGTTCAATTTCTTCAGTCTGTTTGTCTTCATCTTGTGTTATCCTGTGTTTACGCTTTCTGTACTCAGTGTTTGTCTTCATTTCATCATGATGACTATGCTAGGATTCTGTTATGTTTTCATCTGAGTACTTATTCCACTGCTACTAGTTCTTCGCTAAGGAATTTCCTCATGAGCAAATTCCTCAGTGAAGAATTTCATAAAAATCGCCTATTTACCCCCCTCTAGTCGATATAACGCACTTTCACTGACGAACAGGCTAACGAACGAACGTTCGCTGTCTGCGGCTAACGGGTGAGTGGCGTTCGTTAAAACGAACGTACGGACGAACGTCCGCAAAATAACTGAACCGGAAAAAAACCGAACCGATCTGTTAAAAAAATAAATCTAGGGTTTTTACCGGAAAAAACCGAACCGGCGGAGAAAACCGGCGGCGAACTCTGGCGAGCGGCGCGGGCGGCGCGGTACAGCGGCGCAGCGGCGGGGCAGCGGCAGCAGCTGGTGCGGCGGCGGCGCTAGGGCGGCGGCGGCTTAGGGTTTCGGGCAGGGCGTTGGGCTGCTGGGGTCGGGCCTCCCGGCTTATAAAGGCCGGCCGGGCGAGGTGTCCTAGGCGGACACGACCCGGTTATGTCGGTTACTTTTTTTAAAATATTCTGACGCACAGAAAAATGAAGAAAAGAAATATTAAACAGACTCCAAAAGTCCTGAAATAAATTTTCCCCGTCCTCTGAAAATCTACCGGACAAGGTGAACATTTATTTAGGACTCTAATGCAATTTTGAAAAATGCATATTTTTCCTAATTCAAATGAAATAGCAATAAATCCAAATAAAAATGTTTATTTGTTTTTAAATATTTTTCCTCCAATATTTCATTATTTTGAGGAAGTCATATTATCCCCTCTTATATATTTTGATATGAAATATTTTCGGAGAGAAAAATAATTAAAACCAATGACCCTTGTTTCAATATTTGATAAAATCTATTATATACTTAAGACAAAAGAAAAACAAGCCATCACGTTAATCCACATATGCTAAAATAATATAGATCGTTGATCAATAATATTTACGGCTGAGATTTAAAGATATTACGTTACACGCTTAAAGTTATAAACATATATATGTTGAACCGACACGTACAACATGCATGTATAAAAGTTGGAAAGAACCAACTAATTTTTTTTGAAAGGATTAGAGAAATTTGGACGGGCATGTACACTGCACGTTGATGCGAACTAAGTCTTCTTAAGTTAATGGACTCACATGTACACCTCTCGGAGTCCAATACATATACGGACAGAACCATTGCATGTTCTAATATAATACTAGGAAAGAAAAGAGGGCAAAAGGTGTTGTCACGTCCTTGCAGCAAAAAGGTCACCATAGATCCACGTAAGCTATAAATATATTTATAGCACTGATTCTAATTAGAGCGGCCCATATTTGAAATTGGAAGAATCAAGTAGAACACCCGCGGTGCATAAAACGAGGACTACTTGACACGTATATACGAGAAAAAAGGAAGGCTACCAATCCGTTTCACACAACCAAGCAAACACGATCTGAACCAGCAAGCCCAAACAATTGGTCAAGTATTAATGAGTCGACCAACAACGTGTACACAGCAGATCACGTTGTATACCCCAAAAGAAGCAGATGTCACGTCTATGTAAGGCTGGTTATAGTGGGGAGTAACTTATACTAGTGTCATGCATATGACACTAGTCTAAGTTACTATCTTCATAGTGCAAAGTAACATAGTAGTAGTGTCATAGAGGACTTCATTTATTAGCTTGTAGACTTATCTTGTCTTGGGAAGCGCCATGTTACAATAACATATTATGTTATCACTTATCATTAACTACATGCCACGTAAACAAAATTTTCTTGAAGTGCGCTATGTTACTAGCTATGTTACTCCCACTATGACTAGCCTAAGGCCAGACATATTTTTTTGCGGGCATAAGGCCAGACATATGCACTAGGCGGATACAATCAGCTAAAAGAATACATACGGGTTACAAAAAAGCGACAAGAATACGTACAAAGTCTAGCGTACCGGACACATAGCTAGCTGTCTGATAGCTCGCAATATTCAGAGCATGCATCGTTCCTAAAATTTGTCAACCTAATATGAGTTTGACAAAGATGACTGAGATTTTCATGAACCGCGGGCACTAGCATGGAAGCATTTTGAGGGTATATGCGTCAACAAGGTAAGAAAAATACTATTTCCGTCCGACAATGTAAGAACGTTTTAAAGCTATATTAGCTTAAAAAGCGTTTTTATATTATGAGCCCAAGGGAGTATCTAATAAGAATAATTTATGGATGACTTAAATGTACCATGAGGGATCTAGCATATGGTAAATAAGATATGGGGTCTGTGAGTAAGATAAGATGTTTTAGCAATTTTGATGAATACACATTGTTATTTATATTCCCATACATATATTAACGTGATGAGAGCATGCTTGGAGCATATGAATGCATGCCATTTACGTATGAGCCATCAATATTCAGACACATGTCCATGCTCGAAATTCTCATCATTATTATTGAAAGCTCTCAACAATTTTTTTTGGAAGGAATTGTAGATGGAAAAGATATATATATTTATATTAAAGTATATCGTTTTACATGACGAGATACATACCTCAATGCCTTCGTTTGTTCATTGTTACACACCAAGATTCTTGCCAACACCCTAATATTGAATGTAATATTTATATCGAAGTATAATAATTTTCCTTGAGACTTCATTTTTTTGCCTTACTAATTTTCTGAAATATGAGATGTATAAACCGTAATATAGTGATGAAAAAAGGCACCAAATGTAAACATATGTGGTGTCATCCACATAGGCTAACTTATCTCCATTATTGATTATAGTGGTTTGGATTATTTAAGTCACTCTTAGAAACATGTCGTATTAATAAACCTTGAATACTATAGATAAGAATATAAGTATGTGTGGAAGCATCTCGCTAGATGACATTGCACTGTCAAATAGCATAACCATGCTAACACCAATGATATGGCAGGTAGAGAAAGATAACATTATAAGGGTCATGTATTATCACTATTAGATTTGGTTGTGGGAAGCAAATCCCCTGGTGTGTAACTAAATAAAACAACTCATGGTGCACTGTAGCAAAAGAACACATGGTTTTGCATGGTGAGTTCTCGACCTTTGTGTCTTTAGTTCTCACACACCAAGACCTCATGAAAAATGCAATACACTTAAGGAATACTATGTAGTACGTCTAACAAAAAATATTTTTAGGAAAAATAAACCATTTTTCTTAAGACATACTTCTCTTACTACAAATAACAATTTGAGATGGGGAAATTAGTTGGTAGAGAAGAAAAATACCTCAGATTCACTACAGAAAAACTACATAACATTAAACTAAAAAAATAAGACAACATCATGGGAGGCATGAAAGTGCTCTGTAAAATTCTACAACTTTAGATGTCTACAAATATATTTGGATTAGTTAAGTAAAAAAAATTGATGCAATATTTCAGCGATTTTTTCTGGCAATAGTACCATTTATTCTTTTATACAAGTATTCCAATATGACTGTTAATGACTGAAGTTGTATACTGAAGACCTTTAAAAATTAAATTGACATGACGTAGAACGTTACGAAACTAGCCGCGCAAATGCGCGGCGAAAAGATAAACTAAAACGAAAATCGGGTCAGAAATCGCGATCGAAAATAATCGCGAAAAAACCTGGAAAAAGAAAAACTGACGAACAGGCTAACGAACGAACGTTCGCTGTCTGCGGCTAACGGGTGAGTGGCGTTCGTTAAGATGAACGTACGGACGAACGTCCGGAAAAAAACCGAACCGATCTGTTAAAAATAGATCTAGGATTTTTACCGGAAAAACCGAACCGGCGGTGACGGCGGCGAACTCCGGCGAGCGGCGCGGGCAGCGCGGTACAGCGGCGCAGCGGCGGCAGCTGGTGCAGCGGCGACGCTAGGGCGGCGGCGGCTTTGGGTTTTGGGCGGGGCGCTGGGCTGCTGGGGTCGGGCCTCCCGGCTTATAAAGGCCGGCCGGGCCAGGAGTCCTAGGCGGACACGACCCGGTTATGTCGGTTACTTTTTTTAAAATATTCCAACGCACAGAAAAACTAAGAAAAGAAATATTAAACGGACTCCAAAAATCCTGAAATAAAATTTTCCCGTCCTCTAAAAATCTACCGGACAAGATGAACATTTATTTAGGACTCTAATGCAATTTTGAAGAACGCATATTTTTCCTAATTCAAATGAAATAGCAATAAAATCCAAATAAAAATGTTTATTTGTTTTTAAATATTTTTCCTCCAATATTTCATTATTTTGGGGAAGTCATATTATCCCCTCTCATATATTTTGATATGAAATATTTTCGGAGAGAAAAATAATTAAAACCAATGACCCTTGTTTCAATATTTGATAAAATTCAAATATGAAAATGATGGAATCCCCAACTCTCTCCGAGGGTCCTTGAGTTGCTTAGAATTTCGAGGATCATGAAACGAAATGCAATAAAATATGATATGCATGTATGACCTATGTATAACATTCCAAATTGAAAATTTGGGATGTTACAAACCTACCCCCCCTTAAGATGAATCTCGTCCTCAAGATTCGGGTTGGCTAGAAAATAGGTGTGGGTGGTCTTTCCGTAGATCATCCTCTCGTTCCCAGGTGGCGTCATCCTCGGTATGGTGGCTCCACTGAACTTTGCAAAACTTGATAACCTTGCTGCGTGTAGCTCGGCTGGCAAACTCGAGAATCTTGACCGGTTTCTCCTCATTGGTCAGATCACTGTCCAACTGAATTGCTTCCAGGGGTATTGTATCTCTGAGCGGTGTATCGGCCATCTCTGCATGGCACTTCTTCAACTGGGATACATGAAACACATCATGAACTCCTCACAATCCTTCAGGTAACTCCAACTTGTAGGCTAACTCTCTCATGCGTTCCAAGACACGGTACGGTCCTACAAATCTCGGGGCTAACATTCCCTTAACTCCAAAACTTTTAATTCCTCGCAGAGGTGACACTCGAAGATATGCTCTGTCTCCGATCTCATAGACTACCTCCTTGCGTTTCGAGTCTACATAACTCTTCTGTCTGGATTGAGCTACCTTCATTCGGTCTCGAATTAGCTTAACCTTCTCGTCAGACTCTTTGATCAAGTCTGGTCCAAACAACTGACGGTCTCCTACTTCATCCCACATCAATGGCATTTGGCATCTTCTCCCATACAGGGCTTCGAAAGGTGCTATCTTCAAACTGGCCTGGTAGCTGTTTTTGTATGAAAACTCCGCGTACGGCAAATTGTCATCCCAACTAGATCCATAATCTAGTGCACAAGCTCTCAGCATGTCCTCCAGAATCTGATTGACTCGCTCGGTCTGTCCGTCTGTCTACGGATGAAAGGCTGTGCTAAACTCTAGCGTGGTCCCCAAAGTCTGGTGCAGCTGATGCCAAAGCTTTGAAGTAAACTATGTTCCTCTATCTGATATGATGGTCCTCGGAACTCCATGCAGACATACGATCCTGGTCATATATATCTTAGCCAACTTCGCACTTGTATAGGTAGTTTTCACTGGGATAAAGAGGGCCACTTTGGTCAAACGATCCACTACTAACCAGATAGAATCATATCCTGATCGAGTCCTGGGTAATCCGGTGATGAAATCCATGCCAAGCTTGTCCCACTTCCATTCCGGTATCGGCATAGGCTGCAGTAATCCTGCTGGCTTATGATGTTCTGCCTTTACTCTCTGACATACATCACATATAGCTACATACTCGGCAATATACTTCTTCATACCAGTCCAGCAGAAACAGTCCTTCAAATCCAAATACATCTTGGTGTTTTCCGAGGTGTATCGAGTATGGCGAGTGATGGGCCTCCTGAAGTATCAACTTCCTGATCTCTGCATTGTTGGGCACATAAACGCGGTCCTCAAACCATAAGGTGTTGTGCTCATCCTCACGAAAACCTTTGGCCTTTCCTTTGGTCATTCCCTCCTTTATATCTGCAATTTCTGTGTCATCCTTCTGAGCTTCTCAAATCTTTCCCAACAATGTAGACTGAACTTCCATTGCTGCAACAAAACCTCTAGGAGCAATCTCCAAACGAAGTTCCCTGAGATCCTCGGCTAACTCCTTTGGCATCCCTCCGCTTCCGAGGGTATTGGCATAACTTTTCTGGCTCAAAGCGTCTCCTACAACATTGGCCTTTCCTGGATCATAGTGCAACTTCATATCATAATCCTTTATGAGCTCCAACCATCTCCTCTGCCTGAGGTTCAGCTCCTTTTGGGTGAAAATGTACTTCAAACTCTTGTGATCCGTGTACACATCGCAATGGTTTCCAATGAGGTAATGTCTCCAGGTCTTGAGTGCATGCACTACGGCTGCTAACTCCAAATCATGTGTAGCATAATTCAACTCATGCGGTCGAAGCTGTCGAGATGCATATGAAACAGCTCTTCCGTCTTGCATAAGTACTCCTCCAAGTCCTAAGCGAGAGGCATCACAATACACTTGGAAATCCTTGCGTATATCCGGCAGAATCAGCATTGGGGCTGTAGTCAAACGCTTCTTCAACTCCTGGAAACTTGCCTCACATTCTTCTGTCCATTGGAATTTGGTATCCTTCTTCAATAACTCCATCCTGGGTTTCGCAATCTTGGAAAAATTCTCAATAAATCTTCGATAGTATACCGCGAGTCCAAGAAAACTGCGGATCTCGCTAACTGAGGTGGGTGCCAACCACTCAGTGACTGACTGAACCTTGGTGGGCTCTACTGCTATACCTTCTCCTGATATAACATGTCCAAGGAATCCAACTTCCTTCAACCAAAACTCACATTTGCTGAACTTGGCATACAACTGATGTTCGCTGAGTTTCTCAAGAACTAAACGCAAATGCTCCTTGTGCTCCTCTTCATTCTTCGAGTATACCATTATATCATCAATGAACACCACCACAAACTTATCCAAGGACTCCACGAACACCTTATTCATCACACTCATGAAATAGGCAGGGGCTTTAGTCAGTCCAAAAGACATAACCGTATACTCATATAACCCGTACCTAGTGGTGAATGTTGTCTTAGGTATATCCTTCTCCCGAATCTTCAGCTGGTGATATCCTGACCACAGATCGATCTACGAAAACACTTTAGCTCCTTGTAGCTGGTCAAACAAATCATTGATCATGGGCAGTGGGTACTTGTTCTTGATCGTCACTTCATTCAACACACGATAATCAACAACCATTCTTAACGATCCATCCTTATTCTCAACCAAGAGCACTGGGGCTCCCCACGGTGATGAACTTCATTGGATGTAACCTTTCTCCAACAACTCCTTAATCTGCTTCTTAATCTCCCCCAGATCATTTGCAGGCATCCGGTATGGTCTCTTTGATATCGGTCCGGTGCCTGGCAACAGTTCTATCAAGAACTCGATGTCTCGATCTGGCGGCATGCATGGTAATTCCTCTGGAAATACATCCGGGTAATCCTTCACAACAAGCACTTCCTCCTGAACAACTCCTGAGATGGAATTTACTTGGGTTCTCCTTGACGAATGCCTGGATACATACTTGATCCTTTTTCCCTCCGGGGTGGTGAGTAGAATTGACTTACTAGAATACTTCGACATCCAGTCCATGCCTAATATCACATCCAATCCTTGTGACTCCAAAATTATTAGGTCTGATGGGAAAACATGGCTACCAATGGTTATGGGTATCCGGTCGCACCATCGGCTGGCCATATACTCTGCTCCAGGTGAACTTCCTAACATGGGTGTCCTAAGGGCTTGGGTTGGCAACTTAAACTTATCCACGAATCCCCCTGATATGTATGAATGAGATGCATCGGTATCGAAAAGAACAAGAGCGGTAAAAGACTGAACCAAAAACTTATCGATAACTACGTCTGGCTGCTCTTCAACCTCCTCCACGTTAACGTGGTTCACTTGTCCTTTGTTGTATGGATTGGGCTTCTTCCCAGCGCTCCATTACCATTTCCATTCTTTGCTTCAGGGCACTCTGTGGCATAGTGTCCAGTCTTCCCGCACTTGAAGCAAGTAATGTGACTTAGGTCTCTCTTGGCGGGTGTGGCTGGATTGGAGCGGTTGTGATTGTTGTTTGCTCCGTTCCCATTCCCATTCTTGGAACCATTGTGGTTATGCGAACTTCCTCCATTGTGGGTATGACCTCCATGGTTATGGGTAAATCCTCTCGAGTTCGGGGTTAAACGAGGCTTCTGCTGAGCTCCTGAGTTGTACCTTCCTTGCCCATACTTCCTCTTGCGGCTCTCAATCTGCTGCTGCTTCCCTTCCATCATAAGAGCCTTGTCTACCAGCTCCTGGTTTGTTGAATGTTGCCACTATCAACTGCATGCTCATCTCGTCATTCAGCCCTTCCATAAACTTCTCCTGCTTCGCGGCATCTGTGGCCACATCATCAGGGGCATAACAAGATAGCTTACTAAACTCCTCTACGTACTGAGCACAGTATGATTTCCCTGGCGCAAGTTGCAAAACTCGCACTTCTTCATGCTCATAGCTCCAGCTGAGACATGGGCTGTGCGGAATGCTTGCTGAAACTGATCCCAAGTGATACTGGCTATAGGGAAAGTGGCTGTGTAATTTTCCCACCATAAAGCTGTTGGTCCATCCAACTGATGTGTGGCCAAACGCACCTTCTCAGCATTAGTGCAACCTGCGATGGTCAACTCCCTTCCAATCTTGCGTAACCAGTCATTTGCAACTATTGGCTCAATGCTACTAGAAAACACCGGCGGCTGCAACCTCAGAAAACGGGCTAAGTTGTCAACTGGAGGTGGTGGTGGCGGATTGTTGTTGTTGTTGTTGCCTTGGTTCTGGACTAATATCTGCATCAAGGCATTCTGCTGCTGAATCAACTGGGTGATCTCCGATGGGAAGACAAATCCGGTGTCACGTCTCGGAGGCATCTGATGGGTTTAGAGCGGAGAGATTAGAATAGAAATGAGGTCTAGCGAGAAAGCACTACCCATATGCACATGAGACAAACACGATCATATCACTCAATCAAATCAAGAAAGGGCATACAGTTGGTCTAGAACTATCATTACAATGCTCGGACTATACTATATACATGGGAAAAGACTACTAATCAAATGGTGGTCATCTAGAAATTTTGATCGGTGGAAGACTCCATGATATCCGCTCCAGCTTCGTCTTCACAATCATCCTCACTATCATCAGGGTCGGAGTCGGTGTCTTCGATGATGATGTAGTCTTCAGAACGAATTTCCTTGGGTTCGTCATCTTCTCCTCCTGGCGCGGGGTCTCCCATGAAAACTCCGATCTTCTTTATCAGATCGTCATTCTTATCCAATAGTATTGTGATTTCTTCCTCATATCCATCGCGTGTAGACTTGAGTTCCTCTTCTAGCTCCGTGATCCTGGTCATCGCCTACTTCAGATCCATCATGCCTGCGCACATCTGATTCTCCTGGCGTCGAATGTGCTAGTTTAACTCCTGGATGAAAGCTGCAATGGACCTGTCCTTCCTGGTGTTGATCATCTCCCATTGCTCATCTCGGTCCACATATCTGGTAGATAGTATCCTTGAGATCCTTGTGGTAAACTTCGCCGATGCGTCCCATGGTGATGTGGGCTGCCATGCTCTTTCCTAGACTCCAGGTGGGTGCATCAAAGGAAAACTCTATGGGCTCCGTAACTGGTGTGAACGTCCTTCCTAGAATTTGAACTCGAACCATCCAGCGCTCCTCTTCTGGTAAAGTGGCGTTGTAGGTCCCGGTGAAGCTTGGTATTCCGATGTTCAGGTACCTAGTGACTTCCTTCAAGTGTCGTCCAAAGGGTGTGTTTTCATCCGGTTGTGCAAACTTGTTCCTCGAATCCGCCATCCTAAGGAGTAGAAAATGGAGAGGAGTCATAAATGACTAGACAAGCGTGACCTATGGCTTATCTTAGTGGTCGGGTCCTACACTCAGTGTGTGCTCTGATACCATCTTAAAGCGACCCGACCTCAAACGGTCAAGTCTCTGTGCTTCATTGTCATCCCTGGATCGGTAATGCTGACACACACAGTACTCAAAGGTTTTATAACAGAGTAGAAATCACACACTTATTACATCGAATGTCTCAAAAGAGAACTTATCGCAATAAATATGGCTTAAGGCCGTCTAAGAAGATAATAGCGGAAGACTTGGAAGATAAGTGAGTCCATCAACTCCAACAGCATAGCTGAGATGCACAACAACGACCTATCGCACCTTTACTCGTCATCTGAAAAGTCTGCAACATAATACGTTGCAGCCCGAAAACGGGTCAGCACATGGAATATGCTGGCAATATAACACAGTAGAGCAATGAACAGATAAATGCTATCACTATATGCATATATGGCTGGTGGAGGCTCTATGGTTATATTGTTTTGCAAAAACCCAATTTTCCCTACAACAAAGGAATATATTTTATTTAACTATCATGGTGGTTGAACAACGTTGAGAAGGTACCTCCAACTCAATCCCAATTAACAGTAATTATCAACCCAACAAATTAAATTAGAGTGATGAGATACATATGATAATCCAAGTACTAGATACTCAAAATGTCCATAACCGGGGACACGGCTAACCATGATTAGATTGTACACTCTGCAAAGGTTTGCGCACTTTTCCCAACAAGACTCGATCTCCTCCGTTGGATTTCTCGCACTTCATGGTGTTTGAGAAACGGATGACCGAGACACAGTCTTTTAGAAGCATTAACTGTAACCCCGAGTAGACAGTACCAACCTACATCCCTCTACATCTGCTAGCCTACCACTGGAAGAGGTCATGCAACTTACTCAACTATGCTAGAGCCCATAATAGCTTGTGGCTGCACACGGATGTTTCTAGCATGAAATATCTCAGATCCCTTTGAGCGTGGGTGGCGGACCGTAGGATTATCACACGGGTACTCCGGGATATCCTAGGACAACACTGGATTCTCCAAGTGCCCAAACAAGCAATCCACCCAGATGTGTATTAAAGTTGCCACCTTAAGTTGAACCATTAAACAATCATCTCACATCTTTCATGGATTCACTCACCCAAACCACGTCTACGAGCATAGCATATCAGTATAAGCATAACGTTGAAGTAACTCCCAAGGGTTTGATAATAAACAGGGCAATATGTTCTACCTCATCAACTACTTCCCAATACCCACAAGTTAAACACATCCTAATCATGCAGGGCTTGAGGTTTGGAACTAATGCATAAAAACTGGGTATGAAAAGAGTATGATCAATGTGTTACTTGCCTTGCTGACGATCCGCAAAACCTAGAGACTCGTAGTAGCACGCTTCACACTCCGGGAATTCTGTCGCAAACAAACAATAGCATACATAAGCAATCAAGCAAAGATGCACGGATAAAACTCAAATAAGAAGATATAACCAGAAATTTCAACTAAAGAACTCCAGTTTGGAAAACGAATCAAATCAAACGGAGCAACGAAACTCAAACTACGAAAGAAACAAGATTCGATTACTAATCTGGACTAAAGTCAAATTTTACAGTACCAAAATCTTGTTCAAGTTGGTTAAACATAAAGAGGGCTTTGAGACAAAGACCTAGGCGCTTGAATCGCCTGATTCCGTTAAACGAGCGAAAAGACAAACTAAAACGAAAATTGGGTCAGAAATCGCGATAAAAAATAATCGCGAAAAAACCCTGGAAAAAGAAAAACTAAGGCTAACGAACGAACGTTCGCTGTCTGCGGCTAACGGGTGAGCGGTGTTTGTTAAAATGAACGTACGGACGAACGTCAGCAAAATAACTAAACCGAAAAAACCGAACCGATCTATTAAAAAATAGATCTAGGGTTTTTACCAGAAAAACCGAACCGGCGGAGAACTCTGGCGAGCGGCGCGGGCGGCGCGGCACGGCAGCGCAGCGGCGGGTCGGCGGCAGCAGCGCGGCGGCAACGGTGGCGGCGCTATGGCGGCGGTGGCTTAGGGTTTCAGGCGGGGCGCTAGGCTGCTGGGGTCGGGCCTCCCGGCTTATAAAGGCCGGCCGGGCTAGGAGTCCTAGGCGGATACGGCCCGGTTAGGTCGGTTACTTTTTTTAAAAATATTCGACGCACAGAAAAACCAAGAAAAGAAATATTAAACGGACTCCAAAAATCCTGAAATAAATTTTCCCCGTCCTCTAAAAATCTACCGGACAAGGTGAACATTTATTTAGGACTCTAACGCAATTTTGAAAAACGCATATTTTCCTAATTCAAATGAAATAGCAATAAAATCCAAATAAAGATGTTTATTTGTTTTTAAATATTTTTCCTCCAATATTTCATTATTTTGGGGAAGTCATATTATCCCCTCTCATATATTTTGATATGAAATATTTTTGGAGAGAAAAATAATTAAAACAAATGACCCTTGTTTCAATATTTGATAAAATTCAAATATGAAAACGGTGGAATCCCCAACTCTCTCTGAGGGTCCTTGAGTTGCTTAGAATTTCGAGGATCGCGAAACGAAATGCAATAAAATATGATATGCATGTATGACCTATATATAACATTCCAAATTGAAAATTTGGGATGTTACATACACAAGACAATTTTGGGAACGACTGCTGTTTTCCGTCAATGTTAGTTTCATCCCATGGCTTATATCTGCTCACTGTTCAGGATATCCGTAGTTGGTACCATATAGGCTGGCGGCTAATAAGGGACTAATTGGTGAATCAGACTTTTAACTGAATATATCCGCAACCCTTTTTTCGTTAGGTTAACTAGGGCTATATGTAATATATCTGAGGCTACATAGCAACATGCACTGTACTTAATGTTTAAATATGCAACCCTAGACTACATAGCAACAAGGAAGAGTGTTACATTAATGTTCTAATAATGTCTAGATATACGTAGAAGAGCAGCAGCAACAACAACAACAGCAACAACACATCCCTGTTTGGATACTCAACTTAGCTAGAGGTTAGAGTTAGTTTCTAGCTCATTACTAACCCTGAACTAACTCCATCCAAAGAGTTGTTTGGATGGTATGGTTAGATTGACAATAAATGCACCTTGGGTTGGATACTAGTTTTTTTGGGTGGGTTATAGATGCAACTAGCTCAAACTAGCCCTCATGTTTAGATATGCTTTAGGGCTATTTGAGCTCGAACTATCTCAAACTAGCTGTAACCCGTGGATACAGTAGCAGATAATTTTTAAGAACGAACTAAACTCCTTCCGGCCCATAATATAAGATGTTAATTCATCTAATATGTGAGTATATTGGATGTTATAAGATACTCCCTCCGTTCCTAAATATTTGTCTTCTTAGAGATTTCAAATAGACTACCACACACGGATGTATATAGACATATTATAAAAGAGTGTTGTACTACATCATTGTGCCATTGCTGTTTAGCTTCTAATATCAACTTGGTGCGTTTAGGTACATATGTCATTGGTAAAGATCCGCGTTTCGACCCTTTCTGCGCATGGGGAAATGAGATATCGATGAACCGGCATCAAGTGAGGAAGCTGATAAAGATTGTTAGAAATGGGTCCAAAGATGGCAATTAAACTATTTGTTTACACTTTATCCAAGACAACAGCGAACTGCAGGATGGTAAGTAAGAACTCTGCAGCCTTCTTTTTACTGCCCATAATGAGTTGTGTCAGATGACAATGTATGAAATCTTATTCCTTTGCAGTGGTTGCCAAAGCAGTTTACTCAAGATTACCTCTCAAACTACATGATTGGTGGGCATGCAAAGGTTAAAGTATTTCTACCAGAACACGATGATTATCTAGATGTTTTCATGAAGACCGTGAAGGATGGGTGGTCGCCCATCACAAGGGGTTGGACTAGAGTCGTGTGTGCCTTCTGCATGGAGGAGGGCACAATATGGGCATTCCGCTTCACCTTGTTCAGCAACCAGAATATATTTCACCTCTTTCTTTACCGTCTTTAATAGTACAAGTAAACAACTGTGGTTCATCATTCTTTATTTGGTTCTTATGTAATTCTTGAACATATGTACCTATGAATCGAATAATGCATTGGTTGTTTGAACCTGATGGATATGAATAAAGCTGTAGCATACATTCAAATTCAAATCCAAATCCGGTACAATTTGGAAAAGTAGCAATTAAATTACGGTGAAATTACGCTCTCCAGGTTGTTACGTCACACACAGTTGGTAAAACACAAATGTTTGCGATATGCACCATAATCCGAGTGGTCCACAGAGAGGAAATGTGTGCAAGCATGCACACAGTTGCCGTTTGCAAAGCGTGTGCGATGTCAGGCAATAACACAGACGATACGGGCAAACTAAACGTTTGTGTTAGTTGCCTTGTACACGATTCACAACCATGAACTATTTCTAATGAAGTATGCATCGTAAACGTTGCACTACAGAATAGCGTGTGCGATAGTTATTGTGTACGACGATGTTACGACAATGCTTTGAGATGGCGGTGGGGGTGTGAGATAGAGGGGGAGAGATCTTCGTGTGCACCCTAGTGTTCGAACCTCAAGGTTTTGCCGGAACCCGAAATCTGACACGCATCCGTCCACTCGAAGTGGTCGTTGTGTCGGAGAAGGCGATAAAGTGGCAATGCTTTTTCTCCTAGTCTGGAGATAAAGCGGCTTAAAGCTGCCACACATCCAGCTAGTTTTTGGACCTGTTTAAGGTCTGTTGGTGTAGCCAATTGTGACAAAGCTCGGATTTTGGCTGGATTTGCCTCAATTTCTCTATTGGAAACGATGAAGCCCAACAGTTTTCCAGCGGGAACGCCGAAACACACTTTTCCGAATTGAGCTTGATGTCATATGTACGGAGGTTGTCGAATGTGAGACGCAGGTCGTCTATTAATGACTCGACGTGCCTAGTCTTGATGACGACGTCATCCACATATGCTTCAACTTCCTTGCCAATTTGTTTCTCCAGGCATGTTTGAATCATGTGTCGGTAGGTGGCGTCGGCGTTTTTAAGCCCAAAGGGCATAGTGTTGAAGCAGAAAGGCCCGTATGGGGTAATGAATGTTGTTGCGGCTTGATCAGACTCCTTCATTTTGATTTGATGGTATCCGGAGTATGCATCGAGGAAACACAGTGAGTCGTGTCCTGCAGTAGCATCAATAATTTGATTGATGCGGGGGAGGGGAAAGGGATCCATGGGGCAGGCCTTGTTGAGGTCTTTGAAATCGACGCAAAGGTGCCAGGATTTATCCTTCTTTGGCATCATCACCAGGTTTTCTAGTCAGTAAAGGTGTTTTATTTCTCTGATGAATCCGGTCTCGATTAACTTGGCTAGCTCCTCCCCCATAGCTTGTCGTTTGGGCTCAGAAAAGCGCCGCAGTGTTTGCTTGACCGGCTTATATCCCTTCAATATAATGAGGCTATGTTCGGCCAACCTGCGTGGGATTCCTGGCATATCAGAAGGGTGCCAGGCGAATATGTCCCAGTTCTCGCACAGGAACGCTCTTAGTGCAGCGTCAACCGTTGGGTCCAGTTGTGCTCCGATGGAAGCTGTCTTCTTGGGGTCCGTCGGGTGGACTTGAAATTTGACTATTTCATCTGCTGGTTTGAAGGAGGTGGATTTGGGTCGCTTATCAAGGATTACGTCGTCCCTATCCACCATGGAGCGTAGTGCGGTTAACTCTTCGGCCGCGAGGGCCTCGGACAGTGCCTCGAGGTCCAGGGATGCGGTTTTGTTTTCAGCGCGGAGTGCTATGTCCGGATCACTGGCGAGAGTGATAATACCATTGCGCCCGGGCATCTTGAGCTTCATGTACCCGTAATGAGGTATAGCTTGGAAGCGTGTGAGTGCATCTCGCCCCAATAGGGCGTGATATCCACTGTTGAAACGGGCCACTTGGAAGGTTATCTCTTCGGACCAATAGTTCTCCGGCGTGCCGAATACCACGTCGAGTGTAATTTTCCCCGCGCATCGCACCTGCCGGCTGGGAATGATTTCTCGGAAGGTCATATTACTTTGCTCGATGCGGCTCGTGTCTATTTCCATTTTATTGAGTGTGTCCTCGTAGATGAGGTTTAGTCCGCCGCCGCCGTCCATGAGCACTTTAGTGAGCCAAAACCCATCCACAATTGGATTGAGGACCAAGGCGGCTGGTGCCCAGACTTACCGGAATTTTGGTTCGTCACTAGCATTGAAAGTTATGGCCGTGTCGTTCCAGGGGTTTATTGCTGCGACTTGGCAGACTTCGGCGAGGTCGCGGACTACCCTCTTGCGCTGATTGTTTGAAGCGAAAGTCTCAAAGACCGTCAATACTCTGAGGTCGTCGTCTTACGGGGGGCATTGCTCTGAGGTGTTTTTGGTGAGGATATCCTCTCCCCTCTTGGCCACTTGGCGGAGTATCCAACATGCTCTAAGGCTATGGGTTGGTACGGTATCCGGTGTCATGTGTATTTTGCATGGCCTATCGAGCCATCCCTCAAGACGGTTCCGTGTCCCGTAATGGGCTTAGTTTTATTCACTATGGGGTCAGGTGCCCGCCAGAGAGGTTGAGTGGAGACCGGTGGTTCCCAACGAGCTGTCTGAGTTTTCCAAGAGCTTTTCATTGCCCAGTACTTTTGTACTATGGTTGCCAAGTCAGCAAAGTGTAATACGCGACGGCGGTTGATGGCATTTAGGATTCCTTCGTCCGTGCAATTATTGCAGAACACTGAAATCGCGTCCTCGTTGCGGCAATCTTTAACCTTGTCTTTGACAAGGAGGAATCTGGCCCAAAAGTGATGGACTATTTCCTGAGACTGCTGTCGTACATACATGAGGTTGTATATATCCGGAGGACCGGAATTCCTTGGCGGATATTGCTTGTGGTGGGTGGGTGGCTTTAAATCCGAACCCTAACCCAATTTGGAGTCCGGAGTTTGAAAAACTTCCGAGCTTATTAGTTCATGCTCCGGGATGTTAAATGATTTTCCAGGCTCGGCGCCCGATTCTAGGTTCAGAAGATCAGGAGTGTCGTCCCGCAGACAGGTATCCGTCTCTTTGAGCTCGGAAATCAGAACATAACTCGTCTTCAACATATGGGAAGAGTTGTTGTTTTGCTCCTCTATGACCGCTATCTGATGGGTGATCGGCGGAGATTTGATTTCTCTCTGATCGGGTTTAAGCCCAATCTGATCATAGTCTGTAGCAACCCCCATGGCAGCGATGCGATCCAGGAGTTCATTTAAACATGACAACTCCGCCAGATCCATCCGTTTGGAGTATTCGGAGTCAACACGGAGACGATTTTCGATGACCTGAGAAGTCATCATCGGCTTGACAGCCGAACGGGCGGCCATGGTAAAGCCGCCCAGCCGGAGGGTTTGACCTGAGGCCATGGCTCTTCTAGAGGTGATACTGTCCTTGATAACAAGGTGAGCCATCAATCCTGTCTTTGATGCCACAGCAGAACTCTCAATGAAAGCACAAATGCCGGTGTCAAAACTGGCGGATCTCGGGTAGGGGGTCCCGAACTATGCGTCTAAGGTCGATGGTGACAAGAGACGGGGGACACGATGTTTACCCATGTTCGGGCCCTCTTGACAGAGGTAATACCCTACTTCCTACTTGATTTATCTTGATGAGGATTACAAGAGTTGATCTACCACGAGATCGTAATGGCTAAACGATAGATGTCTAGCCGTATGATTGTGATTGCCTCTACGGACTAAACCCTTTGATTTATATAGACACCGGAGGGGCCTAGGGTTGTACAGAGTCGGTTTAGAGAGGAAGGAATCTTCATATGTGAATGCCAGGCTTGTCACCCACGCAAAGGAGAGTCCCATCCGGATACGGGAGGAAGTCTTTTATCTTGTATCTTCATGGCCCATCAATCCGGCCCACGTCACATAGGCCGGACGCCCAAGGACCCCTTAATCCAGGACTCCCTCACCCGCGTCGTGAGGACAACTTCGGCGGCCCACTACGGCGAGAGCGCGGTCGCAGCCGCCAGGCGCGTGCTAACAAGCTTCGTGAGGGCGGCCGCAATCTGCGTCCGGGCGGCCAAGGCAGCCCAAATGGCCGTTGTTGCTTCTCCGGCGGCGGCAACAACATCTGCCTCGGGGATAGCAACTGACGAGAGCAGCACAACAGCTGTCCGTTCCGCAACGGCGGCCTTAGCCTTGATGGAGGCCGCCCACGACCATGTCGAGGCCGTCCACGCCCAGCTCGTGGCGGTCACCACACAAATCAAACGAAGATTCTCCGACAACGGTCATCAACCCACGGCCGAAGAGTTGGCAATCGCCGAGAGTGTTCGAGCAGTCGTTCGTTCCTGCACGGCATACCTTGCCACGACGAAGCCCGCCAAAGCCCAGATCGCAGCCACCCACTCCCAGCTCGTGGCGGCCTATTCCAAAGATATGGTGGACGCGGATGGCGAGATGCTTGCCGATTATGGTGCGATTGATGCCATGGAGCCCCTTCGCCGGGAGACCGTCGGGCGCGAGATGGACATGGAGGCGGCGGCGGAGATTGACGAGCACCAGCCGTACTAGTACTCTTTGTTTTGTTTAATTAAGAGTGCCAGTCTTTAATTTGTCAGAGTAATGTTTAGGTCAGCTAGCTCTGTTTAATTGCTGAACTTGCTCGATTAAGAAGTGTGGGTGTGCTGTAGTCTCCTTTGTGTACCCAAATTATGCAATGACGTGGACAACCACTGTAACCAGGGAAATTCGAACCAAAATTTTTGACGTTCAAACTCATCACACACGGGTTAAGCTATCTGAATCATTTGTGATGTTCACATATCGTACACAGTTCTGAATAAGGGGCCGTGTCTGATAACACTTTGCGCGCTAGTTTTTTCGCTGAAGCGATTCCAAATTTTCGGCTTCCGTGGAAATATCTACCTCCCCGCCCCCTCCCCCTTACCAAAAGCCAAATTTCCCCTGTTTCCGCTTTCCTTTCTAAGTTGAAACCTTCACTCCTTGCTTGCAGCGCCGCCTCCTCGCCGGCGACCCTCCTTCACGCTGCTCGGCCTCACCTATCCAGGCAGGTAATCCACACCCAACCCCTATCCTCCTCCTCCTTCCACATCCCACATGCCCCGACCGCCGGCGCGACACCTTCCACCCAAATCACCGATCGCTCCACCAAATAAGCGCCGCCATAAGCCATGGTGCACACAGTATAGCAAGGATCTCAAGGAGCATTTGGCAATGGAGAAGAAAATCATGGCCGCGCGTGCGGATGAGGTCGCGTTGCCTGCCATTCGTGTCGACCCCCAGATCTTGGAGGAGCACCACGCCGTCGAGGCCACCGTTGACGCCTCGCGCGCCGACGACGCGACACGCTTGGCTGTTTGGTTCAATTCTGCAATGCGATGTTTAGTTGTTGTGGGTGCATTCTGTTATTGTATACCATCTGAGAAATAAATCGAATTTGGCTGTACTAAATACATGAGAAACAAATACAATTGCTATATTTCCAAGTAGTTAAGCATGATTGGTTTTGTTGATTTTCTTATCTTCTATTAGGAGTATGTTATATTGTCCAATGTGGTGCTCAGTTAACGATTGGTTCATTTGTTGTGGTGTTTAGTTAACTGTTTGGTTCAGTTCTGCAATGTAACGTTCAATTGTTGTGCATGCATTCTGTTATTGTATACCATGTGAGGAATAAATTGAATTTGGTTGTACTAAATACATGAGAAACAAATACAATTGCTATATTTCCAAGTTATTAAGCATGCTTGGTTTGGTTAACTGTCTGATCTTCTATTAGGAGTATGTTATATTGTGCAATGTGGTGCTTAGTTAATGTTTGGTTCATTTGTTGTGGTGTTTAGTTAACTGCTTGGTTCAATTCTGCAATGCGATGTCCAATTGTCATGGGTAGAATTTTGTATGGTTGTGCATGTGAGGAATAAATTGAATTTGGCTGCACTTAATACATGAGAAACATATACAAGAGCTATATTTCCTAGTTGTTAATCATGCTTCGTTTGGATAAATGGGTTATCCATGTGGCTTGAATTAATCTGATGAATCTGCAATGTGCTTATTTTTCATCAACATATTTTACTGATAGCATGCGCACCCTCGCTTAACCTGATGACTAACTACCTTATATGTGTTGCAGGGAAACAATGGGAAGCACTGAGGTTTAGAATCAAGGTTTGCACATGCATGGTCCTTTGTGTAATAGCACATTATTGTGGAATTGCAGGAACCATTCTAATATTTAGGTTTTTAACAATTTGGTCTTGCACATGTAGGTCCTGCTATCAGAGGTTTTGACCCACTGTTCGACCCTTTTTGCATATGGGGAAATGAGTTGTCCATGAATATTAGTCAAGTCAAGAAACTCAGAAAGATTGTTAGGATAAAGAAATTAGCGACAAAAAACAACAAGATATTTGTCTGCACAATGAAGAAGACACCAGTTCACTACAGGATGGTACTAACTATTATACCTTGCCTTTTTTATTCCTTTGCCCCATTTCCAATATAGAGAAGATATTTATGCACATCCTTGTTTTCAAGCCTTTCCAAAGCAGCTCACTGATGATTACCTCTCAAACCACCTGTATGGTCAGGAGGCGAGGAAGGTATTCATCCAACACCCACGGTTCAATATTGAAGTGTTCCTGAAGAGGACGAAGGATGGACGGTCAATCATCCACAGGCACTGGCCTACAGTTGCAAAGACCTTCAACATCAATGAAGGCTCAATATTCGCCTTCTGCTTCAACAGTTTTCCAGATGAGATACATCTGTCTATGTACCGTATATGATGCTAATTTCAAAAGGTTATAGATGTTGCATGTGAAACTTGCTGGTGTAGTTGTGTAATGGGGTAGCTGAGTGCTGAAGCTATATGATCTTGTACTCTGATGTATTTCCATTATGAAAATGGAATATATTGTGTGCTTAATATGAAATGTCAATTAGATTAATAAATGGATTATTAATAATAGGATAATTAGCCTGCTAATTGGGGTTTTCTATTGCAAACAGTTATTGAGAAAACACCTTGTGTGATGCATTCAATAATGCACATAGTTTCTAGGAATAAACCATGTTAGATTAATGAACAATCGCACACGACATCTTCTTGAAAACTATTTGCGTTAGGCCACCGGGCGCAAACGCTTACCACATAAAAACTGTGTGTGATGGACAGCCTTAGCCACACAGTTTCTTGTACGCACCGTGTGTGACGCATTCAATAACGCAAACAATAAAATTGTTAATACCGTGTGCAATGGAAATGCTATCACAAAGATTTAACGGGGAAAACTGTGTGTGATGTACTTGCGAACAGAAATGTTTTCCTTGGAGCGACTGTGTGGGATGTATCTACGAACGAAAACGTTTAGCGGGGACTGACTGTGTGGGATGTACTTATGACTGGAAAAGATTTCACCTGTATAGTTCTATTTTTTGAGCACTACTGTACATATAATCGTATTTGGTCGCTCACCGGTCGCACACGACCTCATTTTGCCGAGCGTGTGTGCCAGGAGGGCATATCCCCGATGGTTTCTGGGTCGTGTGGGAAGGACCCCCCTATCGCCCACACTCACTAGGCGACGGTTCCAAATGTCATCGCGGAAAGGGGTTAAAAATCGTTTGTATAGCACCTCGTTGTACTAGTGTGACAAGATGATGTATTACAGAACGAGTGAAGAGACTTACCGGCAACGAGATTAAACTAGGTATGAAGATACCGAAGATCAAATCTCGGGCAAGTAAACATACCAACGAACAAAGGGAACTACGTATGTTGTCATAAAGGTTAGACCGATAAAGATCTTTGTAGAGTATGTAGGAACCAATATGGGCATCCAGGTCCCGCTATTGGTTATTGATTGGAGAAGCGTCTCGGTCATGTCTACATCATTCTTGAACCCGTAGGGTCCGCGCGCTTAACGTTCATTGATGATATATTATTATATGAGTTATGTGTGTTGCTGACCGAATGTTGTTCGGAGTCCCGGATGAGATCACAGACATGACGAGGAGCTCCGGAACGGTCCGTAGGTAAACATTGATATATAGGATGATATGGTTGGGCCAAGGGGTAAGGCCCACGGGGCTTTAGGTGGGTGCAAAAGGAAGTTTTGTGGAGGTCAGGCACCATACGCCAGCGACCCTGGCGTCTGGTACTGGAAACCGAGAAGGACTCTTCCTTGCATTCCAAAATGAATTTGAGGAGGCTCTTTCTCCAAGAAACGACCCCAGGGCTCAATATATAAATAGAGGAGCAGAAGAGCAGGGCTAGCCCCTAGGGGGACCACGATTCACCAAGCCGTGTGCCGGTGCCCCCCTCCCTCTAGTTTGTCCTCCTCCTAAATCCGTTGTGCGTGGTGAAGCCCTGTGGAAATAGTTTCACCACCACCGTCACCACACCGTCGTGCTGCCGGAACTCATCTACTAGTTTGCCTCTCTTGCTGGATCGAGAAGGCAAGGACGTCCTCAAGCTGAACGCGTGCTGAACGCGGAGGTGCCATACGTTCGGTAATTGATTGGGACAGATCATGAAGGTGTACGGCTACATCAACTGCGTTGATAAACGCTTCCGCTTAGCGATCTACAAGGGTATGTAGATGCTCTCCCCCTCTCGTACTATACATCTGCATGGATAGATCTTGCATGTGCGTAGAATTTTTTTGTTTTCCATGCAACGTTCCCCAACAGTGGTATCAGAACCTGGTCTATGAGTAGATGATATGCACGAGTAGAACACAAAGGGGTTGTGTGCGATGATGTTCATATTTCTTACCACCAATGTCTTATTTTGACTCGGCGGTATTGTGGGATAAAGCGGCTTGGACCAACTTTACATGTCCACGTACATGAGACCGGTTCCATTGACTGACATGCAACTTGTTTTGCATAAAGGTGGCTGGCGGGTGTCAGTTTCTCCCACTTCAGTTGAATCTAATTTGACTACAGCGGTCCTTGCAGAAGGTTAAATAGAAACTTGATAATCATCGTTGTGGTTTTGCGTAGGTCAGAACGGTTCTTGGTAATTGCCCGCAACATCCACATAAAACTTGCAACAACAAAGTAGAGGACATCTAACTTGTTTTTGTAGGGTATGTTGTGATGTGATATGGTCAAGATGTGATTTGATATATGTTGATGTATGAGATGATCATGTTTTGTAATAAGTTCACGACTTGCATGTCGATGAGTACGACAACCGGCAGGAGCCTTAGGGTTGTCTTTAATTATTGTATGACCTGCATTTCAATCACTAAGGGCCATGTAATTGCTTTACTTTACCGCTATATGTTAGCAATAGTTGTAGAAGCAATAGTTGGCGAGACGACCCCGACGCAATGATGGAGATCAAGGTGTCACGTCGGTGATGATGGAGATCAAAAGCACAAGATGATGATGGCCATATCATGTTACATGTTTTGAGTGCATGTGATATTTATCCTTTATGCATCTTATTTTGCTTAGAACGACGGTAGCATTATAAGATGATCCCTTCACTTAATTTCAAGATAAAAGTGTTCTCCCCGAGTATGCCCCGTTGCTAAAGTTCGTCATTTCGAAGCACCTCGTGATGATCAGGTGTGATATAGACTCCGCGTTCATATACAACAGGTGTAAGAGCCAGTTTTGCACATGTAGAATACTTGGGTTAAACTTGACGAGCCTAGCATGTACAGACACGGTCTCGGAACACTAGAGACCAAAAGGTCGAACATGAGTCATATAGTAGATATGATCAACATAGAGATGTTCACCATTGAAGACTACCCCATCTCACGTGATGATCAGACATGGGTTAGTTGAGTTGGATCATGTATCACTTAGACTACTTGAGGGATGTTGATTTAAGTGGGAGTTCATTAGTAATTTTATTATTTGAACTAAAATTTATCATGACCTTAGTCTTAATAGTTTTTGCATATCTATGTTGTAGATCAATGGCCCGTGCTGCCATTCCCTTGAATTTTTAATGCGTTCCTAGAGAATGCTAAGTTGAAAGATGATGGTAGCAAATACACGGACTAGTTCCGTAACTTGAGGATCATCCTCTTTGCTGCATTGAAGAATTATGTCCTTGATGCACCACTAGGTGACAGACCTGCTGCAGGAGCTGATGCAGACGTTATGAACATCTGTCAGGCTCGATCTGATGACTACACGATAGTTCAGTGTGCCATGATTTACGGCTTAGAACCGGGACTTCAAAGACGTTTCGAATGCCATGGAGCATATGATATGTTCTAAGAGCTGAAGTTGATATAGCAAGATAATACCCGGGTTGAGAGATATGAAGTCTCCAACAAGTTCTATAGCTGTAAGATGGAGGAGAACAGTTCTGTCAGTGAACACATACTCAAAATGTCTGGGTATCATAACCACTGACTCAGCTGGGAATTGATCTTCCAGTTGAGAGTGTTATTGACAGAGTTCTTCAGTCACTATGACCAAGCTACAAAGTCTCCGTGATGAACTATAATATGCAAGGGATGACGAAAACAATTCCCGAACTCTTCGCAATGCTGAAATCGGCGGAGGTAGAAATCAAGAAAGAGCATCAAGTGTTGATGGTTAAGAAGACCACTAGTTTCAAGAAAAAGGGCAAGGGAAAGAAAGGGAACTTCAAGAAGAATGTCAAGCAAGTTGTCGCTCCCGTGAAGAAGCCCAAAGCTGGACCCAAGCCTGAAACTGAGTGCTTCTACTGCAAAGGAAATGGTCAGTGGAAGTGGAACTGCCCCAAGTTCTTGGCAGAGAAGAAGGATGGCAAAGTGAGCAAAGGTATATTTGATATACATGTTATTGATGTGTTCCTTACTAATGCTCGTAGTAGCTCCCCGGTATTTTATACTGGTTCCGTTGCTCATATTTGCAACTCGAAATAGGAGTTGCGGAATAAACGAAGATTGGCTAAGGACGAGGCGATGATGCGCGTCGAAAATGGTTACAAGGTTGATGTGACCGCCGTTGGCACACTACCTCTACATCTACCTTCAGGATTAGTTTTAGACCTCAATAATTGTTATTTGGTGCCAATGTTGATCATGAACATTATATCTGGATCTTTTTATTGTGATACGGTTATTCAGTTAAGTCGGAGAATAATGGTTGGTCTATTTATATGAGTAATATCTTTTATGGTCATGCACCTTTGATGAATGGTCTATTCTTGTTGAATCTCGGTCGTAGTGATACATATATTCATAATATTGATGCCAAAAGGTGCGAAGTTGATAGTGATAGTGCAACATACTTGTGGCACTGCCGTTTAGGTCATATTGGTGTAAAGCGCATGAAGAAACTCCATGTAGATGGACTTTTGGTATCACTTGATTATGAATCATTTGATACGTGCAAACCATGCCTCATGGGTAAGATGACTAAAACTCCGTTCTCCAGAACAATGGAGTGAGCTAATGACTTATTGGAAATAATACATACTGATGTATGCGGTCCGATGAGTGTTGAGGCACGTGGTGGGTATCATTATTTTCTAACCTTCACAGATGATTTGAGTAGGTATGGGTATATCTACTTGACTAAAAAAAAGTCTAAAACATTTGAAAAGTTCAATGAATTTCAGAGTGAAGTGGAGAATCATCGTAACAAGAAAATAAAGTTTCTACGATCTGATCGCGGAGGCGAGTATTTGAGTTACGAGTTTGGCCTTCATTTAAGACAATGTGGAATTGTTTCACAACTCACGCCACCTGGAACACCGCAGCGTAATGGTGTGTCCGAATGTCGTAACCGTACTTTCTTAGATATGGTGCATTCTATGATTTCTCTTACTGATTCCTTTATCATTTTGGGGTTATGCATTAGAGACAGCCGCATTCACGTTAAATAGGGCACCGTCTAAGTCTGTTGAGATGAAACCGTATGAACTATGGTTTGGCAAGAACCCTAAGCTATCATTTCTTAAAGTTTGGGGATGTGAAGCTTATGTCAAAAGGCTTCAACCTGTTAAGCCCGAACCAAAAGCGGAGAAGTGTGTCTTCATAGGATACCCTAAAGAAACGATTGGGTATATGATATGTCTCCAACGTATCTATAATTTTTTATTGTTCCATGCTATTAGATTATCTGTTTTGGATGTTTTATATGCATTAATATGCTATTTTATATGATGTTTGGGACTAACTTATTAACCTAGAACCCAGTGCCAGTTTTTTCCTTGTTTTTGAGTTCTACAGAAAAGGAATACCAAACGGAGTCCAAACGGAATAAAACTTTCGCGATGATTTTCTTGGACCAGAACACACACGTAGGACTTTGATTAGAAGTCAGAGGAGTCCCTAGGAGGCCACAAGCCTCAGGGGTGCGCCCTGAGGGCTTGTGGGCCCATCGGAGCTCCTCCAACACTAATGCTTGGCCTATAAACTCCCAAATATTCCCAAATGACCAGAAGCGTGCACCAAAATACTTTTCCACCACCGCAACCTTCTGTACCCATGAGATCCCATCTTGGGGCCTTTTCCGGTACCTTGCTGGAGGGGGATTCAATCATGGAGGGCTTCTACAACAACTCTATTTCCCTTCCGATGAAGCGTGAGTAGTTTAACACAGACCTACGGGTCCATAGCTAGTAGCTAGATGGCTTCTTTTCTCTCTTTGATCTTCAACACAATGTTCTCCTCGATGTTCTTGGAGATCTATCCAATGTAATATTCTTTTGCGGCGTGTTTGTCAAGATCCGATGAATTGTGGATTTATGATCAGACTATGTATGAATATTATTTGAATCTTCTCTGAATTCTTATATGCATGATTTGATATCTTGGTATTTCTCTTTGAATTATCAGTTTGGTTTGGCCAACTAGATTGGTTCTTCTTGCAATGGGAGAGGTGCTTAGTTTTGGGTTCAGTCTTGCGGTGTCCTCGCCCAGTGACAAAGTAGGGGTAGCGAGACACGTATTGTATTGTTGCCTTCAAGGGTAAAAAGATGGGGTTTTCATCATATTGCTTGAGTTTATCCCTCTCCATCATGTCATCTTACTTAAGGCATTACTCTGTTCTTTTGAACTTAATACTCTAGATGCATGCTGGATAGCGGTCGATGTGTGGAGTAATAGTAGTAGATGCAGCACTACTAGAAAAAGGGCTACTAATGGCGCACCTAATTTGGCCATTAATGGGGCATTAGTGGTGCGCCATTAGTACCACGCCATTAGTATATTTTACTAATGGCGCACCACTGGTGCGCCATTAGTATCTGGTATACTAATGGCGCACCTCAGATGCGCCATTAGTATATACAACAGTGCGCCATTAGTATGCCTCCCAGGGGCCATGTATACCCAGGTGCTTTGGCATACTAATGGCGCACGACAACAAGATGCGCCATTAGTAACTTCGGCATACTAATGGCGCACTGTTTAATGATGCGCCATTAGTATCCTCTGGCATACTAATGGCGCACTGTGATGTGATGCGCCATTAGTATGAATATTAGGTTTTTAAATTTTTTTAATTTTCTGTTTTTTGCACAGGTTACAAAAGGTATAATTGGACAAAATATAGACAGCACACATCAACAACAGATTCATCGAATACAATAGAAGATTAGTCTCTGAATACAATTCATCATATTAGTCTCCGAATACAATTCATCATATTAGTCTCCGAATTGAAAAGACCGAACAAAGATAGAACATTATATTACAAGTCTTGAGACCGCGAGTAGCGAGTTTGTCTTCACATTACAAGTCGATATCGATCATCTAAACTACCATCACATAGAAGAGAGCTGCGGTCATCACCATGAGCATCATCACGATGAAACTCGTCTTCATCCAGTTCCTCCAACGCTCCCTCCCCTCTCCCGCTAGATAGCGGGCATATCTAGATTCGGCCTCGGCCCTAGTGGTGTACCCTTTGTAACTGTTACCGCTGAATTGGTGAACCTGTCTCCGACACTCCTCCCAGTCGTCGTAGACTCCGGGAACCTTACCCTTGTACACAACATACGACGGCATCGCTATGAACTAGCCAAACGAAACGTTAGTACCAATTCACAGACAATACATAAGCAATATATAAGTATGCAACAGAACGATCGGAAGAGAAAAGCAAGACATTAATAGCATCAATTACATCTAAGTTGAACGACTCTCGAAACCAAAGAGACATACTACAAGTTCATTAAAGTTTAATTACAACATGAGCCAATCGATGTTTCAGAACTAGACACAGCATCACTGCTTTCGACTCGACTCAAGGGACCGGAACGTGGATGAAGCCGCCGTCTATCATGGGAGTCATGAAATTATGGGCGTTGTCAGCCTGCATTTGTAGTATTGTGTCGATGTCACTGTTGGACGGTTGATTTCTGAGGTAGAACTGCCCTGAGGTACGAAGGACATCTTGATGGATGATTTCCGCAAACTCCGACTGGATGCGAAAGAATTCTTGTCTGATGTCCGCGTCCTGGATTGCCGACACGCTCGCGGCCCAATCTTTTAGTTTACTCGGTAGCAGAAGTTGATGATGGTCCCGTACGATCGTCCGCATGTGATGGATGGCGTAGTAGGCACCCTTCTGACCGCCAGGCGGCTGCTTGACGCAGCAGAACGTCGTATTGTGGGAGAACACGTGCTTGCCGTACTTACGAATAGGCCTGGTGAAGGTGCCTCCAGATTTGGCGTAGCCGGGGAGAACATCATCAAGAACCTTCTTGACATTTGTGTAGTCTACGTTCGACTGACGGTCCGGGTCGAAATATGTGGCCATGGAATATTTGGGGCTTAGGAGGATGAGCGTGCAATGTGTGTCACTGCAGAAAACATGGAATGTTAAAAGAAAAACGATCGAAATCTAAGAATTCATATGTTACGGGGTGGTTGAGGGGAGGACTTACTCGGGAAAGTAAGGCATGAGGAAGTTATCCTTATCTGGGTTTGCCAGAATGACGCCTTTGAGGTAAAACTCACGACTTGCCGGTCCCCAGCGCTGCCCAAGATCTTGGCATGCATGTAGAAGGGGTCGACTATCACGATGTCCGGGGTCTTGTCGCGAATGATCCGCATCTCCATACTCAGCGAAAATAGCCGAACGAAGGTGTAGTGCAGCGGATGAAGGTTCAACATAGCATGGATGTCATCAAACCGCAGGACGATCGTACCCCCGATGGAGTTATCCACAAAGCCCTTGCCCTCTGGCACCTTGGCCGCGAAAACCGGGTATGCCACATCCTTCTCTCTGAGACGCCGCTTCTCCAAAGAAAGAACACTGTCATGCAGACTCCGCATAGAACCGGCTGCAACATCGAGCATATTTCTCGGTAGCATCGGCCTACCCGCCACATGCACCCTCCTCATTAAATCCTCAGGTGAAGGTGGCCCGTCCTGAGCACGGATCATACTCGGTGCCGGCTGGCCCGCACCCTTGTTAGTCTTTCTTTTGCATGCCTTCTTCTTCTCCTGTAATGGGACCGAGTTCTGCTCACAGACCGCCTTCTTGAGTGTGTTGGGGCTGAGAATATTTCGCACCTCGCCTATCTGAGGCTCGGTGAAGTCGGCAGCTAGAGGCGTCTCCTGAGAGCTGAACGGTAGACGACGCCTGTTGCAACTTGGCTTCTCCGCGGTACCAGCTAGATCGCGCACGTCTTTTGTTGGGTTGGGTTCTCGAGAAGGAGGCCCCATGAATTTGCCATCGTACCCATGATCGGCAAAGTACTGATCGATGTTGCCAAATGTATCGTCGTCGTCGTCGTTCTGATCCTGTGCCATATGCATGTTTGGATCCAGTGGCATAGGGATGTCCGGCACCGTTGCGGCGGTCTTGCCATGGGGCCGACTTGGCGCCGGCACGACTGGCGGTGTTGTCTTTGGGGTGGTGTCCCCTGCTCCCAAACGAATCTGGCTCTTCGGCCAAAGCAGGGGCCAGCTCAGGCAGGCGCTGAGGGTCATCACGTCATCATCGTCGGCCCCGACGGGTCGAATCAGAGGTAACAACTCGTCGCAGCCTGGCAGCACCCGAACCAGTTGAACCCTAAACAAGTTGGGTGGCATCTGGGTACCGTGGAACAAGGGGTTACCCGGTTGAACGATTTTGCCCTTGGCGACATCGACCAACTCGTTGTTCATGAAGTGACGGAGAGTGCACGGAACGTCCGCGGCGCCCTGCGAAAACATGTAGGGCGTCTGGGATGCCCAGTCAAAGGCAAGGAGATGAAGTCCTCGGCCGAGAGAGGCTTAATTAGTTACCATGATGATGGCGTCGAGCTCGGCTAATGTCGAGGCACCGCCAACGGCGGGCGTGCAGTTGACGAAGGGGCCGCTTGCTGTAGAGGTGCCGGCCGGTGTACACCCGAGTGCATTAAGCTCCCGTGCCGGCGTCGGAGACACCAATGCCGCCTCCGCCGGAGACACCAATGGCCCCGCCATCGCGTTCTGCGAGTTGCTGGCCGTGAAGCTAGGAATCGGGGGCGGCCCCTGTTGGCCGCCCGCAATCCATGCACTCAACCCCTGGATCAAGGTAGGCACAATGGCGGTGATCATCGCTCCGAGTTGTTGTTGCACTTGCTCTTGGACAATCTCCGGAATCCGCGCCACCTGTGCCTTGAGTTCTTGAACCTCGCGCGCCTGGCTTTCCGAGCTGGTCTTTTTCTCCTTTCGCCCACCAGTGTTATAGTATGACCCCCATTTTGTCGACAAGCCTTTGCCGGCCACACGACCAGCTGACGTCGGCTTACTGAGCTTATCCTTGTTCTTCATTACATTCAACGCCCTATTTATAGTGGTGTCCCAAGGGTTGCTCTTAGTCGACCCCGCGCTACTGCTTTCAGTCGCCTGCGGAAGGAATGTGAACCATTTAGAAATTTGGCTTCATTAATTAGAATGCAACCATATGGAGCTAATTACGCGGGGGTGTATTGCTTACCAGAACAAGCTCAAGCGCCCTGGTACTCGGATCCGTGGTAAGCTCCTTTGTTTTCGGGTCCTTCTTGTACCGGGCCCTGACATAGTTCCTGGTCTGCTTGTCACCGTATTTATCGAAGAGGGGTGGTAGGCCTTGCTCGGCACGGTCCGCCTCCTCCTTGTCCCATATAGGCTCTGCCACTCTGTAACCGCTGGGACCGAGTGTGTGTTCCCCTAAGTTCAGCTCCCGCATTTCTTTCCCCCACCGACTTGATTCGGAGTTTGCGGTGCTCGAGCAATTGATCTTGAAGTCGTTGTAGTCATCTTCGGTGATCGAAGGATTTTTCTCCTTGATCTTCTCATAACTCTCACCTTTCTCGATCATTCTCTTCACATTGCTTTTCCAAGTAGACAGGGCCTTGCTCATCTTCGTGAGGGCAGCATTGTTCACTTTATTCCCTTTGAGGCTTGTGTTTTCAAATTCAGCGGGGAACTTGTATCGTTCGTGCAGCTTCGTGAAGAGGAGGTTGCGCAAATTCCCTCGGTCAGGATGCCTCAGGTTCTCGGGGTTGATCGAGACGGTGCTCCGGAGAATGCACCCGAGCTGAAGCGAGTACCCCTTGACTATTCGTTCGGGCGCCGTTGGATTCCTGTCGGAGTCCACTTCAGTAACTTCCTCCTTGAGGGTGCAGAGCACGGTCGGGCGCCGGTCCTTCCGTTGCCTCTTCGGTTGGCTGCCATCTGTGCGTGCGCCACCATCATCAGTGGTGGCATCCTCGGCGGCATCATCAGTGGGGTCATCCTCGGCGGCACCATCAATGGTCTCAGGATCGGCGGGGAAGGCGGCGTCCTCATACAAGTGAGGTTGTTCCTCCATCTCCTGGGACAGCTCCGAGAATGCCTTGCCGCCCGAACCCCTGGCCTCATCGTTGTTGGCCATGTTTCTCTCTAAATAGGAACAAAGTTTGGTCAAAAAGTTGGTTATTGTCAAGGAACAAGATCATGGTCTCATCATTTAGGGTTTGTCGACACCGAGCCATCCTAAAAGCTAAGCTTTTATCATTGAGGGTTTTTCGACGCCGAGGCACCCTAAAAGCCTAAGCTTTTGTCATTTCGGTTTTTATCGACACCGAGGCACCCTAAAAGCCAAGGTTGTATAATTAATGGTTTGTCGACACTGAGGCATCCTAAAAGCTAAGCTGGGAAGGAGAATTCTAAGTTGGGCCTATTCACTTGGCTTTATTGCCGCCTATGGTTTAATGCAGCTAGAATAAAGAGGCACTTGATCCTACTTAATTAACTACTAAGATACCCCGGCCCATGCATTAGTCACAAGTACCCCATATGTCCTATTTTTAGCAAAGTCATGCTAAAATTCACGGAAAATTTCAGCATGACCTTTGCTGAAAATAGGACATATGGAGTACCCGAATTTGCCGGAACGGAAGTTAATCGACATTCCGGCAAACTCAAGGGCCTCTCGGGGTACCTTCAAATCATTATCCCAGGTGGACAAGGCAATGTGCTACTTGCTTAAATCTCTGTCCAATGCTCTATTTACAAGACAAACAACAGGTGGCAAAGCCCAGTGTTAAAAAAAAGGCCTCCATCACAACATGGAAAATACGTTGGCCTGTGAAGAGGTGAAACAATATATGCATCTCCAGGCAGTATCATTCAACATTTTGGACAAACCACTACAAGCAATACTGGATTGGATACAAGAAGAATGTGAGAAAATGCAAACAAATACAAATGCTGTCATGAACTAAAACAGCAGGACCCCGGTATTAAGCAGAACTGTAACGAGCAAGTTATGGATCTGAACTGTTTAGGAGTAACGATTAAATATCAGAAAGTACATTCAGCCTGAGTACATGTTTTTACCATGGTATTGTTGTTACTCATATTATATACAAGTATAAGGAACATGTGGATTTGCAAGGAAACTAGAGATGCACACAAGTAATGGCTTAGTAAGGTGGTTGTCTTCCAGCTTTGTTTAGTTATCAGAAAATCGGTGAATGATTTCTGTTAAAGTACTATGCTAGGTCTGAGAATGGATAGAAAAACTAAGCATGGCAGCAAGATGCTGATGCTCCTTAGTTTGAAACTAATAGTTTCAGTAGCACAAATCCTGTGGTGGTGCACATTTATGCATACAAAATACCGTTACCCACTAATAAGAGTGAAAGAAGCAAAAATACTGTAAAAATACTGTAAAAATTAACACTGAGCTCAACACTTTGCTTATGATTAACTCAGTGCTCTATAGCAAAGTTGTGTGCATCACTAATGCAGAGACCATGACATTACCCTCTCTCTTTTCTCTTAAACATCTGCAAGATTACTACTAGAACCCGCTGAATTTGGATTGCGAGTTGGCCGTAGGCCAGATAAGCACACAAGTTTTACATAGCCAAAGAAATGATTTAAACTAGAAACATCTGCAAGATTAATAAATGGTCCATAAAAGAGTAGTTTGTGATGCATAGCCATTCTTTGAACTCGTCAAATTTAGATAGCAAGAAATACAACAATTCATTAAATGCATGGCATTTTAACTATTTGGCATAGCTTTGAGGTGTTGGCTAGCATTAGTAAATTCTGATTGAGGATTTCATCAGTATTCAACTACTACTTAGCCACTTAGTGTGCATAATAGGCAAGTTACGTCATACTACAAATTGAGACACAAAGTAGGGCGTGGAAATAGATGGCATCACACAAAACTTGGCATCACAGATAGTGTTTCGGTAATTAACAACATTAGCAAACTTTTGTGTGAGAAACATCTAATTAGGGGCATATTTACTAATTGCAGCACTTCTGCTGCTACATATAAAAAGTTGCTTTCAACTAACTAGCGTTCCCTCTCTTCGTTGATTTAACAACTACTTACTACTTTCTAAAATTGACAAGGTTCCCAACATACACCACATATCAATACAGGTCACTGCATACTCTGTGCTGATTTGATAAAAAAATGTATGAAAAAATTGTGTACTGTGCTGATTTGATGACAAGAAATGTATGAAAAGATTATTTTCTTTCAGAAATACAAGTCACCAATAAGCCACCACAAGAGCTAGTAGGCGGGGAACGAATGAGAGGGGGAGAGGAGGAGGGGGAGCTCACGGGGCCGTAGGGATAGGGCAGTGGGGCGCGGGAAGGATGTCGGGGACGACGACGACGCAGGGGAGGAGGCGACGAGGTCCGGGTGGTGGTGGTGCTCCGGCGACGGTGGTGTGGACGGGGCGGCGTCCGGTGTCGGGGCGACGTCGAGGGCGGCAGGGCGATGGCGTCCAACGAGGTGGGGCGACGGGGAGAGCGGCGCCGACGTCGGGGCCTCAGGCGGCGGTGGTTGGAGACGGGCGACAGGGATGACGGGGCACCGGCGATGGGCGCATGGGCAAGGCGCCCCGATCCAGATCGCGTTTGGGAGGAGACGAGGACGACGGGGCGGCGGCGCGGCGTCGGGGCGACGTCGAGGCGGCGGGGCAGCGGCGTCGGGAGAGGAGAGGAGAAGGGGATCGAGGGCGAGGGCGAGGGAGAGAGAGGGGATAGGTTTGGGCCGGGGAGGGAACATGGATGAGGGCGACACAATACTAATGGCGCACCACCCCTCGGTGCGCCATAAGTACATCCATACTAATGGCGCACCACACCCTGGTGCGCCATTAGTATTTTTTTTTGATTTCTGCTCGAGCCAACAGGTTATCTCCCACCTGACCTGATCCACATCAAGTCCCCTCTACTAGCTCGACTGGTCAGCAGCCAGTTCTCACACCAGGAGGTCCTGGGTTCGATTCCCAGGCTCCACAATTTTTTTATGCATTTAAAATGCTGTTTGATACTTATTTGTGTTTAAATATGTTCAAACTTGTTTAAACCATAACAGTAATTTTTTTATAAGACAGTAATAATTTTTAAAAAATATCATCAAACAGTAATGCCGGTGGAGCGGGGGAGGGTGCGGGGGGTGCGGGGGGTCGGCGGCGGCGGTTGAGTAGGGGAAGGGTGCGGGGGTCGGCGGCGGCGGTTGAGTAGGGGAATCGAGGGTGCGGGGGGTCGGCGGCGGCGGCCGGTGGACCGGGGGGTGCTCGGCGGCGAGGGGGACCGGATCTGGCGAGGTGGGAAGCGATCGAGATGGAGGGGGATCGAGATCGAGTGTCCATGAAATTTAAAAATATTCATGATAGTTCAAAAAGTGCCCATGAAATACAATTGAGAAATGAAGGCTACGATTTAAATACAATCGATCTTAGCTAGCTATCTGTTCACAATCTTCTTGCCCTTCTTTTTCGCAAATGGAGTTCTTCTGTGGAACAGACGTCCTTTAGGTAGGGTGATCCTGCTTCTTCTTGTGGTGTATGCTGCTACTTCATCATCGTCGTCATGTTCGATCCTCGGGTCGCCGTACTTGTCGAAGTCTTGCTCATTGGCTACTCCATCCATTCCGATGATCTTCCTTTTGCCTCTCCTCACGACAACACGACTGGTCTTTGACGGGTCGGTAATGAAGAAGCATTGGTCCACTTGGGAAGCCAGTATCCATGGCTCATTTTTCGCGGTGACGTTTGCGCCCGCGGTCTTGGATTTGGCTTCGGGTATAACCATGGTGGTGAAATACGGGTCTTCTTTTAGGACGCTCTTGGCCCATCTGACACGGAACATCGGGACCTTCTCTCCAGCGTAGCTCAGCTCCCAGATCTCCTCGATCCTTCCGTAGTATCTGTCCTTGTCGTTACCGGTGTAGGATTCCATCGTTACCCCGGAGTTCTGATAACCATCGCTCTTCATGTCCTTGGCCTCGGTGTAGAATGTGTAGCCGTTGATATCGTACGCCTCATAGGTCATCAGGTTGTGCTCGGCGCCCTGTGACAAGGCGAATATGAGTTGTTCTTCCGCAGAAGAATCCTCATGTAAAGGGTACGACAGAAGCTTCTGCTTGAACCAATGCGTGAAACATGAGTTGTGCTCTTTGAGTATATCTCCGTCCGTCCTCTGTTGGCCTCGGTCATTGTACGTCTTCTTAATAAAGGTTTTGTGCTCTACCACCGAAGGATCGACCACGTCTATGTGTTGTAGCGCGACTAGGTTTGCTCTTTCAAAGTCGGCGAGTCGACCCTCGAAGTCGACATGCATTTCGCGGCGACCCTCACGGTGACCCCATCCAGCGAGCCTGCCGAGGTGCCTGTTGACGGGCAGACCAACGGGGTTCTCGATGCCTAGATAATTCGTGCAGTAGGAGATGCACTCTTCGGTTAGAAAGCCCCTGGCTATGCTTCCCTCTGGACGTGACATGTTGCGAACATATCCTTTGATGACACCATTCATCCTTTCGAACGACATCATGCTGTGCAGGAACGTCGGCCCGAGTTGGATGATATCCTCCACTATATGGACCAGCAGATGCACCATAACGTCGAAGAATGCGGGCGGGAAGTACATCTCAAGCTCGCATAGTATCACCACGATCTCTTCCTGTAGCCTTCTAAGTTGCCTCACGCCAATCGACTTCCGAGAGATGACGTCGAAAAAGTTGCATAGGCCAAATAGCGTTTCACGGACGTGCGCGTCCATGATCCCACGGATTGCAACTGGAAGTATCTGTGTCATCAGCACGTGACAGTCGTGAGACTTCATCCCGCTGAACTTCTGCTTCGCTGGGTCTTGGTATCTGCTTATCTTCCCCGCGTAACCGTAAGGAAGTTTTATTCCTAGGAGGCAGGTGAAAAACTGCTCGATCTCCTCCTGACTTAGAGTGAAGCACGCAGGAGGGTAGTCATTTCCGGTCTTCTTGGCCTTTTTGCCTTTGCGACGACTTTCTGTGTCCTGCTTCGCCTCATCATCATCATCATCATCATCATCATCATCATCATCATCATCATATATAGCGTGAAGCTCCTTCCTGATGCCCATTGATTTCAAGTCTGCCCTTGCTTTCGGCCCATCTTTGGTCCTCTCTAGCATGTTGAGCAGGGTACCAAGCAGACTCTCGCACACGTTCTTCGTGATATGCATGACATCAAGGCTGTGAGGCACACGGTGGATCTTCCAGTACGGCAAGTCCCAGAAAGCAGACCTCGTTTTCCATACCTTCAGTAGCGGCTCTGGCGCCTTTCGCTTCTTTCCCGGCTCTGGCGCCTTTTGCTTCTTTCCCGACAGTGGGCAGTCTTTCCAATTTTTCAACAGCTTGTCTATTTCCTCGCCGCTCCTCGTGCACGGGCGTTTTCGGGGTTCGATTTCACCATCGAACAGATCCTTGCGTTTCCTCCACGGATCATCGTCGCGAAGCCACCTTCGATGTCCCATGAACACGGTTTTCGAAGACCCGGGATCTCTATCTAGTTCGCGATACGTTGTTTCATCCATGCACCTTACGCATCCAGAAAATCCATGGACTACCTGTCCCGCGAGATATCCGTAACCGAGATAGTCGTGCACCGTCGTGAGCAGTGCGGCTCTCATAGGGAAATATTCTTTCTCTGCGGCGTCCCACGTATTGGCTAGCGTTTTCCACAGCGTGTCTAGCTCCTCCTTCTGCAGCCCCAGATACAGATTGATGTTGTTCCCTGGTTGTTTCGGCCCTTCAATTAGCAGACTCATGTGAATGTACTTCCTCTTCATGCACAACCGGGGGGGGGGGGGGAAGGTTGTACATCCACACAAACACAGGCCAGGTGCTATGTGTGCTTCTCTGGCTGCCAAACGGATTGACTCCATCGGTGGTCGCGCCCAGCACGATGTTCCTTGGATCCTTCCCAAATTCTGGGTATTCGAAGTTCAATGCTTGCCACTGGCTCGCATCCTTAGGGTGACTCAGCATCTTGTCTTTTTATCTATCTCCGGATCATTTGCGTCATCTTCTCGCTTCTTCTCCTCCCTATCCGCGTGCCAACGAAGGAGCTTTTCTACCTTAGGATTCGTGAAATACCGCTGCAGACGAGGAGTGATCGGAAAGTACCACACCACTTTTCGAGGAGCTTTCTTCCTCTTCTTGTATCGAGTGACGCCGCACACCGGACATATGGTAGACTCCGCGTGCTCGTCCCGATAAATGATGCAATTGTTCATGCACACATGGTATTTCACGTGCGGTAAATCCAGAGGACACACGATTTTCTTCGCCTCCTCCAAACTGGTTGGGCACTTTTTCCCCTTGGGAAGACGTTCGTGCCAGAATGACATGTTCTCGTTGAAGCATGCGTCGGTCATTTTGTGCTTTACCTTCATCTCCAGAGCCATGAGCGTTACTTTCAGGCGGGTATCCTCGGGCCTGCATCCTTCATACAATGGAGTAACCGCGTCTAACTCAAGTTGAACCATCTTGGCTTTCTCTCGGGCGGCAGCTCTTGCGTTATCCGTCTGCTTGAGAAGCAGCTCTTGAATATAAGGGTCCTGCACCCAGCCCATCGATGGTCCACCGTCGTCTGCTCCGCCGGCATCATCATCTTCATGATCATGCCCGTCGTCTGCTCTGGCATCTTCCTCATCATCATGTCCTGCATCTTCTACATGATGACTGTGTACAACATCACCGTCGTGATCATCTCCTGGGGATTCTTCATCTTCTCGCCCGCCCGAGCCGCGGTGGTTGTCTTGCTGCCCTTCCTCATTTCTTGCCCGACCCCCATGGACGACTTCGTAGTCATCTTCATCACCTTGCCACCGATAGCCATCCATGAAACCACGCAAGAGCAGGTGGTCCCGCACCTGCCCGGAATCCGGGTCCGCAATAAGGCTCTTCAGCTTGCATCTTCGACACAGACATCTTATCTCCGTCTCGTTCTTTTGAAGCATCTCGGCCTTCGCGGACCTCAAAAATCTATTCACGATGCCTTCGGTCATCGTGCGGACCATGGTTGCCTGCGGGGTAGAGCAAAACGATATTTTAGAACCAAGAAAAAATTTGGCATGACTTTCCCTAAAAATAGGACCAAAAAGAATGCTTAATGCCAAAATTATCGCCGAAACGGAAATGAATCAACATTCCGGCAAAATATTGGCAACTATCGCATTTCAAATACCGGTACACCTCCAAACACAAACACATATGCAACACCACAAACATATGCAACACCACGAACATACATAGATCTAGCTAGGCCATAAAAAGTGCATGTGCACATTGTTGTAGGGAGAACAACATAAATATAGCTTCCCCCCTTACTTACCTATCAAAACAAGGTAATTTAACCACTTAATTTGAATGAATCTATGGTGGAAATGAGGTGAAAAAGAGGAGGCACCCGAGACAAGGAGGAGGTGGAGAGAATGAAGTGGGGAGAAAGTGAGTGTGGGTAGGAGAGGTTGTCCAAAATATCTTCTTGCTGCCCACTTACTAATGGCGCACCAGCACCAAATGCGCCATTAGTAATCCAGGTTACTAATGGCGCACCTTCTGCTGGTGCGCCATTAGTAGTTTTGCAAAAAAACATACTAATGGCGCACTGTTCCACAGTGCGCCATTACTAGTTTAAACTAGTAATGGCGCACGGTGGAACAGTGCGCCATCAGTAGTTTTGCAAAAAAAGGAATAAAAATATAATAAAAAAACAACATTAGTGGCGCACTTTCCGACAGGTGCACCATTACTAGTTACAACTAGTAATGGCGCACTTTGTCTGGATGCGCCATTAGTATGTTTGGACAGGCGCACTAGTTCAAAAAAAAGTTTGTTTGATACTAATGGCGCACCCTGGGCCAGGTGCGCTATTAGTAGTTTCAACTCTAATGGCGTATCTGAAGGTGGTGCGCCATTAGTATATACTAATGGTGCACCGCTTGTCTGGTGCACCATTAGTGTCAATCCCATCTATAGCCCTTTTTCTAGTAGTGCAGGCAGGAGTCGGTCTACTTGACACAGACGTGATGCATATATTCATAATCATTGCCTTGGATATCGTCATAAATTTGCGCTTTTCTGTCAATTGCTCAACAGTAATTTGTTCACCCACTGTATTATTTTCTTTCAAGAAAGAAGCCTCTAGTGAAACCTATGCCCCCCGGGTCTATTTTCCATCATATATTTTCGGATATATAAACCAAAAACCCAAAAATACCTTACTGCAATTTATTTGTTTTTACTTTGTTTTATGTTTTAGATATCTTTTATATCTATCTCTATCAGATCTCATCCTTGCAAGTGACCGTGAAGGGATTGGCAACCCCTTTATCACATTGGGTGCAAGTGTTTGATTGTTTGTGCAGGTGCATAATTGGAGATTTGCTTGTACCTCCTACTGGATTGATACCTTGGTTCTCAAACTGATGGAAACACTTATCTCTACTTTGCTGCATCACCCTTTCCTCTTCAAGGGTAAAACCTACGCAAGCTCAAGAAGTAGCAGGAAGAATTTCTGGCGCTGTTGCCGGGGAGGTTCTACATCAAGCCTACCAAGTACCCACCATAAACTCTCATCTCTTGCATTACGTTATTTGGCATTTTCCTCTCATTTTCCTCTCCCCCACTTCTAAAATGTTTTCAGAAAAATACAAAAATATTTGCCTTTTTATTCGCCTATATTTCGTTTGCCCTTATGTCTTACTTAGCTCATTTGCTTGGTATAATTGTGTGTTTATTGAAAATCAGAAACAAAAAGGTTTGTGGATTCACTTAAAGTTTTCTACTTGGATCATCTTCGATCCATATGTGCTCGTGCTGAAACCCCAACTAGTTTAGTTGAGGGAAAATCTCTAGATGAGCATGCTCATTTTGTGCATCATCGTTTGTCTGAAAAAGGAAGACTCTTATGGAATCAAATAAATTGTTTGCTATGTTATGCTTGGAATCTTTTTGAACTTTGTGATTTTACCTGTTGCTCTAAGAACCCTAAAGAACACCTTCCCTACCTATGTGAGTTTAATGATAATGAAATCTTACCTTCTTATAAAAAGGGTGTTTATAGCTACTATGATATCGAACAAATTGAAGAATTTGTTGCTTTTAAGGGTGCTTATGAAGTTGCTTCTTTGATTGAAAAGTATGATATTACTCTCTACAAATCTAAATTTTTTGACGTACTTAAATATTGCTATGAAAACTATGCTCATAATGCCTATGTCAAGGTATTTATTGAGAGAATGACTGTTGCTTTGGAAGAAAATAATGATATGCATGAATCTATAGATGATTATGACTTCTTTGATTTGATTGAAATATCCCTTGATGAACATGATGCTTGCTATTCTTAAGGCCATGATGCCAATATTTATGGAGATGAATTTGCTATGGTTCGTTATGTTAAACATGAGATTAGTGCTATTGCACCCATACTTGATAGTTCCTTGAATCAAAAGCATGATTGCAATGATGTTATTGTAAATTCTATTAATATCAGTTGTGCTAATAATATGCAAAACCCCAAGCCTGGGGAGCTAGTTTTTGCTATGTCCGCTACTTATTGCAATGATCATGATTTGGGTGATGATGCTTCTTGTGATCTTGAAAATTTATTTAAGCCTCATGATGAATATGTTTGCTACAATATTGAAAGTGGGTTTGGAAGTGTCAACTCTAGGTAATAATAATCCCACTACTTTGGAGTTTGTTCAATCTTATGAAATTTTTGATAAAAGTGGGCTTGGAGATGTCATGACTTTATTTGATGATAATCCCACTATTTTGGAAGAGTGTCAACTTTGCATGCATGTGGATCATGAAGATAATATGTTATGTGATAGCTATATTTTTGAATTTGAGTATTATCCTACATGTAATTATTATGAGAGAGGAAAATACGGTTGTAGAAATTTTCATGTTACTAAATTACCTCTCGTTATGTTGAGATTGCTATTGTTTCTTTCTTCTTCCTTGCATATGGTAGGTTTTGCTTGTCTTAATAATTTGTTTGCCTATAAAATACCTATGCATAGGAAGTATGTTAGACTTAAACATGTTTTTCACATGCTATATGGTGCTCTCTTTGTGCTTCAAATTTTTGTCTTTCATTGAGCATCATTAAAATTATCAACGCCTAGCTAAAAGGCTTTAAAGAAAAGCGCTTGTTGGAAGACAACTCAATATTTTTCTTTTCTGTTTTTATGAGATTACACATTATTACCTCTGTAGTAATTGTGTTTTGGTGTTTTAATCAGTGTTTGAGCCAAGTAAGACCTTTGGGATACTTTGGTATATCGTTGATTTGATCTTGCTGAAAAACAAAAAATTTTGCACCGAGAAACATAATTGGTCTGAGCTGCTGGAGCGTGATAAATTCTTTAATTTTTTACACAATATTGTTATACAAAATTGTCCAGGTTGTCCTAATTTTAGAATTTTTGAAGTTAGAGAAGTATACGAAGTTTACAGATTGCTACATATTGTTCTGTTTTTGATAGATTCTATTTTCTATGTGTTGTTTGCTTATTTTGATAACTCTATGGGTAGTATCGGGGGCTATGAACCATGGAAAATTTGGAATACAGTAGATATCTTTCCCTAATAGTAAAGCACGGATTGACACCGTGGGTTCACCGTCACAATACGCTTGTTCTCGTGATTTTTACGCTTTCAGTTTGGACCGTTTCGTCAACTCTGTCAAACTTTAGGTTCTTTACCAAATTAAATAGTACCACATCTCTTATCTATACCAAGTCCAACCAGTTTTTATAGGTTCACGAGTTGACTACAAAAGAAGCTGGTTGAGAAAAGAAAATCAGGAGTCGGGTTGCCTGAGGCCATCGGAAATCAGAAGTTAATGAGTGAGAAAGAGATATAATGAAGGAAGAAGGACCATGGCGCAAAGAGATTATAATATGGTAAGGAGTGGGCATGCAAGAATTAATATATGAAGGAAATACGAAGGCATGGAAAGTGCGCGGCATCTACTACACGGCTTATATTTGTAGCAACAAAAAGAATGGAGTATCCCTTCCATAAGTGAGAAAGATATAAGGAAGGAAGAAGGACCGTGGCGTGAAGTGATTATAATATAGGAAAGGATATATGAGTGGTAAATTCCCAAAACATATGTCACAAAAAAGAGTGGTAAATTGTTTTTTAGTATGTAATACGCACATTCTTTATGCCATGTCTCTACTTAATCCTTCCTAAATTATGAACGTTTTGTACAAGTTGGATGTACTCACCAAAATCAAATGCCTAAATGTTTCAGTTTGTGATGTTAAGATTCACAAAAGATGAATATATGAGTATATTATATGTAGACGGATGTGTCATTGGCGGTGGGATCCGCCATGCCTCCATGGCCACACGAAGAAGAGTGATTTTTTAAAAAAAATCGACAATATGATGTGGTGTGCATATGGACACTAAAAATATATGTTTACGACATTGATGTTAACCAGTTAATATAATTATGCACCCGTTACAACACATGGGACATTTTTCTATAAGTGGTAAAAAAACGTTTCACATAGGGCAATCCCCCAACGCGGCCGGCTCATGCAGTAGGACCTCCTATACTGTGCTTTGCGCGCTGGGAGAAGACGCAGCGCGACCATTTGGGCCGGTCCATGTTCGGGCGGCCTGTTTTCTAATTTTGTTTTTTCTGCTTTCTTTCTTTCTACTTTAAATAATTTCGGACTTCAAAAAGGTTCCCAAATTAAAATAAATGGGAATTCTACAATATTTTTTTAGTAAATCATAAAATGTTTGTGTATTCAAAAAATGTTCGCGATTTTATAAAAAAACTGTTTCCTTATTCAAAAAATGTTTGAAACTTTGAACAAAAATGTTTGAGAAATCAAAAAATGTTCATGATTTTTTCAAAAGGTCGTATATGAAAAAATGTTAATGAAATTGAACAAAATTTGCCAATTCAAAAAATGTTCATGAATGAACAAATATCCTAAAAATTCAAAAATTATTTGTGAGTTACAAAATAGTTTATTCATGCATAAAATGTTCACTGATTCAAAAGAGATTATGTATTTCACAAAATGTTCATTAAATAAAAAATGTTCATGAATTTCAAAAAATATCCCACCAATTTCCAAAACAGTGTTCATCCATTCAAGCAATGTTCACCAATTCAAGAAACGTTTTTTTAATGTTCACAATTTTTTTAAAATGTTTACGAATAGTATAAAATATTCATGAATTTGAAAAACATTCTTCATTTTTGAAAATGATCAAATTTTTGTAGAAGTTTTTATGAATTTGGAAAATGACCACCGTTTCAAATATGTTCACGAGTTTTAAAAAATATTCATGATTTCACAAAATTGAGAGTGGTGTTGTATCTCGGTGATACAGCAAAATGTGATCATGGCCATTAAAGATTATGGTTTTTTTCTCCCGTTGCAACGCACGGGCCCTTTTGCTAGTTACACCAATATAAATAAAGAATGAATTCACAATAGTACCAAATAGTGGTGATTTATTTCCTTATACTAACGGATCTCATGAGTCTATTGAGTTTTGTGTTGTGAAGATTTCAAGTTTTGGGTAGAGATTTGATGGACTATGGAATAAGGAGTTGCAAGGTAATATTCAAGGACAACCAAGCATCTAAGCTTGGGGATGCCCCGGATGGCATCCCCTCTTTCTTCTTCAATCCATCGGTAATTTACTTGAGGCTATATTTTTATTCATCGCATGATATGTGTTTTGCTTGGAGCGTCTTGTATGATATGAGTCTTTGCGTTTTAGTTTTCCACAATCATTCTTGCTGTACACACCTTTTGAGAGGGACATGCATGAATAGTGAATTTATTAGAATACTCTATGTGCTTCACTTATATCTTTTGAGCTAAGAAATTTGCTCTAGTGCTTCACTTGTACTCCCTCTGTCCCATAATATAAGAACGTTTTTGGCACTACACTAGTGTCAAAAACGTTCTTATATTATGGGACAGAGGGAGTATCTTTTTAGAGCACGGCGGTGGCTTTATTTTATAGAAATTGTTGAACTCTTATGCTCCGCTTATATTATTTTGAGAGTCTCTAAATAGCATGGTAATTTTCTTAGGTTATGAATTTAGTCCTAATATGATGGGCATCCAAGAGGGATATAATAAAAACTTTCATATAAAGAGCGTTGAATCCTATGAGAAGTTTGATTCCTTGCATTTTTTTGAGATATAAAGATGGTGATATTAGAGTCACGCTAGTGAGTAATTGTGGATTGGTAGAAATACTTGTGTTAAAGTTTGTGATTCCCGTAGCATGCACGTATGGTGAACCGTTATGTGATGAAATCGGAGCATAATTTATTTATTGATTGTCTTCCTTATGAGTGGCAGTCGGGGACGAGCGATGGTCTTTTCCTACCAATCTACCCCCCTAGGAGCATGCGTGTAGTACTTTGTTTCAATAGCTAATAGACTTTTGCAATAAGCATGTGAGTTCTTTATGACTAATGTTGAGTCCATGGATTATATGCACTCTCACCCTTCCATCATTGCTAGCCTCACTAGTACCGTGCAACTTTCGCCGATGCATTAAACCCACCATATACCTTCCTCAAAAAAGCCACCATACCTACGTATTATGGCATTTCCATAGCCATTCCGAGATATATTGCCATGCAACTTCCACCGTTCCGTTTATTTTCACACACACCATCATTGTCATATTGCTTTGCATGATCATGTAGTTGACATAGTATTTGTGGCTGGGCCACCGTTCATATTTTTTATACATGTCCCTGTTGATCATTGCACATCCCGGTACACCACCGGAGGCATTCATATAGTCATATTTTGTTCTAGAGTCGAGTTGTAATTCTTGAGTTGTAAGTAAATAAAAGTGTGATGATCATCATTATTAGAGCATTGTCCCATGTGAGCAAAGGATGATGGAAGCTATGATTCCCTCACAAGTTAAGGTGAGTCTCCGGACTTTGAAAAAAATAAAAGAGGCCAAAAGAAGCCCAAATAAAAAATAAGAGAAAAGAGGGGAGGGGCAATGCTACTATCCTTTTACCACACTTGTGCTTCAAAGTAGCACCATGATCTTCATTGTAGAGAGTCTCCTATGTTGTCACTTTCATATACTAGTGGGAATTTTTCATTATAGAACTTGGCCTGTATATTCCAATGACGGGCTTCCTCAAATTGCCCTAGGTCTTTGTGAGCAAGTGAGTTGGATGCACACCCACTTAGTTTTTTTTTGAGCTTTCATACACTTTGCATGGCAATCCCTACTCACTCACATTGATATCTATTGATGGGCATCTCCATAGCCTATTGATATGCCTAGTTGATGTGTGACTATCTCCTTCTTTTTGTCTTCTCCACAACCACCATATTCTATTCCACCTATAGTGCTATGTCCATGGCTCATGCTCATGTATTGCGTGAAAGTTGAAAAGGTTTGAGAACATCAGAAGTATGAAACAATTGCTTGGCTTGTCATCAGGGTTGTGCATGATTTAATACTTTGTGTGATGAAGATGGAGCATAGCCAGACTATATGATTTTGTAGTGATAACTTTCTTTGGCCATGTTATTTTGAGAAGACACAATTGCTTTATTAGTATGCTTGAAGTATTATTGTTTTTATGTCAATATAAACCTTTTGTTTTGAACCTTATGGATCTGAATATTCATGCCACAATAAAGAAAATTACATGGATAAATATGTTATGTAGCATTCCACATCAAAAAAAATCTGTTTTTATCATTTACCTACTCGAGGACGAGTAGGAGTTAAGCTTGGGGATGCTTGATACGTCTCCAACGTATCTATAATTTTTGATTGTTCCATGCTATTATATTATCTATTTTGGATGTTTTATATGCATTAATATGCTATTTTATATTATTTTTGGAACTAACTGAGCCCAGTGACAATTTCTGTTTTTCCTTGTTTTTGAGTTTTACAGAAAAGGAATACCAAACGAAGACCAAACGGAATAAAACTTTCGTAATGATTTTTCTTGGACTAGAAGACACCTGTAGGACTTGGAGAAGAAGTCAGAGGAGTCCCGAGGAGGCCACAAGCCTCAGGGGCGTGCCCTAGGGGGGTGCCCTGAGGGCTTGTGGGCCCCTCGGAGCTCCTCCAACCCTAATTCTTGGCCTATAAATTCCCAAATATTCCCAAGCGACCAGAAGCGTCCACCAAAATACTTTTCCGCCACCGCAACCTTTTGTACCCATGATATCCCATATTGGGGCCTTTTTCGGCACCCTGCCAGAGGGGGATTCGATCACGGAGGGCTTCTACATCAACTCTATTGCCCTTCCGATGAAGCGTGAGTAGTTTACCACAGACTTACAGGTCCATAGCTAGTATCTAGATGGCTTGGTCTCTCTCTTTTATCTTCAATACAATGTTCTCCTCGATGTTCTTAGAGATCTATCCGATGTAATATTCTTTTGCGGTGTGTTTGTCGAGATATAGGGGGAGATCTCCATGATTCTACTCTTCAAGTGTGCATTTATTCAAAAGCAAATTCCTCACTATGCACATCTTCAGGGGGAGTTCTTCTATATCTTGCAATCAAATTCTTCAATATTAGTATTTACACTTCACATGTTTATCCCCGTTGAAAACTTAACCTATATTGCCATCAATCACCAAAAAGGGGGAGATTGTAAGTGCATCTAGTGCCCCTTAGTGATGTCTGTGTATTGAGAACTTATTGGTGAAGGGACTGATGCATTTGTGAGTGTACACAGGTCTATAAGTCTTTGAGGAGTTTGATATTTACAGAGAAAGTCGACCCCTAAAAATGAATGTCTTCAACTGAAGACTGTGGATTTTTGAAGACTTTGAAAGTGAAGAAATTGGTGTGGCCGTGAAGACTCGACATTCTTGCGAGGAACATGAAGCGTGAAAACTTTTGTTTTCGTAGTTTCATTTTCTCTTTCTTGAGTCATAGGAAACACCGTACTGTTAAAGGGGGTCGAGGAAAAACTAAGGAAAAGTTTCCAAGTGATGCTCATCTCAAAATCCTAAACCTACCAATCCTTTCGAGTGAAGCCATTGGAAATCCCATGCAGTTCAGTCAATTTCTTCAGTGACAGATACGAAGATCTTGTGGTCTTTGAGGAATTTGTTCTGACTGAGGAGTTAGGAATTCGCTAGTGTGGATTGCCTACAAGTGAGGAACATGATAGCCCTGAGGAATTTGAGCCTCATATTTCCGACTATTGCTGTGCTACGCGCCAGCTGTCCCAAAATTTCTACCCACCTAACGGTCATATCATTGAAGGGCATTTATGCCTTATCATGTCGGGTTGCTCCCTAGGCTATAAATAGCCACCCCCTACAACCACTAGCTGGTTGGCTACTCCGAGAGAAACTGACACTAGTCATTGAGAGCATCCCATCCTCCAAGGACTTTGAGCGAAAATCATCAAGTGAGGAAAACCCAAACCCAAACACCTACTAACCCAAAGTGATTGAGCATCACTGAAGAGATTGTTCCTGTGTGGATCCGACGCTTGTTACCTTTGAAGACCGTGCATCTTCCAGACAGTTAGGAGTCATGGTCTAGAGCATCCAAGAGGAAATTGTGGATCGCCGAGTGACTGAGTTTGTGAAGGTTTGGAAGTCACCTGAAGACTTACCATGAGTGATTGGGTGAGGTCTGTGTGACCTTAGCTCAAGGAGAATACGGTCAGGACTGTGTGTCCTCAGGTTTAAATACCTAGTCGCTCCAACCAGACGTACAATTGTCACAACAGTTGGAACTGGTCTACCAAATCACTGTCTTCACCAAGCCTACTGGTTCTATTTCCTCAACCCTTCCATTTCCTCATTACTGTGTTTAGTACTTGATCGTTACTGTTTGAAGACTTTGACTGAAGACTTTCTCAATTTCCTTAGTTCAATTTCTTCAGTCAGTTTGTCTTCATCCTGCTTATCCTGTGCTTACGCTTTGTGTACTCTATGTTTGTATTTCATTTCATCATGATGACTATGCTTATGTTATGTTATGTCTGCATCTGAGTATTTATTCCACTGCAAGTAGTTCTTCGCTTAGGAATTTCCTCACCCTGAAATTCCTCAGTGAAGAATTCATAAAAAATCACCTATTCACCCCCCCTCTAGTCGACTTAATGCACTTTCAATTGGTATCAGAGCAAGGTACTCCCTTGTTCTGTGTGATTTTGGTTTAACCGTCTGGAGTTTTAGTTATGTCGACCGCAGCAATGAAGACTGTGCCATGCCCCATCTTTGACGGTCTTGATTATCCCAAGTGGAAGGCCATGATGAAGAAGCAACTCATGGCGATGAACAACAAGTTGTGGACCGTCACTGAGATTGGTCTTACCGATCTGTGCAAGATGGCGGAGGCTGATGACATTCGCAAGTACACTCTGCTCAACCTCACGGTGAAGGACATCATATGCTCCTGTCTGTCTCAAAATCAGTTCAGGAACATTATGCATCTTTGCCATGTGAATCTTATCTGAGACCGACTCTCTGAGGTCTATGAAGGTCATAGAACTGACGTGATCCCTGGTTTGAGGATTTCATGGTATCGTGCAAGGTTATGACTTTCGAGTCAGAATCATCATCCTCTGCACCATGCCTTTTGGCAAAAAGTGCCAAGGTAACTGAATGCTACCTGTCTGAGTCTAGTGATGATGAATCTGGTGATAAATTTGGACCCAGCTACACCAAACTTGCTTCCCTTGCCAGTAAACAACAAAGAGCTTTGGAAAAATTTCAAATATGCTTGATGAGAGCGATGATATGTTGGGTGAAGAAATGGATCGCGCCAAAACTTTGACTGAAAATCTTCAGAGACTTCAGTCCAAGTTTGACAATCTTCAGAGTCATCATAACACTCTCTTATCTCATCATGAGAAGCTTTCTTATGAATTTCTTCCAAGAAAGCAAGATCTTGAGAAGCTAAGGGTGAGTTATGAAGATCTTCAGAAGGAGCATGATTCATTACTTGCTCAACAAATCAGCGCTGCTCAGGAAGAATTTATTCCTCCATGTTTGAAGTGCATTGAACGTGAATCTGCTAATTCTTCACCTGAAAGTTCGAATGCTTCTATTGCTGCAAATTCTTCACCTGTCTCTGCTATCACTGATTCCTCATGTGAGGATATTGCTAGTATCACTGACAATGCAGGGCTGAAGGAATTGTATATGACAGTCATGTACAAAAGCCTCAAAGGGCATCAGGCTCTTTGTGATGTGCTTAAAAAGCAGATCCTCAACAGGAACCCTAGGAAAGAGGGTATTGCCTTTGAGAGGAAACTCAATGCTGACGGAACATACTGGAAGCCTGAATAGTATCCCAAAACCTCACGGGTTGCTGCAAAGGGACCTCCAGTAGATCCATCTACTCTATCTGGCTTTACATGTGAATCCCATTCTTCTGATGAGTCATTTGACTCCAACTATAAGTTGTTCAAAAATCAGAATGGTGAAGTATTTGCTAGATATATTGGCACTAACTAAAGGAACGGTTCTCCTATGAAGAAAATTTGGGTTCCCAAAAGGTGCCTTGAAAGTCTTTAGGTGAATGTCATCATGACACCACCTCTGAAGAATAGGAACCCCAGATCAAATTCTTCATATGGACTGAATTCTTCATATGGATCCAAGTCCTCCTACGGACCAAATTCCTCACGTGGATCAAATTCCTCAAAAGGATCAAAGTCCTCATATGAAAATCATCGTGCTAACACCTCTGTTTCGCAGGGAAGATCTAAGGGCTATGAATATGTGTATCATTCTTCAAACCATTATGTTCATAAGTCCTCGAAGAATTTCTCTGCTTATTCATATGCTTACCCTAACTCTTCTTAGGTGAAACAAAGTGGACTGGCTTCTATGCCACCTTTCTCTTATGGAGCTCACAAAATGATGAACTCTTTGCCACCCCTTCAGATGTGGGTGGTGAAGAAAAAGAACTAAGCCCTTATGCAGGGTCAGGTCTCCAGACGAACTTAAACGTCTGAAGAATTTGCTGGAGACCTGAATATGCTTGAAAGGACGCAAGATAACCATGAAGAAATGAATTTTCATTTCTCACGTCCTCATATTGCTATATATGTTCTATTGCTTGATGAAATTGATCTGATGAATTTGATATCATATTCTTCACTGATGAAGTATATGAGTTCGTAAGTTGCACTAATTCATCCGCAGGATGATCAACCCAAAGCCATTGAGTGGATCCTTGATAGTGGATGTACAAATCACATGACTGATGACAAGAATCTATTGATGGATGCTCCCTTATCTCCATCGCATCTGAAGCATATCACCTACGCTGCCAAAGGCTTTAGGAGAGGAGATCTGTATATTGTTGATTTCTCTACAGGGCCACAGCCTACGATATGTCTACTTGCAAAAGCTTCAGAAGGCTGGCTATGGCATCGATGACTTGGTCATGCTCGCATGAGGAACTTGCACACGCTCTCAAAGAATAAGCACGCCATTGGCATTGAGAATGTAAAATTCCTCAAGGATCACATGTGCGGTGCTTGTGAAGCTGGAAAGATGACCAAGGCCAAGCATCCCGCGAAGACTATCATGACCACCACTCGTCCATTTGAATTGCTTCACATGGATCTCTTTGGTCCTAACCATTATTCTGCATTCACCAATGAAGCACCTCTATATGGTTTGTCATTGTTGATGATTACTCTCATTACACATGAGTACATATCGTCACTTACAAACGTGAAGTGCAGGAAGTCTTGAAACGATTTTCCTCGAGGGCTTCAACCAACTTTGGTGTGAAGATCAAGCACATCAGAAGTGACAATGGAACTGAGTTCAAGAATACAGGTCTTGATGACTATCTTGATGTACTTGGTATTACTCATGAGTTATTTGCTCCCTATACTCCTCAGCAGAATGGCGTCGTGGAGCGCAAGAACCGGACTCTTGTTGAGATGGCTTGCACTATGCTTGATGAATACAAGATGCTTCGTCATTTCTAGACTGAGGCAGTTGATACTGTGTGCCACATCATCAACAAGGTATATCTTCACAAATTCTTCAAGAAGACTACCTATGAACTCCTCACTGACAAGAAACCCAATGTGAGTTATTTTAAAGTCTTTGGTGCTAAATGTTGGATTGGAGATCCTCATCACAATTCTAAATTTGCACCGAAAGCACATGAAGGTTTTATGCTTGGTTACAGAAAGGACTCGCACACCTACAGAGTCTTTAACAACTTTCACCACAAGGTTGTTGAAACTGTAGATGTGCAGTTCGATGAAACTAATGGCTCGCAAAGAGAGCACCTACCTCCTGTGCTAGATGAAAAGTCACCTGAGGAAACCTTCAAGTTCAAGGCTACTGAGGATGTCATTCCTACTAAAGAATCTTCTCAAGAAGTCACTCTAGACCATGAAGAACATCATGCTGGTGCACCTGAAGAAAATGGATCTGAAGAAAATGCTGATCAAATTCCTTGTCATCAATGTCACGACCGGTTTTCCAATAAAAATATTTATTGAGAAACCAATCTTTAGAATCCAGTTTGAGATAGAAACCTCCTCACTGGTAGACAAACTTTTGATACAATAAGCCAGTAGCATCAAATATAATACAGGGTTGAGCTGATAATGCTCAACGATTTATTACAAGTGTGCCAAAATTTATACATAAAGGTGGTGGCATACTACTGACTCGCAAACATGGTAGTGGTGGAGTAACACAGTGGGGAGTGGATATGTGACTCTCAAACTATCATCCCATCGAGCGTCGAGGTGAGGCTCAATGAATTTATTTGGGTTGCGGAAGCGGGTATAAAACAGTGACCAAGCCAGGGTCGCATGAGACTGACTGGGACTCCTCTAGGCGTCGGATGCGCTATCGAACTCTTCATCCATGAGATCACCTTCGTCAGCATCTGGCCAACTCAACAAGCTAGTGAGTACTTTCAAAGTACTCGCAAGACAGTTCGGACGTAAGATATAACAAATGCATGCATGAGTGCGTCATGATTAAATTACCAATGCATATTCAAAGTAATATTAGGCAGGGTAAGTAAAAAGGGAAAACGGCGGTAGTCCGCCTGGAATCCCAACAGTAAAGTATTAGAAAACAATCGAGTGTCTAGAGCGACGCCACGAGAGTAAATTAATAAAAGGAAGAAAATTCATGCCACAGTCGGGCGTCTTAGCGACACCACATAAAGGGCTAAGAGAAATGCCACAGTCGGGCGTCTGAGCGACACCACATAAAGGGCCTTAAAAGAAATGCCACAGTCGGGCGTCTGAGCGACACCACATAAAGGGCTTTAAAAGAAATGCCACAGTCGGGCGTCTGAGCGACACCACATAAAGGGCTTTAAAAGAAATGCCACAGTCGGGCGTCTGAGCGACACCACATAAAGGGCTTAAAAAGAAATGCCACAGTCGGGCGTCTGAGCGACACCACATAAAGGGCTTTAAAAGAAATGCCACAGTCGGGCGTCTGAGCGACACCACATAAAGGGCTTTAAAAGAAATGCCACAGTCGGGCGTCTGAGCGACACCACATAAAGGGCTTTAAAAGAAATGCCACAGTCGGGCGTCTGAGCGACACCACATAAAGGGCTTTAACTGATAAAGAAATAATAGTCATAATAAATATATTCAACTCATGAAATTAAATGGGTTAGTCCATCCTCAAGAACAAACATTTAACTGATCTTAGTGCTCATGGTCCCACCGGATGATCTGTCACCAAAACTGGCACATGTCAGTTAGCACGGGACTTGGATATAGATAAGATGATTTGAGGATATATGACTCTGCAGAGTTTGTACAAAATTTCTCACAGTTAACGGATTTCCGTAGTCACAAGGACTAGTTCCGTTTACGGTATCTCAGAAGGAAACACAGCTAACCAGTACACACCCATCCAACCTCTCGATGCCAGGAATCACCCTCGACATCGTCCAAGAAAAACTTTTGAGACGGGGAGATCACAATCTCGAATAGCATGGGATCAAATTTATATACGCGCGCTCTAAGGGGTGCCCCCTCTCGGTCCCAACCGGAAACACACATGCCCCCTGACCGGATGACTGGCTTTAATCCAGGGCCATGGAACCATCATGCCGGCCTCTCCTTTTTGGTGTGTACCAAGAAAGCGGTTTGCGAGTTACTAAACCATATCCCTTTCGGGAAACATGTGATAGTACAGGGAGGGGAAATGGATACAAACCCAACCGATACGGGTTGGTACTGAAGTAAACCTGCATGGCATAAGACTGGCATGCTACCACATTGCCATCTTACCACCTTCATGCCAACACATGGCCTTGCATACTCATATCCAACAAGGTATGGATCATCGAGCCTACTAGTCTCAACAATGCATAATATACAGTTCATCGGTATGCTCCACAACATGCCATGAAACTAACTAAATGCAAAACATGCCAAGACACTCATCATATCAAAAGTTCAAACATGCTTGCCTGGTTCGGAGTAGTCGGAGTCTAACTCGGTGAAGTTCGCGGTCCCGTCACCTCCGTCGGTATCTATGGTATAAAGAAAACATACGCGCTAACGTGAATACCGAGAGGTGCAGAAAAAGTATTTCAAATATTTTTCAAATAAATCTGATAAAAAACTAGACAAAATTTTGATGAGAACAGAAAAAGAATCAATCAAAAATATGCTTCTGTTTAAAAGTTATAAAGGTTTTTGTCCAGGGACTCATCTGTAATGAAACATAAACTTCCCAGGGTTCTTTTTATAAAAACAAAAAACGCTTCAGACTCAATTACGCCAGCTCAAATGAGAAAGCGTATTTTGCTCGGAGGCGCTTTCAGAAAACGATTGGAAAAATAAAAGAAACCTGACGGGGCGGTCCCACCCGTCGGGTTTGAAAACAGAACGACGCTTTTGGCGCCAAAGAGCCGCGGCGATCGCCGGCGGCGATCCACGGCGAGGTAGAGGGATCGGAGATTACCTCCGTGCTCAGGGCGCCATTCCGCTTCGGGTGTTGGTGGTGGTGGTCGTCGGCGTGCACTGTGTAGGCGGTGGCCCTTGCTCCGGCGGACGGCGGTTCGGGCGAGGGTGGAGCTCGCCGGAGAGGGCTGCAAAGTGCAAAATGAGGAGGGGTCAGGTGTCTGGTAGCTAGAGGAAGTGATTGATGGAGTTTGGGCGTCGGAGATGACCTCACCGCAGTGAATCAAGCCGGAGGCCGAGGCGGAACGGGGTGGCCGGAGTTGGGGGAGGAGACCTCCTCGAGGTCCTCCCAGAGGCCTGGCGTGCTCTAGGGGAAGTGCAGGGCTGGTGGGTGCTCGAGTTGAAGCTCGGGGCCTCTATTTATAGGCAGATCGACGGGGTGGCCGTGAACGGAGAATCTCCGGCGAGTGATTACGGCGGTGCAGTGGATTGGAAGGTGGTTTGAGCGGTCGGGCAGCATCAGTGGAGATTACTGGAGTTGTTCCGCTGCTAAACAGAGCTGGCCCCGGCGTAATGGCGTCTGTCCATGGTGAGGTGTCCGCACGGGCTCAACGGCGGCAGAGAGCGCGCTCCGCGCCCTGCGGTTCACGACGAGAGCGACAACGCGTTCGGGGGAGTGGAAGGCCACGCGGCGGGCTCCAGTGGCTTGGGCGGCGCTGGGTGGAGTCGTCGGCGCCGTGTCTCCCGCTGGCGTCCGTAAAGCCGCCGTCGGCGTCGGTCATGGGGCGGCGCACCTTCTGCTGCTCGTCGCCGACGCCCGCAAGGTGCCAGGCGCTCGTGCGGTGCAGGAACAAGAGGGCGGGGACAAGGAGCAAGGCGACGCGAGGGTACTGGCGAGATCGATGCCCAGCTCTGAAGAAAACGACAGCAAGCACTGAACTGAAACTCTGAATTTACTGAAACTTGACAGTGACCATGCATTGCACGTGTTCGACAGAATGATCCAGGCATGTAGGGATTTTTCCTTGGGCTGATTTTTGGTAGAGTGGCTCCTCATTGCTCCAGTAGGCTGCCTGATTTTTGGTAGAATTTTTGGAGAAGTGTAGAAATGAATTTCACCAAATTTGGCAAATCTGGTCCAAACTTGCAGCAGATGTAGTTTGAAAATTTTGAACTGGAGACCAGTGGATCTTCATGGTTCTAGGTTGATGGTTCAAAGGACTAGGAGGGGAAAAAGGTTTGGTGGCAAAAATCAAAACAAAAAAAGAAGTTCCTTTGTAAATCTCCAAGTGCTATAAGAGAAGACAGAAATTTATTTGAATAGAATTTGAATGGAAATGATCACATGGGGAGGTTCAACTTGCTGGATTTGATGCCAATCATGATCCAAAGGTGAGGGAAAGGTTAGGAGAGAGCATTTTCACTAATGCCATGGCAAGAAGGAATAGTTGAAAGTGGCAAAGGACTTTTCCAAAAGCCATAGTGCATTTTCAAAAAGATTTTCAAAGGCTATTTTTCTCAAATGAAAAACATTTTGTCTTAAGCCCAAATGAAGAGCAAGGACTCCCAAGGCCAAAGGCAGACCCTGGGTGAATCCAAATAAAACTCTTGCCATAAAGAAATTATGTGAGAGGGAGAGTTCTCTTGAAGAAATTTTTTTAAATCACTCCCCTCAAGTCAAATAAAAGCTTTTGAAAAATCCAAATAAAACTTGGGTGTCACAACACCTACCCCCTTAGGAAAAATCTCGTCCCCGAGATTTCAGCTGATCCTTAAATAAGTGTGGATGCTTTGTTCGAAGAAAATCCTCTCTTTCCCACGTTGCTTCACTTTCGGTGTGATTACTCCACTGAACTTTGAAAAATTTGACGGTTTTCTGTCGGGTCCTCCTTTCAGACTCCTCTAATATTTTTACTGGGTGTTCCCGATAAGTGAGGTCTGGCTGCACGTCTATGTTCTCATGGGATACTTGTTTCTCTGGGTTGCTTATGCACTTTCTCAATTGCGATACGTGGAACACATTGTGGATATCTGATAATTCCTTAGGTAAGTCTAGTTGGTATGCGACCGTGCCTTTTCGGGCCACTATACAGAATGGTCCGATGAATCTTGGCGCTAGCTTTCCTTTTATTTTGAATCGTTGCAATCCCCTCATAGGTGACACTCGTAGGTACACGAATTCACCGGGTTCGAAGTTGACCCCACGATGTTTCTGATCGTAATAACTCTTTTGTCGGCTTTGGGCGGTCTTGAGTCGATCTCTGATTAGCTGGACCTTTTTCTCGGCTTCCTTGAGCATGTCTGGGCCGAAGATACGGCTGTCTCCGGTCTCTGACCAATTTAACGGGGTACGACATCTTCGTCCATATAAAGCCTCAAATGGAGCCATTTGTAGGCTGGTCTGATAACTGTTGTTGTATGCGAACTCGGCATATGGCAGGCTGTCTTCCCAACTGGTTCCATAGGTGAGCACACATGCTCTCAGCATGTCCTCCAAAATCTGGTTTACCCGTTCTGTCTGTCCATCTGTCTGAGGGTGGTATGCCGTACTGAAGGCTAGTTGAGTTCCCAGAGCCTGTTGTAAATGTTCCCAGAATCTCGAGACGAATTGTGTTCCTCTGTCAGATATTATTGTCTTCGGGACACCGTGCAGACAAATTATGCGAGAGAGATAAATCCTGGCGAGCTTCTGAGTGGTGTGGGTCGTCTTTACTGGAATGAAATGTGTCACCTTAGTTAACCTGTCGGTGATAACCCATATGGCATCATTCCCGTGTCGTGACCGGGGTAGTCCGACAATGAAATCCATCCCTATTTCATCCCATTTCCACTCAGGTATTTTGTTTGGTTGTAGTAGTCCGGCTGGTCTCTGATGTTCAGCTTTTATGCGTTGGCAAGAGTCGCAGCATGCAATGAAAGTGGCTATGTCCCTTTTCATTCCGTGCCACCAAAATCTTTCCTGGATATCCTTATACATCTTGGTTCCTCCAGGGTGGATCGAATATGGAGCGGTGTGGGCTTCAGCTAGAATTTGCTGTTTGAGGTCTTCTATGTTTGGCACGCAGAGTCTGTTTCCGTACCATAGTATCCCTTCTTCGTCTATGATGAATTCCGAGGCCTTCCCATACTCACCTTTCTTTTGATGCCTTCAATGCTGGGGTGACCAGGCTGGGCTTCTTTGATTCTTTCTACAAGATTGGGTTGTATTTCCAAGTTTGTTATGGTGCCTTCCGCTACCATCAACAAGTTGAGTCTGGAAAATTCCTGTTGGAATTCGGGTCTTAAGTCGGGCAGACTGTTGTTGTCGGCGTTGGGGTTCCGACTAAGAGCATCGGCTACTACATTCACTTTTCCAGGATGGTAGTGGATTCCGACATCATAATCCTTTACTAGCTCTAACCAGCGTCGTTGCCTTAAAGTCAGTTCTAGCTGTGTGAAAATATATTTGAGACTTTTATGGTTCGTATATATTTCACATCGATTCCCAAGTAGGAAATGCCTCCATTCCTTGAGTGCATGAATAACCGCTGCCATTTCTAAGTCATGAGTGGGATAATTTTCCTCATGCTTGCGAAGTTGCCTTGAAGCGTATGCGACAACCTTGCCTTCTTGCATTAACACGCATCCGAGTCCCTTCCTGGACGCGTCACAATATACTTCAAAATTCTTGTGTATGTCTGGCACAACTAATACTGGTGCTGTTGTTAATTTCCGTTTCAGCTCTTGGAAACTTTTCTCACAGGCTTCTGGTCATTCAAACTTCTTTTCCTTCTTGAGTAACTGGGTCAGAGGTTTGGCTATGGTGGAGAATCCTTCAATAAATATGCGGTAATATCCTGCCATTCCCAAGAAACTTCGTATATCTGTTACACTGGTTGGTGACTTCCAGCCAAGTACGGCCTTTACTTTCTCCGGGTCCACGGCGATACCGTCTTGGGTTAGCACGTGGCCTAGAAAGCCTACTTGCCTTAACCAAAATTCACACTTGCTGAACTTGGCGTACAATTGGTGTTTCCTGAGTTCTCCTAGTACAATTCTGAGATGTTCAGCGTGCTCTTCTGGCGTTTTGGAGTATACCAGAATATCGTCGATGAATACCACCACGAACTTGTCCATAAACTTCATAAATACTTTGTTCATGAGGTGAACAAAATATGCAGGAGCATTTGTTAATCCAAAAGGCATTACTGTGAACTCATACAGTCCGTATCTGGAGGTGAATGTTGTTTTGGGGATATCCTCGGTTCGTACTTTTAACTGATGGTATCCTGACCTTAGGTCAATTTTTGAGAACACGTTGGCCTTAGCGAGCTGATCAAATAAATCATTTATTCTCGGCATCGGGTATTTGTTCTTGATTGTGACCATGTTGAGTGCTCGGTAGTCAATACACAATCTCAGTGTTCCGTCTTTTTTTTGGCAAAAAGAATTGGTGATCCCCAAGGTGAGGAGCTGGCTCGAATGTATCCCTTGTCCAGCAATTCCTTTATTTGCTTCTTCAACTCAACCAACTCGGACGGTGCCATTCTGTATGGTTTCTTGTATATGGGGGTGGTTCCTGGTGCTAGCTCAATGCTGAACTCTATCTCTCGATCGGGTGGCATGCCTGGTAGCTCATCGGGGAATACGTCTGGAAATTCACATACTACTGGAACCTTGCTCAGCTCAGAAACATCTACCTTATTCAATCTCGGTTGCCGGGGTATTTTCCTCTCTTGGGCGGATACTCTTATTGTCTTACCATGGTGGTGTGTGATAATCACGGTCCGATTGAAACAGTCAATAAAACCTTTGTTGGTGGTTAACCAGTCCATCCCTAGGATGACATCCAGTCCTTTATTTTCCAACACAATGAGATTGGCGTGAAACTTCAATCCTTTGAACTCAATAATCACATCCTGACAGTAATTCTGAGTGACTTGCTGAATCCCAGGGGACTTGATGATCATGGATTTCTCCAAAGGAAGCATCGAAAATTTATTTTGCAAAGCAAAACTTTTCGAAATAAAAGAGTGAGAAGCTCCAGAATCAAACAAAACCATTGCAGGTATTGTGTTGACAGGAAACGTACCGAGTACGATATCCGGAGCATTTTGTGCCTCCTCTTTGGTCACGTGGTTCAGATGACCTTTCCTGTGGTTATTGTTGGGGTTGAAATTGTTTCGCTTGGGCGCTGAATTATTGTTGCCGTTGTTCGGCTTTGGTGCTGAGTTTCGAGGCTTGGGACATTGCTTGGCATAATGCCCTTCTTCTCCACAGGCGTAACAAGTAACACCTGGGCGATATGTGAACTCCTTGTCCCTAGCATGGAAATTCTTTGTTGGGCGTGAGACGTTGGACGATGATTTGTGTGTCCCACCCCTTTGAAAATCTGTCTTGCTTCGGTGATTTCGAGCGTGGTTGGTCTGGTCCCTCTTTCGCTTGCGGATATCTTCCAAACTGCGTCTCTCATTTTCCAGAGTAATGGCCTTGTCCACTAGTGTCTTAAAATCTAGAAAAGTGTGCACAACTAGTTGGCATTTAAGCGCGGGTGCTAGGCCGTCAAGGAATTTCTCCATCTTCTTGTTTTCTGTCATACGCTCTTCATTTGCGTAGCGGGATAACAGAGTAAATTGGTCGTTGTAATCTGACACTGTCATGTTCCTTTGCTTGAGGTCATTGAACTCCCTTTTCTTGATTTTCATAATACTCTTAGGAATGTGTGCACCGCGGAAACCTTCCTTGAAATCATCCCAGGTTATATCATTTTCGTTGGGATGCATGTGCAAGAAATTCTCCCACCAAGATGCAGCGGCTCCTGTGAGATAGTGCGGAGCATAAAGTACCTTCTCGGGGTCTGAACATTTTGCAATAATTAATTTTCTCTCCATATCTCGAAGCCAGTCTTCGGCCTCAAGTGGCTTTTCAGTATGAGAAAAAGTCTGGGGACGTGTCTTCTGTAGTTCGGATAATTTAGAATGCTGTTGATACTGCCCATGGTGATTTCCCATGTTAATGACTTGGTTCATCATTTCACGTTGTTGTTGCTGACTTTGTTCATAAAGGCGGCATATTTGAGATAGTGCCGTCTCACTGTCCTGTTGACTTGTCTGACCTCGTGTGAAATTGTTGCTTGGCTGAGTATCATGGTATTGATTTGACTGCCCTTGTGCAAAATTTTTGCCCGGTTGATTGCCATAATTTTCCTCTGGTGGAGTTGGCATGGAGCGAGTCCAAGGACGAGACATTTTTCACTCCGGGGATGTATTTTTGCAAAGCCCATAAGTAACGAAAATAAATCCATAAAAGCACAAGGTTGGTAGAGAAACCAAATAGCCAAGATTACTCAAAGGAAAAACAAATCGATTTGCGCATAGAGAAGGACTGCATCATTACGTATCTTACACGCGGCGATAATTATACAATACATCACTCAGGATATGCGTACATAATCCTGACATGTTATTTAGGCTAGTACACTTCTCCAGATCCTACATGATGCGCAAACAGGCTACTTCCCACAACACCTCTTGCAAGGCGGTACAACGCGCGATGGCTAAGCGTACTTAGTCGGAGATGTTGATGACATCCTTGGCCCTGCCAAGGGTGAGGCGTAGCGAAGCCGGGGACTCGATTTCTTCCTTGCTAATAGGCTCCATACGAGTAGTGCTGCGCCGAGTAGATGGAGCGGGTGCCAGGGGCGGAATAACACGAATAGGAGTCGGCGTGAGGGGCGGTGCAATGCGTGCTGGAGTGGGCACAATGACCTGGTTGAACTCCTCGGTGGTAGACAGGCGACGAGCAGGTGCATGGGATGCTGAGGACGAGACAAAAGTCAGTGGCGGTGCGGTAGGCAGGAGCTCCCTCCTGTTGGCGGCACAACCATGGACTGAGTCCATGCGGGCGGCCACGAAGTCATCCACCAAGTTGTCGAAGGCTGCCTCCAAGGCCCGGAGATACTCAATAAGCATCTCAAAAGCCTCGTCTCGTTCTCCTCTGGGGCAGGAGAATGCGTAGTGACAGGTGTAGGGCACATGGCATGGAAGATAGCGGTAGCGACGAGCCTTCATCGCGGGAAGGACATCCCTGAGACGAGCTATCGCCTCGCGGGCTGCCATCTGGATAGCGTGCTTCTCCATAGGCATGGCTCTCCCCAAGAACCGGAAGCGGCGTAGCTCACCACACCCTCCCTTGAACTGCACCGAGGCCTGGTGCATAGTCAGACTGTCGTTGACTTTGTGCTGGCAGAGAGTGACGACTGGGCGCACAGATGGCCCCATCGCGACCTGAACAACGAAGGAGAGAAGCTTGACGAACCCATCGGGCACGTTGGCGAAGGTTTGAGACTCACAGCTGTGGTCGGCCATCTACAAAAGTAGGCAAAAATCCTGAATGGTCAGATCATAAATATATGCTGACTGTCAGAAAAATGACTACGATTGCAAAAACGTGAATAAGCTCTATCATGCTAATAACCGATTAGCGATCGCACCTAGTGGCTTCCTACAGTCAGCTTGGCTCTGGTACCAAGCTTGTCACGACTGGTTTTCCAATAAAAATATTTATTGAGAAACCAATCTTTAGAATCCAGTTTGAGATAGAAACCTCCTCACTGGTAGACAAACTTTTGATACAATAAGCCAGTAGCATCAAATATAATACATGGTTGAGCTGATAATGCTCAACAATTTATTACAAGTGTACCAAAATTTATACATAAAGGTGGTGGCATACTACTGACTCGCAAACATGGTAGTGGTGGAGTAACACAGTGGGGAGTGGATACGTGACTCTCAAACTATCATCCCATCGAGCGTCGAGGTGAGGCTCAATGAATTTATTTGGGTTGCGGAAGCGGGTATAAAACAGTGACCAAGCCAGGGTCGCATGAGACTGACTGGGACTCCTCTAGGCGTTGGATGCGCTATCGAACTCTTCATCCATGAGATCACCTTCGTCAGCATCAGGCCAAATCAACAAGCCAGTGAGTACTTTGAAAGTACTCGCAAGACAGTTCGGACGTAAGATATAACAAATGCATGCATGAGTGCGTCACGATTAAATTATCAATGCATATTCAAAGTAATATTAGGCAGGGTAAGTAAAAAGGGAAAACGGCGGTAGTCCGCCTGGAATCCCAACAGTAAAGTATTAGAAAACAATCGAGTGGCTAGAGCGATGCCACGAGAGTAAATTAATAAAAGGAAGAAAATTCATGCCACAGTCGGGCGTCTTAGCGACACCACATAAAGGGCTAAGAGAAATGCCACAGTCGGGCGTCTGAGCGACACCACATAAAGGGCCTTAAAAGAAATGCCACAGTCGGGCGTCTGAGCGACACCACATAAAGGGCTTTAAAAGAAATGCCATAGTCGGGCGTCTGAGCGACACCACATAAAGGGCTTTAAAAGAAATGCCACAGTCGGGCGTCTGAGCGACACCACATAAAGGGTTTTAAAAGAAATGCCACAGTCGGGCGTCTGAGCGACACCACATAAAGGGCTTTAAAAGAAATGCCACAGTCGGGCGTCTGAGCGACACCACATAAAGGGCTTTAAAAGAAATGCCACAGTCGGGCGTCTGAGCGACACCACATAAAGGGCTTTAAAAGAAATGCCACAGTCGGGCGTCTGAGCGACACCACATAAAGGGCTTTAACTGATAAAGAAATAATAGTCATAATAAATATATTCAACTCATGAAATTAAATGGGTTAGTCCATCCTCAAGAACAAACATTTAACTGATCTTAGTGCTCATGGTCCCACCGGATGATCTGTCACCAAAACTGGCACATGTCAGTTAGCACGGGACTTGGATATAGATAAGATGATTTGAGGATATATGACTCTGCAGAGTTTGTACAAAATTTCTCACAGTTAACGGATTTCCGTAGTCACAAGGACTAGTTCCGTTTATGGTATCTCAGAAGGAAACACAGCTAACCAGTACACACCCATCCAACCTCTCGATGCCAGGAATCACCCTCGACATCGTCCAAGAAAAACTTTTGAGACGGGGAGATCACAATCTCGAATAGCATGGGATCAAATTTATATACGCGCGCTCTAAGGGGTGCCCCCTCTCGGTCCCAACCGGAAACACACATGCCCCCTGACCGGATGACTGGCTTTAATCCAGGGCCATGGAACCATCATGCCGGCCTCTCCTTTTTGGTGTGTACCAAGAAAGCGGTTTGCGAGTTACTAAACCATATCCCTTTCGGGAAACATGTGATAGTACAGGGAGGGGAAATGGATACAAACCCAACCGATACGGGTTGGTACTGAAGTAAACCTGCATGGCATAAGACTGGCATGCTACCACATTGCCATCTTACCACCTTCATGCCAACACATGGCCTTGCATACTCATATCCAACAAGGTATGGATCATCGAGGTTACTAGTCTCAACAATGCATAATATACAGTTCATCGGTATGCTCCACAACATGCCATGAAACTAACTAAATGCAAAACATGCCAAGACACTCATCATATCAAAAGTTCAAACATGCTTGCCTGGTTCGGAGTAGTCGGAGTCTAACTCGGTGAAGTTCGCGGTCCCGTCACCTCCGTCGGTATCTACGGTATAAAGAAAACATACGCGCTAACGTGAATACTGAGAGGTGCAGAAAAAGTATTGCAAATATTTTTCAAATAAATCTGATAAAAAACTAGACAAAATTTTGATGAGAACAGAAAAAGAATCAATCAAAAATATGCTTCTGTTAAAAAGTTATAAAGGTTTTTGTCCAGGGACTCATCTGTAATGAAACAGAAACTTCCCAGGGTTCTTTTTATAAAAACAAAAAACGCTTCAGACTCAATTACGCCAGCTCAAATGAGAAAGCGTATTTTTCCCGGAGGCGCTTTCAGAAAACGATTCGAAAAATAAAAGAAACCTGACGGGGCGGTCCCACCCGTCGGGTTTGAAAACAGAACGGCGCTTTTGGCGCCAGAGAACCGCGGCGATCGCCGGCGGCGATCCACGGCGAGGCAGAGGGATCGGAGGTTACCTCCGTGCTCAGGGCGCCATTCCGCGTCGGGTGTTGGTGGTGGTGGTCGTCGGCGTGCACTGTGTAGGCGGTGGCCCTTGCTCCGGCGGACGGCGGTTCGGGCGAGGGTGGAGCTCGCCGGAGAGGGCTGCAAAGTGCAAAATGAGGAGGGGGGTCAGGTGTCTGGTAGCTAGAGGAAGTGATTGATGGAGTTTGGGCGTTGGAGATGACCTCACCGCAGTGAATCAAGCTGGAGGCCGAGGCGGAACGGGGTGGCCGGAGTTTTGGGAGGAGACCTCCTCGAGGTCCTCCCAGAGGCCTGGCGTGCTCTAGGGGAAGTGCAGGGCTGGTGGGTGCTCGAGTTGAAGCTCGGGGCCTCTATTTATAGGCAGATCGACGGGGTGGCCGTGAATGGAGAATCTCCGGCGAGTGATTACGGCGGTGCAGTGGATTGGAAGGTGGTTTGAGCGGTCGGGCAGCATCAGTGGAGATTACTGGAGTTGTTCCGCTGCTAAACGGAGCTGGCCCCGGCGTAATGGCGTCTGTCCATGGTGAGGTGTCCGCACGGGCTCAACGGCGGCAGAGAGCGTGCTCCGCGCCCTGCGGTTCACGACGAGAGCGACAACGCGTTCGGGGGAGTGGAAGGCCACGCGGCGGGCTCCGGTGGCTTGGGCGGCGCTGGGTGGAGTCGTCGGCGCCGTGTCTCCCGCTGGCGTCCGTAAAGCCGCCGTCGGCGTCGGTCACGGGGCGGCGCACCTTCTGCTGCTCGTCGCCGACGCTCGCAAGGTGCCAGGCGCTCGTGCGGTGCAGGAACAAGAGGGCGGGGACGAGGAGTAAGGCGATGCGAGGGTACTGGCGAGATCGATGCCCAGCTCTGAAGAAAACGACAGCAAGCACTGAACTGAAACTCTGAATTTACTGAAACTTGACAGTGACCATGCATTGCACGTGTTCGACAGAATGATCCAGGCATGTAGGGATTTTTCCTTGGGCTGATTTTTGGTAGAGTGTCTCCTCATTGCTCCAGTAGGCTGCCTGATTTTTGGTAGAATTTTTAGAGAAGTGTAGAAATGAATTTCACCAAATTTGGCAAATCTGGTCCAAACTTGCAGCAGATGTAGTTTGAAAATTTTGAACTGGAGACCAGTGGATCTTCATGGTTCTAGGTTGATGGTTCAAAGGACTAGGAGGGGAAAAAGGTTTGGTGGCAAAAATCAAAACAGAAAAAGAAGTTCCTTTGTAAATCTCCAAGTGCTATAAGAGAAGACAGAAATTTATTTGAATAGAATTTGAATGGAAATGATCACATGGGGAGGTTCAACTTGCTGGATTTGATGCAAATCATGATCCAAAGGTGAGGGAAAGGTTAGGAGAGAGCATTTTCACTAATGCCATGGCAAGAAGGAATAGTTGAAAGTGGCAAAGGACTTTTCCAAAAGCCATAGTGCATTTTCAAAAAGATTTTCAAAGGCTATTTTTCTCAAATGAAAAACATTTTGTCTTAAGCCCAAATGAAGAGCAAGGACTCCCAAGGCCAAAGGCAGACCCTGGGTGAATCCAAATAAAACTCTTGCCATAAAGAAATTATGTGAGAGGGAGAGTTCTCTTGAAGAAATTTTTTTAAATCACTCCCCTCAAGTCAAATAAAACCTTTTGAAAAATCCAAATAAAACTTGGGTGTCACAATCAATCCGCTCATCCTCGCATTGCAAATGAAGTGCAGATTGAGAAAATCATCAGCGACATCAACGCACCAGGTCCTCGCACACGCTCAAAAGCTTCACATTTTTCTAACTTTTGTGGGTACTTTGCTTTCGTCTCTATCATAGAGCCCACTAAGGTAGATGAAGCATTTCTGGAGGCTGAGTGGATTCAAGCTATGCAAGAGGAATTACATCTGTTCGAGCTCAACAACGTCTGGGAACTTGTCAAGCGACCAGACTCTCGCAAGCACAGTATCATCGGCACAAAGTGGATCTACCGCAACAAGCAAGATGAAAATGGCCTTGTGGTGAGGAATAAGGCACAGCTTGTAGCTCAAGGCTGCACACAGGTTGAAGGAATTGATTTCGATGAAACTTTTGCACCTGGTTCTAGACTTGAGGCTATTCGCATATTACTTGCTTATGCTGACATCGTCTTATATCAAATGGATGTGAAAAATGCATTCCTCAATGGTAAGCTTGAGGAAGAAGTATATGTTGCTCAATCCCCAGGTTTTGAAGATCCAAAGCATCCTGACCAAGTCTACCGACTCAATAAGGCCCTCTATGTCCTCAGGCTGGCCCCTCGGGCGTGGTATGATACTTTGAAGGAATTCCTCATGAAGAAAGGCTTCAAACCCGGTTCACTTGACCCAACTCTTTTCACGAAAACTTATGATGATGAATTATTCGTGTGCCAAATATATGTTGATGATATCATATTTGGCTGTACTGACCAACGTTACACTGACGAATTTGGTATATGATGAGGGAGGAATATGAAATGTCTATGATGGGAGAATTAAAATTCTTCTTAGGTCTTCAAATTCATCAACGGCGCATCGGCATCTTCATATCTCAGGAGAAATACCTCAAGGATGTATTGAGGAAATTCGGCATGCAATATTGCAAAGGCGTCAAAATCTCTATGCCCACAAATGGCCATCTATGCACTGATGAAAATGGTATTTACTTCGATTAAAAGGTATATCGCTCCATGATTGGTTATTTATTGTATTTATGTGCATCTAGGCCAGATATTACGCTTAGTGTTTGCAGGTGTGCTTGCTTTCAAGCTACACCGAAGGAATCACACAATAAGGCTGTGAAGTATATTCTTCGATATCTAGCTCACACTCCAACACTTGGATTATGGTATCCCAAGGGCTCAGCTTTTGATCTCATTGGATATTCAGACTCTGACTATGTTGGTGATCGTGTGGACCACAAGTCAACATCAGGCACATGCCATTTCCTCGGACGATCCTTGGTATGTTGGTCCACGAAGAAACAGAACTGCGTATCACTATCAACTGCTGAAGTTGAGTACATTGCTGCTGGTTCGTGCTGTGCTCAACTGCTATGGATGAAGGAAACCCTCAAGGATTATGACATCAACGTGAAGAATGTGCCTCTCTACTTTGACAATGAGAGTGCCATCAAGATTTCTCATAACCCAGTTCAGCACTCGAAGACAAAGCACATTCAGATCCGTCATCATCTTCTTCGTGATCATGTGTTGAAGGGTGACATCTCCATCGAGCACGTGAAGACTGAAGAACAACTAGCTGATATCTTCACAGAGCCCTTGGATGAGAAGATATTTAGCAAGTTGCGTGTGAGCTAAATATCTTACAATCTTCGAATGTCCTTTGAAAAGGACACACATCCTAACACTTATGCTAAATTGATGACTTCTATGTGCAACACACGAAGTAACATTTTTCTTCAATCAATGAAGACTAACACTCTAAGTGTGAAGAAATTAACGAAGAATTTGATTCTCAGAGCCCTACGATAATTGTACACGGTGTCTGAAATCATCATTCTTACACGGTGGGTTTCGCCACCAACAAAAGTTGAAAATCTTCAATTTGAGTTTTTCTCCATTTTGAATTTCCTCAGTTGTTCAATTTCTTCTACTTTGCATTATCTTCATTATTTCTGTTGTTTTGTATATATATGTATGTATGTATGTATGTATATATATATATATATATATATATATATATATATATATATATATAATGTCCTCTACAACATTCACTTATTGCTATTTCTTCAAGTTGCTTTTTCTGCTAAGTGAATGTGATCGGACCCTTCCCCCTCTATGCTAAACTCAACACAGTCTGTTCACAAATTCTTCATGTGCGTTATATTTGAAACCCGTTCAAAATCTTCACTGTGTCCCTGTCAGCTGAAGAATTTGCAAACAAAACGTTAAAATATACTAATCTAAATTTTCAGCTCTTGCCACTCAAAACGTTCCACATTCTACGATAGGACTTATCTATTCACCCACGATCTCACACGATCTCCACCTCTTTGTATGTGGGTGACACATGTCACAAGAATGAGAAGGGTCAAGGGCACGTTTGTCCATTTTCCTCGGGCGAACGGTTTTTCACCTCGGCTATATATACCCCTCCCCTTCCTCAGACTGTTTTTACTCCGCTCGACCTCACTCCATCGCTCGAGCTCTCAAAACCTAGCACCGCATCTACTTCCGTCGTTGCCGGTGAGGAAGAGCTTCGCTGCCTCAACCTCGTCGTCGTCGTCGTACTCGCGCCGGCTGCGGAAGTCTTCACTCCGCCGCCACCGTAGCTGTCTTCCTCAGCCAAGTTAGGGTGTGGAAGATCTTGACAGATGAACTTCTAAATCTACACCTCTCAGTTCGTCGTGTTCTTCGTCAAGGGTAATTAAAAGTTACTTTTACTGCCCTTGTTGATTCTTATGATTTCTACAAAATCTTCAAAAGGTGTTTATTCTTCAATCTTCACACACTAAACACCTTACACAAACATCTATTCTTGATCTATTTCTCTTAAGCTAAATTTTCTTCAAGATTCCTCAATTGTGTGGATTTTCAATCTATACAACTCTGGAACCTAAGTCAAAGAACGCTTAGTGAAATTCCCCAAGACACATCTGGTCAAATTCCTCAAACTTGTTCTTTTTGCAAAAACTTCTGAGAATGCATATGACCTCTCCAAATTCTTCGCACCTATACTCTATTCACAGGTACACATGTCTTCTGCTGAATCACTAGGTTCTCATCAACTTAACTCATTTGCAGCGTTCCTCGAAGAGAAGTTGCATACCTCTTCAGAGAACTTAATCGTTCAAAATCCTCAGCTGATGAAAATGGCTGACGGCAAGAAACCTCAGAAGGGAGAGAAGAAATTGGAAGTCAATAATGCTTTTGAGATACCTGAAGACATCTATGCAAGGTACTGCACTCCTCCTCATGAAACAAAGAATGAGCGCAAAGTGCGCATTTAGAGGATAGAGAGGAGATGGGCCAGAGAATGGAGGGAGTACAGATATGTGACTCCCAAGTATATGAAGAAATTCGCAGTACACCCTCCATGCCCAAGACCTCCATTGGCACCAGGCCAAGTTACTGATCCCTCAAGCATAAGAAGAGGTGAGGATCTTCCCAAGGAATGGGCCAAGCGTCAAGCTAAACTGGCCAAAATGGCAAAAGAGGTAGTGAAGAAATTCAATGAAGACTCTGCTGCTGCCACTGCTAAGGCCTCTGCTAGCAAGCCTAAGAAGGCCATGCCCAAGAAGCCCGCACACAAGCTAAGTGCCTCTGCTTCAATGCCCTCATGGCCAAGCACCTCAGCAATGCCCTCATGGCCCAGTTCTAAAAAGCCCTCACAGCAAATTCCTCACGCTGCTCCAGCTCCTCCAAAGCCCTCAGCTCCTCCGGCAAAGTCCTCAGCACCTGTGCATCTCGCCTTGTGTCAAAGGACCACAGGCAAATCAATTGCCTCAGGAGCATCTGCAAGTTCTTCAGCTCCTCTGCATTCCTCAATAGGCCCCACTCTGCTGAAGACCAAGGCCACTGCTGGACGAGGCTCTAGACCAAGTGCTCACAAGAAGCAGGTTGCCTTTCATGTACCGTCCAGTGATGACGAAGCTGATAATAAGGAAGTCACCGAAATCATCAGAGATAGACAGCAGAAGGCTGCTAGAGCCAAAGTGAAGTTCCTCTCCTGCTGGATCCCTAGCTGATCCTTGAGTACATTGATCTCTAGCACAAGGACCCCAACACACCTGTGCCTGACTTCAAGCTCACTCCTGGCCAAAGTCACATGTTGACCGCCTTCATTGGCGAAGAAAAATGGAAGTTTGAAAAGGTCAGGTAGCTGAAGAAAGCCCAATACAAGAAGGAGCGCTTTCTGAAGAAAAGTGTTGTCAATATGAGAAATGATGAACTTGTTACTATACAAACTGAGATCAAAGGACTCAGTGATGAATTCAACGTCTACCGCACCGATTGGCTTGGAGCCAAAGTCGGATTTGTGAAGTTGGCTGAGAAATTCAATTCAAATGATGCTGCATCATCGCAACACGAATCTCCTCAGGGTGAAGCATCTGCTTAGCCTACTGAAGAACATGCCAGCACCGCTGATGAAAATCAGGCTACTGATGAAACTGCAAGTACCAAAGCTGATGAAGCTATTCCAGCCGCTGACGAAATTGCCAGGGCAACCACTAGAGTTGCGCCTGAGGAACAAGCCAGGCCAGCTGAAGCATCTGCAACTGTGCCTGAAGAAACTAAACCAACCAGGCCAACTGCATCAGTTGTGCCCGAGGAAAATGAACCAATTTCCTCTGCTCCTTTTGCACCAACGCCAAGTCCCATTCTTCCTTCTACATCAGAAGCGAAGAAAACCAAGGTTGCGGAGCGAGCAGTTGTAAATGTCGGAGTAATGGGCCACGAGTAGGCAAACCCGAGGCCCAGAACCTTTCAAGACATCGGGGCCGGCTTCGCCCCTCGAAGGATCCCAAGACAAAGGGCCGACTCTGAGAGTCGGCTATAGCATCGCCGACTACCCACTCACGGCCGAGTCTCGAAGACGGCTACGACATAAGCCGACTCCCAGTTGGCGACTCCAGGAATGCCGACTATGGGGAGTCGGCCCGCGACTTCGCCACCTTCAGCCTTCTAGAAGAAGGACAGGACTGGGGATGGCCGGAGTACGGCCCTCCCCTACCCTGATTACCAAGGGCGGGTATGGCTACAGTGCGATGTACCAGAGGAGATCTTCGGTACGACGCGGCACTGTGGCCATACCGACCCTGACGTCCGCCCCAGCGGCGGAACCCTGTTCCCACGTTGGCCCGCCAGTACGGCCTGGAGATGGCGGGCCCCGCCAGTCAGCGGGGGAGATACAAGACGGCGAGAGCGCCCAAAGACGGACCCCATGGGAGTCGGCCTCCGGGAGTCGGCCCGTTCCTCCCATGGGCCCCGCACGCCATTAACCAGATAAGACGGGGAGTGGCCACAGTGATCGCCCGCCGGACGGCGGCACTGTTGCCACGACCCCGTGACCAAGACGACGTCATCGGAAGCGCGGCTACAGTGACCAGGTCAGCCGGCGGGGCTCACCAGCGGCGGGCCCCAGGAGTCGGCGGAGAAGACGGCCACTTGAGAGACAGGCAGCTGGGACCCGCGCCCAGTCGGATTACCATTGTACCCCCGGGGGGTAGGCCTATATATACCCCCCGGAACACCCATGCAAAGGGTTCGAACCGTTAGACCCCAGACCAGAGGCATAGAAGGGAGGAGCTAGCCTTGCCTTCTCCTACCTCTAGAACACAGTTCGAGGAGCAACTTTGTACACATATCACCATAGTGACCATGCGGAGACCCCGCAGAGCAGCAGTAGGGGTATTATCTCCTCGGAGAGCCCCGAAGCTGTGTAAGATCCGCCGGCGTGCATGTCTACGCCTCATCCCGCTTCCAGGCACCGGCGACGTTCTACTCGCCCCCACCATGATAAGCCATCCTTTGGCATATGTCGTACCCAACCCCCGACATTTGGCGCCCATCGTGGGGCGAGGTGCACCGTCATCCGGAGATCTGTTCTGGACGGGAACCCTTTTTCTCCCCGGCAAGCGTAGCCAGCCCGGCACGCCAGAGGGAATCTGCGCCGACACGCTGCGCGACGTTGAGACCGTTTGCGCGGCCAGCTGCCTCGCCGATCTTGTCGGCGAGGTTAGCCTCTCCGATGAGCCTGCATCCGACGCAGGCACCGGCGGCCCCGCGAACCTTCTCGCGGGCCTCCTCGACGACCTCCACGTTGCTGGCGAGCCTACCACTGACCTGGAGTCCGTAGGCTCCACCGACCCGATGTTGGTCGATTCCGACACCGCGTCGGTCGACGCTTTTCCCACCGATGTGGTAATCTACGACGAACCGCTCCCTCGCACGGAGAGCGGCAGAAGCACCGTCACTGAGGTGCTCGTCATCGACCATGGCGAGCACTCCGACGGGAGAGCTCGCGACCCGCTTGACGCGGCACTGCAAGACCTGGATGCGCCCATTCGAGAGGACGCTGACGCCGAGACACTGGAGGCGTGCCGCCTTCAGCTCGTCGAAGGCACGAAGAAGCTGGAGAGCATGAGACGCTTGTCAGAGGCCTACCAGCGCGAGATGGATCGCGCCGTGGCGGCTCGCCGGCCCCGGTGGGGCCAAGCCGCCTGGGCGCGGTCCGCCAGCACGGCGCGGACATTGCCAGCATGTTCGGGGCCAACCGCCCCGTATACGCCACGCCCGCAGAAAACATTCGAGCCGCCCAAGCGGCGGCAGACGAGCTGGATAACCTTGAAGGCGAAGAGCGCCGACTGATGACGGAGTGAGTCCAGCGACTCCTCGACGCGGCCGGCGCGCAGAACGCGGCCGGCTGCCGCACCGAAGGACCGCAGCAGCAGAAAGATGACCTGCCACCCCGCCGAGATCAAGGCGCAACATCTCGGGCGCCGACTGGCGGCGTCCGCGGAAGAAAAGACAAGGAGCCGGCTGCAAGCCGCAGTCGGACTCATATCACCATCGAGCGCGACCAGGACGGCCGCCCGAAAGCGGTAGAGCGGCGGGACGACTATGTGCCTCCGCCACCCCGCAGAGAAAGGCGAGTCTCTCCACCGCCCGTTGAACATCCGACTCTCGGAGGTCGCCTAGGCCGCCGAGAGGGAGTCAGAGAGAACGATGCCCGCCTCCGGAACGACCGACTCCATCGATCCCTGGTGCTGGAAGAAGAAGATGAGCTGGGGCCGCCGTGTTTTGGTCCCCTCATCCGAGATGAGCACTTCCCCAAAGGGTTCACTCTCCCTAGAGATACCCCCAAGTACACCGGCTCCATGGAGCCGGAGGATTGGCTAGTCGACTACGGCACCGCCGTCGACATAGCAAGCGGCAACAAGCGCGTCGCCGTCAAGTACGTTCCGCTCATGCTCCAGGGCACGGCCCGGACATGGCTGAACAGCCTGAAGCCCTGCAGCATCAACAGTTGGGTCGACTTCACCGAGGCTTTCGTCCGCAACTTCACGAGCACGTACAAGCGACCTCCCGAGCCTCGCCAGCTCTCCTTGTGCGTGCAAGGCCCCGACGAATCCACTCGCGACTACCTCACGCGGTGGGCCAAGCTTCGAAACTCCCGCGAGGGCGTGCACAAGGTGCAGGCCATCGAGTACTTCACCGCCGGGTGCAGAGAAGGCACCCTCCTCAAGCACAAGCTTCTCTGCGACGAGCCGGAGACCCTGGATGAGCTGCTGATCATAGCAGACAAATATGCCATGGCCGACTCTTCTATGAAGACGGAGATCCAAGTCGGCACGACAGGCAAAGTCGCCCCTCAGGCTCCCAGAACCCCGGCTGGAGACGCCAGCCGGCGTTAGCAGCAGAACGATCACAAGCGCAAGGCCCCGCAGCCGGCTTCCAATATCCGGCAGGTCGCAACGGTCGACGATCAGCAACCAGAAGGGCAGCCTCCACCCAAGCGGCAGAAGGGCGGCAAGCCCAATTGGCTGCCGGCTTTCTCCTACGAGCAGGCTCTGGATGGCCCCTGCAAGTTTCACAGTGGCGCGAAGCCATCAAACCACACCACCAGAAAGTGCCACTGGCTGACTAGGATTGCCAAGGGAGACGGCTTGGTGCCTCCTCCACCTGCTGGACAGCCGCCTCCGCCTCCACCCCCGCAGCCGGCTGCCAGGCCGGTCGGCGCAGTACAAGACGAGTACCCCGAAGAGCATGGAGCCTACGTGGTGTTCACCAGTGTGGCAGATGACAGACGCAGAAGGCGGCTGCAGCAGCAAGAAGTCAACGCAGTGGCGTCGGACGCCCCGGAGTTCATGCACTGGTCCGAGAAACCTATCAGTTGGAGCAGAGCAGATCACCCAGAGGTGATGCCAAATCCAGGTTCCTACGCCTTGGTTCTGGAGGCCACGTTTGCCACTGATAGGCGGGCAGCTCGCTTCTCGCGAGTTTTGATAGATGGAGGCAGCAGTATCAACATCCTGTACAAGGATACTATGGAGAAATTAGGAATCAAGCAAAGACAACTCCAAAACAGCCGGACTGTATTCCATGGGATCGTCCCTGGCCTTTCCTGCTCCCCAATCGGCAAGATTTTGATAGATGTCCTTTTCGGAGATAAGGATCACTTCCGCCGAGAGCCAGTCTGGTTTGAAGTGGTGGACCTCCGGAGCCCATACCATGCACTACTTGGCCGACCTGCCTTGGCCAAGTTCATGGCGGTCCCCCACTACGCCTACCTCAAGATGAAGATGCCGAGTTCCAAGGGAATCCTGACTGTAGTCGGCGACTACAGGAAGTCGTCCGCTTATGCGACCGAGAGTAGTCGGCTGGCCGAGTCCCTGGTTATTGCAGCAGAGAAGCGGCTTCTTGACCGGGTTGTGGCGATGGCCGGCAAGCAGCCTGAGTTGTCGCCCAACCCCAAGGAGTCGGAAGCTGAGGGCTCGTTCAAGCCGGCGAAGGAAACGAAGAAGATACCTTTGGAACCAGAGCACCCGGAGAGGTATGCTGTCGTAGGTGCGACCCTCGACAGCAAATAGGAAGGCGAGCTCGTCGATTTCCTCCGTGAGAATCGGGACATCTTTGCATGGTCCCCCAAAGACATGCCAGGTGTACCGACGGAATTCGCCGAGCACAAGTTACATGTCCGGTCTGATGCGAAACCCGTCAGGCAGCCCTTGCGCCGTCTGTCAGAACAGAAAAGAAGAGTTGTTGGTGAAGAGATAGCCCGGCTCCTTGCAGCCGGCTTTATCATGGAAGTATTTTTCCCAGAATGGTTAGCGAACCCAGTTTTAGTGCTGAAGAAGAACAAGCAGTGGCGAATGTGTATCGACTACACAAGCCTGAACAAAGCCTGCCCCAAGGACCCGTTTGCTCTGCCGAGGATCGATCAGGTGATAGACTCCACGGCCGGATGCGAGCTGTTGAGCTTCTTAGATGCCTATTCAGGATATCACCAGATCAAGCTGAACCCGACAGACAGACTGAAGACCGCCTTCATCACGCCGTTCGGAGCCTTCTGCTACCTGACCATGACGTTCGGCTTGAGGAATGCCGGCGCCACCTTTCAGCGTTGCATGCAGAAGTGCCTCCTCAAGCAACTCGGCAAAAATGCCCACGTCTACGTGGATGATGTGGTGGTGAAGACGGAGAAGCGCGGAACCTTACTGGAAGACCTCAAGGAGACCTTTGAGAACCTGCGCCGATTCCAGATCAAGCTTAACCCCGAGAAGTGCGTTTTCGGAGTACCAGCCGGCCAGCTACTCAGCTTCCTGGTCTCTGAACGCGGCATAGAGTGCAACCCCGTGAAAATCAAGGCCATCGAGAGGATGGAGGTGCCTAGCCGACTGTTGGACGTGCAGAAATTCACTGGCTGTTTGGCATCCATCAGCCGCTTTATCAGTCGGCTAGGCGAGAAAGCTCTCCCCTTGTACCAACTCATGAAGAAGACCAACTTTTTCGAGTGGAACCACAAGGCGGACGAGGCCTTTCTGCAACTGAAGAGGATGTTGGTTACTCCCCCTGTGTTGGCGGCTCCGACTCCCAAAGAGCCCATGCTCCTGTACATCGCCGCCACCAGCCGAGTAGTCAGCACGGTTATCGTAGTTGAGCGCAAGGAGGAAGGCAAGGCACTGCCGGTCCAGAGACCCGTCTATTATCTGAGTGAAGTACTGTCAACCTCCAAGCAAAACTACCCCCACTATCAAAAAATGTGCTACGGCGTGCACTTTGCCGCCAAGAAGCTGAAGCCCTACTTCCAAGAGCACCCAGTCACCATGGTCTGCACGGCCCCATTAGCCGAGATCATTGGAAGCCGAGACGCGTCAGGCCGAGTGGCAAAATGGGCCATAGAGCTGGCTCCCTACACGATCTACTATCAACCCCGCACCGCCATCAAGTCGCAAGCACTGGCCGACTTCCTCGTCGACTGGGCCGAGACCCAGTACCTGCCACCGGCGCCTGACTCCACCCATTGGCAGATGCATTTCGATGGCTCCAAGATGCGCATCGGCTTGGGAGCCGGCGTCGTCCTCACTTCTCCCAAGGGCGACATGCTCAAGTACGCACTGCAGATTCACTTCGCCGACTCCAACAACGTCGCCGAGTACGAGGCGCTCGTTCACGGGCTCCGGCTTGCCAAAGAGCTTGGCATCCGCCGGATCCTGTGTTACGGCGACTCTGACTTGGTGGTACAGCAGTCGTCTGGCGACTGGGACGCCAAGGATGCAAACATGGCAAGCTACCGTTTTCTCATGCAGCAACTCAGTGGGTATTTCGAGGGGTGCGAGTTCCTCCACGTGCCGAGGAACAACAATAACCAAGCAGATACTTTGGCACGAATCGGCTCCACCCGCCAAGCAATACCTTCAGGCGTCGCCCTCCAGCGCCTCCTCAAGCCGTCCATCAAGCCCTCACCAGAGTCAGATTCAATTTTTGTGCCGACTCCCCCTGAAGAAGCCGGATCCGGCCCGAGAGCCCAAGCAAACAGCACAAGACCCGTTGCGGATGATCTCAAGAGTGCCGCAGTTGCAGCCAGCCCGGGGACTTCGGAAGTCGGCCCGGGGACTGCGGCAGCCAGAGAGAAGGCTCCAGAACTCGGACCGAGGACTGCTCCAGTCGGCCCGGGGACTTCGTTAATCCAGCAAGCGGCTGCGGACTCCAGCCTGCCGACTCCCAGCCCAGCCGCTCGCGTCCAAGTCGCAGCTTTGACAGTAGAAGAGATAGCAGCACCCTCATGGGCCCAACCCATCCTCCAATTCCTGGTGAACAAGGAGCTGCCGCCTGACGAAACCTTAGCTCGGCAAATACAACGCCGAGCAGCAGCATACACCATAATCAACAGAGAGCTAGTTAGGCGCAGCGTCACCGGTGTTCATCAACGCTGCGTTGAGTCGGATAAAGGCCAAGCAATTCTCAAGGATATCCACCAGGGCGAGTGCGGCCACCATGCGGCCTCGAGGGAACTCGTCGCCAAAGCTTTCAGACACGGTTTTTTCTGGCCAACTGCCCTGGAAGAGGCCAAAGAGTTGGTCCAGAAATGCAAGGGGTGCCAGAAGTTCCGCTCCAAGCCGCTCCAGCCGGCTTCAGCACTCAACACTATCCCCATCGCATGGCCCTTTGCAGTATGGGGCCTGGATATGGTGGGACCCTTCAAAACGGCACGAGGCGGCCTGACTCATCTACTTGTCGCGGTGGACAAGTTCACCAAGTGGATAGAGGTGTATCCCATCAAGAAGTTGAATGGTCCGACTGCCGTGAGTTTCATCTCAGACATCACAATTCGGTATGGCATACCACACAGCATCATCACCGACAATGGCACCAACTTTGCCAAAGGCGCCTTGGCCCGTTTCTGCGCGACACAGTGCATCCGACTGGACCTAGCGTCCGTTGCCCACCCGCAGTCAAACGGCCAGGTGGAGCGAGCGAATGGCCTCATCCTGTCCGGCATCAAGCCTCGGTTGGTCGAACCGTTGGAACGTTCGGCCGGATGTTGGCTTGACGAGTTTCCGGCCGTCCTCTGGAGTCTGCGTACGACTCCAAACAAGTCAACCGGCTTCACGCCCTTCTTCCTCGTTTACGGTGCTGAAGCCGTCATCCCAACGGACATAGAGTTCGACTCCCCACGAGTCACGATGTACACCGCGGAGGAAGCAGAAGAAGCACGACAAGACGGCGTCGATCTGCTGGAAGAGGGCCGGCTGTTGGCACTCAGCCGGTCCAGCATCTACCAGCAGAGCCTACGTCGCTACTACAACAGGAAGGTCAGGCCGAGATCCTTCCAAGAGGGCGACCTTGTGCTCCGGCTGATCCAGCGAACAGCCGGCCAGCACAAGTTGTCGGCTCCGTGGGAAGGCCCCTTCATCATCAGCAAGGTGCTGGGCAACGAATCCTACTACCTGATCGACGCTCAGAAGCCCCGAGCACGCAAGAGGGACGACTCCGGCAAAGAGACGGAGCGACCATGGAACGCGAATCTTCTTCGAAGATTTTACAGCTGATGCAGTATGTATCACCCCCCCTTTTGTATTTTAAGTAACAAGACTCTAGGGCCCCCGAGACGGACTCGGGGACTGCCCCTTTTGTTATCTGTATGATAAGAATTATGCTTCCGAGTACGACACTCTTTATGCCGCTTGACCCCGGGCTCGACCAGTCGGCCCGGGGACTTGCCGTCTCGCGCTATGAAAACGCTTCCTGCGGTCAGACAAGTAGTGCACGGCGCCTAAGCCGACTCCCGCCAAAGCCACAGCTCACAGAGCGACTGACTGGTGGGCCGGAGTAAGGTAGAATAGGCGCCCGCACGAAAAAAGGCTAAGGATTCAAAGCGTAAAAACATAGCCCGAGCCGGCTTTTCAGCTGATCCTCGCAAAACCGGCTCCGAGTAGTCGGCTTGCCGTCTTTCTATCCGACTTGCTACAAAAACTCTCGAACGGCTAAGTACTTGCCTTCCCAAGGCGGCCAGGTATTTGGTCCAGCGGCAGTCCACGGAGCGGCTGTCCGACTGGCAAAGACGGCACCCAAGGGAAGGCGGCAAAAGGAAAAAAGCCTAAAGAGCAACAAGCAAGAAACGATAGAATCTAGACAAATATTTACACCACAAAGGCCATTGGCCGAATCCATGAACAGATGTTCAAAATACACCCAGTGGGTGGAAATGTGCGAATTAACAAAGTCTTCGAGAAACTACTAAGCAGATAAGTAAAGCAAGACGGCGGCTTATGAAGCGGCAAACGGGTTTGGGGGCTCGGCGGAGATGGCAGTGTCGGACTTCGGGGCAGCCGGTTGGGCAGACTTGGCTTGATCACCTCCAGCAGCAGTTGGCGTAGTTGGGCGCGGCTCGTTGTTGGAGGCTCGGTCGAGCTGAGGCTGGTCGCCCGCTCCGGCTTCTGGCGCCTCCGTCTCGCCGCCGGCTTCCACCTTGTCTTCTTCCTCGACGCTGGAGCCAATCACCTCCGTCGAGTCCTCGCCGTAGTTCGGGTTCATCCCAAACCACTCCGGCAGCGCCTCCTCGCTGTTGTCAGCACGCTCAGGAACGAAGGCGCTGGTGTCGACGTACTCGACGATCGCTGCGGCGCGCTTGACGAAGTCATCCTCCATGGCTGCCAGTTCCGGCTGGGCCTCAGCTCGGAGCATGGCCAGCTGGTCCAGACTCAGGTCTGGATACCACGCCTTGACGAACTCCAAGGCACAACGTGCCCCGGCACGTGCCGAGGAGCCCTTCCAAGCCTCCAAACGGCCTGCTGCGACCTCCTGCCAGTCGGCAGTCCGACTGGGAGTGCACAGAACCGGCATCTCCGGCCACAAGGCAGCAATCGCCTGGGCGCCGACTCATTGAAGCCGGCGCAGCATCCCGTGAGCCGGCCGTAGATGAGCCTCAATGCTCAGAAGCTGTTCGTCAAGAGTCCGGGGGGCGTTGACAGCAACCTCCTCGCCGGCCGCCCTCCGCGCCTCACGGTCAGCCTCGATGGCTTGAACGGCAGTTTGTGCGTAACCCGGGAAGAAGTCTGCCAAAGACAAAAAAAGAAGCAAGTCATAAAAAGCAAGAGTCGGCCCGACCCACAGTCGGCCGCTCAAAGAAAGCGAGCAAAGAAAACTTACCATCGACGATATCTTCAATCTCGTGGAAGCCGGAATTCAGCATCGCCTCCTTATCAGTCCAGGAGGAGCGTTCGACCTCGAACTCGGCCTGGAGCTCAGCCTCCTTGTCCTTCGCCCCCTCCTGCACCTTCTTCAGCAGCTCCTTCTGCTCCGCCAGCTGCGCGGCCAGCAGGTCGCGCTCTGTGACAAGCTTGCTGCAGTCCGCCTCTTTGGCACGCAAGGCGGTGTTAGCAGCGCCCAGCTGCTCCTGAAGGACGGCGTTGGTCTCTGAAGAAAAAAGAAAAAGGACACAAGTCATCAGAAAGGGTCTCCAAGAAGATCCGGCCCGACTGCGCGGCAGTCGGCCCGAATCTCGGGGACTACAGCCCGCGGGTGCGCCAGCGCGCCCCCGCGAAGAAGCAAACTTACTCCGGCTCTTCGACAAGTCGGCAGTCCGCTTGCCCAGCTCTTCAACATTTTGGTTGAAGACAGTGGCTCGGAGGTTGTGGTAGTCCTCTAGTGAGCATTTCAAAAAGAATAAGTGTTTGGAATTCGCCATTAGAGTTCCAACCCGCCTGCTCAGCAGCCGACCTAGAACTCGGGGACTACACCCAGTGGGTGCGCTGGCGCGCCCCCACAGAGAAGAACAAGAAAAAACAAGTCAGAAGGAACTTACCCGGACGGCCGCTCGTGTCGCTAGGTGCGCCTTTGTGCAGTGATGGATGGCGTCGCTTTCAGCTCGCAGCTTCGCCTGGACGTCCAGGAGCGCCTGGTTCAGCGGGCCCCTGCCGCCTCCTCGCGCCCACCCGACGGGCGCGGAGCTCATCACCTCGACCTCCGGCGTGGCCGAGCTGGCCGCTCCAGTCTCCAGAGGGTGTGGCGCCGAAGTCGCCTTCTCCAGCCGGCGGCGAGTTGGCAGGGCGACTTGAAGAAGCAAGTTCGCCGTGGCTTCGTCTATAGTCGGCGGTATCGGCGGTTCCGCCGACTGTTTATCCTTTGCGCCCCCCAATGACGGCGGGGGCGGTGGTGGCGGCACCACCGGGTCTCGCCTGGGGATCTCGCCGCCCTCCCTCTCTGCAATGGCGTACTCCCCGTCGGCTTCTCCAGACCGCTCCGTATAAACCGGAGGCGGCGCCGAGTTGAACGGAACGACGAGCAGCGCCGATTGGCGGCGCGCGGCTTCTTCGGCCCGCTCTTGGGCCGCGGCGGCGGCTCCGGCTCCCTCGAGACCCTGCTGGGCGGGGGCGGCCGTCTTCTCGGCCTCCGCCTTCTTCCGACGGGCGGCTTCATCCTCGTCGCGTTTCTCCTGCGCGTTCCGCTCCGTCACCTCCCGGAGGTCGGTGGCTGGGTCGATGCGCCGAGTCGTGGCGGACGACTCCACCGACCCCCTGATGGAGGCGGCGGCGACCCTCCCTAGGGTGAGAGGAGCTCTGAAGCGAGGAGCACATGTAAAAACTCAGACTAAACCCACCAGAAGACAAAAACAAGACAGAGAAGTAGGGGCACTCACGCAGAGGATAGCGGCAGCTTCTTCACTTCCTTACGGAAGCGCTGGGCCTTCGCGGCCGCCTCTTCCCATTTGGTCGCGGCAGCTGCCCCCTTAAACTTCTTCTCCCGGCCTCCGAGGGAACTCGGCCCGGCCCGGCGCTTCCTCGCGCCGTCTTGCCTCGGCTGGTGGTGCGGGGCGACTTCCCCTTCTTCGCCGACGGGCCAGTCGGCGAAGGTGGCCGAGGGCCTCAGGCCGCCTTCTTATCCTTCGCCGCCTCCTTCAGCGTCGGCCTCCAATGCCACCGCCCCCAAGTCGGGGTCGTCGACATCGCTCTCTGCTCGATCAGAGGCGAACTGGCGAGGCGGCCCCGTGGCGCCAGATGAGGGCTGGAGAAGAGAGCTCTGGTTCAAAGGTTAAGAGAAATAAAGAGCAGAAGCCGGATTCGGCTGAAAAAGAGAAAGAGAAGAAAAGAGCAACTTACCACCGGTGGGGGGTTGGCGCACGAGTATGGCTCCATGCCAAACTGCCAGTCCCCCGAGAGGCCGCAGTTCGCGATGAAGTTCACCGTGTCCGCAACCTCCGCATGAGGAAGATCTTTGGTGCACGTCCGACTGGGGTCCCGGTGGCCGCTCATCTGACAGATCAGATGACGCCGGCTTTGGAGCGGCAGAACTCGGCGCGCCACGAAGGCGGCCAGCAAGTCGGCCCCAGTCAGGCCGGCTGACTGCGTCAACACCCGAAGTCGCTGCACGGCGGCGGCTCCAGCTGGAGTCAGCGTCTTGGCGCGGTAGGACCAGCTGGGCTGCCTCCCAGCCGGCGCGCCGGCTTCGAAGGCCGGCAGGTTGACCCAGTCGCCGTCTGCGGTGACGTTCTTTACATAGAAGTAAGAACGCTGCCACATCTTCACCGACTTGATCAGCTGGATGGCGGGGAATGGGTTGTCGACAGTCGACCTCCGCAACGCGATGAAGGCGTCGCATTGGGCTGGCACGCCGGCGATGTGCGTACCGAGCTTAGAATGGAAGAACTCCCCCCACAGCTCGATGGTGGGGAGAACACCGAGGAATCCCTCGCAGAGCGAGGTGAAGGCCGCCAATAGCACCACCGTGTTTGGAGTAAGGTGGTGCGGTTGGAGGCCATGAAACTCCAGGAACGAGCGGAAGAATCCGCTCGCCGGCAGCCCCAGGCCGCGCGTCAGGTGGGAGCGGAACACGACGCGCTCACCCTCCGCAGGCGCCGGTGACACCTCCTCCGGCGGCGGGGCGCGGGCCTGCACGAGGTTCGCGCTGGGGATGCGGCGCGTCCTGCGAAGAAACTCGATGGTGTCGTCGTCAACTTCAGAGCCGTCCCACACGCCGGAGCGGACGGCGGCGGGCGCGGCGGCGGAAGAAGAGCTTATCGCCAGGAGCAGGGCATGGTCCGGCGCGGCGGCAGTGAGAAGAAGAAGGAAGAAGAAGGAACGGGAGGAAGCAGAGGAGAGCGGGCGCGCGTGCTTCGCCGCCCCGCTCCCTCTGCCTACTTATAGGCCTATGGGCTGAGGAGCCGAGGGGGCGTCGTGGGACTAACTGCGCCCACGCCCCCACAACCCCCACGATTTACCACTCGGAGTTACCGCGCGCATTTACTGCGCCAGAAGCCCAACCGCCCGCGCGGCCGCAGCGGATCCGCTCGAGGGCCGAGGCGCGGTAGTGGCGGGCCCCGCCCGCGGGCCTGTCCCGTCGCGCGCGTGGGCTGGCAGGCTTGCCCGTCCATGTGGCGCCCATGGAATGGTCCGCGGCGGGCGGCGGCCGTGTAGCTTCTCAAGCACGCCGTTTGCGTCCCGCCACGATCTTCAAACTACCTAAAGAAGAGCAAGGCGACTTGAAGGCAAGTCCGACCTCTGAGAGACGGCTCGACGAAGACGGCCGAAGCAGAATCGCCTCCTGATAATCGGCACGAAGGGAGACGGCAGGCGAGCTACGGCACCAACCCCTCGAAGGAAGAAACTGTTGAAGCCCCTCGGCGCATCCCTCGGCGCCTCACCAGCTTCGGGGACTACTGTCGGAGTAATGGGCCACGGGTAGGCAAACCCGAGGCCCAGAACCTTTCAAGACATCGGGGCCGGCTTCGCCCCTCGAAGGATCCCAAGACAAAGGGCTGACTCTGAGAGTCGGCTATAGCATCGCCGACTACCCACTCACGGCCGAATCTCGAAGACGGCTACGACATAAGCCGACTCCCAGTTGGCGACTCCAGGAATGCCGACTATGGGGAGTCGGCCAGCGACTTCGCCACCTTCAGCCTTCTAGAAGAAGGACAGGATTGGGGATGGCCGGAGTACGGCCCTCCCCTACCCTGATTACCAACGGCGGGTATGGCTACAGTGCGACGTACCGGAGGAGATCTTCGGTACGACGCGGCACTGTGGCCATACCGGCCCTGACGTCCGACCCAGCGGCGGAACCCTGTTCCCACGTTGGCCCGCCAGTACGGCCTGGAGACGGCGGGCCCCGCCAGTCAGCGGGGGAGATAGAAGACGGCGAGAGCACCCAAAGATGGACCCCGTGGGAGTCGGCCTCCAGGAGTCGGCCCGTTCCTCCCATGGGCCCCGCACGCCATTAACCAGATAAGACGGGGAGTGGCCACAGTGATCGCCCGCAGGCATATGTCGTACCCAACCCCCGACAGTAAAGAAGAGGAAAGCATCTGCTTCATCAGAGTCTTCAGCACCAAAGAAGATGAAGACATTGATTAGCTCGTTTGAGAATACCATTGATGCTATTCCTGTCTCAAGCATGCCATTAAAGGAAATCATTCCTTTTGGTGAAGATTATGAGATCCCAAGCGGATCTGATGAAGATGTTCCTTCTGCTTCTTTAGAGTAGTTGGACGAAGAAATTGAAGTGGATAATATCCCTTCAACCCCAATTGTCTCATCGCCCATGCCTCAGTTCATGGCTGAAGAGGCCGGCGTTGAAGAATTAAATGAAGAAGATGAAGACATGGACATTGGGATCACCACTCCTATGCTGAATGATGACTATTGGGAAAGTCCTCACCCCAACCCTCCCATGTTCACACCGCTGCAACAAATTCCTCAGTCCCAGGTGCACACTGAAGTTCAAATGGGCTTTGATGAACCTCAAGCCACTCCTTCCAGTCCGGAAGAAATTCCAGCCACCAGTGCTGATGTTGATGAAGAATTGAAGACCCAGGCTGCTACTAATGCAGAAACTAAAATTCCTCGGCCTGTGGTTCTTGAGAATGTGATTCCTGGGGCTGTGATGACTTTGACTGATACTCCTCAGCCCAAGCCGAAGAATCCCTTATCCAAGAAGCAGAAATTCAAGGCTGATGATTTCTTCCATGAGCATATATTCTTCACAGATTACAATCCTTATGACTCTGCTCGTTTACGAAGGAAGCGTTTCTGGATAGCAAGCCAAGCCAACTTCTATTATTCACTGCTTTTTGATAAGGACAAAGTCTTTGACCATGAGCATATTCCTCATGTGGACATGGAATTGCTACCTTGCTTCGCTCGAGTCCTCAGTGTTCTTCATGATGCTGGGCTGCTAAACTTCTGCACCGATATCGTTGACTAGAACGAAGAACTAATTCTTCAGTTCTACGCGACGCTGCACATCACTGGCAACGCTGCAGATGTAAATTCTTGGGTGTTGGACTGGATGACCGAAAACACTCACTTCAAAGCACCGGCCTCTGAATTGCTTCATGCCCTGCCTGTCAGTGCTCCCCTTGAAGGTGTGCATCTCATCTACCATGAACCTAAGCTATCTGACCATTACATGCAAGTATTGATGAAACCGCTGAAGTCTGGTCAAGCCCCAAGGAACAAATTCCTCGTGAAGGAATTGATGTATGTGCCACGGACTGTCTATCGGATTCTGACCAAGACACTGAGTCCAATCAAAGGCCACGGCTCGAATGAAGAAGAGGTCGTTGGCATCATGAAGAATCTTCTTTTCAACATCATGTATGGAGTTCCTGTCAACTACCATGATTTCTTCATGAGGACTCTGGCCAATGTTGCATTGTCACCTTTTGAGTTGAAGCCTTACGCTCCCTGGATTATGAGATTCCTCAGATCAAGGTCTTCAATCAATTACAAGGCTAACACACTCAACCATGGCAGATACTTGCCCCCCATTAAAGTCCTCGAGCAGACATTTTCCTCAGCTGATGAGAAGGGCAAGGCAACTGCTGTTATTGATGAAGGCATTCGTCCATTGGATGGTCAGTTCCGCAAAGATGCATCTTACTCCACCAATGATGACTCTGTCACTCATGACTCTGCTGCAAATGCTTCAAAGCAAAATCCTCAAGGCACAGCTCCAAGGGTGATGACTGATCGTGAGCTTCTCCTTAGTCTTCATCAGAAGGTCGATCGCAACCACAAATGGGTCAAGCGTCAGTTTGGTTCAATTCTTCACAGCATGACTGCTACACACAATTCATTGAGGAAGAACCACTACTACCTCCATGAAGTATTCAATCGCACCTGGGCTATTCTGTCTCATCTTTATGGTGAAGAAGATCTCAAGCAGATGGGCTTCAAGCAGGACTTTGACTGGTCTCAGCCACCATCGAAGAAATTCAAGAAAGTCAAAGTTCCTTCTTTGGTGGGTAGCTCATATTCTTCATCGCGCGAGACTGATGAGCATGAAGATTTGGACGACACTGCGGCAGGCCCTACTTCAACAACCGACCCTGACAATGATGGCGCTCCTCCATCGTCTCTGTGATATTCTTCAGGGGCGTTAGTCCTCATTTTTCGTCCCTTTTGGTCCTTTGATGACAAAGGGGGAGAAATTTGAGTTAGTCTTCAAACGGGTCTCTCTATATGGGTGTTTTTTGCTAAGTTACAACTCTCGTTCTTTTGAAGACTTTGTTGGATCGAGTTGTAATCTTAAACCCGATGGTGGTCTGATACTTTTGTTATGTCCTTCTGCATGCTATTTCCTCATATGTGTTAATGCACGCATGCTGGATTACATCTGTTACCATATTTCATGATGCATTTTCAAATTCTTCATATCATATGTTAAATGTTTGTATGAATTACAAGATATAGCGGGAGATCTCCATGATTCTACTCTTCAAGTGTGCATTGCTTCAAAAGCAAATTCCTCACTATGCACATCTTCAGGGGGAGTTCTTCTATATCTTGCAATCAAATTCTTCAATATTAGTATTTACACTTCACATGTTTATCCCCGTTGAAAACTTAACCTATATTGTCATCAATCACCAAAAAGGGGGAGATTGTAAGTGCATCTAGTGCCCCTTAGTGATTTTGGTGTATTGAGTACTTATAGGTTAAGGGACTGATGTGTTTGTGAGTCTACACAGGTCTATAAGTCTATGAGGAGTTTGATATTTACAAAGAAAGTCGACCCCTAAAAGTGAATGTCTTCACCTGAAGACTGTGGATTTCTGAAGACTTTCTGAAGACTTTGAAAGTGAAGAAATTGGTGTGACCGTGAAGACTTGACATTCTTGCGAGGAACATGAAGCGTGACTTTTGTTTTCGTAGTTTCATTTTCTCTTTCTTGAGTCATAGGAAACACCGTACTGTTAAATGGGGTCGAGGAAAAACTAAGGAAAAGTTTCCAAGTGATGCTCATCTCAAAATCCTAAACCTACCAATCCTTCCGAGTGAAGCCATTTGAAATCTCATGCAGTTCAGTGAATTTCTCCAGTGACAGAGATGAAGATCTTCTGGTCTTTGAGGAATTTGTTCTGACTGAGGAGTTAGGAATTCTCCAGTGTAGATTGCCTACAAGTGAGGAATATGATAACCCCGAGGAATTTGAGCCTCGTATTTCCGACCGTTGCTGTGCTACGCGCTAGCTGTCCCAAAATATCTACCCACCTAACGGTCATATCATTGAAGGGCATTTATGTCTTATCATGTCGAGCTGCTCCCTAGTCTATAAATAGCTGCCCCCTACAACCACTAGCTGGTTGGCTGCTCCAAGAGAAACTGACACTTGTCATTGAGAGCATCCCGTCCTCCGAGGACTTTGAGCGAAAATCATCAAGTGAGGAAAACCCAAACCCAAACACCTACAAACCCGAAGTGATTGAGCATCACTGAAGAGATTGTTCCTGTGTGGATCCGACGCCTGTTACCTTTGAAGACTGTGCATCTTCCAGAAGGTCAGGCGTCATGGTCTAGAGCATCCAAGAGGAAATTGTGGATCACCAAGTGCTGAGTTTGTGAAGGTTTGGAAGTCACCTGAAGACTTACCATGAGTGATTGGGTGAAGTCTGTGTGACCTTAGCTCAAGGAGAATACGGTGAGGATTGTGTGTCCTCAGGTTTAAATACCTAGCCGCTCCAACTAGACGTACAACTGTCACAGCAGTTGGAACTGTTCTACCAAATCACTGTCTTCACCAAGCCTACTGGTTCTATTTCGTCAACCCTTCCATTTCCTCATTACTGTGTTGAGTACTTGATCGTTACTATTTGAAGACTTTGACTGAAGACTTTCTCAATTTCCTCAGTTCAATTTCTTCAGTCAGTTTGTCTTCATCTTGCTTATCCCGTGCTTACACTTTCTGTACTCTGTGTTTGTATTTCATTTCATCATGATGACTATGCTTATGTTATGTTATGTCTGCATCTGAGTATTTATTCCGCTACAAGTAGTTCTTCGCTTAGGAATTTCCTCACCCTGAAATTCCTTAGTGAAGAATTCGTAAAAATCGCCTATTCACCCCCCTCTAGTCGACTTAACGCACTTTCAGGTTCAATCTTGCGGTGTCCTCACCCAGTGACAAAGTAGTGGTAGCAAGGCACGTATTGTATTGTTGCCATAAAGGGTAAAAAGATGGGGTTTTCATCATATTGCTTGAGTTTACCCCTCTACATCATGTCATCTTACTTATGGCGTCACTCCATTCTTTTGAACTTTATACTCTAGATGCATGATGGATAGTGGTCGATGTGTGGAGTAATAGTAGTAGATGCAGGCAGGAGTCGGTCTACTTGACACGGACGTGATGCCTATATTCATAATCATTGCCTTGGATATCATCATAACTTTGCACTTTTCTATCAACTGCTCGACAGTAATTTGTTCACCCACCATATTATTTTCTTTCAAGAGAGAAGCCTCTAGTGAAACCTATGGCCCCCGGGTCTATTTTCCGTCATATATTTTCAGATCTATAAACCGAAAAACCCCAAAATACCTTGCTGCAATTTATTTGTTTTTACTTTGTTTTACGTTTTAGTAATCTTTTATATTGAACTCTATCAGATCTCATCCTTGCAAGTGACCGTGAAGGGATTGACAACCCCTTTATCGTACTGGGTGCAAGTGTTTGATTGTTTGTGCAGGTGCATAGATTGGAGAGTTGCTTGTACCTCCTACTGGATTGATACCTTGGTTCTCAAACTGAGGGAAATACGTATCTCTACTTTGCTGCATCACCCTTTCCCCTTCAAGGGCAAAACCAACGCAAGCTCAAGAAGTAGCAGTATACCTTCTACCACAGATCTGAAGGCGAGATCTTTGTTGCTAAGAATGGGTCATTTCTAGAGCAGGGGTTTCTCTCGAAGGAAGTGAGTGGGAGGAAAGTAGAACTTGATGAGGTAATTGTACCTTCTCTCAAATTGGAAAGTAGCACATCAGATAAAACCGTTCCTGTAATGCCTACACCAACTAGAGAGGAAGCTAATGATGATGATCATGAAACTTAAGATCAAGTTACTACTGAACCTCGTAGGTCGACCAGAATGCTTACCGCACCAGAGTGGTACGGTAATCCTGTCCTGGAAGTCATGTTGTTAGAAAAGGCGAGACTGCGAACTATTAAGAAGCTATGATGAGCCCAGACTCCGACAAATGGCTTGGGGCCATGAAATCTGAGATAGGATCCATGTATAAGAACAAAGTGTGGACTTTGATGGACTTGCCCGATGATCGTCAAGCCATTGAAAATAAATGAATCTTCAAGAGGAAGACGGACGCTGATGGTAACATCACTGTCTACAAAGCTCGACTTGTCGCAAAAAGTTTTTGACAAGTTCAATGGGTTGACTATGATGAGACTTTCTCACCCACAGCGATGCTTAAGTCTGTCAGAATCATGTTAGCAATTGCTGCATTTTATCATTATGAAATTTGGCAAATGGACGTCAAAATGGCATTCCTTAATGGGTTTCTTAAAGAAGAGTTGTATATGATGCAACCATAAGGTTTTGTCGATCCTAAAGGTGCTAACAAAGTGTACAAAGTGTGCAAGCTCCAGCGATCCATCTATGGACTGGTGCAAGCATCTCGGAGTTGGAATACACGCTTTGATGAGGTGGTTAAAGCATTTGGTTTTATACAGACTTACGGTGAAGCATGTATTTACAAGAAAGTGAGTGGGAGCTCTGTAGCATTTCTGATATTATATGTGGGTGACATATTGCTGACTTGAAATGATACAGAATTTCTAGATAGCATAAAAGGATATTTGAATAAGAATTTTTCAATGAAAGACCTCGGTGAAGTTGCTTACATATTGAGCATTGATACGTCTCCAACGTATCTATAATTTTTGATTGCTTCATGCTATATTATATTCTATTTTGGATGATTAATGGGCTTTGTTATACACTTTTATATTATTTTTGGGACTAACCTATTAACCGGAGGCCCAACCCAAATTGCTGTTTTTTGCCTATTACAGAGTTTCGCAGAAAAAAGAATATCAAACGGAGTCCAAACGGAATGAAACCTTCGGGAATGTGATTTTCGGAACAAACGTGATCCAGAGGACTTGGAGTCTACGTCAAGAAATCAACCAGGAGAGCACGAGGCAGGGGGCGCGCCTACCCCCCTCGGAGCGCCCTCCACCCTCATGAGGCCCATGTTGCTCCACTGACGTACTCCTTCCTCCTATATATACCTACATACCCCCAAACCAACAGAAGCATCCACGAAAACCTAATTCCACCGCCGCAACCTTCTGTACCCATGAGATCCCATCTTGGGGCCTTTTCCGGCGTCCTGCCGGAGGGGGCATTGATCACGGAGGGCTTCTACATCAACACCATAGCCTCTCCGATGATGTGTCAGTAGTTTACCTCAGACCTTCGGGTCCATATTTATTAGCTAGATGACTTCTTCTCTCTTTTTGGATCTCAATACAATGTTCTCCATGATTCTCATGGAGATCTATTCGATGTAATCTTCTTTTGCGGTGTGTTTGTTGAGACCGATGAATTGTGGGTTTATGATCAAGTTTATCTATGAACAATATTTGAATCTCCTCTGAATTCTTTTATGTATGATTGGTTATCTTTGCAAGTCTCTTCGAATTGTCAGTTTGGTTTGGCCTACTAGATTGGTCTTTCTTGCAATGGGAGAAGTGCTTAGCTTTGGGTTCAATCTTGTGGTGTCCTTTCCCAATGACAGCAGGGGCAGCAAGGCACGTATTGTATTGTTGCCATCGAGGATAACAAGATGGGGTTTATATCATATTGCATGAGTTTATCCCTCTACATCATGTCATCTTTCTTAAAGCATTACTCTGTTCTTATGAACTTAATACTCTAGATGCATGCTGGATAGCGGTCGATGTGTGGAGTAATAGTAGTAGATGCAGGCAGGAGTCGGTCTACTTGTCTCGGAGGTGATGCCTATATACATGATCATACCTAGATATTCTCATAACTATGCTCAATTCTGTCAATTGCTCAATAGTAATTTGTTCACCCACCGTAAAATACTTATGCTCTTGAGAGAAGCCACTAGTGAAACCTATGGCCCCCGTGTCTATTTTCCATCATATTAATCCTCCAACACTTAGCTATTTTTATTTCCTTTTATTTTATTTTGCATCTTTATTACAAAAATACCAAAAATATTATCTTATCATATCTATCAGATCTCACTTTCGTAAGTGACCTTGAAGGGATTGACAACCCCTTTATTGCGTTGGTTGCGACGTTTATATTTGTTTGTGTAGGTGCGAGGGACTTGGGTGTGGCCTCCTACTAGATTAATACCTTGGTTCTCAAAAACTGAGGAAAATACTTACGCTACTTTACTGCATCACCCTTTCCTCTTCAAGGGAAAACCAACGCAGTGCTCAAGAGGTAGCAAGAAGGATTTCTTGCGCCGTTGCCGGGGAGTCTATGCAAAAGTCAACATACCAAGTACCCATCACAAACTCATCTCCCTCGCATTACATTATTTGCCATTTGCCTCTCATTTTCCTCTCCCCCACTTCACCCTTGCCGTTTTATTCGCCCTCTCTTTTCCGTTCGCCTCTTTTTCGCTTGCTTCTTATTTGCTCGTGTGTTGGATTGCTTGTTTGTCATGATGGCTCAAGATAATACTAAATTGTGTGACTTTACTAATACCAACAACAATGATTTTCTTAGCACTCCGATTGCTCCTCTTAACGATACTGAATCTTGTGAAATTAATGCTGCTTTATTGAATCTTGTCATGAAAGATCAATTCGCTGGCCTTCCTAGTGAAGATGCCGCTACCCATCTAAATAGCTTCGTTGATTTGTGTGATTTGCAAAAGAAGAAAGATGTGGACAATGATATTATTAAATTGAAGCTATTTCCTTTTTCGCTTAGAGATCATGCTAAAGCTTGGTTTTCGTCTTTGCCTAAAAATAGTATTGATTCTTGGAATAAGTGCAAAGATGCTTTTATCTCTAAGTATTTTCCTCCCGCTAAGATCATCGCTCTTAGAAACAATATTATGAATTTTAAGCAACTTGATCATGAACATGTTGCGCAAGCTTGGGAGAGGATGAAATTAATGATACGTAATTGCCCTACTCATGGTTTGAATTTGTGGATGATTATACAATATTTTTATGCCGGATTGAATTTTGCTTCTAGAAATCTTTTAGATTCGGCCGCGGGAGGCACTTTTATGGAAACCACTTTAGGAGAAGCTACTAAACTCCTAGAAAATATTATGGTTAATTATTCTCAATGGCACACTGAAAGATCTACTGGTAAAAAAGTGCATGCGATAGAAGAAATTAATGTTTTGAGTGGAAAGATGGATGAACTTATGAAATTATTTGCTAATCAAAGTGTTTCTTCTGATCCTAATGATATGCCTTTGTCTACTTTGATTGAAAATAATAATGAATCTATGGATGTGAATTTTGTTGGTAGGAATAATTTTGGTAACAACGCGTATAGAGGAAACTTTAATCCTAGGCCGTATCCTAGTAATTCCTCTAATAATTATGGTAATTCCTACAACAATTCTTATGGAAATTTTAATAAGATGCCCTCTAAATTTGATACTAGTGTTCAAGAGTTTACGAATTCGCAAAATAATTTCAATGCTTTGCTTGAAGAAAAATTGCTTAAAGTTGATGATTTGGCTAGGAACGTTGATAGAATTTCTCTTGATGTTGATTCCTTGAAACTTAGATCTATTCCACCTAAGCATGATATCAATGAGTCTCTCAAAGCCATGAGAATTTCCATTGATGAGTGCAAAGAAAGAACCGCTAGGATGCGTGCTAAGAAAGATTGCTTTCTGAAAGTGTGTTCTTCTAGTTTTTATGAGAATAAAGATGAAGATCTAAAAGTTATTGATGTGTCCCCTATTAAATCTTTGTTTTTCAATATGAATCTTGATAATGATGGGACTGAATATGATCCACCTTTACCTAGAAGGCGTTCCAAAAATTCAGAGTTTTTAGATCTTAATGCAAAAATTGGTAAAAGTGGGATTGAAGAGATCAAAACTCTAGATATTAATGAACCCACTATTTTGGATTTCAAGGAATTTTATTATAATAATTGCTCTTTGATAGATTGTATTTCCTTGTTGCAATCCGTGCTAAATTCTCCACATGCTTATAGTCAACATAAAGCTTTTACTAAACATATCGTTGATGCTTGATGCAATCTTATGAAGAAAAACTTGAGTTGGAAGTTTCTATCCTAGAAAACTTTATGATGAGTGGGAACCTACTATTAAAATTAAAATTAAAGATCATGAATGCTATGCTTTGTGTGATTTGGGTGCTAGTGTTTCCACGATTCCAAAAACTTTATGTGATTTGTTAGGTTTCCGCGAATTTGATGATTGTTCTTTGAACTTGCACCTTGCGGATATCACCATTAAGAAACCCATGGGAAGAATTAATGATGTTCTTATTGTTGAAAATAGGAATTATTTTCCCGTAGATTTTATTGTTCTTGATATAGATTGCAATCCTTCATGCCCTATTATTCTTGGTAGACCTTTCCTTAGAACGATTGGTGCAATTATTGATATGAAGGAAGGGAATATTAGATTCCAATTTCCATTAAAGAAAGGCATGGAACACTTCCCTAGAAAGAAGATTAAACTACTATATGAATGTATTATGGGAGCCACTTATGGATTGCCTACCAAATATGGCAATACCTAGATCTATCCTTGCTTTTATGCCTAGCTAGGGGCGTTAAACGATAGCGCTTGTTGGGAGGCAACCCAATTTTATTTTTAGTTTTTTGCTTTTTGCTTTTTGCTTATGTTTAGGAATAAATATTTGATCTAGCCTCTGGTTAGAGTTTTTTATGTTTTAATTAGTGTTTGTGCCAAGTTAAACCTATAGGATCTTCTTGGATGATAGTTATTTGATCTTGCTAAAAATTACATAAACTTTCTGTTCATGAAAACAATTGTTAAAAATCACCAGAACGTGATAAATACTGATTCCAATTGCTTCTGATCAATAAACAAATTTTCTAGGACTTCCTATTTTGGTAGATTTGTTTGAGTCCCAGAAGTTTGCGTTAGTTACAGATTACTACAGACTGTTCTGTTTTTGACAGATTTTGTTTTTCGTGTGTTGTTTGCTTATTTTGATGAATCTATGACTAATAAAATAGTTTACAAACCATAGAAAAGTTGGAATACAGTTGGTTTAACACAAATATAAATAAATAATGAGTTCATTATAGTACCTTGAAGTGGTGTTTTGTGTTCTTTCGCTAACGGAGCTCACGAGATTTTCTGCTAAGTATTGTGTTGTGGAGTTTTCAAGTTTTGGGTAAAAGATTTGATGGATTATGGGACAAGGAGTGGCAAGAGTATAAGCTTGGGGATGCCCATGGCACCCCAATATAATCAAAGGACACCAAAAATCCAAAGCTTGGGGATGCCCCGGAAGGCATCCCCTCTTTCATCTACTTCCATCGGTAACTTTACTTGGAGCTATATTTTTATTCACCACATGATATGTGTTTTGCTTGGAGCGTCTTGTATGATTTGAGTCTTTGCTTTTTAGTTTACCACAATCATCTTTGCTGTACACACCTTTTGAGAGAGGCACACATGATTCGGAATTTATTAGAATACTCTATGCGCTTCGCTTATATCTTTTGAGCTATATAGTTTTTGCTCTAGTGCTTCACTTATATCTTTTAGAGCACGGCGGTGGTTTTGTTTTATAGAAACTAATATTCTCTCATGGTTCACTTATATTATTTTGAGAGTCTTAAACAACATGGTAATTTGCTTAAATTGGGAAATTAATCCTAATATGTTAGGTATTCAAGACTAGTAAAAACTTTCTTATGAGTGTGTCGAATACTAAGAGAAGTTTGATACTTGATGATTGTTTTGAGATATGGAGGTAGTGATATTAAAGTTGTGCTAGTTGAGTAGTTGTGAAATTGAGGAATACTTGTGTTGAAGTTTGCAAGTCCCGTAGCATACATGTATGGTAAACATTATGTAACAAATTTGAAACATGAGGTGTTCTTTGATTGTCTTCCTTATGAGTGGCGGTCAGGGACGAGCGATGGTCTTTTCCTACCAATCTATCCCCCTAGGGAGCATGCGCGTAGTGCTTGGTTGTTGATGACTTGTAGATTTTTGCAATAAGTATGTGAGTTCTTTATGACTAATGTTGAGTCCATGGATTATACGCACTCTTACCCTTCCATCATTGCTAGCCTCTTCGGTACTGTGAATTGCCCTTTCTCACATTGAGAGTTGGTGCAAACTTCGCCGGTGCATCCAAACCCCGTGATATGATAGGCTCTGTCACACATAAACCTCCTTATATCCTCCTCAAAACAGCCACCATACCCACCTCTTATGGCATTTCCATAGCCATTCCGAGATATATTGCCAAGCAACTTTCCACCATTCCATTTATCATGACACGTTCATCATTGTCATATTGCTTTGCATGATCATGTAGTTGACATCGTATTTGTGGCAAAGCCACCGTTCATAATTTTTCATACATGTCACTCTTGATTCATTGCCTATCCCGGTATACCGCCGGAGGCATTCATATAGAGTCATACCTTGTTCTAGTATCGAGTTGTAATCATTGAGTTTTAAATAAATAGAAGTGTGATGATCATCATTCATAGAGCATTGTCCCAATAAAAAAATAAGAGAAAGGCCAAATGAAAAAAAGGAGGCCCAAAAAAAGGGACAATGCTACTATCCTCTTTTTTCCACACTTGTGCTTCAAAGTAGCACCATGATTTTCATGATGGAGAGTCTCTTGTTTTGTCACTTCCATATACTAGTGGAAAATTTTCATTATAGAACTTGGCTTGTATATTCCAATAATGGGCTTCCTCAAATGCCCTAGGTCTTAGTGAGCAAGCAAGTTGGATGCACACCCACTTAGTTTCTTTTGTTGAGCTTTCATGCATTTATAGCTCTAGGCATCCGTTGCATGGCAATCACTACTCCTTGCATTAACATCAATGGATGGGCATCTCCATAGCCCGTTGATTAGCCACGTTGATGTGAGACTTTCTCCTTTTTTTTGTCTTCTCCACATAACCCCCATCATTATATTCTATTCCACCCATAGTGCTATATCCATTGCTCACGCTCATGTATTGCGTGAAGGTTGAAAAAGTTTGTGATTACTAAAGTATGAAAGAATTGCTTGGCTTGTCATCGGGGTTGTGCATGATGAGAGAATTCTTGTGTGACGAAAATGGAGCATGACTAAACTATATGATTTTGTAGGGATGAACTTTCTTTGGCCATGTTATTTTGAGAAGACATAATTGCTTAGTTAGTATGCTTGAAGTATTATTACTTTTACGTCAATATTAAACTTTTATCTTGAATCTTTCGGACCTGAATATTCATACCACAATTAAGAGGGTTACATTAAAAAATTATGCCAAGTAGCATTCCGCATCAAAAATTCTGTTTTTATCATTTACCTACTCAAGGACGAGCAGGAATTAAGCTTGGGGATGCTTGATACGTCTCCAAAGTATCTATAATTTTTTATTGCTTCATAATATATTATATTCTATTTTGGATGATTATTGTGCTTTGTTATACACTTTTATATTATTTTTGGGACTAACCTATTAACCGGAGGCCCAACTCAAATTGCTATTTTTTTGCCTATTTCAGAGTTTCGCAGAAAAAGAATATCAAACGGAGTCCAAACGGAATGAAACCTTTAGTAACGTGATTTTCGGAACAAACTTGATGAAGAGGACTTGGAGTCTACGTCAAGAAATCAACCAGGAGAGCACGAGGCAGGGGGCGCGCCTACCCCCCTGGGTGCGCCCTCCACCCTCATGGGGCCCACATTGCTCCACCGACGTACTTCTTCCTCCTATATATACCTACGTACCCCCAAACCAACAGAAGCATCCATGAAAACCTAATTCCACCGCCGCAACCTTCTGTACCCGTGACTTCAGAATGTCGCCGAAGGGCGAGTGCTGAAAGACGTCTGCAGCGGTGAACTCCATGATCGGCGCCCAATCGGATTCGATTGGCAGGGGCGCGGACGGCTCGGAGTCCGGAGAGGAGTCCGACCACTCGAAGTCAAGGACCATGCAGAGTGCGGGGTTGGTGTTCGGCTCGATCGCCATTGAGATCGCAGTCCCAGAGGTGGTGTCTAACAACTCATCCTCGGTCGGCGCAGCAGGCTCCGAATCAAGGGTCGGAACCAATGCGCGTGCGGCCTCCAGGACACTGTTCGGCGGCAGAGCTAGATCATGCCCATCGAGACAGTGCGGCGCGCTTGGCTGTGGCTCGAATCCGTCGAAGATCAAGTCCCCGCGGATGTCAGCCGTGTAGTTTAAACTTCCAAACCTGACCTGATGGCCAGGGGCGTAGCTTTCGATCTGCTCCAGGCGGCCAAGCGAATTGGCCCGCAGTGCGAAGCCGCCAAAGACGAAGATCTGTCCGGGGAGAAAAGTCTCACCCTGGACCGCATCGTCATTGATGATCAAACAAGCCATCGGGCCTAAAAGTGACGGCACAGAGGAGCTCTCAATGAAAGCACCAATGTCGGTGTCAAAATCGGCGGATCTCGGGTAGGGGGTCCCGAACTATGCGTCTAGGCGGATGGTAATAGGAGACGAGGGACACAATGTTTTACCCAGGTTCGGGCCCTCTTGATGGAGGTAAAACCCTACGTCCTGCTTGATTAATATTGATGATATGGGTAGTGTCGTGGGTTTGTCACGGCAGATGTCCTAGCGAAAGGACTTAGTCGTGGAGCCATCGCAACAGGTTAACTCGAAGGGGTTAAAGCGGACACAGGGACACAGAGGGTTTATACTAGTTCAGCCCCTTCGATGAAGGTAAAAGCCTACGTCTAGTTTGTGATTGAATTGATGGGGTTTCGATGACTAGGGAGCAAACAAGCTTCGCCTAGGTCTCGAGTTGTGGTTGTCTGTCCTTGAACCGCTATCGGGTCGTCCCCTTATATACACAGGTGACGCCCGTCGGTTCACAGAGTCCCAATCTCCGATTCATACTCGTATCCGGGTTGGACTCTTCCTATCCCTAACTTACAATACAAGTTCATATACACATCGGTTTACGGCTACACGTGCTGAACCGACTATGGCCTTGGGCCTTTATCTAGCTTCTGGGCTTTAACACCTTTGGACTACTGATGAAGTTAACCCGGCCCAGGTAGGCCGGTTTACGCCCAGTAGTAATATCCCCAACATTAGGCCCCAGATTGATTTGAATGGGTTCATGTCAATCCTTAGCAGAAATCTTCAATTTCAACATCTTCTCGTAATTGTTGAACCGTCAAGTCATCATCTTCTCTGGTCGCTGTAAACCGGAATGACGTCATCTGCCATTATGAAGTGATACTTTCTTATTTAATAGATCTGCAACAATCGAGGCGCCAGCTCCGCTTCGTGGCTCCTTGATTCTCGCGCCTGACACATATCCCTTTTCCTTATAAATAGGACCGAGGGGTCATTTCCTTTTTCCCTTGTGTGCCCTTCTGCTTCGTCTTCCTCAAGCCATCCTGCTCCGGAGCTCCGCCGCTGTCGTCAACTTCTGCATCGACCTAGGCCGCTGCGTCATCCTGAACGTACCAGAGCGTCGCGGCGATCCCCCGCATTCCCATAGCTCCGGTAAGTCTTCTGTTATTTTCAGCTCAGATCTGTTCCTAGGGTTTCCATGTTCTTCTAGTGTTCTTCGTCTCCTTCGAGCTCAAACGAGATAGATCTTCAGATGAATGTATGAACCTTTGCTCCATACAGCGGTAGTTTTTAGCATCCGCCTTTACCGTAATATTTTTGGACCGTAGATCTGATCCATGACTGCACAACTCCTTCTAGGTCTTGAATATTTATCCCTTTTACGAGCACACGCCAGATCCAATGCTATAATAGAATTTTGTGAAATCTGTTTCCGCACACTTGTTCATCCGCAATCCCAACTGTTTCATCATTTAGATCCAGCGGTTTAACTTTGTAGAATAGAAATACCAAACTGGTATACACCATTAGTCCCCTTGTTGAACCGCCAGAATTCCTTAACCAATTATGCCGCTTTGCAAACTCCGATTCATGATTAGCTTCCTCCGGTTTAACATTAATCATATCAGCATATAACCTGTAGTCAACACAACCTTGAACCAGAATCGCTTTGTTCTGTAGACTCCATCATGGCTAAACAAGTGTATGATTGCAACTGGGCTCCTTCTCGGGTTACAGAAACGCAGTTGAACAACTTGGTCTTGACCGGCGCTTTAAGCAGTAAAAACACCATTCACTGGAGGGTCCCAGGCAAAGAGTGTCCTCCCACACCTCGAGAAGGAGAAGTTGTAGTCTTTGCGGATCACTTAGCCCGAGGTTCTAATCCGCCCAGTTCAAAATTCTACCGAGATGTCTTAGCCAATTTCCAGCTTCATCCACAAGATACTGGCCCCAATTCTGTCACCAATATATGCCATTTCCAAGTGCTCTGTGAGGTGTTCTTTCAAGAGGAACCTACAATGGAGCTGTTCCGAGATTGTTTCCATCTAAACCGCCGTACAGAATTTCCTGACGGTTCCAATATGGAGCTGGGTGGCGTGGCGATTCAAAAAAGAAAAGAGGTCACTTATCCTCATGCGAAACTGCACAGCCATCCCCAGGAATGGAATAATACATGGTTCTATTGCCAAGACACCTCCCCTGATAATGAAAATCCCTTGCCTGGTTTTCGTCCGGAGCGCCTTAGCAACACGCACCCCTTTCCCCAGAGGTTAACTAGCAAAGAGAGGATGAAGTACGCTCCCCAACTGTCCAAGCTCAGAGCCTTTATGGCCAACGGTTTAACAGGAGTTGATCTTGCCCGTTGCTGGATATCCTGGAGTATACTGCCGCTCAGCCAACGCCCCGGTTTGATGTGTGAATATACGGGCAGTGTTGATGATCCGCTGCGGCATGTAAACCTCCAGCTTACAGATGAAGAAGTCACAGGAGCTGTGAAGAAAATTTTGAACGAACCGGAGCACGTCTGTGCCCGTACCGGCCTGCTTCCTTTCTGTGCTACCAACAAACCGCCAGCCATAAGTCTACATGTTTTCTTTTCACTAGCTCTGATACTATTGTACTTGTTTTTTATTGATACCAATATCTGCCAACGTAGGGCAATGATCCATTTTGGAGTAAGAAGCTCTCACAAGAGAAGGCAGAAAGACCAACCCGACCTAAGACAAAGGTCGTTAAGAAGTCTACCCACAAAAGGAAGACCACCGCATCTTCTGATCCGCCCGCTGATGACGATGTGGGTAATCCGGACCTTGAGGCAGAACTTGATTCCCTCGGTTTACTTTTTATACACCTTATTGATGATGATATTTGTCAGGATGATGCCGAAGCTAGCCATGCTGATGATGCAGAGGTAATTACTCTTTCTTCTGATTCAAGCCTTCCGCCCTCACACAAAATCCGTCAGGCAAACCGAAAAGTTAAATTTTCTCATCCTCTTGCTTACTTGGATCCCAACTTTCTTATGAAGACCCAACAGCATGAGGTGCGCCGCACAACCCGACACAACGGCCAGGTAGTTACCTCCGCCGGTTTACCAAACAGTCCGGTTCGGAGACGTCGTTCAAAGGTCTCTAATTTGCTTGTCAGTATTCGTCCTAAAGCGGGCTGTTTTCGTCAACTGCTTAACCCATCTGACTCCAATTATCAGGTCACCTCCCACTCATCCTCTGGCGAGTCAACTGGCACCCAGATGCCTCCACTAAAAACCGTGCTTGGGTAAATTTGCACTTATCATAATGTTCCAGGTATTTTATCTTGCAACATAGACCGTTTTTTAACTTTGCATATCCTTTCAGGGCTAAACCGAGGCCGAGCAAAAAAGCCTGCCCGGATAAAGCGGTCGGAGAAGAAACTGCTCCTGAACCGACTGCCACCCCAAATGTTAAAGCGGCCATCCAGGAAGATGTGGCCAATGACCCGCTAGTGCAGGATGAAGTTGTTACTGCTGAAGAAGGTTTTGTTAACGCCTCCGGTCCTGCTGACCAGCCTGCCTGCCCCATCCGGATTGAGAAATCCACCAGTCCTGCCTATAAATCGACTGCGCCCGTGCAAACCGGCGAGTCTAAGGATGATGAAGTCATAATCACCGGCATTGGTCGTTCCGAGCCAGGGAATCCCGTCGCTTTAGCCAAGCATACTGCCAAAGAAGAATTTTCTGCCATGAGCAAAGGCAAATGGGATGTTGATCTGGCGACGTACGCTGCTCTGAACGCCCAAGACCTTCACTCTGGTTATTTGAACTGGTTATATACTAGCCGTGATTATGAGGCTGGTCTGGTAAAGATGATGAAGGAAAAACTTCAGGTAATTTCCATGTGCTTGTTCCAGTATATTGCCAATATAGCCCCCAAAGGCCGGTTCAACTTATTATAGTTGAATCGGGTCTTGATATAAAACTTCAACGCTCCAAATTTCAGTGATGTAGCCCCCAAGGGTCGGTTCAACTTAATGTAGTTGAATCGAGACTTTCAATCTTCATACAATATCATCAGAAAGAATATTGAACAAATATCCATTAGCCCCCAAGTGCCAAGTTGAATATTTGTATTGAGCTTGGGACTTTGCAACCAGGTGACAGCTGTAGATCAAATAGGCATTAGCCCCCAAGTACAAAGTGCATAACTTGTTATGTGGTTGGTACTTCATTTTCTGCATCATTTGTTGAACCGTATAATTGTCTGAATGCAGGCTGAACTAAAGGCCAAAGAAAACCAAGTCGCCGATCTTCAGGAGAACTTGAAATCCCAACAAGCTGAAACCTCCAATGCAAAGGAGGAGTTAACCAGCGCTTTAAGCACCATGGAACAGCTGAAGGAGGGTTTCAAGAAGGAACGGGCTGATTGGGCCATAGAAAAGGCCACTTTAACCAAGAAGATTGAAGACGCTGAGGCTGCCCTTAAACCGGTAACAGATGAATTGACCAACATGAAGCGACAAGTGCATGCAATGACTGCCGCCATTTTTGGTAAACATCCTGTGACTTCTATGATAATCTTGATCCTCTTATAGTAGGTCCGGTTTTGTGAACCGTATAACTGTCATGTTGCAGGCACCCGCATTAGCCACTTGGGGTCGAATGTGCGAATGAAGCTGAAAGCTGCCTACACCTTAACCGAGCAGCTGTACACTGGAGCGCAGCGGATTATCTCAACTGCGTCACATAATAATCCAGCACCCTCCTTGATTCAAGATACGCTGAAGAGATTGTCAATGCTTCCTGCTCGGATTGAGGAGCTAAAGAAGTCTGCTGCTCGAACCGGAGCCATCAATGCCTTAATCCGGGCCAAAGCATGGGTGCCCGATTTTGATCCTGTTGAGGCAGCTCAAGGCTATCCCAGCTTGAAAGAAGATGGCTCAGAATTCAACGAAGAGGATCTAAGAGCGACAAACCGGGCAGTGCGCCCTCTGGCCTGCCAATTGGCAGAAGAAGCTGATTTGTCGCATTATCAAGCTCAGTATAATGATCAGAACAAACGAGTGGCTGCACCAATCCCCGAAGCGGAGAACCTGATTCCTCCAATCCATAAGCATACTTACGCTCCTGATATTGAACCGTCTTCACTGATCCATGAGGAGGCTGTCTTTCAAGCATTAATGGGAATCGACTGGACCACTGTTGACTTCCAGCCACTGGGTAGAGATGAGGAAGCTGAAGCGGCGTAGGATGACCCACAACAGTCAAACCGGGGCGGCGAGCAGGCGTGAACCGGAAGCAGGATTAACTAGCTGCTTTATTATATTCCGCCAAGAGAACAATGATCTTATTCAAGTACCATGCTACCTTGTAATAGGATAGATAATACTTTTGCTTCTTGAGATGCCTTCGTGCATCTATGCTGATACTTTTATTTGGAAGATCGACATTGCCAATTTATATCTCCTGCAATCATAAAATCTTAAACTACCAGGGCGGTTGTACCGCCAGCCGGTTTATGAATCTTTATATATATATGCAAGGAGACTCGCAGATATGATCAAAATTTGTGATACGAAATACCTGCCATTATGAAGTAGGCGTTTAGCCAATCTTGAAACGGAGGTTTAATAACCCTAAACCGTCATGGGAGAAAGCAGCTCCTGTATATATAACGCCGGTTTACTGTGTAAACCGTGCTTTAAAACATTTTGTTACTCCAAAAAAGGATGTTAACAGAAAAAACCAAACCGGGTAAATAATCTCCGGTGTAAAAATGGACCGTGTTCCGCAAATTTGGCTGCTTGAATCGGTGTAAAACGTTGTCGGTTTAAGAACGCAACCAGAACAAAATAGCAATTTTATCAAGAAAAGATATGTGAAGCAAAAGGCAATGATAGAACCGTTTGCAAAAAAGAGGCTTTACTGAGCCGATCAGATGGTGTTACCGTGGTCGGACACGACAAAGCTCCCAGTAGGCGTAGCTGTGGTTCAAGTCAGCCAGGTCCCCAAATGAAACCGTGGCATTACGCCGATCAAGTGGCATGGCAATGGTTCGGGTTCGACCAAGCCCCCAAGTGACTCTAAGGCCTTTAGGCCGATCAAGAGGCATGACCGGTTCAGACTTGACCGTGTCCCCAAGTGATCTGGTGGCTTTCGCCGATCAAAAGGTGTTGCATCGGTTCGGACACGACCGAGCCCCCAAGTGATCTGGTGGCTTTCGCCTATCAAAAGGTATTGCATCGGTTCAGACATGACCGAGCCCCCAGGTGATATTTTTAATTTTTGCAAGGGGTAAACCGGAGGTCGCTTTAAAACAGAACAACTCCATGTAACCACACATGATATAAACGAAACAGATACCCCGCTTTAGCTGAGGATCCGGTTTATTGTATTTATAATATATACATTGTTATAATATGTACATAAGCAGAGCCAATGGCTCAAGTATAGTAAGGCCGAAGATTAGCTATGTTCCACGGCCTGTTGGTCTCCTCCTCTGACTTACGTGAGTCCTTATGCTCTCGAATATCAATCAGATAGTATGACCCGCTGTGCAGATTTTTGCTGACCACAAAAGGTCCCTCCCAAGGCGGAGATAACTTATGCATATCGGTTTGATCTTGAATGAGTCGAAGCACCAAATCTCCTTCTTGAAAGGTTCTGGTCCTGACCCGACGACTGTGATAACGACGAAGATCTTGTTGGTAAATCACCGAGCGGGCAGCTGCTATGTCTCGCTCTTCATCCAACCGGTCCAAAGCGTCTTGTCGAGCCGTCTTGTTGCCCGCTTCAACATAAGCCGCAACACGAGGTGAATCGTGACGAATATCACTAGGGAGAACCGCCTCTGCTCCATAAACCATGAAGAACGGCGTGTATCCTGTCGATCTGTTGGGTGTAGTATTAATACTCCATAACACGGATGGTAACTCTTCAACCCAACAACCCGGCGTCCTCTGCAAAGGAACCATAAGCCGGGGCTTGATGCCTCTCAAGATCTCCTGATTAGCTCTTTCTGCTTGACCATTGGACTGTGGGTGCGCCACTGATGACACGTCAAGGTGGATGTGCTCTCGTTCGCGGAACTCTTTCATGGCACCTTTGGACAAATTGGTACCATTGTCTGTGATGATACTGTGTGGAAAACCAAACCGGAAAATCACCTTTTTGATGAACTGAACCGCGGTGGCTGCATCACACTTGCTAACTAGTTCTGCCTCCACCCACTTTGTAAATTTATCAACCACCACCAGGAGGTGGGTCTTCTTGTCCTTGGACCTTTTGAAAGGCCCAACCATATCCAGCCCCCAGGTTGCAAACGGCCAAGTGATTGGAATCATCCTCAATTCTTGAGCCGGAACATGAGCACGTCTTGAAAAAATTTGGCAACCATCACATCGTCGGACCAGATCTTCCGCATCAGCATGGGCAGTTAACCAATAGAAACCGTGGCGGAACGCTTTAGCCACCAGAGATTTTGAACCGGCATGGTGACCACAATCCCCTTCATGGATCTCACGCAAAATTTCACAGCCTTCCTCAGGAGACACACAGCGTTGAAATGCTCCTGATACACTGCAATGATGCAACTCGCCATTGACGATTGTCATGGACTTGGACCGCCATATTATTTGTCTGCCCAGAGTCTCATCCTCTGGTACCTCGCCCCGGTTCATGTACGCCAGATAGGGAAGTGTCCAATCCGGAATGACGTGGAGTGCTGCCACCAACTGAGCCTCCGGATCAGGAACAGCCAAATCTGCTTCCCCAGGTAGTTGGACCGATGGGTTGTGCAGTATATCAAGAAAAACATTGGGCGGAACCGGTTTATGCTGTGAGCCTAGCCGGCTCAAAGTGTCCGCCGCTTCGTTCTTCCGACGGTCCACGTGGTCCACCTGATAACCCTTGAAGTGACCTGCAACAGTATCAACCTCACGACGATATGCAGCCATGAGTGGGTCTTTAGAATCCCAAGTACCAGACACTTGTTGAGCCACCAGGTCCGAGTCACCGAAGCACTTAACCCGACTTAAGTTCATCTCTTTACCCATCCGGAGACCATGGAGCAAGGCTTCGTACTCAGCTGCATTGTTAGTACAAGGGAACATTAAGCGGAGAACATAACAAAACTTGTCACCTCGTGGGGAAGTTAATACGACTCCAGCCCCCGAGCCCTCCAATTGCCGTGATCCGTCAAAATGGATGGTCCAATATGTGTGATCCGGCTTCTCTTCAGGGGCCTGCAACTCCGTCCAGTCATTGATGAAATCGACAAGTGCTTGGGATTTCACCGCCGTCCGAGGCACGTATTTCAAACCGTGCTGCCCAAGCTCTATAGCCCACTTGGCAATCCGGCCCGTTGCTTCCCGGTTCTGGATGATATCACCCAAGGGGGCAGAGCTTACCACAATGATGGGATGCCCTTGGAAATACTGCTTCAGCTTCCGGCTTGCCATAAAAACTCCATACACCAGCTTCTGCCAATGTGGATACCTTTGTTTGGATTCAATAAGCACCTCGCTGATATAATAAACCGGACGCTGAACCGGGTACTCTTTGCCCGCCTCCTTCCGCTCCACCACAATAGCTACACTGACCGCGCGAGCATTGGCAGCAACATACAGCAACAACGGTTCCTTGTCAATGGGAGCGGCGAGCACGGGCGGATTGGCCAATTGCCGCTTTAAGTCCTCCAACGCCTGATCAGCAGCAGAACTCCAGACGAACTGATCCGTCTTCTTCAACATCTGATATAGCGGGATCGCTTTCTCACCAAGGCGGCTGATAAACCGGCTCAACGTGGCAATCCGACCAGCCAAACATTGAACATCATTAATACACTTTGGTTTAGCCAGAGAAGTGATAGCCGTGATCTTCTCCGGATTAGCCTCAATTCCCCTGTTGGACACCAGAAAACCCAATAACTTGCCAGCCGGTACACCAAAAACACATTTGGCTGGATTAAGCATCATCTTGTACGTCCTTAGGTTATCAAAGGTTTCCTTCAAATCATCGACCAAAGTCTCCTTCTTCCTTGACTTAACCACAATATCATCCACATAAGCATGCACATTACGGCCAATCTGTTTGTGGAGACAATTTTGCACACATTGTTGATAAGTTGCCTGGGCACTTTTGAGCCCAAAAGGCATAGATAAGTAGCAGAAGGCTCCAAAGGGAGTTATGAATGTTGTCTTCTCCTGGTCCTTAACTGGCATTTTGATCTGATGATAGCCGGAATATGCGTCCAGGAAACATAAACGCTCGCAACCTGCCGTAGCATCAATAATCTGATCAATACGGGGGAGGGCAAAAGGATCCGCAGGACAGGCCTTATTAAGATCAGTATAATCCACACACATGCGCCAGGTGCCGTTTTTCTTAAGGACCAGCACCGGATTAGCAAGCCACTCAGGGTGGAAAACTTCAACAGTGAAGCCAGCTGCTAAGAGCCTGGCCACCTCTTCTCCAATAGCTTTTCACCTTTCTTCATTGAACCGGCGGAGGAACTATTTTACCGGTTTGTATTTAGGATCCACATTAAGAGTGTGCTCAGCGAGTTGCCTCGGTACACCTGGCATGTCAGAAGGCTTCCATGCAAAGATGTCCCGATTCTCACGGATGAACTCGATGAGCGCGCTTTCCTATTTCGGATCCAGATTGGCACTGATGCTGAACTGCTAGGACGAATCGCCAGGTACGAAGTCAACAAGCTTAGTCTCAGCGGCTGATGTCAACTTCAGGGCCGGATCATGCTCCATAGTTGGCTTCTTTAAAGGAGTCATATCCGTCGGATCAACATTGTCCTTATAATACTTGAGTTCCTCGGTGGCACAAACCGATTCTGCATAAGCCGCATCTCCTTCTTCACATTCCAAAGCAACCTTGCGGCTTCCGTGAACCGTGATGGTCCCCTTATGACCTGGCATCTTGAGCTGCAGATACACATAGCAGGGCCATGCCATGAATTTGGCATAGGCCGGTCGACCGAACAGGGCGTGATACGGGCTTTGGATTTTCACCACCTCGAACGTCAATGTCTCTAATCGGGAATCGTGATCATCTCCAAAGGCCACTTCCAACGCTATCTTCCCAACGGGGTATGCTGACTTTCCAGGTACCACACCATGAAAAACCGTATTCGAAGGTCGGAGATCTTTATCTGTTAGCCCCATTCGACGGAAAGTCTCATAGTATAAGATGTTAATGCTGCTACCCCCATCCATAAGCACTTTGTTGAACTTATAACCTCCCACCTGAGGCGCCACCACTAAAGCCAACTAACCCGGATTGTCAACCCGGGGAGGGTGATCCTATCTACTCCATATGATTGGCTGCTCTGACCAGCGCAGATACTGGGGCACGGCCGGTTCAACAGAATTAACTGCCCGCTTCTGGACCTTCCGGTCCCGCTTGTCCAAGCTAGTGGTGAATACATGATATTGCCCACTATTTAGTTGCTTTGGATTGCTCTGGTAACCCGACTGCTGCTGTTGCTGATTGTAACCACCCTGGTTATTCTGATTATGCTGATCATTATGTCCGCCCGGATTACCGTTAAATCCTGAACCGGAATTTCCTCCACCGTGACCCGGCCCAGATCCAGAACCACCACCAGAACTGGGGTCATACTAGAAAGCATTGGAGCTCTTGAACTCTTGCATAATGTAACAATCTTTCCAAAAGTGGTTTGCTGGTGCCTCCCTTGTCCCATGCTTTGGACAGGGCTGGTTCAACAGATAATTTAAGCGTTCCGGATTAGGACTAGGCGCACCGCTGCGGTTTTTGCCCTTACGTCGCTGGCCCCTATCCTGCACGTTAGTATTAGCCACAAAATCCATGTTGCCATCCGCTTTACGCTTGCCTCCACCGCCGTTTCCTGCCGAGTGATGCTGCTGACCTTTGGAGTTGCTGTTCTTCCTTCCCTTCCCTGTCTTTTCATCGTCAGACTCGGGATCCTTGGTACTATCAGAATCAGCGTACTTTACCAAAGCGGTCATGAGAGTTCCCATGTCAGTACAATGGCACTTCATCCGTCCTAACTTCAGCTTCAAGGGTCCAAACCGGCAATTGCCTTCCAAGGTTATAACTGCGGTGTCCGCATTGATGCGGTCTGATGAATGCAGAACTCGTGAGACCCTGCGCACCCAATGAGTCATTGATTCTCCTTCCTCTTGGACACAGGCAGCTAAATCCACTATCGACATGGGCTGCTTACACGTGTCTTTGAAATTATTGATGAACCGGGCTCGCAACTAGGCCCATGAACCGATAGAATTGGGCGGCAGGATCTTTAACCAAGTACGGGCTGTCCCTTCAAGCATCATGGTGAAATATTTTGCACATGCCGCCTCATCCACATCAAGCATCTCCATGGCCATCTCATAACTGTCCACCCATGTCTCCGGGGGTTGATCCGCTGTATAGTTCGGCACCTTGCGCGGGCCCTTAAAATCCTTAGGCAGGCGCACATTGCGTAAAGTGGGGACAAGGCAAGGCACTCCCAAAGCGCTAGAAGTGAGTCCCAGTTCAACCGAAGTGGTGGGACGAACCGACGTAAGCTGACGAGTCTAATGCTGTGCTGCTAACTCGGCTTCCCTGCGCGCTCGGGCCCGGTCTACCACCTCCTGGGCATCGGGAGCTGGATTGTTGCCACGGGGCGCTCCACGCCGTGCATTACTTGACTCAGCTAGCTCCTCCACATGTCTGCTATAACTCCGGCTTGGACGTGGGGTAGAATGAATCCGCTCACGGCTGTATGAATACGCTTCCTGTTGGACCAACGCCGTCCTGAGGAGCTCCTTGACCCGGCGTGTCTCTATCGCCTGCAACGAATCCCCCTCGACCGGAATAGCCTCCAACCGTGCCGCCGCTGCAACAAGGTTATCCAGCGGATTGGAATAGTGATCCGAAGGTGTGGGCACAACCTGCGGTACTCCAGTGTTATGATGGGGTAGATCTATTACACGGGGCTAAACCGGCGCACCCGTCCCGGGCGCCTCCGCCCGGTTTACCACTGGTTGATTACTGGTCCCTGCTCCAGGGGTGTTGAAAAGGTCCCTTCCTTCAAAAACTGAGGGCAAACGAGATCGGTACTTCCTCCTCATGACTTCCTGTGAGGCGTTCTGGTCCAGCATGAGTTTATAGGCTTGCGCGTCCAAAGCGGCCCGCTCCGCAGTCATCCTGACCTCTTCAGCTGCTAGATCCTCTTTGGCCTGGGTAATCTGCTCTCTCACCTTTGCGATCTCTGCGTTATGAGCATCCTGATCCGCCGGATTAGCCTCCGCCATGAGTGCAGCCAATGCGTCGAATAGATCGGATAACACTTGAGCCGGTGGGCGCACAGAGCCTCCTGCTCCGGCAGCCGTTGCCGCTGCTGAACCGGAAATCATTGTCATGACAGTCGATGAGTGAGGTGCTGCTTGTGTACCGGCCATGAATATTCCAACCCGGTTGGGCAGATCGGAGGGGTCCGGAATACTGTCGCCATCGGAACAGCCCCCAATCCGGCCATCTTGTAGTTGATACAACGACTCAGTTTCTCCGATCGATGACTCATCGCCAGAGTAAACGACGGTTTCATCACCAGATCCTGATCCGTCCTTATAGCTTCCTCCATGGATGACTCCCACGAAGGCACGTTTCACGGCCGGTTTAGCCCGGGCAGGTCGCGCACGCTGAGCTGTCTCGACGAGGTCGGTGCAGGTGTTCAGCTCAGGGCCCGGTTCACCGATCTTGCCGATGAAGATGTGTATGCCACCAAAGGGGACCCGGTACCCGTACTCAATTGAGCCGGCCTCGGGGCCCCAGCCTGCGTCGTCAATGTAGATCTTGCCGCGACGACTCTCGGTCATCCGGCCCATGGCGTATCCCTCGAGTCCTTCAAAGTGGCCCTCCAGAAACTTGAAACCATCATGCGATAGCCCCACGATGGGCGCCAACTGTCGTGGGTTTGTCACGACAGATGTCCTAGCGAAAGGACTTAGTCGTGGAGCCATCGCAACGGGTTAACTCGAAGGGGTTAAAGCGGACACAGGGACACAGAGGGTTTATACTAGTTCGGCCCCTTCGATGAAGGTAAAATCCTACGTCTAGTTTGTGATGGAATTGATGGGGTTTCGATGACTAGGGAGCAAACATGCTTCGCCTAGGTCTCGAGTTGTGGTTGTCTGTCCTTGAGCCGCTATCGGGTCGTCCCCTTATATACACGGGTGACGCCCGTCGGTTCACAGAGTCCCAATCTCCGGTTCATACTCGTATACGGGTTGGTATCTTCCTATCCCTAACTTACAATACAAGTTCATATACACATCGGTTTATGGCTACACGTGCTGAACCGACTATGGCCTTGGGCCTTTATCTAGCTTCTGGGCTTTAACACCTTTGGACTACTGATGAAGTTAACCCGGCCCAGGTAGGCCGGTTTACGCCCAGTAGTAATATCCCCAACAGGTAGTACAAGAGTAGATCTACCACGAGATCAAGGAGGCTAAACCCTAGAAGCTAGCCTATGGTATGATTGTTGTATGTTGGGGTTCTGTCCTACGGACTAAAACCCTCCGGTTTATATATACACCGGAGAGGGTTAGGGTTACACAAAGTCGGTTACAATGGAAGGAGATCTGAATATCCGCATCGCCAAGCTTGCCTTCCAGGCCAAGGAAAGTCCCATTCGGACACAGGACGAAGTCTTCAATCTTGTATCTTCATAGTCCAGGAGTCCGGCTGAAGGTATAGTCCGGCCATCCGGACACCCCCTAATCCTGGACTCCCTCACTTGCAATGGGAGAAGTGCTTAGCTTTGGGTTCAATCTTGCGGTGTCCTTTCCCACTGACAGCAGGGGCAGCAAGGCACGTATTGTATCGTTGCCATCGAGGATAACAAGATGGGGTTTATATCATATTGCATGAGTTTATCCCTCTACATCATGTCATCTTACTTAAAGCATTACTCTGTTCTTTTGAACTTAATACTCTAGATGCATGCTGGATAACGGTCGATGTGTGGAGTAATAGTAGTAGATGCACGCAGGAGTCGGTCTACTTGTCACGAACGTGATGCCTATATACATGATCATACCTAGATATTCTCATAACTATGCTCAATTCTATCAATTGCTCAACAGTAATTTTTTCACCCACCGTAATACTTATGCTCTCGAGAGAAGCTACTAGTCAAACCTATGGCCCCCGGGTCTATTTTACATCATATTAATCTTCCAGCACTTAGCTATTTTTATTGCCTTTTATTTTACTTTGCATCTTTATTACAAAAATACCAAAAATATTATTTTATCATATCTATCAGATCTCACTTTCATAAGTGACCGTGAAGGGATTGACAACCCCTTTATTGCATTGGTTGCGAGGTTTATATTTGATTGTGTAGGTGCGAGGGACTTGGGCGTGGCCTCCTACTGGATTGATACCTTGGTTCTAAAAACCCGAGGGAAATACTTACGCTACTTTACTGCATCACCCTTTCCTCTTCAAGGGAAAACCAATGCAGTGCTCAAGAGGTAGCAAGCATCAAGATCTATAGGGATAGATCGAGACACTTAATACGACTTTCACAAAGCACATACCTTGACAAAGTTCTGAAGAAGTTCAAAATAGACCAGTCAAAGAAAGGGTTCTTGCCTGTGTTGCAAGGTGTGAAATTGAGTCAGACTCAAAGTCCGACCACGGCAGAAGATAGAGAGAGAATGAAAGTCACTCCCTATGCCTCAGCCATAGGTTCTATAATGTATGCCATGCTGTGTACCAGACCTGATTTATGCCTTGCCATAAGTTTGGCAGTGATGTACCAAAGTAATCCAGAAGTGGATCACTGGATAGCGGTCAAGAATATTCTAAAGTGCCTGAAAAGGACCAAGGATATGTTTCTCGTTTATGGAGGTGATGAAGATCCCGTCGTAAAGGGTTATGTTGATGCTAGCTTTGACACAGATCTGGATAACTCTAAGTCGCAAATAGGATACATATTTATATTGAATGGTGGAGCTGTCAGTTGGTGCAGTTCTAAGCAGAGCGTCATGGCGGGATCTACATGTGAAGCAGAGTACATAGCTGCTTCGAAAGCAACAGATGAAGGAGTCTGGATGAAGGAGTTCATATCGGATTTGGGTGTAATACAGTGCAACAGGTCCAATGACAATCTTTTGTGACAACAATGGAGCAATTGCCTTAGCAAAGGAAACAAGGTTTCACAAGAGAACCAAAGGCATCAAGCGACGCTTCAACTCCATTCGTGATTATGTTCAGGATGGAGACATAGAAATTTTCGAAGTACATACGGATCTGAATGTGGCAGGCCCGTTGACTAAACCTCTTCCATGGGCAGAACATGATCAGCACCAAGACTCCATGGGTGTTAGATTCATTAATATGTAATCTAGATTATTGACTCAAGTGCAAGTGGGAGACTGTTGGAAATATGCCCTAGAGGCAATAATAAAGTGGTTATTATTATATTTCCTTAATCATGATAAAGCTTTATTATTCATGCTATAATTGTATTGATCGGAAACTTAAATACATGTGTGGATACAAAAACAAATACCAAGTCCCTAGTAAGCCTCTACTAGACTAGCTCGTTGATCAAAAGATGGTTAAGGTTTCCTGACCATAGACATGAGTTGTCATTTTAGAACGGGATCACGTCATTAGGATAATGATGTGATGGACAGTACCCATCCATTAGCTTAGCATATGATAGTTCAGTTTATTGCTATTGCTTTCTTAAATGTCAAATACATATTCCTTCGACCATCAAGTATAACAAAGTCAGTTAAGATAGCAACATTAGCAACAACAACGGGCACATCCTCACAAATACTGATAGGTATGGCAGTTGATTTGTCAGCCATTTGCAAAGGTATTTCAGTAGGTGTGACTTTTTTCAAATCAAGTCTTCTATATAAACAGAAAGGCATAACACTAACACCAGTTCCTAGATCACATAAAGCAGTTTTCACATAGTTTCTTTTGATGGAGCAAGGTATAGTGGCGATTCCCGGATCTCCAAGTTTTCTTTAGGTACACCATCCTTAGGAGTGTAATTAGCAAGCATGGTGGATATTTTAGCTTCCGGTATTTTCTCTTGTTGGTGATGATGTCTTTCATGTACTTTACATAAGGAGGCGTTTTTAAGATGTCATTCAAGCGAGTACGCAGGAATACTGGCCTAAGCATTTCAGAAAACCGTTCAAATTCTTCATCATCTTTCTTCTTAGTTGACTTAGGTGGAAAGGGCATAGGTTTTTGAACACATGGTTCTCTTTCCTTACCATGTTTTCTAGCAACAAAGTCGCTTTTATCATATCTTATTCTTGGGTTGTGGGTTATCAAGATCAACTGTTGGTTTTATCTAAACATCATTGTTTGGTTCTTTATTATTTGTTTGAGTGTCTTCATGAACCTAATCATTATCTTTTTCATTATCAGAAGGTGACTGTTCACTACCAGATTGAGTTTCAGCATCAAAGATAGAGACTTCATTAATTATCATTATCGGGAGGTTTCTCTACTTCAGGTTCACTAGAGGCATGCAAAGTCCTATCATTTTTATTCTTCTTTTTCTTTTTAGAAGGACTAGGTGCATCTGTGTTAACTCTTTGAGAGTCTTGTTCAATTATTTTTGGGTGTCCCTCAGGATAAAGTGATTCCTGAGTCATTCTACCTCCTCTAGTCATTACTCTAACAGCATGATCATTGATATTATTGTTCGTTTCATCAAGCATTTCTCTTTGAGATTTAGCAACTTGTTCTAATTGAGTTTGAACCATACAGGCATGTTTTCCTACACCTCTAACATCACTGGTAATTCTAAATAACAAGTCACTCAAGCGAGCAATCATATCAGAATTGTATTTCAATTGTTTCATAACATTTGCATTGAAGTGATCTTGCTTTCTAATGTAGTTATCAAACTCATAAAGGCATTGACTAGGATGCATATTGTAAGCATTGTCATTGTCATTGAATTTCATTAAAGATTTACCTCTACCACCTTAGGTGGTGGTGTTTCAAGCCCATGTATTTCTTCGATAGGTGGTAAATTTTTAACATCCTCTGCTTTAATACCTTTTTCCTTCATAGATTTCTTTGCCTCTTGCATATCCTCAGGACTGAGATATAAGATACCCCTCTTCTTCAGAGTAGGTTTGAGCGGTGGTTCGGGAAGAGTCCAATCATCATAATTTTTCAATATGTTATTCAATAATTCTTCAGCTTGTCCAATAGTTTGTTCCCTGAAAACACAACCAGCACAACTATCTAGGAAATCCCTAGAAGCATCGGTTAGTCCATTATATAAGATATCAAGTATTTCATTTTTCTTAAGAGGATGATTAGGCAAAGCATTAAGCAATTGGAGAGCCTCCCACAAGCTTGTGGGAGACTCTCTTTTTCAATTTGCACAAAGTTAAATATTTCCTGCAAGGTAGCTTGTTTGTTATGAGTAGGAAAATATTTCCAGAGAAGTAGTAAATCATATCCTGGGGACTACGCAAACAACCAGGAGCAATAGTATTATACCAAGTCTTAGCATCACCTTTTAATGAGAACGGAAATAATTTGAGAATATAATAGTAGCAAAATTTCTCATCATGAGCAAAAGGAGTGGCTATATCGTTCAACTTAGTAAGACGTGCCACAACAGTTTCAGTTTCATAACCATGGAAAGGATCAGATTCAACCAAAGTAATTTACTCTGGATCAACAGAGAATTCATAATCCTTGTCATCAACAAAGATAGGTGAATTAGCAAACTTAGGATCACATTTCATTCTAGCATTCAAAGATTTTTCTTTCAGTTTGCATAATAATTTCTTAAGATCTTCTCTATCATTGCAAGCAAGGAAGTCTCTAGTTGTCTCCTCATCCATAACATAACCTTCCGGTGTCTTTGGCAATTCATATATAGGAGAACTAGTTCTAATAGGTGTTTCAAGATTTTCAGTTTCAAGCTCTTCATCAGTTTCAACAATTTCATCTGTTTCAGCATGCTCAAAAGCTTTAGTTCTAGCAAGTTGTTCATCAAGAAATTCACCTAGTGGCACATTATCATCAAGCAAGGTACTAGCATCATCATAAATATCATTCATAGCAGTAGTAGCATCATCAATAGCTTGCGACATATCAGGATTAATAGCATGTGGTTGTGTTGCAAGTTTACTTATAACAGAAGGTGAATCAAGTGCAGAGCTAGATGGCAAGTCCTTACCTCCCCTCATCTTGGAGGGGAAAATCTTAGTCTTAGCGACCTTCAGATTATTCATAGTGATAACTTGATAATAATCCCAAGTAACTCAACAAATATAGCTATGCTCCCCGGCAACGGTGCCAGAAAAAGGTCTTGATAACCCACAAATATAGGGGATCGCAACAGTCTTCATGGGTAGTGTATTCAACCCAAATTTATTGATTCGACACAAGGGGAGCCAAAGAATATTTGCAAGTATTAGTAGCTGAGTTGTCAATTCAACCACACCTAGAGATTAATTATCTACAACAAAGTGATCAGTAGCAAAATAGTATGATAGTTTTGATAGTAGTAGCAACAACAATAGTAACAGTAACAGTGATAGCAATGTTTTTGTAGCAAGTGCAACAGTAACAATAACAGTAGTAACTTAGCAAAACAATATAAGAGAAATTTGTAGGCATTGGATGTGACGCCCGGATAATTAAGCTACAGTAATCCCACGTTAATGATGCCACGTCACCACGGTTACTGTTGTTAATCTCGTGTTAGTTCAAAATCGATTCAAAATTCAAACTTAAAATAAAGTCAAATGGTAAAGGTTTTCAAATATTAAAACTAAAATGTTCAATAGATAGTAGATAAATCAGAGGCTATGATAAAAAAATTATAAACAACATTATTGAAAATAACTGACTTAAACAACCTCAAACGGTGCCTGAAAACATTATTTGATAACCTTTTTATTAATCAAAAGAAATATGAAATGATATTTAACCCAAACTAGTTTTTGGTGGTAGGATATATTGTGCTATTATTTGTGGGCCAGCCCTCATATTTTATAAAACTCGTTTGGTGCCCAAACAATTAGCCAAAACATAAAAGAATAATAAAAAGGAATAAAACTAAAAAAAGGAAAGAAAGAGAAAAGCCCCCCCCCCCGTGGCCAACCGACCCAACAGACAGGCCCAGTTGGCCACTTCGGCCGGCCCACCCCGCACCTCCCCTGGCCTATATGGCCTCTATCCCCCGAACCCTAAACCGCTACCCACTCACCCCACTCCCTCCCCCGATTCCCCCTGGATCGGGATCGACCCCTCCACTCTCCCATCACGTCTCGCTCCCTCCCGATCCGGATCAGCGCGCAACGGCGCCCCCTCGCCGCCGCTCCGCTAAGGCCGCCGCCCCTCCTCTCACCTCCCGTCCTCGCCACCAGGCTGGCGCCCCTCGCCAGGTCCACCTCGTTGCCGGACCGTGCCGGCAGGGTCCCGCCGGCGCGCAACGAACCCGGCCGCGGCCGCTCCCAGCGAGTCGCCCCGCTCCGACGCCCTCCAATGCCGGCAGGCCAGCGGCCACGACCACCACGACCCGTTCCGGCCTCCCCAAGCTCCTCTACTGCTTGATGTGAGCCCCTCCTCCGTCTCCCGCTCGCCCCGTTATCGATCCACTGTCGTAGGATCCTGCTAGCGTTCGCCACCGGCCTCTTGCTCCCCCATGCACTCCGTCGTCGATCCGACTGCCGCGCCGACCACATCCGCCCCCCTGGCCACTCGTCGCCGCTGTGCGTGCGTGCACATCCACGCTCAGTTGCGCCCCGGCTCGCCGGCGCGCGCCCACGCCCCACCGCACGCCCCTGCTCTCCTCCACCCCGCCCCAGGTGCCGCTTGCCGGCCCTGGCCGAGGCCCCCCTGCGACGCGGGCATGCCCAGCCGAGGCCACGGCCTCGCCCTCGATGGGCGCCCGCACCCGACGCCCACGGCCTCGCCCGTTAGCCCGAACCCTCTATGGCCCCTAGGGCCAATGACATGGGGGCCCCAGAACATTTTTACAAAAAAGAATTGAAAAAAAGAGACGATTATAAATAAATAAAAATATTAATAAATTTAATAATTAATTAATTAGTAAGTGAATTAATTAAGTTAATTAATCCTGTTTAATTAACCTAATTAACTAGTTAGTTTAACTAAACAGTAATTAGATTAGTTAAACCCTAATTAGACTAAACAGTCAATGACGAACAAGGCCCACACATCAGTTGACCAGTCAACACCTCTAATGACTGCTGACATCATGCTGACGTCAGCATGCACTGTTCTGGATAATGTTGTATTAAATTAATTAAATAAATTTTGAAAATGATTTAAATCTTTTAAAATTAATAGAAAATAAACTGTAGCTCAGATGGAAATACTTTCTACATGAAAGTTGCTCAGAACGACGAGACAAACCCGTATACGCAGCCCGTTCGTCTGCCACGCATCCATAGCATAGCAAACTCGCAACTTTCCCCCTCCGGCTCCTCTGCCCGAAAACGTGAAACACCGGGGATACTTTCCCGGATGTTTCCCCCCTTCACCGGTATCACCTCATACCGCGTTAGTGCACCTCTAGCACCGATACTTGTCATGTCATGCATCGCTATGCATCTGCTTGCTTAAATATTAATTGTTTCTTCCCACTCTTCTCTCGCTAGACACCGAGACCGACGCCGCTGCTACCCAGTACGACTACGGAGTTGACGACCCCTCTCTCTTGCCAGAGCAACCAGGCAAGCCCCCCCTTGATCACCAGATATCGCCTATTCTTCTCTATACTGCTTGCATTAGAATAGTGTAGCATGTTACTGCTTTCCGTTATTCCGATCCTGATGCATAGCCTGTCCTTCCTACTACTGTTGTTACCTTTACCTGCAATCCTACATGCTTAGTATAGGATGCTAGTGTTCCATCAGTGGCCCTACACTCTTGTCCGTCTGCCATGCTATACTATTGGGCCGTGATCACTTCGGGAGGTGATCACGGGCATATACTACATACCTTATACTGTTACATTACTTATGATACTGTTCGGAGATGGGAGCTGAAGGGGCAGGTGGCTCCATCCCGGTAGAGGTGGGCCTGGGTTCCCGACGGCCCCCGACTATTACTTTGTGGCTGAGCGACAGGGCAGTTTGAGACCACCTAGGAGAAAGGTGGGCCTGGCCCTAGTCGGCGTTCGCGGTTACTTAACACACTTAACGAGATCTTGGTATTTGATCTGAGTCTGGCCATTTGGTCTATACGCACTAACCAACTACGTGGGAAAGATATGGGCACTCGGCGTCGTGGTATCAGCCGAAGCACTTCGTGACGTCAGCGACTGAGCGGCGCGCGCCAGATTGGGCCGCGTAACGTGACTTCCGTTGTACTGGAGGTTGCTAGGTCTGCTTCCGGCCGCCCACGCAACGTGCAGGTGTGCTCAGGGCGATGGGCCCAGACCCCTGTGCGCTTAGGTTTAGACTGGCATGCTGACCTCTCTGTTGTGCCTAGGTAGGGCTGCGACGTGTTGATCTTCCGAGGCCGGGCATGACCCAGGAAAGTGTGTCTGACCAAATGGGATCAAGCGTGTTGGGTTATGTGGTGCATCCCTGCAGGGAAGTTTATCTATTCGAATAGTTGTGTCCCTCGGTAAAAGGACGACCCAGAGTTGTACCTTGACCTCATGACGACTAGAACCGGATACTTAATAAAACACACCCTTCCAAGTGTCAAATACAACCCGGTGATCGCTCTCTAACAGGGCATCGAGGAGGGGATCGCCGGGTAGGATTATGCTATGCGATGCTACTTGGAGGACTTTAGTCTACTCTCTTCTACATGCTGCAAGACGGAGGCTGCCAGAAGCGTAGTCTTCGACAGGATTAGCTATCCCCCTCTTATTCTGGCTTTCTGCAGTTCAGTCCACCGATATGGCCCTTTACACATATACACATGCATATGTAGTGTAGCTCCTTGCTTGCGAGTACTTTGGATGAGTACTCACGGTTGCCTTGTTCCCCCTTTTCCCCCTTTCTTTACCCGATTGCTACAACCAGACGATGGATTCCAGGAGCCAGACACCACCGTTGACGACGACTCCTTCTACACCGGAGGTGCCTACTACTACGTGCAGCCCGCTGGCGATGACCAGGAGTAGTGATGAGGATCCCAGGCAGGAGGCATGCGCCTCTTTCGATCTGTATCCCAGTTTGTGCTAGCCTTCTTAAGGCAAACTTGTTTAACTTATGTCTGTACTCAGATATTGTTGCTTACGCTGACTCGTCTATGATCGAGCACTTGTATTCGATCCCTCGAGGCCCCTGGCTTGTATTATGATGCTTGTATGACTTATTTATGTTTTAGAGCTGTGTTGTGATATCTTCCCGTGAGTCCCTGATCTTGATCGTACACATTTGCGTGCATGATTAGTGTACGATTGAATCGGGGGCGTCACAAGTTGGTATCAGAGCCTACTGCCTGTAGGAATCCCCCTTTCCAACTCCTTGGCCGAAGTCGAGTCTAGACATTGCAAAACTTTCACTAACATGGCTGTGTGTCTTACGGGCACACGTCGCCATTGGGTGGTAGTAGGATCTTTTATTCCTCAACCTATACTCTGGGACTCTGACATCTCTTCTATTCGGGTTAAACGATTTTACTAACTCTGACTCTAGGTTCTCGATAATACTTTCTCCCGGAGAGCCCCTTTGAGGGAGTCCTAGATTAGGGGGTGTTCGGGTAGCCGGACTATACCTTCAGCCGGACTCCAGGACTATGAAGATACAAGATTGAAGACTTCGTCCCGTGTCCGGATGGGACTTTCCTTGGCATGGAAGGCAAGCTTGGCGATGCGGATATTCAAGATCTCTACCATTATAACCGACTCTGTGTAACCCTAACCCTATCTGGTATCTATATAAACCGGAGGGTTCTAGTCCGTAGGACAACTTCATCATACAACAATCATACCATAGGCTAGCTTCTAGGGTTTAGCCTCCTTGATCTCGTGGTAGATCTACTCTTGTACTACCCATATCATCAATATTAATCAAGCAGGAGTAGGGTTTTACCTCCATCGAGAGGGCCCGAACCTGGGTAAAAACATCGTGTCCCTTGTCTCCTGTTACCATCCGCCTAGATGCACAGTTCGGGACCCCCTACCCGAGATCTGCCGGTTTTGACACCGACATTGGTGCTTTCATTGAGAGTTCCTCTGTGTCGTCACGTTTAGGCCCGATGGCTCCTTTGATCATCAACGATGATGTGGTCCAGGGTGAGACTTTTATCCTTGGACAGATCTTCGTCTTCGGCGGCTTCGCACTGCGGGTCAATTCGCTTGGCCACCTGGAGCAGATCAAAAGCTATGCCCCTGGCCATCAGGTCAGGTTTGGAAGCTTAAACTACACGGCAGACATCCGCGGGGATTTGATCTTCGACGGATTCAAGCCACAGCCAAGCGTGCCGCATTGTTTCGAGAGGCATGATCTTGCTCCGCCGCCGAACAGTGCCCTGGAGGCCGCACACGCATCGGTTCCTACCCTTAATTCGGAGCCCATTGCGCCAATCGAGGATGAGCGGTTGGACGTCACCTCAGGGGCTGCGATCTCAAAGGCGATCGAGCCGAACGTCAGCCCCGCTTTCTGCATGACCCATGACTCCGATGATCCGGATTACTCTCTGGACTCCGAACCCCCCGCGCCCCTGCCAATCGAATCCGATTGGGCGCCGAAAATGGAGTTCACTGCCGCGGACATCTTTCAGCACCCGCCTTTTGGCGACATCCTGAATTCTCTAAAGTCTCTCTCTTTATCAGGAGAACCCTGGCCGGACTACGGTCAGCGAGGATGGGATATGGACGATGAAAAAATTCAAAGCCCACCCACCACCCACTTGATATCCACTGTCGACAATTTAAACGACGTGCTCAACTTTGACTTCGCAGACATCAACAGCATGGACGACGATGCAGGAGATACAGATGAGCCAACGCCCATAGGGCATTGGACAGCCACCCCATCTCACGATGTGTACATGGTGGATACCCCTAAAGGAAACGACAACGAGGAAAAAGGGGATAGAACGGGGGACCGGTCCCTCGAAAAGCAATCAAAGCGTTGGCGTAAACACCGACCCAAGCCCCGCCTCGATAAAGACCCAGCCATAGAGCAGGATGAGCCGGTAGACGATGAGCAGGCCTTAGAGCAACCGTTCGAACAGGGAAACACGGATAGAGAAACCGAACATCCCTCCCCCGGCGAAAATGGCACTCCGGACGACCTTACGCCGGATAAGCCCACGAAGCAGAAGAATCTCCAAAAGAGGCTCGTTGCAACAGCATGCAGCCTAAAAAAGCAGAAGCGGAAGCTAAAAACGGCGGAAGATGCACTCAGGATCAGATGGAGCAAAGTAATCAATATCGTAGATAAATACGGTGACAGCTGCCGCACTAAAAGCTATCCGAAGAGAAAGCTACTGCCTGAATTCGACGAAGAGGCCCTAGAGCCCTCACATTCCAAAAATAAGAAAGCCACACGGTCGGATAGACGACCCCATGACCAGCATAAAGCGGCAAGCGGCGCCGCACTTAAAGCGGCATGCGACCCACTTAAGGATTCGCATCAAGGCCCAGTCAGGTCCATTTACGAGCCAAGAAAGCAAGCTCTCGTAAGCAATAAAATAAAGCCATTATCAGAATCCAGCACACCCAAATAAAGGGGCGCCGCACACCCCCTATGTTTCACCGACGAGGTTCTGGACTATGAATTTCCAGAGGGATTCAAACCCGTAAACATAGAGGCATATGATGGAACAACAGACCCCGGAGTCTAGATCGAGGATTATATCCTCCACATACATATGGCTAGAGGAGATGATCTCCACGCCATAAAATATTTACCCCTTAAGCTTAAAGGGCCAGCCCGGCATTGGCTTAAAAGCCTTCCTGAAAACACAATTAGAAGTTGGGAAGAGCTCGAGGATGCTTTCCGAGCAAATTTTCAAGGGACCTATGTCCGCCCTCTGGATGCAGACGATCTTAGTCACATAACTCAACAGCCCGGAGAATCAGCTCGGCAATTCTGGAATAGATTCCTCACTAAAAAGAATTAGATAGTTGACTGTCCGGACGCCGAAGCCTTAGCAGCTTTCAGGCATAACGTCCGAGACGAATGGCTCGCCAGACACCTCGGCCAAGAAAAGCCAAGAACAATGGCCGCACTAACAAGCCTCATGACCCGCTTTTGTGCAGGAGAGGATAGCTGGTTGGCAAGATGCAGCCCCAGCGACCCAAGTACATCTGAAACTAGGGATGGAAACGGAAAACCGCGACGCAACAAGGACCGTCGCCGGACTAAGGAAAATTTTTTGAAGAGCATGGCAGTCAACGCCGGATTCAAAGGCTCACGACAGAATCAGACAAAGCCGCCCCTCCAGGATAACAGGGATGATCCATCCAACTTAAACAAAATCCTGGACAGGATATGTCAAATACACAGTACTCCCGGGAAGCCTGCTAACCATACCCACAGAGATTGCTGGGTCTTCAAACAATCCGGCAGACTCAACGCCGAACACAAGCGGCTCGACACACCAAGCGAAGATGAGGACGAACCCCAAAAGCAGAGCACCAGGAAACAAAAGAACTTCCCACAAGAAGTAAAAACAGTAAACTTACTTCACATAACAAAACATGCGGCACCCATAAAGGTACGCACCACACGACCTATCCCAAAGGGGTCCCGCCACTGGTTGTCAAAACCAATCATTTTCGATCAACTGGATTACTCTAGAAGTATCGGGAACGCAGGCTGGACTGCCTTGGTACTCGATCCAATAATTGGCCGACTCCAGTTTTCACATGTTCTTATGGACGGCGGCAGTGGACTAAACCTGATATGTCAGGACACAATCCGCCACATGGGGATAGAGCCAGCAAGAGCCCGCCGCAGCAAAACTGCCTTTCAAGGGGTAACGCCTGGTCCGGACACCCATTGCATGGGTTTTCTCCGGCTTGAAGTTGTATTCGGCTCTAACGATAACTTCCACCGCGAAAAGCTGACTTTCCACATCGTCCCATTCTCAAGTCGCTACCAAGCACTATTGGGACGCGAAGCTTTCGCCCGCTTTAACGCAATACCGCATTATGCATCTCTAACGCTTAAGATGCCCGGTCCATGAGGCATTATCTCTTTGAAGGGGAAGCATTGATGTGCGCCTCCCCCAAGCGGAGGACTGTGCGGCCGCTTTGATAGCCCCACAGTAAAATGGCTTCACCGGCCAAAAACTTCAGAATAGGTCATTAAAGACCACGAACGCGGATAGACGAGTTAGGCACAAAATTATCATTGACGCAGGCTTAGTGGCCATATACCCCCGCACTAGGGGCTCCGTACATATACAATAAGAGACAATAAAGCTCAATGTTATATATTTTTTACTTTATACTTTGTTTATTTTAAACTTTTGTTCGGCACGACCCATTTTCAACTCAGTTCCTCTCTTTTACAGATGAACGTCGTGCGGCGCCCGTCCAGGATACGGCACAACGGAGACACAGGCACGGACGTGCAGTAGGGACCCGTCCTAAGCATTCTTTTTAGATTAAGACCCTGCGTAAACCTTTTTTACTGTCTCTTGTTGCTACATATCCCCTGGTTTTCTCTGGTATAACCAAGGAGAAGGCTGGCGTCTTGGCATGTGGCCACGTCAGAATTTTTGCGTGTACCTGGACACTAGGGGCTTTTTAATAAAGAGTGTTGTTTTCCCTGCACTCATAAAGACCGAACACCTTAGGGAGTGTTCAGCGTCGCGAGTTTTGGCATTATATGCATCAGCTCCGAATCATGTCTTTGGTCAAATGTTGGGTTGCCCGGCTCCTGAGTTCGGCTACCTTACGTTCTGCTCTATCGGCTAAGGTAGCACCAGGAGAACTACTGCGATTGTGCCCCGGTTAGGCCGGGCGAGCACCTCAGTAGAGAAAGCCGAAAACTGACTGTCATGATGTAGCGTGAGACTGGTCAGCCACTCGATGACCTATCGGAATCTATAGGATTCCTCCACTTTAACGAAGGGTCGTTTCCCGGCCAGGCACATACGCGCCCCGAACTCGGGCGAGCGCAGTCGCCACCAAGGGGCTACTTAAATAGTTCCACTGTCAAGCTCCTATGGCTAAGTGAAAGTGTTAAAGCATTATAGTCCGGTTGCCTGGCCCGCTGCGCTATCACCTCCTTTGTAGGACCAAGACGTTGGGTTAAGTGTGAAAATGCGTCTTCTGCGAGCACCCCCGCACTATGTGCGTGGGGGCTGAAGCCAACGACTGCCATCTTTCAGATTTTATATATATATATATATATATATATATACATATATATATATATATATATATATATATATATATATATATATCAAAACGGACGCACAGGAGGTGTTCCCAATACTTGAAGGCACAAGTATAAAAGGCCACTACACTTTATCAAAATATTGCTTTATAATTACATATGCTATCATAACTTATCATCCTTCAAGCACTGCGTCTCTATTACACGAGCGCCTTCAAGGACTTCCTGAAAATAGTGCTTGGAGGGTACTCGGCTTTTGTCTGAGTCTCGAGACGCAACAACGGTGGTCTCCATCTCCGCCCAGTATGTCTTGACACGGGCAAGAGCCATCCGTGCGCCCTCTATGCATGCTGACCTCTTCATCGCATTGATACGCGGCACCGCTTCAAGGAATTGCTGCACCAAGCTGAAATAACTCTTCGGCTCCGATCTCCCCGGCCACAGATAACTCATGACGTACTTCATGGCGAGTCCGGACAACCTATTCAGTTCAGCCCATTGAGCCAGGCGATTGTCCACTACCAGTGGACGCTCTGGATTGTGGAACTGCGACCAGAAAAGCTTTTCCACTTCGTGATCTTTCTGATCTTAAAAGCGATCGCTCGCATCAGTAGCAATCGCTGCCAAATCTAGATAGGTGTCCCCCACACTCCACATCCGGTCCAACGGAGCAAACTTCGGATCGCAAAACTTCCTCCGCAGCATAAAGGGCTTTCCAGCCGCAATCTGTCCGGCTTGACGCAGCTCCTCCTTCGCAGCTCTCATCGCAGAGTGAGTGTCCTTGGCATCAGCAACGGCCTTCTCTAAGTCCGTCTGCCTCGCCCAGTCTTCTTCTTCAAGAAGCTTGCAACGGTCAGCAGCGCCCTTTAACTTCACGGCCATCTCGGACATCTCCTCCTTGCTTCGGCAGTGAGCAGCCTGTTCGGCTCTCATCTCTTCAAGGGCTTTCTCGGCAGCCGCATCGCTCTTTCGGGCTTGTTCCTTAGCTCGGGCAAGCTCTGCCCTAAGACTCTCCACGGCGGCCGCACCATCTGCGTCAAGCACACACATTGTAAGACAATGGCATGAAGCTCCTCTTACCTGACGCTGCCCGAGGAATTACATACCTTGAGCCTCATCAAGCCGCTTGTTGACAAGCGCGACGTCGGCATCTGCCACGTCCAGTTGCCGCTTTAGTTCGGCAAAATCATCAGTTCGGCTCGATTCCGGACACCTCGCCACCTACATTCAAAGGTGACATTTTAGACCTGGGATTATGATCCTCTGCGTGCCGTCATTTCTTGACGATGCGCAGAGTCTCAGGGGCTACTATCTACACAGGGCGCATCTTACGTATGCGCAACTTACAAAAGTATACATTATCTAATGTACCTCAAAACCCGTTAGTAAACTTTTGATGGCTTCAAAAAATCCGCTTTCTGCGGATGAAATCCTTTCAATCACCGTGCCCATCAATGCATGGTGCTCCTCTGAGATAGAAGCTCGCCCTAGCAGAATCTTTAGCTCCTCCGGCCGAGCACCAGACGGTGTCGGACTTGTCCTATGGCCTCTTTCTAAGGCCGGACGCGGAGAATCTTGGGGGGCCACATAGCTATCTTCCGCCCTACCGGACTCGGAGAAACCCTCCGCGATGACACCTCAGTGTCACCCGCCTCGCTAAGCGGTACGGCAGGGGGAGGCGTCCCGCTCTCCATCATCATCGGAAGAAGATCCCCCGAAGATGAGCTCTGCTGAGAAGGGCTGAGGTCCGAGCTACAAGGTAAAATTTCGGTTAATCTTCTCAGATATAAATCAATAATTTCTCTCATCCCTAAAAAGGAAAACCTTTCTCTACTTACGGCTCGCTGGAGGGCTGATCCCTTTGAGGGCGTAGTTCGGTCGAGGAACTCCCCGGCGTCGGACCCTCTGACGAAGATTTTTTCCCTCGCTTCGAGGCCATGGTCTCCGGGTCGTCAGAGGCGGCCCTCTTCTTCCCCTTAGGAGAGGAATTTTCTTTTCCTCCCTTCGGAGCAGCCTACTTTGAGGAGGCCATAGTTCCCTTGTCCTTCCCCTTACTTCCCTCCAAAGGCATTATCTTCAACATCCTGACAAGCACGGGATCCGGCCTGGTTTCGGGAAGGGGAGCCGGACACCTGATCAGCTTTGCCTTCGCTATCCACTCCTGTTTAAAAGAACAGCTCTTTTAGGGGCAAGTCTATGACAATTATACGGATAGCATGTCCGGGCACAAGTTTACTTACTTGAGTATCCGGCTGATTACAGCTTAGGCCTGCGTCCTCGGTCAAATCCGGACACATCGCTTGTGATCTGAAGAACAGTTTATACATCTCCACGGGCGTTGCCGCCATGAAATTCTGGAGAGCCCGCGGTCCCTCTGGATTAAACTCCCATAGACGAAGGGAGCGACGTTTGCCGGGCAATATCTGGCGAATCAACATGACCTGCGTCACCTTGACCAGGCTGAGGTCTCCTTCTAAGAGATCCCTAATGCGGCCCTGCAACAAGGGCACGTCTTTGGGTAACCCCCAATCTAACCCTTTGCTGACCCATGACGTTAGCTGTGGTGGGGGACCCGAGCGAAAGGCAGGAGGCGCCACCCACTTGGAGCCCCTGGGAGCGGTGATATAGAACCACTCTCGTTGCCACAAGCCGAGCTCCTCTTGAAAAGAGCCCTTGGGCCATGGAGCATCAGCATTCTTGCTTATAACAGCGCCTCCGCACTCTGCGTGCCGTCCCTCGATCATCATCGGCTCCGCTTTAAAAGTCTTGAGCCATAATACGAGGATGAATGAGGAAATATGGAGGATGGACTCCGGAGCTAAGTCATGGAATTCCAGCCCGTAATAAAACAACAGCCCCCTCACAAAGGGATCCATTGGGAAGCCTAACCCCCGAAGGAAGTGAGACATGAACACCATGCTCTCACCGGGCTGGGGACTGGGAATGGCCTGCCCTTGAGCAGGCAACCTATGCAAAATTTCGCCGGTCAGGAACTTAGCCTCTCTTAACTTTAGCACGTCCTCCTCCGTGACGAAGGAGGGCGTCCATCGGCCTTGAAGGTCAGAAACGGACATGGTCGAAGGTCCGAAGCGCCTGGAATCTGGAGCCTAGGGTGTTGGAACTCGAGGCGATGGGCGAACTCGTTTGAGATTAGAAAAGGAGTAAGGCCTTGGTCTCTTTATAAAGAGGTTGAATACCAAGAGTCCTCCCCGTAGCCGTTTGGGACTCGCCTTTAATCGAGGAAACGTGCTAACGGGCACGATTGGGTTACCCACGTCCGTATTGATGAGAATCCCGTAAAAAGGGGCACACGATCTCTGCTTTGACAAGACGTGCCAAGGAAACCGCCTCGCGAAACGTGCTGAGGTGGAAAAGTAAAAATGATTCGAGTAAAGGACTTGGCTGTAGTGTGATGTCACGATGTGGAATACGTCAGCAGATTAGATTTGTGATAATATTATTCTCTCTATGGCAATATGTGGAAACTTATTTTGCAGAGCCGGACACTATCCTTGGTGTTTAAAATTTTCTTGAAGAAATTGGAGGAGGTTCCCGCCTTGCAATGCCGAAGACATTCTGCATGCCAGGCTCGTCGTCATTGAAGCCTGGTTCAGGGGCTACTGAGGGAGTCCTGGATTAGGGGGTGTTCGGGTAGCCGGACTATACCTTCAGCCGGACTCCAGGACTATGAAGATACAAGATTGAAGACTTCGTCCCGTGTCCGGATGGGACTTTCCTTGGCGTGGAAGGAAAGCTTGGCGATGCGGATATTCAAGATCTCCTACCATTGTAACTGACTCTGTGTAACCCTAACCCTATCCGGTGTCTATATAAACCGGAGGGTTCTAGTCCGTAGGACAACTTCATCATACAACAATCATACCATAGGCTAGCTTCTAGGGTTTTGCCTCCTTGATCTCGTGGTAGATCTACTCTTGTACTACCCATATCATCAATATTAATCAAGCAGGAGTAGGGTTTTACCTCCATCGAGAGGGCCCGAACCTGGGTAAAAACATCGTGTCCCTTGTCTCCTGTTACCATCCGCCTAGACGCACAGTTCGGGACCCCCTACCCGAGATCCGCCGGTTTTGACACCGACACCCTTATTACAGATGACCGTCTGCTGCACCAGAAGAATCCGAAGATACTCTCTGATGTTCTCTTGAGACTTTATGGCGTCGCTTTTGCAATTCCCTTCCATCGATAAACCCCTGTCGATAACCATGTATACTCGCCATTCATACGATGCTTCCTAGTTGATCTTGTTATTACAACATACCTCGAAATTCTCTCTGTTGTTCCGAGAATCCTTTGAGCTTACTGCCTTGCTGTTCTTAGCCACATGAATACCACTATGGATAATTTCTAGCACTCACCGGATATTTGCTCATCCCCAGTTGATTCATGTATTTCACAAAAGTCTTCAAAATACTATTTGAACTTCCGAAAATCCTCAGTAGCCTATTGCTCTTGAAATTCTTACTTGCTTGCATTATGATTAATCCCATAAGTCTATAATCTTATTGGAATCTCTTGTCATTATCATTTTGAGTCCGTTGATTCAATTTGTTGTGAATGCTCGCAATCCTCAATCAGATCCTAGAATTCATCCTTCTGGCTCAGACGTCATTTTAAACATGAGCTGGTTCTCGACCAAACTATTTGTCGTCAATTGTGCCTCTGGTCTATCCAACTTATCTAGCCTTGATCAAAGCGTCTGTTTCTGATCCTTTGTTTTGGAAATCATAATTCCTTTGTTACCCAAGCATCGAATTATTCAGATGTTCTATGATATGATGCCCGTGCATTCTTTCTTCCTTTGATTGAGTACCGATACTCACATCAGCTCCATTGTGGATCGCCCGATCTATTGTTGGATTTCATCCAACATCGTCCTTCATATTCAATAACCTTGTGAGCCTTTCCACGGGTATATAATGCCTTTGGTAAATTGTATCCTCTACTTTTGTCAACCATGCTCTACTTTTGAGCTTGTGTTATTTACTTCTGAAGTTCGTGGTATATGTTCTAAGAAGCCCCGATGGCTTGAACCTATGCCTTCCTTAATATGTGTGAACTCGAAAGTTTTCACGAGTCATACTCTTCTGGTATTTTTCCAGATAAAAATTTCAACACTACAACTTCATCGAACGCGAGAAGTAAATGAAAGGTTATGCATTGGAGAAGTGGGAGTCAACCTTAAACTTTGTGTTCATGCCCATGGACATGATGTAGATCTTCTCATCGAAGCTTCTTTTAAAAATTAGTTATTCCCTTGGTATAAGTCATCTTATATCTGGGATCCAGCCTTTTGCAATCCAACCATGTTCTCCTTTAAATACCATTTCTCATGCAAGTTTAAGCACTTCTCATCTGCAGAGTAATACCCCAGTCCAACCTCTACTTTGATTTGTCGTCGAGTATTACCCCCTGGTATCTCAAGATTATCACGGAACTGCATAACTTCTTATGAGTTCTTCATCAAGTGCTACATTCTCATTGATTCCAATTTTTCACGGGCTCTGAGTTATTAAACACTCAAAGACACCGATAACTGACTCGAGTCCGCATCGCGATTAAGCAACTCTTGGTAACCTTCATTACTTATGAGTTTGAACTCAATCACGTCATTCCTAGCCTATTATGCTATATCCTTGTCGTGCCGATTTTAACTGTGCTACCTGGTCCTTCTTCCCAGAGCACAATTTTTTGACGATGAGCTAAGCTTACGTCGATCTTTCCTCATCATATCATTTCGCTTTGGACAACAAGCTTGCTTTGGAGTTTGTGTCGTACCCATGGTTTCAATAACCTTTTGCTTCATCATTCCTTTGACTTGATGTCATCGCCAATTGATTACATCTTCATGAATTCTCTCGACAAATTGTCGTGATCATCATCAACATTTTGACTCCTCCTAGGTTTCCAATTGAATTCATGATGAGAAATACCATCCTTGCCCTCGATGAATTTTATTGTCGTCGACCACTTTATTGCCTTCCCACCAACACAAGCATGTTCGTGTTTGGTGTTATACCTTGAGTTCCTTGCTATCCAACAATTGTTCTTCTTTACCTTGGAACATTACCATCTTTTATCTCAAGAAGATTGTGAGAATTTCACCACCTCTTAAAAATTCTTGGTATAGTAATACTTCTCGCCATCGCCATTAATTCTTGGTCCCCGTGTCGATTCTAATCGGAATACCGACAATTGAACTTTGAGGTGTGAATTCAAAACTTCTAGCAACCCTATTACTTGAAGTGAATTATTGATAGTTTCATTCTAATTCTTTTGTTCATTAAGTCACCATTTTAACATTGTTCGTGCGACCCAGCCCATATTTCGGGTGCACCTTTCAACCAATGTTTAAATGGGTATGTTTCCTCGAGCATACCTCATTGTATCATTTTTAACTAACAATTGTCATCCCCTTGTTCACCTAATTGTGGAAATCCATCCTTTGGAAATCTCGATGATTTGTCACTGAGTCCATCAGCCACGTCCTCATCCTCTCCTTGGTTTACTGATGAACTCTTGTTTCGGAACTCGGTTCCATAGTTCATTTCCCGACAATCTTATAATGTCTTCTCGTCATTTTGTCGCACATTGTCTTCTCAGGCATCCTGAGCCTGAGGTATCTCACACCAATCAAATCTGAATCTCGGTCAAATATGATGGTTGGAACATATTTTCAAGACTTATAACATTGGTCCTCTTATGACTCGGTAAGGTGATGTCATGCCTAGCACACCTGGCCGGAGGACCTAGTGTTATAGTTTCCTTTTTAACAAGGTTAACCATTCTTCCCTGAGGAATTTGAATGACTTGTTTAATAAGTTATTCCTGGTGGATCCTTTGTGTCTCCAAAGTCTGATCTTCGCCTGATGGCCATGTCAATGCTATCTCGAAGCATGTCTGTGATACTCCGATCTTCGATAAGAACATTTGAAACAAAATGTTATGTTTTCTTTATCAATTATCCAAAACACCGTTGTATGGGTTTTGCCATCAAATTCCTCTCCCCTTACCTAAATGGTTTCTACTTTCTATCCCGTCGTGGATATCTTGCTCTGCTTGTCCTTGGGAAGGGTATACCCCTGGTATATGTGTCAAACACATTTTCCTTTCCATTGTTCTGTCTGATCTGATGATCACATTTTCCTTTCCATTGATTTGTTTAACCTTCCTTGTGATCCATAGGATCTAAGCAGTAATATTCTTCTGCTTATGTAAACACCTTGGTGTACAACCGTGTCAGTAAGACCCTATTGAAATTGTTGATAGCATGCCGGTCACCACCGATGGACGAGAACTTTGCCTATTGGTCCGCCTCGTTCAACGAGCAGGAAAATGGTTCTCTTCGTCCCTCGCCCTTGGTACCGACATTGTGCCGACATAACTGATAGGCTACCCTCTGACATGCCTTGCTATTGTGACCGTGCGAGATGTCACCGCTCCTATTTTTAACCCACATGGTGGGCCCATAACCCACAGTTCCACAGGATCAAAACCTGACTCTCCTATACACCCTGTTGTAAAAGTTATTCCTCGCGCTTGACTTTGTAGGTAATTCACGGGCGACCTGCCTTTTGATCTATTCAAGTATCAGATGCAATGGCATAGATCGAGATTAGGATTTGTCACTCCGAATATCGGACAGGTATCTCTGGGCCCTCTCGGTAATACACATCATAAGAAGCCTTGCAAGCAATGTGAATAATGAGTTAGTTACGGGATGATGTATTATAGAACGAGTAAAGAGACTTTCCAGTAACGAGATTGAACTAGGTATGAAGATACCGACGATCAAAACTTGGGCAAGTAATATACCGATGACAAAGGGAATAATGTATGTTGTCATTACGGTATGACTGATAAAGATCTTCGTAGAATATGTGGGAACCAACATGAGCATCCAGGTTCCGCTGTTGGTTATTAACCGGAGAGATGACTCGTTCATGTATACATAGTTCTCGAACCCGTAGGGTCCACACGCTTAACGTTCGAGGACGATTTTGTATTATATGAGTTATGTGGTTTGGTGACCGAATGTTGTTCGGAGTCCCGGATGAGATCATGAACATGACGATTTTGTATTTATCATGCTAGAATTGTATTAACTAGAAACTTAGTACATGTGTGAATACATAGACAAACAGAGTGTCCCTAGTATGCCTCTACTTGACTAGCTCGTTAATCAAAGATGGTTAAGTTTCCTGACCATAGACATGTGTTGTAATTTGATGAACAGGATCACATCATTAGAGAATGATGTGATGGACAAGACCCATCCGTTAGCTTAGCATATTGATCGTTCAGTTTTATTGCTATTGCTTTCTTCATGTCAAATACATATTCCTTCGACTATGAGATTATGCAACTCCCGGATACCGGAGGAATACCTTGTGTTCTAGCAAATGTCACGACGTAACTGGGTGATTATAAAGATGCTCTAAAGGTATCTCCGAAGGTGTTTTTTGGGTTTGCATAGATCGAGATTAGGATTTGTCACTCCGAGTATCGGAGAGGTATCTCTGGGCCCTCTCGGTAGTGCACATCATAAGAAGCCTTGCAAGAAATGTAACTAATGAGTTAGTTGCGGGATGATGTATTACGAACGAGTAAAGAGACTTGCCGGTAACAAGATTGAACAAGGTATGAAGATACCGATGATCGAATCTCGGGCAAGTAACATGCTGATGACAAAGGGAATAACGTATGTTGTCATTACGGTTCGACCGATAAAGATCTTCGTAGAATATGTAGGAACCAATATGAGCATCCAGGTTCCACTATTGGTTATTGATCTGAGAGGTGTCTCGGTCATGTCTACATAGTTCTCGAACCCATAGGGTCCACACGCTTAACGTTCGATGACAATTTTGTATTATATGAGTTATGTGATTTGTTGACCGAATGTTGTTCAGAGTCCCGGATGAGATCACGGACATGAGTAGGAGTCTCGAAATGGTCAAGAGGTAAAGATTGATATATATGACAATAGTATTTGGACACCGGAAGTGTTCTGGAGCGGGTACATATCGGGTCACCGGAAGGGGTTCCGGGCACCCCCGGCAAAGATATGGGCCCAGTGGGCCAAGAGGGGAAACGCAACAGCCAGCAGGGGCTGCTGCGCCCCCCATATGGGCCGCACCTGAGGGAAAGGGAAAGAGGGGAATAGAGAAGGAAGGTGAGGGATTCGTCCTCCCCCTCCCTTCCCTCCTCCCTCCTCTTTCCTTTCCCACGGTGGATATGGTAAGGGGGGCGAATTGTAGAAGGCCCCCAAGTAGGATTCCTCCTACTTGGGGCGTCCCAAGGCTGTCTCTGAGCTACCACTTTGCCTTTTGGTCCCTGGTGCGATGGATATTGGTTGCCTTGTGGGATCCATCATATCCTTATCTTTGGGATAGGAGCAGCCAAATTGGTCTCAAAAAGCGAAGGCCGAGCTGTAGGTCACGTGACCTGCACCAAAAATGTGGCTGACTGGGCTTTCTCCTGGATCAAAGCGGATCAGCTCGCCAAATTCGTCGATCGAATCGGGCACCCCAGAACGTCGAATGAAAGTGGTCTTTCTACAACCCAAACAGTCAAATTCGATTGATTATGTCACTCCGCATTACTAGAAAAGGGCAGCAGCTTTCTACTAAAATGGGCTTTGGCACTCCTTCCGCTATTACTCGAAATAATAATAATAGTGAAAGGGCAGTCGAATTTGTGGGATAATTTCCCATATAAAGAAAGAAAAAGAGTCAAAGAAAGGATGGGAGATGTTTCCCATGTCAAATAAAAAAAGAGAGGTGAAAGATACTACCCCCCCTCTCACCTATATATACGTGGGGAGGGGGCGCCTTGAAGACATACCAACATCTGTTAGCCGTGTGCGGCGCCACCCTCCACAGTTTACGCCTCTGGTCATATTCTCGTAGTGCTTAGGCGAAGCCCTGCATGGATCACATAACCGTCACCACACCATCGTGTTGACGGAACTCAACTACTTCCTCGACACTTTGCTAGATCAAGAGTTCGAGGGACATCATCGAGTTGAATGTGTGTAGAACTCGGAGGTGTCGTACCTTCAGTGCTTGATCGGTCGGAATGAGAAGTAGTTCAACTACATCAACCGCGTTGTCAAACGCTTCTGCTTTTGTTCTACAAGGGTACGTGGACACACTCTCCCCCTCTCGTTGCTATGCATCTCCTAGATAGATCTTGCGTGAGCGTAGGAATTTTTTTGAAATTGCATGCTATGTTTCCCAACAATTTTATAGTACAGGGTTGAGGCCTGCGGGGCCACCAGGTGGGGACAACCCACATGGGCGAGCCTAGAGGGGGCGCGCCCTGGTGGGTTTTGCCCACCCAGGTGCCCCCCTACGATGGTTCTTGGCTCCAGAAATTCTTATTTATTGAATAAAAAATCCTCGCAAAGTTTCATTCCAATCCAAGAACTTTTATTTCTGCACAAAAACAACACCATGGTAGTTCTGCGGAAAACAGCGTCAGTCTGGGTTAGTTTCATTCAAATCATGCAAATTAGAGTCCAAAACAAGAGGAAAAGCGTTAGGAAAAGTAGATACCACAGAAACGTATCATCTAGCTCTGGGCCAGACACCGAGGCCTATGGCGTCTGGGCCAGATGCCGAGGATCGTGGCATCTGGTACTGGAAACCGAGAAGGACTCTTCCTTGCATTCCAAAATGACTTTGAGGAGGATCTTTCTCCAAGAAACGACCCAGGGGCTCAACATATAAATAGAGGAACAGAGCTAGCCCCTGGGGGACACCATGATTCACCAAGCCGTGTGTCGGTGCCCCCTCTACCTCTAGTTCATCGTCCATCCTAAATCCATTGTGCTTGGTGAAGCCTTGCAGAAATAGTTTCACCACCATCGTCACCACGCCATCGTGCTGTTGGAACTCATCTACTACTTTGCCTCACTTGCTGGATCGAGAAGGTGAGGACGTCATCGAGCTGAACGTGTGCTGAACGCAGAGGTGCTATACATTCGGTACTTGATCAGGACAGATCATGAAGGTGTACGACTACATCAACCGCATTGATAAACGCTTCCGCTTAGCAATCTACAAGGGTATGTAGATGCTCTAGCTATACATCTCCATGTATAGATCTTGCGTGTGCATCGATTTTTTTTGTTTTCCATGCAACATTCCCCAACAAGTTCTTATCTGCCAGATATTTTGTGCAATCTCTTTTCCATTGTCCTTTTCCTTTGCAGCAAAAATAGATAGTCTTGCAAGAATCTCCACCCTTGTTTTTCTTGGTGTTGCGTTTTCTTTTGAAACTCTCTGTCTTGTTTATCAACAACTTTTGTTGATTCTGCAATCCAATCTCATGGTTTTTGAGCATTGCTTCATAAAGCAAGGAGAACATCAATCATTCTTTGGTGTTTTGGGAATATCAACTCCCATTGCAGTTACGCTATCATAATAGTCTGAAAATCTTTCATCTTGCTCATCTATTTTGCAATCATCTATTTGCTTTAGTCATCTCATGAACTTCAGTCGGATCTTTATGAAACAGAACTTCCAGTGCCTCGACAATCTCGATGTGACTGAGTTTTTGATAACGTTTGTATAACACTTGATCCATGCATGATAGCACAATACTTTTGATGACACTAAAATCATTCTTGCAAGATATGAACACATTGATGAAATCTTGAGATGCTCCTGGCACCGAGCGGTCACCAAGTTCTTGATCCAGCACATATTCTTTCTTAGCACTTTTGAGAACATGTCTTAGAGTGTGGATCCAATCTTCATAGTTCCTACCATTTGCAGCTAACTTTTCTTTCTCAAACAGAGGTGCTAAATTTAAACTATTGCAAGCCATTGATCTACGACAACAAACAAAAAAATTCATTTAGACATTTATTCATAATTAATGTTGCACTAGTGTTTAAAGAAATTTAATACGAAGTGCACTCCCACTCAAATCAATGCCTCTCAAAATTGAAAGTGAGTGATTCAAGACCCTAATCTCATTCACAATCATTTATGTGGACATCATTGATGGCGTGAATTTTGACCGGTAGGCAATCTTTTGCCAATCATATCACCATATGACTCGTGTTCATCATTCGATGCTTCATGCTGCAAGCTCAAAATGACTCTGCCAGAACTTCAAGACAACCGAGTGTTATCTGCTTGCTCAGTCTGACCTTGCCCGTCTAACACTTGATGATCTGTTTGTACTCATGTGGACATGACGTATGATACGTCTCCAACGTATCTATAATTTATGAAGTATTCATGCTATTATATTATCCATCTTGGATGTGTATGGGCTTTATTAAACACTTTTATATCACTTTTGGGACTAACATATTGACCCAGAGCCCAGTGCCAGTTCCTGTTTTTTACCTTGTTTCAGTGTTTCAAAGAAAAGGAATATCAGACGGAGTCGAAACGGAATTAAATCAACTGGAGAAGTTATTTTTGGAAGGAAAGCTACCGGAAAAACTTGGAGTGCGCGTCAAGAAAGAAACGAGGGAGCCACGAGGTAGGGGGCGCGCCCTCCCCCCCCCCCCCCGGCGCGCCCTCCACCCTCGTGGGCCCCTCGTGGCTCCGCTGACGTACTTCTTTCACCTATATATATCCATATACCCTAAAACGATCGGGGAACAGAATAGATCGGGAGTTCCGCCGCCGCAAGCCTTTGTAGCCACCAAAAACCAATCAGGACCCTATTCCGGCACCCTGGCGAATGGGGGGGAACCCTCACCGGTGGCCATCTTCATCATCCCGGCGCTCTCCATGATGAGGAGGGAGTAGTTCACCCTCGGGGCTGAGGGTATGTACCAGTAGCTATGTGTTTGATCTCTCTCTCTCTCTCTCATGTTCTTGATTTGGCACGATCTTGATGTATCGTGAGCTTTTCTATTATAGTTGGATCTTATGTTTCTTCTCCCCCTCTACTCTCTTGTAATGGATTGAGTTTCCCCTTTGAAGTAATCTTATCGAATTGAGTCTTTAATGATTTGAGAACACTTGATGTATGTCTTGCCGTGCATATTTGTGGTGACAATGGGATATCACGTGATTCACTTGGTGTATGTTTTGGTGATCAACTTGCGGGTTCTGCCCATGAACCTATGCATAGGGGGTTGTCACACGTTTTCGTCTTGATTCTCCGGTAGAAACTTTGGGGCACTCTTTGAGGTTCTATGTGTTGGTTGAATAGATGAATCTGAGATTGTGTGATGCATATCGTATAATCATACCCACGGATACTTGAGGTGACATTGGAGTATCTAGGTGACATTAGGATTTTGGTTGATTTGTGTCTTAAGGTGTTATTCTAGTACAAACTCTAGGGCTGTTTGTGACACTTATAGAAATAGCCCAATGGATTGATTGGAAAGAATAACTTTGAGGTGGTTTCGTACCCTACCATAATCTCTTCGTTTGTTCTCCACTATTAGTGACTTTGGAGTGACTCTTTGTTGCATGTTGAGGGATAGTTATACGATCCAATTATGTTATTATTGTTGAGAGAACTTGCACTAGTGAAAGTATGAACCCTAGGCCTTGTTTCCTAGCATTGCATTACCATTTACGCTCACTTTTATCGCTTGTTACCTTGCTGTTTTTATATTTTCAGATTACAAATACCCATATCTACCATCCATATTGCACTTGTATCATCATCTCTTTGCCAAACTAGTGCACCTATACAATTTACCATTGTATTGGGTGTGTTGGGGACACAAGAGACTCTTTTCTATTTGGTTGCAGGGTTGCTTGAGAGAGACCATCTTCATCCTACGCCTCCCACGGATTGATAAACCTTAGGTCATCCACTTCAGGGAAATTTGCTACTGTCCTACAAACATCTGCACTTGGAGGTCCAACAACGTCTACAAGAAGAAGGTTGTGTAGTAGACATCAAGCTCTTTTCTGGCGCCGTTGCCGGGGAGGCTAGGTAAGCGGCACTCACACCCCGTCAACTAAGCTCTTTTCTGGCGCCGTTGCCGGGGAGGTGAGTGCTTGAAGGTATATCTTTAGATCTTGCAATCGAATCTTTTTGTTTCTTGTTTTAGGACTAGTTTAGTTTATAAAAGAAAACTACAAAAAAATGGAATTGAGTTTACCTCATACGCTTCATCTTTTTAATATCTTTCGTGAGTATGATGGAAAGGATTGTGCCAAAGTGCTAGAAGAAGAATTACATAGAATGCTTGGCATAAAATCTTTGAATGATGAGTATGATTGCAATGTTGTTAGTATGAACTCCTTGAATATCCATGGTACTAATGATGATTGCACTAGTTATGATGAAAATGTCTCCTATAAACATGTCAATTTTTGTGGAGTGCATTGGGTTTGCAAGTATACACCAAATAGGGAAGATAGATATTGCAAGAGGCATAAGCACTTAGAAACTAAAATGTTGCAAGAAAGGCTAGATGTTTGTGCTGAAGATTCAAATTTTCTTAGCCGTACTTGTGAACTTTGCAATGAACGGGGTCATTTAACTATCCGATGCAAATTGTTTCACGACCTAATCGTGTCCAAAAATTGTGATGACTTGATTTCCCTTGCACATTATAATGAACTTAGTTTGTTTATGGGCTATGAAGAAATGAAACGTATAACCAACTATCTCCCAGATTTTGCCCGTTATAAACTTCTTGGTTTTGATCTTGAGGAACTTTATATGTATTGTGCGGTGAATTGCATTGAAAATCCTTATATTGCCAATTACATAAAGAGAATAAAACAAATAGAAGATGAAGAGAATACTAACGAAAGGGAAGAGACTTCCCAATATCCTCCTATTATTTCTTATGATGAATCAGGTAACGAGGAGGAGCCTTCTATTCAACCAATCTCATTAATAAGGAGCTCCAAAAAGAGGATTGAACCCACACATGATGTGGTGAAGAAGAAGAAAAGAAAAAGGAAAAGAGGTAAAAAGGTATCTCTCCCAAATAATGTTGCTCCTATTATTGTTGTGCCTCATGAAAACGAATCAAAAATAATTGTGGAAGATGATGCACTTGATGATGATCTCGTTATGCCTATTGCTTGTTGTGATGATTATGATTCGGAAGATAATGATACTTCTTATGATCTTGAAAAAAAAATGGCACTTGCTTGGAAGAATATGATAATAATGTTTGCTATACTATTGGTGCTATCCATACTATTAATGATGAGAGTGATTATGCTTATGATATGAAAAGGCCCAAGCTTGGGGAAGCTATGTTTGATGAGGATGACATATTTGAGAATATGTTTGCTGAAATTAATGTTTGTCCCGAGCTTGGGGATGCTATGTTTAATAATGATGATATTTTTAGCCTCCCAAGTTTTGATATGCAAATTTGTTATGATGATAGCATGCCTTCTACCTATGATGATTATATTGATGAAAGTGGGTTTGGAAGAGTGTCAACTTTAGGAAGTAATGATCCCACTATTTTGGAGGATGTTGAATCTTATAATATTTATGAAAGTGTATTTGGAGAGGTCATGACTTTATTTATTGATGTATCCACTATTTCAGAAGAGGTTTCAATTGATTATGATGAGAACTAAGTTGCTACTTATTATGATTATTGTGATAAAACTTATGCTATAAAAAGAAGTGATGATTATATTTGTAAAACTTGTCATGATTATGATTACCCTTTTTCTGAACATTACTCTTTTAATGTGGAAACAATTTATAGTATTCAAGTCTCTTATGATACTCCCACTATTCCGAATGAAAAGAATTTTGCTTATGTGGAGAGTAATAAATTTTCTATGCTAGTAGATCATGAAAAGAATGCTTTAGGTTCTAGTTATATTGTTGAATTCATTCATGATGCTACTGAAAATTATTACGAGGGATGAATATATGCTTGTAGGAATTGCAATAATATCAAGTTTCCTCTCTAAGTGCTTAAAGTTTTGAAGTTATGCTTGTTTTACCATCCTATGCAAGTTGATTCTTGTTCCCATAAGTTGTTTGCTCAAAAAAATCCCTATGCATAGGAAGTGGGTTAGACTTAAATGTGCTAGTCATATTCTTCATGATGCTCTCTTTATGTTTCAATTCCTATCTTTTATGTGAGCATCATTGAAATCATCATGCCTAGCTAGAGGCGTTAAACGTTAGCGCTTGTTGGGAGGCAACCCAATTTATTTTAGTTTCTTGCCTTTTGGTTCTGTCTGGAATTAATAATCAATCTAGCTTATGTTTAAATGTGGTTTTGTGTTTTAATTAGTGTTTGTGGCAAGTAGAACCTTTGGGAAGACTTGGGTGAAGTCTTTATGATCATGCTGTAAAAAACAGAAACTTTAGCGCTCACGAGATTAGCTAAAACTTTTTACTGGAGAGTGCTATTTAGTTGATTCTTTTGCAGATGATTACTAGACAAATTCCTCAAGTCCACCAATTTATTTTAGAATTTTTGGAGTTCCAGAAGTTTGCGTTAGTTACAGATTACTACAGACTATTCTATTTTTGACAGATTCTGTTTTCTATGTGTTGTTTTCTTATTTTGATGACTCTATGGCTAGTAAAATAGTTTATAAACCATAGAGAAGTTGGAATACAGTAGGTTTAACACCAATACAAATAAAGAATGAGTTCATTATAGTAACTTGAAGTGGTGTTTTGTTTTCTTTCGCTAACGGAGCTTACGAGTTTTCTGTTAAGTTTTGTGTTGTGAATTTTTCAAGTTTTGGATAAAGATTCGATGGACTACAGAATAAGGAGTGGCAAGAGCCTAATATTGGGGATGCCCAAGGCACCCCAAGGTAATATTCAAGGATAACCAAGAGCCTAAGCTTGGGGATGGCCGGGAAGGCATCCCCTCTTTCGTCTTCATTCATCGGTAACTTTACTTGGAACTATATTTTTATTCACCACATGATATGTGTTTTGCTTGGGGCGTCATTTTATTTTATTTAGCTTTAATTGCTGTTTGAATAAAATACTAAGATCTAAAATTCTTAAATGAGAGAGAGTCTTCACATAGCTACGTAATTATTTAACTACTCATTGATTTTCACTTATATCTTTTTGGAGTAGTTTGTCATTTACTCGTGTGCTTCACTTATATCCTATGAGTAAAATGTTGCATGATTTGAATGTCATAAATCTGAAATTATATATGTTTCATATGCCTTTCCAATGGGGAGTAATGCCTTCACATATAAGAATTAGAGGTGGTAAATTTATTGAAGGTTAGCAAACATTGTATTGGTCACTTGAACAATTCATGAAAGAATATAGAAGGAAGAGAGATTTCACATATAAATATACTATCATGGACATCTTTTGTAATTGTGAGCACTCATTAAAATATGACATGATAAAAGGTTGATGTTGGACAAGGAAGACAATGTAATGGGTTATGTTTTCTTATATCCGAAATAAAGTATATTGTCATGGATCGCCTAACACGTTGAGCTTGCCTTTCCCCCTCATGCTAGCCAAATTCCTTGCACCAAGTAGAGATATTACTTGTGCATCCAAACTCCTTGAACAAAGTTTCTTCCATGAGTGTCCACCATATCTACCTATATGCGGTATTTACCTGCGGTTCCAAGTAAATTTGCATGTGCCAAACTCTAAACCTTCAAATAACAATCTGTTTTGTATGCTCGAATCGCTCATGTAGCGACTACGGGTTAGCAGTATCTTCCATGCTAGGTGGGTTATTCTCACGATGAGTGGACTCCGCTCATCATTCACGAGAAAATGGTTGGTAACTGGGATGCCCAGTCCCATGATCAAAAGATCGAAATCAAATCAAAAATAATTGCAAACAAAAATCCCCCAGGTTTGATGTTAGTTGGAGGAGCCCGTTGTTTCGGGCAAGCCATGGATTGATGATTGTTGGTGGAGGGGACTAAAAATCTTTACCTTTCTGTTTGGGAACCGCCTATAATGTATGTAGTATGGAAGATATTGGGAACTCTTGGTTGTTATGTTGACAATGAAAGCATACCTCTCAAAATTATTTTCATCTCTGTTTTTGCTTCGAGCTCTGGCACCTCTGCAAATCCCTGCTTCCCTCTGCGAAGGGCCTATCTTTACTTTTATGCAAGAGTCATGGTGATCTTCACCTATCCCTTTTTCATTTAATCCTTTGGCAAGCACCTCGTGTTGGAAAGATTCTGATATATATATATATATCCAATTGGATGTAAGGCATCATGAACTATTATTGTTGACATTACCCTTGAGGTAAAAGGTTGGGAGGTGAATCTATAAGCCCCTATCTTTCTCTGTGTCTAATTAAAACTTTGAACCCATAAATATCGCGTGAGTGTTAGCAATTTTGAAATACTAAATGATAGTTGAGTATGTGGAGTTTGCTAAATTAAAGCTCTGACATAGACTCTTCCTGAAAATAAGATGAATTGTAATTGTTTGATGACTAATAACATGGTTTCTTAGCTTTCAAGAAAGTTTATGATCTATACTTTAACATGTGAATGGTTTGTTACTTGATCATGAAAAGTTCTATGAGTTGAGCTACTGTTATGACATATAATGATGCTAGAAAAGGTGATTGAAACTATCATTGATCAAACTTATGCACCTGTTAGTATTCACACTTCATAAATTATTTCTTTTATCATTTACCTACTCGAGGACGAGCAGTTATTAAGCTTGGGGATGCTGATACGTCTCCAACGTATCTATAATTTATGAAGTATTCATGCTATTATATTATCCATCTGGGATGTTTATGGGCTTTATTAAACACTTTTATATCACTTTTGGGACTAACCTATTGACCCAGAGCCCAGTGCCAGTTCCTGATTTTTACCTTGTTTCAGTGTTTCGAAGAAAAAGAATATCAGACGGAGTCGAAACGGAATGAAATCAACTGGAGAAGTTATTTTTGGAAGGAAAGCTACTGGAAAAACTTGGAGTGCACGTCAGGAAAGAAACGAGGGAGCCATGAGGTAGGGGGCGCGCCCTCCCCCCCCCCCAGGCGCGCCCTCCACCCTCGTGGGCGCCTCGTGGCTCCCCTGACGTACTTCTTTCACCTATATATATATATCCATATACCCTAAAACGATCGGGGAACAGAATAGATCAGGAGTTCCGCCGCCGCAAGCCTCTGTAGCCACCAAAAACCAATCGGGACCCTGTTCCGGCACCCTGCCGGAGGGGGGGAACCCTCACCGGTGGCCATCTTCATCATCCCGACGCTCTCCATGACGAGGAGGGGAGAAACACCATATGATTCAACTATAGTAACAAAGCTCGCGATACATCAAGATCGTGCCAAATCAAGAATAGAGAGAGAGAGAGAGAGAGAGAGATCAAACACCGGGATGATGATCAAACACCGGTACATACCCTCAGCCCCGAGGGTGAACTACTCCCTCCTCGTCATGGAGACCACTGGGATGATGAAGATGGCCTCCAGTGATGGTTTACCCCTCCGGCAGGGCACTGGAACGGGCTCCCGGTTGATTTTTCATGGCTACAGAGGCTTGCAGCGGCAGAACTTCCGATCTAGGTTTCTTTTCGGGGGTTTCTATATTTATAGGAATTTTTGGCGTTGGAAACAAGTCAGGAGGGTTGCCCGAGGGGCCCACAAGCCAGGGGGCGCCCCCTAGGCTTGTGGTCGCCTCGGGACTCTTCTGGCCCAACTCCGATGCTTCGTGGGTCTCTTCTGGTCCATAAAAAATTGCTGTAAATTTTCAACTCATCTGGACTCCGTTTGATATTCCTTTCTGTAAAACTCAAAAATAAAACATAAACTGGCACTGGGCTCTAGGTTAATAGGTTAGTCCCAAAAATAATATAAAATAACATACCGATGCATATAAACATCCAAAACAGATAATATAATAGCATGGAACAATAAAAAATTATAGATACGTTGGAGACGTATCAAGCATCCCCAACCTTAATTCCTGCTCGTCCTCAAGTATGTAAATGATAAAAACAAAACAAATTATGTGAAATACTACCTAACATATTTATTCATGTAATCTTATTTATTGTGGCAAGAATATTTAGATCTGTATATAAGATTCAAAACAAAAGTTTAATATTGACATAAAAACAATAATACTTCAAGCATACTAATAAAGCAATCATGTGTTCTCAAAATATCATGGCCAAAGAAAGTTATCCCTACAAAATCATATTGTCTGGTGATACGTCTCCGTCGTACCTACTTTTCCTAATGCTTTTCCTCTTGTTTTGAACTCTAATTTGCATGATTTGAATGAAACTAACTCGTACTGACGATGTTATCTGCAGAACTACCATGGTGTTGTTTTTGTGCAGAAATAAAAGTTCTCGGAATGGCACGAAACTTTTTGGAGAATTTTTATGGAATAAAAGAAAAATATTGGAGCCAAGAACCATCAGAGGGGGGGCTGGGTGAGCACAACCCACCAGGGCGCCTGAAAGTGCGTTATATCGACTAGAGGAGGGGTGAATAGGCGATTTTTATGAAATTCTTCACTGAGGAATTTGCTCGAGAGGAAATTCCTTAGAGAAGAGCTACTAGCAGCGGAATAAGTACTTAGAAGTAAACATAGCATATTACATGCATGGTCATCATGATGAAATGAAGACAAACACAGAGTACAGAAAGCGTAAACACAGGATAACACAAGATGAAGACAAACAGACTGAAGAAATTGAACTGAGGAAATTGAGAAAGTCTTCAGTCAAAGTCTTCAAACACATATATGAACAAACACACAACACAGTAATGAGGAAATGAAAGTGTTGAGGAAATAGAACCAGTAAGCTTGGTGAAGACAATGATTTGGTAGACCAGTTCCAACTGCTGTCTCAGTTGTACATCTGGTTGGAGCGGCTGAGTATTTAAACTCGAGGACACCTAGTCCCGGACACACAGTCCTCACCGTATTCTCCTTGAGCTAAGGACACACAGTCCTCGCCCAATCACTCGTGGTAAGTCTTCAGGTGACTTCCAAACCTTCACAGACTTGGTCACTCGGCGATCCACAATTCCTCTTGGATGCTCTAGACCTTGATGCCTAACCGTCTGGAAGAAGCACAGTCTTCAAAGGTAACAAGTGCGGGATCCACGCAGGATCAATCTCTTCAGTGATGCTCAATCACTTTGGGTTTGTAGGTGTTTTGGGTTTGGATTTGGATTTTCCTCACTTGATGATTTTCGCTCAAAGTCCTCGGAGGATGGGTTGCTCTCAAATGACAAGTGTCAAGTTCTCGCGGAGCAGCCAACCAGCTAGTGGTTGTAGGGGGTGGCTATTTATAGCCTAGGGAGCAGCCCGACATGATAAGACATAAATGCCCTTCAATGATATGACCGTTAGCTGGACAAGATATTTTAGGACAGTTGGCGCGTAGCACAGCAACGGTCGGAAATTTGAGGCACAAATTCCTCAGGGCTATCATGTTCCTCACTGTGTAGGCAATTCGCACTAGCGAATTCCTAACTCCTCAGTCAGAGCAAAGTCCTCGCTGACCAGAAGAACTGCGTCTCTGTCACTGAAGAAATTGACTGAACTGTATGAGATTTCCAATGGCTTCACTCGAAGGGATTGGTAGGTGTAGGATTTGAGTTGAGCATCACGTGGAAATTTTCTCCTTAGTATTTCCTCGACCCGCTTTAACAGTACGGTGTTTCCTATGACTCAAGAAAGAGAAAATGAAACTACGAAAACAGAAGTCTTCACGCTTCATGTTCCTCGAATGAATACCAAGTCTTCAAGGTCACACCAATTTCTTCACTTTCAAAGTCTTCAGAAAGTCTTCAAAATATCGAAGTCTTCAGTTGAAGAACTTCATTTTTAGGGGTCGACTTTCTCTGTAAATAACAAACTCCTCATAGACTTATAGACCTGTGTACACTCATAAACGCATTAGATACTTAACCTATAAGTCTTCAATACACCAAAATCACTAAGGGGCACTAGATGCACTTACAATCTCCTCCTTTTTGGTTATTGATGACAACATAGGTTAAGTTTTCAACGGGGATAAATATATGAAGTGTAAATACTGATATTGAGGAATTTGATTGCAAGATATATAAGAACTCCCCCTGAAGATGTGCATAGTGAGGAATTTGCTTTTGAAGCAATGCACACTTGAAGAGTTGAATCATGGAGATCTCCCCCTATATCTTGTAATTCATACACGCATTTGACATATAATATGAAGAATTTGAAATGCATGATGAAATATGGTGCCTGATGTGATTCAGCATGCGTGCGATAATATTAACGAGGAATAAGCATGCAGAATAGCGCATCAAAGTATCAAAGCATAGTGCAACAAAAGTATCAGCGCACCATCGGGTTTAAGATTACAACTCGATCCAATAAAAGTTTCGGAAGAACGAGAGTTGTAACTTAAAAAAAGCCCTTATTATCGACCCGCTTGAAGACTTAACTCAGATTTCTCCCCCTTTGTCATCAAATGACCAAAAGGATCGAAACTGAGGACTAACGCCCCTGAAGATATTCAAGTTGATGAAGGAGCGCCAGCGTTGTTGGGGTCGGTCGTTGATGTAGGGCCTGCCGCAGTGTCGTCCAAGTCTTCATGTTCATCAGTGTCGCATGATGAAGAATATGAACTGGCCACCAAAGAAGGAACTGGGACCTTCTTGTATTTCTTCGGAGGAGGTGCAGACCAGGCAAATTCTTCATTGAGACCCATTTTCTTCAAATCATCAGCGCTGTAAACTTGAGACAGAATAGCCTAGGTGCGGTTGAGGGTTTCATGAAGGTAGTAGTGGTTTTTCTTCACTGCATTATGTGTCGCAGTCATGTTGTGAAGAATTGAACCAAACTGACGCTTGACCCATTTGTGATTGCGATCAACCTTTTGATGAAGACTGAGGAGTAACTCATGGTCAGTCATCACCCTGGGTGTTGTGGCTTGAGGATTTGGCTTGGCAGTGTTGGCGGCAGTGTCATGTGTGGCAAAGTCATCATTGGTGGAATAAGATGCGGCCTTGCGAAATTGACCATCCAATGGACGAATGCCTTCATCGATCACAGCAGTGGCCTTGCCCTTTTCTTCAGCTGAGGAAAATGTCCTTTTGAGGACTTGAATGGGAGGCAAGTAGTTGTAGTGGTTGAGAGTTTCAGCTTTGTAGTTGAGTGAAGACCTTGTCCTGAGAATCTCATAATCCAAGGTGCATAAGGCTTCAACTCAAATGGTGAAATAGCAATGTTGGCCAGAGTCCTCATGAAGAAATCATGGAAGTTGATGGGAACGCCATGAATGATGTTGAAAAGCATATTCTTCATGATGCCAACGACTTCTTCATCAGTCGAGTCGTGGCCTTTGATGGGACTCATTGTCTTCATCAGAATGCGATAGACAGTCCTTGGCACATACAACAATTCTTTGACGAGGAATGTGGTTCGAGGGGCCTGCCCTAGCTTCAAAGGCTTCATGAGCACTTGCATATAGTGATTTGAAAGTTCAGGTTCGTTGTAAATACAACGTGCATCTTCAGTGGGTGGACTCAGAGGAAGGGCACGAAGCAATTCAGATGTTGGGGCCTTATGATGTGTGTTCTCAGTCATCCAGTCTAGAACCCATGAATTCACATCTTCAGAGTTACCGGTGATGTGCAGTGTTGCATAGAAATGAAGAATGAGTTCTTCATTCCAATCGCATATGTCAGTGCAGAAGTTGAGCAGCCCAGCGTCATGAAGAACACTGAGGACTGGCGTGAAGCACGGCATAGACTCCATATCCACATGAGGAATATGTGCATGGTCGAAGACTTTGTCTTTGTTGTAAAGCACTGAGGAATAGAAATTGGCTTGGCTGGCTGTCCAGAAACGCCTCTTCCTTATGCGAGCAGAGTCATATGGATTATATTCAGTGAAGAACACGTGCTCACCAAAGAAGTCTTCAGCCTTGAATTTTTGCTTCTTTGAGAATGGATCCTTTGGCTTTGGCAGAGGAGTGTCAGTGAGTTGCATCACTACCTCAGGAATCACGATCTCAGGTTCTTCAGGCTGAGGAATTTCTGGTTCCTCCTCAGGTCCAGTCACCTTTTCAGCTTCAGCAGCAGTTTCTTCAGCACTAGTGGTTGGAATTTCTTCATTCACAGATGCAGTGGGATGAGTTTCTTCAGATCCCATCGGAACAGTTGGTGCAGGGGAGTGAGGAATTTGCTGCAATGGGGTGAAGAGTGGGGAATTGGGGTGCTGACTTTCCCAAAAGTCGTCATTCATCAACGGAGTTGTGCTTCCAATATCCACATCTTCATCATCAATTTCTTCAACACCAGCCTCTTTAGCATCAAACTGAGGCATTGGTGATGAGACCAGTGGGGTTGAAGGGATTGCATCCACTTCAATTTCTTCATCAATTTGCTCTGAGGAAGCAGCACATTGAGTTTCTTCATCTGATCCACTTGGGATCACATAATCTTCACCAAAAGGAACAAGGTCCTTTGATAGCATGGATGAGATAGGAACGGCATCAATGGGATTTGTAAACGAGCTAGTCATTGGCTTCAACTTCTTGGGAGCTGAAGATTCTGAAGCATTTGATGCCTTCCTTTTCTTCACTGCAGCTCGCTCTGCAGCCTTGGTTTTCTTCACATCTAACGCAGATGGAAGAATAGGAGTTGAAGTAGGTGCAGGTGGAGCTGAGGAATCTAGTTGATTTTCCTCAGGCGCAACTGATGCAGTTGCCCTGATTTCTTCAGTTTCTTCAGGCGCACCACTAGTGGATGCCCTGGCAATGTCTTCAGTGGCTGGAGTAGAGTCATCAGCCCTGGAACTGGCATTTTCTTCAGCATCCTGAACTTCATCAGCGGTGTTGGCATGTTCTTCAGCGGGCTGAACAGATGCTTCAGCTTGAGGAACTTGTTGTTGTGTTGAGACTGCACCCTTGGTGAAAGTATCAGTCAGCCTCACAAATCTGACCTTGGCTCCTTGCCAATCAGCATAGTACGAGTCAAAGTTGTCGCTAAGGGCTTTGATTTCAGCCTGCATCTTGACGAGTTCCTCAGGTGTCATCTTGACAACATTTTTCTTCAGCAGCTTCTCTTTTCTGTACTGCGATTTCTTGATCTCTCTGGCCCTATCATATTTCCACTTATCCTCTTGGATGAAGTGAGTAAACATGTGAATTTGGCCAGGTGTCAGCTTGAAATCAGGCATAGGCGTGTTGGGATCCTTATGCCAGAGATCAATATAATCTAGGATCGCCCTTGGATCCAATAGCAGGGGCACAGGTGTGCCTTTGGCTTTAGCTGCCCTTTCTTGGCGGTCCCTGATGATTTCAGTGAGTTCTTCTTCATCAGCTTCATCATCATCAGATGGCACAGTGAAGACTACCTGCTTCTTCTGAGGACTTGGGCGAGTGCCGCGTCCAGCAGTAGCCTTTTTCTTCAGCAGAGAGGGTCCAGCTGAGGAATTTGGTGCAGCTGAGGAACTAGCTGAGACACCAGAGGCAATAGAGATGCCTATAGTCCTTTGGCACGAGGCCAGATGCACAGGTGCTGAGGACTTTGTCGGGACAGCTAAGGATGTGGAGGTGGTGCTAAGGACTTTGGTGGAGTAGGAGCAGCATGAGGAATTTGCTTTGAAGATTTTGAGGTGTCTGGCCGTGAGGGCATTGCAGAGGAACTTGGCCGTGAGGGCATTGCTGATGAAGCACTTGGCTTGCGAGCGGGCTTCTTGAGCATCGCTTTCCTCGGCTTGGCAGAAGCCTCAGTGGCGGCAGCAGCAGCAGAGTCTTCATTGAATTTCCTCACTGCTTCTCTGGCTTGCCTTGCCAGTTTAGCTTGGCGCTTGGCCCATTCCTCAGGAAAATCCTCACCGCGCTTGAGGCTAGTGGGATACGATTTAGTGCGAATTTCTTCATATACTTAGGAGTGACGTATCTGTACTCCCTCCATTCACGTGCCCATCTCCGTTCAATCCTCTGGATTCGCACCTTGCGCTGATTTTTATCTTCTTTGCCAAACTTGGCTTCATCAGGCGTGCAGTACTCTTTATAAATATCCTCAGGGATTTCAAAAGCAGTCATGACCTCAGGCTTCTTTCCTCCTTTCTATGGCCTTATACCTTCAGCCATTTTCTTCAGTTGAGGAATTTGAACAATTGAGTTCTCTGAAGAAGTATGCAACTTTTCTTCGAGGATCGCTGCAAATGAGTTAAGTTGATGAGAACCTAATGATTCAGCAGCGGACATGTGTACCTGTGAACAGAGTATAGTTGCGAGGAATTTGGAGAGGTCATATGCGTTCTCAGAGGGTTTTTCATAAAGAACAAGTTTGAGGAATTTGACCAGATTCATCTTGAGGAATTTCACTAAGCGCTTTATATCTTAGGTTCCAGAGTTGTATAGATCGAAGATCCACACAATTGAGGAATCTTGAAGAAAATGAGGCTTAGGTAAATGAATCAAGAACAGATAACATGTGAGGTTTTTTGTGTGTGAGGATTTGAATAATAAAACACCTTTGAAGATTTTGTAGAAAAGTTTCGAATCAAAGATGGTAGTAAAATTAGCTTTTAATTACCCTGAAACGAAGAACACAACAAACTGGGAGTTGAAACAGTGAAGTTCGTCGATGCAGATCTTCCACGCCCTAACTTGGCAGAGGAAGAAGTCTACGGCGGCGGCGGAGGTGAAGATTTCCGCAGTCGGCGCGAGTACAACGGCGACGAGGTCGAGGCAGTGAAGCTCTTCCTCACCGGCGACGATGGAGTAGCGACGGCGCTAGGGTTTGGAAGCTCGAGCGGGAAAGTGAGATCGAGCGGGGTAAAAGAAGTGAGGACGGCGACAGGGGTATTTATAGCCACGGTGAAAAACTGCTCGTCCGAAGATTTAGGACGAACGTGCCCCTGGCCGTTCTCCTTCTCACGACATGTGTCACCCACGTACTGTGTAGTGGAGATCGTGTAAGATCGTGGGTGAGTAAAATAATGCATCGTGGGATGCGGAACGGTTTGAGCGGCAAAATCGAAAGTTTGGATAAGATCAGTTTTAACGTTCCGTTCGCAATTTCTTCAGCTGACAAGGACACAGTGAAGAATTTGAACGAGTTTCAAATAGAACGCACATGAAGAATTTGTGAATAGATTGGATTGAGTATAGCATACAGGGGAAGGGTCCGATCAATTCACTTAGCAGAAAACACCAACTTGAAGAAATAGCTATAAGTAAATGCTGTAGAGGACATAAACTCATATATATATATATATATATATATATATATATATATATATATATATATATATATATATATATATATATATATACAGCCAATGAGGAAAAACGACGGCACAAGTGAAGATTTTGCAAAGTTGAAGAATTTGAAAAACTGAGGAATTTCAAAAATGAGGAAAAACTCAAATTGAAGATTTTCAACTTTTGTGGTGGCGTGACCCACCGTGTAAGAATGATGATTTCAGATACCGCGTACAATTGCCGTAGGGTTCTGAGAATCAAATTCTTCGTTAATTTCTTCACACTTAGAGTGTTATTCTTCATTGATTGAAGAAAAACGTTTCTTCATGTGTTGCGCATCTAAGTCATCAATTTTGCATAAGTGTTAGGATGAGTGCCTTTTCAAAGTACATTCGAAGACTCTAAGATATTTAGCTCACACCGCAACTTGCTAAATCTCTTCTCATCCAAGGGCTTAGTGAAGATATCGGCTAGCTGTTCTTCAGTCTTCACATGCTCAATAGAAATGTCGCCCTTCAACACATGATCACGAATAAAATGATGACGAATCTGAATGTGCTTTGTCTTCGAGTGTTGAACTGGGTTGTGAGCAATCTTGATGGCACTCTCATTGTCACAGAGGAGAGGCACATTCTTCACGTTGATGCCATAGTCCTTGAGCGTTTGCTTCATCCATAGTAATTGAGCACAGCAAGAACCAGCAGCAATGTACTCAGCTTCAGCAGTAGATAGTGATACGCAGTTCTGTTTCTTCGAGGACCAACAGACCAAGGATCGTCCGAGGAAATGACAAGTACCAGATGTTGACTTGCGGTCCACACGGTCACCGGCATAGTCAGAGTCAGAATATCCAATGAGATCAAAATCCGAGCCCTTGGGGTACCATAATCCTAGTGTTGGTGTGTGAGCTAGATATCGAAGAATATGCTTCACAGCCTTATGGTGTGATTCCTTCGGTGCAGCTTGAAATCATGCACACATGCAAACACTAAGCATTATATCTGGCCTAGATGCACATAAGTACAATAAAGAGCCAATCATGGAGCGGTATACCTTATGATCGAAGTCAGTACCATTTTCATCAGTGCATAGATGACCATTTGTGGGCATTGGAATTTTGATGCCTTTGCAATCTTGCATGCCGAATTTCTTCAGGACATCCTTGAGGTATTTCTCCTGAGATATGAATATGCCATTGCGCTGTTGACGAATTTGTAGACCTAAGAAGAATTTCAACTCTCCCATCATAGACATTTGATATTCTGTAACGCCCTCGATGCGGCTATATCTCCCACGTGTCGAGGCACAACTTAGAGGCATAACCGCATTGAAAGCAATGTCGCAAGTGAGGTAATCTTCACACAACCCATGTAATACATAAGGGAAAAGGATACATAGTTGGCTTACAGTCGCCACTTCACACAATACATAAATAAACATCCATCATTCAAGTTACACTCAAGGTCCGACTACGGTACCAAAATGAAAGAAGACTACCCCAAATGCTACACAGATCCCCGATCACCCCAACTGGGCTCCACTACTGATCATCAGGAAAAGACACATAGTAACGGCCACGTTCTTCGTCGAACTCCCACGTGAGCTCGGTCGCATCATCTGCACTGACATCGTTGGTACCTGCAACTGTTGTGGTAGAATCTATGAGTCACGGGGACTCAGCAATCTCACACCCGCGAGATCAAGACTATTTAAGCTTATAGGTAGGATGGGGTTGTGAGGTGGAGCTGCAGCAAGCGACAAACATATATAGTGGCTAACAACGCAAAAGAGAGCGAGAAGAGAAGCAAAGCACGGTCGTGAAGCTAGAAGTGATCAAGAAGTGATCCTAGAACAACCTACGTCAAACATAACTCCAACACCGTGTTCACTTCCCGGACCCCGCCGAGAAGAGACCATCACGGTTACACACGCGGTTGATGTATTTTAATTAAGATCAACTTCGGGTTTTCTACAACCGGACATTAACAAATTCCCATCTGCCTCATAACCGCGGGCACGGCTTTCGAAAGATAATACCCTGCAGGGGTGTCCCAACTTAGCCCATTATAAGCTCTCACGGTCAACGAAGGATATTCCTTCTACTGGGAAGACCCGATCAGTCTCGGAATCCCGGACTACAAGACATCTCGGCAGTAACAAAACAAGTCCAGCAAAGCCGCCCGATTGTGCCGACAAATCCTGATAGGAGCTGCACGTATCTCGGTCTCAGGGCACATCCGGATGAACACTACGTACGGCAACCGAAGATACCCCAAGTTGCCTCAGGGCGGCACCGCAAGTGGCTCTAGTTTGGACCAGCAATCGAAGGAGAACTGGCCCGGGGGGGTTAAAATAAAGATGACCCTTGAGTCTGCAGAACCCAAGGGAAAAAGGCTTAGGTGGCAAATGGTAAAACCAATGTTGGGCCTTGCTGGAGGAGTCTTATTCAAAGCGAACTGTCAAGGGGGTCCCATAAATCACCCAACCGTGTAAGGAACGCAAAATCAAGGAACATAACACCGGTATGACGGAAACTAGGGCGGCAAGAGTGGAACAAAACACCAGGCATAAGGCCGAGCCTTCCACCCTTTACCAAGTATATAGATGCATTAATTAAATAAGAGATATTGTGATATCCCAACAAGTAAACCTGTTCCAACAAGGAACAACAAGTCCATGTTCCAACAAGGAACAAACTTCATCTTCACCTGCAACTAGCAACGCTATAAGAGGGGCTGAGCAAAGCGGTAACATAGCCAAACAACGGTTTGCTAGGACATGGATGGTTAGGGGCTGACATGGCAATATGGGTGGCATGATATAGCAAGTGGTAGGTATCGCAGCATAGGCATAGCAAAAGAGCGAGCATCTAGCAAGCAAAGATAGAAGTGATTTCGAGGGTATGGTCATCTTGCCTGCGAGGTTCTCAGAGTTGTCGAAAGCTTGGTCCTCGTAAGCGTTCTCAACAGGTTCCTCGTTCACTTACTCGTCTCCCGGCTCTACCCAAGACAAGAGAACAAGCAAAGGAACAACTATCAACCACGATGCAATGCACAAACAATATGATGCAAAACATGGCGTGATATGCGAGATGTGATATGCAATGCATGTGCATGCTCCGGAAGGACAAGGATGAACAGGGCATAATCTTTGCAAACCAAGTATGCCACTGGATAGGTGAGGTGATTTCGGTTGAAATCGATATAAAGATCACCGGAATCGGATGCACGGTTTGCAAATGACAAGCAAAACAAGAATGACAATAGTCTGCCATTAACAGCATGATGCTACTTAGCAAGCAACAAGAAATTAAGCTACTGCACCCAAACATATCAAAAAAGCATATGACAGTAATCTACTCAAGATGCTTGACAAACGATGAACACTGAGCTACGGCTAAATCACATCATAACAGGTTCAAACAAGCATGGCAAAAGTGCAAAAGATAACAGGTTCACAGACTTAGTGAAAATAACAACATGCCAGAAATTAACATCAGGATGACATGTTTAGAGCAACGAAACAGCATGCTACAGGATCAGGACATAGCAAGGTAAGGAATGGCATGAATCTACACAAAGCATTTAACAAAAGTCCCTTACTGACCATAAGCCAAAAAGGATCAGAAAATATAATAACACCCATGTCAATTAAGCAAGTATCGTTACAGGTTTCAGACTTAGCAGAAAACTGGGCATGTCAAAAACAGATAACAACTAGGCATGTTTTCGAGCTCGATGAACTCACTACAGAGCATTTCATGATAAACTAAGCATACATACATCAATAAGACATGGCATAGAAGCTAGACATGGCAAGAATAACATCATAGCATGCCAGGATCAACTACAACAGGCTTGGCAAAATCGAATAACATGTAAAAAATCTGCCAGCAATATTTTATAGCAAAAGTAGAGCTCGATAGACTCAAGCTATGTCACTCCATAAATACAAACGAAGGCATGAATGGATACAGCAAATCCATATGCTCAAGACACTCTTACTGATTATGCTCAAAAGAGGCATAGATCTCCCTGAAACAACATGAACACATGGCATAAAAATAACAGCAGGCAGGGACTTGGTGAAATTACTAAGTCTCTGAAATCAGCAACATTAAGTACCCTAGTTTGCATGCTTGTGCTAGTCACCACAAAGATCACAAAAATACATGGAATAATTCTCTGGAAAGATAGCATGGCATATTTCAAAACACATGTAGGACTCAACTTCATAGGAGGTACACATCAATCATGGCAAAAATAACAAAAGTGCATGTTCTGCAACAGATCTGAAACTAACATCACATAGCCCTCTTCCAACAGCATTTCGGGCATCAAGATGACCTCAAATGAAAGCGGTGCAATGGAATGAAATGATGTACTCATCGAGGCGAACAATTTTACATATTATACGCACGAAACGGAGCTACAGATGCAGAGATATGGTGCGATGAACATGCGACAATAATGCAAAATTTCCGGGACTTAGACAAATCGGGGGAGAAGTCAACCGAGGCGGTTCCAGATCTGGCGCGGGCTTCGAGGCGGGGCCGGCGACGGCGTCGGAGCTCCGGCGGGAGGGAGCTCGGGGCGGCGAGCGGGGTCGAGGACGCCGGGCGGCGGAGCGGCAGCCGCGGCGGCGCGGTGGCGCTCCGGCGAGCAGGCGGCGGAGAGGCGGCAGGCGGCGGCGCGGTGGCACTCCGGCGAGCGGGCGGCGGAGAGGCGGCAGGCGGCGGCGCGGTGGTCGCAGGAGAGAGGAGGGAGGCGCGGTGCGGCGAGGCGCCAGGCGGGCGGCGGCGCGGGCCCCGCGGGCCGGATCTGGGCCCCGCGAGCCCGGCGCGGCCGGCGGTGAGGTGGGCGCGGGGCGTGCCACGTGGCGGGCGCGGGTAGGCTAGCGGCGGCGGCGGGGCGACGTGGCGCGCCCTGATTGGGCGTGGTGACGCGGTGGGCGGACGCGTCCGGCGCGGGCGGACACGTCCGGCGGCGCGGAGGAGCGGGGATAGGGTTTGGACTGCGAGATTTGGACGGGGAGCACATATTTATAGGTAGAGGGGGCTAGGAAGCTCCAAATGGAGTGCGGTTTTCGGCCACGCGATCGTGATCGAACGGCGATGGACATGGGAGTGACTTAGATGGGTTATTGGGCTGCTTTGGAGGGGTTTTGGGCTGCAACACACACGAGGCCTTCACGGTTACCCGGTTAACCGTTGGAGTACCAAACGACCTCCGAATGACCCGAAACTTGACAGGCGGTCTACCGGTGCTATACCAAGGCCGCTTGACAAACCTCGGTCCATACCGAGAAAGTTTAATACCCGCACACGGAAAAAGGTAAAAGGGGACGCCGGGGACATAGGAGCGCCGGATTGCAAAACGGACAACGGGGAAAATGCTCGGATTCATGAGATGAACACGTATGCAAATGCGATGCACATGATGACATGATAAGAAATGCATGACATGAACAAAATGCAAAATGACGGGAAACCCAACCACGGAGGGAATATCATATCACAATGCTGAAAATGGCAAGAGTTGGATTACAAATATGGCAAGTTACATCCGGGGTGTTACAACACTCCACCACTACGAGAGGATCTCGTCCCGAGATCTAGGACTGAAAGAACTCCGGATATTCGGAACGGAGGTGGTCCTCGTGCTCCCAGGTGGCTTCTCGGTCGGAATGGTCAGACCACTTTACTTTCAGGAATTTGATTGACTTGTTGCGAGTCTTGCGCTCAGTTTCTTCAAGAATAGCAACGGGATGCTCATGATAGGACAAGTCTTCTTCAAGATCAATCTCTTTGAAGTTGATGGTGCGCTCAGGCGTCTTGAAGCACTTGCGAAGCTGTGACACGTGGAAGACATCGTGCACATTTGCAAAGTTGGGGGGAAGCTCAAGTTGATAGGCGAGATCGCCTCGTTTGCCGATGATCTTGAAAGGACCCACGTATCTAGGGGCAAGTTTCCCCTTGATACCGAAGCGACGAGTTCCTTTCATTGGAGAGACGCGGAGGTAGACATGGTCTCCGATCTCGAATGCCACATCATGATGTTTGCTATCGTAATAGCTCTTCTGGCGCGATTGCGCGGCTTTGAGGTTCTCACGAATGACCTTGCACATTGCCTCAGCCTCTGAGATCAAATCGTTGCCAAGAAGTTGACGTTCACCGGTTTCAGACCAATTGAGAGGAGTACGGCACTTTCTGCCATAGAGAATCTCGAATGGGGCTTTGCCCGAGCTGGCTTGAAAGCTGTTGTTGTAAGAGAACTCAACATAAGGAAGACAATCCTCCCACTTCATGCCGAAAGAGATAACACAAGCTCTGAGCATATCTTCAAGAATTTGGTTGACACGCTCGACTTGTCCACTAGTTTGAGGGTGGAAAGCTGTGCTGAAGCGAATATTTGTGCCCATGGCCTTCTGAAAAGAATCCCAAAACTTGGAGGTAAAGATGCTGCAATGGTCTGAAGAGATCAATTGTGGAATGCCATGCAAGGATACAATTCTGGATGTGTAGAGCTCTGCCAGCTGCGCTGCTATGATAGACTCTTTGATTGGAAGAAAATGAGCCACTTTAGTGAGCTTGTCGATGACGACGAAGATAGCATCATTTCCACGCTTGGACTTGGGAAATCCAGTCACGAAGCCCATTTCGATATGATCAAACTTCCATTATGGAATAGCAAGAGGTTGGAGTAGACCAGCTGGTCGTTGGTGTTCTGCTTTCACCCTTCTGCAGACATCACATTCATTCACGAATTGAGCAATCTCTCGCTTCATTCGAGTCCACCAATACGACTGCTTGAGGTCATGGTACATCTTCGTACTTCCAGGATGAATTGACAAAAGAGAGTTGTGCGCTTCGTTCATAATGACTTTACGAAGATCACCCTTTGGAACCATGATCCGGTCCTCAAAGAAAAGAGTATCTCTGTCATCAACTCGATAGCACTTGTATTTGGAAATGCCCTTGTCAATACCACGTTTCACCTTCTTCACCATGGTATCCAACAGTTGTGCCTCACGAATTTGATCTTCCAAAGTAGGAGAGACGATGAGGTTGGCAAGAAAACCTTGAGGAACAACTTGGAGATTCAACTTGCGGAAAGCTTCACAAAGATCCGGTTGAAAGGGCTTGAGGATTAAGCTGTTGCAATAAGCCTTCCTGCTCAAAGCGTCTGCAATCACATTAGCCTTGCCTGGAGTATATTCAATACTCGGATTATACTCTTGAATCATTTCGACCCATCGAGTCTGCCTGAGGTTGAGGTTGGGCTGAGTGAAGATGTACTTGAGACTCTTGTGATCGGTGAATATGTCCACTTTCCTTCCCAACAGGAGATGTCTCCATGTTATTAGTGCGTGGACAACTGCCGCCAACTCAAGATCGTGAGTGGGGTAGTTCTTTTCGTTGGGCTTCAACTGACGAGAGGTATAGGCCACAACCTTCTTCTCTTGCATTAAGACGGCACCGAGGCCTTGAAGAGAAGCATCACAGAAAACTTCATAAGGCTTTTCATCGTCAGGAGGAGTCAAAACAGGAGCAGTGACGAGTTTCTCTTTGATAGTGTTGAAAGCAACGTCACACTCAGGAGACCAGACATACTTCACATGCTTCTGGAGGAGGTTGGAAAGAGGCTTTGCAATCTTAGAGAAATTCTCAACGAATCTTCGGCAATAGCTTGCAAGTCCAAGAAAACTGCGAAGCTGATTGACATTCTGAGGAGGTTCCCAATTCAAAACTGCAGACACCCTCTCTGGATTGATAGCAATGCCCTTGGCAGAGATGATATGCCCAAGTTAAAGAACTTCATCAAGCCAGAATTCACATTTGGAGAACTTCGCATATAATTGATACTCTCTCAGCTTGTCGAGCACCAATCGCAAATGCATGGCATGATCCTTCTTATTCTTGGAGAAGACCAAAATATCATCGAGATAGACCAAGACAAATTCATTGGTGTAGGGGTTGAAGATGAAATTCATCAAGCGAGTGAATGTTGGAGGAGCATTGACAAGGCCGAAAGACATGACAGTATATTCATAAGAACCAAAGCTTGTTCTGAATGCTGTCTTGGGAATATCTTCTTCACGAATGCGGATTTGATGATAACCCATACGAAGGTCAAGCTTGGAGAACACCTTAGCACCTTTAAGTTGCTCAAATAGCTCATTGATGTTGGGAAGTGGATACTTGTTCTTGATTGTCTTCTTGTTCAATGGACGGTAATCGACGCAAAGTCGGTCCGTGACATCCTTCTTCTGGACAAAAAGAACACCACAACCCCAAGGAGAAGAAGTCGGTCTGATCAGACCCAGACGCTCTTGTTCATCGAGCTGTTTCTTCAATTCCTTCAGCTCATCTAGTCCAAGCTTGTAAGGACGCTTGCAAACGGGTTCCGTGCCAGGCTCAAGATCAATAACGAATTCCACTGGCCGGTGCGGAGGCATACCCGGAAGCTCTTCTGGAAAGACATCTTGGTACTCACAAACGACTGGAATCTGAGAGATAGCATCCAATTCGCCCTTCTCATTGAGAGAAAACAACCGAATGGTATCATCACGAGCGGCATAGATGATCACATCGTCAGAAGAGTGATTCAATTTAATTTCCCTGGCAGCACAATCAAGCTGAGCCTTGTGCTTATAGAGCCAGTCCATCCCGAGAATAAGATCAATATCAGAGTCACCGAGAACAATTGGTTTAGACAAGAATCTATAGTCGCCCAACTTGATAGAAACATCCGGGACACAAACATTAGATGGCATTTGCTTGCCCGGGGACACAATCTTCAACGGAATAGGAATCTTTTCCGTCACCAACTCATGCTTGGCAACAAAAGGTCTCGAAATGAAAGAAAGCGATGCACCAGTATCAAATAAGACTTTTGCAGGAATATCATTAACTGAGAGATTACCCATGATCACTTCAGAAGAATCCTCCGCTTGAGCTGCATTCAACATGTTCACCTTGGCATGCTTAGGATTATGCTTGACCACTGCATTGCTTGACGATTTCACAGGAGGAGGAGGCGGAAGGCGCCTTTGGTTGAAGCACTTGTTCGCATAGTGACCCTTTTGCTGACATTTGTTGCAAGTCACCTCTGAGAGCGGACGATGATAAGGAGCATTTGGCCTTGGAGCTTGGTTCTGAGACTTGTTCTGATAGCCAGGGTTGGGTGGGTGGGAAGATCCACGGCCACCTGAGTTCTTTCGCTGATAAGGCTGACGGAACGGAGGAGGAGGAGGCAACCAGAACTTCTGTTGCTTAGCTGCCACAAGTGAGGAAGAAGAAGACTGAACTGCGTCTCTGACTCTCTTCTTAGATGCCTCACACTTGAGCTGAGCAGCTTCTTGTTTCAGCGCCATGTTGTAGAATTCATCATACTTTAACGGCTCAAAAAGCACGAGAGCTAGTTGCAAATCTTCTCTGAGACCACGCCTGAATTGGTAGATCATACTCTTCTCATCAGGGATGTCTTGCTTAGCAAAACGAGAGAGCTTCTGGAACTGAGTGTTGTATTGATAGACAGACATGTTGCCTTGCTTGAGATTGCGGAACTCCTCTCGCTTACTCTCAACAACACTTTCTGGAATGTGGTGAGCTTTGAAGTCACGGCGGAAATCATCCCAGGTAATCACACGGCCTCCTCTGGAATCTTTGTATTGCTGGAACCATTCAGCGGCTTGATCCTTGAGTTGAAAAGAGGCAAACTTGACAAAGTCCTCAGGTCTGACATTGCAGCACTCGAAATGCTTGCTGATATCCACGAGCCAATCATCGGCGTCTGTGGCCTCGACACAGTAGCTAAAGGTCTTTGGCTGATTAGCAAGGAACTGGTTGAGTGAAGCGAAGTGCGGCTGATTGTTGCCTTGGCCTTGATTTTCCTGATTACCTTGCCCTTGGTTGCGATCTTGCAAGAGCTGAATCAGAATCTGAGCGTTGGCATTTGTGGCAGTCATCAGGGCTTGCCATGCCTCCGGAGGCGGAGGTGGTGGCGGAGGGTTAGCCTGACTTCCTTCATTGCGTTCCGGATTCTGACGCGTTGGCGGAGCCATCCTGAAGAGGGTGACATCCATTAGCATCTTGGAAAAGATATGTTCAAGCTGAGTCAAAGGATCGAAATTGCAACATATAGTCTTCACAATAAACATTCGAACAAGAATGAACGAATGAATTCCAAAGTAAATCATCACACTTCCATAAGTTGAGAAGCCACTTAGATAAAAGGTATGGAATAAAATCAACAAGGTACGGATGTGAACAAATTCTTGGTAAGGATTACCCAATCGCGAACCAAATATCTGCAGGAAGAAGTACTAGAGCTACATGAATTCCCACTTATAAACTCCCGAAACTTTCCGGTTATCCAATCAGGTGTTGGGGATACAGGGGACACAAAATATATCACCCAAACTAACAATACCTAGATCCAGCTGTATCCATCCTTCAACACATAACCAAGAAATCCTCGGAAATCATCTACCTCAACCTTCGAAAAGCATTCGTTATACGAGTCATGGCAATACTCCCGCACTCGCCTCAGTACTGGGCTATCAGGGTTATCTCACCAACAACTGTACAAAAGAGATTTTCGATGTCGGCGTACTAAACTCAGGTATTCCAGAACTGCAACGATAAAATTATGACGACAACACCTCGGAGCTCAACTCCCCGGGACACCTCCTCTAAAACCCCTGCTGACGGGAGGCAACCAAGACAATGTTGTCATCATAAAACCATCGAAACGATTTCAAGATACCCGCGTGATCCTAAAAAAAAATTTAGTGAAATTTGAGAAGAGAAGAGTCAAAACTCTACGTCAGGATGCCTTACTAGAGCGATGAGGAGACTAGGAAGTAAAAAAGAATTCCTAAGCTCTCCGATATATAATTCCTAAATGACTCAAAACATTTTTCTAGACACAACTCGGCCACTAGAAACGATCAATCAGTGGGGGCTCCTAAGGTCGGGGAAGGCTCTGATTGCCAACTTGTAACGCCCTCGATGCGGCTATATCTCCCACATGTCGAGGCATGACTTAGAGGCATAACCGCATTGAAAGCAATGTCACAAGTGAGGTAATCTTCACACAACCTGTAACGCCCCCGATGTAACTTGCCATATTTGTAATCAAACTCTTGCCATTTTCGGCTATGTGTTATGATATTCCCTCCGTGGTTGGGTTCTCTCCGTTTTGCATTTTGGTCTTGTCATGCATTTCATATCATGTCATCATGTGCATCGCATTCGCATACGTGTTCGTCTCATAAATCCGAGCATCTTCCCCGTTGTCCGTTTTGCAATCCGGCGCTCCTATGTTCCCCGGCGTCCCCTTTTACATTTCTTCGTGAGCGGGTATTAAACATTCTCGGAATGGACCGAGGTTTGACATGTGGCCTTGGTATAGCACCGGTAGACCGCCTGTCAAGTTTCGGGTCAATCGGAGTTCGTTTGGTACTCCAACGGTTAACCGGGTAACCGTGAAGGCCTCGTGTGTGTTGCAGCCCAACACCCCTTCAAATCAGCCCAATAACCCATCTAAGTCACTCCCATATCCTCCGCCGTTCGATCCCGATCGCGTGGGCGAAAACCGCACTCCGTTTGGAGCCTCCTAGCTCCTCCTATCTATAAAAACGTCCTCCCCTCTAAATCTGAGAGAGCTACACCCCCCTAACCCTAATTTTTTTCCTCGAAATCCGTGCAAACAGCCGGCCGCCGCACTGTTCATCCGCGCCGCCGCCCGCGTCCAATCAGGCCGCGCCACGCGTCCCCCCCGTGCCCACTTCGCCGCCGGCCCGCGGGGCCCAGGGCAGGCCCGCACGGGCCCGCGCGCGCCGCCCCGCGCCCCCGCGCGCATCGCCGCCCGCCTGCGCCAACCGCCACCGCCTCCTGCCTCTAGCCGCGCCGGGCGCCGCCGACGCTCGCCGCCGCCCGCGGTCGCGCCACCCCGTCGACCTCGCGCCGTCCCCGCCTCCTCCGCCGACGCCGGTGCCCAGATCCGGCCGCCCCCGAGTCGATCCGCCTCCTCCGGTGCCCTCCCGGCCAACTCCGGCGAGATCCCGGCGAACTCCGGCCGCGCATCGTAATCCGTGCAGATCCAGGGTTGACCTCGGTTTTCTTCTAAGTCTTTCACTTTTGCATCATCAGCTCCTGTTCATCATACCATAACTTTGCATCCATAGCTCCGTTTCGCGCGTATAATATGTCATTTTGTTTGCCTCGAAGAGTACATCATTTTGTTCCATTGCATCATTTTTATTTGAAGTCATCTTGATGCCCGAAATGCTGTTAGAAGAGGGCTAGTTGATGTTACTGGCTGGATCTTATCTGAACATGCACTTTTATCATTTTTGCCATGATTTATGTGTACCTCCTATGAGGTTGAGCTATATATGTGTTTTGTAATATGCCATGCTACCTTTCCAGGGAATTTTTCTATGTATTTTTGTGATGCTTGAGGTGGCTAGAAATTGCATGCAAAGTAGGGATGATGATATTGCTGTTTTCAGAGACTTAGTGATTTCACTAAGTCCCTGACTTTTGTTATTATCATGCCACGTGTTCATGTTGTTTCCGAGATATCTATGCATAATTTGAGTATGATCAGTAAGGGAGTTTTGAACTTGAGTATTTGCTCTATCCATCCATTCCTTTGTTTGCAATTATGGGATGCCATAGCTTGAGTCAATCGAGCTCTACTTTTGCTTCAAAATATTGCTGGCAGATTGTTTACATGTTATTCGATTTTGCCAAGCTTGGTGTAGTTGATCCTTGCATGATATGATGTTATTCTTGCCATGTCTAGTTACTATGCCATGTCTTCTTGATGTATGTATGCTTAGTTAATCATGAAATGCTCTGTAGCGGGTGCATCGAGCTCACGAACATGCCTAGTCGTTATCAGTTTTCTGCCATGTCCAGTTTTCTGCTAAGTCTGAAACCTGTAACGAAACTTGCTTATTTGTCATGGGTGTAATCATATTTTATGGTCCTTTTTGGCTTATGGTCAGTAAGGGATTTTTGTCAAGTGCTATGAGTAGATTCATGCCATGTCTTTCTTTGCTATGTTCTGAACCTGTAGCATGTTGTTTCGTTGCTCTGAACACGTTATCCTGATGTTGTTTTCCTGACTTGCTGTTATTTCTCTAAGTCTGTGAACCTGTTATCGTTTGCACTTTTGCCATGCTTGTTTGAACCTGTTATGATGGGATTGAGCCGTAGATCAATGTCCATCTTTTGTCGTGCATCTTGAGTAGATTACTGTCATATGCTTTGTTGCCATGTTTGGGTGCAGTAGCTTAATTATTTGTTGCTTGCTAAGTAGCATCATGCTGTTTATGGCAGATACGTGTCATTCTTGTATTGCTTGCCATTTGCAAACCGTGCATCCGTTTCCGGTGATCTTTATATCGATTTCAATCGAAATCACCTCATCTATCCAGTGGCATGCTTGGTTTGCCAAGATTATGCCCTGTTCATCCTTGTCCTTCCGGAGCATGCATACGCATTGCATATCACCTCTCGCCTATCACGCCATGTTTTGCATCATGTTGCTTGCGCATTGCATCGTGGTTGATTTTGGTTCCTTTGCTTGTTCTCTTGTCTTGGGTAGAGCCGGGAGACGAGTACGTGACCGAGGATTCCGTTGAGAACGCTTACGAGGACCAAGCTTTCGACAACTCTGAGAACCTTGCAGGCAAGATGACCATACCCTCGAAATCACTTCTATCTTTGCTAGCTAGATTGCTCGCTCTTTTGCTATGCCTATGCTGCGATACCCACCACTTGCTATTTCATGCCTCCTATATTGCCATGTCAGCCCCTAACCATCCATGTCCTAGCAAACCGTTGTTTGGCTATGTTACTGCTTTGCTCAGCCCCTCTTATAGCGTTGCTAGTTGCAGGTGAAGATGAAGTTTGTTCCTTGTTGGAACATGGACTTGTTGTTCCTTGTTGGAACATGTTTACTTGTTGGGATATCACAATACCTCTTATTTAATTAATGCATCTATATACCTGGTAAAGGGTGGAAGGCTCGGCCTTTTGCCTGGTGTTATGTTCCACTCTTGCCACCCTAGTTTCCGTCATACCGGTGTTATGTTCCCGGAGTTTGCGTTCCTTACACGGTTGGGTGATTTATGGGACCCCCTTGACAGTTCACTTTGAATGAGACTTTTCCAGCAAGGCCCAACATTGGTTTTACCATTTGCCACCTAGCCTTTTTCCCTTGGGTTCTGCAGACTCAAGGGTCATCTTTATTTTAACCCCCCCCCCCCCGGGCCAGTTCTCCTTCGATTGCTGGTCCAACTAGAGCCACTTGCGGTGCCGCCCTGAGGCAACTTGGGGTATCTTCGGTTGCCGTACGTAGTGTTCATCCGGATGTGCCCTGAGACCGAGATATGTGCAGCTCCTATCAGGATTTGTCGGCACAATCGGGCGGCTTTGCTGGACTTGTTTTATTGCTGTTGAAATGTCTTGTAGTCCGGGATTCCGAGATTGATCGGGTCTTCCCGGTAGAAGGAATATCCTTCGTTGACCGTGAGAGCTTATCATGGGCTAAGTTGGGACACCCCTGCAGGGTACTATCTTTCGAAAGTCGTGCCCACGGTTATGAGGCAGATGGGAATTTGTTGATGTCCGGTTGTAGAAAACCCGAAGTTGACCTTAACTAAAACACATCAACCGCGTGTGTAACCGTGATGGTCTCTTCTCGGCGGGGTCCGGGAAGTGGACACGGTTGTTGGAGTTATGTCTGACGTAGGTTGTATCAGGATCACTTCTTGATCATTTCTAGCTTCTCGACCGTGCTTTGCCTTCTCTTCTCGCTCTCTTTTGCGCTGTAGTTAACACATGCTAGTCGCTTGCTGCAGCTCCTCCTCACAAACCCCTTTCCCACCTTTAAGCTTAAATAGTCTTGATCTCGCGGGTGTGAGATTGCTGAGTCCCCGTGGCTCACAGATATTATCACCTCAGTTGCAGGTACCAACGATGTCATTGCAGATGACGCGACCGAGCTCACTTGGGAGTTCGATGAGGAACGTGGCCGTTACTATGTTTCTTTTCCAGATGATCAGTAGTGGAGCCCAGTTGGGTGATCCGGGGATCTGTTTAGCATTTGGGGTAGTCTTCTTTCATTTTGGTACCGTAGTCGGACCTTGAGTGTTACCTGTCTGATGGATGTTATTTATGTACTTGTGTGAAGTGGCGATTGTAAGCCAACTATGTATCTTTCCCTTTTATTTATTACATGGATTGTGTGAAGATTACCTCATTTGCGACATTGCTTTCAATGCGGTTATGCCTCTAAGTCGTGCCTCGACACGTGGGAGATATAGCCGCATCGAGGGCGTTACAAGTTGGTAATCAGAGCCTTTCCCGACCTTAGGAGCCCCCACTGTTTGATCGTCTTTAGTGGCCGAGTTGTGTCTAGAAAAATGTTTTGAGTCATTTAGGAATTATATATCGGAGAGTTTAGGAATTCTTTTTACTTCCCAGTCCCTTCGACCTTCTGGTAAGGCATCCTGACGTAGAGTTTTGACTCTTCTCTTCTCAAATTTCACTAAAAAAAAATTTAGGATCACGCGGGTATATTACAATCGTTCCGATGGTTTTATGATGACAACATTGTCTTGGTTGCCTCCTGACATTTAGGGGTTGTGGCAGTGTCCCGGGGAGTTGAGCTCCGAGGTGTTGTCGTCATAATTTTATCGTTGCGGTTTTGGAATACCTGAGTTTAGTATGACCGACATCGAAAATCTCTTTTGTACAGTTGTTGGTGAGATAACCTGATAGCCCAGTACTGTGGCGAGTGCAGGAGTATTGCCATGACTTGTATAACGGATGTGTTTTCGAAGGTTGAGGTAGATGATTTCCGAAGGTTTCTTGGTTATGTGTTGAAGGATGGATACAGCTGGTTGTAGGATTTGCTAGTTTGGGTGAGATATTATGCTTCCCCTGTATCCCCAACACCTGATTGCATAACCAGAAAGTTTCGGGAGTTTATAAGTGGGAATTCTTGTAGCTTTAGTATTTCTTCCGCAGATATTTGGTTTGTGATTGGGTAATCCTTACCAAGTATTTGTTCACTTCCGTACCTTGTTGATTTTATTTCTTACCATGTTCTAAGTGGCTTCTCAGCTTTGGAAGTGTGATGATTTACATTGGAATTCATTCGTTCATTCTCGTTCGAATGTTAATTGTGAAGACTATATGTTGCAATTTCATTCCTTTGATTCAGCTTCAATATATCTCTGTCAATATGCTAATGGATGTCACCCTCTTCAGGATGGCTCCGCCTACTCGTCTGAATCCGGAACGCAATGATGGAGATCAGACTAACCCTCCGCCACCGCCTCCGCCTCCGGAAGCTTGGCAAGCCTTGATGACTACCACAAATGCCAATGCTCAGATTCTGATTCAGCTCTTGCAAGATCGCAACCAGGGTCAAGCTAATCAAGAGAATCAAGGCCAAGGCAACAATCAGCCGCATTTCGCTTCACTGAACCAGTTCCTTGCTAATCAGCCAAAAACCTTCAGCTACTGTGTCGAGGCCACTGACGCTGATGATTGGCTCGTGGACATCAACAAGCATTTCGAGTGCAGCAATGTGAGACCTGAGGACTTTGTCAAGTTTGCCTCTTTTCAACTCAAAGATCAAGCTGCTGAGTGGTTCCAGCAATACAAAGATTCCAGAGGAGGTCGTGTGATCACTTGGGATGATTTCCGCCGTGACTTCAAAGCGCACCACATTCCAGAAAGTGTTGTTGAGCTTAAGCGTGAGGAATTCCGCAATCTCAAGCAAGGCACCATGTCTGTTTATCAATACAACACTCAGTTCCAGAAGCTCTCTCGTTTTGCAAGGCAAGACATCCCTGATGAGAAGAGTATGATCTACCAGTTCAGGCGTGGTCTCAGAGAAGATCTGCAGCTTGCTCTCGTGCTTTTCGAGCCATTAAAGTATGATGAATTCTACAACATGGCACTGAAACAAGAAGCTGCTCAGCTCAAGTGTGAGGCATCTAAGAAGAGAGTCAGAGACGCAGTTCAGTCTTCTTCTTCCTCACTTGTGGCCGCTAAGCAACAGAAGTTCTGGTTGCCTCCTCCTCCTCCGTTCCGTCAGCCTTATCAGCAGAAGAACTCAAGTGGCCGTGGATCTTCCCATCCACCCAACCCTGGTTATCAGAACAAGTCTCAGAACCAAGCTCCAAGGCCAAGTGCTCCTTACCATCGTCCGCTCTCAGAGGTGACTTGTAACAAATGCCAGCAGAAGGGTCACTATGCGAACAAGTGCTTCAACCAGAGGCGCCTTCCGCCTCCTCCTCCTGTGAAATCTTCCAGCAATGCAGTGGTCAAGCATAATCCTAAGTATGCCAAGGTGAACATGTTGAATGCAGCTCAAGCAGAGGATTCTTCTGAAGTGATCATGGGTAATCTTCCTGTTAATGATATTCCTGCCAAAGTCTTATTTGATACTGGTGCATCGCTTTCTTTCATTTCGAGACCTTTTGTTGCTAAGCATGAGTTTGTGACCGAAAAGATTCCTATTCCGTTGAAGATTGTGTCCCCGGGCAAGCAAATGACATCTAATGTTTGTGTCCCGGATGTTTCTATCAAGATGGGCGACTATAAATTCTTGTCTAAACCAGTTGTTCTTGGTGATTCTGATATTGATCTTATTCTCGGGATGGATTGGCTTTCTAAGCACAAGGCTCAGCTTGAGTGTGCTGCCAGGGAAATCAAATTGACTCACACTTCGAACGATGTGATCATCTATGCTTCTCGTGATGATACCATTCGGTTGTTTTCTCTCAATGAGATGGGTGAAATGGAGGCTATCTCCCAGATTCCAGTTGTTTGTGAGTACCAAGATGTTTTTCCAGAAGAGCTTCCGGGTGTGCCTCCCCGTCGGCCAGTTGAATTCGTTATTGAGCTTGAGCCTGGCACGGAACCCGTTTGCAAGCGTCCTTACAAGCTTGGACCAGATGAGCTCAAGGAATTGAAGATTCAACTCGATAAACAAGAACGCCTGGGTCTGATCAGACCGAGTTCTTCTCCTTGGGGTTGTGGTGTTCTTTTTGTCAAGAAGAAGGATGGCACGGACCGACTTTGCGTCGATTACCGTCCATTGAACAAGAAGACTATCAAGAACAAGTACCCACTTCCCAACATCAATGAGCTATTCGAGCAACTCAAAGGTGCTAAGGTGTTCTCCAAGCTTGACCTTCGTATGGGTTATCATCAGATTCGCATTCGTGAAGAAGATATTCCCAAGACAGCATTCAGAACAAGCTTTGGTTCTTATGAATATACTGTCATGTCTTTCGGCCTCGTCAATGCTCCTCCGTATTTCACTCGCTTGATGAATTTCATCTTCAACCCCTACATCAACGAATTTGTCTTGGTCTATCTTGATGATATTTTGGTCTTCTCCAAGAATAAGAAGGATCATGCCGAACATTTGAGATTGGTACTCGACAAGCTCAGAGAGTATCAATTATATGTGAAGTTCTCCAAATGTGAATTCTGGCTCGATGAAGTTCTTTATCTTGGCCATATCATCTCTGCCAAGGGCATCGCTGTTAATCCAGAGAGGGTGTCTGCAGTTTTGAACTGGAATCCTCCTCAGAATGTCAAGCAGCTTCGCAGTTTTCTTGGACTTGCAAGCTATTGCAGAAGATTCGTTGAGAATTTCTCCAAGATTGCCAAGCCTCTTTCCAACCTCCTCCAGAAGCATGTGAAATATGTCTGGTCTCCTGAGTGTGACGTTGCTTTCAACACTCTCAAAGAGAAACTTGTCACTGCTCCAGTTCTGACTCCTCCTGATGAATCCAAGCCTTATGAAGTATTTTGTGATGCTTCTCTCCAGGGCCTCGGTGCTATCTTAATGCAAGAGAAGAAGGTTGTTGCCTATACCTCTCGCCAGTTGAAGCCCAATGAAAGGAACTACCCCACTCACGATCTTGAGTTGGCGGCAGTTGTCCACGCACTAATAACATGGAGACATCTCCTGTTAGGAAGAAAAGTGGACATCTTCACAGATCACAAGAGTCTCAAGTATATCTTCACTCAGCCTCATCTCAACCTCAGGCAAACTCGATGGGTCGAAATGATTCAAGAGTATAATCCGAGTATTGAATACACTCCAGGCAAGGCTAATGTGGTTGCAGACGCTTTGAGCAAAAAGGCTTATTGCAACAGCTTAATCCTCAAGCCTTTTCAACCGGATCTTTGTGAAGCTTTTCGCAAGTTGAATCTCCAAGTTGTTCCTCAAGGTGTTCTTGCCAACCTCATTGTCTCTCCTACTTTGGAAGATCAGATTCGTGAGGCACAATTGTTGGATACCATGGTGAAAAAGGTGAAACGTGGTATTGAAAAGAGCATCCCCAAATACAAGTGCTATCGAGTTGATGACAGAGATACTCTTTTCTTCGAGGACCGGATTGTGGTTCCAAAGGGTGATCTTCGTAAAGTCATTTTGAACGAAGCGCACAATTCTCTCCTGTCAATTCATCCTGGAAGTTCAAAGATGTACCATGACCTCAAGCAGTCGTATTGGTGGACTCGAATGAAGCGTGAGATCGCTCAATTCGTGAATGAGTGTGATGTCTGCAGAAGGGTGAAAGCAGAACACCAACGACCAGCTGGACTTCTCCAACCTCTTGCTATTCCAGAATGGAAGTTTGATCATATCGAAATGGACTTCGTGACTGGTTTTCCTAAGTCCAAGCGTGGAAATGATGCTATCTTCGTCGTCATCGACAAGCTCACCAAAGTGGCTCATTTTCTTCCTATCAAAGAGTCTATCACAGCAGCGCAGCTGGCAGAGCTCTACACCTCCAGAATTGTCTCTTTGCATGGCATTCCACAATTGATCTCTTCAGACCGTGGCAGCATCTTTACCTCCAAGTTTTGGGATTCTTTTCAGACGGCCATGGGCACCAATATTCGATTCAGCACAGCGTTCCACCCTCAGACTAGTGGACAAGTCGAGCGTGTCAATCAAATTCTTGAAGATATGCTCAGAGCCTGTGTTATCTCTTTCGGCATGAAGTGGGAGGATTGTCTTCCTTATGCTGAATTCTCTTACAACAACAGTTTTCAAGCCAGCTCGGGCAAAGCCCCATTCGAGATTCTCTATGGCAGAAAGTGTCGTACTCCTCTCAACTGGTCTGAAACCGGTGAACGTCAATTGCTCGGCAATGATTTGATCTCAGAGGCTGAGGCCATGTGCAAGGTGATTCGTGAGAACCTCAAAGCAGCGCAGTCGCGCCAGAAGAGCTATTACGACAGCAAACACCGCGATGTGGCATTCGAGATCGGAGACCATGTTTACCTCCGTGTCTCGCCAATGAAAGGAACTCGTCGCTTCGGTATCAAGGGGAAACTTGCTCCCAGATACGTGGGCCCCTTCAAGATCATCGGCAAACGAGGCGATCTAGCCTATCAACTTGAGCTCCCCTCCAACTTTGCAAATGTGCACGATGTCTTCCACGTGTCACAGCTTCGCAAGTGCTTCAAGACGCCTGAGCGCACCATCAACTTTGAAGAGATTGATCTTCAAGAAGATTTGTCCTATCATGAGCACCCAGTTGCTATTCTTGAAACAACTGAGCGCAAGACTCGCAACAAGTCAATCAAATTCCTCAAGGTGAAATGGTCACATCATTCAGACCGAGAGGCCACATGGGAGCGTGAAGACCACCTACGTTCTGAGTACCCGGAGTTCTTTCAGTCCTAGATCTCGGGACGAGATCCTCTCATAGTGGTGGTGTGTTGTAACGCCCCCGATGTAACTTGCCATATTTGTAATCAAACTCTTGCCATTTTCGGCTATGTGTTATGATATTCCCTCCGTGGTTGGGTTCTCTCCGTTTTGCATTTTGGTCTTGTCATGCATTTCATATCATGTCATCATGTGCATCGCATTCGCATACGTGTTCGTCTCATAAATCCGAGCATCTTCCCCGTTGTCCGTTTTGCAATCCGGCGCTCCTATGTTCCCCGGCGTCCCCTTTTACATTTCTTCGTGAGCGGGTATTAAACATTCTCGGAATGGACCGAGGTTTGACATGTGGCCTTGGTATAGCACCGGTAGACCGCCTGTCAAGTTTCGGGTCAATCGGAGTTCGTTTGGTACTCCAACGGTTAACCGGGTAACCGTGAAGGCCTCGTGTGTGTTGCAGCCCAACACCCCTTCAAATCAGCCCAATAACCCATCTAAGTCACTCCCATATCCTCCGCCGTTCGATCCCGATCGCGTGGGCGAAAACCGCACTCCGTTTGGAGCCTCCTAGCTCCTCCTATCTATAAAAACGTCCTCCCCTCTAAATCTGAGAGAGCTACACCCCCCTAACCCTAATTTTTTCCTCGAAATCCGTGCAAACAGCCGGCCGCCGCACTGTTCATCCGCGCCGCCGCCCGCGTCCAATCAGGCCACGCCACGCGTCCCCCTCGGGCCCGCGCGCGCCGCCCCGCGCCCCCGCGCGCATCGCCGCCCGCCTGCGCCAACCGCCGCCGCCTCCCGCCTCTAGCCGCGCCGGGCGCTGCCGACGCTCGCCGCCGCCCGCGGTCGCGCCACCCCGTCGACCTCGCGTCGTCCCCGCCGCCTCAGGCCGCCGCCGCGCCGTCCCCGCCTCCTCCGCCGACGCCGGTGCCCAGATCCGGCCGCCCCCGAGTCGATCCGCCTCCTCCGGCGCCCTCCCGGCCAACTCCGGCGAGATCCCGGCGAACTCCGGCCGCGCATCGTAATCCGTGCAGATCCAGGGTTGACCTCGGTTTTCTTCCAAGTCTTTCACTTTTGCATCATCAGCTCCTGTTCATCATACCATAACTTTGCATCCATAGCTCCGTTTCGCGCGTATAATATGTCATTTTGTTCGCCTCGAAGAGTACATCATTTTGTTCCATTGCATCATTTTTATTTGAAGTCATCTTGATGCCCGAAATGCTGTTAGAAGAGGGCTAGTTGATGTTACTGGCTGGATCTTATCTGAACATGCACTTTTGTCATTTTTGCCATGATTGATGTGTACCTCCTATGAGGTTGAGCTATATATGTGTTTTGTAATATGCCATGCTACCTTTCCAGGGAATTTTTCTATGTATTTTTGTGATGCTTGAGGTGGCTAGAAATTGCATGCAAAGTAGGGATGATGATATTGCTGTTTTCAGAGACTTAGTGATTTCACTAAGTCCCTGACTTTTGTTATTATCATGCCACGTGTTCATGTTGTTTCCGAGATATCTATGCATAATTTGAGTATGATCAGTAAGGGAGTTTTGAACTTGAGTATTTGCTCTATCCATCCATGCCTTTGTTTGAAATTATGGGATGCCATAGCTTGAGTCAATAGAGCTCTACTTTTGCTTCAAAATATTGCTGGCAGATTGTTTACATGTTATTCGATTTTGCCAAGCTTGGTGTAGTTGATCCTTGCATGATATGATGTTATTCTTGCCATGTCTAGTTACTATGCCATGTATTCTTGATGTATGTATGCTTAGTTAATCATGAAATGCTCTGTAGCGGGTGCATCGAGCTCACGAACATGCCTAGTCGTTATCAGTTTTCTGCCATGTCCAGTTTTCTGCTAAGTCTGAAACCTGTAACGAAACTTGCTTATTTGTCATGGGTGTAATCATATTTTATGGTCCTTTTTGGCTTATGGTCAGTAAGGGATTTTTGTCAAGTGCTATGAGTAGATTCATGCCATGTCTTTCTTTGCTATGTTCTGAACCTGTAGCATGTTGTTTCGTTGCTCTGAACACGTTATCCTGATGTTGTTTTCCTGACTTGCTGTTATTTCTCTAAGTCTGTGAACCTGTTATCGTTTGCACTTTTGCCATGCTTGTTTGAACCTGTTATGATGGGATTGAGCCGTAGCTCAATGTCCATCTTTTGTCGTGCATCTTGAGTAGATTACTTTCATATGCTTTGTTGCCATGTTTGGGGGCAGTAGCTTAATTATTTGTTGCTTGCTAAGTAGCATCATGCTGTTTATGGCAGATACGTGTCATTCTTGTATTGCTTGCCATTTGCAAACCGTGCATCCGTTTCCGGTGATCTTTATATCGATTTCAATCGAAATCACCTCATCTATCCAGTGGCATGCTTGGTTTGCCAAGATTATGCCCTGTTCATCCTTGTCCTTCCGGAGCATGCATACGCATTGCATATCACCTCTCGCCTATCACGCCATGTTTTGCATCATGTTGCTTGCGCATTGCATCGTGGTTGATTTTGGTTCCTTTGCTTGTTCTCTTGTCTTGGGTAGAGCCGGGAGACGAGTACGTGACCGAGGATTCCGTTGAGAACGCTTACGAGGACCAAGCTTTCGACAACTCTGAGAACCTTGCAGGCAAGATGACCATACCCTCGAAATCACTTCTATCTTTGCTAGCTAGATTGCTCGCTCTTTTGCTATGCCTATGCTGCGATACCCACCACTTGCTATTTCATGCCTCCTATATTGCCATGTCAGCCCCTAACCATCCATGTCCTAGCAAACCGTTGTTTGGCTATGTTACTGCTTTGCTCAGCCCCTCTTATAGCGTTGCTAGTTGCAGGTGAAGATGAAGTTTGTTCCTTGTTGGAACATGGACTTGTTGTTCCTTGTTGGAACATGTTTACTTGTTGGGATATCACAATACCTCTTATTTAATTAATGCATCTATATACCTGGTAAAGGGTGGAAGGCTCGGCCTTTTGCCTGGTGTTATGTTCCACTCTTGCCACCCTAGTTTCCGTCATACCGGTGTTATGTTCCCGGAGTTTGCGTTCCTTACACGGTTGGGTGATTTATGGGACCCCCTTGACAGTTCACTTTGAATGAGACTTTTCCAGCAAGGCCCAACATTGGTTTTACCATTTGCCACCTAGCCTTTTTCCCTTGGGTTCTGCAGACTCAAGGGTCATCTTTATTTTAACCCCCCCCCCCGGGCCAGTTCTCCTTCGATTGCTGGTCCAACTAGAGCCACTTGCGGTGCCGCCCTGAGGCAACTTGGGGTATCTTCGGTTGCCGTACGTAGTGTTCATCCGGATGTGCCCTGAGACCGAGATATGTGCAGCTCCTATCAGGATTTGTCGGCACAATCGGGCGGCTTTGCTGGACTTGTTTTATTGCTGTTGAAATGTCTTGTAGTCCGGGATTCCGAGATTGATCGGGTCTTCCCGGTAGAAGGAATATCCTTCGTTGACCGTGAGAGCTTATCATGGGCTAAGTTGGGACACCCCTGCAGGGTACTATCTTTCGAAAGCCGTGCCCGCGGTTATGAGGCAGATGGGAATTTGTTGATGTCCGGTTGTAGAAAACCCGAAGTTGACCTTAACTAAAACACATCAACCGCGTGTGTAACCGTGATGGTCTCTTCTCGGCGGGGTCCGGGAAGTGGACACGGTTGTTGGAGTTATGTCTGACGTAGGTTGTATCAGGATCACTTCTTGATCATTTCTAGCTTCTCGACCGTGCTTTGCCTTCTCTTCTCGCTCTCTTTTGCGCTGTAGTTAACACATGCTAGTCGCTTGCTGCAGCTCCTCCTCACAAACCCCTTTCCCACCTTTAAGCTTAAATAGTCTTGATCTCGCGGGTGTGAGATTGCTGAGTCCTCGTGGCTCACAGATATTATCACCTCAGTTGCAGGTACCAACGATGTCATTGCAGATGACGCGACCGAGCTCACTTGGGAGTTCGATGAGGAACGTGGCCGTTACTATGTTTCTTTTCCAGATGATCAGTAGTGGAGCCCAGTTGGGTGATCCGGGAATCTGTTTAGCATTTGGGGTAGTCTTCTTTCATTTTGGTACCATAGTCGGACCTTGAGTGTAACCTGTCTGATGGATGTTATTTATGTACTTGTGTGAAGTGGCGATTGTAAGCCAACTATGTATCTTTCCCTTTTATTTATTACATGGATTGTGTGAAGATTACCTCATTTGCGACATTGCTTTCAATGCGGTTATGCCTCTAAGTCGTGCCTCGACACGTGGGAGATATAGCCGCATCGAGGGCGTTACACAACCCATGTAATACATAAGGGAAAAGGATACATAGTTGGCTTACAGTCGCCACTTCACACAATACATAAATAAACATCCATCATTCAAGTTACACTCAAGGTCCGACTACGGTACCAAAATGAAAGAAGACTACCCCAAATGCTACACAGATCCCCGATCACCCCAACTGGGCTCCACTACTGATCATCAGGAAAAGACACATAGTAACGGCCACGTTCTTCGTCGAACTCCCACGTGAGCTCGGTCGCATCATCTGCACTGACATCGTTGGTACCTGCAACTGTTGTGGTAGAATCTGTGAGTCATGGGGACTCAGCAATCTCACACCCGCGAGATCAATACTATTTAAGCTTATAGGTAGGATGGGGTTGTGAGGTGGAGCTGCAGCAAGCGACTAACATATATAGTGGCTAACAACGCAAAAGAGAGCGAGAAGAGAAGCAAAGCACGGTCGGGAAGCTAGAAGTGATCAAGAAGTGATCCTAGAACAACCTACGTCAAACATAACTCCAACACCGTGTTCACTTCCCGGACCCCGCCGAGAAGAGACCATCACGGCTACACACGCGGTTGATGTATTTTAATTAAGATCAACTTCGGGTTTTCTACAACCGGACATTAACAAATTCCCATCTGCCTCATAACCGCGGGCACGTCTTTCGAAAGATAATACCCTGCAGGGGTGTCCCAACTTAGCCCATTATAAGCTCTCACGGTCAACGAAGGATATTCCTTCTACCGGGAAGACCCGATCAGTCTCGGAATCCCGGACTACAAGACATCTCGGCAGTAACAAAACAAGTCCAGCAAAGCCGCCCGATTGTGCCGACAAATCCTGATAGGAGCTGCACATATCTCGGTCTCAGGGCACATCCGGATGAACACTACGTACGGCAACCAAAGATACCCCAAGTTGCCTCAGGGCGGCACCGCAAGTGGCTCTAGTTTGGACCAGCAATCGAAGGAGAACTGGCCCGGGGGGGTTAAAATAAAGATGACCCTTGAGTCTGCAGAACCCAAGGGAAAAAGGCTTAGGTGGCAAATGGTAAAACCAATGTTGGGCCTTGCTGGAGGAGTCTTATTCAAAGCGAACTGTCAAGGGGGTCCCATAAATCACCCAACCGTGTAAGGAACGCAAAATCAAGAAACATAACACCGGTATGACGGAAACTAGGGCGGCAAGAGTGGAACAAAACACCAGGCATAAGGTCGAGCCTTCCACCCTTTACCAAGTATATAGATGCATTAATTAAATAAGAGATATTGTGATATCCCAACAAGTAAACCTGTTCCAACAAGGAACAACAAGTCCATGTTCCAACAAGGAACAAACTTCATCTTCACCTGCAACTAGCAACGCTATAAGAGGGGCTGAGCAAAGCGGTAACATAGCCAAACAACGGTTTGCTAGGACATGGATGGTTAGGGGCTGACATGGCAATATGGGTGGCATGATATAGCAAGTGGTAGGTATCGCAGCATAGGCATAGCAAAAGAGCGAGCATCTAGCAAGCAAAGATAGAAGTGATTTCGAGGGTATGGTCATCTTGCCTGCGAGGTTCTCAGAGTTGTCGAAAGCTTGGTCCTCGTAAGCGTTCTCAACAGGTTCCTCGTTCACTTACTCGTCTCCCGGCTCTACCCAAGACAAGAGAACAAGCAAAGGAACAACTATCAACCACGATGCAATGCACAAACAATATGATGCAAAACATGGCGTGATATGCGAGATGTGATATGCAATGCATGTGCATGCTCCGGAAGGACAAGGATGAACAGGGCATAATCTTTGCAAACCAAGTATGCCACTGGATAGGTGAGGTGATTTCGGTTGAAATCGATATAAAGATCACCGGAATCGGATGCACGGTTTGCAAATGACAAGCAAAACAAGAATGACAATAGTCTGCCATTAACAGCATGATGCTACTTAGCAAGCAACAAGAAATTAAGCTACTGCACCCAAACATATCAAAAAAGCATATGACAGTAATCTACTCAAGATGCTTGACAAACGATGAACAGTGAGCTACGGCTAAATCACATCATAACAGGTTCAAACAAGCATGGCAAAAGTGCAAAAGATAACAGGTTCACAGACTTAGTGAAAATAACAACATGCCAGAAATTAACATCAGGATGACATGTTTAGAGCAACGAAACAGCATGCTACAGGATCAGGACATAGCAAGGTAAGGCATGGCATGAATCTACACAAAGCATTTAACAAAAGTCCCTTACTGACCATAAGCCAAAAAGGATCAGAAAATATAATAACACCCATGTCAATTAAGCAAGTATCGTTACAGGTTTCAGACTTAGCAGAAAACTGGGCATGTCAAAAACAGATAACAACTAGGCATGCTTTCGAGCTCGATGAACTCACTACAGAGCATTTCATGATAAACTAAGCATACATACATCAATAAGACATGGCATAGAAGCTAGACATGGCAAGAATAACATCATAGCATGCCAGGATCAACTACAACAGGCTTGGCAAAATCGAATAACATGTAAAAAATCTGCCAGCAATATTTTATAGCAAAAGTAGAGCTCGATAGACTCAAGCTATGTCACTCCATAAATACAAACGAAGGCATGAATGGATACAGCAAATCCATATGCTCAAGACACTCTTACTGATTATGCTCAAAAGAGGCATAGATCTCCCTGAAACAACATGAACACATGGCATAAAAATAACAGCAGGCAGGGACTTGGTGAAATTACTAAGTCTCTGAAATCAGCAACATTAAGTACCCTAGTTTGCATGCTTGTGCTAGTCACCACAAAGATCACAAAAATACATGGAATAATTCTCTGGAAAGATAGCATGGCATATTTCAAAACACATGTAGGACTCAACTTCATAGGAGGTACACATCAATCATGGCAAAAATAACAAAAGTGCATGTTCTGCAACAGATCTGAAACTAACATCACATAGCCCTCTTCCAACAGCATTTCGGGCATCAAGATGACCTCAAATGAAAGCGGTGCAATGGAATGAAATGATGTACTCATCGAGGCGAACAATTTTACATATTATACGCACGAAACGGAGCTACAGATGCAGAGATATGGTGCGATGAACATGCGACAATAATGCAAAATTTCCGGGACTTAGACAAATCGGGGGAGAAGTCAACCGAGGCGGTTCCAGATCTGGCGCGGGCTTCGAGGCGGGGCCGGCGACGGCGTCGGAGCTCCGGCGGGAGGGAGCTCGGGGCGGCGAGCGGGGTCGAGGACGCCGGGCGGCGGAGCGGCAGCCGCGGCGGCGCGGTGGCGCTCCGGCGAGCAGGCGGCGGAGAGGCGGCAGGCGGCGGCGCGGTGGCACTCCGGCGAGCGGGCGGCGGAGAGGCGGCAGGCGGCGGCGCGGTGGTCGCAGGAGAGAGGAGGGAGGCGCGGTGCGGCGAGGCGCCCGGCGGGCGGCGGCGCGGGCCCCGCGGGCCGGATCTGGGCCCCGCGGGCCCGGCGCGGCCGGCGGTGAGGTGGGCGCGGGGCGTGCCACGTGGCGGGCGCGGGTAGGCTAGCGGCGGCGGCGGGGCGACGTGGCGCGCCCTGATTTGGCGCGGTGACGCGGTGGGCGGACGCGTCCGGCGCGGGCGGACACGTCCGGCGGCGCGGAGGAGCGGGGCTAGGGTTTGGACTGTGAGATTTGGACGGGGAGCACATATTTATAGGTAGAGGGGGCTAGGAAGCTCCAAATGGAGTGCGGTTTTCGGCCACGCGATCGTGATCGAACGGCGATGGACATGGGAGTGACTTAGATGGATTATTGGGCTGCTTTGGAGGGGTTTTGGGCTGCAACACACACGAGGCCTTCACGGTTACCCGGTTAACCGTTGGAGTACCAAACGACCTCCGAATGACCCGAAACTTGACAGGCGGTCTACCGGTGCTATACCAAGGCCGCTTGACAAACCTCGGTCCATACCGAGAAAGTTTAATACCCGCACACGGAAAAAGGTAAAAGGGGACGCCGGGGACATAGGAGCGCCGGATTGCAAAACGGACAACGGGGAAAATGCTCGGATTCATGAGACGAACACGTATGCAAATGCGATGCACATGATGACATGATAAGAAATGCATGACATGAACAAAATGCAAAATGACGGGAAACCCAACCACGGAGGGAATATCATATCACAATGCCGAAAATGGCAAGAGTTGGATTACAAATATGGCAAGTTACATCCGGGTTGTTACATATTCTTCACTCATCATATAGGCAAATTCATCACTATAACGTTGGTCAGTACAGCCAAAGATGATATCATCAACATATATTTGGCACACAAACAGTTCACCATCATAAGATTTAGTAAAGAGAGTGGGATCGAGTGAATCGGGTGTGAAGCCTTTCTTCATGAAGAATTCCTTCAATGTATCATACCACGCCCGTGGGGCCTGCTTGAGGCCATAGAGGGCCTTGTTAAGTCTGAAGGCTTGGTCAGGATGTTTTGGATCTTCAAAACCTGGGGGTTGAGCAACATATACTTCTTCCTCAAGCTTACCATTGAGGAATGCACTTTTCACATCCATTTGGTATAAGATGATATCATGATGGTTAGCATAAGCAAGCAATATGCGAATAGCCTCAAGTCTAGCAACAGGTGCAAAAGTTTCATTGAAATCAATTCCTTCAACCTGTGTGTAGCCTTGAGCTACTAGTCGTGCCTTATTCCTCACCACAACACCATTTTCATCTTGCTTGTTGCGGTAGATCCACTTTGTGCCAATGATGTTATGCTTGCGAGGATCGGGACGATTGACTAGTTCCCATACGTTGTTGAGCTATAACTGATGTAGTTCTTCTTGCATGGCCTGAATCCACTCAGGCTCCAGAAATGCTTCATCTACCTTAGTGGGCTCTGTGATAGAGACAAAAGCAAAATGGCCACAAAAGTTAGATAGATGTGAAGCTTTTGAGCGTGTGAGAGGACCTGGTGCTCTTATGTCATCGATGATCTTCTCCACTTGCACTTCTTTTGCAACGCGAGGGTGAGCTGGTTGTCGTTGAGGAATTTGATCAGAATTTTCTTCAGCATCAATTTCCTCAGCATTTTCTTCAGGTGCATCAGCTCGACGTTCTTCATGTTCTGGAATGAATTCTTCAACAGGTTCTTCAGTAGGAATGACATCTTCAGTAGCCTTGTGCTTGATAGAATCCTCAAGTGCTAGTTCATCTAACACAGAAGGTAGGTGCTCTCTTTGTGAGCCATTAGTTTCATCGAACCGCACATCTACAGTTTCAACAATCTTGTGAAGAACATTGTTGAAGACTCTGTAGGTGTGTGAGTCCTTTCCGTAACCAAGCATAAAACCTTCATGTGCTTTCGGTGCAAATTTAGAGTTGTGATGAGGATCTCTAATCCAGCATTTAGCACCGAAGACTTTGAAATAACTCACATTGGGTTTCTTGTCAGTGAGGAGTTCATAGGCAGTCTTCTTGAAGAATTTGTGAAGATATACTCTGTTGATGATATGGCACTCAGTATCAATTGCATCAACCCAGAAACGACGAGGGGTTTTGTACTCATCAAGCATAGTGCGAGCCATCTCAGCGAGAGTCCTGTTCTTGCGCTCCACGACGTCATTTTGTTGAGGAGTATAAGGAGCAGATAACTCGTGAGTAATACCAAGTTCATCAAGATAGTCATCGAGACCCGAATTCTTGAACTCAGTGCCATTGTCACTTCTGATGTGCTTGATCTTCACACCAAAGTTGGTTGAAGCCCTCGAGGAAAATCGTTTGAAGACTTCCTGCACTTCAGTTTTGTAAGAGACAAGGTGTACCCATGTGTAACGAGGGTAATCATCAACAATAACAAAGCCATATTGAGATGCTTCATTCGAAACAGAGGAATAATGATTAGGACCGAACAGATCCATGTGAAGCAATTCGAATGGACGAGTAGTGGTCATGATAGTCTTCACTGGATGCTTGGCCTTGGTCATTTTTCCAGCTTCACAGGCACCGCATAAGTGATCCTTGAGGAATTTGACATTCTCAATGCCAATGACATGCTTATTCTTCGCAAGCGTGTGCAAATTCCTCATGCCTGCATGACCAAGTCGTCGATGCCATAGCCATCCTTCTGAAGCTTTTGCAAGTAGGCACACGGCTGGTTGTGAATCTGCAGAGAAATCAACAATATACAAGTCTCCTCTCCTAAAGCCTTCGAAGACTTTGGATTTGTCAGCTTCCATAATCACAACACAACGATACTTACCAAAGACAACAACCATATCAAGATCACAAAGCATTGAGACAGACATAAGATTGTATCCTAAGGACTCAACAAGCATGACTTTGTCCATGTGTCGATCCTTTGTGATAGCAACCTTACCTAGACCCAATACCTGACTTTTGCTTTTATCAGCGAAGATGATATGCTTCATGTGTGACGCTGATAAGGGAGCATCCATCAACAGATTCCTGTCACCGGTCATGTGATTTGTACATCCACTATCAAGTACCCATTCAGTGGCTTTGGGTTGATCATCCTGCAGATGAATTAGTGCAACTTACGACCTCATATACTTCAGCAGTGAAGAATATGATATCATAATTCATCAGATCAAGTTCATCAAGCAGTAGTACAGATAAAACAGAGGAAGGACGTGTGAAATGAAGGTTCATTTCATCATGGTTAGCCTGCGTCCTTCAGGCATTTTGTCAGGTCCCCAGCAAATTCTTCAGACGTTACAGTACGTCTGGAGACCTGACCCTACAGAAGAGATTAGTTCTTTTTCTTCACCGCCCACATCTGAAGGGGTGGCAAAGAGTTCATCACTCTACGAGCTCCATATGAGAATGGTGGCAAAGCAGCCAAACCATTTCGTTTCACATAAGAGGGGTTAGGGTAAGCATATGCATAAGCAGAGAAATTCTTCGAGGACTTATGAACATAATGATTAGAAGAATAATGCTCATATTCATAGCCCTTGGCTCTTCCCTGCGAAACAGAGTTGTTAGCACGATGATGTTCATATGAGGACTTTGATCCATGTGAGGAATTTGATCCCCTTGAGGAATTTGGTCCGTATGAGGACTTGGATCCATATGAAGAATTTGGTCCATATGAAGAATTTGATCTGAGGTTCCTTTTCTTCACAGGTGGTGTCATGAGGACATTCACCTGAAGACTTTCAAGGCACCTTTTGGGAACCCAGATTTTCTTCATAGGGGAACCGTTCCTGCAGTTAGTGCCAACATATCTAGCAAATACTTCACCATTCTGATTTTTGAACAGTTTATAGTTGGAGTCAAATGACTCATCAGAAGAATGAGAAGATTCACATGTATAACCAGATAAATTAGATGGATCAACTAGAGGCCCCTTTGCAGCAACCCATGAGGTTTTGGGGTACTGCTCAGGCTTCCAATATGTACCATCAGCATTGAGTTTCCTCTCAAAGGCAATACCCTCTTTCCTAGGGTTCCTGTTGAGGATCTGCTTTTTAAGCACATCACAAAGAGTCTGATGCCCTTTGAGGCTTTTATACATGCCTGTCATGTACAATTCCTTCAGCCCTGCATCATCAGTGATACTAGCAATGTCCTCAGATGAGGAATTAGTGATAGCAGAGACAGGTGAAGAATTTGTAACATTACAAGCATTTGAACATTCAGGTGAGGAATTAGCATATTCTCGTTCAATGCATTTTAAACATGGAGGAATAAATTCTTCCTGAGCAGCGCTGATTTGTTGAGCAAGTAATGAATCACGCTCCTTCTGAAGATCTTCATAACTCACTCTTAGCTTCTCAAGATCTTGCTTCTTTTGAAGATATTCATAAGAAAGCTTCTCATGATCAGATAAGAGAGTGTTATGATGACTTTGAAGGTTGTCAAACCTGGTCTGAAGTCTCTGAAGATTTTCAGTTAAGTCCTTAGTGCGATCCAATTCTTCACCCAACATATCATCACTTTTGTCTAGCATGTTTTGAACCTTTTCAAAAGCCTTTTGTTGTTGCACAGCAATCTTAGCAAGTTTAGAGTAGCTAGGCTTAAGATTTTCATCAGATTCATCCTCACTAGATTCAGAGGAGGCGTATTTGAGTACCTTAGCACCCTTTGCCATGAAGCAATAGGTGGGAGCGTAGTCATCACTGCCTTCATCAGCCTTGTTGGTGAGATCACTTTCTTCAGCGTTGAAGATGGATTTGCTGACGAATGAAGTAGCGAGGGCTAGGCTCGCCACACCAGACTCAGAGTCATCAGATTCCTCTTCTGCTTCATTTTCTTCAGATTCAGCCTCAGAGTCCATTTCCTTGCCAATGAATGCCCGAGCCTTCTTGGAGCTGCTCTTCTTGTGAGACGAAGACTTTGAGGATTTTGATGATGAAGATTTTGAGGACTTCTTCTTTTTCTTCGCATCATCAGAACTGTAATCCTTGTATTTCTTCTTCTTTGATTCCTTTTCCCACTAAGGACAATCTTTAATGTAATGTCTTGGTTTCTTGCACTTGTGACAAAGCCTCTTCTTATAGTCACTGGATGAGGAATCATTGCTCCTTGAGGGTTTTCCAAAGCGACCACGTCTTGAGAACTTCTGGAATTTCTTCACAAGCATTGCTAGATCATGACTCAGTTCTTCAGGATCACCAAGGCTGCTACCAGAGTCTTCATCTTCGGACTCAGATACTACCTTGGCCTTCAGTGCACGTGATCTGCCATAGATCGAACCGTAGAGATCTCTCTTCTCAGCAAGCTGGAACTCATGAGTGTTTAACCTCTCGAGGATATCAGCGGGGTCAAGTGACTTGTAATCATCACGCTCTTGTATCATCAGTGCCAGAGTGTCAAATGAGGAATCAAGCGATCTCAGCAATTTCTTCACCACCTCATGGTCGGTGATGTCAGTGGCACCAAGTGCTTGAAGCTCATTTGAGATGTCAGTGAGGCGATCGAAGGTTTGCTGAACATTTTCATTGTCGAGTCTTTTGAAGCGGTTGAAGAGATTGCGAAGAACATCAACTCGGGAGTCACGCTGAGTTGAAACTCCTTCATTGACCTTGGACAGCCTATCCCAGATAAGCTTTGCAGTTTCCAAAGCACTCACTCTACCATATTGTCCTTTACTCAGATGGCCACATATGATATTCTTCGCTTGGGAATCAAGTTACTTGAATCTCTTCACATCGGTAGCGTTCAGTGAGGGTGAGACGGAGGGAACACCACTTTCCACAACGTACCAGAGATCGTTATCAATTGCCTCAAGATGCATGCGCATCTTGTTCTTCCAGTAGGGGTAGTCTGTCCCATCAAAGGTAGGACACCCAGCAGAGACCTTGATCATACCTGCGGTCGACATAACTAAAACTCCAGGCGGTTAAACCAAAATCACACAGAACAAGGGAGTACCTTGCTCTGATACCAATTGAAAGTGCGTTATATCGACTAGAGGGGGGGTGAATAGGCGATTTTTATGAAATTCTTCACTGAGGAATTTGCTCGAGAGGAAATTCCTTAGAGAAGAACTACTAGCAGCGGAATAAGTACTCAGAAGTAAACATAGCAGATTACATGCATGGTCATCATGATGAAATGAAGACAAACACAGAGTACAGAAAGCGTAAACACAGGATAACACAAGACGAAGACAAACAGACTGAAGAAATTGAACTGAGGAAATTGAGAAAGTCTTCAGTCAAAGTCTTCAAACACATATATGAACAAACACACAACACAGTAATGAGGAAATGAAAGTGTTGAGGAAATAGAACCAGTAAGCTTGGTGAAGACAATGATTTGGTAGACCAGTTCCAACTGTTGTCTCAGTTGTACATCTGGTTGGAGCGGCTGAGTATTTAAACTCGAGGACACCTAGTCCCGGACACACAGTCCTCACCGTATTCTCCTTGAGCTAAGGACACACAGTCCTCGCCCAATCACTCGTGGTAAGTCTTCAGGTGACTTCCAAACCTTCACAGACTTGGTCACTCGGCGATCCACAATTCCTCTTGGATGCTCTAGACCTTGATGCCTAACCGTCTGGAAGAAGCACAGTCTTCAAAGGTAACAAGTGCGGGATCCACGCAGGATCAATCTCTTCAGTGATGCTCAATCACTTTGGGTTTGTAGGTGTTTTGGGTTTGGATTTGGATTTTCCTCACTTGATGATTTTCGCTCAAAGTCCTTGGAGGATGGGTTGCTCTCAAATGACAAGTGTCAAGTTCTCACGGAGCAGCCAACCAGCTAGTGGTTGTAGGGGGCGGCTATTTATAGCCTAGGGAGCAGCCCGACATGATAAGACATAAATGCCCTTCAATGATATGACCGTTAGGTGGACAAGATATTTTAGGACAGTTGGCGCGTAGCACAGCAACGGTCGGAAATTTGAGGCACAAATTCCTCAGGGCTATCATGTTCCTCACTGTGTAGGCAATTCGCACTAGCGAATTCCTAACTCCTCAGTCAGAGCAAAGTCCTCGGTGACCAGAAGAACTGCGTCTCTGTCACTGAAGAAATTGACTGAACTATATGAGATTTCCAATGGCTTCACTCGAAGGGATTGGTAGGTGTAGGATTTGAGTTGAGCATCACGTGGAAATTTTCTCCTTAGTATTTCCTCGACCCGCTTTAACAGTACGGTGTTTCCTATGACTCAAGAAAGAGAAAATGAAACTACGAAAACAGAAGTCTTCACGCTTCATGTTCCTCGAATGAATACCAAGTCTTCAAGGTCACACCAATTTCTTCACTTTCAAAGTCTTCAGAAAGTCTTCAAAATATCGAAGTCTTCAGTTGAAGAACTTCATTTTTAGGGGTCGACTTTCTCTGTAAATAACAAACTCCTCATAGACTTATAGACCTGTGTACACTCATAAACGCATTAGATACTTAACCTATAAGTCTTCAGTGCACCAAAATCACTAAGGGGCACTAGATGCACTTACAGCGCCCCCCTTCCTAGCGCACCCAGGTGGGTTGTCCCCACCTGGTGGCCCCACAGACCCTGATTCCAACGCTATAAATTCACATTTTCGAAGAAAAAAACAGGGAGAAAGAATTATCGCATTTCACGAGACGGAGCCGCCGCCACCTCCTGTTCTTCATCGGGAGGCAAGATCTGGAGTTCGTTTGGGGCTCCGGAGAGGGGGATCTACGATCTTCGTCATCACCAACCCTTCTCCATCGCCAATTCCATGATGCTCCCCATCGGGCGTGAGTAATTCCTTCGTAGGCTCGCTGGTCGGTGAGGAGTTGGATGAGATTCATCATGTAATCGAGTTAGTTTTGTTAGCGCTTGATCCCTAGTATCCATTATGTTCTGAGATTGATGTTGCTATGACTTTGCCATGCTTAATGCTTGTCACTTTGGGTCCGGGTGCCATGATTTCAGATCTGAACCATTTATGTTATCACCATTATATCTATGTTCTAGATCCTATCTTGCAAGTTATAGTCACCTATTACGTGCTATGATCCGTAAACCCCGGAGTGACACTAGTCGGGATACTTTTCGGTGATGACCGTAATTTGAGGAGTTCATGTATTCACTATGTGTTAATGCTTTGTTCCGATTCTCTATTAAAAGGAGGCCTTAATATCCCTTAGTTTCCAATAGGACCCTGCTACCACGGGAGGGTAGGACAAAAGATGACATGCAAGTTCTTTCCATAAGCACGTATGATAATTTACGGAATACATGCCTGCAATATATTTATGAACTAGAGTTAGTGCCGTATCGCCCTAGGTTATGACTGTTATATGATGAATATCATCCGACGAATTCACCGATCCAATGCCTACGAATTTCTCTTATATTGTTTTTGCTAAGTTACTACTGTTATCGTTACTGTTACACTTGCTACAAAATCATTGCTATCACTGTTATTGTTACTATTGTTGTTGCTACTACTATTTTGCTACTAATCACTTTGCTGCAGATAATTAATCTCCAGTTGTGGTTGAATTGACAACTCAGCTGCTAATACTTGCAAATATTCTTTGGCTCCCCTTGTGTCGAATCAATAAATTTGGGTTGAATACTCTACCCTCGAAAACTATTATGATCCCCTATACTTGTGGGTTATCATCTGGCTATGCTCCATCTTCATCACACAAAGTATTTCATCATGCACAACCCCGATGACAAGCCAAGAAATTGTTTCATACTTGTAATGTTCTCAAGCTTTTTCAACTTCCACGCAATACATGAGCGTGAGCCATGGATATAGCGCTATGGGTGGAATAGAGTATGGTGGAGGTTGTGAGAAGAAGACAAAAAGGAGAAAGTCTCACATCAACTAGGCAAATTAATGGGCTATGGAGATGCCCATGATGCAAGTGAGTAGGGATTGCCATGCAATGGATGCAGTAGAGCTATAAGGGTATGAAAGCTCGAAATGAAAACTAAGTGGGTGTGCATCCAACTTGCTTGCTCACGAAGACCTAGGGCAATTTGAGGAAGCCCATCATTGGAATATACAAGCCAAGTTCTACAATGAAAAATTCCCACTAGTATATGAAAGTGACAAAATAGGAGACTCTCTATCATGAAGATCATGGTGCTACTTTGAAGCACAAGTGTGGAAAAAGGATAGTAACATTGTCCCTTCTCTCTTTTCTCTCATTTTTTCTTTTTTATTTTTTTGTTTGGGCTTCTTTGGCCTCTTTTTTTATTTGGGCTTCTTTGGCCTCTTTTATTTTTCTGTAAAGTCCGGAGACTCATCCCAACTTGTGAGGGAATCATAGCTTCCATCATCATTTCCTCACATGGGACAATGCTCTAATAATGATGATCATCACTCTTTTATTTACTTACAACTCAAGAAATACAACTCGATAATAGAACAAGATATGATTCTATATGAATGCCTCCAGCGGTGTACCGAGATGTGCAATGATCAGGAGTGACATGTACAAAAAATATGAACGGTGGCCAAGCCACATATACTATGTCAACTACATGATCATGCAAAGCAATATGACAATGATGGTATGTGTCATAATAAACGAAATGGTGGAAGTTGCATGGCAATATATCTCAGAATGGCTATGGAAATGCCATAGTAGGTAGGTATGGTGGCTGTTTTGAGGAAGGGTAGTGGTGGGTTTAAAGCACCGGCGGAAGTTGCGCGATACTAGAGAGGCTAGCAATGGTGGAAGAGTGAGAGTGTGTATAATCCATGGAGTCATCATTAGTCATAAAGAACTCACATACTTATTGCAAAAATTTATTAGCCATCGAAACAAAGTTCTACATGCATGTTACTAGGGGATAGATTGGTAGGAAAAGACCATCGCTCGTCCCCGACCGCCACTCATAAGGAACACAATCAAAAATAAATCATGCTCCGACTTCATCACATAACGGTTCACCATACGTGCATGCTACGGGAATCACAAACCTTAACACAAGTATTTCTACCAATCCACAATTACTCACTAGAATGACTCTAATATCACCATCGTTATATCTCAAAACAAATGCAAGGAATCAGACTTCTCATAGGATTCAATGCTCTTTATATGAATTTTTTTTATTATATCCCTCTTGGATGCCTATCATATTAGGACTAAATTCATAACCTAAGAAAATTGCCATGTTGCTTCAATACTCCCAAAATAATATAAGTGAAGCATGAGAGTTCATCAATTTCTTCAAAATAAAACCACCGTCGTGCTCTAAAAAGATATAAGTGAAGCACTAGAGCAACTACCCAGCTCAAAAGATATAAGTGAAGCACATAGGGTATTCTAATAAATTCATGATTAATGTGTGTTCCTCTCAAAAGGTGTGTACAACAAGGATGATTGTGGCAAACTAAAAAGCAAATACTCATATCATACAAGACGCTCTAAGGAAAACACATATCTTGTGGTGAATAAAAATATAGCCCCAAGTAAATTTACCGATGGATTGAAGACAAAAGAGGGGATGCCATCCGGGGCATCCTCAAGCTTAGATGCTTGGTTATCCTTGAATATTACCTTGGGATGCCTTGGCATCCCCAAGCTTAGGCACTTGCCACTCCTTATTCCATAGTGCATAAAATCTTTACGCAAAACTTGAAAACTTCACAACACAAAAATCAACAGAAAAATCGTAAGCTCCATTAGTATAATAAAGCAAATCACCACTTAGGTGTTGGGGAACGTAGTAATTTCAAAAAAATTCCTACGCACACGCAAGATCATGGTGATGCATAGCAACGAGAGGGGAGAGTATTGCCCATGTACCCTCGTAGACGGAAAGCGGAAGCGTTAGCACAACGTGGTTGAAGTAGTCGTACGTCTTCACGATCCGACCGATCAAGTACCGAACGCACGGCACCTCCGAGTTCAGCACACGTTCAGCCCGATGACGTCCCTCGAACTCTGATCCAGCCGAGTGTTGAGGGAGAGTTTCGTCAGCACGATGGCGCGGTGACGATGTTGATGTTCTACCGACACAGGGCTTCGCCTAAGCACCGCTACAGTAGTATCGAGGTGGACTATGGTGGAGGGGGGCACCGCACACGGCTAAGAGATCAATGATCAATTGTTGTCTCTATGGGGTGCCCCCTGGCCTCGTAAATAAAGGAACAAGGGGGGTGCGGCCGGCCTAGGGGAGAGGCGCGCCAGGAGGAGTCCCCCCTTTCCTAGTTGGAATAGGATTCGGGAGGGGGAAAGAAGAGAGAGAGAAGGAAGGGGGCGTCGCCCCCCTTTCCTTGTCCTATTCGGACTAGGGGGAGGGGCGCGCGGCCCAGCCCTGGCCGCCTCTCCTCTTCTCCGTAAAGGCCCACTAAGCCCCATTTACCTCCCGGGGGGTTCCGGTAACCTCCTGGTACTTCGGTAAAATCCCGATTTCACCCGGAACACTTCCGATATCCAAACATAGGCTTCCAATATATCAATCTTCATGTCTCGGCCATTTTGAGACTCCTCTTCATGTCTGTGATCACATCCGGGACTCCGAACAACCTTCGGTACATCAAAACATATAAACTCATAATATAATTGTCATCGTAACGTTTAGCGTGCGGACCCTACGGGTTCGAGAACTATGTAGACATGACCGAGACACGTCTCCGGTTAATAACCAATAGCGGTACCTGGATGCTCATATTGGATCCCACATATTCGACGAAGATCTTTATCCGTCAGACCGCATAACAACATACGTTGTTCCCTTTGTCATCGGTATGTTACTTGCCCGAGATTCGATCGTCGGTATCTCAATACCTAGTTCAATCTCGTTACCGGCAAGTCTCTTTACTCGTTCCATAATACATCATCCCGTAACTAACTCATTAGTTGCAATGCTTGCAAGGCTTAGGTGGTGTGCATTACCGGGAGGGCCCAGAGATACCTCTCCGACAATCGGAGTGACAAATCCTAATCTCGAAATACGCCAACCCAACAAGTATCTTCGGAGACACCTGTAGAGCACCTTTATAATCACCCAGTTACGTTGTGACGTTTGGTAGCACACAAAGTGTTCCTCCGATAAACGGGAGTTGCATAATCTCATAGTCATAGGGACATGTATAAGTCATGAAGAAAGCAATAGCAACATACTAAACGATCGTGTTCTAAGCCAACGGAATGGGTCATGTCAATCACATCATTCTCCTAATGATGTGATCCCGTTAATCAAATGACAACTCATGTCTATGGTTAGGAAACATAACCATCTTTGGTCAACGAGCTAGTCTAGTAGAGGCATACTAGTGACACTCTATTTGTCTATGTATTCACACATGTATTATGTTTACAGTTAATACAATTCTAGCATGAATAATAAACATTTATCATGATATCATGAAATAAATAATAACTTTATTATTGCCTCTAGGGCATATTTCCTTCAGACTCCAACTTGCACTAGAGTCAATAATCTAGTTCACATCGCCATGTGATTTAACATCAATAGTTCACATCTTTATGTGGTTAACACCCATAGTTCACAACGACATGTGACCAACACACAAAGGGTTTACTAGAGTGAGTAATCTAGTTCACATCGCTATGTGATTAACACCCAAAGATTACTAAGGTGTGATCATGTTTTGCTTGTGAGATAATTTTAGTCAACAGGTCTGTCACATTCAGATCCGTAAGTATTTTGCAAATTTCTATGTCTACAATGCTCTGCACGGAGCTACTCTAGCTAATTGCTCCCACTTTCAATATGTATCTAGACCGAGACTTAGAGTCATCTAGATTAGTGTCAAAACTTGCATCGACATTACCCTTTACGACAAACCTTTTGTCACTTCCATAATCAAGAAACATATCCTTATTCCACTAAGGATAATTTTGACCGCTGTCCAGTGATCTACTCCTAGATCACTATTGTACTCCCTTGCCAAACTCAGTGGTAGGGTATGCAATAGATCTGGTACACAACATGCATACTATATAGAACCTATGGCTGAGGCATAGGGAATGACTTTCATTCTCTTTGTACCTTCTGTCGTGGTCGGGCTTTGAGTCTTACTCAATTTCACACCTTGTAACACAGGCAAGAACTCTTTCTTTGATTGTTCCATTTTGAACTACTTCAAAAACTTGTCAAGGTATGTACTCATTGAAAAACTTATCAAGCGTCTTGATCTATCTCTATAGATCTTGATGCTCAATATGTAAGAAGCTTCACCGAGGTCTTTCTTTGAAAAACTCCTTTCAAACACTCCTTTATGCTTTGCAGAATAATTCTACATTATTTCCGATCAACAATATGTCATTCATATATACTTATCAGAAATGTTGTAGTGCTCCCACTCACTTTCTTGTAAATACAGGCTTCACCGCAAGTCTGTATAAAACTATATGCTTTGATCAACTTATCAAAGCGTATATTCCAACTCTGAGATGCTTGCACCAATCCATAGATGGATCGCTGGAGCTTGCACATTTTGTTAGCACCGTTAGGATTGACAAAAACCTTCTGGTTGCATCATATACAACTCTTCTTTAATAAATCCATTAAGGAATGCCGTTTTTGTTTATCCATTTGCCAGATTTTATAAAATGCGGCAATTGCTAACATGATTCGGACAGACTTAAGCATAGATACGAGTGAGAAACTCTCATCGTAGTCAACACCTTGAACTTATCGAAAATCTTTTGCGACAATTCTAGCTTTGTAGATAGTAACACTACTATTAGCGTCCGTCTTCCTCTTGAAGATCCATTTAATCTCAATGGCTCGCCGATCATTGGGCAAGTCAATCAAAGTCCATACTTTGTTCTCATACATGGATCTCATCTCAGATTTCATGGCCTCAAGCCATTTTACGGAATCTGGGCTCATCACCGCTTCCTCATAGTTCGTAGGTTCGTCATGGTCAAGTAACATGATCTCCAGAACCGGATTACCATACCACTCTGGTGCGGATCTTACTCTGGTTGACCTACGAGGCTCGGTAGTAACTTGATCTGAAGTTTCATGATCATCATCATTAGCTTCCTCACTAATTGGTGTAGGTGTCACAGGAACCGATTTTTGTGATGAGCTACTTTCCAATAAGGGAGCAGGTACAGTTACCTCCTCAAGTTCTACTTTCCTCCCACTCACTTCTTTCGAGAGAGACTCCTTCTCTAGAAAGGATCCATTCTTAGCAATGAATGTCTTGCCTTCGGATCTGTGATAGAAGGTGTACCCAACTATCTCCTTTGGGTATCCTATGAAGACACATTTCTCCGATTTGCGTTCGAGCTTTATCAGGTTGAAACTTTTTCACATAAGCATCGCAATTCCAAACTTTAAGAAACGACAACTTTGGTTTCTTGCCAAACCACAGTTCATATAGTGTCGTCTCAACGGATTTAGATGATGCCCTATTTAACGTGAATGCAGCTGTCTCTAATGCATAACCCCAAAACGATAGTGGTAAATCGGTAAGAGACATCATAGATTGCATCGTATCTAATAAAGTACGGTTACGATGTTCGGACACACCATTACGCTGTGGTGTTCCAGGTGGCGTGAGTTGCAAAACCATTCCGCATTGTTTCAAATGAAGACCAAACACGTAACTCAAATATTCTCCTCCACGCTCGGATCGTAGAAACTTTATTTTCTTATTACGATGATTTTCCACTTCACTCTGAAATTCTTTGAACTTTTCAAATGTTTCAGACTTATGTTTCATCAAGTAGATATACCCATATCTGCTCAAATCATCTGTGAAGGTCAGAAAATAATGATACCTGCCGCGAGCCTCAACACTCATTGGATCGCATACATCAGTATGTATTATTTCCAATAAGTCATTTGCTCGCTCCATTGTTCCGGAGAACGGAGTCTTAGTCATTTTTCCCATAAGGCATGGTTCGCAAGCATCAAGTGATTCATAATCAAGTGATTCCAAAAGCCCATCAGCATGGAGTTTCTTCATGCGCTTTACACCAATATGACCTAAACGACAGTGCCACAAATAAGTTGCATTATCATTATTAACTTTGCATCTTTTGGCTTCAATATTATGAATATGTGTATCACTACGATCGAGATCCAACAAACCATTTTCATTGGGTGTATGACCATAGAAGGTTTTATTCATGTAAATAGAACAACAATTATTCTCTAACTTAAATGAATAACCGGATTGCAATAAACATGATCAAATCATATCCATGCTCAACGCAAACACCAAATAACACTTATTTAGGTTCAACACTAATCCCGAAAGTGTAGGGAGCGTGCAATGATGATCATATCAATCTTGGAACCACTTCCAACACACATCGTCACTTCACCCTTAACTAGTCTCTGTTCATTCTGAAACTCCTGTTTCGAGTTACTACTCTTAGTAACTGAACCAGTACCAAATATCGAGGGGTTGCTAGGAACACTAGTAAAATACACATCAATAATCTGTATATCAAATATACCTTTGTTCACTTTGCCATCCTTCTCATCCGCCAAATACTTGGGGCAGTTCCGCTTCTAGTGACCAGTCCCTATGCAGTAGAAGCACTTAGTCTCAGGCTTAGAACCAGACTTGGGCTTCTTCACTTGAGCAGCAACTTGCTTGCCGTTCTTTTTGAAGTTCCCCATCTTCCCTTTGCTGTTTTCTTGAAACTAGTGGTCTCGTCAACCATCAACACTTGATGTTTTTCTTGATTTCTACCTTCGTCGATTTCAGCATCACGAAGAGCTTGGGAATTGTTTCCGTTATCCCTTGCATATTATAGTTCATCACGAAGTTCTACTAACTTGGTGATGGTGACTAGAGAATTCTGCCAATCACTATCTTATCTGGAAGATTAACTCCCACTTGATTCAAGCGATTGTAGTACCCAGACAATCTGAGCACATGCTCACTGCTTGAGCTATTCTCCTCCATCTTTTAGCTATAGAACTTGTTGGAGACTTCATATCTCTCAACTCGGGTATTTGCTTGAAATATTAACTTCAACTCCTGGAACATCTCATATGGTCCATGACGTTCAAAACGTCTTTGAAGTCCCGATTCTAAGCCGTTAAGCATGGTGCACTAAACTATCAAGCAGTCATCATATTGAGCTAGCCAAACGTTCATAACGTTGCATTTGCTCCTGCAATAGGTCTGTCACCTAGCGGTGCATCAAGGACATAATTCTTCTGTGCAGCAATGAGGATAAACCTCAGATCACGGACCCAGACCGCATCATTGCTACTATCATTTTTCAACTTAGTTTTCTCTAGGAACATACATAAAACATAGGGAAGCAACAACGCGAGTTATTGATCTACAACATAAATATGCTAATACTACCAGGACTAAGTTCATGATAAATTAAAGTTCAATTAATCATATTACTTAAGAACTCCCACTTAGATAGACATCCCTCTAATCCTCTAAGTGATCACGTGATCCAAATTAACTAAACCATGTCCTATCATCACGTGAGATGGAGTAGTTTTCAATGGTGAACATCACTATGTTGATCATATCTACTATATGATTCACGCTCGACATTTTGGTCTTAGTGTTCCGAGCCATATCTGCATATGCTAGGCTCGTCAAGTTTAACCTGAGTATTCTGCGTGTGCAAAACAGGCTTGCACCCGTTGTAGATGGACGTAGAGCTTATCACACCCGATCATCACGTGGTGTCTGGGCACGACGAACTTTGGCAACGGTGCATACTCAGGGAGAACACTTTTATCTTGAAATTTAGTGAGAGATCATCTTATAATGCTACCGCCGAACTAAGCAAAATAAGATGTATAAAAGATAAACATCACATGCGATCATAATATGTGACATGATATGGCCATCATCATCTTGTGCCTTTGATCTCCATCTCCAAATCATCGCCATGATCTCCATCGTCACCGGCATGACACCATGATCTCCATCATCTTGATCTATATCAATGTGTCGTCACATGGTCGTCTCGCCAACTATTGCTCTTGCAACTATTGCCATCGCATAGCGATAAAGTAAAGCAATTATTTGGCGCTTGCATCTTATGCAATAAAGAGACAACCATAAGGCTTTTTCCAGTTGCCGATAACTTCAACAAAACATGATCATCTCATACGACAACTTATATCTCATCACGTCTTGACCATATCACATCACAACATGCCCTGCAAAAACAAGTTAGACCTCCTCTACTTTGTTGTTGCAAGTTTCACGTGGCTGCTACGGGCTTAGCAAGAACCATTCTTACCTACGCATCAAAACCACAACGATATTTCGTCAAGTTAGTGATGTTTTAACCTTCACAAGGACCGGGCGTAGCCACACTCGGTTCAACAAAAGTTGGAGAAACAGACACCCGCCAGCCACCTGTGTGCAAAGCACGTCGGTAGAACCGGTCTCGCATAAGCGTACGCGTAATGTCGGTCCGGGCCGCTTCATCCAACAATACCGCCGAACCAAAGTGTGACATGCTGGTAAGCAGTATGACTTGTATCGCCCACAACTCACTTGTGTTCTACTCGTGCATATAACATCAACGCATAAAACCTGGCTCTGATACCACTGTTGGGGAACGTAGTAATTTCAAAAAAATTCCTACGCACACGCAAGATCATGGTGATGCATAGCAACGAGAGGGGAGAGTGTTGTCCATGTACCCTCGTAGACCAAAAGCGGAAGCGTTAGCACAACGCGGTTGATGTAGTCGTACATCTTCACGATCCAACCGATCAAGTACCGAACGCATGGCACCTCCGAGTTCAGCACACGTTCAGCCCGATGACGTCCCTCGAACTCCGATCCAGCCGAGTGTTGAGGGAGAGTTTCGTCAGCACGACGGCGTGGTGACGATGTTGATGTTCTACCGACGCAGGGCTTCGCCTAAGCACTGCTACAGTATTATCGAGGTGGACTATGGTGGAGGGGAGCACCGCACACGGCTAAGAGATCAATGATCAATTGTTGTCTCTATGGGGTGCCCCCTGCCCCCGTATATAAAGGAGCAAGGGGGGTGCGGCTGGTCTAGGGGAGAGGCGCGCCAAGAGGAGTCCTACTCCCACCGGGAGTAGGACTCCCCCCCTTTCCTAGTTGGAATAGGATTCGGGAGGGGGAAAGAGGAGAGAGAGAGAAGGAAGGAGGGGCGCCGCCCCCCTTTCCTTGTCCTATTCGGACTAAGGGGGGAAGGGAGCGTGGCCCAGCCCTGGCCGCCTCTCCACTTCTCTGTAAAGGCCCACTAAGGCCCATTTACCTCCCGGGGGGTTCCGGTAACCTCCCGGTACTCCGGTAAAATCTCGATTTCACCCGGAACACTTCCGGTATCCAAACATAGGCTTCCAATATATCAATCTTCATGTCTCGACCATTTCGAGACTCCTCGTCATGTCCGTGATCACATCCGGGACTCCGAACAACCTTTGGTACATCAAAACATATAAACTCGTAATATAACTATCATCGTAACGTTAAGCGTGCGGACCCTGCGGGTTCGAGAACTATGTAGACATGACCGAGACACATCTCCGGTTAATAACCAATAGCGGTACCTAGATGCTCATATTGGCTCCCACATATTCTACGAAGATCTTTATCGATCAGACCGCATAACAACATACGTTGTTCCCTTTGTCATCGGTATGTTACTTGCCCGAGATTTGATGGTAGGTTTCTCAATACCTAGTTCAATCTCGTTACCGGCAAGTCTCTTTACTCGTTCCGTAATACATCATCCCGCAACTAACTCATTAGTTGCAATGCTTGAAAGGCTTAGGTGATGTGCATTACCGAGAGGGCCCAGAGATACCTCTCTGCCAATCGGAGTGACAAATCCTAATCTCAAAATACGCCAACCCAACAAGTACCTTCGGAGACACCTGTAGAGCACCTTATAATCACCCAGTTACGTTGTGATGTTTGGTAGCACACAAAGTGTTCCTCCGGTAAACGGGAGTTGCATAATCTCATAGTCATAGGAACATGTATAAGTCAGGAAGAAAGCAATAGCAACATACTAAACGATCGTGTGCTAAGCTAACGGAATGGGTCATGTCAATCACATCATTCTCCTAATGATGTGATCCCGTTAATCAAATGACAACTCATGTCTATGGTTAGGAAACATAACCATCTTTGGTCAACGAGCTAGTCTAGTAGAGGCATACTAGTGACACTCTGTTTGTCTATGTATTCACACATGTATTATGTTTCCGGTTAATACAATTCTAGCATGAATAATAAACATTTATCATGATACAAGGAAAAAAATAATAACTTTATTATTTCCTCTAGGGCATATTTCCTTCATTAGGTACTGTTGTGAACTCATTCTAAATTTATATTGGTGTTATATATACTGTATTCCAACTTCTCCATGGTTCATACCCTCTGATACTACCCATAGATTCATCAAAATAAGCAAACAACACAGTGAAAATAGAATCTATCAAAAACATAGCAGTCTGTAGTAATCTGGAAACTTCTTATACTTCTGTAACTCCAAAAATTCTGAAAAATTAGGAAAATCTATTCAATTTGTACATCAATATTTTGTAGAAAATTAAACAATTTATCACGTTACAGCAGCTCATATCAATTCTGTTACTGGGCGCAAAAGTTTCTGTTTTTCAGTAAGATCAAATCAACTATCACCATAGACCATACCAAAGGTCTTACTTGGCACTTTATTAAAACAAAAGCTATAAAACATGATTACTACAGTAGCATAATGATGTAAACACACCAAAAACAGTAGGTATAAATGTTGGGTTGTCTCCCAACAAGCGCTTTTCTTTAATGCCTATTTAGCTAGGCATGATGATTTCAATGATGCTCACATAAAAGATAAGAATTGAAACATAACGGGAGCATCATGAAGCATATGACTAGCACATTTAAGTCTAATCCACTTCCTATGCATAGGGATTTTGTGAGCAAACAATTTATGGGAGCAAGAATCAACTAGCATAGGAAGGCAAAACAAGCATAACTTCAAGATTTTCAACACATAGAGAGGAAACTTGATATTATTGCGATACGTAGAAGCATATATTCCTCTCTCATAATAATTTTCAGTAGCATCATGAATGAATTCAACAATATAACCATCATGTAAAGAATTATTTTCATGATGAATAAGCATAGAAATTTTACTACTCTCCACATAAGCAAAATTCTTCTCATTCAGAATAGTGGGAGTATCATAAGAAACTCGAATATACTATAAATTGTTTCCACACTAAAAGAGTAATGTTTGGAAAAAGGGTAATCATAATTATGACAAGTTTTATAAATATAATCATCACTACTTTTTATAACATAAGTGTCATCCCAATAATCATCATAAGTAGCAACATTGTTCCCATCAAAATCAATTAAAACCTCTTCCAAGATAGTGGAATCATTACTAAATAAAGTCATGATCTCTCCAAATTCACTTTCATAATTCTTACAATAAGATTCAACACCCTCCAGAATAGTGGGATCATTACCTAGAGTTGACACTCTTCCAAACCCACTTTCATAAATATTGCAATCATCGTAAATAGGAGGCATGCTATCATCATAATAAATTTGCACATCAAAACTTGGGGGACTAAAAATATCATCTTCATCAAGCATAGCATCCCCAAGCTTGGGACAAACATTAATTGCAGCAAATAAATTCTCAAACATGTCATTCTTATCAAACATAGCATCCCCAAGCTTATGGCTTTGCATATCATAAGCATAATCATTCTCATCATTAATAGCATGAATAACACCAATAGTATAACAATTATTATGACCACCATTTTCTAAGTTGGTGCCAAAAAGATTTTCAAGATTATAAGAAGTATCATTATTTTTCCCAATCATAATCATCACAATGAGTAATAGGCATAACAAAATCATCATCAATAGTTTCCTTAGACATTGTACCATAAGACAAAGAATCAATATCATCATCAAGTATATCATCCTCCACATTTATTTTTGATTCATTCTCATGAGGCATAACAATAATAGGAGCAACATCATTTGGGAGGGATGCCTTTTTACCTTTGCTTCTCCATCTATTCTTTTTATTCTCCACATCATGTGTGGGTTTAATCAACTTTTTCGATCTCCTTATTGATGAGATTGGTTGCATAGGAAGCTCATTCTCGTAACCTGTTTCATCACGAGAGACAATAGGAGGGAAAGTGGAGAGCTTTACCCTTTCATTATTATTTATTTTATATTCTAATGGTTTTCCCATCTTTCTATAGTTGGCAATATAAGCATTCTCATTGCAATTTACCATGCAAAACATAAGAGTAGTTTCAGCATGGTCGGTGAATATGAACGCTTTGTAACATCCCAAATTTTCAAAAGTTGGAATGTTAATAGGATCATTAATTTTCATCATGATTTTTCTATGAATATTTGAATTTTTTGAATATTCAAAGTGTTTTTCAACTCAAGGCAAAAATTTGGAGTGGAGATAATATGACTTCTCTTCTGTTAAGTGTAGTTAGGAAGTGCTAAGAATGTTGTTTGGGTCTCACAGGATTCATTTTGGTAATTTTAGGAACTCAAAATTATTTTATAGTTTTTTTATAATGCTATTTATGTGCTTGTATTGCATAAAATATTTTTTAAATCCTTTTGTGTTGTTAAAAATGTTCGCTATTTTGTAAAGTAGCAGTAATATTTTATTGTGTGTTTTGGTGTTTTCTAGGATTTAATTTCCTACTTTTTAAGCTTTATTTTACTTCCTGTAGCAATAGTTGTTTTTTATAAAAAAATCGGGCACTGTGGAGCCCAACTCCGTTTTTCTTCTCGCCTGCGCGCTAGTGCCAGCAGCAGCAGACAGCAGGCCGGCCCATTTCGGCGCAGCAGAGCCCACCCCGGAGCCTTTTGTTTTTTTTTCTTTTCTTCTCTCTCCCGACAAGGAAGGCCCGCATGTCATCCCTTTCCCCATCCATGTCCTTCCTGGAGACCGATCCCGAGCCAAGTTCGATCGATTTGATCGATCTATCGCCCCTCGACCCCTGAATCCACCTATATGTATTTTTCCTTCGTCTCATCTTGCGATTTTCCCAAAAACGGAATTCTCCCGTGCCCTAGAACGCTGCAGCAATCTCGCCGGAGTTCGCTGCAATAGCTCCTGTCGCTGGTCAAGCTCGTCGCTGCCGTGGGTTTCCAGTACCTCTCTTACCCTCTGTCCTCTTCCCCTTGGTCTTCTCTCTATTCCTCACCCTCTAACGCACGCAGGGAAGAATCCAACCGAGCGCTTCGACCTCGCCCGACGAACACCCCATCGCCGAGGTCCAGCCACCCTTTGCCGCCATCCCCGCTCGCCACCGACGCGGGTGAGGACGTTTTCGACCCCGCAGTAGAGCACCGCATCCCGTACGCTACCCATCGGAGTCTGGGGACCGCCGTAGCCATCTCCAACATCGTCCGAAGCCTCGCCATGCGCCGTCTTCTTCAAGTGCGGCGACCACCCTGCCCTGTCTCCGGTGAGCACGTCTCCCTGCCGTCCGATCTTCTTTAAACGGCCGGGATTAGATAATCTGTGTTTTTTTATTTCCAAACCGTTATCTGTTAAGTTGCAGCCGTCCGTTGTTTAACATCCACAGCTGCCGCAGCAGTTCTTCCAGAAATCTGTTTTAGCACAATTTATTTTGGCAGATTCCATATCAAATGTTCATTTAGTTATATCTTGAGATCCATGTATCCAATTTCATCGATTCTTTTTCCTGTGTACTCATAGTGACAAGGAGAATATTGTGGAACCAAAATTTCACATTTTTGAACAGTTCAAATTTGAATTTGTTTAAATTCGAACTCAAACTTCCGAAGGCCATATCTTTTAAACCGTTGATCCAATTTAGTTGATTCTTTTTTTTGCATTGTGATCCTACTAGCACGTAGATAAGATATACCTACAAATATGTTCTGTTAATTAAGTTTTTATTTGAGTTCATTGTTGTTTACTTTATTATGGTGTTATGTAAGTACAGTTTATTTATCGGTGCCTTCGTTAATCATATAGATGTCTGGAGTGCGAAGCGGATCAAAATTAATCGTTAGAGTACTTCAGCACCGTTGAAGGCAAGTTTGCACTTTTGATTTTTCCCGTCCTATATTCTGCTATGCATGTGTGGTTTTATGCTATGATATATGTTTGGCCTAATATGTGTATCCCGTGTTGTCATGTTTTGGTATTGGTTGTGTTATGTGATGGTGTGATCAACTTGCTATGGTAGACGTGGGCATGTGTCGGGTGATCCATGAAAGTGGTGAGTGTTTATAGCCGTAGGCTCGGGATTATTAACCAGGTGAATGTGTCACTAGCAGAGCACTCTATTTTCCCTAGAGAATGCGCCTTTGACAGAGCGCACTTGAGGCGAGGTATAGTTTTCGGAACTTAAATCAGGTGAATGCGTCCTTGGCAGAGCGCTCTATGGTTCCTAGAGAATGCGCCACCGACAGAGCACACTTGAGAGACTTCTGAAGTTCTTGTCATGTTTACTTAGAATTTTTGGGTTTATCTTGGGCGAGTAAATTAGATGCGATTGTAAATTCAGTTAGTGGAGGTAGGCGAAGACATTCTTCTCCGAACTATCTTGTTTGTTTTGTTTGGCATACATTTCTTTGTGGATGTAGGTTTGCTATATCATTATGTGTGATTTGCCAATACATTCAATGTATTGACCCTTGTGGCTGCAACTTATCATGTTGCAGGATTTTCAGATGATCAATGAGATACGGTAGGGTCACGAGTCTTCACTCAGCATTTTCTCCAGTGGGCATTGATGGGATTCATCGTTTGCTTATGCTACATTTCCGCTGTTATTATTGAATTAAGTTAGCTATGTGCTACTCAGTTTGTAATACTTTATGAATTCTGGATCATGCGTTATAGTAAATGATGCACTTGTTATTTGATATTCATATGTACTGTGTGTGCTAGCGAGTCGATCCAGGGACTAGCACAGTGAGCACAGAGACATCGAATCTTATCAGGTTCGGGTCATTACACGCTTCAAACCAACTATTTTTATGTGACAATTCTTCACACCCCAAAAAATAAACAAAGTTCATTATAAAGTTCAAGGGTGATCAAGTTATTGCTATTTTTAGCCACGATTTGATCATGAAAAAGTGCGCATTGGAAATTAAGATGACCAACTCTATTGCAAAGTTGACAAGTAATGGGATGAAGAGAGCATAATTTTATAGCAAATTTATCTATCACCTTAAGCCACCAATTGGTTTCATCATGTTATGCTTCTTACAGAATCTATCATCCCTATAAGGCATGTCTTCACACTCTATTCACTCCACAAAAATTGACATGCTTATAAGAAACTTCTTTATCATGACTAGTGCAATTATCATTAGTATCATGAATATTCATAGAAAGAACACTGACAACATTGCAATCATGTTTATTATTCAAAAATTTAGTTCTAGACATTTTATTGACTTCTATAACACTTGAGCACAATTTTCCTTTCCATCATTTTCACGAAAGGCATTAAAATGATGAAGCAAATGAGGCAACCTTAATTCCATTTTTATGTAGTTTTCTTTTATAGACTAAAGTCTATACCTACTAATAAAAGAAATAGGTATTCTTAGTCCGTCATGCTATTTTGTAGAAAACCCCCTGGCGTTTCTGACATTAAACCCGCAGTACATATCAAATGTTTTTTTTTTAAATACTCATATCTTTTAAACCGTAACTCTAAATTTAACATATTATATATGGAATTTGATCAGAAAAATATGTAGAATATGAATATGATGTTATTTTACCTGTTAACAATTTAAAAATGCTATCTAGGCTGCAATGTTAATCAACAATGCATTATTCATCTTTTTTCATACTGGTACTAATTCAGATTGGGGATGAAGACCTCAGCAAAATCAGGGTTGGTCATAAAATTGAATATAAATTTTCTAGAGACACCCAATAAATAAGGACATACATGACAAGAAATAAAAGAAGGACCCAATAAAAATGGGATGTCCGCTATAAAATAAATAAAAGAGAAAATGTGAAGGAGATCCGATAAAGATGAGATGTTGCGCTATTCTCCTATATATAAGAAGAAGAAAAGAGGACATGCATGACAAAAAATAAAATAAAAGACAAGTCTGATAAGGTATAAATAGTAATGAAACAGGGACCAATACCTGTGACATGTATGGCAAGAAATAGTGATAAAATAGGGACGCAAGTACCTGCATCAATAGGAGACCATAAAAAAATGTTCTTTTCCAGACAAAAAAAACATCTGTTCTTATGATTAAAAAATCCTATATCTTTAAACAACTTTTGTAACAACTTTTCATGTATTTAAGAAATAGCTATAAATTCTCAGATTATAGAACATTTTTTGTAAATTAAGAGCGTGTGGTATTTTTTTTCTCCCGTTGCAACGCACGGGTCTTTTTGCTAGTAGTGATAAAACAAGAAACTAAAATATTCAGTTGCAAGATCCAAATATATACCTTCAAGCACTAACCTCCCTGTCAACGGCACCAGAAAAGAGCTTGATCTCTACTACGCAACCTTCTTCTTGTAAACTTGTGTTAGGCCTCCAAGCGCAGAGCTTTGTAGGACAGTAGCAATTTTTCCTCAAGTGGATGACCTAAGGTTTATCAATCCGTGGGAGTTGTAGGATGAAGATGGTCTCTCTCAAACAACCCTACAACCAAATAACAAAGAGTCTCTTGTGTCCCCAACACACCCAATACAATGGTAAATTGTATAGGTGCACTAGTTCAGCAAAGAGATGGTGATAAAAGTGTAATATGGATGGTAGATATAGGTTTTTGTAATCTGAAAATATAAAAACAGGAAGGTAACTAGTAACAAAAGTGAGCAAAAATTGTATTGCAATGCTTGGAAACAAGGCCTAGGGTTCATACTTTCACTAGTGCAAAGTCTCTCAACAATGATAACATAATTAAATCATATGCCAATCCATCAACGTGCGACAAAGAATCACTCCAAAGTTTCTATCGGAGAACGTAGGACGAAAACGTGCATCAACCCCTATGCATAGATTACCCCAATGTCACCTCGGGAATCCGCGAGTTGAGTGCCAAAACATACATCAAGTGAATCAATAGAACGTCCCATTGCCACCACAAATATCCCATCGCAAGACATACATCAAGTGTTCTCAAATCCAATACTCAATCCAACATAATGAAACCTCAAAGAGCAAGACTCAATTCATCACAAGATGGTACAGAGGGAGAATCACCATATGATTCTACTAGTAACAAAGCTCGCGGTACATCAAGATCATGCCAAATCAAGAACACGAGAGAGAGAGAGAGAGAGAGAGAGAGAGAGAGAGAGAAAGAGATCAAACACATAGCTACTGGTACATACCCTCGGCCCCGAGGGTGAACTACTCCCTCCTCGTCACGGAGACCGCCGGGGTGATGAAGATGGCCTCCGGTGATGGTTTCCACCTCCGGTAGGGTGCCGGAATGGCGTCCCGATTGATTTTTCGTGGCTACAGAGGCTTGCGGCGGCGGAACTTCCAATCTAGGTTTCTTTTCGGGATTTTGTATATTTATAGAAATTTTTGGCGTCGGAAACAAGTCAGGAGGTGCCCGAGGGGCCCACAAGCCAGGGGCGCGCCCTAGGGGGGCCCTAGGCTTGTGGTCGCCTCGGGACTCTTCTGGCCCAACTCCGATGCTCCGTGGTTCTCTTCTTGTCCATAAAAAATCACCGTAAATTTTCAGCTCGTTTGGACTCCGTTTGATATTCCTTTTCTGTAAAACTCAAAAACAAGGGGAAAAAATAAAAACTGGCACTGGGCTCTAGGTTAATAGGTTAGTCCCGAAAATAATATGAAATAGCGTATTAATGCATATAGAACATCCAAAACAGATAATATAATAGCATGCAACAATAAAAAAATTATAGATACATTGGAGACGTATCAGCTAGTCCCAAAAATAATATAAAATAGCATATTAATGCATATAAAACATCCAAAACTGATAATATAATAGCATGGAACAATAAAAAAATTATAGATACGTTGGAGACGTATCAACGGCCCCGCCTCCCAACATGGTGGGCGCAACCAGTTCTAGGCCTTGCATGAGGTGTGTGATCTTGATGCAGAGGATGACGAGCCTTTGGGGCAGGGGCGGGGATCTCGGGTTCTCTGGTGGTTGGATTGCGGCGCGACGTTGGCTTTGTGGTGCTCCTTGAGGTCGAGATGGTGGTCCAGAGAAGTGTCGCTTTCACGCCGGGGATTTTGGTTCGCTTTCCTCCGGTGCCGATGCGGGGGACAACCTCACAATGAATCTGATGGGTGGCTAGACACATGCCCTCGTCCATTTGCTCTGTCATCTGGTGAGGCTAGGATGTTGGGTCCAGTTCCGAGTTCGCTGCAATCTCCCATCTCTTCCTTGTTAGGGAAGCTCATTGTCGCCTCCGTCCTCACCCACGCCGCTTGGATATGGTGGGGTGGCGACGAATTAAGGTGGCGGCAAAACCCCAGTTGAGTGTTTCAGTTCAGCCTTACAGGTTGTGGCCCTACGAGTGTACCTCCTATTCACCGTGTTGCGCAATGGATGTGCAGCAAATGTGCAACCCTACTCCCACGAGCGCTATGGGTCGGCCCATGTGCAGCAACTAAAAATTTTCCGGATTCCAAAACAAACATAGAATTTCAAAAATTACACTTCTGGAAAATGTTCTTGAATTTGAAAAATGTTCGCGAGTTCAAAAAATATTCTCAAATTCAACAAATGTTCTCACATTTGAAAGATGTTTGCGATTTCCAAAAATAATCATGGATTCAAAAAACTATGTGTGAATTCAAAAAAAAAATATCCATATGAAAAAATGTTCTTGAATTCTTGAGGATGTTAATAAATTCAATAACAGTTTAAGATTTTTTTAGAAAGGATCGTCAATTCGGAAACTTCTTCACAAATTCAAAAAAGTTAATATTCAAACAAAATATTCACAAATTCAATAAAATGTTCATAAAGTTCAAAAAGTGTGTTCGAAAAATATACACAAGTTTAAAAAATGCTCACGAAATTAAAAAAAACAGTTTACAAATTTTAAAAAATTACGATTTTCCAAAATTATTCTCAAAATCAATAAATATTCACGACTTCCAAAAGAATGTTCATGAATTTCAAATTACGCTCCCAAATTTGAAATTATGTTCTCAACTTTTCAAAAAATGCTCATCAATTGAAAAATTGCTTGTCTAGAAAGTTCATTAACTTAAACCATATCCGTGATCATTATACTAGGTTGTGAATTTGAAAAAAGTTCGTTAATTCAAAAAAATGTGAAGTTGAAAATAAAAGAAAAAAATGAAAAACAAAATAAAAAATAGAAGAAAACGAAAAGGTAAAAACAAAAACTGGTTCACGAAAGGTTTTCCCATTTATAAGTGAGCAAAATACCCGAAATGGGACGGCCCATACTGAAGGAGGAGAACTCGCAGGGTTTGACCTCGATTCCCCGATCCGCCCTGCAGGTGGAGAGTTCCTACTTCGCACGTGGGCGGGGTACGACTGTTTTTCTTACATTTCTCGTTGTTAATTTTCTGTCTCATATCTTTTATAAAAAACAGGATTTAAAAATAGCTCTAAATTTTAAATAATTGTAAGGATTTTAAAAAAATCAAGTTAAAAAATGGTCGTGCGTTTGAAAAATCTTTCTCAAATTACAAAAATGTTCACAAATTTTAAAAATGTTCAATTAAAAAAGAATTCTGTGAATTGAAAAAATGTTCACAGTTTATAGAAATGTCCACGAATTCAAAAAATATACATGCTTTTGAACAAACGTAACTGCATTAAAAAACGATAACGTTTTTTTCAAGTAATGTTCACATATATATATATATATATATATATATTAAAAATGTTCCTGAAATACAAAAAATGATCATGTATTTAAAAATCTTTATAATTTCTAAAAAAACTGCATCACAAAACAGTGTCTGTAAATTTAAAAAAGTGTTCCAAAATAAGATGTTTGACCATTCAGAAAAATGTTTGCACAATTCGAGAAAATGTTCAAAAAATTTAGAATAAATGTTCAAGAATTCAAAAAAAAAATCAACAAATATTCTTGTTTTTTTTAAAATTTCATCGATTACATAAATAATTTTCACAAAATCGAAAAATGTTCTTGATTTCAATTTTTTTTGAAAAGGTGTTAGGAATATGAAAAAAATAAAATAAAAACACAAACATGAAAAAAATAATAAAAAAAGGAAAGAAGAAAACTGAAAAGGCATGAAAATAAGTAAAATACAAAAAGGGAGAAAACCCGGCCAGGGATGGTTGTAGAATCTTCTCAAAACTGGGAAAATGCTAGTTGTGCCGGCCCAAAAATTTAGGTGTGGGGAGGTGGGGGTTGCGCGCGTAGTCCCTAACCAACGACCCGCGCGCAAATCCGATTGCCCTTGCAGGTGCTATCTTTCGGTGAAGGAGCTATATGTGGGCCTTTGGAATTATGTTCCTGTTAAGTCCATCCCGATCGGCTTGATCTCGAGCAACAAGTTAGCCCGCCGGTCGGGTACTTATGGATACTGAAATGTTGCCTTGAACATGATCCTGTTTGGGGGAACTCCTATGTGCCGCTTGGTGCGGCGAATTGCCAGGCGGACGCAGGGGCGACTCCAACTGGGCCGGCCCATTTGTGTAACACAGTGAAAAATCCAAAAAATTGAGTGCTCGAGAAAGGGATCGAAAAAATGACCTCATGTTGCTTACGCGCGCAGCTAGCCAACGGGATTAATGAGCTTTGTTGGTATAATATGGCGCGAAAAGCTAAAGGTTGTTAGATCCAAACATTTTGTCAAATTCCAAACACAAACATTATTTTTTAAAAAGTATTTTTTATAAAGCAAGCACTTTTCAAATTTTAGAAGAAAAATAAAGAAATTGAACATGTTTTGAATATGTAAACAAATTTTTGATAAACCGAACATGTTTTCAAAATCACTAATAGTTTTTGGATATGTGAACAAATTTTTTATAAGGTAACATTTTTTGAAACTCTGAACAAAAATTTGGAAACACAGATATTTCTGAATCCGTGAACGATTTTTGTAACAAGAACATTTCTTCAAACTCAATTTCTTTTTGGAAAATAAGAACATTTTGAAAATTTATAAATATTTTTTGGAAAACATGAACATTTTTTATGAAATCACGAATTTTTTGAAAACTGTGAAATATTCTTAAAAAACGAAAAAGGAACATGAGAATATGAGCAGAAAAAATTAAAAAAACCAAGATGAAAAAAAATCTTTACCTAATAATAAAGAGAATTGGGTTTCTGGTCGTCCGTCATATAAATTGCCCCTGAAGTTGTCGCTATTTACCCACCATGCCACCAGTAAGTAAAGAAAACGATTCGTTTAAAAAAAATCGCCGACAAATTTAGTCTTATAGGACAGTCAATACAACCATAGTACAGTCGTAGGAAGCCAGTGTAGTGGCTAAGCCCGAAGCCTTCCGCACGAGAGACAGGGTTCGATCCCTGCTCGCATACCCTTTTTCTCTCCTTTTCTGCAATATATATAGCAGGCCGTAATGGGCCGGCCCGTAATGACGCCCCTGTTTTTCTTTTGCTTTTTTCCTTTCTCATTTTTTTCCTGTTTTTTGTTCTTTAAATCACTCCAGAATTTCCAAAAAAACAAATTTCAAAAAAGTTGCGCGTACTGAGAAAATATACAGATACATCATAAAATGTTTGTGAATTCAAGAAACATTTGAGAAATCATAAAAAGTTTGTGATGTAAAAACAAAACTGTTCGCATATTTATCAAAATCATGATTTAAAAAACAATAAAATAAATTCATGATTTATAGAATATGATCGTGTATTCGAAATATATTTGGGAATTTGAAAATAATGTCCATGAAATTTTGGAAAATGCTCACAAAAATTAAAACTGATTCTTAAGTAACGAACAAAACAAACCATCGCTTAGGCAGAGGTTTTATTAGGGGATTTGTAGAGGTTTTATTAGGGGATCTGTAGAGGTTTTATTAGGGGATCATAAAATGTTCATAATTAAAAAAAATGTTTGCATATTATAAAAAAAATCCTTTTGCTTTTTTCCTTTCTCATTTTTTTCCTGTTTTTCGTTCTTTAAATCACTCCAGAATTTCCAAAAAAACAAATTTCAAAAAAGTTGCGCGTACTGAGAAAATATACAGATACATCATAAAATGTTTGTGAATTCAAGAAACATTTGAGAAATCATAAAAAGTTCGTGATGTAAAAACAAAACTGTTCGCATATTTATAAAAATCATGATTTAAAAAACAATAAAATAAATTCATGATTTATAGAATATGATCGTGTATTCGAAATATATTTGGGAATTTGAAAATAATGTCCATGAAATTTTGGAAAATGTTCACAAAAATTAAAACTGATTCTTAAGTAACGAACAAAACAAACCATCGCTTAGGCAGAGGTTTTATTAGGGGATCTGTAGAGGTTTTATTAGGGGATCTGTAGAGGTTTTATTAGGGGATCATAAAATGTTCATAATTAAAAAAAATGTTTGCATATTATAAAAAAAATCATGATTTAGAAAGCAATGAAATAAAAAATGTTCATGATTTCTAAAAATATAATCGTGTATTCAACACATATTCTGGAATTTGAAAACAATGTCCCGAGCCCAAAAAAGTTGACACATCTTGCTATGGGTTAGTTTTTGTAAACTATATGTAAATGACTAAATGTCTGTTTTGCCTCCGTACACAACTATCCTCGTACCAAAGTTCTACTGGTTCTGGAAAACATCCCTACGCTAGGTCAATGTGAGACACACCATGCATCAGTCTAACTAAGGCAGCAGTCCAACAATGTAGTTTGCTCAACTAGAAAAATATTTCGTTGTGACACCTTAGGAAATTAAGTCGTAATGAGACCATCACATTTTCAGTTTTTGAAATGACTTTTTAAAAGTCCCTTATCATCATAACATCACTGGGCATAGTTTGTGAAATGACATATTGAAAATCCTTATCTCATCCTGGCATTTGATTCAGACTTTTTTTATCTCTATTATATCTATATAATCTGATTGTTTTTCTCCCGTTGCAACGCACAGGCATATTTGCTAGTACTAATAAAGCGAGGTCCTTTTTTTTGGAGAAAAAACTAATAAAGCGAGGTGGTACTAAATATTTGTCCCTTCGTCTAATACAAAAGAAAAAACGCCAGAGTTTCGTAGATGGGCCGCCCGTAGTGTGACACAGCAAAGCCAGCCCAGTCATTTTCGTGCACACGCAGCGAGCGTCCAATAGTTGCAAGTTCGCGCAGAGCGCCCAAGCTGGGCTAAACCGTTTTCTTTTTCTGTTTTGTGTTATAGTTATATTTTTCTTTTTCCATTTCTTCCTCTTTTCCTTTCCTTTTTCTTTTACCTTTTTTCCTTTCAAGCTTATTTTTATTTCTCACTTTTTATTTATAAATTCAAAATTTAGAAAAGTTCATAATATCATAAAAATCCAAATGTATTAAAAAAAATCAGAATTTTACAATACTAGCAAGATGCCCGTGAACATGAAGATGCATTTGTATGAGTAGTTTATCTTGTGGAAGAAAAGGATGAACGAGGGAAGGCTGTATCTGCAAATGTGGAGAGGAGTGCGGGTAAATTGTCATATTTTCCTTCCTATCCGTTAGATATAGATCGGGCGGCCTACATTGCAGGATGGCAGGCACATCATTAGCACCAACTCTGTTTTTTATAAGAGTAGAGATATTCTGTTTTATTTAATGTTCAGAACATTAAATATTTGTTCTCATTCCAAAATAATCGCAAATTTGCATAGAGAGCCCAAGCTGGGCTGAACCGTTTTCTTTTTTCTTGTTTTGTGTATGTTTCTATTTTTTATTTCTTGCTTTTTTTCTTTCCGGTTTCTTCTGTATTCTTTCGTTTCAAATTTATTTTTCTTTCTCCTTTTTTTCCATAAAATCAAAATTTTCAAAACAGTTCATATTATTAGAACGTTAAATCTTTGTTCTCATTCCAAAATTGGTTCAGATTTTTAAAAAATCTTCCATTTTTTTGTGTTTTCCAAAGCTGTTCGAAATTTTCCAAAAAAATAGCAATTTAAAAATGTTTGAAATACGAAAAATAATCTTGTTTTAGTGAAATGTTCGCAAATTCAGAATAATGTCTGAGTTTAAAGAAACACATTTTCAAAAATTGTTCTAAATTTTCAAAATATGTTTCATTTTTCAGAAAATATCACAAATTCAAAAAATGGTCATGTAATTATAGGAGGTTCATGTTTTCAAAAAAATTGTGAACTTCATATGTTAAAAAAAATGTGTATTTGTGAAAATGTAAAGAATTTCAAAAAAATGTTTGGGATTAAAAAAAAACATGTTTCCAAGATTATTCAGAAATTTATTTATTTTAAGTAAATAAATTGTTTCCAATCTGACATTGGAGTATGATCTTAAAGGTTTGAGCTGGCCATTGGGTGGTAGGACTATTTTCGTCGAGTGGCTAGCAACACGTAGTTGAGTCTTTGAGAGCATGATTTTGATCCTTCAGTTTATCATTTTTTTGGATTTTTTTTTTGCGTTTTACAAACACAGGTTGTCTTGGAGCCTACCAGTGTGCTGGTCTATACACGAACTGATGTGTGTCCCACGCGCTATTTTAAACAACTAGCGTCATATAGTAGCCCCCACGTAGTTGGTCCAAGAAAAATTGCTCCGTCGCATAGGCAATGTTGGTCCTCAGCCGCACTCCCCTACTAGGTCGTCCGAGGCAGCAACAACAAATTTTTCTTGGGCCAATAAAAGAGAATTTGTGAGTTTGGCTTGAATAAAAAAATTGCGGGCACGTGAGCGCTAAGATAATCAAATAGAATAAACCTTAATAAAGAACGGACATTGATGTCTGGTTATGCACTAAATATGCTAATGAAACGGGATTTATGTGCTACAGTTAGTAACCCACACGGTTACGCCATCGTAAGAGAGAGTGGTTAAAGCAATTGTGCCCCAAAGGTCGCCGCATAGCTACCAAATGAGGAGGCAGACAGGACCCCGAGGTAGAGGCGGACCTGGAGGAAAAAAGTTACGAGTTGGATGGTTGCCGCCACGCCCACTAACCCACCACTATCAAGATCTCGCGGGAGAAACATGACCCGCGAGAAGACCATAATTCCTCTCTCCATCGCACCGCTATGGAGATCATTTTTGGTGGACACATCAATTATCTCTTCCATTGCTTCTCGCAAAGAAATATTTGCTAGTATACAAATAAAATCAGTAAGAAAACCGGAAGAAGCAGTAAAGAAACAGAACAGGAAAAACTCGATTAAAAAACCCGGAGAAAATCTTCCCGAACGGTCTTTTGCTACCGTTCAGTGGGCCGGCCCAGTCTGTTCGCGCCTGTGCAATTAGCGAGCATTTCGATGCACCGTGCGTCATATAGAAATTCCCGTGTTTGGTTCCTACAGCGCCAAATATAGAATAAATTGTAGAGCGACTTCAATCCCAAGATCTCTTTGTTGATTGGTTGTACTATTACCACTAGGCCATCGCCTAGCTCTTGTTAAGAACATAGCATGTGAAAACCGGATATCCACTTCATTTTCAGGTTTTCGTTTTTGTTTTCCTGGTTTTCACTGATTTTTCTTTGTTTCTTTCTCCATTTAACAGTTTTTTCCATTGGTTTGCACGGGTTCTTGTTTCTGTTTCTTGTTTTTGTTTTTTGACAAGGTTTTCTTTGTTCGTTGTTTGGTTTTCTATTTTCTTCTCCATTTTCTGTTTGGTTTTCTTATTTCGTCTCCATTTTTTGTTTTTCTTTTGGATTTTCTTTTGTTTGTTTTTAATATATGTCAAAAACATTTTTTTAATAAGCGATCAATTTTTTTTGTATACACATTCAAGATTGTCCAAGCGCTTATTCAACATTTTGCAAATAATTTCTCAACATTTTAATACTTATTCAATATTTTTAAATACTTGTTAAACATTTTCAATACATATTAAATAATTTTCAAATACTGATCAACATTTAAAATACTTATTCAACATTTAAAATACTTATTCAACATTTTTAATTACTTGTTCAACATTTTTTTAATTCTTGTTCCACATTTTTTAATACTTATTCAATATTTTTTAAATACTTTTTCAACATTTTTATTACTTATTCAACATTTTCAAATACGAGTTCAACATTTTCAAATTCTGGTTCAACATTTTTTAATACTTATTCAACAAATTTTCAGATGTGTTTTGAAGAGTGTTTTTTGTAATAATATTTTAAAGTATAAAGAAAAGTACAAAAATAACAAAAATAAGAACAGAAAAAGAAATTGTGTTTCTCGCGCGGCTTGGCCGACCCGTCTGGGGCGCTACCCCTCTCTCGCTTAAAGCGAGACATAGGGGGGAGCTCCTATACGGCGCTGCAGGCGCCCGTTCGCGTTCCTGGCGCCTGCAGTGTCCCCACGAAGCGTACAGTCCAGCGACCGCAAAAAGCGCGCTAAAAAATTGCTCACAGTCCACGCTAAAAATACATTTTTTAATATTTATTCAATATTTTTTAAATACTTTTTCAACATTTTTATTACTTATTCAACATTTTCAAATACTAGTTCAACATTTTCAAATTCTGGTTCAACATTTTTTAATACTTATTCAACAAATTTTCAGATGTGTTTTGAAGAGTGTTTTTTGTAATAATATTTTAAAGTATAAAGAAAAGTACAAAAATAACAAAAATAAGAACAGAAAAAGAAATTGTGTTTCTCGCGCGGCTTGGCCGACCCGTCTGGGGCGCTACCCCTCTCTCGCTTAAAGCGAGACATAGGGGGGAGCTCCTATACGGCGCTGCAGGCGCCCGTTCGCGTTCCTGGCGCCTGCAGTGTCCCCACGAAGCGTACAGTCCAGCGACCGCAAAAAGCGCGCTAAAAAATTGCTCACAGTCCACGCTAAAAATACATTTTTTAATACTTATTCAATATTTTTTAAATACTTTTTCAACATTTTTATTACTTATTCAACATTTTCAAATACTAGTTCAACATTTTCAAATTCTGGTTCAACATTTTTTAATACTTATTCAACAAATTTTCAGATGTGTTTTGAAGAGTGTTTTTTGTAATAATATTTTAAAGTATAAAGAAAAGTACAAAAATAACAAAAATAAGAACAGAAAAAGAAATTGTGTTTCTCGCGCGGCTTGGCCGACCCGTCTGGGGCGCTACCCCTCTCTCGCTTAAAGCGAGACATAGGGGGGAGCTCCTATACGGCGCTGCAGGCGCCCGTTCGCGTTCCTGGCGCCTGCAGTGTCCCCACGAAGCGTACAGTCCAGCGACCGCAAAAAGCGCGCTAAAAAATTGCTCACAGTCCACGCTAAAAATACATCTATAAACCGGTGGTTCTCCCTGAATCGAACTCGCGACCTCCCAGCCATGTTAGATTTTAGCCAACCGGTACACCTAATGGCTGCTAGTTATACACTTCAATGCGACTTTATTTAAGAACCACCGTAGCAGCACTACTTATCTCGCTTAGTTTTTTGAATTATTTGAATACATTGATGAAAAACGTGAATGCATGGAAAAAAAATAAAAAAAATTGGATAGTTGAAGAACATGCAAAGTTGGCCAATGTAAAAAAGGTTCATGTATTTAAATAAGTTCATGAATTCAAAAACAAAAGTTCATGAAAATGTAAAAAATGTGCACAAATTTTGTAAAAAAAGTTCACAACAATGAAAACGTCCATGAGTTTCAAAAACGTTAACATATTTGAAAAGAGTTCATCAAATTTTAAAAAAGTTCATTGGATTTGAAAATTCTTCATCAAATTTACAAAAAGTTCAGCGAATTAAAAAAAAGTTCATTGGATTTGGAAAAAGTTCATCAAATTTTAAAAAAATTCAGCCGATTTTAAAAATAGTTCATCGAATTTGAAAATTCTTAATCAAATTTGCATAAAGTTCATAGAACTTGAAAAAAAAGCTCATCGAGTTTGAGAAAAGTTCATCAAATTTGAAAATAGTTCTTTGAATTTGAAAATAGGTCATCAAAATTGAAAAAAAAGTTCATCGAATTTGAAAAAAATCATCATTTGTTTAAGTAGTTCACTAAAAAATAGAAAAAAGTTCATTGATTTTGAAAACAAAAACACCATCGATTTGAAAAAGGGTCACACATTTAAGAAAAGATAAAAAGGAAAAAAATGATGAGGGAATAAACCAGGAAGAAGAAGAAAGAAAAAATAGAAAACAAAAATGAAAAAAAAAGGAAAACGAGAAAAAGAAAAAAGAGGGAGGCAAGAAATGAAAGAGGTAAAGAGTTGAAGTTTATCAGGTCCAGCATGGTGGCCCGGTGGTTGGTTGTGCGAACGATTTTGTTCCAGCGACGTCTCTGGTTCGAGGGAGTTCCTATGCGACGCATTCTGCGTCAAGTAGTCGGGCGTTCGCACAGGGGAGTTTGTTTGTGGGCTTACTGGGCCGCGATGCGCTGGTTTCTCTGTTTCTTTGTTTCGTGCGCATTTTGTTGTTTGTCTCGTTCTGTTTCTGCAGTTTTGCGCGTTGTACTGCTTCTGCTGTTTCTATCTGTTTCTACTGTTTGTGAAAAGAAGAAGAGTTCCAATAAAGTGATCTTCTGTTTCTACTGTTGGAGATGTACTGCTTCTGCTGTTTCTCTCTGTTTCTACTGTTTGTGAAAAGAAGAATAGTTCCAATAAAAGAGAAAACCAATGCCAATCTTGTTTCTATTTGTGAAACTTGAGAAACAGTAGAAAAATTAGAGTTTCAAGACACCAAGACGGTGAACCTTGTTTAAAAATCCAAGTGTCCAAGAAAGTATCAGTATAGGAGCAAAAAAAGAAACATACAAAAAAACTATATGGAAAGAAGTATATAAATGTATGAGCTTCTTTACAAACTTATCCTCCAGATTTAAACCTTCTTGAAAACCGAATGTAATGCGAGAAAGTATCACTGAGGAACCATGTTAAAGAAACAGCAGATTAGTTTCCTCATGGTACTGTTCCTCATGATGTTTCTGCGTGTTTCAACTGTTTGTTAAACTGTTGTAAAGAAGATTTCCAACAAGACCATACACAAAGACAAGGTACATACAAAAGAAGATTTCTGCTGTTTCAACTGCTTGCTAACACAGTTGAAAATCCAAGAAAGTATATAGAAGCATGTTTGAGCTTCTTTACAAACTTTTTCTGTAGACTTAAACCTTCTTTACAACTGAAAGTAATGCAACAAAGTATCACTGGGGAACCAGCAGAACAGTTTCATTGGGGAACCTTCTTTACAACTGATAAAGAAACAGCAGAAGAGTTCCCTCATGGTACTATTCCGAGACCTTTGTAGTTGCTAAGATACTGAAGAAGGAAAATTCCTGAGTCATACCTGTACAAAAAAAAGAGAGACATGGAAATTTCAGTCAATTCAAAATACTTTCTATCTTTTATTGATAGTATAGAACAAATAAGTTGTTCATCACTCATATAAAAGCACATGGGAGAGTTCCAAAAAAGATAGAGAATGCACCTGAAATTGACCTTCGAAGCTGGTATAAATCTCGACTCAAAATTTCCTATGTTAAAAGTAGTATTTCCGTATGTAGCAGCAAACAAAGCCTTGAAGTTGTAGATCACAACACTAATTGTAGGCAGAAAAATGCATCGCCACTGTAGTACGGGTTCATGATGTCAAAACATTCCGCTCTAAAGTTAGCAACGATTAATATAAATTGTTTTTCTTTGAATACAGGCATTTTTACCTACAGAAATGTAGACAGGATAAAAATATTAGGCTAATCTCTGACCAAAATAAAATTCTAATGAAAGCACTTGTAACAAAGAAACCTTTTTTTGGAACTGTAACAAAGAAACCTTGCTTACCAAAGAAGCATTCAATAAACTGAACCCGACAGTACTTTCCTGTGAGATTAGTTTGTTTGCGATCTGAATGATTTGGCATAGGGTTCATTAACTTCTCCTACATGTTTGTTTCCCAGGAATTGATTGACAAAACATGGTTGAAATTGAAAAGGAAAACTGATGTAAAGAAGACAAAATATAGGCTCACCATTTCATCAGTGCTAACTATCTGTTATTCACTGTATGGTAGGAGGCCTTTTCTTCCTCGGTTGAGCTGGTCTTTATTCTTTAGTTTTGAAAAACAGGCAACAACACGAGGATTTACCCAACCACCAGTCTAAGGATAAAGTGATGGTTTTCTGGTCTACCCAAACTCCTTCAATCTCAAATATCCTCTGGCTGTTAATGGCAGAAGAGCATCATGAATAAAAATTTGAAAAGCCATCAGAAAACAGTTTATAAAATCATACATTTGTTCGTGCTTGAATCATGTGGAATAGATGACATTTCTACATATGCTACTTAATGGCAGAAACATTTTTCAAGTATCACGGAACATTATTTGAAAGAACATTATTTCGTTTTTGAATAACTCAGCAAACAATAATTACAAAACATTATTTAGGGGTCAAAAAATATTGAACAAACAATATTCATGGAACATTTCGAAATGAACATTATTATGGGACATAATTCAAGCATTGAGGGAACATTATTCAATGAACAATTTCCAAGGAACATTATTTACGAAACATTATTGAAGGGAAAGGAACAATTTTGTAGGGAGCATTATTGGTGGAACATTAGTTAGGGATGAAAAAAATGAGTGAAAAACTTTATTGAAGGAACATTTCGAAGTGAACATTATTAGGGGACATAATGCAAGTATGCAGAGAAACATTTTCCAAGGAACAATATTCGAGTGTTATTCAAGGAACATAATTCAAGTATTTAGGGAACATTATTCGGTGAACAATATCCAAGGAACATTATTTAGGAAACATCATTGAAAGGGGCATAATTTAGGGATCAAATATTCAAGGAACAATTTTGTAGGGAACGTTATTTGGAGGAATATTATTTAGGGAACTATTTCCAAGGAACATTATTTAGGAAACAAATATTACAGGAACAAAATTGTAGGGAACATTATTGGAGGCATAAAAAAATTGAGCGAAAAACTTTATCAAAGGAACATTCCCAAGATAACATTATTAGGGAAACATTATTCAAGTATTTTGGGAAGGAAATGTTCCTTTGATAAAGTTTTTCCCTCAATTCTTTTGATGCCTCCAATAATGTTCCCTACAAATTATGTAGAGAACATTGTTGAAGAAACATTATGTAGAGAACATTTTTGAAGAAACATTATTTATAGACCAGGTATTGAAGATCAAACAACTATGTTAGTACTTAAAAGGGATTGCTAGACAAGTTATGCTTTTGTGTTTGTGCCCAAACGAATAAGAGCTAAGCAACACAGAGGACAAGGACACCACGAATTATCATGTAATGATAATACTTGCAAGGAAAATGATATAGAAGTATGGTAGATGAATGACACCATACTACAAAATCATTCTTAACTAACTATGTCCACGCAAAATGCCGCAATTAACCATAAAATTCTTGTCTGTATAATTTCACAAATATGGTGTGAAAAAATATTCGGTAGTACTGCTCCTAGAACAACAGAGAAAATTACCTAAAACACCAGAACACTCTACTGTGCAAGAAAAGGACTATTCAGGGCATCAAATGCAAATTAAAGAAAACTTTTCAACATTAAAAAAACAAAGTGGAGCGGGTAGGATGCAACATATGCATCGTTTATCAATACAAACATGTGAATAAATTCATGGCCTAGCATTTACAAAACTACTGTAGCCTATAATATGGAACAAGCGACCTAAATGTTAATAGATGCGTGCTTATCAACGGCTGAATAAGAGAAAACCTAATACATGCTAACAAGTCTCCAGAACTAATCCTGTTGATCCTTCAAAATTCATAAAATAAACATAACATTTTTAATACATAGAAAAACTTCTAGATCAACCTACACAAACCACCCTATCATCATCAACAAACAAAAACAAAAATCGCAAGGCCAAGTGCCAGAACACACAACCTCCTAACAACAGCATGTTGAATCATACCCCTGAATCCGAAATCTCTGAACACAACCCCTTGTCTAATCTCAGAAACATCCAAATCAAATAAAAAACGCTCCACCATACAACCAAAGCCTGCTACAAACCCTAGCAACACTAGACCAGCGCTAAAACGGGAAGAAAAATCATGGGCTCCACACACAGAGCAAGGAACATAACAGGGGAATTTGGGCACGTTTACCTTGTCGACGCCGAGCTTGACGAAGCTTGACGGGGACCTAGACGATGCTGACCTTGACGGAACCCTAGATGACGCCGACCTTGTCGGAATCCTAGACGACGCCGATGCCGGAGACACTGACGACCTGCAAATAAACATCCAACGTGACAAATTCAGCCAGATCTGATGCGGTGGCTCGGATGAGAAGGAAGCACAGGGGCCCGGCGGCTCCTTACGAGGGCGGCGGTCTCTTGCCGGAGTAGGATCCCGGAGGAAGAAGCAGCCGAACGACGGAGGAAAAGGGGATCCAGGCATGAGGGAGGAAGGGAAAGCTTCTCTGTAGACAACGAACGACGCGGTCGAGGGAGGAGGAACGAGGACAGCGAACAGGGAATAAAAAGGCCGGCCCAAACGAGTCGAGGGGGTGTGCGGTACCTCGACAGTTTGACGCAAAATGCGTCAAATAGGATATTCCCTGGTTCGATTCTCAGTGAGCGCACCAATTTGTTTCGTACGATGATAATACACTGTAATGGGTCGGCCCAATGCGGGGTGCTGCAGGCGCCCGTTTGTAAATTTGCCTATAACGGGCGCCTGCAGCGCTAAATAGGAAATGCCGACATAGGGGCGCCCCTCCCTCCCTCCCTTTGTTAGTTCTATCTTCTAAGTGGGCCAGCCCATCAGTTCGTTTCCCACATTGGTTTCCGGAGCTTTCTAAGGTTCCCTATAGTTCTTCGACCTGGTTTTCTCTGGTTTATTTTGTGCCAGGTTTTGTATTTTTACCTTTTCGCTTATTCCAATATTATTTAATGTGAACTTTTTTCAAATCCTTGAGGTTTTGTTCATTTTTTGTATTTTTTACTAAATTCATGCAATTTTTTAAATTCACAAATTCTTTTCAAATTCAATAACTGTTTGTAAATTTGCCTATAACAGGCGCCTGCAGCGCTAAATAGGAAATGCCGACATAGGGGCGCCCCTCCCTCCCTCCCTTTGTTAGTTCTATCTTCTAAGTGGGCCAGCCCATCAGTTCGTTTCCCACATTGGTTTCCGGAGCTTTCTAAGGTTCCCTGTAGTTCTTCGACCTGGTTTTCTCTGGTTTATTTTGTGCCAGGTTTTGTATTTTTACCTTTTCGCTTATTCCAATATTATTTAATGTGAACTTTTTTCAAATCCTTGAGGTTTTGTTCAATTTTTGTATTTTTTACTAAATTCATGCAATTTTTTAAATTCACAAATTCTTTTCAAATTCAATAACTGTTTGTAAATTTGCCTATAACGGGTGCCTGCAGCGCTAAATAGGAAATGCCGACATAGGGGCGCCCCTCCCTCCCTCCCTTTGTTAGTTCTATCTTCTAAGTGGGCCAGCCCATCAGTTCGTTTCCCACATTGGTTTCCGGAGCTTTCTAAGGTTCCCTGTAGTTCTTCGACCTGGTTTTCTCTGGTTTATTTTGTGCCAGGTTTTGTATTTTTACCTTTTCGCTTATTCCAATATTATTTAATGTGAACTTTTTTCAAATCCTTGAGGTTTTGTTCAATTTTTGTATTTTTTACTAAATTCATGCAATTTTTTAAATTCACAAATTCTTTTCAAATTCAATAACTGTTTTTAAATTCAAGAACCTTTTCAAATTTCTGAACATGTTTTGAATTTTCAATTTTTTTCCAAATGCAGTAAATTTTTAAGAATTTGTTAACCTTTTCAAATTCACGTTTTATTTCAAATTGATGAACTTTTCCCAAATTCGTGAACATTTTTTGAATTCACGAAATACTTTCTAATTTCATGATTTCTCAGTGTCATGCTGTTTTTTCAAATCCATGGTTTTTTTCAAGTTTATGAACAGTTTTTAATGATTTTTTGGGTGAACTTTTTTTTTGTAAAAGTCAATAATCAACAACCTGGCCAGTTGTTTAGGGTCGTGGTCAACGGCCAGCCAGCGACCTGGCAGTGAGCGACCTATGATCAAGCGCGTGCTCGTACTTAATGGGCCTGCCCACATACTATCCATGTGAGTGTTGGTTGACGAGCTGGCGCAAAAGACGCAGTATATGAGGTCTCTGCCTTCAACACCAAGTAGGGTTTCCTGCCTCTGCCATAAAAGTGCATCGTTCTCATGTTTGCCCTCACACTCTTCTTCCCAGTAATGCTACACGTACGAATAAGTTATAGGGTTTTACAAAGAGAATTAATTTATCAGTTTTGTGATTGGTTAATAGATGAGGCAGCCGGCCCATCCCCTGAAACCCGGGGAGGGCATTTCTGCTCTTCTCCCCATCCCTACCCCCCCCCCCCCCCCTCACACACACACTTCTCCCTCTCCTTTGTGGTCGTGGTGGCAATGGATTGCTCGTGGTCCATCTCTGAGCATAATCCAGTGACAAGCGTCGCTTCGATGACGACAGAGAAGAACTGTCCAATCAGATTCGCGACAAAAATTGAGCTTCACTGCAAGCTCCAAAGGGAGCATGAAGGGGCGGGCGTGAGAGGTAGGCCTCGCAACCGGCGTGGTAGAAGGAGGAGGACCAACTGTAAGCGACGACTCCTTCTTGGCCTCCTCAAGGCAGTTTGCTATGGAGGATCGTGGACGCCGATCCGCGCCAAGATTCAAAAACTAGTTTATGTATATATTTCATCTATTTCACCTTGTATAGCGATCCGTAAGTATCTATTTGACCGCGTAGAAATCGACTTGCACGGTTGCACCATTTGTTTTCAGTCTAATCCGTAGTTGGTCCCGTATTTCCAACGTCAGTCGTCCGTTGTCATGAGTTTCATGCTCTTCTAGTATCTCTGATCATATCACATACTGTACAAACTGAACTGAGGTGGTATCATTCAGCAACGATCTAGCTTGATGCGTTCCTGATGTAGGAGGATGATTTTTAGCGTCGCCGGCCGGAGTTGAACCCACGCCTCGCATCACGCCAGCGTCAGGTTCTGCAGCGTCCGCGGCATCGGCGGCATGTCGACGTGCACGACGCCCTCCAGTGCCTGCACGGCCTGCGCCATGGTCGGCCGGTGCGCCTCCTGGTCCTGGATGCACCAGCACGCCACCCTGCACGCCCGCTCCAGCTCCTCCCCCCTCACGTCGCCACGCAGCCGCAGGTCCGCCACGGCGCCCGCCTCCCCCGCCGCCACCTTCCCCGCGGCCCACACCGGGAAGAACGTCGACACAGGCCGCTCCGCCTCCGCCTCCGTGGCGTCGCTGCCTTCATCGCCGCTGTCCCTCCCGCCACCGCCGCCGGAGCTGTCGGTGTTGCGTCGGCCCGAGATGAGCTCGAAGAGTACCATCCCGAAGCTGTACACGTCCGCCTTGGCGCTGATGGGCAGCCCGGAGATCCACTCCGGCGCCAGGTACCCGATGGTGCCCCGCATCGTCGTGAGGGCGCGGCTGAAGTCCCTCCCCACCAGCTTCGCCATCCCGAAGTCGGCGAGCTTCACGCACAGGTCCTTGTCCAGCAGTATGTTCTCCGGCTTCACGTCGCAGTGTATGATGCACTCGCGGCAGCCGTCGTGCAGGTACGCCAGCCCCCTGGCGACGCCGAGCATGATGCCGTAGCGGTCGCGCCAGCTCGGGCACGAGCCGCTGCTGCCCTTGAAAAGGTAGCCCTCCAGGGAGCCGTTGGGCATGTACTCGTACACGAGCAGCTTCTCTTCGGCCGACGAGCAGAAGCCCAGGAGCCGGACGAGGTTGACGTGCTGGATGCGCCCGAGCGTGTTCACCTCCGTCCGGAACTGCTTGTCGCCCTGCCGGAGACCCTCCAGCTTCTTGACCGCCACCTCGGTGGTGGTGTCCCCACTCTTCAGGACGCCGCGGTACACGGAGCCGAAGCCTCCGCCGCCCAACCGGTCCGAGAAGTTCTTGGTGGCGGCGCGGAGGTCGCCGTAGCTGTACACGGCCAAGGAGGAGCCCGCCTCGTTCGCCATGCTGTCCAGCCGACGCCGCCGCCTTCTCCTGGAAAGGAGGAACCAGGCCAGCAGCGCCGATGCGATCAAAGCCGCTGCAACACATGCCAACACGATTCCGACGACAAGCTGCAGTGGCACCCCCCCTTTCTTCTCGTTTGCTCTGCTCAGATCTTGCAGCCCTGATTCTGAAAGCCGGAGATACAGGTCCGACGACCCCGAGGCCCCAGAGTCGTCGGTGTAAAGCTGCTGAAGGTTGCGGAACTCGCCGTGCCAGACGGCGCATCGGCCGCCGCCGGAGAAGGTGTAGGCGTGGCAAGAGCAGTTGTCGAGGCAAGCCGACTCGCACTCTGTTCTGCTCTGGGCGCGGCCCACGGCCAGCGAGTCGTCGGGGAGCTTAACGTTGGGCAGCGCCAGGAACCCGTCCGTGGACGTGGACGACAACCCGTTGCCGTTGCGCGCGCACGCGAGCGACGAGTTCCGGAGGCACCCGCCGGTCCAGTCGCTGAGCGCCCAGTCCCGCTCCGACGCCGGCACGAACCCGGGCGGGCACCGGCAGGACGGCTGGCTCCTCTGGTCGCAGACGCCGAAGGCGCCGCAGACGGCGTACGCGTCGCACTGCACGGTGGGCGCGGCCCAGAAGAACTGCCAGCGCTCGCTGGCGGGCACCCAGATGTACTGCTTCGCCTGCCCCGTCCCCTCGAACACCTGGCGCGTGATGGTCGCGTTGTCGTAGAGCGCCCAGCTCAGCCGCCGGTACTCCGGCGTCTCGACGTAGGTCTGGTTGAAGAGCACGTTGTTGACCGCCTCCGGCACGAGCACGAAGACGCGGCCCGTCCAGACGCCGCTCCGCCAGTACACCCGCGTCCGGTTCCAGAAGTAGAAGAACTCGCTGGTGCCGTTGCGGTCGACGGTGTTGCTGAACATGCCCGGCGCGGGGTCCTCGGCGTTCCGCCACGAGGTGAGCCCCTGGTACTCGCCGGTGAGCTTGTTCTCCCCGAGCCACGCCCCCGGCACCAGCGTGTCCGTCGGGTGGTCGAAGCTCTGCCAGAGCACGTCGGAGGAGTTGCTGCCGCCGAGGAGGACCAGGTTGCCGTCGTCGCGGATCACCGCAGTGTTGTTGTTGTTCGACTCCTCCTCCGACAGGTTCGATCTCGACGACGACCACACGACGCCCTCGCTGGCGCCGACGAGCTCGAGGCTGCCGTCGTCGGGGGACACCCGGAGCTCGGCGGGGGCGGCGCTGGACAGGGGGCTGGCGCGGTTGGCGACCCAGATGACGGTCTGGACGGGGATGTTCTTGTACCAGACGCCGAGGTAGAACCGGCCGGAGCTGCCGGGGCTGAAGAGCCCGGCCTCGAACTTGCCCTGCGCTGAGACCACCGTGTCTCTGCCCCGCAGCGGCCGCCGCGCCGAGACGGCGTCCGTCTCCGCCGCCGGCGCAGCTACCGGGCAAGAATGAGCGAAGCAGAGCGCAAGGACCGCGAAAGCGGCGACCGTCGGCGACATGTTTTCTCTCAGGTGAATTAAATTCTCGATCAGGAGGGGAGATGGATGGCGACCGAGAGCGAGTGACACGTCGCGTTTGCACGCAGCTATATGCTGTCGCGTACTGGCCGCCCGATGAGCCGCCCGCCTCGTCGTCTGGATGACTTCATAGTGGTCATGGAGTCTGTGTCTATCTGTGCATTCATAGCCACTATTTTCCCTCGCGAGCGACCAAAACGGCACATTGTCACCTCCCACAAATGTAAAATGTCAATGGGGGAGGTAAAAAGGCTGCACGGTTGGTGTTGAGCTGGTCCGTGGCTTTTCTCGAGCTGGCGGGAGCAGGGGTCTTCCACGGTGACGTACGTGGAAACAGATTTGTCACCTTTGCTTGCACCACGGCTGCTCGTCGGGTTGGCTGCATCCCCCTTAATTTCCTGCTTGCTTTCGTGCACGGTCCGAAATATGTTAGTTTAACGAAAAAGAAAGTGTAGCAGATTTTCGTAACAAAAAGCAGGAGAAATTTGGTTTTGGTTACCATCTCTAGTGGCCGTGCGTTCAAACCGTTGTCCTGCTACGGCAGGCAGTCGTGAAAATGATAGATCTCCTGCAACAAAACAAATGCAGAGCCATCAAATCATGGATGGAATGGGTGGTATGCGTCAATGCGTGTGGGTCTTTCTTTTCTTCTTCAGGCTCGTTGACAGGAACTTGCTACGGTTTTCCTGCTACGTACGAATATAGCTGGCCGTTGCCACACGTACTTTGTGGCTTTGATTTAGAAATTACGTACATGTGGAACCATCTCTGTATTTTTTTTCCTTTTCCAAAAAATCTCCGTATTCTTTCCCAACTGCTGATTCGATGACGAAGTTCGGTAGGTGGGTCGGTGTAGTGACCCGACCCGAATGGATCAAGTCTCTGTGCTTAAGTGTCATTCCTGAATCGGTACGCTGACACACACAGTACTCGAGGATTTATAACAGAGGTAAATCACATGTATAAAGTAACGTAAATACTATTACCTCAATCCATATAGCGAAAGCAATAAGGTTGTGGATTTCCATCAACACCAACGGCAAAGTTGAGTGTAAAAATTGTAACCCTAACGTATCACTTACTCGTCGTAAGAAATCTGCAACATGAGACGTTGCAGCCCGAAACGGGTCAGTACATTGAATGTACTGGCAAATTCACACCATGGAGTAATGATGAATAATGGCTATCACTACATGCATATATGGCTGATGGAAAAGCTCTATGGTTACAGTTTTGCGTAAAGCCAATTTTTCCCTACTGCAAAGGAATAAATTTTATTTAACTATCATGGTGGTTGTTAAACATTGAGAATGGTTGACAGCATTCTCAATCCCAATAAAGTATCATCATTAGAACCCAACAAAATTAATTAAAATAACATGATGAGATCAACAGGATAATCCAAGAACTAGATACTCAAGATGTCCATAACCGGGGACACGACTAGTCAAGATTAGTTTGTACACTCTGCAGAAGTTTGCGCACTTTTCCACACAAGACTCGATCGACTCCGTTGGATTTCTCGCACTACATGGTGTTTGCGAAACGGATGACCGAGACACAGTCTTTCAGAAGCGCTAACACCTTACGATGGATAGACCGCTACACCTACATCCCCTACATATGCTAGTCTACCACTGTAAGAGTTCGCACGACATAATCAACTATGCTAGAGCCCATAATAGCTTGTGGCTGCACACGGAAGTTTCTAGTATGAAAAATCTCATGATCCCTTTGAGCCTGGGTGGCGGTCCAAAAAAACAGGCAATCCTGGTCTACCCAAGTACCTCAATCCACCCAGATGTGTGTTTAAGTTGCCATCTTAGATAAACGATTAATTAACAATCTCACTTTTGTCATGGATATCACTCACTCAATCCACATCTACTAGCATAGCATGGCATAATGAGCAGACGTAGAAGTAACTCCCAAAGGTTGATAATAAAACAGGTAATAGGTACTACCTCAACTACTTCTCATCCCACAATTTAATCAGATCCTAATCATGCGGTGTTTGAGGATTAATCTAATGCAATAAAATTGGGTAGTAAAAGAGGTATGATCAAAGTGTGAACTTGCCTGCAATGCTGATGAAGATGATTCACACTCAAAACTCTTGATAGTTCTACTCGTCAAACTCCGGTCAATCTATCGTAAGCAATCAATAGTAACCACACATAAGCAATCACTCAAAAGATCAGAAAAAACGAAGAAGACGATTCGAAAAATATCAAAACAAAGCAAATAACTCTTGCAACATAAAACAATTTTTAATAGTACTAAAATTATATGAATTTGGCCTTATCACAAAGTTTAGGTCAAGAGCTTCGATTTGCAAAAAGAATCAACTCAAACGGAGTTACGAAACTCAAGTTATGATCAAACGAAGTTTGAATTCAAATCTGATCTAATTCAAATTTTAAAACTTTCAAAAACATGTTTGAGTTGGATTACTGGATAGAGGAGATCATAACGAAGAAGTGAGCGTTGGTTTCGTTGAATTTGGACTAACGAGTAAAAAGATGTGGTCGATTGAAACAGAGGGACTAATCTGTAAATAAAAACATCACAAACGAGTCCCTGGCAGAAAACTAAAATAAAAAGAAAAGAACTAAATAGCGAACGTTCGTTACCGATCGCTAACGAACGCAAATCGTTCGCTACTGAACCCTAGCTAGTGAATGCTCGCAAAATAAACTAAACCTAAATTTAAATCGACCTAAAAAAATAAACCGAATAATAAAAATAAACCGGTGCGGGTTTTGGTGGTTATACTGGTTCGCACAAAATAAATCGGCGGCGGTGGATCTAACCGAGCTCCGGCAAGGGCGGCGCGCTTCGGCCCGGCTGCGGCAGCGCGAGCGGCGAGGCGACTACGCGGGGCGAGGGCAGCGCAGGGCGAGGCGGTGTCGGCAGCAGCAGCTAGCGGCGGCGGCGATGCAGCGGCGGCGGCGCGGATCTGTGGCGCAAGGCGGCGGCGCGATGCGAGGAGGAGGAGAGGAGCGACGGGGCCCGGGGCCTCGGCTTAAATAGGAGGGGAGGGGAGGCGTGGGCGAGGGGGCATGAGGAGGCCGGAGACGGCACGGCCGTCGAGGTCGGTGGGGCGTCGTGCTCACGACGGACTCCCGTCGGGAGGAGGAAGGTGGCGGGCGCTGGGCCACGGCCTGGCGACGCGGTCGGCTGGGCCCTGAGCCGGCCCAGTCGGCGACAGAGTTTGTTTTTAAATAACCATTTTCCAGTAAAACAAAAATAAAAGCAAATTTAATAAAACTTTACATAGGCATATTATATATCGAAATTTTCAGAAAAACTTTTTCTACAAGATGAACATTTTTCTGGCATTAAATAAATACACACAAATACAAAATAATTCAAAGAGTGCTACTGCGGTACTAAAATCCAACAAAAATTATTTTAAAAATACCAAAATGATTTCAAATTTATTTCTCTCCAATTTTCTGATGTAAGGAATCATGTTACCCTATTTTCCATATATTTTATTTTTGGAAAAAATAATTCGAATAAAACTCAAATAACTCCAAATTGAAAATAAATTCAAAAGAACTTTGAATTTAATTCTTTGAAACTCCCAACTCATATTTCATATAATTTGAAAAATTCATTTTATCTTCCCTCAAGAAAATCATTGAGTTGCATAAAGTTCCTGGGTTGGAAAATATTTTCCAAATGAAATTCAAATATTTTCAACACCCCTTTTCATTTAAATAAATGGAAGAAGTCATATCATCTTCTCTCCAGGGTTTCGTGATGAAAAGTATTTGAATTGACGCAGATCATAAAATGCAAAACGAAATTTTGGGAAAGTCCTTTTATTCCCTCTCGTTTAACTTTCAAAAAGTTTCGAATTCACTCACTTTCAGTCATACAATCACAGAACAATCAAACAAACAATCAATCTATCTATTTATTATAACATTCCAAGATTTAGAATTTTGGGATGTTACAAACCTACCACCCTTAAAATGAATCTCGTCCTCGAGATTCGGAGAGGCTAGAAAGAAATAGGTTGGGTTTTGGGGGTCTTCTGAAAATCCATCGATCGTCTCCGGGGTCTAGGGTGCTGCCACCCCTTAGAAACATTGTTACGGTCCCATCAATACTCATATACTCCATCCTTATTTTTGACAGGGCTGGTCTTCTCAGATCTTCAGTATAATTCCTTTCTCTGGGCTCTTCCGGTAACGGCATAACCTTTTCCTCAATCCTTCTGTCCTTTCATCTTAGTAGGGTTATACCGAGACTGGGTCTTCTTAGCTGACGGGTCTGGCACCAATACTAACTAAATATCGATACCTCATGGTGGTCAACAATTTAGGGTTTATCCTGCAGGAAATGGGTCTGGTTGATCCTCACCGTATAACCTATGGTTGGCAAAAACTGCCTTGTACAAGGGAAAAATTCTTATACCATTCTAAGGCTTAAACAAGGTTTTGATCGTCGTCTCTCTACTATAGGTAAGTCACTCAGATTTACCATCCCACATAGCAAAGCGAATAATAAGAGTAAGTCAGTATGGTGATCAATCCATCCCGCACCCAAATCATTACCTTGTACCCGGTTTAGCGAATCTCGCATTCTAACACTCGGTCATCCTCACAAGCATTGCAGAATTTCTCTTGTCGACGAACCAAGTTCGGATAAATCCATGGATTCTGCAAGCCAAACAAACATCTATCGTTCCTTCACAACTCTCAGGTTTTGCGTAAACTCCTATAAAATCGTCTGTCGATAAGGTCGTATCTTCTTCCAGGGTTCTTGCTTCAGCAAGAGTGTGCTTGCTTCTTGGCAGGTCCTGGGGCCTGTGGGTTATGGCCCATCTCATCACTTGTAAACCTTGAACTCATCATCGGGGCAACGGATCTCTAATCCAACATCCAACTTCATAGCATACTTAAATCCATCCAATTGTACTGTCTCTCTTCCTTCTATTGGCACCAAACCAAGACGTGATTACTCAAACTCATCGCGGAGTTACAATTGCTCCATATTACCAACATTCTACCTCCTTTATATCCAATAATACTTCATCCATCCATACTCTTGGGATACCCCACATATCGAGACAAGGCTCATACTTATTTTGTCCAAAATTCACTTCATGGAATATCATTATCTTTTCCAGGGTCAAGCGTCCTTATAGGGGAATATTGGCCATCTCTGCATGGCACTTCTTCCACTGGGAAACATGAAACACATCTTGAACTCCTGACAATCCATCGGGTAATTCCAACTTGTAGGCCACTTCTCCCATACACTCCAAAACTCGGTATGGTCCTACAAATCTCGGGGCTAACTTTCCCTTAATTCCAAATCGTTTAACTCCTCGCAAAGGGGACACACGAAGACATGCTCTGTCTCCAATTTCATAGACTACCTCCTTGCGTTTTTGAGTCTGCATAACTCTTCTGCCTGGACTGAGCTACCTTTAGTCTATCTCGAATCAACTTAACATTCTCTTCTGACTCCTTGATCACATTTGGTCCAAACAACTGACGGTCTCCAACTTCATCCCACACACTCTTGGGGTATCACACATATCGAGACAAAACTCGTATTCATTTTGTCCGAAATCCACTCAGTGGAGTATCCTTATCTTTTCCAGGGGTCAACGGTTCTTACAGGGTACTACCACCCTTAAAATGCTCCAATATTCCATAGACCATATTTCTCATATCCTCGAAAATGGTCAACATCTTTCCTCATAGAGTAACTCATAAAATCCAAATCAGTACCAACACTGCTAACTTTATTGATTCTCAAATTATTACAATCTCCTGTTTTTCCATTACATGCCTCAACTCAACACCTCAATATGAAGGAAAATGTTCTCGCTACTACTACTATATTTCTTTTGTTACAAACTCAACTATTTATCACAAGTCTCCTTCTCCTTCGGACAATCTCTGGCAAAGTGCCCTGCTTCATTACAACGGAAACATATTACTTCTGACAAGTTTCGAGGATTCCTGGTGATTATATAGCCTCCTTGGGTCCTTGGCTTCCTTTTTGGGCAATTGCTGAGGTAGTGCCCTGACTCCTTGCACCTATAACAGGTGATATGTCTCAGATCCTTCCTGGAATCCAATCTACTTCTCTTTCTGGACTTTTCCGTTCCAATCAGGGCTTCTATTTCCTGTGGGTCATACTCTACTTCCTCCGTCAGGAATTCTACTAGATCCCCATTCATACAATTTTGGGAGATGTGTCCTTCTCCACATGAATAGCAAGACTTGGTGCAGGGTTTAATTAGTTCTTCTTTGGGTGTGTCCTCCAACTCTTTCTTCAACACTGGTTCTTCTCGAATTCCCATGAGGGCTCCTTTCATTGCTTCTTTCTTCTGCTGGATGGTTCTTTGTACCATGGGGTAAATGTGACACTGAGCAGGGTAGTGGGTAGTCCCTTCACACAAGAAACAAGTGATCTGCCTAGTTTGGCATTCTTCAGTTGGGTGACTTCCTTCACAATTGGGGCATTCATCCTTGTGTTCTTTATGGTTGTGTCCTATTTCTCCACAAAGCTTGCATGCACCAGTTTTCTTCATATCCTTTCCATAAGGCTTCAATTTCTGGGACACAAACTGAGACTTTAGCAAAGTCAGCTTAAATTCTTTCCAAGTGGTTACTCCTTGCCATCCATTGATGGTTTGGTACATCCTCCACCAAGTTGCAGCACCTCTTTCAAAGCACCGAAGAGCATGCTGGGCCATATCCTTTCCGACTATAGGGTTGTTCTCCATATGATCCTCCATGTTCTGAATCCATCGATCTGTCTCCAATTGACTCATCGGTCCAGAAAATACAAGCTCATCTCCATTCATCCTCTATTGGGTACATGGTTTAGGGTGAGATAAGAGAGATCGAGAGAGATGCACACAATACAAACAAAGGTTTTGAAAAGGCAGATTTTATTGTGGCTGTGGGAAAACATCAAACAAATGATAGGTCACAATCGTCGCATCTAACGTGGGTATATAACAGGGGTTTGCTCTTCTAAAGGTCAACGTCGCCAAACTCTTCAAGTCTTGTTCATGTCTCCGATGGCTTCTTCCAATCGTGCTTGTCCTTTTTGCCAGATCATCTCTGTTGACGCGAAGTCTCTTGTGGCATCCTTCAATATTTCTGGAGTTGCATTCCAACTTCTGGATTTCAACATCCTTGACATGAACCATGATACTACTGTCCTTCAGTTCCTGACGAATCTCTGGTATCTCGAGGTTTTCTTTCTCCAGCTTGGCTACTTTCAGCTTCTAGGTTCTGAGTTCTTCACGGAATGCTTCCTTGTCAAATACGGCTTCCTGAAGGTCCATCTAAAAACTCCTTATGTAGTACTCCAAATCCTGGTGATACACCGGCTAAGGTTAAAACTTCATCTTGCTGATAGGTGCTCCATTAGCCTTCTACCATCCAATCCTTCCATGCATGTGCATGCCTAACTCAGCACTGTGACAAATAGTATAAGCGGGCGATAACATCATGGATAGCCGTGTTTCTGCTCTTGTCATTTCCATGAGCTATCTCTCCACAGTTGATATCTCCTGCCTTAGGGTTTTCTTGACAAAAACTTTGAGTTTTAATGCTCTATGTTCCGGTCTTTCTCCATTACACCTTGATCTCAGGCATTGACAACTTCCATAGTCTGCCAAGTTCCATAAGGGTAGCCTTCCTAGGTCACACAAATCTGGGAATTCTTCAGATCCTTCAAATTCTCCTAGTCTTCAGAGTCTTCAACAATTGTAGTTTCCATTATCATAATGTATGGTAAAATCCTCTTCATTCTAAATGGTCTTAGCTGTCCGATATCTTACCCTCCTTGAAGTGGTCTCATCAGTCAAATCTTCGAGTGGTCAAAAGGGGAAAGGGTATAGTCTCACTAAAAGGGAATATTTGAATAAGCTCAGAAGAGAAGAGAGGTAAAAGATCTTTTTTGAAAATGAAGTAGTAGAGAAAAATCCTTACTATGGGCTTGCCAGTTTCTAGGGTCACGTCCTACAGTCAACATGTGCTCTGATACCATCTTGTAGCGACCCAACCCGAATGGATCAAGTCTCTGTGCTTAAGTGTCATCCCTGGATCGATATGCTAACACACACAGAACTCGAGGATTTATAACAGAGGTAAATCACATGTATAAAGTAACGTAAATACTATTACCTCAATCCATATAGTGGAAGCAACAAGGCTGTGGATTCCCATCAACACCAACGGCAAAGTTGAGTGTAGAAATCGTAACCCTAACGTATCACTTACTCGTCGTAAGAAACCTGCAACATGAGACGTTGCAGCCGAAACGGGTCAGTACATTGAATGTACTGGCAAATTCACACCATGGAGTAATGATGAATAATGGCTATCACTACATGCATATATGGCTGGTGGAAAAGCTCTATGGTTACAGTTTTGCGTAAAGCCAATTTTTTCCTACTGCAAAGGAATAAATTTTATTTAACTATCATGGTGGTTGTTAAACATTGAGAATGGTTGACAAGATTCTCAATCCCAATAAAGTATCATCATTAGAACCCAACAAAATTAATTAAAGTAACATGATGAGATCAATAGGATAATCCAAGAACTAGATACTCAAGATGTCCATAACCGGGGACACGGCTAATCATGATTAGTTTGTACACTCTGCAGAGGTTTGCACACTTTTCCGCACAAGACTCGATCGCCTCCGTTGGATTTCTCGCACTACATGGTGTTTGAGAAACGGATGACCGAGACACAGTCTTTCAGAAGCGCTAGCACCTTATGATGGATAGACTGGTACACCTACATCCCCTACATCTACTAGTCTACCACTGTAAGAGTTCGCACGACTTAATCAACTATGCTAGAGCCCATAATAACTTGTGGCTGCACACGGAAGTTTCTAGTATGAAAAATCTCATGATCCCTTTGAGCCTGGGTGGCGGTCCAAAAAAACAGGTAATCCTGGTCTACCCAGGTACCTCAATCCACCCAGATGTGTGTTTAAGTTGCCACCTTAGATAAACCATTAATTAACAATCTCACATCTGTCATGGATATCACTCACCCAATCCACGTCTACTAGCATGGCATGGCATAATGAGCAAACGTAGAAGTAACTCCCAAAGGTTGATAATAAAACAGGTAATAGGTACTACCTCAACTACTTTCCATCCCACAATTTAATCAGATCCTAATCATGCAGTATTTGAGGATTGATCTAATGCAATAAAACTGGATAGTAAAAGAGGTATGATCAAAGTGTGAACTTGCCTGCAATGTTGATGAAGATGATTCACACTCAAAACTCTTGATAGTTCTACTCGTCAAACTCCGGTCAATCTATCGTAAGCAATCAATAGTAACCACACATAAGCAATCACTCAAAAGATCAGAAAAAACGAAGAAGACGATTCGAAAAACATCAAAACAAAGCAAATAACTCTTGCAACATAAAACAATTTCAAACGGTACCAAAATTATGGGAATTTGGCCTTATCAGAAAGTTTAGGTCAAGAGCTCCGATTTGCAAAAAGAATCAACTCAAACGGAGTTACGAAACTCAAGTTATGATCAAATGAAGTTTGAATTAAAATCTGATCTAATTAAAATTTGAAAAATTTCAAAAACATGTTTGAGTTGGATTACTGGATAGAGGAGATCATAACGAAGAAGTGGGCGTTGGTTTCGTTGAATTTGGACTAACGAGTAAAAAGATGTGGTCGATTGAAACAGTGGGACTAATCTGTAAATAAAAACATCACAAACGAGTCCCTGGCAGAAAACTAAAATAAAAAGAAAAGAACTAAATAGCGAACGTTCGTTACCGATCGCTAACGACCGCAAATCGTTCGCTATCGAACCCTAGCTAGTGAATGCTCGCAAAATAAACTAAACCTAAATAAAATCGACCTAAAAAATAAACCGAATAATAAAAATAAACCGGTGCAGGTTTTGGTGGTTATACCGGTTCGCACAAAATAAACCGGCGGCGGCGGATCTAATCAAGCTCCGGCAAGGGCGGCGCGCTTTGGCGCGACTGTGGCAGCGCGAGCGGCGAGGCGACTACGCGGGGCGAGGGCAATGCAGGGCGAGGCGGCGTCGGCAGCAGCAGCTAGCGGCGGCGGCGGCGATGCAGCGGCGCGGACGGCGAAGCAAGGCGACGGCGGCACGGATCTGTGGCGCAAGGCGGCGGCGTGATGCGAGGAGGTGGAGAGGAGCGACGGGGCCCGGGGCCTCGGCTTAAATAGGAGGGGAGGGGAGGCGTGGGCGAGGGGGCAGGAGGAGGCCAGAGACGGCACGACCGTCGAGGTCGGCGGGGCGTCGTGCTCACGACGGACTCCCATCAGGAGGAGGAAGGTGGCAGGCGCTGGGCCACGGCCTGGCGACGCGGTCGGCTGGGCCCTGAGCTGGCCCAGTCGGCGACGGAGTTTTTTTTTAAATAACCACTAGCAAAAGGGCCTGTGCATTGCAACGGGAGAAAAGAATACCACACGCTCTTAATTTACAAAAAATGGTCTATATCTGAGTATTTGTAGCTATGGTCCAAACAAAGATGGTCTTTGCCTACAAAAGTGCAAGTTCAAGATTCCACATGTCTTCTATTTAAACACGGCTTGAATGTAGATTTAATACGTACAAAGAAACGGGCAAGTGTTCTTCAATTTCGTCTCCAATACTGATTTTGCTGAGATGTTCATCCACGATCCGGATCAGTGCCGATATGAAAGAAAGACAGATAGTACACTGTTGATTAAGATTGCACCCTAGATAGTACTTTTTTAAATGGTTAAAAGGTAAAATAACATCATATTCAGATTCTATATATTTTTCTAATCAAATTCCATATATAACATGTTAAATTTGGAGTTACGGTTTAGAAGATATGAGTATTTTAAAAAACATTTGATATGTACTGCGGGTTTAATGTAAAAAAACATCAGGGGGTTTTCTATAAAATAGCGATGATGGACTAAGAATACCTATTTCTTTTATTAGTAGGTATAGATTTTCCAGTAAAACAAAAATAAAAGCAAATTTAATAAAACTTTACATAGGCATATTATATATCGAAATTTCCAGAAAAACTTTTTCTACAAGATGAACATTTTTCTGGCATTAAATAAAATACACACAAATACAAATAATTCAAAGAGTGCTACTGCCGTACTAAAATCCAATAAAAATCATTTTAAAAATACCAAAATGATTTCAAATTTATTTCTCCAATTTTCTGATGTAGGGAATCATGTTACCCTATTTTCCATATATTTTATTTTTGGAGAAAAATAATTCGAATAAAACTCAAATAACTCCAAATTGAAAATAAATTCAAAAGAACTTTGAATTTAATTCTTTGAAAATCCCAACTCATATTTCATATAATTTGAAAAATTCATTTTATCTTCCCTCGTGAAAATCATTGAGTTGCATAAAGTTCCTGGGTTGGAAAATATTTTCCAAATGAAATTCAAATATTTTCAACACCCCTTTTCATTTAAATAAATGGAAGAAGTCATATCATCTTCTCTCCAGGGTTTCATGATGAAAAGTATTTGAATTCACGGAGATCATAAAATGCAAAATGAAGGTTTGGGAAAGTCCTTTTATTCTCTCTCGTTTAACTTTCAAAAAGTTTCGAATTCACTCACTTTTAGTCAATCAATCACAGAACAATCAAACAAACAATCAATCTATCTATTTATTATAACATTCCAAAATTTAGAATTTTGGGATGTTACAGTCGGTGTAAGACATAGGATTTGGGGGAAACGGGCACAACCCTCTATGGGGTAGCCTATCACATATACGGCGCTGTTCGGCAGTCCGCCCGCTCCGTGGAAATTGAGAATCTCGGGAGTACCGTTTCGCTGGCTCTGCACTTTTTAACTAGAACTCCGTTAGCTCCGGGAGCGGCCTCGCGGAGCGGAGGGGCTCCGAACAGGCCCTATATATATAATGGTGACATACAAGTCCTATACCAATACGGTATGGATTACACTGTGGGGCTACAATATGAAGTCTAACATCCTCCCTCAATCTTAACTCACTCCTGAAGCATCTAGAAGGTTGAGATTGTTTCTATAGACCTTAAACATGGGAGAAGGTAGAGGCTTGGGGCTCATTCGGTTTGGAGGATTTCTATAGGAAAAACGTAGGAACAAGGATTCCATAGAAAAAATTCCTATAGATGCATTCGGTTTGTAGGAAACGCGTACGGGAGTTTCATAGGAATACTATTCATTTCCTGCATTTTTGGAGGAATCTACACATCCACTCAAAGCTTATTTTGTGCGTAGGAATGAGGCAAGACATTTTCTTAGGATGGCAAGTGCCATCCTATCAAATTCCTATACTACTCTTAATTCCTACGTTTTGATATCCTCCAAACCGAATGAGGCCTTGGTGAAGATGAGAAGGTATCCTGTGCAATGCCTCAACTCATGCACGAGGTGCACCGATGGCCCATGAGCCGTCAGATTAAAAATAAGGGGACAGGATCCATCTACAGTGTGGGCTGCTGGAACATTTATAGAGAGGACCTTGTAGTGTCGCTGAATAGTTCGACTTTCGAGTACTACGAAGCGTTTATGAAGAGTCCACAACCCAGTCGCCTTCTCTTTCTCTCGCCTTCTTGTGTCACGCGATCTAGAGTTAGGACATTTTGCTAGGTCTCTCCATCTCCTCTACCACTCGAGTTTCCTCTTTGGCTTGTACCAATGATCTCTGCCTATTGAAGCTCCAGCAACTGTCATTCCATCCGAATCGGCCACACACACTAAAGTTCTTTTTGCAGCGGGCCGGCGGCGGCTCGTTGAGAGTGCTTCAATGTGGTCCATATGTAGGAGCTCTTCTATTTGCAAACAAATGGAAACGGAAAGTGTGAAACTGAACTTTGTGAAATCAATACTAGTTGTACACTGTAGCACTCCTCTAAAGTAATGCCCTTGTTGGCTGCTGCTGGTTAGTAGCTTAGCTTAGTTGTTTTGTTCTTTGCAACTCAAGAAATACTGTTTATGAGGCTATGATGTTTGAACAACAGTGCTTAATAATTCCCCTGGCAGCCGTATTAAATCCATAGACATGTACACGTTGTATATGTGAAATTTCATAGGACCAACACTTTATTTGATTTTATGGTACTTCACCTGAACCACACAATTTTTTTAGGTATATAACAGTTTGAGGTTGGTGCAGAGGAATTTGGGATTAGGATTCTTTCCTTTGTAGTTTGCATTTCCTGTAACATATATCAACTTACAAAGAATTAACAAAAAAGGAACAAGAAAAGCTTTAACTTGTTCCAGCAAGTGAGAACAAATTCTTCTAATTGACACTCAAACATGGTTTTATTAGTAAGAACCATGAGCTCGTACAGAAATTCGGACCAAATATTACTGAACTTTCAACACTATAAAGATAAATGTTATCCAACCAGATCACTTTTGTTTTATCTCTTTTTTGGATATACATCAGAAAATAGATGTTATTTGTGTTTTTCAGGTCCTCTCTAAATGTTCAGTTGCAAGCTCATCTTTTCAAAATATTGTTTGCTCTTCAAGGTAATGTTGGACTTGCATCCATTTTCTCCTTTTTAGCAATTGAAGATATCTCTTTCAACTGACCAGGAGGTTGCATGGTGATCAAGCTATTTGTAAATGCTTCCATAAAAAATGCATTGTATGTGTAGAGAAACAGTTGAGTGACAATGTTAATCTAGAGAGCACATTAGATCTTCTATTTTAGGAAGTATGTGTCGACTAGTATAGGAGAGCTGGAGACTGAGATAGGCGATGGGGCAATTTTTTCTCACGCGAGATTCTCGGTTCAGCATTAAAAGAGAGGTCAAAGGTAGAGCATGACTGGCTCTGGAAGTGTTTTGAATGATTCAGCTATACTATAAGGTCTAATTTGTAAATGTTCCAGCAGCCCACATGGTAGATGGACTTTGTCCCTTCATTTTCAATCTGACGGCTCATGGGACAGTGGCGCACCTGGTGCATGAGTTGGGGCGTTGCACAGGATACGTTCTCTGGTGAAGATGTCTGCAAGTTGATCTTTCGAAGAGATAAACCTAATTTGTAGTAGCTTCTATGCAACACGTTCCCTCACAAAATGATAGTCAATCTCAATGTGTTTAGTCCGTGCATGGAACACTGGGTTTGATGACAGAAACGTAGCACCGATGTTGTCGCACCAAAGGACCGGAGGATGTGGTTGAGAAACTCCCAGCTCTCGAAATAGAGACTCAATCGATATAACTTCGGCAGTCGCATTGACAACCGACTTGTACTCGGCTTCTGTGCTGTGAGAAACAATGGCTTGCTTACATGCACTCCAGGCGATCAAATTAGGACCCAAGAACACATCATATCCCCTCGTAGATCGCCTTTCATCTGGACACCCAGCCCAATCAGCATCTGAGAATGCAGAAAGAACTCCGGAGGAACTGGGGCATAGGTGGAGACCATAGGAGATAGTGAGACGCACATAATGCAGTATGCACTTCACAGCAGACCAGTGCACATCAGTAGGCGCATGAAGATACTGGCACACCCTGTTAACCGCAAAAGAGAGATCAGGACGCGTGATCATCAGATACTGTAGTCCACCAACAATACTCCTATACTCACTCGCATCCTCAGGAGATAGAAGAGCACCATCGGCAGCTGAAAGTTTGTCGCTGGAGGACATGGGCATAGGCGATGTCTTGCACTTGAGCATACCAGCACGGCGCAGGAGATCGGGAGAGTACTTCTTCTGGGTGAGAGCCAAACTGCCACACGACTGATGAGCTACTTCAATACCCAGGAAGAAGTGAAGCTGTCCCAAATCCTTAACTGCAAAATCTCGGCCAAGCGCAGTCACAAGAGCATCAGCAGCCATCGGAGAGGAGCTGACCAGGACAATGCCATCCACGTACACAAGTAAGTACATGGTCACACTCGGTCGCTGAAACAATAACAATGAAGTATCAGCCACCGAGGGAATGAAGCCATGAGTACGTAGAGCTGAAGCCAGGCGAGCATGCCAGCACGAAGCGCCTGCTTCAGTCCATAGAGAGCCTTCGTCAGGCAACAGATATGATAAGGCTGAGTGTGATCGACAAATCCAGGTGGCTGCCTCATGTAACACTGGTACGCGTCGGTGCTAAACAAACGGTTTTTAACCCTTTTCCGCGACGTCATTTGGAACCGGCGCCAAGTGAGTGTGGGCGATAGGGGGGTCCTTCCCACACGACCTAGAAACCGTCGGGGATATGCCCTCCTGGCACACACGCTCGGCAAAATGAGGTAGTGTGCGACCGGCGAGCGCTCAAATACGGAAATACGTACAATAGAGCTAAAAAATACAATTATACGGCGGAATTGTTTCCGGTCGCAAGTACATCCCACACAGTCAGTCCCCGCTAAACGTTTCCGTTCATATGTACATCCCAAACAGTCGCTCCAAGGAAAACATTTCCGTTCACAGGTACATCACACACAACTTTTCCCACTAAATCGTTTGTGATAGCGTTGCCATTGCACATGATATTAATAATTTTATCGTTTGCGTTATTGAATGCATCACACACGGTGCGTAGAATAAACTGTGTGGCAAAGGCTATCCATCACACACACTTTTTATGTGGTAAACGTTTGCGCAAGGTGGCCTACCGCAAACAGTTTTCAAGAGAAAGTCGTGTGTGCAGTGGAGATTGATCACACACGTAGTGGATCCTAGAAACGTTTCTGATCTCCATGTATATCGCAAACGTTTCGCTTTCACAAACTGTGTGCAGTGTAATCCCTAATTTAAAAATCACATGTTTTGAATATGAAAGTAGGCAATCACTTATTTCATATCCAACCATGTTTATTACAAATATAGGTTCAACCACGAATCCATAATTCGATGCACAGGTACATATACTAAAGAACTACAGAAGCAACAAGTAAAGAATGATGAACCACAATTGTACTAAATACTGTAAAGAGAGAGGCAAAAGACATTCTGGTTGCTGGAGAAGGTGAAGCGGAATGCCCATATTGTGCCCTCCTCCATGCGTAAGGCGCGCACGACTCTAGGACAACCCCTTGGGATGGCTGTCCATCCATCCTTCACTGTCTTCATTAGGACTTTTCGATGCTCATTGTAGTCTCGATGAAATACTTTAACCTTCATTGCGTGTCCACCAATCATGTACTTTGCGAGGTAATCTTGGGTGAACTGCTTCAGGAACCACTGGGTACGAAAAAGATTCAGACATTGTTGTCTAACAACTCATTATGGGCAGTAAAAAGAGAAGGCTGCAGAGTTTGTAGTTACCATCCTACAGCTCACTATTGTGTTGGATAGAGCATAAACAAATAATTTGCTTGCCACCATTCGCATCTTTTTGATAATAATCCTTATCAGTTTCCTCACTTGATGCTTGTTCATCAATATCTCATTGCCCCATACACAAAAAGGGTCGATGCATGGATCCTTGCCAAGGGCATATGCACCTACAAGCAACAAGTCAATATTAGAATCTAACTAGTGTCCAGGCCTGGATCTATATGCACTACATTATCGAATGACGGGGGGAGTACAAGCCGAGGGATGAAGCTAACCTCGGCGGAAAATGGTGGTCACTCCCATTGTTGTGCTGCATAAGTAGTGGAAAGGCATGATAAGTATAGCAATCTTAACATCAAACAAATATAGCAAAGGTAAACAACATCATCTCCAAATGATAGCTTGAATGTGTTGGTTTCAGTATGTTGTTAAAACAGATAAAATGGAAGGCAATGTTACCGACAGCAGGCTTAACAACCATCAAATATTGCAATTCAAACTGGTATTGTTGAAAATGAATAGAACGTAGGTAATGCTTAAACACCACACTGGATAAATGTGTAAAACTGAAATAAAGGGCATGTGTTAACTACACAAGGAATAATTGGAACCAAATATAGCCATTCAAACTGGTATTGATGTAGTCGAGCGGCACAGTTCTGACTTGCAGATAATGAACAACACATTGTGAATGACTGAAATAAACAAGGCATAAATGACCAGTATAACAACCAAATATAGCCATTGAAAACTGGACAGAGTCTCACTGCAACCAACCTAACAAGCAAATACAGATAAACAGGGCATATGCTTGAAAACTGGACAAATGCTCACTACAACCAACCTAACAAGCAGATAAAGATAAACAAGGCATCTTCTTGATAACTGGACAAATGCTAAAAAAAGCAACCTAAAAAACCAAATACAGATAAACAAGGCATCTACTTGATAACTGGACAAATGCTAAAAAAGCAACCTAACAACCAAATACAGATAAACAAGGCATCTGCTTGATAACTGGACAAATACTCACTGCAACCAAACTAAGAACCAAATACAGATAAACAAGGCATCTGCTCTATAACTGAAAAATGCTCACTCCAACCAACCTAACAACCAAATACAGATAAACAAGGCATGTACTCACTATAAACAACCAAATATAGCCATTCGTGGAACTGAAGTGGACAATTCATACTTAAACATCACATAGACCTATTGAACAATACATTTTTGCATAACTGAAATAATTAAACACGACACAGTTAAAGCACCGCACGACAAATACAACTACAACAAAGGGTACGGGTAGGCAAGCTAAAAAAGGTAGGATTTGCTGATAGAATGTTGACTCACATTTCATGGACGGGATCCTTCCAGTTGGAAGAGCACAGACCCATGGTGCGCTCTCTGATGTCACAGATGGGCTGTTTCACCTTGGAAGAACCTTCGTGGGTGCCCTCCTCATGGTCGTTGATACGTCTCCAACGTATCTATAATTTTTGATTGTTCCATGCTATTATATTATCTATTTTGAATGTTTATGGGCTTTATTAAACACTTTTATACTATTTTTGGGACTAACCTATTGACCCAGAGCCCAGTGCCAGTTCCTGTTTTTTTCCCTTGTTTCAGTGTTTCGAAGAAAAGGAATATCAAATGGAGTCGAAACGGAATGAAACCTTCTGGAGAAGTTATTTTTGGAAAGAAAGCAACCAGGGAGACTTGGAGTCCACGTCAAGAAAGCAACGAGGAAGGAACGAGGCAAGGGGCGCGCCCTCCTCCCTCGTGGGCCCCTCGTGGCTCCCCTGACGTACTTCTTCCTCCTATATATATATCCATATACCCTAAAAACTTCGGAAAAAAGAATAGATCGGGAGTTCCGCCGCCGCAAGCCTCTTTAGCCACCAAAAACCAATCGGGACCCTATTCCGGCACCTTGCCGAAGGGGGGAACCCTCACCGGTGGCCATCTTCATCATCCCGGCGCTCTCCATGACGAGGAGGGAGTAGTTCACCCTCGGGGCTGAGGGTATGTACCAGTAGCTATGTGTTTGATCTCTCTCTCTCTCTCTCTCTCTCTCGTGTTCTTGAGGTGATACAATCTTGATGTATCGCGAGCTTTGCTATTGTAGTTGGATCTTATGTTGCTTCTCCCCCTCTACTCTCTTGTAATGGATTGAGTTTTCCCTTTGAAGTAATCTTATAGGATTGAGTCTTTAATGATTTGAGAACACTTGATGTATGTCTTGCCGTGCGTATCTGTGGTGACAATGGGATATCACGTGATTCACTTGATGTATGTTTTGGTGATCAACTTGCGGGTTCCGCCCATGAACCTATGCATAGGGGTTGGCACACGTTTTTGTCTTGACTCTCCGGTAGAAACTTTGGGGCACTCTTTGAAGTACTTTCTGTTGGTTTGAATAGATGAATCTGAGATTGTGTGATGCATATCGTATAATCATACCCACGGATACTTGAGGTGACATTGGAGTATCTAGGTGACATTAGGGTTTTGGTTGATTTGTGTCTTAAGGTGTTATTCTAGTACGAACTCTAGGGCTGTTTGTGACACTTATAGGAATAGCCCAATGGCTTGATTGGAAAGAATAACTTTGAGGTGGTTTAGTACCCTACCATAATCTCTTCATTTGTTCTCCGCTATTAGTGGCTTTGGAGTGACTCTTTGTTGCATGTTGAGGGATAGTTATATGATCCAATTATGTTATTATTGTTGAGAGAACTTCCACTAGTGAAAGTATGAACCCTAGGCCTTGTTTCCTAGCATTGCATTACCGTTTACGCTCACTTTTATCATTAGTTACCTTGCTGTTTTTATATTTTCAGATTATAAAAACCTATATCTACCATCCATATTGCACTTGTATCACCATCTCTTCACCGAACTAGTGCACCTATACAATTTACCATTGTATTGGGTGTGTTGGGGACACAAGAGACTCTTTGTTATTTGGTTGCAGGGTTGTTTGAGAGAGACCATCTTCATCCTACGCCTCCCACGGATTGATAAACCTTAGGTCATCCATTGAGGGAAATTTGCTACTATCCTACAAACCTCTGCACTTGGAGGCCCAACAACGCGTACAAGGAGAAGGTTGCGTAGTAGACATCAAGCAGTTTCTGGCGCCGTTGCCGGGGAGGTGAGTGCTTGAAGGTATATCTTCAGATCTTGCAATCGAATCTTTTTGTTTCTTGTTTTAGCACTAGTTTAGTTTATAAAAGAAAACTACAAAAAATGGAATTAAGTTTGTCTCATACACTTCATCTTTTTAATATCTTTCGTGAAAATGATGGGAAGGAAAATTGTGCTCAAGTACTAGAAGAAGAATTACATAGAATGCTTGGCATAAAATATGTGAATGATGAGCATGATTGCTGTTAGTATGAATTCCTTGAATACCCATGATGCTAATGATATGCAAAGCCACAATCTTGGGGACGCTATGTTTGACGAAGATGATATTTTTTGTCCCCCAAGTTTTGATGAGCAAATTTACTATGATGAAAGCATGCCTCCTATCTATGATGATTATTGTGATGACATGTATGCTATAAAGAATAATGATAACCATGAAACTTGTCATCTTGATCTTAATTTTCAATCATATGATAGTTATTTTGTTGAGTTTGCTTGCACTACTATTCATGAGAATAAATTTGCTTATGTGGAGAGTAGTAAAAATTCTATACTTGTAGATCATGAAAAGAATGCTTTAGGTGCTGGTTATATTGTTGAATTCATTCATGATGCTACTAAAAATTATTATGAGGGAGGAATATATGCTTGTAGGAATTGCAATAATATCAAGTTTCCTCTCTATGTGCTTAAAATTTTGAAGTTATGCTTGTTTTGCCTTCCTATGCTAGTTGATTATTGTTCCCATAAGTTGATTACTCAAAAAATCCCTATGCATAGGAAGTGTTTTAGACTTAAATGTGCTAGTCACATTCTTTATGATGCTCTCTTTATGTTTCAATTCTTATCTTTTATGTGAGCATCATTGAAATCATCATGCCTAGTTAGGGGCGTTAAACGATAGCGCTTGTTGGGAGGCAACCCAATTTTATTTTAGTTTCTTGCTTTTTGGTTCTGTTTAGGAATAAACAATCCATCTAGATTATGTTTAGATGTGGTTTTATGTTTTAATTAGTGTTTGTGCCAAGTAGAACCTTTGGGAAGACTTGGGTGAAGTCTTTATGATCATGCTGTAAAAAACAGAAACTTTAGCGCTCACGAGATTAGCTAAAACTTTTTACTGGAAAGTGATATTTAGTTGATTCATTTTGAAGATGATTACTAGACAAATTCCTCAGGTTCACCAATTTATTTTAGAATTTTTGGAGTTCCAGAAGTATACGTTTGATACAGATTACTACAGACTGTTCTGGTTTTGACAGATTCTGTTTTCATTGTGTTGCTTGCTTATTTTGATAAATCTATGGCTAGTAAAATAATTTATAACCCATAGAGAAGTTGGAATACAGTAGGTTTAGCACCAATACAAATAAAGAATGAGTTAATTACAGTACCTAAGTGGTGATTTGTTTTCTTATACTAACGGAGCTTACGAGTTTTCTGTTGAGTTTTGTGTTGTGAAGTTTTCAAGTTTTGGGTAAAGATTCGATGGACTATGGAATAAGGAGTGGCAAGAGCCTAAGCTTGGGGATTCCCAAGGCACCCCAAGATAATATTCAAGGATAACCAAGAGCCTAAGCTTGGGGATGCCCCAGAAGGCATCCCCTCTTTCGTCTTCGTTCATCGGTAACTTTACTTGGAGCTATATTTTTATTCACCACATGATATGTGTTTTGCTTGGAGCGCCTTGTATTATTTGAGTCTTTATTTGTTAGTTTACCACAATCATCTTTGCTGTACACACCTTTTGAGAGAGACACACATGATTCGGAAATTATTAGAATACTCTATGTGCTTCACTTATATCTTTTGAGCTATATAGTTTTGCCCTAGTGCTTCACTTATATCTTTTAGAGCACGGTGCTGGATTTGATTTATAGAAACTATTGATCTCTCATGCTTCACTTATATTATTTTGAGAGTCTTAAAATAGCATGGCAATTTTCTTTAATTAATATCATGAAAATTTTGATGCTTGATAATTGTTTTGAGATATAAAGGTGGTAATATCATAGTTGTGCTAGTTGAGTAATTGTGGAATTGAAAAATACATGTGTTGGAGTTTGTGATTCCCATAGCATGCACGAACGGTGAACCGTTATGTAACAAAGTCAGAGCATGAAGTATTTGTTGTTTGTCTTCCTTTGTGTGGCGGTCGGGATCGCGCGATGGTTAACTCCTACCAACCCTTCCCCTAGGAGCATGCATAGTAGTACTTTGCTTTGAGGGCTATTAAATTTTTGCAATAAGTATATGAGTTCTTTATGACTAATGTGAGTCCATGGATTATACGCACACTTACCTTTCCGCAATTTTCTAGCCTCTTCGGTACCGCACATTGCCCTTTCTCACCTTGAGAGTTGGTGCAAACTTCGCCGGTGCATCCAAACCCCGTGATATGATACGCTCTATCACACATAAACCACCTTATATCTTCCTCAAAACAGCCACCATACCTACCTATCATGGCATTTCCATAGCCATTCCGAGATATATTGCCATGCAACTTTCCACCGTTTCATTTATCATGACATGCTCCATCATTGTCATATTGCTTTGCATGATCATGTAGTTGACATTGTATTTGTGTCAAAGCCATCGTTTAGAATTCTTTCATACATGTCGCTCTTGATTTATTGCATATCCCAGTACACCGCCGGAGGCATTCATATAGAGTCATATTTTGTTCTAAGTATTGAGTTGTAATTCATGAGTTGTAAGTAAATAAAGTGTGATGATCATCATTATTAGAGCATTGTCCCAAGTGAGGAAAGGATGATGGAGACTATGATTCCCCCACAAGTCGGGATGAGACTCCAGACTAAAAAACAAGAGGCCATAAAAAAGGGAGAAAAGGCCCAAATAAAAAAAAGAGAGAAAAAGAGAGAAGGGACAATGTTACTATCCTTTTACCAGACTTGTGCTTCAAAGTAGCACCGTGATCTTCATAATAGAGAGTCTCTCATTTTGTCACTTTCATATACTAGTGGGAAATTTCATTATAGAACTTGTCTTGTATATTCCAATGGTGGGATTCCTCAAATGACCGAGGTCTTCGTGAGCAAGCAAGTTGGATGCACACCCACTTAGTTTATTTTTGAGCTTTCATACACTTATAGCTCTAGTGCATCCGTTGCATGGCAATCCCTACTCCTCGCATTAACATCAATTGATGGACATCTCCATAGCCCGTTGATTAGCCTCATTGATGTGAGACTTCCTCCTCTTTTTTTTGTCTTCCCACATAACCCCTACCATTATACCTTATTCCACCATAGTGCTATATCCATGGCTTGCGCTCATGTATTGCGTAAGAGTTGAAAAGGCTGAAGCGCGTTAAAAGTATGAACCAATTGCTTGGCTAAAACCGGGGTCGTACATGATATGAATATTTTGTGTGGGGAAGATGGAGCATAGCCAGACTATATGATTTTGTAGGGATAACTTGCTTTGGCTATGTTATTTTGATAAGACATAATTGCTTAGTTAGTATGCTTGAAATATTATTGTTTTTATGTCAACATTAAACTTTTATCTTGAATCATATCAAATCTGAACATTCATGCCACAATATGAAGAATTACATTAAAAAATTATTCCAAGTAGCATTCCACATCAAAAATTCTGTTTTTATCATTTACCTTGGGGATGCTGATACGTCTCCAACGTATCTATAATTTTTGATTGTTCCATGCTATTATATTATCTATTTTGAATGTTTATGGGCTTTATTAAACACTTTTATACTATTTTTGGGACTAACCTATTGGCCCAGAGCCCAGTGCCAGTTCCTGTTTTTTCCCTTGTTTCAGTGTTTTGAAGAAAAGGAATATCAAACGGAGTCGAAACGGAATGAAACCTTTTGGAGAAGTTATTTTTGGAAAGAAAGCAACCCGGGAGACTTGGAGTCCACGTCAAGAAAGCAAGGAGGAAGGCACGAGGCAGGGGGCGCGCCCACCCCCTGGGCGCGCCCTCCACCCTCGTGGGCCCCTCGTGGCTCCCCTGACTTACTTCTTCCTCCTATATATATATCCATATACCCTAAAAACTTCGAGAAACAGAATAGATCAGGAGTTCCTCCGCCGCAAGCCTCTGTAGCCACCAAAAACCAATTGGGACCCTATTCCGGCACCCTGCCAGAGGGGGGAACCCTCATCGGTGGCCATCTTCATCATCCCGGCGCTCTCCATGACGAGGAGGGAGTAGTTCACCCTCGGGGCTGAGGGTATGTACCAGTAGCTATGTGTTTGATATCTCTCTCTCTCTCTCTCTCTCTCTCTCTCTCTCTCTCGTGTTCTTGAGGTGATACGATCTTGATGTATCGCGAGCTTTGCTATTGTAGTTGGAGCTTATGTTGCTTCTCCCCTTCTACTCTCTTGTAATGGATTGAGTTTTCCCTTTGAAGTAATCTTATCGGATTGAGTCTTTAATGATTTGAGAACACTTGATGTATGTCTTGCCGTGCGTATCTATGGTGACAATGGGATATCACGTGATTCACTTGATGTATGTTTTGGTGATCAACTTGCGGGTTCCGCCCATGAACCTATGCATAGGGGTTGGCACACGTTTTTGTCTTGACTCTCCGGTAGAAACTTTAGGGCACTCTTTGAAGTACTTTGTGTTGGTTTGAATAGATGAATCTGAGATTGTGTGATGCATATCGTATAATCATACCCACGGGTACTTGAGGTGACATTGGAGTATCTAGGTGACATTAGGGTTTTTGTTGATTTGTGTCTTAAGGTGTTATTCTAGTACGAACTCTAGGGCTGTTTGTGACACTTATAGGAATAGCCCAATGGATTGATTGGAAAGAATAACTTTGAGGTGGTTTCGTACCCTACCATAATCTCTTCGTTTGTTCTCTGTTATTGGTGGCTTTGGAGTGACTCTTTGTTGCATGTTGAGGGATAGTTATATGATCCAATTATGTTATTATTGTTGAGAGAACTTGCACTAGTGAAAGTATGAACCCTAGGCCTTGTTTCCTAGCATTGCAATACCGTTTACGCTCACTTTTATCATTAGTTACCTTGCTGTTTTTATATTTTCAGATTACAAAAACCTATATCTACCATCCATATTGCACTTGTATCACCATCTCTTCGCCGAACTAGTGCACCTATATAATTTACCATTATATTGGGTGTGTTGGGGACACAAGAGACTCTTTGTTATTTGGTTGCAGGGTTGTTTGAGAGAGACCATCTTCATCCTACGCCTCCCATGGATTGATAAACCTTAGGTCATCCACTTGAGGGAAATTTGCTACTGTCCTACAAACCTCTACACTTGGAGGCCCAACAACGTCTACAAGGAGAAGGCTGCGTAGTAGACATCAGTCGTGGTCAATGAGATCTGACTTGGCAATTGAGGATCCCAAGCCGCCATCATAGAACGTGTCCTTCAGAAGTGATAAAATGGGCTCGATGGCGTATAAAGCTCGCAAATCCTTGACCGCTTGGCGGAGGAGATCAGTGGCAGGGCCATCGAAGAGATCGACGACGGTTGAACCAGAGGGGTTGGGGATGGACCACTTAACCTGTGACATGGCCCGCGTGAAGCCGTCGGTGTGGGCGAGCTTGATGTCGTAGCTAGCTTTCCCGAGATACAGTAATATGCTAGCCCGCTGACATGAAGCCTTCGACATGGCAACATAGTCAGCGTCTTCGCCGGCTTCCGTGACGATGTGTTTCTTCGGGATAGACAGGTCGGGGCGAACGGCGGCCACCTCGCCAACGTCCGACGGAGAGGCCATGATAAACCTCTTCTTGTCCGAACGCTCGTCGGACTTCCCAGGATACGTGGTCGAGCTTAGGCTGCGACATTCTGGACCAGGGGATGTGGATCTGGCGGGGAGGGACATCGCATGCCTCATCTAAAAACTCAGGGGAGTGGGGCGATGGTATGGGAATCGCTGGGTAACCTGAACTTTATTATCTAAGCTAGGAGGAATGGGCAGACCGACAGGGTTGGCGGCAGTGCCGGCGGCGGCCGCGAGCTAGGGTTCGAGGGGGGGAGGGGGCGGGTGGGGGACTGTGGAGGGGGGTGGTGTTTGAGGATATGCGACAGCTACTGAAAATTTTAGTAATGGTGGGTGGAGATGGTGGTGGACGAGGGAGGGCGACGGTTCAAATGCCTCGGGTACTGCAATTTTACTATAAGGTCGGTGCTGGAGGAGTGTGGGCGATGGTTGAAGTACGACGGCTACTAAAATTTGGGTAAAGGAATTGATGCGGGGGGGGGGGGGGGAGTGCCCAAGATCACGCATGGTCCAATAACAATATGAGTGTATGATAATAAGGAAAAGTGGTGCGGATCCGCCGATTTTTGCAACGCTCAAGGCGGGTAGTTTGTTTTTTATATTTCTAGCTAGCTGGTCTATCACACACGGTTCATCCTAATTTCCAAATAAACTTACCCGCCTTTAGCTTGCACAGGTGGTGGTTTTACAGCGCACTTGCATCGCACATGGTTAAGCCAGTACCTCCACCCTTTGCTTGCGCTTGCGTGGTCGTGGTGATTTCGGCGCACTTGCATCGCACACGGTTGAGCCAGTACCTCCACCTTAATTTGCTCGCATTTGCGCGGTCGTGGTGATTTCAGCGCACTTGCATCGCACACGTTGAGCCAGTACCTCCACCTTAATTTGCTCGTGCTTGCGCGGTCGTGGTGATTTCAGTGCACTTGCATCACACACGATTGAGCCATTACCTCCACCTTAATTTGCTCGCGCTTGCGCGATCGTGGTGATTCACATCGCACTTGTATCGCACACGGTTAAGATATTATACCCCGTGTCCGTTGAGGGTCATCAGAGTCTTTGCAACAAAAGATAACGTTAGAGAGGGTCAAAAGACAGCCACACCAGCATGTGGCCCAAATATATATGAGTAAAAAGGGTGGTCTGTGATGTTGAGAATTCCAACGCACAACTTTGACCCCGCGGGCCCACGGTTGGGTGCGTCGTTGAAGATCGATGAGAGGGGCCAGAAGTCAAGAACCACCTGGAAGTGGCCAAATATATGTACGAATATTGGGGATGTTTTAAACTTGAAATACACAATGCATAACTTTGGTGGCATCTGCCTCGCAAACCCTAAAGCACCCTAACAACCACCTAGCTAGGATATATATAATGACATAATGTCATACCTAGCTAGGATGCTTGGCCCACTGAGGGAGTCCTGGACTAAGGGGTCCTCGGGCGTCCGACCTGTTATCCATTGGGTCGGACTGATGGGCTAAACTCTTTAAAGAATATGTCCTTGGAGAAGGACTCATGGACGAACTATGTTTGGTTCGAGCTGGAGGCGGATGACGAGGAATTTCGCTTCCCAACCGCCACCCACTTCATAGCCACTGTCGATGACCTAACCGACGTGCTTGACTATGGCTCTGAAGACATCAACGGTATGGACGACGATGCCGACAAGGAGCAAGGCCAAGACCTGCCACTCACTGGACGTTGGACGGCTACCTCTTCGTACGACGTGTACATGGTTGATACACCTAAAGGATCTGGCGACGACAAAGAAGAGCCAGAAGCAAATAAACCCTCTGAGACGCAGTCCAAGCGCCGGCGCCCAAAAAACCGTTCTAAGCCTCGTCGCTCAAAAGATGGCAACATTGGCACCGGAGAAAATAGTACTCCGGGTGACGCCGAAAACAATGAAGACCCTGTCGGAGCTGCATCCGAACAGGAGGAACATGACAACGGGCAAGACAACCCTGATGAACAGGCCATAGAAGATGACTCGGAGGACGATAGTTATCGTCCACCCTCCAAGGAGGAGACAAGCCTCGACAACGAAGACTTCATCGTGCCTGAGGATCCTCTGGAGCAGGAGCGTTTTAAGCTTCAGCTCATAACCACTGCAAGGAGCCTGAAAAAGAAACAACAGCAGCTTCAAGCTGAACAAGATCTGCTCATCGACAGATGGACTGATGTCCTGACAGCCAAAGAATACAGCCTCAAGCGCCCAACCAAGAGCTACCCGAAACGCAGACTGCTACCTCAATTCGATGAGGAGGCACCGGAGCACATATCTCCCTCGCGTAATGCGGAACGACCACCACGTGGTCGAGACAGGGTGGCCGACCGGCCACCCCGCGGTCGGGATAAAGCGGCAACTCAAGCCGAACAGCAGCCTGCCCCACCGCTCCATAAAAATAGAGACGGAAGAGTTCGGGGTCACATGTACGACCTCCGGCAGACCCTGGATAGTAGAGCAGGACATACAAGATCGATCTACAGACCGTGTGGACGTGCCTCGAGGCACGACGACGGCTACCTATTCAGACGTGACAAACCTAACCACGCCCGGGCCGAATGACGCAGACGGACTCCATCAGAGCTACGCCGCGATGCGGTCCGATACAGAGGTGCCGCACACCCTCTCTGCTTCACAGATGAAGTACTAGATCATGAATTCCCCGAGGGGTTCAAGCCCGTCAATATCGAATCATACGATGGCACAACCGATCCTGCAGTATGGATCGAGGATTTAATTCTCCATATCCATATGGCTCGAGGAGATGACCTCCACGCCATTAAATACCTCCCACTAAAACTCAAAGGGCCAGCTCGGCACTGGCTTAATAGACTGCCTGAAAATTCTATCGGCAGCTGGGAGGACTTGGAAGAAGCCTTCCTGGACAACTTCCAAGGAACTTATGTCCGGCCACCAGACGTCGATGACTTAAGCCACATAGTTCAACAACCTGGAGAATCAGCCAGAAAATTATGGACTAGGTTCCTAACCAAAAAGAACCAGATCGTTGACTGTCCGGATGCCGAGGCCCTAGCAGCCTTCAAACACAACATCCATGACGAATGGCTAGCACGCCACCTCGGCCAAGAAAAGCCGAAGTCTATGGCAGCCCTTACGGCACTCATGACCCGCTTTTGCGCGGGTGAGGACAGCTGGCTGGCTTGTAGGAAAAACACAGCCAGCAAGGCAGGCCCCACTGAGGCCAAGAACAGCACCGGCAAGCTCCGGCGCAATAGACACAAACGCCAAAGCAATGGCGACAACACCGATGACACAACAGTCAACGCCGGATTCAGTGGCTCCAAGTCCGGCCAACGGAAGAAGCCCTACAAAAGAAACAACGAAGGACCTTCCAGCCTGGACTGCACACTCGACCGTCCGTGCTAGATACACGGCACCCCGGATAAGCAAGCCAATCATACCAACAGGGATTGTTGGGTTTTCAAGCAGGCTGGCAAGTTAAATGCCAAAAACAAAGAAAAGGGATCACAAAGTGAGGATGAGGATGAAGAGCCCCGACAGCCGAACACTGGGGGGCAGAAGAAATTTCCCCCTCAAGTCAAAATGGTGAACATGATATACGCTACACACATCCCCAAAAGGGAGCGTAAGCGAGCACTTAGGGACGTCTACGCGTAGAGCTAGTCGCCCCAAAATTCAATCTGTGGTCGTCGTTCCCGATCACCTTCGATCGTCGAGATCACCCAACTAGTATCCGCCACCGCGGTTCAGTCGCACTAGTCCTTGACCCAATCATTGACGGGTTTCTCCTAACACAAGTCCTGATGGACGGTGGTAGCAGCCTCAACCTGCTCTATCAGGACACAGTGCGAAAGATGGGCATTAACCCCTCACGAATCAAACCAACAACGACTACCTTCAAAGGAGTCATACCAGGCATAGAAGCCCGCTGTACGGGCTCAATCACGCTGGAGGTGGTCTTGGTTCTCCGGACAACTTCTGAAGCGAAGAGTTAATCTTCGATATCGTCCCCTTCCGCAGCGGCTACCACACACTGCTCGGACGAACCGCGTTTGCTAGATTCAACGCAGTGCCACACTATGCTTATCTCAAGCTCAAAATGCCCGGTCCACGCGGCGTTATAACAGTCAATGGCAATACGGAACGCTCCCTCCGAACAGAGGAGCACACTGCCGCCCTAGCAGCAGAGGTACAAAGCGGCCTTCTCAAGCAGCACCATAGTACGGCTGTCGAGCCCCTGGACATCATTAAGAGGTTCCGGACTACATTGCAGCACGACAGCGCGGCTCGTCAAGAGCTCGATTAGCAATTCGGCCTCCGTCCCAGTCCCAATGAAGTAGTGGCATTCGCACCACGCGTACATAATTACGCACTAAAAATCCCATGGATATCGACGGAGGCACAAGCTAACCCGGGATCTACAGTTCGGCTAGACCGATCCCGGACACACATACTTTCACCTTTTTCTTTTTGTTTCTGGTTCCTTTTCCCACGTGCCTGATCACCAGTCCCTTTGAAGGATCGGCATACAAAGGAGGCAAGCAGCATAGGTGTGTAGGGTAACCTCTATACGTTCTTCTTGAGGGTATTTCCACTTATTTCTCAGGACCCGCATGTTGTGCCCTCTTGTTCCCGGCATGTTAAATAGCCTGGATGCTTATCGCACTATTTGTACAAGATACGCCTTGACATATCCATCCAGTTATAATGAAAATGGTTTGCGGTCCAGTTTCTGTGGCTTTCGCTTCTTACTTCATTTTATTTCGATCTGCTTATCGACTGCATTCGTACACATTGGTACGTTTCATATTCGCCAGGGGCTCCTTATCGCCCCATAATACGGTAACAAAGTCCAAACACTTTATATATATATATATATATATATATATATATATATATATATATATATATATATATAAGTTCGGCACCCCGAATTTAGCATTATATGCATCGGCTCCGAATCATGTCTTTGGTCAATAGTTGGGTTGCCCGACTCCTGTGCTTGCTACCCTACGTTCCACTATATCGGCTAGGGTAGTAAAGGGATAACTACTACGATTGTGCCCTGGCCTTAACCAGATGAGCACCTCAGCAGAGAAAGCCGAAAACTGACTGTCATGATGCGGCGAGAGCCAGTCAGCTGTTCGGAGGTCACAAATCGTTGGAGATTTTTTCTGCATTCCGCGAAGGATCGACACTTCCCGATCAAGCGCCGACAGCACTCTGGTTCGTATACCAGGGGCTGCGCACATGTTTTATTATAAAACTCCTATGGCTAAGTGAGGGTGTTTAAGCCGCATAGTCTGATTGCCTGGTTCGTAGCGCTAAGCAACTCCTTCAAGGACTATATAATTGGATAAAGATTGTTTAGATACCATCCCGAACACCTCCGTACTACCTAAATGAGGGCAGAAGCGGACGACTGGCCAACCCTCAGATTTCATACAACACGGCCGCACAGGAGGAAACAATTAAAACATAACAAGCATTATATTACACACCGGCTTTGTTTTTATCATACAAGGCATGGACAAAACACGAATGTACTCATTTGAAAATAATGTCCTGCCCATATCGCGCTGCTGCAAGTCGAGACCCTTCTAGGACATCCGCAAAATATCGCTCGGGTGTGCGGTGCTCCTTGCCCTCGGGCGGCCCTCGGGCGGCCCTCGGGCCACGTCAACAACGTTCATCTTCGCCCACCACATCTTGCAACGGGCGAAAGCCATGTGGGCACCATCGATGCAGGCCGATCGCTTGACGGTGGCCAGCCGCGGACAGGCTTCCACTAGCCGCTTCACGAGTCCGAAGTAGCTGTCGGGCATAGCTTCAGCTGGCCACAGCCGGATCGTCAAATCCTTCATGGCTAGTTCAGCCACCCTGTGCAGCTCCACCAGCTGCTTGAGCTGATCGGTGCAGGACACGGGATGCTCTGGCGTCGCATAGTGTGACCAGAATAGCTTCTCCATAGAACCCCCTCCTTCGGCTCGGTAGAACTCCGCAACGTCTGATACGCTGCGTGGTAGATCCGCAAAAGCCCCTGGGGAACTCCGAACCCAGGTTAGTAAAAGGTACTGCTTCTCTGCATACTTGCTTTGCATCCTAAATGCCTTACCCACCGTGATCTTCTTGGCCTCCTGGATCTCCTGGAGGGCGGCCTGGGCCTCATTCCGTGCGGTCTCCATGCCCTGACGAGCCTTGGCGAGTTCGGCCCCTTGAACCAACGCATCATGCTCCAAGGCCTCACATTTCTTCACCGCATCCTAGAGCTCCTGCTGGACCTCCTTGACCCGGGCCTTGAGCTTTTTCCGGGCGGCTTGCTGCTGGACAGCCTTCTCCTCGGCTTCACCCAGGGCCTTTTTTAGGGCCTCGACCTCGGTCGCGGCTCCTGCACATATTACGACACTACGGTCAACATACAACGCTTGTTCTTTACGAACACACAGCGAGTCGTCACTCACCTTGCCCCTCCTGGAGTCGAAGCTTAACCTCGTCGAGCTCGTTCTCGGTCCGCTCCAACCTCTGCTTCAGTTCAGAGACTTCGGCAGCATGTGCAGCTGCGTCCAACAGGGACACCTGCTTATTGGTAAATATTAAGTTAGTCTCCTATAACAAAGGATCGATCCTCTGTTCGGTTCTTCTTGCCGAATACCGGACAGTGTCTCAGGGGCTATTGACTACATGGTTTTTTTCTCTTTCTATGTCACTTACCTTGAAACCTGTTAACAGGTTGCTGCAGGCTTCGTTCAGTCCACTCTTGGCGGACTGAACCTTCTCGATCACCACACCCATAAGGACATGGTGCTCGTCCACGGAGGCGCCTCTTAGTGCCTCCATCAGGTTATCCGGCACCCCTGGATGGACAGGGGCCACCGGTGGAAGCGGCACACCCCCTCCTTCAAAGGGGGTTGCTCGCCCAACTCCGGAGCCATAGGGGTCTCGGGAATCGTATTCGGCTGAGGGCCGAACTTGATGCGGCCCTCTTCGCCAGTCTCCATGGGGATCGGCTCCCCCATGTGTCCGGCAGTGGAGGCTTCGCCTCGTGGTGCCTCCTGGACAGCGTCCTGGGCTCCTCCCTAGTTCGGAGCGGCCCTCCGGGACAACACTTCGGTGTCATCCCTGGCCCCGGGGGAATAAGCAGGCGGTGGCGACATGCTCACCATCTCTGATGGAGCCAACGAACCTCCAGACGAGGATCATTGGATTAGGTTGCGGGCTAGACTACAGTAGTACAGTTAACTATGCCAAGATAATGGAGAGAAAGGGCCGAATGTGCACACGAGCGAGCCATGTCACTTACGATGCAGCCTGGGGCTTAGCACAGGGGCGTTGTTCCGGACTGTTGTCAACGTCCCACACGGTGTTGACCACTGGGACGCCCTTCCCCTTCTTGGGCGTTTCTGCCTCCAGATGCGCCGAAGCCGCCCTCTTCTTCTTCCTCTCCTCAGGGGGAGTGTTGTTTTCTTCCTCCTCCTCCTCCTCATCATCATCATTGTCCTCAGGGACAAAGGAACGAGCTTCGTCGTCTTCGGACGTCACGTCCGAAGTGCCCTTGCGACGGGGGCCACTCTTGGCCCCCTTTGCCTTCTTCTTGGCCTTCTTCTCCGGCGCCTTATATGGCGCCGGCACCAGCATCTTTGCTAGATGCGGGATGACTGGTTCTTCAGGCAGCGGAGCCGGACACTGGATCCGCTTCGCCCTCTCCATCCAGTCCTAAAAAAGCAATAATAAAAGCTCACACATCATCCTCGAAACAATTTAGTTGGGGGTACATAAAAAATAACAGACCTCGCTGGTGGGGTGTTTACAATCATGACCACAGTCTGAATCCGTGGCCGGTGGCTTCTCGTTGCCCTTAAAAAGCAACTTCCAGGCGCCTTCGTGAGTAGTCTCGAAGAGACTTACCAAGGTCTGGTGCTTCTTCGAATTGAACTCCCACAGAGGGCGGCTTCGGCACTGGCACGGAAGAATCCGGCGAACTAGCATCACCTGGATTACATCGACGAGCTTGACATTCTTGGTCACCATGCTTTGAACGCGTGTCTGCAGCGCTATCAGCTCGTCAGGTGAACACCAGTCTGGACTCTTCTCGACCCAGGAGGTGAGTCGCATGGGAGCGACATTGGATAGCTTACTCAACATGGCTCCTCCGCACTCCGTGTGCTGGCCATCCACCACCTTCGGCTTCACGTTGAAGACCTTGAGCCACAGCTCGAAGTGGGGTTGGATGCGGAGGAATGCCTCACACACGACGATAAACGCCGAGATGTTGAGGAAGGAATTTGGGGACCGATCATGGAAATCTACCCCGTAATAATACATAAGCCCGCAGACGAAAGGGTGGAATGGAAACCCTAGCCCGCGGAAGAAATGGGGGATGAATACTACCCACTCGGTGGGCTTTGACGTGGGGACGACCTGTCCCTCGGCCGACAGACAGTGGGTGATCTCCTTCGCCAAATATCCGGCCGCCCGAAGCTCAGTAATGTCCTCCTCCTTGACGGAGGAGACCATCCACTTGCCCTGACCACTGGATCCGGACATGGTTGCTTGAGTGGAAAGGAGATGAGAACTTGGGTGCTGGAGCTCGAGATTGGAAAGGCGGAGACAGAGAGAGAGCGTGAGAAGAGGAAGAGGGAATCCTTATCCCCTTATAAAGGCAGCAAATATTAAACGCCTCCTCACTCTCCTTAAGATTCGCCTATTCCCAAGGGCTGTATAAACGGCATGGTTGGGTTACCCATGCCCGCATTGATGAGAATCCCGCGATAAGGGGACACGATCTCTGCTTTGACAAGACATGCCAATAGAAACCGTGTCTCGAGGCGTGGGGCGTCGAACACAATAACGGTTGGGAATTATGACCGGTCAGATGTAATGTCGTGTTACAAAAAAAATGTCGGCAGATGGAACTCGTGTAAAAAAATATATATTCTCTCTGCGGTTGTGTATAGTGTGTGACAGGTCCGGATACTATCATTGCATCCGAAGACTATCTTGGAGCTCGGAAAAAGGGGAACCCGCCTTGCAATGCCGAAGACAATCTGCGCGCCGGACTCCTCATCATTGAAGCCAGGTTCAGGGGATACTGAGGGAGTCCTGGACGAAGGGGTCGTCGGGCGTTTGGCCTGTTATTCATTGGGCCGGACTGATGGGCTGTGAAGATATGAAGGCCGAAGACTATACCCATGTCCGGATTGGACTCTCCTTGGCATGGAAGGCAAGCTAGGCGACCAACTATGAAGATTCCTTCTTATGTAACCGACCCCATGTAACCCTAGATCTCTCCGGTGTCTATATAAACCGGAGAGCGTAGTCTAGATAGGCGGATACTCATTACCATAGTCATACAGGCTAGACTTCTAGGGGTTAGCCATTACGATCTCGTGGTAGATCAACTCTTGTAACACTCATATTCATCAAGATCAATCAAGCAGGAAGTAGGGTATTACCTCCATAGAGAGGGACTGAACCTGGGTAAACATCGTGTCCCCCGTCTCCTGTTACCATTGATCCTAGACGCACAGTAAGGGACCCCCTACCCGAGATCCGCCGGTTTTGACACCGACACCCACCACCTCCCAGTTCGTGTCAACGGGGCGGATGCACGTAATGATCGATACTTTGGTCATACATGCATGTCGCCATGACCTACCATAAGACAGACCAATGAATCTTTCGTTTGGTCAAATGATAGTTGTTGTTGTCGATAAACCGCTTGGGCCGATAGATTGAACCATCATAAAAATCGCACGAGAGGGACGACAAAACCAACACCTCTTGCATGTGGCCCAAAATGATGTACGTTGGGAAGGGGTGATGTGTGTTTTCAGTATAGAATAATGTACAACTTAGATGTGGTGCCTACCTCTCGATACAGACAACAACCATGAAGGCAAGGTAGTTAAGGACGAGATACGTACGCAGGGTTTGATGTAGGTCGAACCCAGCAATCCGAGCATCTGGGAGGGAATCCTGACAACGCATGAGCTCAAGCTTTCGTTGACCGACATTTGACGGTCACCGGCCCTAACACTAACTAGGAGGAATCCATTCATGGCCAACACATAGCCCTCATTATCGGTCAAAGGGATGATATATATACACTCGGGGAGCCCGCAGATATCCTTGTCGTCGCAAAACACCGCACAAGGGAGACGTGGTCGATCAGAAGACCCCATATACACTGCATGCGGCCCGAAGATATGTATGGGTACGATGGTGTATGATGTGTTTAAATCCCAAATGCACAACTTCGATGGGCCACGCCAACTACATTACAAATTGAACACCGTACCCGACTCCAAGCCTGGTTCAATACCTATGATGTCAGTTTCCCAAATTCGAGGTGGCAGCGGCGGGGGGGGGGGGGGTCGTCCCACGCATGAGCTCAAACTTTATTTTCTCTAGCATGGGACACATCTATATATATCTATACATCTATACACCTATATAGTGTGCGAATAACTTTGAAAGTTTCTCGTTGGATGAAGCCAATCTGACGGTACAGAGATGGTAAATCCGAGCACTACTGGTCGTTGGATATCATCTACAGTCCACCAGATTCTGTCACATGTACAATCTAGAAGACTCCATGATTGAACTTAAGCATAATGCACAAACCTCAAAACACAAGCACTTCTCCTTTGTTCTCTAGAATATTCCATATCTTAATTGCTCAAACCTTTTTTCTAAATGAATTGTCACCTTTTGTTTTTACCTTTACAATGCACAATTCCATGAACCTTAAAATAGTTTTTTATAAAACTAATTGATTGTGGATGAGATGAACTATAAAAATTAAGCGAACATCTACATCATGCATATCTGGGAGAAGAGGCGGGAAACCGATGAGAGGAGTGGCGAGAAACGGTAGCCTGTTTTGAATGAAAACCCAGTAGAGAAGGAAACGTGAGCTACACGACGCATGCGCACAGTGCTTACCCATGTACTGCATGTGCTGTCGAAAGGGCTCAGGGTTGTCATTCGATCTGGGAGCATCCAACGGTGCACACGTACGATCCATGGGGTTTGGGTTATGGCCAGTCAGAACGCACGACTCAGATCGCGCGCGCTGCGGGGCCGGGGGGGGATATCATATGGAAACCAACATTAGGTGGAAACCGGTGAAAACCATGAGAAAAATATGTTTTGAAGTTTCAAAAAATTGCGGGATGTTAAGAGGATGATGTTTTATTGCCACACAAAATTTCAAGTTGAAACACATTACGAGATGTGAGTTATGAAAAAGACAAAATCGGTGTTCAATAGTGCCAAATAGTAATGTCACTATCCAGGGCGGAATTTTTCTTTTTCATAGCTCACATCTCGTAATTTTTCTCAACTTGAAATTTTGTGTCACAATAAAACATCACCTTCTTAACATCCCACATTTTTTCCAGATTTTTATGAAACTTTAAAATATGGTTTCCACGAAGTTTTCATTGAATATCGACTTTCGTGAGTAAACCGTGTGCTATTTGAAAACATTTCATGAGAAGAATCTCGGTTTTTGAATCCCCATAAATCCAAAACTAAGTTGAAAATCATGAAGCCTGCCATGGTGTCACGACATGGAACTTATATGTGGAGGAATTTTTTCATCCATTGTGGTGCAAGTTTTATTACAAGCCTCTTACAAACCGGAGCTTCTCTCAAAGAAGCCTCGTGGTTTCGATAGGGAAACGTGTCCCCCTTGTGGGCGAAACATAATCACTGCCTCTTTTCGCCTTGTATTTTCTTCTACGGGCAACATGGAACGATAGGATATCCGTGCTGAAATTTAAACTTATTCAGGGTTCGTTTGGCCTTTTTATACACTAATTGAGTTTCCTAGGCATTTAATGTCAATAACTCAAATCTGAACTAAAAATACATGCTCCATTTCACCAAAATGGCTAGAAAAATTATGCATGTGTCCTTGGGTGCATGTTTAGGTCCCATGCCAGGAATGGGAACGAATTACACCCGTACCAGTGTCATGGCTCATCCTCGAACATTTCGAATCTCGGTTTTTAAGTCCCCATAAATCCTAAACTCACCAGAAAGTCATCAAAGTTGGCATGGTGTCACGTCATGGCACATATATGTCGTGGTAAAAACATTGTCCAATTTGGGCCAAGCTTTATTACAAACCTCTTACAAAAGCTGGAGCTTCTCTCAAAGAAGCCTCGTGGTTCTGATAGGGAAACGTGTTCCCCTTGTGGCCGAAACGTAATCACTGCCTCTTTTCGCCTTGTATTTTCTTCCATGGGCAACATGGAACGACAGGATATCCGTGCTGAAATTTAAACTTATTCAGGGTTCGTTTGGCCTTTTTATACACTAATTGAGTTTCCTAGGCATTTAATGCCCATAATTCAAATCTGAACTACAAATACATGCTCCAGTTCACCAAAATGGCTAGAAAAATTAAACATGTGTCCTTGGGTGCATGTTTAGGTCCCATGCCAGGAATGGGAACGAATTACAACCGTACCGGTGTCATGGCTCGTCCTCAAACATTTCGAATCTCGGTTTTTAAGTCCCCATAAATCCTAAACACACCAAAAGTCATCAAATGTGGCATGGTGTCACGTCATGGCACATATATGTCGTGGTAAAAATATTGCCAATTTGGGCCAAGCTTTATTACAAACTTCTTACAAACCGGAGCCTGTCGCAAGAACCCTCGTGGTTTTGATAGGGAAACGTGTCCCCTTGTGCGCCAAATGATAATCACTCCCTCTTCTAGCCTCGTATTTTCTTCTACACGCGACACGGAACAACTGGAGATTCGCGCTGAACTTTGAAATTATTCAGGGTTCGTTTGACCTTTTTTATTCATTAATTGAGTTTTCTAGGCATTTAATGTCCATCATTCAAATTCGAACTACAAATACATGCTCCAGTGCACCAAAATGGCTAGAAAAAACGTACATGTTTCCTTGGGGTGCATGTTTAGGTCCCATGGACCGAATGGGGACGAATTCCACCGTCTTGCCGTCCTGGCTTGGCCACAAACATTGCGAATCTAGGTTTTTAAATGTCTGTAAATCCGAAACTCACCAGGAAATCATGAAACTTGGCATGGTGTCACTACATGGTACATATAATTGTCCAATTTGGGCGAAGCTATATTACAAGCCTTTTATAAACCGGAGCCTGTCGCAACCCTCGTGGTTCCGGTAGGGAAACATGCCCCTCTTGTGGGCGAAATGATAATCGCTACCTCTTCTCGCCTTGAACTTTGTTTTCTACAGGCAACATAGAATAATAGGAGTGTCGGGCTGAAATTTGAAACTGTTTAGGGTTCGTTTGGCCATTGTATATATATATTACTAATTACTAAGTTTTCTATGCATTTAATCTAGTCCATAATTCAAATTTGAACTACAACCACATGCTCCAGTGAAGAAAAATGGGTGGGAAATCGTACATGTGTCATTGGGTGCATGTTTAGGTATCTTTTAAGGAATGAGAATGAATTACAAACTTGTCGTCGTCCTAAAACAATGAGAATCTCGGTTTTTAAATCCCAGTAAATCAAAAAGTCACCCAAAAAACATGAAACTTGGCATGGTTTCATGACATGGCACATATATGCCATGGTAAAAAAAATCGTCTAGTTTGAGAAGAGGCGCACACATTAGTAGCCAATGAAGTCCTTTTTGAAACAAAAAGCTGACACGTTAATATCGCAAATAGTTGTATTATATTTACCGTGTCGAAATTTAACCATACTCGGTGGCGTGCGTGTAGTTGTTTGATTGGACGGGACGAGCACGAGAAGTCTGCCGTGTAGGCTCGACGGGACGCGTGCGAGCAGTCCGCCGTGCAGGCTCGACGGGACGCGTGCATCCTGTCCTCCTCGTAGGCTCGACGGGACACGTGTGAGCAGCAAGGCCGCCCATGCTCACTGGGAAGCGAGCTCTTTGGCCTCCATGCACTAGCCGTCTCCCGCCTCGCTCACAACTTCTCCATTAATGGGTTAATTAAAGCACCTGGACGGAGGGTGTTTGCTTGTGATCCCATGGTAGCATTTGCTTTGTTCGTGTTTTCAACTCGTATTCTGCCGTAATTTAAATTGCCGCATAGGGCAACGGATAATACGACCACAAATAAAATGGCAACGGATAATACGATGACAAATTTACAACGGCGCAGATAATAATTCTCTTACATATTCCGGATAAATTAAAATGCCACATGCGGCAAAGCCCGGAAGACACGGGGGCAAGAGAAGAAGGAAATTGCAGACAACGACCTGGGTCGCTATTGTCTCTACTCGTGGATGGATCGCTGGGCGGTGAAATCCTCCAGCTCCTTCTTCAATTCCTCATGACTTTGCTTGAAAGCAGCCACAAATTCCTCCACCTCCTGCTCGTGCTTGATCTGGAGCTTCCTCAAGCCACCCATCAGTTCCTCGACGACCGCTTTCAGCGTCATCTCCGAGGCACTGCTCTGCTCATGAAGCATCTTCCAGCCGGCGGCCTCCTCCTCCTTCTCGGCGACCAACTTGAGGAGCTTCGCATTGTCACCCATGAGTTACTCGACGAGGCCGGTCGCCTTGTCAACCGAGGCATCGCTGATCTTGAGCAGCTTCATCAAGCCGTCGACTAGATCCTGCTGTGTAGTGACGCTAGCGAGAATGTCGTCGTCGCCGGCGAAGGACTTTAGGAACGCCGGCTCATCACGATGGCCGACGCCGCGAATGTGCTTGTGAGAGCCCTTGCGTGCCCGTGAGAGCTCGTTCGAGGGCTCCGCGACACGGTGGGACATCTCTGCTGCAGCTGCGGCTTCGCGGTGGGACCTTTCTAGTGCTTCCGCGGCCTTGGTCTTTGCTGCCTGGGTATATGTCCACCCTAAACTCCTCCTACCGATCATGGCGGAACGACTTGACAGAAAAAACCAGTTTTGTGGGTGATGAGGAGAGGAACTGAGAAGTAATTTTCGAGTGGGTAGTTTTTATAGCCCGGTGCTAAGTGTGAACACATATTAGTTTGATAGGTGTGAACAGATTTGCAATTACTTATTGCGTTGTAATCAACAATGTGACGAGAAACAAGGTCAAAATTTATTGATGGCAAAAGGTTGACCACGTGGTTGCTCGCCGTTGAGGCGGCCGCAACGTGCTCCGCTCTGGCGTCCCTGTGCGCGCTCTGCTCGCCATTGAGGCAAAGTTACAATGGCAATGGTTAATAATTATTAATAATTGTCTTACATATTCAGGATAATTTAAAATGCCAAATGCGGCAAGGCCCAGAACAATCACGACCTACATATTCATACAATGATCAGCATAGCACCCTTGCGGCCGTTCACTCCGAATGTCCCGACCCGCCTCCGCCTACGGAGCTGCTGGCGTTGGGAGGCTCTTGGGGCTGCTGGGCCTCTTCCAGAAGAGCTTGACAACGTGCAATCACACGCATGACAACTCCGCGGAACCGCTCCATTTCCATGTCTCTGGCACGCCGGCGCGAAAACTGACTCTACCGATGAAGACGCCGCTACCCCGATGAAGAAGGGCCGGCGTCGCAACAGGAAACGCAAAGGCAAGGCCATGCTTGACATTCAGGGATCTGATGACACCGGTGCCGGCAAGAAGGTCAAGGCAGACGCTCCCGGCAAGGAGATTGCCGGGTGCGCCGCCTGCCGGGCCTTGACGTCTACCGACAAGCCAGGAAGCTCCGGCAAGCAATACTGCAAGATCCACCACACAAAGGGCCACGATCTCCAGAACTGCCGGCAAGTCGAGCTGCTTGCTGAGAAGCAAAAGGCTGAGTATGAGAGGCGGGACACAGAGAAGGACCAGGACGGCGAGGAGGGATCCGGCAAGAAGCATGGCGGCCAAGGAGGCCGCCCCGGCAAGGACAACAAGCAAGAGAGGCCCGCCCGGGTCTGAGACAAGAAACACGAAGACGATGATCACGATGAGGACGACGAATCTGGTGAGCAAGGGTTCCAGAAGGCTACAGAGGCCATGTGCGTCGATGGCGGCGCCTCGCTGCACACCTCTCACCGCCAGCTCAAGCAGTGGGCGCGTGATATTACAGCAGCAGAGCCGTCGTTCGATGCTCAGAAGCCGCTGAAGTGGTCCAGCACGCCCCTCATCTTTGACGCCGAGGACCACCCTGACCGCACTACCGCGGTCGGGTGTTTGCCGTTGTTGGTCTCACCAACGATACGCAACCTCGAAGTGAACAAGATGTTGGTTGACGACGGGGCCGACCTGAACCTGATCTCACCTGTCATGATCAAAAAGTTGCAAATCCCTGATGGAGACCTCGAGGAAACGGGCACGTTTCAAGGGGTCAATCCGGGGAGGAGCCAGCCGAAGGGAAAGGTCACACTACCCGTGACATTTGGAGGAGTGTTGAACTACAGGACGGAGAGGATCGTCTTCGACATGGCCGAGATCCCCTTGCCCTACAACGGGATCCTCGGCCGCCCGGCACTAGCCAAGTTCATGGCGGCGTCACACTACACCTACAACATGCTAAAGATGCCCGGGCCATTGACCATCATCTCCTTCCCCTCCGACAAGAAGGACGCGCTGATCTGCGCCGACCAACTCTACCGGGAAGCAGTTGCTGCAGCTGCCGTCAAGGCACCTGCTCCTGCCGCTGAAGGCCCAGGAGGGAAGAAGAAGCCCGGCAAGACCTCTCACACCCACTCCGGCAAGCGCACCTCCTTGGAGTGCTGTGCTACCTTCGAGGACGTGCCGGAGAGCTCTACGGGCAAGAGCAAGAGATCCAGGGCCGAGCCGCCGCAGACCAAGAAGGTGCCGGTCAAGGAGGACGGCACGGGAGGGGCCTTCACCATAGGCTCGCTCTACCCTCGATAGCAAATAGGAAGGCGCTCTCGTCACCTTCCTACGGGTGAATGTCGTCGTGTTTGCATGGCAAGCATCCGACATCCCCGGTGTTCCCAGGGAGGTGATTGAACACCACCTAGCTGTCTGCCCCCACGCGCGGCCCGTCAAATAGAAGGTCAGAAAGCAGGCTCTGGAGAGGCAGGAGTTCATCACAGAGGAGATCAAGAAATTGGAAGCGGCGGGTTTGGTGAGAGGAGTGCTCCACCCGACGTGGTTGGCCAATCCGGTAGTGGTGCGCAAGGCAAATGGGAAGTGGAGACTGTGTATTGATTACACATATATCAATAAGGCTTGTCCTAAGGACCCCTTCCTGTTGCCGCGCATCGACCAGATTGTTGACTCCATGGCCGGGTGTGATCTGTTGTCATTCCTCGATGCCTACTCGGGCTACCACCAGATCTTCATGACGAGAGAAGATGAAGAAAAGACAGCATTCATCACCCCATGTGGTACGTATTGCTTTTTACGGATGCCTTTCGGGTTGAAGAGTGCTGGCTCAACGTTCGCAAGAGCAGTCCAAATTGGTTTTGAACCTCAGCTCCATAGAAATATGGAGGCCTACATGGATGACATAGTGGTCAAAATCAAGGACAAACCAACTCTTGTGCAAGATCTGGAAGAGACATTTACCAACCTGCGCAAGATCAACCTCAAGCTGAACCCTAAGAAGTGTGTCTTCAGCGTTCCGTCCGGCAAGCTTCTCGGGTTCTTTGTGTCGCAGCGCGGGATCAAGGCAAACCCAGACAAGATCAAGGCTATTGAGCAGATTGAGGCGCCTAAGAGGGTCAAGGATGTGCGTCGGCTCACCGGCTGCGTTGCCGCCATGAGCCGATTCATTTCCAAGTCCGCCGAGCGCGCCCTTCCTTTCTTCAAAATCTTGAAGAAGGCAGGCCCAATGGAATGGACCCCAGAAGCCGAGGCAGCATTGTAGGACCTGAAGAAATACCTCTCCTCCACGCCAATACTGGTTGCACCTAAACCCCAAGAACCGTTGCTGCTATATCTGGCGGCGACGAATCAAGTGGTCGGCGCCGCACTGGTGGTGCAGAGGAAGGTCAATGAGGAGGCAGTGACGGTGGCGGAACCAGCGGATGGCAAGCCCAAGATTCCCCCGGCAGGGCCTGGTCCCGGCAAGGCGAGGTCCCCAGCAGAGTCTGATGCCACCGAGGTGGTGCCCGCACATTTAAGTGAGGTGGTGCAGAAGAAGAAGATGATGCAGCACCCGGTTTACTTTGTTAGATCCCTCTTGCAGGGAGCTAGATCGAGGTACTCCGGTGTGCAGAAACTGCTCTTCGGCCTCCTTATGGCCTCAAGGAAGCTGATTACTTCCAAGCCCATGAGATCACTGTTGTCACCCGCCTCCCATTGCAACGGATACTACATAACCCAGATGCGACTGGGAGGATTGTGGAATGGGCCTTGGAGCTGTCCAGTTTTGGTTTAAGGTTTGAAAGTACCTCGACAATTTAGAGCAGAGTCTTGGCGGAGTTCATTGCAGAATGGACCTTGACGCCTGACAAAGAAATCCGGGAGACCACTTTCCCCGGCAAGGAAGCGGACCGCGACTGGATCATGTACTTTGATGGGGCTTTCACGCTGCAAGGCGCCGGTGCCGGTGTGCTTCTCGTCGCACCCACCGGAGAGCACCTCAAGTACGTGGTCCAGATGCACTTCCCTAGGGAGATGTCCACCAACGGCACTGCTGAGTACGAGGGATTGCTTGCCGGTCTTAGGATCGCGGCAGACCTCGGAGTTAAGAAGCTCATCGTCAGGGGTGACTCGCAGCGTGTTGTCAGATAGGTCAACAAGGATTATTAGAGCCCATTGATGGAAGCTTACGTTGATGAGGTGAGGAAGCTGGAGGAACCCTTTGATGGTATCCAAGCAGAGCACATCCCCCGAGCGGAGAACGACACCGCCGATTACCTGTCAAAGCGTGCCGCATTCAAGTTACCTGTGGAACCGGGTACCTTTTTGCTCCGGCTAACTCAACCATCCGTCGAACCATCAGCAGGGCAGAACAAGCGGAGAAAGTCAGGTCCCGGCAAGTACTTTCCTACCGAGCCCCCAAGGGCCGCCGGTAAGGGTGCTTCCGCGGACGCTGAGCCTGCCCAAGAGCAACTGGCTCTGGCGGGGCGTCAAACCCTGGCCGTAGAGACAACCGCTCCCACGGCGGAAGAAATGCCTTTGGCCCTTATCGTCGAGCCCCAGGCTCCGGCATGGGCACATCACACCGTCCAATTCCTCCAAACAGGGGAGCTTCCTGAGGAGCAGGAAGAAGCGGAAAAAGTAGCCCGTTGGTCCGCCCTGTACCAGTTTGTCGATGACGTCCCATACAGGAGAAGGCCAAACGGTGTGAAATTGAAGTGCATCCCCTGGGAGGAAGGACTAGAGCTGTTGGCCGAGATACATGGAGGCATATGTGGCTACCACATAGGGTCGAGGGCCCTTGCCGGGAAGGCGTTCCGGCATGGTTTCTTCTGGCCCACCGCCCTCCAGGATGTGACAGCACTAGTAACCAAGTGTGAAGCGTGCCAGTTCCATTCAAAGAAGCTTTATCAACCAGCTCAAGCCCTTCAAACAATCCCTCTCTCCTGGACATTCTCGGTCCGGGGGCTCAATATACTGGGCCCTTTCCCCCGCGCCATCGGGGGCTTTGAGTACTTGTACGTTGCAATCGACAAGTTCACAAAGTTGCCGGAAGTGGAAGCAGTGAGGAAGGTGACTGCTCAGTCAGCCGTCAAGTTCTTCAAGGGAATGGTCTGCCGTTTTGGTGTGCCAAACAGAGTCATCACCGACAACGACACACAATTCACAAGCCACACCTTCATGCAGTACATTCAAGACCTCGGTTGCAAGGTCTGCTTTCCTTCCGTGGCACACCCACGGAGCAACGGCCAAGCGGAGAGGGCAAATGCTGAAGTGTTGCGAGGCCTGAGAACGAAGACCTTTGACAAGCTGCACAACAGTGGAAGTCGCTGGATTGATGAGTTGACGGCGGTTCTTTGGTCGATCAGAACGACGCCAAATCAAGCCACCGGCCAGGCACCTTTTGCCCTAGTATACGGGGCAAAAGCAGTTCTCCCCACGGAACTCATATACGGGTCACCTCGAGTGCTCGCTTATGATGAGCTTGAGCAAGAGCCGCTGCGCCAAGATGACGCGATGCTCCTTGAGGAAGATCGTTTTCGGGCGGCTGTGAGAGCAGCGCGCTACCAGCAAGCATTGCGCCGCTACCATAGCCGCAAGGTTCATGCCCGAAGCTTTGAGGAAGGCGACCTTGTTCTTCAGCGCGTTCAGTCGGCCAAGAATTCCAACAAGTTGACGCCGAAGTGGGAAGTCCCTTATCGGGTAATGCGAGTCACCAGGCCCGGCGCGGTCTGCCTGGAGACCGAAGATGCTGTCCCAGTGAGCAACTCCTGGAACATCGAGCATCTTCGCAAGTTTTACCCATAAGGCACGGCTTGCCGAGCCTCCTGGCAAGCCACCTTTTGTACAAGCTTTGCCGGCGAGGCATGTGACCCTTTGTACAAAGCCAGGCACAGACCCTGAGCATAAATAAATGAAGCGCTGGCGCCCTAAGTCATAGCATGCATGCTAGGCCGAGTCTCTTCCTTGGTTAGGGTTGATAGTGCTCAGCAGCGACTAACCCCTAGCTTAGAGGTCGAGTGCGCGTCTATCTGTTTCTTTTTCTGTCCTCGTTTGGTTCGCAGGGCACATGAGTACTTTTGCTGAGCTACTTGGAAGAAGGGAAACGGACCGACGTCCCAACCCCGGCAAACCAGAGTTGCCGGGGGCTGCAACCACAGGGATCCAACCGCGGCAAGACAAGGTTGCCGGGGGCTGCAGATCCAGATAAGTCTTTTATCCTCTGTCATGCATTTCGGAACAGGACTGGGGCATGTGAAACCTCGTTTTTATCTCTAGGCTGTCGTGCTCCCCTTTTTCCTATACCTAAGGATTATTTCCTGGGTCCGGATTTGGTTGTAGCCGCATCGGCAAGGAGGTAGAACGAGGAGCCGGAAGCCCAACTCATCCCTGCCTCCGCCAAGAGCGCGAGGACGGTCGAGTGGGGTGGGGGGACGGCAAGGCCTGTTGCCGGGCGAAAAACATTTATCTTAAACAATAACAAGGATTCGCTCCTTGTCGCGGGACCGACCCGCGAACGAAAAACCTGGCAGGCATCCCTTTTTCATTAAAAACATCCCATACAGGTACAGTTCGTACGAAATGAAAAACATGAACACAGGGGATTACAAGCGTTAAACTTAACAAGGCCCGAAGGCTTACAGATTAAAAAAGAGATAAGGTGCACGTGATTCTTTTCTTGTCCCTCTCCTCAGGAGGCAGGTCAAGGAGGCGAGAGGACAAAAGGGGCGCCTAGGCGAGCTACGAGCAGCAGAAAGCACCAAGAGAACACCTCAGTTGCCGCCCACGGGTAGGCCGGTGATGACGGTGCCGGGAAAGGAGCCGGAAGACGAGGCGGCAGGACCGGCAGTACGTGATGAAGGCGTCAGTGCCCGTGTACTCTGAGTTGACGGCCTTGCCGCTCGCCCTCTTCCTCTTCTGCAGCCTCCCGACGCCAGCCGCCCAAGGAGACGGCCCTGAGAAGTTCAAGGAGCGTCCAGGTGCAGATGCTGCTGCTGACGCACCCGCCTAGGCGCAGGGCGTCCGACGGCTAGTCAGACTCATCCCCGTCATCTGCCCCGCTGTCCTCCTCGTCACTTTCGCTCAAGGAAGAGCTTCCATCGTCGGAATCTCCATCGGAGGAGCTCTCCGCGCAGCACTTTAGGCGAGTCCTGAACTCTCCAAAGACCTTGACGGAGAGCAGGCCGTCCTCCATCACTTTGAAGTAAAGGACGAGCCCCGCCATCAGGCTGTGGATGCGGGCGAACGTCTTCCACCCACGACGGAGGTACATGACCCGAGGAGCCAGGAAGTCGACGTCGACCCGCGTGCCCCCATTCCCACAACCCCTCATGTGCAACCTGAGGGTCTGGGGCGTGTTATGCTCCATCACCCGAGAAAACGAGGCGGGAAGACGAAGACGACGACGCGGAGGCCGGCGCAGCCTGATGAAGAGCTCGCAAGGTTGGTCTTCAACGTGGCCCTCCATCGGGAAGGGCATCATTGGTGAGGGCAAGGCCGACGCACCGCCCCGTCCTCCTCTTCCCCGAGCACTATGGCCTCTGCTCCAGCCTTGCCCACGGCCTCGCCCCCTCCCCCTTCCCCTCGCGGCCGGTTCCACCACCACGGGCTCAGGAGGAGGAGGGACGCGCTGTCGAGCGGTGACCCTCGCCGCCACCGTTGAGGGACCCAGATTCCCTTTCTCCATGGCGAGTGAAAGGAAGAAGCAGAAGCAGGAGAAGATAGATAACAAAAGAGGCGGGGTCGGGGCTCAGCCACCCCGCTCGGCCAATCCAGCCACCGGAGGCGCAGGGAATCAGGACCGACCCACTGCCCCAACCAGCGACGGCCCGGTTTCCTGCCTCCACCGCTTGCCACCCCAGGCGCATGAAGGACGCATGGCGGACGTGCAGAACTGAGGGGACGGGTGAAGTGACCTCTCCCCACCCCGTGATCGTGGGGAGTGGACGCCTTGAAGACTGCGACCCGCCCCCGTTCAGTAAATGAGCCGTGCCTCCACCCCTCCCTCTTTCTACAGGGAAGGCGCGAGCCGCCTCTTTACTGTGATGTGACGCATGCGTGTGGAAACCGCCCCACGCACGCCGCCCACATCACGCACACCCCTCCACGCCACGCCACGCACGCGGGTCGTGGGAAGCACAACGCGCGAAAAGTCTTACTGCGGTAAAAACCGCCCCTCCTACCCGTGCACCGTTTTGGGCCTGGCCCAACAACGTGTCGCGCTTATGTGTGGCCCAGGCCCCGGGGCTCCTGTCGGTATACAAAAAGAGGGGTGTGTTTTTGTACCCCTTTACCTGTGCACGGGCAGTCGAAGCCGCGCCTATGGTCACGCCAAGCAGAACAGGGAAGGTGAGCCAAGGTACGACTAAAGCCCAAGACAATCAAAGCAACGCCAAGGCCAAGACCACGAAGAGCAGAGGGACGAAGCAGGTCCCCCCGGCAAGACCCTTGCCGGGCAGCCTCAGCAGCCCCAATAAGACCCTTGCCAGGGCAGCTCGCCCCACACCAACAGAGCGAGCCACCCTTGAGCCCACGGCCCCCAACGCCATCATCAACGTGGGGCCAGGACTCGGGAAGGCACCTCTGTGGTGGCATGCGGATCTTTGTGAAGACATATTCAAGATCAGATGAGGATTAGAAGACGACAATTCTCGGCAAGATCCTTGCCAAGGAAGGCCACCAGACCCCCGGCAAGGCCCTTGCCGGGGACGACAACGCGCCACGGCAAGACCCTTGCCGGGCCACCCGGCAAGGCCCTCGCCAAGGACGCCAGCGGGGCCACCGCCAGGCCCGCGCCAACCAAGCTTCCACCACCGTTCACATGCAGCTGCCAGCCCAACTAGCTGGGCGGGCACCTGCGTGGCAACATGCAGCTCCTAGGCCAACTCATTGAGCGCTTGTGTGGCGACATGCAGATCTTCGTGAAGGCTCCGCCACTGCGCCACCTAAGCTGCCTGCCCGCCTACATAGCACCACGCACGCATCGCTGGCCAGGGAGCGTGTCAAAGCGAGGTGGAGCGGCGACAGACGGGACAGGCCTTGCCCCCGTCCCCAATAAAGCAAGGGGACACCTTAGCTACGCATTAAATGCGTCTTGTCCTGTAATATGAGCGATAAGCTATGGGCACTATATGCCTTTCCACCTCCAGTGTGTCATTGTGGCAGCCCCTTCCAACTATAAAAGGAGGCCCATGGCATACTGGAGGGGGATTCGGCTCTTTCGAACCACGCACTGACCACAGCTAGCTCGGGAGCTCAAGAACTCTTTGAAATACACCCACCAAAGCAGGACTAGGGTTTTATGCATCTTTGCGGCCCGAACCTGGGTAAACGATCCTTGTGCTGTCTACTAGCCCTGCTCTTCTCGCAAGCCCGCGCCCCGGCAACCGTAGTAGGGATTCTTGTGATCCCATAGGTGTCGTTCCACACCGACATAAATATTATAAATAGCGAGTGTGGAATAATGGTGGATCGGTGTGCAGAATTGTCCTAGGCAGTCGTTAACAAGACAGGTAATCACTATTGCAGTTTCATATGAGGGAGAGGCATAAGCTAACATACTTTCTATACTAGGATCGTATGCACTTATGATTGGAACTCTAGCAAGCATCCGCAACTACTAAAGATCATTAAGGTAAAACCCAACCATACAATTAAAGCATCAAGTCCTCTTTATTCCCATACGCAACAATCCCTCTTACTCGAGTTTGTGTTTCAGTCACTCACCAACCCACTATAAGCGAATCATGAACGTATTGCAACACCCTACAGCGGGGATCCCTCATGCTTGCGCGACACGGAGGGCACCATAGGACAACACCAAAGTAAAACATACAACTCATACCAATCTAGATCATCAATCAACCCAAAGACAAAAGATATCTACTCAAAACATCATAGGATGGCAACACATCATTGGATCATAATATGTGTCATAAAGCACCATGTTTAAGTAGGGGTTACAGCAGGGTGCGGGAGAGTGGACCACGTAAAAGAGATGAGGATGGTGATGATGGTGGTGATGTTGATGAAGACGATCACCACGTCGATGATTCCCCTCCCGATGGCACTCCGGCGCCACCGAGAGAGAGGAGGAGAGGTTCTACCCCTTGTGCTTCCTCCTCCATGGCCTCCCCCCTAGATGGCGGAAGGGTTCTCCCTCTGATCCTTGGCCTTCATGCCGATGATGGCCTCTCCGGGATACTCCTCCATGGCCACCGGTGATGATGGCCCCCTCCGGCAGGGTGCGAGAGAGGGCCTAGATTGATTTCTCGTGGCTACAGAGGCTTGCAGCGGTGGAACTCCTGATCTAGGTTAATATTCTGAGGTTTCTGTATTTATAGGAATTTTTGGCGTCGGTCTCACGTCAAGGAGGTGCCCGAGGTGTCCACGAGGCAGGCCCACATGCCTGGAGGGGGGGGGGGGCGCCCCCACCCTCGTGGGTGCCTCGGGACTCTCCTGGCCCAACTCTTTTACTCCGGGGTGTTCTTTTGGTCCATAAAAAATCGTCAAAAATTGGCGCGTCAATTGGACTCCGTTTGATATTCCTTTTCTGCAAAACTCAAAAACAAGGAGAAAACAGAAACTGTCACTGGGCTCTAGGTTAATAGGTTAGTCCCAAAAATCATATAAAATAGCATATAAATGCATATAAAACATCTAAGATGGATAATATAATAGCATGAATATTTCATAAATTATAGATACGTTGGAGACATATCAGCATCCCCAAGCTTAATTCCTGCTCGTCCTCGAGTAGGTAAATGATAAAAGAAATAATTTATGAAGTGTGAATGCTAGCAGGTGCACAAGTTTGATCAATGATAATTTCAGTCACCTTTTCTAGCATCATTATATGTCATAACAGTAGCTCATCTCATAAAACTTCTCATGATAAAGTAACAACCTATTCACATGTTAAAGTATAGATCATAAACTTTCTTGAAAACTAACAAACCGTGTTATGAGTTAACAAACCGTGTTATGAGTCATGAAACAATTACAATTCATCTTATTTTCAGGAAGAGTCTATGTCAGAGCTTTGATTTAGCAAACTCCACATACTCAACTATTATTTAGTCTTTCACAATTGCTAACACTCACGCGATATTTATGGGTTCAAAGTTTTAATCAGACACAAAGAAAGATAGGGGCTTATAGATTCGCCTCCCAACCTTTTACCTCAAGCGATATATATATATATATATATATATATATATATATATATATATATATATATATATATATATATATATATATATATATATATATACATATACTAGTACAATGCCCGTGCGTTGCCACGGGTTTTTAAAATATTTTGCCATAACACATATTAAATTTTACAAATGTTTGTTGATAATTTTAAAACATCATCCAAATCCATTAGTTCTTATCTCTGACGAACAAAAGTGGAAATAAATTTTATACTACATTATTTAAGTATAGCAAACATGACCGTGCGTTGCAACGGAAGTAAATAAATAAATATGTGCTTGGAAACCTGAAAAAACTTGACCATAATGAATAGTTAGTTTGATACATAAGGCTTTCATTAATATGATCATAAGCATCATCGTCACGAAAATTGTTCATCAGAAGTTCAACTGACATAATGAACGTAGATCAAGACTCCCAACACGTCTACATCCTCTACTCTCCAATGTAGATAGCACTCCCCGTTTATCCTTTTTTCTATCCTCGCCTATGATGATTGTGGTGTCCAGTTCATAATGTGTCCAAACGTGATCAATTTCATGACAATGAGCACGCCACCCCACGTGCACACATGTCGCTGCATCCACGCTAGGGAAAATTTAAAACTTTACAAACTAATTTGTCAAGTTGGACAGGAGGACGCCCTCTGCGCCCTGCACCTGTCTCTACATCTTCCCTCATATTCCTACTTGTTTTTGCACAAAGCACGCCGCTACGTAGCCTATTGCCATGAAGTTAGTCAAAGTTGAGGAACTGTGTCACGACACATTAAGGGAGGTGAAAAGTTCGGTAAGGACAGAGTGATATGGGAGGATATAGATGCCAGGCGAGACATGGCGAGATGTGATGCCGGCGTCTAAGGGCACCAGCGGGTCGAGCGAGACGGACTTCTGCCCAGTAGCGACGTCGAGAAAGAAGTGTCAATTACAGGCGCCGACCAATCTACGCGTATTATGGGCTTATATGGTCTAGTTTTAGTTTTTCATATCAAGATGATTTGTTTTTCTTTGATTGAGCGATTCGTATGAACATGTTTGATGCACCTTTGGATTTCTATGAATCTGTGATATATGCTTTTTTGGATCATATTTCAAAGTTACAGCCCAGCGAATTGTGTTCTCCTATGCCGAACGGACGCCGCGCCGGAGACGCACTCACGCATGACTTGGGACACTCACACAGTCGACCAGTAATCCTATATGCTTCGACGCCCGTGTATGTACTACACGTCACACACCATGTTTCACTGGACAGGGCCTCCGCATGCCAGCCATGCACACCACACACACAGCCACGAGTCGGACACATGCAACAGCAGTAAGCACAGCTGCTGCTACCGCCAAACCCGTGCAGGAAAATGGCTGGATGATCCATCCCACCCTTACCATGCGAAAATGAAAGATGACTCGCATCTCTCTCTCTCTGCTTGGAATAATGGTGGTCCTCCGTTCGCTGCCTCTCCACCACTCCTCCTCTACCTTCTTCTTCCTCCCCTCTTTCTCCTCCTTCACGTCCTACCTCCGCCACACCTCCCCATCCCTCCCATGGCAGGCTCCCTCTTCTTCCTTCGCCACCATGACTTCGTTTCTCCATCCCTCTATTTTCCCTACAAGAGCACCCCACGCGGCATGGAGTTTGCACTGGACATCCCCTGCCTCGCACCGCCGCCTCGTTAGCCCCGCCGACGGAGCACGCCACCGCTAGCGGACCAGGCCGCTTCCCCTGCGACACCTCTCTTTCTCCCTCTTTTCCTTCTCCTCCCTGGATCGTCCTCACCCCCCACGCATCTCTCTCCCTATCTGTGTTCCAGGAAACGGCCATGGCCGAGCACCAAGCCGGATCGAGCTTTGTCGCCCTCTGATGTCCGTCGCGCCGGCCAGCCTCCTCTACGCTGAGGCCCTGCAACCATCCGACCGACTCGGATCTCGCCGGACCCGTCCGGATCAGGACCCGCGTTGCCCGCTGAGCTTGCCACCTGCGCCGTCGATGCCTCTTCTATCGAGCACGAGCTCGTCCCTGGACTCCTCTGCTCGCGTTGACCCGAGCGAGCGAATGACGATGACGCCCGTGGACAGCACCGTCGTGGGTGCACCCTGCACCGCGCTGCTGCACCTCCTACTCCCGCTACCGTCTGCTGCAGCAAACCGCCGCCTCGTCTCCCCTCCTTTCTCCAATTTTTCCTCTCCCCATCTCCCCGTCTCCTTTCTGACAGGAGCCCAGATGCCATGAATTCGCCCGGGAAATCACGCTCCGGCCTTAATCTTCGTCACCGGTGACCCCCTTCCTCACCGCCCGCCTCTGAATCCTCCCCAGCCCCTGCCGCGTACGGATCCGTTCGCTGCAAGCTCTAGCCGCCGCCGCCGTTCTGCAGATCGCGGGTTGAATAGACGAAAATACAAGGTCCTGTTTGTAAATTTGAAACGGTTTTTTGACTTACTAAAACCGGTAGTGCTAGTTGATTTCACGGAACTATAGGGGGTTTCTATAAATATGCGCGACGGACCACCAGAAGCAGTAGGTGCTTTATTATTAGTATATATATATATATATATATATATATATATATATATATATATATATATATATAAACACTATTCTGATCATGGGATCATAATAATATTCTGATCACAACCTGGCCTGCCCCGCTAGTAGTACGTTGAACTTTCCTGTGAACTCGGTTGAACTTCCGCCAACATTGCCCAAACAGGGCTTGCAATATACCGTTGGAAAGCTATGGACACCAATATCATGACCCAAATTAATTTTTTTGGCAAAATATAAGCGGTTTAAGTGCAGTTTTGAAAACCGTTTTTTCTTCGCATAAAAAACGTGAATGGTATTTTCGATCGCATTTCTAAACCGTTTATCGAAATGAGGCATATAATATGGCGTTGGAAAGCTGCTGCAAAACCGCTCCTTGCACATGTTGAAAGTTATTTCTAATTCCCTATGGTTAAAGAGTAATTTGAAAAAACGTAAAATTTCGTAAACCGAACAGCTGAGTTCATTTTTTCGATGTCATTTCTAAACGGCTAATCCAATGTAGGCATATGATATGGCGTTGGAAAGCTTATGAAAATGCGCTACTTTTGCATCTTGAAAGTTTTTTTTTCTAATTTTGAATGGTTTAAGAATAATTTAGAAAATGGTCCAAGTCCTACCGAGTTCGTATTTTCGAGCTAAATTTTTAACCGTGCGTCCGAATGCCGCAAATGATATGGCGTTGGAAAGCTTGAACAAATGCAAAACTTTTTGGTATGTATTGTTTTTCCCAATTCTTTACGAGTTTAAGTCAGTTTCGAAAATGGCGAAAAATGTATTTTCGCCGTAATTTCTACAAACTTTATCGTAATTAGGCAAATAATATACCGTTGAAAAGCTACGGAAAATGCAAAACTTTTTCATGTTGACGGTTTTCTCTGATTCCTAGTCGTTTTCAAGTAATTCCGAAAACGGCGGGATCATTCATTCTGCCTCTATCGCGAAACAGATTCTTCGAAAATGCACCGCATGAAGAACCTGAACTTCTCGGTGCGTGTACCTGAACTTCACTCTGTTTTTCACTTGATTTTTTTGCTCGTATATCTTCATCCACTTCTCGTAGCTCTCCATCCCAGTCACGGGAATTGAGTGGGTGATATACTGATGGAAAGCTGCTGTAAACACACAACTTTTCCGTGTTGATCATTTTTTCATACTCGCGACGATTTTGAAAGTTTTTCATCTGAAATTCATTCAGTGTAGTAGGTGAGCTTCCTGCTGTTTTCACGTTGAACTTCTGTGACGTATTTTCGTTTGCAGTAGTTGAACTTCTGTGTTGTTTTCACCTCTATCACAAGAATTTTTGAACTTTCTCCGGTCGAGCGCTTGAACTTCTAGCAAGAAAACTTTAGGCTTAGCATTTTCATTCTTTTCTTAATACAAAATGCACACCGTGTACTACGTGAACTTCTGGCAGTTATCGATCTGAACTTCTGAGATCATGCGTTCTGCCTTCATCGAAATAACAGAGTCTCCGAAAAAGCACTTCGTGAAGAGACTGAATTTCTGGATCAGTTCTTTTTGAACTTCATTCTATTTTTCACGTGTTATATTTTACCCGTAACTCCCCAACCACTTACCAGAATTGAGCAAATGATACATCAATGAAAAGTTGTTGAAAACACGCAACTTTCCCGTGTTTATCATTTTTTCATACTTGTGACGGTTCAAAATAATTTTTTCATTCACATTTTGTGTTTTAATTGGTATACATGAAACTTTTAAACTGTACATCGGAATGTAACATATAATATACCGTTGGAAAGCTTATGAATAGGAGCATCTTTTTCATATAGACAGACGTTACAATTTTTGTCGTTTGAGAGCAGTTTTAAAAATGAAAAAGACAACGTCGTTTTTTGCCTGTTTTTACATGTAATTGAAGGTTGGACGTCTCGCACTAGAGATCTTGAACTTCACCAGGAGGGGCACGTGAACTTCTTGCAACAAACTTTCTAAGCTTTTTATTTTCTATTATTATATTCCTATCTAAAACGCATTTCCTGTACTAGTTGAACTTCCCGCTGTTTTCACCTTAAACTTTTGTCACGTATTTTTGTTCAACCTCTCTCACAAGAATTTTTGAACTTTCTCGGGTAGAGCACTTGAACTTCTAGCAACAAACTTTTTAGCATTTTATTTTTCATTCTTTTTTAATACAAAATTCACACCATGTAGTACGTGAACTTCTGGCTCTTATCAATTGAACTTCTCTCTGCTTCTCTTTAGTAACGTAAAAAATGTGAGATTTTATAGACATCGAACCGCTCTAACTTTTGTATTCTCATGTGAAACGCATTTCGTGTAGTAGTTGAACTTCTCGCTGTTTTGGACGTCTCTGTGTCGTAGTTTTTGAACTTGTTCGGGGCTTCACGTTTTTTAGTTTTTTTTTACATTAGACCAACATACTAAAAGCACATTTTTTTGCATCAATGCATACTATTGAACTTCATGAAACAATGCAAAACAAGAAATATATGATCGATGTATTTTCTCTGTAGTAGATGCATAACAACTACGGGGAGGAGAATCTTTTGGTAGTAACGGGAAAAATTCGAGTTTTTGTAATAAATATCAAACCGCTCCACTTTTTGAAATTGAACTTATTGGTTTATTATTTACTAGCAAGGAAAAAATCTGGGTTTTTCATATACATTAAACTATTCTATTTTGAAAAATTGAACTTCTTGGTTTTTCAATTTGGACTTGGTGTTATTTCTTTTAGTAACAGAAAAATCCTAGTTTCTTAATAAACATCGACCTATTCCGTATTTTAAAAATAAACTTCTAAGTTTTTTTAACAGAGATAATCCCTTGTTATATGAAATTGTTTGAGATGTTTTTTTTAATTTGATCTTCTTACGGTTTCTAATAAACATTGAACTTCTTCGTATTTTTAAATTTGAACCTCTAGGCTTTAAATCCATAAAAAATATTCTTGGTTTCAGGTTTTAGGCACGAGAAAAATCTTATTGTTATATTAACATTGAACTGCTCGCCTTTTTTAATTTGAGGCTCCTTTTTATTTTTAAAAAAATGGAACGTCCTTCTTTTTGTAAACATGTGTTGTTGTCTATTATTTTAATTTAAACTTATTTGAACTTCATGCAGACTTTTAGCGCCAACTTTCAAAATAAAGGGGGGGGGGAGGGGGGTTTCAATAAACTTTTTTTGAAGGTTTCCTTAGTGTTGATGTTTTTTCTAATTTTACCAATTCTGAACTTGCGTGCACTTGTTCTTTCAGACACAAACAATTGTAGTTTAAAAATTTGAACCTCAAGATTATGTGTACTTTCTCCTGTAAATGAGGTTAAGGAACCTTTTTTGCACAAGTGAACTTCTGACATTTGAAAAGGAAAAATTCCTATGAAGCTTCAACTATGTCGAGAACATACATATGTGAGGAACACCCCCACCCAGATTTGCACTATCTTTCAAACATATAACAAACATTAGACCGCATATATTTTACAGCCTAAACGAAGCAACATTACAGCAACCAAGGAGATGCTGGGAAGAAACAAGCAGATCAGTCTCAGTTATAACAAATAATATGCCACAAGTACCAAAGTTTATGTGTTAACGGGCAAGGGGCATCTAAGAAAATTATAAACCACACATAGAACATATACTATGGCTGCATTATTTGTCATCGTAGTCGTGACTTTTCAAAAGAAGTTGTAGTCCCAAACTGAAGAGGCCATATGTGTTGACACAAGTTAAACACAAGAGCCAGACTACTGAGAGCTTCACAATCTCTAATGCATATCTTCGACTGAAGTTGCACTCTTGAGCTTAGCTTTGTCAACAATGGCCTTTGATCTCGCGAGGTGTGGAAGAAGAAGCGAGAATTCCTGAAATATTGCAGAGATGTTGTTAGGAATCCATAATGGTTCTTACAAATGAAGTACAGAAGTCGAAAGAATGGCTACTATCTTGGTATTAAGTTCAGTAGAAGTTGCAAGAAAATATTGCCATGTGGAAGTTGTTGTCTGTATTTTATTACCTCTGAGGTTCCACTCTCAAGGAAAACACCCTTCAATCGACTATGTGCAAGATATAACAAGCTAAAAGATTGTCAAAGAGGTCAAGCAAGATTGTTGTGGCTAGATAACATGAAAATTTGTCAGCCACAGTTTTTTTGTGCTCCCCTGCATACACACAACAATCATCAACTTCCATATAAATGGACTTCAATTTTCTAACAACATGAATTTTGTTGTTGTCGCTGTACATGAACTCCTCCTGTAACCAAAGAGAGGATTTTTCGTTCAAGGCATATACACAAACATCTTGTGAGCACTGCTAGTAGAAGAGAGGGAAGCTCGATGCGGACACCCTGGGGCGTGGGGAGCAGAGTCGAAGGCGGTAGCAGCATGGAGGAAGTGGGGCAGCAGTAGCATGGAGGAAGAGGGGCGGCGGCAGCATGGAGGAAGATAGGCGGTAGTGATGACTAGGTGGTGCGCGGTGGCTCTGTTCCACACAACAGAGCCGGGAGGCAGGCCGGGAGGAGGAATGTGGCAGTGCAGGGTGGCGTGGGCGGCTCTCATGCCGGCGGCGGAGAGAAGAAAGTGAGCACAGGGGAGGACCACTGGTGGGGGAACATGCATCGAGTCGCCGATTTGGGAGGAACTAGAGGGAAGAAGGTCGCGATGGGAGAGGAGGAAGGTCGCAGCGGCAGAGGAAGAAGGTCGCGGCGGCCGAGGAGGATGGATGCGTGCCGCCGTCGGTGGTCGAGGAGCGGCGGCGTGGGCGTCGTCGGAAGCTGTGGCGGGTGGAGGGGACTGGGAACCTTGGCGGCGATCCAGGACGATACGGGGGCGGCGCAAGCCGGGAGGAGGAGGCCGCGCGCGGGAAGGAGGAGGCGGCGGAGCTTGCGAGTGGAGGCGGCGGTTCCGGTGGCCAGCAGCGGGTGGGCGTTGGGGTCGGGTGGCCGGCGGCAGGAGGTGCGTCGGGGTTGGGGGCGGCGGTGGGAGGGGGTCAGGGGATCTGACAGTGTGGGAGGTGGGGTTGGGGTTGGGCATGGGCCGATCCGTTTTTGTGTGTGTGTTTTCGAAAGTTCGGAAACGTCCATCGGGCCTATATAGTGCGCGTCGTGATCCAAATAACTATTCTGATCCCAGTATCAGAATAGTGTTGTCCTATATATATATATATATATATATATATATATATATATATATATATATATATATATATATATATATATATATCAGAATCTTTCCAACACAATGTGCTTGCTAAAGGATAAAATGTAAAAAGGAAAGGTGAAGATCACCATGACTATTGCATAAGGTAGAAGATAAAAGTAAAAGATAGGCCCTTCGTAGAGGGAAGCATAGGTTGCCATGTGCTTTTATGGTTGGATGCACAACATCTTAATGCAAAAGAACGTCACTTTATATTGCCACTTGTGATATGGACCTTTATTATGCAGTCCGTCGCTTTTATTTCTTCCACATCACAAGATCGTATAAAGCTTATTTCCTCCACACTAATCAATCATACATATTTAAAGAGCAGTTTTTATTGCTTGCACCGATGACAACTTACTTGAAGGATCTTACACAATCCATAGGTAGGTATGGTGGACTCTCATGGCAAAACTGGGTTTAAGGGTATTTGGAAGCACAAGTAGTATCTCTACTTAGTGTAAAGAATTTGGCTAGCATGAGGGGGGAAAGGCAAGCTCAACATGTTGGGCGATCCATGACAATATACTTTATTTCAGATATAAGAAAACATAACCCATTACGTTGTCTTCCTTGTCCAACATTGTCGGGGGGAATCGGCTTCCTCGAACACCTATGGGGACCGAGCCCCTTACTGGTTCGGCGGGGGGCGGAAGTTGCACAAAGAGCGGATCGAGGCGGTGCACACAAGGGATTTTACCCAGCTTCGGGCCGCAAGGATGCGTAAAACCCTACTGCTGCTTTGTGGATTGTATTGTGTTCTTGCTCGGGAGCGCGCGGTGCTACAGTACACACGAGCCGCTGGCGAGGCCGGGCGTGGCGATGGGTGTCCTCCCCCCTACGTGCGCATGGGGCCTCCTTTTATATGCTCAAGGGGTTACCCACAGGTGGCAGCGCAGGTGGGGGCAAAAATGGGAGAATGCTGTAGTGGGTACAGCTGCCTGCACAGTGGCTGTACAGTGCTATCATACCTAACTCTGACGGCAGGGGACAAGGGCATTAAATGCCCGTCCGCGTCGCCAAGACGATGCAGGGAAGTGGACCGTCAGGAGCGCCACCGTTTGCCACGATGGCTACTCTGTCAGCTTCGCTTCACCACCGCATGCCCCTGGCTACACAACCTCCCGCCACGTGTGCCTGGAATGCCCCCAGAGCGACACGTTGGTGGGTGAGCTGGAGCGCAGGCACGGGGTGGTAACTTGCCGCGGCAAACGTCTTGCCGCGGTGGATGTCTTGTCGCGCCCGGGAGCTTGTCGCTCACCGGGCCTTGCCGGAGCGCGGGACGCGCCGTGGCAAGGTCCTTGTCGTGCCGTGATTGGCCTTCCCGGCAAGCTCCTCTTGCTGGGGTCTTGTGCTTCGAGCGGTCGTCCCGGCAAGCTCCTCTTGCCGGGGCCTTGCTCTCTTCGGGTGGCCTTCCCGGCAGGCTCCTCCTGACGGGGCCTTGGCTCAAATACTTTGTTCTTGGATGGCCCAAAAAAGGGACCATGGAGAGTCTTGGCGATCGCCTGGCAAGCCTTGCCGCGGGGTGCTACGACTGCCCGTGCACAAGTTCGGGATACTAAGGTACCCCTACTTTAGTACACCGACAGGAGCCCCCGGGCCTGGGCCATACACGGTGCCGAGCGCTGTTGGGCCAGGCCCAAAACAGTGCACGGGCACGCGCGGCCTGGGTCACGCTGCATCCGCTTCTGCGCCCACCACGTCCTCCCCGAACGGCATGCGTCGAACGCGGCATCGTGGGGAGAGGCGTGCGTGACGTGGGCGGTGTGCGCGGGGCCGAAACCCGCAGGCATGCGTCACGTCGCCATAAAAAGGGGGGACGGTTCGCGCTAGCTCCATAAGTGGAGGGAGCCGTGGAGGCGTGGCTTGTTCGCTGGACGGGGCCGATGCACGGTTTCCGAGGCGCCCATTCCCCACGATCATGGGGTGGGGAGAGGTCGCCTCATCCGTCGCCTCGGTCCTGCGCGTCAGCCACGCGGCTTCCATGCACCCGGGGTTGCGGACGGTGGAGGCAGGGAACCGGGCCGTCGCGGGTCGGGGCAGCAGGTCGGCCCCAGTCGCCTGGTCTCCCCGCGTCTTGATTGACTGAGCGGGGCGGTCGAGCCCCCACCCTGCTCCTTTATAAAGAGCAAGAGGGGGCGACGGGAACTCACACTCCTCCATCCCTTCTCCTCTTCATCCTCTGACCCCCTCTCTCCATTAGCCATGGAGAAAGGGAATCCGGGTCCTTCATCGGTGGCGGCGAGGGTTGCCGCCAGGCAGCGCGCCCCTCCTCCCCTTGCACCCGCGGTGGCTGAGCCAGCCGTAAGGGGAAGGGGGAGGGGGCGAGGTCGTGGACGAGGGCGTGGACGAGGCCGCGGCTCTTAGGGAAGAGGCGGGCGGGCCGACGCGCCGGCCTCGCCTCCGCCAGCGGCACCTCTTCCCATGGCGGTCCATCTCGGGGACGATCCTTGCGAGTTCTTCGTCAGGCTGCGCCGGGCGCCTCGCCGCCGCCTCCGCCTCCCGGCTCCCTTCGCGAGCGTGATGGAGATGGAGCAACCCGAGACGCTAAGGCTGCGCATGAAGGGCTGCGGGATCAGCGGCATGCGGGTCCATGTCGAGTTCCCAGCCCCCGGCGTAGTGTATCTTGGCCGAGGGTGGAAGACATTCGCCCGTATCCACACCTTGACGGAGGGGTTCACCCTCCATTTCAAGTTGATGGAGGGCGATCTCCTCTCCGTCAAGGCCTTCGGGGACTTCGGGACCCGGGCCCGGTGCTGCGTGGATAGCTCCTCCGACAGCGAAAGCTCCTCCTCGAGCGAGAGTGACGAGGAGGGGAGCGACAGCGACGACGAGGGCAGAGGTCGTCGGGATGACGGGTCCGACTAGGCGCCGGTCGCAGCTTCGTGTGGCACCGGCGACCCCATCATCCGGGTCGCCGGCTCCTTGAGCTTCTCGGGGTCATCTTCCCGGGCGGCTGGAGTGGCGAGGCTGCGGAAGAGGAGGAGGACTGGCGGCAAGGCCGTCAACTCGGAGTATGAGGGCTAGGTGCCCCCGACAGCGTGTTGACGTCCCGCTGCCTCATCTTCGAGCTCCATCTCCGGCGCCACCACCACCATCCAGCCTCCGGAGCCCCCGGGGCGTTCTGTTGGTGTCTTCTGCCACCCGTAGCTCACCTAGGCGCCCCTTTCGCCCTTTTCGCCTCCTTGTCCTACCTCCTGAGGAGAGAGACAAGAAAGGGATTACGGGCATCTTATCTTTTTTCAATCTGTAAGCCCTCGGGCCTTAGTTGCATTTAAAACTTGTAATCCCATCTTTCATGTTTTTCATTCTCTCTGAACAGTACCTGAGCGGAATGTTTTTAATGAAAAGGGGATGTTTGCCAGGCCATTTATCCTGTGGGTAAAACCCACGCCAAGGAACGAATCCTTTATATCGTCAAGATAGACACTCCTTTGCCCGGCAACAGGCCCTGCCGTCTTCCCGCGCCACTCGACCTCTCTCACGCCTTTGGCGGAGGAAGGGATGAAGCGAGTTCGGGCCCCTCGTTCCGCCCCTTCGCCGCCACGACTACTACCAAAACGGGCCCCAGGAACGCGCTCTGGGGCCTGCCGTTAAGGGAGCACGGTAGCTTTTAGGAGGGAACAAGGTTTTCGTATTCCACAGTCCATAAGAGAATGCATGACAAGGGATGCGAAAACTTATCTGGGATTGCAGCCCCCGGCAACTTTGGCTTGCCGCGGGCAAATCTTCGTACTTGCAGCCCCCGGCAATACTAGCTTGCCGGGGACCAGATGCTGGCCCGCCCTTCTTCTCTTCTTCGCCCTTAAGCGGTCTGGCCAGGATGTACAAAACCCTGCGAACCAAAGGAAACGAAGGAACAGGAAAAAGGACGCAGACTCGACCTCTAAGCTGGGGGTTAGCAGCTGTTAGGCACTATCAACCCTAACCAAGGATGAGACTCGACTCAGCATGCATGCTAAAACTTAGGGCACCAGCGCTTCATTTCTGCTGCTCAGGGTCTGTGCCTGGCTTTGTACAAAGGATTACATGCAACTGCGGCAAGACTTGTACAAAAGGTTGGTTGCCGGGCAGGGCCCGACAACCGCGCCTTATGGGTAAAACTTACGAAGATGCTCAATATTCCAGGAGTTGCTCACCGGAGTGCCATCTTCGGTCTCGAGGCGGACAGCGCCGGTCCTCGTGACTCGTCTCACCCGGTAAGGGCCTTCCCACTTCGGTGTCAACTTGTTATGATTCTTGGCGACGGGGCGCGCCGAAGAACAAGGTCGCCTTCCTCGAAGCTTCTGGCTTTAACTTTGCGGCTATGGTAGCGATGCAAAGCTTGCTGGTAGCGAGAGGCTCGCACAGCAGCCTGAAGACGATCTTCCTCAAGGAGCAGCGCGTCATCTTCACGCAGCCGCTCTTGCTCAAGCTCATCATAAGCGAGCACTCAAGGTGACCCGTATACGAGTTCCGTGGGGGTAACTGCTTCTGCTCCATAGACTAGAGCAAATGGTGTCTGGCCAGTGGCTCGATTTGGCGTCGTTCTGATCGACCAAAGAGCCACCGGCAGCTCCTCGATCTAGTTTCTTCCGCACTTGTGCAGCCTGTCGAAAGTCCTGGTCTTGAGCCCGCGCAGTACTTCGGCGTTGGCCCTTTCAGCTTGACCGTTGCTCCTGGGATGAGCAACAGAAGCGAAGCAGACCTTGGCGCCGAGATCTTGGACGTATTGCATGAAGGCGCGGCTCGTGAATTGTGTACCGTTGTCGGTGATGATCCTGTTGGGGATCCCGAAGCGGCAGACAATCGACCTGAAGAACTTGATGGCTGACTGTGCTGTCACCTTCCTCACTGGTTCCACTTCCGGCTACTTTGTGAACTTGTCGATTGCGACGTACAAGTACTCAAAGCCCCCGACAGCTCGAGGGAAGGGGCCGAGGATGTCGAGCCCCCAGACCGAAAATGGCCAGGATAAAGGGATCGTCTGGAGAGCTTGAGCTGGCTGGTGTATCTGCTTGGCATGGAACTGGCACGCTTCACACTTGGTTACTTGTGCAGTTGCATCCTGGAGGGCTGTCGGCCAGAAGAAACCTTGCCGGAACGCTTTGCCGGCAAGTGCTCTTGCGCCAATGTGGTGACCACATATGCCTCCATGTATCTCTGCCAACAGCTGCTGTCCGTCTTCCCAGGAAATACACTTCAATTTCACCCTGTTGGGTCCTCTTCTGTACAGTGTGTCATCGACAAACTGGTACATACTTGACTGCCGGGCTACTCTTTCTGCTTCTTCTTGTTCATCGGGAAGTTCTCCTGTCTGGAGAAAACGGACGATCTGCTATGCCCATGCCGGAGCCTGTGGCTCGACGACAAGGACTAAAGGCGTGTCTGCTGCTGCGGGAACACCCGCTTCCACGACGAGGATCTGGGGCTCAGCCAGAGCTTGATGTTCCCCGGCAAGCTTGCCGGAGCGAAACTTGTCGGGAGCGCCTGCTTCTATAGAACAAACCCTGGGGTTTGCCGGAGCGGGCGGCTCCTCAGCATTCTTGGCGTCGATCTTGGGGACCTTCTTGGCGGCGGCTCCGGGGAGCTCTGCCGGAAGATAGTTGTCGGAGACCAACCTCCTCTTCTTGCTCTATTCGGTTGACGGTGTTACGGATGGATGAGTCAGCTTGAGCACAAAAGTCCCTGGTTCCACAGGTAACTTAAGCGATGCGCACTTTGACAAGCCGTCGACAATGTCGTTCTCAGTTCTCGGAATGTGTTCCATTTGCAGGCCGTCAAAGCGCTCCTCTAGCTTCCTCACTTCATCAACGTAAGCTTCCATCAACGGACTCTGGTAATCTTTGTTCACTTGGCGGACGGCAAGCTGCGAGTCTCCCCTGAAATGAGCTTCTTGATCCCAAGTTCTGCTGCGATCCTGAGACCGGCAAGCAAACCTTCATACTCTGTTGTATTGTTGGTTGCTTGCTCCTTGGGAAAGTGCATTTGGACGATGTACTTGAGGTGCTCTCCGGTGGGCGCGACAAGCAGTACGCCGGCGCCGGCGCCTTGCAGCGAGAAGGCCCCATCTAAGTACATCAGCCACTCTTTGCTTGCTTCTTTGGCGGGGATGCTCGTCTCTGGGATATCTTCGTCCGGTGTCGGTGTCCACTCCGCTATGAACTCCGCCAATGCTCTGCTCTGGATAGTCGAGGTGCTCTCGAACTGGAGGCCGAAGCTCGACAGTTCTAGTGCCCACTCGACAATCCTGCCTGTTGCTTCTGGATTCTGCAGTATCCTCTTCAGCGGAAAGCGGGTGACAACCGTAATCTCGTGTGCTTGGAAGTAATGGCGCAGCTTTCTCGAGGCCATGAGGAGGCCGAAAAGAAATTTCTGCACACCAGAGTACCTTGACCTAGCCCCCTGCAAAAGGGAGCTGACAAAGTAAACTGGGCGCTGCACCATTTTCTTCTTCCGCACCTCCACTTGCTCTTGCGCAGATTCATCCTTGTCGGGGCCAGAGCTTGTCGGGGAAGCCCCCTGCTTGTCGCTGGACGTGCTTGCCGCGGTCGCTGGCTCATCATCTGCCTCCCTCTCCGCTACCAACGCAGCACTAACCACTTGATTGGTTGCCGCCAGGTATAGCAGCAACTTCTCTTGTGGTTTAGGCGCGACAAGTATTGGAGCGGAGGACAGGTACTTCTTCAGGTCCTGCAGTGCAGCCTCCGCTTTCGGAGTCCATTTTACTGGACCTGCCTTTTTCAAAATTTTTAAAAATGGCAAGGCGCGTTCTGCAGACTTGGAAATAAACCTGCTGAGAGCCGCGACGCAACCGGCAAGCCTTCGTACGTCCTTGACACGGGTTGGTGCTTAAATCTGCTTGATGGCCTTGATCTTGTCTGGGTTGGCTTCTATTCCTCGCTGAGACACGAAGAACCCGAGAAGCTTGCCGGAAGGGACTCCGAACACGCACTTCTCGGGGTTGAGCTTGAGGCTGATCCTGTGCAGATTCGCAAAGGTCTCTTCTAAGTCTTGAATCAGGGTTGCCCTGTCTCTGCTCTTGACCACTATGTCATCCATGTAGGCCTCCACATTCCTGTGGATTTGTGGCTCAAAAGCAGTGTGGACAACCCTCGCAAATGTCGAACCGGCGTTCTTCAGTCCGAAAGGCATCTGTACGAAACAGTACGTGCCACATGGAGTGATGAACGCGGTCTTCTCTTCATCTTCTTCAGCCATGAAGATCTGATGATATCCAGAGTAGGCGTCAAGAAATGAAAGCAGGTCACATCCGGCCGTGGAGTCAACAATCTGGTCAATGCGCGGCAAGGGAAAGGGATCTTTGGGACAAGCTTTGTTAACATCAGTGAAGTCGATGCAAAGCCTCCATTTCCCATTTGCTTTGCGCACGACAACAGGATTGGCCAACCACGTCGGATGGAGCACACCTCTGACGAGGCCTGCCGCTTCCAACTTCTTGATCTCTTCTGCGATGAACTCTTGGCGCTCCACTGCTTGCTTCTTGACTCTCTGCTTGACGGGCCGCGCGTGAGGACAGACGGCGAGGTGGTGCTCAATCACTTTCCTGGGAACGCCGGGGATGTCAGATGGTTGCCAGGAAAACACATCGACATTCGCCCGCAGGAAAGTAACGAGCGCGCTTTCCTATTTGGGGTCGAGCGTGGCACTGATGGTGAAGGTACCACCAGTGCCGTCCTCCTTGGCGGGCACCTTCTTGGTCGTTGGCGGAGCTGCCATTGTCTTCTTACTCTTGCCGGTGGAGCTCGATGGCGCGTCCTCGACGGTAGCGCAGCACTCCGAAGAGGTGCGCTTGCCGGAGTGGGCGCCAGAGCACTTGCTGGGCTTGGTCCTCTTCTTTCCTCCGGGAGCTTCAGCGGCAAGCGGCTTGTGATCCGCTGCGGCTGCTGCTTCCCGGTAGATCTTGTCGGCACAGATAAGGGCATCCTTCTTGTCGCCGGGGACAGAGATGACGCTTATTGGGCCTGGCATCTTGAGCATGTTGTAGGCGTAGTGAGAGGCCGCCATGAACTTGGCGAGCGCTGGACGGCCGAGAATTCCATTGTAGGGCAATGGAAAATCGGCAACGTCAAAAGTGATCCTCTCTGTCCTGAAGTTCAGCTCGCTGCCAAATGTTACTGGCAACGTTATCTTCCCCTTCGGCTTGCTCCTTCCCGGGTTGATTCCTTGGAAAGTGCCGGTCTCTTCGAGCTCGCTGTCGGGGACTTGGAGTTTCCGGAGCACAGCGGAGGAGATCAGGTTCAAGCCGGCCCCGCCGTCAACTAGCATCTTAGTGACCTTGAGGTTGCGGACTGTTGGTGAGACCAACATCGGCAAGCACCCGATCGCAGTTGTGTGATCAGGGTGGTCCTCAATATCAAAGATGATAGGCGTGCCGGACCATTTCAGAGGCTTGCGCGACTCGACGGGTGGTTCCGCTGCATTGACTTCCCGCGCCCACTGCTTGAGCTGGCGGTGAGAAGTATGTAGGGAGGCACCGCCATCTACGCACAAGACCTCTGTGGCTTTCTGAAACTCCTGCTCACTGGTCTCGACGTCATCCACGTCTTCGTCCTCGTCGTCGTCTTCATTCTTGTCGTGGCCGCGGGAAGGTCGCTCCGCTTGCCGCTGCTTGTCCTTGTCGCGGCGTCCTCCCTGGCCGGGGCGCTTCGTGCCTGATCCTCCGCCACCTCCCCGGGCTCTCTCCTTGTCGCGCCGCTCGTACTCGGCCTTTTGCAGCTCGACGAGCCGCTCGACCTGCTTGCAGCTCTGGAGGTCATGGCCCTTGGTGCGGTGGATCTTGCAGTACTGTTTGCTGGTGCCGTCCCGCTTGTCGGCGGCCGCCACGGCCTGGCAGTGGACGCATCCGGCAATCTCCTTGCCAGAGCTACCAGACTGGGCCTTCTTGGCGGCGCCTTCATCGCCGGACTGCTCAACAACCAGTACTTCTTGGCTCTTTTTCTTCCTGTTGCTCCGCCGCCGGCCCTTCCTTGCCGGGGCGGTATCCTCACTGTCAGATTCTCCTGCTCCAGTATTCTCTCCGGGGAGTTTCCTCCCTTCCTCAGCACGGGCACACTTGTCGGCCAGGGCATATAGCTCGCTGACGTCTTTGATCTTGCACATCTCCATCTCCTCCCGCATCCTGCGGTTACGCACGTTCTGATGGAACGCGCTGATGACCGCGGCGGGGTGGACGTCTGGGATGTTGTAGTGTACACGGCTGAATCTCTGGATGAACTTGCGCAAGGGTTCCCCTTCCTTTTGGACGAGCAGATGGAGGTCGCTCGCTTGGCCATGGGGCTTGTGGCCGCCCGTAAAGGCGCCAACAAACTGATGGCACAAGTCTGTCCAAGAGGTTATGGAGTTATCCGGCAAGTGCATGAGCCAGGATCTGACGTTGGATTTGAGTACCAGCGGGAAGTAGTTGGCAAGGATCTTGTCGTCTCGCCCTCCAGCAGCCTGCACCGCGATGGTGTATATGCTGAGGAACTCCGACGGATGCGACTTGCCGTCGTACTTCTCTGGTACGTCTGGCTTGAAATTCTTTGTGCTGGGCCACTGGACTTGCCGCAGCTCACGGGTGAACGTAGGGCAGCCCACCGCGTACGGCAGGTCGCCTGGTTCCCCTGGTGCATGCATGTCGACAGAGGGCCCAGCGCGGTGGTCTGATTGACGCCGCGCTTCTCTCCGACGCTCGATGCGAGTATGAGCGTCCTCTTGCTCTCGCTCGTGAAGAACTTGGCGTTGATCGCGACGAGTTTGCGGATTCGACGACGCGGTGGAGTCGTTGTCGTGGCCCTCTAGTCGTCAAGCTTGTTCGTCGTTGGAGGGTAGTCTAGGAGCAGTTGAGCTCGCGCCAGAGCTTCTGCCGGAGTGGCGGGCAGCGGTGGCGAACGACGCGTGGAGCGGGATGTGCTCGAACTTCTAACTACGTTAGAAGGAGCAACACCCGGACCAGGTAGCCGCGCCACGCTCGCGCCAGCACGTTGGTGTGAGTGCTGGCCTTGAGCGCCCTGGGATCCGCCGGCTCGATTTGGGTCCAGCGAGCGTATGGCACCGTGGGCGCCAAGACGCTGCTAGTCCCGTGCCTCCTGAGAGGGGCGCGGTGCATGTTCGGACGCCGTGGCGCCATGAGCTGGCTCGACGACGCCCGTCCCGCCGCCGGTGCCGTCCCTGCCACCCGTTTGCTCCAAGGGCGGCGGGTTCGACGCGGACGGACCGGCCACCTTCGGAGCCTTCTTCTTCGGTGGCATGTCGATGAAGACGAAGGAGATCTAGCTGGTGCAGGCGCCGGACCAGGTTCGCACAACTTCGACGCCCCCTACCTGGCGCGCCAAAGATGTCGGGTGGAATCGGCTTCCTCGAACACCTATGGGGACCGAGCCCCTTACTGGTTCGGCGGGGGGTGGAAGTTGCACAAAGAGCGGATCGAGGCGGTGCACACAAGGGATTTTACCCAGCTTCGGGCCGCAAGGATGCGTAAAACCCTACTGCTGCTTTGTGGATTGTATTGTGTTCTTGCTCAGGAGCGCGCGGTGCTACAGTACACATGAGCCGCTGGCGAGGCCGGGCGTGGCGATGGGTGTCCTCCCCCCCTACGTGCGCATGGGGCCTCCTTTTATATGCTCAAGGGGTTACCCACAGGTGGCAGCGCAGGTGGGGGCAAAAATGGGAGAATGCTGTAGTGGGTACAGCTGCCTGCACAGTGGCTATACAGTGCTATCATACCTAACTCTGACGGCGGGGGACAAGGGCATTAAATGCCCGTCCGCGTGGCCCAGACGGTGCAGGGAAGTGGACCGTCAGGAGCGCCACCGTTTGCCACGATGGCTACTCTGTCAGCTTCGCTTCCACATCGCATGCCCCTGGCTACACAACCTCCCGCCACGTGCGCTTGGAATGCCCCCAGAGCGACACGTTGGTGGGTGAGCTGGAGCGCAGGCATGGGGTGGTAACTTGCCGCGGCAAACTCCTTGCCGCGGTGGATGTCTTGTCGCGCCCAGGAGCTTGTCGCTCACCGGGCCTTGCCGGAGCACGGGACGCGCCGTGGCAAGGTCCTTGTCGTGCCGTGATTGGCCTTCCCGGCAAGCTCCTCTTGCCGGGGTCTTGTGCTTCGAGCGGTCGTCCCGGCAAGCTCCTCTTGCCGGGGCCTTGCTCTCTTCGGGTGGCCTTCCCGGCAGGCTCCTCCTGCCGGGGCCTTGGCTCAAATACTTTGTTCTTGGATGGCCCAAAAAAGGGACCACGGAGAGTCTTGGCGATCGCCTGGCAAGCCTTGCCGCGGGGTGCTACGACTGCCCGTGCACAAGTTCGGGATACTAAGGTACCCCTACTTTAGTACACCGACAAACATCAACATTTTAGCATGTCATATTTTAATGAATGCTCACAATTACAAAAGATGTCCAAGATAGTATATTTATATGTGAAATCCCTCTTCCTTCAATATTCTTTCATGAATTGTTCAAGTGACCAATTCTACGTTTGCTAACTTTCAATAAGTTTACTACCTATACTTATTATATGTGAAGTCATTACTCCCCATGTTATAAGCATATGAAACATATATAAATTCATATTTATGACATTCAGTTTATTCAACCATTTACTCGTAGGATATACGTGAAGCACATGAGTAAATGACAAACTACTCCAAAAGATATGAGTGAAGAACACTGAGTAGTCAAATAATTAACTAGCCATGGGAGGATTCTTTTTCATTTAATATTTTAGACCCAATGATTTTATTCAAACAACAAGTAAAATTGAAAATACGCTCCAAGCAAAACACATATCATGTGAAGAATAAAAATATAGTTCTGAGTAAGGTATACCGATAGTTTTGAAGACGAAAGAGGGGATGCCTTCTGGGGCATCCCCAAACTTAGGCGCTTGAGTCTTCCTTGAATATTACCTTGGGGTTCCTTGGGCATCCCCAAGCTTAGGGTCTTTCCACTCCTTATTCTCCTCGTATCGATATCTCACCTAAAGCTTGAAAACTTCAATCACACAAAACTTAACCAAACTTTGTGAGATAGGTTAGTATGATAAAGAGTAAACCATTCACTTTGGTACTGTTAAGGACAAGTTTAATAATTGTTCTCACACAATGCCTACTGTACCATATCATTTCTACAATTTATATTGAGGAATATAAGCCATAGAAACTAGAAAACAAGCAAACTATGCAATGAAAACAGAATCGGTCAGAAACAGAACAGTCTGTAATGATCTGAACAATAACCATACTTCTGCTACTCCAAAAATTATGAAATAAATTGGTGGACATGAGGAATTTGTCTATTAATCTTCTGCAAAATTAATCAACTAAAAAGCACTCTTCTGTAAAAAATGACAGCTAATCTCGTGAGCGCAAAGTTTCTATTTTTTACAGCAAGATCACATTGACTTTCTCCCAAGTCTCCCCAAAGGTCTTACTTGGCACTTTATTGAAAAAAAATCTATAAAACATGATTAATACAGTAGCTTAATCATGTAAGCACACAAAAAATAGTAAGGGTAAATATTGGGTTGTCTCCCAACAAGCGCTTTTCTTTAATGCCTTTCAGCTAGGCATGATGATTTGAATGATGCTCACATAATAGACAAGAATCGAAACACAAAGAGAGCATCTTGAAGAATATGACTATCACATTTAAATCTAACCCACTTACTATGCCTAGGGATTTTGTGAGCATACAACTTATGGGAACAAGAATCAACTAGCATAGGAAGGCAAAACAAGTATAACTTCAAAACTTTAAGCACATAGAGAGGAAACTTGATATTATTGCAACTCCTACAAGCATGTATTCCTCCCTCATAATAATTTTCAGTAGCATCATGGATAGAAAATTTGTTCTCATACTCAATTGGAACCTCTTCCAAAATAGTGGAATCATTACTAGCTAAAGTTGACACTCTTCCAAATCCACTTTCATAAATATCACACTAAGATTCAACACCCTCCAAAATAGTGGGATCACTAATTCCTAAAGTTGACACTCTTCCAAACCCACTTTAAATTATATTATTATTCATACTCCAAAAGATATAAGTGAAGTTCATGGAGCTTTCTATAATTAATATAGACTAACCAATATCCAAGCTCAAAATGTATAAGTGAAGCACAAGAAGCAATTCTATAAGATCATACTTAAAAGATATAAGTGAAGCACATGAAGTATTCTATAAATTTATGAAGGGATATCTCATACTAGCATGGTTCTTAAAGAAAAATAAAAACACAAAGGACACAAATCATGTGAACAAAACAAAAACCGAGGTATACCGATATTTGTTGAAGAAGAAAGATGGGATGCCAACCAGGGCATCCCCAAGCTTAGATGCTTGAGTATCCTTTGAAATATTTACTTGGGGTGCCTTAGGCAACCCCAAGCTTGAACTCTTGCCTCTCTTTATTCTTCTCGTATTGATAGCTCCTCGACCGTTGGACACTTCATCCACACAAAACTATAACAAAAACTTGTGAGATCCGTTAGTGTAATAAAGCAAATCACTACCTTTAGGTACTATAATGAACTCATTCTTTATTTATATTGGTGTTAAACCTACTGTATTCCAACTTCTCTATGGTTCATACCCCCCGATACTAGCCATAGATTCATCGAAATAAGCAAACAACACACGCAAAACAGAATCTGTTAAAAACAGAACAGTCTGTAGTAATTTGGAAGTTTGGTAAACTTATGTAACTCCTAAAATTTTGAAATAAATTTGAAAATTTGAAAATTTTGTACATAAGTAATGTGCAAAAAGTTTCAGACCCATTTGACTCTATAGTAAAAAATTTAAATTCATGCACTACAGCCAAAGTTTCTCTTTTTGTTCTGCACATAGTAAACAAGCAATCTAATCATCCTAAAACCAAAGCTTGGCACATTATTTTTATAATACAATGGATATATACAAGGGGATAATTATTTATAGAGAAACTTCCATGAAAAATTCTACATTGTTTCCGTGAGCATGAACACAAGTGCTCAAGGTCGACCCTCACTTCTTCAATGCATAACTTTCCAATCACTTCTCTTTTTGAAAAACTTTTTAGGCATGAGAGGCAAGTAATAATATTTTTGTATTTTCATTCTTTAATTTTTTTTGTATGTTTCACCCACAACGAAGCATAAACAAAAAGGAAAAACAAAATCTACTTAGTGAAGAAAGCAAACAAACACACACGAGAATATCAACCCCACGCTATTGCTCCCCGGCAACGGCGTCAGAAAAGAGCTTGATAATCCCTAAGTGCAAGGAATCATTGTAGAAATTTCCAAAGGTGGAAATGATAAGTATGGAGTGTCGAACCCACAAGGAGCTAAAGGTAAGATCAATATTCTCTCAATCCCTATCTGCCACTGATACGACTCTACGTACACCGAACGTTTGCTTCCAACTAGCAACGAGAAATAAAACTATGTTGTGGGTATGAAGAGGATAACTTTGTATGATATCGGAGAGATAAAATATAAAAGTAGGTGCTTTTATTATGAAGTTAGAATATATTACTAAATATTATAAATAGCGAGTGTGGAATAATGGTGGATCGGTGTGCGGAATTGTCCTAGGCAGTCGTTAACAAGACCGGTAATCACTATTGCAGTTTCATATGAGGGAGAGGCATAAGCTAACATACTTTCTCTACTTGGATCATATGCACTTATGATTGGAAATCTAGCAAGCATCCGCAACTACTAAAGATCATTAAGGTAAAACCCAACCATAGCATTAAAGCATCAAGTCCTCTTTATTCCCATACGCAACAATCCCTCTTACTCGGGTTTGTGTTTCAGTCACTCACCAACCCACTATATGCGAATCATGAACGTATTGCAACACCCTACAGCGGGGATCCCTCACGCTTGCGCGACACAGAGGGCACCATAGGACAGCACCAAAGTAAAACATACAACTCATACCAATCTAGATCATCAATCAACCCAAAGACAAAAGATATCTACTCAAAACATCATAGGATGGCAACACATCATTGGATCATAATGTGTGGCATAAAGCACCATGTTTAAGTAGGGGTTACAGCGGGGTGCGGGAGAGTGGATTGCGTAAAAGAGATGAGGATGGTGATGATGGTGGTGATGTTGATGAAGACGATCACCGCAGCGATGATTCCCCTCGTGATGGCACTCCGACGCCACCGAGAGAGAGGAGGAGAGGTTCTCTTCCTTGTGCTTCCTCCTCCATGGCCTCCCCCCAGATGGGGAAGGGTTCTCCGTCTGATCCTTGGCCTTCATGGCGATGATGGCCTCTCCGGGATACTCCTCCATGTCCACCGGTGATGATGGCCCCCTCCGGCAGGGTGCCAAAGAGGTCCTAGATTGATTTCTCGTGGCTACAGAGGCTTGCGGCGGCGGAACTCCCGATCTAGGTTAATTTTCCGAGGTTTCTGTATTTAGAGGAATTTTTGGCGTTGGTCTCACGTCAAGGAGGTGCCCGAGGTGTCCACGAGGCAGGCCCACGCGCCTGGGGGGGGGGCGCCCCCACCCTCGTGGGCACCTCGGGACTCTCTTGGCCCAACTCTTTTACTCCGGGGTCTTCTTTTGGTCCAAATCGTCAAAAATTGGCACGTCAATTGGACTCCATTTGATATTCCTTTTCTGCAAAACTCAAAAACAAGGAGAAAACAGAAACTGGCACTGGGCTCTAGGTTAATGGGTTAGTCCCAAAAATCATATAAAATAGCATATAAATGCATATAAAACATCTAAGATGGATAATATAATAGCATGAATACTTCATAAATTATAGATACGTTGGAGACGTATCAATTAGCAATGATTTGACATTTAGTAGTGAGCACAAAGCAACATAAATCAAGAAATGAAGAAGTCTAACTCTTTGGCTATGCATCGACATGTCATACAAGAACAATTCATGCACATCAAGTAATGGCCAATACATAGCATAAGCAGTTTCTTGCAATTTTATCGTGTTGGAAACATAGAGAGGTGGAGATATAGTTCCTCTGTCATAATAATTGCAAGTAGGAGCAGCAAGCACATGCATATTATACTCATCAAATTATCATGTGTATTGGTAGAACACAACCCATCAATGTAATCCTTAATAAGTGCAAACTTCTCCAATATAGTGTAGTTTGGAGAATTCAAAAAGATAATAGGACTAGCATGTGTGGGTGCAATAGCAACAATGTCATTCTTAACATAAGGAACTATAGCAAGTTCATCTCCATAAGAATAATTTAAATTGGCATCATGGCCACAAGCATAGCAAGCATCATCAAAAAGGGATATTTCAAAGGAATCAACGGGATCATAGCAATTATCATGGCATTCATCCTTTGGTAAGAACGAAGGGAAATTAAACAATGTATGAGTTTAAGAGTTACTCTCATTAGAAGGTGGGCACGGGTGATCAATCCGCTCTTCCTCTGCTTGTTCTTCGCTCTCCTCATCATCTTTTTCATCAAATGAGCTCACAGTTTCATCAATTCCTTCTTCCATAGACTCCTGCAAAATATTAATCTCTTCTTGGACAGCGGAGACTCTCTCAATAAATTTATCAATATTAGAATTGTATTTGTAATTATCATAGCAATATTTAAGGATGGCAAAATTTTCAGGTCTATAAACATCATCATCAAAAGCTTCATACTTTTCAAACAAAGATTCAATTTCATAAGTACCCTTAAAAGCAACAAATTCTTCTATTCTTTCCACATCATAGTAATCATATATACCTCCAGTATAATAAGCCAAGGTTTCATTACCATTAAATTTGCATGAAAAGGGAAGGTGTGGAGCAATCATCCTATAGCAACAAGTAAAATCATATCTCAAGCATAAATCCCGAGCATACCAATGCAACATATGAATTTGATCCAATAAAATTTTCTGTTTTTGAGTCAAGCGATAATCCCTAAAGTATTCACGTTGATCCAACGTTACTCCCATTACCAAGTTGAATGGGGTTTTCTCAGGATTATCAAAGTAGTGCACAATATTTTTCACATAACGAGCATCGAGGGTTTGAGGAGGTTCCCCATCTCCATGAGTAGCAAGTACCACTAATTTTTTTGGTGTTTCATGTTCCATATCTATAACTAAAGATAGAGAACAACTTTGAACAGAAAATAAAAACTACTTAGTGATAAAGCAAACAAGCACACACGAGAATATTCACCCCACGCTATTGCTCCCCGGCAACGGCGCTAGAAAAAGGTCTTGATAACCCACAAGTATAGGGGATCATTTGTAGCCTTCTTCGATAAATAAGAGTGTCGAACCCAATGAGGAGCTAAGGGTAGAACAAATATTCCCCCAAGTTCTATCGACCACCAATACAACTCTACACACACTTGATGTTTGCTTTACCTAAAACAAGTATGAAACTATTTTTCAAGAATAAAACTGCGAGTACTTTGCGAGAATAAAACTACGAATAAATTGCATGGTAATAAAAGTGGATAGTTTTTAACAACAAGAAAGTCATTTGTCCCTAGGCAATCAATAACAAGTACCGGTAATCATTCTTGCAATTTTATATGAGGGAGAGGCATGAGCTAACATACTTTCTCTACTTGGATCATATGCACTTATGATTGGACCCCTAGCAAGCATCCGCAACTACTAAAGATCATTAAGGTCATGAAACCCAACCATAGCATTAAGTATCAAGTCCTCTTTACTCCCATACGCAACAACCCACATACTCGGCTTTAAGCTTCTGTCAATCTCGCAACCCACCATAAGCGGATCATGAACGTATTGCAACACCCTACAGCGGGGGCCCCTCACGTTTGTGCGAGATGGAGGGCACCATAGGACAGCACCATAAATAAAATACACAATCATACCAACCAAGATCACGGTTAACCCATAGGACAAAACCGATCTACTCAAACATAATAGGATAACCATAGATCATTGGGAAATAATATATGGAGTTGAGAACCATATTTAAGTAGAGATTACAGCGGGGAGAAGGGGTGTTACACCTCTTCATAGAGGCGGAGAGAGTTGGTGTTGACAGTAGAAAGGTTGTTGATGTAGATCGCCGTCACGATCCTTGCCCCGGCGGCACTCCGGCGCCACCGGGAGAGAGGGGGGAGAGCCCCCTCCTTCTTCTTCTTCCTTGGCCTCCCCCTAGATGGCATGAGAGTTCCCCCTCTGGTCCATGGTCTCCATGGCGGCAGAGGGGCGGGAGCCCCTCTGAGATTGGATCTCCCTCTCTATTCTCTTATGTTTCTCGTTCCCAGATCTGGCCAAAACGGTGTTTCTTATATTTTGGGAGATCCGTAACTCCGATCGCGCTGAGATTTTAACACGATTTTTTCCAGATATAAGCTTCCTTGCGCCCGAAGTAGAGCTCCAACCGACGTACGAGGTGAGCACAACCCACCACCGCGAGCCAGGCTTCTCTGGCATGCCCTGGTGTCTTGTGGGCTGTGTGGGCCTCCGTTTGCGGTGATTCCAACTCCCAAAAATCATGTATATTCCAAAATAATTCTTCGTAAAATTTTATTGCATTTGGACTTCGTTTGATATGGATTTCTGCGATACAAAAAACATGCAAAAAAAGGAACTGACACTTGGCACTGGATCAATAGGTTAGTACAAATAAATCATATAAAATGTTTCCAAAAGTATGTAAAAGTTGTATAATATTGGCATGAAACAATACAAAATATAGATACGATGGAGACGTATCAATATGTGACCGTGCCATCAGTGCGCTCCTTGGGACAAATGATGCCACTGCGTCTGCATGTGTGCAGGCGCCGCGGAGCAGCGAACACCAGGGAAGGAAGAATGTCCGGAGCAGGCGAGGCCAGTCCAAGGGACTCCGGCAAAGAGAGACTGGGCGACATGGACCCAGGCGTTGTGTGTGGCGCTGCAGACCCAGGCGAAGTGGGCGGCAGGGACGCTCGCGCGGACAACATGGTGATGACGGAGGCGAGGCTGGGCGAGGAGGTGGCGATGTGGGCCACTCAGAGGAGGCCATCACTGTCGGCGTTCTGGGAACGGGGGTCCCCAGACTTGCCTGCCTGCGGCCTGCGGCGTGGCTCAAAGGAAGCCCAGCACGGCCCATCTTCATCAACACAAGACCCAAGACCCTCGCGAGGGGCCAAGCCTCGCGGGGCGGACGATGCAGAGATTCCTCAGGCGCAGCCTCATCAGGCTGGCTCACGAGGAGGCGGAGAGATCAAGGCGGGGTACCTCACGAGGTGCCCATGACGCAAGCCATGACGACCAAGGGCGCCAGGCGGGCGCCAGCCTGTGCAGTGTCCTCCTTTCCTATTTGGTGCAAAGGGGGCAAGCGCAGGCGAGAGGATCAAGCAAAGGCATCCATTTCGGTGCAACAAGACCAAGACCAGTCCAACGGTGGGGAGGAGGTCATCGTGGAGCCCAGGACGGCGTCACCACAGAGCCTTTGGCAGGCGAGGACCAACTTTAGTCAGGATAAGTGTCCCAGATGTTCCCCTTCGAAATGGCCAATTGTTGGCGCCCTTCCCGCTCAATATTTGGGAAGAGGCCCAGGGCCTTTGCCTATAAATAAGACTAGCCACCCCCAGGGTAGAGGCATCTAGCTATCATGCAATCCAGAACCTGGGCAAGCATAGAATCAGTAAGAGAGAGAGAGAGAAAGAGAAGGGTGGTTGAACTCCTCCTAGCAGTTCATCGCCCCACCCAAGAGCAGACCCTCGCGAGGCTGTTCTTCCTTGTATTGTTCATCATCATCAGCCCAAGAGGAAATCCACCCACCACAAACTAGAGTAGGGTATTACACCACGATGGTGGCCCGAACTAGTATAAACCTTGTGTCTCTTGTGCTGTTCTTTCAGTAGTTTAGATCTTTGCGAGGCGGAGAGGTAGAGGGCGTAGTCTCCGCGCGCACCCCAGAGTTTGAACCTCAAGGGTCTGCCGGAACCCGAAATCCGACATTTGGCGCACCAGGTAGGGGGGCGCCGGAATCCACTCTTCTACCACTTCACGTCCCCTCGCATCGTCATCACCATGTCTGGCGACCAGACGGGCAATCAAGATCCATGGGCGGCGTGGCCCGCCCGCGCAGAGCCGCTCGTCTCGGGCGACCCCGCGCCCCAAGCAGCTCGTGGTCCGCAGGGCACTGCAGGCCGCGGGCGGCGCGGACAGGCTTCAACAACTCTCACACCGCGGTCGGCAGCAAGGGCCTCCAATCACACCGCGACCACGACACCGTACACCCGCCGGGAGCAGGCAAACTCGAGGGCCGCGCTCACGGTGGCCCGAGAGCTGCTGTAGTGTAGGCTGCTGGAAGGCGGCCACGACGTGCTGCTAGAGCGGGTCGCCGAGCTCCTGGGCTTTGCCGCTTCGGGGCCTCACCCTTTCTGCATCCAGCTCCCGTCTCAAGCCCAGGGCAGCACGCGCGGGGGCCCTGCGCACGCCCGCGGGCCCCAAGGCTACTCCAACGCCAGTGAAGCTGTCGGCGCCGGGCCGGCGGTGGCGCTACCCCTGCCCCCAGCACGCGAAGGAGAGCTACTCAACACGACCCACGGCCCCAGCGGGCAGCCACGCTACCACCCCACAGTGGGCACATCAAGCAGAGCTGCATGGCACACGGAGCACTACGGCGTGGCCTTCGGGATGTCGGCGCCAGAAGAGTACGTGCCCCACATGATGGACCAAGGGCACGCTCACGAGGGCGAGCAAGGCTCGCTCCTCAGCCCGAGCTGGGGGGACGAGACACCAGAAGCTGAGCTCTTCCAGGAGCCCCGGGACGGGTCCACCGCCCACGCTGGGGGCGACGATTATCGGGTACCGCTAATTCCTCAGGAGCAGGCATACACTAATCATGGATCGCAGGAGGTGCAGGTCGCCGCTGCGAGCAGCTGCCCCGCTCCCGCGGTCTCCTACCCCTCGGGAGGAGGGTGCAGGGGGCTGCAGGAGAGGGGCAGAGATGCGCCATCACCACCGCGGCGTTCGGAGCAAGGCGTTCTCAGGAGGTAGGCCCTCCGCTGGGGAGGTGCCTAAGGGCCTGCCCCTGGCGGAGGACCCGTGGTCGTCGGGGGAACCGCTGGAGACCGCTCTACCCCACCGGCGGCATCCTGGTTTCCGGTCGTCGTTGGTGGCACTAGAGTGTGGCGCAAGGCGGGGCCCTCGTCTGGCGATATGAAGCAAGGCCGGTACCTGTGAAGAAGGCCCAGTGCCTATGAAGCTCGCCGCCCCGTGACACTCTCACGTAATAATGAGTGGGGCTGTACACGCCCCGGAGTCTCAGGGGTGCCGTCCTCAGGCCCTGGGGCTCCCTCCCACGCCCAGTGGACAGCACTTAGCTCCGCGCTGGTGAGAAGACGTCCAAGACTAGATTAGGTGCCGGACGCGGCCTTTCGACTGCTTTCATTGCCTTTTCCTTTGGTTGTAACTTTTCCCCCGCTGGATTTAAGTTGGATTCGAATTTGAGATTTACGTGTGTTCGGGGAAGGGGTGCTTAGTCTCGTTCGAGCCATTTCTCGCGTTCTGGTTACCGCTTCACCACAGCTGCCTCCCCTCGCGAGCCCCTCACGAGTTGGGTCAGGCCTAGCTCGTGCGCAACCCGGACTGCCGCTGTCGCTCCCTCTCGGGAGGATCTTCCAATGCCTGCGGAGGTTGTCCGTTTAGGAAAAGGCCCAGAGCCTGTGAAGAAGGCAACTGCCTGTGAAGCTGTCGCGTTTAGGAAAAGACCCAGAGCCTGTGAAGAAGGCGACTGCCTGTGAAGCTGTCGCGTTTAGGAAAAGGCCCAGAGCCTGTGAACAAGGCGACTGCCTATGAAGCTGTCGCGTTTAGGAAAAGGCCTAGAGCCTGCGAAGAAGGCGACTGCCTGTGAAGCTGTCGCGTTTAGGAAAAGGCCCAGAGCCTGTGAAGAAGGCGACTGCCTGTGAAGCCGTCGCATTTGGGAAAAGGCCCAGAGCCTGTGAAGAAGGCGACTGCCTGTGAAGCCGTCGCATTTGGGAAAAGGCCCAGAGCCTGTGAAGAAGGCGACTGCCTGTGAAGCCGTCGCATTTGGGAAAAGGCCCGGAGCCTATGAAGAAGGCCAACACCTGTGAAGCTCCCCGCCAGCGACACTCTCACGCCCTACGGATTCAACTAGAGAACACCCAAGACATCATGTCCACCCACAGGCTGCCTCGGGGCCTGCGCGAAACAAAGGTAAACCAACCAACCACCAGGCGCGGGTGCTCGCGCAATGTAACAACTACTAATACGATGAACACAGGTTCTACATGAGGGGCTCCCCCTCCCAAAATGCTCTCACAGCCATCAGGCCAAAAACCCGAGTTCTATTCATGCAGGGTATAAAAAACAGGGGCAACGCATACTCAGTCGGACAAATCCCCCAATGCGTCCTCAGAAGCACCTCCCGAGCCGTTGCTGGCATCGCTGAACTCGCCATCGCTGCCTGCGTCGCCGCCAGCGGCGTCAGGGCCGTTTACCACGCCTCCCTCGTCAGTAGCCACGATCACGTCGTCGTCGTCCGAAGCGAAGGCCCTGACAAGAGCATCCATGTTGTCTTCCACCCAGTGCGCCAGGTCGTCTTGGACGGCCTGGGGGACTCGGGCGATGGCGGCGTCGAAGTCGAAGTGGGGATCCATGTTCTGGAGATGGCTGAAGACACGGGAAAAGGCGCGCCCGAGCAGGGCGCGGCTCCTCTCCTCCACCAACCTGTTGGCCCTGACCGACCGCGCCTCCAGCTGCGTCACCACGACGGTGAAGAACTGAAGGTTGCCTGCATAGTTGATTGTGTGCGGCTCGCCAACAGCCGCCTCGCAGATGTTGCCCAGGGCTGTGTTAGCTCTCTCCCGAAGCGTGGCGAGCATGGGGCCGAGCACGTGCTCCAGGACCTGCCGTTGATGTATCTCATCCGCGTTCTGGCGCGCAACAGCCTCAGCCTCCTCCACCCGCCGGCGAAGATGGAGCATCTCGGCCTGGGAGGCGGCTAACTCCCCTTGTGCTACCTTGAGGGCGGCTCGAGAGGCGTCGGCCTGCCGCGTCGCCTCCTCCCGCTTGGCCCTCAAGGCTGCGGTCCTTCCTTCAGCCTCGACCCAGATCAACTCCAGCCTCCCCTCAAACTCGCGCTCGAGATCTTGGCGCGCCATCGCCACCCGACGTCCAACCTCCTCCAGGACACGGGCTTCCCGTGCAGTGACATCGTCCTCCGCCTGCATCACCAAGCGCTCCCTCATCTCCAGCCGCTCGTACTCGCGGGTGCGTTCGGCGGCTTCCAGCGTCAACGCTTCCTCACGCTTCTGGAGCTCGGCTGGGTCGCCAGAGGCCACCTTCATCGACGCAAGGGCCGCCTTGCGCAGCTCCACTTGCTCCTCCAGTGAGTGGCACCAGGCCAGGAGCTCCCGAGCCCGCTCCTCCGCCGCCTCTCGCCGTCGGTCAGCTCCCTGGACCTCCTCGGCAGCCTAGGATCGGGCCACCCGAGAGGCCTCCAGCGATGCCTTCGCCCCTTCATCATCAAGATCGCGCTGATGGCGCGCGAGGGCGATGGCAGCCTCCAGCTCGCGCCTCCCTGCGGCTAGGCGCAGACCCTCGGCCTCCAGGCGCGCGTCTTCATCAGCAAGCTCCTCCCCCAAGCAGGTTCACTGCGTCAGTCGCCCTTCGAAGAAATCCTTGGCGGCGAGCACGACGCTCTCGGGCGCGCTCGAGCACGTCTTCCACACCACCATCTGCCCCAAGCAAGCGCCGGGGGCCATGAATCATCGTTCCCCCTCCGGGTAGGGGGCTGGGGGCTGGGCACCCCGACATCAACATACAACCACCGCTCGCGGAACCCAGCCGAAGGCGAAGGAAGCCCGAAGTCGATCCCTGAGGCCGCAGTCTCAGGCGCGGTGACGAAGTTCACGCACGCCGAGCATTGGGTAGGGTCAACAAGGTGCAGAGAGAAGAAGTGGCGCAACAAGGCAACAGAAGGGGGGATGCCCATCATTGCCTCACAAACAAAAGTGAAGACCGAAAGGAGGGCGATGGATTCAGGACCCAGATGCATCATATGGATCTGGTAATGGGAAAGTACGGCCTTGAAGAAATCGGAAAAGGGGGGAACCAGACCTGCCCACAGGGCATCAAGAAAATAATGGACCTCAGTGATTATCGCGTCAGTGGGGAAGTGAGACGTAGGCCAGGCCGTCGTCCTCCCACACTCGTTGAAGATGGTAGCCAGAGCCGAGCTGACCTTGCCAGGCACTCTCGATTGAGTATGATCGACCGGCCGACGGCGGGGGCCACCGATGGCGGCAGGCGAGACGGAGGCATGGGTTTCTTCCCTCTCTCCTTCTTCGTCGGAGCCATGGCGACAGGAAGGAGGAGGAAAATCCGAGGTTAGATTGGAGGCTGGAGCTGGTGTCGGATTTCGGGTTCCGGCAGACCCTTAAGGTTTGAACTCTGGGGTGCGCGCGGAGATTATGCCCTCTACCTCTCCGTCTCGCAAAGATCTAAACTGAAAGAACAACACAAGAGACATAGGGTTTATACTAGTTCGGGCCACCGTTGTGGTGTAATACCCTACTCTAGTTTGTGGTGGGTGGATTGCCTCTTGGGCTGATGATGATGAACAATACAAGGAAGAACAGCCTCGCGAGGGTCTGCTCTTAGCTAGGACGATGAACTGCTAGGGGGAGTTTAGCCACCGTTCTCTCTCTCTCTCTCTCTCACTTGTTCTCTGCTTGCTCAGATCCTAGATACCCAATTCTCCATCCCTCTACCCTGGGGGTGGCTAGTCCTATTTATAGGCAAAGGCCCTGGGCCTCTTCCCAAATATTGAGCGGGAAGGGCGCCAACAATTGGCCAATTTGAAGGGGAACATCTGGTACACTTATCCTGACTAAAGTTGGTCCTCGCCTGCCAAAGGCCCTGTGGTGACGCTGTTCTGGGCTCCACGATGACCTCCTTCCCACCGTTGGACTGGTCTTGGTCTCGTTGCATCGAAATGGGTGCCTTTGCTTGATCCTCTCGCCTGCGCTTGCTCCATTTGCACCAAAGAGGAAAGGGAGACACTACGCGGGCTGGCGCCCGCCTGGCACCCTTGGTCGTCATGGCTTGCGTCACGGGCACCTCGTGAGGTACCCCGCCTTGATCTCTCCGCCTCCTCGTGAGCCAGCCTGATGAGGCCGTGCCTGAGGAAGCGCCGTGTCGTCCGCCCCGTGAGGCTTGGCCCCTCGTGAGGGTCTTGGGTCTCATGTTGATGAAGATGGGCCGTGATGGGCCCCCTTTCGAGCCACGCTGCAGGCAGGCAAGTCTGGGGACCCCCGTTCCCAGAACGCCGACAGTAGCCCCCGGGCCCAAGGCGTGCATGGACTTGGCCGTGCTGAGAGGCGAAAGGGCAAGGGCGAAGTGCCGCAGGCCCTAACAGCCTGCGGCCTTGGGCGCCGTGTGGCGGTTGATTGGACGTGGGCGCCTCGGATTCCCCACGACGCCTCGGTGATCGCGCGGATTGGACAAGTCCCTGCATGCAAATCGTGTCATGATTATCTGCAATCGTGGAGGTCAACGGTTGGCCTTCGCCGGCTATAAGTACGGCACTTTGCGTGCCCTTCCAGTCCATCTCTCTTTGCTTCTCCTTCTATTCCATGGCTCCGTCGAGGAGGTTTTCGGCTGCGGAGAAGGGGAAGGCCCACCAGGTTGATCTTGCTTCTCCTCCACCCAAGCGCGACCGCGGGCGCCCTCGGAAGCACCCCGTGGCCGCCTCGGCAGCGTCCCGTGGTCATGGAGACGGTTCCCAGCGTGGTGGCGGGCGAGCTGCCGTGGCCGGGGAACGCGCCTTGGTCGCGCGCTCCCCCAGGCCGTGCTTTCGCACTGCGTAGGTGCTGCCGGAGTTCGTCATTTGGTCGGCGGAGCCGACTAGCGCCCGACTCCAACTCCCTCGCTTCCTCCTTGGTGAGCTCCCGGCTGGTGCCCCGGGTGGCCTCTGGCTTCAGGCGGACGGCTGCTGCAGCCAGTCCTCATGGGCTGCGCTGAAGGTCTCCGTCACTGGGAGCTTGGCCTTAACTCGTGGCTGGCAGGCGTTTGCCCGTGCTCGCGGCCTGGGGCGCCGGTGCACCCTGCACTTTAGGTTCGATGGCGATGCCACCCTCTACATGAGGGTGTTTGGGGAAGATGGTCACCGCGCAGGGTGTTGCCCCGAGGACGACAACCGCGGCCGGGGACCTAGCCCAGACGACGATGGAGGGGACAGCGCCCGCGCGGTTGGTGGTGCCCAAGGCTCCCCAAGCTTCATCAACTCTTCTTCAAGCGACTCCTCCGGTGGTGGCCGCAGTCAGCCCCCATGCCGTCGAGCTTGCTTGGGAGGCGACGGTTCGTCCGCCCGTCGTCGCGCCCCGGTGAAGCGCGAGAGGGAGTCCGCTTGAGTCCCGGAGGCATCCTGAGTCGCCTCCGCTGGCCGGTGTGAGGCGAGCCACGCCGGGCTTATTCTTTCTTTCCCTTTTGTTTCCTGCGTAAAAGAAAACAGCTGCATGGAGCCCCGCGGGGGCGTGTTGGGGGTTATTGCTGTTAATAATTACCTTGATTTCGTTTCCGCGCTTTTCAGCTGTGTGTCTGCACGTAGATAGTTCCCGGCCCCAGCCGTGGGGGGGGGGGGGCGACCGACCCAGGCCTGTGTGTGTGTCGCGGTGCCCGAGGGGCACGTACTGGAGGGGTGCTCCCGCAATGGACCCGGGTCGCGAAACCTTGGAACGACTAGAACAGGAACCCTTGCGAAGGTGCTCGGCTGCCCTCCCTCGCGAGGCCTTTCGTAAGAGGAATCAAAACGGGGGAGCGAAAATCGATGAAACATAAACCAACGATGGCAATAATTTCAATAAGACTTCAACTGCGAACAAAGCAAGCCAACTGCGGAAAGCAAATGAAAAAGCCGCGTCCGGCACCTAATCTAGTCTTCGACGTCTTCTCACCAGCGCGGAGCTAAGTGCTGCCACTGGGCGTGGGAGGGAGCCCTAGGGCCTGAGGCCGGCGCTCCTAAGACTCTGGGGCGTGTACAGCCCCACTCATTATTACGTGAGAGTGTCACGGGCGGCGAGCTTCACAGGCGTTGGCCTTCTTCACAGGCTCCGGGCCTTTCTTCTTAGGGGTAATGAGCTTCACAGGCACTTGCCTTCTTCACAGGCTCCGGGCCTTTTCCAAAACACGACAGCTTCACAGGCGTTCGCCTTCTTCACAAGCTCTGGGCCTTTTCCAAAAAGGGTTAATCTTCACAGGCGTTTGCCTTCTTCACAGGCTCTGGGCCTTTTCCAAAAAGGGGTAATCTTCACAGGCGTTTGCCTTCTTCACAGGCTCTAGGCCTTTTCCAAAAAGGGGTAATCTTCACAGGCGTTTGCCTTCTTCACAGGCTCTGGGCCTTTTAGGGGTAGAACCTCCGGAGGTGCTGGATGTTCCATGCGTTCTGGATCGGCTCCCCCTCCTGAGTCTCCAAGCGCACGGAGCCTGGCCTGGAAACATGAACAACCTTGAACGGGCCCTCCCACATGGGAGAGAGCTTGTGCAGCCCCTCCCTAGAGAGAACCCGCCTGGGCACGAGGTCTCCTACCTCGAGGGTCCTGGGGCGGATGTTGCGGCAGTGATATCATCGTAGCGCCTGTTGGTACCTCGCCGCTCGCAGCACGGCTTCTCGGCGGCGTTCCTCCCCCAGTACGAGGTCCATCCCCCGCATGGCGTCCTGCTGCGTCTCGTCGAACGCTAGGACCCGCGCGGAGCGACGTCTGACCTCGTGAGGGAGGACTGCTTCGGCTCCATAGACCAGGAAGAACGGGGTCTCCCCAGTCGGCTTGGTCGCGGTTGTGCCGATGGACCACAACACGAACTGGAACTCATCGTACCAACCTCTGCCGCAGGCCTCCAGCTTCTTCTTGAATGTCCTGGTCTTGAGGCCCCTCAGGACCTCCGCGTTGGCTCGTTCGGCCTATCCGTTGCTTCGCGGGTGCGCCACCGAAGCGTAGCATATCTGCATTCCAAGGTTAGCACAGTATGTTTTGAAGAGGTTATTGGTGAACTGCGAACCGTTGTCTGTGATGATGCGGTTCGGCACCCCGAACCGGCTCACGATGCCGCTGATGAACTTGACCGCGGAACCCGCGGGGATGGTGCGGACAGCCTCCACTTCTGCCCACTTGGTGAATTTGTCAATGGCGACGTAGAGGTAGCGGTAGCCCCCTGGCGCCCGAGGGAACGGGCCCAGAATGTCTAGCCCCCAGACTGCGAATCGCCACGAAAGGGGTATAGTCTGCAGGCCTCCCGCCGGCTGATGGATCTGCTTGGCGTGGAACTGGCAGGCTTCACAGGCCTTTACCAGTTCGACATCGTCGTTGAGTGCGGTGGGCCAATAGAACCCACTGCGGAATGCCTTGCCAACGAGGGTCCGTGATGATGAGTGATGCCCATAGGCCCCACCGTGTATGTCCTCCAGTAGTTCCTTTCCTTGCTCCCTGGAAATGCAGCGCAGGGATACGTCGTTCGGCCGCTTCCGATAGAGTTCTCCATCCCTGATGTAGTATGCCGTAGCCTGCCGCGCCACACGCTCCGCTTCCTCCTCCTTCTCCGGCAGGGCCCCTTGTGTTAAATAACTCCGGAGTTCCGTGATCCAGCACTCCTCCTGAGGTTCCATAGTCAGGAGCAGGTGTGCCCCTGAGGTAGGGCCGCAGATCGGGGCTCCTGAGGCAGGTGGCTGGGGGAGTTCCTCCCGAGGCTGAGCAGTGTTTGATAATGACGGCTGGGCTGAGAGCTTGAAGAGCCGCTCTTTGAAGATGCCAGGCTCCTGAGGTAACCGCCTGGACGCTCGTCCGGCGATGTCATCGGCCTCCTGATTGGTGCCACGGGGCACGTGCTTCAATTCCAACCCCCAGAACTGCTTTTCCATCCTGCGGACCTCCGCTAGATAGGCTTCCATGTGCTCATCCTTTGGCTCATACACCTTGTTGGAGAAGTTGACAAGGAGCTGCGAATCGCCCTTGATGGTGAGGCGCTTTACCCCCAGAGCTACTGCGGCCTTCAACCCCGCTATCAGACCCTCATACTCCGCTATGTTGTTGGAGACCTTTTCACCTTGCTGGAAACAGAGCTGTACGGCGTAGTAGAGCTTGTCCTGAGTGGGTGATATCAGCACCACACCGGCCCCAACGCCGTGCCTGGAGAACGCCCCATCGAAGTACATGACCCAGCCTTCCGGCGCCTCGCTCCCTGGGGAGAGGGACCGATCTTCGTTGTCCTTGAGGCCTGGTGCCTCCGTCCATTCCGCCACGAAATCCGCTAATGCTGCTCCTTTGATGACCCTGGTCGTGCTGAACTCGAGCTGAAACACCTGCAGTTCTATGTCCCACTCGGCGACCCTTCCGGCTGAGTTAGGGCTCATGATCACTCTCTCCAAGGGGTATGGCGAGACGACTTTGATGGGGTGACCCTGGAAGTAGTGACGCAGCTTGCGCGAGGCCACCAGTAGCGCAAGGAGAAGCTTCTAAGGCATGGGGTACCGTGCCCTCGCATCCCGTAACACCATGCTGACAAACTAGACTGAGTGCTCAACAAGGCTGAGAGCATCAGTGTTTGTGGCGCCCTCCGGAGGCAAGGGCGCCTCGCGAGATGACGTGGCCTCGGGAGGTGGACCATCCAGGCGAGTGGCCTCTCCTGCCTCCGGTGCACTCTTCGGCGACTGGTCTTCCTCAGCCGCAGTTACCTCCCCTGTGGGCCTTCCTTGTTCCTGCTTCGCCTTGTCTCGAGCTGCTGCCGTGGTTCTGATTTAGCACTCCTCCCTAACCGCCACCAGGGCTGCGCTGGCAGAGTAGGGAGTGGCGGCGAGGTAGAGCAGCAGGGGTTCTCGAGGACGCGGAGCCACCATGACTGGGGGACTGGTCAGGTACCTCTTGAGATCTTGGAACGCCTTATCTGCCTCTTTAGTCCATTCAAAGGGCCCCTTCTTCTTCATTAGCTGGAAGAAAGGCAGCGCTCGCTCCCCCAGTTTGGAGATGAAGCGCCCTAGCGCGGTCACGCGTCCAGTGAGCTTCTACATTTCTCTGAGGGTCTTCGGCGGGCTCATGTCCTCGACCTCCTTGACCTTCTCCGGGTTAGCCTTGATGCCCCGTTGGGACACGAGAAAGCCCAAGAGTTTGCCTGAGGGGACCCCGAACACACACTTCTCTGGGTTGAGCCGCAGGTTCACTACGTCGAGGCTCGCGAAGGTCTCCTCCAAGTCTTGTATCAGGGTCTTGGCCTCCCGAGATTTCACAACAATGTCATCAACGTAAGCTTCGACATTCTTCTCGAGCTGCGGGCCCAAGGTGATGTGCATCAACCGCTGAAAGGTTGCCCCAGCGTTAAACAGCCCAAATGGCATGCATGTATAGCAGTACACCCCGCATGGGGTTAGGAAGGCGGTCTTCTCGACGTCTTCTACCGCCATCTTGATCTGGTGATATCCAGAGAAGGCGTCCAGGAAGCATAGCAGGTCGCACTCCGCGGTGGAATCGACGATCTGGTCGATGCGGGGGAGCGGGAACGGGTCTTGCGGGCATGCCTTGTTGAGGTTGGTGAAGTCGACACACATGCGTTCCTTTCCCTCCTTCTTGGGCACAACGACAGGGTTGGCCAACCAATCCGGGTATCGGACCTCGCGAATGACCCCAGCGGCCTCTAACTTGCGGTTTTCTTGGATGATGAAGGCCTGCTTCTCTGCGGACTGCCGCCTAGCCTTCTGCTTCACAGGGCGCACGTTTGGGCACACGTTGAGGTGATGCTCGATGACGCTCCTGGGGATCCCTGCCAACTGATCAGGCTCCCAAGCGAATATCTTCTTATTTGCACGCAGGAACCTGATTAGGGCCTCCTCCTGCTCAGGCTCGAGGTTGGCGCCTATGGTGAAAATGGCACTGGAGGACCCGTCCTCGTTGACAGGTATCTGCTTGGTTTCTGCCTTGTCCTGGGTGAACAACTGCTTCTTCTTGGCGGGTGCAGCCCCCTTGGGCTCGGGGGTCCCTGCGTCGGCGGGCTGTGCTGATGCCGCTGTCTTGAAGGCGAGCTTGAGTACCCGCAGAGTGTTCCCGGTGTCCCCGTGCATGGTGAGGACACCGCTGCTCCCGGGCATCTTCATGAGGTTGTCCGCCGGGTGCGTGGCAGCCATGAACTGGGCCAGCGCTGGGTAGCCGAGGATGGCGTTGTAAGGGAGGTCGATGGGGGCGATGTCGAAGTCGACCATCTCCGTGCGGAAGTTGTCGTAGGTGCCGAAGGTTACTGGGAGCAAGGAGCTGGATGATCTGCCCCCAACGCCCGAGAAAGACCGACTGGGTTGCAGCCGCTCCAGGGGTATGCGGAGGAGATTGAAAGTCTCAACCGAAAGCACATTGAGGCCCGCGCCGCCATCGACGAGGGTTCTGGTGACGGCCACCTGGCAGATGGTGGGGGTGCACAACATGGGGAGCGCGCCCGAGCCAGCCAAGTTGGCGGGGTGGTCCTCCGAGCTGAAGGTCAGACCGATCTTGCGCGCCACCTGGTCCGAGGGAGCCCCCTGCCGCGCGGAAACGGCGCTGACCCGACGGACAAACGGCTTGATGTGGAGACTTGTGGGCGGCACCTGCGAGCCGCCCAGGAGGGCCACGACGACCGGAGGTGTTGATGTAGCGGTGCGGTCATCTTGCCGCACAGACGGATGCTGGGATGACGCTTGCTGCTTGTTCCCCGCCGGGCCGGTGGCGGCGTTGATGGCGGGCGATGGGGAGCGACGAGGACGCCCACCGACGGGAGCCGCCCGGGCGACGCGGGAAGCGACGGCGGCCCGACGCTCTGCATGGGCCCGACGGGCGTCAGACATGGACGCGACGGCGGAGGAGAACGGAGCGGTGGAAGAAAAATTCCAGCGCACCCCTACCTGGCGCGCCAAATGTCAGATTTCGGGTTCCAGCAGACCCTTAAGGTTCGAACTCTGGGGTGCGCGCGGAGATTATGCCCTCTACCTCTCTGTCTCGCAAAGATCTAAACTACTGAAAGAACAACACAAGAGACACAGGGTTTATACTAGTTCGGGCCACCGTTGTGGTGTAATACCCTACTCTAGTTTGTGGTGGGTGGATTGCCTCTTGGGCTGATGATGATGAACAATACAAGGAAGAACAGCCTCGCGAGGGCCTGCTCTTAGCTAGGACAATGAACTGCTAGGGGGAGTTCAGTCGCCCTTCTCTCTCTCTCTCACTTGTTCTCTGCTTGCTCAGATCCCAGATACCCAATTCTCCGTCCCTCTACCCTGGGGGTGGCTAGTCCTATTTATAGGCAAAGGCCCTGGGCCTCTTCCCAAATATTGAGCGGGAAGGGCGCCAACAATTGGGCAATTCGAAGGGGAACATCTGGTACACTTATCCTGACTAAAGTTGGTCCTCGCCTGCCAAAGGCCCTGTGGTGACGCCGTTCTGGGCTTCACGATGACCTCCTTCCCACCGTTGGACTGGTCTTGGTCTTGTTGCACCGAAATGGGTGCCTTTGCTTGATCCTCTCGCCTGCGCTTGCCCTCTTTGCACCAAAGAGGAAAGGGAGACACTGCGCGGGCTGGCGCCCGCCTGGCACCCTTGGTCGTCATGGCTTGCGTCACGGGCACCTCGTGAGGTACCCCGCCTTGATCTCTCCGCCTCCTCGTGAGCCAGCCTGACGAGGCTGTGCCTGAGGAAGCGTCGTGTCGTCCGCCCCGCGAGGCTTGGCCCCTCGCGAGGGTCTTGGGTCTCGTGTTGATGAAGATGGGTCGTGCTGGGCCCCCTTTTGAGCCACACCGCAGGCAGGCAAGTCTGGGGACCCCCGTTCCCAGAACGCCGACAGCTGGAGTTCGAGGGGAGGAAGAACAGAGGACGCTCGAGCAACAGGAAGGGGAGCGGCTGTGTACAACTACGAGTCCGCCTAGCAGGGCGCAAAATAAGGGGGCGTGGGGGAACAGTGCCGCCCACGTCCAATCAACCGCTACGCGGCGCCCGAGGCCGCAGGCTGTTAGGGCTCGCGGCTCTTCGCCCTTGCCCTTCCGCCTTTCTGCACGGCCAAGTCCAGCCGCGCCTTGGGCCCAGGGGCTACTGTCGGTGTTCTGGGAACGGGGGTCCCCAGACTTGGCTGCCTGCGGCCTGCGGCGTGGCTTAAAGGAAGCCCAGCACGTCCCATCTTCATCAACACAAGACCCAAGACCCTCGCGAGGGGCCAAGCCTCGCGAGGCGGACGATGCAGAGCTTCCTCAGGCGCAGCCTCATCAGGCTGGCTCATGAGGAGGCGGAGAGATCAAGGCGGGGTACCTCACGAGGTGACCATGACGCAAGCCATGACGACGAAGGGCGCCAGGCGGGCGCCAGCCCGGCAGTGTCCTCCTTTCCTCTTTGGTGCAAAGGGGGCAAGCGCAGGCGAGAGGATCAAGCAAAGGCATCCATTTCGGTGCAACAAGACCAAGACCAGTCCAACAGTGGGGAGGAGGTCATCGTGGAGCCCAGGACGGCGTCACCACAGAGCCTTTGGCAGGCGAGGACCAACTTTAGTCAGGATAAGTGTACCAGATGTTCCCCTTCGAAATGGCCAATTGTTGGCGCCCTTCCCGCTCAATATTTGGGAAGAGGCCCCGGGCCTTTGCCTATAAATAGGACTAGCCACCCCCAGGGTAGAGGCATCTAGCTATCATGCAATCCAGAACCTGGGCAAGCATAGAATCAGTAAGAGAGAGAGAGAGAGAGAGAGAGAGAGAGAGAGAGAGAGAGAGAGAGAGAAGGGCGGCTGAACTCCTCCTAGCAGTTCATCGCCCCACCCAAGAGCAGACCCTCGCGAGGCTGTTCTTCCTTGTATTATTCATCATCATCAGCCCAAGAGGCAATCCACCCACCACAAACTAGAGTAGGGTATTACACCACGATGGTGGCCCGAACTAGTATAAACCTTGTGTCTCTTGTGCTGTTCTTTCAGTAGTTTAGATCTTTGCGAGACGGAGAGGTAGAGGGCGTAGTCTCCGCGCGCACCCCAGAGTTCGAACCTCAAGGGTCTGCCGGAACCCGAAATCCGACAGTCGCAGGCTCCGGCAGAGTCGCAGAGGCTGTCACGGGCTCCGGCCCAGTCGGAGTGGCAGGCGTGGCTCCCGAGGCGGGGTCGAATGCAGGAGGCGGTGCATGTGCATGCACCGGCCGATCAACGTGCGCCATAGGCGGCGCGGTGGGTGCGTCAGGGAGGAGTTCCAGGCAAGCTCCACGTCCAGTTCCTGCACCATGGTTAGGTAACAACACAGGTGAATATGCAGTATCTTCAAATTGCCCAGGCATAATAGGAGATGAATGCATAGATGGTGTTGTGATGGGTGGCTGGGGCATGGCAGAAAAAGGGAAGACGTTCTCATCAAAAACAACATCACGAGATATGTAGACTCGATTGGTTGGCACATGGAGGCACTTGTAGCCTTTATGGAGAGAACTATACCCCAAGAACACACACTTTTTGGACCGAAACTCAAGTTTTCAATCATTATATGGACGAAGATGAGGCCAGTAGGCACACCAGAACACCTTAAAAAAAGGTATTGTCAGGAGTTTCATCTAAGAGAAGCTCAATAGGAATTTCCATATTGATGACACGCGTAGGTAATTTGTTAATGAGAAAACACGCGGTGGCAAAGGCATCACTCCAAAAGCGAAGTACAGAAGCATGACCAAGAAGTGTGAGGCCAGTCTCAACTATATGGCGATGTTTGCGCTCAGCGGCGCCATTCTGCTGATGTGTATGCGGGCATGATAAACGATGGGAGATCCCAAGCTTATTAAAGAAAGTGTTGAGGTTACGATATTCGCCCCCCCCCCCAATCCGACTGAACATGAATAATATTACGAACGTGGAGCTGCCTAGAGGGATGACTAGTTAAAAGAGATGCTTCGCCAATATGAGAGATGGGCATACCTACACCATTGGCTGTGTAAACATGGTCGTGCCCATAGTAGGGTGGTAGGTGGCGAGCTTGTTGAGCTCGTTCGTCATGTGATCCATAGCGCTGGTGTCCATGTACCACGCCGGATCAATGGGGTAGTACGGCGTGTACCTCTGCTCAACATGTTGGTCCTTGCCCTTGGCGGCAACGTGGGCAGCCGGGGCGGCGGGGGGGGGGGGCAAAGTGGCCATGGAAAATTGGCGCTCGCTGCCCTTGCCGTCGTTGCCAAGCCAAGGAAGCTCTTCTGAAAATGGGTGGCACTTAGAGGCGACGTGTCGTTCACGGCCACACTGCTGACACACCACCCAAGCATTGGGGGCCCCGCCCGAGGTTGATGTAGGGGGTGGGGCGGCCTTGCCAGCCGACAGGGTGGCAGGCGGGTGCTGGCCGCGAGAGGCCGAGTAGGCCGCCGGCTGTGCGGCGATGGTGGCGGAGGAGCGGCGAGCCTCGACGCGCTGCACGGTGAAGAGGAGGCGTGAGGAGGCATGGGTGGCTTGGCGTTGTGAACAGCCTCGAGATTTTCGTACTCAGCATTGAGGCCTTAGATGATGAAGCTGGCGAACTCCTCATCACTAAGGGGCCGACTGATAGAGGTGAGCATGTCCGCCAGCACCTTCATCTTGTTGAAGTAGGTCGTGGCGGAGGAGTCCAGCATCTTGATGTTGGCGAGCTCGCTGTGAAGGGCCATCGAGCGGGAGGTGGTGGAGACCTGTCCAAAGGCGTGCTTCAGGGTCGTCTAGGCGTCCATGGAGGTTGCAGCGAAGAGACAGAGGCCGGCGGCCCCATCGCCGAGGGAACCCTGGATGGCGGAGAGGATCGCCTGGTCCTGCTGCACCCACACACAGTGTTCCGGGTTGATGGTCGGGGAGTGGATGGTACGGACGACCTGCGGAGGACATGGTAGCGAACCATCAACATACCCAAGGAGGAACCGGCTGCGGAGCAGCGGTAGGACCTTGGCGTGCCAAAACAAGTAGTTGTCTAGCGTGAGTCTGATGGCGATCAGGTTGTCGAAGTAGAACGGCCCGGCGGGCGTGATGGCGTCAACAACCGGGGCAGCGGGCGGCGGAGCCGTGACGAGGGACACAGCCGCGATGGAGGCCGCGGGTGGCGCTATGGGCAGGGTCGCAAGTGAGGCCGCGAGCGAGGCCGCGAGTGGCGCCGCGGGCAGGACCTCCCCCGAGGCCGCCGGCTGGATGGCAAGTTTCGAGGACGAGCCAGATGAGGCCGCGGGAGGTGCCGCGGGCAGGACCGTCGGCATGGCAATGGAGGTCGCATGCGGCGGCGGTGGGATCGGATCCGAGAACATGGATCCCACAGCAGTGGTGCCGAAGAATTGGGGCACTGGCGGAGCCAGGGGCGAGGCGGGAGGTTGAGGAGGGTGGCAAGCGACGCGGGGATGGACCCGGAGATGGCGGCGCCCAAGCCGGAAGCGGACATAGCATCGGCGGCGACCCTGGGGTTTAGGGTTTTGGCGTGGCGCCGGCGGCGGGTGAGGTGTAGGAGGACCTAGGTTAGGCTCGATACCATGTAAGACGTAGGATTTTGGGGGAACTGGCTCAACCTCTATGGGGTGGCCTATCACACACACACACACACACACATATAATGGTGACATACAAGTCCCATACCAATACGGTATGGATTACACAGTGGGGCTACAATACGAAGTCTAACAGTCGGCATCCACGTAGTGACTACTCTGCGTCATTGATCATTGATACAACATCCATCCTATGAGAACAAGTAATCATAATGTGACACTAGGATTTATAAACAATGTTGGTTCATGTCATCCGCTCCTCGGAGCGATGACTATGGGTGACCGGTAGCAGTTTTGTACGGTTGTGACCTTGTATATTACAAGGCATCTCCACGCCCCAACCATTCGGACCGTGCAGTATGGACGTGTTTTTTCGTTCAACACGGTCCTGTATTGGTTCTGATGCGGAGCATCCCTCATGCATCCACATGGACACTCCATCACCACCACAAGCACCGAGAGGACCAATGACAAGATCACATGCACGGGCCATCTAGAACGAGGTCAATTCCTTCCTCTTCGAGTTTTGTTCGGATTCACATGAGAATTGGGTTCTACCTCAAAGATACATGTTATGCATTCTTAGGTACTTCGGAGATGATCGCGAGGAAGCATGGAGAGATCACCAAGCACACAGAGAGATGGGGGAGGAGGGAAGCATCAAGATGTGCGAAGGAATGGAGCCTCGGGTCACCCCGGGTGCCCGACCCGAGCCTGGGCGCTGCCCCAGCCGCCCCCGGGTGCCCGGCCAAGGAGCCCCGAGTGCCCGTCCCGAGCCTGGGCGCTGCCCCAGCCGCCCCCGGGTGCCCGACCAAGGAGCCCCGGGTGCCCGGACAACTAGTCTCGGGTGCCCGGCCCCCCTCCCGCTGGGCGCTGGCCCCTGCCACCGGGTGCCCGGGCCATCACACCCCGAGTGCCCGGCCCAACTCCAGCCGACCCCTGCTCGGTCCGGGTGCCCGACCCTCTTCGCCCTGGGTGCCCGGCCGCACCTGACCGCCGGCCTCTGACCGGTCCGGGTGCCCGGACCCCTCCGAGAGTGCTTGCGTGCACTATGGATTTTGGCCCATGTGCCCCTCTGTTTTCCCAATTTCATCCCTAGGCCATGTAAACTCTTCCCCTAGCTCATTTGTGAGGTTAGCGAAGTATTGGATAGACAAAGAGAGAGCTTTGCTCATCTTCCTCCTCTTGGAGATCAAGGCCTCCTCTTGGAGAAGATCCTCTTGTGGATTCAAGACCTCCTTTTGGAGAAGATTATCACCAAGACCTCACCTAGTGGGAAGAACCTTACCCTAATGCTATTTTCCTTGAATTGTTCTTGTATGCTTGTGGATCTCATGTATGCAACTCTAGTGGATGTGTTATTTGGGTTTGTTTGAGTGATTTCCCCCTTGTGTTCTTGTGTGTTCATCACTCTTCCCTCCTCCAAGTGTGAAAAGATCCCCCCTAGGGTTTCACCCTACAACATCTTGGTATCATGAGCAAGGTTTATTCACATCTTGGAGTCCCATCCCCCCATTTGCTAGCATAATTTCGTTGCTTTTTGGTCCCAATTTGAAAATCCCCACAAAAATAGCCCAAATTTTTTTTCTTGCAATTTTTTGGTTCTCATGAGATTTTTTTTGTTCCATGGATTTGTTGTTTGGCAAGTGGATCTAGCCTTTCCCCAACCATCCCCATCTTTCCCACCACGAAATCCATCGATTTCTTGCTTTTCCCACAATTTTCGCCCAAATTCGACCACCACCGGATGACCGCACCCCGGACCCCTGGGTGCCCGCACCCCCGGGCAATTTTCGCCCACCATCCATGACCACTCCGGGCACCGCACCCCGTACCGCCGGTTGCCCGCACCCCCAGAAACAGCCCACCAACAACACCATTTCGGCCATAACTTTCACCCCCGAAGTCCGATTTTGACGTTCTTTAGCTCGTTGAGTAGCTATTGACATCCCGCATCCATCTAGACAGGCTAAAACATCATTTGAATCCAACAAAATTTTCGCATTTTGCCATCTTTGCCTAGGCCCTCCACCATTATCATCCGCAAAACCACCATAGCTTTCCGCAACCTAACCCATTTTGATCCATATAGCATTTGTGGTTGCTTGAGTGGTGACTTGAGTATCCTAAGGTGTTCCGGCTACTTAGGGACGGTTTCTTAATCATCAACCATCACCACCTCCGCATTGCCAACTCCGGAACCACAAAAACATCCACCTTCCGCATTTGACCGATTTGAGTTGCGGTTTCCGTTTCCTAAGGTGTTTCAGCTACTTAGGAACATGTGACATCGACATCACTGCCATTCATCATCGCCTCGGAGTCATCTTCGCCAACGATCTTCACCGTTGACACAGCTAACCGTAAGCAAGGAGGGTAACCTCGACAACACTTAGTTCATTTCCTTGCTTTTGCATTGATAACCCGAGCCACTTTGCGTCACTTACCCATCGAGACTAGCGAGTTGAGAATTGTCGGGCCATGTTATATTGTGCACCGTAATGATCTTGCTATCATCATTGTGCCCTAAGTCTCTCTCGTGCATATCTTACATACTTGTCTCATGTCATACTTGCCTCGAGCATCAAGCAGAGAAAAAAAGAGATAAAAGCTTTTAAGCAAACGAGGAGAAACAAAGAGCTTGTAAGCAATAGTACTGAGCCATTTTGCGTCGCTACATCATCTTGGTCATCACATACATAGCATAGTTGGGATTGAAGACGACACGTTTCTCTCATAGGTAGGTGCACAAGCATATCTTGCCCATTTGAGCAATCGAGCTAGCGTCTCTCTAGCATCCGTACAACAAGAGCATTTTCCGGGGTTACACATCTTGAGATCACTCCTTGGTTGTGCGGATCCCATCTATCTTCTATGTGTGTTCCTAGTGATATCCTTGGATTTCATCATTTGCTTCACTTGCAATTTTGTGAACCTTCTCAACCTTATTGATATCTTGACTAACATTTTCTTGAATTTCTTCTGCCACCGTCCTAACCAACCTCCTCCATAAGCTTTACTTGTATAGGTGTGAGAAACAAACCCGGTACCAATTCTCCTATTGTGGCATACATTGAGCAATACTTGATACATCCACAATCCTCGGGAAAAGGTAGCTTCAGTATTGCTCTCTCATTTTCCTACTCACCCCACTTGGTTATGATGGATAGGCCAAGTTCTTCGGTGAACCCACTTTTCAAGGAGCAAGGTGATGATCATGACTGCGTCACCAAGAACCACTTCTTCGTCGCGCAACAAGCTCTACATCAAGAAAGTGAAGCTTTGGGTGAGCGCCTCGAGCAACTCACCACCGACCTTTGTCAATCGGAAGCAAGGAACCGCGACTAACTAGAGGCCAAGCTCACCAGACAAATGGAAGAATCCCGCAACATGATCGTGAGCTGCGCGTCTTCCTCAACCTCTTCGCCAAGACGGCGCCACTCAAGCCGCCGCTCAAGTCGTCAATCTTCGAACTACTCTTCTTACGATGCAAGTCCTCCTCGAGCTTGCTTTCATTGAAGTGATGACCCACGAGATCACCAAGCTCAAGAAAATCCATTCTATGGCAATGGATTACAAGAACGAGTTTGAGCACGTGAAAGGGCGAAACGCCAAGCTCAAGAGGCTGAGGACCAAGAGCAACCTCCACAAGTACAACATCAAGAACCTCAATATGGTGATGCAATCCGACAAGCACAAGAGCGCCGTGAAGCACAAGCACTTGAGCATGAAGCACAAGCACTCGAAGCACAACACACACTCCATGAGGCCACTAGAGTTGTCGATGAGCGCAACCGCCAAGTGCGTGAGCAAGAGGAAGCACTTCATCAAGCACGACAAGAAGAATCCGCATCATGTGAAGAGCAACAATAAAGGCGAAACCAAGCGCATATGCCTCGTCCTCCTCCACGATAAGAACGACACCAAGTGGAACAAGTGCTTCAAGACCCTCCTCCACACCAAGAGCGACATCACGAGGAACGAGCATTTGAGGAACCTTCCTCCTTGGCAAGAGCGACAACAAAACCGCCACTATGATGAAGAACTCCGCTATGACAAGCTCAAGTTCACCATGCCCAAGTTCTCCAGAAGCAATGATCCCGAAGAATATCTCTCATGGGCATTGAAGGTGGACAAGATATTCCGCCTTCACAACTACGATGAGGAAAAGACGATCGCCATGGCCTCCCTTGAGTTTTAAGACTACGTTCTCATTTGGTGGGAACAAGTGATCGAGCGATGACAAGAAAGAGGCGAACCACCAATCACAACTTGGACGCAAATGAAGGGTGTCATGAGAGCTCGCTTTGTGCCTACATACTACACCTGTGATCTTTTCAAGAAGTTGCAACTCCTCAAGCAAGGCACGAAGTGTTGGGAAACATAGCACGCAATTTAAAAAAAAATCCTACGCTCACGCAAGATCTATCTAGGAGATGCATAGCAACGAGACGGGAGAGTGTGTCCACATACCCTCGTAGACCTAAAGTGGAAGCATTTGACAACACGGTTGATGTAGTCAAACTTCTTCTCGTTCCGACCGATCAAGCACCGAACGTACGGCACCTCCGAGTTCTGCACACGTTCAGCTCAATGACGTCCCTCGAACTCTTGATCTAGCAAAGTGTCGAGGGAGAGTTTCGTCAGCACGACGGCATGGTGACGGTGATGGTGAAGTAATCCGCACAGGGCTTCGCCTAAGCACTATGAAGATATGACCGGAGGTGTAATCTATGGAGGGATGCGCCGCACACGGCTAACAGATGTTGTTGTGTGTTCTAGGTGCCTCCCCCCTCATATATGGGAGGGAGAGGGAGCAGCCAAGGGGGCGCCCAAGTAGGAGGAATCCTACTTGGGGCCCTAGTCCTATTCGCCCCCCTTACCATAATTTTCGGAGGGGGAAGGAAGGAGGAGGGAGGAGGGAAGGAAGGGAGAGGCCGGATCCCTCCCCTTCCTTTCTCTCTTCCCCTCTTTCCTTCCCCTGCAGGTTCGGCCTATATGGGGGGCGCAGCAGCCCATGCTCTTTGTTGCGTTTCCCCTCTTGGCCCAGTAGGCCCATATCTTTGCCGTGGGGTGCCCGGAACCCCTTTCCGGTGACCCGATATGTACCCAGTACCCCCGGAACACTTCTTTGTCCGAAGACTATCGTCCTATATATCAATCTTTACCTCTCGACCATTTCCAGACTCCTCGTCTTGTACGTGATCTCACACGGGATTCCAAACAACATTCGGTCACCAACTCACATCACTCATATAATACAAAATCGTCATCGAACGTTAAGCGTGCGGACCCTACGGGATCGAGAACTATGTAGACATGATCGAGACATCTCTTTGGTCAATAACCAACATCGGAACCTGGATGCTCCTGTTGGTTCCCACATATTCTACGAAGATCTTTATCGGTCATACCGTAATGACAACATACGTTATTCCCTTTGTCATCGGTATGTTACTTGCCCGAGATTCGATCGTCGGTATCTTCATACCTAGTTCAATCTCATTACCGGCAAGTCTCTTTACTCATTCTGTAATACATCATCCCGTAACTAACTCATTAGTCACATTTCTTGCAAGGCTTCTTATGATGTGTATTATCGAGAGGCCCAAAGATACCTCTCTGATATTCGGAGTGACAAGTCCTAAACTCGATCTATGCCAACCCAACAAATACCTTCGGAGATACTTGTAGAGCATCTTTATAATCACCTAGTTACGTTGTGATGTTTGATAGCACACAAGGTATTCCTCCGGTATCCGGGAGTTGCATAATCTCATAGTCAAAGGAATATGTATATGACATGAAGAAAGCAATAGCAATGAAACTGAACGATCAATATGCTAAGCTAACGGATGGCTCTTGTCCATCACATCATTCTCCTAATGATGTGATCCTTTTCATCAAATGACAACACATGTCTATGGTTAGGAAACTTAACCATCTTTGATTAATGAGATAGTCTAGTAGAGGCTTACTAGGGACACAGTGTTTTGTCTATGTATCCACACATGTATCAAGTTTCCAGTTAATACAATTCTAGCATGAATAATAAACATTTATCATGAATAAGGAAATATAAAATAACCAGGCCCGTTGACAAGGGAGGCCAAATTGGCCGACCACACGGGGCCCCCAAATTTTTGGGGCCCCCAGTCCAGGAAATATTACGTGTATATATGAGAAAAAGGGCCTAGCAAAGCCCATTGTAGCACTTCCGATTATCAACCAAATACATGCACGCACGCAACATCGCAGCCTTTCTGTTGGTTTGCCGTAACTCCCGATTGCATCGCACCCACATGTTCCAGTTTATCCCTGCTTTAGCGATCGCTAGATCGAGGAGAGGTCTCGTGCAGGGTAAGGGGCGACGCCGCGACGACAGCCGGCAGGCGAGTGCGGCTGGAGTACGAGACATGCGTATGCAGTCACCGGTCGGCCATGCTCCATGGCGCCGTATTAGGTATTACAGCCGCTACAGCGCATCGTCCCTGCCCACGTAAATCCTTTTATAAGAAGTCCTATTTTATTTTGCTAGTGTACACTCGTTTTTGTTAAACAATTTTTCATAATGTTACAACAAGGTGATATATGTTTTCTACAAGGTGAAATATTACATAGAACTTGAAATGAGTCATATTATTTTTGTTTGTTTTATAAAACAGAAAGAATCATGCATAGAAGGAACTATGATTCTGTTGCTGAAAAGCGTACGAAGAAAACAGAACTATAAGCAGATGCTCGATCCCAAAAGGTTGCTCTTAATAAATATGTCCGGAAAGAATCTCATCGAAAAAAAGAAGATTATTTATGATGATATGATCAAAGATTTCATTAAGAAAAGACTAGACGATTGCTGTTTTTTAGTAGAAAATGAGATTAATTATTGCTTAAGTGCCATCTTTACTATATTACAATTAGTATTTGGTATTTTTTTTCTACATATTGTATCAAATAGCACATATTTAAAGTTATATAATTAAATGAGAGTATGCTTTACTTACATTAGTTCTTCAGTTATATGATTTTAAAAAAATTAGGGCTCTACTTTGATTCTCATCCCGAGCCCCCAATTTTTTGGAGACGACCCTGAAAATAACAACTTTATTATTGCCCCTAGGGCATATATCCTTTAGTATCCCACTTGCACTAGAGTCAATAATTTTGATTACATATTAATGATTCTAACACCCATGGAGTCTTGGTGTTGATCATGTTTTGCTCGTGGAAGAGGATTAGTCAACGGGTCTGCCACATTCAGATTCGTATGTATTTTGCAAATCTCTATGTCTCCCTCCTTGACTTGATCATGTATGGAGTTGAAGCGTGTCTTGCTGTGTTTGGTTCTTTTGTGAAATCTGGATTCCTTCGCTAAGGCAATTGCTCCAATATTGTCACAAAAGATTTTCATTGGACCCGATGCACTAGGTATTACACCTAGATCGGATATGAACTCCTTCATCCAGACTCCTTCATTTGCTGCTTACAAAGCAGCTATGTACTCCGCTTCACACGTAGATCCCGCCCCGACACTCTGCTTGGAACTGCACCAACTGACAGCTCCGTCATTCAATATAAATACGTATCCGGTTTGTGACTTAGACTCATCCGGATCAGTGTCAAAGCTTGCATTGACGTAACCATTTATGATGAGCTCTTTGTCACCTCCATATACGAGAAACATATCCTTAGTCCTTTTCAGGTACTTGAGGATGTTCTTGACCGCTGTCTAGTGATCCACTCCTGGATTACTTTGGTACCTTTCTGCTAAACTTATAGCAAGGCACACATCAGGTCTGGTACACAACATAGTATACATGATAGAACCTATAGCTGAAGCATAGGGAATGACTTTCATTTTTTCTCTATCTTCTGAAGTGGTCGGGCATTGAGTCTAACTCAACTTCACACGTTGTAACACAGGCAAGAACCCTTTCTTTAACTGATCCATTTTGAACTTCTTCAAAACCTTATCAAGCTAAGTGCTTTGTGAAAGTCCAATTAAGCATCTTGATCTATCTCTATAGATCTTGATGCCCAATATATAAGCAGTTGTTGGGGAACGTAGTAATTTCAAAAAAAAAAATCCTACGCACACGCAAGATCATGGTGATGCATAGCAACGAGAGGGGAGAGTGACGTCCACGTACCCTCGTAGACCATTAAGCGGAAGCGGTATGACAACGCGGTTGATGTAGTCGTACGTCTTCACGATCGACCGATCCTCAGTACCGAACGTACGGCACCTCCGTGTTCAGCACACGTTCAGCTCGGTGACGTCCCGCGAACTCATGATCTAGTAGAGCTCGAGGGAGAGTTTCATCAGCACAACGGCGTGGTGACGATGTTGATGAAGCTACCGACGCAGGGCTTCGCCTAAGCACCGCTACGATATGACCGAGGTGGATTATGGTGGAGGGGGGCACCGCAGACGGCTAAGAGATCAACAGATCAATTGTTGTGTCTATGGGGTACCCCCTGCCCCCGTATATAAAGGAGCAAGGGGGGAGGCGACCGGTCATAGAGAAGGGCGCGTCAAGGGGGGAGTCCTACTCCCATTGGGAGTAGGCCTCCTCCTTTCCTAGTAGGAGTAGGAGAAGGGGGAAGGAGGAGGTGGAGAGAAGGAAGGAGAGGGGGGCCGCCGCCCCCTTCCCTTGTCCAATTCGGACTGGGGCAAGGGGGGCTGCGCGCCACCTCTTGGCTTCCCTCTCTCTTCTCCACTAAGGCCCAATAGGCCCATTACATCCCCCGGGGGGGTCCGGTAACCCCCCGGTACTCCGGTAAAATCCTGATTTCACCCGGAACTCTTCCGATGTCCAAATATAGGCTTCCAATATATCAATTTTTATGTCTCGACCATTTCGAGTCTCCTCGTCATGTCTGTGATCATATTCGGGACTCCGAACTACCTTCGGTACATCAAAACATATAAACTCATAATACTGATCGTCACAGAACTTTAAGCGTGCGGACCCTATGGGTTCGAGAACTATGTAGACATGACCGAGACATGTCTCTGGTCAATAACCAATAGTGGAACCTGGATGCTCATATTGGTTCCTACATATTCTACAAAGATCTTTATCGGTCAAACCGCATAACAACATACGTTATTCCCTTTGTCATCGGTATGTTACTTGCCCGAGATTCGATCGTCGGTATCTCAATACCTAGCTCAATCTCGTTACCGGCAAGTCTCTTTAGTCGTTCCGTAATGCATCATCCCAGAACAAGCTCATTAGTCACATTGCTTGCAAGGCTTATAGTGATGTGCATTACCGAGAGGGCCCAGAGATACCTCTCTGACAATCGGAGTGACAAATCCTATTCTCGATCTATGCCAACTCAACAAGTACGATCGGAGACACCTGCAGAGAACCTTTATAATCACCCAGTTACGTTGTGACGTTTGGTAGCACACAAAGTGTTCCTTCGGTAATCGGGAGTTGCATAATCTCATAGTCATAGGAACAGGTATAAGTCATGAAGAAAGCAATAACAGTAAACTAAATGATCAAGTGCTAAGCTAACGGAATGGGTCAAGTCAATCACATCATTCTCTAATGATGTGATCCCGTTAATCAAATGGCAACTCATGTCCATGGCTAGGAAACACAACCATCTTTGATTCAACGAGCTAGTCAAGTAGAGGCATACTACTGACACTTAGTTTGTCTATGTATTCACACATGTATTATGTTTCCGGTTAATACAATTCTAGCATGAATAATAAACATTTATCATGATATGAGGAAATAAATAATAACTTTATTATTGCCTCTAGGGCATATTTCCTTCAGTCTCCCACTTGCACTAGAGTCAATAATCTAGATTACACAGTGATGATTCTAACACCCATGGAGTTTTGGTGCTGATCATGTTTTGCTCGTGGAAGAGGCTTAGTCAACGGGTCTGCAACATTCAGATCCGTATGTATTTTGCAAATCTCTATGTCTCCCACCTGGACTTGATCCCGGAGTGAATTGAAGCGTCTCTTGATGTGCTTGGTTCTCTTGTGAAATCTGGATTCCTTTGCCAAGGCAATTGCACCAGTATTGTTACAAAAGATTTTCATTGGACCCGATGCACTGTATGACACCTAGATCGGGTATGAACTCCTTCATCCAGACTCGTTCATTTGCTGCTTCCGAAGCAGCTATGTACTCCGCTTCACACGTAGATCCCGCCACGATGCTTTGTTTAGAACTGCACCAACTGACAGCTCCACTGTTCAATGTAAACACATATCCGGTTTGCGACTTAGAATCGTCCGGATCAGTGTCAAAGCTTGCATCGACGTAACCATTTACGACGAGCCCTTTGTCACCTCCATATACGAGAAACATATCCTTAGTCCTTTTCAGGTATTTCGGGATGTTCTTGACCGCTGTCTAGTTATCCATTCATGGATTACTTTGGTATCTCCCTGCTAAGCTAATAGCAAGGCACACATCAGTTCTGGTACACAACATTGCATACATGATAGAGCCTATGGCTGAAGCATAGGGAACACTTTTCGTTTTCTCTCTATCTTCTGCAGTGGTCGGGCATTGAGTCTGACTCAACTTCACACCTTGTAACACAGGCAAGAACCCTTTCTTTGCTTGATCCATTTTGAACTTTTTCAAAACTTTTTCAAGGTATGTGCTTTGTGAAAGTCCAATTAAGTGTCTTGATCTATCTCGATAGATCTTGATGCCCAATATGTAAGCAGCTTCACCGAGGTCTTTCATTGAAAAACTCTTATTCAGGTATCCTTTTATGCTATCCAGAAATTCTATATCATTTCCAATTAGTAATATGTCATCCACATATAATATTAGAAATGCTACAGAGCTCCCACTCACTTTCTTGTAAATACAGGCTTCTCCAAAAGTCTGTATAAAACCATATGCTTTGATCACACTATCAAAACGTTTATTCCAACACCGAGAGGCTTGCACCAGTCCATAAATGGATCGTTGGAGCTTGCACACTTTGTTAGCTCCCTTTGGATCGACAAAACCTTCCGGTTGCATCATATACAACTCTTCTTCCAGAAATCCATTCAGGAATGCAGTTTTGACATCCATTAGGCAAATTTCATAATCATAAAATGCAGCAATTTCTAACATGATTCGGACAGACTTAAGAATCGCTACGGGTGAGAGTCTCATCGTAGTTAACTCCTTGAACTTGTCGAAAACCTTTTGCAACAAGTCGAGCTTTGTAGACAGTAACATTACCATTAGCGTCAGTCTTCTTCTTGAAGATCCATTTATTCTCTATGGCTTGCCGATCATCGGGCAAGTCAACCAAAGTCCATAATTCGTAATCATACATGGATCCCATCTCAGATTTCATGGCTTCAAGCCATTTTGCGGAATCTGGGCTCACCATCGCTTCTTTATAGTTTGTAGGTTCGCCTTGGTCAAGTAACATGACCTCCAGAATAGGATTAACGTACCACTCTGGTGCGGATCTTACTCTGGTTGACCTACGAGGTTCGGTAGTAACTTGATCTGAAGATTCATGATCAACATCATTGACCTCCTCACTAATTGGTGTAGGTGTCACAGAAACTGGTTTCTGTGATGAACTACTTTCCAATAAGGGAGCAGGTACAGTTACCTCATCAAGTTCTACTTTCCTGCCACTCACTTCTTTTGAGAGAAACTCCTTCTCTAGGAAGGATCCATTCTTAGCAACAAATGTCTTGCCTTCGGATCTGTGATAGAAGGTGTACCCAACAGTCTCCTTTGGGTATCCTACGGAGACACATTTCTCCGATTTGGGTTCGAGCTTATCAGGTTGTACCTTTTTCACATAAGCATCGCAACCCCAAACTTTAAGAAACGACAACTTTGGTTTCTTACCAAACCATAGTTCATAAGGCGTCGTCTCAACGGATTTAGATGGTACCCTATTTAACGTGAATGCAGCCGTCTCTAAAGCATAACGCCAAAACGATAGCGGTAAATCACTAAGAGACATCATAGATCGCACCATATCTAGTAAAGTACGATTACGACGTTCGGACACACCATTACGCTGTGGTGTTCCAGGTGGCGTGAGTTGCGAAACTATTCTGCATTGTTTCAAACGTAGACCAAACCCGTAACTCAAATATTCTCCTCCACGATCAGATCATAGAAATTTTATTTTCTTGTTACAATGATTTTCCAGTTCACTCTGAAATTCTTTGAACTTTTCAAATGTTTCAGACAAGTTTCATTAAATAGATATACCCATATCTGCTCAAATCATCTGTGAAGGTGAGAAAATAACGATACCCACCACGTGCCTCAATATTCATTGGACCACATACATCAGTATGTATGATTTCCAACAAATCCGTTGCTCACTCCATTGTTCCGGAGAACGACATTTTAGTCATCTTGCCCATGAGGCATCGTTCGCAAGTACCAAGTGATTCATAATCAAGTGATTCTAGAAGTCCATCAGTATGGAGTTTCTTCATGCGCTTTACACCAATATGACCCAAACGGCAGTGCCACAAATAAGTTGCACTATCATTATCAACTCTGAATCTTTTGGCTTCAACATTATGAATATGTGTATCACTACTATCGAGATTCATCACAAATAGACCACTCTTCAAGGGTGCATGACCATAAAAGATATTACTCATATAAATAGAACAACCATTATTCTCAGATTTAAATGAATAACCGTCTCGCATCAAACAAGATCCAGATATAATGTTCATGCTTAACGCTGGCACCAAATAATAATTATTCAGGTCTAAAACTAATCCCGAAGGTAGATGTAGATGCAGCGTGCCGATGGCGATCACGTCGACTTTGGAACCATTTCCCACGCGCATCGTCACCTCGTCCTTAGTCAGTCTTCGCTTAATCTATAGTCCGTGTTTCAAGTTAAAAATATTAGCAACAAAACCAGTATCAAATAACCAGGTGCTACTGCGATCTCTAGTAAGGTACACATCAATAACATGTATATCACATATACCTTTGTTCACATTGCCATCCTTCTTATCCGCCAAATACTTGGGGCAGTTCCGCTTCCAGTGACCAGTCTGTTTGCACTAGAAGCTCTCAGTCTCAGGCTTAGGTCCAGACTTAGGTTTCTTCTCTTGAACAGAAACTTGTTTGCCGTTCTTCTTTAAGTTCCCCTTCTTCTTCCCTTTACCCTTTTTCTTGAAACTGGTGGTCTTGTTGACCATCAACACTTGATGCTCCTTTTTGATTTGTACCTCTGCAGCCTTTACCATTGCGAAGAGCTCGGGAATTTTCTTATGCATCCCTTGTATATTATAGTTCATCACGAAGCTCTTGTATCTTGGTGGCAGTGATTGAATAATTCTGTCAATGACACTATCATCTGGAAGATTAACTCCCAGTTGAATCAAGTGATTGTTATACCCAGACATTTTGAGTATATGTTCACTGATAGAACTATTCTCCTCCATCTTGCAGCTGTTGAACTTATTGGAGACTTCATATCTCTCAATCCAGGCATTTGCTTGAAATATTAACTTTAACTCCTGGAACATCTCATATGCTCCATGACGTTCAAAACGTCGTTGAAGTCCAGGTTCTAAGCTGTAAAGCACGACACACTGAACTATTAAGTAGTCATCACCTTTGCTCTGCCAGACGTTCTTAACGTCGTCAGTTGCATCTGTAGCAGGCCTGGCACCCAGCAGTGCTTCCGGGACGTAATTCTTCTGCGCAGCAATGAGGATAATCCTCAAGTTACGGACCCAGTCTGTGTAATTGCTACCATTATCTTTCAACTTTGCTTTCTCAAGGAACGCATTAAAATTCAACGGAACAACAATACGAGCCATCTATCTACAACAACATAGGCAAGAAAAATACTATCAGGTACTAAGTTCATGATAAATTTAAGTTCAATTAATCATATTACTTAAGAACTCCCACTTAGATAGATATCCCTCTAATCATATAAGTGATCATGTGATCCATATCAACTAAACCATAACCGATCATCACGTGAGATGGAGTAGTTTTCAGTGGTGAACATCACTATGTTGATCATATCTACTATATGATTCATGCTCGACCTTTCGGTCTCAGTGTTCTGAGGCCATATTTGCATTTGCTAGGCTCGTTAAGTTTAACCTGAGTATTCTGCGTGTGCAAAACTGTCTTACACCCGTTGTAGATGAACGTTGAGCTTATCACACCCGATCATCATGTGTCTTGGCACGACGAACTTTGGCAATGGTGCATACTCTGGGAGAACACTTTTACCTTGAAATTTAGTGAGAGATCATCTTATAATGCTAACGTCAAACAAAGCAGAATAAGATGCATAAAGGATAAACATCACATGCAATCAATATAAGTGATATGATATGGTCATCATCATCTTGTGCCTTTGATCTCCGTCCCCAAAGCACCGTCATTACCATCGTCACCGATGCGACACCTTGATCTCCATCGTAGCATCATTGTCGTCTCGCCAACTATTGCTTCTACGACTATCGCTACCGCTTAGTGATAAAGTAAAGCAATTACAGGGCGATTGCATTGCATACAATAAAGCGACAACCATATGGCTCCTGCCAGTTGCCGATAACTCTGTTACAAAACATGATCATCTCGTACAATAAAATATAGCATCATGTCTTGACCATATCACATCACAACATGCCCTGCAAAAACAAGTTAGACATCCTCTACTTTGTTGTTGCAAGTTTTACGTGGCTGCTACGGGCTGAGCAAGAACCGTTCTTACCGACGCACCAAAACCACAATGATAGTTCGTCAAGTTAGTGATGTTTTAACCTTCTCAAGGACCGGGCATAGCCACACTCAGTTCAACTAAAGTTGGAGAAACTAACACCCGCCAGCCACCTGTGTGCAAAGCACATCGGTAGAACCAGTCTCGCGTAAGCGTACGCGTAATGTCGGTCCGGGCTGCTTCATCCAACAATACCGCCGAACCAAAGTATGACATGCTGGTAAGTAGTATGACTTGTATCGCCCACAACTCACTTGTGTTCTACTCATGCATATAACATCTATGCATAAACCTGTCTCGGATGCCACTGTTGGGGAACATAGTAATTTCAAAAAAATTCCTACGCACACGCAAGATCATGGTGATGCATAGCAACGAGAGGGGAGAGTGTCGTCCACGTACCCTCGTAGACCGTTAAGCGGAAGCGTTATGACAATGTGGTTTATGTAGTCGTACGTCTTCACGATCAACCGATCCTCAGTACCGAACGTACGGCACCTCCGCGTTCAGCACACGTTCAGCTCGGTGACGTCCCGCGATCTCACGATCCAGTAGAGCTCGAGGGAGAGTTTCGTCAGCACAACAGCATGGTGACGGTGTTGATGAAGCTACCAACGTAGGGCTCCACCTAAGCACCGCTACGATATGACCGAGGTGGATTATGGTGGAGGGGGGCACCGCACACGGCTAAGAGATCAACAAATCAATTGTTGTGTCTATGGGGTGCCCCTGCCCCTGTTTATAAAGGAGCAAGGGGGGAGGAGGCTGGCCATAGAGGAGGGCGCGCCAAGGGGGGAGTCCTACTCCCACCGGGAGTAGGACTCCTCCTTTCCTAGTAGGAGTAGGAGAAGGGGGAAGGAGGAGGTGGAGAGAAGGAAGGGGAGGGGGCCCGCCGCCGCCTTCCCTTGTCCAATTCGAACTGGTGCAAGGGGGGCCACGCGCCACCTCCTGGCTGCCCTCTCTCTTCTCCACTAAGGCCCAGTAGGCCCATTACATCCCCCGGGGGGGTCCGATAAACCCCCGGTACTCCGGAAAAATCCCGATTTACCCGGAACTCTTCCGATGTCCAAATATAGGCCTCCAATATATCAATTTTTATGTCTCGACCATTTCGAGACTCCTCGTCATGTCTGTGATCATATCCGGGACTCCAAACTACCTTCAGTACATCAAAACATATAAACTCATAATACCGATCGTCACAGAACTTTAAGTGTGCGGATCCTACGGGTTCGAGAACTATGTAGACATGACCGAGACATGTCTCTGGTCAATAACCAATAGCGGAACCTGGATGCTCATATTGGTTCCTACATATTCTACGAAGATCTTTATCAGTCAAACCGCATAAGAACGTATGTTATTCCCTTTGTCATCGGTATGTTACTTGCCCAAAATTCGATCGTCGGTATCTCAATACCTAGCTCAATCTCGTTACTGGCAAGTCTCTTTACTCATTCCGTAATGCATCATCCCGTAACTAGCTCATTAATCACATTGCTTGCAAGGCTTATAGTGATGTGCACTACCGAGAGGGCCCAGAGATACCTCTCCGACAATTGGAGTGACAAATCCTATTATTGATTATGCCAACTCAACAAGTACCATCAGAGACACCTGTAGAGCACCTTTATAATCACCCAGTCACGTTGTGACATTTGGTAGCACACAAAGTGTTCCTCCGGTAATCGGGAGTTGCATAATCTCATAGTCATAGGAACATGTATAAGTCATGAAGAAAGCAATAGAAGTAAACTAAATGATCAAGTGCTAAGCTAACGGAATGGGTCAAGTCAATTACATCATTCTCTAGTGATGTGATACCGTTAATCAAATAACAACTCATGTCCATGGCTAGGAAACACAACCATCTTTGATTCAACGAGCTAGTCAAGTAGAGGCATACTAGTGACACTTAGTTTGTCTATGTATTCACACATGTATTATGTTTCCGGTTAATACAATTCTAGCATGAATAATAAACATTTATCATGATATGAGGAAATAAAAAGTAACTTTATTATTGCCTCTAGGGCATATTTCCTTCAACAGCTTCACCGAGGCCTTTCATTGAAAAACTCTTATTCAAGTATCCTTTTATGCTATCTAGAAATTCTATATCATTTCCAATCAAAAATATGTCATCGACATATAATATTAGAAATGCTACACAACTCCCACTCACTTTCTTGTAAATACAGGCTTCTCCAAAAGTCTGTATAAAACCATATGCTTTGATCACCTCATCAAAGCGTATATTCCAACTCTGAGATGCTTACACGAGTCATAAATGGATCGCTGGAGCTTGCACACTTTGTTAGCACCTTTGGGATCGATAAAACCTTCTAGTTGCATCATATACAATTCTTCTTTAAGAAATCCATCAAGGAATGCAGTTTTGACGTCCATTTGCCAGATTTCATAATCATAAAATGTGGCAATTGCTAACATGATTCGGACAGACTTAAGCCTCTACGGGTGAGAAAGTCCCATCGTAGTCAACTCCTTGAACTTGTCGAGAACCTTTCACAACAAGTCGAGCTTTGTAGACAGTAACATTACCATCAGCGTCAATCTTCTTCTTGAAGATCCATTTATTTTCTATGGCTCGCCGATCATCGGGCAAGTCAACCAAAGTCCACACATTTTTCTCATACATGGATCCTATCTCAGATTTCATGGCCTCAAGCCATTTATGGGAATCTGGGTTCATCATAGCTTCTTCATAGTTTGTAGGTTCGTCGTGGTCTAGTAACATGACTTCCAGAACAGGGTTACCGTACCACTCTGGTGCGGAACATGCTCTGGTTGACCTAAGAAGTTCAGTAGTAACTTGATCTGAAGTTTCATGATCATTATTATTAGCTTCCTCTCAAGTTGGTGTAGGCATCACGGGAACAGTTTTATTTGATGAGCTACTTTCCAATTCGAGAGAAGGTACAATTACCTCATCAAGTTCTACTTTCTTGCCACTCACTTATTTCAACATAAACTCCTTCTCTAGAAAGGATACATTCTTAGCAACAAAGATCTTGCCTTTGGATTTGTGATAGAAGGTGTACCCAACAGTTTCTTTTGGGTATCCTATGAAGACACACTTCTCCGATTTGGGTTCGAGCTTATCAGGATGAAGCTTTTTCACATAAGCATGGCAACCCCAAACTTTAAGAAACTACATCTTAGGTTTCTTGCCAAACCATAGTTCATATAGTGTCGTCTCAACAGATTTAGACGCTGCCCTATTCAACGTGAATGCGGTTGTCTCTAATGCATAACCCCAAAATGATAGTGGTAAATCGGTAAGAGACATCATAGATCGCACCATATCTAATAAAGTACGGTTACGACATTCGGATACACCATTATGTTGTGGTGTTCCAGGTAGCGTGAGTTGTGAAACTATTCCACATTGTTTTAAATGAAGTCCAAACTCATAACTCAAATATTTGGCTCTCTGATCAGATCATAGAAACTTTTTTTCTTGTTACGATGATTCTCCACTTCATTCTGAAATTCTTTGAACTTTTCAAATGTTTCAGACTTGTGTTTCATCAAGTAGATATACCCATATCTGCTTAAATCATCTTTGATGGTCAGAAAATAACGATACCAGCCGTGAGCTTCAACACTCATAGGACCACATCCATCAGTATGTATTATTTCCAATAAGTCAGTGGCTCTCTCCATTGTTCTGGAGAACAAAGTTTTAGTCATCTTGCCCATGAGGCATGGTTCGCAAGGATCAAGTGATTCCAAAAGACCATTTGCATGGAGTTTCTTCGTGCATTTTACACCAATATGACCAAAATGGCAGTGCCACAAATATGTTGCATTATCATTATCAACTCTGCATCTTTTGGCATCAATATTATGAATATGTGTATCACCACAATCAAGATTCAATAAAAATAGACCACTCTTCAAGGGTGCATGACCATAAAAGATATTACTCATATAAATAGAACAACCATTATTCTCTGATTTAAATGAATAACCGTCTCGCATTAAACAAGATCCAGATATAATGTTCATGCTCAACGCTGGCACCAAATAACAATTATTCAGGTCTAAAACTAATCCCGAAGGTAGATGTAGAGGTAGCATGCCGACGGCAATCACATCGACCTTGGAACCATTTCCGACGCACATCGTCACCTCGTCCTTAGCTAATCTTCATTTAATCTGTAGACCCTGTTCCGAGTTACAAATATGAGCAACCGAACCAGTATCAAATACCCAGGCGCTACTACGAGCATTAGTAAAGTACACATCAATAACATGTACATCAAATATACCTTTGCTCACTTTGCCATCCTTCTTATCCGCCAAATACTTGGGGCAGTTCCGCTTCCTGTTACCATTCCCTTTGTAGTAGAAGCAGTCAGTTTCAGGCTTGGGTCCAGATTTGGGCTTCTTCCCGAGAGTGGCAACTTGCTTGTCATTCTTCTTGAAGTTCCCCTTCTTTCCCTTGCCCTTTTTCTTGAAACTAGTGGTCTTGTTAACCATGAACACTTGATGCTCTTTCTTGATTCGTACCTCCACAACTTTGAGCACAGCGAAGAGCTCGGGAATTGTCTTATCCATCCCTTGCATATTATAGTTCATCATGAAGCCTTTATACCTTGGTGGCAGTGATTGGAGAACACTATCAATAACACTATCATCAGGAAGATTAACTCCCAGCTGAGTCAAGTGATTATGATACCCAGACATTTTGAGTATGTGTTCACTGACAGAGCTATTCTCCTCCATCTTGCAGCTATAGAACTTGTTGGAGACTTCATATCTCTCAACTCCGGCATTTGCTTGAAATATTAACGTCAATTCCTGGAACATCTCATATGGTCCATGACGTTCAAAACGTCTTTGAAGTCCCGATTCTAAGCCGTAAAGCATGGCACACTGACCTATCAAGTAGTCATCAACATGTGACTGACAGGCATTCACAACGTCTGCAGTTGCTGGAGGGGGTGGCATGCCTAGCGGTGCATCAAGGACATAATTTTTGTATGAAGCAATGAGGATAATCCTCAAGTTACAAACCCAATCCGTGTAGTTGCTACCATGATATTTCAACTTAGTTTTCTCTAGGAACGCATTAAAATTCAAGGGAACGGTAGCATGGGCCATTGATCTACAACATAGATATGCAAAAACTATCAGGACTAAGTTCATGATAAATTAAGTTCAATTAATCATATTACTTAAGAACTCCCACTTAGATTGACATCCCTCAAGTCATCTAAATGATACGTGACCCAAATCAACTAAACCATGTCCGATCATCACGTGAGATGGAGTAGTCTTCAATGGTGAACATCTCTATGTTGATCATATCTACTATATGATTCACGTTCGACCTTTCGGTCTCCAGTGTTCCGAGGCCATGTCTATACATGCTAGGCTCATCATGTTTAACCCGAGTATTCCGCATGTGCAAAACTGCCTTGCACCCATTGTATGTGAACGTAGAGCCTATCACACCCGATCATCACGTGGTGTCTCAGCACGACGAACTGTCGCAAGGGTGCATACTCAGGGAGAACACTTATACCTTGAAATTTTAGTTAAGGGATCATCTTATAATGGTACTGCCGTACTAAGCAAAATAAGATGCATAAAAGATAAACATCACATGCAATCAAAATATGTGACATGATATGGCCATCATCATTTTGTGCCTTTGATCTCCATCTCCAAAGCACCGTCATGATCTCCATCGTCACCGGCTTGACACCTTGATCTCCATCGTAGCATCATGGTCATCTCGCAAACTATTGCTTCTACAACTATCGCTAACGCATGGTGATAAAGTAAAGCAGTTACATGGCGTTTGCATTTCATACAATAAAGCGACAACCATAAGGCTCCTGCCAGTTGCCGATTACAAAACATGATCATCTCATACAATAACGTATACCATGTCATGTCTTGACCATATCACATCACAACATGCCCTGCAAAAACAAGTTAGACGTCCTCTACTTTGTTGTTGCAAGTTTTACGTGGCTGCTACGGGCTTCTAGCAAGGACCGTTCTTACCTACGCATCAAAACCACAATGGTGATTTATCAAGTTTGCTGTTTTAACCTTCAAGAAGGACCGGCCACAGTCAAATTCGATTCAACTAAAGTTGGAGAAACAGACACCCGCCAGCCACCTTTATGCAAAACTAGTTGCATCTCTATTGGTGGAACCGGTCTCATGATCCTGTTCATGTAAGGTTGGTCCGGGCCGCTTCATCCAACAATACCGCCAAATCAAAATAAGACATTGGTGGGAAGCAGTATGATGATCACCGCCCACAAAACTTTGCGTTCTACTCATGCATATCATCTACGCATAGACATGGCTCGGATGCCACTGTTGGGAAACGTAGCATGCAATTTCAAAAAAAAATCCTACGCTCACGCAAGATCTATCTAGGAGATGCATAGCAACGAGAGGGGAGAGTGTGTGCACGTAGCCTCACAGACCGAAAGCGGAAGCGTTTGACAACGCGGTTGATGTAGTCAAACTTCTTCTCGTTCCGACCGATCAAGCACCAAACGTACGACACCTCCGAGTTCTGCACACGTTCAGCTCAATGACGTCCCTCGAACTCTTGATCCAGCAAAGTATCGAGGGAGAGTTTCGTCATCATGATGCCGTGGTGAGAGTGATGGTGAAGTAATCCGCGCAGGGCTTCACCTAAGCACTACAAAGATATGACTGGAGGTGTAATCTGTGGAGGGACGCGCTGCACACAGCTAACAGATGTTGTTGTGTGTTCTAGGTGCCTCCCCCCTCATATATATAGGTGGGAGGGAGAGGGAGCAGACAAGGGGGTGCCCAAGTAGGAGGAATCCTACTTGGGGCCCTAGTCCTATTCGCCCCCTCCCTTACCACAATTTCCGGAGGGGGAAGGAAGGAGGAGGGAGGAGGGAAGGAAGGGGAGGCCGAATCCCTCCCCTTCCTTTCTATCTTCCCCTCTTTCCTTTCCCTCCAGGTTCGGCCTATATGGGGGGGCGCAGCAGCCCATGCTGGCTGGTGTGTTTCCCCTCTTGGCCCTGTAGGCCCATATCTTTGCCGGGGGTGCCCGGAACCCCTTTCCGGTGACCCGGTACCCCCAGAACACTTCCGGTGTCCGAATACAATCGTCCTATATATCAACCTTTACCTCTCGACCATTTCTAGACTCCTCGTCATGTCTGTGATCTCATCTGGGACTCTGAACAACATTCAGTCACCAAACCACATAACTCATATAATACAAAATCGTCCTCGAACGTTAAGCGTGTGGACCCTACGGGTTCGAGAACTATGTAGACATGAATGAGTCATCTCTCCGTTCAATAACCAACAGCGGAACCTGGATGCTCATGTTGGTTCCCACATATTCTACGAAGATCTTTATCAGTCATACCGTAATGACAACATACGTTATTCCCTTTGTCATCGGTATGTTACTTGCCCAAGTTTTGATCGTGGTATCTTCATACCTAGTTCAATCTCGTTACTAGCAAGTCTCTTTAGTCGTTCCGTAATACATCATCCCGTAACTAACTCATTAGTCACATCACTTGCAAGGCTTCTTATGATGTTTACCGAGAGGGCCCAGAGATACCTCTTCGATATTCAGAGTGACAAATCCTAATCTCGATCTATGCCAACCCAACAAATACCTTCGGAGATACCTGTAGAGCATATTTATAATCACCTAGTTATGTTGTGACGTTTGATAGCACATAAGGTATTCCTCTGGTATCTGGGAGTTGCATAATCTCATAGTCAAAGGAATATGTATTTGACATGAAGAAAGCAATAGCAATAAAATTGAACAATCAATATGCTAAGCTAACGGATGGGTCTTGTCCATCACATCATTCTCCTAATGATGTGATCCCGTTCATCAAATGACAACACATGTCTATGGTTAGGAAACTTAACCATATTTGATTAACGAGCTAGTCAAGTAGAGGCTTACTAGGGACACGGTGTTTTGTCTATGTATCCACACATGTATCAGGTTTCCAGTTAATACAAGTCTTCCATGAATAATAAACATTTATCATGAATACAGAAATATAAAATAACAACTTTATATTGCCTCTAGGGCATATTTCCTTCACGAAGACGGTGGGAGAATACTACCAAGAAATGGAGATTGCCATGATACGAGCCAATGTCAAGGAAGATGACGAGCAAACTATGGCACGCTTCTTGAACGGCCTCAACCACCCAATCAAGCGAATTGCCGACTTCAAGCCCTACTCCAACCTTCTCGAGTTAGTTCATCAAGCGACCAAGGCCGAGCGACAAGTACAAGATGACTTCAAATATGCCAAGTAATCATCCAAGACCTATGACTCCTACACCCAAGCTCCCGTGACTGCGACACCTCCTACCTCAACTAGAGCATCACCAAGTACCAGCGACAAGTCAAGTTCCAAGCAAGTTACGCCTTCCTCGACTCGTCCTCCGGCAAGCACCTACAAATCCAAAACTCCCTCATCTCCAGCGCCACCGAATGACCCCGTCAAGACAAGTTCTATCAAGTCTTCACATGTGGTGGCCAAGGACAGAAGTCCTTCTAATGCACCAACAAGTGAACCATGATCTTCAACAATGATGGCACATACGACTCCATGAGTGAAGAACAAATGGAAGCCCTTGAGCACGTGGCCATGCACCGGCGCATGAACGAAGATGAAGATGATCAAGTCTTTTGTGACAACGATTCAAGTCCCTCTCTCATGTTATCCAAGGTCTTGACGCTTCAACAGCACCAAGAAGAAGACCAATGGTGCCACATCTTCCACACCAAGGCCGGCATCAACGGGCATTCCGTGAAAGTCATCATCGACGGAGGAAGTTGTCACAACTTGGCAAGTGAAGAGCTATGTTCCAAGCTGCAATTGGTCAAGAAGAAGCATCCTCGTCCCTACAAGGTCCAATGGTTAAGCGACTCCAGCACTATTCAAGTGGAGCATACGGTGCAAGTTTCCTTCAAGATCGCGCCTACGAGGACACCTTGAAGTGCGACGTGGTTCCAATGTCTGTGTGCCATCTTCTCTTGGGAAGACCTTGGCAATTCGACCGCGGCGTCATCCACAACGAAAGAACAAACCACTATAGCTTCAAGATGAAGGGCAAGGAGTACGTGCTATGACCTATGTCACCAAGCCAAGTGATCGCCGACAAGCAAGCATCCACACATAGTGGAGAGACTAGTGAGAGAGAGAACCACCACAAATAAAGTGAGTGCCACAAGCCCAAATTGAGTGACTCTTCCCCAAGAGAGAAAAACTTAGTCCTCCTAGCCACCAAAAGAGAGATGAGAGAAGTGTGTGAGAACCCATCGAGTGTCATCCACTATGTCCTACTATGCAAAGATGAGGTGGAAAAAACTAACACTTCTAATCCGCTTTCTCTAGTGTTCTCTAACTTGTTGCGGGAATTCGCGGATGTCTTCCCCAATGAGCTACCTCCGGGTCTTCCTCCTATACGTGGCATTGAACATCGGATCGACCTCATCCCCGGAGCACCTCTTCCGAACAAGGCTCCATACCGCGTCAAACCCGAAGAAACTAAGGAGATACAACGGCAAGTACAACAACTCATCGACAACTGTCATGTACGTGAAAGATTAAGCCCTTGTGCCATTCCAGTTATTCTTGTGCCTAAGAAAGACGATAGTTTTTGCATGTGCTCCGATTGTAGACCAATCAATGCTATCACCGTTCGCTATAGGCATCCCTTTCCATGCCTTGATGATATGCTAGATGAGCTTAGCGGTGCAACCATTTTCTCAAAAATTGATCTTAAAAGTGGCTATTACCAAATCTGCATTCAAGAAGGTGATGAATGGAAAACCACTTTTAAAACTAAATTTGGCTTGTACGAGTGGTTAGGTATGCCTATGGGTTTATCGGAAGCTCCCGATACTTTCATGCGTGTTATGCATTTTGTGCTTCATCCATACATTGGAGTGTTTGTTGTGGTCTATTTTGACGACATACTCGTGTTTAGCAAATCCCTCAAAGACCATGTGAATCATCTTAGGGCCATTTTGCAAACGCTTCGACAAGAACGTCTTTATGCCAATATGGAGAAATGCACATTTGGTGTTGACAAGCTTGTTTTCTTGGGTTTCGTTGTTTCTTCAAAGGGTGTCCATGTTGATGAGTCTAAAATTGAAGCAATTAAAACTTGGCCTCAACCCACTAATTTGCAACAAGTGCATAGTTTCCTTGGTCTTGCGGGTTTTTATCGTCGCTTCGTGAAAGACTTTAGCACTATTGCCGCACCGTTGCATGCTTTGAGTAAGAAAAATGCACCCTTTGTTTGGGGACCCTTGCAATCTACCACATTGGATGAGCTCAAATCTTTGCTTACTCATGCTTTAATTCTTGCTTTGCCTAACTTTGACAAACCGTTTGAGGTTCATTGTGATGCTAGTGGTAATGGAATCGGTGGAGTTTTGATGCAAGAAAAGCGAGGCATTGCATATTTTAGTGAAAAACTTTCCGGTGCTCAACTTAACTATCCCATCTATGACAAAGAATTTTATGCTTTAGTGCGTGTATTTCATGTTTCGGAGCATTATCTTCGCCCACATGAGTTTGTCATACATACCGATCATGAGATACTTAAGTACCTTAAAGGTCAAACCAAGTTGAATAAACGACATGCTAAATGGAGTGAATTTATTGAATCTTTCCCTTATGTGATCAAGTACACTAAGGGCAAAAAAAATGTTGTGGCGGATGCTCTTTCCCACAAATGCATGTTAATTACTCAACTTGAGTTGAATGTTGTTGGATTCGAACATATCAAAGACTTGTATGAGCACGATGTTACTTTTGCTACTCCTTATGCTAAGTGTGTGACGCATACAGCTTGGGAACGATATTATATCAAAGATGGTTATCTAATGAGAGCTAACAAACTATGCATCCCCGAGTCTTCTCTTCGTTTGTTACGTTTGCAGGAGGCTCATGGAGGAGGACTTATGGGACATTTTGGATGCGACAAGACTTTTGCCACGCTCTCCAATAACTACTTTTGGCCCAAGATGTTCCGCTATGTCTCACGTTTCACCAACCGGTGCTCCACTTGACGCAAATCTAAGTCACAATCTCAATCGCATGGTTTACATATGCCACTTCCTATTCCACATCAATCATGGGAAGATATTAGCATGGATTTTGTGCTTGTATTACCTCGGACTCAAAATGGCAAGGATTAAGTATCTGTTGTTGTGGACCGATTCTCTAAAATGGCTCATTTTATACCATGCAATAAGAGACAATGCTTCACATGTTGCAAATCTTTTTTTTAGGGAAATATTGAGGTTACATGGAGTGCCAAAGACAATTGTGTCGGACCGAGACGTCAAGTTCTTAAGCTACTTTTGGAAGACATTATGCACCAAGCTCGGCGTCAAGCTTCTATTCTCCACGGCATATCATCCTCAAACCGATGGCCAAACGTAAGTCACCAACCGAACGCTCTCCACTCTCCTACGTGTGTTGATTAAGAAGAACATCAAGGAGTGGGAGGAGTGCTTACCAATCGCTAAGTACGCCTACAACCGTGCAAGACACTCTACTACCGATGAGTCCCCCTTCGAGGTTGTCTAAGGCTTCAACCCTTTGTTGCTGTTGGACATCCTCCCTCTACCGCTACAAGAACGAGCGAACATGGACGCTAACGCAAGAGCCACCAACCTCAAGAAGATGCGTGAAGAAACAAGGTCCATAATCGAGCGTCAAGTACACCGCCTCGCCACCAAGCTCAACATCAACAAGTCACCGATGGTGTTCCAACCGGGCGATCTCGTATGGTTACATCTCCAGAAGGACCGCTTCCCCAAGGAGTGCAAGTACAAGCTACTTCCGAGAGTCGATGGACCCTTCAAGGTGCTCGCACGCTACAACGACAACACCTACAAGATCGACATTCCACATGACAAGTACAATGTAAGTGACATCTTCAATGTCAAGGACTTGGTCAAGTACCATGGTGATGAAGATCATGATCCGTGGACGGATCTCTCCCAAGGGGGGGGGAGAGGATGCGAAGCATCCCTCGGCCATCCACATGGACACTCCATCACCACCACAAGCATCGGTAGGACCAATAACAAGAGCGCGTGCACGCGCCATCGAGAATGAGGTCAATTCCTTCCTCTTCGATTTTCGTTCAGATTCACATGAGAATTGGGTTCTACCTCAAAGAAACACGTTATGCATTCTTAGGTACTTTGGAGATGATCGTGAGGAAGCATGGATAGACCACCAAGTCCTCCTGAAGACCCAAGCACACACGGAGAAGGGAAGGAGGGAAGCATCGAGATGCATGAAGGAATGGAGCCTCGGGTCACCTTGGGTGCCCGGCCAACTTGGCCCCGGGTGCCCGGCCCGAGCCTGGGCGCCACCCTAGCCGCCCCCGGGTGCCCGGCCAAGGAGCCCCTGGTGCCCGGCCTCCCCTGCCTGGGCGCAGCACCGCCGGCCCGGGTGCCCGGCCAACTGGCCCCGGGTGCCCGACCCTCCTCCCGCTGGGCGTTGGCGCCTGCCATCGGGTGCCCGGCCCACTCCAGTCGGCACCTGCCTGGTCTGGGTGCCCCGCCCTCTTCATCCCGGTGCCCGGCCACACCTGACCGGTCCGGGTGCCCGGACCCCTTTACCCCACGTGCCGAGACCCCTCCGAGAGTGCCTGAGTGCACTATGGGTTTTGGCCCTTGTACCCCTCTGTTTTCCCAATTTCGTCCCTAGGCTATATAAACTCTTCCCCTAGCTCATTTGTGAGGGTAGCAAAGTATTGGATAGACAAAGAGAGAGATTTTCTCATCTTCCTCCTCTTGGAGATCAAGGCCTCCTCTTGGAGAAGATCCTTTTGTGGATTCAAGACCTCCTTTTGGAGAAGATTATCACCAAGACCTCACCTAGTGGGAATAACCTTACCCTAGTGCTATTTTCCTTGAATTGTTCTTGTATGCTTGTGGATCCCATGTATGCAACTCTAGTGGATGTGTTATTTGGGTTTGTTTGAGTGATCACCCCCTTGTGTTCTTGTGTGTTCATCACTCTTCCTCCCTCCAAGTGTGAATAGATCCCCCTAGGGTTTCACCCTACAACAGGTTCCCTCGGCGGTTCGGATGTATTTTTTCGCAAACCGGAGACAAATTGGGGGTGGACTTTGTAGGCGTCAGACCGTCGCCACATGCCCACATCCTCTCCCATGTTTTCCGTCTGATGCATGCGCCGCTTCTTAAGCCGCATCAATGTCGGCCTAGAGAATGCAACGGCCGGCATTGATGTCGCTGATGTGACCGGATGGGAGGGTGGCACTAACCGACACGACCTCTCGGGAGCCGCCGCTTCAATACAGACACAGTTTCCCGAGGAACCAACTCCGGCCACTCCACCGCATTGAAGCGGCTGACGTCCATTCGCATGGCCTGACCGAGGCTATATAAGTCGTGCTCCGGCGTACACATCACACTCACCGCATCACTCCGCATGTCCTCGTCCTCACCTCCCCTCCTCCTCCACAACTCCAGTGACGCGCAAGTCATGGAACTCGGCGCCGGCTCCGGATGTTCGTGGCGATGTCGCCCTCGAAATCTGGGGCCGTCATCCTTATCGGCGACCGGCTCCTCGGTGAAGGAGGAGATTATCATCTCCTTTGGCGACGAGAAGGACTAGCCGCTAGCGACGCAGGGCGTGGTATAAGCCGCCACTAATGAGGAGTACGAGCAGCATATAGAGGTCATGCTTCGTCGCTCCGTCCTCCAGGTCACGGTCCAGCGGCGCCGCCGCTCCTCCGCATTAAGCTGGAGCCCACACCCCCTCCCAGCTCTCCCTCGCGCAATCGTAGTGTCCAAATCAGATGCCGCTTCAAGGTGGAGCCCCTCTTGCCGCCTCCCCAATGCATCAAGGAGGAGCGGCGCTCTCCGTCGCCCCGCCGCGTCAAGGAGTAGCGAAGCACGCCACCACCCCTACGCCATGCGATCGCTGTCAAAGCGTGTGGTCGCCTTCGCTACTGCCTCGGCAGCTGCAGTAGCTCCTCCTCTCATAGCGCCCTAACGCAGCGGAGTACGTCGACAGGGAGTGGCAACGGCGGGAGAGGCGCAACACTACACGTCGTTCAGAGTTTGCGGACTCCAACGTTCCACCACCACACATCACGGCTGGCGGGGAGCTGACGTACGCCTGGGCATGGACTGCTCCAAGACGACGGCGTAGGCGAGTAAGTGTCGTCTCCTCCAAGGCCCGCCACCCTTTTCCCCGCCCATGTCGTCGTTGGCCGCAGCCGCACTCGCAACGCGTAGGAGGAAGCAGAGAGGATCATCCGCGAGCGTCAGACTGGTGCCGGGAAGCCTTGCTGCAATGCCGCACCCTTTCGCCGCCTGAAGCCCAAATCTAACAACTCTAACAACGGCTCTGGCGACGATGACGGATGAGCCGCCGGCCAGCCCGGCATGGCCGACGAGGTCACTGTAAGTATAGGGTAGTGCAGGGTTAGTCTTTTCTTAAGTTTTTTAGTTCACCGTACGAAATATCGGCCGGTTATATGAAAAACTTATCCTAATTTTAAATGAATATCGTCTAATTTGTTTGAGTTTGAAACAAATTTGTTCATTTTCTTTAAAATTCATCTAAAATGTAACCAGACGTATGCAAATAGCTTTGGATGGCCAGCTTCGGCATCCGTGTCCGCGACTCACCCCTCCCCCCGCCCCCACGTTCACGGACGTATGCATCAGGAAACTTGGGGGTCGGCATTGGAGATGCCCTTAGGCTTGATTTTTTTTTCTAAACACATTAGAAACACATATGCTCATATACACGCACATACACTTAAGGGCATCTCCAACACCAACCCTCAAAACGCCCGCAACCGTTCGGACCACATAGTCTGGAAGTATTTTGCCATCCAACGTGGTCCTGCATCGATCTGTTCAGTGGTCCGGGCGCACTTTTCCCCGCAGCCGGAGACAAACTGGAGGGTGGCTTTGCAAATATGGCATGTTGTTTTCCATAAGGGTTTTTATCATTTATGTCACTAGCTACATCTCAGTACTCAGTTTTCCCACTAAGAATTTCAACTGCTCAAAAATGTCATTGCTTCGTTAGGCGCATGCTAAAAAATGCCACTGGACACCATTATTGTCATCTCAAATCTTGTTTGCCTTGTTATAATGACAAAAACACCTATAGACCAACATGTCAGCTCTCCCTCTATCTCACTAAAATAAAATGTCGGTCCCACTTGATCCGAACATCGTTCTTATTTTTGATTAAAATTACTCGCTTGCTTACTCCTGAAAAGTGGGGTCCACACTTATCATTGTGACATAGAGAGAACTGACATGTGGGTATAGGGAAATTTTTGCCATATAACATGGTCAACGAGTTTGACCTGACAATAACAATGTCTAATGGCATTTTGAGCAAACATCTAATAGAACGACAACATTTTTGAGATATCTACTGGCATTTTTGAGGAAGCATCTCACGGAACGATGGCATTCTTGAGCAGTTGTAATTTGTAATGGTAAAACTGAGTAGTGGGACACAACTAATGGCATAAATGATAAAAACCCAGTACTAAAACAATAAAAATGCATAGGGGTTGATGCACGTTTTCCATAATACTGAAAACACACACACAACAATAAAAATACAACTGTGTCTACCATAGCTTGCCACAGAACTAGTTAAGGTTCGCTAAACTTTTAACGGTTTAAAAGTTATCAAAAAATACGAAATAAATATGGGAGCATCTCTCTAATGTAATAAGATGATCCAACGGAGGGATTATCAAAATATGCATCTATGTGTCCTCCGCAAAAATAATAAGCATTTCAGCTCACTGCGACATAAATATATACTGAACTATTTGTTCTTTTTGTCCAGGACACATACAGTTGTATTTTTCTAATCCCTCCGTTGGATCTTGTTATATTATAGGTGTGTTGGTTCAGTATTTTTTTCAGAATTTTTTAGAACTTTTGCACCGTTGAAACCTTAACTAGTTCTGTGGCAAGCACTTGTAGAAAATCCTACTCCTGAAAAAGGAACATTTACCTTCTCGGTTTCGCTGGTGTGAACTAATCAATCCGCTATTTTTTCATTCATTGATCGAGGCATTTAAGACTTTTGTTATGCCGCCAGAGAAGGCCCATAAATTATTCAATCTATTTTTCCTTTCATTGAGAAGATTTTAAGGTATGATGTTTTCTGAATATTGTAGGGAACGTGGACCATTTTAAAAATCCTAAACAGGTTTTCGAAAATTATGTACACTTTTAGAAAAACGGGAACAAAATTTGAAATAGGAATATCTTTTAAAATTCACAAACATTTTTTGAAAACACCAATTTATTTTATAAAAACACGGACATTATTTGAATTTGTGAACATTTTTTTAAAATGGGAACATGTGTTAAAAATTCATAACATTTTACAAAAATGCTTATCTTTTATATGCTAACATTATTTTGAATTGTGAAAATTTTCACTAAACCGGATTTGGCGCATTTTTAAAAATGCCATTTTTTATTTTAAAAATTTCAAAGAAATTTGAAAAATAATAATAATTTTTTGAAAAATAGGAAACATTTTTTATGTTCCGAATATTTTTCGAAATAGCAACAAAATTTTGGAATTATGAGCATTTTCCAAAATTTGATTTTCTTTTTTTGAAATTTTGAACTTTCTTTTTGAGTTTTAAGTTGATGAAATAAATCTGTAATAAAAATAAACGTGGAAGGCAAAAAAAGAGATAGGGGCAGGACAATAAAAATAGAAGTAAGACACATAAACAAAGAAAAATTTGCCAGCCCATTATTGGTTGTCCTGTGTGAATCTCCCACTATTTATTGCCCTGTGCAGAAAATAGAATTTTCCAGTTGCGTGGACAGAAAAATAAGTGGGCTGGCTTCGCTAGGCCACAACGCGCGGCCCACATACGAAATTCTGAAAAAACCTTTTTTCCTAGCATATGAACGCATAAGAATTTAGAACCACCTCGGATAGATTTTTTTTCTTTTCGACAGTGAACGGATGAAAAAATTCTTTAGTAGTATATATATATATATATATATATATATATATATATATATATATATATATATATATATATATATAAATGCTCATACAAGTTTAAATATGTTAATTAAATAATCATGTAGTGTATAAATGTGTTCAAGCTTTAAGACTGTGTTTAAGTTTTTTTTAAAATATGTTCATGTGTTTTAATATAAAGTTTGTGTGTGTTTCTATATATATATATATATATATATATATATATATATATATATATGAAAAATAAAGAGCGAAAATAAATATGTTTTCCAAATAATAAGTGATTCTTTCAAAATAAAATAATTTATAAGTTTATTTCAATTATTTGTAAGAATAAGATTATTCTAACTTCAATTTTATTGCTATAAAAAGTAAATGTCTTTTTAGACATCAAAGTCTTCTGGGTAAAGAGATAAAATCTAGTTCCCTCTAGAAAAAAGAAGAGGTAAAATCTGCTCCGTTTATTATCCTGTAGAGACACGACATGGTGTTCGTTTGAGTTGTAGGCTGAGCCTGTGTAGGGCTTTAGACTTGCCGGACTTTGAATTAACAAAGACATCAACCGGACAGGATACAGCTGCAACATCCAACATAAAACAAAAACAACAGAAAACAGAGCGATATAGAGGCGGTGGAAAACACTTTAGTTAGCCTCAAACACTTCATGCGAGAAGGATATATACACATGTACACATAGCTGAAGACATCGAGATCCTCTACCACGGCTAGACATGAAACAAGGAAGCATGCCAACTTTGGAGGGGGAGTGAAGATGCACCCTCAAGGCATGCCGTCACCAAACACTAAGGGCCTCGGCACGACACCTCCATCCAACACCATCTCCGAAGGAGGCCACAACCTCCTCGCCTGGATCGTAAGGTGTCGCACCGCCAAAACATTAGAAAGTTCCCCAAGAACATGGATACATGTCACCGGGTGGTCACTTAGAGCGGACCAGCACACACCAAATGTGTCGAGGCTCTCCAAGAGCAAGATGAACGCCACAAAACCCACAACTATAGCATGCCAGAGGAAAAACACAAGCTTGGATGCAAAAGGACACGCCATCTGGTGTTGCCGATGAACCCAAACGGTGCCCGCCACCACAAAGCTCTCAAGGCGGCGCCTTCAAGAAGGGCATGGTGCCAAGTGCGTCGTTGCCGCCCACCGTAGTTAGGGTTTTCACCCGAGAGGCAAAGAGGTGGGAAGAGGTAAGGCAGACCTCAACCACGCCTCCATGAAGAAAACCGGCGCCCTCGGGTGTCGTTGTCGTCGTGGCTGAGTTGACTAGGGATTTCTCCTGATCTAGATCCCCACCACTAGCTCCGCCCACAGCCCTAGGACCAGCCAGCCAGTGCGGCCAAGATCCGACGGGAGGGAAGCACACCGAGCAGGGAAGACGAGCAGTGGCCACATCTGGTGCCGTCAGCCGCCAGGGCAGCCACACCATGGCCCCAATCCAGCGGTGGTCCGTCAGCCACCCGACTAGACCATGGTGCACCATGTCATCCCAGTCACTCGCCACCAAATAGAGGTCCTCGCCGGAGGGGCGCTGCGCAAGATTCATGGCTCTTCGCAACTAGGAAGGAGCAGCACATGCCCCTTCGCCACATTCCCTGGCTACGTTGCGGGCTTGCCCGGCCTCAACCTCTTATGATGGTGAGGAGGGAGGGTTACACAGACGGGAGGGGGAGATCGCCCTCGAGTCGCCTGAGCGGGGCGATGCTGGGGGCGATCTCACAAGCACCACTTAGCACATCAAAGGTCAGTGGTTTGGTTGGGCAGCCTCATGCGCGTGTTCACTCCAAGTCACGTGTTCGAATCACCATGCATGGCAAATGTGCTGAACTACTTATATGTATACCAAAAGTTCTAGCACTAAAATGACCGTTTGTGTCAAGTTCAAGCACCACCGGTGTAATTGACTCAATATGCAACTACACATGAGTGGCCGTTTGTGTTAACCAAGCACCACCAGTGTAATTAACTCAATATGCAACTACACATGACGACACACTATGAAGAGGCTAGTTGATATGTACTGGAACACTTCCATGTATATCGAAAGTTCTAGCACTAAAGCGACCATTTGCGCCAAGTTAAAGCACCACCGGTGTCATTGACTCAATACGCAACTACACATGATGACACACTCTAAAGACGCTAGTTGATATGTACTGGAACACTTCAGTGTATACCACAAGTTCTAGCACTAAAGTGACCATTTGTGCTAAGTTCAAGCACCACGGTGTAATTGACTCAATATGCGACTACACATGAGTGACCGTTTCTGCAAAGCAAGCACCACCTATGTAATTGCCTCAATACGCAACTACATATGATGACACACTCTGAAGAGGCTAGTTGCTATGTACTCGAACACTTCAATGTATACAGCAAGTTCTAGGACTAAAGCGACCATTTGCGCCAAGTTCAAGCGCCACCGGTGTAATTGACTCAATACACAACTACACAGTATGGCACACTGTGAAGAGGCTAGTTGATATGTATTGGAACACTTCAACGTATAGCGCAAGTGATGGGGAACGAAGCATGAAAACAAAAAAAAATCCTAGGAAAAACCCAAGATCTAACCTAGGTGATGCATAGCAACGAGAGAGGATGTCTACATACCCTTCTAGACCGAAAGCGTTAGCGTCATAACGCGGTTGATGTAGTTGTACTCTTTGATACGCCTCCAATGTATCTATAAGTTTTTTATTGTTCCATGCTATTATATTATCTATTTTGGATGTTTTATATAAATTAATATGCTATTTTATATTATTTTTAGGACTAACTTATTAACCTAGATCCCAGTGCCAGTTTCTATTTTTTTCCTTGTTTTCGAGGTTCGCAGAGAAGGAATATCAAACGGAGTCCAAACGGAATAAAACTTTGCGATGATTTTTCTTGGACCAGAAGACACCCAGAGGACTTGCAGACCAAGCCAGAAGAGCCACGAGGCGGCGGCAAGGATGGAGAGTGCGCCCTAGGGGGGTCTACCTTGTGGGCCCGTCGGTGACTCCCTGACCTAGCTCTTTGTCCAATATATTCACATATATTTCAAAACCATCAGAGGGAGCCACGAAAAAACTTTTCCACCGCTGCAACCTTCTGTTCCAGTGAGATCCCATCTTGGGGCCTTTTCCGGCAATCTGCCGGAGGGAGATTCGATCACGGAGGGCATCTATATCAACCCTATTGCCCTTTCGATGAAGCGTGAGTAGTTTACCTCAGACCTACGGGTCCATAGCTAGTAGCTAGATAGCTTCCTCTCTCTCTCTTTGATTCTCAATACCATGTTCTCCTCGATGCTCTTGGAGATCTATCCAATGAAATCTCCTTTTGCAGTGTGTTTGTCGAGATCTGATGAATTGTGGATTTATGATCAGATTATCTATGAATATTATTTGAATCTTCTCTGAATTCTTATATGCATGATTTGATATCTTTGTATTTCTCTTCGAATTATAGGTTTGGTTTGGCCAACTAGATTGGTATTCTTGCAATGGGAGATGTGCTTAGTTTTGGGTTCAATCTTGCGGTGTCCTCACCCAGTGACAAAGTAGGGTTAGCAAGGCACGTATTGTATTGTTGCCATCAAGGTTAAAAATATGGGGTTTTCATCATATTTCTTGAGTTTATCCCTCTACATCATGTCATCTTACTTAAGGCGTTACTCCTTTCTTTATGAACTTAATACTCTAGATGCATGCTGGATAGCGGTCGATGTGTGGAGTAATAGTAGTAGATGTAGGCACGAGTCAGTCTACTTGACACGGACATGATGCTTATATGCATAATCATTGCCTTGGATATCGTCATAACTTTGCGCTTTTCTATCAATTGCTCGACAGTAATTTGTTCACCCACCGTATTATTTGCCTTCATGAGAGAAGCCTCTAGTGAAACCTATAGCCCCCGGGTCTATTTCCCATCATATTAGTTTCCGATCTACCATTTTGCAACCTTTTATTTTCAGATCTATAAACCAAAAAACCCAAAAATATTTTATCTTTTGTTTAGTTTTATCTATCTCTATCAGATCTCACCTTTGCAATTGTCAATCCCTTTACCGCGTTGAGTGCAAGTGTTTGATTGTTTGTGCAGGTGCATAGATGGGGACTTCCTTGTACCTCCTACTGGATTGATACCTTGGTTCTCTAACTGAGGGAAATACTTATCTCTACTTTGCTGCATCACCCTTTCCTCTTCAAGGGAAAAACTAACGCAAGCTCAAGAAGTAGTAGGAAGAATCTGGCGACGTTGCCGGAGAGGTCTACATCAAGCCTACCAAGTACCCATCATAAACTCTCATCTCTTGCATTACATTATTCGCCATTTGCCTCTCGTTTTTCTCTCCCCCACTTCGAAATTGATTTTCAGAAAAGCACAAAAAGGTTTGCCTTTTTATTCGCCATTCTTCCATTTGTCTTTTAATTTGCCTTTTGCTTGCTCGTGTGTTAGATTGCTTGCTTTGTCATGATGACTCAAGATAATACCAAGTTGTGTGATTTTTTCAACACCAATAATAATGATTTTATTAGGACTCTGATTGCTCCCACCACTAGCGCGAAATCTTATGAGATTAATGCCGCTTTGTTGAATCTTGTTATGAAAGAACAATTTTTTGGCCTTCCTAGTGAAGATGTCGCATCCCATCTAAATACTTTTGTTGAGCTGTGTGATATGCAAAAGAAGAAAGATGTGGATAATGATATTTTTAAATTGAAGCTATTTCCGTTCTCATGTCGTGCTAAAACTTGGTTTTCATCTTTGCCCAAAAATAGTATTGATTCTTGGAACAAGTGTAAGGATGCTTTTATTTCGAAGTATTTTCCTCCTGCTAAGATCATCTCCCTTAGGAATGATATAATGAATTTTAAGCAACTTGATCATGAGCATGTTGCACAATCTTGGGAGAGGATGAAATTGATGATGAGAAATTGCCCTACGCATGGTTTGAGTTTATGGATGATCATACAAAATTTTTATGCCGGATTGAATTTTGCATCTAGAAATCTTTTAGATTCGGCCGCGGTGTCGGTGTACTAAAGTAGGGGTACCTTAGTATCCCGAACTTGTGCACGGGCAGTCGTAGCACCCCGCGGCAAGGCTTGCCAGGCGATCGCCAAGACTCTCCGTGGTCCTTTTTTGGGCCATCCAAGGACAAAGTATTTGAGCCAAGGCCCCGGCAGGAGGAGCCTGCCGGGAAGGCCACCCGAAGAGAGCAAGGCCCCGGAAAGAGGAGCTTGCCGGGACAACCGCTCGAAGCACAAGACCCCGGCAGGAGGAGCTTGCCGGGAAGGCCGACCGAGGCACGACAAGATACTTGCTGCGGCGCGCTCCGCATCTCGGCAAGGACCGGTGAGCGACAAGCTCCCGGGCGCGACAAGACATCAGCTGTGGCAAGGTGCTTGCCGCGGCAAGTCACCACCCCGCGCCTGCGCTCCAGCTCATCCACCCACGCGTCGCTCTGGGGCCATTCCAGGCGTACGTGGCGAGAGGCTGCGCAGCCAGGGGCATGCGGTGGCGAAGCAACGCTGATAGAGTAGCCATCGTGGCAAACGGTGGCGCTCCTGACGGTCCACTTCCCTGCACCGTCTGGGCGATGCGGACGGGCATTTAATGCCCTTGTCCCCTGCCATCAGAGTTAGGTATGATAGCACTGTATAGCCACTGTGCAGGCAGCTATACCCACTACAGCATTCTCCCATTTTTGCCCCCACCTGCGCTGCCACCTGTGGGTAACCCCTTGAGCATGTAAAAGGAGGCCCCATGCGCACGTAGGAGGAGGAGGACACCCATCGCTACGCTCGATCTCGCCAGCGGCTCATGTGTACTATAGCACCACGCGCTCTCGAGCAAGAACACAATACAATCCACAAAGCAGCAGTAGGGTTTTACGCATCCTTGCCGCCCGAAGCTGGGTAAAATCCCTTGTGTGCACCGCCTCGATCCGCTCTTTGCGCGACCTCCGCCCCCCGCCGAACCAAGAAAGGGGCTCGGTCCCCATAGGTGTTCATGGAGGCAGATTTCCCCCGACATTTTTGGCGCGCCAGGTAGGGGCCGTCGATGTTGTGCGAACCTGATCCGGCGTTTGCACGGGCTAGATCTCCATCATCTTCGTCGACATGCCACCGAAGAAGAAGGCTCCGGAGGTGGCCGGTCCGTCCGCGTCGAACCCACCGCCCTTGGAGCAAACGGGTGATGGGGACGGCACCGGCGGCGGGCCGGGTGTCGTTGAGCCAGCTCATGGCGCCACGGCGTCCGAACATGCACCGCGCCCCTCTCAGGAGGCACAGGACAGCAGCGTCTTGGCGCCCACGATACCATACGCTCGCTGGACCCAAATCGAGCCGGCGGATCCCAGGGCGCTCAAGGCCAGCACTCACACCAACGTGCTGGCGCGAGCATGGCGCGGCTGCCTGCTCCGGGTGTTGCTCCTTCTAACGCAGTTAGAAGTCCGAGCACATCCCGCTCCATGCGCCGTTCGCCACCACTGCCCGCCACTCCAGCAGAAGCTCTGGCGCGAGCTCAACTGCTCCTAGAGTACCCTCCAACGACGGACAAGCTCGACGACTGGAGGGCCACGATACAGAGCCTCATCGGTTTCGCTAATGGCGACGCCCCGCGGCAGCACAGCGTGTCGCAGCCGCGGCAGGACGGCCAGGAGAGAACCGATGGTGCTAGGACCGGCGGGGGTGCGACCACCATGCACTCCCCGCCCCAGAGGCCAAGATCGCCGACTCGCCGGAATCATCACGACAACGACTCCACCGCGTCGTCGAATCCGCAAACTCGTCGCGATCAACGCCAAGTTCTTCACGAGCGAGAGCAAGAGGACGCTCGTACTCGCATCGAGCGTCGGAGAGAAGCGCGGCGTCAATCAGACCACCGTGCTGGGCCCTCTGTTGACATGCATGCACCAGGGGAACCAGGCGACCTGCCATATGCGGTGGGCTGCCCTGCGTTCACCCGAGAGCTGCGGCAAGTCCAGTGGCCTAGCACGAAGAATTTCTAGCCAGACGTACCAGAGAAGTACGACGGCAAGTCGCATCCGTCGGAGTTCCTCAACATCTACACCATCGCGGTGCAGGCTGCTGGAGGGCGAGACGACAAGATCCTTGCCAACTACTTCCCGCTGGTACTCAAATCCAACGTCAGATCCTGGCTCATGCACTTGCCGAATAACTCCATAACCTCCTGGACAGACTTGTGCCATCAGTTTGTTGGCGCCTTTACGGGCGGCCACAAACCCCATGGCCAAGCGAGCGACCTTCATCTGCTCGTCCAGAAGGAAGGGGAACCCTTGCGCAAGTTCATCCAGAGATTCAGCCGTGTACACTACAACATCCCAGACGTCCACCCCGCCGCGGTCATCAGCGCGTTCCATCAGAACGTGCGTAACCGCAGGATGCGGGAGGAGATGGCGATGTGCAAGATCAAAGACGTCAGCGAGCTATATGCCCTGGCCGACAAGTGTGCCCGTGCTGAGGAAGGGAGGAAACTCCCCGGAGAGAACACTGGAGCAGGAGAATCTGACAGTGAGGATACCGCCCCGGCAAGGAAGGGCCGGCGGCGGAGCAATAGGAAGAAGAAGAGCCAAGAAGTACTGGTTGTTGAGCAGTCCGGCGATGAAGCCGCCACCAAGAAGGCCCAGGCTGGTAGCTCTGGCAAGGAGATTGCCGGATGCGCCCACTGCCAGGCGGTGGCGGCCGCCGACAAGCGGGACGGCACCAACAAACAGTACTGCAAAATCCACCGCACCAAGGGCCATGACCTCCAGAGCTGCAAGCAGGTCGAGCGGCTCGTCGAGCTGCAAAAGGCCGAGTACGAGCGACGCGACAAGGAGAGAGCCCGGGGAGGTGGCGGAGGATCAGGCACGAAGCGCCCCGGCCAGGGAGGACGCCACGACAAGGACAAGCAGCGGCAAGCGGACCGACCTCCTCGCGGCTGCGACAAGAACGAAGACGACGACGAAGACGAAGACATGGATGATGTCGAGACCAGTGAGCAGGAGTTTCAGAAAGCCACAGAGGTCTTGTGCGTCGACGACGGTGCTTCCCTACATACTTCTCACCGCCAGCTCAAGCAGTGGGCGCGGGAAGTCAATGCAGCGGAACCACCCGTCGAGTCGCGCAAGCCTCTGAAATGGTCCAGCACGCCTATCATCTTTGATATTGAGGACCACCCTGATCGCACAACTGCGATCGGGTGCTTGCTGATGTTGGTCTCACCAACAGTCCGCAACCTCAAGGTCACTAAGATGCTAGTTGACGGCGGGGCCGGCTTGAACCTGATCTCCTCCGCTGTGCTCCGGGAACTCCAAGTCCTCGACAGCGAGCTCGAAGAGACCGGCACATTCCAAGGAATCAACCCAGGAAGGAGCAAGCCGAAGGGGAAGATAACGTTGCCAGTAACATTTGGCAGCGAGCTGAACTTTAGGACAGAGAGGATCACTTTTGACGTTGCTGATTTTCCATTGCCCTACAATGGAATTCTCAGCCGTCCAGCGCTCGCCAAGTTCATGGCGGCCTCTCACTACGCCTACAACATGCTCAAGATGCCAGGCCCGATAAGCGTCATCTCTGTCCCCGGCGACAAGAAGGATGCCCTTATCTGTGCCGACAAGATCTACCGGGAAGCAGTAGCCACAGCGGATCACAAGCCGCTTACCGCTGAAGCTCCCGGAGGGAAGAAGAGGACCAAGCCCGGCAAGTGCTCTGGCGCCCACTCCGGCAAGCGCACCTCTTCGGAGTGTTGCGCTACCGTCGAGGACGTGCCATCGAGCTCCACCGGCAAGAGTAAGAAGACAATGGCAGCTCCGCCAACGACCAAGAAGGTGCCCGCCAAGGAGGACGCCACTGGTGGTACCTTCACCATCAGTGCCACGATCGACCCCAAATAGGAAAGCGCGCTCGTTGCTTTCCTACGGGCGAATGTCGATGTGTTTGCCTGGCAACCATCTGACATCCCCGGCGTTCCCAGGAAAGTGATTGAGCACCACCTCACCGTCTGTCCTCACGCGCGGCCCGTCAAGCAGAGAGTCAGGAAGCAAGCAGTGGAGCGCCAAGAGTTCATCGCAGAAGAGATCAAGAAGTTGGAAGCGGCAGGCCTCGTCAGAGGTGTGCTCCATCCGACGTGGTTGGCCAATCCTGTTGTCGTGCGCAAAGCAAATGGGAAATGGAGGCTTTGCATCGACTTCACTGATGTTAACAAAGCATGTCCCAAAGATCCCTTTCCCTTGCCGCGCATTGACGAGATTGTTGACTCCACGAACGGATGTGACCTACTTTCATTTCTTGACGCCTACTCAGGATATCATCAGATCTTCATGGCTGAAGAAGATGAAGAGAAGACCGCGTTCATCACTCCATGTGGCACGTACTGTTTCGTATGGATGCCTTTCGGACTGAAGAACACCGGTTCAACATTTGCGAGGGTTGTCCACACCGCTTTTGAGCCACAATCCACAGAAATGTGGAGGCCTACATGGATGACATAGTGGTCAAAAGCAGGGACAGGGCAACCCTGAATCAAGACTTAGAAGAGACCTTTGCGAACCTGCGCAGGATCAGCCTCAAGCTCAACCCCGAGAAGTGCGTGTTCGGAGTCCCTTCCAGCAAGCTTCTCGGGTTCTTCGTGTCTCAGCGAGGAATCGAAGCCAACCCAGACAAGATCAAGGCCATCGAGCAGAATGAAGCACCAACACGTGTCAAGGACGTACGAAGGCTTGTCGGCTGCGTCGCGGCTCTCAGCAGGTTTATTCCCAAGTCTGCAGAACGCGCCCAGCCGTTTTTCAAAATTTTAAAAAAGGTGGGTCCAGTAAAATGGACTCCGGAAGCGGAGGCTGCGCTGCAGGACTTGAAGAAATACCTGTCCTCCGCTCCAATACTTGTCGCGCCTAAACCACAAGAGAAGTTGCTGCTATACCTGGCGGCGACCAATCAAGTGGTTAGTGCTGCGTTAGTAGCGGAGAGGGAGGCAGATGATGAGCCAGCAACCGCGGCAAGCATGTCCAACGACAAGCAGGGGGCTTCCCCGACAAGCTCTGGCCCCGACAAGGATGAATCTGCGCAGGAGCAAGTGGAGGTGCAGAAGAAGAAAATGGTGCAGCGCCCAGTTTACTTTGTCAGCTCCCTTTTGCAGGGGGCTAGGTCAAGGTACTCTGGTGTGCAGAAATTGCTTTTCGGCCTTCTCATGGCCTCGAGAAAGCTGCGCCATTACTTCCAAGCACATGAGATTACAGTTGTCACCCGCTTTCCGCTGAAGAGGATACTGCAGAATCCAGAAGCAACAGGCAGGATTATCGAGTGGGCACTAGAACTGTCGAGCTTCGGTCTCCAGTTCGAGAGCACCTCGACTATCCAAAGCAGAGCATTGGCGGAGTTCATAGCGGAGTGGACACCGACATCGGACGAAGATATCCCAGAGACATGCATCCCCGCCAAAGAAGCAAGCAAAGAGTGGCTGATGTACTTTGATGGTGCTTTCTCGCTGCAAGGCGCCGGTGCTGGCGCGTTACTTATCGCGCCCACTGGAGAGCACCTCAAGTACGTGATCCAGATGCACTTCCCCAAGGAACAAGCAACCAACAATACTGCAGAGTATGAAGGTTTGCTTGCCGGTCTCAGGATCGCGGCAGAACTTGGGATCAAGAAGCTCATTGTCAGGGGTGACTCGCAGCTTGTCGTCCGCAAGGTGAACAAGGATTACCAGAGTCCGTTGATGGAAGCGTACGTTGATGAAGTGAGGAAGCTGGAAGAGCACTTTGACGGCCTGCAAATGGAACACATTCCAAGAGCTGAGAACGACATCGCTGATGGCCTGTCAAAGTGCGCAGCATTTAAGTTACCTGTGGAACCAGGGACCTTTGTGCTCAAGCTGACTCAGCCATCCGTAACGCCATCGACCAGACAAAGCAAGAAGAGGAAGTTGGTCTCTGGGGACTATCTTCCGGCAGTGCTCCCTGGAGCCGCCGCCAAGAAGGTCCCCAAGATCGACGCCAAGAGCGCTGAGGAGCCGTCTGCTCTGGAAAACCCCAGGGTTTGTTCCGTAGAAGCAGGCGCTCCCGACAAGTTTTGCTCCGGCAAGCTTGCTGGGGAACGTCAAGCTCCGGCTGAGCCCCAGATCCTCGCCGTAGAAGCGTACGTTCCCGCAGCAGCAGAAGTGCCTTCAGTCCTTGTTGTCGAGCCACAGGCTCCAGCATGGGCGCAGCAGACTGTCCATTTCCTCCAGCACGGAGAACTTCCCGAAGAACAAGAAGAAGCGGAAAGAGTAGCCCGGCGCTCGAGTATGTTCCAGTTCGTCGACAACACACTGTACAGAAGAGGGCGCAACGGTGTGAAATTGAAGTGTATTCCCCGGGAAGACGGACAACAGCTGTTGGCAGAGATACATGGAGGCATATGTGGTCACCACATTGGCGCAAGAGCACTTGCGGGCAAAGCGTTCCGGCAAGGTTTCTTCTGGCCGACAGCCCTCCAGGATGCAACTGCACAAGTAACCAAGTGTGAAGCGTGCCAGTTCCATTCCAAGCAGATACACCAGCCAGCTCAAGCTCTCCAGACGATCCCTTTATCCTGGCCATTTTCGGTCTGGGGGCTCTACATCCTCGGCCCCTTCCCCCGAGCTGTCGGGGGCTTTGAGTACTTTTATGTCGCAATCGACAAGTTCACAAAGTGGCCGGAAGTGGAACCAGTGAGGAAGGTGACAGCACAGTCAGCCATCAAGTTCTTTAGGTCGATTGTCTGCCGCTTCGGGATCCCCAACAGGATCATCACCGACCACGATACACAATTCACGAGCCGCGCCTTCATGCAGTACGTCCAAGATCTCGGCGCGAAGGTCTGCTTCGCTTCTGTTGCTCATCCCAGGAGCAACGGTCAAGCTGAAAGGGCCAATGCCGAAGTGCTGCGCGGGCTCAAGACCAGAACTTTCGACAGGCTGCACAAGTGCGGAAGAAACTAGATCGGGGAGCTGCCGGTGGCTCTTTGGTCGATCAGAACGACGCCAAATCGAGCCACTGGCCAGACACCATTTGCTCTAGTCTATGGAGCAGAAGCAGTTACCCCCACGGAACTTGTATACGGGTCACCTCGAGTGCTCGCTTATGATGAGCTTGAGCAAGAGCGGCTGCGTGAAGATGACGCGCTGCTCCTTGAGGAAGATCGTCTTCAGGCTGTTGTGTGAGCCTCTCGCTACCAGCAAGCTTTGCGTCGCTACCATAGCCGCAAAGTTAAAGCCAGAAGCTTCGAGGAAGGCGACCTTGTTCTTCGGCGCGCCCCGTCCGCCAAGAATCATAACAAGTTGACGCCAAAGTGGGAAGGCCCTTACCGGGTGAGACGAGTCACGAGGCCCGGCGCTATCCGCCTCGAGACCGAAGATGGCACTCCGGTGAGCAACTCCTAGAATATTGAGCATCTTCGTAAGTTTTACCCGTAAGGCGCGGTTGTCGGGCCCCGCCCGGCAACCAACCTTTTGTACAAGTCTTGCCGCAGTTGCATGTAATCCTTTGTACAAAGCCAGGCGCAGACCCTGAGCAGCAGTAAATGAAGCGCTGGCGCCCTAAGTTTTAGCATGCATGCTGAGTCGAGTCTCGTCCTTGGTTAGGGTTGATAGTGCCTAACAGCTGCTAACCCCTAGCTTAGAGGTCGAGTCTGCGTCCTTTTTCCTGTTCCTTCATTTCCTTTGGTTCGCAGGGTTTTGCACATCCTGGCCAAACCGCTTAAGGGCGAAGAAGAGAAGAAGGGCGGGCCAGCATCTGGTCCCCGGCAAGCCAGTGTTGCCGGGGTTTGGCCCCGCGCACACCGCCCACGTCACGCATGCCTCTCCCCATGATGCCGCGTTCGACGCGTGCCGTTCGGGGAGGACGTGGTGGGCGCAGAAGCAGATGCAGCGTGACCCAGGCCGCGCGTGCCCGTGCACTGTTTTGGGCCTGGCCCAACAGCGCTCGACACCGTGTATGGCCCAGGCCCGGGGGCTCCTGTCGGTGTACTAAAGTAGGGGTACCTTAGTATCCCGAACTTGTGCACGGGCAGTCGTAGCACCCCGCGGCAAGGCTTGCCAGGCGATCGCCAAGACTCTCCGTGGTCCTTTTTTGGGCCATCCAAGAACAAAGTATTTGAGCCAAGGCCCCGGCAGGAGGAGCCTGCCGGGAAGGCCACCCGAAGAGAGCAAGGCCCCGGCAAGAGGAGCTTGCCGGGACGACCGCTCGGCAGGAGGAGCTTTTCGGGAAGGCCGACCGAGGCACGACAAGATACTTGCTGCGGCGCGCTCCGCGTCCTGGCAAGGACAGGTGAGCGACAAGCTCCCGGGCGCGACAAGACATCAGCCGCGGCAAGGCGCTTGCCGCGGCAAGTCACCACCCCACGCCTGCGCTCCAGCTCATCCACCCACGCGTCACTCTGGGGCCATTCCAGGCGTACGTGGCAAGAGGCTGCGCAGCCAGGGGCATGCGGTGGCGAAGCAACGCTGACAGAGTAGCCATCGTGGCAAACGGTGGCGCTCCTGACGGTCCACTTCCCTGCACCGTCTGGGCGATGCAGACGGGCATTTAATGCCCTTGTCCCCTGCCGTCAGAGTTAGGTATGATAGCACTGTACAGCCACTCTGCAGGTAGCTGTACCCACTACAGCATTCTCCCATTTTTGCCCCCACCTGCGCTGCCACCTGTGGGTAACCCCTTGAGCATATAAAAGGAGGCCCCATGCGCATGTAGGAGGAGGAGGACACCCATCACTACGCTCGGTCTTGCAAGCGGCTTGTGTGTACTGTAGGACCACGCGCTCCCGAGCAAGAACACAATACAATCCACAAAGCAGCAGTAGGGTTTTACGCATCCTTGCGGCCCGAAGCTGGGTAAAATCCCTTGTGTGCACCGCCTTGATCCGCTCTTCGCGCGACCTCCGCCCCCCGCCGAACCAAGAAAGGGGCTCGGTCCCCATAGGTGTTCATGGAGGCAGATTTCCCCCGACACGCGGGAGGTACTTTTATGGAAATCACATTAGGATAAGCTACTAAACTCCTAGATGATATTATGGCTAATTATTCTCAATGGCACACCAAAAGATCTTCTACTAGTAAAAAAGTACATGCGATTGAGGAAACTAATGTTTTGAGTGGAAAGATGGATGAGCTTATGAAATTATTTGCTAGTAAGAGTGCTCGCATTGATCCTAATGATATGGCTTTGTCATCTTTGATTGAGAATAATAATGAATCTATGGATGTGAATTTTGTTGGTAGGAACAATTTTGGTAATAACGCGTATAGAGGTAATTTCAACCCTAGGCCATTTCCTAGTAATTCCTCTAATAATTATGCTAATTACTACAAAAATTCTTATGGAAATTATAATAAGATGCCCTCTGATCTTGAGAACAATATTAAAGAATTTATTAGTTCTCAAAAGAATTTCAATGCTATAGTTGAAGAAAAATTGCTTAAGATTGATGATTTGGCTAGGAACGTGGATAGATTCTCTTGAGATTGATCCTTTGAAAATTAGATCTATTCCACCCATTCATGATATTAATGAGTCTCTAAAATCTATGAGGATTTCTATTGATGAATGTAAAGAAAGAACCGCTAGGATTCGTGCTAAGCGAGATTGGTTTGTACAAGCGTGTTCTTCGATCTCTTGTGAAAATAATGATGAAGATCTTGAAGTGATTGATGTAACTCATATTGAATCTTTGTTTTGTAATATAAATCTTGATAAATATGGGACTGGAGATGAGTCAACTTTAGCTATAAGGCATCCCAATGATTCGGAGTTTATAGATCTTGATGCGAAAATTGATAAAAGTGGGATTGGAGAGGTCAAAACTTTAAGTAGAAATGAACCCACTCTTTTGGATTTCAAGAATTTTAATTATGATAATTGTGGTTTGATAGATTTTATTTCCTTGTTGCAATCCATGTTGAATTCTCCTCATGCTTATAGTCAAAATAAAGCTTTTACTAAACATATTGTTGATGCTATGATGAAATCTTTTGAAGAAAAACTTGAGTTGAAAGTTTCTATCCCTAGAAAGCTTTATGATGAGTGGGAACCTACTATTAAGATTAAGATTAAAGATTATGAGTGCCATGCTTTGTGTGATTTGGGTGCTAGCGTTTCCACGATTTCAAAAACTTTATGTGATGTGCTAGGTTTCCGTGAATTGGATGATTGTTCTTTAAATTTGCATTTTGCGGATTCCACTATTAAGAAACCTATGGGAAGAATTAATAATGTTCTTATTGTTGAAAATAGGAATTATGTGCCTGTAGATTTCATTGTTCTTGATATAGATTGCAATCCTACATGTCCTATTATTCTTGGTAGACCTTTCCTTAGAATGATTGGTGCAATTATTGATATGAAAGAAGGAAACATTAGATTTCAATTTCCATTATGTAAGGGCACGAAACACTTTCCAAGAAAGAAAATTAAGTTTCCATATGAATATATTATGAGAGCTACTTACAGACTGCATACCAAAGATGACAATACCTAGATCTATTGCAATATGCCTAGCTAGGGGCGTTAAACAATAGCGCTTGTTGTGAGGCAACCCAATTTTATTTTTTTCTTGCTTTTTTTGTTCTGTTTTTCAATAAAAAATTCATCTTGCCTCTAGTTAGATGTGTTTTTATGTTTTAATTAGTGTTTGTGCCAAGTAAGACCATTGGGATGGCTTACGGTGATAGTTGATTTGATCTTAATGAAAAACAGAAACTTTTACGTCCAGAAAAATAATTTTCATTTTTAATGGAAGCGCGATAAAATACTGATTCTTTTGGCAGAAGATTAATATACAAATTGCCTTTGTTTTGCTATTTTTTCAGAATTTTTGGAGTTACAAAAGTATTAGAAGTTTACAGATTGCTACACACTGTTCTGTTTTTGACAGATTCTGTTTTCTATGTGTTGTTTGCTTATTTTGATGAATCTATGGGTAGTATGGGGGGGTATGAACCATGGAAAAGTTGGAATATTGTAGATATTACACCAATATAAATAAAGAATGAGTTCACAACAGTACCAAAAGTGGTGATTTTATTTTCTTATACTAACAGATCTCATGAGTTTTCTGTTGAGTTTGTGTTGTGAAGTTTTCAAGTTTTGGGTAAAGATTTGATGGACTTTGGAATAAGGAGTGGGAAGAGCCTAAGCTTGGGAATGCCCAAGGCACCCCAAGGTAATATTCAAGAACAATCAAGATCCTAAGCTTGGGTATGCCACGGAAGGCACCCCCTCTTTCGTCTTCGTCTATTGGTAAATTTACTTGAGGCTACATTTTTATTCACCACATGATATGTGTTTTTCTTGGAGCGTCTTGTATGATATGAGTCTTTGCTTTTTAGTTTTCCACAATCATCCTTGTTGTACACACCTTTTGAGAGGGACACGCATGAATCGTGATTTATTAGAATACTCTATGTGCTTCACTTATATCTTTTTAGAGCACGACCGTTGCTTTATTTTATAGAAATTATTGAACTCTCTTGCTTCACTTATATTATTTTGAGAGTCTTTCTAAACAGCATGGTAATTTTCTTTGGTTATGAATTTAGTCCTAATATGATGGGCATCCAAGAGGGATATAATAAAAACTTTCATATATAGTGCATTGAACACTATGTGAAGTTTGATTCCTTATGATTGTTTTGAGATATAAAGATGGTGATATTAGAGTCATGCTAGTGAGTAATTGTGGATTGGTAGAAATAATTGTGTTAAAGTTTGTGATTCTCGTAGCATGCACGTATGGTGAACCATTATGTGATGAAGTCGGAGCATGATTTATTTATTGATTCTCTTCCTTATGAGTAGCAGTCGGGGACAAGCGATGGTCTTTTCCTACCAATCTATCCCCTAGGAGCATGCGTCTAGTACTTTGTTTCGATAACGAATAGATTTTTTTCCATAAGTATGTGAGTTCTTTAAGAGTAATGTTGAGTCCATGGATTATACGCACTCTCACCCTTCCACCACTGCTAGCCTCTCTAGTACCACACAACTTTCGCCGGTACCTTACGCCACCTTATACCTTCTTCAAAACAGCCACCATACCTACCTATTATGGCATTTCCATAGCCATTCCGAGATATATTGCCATGCAACTTTCCACCGTTCTGTTTATTATGACACGCTTCATCATTGTCGTATTGCTTTGCATGATCATGTAGTTGACATAGTATTTGTGGCAAAGCCACCATTCATATTTTTTCATACATGTCACTCTTGAGTCATTGCACTTCCCAGTACACCGCCGAAGGCATTCATATAGAATCATATTTTGTTCTAAGTATCGAGTTGTAATTCTTGAGTTGTAAGTAAATAAAAGTGTGATGATCATGATTATTAGAGCATTGTCTCATGTGAGGAAAGGATGATGGAGACTATGATTCCCCCACAAGTCGGGATGAGACTCCGGACGAAAAGTAAAAAAATAAAAAATAAGAAAGAGGCCAAAGAGCCTAGAATACAAAAATGAGAGAAAAGAGAGAAGGGGCAATGTTACTATCCTTTTTCCACACTTGCTTCAAAGTAGCACCATGATCTTCACGATAGAGAGTCTGCTATGTTGTCACTTTCATATACTAGTGGGAATTTTTCATTATAGAACTTGGCTTGTATATTCCAATGATGGGCTTCCTCTAATTGCCCTAGGTCTTCGTGAGCAAGCGAGTTGGATGCACACCCACTTAGTTTCTTTTTGAGCTTTCATAAACTTATAGCTCTAGTGCATCCATTGCATGGCAATCCCTACTCACCCACATTGATATCTATTGATGGCCAATCTCCATAGCCCGTTGATATGCCTAGTTGATGTGAGACTATCTCCTTCTTTTGTCTTCTACACAACCACCATATTCTATTCCACCTATAGTGCTATACCCATGGATCACGCTTATGTATTGCGTGAAAGTTGAAAACGTTTGAGAACGTCAAAAGTATGAAACAATTTCTTGGCTTGTCATTGGGGTTGTTCATGATTTAATACTTTGTGTGATGAAGATGGAGCATAGCCAGACTATATGATTTTGTAGGGATAACTTTCTTCGGCCATGTTATTTTGAGAAGACATGATTGCTTCATTAGTATGCTTGAAATATTATTGTTTTTATGTCAATATTAAACTTTTGTTTTGAATCTTATGGATCTAAATATTCATGCCACAATAAACAAAATTACATGGATAAATATGCTAGGTAGCATTACACATCAAAAATTCTGCTTTCATCATTTACCTACTCGAGGACGAGCAGGAATTAAGCTTGGGGATGCCTGATACGTCTCCAACGTATCTATAATTTTTGATTGTTCCATGCTATTATATTATCTGTTTTGGAAGTTTTATATGCATTAATATGATATTTTATATTATTTTTGGGACTAAATTATTAACCTAGAGCCCAGTGCTAGTTTCTGTTTTTTCCTTGTTTTTGAGTTTCGCAGAAAAGGAATATCAAACGGAGTCCAAATGGAATAAAACTTTGCGATGATTTTTCTTGGACCAGAAGACACCCAGAGGACTTGGAGTCCAAGCCAGAAGAACCAATAGGCGACGCCAAGGGTGGAGCGCACGCCCCCTACCTTGTGGGCCCCTCGGTAACTCCCTGACCTAGCTCTTCATCCTATATATTCACATATATTCCAAAACCATCAGAGGGAGCCACGAAAATACTTTTCCGCCGCCGCAACCTTTTGTTCCCGTGAGGATCCCATCTTGGGGCCTTTTCTGGCAATCTGTCGGAGGGGGATTCGATCATGGAGGGCATCTACATCAACCCTATTTCCCTTTCGATGAAGCCTGGGTAGTTTACTTCAGACCTACGGGTCCATAGCTAGGAGCTATATGGCTTCTTGTCTCTCTTTGATTATCAATACCATGTTCTCCTTGATGTTCTTGGAGATCTATCCGATGTAACCTTCTTATGTGGTGTGTTTGTCGAGATCCAATGAATTGTGGATTTATGATCAGATTATCTATGAATATTATTTGAATCTTCTCTGAATTCTTATATGCATGATTTGATATCTTTGTATTCCTCTTCGAATTAAATCGGTTTGGTTTGGCCAACTAGATTGGTATATCTTGCAATGGGAGAGGTGCTTAGTTTTGGGTTCAATCTTGTGGTGTCCTCACCAGTGACAAGTAGGGGTAGCGAGGCATGTGATTCTTATATGCATAATCATTGCCTTGGATATCGTCATAACTTTGTGCTTTTTTATCAATTGCTCGACAGTAAATTGTTCACCCATCTTATTATTTGCCTTCATGAGAGAAGCCTCTAGTGAAACCTATGGCCCCGGGGTCTATTTTCCATCATATTAGTTTCTGATCTACTATTTTGCAATCTTTTATTTTCAGATCTATAAACCAAAAAAAACCAAAAATATTTTATCTTTTGTTTAGTTTTATCTATTTCTATCAGATCTCACCTTTGCAATTGACCGTGAAGGGATTGACTACCCCTTTATCGTGTTGGGTGCAAGTGTTTGATTGATTGTGTAGGTGCATAGATTGGGACTTGCATGTACGTCCTACTGGATTGATACCTTGGTTCTCTAGCTAAGGGAAATACTTATCTCTACTTTGCTGCATCACCCATTCCACTTCAAGGGAAAAATCAACGCAAGCTCAAGAAGTAGCACTCTTCACAATCCAATCGCTATCCAATCCGATCTAGTACAGGACGGGCGACACCTCCGAGTTTAGCACACGTACACCTCGGTGACGTCCTCTCATTCTTGATCCAGGAAGCAAGGGGGAGATGGTAGATGAGATTGGAACCAGCCCAACGGTGAGGTGGTGGCAGCAGAATACCGGCAGGGGACGTGGGAGGAATTGGGAGCGGGAATGGGCAAGGGTGAAGAGGTGGCTACCCCATGTGCCTCTCCCATCTATATATAGGCTAGGTGGAAGGAGAGGGCGTACAAAAACCATCTAGGGCCGGCCACAAGGTTGAAATCCCTTTAAACTTGGAGATAACATCTTATCTCTATATTCAACCCTTTAAATTTAGAGATAAGACCTTATCTCTAGATTTATACAACAAGTGCCTTGGGGAATGGGGCGGCTAGCCTATGTGGGATGTAGCCCCACCCCTGGGTCCATGTGGTCCCTTCCTAGGTCGTTGGGCCCCACGATGGAACCCCCGCGACCTTCTAGAACCTTCGTGGTACAATATCAAAAAATCGAACTTTTTCCGGAACCCAAAATATAACTTCCCATATATAAATCTTTACCTCCAGACCATTCCGGAGCTCCTCGTGATTTCTCGAATCCCATCTAGGACTTTGAACAACCTTCCTACTTTCCACTATTATGATCTCAATAGTACCCTAGCGACATCGAACGTTAAGCATGCGACCTTGCGGGTTCGAGAACTATGCAGACATGACCGAGACTCCTCTCCGGCCAATAAACAACAAAACCTGGATGCTCATATTGGTTCCTACATATTCTATGAAGATCTTCATCTGTTGAACCATAATGTCAAGGATTCTGTTAATCCCGTATGCAATTCCCTTTATCCAGCGATAGGTTACTTGCCAGAGATTCAATCGTTGGCATCTCCATACCTAGTTCAATCTCGTTACTGACAAGTCTCTTTACTCGTTCCGTAATACAAGATCACGTGACTAAACCCATTAGTCACATGAAGCTTCTTATTATGTTGTATTACTGAGAGGGCCCAGAGATATCTCTCTGTCACACGGAGTGACAAATCCCAGTCTCGATCCATACAACCAAATAGACACCTTCGGAGATACCTATAGAGCACCTTTGTGATCACCCAGCTATGAAGTGACGTTTGATACCACACGAGGCATTCCTTCGGTATTCGGGAGTAGCATGATCTCATGGTCGAAGGAACGGATACTTGACATCAAGAAAGCTATAGCCAATAACTAAACAACCTGATACTATGCTTACGGTTGGGTCTGTCCATCTCATCATTCTCCTAATGATGTGATCCCGTTATGAAATTACAACTCATGTCTATGGTTAGGAAACCATAACCATCTTTGATCAACGAGCTAGTCTAGTAGAGGCTTACTAGGGACACGTTGTAGTTTATGTATTCACGCATGTATTTAAGTTTCTGGTTAATACAATTCTAGCATGAATAATAAACATTTATCATGAATGGGAAATATGATAATAACCAATTTATTATTGCCTCTAGGGCATATTTTGAACAGTCTCCCACTTACACTAGAGTCAATAATCTAGTTTACATAGTAATGAATCTAACACCCAGAGTCATGGTGTTGATCATGTTTTGCTCGTGGAAGAGGTTTAGTCAACGGGTCTGCCGCATTCAGATACATATGTACTTTGCAAAGTTCTATGTCTCCATCCTTAATGTTATTACGAATGAAGTTGAAGCGGCGTTTGATGTGCTTGGTCTTGTTGTGAAACCTGGGCTCCTTGGCTATGGCAATTGCACCAATGTTGTCACAAAAGATTGTCATTGGATCCGATGCACTAGGCACAACTTGAAGGAAATATGCCCTAGAGGCAATAATAAAGTTATTATTTATTTCTTTATTTCATGATAAATGTTTATTATTCATGCTAGAATTGTATTAACCGGAAACATAATACATGTGTGAATACATAGACAAACAGAGTGTCACTAGTATGCCTCTACTTGACTAGCTTGTTAATTAAAGATGGTTATGTTTCATAACCATAGACATGAGTTGTCATTTGATTAACGGGATCACATCATTAGGATAATGATGTGATTGACTTGACCCATTCCGTTAGCTTAGCACACAATCGTTTAGTATTCTGCTATTGCTTTCTTCATGACTTATACATGTTCCTATGACTATGAGATTATGCAACTCCCGTTTACCAGAGGAACACTTTATGTGCTACCAAACGTCACAATGTAACTAGGTGATTATAAAGGTGCTCTACAGGTGTCTCTGAAGGTACTTGTTGGGTTGGCGTATTTCGAGATTAGGATTTGTCACTCTGATTGTCGGATAGGTATCTCTGGGCCCACTCGGTAATGCACATCATTTAAGCCTTGCAAGCATACCGATGACAAGCATTACGGAACGAGTAAAGAGACTTGCCGGTAACGAGATTGAACTAGGTATTGAGATACCGACGATCGAATCTCGGGCAAGTAACATACCGATGACAAAGGGAACAATGCATGTTGTTATGCGGTCTGACCGATAAAGATCTTCGTAGAATATGTGGGAGCCAATATGAGCATCTGGGTTCCGCTATTGGTTATTGACTGGAGATGTGTCACGGTCATGTCTACATAGTTCTCGAACCTGTAGGGTCTGCACGCTTAACGTTTCGATGACAGTTATATTATGAGTTTATATGTTTTGATGTACCGAAGGTTGTTCATAGTCCCGGATGTGATCATAGACATGACGAGGAGTCTCAAAATGGTCGAGACATGAATATTGATATATTGGAAGCCTACGTTTGTATATCGGAAGTGTTCCGGGTGAAATCGGGATTTTACCGGAGTACTGGGAGGTTACTTGAACCCCCTAGGGAATTAATGGGCCTTAGTGGGCCTTGGTGGAAGAGAGAGGAGGCGGCCAGGGCAAGGGCCGCGCCCGCTCCCCCCTAGTCCAACTAGGACAAGGAGAGGGGGGCGGCGCCCCCCTTCCTTCTTCTCATCCACCTCTTTCCCCTCTCTCTCCTAGTCCAACAAGGAAAAGTGGAGAGTCCTACTCCCGGTAGGAGTAGGACTCCTCCCGGCGCGCCTCTCCCATGGCCGGCCGCACTCACCCTTGCTCCTTTATATACGGGGGCAGGGGGCACCCCAAAGAAACAACAATTGATCTGTTTGATCTTTTAGCCGTGTGCGGTGCCCCCCTCCACCATAGTCCACCTCGAGAATACTGTAGCGGTGCTTAAGCAAAGCCCAGCGTCGGCAGAACATTAACATCGTCACCATGCCGTCGTGCTGACGAAACTCTCCCTCAACACTCGGCTGGATCGGAGTTCGAGGGATGTCATCGGGCTGAATGTGTGCTGAACTCGGAGGTGTCGTGCGTTCGGTACTTGATCGGTTTGATCGTGAAGACGTACGACTACATCAACCGCGTTGTGCTAACGCTTTCGCTTTCGGTCTACGAGAGTACGTAGACAACACTCTCCCCTCTCGTTGCTATGCATCACCATGATCTTGCGTGTGCGTAGGAAATTGTTTGAAATTACTACGTTCCCCAACAGTGGCATCCGAGCCTGGTTTTATGCGTAAATGTCATATGCACGAGTAGAACACAAGTGAGTTGTGGGCGATATAAGTCATACTGCTTACCAGCATGTCATACTTTGGTTCGGTGGTATTGTTGGATGAAGCGGCCCGGACTGACATTACGTGTACGCTTACGCGAGACTGGTTCTACCGAACGTGCTTTGCACACAGGTGGCTGGAGGGTGTTAGTTTCTCCAACTTTAGTTGAACCGAGTGTGCCTACGCCCGGTCCTTGCGAAGGTTACAACAACACCAACTTGACAAACTATCGTTGTGGTTTTGATGCGTAGGTAAGAACGGTTCTTGCTAAGCCCGTAGCAGCCACGTAAAACTTGCAACAACAAAGTAGAGGACGTCTAACTTGTCTTTGCAGGGCATGTTGTGATGCGATATGGTCAAGACATGATGCTAAATTTTATTGTATGATATGATCATGTTTTGTAACCGAGTTATCGGCAACTGGCAGGAGCCATATGGTTGTCGCTTTATTGTATGCAATGCAATTGCCCTGTAATGCTTTACTTTATCACCAAGCAGTAGCGATAGTCGTAGAAGCATAAGATTGGCGAGACGACAACGATGCTACGATGGAGATCAAGGTGTCGTGCCGGTGACGATGGTGATCATGACGGTGCTTCGGAGATGGAGATCACAAGCACAAGATGATGATGGCCATATCATATCACTTATATTGATTGCATGTGATGTTTATCTTTTATGCATCTTATCTTGCTTTGATTGACGGTAGCATTATAAGATGATCTCTCACTAAATTTCAAGATAAAAGTGTTCTCCCTGAGTATGCACCGTGGCCAAAGTTCATCGTGCCCAGACACCACGTGATGATCGGGTGTGATAAGCTCTACGTCCATCTAAAACGAGTGCAAGCCAGTTTTGCACATGCAGAATACTCAGGTTAAACTTGACGAGCCTAGCATATGCAGATATGGCCTCGGAACACTGAGACCGAAAGGTCGAGCGTGAATCATATAGTAGATATGATCAACATAGTGATGTTCACCATTGAAAACTACTCCATTTCACGTGATGATCGGTTATGGTTTAGTTGATTTGGATCACGTGATCACTTAGATGATTAGAGGGATGTCTATCTAAGTGGGAGTTCTTAAGTAATATGATTAATTGAACTTTAATTTATCATGAACTTAGTCCTGGTAGTATTAGCATATCTATGTTGTAGATCAATTGCTCACGTTTAGCTCCCCTATTTTATTTTTGATATGTTCCTAGAGAAAACTAAGTTGAAAGATGTTAGTAGCAATGATACGGATTGGATCCGTGATCTGAGGATTATCCTCATTGTTGCACAGAAGAATTATGTCCTTGATGCACCGCTAGGTGACAGACCTATTGCAGAAGCAGATGTAGACGTTATGAACGTTTGGCTAGCTCAATATGATGACTACTTGATAGTTTAGTGCACTATGCTTAACGACTTAGAATCGGGACTTCAAAGACGTTTTGAACGTCATGGACCATATGAGATGTTCCAGGAGTTGAACTTAATATTTCAAGCAAATACCCAAGTTGAGAGATATGAAATCTCCAAAAAGTTCTATAGCTAAAAGATGGAGGAGAATAGCTCAAGCAGTGAGCATGTGCTCAGATTGTCTGGGTACTACAATCGCTTGAATCAAGTGGGAGTTAATCTTCCAAATAAAATATTGATTGGCAGAATTCTCTAATCACCATCACCAAGTTAGTAGAACTTTGTGATGAACTATAATATGCAAGGGATAACGGAAACGATCAAAAGCTCTTCGTGATGCTGAAATCGACGGAGGTAGAAATCAAGAAAGAGCATCAAGTGTTGATGGTTAACAAGATCACTAGTTTCAAGAAAAGGGAAAAGGGATAGAAGGGGAAATTCAAGAAGAATAGCAAGCAAGTTGCCACTCAAGTGAAGAAGCCCAAGTCCGTACCTAAGCCTGAGACTAAGTGCTTCTACTACAAAGGGACTGGTCACTAGAAACAGAAATGCCCCAAGTATTTGGCGGGTAAGAAGGATGGCAAAGTAAACAAAGGTATATTTGATATACAGATTATTGATGTGTACTATACTAGTGTTTATAGCAACCCCTCAGTATTTGATACTAGTTCAGTTTCTAAGAGTAGTAACTCGAAACGGGAGTTGCAAAATAAATAGACTAGTTATGGGCGAGGTGACGATGTGTGTTGGAAGTAGTTCCAAGATTGATATGATCATCATCGCACACTCCCTATACTTTCGGGGTTAGTGTTGAACCTAAATAAGTGTTATTTGGTGTTTGCGTTGAGCATGAATATGATTTGATCATGTTTATTGCAATACAATTATTCATTTAAGTTAGAGAACAATTGTTGTTCTATTTACATGAATAAAACCTTCTATGGTCATACACCCAATGAAAATGGTTTGTTGGATCTCGGTCGTAGTGATACACATATCCATAATATTGAAGCCAAAATATGCAAAGTTAATAATGATAGTGCAACTCATTTGTGGCACTACCGTTTAGGTCATATTGGTGTAAAGCGCATGAAGAAACTCCATGCTGATGGGATTTTGGAATCACTTGATTATGAATCACTTGATGTTTGCGAACCATGCCTTATGGGCAAGATGACTAAGACTCCATTCTCTGGAACAGTGGAGCGAGCAACTGACTTATTTGAAATAATACATACTGATGTATGCGGTCCGATGAGTGTTGAGGCTCACGGAGGGTATTGTTATATTTCTGACCTTCACAGATGATTTGGGAAGATATGGGTATATCTACTTGATGAAACATAAAGTCTGAAATATTTGAAAAGTTCATATAATTTTAGAGTGAAGTGGAAAATCATCGTAACAAGAAAATAAAGTTTCTACGATCTGATCGTGGAGGAGAATATTTAAGTTACGAGTTTGGTCTTCAATTAAAACAATGTGGAATAGTTTCACAAACTCATGCCACCTGGAACAACATAGCATAATGGTGTGTCCGAACATCATAACCGTACTTTATTGGATATAGTGCAATCTATGATGTCTCTTAACGATTTACCATTATCGTTTTGGGGTTATGCATTAGAGACAACTGCATTCACGTTAAATAGGGTACCATCTAAATCCGTTGAGACGACATCTTATGAATTTTGGTTTGGCAAGAAACCAAAAGTTGTCGTTTCTTAAAATTTGGGGTTGCGATGCTTATGTGAAAAAGTTTCATCCTAATAAGCTCAAAACCCAAATCAGAGAAATGTGTCTTCATAGGATACCCAAAGGAGACAATTGGGTACACCTTCTATCACAGATCCAAAGGCAAGATATCCGTTGCTTATAATGGATCCTTTCACTACAAAAAAATACACTTCCGTGATGATATGTGTTTGTCATAGTAGGTCGCGTTTTTTGTCATGCATGTACATCCATGACGATTTTATGACAGAATCAAGATAGTCACACCTGTGCTGTCGTAGAAGTGTTCCATGACATTACCAAAATTATCATCACGGAAGTGTCCACTTCCATGATGATAAATCGCGCGTCACAGAAGTGCTTTCGTCAAGGGCGACCGATACGTGGCATCCACCGTAACGGAACGCCATTAAGCTATCGGGTCGTATTTTGGATCCGATAACCCATTAACAGCCCTGACCAATGGGAAATTTCCACGTGTAAAATTCTGATTGGCCGAAGGGAACATCTGTCAGCTCGTCACTGGGCCAGATGTCTCCCGTCCATTGGAGGAGACATGCCTATGATACGTCGACACGTGGCTGGGCCCAACAGAGGCCCATATAGGTTAGAAAGGATGGCCCAGTCAAAGGCCCGTAGAACTTAATCAGGTACAAGTGGGCCAACCCAATAACGGCCTGCTTAATAAAGGCCCATTTACGGCCCGAAGCCAGATCTGGCCCGTTAATTGTTTGCCCAATATTTGGGCCCATTTATGGCCCGAAGCAAGATCTGGCCCATTAATTGTTTGCCCAATATTTGGGCCCATCTGTGTCCCGAAGCCAGATCTAGACTGTTAATTGTTTGCCAAATATTTGGGCCCAACTACAGCCCAGGGACTTTCGTCCTATTAGAGGCCTGATGTAGACATGGGCCCATTTCAGCCCGGTGTGACTTTTGGCCTGGGAATGGCCCGTGCTGCCCATGGGCCATATATGGTCCGACGGGACATCGGGCCCACTAACAGCACTTGCTAAAGGTGGCAACAGGTAAGCCCAACGTGACTTTGGGTCTGTTAAAGGCCTGTCGCGTAATTCGGCTCGTTGATGCCTGTGCTAAGCTTTCGGCCTCTTAAAGGCCCATTGTCGGTGTCAAAACCGGCGGATCTCGGGTAGGGGGTCCCAAACTGTGCGTCAAGGTCGGATGGTAACAGGAGACAAGGGACACTTTATTTTACCCAGGTTCGGGCCCTCTCGGTGGAGGTAAAACCCTACTCCTGCTAGATTAATATTGATGATATGGGTAGTACAAGAGTGGATCTACCACGAGATCAAGGAGGCTAAACCCTAGAAGCTAGCCTATGGTATGATTGTGTATGATGATGGTTGTCCTACGGACTACAACCCTCCGGTTTATATAGACACCGGATAGGGTTAGGGTTACACAGAGTCGGTTACAATGGTAGGAGATCTCGAATATCCGCACGTCTAGCTTGCCTTCCACGCCAAGAAAAGATCCTTCCGGACACGGGACGAAGTCTTCAATCTTGTATCTTCATAGTCCTGGAGTCCGGCTGAAGGTATAGTCCGACTATCCGAACACCCCCTAATCCAGGACTCCCTCAGTAGCCCCTGAACCAGGCTTCAATGACGACGAGTCCGGCGCGCAGATTATCTTCGGCATTGCAAGGCGGGTTCGTCCTCCAAGTCCTTCAAGAAGATTATAAACACTAGAAATAGTGTCTGGCTCTACAAAATAAGCTTCCACATATTGCCATATAGAGAATAATATTAGCACAAATCAAATCTGCTGACGTATTCCGTAGTGCGTCATAACACTACGACCAAGCCTTCTATATAAATGGCTTTCATTGTTCCACCTCAGCTCGTTGAGCGAGGCGGTTTCCTTGGCACGTCTTGTCAAAGCAGAGATCGTGTGCCCCTCTAACGGGATTCTCATTAATACGGTCGTGGATAACCCAATCGTGCCTGTTTAGCATGTCTTGCCTTAATTAAAGGCTAGTCCAAGACGGTTACGGGGAGGGCCCTTGATATTCTGCCTCTTATAAAGAGACCAAGGCCCTATTCCCCGCTTTTATTCTCAAAACGAGCTCGCCCGTCGCCTCGAGTTCCAACACCCTAGGCTTCCAGATTCCGAGGGCACCGGATCTTCGATAATGTCCGGCTCCGACCTCCAAGGCCGATGGATGCCCTCCTCTGTTACGGAGGAGGACGTATCAAGATTGAGGGAAGCTAGATTCCTGACCAGGGAGATTCCGCACAGGCTGCCTGTTCAAGGACAGGTGATCCCTAGCCCTCAGCCCGGCGAGAGTGTGGTATTCATATCCCACTTCCTTCGGGGATTAGGCTTCCCCATGGATCCCTTTGTAAGGGGGCTGATGTTTTATTATGGGTTGGAATTCCACGACTTAGCTCCGGAGTCCATCCTCCATATCTCCTCGTTCATAGTTATGTGCGAAGCGTTCCTCCATGTTACCCCTCACTTCGGATTGTGGCTCAAGACCTTCAAAGTAGAACCGAAGATAATCGAAGGGCGTCACACAGAGTGCGGAGGCGCTGCTATAAAAAGAAATGCCGACGCTCCATGGCCCGTGGGCGCTTTTCAAGAAGAGCTTGGCTTATGGCAACAGGAGTGGTTCTACATCACCGCTCCTCGGGGCACCACATGGGTGGCGCCTTCGTCCTTTTGCTCGGGTCCCCCACCACGGTTAGCATCGTGGATTAACACAGGGTTAGGTCGGGGCTTGCCCAAAGACGTTCCTCTGTTGTAGGGCCGCATTAAGGATCTCTTGAAGGGAGACCTCAACCTGGTCAAGGTGACACAAGTCATGCTGATTCACCGGACACTGCCCGACCAACGTCGCCCCCTTCGCTTGTGGGAATTCAATCCGGAGGGACCACGAACTCTCCAGAATTTTATGGGCGTGACGCCTGTGGAGATGTATAAACTGTTCTTCGGATCACAAGAAGTGAGTCCGAATTTGACCGAGGATGCTGGTTTAAGCCGCAATCACCCGGATACTCAAGTAGGTGACCTTGCGACCGGACCTTCTATCCGCATAATTAACTTGCTTTTTAACAGCACTTTTCCTTTTAAGCAGGAGTGGATAGCGAAGGCGAAGCTGATCCGGTGTCCGGCTCCCCTTCCCGAAACCAGGCTGGATCCTGTGCTAGTCAGGATGCTAGAGGTAGTGCCTTTGGAGGGAAATATGGGAGCAGACAAGGAGACCGTGGCCTCTCCGAAAGAGACCATTCCAAAGGGGGGAATCGATAATTCTCCTCCTAAGGGAAAGAAAAGGGCCGCCTCTGACCGCCCGGAAACCATAGCTTCGAAGCGGGGGAAAGAATCCTTGTCAGAGGGCCCGACGCCAGGGAGCCCCTCGGCCGAACTAAACCCTCAAAGGGAACAGCTCTCCAGCGAGCCGTAAGTAGAAGAAGAGTTATTCTTTTAAGAGAAATCCTTGATTTATATCTGAGAGGTTTTAACCGAAACTTTACTTTGTAGTTCGGACCTTAGCCATTCTCAGCAGAACTCGTCTTCGGGGGATCTTCTTCTGGAGATGATGGAGAGCGGAACGCCTCCTCCTTCTGTATCGCCTAGCAAGGCGGGCGACACTGAAGTGTCGTCACGGGGGATTTCTCTGGATCCGCTAGGGGTGGATGGTGCAGCCCCCCGAGGTTCTCCGTGTCCGGCCTTTGAGGAAGGCCATGGGACGAGTCCGGCACCATCTGGTGTTCGGTCGGAGGAGCTAAAGATTCTGCTGGGACGAGCCTCTGTCTCAGAGGAGCATCGTGCGTTAATGAGCACGGTGATTGAAAAGATTTCATTTGCAGAAAGCGGACTGCACGAGGCCGTCAAGAGTTTAGTGGCAGGCTTTGAGGTACGTTTTAAATAATGTATATTTGTATTAATTGCACATAAATAAAGTGCGCCCTATGTAGATAGTAGCCCCTGAGACTCTGTGCGTCGTAAAGATGTACGGCGCGCAGAGGATCTTAATCCCAGGTCCTTTAAGTGGCACCTTTATACGTAGGTGGCTGATTGTCCGGAGTCGAGCCGGACTCGTGAATATGCCGAACTAAAGAGACAACTGGATGAGGCAGAAGCCGACATCGTGCTTGTTAACAAGCGGCTTGATGGTGCTCAAGGTATTGAAATCATTAGGCGATTGTGAGTAAGAGGAGCTTTATGTCAATATCTTACCGTGTGTGTGCTTGACGCAGATGGTGCGGCCGCCGTGGAAGGTCTTAGGGCCGAACTCACCCGAGCGAAGGAACAAGCCAGAAAAAGCGATGCGGCTGCTGTGAAAGCCCTTGAAGAGCTGAAAGCCGAACAGGTTGCCCATTGCCGAAGCAAGGAGGAGGTGGCTGATATGGCCGTAATGTTAAAAAGTGCTACTGACCGTTGCAAGCTTCTTGAAGAAGAAGGTCGGGCGAGGCAAACGAGCTTAGAGAAAGCTGTTACCGACGCCAAGGACGCCCGCTCTGTAATGAGAGCGGCAAAGGAGGAGCTACTGTAACGCCCCGAGACCGATGCTCGAGAAGACTTCCATATATTCTGGGTTTCGCCGTGTGTTTCATTTGTGCCTGCCCTTTTATTTTTGCATTGCATCATGTCATCATGCCATCAACTCATAAATCTGTTGCATCTCAACTAAATAAATGGCATGGATCTTTGATCCATTTAAATCGAGGGAATTCACATGGTGATTCTCTTTAAAACATATCCTCTCGATATTTAGAGAGCTATAGTAAATATTCCAATTATTTGGATTTACCGCAAACACACTTACAAAATATCCTAATGCCTTTGTTGTCTTAATTCTTGATCTCCAACCTTGCCATTTATTCTTTCATCCTCTTCCGAAGCTCCACCAAAAATCCCAACATTTTTGGACACCTCTAATTCCTAGTCCTTGTTCAAACCATTTGAATTAGATACAAATGACTTTGATTTAAATTCTTGCAATCATGCCTCTCCTATTTTTCGTGGACCATGCACATTTTTATGAGTCCGTAAAAATTGTCCCCGTGCCCAACTCTTTCTCTAACCTTTCTTTTCTTCCCTTTTCTTTCTCTTTATTTTCTGTTTTGAAAAGAGTAAGAAAGAGAGAGAAGGAGCCCAACAGCCAGCAGACCTCCTGATCTTTTCCCTCTCCCCACCTAAGTGGCCTAAGGCCCAGGCGCCGGCCTCTAAGGCCCATCCGACCCCTCTAACCCTAGCGCCAGGGGAGAGCCTCCTGCTCGATCCCCATCTCCCTCCCGAGCGCCGTCACGCAGAGAGAGGGCAGCACTAACCCCTCTCCCGATCCACTTCTCTCCCTCGATCCCCTCGGTCGTCCTCCTCCAAACCCCGGCGTAGCTCCTCATCTCTCCCTCCTTGCGCTGCACCCCTCGCCCCGATCCCCTCGCCTCCTTCCTCCTCGATCCGGCCCGCCGCCGGCGCCCTGCAGCCGCCTCCACCACTAGATCGGGCTGGCCTCCGCCGCCCTTGCCCGTTCCCGGCCGGACCCGCCGGCAGGGCCCCGTCCCTAACTCCGGCGCGCCAAGCTCGCCGCCTCCCCCGCCTTTGCTTGCCATCTCCGACAAGTGCAGGCGTCGGTGAAGCCCCACAGCGCCTTCCCCAGCTCGTCGTCGACCTCGCCCTGTCTCTGCCGTTTCGCCAGATGCCTTCCCTGCTGCTGGGGACCTCGGATCCACCCGTTCCCCGTCTCCGGCGCCGTGCTAGGCCACCACCATCGCCTCACTGCTTCTACTGCCCTCTGCTGCTCTCCCTTGAGCGTGCCCGCTTCCTGCCGCTGCTCACGCACCGCCAGTCCTTGTTGCTGCCCACTTGAGGCCCTCGTGTTGCTTCGTTTCGGTGACCATATGGACCGCCAAGTTCGACTACGATCCTCGAGACCATTGAGTACGACCACGGACGGCTACCTGCGGATGGATTTCGTCAAGTTTAACGACGACCCGTGAAACACTTGGGTACATCAAGTTCCTCTCCGAACGTGACGACTACCATCGCCGAGACCGCAAGTACCACGACAACCCCGAAGGGATTCGGACCCGTCAAGTACCTCTTCGAAAATGAACGTGTACCCCTACTTCCACTACCGTCACGAGAACAACTACTTCCTCTATGAACTCGAACCGCTCGAGAATGCTCCCTTGGAAGGTATAACCACCGAGACGACGCCCGTGAACGAATGTTGTGTGATGTATGAGATGCTCGTGTTTGCACCGTGTCCGAATTGTCACTCGTTTCCATGACACTAACCCGTGGGAACCCGGTAGCCGGGATCACCCCACCATCTTTTGCATGCTCCACACATCCGCACACTTGCTCTTTTGCACCGGTATCTCAATGAGTTGTCGGATCATCGGAATGTTGCCGTGGCACCATTTCCGTTGTCGTTGCCGTGGCACCCCTTTCGTTTCCTCCACGATGACAAATGCTTCTTAATGCTCTTGTCAACTTTTAATAATAATTGCATAAAACTTGTTCATGTCATCCGCATCATGATAACAAATTCAAGTATGGTTAATTTGTTGTTTCCATTAATTTGCTTGAATGCCTTGTTAAAATGGTTTAATTCATAACTATTTAACCGTAGCTCAGAATTTAATAAACTTTATGTGTAAATGGGGTAGGAAAATGCATAGATTAACACGTTGCACTTTATTTTTCTGTTTAAAAACAATAAAATATGGTTTTAGGCAGAACAGTACCAAATCTAAAATATGCACATGAGGATTTTTCCGGACTTGTTGCTTGCTGTTCCGGCCTCATTTAACTTGTCTAGATAGGTAGTTTTCATATGCTTCACCTCTTGCCATGTTAATCAACATTTAATATTGTTGGGTACATAAACAAGATCGAACTAAATATTTGATGTGGTGTTTCGTCAATATGCAACTCGTTGCATATTGTGTCCCACTTAACTTGTAGTATTGTTTGTGTACTTTTCCATGCCATGCCTCTTTAAACCGGACATGCATCATCCTTGGTTGTGCATCATGCCATGTTTATGTTGGTTGTGCATCATGCCATGTTTATGTGATGGGTGTTTACTATGTTTTTTGTTTGTTTCCGGTTTGCTTCTCTCGTTAGCTTCGGTTTTCGTTCCGGAGTTGTGAGGATTCGTTCGACTTCGTCCATTTGTCTTCTTCATGGACTCGTTCTTCTTCCTTGCGGGATCTCAGTCAAGATGACCATACCCTCGAAATCACTTCTATCTTTGCTTGCTAGATGCTCGCTCTTTTGCTATGCCTATGCTGCGATACCTAGCACTTGCTTATCATGCCTCCCATATTGTCAAACCAAGCCTCTAACCCACCTTTGCCTAGCTAACCGTTGTTTGGCTATGTTACCGCTTTGCTCAGCCCCTCTTATAGCGTTTTTAGTTGCAGGTGAAGATGAAGTTTGTTCCTTGTTGGAACATGGAGATGTTGTTCCTTGATTGGAACATGTTTACTTGTTGGGATATCACAATATATCTTATTTAATTAATGCATCTATATACTTGGTAAAGGGTGGAAGGCTCGGCCTTATGCCTGGTGTTTTGTTCCACTCTTGCCGCCCTAGTTTCCGTCATATCGGTACTATGTCCCCGGATTTTGCGTCCCTAACGCGGTTGGGTGATTTATGGGACCCCCTTGACAGTTCGCTTTGAATAAGACTCTTCCAGCAAGGCCCAACCTTGGTTTTACCATTTGCCTCACCTAGACTTTTTTTCCCTTGGGAGTCGCGCTCTCGAGGGTCATCTTATTTTACCCCCCCGGGCCAGTTCTCCTCTGAGTGCTGGTCCAAACTAGAGTGCTTTGCAGCGCCACCGCAAGGAAACTTGGGGTCTGGTTTTAGTTGTACGGACAGCTCATCTGGTGTGCCCTGAGACAGAGATATGTGCAGCTCCTATCAGGATTTGTCGGCACATCCGGGCGGCTTTGCTGGACTTGTTTTATTACTGTCGAAATGTCTTGTAGCCGGGATTCCGAGACTGATCGGGTCTTCCCGGGGAGAAGGAACATCCTTCGTTGATCGCGAGAGCTTATCATGGGCTAAGTTGGGACACCCCTGCAGGGTTTGAACTTTCGAAAGCCATGCCCGCGGTTATGTGGAAGATGGGAATTTGTTAATGTCCGGTTGTATAAAACCCGAAGTTGATCTTAATTAAAACACATCAACCGCGTGTGTAACCGTGATGGTCTCTTCTCGGCGGAGTCCGGGAAGTGAACACGGTGTTGGAGTTATGTTTGACGTAGGTTGTTCTAGGATCACTTCTTGATCATAGTTCATCGACCGTGCTTTGCCTTCTCTTCTCGCTCTCATTTGCGTATTTTAGCCACCATATATGCTAGTCGCTTGCTGCAGCTCCACCTCATACCTTTTACCCTACCTATAAGCTTAAATAGTCTTGATCTCGTGGGTGTGAGATTGCTGAGTCCCCGTGACTCACAGATACTTCCAAAACCAGTTTGCAGGTGCCGATGAACCGTGCAGGTGACGCACCCGAGCTCAAGGAGGAGCTCGATGAAGATCTTGTTTGTTGTGTTGTTTCGTTTCAGTTGATCAGTAGTGGAGCCCAGTCGGGACGATCGGGGATCTGTGTAGCTTTTGGGGTAGTCTCCTTTTATTTTGGTTCCGTAGTCGGACCTTGATTGTATCTGTTTGATGTAATGTTTTACTCATGTATTGCGTGAAGTGGCGATTGTAAGCCAACTATGTATCTCTTTCCCTTATGTATTACATGGGTTGTGTGAAGATTACCTCACTTGCGACATTGCTTTCAATGCGGTTATGCCTCTAAGTCGTGCATCGACACGTAGTAGATATAGCCGCATCGAGGGCGTTACAGCTACATCAAGCCGGACTAATTGCGGATGGAAAGCCCTTCTTGCTGCGGAGAAAATTTTGCGACCCGAGGTTTGCCCCGTTGGACCGAGCGTGGAGTGTAGAGGACACCTATCTGGATTTGGTTGCTAGTGCTGCTGATGCGACCAAACACTTTCAAGATAAGAAGGGTCATGAAGTGGAGAAGCTCTTCTGGTCGCAATTCATCAATCCAGAGCGTCCGCTTGCAGTGGACGATCGCCTGGCCCAATGGGCCGAACTGAATAGGTTGTCCGGACTCGCCATGAAGTACGTCATGGATTATCTGTGTCCGGGGAGATCGAAGCCGAAGAGTTATTTCAGCTTGGTGCAGCAATTTCTCGACGTGGTGCCACGTATCGGTGCTATGAAGAGGTCAGCGTGCATGGAGGGAGCTCAGTTGGCTCTTGCCTGTGTCAAGACATACTGGGCAGATATGGAGCCCACCGTTGTTGCGTCCCGGGATTCGGATAAAAGCCGAATACCTTCCGAGCAATATTTTGAGGAAGTCCTCAAAGGCGCTCGCATAAATGAGACGCAGTGCTCGAAGGATGCTATGTTATGATAGCATATGTAATCATGAAACAATATTTTGATAAATTGTAGGGGCATATTTTTAGACTTGTGCCTTTAAGTATTAGGAACACCTCTTGTGCAGCCGTTTAAATATATAAATTCTGAAAGATTGCAGTCGTTGGCTTCAGCCCCCACGCACATAGTGCAGGGGTGCGCGCAGAAGACACATTTTCACACTTAACCCAACGTCTTGGTCCTATAAAGGAGGTGATAGCCCAGCGGGCTAGGCAACCGGACTATAATGCTTTAACACTTTCACTTAGCCATAGGAGCTTGACAGTGGGACTCTTTAGGTAGCCCTTTAGTGGCGACTGCGCTTTGCCCGAGTTCGGAGCGCGTACGTGCCTGACCGGGAAACGGCCCTTCGTCAAAGCGGAGGAATTCGATAAATTCCTGAGTCATCGAGTGGGGACCAGTCTCGCGCTACATCATGACAGTCGGTTTTTGGCTTTCTCTACTGAGGTGCTCACCCGGCCGAACCGGGGCACAATCGCAGTAGTTCTCCTGGTGCTACCTTAGCCGATAGAGCGGAACGTAAGGTAGCCGAACTCAGGAGCCGGGCAACCCAACATATGACCAAAATCATGATTCGGAGCTGATGCATATAGTGCCAAAACTCGCGACGCCGAACACTCCCTAAGGTGTTCGGTCTTTGTGAGTGCGTGTGAAACAACACCCTTAAACAAAAGAAAAAAGCCCTTAGTGTCTAGGTACGAGCAAGAATTCTGGCGTGGCCACATGCCAAAACGCCAGCCTCCTCCTTGGTTATATCGGAAAAGAAAAAACCAGGGGATGTATAGCAGCAAGAGACAGTAAAAAAGGTTTACGCAGGGTCTTAATCTAAAAAGAATCCTTTAGGATGGGTCCCTACTGCACGTCTGCGCCTGTGTCTCCGCTGTGCCGTGTCCTGGACGGGCGCCGCGCGATGTTCATCTGTAAAAGAGAAGAACTAATTTGAAAAATGGGTCGTGCGTAACAAAATATAAAGTAAAGAATATATAAGGTTGAGTTTTATTGTCTCTGCGTACAGCCCCTGGTATGGGGGTAAATGGCGTACTAAGCCTGCGTTAATGATGGACTTGTGCCGAACTCGTTGAGTCCGGGTCCGTGGCCTTTGATGACTTATAAAAAAGTCCTTTGGCTGGCGAGGCCACTTTATTGTGCGGCCGCGCAATCTTCCGTTTGGAGGAGGCGTATTTTAGTGCGCTCCTTTTAAAGAGATGATGCCTCGAGGACCGGGCATCTTAAGCGTGAGAGATGCGTAATGCGGTATTGCGTTAAAGCGAGCGAAAGCTCCGCGTCCCATTAGTGCTTGATAGCGACTTGAAAACGGGACTACATGGAAGGTTAGCTTTTCGCGATGAAAGTTATTGGGAGAGCCAAATATGACTACAAGCCGGAGAAAACCCATACAATGGGTGTCCGGGCCTGGTGCTACCCCTTGAAAGGAGGTTTTGCTGTGGCAGATTCTTGCTGGGTTTATGCCCATGCGGTGGATTGTATCCTGATATATCAGGTTTAGTCCACTGCCGCCGTCCATAAGGACATTGGTAAACTGGAATCCATCGATTATTGGATCCAGTATCAGGGCAGTCCGGCCTGTGTTTTTGATATTCCTAGAATAATCTAGCTGATCAAAAATGATTGGCTTTAGTGACCAGTGGCGGGACTCCTGAGGGGAAAGCTTGATTGTGCGTACCTTTATGGGTGCCACACGTTTTGTTACGTGAAGTAAGTTCACTGTTTTGACTTCTTGCTGGAAGTTCTTTTGTTTCCTGGTATTCTGCCTTTGGGGTTCGTCCTCTTCTTCACTTGGTGTATCGAGCCCCTTGTGCGCGGCGTTAAGCTGTCCGGATTGTTCAAAAACCCAACAATCTCTGTGGGTGTGATTGGCAGGCCTCCCAGGAGTACTGTGTATCTGACATATTCTGTCCAGGATTCTTTTCAAGCTGGACGGATCATCCCTATTATCCTGAAGGGGTGGTTTTCTCTGATTTTGCCGTGAGCTTTTGAATCCGGCATTGACTACCGTGCTCTTCGGACTTTTTCCTTTGATTCTGCGACGGTCCTTATTTCGCCGCGGTTTTCCGTTTCCATCCCTGATTTCTGATGTACTTGGGTCGCTGGGGCTGCATCGTGCCAACCAGCTGTCCTCTCCTGCGCAAAAGCAGGTCATGAGGCTTGTGAGTGCGGCCATTGTTCTTGGCTTTTCCTGGCCGAGGTGTCTGGCGAGCCATTCATCTCGGACATTATGCCTGAAAGCTGCTAGGGCTTCGGCGTCCGGACAATCCATTATCTGATTCTTTTTAGTGAGGAATCTGTTCCAGAACTATCGAGCTGATTCTCCGGGCTGCTGAGTTATATGATTGAGATCGTCTGCGTCCGGGGGGCGGACATAGGTCCCTTGAAAGTTTGCTCGGAAAGCATCCTCGCGCTCTTCCCAACTTCCAATTGTGTTTTCGGGAAGGCTTTTAAGCCAGTGCCGGGCTGGCCCTTTAAGCTTAAGAGGTAAATATTTTATGGCGTGGAGATCATCTCCTCTAGCCATGTGTATGTGGAGGATGTAATCTTTGATCCAGATTCCAGGGTCTGTTGTTCCATCGTACGCCTCTATGTTAACGGGTTTGAATCCCTATGGAAACTCACATTCCAAGACCTCATCGGTGAAACATAGGGGGTGTGCGGCGCCCCTGTATTTGGGTGTGCCGGATTCTGATGATGGATTTTTTGCATTGCTTGTGAGAGCTTGCTTCCTTGGCCCGTAAATGGACCTGGCTGGGCCATGATGCGAGTCTTTAATTGGGTCGCATGCCGCCTTGAGTGCGGCGCCGCTTGCCGTTTTATGGTGGCCGTGGGGTCGTCTATCCGACCGTGTGGCTTTTTTATTTTTTAAGTGTGGGGGCTCTAGGGCCTCCTGGTCGAATTCGGGCAGTAGTTTTCTCTTTGGATAACTTTTAGTGCGGCGGCTGCCGCTGTATTTATCTGCGGTCTTGATTACCTTATTCCATCTTGTTCTGAGTGCATCTTCTGCCGTCTTTAGCTTCCGCTTCTGCTTTTTCAGGCTGCGTGCTGTGGCAACGAGCCTTTCGTGGAGATTCTTCTGCCCCGTGGTTTTATCCGGCGTGAGATCGTCCGGAGTTCTGTTATGGCCGAGGGAGGGCTGTCTGTCCTCTCCCTCCGTGTTGCCCTGTTCGGACGGCTGCTCTGAGGCATGCTCGTCGTCTACCGGCTCATCCAGCTCTATGGCTGGGTCTTGATCGAGGCGGGGCTTGGCTTGGCGTCTACGTCGCCGCTTTGACTGCTTTTCGGAGGGTTTACCCCTTTTTCCGCCCCCTTTTTCCTCGTTGTCGTTTCCTGTAGGGGCATCCACCATGAATACATCGTTAGGTGGGGTGGAGGTCCAGTGCCCTATAGGTGCTGGTCCTAGTTCGTCTCCGTCTTCGTCGTCCATACCGTCGAAGTCTTCGGATCCGAAGTCAAGTATGTCGGTTAAATCATCGACAGTGGCTATTAAATGGGTGGTGGGTGGGCTTTGAATTTCTTCGTCGTCCGGATCCCAACCTCGCAGACCATAGTCCGGCCTGGGCTCTCCTGATAAAGAGAGAGACTTGAGAGAATTCAGGATATCACCGAAAGGTGAGCACTAAAAGATGTCCGCGGCGGTGAACTCCATTACGGGCGCCCAATCACATACGATCGGTGGGGGCACGGAAGGCCCGGAGTTCGGAGAAGAGTCCGGCTCCTTGGAGTTCTGGGCCGTGCGGAGTACGGGGCTGGCGTTCGGCTCGATCGCCTTTGAGATCGCAGCCCCCGAGGTGACGTCCAACCGTTCATCCTCGGAGAACGCATTGGGCTCCGAGTCAAGGATCGGGGCCGGAGCGTGTGCGGCCTCCAGGGTACTATTCGGAGGCAGAGCTATATCATGCCCCTCGAAATAGTGCGGTGCGCTTGGCTGTGGCTCGAACCCGTTGAAGATCAAGTCTTCGCGGATATCGGCCGTGTAGTTTAAGCTTCCAAACCTGACTTGATGGCCAGGGGCGCAGCTTTCGATCTGCTCCAGATGACCAAGCGAACTGGCCCGCAGAGCGAAGACGGCGAAGACGAAGATTTGTCCGGGGAGGAAAGTCTCACCCTGGACCTCATCGTTGTTGATGATCAAAGGAGCCATCAGGCCTAAAAGCGACGACACAGAGGAACTCTCAATGAAAGCACCAATGTCGGTGTCAAAACCGGCGGATCTCGGGTAGGGGGTCCCGAACTGTGCGTCAAGGTCGGATGGTAACAGGAGACAAGGGACACTTTATTTGACCCAGGTTCGGGCCCTCTCGGTGGAGGTAAAACCCTACTCCTGCTAGGTTAATATTGATGATATGGGTAGTACAAGAGTGGATCTACCACGAGATCAAGGAGGCTAAACCATAGAAGCTAGCCTATGGTATGATTGTGTATGATAATGGTTGTCCTACGGACTACAACCCTCCGGTTTATATAGACACCGGATAGGGTTAGGGTTACACAGAGTCGGTTACAATGGTAGGAGATCTCGAATATCCGCATGTCTAGCTTGCCTTCCACGCCAAGAAAAGATCCTTCCGGACACGGGACGAAGTCTTCAATCTTGTATCTTCATAGTCTTGGAGTCCGGCTGAAGGTATAGTTCGGCTATCCGAACACCCCCTAATCCAGGACTCCCTCACCCATGATATCAGTGGGCCAACTAAGGCCCGAGATATGTTCCGGTCTGGTAACGGCCCGTGAGCTAACTGGGCCCAAAACGGCCCGGTCTACATTTCGGCCTGCTGAAGGCCCGTCGACGACTAGTGAAAATTGAGGCCCAACATGCTTGTTGGCCTGCTAAAGGCCCGTGGTTTCATCTCGGCCGTAACAGGCCAGTACAATATTCAGGCTTTTAATGGCCCAATGCTACCTGGGCCAAACTAAGCACTGGGTCGACAAAAGGCCCAACTAAAATATAGGCCGGTGTAAGTTTGGGCCTAGCGCAATGTGTGAGGGCCCCAATCATTCGGGCCTAAGAAAGACGCAGGTCTGCCCAATTGTGGCCCGCTAAAAACATGGCGCATTAGAGTCGAAAGTTTTGGTCTGGTCAACTACATCTGATTTTTTTTCAGATAGCGAATGATGGCAGTAACTAGTAGGAATTAAGAACAAACCTACTCTATACAATAAAGAAATTACAACATAGTTACTAAGAATAAACCTACACTATACAATAAAGGATTTAAGGTATATTACATCCACTGGGCATCGAAGTTCGCCACCAGTGATCATAAAGCACAACGAAGAAGCAGATTACAAAAACTGGGCACCATTGCAGCGTAACAAAATAATACTGAACCAAGACCACTTCCAAGACAGTTCAAGAAAGGTTAGCCTTGCAGGGGAACTGCTGCGCAAGCTGCTAAGCAAGGCTGTGAGACCGACCTAGCATGTCGGTCATAGCTTCCAGGTGTAGCTGTTTAGCGATGAGGTTCTCATTGGTGTTCTCTGCAATCTTTCTTAGAGATAGGACTTCAAGTCGAAGTTGAGTTGCAGAATGCCTTTCTGCTAGAACTTGGGACTGAAGAAGTCGAACTGATTCAGACAACGAATTCTGTTAGCTTGTCTGACTGTTAGTCTCAAGTAACTTGAACACTGCATTAAGACAAGACTTTGGGGTTGTCTCGCTATCTTCAAGATGTTTTGCCTTCTTTGCTGCAATATATGTTGGGTTTGTCTCACAGCCTTTAGCAGACTTGTGCATGCCATCAGGCATATCACCCTGAAACAAAGCAGAGAGATGACATGTTTTGCACGTGCATAAACAAAGATGATAACTGTTCTGTCATCCTTGTATCTATTTTGGATAATAAAGAGTAAGTTCAAAATATCAATAGCATAATTTGGCATTGTTCATAATGCGGGGAGCTTCACCACACTACTAGATTACCATGTTAACATAACAAGCATAGGTGAAGGGCAAAGAAAATCGTTGTATCTATTTTGGATAATGTGCATGGCATGTTGTTCATATCATCAGCCACATCTGTAAGATAAAACAGGAGATGACAAGGTGCAAATGTGGGTTGCTTCACCACACACTGGATTATAGATCCACAAAACAAGCATACATATAGGGAGTATTAAGTAATGTGCATGGTATGAATAAGGAATTTGGTTTTACAAGTAAAACTTAGAACTTACGGTTCTTACGAACATGCATTTTGGTAGAAACAGCAAACTAAACAGCAGTAAACGATAGGGAGTATGAGCAAATTAAATAGCAGTTGAGGATAAAGGCTTTAGAAGGACTGACTTACATTAACAGTTAACACCAGCTTTATAATGCCCTTCTCCATGTCAAGGGAAGCATAACTCAAGAATTTCAACACAGAATCTTCTTCATAAGCATTGCCTGTACTCGACATTTTGTAGAGAGTAATTATAGATATGATAATACTGGAAGAGATAGAGGATAATGAAGATAAGATGCAGATTGATGCTACATAATCAACTACCAATCCCTGGAAGTACAAGCGTTACAGGACAAAATGTACTGACAAGAGCAATGGGCTACACTTCTGCACTGGCATTGTCTGTGTATTCTACTTGTTCGTAAGATTAAATATAGATATGATCTTTTTTAGTAAATGGTGGGCGAGGGATATAAGATGCAGAATGCTACAAAATGAACCAATCCCTCTTCCCATAATACAAGAGTGTTTTGAACACTGGTGTACTGTACAAAACGTTCTTATATTATGGGACGGAGGGAGTAGCTGTTAATGTAAGTACAGTGATAGACCACGTTCAGTCCTTACAAGAGGACTGCAGAGCTAAACCTCTTCAAAAGCATTGGGTTGATTCTAAATTTATGTAAGAGTCCATACGGATCTTATAATGTCCAACAAATGGATGATTACGAGGCTAACATGTGCATGCTACATAATCAAACAGCTATGAAAGTAAGTATGGTCATACAGGGCAAGAGGTACTCACAAGAGCAATGCAGTGTGCAGTATAGTTGCGAGATTCTGTGGTCCCTTGAGAACGAATGTTCTTCTGCTAACAGTTTTCGTACAAGTGAGACATTAAGGCAAATGTAGAAATGTAGTTCAAATTGTGATGTGATATCATAGACAGTACCTTACGCTGCAGCCGAGACCAATGTGTAAGAAGATTATTCCAGTCACCGTCGGATAAATGTAGCACCGAGACTTTACAGAAATTTCTTTCAGAGGCTTGCCATCGAAGTGCGCTTGCCTCAGGTAGGAACGATACTTCATCAACGAGTGCTTGGAAAGCGCAACCAACCCTTGCTCGTCATCACAATCCAGTTTGCTCCTTGCCTATTTAAAAGAATGAAATCTTGTGTCTTCTGTCAGCAGAAACATATGCAGTAATGACCATGAATAACATTAGTACATTACTTAATCGTAAGTTGCGGAGGAAGATTGGAAATTGTTCTGTGTCTGCGGTATAATCTTTCCATGAAGGAAAGATGCGCACAAAGTTCCTGACAACAACATAAGCTTCGTCTTCTAAACTGGGAAGAAATGGAACAGGGGTCCTATTTGCTGCAACTGGGGCTATCTCTGGTTCGAAAAGGGATTTGGCAACTGGATTTTGTGTACTCTTTGCTGGAATGGGGGTTTTGCGTTGTACAACTGGTGCTATGTCAACTGGCATAATCATACTGTTTGCTGCAGTTGGGGTCTGCTGAGCTGGGGCATCAGAAATGACCAGTGTAGTAGGGCTAGAGTCTGCTAGAGTTGGGGTATTTTGTGGGTCAGGTGATATTGCAAGTACACCTAATGGGCTATTTGATTTATCAGGTGCCACTACCTTTTCCAAATACTTTGCTTGTTCTCCTCCACGATCAGCAATCGCCCTCTTCCTTTTGAATGTATGATACACAAGAACAACATTTGAATGGATAAATATGGTATGATGACAAATGGAATAAGTACTGAAAATGGATAGGCAGGGCGTATTCACATACACAACGTGTAAACTAAGCTAATGGTAGTTCAACAAAGTAGAAGCAATGCAAAGCATCAGTTGCAAGATATGTGCGAGCAATGTAACCTTGGAAAGTTAGAGCAAGTACCTTGATGGGTGAATAAGATAGGGCATCTTCCTCTGACTCCTCCAGTAGGGAGCTACATTGACTTAGGTCTCCCTCTAGTTCAGAATCACTGTTAGTATCATATTCTGAGCATGAATCTGTAGGTGGAGAGTGTTTGCATTGCATTGCATCCAGACTTGATTTCAATCCCTTAATGCCAAGTTTGACAGCCATGGCATTGTTCTGCTTTATTCTTTTCATGTGCGCAAGCTCATAATCATTATGATGTTGTTCAGAATCTGAGATTCATGAAAACATAAAAAGTAGTCACATTATCTACGGAATGCATTGCGGATTCAACTCGGAGAGTGTCTCCCTATAAACCCCTGCATATGCAAAGTTCACCTCCCCAACCGTGCTGACCAGACCACACACAAAAATACAACCCCTTATGTCTCTATAACAGGTAGGCACACATTTCAAAACTGAAGTAGGAACATTAGAATTGTCGTGGAATTGTCACGGCAGATGTCCTTTTGCAAGGACTTAGTCGTGGAGCCATCGCAACTAGGAAGCTTAAAGGGGTTAATCAGGACAAGGAACATGAGAGGTTTATACTAGTTCGGCCCCTTACGGTGAAGGTAAGGCCTACGTCTAGTTAGGTTGGTATTGCTTGAGGTTTCGATGACCAGGGAGCGAGATACGCTATGCCCGGTTCTCGATTGGTTGTTTCTTGCCCTAAGCCGCTGGCGGGTCGTCCCCTTATATACACGGGTTGACGCCTTGCGGCCTACAGAGTCCTGGCCGGCTCATAGACAGTGTCCGGCTCGGTGACTTGTTACTTCTACCTTATGTTACAAGTCATGCCATCATGGCGGTTTATCACTATGGGCCTTAAGTAGCCTGTGGGCTTTAGACCCTTTATTGAACTGCCATCTTCATGCTTGGTCTTGGGCTTCTTTCTGATGAGTCTTATTTGCGTAACCCGGCCCCTCCTGGGCGGCTTACAAAAATAGTTATATCCCCAACATTAGGCCCCAGATTGATTTGAACCGGTTCATGTCAATCTTAAAATACCTTAACAACCAGTCCTTCTGTCTTCTGTCCGTGAAAAGGTTATAACCCGTCGTGACGTCATTCTCTAGATCCGTGTTAACCTGCTGTGATGTCATCTTCAATTAAATCCCTATTTTATTCCATCATATCTTCAACAGATCTTTGCCTTTATTGACCATCTCGAAAACCGAGGCGTCGGGGTCGCTGGATAATGATGCTTAGTCCCCTCGTTTCTCACGCCGTCTCGGTCAGTCCTTCCTTATAAATAGGTGCGACTCAGGTCTTTCCCATTCTACTTCTGTCGTCTTCCTCCTCGCACTCCCTTCTCTGCTGCTCGAGCTCCGCCGCCGCCGTCGTCGAACCCCTCGTCTTCACCGACTCAGGTCGCTGCATCAACCTAACTCTGACCAGAAATCGACGGCGAACCTCCGCAGCTCGTCCACATCCGTCAGTTCCTCTCCTTCCCTTTCTTAGATCTGCATTGGAACTTTGTTGAGTTCGTCGGCGTTCATCCCCGCCCGACGCAAACCCTCACTAGCTTTCACCTCCAATGCCCTGTTTAGATCGTAAAAACAACGTAGAACTGCTGCGGCGATTGTTTGTGCTTATCTTGCATAAAAATAGATCTTATTTCCCTTGTTTGGAAGTCCTCTTTGAGTGTATGAACTTCCCTGCACTATTTTAGGTCTAGAAATTTTTATTTCCAGAGCGACCGTTTGATCCAAAATTATAATTGCAACTTGTGAAACCTGTTTGTTCCACACTTAGCCAAAAATTGCATCTATTTACTCTGTTTTAGCCATAGTAGTCCATGTGACCGGCTTAAGACAACACCGATTGTTAAGCTGGCTTGCTTCCAGCGGCTTAAGAATATTTAACTGCCTTTGATACCTGCAGCGATTTAAATATTACAACAAAGTTACTTATATATCATTAGGCCCCTTTGTAAGCCGCCTCCTTGAGTAAATGAAAGATGCTCTCCTCCAGGTTATGAATTAAGCCGGAAAAATTCTTTTATCTTGTCATAGGCTTCGATTTACACAATGGCACCCAAAGCTCCCAAACCTCCGGTGACCTGCAACTAGGTCAAGTCCGTTGTCACAGAGAGCACATTATATGAGTTTGTGAAAACCGGCTATCTGCCCAAGAAAGAGATCATGTCTTATCGCGCTCCTAACCCGTTCGAGGAGAAACCTCATCCCAAAGAGGGGGAAGTGATCATTTTCACTGATCATATGAGCCGGGGATTTGCTCCACCCGGTTCAAAATTCTTCAGGGATGTTCTGAAATTCTTTGATTTGAGACCTCAAGACATCGGACCCAATTCCGTGTCAAATATTTGCAACTTCCAAGTCTTCTGTGAGGTGTACCTTGGAGAATAGCCCAACTTACTTTTATTCAGAGAGCTGTTTTACTTAAACCGGCAGAATGAGCGTGCCAATGGGCCCAGTCTTGAACTTGGTGGCATCTCAATTCAGCGGCGGAGAGATTGCCTTTTCCCTTATGCTGAACTGCCGAGTCATCCAAAATATTGGAACCAGACATGGTTCTACTGTCAGGACACTTCTCCGGCTGGTGAAACCCCACCGCCTGGCTTTCGTGCCTTGCGCCTTGAATCCAACCACCCGCTGCCGGACAAGTTGACTGCCGTTGAACATCTGCCACTCACTCCCACTATCAAGAAGATAAAAGCTCTTTTGGGGAACGGTTTAGATGGCATCGACCTGGTCCGGGTCTGGGTTGCTTGGAGAGTGATTCCGTTAAGCCACCGCCCCGGCTTAATGTGTACTTACTCAGGCGAGAAGGACGACCCCTGCATCATAGTCCTGACGACTTACCAGATGATACTGTGGAGGCTACGACCCAAACCCTGTTGAAAGAGGCCACAGTGACTAGTAACGCCTTTGGCATACTTCCCTTCTGCAAGAAGAACCCGACCCCTCCGGTGAATCATCCACCTCAATAAATAGTCTTTACTATGCTATACCTTGCTTTTAATCAGAACCTTTTATAATTTTTCATAGACAAATGAAGACTTCTGGAAGGTCAAGTATGACCATGAGGTGGCCAAGCAAGCCAGAGCAGCCAAAAGAGTCGAAAGAAAGGCCACCAAGCCTGCAACTTCAAAGAAGAGGAAGCCAAGCGCCTCATGGATGTTCAAACTTGATGATTCTGACGATGATGAAGAAGAGGTAACTTTTAACTTCCCTGATTCTTTTATCATCACTTTTACTGATATTAACAATTTCTAGGAGGACACGGGAAACAGCCAAGCCGTCGAGGAAGAGGTAACTATAATCTCCTCCGACTCCGAGCCCCTGCTGCGTCAGAAAATTCAAAGAGTAACCCGGAAAGTAAGATTTTCACATCCTTTGGCTTACCAAGATCCTGACTTTCTTTTGAAGCGACAACAACTTGAAAGCTGGAGGCAGACCTGAACCAGCAAGGATGCAGAGCTCTCCTCCGGCTTACCTGACGTAACCAGGAAGCGTCAGAATGAGGTTATCTTCGACTTACATTCTGTTTCACCTTTGGCGGGGTTAATTCGTCATCCTCTCAATTCATCCAACTCCAATTATCAGGACACCTCTGCTTCTTCTGGCGAGTCTATGCAATCCAACATGCCGGCTTTCAAAACCGCCCCCGGGTAATGTAATTTGGTTTACCTTATGCTTTATCTTACTCATGCTTTGTACTTATCCTTCTGTCTTGCCCACAGCATGCAAGTGAAGCCCAGGAAAAAAGTAAAGAAAGATAAGCCGGCCCAGGACCCTGTTGTAACAGAGCCGGCGCTTGGGACGACTGCTCCTGATGCCTCTATTCCCGAGCCGCTACCTCAATCGTCTCTTGATGTTCCTGTAACTTCTTCTGACCCGCCTGCTGAGCAAGCCATCAATGATTCTGATAACCCGGAGGCTCCTAGCCCTGCCAAGACGGACGATCCGGAAGTTGAAATTCTCAAAACTCAATTTGTTGAGCCGGCACAGCCCATTGTACTCGCCAAATGTTCTGCTAAGGAGGAATTATTAGAACGCCGCAAAGCCAAGCTGGACATCTCTGACTATACTCATTTGAGTATTGGAGAGATCGTTTCCGGCTATATCAACCAAGTACATAGCAGCCGTGACCTGGAAATTGACATGGTGAAGCAGATATAGCAAATGAGGTATGACTGATGCTACTTTTTCTTAATCATACTTACTTACCGGCCCCCAAGTCTATTGCTTATGAAAAAATATGCTGTAGACTTAGAGAACTGCTTAGCACTGCTTGTCCAGCTTTAGAAAGAAAATATTTAACCCGGCTATGGCATACTATCTTAAACTTGCGATACACATTAGCCCCCAAGTGTCAAGTATCCTTGCTTGCAAAGTGCTTGGGACTTAATTTTCATGAACCGGCGTAGCAATTTAGAGTTCTTAAACACACATTAGCCCCCAAGTGTCAAGTATCTTTGCTTGCAAAGTGCTTGGGACTTAATGTTATTTTATCATGATCCTGACTGTAACCCGGCATCAATGCAGGCCACCATAAGTCAATTTGAGTCAGAGATTGCTGACCTGAAGAGCCGCCTAGCAGCCCAGGAACTTGAAATTCAAAAAGCCAACTCCAAGTTTGAATTCAGCGTCTCTGAACAAGAGAAGTTGAAGAAGAATTTTGAGGCAGAGAAGAAAATCTGGGCTGATGAAAAGGCTTCATTGGTGACCCGGGCCGAGACAGCAGAAGCATTACTTGCAGAAGCAAACAACGAGCTGTCCGGCTTAAAGCACTAGATATCTCAAATGGTCTCAGCCATCTTTGGTAAGTGACAATACATATAAAACTTAAGTACTGCAAACCTTTCTTTGATGAACACCTTAATTATTACCTCCGGCTCACCTTATGTTTTTAATAATGTAGGCCCCGGGAGCACAAACCTCAAGCAGAATATGTTGATCAAGCTGAAGGCAGTGTATACTCTGGCGGAACAACTTTACACCGGGTCACAACATGCTCTAGCCGTTGTGGCTTTATCAAATGACATTCCTTATCTCCTTCAAGATGTGCTGAAACGGCTTGCTGTGCTCCCTCAGCGGGTTCAAGAGCTAAGGCGGGCCTCTGCAAGAGCCGGAGCTATAGTTGCATTGAGCCGAGCTAAAGCATGGATTCCAGAGCTAGACCCGGCCGACCTCACTCTTGGATACCCGAGTCTAAAGGAGGATGGAACCTTGTTTGATCAAGCAGACTTCATCGCCTGTGTGAAAGATATACGCCCTGTAGCTACTCTCATTGGGAACGACACTGATCTCACCAAGTATCAGCCGGGCTATGACAACGAGAACCGGAGGATTCCAACACCTCATTACCATGAAGTCAGCCTGATCCCTCCAACTCGTAAGCATACCTTTGCCCCTGAAGTCAACCCAACCGGTTTAATCAATGATGAAGCTGAGTTTGAAGCCTTGAGTGGCATTGACTGGGCCTCATCAACCTTCCAGGACAGGGCAACCGACGAAGAGGCGGAGAAGGATAACCCGGAATCTTCAAGCCAACCAAAGGAGTAAATACGTCGGGCATCATATGTTTATGTCTTTGTGAAAACAATGCCTCACTTATTCAGACTCGGGGAGTCTTGTAATAGGGTAGAAAACTCTCGATTTTTGTCATGCCTTCGCGCATGTTTATGGCGCTCAATACTTTCTTAAGCTGCCATCGCTATATACTTCCAACTTTTATTGATCTTATAGTTCCTTTATGTTAAACAGAAGTTGCCTGCCTTACCTTCATAGGAGAAAAACAAAAAAAATTCCTCTGGCGACTTACCGCCTCGGGGGTCACATAAGATATTGATAACTCGGAGTATATACCAAATAATATTAGGAAAACCAACTTACGATTAGACTTAGTAGACATAATCATAATGATAAACCTGTGATGCTTGTGGTTATCTCTCTGGCTTATATAACCTGACCCCTAAGGGTAAGTTTAACTCCAGAAAATTGGTATATAAAAGTTCACCTAGCACTTAACAACCTGAGGTAACCAATATTAACCCGGAGGAACGAAATCCACTCCATAGTACTTTCAAGAGGGTCTAAAGATAGTCAAACATTGACACTTAGAAAATATGATGAGTAATAAATAAAATTTAAAGGCCTCTAATTCGAATACGATCAGTGAGCCGTTCCAAAGGGGTTAAGCTAAGATTTGGATACGATCATATAGCCCCCAGTGGCTGTAATGATGCCGATCAAGTGGGTATCGACAACTATGTTCTCTTTGGTTCGAATACGACCTATGTTTGAACAGGAAGCCCCAATGTGACCATAAGAGTTGTTTAATGACGCTGATTCGAATACGATCCACGTCAGACCCAAAGGGGTTAAGCTATGATTCAGATATGATCAGGAAGCCCCCAAGTGGGTTCGGTAGTTTGCCGATCAAGAGGGTATCGACAGCTATGTTCTCTTTGGTTCGAATACGACCAATGTTTGAACAGGAAGCCCCCAACTGATCATGGCTAGATTCAGATATGATCATAAGCCGGACCAAAGGAAAAGCCGGATTCAGATGTGACCAGCTCCCTGTTGGTTGTTTCCACCACATGACAAAGAAGACACATAAACTTGTTAGGATGGAAAAAAGGACAGCGGTCCTGCTTTATTGCTTTATATAATATATACATTGCCAAAATATATACATATTAGAGCCGGTGGCTCAAGTATAATAAGGCCGAAGATGAGAGATATTCCATGGCCGGCGGGTCTCCTCTGACTTACGTGAGTCTTTGTGCTCTCGAACATCGATAAGGTAGTATGACCAGTTGTTCAGATTCTTGCTGACCACAAAGGGTCCTTCCCAAGGAGGGGATAGCTTGTGCATATCAGACTGATCCTGGATGAGCCGGAGCACTAAGTCGCCTTCCTGAAAGGTTCTGGATCTAACCCGGCGGCTGTGGTAATGACGCAGGTCTTGCTGGTAAACCGTCGAGCGGGCTATTGCCAAGTCTCGCTCTTTGTCCAACAGGTCAAGTGCATCTTGACGAGCTTTTTCGTTGTCAGCCTCAACGTAAGCCGCCACACGGGGTGAGTCATGACGGATGTCACTTGGTAGGACCGCCTCTGCTCCATACACCATGAAGAAAGGTGTGTAACCCGTAGATCTGTTAGGTGTAGTATTGATGCTCTAAAGTACAGAAGGTAACTCCTCCACCCAACAACCCGGCGTCCGCTGTAAGGGGACTAAGAGCCGGGGCTTGATACCTTTCAAGATCTCTTGATTGGCTCTTTCTGCTTGACCATTGGATTGAGGATGAGCCACAGCTGAAACGTCAAGCCGGATATGCTCTCGTTGACAGAACTCTTCCATGGCTCCTTTGGAAAGATTAGTACCATTATCATTGATGATGCTGTGTGGAAAACCAAAACAGAAAATCACCTTTTTCATAAATTGAACCGCCGTGGCTGCATCACACTTACTGACTGGCTCCGCCTCAACCCACTTTGTAAACTTGTCAACTGCCACAAGGAGGTGCGTCTTTTTATCCTTAGACCTTTTGAAAGGCCCAACCATGTCAAGCCCCTAGACTGCGAACGGCCAAGTAATTGGAATCATCCTCAATTCTTGAGCCGACACATGAGTTCGTCGTGAGAATTTCTGACATCCGTCACATTTACTGACCAGATCTTCTGCATCATCATGAGCCGTCAGCCAATAAAACCCATGACGGAAAGCCTTGGCCACAAGGGATTTTGAACCGGCATGATGACCGCAATCCCCTTCATGGATCTCACGAAGTATCTCCTGACCCTCCGCAGGTGACACGCAACGTTGAAACGCTCAAGTGACGCTGCAGTGATGTAACTCGCCATTAACGATTGTCATGGACTTGGACCGCCGGACGATTTGTCTTGCCAAGGTCTCCTCCTCAGGCAACTCTCTCCCCGGGTCATATAAGCCAAATAAGGCACTGTCCAATCCGGGATGATGTGGAGAGCCGCTACCAGATGTGCTTCCGGGTCTGGTACTGCTAGATCTTCTTCTGTAGGTAACTTAACAGAAGGAGTATGCAAAACATCAAGAAAGGTGTTAGGCGGCACCGGCTTACGCTGAGATCCCAACCGGCTTAAGGCATCGGCCGCCTCATTCTTCCTCCGATCAATGTGCTCCACTTGATAACCTTTGAAGTGCCCAACCACATCATCAACTTCACGACGGTAAGCCGCCATAAGAGGATCCTTGGAGTCCCACGTGCCTGACACTTGCTGAGCCACGAGATCAGAGTCTCCTAAGCACCTTACCCGGCTCAAATTCATCTCCTTGGCCATCCGGAGACCATGGAGTAAGGCCTCGTACTCAGCTGCATTGTTAGTACAAGGAAACATAAGCCGGAGCACATAACAGAATTTGTCACCTTGAGGGGAAGTTAACACGACTCCAGCCCCCGAGCCCTCCAACTGCCTGGACCCATCAAAGTGAATAGTCCAATACGTGTTATCAGGCTTCTCCTCAGGTGTCTGTAGCTCTGTCCAGTCATTGATAAAATCTACCAAGGCTTGAGACTTAATGGCGGTACGTGGCATGTACTTCAGACCATGAGGCCCAAGCTCAATGTCCCATTTGGCGACTCGTCCTGTGGCCTCTCTGTTCTGGATGATGTCTCCCAAAGGGGCAGAACTTACCACAGTGATAGGGTGACCTTGGAAATATTGCTTCAGCTTCCGGCTTGCCATGAGCACCCCGTAGACAAGCTTCTGCCAATGTGCATATCTTTGCTTAGACTCAATGAGCACCTCACTGACGTAATAAACCGGCCGTTGAACCGGATGCTCCTTGCCAGCCTCCTTGCGCTCCACCACGATCGCAACACTGACAGCTCATGAGTTAGCGGCCACATATAACATCAATGGCTCTCTATCAATGGGAGCTGCAAGGACCGGCGGCTCAGACAACTGTCTCTTCAAATCTTCAAAAGCAACATTAGCAGCATCACTCCAGACAAAAGTGTACGTTTTCTTCATCATCTGATACAGCGGTAAGGCCTTCTCACCTAACCGGCTTATGAACCGGCTTAAAGCGGCAACACGACCTGCCAGTCGCTGAACATCATTGATGCATGCCGGTTTAGCCAAAGAGGTAATTGCCTTGATCTTCTTCGGATTAGCTTCAATGCCCCTGTTTGAGACTAGAAATCCCAAAAGCTTGCCTGCAGGTACACCAAACACACACTTGTTCGGGTTAAGCATCATCTTTTAAACTCGGAGATTATCAAAGGTCTCCTTCAAATCAGATATCAAGGTTTCCTTTTCTCTGGACTTCACCACTATGTCATCCACATAAGCATGAACATTGCGCCCAATCTGATTGTGGAGACAGTTCTGTACACACCGCTGATAAGTCTCCTGGGCACTCTTGAGCCCAAAAGGCATAGATACATAGCAGAAGGCTCCAAACGGAGTGATGAAAGCCGTCTTCTCCTGGTCCTTAACTGCCATCTTGATCTGATGATATCCAGAATAAGCATCCAAAAAGCTCAAATGCTCACAACCCGCCGTAGCATCAATGATTTGATCAATACGGGGGAGAGCAAAAGGATCAGCCGGACAAAGCCTTATTTAAGTCCGTGTAATCCACACACATCCGCCAGGTGCCGTTATTCTTGAGCACGAGCACCGGGTTAGCCAACCACTCCGGGTGAATAACTTCAACAATGAATCCGGCCGCTAAGAGCCATGCGACCTCCTCTCCAATAGCTTTCCGTCTTTCTTCGTTGAATCGCTGAAGAAACTGTCTGACCGTCTTATACTTTGGATCAATATTAAGAGTGTGCTCAGCGAGTCCTCTCGGTACACCCGGCATGTCAGAAGGTTTCCATGCAAAGATGTCCCGGTTCTCACGGATGAACTCGATGAGCGCACTTTCCTGTTTAGGATCCAAGTTGGCACTGATGCTGAACTGCTTAGATGAATCACCTGGAGTGAAATCAACAAGCTTGGTCTCAGCAGCCGACTTAAACTTCATCGCCGGGTCATGTTCCGTGGTTGGCTTCTTGAGGGAGGTCATATCTGCCGGGTCAACATTATCTTGATAAAACTTTAGCTCTTCTGCTGCACAAACAGACTCAGCATAAGCCGCGTCACCCTCTTCACGCGCCAAGGCTACCTTTTGACTCCCATGCACAGTGATGGTGCCCTTGTGACCCGGCATCTTAAGCTGCAGATAAACATAACATGGTCGTGCCATGAACTTGGCATAAGCCAGCCGCCCAAACAGAGCATGATATGGACTTTTTATTTTGACCACCTCAAACGTCAATTTCTCAGCCCTGGAATCAGATTCATCTCCAAAGGCCACCTCCAATTCAATCTTACCAACCGGGTATGCCGACTTACCAGGCACCACTCCATGGAAGACGGTGTTGGATGTGTTTAAATTTTATCAGTTAAACCCATGTGCCGAAAGGTCTCGTAATAGAGGATGTTGATGCTGCTACCTCCATCCATGAGTACCTTGGTGAATTTATATCCACCGACCTGAGGTGCCACCACCAAGGCTAACTGACTCGGATTATCAACCCGGGGAGGGTGATCTTCGTTGCTCCATACGATGGGCTGCTCTGACCACCTCAGGTAACGAGGAACTGCCGGCTCAACAGAGTTCACGACCCTCTTATGAATCTTTTGGTCATGTTTGCATAAGCTAGTGGTGAACACATGATACTGCCCACTATTCAACTGCTTCGGATGGCTTTGATAACCCGATTGCTGCTGCTGCTGTCCTCCTTGACCAGACTGCTGTTGATTATAGCTGCCTTGATTTCCCTGAAAGCCGGAACTTGAACCGCCGCCCGGGCCATGAAAGCCGCCGGCACTTGAGCCGCCGCCCGACCCATGATTGCCATCAAACGTGTTGGAATTCTTGAAAGCCTTCATGATGGCACAATCTTTCCACAAGTGGGTGGCGGGTCGTTCCCGGGTGCCGTGTCTCGGGCAGGGCTCATTGATTAGCTGCTCAAGAGATGGACCTGACCCTCCAGATCGAGGGGGCGGTTTTCCCTTACGTCTCTGATTGTTACCCTGCGCATTGGCATTGGCCACAAACTCCGGGTTACCCTCCGCCTTACGCTTACTGCCTGCTTGATTCGTCGGGTTATGCTGCTGACCCTTTCCATTGCCGTTCTTCTTTCCCTTCCCTATCTTTTCCTCATCAGACGCGGGATCCTTGGTACTATCAGAGTCGGCATATTTGACTAAAGCTGCCATCAGCGTACCCATACCGTTGCAATCACGCTTAAGGCGCCCCAGTTTCTGTCTCAGCGGCTCAAAGCGGCAATTCTTCTCCAACATGAGGACTGCAGAGCCGGCATCCATCTTGTCAGATGAATGTATAATCTCCTTGACCCGGCGCACCCAATGAGTTGTGGATTCACCCTCCTCTTGCTTAAAATTTGTTAAGTCCACAATCGACGTAGATTGCTTGCAAGTGTCCTTGAAGTTCTGGATGAATCGGGCTTTTAACTTGGCCCATGAACTAATGGAATTGGGCAGCAAGCCCTTTAACCAAGACTGGGCTGTTCCATCCAAGATCATGGTGAAGTATTTAGCCATTGCTGCGTCACTGACCTCCAACATCTCCATGGCGATCTCGTAACTTTCAATCCATGTCCCAGGCTGTAAGTCGGCCTATAATTCGGCACCTTTCGAGGTCCCTTGAAGCCCTTGGGCAAACGCACATTACGTAGAGCCGGCACCAGACAAGGAACACCGCCGGTTCTGGTGGCTACTCCTGCCTCCACATAAGCCGCTGGGTAATCCGGAAGGGCCTCCTAAGCCGTCAGCTGAGCCGCCAGTTGAGCTGCCCGCTCGTCCTCCTGACGTATTCGGTCCTACACCGGGATATAGCCGCTGGGCTGGTTACGGCGCTGAGCATTGCTTGATAAAGCCTCTGACTCCATGTGCCTGCTGTAACTCGGGCTCCGGTTTGGATGAGTCAGAGCTAACCAGGGCGGTGGGGTTGGATGAATCCTGTCCCGGCTATAAGAATAGGTCTCTTGCTGAGCCAGGGCCGTCTGAACAAGATCTCTGATCCTCTGTGTCTCCACTGCTGTTGGATCATCATCGTCCACTTGAAGAGCCGCCAAACGTGCTGATGCTGCAATTAAGTTCTCCATGGGGTTGGAGAAGTGACCCGGTGGTATCGATACATAACGGGGCGGTGCCATGTTCCCGTGAGGAGGTGCCGTCATCTAAGGCTGAACCGGACCCTCGGTTGTCATGAACTGATTGACCTCTGGCGGGTTACTTGGACTGGCTCCGGGCGTCGCGAAGAGGTTCCCTGGGTCGTAAACCGGAGGCAAATGGGATTGAGTTTTCGGATGCCTTCTCCTCATCACCTCATTAGACGCGTTCAGGCTCATTGTAAGCTGGAAAGCCTCGTACTGGAGCTGCTACGCCTGAGCATCCAAAGCCGCCCGTTCTGTGGCCAACCTGACAACCTCAGCTGCCAAAGCCTCCTTAGCCCGAGCTATCTCCTCATGAACCTGTGCCACCTCTGCATTATGCTCATCTTGATTTGTAGGGATAACTATGGCGGATAACAGGGTCGTAAGCTTATCCAGGAGATCCAACAGCACCGAGCCGGCGGGCGCACGGGGCCTCCTGCCCCGGCTGCTCCTGACCCGGATGTTATGGCTGCTGCGGCTGTGGAATTTTTGCCGGGTTGAGTACCAGCCATGAAGACTCCTGCCCAGCTTGGCGGCTCATAGGGGTCCGGAATATTGGAGCCATCGGAACAGCCCCCAAGCCCACCATCTTGCACTGGATACAGAGAATCTGTTGAACTGGCGGACGAATCACCATCAGAGAGGACGGCCGTCTCACCACCACCTTCAGATCCTTCAGAAAGTTCCCCTCCGTGGATGCAGCCCACGAAGGCACGCTTCACGACGGGTTGTGCCCGGGCGGGTCTCGCGCGCTGAGCCGTCTCGATGAGGTCGGTGCAGTTTTCCGGCTCAGGGCCCGGCTCACCAATCCGGCCGATGAAGACGTGAATTCCACCGAAGGGGACCCGGTACCCGTACTCAATTGAGCCGGCGTCGGCGCCCCAGCCTTCGTCGTCAATGTAGATCTTACCGCGACGACTCTTGGTCATCCGGCAGATCGCGTATCCCTTGATCCCTTCGAAGCTGCCCTTCAAGAACTGAAATCCACCGTGCGCTGGCCCCACGGTGGGTGCCAACTGTCGTGGAATTTTCATGGCAGATGTCCTTTTGCAAAGACTTAGTCGTGGAGCCATCGCAACTAGGAAGCTTAAAGGGGTTAATCGGGACAAGGAACACGAGAGGTTTATACTAGTTCGGCCCCTTACGGTGAAGGTAAGGCCTACGTCTAGTTAGGTTGGTATTGCTTGAGGTTTCGATGACCAGGGAACGAGATACGCTATGCCCGGTTCTCGATTGGTTGTTTCTTGCCCTAAGCCGCTGGCGGGTCATCCCCTTATATACACGGGTTGACGCCCTATGGCCTACAGAGTCCCGGCCGGCTCATAGACAGTGTCCGGCTCGGTGACTTGTTACTTCTACCTTATGTTACAAGTCATGCCATCATGGCGGTTTATCACTATGGGCCTTAAGCAGCCTGTGGGCTTTAGACCCTTTATTGAACCGCCATCTTCATGTTTGGTCTTGGGCTTCTTTCTGATGAGTCTTATTTGCGTAACCCAGCCCCTCCTGGGTGGCTTACACAAATAGTTATATCCCCAACAAGAATCTTATGAAATTAGTATTTGAACAAATAAACTAAGCAATTATGAGTGGCGTAATGTTTAGCTTCAAGGGTGGAGTGTTGGTAGTGCGACACAAAGCAAGTAGGCAGATTGTATTCCATGTAAAAGATTGAAACCTATGTAAAAGCTGGAAATGACACTTTCTTTCTATACAATGCAGTGTTCATTATCCACACATGATGGAAGAGATCACATAGAGAAATACTATTCACTCATGTCCACGGTTCCAGTATTTAGAAACATGGTGGTCCACCCTAAAAGAATATTGACAAAAAATATGACAAGGCAAGCATAGATGTAGTGAATCAATCATTTACTTGTGAGCTTACTAGGACAAGTATGCAGAATTGTAATTGCAATAAGAGACCGTCCCAAATCTGAATGAAGAAGTTTGTCTAGCACTTACTGTTTGCAACTAATCGACGTGAATAATTGGATATTATATCGAATGAGTAAGAAAGACAAGTAAAATTGTCAACAAACCTGGCTTGCAGTAGTAATCTGGGTCAATGTCACTACGAGCAACAATCCAAAATGACTAGTTTCTGTTCCGAGGGCCGGAATTTTGAAAACCCTGTGAACTTTAGAGGTACTAATGATTACCGAAATACATCTGAACCATTAAGTGTAGGTAGCACTGAGCACACAACAAACCCTAATGACAGTCCTGCCTAATGAGTAATGAATCAATTAGAAAATGGGTGATGAGGAGTGGCTGCTGAGTGTTGAGGACGTATCTCAGGATAAATCGGGTTGGCTTGGTGGGTGCTGCACGCATGAGCCCTAACGGACTGGGAAGGTAGGCACGGCGGCGCGCCCGGGCAGCGGTGACGCTGTAGGGCGAGAGGCTCCTGGCCTCCTGTTAGTCCGGCGTCTCCTCCTAGAGTCATGCCGTCCGGGGACGACAAGTCGCTGGTGAGGCAGGCGGCTGGGGGCGAGTAGAGATCGGAAGCGCGCAGCAGAACAGAGGGGAATCGGGGCCTGGGACGACCCAAAATCCTAGGGTGGGCCGGCCCACCGTGGGCACCCTGTAGAGATACACACCCGAGCGGTGAACATGCATTTTCGAAACTAATTTAGGAACATTTAGCTGACCAATTAAACAACTCTGTTTTAATAATATCAGATTCGTATTTGAACAACTAAGCTTGTTTAGCTTGATGGGTGGAGCAGTGTTATTATGACACGAAGCACGTATTCAGATCGTATAGTGATCATAAAAGGGGGAAACTCTAAGCATATTTTTTTAGCAAAAGAGGGTTTCCCCTCCGATTTCTATTAAATAAACCACCACGGAACCAACATGATCATTTAAACCCTACGCATGATCAATTAAACCGTATTATGGCTGTGCCATGGCAGATTTGAAGCTGCAAACCGGAGAAATGATATTTAGCATCCATTGTTTGCTTCGAACTAAGAACTAAATTAACTAAATTCTAAGAGCTGAAAAGAAAGTAGAGTAACCATTCTAAAAAAAAGTAGAGTAACCAAGTTAAGATCTATTTTCTAGTTGAGATCAAAAAGTTGAGGAGATATGAAGTACCACCTCTCTTGTGGCGCCGTGTAGGCATCGGGGGTGCGATGGCTGTCGGTGGCGTTGAAGCAGATCTGCGACGGTAGACGGGTGCATCCGGGGATAAGTCCCGTTGCGGTGGAAGAGAAGGTCGTGTGAGCGGCCCCGGGAAAGAGGACGACGGCGCCGATGAAGCGTGAGGACGCGATGCAAGGCTATTGGTCCGTCGCCGTGGATGAGAAATGTCCATCTCTAGTAGTGGATGACGCGGTCTTGGTAGGCGCTCCGGCATGGTGGAGGACGGTGGTGATGCATGTGGTGGAGGACGGCGGCGATGGATGGGGTGGCGGACAGAGGCTGGTGTGGGGATGGGGTGTTCTAGCGCGGACGGTGTATGAATGGGACAATGGAGGGAGAGGTACGGGGAACCATGTTTTTGGGACGCGCCTGTTTGAAATATGGGAAAGTTACGAACTTAGCCCCCGTTTAAAATTTGGACGTCTTCGTCGGTTGGGGATAGGACGGTAATCTCGCATCTCGCCAATATTTTCCCACAGCGATTTCGAGCGAGGAGAGGGTGGTTGGCGCCCATGGTTGGTGAGGGAGTCCTGGATTAGGGGGTGTCCGGATAGCCGGACTATACCTTCGGCCGGACTCCTGGACTATGAAGATACAAGATTGAAGACTTCGTCCCGTGTCCGGAAGGGACTTTCCTTGGCGTGGAAGGCAAGCTTGGCGATACGGATATGTAGATCTCCTACCATTGTAACCGACTCTGCGTAACCCTAACCCTCTCCGATAACTATATAAATCGGAGGGTTTTAGTCCGTAGGACGAACAACAATCATACCATAGGCTAGCTTCTAGGGTTTAGCCTCCCTGATCTCGTGGTAGATCTACTCTTGTACTACCCATATCATCAATATTAATCAAGCAGGAGTAGGGTTTTACCTCCATCGAGAGGGACCGAACCTGGGTAAAAACATCGTGTCCCTTGTCTCCTGTTACCATCCGCCTAGACGCACAGTTCGGGACCCCCTACCCGAGATCCGCCGGTTTTGACACTGACATTGGTGCTTTCATTGAGAGTTCCTCTGTGTCGTCACTTTTAGGCCCGATGGCTCCTCCGATCATCAACAACGATGCGGTCCAGGGTGAGACTTTTCTCCCCGGGCAGATCTTCGTATTCGGCGGCTTTGCACTGCGGGCCAATTCGCTTGGCCATCTGGAGCAGATTGAAAGCTACGCCCCTGGCCATCAGGTCAGATTTGGAAGTCTGAACTACACGGCTGACATCCGCGGGGACTTGATCTTCGACGGATTCGAGCCACAGCTGAGTGCGCCGCACTGTCGCGAAGGGCATGATTTAGCTCTGCCACCGAACAGTGTCCTGGAGGCCGCACCCGCATCAGCTTCGACCCTTAGTTCAGAGCCAATTGCGCCGATCGAGGACGGGTGGTTGGACGCCGCCTCGGAGGCTGCAATCTCTACGGCAATCGAGCCGAACACCAGCTTTGTCCTCTGCGGAGCCCGTGACTCCAAGGTGCCGAACTCCTCTCCGAACTCCGAGCCCCCCGCGCCCCTGCCGATTGAATCCGACTGGGCGCCGATTATGGAGTTCACCGCCGCGGACATCTTTCAGCACTCGCCCTTCTGCGATATTCTGAATTCACTAAAGTCTCTCTCTTTATCAGGAGAGCTTTGGACGAACTACGCCAGCAAGGTTGGGATGCGGATGATGAAGAAATTCAAAGCCCACCCACCACCCACTTTGTAGCCACTGTCGATGATTTAACCGACATGCTCGACTTCGACTCCGAACACATCGACGGTATGGACGCCGATGCATGAGACGATCAGGAACCAGCGCCTATAGGGAACTGGAAAGCCACCTCGTCGTATGACATATACATGGTGGATACCCCAAAAGAAGGCGGTGGTGATGGTACAGCGGAAGATGACCCCTCCAAGAAACAGCCTAAGCGCCGACGTCAGCGGCGCCGCTCTAAATCCCACCAAAGCAAAAACGGTGATTCCGGCACAGCAGATAATAACACTCCGGACAGTGCCGAAGAAAACCCCCTCCAGCAAGATTCAACACAGGAGGATGGAGAAGCCAGCCCTCATGAGAGAGCGGCAGACAGAGAGGTCGAGGACGATAATTACATGCCTCCCTCCGAAGACGAGGCAAGCCTCGACGACGACGAATTTGTCGTGCCTGAGGATCCCGTCGAACAAGAGCGCTTCAAGCGCAGGCTTATGGCCATGGCGAGCAGCCTCAAGAAAAAACATCAGCAGCTTAAAGCTGATCAAGACTTGCTAGCTGACAAATGGACGGAAGTCCTTGCGGCCGAAGAGTATGAACTCGAACGCCCCTCCAAGAGCTACCCAAAGCGCAGGTTACTACCCCGATCAGAGGAAGAAGCACCTACATCACCAGCGCATGATGCGGCCGACTAGCCACCTCGTGGCCGTGACAGAGAGGCCTCTCGACCCTCCACTCAACCCGCTCCCCGGCGCCGCTTTAAAAATACCAAGGCACGTGGAATTGCGCCAGACCTGCGAGATATATTGGAGTACAAGGCAAAGCAAACAAGGTCGATCTATGGATCGCGTGGGCGCCCCACGTCACGAGACGGTAATCGTCACGCCGGATACAGTAAATCCGGCTGGGCCGAACACAGTAGACAAAGCTCGTTTGAGCTACGTCGTGATATAGCCCAATACAGAGGTGCCGCACACCCACTATGCTTCACAGATGAAGAATGGATCATCAAATCCCAGAGGGTTTCAAACCCGTAAACATCGAATCATACGATGGCACAACAGATCCTGCGGTATGGATCGAGGATTATCTCCTCCATATCCACATGGCCCGCGGCGATGACTTACACGCCATCAAATACCTCCCACTCAAGCTTAAAGGACCAGCTTGGCATTGGCTTAACAGCTTGGCAGCAAAATCAATTGGTTGTTGGGAGGACCTAGAAGACGCATTCCTCGACAACTTCCAGGGCACTTATGTGCGACCACCAGATGCTAATGACCTAAGCCACATAATTCAGCAGCCAGAGGAATCGGCCAGACAATTCTGGACACGGTTTCTAACTAAGAAAAATCAAATCGTTGACTGTCCGGACGCAGAGGCCCTAGCAGCCTTCAAGCATAATATCCGTGACGAGTGGCTTGCCCGGCACCTTGGACAGGAAAAGCCAAAATCCATGGCAGCCCTCACGACACTCATGACCGGCTTTTGCGCGGGAGAAGACAGTTGGCTAGCTCGTAGCAATAACATGACCAAAAGCCCTGGTAATTCGGATACCAAGGACAACAGTGGCAGGTCGCGTCGCAACAAGCACAAGCGCCGCATTAACTGCGACAATGCTGAGGATACGGCAGTAAATGCCGGATTCAGAGGCTCTAAACCCGATCAGCGGAAAAAGCCATTCAAGAGAAATAGTCCGGGCCCGTCCAGTTTGGACCGAATACTCGACCACTCGTGCCAGATACATGGCACCCCTGAAAAGCCAGCCAATCACACCAACAGGGATTGTTGGGTGTTCAAGCAGGCCGGCAAATTAAATGCCAAAAACAGAGACCATGGGCTAAATAGCGACGACGAGGAGGAGCCCCGGCCGTCGAACAGTAGTGGACAGAAGGGATTCCCCCCACAAGTGCGGACGGTGAACATGATATACGCAACCCACATCCCCAAGAGGGAGCGGAAGCGTGCGTTAAGGGACGTATACGCGATGGAGCCAGTCGCCCTGAAGTTCAACCCATGGTCCTCCTACCCGATCACTTTTGATCGAAGGGACCACCCCACTAGCATCCGTCATTGCGGATTTGCTGCATTGGTTCTAGACCCAATTGTTGACGGATTTCACCTCACTAGAGTCCTTATGGACGGCGGCAGCAACCTGAACCTGCTTTATCAGGATAAAGTGCAGAAAATGGGCATCGATCCCTCGAGGATTAAACCCACTAAAACGACCTTTAAAGGTGTCATACCAGGTGTAGAGGCCAACTGTACATGCTCAGTCACACTTGAAGTGGTCTTCGGATCTCCGGATAATTTCCGACGCGAGGAGTTAATCTTCGACATAGTCCCGTTCCGCAGTGGCTATCACGCACTGCTCGGGCGAACCGCATTTGCCAAGTTCAATGCGGTAACGCACTACGCATACCTTAAGCTCAAGATGCCAGGCCCTCGAGGAGTCATTACGGTCAATGGAAACACCGAACGCTCCCTCCGAATGGAGGAGCATACGACGGCTCTCGCAGCGGAAGTACAAAGAAGCCTCTCAAGGCAATTCTCCAGTCCGGCCATTAAACGACCGGACACCATCAAGCGCGCCCGGAGTAACCTACAACAAGACTGCCTGGCACGTTCCGAGCAGGCGTAGCAATGCGGCCCCAACCCCAGCCCTCACGAACTTGCGAAACCAGTGCTGCGTGTACATAACTATGCTCTGGAAATACCATGGGCACAGGGGGAGGGGCACCATCACGGCACGCCCGAACCACGGCTTTAACCGCACTAGGGGCTGCCGATTTCTTTGTTTTCTCTTACTTTCAGGAATCCATTCTTTAGAAGGCCTAACCGACAGTACAATTGCCAAACAAACGATGCGAAAACCAGGGAAGCAGAAAGCCACGCCGCATTATGGAACTCCCAGGTGGTCTCTATAACGAGCAGTATACCTGTTTCACATACCATTCCGTAGCCTGCCCCTGGAAAGGACATGTTAAATAGTCCCACCTTTTTATTATTACACTATTTGTATCGTTCTGCTTTGATCGCAGCTTTTTCAAATAAACAATGCATAGCTTTTGTCCATTATCACATTACTCTTACAAATATATGTTCATTGATGACATGTTGCACCCGTACACTTTGGTACGGCCAATACGCTAGGGGCTTAAGTACCCCACAACACGGTGTGAGAAGTCCGAACACTTTCACAAGTGCGGCACCCCGAACTTATAGCATTATATGCATCGGCTCCGAATCATGTCTTGGGTCAATAGTTGGGTTTTCCCGACTCCTATGTTTTGGTACCTTACGTTCCGTTATATCGGCTAAGCTAGCACTAGGAGAACTACTGCGATTGTGCCCCAGTTGAGCTGGGCTGAGCACCTTAGTAGAGAAAGCTAAAACTGACCGTCATGATGAGGCGAGAGCTGGTCGCTGTTCGAGAGGTTCTCGAGTCGCTAAAGACTTATGCCGCTTAGAGCGAGGAGTCGGCTTCGTCCGGCCTAGGCGTGGATAGCGCCCTGATCTCGGTCTTCCGAATACTAGGGGCTTCGCCGAAATTTAAAATTATAGAATTCTATGGCTAAGTGAGAGTGTTCAAGCATTATAGTCTGATTGCCTCGTTCGTTGTGTTGAGCGCCTCCCTCGAAGGACCCAAGAATGGGAAAAATAGCGCTCAAGTTTATCCCGAACACCCCAGCACTCATGGCATGGGGGCAGAAGCCGACGACTCGCCATCTCTCAAATTTGATAAATGGCCGCACAGAAGGTAATATTTTAAATTAAAAACTGTTGCTTAGTGCATATGAACAAGTTTTCAGCGCACAGGACAAAATGAGCGAGTTTACTCAAAAATTACATCCCTGGAACATTCATCCGCCATAAGGCGGGCACCCTTCAGAACGCCCTCATAATACATCTCGGGCTTGCGATGCTCTTTGCCCGGCGGTGGCCCGTCCTTCACAAGGTTCTCAGCATCCAACTTGCCCTAGTGCACCTTAGCGCGGGCAAGGGCCCTACGTGCACCTTCGATGCAGACGGAGCACTTGATGACTTCGAGCCTTGGACAGGCCTCCACCAGCCGCCGCACCAGCCCGAAGTAGCTCCCAGGCAGAGCCTTCCAGGCCACAGCCAAACTATGAGGCCCTTCATGGCCTGTTCGGCCACCTTGTGGAGCTCGACCAGTTGCTTCAGCTGGTCGCTCAAGGGCACAGGGTGTCCGGCCTCAGCATACTGAGACCAGAACACCTTCTCCGTCGAGCTGCCCTCCTCGGCTCAATAGAATGCGGCGGCATCGGACATGCTGCAGGGAAAATCTGTGAATGCTCCTGGAGAGCTCCGGATTCGGGTAAGTAACAAGTAATTCACTTTCACATGCTTGCTTTGCATAAAGAAAGCCTTACCAGCCGCTATCTTTTTCATTGCCTCAACCTCCTCGAGGGCCTTCTGGGCTTCGGCCTTGGCAGACTTGGCATTCTCAATGGGCGTCGCGAGCTCGGACTCTCGCGTCTTCGAGTCAAGCTCCAAACTCTCATGTTTTTTCATGAGAGCCTGGAGCTCTTGCCGCACCTTGCTAACCTGCGCCTCATACTTCTCCCGCTCGGTGCACTCCGTGGCCGCCCTCTTGTCGGCCTCGGACAGCGCTTGCTTAAGGGTCGCCACCTCTGTTGTGGCCCCTACAATTGCCACGTTAATCCTGTCACTTTTTGCAATTGCACCTTTTATATATTTAAATAAGGTATTTCTTACCTTCCTTGTCCTCGAGCTGCTTCTTGGCAAGCCCGAGCTCTTGCTCGGACTGCTCGAGGTTCTGCTTCAGCGTGTCCACCTCCGCAGTCAGTGCGGCGGATGCCAGCAGCGAAGCCTGCATACGCATATTGACTTACTTTTGTTAGACTCGTGCGAATGTTATTAGATCCTCTATTCGGCTTTTCTTTCCGAACGCCAAACAGAGCATCACGGGCTACTGTCTATGCGGTAATATTTTTACATATCCTTTATTTACCTCAAAGCCTGTTAGAAGGCTGGCACATGCTTCAGACAATCCGCTCTTGGCAGACTGAACCTTCTGGATCACCGTACTCATCACAGTATGGTGCTCCTCGTCGATGGAGGCGCCATTAAGCACCCCCAACAGATTGTCCGGTGCCTCCGGTTGGACGGGGGCCACCGGCTCAGTAGGCTTGCTCCTCTTGGAAGGAGGTCGCCTGCCGCAGTCCGGAACCGTTGAAGATTCTGGCAGGGTGTCCGGCTCAAGGCCGGACTTGGAGCCCTTGGGGGTTTTATCCCCTTTTTGCCTGGAGTCCGGGAGGTCACCTTGCGGCGCCCCCAGGACCACCTCCTCCTGGCTTGGAACCTGTTGGGACGCCACCTCGGCGTCGTCCGTAGGGCGGGGGGAGGTAGCCGTCGGAAGAGAATTTACATCCGACGAGTCCAGGGAATCGCTCGACGACACATCAAGCCGGTCTTTGGATGGACTGCATAATCATGTTCGACGTAAGGAAAAGCTATGCAGTGAAGGAATACTATGACCTACTCTGGTATCCGAATACTTACGATTTCGCCAGGGGCTTGGCCCTGTGCGGCCACTCCTCTTCGCCGTCGTCGGCGTTGGTGGAGTAGTCCGGAAGAAGGGTTTTTCCCTTCTTGGACCCTCCGGCCTCCCTAGTTGGGGCAGCCTTCCTTTTCTTTCCTTCCCCCGCTGGAGGGGGAGAGGTCTCTTCTTCCTCCTCCTCGTCTTAACGGGAGGAGCGTGTCTCGGAGTCGTCGGACGATGAATCCGGCACCACCACACGACGGGCACTCTTTCGAGTTCCCGTGGCCTTCTTCTTGGCCTTCTTCTCCGGCACCACGTAGGGTGCCAGAACCAGCAGCCATGTCAAACGGGCGTCCGCTGGGTCTTCGGGCAAAGGAGCCAGACAACTGATCTATCGGGACGTCTCCTGCCAATCCTGTCAAAGGTAAGGGAGTTTAGATCCCGCATAGAGTCAAACTATGAAAAACTAATACCCTGTAAAAGGTAAAAACAGCTTACCGCACTAGCGTGACGCTGCGTGCTGAATCCGCGATCCTCGGTAGCGGATGCGGGAGCCTCGGCGCCCTTGAATAGTACCTTCCAGGCATCTTCGTACGTCGTGTCGAAGAGCCTACTCAGAGTTCGATGCTGCGCCGGGTCGAACTCCCACAGGTTGAAGGCCCGTTGTTGACACGGGAGGATCCGACGGATGAGCATAACCTGGACTACATTGACAAGTTTGAGCTTCTTGTCCACCAGGGTTTGGACACATGTTTGGAGTCCGGTAAGCTCTCCTTTTTTACCCCACGACAGGCCCATCTCTTTCCAGGAGGTGAGCCACCTAGGGGGTCTGGATCAGAACTCGGGGGTGCGACCCATTCAGGGTCACGCGGTGCGGTGATGTAGAACCACCCCGATTGCCACCCCTTCAGCGTCTCCACGAAGGAGCCCTTGAGCCATAGGATGTTGGGCATCTTGCCCACCATGGCGCCTCCGCACTCCGCCTGGTTGCCGCGCACCACCTTTGGCTTGCCATTGAAAGTCTTGAGCCATAGGACAAATGGGGGCGAATGCAGAGGAAAGCCTCGCACACGATGATAAACTTCGAGATGGTCAGGACGAAGTTTGGGGCCAGATCGTGGAAATCTAGGCCATAGTAGAACATGAGCCCCAGACAAATGGGTGGAGAGGGAAGCCCAGTCCACGGACGAAATGGGGGAGGAACACTACCCTCTCATGGGGCCTAGGGGTGGGGACGAGCTGCCCCTCTTCGGGAAGCCGATGTGCGATGTCGTTGGACAAGTATCCGGCCTTCCTCAGTTTTTTTATGTGTCTCTCTGTAACAGAGGAGACCATCCACTTGCCTCCCGCTTCGGACATGGCTGGAGAAGGTTGAGGTGGGGAGTGCGGACTTGGGCGCTGGAGCCCGAGTGCGCGGAAATGGATGAGCAAAGGAGGAAGAAGGCATGGATGAAAAAGCTGGATCCTTATCCCCTTATATGGGCAGATGCGACTATGCGTCCCCACCCGCCTGGTAAAACTCGCTTATCTCCCAAGCACCGTAATCAATGTCCGGTTGGGTTACCCACGTCCGTGTTGATGAGAATCCCGTAAATAAAGGGGACACGATCTCTGCTTCGACAAGACGTGCCAAGGAAACCGCCTCGCTAAAAGCGCTGAGGTGGGACAATAAAACGATTCAAATAAAGGCTTGGCCGTGGTGTGATGACACGCTACATAATACGTCAGCAGATTAGATTTGTGTAAATGTTATTCTCTCTATGGCAATATGTGGAAACTTATTTTGCAGAGCCGGACACTATCCTTGTGTTCAAAATCTTCTATGAAGTGCTTGGAGGAGGAACCCGCCTTGCAATGCCGAAGACAGTTTGCGTGCCGGACTCGTCGTCATTGAAGCCTGGTTCAGGGGCTACTGAGGTAGTCCTGGATTAGGGGGTGTCCGGATAGCCGGACTATACCTTCGGCCGGACTCCTGGACTATGAAGATACAAGATTGAAGACTGCGTCCCGTGTCCGGAAGGGACTTTCCTTGGCGTGGAAGGCAAGCTTGGCGATACGGATATGTAGATCTCCTACCATTGTAACCGACTCTGTGTAACCCTAGCCCTCTCCGGTACCTATATAAACCGGAGGGTTTTAGTCCGTAGGACGAACAACAATCATACCATAGGCTAGCTTCTAGGGTTTAGCCTCCTTGATCTCGTGGTAGATCTACTCTTGTACTACCCATATCATCAATATTAATCAAGCAGGAGTAGGGTTTCACCTCCATCGAGAGGGCCCGAACCTAGGTAAAAACATCATGTCCCTTGTCTCCTGTTACCATTCGCCTAGACGCACAGTTTGGGACCCCCTAGCCGAGATCCGCCGGTTTTGACACTGACAGTTGGCGCCCACGGTGTATGAACAAGGCAGACAGGTAGGGCGGTTGTGTCACGTCTGAGTGAAGTTACAAACCTGCCCCTATTGAAAATAGGGGCCTACATCGATTTCGGCCGGGTCGAGTTTGTTTTGCCGCCCACCGTGTATGAATGGGGAATGGAGGGAGAAACAGAGGTCTTTCGGACAAGCTTGAATCAGATGAGTTTTGCCGCCCATGTTTGACGCCCACCGTGTCGGAATGGGCTCAGAGGCAGCCATGTCACGTCTAATTGAAGTTACTAACCTACCCCTATTTAGAGGAGTGGAAATCGGGCCGATGGATTGTCCGTGTAATGGGTAGACAATAATTTCCATCTCCCAAACACTTGGCTTCGGGCAGCCGACATGGGAGTGGACATTTTGCTGCTTCTTTCAAATTTTAGGACAATAAGCATCCACGTTTACCCTGGCAACTAAATTTGAATCCATTTTGTATTCCTATATGAATCTTTATAAACCATTCTATGTGTTTTTATATATCTTCAAAAGGACGACAAAGATGTATTCCACTTTCATATATGAATATGGTTTACAAATGCCGATACTCAAATTCAGAAACTAGAATCCAGTTTAAGGTGAATTCGAATATTTGGAACACTTCATGTCCAACTCAAATGTCACACGCAACATAATGTGTACTCCCATTTAGATATGTACACAAGCGATGTATCAAGATTCAAATACTGTGTCAGTCAACCAAGAATGTACAGAACTAACAGACATATAAACACTTATAGAGTATATGGATCAATAATGTCAACTAACATACATAAGCCAGGCCGATGTACTTTTTTTTTGGCTACAACAGCATCCTTTTTTTAGCCAGCATCTTGGCCCTTTTCGATGCGTGCCACTTATGGTCCATCTATACTACTACTATTGCTGAATGCACATTCAGCCCGATTGGCATATTTGTAGGTCTGGCACAGCAATCCAAATGAAATGTCTCCGAGTCTTATCAATTAATACAGACTTGTGCTCAAATAAAATTACAAACCAAAAAACAAAAAACATGATCTCCAAAATAAATGGTTTGATTGATTACATGAACAGACAACACAAAGGTTATTCAACTTTGGAAAGAACATTTCACCTATGATTTACCAAGTAGGAATTTAATTTCCTTTTTTCCTTCAGGATTATAACAATCTGGTCAGTCTCAGCTTCCTTTGTTTTGAAATCCACCAAAATATTTAATGGTTGTCATGAGTACTGCTTATGATTGTGCTGTTTGCTTCCTCAACATGTCAACTTCATCTCTAAGTGCAGAAGCAGAATCTCTTTCTACCACTAGTTTAGCCTCTAGAGCATCAGCAGTTGGCAATTCATAATGCACGATTGGGCTGGTGCCACTGCTGTGGGATGATGCAACGTCCATGGGGACCTCGCTCTTTGATCTTGGGCTAACCTGTTTTGCCATTGGATTCAGAAAAGTTGAAGTTAGCAAAACATCTCAACTGGGAGTTATAACAGCAAACCAGTTAAACAAACAAGGAATTAAAGAGTTTCAATTGGATGCTGAAAAGTAGTTATTAACATCATTGTAACCCGTTGTTGCAGCAGCAAAGCAGTTAAACAAACAAGTAGATATTTAAGTTAAGGCAAACAGGTAATTCTTAACAGTAAGCATCAAACACATAGATAGGCGCAGTCTACAATATGATTAACAGGCTGTGCCATTATGTAATCAGTAGCAAACTAAATTAAGCCAAGCAACGTAATTGAACAATTTTGCAATAAGTGGCTAACTAAAATTCCGAGAAGCACGTAACTGAACTTACGCTAGTTCTTTGTACAGGCACACTGCAACTTCTTTTTTTCTTACAAGGTTGTACGAAGGAGTCCATGGCATCAATTCCTTGGATACTCAATCCCAATACTTCTTTCTTCCCACACTGCATGGGTAAGTCAAATGGTTAATCTGGTAAGATGGTGCGTCCTTGATATGTTATATGAGGATGTGTAGTCAGACTAGTTGTAGCCAAACACATCACACTGGCTTTTACTGTATATCTCATGCGATTACTTTTGGCATATCGAGATCTAACCAATCTACAATAGGATGAAAAGACTGGCATCCTTCACATTATTGGCGAACTCAGTTCATAGAAACAAGCAATTCAACCATTCTGTGGGTAAATCAAAAGCGCCACTGGAATATTTTTCACTATCCAATCATACACGCAAAAAGGGGCGACGCCACCATAGGGGCTGGTATGGGCGGCCGCCTCAGGTGGCTGGAAAGTGTGCACCTAATTTGAGTCATCCAGGTTGGCCCACGCTAGTTTTGTTCGTCCCAACGCACGAGCAGGCAATGTAAAAAATGAAGAAAAAATGTTTCAATTTGGATGGACCAATAACATAAGTGCAAGGCAGGCCCTATAGCAGGCTCGCGGCCCAAACGAGCGCCCAATTCATTCGCTCTAGCCTCCAGTCTGGTTTGCTCCTAACCTAGCCGCCGCTGGATAGACCGACACAACACTTCCTCGCGCCCTTGTTGGAGGGCGGTCGCCGGGCTTCAAGCGAACGGACGGACAAGAAGATGAAGATCCAACCCTGGGTGTAGCCTGCGTGGGACGCAGCGGCGGCAGCACAGGCATGGCATCGAGCTTGCGCAAACGGACAGTCACAGCTTGCAAGAGTAGCATGCGCAACGAGCAGGTACATCACATCGCTGATTATATCTAATTCAACTCTTCAATTTCTGGCAATAGTTAAACCTGATGGTGTTGTAAAACTGCTTGTATGTAGGGAATCTATGAGAAAATGAAACCAATTTCTACTTATTTTATAACTCCCCCAATCAATACTGAACTGACTGAATCTGATGTATCTAATCAAGTTTCCGGTGCAAACATACAAGCTCATGTTGTTCTTGAGCCTGAAGTGTCTAATGAACAGACTGCTAATGAAGGATTTGATGCAAACATTTTACATGCTCCTGGTGATGAACATATAGTGTCTAATGAGGGATCTAATGCAAGCATTTTGCAAGCTCATTGAAGGATTTAGTGTCTAATGATGATCTACTATGTCGAGAGAGACAGAGATTTGCAGGCATTGATGACAAGCAAATTATAGTGCATTTTCATAGCTTGAGGAAACGTCGAGGCCATCTACCAGGAAGTCCCCGTATCATGACAACATAGCATAAATACTTTTCTAATCTGTTGTTTGAAACTATTGGCATACTTGTGCAGGATAGATATATTGATATGCAGTTTGCGCACTGGTTATACGTGCAATTACACTTCGATATTTTCAGCCAGAGAACGAATAATTCAAGCAGGTACATACCATGTTTGTAGTCCTTGTACACCATGTTGCATTTTGTGTTTTTTGGTGCTTGCATCATTTAGTGTTTATAATCTGAACTACTTTGGATCATTAGCTGGTTTTCAAAGTGCATGTAGCTTCACATTTCTCAAGTTATGTTGATTTCCGGAGTGCAAGTGCCTTCATATTTTTTAAGTTAAATGTTCACCCCTGGTAACTTGAATTCGTGGATCAGCCACTACACACAAATCATACACGAATGCCAGTATGAATTAAATGAAATGCAGGGACTTATGCTAGCTCGTTGTACATGCTCACTGTAGCTCTGCTTGCGCTTGGGGTGTTCCATGTACAAGTCCATGTTACCACTTGCTTGGATGTGCAGGCCTTGTGCTCCTTGCATCCCCTCTGCATTTTTGACACGGCGAATGGTTGATCAAATAAGAGGAATCGACCTTGATGTTGTACCAGAGGACAGATACTTACAAGGTTATACGGGTGTGCAGGATGTGTACCAGATCCCGTAGCGCCGTCATGCTTCGCTAAAAAATGGATTTGCTTGTTTCAGATGATATCTCCAGAAGAAATAAGAGTTAAAGTCAGAGTTGCATAGGCGTGTAACCTAAGAGAGCAGTGAAAGGATATCCAAACATCGTCGGAACAGTGCACAAGGGAGTGATGTGTGGATACCTAGTTCGGGCCGGCGTTTGGGCATGCTCGCCTAGCTAGAGTGCGGATCACTTCAGAGCCGTTGAGGGTGATGCGCTGGTGTTGGCTGGCCGCGCACAGATGCAGATCTTGAGTGGAAGCGGAGCGCTACAATGCGGTGGACGAGACCGCTGGTGAAGCCCCAACGGCCTTGGGGGGCGGAGGTGCGACGATGTGCTCGGTGAAGTAGCCCCAGTGAGGTGGGAGACGGCGTCAGTGAAGGGCACCTGATGCGGTGGAACTCAATGTCTGTGAGGCACGTCGGTTGCGGCGGCCGACGTTGTTGGTGGACCACCCGGTGCGGTGGACGAGGGCGTAGATGAGGTAGCTCCAGTGCGGTGGTGAAGCGCGACCGTCGTCTTCGTCATTGTCGTCCGGCACAGAGGTGGGTAACGGTGGGGAAAGAGACGAGACGAGGGGCGATTCGAGGGTTGGCGGCTTGAGCAATCTTGGCGCGGAAGGAGACGGTGGAGAAGAGAGATTTTGCAGGGCTGGAATTGGGGCCGCCAGATATTTCAATCCGAAATGTGGAAGCGCAAACTTATATTGTCGTCGTCCTTTTTTGGGGGGGGAGGGGGCTGGGTGGCTAGGTGCTACGCGTCCGTCGGACACACGCGACCACCCCGACAGGACTATGCTTCGGTGCCATAAGGCACCTGCCTTTGTGTCCATGACATGTGGGCCCAACAGGTGGCTAGCCCACATGTCAATGACCCAAAGGCAGTTGCCTTTAAGGCACCAAAGCAGCGTCCACCCCGACACGACCCTGGTCGGCCTGGTGCGCCTACATTTGAGAATGCAAACGAATCTTCTTTCATTTGCAAACGAATCTGTATGTATTACCATGCTCGTGTTTTCCTTGCAATAATTAGTCGTCCGAAACGAGATACTCCATCCGTTCACTTTTGTAAGTCGTTTCAGACAACTTAAAATGAACTGTTTTGCACATTATCTGAAATGTCTTCAAGGTCTTATAAAAGTGAACAAAGGGATTATTATAAGTTAATTAATGAGGAGTTATTTGAAAAAAAATCAAAACAGTACCCACACTAACGTGGATTAGAGTGTGTGTGTCACATAATTAGTTATTTGAATTAGAGTGTGTGTCATGTAGTTAGTTATTTGAATTAGAGTGTGTGTCACGTAGGGATCTCCAATTCTAACGTGGATTTTGCATTTCACTGTATCCATGCTACTTTTTTAATACAAATTCATATGTATATGATGAACACCATGGTAGTGAGAAAACTTTTGGATGGATTCAAACATATGACCTACAAAATAGCACAACAAACTGAGTCAATGTCAACTTTTCCAAACTTAGTATGGCACGAATTCGAAATAATTACCCGTATGCCTGGTCCTCGGTTCAAATCTTACAATGTACACCGAATTGAAACATCGATATTAAGTCTTGTAGTATGTACATTCAAATGTTGTTTTTAGCCACCCCCCCCGCATAAAAGCTACATACTTCCTGTATCGGTCAATCTTCCTCTCCTAAACACCTTAGGAAGATATCAGTTTCCAACACACGTTCATTCCTTCTCTCCATGTTTCGATCTATAAGTCTCTCAACTACACAACCCCTTTTTCCACTCTGTTACCAAATGTATTTACCTCACACACCCGCCATTGCACCCCATGCCGAGCTCTCTCTCTCCCCACCCTCTCCCTCTCACCCTCTCGCGCTAAATACATGCATTGCCTATCTAGCCCCCCAACCTCTCGTGGGCACGCACACACGTTGTATATCTAGGTCACTCCCTCGAGACTATCTCACTCTTTCTTCCGCACGGCGGGCCACACTCGCTCAATCTCGCTCTCTTTATCTGAGTCTCGTTTAACCTCATTTTCTTTCACACACAAATGATATATCTCCTTGTTCGGGCCTCGATCGACACACTCTATACTCTCTCACGCAGATTGTCTATCTAGGTCAGTCCATCCAAGCTGCCGCCAATCTTTCGACCTCATGGTGGGCCACGCTCACTTAATCTCTCTCTCTCTCTCTCTCTCTCTCTCTCTCTCTCTCTGTCTCTCTCCGTATGTCTCGACTGACCTCGCTCTTTCTCGGACAAAAACGATATATCACCATGTTTGAGCCAAATTCGACCTATTCACATTGTATACTCTCTCACGCACATCGTCTATCTAGGTCACTCTCTCCAACCCGTCTCACTCTTTCGATCGCACGACGACCCTATGTTATCGGTTGACCTTGCTTCCTCTGTAACACCCCGGATGTAACTTGCCATAATTGTAACCTCAACTCTTGCCATTTTCGGCTATGTGATATGATATTCCCTCCGTGGTTGCGTTTTCCTTCTTTTTGCATTTTGTTCATGTCATGCATTTCATATCATTTCATCACGTGCATCGCATTTGCATACGTGTTCGTCTCATGAATCCGAGCATTTTCCCCGTTGTCCGTTTTGCAATCCGGCGCTCCTACATTCCTCGGCGTCCTCTTTTACCTTTTTTCATGAGCGGGTATTAAACCTTCTCGGAATGGACCGAGGTTTGTCAAGCGGCCTTGGTATAGCACCGGTAGACCGCCTGTCAAGTTTCGGGTCATTCGGAGGTCGTTTGGTACTCCAACGGTTAACCGGGTAACCGTAAAGGCCTCGTGTGTGTTGCAGCCCAAAACCCCTCCAAAACAGCCCAATAACCCATATAAGCCACTCCCATGTCCATCACCGTTCGATCACGATCGTGTGGGCGAAAACCGCACTCCATTTGGAGCTTCCTAGCCCCCTCTACCTATAAATATAGCCCCTCTCCCGAAATTTGCGGATGAAACCACCCTAACCCTAGTCCAACTCCTTCCCCGCCGCCGCCGGACGCGTCCGGATCGGACCGGACATGTCCGCCTCCGCCGCCGACCAATCCTGACGCGCCACGTCATCGCCGCACGCCCCACATCGCCGCGGTTCCCGCCGGCCCGCGAGCCCATCGCCGGCCCCCGAGGCCCGGTTCCGCCGCCACCTGCCCGAGGGGTGCCGCCCTCACCGTGCCGCCCCGCTGCCCATCTCCGGCGCCGACCACCGCCGCCAACCGCGCCGGCGAGCGCCGCCCCGGCCTCACCCCGACGCCTCCCGCCGGCGCCGCTGACCACCGCCGCCGCCCCGAGCCGCTCCCGCGACGGCGCGCCCGCGCGTCGCCTCCTCCGCCTCGACGCATATCAAATTGTTCGCCTCGACGAGTACATAATTTCATTCCATTTCATCATTTTCATTTGAGTTTATCTTGATGCCCGAAATGCTGTTGGAAGAGGGCTATGTGATGTTAGTTCCAGATTATTATCAGAACATGCACTTTTGTCATTTTTTCCATGATTGATGTGTGCATCCTATGAAGTTGAGTCCTACATGTGTTTTGAAATATGCCATGCTATCTTTCTAGATGTTTATGCCATGTATTTTTGTGATCTTTGTGGTGACTAGAACAATCATGCAAACTAGGGTACATAATGTTGCTGATTTCAGAGACTTAGTCATTTCACTAAGTCCTTGCCTGCTGTTATTTTTATGCCATGTGTTCATGTTGTTTCAGAGAGATCTATGCCTCTTTTGAGCATGATCAGTAAGGGTGTTTTGAACATATGGATTTGCTCTATCCATCCATGCCTTTGTTTGTATTTATGGAGTGCCATAGCTTGAGTCAATCGAGCTCTACTTTTGCTATAAAATGTTTCTGGCAGATTGTTTACATGTTATTCGATTTTGCCAAGCTTGTTGTAGTTGATCCTTGCATGCTATGATGTTGTTCTTGCCATGTCTAGATTCTATGCCATATCTTATTGATGTATGTATGCTTAGATTATCATGTAATGCTCTGTAGTGAGTGCATCGAGCTCACGAACATGTCTACTTGTTATCTGTTTTTGACTTGTCCAGTTTTCTGCCAAGTCTGAAACCTGTAATGAAACTTGCTTAATTGACATGGGTGCTATTATATTTTTTGGTCCTTTTTGTCTCATGGTCAGTAAGGGACTTTTGTTAAGCGCTTTGAGTAGATTCATGCCGTGCCTTATTTTGCCATGTCCTGTTCCTGTAGCATGTTGTTTGCTTGCTATAAACATGTCATCCTGATGTTAATTTCTGGCATGTTATTTTCACCAAGTCTGTGAACCTGTTTTCTTTTGCACTTTTGCCATGCTTGTTTGAACCTGTTGTGGTGTGATTTAGCCGTAGCTCAGTGTTCATCTTTTGTCAAGAATCTTGATTAGATTACTGTCATATGCTTTGTTGATATGTTTGGGTGCAGTAGCTTAATTTCTTGTTGCTTGATAAGTAGCATCATGCTGTTAATGGCAGATTATTGTCATGCTTGTTTTGCTTGTCATTTGCAAACCGTGCATCCGATTCCGGTGATCTTTATATCGATTTCAACCGAAATCACCTCTTCTTTCCAGAGGCATACATGGTTTGCCAAGATTATGCCTTGTTCATCTTTTCCCTTCCGGAGCACGCATATGCATTGCATACCACATCTCGCATATCATGCCATGTTTTGCATCATGTTGTTTGTGCATTGCACCGTGGTTGATCGTTGTTCCTTTGCTTGTGTTCTTGTCTTGGGTAGAGCCGGGAGACGAGTACGTGAATGAGGAACCTGTTGAGAACGCCTACGAGGACCAAGCTTTCGACAACTCTGAGAACCTTGCAGGCAAGATGACCATACCCTCGAAATCACTTTTATCTTTGCTTGCTAGTTGCTCGCTCTTTGCTATGCCTATGATGTGATACCTACCACTTGCTATATCATGCCACCCATATTGCCATGTCAGCCCCTAACCATCCATGTCCTAGCAAACTGTTGATTGGCTATGTTACCGCTTTGCTCAGCCCCTCTTATAGCGTTGCTAGTTGCAGGTGAAGATGAAGTTTGTTCCTTGTTGGAACATGGACTTGTTGTTCCTTATTGGAACATGTTTACTTGTTGGGATATCACAATACCTCTTATTTAATTAATGCATCTATATATTTGGTAAAGGGTGGAAGGCTCGGCCTTATGCCTGGTGTTTTATTCCACTCTTGCCACCCTAGTTTCCGTCATACCAGTGTTATGTTCCTTGATTTTTGCGTCCCTTACACGGTTGGGTGATTTATGGGACCCCCTTGACAGTTCTCTTTGAGTAGACTCTTCCAGCAAGGCCCAACATTGGTTTTACCATTTTCCACCTAAGCCTTTTTCCCCCGGGTTTTCGCGAGCCCGAGGGTCATCTTTATTTTAACCCCCGGGCCAGTTCTCCTTCGATTGCTGGTCCAAACTAGAGCACCGTGCGGGACCGTCCCTAGGCAACTTGGGTTATGTTGATACCTATACGCTTCGCTTATCCGGTGTGCCCTGAGAACGAGATACGTGCAGCTCCTATCGGGATTTGTCGGCACATCCGGGCGGCTTTGCTGGACTTGTTTTATTACTGCCGAGATGTCTTGTAGTCCGGGATTCTGAGACTGATCGGGTCTTCCCGGTAGAAGGAATATCCTTCGTTGACCGTGAGAGCTTATAATGGGCTAAGTTGGTACACCCCTGTAGGGTATTATCTTTCGAAAACCGTGCCCGCGGTTATGAGGCAGATGGGAATTTGTTAATGTCCGATTGTAGAAAACCCGAAGTTGACGTTAATTAAAACACATCAACCGCGTGTGTAACCGTGATGGTCTCTTCTCGGCGGGGTCCGGGAAGTGAACACGGTGTTGGAGTTATATCTGACGTAGGTTGTTCTAGGATCACTTCTTGATCACTCCTAGCTTCACGACCGTGCTTTGCTTCTCTTCTCGCTCTCTTTTGCGTTGTTAGCCACCATATATGCTAGTCGCTTGCTGCAGCTCCACCTCACAACCCTATCCTACCTATAAGCTTAAATAGTCTTGATCTCGCGGGCGTGAGATTGCTGAGTCCCCGTGACTCACAGATTCTACCAATACAGTTGCAGGTGCCAACGATGCCAGTGCAGACGACGCGACCGAGCTCACTTGGGAGTTCGACGAGGAACGTGGCCGTTACTATGTGTCTTTTCCAGATGATCAGTAGTGGAGCCCAGTTGGGGTGATTCGGGGATCTGTGTAGCATTTGGGGTAGTCTTCTTTCAAGTTGGTACCGTAGTCGGACCTTGAGTGTAATTTGAATGATGGATGTTTATTTATGTATTGTGTGAAGTGGCGACTGTAAGCCAACTCTTTATCTCTTTCCCTTATGTATTACATGGGTTGTGTGAAGATTACCTCACTTGCGACATTGCTTTCAATGCGTTTATGCCTCTAAGTCGTGCCTCGACACGTGGGAGCTATAGCCGCATCGAGGGCGTTACAAGTTGGTAATCAGAGCCTTCCCCGACCTTAGGAGCCCCCACTGGTTGATCGTTTTTAGCGGTCGAGTTGTGTCTAGAAAAATGTTTGAGTCATCTAGGAATTATATATCGGAGAGATTTGGAATTCTTTTTACTTCCCAGTCTCATCATCGCTCTGGTAAGGCATCCTGACGTGGAGTTTTGACTCTTCTCTTCTCAAATTTCACTAATAGTTTTTTTAGGATCACGCGGGTATCTTAGAATCGTTCCGATGGTTTTATGATGACAACATTGTCTTGGTTGCCTCCCGTCAGCAGGGGTTTTAGTGGAGGTGTCCCGGGGAGTTGAGCTCCGAGGTGTTGTCGTCATAATTTTATCGTTGCAGTTCTGGAATACCTGAGTTTAGTACGCCGACATCGAAAATCTCTTTTGTACAGTTGTTGGTGAGATAACCCTGATAGCCCAGTACTGAGGCGAGTGCAGGAGTATTGCCATGACTTGTATAACTGATGCTTTTCGAAGGTTGAGGTAGACGATTTCCGAAGGTTTCTTGGTTATGTGTTGAAGGATGGATACAGCTGGATCTAGGTATTGTTATTTTGGGTGATATATTTTGTGTCCCCTGTATCCCCAACACCTGATTGCATAACCAGAAAGTTTCGGGAGTTTATAAGTGGGAATTCATGTAGCTCTAGTATTTCTTCTCGCAGATATTTGGTTCGTGATTGGGTAATCCTTACCAAGTATTTGTTCACATCCGTACCTTATTGATTTTATTCCATACCTTTTTCTAAGTGGCTTCTCAACTTATGGAAGTGTGATGATTTACTTTGGAATTCATTCGTTCATTCTCGTTCGGATGTTTATTGTGAAGACTATATGTTGCAATTTCGATCCTTTGATTCAGCTTGAATATATATATTTTTCAAGATGCTAATGGATGTCACCCTTCTTCAGGATGGCTCCGCCAACACGTCAGAATCCGGAACGCAATGAAGGAAGTCAGGCTAACCCTCCGCCACCACCTCCGCCTCCGGAGGCATGGCAAGCCTTGATGACTGCCACAAATGCCAACGCTCAGATTCTGATTCAGCTCTTGCAAGATCGCAACCAAGGGCAAGGTAATCAAGGGAATCAAGGCCAAGGCAACAATCAGCCGCACTTCGCTTCACTCAATCAGTTCCTTGCTAATCAGCCAAAGACCTTCAGCTACTGTGTCGAGGCCACAGACGCCGATGATTGGCTCGTGGATATCAGCAAGCATTTCGAGTGCAGCAATGTCAGACCTGAGGACTTTGTCAAGTTTGCCTCTTTTCAACTCAAAGATCAAGCTGCTGATTGGTTCCAGCAATACAAAGATTCCAGAGGAGGTCGTGTGATTACCTGGGATGATTTCCGCCGTGACTTCAAAGCTCACCACATTCTAGAAAGTGTTGTTGAGAGTAAGCGTGAGGAATTCCGCAATCTCAAGCAAGGCAATATGTCTGTGTATCAATACAACACTCAGTTCCAGAAGCTCTCTCGTTTTGCGAGGCAAGACATCCCTGATGAGAAGAGTATGATCTACCAATTCAGGCGTGGTCTCAGAGAAAATTTGCAACTAGCTCTCGTGCTTTTTGAGCCGTTAAAGTATGATGAATTCTACAACATGGCGCTGAAACAAGAGGTTGCTCAGCTCAAGTGTGAGGCATCTAAGAAACGAGTCAGAGACGCAGTTCTATCTTCTTCTTCCTCACTGGTGGCAGCTAAGCAACAGAAGTTCTGGTTGCCTCCTCCTCTTCCGTTCCGTCAGCCTTATCAGCAGAAGAACTCAGGTGGTCGTGGATCTTCCCACCCACCCAACCATGGCTATCATAACAAGTCTCAGAATCAAGCTCCAAGGCCAAGTGCTCCGTATCACCTTCCGCTCTCAGAGGTGACTTGCAACAAATGTCAGCATAAGGGTCACTATGCGAACAAGTGCTTCAACCAAAGGCACCTTCCGCCTCCTCCTCCTGTGAAATCTTCCAGCAATGCAGTGGTCAAGCATAATACTAAGCATGCCAAGGTGAACATGATGAACGCGGTTCAGGCAGAGGATTCTTCTGAAGTGATCATGGGTAATCTCTCAGTTAATGATATTCCTGCAAAAGTCTTATTTGATACTGGTGCATCGCATTGTTTCATGTCAAGATTGTTCTTTGCCAAGAATGATTTTTCTTGGTCTTACCTGGATAAACCTTTGGGTGTTATTTCTCCGGGGAAGTCAATGAGAGCAAACTCGATAGTTCCTAATGTCTCTATCAAGATGGGCGACTACAAATTTCTATCTTCTCCAATGGTTCTTGGCGACTCTGATATTGATCTTATTCTCGGGATGGACTGGCTCTATAAGCACAAGGCTCAGCTTGATTGTGCTGCCAGGGAAATAAAATTGACTCACTCTTCTGATGATGTGATCATCTATGCCGCTCGTGATGATACCATTCGGTTATTTTCTCTTAATGAGAAGGGTGAATTGGATGCTATCTCTCAAATTCCAGTCGTTTGTGAGTACCAAGATGTTTTTCCAGAAGAGCTTCCGGGTATGCCTCCTCACCGGCCAGTTGAATTCGTTATTGATCTTGAGCCTGGCACGGAACCCGTTTGCAAGCATCCTTACAAGCTTGGACCTAAAGAGTTGAAGGAATTGAAGAAACAACTCGATGAACAAGAGCGTCTGGGTCTGATCAGACCGAGTTCATCTCCTTGGGGTTGTGGTGTTCTCTTTGTCCAGAAGAAGGATGGCACGGACCGACTTTGCGTCGACTACCGTCCATTGAACAAGAAGACAATCAAGAACAAGTATCCACTTCCCAACATCAATGAGCTATTCGAGCAACTCAAAGGTGCTAAGGTGTTCTCCAAGCTTGACCTTCGTATGGGTTATCATCAGATTCGCATTCGTGAAGAAGATATTCCCAAGACAACATTCAGAACAAGCTTTGGTTCTTATGAATATACTGTCATGTATTTCGGCCTTGTCAATGCTCCTCCAACATTCACTCGCTTGATGAATTTCATCTTCACCCCCTACACCAATGAATTTGTCTTGGTCTATCTCGATGATATTTTGGTCTTCTCCAAGAATAAGAAGGATCATGCCATACATTTGCGATTGGTGCTCGACAAGCTCAGAGAGTATCAATTATATGCGAAGTTCTCCAAATGTGAATTCTGGCTTGATGAAGTTCTTTACCTGGGTCATATCATCTCTGCCAAGGGCATTGCTATTAATCCAGAGAGGGTGTCTGCAGTTTTGAATTGGGAACCTCCTCAGAATGTCAAGCAGCTTCGTAATTTTCTTGGACTTGCAAGCTATTGCCGAAGATTCGTTGAGAATTTCTCAAAGATTGCCAAGCCTCTTTCCAACCTCCTCTAGAAGCATTTGAAGTATGTCTGGTCTCCTGAGTGTGACGTTGCTTTCAACACTATCAAAGAGGAACTCGTCACTGCTCCAGTTCTGACTCCTCCTGACGAAGACAAGCCTTATGAAGTTTTCTACGATGCTTCTCTTCAAGGCCTCAGTGCCGTTTTAATGCAAGAAAAGAAGGTTGTGGCCTATACCTCTCGTCAGTTGAAGCCCAACGAAAAGAACTACCCCACTCACGATCTTGAGTTGGCGGCAGTTGTCCATGCATTGATAACATGGAGACATCTCTTGTAGGGAAGGAAAGTGGACATATTCACCGATCACAAGAGTCTCAAGTACATCTTCACTCATCCCAACCTCAAGCTCAGGCAAACTCGATGGGTCGAAATGATTCAAGAGTATAATCCGATTATTGATTATACTCCAGGCAAGGCTAATGTGATTGCAGACGCTTTGAGCAGGAAGGCTTATTGCAACAGCTTAATCCTCAAGCCCTTTCAACCGGATCTCTGTGAAGCTTTCCGCAAGTTGAATCTCCAAGTTGTTCCTCAAGGTTTTCTTGCCAACCTCATCGTCTCTCCTACTTTGGAAGATCAAATTCGTGAGTCACAACTGATGGATACCATGGTGAAGAAGGTGAAACATGGTATAGACAAGGGCATTTCCAAATACAAGTGCTATCGAGTTGATGACAGAGATACTCTTTTCTTCGAGGACCGGATTGTGGTTCCAAAGGGTGATCTTCGTAAAGTCATTATGAACGAAGCGCACAACTCTCTTCTATCAATTCATCCTGGAAGTACAAAGATGTACCATGACCTCAAGCAGTCATATTGGTGGACTCGAATGAAGCGCGAAATTGCTCAATTCGTGAATGAATGTGATGTCTGCAGAAGGGTGAAAGCAGAACACCAACGACCAGCTGGTCTTCTCCAACCTCTTGCTATTCCAGAATGGAAGTTTGATCATATCGAAATGGACTTCGTGACTGGATTTCCTAAGTCCAAGCGTGGAAATGATGCCATCTACGTCGTCATCGACAAGCTCACCAAAGTGGGTCATTTTCTTCCTATCAAAGAGTCTATCACAGCAGCGCAGCTGGCAGAGATCTACACCTCCAGAATTGTCTCCTTGCATGGCATTCCACAATTGATCTCTTCAGACCGTGGCAGCATCTTTACCTCCAAGTTTTGGGATTCTTTTCAGAAGGCCATGGGCACAAACATTCGCTTCAGCACAGCTTTCCACCCTCAAACTAGTGGACAAGTCGAGCGTGCCAACCAAATTCTTGAAGATATGCTCAGAGCTTGTGTTATCTCTTTCGGCATGAAGTGGGAGGATTGTCTTCCTTATGCTGAGTTCTCTTACAACAACAGCTTTCAAGCCAGCTCAAGCAAAGCCCCATTCGAGTTTCTCTATGGTATAAAGTGTCGTACTCCCCTCAACTGGTCTGAGACGGGCGAACGCCAATTGCTTGGCAACGATTTGATCTCAAAGGCTGAGGCAATGTGCAAGGTCATTCGTGAGAACCTCAAAGCCGCACAATCGCGCCAGAAGAGCTATTACGATAGCAAACATCGTGATGTGGCATTCGAGATCGGAGACCATGTCTACCTCCGCGTCTCTCCAATGAAAGGAACTCGTCGCTTCGGTATCAAAGGGAAGCTTGCCCCTAGATACGTCGGTCCTTTCAAGATCATCGGCAAACGAGGCGATCTCGCCTATCAACTTGAGCTTCCCCCCAACTTTGCAAATGTGCATGATGTCTTCCATGTGTCACAGCTTCGCAAGTTCTTCAAGACACCTGAGCGCACCATCAACTTCGAAGAGATTGATCTTCAAGTAGATTTGTCCTATCATGAGCATCCCGTTGCTATTCTTGAAGAAACTGAGCGCAAGACTCGCAACAAGTCAATCAAATTCCTGAAAGTGAAGTGGTCACACCATTCAGACCGAGAAGCCACCTGGGAACGCGAGGACCACCTCCGTTCCGAATATCCGGAGTTCTTTCAGTCCTAGATCTTGGGACGAGATCCTCTCGTAGTGGTGGAGTGTTGTAACACCCCGGATGTAACTTGCCATAATTGTAACCTCAACTCTTGCCATTTTCGGCTATGTGATATGATATTCCCTCCGTGGTTGGGTTTTCCTTCTTTTTGCATTTTGTTCATGTCATGCATTTCATATCATTTCATCACGTGCATCGCATTTGCATATGTGTTCGTCTCATGAATCCGAGCATTTTCCCCGTTGTCCGTTTTGCAATCCGGCGCTCCTATGTTCCCCGGCGTCCTCTTTTACCTTTTTCTGTGAGCGGGTATTAAACCTTCTCGGAATGGACCGAGGTTTGTCAAGCGGCCTTGGTATAGCACCGGTAGACCGCCTGTCAAGTTTCGGGTCATTCGGAGGTCGTTTGGTACTCCAACGGTTAACCGGGTAACCGTAAAGGCCTGGTGTGTGTTGCAGCACAAAACCCCTCCAAAACATCCCAATAACCCATCTAAGTCACTCCCATGTCCATCGTCGTTCGATCACGATCGTGTGGGCAAAAACCGCACTCCATTTGGAGCTTCCTAGCCCCCTCTACCTATAAATATAGCCCCTCTCGCGAAATTTGCGGATGGAACCACCCTAACCCTAGTCCAACTCCTTCCCCGCCGCCGCCGGACACGTCCGGATCGGACCGGACATGTCCGCCTCCGCCGCCGACCAATCCTGACGCGCCACATCATCGCCGCGCGCCCCACATCGCCGCGGTTCCCGCCGGCCCGCGAGCCCATCGCCGGCCCCCGAGGCCCGGTTCCGCCGCCACCTGCCCGAGGGGTGCCGCCCTCACCGCGCCGCCCCGCTGCCCATCTCCGGCGCCGACCACCGCCGCCAACCGCGCCGGCGAGCGCCGCCCCGGCCTCACCCCGACGCCTCCCGCCGGCGCCGCCGACCACCGCCGCCGCCCCGAGCCGCTAACGCGCCGGCGCGCCCGCGCGTCGCCTCCTCCGCCCCGGCTCCACCCCGGATCCGGCCGCCTCTCCGGCGAGACTCCGGCGACCCCCTCCCTGGATCCAGATCCGCGAGTCCGCGAGGGTTGACTTTTCTTCCTCCCCTCGATTTCGCCCAAGTCTCAGATATTTGGATATTTGTCGCATGTTCAACGCATAATATCTCTGCACCCGTGGCTCCGTTTTGGGCGTATAGCATATCAAATTGTTCGCCTCGACGAGTAAATCACTTCATTCCATTTCATCATTTTCATTTGAGTTTATCTTGATGCCCGAAATGCTGTTGGAAGAGGGCTATGTGATGTTAGTTCCAGATTATTATCAGAACATGCACTTTTGTCATTTTTGCCATGATTCATGTGTGCATCCTATGAAGTTGAGCCCTACATGTGTTTTGAAATATGCCATGCTATCTTTCCAGAGGTTTATGCCATGTATTTTTGTGATCTTTGTTGTGACTAGCACAATCATGCAAACTAGGGTACATAATGTTGCTGATTTCGGAGACTTGGTCATTTCATTAAGTCCTTGCCTGCTGTTATTTTTATGCCATGTGTTCATGTTGTTTCAGAGAGATCTATGCCTCTTTTGAGCATGATCAGTAAGGGTGTTTTGAACATATGGATTTGCTATATCCATCCGTGCCTTTGTTTGTATTTATGGAGTGCCATAGCTTGAGTCAATCAAGCTCTACTTTTGCTATAAAATGTTACTGGCAGATTGTTTACATGTTATTCGATTTTGCCAAGCTTGTTGTAGTTGATCCTTGCATGCTATGATGTTGTTCTTGCCATGTCTAGATTCTATGCCATATCTTATTGATGTATGTATGCTTAGATTATCATGTAATGCTCTGTAGTGAGTGCATCGAGCTCACGAACATGTCTACTTGTTATCTGTTTTTGACTTGTCCAGTTTTCTGCCAAGTCTGAAACCTGTAATGAAACTTGCTTAATTGACATGGGTGCTATTATATTTTTTGGTCCTTTTTGGCTCATGGTCAGTAAGGGACTTTTGTTAAGCGCTTTGAGTAGATTCATGCCGTGCCTTATTTTGCCATGTCTTGTTCCTGTAGCATGTTGTTTGCTTGCTATAAACATGTCATCCTGATGTTAATTTCTGGCATGTTATTTTCACCAAGTCTGTGAACCTGTTTTCTTTTGCACTTTTGCCATGCTTGTTTGAACCTGTTGTGGTGTGATTTAGCCGTAGCTCAGTGTTCATCTTTTGTCAAGCATCTTGATTAGATTACTTTCATATGCTTTGTTAATATGTTTGGGTGCAGTAGCTTAATTTCTTGTTGCTTGCTAAGTAGTATCATGCTGTTAATGGCAGATTATTGTCATGCTTGTTTTGCTTGTCATTTGCAAACCGTGCATCCGATTCCGGTGATCTTTATATCGATTTCAACCGAAATCACCTCTTCTTTCCAGCGGCATACTTGGTTTGCCAAGATTATGCCTTGTTCATCTTTTCCCTTCCGGAGCACTCATATGCATTGCATACCACATCTCGCATATCATGTCATGTTTTGCATCATGTTGTTTGTGCATTGCACCGTGGTTGATCGTTGTTCCTTTTCTTGTGTTCTTGTCTTGGGTAGAGCCGGGAGACGAGTACGTGAATGAGGAACCTGTTGAGAACGCCTACGAGGACCAAGCTTTCGACAACTCTGAGAACCTTCCAGGCAAGATGACCATACCCTCGAAATCACTTCTATCTTTGCTTGCTAGTTGCTCGCTCTTTGCTATGCCTATGCTGCGATACCTACCACTTGCTATATCATGCCACCCATATTGCCATGTCAGCCCCTAACCATCCATGTCCTAGCAAACCGTTGATTGGATATGTTACCGCTTTGCTCAGCCCCTCTTATAGCGTTGCTAGTTGCAGGTGAAGATGAAGTTTGTTCCTTGTTGGAACATGGACTTGTTTTTCCTTATTGGAACATGTTTACTTGTTGGGATATCACAATACCTCTTATTTAATTAATGCATCTATATACTTGGTAAAGGGTGGAAGGCTCGGCCTTATGCCTGGTGTTTTGTTCCACTCTTGCCACCCTAGTTTCTGTCATACCGGTGTTATGTTCCTTGATTTTTGCGTCCCTTACATAGTTGGGTGATTTATGGGACCCCTTTGACAGTTCGCTTTGAGTAAGATTCTTCCAGCAAGGCCCAACATTGGTTTTACCATTTGCCACCTAAGTCTTTTTCCCCCGGGTTTTCGCGAGCCCGAGGGTCATCTTTATTTTAACCCCCGGGCCAGTTCTCCTTCGATTGCTGGTCCAAACTGGAGCACCGTGCGGGACCGTCCCTAGGCAACTTGGGTTATGTTGGTACCTGTACGCTTCGCTTATTCGGTGTGCCCTGAGAACGAGATATGTGCAGCTCCTATCGGGATTTGTCGGCACATCCGAGCGGCTTTGCTGGACTTGTTTTATTACTGCCGAGATGTCTTGTAGTCCGGGATTCGGAGACTGATCGGGTCTTCCCGGTAGAAGGAATATCCTTCGTTGACCGTGAGAGCTTATAATGGGCTAAGTTGGGACACCCCTACAGGGTATTATCTTTCGAAAACCGTGCCCGCGGTTATGAGGCAGATGGGAATTTGTTAATGTCCGGTTGTAGAAAACCCGAAGTTGACGTTAATTAAAACACATCAACCGCGTGTGTAACCGTGATGGTCTCTTCTCGGCGGGGTCCGGGAAGTGAACACGGTGTTGGAGTTATATCTGACGTAGGTTGTTCTAGGATCACTTCTTGATCACTCCTAGCTTCACGACCGTGCTTTGCTTCTCTTCTCGCTCTCTTTTGCGTTGTTAGCCACCATATATGCTAGTCGCTTGCTGCAGCTCCACCTCACAACCCTATCCTACCTATAAGCTTAAATAGTCTTGATCTCGCGGGCGTGAGATTGCTGAGTCCCCGTGACTCACAGATTCTACCAATACAGTTGCAGGTGCCAACGATGCCAGTGCAGATGACGCGACCGAGCTCACTTGGAAGTTCGACGAGGAACGTGGCCGTTACTATGTGTCTTTTCCAGATGATCAGTAGTGGAGCCCAGTTGGGGTGATTCGGGGATCTGTGTAGCATTTGGGGTAGTCTTCTTTCATTTTGGTACCGTAGTCGGACCTTGAGTGTAATTTGAATGATGGATGTTTATTTATGTATTGTGTGAAGTGGCGACTGTAAGCCAACTATTTATCTCTTTCCCTTATGTATTACATGGGTTGTGTGAAGATTACCTCACTTGCGACATTGCTTTCAATGCGGTTATGCCTCTAAGTCGTGCCTCGACACGTGGGAGCTATAGCCGCATCGAGGGCGTTACATCCTCCCACACACAAAATATATCTACACGTCTGTGACTGGATCATCTCTCAAGCTCTATCTTACAGCCCTCACCCTTGCCAAAAAGCTCAATCGGACAATATCTCTCCAGAGCATATATATGTGTTCAATGAATGTCGGACCACACTCACTTTGTCTCTCTATCTATATGTCTCTCGATTGACCTCCCTTTCTCACACCGTATCTTCCACGCGTTGAAGCTACTACCTCTCCATCCCTCGCAAAGCCAGAGCTATTTACATTGCGAGGGGCACTCCAACCTTGGATTAATTTGTGTAGGCATTTATTCCGCTCGGTTTAGATTATATTTTTGTAGCATTCGGCCCACAACTACTGCAAACACCATTGCAACCCACGCAACTCCCCTAGTTGATTTCCCTCTGGCTCGGCCATCGCTCTCTCGCACGTACTTTCACGCCTTCAACGTCGCACCATGGTATTATTGAAAAAACTATGTTGTTCTCTTTAATTATTATAAATAAGCTACAAAACTACACACCGATAGTCCACTTGGAATGGAACGAATTTCGACCCACAAATTAAAGTGCTACAAACTACACACCGAGGGGCCCACATGTCATGAAACAAATTTGGACCCATATACAAATTGAAAAATAAAGGACGAGGATTGAACATGCGACCGGGCCTTCAAGCCGCACGTCAATAGGCAACATACGTAGAATAGCAATGTTTGTTGTACCCCCTTTGTTCACATAATGTTTTTATATTACCACAGCCTAATTAATGGATAACATGTAATATTATTTTTAGTACTATTTGCCTCCACTTACTGGTGGGTTCCATGTGTGCTCTCTCTCTCCTCCCCTTCTGCGTTTAGACGCACGGGCAAACAGGAAGAACTCGCAGGCGATGTTGCCGTTGACCATATCTGGACGCGTTCACAAGTCACGGCACCAGTTTCACCTACTAGTAGCACTAGTGTCGGTGGGAACGACACCTATGGGATCACAAGAATCCCTACTACGGTTGCGGGGCGCGGGGTCGTGAGAAGAGCGGATCAAACAGATAGCACGCGGTTTCTTTATCCAGGTTTGGGCCGCGAGGATGCATAAAACCCTACTCCTGCTTTGGTGGATTGTTTATCTGTGTTCTTGAACTAGCAATGGGGCGTGAGGAGCTCCAAAAAGCCGAATCCCCCTCCTGGTCGCCTTGGGCCTCCTTTTATAAGGAAAGGGGTTGCCACAGTGGCACACAGGAGGAGGAAAGGGTACAGTGATGCGAGGTTATGCCTCGCATTACATGACAAGGCGCATTTAATGCGCCTTGCTTAGGTGTCCTTGCTTTATCGGGGACGGGGGAGAGCCCTGTCTCGTCCGTCGCCGCTCCCTCTTGCGTCGACACGCGCCCTGGCCAGCGGTGCCCGCGGTGCCATGTAGGCAGGCAGGCAGCTGAGGTGGCGCAGTGGTGGGTCTCCACGAAGATCTGCATGCCGCCATGCAGGTGCCTGCCCAGCTGGTTGGGTCGGCAGCTGCATGTGAACGGCGGTGGAGGTATGATTGGCGTGGGCCTGATGGTGGCCCTATGGGTGTTCATGGCAAGGGCCTTGCCGGGGCCCCGGCAAGGGTCTTACCGTGGCGCCCGCTGTCATCCCCGGCAAGGCTCTTGCCGGGGGCCTTGTGGTCCTCCTTGGCTGGGATCCCGCCAAGGATCATCATCTTCTAAAGTGTGTATCTGATCTTGAATGTCTTCACAAAGATCTGCATGCAACCACGGGGATGTCTCCCGAATCCTTGCCCCATGGGGGCAGTGGACTCAAGGGTGACTCGCTCCGTAGGTGTGGGGCGAGCTGCCATGGCAAGGGTCTTGTCGTGTTTGCTAAAACTGCCCCCCGGCAAGGATCTTGCCAGGGGAGTCTGCTTCGTCCCCTTTGCTCTTTGTGGTCTTGGTCTTGGCGTCGTTCTGCTTCTCTTGAGCTCCGGCCTTACCTTGGCTTACCTCCCTTGCCGTGCTTGGTGTGGCGGTGCCCGTGGCTCAGACTGCCCGTGCACAGTTATAGGGGTACAAAAAGTGTACCCCTCTTTTTGTACACCGACAGGAGCCCCCGGGCCTGGGCCACACATAAGCGCAACGCATTGTTTGGCTAGGCCCAAAAACGGTGCGCGGGCAGGCGGGGCCATTTTTACCGCGGTAAGTCTCTTCGCGCGCTGCGCTTCCCACGCCTCCCGCGCGCGGCGCGGCATGGGGAGGCGTGTGTGACGTGGGCGGAATGCGTGGGGTTGCTTCCCGCGGGCATGCGTCACATCACAGTTAATGTGAAAGGAGGCGGCCCGTGTTTCCCCCATAAGAATGAATAACCGTGGGCGCGCCGCTCACTTTCTCCTTTTCCCTCGTTCCTTTTCCAATCTCAGAGCCGCCGTTCCTCTCTTCCTTCCTTCCTAAGCTTTCATCGTCGTCCGCCGTCGCTGCTTTGCCATCCCCCTTCCTCAACCCTCTAGACTTCTCGGCCACCATGGCGCCCAAATCCGCCAAGGGGAAGGGGTGGCTAAGGGCTCCGGGACCATGGAGCCACCGGAGAGCGCGTTGTTGGGGGACCGGACGAAGTCCGCCTTCTTCTTCCCCTCGACGGTTGATGTTCATGAGCTCCGAGCCTCCTTCAAGCCCCTATGGGGAGTGAAGACGATGGGAGAGGATTCGGGACACCCGGTGATGCGTGTCATTCCTGCCGCTTGCGCCGATCCTGCCCCAAGTCGGTACCCCTTCTTCGTTGATTACTTTTCTTGCAGGTTATGCCCCCGTTTCTCCGATTTCTTCTGCTACATTATGCACACCTTCGGTTTTCGCCTCTTGGATTTTACTCCGAATGCGGTGGCGTGCATGTATTTCTTTGCGCATCTCTGCGAGGGCTTCGCCGGGGTGCAGCCCAACACGGCGCTCTTCCGCCATTATTTCTATCCTCAAATCCAGACAGGAGGTGCCGTCTCTGGTTGCGTGACCTGGATCCCACGATCCAAGGAGGCGTACCCGGACGGTGCCGTGAAGGAGAGGTGGGAGGAACGGCGTGACCGATGGTGCTGGATTGAGGACGAAGACCCGCCGGAATTTTGCAAGGTCCGCCGAGTGCCGCCGGTCCGCGGCAGCAATTGGGGTGATGTCGAAGCCGCTGACGGGAGGCTTACTGTCGCCACCACCAGGATTCTTCGGCTTACCCGGGCCGGGCTCACCCTTGAGATGATCGGGGCGGACTTCATTCGCCGCCGGATCGCCCCGTTGCACAATAATGGGAGGCTAGCGTGGCTTTTTACGAATCCGGCTGACATTATGCGGCTCCGCCCTGGCCTCGACCACAACTTCACGGTGATGGCGCATGCCCACTTCTGCCAGCGGCTCTTTCAACTGGATGTGGGTCGCGACGGCGAGGTCGATCTGACCGGCAAGGCCGCAAGGGTTGTCGTGAAGGCCGGCAAGGCCGTCAAGGGGTCGTTCTTCAAGTTGCCAGCGGGGTTGGTCCCGTTGTGCAATAATTCACGCCGGTCCGAGATCATCGCCATGATGCCGGACTGCAACGCGCATGGCCCCGTCCCGAGCTGGAGGGAGCCGACGGACGCAGATGTGCAGCAATTCTTCGAAACCTTGACTGAGGTGTACGTCAATGCTGACGCCGAGCGGTGGCTTGTCATGGACACCACCCAGGCAGAGCTGGACTACATCGCCACCAGGGCGAGGGAGGCACAGCTCGCCGTAGAGGCCAGTGGCGCCGGGGGCGTGGAGGACAAGGCCGCAACGGCTGCGGAGGAGGAGCAGTTCACCCTGTGGGCGGGGCCACCGAGGAGGCCAGCAGCGCCGACACCGGAGTTCCGCTTGTCGAGGACGCGGCCGATGAGTCGTTCTTCGGAGGAGGGCGTGGTGGTGGGCTCGACGCCAGCCAGGGGAAGAGGGCGAGTCCTGCGGCGGTCTGGCTCCGGCGAGCCGGTCCAGCCCGGCAGGGCTACACGGCCTCAATTGACCCTGGAGGGGTCCGGGCGTCACACGAGGGCCTCGGTAGCGAAGAGGCTGACGAAGGCCGCTGAGAAGAAGAAGGCGACCGCCCCTTCCTCATCTGGGCGCACACAAACCCCACCGCCTTCTTCGCCTCCTCTGGCAGGCGTCGACTCGGATGATGATGTGGAGCTCCCTTTTGATCTCGGGCCTCTCAGCCCGGAGAGGAAAAGGAAACTTGTGGAAGAGGAGGAGACGGATGGCGAGTAAGTACCCCGTTCCTTACTGTCATTTCCATTTCCCCGAATTGGGTCGCTTGTCTTGATCCATTTTTGCTTTTGCAGGGAGGCAGAGACGTTGGCCCAGAGGGTGAAGAGGGCGAGGACCTCGGCGAGCAGCCAGTCCCCGGCTGGGGCTTCAAAGACACCACTGGTGGTGCTGAGCAGCCCGGACAGCAGCCCCCGGCGCAGCCCCCAGCGTATGTTCGTCACCCTCTTCTTACTCGACATGTGGGAGGCGCTCGATGCTATGACGCTGACCTTGCCAGGTTTGTAGGAGGGGAGTGGCAGCAGGAGGAGCCACAGAGGGCTACTCCTAACACACCACCCCCATCGACTACGCCGCCGCGGGGGTCGTCCCCGGCAAGGGCATCAGGCACGGAGCCCACACCCATGGAGGAAGAGGGGAACTTGGGCGCTGGTGGCTCTGCCATGGCGCCAAATGCTGGTGGAGAGGGGACACCTGCTTCACAGCCTGGCTCTGGTGAGTCGCCTGTCCTTCGTCTATGTTTTTCCCTTATTCTTTTCTTGGCTTCATTGCTCCCGTTGATGCCCAGGCCCTCCTTCAACATACATGGAGGACGTGGACACTGTTGTCGGAGATATCGCCGAAGAGGCCGCGGCTGAAGCCGACAGAATTGCCGCCGAGGAGGCCGCCAAGGATGCTGACGAGGCCATCGCTGATGAGGCCGCCAAGGGTGCTGCCGAGGATGCCGCTGCGGGGGCCTCCAAGGCTACCGGCGAGGCTTCCGCCGAGGGCGCGAGCGGTGGTCCTGCCGGGGAGGCCGGCAAGGCCTCCACCGAGGAAGAGGTGATGGATGATCAGCCTCCCTCCTCCTCAACCTCGGGCCCCGGCAGATACCTGAAGGTGGGCGATAATCTTTTCGTCCACCTCCCAGGGGCGTCAAGCCGAGCACCCGCCAAAGGGGAGGTTTTCGACGGTGAGGCGCTTGCCGCCACCGGGCTCGAGGTGGTCGACGCGCCGGGCGTTGGTGGCGACGGTTCTCCAGAAGAGCAGCTTTTTCGTGCCATGGGGAGCAATTTCCGGAAGCTCCAAGTGCTCTACTGTGCCCGCCTGGACAAGGTCAAGTCCAGCATGGCAAAGGTGGACAATGCGGTGGTGGACTTCAAGGCGTGCGTTGCCGAGACGTAGACCTGGTTCCAGCAGACTCGCGAGGAGCAAAGGGCCTTTCAGGAGAAATTGGCCCAGCGCGATGTGGAGCTCACCATGAAGATGGCCGACATCGAGAAGGCCCAGGAGAAGGCGGCAAACTTGGCTGCCGCGGCCGAAGCCGCCCGGAACCAGCATCAAGCCGCCTTAGACTCCCAGGAGGAGGACCTCTCCGCGCATGAGGCGAAGCTTGCCGCAACGCTCCGTGGCAAGGAGGAGGAGCTCGAGGCCCTAGTCGCGCGACAGACTCGCGAGCTAGAGCAGAGGCACAAAGAGGCACTCGATGCCCAAGCCCTGGCCCATGCCGGCAAGGTGAAGAGGCTGGAAGCAGAGCAGGACGACCTGAAGGAGTAGGCCCTCAAGCTGTCTAGCGAGAAGAGCACGCTCAACCGCGCCTTGGTAGAGGCGCAAGGAGCGGTCATCAGCAGGACTGGGGAGCTCTCCGAGGCGCAGAACTCCATCAGAGACCTCAAGCTGAAGCTGGAGGATCTCGAGAAGCTGTTGTCGATGAGCAGGGCTCGGGAGGAGACCTTGACCAGGAGCCTGGAGGAGGAGAAGTAGCTGTGGGCAAATGAGGCCGCCTCCCACCAGGAATATGTGGCGGGCGAGAACAGGTGGATTAGCCATCTGGAGGTCGTCGCCGGCAGGGTCACCTCGCAATTGGCCACCATGGGGATGCCAAACGTGAGGTACGCCCTTGAGCGCAGCGGGACCGTCAACGCCAAGCTGACCCAGTTCTTCGAGGGCGTCCTCGGAGCCTTGGCCCATCTTCACTCCAACAGGACGACCACACTGGCCGAGGAGGCCCGGCAACTTTGCCGGAGGGTCGTGACCTAGGTCCTCACCAAGGTGGTGTATTGGAATCCCGACCTTGACTTCGCGGCCGCGATGTAGAGCTTGCCGGATGGTGTTGACCTCACGGTGCTCAAGGAGCGCATCAAGCCCATCACCGACTACATCGACGAAATCAAGAGGGTGGAAGGCCAGCGCCGGGACTAGGCGTCCCGTTCTTCTTCGCCGCTGCGGTTTCCCAACCAAGACAAATTTTATCTTTAGTTAGAATCGCAGCTATGATGTGATGTAATATAACTCTGAAGTATTCTTAATTTTCATGCATGTTATTTCCCCGTTCAACTCCTCTTTGTATGGGTGCCCTACGCCGATTGGGTAGGCTCGCCGGTGCGAAAGCTCCTAGCGGCGTTTTGGGGACGGATCCCCATAGCCTTCCGGGTACGCGTGCTGCCGGACGAGCCACCTTTCCGTTCCGAACGCGGCCGCTCAAACTGTCGAGCTTGACTCGAGTCAGAATCGAGGGCGTTGTATATCGCGGAAGGTTACTCTGCCATTCTCGACGCAGCCGCTTGAGCTGTTGAGCGGACTCGAAACAGGGCAAGGGTGTTGCCGATCGTGGGAGAGCTGTAACACCCCGGATGTAACTTGCCATATTTGTAACTCCAACTCTTGCCATTTTCGGCTATGTGATATGATATTCCCTCCGTGGTTGGGTTCTTCTTCGTTTTGCATTTTGTCCTTGTCGTGCATTTTTTATCATGTCATCATGTGCATCGCATTCGCATACGTGTTCGTTTCATGAATCCGAGCATTTTCCCCGTTGTCCGTTTTGCAATCTGGCGCTCCTATGTTCCCCGGCGTCCCCTTTTACCTTTTTCCGTGAGCGGTTATTAAACTTTCTCGGAATGGACCGAGGTTTGTCAAGCGGCCTTGGTATAGCACCAGTAGACCGCCTGTCAAGTTTCGGGTCATTCGGAGGTTGTTTGATACTCCAACGGTTAACCGGGCAACCGCGAAGGCCTCGTGTGTGTTGCAGCCCAAAACCCCTCGAAAACAGCCCAATAACCCATCTAAGCCACTCCCATGCCCATCGCCGTTCGATCACGATCGAGTGGCCGAAAACCGTGCTCAATTTGGAGCTCCCTAGCCTCCTCTACCTCTATTTAAAGACCCCCCCATTTCCAAATCCCGGATCAATTCCACCCTAAACCCTAGCCCCGCTCCCCTCCGCACCGCCGGACACGTCCGGCCAGAGCCGGACGAAATCCCGCCGCCGCCCGCGGCCACTCACCGCGCGCCACGTGTCGCCGCCGCCTCCACCAACCGCGCCGGCCCGCTCAGCCCGCCGCGGGCCCCCGCAGCCCGAGCGCCGCCGCCCGCGCGCGCCTCCCCGGCCCAGGCTCGCCCGCCGCCGCCCGCGACCCGCGCGCCGCGCCGCCCGTGAGCTCCCACCGGCGACCCCGCGCCTCCCGCGGCCGGCCGCCTGCCCCGTCGCCGAGCGCCGCCGCCCCCGCAGCTCCCCCGCCGGCGCCGTCGTCGCCGTCCCGCGGCCGGATCCGGTGCCCCTCGCCGTGGATCCGCCGTCCCCGCCATCTCCCTCCTCTCCGGTCGCATCTCCGGCGTAACTCCGGCGAGCTCGCGCTGCCGCCTCGGTTCGCGTGCCGGAACCCTAGATCCGGAGGGTAAAATTCGTCTAAGTCCCCATATTTTTGCATAATCATGTCATGTTCAACGCATCATAACTTGCTGCATACTGCTCCGGTTCGTGCGTGTGATAGGTCAAATTGTTCGCCTCAATGAGTACATAATTTCATCTCATTGCATCATTTTCATTTGAACTCATCTTGATGCCCTAAATGCTGTTAGAAGAGGGCTATGTGATGTTAGTTTTAGATCTGTTTCAGTAGATGCACTTTTGTCATTTTTGCCATGATTGATGTGTGCATCCTATGAACTTGAGTCCTACATGTGTTTTGTAATATGCCATGTCATCTTTACAGGGGTGTATGCCATGTATTTTTGTGATATTTGTGGTGACTAGCACAAGCATGCAAACTAGGTTACATAATGTTGCTGATTTCAGGGACTTAGTAATTTCACCAAGTTATTTCCTGCTGTTATTTTTATGCCATGTGTTCATGTTGTTTCAGAGAGATCTATGCCTCTTTTGAGCATGATTAGTAAGGGTGTTTTGTACATATGGATTTCCTATATCCATCCGTGCCTTTTTTTGTAATTATGGAGTGCCATAGCTTGAGTCAATCGAGCTCTACTTTTGCTATAAAATGTTCCTGGCAGATTGTTTACATGTTATTCGATTTTGCCAAGCTTGTTGTAGTTGATCCTTGCATGCTATGATGTCGTTCTTGCCATGTCTAGCTTCTATGCCATGTCTTCTTAATGATTGTATGCTTAGTATATCATGAAATGCTCTGTAGTGAGTGCATCGAGCTCGTAAACATGCCTACTTGTTGTCTGTGTTTGACATGTCCAGTTTTCTGCTAAGTCTGAAACCTGTAACGAAACTTGCTTATTTGACATGGGTGTTATTATATTTTCTGGCTATTTTTGGCTCATGGTCAGAAAGGGACTTTTGTTCTATGCTTTGAGTAGATTCATGCCATACCATATTTTGCTATGTCCTGTTCCTGTACCATGTGGGTTGCTTGCACTAAACATGTCATCCTGATGTTAATTTCTGGCATGTTGATTTCACCAAGTCTGTGAACCTGATTATGTTTTGCACTTTTGCCATGCTTGTTTGAACCTGTTATGTTGTGATTTAGCCGTAGGTCAGTGTTCATCTTTTGTCAAGCATCTTGATTAGTTCACTGCCATATGCTTTGTTGCTATGTTTGAGTGCAGTAGATTAATTTCTTGTTGCATGCTAAGTGGCATCATGCTGTTAAACGCAGAAATATGTCATTCTTGTTTTGCTTGTCATTTGCAAACCGTGCATCCGATTCCGGTGATTTTTATATCGATTTCAACCGAAATCACCTCAACTTTCCAGTGGCATACTTGGTTTGCCAAGATTATGCCTTGTTCATCTTTTCCTTCCGGAGCACGCATATGCATTGCATATCACTTCTCGCATATCATGCCATGTTTTGCATCATGATTGCTTGCGCATTGCATCGTGATTGATGTTTGTCCCCTTTGCTTGTGTTCTTGCCTTGGGTAGAGCCGGGAGACGAGTACGTGAATGAGGAACCTGTTGAGAACCCTTACGAGGATCAAGCTTTTGACAACTCTGAGAACCTTGCAGGCAAGATGACCATACCCTCGAAATCACTTCTATCTTTGCTTGCTAGATGCTCGCTCTTTTGCTATGCCTATGCTGCGATACCTACCACTTGCTATATCATGCCACCCATATTGCCATGTCAAACCTCTAACCATCCATGTCCTAGCAAACCGTTGATTGGCTATGTTACCGCTTTGCTCAGCCCCTATTATAGCTTTGCTAGTTGCAGGTGAAGTTGAAGTTTGTTCCATGTCGGAACATGATTATTTTGGGATATCACAATATCTCTTATTTTAATTAATGCATAAATATACTTGGTAAAGGGTGGAAGGCTCGGCCTTATGCCTGGTGTTTTGTTCCACTCTTGCCACCCTAGTTTCCGTCATACCGGTGTTATGTTCCTTGATTTCGCGTTCCTTACACGGTTGGGTGATTTATGGGACCCCCTTGACAATTCGCTTTGAATAAGACTCCTCCAGCCAGGCCCAACTTTGGTTTTACCACTTGCCACCTAAGCCTTTTCCCCCCGGGTTTTCGCGAGCCCGAGGGTCATCTTTATTTTATCCCCCCCCGGGCCAGTTCTCCTTAGATTGCTGGTCCAAACTAGAGAACTTTGCAGCGCCACCTTGGGGCAACTTGAGGACTGGTTTTAGTTGTACGGACTGCTCATCCGGATGTTCCCTGAGACCGAGATATGTGCAGCTCCTATCAGGATTTGTCGGCACAATCGGGCGGCTTTGCTGGACTTGTTTTATTACTACCGAAATGCCTTGTAGTCCGGGATTCCGAGACTGATCGGGTCTTCCCGGTAGAAGGAATATCCTTCGTTGACCGTGAGAGCTTATAATGGGCTAAGTTGGGACACCCCTGCAGGGTATTATCTTTCGAAAGCCGTGCCCGCGGTTATGAGGCAGATGGGAATTTGTTGATGTCTGGTTGTAGAAAACCCGAAGTTGACCTTAATTAAAACACATCAACCGCGTGTGTAACCGTGATGGTCTCTTCTCGGCGGAGTCCGGGAAGTGAACACGGTGTTGGAGTTATGCCTGACGTAGGTTGTTCTAGGATCACTTCTTGATCACTTCTAGCTTCACGACCGTGCTTTGCTTCTCTTCTCGCTCTCTTTTGCGTTGTTAGCCACCATATTATGCTAGTCGCTTGCTGCAGCTCCACCTCACAACCCTGTCCTACCTTTAAGCTTAAATAGTCTTGATCTCGCGGGTGTGAGATTGCTGAGTCCCCGTGACTCACAGATTCTACCAATACAGTTGCAGGTGCCAACGATGCCAGTGCAGATGACGCAACCGAGCTCACATGGGAGTTCGACGAGGAACGTGGTCGTTACTATGTGTCTTTTCCTGATGATCAGTAGTGGAGCCCAGTTGGGACGATCGGGGATCTGTGTAGCATTTGGGATAGTCTTCTTTCATTTTGGTTCCGTAGTCGGACCTTGAGTGTAATCTGGATGATGAATGTTTATTTATGTATTGTGTGAAGTGGCGACTATAAGCCAAGTATGTATCTCTTTCCCTTATGTATTACATGGGTTGTGTGAAGATTACCTCACTTGCGACATTGCTTTCAATGCGGTTATGCCTCTAAGTCGTGCTTCGACACGTGGGAGATATAGCCACATCGAGGGCGTTACAAGTTGGTAATCAGAGCCTTCCCCGACCTTAGGAGCCCCCACTGATTGATCGTTTTTCGCGGCCGAGTTGTGTCTAGAAAAATGTTTTGAGTCATTTAGGAATTATGTATCGGAGAGTTTAGGAATTCTTTTTACTTCCCAGTCTCCTCATCGCTCTGGTAAGGCATCCTGACGTAGAGTTTTGACTCTTCTCTTCTCAAATTTCACTAAAAAAAAATTAGGATCACGCGGGTATCTTAGAATCGTTCCGATGGTTTTATGATGACAACATTGTCTTTGTGCCTCCTGTCAGCAGGGGTTTAGTGGAGGTGTCCCGGGGAGTTGAGCTCTGAGGTGTTGTCGTCATAATTTTATCGTTGCAGTTCTGGAATACCTGAGTTTAGTACGCCGACATCGAAAATCTCTGTTGTACAGTTGTTGGTGAGATAACCCTGATAGCCCAGTACTGAGGCGAGTGCGGGAGTATTGCCATAACTCGTATAATGGATGTTTTTTTCGAAGGTTGAGGTAGACGATTTCCGAGGGTTTCTTGGTTATATGTTGAAGGATGGATACAGCTGGATCTAGGCATTGTTAGCTTGGGTGATATATTTTGTGTCCCCTGTATCCCCAACACCTGATTGCATAACCAGAAAGTTTCGGGAGTTTATAAGTGGGAATTCAAGTATGTCGTAGGATATCTTTCCAACAGACACATGATACGATATGGGATCTATCATATGTTTGTAACGGCTTATTCTGCAAGCCAATCCTTTGTTTTGTTTTCAGTTGTGATATTCGAGGTGTTTCGAGGCAGCTGGTGATTCCATACCTTTTATCTAAATGGCTTCTCAGCTTATGGAAGTGTGATGCTTTACTTTGGAATTCATTCGTTCATTCTTGTTCGGATGTTTATTCTGAAGACTATATGTTGCAATTTCGATCCTTTGATTCAGCTTGAATATATGTCTTTCAAGATGCTAATGGATGTCACCCTCTTCAGGATGGCTCCGCCAACACGTCAGAATCCGGAACGCAATGAAGGAAGTCAGGCTAACCCTCCGCCACCACCTCCGCCTCCGGAGGCATGGCAAGCCTTGATGACAGCCACCAATGCCAACGCTCAGATTCTGATTCAGCTCTTGCAAGATCGCAACCAAGGGCAAGGTAATCAGGGAAATCAAGGCCAAGGCAACAATCAGCCGCATTTTGCTACCCTCAATCAGTTCCTTGCAAATCAGCCAAAAACTTTCAGCTACTGTGTCGAGGCCACAGACGCCGATGATTGGCTCGTGGATATCAGCAAGCATTTCGAGTGTAGCAATGTCAGACCTGAGGACTTTGTCAAGTTTGCCTCTTTCAACTCAAGGATCAAGCTGTTGAGTGGTTCCAACAATACAAAGATTCCAGGGGTGGTCGTGTGATTACCCGGGATGATTTCCGCCGTGACTTCAAAGCTCATCACATTCCAGAAAGTGTTGTTGAGACTAAGCGTGAGGAGTTCCGCAATCTCAAGCAAGGCAACATGTCTGTGTATCAATACAACACTCAGTTCCAGAAACTCTCTCGTTTTGCTAAGCAAGACATCCCTGATGAAAAGAGCATGATTTACCAATTCAGGCGTGGCCTCAGAGAAGATCTACAACTAGCTCTCGTGCTTTTTGAGCCGGTAAAGTATGATGAATTCTACAACATGGCACTGAAACAAGAAGCTTCTCAGCTCAAGTGTGAGGCTTCTAAGAAGAGAGTCAGGGACGCAGTTCAGTCCTCTTCTTCCTCACTAGTGGCGGCCAAGCAACTGAAGTTCTGGTTGCCTCCTCCTCCTCCGTTCCGTCAACCTTATCAGCAGAAGAACTCAGGTGGTCGTGGATATTCCCACCCACCCAACCCTGGCTATCAGAACAAGTCTCAGAACCAAGCACCAAGGCCAAATGCTCCTTATCATCATCCGCTCTCAGAAGTGACTTGCAACAAATGTCAGCAAAAGGGTCACTATGCGAACAAGTGCTTCAACCAAAGGCGCCTTCCGCCTCCTCCTCCTGTGAAATCTTCCAGCAATGCAGTGGTCAAGCATAATTCCCTGTCTGCAAAGGTGAACATGTTGAATGTAGCTCAAGCGGAGGATTCTTCAGAAGTGATCATGGGTAATCTCTCAGTTAATGATATTCCTGCAAAGGGCTTATTTGATATTGGTGCATCGCATTCTTTCATTTCAAGACCTTTTGTGGCTATGCATGATTTGGCTACTCAAGTTTTGCCGAGACCTTTGTCTATTGTTTCTCCGGCGCGACAGTTGTCTTCTCGAGCTTATGTCCCGGATGTTTCCATCAAGATGGGCGATTATAGATTTCTGGCTAAACCAATTGTTCTTGGTGACTCTGATATTGATCTTATTCTCGGGATGGACTGGCTTTCTAAGCACAAGGCTCATCTTGATTGTGCTGCCAGGGAAATTCAATTGACTCACTCTTCTGACGATGTGATCATCTATGCCGCTCGGGATGAAACCATTCGGTTGTTTTCTCTCAATGAGAAGGGCGAATTGGATGCTATCTCTCAGATTCCAGTCGTTTGTGAGTACCAAGATGTCTTTCCAGAAGAGCTTCCGGGTATGCCTCCTCACCGGCTAGTTGAATTTGTTATTGATCTTGAGCCTGGCACGGAACCCGTTTGCAAGCGTCCATACAAGCTTCGGCCAAAAGAGTTGAAGGAATTGAAGAAACAACTCGATGAACAAGAGTGCCTGGGTCTGATCAGACCGAGTTCATCACCTTGGGGTTGTGGTGTTCTTTTTGTCCAGAAGAAGGATGGCACGGACTGACTTTGCGTCGATTACCGTCCATTGAACAAGAAGACAATCAAGAACAAGTACCCACTTCCCAACATCAATGAGCTATTCGAGCAACTTAAAGGTGCTAAAGTGTTCTCCAAGCTTGACCTTCGTATGGGTTATCACCAAATTCGAATTCGTGAAGAAGATATTCCCAAGACAGCATTCTGAACAAGCTTTGGTTCTTATGAATATACTGTCATGTCTTTCGGCCTTGTCAATGCTCCTCCAACTTTCTCTCGAATGATGAACTTCATTTTCAACCCCTATACCAATGAATTCGTCTTGGTCTATCTCGATGATATATTGGTCTTCTCCAAGAATAAGAAGGATCATGCCAAACATTTGCGATTGGTGCTCGACAAGCTCAGAGAGTATAAATTCTATGCGAAGTTCTCCAAATGTGAATTCTGGCTTGATGAAGTTCTTTACCTTGGGCATATCATCTCTGCCAAGGGCATTGCTATTAATCCAGAGAGGGTGTCTGCAGTTTTGAATTGGGAACCTCCTCAGAATGTCAAGCAGCTTTGCAGTTTTCTTGGACTTGCAAGCTATTGCCGAAGATTCGTTGAGAATTTCTCAAAGATTGCAAAGCCTCTTTCCAACCTCCTCCAAAAGCATGTGAAGTATGTCTAGTCTCCTGAGTGTGACGTTGCTTTCAACACTATCAAAGAGAAACTCGTCACTGCTCCAGTTTTGACTCCTCCTGACGAATCCAAGCCTTATGAAGTTTTCTGTGATGCTTCTCTTCAAGGTCTCGGTGCTGTGTTAATGCAAGAGAAGAACGTTGTGGCCTATACCTCTCGTCAGTTGAAGCCCAACGAAAAGAACTACCCCACTCACGATCTTGAGTTGGCGGCAGTTGTCCACGCACTAATAACATCGAGACATCTCTTGTTGGGAAGTGGACATATTCACCGATCACAAGAGTCTCAAGTACATCTTCACTCAGCCCAACCTCAACCTCAGGCAAACTCAATGGGTCGAAATGATTCAAGAGTATAATCCGAGTATTGAATATACTCCAGGCAAGGCTAATGTGATTGCAGACGCTTTGAGCAGGAAGGCTTATTGCAACAGCTTAATCCTCAAGCCCTTTCAACCGGATCTTTGTGAAGCTTTCCACAAGTTGAATCTCCAAGTTATTCCTCAAGGTTTTCTTGCCAACCTCATAGTCTCTCCTACTTTGGAAGATCAAATTCGTGAGGCTCAACTGCTGGATACCATGGTGAAGAAGGTGAAACGTGGTATCGACAAGGGCATTTCCAAATACAAGTGCTATCGCGTTGATGACAGAGATACTCTTTTCTTCGAGGACCGGATTGTGGTTCCTAAGGGTGATCTTCGTAAAGTCATTATGAACGAGGCGCACAATTCTCTTCTGTCCATTCATCCTGGAAGTACGAAGATGTACCATGACCTCAAGCAGTCGTGTTGGTGGACTCGAATGAAGCGAGAAATTGCTCAATTCGTGAATGAATGTGATGTCTGCAAAAGGGTGAAAGCAGAACACCAACGACCAGCTGGTCTACTCCAACCTCTTGCTATTCCAGAATGGAAGTTTGATCATATTGAAATGGACTTCGTGACTGGTTTTCCTAAGTCCAAGCGTGGAAATGATGCTATCTTCGTCGTCATCGACAAGCTCACTAAAGTGGCTCATTTTCTTCCTATCAAAGAGTCTATCACAGCAGCGCAGCTGGCAGAGCTTTACACCTCCAGAATTGTCTTCTTGCATGGCATTCCACAATTGATTTCTTCAGACCGTGGCAGCATCTTCACCTCCAAGTTTTGGGATTCTTTTCAGAAGGCCATGGGCACAAACATTCGCTTCAGCACAGCTTTCCATCCTCAAACTAGTGGACAAGTCGAGCGTGTCAACCAAATTCTTGAAGATATGCTCAGAGCTTGTGTTATCTCTTTTGGCATGAAGTGGGAGGATTGTCTTCCATATGCTGAGTTCTCTTACAACAACAGCTTTCAAGCCAACTCGGGCAAAGCCCCATTCGAGATTCTCTATGGCAGAAAGTGTTGTACTCCTCTCAATTGGTCTGAGACGGGCGAACGCCAACTTCTTGGCAACGATTTGATCACAGAGGCTGAAGATATGTGTAAAGTCATTCGTGAGAATCTCAAAGCCGTGCAATCGTGCCAGAAGAGCTATTACGATAGCAAACACCGTGATTTGGCATTCGAGATCGGAGACCATGTCTTCCTCCGCGTCTCTCCAATGAAAGGCACTCATCGCTTCGGTATCAAAGGGAAACTTGCCCCTAGATACGTCGGTCCTTTCAAGATTCTTGGCAAAAGAGGTGATCTCGCCTATCAACTTGAGCTTCCCTCCAACTTTGCAAATGTGCATGATGTGTTCCACGTGTCACAGCTTTGCAAGTGTTTCAAGACGCGTGAGCGCACCATCAACTTCGAAGAGATTGATCTTCAAGAAGATTTGTCCTATCATGAGCATCCCGTTGCTATTCTTGAAGAAACTGAGCGCAAGACTCGCAACAAGTCTATCAAATTCCTGAAAGTGAAGTGGTCTCACCATTCAGACCGAGAAGCCACCTGGGAGTGCGAGGACCACCTCCATTCCGAATATCCGGAGTTCTTTCAGTCCTAGATCTCGGGACGAGATCCTCTTGTAGTGGTGGAGTGTTGTAACACCCCGGATGTAACTTGCCATATTTGTAACTCCAACTCTTGCCATTTTCAGCTATGTGATATGATATTCCCTCCGTGGTTGGGTTCTTCTTCGTTTTGCATTTTGTCCTTGTCGTGCATTTTTTATCATGTCATCATGTGCATCGCATTCGCATACGTGTTCGTTTCATGAATCCGAGCATTTTCCCCGTTGTCCGTTTTGCAATCCGGCGCTCCTATGTTCCCCGGCGTCCCCTTTTACCTTTTTCCGTGAGCGGGTATTAAACTTTCTCGGAATGGACCGAGGTTTGTCAAGCGGCCTTGGTATAGCACCGGTAGACCGCCTGTCAAGTTTCGGGTCATTCGGAGGTTGTTTGATACTCCAACGGTTAACCGGGCAACCGCGAAGGCCTCGTGTGTGTTGCAGCCCAAAACCCCTCCAAAACAGCCCAATAACCCATCTAAGCCACTCCCATGTCCATCGTCGTTCGATCACCATCGCGTGCCCGAAAACCGTGCTCAATTTGGAGCTCCCTAGCCTCCTCTACCTCTATTTGAAGACCCTCCATTTCCAAATCCCGGATCAATTCCACCCTAAACCCTAGCTCCGCTCCCCTCCGCGCCGCCGGACACGTCCGGCCCGAGCCGGACGAAATCCCGCCGCCGCCCGTGGCCACTCACCGCGCGCCACGTGTCGCCGCCGCCTCCACCAACCGCGCCGGCCCGCTCGGCCCGCCGCGGGCCCCCGCGGCCCGAGCGCCGCCGCCCGCGCGCGCGCCTCCCCGGCCCAGGCTCGCCCGTCGCCGCCCGCGACCCGCGCACCGCGCCGCCCGCGAGCTCCCGCCGGCGACCCCGCGCCTCCCGCGGCCGGCCGCCTGCCCCGTCGCCGAGCGCCGCCGCCCCCGCAGCTCCCCCGTCGGCGTCGTCCTCGCCGTCCCGCGGCCGGATCCGGTGCCCCTCGCCACGGATCCGCCGTCCCTGCCATCTCTCTCCTCTCTGGTTGCATCTCCAGCGCAACTCCGGCGAGCTCGCGCTGCCGCCTCGGTTCGTGTGCCGGAACCCTAGATCCGGAGGGTAAAATTCGTCTAAGTCCCCATATTTTTGCATAATCATGTCAAGTTCAACGCATCATAACTTGCTGCATACTGCTCCGTTTCGTGCGTGTGATATGTCAAATTGTTCGCCTCGATGAGTACATCATTTAATCTCATTGAATCATTTTCATTTGAGCTCATCTTGATGCCCTAAATGCTGTTAGAAGAGGGCTATGTGATGTTAGTTTCAGATCTGTTTCAGTAGATGCACTTTTGTCATTTTTGCCATGATTGATGTGTGCATCCTATGAACTTGAGTCCTACATGTGTTTTGTAATATGCCATGTCATCTTTACAGGGGTGTATGCCATGTATTTTTGTGATATTTGTGGTGACTAGCACAAGCATGCAAACTAGGTTACATAATGTTGCTGATTTCAGGGACTTAGTAATTTCACTAAGTTATTTCCTGCTGTTATTTTTATGCCATGTGTTCATGTTGTTTCAGAGAGATCTATGCCTCTTTTGAGCATGATGAGTAAGGGTGTTTTGTACATATGGATTTCCTCTATCCATCCGTGCCTTTGTTTGTAATTATGGAGTGCCATAGCTTGAGTCAATCGAGCTCTACTTTTGCTATAAAATGTTCCTGGCAGATTGTTTACATGTTATTCGATTTTGCCAAGCTTGTTGTAGTTGATCGTTGCATGCTATGATGTCGTTCTTGCCATGGTTTTTTTTAATGATTTTATGCTTAGTTTATCATGAAATACTCTGTAGTGAGTGCATCGAGCTCGTAAACATGCCTACTTGTTGTCTGTTTTTGACATGTCCAGTTTTTTGCTAAGTCTGAAACCTGTAACGAAACTTGCTTATTTGACATGGGTGTTATTATATTTTCTGGCCATATTTGGCTCATGGTCAGAAAGGGACTTTTGTTCTATGCTTTGAGTAGATTCATGCCATGCCATATTTTGCTATGTCCTGTTCCTGTACCATGTGGGTTGCTTGCTCTAAACATGTCATCCTGATGTTAATTTCTGGCATGTTGTTGATTTCACCAAGTCTGTGAACCTGATTATGTTTTGCACTTTTGCCATGCTTGTTTGAACCTGTTATGTTGTGATTTAGCCGTAGGTCAGTGTTCATCTTTTGTCAAGCATCTTGATTAGTTCACTGCCATATGATTTGTTGCTATGTTTGAGTGCAGTAGATTAATTTCTTGTTGCATGCTAAGTGGCATCATGCTGTTAAACGCAGAAATATGTCATTCTTGTTTTGCTTGTCATTTGCAAACCGTGCATCCGATTCCGGTGATTTTTATATCGATTTCAACCGAAATCACCTCAACTTTCCAGTGGCATACTTGGTTTGCCAAGATTATGCCTTGTTCATCTTTTCCTTCCGGAGCACGCATATGCATTGCATATCACTTCTCGCATATCATGCCATGTTTTGCATCATGATTGCTTGCGCATTGCATCGTGATTGATGTTTGTCCCGTTTGCTTGTGTTCTTGCCTTGGGTAGAGCCGGGAGACAAGTACGTGAACGAGGAACCTGTTGAGAACGCTTACGAGGATCAACCTTTCGACAACTCTGAGAACCTTGCAGGCAAGATGACCACACCCTCGAAATCACTTCTATCTTTGCTTGCTAGATGCTCGCTCTTTTGCTATGCCTATGCTGCGATACCTACCACTTGCTATATCATTCCACCCATATTGCCATGTCAAACCTCTAACCATCCATGTCTTAGCAAACCGTTGATTGGCTATGTTACCGCTTTGCTCAGCCCCTCTTATAGGGTTGCTAGTTGCAGGTGAAGTTGAAGTTTGTTCCATGTCGGAACATGATCATTTTGGGATATCACAATATCTCTTATTTTAATTAATGCATCTATATACTTGGTAAAGGGTGGAAGGCTCGGCCTTATGCCTGGTGTTTTGTTCCACTCTTGCCACCCTAGTTTCCGTCATACCGGTGTTATGTTCCTTGATTTCACGTTCCTTACACGGTTGGGTGATTTATGGGACCCCCTTGACAATTCGCTTTGAATAATACTCCTCCAGCAAGGCCCAACTTTGGTTTTACCATTTGCCACCTAAGCCTTTTTCCCCCGGGTTTTCGCGAGCCCGAGGGTCATCTTTATTTTTAACCCCCCCGGGCCAGTTCTCCTTCGATTGCTGGTCCAAACTAGAGCCCTTTGCAGTGCCACCTTGGGGCAACTTGAGGACTGGTTTTAGTTGTACGAACTGCTCATCCAGATGTGCCCTGAGACCGAGATATGTGCAACTCCTATCAGGATTTGTCGGCACAATCGGGCGGCTTTGCTGGACTTGTTTTATTACTGTCGAAATGTCTTGTAGTCCGGGATTCCGAGACTGATCGGATCTTCCCGGTAGAAGGAATATCCTTCGTTGACCGTGAGAGCTTATAATGGGCTAAGTTGGTACACCCCTGCAGGGTATTATCTTTCGAAAGCCGTGCCCGCGGTTATGATGCAGATGGGAATTTGTTGATGTCCGGTTGTAGAAAACCCGAAGTTGACCTTAATTAAAACACATCAACCGCGTGTGTAACCGTGATGGTCTCTTCTCGGCGGAGTCCGGGAAGTGAACACGGTGTTGGAGTTATGCCTGACGTAGGTTGTTCTAGGATCACTTCTTGATCACTTCTAGCTTCACGACCGTGCTTTGCTTCTCTTCTTGCTCTCTTTTGCGTTGTTAGCCACCATATTATGCTAGTCGCTTGCTGCAGCTCCACCTCACAACCCTGTCCTACCTTTAAGATTAAATAGTCTTGATCTCGCGGGTGTGAGATAGCTGAGTCCCCGTGACTCACAGATTCTACCAATACAGTTGCAGGTGCCAACGATGCCAGTGCAGATGACGCAACCGAGCTCACGTGGGATTTCGACGAGGAACGTGGTCGTTACTATGTGTCTTTTCCTGATGATCAGTAGTGGAGCCCAGTTGGGACGATCGGGGATCTTTGTATCATTTGGGGTAGTCTTCTTTCATTTTGGTTCCGTAGTCGGACCTTGAGTGTAATCTGGATGATGAATGTTTATTTATGTATTGTGTGAAGTGGCGACTATAAGCCAACTATGTATCTCTTTCCCTTATGTATTACATGGGTTGTGTGAAGATTACCTCACTTGCGACATTGCTTTCAATGCGGTTATGCCTCTAAGTCGTGCTTCGACACGTGGGAGATATAGCCGCATCGAGGGCGTTACAAGAGCCCCCTGGCATGCAGGTTCCTCATACAAAGGCGTGACATCTCCGGGGGGAATAACCTAAAATAAGAAAGGTAGCACAAATAAGGGTTCAGTGCAACTTAGCTTCTGTTTGCGATCACTCGAGTGTCGATCTTCTGGCCTCCTTTCTTCTTCAAGGGTCACGGAGATGAAGGAGCGTTGGGCTCACTGCTAAAGCCGATTCTCATAACTGCGCCCCCTACCTGGCACGCCAAAGATGTCGGTGGGAAGGACACCTATGGGATCACAAGAATCCCTACTACGGTTGCGGGGCGCGGGGTCGTGAGAAGAGCGGATCAAACAGATAGCACGCGGTTTCTTTATCCAGGTTCAGGCCGCGAGGATGCGTAAAACCCTACTCCTGCTTTGGTGGATTGTTTATCTATGTTCTTGAACTAGCAATGGGGCGTGAGGAGCTCCAAAAAGCCGAATCCCCCTCCTGGTCGCCTTCTGCCTCCTTTTATAGGGAAAGGGGTTGCCACAGTGGCACACAGGAGGAGGAAAGGGTACAGTGATGCGAGGTTATCCCTCGCATTACATGACAAGGCGCATTTAATGCGTCTTGCTTAGGTGTCCTTGCTTTATCGGGGACGGGGGAGAGCCCTGTCTCATCCGTCGCCGCTACCTCTGGCGTCGACACGCGCCCTGGCCAGCGGTGCCCGCGGTGCCATGTAGGCAGGCAGGCAGCTGAGGTGGCGCAGTGGTGGGTCTCCACGAAGATCCGCATGCCGCCACGCAGGTGCTAGCCCAGCTGGTTGGGTCGGCAGCTGCATGTGAACGGCAGTGGAGGTCTGATTGGCGTGGGCCTGATGGTGGCCCTACGGGTGTTCATGGCAAGGGCCTTGCCGGGGCCCCGGCAAGGGTCATGCCGTGGCGCCCGCTGTCATCCCCGGCAAGGCTCTTGCTGGGGGCCTTGTGGTCCTCCTTGGCTGGGATCCCGCCAAGGATCATCATCTTCTAAAGTGTATATCTGATCTTGAATGTCTTCACAAAGATCTGCATGCCACCACGGGGATGTCTCCTGAATCCTTGCCCCATGGGGGCAGTGGACTCAAGGGTGACTCGCTCCGTAGGTGTGGGGCGAGCTGCCACGGCAAGGGTCTTGCCGGGTTTGCTAAAACTGCCCCCCGGCAAGGATCTTGCCGGGGGAGTCCACTTCGTCCCCTTTGCTCTTTGTGGTCTTCGTCTTGGCGTCGTTCTGCTTCTCTTGAGCTCTGGCCTTACCTTGGCTTACCTCCCTTGTCGTGCTTGGTGTGGCGGTGCCCATGGCTCAGACTGCCCGTGCACAGTTATAGGGGTACAAAAAGTGTACCCCTCTTTTTGTACACTGACAACTAGTCAGTGTGTACGTGCAATGCACGTTAATTTGGAAGTATATTAAGTGCATGCGGATATTAACAACTAGGATATTATCTGCGTGTTGTCATGTGATTAGAACTATTTTTGGCATGAAATTAACTGCACGCTAAACGTGTTGAGCGCTCGACATTGAAGCATTCTAGGTCGTTGGATGACAAGGAATACATGTGGCTTGATGACGTTTTATATTTAATTTGATACGGCTCTAGCAGAATATTCAATCGATCAAACCATACGTTTCGTTCAGTCTGACTCCGACTTTAAATTATACGACGATCGGTATAAAATAAACAGAAATGATAAACGTTCGGATTTTAAGCATGGCAATCCGAACGTTTTTCATGGCAAATTTAGATTATGCAGCGGCGGCGGGGGCGTCTCACGGTGGGAAGCGGCTCTCTGCCTTGCTCTGTGTGTCATCAGGCCACTGATCGACGGCGACGGCGGCGTCTTGTGCCGTTGTTGGCGTACTCCTGGACGTAGGCCTAGCTTCAAGGAAGGCCAAAATGTTCTGGACTTTGGAGCGAGTCAACTAGCGGGAGGAGGCGACTGGCGTTGGTGCAAGGAAGAGGTCGACAGCGGTCATCCATGCCGCTGAGGGGGGGCACTGGCACCCGCGCGGGGACATGCGCTGTCAACGGCGCGGCGGAGACATTCATGTGCACGGGCACCGGCATGGGCGCGCACGTCAGTGCACGCGCAGGCGCATGCGCTGGCAGGTGCACGGGCACCGGCACGAGCGTGCGCGTCAGTGCACACGCAGGCGCATGCGCTAGCAGGTGCATGGGCGCGTGAAAGTCGGCGGGGACCTTGTGGAACCCCGTGGGATCAAGCTTGGCGACAATGTGCAGCTCCCAGCCCATCAATGCCACAGGGATGGGCGCTGGCGCAGTCAGGGCGACGGGAGCCGGAATGGGAGCGGGGACAGGCGCGGCGTCTTCCCGCAATTCCAGTTCAAGGTCGTCCCAAAGCGCCTTATGTTCTTGAGACTCCAGCTGGGTGTCTTCCTCGGGAAACTGGAACACTAAGGGCAGACCATCATGATGCGGCATGGCGTACGTTTAGGTCAGGCTAGTTGGAGGTAGACGTCAGGATAATCGGAGAGGAAGAGAGAGGATTGTAGCGATACCGGGTAGTGCGGGGTTGATTTTAGGCTGGCCATAGTGGGGGTAACATAAGTAGTATCATGCACTTGGGACTCACAAACATGCTTATGTGGCAAGCAATTAAAGAAGAGAGTGATGGTTATAGTAACATAAGTAGATACCGTAACATGATAAATGTGATGCTACTATGTGTCATGCATGGAAATAAATGAGACCGTGTATGATACTAATTTATGATACTATGCACTATAGAGGTAGTAACATAGACTAGTAACATATGCATGTTACTAGTCTAAGTTACTTCCCACTATGACCAGCCTTAAACTGCGGCACCGGCGACATTAAACATGGGAGCAGTTGGGACGACAGTGGGCGGCGGAGCTTGGTCAAAGGGCTTGCCTCCCGGTGAGCCTGCACAGCGGTCTACTCGCACGCCTCCCTGACAGCCGGCGCAGCGGTCTGCTCGCACGCCTCCCGTCGACTCACACGCTTGCTCGAACGGCACCTGCCGATGAGAAGCGGGGACTCGTGGCGGCACGTAAACGCCCACGGTTTCAATAATGAAAGCGTTTGGCTTAACGTGACAGGTCTTTGTTCCAAAATATCTTGGCTCTTCATTTGTGCAACTTGTCATAAGCAACTTGTCTCAAATTGAAGAAAAAACTTACGAAGTAATATCTGTGCCATATCACGTGACCATGCTTGGTTTCAAGAATTTACGCTGACTTTTGGATTTTCTGAAATTTAAGATCCAGGATTCGAAACAATATCATAACCTGCATCATGCAATAAATTTTCAAGCCGTACATCTGTCCTGTTGTATTTCTTAAGAAAGGATTCGGTCAAACAATTTGCTTAGTTAGACTTCAGACAAGTTATATATGCAGAGTAAAAGGATAATCCCTCCGTACCAGTGCATTGCCTGATATCTTAACTCAAGTACTAGGCACGAACAAACGGGCTCAATTCTGTGCTCATCCTGGTGTAGTAGTAGTAGTAGTACTAGGCAATGCAGTTGATGGGTGACCTTGACGAGCAGCGACCGAGGGAATTGAACCGTGCTCGGCACGGTAGGTAACGTTGTCAAGTTACTAAAGCATCCCTCCGTTGTTCATTGGTAGTCATTATGGACCAGGGACATGATGGGAATTTCCTAGGGCTGGAATTCTGGCCGCCAGATATTTCGACTTGAAACGCTGAGGCTCGACTGGTTGGGGTTGCTTTTTTTTAGGATCAACACGAGCCAAGGTCTGGCTGGTACGCCGTTGGGTCCTACCATTCGAGAATACGAAAGGAACCTTTTAAATTGCCGAACGAATCTATGTGTATTACAATACCCGTATTTTCCTTGCAAATACTAATCTCAACGTGGTAATTGATTTATGACGAGTTGTTGAATTAGAGTGAGTTTGTGATATTGTGATCTCAACGTGGATTTCACATTTCATGGTATCCCTAGTAAGTTTTCCAATGCAAATTCAAATTTAAAAGATGAACAATATGGAGGTGAGAAAACTTTGTATGTATCAAGCATATGACCACACACACGCGCGCACACGAACACAACAACAATCCAATAAGTATAGTGCATCTATTTTTCCAAACCATGCATGTATGACACAAATTCAAAATACTCCTTCTATTCCTAAATATTAGTCTTTTAGAGAGTTCAAGTGACTACATACGGAGCAAAATGAGTGAATCTAGACTCTAAAATATGTCTATATACATCCGTATGTGCCAGTCCATTTGAAGCCTCTAAAAAGACTAATATTTAGGAACGAAGGGAGTAAAATGTAAGACATCCATGATCCTCAGTTCAATATTCAAAATGAACATGAAACTGAAACATGAATATTAAGTCTAGTACTACAGTACATGCAAATGTTGTGTTTAGGCAGAGCTATGATTGTCGGGGGTCAACCCCTCGACCTTAGATAAAATTGTGGAGCTCTGTTTAGGGTTGTTTAGATTATATTTGTCCCCACCCTCCCAACCACCGATTGGTTGTGCACTCCCCACCCCTCCTCCCCGGGATAATATCATGTGCCCCCATACCTTAGATGCTATATGCCGATACGAGTTGCTTGGAGCTTGTAGATCTGAGATATAGCAGCTCACATGATGTGTCTTAATATTTTTGCAGGAAACCTTGATGAGTTTGAGAATTGCACACAATTTGTACAAAAACTACTTAGATGCCCTTTGATCCCATATCCAACAACCTCGAAGCTCGTATCACCGTAGCATCTAAGATGAAGGAGGACATCATATTCTCCTGTATGTAAGAATATCATGTGCTACCACACCTTAGATGCTATGGTGATACAAGCTGTTCGGAGGCGAAGGATTTGTGACCCAACACCTCCTCGGTGGTTCGAATGTTTTTTTGCAGAAAAGCCCCAAAAGAGTTCGGCCACTGCTTACAAGCACAAAGACTGCTCAGATGCTATTGGATCTCAGATCAAATGACCTCCAAGCTCGTATCACCATAGCATCCAAGCTGCGATAGCACCTTATGTTTTATCGCACGGGAGAGTATGAGGTGCTCCCGCACCATAGATTCTATGGTGATACAAGTTCACTGACATCTAACGGCCCACAGTAGGAGGTTTGAATGTTTTTGCAATATACGGCTGATAGAGTTTGGGAAATGCGCAGAAAGTACAAGTACTACGCATGTGCCATCTGATTACTGATCATACGACCTAGATGCTCATATCACCATAGCGGGTAACTAAGCTACGGGGAGCACCTAATATGAGCACCGGGGAGCCGTTGGATCGAAGAAGCAGCGGCACACACAAGGCCTGAATGTTTTATTTGCAAACAAACCTTTGGAGAGTTTGGAAATTGTGCATAATTACAAAGACTACTCCCAAGCCATTGGATCTCACTTCCAACGGTGTAAAAACTCGTATCACCATAGTATCTAAGCTACGGGGTGGATGTGATATTCTATGCCGCTGCCATTTTTGTTCGTAAACTTGCAAAATACGTGTAACTCGTGACGTTACTTGTCTAACCGCGCAAAGTGTTTGTTCAAAAACACCATCCTACACTGAAATATCGGAACAACACACGGGGGTCCCACTTGTCATTAATCAAATTTGGACCTAAAACTAACAAATCTGAAAGACGAGATTTGAACTGGCAACCTGGACTACAAAGCGTAAGTTAATAGCCTAAAAAAAACGGTTGTTGGCTTTGTCCCATAACTTGATTTTATACAGTACTTGCATTGACTAGAGTAGAGGGAGTGCCTCGTCAACACGTCCATGACCGTTGTCTCACTTACTGGTGGGTCCCAGGTCTGCGATCTCAATCTCTCTTCTCTCCATCGTCTAACCTTTGCACGGGCACACATGAAGAGCGGCGCTAGCTTGCCGTGGTGTTATTACAACAAAAAAAAGCTTGGAAAATAGAAGAATTGCCTAGAACAAGAGACGTTGTGGCTGGTCGAGACGGAGCTAACCACATCTATCCTCCGGGCCACGTTTGCATGATGAAGCTGTGTGGCTAGTGGGGTGTTTTCGACCGACTGGCTGGGTCCCGAGGTGGAACCATAGGTACCATGTCTGATACAGTATATTTTTACACGCACATTTTTCCTCCGTGTCGAGACGTGGCACACCCTACCGCGCAGTTTTGGGGTCCTCCCGGGTGGTGCACACATATATTCTTCCTGACGTGGGACGCCCTACCGCGCATTTTCTAGGTCCTCCTCGGTCGTAGTGCCAAAGAAAGTAAATGAGTCGTCAAGTCACGAAAGACCACCTTTCCCGCCGAGTACATCAGTGAAGCACGATGGCTAGCTAGTTGGGCTAGTTCGACCGATTAGCTAGGCCGTCGCCACATTTGTTTTTTCACCCCTTTTTTATCTACTTGCCGGCAGGTAAATTTAAATATCCACCGCGGCGTTGCTATGGTGTTTGGGTGAGGCAGGATTTTTAATTTTTTTGATTGACGGGAGCAGGCGCGGCAGGATTTTTAATTTTTTGATTGACGGGAGTAGGCGCGGCAGCAATTAGTCACGATGACTCCGCCTGTAAAAACCCACTACTCCCTGATGTGAGAAGTCGTCGACTGGTGTTTTACCGTGGTGAAAACCAAAATATTCCCCGCTCCCTCCGCCTTACCATAGATTGCATTGCCTTTCAGTCGTTTCGCCCCCTTTGCTTCCTCTCCCCATTGCTGCTACCTGGTGCCATGGTGGTGCAGCAGATCACGGAGTCCGAGGTGAGGCGCTTGACACAGGAGCTCCATGCCAAGGATGCGGAGCTCAGGGCCAAGGACGTGGAGCTCCGTGAGCTCAAGGAGGAGAGGAGTGCCATGCTCCACCGTTATGTGCGGGAGTTCACGGAGCTTCAAAAAGCAGCATGCGTCCACCACAAAGATGCCCGAGGCATCGGCGGCGTTGCTTTAGAAAGCGGGAGATACGATAGGCCATCAGGGGAGCCGGCTGGAGCGCGAGCGGGCCGATCGTGACGAGGTCCAGGATCGCCTCAGCCACTTGGTGAACCAAGTTGCCATGCACGTGTTGCGGCTGCGCGATGCCTACCGTCGTGCCAGCATGACAATGACGGCCGTCGAGCTAAACCCGTTCGACCACCCGGTCGACTTCAATGAGCTGAGGCTTCCTGACCTGGTCTCCTTCTTCATTTGTATCTCCAAGGAGCTGAGCCGTCTCCGCACGATGGTGGGGGCTGAGCTGGACAAGGAGAGGTTGCGGGCTGCCCTCGCCGTTGCCGGGAGAATCCTTTCAGAGCTCCGTCATCGGAATCCATTTGTGCCATTGGGCGCCGTCTTTGATGAGCTGGCTCCCGTCGACCGGGAGCGGGCTCTACGAGCGGTTGCACCCTGCATCACCAACGTCGTGCGCCTTGAGAAGCAGAGGGACTTCGGTGGTGTTTAGGCGCTCTCTGCATGGGCATGTCCATGTCTCGGCGCAACATGACGGTTCGATCAAACTCAGACGGTGCAGATCAGTCGATGTACCACAAAGCGTGTGGGTGTGTTTGGTTGCATTCTCATCTCAATATAGTTGTTTCCTCTTCGTGTATTTTTGTCAACCTACTAGTGTGGACTCATGCACCCTTCATGCTCTCTGCCGAACACCCAAAAGTGGGTCGAGAAGGGAACTTTTGCTCCCATCCCGTGCACCCTTCATACACCCTGCCTAACACTATTCGTGCTTCATATGGTTCATGTTTCGTGGAATACTGTAGCACTGTACTCTCCGTGCGCTGTGTACCTAGTTCTGTTAACATAGATCTCACCGTTCATTCTTGACCGAACAGTCGAAAAAGCGGTACTATGTTACATATAGGAGTAGTTGTCATGCGCACAACATCATTTGTTATCGTCATATCTTACTACACTACCAACAAGATTGTGTAGTACTGACATATGAACCACTGCACATGCCTAGTAGTAGGAGCACTGTGTATGTTCAAGTGGCTGCCGTGTTTCGCATTCCTCCGTCGTAAGAGTGGAAACGCTTGCTGTAATCATTTTTTTCTTCAGAAAAACAGTGGACACACTCTACCGTGCAGATCCTCCTCCAGCCATGCACTAAATTACTCACTTTCTCCGACATGTGGGACAGCCAACACCTGGGTCCACCAGCCATGCACTAAATTACTCCGTAGTAGAGTGACGGTAGACTAGTTTCGGTATTAAAAATAGTATGGAACCCATATAATTATGCGAAATTGGCCCTGGCCAACCAAAAAACGACTGCAATAAATTGCATAAGAAGTTGCCATGAGCATTATATAAATTATTAAAAAAAAGAGGGAGTGGTCTGACTTGTGGGCCTGTTTAGTTGACGCGTATGCAAGATTTTTTTAGTTATTATATACGCCAACAAACGATTCTAGCAGACGAAACCGTTGGATGTCAATCCAACAGCCGTCGTGTTTCTTCAATCTCTGATCTTCTTGCTCCAGCCGGCGGGACCGCCTACTCCCGCCTCCCGTGGCCGGCTGTGCTGCCGCACAAACCTCAGCGCCCCCTACTACTCCCACCGCTGGCCAGACCATCCCTCTACTCACCCACACCTCATGTTATTCTGCGGCGACGCCAGCCTCACACCGCAGCGAACTAGTGAACCCTCATACTCCTCTACGCGTGGGCATCCACTGCCGCGTCTTCCTCGGCTCCGTGTCATCCCCTTCCTAGGCCTCGCCGTCATCCACCGCCCTGGTGCTCTCGGCGCGGCGTGGTCAATGTGGTCAAGGAATGAATTCCATCGGAAGAGTACTGTACGTGGAGAGGCTGACAGCTGGGTCCATGGCAGCCGCAAGGAACTGACTCCTTATTACGCGGAAAATAATTATTCCTTCACCTGACAGCCGGGACCCACCGGATGGGCCACCAGTATTTCGCGAAAAATACATTTCCCCTGATTGCTGGGACCCACAGGACGGGCCACTGTATTTCGAGAAAAAAAACGTTCCCCCCGCTATCAGCTCGGACCCACCGGAAGTGCTTCCTTATTACGCACAAAAATGAATACCCCCTGCTAGCTGGGACCCACCTTGGTGGGAGGCTGACCTGTGGTCCTACTAAGTTGACTGGGACGGAGGCCTTTGTCAACTTTAGTCAATATATGAACGATTCTAGCTCCAGTGACCGTACGATGTCCATCCAACGGCCGTAGTGCTTCTTCAACCTCTGGTCTTCTTGCTCCAGCCGCCCAAAGCAGCGCCGGTCGTGCCGCCTGCTCCTACCGCCCATGGCCGGCTGTGATGCCGCGGAGGCCTCACCGCCCCCTACTACTCCCACCGCTGGCCAGGCCATCCCTCTACGCACCCACACCCCCTATTATTCTGCGGCGACGGCAGCCTCACACCGCAGCAGAACGAGTGAACCCTCATACTCCACTATGCGTGGTCATCCACTGCCGCGTCTTCCCCGGCTCCGCGTCGTCCCCTTCCTAGGCCTTGTCGTCGTCCACCGCCCTGGTGCTCTCGGCGTGGCGTGGTCAACATGGTCAAGGAATGGCTTCCATCGGACGTGGACTGTATGTGGAGAGGCTGACAGCTGCGTCCACAACCGCAGCAAGGAAGTGCCTCGTTATTACGCGCAAAATAATTATTCCTCCACCTGACAGCGGGGACCCACCGAATGGGCCACCGTATTTCGCAAAAAAAACATTTCCCCCTAACTGCTGGGACCCACTAGCTACATCTTCGCACGCAAGGAAGTGCGTCCGAAAAAATGATTCACCCCCCTGCTGCTGGGACCCACCAGCTACATCTTCGCATGCAAGGAAGTGCGTCTGAAAAAAAATGATTCACCCCCCTGACTGCTGGGACCCACCAGCTACATCTTCGCACCCAAGGAAGTGCGTCCGGGCAAAACAAAAGATTCCCCCTACTGCTGGGACCCAGCAGCTACACCTTCCCACGCAAGGAAGTCCGTCCGGGCAAAAAAACAAAACGATTCGCCCCCCTGACTGCTGGGACCCACCAGCTACATCTTCGCAGGCAAGGAAGTGCCTGACAGTCGGGACCCACCTGGTCGAAGCATCCGTAGCGTTGTCATTCTGGTCGCGAACGTCTACGTACATACTGGTCGATGTTGAGGCGCGCACGTGTCGTAGTAGAGGCGCGCACGTAGTATGTACACGTACGTACAGCGGCCAGGGTGCAAGAAAGAAAATACGGCCACGTATGTGTACATACGGGCGGGGTCTCGAATGCCTACTCACGCATACGTACGGCCATGGCTCGTGTACATGGCTGGGTCGGAATGGAGAAACAGCATTGTCGTCGTGTTCATGGGGAGGCAACGGAATGCGTCGTGTTTATCGGGAGGCAACAGAACGCGTGGGAGCCAATCGGCTGGGTCGGAACGGAATGAATGGTCGTGTTCATCGGGAGGGCTTGGACGGAACAGGCGATGGAAGCGAGGCCTGGTGTACCGCACAATGGAGGAAACGGACCTCCTACGTTCGGAACGGGGTCCTATTGATCGGGAGGGGTCTGGCGCACCGCAAAACGGAGGAAACGGACCTCCTACGATCGAAACGGGGGTCCTGTTGATCGGGAGGGGTGTGGCGTACCGCAAAACGGACGAAACGAACCTCCTATGATCGAAACGGGGGTCCTGTTGATCGGGAGGGGTGTGGCGTACCGCAAAACGGACAAAACAGAATTGTGTTGGAGCACTACGGTCGAAACGGGGGCCCTGTTCATCTGGAGGGGTGTAGCGTACCGCCAAACGGGACTCCATGGAATACTGTTCATCTCCATCGTCGACCTCCTCCGACCTCCACGGGCTACCGTCGACCTCCTCCATCCTCCACGGGCTCGTGTTCATCTAGCCTCCACCGCGCGCTTCTCCACCGGCTAGTGTTCAACCACCCCTCCAGCATCTACTATTCATCCAGCCCTCCACACCACGGGGTCCTGTTCAACCACCCCTCCATGGGCACCCCTCCACCGTCTACTGTTCATCCAGCCCTCCACACCACGGGGTCCTGCTCAACCACCCCTCCACGGGCACCCCTCCACCGTCTATTGTTCATCCAGCCCTCCACCACACCACGGGGTCCTGTTCATCCAGAGGCAACGCCACCGCTCACAGTTCATCCAACCCCTCCCCCCCGCAACGCTCACTGTTCATTCCAGAGGCAGCATCGATCGGCTTCAGTTAGCAGCAGTAGCAAAGGAATCGCTCGATCGGGTTCAGTTAACAGCCATCGATCGATCGCTCGGGTTCAGTAACGCGTAGCCTGCAGTGCAATCGCTCGGGTTCAGTTAGAGCCCAACGCCTCGCTCGGGTTCAGTTAGAGCCAACACCTCGCACACACGCGCGTACGTGTACGAGAGAAACGGAATCGCTTGGCCCCCGACCTCCCACCGTAACCGGGAGCTCCCCGAAATTTTCCTCGCCCTCGCTTCTACCATGGACGGCCCAAAGAATGTCATGCAGCTGCATCTCCGGCCCACCCAGGACGAAAAGCCCATTTTCTGTCATGATTTTTTGTCATAGAAGTAGGAGCCCACCACATCTATGATGATACCGGGTTTTGTCATAATTATCGTCATAGAAGTGTCATATGTATGACAAAAAAAATCGTTCGGCCCAAAATGTCACGGATGTGTCTTTTTGTAGTGTTTCTAGAGATGGAGTTTCTCTTGAAAGAAGTGAGTGGGAGGAAAGTAGAACTTGATGAGGTAACTGTACCTGCTCCCTTATTGGAAAGTAGTTGATCACAGAAATCTGTTCCTGTGACTACTACACCAATTAGTGAGGAAGCTAATGATGATGATCATGTAACTTCAGATCAAGTTACTACCAAACCTCGTAGGTAAACCAGAGTGATATCCGCACCAGAGTGGTAAGGTAATCCTGTTCTGGAGGTCATGTTACTTGACCATGACGAACCTACGAACTATGAGGAAGCGATGATGAGCCCTGATTCCGCAAAATGGTTTGAGGCCATGAAATCTGAGATAGGATCCATGTATGAGAACCAAGTATGGACTTTGGTTGACTTGCCTGATGATCGGCATGCCATAGAAAATAAATGGATCTTCAATAGGAAGACATACATTGATAGTAGTGTTACTATCTACAAAGCTAGAATTGTCGCAAAAGGTTTTCGACAAGTTCAAGGTGTTGACTACGATGAGAGTTTCTCACTCGTATCTATGCTTAAGTCTGTCCGAATCATGTTAGCAATTGCCGCATTTTATGAAATCTGGCAAATGGATAAACAAAATTGCATTCCTTAATGGATTTCTTAAAGAAGAGTTGTATATGATGCAACCAGAAGGTTTCGTTAATCCTAAAGGTGCTAACAAAATATGCAAGCTCTAGCGATCCATCTATGGACTGGTGCAAGCATCTCGGAGTTGGAATATACGCTTTGATAAGTTGATCAAAGCATATAGTTTTATACAGACTTGCGGTGAAGCCTGTATTTACAAGAAAGTGAGTGGGAGCACTACAACATTTCTGATAAGTATATGTGAATGGCATATTGTTGATCGAAAATAATGTAGAATTATTCTACAAAGCATAAAGGAGTGTTTGAAAGGAGTTTTTCAAAGAAAGACCTTGGTGAAGCTGCTTATATATTGAGCATCAAGATCTATAGAGATAGATCAAGACGCTTGATAAGTTTTTCAATGAGTACATACCTTGATAAGATTTTGAAGTAGTTCAAAATGGAACAGTCAAAGAAAGAGTTCTTGCCTGTGTTACAAGGATTGAAATTGAGTAAGACTCAAAGCCCGACCACGCCAGAAGATAGAAAGAGAATGAAAGTCATTCCCTATGCTTTGGCCATAGGTTCTATATAGTATGCCATGTTGTGTACCAGATCTATTGTATACCCTACACTGATTTTGGCAAGGGAGTACAATAGCGATCTAGGAGTAGATCACTAGACAGCGGTCAAAATTATCCTTAGTGGAATAAGGATATGTTTCTCGATTATGGAGGTGACAAAAAGGTTCGTCGTAAAGGGTTACGTCGATGCAAATTTTGACACTGATCCAGATGACTGTAAGTCTCAATCTGGATACATATTGAAAGTGGGAGCAATTAGCTAGAGTAGCTCCGTGCAGAGCATTGTTGACATAGCAATTTGCAAAATACATACGGATCTGAATGTGGCAGACCCGTTGACTAAACTTCTCTCATAAGCAAAACATGATCATACCTTAGTACTCTTTGGGTGTTAATCACATAGCAATGTGAACTAGATTATTGACTCTAGTAAACCCTTTGGGTGTTGGTCACATATCGATGTGAACTATGGGTGTTAACCACATGAAGATGTGAACTATTGATGTTAAATCACACGGTGATGTGAACTAGATTATTGACTCTAGTGCAAGTGGGAGACTGAAGGAAATATGCCCTAGAGGCAATAATAAAGTTATTATTTATTTCCTTATTTCATGATAAATGTTTATTATTCATGCTAGAATTGTATTAACCGGAAACATAATACATGTGTGAATACATAGACAAACAGAGTGTCACTAGTATGCCTCTACTTGACTAGCTCGTTAATTAAAGATGGTTATGTTTCCTAACTATAGACATGAGTTTTCATTTGATTAACGGGATCACATCATTAGGAGAATGATGTGATTGACTTGACCCATTCCGTTAGCTTAGCACACGATCGTTTAGTATTCTGCTATTGCTTTCTTCATGACTTATACATGTTCCTATGACTATGAGATTATGCAACTCCCGTTTACCAGAGGAACACTTTGTGTGCTACCAAACGTCACAACGTAACTGGGTGATTATAAAGGTGCTCTACAGGTGTCTTTGAAGGTACTTGTTGGGTTGGCGTATTTCGAGATTAGGATTTGTCACTCCGATTGTCGGATAGGTATCTCTGGGCCCACTTGGTAATGCACATCACTTAAGCCTTGAAAGAATTGCAACTAATGAGTTAGTTGCGGGATGATGTATTACGGAACGAGTAAAGAGACTTGCCGGTAACGAGATTGAACTAGGTATTGAGATACCGACGATCGAATCTCGGGCAAGTAACATACCGATGACAAAGGGAACAACATATGTTGTTATGCGATCTGACCGATAAAGATCTTCGTAGAATATGTGGGAGCCAATATGAGCATCCCGGTTCCGCTATTGGTTATTGACCGGAGACGTGTCTCGGTCATGTCTACATAGTTCTCGAACCCGTAGGGTCCGCACGCTTAACGTTTCGATGACAGTTATATTATGAGTTTATATGTTTTGATGTTCCGAAGGTTGTTCGGAGTCCCGGATGTGATCACAGACATGACGAGGAGTCTCGAAATGGTCGAGACATGAAGATTGATATATTGGAAGCCTATGTTTGGATATCGTAAGTGTTCCGGGTGAAATCGGGATTTTACCGGAGTACTGGGAGGTTACGGGAACCCCCCGGGGACTTAATGGCCCTTAGTGGGCCTTGGTGGAAGAGAGAGGAGGCGTCCAGGGCAAGGGCCACGCCCCTTCCCCCTAGTCCGAATAGGACAAGGAGAGGGGGGCGGCGCCCCCCCCCCCCCTTCCTTCTTCTCATCCACCTCTTTCCCCTCTCTCTCCTAGTCCAACAACGAAAAGGGGGGAGTCCTACTCCCGATAAGAGTAGGACTCCTCCTGGCGCGCCTCTCCCTTGGCCGGCCACACCCCCCCTTGCTCCTTTATATACGGGGGTAGGGGGGCACCCCAAAGAGACAACAATTGATCTGTTTGATCTTTTAGCCGTGTGCGGTGCCCCCCTCCACCATAGTCCACCTCGATAATACTATAGCGGTGCTTAGGCGAAGCCCTGCGTCGGTAGAACATTAACAACGTCACCACGCCGTCGTGCTGACAAAACTCTCCCTCAACACTCGGCTGGATCGGAGTTCAAGGGACGTCATCGGGCTGAACGTGTGTTGAACTCGGAGGTGTCGTTCGTTCGGTACTTGATCGGTCGGATCATGAAGACGTACGACTACATCAACCGCGTTGTGCTAACGCTTCCGCTTTCGGTCTACGAGGGTACGTGGACAACACTCTCCCCTCTTGTTGCTATGCATCACCATGATCTTGCGTGTGCGTAGGAATTTTTTTGAAATCACTACGTTCCCCAACACAACTCCTAGATCATATATGAACTCCTTCATCTAGACTCCTTCATTCGCCGCTTTCGAAGAAGCTATGCATTCCACTTCATATGTAGATCCCGTTATGATGCTTTGCTTGGAATTTCACCAACTGACTGCTCCACCATTTAAAATAAATATGTATCTGGATTGTGACTTCGAATCATCCAGATCAATGTGAAAGCTAGCATCGATGTAACCCTTTATGACGAGCTCTTCGTCACCTCCATAAATGAGAAACGTGTCCTTAGTCCTCTTTAGGTAATTAAGGATCTTTTTGACCGATGTCCAGTGATCCACTCCTGGATTAGTTTGGTACCTCCCTGCCAGACTTATGGCATGGCACACATCAGGTCTAGTACACAACATGGTATACATTATAGAGCCTATGGATGAGGTATAGGGGATGACCATCATCCTTTCCCTTTCTTCTGCCGTGGTCGGCCTTTGAGTCTGACTCAACTTCACACCTTGCAACATAGGCAAGAACCCCATATTTGACTGGTCCATTTTGAACTTCTTCATAATCTTGTCAAGGTATGTGCTTTGTGAAAGTCCTATCAAGTGTCCTGATCTATCTCTATAGATCTTAATGCCCAATATGTAAGTATCTTCACCTAGGTCTTTCATTGAAAAACTCTTGTTCAAATAACCCTTTATGCTTTACAGAAATTCTATAGCATTTTCAATCAATAATATTCCATCCACATATAATATTAGAAATGCTACAGAGCTCCCACTCACTTTCTTGTAAATACAAGCTTCTCCATAAGTTTGTATAAAACCATAAGCTTTGATCACCTCATCAAAGCGCATATTCCAAATCTGAGATGCTTGCACCAGTCCATAGATGGATCACTGGAGCTTGCATACTTTGTTAGCATCTTTAGGATCGATAAAACCTCCCGGTTGCATCATATACAACTCTTCCTTAAGTAAACTGCTAAGAAACGTTGTTTTGACGTCCATCTGCCAGATTTAATAATCATAGTATGCGGCAATTTCTAACATAATTCTAACAGATTAAGCATCGCTATGGGTGAGAAAGTCTCATCGTAGTCAACTCCTTGAATTTGTCACAAACCTTTTGCGACAAGTCGATCTTTACAGACGGTTACCATCTACGTCCGTCTTCTTAAAGATCCACTTGTTCTCGATGGCCTGCCGGTCATTGCGTAAGTCTAACAAAGTGCATACTTTGTTCTCATACATTGATCCTATCTCAGATTTCATGGCCTCAAGCCATTTGTCGGAATCTGGGCTCATTGTTGCTTCTTCATAGTTCGTAGGTTCGCCGTTGTCTAACAACATGACTTCCAAGACGGGATTACCGTACCACTCTGGTGTGGAACGTGTCCTGGTCGACGTATGAAGTTCATTAGTAACTTGATCCAAAGTTTCATGATCATCATCATTAGCTTCTTCTCCGGTTGGTGTAGGCATCACGGGAACTGCTTTTTGTGAGGTGCCACTTTCCAATTCGAGAAAAGGTACAATTACCTCATCATGTTCTACTTTCCTCCCACTCACTTCTTTCGAGAGAAACTCCTTCTCTGGAAAGGATGCATTTTTAACAACAAAAATGTTGTCCTCGGATCTATGATAGAAGGTTACCCAATGGTCTCTTTAGGGTGTCCTATGAAGACACACTTCTCCATTTTGGGTTCGAGCTTATCACGCTAAAGCCTCCTGACATAAGCGTCACATCCCCAAACTTTAATAAACGATAGCTTAGGTTTCTTGCCAAACCATAATTCATACGATGTCGTCTCAACGGATTTAGATGGTGCCCTGTTTAAAGTGAATGCGGCTATCTCTAATGCATAACCCCAAAATGATAGTGGCAAATTGGTAAGAGACATCATAGAATGCACCATTATACTGTGGTGTTCCAGGTGGCGTGAGTTGTGAAACAATTCCCCATTGTCTTAAATGTGTGCCATTCTCATAACTCAAATATTTACCTCCACGATCGGATCGTAGAAACTTTATTTTCTTGTTACGATGATTCTCCACTTCATTCTGAAATTCTTTGAACTTTCCAAATGTTTCGAACTTGTGCTTCAGTAAGTAAATATACTCATATCTACTCAAATCATCTATGAAGGTAAGAAAATAATGATATCCACTGCGTGCTTCAACACTCATTGGACCGCATACACCAGTATGTATTATTTCCAACAAGTCACTAGCCCGCTCCATTGAACTAGAAAACGAGGTTTTAGTCATCTTACGCATGAGGCATGGTTCACATGTCTCAAATGATTCATAATCAAGAGATTCCAAAAGTCTATCAACATGGAGTTTCTTCATGCGCTTTACACCAATATGACCTAAGCGACAGTGCCACAAATATGTGGTACTATCATCATTAACTTTGCATCTTTTGGCACCAATATTATGAACATGTGTATCACTATGATCGAGATTCAACAAGAATAAACCATCCACAAGGGGTGCATGACCATAAAAGACATTATCCATATAAATAGAACAACCATTATTCTCTGTCTTAAATGAATAACCGTCTCGCAATAAACAAGATCCAGATATAATGTTTATGCTTAACGCAGGCACCAAATAACAATTAGCTAGGTTCATAACTAATTCCGAAGGTAAAAATAGAGGTAGCGTGCCGACGGCGATCACATCAACATTGGAACCATTTCTGACGCGCATTCTCACCTCGTTCTTAGCTAGTCTCTGTTTATTCCACAGCTCATGTTTCGATTTACAAATATTAGCATCCGAACCAGTATCAAATACCCAGGTGCTACTTCGAGCACTAGTAAGGTACACATCAATTACATGTATATTATATATACCTTTGTTGACGTTGCCAGTCTTCTTATCTGCCAAGTACTTGGGGAAGTTCCGCCTCAAGTGGTCATTCCCCTTGTAATAGAAACACTCAGGCTCGGGTTTGGTTCTAGCATTGGGTTTCTTCATGGGAGCGGCAACTACCTTGCCATTCTTCTTGAAGTTCCCTTTCTTTCTCTTTCCCTTTTTCTTGAAAATAGTAGTCTTATTCACCATCAAAACTTGATGCTCTTTCTTGATTTCTACCTCCGCAGCCTTAAGCATCGCGAAGAGCTCAGGAATCGTTTTCTCCGTCCCTTGCATATTATATTTCATCACAAAGCCTTTGTAGCTTGGTGGTAGTGATTGGAGAACTCTAACAATCACTACTTCATCCGGAAGATTAACTCCCAACTGATTCAAGCGGTTGTAGTACCCAGACATTTTGAGTACATGCTCACTAACGGAGCTGTTCTGCTCCATCTTGCAGCTAAATAACTTGTCGGAGGTGTCATACCTCTCAACCCGGGCATGAGCCTGAAATACCAATTTTAGCTCCTAGAACATCCCATATGCTCTGTGGTGCTAAAAATGTCTTTGGAGACCCGATTCTAAGCTGTATAGCATGGTGCACTGAACTATCAAGTACTCATCAACTCGAGTCTACCAGATGTTCATAGCATCCACAGTCGAGGGAGCGGCTCGCACACCTAATGGTGCATCAAGGGCATAAGCCTTCTGTGCAGCACTGAGAATAATCCTCAAATTACGAACCCAGTCCGCATAGTTTCTTCCGTCATCTTTCAACTTAGCTTTCTCTAGGAACACACTAAAATTCAAGGGAGCTACAGTGCGAGCCGTTGATCTACAAAATAATTTTAAAAGACATTAAGACTATGTTCATGATAATTGGTTCAATTAATCATATTACTAATGAACTCCCACTTAAATTAGCATCCCTCAAGTTGTCTAAGTGTTACATGATCCAAATCAACCAACCGATGTCCGGTCATTGATACATTTCCAATGTATCTATAATTTTTTATTGTTCCATGTTGTTATATTATCATTCTTGGATGTTTTACGATCATTTTATAGCAACTTTATATCATTTTTTGGGACTAACCTATTGACATAGTGCCTAGTGCGAGTTGCTGTTTTTTGCTTGTTTTTTACTTCGTAGAATATCAGTACCAAACGGAGTCCAAACATAGTGAAACTTTTTGGAGATTTTTTTTGGACCAGAAGACAACTTGGGAGCCAAGGAAGCACCTGGGGCGAGGCCCATGGGGCCCACAAGACACCAGGGCGCGCCAAAGGCCCCTGGCACACCCTAATGGGTTGTGGGGCCCATGGGGGTCTCCTCCACCGCCTCTCAGCTCTATAAATACCCCAAATATTCTAGAAACCCTAGGGGAGTCGATGAAACACAATTCCAGCTGCCACAAGTTCCAAAATCACGAGATCCAATCAAACGATCACGGAGGGGTTCATCATCCTCATTGGTGCCTCTCCGATGATGCGTGAGTAGTTCACCATAGACCTACGGGTCCCTAGGCAGTAGCTAGATGGCTTCTTCTCTCTTTTTGATCCTCAATACAATGGTCTCTTAGAGATCTATTTGATGCACTGACTTTTTGCGGTGTGTTTGTTGGGATCCGATGAAGTTTGAGTTTATGATCAGATTTATATCCATGAATATTATTTGAGTCTTCTTTTGATCTATTATATGCATGATTATTTATAGCCTCGTATTTCTTCTTCGAATCTTTGGCTTAGTTAGGCCAACTAGATCATTTTTTCTTGCAATGGGAACAGGTGCTTTGTGATGGGTTCGATCTTTCGGTGTCCTCACCCAATGACAGAAGGGGTAGCGAGGCATGTATGTATCGTTGCTATTAAGGATAACAAGATGGGATCTATTACTACATGAATAGATCTTGTCTACATCATGTCATCGTTCTTATTGCATTGCTCTGTTTCTCCATGAACTTAATACACTAGATGCATGCTAGATAGCGGTCGATGTGTGGAGTAATAGTAGTAGATGCAGAATTGATTCGGTCTACTAATCTTGGACGTGATGCCTATACATTGTTCATTGCCTTGGATATCATCATAATTATTTGTTCTTCTATCAATTTCCCAACAGTAATTTGTTTACCCACCATGTGTTATTTTCTCGAGAGAAGCCACTAGTGAAATATACGGCCCTCGGGTCTATCTTTTATCATATTTGCTTTCCAATCTATATTTTGCCATATTTTTTAGATCTATTATTCCAAACCCCAAAAATACCTTGCTGCACTTATCTTTACTTATTTTATTTCGTGTTTTTGCAAGATCTATTTAACCAAAATCATGCCAATTAATTTATCTTTTTACCGAGGTGAGCTTGATAACCCTCTTACGCGTTGGGTTCCGACGATTTGTTCTTTGTGTGCAGGTACCGTTTACATAGTGTTGCTTGGTTCTCCTACTGGATTGATACCTTTGGTTTCATAACTGAGGGAAATACCTACCATAGATTTACTGCATCATCACTTCCTCTTTGGGGAAATACTGACTCTGTTTCAAGCAGCATCAAAAGGAATTTATGGCGCCGTTGCCGGGGAGACATCATCAACATCTATCAGGTTCCTAATCACAAATATCATCTCCTTGCAATTTACATTATTTTCCATTTGCCTCTCGTTTTCATCTCCCCCTCTTCATAAAAATTGCCTTTTTTGCCCTCCTTTTTGTTTGCCTTTTTCTCGTCAGATTTTTTGTTTGCTTGAACTCATCATCATGAGTGACTTTGGTATGGCAGAAATAGATGATGGACAAACTCCTAAAATTAGACGATCTGGCAATCTGAATGCCAAAACTTTTGTTTTGGGGCAAGGGAACATTATAGGAAAAGAAACTATCCAGTAATTCTTCAATTTTGTTGGAAATTTGACTCTTAATTATGCTCCTATACTTAAAAGAACTAAATCTCACGCGGAAGGTATTTCAGCACTAGTTCTGAAACTTGAAAATAGATTTATCCGTACCCATCCTACTTCGCAAAGATTGTTTTATGAGCTACCCATTATAAAGGATCATAAAGTTGAAAAGTTAGCTACCCTTGTTCTTATGAATAAATTTGATCACATAGTACGGGAAGCTAGGGAATTTTTTTTATTTTTATGGTATGAGCCGTGAAAAACCAGTAATAGATGAGATCCTTTACAACAGTGATTATATGTTGAGACATTTTCTTGGAAATAATCAAGTTTTTGTTGAGAATCTTAAAAAGGAAATCCCCATTTTAGATGTGATCCAACAAGTTTTCAATGATGTTAATCAACGTTACTCTTGGATTGTGGCCGGAAATCAAAGGGGGTACATAGATGGACAACTTGATAATGCTAAAATGTCTATGGATAATGTGTTTCAAGATATATTTGCAAAACCTCCTGACAAAAACACATCTATGGAAATAAGATGAAAAATGACAATACTTGAATCTATGTATTATGCCTAGCTAGGGGCATAAAACGATAGCGCTTGTAGGGAGGTAGCCCAATGAATAAAATTTATTTTTGTTGTTTTCTTTCTGTTCTTGAGTGTTCACACAATTATGCTACTGTTATGATTGTGTTTTTATGTTTTAATTAGTTTTTGTGCCAAGTAAAGCCTTTGGGATCATGTTGGGTGATAGTTGATTTGATCTTGTTCAAAAACAGAAACTTTTTGCGCTAGTAGCAGAATTGTCAAAAATCACAGAAGCACGATAAAATCCTAATTTTTGTACACATGACTGATATTCAAATTGCCTACGTTGTCCTAATTTTTTAGAATATTTGGAGTTACAGAAGTATGGACAAAGTCTAGATTACTACAGACTATTCTGTTTTTGACAGATTCTGTTTTCGTTGCATTGTGTTCTTATTTTGATGAATCTATAGATTGTATTGAAGGGTATAAGCCATGTAAAAGTTAGAATATAGTAGGCATAATGCAACAACAAAATATGAATGGGTTTGCAACAATACTTATAGTAGTGATTTGCTTTATTATACTAACGGATCTCACGAAGGTTTTGTTAAGTTTTGTGTGATTGAAGTTTACAAGTTTTGGGTGAGATCCCGATGGATGAAGGAATTAATAAGGAGTGAAAAGAGCCTAAGCTTGGGGATGGCCATGGCACCCCAAGTCAATATTCAATGAGAACCAAGCAACTAAGCTTGGGGAGGCCCCGGAAGGCATCCCCTCTTTCTTCTAACGACCATCGGTAATTTTACTTGCAGCTATATTTTTAATCATCACATATCATGAGTTTTGCTTGGAGCGTCTTGTATTATATAAGTATTTGCTTGTTTTGCTTTTTAGTTTATCACAAGTACCCTTTATGCACACACCTATTTGAGGGAGCCAAAATTATGCTATGATTTGTTAGAATTGCTCTATGTGCTTCACTTAAATTTTTTGAGCCATCGAATTGCTCTAGTGCTTCACTTATATCTTTTTGAGCATGGTGTGGTTTAATATTTTTGAAGAAATACTCTCATGCTTCACTTAGATTTATTCGAGAGTTAGTAACTTTTTTTGAAGAAAGTCTCTCATGCTTCACTTATATCATTTTGGGAGATGAAAAATTTTATGCTCATGTTCTTCACTTAATTTTGTTTGAGCTTGTCGAAAGCAATTGCAATATATGAAATTAGTCCCAAAGTGATAGATATTCAAGAGGGATATAATAAAAACTTTCATGAAGATCACTGGACAAAATAAACTTGATTCTATGTAATAGTTTTGAGATATGATGATAGTAATATGGGAGTCATGTTAGTGAGTAATTATGCTTTAGTAAGAATATTGGTGTTAAGGTTTGTGATTCCCTATGCAAGCACGAAAGTTAGTAGTTATGCAATAAAATTACACCCTACTTGTGGTGCATTATTGGGTGTTAGTTATGCATAATGCTCATTTATGAGAATTTTATTTTCTTAGTTGGTTGCTTCTCAATCTTTTTTCTAGCCTACATTTGCACTAAGTGGGAATACTACTTGGGCATCCAAAATCCTTAAACCCAGTTTTACTATATGAGTCCACCATATGTACCTATATGCGGTATTTATGTGCCGTTCTAAGTAAATTTGTATGTGCCAACTCTAAGTTTCAAAATTGAATTTCCTTTTTGTGTGCTCGTACCGCTCATGAAGCGGCAGAGGGTGGCCAACATTTTCCATGCTAGATGTGTTATTCTCAAGATGAGTTTTTTTTCACTTGTCAGTGCACGAGAGTACGACGGTAATAGGGATGCCCAGTCCCAAAATGAAAAAGAAATTTACTTTACTTTGTCTAATAATAAATTCCTTGGAAAGTGTTGGTCTGGACGGTACCCGTGGATACGGCTAGCCGTGGAGTGTGAAAGAATGGTGGAGAAAGGAATAAACTTTACTTTATGTTCGGGAACCGCCTATGATATATCTATCACGGAAAGTGTTGGGAATTACTCGGTCGTTTTCGTTGACGGGAAAAGCATGCCTCTCAAAATTTTATCTCTCATAATTTTTGCTTTGAGCTCTGGCACCTCTACAAATCTCTGCTTCCCTCTGCGAAGGGCCTATCTATTTGCTTTTATGCAATTTTTATTTTTATTTTGAGTCTCCATCTTCTCTTATAAAGCACCAACTAGGGAGCACTATGATCGTACTTGAGCGTTGGATGTAGCTAATATTCGAGTGTGTTTCGTGAATGGATCAATGATTAACCATGATGGGCTAGGGATAACTTTCTTTAATGTTGATATTTTGAAAGACATGGTTGCTTGTTGATATGCTTGAGTATTGAAATCTTCATGTCAAAACTAGACTATTGCTTTGAATCATCTAAAAGTCCAAATGTCCATGCCACAAAAGAAAAGAATATGCGATGAACCTGTTAGGCAGCATTCCACATCAAAAATTCTGTTTTTATCATTTACCTACTCGAGGACGAGTACGAATTAAGCTTGGGGATGCTGATACGTCTCCAATGTATCTATAATTTTTTATTGTTCCATGCTATTATATTATCATTCTTGGATGTTTCACAATCATTTTATAGCAACTTTATATCATTTTTTGGGACTAACCTATTGACATAGTGTCCAGTGCCAGTTGTTGTTTTTTCTCGTTTTTTACTACACAGAATATCAGTACCAAACAGAGTCCAAACGCAACGAAACTTTTTGGACATTTTTTGGACCACAAGACAACTTGGGAGCCAAGGAAGCACTTGGGGGAGGCCCGTGGGGCCCGCAAGACACCAGGGCATGCCAGAGGCCCCTGGCGTTCCCTGATGGATCCTGGGGCCCACGGGGGTCTCCTCCACCGGCTCTTAGCTCTGTAAATACCCAAATATTCTAGAAACCCTTGGGGAGTCGACAAAACACAATTCCATCCGCCACAAGTTCCAGAACCATGAGATCCAATCTAACACGATCGCGAAGGGGTTCATCATCCTCATTGGTTCCTCTCCAATGATATGTGAGTACTTCACCATAGACCTATGGGTCCGCAGGCAGTAGCTAGATGGGTTCTTCTCTCTTTTTGATTCTAAATACAATGGTCTCCTGGAGATCTGTTTGATGTAATGACTTTTTTGCGGTGTGTTTGTTGGGATCCGATGAAGTTCGAGTTGATGATCAGATTTATATCCATGAATATTATTTGAGTCTTCTTTTGATATCTTATATGCATGATTATTTATAGCAGCATATTTCTTCTTCGGATCTTTGGTTTAGTTAGGCCAACTAGATCGATTTTTATTGCAATGGGAAGAGGTGCTTTGTGATGGGTTCGATCTTACGGTGTCCTCACCCAGTGAGAGAAGGGGTAGCGAGGCACATATATATCATTGCTATTAAGTATAACAAGATGGGATCTATTCCTACATCAATAGATCTTGTCTACATCATGTCATCGTTCTTATTGCATTACTCTGTTTCTCCATGGATGTAATACACTAGATGCATGCTGGATAGCGCTCGATGTGTGGAGTAATAGTAGTAGATACATAATCGTTTTGGTCTACTAATCTTGGATGTGATTCCTATATATTGATCATTGCCTTGTATATCCTCATAATTATTTGCTCTTCTATCAATTGCCCGACAGTAATTTGTTTACCCATCGTGTGCTATTTTCTCGAGAGAAACCACTAGTGAAATCTACGGCCCCGGGGTCTATCTTTTATCATATTTGTTTTCCAATCTATCTTTTGCGATATTTTTTTTTCAGATCTATTATTCCAAAAACCAAAAAAATACCTTGCTGCACTTTTTCTTTACTTATTTTATTTCGTGTTTTTGCAAGATCTATTTATCCAAAATCATACAAATTAATATATCTTTTTACTGAGGAGGGATTGACAACCCCTCTTACGTGTTGGGTTGCGACGATTTGCTCTTTGTGCGCATGTACCGTTTACATAGTGTTGATTGGTTCTCCTACTTGATTGATACCTTGGTTTCATAACTGAGGGAAATACCTACCGTAGTTGTACTGCATCATCCCTTCCTCTTTGGGGAAATACAGACGCAGTTTCAAGCCGCATCAGTCATCATGTGAGATGGGGTGGTTATCAATAGTGTTGGGGATATAACTACTGGCTATGAACCGCCCAGGAGGGGCCAGGTCATACCATTGGCGACTTATCAAATAAGATGGCGGATCATGCAAGTATGTTGATGCCCCAATACCCAGAGGCAACTTGAGGCCCAACGAGGATGAACCGTCATATGTGTATGACTTGTTTGTAAGGCAAGCGTAGTTAGTCACCAAGTCGGTCACGATGTGTATGAGCCGGCCGAGACTCTGCGAGCCACAGGGCATCAACCTGTTTATATAAAGGGATGACCCGGCGGTGGTTTACGGCAAGAAACAATAGATCAAGAACTAGGTCAAGCATATTCTCTCCCTGGTAATCGAAACCCAAGCAATACAATCCCAAACTGGAGTAGGCCTTGTTACCTCCACCGTGAGGGGCCGAACCAGTATAAACCCTCTGTGTCCTTTATCCCGATTAACTCTTTTATGCTAACCTAGTTGCAATGGCTCCACGACTAAGTCCTTCCGCTAGGACATCTGGCGTGACAATTCTACGACAGTTGGCGCCCACCGTGGGGTTCACGCACGGTGGTTTCGAGTTCTTAAAGGGCAGCTTCGAAGGGATCAAGGGATACGCTGTGGGACGGATGACCAAGAGTCGTCGCGGCAAGCTCTACATCGACAATGCAGGCAAGGGCCCCGAGGCAGGCTCAATTGAGTACCGGTACCGGGTCCCCTTTGGCGGAATCCACGTCTTCATCGGCAAGATCGGCAAGTCGGGCCCTGAGCCGGACACCTGCACCAACATCATCGAGACGGCTCAGCGTGCACGACCCACCCAGGTTCAACCCGTCGTGAAGCACCCCTTTGTTGGTTTCATCCATGGGGCGGAAGTTGAAGAAGGATCTGTGTCTGGTGGTGAGACGGCCATCTACTCTAATGGTGAATCGTCTACAAGCGAGACTAATTCAATGTATCAACTGCAAGACGGCCGGCTTGGGGGCTGTTCGATGGTGACAGTATTCCGGACCCCTATGAGCCGCCGAACAGGGTCACGATCTTCATGGCCGGTACACAGCCGGTGCTTGGCTCAACAACCGCCACGGCTATGACCTCCAGCTCAACAGCCGCGGCGACGGCTGGTGCTAGCGGCTCTGCACGCCCGCTGGCTCAAGTTCTCACAGAATTGTTGGAAACTTTGGCGACTTTAATGAGGGAGGAAGTAACCCCGAACACTCAGGAACAACACAAGGTGGATGTGGCAAAGCTACGAGATGAGATAGCTCAAGACAAGGAAGAACTGGCAGCTGATAATGCTAGGATGGCTACGGACCAGGCTGCTTTGGACGCCCAGGCACAACGGATTCAAGCAGATTCCTTCCGGCTCACGTTGGATCAGAACGCTTCAAATGAAATCATGAGGAGGAGGCACCAGAGTCGTTTACCCCCAGTTTATGAGGCGAGGAACCTCTTCAATACGCCTGGAGCAGGGACCAGTGACCCGCCGGTGGTAAACCGGGTGGTTGAGGCACCTGTGACTGGAGCGCCGGTTCAGCCACGTGCGATGGACCCGCGACACTTGAATAATACTCCGCCTCAGCATGTTCCGACACCTCTGGGTCATTATTCTAACCCTTTGGATGATATGATTGTTGCGGCGACGCGATTGGCGGCTCTACCAGTTGAAGACGAGTTGTTGGTGTACTAAAGTAGGGGTACCTTAGTACCCCGAACTTGTGCACGGGCAGTCGTAGCACCCCGCGGCAAGGCCTGCCAGGCGATCGCCAATACCCTCAATGGTCCCCTATTGGGCCATTCAAGAACAAAGTGTTTGAGCCAAGGCCCCGGCAAGAGGAGCTTGCCGGGAAGGCCACCCGAAGAGAGCAAGGCCCTGGCAAGAGGAGTTTGCCGGGACTGCCGCTCGAAGCACAAGACCCCGGCAAGAGGAGCTTGCCGGGAAGGCCATCCATGGCACGACAAGGACCCTGCCACGGCGCCCCCCCGCGCCCCGGCAAGGCCCGGTGAGCAACAAGCTCCCGGGCGCGACAAGACATCCACCGCGGCAAGGCGCTTGCCGCGGCAAGTTACCACCTCGCGCCTGCGCTCCAGCTCACCCACCAACGTGTCGCTCTGGGGGGCATCCCAGGCGCACATGGCGAGAGGCTGAGCAGCGAGGGGCATGTAGTGGCGAAGCGAAGCTGACAGAGTAGCCATCGTGGCAAACGGTGGCACTCCTGACGGTCCACTCCCCTGCTCCGTCTGGGCGACGCGGACAGGCATTTAATGCCCTTGTCCCCCGCCGTCAGAGTTATGTATGATAGCACTATACAGCCACTGTGCAGGCAGCTGTACCCACTACAGCATTCTACCATTTTTGCCCTCACCTACGCTGCCACCTGTGGGTAACCCCTTGAGCATATAAAAGGAGGCCCCATGCGCACGTAGAAGGGAGGAGACCAATCTTTACGCTCGACCTCGCCGGCGGCCCGCGTGTACTGTAGCACCGCGCGCTCCCGAGCAAGAACACAATACAATCCACCAAGCAGCAGTAGGGTTTTACGCATCCTTGCGGCCCGAAGCTGGGTAAAATCCCCCTGTGTGCTCTGCCTCGATCTGCTCTTTGTGCAACCTCCGCCCCCCGCCGAACCAGTAAGGGGCTCGGTCCCCATAGGTGTTCGAGGAAGCCGATTCCCCCCGACATCTTTGGCGCTCCAGGTAGGGTGCGTCGAAGTTGTGCGAACCTGATCCGGCGTCTGCACCAGCTAGATCTCCTTCATCCTCAGCGACATGCCACCGATGAAGAAGGCTCCGGAGGTGGCCGGTCCGTCCGCGTCGAACCCGCCGCCCTTGGAGCAAACGGGTGGCGGGGACGGCACCGGCGGCGGAACGGGCGTCGTCGAGCCAGCTCACGGCGCCACGGTGTCCGAACATGCACCGCGCCCCTCTCAGGAAGCACGGGACCAGCAGCGTCTTGGCGCCCACGGTACCATACGCTCGCTGGACCCAAATCGAGCCGGCGGATCCCAGGGCGCTCAAGGCCAGCACTCGCACCAACGCGCTGGCGCGAGCGTGGCGCGGCTGCCTGGCCCGGGTGTTGCTCCTTCTAACGTAGTTAGAAGTTCGAGCACATCCCGCTCCACGCGCCGTTCGCCGCCGCTGCCCACCACTCCAGCAGAAGCTCTGGCACGAGCCCAACTGCTCCTAGACTACCCTCCAACGGCGGACAAGCTCGACGACTGGAGGGCCACGATACAGAGCCTCATCGGTTTCGCTAACGGCGACACCCCGCGGCAGCACAGCGCGTCGCAGCCGCGGCGGGACGGCCAGGCGAGGACCGATGGCGCCAGGACCGGCGGGGGTGCAACCACCGTCCACTCCCCGCCCCGGAGGCCAAGATCACCGACTCGCAGGAATCACCACGACAACGACTCCACCGCGTCGTCAAATCCGCGAACTCGTCGCGATCAACGCCAAGTTCTCCACGGGCGAGAGCAAGAGGACGCTCGTACTCGCATCGAGCGTCGGAGAGAAGCGCGGCGTCAATCAGACCACCGCGCTGGGCCCTCTGTCGACATGCATGCACCAGGGGAACCAGGCGACCTGCCGTACGCGGTGGGCTGCCCTGCGTTCACCCGTGAGCTGCGGCAAGTCCAGTGGCCCAGCACAAAGAATTTCAAGCCAGACGTGCCAGAGAAGTACGACGGCAAGTCGCATCCGTCGGAGTTCCTCAGCATCTACACCATTGCGGTGCAGGCTGCCGGGGGGCGAGACGACAAGATCCTTGCCAACTACTTCCCGCTGGTGCTCAAGTCCAACGTCAGATCCTGGCTCATGCACTTGCCGGACAAGTCCATAACCTCCTGGACAGACTTGTGCCATCAGTTTGTTGGTGCCTTCACGGGCGGCCACAAACCCCATGGCCAAGCGAGCGACCTTCACCTGCTCGTCCAGTAGGAGGGAGAACCTCTGCGCAAGTTCATCCAGAGATTCAGCTGTGTACACTACAACATCCCAGACGTCCACCCCGCTGCGGTCATCAGCGTGTTCCATCAGAACGTGCGTAACCGCAGGATGCGGGAGGAGATGGCGATGTGCAAGATCAAGGACGTCAGCGAGCTATACGCCCTGGCCGACAAGTGTGCCCGTGCTGAGGAAGGGAGGAAACTCCCCGGAGAGAGCGCTGGAGCGGGAGGATCTGACAGTGAGGATACCGCCCCGGCGAAGAAGGGCCGGCGGCGGAGCAACAGGAAGAAGAAGAGCCAAGAGGTACTGGTTGTTGAGCAGTCCGGCGATGAAGGCGCCGCCAAGAAGGCCCAGGCTGGCGGCTCTGGCAAGGATATTGTCGGATGCGTCCACTGCCAGGCCGTGGCGGCCGCAGACAAACGGGACGGCACCAGCAAACAATACTGCAAGATCCACCGCACCAAGGGCCATGACCTCCAGAGCTGCAAGCAGGTCGAGCGGCTCGTCGAGCTGCAAAAGGCCGAGTACGAGCGGCGCGACAAGGAGAGAGCCCGAGGAGGTGGCGGAGGATCAGGCACGAAGCGCCCCGGCCAGGGAGGACGTCGCGACAAGGACAAGCAGCGGCAAGCGGAGCGACCTCCCCGCGGCCGCGACAAGAGCGAAGACGACGACGAAGACGAAGACATGGATGACGTCGAGACCAGTGAGCAGGAGTTTCAGAAAGCCACAGAGGTCTTGTGCGTAGACGGTGGCGCCACCCTGCATACTTCTCACCGCCAGCTCAAGCAGTGGGCGCGGGAAGTCAATGCAGCGGAGCCACCCGTCAAGTCACGCAAGCCTCTGAAATGGTCCAGCACGCCTATCATCTTTGATATTGAGGACCACCCTGATCGCACTACTGCGATCGGGTGCTTGCCGATGTTGGTTTCGCCAACAATCCGCAACCTCAAGGTCACCAAGATGCTGGTTGACAGCGGGGCCCGCTTGAACCTGATCTCCTCCGCTATGCTCCGAAAACTCCAAGTCCCCGACAGCGAGCTCGAAGAAACCGGCACGTTCCAAGGAATCAACCCGGGAAGGAGCAAACCGAAGGGGAAGATAACGTTGCCAGTAACATTTGGCAGCGAGCTGAACTTCAGGACTGAGAGGATCACCTTTGACGTCGCCGATTTACCATTGCCATACAATGGAATTCTCGGCCGTCCAGCGCTCGCCAAGTTCATGGCGGCCTCTCACTACGCCTACAACATGCTCAAGATGCCAGGCCCGATAAGCGTCATCTCTGTCCCCGGCGACAAGAAGGATGCCCTTATCTGTGCCGACAAGATCTACCGGGAAGCAGCAGCCACAGCGGATCACAAGCCGCTTGCCGCTGAAGCTCCCGGAGGAAAGAAGAGGACCAAGCCCGGCAAGTGCTCTGGCGCCCACTCCGGCAAGCGCACCTCTCCGGAGTGCTGCGCTACCATCGAGGACGCGCCATCGAGCTCCACCGGCAAGATTAAGAAGACAATGGCGGCTCCGCCAACGACCAAGAAGGTGCCCGCCAAGGAGGACGGCACTGGTGGTACCTTCACCATCAGTGCCACGCTCGACCCCAAATAGGAAAGCGCTCTCGTTACTTTCCTGCGGGCGAATGTCGATGTGTTTGCCTGGCAGCCATCTGACATCCCCGGCGTTCCCAGGAAAGTGATTGAGCACCACCTCGCCGTCTGTCCTCACGCACGGCCCGTCAAGCAGAGAGTCAGGAAGCAAGCAGTGGAGCGCCAAGAGTTCACCGCAGAAGAGATCAAGAAGTTGGAAGCGGCAGGCCTCGTTAGAGGTGTGCTCCATCCGACATGGTTGGCCAATCCTGTTGTCGGGCGCAAAGCAAATGGGAAATGGAGGCTTTGCATCGACTTCACTGATGTTAACAAAGCTTGTCCCAAAGATCCCTTTCCCTTACCGCGCATTGACCAGATTGTTGACTCCACGGCCGGATGTGACCTGCTTTCATTTCTTGACGCCTACTCTGGATATCATCAGATCTTCATGGCTGAAGAAGATGAAGAGAAGACCGCGTTCATCACTCCATGTGGCACGTACTATTTCGTACGGATGCCTTTCGGACTGAAGAACGCCGGTTCGACATTTGCAAGGGTTGTCCACACCGCTTTTGAGCCACAAATCCACAGGAATGTGGAGGCCTACATGGATGATACAGTGGTCAAGAGCAGAGACAGGGCAACCCTGATTCAAGACTTAGAAGAGACCTTTGCGAATCTGCGCAGGATCAGCCTCAAGCTCAACCCCGAGAAGTGCGTGTTCGGAGTTCCTTCCGGCAAGCTTCTCGGGTTCTTCGTGTCTCAGCGAGGGATAGAAGCCAACCGAGACAAGATCAAGGCCATCGAGCAGATTGAGGCACCAACCCGTGTCAAGGACGTGCGAAGGCTTGCCGGCTGCATCGCGGCTCTCAGCAGGTTTATCTCTAGGTCTGCAGAGCGCGCCCTGCCATTTTTCAAAATTTTGAAAAAGGCGGGTCCAGTAAAATGGACTCCGGAAGCGGAGGCTGCGCTGCAGGACCTGAAGAAATACCTGTCCTCCGCTCCGGTACTTGTCGCGCCTAAACCACAAGAGAAGCTGCTGCTGTACCTAGCGGCAACTAATCAAGTGGTTAGTGCTGCGTTAGTAGCGGAGAGGGAGGCCGATGATGAGCCAGCGACCGCGGCAAGCACGTCCAGTGACAAGCAGGGGGCTTCCCCGACAAGCTCTGGCCCCGACGAGGATGAATCTGCGCAGGAGCAAGTGGCGGTGCGGAAGAAGAAAATGGTGCAGCGCCCAGTGTACTTTGTCAGCTCCCTCTTGCAGGGGGCCAGGTCAAGGTACTCTGGTGTGCAAAAATTGCTTTTCGGCCTCCTCATGGCCTCGAGAAAGCTGCGCCATTACTTCCAAGTACACGAGATTACAGTTGTCACCCGCTTTCCGCTGAAGAGGATACTGCAAAATCCAGAAGCAACAGGCAGGATTGTCGAGTGGGCACTAGAACTATCGAGCTTCGGTCTCCAGTTCGAGAGCACCTCGACTATCCAAAGCAGAGCTTTGGCGGAGTTCATAGCGGAGTGCACACCAACACCGGGCGAAGATATCCCAGAGACGAGCATCCCCGCCAAAGAAGCAGGCAAAGAGTGGCTGATGTACTTTGATGGAGCCTTCTCGCTGCAAGGCGCCGGCGCCGGCGCGTTACTGGTCGCGCCCACCGGGGAGCACCTCAAGTACGTAGTCCAGATGCACTTCCCCAAGGAACAAGCAACCAACAATACTGCAGAGTATGAAGGTCTGCTTGCCGGTCTCAGGATCGCGGCAGAACTTGGGATCAAGAAGCTCATTGTCAGGGGTGACTCATAGCTCGTCGTCCGCCAAGTGAACAAGGATTACCAGAGTCCGTTGATGGAAGCGTACGTTGATGAAGTGAGGAAGCTGGAAGAGCACTTTGACAGCCTGCAGATGGAACACATACCAAGAGCTGAGAATGACATCGCTGACGGCCTGTCAAAGTGCGCAGCATTTAAGTTACCTGTGGAACCAGGGACCTTTGTGCTCAAGCTGACTCAGCCATCCGTAACGCCATCAACCAGACAGAGCAAGAAGAGGAAGTTGGTCTCCGGCGACTATCTTCCGGCAGAGCTCCCCGGAGCCGCCGCCAAGAAGGTCCCCAGGATCGACGCCAAGAGCGCTGAGGAACCGTCTGCTCCGGAAAACCCTAGGGTTTACTCCGTAGAAGCAGGCGCTCCCGACAAGCTTTGTTCCGGCAAGCTTGCCGGGGAACGTCAAGCTCTGGCCGAGCCCTAGATCCTCGCCGTAGAAGCAGACGTTCCCGCAGCGGCAGAAGTGCCTTCAGTCCTTGTTGTCGAGCCGCAGGCTCCAGCATGGGCGCGACAGACTGTCCATTTCCTCCAGTACGGAGAACTTCCCGAAGAACAAGAAGAAGCGGAAAGAGTAGTCGGCGCTCGAGTATGTACCAGTTCGTCGACAACACACTATACAGAAGAGGGCGCAACGGTGTGAAATTGAAGTGTATTCCTCGGGAAGACGGACAGCAGCTGTTGGCAGAGATACATGGAGGCATATGTGGTCACCACATTGGCGCAAGAGCACTTGCCGGCAAAGCGTTCCGGCAAGGCTTCTTCTGGCCGACAGCCCTCCAGGATGCGACTGCACAAGTAACCAAGTGGAAGCGTGCCAGTTCCATTCCAAGCAGATACACCAGCCAGCTCAAGCTCTCCAGACGATCCCTTTGTCCTGGCCATTTTCGGTCTGGGGGCTCGATATCCTCGGCCCCTTCCCCCGAGCTGTCGGGGGCTTTGAGTACTTGTACGTCGGAATCGACAAGTTCACAAAGTGGCCGGAAATGGAACCAGTGAGGAAGGTGACAGCACAGTCAGCCATCAAGTTCTTCAGGTCGATTGTCTGCCGCTTCGGGATCCCCAACAGGATCATCACCGACAACGGTACGCAATTCACGAGCCGCGCCTTCATGCAATACGTCAAGATCTCGGCGCCAAGGTCTGCTTCGCTTCTGTTGCTCATCCCAGGAGCAACGGTCAAGCTGAAAGGGCCAACGCCGAAGTACTGCGCGGGCTCAAGACCAGAACTTTCGACAGGCTGCACAAGTGCGGAAGAAACTAGATCGAGGAGCCGCCGGTGACTCTTTGGTCGATCAGAACAACGCCAAATCGAGCCACTGGCCAGACACCATTCGCTCTAGTCTATGGAGCAGAAGCAGTTACCCCCACGGAACTCGTATACGGGTCACCTCGAGTGCTCGCTTATGATGAGCTTGAGCAAGAGCGGCTGCGTGAAGATGACGCGCTGCTCCTTGAGGAAGATCGTCTTCAGGCTGCTGTGCGAGCCTCTCGCTACCAGCAAGCTTTGCGCCGCTATCATAGCCGCAAAGTTAAAGCCAGAAGCTTCGAGGAAGGCGAGCTTGTTCTTCGGCGCGCCCCGTCCGCCAAGAATCATAACAAGTTGACGCTAAAGTGGGAAGGCCCTTACCGGGTGAGACGAGTCACGAGGCCTGGCGCTGTCCGCCTCGAGACCGAAGATGGCACTCCGGTGAGCAACTCCTGGAATATTGAGGATCTTCGTAAGTTTTACCCGTAAGGCGCGGTTGTCGGGGCCCTCCCGGCAACCAACCTTTTGTACAAGTCTTGCCGCAGTTGCATGTAATCCTTTGTACAAAGCCAGGCGCAGACCCTGAGCAGCAGAAATGAAGCGCTGGCGCCCTAAGTTTTAGCATGCATGCTGAGTCGAGTCTCGTCCTTGGTTAGGGTTGATAGTGCCTAACAGCTGCTAACCCCTAGCTTAGAGGTCGAGTCTGCGTCCTTTTTTCTGTTCTTTCGTTTCCTTTGGTTCGCAGGGTTTTGCATATCCTGGCCAGACCGCTTAAGGACGAAGAAGAGAAGGAGGCGGACCAGCATCTGGTCCCCAGCAAACCAGTGTTGCCGGGGGCTGCAAGTACGAAGATTCGCCCGCGGCAAGCCAATGTTGCCGGGGGCTGCAATCCCAGATAAGTTTTTGCATCCCTTGTCATGCATTCTCTTATGAACTGTGGAATACGAAAACCTTGTTTCCTCCTAAAAGCTACTGTGCTCCCTTAACGACAGGCCCCAGAGCGCGTTCCTGGGGCCCGTTTTGGTAGTAGTCGATGCGGCAAAGGGGCGGAACGAGGGGCCCGAACCCGCCTCATCCCTTCCTCCGCCAAAGGCGTGGGAGAGGTCGAGTGGCGCGGGAAGACGGCAGGGCCTGTTGCCGGGCAAAGAAGTGTCTATCTTAACGATATAAAGGATTCGTTCCTTGGCATGGGTTTTACCCACGGGACAAATGGCCCGGCAAACATCCCCTTTTCATTAAAAACATTCCGCTTAGGTACAGTTCAGAGAGAATGAAAAACATGAAAAGATGGGATTACAAGTCTTAAACACAGCTAAGGCCCGAGGGCTTACAGATTGAAAAAAGATAAGATGCCCGTAATCCCTTTCTTGTCTCTCTCCTCAGGAGGTAGGACAAGGAGGCGAAAAAGGGCAAAAGGAGCTCCTAGGCGAGCTACGGGTGGCAGAAGACACCAACAGAATGCCCCGGGGGCCGTCCGGAAGCTCCGGAGGCTGGATGGTGACGGCGGCGCCGGAAGTGGAGCTCGAAGATGAGGCAGCGGGACGTCAACATGCTGTCGAGGGCATCTAGCCCTCGTACTCCGAGTTGACGGCCTTGCCGCCCGCCCTCTTCCTCTTTCGCAGCCTCCCTACGCCAGCCGCCAAGGAGACGACCCCGGGAAGCTCAAGGAGCCGGCGACACGGATGATGGGGTCGCCGGTGCCACACGGAGCTGCGACCGGCGCCTAGTCGGACCCGTCATCCCGACGACCGCTGCCCTCGTCGTCGCTGTCGCTCCCCTCCTCGTCACTCTCGCTCGAGGAGGAGCTTTCGCTGTCGGAGGAGCTATCCACGCAGCACCGGGCCCGGGTCCCGAAGTCCCCGAAGGCCTTGACGAGAGGAGATCACCCTCCATCAACTTAAAATGGAGGGTGAACCCCTCCGTCAAGCCTTAGCGTCTCGGGTTGCTCCATCTCCATCACGCTTGCGAAGGGAGCCGGGAGGCGGGGGCGGCGGCGGGGCGCCCGGCGCAGCCTGACGAAGAACTCGCAAGGATCGTCCCTGAGGTGGACCGCCGTGGGAAGAGGAGCCGCTGGCAGAGGCGAGGCCGGCGCGTCGCCCCGCCCGCCTCTTCCCTTAGCGCCACGGCCTCATCCACGCCCTCGTCCACGACCTCGCCCCCTCCCCCTTCCTCTTACGGCTGGCTCCGCCACCGCGGGTGCAAGGGGAGGAGGGGCGCGCTGCCTGGCGGCAACCCTCGCCGCCACCGATGAAGGACCCGGATTCCCTTTCTCCATGGCGAATGGAGATAGGGGGTCAGAAGATGAAGAGGAGAAGAGATGGAGGAGTGTGGGTTCCCGTCGCCCCCTCTTGCTCCTTATAAAGGAACAGGGTGGGGGCTCGACCGCCCCGCTCGACCAATCAGGGCGCAGGGAGGCCAGGCGACCGGGACCGGCCTGCTGCCTCGACCCGCGACGGCCCGGTTTCCCGCCTCCACCGTACGCAACTCCGGGTGCATGGAGGCCGCGTGGCTGACGTGCAGGGCCGAGGCGACGGGTGAGGCGGCCTCTCCCCCACCCCGTGATCATGGGGAACGGGCGCCACGGAAACTGTGCCTCGGCCCCATCCAGCGAAGGAGCCACGCCTCCACACCTCCCTCTACTTATGAAGATGGCACGAACCGTCCCTGTTTATTGCGACGTGACGCATGCCTGCAGGGCTCGGCCCCGCGCACGCCACCCACGTCACGCACGCCTCTTCCCCACGATGCCGCATTCGACGCGTGCCGTTCGGGGAGGACGTGGTGGGCGCATAAAAAGATGTACCGTGACCCAGGCCGCGCATGCCCGTGCACTGTTTTGGTCCTGGCCCAACAGCGCTCGGCACCGTGTATGGCCCAGGCCCGGGGGCTCCTGTCGGTGTACTAAAGTAGGGGTACCTTAGTACCCCGAACTTGTGCACGGGCAGTCGTAGCACCCCGCGGCAAGGCCTGCCAGGCGATCGCCAATACCCTCAATGGTCCCCTCTTGGGCCATTCAAGAACAAAGTGTTTGAGCCAAGGCCCCGACAAGAGGAGCTTGCCGGGAAGGCCACCCGAAGAGAGCAAGGCCCCGGCAAGAGGAGTTTGCCGGGACTGCCGCTCAAAGCACAAGACCCCGGCAAGAGGAGCTTGCCAGGAAGGCCATCCACGGCACGACAAGGACCCTGCCACGGCGCCCCCCGCGCCCCGGCAAGGCCCGGTGAGCAACAAGCTCCCGGGCGCGACAAGACATCCACCGCGGCAAGGCGCTTGCCGCGACAAGTTACCACCTCGCGCCTGCGCTCCAGCTCACCCACCAACGTGTCGCTCTGGGGGGCATCCCAGGCGCACGTGGCGGGAGGCTGAGCAGCGAGGGGCATGCGGTGGCGAAGCGAAGCTGACAGAGTAGCCATCGTGGCAAACGGTGGCTCTCCTGACGGTCCACTCCCCTGCTCCGTCTGGGCGACGCGGACGGGCATTTAATGCCCTTGTCCCCCGCCGTCAGAGTTAGGTATGATAGCACTGTACAGCCACTGTGCAGGCAGCTGTACCCACTACAGCATTCTACCATTTTTGCCGTCACCTACGCTGCCACCTGTGGGTAACCCCTTGAGCATATAAAAGGAGGCCCCATGCGCACGTAGAAGGGAGGAGACCAATCTTTACGCTCGACCTCGCCGGCGGCCCGCGTGTACTGTAGCACCGCGTGCTCCCGAGCAAGAACACAATACAATCCACCAAGCAGCAGTAGGGTTTTACGCATCCTTGCGGCCCGAAGCTGGGTAAAATCCCCCTGTGTGCTCCGCCTCGATCTGCTCTTTGTGCAACCTCCGCCCCCCGCCGAACCAGTAAGGGGCTCGGTCCCCATAGGTGTTCGAGGAAGCCGATTCCCCCCGACACGAGTCTACAATAGCAATAGAGACACGGAGGGCCAGAGAGCTTCTTCAGGTAGCTGTGGCTCAACAGGCAGCTTATTCTTACAACCACGAGCGGATTCACTCAACCCCTCGACCGAGTCGGAGTTATAGCAGGCATATTGAGTCACCCGCCGTTTCAAGCAGTGAGCAACACCGCAACCAGCCTCGTGGGCATGACCTAGCATGTGGTGGTCTTGATGCTCAAACATTGGTGGATCAGGGCAGAGCATGTCGGGAGGCCGAGCTGGCGGCTCAGCTAGCGGTTCAACAGCAATCTCCGGTTTATCCATCAGCTTTGGTGGAGGCAGGTGTGACCTCTAGAACCTTGGGTGTGCTGTGTTTAGTGACAGCTCTGCGCAACGAGCGTTTACCTAAGGATTTCAAGGGTCCTCGTAAGGTGCCTAATTACACAGCAGATCAGCCCCCTGAGGCTTGGATTGAGAGTTATGAGATGGCTATGGAGATGTTGGATGTTAGTGATGTTGCATGTGCTAAGTACTTCACCATGATGTTGGATGGGTCGGCTCGTACTTGGTTGAAAGGGCTACCCGCTAACTCCATTAGGTCATGGGCAGCGTTAGAAGCCCGTTTTATCCAGATTTTTAAAGACACATGCAAGCAGCCTATGTCAATCCTGGATTTGGATTCTTGTGTCCAAGGTGAAGGCGAGTCAACAACCCATTGGGTGTGCCGGATCTCAGCTATTATACACTCGTCGGATAGTATCAACACCGGCTGAGTAGTTTTGATGTTGGAGAAGAATTGGCGTTTCCTCCCTTTGAAGCAGAAGTTGGGGCGGCTTAAACATCACTGCAACGACATGGGGAGCTAATAGCGGCTCTCATCAAGTATGCCGACTCTAATAGTACCAAGGACCCCGAGTCTGATGATGAGAAGCCGGGTAAGGGAAAAAAGAGCAGCAATATGAATGGGCAGCAGCATAACCCGGCAGATCAAGGTGGCAATGGTAAGCGCAAGGCTGATCGCAACTTAGACTTTGTGGCTAACACCAATATATAGAATAATAATCAGCGTCACAAGGGAAAGCCGGCCCAGTTTGGAGGACCAAATTTAACCTTGAGGCAATGATGAATCAGCCTTGTCCAAAGCATGGTATGCACGAGAAGCCAGCCACTCATGTGTGGAAGGATTGCTTCATCATGAAGGAATATAGAAATTCCATTTTTTTACAGAACAATCATGGCCCGAATGGCGGTTCAGGATCCGGCTCTCGCGGACCTGGCTTTGGTGGTGGCGATTCAAACTCTGGCTTCCAGGGCCAAGGCAATCAAGGTGGTTTTAATCAACAATCTGGTCAGGGGAATCAGTAGCAGTCTGTTTATCAGAGTAACCCGAAGCAGTTGAATAGTGGACAGTACCACGTATTCACCACGATTTTGTGTAAGCAGGATCAGAAGCTCCATAAAAGGGCAGTGAACGCAGTTGAGCCGGCGATTCCCCCTTACTTGCGATGGTCCGAACATCCTATTCTCTGGAGCCGTGAGGATCACCCGCCCCGGGTTGATAATCCGGGTCACTTGGCTCTGGTGGTGGCACCTCAGGTTGGAGGGTACAGATTTACTAAGGTGCTCATGGACGGGGGCAGCAACATTAGTATTCTTTACTATGAAACTTTTCGTCGCATGAGCTTGACTGACAAAGATCTTAAGCCATCGAACATTGTTTTTCATGGCGTGGTGCCTGGTAAGTCGGCATATCCAATGGGCAAATTATCTTTGGAAGTGGCTTTTGGTGATGATCATGATTCCAGGTCTGAGACGTTGATTTTTGAGGTGGTTAAAATCAAGAGCCCTTATCATGCTCTGTTTGGGCGGCCAGCTTATGCTAAGTTCATGGCAAGGCCTTGTTATGTTTATTTACAGCTTAAGATGCCGGGTCGCAGGGGTACCATCACAGTGCATGGGAGCCTGAAGATAGCCTTGGAGTGTGAAGAAGGCGACGCAGCTTATGCTGAGTCTGTGCAGTAGAAGAGTTGAAGTTTTACAAGGATAATGTTGACCCAGCGGATATGACATCTTTGAAGAAGCCAACCATAGAGCATGACCCCCTGTTGAAATTTAAATCAGCTGATGACACTAAGCTAGTTGACTTTGCTCCTGACGATTCATCCAAGCAGTTCAGTATCAGTGCTAATCTGGATTAGAAATAGGAAAGTGCGCTCATCGAGTTCATCCGTAAGAACCCTTCAGACATGCCAGGTGTACCAATGGAACTCGTTGAGCACACTCCCAATATTGATCCACTGTTTAAACCGGTCAAGCAATTCCTTCGCCGTTTTAATGAAGAGAGGCGCAAGGCCATTGGTAAAGAAGTGGCCCGGCTCTTGGCGGCTGGGTGCATTGTTGAAGTTTTTCATCCTGAGTGGTTAGCTAACTCGGTGCTGGTACTTAAGAAAAATGGTACTTGGCGGATGTGCATGGATTATACAGACTTTAATAAGGCCTGTCCGGCTGGTCCTTTTGCTCTCTCTTGTATTGATCAAATTATTGATGCTACGGAGGGTTGTGAGCGCTTGAGTTTTTTGGATGCTTATTCTGGGTATCATCAGATCAAAATGGCAGTTAAGGACCACGAGAAAACAGCCTTTATTACTCCTTTTGGAGCCTTCTGTTATGTGTCTGTGCCTTCTGGGCTCAAGAGTGCCCAGGCGACTTACCAGCGGTGTGTACAAAATTGCCTTCATGATCAGATTGGGCACAATGTTCATGCTTATGTGGATGATATTGTGGTGAAGTCAAGGAAGAAAGAAACCTTGATATATGATTTGAAAGAAACTTTGGACAATATCCGGGTCTACCTGATGATGCTTAACCCGGCCAAGTGTGTCTTTGGTGTACCAGCAGGGAAGCTCTTGGGTTTTATGGTTTCTGAAAGAGGCATTGAGGCTAACCCGGAAAATATGAGGGCTATTACTTCCTTGGCTAAGCCGGTGTGTATCAATGATGTTCAGCGTTTGGCGGGTTGTATTGCGGCCTTGAGCCAGTTCATAAGTCGGTTGGGAGGAAAGGCTATCCCTTTATACCAAATGATGAAGAAAACGAATCACTTTGTCTAGAGTGATGCTGCTGATCAGGAATTTGAAGCCTTGAAGAAACAGTTAGTTGAACCGCAGGTTCTTGCTGCTCCTATTGAAAAAGATCCTTTATTGTTATATGTGGCTGCCAATAGCCGAGTTGTCAGCATGGCAATTGTGGTGGAAAGGAAGGAATCGGGCAAGGAGTATCCGGTTCAGCGGCCGGTTTATTATATCAGTGAGGTGCTCATTGAGTCCAAACAGAGGTATCCACATTGGCAGAAGCTGGTATATGGGGTGTTCATGGCTAGTCGAAAGATCAAGCAATATTTTCTGTCTCATGCCATCACTGTGGTAAGTTCTTCTCCTTTAGGGGATATTATTTCAAAACAAAGAAGCCACAGGTTGGGTAGCCAAGTGGGCCATTGAGCATGGACCCCATGGTTTGAAGTATATGCCTCGCACAACCATCAAGTCTCAAGCACTTGTGGATTTCATCAATGATTGGACAGAGGTGCAGATGCCTGAGGAAAAGCCGGATAGCACAAATTGGACTATTCACTTTGATGGATCCAGACAGTTGGAAGGCTCGGGGGCTGGAGTTATTTTGACTTCCCCACGAGGTGATAAATTTTGTTATGTTTTAAGGTTGATGTTCCCTTGTACTAACAATGTAGCTGAGTATGAGGACTTGCTCCATGGTCTTCGAATGGCTAAGGAGATGAACTTAAGCCGGGTGAGGTGCTTTCGTGGCTTGGATTTGGTGGCTCAGCAAGTTTCAGGCACTTGGGATTCTAAGGACCCACTCATGGCGGCTTATCGCCGAGAGGTTGATGCTATTGCTGGTCACTTCAAGGGCTATCAAGTAGAGCATGTTGATCGAAGGAAAAACGAGGCGGCTGATGCTTTAAGACGGTTGGGGTCCCAGCGTTAGCCGGTGCCACCCAATGTTTTCCTTGATATTCTGCATAATCCTTCAGTCAAATTGCCTACAGAGGAAGATCTCGCTACTCCTGACCCAGAGGCACAACTAGTGGCGGCTCTTCATACTATTCCTGATTGGACAGTTCCATATTTGGCTTATATGACCCGGGGCGAGTTACCTGAAGATGAAACTTTGGCCAGACAAATAACCCGGCGGTCTAAGTCAATGACTATTGCCAATGGAGAGTTGCACCGTTGCAGTGTCACAGGGGTGTTTCAACGTTGTGTTTCTCCCGATGAGGGCCGTGAGATTCTACGAGAGATTCATGAAGGGGATTGTGGTCATCATGCCAGTTCTAAGTCTCTCGTGGTCAAGGCTTTTGGTCATGGATTTTATTGGCTGACGGCTCATGCTGATGCAGAGGGTTTGGTCAGTAAATGTGATGGTTGTTAGAAATTCTCAAGACGAGCTCACGTGCCGGCTCAAGAATTAAGGATGATTCCAATTGCTTGGCCATTTGCAGTATGGGGGCTTGATATGGTTGGACCTTTCAAAAGGTGCAAGGATAAAAAGACCCACATTTTGGTGGCGGTTGACAAATTTACAAAGTGGGTTGAGGCAGAGCCAGTTAGTAAGTGTGACTCGGCGACAACGGTTCAATTCATCAAAAATGTGATTTCCCGTTTTGGCTTTCCCCACAGCATTATAATTGATAATGGTACTAATTTGTCCAAGAGTGCTATGAAAGAGTTTTGTCAACAAGAGCATATTTGGCTTGATGTATCATCAGTGGCTCACCCCCAGTCCAATGGTCAAGCTGAGAGAGCCAATCAAGAAATTTTAAGAGGCATCAAGCCCCGGCTTATGGTCCCTTTGCAGAGGACGCCGGGTTGTTGGGTGGAGGAATTACCCTCAGTGTTACGGAGCATCAATACCACCCCCAATAGATCTATGGGTTACAAGCCTTTCTTCATGGTTTACGGAGCAGAGGCGGTTCTCCCTAGTGACATCCATCACGATTCACCCTGTGTGGCGGCTTATGTTGAAGATGATAATGAAAAAGCACGTCAGGATTCTATTGACCTGTTAGATGAGGAGCGTGACCTGGCGGCGGCTCGTTTGGCAATTTACCAGCAAGATCTGCGTCGTTATCATAGCCGCCGGGTTAAAACCAGGACCTTTCAAGAGGGCGATTTGGTGCTCCGGCTTATCCAGGATCAAACTGATATGCACAAACTATCCCCACCTTGGGAAGGACCTTTTGTGGTATGCAAAAATCTGAACAACGGGTCATACTACCTTATCGATGTTCGAGACCACAAGGACTCACGCACATCGGAGGGGGAGACCCGCCGGCCGTGGAATATTGCTCATCTTCGGCTTTATTATACCTGAGCCACCGGCTCTTGTAATGTACATACTTTGCCAATGTATATATTATGATGAATATAATGAAGTCGGCATCCCTGAATTCAGGGCCTCTATCGTTTCATTTCTAATAATATGAGTCTTTATTGGGACTTCATATGGTCACTTGGGGGCTCCCTGCTCACCGAGCATAGCTATGATTACCCTCTTGATCCGTCTTGTACGCCATGATTACAAAATACTTGGGGGCTTCCTGCTCAATGAGCATAGCTATGACTACCCTGCTGATCCGGCTTGTACGCCTGGAATAAAACATTACTTAGGGGCTCTTTGTTCATGAACAGAGTTTTGATGACCGTTGTAACAGGCTTGGACGCCAGGTGTATTCACCAAAAAATCCAGGTTATCCTGCCTTTGTAAGTCTGCCACTTCGCCCAGGTAATCCTAGAATGACTCGCCATACTCTTGACAGTCAATCTTATAAAGACCCTGAACTTGTCAAAGTTAAAATGGCGATTGGTCTTGTGAGGCCCGACTTACAAGGTTTGAATGAAGGTTTAACTCAGCGGCTGTGCGGCCCTTGAACAACACTTGACTTTGAGGCTTGGCAGCCTATGAAAGCCTTGTTTTCTAATTTATATTTGATTTGAACTTTTTTTAGGTTCATCTCTTGTGGCATGTTAATACATGGTTGAAACCCGATGAGGGCTATGTTGCCTTATGGTTCATATATGAATCTATCCGTAGTTTATTAACCCCGCCTGACTTTGGACTTTAAGTCACCAGCATTTGATGATTTTTTGTGCTTCGAGTACTAGCTCTAAGTTTTGGGATATTACCCCTTGCTGCGTATGGCATTATGAGCCGGCAATATGAATCAGTTGAACAGGGCGTTCTGCTCTCAATCTTTGGGTTGTAACCCTTACTGCATAGGTATGATAAGCCGGCAGTGTGAGAAAATATCACATGTATGATATTTTGTCATGATTATATGAAGGTGTGATTACACCAGCCCTGGTTATGGACTATTTTAGTCACTAGTAATTTTTATATGGGGTATTGTGACCCACCCTGGGGTAAATCGCCAGGGCACTTGTGATCTGTTTGTGTGCAGGAAAAATGATAAATCTGACATGCATAATTGATGATATCATGAGCATAAGTAGCAGGTCTTCAAATGACGGATCAACAGTGTTATGCAAACAAAATGTGCATGATGGCATGACAGATCAGAGTTTAACGAGCCTATTACATGGCTCCACGAGCCCAAATGACTAAGTGTTTTTTCAAGCAATGCTTGATGCTGAAAATTGAGAATCGTCCAGCTGATCAATTCTCCTGGTCTTGGCGGTTTGAAGCTTCCGAGTCATCCCGCGCCGGTTCTTCTTCTCCCTCCATCGTCTAGAAGTCAGGCAATGACCAATTGATGCCAGTCAAGGCTTGAAATTTAGCTTCATCATCGATAAGCTCAGACGGATCGATTTCAGGGGCAAAAGTGTGCTTACGAATTGGAGGGATAAGGTCTGCAATCTTGTAAGCCGACGTGGGCATTTTCTGGTTCTCTACGGTATAAGCCTCCTGATATTTAGACAGATCTATTTCTTCAACAAGTAGGCTCGCCAAAGGACGCATCTCCTTCACACATGCAGCAAAGTCTTTCTTGTCAAAAGGATACTCGTCCTCTTTAAAACTGGGGCAACCAGTGGCTAGCTCGGTCGGGTGTAATTCTGACTGCCATGCCTTTGCCCGGCTTAAAGTCGTAATGGCACCGGCTCTAGCAGGCGACCGTTTGTTTTCTTCAATTCTGGCAGGCAGGACAGAAAGTTGGCTTAAGATGTTGTTGAGAAGAGATGGTGCTTGATTACTTGGAGAGATGGTGGCTATCGTGCGCTGAGCTCCAGTGTATAGTTGTTCTACTAATGTGTGAACCGCCTTGAGCTTTATCAGCATTTCCTTCCCAAGATTTCTGCTTCAGGGACCTGCATGGTATATTTTAATTAAGTTACCTGATGGTTTATAACATGAAAGGTGGAAAGTCATTAAAATATAAAAGATCTTACCAAAAATAGCAAAGGTCATCTAATTGATATGATGCTTCAAACCGGTAAATTCTTTGGTGACCTCCTCTAATGAGGCCTCAGCCCTCTGGATCAGGGAAGCCTTCTCTTCAGCCCAGGCAGCTTTCTTAGTATTGAACTCAGTTTTGAGTTTTTCATTTTTCACCTAAGCTAAACTTGAACTTGGAGTCAGCTTTCCGGGTTTCAGCTTCTTGCGCTTCAAGCTGGGTTTTTAAAATCAGTCAACTGAGAATGAAATTGACTGGATGCTTCCTGAAAGAAAAGGTTGAAACAGGTATGAACAATTATGAAGCAGTATATATTGATAAGTCCCAAGCCCTTTGCAAGCAATAGCACTTGGCACTTGGGGCCTAATGGGTGTAGAAAGTTTCTTTGTGGAATAATACATATTGATAAGTACCAAGCCCTTTGGAAGCAATAGCACTTGGCACTTGGGGGCTAATGCATACGCAGTTTATTTTATAATGCAATGGTAGATGACCCCGGTTCATAATTTTTCAGAAGTTAACCCGGTTTGCACGAGTGACTAGAAGAGATTTTTTATGACAATGATAAGTCCCGGTTTATTCATCTAGATTCAACCGGCCCTTGGTGGCTATAGCTGTGAAGTTGATCATTATTACTAAAGACCCGACTCAACTTAACAGTTTAAGCCGGCCCTCGGGGGCTACAGGTGCAAAGTTGATTATTGAAAGTCCCGGCTTATGTTGATAACTTTAAGCTGGCCCTTGGGGGCTACAGGTTTTGATTGTGCAAAGTGATTATTGAAAGTCCCGGCTTATCTTGATAAGTTTAAGCCGGCCCTTGGGGGCTACAGGTTTTGATTTAGGTGCATAGCTAAAGGCTATCTAACAAGTCTACAGTCTATTATATTCTATCATATTCAGTAGACTTGGGGGCCAAAGGAATATATCTTAAATAAAAGCGAGAATTGATACCTCATGTTTCTGATGCATGTGCTTGACCACGTCAATCTCCAGATCACGGTTGCTGTGTATTTGATTAAGATAGCCAAAGAGGATTTCGCTAATACTCAGATGAGAATAGTTGGCCATGTCAAATTTGACCTTGCGCCTTTCGATCAATTCTTCCTTGGCATAATGCTTTGCTAGAGTAGTAGGATTCCTTGGTTCTTGGAAACTAGTGCCAGTGATCAGAACTTCCTCAGTGTCTGGTTTTGAAGTCTTGACTAGGCTTGGCGGTTTAGTGCCCAAGGGGTCAACAATTATATGATCAGCAGAGGTACCACGATTTTCTGGTGGCAGGTCATCGGCAGGTTCCTCCAGTTGTTGCACGGAGGCCTCAGAAATGGGTGCTTGCTTTACCGGTTCTTGGGATCTTTTGTTGGCTTATTTATCTTAGCCTTTTTGCTAGGCTTTGCTTTCCCACTACAAGAGGATTAAAAAAAGTCAGTATGAGTTTAGAGATGTTGAAAAGTTCAGATAAAGTTGGTACCCAGGGGCAGTCTTGAAAGACGGAAGCAGAGTCTGATATGAAACGCCAGACGAAGAGTGAGAGGTCCCCTGGTAATTTGAGTCAGAAGGACTAAGTCTTTGATGAATAAAATCTGCCTGAGAATAAATAGAGTTGGAATTTTTGGAGGTACCTCATTCGGTGTTTGCGTGGGGCTGGTGTGTTAGGTAAACCAGAGGAAAGTTCTCTGCCTCCACTGGTCCGGGTTCTGCGCCACGTCTCATGCTGTTGTTGCTTCAAAATAAAGTTGGGATCCATGTGAGCTAAAGGGTTAGAAAACCTTACTTTCCGGATCACTCATCGAATTTTCTGTCTTGGCAAGGGCTCTGAGTCGGAGGAAATAATAGTTACCTCGTCATCACCCACTTGGCTGGTTTCCGCGTCATCCTGATAGCAATCAGTGTCAATAAGATGGATCAAACAAGAGCCAAGGGAATCAAGGTCTACCTCCGACTCATCATCTTTGTCCAAATTGAACATATCAGAAGCAGTGGATTTCTTTTTGTTCTTCTTTACGGCTTTGGTCTTAGCCCTGGCCTTCTTGGCAGCTTTTTCATCATATTTTTTATCCCAAAAGGCGGATCCAGCCTGCAACAAATTACAATAAAGGTTGGGGATTTCTAGGTTCTATGAACAACGAAGTAAAGTATATAAACCGGACAGACTTACATCCGGTGCCGGGTTGAGTGTGTAGAAGGGATTTAGCCCCACTTGGCTGCAGCTCTCCAAACTTTCATTGAGAAGAGTCTTGGTCATCTCATTGATAGCTTTATCATTCAAACGCGTTGAACGGTAACATAGTGGGTCTTTGGTATCGCCGGTATATGTACACATTAAACCGGGTTGGCGGCTTAAAGGTATGATCCTCCAAGCTACCCAGCATGCATCGAACCAGGTCAACCCCGGTCAATCCATTTCCCAATAGTGCTCTCACCTTTGAGAAGGTAGGCGCAAGTTTGGCCCGTTCAGCAGTGGTAAGCCGGTCGGGGAGAGGATGCTTCGGGTTGAGCCGTTGGTCATGGAAGCCGGGCATGGGGTTCTCATCAGCAAGAGAAGTATCTTTGCAGTAGAACCAAGTTTTATACCAATCCTTGGGATGGCTTGGAAGTTTAGCATAAGGAAAAATGGTGTCTCTGCGTCATTGAATTGAGATCCCTCCAAGCTCCTGACTGGGCCCATCAGTGAAATCATTTTGGCGGTTCAAGTAAAAGTACTCTCTAAAGAGTTCAACTCTAGGTTCCTCTCGAAGGTATACTTCGCAGAAGACTTGGAAATTGCAGATATTTGACACGCAATTGGGTCCAATGTCTTGATGATGAAGTTGGAGAAAATGCAGAATGTCACGGAAGAATTTTGACCCGGGCGGGGAGAAGCCCTGGTTCATATGATCAGTGAAAACGATAACTTCACCATCCTATGGTTGAGGTCTGACTTCGGCCGGTTTTGGAACACGCTAGTGAATGATGTTTTTTGTCGGTAAGGAACCAATCTTGACATATTCTTGGAGCATTTCCTCGGTAACGATGGATAGGACCCAGTCGCATGATGTGACGGTCTTAGGCATGATTGGGTGTACGGCCTACACAAGGCGATTCAAGATGTTATTAAACCGGCGGATATCTGGTGAGTTACAAATTATAGTTTAAACCGCTGTACAAAGTTAATGGCTATGGAAATATAATTCAAAGTATGCAATTGTCAAACCGGAGGATTGAAATATGAGGATGAATAAACCAGCCTAATTAAACTAGAAGGATATTGCTGGATTATTGACTTTGAGATGAATGATGGCGGCTTAAACGGGGCCTAATGATATATGATGGGTCACGGTTTATGACATAAGCCGCCATGGCAGTTTTTGGTGCTTCAAATCCTTCAAGTGAAAATTTTGCTAAGTGGTGGACAAACAGGTTTCACAAGCTAAAGCTATAATTTTGGATCTACCACAGTTCAGAAAAGCAGTAAAATTCTAGCCTAAGGTGGCGGCAGTGGAAAAGTTTGGATGTTCTAATGAGATCTTATATGGAGAGATGCTATTCTAATGATGAAAATAATGTTAAAACCACTTCCGCACAAAATTTATGGCCTATCCAGATTAAAAACAATCAGAGTTGGTGGAAACAGCACAAGAACGACAAGAACACTGACGAGCGGCCCGAACCCTAATACAGATCTGAGATGAAAGGGGGAGGTGCACTTACAGGTGACACTGGTGCGCGTCGGTCCTAAACAAACAGTTTTTTACCCCTTTCCGCGACCGCATTTGGAACCGTCGCCAAGTGAGCGTGGGCGATAGGGGGGGTCCTTCCCACACGACCCAGAAACCATCGGGGTTAGGGAGTCTCGATGCATACAATCGTCCCTATATAATCGTTTCCGATATCTCGAATATCCCAAACGCTTCATCCTTGCTACTCGTTTGTGCTCGCATTGCCATCGCAGTCGGAGTTTTGTGGTTCTGCCTAAAACCAGATAGATTCTAGGTACGGGAGCTTTTCAGGCAGATTTTAGGCAGATTCCAGGCACGGGAGATTTACGATGCCTAGCACATCACAAACAGTTCATGATAATAAACCGTGTATGATAGGTAGACAATCACACACATTTAGTTTTCCCGCACCGTATGTGATAGTGTCTGACATCACACACGCTTTGTGAACGGCAACTGTGTGCATGCTTGCACACGTTTCCTCTCTGTGAACCGTCTCGGATTATGGTGTATATCGCAAACGCTTGTGTTTTACCAACCGTGTGTGCCGTAATGACCTGCACAATGTAATGTAGCCCTAATTTAATTGCTGCTATTTAAAATTGTACCTAATTTAAACTTGAAAGTAGGCTATAGCTTTATTCATATCCATCAGGTTCAAACAACCAATGCATTATTCGATTCACAGGTACATATGTTTAAGAATTACAGAAGCACCAAATAAAGAATGATGTGCCAGGGTTCTATACTTGTACTATTGCAGATGGTAAAGAAAGAGCCGACAGACATTCCAGTTGTTGAACAAGGTGAAGCGGAATGGCCCTATTGTGCTCTCCTGGATGCAGAAGGCATGCATGACTCTAGTCCAACCCCTTGTGATGGTCGACAGCCAATCATGTAGTTTGAGAGGTAATCTTGAGTAAACTGCTTCAGGATCCACTGCAAAAGAAAAAAGATTCAAATATTGTCATCTAACACAACTCATTACGGGCAGTAAAAAGAAGGCTACAGGGTTCTTACTTACCATCCTGCAGTTCACTGTTGTCTTTCATAAAGTGTAAACATCGATTGACATCTTTTGACCCATTTTAGTAACAATCTTTATCAGTTTCCTCACTTGATGCTGGTTCATGAATATCTCCTTGCCCCGTGCGTAGAAAGGGTCGAAGTGTGGATCTTTAGCAATGATATATGTACCTAAAAGCACCAAGTTAATATTAGAAGCTAAACAACAATTGAAAAATGATGTAGTACAAAATTCCATCCATCCCATTATATAAGATTTTATTACATGTATATCTAGACATCATTAGAACATTAAGGTAACACTCTTCCTTGTTGCTATGTAGCGTGGGATTGCATATTTAGTCATTCAGTACAATGCATGTTGCTAAACAACAATTGAAAAATGAAAAGGCAAGTTAACTGCAATATCCTTAACAGCAACATAATATTCATAGTGGTATTGTTGAAACTGTTATTGATGAAATTGAACTGCGCAACAAATAATTGCACATATAGAGCATCACATTGTGAACAACTAAAATAAACAATTCATAAGGACATCTCTAGGCGATCCTTAAAAAGTTAAAGGACTAAAACCCTTAGTGGATATATATATATACTCCAGCAATTTTTGGCCTTTTCTAGTCGATCCCCTAAACTTAAGGTTGTAAACTTCAATTTGATCAAGTTCAAAGCAGGTTCAACTGAAAGTAGCATGCATTCAAACATAAACATAGATAGTTTTGCATAACCGAACATAAAACATAAATTTAAACGAAGTTAAACTACTTTCGGTCGAAGTAGAGGTCGAGCCAATCCTTCCTCATCATGTACGGTGTGCCGCGAGCCGGGTCCGGGCCAGTATCGTCTTCGGGGTCGTTCGGGAAGGCACTCCTCCACTCATCGACGTCGATCTCCTCGTCCTGGGGGCCCACCTCGACGCCCTCCGTGCCGCCGTCGCTGCTGCCTTTGACCTCGTCATCACAGGAGAGCGTGATAACCTCGCAGCCCTCCGCGCCGCCGTCCTTGCCACCTTCGACCTCGTCATCGGAGGAGAGCGCGATAACCTCGACGCCCTCCGCGCCGGCAAAGATCGCCACCTCCGCCTCCACGAGCTCCGGGTGCTGCCAGCGAAGCTCTTGCATGTAGGCCTTGTCGGCGGCCTCGGCCTCGAGACGCTCCCACGCCTCGCGGTACTCCCGCGCCATAGCCGAGCTCACCACCCCTAGCTCCGGGGGAACGAGGTGGACCGGATGTGTGCCGAAGGGCCTAGCCGTCGCGCCGTGGTAGCAGACCTGCCAGCAGTCATACTCCATGGTCGCGGGCTCGGCCGTGTGGAAGCTACCGAGCCACGGACAGGTGTGGGTCTCTTGATCTGTAATCTCGGCGACCCACGTCCCCCACCGCCGCTGCCGGACCCCGTGTTAGGACTTTGTTGGCTGCCGGGTCCGGGGGAGGACGGGGAAGTCCTCGAACCAGCGTAGGGGCGCGGCGGCGGGCGGATCGGGGGACCGGCGACGGTGGATCGAGCCTGCGGAGGACGACGGGGCCACCTCGGCGGCCACCTCGCCGGTGTCGGGCGAAAAGGCCGCGATGTAACTCTTTTTGGCCATTGGCTACTCGAGCTCCCCGGCAGACAGGAAGAGGTTGAGGATGGAGGCGCCGGCGATGGCGGCAACCTACCAATGGTTTCGAGGGTTGTGTGTGTCTGTGTGAGCGGAGGTTGTGTTTGAGGAAATACCGCGGCAACTGAAAATTTTACTAGGCGGGAGTAACAAGGCGGGGCTACTGAAAATTTGCATCAAGCGTGAGCAGATATTTTTGAGATTGCGAGGGATGCAGAGGCGGGGTTTTGGGGGGAGCGAGCTAGTGTGCTTGACACGCCAGCTGTGTACTGTAGTCGACGCACCTTCTCGCGTAAGCCATAGGCGTACTATACACCGACGGTGCTCCAAGATATCTTGTACTACATCTCACACAGTTGGTGAGAATAAACTGTGTGGGATCTACTTGATTTGAATTCAAGAATGGTGCATACAAATTGGTTGAAAAATCAAATCTGTGCCCTTCAATGCATGCTTAGGTCCCATGGAAGAAATGGGAATGAATTTTTCGGGGTTCGTTTGGCCTTTTTTATACATTAACTGGGTTTTCTAGGGATTTTATGTGCATAATTCAAATTTGAACTACAAGCACATGCTCTAATGCACTAAAGTTGGTTGAAAAATCACATGTGTGTCCTTGGGTGAATTTCTAGGTCCCATGCAAGAGATTGGAATGAATTTCAAACACTAGGGCATTGTTGATTGCCAGCAAAATGTTGAGATACCTGGTTTTTAAATTCTAGTAACTCCAAAACTCGTCTGAAATTCATGAAACTTGGCATGCTATCATGGAGCAGCATCAACATGCTGTGGTAAATTTTTTGTCCCATTTGGGCCAGGTTTGGGTATGAGCTTCTCACAAACAGAGCTTCTCACAACAAGCATGATGGTTTTGATAGGGAACGTACCACCTTTGGGGACGAGACAATATTCGTTGCCTCTTATTGCTATAAAAAAATTCTAGCATCAACATAGAATAACATGAGTTTTGTGTTCAGTCTTGGAATTTTTCGGGGTTCATTTGGCCTCTTTTATACATTAACTGGGTTTTCTAGGCATTTTATGTGCATAATTCAAATTTGAACTACAAGCACATACTCCAATGCACCAAAGTTGGTTGAAAATCACATGTGTGTCCTTGGGTGAATTTCTAGGTCCCATGCAAGAGATGGGAATGAATTTCAAACACCAGGGCACTGTTGATTGCCGGCAAAATGTTGAGATGCCTGGTTTTTAAATTCTAGTAAATCCAAAACTCATCTGAAATTCATGAAACTTGGCATGCTATCAGGGAGCAGCATCAACATGCCGTGGTGAAATTTTTGTCCCATTTGGGGCAGGTTTGGGTATAAGCTTCTCACAAATCAGAGCTTCTCACAACAAGCATGATGGTTTTGATAGGGAACGTACCACCTTTGGGGACGAGACAATATATGTTGCCTCTTATTGCTTTCAAAAAAAATTATAGTGTCAACATAGAACAACAGGAGTGTTGTGTTCAATCTTGGAATTTTCCGGGGTTTGTTTGGCCTTTTTTAGACATTAACTGGTTTTTCTAGGCATTTTATGTGCATAATTCAAATTTGAACTACAAGCACATGCTCCAATGCACCAAAGTTGGTTAAAAAATCACATGTGTGTCCTTAAGTGAATTTCTAGCTCCCATGCAAGAGATGGGAATGAAATTCAAACACCATGGCACTGTTGATTGCCGGCAAAACGTTGAGATGCCTGGTTTTTAAATTCTAGTAAATCCAAAACTCGTCTGAAATTCATGAAACTTGGCATGCTATCATGGAGCGGCATCAACATGCCGTGGTGAAAATTTTGTCCCATTTGGGGCAGGTTCGTGTCTAAGCTTCTCACAAACCAGAGCTTCTCACAACAAGCACGATGGTTTTGATAGGGAAAGTACCACCTTTGGTGACGGGACAATATCCGTTGCCTCTTATTGCTTTCAAAAAAATTCTAGTGTCAACATAGAACAACAGGAGTGTTGTGTTCAATCTTGGAATTTTTTGGGGTTCGTTTGGCCTTTTTTAGACATTAACAGGTTTTTCTAGGCATTTTATGTGCATAATTCAACTACAAGCACATGCTCCAATGCACCAAAGATGGTTGAAAAATCACATGTGTGTCCTTAAGTGAATTTCTAGCTCACATGCAAGAGATGGGAATGAAATTCAAACACCATGGCACTGTTGATTGCCGGCAAAACGTTGAGATGCCTGGTTTTGAAATTCTAGTAAATCCAAAACTAGTCTGAAATTCATGAAACTTGGCATGCTATCATGGAGCGGTATCAACATGCCATGGTGAAAATTTTGTCCCATTTGGGGCAGGTTCGTGTCTAAGCTTCTCACAAACAAGAGCTTCTCACAACAAGCATGATGGTTTCGATAGGGAAAGTACCACCTTTTGTGACGGACGATATCCGTTGCCTCTTATTGCTTTCAAAAAATTTCTAGTGTCAACATAAAACAACAGGAGTGTTGTGTTCAATCTTTGAATTTTTGGGGTTCGTTTGGCCTTTTTATACATTAACTGGGTTTTCTAGGCATTTTATGTGCATAATTCAAATTTGAACTACAAGCACATGCTCCCGTGCACTAAAGTTGGTTGAAAAATCACATGTGTGTCCTTGGGTGAATTTCTTGGTCCCATGCAAGAGATGGGAATGAAATTCAAACACCAGGGCACTGTTGATTGCCGGCAAAACATTGAGATGCCTGGTTTTTAAATTCTAGTAAATCCAAAACTCGTATGAAAGTCATGAAACTTGGCATGCTATCATGGAGCGGCATCAACATGCCATGGTAAAAAAATTGTTCCGTTTGGGGCAGGTTCGGGTATAAGCTTCTCACAAACCAGAGCTTCTCACAACAAGCATGATGGTTTCGATAGGGAATGTCCCACCTTTGGGGACGAAACGATGTCCATTGCCTCTTATTGCTTTCAAATATTTTCTAGTGTCAACATAGAACAACAGGAGTGTTGTGTCATTTTTTGTCATTTTCGGGGTTCGTTTGGACATTTTTTATGCATTAACTGGGTTTTCTAGGCATTTTATGTGCATAATTCAAATTTGAACTACAAGCACATGCTCCAATGCACTAAGGTTGGTTGAAAAATCTAATATGTGGCCTTGGGTGAATTTCTAGGTCCCATGCAAGGGATGGGAATGAAATTCAAACACCATGGCATTGTTGATTGCCGGTAAAACATTGAGATGCCTGGTTTTTAAATTCTAGTTAATCCAAAACTCGTGTGAAATTCATGAAACTTGGCTTGCTATCATGGAGCGGCATCAACATGCCGTGTTAAAAAAATTGTCCCATTTGGGGCAGGTTCGGGTATATGCTTCTCACAAACCAGAGCTTCTCGCAACAACCATGATTGTTTCGGTAGGGAACGTCCCACCTTTGGGGACGAAACGATATCGATTGCCTCTTATTGCTTTCAAAAATTTTCTCATGTCAACATAGAACAACAGGAGTGTTGTGTCAATTTTTGGGATTTTTCGGGGTTTGTTTGGACATTTTTATGCATTAATTGAGTTTTCAATGCATTTATGTGCATAATTCACATTTGAACTACATGCACATGCTCCAGTGCATATAAATTGGTTGAAAAATCAAATATGTGTCCTTGGGTGCATGCTTAGGTCCCATGCAAGAAATGGGAATGAACTTGAAACACCAGGGCACCATTGATTACCTGCAAAACATTGAGATGCCTCGTTTTTAAATTCTAGTAAATCCAAAACTCGTTTGAAATTCATGAAACTTGGCATGCTTTAATGGAGCGGCATTAACATGTCATGGTAAAAAATTTTGTTCCGTTAGGGGCAGGTTTGGGTATATGCTTCTCACAAACCAGAGCTTCTCACAACAAGCATCATGGTTTTGGTAGGGAACGTCCCACCTTTGGGGACGAAACGATATCCACTGCCTCTTATTGCTACCAATATTATTCTTGTGTCAACATAGAACAACAGGAGTGTTGTGTCAATTTTTGTGATTTTTTGGGGTTCTTTTGGACATTTTTATGCATTAACTGAGTTTTCAATGCATTTATGTGCATAATTCAAATTTGAACTACATGCACATGCTCCAGTGCGTATTAATTGGTTGAAAAAACAAATATGTGTCCTTGGGTGCATTCTCAGGTCCCACGCAATAAATGGGAATGAATTTCAAACACCAGGGCACCATTGATTGCCGACAAAACACCGTTGGGTGCATCCTGCTGTAGTGTGATGAGGAGCAGCGGTGGCGCGCCGGAGTTCTCTGATCCGATCAGGTCGATGCAGCGGCCTGGGTTGATGCAGCAGTTGGAGATCGCGGCGGCAGAGCTCGAGTACTGGTGCGGTGGTGCGAAGGAGGAAGACGAAGGAGCAAACGAGGGGAAAATGATAAAGACCCCTATCCCTATTTATAAGGGGGTAGATACAAGGCAGGCACGGGAATCGAGGAGGCTAAAATCATCATGTGGCTATATGGATGCCTCGTTTTTCAGGATGCTCATTAAGATAAGTATCAATTAAGGTGTTCTGAGTTTCACGCGATATTAATGTGAAATGACGTCACGGCGGTTTAAGAAGATTCTGTGAGCTGATGTCATGGCGGGTTACAGCAAAGTTTATCAAACAAGCGATGCAAGATTTTTGACAAGACAGGTATATGAACAAGTTCAACTCAACCTGGGGCCTAATGTTGGGGATATAACTACTGGGTATGAACCGCCCAGGAGGGGCCGAGTCATACCACTGGCGACTTATCAAAGAAGATGGTGGATCATGCAAGCCCGTTGAGGGAGTCCTGGATTAGGGGGTATCCGGACAACCGGACTATAACCTTTGGCCGGACTGTTGGACTATGAAGATACAAGATTGAAGACTTTGTCCCATGTCCGGATGGGACTTTCGTTGGCGTAGAAGGCAAGCTTGGCAATACGGATATCTAGATCTCCTTCCTTGTAACCGACTCTATGTAACCCTAGCCCCCTCCGGTGTCTATATAAACTGGAGGGTTTAGTCCATAGGACACAACAACAATCATACCATAGGCTAGCTTCTAGGGTTTAGCCACTCTGATCTCGTGGTAGATCTACTCTTGTACTACCCATATCATTAATATTAATCAAGCAGGAGTAGGGTTTTACCTCCATCGAGAGGGCCCGAACCTGGGTAAAAACATCGTGTCCCTTGTCTCCTGTTACCATCCGCCTAGACGCACAGTTCGGGACCCCCTACCCGAGATCCGCCGGTTTTGACACCGACATTGGTGCTTTCATTAAGAGTTCCTCTGTGTCGTCACCTTTAGGCTTGATGGCTCCTCCAATCATCAACAGCGATGCAGTCTAGGGTGAGACTTTTCTCCTCGGACAGATCTTCGTGTTCGGCGGCTTTGCACTGCGGGCCAATTCGCTTGGCCATCTGGAGCGGATTGAACAGTGTCCAGGAGACCGCACCTGCATCCCCTCTGACCTTTAATTTGGAGCCAACTGCGCCATCCGAGGACGGGTGGCTAGACCCCGCCGCGGAGGCAGTAGCCTCAACGGCGATCGAGCAGAACACAAACCTTACCCTTCGCGAGGTCCATGACTCCACATTGTCGGACTCTCCTCCAGACTCTGAGCCATCCGCGCCCCTGCCAATCGAGTCCAATTGGGCGCCGATCATGGAGTTCACCGTCGCGGATATCTTTTAGCACTCGCCCTTCAGCGACATATTGAATTCACTAAGGTATCTCTCTTTGTCAGGACACTCCTGGCCGGATTATGACCGGCGGGATTGGGACGCGGACGACGAAGAAATTCGACGCCCACCCACCACCCACTTCATAGCCACTGTCGATGATTTGACCGACATGCTCGACTTCGACTCCGAAGACATCGACAGTATGGACGACGATGTAGGAGACGAACAGGAACCAGCGCCTACAGGGCACTGGAAAGCCACCTCGTCGCATGGTATATATATGGTGGACACACCCAAAGAAGGGAATGGCGACGGAACAGCAGAGGATGACCCCTCCAAGAAGCAACCTAAGCGCCGGCGTCAGTGGCGCCGCTCTAAGTCTCGCCAAAGCAAAAACGGTGATTCCGGCACAGGAGATAATAACACCCCGGATAGTGCCTAAGACAACCCCCTCCAGCAAGATTCAGCGCAGGAGGATGGAGAAGCCAGCTGAGGGAGTCCTGGATTAGGGGGTGTCCGGGTAACCGGACTATAACCTTCAACCGGACTCCTAGACTATGAAGATACAAGATTGAAGACTTTGTCCCGTGTCCGGATGGGACTTTCCTTGGCGATGCGGATATTCAGATCTCCTACCATTGTAACCAACTTTGTGTAACCCTAACCCTCTCCGGTGTCTATATAAAACGAAGGGTTTTAGTCCATAGGACAACCCCAACATACAACAATCATACCATAGGATAGCTTCTAGGGTTTAGCCTCATTGATCTCGTGGTAGATCTACTCTTGTACTACCCATATCATCAATATTAATCAAGCAGGATGTAGGGTTTTACCTCCATCAAGAGGGCCCAAACCTGGGTAAAACGTTGTGTCCCTTATCTCCTGTTACCATCCGCCTAAACGCACAGTTCGGGACCCCCTACCCGAGATCCGCCGGTTTTGACACCGACATTGGTGCTTTCATTGAGAGTTCCTCTGTGTCGTCGCTTTTAGGCCCGATGGCTCCTTTGATCATCAACAACGATGCGGTCCAGGGTGAGACTTTTCTCCCCATACAGATATTCGTCTTCGGCGGCTTCGCACTGCGGGCCTGTTTGCCTGGCCACCTGGAGCAGATCGAAAGCTACGCCCCTGGCCATCAGGTCAGATTTGGAAGTTTAAACTACACGGCTGACATCCGCGGGGACTTGATCTTCAACGGATTCGAGCCACAGCCAAGCACGCCGCACTGTCTCGATGGGCATGATCTAGCTCTGCCGCCGAACAGTGTCCTGGAGGCCGCACGCGCATTGGTTCCGACCCTTAATTCGGAGCCTACTGCGCCGATCGAGGATGAGTGGTTGGACGCCGCCTCGGGGGCTGCGATCCCAAAGGTGATCGAGCCGAACGCCAGCCCCGCACCCCGCAAGGACCGTGACTCCGAGGGGCCGGATTCATCTCCGGACTCCGCGCCCTCCGCGCACCCGCCGATTGGGCGCCGATCATGGAGTTCACCGCCGCGGACATCTTTCAGCACTCACCCTTCAGCGACATCCTGAAGTGGCTAAAGTCTCTCTCTTTATCAGGAGAGCCCTGGCCGGACTACGGTCAGCAAGGTTGGGATACGGACGACGAAGAAATTCAAAGCCCACCCACCACCCACTTCGTAGCCACTGTCGATGACTTAACCGACATGCGCGACTTCGACTCCGACTCCGAAGACATTGACGGTATGGACGACGATGCAGGAGACGACCAAGAACCAGCACCTGTAGGGCACTGGAAGGCCACCTCGTCATACGACATATATATGGTGGACACTCCAAAAGATGGAGATAGTGATGGAACAGCGGAGGATGACGCATCCAATAAACAAACCAAGCGCCGGCGTCAGCGGCGCTGCTCTAAATCCCGCCAAAGCAAAAATGGTGATTCCGGCACGGGAGATAATACTACTCCGGATAGCGCCGAAGAACACCCCCTCCAGCAAGATTTGGCACAGGAGGATGGAGAAGCAAGCCCTCACGAGAGAGCGGCAGACAGAGAGGTTGAGGATGATAATTATATGCCTCCCTCCGAAGACGAGGCAAGCCTTGACGACAACGAATTCATCGTGCCAGCGGATCCCGCCGAACAAGAGCGTTTTAAACGCAGGCTTATAGCCACGGCAAGCAGCCTCAAGAAAAAGCAGCAACAGCTTAGAGCTGATCAAGATTTGCTAGCTGACAGATGGACTGAAACCCTAGCGGCTGAGGAACTGACTACGCTGCGCTCCACGGTAAACAGGGACGATGTGATACTCGACAAAAGATCCAAGGCCACCTCCTTTAAACCAGCGGACGAAATAGTCAAATTCCAGGTCCATCCAACGGACCTCAATAAAACAGCTTCCATCAGGGCACAATTAAACCCCGATGTAGACGCCGCATTGCGACAATTCCTACGTGAAAATTGGGACATCTTCGCCTGGCACCCTTCAGACATGCCAGGAATCCCACGCAGGCTGGCCGAACACAGCTTAAATACCCTAAAAGGATTCAAACCGGTCAAACAAGCCCTTCGGCGTTTCTCCGAACCCAAGAGACAGGCCATGGGAGAGGAGCTAGCCAAGCTACTGGAGGCCGGATTCATCAAAGATATAAAACATTCGGACTGGCTAGCAAACTTGGTGATGGTACCAAAGAAGGACAAATCCTAGCGCCTGTGCGTTGATTTCAAAGACCGTAACAAGGCTTGCCCAAAGGATCCCTTCCCCCTCCCCCGCATCGATCAAATTATCGACGCCACTGCAGGACACGATTCGTTGTGTTTCCTCGACGCATACCCCGGCTACCATCAAATCAAGATGGCAGAGTCAGACCAAGCCGAAACGGCATTCATCACACCATACGACCCATTCTGCTTCAACACAATGCCCTTCGGGCTCAAAAACGCCGGCGCAACATATCAGTGCATGATTCAGACATGTCTAGCAAACCAGATCGACAAAACAGTGGAGGCATACGTGGATGATGTGGTCATAAAAACAAGACATGTCGAATCTCTAGTAGACGACTTGAGGCTTACATTCGATAACCTCCGAACATACGACATCAAGCTCAACCCGGAAAAATGCGTTTTTGGCGTTCCAGCCAGAAAGCTCTTGGGCTTCATCGTATCCGGCAGAGGAATTGAAGCAAATCCAGCCAAGATCCGAGCTTTGTCGCAATTGGATATCCCACAGGACCTCAAACAAATACAAAAATGAACCGGATGGGTGGCAGCTCTAAGCCGCTTCATCTCCCGCTTGGGAGAAAAGGCACTACCCCTTTATCGCCTCCTTCGGCGCACCGAACACTTCGAGTGGATGGATGCCGCCATGGCCGGACTCAACGAAATAAAAGCCATATTGGCAACTAACCCAGTCCTGGCCGCGCCAAATATCGGCGAACCAATGCTATTGTACATTGCTGCAACCCACCAGGTTGTCAGCGCAGTGCTCGTCGTCGAGCAAGAAACGGACGGACACAAATTCCCCCTTCAAAAGTCGGTCTATTACGTGTCCACTGTCCTCACTCCATGCAAATCACGGTACCCGCATTATCTTGCATACGCGGTATTCATGGCATCCCGGAAGCTACGACACTACTTTCAAGAGTGTTCGATAACAGTAGCATCGGAAGTACCACTCAACGACATTATAAACAACCGCGATGCAACGGGCCGGATTGCAAAATGGGCCATCGAGCTCCTCCCGTTCGACATAACTTATAAGCCACGGCGAGCTATCAAGTCGCAAGTTTTGGCCGACTTCGTCGCAGAATGGACGGAGGCCGAACTCCCTAAAGAGTACGGCACATACTCAAACTGGATCATGCATTTCGACGGCTCCAAAATGTTGGCCGGACTAGGGGCCGGCGTCGTTTTGACATCCCCCACAGGAGATGCAGTTCAATATGTACTCCAGATTATGTACACGGACTCCAACAATGCAGCCGAATATGAGGCCCTTTTACATGGTCTCCGGATGGCAGTATCCATGGGCATTCAACGCCTAGAGGTGCGCGGGGATTCGAACCTCGCGATATCCCAAATAAATGGAGACTTCGATGCCAAGGATCCAAAAATGGTAGCTTACCGCAACACCGTCTTAAAAATGTCAGCTCGGTTCGAGGGGCTCGAATTTCACCACATAGCCCGGGAAAACAATCAGGCGGAAGACGTCCTGGCACGCATCGGCGCAAAACGCGATGCAGTCCCCCCCCCCAACATATTATTGGAAAGGCTGTTCAACCCATCCGTAGTATGGGAAGGGGAACCTGGTAATAACAGCCCGGACCCAACCGCACTATCCGGCACCGAACAATCTGACATAATCGGAGGCTCTGCCAATGAAATTACAACTTCAGCCCACATAATAATGGCCGTCATCGCCCCGTGGACAGAACCATTCCTAGCCTACCTTACTAGGCAGGAGCTCCCAGAGGACCAAAATGAGGCACGCTGCATAGTGCGGCGAGCTAAGGCCTATAAAGTCCATGAGGGAGAACTTTATAAGAAAAGCACTACCGGAGTCCTTCAAAGGTGCATCTCCGAAGAGGAAGGGCGGAACTTGCTGGCTGAAATTCATGCCGGACTCGATGGTCATCACGCGCAGCTTGGTCCCTTGTAAGCAAGGCTTTCCGTGCAGGCTTTTATTGGCCGACGGCCCGGGCAGACGCTCAGGACTTGGTCCAACGATGTGTCGGTTGCTAGCTTTTCGCAAACCAAAGCCATATGCCACCCACCGCCTTCCAAACTATCCCCATCACTTGGCCTTTCGCGGTCTGGGGGCTTGACATGGTTGGACCCCTTAAAGGCGGAACCCAAAAGAAAAAATACTTACTGGTCATGGTGGACAAGTTCACCAAATGGATAGAAGCCAAGCCTGTTAAGACGGCCGAATCCGGACCGGTGATAGACTTCATATCCGGGGTCGTACACCGTTACGGTGTCCCCCATAGGATCATCACTGATAACGGCATGAACTTTATGGCCGATGAGGTAAAACTCTGGTGCAAAAACATGGGCATCAAGCTCGATTATGCATCCGTCTATCACCCACAAACTAACGGCCAGGTCGAACGTGCAAATGGTCTTATTATGAGCGGCATCAAACCTAGACTAGTGCGGTCCCTCAAGGAATACAACACGCACTGCGTAGAGGAGCTCGACTCCGTACTCTGGGGGCTGCGGACGACGCCGAATCGCACCACCGGATACACACCATTCTTCATGGTGTACGGCGCAGAGGATGTTTTGCCTTGCGACATAATTCATGACTCACCTCAAGTGCGCATGTACGTAGAAAGAGAAGCCGAACTCGATCGGCAGGACAATTTGGACGCCTTGGAGGAGGAGCGTGACGTGGCAAAAGCCCGTTCCGCATTTTATCAACAGCAGGCTCGAAGATATCAAAGCAAAGAAGTACGGGCCAAAAATTACAACGTTGGCGAACTAGTTCTACGCCTGCTGGACAAGAAAAAGGACAAACTGAAGCCTAAGTGGGAAGGTCCCTTCATAATCGACCAAGTCCTGACTGGTGGAGTGTACCGCCTGCGAGATGCGTCGGACAACCGACTCGAGCCGAACCCATGGAACGCAGCCTGTCTCCAAAGATTCTATGCCTAGCGCCGGACTCTGTGTTCGTCTCCTACCTCTGTCCATTTTTTATATTTTCTGTCTTACATTTCTCTCCTTCCCTTAAAGGCTCATCAAGAGGAGTGCTATCCGCGCTCACTAAACCTGGGGGCTTCTTTAAACAGAAGCTTATTTATACGGGCTTCATGCCCAACACATGTGTCAAACTTCCGCATGTGCCTTTGATCACCATTATATGCATCGATATGACCTAAGTTTTGGCCAAGCTGGGTTGCCTGGCTCCTGTGCTTACCCCTACGTTCCCGATTGTTCGGCTAGGTGGTAAAGGGAGCACCTCTGCGATTGTTACTGCCGGGTCAGCCGGATGTCTACCTCAGACTGGGTGAAGCCGAAAGCTAGCGTTCTTAAGGGAATATTCGGTCGGTGAACTAAAGATGACCTTTTTGACTTATTTTTGTGCCCCCAGATGCTTTTTCTGCGTTCGCAGTCCGGACATGCACTTTAGGGCATGCCTCCCAGAGAAAGGAACCCCTAACGGAACTATTCTCTCTGGAAGATGTTTCTTACTAACCATGTAATATAACATAACTAGTTGGGCACTTGTCTGATAAAGCACTAATGACCCATACGCCTGGTCTTCATGCATACCCCGGTTCTTATATAACCGCAAGGGTATTCGGACACACTCCGGACCGTCAGGTCCCGAGGTCGAAGCGAAAAGGTCGGCAACGACAAACGATCTACAATCCGGCTAGAAGGCATTACACATGTCAATTAAAATTACATAGTCAATATGACTGATCGTATTCCTCTTCAATACCATCCAACAGGCTGTCTAGTTTACAGTCCTGCTGGGAATACTTCGTGGCCAATTCTACTTGGCCGTACACTAAACTTACAGGGATCTCCTTCCCGTCAGGCCCAACAGGTCCGACCTCGGCCATGTGGTTTGGGTCAGCCTTCGTGTACCACATCTTCACCATGGCCCAGGCCTCCCTAGCGCCTTGACGGCAGGTCGATATCTTCCACAACCAGAAGCGCTGCCACGCTCCCTTCAGCTTCTCTGCAAGCTCTCCAAGGCCCTCGGGCATGGAGAGGGAAGGCCATAAGGCCTGAGCAACGCCTTGCATCGCCTGCCGAACTCGCTCGTGCAGTTGCGAGAGCTCGGGGAGAAGGTCACCCAAAGAACCAGGCATCTCCTCTGCAGGACGACCTGTTAGCATACCTACAGACATAACTATGTTAGTCAACTTCCTCGCCGAACTCCTTTTTGAGAGTTCGTTCAAGCACTTACTAAATATGTCGCGTTGAAGCCGTTGATTCTCCTTAGTGGAGTCCGACAGCTGGGCACGAACATCCTTTAGTTGAACGTCCAGCTTGGTGTTGGCATCTTGAAGATCACTCTTCTCTCGCCTCACCTTTGTCAGCACGCTCTCACCAGCCTCTAACTGGCGCAGAAGTTGTTGCTTTTTTGGATCCAGTCCGGCGCCATCTGCAATATCATTTGCCAGACTAGCACATACGCCGCATTTCGCACAATACTTATCTTTTTGAAGCATATATTACCAGAGGGGGCCCCCTTGGGCTCCCCTATCACGGCCAGTGCGGCCTCAAGTTGGGCTTTGCACTCTTTTAGCTCCTGGGACAGTTGGGAATTCTTCTCTGAAAGAGCCTGCATGTTATATGATCCTTAAATCAGTTATTCTAACTGTTTCAAGTCTCGGGGGCTACTGATCCATATAACTATCAAATTTCTCACCTGTATGTCTTTTACATATTGCTCCGTGGCTCTGGCCAGACCACTTTGAGCGGCACGGAGATACGCATCTCCCGAATTAAAGGCATCCAACGCCTCTTGGGAGAAACAAGCGTCACGGAGAACTGTCTGGCGGCGCCGGTGATTCATGGCACTCTCCACCTCGGAATGGGTGGCCGATAGCCCGTCTGCATCCTCTGTCGGAGGAGCGTCCGGTGCGTGCCTCGTGTTTGCCTCCGCCTCCGGGCCGGGCTGTGGAGCCTGGCTGGTCGAGGCGCGATTGGCAGCATCTCAGGATATAGTCCGGCGAGGCCTCTTTGTCCTGCACCGAACACGAGTGTTAATATGCCTTGAAGGAATAACACCTGGACTAAACAGGCGCGCTATACCTTTGCACCGGCACCTCAGTCCGGACTACATTCCTTTTCACCCCACGGGGCCCTGCGGCCCCGCGTTGGCTAGCCACCGCAGGCTCGGCCTCCCGCCTCAGGAACCTCCCCTGCATAACACGGTTGTTGTCAGGAAAACTGAAAACACGTGAGGATGGATCCCTTCCCAAGGTGATGAGACTCCGGTCTCAGTTACCTGGGAGGCTGGGATTAACCCTGGGTAATCGGCCGTAATGGCCACCAAGGTATCGTCCTTGCTTAGCTGATAAAACACCCCGTCAATCAGCTCCACAGATATGTCCGGATCCTCTTCGGATGCCGGATCGAGGGACCGTTCAGGATCGTCGGGCTGTGGAGGACGGTTGTTTATATCCTTTACTTCCTGACGCAGTTCCTGCGTAGGAGTCGTTAGACTATATATTTAATCATGGGAATATAAAATGGATGGGTAAGCAAGATTGTCCGCTTACCCAACCTGGAGGGTTGTACATAGTAAATCCACCCTGTGGGTTGACGTGGAGGAATTCCTCCTCTTCTACCTTGTACAAAGAGGACAAGATCTTTACTAGAGCGGCAGCTGAGTCCGGCCCCTTACGACCGTAACGAGTGGCGTCATCCTTCCCGTTAAAATCCCACATGGGGTGGCCTCTATACTGAAGCGGCTGCACCCCCCGCATGATGCACACGGCCATGACTCCAACCATGGTTAGTCCGGAATGAGCCAATAGTCTTATCCGGCCCATCAGGTAAAGGACGTCCCTGTCACTTTCTCTCTGAGAGCTCCGTGGACGCCAGCTTAAGCGTTTCTTTAAGGGAGCACTGTTGAATTCGGGGAGGCCGATCCGGATAGGATCCGGCAGTGGGACATCCTCCATATAAAACCATTTTGAAGGCCAGTCCTCGGACGCCTTCTTCGGGGTTCCGGATAGATATCCGGTCCCGGCGATGCGCCACACTTCGGCTCCGCCCACTTGATATATTGACCCCTCCTGAGAGTGGGGCACCAGGCAGAATAGCCTCTTCCACAGCGTGAAATGAGCCTCCACACCTAAAAACAGCTTGCAAAGGGCGACGAAGCCCGCGATATGCAATAATGAGGCGGGCGTGAGGTTGTGCAGCTGGAGGCCGTAGAACTCCAGAAGCCCCCGGAGGAACGGATGTATTGGAAATCCAAGTCCTCTTATTAGATAAGGGACGAGGCACACCCGCTCCCCTTTGGACGGATTAGGTGTGCTCCCCGCTTGTTCCCCGCCATTATAGGTGGCGAGACCGGCTCAGACCGGGACCATATAGGCCGGAGGGAGGAATGCCTTGGTCTGAAGCAATACCAGCTCGCTATGCGGGATTGAGCACCTCTCCCAGTCTCCAGGCTTAGGACTGGAAGGGCGAGAGGAGGAGTTGCGACGGCTGGCCATGGTGGAATGGACCTTTGCTGAAGGCGCTCTGATGATTACTCGCGGAAAAGAGAAGGTGTGGTTTGGATCTGAATCCCAGTCCCTTTAAATAGGCGGCTCATTTATGCGGCTGGGGGTGAGAATGCGAAAAACGGTCAAGACTTTTCATATTCATTGGACACGGGAAAGGCGGCCCTTATTGGGCGTAGAAGCCAGGGAGCGCTGCATTTATAAAAAACAGGACATTGTCGAACAGGTACGCGAAATATGGAAGGGGAACCCGCCTTGCAATGCCAAAGACAATCTCCGCGCCGGACTCGTCGTCATTGAAGCCTGGTTCGGGGGCTACTGAGGGAGTCCTGGATTAGGGGGTGTCCGGGTAACCGGACTATAACCTTCAGCCGGTCTCCTGGACTATGAAGATACAAGATTGAAGACTTCGTCCCGTGTCCGGATGGGACTTTCCTTGGCGTGGAAGGCAAGCTTGGCGATGCGGATATTCAGATCTCCTACCATTGTAACCGACTTTGTGTAACCCTAACCCTCTCCGGTGTCTATATAAACCGGAGGGTTTTAGTCCGTAGGACAACCCCAAGATACAACAATCATACCATAGGCTAGCTTCTAGGGTTTAGCCTGCTTGATCTCGTGGTAGATCTACTCTTGTACTACCCATATCGTCAATATTAATCAAGCAGGACGTAGGGTTTTACCTCCATCAAGAGAGCCCGAACCTGGGTAAAACATTGTGTCCCTTGTCTCCTGTTACCATCCGCCTAGACGCACAATTCGGGACCCCCTACCCGAGATCTGCCGGTTTTGACACCGACACCAGCCCTCCGAAGACGAGGCAAGCCTCGACGACGACGAATTTGTCGTGCCTGAGGATCCCATTGAGCAGGAGCGCTTCAAGCGCCGGCTTATAGCCACGGCAAATAGTCTGAAGAAAAAGCAGCAGCAGCTTAGAGCTGATCAAGACTTGCTAGCTGACAGATGGACTGAAGTCCTTGCGGCCGAGGAATACGAACTCGAACGCCCCTCCAAGAGCTACCCAAAGCGCAGGTTGCTACCCTGATTAGAGGAAGAAGCATCTAAACCTACATCTCCAGCGTATGACGCGGCTGACCGGCCACCTCGTGGCCGCGATAGGGAGGCCTCTCGGCCCACAGCTCAAGACGCACCCCGGCGTCACTCAAAAAATACCAAGGCACGGGGACACGCACTAGACCTGCGAGATATATTGGAGGACAAAGCAAGGCAAACAAGATCGATCTACAGATCGCGTGGCCGCCCCACGACACGAGACGATAACTGTCACGCCGGATACAGCAAAAGTAAATCCGGCTGAGCCGAACACAATAGACAAAACTCATTCGAGTTGCGTTGTGATATAGCCCAGTACAGAGGCGCCGTACACCCGCTTTGATTCACAGATGAAGTAATGGATCATCAAATCCCAGAGGGTTTCAAACCCGTGAATATTGAATCATATGATGGTACGACAGATCCTGCGGTATGGATTGAGGACTATCTCCTTCATATTCACATGGCCCGTGGGACGACCTACACGCCATCAAATACCTCCCACTCAAGCTTAAAGGACCAGCTCGACATTGGCTCAACAACTTGCCAGCAGAATCCATTAGGTGTTGGGAAGATCTGGAAGCCGCATTCCTCGACAACTTCCAGGGCACCTATGTGCGACCACCAGACGCCGATGACCTGAGCCACATAATTCAACAGCCAGAGGAATCGGCCAGACAATTCTAGACACGGTTCCTAACCAAGAAAAATGAAATCGTCGACTGTCCGGACGCAGAGGCCCTAGCGGCTTTCAAGCATAACATCCGCGACGAGTGGCTTGCCCGGCACCTTGGACAGGAAAAGCCGAAATCTATGGAAGCCCTCATGACACTCATGGCCCGCTTTTGCATGGGAGAATACAGCTGGCTGGCTCGCAGCAATAACATGTAAAAGATCCCTGATAATTCGGATACCAAGGACAGCAATGGCAGGTCACGACGCAACAAACACAAGCGCCGCATTAACAGCGACAATGCTGAGGATACGGCAGTTAATGCCGGATTCAGAGGCTCTAAACCCGGTCAGCGGAAAAAGCCATTCAAAAGAAGCACTCCGGGCCCGTCCAGTTTGGACCGTATACTCGATCGCTCGTGTCAGATACATGGCACCCCCGACAAGCCTGCCAACCACACCAACAGGGATTGCTGGGTGTTCAAGCAGGCCGGCAAGTTAAATGCCAAAAACAAAGACAAGGGGCTACATAGCGACGACGAGGAGGAGCCCCGGCCGCCGAACAACAGAGGATAGAAGGGTTTCCCCCCACAAGTGCGGACGGTGAACATGATATACGCAACCCACATCCCCAAAAGGGAGCGGAAGCGTGCGTTAAGGGACGTATACGCGTTGGAGCGAGTCGCCCCAAAGTTCAACCCATGGTCCTCCTGTCCGATCACTTTTGATCGCAGGGACCAGCCCACTAGTATCCGCCACGGTGGATTTGCCGCATTGGTCCTAGACCCAATCATCGATGGATTTCACCTGACTCGAGTCCTTATGGATGGCGGCAGCAGCCTGAACCTGCTTTATCAGGACACAGTGCGCAAAATGGGCATAGATCCCTCAAGGATTAAACCCACAAAAACGACCTTTAAAGGCGTCATACCAGGTGTAGAGGCCCATTGCACAGGCTCAGTCACACTTGAAGTGGTATTCGGATCCCCGGATAATTTCCGAAGTGAGGAGTTAATATTCGATATAGTCCTGTTCCGCAGTGGCTACCACGCACTGCTCGGGCGAACCGCATTTGCAAAGTTCAATGCGGTGCCGCACTATGCATACCTCAAGCTCAAGATGCCAGGACCTCGGGGAGTCATTACAGTCAATGGAAACACCGAGCGCTCTCTCTCCGAACGGAGGAGCACACAGCGGCCCTCGCAGCGGAAGTACAAAGCAGCCTCTCAAGGCAATTCTCCAGTCCGGCGATAAAACGTCCGGACACCGTCAAGCGTGCTCGGAGTAACCTACAACAAGACCGCCTGGCACGTTCCGAGCAAGCGTAGCAATGCGGCCCCAACCCCAGCCCTAGTGAAACGGCGAAATCCGTGCTACGCGTACATAATTACGCTCTGAAAATACCATGGGCACAGGGGGAGGGGCACGACTACGGCACGCCCCAAAATGCGCCTCAACCGCACTAGGGGCTCCCGATTTTATCATTTTTTCTTACTTTCAGGACTTTACTCTCCGGAAGACCTGTTCGGTAGAACAATTGCCGAACACACGATACAACAACCAGGGAGGCAGAAAGCTATGTCACACTGTGGAACTCCCAGGTGGTCTCTATAACGAGCAACATACCTGTTTTAAATACCATTCCGCAGCTCGCCCCTGAAGGGGACATGTCAAATAGCCCCATCTCCTGCTTATCGCACTATTTGTATCGTTCTGCTTTTCATGCAGCTTTTTCGAATAAACAATGCTTAGCTTCAGTCTACTATTGCATTCTCTATTTATTCCTTTTTTATACATGTTCATTCATGACATTTAGCACCCGTACACTTTGGTACGGCTAATACGCCAGGGGCTCAAGCACCCCATAATACGGCGTGAGAAGTCCGAACACTTTCACAAGTGCGGCACTCCGAACTTATAGCACTATATACATCAGCTCTGAATCATGTCTTTGGTCAATAGTTGGGTTTGCCCGGCTCCCATGTTTTGGAACCTTACGTTCCGCTATATCGGCTAAGGTAGCACTGGGAGAACTACTGCGATTGTGCCCCGGTTCAGCTGGGCTAAGCACCTCAGTAGAGAAAGCCTAAACTTACTGTCATGATAGGGCGAGAGCTGGTCGCTGTTCGAGAGGTTTCGAGTCCCTAAAGACTTATGCCGCTTAGGGCGAGGAGTCGGCTTTGTCCGTCCTAGGCGTGTATAGCGCCCTGAACTCGGTCTTCCGAACACTAGGGGCTTCACCAAAATTTAAAATTATAGAATTCTCTGGCTAAGTGAGAGTGATAATCCGATTGCCTTGTTCGTTGTGCTGAGCACCTCCCTCGAAGTACCCAAGAATGGGAAAAAGAGTGCTCAGGTTTATCCCGAACAACCCAGCACTCGTGGCACGGGGGCAGAAGCCGACGACTCTCCATCTCTCAGATTTAATAAACGGTCGTATAGAAGGTAATATTTTAAATTCAAACAAGCGTTGCATAGCGCATATGAACAAGTTTTCAGTGTACAGGATCACACGAGCGAGTTTACTCAAATATTACATCCTTGGAACATTCATCCGCCATAAGGCGGGCACCCTTCAGGACGCCCTCATAGTACATCTCGGGGTGGCGATGCTCCTTGCCCTGCGGTGGCCCGTCCTTCACCAGCCGCTCCGCGTCCATCTTGCTCCAGTGTACTTTCATGCGGGCAAGCGCCCTGCGGGCACCCTCAATGCAGACGGAGCACTTCATGACTTCAAGCCACGGACAGGCATCCGCCAGCCGCCTCACCAACCCAAAGTAGCTTCCAGGCATGGCCTCTCCAGGCCACAGCCAGACTATAACACCCTTCATGGCCTGTTCGGCCACCTTATGGAGCTCGACCAGTTGCTTCAGTTGGTCGCTCAAAGGCACCGGGTGTCCGGGCTCAGCGTACTGAGACCAGAACACCTTCTCTGTCGAGCTCCCTTCCTCGGCCCGGTAGTATATGGCGGCATCTGACACGCTGCGGGGCAAATTTACGAATGCTCCTGGAGAGCTCCGGACTCGGGTAAGTAACAAGTAATTCACTTTCACGTGCTTGCTTTGCATAATGAATGCCTTACCCGCCGCTATCTTCTTCATCGCCTCAATTTCCGGGAGGGCTTTTTGGGCTTCGGCCTTGGCAAACTTGGTGCTTTCGAGGGCCGCAGCGAGCTCGGACTCTCGAGTCTTTGAGTCAAGCTCCAAAGTCTCATGCTTCTTCACGAGAGCATGGAGCTCTTGCTGCACCTCGCCAACCCGTGCCTCATGTTTCTCCCGCTCGGTGCGCTCCGTGGCCGCCTTATTTTCGGCCTCGGTAAGTGCTTGCTTCAGGGTCGCCACCTCGATCGTGGCCCCTAGCACATCAATAACGATCTTGTCATTTTTGCAAATGCATATTTTTTACATATACACACACAGACAAGGCATTACGTACCTTGGTTCTCCTCGAGCTGCTTCTTGGCAAGGCCGAGCTCTTTCTCGGACCGCTCGAGGTTCTGCTTCAATGCATCAACCGCCGCTGTCAGTGCGGCGGGGGCCAGCAGCGAAGCCTGCATACGCATATCGACATGATTATGTTAGACTCCTGCGAATATTATTAGATCCTCTATTCGGCTTTTCTTTGTGAACACCAAACAGAGCATCAGGGGCTACTGTCTATGCGGTAATATTTTCATATATTTTTTACATACCTCAAAGCCTGTTAGAAGGCTGGCACAGGCTTCAGTCAGCCCGCTCTTGGCGTACTGAACTCTCTGGATCACCGCACGCATAATAGTGCGATGCTCCTCGTCGATGGAGGCGCCCGTAAGCACCTCCAGCAAATTATCCGGTGCCTCCGGTTGGACAGAGGGCACCGGCTCGGTAGGCTTGCCCTTCTTAGCGGGGGGCCGCCTGCCGGAGTCCAGAACCACTGTAGGTTCCGGCACGATGTTCGGCTGAGGGCCGGACTTGGAGCCCTTGGGAGCCTTGCTCCCTTTGCGCCTGGAGTCCGGGATGTCGCCTTGAGGCGCCCCCAGGACTACCTCCCCTCGGTTTGGAACCCCTTGAGACAATACCTCGGCGTTGTCCGTAGGGCGAGGGGAGGAGGCGGCCGGAAGTGAAAAGCTATTCACATCCGATGAACCCAAGGAACCGCTCGACGACACGTCGACGCGGGCTCGGGGCGGACTGCATGATTATATTCAGCGTCAGGAGAAGCTGTGCAATAAAGGAACACTATGAGTCACTCTGGTGTCCGAATACTTACGACTTCGCCAGGGGATTGGCCCTGGGTGGCCACTCGTCTTCGCTGTCGGTGGCGTTGGTGGAGTAGTCTGGAGGAAGGATCCTTCCCTTCTTGGACACCCCGGCCTCCCAAGTTGGGGCGGCCTTCCTTTTCTTTTCTCCCCCTGCTGGAGGGGAAGAAGCCTCTTTTTACTCCTCCTCATCTTCGTGGGAGGAGTGCGCCTCGTAGTCATCGGACGATGAGTCCGACACCACCGGGCGCCGGGAACTCTTTCGGGTTCCCGTGGCCTTCTTCTTGTCCTTCTTCTCTGGCACCACGTAAGGTGTCGGAACCAGCAGCTCCGCCAAGCGAGCGTCTGCTGGGCCTTCGGGCAAAGGAGCCGGGCAGTCGATCTGTTCGATCGTCTCCTGCCAGTCCTGTCAAAGGCATGGGAGCTTAGACCCCACATATGATTAAACTATGAAGAATGAATACCCTATGGGAGGTAAAACAGCTTACCGCGCTGGCCTGGCGCTTCGCGCTGAATCCACGGTCCTAGGTAAGGGGAGAGGGAACCTCGGCACCCTTGAAAAGCACCTTCCAAGCATCCTCGTGTGTTGTGTCGAAGAGCTCGCTCAGAGTCTGGTGCTAGGCCGGGTCGAACTCCCACAAATTGAATGCCCGTCGTTGACACCGAAGGATCCGGCGGATGAGCATGACCTGGACTATATTGATGAGCATAAGCTTCTTGCTCACCATGTTTTGGATGCAAGTTTGGAGTCCGGTCAGCTCTCCCAGACTACCCCAGGGCAAGCCGTTCTCTTTCCAGGAGGTAAGCCGCGTGGAGATTCCGGATCAAAACTCAGGGGCCGCTGCCCATTCGGGGTCACGCGGCTCGGTGATGTAGAACCACCCCGATTGCCACCCCTTTATGGTATGCACGTAGGAGCCCTCGAGCCATGTGGCATTGGGCATCTTGCCCACCATGGCGCCTCCACACTCCGCCTGCTGGCCACACACCACTTTCGGTTTGACATTAAAAGTCTTCAGCCATAGGCCGAAGTCGGGCTTGATGCGGAGGAAGGCCTCACACATGACGATAAACGCTGAGATGTTGAGGATGAAGTTCGGGGCCAGATCGTGGAAATCCAAGCCGTAGTAGAACATGAGCCCCCGGACGAATGAGTGGAGAGGGAATCCCAGTCCGCGGAGGAAATGGGTGAGAAACACTACCCTCTCGTGGGGCCTGGGGGTGGGGAGGAACTGCCCCGCATCTGGGAGCCGATGCGCGATGTCCGCGGACAAGTATCCGGCTCCCCTCAGCTTCTTGATGTGTCCCTCCATGACGAAGGAGACCATCCATTTGCCTCCGGCTCCGGACATGGTTGGAGAAGGTTGAGGAAGGAAATGTGGGCTTGGGCGCTGGAGCTCAAGTGTGCGAGAATGGATGAGCGAAGGAGGAAGAAGGCGTGGATGGAAAAAGGTGAACCCTTGTCCCTTTATATGGGCGGACGAAACTATGCGTCCCCACCAGCCTGGTAAAACCCGCTCGTCCCCCAAGCGCCGTAATTGAAGGCGCGGTTGGGTTACCCACGTCCGTATTGATGAGAATCCCGCGATAAGGGGAAATGATATCTGCTTCAACAAGACGTGCCAAGGAAACCGCCTCGCAAAATGTGCTGCGAAAACTGTTCGCATAATGGCTTGACTGTGGTGTGATGTCACCTTACATGATACGTCAGCAGATCAGATTTGTGGAAATGTTATTCTCTCTACGGTGGTATGTGGAACTTGCTTTGCAGAGCCGGACACAATCCTCGTGTTCAAAATCTTCTATGAAGTATTCGGAGGAGGAACCCGCCTTGCAATGCCGAAGACAATCTGCGTGCTGGACTCATCATCATTGAAGCCTGGTTCAGGGGCTACTGAGGGAGTCCTGGATTAGGGGGTATCCGGAAAGCCGGACTATAACCTTTGGCCGGACTGTTGGACTATGAAGATACAAGATTGAAGACTTCGTCCCGTGTCCGGATGGGACTTTCCTTGGCGTAGAAGGCAAGCTTGGCAATACGGATATGTAGATCTCCTTCCTTGTAACCGACTCTGTGTAACCCTAGCCCCCTCCCATGTCTATATAAACCGGAGGGTTTAGTCCATAGGACACAACAACAATCATACCATAGGCTAGCTTCTAGGGTTTAGCCTCTCTGATCTCGTGGTAGATATACTCTTGTATTACCCATATCATCAATATTAATCAAGCAGGAGTAGGGTTTTACCTCCATCGAGAGGGCCCGAACCTGGGTAAAAACATCATGTCCCTTGTCTCCTGTTACCATCCGCCTAGACGCATAGTTCAGGACCCCCTACCCGAGATCCGCCGGTTTTGACACCGACACCCGTTGACGGCCCAAGACCCAGAGGCAACTTGAGGCCCAAAGAGGATGAACCGCCATATGTGTATGACTTGTTTTGTAAGGCAAGCGTAGTTAGTCACCGAGCCGGAAACGTTGTGTATGAGCCGGCCGGGACTCTGCGAGCCACCGAGCATCAACCTATGTATATAAAGGGGTGACCCGACGGCAGTTTAGGGCAAGAAACAGGAGATCGAGAACTAGGTCAAGCGTATTCGCTCCCTGGTAATCGAAACCCAAGAAATACAATCCCAAACTGGAGTAGGCCTTGTTACCTCCACCTTGAGGGGCCGAACCAGTATAAACCCTCTGTGTCCTTTGTCCCAATTAACCCTTTTAAGCTAACCTAGTAGCGATGGCTCCGCTACTAAGTCCTTCCGCTACGACATCTGTCGTGACAATTCCACGACAAATGGTGAACATCTCCATGTTGATCATATCTGCTATATGACTCATGTTTGACCTTTCGGTCCTCCGTGTTCCGAGGCCATGTCTGTACATGCTAGGCTTGTCAAGTTTAACCGAAGTATTCTGCATGTGTAAAACTAGCTTACACTTGTTGTATGTGAACGAAGAGTCTATCACACCGGATCATCACGAGGTTCTTCAAAACGTTGAACTTTCGTGACGGTGCATACTTCGGAGAATACTTTTATCTTGAAATTTAGTGAAGGGATCATCTTATAATACTATTGTCGTCCTAAGCAAAATAAGATGCATAACAAGATAAACATCACATGTAATAAAAAATATGTGACATGATATGGCTATTACCATCTTGTGCTTCTGATCTCCATCTCCAAAGCACCGGCATGATCTCCATCGTCACCGGCATGACACCATAATCTCCATCATCGTTTCGTCACACGGCTGTCTCGCCAACTATTGCTTGTACAACTATTGCTAACGTATAACAATAAAGTAAAGCAATTACACTGCATTATTAGTTGACACGCAGGTCATAAAATAAATTAAAGACAACCCTATGGCTCTGCTAGTTGTCGTACTCATCAACATGCAAGTCATGAAACTATTACAAAACATGGTCATCTCATACATCAACATATATCACATCACGTTTTGGCCATACAACATCACAACATGCCTGCAAAAACAAGTTAGACATCCTCTATTTTATTATTGCAAATTTTACGTGGCTGCTATGGGCAACTAGCAAGAACCGTTCTTACCTATGCAAAGCCACAACGGTGATAATCAAGTTGCCTTTAACCTTCTACAAGGACCGCCGTTGTCAAATCAGATTCAACTAAAGTAGGAGAGACAAACACCCGCCAGCCACCTTATGAAATACAAGTTGCATGTTAGTCAGTGGAACCGGTCTCATGTGCGAGGACATGTAAGGTTGGTCCGAGCCGCTTCATCCCACAATATCACTGAATCCAAATAAGACAAGGGAAGTAAGAAATCTGAACATCAACGCCCACAACTTCTTTGTGTTCTACTCATGCATATACATCTACGCATAGACCTAGCTCATGATGCCACTGATGGGGAACGAAGCATGAAAATAAAAATCCTACGAAACACCCAAGATATAAGCTAGGTGATGCATAGCAACGACAGGGGAGTGTGTCTGCATACCCTTGTAGACAAAAGCGTTAGCATCGTAACGCGGTTGATGTAGTCGTACTCTTCACGATCCAATCGTGATCCAATTCGATCTAGTACAGCACGTGCGGCACCTCCGAGTTTAGCACACATATGGCTCAGTGACATCCACTCCTTCTTGATCAAGCAAGCAAGGGAGAGCTGGTAAATGAGATTGGAACCAGCCCAACAGCAAGGTTGTGGTAGCTGAATTCCGAGGGCTTCGTCAAGCGCGTACCGGAGGGATGAGGGAGGAATTGGGAGCGGGAATCGGCAAGGGTGAAGGGGTGTCTGCCCCATGCACCTCCCCCATTTATATATAAGCTAGGGGCAGGGGAGCGCATCCAAAACCCATCTAGGGCTGGCCACAAGGTTGAAATCCGTTTAAACTTGGAGATAACATCTTATATCTAGATTCAACCCTTTAAATTTAGAGATAAGACCTTATCTCTAGATTTAAACAACATGTGCCTTGGGGAATGGGGCGGCCAACCTATGTAGGTTGTAGCCCTACCCCTCGGTCCATGTGGGCCCTTCCTAGGTTGTTGGGCCCCACGGTGGAACCCCCGGAACCTTCTAGAACCTTCCCGGTAAAATACCCAAAAACCGAACTTTTCCGGAACCGAAAATATGACTTCCCATATATAAGGGCCTGTTTGGATCATAGCCCTGACGCGCCTGACCAAATATTTGGTCATTGACCGGAGCGATGCCACGCATTTGTGCTACCTCTTGAGCACTGCGTTGGTTTCCCTTGAAGAGGAAAGGGTGATGCAGCAAAGTAGCGTAAGTATTTCCCTCAGTTTTTGAGAACCAAGGTATCAATCCAGTAGGAGGCCACGCACGAGTCCCTCGCACCTACACAAACAAATAAATCCTCGCAACCAACGCAATAAGGGTTTGTCAATCCCTACACGGTCACTTACGAGAGTGAGATCTGATAGATATGATAGGATAATATTTTTGGTATTTTTATGATAAAGATGCAAAGTAAAGAAAGTAAAACAAAAATGGCGCAAGAAATAGCTTGTTGTCGAGAGATTAATATGATGGAAAATAGACCCGGGGGCCATAGGTTTCACTAGTGGCTTCTCTCAAGAGCATAAGTATTTTACGGTGGGTGAACAAATTACTGTTGAGCAATTGACAGAATTGAGCGTAGTTATGAGAATATCTAGGTATGATCTTGTATATAGGCATCACGTCCGAGACAAGTAGACCGACTCCTGCCTGCATCTACTACTATTACTCCACACATCGACCGCTATCCAGCATGCATCTAGAGTATTAAGTTCATAAGAACAGAGTAATGCTTTAAGAAAGATGACATGATGTAGAGGGATAAACTCATGCAATATGATATAAACCCCATCTTGTTATCCTCGATGGCAACAATACAATACGTGCCTTGCTGCCCCTGCTGTCACTGGGAAAGGACACCACAAGATTGAACCCAAAGCTAAGCACTTCTCCCATTGCAAGAAAGATCAATCTAGTAGGCCAAACCAAACTGATAATTCGAAGAGACTTGCAAAGATAACCAATCATACATAAAAGAATTCAGAAGATGCAAATATTGTTCATAGATAAACTTGATCATAAACCCACAATTCATCGGTCTCAACAAACACACCGCAAAAGAAGATTACATCGAATAGATCTCCACAAGAGAGGGGGAGAACATTGTATTGAGATCCAAAAAGAGAGAGGAAGCCATCTAGCTAATAACTATGGACCCGAAGGTCTGAGGTAAACTAATCACACATCATCGGAGAGGCCATGGTGTTGATGTAGAAGCCCTCCATGATCGATGCCCCCTCCGACGGAGCTCCGGAATAGGCCCCAAGATGGGATCTCACGGGTACAGAAGGTTGCGGCGGTGGAATTAGGTTTTTGGCTCCGTATCTGGTAGTTTGGGGGTACGTAGGTATATATAGGAGGAAGGAGTACGTCGGTGGAGCAACATGGGGCCCACGAGGGTGGAGGGCGCGCCCAGGGGGTAGGCGCGCCCCCTACCTCGTGTCTTCCTAGTAGCTTTCTTGACGTAGGGTCCAAGTCCTCTGGATCATGTTCGTTCCGAAAATCACGTTCCCGAAGGTTTCATTCCGTTTGGACTCCGTTTGATATTCTTTTTCTGTGAAACTCTGAAATAGGCAAAAAAACAGCAATTCTGGGTCGGGCCTCCGGCTAATAGGTTAGTCCCAAAAATAAGATAGAAGTGTATAATAAAGCCCAATAATGTCCAAAACAGAAGATAATATAGCATGGAGCAATCAAAAATTATAGATACGTTGGAGACATATCAAGCATCCCCAAGCTTAATTCCTGCTCGTCCTCGAGTAGGTAAATGATAAAAATAGAATTTTTGATGTGGAATGCTACTTGGCATAATTTCAATGTAATTCTTCTTAATTTTGGTATGAATATTCAGATCCGAAAGATTCAAGATAAAAGTTCAATATTGACATAGAAATAATAATACTTCAAGCATACTAACTAAGCAATTATGTCCTCTTAAAATAACATGGCCAAAGAAAGTTCATCCCTACAAAATCATATAGTTTAGTCATGCTCCATTTTCGTCACACAAGAATGCTCTCATCATGCACAACCCCAATGACAAGCCAAGCAATTGTTTCATACTTTAGTAATCTCAAACTTTTTCAATCTTCACGCAATACATGAGCGTGAGCCCTGGATATAGTACTATGGGTGGAATAGAATATGATGATGGGGGTTATGTGGAGAAGACAAAAAAGGAGAAATTCTCACATCAACGAGGCTAATCAATGAGCTAAGGAGATGCCCATCGATTGATGTTAATGCAAGGAGTAGGGATTGCCATGCAACGGATGCACTAGAGCTATAAATATATGAAAGCTCAACAAAAGAAACTAAGTGGGTGTGCATCCAACTTGCTTGCTCACGAAGACCTAGGGCACTTGAGGAGGCCCATTGTTGGAATATACAAGCCAAGTTCTATAATGAAAAATTCCCACTAGTATATGAAAGTGACAAAACAACAGACTCTCTATCATGAAGATTATAGTGCTACTTTGAAGCACAAGTGTGGTAAAAGGATAGTAACATTGTCCCTTCTCTCTTTTTCTCTCATTTTTTTGGGCCTTATCTTTTTTTTACGGCCTTTCTCTCCCTTTTTTTATTCCTCACTTGGGACAATGCTCTAGAAAATGATGATCATCACACTTCTATTTATTTACAACTCAATGATTACAACTCAATACTAGAACAGAGTATGACTCTATATGAATGCCTCCGGCGGTGTACCAGGATATGCAATGAACCAAGAGCGACATGTATGAAAGAATTATGAACGGTGGCTTTGCCACAAATACTATGTCAACTACATGATCATGAAAAGCAATATGGCAATGATGAACGTGTCATGATAAACGGAACGGTGGAAAGTTGCATGGCAATATATCTCAGAATGGCTATGGAAATGCCATAATAGGTAGGTATGGTGGCTGTTTTGAGGAAGATATAAGGAGGTTTATGTGTGAAAGAGCGTATCATATCACGGGGTTTGGATGCACCCGCGAATTTTGCACCAACTCTCAATGTGAGAAAGGGCAATGCACGGTACCGAAGAGGCTAGCAATGATGGAAAGGTGAGAGTGCGTATAATCCATGGACTCATCATTAGTCATAAAGAACTCACATATTTATTGCAAAAATCTACAAGTCATCAAAAACCAAGCACTACGCGCATGCTCCTAGGGGGATAGATTGGTAGGAAAAGACCATCGCTCGTCCCCGACCGCCACTCATAAGGAGGACAATCAAAGAACACCTCATGTTTCAAATTTGTTACATAACGTTTACCATACGTGCATGCTATGGGACTTGCAAACTTCAACACAAGTATTTCTCAAATTCACAACTACTCAACTAGCACAACTTTAATATCACTACCTCCATGTCTCAAAACAATCATCAAGCATCAAACTTCTCTTAGTATTCAAAACACTCATAAGAAAGTTTACTAATCTTGAATACCTAGCATATTAGGATTATTTAAGCAAATTACCATGCTATTTAAGACTCTCAAAATAATCTAAGTGAAGCATGAGAGATCGATAGTTTCTATAAAACAAATCCACCACCGTGCTCTAAAAGATATAAGTGAAGTACTAGAGCAAAAACTATATAACTCAAAAGATATAAGTGAAGCACATAGAGTATTCTAATAGTTTCTGAATCATGTGTGTCTCTCTCAAAAGGTGTGTACAGCAAGGATTATTGTGGTAAACTAAAAAGCAAGGACTCAAATCATACAAGACGCTCCAAGCAAAACACATATCATGTGGTGAATAAACATATAGCTCCAAGTAAAGTTACCGATGGAAGTAGAAGAAAGAGGGGATGCTTTCTGGGGCATCCCCAAGATTTGGCTTTTTGGTGTCCTTAGATTATATTGGGGGTGCCATGGGCATCCCCAAGCTTAGGCTCTTGCCACTCCTTGTTACATAATCCATCAAATCTTTCACCCAAAACTTGAAAACTTCATAACACAAAACTTAGCAGAAAATCCCGTGAGCTCCGTTAGCGAAAGAAAACAAAAGACCACTTCAAGGTACTGTAATTAACTCATTCTTTATTTATATTGCTGTTAAACCTACGGTATTCCAACTTCTCTATGGTTTATAAATTATTTTACTAGCCATAGATTCATCAAAATAAGCAAACAACACACGAAAAACAGAATATGTCAAAAACAGAACAGTCTGTATTAATCTGCAACTAACGCGGACTTCCGGAACTCCAAAAAATCAGCCAAAATAGGACGACATAGACAATTTTTTTATTGATCAGCAGCAATTGGAATCAATATTTTATCACGTTCTGGTGATTTTTAAAAATTATTTTCATGAACAGAAAGTTTCTAGAATTTTCTGCAAGATCAAATAACTATCATCCAAGAAGATCCTATAGGTTAAACTTGGCACAAACTCTAATTAAAACATAAAAACACATCTAACCAGAGGCTAGAACAAATATTTATCCCTAAACAGAAGCAAAAAGCAAAAAACTAAAAATAAAATTGGGTTACCTCCCAACAAGCGCTATCGTTTAACGCCCCTAGCTAGGCATAATAACAAGGATAGATCTAGGTATTGCCATCTATGGGCAACTAGCAAGAACTGTTCTTACCTATGCAAAGCCACAACGGTGATAATAAAGCTGCCTTTTAACCTTCTACAAGGACCGCCGTTGTCAAATCAGATTCAACTAAAGTAGGAGAGACAGACACCCGCCATCCACCTTATGCAATACAAGTTGCATGTTAGTCAGTGGAACCGGTCTCATGTGCGAGGACATGTAAGGTTGGTCCGAGCCGCTTCATCCCACAATATCGCTGAATCCAAATAAGACAAGGGAAGTAAACAATCTGAACATCAACGCCCACAACTTCTTTGTGTTCTACTCGTGCATATACATCTACGCATAGACCTAACTCATGATGCCACTGATGGGGAACGAAGCATGAAAATAAAAAATCCTACGAAACACCAAAGATATAAGCTAGGTGATGCATAACAACGAGAGAGGAGTGTGCCTGCATACCCTTGTAGACCAAAAGTGTTAGCATCGTAACGCGGTTGATGTAGTCGTACTCTTCACGATCTAATCGTGATCCAATTCAATCTAGTACAGCACGTGCGGCACCTCCGAGTTTAGCACACATATGGCTTGGTGACATCCACTCCTTCTTGATCAAGCAAGCAAGGGAGAGGTGGTAAATGAGATTGGAACCAGCCCAACGGCAAGGTTGTGGTAGCTGAATTCCGAGGGCTTCGTCAAGCGCGTATTAGAGGGACGTGGGAGGAATTGGGAGCGTCAATGGGCAAGGGTGAAGGGGTGGCTGCCCCATGCACCTCCCCCATTTATATATAAGCTAGGGCAGGGGAGGGCATCCAAAACCCATCTTGGGCCGGCCACAAGGTTCAAATCCGTTTAAACTTGGAGATAACATCTTATCTCTAGATTCAACCCTTTAAATTTAGAGATAAGACCTTATCTCTAGATTTAAACAACATGTGCCTTGGGGAATGGGGCGGCCAGCCCATGTAGGTTGTAGCCCTAGCCCTCGGTCCATGTGGGCTCTTCCTAGGTTGTTGGGCCCCACGGTGGAACCCCCGGAACCTTCTAGAACCTTCCCGGTACAATACCCAAAAAACCGAACTTTTCCGGAACCGAAAATATGACTTCCCATATATAAGGGCCTGTTTGGATCATAGCCCTGACGCGCCTGACCAAATATATGGTCGTTGACTGGAGCGATGACACGCGTTTGTGCTACCTCTTGAGCACTGCGTTGGTTTTCCCTTGAAGAGGAAAGGGTGCTGCAGCAAAGTAGCATAAGTATTTCCCTCAGTTTTTGAGAACCAAGGTATCGATCCAGTAGGTGGCCACGCACGAGTCCCTCGCACCTACACAAACAAATAAATCCTCACAACCAACGCGATAAGGGGTTGTCAGTCCCTACACGGTCACTTACGAGAGTGAGATCTGATAGATATGATAGGATAATATTTTTGGTATTTTTATGATAAAAATGCAAAGTAAAGAAAGTAAAATAAAAACGGCACAAGAAATAACTTGTTGTCAAGAGATTAATATGATGGAAAATAGACCCAGGGGCCATAGGTTTCACTAGTGGCTTCTCTCAAGAGCATAAGTATTTTACGGTGGGTGAACAAATTACTGTTGAGCAATTAACAGAATTGAGCATAGTTATGAGAATATCTAGGTATGATCATGTATATAGGCATCACGTCCGAGACAAGTAGACCGACTCCAGCCTGCATCTACTACTATTACTCCACACATCGACCACTATCCAGCATGCATCTAGAGTATTAAGTTCATAAGAACATAGTAATGCTTTAAGCAAGCTGACATGATGTAGAGGGATAAACTCATGCAATATGATATAAACCCCATCTTGTTATCCTTGATGGCAACAATACAATACGTGCCTTGCTGCCCCTACTGTCACTGGGAAAGGACGACACAAGATTGAACCCAAAGCTAAGCACTTCTCCCATTGCAAGAAAGATCAATCTAGTAGGCCAAACCAAACTGATAATTCGAAGAGACTTGCAAAGATAACCAATCATACATAAAAGAATTTAGAAGATTCAAATATTGTTCATAGATAAACTTGATCATAAACCCACAATTCATCGGTCTCAACAAACACACCGCAAAATAAGATTACATCGAATAGATCTCCACAAGAGAGGGGAGAACATTGTATTGAGATCCAAAAAGAGAGAGGAAGCCATCTAGCTAATAACTATGGACCCGAAGGTCTGAGGTAAACTACTCACACATCATCGGAGAGGCCATGGTTTTGATGTAGAAGCCCTCCGTGATCGATGCCCCCTCCGGCGGAGCTCCGAAACAGGCCCCAAGATGGGATCTCACGGGTACAGAAGGTTCCGGCGGTGAAATTAGGTTTTTGGCTCCGTATCTGGTAGTTTGGGGGTATGTAGGTATATATAGGAGGAAGGAGTACGTCGGTGGAGCAACATGGGGCCCACGAGGTTGGAGGGCGCGCCCCCTACCTCATGGCTTCCTCGTAGCTGTCTTGACGTAGGGTCCAAGTCCTCTGGATCATTTTCGTTCTGAAAATCACGTTACCAAAGGTTTCATTCCGTTTGGACTCCGTTTGATATTGTTTTTCTGCAAAACCCTGAAATAGGCAAAAAAAAGACAGCAATTCTGGGCTGGGCCTCCGATTAATAGGTTAGTCCCAAAAATAATATGAAATTGTATAATAAAGCCCAATAATGTCCAAAACAGAAGATAATATAGCATGGAGCAATCAAAAATTATAGATACGTTGGAGACGTAACAGTTTGGTTCAGATTCGATTATTTGGCTCGCCCCACCCTCCTCTGCCCTTCCCTTCTATTATGCAGCCAATTATTTGGCAAAGCGCCGGCGGCCTTTTCATCCACCAAAATTTTGGCGTGTCATTGATTGGCACAGGGTGAGCGCAGGCATAATCTAAACAGCCCCCAAATCTTTACCTCCAGACCATACCGGAGCTCCACGTGATGTCCCGGAAGAAGGAAATATGCCCTAGAGGCAATAATAAAGTTTTTACTTTATATTTGCTTTTATAATAAGAAATTATTATTATTCATGCTAGAATTGTATTAACCGGAGACTTAATACATGTGTGGATACATAGACAAAACACCGTGTCCCTAGTAAGCCTCTACTAGAATAGCTAGTTAATCAAAGATGGTTAAGTTTCCTAACCATAGACATGTGTTGTCATTTGATGAACGGGATGACATCATTAGGAGAATGATGTGATGGACAAGATCCATCCATTAGCTTAGCATCATGATCGTTCATTTTTATTGCTATTGCTTTATTCATGTCAAATACATATTCCTTCGACTATGAGATTATGCAACTCCTGGATACCAGAGGAATAGCTTGTGTGCTATCAAACATCACAACGTAACTGGGTGATTATAAATATGCTCTACAGGTATCTCCAAATGTGTTTGTTCGGTTGGCATAGATCGAGATTAGGATTTGTCACTCCGAGTATCGGAGAGGTATCTCTGGGCCCTCTCGGTAATACACATCGTAAGAAGCCTTGCAAACAATGTGACTAATGAGTTAGTTGCGGGATGATGGATTATAGAACGAGTAAAGATACTTGCCGGTAATGAGATTGAACTAGGTATGAAGATACCGAGGATCAAATCTCAGGCAAGTAACATAGCGATGACAAAGGGAATAACGTATGTTGTCATAACGGTTCGATCGATAAAGATTTTCGTAGAATATGTTGTGGCCAATATGAGCATCCAGGTTCCGCTATTGGTTATTTACCGCAGAGGTGTCTCGGTCATGTCTACATAGTTCTCGAACCCGTAGGGTCCGCACGCTTAACATTCGATGACGATTTTGTATTACATGATTTATGTGATTTGGTGACCGAATGTTGTTCGGAGTCTCGGATGAGATCACGGGCATGACAAAGAGTCTCAAAATGGTCGAGTGGTAAAGATTGATACATAGAACGATAGTATTCGGACACCGGAAGTGTTCTGGAGGGTATGGGGTACATATCGGGTCACCGGAAGGGGTTCCGGGCACCCCCGGCAAAGATATGGGCCTTATGGGCCAAGAGAGGGATAGACCAGCCCCCAAGGGGCTGGTGCGCCCCCATATAGGCCGCAATAGGAGGAGAAGGAAAGAGGGGAAGAGAGAAGGAAGGGGAGGGATTCGGCCTCCCCTTTCCTTCCCTCCTCCCTCCTCCTTCCTTCCCCCTCCGGAACTTGTGGAAGGGGGAGGCCGAATTGGGGAGGCGCCCAAGTAGGATTCCTCCTACTTGGGGCGCCCCCTTGGCTGCCTCTCCTCCCCACCAACCTATATATATGTGGGGGCACCGCTAGAACACACACCAACAATTGTTAGCCGTGTGCGGCGCCCCACTCCATAGTTTACGCCTCCGGTCATATCGTCGTAGTGCTTAGGCGAAGCCCTATGTGAATCACTTCACCATCACCGTCACCATGCCACCGTGCTAACAGAACTCATCTACTTCCTCGACACTCTGCTGGGTCAAGAGTTCAAGGGATGTCATCATGCTGAACGTGTGCAGAACTCGGAGGTGTCGTACGTTCGGTGCTTGATCGGTCGGAATGAGAAGAAGTTCGACTACATCAACCACATTGTCAAACGCCTCTGCTTTCGGTCTATGAGGGTACATGGACACACTCTTCCCCTCTCGTTGCTATGCATCTCCTAGATTGATCTTGCGTGAGCATAGGAATTTTTTTGAAATTGCATGCTACGTTTCGCAAGAGTGGCATCCGAGCCAGGTCTATGCGTAGATGATATGCACGAGTAGAACACAAAGAGTTGTGGGCGGTGATCGTCATACTGCTTACCACCAATGTCTTATTTTTATTCGGCGGTATTGTTGGATGAAGCGTCCTGGACCAACCTTACATGACCACATTCATGAGACCAGTTCCACCGACAAACGTGCAACTAGTTTTTCATAAAGGTGGCTGGTGGGTGTCTATTTCTCCAACTTTAGTTGAATCGAATTTGACTGCGGCCGGTCCTTGTTGAAGGTTAAAACAACAAACTTGATAAATCACCGTTGTGGTTTTGATGCGTAGGTAAGATCGGTTCTTTCTAGAAGCTCGTAGCAGCCACGTAAAACTTGCAACAACAAAGTAGAGGACGTCTAACTTGTTTTTGCAGGGCATGTTGTGATGTGATATGGTCAAGACATGATGTGATATAAGTTGTTGTATGAGATGATCATGTATTGTAAAAGTCACTGGCAAGCAACCAGGAGCCTTATGGTTGTCTCTTTATTGTATGAAATGCACAAGCGCCATGTAATTGCTTTACTTTATCACTATGCGTTAGCGATAGTTGTAGATGCAATAGTTGGTGAGATGACCACGACGCTACGATGAGATCAAGGTGTCAAGTCGGTGACGATGGAGATCATGACGGTGCTTTGGAGATGGATATCAAAGGCACAAGATGATGATGGCCATATCATGTCACATATTTTGATTACATGTGATGTTTATCTTTTATGCATCTTATTTTGCTTAGTACGGCGGTAGCATTATAAGATGATCCCTTAACTAAAATTTCAAGGTATAAGTGTTCTCCCTGAGTATGCACCGTTGCGACAGTTCATCGTGCTGAGACACCACGTGATGATCGGGTGTGATAGGCTCTACGTTCACATACAATGGGTGCAAGACAGTTTTGCACGTGCAGAATACTCGGGTTAAACTTGATGAGCCTAGCATGTACAGACATGGCCTCGGAACACTAGAGACCGAAAGGTCGAATGTGAATCATATAGTAGATATGATCAACATAGAGATGTTCACCATTGAAGACGACATGGTTTAGTTGATTTGGATCAGGTATCATTTAGATGACTTGAGGGATGTCAATCTAAGTGGGAGTTCTTAAGTAATATGATTAATTGAACTTAATTTATCATGAACTTAGTCCTGATAGTATTTGCAAATTATGTTGTAGATCAATAGCTCACGATGTTGCTCCCCGTTTATTTTTATATGTTCGTAGATAAAAATAAGTTGAAAGATGATAGTATCAATGATGCGGACTGGGTCCGTGATCTGACGTTTATCCTCATTGCTGCACAGAAGAATTATGTCCTTGATGCACCGCTAGGTGACAGACCTGTTGTATGAGCTGATGCAGACGTTATGAATGTTTGACAAGCTCAATATGATGACTACTTGTTAGTTTAGTGTGCCATGCTTTACGTCTTAGAGCCGGGACTTCAAAAAAGTTTTGAACGCCACGAGCATATGAGATGTTCCAAGAGCTGAAATTTGTATTTCAGACTCATGCCCGTGTCGATAGGTATGAGACCTCTGACAAGTACTTTGCCTACAAGATGGAGGAGAATAGCTCAGCCGGTGAGCATGTGCTCAGAATGCCTGGGTACTACAATCGCTTGAATCAAGTGGGAGTTAATCTTCCAGATAAGATAGTGATTGACATAGTTCTCTAGTCACTATCACCAAGCTACTAGAACTTTCTGATGAACTATAATATGCAAGGGATGACAAAAAGGAATCCGAAGCTCTTCGCAATGCTGAAATCAGCGAAGGTAAAAATTAAGAAAGAGCATCAAGTGTTGATGGTTAACAAGACCACTAGTTTCAAGAAAAAGGGCAAGGGACAGAAAGGGAACTTCAAGATGAACAACAAACAAATTGCCGCTCCCATGAAGAAGCCCAAAACTAGACCCAAGACTGAAACTGAGTGCTTCTACTGCAAAGTAAATGGTCACTGGAAGTAGAACTGCCCCAAATACTTGGTGGATAAGAAGGATGGCAAAGTGAACAAATGTATATATGATATACATGTTATTGATGTGTAAACTTTACTAGTGTTCATAGTAGCCCCTGGGTATTTGATACCGGTTTAGATGCTAAGATTAGTAGCTCGAAACAGGAGTTACAATATGAACAGAGACTAGTTGAGGGCGAAGTGACGATGTGTGTTGGAAGTGATTCCAAGGTTGATAAGAACACCATCGCATACACCCTCTACCTTCGGGATTAGTGTTGCACCTAAATAAATGTTATTTGGTGTTTGCGTTGAGTATGAATATGATTGGATCATGTTTATTGCGATACGGTTATTCATTTAAGTCAGAGAATAATTTTTGTTCTATTTACATGAATAAAAACTTCTATGGTCATACATCCAATGTAAATGTTTTATTGAATCTCGATCGTAGTGATACACATATTCATACTATTGATGCCAAAAGATGCAAAGTCTATAATGATAGTGCAACATATTTGTGGCACTACTGTTTCGGTCATATTGGTGTAAAGCGCATGAAGAAACTCCATGCGGATGGGCTTTTAGAATCACTTGATTATGAATCATTTGATACTTATGAACCATGCCTCATGGGCAAGATGACTAAAATTCCATTCTCCGAAAGAATGGAGCAAGCTAATGACTTATTGGAAATAATACATACCAATGTATGCGGTCCGATGAGTGTTGAAGCTCACAGCATGTATCGTTATTTTCTAACCTTCACAGATGATTTAAGTAGATATGGGTATATCTACATGATGAAACACAAGTCTGAAACATTTGAAAAGTTCAAAGAATTTCAGAGTTAAGTAGAGAATCATCATAACAAGAAAATAAAGTTTCTATGATCTGATCACGGAGGCGAATATGTGAGTTACGAGTTTGGCCTTCATTTAAAACAATGTGGAATAGTTTCACAACTCACGCCACCTACAACACCACAGCGTAATGGTGTGTCCGAACGTCGTGACCGTACTTTATTAGATATGGTGCGATCTATGATGTCTCTTACTAATCTACCACTATCTGTCGGCGTTCTGGGAACGGGGGTCCCCAGACTTGCCTGCCTGCGGCCTGCAGCGTGGCTCGAGTGGGGGCCCAACGTGGCCCACCTTCATCAACATAAGGCTCAGGACCCTCGCGAGGGACCAAGCCTCACGAGGCGGACGACACGGCGCTTCCTCCAGCACGGCCTCCTTAGGTTGGCTCGCGAGGAGGCGGAGAGATCAAGGTGGGGTACCTCACGAGGTGCCCATGACGCAAGCCATGACGACCAAGGGTGCCAGGTGGGCGCCAGCCCGCGTAGTGTCCTCCCTTTCCTCTTTGGTGCAAAGGGGGCAAGCGCAGGCAAGAGGATCAAGCAAAGGCACCCATTTCGGTGCAACGAGACCAAGACCAACTCCGCGACAAGGAGGAAGTCACTGTGGAGCCCAAGCCGGCGTCATCACCATAGCCTTTGGCAGGCGAAGACCAACTTTAGTCAGGATAAGTGTACCCGATGTTCCCCTTCAAATTGGCAATTTGTTGGCGCCCTTCTCGCTCAATATTTGGGAAGAGGCCCAGGGCCTTTGCCTATAAATAGGACCAGCCACCCACAGAGTAGGGGCAACTGAACCGAGCCCAATCTGATTCAGTATCTAGAGCAAGTAGAGAGAGAGAGAGAGAGAGAGAGAGAGAGAGAAGGGCGATCGAACTCCCCCTAGCAGTTCATCCCCTAGCCAAGGAAAGGCCCTCGTGAGGCTGTTCTCCCTTGTATTGTTCTTCCTCGTCAGCCCAAGAGGCAATCCACCCACCACACTGGAGTAGGGTATTACACCACAATGGTGGCCCGAACCAGTATAAACCCTGTGTCTCATGTGTTGTTCTTGAAGTAGTTTAGATCCTTGCGAGACGGAGAGGTAGAGGGCTCGATCTCCGCGCGCACCCCAGAGTTCGAGCCTTAAGGGTCTGCCGGAACCCCAGAATCCGACATTTGGCGCGCCAGGTAGGGTGCGCCGGAATCAGCCTTCCACCGCTTCGCTCTCCTCCGACCACCGCATCCATGTCTGACGTCCGTCGGGCCCGCGCCGAGCGCCGGGCCGCCATCGCTTCCCGCGCCGTCCAGACGGCCCCTGTCGGTGGGCGTCCTCGTCGTTCCCCGTCGCCTGCCATCAACGCCGCCACTGGCCCGGTGGGGAACGAGCAGCAAGCGTCCTCTCAGCACCCGTCCGTGGGGCGGGATGGCCGCACCGCCACTCCGTCGCTCACCCCAGTCGGTTCTTCGTCGCACGTGCTGCGCGCGCCCTTGGCGGCTCGAGCTACGCTCCTCGCGGCAAACGAGCTCCTGCGCTACCGCCCCATCGACGGCGTCTACGAGGAGTGGCTCGACTGCGTCGCCGAGCTCGTCCGCGCCGCAGGGGGCTCTCCCGCGCCTTCTGCACCACTGCGCCGCACTCCGCCCCGCGTAGGCAATGATGCCCCGGGGGCGTTCCAGCCGCCACCTTTCCAAGAAGATGCCATGGCCCCAAGGCGCGCAGCTCCTGGGCGGAACCCGCTCCGTCATGCGCCGGCCCAGCAGGAACGGAGCTGCCAAGAAGTCCCGCGACCACAAGAGGCCGCCCGGGCGCTCCCGGCCCCGGCTCGCCGAGACCCTGCTCCAGCTCCGGCATGTCAAGACCCCGCGCTGCTCCCAGCTGCGGTGCAAGGGGGCCCACAAGGCCAAGCTCTTCCTCAACCAAAACCTCCTGCGGCCACCGCTGGGTGCCGCGCCTACACCCCCGAGCTGCGTAGCATCGCGTGGCCCGGCAAGTTCAAGCCGGACCTGCCTCCTCGCTACGACGGCACAACTGATCCCACGGAGTTCCTCCAGCTCTACGAGCTGGGAATCGAAGCTGCCAGCGGGGACGAGAAGGTCATGGCGAACTGGTTCCCCATGGCGCTGAAGGAAGGTGCTCGCACTTGGCTCCTGAACCTAGCCCCAGGCACGATCTCCTCCTGGGACCAGATGCGTACTCGCTTCATCGCCAACTTCCAAGGTACCCGCGACCGGCCTCCCGCCGTGAGCGACATGCACCGCATCAAGCAGCAACCTGGAGAGACCCTGCAGAAGTACATCCAACGCTTCAACAGTGCGCGCCTCAAGATCCCCAGGGTGTCTGAAGAAGCCATCATTTCGGCCTTCTCCGATGGCGTGCGCGACGTCAAGATGAAGGAGGAGCTGGCGATGCATGAAGACCTTTGCACCTCCCTAGAGCTGTTCAACCTGGCGACCAAGTGCGCCAGAGCTAAGGAGGGACGCCTCTCCCTCCTCGAGCTGCCTGCCGCAGACCCAGAAGAGAAGAAGCCCAAGGCCAAGGACGTGAAGCGCAAGGGGGCTGCCGTGCTCGCGGCAGAACCGGACACCAAGCGGGGCAAGGATCTGCCTGAATCCTCCAGGGGCAGCCGGTACTGCGTGTACCACGACCTCCACACCCACAACACCAATGAATGCCAAGAACTCCGCGCCGTGCGAGAAGGAAGAGTCGGCCGACGCCCTGACCGTGCTGACCGGGGCTACGGCCGAGGAGGAGGAAGGAACCCAGGATGCTAGGAAGACCGCGGCCCACGTCCAGGCTGGCGTGACCAACCTCGCGAGGACCGCTGGCGCGACCCACCTCACGAGGGGGACTGGAGGGATCAGCCTCGTGAGGATCGCCCTCATGGCAACCCGAGCCTGCCGCCGCTGCCGCCTCAGCCGAGAAGGAATGAAGACCGCCACCAAGACGAGGGGGCTGGGGGCTTCCAAGAGCCTCGCGCCATCGCCTGCATCCTGGGCGGAGCTCAAGCCCCAGCCTCTCAACGTATCTTCAAGCAGTTTGCTCGCGAAGTGAATGCAGTCCTCCCCAAGCTTGAAGAAACGCGTCCCCTCAGGTGGTCGGCCTGCACCATCACGTTCAGCTCAGCAGACCAGCTCAAGTGCGCAGCCACAGCCGGAGTCCTCCCAATGCTTTGTTCCCCAGTCATCAGCAACGTTCTGGTCACCAGGACCCTCATCGACGGAGGGGCAGGGCTCAATGTCTTGTCCGTGGAAACGTTCAACAGCCTCCAAGTGCCCTATGACCAGCTTCAGCCAACCAAGCCCTTCTCCGGAGTCACTGACGGTTCCACAGTCCCGATCGGGCAGGTCCGCCTCCCAGTCACCTTCGGCACCTACGACAACTACCGCACCGAGCTCATCGACTTTGACGTCGCCCACATCCGCCTGCCGTACAACGCCATCCTCGGGTACCCGGCGCTGGCCAAGTTCATGGTCGTGACTCACCATGGCTACAACGTCCTCAAGATGCCAGGCCGCGTCACTAGAAGACCCAGATCGCGGAAGCAGGAGACTTCCTGAGACCACCCCCAAGAAGAAGAAGACAGCGTCAGGCTCTGACCCTCAGAATGCAGGCCCTTCAAGGCCCGCGTCTGCCCAGGGGGACCCTCCTTCAATCGCATAGGGAAGCGCGCCCGGCGCCCTCCTTAGGCAGGGCTCGAGGGCTCTCACCTGGAGGGCCACCGACCTCGCCAAGGTCACGAGGGAGGCGCTGGGGCACCATGTGGAGGCATGTTTTGAAGCACGCTTCCCTCAGAAGGAAGCCAGGGGAGGAAGGTCAGACCAGCAGGAGTTTGTTAGCAAGGCCATTCAAGAACTACAGGAGTCGAGGATCATGAGAGGTTGCCGTCGCCCACCAGCTGTGGCTCCCCATCCAGGCGAGGATGGTGGGCTGCGCGTCTGCGTTGACGTACCAGGGCTCAATCAGATCGCCACGACGGAGCGCCTCTGGCCCTCACAAGTGGGGCGCTACGAAGGACCACCCCACAGCTATGTTCGCATGCCTTATGGCCTGCCGAGCGTGGCTGAGGCGTACCAGCGCATCATGAGGAGCATCTTGGAGGCGCAAGAAGGCAGGCGTTCCGCAGCCCTGGCGGAGATGGAGGCTGCTCACGAGGAGCCACCAGTGCCTCTGGAGCCTCCCGAGGCCCCCGGGCCTGGGGGCTCGTGAGGATCAGCTTTCGCGGCCCACTGAGTCTGCTGCACCAACGCCACTGCACCAACGCCACTGCACCGACGACGTCTTCAGGTGACATCTTTCAAGATTCATTCTCAGCTGGGAGCACCCTCCCAGGGTTGCGTCATTCCCAAGCCGCGTGGGTCTGTCCCTGCGGCATGTATCCCTTTTTATCTTCTTAATTGCTAGCTTGCTTTGCTGGGGGCGCCCCTCGGGCTGCATCATCCCCAGGCCACTCGGGCTAGGCCCAGCGGCATGTATCCCTTCCGCTCTTATTTCCAATTATGCATCATTACTCGAGGTCGTCCGCGGCACCTCTTCTTCTTCATGTCGACCACTTGCGCGTTAAAGGGGGGTGCCTGAGCATCGCGACTCAGGGCTCTTACTGGCTCTCCAGCCCTCACCCTCTGGCCTTGTCCACGGCATCGCGACCTGGCATACCAGCGACGGCTGAGACAAGCTCGAGGGCCGGGACCCGAGGACGTAGAGTGCCGGCATCTAACCAGATTTTGCAGGGACACATCTCAAGATACGGCCCAGTGCCAGGCGCAACCCGCCTAGAGGTAGGGCCTCGTGAGTCCCGCGCTGGCTCATGGGTGCCCAGATACACCTCACCTAGCTCTACCGTGCCAGCCACGTGTCAGGGCGGGGCTGTACATGCCCCGAGGGCTCCTCCCGGAGGGGAGCCCCCTCCCACGTACTAGTGGAAGCACCATGCTCCGCGCTGGCTGACGACACTGCCGAGGAGCGGCTATGCCCGTACACATACGGAAGCGCTATGCTCCGCGCTGGTGATAAACAACTGAGGGTGGCCTCCGGGCCGCGTTAACCTCAGGTAGCCCCGAGCTCAGTGGCCGGCCTCATCGCAACGCCTCCCCTCGGGAGCGCCGCGCGAGGGGGCTGGGCACGGGGGCTACGACTGGGTCACGCCCAGCCGTACGCCCCAGCCAGGCCCCTCGGGCCTGGTTCGTCGCGCGTCTCTCCCCAAGCGGAGCCAAGGTATGAAGGCCGTTTGCGCGTCAAGGGGGACTCCTGAGCATCGCGACTCAGGAGCCTAACTGGCTCCGTAGCCCCTCACTCCTTAGTTCCGAAAGGCTATGCTAGGTGAGGTACGCGCGGGGTCGGGCTCTGCAGACGTAGAACGGTAGCCCCGCCTGCATTTCATCTCGCCACCTGCTGTTCGCGCGTCAAGGGGGACTCCTGAGCATCGCGACTCAGGAGCCTAACTGGCCCCGTAGCCCCTCACTCCTTAGTTCCGAAAGGCTATGCTGGTTGAGGTACGCGCGGGGTCGGGCTCTGCAGACGTAGAACGGAAACGCACCTACATCGCGCTTCCCTACTTGTTGCTCGTGCGCTAAGGGGGACTCCTGAGCATCGCGACTCAGGAGCCTAACTTGTCACGTGGCCCCTCATTCCTTTGGTCCCGTCCTGGTTTCTGGTCGGGGCTGATACTGGATGAGGCATGCGCGTGGCCGGGCTCTGCCGGCGTAGAGCATAAGCAAGTAGGGAAGAGGAACATAAAATTCAAGGAACTTAAAAGCGAATATTACAACCCATAATGTCGTCTTGGTTCCAAACGCAAATTTAAATGCCTCCTCGAGGCGTCGCGCATGTGCAGGAATCGAAAGAAGAACAGGAACGATAGCGGAGTCACTTGTCGGCAGCGGCGTCGCGTGGAGTGGCTTCACCTTGTGGGGCAGTAGAGCCGGCAGCGCCTCGCTTCGGCTTGGTGCTGAAGGCCCAGAACTTCCCCAGCAGCGCCTCCGCGCGCCCCTTCACGGCCTCGACAGCAGCAGCGGCGCCCTCGCCGCCCACCGGCTCCAGCAGGCTGTCAAGGTCGGCGCTGGGGTCGCGAAGGTAGACATGGGCGAAGACCCGCGTCAGCGCGGAGGAACATAGGACGCGCGCCTCGGCTTCGACCGTGGGGACGAGTCCGAGGGCGACATCTCCAAGAGCCTTCACCAAGAAGGGAGGCAGTTTGGCAGGGCCGTCCTCGTCGCCAGCCAGCGGGCAATCCAGGCCACTCTCGTAAAGCATCTTCAACGAAGCGCGGGCATCCTTATCCATGTCCGCGAAGGCCACGCGATCCTCGGCAAGGATCCGGGCCTTGGCGTCCAGCTCGGCCTTCGTCGTCTCCAGCTCCTTCTTCAGTGCACCTAGGTGGCTGCGGCGCTTCTTGAGCTTCGCCTCACGGTCCTCGAGCGCCGCCTCGCGAGCCTTCACCTCCTTCTCCTGCTCTTGGCGAAGGCGGGTCTCCTCTGCAAGCTGACCATGCAGGCCTTGCAACTCGTCCTCCAGCTCCTTGCAGCGGCCGCGAATTCCAACCGCCTCTCCCAGGACCGCGTCACGGGCAGCCTTCGCCTCGAGGGTAACCTCCTTCTCCTCGTAATAGGCCGTCGAGGCCTGAACCAGCGCTGCCCGGATCGAGGCGTCGGAGCGAATCCACCCCGAGGCCAGCTCCAGGCGCCCGGCCACCAGGCGAGGGTCGGCGCCTAGAAGATCCTGCCGCAGCCGGTCCAGTCCAGCAACAGCTCGCTCCAAGATGGAAGAAGAAGGCGGGGAAGCATCAGGGCGCTTCGGGGCAGCAGGAGGAGTCCTGGAACCAGCAGCCGACGGAACGGGAGGAGAAGGTAGCGGCGGCGAGGCTGCAGTATCCCGGGGCAGAGTCTGCTGCGCCTCCCCAGCCATAGCAGCAGCACCAGACAAGGGCACCTCTGGGATCGACCGAGCCATGGGGGCTGCGGCCCCAGCCAGATCAGCCAAGCCCCGCAAGGGCGAGTGGGCAGGGGGAGCCTGTGCGTCGCGGTCGCCCTCCCCTGCAGGTGGAGGTGTCGTCGCAGCCGGGGCCTCAGGAGCCCCCTTCAGCTTCTTCGTCACGGGCGCCAGCCTGCTCAGGAGAAGTGATCGTCAAGCCTCGTCAGCGGAACAGGAAACCAGGAATCAGGTATCAAGCGCTTACAGGTCGTTGGCAGAAAGCTCCGGTGGTCTTCTGCCAAACTTGAAGCCGGAGAGCCGGCTGGAGGAGTCGACCTCAGAAGCAGAAGGCGCGTCCGCGGTTCGCCCCGGAGTCAGGGCGGACCCGCGGGGAATCAACCCGGTCCTGCCCTTCTTCGGGACCGGAGGCGAGCTCCCGCTGCCCAGCACGTCATCGTCATCATCATCACTCAGCGAAAGGCGGAGAGCACGGGGCTTGCGTTGGAGCGACGGAGTCCTGGACTCTCCGTCAGTCGCCTCGGAGTCGGGGCCTGCCCCCTGCTCCTCCTCGCCCCCACCTCCGCTGGAGTCGCCGGAAGACACATTCACCAGATCCTCGGGAGCCACCGCGGGCACGAGCCCGTCCCCGTCGAAGACGGGCATGGACTCCACCACTTGCTCCCAGTCATCGCGGAGGAACAAGGGCGAAGGCGCGCCCTCCGGCATTGCTGCCTCGCCCCCGACCAGGGACTGGAGAACCGCAGCCACGTCCCCTTCGCCCACGGCTGCGGGACTCGGGTGAGGCCTCCACATCGGGCGAGAATACTGCCGAAGCGGAGCCAGTTGGTGCTCCAGGAACTCCCTCAGCAACGACACCCCGGTCAGCTTCGCCGCCGCCAAGTTGGTCGGCTTCAGATCGGCGTCCATCTTCGCCAGCACTGACTTCGCGCGGGGATCCGTGAGCTCCGCCCGGCACCAGTCTTCTGAGCTCACGGCCGGCTCCGTGGGAAGGGCCAACCGAGGGTCGACGCACCCGGCATCAACCAACACCCACTTGCTCCGGAAGCCCTCGATCTTCTTCCCCGGATTCGAGATGGCCATGGAGCTGCCGCACGCGACGAAGCCCGCGCACGCCGAAGGAGAACCTTTGGAAGTCCGGAGGTAGAAGTAGTGGCGCAGCAAGGCCACTGTAGGCTGCACCCCCACATGCGCCTCGCAGTAGTAGGAGAAGATCGCTAAGAGAAGGACGGAGTTGGGGTGGAGATGCAAAGCTTGCAAGTTGTAATGGCAGAGGACGGCGAGGAAGAACTCAGAAAAAGGAGGTACCAGGCCTGCTGCAATGGAGCTCACGAAGAAAGGATAGAAGGTGCTCCCTTGGCCTTCAGGGGCATCGGAGCCGACCTTGAACATCTGTGCCCCGTCAATGCCCTGCGCCGCGGCCATCCGGTGCAGTAGGGCGAGGCTCGCCTTCGACACGTTGGGCGAATCCAAAGCAGGTGAGAACCAAGCTTCGGCCGGGGTCCGGCGAGGCGCCATGGCTACCTGGGACGACCGGGTGGAGCAGATCTGGAAGCTTGGAGGAAGGGAGAAGAAGCGCAAGGAAGGGGATCTGAGCAGCGTATGAAGAAGGAGAGGAACAAAGCCCGAGCAGATGCCACACCTTTAGTATCCTGCACAGTTGCAAAAGCGCCCACGTCCAATCAATCGCCACGCGGCGCCCGAGGCCGCAGGCTGTTAGGGCCCGCGGTGCTTCGCCCTTGCCCTTTCGCCTCTCGGCACAGCCAAGTCCGTGCGCGCCTTGGGCCCGGGGGCTACTGTCGGCATTCTGGGAACGGGGGTCCCCAGACTTGCATGCCTGCAGCCTGCAGCGTGGCTCGAGTGGGGGCCCAACGTGGCCCACCTTCATCAACACAAGGCTCAAGACCCTCGCGAGGGACCAAGCCTCGCGAGGCGGACGACATGGTGCTTCCTCCAGCACGGCCTCCTTAGGTTGGCTCGCGAGGAGGCGGAGAGATCAAGGTGGGGTACCTCACGAGGTGCCCATGACGCAAGCCATGACGACCAAGGGTGCCAGGCAGGCGCCAGCCCGCGCAGTGTCCTCCCTTTCCTCTTTGGTGCAAAGGGGGCAAGCGCAGGCGAGAGGATCAAGCAAAGGCACCCATTTCGGTGCAACGAGACCAAGACCAACTCCACGACAAGGAGGAAGTCACTGTGGAGCCCAAGCCGGCGTCATCACCAGAGCCTTTGGCAGGCGAAGACCAACTTTAGTCAGGATAAGTGTACCCGATGTTCCCCTTCAAATTGGCCAATTGTTGGCGCCCTTCCCGCTCAATATTTGGGAAGAGGCCCAGGGCCTTTGCCTATAAATAGGACCAGCCACCCACAGAGTAGGGGCAACTGAACCGAGCCCAATCTGATTCAGTATCTAGAGCAAGTAGAGAGAGAGAGAGAGAGAGAGAGAGAGAGAGAGAGAAGGACGATCGAACTCCCCCTAGCAGTTCATCCCCTAGCCAAGAACAGGCCCTCGCGAGGCTGTTCTCCCTTGTACTGTTCTTCCTCATCAGCCCAAGAGGCAATCCACCCACCACACTGGAGTAGGGTATTACACCACAATGGTGGCCCGAACTAGTATAAACCCTGTGTCTCATGTGTTGTTCTTGCAGTAGTTTAGATCCTTGCGAGACGGAGAGGTAGAGGGCTCGATCTCCGCGCGCACCCCAGAGTTCGAACCTTAAGGGTCTGCCGGAACCCCAGAATCCGACACTCGTTTTGGGGTTATGCATTAGAGACAGCCGCATTCACGTTAAATAGGGTACCGTCTGAATCCGTTGAGACGACACCGTATGAACTATGGTTTGGCAAGAAACCTAAGCTATCGTTTCTTAAAGTTTGGGGTTGTGATGCTTATGTGAAAAAGCTTCAGCCTGATAAGCTCGAACCCAAATCGGAGAAAGATGCCCTAAGGAAACAATTGGGTACACCTTCTACCACAGATCCGAAGGCAAGATCTTTGTTGCCGAGAATGGAATCTTTCTAGAGAAGGAGTTTCTCTCGAAAGAAGTGAGTGGGAGGAAAGTAGAACTTAATGAGGTAATTGTACCTTTTCTTGAATTGGAAAGTATCTCATCACAGAAAACCGTTCTCGTGATGCCTACACCAACTAGAGAGGAACCCAAATTGGAAAGTTGCAGACTAAGGCATAGCCTAGTGGTGGGAAGGGGCTGATGCCTTCCCACCCACCCAGGTTCAAGGCATGGTACTTGCAATTTTGGGTTGTTGCACCAATTATACTGTAGGGGGTTCCCTTACAGTCTTTCTATCAAAAAAACTAGAGAGGAAGCTAATGATAATGATCATGAAACTTCGGATCAAGTTACAACAGAAACTCGTAGGTCAACCAGAGCACGTTCCGCACCGGAGTGGTACGGTAATCCTGTTCTCGAAGTCATGTTACTAGACCATGACGAACCTACGAACTATGAAGAAGCGATGATGAGCCCAGATTCCGATAAATGGCTTGAGGCCATGAAATCTGAGATAGGATCCATGTATGAAAACAAAATGTGGACTTTGGTTGACTTGCCCAATGATCGGCGAGCCATAGAGAATAAATGGATCTTCAAGAAGAAGACTGACGCTGGTGGTAATGTTACTGTCTACAAAGCTCGACTTGTTGCAATAGGTTTTCAACAAGTTGAAGGAGTTGACTATGATGAGACTTTCTCACCCATAGCGATGCTTAAGTCTGTCCGAATCATGTTAGCAATTGTCGCATTTTATGATTATGAAATCTGGCAAATGGACGTCAGAACTGCATTCCTTAATGGATTTCTTATAGAAGAGTTGTATATGATGCAACTGAGGGAGTCCTGGATTAAGGGGTCCTCGGGCGTCCGGCCTATGTGACATGGGCCGGACTGATGGGCCATGGAGATACAAGATAGAAGACTTCCTCCCGTGTCCGGATGGGACTCTCCTTTGCGTGGATGGCAAGCTTGGCGTTTGGATATGAAGATTCCTTCCTATGTAAACCGACTCTTTACAACCCTAGGCCCCTCCGATGTCTATATAAGCTGGAGGGTTTAGTCCGTAGAGGCAATCATAATCATACAAGACTAGACTTCTAGGGTTTAGCCATTACGATCTCATGGTAGATCAACTCTTGTAATCCTCATATTCATCAAGATCAATCCAGCAGGAAGTAGGGTATTACCTCCATTAAGAGGGCCCGAACCTGGGTAAACATCGTGTCCCTCGTCTCCTGTTACCATCGACCTTAGACGCATAGTTCGGGACCCCCTACCCGAGATCCGTCGGTTTTGACACCGACATTGGTGCTTTCATTGAGAGTTCCGGTGTGTCGAAGACAGGATTGATGGCTCGCCTTGTTATCAAGGACAGTATCATCTCCGGAAGAGCCCTGGCCTCGGGCCAAACCCTCCGGTTGGGCGGCTTTACCATGATCGCCCATTCGGCTGTCAAGCCAATGATGACTTCTCAGGTCATCGAAAATCGTCTCCGTATTGACTCTGAGTACTCCAAGCAGATGGATCCGGCGGAGTTGTCGTCTTTAAACGAACTCCTGGATTGCATCGCCGCCATGGGGTTCGCTATAGACTATGATCATATTGGGCTTTAACCCGATCAGAGAGAAATCAAATCTCCGTCGATCACCCATCAGATAGCGGTCGTGGAGGAGCAAAACAACAACTCTTCCCCTATGTTGAAGACGAGTTATGTTCGTATTTTCGAGCTCGAAGAGCCGGATACCTGTCTGCGGGACGACACTCCCGGCCACCGGAACCTAGAATCAGCGTCGAGCCTGGAAAATCATTTAACATCCCGGAGCCCGAACTAATAAGATCGGAAGTTTTTCAAACTCCGGACCCCAAATTGGGTTAGGGTTCGGATTTAAATCCACCCATCCACCACAAGTAATATTCGCCGAGCAATTCTGGTCCTCCGGATATATGCGACCTCATGTACGTACGACAGCAGTCCCAGGAAACAGTCCATCACTTTTGGGCCAGATTCCTTCTTATCAAAGACAAGATTAAAGATTGCCGCGACGAGGATGCGATTTCAGTATTCTGCAATAATTGCATGGATGAAGGAATCCTCAACGCCATCAGCTGTCGTCGCGTATTACACTTCATTGACTTGGCAACCATAGTACAGAAGTACTGTGCAATGGAAAGCGCCTGGAAAACTCAGACAGCTCGCTGGGAACCACCGGTCTCCACTCAACCCCTCTGGCGGGCAAAAAGGATGCACCCTCACGTGGCACCCGACCCCATAGTGAAGAAAACTAAGCCCATTACGGGACGTGGAACTGTTCTGGAGGGATGGCTCGATAGGATGCAAAATACACACAACACCGGATACCGTACCAACCCACAGCCTTAGAGCGTGTTGGATACTCCGGCAGGTGGCCAAGGGCGGCGAGGATATCCTCACCAAAAACACCTCAGAGCAACACCCCCCCGGAGGACGACGACCTCAGAGTATTGACGGTCTTTGAGACTTTCACTTCAAACAATCGGTGCAAGAGGGCACTCCGCGACCTCGCCGAAGTCTGCCAAGTCGCAGCAATAAACCCCTGGAATGACATGGCCATAACTTTCAATGCCAGTGATGAACCAAAATTTCCGGTCAGTCCGGGCACCAGCCGCCTTGGTCCTCAATCCAATTGTGGATGGCTTTCAGCTCACTAAAGTGCTCATGGACGGCGGCAGTGGGCTAAACCTCATCTATGAGGACACGCTCAATTAAATGAAAATAGACAGGAGCCGCATCGAGCAAAGTAATACGACCTTCCAAGGAATCATTCCCAGCCGGGAGGTGCGATGCGCAGGGAAAATTACACTCGACGTGGTATTCGTCACGCCGGAGAACTATCGGTCCGAAGAGATAACCTTCCAGGTGGCCCCTTTCAACAGTGGATATCACGCCCTGCTGGGGCAAGATGCATTCATGCGCTTCCAAGCTATACCTCATTACGGGTACATGAAGCTCAAGACGCCCGGGCCCAACGGTATTATCACTTCGTTAGTGATCCGGACATAGCCCTCCGCGCCGAAAACAAAACCGCATCCCTGGCCCCTTGAGGCACTATCCGAGGCCCTCATGACCAAAGAGTTAACCGCACTACACTCCACGGTAGATAGGGACGACGTAATCCTTGATAAACGGCCCAAATCCACCTCCTTCAAACCAGCAGGCGAAATAGTGAAATTTCAAGTCCACCCGACGGACCCCAAGAAGGCAGCTTCCATCAGGGCATAGCTGGACCCAACGGTCGACGCCGCACTACGAGCGTTCCTGTGCGAGAACTGGGACATATTCGCTTGGCACCCTTCTGATATGCCAGGGATCCCACGCAGGTTGGCCGAACACAGCCTCAATATATTGAAGTGATATAAGCCGGTCAAGCAAACACTGCGGCACTTTTCCGAACCCAAACGACAAGCTATGGGGAAGGAGCTAGCCAAGCTAATCGAGGCCGGATTCATCAGAGAAATAAAACACCCGGACTGGCTAGCAAACCTAGTGATGGTGCCAAAGAAGGATAAATCCTGGCGCCTGTGCGTCGATTTCAAAGACCTCAACAAGGCCTGCCCCAAGGATCCCTTCCCCCTCCCCCGCATCGATCAGATTATTGATGCTACTGCAGGACACGACTCACTGTGTTTCCTCGACGGATACTCCAGATACCATCAAATCAAAATGAAGGAGTCCGATCAAGCTACAACGGCATTCATTACCCCATACGGGCCTTTCTGCTTCAACACTATGCCCTTTGGGCTTAAAAATGTCGGCGCCACCTACCAACGCATGATTCAAACATGCCTAGAGAAACAAATTGGCAAGACAGTTGAAGCATATGTGGATGACGTCGTCATCAAGACTAGGCACGTCGAGTCATTAATAGATGACTTGCGTCTCACATTCGACAACCTCCGTACATATGACATCAAGCTCAATCCGGAAAAGTGTGCTTTCGGCGTTCACGCTGGAAAACTGCTGGGCTTCATCGTTTCCAATAGAGGAATTGAGGCAAATCCAGCCAAAATCAGAGCTTTGTCACAATTGGCTACACCAACATACCTTAAACAGGTCCAAAAACTAGCCAGATGCGTGGCAGCTTTAAGCCGCTTTATCTCCAGACTAGGAGAAAAAGCATTGCCACTTTATCGCCTTCTTTGACACACCGACCACTTTGAGTGGACGGATGTGGCTACGGCTGGACTAGAAGAAGTAAAGGCTCTTTTAGCGAGCAACACAATCCTGGCTGCGCCGAACGTCGGTGAACCGATGTTATTATACATCTCTACAACACACCAGGTGGTGAGCGCGGTGCTCGTCGTTGAGCGAGGGGAGGACGGACACAAATTCCTGCTTCAGAAATTGGTGTACTATGTATCCATTGTCCTCACACCATGCAAATCCCGGTACCCTCATTACCAAAAAATAGCATATGCGGTCTTCATGGCATCCCGGAAGCTACGACACTACTTCCAAGAGTGCTCGATCACGGTGGCTTCCGAAGTACCACTCAATGACATAATAAACAACCGCGACGCTACGGGCCGGATTGCCAAGTGGGACATTGAGCTCCTACCATTCGACATAATGTACAAACCACGCCGAGCCATTAAATCCCAAGTATTGGCCGACTTCTTCGCCGAATGGACAGAGGTTGAACTCCCTAAAGAGTATGGTACATATTCCAACTGGGTCATGCACTTCGATGGCTCTAAAATGCTGGCTAGCTTAGGAGCGGGTGTTGTCCTAATGTCCCCCACCGGAGACACAGTCCAGTACGTACTCCAAATATTATACATAGACTCCAACAATGCAGCCGAATACGAGGCCTTATTGCACGGTCTTCGGATGGCTGCCTCCATGGGCATACAACACCTAGAGGTGCGCGGGGATTCAAATCTCGCAATATCCCAAATAAATGGAGACTTCGACGCCAAAGATCCGAAGATGACGGCCTATCATAACGCTATACTCAAAATATCAGCTCGATTTGAGGGACTCGAGTTTCATCACGTGGCTCGAGAAAGTAATCAAGCAGCGGATGTCCTTGCTCGCATTGGTGCCAAGCGTGACCCCGTCCCGCCTAACATCTTTCTGGAAAGGCTCTTCAAGCCATCCGTGGTGTGGCAAGGTGAGAGCAGCAACACCAGTCCGGATCCGATTATACCCCCAGCTTCCGAACACATTACCAATATCATCGGAGGTTGAGCCACCGAAATAACACCATCGGCCCATCTAATAATGGCAGTAATTACCCCATGCACCGAACCCTTCTTAGCCTACCTTAATAGGTGAGAGCTCCCTAAGGATCAGAATAAGGCTCACTGCATTGTTCGGCGCTCGAAAGCCTACAAGGTCCATGACGGAGAGTGATACGTCTCCAACGTATCTATAATTTTTGATTGCTGCATGCTATATTATCTACTGTTTTAGGCAATATTGGGCTTTATTTTCCATTTTTATATTATTTTTGGGACTAACCTATTAACCGGAGGCCTAGCCCAGATTTGCTATTTTATGCCTATTTCAGTATTTCGAGGAAAAGGAATATCAGACAGAGTCAAAACAGAACGAAATCAACTGGAGAAGTTATTTTTGGAAGGAAACCCACCTGATGGACTTGGACCCCACGTCAGAAGATACGGGAGGTGCTCACGAGGGTGGGGGCGCGCCCTCCCCCCTTGGGCGCGCCCCCCTGCCTCATGGGGCCCTCGTAGCTCCACCGACGTTCTCCTTTCACCCATATATACCGTCGTACCCTAAAACTTCCAGAACAGAACCTAGATTAGGAAATCCGCCGCCGCAAGCCTCCAGAGCCACGAAAAACCAATTGGGACCCCTTTCTGGTACTCTGCCGGAGGGGGGATCCATCTCCGGTGGCCATCTTCATCATCCCGGCGCTATCCATGACGAGGAGGGAGTAGTTCACCCTCGGGGCTGAGGGTATGTACCAGTAGCTATGTGTTTGATCTCTCTCTCTCGTGTTCTCTCTCGTGTTCCCTCTATGACATGATCTTGATGTATCCCGAGCTTTGCTATTGTAGTTGGATCTTATGATGTTTCTCCCCCTCTACTTTCTTGTGATGAATTGAGTTTCCCCTTTGAAGTTATCTTATCGGATTGAGTCTTTTATGAACACTTGATGTATGTCTTGGTGATCAACTTGCGGGTTTCGTGACATTGGGAACCTATGCATAGGGGTTGGCACACGTTCTTGATTCACCGATAGAAACTTTGGGGCACTCTTTGAAGTACTTTTATGTTTGTCGGATGAATCTGAGATTGTGTGATGCATATCGTATAATCATGCCCAGGGATACTTGAGGTGACAATGGAGTATCTAGGTGACATTAGGGTTTTGGTTGATTTGTATCTTAAGGTGTTATTCTAGTACAAACTCTTTTATAGATCGATCCGAAAGAATAGCTTTGTGGTGGTTTCGTACCCGACCATAATCTCTACGTTTGTTCTCCGCTATTAGTGGCTTTGGAGTGACTCTTTGTTGCATGTTGAGGGATTGTTATATGATCTATCTATGTTATTATTGTTGAGAGAACTTACACTAGTGAAAGTATGAACCCTAGGCCTTGTTTCCTATCATTGCAATACCGTTTACGCTCACTTTTACCTCTTGTTACCTTGTTGTTTTTATATTTTCAGTTTACAAAACCCATATCTACCATCCATATTGCACTTGTATCACCATCTCTTCGCTGAACTAGTGCACCTATACAATTTACCGTTGTATTGGGTGTGTTGGGGACACAAGAGACTTTTTGTTATTTGGTTGCAGGGTTGTTTGAGAGAGACCATCTTCCTCCTACGCCTCTCGCGGATTGATAAACCTTAGGTCATCCACTTGAGGGAAATTTGCTACTGTCCTACAAACCTATGCACTTGCAGGCCCAACAACGTCTACAAGAAGAAGGTTGTGTAGTAGACATCAGAGAGCTCTACAAGAAAAGCGCTACCGGAGTCCTTAAAAGATGTATCTCCGGAGAAGAGGGACGGCAGCTTCTTGCCGAAATCCATGCTGGTCTCGGCGGTCACCACGCCACGGCTTGGGCCCTTGTAAGTAAAGCCTTTCGTACAGGTTTCTTTTGGCTGACGGCCCGAGCAGATGTACAGGACCTTGTCCAATGTTGTGTCGGATGCTAGCTTTTTGCCAACCAAAGCCATATGCCGCCTACCTCTCTACAAACAATCCCCATTACTTGGCCTTTCGCGGTCTAGGGGCTGGATATGGTCAGGCCCCTTAAAGGAGGAAGCCATAAGAAAAAATATATGCTGGTCATGGTAGATAAATTCACCAAGTGAATAGAGGCCAAACCAGTTAAAACGGCCGAAGCCGGACCAGTGATAGACTTTATATCTGGTGTCGTGCAGAGTTATGGTGTCCCACATTACATCATCACCGATAACGCTCTAATTTTACAGCCGATGAAGTGAAAACCTGGTGTGCTAATCTAGGCATTAAACTCGATTACGCCTCCGTCTATCACCCACAAACAAACGGTCAAGTCGAACGAGCTACTGGTCTTATCATGAGCGACATTAAACCTAGACTAGTGCGGTCTTTGAAAGAATCGGACAAGCACTGGGTCGAGGAGCTCGACTCCGTACTCTGGGGGCTGCGGACCACGCCCAATCGCACTACCGGATACACACCATTCTTCATGGTGTACGGCGCAGAGGCCATTTTGCCTTGCGACATCATTCATGACTCACCTCGAGTGCGCATGTATGAAGAGAGAGAGGCCGAGCTTGATCAGCAGGACAGTCTAGATGCCCTGGAGGAGGAGCGCGACGTTGCAAAAGCCCGTTCTGCATTCTACCAACAACAGGCTCGTAGATACCAAAGCAGAGAAGTGCGGGACAAGACTTATAATGTTGGTGAACTCGTTCTATGCTTGCCAGAAAAGAAAAAACAAACTCAAGCCCAACTGGGAGGGTCCCTTCATCATAGATGAAGTTCTCACTGGAGGAGCGTACCGCCTGTGTGATGCATCGGACAATCGCTTAGAGCCAAACCCGTGGAATGCTGCCAGACTCCGAAGATTCTACGCCCAGATCCGTACTCTTTGTTCATCTTCTTCTCCCTTTGTTTCCATTTTTTCTCTCTTTAATTTTTTCTCTAGCTCTATAGCTCTTGTGCGGCCAAACCGCATAACGTACACATCCTTAAATGTATACGCTCATAAAACCTGGGGGCTTCTTTTACAGAAGCTTATTATTATTTTCCGAGCATCAAGATCACCACATATGTGTCCTTTCCTCATATGTACATTTTTTCACCATTATATGCACCTTTATGACTTAAGTTTTTGCCAAGCTGGGTTGCCTGGCTCCTGTGCTTATGCCCTACGTTCTCGTTTGTTCGGCTAGGGCATAAAGGGATCACCTCTTGCGAATGTTACAGTCGGGTCATCCGGACGTGTACCTCGGACTGGGTGACGCCGAAAGCTAGTGTTCTTAAGGGAATATTCGGTCGGTGGACTAAAGACGATATACCCTAATTACACTGTGAACCCCCAGATGTTACGTATACTGCGATTTTTCAATCACAGTTCGGGCATGCATACTAACGCATGTTCACCCAGGGAAAGGAACCCTTAACAGAACTATTCTCCCTGGAAGATTTTCTTACAATTAACATGTAATATAACATAGCTAGCCAGATACAACTTGTCTGTTCAAGCAACTATGACCCCTACGCCTGGTTTCCACGCATACCCCGGTCTATATTGGCGATCCGGTATTCGGAAACACTCCGCACCTTCGGGTCCAGAGGTCAAAGCGAAAAGGTCTGCCATGACAATCGTTTTACAATCCGGCTAGGGACAAATTTGTCAATTGAAGTACATAGTCACTTGGACTCAAAAACTTCTTCCTCTATGCTGTCTAACAGGCTGTCTAGCTTACAATCCTATTGGGAAAACTTGGCGGCTATCTTTACTTGGTCATATACCAAGCTAAATGGAATTTCTTGTCCATCTGACACCCGAGGTCCGACCCGGGCCATATGATTCGGATCAAGCTTGGTGTACCGTGTTTTCACCATAGCCCAGGACTCTCGCGCACCTTCTCGGCAGGCTGATATTTTCCATAATCGAAAGCGTCGTCGAGCTCCTTGGGATAGCTTCACAAGCTCCTCCATACTTCCTGGAGGGGAGGCGGATGGCCACAAAGCCTTGGCAATGCTCTGCATTGCTTGCCGAGCTCGCTTGTTCACCTGGGACATCTCTTGCAGCAGATTGTCTTGAGATCCGGACACTTCCTATTTGGGATGGCCAGTCAGCATACCTGCAGACATATATGTGTCAGCTCATTTCTTTGCCGAATTACATGGAGGTAAGTTCAAAAGCATATTGAATATGCTGCCTCGTAGCCTCCTATTTTCCTTTACCGCGTCCGCTAGTTGGGCTGGTACATCTTTTAGCTCTTCGCCTAGCTGGGTGTTGGAATCCTGCAGGTTGTTCTTATCATCTCTGACCCATGTCAATACACGTTCGCCTGCGGCCAGTTGCCTTTCGGCCTGTTGTTTACCCGCCTGCGCGACCTTCAGTTCCTCTTTCAGTTGATCTACTGATCCTGTCATCAGAAACGTAACAGTATTAACATTACTGGTACATGATTATACTTTTTATGGATGGAGGGGAACATTGCCAGGCGGTGCCTCCTTGGACTTCTCTAGTTCGGCGGTAGCAATGGCTAGCTGAGTCCGGCACTTTTCCAGCTCATGAGACAGCATGTTGTTCTTCTCTGTGAGTACCTGATTATACAACGATCCTTAGTCAGTTGTTTCAATTATTTCAAGTCTCGGGGGCTACTGGTACATGATTACTAGATCTGTACAATGTGTACTTACCCGCATATCTTTCAAATACTGGTTAGTGTCTCCGGTAAGCCCATCCCGAGCAGCTCGGATGTACGCATCAGCCGAGCTGAAGGCGTCGAACGCCTCTTTAGTAAAGCCGGGGTCGCGAAGAGCGGCCCTCCGGCGCCGATGATGCATGGCACTCTCTACTTCAGAGTTCGTGATGGATACATTATCTGAATCCTCTGAAGGAGGACAATCTGGCGTTATTCCCATGTCTGCCCCTACCCTAGAAGCAGGGTTTGGAACCTGATTGGTGGGGGCTTGACCGACAGGCCCCTCGGACATAGTCCGGCGAAAGCTCTTCCTAACAAAACACACCCGACAATGTCATGGTTCGATGTGACTGCTACAGGGCATATTTAAAGCCATACCTCTTTGATGAAGGTTCGACCGTGTTGTCATTTGCCTTTCTCTTCGAAGACCCGCCTGGCGTAGGTGTCGTTCTCTTCTGAGACGCCTCTGGTGCAATATGATGCGTCAAGCGCCTCCCCTTTGGAGCACAAGACAGTGCGGCAGGTGAGGCATAATGAGGAAGCTCCTTCAGAGGAAATGTCTCCTGGCTACTTACATATGAGGCAGGAAGGAGGCCGGGATAATCAATTGTGATGGCCACTTCTCTGCCATCATAGCTCGCCTGGTAGAAGACTCCCTCTTTGAGCTCTACAAATATGTCCGGATCTTCTTTGAATCCGGGATCCAGGTCCCGGCTATAGTCCTCCGGCTGTGGACCGGGGCTATGGATCCCCGCGATAACCCTCCGCCATTCCTATTAACGGGCGGGTTAATGTCGGTTAAACATGACTCGAGGAGAAGATTGAATAAGATGGTGGGATTAAAACTCACCCAGCTAGGAGGATTGTACATGGAAAATCCCTCTCGACACGTAAGACGAGCGAATTCCTCTTTCTCCCCTTTATACAGGTCGGCCAGTATTGTGGCCAGGGCAGTGAGGGAATCCGGACCCTTTGGTTCGCAGCGTGAGGCGTCATCTTCCCCATTGTAGTGCCACATGGGGAGCCCCCTGAATTGGAGCGGCTGAACACCTCGCGCTATGGAAGTTGCCATTACCTCGATTATTGATAATCCAGATTGGGCAAGTGTCCTTATCTTGCCCATCAATTACCGGACTTCTGCGTTGTCTTCCTCCTCGAGGCTCCGAGGACGCCAGCTATGGCATTTCGTCAATGGAGCGCTGGTAAATTCAGGAAGGCCCATTCGGACTGGGTCGGGGAGAGCGACATCTTCAATATAAAACCACTCCAAGGGTCACTCTTCGGATGCCTTCTTCAGGGTGCCGGACAAGTATCCGGTCCCGGCTATGCGCCATATTTCGGCGCCGCCCACCTCGAATATGGATCCCTTTTGGGTACGAGGGATGAGGCAGAAAAGTTTCCTCCATAGATCAAAGTGGTCCTCGCAGCCAAGGAATAGCTCACAGAGAGCGACAAAGCCCGCGATATGCAGGATGGAGGCTGGAGTGAGGTTGTGCAGTTGGAGGCCGTAATACTCCAGTAGACCTCGGAGGAAGGGGTGGATTGGAAACCCGACGCCTCTTATTAAGAAGGATATGAAGCACACTCGCTCCCCCTGGTTGGATTGGGGAAATTTTCTGCCAGGGCTTCGCCTGTGAAAGTGGTTAATCCTGCCCGGACGGGGGCTAGATCCGCGGGGGGAGGAATCCCTACGTTTGAAGCTTACTCGGCTGGTCATGGGATACTGAACATTTCTCCCAGTCGCCTTTTTTGGAGCCATGGGGGCGGGAGGAAGAACTGGGAACGCTAGCCATGAAGGAATGGTTTCTCCTAGCAAGCTCTAAGGATTTTCTGCCTGGTGTGAGATGGCATATGAGATCCAATCTACTTAAATATACGCCTTTCTTACATGGCCAGGGTGTTATGTGCAAAAATACTTTGACCTTTCGTGTTCGCTCGATACGTGGAAGCCGAAGCAATGGAGGCGCAGAAGCCAAGGGGCACAACATTAAATGGAAAGCCGAGTATAACTCTTCGGATCAGACGCTTTGAAGTATTCGGAGGAAGAACCCGCCTTGCAATGCCGAAGACTATCAGCACACCGGACACATCATCATTGAAGCCTGGTTCGGGGGCTACTGAGGGAGTCCTGGATTAAGGGGTCCTCGGGCGTCCGGCCTATGTGACGTGGGCCGAACTGATGGGCCATGGAGATACAAGATAGAAGACTTCCTCCCGTGTCCGGATGGGACTCTCCTTTGCGTGGATGGCAAGCTTGGCGTTCGGATATGAAGATTCCTTCCTCTGTAAACCGACTCTGTACAACCCTAGGCCCCTCCGGTGTCCATATAAACCGGAGGGTTTAGTCCGTAGAGACAATCATAATCATACAAGGCTAGACTTCTAGGGTTTAGCCATTACAATCTCGTGGTAGATCAACTCTTGTAATCCTCATATTCATCAAGATCAATCAAGCAGGAAGTAGGGTATTACCTCCATCAAGAGGGCCCGAACCTGGGTAAACATCATGTCCCCCGTCTCCTGTTACCATCGACCTTAGACGCATAGTTCAGGACCCCCTACCTGAGATCCGCCGGTTTTGACACTGACTTTGTCGATCCTAAAGGTGCTAACCAAGTGTGCAAGCTCCAGCGATCCATCTATGGACTAGTGCAAGCATCTCGGAGTTGGAATATACGCTTTGATGAGGTGATCAAAGCATATGGTTTTATACAGACTTTCGGATAAGCCTGTATTTACAAGAAAGTGAGTTGGAGCTCTGTAGCATTTGTAATATTATATGTGGATGGCATATTGTTTATTGGAAATGATGTAGAATTTCTAGATAGCATGAAAGGATACTTGAATAAAACTTTTTCAATGAAAGACCTCGGTGAAGCTGCTTATATATTAGGCATCAAGATCTATAGAGATAGATCAAGACGCTTAATAGGACTTTCACAAAACACATACCTTGACAAAGTTTTGAAAATAGTTCAAAATGGATCAGTCAAAGAAAGGGTTCTTGCCTGTGTTGCAAGCTGTGAAGTTGAGTAAGACTCAAAAAACCGACCATGGCAGAAAATAGAAAGAGAATGAAATTCATTCCCTATGCTTAAGACCATAGGTTCTATATAGTATGCTATGCTGTGTACCAGACCTATTGTGTACCTTGCCATGAGTTTGGCAAGGGAGTACAGTAGTGATCCAGGACTAGATTGAAGGAAAAATGCCCTATATGCAATAATAAAGTTGTTATTTATATTTCCTTATGTCATGATAAATGTTTATTATTCATGCTAGAATTGTATTAACCGGAAACTTGATACATGTGTGAATACATAGACAAAAGAGAGTGTCCCTAGTATGCCTCTACTTGACTAGATCGTTAATCAAAGATGGTTAAGTTTCCTAGCCATAGACATGTGTTGTCATTTGATGAACGGGATCACATCATTAGAGAATGATGTGATGGACAAGACCCATCCATTAGCTTAGCACTATGATCGTTTAAGTTTATTGCTATTGCTTTCTTCATGACTTATACATGTTTCTATGACTATGAGATTATGCAACTCCCGAATACTGGAGGAACACTTAGTATGCTATCAAACGTCACAATGTAACTGGGTGATTATAAAGATGCTCTACAGGTGTCTCCGATGGTGTTTGTTGAGTTGGCATAAATCGAGATTAGGATTTGTCACTCCGTGTATCGGAGAGGTATCTCTGGGCCCTCTCGGTAATGCACATCACTATAAGCCTTGCAAGCAATGTGACTAATGAGTTAGTTGCGGGACGATGTATTACGGAACGAGTAAAGAGACTTGCCGGTAACGATATTGAACTAGGTATGATGATACCGACGATCGAATCTCGTGCAAGTAACGTACCGATGACAAAGGGAACAACGTATGTTGCTATGCGGTTTGACCGATAAAGATCTTTGTAGAATATGTAGGAGCCAATATGAGCATCCATGTTCCACTATTGGTTATTGACTGGAGATGTGTCTCGGTCATGTCTACATAGTTCTCGAACCCGTAGGGTCCGCACGCTTAACGTTCGATGACGATTTGTATTATGAGTTATGTCATTTGATGTACCTAAGTTTGTTTGGAGTCCCGAATGAGATCACAGACATGACGAGGAGTCTCAAAATGGTCAAGAGGTAAAGATTCATATATTGGAAGGTTGCATTCGGACATCGGAATGGTTCCGAGTGATTCGGGCATTTTTCCGGAGTATCGGGAGGTTATCGGAACCCCCCGGGAAAAGATATGGGCCTTATGGGCCATAGGAGGGAGGCTAACCAGCCCACAAGGGGCTGGTGCGCCCCCCACAAGGGAGGAGGCCGAATTGGACTTGGGAAGGGGGTGCCACCCCCCCCCCCCCTTTCCTTCTCCTACTCCCTCTCCTTCCCCTTTTCCCCCTCCGGTAGAAGGAAAAAGGGGTGGGGCCGAATCCTACTAGGACTGGAGTCCTAGTAGGACTCCCCTCTCCCTAGTGCGCCCCTTGTTGGCCGGCCTCCTCCTTCCCTCCTTTATATACGGGGGCAGGGGGCACCCCAAAGGCACAACAGACAATCTCCTAGCCGTGTGCGGTGCCCCCCTCCATAGTTTTACACCTCGGTCATATCGTCATAGTGCTTAGGTGAAGCCCTGCGCCGGTAACTTCATCATCACCGTCACCATGCCGTCATGCTGACGGAACTCTCCCTCGGCCTCAGCTGGATCAAGAGTTCGAGGGACGTCACTGAGCTGAACGTGTGCAGATCGCGGAGGTGTTGTGCGTTCGGTACTTGATCGCTTGGATCGCGAAGACGTTCGACTACATCAACCACGTTACTAAACACTTTCGCTTTCTCTCTACGAGGGTATCTGGACACACTCTCCCTGCTCGTTGCTATGCTTGTCCTAGGTAGATCTTGCGTGATCGTAGGCAAAAATTTTGAAATACTACGTTCCCCAACATAGATCACTGGACAGCGGTCAAAATTATCCTTAGTTACCTTAAAGAGGACTAAGGAAATGTTTCCTAGTTATGGAGGTGATAAAGAGTTCGTCATAAAGAGTTATGTCGATGAAAGCTTTAACACTGATATAGATGACTCTAAGTTTCAATCTTGATACGTATTGAACGTGGGAGCAATTAGCTAGAGTAGCTCCATGCAGAGCATTCTAGACATAGAAATTTGCAAAATACATACGGATCTGAATGTGGCAAACCCGTTGAATAAACTTCTGTCACAAGCAAAACATGATCACACCTTAATACTCTTTGGGTGTTAATCACATAGCGATGTGAACTAGATTATTGACACTAGTAAACCCTTTGGGTAGTGGTCACATGGTGATGTGAACTATGGGTGTTAATCATATAAAGATGTGAACTATTGGTGTTAAATCGCATGGCGATGTGAACTAGATTATTGACTCTAGTGCAAGTGGGATACTGAAGGAAATATGCCCTGGAGGGCGGAGGTAATAATAAAGTTGTTATTTTATATTTCCTTATATCATGATAAATGTTTATTATTCGTGCTAGAATTGAATTAACCGAAAACATTATACATGTGTGGATACATAGACAAAACATTGTCCCTAGTAAGCCTCTACTAGACTAGCTCGTTAATCAAAGATGGTTAAGTTTCCTAACCATAGACATGTGTTGTCATTTGATGAACGGGATCACATCATTAGGAGAATGATGTGATGGACAAGACCCATCCATTAGCTTAGCATTATGATTGTTCAGTTTTATTGCTATTGCTTTCTTCATGTCAAATACATATTCCTTCGACTATGAGATTATGCAACTCCCGGATATCGGAGGAATACCTTGTGTGCTATCAAATGTCACAACGTAACTAGGTGATTATAAAGATGCTCTACAGGTATCTTCGAAGGTGTTTGTTGGGTTGGCATACATCGATATTAGGATTTGTCACTCTTAGTATCGGAGAGGTAACTCTGGGCCCTCTCGGTAATACACATCGTAAGAAGCCTTGCAAACAATGTGACTAATGAGTTAGTTGCGGGATGATGGATTATAGAATGAGTAAAGATACTTGTCGGTAATGAGATTGAACTAGGTATGAAGATACCGAGGATCAAATCTCAGGCAAGTAACATAGCGATGACAAAGGGAATAACGTATGTTGTCATAACGGTTCGACCGATAAAGATTTTCATAGAATATATAGGATCCAATATGAGCATCCGGGTTCCGCTATTGGTTATTGGCCGGAGAGGTGTCTCGGACATGTCTACATACTTCTCGAACCCGTAGGGTCCGCACGCTTAACGTTCGATGACAATTTTGTATTACATGAGTTATGTGATTTGGTGACCGAATGTTGTTCGGAGTCCCGGATGAGATCACGGGCATGACAAGGAGTCTCAAAATGGTCGAGAGGTAAAGATTGATATATAGGACGATAGTATTCGGACACGGAAGTGTTCCGGAGGGTATCAGGTACATATCGAGTCACCGGAAGGGGTTCCGGGCACCCCCGGCAAAGATATGGGCCTTCTGTGCCAAGAGAGGGACAGACCAACCCAGAAGGGGCTGGTGCGCCCCATATAGGCCAAAATAGGACGAGAAGGAAAGAGGGGAAGAGAGAAGGAAGGGGAGGGATTCGGCCTCCCCCTTCCTTCCCTCCTCCCTCCTCCTTCCTTCCCCCTCCGGAACTTATGGAAGGGGGGAGGCCGAATTGGGGAGGCGCCCAAGTAGGATTCCTCCTACTTGGGGCGCCCCCTTGGCTGCCTCTCCTCCCCTCCAACCTATATATATGTGGGGGGCACCGCTAGAACACACACCAACAATTGTTAGCCGTGTGCGGCGCCCCCTCCACAGTTTACGCCTCCGGTCATATCTTCGTAGTGCTTAGGCGAAGCCCTGCGCGGATCATTTCACCATCACCGTCACCACGCCGTCGTGCTGATAGAACACGTCTACTTCCTCGAACTCTGCTGGATCAAGAGTCTGAGAGACGTCATCGAGCTGAACGTTTGCAGAACTCGGAGGTGTCGTACGTTCGGTGCTTGATCGGTCGGAACGAGAAGAAGTTCGACTACGTCAACCACGTTGTCAAACGCTTCCGCTTTCCATCTACGAGGGTACGTGGACACACTCTTCCCCTCTCATTGCTATGCATCTCCTAGATAGATCTTGCGTGAGCGTAGGAAATTTGAAATTGCATAATACGTTTCCCATCACCGGATCCCATCCGGGACTTCGAACAACCTTCGGACTTTCCACTATTATGATCTCAATACTACCCTAGCGACATCGAACATTAAGCATGCGACCCTGCGGGTTCGAGAACTATGCAGACATGACCGAGACTCCTCTCCGGCCAATAACCAATAGCGGAACTTGGATGCATATCGGTTCCTACATATCCTACGGAGATCTTCATCGGTTGAACCACGATGTCAAGGATTCGGTTAATCCCGTATGCAATTCCCTTTGTCCAGCGATATGTTACTTGCCCGAGATTCAACCGTCGGCATCTCCATACCTAGTTCAATCTCGTTACTGGCAAGTCTCTTTACTCGTTCCGTAATACAAGATCACGTGACTAAACCCATTAGTCACATGAAGCTTCTTATGATGTGATATCTCTCCATCACACGGAGTGACAAATCCCAGTCTCGATCCATGCAACCTAACAGACACCTTCAGAGATACCTGTAGAACACCTTTATGATCACCCGGTTACGAAGTGACATTTGATAGCACACGAGGCATTCCTCCGGTATTCGGGAGTAGCATGATCTCATGGTCGAAGCAACAAATACTTGACATGAAGAAAGCTATAGCAAATAACTAAACGATCTGATGCTAACCTTACGATTGGGTCTGTCAATCACATCATTCTCCTAATGATGTGATCTCTTATCAAATGACAACTCATGTCTATGGTCAGGAAACCATAACCATTTTTTATCAACGAGCTAGTCTAGTAGAGGCTTTCTAGGGACACGGTGTAGTTTATGTATTCACACATGTATTTAAGTTTCCGATCAATACAATTCTAGCATGAATAATAAACATTTATCATGAAGGGAAAATATGATAATAACAAATTTATTATTGCTCTAGGGCATATTTCCAACAATAAGTTCTAGTAGTAAAGCAACCATTTGCGCCAAATTCAAGCACCACATGTGTAATTGACTCAGTACGCAACCACACACGGTGACACTCTAAGAGGCAAGTTGATATGTACTGGAACACTTTGTACACCCACTGAATTTCTGTATGCATGTCAAAAAAATACATGTGTAATGGTAGCCAGAAATTGTGAAGTATGCATCTCACCAAAGCACATCTAGAAGTTTCTTTTACAAAAACAAGGCAAAAAAATTGTCATTTTCATTGGTTAAGGGAGAAGGTTTTAGACAAATAGCCGCAAAGCAGGAAACAGAGAGCTACTCTCGTGGCATTACAATACTCAAGTGGGTGTATTGGTCGTAGCCCAAAGATGGGCCTCCTCTTTGATCTTCATGACGACCATCATCGTCGTAGCGGCGGTGTTGCGAAAGACCCTGCGAAAGAACAGAACACATCTGCAAGTTAATATTTAATAAACACGAAATGCTTTAAAACACCGGGTTTTTTGTTTGCGAATTAAAACACCATTAGCATAACTTTAGAATGCTATGACATATTTTTGAAAGCCTCACCTGCACCCTCAACACCATTGTCCATCCATCATCAGTATTCCCACTTACCTTGTATAGAGGTTGCGTCAATTAATTTGGATCGGAGGAAGCAAATAAATCTCTTTTCATTGCGAAAGGGAGGGAGTAAATAAATCGATCAGCAGACTCGCACAACAAACACATAAGATAGCAACACGACCAATCATCTGCACTCTTAAACATTATCCTACGAAAAATCCGGACTTGAGAGCAAAACGTAGAGATGCATGTGCCGTTCTGGTGTGGTCGGGGGAGCAAGGACACTGCACATAAAACAAGCCGTGGTGGCGATGGCGACTTCGGTGAGGGCAAAACGGCAGTGTCACGAGGTGTGAGCGGCAAGAAAGGGACCATGCTTGCACCAACCATGGACACACACACACCCCTCGTGCCATGGTTTTGTCCCTCCTCCCCTCCTCCTCCTCTCCTTTAAGTTCGCCCACCCTACGCATATGAGGCCGCCATACAGATATCCCAGATAGGTACATATGCATGGCAGCGGCCACTTCTCTCCCCTTCCCCTATCTCCGCGCAGCTCCATGTCCTGCTAGAACCGCTACCATGGACGGACGGACGGACGCCTTTGCTGGTGTGAGAGATTGAAGCTGCCAGCATGATCTGCTCGTCCAGCATGCGAGCCGAAAACGCGTTCCATCGCGCGGGGTTATATATCTTGGAATTTTGGCTCCATCAGATCATGCTGCAGCTTCATTTTCTCACGGCCACCAACGGATATAGAGATTGTTTTCTGGTCTCTCTTGCGTAAGTAGGCGGACTTGCATGGAAGGTAAATGCTTGCTAATTTGGTGCTGTTTGTCCTGCCTTCTCCTTCTGTTTCTGTTTATTAGTGTGTTCTTTTCGTTATCATGCTTCATTTTTCCTCAAGAGGTTCTCATGCAAAATCTCCCAGCCCTTTCCAGCTTCTTAAGAGGTTCTCTAATCAGGATGGTGTGTAGTTTATTGCACCTGCATTTGTTTAAGAGCTCCTCTTGCGTATACCATCAAATTAAGATGACTTATGGCTTTCTTAGCGGAAGGCAAGGAAAAATTAAATTTATGCCCCACAAGTACTTCACTTTCTGTTTATTTGTTTATTTTCCTTTTTGACGAAGGAGAAGATTGTAGGAATCCCGGTATAATAATTAGGAACCCAAATTGAAGTTCATGAGGACTTTGGAGCCCAATCCAAATTGAAGCATGCTAACACTTGTGTTTCGTTCATATCTTGATGAGATTGCTTTGCATACAAAATCTTGCTCGACGCTTCCACCTACCTTTTGCTTTAGTTCTACAGAAATTCAAATTGGAAAGTTTAATTGTTGTCTCTCCTAAAATGAAAACCTTTTAGCCATTCAGTACTGGGTTTTCAGTGGTGGACGAGCAGAAGTGCTAGCTCATCCAAAAATAATCCTGGCAATGGCAGTCAATTGTACCTTTTGGCATGCATCTGCTTTTGCTGTTTGATACTAGAAATTACAATGTGAGACCCTCCAAGAGAAAAAAAAATGCTGGAGTTAAGTACGATTAATATCTATACCAGATTTAAATTAAGTATTGGATAATTGAGTTGTCGGTAAATGGTATAGGAGAAAACCACAATAAGGTACAAATTAACCAAATATGATCATGTGCAATCAGATTCCTTGCCTCCAAAAGGGCATGCAACTCATACGCTGGGTTCACTAATATAACATATAATAAGGCTCTGATGTTTGTGCTTAACAGCGGCATAGCATCATGCTACTCCCCTAGACCTCTAGGCTTCCTGTTGGGCCACAATAGCAGGCACGTTCAATGGAAGCCTAGCTTTTGATACGTAAGTGGTGCATGTTTGCCATCTAAATTATGCAACTGTGATCTGAAAATACTACAGTGATACTTTGTCTAGTTGTCTCTGGCAAATAATGGCCACAGCGGTTAGACCTTTATTAGCTTGCGCCTTGTGCAGATTATTTCCAGCCGTGTATATTTGCGTAGTTCCCGTCCGGTGCAGATTATTTTCAGCCATGTATTTGCGTGCATGTGCATCATCCAAATTGATAAGAGGATGGCGAAGTAACATAGGGCGAACCGTGCAAGCAACGTTGGCATCACCTTCTGCCGCGTCTCTCCTCTCCACGCCCGACGCCCAAGTCAGTAGATTTCCAAGTTGCCTTTTAGACATTCAGAGTGTCCAGAAGTAAGGTGGAAAATGGACAAAGTCGCCCCCTAATGATATTTGGAATCTATCATCATGAACGTTCTTGTTAATCATGGCACTATATGACAAGGATCCATTCCAAAATAAGCAAAACAAACGACACGGAAGGAAACAGCACACAAAGATGCAGATCTTAAAACCATACACATCCACAGGGGTACGTTAAATTCCAGTCACATCACTTCACTCACAGAGGAAGTTGATAATTATTCACGACTCATCTACTAGCAAAAATTGGCGACAAGCCTATCTCAAAAGTTTCCTTGGGACATATAACGTTGCAGCGTTACACCGAGATGAGATCCCAAACAAAAAGGCACACAGCAAGCTGATAGGTGAAACCGAATCAACCTACGCCTCGTCAAGGGCAAGAACACCTGGGAGGGGCTTGCCTTCCAGCAGCTCCAAGCTCGCGCCACCTCCGGTCGAAATGTGGCTCATCTTGTCGGCCAGCCCAGCCTTCTCAACAGCAGCAACGGAGTCACCTCCACCAATGATGGTCGTCACACCCTTCCCAGTAAGCTCAGCCAACTGCTTCGCGATTGCCTGAGGAAAACAAGACTGTAATTAGCAACAGCAAAAGGAATAGCAGATAATAGATACACGGACGTTACGTGAGATTATCAGTACTAACATCAGTGCCTGCTGCAAACTTCTCAAACTCAAAGACTCCCATAGGACCGTTCCAGATAACAGTCTTGGTGGTGTCCAAGGCTTCGGCGAAAGTCTTGATGGAATCTGGGCCAACATCCAGACCCATCCAACCATCAGGGATAGCAGTGGCAGGAACAATCTGTAAAATAGTGTTCAAGGGTGAGCATCAGCAGGTAAACAACTAATCATGCTTTGGGGACAAACGTCAGTTGAATTACACTGAGAGCCTTTTAAACTACTAATTTTTGGAGTATAAAGACCATCCAAGGTGTAAAATGAACAAACCTTGCTTTCAGCATCTGCTGCAAACTTGTCAGCCACAACGACATCAGTCGGAAGCAAGAGTTTAACACCCTTGGACTTCGCCGTTTCGATCAGTGAAGTTGCCAGTTCAAGTTTGTCTTCCTCCACAAGAGACTTTCCAACAGCTAATCCCTGGGCCTTGTAGAATGTGAAGATCATACCACCACCAAGGATGAGGATATCAACCTTGGCCAGCAGAGACTCGATCACACCAATCTTAGATGAGACCTTGGATCCACCAACAGTGGCAGCAAATGGCTTCTTTGGGTTGGCAACAGCTCCGACAAGATAGTCAAGTTCCTGGAGTAATTAAAATAATTAGATATCTTGCTATTTTGTTCTGACATATACTTGTTCCAATGATTTCTGGAAAATCTAAGTCGGGATCCATAAACTGACTTGCACACCATTTCTACTTAAGATTTCAAGCAAATAATGTGCAGGAATGAGAGTCATTTCAGCTAGTATACCTTCTGCATGAGGAAGCCAGCAACAGAAGGCCTCAAAAACTTGGTTACACCCTCGGTTGAAGCATGAGCCCTATGTGCAGTGCCGAAAGCGTCATTTACATAAAGGTCAGCAACTGATGCAAGCTTCTTAGCGAACTCAGGCTCATTCTTCTCTTCCTCCTTGTAGAATCTAACATTCTCTAGGAGTAGAACACCACCATCTGGCAAAGCAGCAGCCAATTTCTCAACTTCTTCACCGATGCAGTCAGGGGCCATCACAACCTATTGACAGAAATAAAACAATGTACACACATAAGTGCTCTTAATCTAGTTCAAAGAGAAACTGGAATTGCAAGATACTATCGTCCCATTACATACTTCAAGTCCAAGGAGCTCAGACAAGCGTGGAACAAGAGGCTTCAAGCTGAACTTGGGGGTGACACCTTTTGGGCGGCCCTGAAAGTTACAACAATGAATTACATTAGAGAAAGGAAAAACAACAATCACACTTAGTACAATTGACAGTTGTTTATCATGTTCATCGTCATATCAGGTGACATAAGTAGCAAATATTTTTCTACAAAAAATGATAAATCTGGATTGGTTGGGACAATACACTAGTAATCCAAACAGCATAAAGTTGTTTGTTGGCAATGCAAGTTTAGGTGAAAGCAACACAGTTTAGCCTGAACAGTTGTAAAATCAATACCTATATTACTATATAATGGTATGAATGAAATGTTAAAAGGGCACATGATCTGTTATCAATACATCTTCAAGTTACCAGGAACCAGATAACTGATAGCATGCCAGCCCATCAGATGTTCTATTACTACTTGGCTATGCAGACAGCATCAAACAAAAAATTCACTGAATGTCACACATGAAATGTGGAGGTGCAAACAACTTGAAAGTTTTTTGTAACTGCCTCCTACTAAGAATCAGAACACAACAATGAACAACCAAAACTGAAGATGTTCATTTTGGCAGAGGAATATAATTAACCACCAAATCTGTTAAAAGTGAAAAAAGAAACAAGTTGGCCAGTCATCCTTAAATTCAATCGCCTCACAACTAGGATAAAACAAGCTGATCGGCAATGAATATTATAGCTTACGTTCATCATTACAATGATGAGTACCATAACCGCGCAAAAGACACCAACTGGTTCAGATAGTATGGCAATATTAACAGTTAAGTTGAAGGGGCATTAACTGAACCACTGTAACCCTTATCTAAGGGTAAACTAATAACAAGCAGGAACAGACATACTTCAAGGGTTGCAAGACTGACTTTAAATTACAGACTTGCAGATGCGAAAATGACAGAGAGCAAAACTGAACCACTTTTGCCACATGTTCACATCCTTGAACATAACAAACACCAAAACTGTATACATGTGTAAATGGCTACAATCCTAACAAAACTAACACCAAAATTGTAGGCATGTGCAAACGGCTACAGCCCTAACAAAATTACCCACTGTTTATCGCCACCGATCTTAAGTCCTGAAGCTCAAAATGATGACACACATAAACTTGACCGCATCCAATGCTATCAGGAACCACATATCCGATCCCCATAAATAAAATCCAAGACCAGCTTCTTATCGGCTACTAGCATGCGGTATGTCTCGGATCAACGAGCGCGGGAGGGTTGGGATGCTCACCAGATGGCTGGCCAGGATGACCTTGGCGCCCTTCTCGAGGAGGTACTTGATGGTGGGGATGGATGCGCGGATGCGGGTGTCGTCGGTGATCTTCTGGGCGTCGTCGAGCGGCACGTTGAGGTCGGCGCGCACGAACACCTTCTTCCCCTTGAGATCCGCCTCCCCGAGGGTGCCCACGCTCCTCTTGGTCGCCATCCCTGCACCCAAAACAGACGCCGCGAAGAGGAGGTCAGACGCCGGCCCGCGAGGGAGGGAGGGATGCGGCCGCGGATCGCGATCGGAGGCGGGGGAGAGGGCTCACCGTCGAGGAACCGGATCGAATCGGCGGCGATCTGGGCGAGGTGGTCGCTGGATTGGAGTGGCGATGGGCTTGGCTTTGGTTTGGATGGATGTGGCGACGCTGCCCGTGCGCTCCAGTTTTCTTTATAGAGGCCAAGGCGTAGTTCGCGATGGGAGGGAATATTCGGGGGGATTTGCGGTGGCGGTGTGCCGATGACGTGTGGGGTCGAGGGAGGTGGGACAGGCTGGCAGCGGGAGGGGATGGATTTGTGGGGTGTTGTCTGGGTGTGGCTTGGAGCGGGGGTAAGAACGGTGCGGCGCCCATGGGTTCTGGGCCCGCGGATTGCCGACGGACGGCTCGGATTGGATGGTTTTGGAACGGAAAAAGAAAGGAGGGGAAGGTTCTGGAAAGCATGGCGCGTGGAAATGCCGAGATGGGCGGCCCGTCTCCTCATTTGCTCCGACAGCCTCCGACTCTCGTGTAGTCCGATCGACGGGGCCGGGGCGTGGTTTTGTGCGGCACTTTTTAAAAAAAATACTGAAATAAACCATTAATTCATGCTTGAAGTCTAAATCGAAAACTTAAAGTAAATGTTTGCCATCTATTCCACACCGGCCGAATTTTCAGCCGTCCCTTCGTTTCGTGAGGCGCTGGCGTTTGGGCTCCCGTAGCAGCTTCTTCGACGCGAACACGCTCATGCACGGGGATGACTCGCGAGCGCGGAAGGCCGGGGGCGGCGAGCGGGGCGGCCGGCGTGACGAGCACGGGTGGTTGGGGGTGACGAGCGCGGGCTGCGCCATGGTCTGCAAGCCCGGCGAGGACGGGGCGGCGGTGCTCCTAGCAAAGGACGACGAGTGTGACGGCCGGGGGCGGTTTGAGTCGACGAGCTCATAAGTCATGGCCGCGCGTGCGATGGGGCTGAGCACGCATGCTACCATGACAAGGGGCATGTTACAGCCATAGAATTGCTTGTAACTAATTGCATGAAAGCATTCATGTCATCATGTTTAAATTCAAGAAATTTGAATTGGGGATTGATAAACCCTAGCACCAAATGAATTCAAATAGTTTTAAATAAAATCTTTTTCAATGAACCCAAAATGTTCTAAGAAAAGTTCATAATTTCTGGTTAAGGTGCAAACCTCTGCTAAAAATGATGAATATATTTTTAGATCATTTTTGGATTCTTGAATTAACACAAAAGTATTTGAGTTGGAGCCATTTAAATGCTATATATATATATATATATATATATATATATATATATATATATATATTAAATGGTCCAAATATTCTGAAGTTATTTGTGGAGCTCTAGAATAGTTCATCTAACATCCACAATAATTTTCAGAATTTATTAAAATGATTTAGTGCCTAAATTAAGTCAAAACAAACAGAACAAAATAGAAAACAAAACAGAATTAAAGAGAGAGAGAGAGGAAACCTTACCTGGCAGCCCAGCTGGACCAGCCCTGTGGCTGAGGCCAAGCCCACCAGGGCGAAGGGGTTGTCCTCAACCTCTGCCAGAAGGCAGAGGCGTGTCGACGCGGTCGCTGTGGCGACCTCCCTGCATGCTCCCTCTCTCCCCCGACCCTTCTCGAGACGCCCAGGAGACGTCCCAAACCTCGCCTGCCTTGCCCCTCACTCTCTGCTCTCTCCCTCGCCCTCTGGCCCCTCTCCCGAGCACACCCGAACGCCACCGTTGCCGCCGCTCACCGTTCCGTGACCACCGAGCTCCCGGCGGCCGTTCATCGTGTCCAGAGGCCCCGCAAGTCTTCCTCGTCCACTCGGCCAAGCCACGAGACGCCAGATGCACCGCAGCCTCGCCTAGGCCGTCGTCTTCAACCTTCGGCCGTGGATCGCCGCCGATGATTCGTCGTCTCTCAAGCGTCCCCAGGCCCGCTAATCCCTCTGTTGGACGCACCGCGAGCTCTACTCCTTTTCCCATCCTCCCTCGTGCTCTATCCCGCTCCGTAGCCGTCGCCTGCAAATGCCCGTAGCTCCGGCCGCCGCATAGCTCGACGTTGTAGACCATCCCAGCCACTGCTACTAGCTCCGTTGGATGCGGATGAGCACCAGCTCCACACAGAGCCCCTCCGCCACTCGTTTGGTCGCCGGAGGAGCAAACCCGACGCCTCCGCCGCGGCCTGTGGTCGCCGGCGATTAGCCGCCGGATAAACGCATCGTTAGGCCTTAATTAACCACCCCCATCAGTCGCTGACAGATGGGCCCCATGCCATTAACTAACCACAGTTTATTTCATGTTTAGTTTTAACAAATCCAGCGGGACCCAAGCGTCAGAGTTGACTATGCTGACGTGTCTGTTGACTCGACCCCACCTGTCTGTGACCCTAGGCAGCACCGAGTCACTGACTGGTGGGCCCAACTGCTTAGGTTTGACCCTGGTCGCCCAGTTGACCCGCTGACGTCACTGTGACGTAATGTTGATGCAATAAAGCATTTTCTGGATTTAGTTTATTTTAAATAACCAGGAAATTCCAGAAAATGACTTAAACTTCAAAAAATCATAGAAATTAATCTATAACTCCAAATGAAATAATTTATACATGAAAAATTATCAGAAAAATCCAATCTATCCATTTATGTCGTTTTCATGCATGACAAAGCAACTTAACCTTGCTGTATAGATCAAAACATGATAATGCACATTATAAATTCATAACTTGAGTTTGAATTTGAACCCTTGGTTCAAATTAGCTCAAACCCTTCTGGTTTTAGTTGCATTAGCTCAAATCACATCATATTGCCATGTCATGTTCATGCATCATATTGTTGCATTGCATTGATTGTGTTTCTTCTCAGTTGCTGGTGTTTGTCCCCTCTCAGTGGACGTAGTTTCGACGATGAGTTCGATGACACCGATGAAGAGTTATGCTATCTTCGGAAGTGTCAGGCAAGCAAAAAAAAAACCTTGTTCATTCTGATACAATCCCACTCTCTCGCTCCTGCTCTTTTTTACCGCATTAGGACAGCAACGATTCCATTGTTACATGCTGTGGTAGTTGAACCCCTTTCCTTTGCATGACTTGTCATGCCACAGTAAATAGATGAAACCCACTAGCATGAGCAGGAGTTGTTTGAGCCCTGATGTGCCTACTCATTCATGCTTGTTGTCATGCCTGCTACTGCTTAGAGTTGAGTCAGGTCCGATTCATCGGGGATGAGTTGGAATGTTGTGAACATGTCCTACTGTTGGGAGCTAAGTGTGTGAACATGATTTGGTAAAGGTAGCGGTGAGAGGCCATGTAGGAGTACATGGTGGGTTGTCTCATTGAAACCGTCCTCGGGAACTGAGTTATGTGTTTGTGATCCATGAACAGTTACTACCATGCATTGGAATGCTTAAGTGCCCCTCTCGGCTTATTAACCGCCTCGATCTCTATCCAGGAGTTGCAACTAGTTTCTGATGTTTGTAGGTAGTGTTAGTAGTCTACCAAGTGGCACCCGATACAGGTGGGCTTGGGACAGACTAGGCACCATGGCACGGTGTACCAAGCGTAGATCCATCCGACGAGGTGGGCTTGGGAACCCTGCACACATCGTTTGGGGCCGTGAGCGACACCCCGGCCGAATCTCATTGCGGATGGAACCCGAATAAGCTATAAACCTGGACTAGAGACTTGTGTGGTTAGTCAGGTCGTGGCCGACACCCTCGCTAGGCTTCCGCTTGAAGGTTGCCGAGATACATGACGTGTACATGGCGGTAAGTGACGAGAGCGTGTGTGAAGAAGTACACCCCTGCAGGGTTATAAATGATCTATTCGAATAGCCGCGTCCGCGGTAAAGGACCTCTGGGTTGCCTATACAGTTCATAGACAATTGAAAGTGAATACTCTAAAATGCGCAAGATAAGCGTGAGTGCTATGGATTGCCTTCTCGTAGGGAGACGGGAGCGGATCCATAGTGGTGTATTGATATGGTGAATATGTGGACTCTTGTGCGCCACCTCAAAGAGTTACTTGCAGTCGTAGTTCAGGATAGACACCGAGTCAAAGTTGGCTTGCTGCAGTTAAACCCCACCATCCCTTTGTTGATACTGATGCATATGTAGCTAGTTCTGATGTAAGTCTTGCTGGGTACATTTGTACTCATGTTTTCTTAATTTATGTTTTTGTAGAGAGACTTCAGTCTCACTAGTAGTTCCGCGTGGACTTCGACGTTTAGCTTGTTACCTCAGCTATGATCTTGTACCCTTGGGAGGGTCTTGTAGATAGTCAGGTTTCTCAACCTTTTTTATTTGTAGTTGTCTGTACTCAGACATGTTTATGCTTCCGCTTGTTGTTTGTATGCTCTGTATGTTGGGTCATGAGACCCATTTTTGTAATACTTGGCTCCTCGGAGCCTAATGAATAAATACTTTGAGTTGTAGAGTTTTGTTGTGATGCCATGTTGTATTTGCACATATCGAGCATATTGTGTGTATGGTTTGAAATGCTTGGTATGTGTGGGATCCGACAACCTAGTTGTTTATCCTTGGTAGCCTCTCTTATCGGGAAATGTCTCCTAGTGCTTCCACTGAGCCATGGTAGCTTGCTACTGCTCCGGAACACTTAGGCTAGCTGGCATGTGTCCGTCTTCGTTCCCGTGTCTGTCCCTTCGGGTAAATGTCACGTGGTGTCTACCGAAGTCCTAATAGCCCAGCTGCTACAGCCCGGATTCGCTCGCTGATGACCAACACGTTCGTTGCTGGGTCATGTATGCCTGTCCCTATAAGTTAGTGCCACTTTGGGTTTACGACTAGTCATGTCGGTCCGGGTTCTTTGTCATATGGATGCTAGCGACACTATCATATACGTGAGCCAAAAGGCGCAAACGGTACCGTGCCAGGTAAGGTGGCACCCGTGGGAATACCGTGCGTGAGGCCGCAAAGTGATATGATGTGTTACATGTTAGATCGGTGTGACTTAGGATCGGGGTCCTGACAGGGCATCACATGCGAGCTCACATGCAAGTCATCCATGGCTTGCAAGCTTGAGGCGACGTCGAGCTGGGAGCACCATGGGAGACACCCCCTAATGTTGTAATGGGCGGTCTGGAAAGCTACAACCGATGCAAAAAAAAGCTTCAACCAGCGACGGCTGGAGGTGGAAGAACATGACAAAACGCTGCAGTTTTGCTACATGCTTCAATGTGCATAGATTTTGCTACAACCAACATAGCATTTTGCTACGACTGGTGTCACGTTTTGCTACAATACATAGCCAGCGTTGCATTTTGCTACAACTAGCATCACTTTTTGCTACAACCGGCATAACATTTTGGACATTCATAACGTCTGAGCTGCGAGGTTCGACGGCAACGATGACATTTTTGCTGCAACCATCGTAGGTTTTTGCAATGTCCAGCAACGTCTTTTGTTACATCCGTTTATTTTTTAGATGCAAATGCTGCTACCTGCAACGGCGAGCTACAACCAGCGACGACGTCGACATTTTTTTTGCTGCAACCGTGTCTCCATTTTGCTACGACCAACAACGAAAAATGCTACACCGTGCAATTCTATTTGCTGGAACCAGTCAATCGCCGGCGAGACAGAGCTGCATCCATGGCGTGCGCGAGCGGCGAGGGTGGGATCCATCCACGGCGAGCGCGGGGGCGGCGAAGTTGCATCCAAGGCAAGCGCGGGCGGCGGAGCTGCATCCAGGGGTGCGAGACACATTGAGATGCAAAGGCAGAGCTGCATCTAGCATGCGCCTCGGCGAGCTGCGCCGACGAGTGGTCCCGGTGACGAGGGCGGCCGGCGAGGGCGCCAACCGGCGATGGGGACACCACGGTGGTTCTTCAAGCTTGGTCGCTCGGGGATGGCGGGGTGTCGAACGTCGCTGTGGGCGTTTCAATTTTTTCCAGGGGATTAATGGGAGGAAGACGAAGCAGGGATCAGATCTAACGGCCCTTAATTGTGGTATCGGGTGGCTGGGGCTGGACCGGCCGAACAGTTCGGCCGGCGTGCCAGCGCCTATAAGTGGCTCAAACCTAACCTCGTGACTGTTGCGCCGGGAAACACACATTACTCACTTCTCTCGCTGATTTTTTGGGCCCACATTCTTGGGGAACGTAGTAATTTTAAAAAAATTCCTAGGCACACGCAAGATCATGGTGATGCATAGCAACGAGAGGGGAGAGTGTTGTCTACGTACCCTCGTAGACCGAAAGCGGAAGTGTTAGCATAACGCGGTTGATGTAGTCATACGTCTTCACGATCCGACCGATTAAGTACCGAACGCACGACACCTCCGAGTTCAGCACACGTTCACCTCGATGACGTCCCTCGAACTCCGATCCAGCCGAGTGTTGAGGGAGAGTTTCGTCGGCACGACAGCGTGGTGACGATGTTGATGTTCTACCAATGCAGGGCTTCGCCTAAGCACCGCTACAGTATTATCGAGGTGGACTATGGTGGAGAGGGGGCACCGCACACGGCTAAAAGATCAAACGATCAATTGTTGTCTCTAGGGTGCCCCCTGCCCCCGTATATAAAGGAGCAAGGGGGGAGGTGCGGCCAGCCAGGAGGGGCGCTCCAGGAGGAGTCCTACTCCCACCGGGAGTAGGACTCCCTCCCTTTTCCTTGTTGGACTAGGAGTGGAGGGGGAAAGAGGAGGGAGAGAGGAAAGAAAGGGGGGGCTGAAGGAAATATGCCCTAGAGGCAATAATAAAGTTATTATTTATTTCCTTATATCATGGTAAATGTTTATTATTCATGCTAGAATTGTATTAACTGGAAACATAATACATGTGTGAATACATAGACAAACAGAGTGTCACTAGTATGCCTCTACTTGACTAGCTCATTAATCAAAGATGGTTATGTTTCCTAACCATGAACAAAGAGTTGTTATTTGATTAACGAGATCACATCATTAGTTGAATGATCTGATTGACATGACCCATTCCATTAGCATAGCACCCGATCGTTTAGTATGTTGCTATTGCTTTTATCCATGACTTATACATGTTCCTTTAACTATGAGATTATGCAACTCCCATTTACCGTAGGAACACTTTGTGTGCTACCAAACGTCACAACGTAACTGGGTGATTATAAAGGTGCTCTACAGGTGTCTCCGAAGGTACATGTTGAGTTGGCATATTTCAAGATTAGGATTTGTCACTCCGATTGTCGGAGAGGTATCTTAGGGCCTTCTCGGTAATGCACATCACATAAAGCCTTGCAAGCATTGCAACCAATGAGTTAGTTGCGAGATGATGTATTACAGAACGAGAAAAGAGACTTGCCGGTAACAAGATTGAACTAGGTATTGGATACCGACGATCGAATCTCGGGCAAGTAACATACCGATGACAAAGGGAACAACGTATGTTGTTATGCGGTCTGACCGATAAAGATCTTCGTAGAATATGTAGGAGCCAATATGGGCATCCAGGTCCCGCTATTGGTTATTGACCGGAGACGTGTCTTGGTCATGTCTACATTGTTCTCGAACCGTAGGGTCCGCACGCTTAACGTTACGATGACAGTTACTATGAGTTTATGCATTTTGATGTACCGAAGGAGTTCGGAGTCCCGGATGTGATCACGGACATGACGAGGAGTCTCGAAATGGTCGAGACGTAAAGAATGATATATTGGAAGCCTATGTTTGGACATCGGATGCATTCCAGGTGAAATCAGGATTTTACCGGAATACCGGGAGGGTTACCGGAACCCCCCGGGAGCATAATGGGCCAACATGGGCCTTGGAGGAGAGGTGAGAGGGCTGCCCTAGGGGCTGCGCGCCTCCCCCCCTTCCCCTAGTCCTATTAGGACTAGGAGAGGAGGGCGCCCCCCTCTCTCTCTCTCTCCCCCTTGGAGAATCCTAGTCCAACTAGGATTGGGGGGGGGGGAATCCTACTCCCAGAGGGAGTAGGACTCTCTGGCGCGCCCTGGCTTGGCCGGCCAGCCCCTCCCCCTTGGCTCCTTTATATACGGGGGCAGGGGGCACCCCAAAGACACACAAGTTGATCTACGGATCGTTCCTTAGCCGTGTGCGGTGCCCCCTTCCACCAAATTCCACCTCGATCATATCGTTGCAGTGCTTAGGCGAAGCCCTGTGCCGGTAACACATCAAGATCGTCACCACGCCGTCGTGCTGACGGAACTCTTCCTCGACGCTTTGCTGGATCGGAGCCCGGGGATCGTCATCGAGCTGAACGTGTGCCAAGAACTCGGAGGTGCCGGAGTAACGGTGCTATGATCGGTTGGATCGCGAGGAGAACGTACGACTACTTCCTCTACGTTGTGTCAACGCTTCCGCTTCGGTCTACGAGGGTACGTAGACAACACTCTCCCCTCTCGTTGCTATGCATCACCATGATCTTGCGTGTGCGTAGGAAATTTTTTGAAATTACTACGTTCCCCAACAGTGGCATCCGAGCCTAGGTTTTATGGTTTGATGTTATTTGCACGAGTAGAACACAAGTGAGTTGTGGACGATACAAGTCATACTGCCTACCAGCATGTCATACTTTGGTTCAGCGGTATTGTTGGACGAGACGATCCGGACCAACCTTACGCGTACGCTTACGCGAGACCGGTTCCCTCGACGTGCTTTGCACATAGATGGCTTGCGGAAGACTGTCTCTCCAACTTTAGTTGAACCGAGTGTGGCTACGCCCGGTCCTTGAGAAGGTTAAAACGGAGTCTATTTGACAAACTATCGTTGTGGTTTTGATGCGTAGGTAAGATGAGTTCTTGCTTAAAGCCCGTAGCAGCCACGTAAAACTTGCAACAACAAAGTAGAGGACGTCTAACTTGTTTTTGCAGGGCATGCTGTGATGTGATATGGTCAAGACATGATGCTAAATTTTATTGTATGAGATGATCATGTTTTGTAACCGAGTTATCGGCAACTGGCAGGAGCCATATGGTTGTCGCTTTATTGTATGCAATGCAATCGCGATGTAATGCTTTACTTTATTACTAAACGGTAGTGATAGTCGTGGAAGCATAAGATTGGCGAGACGACAACGATGCTGCGATGAAGATCAAGGTGTCGCGCCGGTGACGATGGTGATCATGACGGTGCTTCGAAGATGGAGATCACAAGCACAAGATGATGATGGCCATATCATATCACTTATATTGATTGCATGTGATGTTTATCCTTTTATGCATCTTATCTTGCTTTGATTGACGGTAGCATTATAAGATGATCTCTCACTAAATTATCAAGAAGTGTTCTCGCTGAGTATGCACCGTTGCGAAAGTTCTTCGTGCTGAGACACCACGTGATGATCGGGTGTGATAGGCTCTACGTTCAAATACAACGGGTGCAAAACAGTTGCACACGCGGAATACTCAGGTTTAACTTGACGAGCCTAGCATATACAGATATGGCCTCGGAACACGGAGACCGAAAGGTCGAGCGTGAATCATATAGTAGATATGATCAACATAGTGATGTTCACCATTGAAACTACTCCATCTCACGTGATGATCGGACATGGTTTAGTTGATTTGGATCACGTGATCACTTAGAGGATTAGAGGGATGTCTATCTAAGTGGGAGTTCTTAAATAATATGATTAATTGAACTTTAATTTATCATGAACTTAGTCCTGGTAGTATTAGCATATCTATGTTGTAGATCAATAGCTCGCATTGTTGCTTCCCTGTGTTTATTTTTGATATGTTCCTAGAGAAAATTGTGTTGAAAAATGTTAGTAGCAATGATGCGGATTGGATCCGTGATCTGAGGTTTATCCTCATTGCTGCACAGAAGAATTATGTCCTTGATGCACCGCTAGGTGACGGACCTATTGCAAGAGCAGATGCAGACGTTATGAACGTTATGCTAAGCTCAATATGATGACTACTTAATAGTTTAGTGCACCATGCTTAAACGGCTTAGAATCGGGACTTCAAAGACGTTTTGAACGTCATGGACCATACAAGATGTTCCAGGAGTTGAAGTTAATATTTCAAGCAAATACCCGAGTTGAGAGATATGAAGTCTCCAACAAGTTCTATAGCTAAAAGATGGAGGAGAATCGCTCAACTAGTGAGCATGTGCTCAGATTGTCTGGGTACTACAATCGCTTGAATCAAGTGGGAGTTAATCTTCCAGATAAGATAGTGATTGACAGAATTCTCTAGTCACCATCACCAAGTTAGTAGAACTTCGTGATGAACTATAATATGCAAGGGATAACGGAAAATATTCCCAAGCTCTTCGCGATGCTAAAATCGGCGAAGGTAGAAATCAAAGAAAAACATCAAGTGTTGATGGTTGACAAGATCACTAGTTTCAAGAAAAGGGCAAAAGGAAAGAAGGGGAACTTCAAGAAGAACGGCAAGCAAGTTGCTGCTCAAGTGAAAAAGCCCAAGTCTGGTCCTAAGCCTGAGACTAAGTGCTTCTACTGCAAAGGGACTGGTCACTGGAAGCGGAACTACCCCAAGTGATTGCGGATAAGAAGGATGGCAAAGTGAACATAAGTATATTTGATATACATGTTATTGATGTGTACTTTACTAGTGTTCATAGCAACCCCTCAGTATTTGGTACTAGTTCAAGTTGCTAAGATTAGTAACTCGAAACGGGAGTTGCAGAATGAACAAAAACTAGTTAAAGGGCAAGGTGACGATGTGTGTTGGAAGTGGTTCCAAGATTGATATGATCATCATCACACACTCCCTATACTTTCGGGATTAGTGTTGAAACTAAATAAGTGTTATTTGGTGTTTGCGTTGAGCATGAATATATTTGATCATGTTAATTGCAATACGGTTATTCATTTAAGTAAGAGAATAAATTGTTGTTCTGTTTACATGAATAAAACCTTCTATGGTCATACACACCAATGAAAATAGTTCATTGGATCTCGATCGTAGTGATACACATATTCATAATATTGAAACCAAAAGATGCAAAGTTAATAATGATAGTGCAACCTATTTGTGGCACTGCCGTTTAGGTCATATTGGTGTAAAGCGCATGAAGAAACTCCATGCTGATGGGATTTTGGAATCACTTGATTATGAATCACTTGATGCTTGCGAACCATGCCTCTTGGGCAAGATGACCAAAAACGCCGTTCTTCGGAACAATGGAGCAAGCAACACATTTGTTGGAAATCATACATACTGATGTATGTGGTCCGATGAATATTAAGGCTCGCGACAAGTATCATTATTTTCAGAACTTCACAGATGATTTAAGCAGATATGGGTATATCTACTTAATGAAACATAAGTCTGAAACATTTGAAAAGTTCAAAGAATTTCAGAGTGAAGTGGATAATCATCGTAACAAGAAAATAAGGTTTCTACGATCTGATCGCGGAGACAAATATTTGAGTTACGAGTTTGGTCTTCAATTAAAACAATGTGGAATAGTTTCACAAACTCATGCCACCTGGAACACCGCAGCATAATGGTGCGTCCGAACGTCATAACCGTACTTTATTAGATATAGTACAATTTATGATGTATCTTACCAATCTACCACTATCGTTTTTGGGATTATGCATTAGAGACAGCTGCATTCACACTAAATAGGGCACCATCTAAATCCGTTGAGACGACACCGTATGAACTATGGTTTAGCAATAAATCTAAGCTGTCGTTTCATAAAGTTTGGGGCTGCGATGCTTATGTGAAAAAGCTTCAACCTGATAAGCTCGAACCCAAATCGGAGAAATGTGTCTTCATAGGATATCCAAGGGAAAGTGTTGGATACACCTTCTATCACAGATCCGAAGGCAAGACTTTTGTTGCTAAGTTCGGAAACTTTCTAGAGAAAGAGTTTCTTTCGAAAGAAGTGAGTGGGAGGAAAGTAGAAAACTTGATAAGGTAATTATACCTTCTCCCTTATTGGAAAGTAGTTCATCACAGAAATCTGTTCTTGTGACTACTACACCAATTAGTGAGGAAGCTAATGATTATGATCATGTAACTTCAGATCAAGTAACTACCGAATCTCGTAGGTAAACCAGAGTGAGATCCGCACCAGAGTGGTACGGTAATCTTGTTCTGGAAGTCATGTTACTAGACCATGACGAACTTGCGAACTATGAGGAAGCGATGATGAGCCCAGATTCCGCGAAATGGTTAGAGGCCATGAAATCTGAGATATGATCCATGTATGAGAACAAAGTATGGACTTTGATGGATTTGCCCAATGATCGGCAAGCCAAGGAAAATAAATGGATCTTCAAGAGGAAGACGGACACTGATAGTAGTGTTACTATCTACAAAGCTAGAATTGTCGAAAAAAGGTTTTTCGACAAGTTCAAAGTATTGACTACGATGAGAGTTTCTCACTCGTATCTATGCTTAAGTCTGTCCGAATCATGTTAGCAACTGCCGCATTTTATGAAATCTGGCAAATGGATAAACAAAACTGCATTTCTTAATGGAGAGTTGTATATGATACAACCAGAAGGTTTTGTCGACCATAAAGGTGCTAATAAAGTGAGCGAGCTCCAGCGATCCATCTATGGACTGGTGCAAGCATCTCAGAGTTGGAATATACACTTTGATAAGTTGATCAAAGCATATAGTTTTATACAGACTTATGGTGAAGCCTGTATTTACAAGAAAGTGAGTGGGAGCACTACAGCATTTCTGATAAGTATATGTGAATGACATATTGTTGATCGGAAATAATGTAGAATTATTCTGCAAAGCATAAAGGAGTGTTTGAAAAGAGTTTTTCAAAGAAAGACCTCGGGGAAGCTACTTACATATAGAGCATCAAGATCTATAGAGATAGATCGAGACGCTTGATAAGTTTTTTTTCAATGAGTACACACCTTGACAAGATTTTGAAGTAGTTCAAAATGGAACAGTCAAAGAAAGAGTTCTTGCCTGTGTTACAAGGTGTGAAATTGAGTAAGACTCAAAGCCCGACCACGACAAAAGATAGAAAGAGAATGAAAGTCATTCCCTATGCTTTGGCCATAGGTTCTATAAAGTATGCCATGCTGTGTACCAGACCTATTGTATACCCTACCCTGAGATTGGCACGGGAGTACAATAGTGATCTAGGAGTAGATCACTGGACGGCGGTCAAAATTATCCTTAGTGGAATAAGGATATGTTTCTCGATTATGGAGGTGACAAAAAGGTTCGTCGTAAAAGGTTACGTCGATGCAAGTTTTGACACTAATCTAGATGACTCTAAGTCTCAATCTAGATACATATTGAAAGTGGGAGCAATTAGCTAAAGTAGCTCCGTGCAGAGCATTGTAGACATAGAAAATTGCAAAATACATAACGGATCTGAATGTGGCAGACCCGTTGACTAAATTTCTCTCACAAGAAAAACATGATCACACCTTAGTACTCTTTGGGTGTTAATCACATAGCGATGTGAACTAGATTAACTGAATCTGGTAAACCCTTTGGGTGTTGGTCACATATCGATGTGAACTATGGGTGTTAATCACATGGTGATATGAACTATTGCTGATAAATCACATGGCGATGTGAACTAGATTATTGACTCTAGTGCAAGTGGGAGACTGAAGGAAATATGCCCTAGAGGCAATAATAAAGTTATTATTTATTTCCTTATATCATGATAAATGTTTATTATTCATGCTAGAATTGTATTAACTGGAAACATAATACATGTGTGAATACATAGACAAACAGAGTGTCACTAGTATGCCTCTACTTGACTAGCTCATTAATCAAAGATGGTTATGTTTCCTAACCATGAACAAAGAGTTGTTATTTGATTAACGAGATCACATCATTAGTTGAATGATCTGATTGACATGACCCATTCCATTAGCATAGCACCCGATCGTTTAGTATGTTGCTATTGCTTTTATCCATGACTTATACATGTTCCTTTAACTATGAGATTATGCAACTCCCATTTATCGTAGGAACACTTTGTGTGCTACCAAACGTCACAACGTAACTGGGTGATTATAAAGGTGCTCTACAGGTGTCTCCGAAGGTACATGTTGAGTTGGCATATTTCGAGATTAGGATTTGTCACTCCGATTGTCGGAGAGGTATCTTAGGGCCTTCTCGGTAATGCACATCACATAAAGCCTTGCAAGCATTGCAACCAATGAGTTAGTTGCGAGATGATGTATTACAGAACGAGAAAAGAGACTTGCCGGTAACAAGATTGAACTAGGTATTGGATACCGACGATCGAATCTCGGGCAAGTAACATACCGATGACAAAGGGAACAACGTATGTTGTTATGCGGTCTGACCGATAAAGATCTTCGTAGAATATGTAGGAGCCAATATGGGCATCCAGGTCCCGCTATTGGTTATTGACCGGAGACGTGTCTTGGTCATGTCTACATTGTTCTCGAACCGTAGGGTCCGCACGCTTAACGTTACGATGACAGTTACTATGAGTTTATGCATTTTGATGTACCGAAGGAGTTCGGAGTCCCGGATGTGATCACGGACATGACGGGGAGTCTCGAAATGGTCGAGACGTAAAGAATGATATATTGGAAGCCTATGTTTGGACATCGGATGCATTCCAGGTGAAATCAGGATTTTACCGGAATACCGGGAGGGTTACCGGAACCCCCCGGGAGCATAATGGGCCAACATGGGCCTTGGAGGAGAGGTGAGAGGGCTGCCCTAGGGGCTGCGCGCCTCCCCCCTTCCCCTAGTCCTATTAGGACTAGGAGAGGAGGGCGCCCCCCCCCTCTCTCTCTCTCTCCCCCTTGGAGAATCCTAGTCCAACTAGGATTGGGGGGGGGGGGAATCCTACTCCCAGAGGGAGTAGGACTCTCTCTCGCGCCCTGGCTTGGCCGGCCAGCCCCTCCCCCTTGGCTCCTTTATATACGGGGGCAGGGGGAACCCCAAAGACACACAAGTTGATCTACGGATCGTTCCTTAGCCGTGTGCGGTGCCCCCTTCCACCAAATTCCACCTCGATCATATCGTTGCAGTGCTTAGGCGAAGCCCTGTGCCGGTAACACATCAAGATCGTCACCACGCCGTCATGCTGACGGAACTCTTCCTCGACGCTTTGCTGGATCGGAGCCCGGGGATCGTCATCGAGCTGAACGTGTGCCAAGAACTCGGAGGTGCCGGAGTAACGGTGCTATGATCGGTTGGATCGCGAGGAGAACGTACGACTACTTCCTCTACGTTGTGTCAACGCTTCCGCTTCGGTCTACGAGGGTACGTAGACAACACTCTCCCCTCTCGTTGCTATGCATCACCATGATCTTGCGTGTGCGTAGGAATTTTTTTGAAATTACTACGTTCCCCAACAGGGGCGCCGGCCCCCTCTCCTTGTCCTATTCGGACTAGGGGGAGGGGTGCGCGGCCCTTGCCCTGGCCTCATCTCCTCTTCTCCACTAAGGCCCACTATGGCCCATTAACCCCCGGGGGGTTCTGGTAACCCCTCCGGTACTCCGGTAAAATCCCGATTTCACCCGGAACACTTCCGATATCCAAATATAGGCTTCCAATATATCAATCTTCATGTCTCGACCATTTCGAGACTCCTCGTCATGTCCGTGATTACGTCCGGGACTCCGAAAAACCTTTGGTACATCAAACATATAAACTCATAATATAACTGTCATCAAAATATTAAGCGTGCGGACCCTACGTGTTCGAGAACTATGTAGACATGACCGAGACACGTCTCCGGCCAATAACCAATAGCGGAACCTGGATGCGCATATTGGCTCCCACATATTCTACGAAGATCTTTATTGGTCAAACCGCATAACAACATACGTTGTTCCCTTTGTCATCGGTATGTTACTTGCCCGAGATTCGATCGTCGGTATCTCAATACCTAGTTCAATCTCGTTACCGGCAAGTCTGTTTACTCGTTTTGTAATACATCATCCCGCAACTAACTCATTACTTGCAATGCTTGCAAGGCTTATTGTGATGTGCATTACCGAGGGGGCCCAGAGATACCTCTCCGACAATTGGAGTGACAAATCCTAATCTCGAAATACGCCAACCCAACAAGTACCTTTGGAGACACCTGTAGAGCACCTTTATAACCACCCAGTTACGTTGTGACGTTTGGTAGCACACAAAGTGTTCCTCCAGTAAACGGGAGTTGGATAATCTCATAGTCATAGGAACATGTATAAGTCATGAAGAAAGCAATAGCAGAATACTCAACGATCGTGTGCTAAGCTAACGAATGGGTCAAGTCAATCACATCATTCTCCTAATGATGTGATCCCGTTAATCAAATGACAACTCATGTCAACGGCTAGGAAACATAACCATATTTGATCAACGAGCTAGTCAAGTAGAGGCATACTAGTGACACTCTGTTTGTCTATGTATTCACACAAGTATTATGTTTCTGGTTAATACAATTCTAGCATGAATAATAAACATTTATCATGATATAAGGAAATAAATAATAACTTTATTATTGCCTCTAGGGCATATTTCCTTCAGTCTCCCACTTGCACTAGAGTCAATAATCTAGTTCACATCGCCATGTGATTTAACACCAATAGTTCGCATCACCATGTGATTAACACCCATAGTTCACATCGTCATGTGACCAACACCCAAAGGGTTTACTAGAGTCAATAATCTAGTTCACATTGCTATGTGATTAACACCCAAAGAGTACTAAGGTGTGATCATGTTTTGCTTGTGAGAGAAGTTTAGTCAACGGGTCTGCCACATTCAGAGCCGTATGTATTTTGCAAATATTCTATGTCTACAATACTCTGCACGGAGCTACTCTAGCTAATTGCTCCCACTTTCAATATGTATCTAGATTGAGACTTAGAGTCATCTAGATCAGTGTCAAAACTTGCATCGATGTACCCTTTACGACGAACCTTTTGTCACCTCCATAATCGAGAAACATATCCTTATTCCACTAAGGATAATTTAGACCGCTGTCCAGTGATCTACTCCTAGATCACTATTGTACTCCCTTGCAAAACATAGTGTAGGGTATACAATAGATCTGGTACACAGTATGGCATACTTTATAGAACCTATGGCTGAGGCATAGGGAATGCCTTTCATTCTCTTTCTATCTTCTGCCGTGGTCGGGCTTTGAGTCTTACTCAATTTCACACCTTGTAACACAGGCAAGAACTCTTTCTGTGACTATTCCATTTTGAACTACTTCAAAATCTTGTAAAGGTATGTACTCATTGAAAAAACTTATCAAGCATTTTGATCTATCTCTATAGATCTTGATGCTCAATATGTAAGCAGCTTCACCGAGGTCTTTCTTTGAAAAACTCCTTTCAAAACACTCCTTTATGCTTTGCAGAATAATTCTACATTAATTCCGATCAACAATATGTCATTCACATATACTTATCAGAAATGCTGTAGTGCTCCCACTCACTTTCTTGTAAATACAGGCTTCAACGCAAGTCTGTATAAAACTATATGCTTTGATCAACTCATCAAAGCGTATATTCCAACTCCGAGATGCTTGCACGAGTCCTTAGATGGATCGCTGGAGCTTGCACATTTTTTTAACACCTTTAGGATTGACAAAACCTTATGGTTGCATCATATACAACTCTTCTTTAATAAATCCATTAAGGAATGCAGTTTTGTTTATCCATTTGACAGATTTCATAAAATGTGGCAATAGCTAACATGATTCGGACAGACTTAAGCATAGATGCGAGTGAGAAACTATCATCGTTGTCAACACCTTGAACTTGTCGAAAACCTTTTGCGACAATTCTAGCTTTATAGATAGTAACACTACTATCAACGTCCGTCTTCCTCTTGAAGATCCATTTAATCTCAATGGCTCGCTGATCATTTGGGCAAGTCAATCAAAGTCCATACTTTATTCTCATACATGGATTCCATCTCAGATTTCATGGCCTCAAACCATTTCACGGAATCTGGGCTCATCATCGCTTCCTCATAGTTCGTAGGTTCGTCATGGTCAAGTAACATGACCTCCAGAATAGGATTACCGTACCACTCTGGTGTGGATCTTACTCTGATTGACCTACGAGGTTCGGTAGTAACTTGATCTGAAGTTACATGATCATCATCATTAGCTTCCTCACTAATTGGTGTAGGAGTCACAGGAATCGGTTTCTGTGATGAACTACTTTCCAATAAGGGAGTAGGTACAGTTACCTGATCAAGTTCTACTTTCCTCCCACTCACTTCTTTCGAGAGAAACTCCTTCTCTACAAAGGATCCAAATTTAGGAACGAATATCTTGCCTTCGGATCTGTGATAGAAGGTGTACCCAACTGTCTACTTTGGGTATTCTATGAAGACACATTTCTCCGATTTAGGTTTGAGCTTATCAGGATAAACTTTTTCTTATAAGCATTGCAATCCCAAACTTTAAGAAACGACAACTTTGGTTTCTTGCCAAACCACGGTTCATATGGTGTCGTCTCAACGGATTTAGATGGTGCCCTATTTAACGTGAATGCAGCTGTCTCTAATGCATCACCCCAAAACGATAGTGGTAAATCGGTAAGAGACATCATAGATTGCACTATATCCAATAAAGTACGGTTGTGATGTTCGGACACACCATTATGCTATGGTGTTCCAGGTGGCATGAATTTGTAAAACTATTCCACATTGTTTTAATTGAAGACCAAACTCGTAACTCAAATATTCGTCTCCGCGATCAGATCGTAGAAACCTTATTTTCTTGTCACGATGATTTTCCACTTCACTCTGAAATTTTTTGAACTTTTCAAATGTTTCAGACTTATGTTTCATCAAGTAGATATACCCATATCTGCTCAAATCATCTGTGAAGGTCAGAAAATAACGATACCCGCCGCGAGCCTCAATATTCATCGGACCACATACATCAGTATGTATGATTTCCAACAAATCTGTTTGCTCTCTCCATTGTTCCGGAGAACGGAGTCTTAGTCATCTTTCCCATGAGGCATGGTTCGCAAGCATCAAGTGATTCATAATCAAGTGATTCCAAAAGTCCATTAGCATGGAGTTTCTTCATGCACTTTACACCAATATGACCTAAACGGCAGTGCCACAAATAAGTTGCACTATCATTATTAACTTTGCATCTTTTGGCTTCAATATTATGAAAACGTGTATCACCACGATCGAGATCCAACAAACCATTTTCATTGGGTGTATGACCATAGAAGGTTTTATTCATGCAAACAGAACAACAATTATTCTCTAGCTTACATGAATAACCGTATTGCAATAAATATGATCAAATCATATTCATGCTCAACGCAAACACCAAATAACACTTATTTAGGTTCAACACTAATACCGAAAGTATAGGGAGTCTGCGATGATGATCATATCAATCTTGGAACCACTTCCAACACACATCGTCACTTCACCCTTAACTAGTCTCTGTTTATTCTACAACTCCCGTTTCGAGTTACTAATCATAGCAACTGAACTAGTATCAAATACTTAGGGGTTGCTATAAACACTAGTAAAGTACACATCAATAATATGTATATCAAATATACCTTTGTTCACTTTGCCATCCTTCTTATCCGCCAAATTCTTGGGGCAGTTCCACTTCCAGTGACCAGTTCCTTTGCAGTAGAAGCACTCAGTCTCAGGCTTAGGTCCAGACTTGGGCTTCTTCACTTGAGCAGAAACTCGCTTGCTGTTCTTCTTGAAGTTCCCCTTCTTCCTTTTGCCCTTTTCTTGAAACTAGTGGTCTTGTCAACCATCAACACTTGATGTTTTTTCTTGATTTCTACCTTCGTCGATTTCAGCATCGCGAAGAGCTTGGGAATCGTTTCCGTTATCCCTTGCATATTATAGTTCATCACGAGGTTCTAGTAACTTGGTGATAGTGACTAGAGAACTCTGTCAATCACTATCTTATCTGGAAGATTAACTCCCACTTGATTCAAGTGATTTTTGTACTCAGACATTCTAAGCACATGCTCACTAGCTGAGTAATTCTCCTCCATCTTGTAGGCAAAATATTGCCAGAGGTCAAATATCTCTCGACACGGGCACGAGTATGAAATACCAATTTCAACTCTTGGAACATCTTATATGTTCCATGGCGTTTCAAAACATTTTTGAAGTCTCGGTTCTAAGCCGTAAAGCATGGTGCACTAAACTATCAAGTAGTCATCATACCGAGCTTTTGTCAAACGTTCATAACGTCTGCATCTAATCCTGCAATAGGCCTGTCACCTAGCGGTGCATCAAGGACATAATACTTCTGTGCAACAATGAGGATAAACCTCAGATCACGGATTCAATCCTCATCATTGCTACTAACATCTTTCAACTCAGTTTTCTCTAGGAACATATCAAAATAAAATAGGGGAGCTAAAGCGAGCTATTGATCTACAACATAGATATGCTAATACTACCAGGACTAAGTTCATGATAAATTAAAGTTCAATTAATCATATTACTTAAGAACTCCCACTTAGATAGACATCCCTCTAATCCTCTAAGTGATCACGTGATCCAAATCAACAAAACCATGTCCGATCATCACGTGAGATGGAGTAGTTTCAATGGTGAACATCACTATGTTGATCATATCTACTATATGATTCATGCTCGACCTTTCAGTCTGAGTGTTCCGAGGCCATATCTGCATATGCTAGGCTCGTCAAGTTTAACCTGAGTATTCTGCGTGTGCAAAACTGGCTTGCACCCGTTGTAGATGGACGTAGAGCTTATCACACCCGATCATCACGTGGTGTCTGGGCACGACGAACTTTGGCAACGATGCATACTCAGGGAGAACACTTTTATCTTGAAATTTAGTGAGAGATCATCTTATAACGCTACCGTCAATCAAAGCAAGATAAGATGCATAAAAGATAAACATCACATGCAATCAATATAAGTGATATGATATGGCCATCATCATCTTGTGCTTGTGATCTCCATCTTCGAAGCACCGTCATGATCACCATCGTCACCGGAGCGACACCTTGATCTCCATCGTAGCATCGTTGTCGTATCGCCAACTTATGCTTCTACGACTATCGCTACCGCTTAGTGATAAAGTAAAGCATTACAGGGCGATTGCATTGCATACAATAAAGCGACAACCATATGGCTCCTGCCAGTTGCCGATAACTCGGTTACAAAACATGATCATCTCATACAATAAAATATAGCATCATGCCTTCACCATATCACATCACAACATGCCCTACAAAAACAAGTTAGACGTCCTCTACTTTGTTGTTGCAAGTTTTACATGGCTGCTACGGGCTGAGCAAGAACCGTTCTTACCTACGCATCAAAACCACAATGATAGTTTGTCAAGTTGGTGCTGTTTTAACCTTCTCAAGGACCGGGCGTAGCCACACTCGATTCAACTAAAGTTGGAGAAACTGACACCCGCTAGTCACCTGTGTGCATAGCACAGCAGTAAAACCAGTCTCGTGTAAGCGTACGCGTAATGTCGGTCCGGGCCGCTTCATCCAACAATACCGCCGAACCAAAGTATGACATGCTGGTGGACTGGTATGAAGAAGGATATTGTTGAGTATGTAGCGGTATGTGATGTATGTCAGAGAGTGAAGGCTGAACATCAGAAGCCAACAGGATTACTACACCTATGCCGATACCCGAATGGAAGTGGGAGAAGCTTGGCATGGATTTTATCACCGGATTGCCCAGGACCCAATCAGGATATGATTCTATCTGGGTAGTAGTTGATCGCTTGACCAAAGTGGCTCACTTTATCCCAGTGAAAACCACGTATACAAGTGCGAAGTTGGCCAAGATATACATGACAAGGATTGTATGTCTACATGGAGTTTCGAGGACCGTCGTATCAGATAGATGAACACAGTTTACTTCAAAGTTTTGGAATCAGTTACACCAGACTTTGGGTACGAGGCTAGAATTTAGCACAGCCTTTCACCCGCAGACAGATGGCCAGACTGAGAGAGTCAATCAGATTCTGGAAGACATGTTGAGAGCTTGTGCGCTGGATTATGGATCTAGTTGGGATGATAATTTGCCATACGCGGAGTTTTGATACAACAATAGCTACCAGGACAGTTTGAAGATGGCACCGTTCGAAGCCCTGTATGGAAGAAGGTGCAGAAGACCGTTGATGTGGGATGAAGTTGGAGACCGCCAGTTGTTTGGACCAGATTTGATCAAAGAGTCAGAAGAGAAGGTTAAGCTGATTTGAGATAGACTGAAGGTAGCTCAGTCCAGGCAGAAGAGTTATGCAGATTCAAAATGCAAGGAGGTAGTCTATGAGATCGGAGACCGAGCATATCTTCGTGTGTCACCTCTACGGGGAGTGAAACGTTTTGGAGTTAAGGGAAAGTTAGCCCCGAGATTTGTAGGACCATACCGAGTTTTGGAATATATGGGGGAGGTTGCCTACAAGTTGGAATTACCCGAAGGATTGTCAAAAGTTCATGATGTGTTCCACGTCTCCCAGTTGAAGAAGTGTCATGCTGAGAAGGCCGATATACCTCTGAGAGATAAAGTGCCCTTGTAAGCGATTCAGTTGGACAGTGATTTGACCTATAAGGAGAAACCTGTCAAGATTCTCGAGTTTGCCAGCCGAGTTACTCGCAGCAAGGTTATCAAGTTTTGAAAAGTTCAGTGGAGTCACCATACCGAGGATGAAGCCACTTGGGAACGAGAGGATGATCTACGGAAGGATCACCCACACCTATTTTCTAGCCAACCCAATCTCGAGGGCGAGATTCATCTTAAGGGGGGTAGGTTTGTAACATCCCAAATTTCCAATTTGAAATGTTATACATAGGTCATCATATTTTATTGCATTTTGTTTTGGCGATCCTCGAAAATTCTAAGCAACTCAAGGACCCATGGAGAGAGTTGGGGATTTCACCGTTTTCATATTTGATTTTTTTTCAAATATCGAAACAAGGATCACTTTGGTTTTAATTATTTTTCTCTCCGAAAATATTTCATATTAAAAATATATGAGAGGAGATAATATGACTTCTCCAAAATAAATGAAATATTGGAGGAAAAATACCAAAACAAAATATTATATTTTATTTGGATTTTATTGCTATTTTATTTGAATTAGAAAAAAATATGCATTTTCAAAATTGCATTTTTAGGCCAAGAAAATGTTCACCCTGTTCTAAATATTTTACTTAGATAGCGAAAATTTGTTTTGGTATTTTTAGGTTTTTATTTATTTTTCTAGGATTTATTTTTGGTGGAATATGTTTAAAAAAACGTTTCCCCGCCGGACCGAACTGGGCAGAGGCCCAGTTGGCCCAGCCGCCCCGCGCCGCCGTCTCCCTCGCGGAGACCGCGAGCCGCACGCCGCCTCCCGCCGTGGCCGACTCGGCCACGCCTCCCCCGCCCCTTGCCGCAAGCCGCCTCCCCTCCCCTCCTTAAAAGCCGACCCAGGGCCCCCCTGGAGCCCCAAGTCGCCAGCCGCCACCGCCTGCAAGCCGCTGCCCCGCCACCTTGCGCCATTGTTGCTGCCGCCGCCGCGCCGCCCCGCGTCACCCTCCGCCACCCCGCGCTGCTCCGCCTCGCCGTGCCGCCGCAGAAGCCGCCAGAGCCGCCGCCGACGATCTGATCCGGAGCCGTTAGTTTTTTTCGGTTTTTAGGTAAAATCCCGTTTTTTTTAAAACCCTAGTTTTGTTTTTTTAGATCGGTTCATTCGGTTTTTCTCGGTTCGATTAAATAGCGGACGTTCGCCCGTACGTTCGTTTTAACGAACGCTGTTCGTCCGTTAGCCGTAGGCAGAGAACGTTCGTTCGTTAGCCTGTTCGTCAGTTTTTCTTTTCCCAGGGTTTCTCCGCGATTATTTTCGATCGCGATTCCAGCCCTAATCTTCGATTTGGTATATCTTTTCGCTCATTATCCAAATCAGGTGAAACAAGCGTCTAGATCTTCGTCTCAAAGCCCTTTTTCTGTTTTACCAACTTGAACAAGATTTTGGTACTGTAAAAGTTGACCTTAGTCCAGATTAGTAAACGGATCTTGTTTCTTCCGTAGTTTGAGTTTCGTTGCTCCGTTTGTTTTGATTCTTTTTGCGGATCGAGTCTCTTCAGTTGTGTTTTTAGGATTCGATCTTCTTATTTGTGTTTTACCCATGCATCTATGATTGATTGCTTATGTATGCTATTGTTTGTTTGCGATAGAATTCCCGCAGTGCGAAACGTGCTACTACGAGTCTCTAGGTTTTGCAGATCGTCAGCAAGACAAGTAACACATTGATCTTACTATTTTCATACCCAGTTTTTATGCATTAGTATCAATCCTCAAACATTGCATGATTAGGATGTGGTTAACTTGTGGGTATTGGGAAGTAGTTGTTGAGGTAGAACCTATTGCCCTGTTTATTATCAAACCCTTGGGAGTTACTTCTACGTTATGCTTATATTGCTATGCTATGTTCATAGACGTGGTTTGGGTGAGTGAATCCATGACAAATGTGAGCTTGTTAATTAATGGTTAACTTAAGGTGGCAACTTTAATACACATCTGGGTGGATTGCTTGTGGGCACCTGGAGAATCCAGTGTTGTCCTAGGATATCCCGCAGTACCCGTGTGATCATCCTACGGTTCGCCACCCAGGCTCAAAGGGATCATAAGGTTATTCATGCTAGAAACTTCCGTGTGCAGCCACAAGCTATTATGGGCTCTAGCATAGTTGAGTATGTTGCATGACCTCTTTCAGTGGTAGGCTAGCAGATGTAGGGGAATGTAGGTTGGTACTGTCTACCCAGGGTTAGAGTAATGCTTCTGAAAGACTGTGTCTCGGTCATCCGTTTCTCAAACACCATGTAGTGCGAGAAATCCAACGGAGGAGATCGAGTCTTGTGAGGAAAAGTGCGCAAACCTCTGCAGAGTGTACAAACTAATCATGGTTAGCCGTGTCCCCGGTTATGGACATCTTAAGTATCAAGTTCTTGGATTATCATATGGATCTCATCACTCTAAATATAATTTTGTTGGGTTGATAATTACATTTAATTGGGATTTGAGTTGGTGGAACATCTCAATGTTGTTCAACTACCATGATAGTTAAATAAAATATATTCCTTTGTTGTAGGGAAAAGTTGGCTTTTCGCAAAAACCTATTAACCATACAGCCTCCACCAGCCATATATGCATGTAGTGATAGCAATTATCAGTTCATTACTTTACTGTGTTACTATTCCAGCATATTCCATGTGCTGACCCATTTTCGTGCTGCAATGTATCATGTTGCAGACTTTTCAGACGAAGAGTAAGGTTCGCTAGGCCGTTGTCGTGCACTCAGCTATGTCGTTGGAGTTGATGGACTCACTTTATTTTCCAAGCCTTCCGCTGTTATCTTATTTAGATGGCCTTAAGCCATATTTATTGTAATAAGTTCTCTTTGGAGACTATCAATGTAATAAATGTGTGATTGCTACTCTGTTATAAATTCTTCGAGTATTGTGTGTGTCAGCATTACCGATCCAGGGATGACACTTATGCACAGAGAGTTGACCGTCTGAGGTCGGATCGCTACAATTTGAAAGTGTACAATACATATACAAAAATATTCCTATTGTATATGAAAACATGTAGAATATGTACAAAAAAATGAGACATCAAACATATATTCAAAAAACAATAAACATGTATTTGAAAGTGTCTAGTATATATACAAAAATGTTCCTATTTATGTGAATAATATAAGATGTATATGAAAGGTAGACATGTGTTGAAGAAAAGGAAAAAGAAAAAACCCGATGAAATCAGAGAAAAAACACAAAGAAAAGAAAAGAAAAGGGTAAGGGAAACATAAATGAAAAACAAAAAAGAAATAGAAAAAACAAGAAACCGATGCAAAACTGTGGAATATAGTGGAAAGCGAATAAAATAGATGAAAACCAAGAGACGGACAAAGGAAACCTAATTAAGAAATAATAAGAAAAATAAAAACCATAAAACCAATGCAAAACAATGAAACACTATGCAAATCAAAGAAACCCGTTGAAAATAGAGAAAGAAACAAGAAAAATCTTCGGTGTCTTCAGTGTCAGAACTACTCCCTGGCGCTCACGCGCACCCGTTAGTGGGCCGGCCCAAGCAGAAGCGCAAGCAATCGACTGTTCTAGTCGCTGGATCGCATTTGATCTCTCGCGTTAACTAGTTGACCGTTAAACCGTAGATTCTTGAAATATAAAACAAAAGGGTAAAACATAAATAAAAAATGATAAAAAATTGTGAATTAAAAAATGTTCATGAATTTTGAAAAAAATGCCGATTTGAAAAAGGGTCATTGTATTTGAATAAAGTTCATCAATTTCAAAAAAAGTTCATCAACTTGGAAAAAAGTTCATCAAATTGGAAAAAAGTTCATCAAATTTGAAAAAACCTCATCAGTTTTGACAAAATTTCATTGAGTTTGAAAAAATGTTCATTCAAATTTGGAAAAAGGTCATAAAAATGAAAATTGTTCATCAATTTTGAATAGAAGTTCAAAGAGATTTAAAAACTTTCATTGAATTTAAAAAAAATCAAGTTTGAAGAAAATTCATTTATTTGAAAAAGAAGTTCATTGAATTTGGAAACTTCGTGCATTTTGAAAAAAATAAAGGAAAACATGAGAAACTAAAGAGAATGGATATAATTTAAAAGATTAAAGGAACGAAACAAAAAAAGAAGAAGATAACGACCAAACAAAAAACCGGTCTAGAAAATAGTAAAAGGAAAAAAGGAAAAAAAATTGGCTAGCAAGCTTCTAGAAGCTTGCCACAACCGAGAGAGAGGGGGAGTCATGTGGTGCGTTTTGGGCCGACCCATTTAGAATGAGAGGAAGAAAGGGGCGGGGGTGGGGCATCCCTACTTATCGCGTTCAGTGAGTCGAGCGTTCCGACTCGCTGAAGCCAGCGAGCATATGGGCCGGCCCACGTGCGTGGGTAAGCCCTGCATGCTTACTATTTCGTTCTTTTTCACATTTTTTGGCTTTCTTTTTAATTTTGTTTATACTTTGAAATATTCCAAATACATACATACATCTCTACTCCTAATAATAGAGGAGTTCGTACATCGTTTCATTCGTTCGCTCACCCCCTCACCCCCCTCGATTGATACCTCCACCAGATCCCATCCCCATCGATTTTTTTATCTCCCATGAAAAACCGGTATGCATCAAACCAGGGAGAAAAAACCCATGCTTTCCTAATCAAATCCAATTTTTTATCTCCCCTAAAAAAAGGTAGGCATCAACCCAGGGAGAAAAAACCCACGCTTTCCTAATCAAATCAATATATACTTCCATGTTTTCCTAATCAAATCAAATCCGATTGATATATTGATTAGATTAGGAAACAAAGCTTCTCTCATTGATTAGTACAATCAAATCATATCAAATCGAACCAATGCAGTATCTCCCATCGATTTTCTTCATGATGGCCCCCTTGTCCCGCACGAAAACACCTGGCCCATGCCTGACCCCCCAAAAAATAGAGAACCAATCCACCTTGCCTCCCATCCTCGCTTCTCCTATCGACCTATCCCTAGGGCGAACTACTCCTCCGCCTCCGCCACCGCCTACGCTGTGGGGAGAGGCCACTGCTATGAATGCGCAGGAGGACGAAGGGGGCGAGGCAGCTCCCACGACAGCCGCGGTCGCTGCTGTTTCAGGGCTTCAGGGCCGCGCATGGTGTCGTCTCCGCCACCATACATGCGTGGAGATGAGGCGGTGACTCGTGCTGCGGAGGGTTGGCATGTACGAGCTCATCATTGGGAGGAGGTGGGCGACCGAGGGCGTATACGGGCATAAGGAGCAGTTCAGGCATAGATCGAGCTGGTGCTACCTCTCTGGAACCATGCTCTCAGGTAAGCCTATGTAAATGCCCCTTAGGACGATAGTAAGATCTCCTTATGTGTGGACAAGGCGTGGCTTGAGGATCTGCTGATGTTGTCCAGGCCGAGACGGTGTTGTATAGTACTCCATTCTGATGCTACCGGACATGAGTTGACTGTTGCAAAAAATCACCGTTCTGATGCTATAATGGTGAGAATTCGGTATTCGTGTGCCTCTCCTAACTTCTGAAGAGTATGATTATCGTTGCCTCTAAAAAGGACAGATCACAAAAAATCAGCCCAGATTATGCATCAAGGACAAAATATAGTACCTTGGCCTCTTATAGAACATGGCGTCAAGCATTGAGGCAGCCGCATGACCAAGACGAGTTTTTGAGACTTAGAAAGTGTCAAGGGCGCTGGCCTGTCCACTCGAAGAGCGTACTGAAGGCATCCTTTATGATTCCTTATAGCAAGATCTTTTATGATTCTTCTTCATGTTTTCAATCTCAGTTGCATGGGCCACATCCTTTATGATTTTATTACTGAAAAAGGCTTTCGCCCCGCTTTATAAATAAAGCAAACCGCCAAGAGCACATACAAGGACTAGTTCAGACACACACACCCAAGACGCACAACAGAGAAGTCCAGAGGTACTGCTGAGGGCACAACTCAACAAGCCCAAAACACACACAACATAAAAGATAGGCTCAGCCGGGGCTAAGGCCGGAGAGCAAACAAACGACTACTCAGGCTCAGGCGAAGGAGGCGGCGACAGGCGGATGGCCATTGAGCAAAGATCGGCGATGAAGGCGGAGATGGCGTCCCGGTCCTGTGGGCGGGTAAGCGGCCGCCAGAGCTACAAGTAACCAGACAGTTTGAAGAGAGCGTCAGCAGAGCGTCGAAGAGGGGATCCCTGAATCACAAGCTTATTGCGAATAGTCCAGAGCGTCCACGCGAGGGCCCCAATCTCAAGCCACCTAATGTGGCGAGATGGCGACGGCGAGGCCTGAAGCTCGGCGAAGAGGTCGGGGAAGTTGGAGTGGCACCAATCCCCACCAACCGCCTCTCTAAAGCAGCTCCAAACAAAACTGAGCAGATACGTAGGAGAAGAAGATGTGGTTCGAGTCTTCGGGGGTATCACAGAGGGGGCAGAGGCCGGAGCCAGGGCCATTGCGCTTGCGGACCTCAACTCTAGACGGCAGCCGGCCACGGATCCATTGCCACATGAAGATGCGGATTTTGAGGGGCAAGCACATGGACCATACCGCCTGGAGGGGTGGCGGGGCGGAGGCTGGGGCAATAGCCGCGTAAAGGGACTTGGTGGAGAATTGTCCCGAGGTCTCCGAGGCGCCATCGAACCTCATCCGGGCCCGCATCAACCGACGGTTCATGGAGAGCAATACAATCAAGAAGTTCATGCCATGCGGCCACTTCTGGAGGCCCAAATGGCCTCCGGAACGCGAGGCACCCTAAGTCAATAAGGGCCTGTTGAACTAAGATTGTAGGGACGACAGCGATGGAGAAGAGGTCAGGGAAGCGGGCTGCGAAAGGAGCGTCACCCGCCCAACAGTCAAACCAGAAAAAGGTCGCTGAGCTCGAGCCGACCGAGATGGAAGTCCCAATGCGGAGGACGGGGAGCAGTTGGATGACCGATTGCCAGAACTGGGATCCACCCGAACGTTGGCAGAAGGCCAGAGGCTGGCCACGCAGGTATTTATTCCGGATGAGTCTAACCACAGACCTCCATGCCCTTGTGAAATGCGCCAGAGCCAGCGGGAGAGGAGGGCAATGTTCATGCGCTTCGAGCACATGATGCCAAGGCCTCCCTGCTCCCGGGGCTTGCAGATGTCGGGCCAACTAACCATATGATACTTCTATTTGTTATTGTCCCCATCCCAATAGAAGCGCGACTGGATTTTGGCGATCTCGTGATGGAGGGTCTTGTGGAGGCTGTAGAAACTCATAAGGAATAGGAGGAGACTAGAGAGCGAGGAGTTGATGAGAATCATCCGGGCCGCCTTCGAGAGCCAGCGACCTTGCCAAGGCTCAATGCGCGTTTGCAACTTGGTCACCGCAGGACGAAGGTCCGCCATAGTAAGCCGAGAGTCACTAATGGGCGTTCCCAGGTAGGTCGTTGGGAAGGAGCCCAGGCGGCAATTGAGGTGGTTGGAAATGTCAAGGGCCTCAGCCGGAGAATAGCCCATCACCATCACATCACTCTTGTCGAAGTTGATCTTAAGGCCAGACATTTGTTGGAAGCAGAGGAAGAGGAATTTAAGGCTAGCGATGTCCGTATCCGAGCCTTCGACCATGATGATGGTGTCGTCAGCGTACTGGAGCAGGGAGGTGCCAACACCCCCAGTCAAGTGGGGGTGATACCTCTAATATGGCCCGCGGCCCTGGCCTTATCCAGAATGGCCGCAAGAGCATCGACCACCATATTAAACAGGAATGGGGAGAATGGGTCGCCCTGCCTCACCCCACAGAAAGTGGGGAAGTAGGGACCGATCTCCCCATTGATGTTGACGGCGGTGTGCCCACATGAGACCATTTGCATAACCCGCGTCACCCAACGGTCATCAAAGCCTTTTCGCAGGAGAACTTCCCGAAGGAAGGGCTAGCTAACAGTGTCATAGGCCTTATGGAAATCGATCTTCAGGAAGACCGCCTTGAGGTGTTTGGAGCGGACCTCATGGAGGACTTCGTGAAGGACCAGCACCCCATCCAGAATATAACCGCCTTGGATGAAAGCCGATTGGTTGGGGTGAGTGATCTGGTCCGCGAGCAGGGTCACCCTATTGGCATACCCTTTTACCTGAATCCGGAAGATCATGTTGATCACCGTGATTGGGCGAAACTGACGGATGTCAGAAGCGCCAGGGACCTTGGGGATGAGCGAGGTTGTCCCGTAATTAAGGCGCCCGAGATCGATGGACCCAAGGTAGAACTCGTCGAAGATGGACATGACCTCCGGCTTGATCACATTCCAGAAGCTTTGGAAGAACTTGACTGGAAGGCCATCCGGGCCAGGGGCCGAGGCATCAGCGTGCAGGTCCAGGGCTTGGATCGCAGACAGTAGGGCCTTCTTACGCTCGCGGAGGTCGCACCCCAGGTTGGTGCCCCACCCCTTCATGAACTGCCTCCCTCGTTTGGCGCAGGCGTGCCAAGAGTCGACAGTGGAGGAAGGGCGAGAAGGAGACTGCAAGAGGGCGCGAGTCTCCAACCAGCGCGCACTGACCACGTCGATGAAGCCAGCTTGGGACAGCCAAAATGTCTCAAACCGGAATCGGGGGGGGGGAGCAGTGGGCGCTCATCGGCGGAGGAGAGGAGGAGGGGGACGTGATCGGAGCCAATCCGGATGATGACCCGGAGGCAGGCAAGGGAGCAACGGAGGTCCCATTCTGGAGAAACTAGGACCCGGTCCAGGACGGACTGGGTCGGGGCTGCCTGGCGGTTGGTCCAGGTGAACCTGGCACCAACCCGGTCAATCTCACGGTGGCCAAGATCGGCAATGCAATCGTTGAACATTTGCATCAGAGCAAAGTTGACGTTAGCATTGCTCTTGTCCTCCGCACACCTAAGGAGATTAAAATCACCCCCACCACAACCGGCAGAGAGGCATCCGACACCTTCCTGTTGAGCTCCTCAAGGAAGGAGGCGGATCGGTTGTGGTCGGCGGGGCCGTAGACTATAATGATCTCCCACTTGAAGTTAATGGAGCACTCAAAAATCTCCATGCTAACAAAGAACTGTCCCCGGTCCATACTGCCCACCTCGAAGGTGGCATCCTTCACACCTAGCAGGATGCCACCGGAGTGGCCCGCGGTCCCACTAGAAGGGAGCCAATGCCAGGCGAAAAGGTGGGAGCTAAGGCGGTCAAGCTCATGGAGGGAGAAATCCGTACGCATGGTCTCCTGAATGGCCACAATATCAATGTGTTCGTCCCGCATGTACTCGATGAGTTGGCGGAGGCGGCCGTCATGGACGAAACCGCGAATGTTCCAGAAAAGGGCATGCATCACGCAACCATTGAGGGGCTGCTTGACCCCAGGACACGAGATGCGCTTTGGGCGCGGAGAGCGGCAGTCCGAGAGCGGGTACGACCCCGAAGCTCGGAGGCAGTCAGAGGGGGAATTCCACCAATCCTCCAAGGAGGGGGTGGCATGGGCGCCGCCGACTCGGACGTCGAGCCGGGGGGCGAGAGCAGGGATGCTCTAGCCTCATCTAGCTTCCCGTCGAGGATCTCGCGCGCCCTAATGGCCGCGATCTGTTCTAAGGGGGGCCCGACCTCCCCCCTAAAGATAATCGTGGAATCAGTCGCGATCTTCACAAGGTTACCAAGAGGCACCGACTCAAGAGCAGAGAAGGAACAAGTAGTTGTCGAGGGGGGGACTGAAGGGGTACCTGGCTCCAGGTTCCGTGCCGCAGCACGAAGCTCCACCCGCTCACGGATGGGCAGTGCCGGGCTCCCCTCCGGGCGCGCCGCGTCCAACCGAGCGCTCCGGCGCGAGGCAATCGCCGGAGAGGAGGCCGAACGGGCGCGCCGAGAGAAGGCAACGACGCGTGGGGGCGGAGGCGGGGCAACCAGGGGGTGGTCACCTGGGCCTCCCCCTCTAGGCTAGAGACCGCAGTGGGGAGAAGCTGAAGAGCCGGGGTCGTAGAGGAAGACGGTGGTGGAGCAGAGTCATCGACGAGAGCCATCCAGGCCCCGGTCGGGACCGGGGACAGCAGGGGGGCCGCGGCCGGAGACGGCAGGGGGGCCGACGGGGCGCCGACGGGGGGGGGGGCAGGGGAGGAGGTAGGGAAGGCCTCCACGCCCCCGGCGAGCGGCGAGGGCGGGTCCTGGACCACCGATCCCGTAGGAAGGAGAACCAGGTCCAGAACTGACCCGTCTGGAGCGGTGGAGACGGGGGAGCGTGGAGAGGAGGCGGGGCAGACGACCAAGCCCATGCTGGAAGCATCACTGGCGGCAGGGGACTCGGCCACCGGGCCGCGGGGAGCCAGGGGAGGAGGGCCCGACGGGACCTGGCGCCCGTGTCCGCCATCGGCCGGAGGAGAAGGCGAGCGGGACGCCGACCGAGAGGGCGAGGCATCCGAACCCTCCCCGTCCTCCGACCTACGGGAACGTGGGTGGTGGCGGCCGTGGTAGTCGCCACCGGTCCCCGGGTTGCCGCCAGGAGGTCCATCGTCGGTGAAGCGGGGGCGGCCGACGTGGTTGGGGGCTCGGGGGCGATGCGGAGGTCGTAGCCCTGGTCGTTGAAGAAAACACGGATGGTGACGTGAAGCTTGGAGGAGTCTAAGCACTTGACCTTGACCCGGACCTCCTCCTCCTTGTGAAGGGAGAGCTCGTCCACCACCACCACCTTGCCCAAGATCCTGGACATCTGGCGGATGACAAGCTCGGACCGGGCGATGTCGGGAAGACCACCCACAAGCAGCCAGGCGGTATCCAACACAGCCACCGCAGGCGCGTCGAGGATCGTCTCGGTGATTTCGACGACAAGCTGGTCGAGGGCGAGGGTGATCCGGCCACTACGCTAGCGTACCCGTAGCTGACAGAGTCGGTGAAGACCACAGTGAAGATGTGACCGGCAGTAGGAGTGGCCAGCCAGTCCCACCGGCAACGGTAGAGGTGGTTGAGCTCGGCTTCAATCATCTCCGGAGAGGCCACCCCGTCGACCACAGTGACGATCGCCTGAAGGGAGGGGGTGGGTGTGGGGAGATCAGGGACCTCGAGGTGGAAGAAGCCCAACCCCTCAATCCCGTGGCCATACATCATGAGCTCCGACGTCATAGGGCGAGCAGGACAAAGCATGGCAGAATGGACAGGGTCCTGGCAAATGTAGCAACACTGGGGGTTGACGCAGTTGACTTGCGAGTGCCCCGCCACCCCACAATTGAAGCACGGGGGGCGAGGTAGGTTGGAGACCGGGCCCGGAGGTGGGGCAGAGCCCGAAGCCATCGGGGAAAGCAAAGCGGGGGCGCCCTGCCCCTGTCCACGGCACTTCTTCTTCTTGGATGGACCCTGACGACCGCGGGACGGACCTGGGCCCGGGGCGGCCGAAGGGGCCGGCACCGAGGTCGAAGCGGCGTGGGGCGGGACATACTTCCGCGGAGCCGTAGCAGTAGTCTGAGCAGGGGGACGGGACGCAGCAGGGATCGACGAACGCGGCGGGGACGGAGAGCGGCCACGCCGAGGTGGGGGGGGGGGAGGGCGAGCGGCGGCGGGACCGCCATTCGCCCGAAGCAGCAGCACGGGGAGAGCGCGACCTGCCTCGGTCGTCATGACGGGCCGGCGATCGCCGGTCATTGCGCCGGTCGTCGCGGAGCTCCCGCAGCTCCCAGCTCAGCTCCTCCTCCAGCAGCTCCTCCCGCAGCTCCCACTAGGGGCTGGTTCCCCTCCCACTTCAGCCCATGGGGCCCTCCGGGATAGGTGGCCCCACCCGGTGGACCCCCGGGACCCTTCTGGTGGTCCCGGTACAATACCGGTGACCCCAGAAACTTTCCCGATGGTCGAAACTGGACTTCCTATATACAAATCTTTACCTCCGGACCATTTCGGAACTCCTCGTGACGTCCGGGATCTCATCCGGGACTCTGAACAACTTTTGGGTTACCACATACTAATATCTCTACAACCCTAGCGTCACCGAACCTTAAGTGTGTAGACCCTACGGGTTCGGGAGACACGCAGACATGACCGAGACGACTCTCCGGTCAATAACCAACAGCGGGATCTGGATACCCATGTTGGTTCCCACATGGTCCTCGATGATCTCATTGGATGAACCACGATGTCGAGGATTCAATCAATCCCGTATACAATTCCCTTTGTCAATCGGTACGTTACTTGCCCGAGATTTGATCGTCGGTATCCCAATACCTCGTTCAATCTCGTTACCGGCAAGTCACTTAACTCGTACCATAATGCATGATCCCGTGACCAAACACTTGGTCACATTGAGCTCATTATGATGATGCATTACCGAGTGGGCCCAGAGATACCTCTCCGTCATACGGAGTGACAAATCCCAGTCTCGATCCGTGTCAACCCAACAGATACTTTCGGGGATACCTGTAGTATACCTTTATAGTCACCCAGTTATGTTGTGACGTTTGGTACACCCAAAGCACTCCTACGGCATCCGGGAGTTACATGATCTCATGGTCTAAGGAAATGATACTTGACATTGGAAATGCTCTAGCAAACGAACTACACGATCTTGTGCTATGCTTAGGATTGGGTCTTGTCCATCACATCATTCTCCTAATGATGTGATCCCATTATCAATTCCATCTAATGTCCATAGTCAGGAAACCATGACTATCTGTTGATCAACGAGCTAGTCAACTAGAGGCTCACTAGGGACATGTTGTGGTCTATGTATTCATACATGTATTACGATTTCCGGATAACACAATTATAGCAAGAACAATAGACAATTATCATGAACAAGAAAATATAGTAATAACCATTTTATTATTACCTCTAGGGCATATTTCCAACAGGCATTGGAGCAGCAAGGGGAAGCACGACCATGAGACCGGGTCATCCTCCGGTCGCTGCCTGTCCACCAGCTCCGCTCCGCCCGCGTTTGCCATCCTCGGTGGCCCCACGGCGTAGACAGCCCTACGTCAGCGCCGACATCAGCTATTGGGAGACGGCGACGCCACTCCCATGGAGTGATGCCCACCTCCCCAACAATGTGCATCTCTCTGCGGATCAGATGCCAATCCCACCGGTGCCAGTGAGCGGTCGTGCCCGCATGAGGAGATCGACCGATGTTGTGCCTGCTTGCCACAGGATCTGCTCTATGACCACAAGTACACTGTAGATTCGCCAATATGGGATACATGGCTCCGCGACCAGCACGACTTGCTGCGACAATCCTTTTTTGCCGATTGGACTTCGAGCCCGCGGCAGTCGCGTCCCGCGCTTGCTTAGAGCCCGCCCCAAATGCGCGTGTGTATGCGTGTGCGCGGTCTCACGCCGACACCATCTCCGTCCCCGTCCCCGCCACCACCACCTCCCATGACCGAGGAGGAGGAGAAGGCCGAGCTCATGAGGCGGGTCATGGAGGACTCCATGAACACCCATGACGAATGCCAATGGGAGGGACTCGAAACCCAGTTGGCCCTCTCTGCGGCCGGTGACGTTGCCATCCCGGAGTTGGACATGGCCGTCAAGGAGGAGGTGCGGGAAGAGTGGTGGAGGAGCAGCCCATCACCTCGTGGAACCCGCACTTGGTGGGCCAGAGGTGGAGCTGGTCGTCCACGGCGTCGAAGATGGCCGACACGGTGGGTGTCGGGCCATGGTGAAAGCACAAGTGCTCCCCAAGTGGTTTTGGTAATTAATGTCAACATATCTCTTGTTGGACTAACACTTTTATCTAGTATGTTTCAGATAAGTTCAACAATGGAGTGGCATGGACAAAAGGATGTGGGAGCTCCTTCAAGATGCTAAGGACAAAGGATTGGCTAAAGCTTCAACCTCAAGACTCTTCATTTTACATTTTAGTGATCCAAGATCGCATTGAGTCTATAGGAAAAGCCAATACTATTAAGAAGGGATGAGGTGTTTCTTAATGAGCTTCTTGCTTCATGTGCTTGGTGATATGCTCCAAAACCCTCATCTACTTTCCCACTTCCACATATGACCTAAACCCAAACCCAAACTCGGACCTACCGATTCTTCCTATCCGGCACCGCCGAGTTTCAGTTGTCATAGCCACTGCCAAACCCTAAGCAAATCGGTTCTACCGATAGGGATCTCGGTCTCACCGACATGGGATTGCAATCTCACTGTGTATGTCCATTATCAAAATTGGTCTCACCGAGTTTGAGCAATCGGTACTACCGAGATTACAATGCAAACTCTCTGGTTAACCTATTACCAAAATCGGTCCAACCGAGTTTAGTAATCGGTCCCACCAAGTTTGCCTGACCAACTCTCTGGTTAGCTAATTACCAAAATCGTTCTCACCGAGTTTGTGTAATCGGTCTCACCGAGATTACGTTAAGCCCTAACCCTAACCATATCGGTCCTACCGAGTTGCATGTCAGTCCCACCAAAAATTCTAACGGTCACTAGGTTTACTAAATCGGTCCGACCGAGTTTGTTGATTCGGTCCGACCGAGTTTGTTGATTCGGTCCCACCGAGATTGGTAAATTGTGTGTAATGGTTGGATTTTGTGTGGAGGCTATATATACCCCTCCACCTCCTCTTCACTCGTGGAGAGAGCCATCAGAACACATCTACACTTCCAACTCATATGTTCTGAGAGAGAACCACCTACCCTTGTGTTGAGGCCAAGATATTCCATTCCTACCATATGAATCTTGATCTCTAGCCTTCCCCAAGTTGCTTTCCACTCAAATCTTCTTTCCACCAAATCCAAATCATGTGAGAGAGAGTTGAGTGTTGGGGAGACTATCATTTGAAGCACAAGAGCAAGGAGTTCATCATCAACACACCATTTGTTACTTCTTGGATAGTGGTGTCTCCTAGATTGGCTAGGTGTCACTTGGGACCTCCAACAAGATTGTGGAGTTGAACCAAGGAGTTTGTAAGGGCAAGGAGATTGCCTACTTCGTGAAGATCTACCGCTAGTGAGGCAAGTCCTTCGTGGGCGATGGCCATGATGGGATAGACAAGGTTGCTTCTTCGTGGACCCTTCGTGGGTGGAGCCCTCCGTGGACTCACGCAACCGTTACCCTCCGTGGGTTGAAGTCTCCATAAACATGGATGTAGGATAGCACCACCTATCCGAACCACGACAAAAACATCCTTGTCTCCAATTGTGTTTGAATTCTCCAAACCCTTCCCTTTACATTCTTGCAAGTTGCATGCTTTACTTTCCGCTGCTCATGTACTCTTTTCATGCTTGCTTGATATATATTGTGTATGTTGAAATTGTGCCTAAACTCCACTTAAACCGAAAAAGTTTAAAAACTGCATCTTTAGCACTAAGTGTCTAATCACCCCCCCCCCCTCTAGACACATCTTCTCAAGATCCCACAAGTGGCATCAGAGCTTTGGTCTCCATTGCCTTGGTTTAATCACCATTGGAGGAAGATGGATGAGTCTACTTTGGGGAGTCTTAGACATAGAGTGCCTACTCTTGATGGAGAGTATTTTCATGAGTGGAAAAATGAGATGCTCATAATTTTCAATCAATATCATTTTAACAAGTATATTGCTAGTCCTTGTGCGCCTCATGTTGATCCTATGCATCCCACCCTAGATGAAGATATTGACATGATTCGCAATCTTAGAACTGCTGAGCTCATCATTAGAGGATTGTCCAAAAACTTGATTGCTAGTTTACCTACTCTTAATTGTGCCTATACTATATGGAAATTTCTTGAGGAACGATTTCCCGACTATTCCTTGAAAAATTTGGATGAAATTCTCCATAAATCTATTGCCTTGAGTAAGATGAACTCTAGTGATCCTAGTTTTGGTGATTGTCTATTTGAGCTTACTAATCTCATGCACGCTAAAGGAAATGTTGGAATCATTAGTGATATTATATCCGAAGCTATAAGAATTCATAAAGGTGACCACTTTGATGATCATTTATCTAATGAATCGCTCTCTCTAGGAAATGATGAGTCACAAGATCATGTTGAACATGGATACTATGATGAGGATGATGATAGTGACTTCGATCTTGATGATGCAATGAGACATTTTGGTCTCATGGCAAATCTTCGGGGATATGTGTCAGGAGGAAAGGAATGGGTTCTTGATAGTGGATGTACTGATCATATGACCGGAGATGAAGAGATGTTTCGTGAGCTTGCTGAAAATGACGGCCCTCGAAAATATGTCACCTTTGGTGATAATTCAAAGGGTAAGGTGGTTGGCCTTGGTAAGGTGGCCATCTCACACGATAGCTCCATTCAAAATGTCATGCTCGTTGAATCTCTCGGCTACAACTTACTTTCAGTATCTAGACTTGCTGATTTCGGTTTGAATGTCCTATTTACTGAGGTAGATTGCCAAGTGTTTCGTCGAGACAATCATAAAATGGTCTTTACCGGTATACGCAGAGGTGATCTTTACATTGTCGATTTCTCTAAAAGGCACAACCTAAAACTTGCTTTATCGCTAAATCCTCAAAAGGTTGGTTGTGGCATAGACGACTAGGTCACGTTGGCATGAGAAACCTTGACAAGCTTATTAAAGGAAATCATATCCTTGGAGTTAACAATGTCATATTTGATAGGGATAGACCTTGCAGTGCTTGTCAAGCAGGTAAACAGGTTGGAGGAAGGCATCCCGTGAAGAACATCATGACCACAAGGAGGCCACTCGAGCTACTTCATATGGATCTTTTTGGTCCCAACGACTACAAGAGTCTCGGTGGAAATTCTTTTGGTCTAGTTATAGTTGATGATTTTTCAAGATTTACGTGGGTGTTCTTTCTTGATGACAAACCGCAGGTCCAAAAGATCTTCAAAAACTTCGCTAGGAAGGCCCAAAATCAATTTGAAGTGACGATCAAGAAGGTTCACAGTGACAACGGAACGGAGTTTAAGAACGCAAATGTGGACACCTTTCTTGACGAAGAAGGGATCTCACACGAGTTCTCGGCTACGTACACACCTCAACAAAATGGAGTTGTTGAGAGGAAGAACCGGACGCTCATCGAAATGGCGAGAACGATGCTTGATGAGTACAAGACGCCGAAGCACTTTTGGGCAGAAGCGGTTGAGACAGCTTGTCATGCAACAAATTGCTTGTATCTTCACAAGCTACTCGGCAAGACGACATATGAGCTTCTCACCGATAACAAACCCCAACTTGGATACTTTCGAGTATTCGGCTCAAAGTGCTACATTCTTGATAAGCATCGTCGTTCAAAGTTTGCTCCTAAATCTCATGAAGGTTTCCTACTTGGTTATGGCTCAAACTCTCATACTTACCGTGTCTACAACAATTTCACCCGAAAGGTTGAAGAGACGGTAGATGTGAAGTTTGATGAATCTAACGGCTCGCAAGTAGAGCAATTGCCAATTGATGTAGGAGACAAAGACCCTTCAGAAGCAATCCAAGACTTGTCTATTGGCAAAATTCATCCAACCACTACTAGGGAAAACCTTATACACAGAACTCTAGCAGTAGCGAGGGCCAAAAAAGCACGCTGGTGCTAAGTAGCAGTAGCGCGCCAGCGCAAACCATGCTGCAGATAAAGTTCTAGCAGCAACGCGTCTTCTTCTAAACACGTTGCTACTAAAATTCCCACGGCTTAGCCGATAGGCTACACATAGTAGTAGCGACCTATAACGAACCGCGCTACCGCTACTTTATTTGTAGCAGCGCGTTTTAGTATAAACTCGCTACTAATAGAGGATATAAAATTAAATGGAAAGCAAATAGAAAGGTAATTTAAAATGAAGGAAATAGAATAAGGTGAAAGGAAAAAAATGTGAAGAAAACTAAATGAAAAAGGAAAAAAAAGAGAATGGTGTACCAGCAGCGTGTATTCCAGAACGCGCCGTAGCTAACGTAGCAGTAGCGCGCTGTCTGGAACGCGCTACTGGTACTTCTGACTTAACTGCACGCGGTTCGTCCTCCCCACGGCCACTTCATCCCCCAAATCCAACTCCACTCTCGCCGCCGCCGTCGCCCCTCGGCCGCCGCGCGCTCTCCGCACACCCTCTACGCCGCCCCCGACCCCAGATTCAACGCCGCCCCCGACCTCAACGCCGCCCCGGACGCCGCCCCCGACCCCGAACTCGACGCCGCCCCGGACGCCTCCCCGGCCCCCCCGACCTCAACGCCGCCCCGGAGCCCCGACCACGACCTCGACGCCGCTTGCCCCTCCCTCGTCGCAGGCACCCGAGGTGAGCACGCCTGCTCCTCCCTCTCCCCTACCTCTGCCTAGGGTTTCTACCTCCATCAAATTAGTTAGGGTGGAATCAAATTAGTTAGTAAGAACTTGTTAGGGTTCTTAGGTACTAATTAGTTAGTAAGAACTTGTTAGGGTTCTTAGGTACTAATTAGTTAGTAAGAACTTGTTAGGGTTCTTAGGTACTAATTAGTTAGTAAGAACTAGGTACTAATTAGGTACTAGAATATTTTTATTTATAGTAAGTTTATTTTTAGTAAGAACTAGTTGAATTAATAGAAGTAGTTAGTAAGAACTTGTTGCTATTTTTTTAGTTAAAGCAATTTTCCCGCATCGACGTGGACGATGCCTATCCCGCATCCTTGTCGTCGAGTCGGCAGAGGACGACACCTGCTTGACCAGATGGGTCATGTCCGGGACTGGGCTCCGCTAGGGTGGTACTGGGAGGCGCTACCTACCGGGGGGCGCAGGTTGGTGAGGAGCCAGCCTATCGTTGACCCGAACCTTCTTTGATGGCGGTCGCGTGGGCCAGTGACGGTCCAGAGGCTCGAGGACTCCGCGGAGGTGGTGCGTCACCGTGTCAGTGAGGAGGACGCGCACGTCCGTCGCTACTTGTTTGCGTTGGAGCACAGGTTCTCCAATACCTGGCAGGTTCTCCAGGGATCTCACTGGAGCTATGATCCCGTGATGGTTCCTTCTCTGTGGGTGTCCACAGCCCGCGCCGATACCCGTCGTGTGCTAGGGTTTTAGTTGTACTAGTGATGTTATATGTATGACACTATTCGGGATGTATTAGTGATAATATTCGACGATGTACGGACGCATGAGGTGTTTTACTTTTGCTTATTGAATGCATGCTAATTTGAGTATTATAAGATATTTTGAAATGTATGTATATCTTGTGTTTCTCAATATCCAAGTGGCCGAGTGGCCTATGTTTTGCCGGAGTGTTGATTCATTTCCGTTCCGGCAAATTTCAGGCGCTCGATATATCCTATTTTAGCAAAGGTCATGCCGGATTTTTCCGTGAATTTTGGCATGACTTTTGCCAGAATATGTAGGAAATATCGAGTGCCCCGGATTTGTGTGTTGAGTATGCTGGTAGTTGTCTTCTATCAATTTTCAATTAATGTTTTAACTATGAACATAGGAAATGTCTGACAACAAAAAGGATTTCGGTATTTGCAAATACTGCGAAGACGAGCGCGGCCTGTGCGACGGAATCTTCCTAGACGATGATAGGCGCTTCAGCATCAAGCTGGACGAGAACTTCGAAGTGGATACAGTAAGTCACAACGACAAGTCTTTTTTCGTAATTAAGCATGACATCTGCTTCATTTGCTTCAACTTATATATTTTTTACTATTCTACTAGCGTATCCCCTGCCATGCAAGAGTTTTTGTATTGGATAAGATAGGTTTCAGTCATACTATGGAGGTAAAGAAAGTTTATTTGAAGACCGAGCATGGTTATATTTTCCACGCAAAATTATACAATTCAGACGACTACACCTATTTTGGATGCAAAACATGGCGAGCACTATGCAAGACTTATGCATTTCAGCCTGATATGGTTATCACCTTTGATATTCGTCCGGAAGATGATATTGCAGGTAATACCGACGTCTGGGTCGATGTGCAGACGCCTCCAGTTACACCAAAATGTAAGTTTCTCAACCATATTTATGTCTTTGATATTGTTTATTCAAAAATAGTTGACAACTAATTTGTATTGTCAGCTTATTTCGGTGCAAGCAAACATGTCCAGCGCTTGGTAGATAGGACCTACTACTATCCCGGGGCTGAACTAAACTGCGAGGAGCTAAGTCATTATGTTTCATGGCTTGAGGATCTTGATAATGTCAAGACAAATTTTCTTCCTGGACTTAGAAATCTTAGTAATGAAAACGTGCGACCAATAGTGTTCGTCATGAACTACGGTCACATCTATTTAGGAAGGATGGTAAGATTTTTACTATTTGTCCTCAGTGCATCTTTTCCATACATTATTTGTGAAGCTAAACTTCATTGCTAAGTATGTGACCATTCGATGTTCTTCAACAGGGACTCCCGATGAATGTTGTGCCTTATGGGATCGAGACTAAAGGTACCATGAGTATTATTAGCTTACGGCCAAGATATCCTTCATGTTACTTTAGTGCATTCAAGATCAAGGATGAATGCTTAATAGTGGAAGACTGGACCAGATATGTAATGGGGGAGCGCAGATAAGTACTAGGGGGCAGCAAACAGATGTGCTACCCAAAATTAGGAGACAGGTTCATCTGCATGCTCCAACTTGATCAAGGAGGAGAGGTACACATGTTTTATGTTGTTTTACCTAAGAGAGAGCAGCAGGAGTGATTAGCTAGAAATGAGTTTGAGGATGATGATGTGCTACACTATTACTATGATGATAAAATAGCTAATGTTGGTGGTAATGACTATGATGATTATTATTAGCTAGTGTTGGTGGTGATTAGCTAGCTAGAATGAGAGTTTGAAGATGATGATGTGTGCTACACTATGACTATGATGATTAAATAGCTAATGTTGGTGGTAATGACTATGATGATGATTAAATAGCTTGTGTTGGCGGATTAGATTCAAGTGGAGGCAACATGTGGTGCACATCGAAAGTACTACTAGTCCAAACTAGATCAAGTTTGGATTTGTAGTATACTTTTGACATGCACCACATATTGCCTCCACTTGAAACTAATCCACCTTCATTTGACACACTGTTATGGACATAATGATGTAAACCTCATAACTGGTATTGTACCAATATTTGTACGATAAATACACTAAAAATTTAAAAATAAAAAAAGAATACTAGTAGCGATGGACGGAAAACGCGCTGCCAGTAGTTACATTAGCAGTAGCGTGGGATTGAACAAACATTGCAGCTACATGTCCTAGCAGTAGCGCGTGTGACACGCGCTACTGCTAATGAATAGCTGTAGCGCCTTATCAGTAGCGCATATCCCCGCGCTACTGATAGGCCTAAAACCCACCACTACTAAAAAAGGGCTATAGATGGGATTGACACTAATGGCGCACGAGACAAGAGGTGCACCATTAGTATATACTAATGGCGCACCACCTTTTGATACGCCATTAGTGTTGAAACTACTAATGGCGCACCTAGTCAAGGGTGCGCCATTAGTATCAAATTTTTTTTGAACGAGCGCGCCTGTCCAAACATACTAATGGCGCATCCGGGCACAGTGCGCCATTACTAGTTGCAACTAGTAATGGCGCACTTGTCCCACAGTGCGCCACTAATGTTGTTTTTTTAATTATAGTTTTTATTCCTTTTGTTGCAAAACTACTAATGGCGCACTGCTCCACCGTGCGCCATTACTAGTTCAAACTAGTAATGGCGCACTGTGAAGCAGTGCGCCATTAGTATGATATTTTTTCTTTCTTTTTTTTGCAAAACTACTAATGGCGCATGAGATGTAGATGCGCCATTAGTAACCTGGATTACTAATGGCGCATTTGTTGTTGGTGCGCCATTAGTAAGTGGGCAGCAACAAGATATTTTGGGCAGCCTCTCCTACCCACACTCACTTTCTCCCCCACTTCATTCTCTCCACCTCCTCCTTGTCTCGGGTGCCTCCTCTTTTTCACCTCATTTCCACCATAGATTCATTCAAATTAAGTGGTTAAATTACCTTGTTTTGATAGGTAAGTAAGGGGGGAAGCTATATTTATGTTGTTCTCCCTACAACAATGTGCACATGCACTTTTTATGGCCTAGCTAGATCTATGTATGTTCGTGGTGTTGCATATGTTTGTGGTGTTGCATATGTGTTTGTGGTTGGAGGTGTACCGGTATTTGAAATGCGATAGTTGCCAATATTTTGCCGGAATGTTGATTCATTTCCGTTTCGGCGATAATTTTGGCATTAAGCATTCTTTTTTGTCCTATTTTTAGGGAAAGTTATGCCAAATTTTTTCTTGGTTCTAAAATATTGTTTTGCTCTACCCCGCAGGCAACCATGGTCCGCACGATGACTGAAGGCATCGTGAATAGGTTTTTGAGGTCCGCGAAGGCCGAGATGCTTCAAAAGAACGAGACGGAGATAAGATGTCCGTGTCGAAGATGCAAGCTGGAGAGCCTTATTGCGGACCCGGATTCCGGGCAGGTGCGGGACCACCTGCTCTTGCGTGGTTTCATGGATGGATATCGGTGGCAAGGTGATGAAGATGACTACGAAGTCGTCCATGGGGGCCGGGCAAGAAATGAGGAAGGGCAGCAAGACAACCACCGCGGCTCGGGCGGGCGAGAAGACGAAGAATCCCCAGGAGATGATCACGACGGTGATGCTGTACACAGTCATCATGTAGAAGATGCAGGACATGATGATGAGGAAGATGCCGGAGCAGACGACGGGCATGATCATGAAGATAATGATGCCGGCGGAGCAGACGACGGTGGACCATCGATGGGCTGGGTGCAGGACCCTTATATTCAAGAGCTGCTTCTCAAGCAGACGGATAACGCAAGAGCTGCCGCCCGAGAGAAAGCCAAGGTGGATCAACTTGAGTTAGACGCGGTTACTCCATTGTATGAAGGATGTAGGCCCGAGGATACCCGCCTGAAAGTAACGCTCATGGCTCTGGAGACGAAGGTAAAACACAAAATGACCGACGCATGCTTCGACGAGAACATGTCATTCTGGCACGAACGTCTTCCAAAGGGGAACAAGTGCCCGACCAGTTTGTAGGAGGCGAAGAAAATTGTGTGTCCTCTGGATTTACCGCACGTGAAATACCATGTCTGCATGAACAATTGCATCATTTATCGGGATGAGCACGCGGAGTCTACCATATGTCCGGTGTGCGGCGTCACTCGATACAAGAAGAGGAAGAAAGCTCCTCGAAAAGTGGTGTGGTACTTTCCGATCACTCCTCGTCTGCAGCGGTATTTCACGGATCCTAAGGTAGCAAAGCTCCTGCGTTGGCACGCGGATAGGGAGGAGAAGAAGCGAGAAGATGACGCAAATGATCCGGAGATAGATAAAAAAGACAAGATGCTGAGTCACCCTAAGGATGCGAGCAAGTGGCAAGCGTTGAATTTTGAATACCCAGAATTTGGGAAGGATCCAAGGAACATCGTGCTGGGCGCGAGCACCGATGGAGTCAATCTGTTTGGCAGCCAGAGAAGCACACATAGCACCTGGCCTGTGTTTGTGTGGATGTACAACCTTCCCCCCTGGTTGTGCATGAAGAGGAAGTACATTCACATGAGTATGCTAATTGAAGGGCCGCAACAACCAGGGAACGACATCAATCTGTATCTGGGGCTGCTGAAGGAGGAGCTAGACACGCTGTGGAAAACGCCAGCCAATACGTGGGACGCCGCAGAGAAAGAATATTTCCCTATGAGAGCCGCACTGCTCACGACGGTGCACGACTATCTCGGTTACGGATATCTCGCATGGCAGGTAGTCCATGGATTTTCTGGATGCGTACGGTGCATGGCTAACACAACGTATCGCCGGCTAGATAGAGATCCCGGGTCTTCGAAAACCGTGTTCATGTGACATCGAAGGTGGCTTCGCGACGATGACCCGTGGAGGAAACGCAAGGATCTGTTCGATGGTGAAACCGAACCCCGAAAACGCCCGTGTACGAGGAGCGGCGAGGAAATAGACAAGTTGTTGAAAAATTGGAAAGACTGCCCACTGTCGGGAAAGAAGCAAAAGGCGCCAGAGCCGGGAAAGAAGCGAAAGGCGCCAGAGCCGCTGCTGAAGGTATGGAAAACGAGGTCTGTTTTCTGGGACTTGCCGTACTGGAAGATCCACCGTGTGCCTCACAACCTTGATGTCATGCATATCATGAAGAACGTGTGCGAGAGTCTGCTTGGTACCCTGCTCAACATGCCAGAGAGGACCAAAGATGGGCCGAAAGCAAGGGCAGACTTGAAATCAATGGGCATCAGGCAGGAGCTTCACGCTATATATGATTATGATGATGATGATGAGGCGAAGCAGGACACAGAAAGTCGTCGCAAAGGCAAAAAGGCCAAGAAGACCGGAAATGACTACCCTCCAGCGTGCTTCACTCTAAGTCAGGAGGAGATCGAGCAGTTTTTCACCTGCCTCCTAGGAGTAAAACTTCCTTACGGTTACGCGGGGAAGATAAGCAGATACCTAGACCCAGCGAAGCAGAAGTTCAGCCGGATGAAGTCTCACGACTGTCACGTGCTGATGACGCAGATACTTCCAGTTGCAATCCGTGGGATCATGGACGCGCACGTCCGTGAAACGCTATTTGGCCTATGCAACTTCTTCGACGTCATCTCTCGGAAGTCGATTGGCGTGAGGCAACTCAGAAGGCTACAGAAAGAGATCGTGGTGATACTATGCGAGCTTGAGATGTACTTCCCGCCCGCATTCTTCGACGTTATGGTGCATCTGCTGGTCCATATAGTGGAGGATATCATCCAACTCGGGCCGACGTTCCTGCACAGCATGATGCCGTTCAAAAGGATGAATGGTGTCATCAAAGGATACGTTCGCAACATGTCACGTCCAGAGGGAAGCATAGCCAGGGGCTTTCTGACCGAAGAGTGCATCTCGTACTGCACGAATTATCTAGGCATCGAGAACCCCGTTGGTCTGCCCGTCAACAGGCACCTCGGCAGGCTCGCTGGATGGGGTCACCGTGAGGGTCGCCGCGAAATGCATGTCGACTTCGAGGGTCGACTCGCCGACTTTGAAAGAGCAAACCTAGTCGCGCTACAACACATAGATGTGGTCGATCCTTGGGTGGTAGAGCACAAAACCTTTATTAAGAAGACGTACAATGACCGAGGCCAACAGAGGACGGACGAAGATATACTCAAAGAGCACAACTCATGTTTCACGCGTTGGTTCAAGCAGAAGCTTCTGTCGTACCCTTTACATGAGGATTCTTCCGCGGAAGAAAAACTCATATTCGCCTTGTCACAGGGCGCCGAGCACAACCTGATGACCTATGAGGCGTACGATATCAACGGCTACACATTCTACACTGAGGCCAAGGACATGAAGAGCGATGGTTATCAGAACTCCGGGGTAACGATGGAATCCTACACCGGTAACGACAAGGACAGATACTACGGAAGGATCGAGGAGATCTGGGAGCTGAGCTACGCTGGAGAGAAGGTCCCGATGTTCCGTGTCAGATGGGCCAAGAGCGTCCTAAAAGAAGACCGGTATTTCACCACCATGGTTATACCCGAAGCCAAATCCAAGACCGCGGGCGCAAACTTCACCGTGAAAAATGAGCCATGGGTACTGGCTTCCCAAGTGGACCAATGCTTCTTCATTACCGACCCGTCAAAGACCAGTCATGTTGTCGTGAGGAGAGGCGAAAGGAAGATCATCGGAATGGATGGAGTAGCCAATGAGCAAGACTTCGACAAGTACGGCGACCCGAGGATCGAACATGACGACGATGATGAAGTAGCAGCATACACCACAAGAAGAAGCAGGACCACCCTACCTAAAGGACGTCCGTTCCACAGAAGAACTCCATTTGCGAAAAAGAAGGGCAAGAAGATTGTTAACAGATAGCTAGCTAAGATCGATTGTATTTAAATCGTAGCCTTCATTTCTCGATTGTATTTCATGGGCACTTTTTAAACTATCATGAATATTTTTAAATTTCATGGACACTCGATCTCGATCCCCCTCCATCTCGATCGCTATCCCACCTCGCCAGATCCGGTCCCCCTCGCCGCCGAGCACCCCCCGGTCCACCGGCCGCCGCCGCCGACCCCCCGCACCCCTCCCCTACTCAACCGCCGCCACCGACCCCCCTTTTAAAATTATTACTGTCTTATAAAAAAAATTACTGTTATGATTTAAACAAGTTTGAACATATTTAAACACAAATAAGTATCAAACAGCATTTTAAATGCATAAAAAAAAAATTGTGGAGCCTGGGAATCAAACCCAAGACCTCCTGGTGTGAGAACTGGCACCTGACAAGTCGAGCTAGTAAAGGGGAGTTGATGTGGATAAGGTCAGGTGGGAGATAACCTGTTGGCTCGAGCGGAAATAAAAAAAATACTAATGGCGCACCAGGTCGAGGTGCGCCATTAGCATGTATATACTTATGGCGCACCGAGGGGTGGTGCGCCATTAGTATTGTGCCCCCTAATACTAACCCAGGATCCCCTCTCTCCCTCGCCCGAGCCCTCGCCCTCGATCCCCTCTCTCTCCCTCGCCCGAGCCCCTCGCCCTCGATCCCCTTCCCCTCTCCTCTCCCGACGCCGCCGCCCCGCCGCCCTCGACGCCGACGCCGCCGCCCCGCCGCCCTCGACGCCGATGCCGCCACCCCGCCGCCCTCGACGCCGACGCCGCCGCCCCGCCGCCCTCGACGCTGACGCCGCCGCCCCGCCGCCCTCGACGCCGCTGCCGCTCAGGAGCGCCGCTGCCGCTCAACGGGACGCTCGCCTTCTGCGGCAACGCCCCTGGCGGCACCTGCTGCGACGCCGCCGATGACAAGGCCCTGCGGGACCGGCTCCAAGCCGCCAACGTCTCCGACCAAGCCTGCGCTGCCGTCCTCAAGTCCCTCCTCTGCGCGGTGAGTGCCCGCCATGTGCTCGATGCTTTGCTTCGCTGGGCGTTTCATCAGCAGCTATTTAAATAGTGTTGTTAGCTATACTGTCTCCTGGCTCCACTCAAAGCATGCATGCGCATCATCAGACAAATCCACATGCTGCCATGTATGTGGGTTCAGACGAATTCACTCCTGGCAACACTTGTTTTTCACCGTCTAGACGAGTTCATGTGTATCCAGCCGCTATGTTGAACCTTCATCCGCTGCACTACACCTTCGTTCGGCTATTTTCGCTGAGTATGGAGATGCGGATCATTCGTGACAAGACCCCGGACATCGTGATAGTCGACCCCTTCTACATGCGTGCCAAGATCTTGGGCAGCGCTGGGGACCGGCAAGTCGCGAGTTCTTACCTCGAAGGCGTCATTCTGGCAAACCCAGATAAGGATAACTTCCTCGTGCCTTACTTTCCTGAGTAAGTCCTCCCCTCAACCGTCCCGTAATATACGAATTCTTAGATTTCGATCGTTTTTCTTTTAACATTTCGTGTTTTCTGCAGTGACACACATTGCACGCTCATCCTCCTAAGCCCCAAATATTCCATGGCCACGTATTTCGACCCGGACCGTCATTCGAACGTAGACTACACAAATGTCAAGAAGGTTCTTGATGATGTTCTCCCCGGCTACGCCCAATCTGGAGGCACCTTCAACAGGCCTATTCGTAAGTACGGCAAGCACGTGTTCTCCCACAATACGATGTTCTGCTGTGTCAAGCAGCCGCCTGGCGGTCAGAAGGGTGCCTACTACGCCATCCATCACATGCGGGCGATCGTATGGGACCATCATCAACTTCTGCTACCGAGTAAACTCAAAGATTGGGCCGCGAGCGTGTCGGCAATCCAGGACGCGGACATCAGACAAGAATTCTTTCGCATCTAGTCGGAGTTTGCGGAAATTATCCATCAAGATGTCCTTCGTACCTCGGGGCAGTTCTACCTCAGAAATCAACCGTCCAACAGTGAGATAGACGGAATGCTACAAATGCAGGATGACAACGCCCGTAATTTCATGACTCCCACGATAGACGGCGGCTTCATCCACGTTCCAGCCCCTTGAGTCGAGTCGAAAGCAGTGATGATGTGTCTAGTTCTGAAACATCGATTGGCTCATGTTGTAATTACACTTTAATGAACTTGTAGTATGTTTCTTTGGTTTCGAGAGTCGTTCAACTTAGATGTAATCGATGCTATTAATGTCTTGCTTTTCTCTTCCGATCGTTCTGTTGCATACTTATATATTGCTTATGTATTGTCTGTGAATTGGTACTAACGTTTCGTTTGGCTAGTGCATAGCGATGCCGTCGTATGTCGTGTACAAGGGTAAGGTTCCCGGAGTCTACGACGACTGGGAGGAGTGTCAGAGACAGGTTCACCGATTCAGCGGAAACAGTTACAAAGAGTACACCACTAGGGCCGAGGCCGAATCTAGATACGCCCGCTATCTAGCGCAAGAGGGGAGGGAGCGTTGGAGGAACCGGATGAAGACGAGTTTCATCGTGATGATGCTCATCGTGATGACCGCAGCTCTCTTCTATGTGATGGTAGTTTAGATGATCGATATCGACTTGTAATGTGAAGACAAACTCGCTACTCGCGGTCTCGAGACTTGTAATATAATGTTCTATCTTTGTTCGGTCTTTTCAATTCGGAGACTAATATGATGAATTGTATTCGGAGACTAATATGATGAATTGTATTCAGAGACTAATCTTCTATTGTATTCGATGAATCTGTTGTTGATGTGTGCTGTCTATATTTTGTCCAATTATACATTTTGTAACCTGTGCAAAAAAACAGAAAATTAAAAAATTTAAAAAACCTAATATTCATACTAATGGCGCATCACATAACAGTGCGCCATTAGTATGCCGAGGTTACTAATGGCGCATCACGTTGTGGTATGCCATTAGTATGCCAAAGCACTTGGCTATACATGGCCCCTGGGAGGCATACTAATGGCGCACCGTGCCCTATACTAATGGCGCACCGGTGGTGCGCCATTAGTATACCAGATACTAATGGCGCACCAGTGGTGCGCCATTAGTAAATATTACTAATGGCGTGCTAGTAATGGCGCACCACTAATGCGCCATTAATGGCCAAATTAGGTGCGCCATTGGTAGCCCTTTTTCTAGTAGTGCACGCTGCTGCTAGCCTTTTCCCTAGTAGTGAACGGAGGTGAAGGAGAGTACCTCGTCCGTCCAAGTGGAAGCTTCTACTTCACGACAAGGTGAACCAAGAATCGACACGGAAGCATCCACAAGTGGGACACACCAAGATGAAGAAGACGAGGAAATACATCAAGACGAACGCCAACAACCTCCTTCTCCACCAAGACAAGAGAACGACAACGCCAACAATGAAGAAGGCCAAGAAGAAGAACAAGATGAAGAAGATGTTCAATGAAGACCCAAGCAAAAGCTTTCACGAGTTCGAGCAAGAATTGCTAAGGACCATCCCGTCGAGCAAATCTACAATGATATTCAAACCGGGAGAATCACTCGCTCAAAAACTCGTTTAGCTAACTTTTGTGAAAACTATTCATTCATCTCTAGCATTGAACCTATGAAGGTCGAAGAAGCATTGGAAGATCCGGACTGGATAAACGCTATGCATGAAGAGCTACACAACTTTGAGAGAAACCAAGTTTGGACATTGGTTGAGAAGCCCGACAACAACCACAACATCATTGGTACCAAATGGGTATTTCGCAACAAGCAAGATGAAGATGGACAAGTGGTTCGCAACAAAGCACGTCTCGTCGCCCAAGGGTACACACAAGTCGAAGGTATGGACTATGGTGAGACATATGCTCCCGTTGCTAGACTTGAGTCCATTCGCATCTTACTTGCCTATGCTAATCACCATAATATCACCTTGTACCAAATGGACATTAAAAGTGCTTTTCTAAATGGTGAAACAGAGGAGGAAGTTTATGTCAAACAACCTCCCGGCTTTGTCACTCCTAAGAAACCAAATCATGTTTACAAACTTCATAAAGCCCTTTATGGTCTTAAACAAGCTCCTAGAGCATGGTATAAATGCCTGACCAAGTTCCTTATTGCAAGTGGTTTTGAAATTGGAAAAATTGATTCCACTCTTTTTACTAAAAGAGTTAATGGAGAACTATTTGTATGCCAAATTTATGTTGATGATATCATATTTGGTTCAACTAACCCTCTTTTTAGTGAAAAGTTTGGAAAGCTAATGTCGAAGAAGTTTGAGATGTCTATGATGAGTGAACTCAAATTCTTTCTCGGTCTGCAAATCAAGCAAACTAAGGAAGGTACATTTGTCTCTCAAACGAAGTACACCAAAGACTTATTCAAGAAGTTCAATATGCAAGAATGCAAAGGTATGCCTACACCCATGCCTACTAGTGGACATAATGATTTGACCAAAGATGGTGAACCGGTTGATCAAAAGGTTTATCGCTCTATGATTGGTTCATTGTTATACCTATGTGCTTCACGTCCCAATATTATGCTAAGTGTGTGCATGTGTGCACGATATCAAGCTGCTCCTAAAGAATGTCATCTTAAGGCCGTGAAAAGGATAGTGAGATACTTAATCCATACACCAAATTTTGGCATTTGGTATCCTAAGAGGTCCTCTTTTGATCTTGTTGGCTATTCCGACTCGGATTATGCCGGAGACAAGGTTGATAGAAAGTCCACTTCGTGTACTTGTCAATTTCTTGGTAGATCTCTTGTGTCTTGGTCCTCCAAGAAACAAAACTCGGTATCCTTATCCACTGCCGAAGCGGAATACATTGCCGCTGGTTCATGTTGTGCTCAGTTACTTTGGATGACCCAAACTCTTAAAGATTATGGGATCTATGTGAAACATGTTCCATTGCTTTGTGACAATGAAAGTGCTATCAAAATTGGTCATAATCCTGTACAACATTCTCGAACTAAGCATATTGAAGTTCGTCATCATTTCATTCGAGATCATGTTGCTAAGGGTGACATTAATCTTAAGCATGTTCGCACCGATAAGCAATTAGCAGATATATTCACTAAACCACTTGATGAGAAAGAGTTTTGCAGGTTGAGAGGTGAATTGAACATCATTGATGCTTCGAACTTGGAGTAGGAACTCCATTGGATACATGCAAGACATGAGCTTATGACTAATCCATGATATATCTCTTATGATGATTATCTTATGTCTTGTACAAATTTGCATCTTGCATGTTATCTAACCCATGTAGGTACTTGGTTGGATCCAATTTTATGAGATTGCAACTCACTCACATCTTGAGCAATCTCTACATCACCAAGTCTCTACACAACGGTGGTTGACAACAAGGAAGCACAAAACCATTCAAACATATCCTTTGACAAATACTATGTTGAGCTTCATGATTGTCATTCTTGGATACACAAGTGCTCTTCCTTGCAAGAACTAACCCATGTAGGTAGATGGACTCAAATTCCAAGTGGTGCTCCAAATTCTTGATAAGCTACATCAACCTTGAGCACCCACACAGGTTCAACTACATGAGCAAGATCCACACCACCACCCAAGGTATGTTATTCCATCTTAGAGAAGCTTTACTCCAAGTCATGAGTCAAAGCAACTCAACAAGATGTGAATACATCAAGATGCTTAAACAAAAAATGGTAACCCCATTTTGAGCTTAAACGATGAGTATTACCTATGATCAAGTGTTCTCACTTGACTCCTAAGTCAATATACTCTAACATAGGTGTCTATGTCACCGCCCAACTCTAGATGAAGTTCTCTTGTTTTCTTTTCTGTGTTATTGCATTTGTCCCTTGCATATTTGTTTCCCTCTTTTTCAAACAAAAAAAACTTCATCTAGAACTTTCATTCTTTTCTTTTTGCTTCTTGTTCTGCATTTTCTGCATCCAATTCATTACAAATCGTTCAGTTAATTCATTGCAAATCTTTGTGAGATCTTATTTGTCTAGTGAGCTGAGGTGACAAGTGTTTTTCTCTGTGATGAACTCGGTTTCACCAAGTTGTAGTTTTCGGTCCAACCGAATCCTTTCGGTACCACCGAAACATGCCACTCGGTGCCACCGATTTCACAACAGGAAAAACAGTTTGCCACTTGTTCTATATTTCTTCTGATCCAACTCCACTCAATGAATCTTGTCCTCTACAAGCATCATAATTTTATCCATTGCTTTGTGTTGAGTCTCAAGGACCGAACCCATTCGACAGATTCCAGAAATCCCTTCTTGGAAATTGATGTCAAAGGGGGAGAGAGAGATCACATCAAAGCTTATCACCTACAAGGGAGAGAGTATTCAGGGGGAGAAAGAGATCTCCAGAGGGAGAGAATACTCAAGGATCCCAGATGCTTGATGTTCAAGAGGAGAGATGCCACATGTCTCTTTGGGGGAAAGACATGTTCATATGTGCGTATTTGCATTAAGTTCTATCCATTTATATCTTTCAGCTCTGATTTTCTGTTCCCTATCTTCTCCCAATATCCCATGTCAGATTCAGGGGGAGCAAGACACCTAAGGGAAAGAAATCATTCAAATTCATTGCATATCTTTACTCTTGGGGACATGTCTAATCCAATGTGGTACCTTGTACTCACTCTCTACATGTCATCCCAGTCTTGGTATTCTTGTGGTTTCTTTTGTTTGCTCTGGCTAGTGGATGTATCTGTGTTATCTAACCTTGTTTGTGCAGGTTCATTCCAACCTAAGCCAACTTAAGACTACAAGGTAAGTATATGCATCAGAATCATGAGTATGAGGAATTCTTGCTTATGTACATACTGTTTGCAAGAAGGACTCATGAGCATGAAGGTATTTTCCTCAATAATCTTTTGCTCTGATGCATATGGCCAAGATACATGTAACACATTGCCTACTCTGTCATGGTTATGCTCTCACATGCTTCTACATTTCATATTCACATGATTGTATACATGTAAGGGGAGCCTATGTTTGTTACATGTCCTTCCAAAGCTTTACTTGATGTTCTTTATATCTTTATCTAAAGCTTTGATGTATGTTGCCATCAATTACCAAAAAGGGGGAGATTGAAAGCACAAGTGCTCCCCAGGTGGTTTTGGTAATTAATGTCAACATATCTCTTGTTGGACTAACACTTTTATCTAGTATGTTTCAGATAAGTTCAACAATGGAGTGGCATGGACTAAAGGATGTGGGAACTCCTTCAAGATGCTAAGGACAAAGGATTGGCTAAAGCTTCTAGCTCAAGACTCTTCATTTTACATTTTAGTGATCCAAGATCACATTGAGTCTATAGGAAAAGCCAATACTATTAAGAAGGGATGAGGTGTTGCTTAATGAGCCTCTTGCTTCATGTGCTTGGTGATATGCTCCAAAACCCTCAGCTACTTTCCCACTTCCACATATGACCTAAACCCAAAGCCAAACTTGGACCTACCGATTCTTCCTATCCGGCGCCGCCAAGTTTCATTTGTCATAGCCACTGCCAAACCCTAAGCAAATCGGTTCTACCGATAGGGATCTCGGTCTCACCGAGATGGGATTGCAATCTCACTGTGTATATCCATTGTCAAAATCGGTCTCACTGAGTTTGAGCAATTGGTACTACCGAGATTACAATGCAAACTCTCTGGTTAACCTATTACCAAAATCGGTCCAACCGAGTTTAGTAATCGGTCCCACCGAGTTTGCCTGACCAACTCTCTGGTTAGCTAATTACCAAAATCGGTCTCACCGAGTTTGTGTAATCGGTCTCACCGAGATTACGTTAAGCCCTAACCCTAACCATATCGGTCCTACCGAGTTGCATGTCAGTCCCACCGAAAATCCTAACGGTCACTAGGTTTACTAAATCGGTCCGACCGAGTTTGTTGATTCGGTCCCACCGAGATTGGTAAATTGTGTGTAACGGTTGGATTTTGTGTGGAGGCTATATATACCCCTCCACCTCCTCTTCACTCGTGGAGAGAGCCATCAGAACACATCTACACTTCCAACTCATATGTTCTGAGAGAGAACCACCTACCCTTGTGTTGAGGCCAAGATATTCCATTCCTACCATATGAATCTTGATCTGTAGCCTTCCCCAAGTTGCTTTCCACTCAAATCTTCTTTCCACCAAATCCAAATCCTGTGAGAGAGAGTTGAGTGTTGGGGAGACTATCATTTGAAGCACAAGAGCAAGGAGTTCATCATCAACACACCATTTGTTACTTCTTGGAGAGTGGTGTCTCCTAGATTGGCTAGGTGTCACTTGGGAGCCTCCGACAAGATTGTGGAGTTGAACCAAGGAGTTTGTAAGGGCAAGGAGATCGCCTACTTCGTGAAGATCTACCGCTAGTGAGGCAAGTCCTTCGTGGGCGATGGCCATGATGGGATAGACAAGGTTGCTTCTTCGTGGACCCTTCGTGGGTGGAGCCCTCCGTGGACTCGCGCAACCGTTACCCTCCGTGGGTTGAAGTCTCTATCAACGTGGGTGTAGGATAGCACCACCTATCTGAACCACGACAAAACCATCCTTGTCTCCAATTGCGTTTGAATTCTCCAAACCCTTCCCTTTACATTCTTGCAAGTTGCAAGCTTTACTTTCCGATGCACATATACTCTTTGCATGCTTGCTTGATATATATTGTGTATGTTGAAATTGTGCCTAAACTCCACTTAAACTGAAAAAGTTTAAAAACTGCATCTTTAGCACTAAGTGTCTAATCACCCCCCCTCTAGACACATCTTCTCAAGATCCCACACATGGTCACCCACGCCGCCATGGTCACCAGAGCAGGAGTCATCGCCAGGGGAGGTGGTGCAGGCGCCTCCAGCCCGACAGCCACCATAGGGCCCACCGACCCACCTCTCGCAGCCACCACCATACGTTGACCTCACCATGGACGACGATGAGGACGGCGGCGCATGAAGACGACGACACCTTCCAAGACGACCACAACGACAACGACTGATCTATCCTTTTTTTAATGTTTTTAGTTTAAGTTATGTTTAAATGTGTGCCTGGGACTTCTTTGAGCAGTTTTATATTTGTGTTAATGTTTTATGTGTGTTTTTTGATATGTGCGGACGGTTTTTTTCTTCATGTTCGTATGCCATGCTAACAAGTTGCGATGCGGCCGTGTGTTAGGACACCGACAGTCGGACGAGCAAAAACAGACACGGGTGTCCGTTTTACCGCTCCAAAGGGACGAAATCCGAATAAAATGAACGCATGTTTGTGTCGCCGCGTTGAAGTTGCTCTAAGCACGTACTTAGGGTGTATTTGGTAGAGTGTATGAAGGGTGCATGAGCCCAAGAGTTTCCTTCTCGACCCACTTTTGGGTATTTGATATAGTGTATGAAGGATACATGAGTTCACACTAGCTCAACACAAATACACTATGAGCATGCATGAAAAGAGCATGCATGAAAAAAGGTGTTGAGTTAGGCATGCATAAAGAAAAAGAAAAAGAACCTCCCCTGCCCCGCGTCGCCCCCCCCCGACTCGGGTGCCCTAACCCCGCCGCCGACCCCAGCCTCCCTCCCTCTCCCCCTCCCCGTCACCACCACCGGCGGACGCCGCCGGGCAAAGCCCGCGTGGTGCCGGCGGCAGCGGGATTCATCTTGCCCTCACCTGGAGCGGGGGTCGCGGGGGGCCACTTCTCCGGCCTAGCGGCGGATCTCGGTGGCCGGCACGGCGGGTGGATGCGCGCTGGCGGGAGATGGTGCGGGGCGTTGCGGCGGTCTGGCGGCGGCGCGTCGTGTGCGCAGGCCGGCGGGACCGCTCCTTCGGCCTGGCGTCGAGTGGCCGACGCGGCGGAGATGCGAGCTAGCGGGAGGTTGTGCGGGGCGTCGCAGCGGTCTGGGGGCGGCGCGGCGCGGTGGAGTGCGCAGGCCGGCTGCGGGTTGGTGCTCCTCGCCGCGAGGGAGTTCGCGCCTGGCCAGTTCTGAGCGGGCCGATCCGCGCGGATCCGAGGATTCGGGCCGGATCTGGTGCGTTTTCGGCGCTGGCCGGCGTCCTTGAGGTGCTCACGGCAGGGAGTGCGGCGGTTGTCTCTGGATCTTTGCGTGGAGCGTAGCAGGATGGAGGATGCAGGTGGTGCACCGACACTGGCGGTGGCGGCGGTGCGAGCGCAGCCATGGCGGCAGCGGTGCTACGAGGCCTTGCCAGGAAGGGTCTTGGCGGGCAGCGGGCGTTCGGTTGCTGCCGTGTGAGGCGTGCGGCGATGCCTCGGCGGTGTGGGTGTCGGAGGATGGTCGGAGGTGCGGGTCGGATCCATTCTGATGGCAGTCACCTGGCGTGGGTGAAGGCCACCGTGGCGGAACTGGCTTTGCACCGCTCGGTGGATGCTGTGGCTCCTAGTCGATGTTGAAGGCGATGGCTTTAGGCGTGTTCCCTCAGCAGTGAGGGGGGCTTCGATGGCAAGTTGTTGCGGTGACGGCGGTGCGGGGCATCTGATCGGGACTGGCCGGGATCTTGGAGACTTGGAGATGTGCAGAGCTACGGATGGAAATCCTGTTCGGTTGTGGCCGGACCAGCGTTGATGGCACCTGCGGGTGTCAGTCACCTTCCTGGAGGCTTTGCCGAGTGCAACGCCATCTTCCTCGCGACCTCGTATCCGCAGCTGTCTCCGGGGCGAAAGCCTTGGTTCGTAGGATCGGCATGATGGTAATGTCTTTGAGGTTGTTACTCTGTTGGGAGCATTGTGCTGGGAGACTCGAGGTCCCATGATGCGCTCCTCCGGTGTTCAGTGGCGGAGCTATGTGTATAGCTGAGGGGGCTGTGGCCCCCCCAGCCCAACACAAATTCCTGAAGGAAATTTCTTTAGGGGGGCATAATTAGAACACAGTATTCTCATTAGCCCATATAAACATGTATACTTTGCTTTGCCCCCCCCCCTCACATTGCAGTCAAGCTCCGCCACTGCCGGTGTTCATCGCTACCCGGATCTTTCTCCTTCGGCGCCATACGCTCGTCGCTGGCTACTCCAAGGAAGCTGGAGTTGCTGTTCTTCGGAGGTCCTCAGTGTCGGCCAAGACGTGGCGAGGGGCTCGGTGTTGGGTAGGCTTTTTGTGTCGTAGCCGTGTTGTTGTGTTTGGTTGTCCTTATACGAACCGGGTGTGGAGTTGGTCGCCTTCGTTCTCCGTAGCGAATGGTAGACGTTGTTGTATGTCTTATTTCTCTCCTTCTATAAAGTTAAGATACACAATTTGCGTACCAAAAAAATTAGACATGCATGGAAAGAGAACAACTATGTTAAAATGAGAATGCAACCAATGAACCAAACACACCCGGACGAGCGGACGAGAGAGCATCCAGATCTTGATTTCCGGCCAGTGTGACAGTGTGTGTCAGATCCTGCATTTCATGATCGAGCGATGATTGATCGGAACAAATATTGATGGACGGGCCGCCCTTGTTCCAGGCAGGTGCACTCTGTTCACGACCGCCGTGCAGTGTCCTTCCTGTGACGAGTGATGGCCGGTGTCGACGCTATTTAATTACACCTGCCAGATTGATCAATCGGTACTGCAATCTACCGCTGGTAGTATGCAGGCGACGATCTCAGCGGCCAATTTTCACGTGCTTGCTTTGAAGAAACACACGACCAGCTCTTTTTTTTTTTAGGGTCCAAGCTCCACTTTATTTTACATTCCCGTAAACTCTAGTGCTTCTCATATGTAATTAGCAAGTTTCACAGATGTAATTATGTCTCTTGTGATTAGCAAGTTTCACAGATGTGTTAAAACCGTAACATCCAGTCGACCATCAAGTAACTGTTCATCAGGATTCGGCTGTCCTTTAGATTTTGGGCCCGGCAGATAAGATAAGCACTGATCCATTGAAACATGCGATGTTCATTAGGGTTAACTTTGTACAGTGCCGAGGCAGATCGAGGTAATTAATTTCTGGTGCCTGCTCATTTCAGGCCTGAGGGCTCAATTCCGAACGCGCTCAACCGATATAATTTGGGCTGCTTTTCACTGAAGTGTACAGTGCCGTGGGAGATCCTTCTGCTGGGGATCCTTTGAAAGCTTCACCCATCCCATCTCTCGTTCTTTTTCTTTTGGCCATCTCGTCGCCGCAGTCATTCAAATAGCGTCGAGTTTATATCCGCCTATAAGTGTTGGCAATATTTTTGATCATTGGTTGGACGATATTTTAAATAGATTCAAAACGCTATTGAGGATGGGAGCGTATGTCTTATTATGGTCGCTTTGATTATGTAGAAACGATTTTGTTTTTAATAGCAAAAATGCTTCTCCTTTGCAGGCTATCTTCCGTTGTACGCACTCGCTTCGTACGTGGTCTATGCTACAACGAGCGGAGGTCCAACCGCTGTTGAAGACAATGTGTACACGGTTGGAGTAGGTGGCTACGAAGGTTTTTACCCAACATGGGTGGCAGCATAACCTTCGGATCGGTCCATCTCACCTTTTGACATAGGCACAATGTCGGTCTATAGGACTCTACTATTGCCGATTTGTCGGTTTTTGTATTTTTCTAGTTGTCAGACTTTTGGTGTTCGGCTGTGTGCATCCTAGTTATGCAGAGGCCGGTGTCGCTCATAATGCTTTGTATCCACTTGATGCTACATTTTTAGTTAATAAAATCGCCCTTTATCGAAAAAATCTCGTCGCTGACTGTCATGGTCTTGTCAAATTCGCCTCCTAGGCCACCCTGAATGTGGATGTCCCTCACGTCAGCCAAGGGCAGAAGGTCCTCGTCTCCGTTCCCGCTCGCCTACGGCTTCTCCGCATCCCGCATCGTTCGAGGGCTCATTGCAACTTCAGCCGCTCCACTCATGGATCTCACATGCACATTAGCGCACCTGGGCCTTGGTTGTTGCCCCTCCGGCTACAGCGGATCCCAACGATTCTGTTGCTGCTGATTTGGGATTGCTCAAGTCTCTCATTGCTACTCAGATGGAAGTGTTGCGCTCTAAGATGCATACCTTGATCGTCTCCTGTTTGGAGGAGGTGGTTCGACCCTTTCATGACATGATGACTGCTTTGCAGGGGTGGACAACTCTGGTCAGGGGATACTTAGAGCGGATGGAGGTTGTTGTTGGCTAGCTGGGTTCCTCGCCCCAGTCGCCTGAGATGACTGATGTAGGTTCTATTGGGAACGTTGCTGGCGCCGAGGATTACATCGAGAGTGATGTGGCTAGTTGCTCGTATGAGGTCCTAGCTTCTGTGGCGCAACTTGAGGGTGTGGCACATGCCCTGATCTCGGCTCTACCTGTGGAGGACCAAGCTAAGGTCATTCAAACTGTGGCATGCGCGAAGGCTGCTCTTGGCAGGCCCCCAGTTGTGCCTCTAGTGTCCCCGGTGCTTGAGCTCCAGGTTGGTTCCGCGGATGTGCAGGAAGCATGTTTGTATGGATGTTTCTCCCTTCGTGCCGCTCTTTGCACGTCGTCGCTACCTGTCATGCCAAGTGACTCTGGGAGTGAGGTCGTCATCGAGGGTGTGGCTCCGGTGTTACAGAGTATGCCTAAGATGCAGGTGTTAAGTGTGTAAACCTCTTCACCTGTATTGATGGTGCTCTCGAAGGTGAGCTCGCTTGGGGCGACGACGGTTGCCTCGACACCCTCTCCACCTCCGTTGGAGCCTAGCCAGCCGGAGTATGCATATGTGGAGAGTGATGGTCCAGGCACGGCCGACACGCGTTCGCTTGAACCCTTTGGAGGTGCGCTTCCTACGGTTGATGAACTTGTTGTGGCCGGAGTGTTGGTACCTAATCCTGTGGTCCTTTTAGCCACCAAGCTTTGTCAATTCCTCGCCAACTTGGACTTTGAAAATTTTGACAAGATGATTGGCTGCCTTTTGGAGGAAAAAGCTGAGGGAGAAGTACAAGAAGGGTGGCTCTAACCCTAGATTCGACATACTAGAAGAGAAATCTTGCATGAGCAAAAGCAAGAAGGATAGTGGTAGAGTGGAGGCACAAATGGTTCCATGATGGATTGCTGTCGTCTTTCTGTGTTGCAGATGTGTGCATGGTCATGTGTGTCAATCTGTTTTCCTCAAGTTGCATCGAGTCATTCGGTTTTATTTTGCGACACAGGGACCCATATGTTGCGAGTTCCAGTAGTAGTGTGTTGGGTGCTTTGGTCCCGTAGCTCCATGGTTTGGGAGTAGTTCCCATGTGGATAGGGTCGTGCTTTCGAGCATGGTTGTGACTGTTTTCTCCCGGTTTTTCACAAAATAACTGGGCAACTCTCTTCTTCTTAATTAATGAATGAGGCAAAGCTTTTGCCTACGTTTTAATTTTTTTAGTATATTATGTCTTTTGAACCAAAAGTTCAATTGATGTTACGTTTGCATATTCGCATTCTTTGTGACGGGGGCTTTGAAAGAAGGCCACTTTTGAACATGTTTTGATAAGTTTTGCAAACATCAACAAGTTTCAACTATTACCCCTAAAATAAGCACATTTCAACTATTAAAACTTGATACTCGTAATATTAAGTTTTACCAAGTTTCACCTTTTACCACATCGATTGGTGGTGCTGGTCGTCATGGGTAGGGGGGATAGGGTTTGAGTTTAATTAATAGAAAATTTTCAATTTATCATTTGTTTATCAAATGTTAATAGTCAAAACTTTTCTGAAGTTTTAAAAGCTTGCCAAAAGCTGCCATGTGTGGATCCCATGTAAGGTAATTAAGGGTCAAAGCACATGCTAAGATCAATCCAGTTTATGAAACGCAAGGCAAACAGACGGCCCTCAATCTTCGTTCCCCTACCCCTACGTGTCACGCGTTCTCTTCCTCAATCGACCCACTTCTTTTTGTCAAATCCTTGGTCGACCCACTAGGCTACCTTTTTTAAACACAGTACAGATGCAATTGCTCATATAAACACGCATACACTCACCCCCTATGAACGCACACACGCACACCATACTCCTATGAGCACCTTCGAGAGACTAGCCGATATATCAACGTCTGCTTTCACTGAACGTGTATCGTGGGAAATCCGGAAATAAATCCTGAATAAATGCGAGCACCAGGATTTAAACCCTGGTGGGCTGAGAATACCACTGTCCTCCTAACCATCCAACCACAAGTTGGTTCGCGACCCATTAGAATACTTGTTTTGTACTAGTGTCGGTTTTGAATATATTTCCCTTTTTCCCTAAACAACATGTGTTGAACCTGCTTAATTGCGTGATGTGTTTTCTTTCTTATGAAATGGAGTCGGGATGGATCCTTGGTTTTGTTGGAGAAAAAAATAAACCAATTGTATACAAGGGATTTATTTGGTTATCTCAACCCTATAAGCAGTGACGATTCTACTGGACAGGCTTTAACAGGCTTAAGTCTACCCTTCAAAAATACTACTACTATTTAGTCAGCCAAGCTTCTTGTAATGTATTCAATTACTTGAACTTTTTTTTCTTTTGTTGAATTATTTATTTCTCTTTTGGTATGTTGGTAACCATATCACTTGAAAATTACATTGAGGTGTTTTACATGCAATAATTGAAATGGATTTCCTAATTAAGTTTAGGAACTTAATGTTTTTAGCTTACCCTCCATTCTCATACTAGATTCGCCACTCTCAGCAAGTACCACATAACTTTAAATTTCTTCTGCAGCGCCTGTCGGTTCTAAACTGCCGTAGCGAAGCCGGCCCCTACTCGAACCATGCACGTTGTGAAATGTAATTCTATGTACTTGTCCATGGGATCAATATCGTCTCGACCCCATGCTCTTATCCACACAAATCTTTGAGCCGTACGCCGTACGTGTTCCCTCTGCAATGCGTGCATATGCGGCGCTCATGAGCGGATGACCATCACGCGCCGTCCACGTCGTCGGCGACGTACGTACCTGGACCTGGTGCAACCGTGCAAGGTAGATACAAGTACTACATCAGCTCAATTGCCCCTGCATATATGCAGCAGCTTCACACACGTACGCACGCACATCTACCACACCGTTCATCAGCTGAATAGTTACCAGCCTAGCTAGCCCTAGACGACGGCGGCAACTCATTGCCTTCCAAGAGCGCGCTCGTCTCGCTCCGGTGGCTCAGCGTGTGATTGACCGCAGCCAGTCCGGTTTCCTCAAAGGCCGTAACATCCTGGAAGGCCCGGTGGTCCTGCAAGAGATCGTCCACGAGCGTAAGCGCACACGCCGTCCGGCCGTGCTCTTTAAGCTCGATTTCGAGAAAGCCTACGATCGAGTGAACTGAAAGTTCATTCGCGAGGTACTCACTCGGAAGGGATTCGAGTCGGGTTTTATTCACCGCATAATGCATCTGGTTTCGGGGGGCCAGGCTGCGGTGTCGATTAACGGAGAAGTGGGAAACTTCTTCCGCAACAAACGCGGTCTCAGACAAAGAGACCCCTCCTCGCCTTTGATTTTCAACTTTGTTGCCGATGCCCTCTCGGCCATGGTGAACAAGGCCAAGACCGCTGGTCACATTCGAGGTGTGGTTCCACACTTATGCCCCGGTGGGATCACTCACCTTCAATACGCGGACGACACCTTGCTTCTCTTCGAGCCCGACGATCATAGTGTAGCCTCGATCAAGCTCATCCTTCTCGCTTTCGAGATCATTTCCGGCCTGAAGATTAATTTTGCCAAGAGTGAGGTGATTGCCATAGGGATGGACAATCACCTGGCCACTCGCATTGCCAAGCTACTTAATTGCAAACTAGGGAGTTTCCCCTTTAAGTACCTAGGTCTTCCCATCTCGGACAAACACATCTCGATCCTTGACTGGGAACCCCTATACGGCAAGGTGGCGAACCGGGTTAGCCCCTGGCGCGGTAGGTTCTTATCCTCTGCGGCCAGGTTGATTTTGACAAACTCCAGCCTGTCTTCCCTGCCTTTGTTTACTATGGGCATGTTCCTGCTGGCCGACGGGGTACACGCCAAGTTAGACACCCCTAGGTCCAAGTTCTTTTGGGAAGGAACTGGGAACAAAAAGAAATACCACCTTATCAAGTGGGCAGCGCTTTGCCGGCCTAAGAAATTCGGTGGCCTTGGGATCCTCAACTCCAAACTCATGAATGTGGCGCTTCTAGCCAAGTGGATCTGGAAGCTATCCCAGAACGAACAAGGACTCTGGGCTAATATCCTCCGTGCCAAATATTTTCCCGACGGAAATTTCCTGACCTCAAAGGCGAAGGGATCGCCTTTCTGGAATGGAATCCAGGCCGTTAAGCCTGCCTTCACGCTAGGGGCCAAATTCTGTGTTAAGAATGGGAAATCTACACGGTTCTGGCTTGACCATTGGCTAGGGACGGAACCTCTCTGGCAGAGCCACTTTGCCATATACCAAATGGCCACTAACGTTGACATCTTAGTGGCCGAAGCGCTTAGATCCAATCCTCCCGCCATATCTTTCAAAAGACCACTCCACCCTCACGAACGAGCTAGCTGGGATGGGCTCCTAGCTAAGCTTCAGGGCTTCGCTCTCCTCCCTGAGGAGGACTCGGTCTCATGGTCCCTCACGAGCTCAGGGAAATTCTCGGTACAATCTCTCTATAATAAGTTGACCGAGGGACCGACACTTGACATAGCTAGGGGGCTATGGAAAGCGTCCATCCCCCTGAAGATCAAAGTGTTTCTATGGCAACTATTCCAAGATCGCCTTCCTTCCTCTAACAACATAGCCATTAGACATGGTCCTTCGGATGGCTCGTGTGCGCTTTGTGGATTACATGAAGACGCCAACCACATCTTTTTTAAGTGCCATCTTGCTCGCTTCGCCTGGAGTGCCGTCCGTAAGGCTTTTGAGCAGTCCTGGAATCCCAATTCGGCCTCGGACCTACGTAGGATCCTTCTAGCTCAGCGGGGTTGTTTCGGGCGCGTGTTGTGGCGCTGCGTAGGGGCGCTGTGCTGGTCCCTTTGGACCGTCCGCAACAAGATGACAATTGAACACAAGTTCCCTAACCACCCTGCTGACATTATTTTCAAATGTCATGTGTTCTTACAGACATGGACTCCGTTGGGGAAACAGCGTGATGAAGATCGGATGAAGGAGGCCATGGAGCGGATCCGCATGATCCAGGTCGAAGCCCGTACCTAAGCTGATCCCCATGGCGATATTTTGGCGACCTTATTTGCCTGGCTGCCTGTGGCGATTCCTGTTGTCTTGATGCTTTCATCCTAGGCAGAGGCCAGCTGCATGTGTTATTACTTTTGGCTTCGACCAGCTTGTTTCTTTTAGCTTAAGACTTACGTTATGTTCTATGGTGGATGCTCCCTGTTTGTGGGCTTTATTAATTTAAAGCCGGACGCACCGTGCGTCTTCGTTTTAAAAAAATATGCGGGGCGGCGGTTACGCGGTGGTGCAGCAGGCGCTGGGAGCGGAGGCAGCGGGCGCGGTGAGCCGGGCGGCATGCCTGGCGAGGCAGCGGGGTCACGCACAGGTCACCCCGCTCCACGTCGCTAGCGTCATGCTCTTCTCCGCGCCGGGCGGCGGCGGCCTCCTCCGAGCTGCCTGCATCCGCTCCTCTCACCCACCGTCTCATCCGGTCCAGCTCGAGGGGCTCCAGCTCTGCCTCGAGTTTGCCCTCAGCCGACTCCCGATGGCCTGGCCACCCGCGGCCGCCACGTTCCGCCTCCACGGTGCGGGTGCTCCGGTACTGGCGCTATCGAACGCTCTCATGGCCGCGTTGAAGCGCGCGCAGGCGCACGGACGCCGAGACACCACGGATGGCGGCCAGCGGCAGCCGCCAATGATCGCCGTCAAGGTCGAGCTGGAGCAGCTCGCCGTGTCCATCCTCGACGACCCGAGCGTCGACCGCGCCATGCGCGAGGCCGGTTTCTCAGGTTCCCGGGTGAAGGCCAACGTCGGGAAGGGTGCCTCGCCGGAGCAGTCTGATAGCGTCCGCATCCACCGTAGCGACGGCATAACTTCTCCGTGTCCGGTCAACAAGGTTATGGCTACACCTACACAGACATCCCCTGGAGCCGTAGCCGTTTGGGATGTGCTCCATCAGCCTGGCGTCGTCCCACATGGAAGCCTCGCATTAAGACCTAGCTGCTACCAGAGGTAGGAATTGACTGCGTGAACTACTATTATCTTACTTTTGGAGTGGGTTGTGCCTGATATTTCTAGTCGCGCATATGATACACTGGCGAAATAATAACCTTATCATCTATACCAATATAAAAATCTATAACAATATAAAAAACTTCAAAGGGACAGATCCAATTAATCTCGGCCATCAAATTATGTCAATCCAACGACCTAGACTACTTCAATATCGAGCGCTCAACATGTTTAGCGTGCAGTTAATTTCATGCCAAATATAGTGTTAATCACATGTAAATACTATCCTACTTAATATCCGCATGCACTTAATACACTTTCAAATTCACGTGCATTGCACGTACACATTGACTAGTGCATATAAACAAGTCAAATGCATGCATGCACGCTGGGGTTAACCTGGATTTAAATTAGAATGATTATTGTTGATGATTTTTTTTTGAAAAGGAGGTCAAAATCTTCAACCTCTACATCAAAAGCCATCATAGCTAGTCGATTTAGAAATAATGATTTCTCGATGGATTTACTAATTCTCATCTAAATAAGGATTAATAAATTTCACCTAACTCCTGCGCTGTCTAATTATATGGAGTCATGTGGATTTTTCTTTTTTCTGTTTGATTGATTTTTTGTGTGGTTTCATTTCTCTCTTTTTCCATGCTCTGTGTAACTACAGTTGCATGCTCACGCACGATGCACAGCTAGGTTGCAGTTTCGCCGGTTATGCGTAATTACATGTTCACCGTCTCTGCGCAACTGCACTTGCGCGCCCACTAAGTGAGTGGAACGTCATGTCCAAGAGTGGCGAGTGAATGCAGTTGCATGCTCGTCAGCCGTGTCCAGCCACTATATATTTTCGAAAAATGAAATACAATAAAAAAGTAGGAAAAGGGAGGGAAGAATAAAAGTGAAAGAAGAAGAAAAAAAAGGAAAAATAAACAGTAAAAAAATCCTGTGGTGAGGATGTCACGTGTGGAGACATTTACTTGAATCTCTAATAGATGAGAGCTAGAGGGAACCCATTTCTCAAATTACTACTCATAAACATCTCATGGAGAGCTGCTCATCATTTTTGTACTTCACAAATCTCAGGGTTTAGATTTCACAACTGCCGGTGATAACTTAGAAATAGTTATGTATTTTCCAACCTACTCTAAGTTCTAAAAAAGATTATTTTCCACCGGTCGGAGAAATAGAAAAAGTGACAAATTAAGCTCTAACAATATTAATTGGTGTCAGTTATTCTTCATCCAGGGGTGATCAAGCGTGCCAAGCAAAACCAAGAGAAGCAGGGTGGTCGGCCTTTGTTAGCCTCACTAGGGTAGCCACAGCGACGTCATGGCTCCACCTCCAGCATGATGCAATCTGTACATCCCATTTCTACGGCACCGGTCTACAGGTACGTGAAATTCAGTACAAAATTTCAGGGGGTGCTGAGGATTAAAAAACATGACTAAATCCACGCAATGCATGCAGCAGCCTACCTGCCGGCAACAGAAGTTCAGCGAGCTCACCGCAGAAAATCTTAAGATTCTATGCGATGCGCTCAAACTGCGCGTCCCGCGGCACAAGGGCATCATCCCCGCAATAGCGGGCACCGTGCTGCGGTGCCGATCCGGCATGAGGAGGCCAGCCGCATCGACAACGTGGCTGCTCTTTCGAGGTAAGGACGTCCACGGCAAGAAGGCAATGGCCCAGGAGCTCGCGAAGCTCGTATTTGGCTCCAACGCCGAGTTCGCCGTGCTTAACTCCGGCAAAGACTCCTCGTGCGGCGCCGGCCACCTCTCCCTCAAGAGGCGCAGGTCGCGAGACGTAGACAATGGATATGTTGGGATAAGATTGTTCAAAGCAATCCTAGAAAACCGTCACCGTGTTATGTTTATCGAAGATATCCACAAACTCGATCCTGAGTCGGAAATAGCAATGGAGAACGTGATCACGACGGGGAGAATCATGGGCTGCAATGGCGGCGGCGTGGTCAGTCTGGAGGATGCCATTGTAGTGTTGAGTTCTGAGGCGTCCAAGGGCGAACCCACGTTAACCCACCAGGTAGCACAGGACACCGGGTAAAAACCTCTTTTACCTTATAAATATAGAGCCCATATACAATGGGACACCCCTAATTTTCCTAGAAGGACACCCGTACATCACGCAAGTGCAGCCCAGTTGTATTGTATGACGCCGTATCGATTGAGGAAGCCACACGAAGGCCCAGTCCAGCCTGTCCAGGATACGAGCAGTACATTGATCGATACTTGCCTCGGCCCTTTGGCCCTTCGCCTCGCCTGTGACTTTGCGCTTCATGCCTTTTTTCTTTCGCCTTCCTCTGTATCCCCGTACGTCGGACACGCCGCCTATCGGCAGATCGCGGCAAGTCGCCGAATCAGTGGAGAAAAGAAGGCACAGGTATGCTACATCAGACCCCCAATTCGATGTGCCTCTGCGGCCCTGCCTCAACCTTTTGCAAATCTTATTCTAATTATTGCTTTGCCTCTCTAACCCTAGGGAATTAGGGGTACTGCCGTACTGGATATCACTAGAGATTTTGACTGTATTGGGTAATTGAACTATTTGAGATAATTGTGCACCAAGTGGAGACCAATATTGCAAAATTCTAGGACGGCTGGCATCGGCACCATGTCAAGTATGTTTTATACTACAACCGTGCAATTCCAATTCAAGTATTATGTACGTGTACATGATTCATAGATTCATAGTTCTTTTCTTTCATGCAAATTTTAATTATCTGAATAAATTGCAAATTTCAGGAGAAGCTCAGTTTATGGAAAGGTTTCTAAAAAAGAGGAGAACCTCAGTGCAAGATGAAAATGTTGGTCCGTCACACGAACATAATCAGAACGATGGCTCAGTTCCGCCACCATCGGATGGACAAATTGATGCATCACCACATGAACAGGCTGATGTTCCAGCCCCGCCATCACCACATGGACAAAATGATGCCTCCACACATGAACCTAGTTCTGCCAATACTACAAGGAATTCATCTCAAGTTGAAGAGATCAATTGGGAAGAAGAAATTCAGTTTGATCCAGGTAAAAGGAGAAGCATAGATGAGTACCATCCCAATCAGAGAGATATGGTAAGAAGGAAGTATTTGGCCAATGGCCCTTGTCAACCTCGTACTGCTGATTTTGAAGTGACAGAAATATGTGGTAAAGATAGAAGGTTCGTTCGGGAATGGTTTGATGAGTTTGGGAGCTGGCTTGAGTATAGTGAGTCCAAACGAAAAGCATATTGTTTTTGTTGTTTCTTGTTTAGACCGCGCAAGAAGAAAGAAGCCGGTTATGATGCATTTGTTGCAAATGGTTGGTCAAGTTGGAATAAAAAATATAGATTAAAGGAGCATGTAGGAGACATCAATAGTGCTCACAAACAAGCAAAAAGAGATTGTGATGCTTTGCTGAAACAAAAGCAACACATCTATGTTGCTCTAAACAACCAAAGTAATGTTGAGAGGAATGCTTATTATACTCGACTAAATGCCTCAATTGATGTTACTAGAGTGTTACTGAAGCAAGGGTTGCCTTTCCGTGGCCACGATGAGTCTGACGAGTCTCTCAATAAAGGCAATTTCAAGGAATTGCATGCTTACACAGCAGAGCAGAATCCGGAGGTAAGAAAAGTTGTGGCCCATAATGCTCCAGGTAATAATCAGTTGACTTCTTCAAAGATTCAGAAGGACATAGTTGAATGTTTTGCAAAGGAAATATTGCATTCTGTGGGAAATTGGGAATGATGTATTTTCTTTGCTAGTTGATGAATCAAGGGATGTGGCTGGTAAAGAGCAAATGGCGGTGGTATTGCGGTATGTTGGTAAATGTGGAAGTGCCATAGAGACATTAGTTGGCCTTACTCATGTGAAGGAGACAACTTCCAAGTATCTCAAGTCTGCCATTGATGATTTATTTGCAGAATATAAATTAAGTTTCAAGCAAGTTAGAGGGCAAGGATATGACGGTGCGAGCAATATGCGAGGTGAGTTTAATGCCTTACAATCCTTAATCATGAGAGAGAATAGCACAGCATATTATGTTCACTGTTTTGCCCATCAGCTTCAGTTAGTTGTTGTGGCTGTTGTTCGGAAGCACAAATGCATTGGTAATTTTTTTGATATGATCTCAGTCTTGTTGAATGTGGTCTCTAGATCCTCAAAGAGAAAGGACATGATTCGAGACAAACATAAAGAACAAGTGTGTGAAGCTTTAGGTTGTGGACTGCTAAAAAGTGGGACAGGATTAAATCAAGAACTAGCTCTTCAAAGACCTGGAGACACTCGATGGAGTTCTCACTACAAGACACTTAAGAGTTTGATTGATATGTTCCCTACAGTTGTCAAAGTGCTAGAATATGTGGAAGAAGAAGACAGAGATGACACAAATAGAAGGCAGGCATGTGGTCTTCTTGTTTATTTTCAGTCTTTTGATTTTGTGTTCTACTTACAGCTTATGTCCACTATATTGATAATCACAAATACATTATCATTGGCTCTACAACGGAAGAATCAGGACATTGTGAATGCTATTAATTGTGCGAATTCAACCAAAGCCTCCTTGAATGATCTAAGGAGAAATGGATGGGAATCTTGCCTACATGAAGCATATGTCTTTTGTGACACGCATGACATTTCCAAGTTGCATATGGAAGACCAATATGTGAACCCAAAGAAGCCACGGCAAAAAACAGGTATCACTAATAGGCATCATTATGAAGTGGATTGTTTTAATGATGTTATTGATTGGCTGCTTCAAGAACTTGATCATCGCTTCAATGAAAAAAATTCTGAACTACTTGTTTGCTCAGCGGCTTTGAGCCCAAATGAATCATTTCATGATTTCAACTTAGAGCATTTGATGAGTCTAGCTAAACTTTATCCAAAAGATTTTGATGATGGAGAACTCAGGGACCTTAGGCATCACCTTCATCTTTACATTGCTGATGTCCGAGCAGATGATCGCTTCTCTAGATTAAGTAATATTTGTGAGCTCTCTCAAAAAATGGTGGAGACAAGAAAACATATTGTCTATCCCTTGGTTTATCGACTTTTGAAGCTAGCACTAGTATTGCCTATTGCCACTGCTACAGTTGAGAGATCTTTTTCAGCTATGAGAATTGTGAAGACATATTTGTGCAATCGTCTTGGTGACGATGCCTTGAAGTACAACCTTATTTGTTATGTGGAGAAAAGCGAAATGAGGAAGGTTACTAATGATGCGGTAATTGATCACTTTGAAGCCATGAAAAAACGTCCGAAACCATTTTAGGAAGGTAATGGTTTTAACTTACTTATTATTACGCAACTGTAATTAATATGTTACTAAGTGGTTTTGTTTCTTTTTTACTTGTAGGCAATCAGGATCTAGTGTTGCATTTTCTTGTCGGCGGTTATACTTTATTCAGATTTTGGACACTCTGATTTTCCTTTAATATTCAATTTCCTACGATCAATTAATATTTCAAGTGAAACCCTTTATTTTGGATCCTCGGTAAGCACATTCACGGTTATATCGTATTCTATGTATATTGTATTGTTAACTGTTACTTTTAGATATATTAGTACGTCATATTCAAATATACGTGATAGACATGGGACCCCGGGTCATTTTTATCCTGGGTCCGCCCCTGGAGGCGTCTGAGTCGAGGTCATTGGCTTCCTCAACCCCTCCGGCAAAGCGACAACGAACTGGTGAGCTAAACCGCGAGGAAGATGGCGCGGAGAAGAATGTGGAGTCACGTCGTTTTGCCTTTGATTTGAACGCTCGCCCAGAGGATGTGGAAGAGAAGGAACAGAACTCGGCTGACGAAGGGGGGATCATGGGTGTTCTGGATGGTGTGTTCTGTTTTGATTAAAAAAATCTTTTGCCTTTTGTTTATGTTGTCTTCATTTTCTTTCTAGGATAATTTTCTTTTCAGTTTCGTCATCGCTTTTTATGGTCATAATGTTTACATTGTGTCATATGTAGGTAATGTTTTGTCTAGGTTCTTCACAATCACAATCTCTAATTACAAATCGCATGGGAGATAGTATATTCTATGTTTTCCGTGCACGTACCTAAAATGTGGTTTATTTATGAAAACCGTGCATGTAGGAAGCCATGCATATGTATGTAATCAGTGTTTAAAAGGTACTGTAATAGATCATTTCTTTAATTTAACAGAGATATCAATTTATTATGTGCAACTCAATGCTCCATGCATAGAGTAAAGGGCCAGTTCTTTTGGGGTTATGGATGGCTTCTAGAATAAGTCGCTCCCTATCCCGTTGGCTTCTAAAATAAAATTTTAGGTTGAACTTCTAGAATAAACTGGATAAGGGACAATTTATTCTAAAAGTCATTCATAAGTCCAAAAAGAAGTACTCGACCTAAAAGCATGAGCATTTTGACTATCCAGTTAGCAGAGAGTTGCTAAAAAAGAGCACATGCTTCGACCAGCCGTTAACCGAATTGTTGCATTTTAGATGCATGTTACCGTAAAAGGCATTCACCCCGTTTTATAAATAAAGGAAACCTCCAAGAGCGACTAGTTCAGCACACACACACACCCAAGACATATAACAAAAGTACATAGGTTCTGCTGAGGGCACAGTTCAACAAGCCCAAAACACATAAAAGGAAAGGAGGCCGCAGCCGGCGATGGCAACGATGCCCGGCATCTAATCAGGCTCTAGAGGAGGCGGCGGAAGCGGCGGCGATAAGCGGACGGCCATCGAGCGGAGGCCAACGATGAAGGTGGAGATGGCGTCCCGATCCTGAGGACGGCTAAGCGGCCGCCAGAGCTGGCTCCAGTTCTGGGCCGAGCCACGGAGCTCCGCCCGAGCAGGGATGATCTGAATGCTAGTGACATCTGTCCCGTTATCAATGATGAAAGGGCCATGCTACTTCAGTGTGTAATCTCTTCTCTCTTTATTGAAGTACATGCATCTCTCCTACATGATTAACGGAATCAGGCTAGCTGGAAAAAAGACACCACGCCCGCTCCTGGGCCTGCGTAAGTAATCATGTAACGTAGTCCACTGTCTGGGCTGAGCAACCCACTCTATACTCACTTTGTATCATGGGCACGCCTTGTAGTGTACGCACCCCTGATGCTAATATGTACGTTCTTCTCCCCTATCAATGCAATAATACGCTGACCATAGCGTATTCGAGAAAAAGGAAAAAGACATTAATCGAGTTAAGGGTTAAGTCAAGATGATCGATGCTATTACATTCATATCCAAAACCATTTTCTCTTACTATTGTGATTTTTTAGATGTTGAAATATTTTTCTTTTGGACAATCAACGATAACGAATGTAAAGCCATGTCCTCCTTGGTGATGTTAGTTTGTTGGGAGATTTGAATGATGGAAATGCTACAGTAATCCATAATCATCTTCTTTCGTTGGAGCAAAGCATTTGAGTTACACCATGCTGCGAGATTGTTTTCTTTTGCGCCGTTGATGATGTTGTAAATATTCCAGAAACTCCCACGTTTACACCATGCTGCGAGATTGTTTTCTTTTGCACCGTTGATGATGTTGTAAATATTCCAAAAACTCCTACGTAAAAATGTGACAAAGCTTCTGCATGTGTTTAAAACAAAGAGGCACTTGCGGAATGCCATTATGTTTTCTTTATTCCATTTGGATAACCATGACAATTTCTCCCTTGAACTTCCCCTGTATCTGATAAACTTGGTTTAACTTTCTTAATTCCATAAAAAATTAACATAGTACAGACACTGACGCTCATACAGTCATCCCTATGAACACATCCACGCACACCCTACCCCTATGGGCACCTCAGAAAAACTGAGCCGGCATATCATTTTAAGATTGATGAAGTCGCCACAGGCGCCTTCTTAGTCGACTGGAACGTCTGCTCCCACTGAACACGCATTGCCGGAAGATCTGAAATAAATCAAGAAAAATACGAGCACCAATATCAAGTCTAAAGTTGAATTCTGATGGGCCGAGGATACAACTGTCATCCTAACCATCTAACCACATGTTAGTTCGCCCTTAATTATTCAATTACTTACGTTGACTTTGTCCAAATAGCAAAAACAAAAATTGAACTGGTCCAAATAGCAATTAATAGAATGACGATCTCCATGCGAAAAGGTTAGTCAAACTTCCAACCCTTCCATGTGGACAAAAGGTGATATCTTTCTGAAGGGGGTGTTGTATCCATGCATACAGGAATGATACCAATCAAGCCACTATAGCTATTAGTACCTTGTTATGCTACAATTATTCTTCAACGACTTAAGCACTTTGCTAATTCATTGCCAGATTAAATATGGTGAACTAGCAGCTGGCACAGTAGTACTGTTTCATGCGGTGTATTGTAGAACGCAAGCCGCCCAAGATTGCAATATATGATCATCTTGTTTCGATCGTACTGCTGCACATTTGATCCAGGACTGTAGAGGATCTGCGTACCACAGGTAACACATCCGGGGACGTTATGCTTTCATTTCCTTTGATACTACTCTATCCGACATGGGGATTTATTGCTCCAATTACAAGCTGCAGCAGCATCAGTCACCACCACAGCACTGATCCATATCAGACAACATATAAACTGTGGGCACGTAAGCAACGGATCATATGTGAACAGGAAGCTAGGCCGTGCATAGTTGTCTGCAGGTTCATCGCATCTTAGTGTAGAACCTGTTAGACTGTATATACGTAGTTTTGTATATGTCTTGTATTGTACCTCTTGGTACGTCTATATAATGAGATAGCCACACCCCGTTTTAGGGTGTCGAGCCAGTTTCCCAAACCCTATGTTTTACATGGTATCAGAGTAGGGTAAGAAGACTTCCGCTGCACCTCCTCCCGCCGCCGCCGCGCCGGCCCTCGCCTCGACCTCGCCCTTTATGGCCTCCTGCCCCCTCGCGACGACCTACAGTGTTGTGCCGCCCCCGCCCGCTTCCCCGCAGGCTTCGGGGTCTTCGGGCGCTCCAATCGCCCCAACCGAGCACGCGGCGCTGCCGGCTCCTGGCGGCCCGCCTCCGTCGAGCTTGCACCCGTGGTACGGCGCCAACGCGCCCTCCTATGGTGCGCCCCCGTCGCAGTCGTCCACATGGCCGGGATCGGCCTATCCTGCGCCGCCGCCGCAACCCTACGCGGCGGTGCCGCATCTACCGCCACCGCACCACTACTACCAGTCGCCGCCGCAGCCATCCTATGGGGGCGCCGCCTCCTCGCCGTATGGTGCCCCTGCGGCGCCCGGCCAAGGTGCTTCGACTGCTGCAGGTGCTGGCCCCTACGCCGCGCCGAGCACCTACGGCCCTCCTGCGGCGCCCGACCTCGGTGCCCTGGCTGCCGCCGCTACCGGGTCCTACTCCTCGCCTGGCGCCTACGCGATGGTCCCTCGTTCAGATATGACCCTGTCCATGGATCCCTATGCAGCACTGGCGCAGGCGTACACTGCTCAAACAGCGGCGCCACCGCCGTTTTATTTCTCGCATCTGCTGTCGGTGAAGCTTGCGCCGGACAACTACCTGTCATGGCGTGCTCAGGTCTTGCCTCTCCTCCGTAGCCGCTACTTGGAGGGCTACGTTGACGGGTCCATCCCGTGCCCACCCCCTCACCATCCGGCATATCACACGTGGGTGGCACAGGATCAGGCCATTCTCTCCGCCATCCAGTCTTCGCTCACGCCGAGTGTTTCGTCGATGGTTCTCTTCGCCGCAACATCCAGGGAGGCGGGGGCGGCCCTCCACTCTAGTTTCGCCTCTCAGTCTCAGGCGCGTGCCCACTCTATACGCACCGAGCTGGGTGAGACCAAGCTCGGCGATCTCAGCATCACGGAGTACTTCACCAAGATGACGAGCCTCGCCGACACTTTGGCCTCTGTTGGTCAGCCACTTCAGGACGAGGACTTCAACACCTTTGTGCTTAACGGGCTCGATGATGATTATGACAATCTCATTGAGAACGTCCATGGTCGAGAGGATACGCTCCCGCGTCGTGAGCTCTATGGGCGCCTCCTTGGGCATGAGCAGCGCATCAAGGCGCGTCGTGTTTCCCCCAGCTTCGTCTCCGCCAACGCCGCCACACGCGGCAAACCTCAGAAGCCGGCCGTCTCAGGTGGCAAACCACCGGCTTCCTCGTTGCAGGCCTCGCGGGGCAACGCGCCGACCATCACTGGAGGGAGTCGCCCAGTTTCTTGCTGTTCTAGTTGCGGTGCTCCTCAGGCTTGTCAGCTTTGTGGCATCGATCGTCACCTCGCCTCTCGCTGCCACCGACGCTACAAGCAAGACTTCCTTGGCCTTGGTAACTATGGAAAAGGGAATGATAAGCAGGCTGCAGCTGCTGTGACGGGGCACGAGCACGGGCGCACCCAGTCCTACTCTCTTGATCCGGCGTGGTATATGGATACAGGAGCGACGAACCACCTCACCAACGAGATTGGCATGCTATCCACTCAGGAGCCATATCGTGGACATGATCAGGTGCACACCGCCAACGGAGCAGGTATGCGCATCTCCCATGTTGGTCAGGCATCACTTCTTGCACATAATTTTCGCAAACTACATCTTTCCAATGTCCTTCGAGTTCCCTCTGCCACGCGTAGTTTGTTGTCTATTCCTCAACTTACTCGTGATAATAATGTCCTTGCTGAGTTTCACCATTTTCGTTTCTTTATCAAGGATCGGGACACGAGGGCCGTTCTGCTTAGTGGTCGTCTTCGCCATGGCTTATATGCACTTGACGCACCGCCTGCATCTCCTACGACATCCTCTCTTAGGTGTTCAGTGGTGTTCGTGTGTCACTTACGCACTGGCATGCGCGCCTTGGTCACCCCGCTGCTCCTATCGTTAGTCATGTGCTGCATCACCATGAACTACCAGTTGTATCCAATAAAAGTGTTGAAACTATCTGTGATGCCTGTCAGCAGGGCAAGAGTCACCAACTACCTTTTTCAGAGTCTAGTCGTGTTGTGAAACATCCTCTTGAGCTTGTGTTTTCTGATGTATGGGGTCATGCCCAAACGTCTGTTAGTGGTCACAACTATTATGTCAGTTTCATTGATGCTTACAGTAGGTTTACTTGGCTATATCTTATCAAGCGTAAATCTGATGTGTTTGATGTTTTTATTCAGTTCCAAGCACATGTTGAGCGTCTCCTTAAGCACAAAATTATTCATGTTCAATCTGATTGGGGGGTGAATATCACAACCTCAACTCGTTTTTTAACAAGCTTGGGATCTCGCATCATGTATCTTGTCCTCATACACATCAGCAAAACGGCACCGCTGAACGTAAGCATTGGCATCTTGTAGAGACTGGACTTACTTTACTAGCTCATGCCTCCGTCCCGTTTCGGTTCTGGAGTGATGCTTTTTCCACTGCCTGTTTCTTGATCAATCGGCTTCCCTCATGACTATTGAAAATGAAAACCCCTCTTGAACTCTTGCTTAATGATATCCCAGACTACACATTTCTCAAAGTGTTTGGGTGCGCGTGTTGGTCGCACTTGCGGCCGTACAACAAGCGCAAGTTGGAGTTTCGGTCTAAGAAGTGTGTCTTTCTTGGGTACAATTCTCTCCATAAAGGGTACAAGTGTCTTCATGTTCCCACCAATCATGTCTACATTTCTCGTGACGTCGTGTTTGATGAGAATGTGTTCCCATTTCGTGCCCTTCCGAACCACTCCACCATTAGTTTACCACCTGTGCACTCCGCTACACCTTCGCCTGATCAATTTGTGGATGTTGCAAATGCTCCTGTGTTGCTTCCTAACCATGCTGCAGGTATTGGACGTGGTGCCCGTCTTGAACTCCTGGATGATGACGCTCACGATGATCATGTGGATCCGGTGCATGGGCCATGCATAGCGGGTCATACCCGCCAGCCCGATGCATCCACAGCCGCCCCGCGGGCGTCGACAGCGCCCGCAGCTGCACCCGCGTCGCCCGCCTCGTCGCCCGCCTCGCCTGGCTCTCCCGCCACGCCGCAGGCCTCGCCCTTGCCTGGCCCAGCGGCAGACGGCCCAGCGGCCACGGCAGCTGCATCGGTCAGCCCCGCCTCGGCCCCCTCGACGCCTCGCGAGCCGACCTTGTCATCGGCTGGGCTCGACAGCCCCGTCTCGGCCACGTCGTCCGGCGCCGAGTTTGATGAACCTGGCTCCTCCAACTCCAGATTGGTCTCGTCCTCGGCTCCTATGGCAAGCCCCATGTTGCCGGCACCGCCTGCTGTGGTCTCTCATCGACCACACACGCGCAACCAGTCTGGTGTTTTTCGCCCCAAGGAACGCACAGACGGGACTGTGGCGTGGCTTGCTGCGTGTGTGGCTCATGCTGCTGCGGATCCGACGGCCGAGCCGCGTCATTTTCAGGCCACGTTGGGTATTCCTCACTGGCGTGCTGCGAGGGAGCAGGAATTTCAGGCTTTGCTGAAAAATGGCACTTGGCAACTTGTTCCTCCGGTCTCTTGTATCAACGTCATTGACTCCAAGTGGGTGTTTAAGGTAAAACGACATGCGGATGGTTCGATTGAGCGCTATAAGGCACGGCTGGTTGCCAAGGGTTTCAAGCAGAGGTATGGTCTTGATTATGAAGACACGTTCAGTCCAGTTATCAAGCCTACTACTATCCGTATACTGTTGTCTCTTGCTGTTACTCGTGGTTGGTCTCTTCGTCAGCTTGACGTGCAGAATGCCTTCCTCCATGGAGTTCTTGAGGAAGAGGTTTATATGCGTCAACCACCGGGCTTTGTTGATCCTACACGTCCGCATCATCTATGTCGTCTGGTCAAGGCGTTGTATGGACTTAAACAGGCTCCTCGTGCGTGGCATGCACGCCTTGGTTCTGTTCTTCGGGCTCTTGGGTTTATTCCCTCCACTGCTGACACATCACTGTTTCTTCTTTAGCGTCCTGAGGTGACGATGTATCTATTGGTTTATGTTGATGATATCATCATGGTCAGTTCTTCTGATGCTGTTGCTGATCACCTTGTGTCTGCCTTGAGTGAGGAGTTTGCTGTCAAGGATTTGGGTGCTCTTCATTACTTCCTTGGCTTGGAGGTATCACGGTCATCTACAAGGTTGACTCTGACTCAGAAAAAGTATTATATGGATTTGTTGCGCCGTGCTGGGATGCTCAAATGCAAGCATGCTATCACTCCGATGTCTGTGTCTGATCGGTTGTCTGCTCTTGATGGAGATCTTCTTTCCGCTGATGACGCCACTGAGTATCGCAGTCTTGTTGTTGGTCTGCAATATCTCACTATCACCAGGCCTGATGTCTCTTATGCAGTCAACCGTGTATGCCAGTACCTTCATGCACCTCGTACCACTCATCTCTCGGCAGTTAAGCGCATTCTGCGATATGTCTCTTCCACTGCTTCATATGGTCTGCTCCTTCAGTCTGCACCGTCTTGTGAACTTTCGGCTTTCTCTGATGCGGATTGGGCTGGAAGTCCCGATGATCGGCGATCCACGGGGGGATATGGAGTGTTCTTTGGTCCTAACTTGATCGCCTGGAATGCTCGCAAGCAAGCCACCGTGTCTCGTAGCAGTACTGAAGCTGAGTATAAAGCAGTTGCTGATGCTACCCCTGAGATCATATGGGTACAATCATTATTGCGGGAGTTGAGGATCTCTCCAGGTCATCCTCCAGTTCTATGGTGTGATAACATCGGTGCTACATACCTTTCATCTAATCCGGTGTTTCATGCTAGGACAAAACACATTGAGGTTGACTATCACTTTGTTCGGGAACGTGTTGCATAGAGACTACTTTGTATTAAGTTCATCTTCTCAAAAGATCAAGTTGCTGACATCTTCACGAAGCCTCTTCCACAACCACAGTTTGTAGGTTGTAGGCGCAAGCTTAACTTACTCTGTACTTCAGGCTATAGTTAAGATTGAGGGAGGGTGTTAGACTGTATATATGTAGTCTTGTATATGTCTTGTATTGTACCTCTTGGTACGTCTATATAATGAGATAGCCACACCCGTTTTAGGGTGTCGAGCCAGTTTCCCAAACCCTATGTTTTACAGAACCGTGTGCGATGAAGGCATCACGCATGTTAGAAAAATCAGTTTGACTAATTTACATCTAGATATTTTTCAAAAATATCACATCTAAGATCCCACAAATAAATAATACAATAATAAGAAACAAAAAACTAGGACAAAAAAATAAACCACAAACAGAGTGGACATCAGTTTAGATGTGACATAACTATGTCACGTTTAAATGTGTCCTAGACAGACCTAAAATATAAAATATATAAAACCGTATGCCTGATTATAAAACGTGTGCGAGAAACGTTTTTGAAACAAGAGTTGTGTGCCATAACGTGCACACAGTTCGGCTGTCCATCTCGTGTGCGATAACTCATAAGAACGCACACGATTATATCATAGTAATCGTATATGCTTCATGCCACACGTTTGAAATAAATGAATTGTGTGTGATGATAGGAAACATCGCACACATTACAAACAGGAGCACCGTGGTGCTGAGTACCGCTCACGGTTGGCTCAAGCCAAATCGTGTGCAATAACTCATACACGATTGTGTGGGAAGAATTGTGTGTAAGGTTTTGTGGAAGCGTTGAACCCTTTATTTCGGGCCACATATGTACATATGTGAAGTTTGTGGTGGCTTACAAGTTTAGGAATATCGATAGGATTCTTCCAAAGATGAGAGAGAGATTACATCATGAGAGAGAAGATAAAACAGAAGAAGAGATAGACTAGGTTTAAACAGAAACATATCTTCTATTTCTACCTTAACTGGGAGCAACTACAATAGAAAACAACCTCGTGGTACAAAAAATGAAAAATTCGTTCTGGAACGTCGGATCCAACATAGATGGCCCATATTCTAGTGAGGGTCAATTCGCCCGAGCCGCGTACATTTGGGTTAAAACGGACACAAATTACGGCCCAATGCGCGCCCACAAACCGTCGACATCCATTTTCTATGCGTCTGTGACCCTTTTTTGGCCCAAAATTGATCCACGTTGGCGTCAAAACGGACAGAGCGCGGATGGGCACGACGTGCGCCCTTGTCCTCCCCTGGCCCGTCCATCGGGGACACAACGTTCCCATTCCCCCCTTCTTTTTGGAGAACCCTCCCGCCCTCCCCGCCCCCTCCCGCTCAATGGTCGCCGCCTTGCAGCAACCTGGCCGCCGCCGCCTCCACCCATTCCGCGGCGAAGAAGAACAAACCAAAGGTGGACCTCTCGCCGGCGGAGCTTGACCGACACACCCGAGAATCGGCCAAGAGGAGAGGTCGTAGGGTCACTGCTGCGGAGAGAAAAGCCATAGTTGTGACGCCCGGATAATTAAGCTACAACAACCCTGTGCTAATGATGCCACGTCACTTCGATTACTGTTGCCAATCTCGCGTTAGTTCGAAACCGATTTAAGTTCAGATTCAAAATCAGGCAAACAACAAAAGTTTTCCAACAATAAAACTAAAATGTTCAAAATGTGTCGGATAAATCGTAGGTAATTGTGGTGGAGAAACCAAACTGTGATAAAGAGTATAAAGGCTCTAAAGTAATTAAACAGTAGTTAAAACAATTAAATAAATGCCTATTGAGTTTTATATAAAATATTAGATTATTTTATTTTGGGTTAACGATTAATGTGGCAGGGGTATATTTACAAATACTAATTTAGGTGCTAGTCTTAAAATTTACAAAACTAAAATAAAAGTAAACTAGAAATGCAACACAAAAGAATAACTAAAATGAAAAAAAAGACAGAGACAAGAAGCTTCCCTTCCCCCACTGGGCTTCGGTATAACTAGCCTCTGGGCCACCAGGCCGGCCCCACTCCCCATATCCTCCCCTAGGCGACCAAACCCTAGCCTGACCGCACTACCCCCTACTCCTTTCGTTCGGTCCCCTCCTCCCTCCTCGCGCCGCCAGGAGGAGACGCTGAGAGGAGCGAGAACCCCCGCAGCCCCCCCCCCACGCGCCCTTGCCTCGGGCCACGCCACCGGCGCCTGGCGCCCTACCTCCCCTATGGCCGCGCTCCTCGCCCGCGTTAGCCGCGCCGGCTCGCTGGCACCGCCCACGCTGCCCGCATCTGCTGCCCCGCTGCTCGCCGCTCGCTTCTACCCAGCTACCGCGGCCCAGCGCCCGCCGCTGCCACACGCGCAACCAGCGCCCGCCCAATGCCGCCTCTCCACGTCCAAGAGCTCGCCGGGGATCATCTTCATCGACCGCAACCACCGGACCGAGCCGGGACGACGGACCGCCGTCGTCCCCTTCCTCCTCGAGCTCCCTGCCACTCCCCTACACTGTCCTTGAGCACCTCCCTCTCTCCCCGTCCCCGTCGCCCGTTCCGGCCGCCGACGTTGCCGCACATGCGCTGGCCGGCCCCTACCCATCGCCCTCTTGCAGCCCGCTGTCGCCCACGGCGCCCCCCTGCACGCCCTCCTGGCGCCTCGGCCTCCTACCGCTGGCCATCCCGCAGCCACCATGCGGCGCGCCTCCTCGCGACGCACCTATAGCCCCAGCCGCCTCGCAAACCGTCGCCGGAACCAAGTGTGTTGTCGTCGCCAGCAAGCTCGGCCTCACCGCCATTAACGTGCTGACGTGGTGCATGACTAATCCCTATTTCAGCACTAACCCGAACACCTAAACAGGCACTGACATGTGAACCCTTCCTAATTAACCTAAACGTAAATAATCTATTTAACTAATCTAACAACCCAGTGTCAATGACACGCGCCCCCCACCACTAAATAAAATGGCTAGATTAAACTGTTAAGTTAATAACCACTGACACGTCAGGCCCACTAGCTAATTAGTTTAAGTTAAAAAACCTGTTGTTAAACTCTCTCACTGACCAGTGGGGCCGCTGTTCTGCTGACTGGGCTGCTAACTCAACCCTGGCCCACCAGTCAACAGCCTCTGTTGACTGGGAAGTTGACCAAGTCAACTGGGCCCCCTATCAGCCTCTGTTGCATACGGCTGGGTACACTTCCTGTGTACCCGTAGCATTTAAATATTAATTTAATTTCGGATTAAATTAAATCCAGAAATTAGAAAATCATTTAAAACTTTGAAAATTAATATAAAATAATCTATAACTCGGATGAAAATACTTTGTACATGAAAGTTGCTCAGAACGACGAGACGAATTGGGATACGCAGTCCGTTCGCCCGTCACACATCCCTAGCATAGCAAACCTGCAACATTTCACCTCTGATTCATTTGTTCGAAAATACAAAACACCGGGAATACTTCCCGGATGTTTCCCCCTTCGCAGGTATCACCTATCCCTGCGTTAGATCACCTCTAGCACCGCGTTGTCATGTTATGTTTTGATTGCTCTGTTATTTATTGTGTTCCCCCTTTGTTACTTTTTTCGCTAGACCCCAAGACCGCTGCCGGTACCCTTGTGATCGACTACGGTGTTGACGACCCCTTCTTGCCAGAGCAACCAGGCAAGCCCCCCCCCCCTTGATCACCAGATATCGCCTATTCTTCTCTATACTGCTTGCATTAGAGTAGTGTAGCATGTTACTGCTTTCAGTTAATCCTATACTGGTGCATAGCCTGTCCTTGCTACTACTGTTGTTACCTTTACCTGCTATCCTACTGCTTAGTATAGGATGCTAGTGTTCCATCAGTGGCCCTACACTCTTGTCCGTCTGCCATGCTATACTACTGGGCTGTGATCACTTCGGGAGGTGATCACGGGCATATACTATATACTTTACACTGTTACATTACCTGTGATACTATTCGGAGATGGGGCTGAAGAGGCAGGTGGTTCCACCCAGGTAGTGGTGGACCTGGGTTCCTGACGGCCCCCGACTGTTACTTGTGGCGGAGTGACAGGGCAGGTTGAGAACACCTAGGAGAGAGGTGGGCCTGGCCATGTTCGGCGTTCGTGGATACTTAACATGCTTAACGAGATCTTGGTATTTGATCTGAGTCTGGCTACTCGCCTATACGCACTAACCAACTACGTGGGAAAGATATGGGCACTCGGCATCGTGGTATCAGCCGAAGCCTTCGTGACGTCAGCGACTGAGTGGCGCGCGCCGGATTGGAACGTAAGCCTGCTCTTGTATTAAGGGGGCTAGTTCTGCTTCCGGCCGCGTACGCAACGTGCAGGTGTGCTAAGGGCGATGGGACCAGAACCCCTGTGTGCTTAGGTTTAGACCGGCGTGCTGACCTCTCTGTTGTGCCTAGGTAGGACTGCGACGTGTTGATCTTCCGAGGCCGGGCATGACCCAGGAAAGTGTGTCTGGCCAAATGGGATCAAGCGTGTTGGGTTATGTGGTGCACCCCTGCAGGGAAGTTAATCTATTCGAATAGTTGTGATCTTCGGTAACAGGACGACTTGGAGTTGTACCTTGACCTTATGACAACTAGTACCGGATACTTAATAAAACACACCCTTCCAAGTGCCAGATACAACCCGGTGATCGCTCTCTAACAGGGCGACGAGGAGGGAATCGCCGGGTAGGATTATGCTATGCGATGCTACTTGGGGGACTCCAGTCTACTCTCTTCTACATGCTGCAAGACGGAGGCTACCAGAAGCGTAGTCTTCGACAGGATTAGCTATCCCCCTCTTATTCTGGCATTCTGCAGTTCAGTCCACCGATATGGCCCTTTACACATATATACCCATGCATATGTAGTGTAGTTCCTTGCTTGCGAGTACTTTGGATGAGTACTCACGGTTGCCTTGTTCCCCCTTTTCCCCTTTTCTTTACTCGATTGCTGCGATCAGACGTTGGAGTCCAGGAGCCAGACGCCACCATTGACGACGACTCCTACTACACCGGAGGTGCCTACTACTATGTGCAGCCCGCTGACGACGACCAGGAGTAGTTAGGAGGATCCGAGGCAGGAGGCCTGCGCCTCTTTCGATCTGTATCCCAGTTTGTGCTAGCCTTCTTAAGGCAAACTTGTTACTTATGTCTGTTCTCAGATATGGTTGCTTTCGCTGACTTGTCTATGATCGAGCACTTGTATTCAAGCCCTCGAGGCCCCTGGCTTGTATTATGATGCTTGTATGACTTATTTTATTTTTAGATTTGTGTTGTGATATCTTCCTGTGAGACCCTGATCTTGATCGTACACGTTTGCGTGTATGATTAGTGTATGATTGAATCGGGGTTGTCACAAGTTGGTATCAGAGCCGACTGCCTGTAGGAATCCCCCTTTCCAACTCCTTGGCCGAAGTCGAGTTTAGACATTGCAAAACTTTTACTAACATGGCTGTGTGTCTTACGGGCACACGTCGCCATTTGGTGGTAGTAGGATCTTTTATTCCTCGACCTATACTCTAGGACTCTGACATCTCTTCTATTCAGGTTAAACGGTTTTACTAACTCCAACTCTAGGTTCTCATAAATACTTTCTCCCGGAGAGCCCCTCGGTCCGAACGACCGCTTGTTTCACCAGAAGATTCCGAAGACACCCGACGATGTTCTCTTGAGACTATGTGCCATCGCTTTTACAATTCCCTACCACCGATGTATCCTTATGGATAACTACCTACATTTGTCGTTCAAACATTCATCCCCAGTTGTTCTTGTTATTACAAGATACACCAAAATTCTCTCTATTGTTCTGAGAATACTTTGTGCCTACTGCCTTGCAGTTCTTTGCCACTTGAATACCCCTACGGATAATTCTCGCTCTTACCGAGTATCCGCACATCCCCAGTTGTTCACGTGTTTCACAAAATTCATCGAAATACTATCCGATCTTTCGAGAATCCTCATTATCCTATGGCTCCTGAAATGCTTGTCTGCCTGCATTTTGGTTAATTCCAAATGACTAGCAATATTCATGGATGTCCTTTGCCTTTATCATCTTGGGTCTCTTGATTCAATATGTTGCGAATGTTGCAATCCTTAATCAGATCCTAGAATTCATCCTTTCGGCTCAGACGTTATTTTAAACATGAGCTCAATCTCGACCAATCAAATTGCCATCGATTGTACCCCTAAGCCTACTCAACTTATCCATCCTTGATCAGAGCGATGCTTCTGATCCCTTGATTTGGAAATCATAATTCTTTTGCATTTGAGCTTTAAATTAGTCAGTTGTTTCTATAATCAGATCTCCTTGCATTCTTCTTCCTCTGGTTGAGTATCGATGCTCACATCAGATCCCTTGAGGACCTTCGGTTCCTTTGTTGGATTTTATCCGACGGTGTCCTTCATACTGAATAACCTCGTGAGCCTTTCCATGGGTATGCAATGCCTTTGGTAAATTGTATCCTCTGCTTTGTGAACCATGCTCTACTTTCGAGCTTGTGTTAATTACTTCTAAAAATTTGTGGTATATGTTCCTAAGATGCCTCGATGGGTTGAACTAATGCCTTAACTAATCTATGTGAGCCCGAAAGATTTCACGGGCCATACTCATCTGGTATTTCACAAGGTAAAACTTTCAACACTAATGCCATTATCAAAACGAGAAGTGAATGTAAGGTTCTGCTTTGGAGAAGTGGGGGTCAACCTTGAACTTTGTGTTCATGCCCATGGACCCGGTGTGGAATCTATCATGAAAGCTTCTTGTATTAATAATGGTCCCCTTGTTATAAGTTCATCTTGTATCTATGTTGGTCCTTTGCGACCGTGGTTCCGACCATGATTGATCATCTTCGATCCTTTTCTCGGACAAGTTGAACCACTTGTCCTTTGCAGATCAATGCACTCGTCCAACCTCTATTATGATCTACCTTCGACTATTACCCCGTGGTATCTCGATAATAGCACAGAACCATATTACTTCTTATGAGTTCTTCAAGTATTATTTCTCACCGATTCCAATTTTCCCCGGGTTTTGAGTTGTTAGACACTCAAGGACACTGATAAGTGAATCAGTTTCGCACTCCGATTCAATAGCTCTAAGTAATCTCCGTTGCTTATGAGTTTATTAATCCTTCAAGTCATTCCTAGCTTGGTCGGCTATATCATTAATGTGCTAAATTTTAAATGTGCTACCTGGTCCTTATTCCCAGAGCACAACTTTTGATGATGAGCTAAGCTTACATCGATCTTCCTTGTCTTATCGTTCCACCTTGAACGACAAGCTTGTATTCGATTTTGTGTCCTACTCATGGTCCCAAGATCATTTCGCTTCATCATTCCTTTGACTTGATGTCATCGCCGGTCGATTACATCTCCAGGAAACCTCTCGACAGAATTTGTCATGATCATCATCAACATTCTGAGCTCTTCCAGGATATCAATTGAATTCATGATGAGGAATACCATCCTTTCCCTCGATGATTGGTATTATCATCGACCACTTTATTGCCTTCCTTTCAACACAAACTTGTCCGTGTTTTATGTTATACCTTGAGTTCCTTGCTATCTAGCATATGTTCTTCTTTACCTTGGATTATTACCATCTTTTTATGTCAAGAATGTCATGGTAATTTCACCACCTCTTAAGAATTCTTGATATATGCGATACTTCTTGCCATATCCGTTCATTCCTTGGTCGCGAGTTCAAAACTTCTAGCAACCCTATTGCTTTGAAGTTAATGGTCGATATTTCATTCTTAGACCATTGGTTATTGAACCACCATTCTAACTTTGATCATGCTACCTAAACCGATATTTCGGGTGGACCTTTCAACCAATGTTTAACTGTGTATGTTTTCCTCGAGCATACCTCTTTATATCATTTGATCTGACAAATGTTATCTCCTTGTTCACATAAGTGTGGAAATCCATCTTTTGAAAATCTCAATGAATTGTCTCTGAGTCAATCAGCCACCTCCTCACCTCTTCTTGATTTAATGATGAACTCTTGTTTCGGAACTCACTTGCATAGTCCAGTTCCCGAGAATTTTACAATGTCATCTCGACAATTTGTGTTACACCTTTCTTCTTAGGCATCCTGAGTCTGAGGTATCCTAACACCGATCAGATATGAATCTCGGTCAAATATGATGGTTGGAACATTTTTCCAAGAGTTATAACACTGGTCTTTTATGACCCGGTAAGGTGATGGCATGCCCAGCACACCTGGTCGGATGAGCTGTTGTTATAGTTTCCTCTTTAGCAAGGTTATCCATTCTTCCATGAAGAAATTGAAAGACTTATTCTATGAGTTGTTCCTGATGGATCCTTTGTGTATCCCAAAGTCTGACCTTTGCTTGAATACCATGTCAACGCTATCTCGAAGCATGTCTATGGTACTCCGATTTTCAACAGGATCATTTGAAGCCCAATGCTAAATGTTTCCTGCTCAATTATCGAAACACCGTTGTATGGGTAATGTCATGAAATTCCTCTCCCATTACCTAAATGGTTTTCTACTTTCTATCCTGTCATGGATATCATGCACTGCTTGTCCTTGGGAAGGTTATACCCCTGAAATATGTGTTTAAACACATTATCCTTTCCATTGTTGTTTAACCTGATGATCACATTTTCCTTTCCATTGGGTTGTTTAACCTTTCTTGTGATCTATATGATCTAAGCAGTAATATTCTCCTACTTATATAAACCCCTCGGTGTACAGTTCTGTCAGCAAGACCCTGTTACTATTGTTGATGACATTCCGGTAGCCACCGATGGACGAGAACTTTGCCTATTGGTCCGCCTCGTTCAACGAGCGGGAAAATGGTTCTCTTCGTCCCTCGCCCTTGGTACCGACATTGCCGACATAATTGATAGTCTATCCTCTGACATGCCTTGTTATCATGACTGTGCAAAATATCACCGTCCTTCCTACTTTTGAACCACATGGTGGGCCCATAACCCACAGTTCCACAGGATCGAAACCTGACTCTCCTGTAACCCCGGTTTCCAAGGTTATTCCTCGCGCTTGAATCTGTATGCGTCCACAGGTCACCTTCCTAGAGATGATCTATTCTAGTATCAGACGCAATATTTATTCGTGTTGCCTTGAAACCCTTTCATCTTCTGGCTAGGCATTGAACGATTGCCTGGCTGCTTGAAACTTCTTATTGTACCTTCGAACTTTACTCTTGATGTGTTTTATTTGTTCAACTCGAGAGGTACTCGTATGATCACTCATGGGTTAAACCCAGATTATTACCCTTATAGCATTCTGTCGTAGCCAATCTGCCCCGTTACCTATTCGTAAGAACGATGGAACCCCCGAAGAAAGGATGAAGACTTCATAATGATGACCTAAAGCAGTGGAATGAATACATCAATGTAATGGATTGACCTCTTTGAGAAAAGCAACCAAGACCGAGGAGATCCGTTAGAATTTTGTAACCAGACTTCCCCCCTTAAACACCTCTTAAATCTAGGGACGAGATTTCTTGTAGTGGAGGAGATTTGTGACGCCCGGATAATTAAGCTACAACAACCCTCTGCTAATGATGCCACGTCACTTTGATTACTGTTGCTAATCTCGCATTAGTTCGAAACCGATTCAAGTTCAACTTCAAAATCAGGCAAACAACAAAAGTTTTCCAACAATAAAACTAAAATGTTCAAAATGTGTCGGATAAATCATAGGTAATTGTGGTGGAGAAACCAAATTGTGGTAAAGAGTATAAAGGCTCTAAAGTAATTAAACAGTAGCTAAAGCAATTAAATAAATGCCTATTGAGTTTTATAAAATATTGGATTATTTTATTTTGGGTTAAGGATTAATGTGGCAGGGGTATATTTACAAATACTAATTTAGGTGCTAGTCTTAAATTTTACAAAACTAAAATAAAAGTAAACTAGAAATGCAACACAAAAGAGTAACTAAAAAGAAAAAGAAAGACACAGATAAGAAGCTTCCCTTCCCCCACTAGGCTTCGGCCTAACTGGCCTCTCGGCCACCAGGCCGGCCCACCCCACTCCCCATATCCTCCCCTAGGCGACCAAACCCTAGCCCGACCGCACTACCCCCCACTCCTTCCGTTCGATCCCCTCCTCCCTCCTCGCGCCGCCAGGAGGAGACGCTGAGAGGAGCGAGAACCCCCGCAACCCCTCCCCCCCCCCCCCCCCCGCACGCGCCCTTGCCTCGGGCCACGCCGTTGGCGCCTGGCGCCCTACCTCCCCTATGGCCATTCTCCTCACCCGCGTTGGCCGCGCCGGCTCGCTGGCAACCGCCCACAATGCCCGCATCTGCTGCCCCGCTGCTCGCCGCTCGCTTCTACCCAGCTGTCGCGGCCCAGCGCCCGCCGCCGCCACACGCGCAACTAGCGCCCGCCCATTACCGCCTCTCCACGTCCAAGAGCTCGCCGGGGATCATCTTCATCGACCGCAACCACCGGACCGAGCCGGGACGACGGACCGCCGTCGTCCCCTTCGTCCTCGAGCTCGCTGCCACTCCCCTACACTGTCCATGAGCACCTCCCTCTCTCCCCGTCCTCGTCGCCCGATCCGGCCGCCGACGCTGCCACACATGCGCTGGCCGGCCCCTGCCCTTCGCCCTCTTGCAGCCGCTGTCGCCCATGGCGCCCCCCTGCACGCCCTCCCGGCGCCTCGGCCTCCTGCCGCTGGCCATCCCGCAGCCACCATGCGGCGCGCCTCCTCGCGACGCACCTATAGCCCCAGCCGCCTCGCAAACCGTCGTCGGAACCAAGTGCGCGGTCGTCGTCAGCAAGCTCGGCCTCACCGCCATTAACGTGCTGACGTGGCGCGTGACTAATCCCTATTTCAGCACTAACCCGAACACCTAAACAGGCACTGACATGTGAACCCTCCCTAATTAACCTAAACGTAAATAATCTATTTAACTAATCTAACAACCCAGTGTCAATGACACGCGGCCCCCACCACTAAATAAAATGGCTAGATTAAACTGTTAAGTTAATAACCACTGACACGTCAGGCTCACTAGCTAATTAGTTTAAGTTAAAAAAACCTGTTGTTAAACTCTCTCACTGACCAGTGGGGCCGCTGTTCTGCTGACTGGGCTGCTGACTCAACCCTGGCCCACCAGTCAGCCTCTGCTGACTGGGAAGTTGACCAAGTCAACTGGGCCCCCCTGTCAGCCTTTGTTGCATATGGCTGGGTAAACTTCCTGTGTACCCATAGCACTTAAATATTAATTTAATTTCGAATTAAATTAAATCCAGAAATTAGAAAATCATTTAAAACTTTGAAAATTAATATAAAATAATCTATAACTCGGATGAAAATACTTTGTACATGAAAGTTGCTCAGAACGACGAGACGAATCCGGATACGCAGTCCGTTCACCCGCCACACATCCCTAGCATAGCAAACCTGCAACATTTCACCTCCGGTTCATCTGTCCGAAAACGCGAAACACTGGGAATACTTCTCGGATGTTTCCCCCCTTCGCCGGTATCACCTATCCCTGCGTTAGATCACCTCTAGCGCCGCATTGTCATGTTATGTTTTGATTGCTATGTTATTTATTGTGTTCCCCCTCCGTTACTTTTTCCGATAGACCCCGAGACCGTTGTTGGTACCCCTATGATCGACTACGGTGTTGACGACCCCTTCTTGCCAGAGGAACCAGGCAAGCCCCCCCCCCCTTGATCACCAGATATCGCCTATTCTTCTCTATACTGCTTGCATTAGAGTAGTGTAGCATTTTACTGCTTTCAGTTAATCCTATACTGTTGCATAGCCTGTCCTTGCTACTACTGTTGTTACCTTTACCTGCTATCCTACTGCTTAGTATAGGATGCTAGCGTTCCATCAGTGGCCCTACACTCTTGTCCGTCTGCCATGCTATACTACTGGGTCGTGATCACTTCAGGAGGTGATCACGGGCATATACTATATACTTTACACTGTTACATTACCTGTGATGCTGTTCGGAGATGGGGGCTGAAGGGGCAGGTGGTTCCACCTAGGTAGTGGTGGACCTGGGTTCCCAACGGCCCCGACTGTTACTTGTGGCGGAGCAACAGGGTAGGTTGAGACCACCTAGGAGAGAGGTGGGCCTAGCCCTGTTCGGCGTTCGCGGATACTTAACACGCTTAACGAGATCTTGGTATTTGATCTGAGTCTGGCTACTGGCCTATACGCACTAACCAACTACGTGGGAAAGATATGGGCACTCGGCGTCGTGGTATCAGCCGAAGCCTTCGTGACGTCAGTGACTGAGCGGCGCGCGCCGGATTGGAACATAAGCCTGCTCTTGTATTAAGGGGGCTAGTTCTGCTTCCGGCCGCGTACGCAACGTGCAGGTGTGCTAAGTGCGATGGGCCCATGTAGGATCGGAAGTATGTCTAGAGGGGGGGTGATTAGACTACTTGACCAAATAAAAACTTAACCTTTTACCAATTTTAGTTCTTGGCAGATTTTAGCTACTTTAGGACAAGTCAAGCAATCATCACACAATTCAAGCAAGCATGCAAAGAGTATACAGGCAGCGGAAAGTAAAGCATGCAACTTGCAAGAATGTAAAGGGAAGGGTTTGGAGAATTCAAACGCAATTGGAGACACGGATGTTTTTCCCGTGGTTCAGATAGGTGGTGCTATCCTACATCCACGTTGATGGAGACTTCAACCCACGAAGGGTAACGGTTGCGCGAGTCCACGGAGGGCTCCACCCACGAAGGGTCCACGAAGAAGCAACCTTGTCTATCCCACCATGGCCATCGCCCACGAAGGACTTGCCTCACTAGCGGTAGATCTTCACGAAGTAGGCGATCTCCTTGCCCTTACAAACTCGTTGGTTCAACTCCACAATCTTGTCGGAGGCTCCCAAGTGACACCTAGCCAATCTAGGAGACACCACTCTCCAAGAAGTAACAAATGGTGTGTTGATGATGAACTCCTTGCTCTTGTGCTTCAAATGATAGTCTCCCCAACACTCAACTCTCTCTCACAGGATTTGGATTTGGTAGAAAGAAGATTTGAATGGAAAGCAACTTGGGGAAGGCTAGAGATCAAGATTCATATGGTAGGAATGGAATATCTTGGCCTCAACACAAGGGTAGGTGGTTCTCTCTCAGAACATATGAGTTGGAAGTGTAGATGTGTTCTGATGGCTCTCTCCACGAATGAAGAGGAGGTGGAGGGGTATATATAGCCTCCACACAAAATCCAACCGTTACACACAATTTACCAATCTCGGTGGGACCGAATCAACAAACTCGGTCGGACCGAAATAGTAAACCTAGTGACCGTTAGAGATTTTCCGTGGGACTGACATGCAACTCGGTAGGAGCGATATGGTTAGGGTTAGGGCATAACGTAATCTCGGTGAGACCGATTACACAAACTCGGGAGACCGATTTGGTAATAAGCTAACCAGAGAGTTGGTCAGGTAAACTCGGTGGGACCGATTTGCTCTTTCGGTGAGACCGAAATGTTACAAAATGGAAACAGAGAGTTTACATTGCAATCTCGGTGGGACCGATCCGCTCTTTCGGTGAGACCGAAAAGTTACGAAAAGGAAACAGAGAAATTGCAATCCCATCTTGGTGAGACCGAGATCCCTATCGGTAGAACCAATTTGCTAGGGTTTGGCAGTGGCTATGACAAGTGAAACTCGGTGGCGCCGGATAGAAAGAATCGGTAGGTCCGAGTTTGGCTTAGGGTTTAGGTCATATGTGGATATGGGAAAGTAGCTGAGGATTTTGGAGCATATCATTAAGCACATGAAGCAAAAAGGTCATTAAGCAACACCTCATCCCTCCTTGATAGTATTGGCTTTTCCTATGGACTCAATGTGATCTTGGATCACTAAAATGTAAAATGAAGAGTCTTGAGCTTTTGAGCTTGAGCCAATCCTTTGTCCTTAACATTTTGAGGGTTCCACTTTCACCATCCATGCCATGCCAATCACTGAGCTTTCCTGAAATAATTGTCTTGGAATAGCATTAGCTCAATGAGCTATATGTTGTTATGAATTACCAAAACCACCTAGGGATAGTTGCACTTTCAATCTCCCCCTTTTTGGTAATTGATGACAACATATAGATCAAAGCTTCGACAAATGATAATAAGAATGAATTATATCGTCGCTTTGAGAAGTATGTGATAAGTAAGAGCTCCCCCTAAATTTGTGCATATTTAAAATTTGCTTTGGACTGCAAATGCACAAAGAGTTAGAATCATGGGTTACTCTTCCATGTCACATACATCTTGGTGGAGCGCTCAAAATGATAAGAATTAAATACATGCACTCATCACCAAGAAAAGTGAATGATCACATAAGATAGATAAGGTATATCAAGCATGCATAAGTGTAGCTTATGATCAAACACATGATCATCAATGTCTCACAAGCATATCAAAGTATCTCGACCAAAAGCAAACTAAGTTTGAAAAACCACCAAATAAAGCAAGAGAGAATAAAAGCAACACTCTCTCTTGAAGCCTATGATCTATACATTTTTCTCCTCCTTTGGCAACAAGTTACCAAAAAGTTCCTAGAAAATGCATAGTGCTAGATCGACACTCAGGCTTGATCTTCTGGTGGTGGTGGAGTCTGAATCACTCCAAGGACGAAGACTTCTGTAGACGTGGTTGGAACTGGAGCTGAAGTAGATGCTGGAGCTGGTTGGGCTGGTGCTGTGGCTGGAGCTGAGGTGGTGGCTCTTGTGTCAGCACTGGCACTGCAGACGACCTCTGGGCTCGTGGCACTCTGGCAAATGCATCAGTGGTAGTCTTCCCTTTCCTCTCCTGCATGTCATCTTGAAGTTGCTCCACTGCAGACTGAATCTCTGTCACTTTGACATCCAAGTCATGGAACTTTTGTTCTACGATTCTCTCTAAGCTCTCCTGGTTCTGAGTGAGGGTGGCCAGTCCTTTCTCTATCCTCAGGGTGGATGCAATCAAGTAACTGAGCTGCTCTTGCTTGGTTTTCAAGAAATATTCAGATACCTCCTCTTGAGTTGGCATCTTTGCAGCTTTCTCCTTCCTTGCCTTCTCCTTCTGTGCTTGTGCATGGGCTGAAGATGGTTCATCCTTGTTCATCACAACTTCATTATCTTCAAAATCTGGATGAATAGGCAAATGTTCCTTATCCAAGAGGTATATGCCTGTGCCCATCTTGGAGTTAATCAGGTCCTGGATCTGAGGGGCATATCCACAGCTCCTCTTCTGGTCTGCTGCAGTCCTCTTGATTGTTTCTACCATGAGGCTCATGACTTTGAATTTTTGTGGCACATCAAAGATATGAAGCAAGTTGATTGCATGGCCTCTGATCATCTTGTGATCACCTGACTTGGGCAACAAGGTGTGCCTCAGTATCCAATTGATGGTTGGCAATCCTGACAGAAGATAATGTACTGATCCAAACTTGAAAGTGTCAAGTGCCTTGTTTGGGATCTCCTTGTACATGTTGGACATAGAGTTGTGGTCCATCTTCTTCTTGACATATATATCTAGGTCATCCTCATGCTCCTCTGGGGCATTGATGAGCTGTGCCCACTCAGCAACTGTTGATTGGTACCTCGTACCTTCATACATCCATACAATTCTGCCATCTGGATAAAAGTGTGCTGTGGAGTAGAACTGCATGATCAGCTCTTCATTCCACTTTGTGAGCTTCTGCCCAACAAAGTCAGCTACTCCACATGCCTTGAAGCTGTCTTGCACTCCAGGATAGTGCTCTTCATTGTCCTTGATGTATTCCCAGTCGACCCATCTCATGTCACAAACAATGGGCTTCTTATCCAATAAGACTGTCTCATAGAAGTCCTGCTGTTCCTTAGTGTGGAACCTGTAGTCAATAGCAGTTCTCCTCCTGGTAGCATAAGGATCTTCTGCTCTCCACTTTCTCAGCCCTGAGTCTCTTCTGATCTTCATATCCTCAGCCACAGGATGAGCATCATTGTGGTCTGGGATCTTGGGCTTCAACTTTCTGAGAACTTGTCCTTCCTCTTCTTCTGCAGTGTCAGGCACTGGGGCCTTGTTCTTCTCAGCAGCTGGGATGCTCATTGTATTCCTCTTTGGAGCTATCTTGGCCTTTCATGCAGTCTTGGGTGCTTCCTTGGGCTTGGATGCCGTAGCCCCTGATTTGATTGCATCACCCATTAGCTTGGGTGCCTTAGGTGCTGGTGCAGCAACCACTTCTTCTTCTTCTTCATCAGAAGAATGCTGTTCAAATTCAGCCATGGGATCAACTTTCTTGCACCATCTGCCTCTTTTCCTTTCCTTCTTCCCTTCGGCGGCAACTGGCTCTTTGGGTGCAGGCTTCTCAGGAATCTTTGTTGAGGCTCTGGCCTTTGGCATAGGCTGCCTGCCTGCTGACCTTTTGATTTTCATCCCTAGCTTGATGGCTGCAGCTGAGCCATACTCCTTCTTAAGCACAACTTTCTTGGAAGTAGCTTCTTCTTCTGCCACATAGTCCTCATCCTCTGATTCCGAGGTTCTCTTCTTCCTTTGTCTGGTGGCAGCTTTTGGCAGGTTACTGGGAGTGCTCCTGCTGCCTTCATCTGAAGAACTGGAGGGACTACTGCCCTCACTCATGTGCACTAGTTGTTCTAACATGTTCTGGCTGTCACTCTGATCTGACATGATGAACAAGCTGACTGCTGACCCTGTGAATAGTTTATAGATGAGGTAGAGTGGATAAGCATCACAAAAAGCAGAGATTTTTGCAAAAGAATGATTCAAAATCTTAGTTTTAGTTTCCCACAAAAATCATTTCGGATCTACCGATTTTTAAACTCGGTGATACTGAAGCAGTTTTTGGAACCTAAACTAGTGAACTCGGTCAGACCGAGTCACAGTTCGGTGGCACCGAGACTGTTAGGGTTTCACAAAGTTCCAAAATCGGTCACACCGATTAGCAATACTCGGTCAGACCGAGTCTCACTTGTGCAATGGCATGAGCCAAATCGGTGGGACCGAGTTTTTCAACTCGGTGGGTCCGAGATGGTTTCGGCGGAAACCTAACCCTAAAATTTCGAATCAAACCTATTCTACGAATCGCATTGACTGGATTAGAGTGTTTCAAACGTGGCTAGAATCAATGTGATCACAATGTGCTAGGAATCGGATTGGGGAATAGCACAAAGATCGAGTCCATACCCTAGTTCGGCGGAGACTCGCTACGGCGGCAACGGCGGGGTTGAATTCCGTTGACGGCGACGGAAACCAGCGACTGGAGGCGGCTGGCGGCGAGGAGACGATCCGGAGACCACGTTGGCAGAGCGAGCTATCACGCGGGCGAAGGGGTTCGGAGAAATTTCCAAATTTTTGCCCGTGTCTATATATAGCCCGACCCTGTCGGTGTGACCGAGTGGAACAACTCGGTGGCACCGAGATGCAAAACTGTATACAGTTATTGCAACTCTGTGTGACCGAATGGTTCAAATCGGTTGCACCGAGATCGAAAACATAGATCAACTTAATGATCTCGGTAAGACCGAAAGTGGGGTATCGGTCAGACCGAGAATCACAAAGAGGTTTTGGAAGTTTAAGTCTATGACGAATCAGGGACTCCGAGTGCTCCTCACACAGAGTGGTTCGTATCTGACTTGATCAATTTTGTGATGTAGCATGAATAGAGTTTGAGACGAGAAAAGCATAGATAGCTAGAGGAGGTTCTTAGGCATTCTTGTCCATCCACTTGGCAAAAGAAAAATAAAGCCAAACAATCAAAACAACAAGTGGATGTCCTCGAATGAGTAAAATATGCAACCAACATGCTCACACAATAAAATGGCAATTGAAATATGTGACAAAGCATGCACAACCAATTCTAGCATCTATCAAGCAATTGGCGATGACTAGGTCATCTATATATGAGTATATTGACTTAGGAGTCAAATGAGAACACTTGATCATAGGTCATACTGATCGTTTAAGCTCAAGTGGGGTTACCACTTTTACATAAAGCATTATTGTGTTCACATCATTAGAGTTGCTTTAGCTCAAGTCTTAGAGTAAAGCTCCCCCTAGATGTGATATCCCCCCTAAGAGGGATGAACTAACCTTGGGTTTTGTCGATGATGACTTCATGTAGATGTTGAAGATGTGGATGCTCAATGTTGATGTAGATCACTTGGAGCTAACCATTTGAGTGAATTGCACTTTCAATACCTACATGGGTTAGTCCCACAAGGAACAAACAAGGATATCCATAGACATAGAGTGATGCACACACAAGATGATGTCCATGAAAACTTTTAGGTTACCTTGTCCCTTGACTTACCAACAAGAGGGTTTGTGACTCCTTGAACTAGTGCAAGATGTGGAAGTTGATTTCACTTGTTCTTGCCAAAATGATAAGAGTGAAGTATGTTGGCGGAGTCACCCTCAAGAACTCTCTAGTTCTTCTTCTTTTGGATCCACACCATCTTGATGGGAATCCTTGGAGTTGTAGTCGTACTTGATGAAGTGGAACTTGAAGTAGTCTTGGGAATCCACTTGACTAAGGTCTTAGGAGCTTCTTCAAATGTATCAATTTCCTCTTGAAGCTTGTCCTTGCCTTTTTGCTTGTAGTCTTGTGGTGGAAGATCATCGTGAGCTTGTGTCCCCTTAAAAGAAGTAGGATCATACCTCTCTTGTTGTGGAACAAACTTTGTCTTGGGGTATTGATCTTCTTCCCACTCAACTCCATTGGCATTGAACTTTCGTTCAAAACCAATACCTTGATTCTTCCGGTGCCTTCCTTGATTGCGTACAATTTCCTCGAATTGCTTACTCCCGTCAAGGCTTTTGTACACTCCTTTCTCTATGATTCCCTTCAATAAGTTATTTTCTTGCTCAAGTGTGACTTGGCTAAGAGAATCATTAGTGGAATCAAGAGAACTACTAGAAGCAATAATATTGGATTTAACGTGATCATTGTTACTACTAGAGGAAGAATCTTTCTTGTTCTTGTTACTAGACTTGACTTGAGGCATGTAAGTGGATAAGAGTAAACGCTTGGCAATGTAAGAAGAACTTTTCTTGCAGAGATCATCATTGATTGCCTCTAAAAACTCATGCTCTTGCTCAAGATTGAGCTTTTCAAAGCGTAACTTCTCATGAGCTCTTAAAAGTTCTCGATGATCTTCGAAGATAGTTTCATGAGCTAACTTAAGAGTGTTTAGTTCTTTAGTTAGAGCCTCAATTTTCTCCTTATCATTGTCATTCGTTTTATCTTTATTAGCATGATTAATTGACGTTTCATCATAGTATTCATCACTAGAGTTGTCAACAAGTAAATCATCATCACCTAACAAGTCATCTTCATCACTATTGAAATCGACATACTCGGGGTGTGTTACCTTAGGACCTTTGGCCATGAAGCATCTTCCAATTCCTTCATTTGGTGAGTCAAATATGTCGTAGGAGTTGGTTGACACAAGTGCTAGACCGGCAACACCTTCATCTTGAGTATATTCGGAGTCGGAGTGATAACTTCTCTCGGATTGGTTGTCGGAGTCGGAGCCGGATACCCATTCACCAACATGAGCTTGATGTCTTCATTTCGTGTAGCTCCTTGATGACTTTTCCTTTCTTTCCGAATCCTTGTTTCTCCGTGAGTATCTTCGTTCATAACGATCATCTCTACTCCTTCTCTCTCTTGATGGTGATTCTTCTCTTTTGCTTCTTCTTTTTGGAGAATCTTCTCTTCTTTTGTAGGGAGCCGTACACTCATTGGAATAGTGTCTGGGTCTTCCACAATTGTAGCAGTTTCGCTCTCGACTAGAAGATCTTTTGTCATTGTAGGACCTTGACTTGGAGCTTCTATCTTTGCTTCTACTCTTGTAGAACTTGTTGAAGTTCTTCACCATTAAGCTCAATTCTTCGTTGAAGTTTTGTTTCTCACTTGATGATGTGGGGGCTTCACATGAGTCTTTGTAAGCACCACTTGATTTGTTGTGAAGTTCCTCTTTATCCTTGAGTGACATCTCATGAGCAACAATTCTTCCAATGACCTCCGTTGGCTTGAGATCTTTGTAATTGGGCATCATTTGGATCAATGTGCACACGATATCATATTTTCCATCCAAGGCTCTTAGGATCTTCTTGATGATGAATCTATCGGTCATCTCTTCACTCCCTAAGCCGGCAATCTCATTTGTCATGAGAGCAAGCCTAGAGTACATTTCAGCGACACCTTCACCATCCTTCATTTTGAACTTGTCAAGTTGACTTTGAAGCACATCTAATTTGGATTCCTTGACGGAGTCGGTACCTTCGTGCATATCAATCAAAGTATCCCAAATTTCCTTTGCATTCTCAAGACGGCTGATTTTGTTGAATTCTTCGGGGCACAATCCGTTGAAGAGAATATCACAAGCTTGAGCGTTGTATTGCAGCATCTTCAACTCATCTGCGGTAGCTTCACGGTTTGGTTCTTTCCCATCGAAGAAGTCACCTTGCAAACCAACACACACAATAGCCCAAACGGCGGGGTTATGTCCAAGAATATGCATTTTCATTTTATGCTTCCAACTAGCAAAATTAATACCATCAAAATAAGGACCTCTACGGTGATAATTTCCCTCGCTAGACGCCATACTCTCCTAGGTTGCGAAACCAAGGCTATGACCACCAAAAGCTATGGAAATCAAAGCAAATGGAAACCTGGCTCTGATACCACTTGTAGGATCGGAAGTATGTCTAGAGGGGGGGTGATTAGACTACTTGACCAAATAAAAACTTAACCTTTTCCCAATTTTAGTTCTTGGCAGATTTTAGCTACTTTAGGACAAGTCAAGCAATCATCACACAATTCAAGCAAGCATGCAAAGAGTATATAGGCAGCAGAAAGTAAAGCATGCAACTTGCAAGAATGTAAAGAGAAGGGTTTGGAGAATTCAAACGCAATTGGAGACACGGATGTTTTTCCCGTGGTTCAGATAGGTGGTGCTATCCTACATCCACGTTGATGGAGACTTCAACCCACGAAGGGTAACGGTTGCGCGAGTCCACGGAGGGCTCCACCCACGAAGGGTCCACGAAGAAGCAACCTTGTCTATCCCACCATGGCCATCGCCCACGAAGGACTTGCCTCACTAGCGGTAGATCTTCACGAAGTAGGCGATCTCCTTGCCCTTACAAACTCCTTGGTTCAAATCCACAATCTTGTCGGAGGCTCCCAAGTGACACCCAATCTAGGAGACACCACTCTCCAAGAAGTAACAAATGGTGTGTTGATGACGAACTCCTTGCTCTTGTGCTTCAAATGATAGTCTCCCCAACACTCAACTCTCTCTCACAGGATTTGGATTTGGTAGAAAGAAGATTTGAATGGAAAGCAACTTGGGGAAGGCTAGAGATCAAGATTCATATGGTAGGAATGGAATATCTTGGCCTCAACACAAGGGTAGGTGGTTCTCTCTCAGAACATATGAGTTGGAAGTGTAGATGTGTTTTGATGGCTCTCTCCGCGAATGAAGAGGAGGTGGAGGGGTATATATAGCCTCCACACAAAATCCAACCGTTACACACAATTTACCAATCTCGGTGGGACCGAATCAACAAACTCGGTCGGACCGAAATAGTAAACCTAGTGACCGTTAGAGATTTTCGGTGGGACTGACATGCAACTCGGTAGGACCGATATGGTTAGGGTTAGGGCATAACGTAATCTCGGTGAGACCTATTACACAAACTCGGTGAGACCGATTTGGTAATAAGCTAACCAGAGAGTTGGTCAGGTAAACTCGGTGGGACCGATTTGCTGTTTCGGTGAGACCGAAATGTTACAAAAGGGAAACAGAGAGTTTACATTGCAATCTCGGTGGGACCGATCCACTCTTTCGGTGAGACCGAAAAGTTACGAAAAGGAAACAGAGAAATTGCAATCCCATCTCGGTGAGACCGAGATCCCTATCGGTAGAACCGATTTGCTAGGGTTTGGCAGTGGCTATGACAAGTGAAACTCGGTGGCGCCGGATAGAAAGAATCGGTAGGTCCGAGTTTGGCTTAGGGTTTAGGTCATATGTGGATATGGGAAAGTAGTTGAAGATTTTGGAGCATATCATTAAGCACATGAAGCAAAAAGCTCATTAAGCAACACCTCATCCCTCCTTGATAGTATTGGCTTTTCCTATGGACTCAATGTGATCTTGGATCACTAAAATGTAAAATGAAGAGTCTTGAGCTTTTGAGCTTGAGCCAATCCTTTGTCCTTAACATTTTGAGGTTCCACTTTCACCATCCATGCCATGCCAATCATTGAGCTTTCCTAAAATAATTGTCTTGGAATAGCATTAGCTCAATGAGCTATATGTTGTTATGAATTACCAAAACCACCTAGGGATAGTTGCATTTTCAGACCAGAACCCCTGTGCGCTTAGGTTTAGACCGGCGTGCTGACCTCTCTGTTGTGCCTAGGTAGGGCTACGACGTGTTGATCTTCCGAGGCCGGGCATGACCCAGGAAAGCGTGTCCGGCCAAATGGGATCAAGCGTGTTGGGTTATGTGGTGCACCCCTGCAGGGAAGTTAATCTATTCAAATAGCCGTGATCTTCGGTAACATGACGACTTGGAGTTGTACCTTGACCTTATGACAACTAGAACCGGATACTTAATAAAACACACCCTTCCAAGTGCCAGATACAACCCGGTGATCGCTCTCTAACAGGGCGACAAGGAGGGGATCGCCGGGTAGGATTATGTTATGCGATGCTACTTGGAGGACTCCAGTCTACTCTCTTCTACATGCTGCAAGACGGAGGCTGCCAGAAGCGTAGTCTTCGACAGGATTAGCTATCCCCCTCTTATTCTGGCATTCTGCAGTTCAGTCCACCGATATGGCCCTTTACACATATATACCCATGCATATGTAGTGTAGCTCCTTGCTTGCGAGTACATTGGATGAGTACTCACGGTTGCCTTGTTCCCCCTTTTCCCCTTTTCTTTACTCAATTGTTGCGACCAGACGTTGGAGTCCAGGAGCCAGACGCCACCATTGACGACGACTCCTACTACACCGGAGGTGCCTACTACTATGTGCAGCCCGCTGACGACGACCAGGAGTAGTTAGGAGGATCCCAGGCAGGAGGCTTGCGCCTCTTTGGATCTATATCCCAGTTTGTGCTAGCCTTCTTAAGGCAAACTTGTTACTTATGTCTGTTCTCAGATATGGTTGCTTCCGCTGACTCGTCTATGATCGAGCACTTGTATTCGAGCCCTCGAGGCCCTTGGCTTGTATTATGATGCTTGTATGACTTATTTTATTTTTAGAGTTGTGTTGTGATATCTTCCTGTGAGTCCCTGATCTTGATCGTACACGTTTGCGTGTATGATTAGTGTATGATTGAATCGGGGGTGTCACAATAGCCCAGGGCACCCTTGAGGCCGCCACTATGCAACACAACGTCGCCGTTGAGGACAACGAGGCCCTCGTCACCAAGGCCATGCAGGCAGTGATGACACCCACCCTCCTCATGTAGGGTTTACTCGACTAGCGCAGTCCATTCTCTTTTCGCCGTTGACATGGTCGTGGCGAGCACATGCTCGTCGGCCGTTCGCCCTCCAAAGGGCCAGTTGTCGAGCTCCTCCACAACACTACAAATGAGCGGTGTTCATCCGACGCACGAGCATGATGTGACCCGCTTCTCCCACGTCGCCGAACGGTAGCGTGATCACGATGGCCACCCCTGCTCCCGCGGTCGTCATCGACCTCAACGACACACCCGGTCCGGTGGCACCGGCCAGTCGGCCACCGGCATGCAAAGGAAGCAGTCGCGGGAGATTCCTACTGCCAACCTTCCCGACGCCAACAACCTGTTCCACGGAACGCCCTACCCGACTCCAGCGCAAGACGACCCCGACTTAAACGATTTCATGGAGAACGTCATCTACAGGGGTCGTGGCCAAGTGATACGTCTCCAACGTATCTATAATTTTTGATTGCTCCATCCTATATTATCTAATGTTTTAGGCAATATTGGGCTTTATTATCCACTTTAAAATTATTTTTTGGGACTAACCTATTAACCGGAGGCCCAGCCCAGATTTGTTGTTTTTCAGTGTTTTGAAGAAAAGGAATATCAGACGGAGTCGAAACGGAACGAAATCAACTAGAGAAGTTATTTTTGGAAGGAAACCTACCGGATGGGCTTGGAGTGCACGTCAGGGAAGAAGGGAGGTGCCCACGAGGGTGGGGAGCGCGCCCCCTGCCTCGTGGCCCCCCCCTTCGGTCCACCAACGTACTTCTTTCACCCATATATACCTACGTATCGTAAAACTTCCAGGACAGAGATTAGATCGGGAGTTCCGCCGCCGCAAGCCTCTGTAGCCACCAAAAACCTAATCGGGACCCTGTTCCGGCACCCTGTCGGAGGGGGGGAACCCTCACAGGTGGCCTTCTTCATCATCCCGGCGCTCTCCATGACGAGGAGGGAGTAGTTCACCCTCGGGGCTGAGGGTATGTACCAGTAGCTATGTGTTTGATCTCTCTCTCTCTCGTGTTCTTGATTTGGCACGATCTTGATGTATCGCGAGCTTTGCTATTATAGTTGGATCTTATGTTTCTTCTCCCCCTCTTCTCTCTTGTAATGGATTGAGTTTTCCCTTTGAAGTTATCTTATCGGATTGAGTCTTTAAAGACTTGAGAACACTTGATGTATGTCTTGCCGTGCGTATCTGTGGTGACAATGGGATATCACGTGCCACTTGATGTATGTTTCGGTGACCAACTTGCGGGTTCTGCCCATGAACCTATGCATAGGGGCTGGCACACGTTTTCGTGGTGATTCTCCGGTAGAAACTTTTGGCACTCTTTGAAGTACTTTGTGTTGGATTGAATAGATGAATCTGAGATTGTGTGGTGCATATCGTATAATCATGCCCACGGATACTTGAGGTGACATTGGAGTATCTAGGTGACATTAGGGTTTTGGTTGATTTGTGTCTTAAGGTGTTATTCTAGTACGAACTCTAGGGCTGTTTGTGACACTTATAGGAATAGCCCAACGGATTGATTGGAAAGAATAACTTTGAGGTGGTTTCGTACCCTGCCATAATCTCTTTGTTTGTTCTCCGCTATTAGTGACTTTGGAGTGACTCTTTGTTGCATGTTAAGGGATAGTTATATGATCCAATTATGTTATTATTGTTGAAAGGACTTACACTAGCGAATGTATGAACCCTAGGCCTTGTTTCCTAGCATTGCAATACCGTCTACGCTCACTTTTTCCGCTTGCTACCTTGCTGTTTTTATATTTTGAGTTTACAAAAACCCCTATCTACCATCCATATTGCACTTGTATCACCATCTCTTCGCCGAACTAGTGCACCTATACAATTTACCATTGTATTGGGTGTGTTGGGGACACAAGAGACTCTTTGTTATTTGGTTGCAGGGTTGCCTGAGAGAGACCATCTTCATCCTACGCCTCCCACGGATTGATAAACCTTAGGTCATCCACTTGAGGGAAATTTGCTACTGTCCTACAAACCTGTGCACTTGCAGGCCCAACAACGTCTACAAGAAGAAGGTTGTGTAGTAGACATCAAGCTCTTTTCTGGCGCCGTTGCCGGGGAGGCTAGGTAAGTGAAGGTATATCTTTAGATCTTGCAATCAAATCTTTTTGTTTCTTGTTTTAGCACTAGTCTAGTTTATAAAAGAAAACTACAAAAAAATGGAATTGAGTTTGTCTCACACGCTTCACCTCTTTAATATCTTTCGTGAGTATGATGGAAAGGAAAATTGTGCCAAAGTGTTAGAAGAAGAATGCATTAAATTGTTTGGCACTAACTCTTTGAATGATGAGCATGATTGCAATGTTGTTAGTATGAATTCCTTGAATATCCATGATGCTAATGATATGCAAAGCCACAAGCTTGGGGAAGCTATGTTTGATGAAGATGGTATTTTTTGTCCCCCAAGCTTTGATGAGAAAATTTACTATGATGAAAGCATGCGTTCTATCTATGATGATTATTGTGATGACACCTATGTTATAAAGAATAATGATAACCATGAAACTTGTCATCTTGATCTTAACTTTCAATCATATGATAGTTATTTTGTTGAGTTTACTCCCACTATTCCGAATGAGAACAATTTTGCTTATGTGGAGAGTAATAAAATTTCTATGCTTGTAGATCATGAAAAGAATGATTTAGGTGTTGATTATATTGTTTAATTCATTCATGATGCTACTGAAAATTATTATGAGGGAGGAACATATGCTTGTAGGAATTGCAATAATATCAAGTTTCCTCTCTATGTGCTTAAAGTTTTGAAGTTATGCTTGTTTTACCTTCCTATGCAAGTTGATTATTGTTCCCATAAATTGTTTGCTCACAAAATCCCTATGCATAGGAAGTGGGTTAGACTTAAATGTGCTAGTCATATTCTTCATGATGCCCTCTTTATGTTTCAATTCCTATCTTTTGTGTGAGCATCATTGAAACCATCATGCCTAGATAGGGGCGTTAAACGATAGCGCTTGTTGGGAGGCAACCCAATTTTATTTTAGTTTCTTGCTTTTTGGTTCTGTTTAGGAATAAATAATACATCTAGCTTCTGTTTAGATGTGGTTTTATTTTTTAACTAGTGTTTGTGCCAAGTAGAACCTCTCAGAAGACTTGGGTGAAGTCTTTATGATCATGCTGTAAAAAACAGAAACTTTAGCGCTCACGAGATTAGCTAGAACTTTTTACTGGAGAGTGCTATTTAGTTGATTCTTTTTGCAGATGATTACTAGACAAATTCATCAGGTCCACCAATTTTTTTAGAATTTTTAGAGTTCCAGAAGTTTGCATTAGTTACAGATTACTACAGACTGTTCTGTTTTTGACAGATTCTGTTTTTCGTGTGTTGTTTGCTTATTTTGATGAATCTATGGCTAGTAAAATAATTTATAAACCATAGAGAAGTTGGAATACATTAGGTTTAACACCAATATAAATAAAGAATGAGTTCATTACAGTACCTTGAAGTGGTGTTTTGTTTTCTTTCGCTAACGGAGCTTACGAGTTTTCTGTTAAGTTTTGTGTTGTTAAATTTTCAAGTTTTGGGTAAAGATTCGATGGACTATGGAATAAGGAGTGGCAAGAGCCTAAGCTTGGGGATGCCCAAGGCACCCCAAGGTAATATTCAAGGATAACCAAGCGTCTAAGCTTGGGGATGCCCCGGAAGGCATCCCCTCTTTCGTCTTCGTTCATCGGTAATTTACTTGGAGCTATATTTTTATTCACCACATGATATGTGTTTTGCTTGGAGCGTCATTTTATTTTCTTTAGCTTTGATTGCTGTTTGAATAAGATACCAAGATCTTAAATTATTAAATGAGAGAGTCTTCACATAGTTGCATAATTATTTGACTACTCATTGATCTTCACTTATATCTTTCGGAGTAGTTTGTTGTTTGCTCTAGTGCTTCACTTATATCTTTTAGAGCATGTTGGTAGTTTTATTTTGAAGAAATAGATGAACTCTAATGCTTCACTTATATTATTTTGAGAGTCTTAAATAGCATGGTAATGTGCTTAATTCTAATATGCTAGGTATTCAAGAATAGTAAAAACTTTCTTTTGAGCGCGTTGAATACTAAGAAAAGATTGAAGCATGATAATTGTTTTGAGATATGGAGGTGATAATATTAGAGTCATGCCAGTGGAAGTAGTTGTGAATTTAAAGAATACTTGCGTTGAAGTTTGTGATTCCCGTAGCATGCACGTATGGTGAACCGTTATGTAACGAAGTCGGAGCATAAAGTGTTTATCGATTGTCCTCCTTATGAGTGGCGGTCGGGGACGAGTGATGGTCTTTTCCTACCAATCTATCCCCCAAGGAGCATGCACGTAATACTTTGCTTTGATAACTTCTAGATTTTTGCAATAAGTATATGAGTTCTTTATGACTAATATTGAGTCCATGGATTATACGCACTTTTTCCCATCCTTCCACCATTGCTAGCCTCTCTAATACCGCGCACTTTTCACCGGTATCATACACCCACCATATATCTTCCTCAAAATAGCCACCATACCTACCTATTATGGCATTTCCATAGCCATTCCGAGATATATTGCCATGCAACTTTCCACCGTTCCGTTTATTATGACATGCTCCATCATTGTCATATTGCTAGCATGACCATGTAGTTGACATCGTATTTGTGGCAAAGACACCGTTCATAATTCTTTCATACATGTCACTCTTGATTCATTGCATATCCCGGTACACCGCCGGAGGCATTCATATAGAGTCATATCTTGTTCTAAGTATCGCGTTGTAATTGTTGAGTTGTAAGAAAAATAAAAGTGTGATGATCATCATTTTTAGAGCATTGTCCCAAGTGAGGAAAGAATGATGGAGACTATGATTCCCCCACAAGTCGGGATGAGACTCCGGACGAAAAAAAAAAGAGGCCATAAAAAAGAGAAAAGGCCCCAAAAAATGAGAGAAAAAAAGAGAAGGGACAATGCTACTATCCTTTTACCACACTTGTGCTTCAAAGTAGCACCATGATCTTCATGATAGAGAGTCTCCTATGTTGTCACTTTCATATACTAGTGGGAATTTTACATTATAGAACTTGGCTTGTATATTCCAATGATGGGCTTCCTCAAAATGCCCTAGGTCTTCGTGAGCAAGCGAGTTGGATGCACACCCACTTAGTTTCTTTTGTTGAGCTTTCATATACTTATAGCTCTAGTGCATCTGTTCCATGGCAATCCGTACTCACTCACATTGATATCTATTAATGGGCATCTCCCTAGCCCGTTGATACGCCTAGTTGATGTGATACTATCTTCCCCTCTTTTTGTCTTCTCCACAACCACCATTCTATTCCACATATAGTGCTATATCCATGGCTCACGCTCATGTATTGCGTGAAAATTGAAAAAGTTTTGAAAATGTTAAAGTATGAAACAATTGCTTGACTTGTCATCGGGGTTGTGCATGATTTAAATACTTTGTGTGGTGAAGATTGAGCTTAGCCAGACTATATGATTTTGTAGGGATAACTTTCTTTGGCCATGTTATTTTGAGAAGACATAATTGCTTTATTAGTATGCTTGAAGTATCATTATTTTTATGTCAATATGAACTTTTGTCTTGAATCTTTCGGATCTGAATATTCATATCACAATTGAGAAGAATTACAATGAAATTATGCCAACTAGCATTCCACATCAAAAATTATCTTTTTTATCATTTATTACCTACTCGAGGACGAGCAGGAATTAAGTTTGGGGATGCTTGATACGTCTCCAACGTATCTATAATTTTTGATTGCTCCATGCTATATTATCTACTGTTTTAGGAAATATTGGGCTTTATTATCCACTTTTATATTATTTTTTGGGACTAACCTATTAACCGAAGGCCCAACCCAGATTTGCTATTTTATGCCTATTTCAGTGTTTTGAAGAAAAGGAATATCAGACGGAGTCGGAACGGAACGAAATCAACTAGAGAAGTTATTTTTGGAAGGAAACCTACCGGATGGGCTTGGAGTGCACGTCAGGGAAGAAGGGAGGTGCCCACGAGGGTGGGGGGCGCGCCTCCCTGCCTCGTGGCCCCCCTTCGGTCCACCAACGTACTCCTTTCACCCATATATACCTACGTATTGTAAAACTTCCAGAACAGAGATTAGATCGGGAGTTCCGCCGCCGCAAGCCTCTGTAGCCACCAAAAACCTAATCGGGACCCTGTTCCGGCACCCTGCCGGAGCGGGGGAACCCTCACAGGTGGCCTTCTTCATCATCCCGGCGCTCTCCATGATGAGGAGGGAGTAGTTCACCCTCGGGGCTGAGGGTATGTACCAGTAGCTATGTGTTTGATCTCTCTCTCTCTCTCTCGTGTTCTTGATTTGGCACGATCTTGATGTATCGCGAGCTTTGCTATTATAGTTGGATCTTATGTTTCTTCTCCCCCTCTTCTCTCTTGTAATGGATTGAGTTTTCCCTTTGAAGTTATCTTATCGGATTGAGTCTTTAAAGACTTGAGAACACTTGATGTATGTCTTGTCGTGCGTATCTGTGGTGACAATGGGATATCACGTGCCACTTGATGTATGTTTCGGTGACCAACTTGCGGGTTCCGCCCATGAACCTATGCATAGGGGCTGGCACACGTTTTCGTGGTGATTCTCCGGTAGAAACTTTTGGCACTCTTTGAAGTACTTTGTGTTGGATTGAATAGATGAATCTGAGATTGTGTGGTGCGTATCGTATAATCATGCCCACGGATACTTGAGGTGACATTGGAGTATCTAGGTGACATTAGGGTTTTGGTTGATTTGTGTCTTAAGGTGTTATTCTAGTACGAACTCTAGGGCTGTTTGTGACACTTATAGGAATAGCCCAACGGATTGATTGGAAAGAATAACTTTGAGGTGGTTTCGTACCCTGCCATAATCTCTTCGTTTGTTCTCCGCTATTAGTGACTTTGGAGTGACTCTTTGTTGCATGTTAAGGGATAGTTATATGATCCAATTATGTTATTATTGTTGAAAGGACTTACACTAGCGAATGTATGAACCCTAGGCCTTGTTTCCTAGCATTGCAATACCGTCTACGCTCACTTTTTCGCTTGCTACCTTGCTGTTTTTATATTTTGAGTTTACAAAAACCCCTATCTACCATCCATATTGCACTTGTATCACCATCTCTTCGCCGAACTAGTGCACCTATACAATTTACCATTGTATTGGGTGTGTTGGGGACACAAGAGACTCTTTGTTATTTGGTTGCAGGGTTGCTTGAGAGAGACCATCTTCATCCTACGCCTCCCACGGATTGATAAACCTTAGGTCATCCACTTGAGGGAAATTTGCTACTGTCCTACAAACCTGTGCACTTGCAGGCCCAACAACGTCTACAAGAAGAAGGTTGTGTAGTAGACATCACCAAGCCTTCCACCTCAAGGGCCAAGGCCAAGGCTTCGACCCGACGAGCCAAAGCCAAGACGTACGCGGCCAAGATGATGGCGCCGAACACATTGGCGACCATGAAAACCAAGAAGAAGAGGCTGACGGCCATGGCAACTCATTGCATGAAGAAATCTATTGCGAAGAGCAAGAAGAGGGCGTAGACATTGAGGAGGAGCCATTTGTTTATCGATGAGCTCATCCAAAGAGTCAATGCACAAAAGAGGAAGCAAATCATTCGCATGGGGTCATACACCAAAGATGAGGACAAGTTGATTTGCGAGAGTTGGAAGGAAATAGGGCAAGATCCCAAGGCCAGCGCTGAGCAAAAAGGTGACGTTTTGTGGGGGGGGGGGGGAGTTCATGTGACCTTTCATGAACGTAGGAAGTTTCCGCCCTACAAGTTTGCGAGCACGTGGCATCAATTCAATCCAAAAGTGGTAGTTGTTTATCCAACAAGAATACAACAAGTTTTGTGCCGCGCTTGAGAGCGTTGAAGCCCGTCCCGTGAGTGGCCTAGGTGTGGGCGACTTGGTATGAACTTCTTCTCTTCGTTCCTATGTCATGTTCATGTTTGTTTCATTTTGTGTCCTTCGCTATTACATTTGTGGCCTTCACATTGATTGTGTAGGCATTCCAAGCTTCGGAAGCCTTCAAAGCCCGGCATAAGAACAAGCCATTCACCCTCATCCATTGTTAGGACCCTCATCAAAGATTGCCCCAACTTCAAAGATCAATATGCCGCTCTAAAGAAGCATGGAGGGTCGGCGGCCGTGGCTGGGCATGAAGATGGAATGAAGAGGCCTAAGGGCAGGACCAGCTCGAAGGTGGACGAGAAGCATGTTGCGTCATCTTTCGCCTTGCAAGAAACTTTGCAAGGCATGATGACCTAAAAAGAAGCAAGGGACGAGAGAAAGCGCCAAGAAAAGGAGAAGCAAATGAAGGCCTACATCGAGTTCCAAACGAAGAAGCTCTACATGGAGGAGTCCATCAAGAGGAGAAAGCTCGAGATCAAGGAGGCCGTCCAAACGAAGAAGTTCAAGATCAGAGGCCACCAATGCAAACACCAAAGCGAAAGAGGTAGCGCTAGCTTTCATGACCGTGGACTTGAGCAAGATGTCGTAGAAAAGAAGTTGGTTCGAGAAGAAGCAAAAGGAGATGCTCGAGCAAGATGATTGAGCCAGCTTGTGTGCCGGCATGAACTAGGGAGGTTGCGAGACATGAACTATGGCCTCTTTTGTGTGTTGGCAAGTGTGTCGGCCCCTGACTTTGTTGGCCGGCGTGAAACTATGAAGGGTGTTCATTTTGTAGGCTGGCATGTATGCCAGTCACTGGCGCTCTGCCCGGCCTGAACTATGGCCGCGGTGCCTAATTTTAGTTTTCATTTCCTTTGCAAAAATTGAAGCGGCCGGACAAAATGTGTTCGCCAGTTGGATGCACTGCCAGCGCAAATGTCGAAACGGCCGAACTCGATACATTCAATAGGACTTGACTCCTGCCAGAACTCGAGACTGAGGTTGTTAGTTGGTTCAAGAGTTACCAGAGACTGCAATTCAGCTGCACACAGTGGTGGTTATCCAGCAGCAATCTGATGCAATGTAGTGATGATGCTCCGAATGGTTTGCATATCTCAACAATCAATGTCACGCCACTAACACCATTTGAGGAAGCTGGGGAGTATCTTGAGCTGACTGTGGACTATAGCGTGTAACATCTGTACTGTGGAAATAATATTTCAGGCACCTCAATATATCTATTACTCCTGCATATGCACATACTATCCCACTCCTGCAAAACTCACTCCTATAAACCGACATGGCTGTAAAACATTACAATTTTGCATGGTAGCTTGGCTAAAAGAGGAAGGCTTATTGCACATATAATTCCAAAGATAAAATCTAAACTATATCCATGAGATGTCAGTACAGATCTGTTTGTTTATGGTAAGGGCCGATTATAGAAAAAGGGGGAAGTCGGATTCACCTTCTATCAGAATAGTACTTAAAGTGTAATGAAATTAATCCTGTGAACGGTGTACATTGGAAAATTGAGTAACTTTACAACCCAGTTCCTACACCAAATCGAAGAAAAAAAAGATAGCAACCAGCCACCAACAAAGGCAAATGAACTGGGAGCACAATGAGGTAAACCATAGGTGTCATACAACCCAACCAACTAAGCAAGTAAGTACTCCCTCCGTTCCAAATTACTTGACCCATATTTATCTAGACACGGATGTATCTAAACACTAAACAAGTATAGATACGTCCGTATTTAGACAAATTCAAGTCAACTAATTTGGAACGGAGGGAGTACATGACAAAGTTCTTCCTAGCCCAAGCAACTAAACAGCTAACCGAGGCAAATCATTTGTCCATGAATTCAGACCAGCATGACAATAATGGTACTTGATGTAGAGAAATAGCTACGCTAATAGTAACAGATGACCTAGCTAATCAATCAATCTACTTGGTTTAAGTAACAACAATTAGAGTTGTGCGTAACAACAAAGAAAGCTTGCGATCAGGACAATGAATGTAGATAAGTAAACAAAAATTAGACTGAGAAAGTATGACCATTTGAAACATATCAAACTAAAAAAACGCATGATATTCTCAACAATAAAAGCAACATACATTAATCGGCAGCAGGCACTAAAATAGATAAGGTTGAAAACCTTAGAATTCACTGGAATATCATAATTGATAACCACCTCAAATCCTTGAATGTCAAGACCATGGCTCGCCATGTCAGTGCAAATAAGAATCTTGGAACCTTCTGATTTGAATTTGTTTAAAGCACCTAGTGTTTTGTCCTGATAAAGAAAGAGAATTTAATTATTTGAGGTGAGAAGTATTATTTATATTTAAAAGAAAAACATGTCTAAAACAGAACCCACTTAAATCTGCTCAACAGACTGCTTAATTGAATGGGAAAATCAAATATTTTTTGTCTGTCTCATAGCAAAGTTAAGAAAGTAAACCTAACTCATCTGGCAACTGAGAGAGGAGTCTTGTTGACTCACAGATCCGCACAAAGATCATGATGATGCCCCCTGGCAGCTCATTCAGAACATAAACAACATGACAACGCTGAAACCAGATGAACGGACAATAAAGGAAAATCAGTATTCAGTACTCCAGCCACTGATGGTAAAAAGAGGTATGGTCTCAAAGCAGAACATGTATGTATCTAAACTAATCTCCTCATCCAGAACATGAACAAGATAACAATCCTGAAAACAAAAAATGATGACTGGACAATAAAGGGAAATCAGTATTCCCGCCATTGATGAGAAAAAGAGAAAATTATTCTCAAAGCACAACATGTATATGTAATTAAACTAATCTCCTTAAGAGGTACGTGCAAATTTTTACCCCATGCATAAATAGATGCAGTGGTGACATGTTATGACCGGCATATTAGGGGCTTAGCCCAGTTAGTTTTGGCCCAGTTTATCTTATCGTTATTAGGGGCTTAGCCCAATTATCTTATTAGGAAGATTATATAAACTTGTGTAAGGACTCGTTCTAGAATTAAGCAAGAAGCAATCATATCTCGGCTTCCTTAGGGAGCAGGGAGACCTAACCCTAGCCGCCGCCCTGCTCTCTCTCTCTCTCTTGCGCGCGTGCGCGCACGCAACGACGGCGCCCCAGCATCGGCGACCACGCCTTCCTCCACGCCATCCCTCCTTCCACCCCTACAACCTGATACACGCCCTGGTAGGGATCCGGTTCCTACCAATTTGGTATCAGATAGCTTCGGTGCGATCATGTCCTCGTCGCCGCCCACCCCGTCCCTTCCACTGCCGACCGCGACGACCGCCCCGATGGCCACCACGGCCAGCGCCCTGCTCTTGCCAGTGCCAGTCACCTCCGCCGCGCCCGTCCCCGTCGTCTTCACCCCGGAGGAGATGACGGCTGCCATCCGGGATCTCACCCAGGTGGTCACGGGCATCTGCACGTTCCTCGCGAGATCCTATGGGCCGCATCCGCCTGTGCCCGTCGCCACCGCCCGCCGCCACAGCAGCCGCCATCCTCGGTGACCCCCGTCGCCGCCGCCATGCAGCATCTTCCATGGCAGCCACCACCAGCGACGAACCCCGGCGCCTCCACCATGCAGCAGGGGCAACAGCTGCAGCCGCCGCCACCGGCGACCGCAGCCCTAGGCATCCCGACGACGGGCCCGGGGGTGCCCATCCACCAGGTCCGGTTTCCCCCGTCGCCGTCTCCGTTACCGGCCTGGCTCGCTGGGTCCCTTGAGCCGGTATACACGCCAGCCTCGGTCGGGCCGCACGTGCTGCCCCTGCCGGCGAGGCACCCGGCCATGCAGTTTGGCGGGTCCTCGGGCTCCACCGAGCCCTTCGCCAGCGTCGACGGGCCCCTGTTCCACGGCGGCACCCTGATGCCCGCCTACTCGGCCCCATCATCCTCGCTGCTCCGTGCTGACGAGGCGCACCCGCCCGTCGTCCACGCCCAGCCGCTGCCAAGATTCTCCAAGTTGGAGTTCGCGACCTACGACGGCACCGTCGACCCCCTGAATTGGCTCAACCAATGCGACCAATTTTTCAGGGGGCCACGCACGCTCGCGTCCGACCGCACCTAGATCGCCTCGTATCATCTCCGAGGAGCCACGCAGACGTGGTACTATGCCCTCGAACAGGACGAGGGCGGCATGCCACCATGGGAGCGCTTCCGCGATTTGTGCCTCTTGCGCTTCGGTCCGCCTATACGCGGGAGCCGTCTGGCGGAGCTTGGGCGTCTTCCGTTCCTCACCTCGGTGCAAGACTTCGTCGACCACTTCCAGGCACTGGCGTGCCACGCCCCCGGCGTTTCGGCTCATCAGCGGGCTGAACTCTTCGTCGGCGGCCTACCGGACCACATCCGCGTGGACGTCGAGATGCGCGGGCCACAGGACCTCCAGACGGCCATGTACTACACCCGCGCGTTCGAGCGTCGCGTGGTGGCCATCCAGCAGGCGCCACCGGCCCAGGCCGTTGGGCCGCCCCCCTGGCCGGAAGTTCCCGCGTAGGGTCGGCCTACCCAGGCTTCCGCGGCACCTCTCGCCGCGGTTGCGGCACGCCCGTTCCGCCGACTCACCTCGGCCGAGCAACTCAAGCGTCGGCGCCAAGGGTTCTGCTTCAACTGCGACGAGCCCTACTTACCGGGCCACGTCTTCCCACGACTCTTCTACCTGGAGGCTGCAGACTACATTGAGGAGGACCCCGCCACCGCCGGGCTCGGCGACCAGCCCGCCCCAGTTGACGCGGAGGTGTCTGGCGGCCGTTGATCTTTCCCGCCTTCCAGGTCGAGGACGAGCTGTTTGTGCAGGCGGGGAGAGATGTCATGACCGGCATATTAGGGGCTTAGCCCAGTTAGTTTTGACCCAGTTTATCTTATCGCTATTAGGGGCTTAGCCCAATTATCTTATTATATTAGGAGGATTATATAAACTCATGTAAGGACCCGTTTTCGAATTAAGCAAGAAGCAATCATATTTGCTCGCCTTCCTTAGGGAGCCGGGAGACCTAACCCTAGCCGCCGCCCTGCTCTCTCTCTCTCTCACGCGCGCACGCAACGACGGCGCACCAGAGCCGGCGACCACGCCTTCCTCCACGCCATCCCTCCTTCCATCCCTACAACCTGAGACCACGCCCTGGTAGGGATCCGGTTCCTACCATGACACCTCTAGTAACACGCTCTTGATTAATGCTCATAATTTCTTAAACCACCCAGTCTAGTATTAACAACTAAATTTTGTTTCACAAATATATTAGACAATGACTTATTCTTTCACAAAGAAATGTGAAAGCAGAAATCCAACAAAACATAACTGAGAAAAAATCAACAGAATCTCGTATTCCATACCAACTTCTCAAGATCAACAGTCAGGCTGTCAGGGCAATGCCTTGCCTTCCTGCTCTTCACCAGCTATAAACCCCTTTGTTTGTACCTGGATGAGGAGGCAAATTTAAAGCCAGGAAGTAATATTTCAGATAACTAAAAAAAGAAACGTTCAACGGCTACTCCGTATATCTATAATACTGCATATGCATATACTATCCAACTCCTACACAGCTCACTCATATGAACCGAAATGGCTTACAATTTTACGTGGTGGCTTGGCTAAAAGAGGAAGGCTTATTGTACATATAATTCAAAGGATAAAGTCTAAACTATATGATTGATATGTCAGTACAGATGTTCCATGCTGTACTCTGGAGAAAATAGATTTTTTTTTTACAGTAAGGGCCTATTATAGCAAAAGGGGGATTTGGATTTTAGTTGGATGCACTAATCAGAATACTACTTAAAGTGTAATGAAATTAATCCTGTTCTGGTTTTTGGTAACCAATTGGATGGTTATCAAAACCACATTTTTTTCCACATGCGTGAGAGAAAAAGCAATTCACCGTTAGATTCAAATCCTTCAGAGTTAGTCCAATCTTAAAAAATTCCTCAAGCTCCACATGAACACCCCTTTAGTAATCATTTGACATGCCACAGTGAGCTCAAATATTGGCATGCTAATACTTGCGCACTTTTGCCTGGAAATTGCATCGATGCAGACAAACAACCAAGCATTGCCATATGTTCCACATTAGCATGGCAGAACCCCCAAAACAGTCAAACCCCACAATCATTTATGATTTGTTTCGTAGGGAACATCCTATCTATGATGCATACTGCAGTATTCTAATCCATCCTACTCTAAGCCTGAATTATGTAATTCATGAGCAATCTTAATGGACTCGTTAAAAGCAAGCCCATGACCGTCCCAAGTTTTATATTACCGAAAAAGGCGCTTGCCCCACTTTATAAATAAAGCACCAACACTAATACAACCAGTATCAACCAACTAACGGAAGCCCACAAGAAACAAAATGGAAGAGGTTTGAAACAGTCTAAGTAAAATAAGATATAGGCTGGGGCGGCAGCACAACAAACCCAAATTTTATATAAAGGCTACATCTGGACTCGAAGCAGAAGATAATTCCTTATAAGATTCTATAATAATCATACCTCCTAAGAGACAAGTAGAGTACCTTAAAAGGGCTCTTATATACGTGGTACATTCTAAAAAATGTGGTTAAAGGGGGAAGTTCCCTCCCTTAAGTTTGCGTTGTTAGGTAGAAGTGAGGCACCCTGCGGAGGCTGCGCCCTGAACAAGGGTGGGTGAGCTCACCGACGTGTGCGCTAACCAACCGGACACTGATCGGTCCTCTTGTATATATACATTCTAAACGAATCGAAACCATCATTCGATACTACTGTTTGGGTGTATGCTGGAGGCTTAGAAGTAAAAAACAGATTAGTTTGGTTCTAGGAGCATGAAAAGCGAGGTGAAAGAAAAATGGCTAACTGGAGATCAATAGCCATGCAAATTTCCCAAAGGAAGAAAGGAGTGAAGAAGGATCAAAGCTTGAGCTTGAGAAACATTATTATAATCAATCATGTAACTGTAAATCAGGATCAAGAAGCTCTGACTTGTATGGAGTAACTGCAAATCAGAAACAAATGGATGGCAAATTGGCAATGATATGGCCAATAAGTCATACGCTATACTGTTCCAAGCTTAAACCATCAATCATATCATCCTAAGGCAAAAATATGATTACCAATCCTAAACAGGCAGCCATGCCCCTGTTAACAGGCAGCCATGTACTCCTTCAGGTAACTGGTTGCCCGAGTAATTGCTTGGTATTTTAGCTTATCCTGTAAATTACTCATTTTTGCTAATATTACTCAGTGAGGGTAACTAGTACGATTAGTCAGGTGAGTAAACCAAGTTTTAAAACATTGTTGCCTGTTACTCAAGCAAAAGAGAAAGCTTACCATAGGGGCATGGCCAATCTTGACTGTCGTGCTCATTTTGCAGCATCCTCACTGAATGAACTGGATTACTGGAATTATACTCAAGCAACAGAGAATCTGCCTCGGACAAAACATTAGCATAATGCGCCTAATGGCACCACACGGCACAACAAAGAAATAGTTTTCTGGCAATAATAAAGCTCAACTCTTTGTAATCCTGCATTTTCATGGTCGAAGGATATGTACTCCCTCCGTAAACTAATATAAGATCGTTTAGATCACTACAAATGCCTCATGAAAGGATAATCAAAATTTGACTTCGGAGGTTGGAATTGTATTTAGCTAGGAAATTTTGTCCCCCTTACGAACTTTCTTATATCTTTCCCTACTAATAAAGCGCCTATTGTTTCTGGTCGTACGTCGTCTGTAATTTTGCAAAAAAGCCTTTCTGTTTTTGACAATTCAACCCGCAGTCCCTGTTTAAGTGGATCTGAGAAAACGCTTCGATTTTGCACAAAACGCCCTGTCTTTTGCGATATTCAACCCACTGTCCGAGCAGATTTGTGTAAAGGAAAAAACGCGACCACACGAGGAGCACGGGCTCGCCTCCTCTCCCTCATCGCCGCCGCCGCCGCCACCACCAACGCCGGCCGCTTCCGGCCACCTCCGGCGCCGCGCAGCACGCCCACGACCTCCCCACGGTCCGCGCCTCCCTCCCCTGCGTCCATATTCTCCTCTCCCATCCTCTACCGCCCGCTCACAACCCCACCCCCCGTGGCTAGGGTTTCGGGCAGGGCTTCGCCGGAGCCACGAGCGCGATGAAGGCGGCGGTGACTCGGAGCCACGAGCATGACGGAGGCTGGGAAAGGACTGCAGCACTACTGCTCGCGATGACAGGATGGTGTGTGCGCTGCCCCAAGGCCGGAGCCCACCGAGTCGTGCAATCACCCCTGCTGCTTCCTCCAGTCGTCCCTCCTCCATAGCTACATCTTGGTGAGATCCCTTCCACCCAAGCCTTCCCTCTTTCTTTCTTTTGAAAACTGATTCCCAATTCCTTGATCAAACCATGTTCCTCTGCTCCTGTAGGTCTTTCTTAGCTACCAGTACAATGCAGATTCCTTTCTCTATTCAAGTGATTTGGTTGTCTATGTATTACCTGAACTCCAAGGGAACCAACTTACATGGCGTATTGGATGGAGATCAGTAGATGTTTTCCTGATCTGTTCACTTCTTTTTAATAGGTCCCGTCAGATTACAAGCATGGGCTTTGTGCAATTGGCAGAAATCTGTTTGTAATCAATCAAAGACAATCAGAACATTTACTGAAATCTTTGTATGTGTTGATCCTATGAATTGCTTTGATTGGAAGTCCAACGACGATCTCATCTTATAAGGAACTCACTTTTCAAACATATGCATTGGTAGTTTTTATCTCTTTGCTTTTGCCTTCTGAACATACTGGATTCACTCTGTAGGAGATGGCACGGTGTTGCAAACAACTCATTATAGTAGTTAGCAAATGCAAATCATTGTATATTGTTAGTTATGTGTCTTTTCATATGAAATACTATTTGGCTGAGTTTTAATAAAACTCCTCAGATTTTGTATAGTGAGATTGTCTTCAGCAAAAAAGATCTGTATTATTATTGGGGTTCTTTTATTTTTGTTATAGGTGTTATTGGGGCGTTTTTTTTCATGGTTGGAAACAAGATGTTCCTGATGTTGGAGCTCACAGAGAAGGGTATTATGATAGTCTACTTACTTCTGAAGGTGCATTAGAAGATCGTGGATGTCCAGATTCTTTGGCTTCAGAAAGGTGGTGATAAAAATCCTGAAGTATTGTCAGCATTTTCCTCTTAAAATAGAGGGCAAATAAAGAAGGTACACAGTCGTGTTCATTGTCATGGAAAATTATTATCCTTTTTGTTATCCTGAGTAGTTGTTGTTATTTCTCTCTTTGAAAAACATCTGATGTAAATTTGTTGTACTCCAACTCACAAACCCTACTACTAGACCCAAAACCTACTACTAAATGGTTCCAAAAAAATTGCATGTTATTGTAGAAGTCTTGATCAATATTCTCGTGTTACTGTGATGTAGTAGACAAATTTTCATGCTTGGACATTTTTAACTTTTCTTATAGCAACTATTGCTCTGAAATTCTTTGTTGGTCTCTTACTTCTATTGACGGCAGAAGAGAACACATTTGGGTACACCCACCAGGATAGTTTGTTCTACGTTTATCTTACTTTGGGGTTGCAGACCCTAAGATATCAAGATAGCTCATTTACATAGTATATTAAATCTCTTGATGGTATAGCATGACATTGGCAGGAATTATTGATGACTACTTTGATGGGTACTTTTCTGAAGAAATGATTGTCCCAGGTACTGTGATGCTCGCACTTCTATCTTTCAATGCTTGCATATGCCATTGTGATACAAGAGTACTGCCAGATTTTGCAATGTTCATGATTCAGATTGACCATGATTGATACTGTTGTTTAAGATCATAAAATTTGTCATGGTTGATTAAATAGGCACAGTTGATTTTAGTCACAGACCCTAAGATATCAAGAAAACACTGCTACAAATTTAGAACTAGGATGTAGTTTTTCATAGTTCCTGTCAAGTATGCTTATTTGCAATCTAGGATCACAATTGTAAAGGTTAATCCTTTTAGTTGTGTAGCATTGCAGATCTCGGCTCTTGAAAATTTTCCTAACATACCAACACATTAGGTAGGATTTGCCTTATTTTGTAATGAGCAAACAAAAATGTTGTTAATATAACAAATAATTATGCACAGTAGTACATGGTTGGAAATTCCTTTCTTGTTCAATGCATATTAGACTGGAATTTGTACTGTTTGGTCTGCATTCACAATCAACATGGGGTGCTGAAGTAGTGTAAATTGTTTGAAGTTGCTTTTTGGCCAGTATATATAAGGTTGGAGTACTGTACTGTTTGGTCAGCCGTTTTGGTATGTATCGTTGAATCGACACCCATTAAGCTCTTTTTGGTTTCTATTATCTGTGAGCACATATGAACATCGATGGAAACTATTCTGGGATGAAACGTGAGCATGCCTTGGTGTACATATGAAGGAACTGATTTTTTCAGCATCCGGGGGAAGGTTTCCTGTTTTGATTTTACAATTTTGATTCTTTCCTTCATCGATGGTAAAAATTAACACACGTAGTTGTATACATATTTTGAAAATCGGAAGCGGTTTTAACATTTCACATGATATTGTAGTTTACGGTACTAGCTTGACGCTGCTCGGTGTGCTGTTGTTCTTCGTCGGCGTGGAGCTAGCCGTCGCCGCTATGGTACATGTACCCATTGCCTCCGCTTGACGTAGTTCGCGATGGACATAGACATGGGAACGTCGCGACGGAGATCCCCCACTCCAACCCACGGCTCCGGGGTGACTGGCGGTCGGCCAGTGACCGAGCTCAAAACCCGGTTCAGTGTCAATGGTGGGTTGTGCTCCAGTGCGAGGGGTGGTGGCGTTTTGAGGAGGAAACAGGTGCGTGCCTTTGTCAGTTGGTTTTTGTACTTCTACTTTTCACTTTCAGAATCAATCGTGATTCCATGGTGAGTCATTACCAACCAAATTATGGGGAGTTCTGCTCTAGGCAGCAGATTAGGAAGCAACAAACCCCGTCTCTCTGGTGCTCCAGTAGTGGATATTGCTGAAATAGCTAAAGGATTTAGTTGTAACACTTGCTCTGAACTTTACTCAACAAGCAAGTTTTCCAAATATTGAAGTCGAATTTTTTCAGGGTTCATATACATATACACAAATAGTGGGAAATTAATGGCCCTTAGATATTGTTGTGCTCTTTTGAAAAGCGGGTCTGTATACGACATACAGTGGACAAATTTAGCTTGCGGTTTTATGTATTCTAGGATCTATGATGCCCAGCAAGCGTGAACAAATTTAGCTTGCGGTTTTATTAACGCATCGCTATGCTTTGATATAAAGTTTAGGCGTAGTTCTACTTTATTGACAAATTAGCCTCCGGCAAGGTTCATATCTAAGACTTGGTTGGTCAATTGTTGCACGCCTAACTAAAATCTTTCCTTCAGGATATTTTTAGGTTTAAAAGACTTCTCATCATTATTTGCAAATCCATGAGATCTAGCATAGCTAGCCAGCCCATGATCTACTTGGTTGCACTCTCGACGCATCAGGGATGTGCAGCACTACTGAAAACAATTCATCTGCTCCCTAATATCCACATACCCGACAAACAGTCTTGATCTGCAAGTCCTAGTGAATTGCAGTGCCTCAAAAACTACGAGATGTCGATTTTCAAGATTACCAGGCCAGTTACCATTCATGTGGATGAGTGAGAGCACGAAACAGCCTCAGCTTCTACTTCCTTGGTGGTGTCTGAGCGGTTCAGTTCCCAGCGAGAACAACATCTGTCCTTTGTACTAAAATGATTATTCCTGTTGCAACATACTCCTCAGTACTTCCCATTATCTATGGGTATGTAATCTTAATGAAAATCATATGTTTCTGAATATCGCCATGTATGCCTCGCTTGATTTTCCCATACACCCAAAGTCCTATCAATCAATGTGTGCGCAGGTGATTAGATTAGAAAAAAATAAAGTTTGAAATTTGATAAGGAGTCCTGATGGACGTGTATATATATGCATGTGTTGTTTATATTTGAATCGAGGGAAAGTATAAAAACAATTTACACTTATGTGTTTGTCTAGAGGCGTCCTGATGGAATCCTCTAATACCACCAGGCCACCGGTACTTGTCAGCCTAGCAGGAGTAGCATGCATGATGAGAAATCACAATGCAATGGAAGACTACATTGAATGCGAGGGATCTCGGTGTCCAAGGTATACATGATGGCTTGGTGATGGAGCTTGGAGGCCGCAGGAGCCAAAGGCCGAGAGATCCCGCAAGAGAAAAAATGGATGAGATAGAGAAGCGGCGGAGATTGCTTATGGCCGGGTGGGACGAGGATGAACGGAAAGAAGTGGGTGCACATGACAAGGGGCTGACAGACAGCACTGTAGGGCACACGGGCAAGAAGTATGTGTTAGTTCGTTATGAAGCAACACACATGGGGTAGAAGGAGAAGGAGATGCTCGAGGGGTGGGCAGTACACGGGTGGTGTTCCTGGATGGGTAGAGTGGCAGTGTTGAGCCAGGGGGAGAGTTGGTATGGTGCGTGTGGGTAGGAGTATGCGGGATCCACCATGATGGTGCATAAGTGAACCCCTCATACTGAATTAGGTGGTGTGATACTTTCTTTCCCGTTGCAACGCACGGGCAATTTTCCTAGTATATATATATACAACCATTACTATCATCGCAGATTATGTAAAACAAGATGTTCAGCCATTTTTCAAAGATATTTCCAACTAATTAAAACAAGTCAAAACTGGAACATAACCATATAAGCCAAACCTAACTGTGTCGTTAAAGATAAGTTCCATGTGAAGTCATAGAAAACCAAGATTCGTTTTCTAAAGGAAAGTGCAGACCAACATCTCACCAAAATCATGACTTCACGAGAAATGAACTAGTTTCAGAACAGAAGCCAAACAACCAAGGATCAGCCAATAGATATTTAAGAAACGGACCTCAGTTAACAAATAAGATTTGAAACCATTTCAGTGAAGCTTTCATGAATTATTAGCCCAGCCCACCCAAACCCAGAAATAAAATAAAAGAGGCTTCATGTAGTGCTCCAGCTAAGCATTACAATTCCAGCTGATATAAGCCCAACTATTAAGTCAAAATCACTCAAGGAAAAGAAGTCATCCATGTGAAATTTCAGAAGCGTCTCACCTCCCTTGGGAGGCCGCGTAGAGCTTTATTGATTGATCAGGGCTTATCCCGTGTAGCGCATACATTGTTCTGTTACAGCCGTGGTTGGCTAGAAGAGAATAAAGAGGTAAGAAAAGCAGCAGTGAAAAGCAAATAAGCTAGAGGAAGACGGTGAGCGAATGCAAGCCGTCTGATCTTCTTCTCCATCGTCGATTCCCAGCCGTTCATTATCTGAACCGGTACAGCTAACTTTAGACTACAACACCTTGCAAGTTCAGCCTGAGAATGCCCCCTTGCGAGCATGAACTTTCTTCGAGAAAACGCAAAAGAGTTTGCATTTCATTTCATTGAACAGCATGAACTTGTCCTGAAGAAGCCGAAGGTTGACGACGCCATGCTTTGACTGTCTTGAAGAAGGCTGGGAATGTATGCTTCATGAAATCTGCGTCTTCCCAAGTTGCGACATCCAGTGGAAAATTCTCCCACTGTACAAGCCATTGGACAACTGGCAGATTGTTGCAAGGAATCTTTCGGGTCTGAATTATGATAACAGGTTCAGTTTTGGTATGCCCTTCAGGGTCAACTAGAGGTAAATCAGCACAGGGAACTGCATTGGGTCCAATGTGTTTCTTCAGCTGGCTGATATGGAACACTGGGTGGATACCCTCATTTGCAGCTGCAGGTGATATGCCACATTGCCCACGCGATACAGTATTCGAAATGGTCCATAAAACTTGCTTTGCAGCTTGATATGAGAGCGAAGGCTGAAAGCATTCAGACGATATGGCTGACGCTTCAAGTAAACCATGTCACTTACTACGAGAGTCCTTTCCACTCGCTTGCAATCTGCATATTTCTTCATGCGCTGCTGGGCAATTAAGAGACTGTGCTTCAGTGCTGACAGCAGTTGTTGTGTGCCAGTTAAGGAACCCTGTGCCTCACTGTCAGTAGTGCCTGCCATTGAGAACTCACTGATTTGTGGCTGTGGATATCCATATAAGGCCTCGAAAGGAGTCCTTTGGAGAGACGAATGAAAGGAACTGTTTTACCAGTATTCAGCCATGGGTAAATGCTGAACCCATTTCTTTGTATCAGTACAAACCACGCAGCAAAGGTAATTTTCAATACACTAGCTCACACATTCACCTTGCAAGTTCAGTCTGACAATGTCGCATTCTCCATTGGAGATGCATTTTGATGTATGAGTTCCATTTCAACAAAGACTTTCCCCAAAGATGTTTCCAGCTAATTAAAACAAGTCAAAACCAAGATTTGTTTTTTTAAAGAAAAACCAACAAATTGTATACCAGCATCTCAATGAACTAGTTTCAGAACAGAAGCCAAACACCCATAAGGATCAACCAGTAGATATTTAAGAAATGGACCTCAACAAACTCATTTGGGTGAAGCTTTCATGGATTAGTAATCCAGCCCACCCAGACCCAAAAACAAAATAAAATAAAGAGGCTTCATGTCTTGCTCCAGCTAAGCATTACAAAATTCAACTGATCTAAGCTCAACTGTTAAGCCAAAATCATTCAAGCAAAAGAAGTCATCCAATTTTAGCAAAAGAACCAATATTAAAGCACAGTGTCACATGGTGATTATCAAGGCAAAATGAACATAATTCTGTTCTTAACAGTTCAACATAGAAAAAGGAGGACAGCAAGAACTTGAATAACGAAAACACATTGATAACTATGGATAGGGAAAATGCTCTCAGGTTATTATACTCCCTCCTCTAGTTCTTGAAAAGTTGCAGGTTTTAGACATAGGTTCAATTAACTTTTTTCAAACTTTGACTCGCTATATTTCATAATATTTTTGCATTGGATATGTGAAAACTATGTGTAGGTTATCTCGTAAAGTATTTTCAGAAAAGTATTATTTTGAAGAGTTTTACAGTAATGTATAATAAAAATAAAGGTTATCTCCCATAAAGTATTTTTAAAAAGTACTCCCTCCGTCCCATAATATAAGAACGTTTTTTACACTAGTGTAGTGTAAAAAACGTTCTTATATTATGGGACGGAGGGAGTATAATTTTGAAGTGTTTCATAGTACCAATATATAACGAAAGTAAGCAGCAAAGGTTGTACTTTGGGCACTTCTTCAGGACTAAACTAGAGGGAGTATGTTCATCATTGAGCAACACACAGGTATTGTGGTGCTTCCCCATCAATCTAAAGCCTATTTTAAAGGTGTATATCATCCAATTTAAGAGATAATTTTTAATTCTGGAAAACTTGGTGGTTTTGATTTACGTTTTGTTAGTGTCTTACTACTATAAATAAACAGAAATTACTATGTAAAAGAGGAGGAGGGGCGATAGATCTTACCAGTGTGTGTTACCTGGCCTGGCTGGAGCTAATGAGGGTTCCCAAATCCAACACCGAACCATCTTGCAGTTAACAGCTGAAGGATATTGCCTTTAACCTCACAGTATTTTTGGGTCCAGCCATCTGGTTCAGCGTCATCAACTCCTAAGCCGGGAGCCCGGTCCTTTGAGTCGAGGTTGATCGGATCTTTCACCAATCAGCCACATAAGCAGACACGCGCCTCTTGAACTTGACTTTGAACTCCGACCAAGCTTGGTATTTGTAGTGGTTAACACGTGCCAACACGGTCCACATACTTTTGAAACCAGGCTTGAGCTTAAAATGATGCGCCACATTCATGAAGGATGGTTCCACGGCGTCAAGACGGACCAAGGATTTGTGCCGCTGCGGGTTCTTCAACCAGCACGTGTAGCCCTGGCAGACCCCCTCTGGTGGATGTGCTGTTTGGCCCGAGGGGGCAAAATCATAACACGCAAGGTATATTTGGCCAACGCTATCATCAACAGAAATGACGGGCTCTAGCAGAGATTTTGACGGCATCTCTAATCCTGCCCAGCTTGTTGAGAAGATGAACTCATCCACGTCCATGACAGCCAGCCATTGGCACGAACCTTGCTGTGTGCCCGCGCAATGGGACAGACCAGCTTCCTGGGTCTTGGTCCAAGGCCATGGTACGGTAGTGATGTTGAGCACTGCGGATATGAGCTGCGCCACTAGGCCTGCCAAGTTGTCCTCGCTGCCATTATCGTAGATAAAGAACTGATCCACCCCAATCGCACTATGGTACAGTGCCCACTCCCTGAGAAACTTGGAGATGTTGCGTCCCATTGTGCAGGCGCAAATTGAACTCTTTTGAGGAGTCACCGAAGAAGATTCGGCTTGCTGTCGACGAAAGGTTGCAAGGGAGGGCATGGGATCCTCGCCGGTGACCCCTAGTGTGACAAGAACCTTGGTGCTTCCTCCTGACTTGATAGGCGGCGGCGGCGAGGGGCAGCGAGTAACTTGTTGTACTGAGGTGATTGCTGGTGAAGATGCCAGCATGGTATCGGCGCCGTCACTGTAGCGATACAGGCACTGAAGAGCTTGGCGGCGGCTGACTCCCTTTGCACAGAGGAGCACATCGCCTCCGTCCAGAAGAGCCGAGTCGAACACTATCGGGTCGCTGCTCCAGTTAAGCAATGCGCGGCGTGGAGAAGGGGAATCTGGAGCAGCTGCGGCGGCCGAGGAGGTGGAGGAGTGGAGTAAGAGCGGCGCTTCGAGCTGCTGGGAGCTCTGCGCTGGCTCGGGAAGGCGGCTGACGTATGCGTGAAGCCCGGACGCCGGCAGCCTCCCGAGCGGTCTCGCCGGGGAGGACGCCCCACCCCCATCCTGGAAGACGCAGATGGCGTTGCCGGTAGGCTCAGGCTCAGCGTCGTCCAGGACCAGGACCTCCTGGTCGGGAAGGAGGACCGCATCCGCGTCCTGCTGCGGCGGCGATTGGCTGGCGCGGAGGCGGACGGGCAGAAGGCGGCGCGCGAGGCTGTCATCGCTGAGGCGGAAGGGCGAGTATTGGGATTGCGGCGACGGCGACGGCGAAAAGTCGGCAGCGAATGGGAAGGGCGGGGGCGCCGGACCGTCGGCGATGGGCGGGAAGGGGGCGCCGAGGCCGAGGGGCAACGAGAAGACCGGGCGGCCCGAGTAGGCATTGTGGCGTCCGGCTAACAGCAGGAGAGCTCCGACTGAGACGCCGCCGACGATGCGGCGCAGCCGGCTGCAGCGGCGGTGTCGCGACATATTGGATTTGGCGGGAGCAGGAGGTCGATTTGGCGGGAACGGGAGCTCGATTTCGCGGGAGCGGAGGGCAAAGCAGGGGAGGGGGGCTTGGCAGGCTTCGGTTGCTGGTATAGCTGGCCAAATGGGCCGGGTTTTTCGGGCCGGCCCGTGAGCACGCCGGCACGGCCCGCCTTGGGCCAGGCACGGCACGGGCTAAACGGGCCGGGCCAGGCACGCGGCACGCCCTGGGCCGTGCCTGGGCCTGGAGGCTAGGCACGCGGGCCGACACGGCACAGCCCGATTAAGTTTTTTTTTTATTTTTTTATACATCTATATATGACCTAATATGTAAAAATAGGCTAAAAAACGCTCAGTGCGTCAAATAATAGGCTGAAAATATGCGGCCCACCGTGCTAAACGGGCCAACGTGCCGGCCCGTTTACTAACTGGGCTGTGCCTGGGCCTGGGGGCGCAGCACGCGGGCCGGCACGGCACGGCCCGTATAGTAATCGTGCCCTGGCGGGCCGTGCCGGGCCAGGCACGATTATAATCGGCCGGGCCGTGCCGGGCCGGGCCGGCCCGTTTGGCCAGGTATGGTTGCTGGGTTGCGAGAAGACGGTCTCGATCGATCTGGGTTTAGGGTTTTCGACCCGACCCGAACACGGATTGGGTTGTCTGAGCCGGGCCGATGGGTCGGTTCGAGTCCCGCGTCGGTCGTATTGGATTGCCCGTCACTACGATCATGCGGTCTGTTTTTTACAAGGGCGCTACTACGGATCGCCTGCATAGCCGTCCAATTCTTCCCTGGTAGCCGTTGGATTCGCAGTCAAGAATGAGTCGCTGCGGAAGCAGCGTCGCCTCGGCTTCGCAAGCAGGAGCCGCACCCCCTCGTCGGCGGAGCTAGGCGTTCAGCAGCAACGGCAGCGCAACGATGCACCATAGCAGTGCCTACACCGGCATAGCGGTGCTGCCACGCAGCGCCGGCGGCTCGTCACAGCTCGGCCCTGTGCCATTGCAACGCCAACAACGGCACGCGGTGCTCGAACGCAGCGTCGGCAGCCCATGGCAACTCCGGCCAAGCTTCATTGCATCCACAACACCGTCATGCGGTGCTCGAACGCGGCGTCGGCGGCCCAAGGCAACTCTGGCCAAGATTCATTGCAGCCGCGACACCGGCACGCGGTGCTCCATCGCAACCCCGGGAGCCATCGGCGAAGGTCCATTGCAGCAGTGGTGCCCCCGGCGAAGCTTCATTGCAAGTTTGCAACACTGGACGGCCTTGACGGAGCTTCATTGCAACACCGGCGGCCCCCCGGCAAAGCTCCGTCGGCGGTGACAGGTGTTGTGATGCAGCGTGTGACGATGACGAGTCGACGACGGACTGAGATGCAGGGCCATGGCAGATGTTGCGATGCATGCGGGTATGGGTGCTACGATGCAGCGCAGCGGCCATGGTGAAAGCTCCCCGATGCAGTGCGCGGCCACGACGACGAGAGCTACGATGCAGGTCCGGCGGCCCGCGTTGGGGGCGATGGGTGCTACGATGCAGCGCGGCGGCCATGGCGGAAGCTTAGCGATGCAGTGCCCGACGACGATGGCGGGATGCTGCGATGCAGCGCCGGCGGCCCGCAGCGTTGACGACGGCAGGTGTGCGATGCAGGTCCGGCGGCCCGCGTTGGGGGCGATGGGTGCTACGATGCAGCGCGGCGGCCATGGCGGAAGCTCAGTGATGCAGTGCCCGACGACAATGGCAGGATGCTGCGATGCAGCGCCGGCGGCCCGCAGCATTGACGACGGCAGGTGTGCGATGCAGGTCTGGCGGCCCGCGTTGGGGGCGATGGGTGCTACGATGCAGCGCGGCGGCCATGGCGGAAGCTCCACGATGCAGTGCCCGACGACGATGGCGGGATGCTGCGATGCAGCGCCGGCGGCCCGCAGCGTTGACGACGGCAGGTGTGCGATGCAGCGCAGCAACCATGGCGGAAGTTGCGCCGTAGCAACGCAGTCGGCGGTAAAGAAAACTGTGTGGTTGTGGGAAGAAAATTTCGTGGACACCGGCTACAAAGCCCATCCTGTGCGTACCCCTTCCCAGATTCGTCCACGTGTCCCCTCCTTACATCCGACCGCCGTTGCTCGTTTCGATCCGTTCGCTCCTTCCCTCGGCTTGGGAGCGCTCGCTCGACTCCAAACACCTGCGATCTCGGCTCCCTGGGCTCCGCTCGGCTGCAAAAACTGCAGGCAATCGGCTCCCGTCGTTATGCCTTTTCAATCAGATGCGCATACTTGTGATTCATATCATCTGCTTCCCTTGAATAGCGGTGATTTGATCATGGCAAATGAGACTGGTGGCAGCCGAGGGAACCCTGGTCTGGCACTCACTCCGCAGGGGAGACCACAACCATGTTTGCCTCACGCCCAAACGCATTGTCATCCTCTCCTTCGCATGGCCGCGTCAGCCTAGAAGGATATTCATGGCCGCCGCAGTTTGAAGCTGCAGTACCGTCAAGAAGGATGGGAGAGGCCATGACGGACCATGGTGACACTGCCGACGACTTGTCCCGCATAAACCTCGCGGATGAGAATGGTTGTGCGCACGCCATGAACTTGCAGGCCCCACATGTCATGTCAGGTGGAGGAGTCCGGGAGGATACGACCATCGCCATGATAGGAGAAGGAGGTCAGCAGGACGACGGGGTCGCCGGTGCAGAGCAAACAATGCAGGTACGGGTTGAAAAGCAATATCCTATTCAGATAGTCAGCATAAGATCATCATACTCTAGTACTGTACTATGCACTGATTACTTGGCAAATGACTGCTCAAAATTAATATGCGTTATTCAGTAAGCTTAGGAAAACAAATTCACAAAGTGCATAAGAAAAACATTTTCCCACATCACATTATGGTAATATAAACTTAACTCTGGACTCATTGTATGGCAGGCGATTGATAAAGTTGGACAAACGTTGATTGTTCCAAAAGTTGGATTGGCTTTCGATTCAGAGGACAGTGCTTATGATATGTACAACGCATATGACACCAAGGTTGGGTTCAGTGTCAAAAAAAGCCACACAAAGCGACGAGGTGATAAAAGTATATCTCAAAAATATATAGTTTGCAGTAACGAAGGCCATCTAGAAACCCAATCATCTAAGGACACTACAAGGACAGGTTGTGAGGCTCGTATTCAGTTTAGTGTCAGCAAGGATGGTATTTGGACAGTGCAAAAGCTTATAACCGAGCACAATCATTATCTTGCTAGTCCCAATAAGGTGCACAAGCTGAGGTCCCAAAGACGTGTTATAGAAGCGGATAGGCATCTAATTGGCCAGATACGGGAAGCCGGGATGAAGCCATCCCAGGTGTATGACTTTATGGTAGCATTATACGAAGGAGCCGACTGCAATAATGAGATTGGTCGCGAGCGCAAGAAGTATTTAGAATCAAATGATGCACAAACACTGTTGGAATACTTGAAAAATAAGCAAATAGAGGATCCTACATTTTTTATGCCATTCAGATAGATCAGGTTGATGGCCAGATAGCTAATTTCTTTTGGGCAGATGGTCAGTCTATCATGGATTACACATGTTTTGGGGATGCTATATCATTTGATACCACTTTTCAGACTAACAATTTTGAAATGCCTTTTGCTCCATTCGTTGGTACCAACCATCACAAGCAGACAATAATTTTTGGGGCCGCACTCATATTTAATGAGAGTATCGATTCATTTTTTGGCTGTTTGAAACATTTTTAACATCGATGTCAGGCAAGCATCCGACCACTATTTTCACTTATCAGGACAAGGCCATGGACGGAGCAATTGCATATGTGTTCCCAAATACAAGTCATCGGCTTTGTTTGTGGCACATTTATCTTAATGCTGGAAAACATCTCGGGCATGTAATTCATGAGCATCCTGAGAAGTTTTTACCTGATTTTAAGAAATGTGCCTATGAAGATAGGTCAGAATTTTACTTCAATAAAAAATGGTTTGAATTGTTGGATCAATACAACCTTCAGGACAATGAATGGATGAAAAAGTTGCATGAGTTGAGGGGAAAGTGGGCTGTTGTCTATCGTGACTCTTTTACAGCTGATATGAACTCGACTCAAAGGAGTGAAGGTATGAATAATGTCTTCAAGCAGAGATTTCGTCAGAGACTTGGTCTTTCAAAACTCCTTGTAGAATGTGAGAAGGTTTCTGGAAGGCTTCATGAAAATGAGTTGGATGCAGATTTTAGTTCGCGTCGAAAGAAACATGTTGTTTACAGTCCAAATTTTCCTTTGCTAAAGACCGCATCTGAATCATATACAAGGCGGATGTATTCAGAATTTGAAACAGAATTCAAAAGCCAATTTTAATTCTCTTGTAAACTAATACAAACTGAGAGGATCGAGAAGAGGTGTCTAGAGGGGGGTGATTAGACACTAAGTGCCAAAAGTTGCAGTTTTTAATATTCTTAAGTTTAGGTGGAGTTTAGGCACAAGTTTAATGATCAAAATACATATCAAGCAAGCATGCAAAGAGTATATGAGCAGCGGAAAGTAAAGCATGCAACTTGCAAGAATGTAAAGGGAAGAGTTTGGAGAATTCAAACGTAATTGGAGACACAGATGTTTTTGTCGTGGTTCCGATAGGTGGTGCTATCGTACATCCACGTTGATGGAGACTTCAACCCACGGAGGGTAACGGTCGCGCGAGTCCACGGAGGGCTCCACTCACGAAGGGTCCATGAAGAAGCAACCTTGTCTATGCCATCATGGTCGTCGCCCACGAAGGACTTGCCTCACTAGCGGTAGATCTTCACGAAGTAGGCGATCTCCTTGCCCTTACAAACTCATTGGTTCAACTCCACAATCTTGTCGGAGGCTCCCAAGTGACACCTAGCCAATCTAGGAGACACCACTCTCCAAGAAGTAACAAATGGTGTGTTGATGATGAACTCCTTGCTCTTGTGTTTCAAATGATAGTCTCCCCAACACTCAACTCTCTCTCATAGGATTTGGATCTGGTGGAAAGAAGATTTGAGTGGAAAGCAACTTGGGGAAGGCTAGAGATCAAGATTCATATGGTAGGAATGGAATATCTTGAGCTCAACACAAGGGTAGGTAGTTCTCTCTCGGAAATAGGATGCTGGAAGTGTAGGCTTAGTCTGATGACTCTCTCCACGAATGAAGAGTGGGTGGAGGGGTATATATAGCCTCCACAAAAAATCTAACCGTTACACACAATCTACCAAACTCGGTGGGACCGAATTGTTAAACTCGGTCGGACCGATTCAGCAAACCTAGTGACCATTAGGATTTTCGGTGGGACTGAGATACAACTTGGTAGGACCGATATGGTTAGGGTTAGGGCATAACGTAATCTCGGTGTGACCGATTACACAAACTCAGTGGGACCGATTTTGGTAATAAGTTAACCAGATAGTTGGTCAGGCAAACTCGGTGAGACCGATTACACAAACTCGGCGGGACCGATTTGGTAATAAGCTAACCAGAGAATTTGCATTGTAATCTCGGTAGTACCGATTGCTCAAACTCGGTGGGACCGATTTTGGCAATGAACATACACAGTGAGATTACAACCCCATCTCGGTGAGACCGAGATCCCTATCGGTGAGACCGATTTGCTAGGGTTTGTGGTAGTGGCTATGACATGTGAAACTCGGTGGCTCCAGATAGAAAGAATCGGTGGGGCTGAGTTTGACTTTAGGTTTGGGTCATATGTGGATATGGAAAGGTAGTTGAGGATTTTGGAGCATATCACTAAGCATATGAAGCAAGAGGCTCATTAAGCAACACCTCATCCCTCCTTAATAGTATTGGCTTTTCCTATAGACTCAATGTGATCTTGGATCACTAAAATATAAAATGTAGAGTCTTGATCTTGAAGCTTGAGCCAATCCTTTGTCCTTAGTATCTTGAAGGGGTTCCACATCCTTTAGTCCATGCCACTCCATTGTTGAACTTATCTGAAACATACTAGGTAAAAGTGTTAGTCCAACAAGAGATATGTTGACATTAATTACCAAAACCACCCAGGGAGCACTTGTGCTTTCAATCTCCCCCTTTTTGGTAATTGATGACAACATACATCAAAGCTTTAGATAAAGATATAGAGAATGGCAAGTAAAGCTTTGGAAAGACTTGTAACATGCATAGGCTCCCCCTACATGTATGCAATCATGTGAATATGGAATATAGAAGCATATGAATGCATAAACATGACAGAGTAGGCAATGTGTTACATGTATCTTGGCTATATGCATCAGAGCAAATGATGTGACTGTGAGAAAAGTACCTTCATGCTCATGAGTCCTTCTTGCAAATAGTATGTACATCAGCAAGAATTTCTCATTCACATGACTGAGATGCATATACTTACCTTGTGGTCTTGAGTTGGCTTAGGATGGGATGAACCTGCGCAAACAAGGTTAGATAATACAGATACACCTACCAAACAGAGCAAACAAAAGAAACCACAAGAGAACCAAGACTGGGATGACATGTAGAGTGAGTACTAAGTACTACATATGATATAGACATGTCCCCAAAGGTAAAGATATGCAATAAGATCAGAGATTTCCTTTCCTTAGATGTCTTGCTCCCCCTGAATCTAACATGAGATATTGGGAGAAGATAGGAAACGGAAAATCAGAGCAATAGAAAATATAATCAACAGAGCTTAAGCTAAAGCAAGCAAACAAACATGTCTTTCCCCTCTTAAAGACATGTGACATCTCTCCTCTTGAACACCAAGCATCTGGGGTCATTGATGATATTACTTTCTCTCCCCCTGAATATTCTATTTTTTTCTCCCCCTATAGAAAAGATTAAGCTTTGATGTGATCTCTCTCTCCATAGGGAAGATTAAGCTTTGATGTGATCTCTCTCTCCCCCTTTGACATCAATTTCCAAGAAGGGTCTTCTGAACATGTGATACAAATGGGTTGGTCCTTGAGTCACAGAGCAAAGCAACATGTGTAACATGATGCTGGTAGAGGACAAGACTCATTGAGTGGAGCTGGAGCAAATAGAAATCAGGAATAAGTGGCAAGTTGGTTTTCCTATGGTGAAATCGGTGACTCCGAGTTGTGTGCTTCGGTTGCACCGAAAGATTTCGGTTAGACCGAGGAAAACAAACCGGTGTGACCGAGTTCATCAGAGTGGAACCACTTGTCACCTCAGCTCACTAGAAAAGTAGTATCTCACAAAGATTTGCAAGGAATTAACTGAAAGATTTGCAATGAATTGGATGCAGAAAATGCAGAACAAAAAGAAAGGAAAAGAAAATAAAATTTCTAGATGACGTTTTTTTTGTTTGAAAAGGGGAAACAAATATGCAAGGGACAAGTGCAATAACACAGAAAAGAACACATGAGAACTTCATCTAGAGTTGGGCGGTGACAAAGTCACCTATGTTAGAGTATATTGACTTAGGAGTCAAGTGAGAGCACTTGATCATAGGTCATACTCAACGTTTAAGCTCAAAATGGGGTTACCATTTTTCGTTTAAGTATCTTGATGTATTCACATCTTGTGGAGTTGCTTTGACTCATGACTTGGAGTAAAGCTTCTCTAAGATGGAATGACATACCTTGGGTGGTGGTGTGGGTCTTGCTCATGTAGTTGAACTTGTGTGGGTTGCTCGAGGTTGATGTAGTTCATCAAGAGTTGGGAGCACCACTTGGAGTTTGAGTTCATCTACCTACATGTGTTAGTCTTGCAAGGAAAAGCACTTGTGTATCCAAAATGACAATTATAGGATTTAACATAGAATTTGTCAAAGGATATGTTTGAATGGTTCTGTGCTTCCTTATCTTCAACCACCATTGTATAGAGACTTGGTGATGTAGAGATTGCTCAAGATGTGAGTTAGTTGAAATCTCATAGAATTAGATTCAACCAAGTACCTACATGGGTTAGATAACATGCAAGGTGCAAAAATATCCAAGACATATGAATAGCTTCATAAGAGAAATATCAAGGATTAGTCATAGGCTCATGCCCCGAATGTATCAAATGGAGTTCCTACTCCAAGTTTGAAGCATCAATGATGTTCAGTTCACCTCTTAACCTGCAAAACACTTTCTCATCAAGTGGTTTAGTGAATATATCCGCCAATTGCTTATCGGTGCGAACATGCTTAAGGTTAATGTCCCCTTTGGCAACATGATCTCGAATGAAATGATGACGAACTTCAATATGCTTAGTTCGAGAATGTTGCACGGGATCGTGAGCAATCTTAATAGCACTTTCATTGTCACATAGCCATGGAACATGTTTCACATAGATCCCATAATCTTTAAGAGTTTGGGTCATCCAAAGTAATTGAGCACAAGATGAACCAGCGGCAATGTATTCCGCTTCGGCGGTGGATAAGGATACCGAGTTTTGTTTCTTGGAAGACCAAGACACAAGAGATCTACCAAGAAATTGACAAGTACCCGAAGTGGACTTTCTATCAACCTTGTCTCCGGCATAATCCGAGTCGGAATAGCCAACAAGATCAAAAGAGGACCTCTTAGGATACCAAAGCCAAAATTTGGTGTATGAATTAAGTATCTCACTATCCTTTTCACAGACTTAAGATGACATTCTTTAGGAGCAGCTTGATATCGTGCACACATGCACACACTTAGCATAATATCGGGAGGTGAGGCACATAGATATAACAATGAACCGATCATAGAGCGATAAACCTTTTGATCAACCAGTTCACCATCTTTGGTCAAATCAAGATGTCCACTAGTAGGCATGGGTGTAGGCATACCTTTGCATTCTTGCATATTGAACTTCTTGAATAAGTCTTTGGTGTACTTCGTTTGAGAGACAAATGTACCTTCCTTAGTTTGCTTGATTTGCAAACCGAGAAAGAATTTGAGTTCACTCATCATAGACATCTCAAACTTCTCCGACATTAGCTTTCCAAACTTCTCACTAAAATGAGGGTTAGTTGAACCAAATATGATATCATCAATATAAATTTGGCACACAAATAGTTCTCCATTAACCCCTTTAGTAAAAAGAGTAGAATCAATTTTACCAATTTCAAAGCCTTTTTCAGTAAGGAACTTGGTCAAGCATTTATACCATGCTCTAGGAGCTTGTTTAAGACCATAAAGGGCTTTGTGAAGTTTGTAAACATGATTAGGTTTCTTAGGATTAACAAAGCCGGGAGGTTGCTTAACATAAACTTCCTCCTCAATTTTGCCATTTAGAAAAGCACTTTTAATGTCCATTTGGTATAAGGTGATATCATGGTGATTAGCATAGGCAAGTAAGATGCGAATGGACTCAAGTCTAGCAACGGGAGCATATGTATCACTATAGTCCATACCTTCAACTTGTGTATAACCTTGGGCGACGAGACGTGCTTTGTTGCGAACCACTTGTCCATCTTCATCTTGCTTGTTGCGAAACACCCATTTTGTACCAATGATGTTGTGGTTGTTGTCGGGCTTCTCGACCAATGTCCACACTTGATTTCTCTCGAAGTTGTGTAGCTCTTCATGCATAGCGTTTATCCAATCCGGATCCTTCAATGCCTCTTCAACCTTCATAGGTTCAATTTTGGAAATGAATGAGTAATGTTCACAAAAGTTAGCTAAACGAGTTTTAGAGCGAGTGATTCTCCCGGTTTGGATATCATTGTAGATTTGCTCGACGGGATGATCTTTGGCAATTCTCGCTCGAACTCGTGTAAGCTTTTGCTTGGGTCGGTGTGGAACATCCTCTTCATCTCGTTCTTCTTCTTCTTGGCCTTCTTCATTGTTGACGTTGTTGTTCTCTTGTCGTGGTGGAGAAGGAGGTTGTTGATGTTCATCTTGGTGTACTTCCTCGTTTTCTTCATCTTGACGTGTCCCACTTGTGGATGCTTCCGTATCAACTCTTGGTTCACCTTGACGTGATGTAGAAGCTTCCACTTGGACGGGCGAGGTACTCTCCTTCATTTCCGTTGGACGAATCTTGCCAATGGACAAGTCTTGAATTGCTTCCGAAGGGTCTTTGTCTCCTACATTAATTGGCAATTGCTCTACTTGCGAGCCGTTAGATTCATCAAACTTCACATCCACCGTCTCTTCAACCTTTCGGGTGAAATTATTGTAGACACGATAGGTATGAGAGTTTGAGCCATAACCAAGTAGAAAACCTTCATGAGACTTAGGAGAAAAATTTAGAACGACGATGCTTATCAAGAATGTAGCACTTTGAGCCGAATACTTGAAAGTATCCAACTTGGGGTTTGTTACCGGTGAGGAGCTCGTATGCCGTCTTGTCGAGTAGCTTGTGAAGATACAAGCGATTTGTTGCATGACAAGCTGTCTCAACTGCTTCCGCCCAAAAGTGCTTTGGCGTCTTGTACTCATCAAGCATCGTTCTTGCCATCTTGATAAGAGTCCGGTTCTTCCGCTCAACAACTCCATTTTTTGAGGTGTGTACGTAGCCGAGAACTCGTGTGAAATCCCTTCTTCGTCAAGAAAGGTGTCCACATTTGCGTTCTTGAACTCCGTTCCGTTGTCACTCCGAACCTTCTTGATCTTCACGTCAAACTGATTCTGGGCCTTCCTAGCGAAATTTTTGAAGATCTTTTGGACCTGCGATTTGTCATCAAGAAAGAACACCCACGTGAATCTTGAAAAATCATCAACTATGACTAGACCAAATGAGTTACCACCGAGACTCTTGTATGCATTTGGACCAAAGAGATCCATGTGAAGTAGCTCGAGTGGTCTTCTTGTGGTCATGATGTTCTTCGCGCGGTGACTTCCTCCAACTTGTTTCCCTGCTTGAAAAGCACTACAAAGTCTATCCTTGTCAAATACGACATCTTTTATTCCAAGGATATGATCACCTTTAATAAGCTTATCAAGATTTCGCATTCCAACGTGACCTAGTCTTCTATGCCACAACCAGCCTTTAGAAGATTTAGCAATTAAGCAAGTTTTAGGTTGAGCCTTTTTAGTGAAATCAACAATGTAAAGATCTCCTCTACGTATACCGGTAAAGACCATTTTATGATTGTCTCTATGAAACACTTGGCAATCTACTTCAGTGAATAAGACATTGAAACCGAAATCCGCAAGTCTAGAAACTGAAAGTAAATTGTATCCAAGGGATTCAACGAGCATGACATTTTGTATGGAGCTATCGTGTGAGATGGCCACCTTACCAAGGCCAACCACCTTACCCTTTGAATTGTCACCAAAAGTGACATATTTTCGAGGGCCGTCGTTTTCAGCAAGCTCATTGAACATATCTTCGTCTCCGGTCATATGATCAGTACATCCACTATCAAGGACCCACTCCTTTCCTCCAGCCATGTAGCCGCGAAGATTTGCCATAAGACCAAAATGTCTCATTGCATCATCAAGATCATAGTCACTATCATCATCTTCATCATAATATCCATGTTCAACATCATCTTGTGATTGATCAATTCCTAGAGAGGGTAATTCATTAGGTACATGATCATCAAAATGGTTACCTTTTATGAATTCTTATAGCTTCGGATATGATATCACTAATGATTCCAACATTTCCTTTAGCATGCATGAGATTGGTAAGCTCAAATAGACAATCACCAAAACTAGGATCACTAGAGTTCATCTTACTCAAGGCAATAGATTTATGGAGAATTTTGTCTAAATTTTTCAAGGAATAATCGGGAAATCATTCCTCAAGAAATTTCCATACGGTGTAGGCACATTTGAGAGTAGGCAAACTAGCAATCAAAATTTTGGGCAATCCTCTAATGATGAGCTCAACAGTTCTAAGATTGCGAATCATGTCAATATCTTCATCTACGGTAGGGTGCAAAGGATCAATATGTGGTGCACAAGGATTAGCAATGTACTTGTTCAAATGATATTCATTGAAAATCTCAAGCATTTCATTTTTCCACTCATGAAAATACTCTCCATAAAAAATGGGCACTCTATGTCTAAGACTCCCTAAAGTAGACACATCCATCTTCCTCCAAAGGTGTTTAAACTAAGGCAATGGAGACCAAAGCTCTGATACCAATTGAGAGGATCGAGAAGAGGTGTCTAGAGGGGGGGGGGGGTGATTAGACACTAAGTGCCAAAAGTTGTAGTTTTTAATATTCTTAAGTTTAGGTGGAGTTTAGGCACAAGTTTAATGATCACAATACATATCAAGCAAGCATGCAAAGAGTATATGAGCAGCGGAAAGTAAAGCATGCAACTTGCAAGAATGTAAAGGGAAGGGTTTGGAGAATTCAAACGCAATTGGAGACACGGATGTTTTTGTCGTGGTTCCGATAGGTGGTGCTATCGTACATCCACGTTGATGGAGACTTCAACCCATGGAGGGTAACGGTCGTGCGAGTCCATGGAGGGCTCCACCCACGAAGGGTCCACGAAGAAGCAATCTTGTCTATGCCATCATGGCCTTCGCCCACGAAGGACTTGCCTCACTAGCGGTAGATCTTCACGAAGTAGGCGATCTCCTTGCCCTTACAAACTCCTTGGTTCAACTCCACAATCTTGTCGGAGGCTCCCAAGTGACACCTAGCCAATTTAGGAGACACCACTCTCCAAGAAGTAACAAATGGTGTGTTGATGATGAACTCCTTGCTCTTGTGCTTCAAATGATAGTCTCCCCAACACTCAACTCTCTCTCATAGGATTTGGATCTGGTGGAAAGAAGATTTGAGTGGAAAGCAACTTGGGGAAGGCTAGAGATCAAGATTCATATGGTAGGAATGGAATATCTTGAGCTCAACACAAGGGTAGGTAGTTCTCTCTCAGAAATAGGATGCTGGAAGTGTAGGCTTAGTTTGATGGCTCTCTCCATGAATGAAGAGTGGGTGGAGGGGTATATATAGCCTCCACACAAAATCTAACCGTTACACACAATCTACCAAACTCGGTGGGACCGAATTGTTAAACTCGGTCGGACCGATTCAGCAAACCTACTGACCGTTAGGATTTTCGGTGGGACTGAGATGCAACTCGGTAGGACCGATATGGTTAGGGTTAGGGCATAACGTAATCTCGGTGTGACCGATTACAAAAACTCGGTGGGACCGATTTTGGCAATAAGTTAACCAGAGAGTTGGTCAGGCAAACTCGGTGAGACCGATTACACAAACTCGGTGGGACCGATTTGGTAATAAGCTAACCAGAGAATTTGCATTGTAATCTCGGTAGTACCGATTGCTCAAACTCGGTGGGACCGATTTTGGCAATGAACATACACAGTGAGATTACAGCCCCATCTCGATGAGACCGAGATCCCTATCGGTGAGACCGATTTGCTAGGGTTTGTGGTAGTGGCTATGACATGTGAAACTCGGTGGCTCCGGATAGAAAGAATCGGTGGGGCCGAGTTTGACTTTAGGTTTGGGTCATATGTGGATACGGAAAGGTAGTTGAGGATTTTGGAGCATATCACTAAGCACATGAAGAAAGAGGCTCATTAAGCAACACCTCATCCCTCCTTAATAGTATTGGCTTTTCCTATAGACTCAATGTGATCTTGGATCACTAAAATAGAAAATGTAGAGTCTTGATCTTGAAGCTTGAGCCAATCCTTTGTCCTTAGTATCTTGAAGGGGTTCCACATCCTTTAGTCCATGCCACTCCATTGTTGAACTTATCTGAAACATACTAGGTAAAAGTGTTAGTCCAACAAGAGATATGTTGACATTAATTACCAAAACCACCCAGGGAGCACTTGTGCTTTCACAAACCAACGGTCCGGCGAGCATGGAGCAAAAGTTATATTCCATACCACGGACACAACTATTACATGTTGTTGCAGAAAGTTCGAATCCATAGGTATATATACGCAATTTATGATGCAATGTACTCTCTAATACAACTTGATGAAATATGACATCCATATCTTGCAGGTATATTGTGCAAGCATGCATTCAAAGTCTTCAATATGAATGATGTTTTCATTTTGCCACCACAATATATACTAGGAAGATGTACAAAATATGCGAAAAGAGGATTTCATGTTGAAAAACAGGATCCGAGGAGGAAAGTTTGAATCCAGCGAGGTTCCGCTAGTTTCGGCTGAATGTGCTACAAACACAATAAATGGTACAATATCATTCAGAGTTCCTCAGGTGGTGAAAGGCACAAAGCGTAAACGGGCAACCATCTCCCTCAAAAAAAGAAAGGAAGAAAAATAAAAGTGCTAAAAAGAAAGGTACCGATCCTACCCATTCTAGCAAGCCTTTATCAATTCTATACTTCTATTGTTAATCCTTTTAGTTTTCTTTCAATTCATATGTCTGACTCTAGGAGAAGATCGAAAAAATGTAGTACAGAATAGGGATGGCGGCATTGATCCGAAGGAATTGATGGTAAGCCATTTGACTCAGAGTCAGTATCCCCATTTCATATTTGACTTGCATGTTTTATGAACAATTTTATATTCTATGATACAGGATGTCAATGCTGGTAGTATTGCCATTACTAATACCATGCCAAAATTTTCAAATGATGTCTATCGGCGATCTTCGATCATGGCTGCACCGTTGATCCAAGGCGGATGCGCTAATGCCACAATGCTAACCTTTGCAAATGATGTGTATGGGCAACCTTCAACCATGTCTGCTCCTTCTATCCAAGGTGGATTTACAAGTCCTTTACTTGGGGTTGAGCAGGATGCCACATTATCCTCGGCTGCTAGAAAGTTATCTTTTGATGAATAGTATTACGGGCACCCTATAAGGAGTACAATTTTTTTGATGTCATTTGGTGTATCTATGAATTATAATTGATGCACTGTAGTACACTGAATTTTGTCTTCATTTAGAATGTTTTGGTATAGTTTTGTACTACACTGAGTACGGTTTCTCATCATTTCTGGATTTCTGCGAGATTGCATTGATTATGCGACGGAATGTGTTAAGTGTTAAATCTTCGAGGCCGGGCACCTGTGAAAGTTTCAGATTTTTAGACCTCTGATTTAAATCTTTGAGGCCGAGCACCTCATTCATATATATCTTAGATGAAAAAAGATACAATGTACAACTGTACATTATAGTTGGAAATGGTCAGAGAGAGCAATCAGCTATATACTAACACACGATTTATCACGAAGTCTACTCCAGATTTGTAATGTCTCAAAATCCTACTTTTAAGTCTACTCATCAGGAATTATTGATGTTGTTTCCATGGCGGCAGGTTTGGGGGCTTCGGCCAAGGAAGCGATTGCGGAAGTAGACGAGGAGACCAGTGCCATACGACGGGGGATTCGGCGGTGGGGGCGGACCAAAGACGCGGAGGCTTGGAACGGGGGCGACTGCGAGACGAAACGGCCGACTATGTGGGCCTCCGCCTCAGCCGGCCTTGCCTCATGAGGGAGCCGGGATCGCAGGTGTTTGTAGCCGAGCGAGCGCTCCCGAGCCGAGGGAAGGAGCGAACGGATCGGAACGAGCAGCGGCGGTCGGATGTAAGGAGGGGACACGTGGACGAATCTGGGCAGGGGTGCGCACAGGATGGGCTTTGCAGCCGGTGTCCACGAAATTTTCTTCCGTGGTTGTGGCTTCCGCGCATGGACAAGATAGAGATGGGGAGCAGCACGTGGGTCCAGCCAGGGACGCGTGTCGATCGTTGGAGGAGGCTTATGTCTCGCAGTTTTCAGCCGGTTTAAAGCAAACCTTCTCCTTTTTACAATGCGAGACGTGTTGTCTTCTCTTCTCTTTTCTTTTTATTCATTTTTTACAATAATACGTGTTGCCTTCTCTATTACGTAGCAGTACATTATACTCCCTTTATTCCAAAATAAATGATCCAACTTTGTACTAACTTTGTACAAAGTGGGTTCATCTATTTTGGAACGGAGGGAGTAACTCCAAATCCACACAGAGCCTTCGGAAAGAGCGGTTAGGGTTAGCAAGGTTTGAGTTCAGCTAGCGCCGTAGCTAGTTTCCTCTCCCTCCACCGGCCGCTACAGAGACGGGAGGGGGGAACCTCAGGTCTGTGTATCGGGTGTGTGCTTGGTAGGGTTAGGGTTGAGGGAGATGGTGTTGAGGCTGTTGCGTCTGAATAAGTTTCCCCGGGCTTTGGTCAGGGCCTCTTGCCTTCATCTAGGAGCCAGCGGGGTGGGGATCCCTAGATCTCGTTGGGGTCGCGGGCTATGGTGTCTGGAGGTCAACCGGCACTGGCCGGGCTCGTCCTCAGGTGGGTGGTGGTTTTGCATAGATGGAGATTCCTCTTCCTCCTCGTTGGTATGATTTTCTGTTGTTGTTTGATACGTCTCCATCGTATCTACTTTTCCAAACACTTTTGCCCTTGTTTTGGACTTTAACTTGCATGATTTGAATGGAACTAACCCTAACTGACGCTGTTTTTAGCAGTCTTTCCATGGTGTTATTTATGTGCAGAAACAAAAGTTCTCGGAATGACCTGAAACTCCACGGAACATCTTTTTGGAAAATATTAAAAATACTGGAAGAAAAATCCACATCAGGGGGCCCACACCCTGTCCACGAGGGTGGGGGCACGCCTGCCTCCCAGGGTGCGCCCCCTGCCTCGTGGGCCCCCTGACGCTCCCCCGACCTCAACTCCAACTCCATATATTCACTTTCGGGGAGAAAAAAATCAAAGAGAAGGATTCATCGCGTTTTACGATACGGAGCCGCCGCCAAGCCCTAAAACCTCTCGGGAGGGCTGATCTGGAGTTCGTTCGGGGCTCCGGAGAGGGGGATTCGTTGCCGTCGTCATCATCAACCATCCTCCATCACCAATTTCATGATGCTCACCGCCGTGCGTGAGTAATTCCATCGTAGGCTTGCTGGACGGTGATGGGTTGGATGAGATTTATCATGTAATCGAGTTAGTTTTGTTAGGGTTTGATCCCTAGTATCCACTATGTTCTGAGATTGATGTTGCTATGACTTTGCTATGCTTAATGCTTGTCACTAGGGCCCGAGTGCCATGATTTCATATCTGAACCTATTATGTTTTCATGAATATATGTGAGTTCTTGATCCTATCTTGCAAGTCTATAGTCACCTACTATGTGTTATGATCCGGCAATCTCGAAGTGACAATAATCAGGACCACTGCCGGTGATGACTATGTGTTAATGCTTTGGTCCGGTACTCTATTAAAAGGAGGCCTTAATATCCCTTAGTTTCCGCTAGGACCCCTCTGCCACGGGAGGGTAGGACACAATATGTCATGCAAGTTCTTTTCCATAAGCACGTATGACTATATTCGGAATACATGCCTACATTACATTGATGAATTGGAGCTAGTTATGTGTCACCCTATGTTATGATTGTTACATGATGAACCGCATCCGGCATAATTCTCCATCACCGATCCAATGCCTACGAGCTTTTCACATATTGTTCTTCGCTTATTTACTTTTCCGTTGCTACTGTTACAATCACTACAAAACCCAAAAATATTACTTTTGCTATCGTTATCGTTACTTCCATACTACTTTGCTACTAAATACTTTGCTATAGATACTAAGTTACCCAGGTGTGGTTGAATTGACAACTCAACTGCTAATACTTGAGAATATTCTTTGGCTTCCCTTGCGTCGAATCAATAAATTTGGGTTGAGTACTCTACCTCGAAAACTGTTGCGATCCCCTATACTTGTGGGTTATCAAGACTATTTTCCGGCGCCGTTGCCGGGGAGCATAGATCTATTCTTTGAGTCACTTGGGATTTATATCCGCTGGTCACTATGAAGAACTTGAAAGACGCTAAGACAACAATTTATCGCTCAACTACGAGGGGAGGTAAGGAACTGCATCTAGCTCTGCACCCGATTCACCTTCTGTTTTGAGTAAGCTTGCGACACCCAAACCTGCTTCTGCTACTCGTTCTAATATGTCGCATGTTATTGATGATGCCACTTCTGCTATGCATGATACTTATGATGAAACTACTACTATGCTTGATACTACTGTGCCACTTGGTGAATTTCTTGATGAACAACTTGCTAGGGTTAGAGAGAATGAAATTATTGAATTTGATAATATTGATGAAAGTGATGATTAAGACTCTCCCCCTAATAAATATGAATTTCCTGTTGTTCCTGAGGGTTATGTTCCGGAAAAAGAAGCTGCTAGAGCTATTTTAGCTTGCAACGATAGATACGAGCTCAAGAGGTTATTAGCTAAATATAAGCAGCAATCTCTTAATGCTAGAAATGAAACCTGACCCTGCTTTCGCTACTTCACCTATCTGTGTTACTGATAAGGATTATGAATTCTCTGTTGATCCCGGTATAATTACTTTGGTTGAATCTGATCCTTTTCATGGCTATGAATTTGAAACTGTTGTGGCACATCTTACTAAATTAAATGATATAGCCACCCTGTTCACTAATGATGAGATATCTCGCTACCTCTATATCCTTAAAATATTTCCATTCTCATTAAAGGGTGATGCTAAGATATGGTTTAATTCTCTTGATCCTGGTTGTGTGTGTAGTCCCCAGGATATGATTTATTACTTCTCTGCTAAATATTTCCCTGCTCATAAGAAACAAGCTTCTTTAAGGGAAATATATAATTTTGTGCAAATTGAAGAAGAGATTCTCCCACAAGCTTGGGGGAGGCTTCTCCAATTACTTAATGCTTTGCCTGATCATCCTCTTAAGAAAAATGAAATACTTGATATCTTTTATAGTGGACTAACTGATGCTTCCAGAGATTACCTGGATAGTTGTGCTGGTTCTGTTTTCAGGGAAAGAACACACGATGAAGCTGAAATTCTATTGAATAATATGTTGACAAATGAAAATAATTGGACACTTCCTGAGCCAACTCCTGAGCCAGCTCTTGAGCCAATTCCTGAGCTTATTCATAAACCAACTCCGAAGAAGAGAGGTGTTCTATTTCTCAGTCCTGAAGATATGCAAGAGGCAAAGAAATCTATGAAAGAAAAAGGTATTAAGGCTGAAGATGTTAAGAATTTACCTCCTATTGAAGAATTACATGGTCTTAATTTAGGGAAAACTTTGTTTTTGCCACTCTAGTTTTTGCCAACTTTGCTTATGCCACTCTAGAATTTGACATTTCACTTTTGCCACTCTTAGCTTTTGACAATATATCACTTTTGCCATTCCGTGGCAAAAGCAAAAATTTTAGAGTGGCAATTGTGATACATGTCAAAAGCTAAGAGTGGCAAAAGTGAAATGAAACATTATCGTTTTTGCCACAAAATGGCATTTGTGATGTATTGTCAAAAGCTAAGAGTGGCAAAAGTGAGATGTCAAATTCTAGAGTGGCATAAGCAAAGTTGGCAAAAACTAGAGTGGCAAAAACAAAGTTTTCCCCTTAATTTACCGCCTGTTGAAGAAACATATAACACTACAAAAAAATACACTTCCGTGATGATACATGTTTGTCACAGTAGGTCGCGTTTTTTGTCATGCATGTACATCCATGACAAATTTATGATAGAATCAAGATAGTCATACCTGTGCTGTCGTAGAAGTGTTCCATGACATTACCAAAATTATCATCACGGAAGTGTCCACTTCCCTGACGATAAATCGCACGTCACAGAAGTGCTTTCGTCAAGGGTGACCGACACGTGGAATCCACCGTAACGGAACGTCGTTAAGCTATCGGGTCGGGTTTTGGATCCGATAAGCCGTTAACAGCCCCAACCAATGGGGATTTTCCACGTGTAAAATCATCATTGGCTGGAGGAGACACGTGTCAGGTTCGCGTTGGCACAGGTGTCACTCATCCAATGGGCGAGACGCGCCTATGATATGTTGACACATGGACCGACCCATCAAGTTTAAATGGGCCGGCCCAACTGAAGGCCCACAAGATTTTGCGGACCATAATGGGCCGGCCCAGCTAAAGGCCCACGAGATTTTGCGGACCATAATGGGCCAGCCCAGCTAAAGGCCCACAAGATTTTGCGGGCCATAATGGGTCGGCCCAGGTAAAGGCCCACAAGATTTTGTGTGCCATAATGGGCCGGCCCAGGTACAGGCCCACGAGATTTCGCCGACATTAATGGGCCGGCCCAGCTGTAGGCCCACAAGATTTTGAGGAACCTAGTAGCCCGGCCCATTAACTGGCGCTATGTTTTTGGCCAAATGCCGGCCCATATTTGATCCGGTCCATTAATGGCCTGCCACGCTCTGGGCCTAATTGTGGCCCATATGAGATCCGGCCCGTTAAAAGCCTACCACGTTCTGGGCCAAATTACGGCCCAGATCAGGTGCGACCCTTTAAGAGGCTTTGGGCTCAATTATGGCCCATATCAGATTCGGCCCGTCAACTAGACACTATTGTTTTGGGCCCACTTGCTAAAATCCCACTTAGTAATTCGGCTTGATATTAGTTTTGGCCTATTAAGGGCCCGTTTAACATTTCGGCCCTATATTAATTTCGGCCTGTTAAAAGCCCGTCATATAGTTGGGCCTAACTATGGCCCGGTTTGCATCCGGCCTGCTCGTAGCCGATATCTGATTGGGCCAAACAAGGACCGAGACAATTTTGGCCTGTTAAAAGCCCATGATTTGATTCGCACAATCATGGGCCGAGGTTCATTTCGGGCTGTTGTCGGCCCGTGAGCTGTTCGGCACGTTTCAAGCCCAACCTACATCGTGATTGCATGACGGCCTGATTATGTAACGTAATTTTACGGTTTGGCCGGTTTACTGCGAAGACATGATATATATATGCAGTAAAATAACTGCAGCATCGTGAATAAGAAAAAACCTAGACTATACAATAAAGAAATTACGGCATATTACATCCACTGGGCATCAAAGTTCGCCACTATGATAATAAAGCACAAGCAGACAGCAGATTACATACACTGGGTAGCAAAGATCGCCACCAGTGCAAATAAACACGCTGACAGAATAATACAACACTTCAATAGAGTTCAAGAAAGGTTAGCCCTGCTGGGGAGCTGCAGCGCAAGCAGCTGAGCAAGATGATGAGACTGCGCTTGTTCAACACTTATATCTTCCTCACTTTGAAAGATAAACAAGCAGACATATGACAGGTTTTGCACATAAAAGTATCAGTGCTGACAATTCATCACATTTCTTACTAACGAATAAAGTGACACAGTTTAAAATTGCATTAACACAATATGGTATTGTTCAGGCCAAGACATGGCAGGAAATGACATTGTGAAGGAGTTGGCAGCTTCACGACACCACTGTATTACAGATCAAGAACTCATAAGTATAAATGGTTAGTGTGCTGTCAATTTATACCATTTCAGATTGGCAAATAAAGAGACGATTTAAATAATAGTAGAATGATATGACATTGTTCATAGTTAAGAATTGCAGAATATGACATTGTGCTGTAGTGGGTAGGTTCACCACACCACTGGATTACGGATGAAGAACAGAAGCATACATGCAGTGCAAAAGAAGATCACTTGCTCTGTATAGTTTAATTTACATGGTATGAAGAAGAAACTTGGTTGTACAACTGAAAACTTAAATTGAGAAAGGACAAACTTTTGTTTATGAACTACATAATAAACTTTAAACAAGCAATTTGATGCAAACACCAAAAATAAACAGCTGTTGCAGTCATGCCTAACCAAATATATACAACAAAGTTTGAAGGCTTAAGATGGACAAACTTATTGGTGAAGACCGGCTCTATAAAGGCCTTGTCCATGCTGATGGGGGGGGGGAATTCAAGAAGTTTACCACATAATCTTCTTCACAAGCATTGCCTTTATTCTACATTTTGTTAAGAGTAAATATAGATGTGATAGTATACGAAAAAATGGAGAATATTTAAGATAAGATGAAGAATGATGAATAATAGCACTTACACGTAAGTTGGATAGGAAGATGTGAAAATGGTGTTTGTCTTCACAATAATCTTCCCATGATGGGAATATATGCATGTAGTCCCCAACAACATTGAAAGCATTGTCTTTTAAACTAGGAATAAATGGAATGGGGTTCCAATCTGCAGGAATTGGTCGTCTCTGCAGTTGGGATAGGTTTTCGGCCGGTGGACTTGTTGTACTTTTTGCTGGAGTGGGATTTTTCTATGGTACAGCTGGTGCTATGGCAAATGAAATCGGTATACCTTTTGCTGGAGTGCAGGTCCTGTGTGGTGGGGCTAGTGGTGTGGCCAGTGAAGTATGGGTACAGTCTGCTGGAGTCGGTCCTACATTTTGTGTCACTGGTTGTACAACCAATATAAGTGGGGTGCTGTCTGATTTCTCTGGCACCACCACGTTTTTCAAGGAGTTTGCTGGTGCTCCTTCAGGTTCGGCAATCACCCCCTTCCTTTTTGATGTCTGATGCACAAGAACAACATTTGAGTGGAAAAACATGGTATGATGACAGATGGAATATGTATTGATAATGGATGGGCATGGCATCTCGACATATATGATGAGTAAACTAAGCAGATGGCGGTGCAACAAAGTAGAAGAAATGCAAGACGACATATGCAAGATACCCACAATCAATAAAACATTGCCAAATTAGAACAGGCACCTTGATGGGTGAACAGGACAGGCCATCTGCCTTTGACTCCTCGAGGTTAGAATAGTCATTAGGATCATATTCTGAACAAGAATCAACAGGTGGGGAGCGTATGAGTTTCATTGCATCCAGAATGGCACTCAATGCCTTGGTGCCAATTTTGTAAGTCATTGCAGTGTTTAGCTTCAAGAGTGGACTGCTGCTAGTGCGACACAAAGCAGCTACACAGATCATAGTGTAGATATAACGGGAAAACCTTAAGCATTAGAGTAAAATCAGCAAAGTGGAACTTGCTGGAATATATGTGCAAGTATTGCCAGTACGGCTAGAAAGGCTTCGGATACCAGCTCTCTTCAAGTGAAGGTGCGGTACTGTTAATATCAGTGTAACTCTCAAAGGCGACACAGCTCCCCGCATTTCCTTGCTATTCTTATAGGATTCAAGTGGGCAGGCCACTACAAATCCTATTCCTATGTTTACAAGATCCTACGAATCAAAGAGGCTCAAAGTGTCCGTCACAACTGACCGTATAGACCTCTACACTTCAAATGTCCCTGCTCATCTTCAGTACAAGGAGCATACTGTACTACTATCATGCTCCCTCCGTTCCAAAATATAAGTCTTGGTAGAGATTTCCACTATGGATCACATACAGATGTATCCAGATACATTTTAGAGTGTAGATTCACTCATTTTGCTCCATATGTAGTCCATGGTGGAATCTATACAAAGACTTGTATTTAGGAATGGAGAGAGTACATATTAAAGAAGAACGGAAGAGGAACATGGTAAAGAAGAGCAAGCAGATTTTGGATAATAAAATGTTGGTTGCGCAGTGCCCACACATGATGAACCAGAGCGCATTAAGAATGCAACTCCCAGCTGTCTCTCGACCATTTCAGGCGGTTGGATGAAGATCCTACGTCTCCTAACCCTTCTTCTTCCTCGTCTCTGATTCTTCCCATACAGAACACCGCACGGGCCGCCGGCCGGACCACCGGCCCCCACCGCCTGTGTTCCTCCGCCACCCCCATCCCACCCCGCCCCAACCCCTGCCCGCGTCGAGTTTTCTTCGTTCGGCGAGGCCCCACAACCACCCGAGCCCCTTCGATCGCACCGGCGAACTCCGACGAGCTCTAAAAAATCGACTGACCCAATTTTGAAATTTAGTCTACTGTGATTTAACTAGTGTGGAATATAAAAGGGAAAAACCATAAGCATTGGGAGTATAGTGTTGAGCGTGCCATGGCGGATCTGAAGGTGCAAACCAGACAAAGGCAACTTCGCAACCAAGACAAGAAATCAGAGTAAAGCAGTGGCGATCTATTTTCTTGCTACGATAAATAAGTTGAGCAGATACGAAAGAGTACCGCCTCTGGTGCGGCGCCGTGTACGCATCTGCTGAGAATTTGACGGTGCTGTGGTATCGATGGCTGTCGGCGGCATGGAAGCAGATCTAGGAGGGTAGACGGTGGCGGCGGGGCGCGGTGGACGAGACGGTCGTAGGAGCGGCGCCGGCAAGGTGGACGACGGCGGGGATGAAGCAAGAGGACGGGATGCAAGGATCCCGGTCCGAAGCCGTGGATGACAGAGGTCGATCTCTTGTAATGGACGGCGGCGTCGGGGTATCAGCTCCGACATGGTGGAGGAGGACGGTGGTGGATGGGGTGGCGGACGGAGGAGGGTAGGGTGGAGAGGGTGTTTTGGCGCCCACGGAGTACGAATGGGGAAAAGGGAGGTAGAGAGGAAGGGGGAACCATGTATTCAGGGCGCGCTTGTCTCAAATGCGAGGAAATTTACAAACTTAGCCCCCGTTTCAAATTTCTACTACGTCGCAACAACATTAGTCGGTTGGGGATAGGACAGTAATCTCGCATACACCGAATATTTGCCGACGAGAGTTTGTTTTTGGCGCCCACCGTGTATGAATATGAATCGGGGAGGGAGTCGATTTCGGCCGAGGACACAGTGTGTTTTGGCGCCCACCGTGTATGAATCCGGGTGAGAGGCGGTTACGTCACGTTTGGGTGAAATTACAAACCTACCCCTATCGAAACCTATACAAATCCAGCAGATAGGCTTTGCGTGGCAGGGATAGGCAATAGTGATTTCCATCTCGCAGATTTTGGTTTCGGGCGGTTACTGCGACTTTCCCCGCTTCGTTCAAATTTTGCAGAGTGCATGTTTACCGTGCCAACTCAATTCGAATCCCGTTTGTATTCTATTTTTTCGGGCGGGATCCATTTTCAATTGGAATTACATTCTATATACATCATTTTTATATATACTTTCAAAAGCACAACAAAGAATTCTGCTCCTTTATATGTATAATATGATTTACAAATACAACGATCTCGAAATCTTAAGGTTGAATTCGAAAAAATTTAACCAAATTATGTTCTACTAAAATGTATGTTTCAGTAATATCTACATATCAAATAACATAGATGTGCGTGAATTCATATGAGTATGCATGTTTGATAGACCAATTTTGGTTCGAGTATGGATTACATGTATCATCATCTCGAATTCAAATATTTGAATCCCTTTTTTGTTCACTCCTTTCACGCCCATCTCTCTCGCATGCATGCTCCTTCAGGTAGCTATCACTCTATTTTCTCCAGCTCACCCGCACGCTCACTTCATGTTTCTCCTATCCTCGCAAACATGGTCTCTCGACGTCTCCCTTGAGAAGTGTCACACTCTCCCTATCATTATACATTACACAGTTTTCATTATCTCTCACGTCTCTACTGTTATCTAGTATCACTCGGTACCTAAGCTTTCTTTTTCTCCGCCACACACACAGTCTTCACTCGTCTTTCACTTTGTCTTTCTCTCTATGGTATTCTCTCACACACCCTATATGTCTCTACATATGACTCATACCACTAAAATTACTCTCTCTCTCTCTCTCTCTCTCTCTCTCTCCTGTAGACACAACATTTGTTGCGGTCTCCTTTTCGTCTCCATCCCAGACTGACATTATTCATTTGTTTACTGATCAGACAACCCCGACTACCGTCTCCTCTCTCTCTCTCACAGACACACACACACACACAACTCCTGCTTCCCGACTACCGTCTCTCTCTCTCACACAAAACTCTCGCTTTCGCACCCTGACTCGTATTTCTCTCACAAACATTTATCGACTAGCTAGCCTCTAGATAGGTTTATACACCCGCACACTCGTGCTTCCACCATCGCATACATGTATCTCTCCTGCTCCTTGTATCTATGTAGATTTTTCTTCCCTTCTTGAGAAACGCCCTCTCGATCGTGCACACACACACTATCGCCTCATTTTAAGCTGTACCTATCGCACACACACTCCGTGTGTCTTTGTCACACATGCACTCCGTCCTCCTCTACTCTCCCTCTCTCTCACACACACATGTGCTTTTTGCAACAACTAGCAAGATGCTCATGCGTTGCACGGAACATCAAGATGCATTAGTATGAGTAGTTTATCGTGTGGGGGGAAAGGATGAACGAGGGAAGGCCTTATTTGCAAATGTGGAGAGGGGTGTGGGTATCTTTTTGCAAAATTGCCATAGTTTCCTTCCTATCCGTCAGATATAGATCGGATGGCCTATATTGCAGGATGGCAGGCACACGATCATCACCGACAATGCTTTTTATAAGAGTAGGGATAAAAAATAGAGTTGGTGATGATGGTGGGCCTGCCATCCTGCAATGTAGGTCGTCCGATTTATATCTGACGGATAGGAAGGAAAATATGGCAATTTACCCGCACTCTTCACCACATTTGCAGATAAGGCCTTCCCTTGTCCATCCTTTTCTACCACGAGATCTTGATGTTCCGTGCAACGCACGTGCATCTTGCTAGTAAGAGTAGAAATTAGACATATACCACTTCTCAAATCTTGAAACCAACAACATTCCTCCCTTATCTCATCAAAACCGCCAAAGGAATATATTTTGAGTGAAACATAACATATTTTTAGTGATATACGTATTTCAAAACTAGACTTTTTTTCCTATCAAATCGGTGAATATGTATTAATCTACTTTGATCGTGTGGCAACGCATTGGCACATTGCTAGTAGTTATTATAATTTTTTGGACACCAGACAAACGGTGGAGTACATATACGAAGAGAAGAGGCGCACGCACGCAGTCGGCCTCTCGCTGTCTCGCACACATGAGTGTTACGTAAAGGCGATGTTAACAAATAAACCCTAAAACCCTAGGTGCATGATTGCTGCATTCGCGGGTACCGGGTACGTGGTGGAGCACCTTTGTAGGAATAGTCAGCTCGCGTGATAATTTGATCCGTAGGAGTTGATGGTCGGGACCACAGGTGAACGACTTGGAGCGCGGTGACTCGCTAGTGGCCACAGATTGAGTAGCCACATTTAAAATATCGTTTTTTAGCGGGGTTAAGAGTTCCGATTTTCAATGGCGCGTTATAAGTAGTAAGTAGTTTTTAGAACGATTGGTATGGAGCGAAAATGGAATTCATAGTACTACGTACCTCCTTGGCGTATGGTTGTATGGTTTTTTTTTGCGATGGAGGTTGTATGGGTTTATGTTGCGAGATGTTGAACCTGGTAGTTCTAGGGCAAATACTATGGTTTAGATTTAGATGCTGGTTTTCAGTAATGAAAATCAGAAGGGGAAACCCTTCTTTGATTAAAAAAAAACTACTACCTCCATTCTGGTTTACTAGTCCCCATCGTACTTTGGGTCAAAGTTTGTCCATGAATTTTACTTGTAAAATGTGAATGGAAAACGAGATTTTGTTATACCCAAACAAAAAAGGACTGGAGGGAGTGATTGCTCTGACAAGGACGTGACCTCTCATAGCGCAGGCATTGAACCGGCGCCGGCCAAGAGGGCCGCACTCGATGCAGGCCCGGCTGAGCACGCCTCCTCGCCGCGTGCAACCAGCTTAAGACTGCCCCGCCCGCCTTCATTGAATCCGCGCGTGTGCCGGCAACACGTGCTTCCGCGAGCCGGCAGGCATTTTAGAACACAAAAAATGACTAAAATACTCATGGTCTTGACTTGTTGTGCTCGCACTAGTAGTAGGAACTAGTAGAGGATTTTCTTTATTTATAACTCTCCTCACATTTATTTTGGCTTTGAAGTGAATCATGGTTGTGGACATTATGTATGAATGTGCAGACATCTATGAACATGAGTTTGATGTGGAATTTGAACTTGGAATGTCAGGCTTGCGCTTGAACTATACCATGTCCAATGCTTCGTCTGTTATTGTTTGGAAAGTAATTGCTGTTATTACATGACCCAAAAAAAACATTTTGTGCCACATCAGTAGATGCACGGACATCACAACAGGCATGCTGACTGGACAAACATTTGAACCTAGCTATTATGAAGGAAATTTTGTATTGACAACAGTTTTAGATAGCAGGAGACGCCTAGCCTGCTCTACCTCTGCTAGCTTATTTCTGGATTCTTCCATCTCTTCTTTGGCTTGGGCGAAGAGAGCATCTGATTGCTCTTTTCGCTTCTTCAGGAACTCAGCTACATTCTCAAGGGCTGCTGCACGCTTTCTTTCAGCCTTTACTAATGCCACGAGGACACGAATAGCTGACGACTCCACCTGGCTTGTGTGTAATCCAACATCATCTGGGAATTTGCACCTTGTGTCTAATCCAGCATCATTAGGGAACTGGCACCTTGTGTGTAATCCAGCCTCATTTTGGAAACATGATCTCGAGGTTGACCATACTTCCCTCCTCGCAGGAACTGCATCCTGACATGAAGTTACTTCTTTTTTAGATCAATACTCACAGCAACCTAGATCCATTTAGTAGAAGCTAGATAAACAGAACTCGGAGAAGTGAATTCAAAAGGAAAAAAACAGACTACAAGGTGAGAACACCCACTTCCTACATCAAGCTAAAAATGAAAGCATTAGGATGCTTAAGACTCTTCTTATTGCACATCGAAGAACACCATGCTTAAGAGAAACAGAAACTACAACATATACACATCGAAGAACACGAGGCTACACGAAAGTAATTGAAAGGGTGTTACTTACCAAAGCTCATTTTACAAGTTCGGTGCAACTCCTCTTTAACTTGCCACGCTCCTTGAAGATGTCCCGAATATCCCGTGTTTGGTCTTCATTGCTCCTCTGCATGTTCGCACTCGTGGTTTTAAAATCTCAACATGGCAAGAAAAATATACTACTAGTAATACTCGCGCATCTTGTGGGAAACATTAAAGCACTCGTCCGCCATGTTAGAGCATCTGAAAGTGCGTTATATCGACTAGAGGGGGGGGGGGTGAATAGGCGATTTTTAAGAATTCTTCACTAAGGAATTTGCTAGTGAGGAAATTCCTTAGTGAAGAACTACTTGCAGCGGAATAAGTACTCAGAAGTAAACATAACAGAAGACAAGCATAGTCATCATGATGAAATGAAGACAAGCACAAAGTAGAGAAAGCGTAATCACAGGATAACACAGGATGAAGACAAATAGATTGAAGAAATTGAACTGAAGAAATTGAGAAAGTCTTCAGTCAAAGTCTTCAAACACAGATATGACAAGCACACAACACATTCATGAGGAAATGAAAGAGTTGAGGAAATAGAACCAGTTGGCTTGGTGAAGACAATGATTTGGTAGACCAGTTCCAACTGCTCTCTCAGTTGTACATCTGGTTGGAGCGGCTAGGTATTTAAACCTGAGGACACACAGTCCTCTCCGTACTCTCCTTGAACTAAGGTCACGCAGACCTCGTCCAATCACTCATGGTAAGTCTTCAGGTGACTTCCAAACCTTCACAAACTCGGTCACTCGGCGATCCACAATTCCTCTTGGATGCTCTAGACCATGACGCCTAACCATCTGGAAGAAGCAGAGTCTTCAAAGGTAACTAGCGTCGGATCCACGCAGGATCAATCTCTTCAGTGATGCTCAATCACTTTGGGTTTGTAGGTGTTTGGGTTTGGGTTTTCCCGACTCGATGATTTTCGCTCAAAGTCCTCGGAGGATGCGATGCTCTCAAATGACAAGTGTCAGTTTCTCTCGGAGCAGCCAACCAGCTAGTGGTTGTAGGGGGCGACTATTTATAGCCTAGGGAGCAGCCCAACATGATAATACATAAATGCCCTTCAATGATATGACCGTTAGGTAGATAAGATATTTTGGGACAGCTGGCGCGTGGCACAGCAACGGTCGGAAATTTGAGGTTCAAATTCCTCAGGGCTATCATGTTCCTCACTGTGTAGGCAATTCGCACTGGCGAATTCCTAACTCCTCGGTCAGAACAAATTCCTCAGAGACCAGAAGAGCTTTGTCTCTGTCACTGAAGAAATTGACTGAACTGTATGAGATTTCCAATGGCTTCACTCGAAGGGATTGGTAGGTGTAGGATTTTGAGTTGAGCATCACTTGGAAATTTTTCCTTAGTATTTCCTCGATCCCCTTTAACAGTACGGTGTTTCCTATGACTCAAGAAGGATAAAAAGAAACTACGAAAACAAAAGTCTTCATGCTTCATATTCCTCGAATGAATACAAGGTCTTCAAGGTCACACCAATTTCTTCACTTTCAAAGTCTTCAAAAAGTCTTCAGAATACCAAAGTCTTCAGACGAAGAACTTCATTTTTAGGGGTCGACTTTCTCTGTAAATATCAAACTCCTCATAGACTTATAGACCTGTGTACACTTATAAACACATTAGTCCCTTAACCTATAAGTCTTCAATACACCAAAATCACTAAGGGGCACTAAATGCACTTACAATCTCCCCCTTTTTGGTGATTGATGACAATATAGGTTAAGTTTTCAATGGGGATAAACATATGAAGTGTAAATGCTGATATTGAGGAATTTGATTGCAGGATATAGAAGAACTCGCCCTGAAGATGTGCATAGTGAAGAATTTGCTTTTGAAGCAATGCACACTTGAAGAGTTGAATCATGGAGATCTCCCCCTATATCTTGTAATTCGTACACGCATTTGACATATATATTATGAAGAATTTGAAATGCATGATGAAATATGGTGACTGATGAAATTCAGCATGTGTGCAATAATATTAACGAGGAATACGCATGCAGAATAACACATCAAAAGTATCAGAGCACCATCGGTTTTAAGTTTACAACTCGATCCAATAAAGTTTCAGAAGAAGGAGAGTTTTAACTTTGCAAAAAAACGCCCATATAATAGACCCGCTTGAAGACTAACTCAATTTTCTCCCCCTTTGTCATCGAATGACCAAAAGGATCGAAACTGAGGACTAACGCCCCTGAAGAATATCAAGTTGATGAAGGAGCGCCAGCGTTGTCGGGGTCGTTTGTCGTAGTAGGGCCTGCCGCAGTGTCGGCCAAGTCTTCATGTTCATCAGTGTTGCACGATGAAGAATAGGAGCTGGCCACCAAAGAAGGAACCTTGACCTTCTTGTATTTCTTCGGAGGGGGTGCAGACCAGTCAGAGTCTTCCTTGAGACCCATTTTCTTCAGATCTTCTTCGCTGTAGACATGAGAAAAAACAGGTAAGGTTGAAGGTTTCATGGAGGTAGTATTGATTTTTATTCACTGCATTATGGGTTGAGGTCATGTTGTGAAGAATTGAACCAAACTGTCTCTTGACCCATTTATGATTGCGATCAACCTTCTGATGAAGACTGAGGAGTAGCTCACGATCAGTCATCACCCTGGGTGCTGTGCCTTGAGGATTTTGCTTGGTTGTGTTGGCGGCAGAGTCATGGGTGGCAGAGTCGTCATTGGTTGAGTAGGATGCAGCTTTGCAAAATTGACCATCCAATGGACGAATGCCTTCATCTATAACATCAACGACCTTGCCTTTGTCATCAGCTGATGAAAATGTCCGTTTGAGGACTTCAATTGGAGGCAAGTAGCTGTAGTGGTTCAGTGTATCAGCTTTGTAGTTGAGTGAAGACCTTGTCCTGATGAATCTCATAATCCAAGGTGCATAAGGCTTCAGCTCAAAAGGTGACATAGCGATATTGGCGAGAGTCCTCATGAAGAAATCATGGAAGTTGACAGGAACGCCATGAATGATATTGAAAAGCATATTCTTCATGATGCCAACGACTTCTTCATCATTCGAGTCGTGGCCCTTGATTGGACTCAATGTCTTCGTCGGGATGCGATAGACAGTCCTAGGCACATATAGTAATTCCTTGACAAGGAATTTTGTTCATGGGGCCTGCCCTAGCTTCAAAGGCTTCATCAGCACTTGCATGTAATAATTTGTTAGCTCAGGTTCGCTGTAGACACATCGAGCACCTTCAAGGGGAGGACTGAGTGGTAAGGCACGAAGCAATTCAGTAGCTGGTGCCTTGTAGTGAGTATTTTTAGACATCCAGTCCAACACCCATGAGTTCACATCTTCAGAATCTCTTGTGATGTGCAGCGTCGCATAAAATTGAAGAATGAGTTCTTCATTCCAATCACATATGTGAGTGCAGAAATTTAACAGTCCAGCGTCTTGAAGAACACTGAGGACTGGCTCGAAACATGGCAGAGATTCCATATCCACATGAGGAATGTGCGCATGATCAAAGACTTTGTCTTTATTGAAAACACTGAGGAATAGAAATTATCCTGACTGGCAGTCCAGAAACGCCTCTTCCTTATGCGAGCAGAATCATAGGGGTTGTAGTCTGTGAAGAATATATGCTCGCCAAAGAAATCTTCTGCCTTGAACTTTTGCTTGCGTGAGAATGGATCCTTTGGCTTGGGCAGAGGAGTGTCAATGAGTTGCATCACAACCTCAGGAATCGCAATCTCAAGTTCTTCAGGCTGAGGAATTTCTGGTTCCTCTTCAGTGGCAGTCTGTGTGTTCAAGTGATCAGCAGCAGCAGTTTCTTCAGCACTAGTGGCTGGAATTTCTTCACGTACAGATGAATTGGGGTGAGTTTCTTCAGAGCCCATTTGAACGGTTGGTGAAGGGGACTGAGGAATTTGCTGTAGAGGAGTGAAGAGTGGAGAATTGGGGTGCTGACTTTCCCAAAAGTCATCATTCATCACTGGTGTAGTACTCCCAATGTCCACATCTTCATCTTCCATTTCTTCAACGCCAGCCTCTTCAGCTGCGAACTGAGGCATGGGCGAGGAGACAACAGGTGTTGAAGGGATCTTATCCACTTCAATTTCTTCATCAATCTGCTCTGATGAAGCAGCAGAATGATTTTCTTCATCAGATCCGCTAGGGATCACATATTCTTCACCAAACGGAACAAGGTCCTTTGATGGCATGGTTGAAATCGGAACAACATCAATTGGATTTTCAAATGAACTTGTCATAGGCTTCATCTTCTTCGGAGCTGAAGAATCTGAAGCGGTTGATGCTTTCCTTTTCTTCACTGCTGCTCGCTCTGCAGCCTTGGTCATCTTCACATCAGATGCAGATGGAAGGATTGGAGTTGGTGTAGGCGCAGGAGGAGCAGAGGAATCTGGTTGATGTTCTTCAGGCACAACTGATGCAGTTGCCCTGACTTCTTCAGTTTCTTCAGGCGCACCACTAGTGGATGCCCTAGCAGTTTCTTCAGCGACTGGAATGGAGTCATCAGCCCTGGGACTCACATTTTCTTCAGCACCGGAAAGTCATCGACGGTGCTGGCATGTTCTTCAGTTTCCTGAGCAGATGCTTCAGCTTGAGGAATTTCTTGTTGCGATGGGGCTGCAACATTGGTGAACTTCTCAGTCAGTTTAAAAAACCCGGCCTTGGCTCCTTGCCAATCAGCATAGTAGGCATTGAAATCATCGCTGAGGGTTTTGATTTCAGACTAGATTTTTATAAGTTCATCAGTTGTCATAGAGACAACGTTGGTTTTCAGAAATTTCTCCTTTCTGTATTGTGCCTTCTTGATCTGCCTGGCCTTCTCATATTTCCATTTCTCTTCTTGAATGAAATGAGTCAGCATGTGATTTTGACCAGGTGTCAACTTGAAGTCAGGCATAGGAGTGTTTGGGTCCTTGTGCCAGAGATCAATATAATCGAGGATCAACCTCGGATCCAATAGCAGTGGCACATTTGTGCCTTTGGCTCTAGCGGCCCTGACATGTCTGTCTCTGATGATTTCTGCAAGTTCATCATCATCAGCTTCGTCCTCTTGAGACAACAATTGGAAGGCGACTTGCTTCTTCTGAGGATTAGGGCGAGGACCTCGTCCAGCAGTTGCCTTTGTCTTCAGCAAAGAGGGTCCTGTGGAAGAATTTGGTGCAGCTGAGGAACTAGCTGAGACACCCGAGACAATGGAGATGCCAGTGGTCCTTTGGCATGAGGCAAGATGCACAGGTGCTGAGGACTTTGTTGGAACAACTGAGGACTTTGGAGGAGCTGAGGATTTTGACGGAGCAGGAGCAGCATGAGGGATTGGCCTTGAGGACTTTGAAGATTCTGGCCGTGAGGGCATAGCTGAGGAACTTGGCCATGAGGGCACTGTTGGTGAAGCACTTGGCTTGCGCACAGGCTTCTTTGCCATAGATTTCTTAGGCTTGACAGAGGCCTCAGTGGCAGCAGCAGCAGCAGAGTCTTCATTGAACTTCCTCACTACTTGTTTCGCTTGTTTGGCCAACTTGGCCTGGCACTTGGCCCATTCTTCAGGAAAGTCCTCACCGCGCTTGATGCTGGTGGGATCTGCTACTTGGCGAGGTGCCAATGGAGCTCTTGGGAATGGAGGATTGAGTGCGAATTTCTTATGTACTTTGGAGTTACATACCTGTACTCCCTCCATTCTCTTGCCCATCTCCTTTCAATCCTCTAGATGTGCACCTTGCGCTAATTTTTATTCTACTTTCCAAACTTGGCCTCGTCAGGAGTGGAATATTCTTTGCATATATCATCAGGAATCTCAAAGGCAGTCATGACCTCAGGCTTATTTCCTCCTTTCCGTGGCTTCTTACCGTCTGCCATATTCTTCAGTTGAGGAATTTGAACAATCGAATTCTCTGAAGAAGTATGCAACTTTTCTTCGAGGAACGCTACAAATGAGTTAAGTTGATGAGAACCTAGAGATTCAGCAGCGGACATGAGTACCTGTGAACAGAGTATAGTTGCGAGGAATTTGGAGAGGTCATATGCGTTCTCAGAAGGTTTTTCAAAAAGAACAAGTTTGAGGGATTTGACCAGATGAGTCTTGAAGACTTTCACTAAGCGTTCTTTGTCTTAGGTTCCAGAGTTGTATAGATCAAACATCCACACAATTGAGGAATCTTGAAGAAAAATGGTACTTAGAGAAACGAATCAAGAACAGATGACTTATGAGGTGTTTTAGTGTGTGTGAGGATTTGAAGAAAAACATCTTTGAAGATTTTGTAGAAAACATTCGAATCAAAGAGGGCAGCAAAAGTAACTTCTAATTACCCTGGAGGAAGAACATGACGAACAGTGAGGTGGAGAAGTGAAGTTCGTCAGTGCAGATCTTCCACGCCCTAACTCGGTGGAGGAAGACGGCTATGGCAGCGGCGGAGTGAAGATTTCCGCGGCCGGCGCGAGTACGACGACGACGAGGTCGAGGCAGTGAAGCTCTTCCTCACCGGCGATGATGAAGTAGTGGCGGCGCTAGGGTTTGAGAAGCTCGAGCGGGAGAGAGAGGTCGAGCGGAGTAAAGGAAGTGAGGAAGGGGAGAGGGGGTATTTATAGCCACGGTGAAAAACTGTTCGCCCGAAGATTTTGGACGAACATGCCCATGACCCTTCTCCTTCGCATGACATGTGACACCCATGTACTGAGAAGTGGAGATCATGTTAGATCGTGGGTGAATAGATAAGTCTATCGTGGGATGCGGAACGGTTTGAGCGGCAAAACCGAAAATTTTGGATAAGATAAGTTTTAACGTTGCATTCGCAAATTCTTCAGCTGACAAGGACACAATGAAGATTTTGAACGAGTTTCAAATAGAACGCACATGAAGAATTTGTGAATAGATTGGGTTGAGTATAGCATAGAGGGGGAAGGGTCCGATCACATTCACTTAGCAGAAAAAAACAACTTGAAGAATTAGCCATAAGTGAATGCTGTAGAGGATGTAAACTCATATATATATATATATATAATATATATATATATATATATATATATATATATAAATAAGATTTTGCGAAGTTGAAGAATTTGAAAAACTGAAGAATTTCAAAAAACTGAGGAAAACTCAAATTAAAGATTTTCAACTTTGGTGGTGGCGTGACCCACCATATAAGAATGATGATTTCAGACACCGCATACAATTGTCGTAGGGTTCTGAGAATCAGATTCTTCGTTAATTTGTTCACACTTAGAGTGTTATTCTTCATTGATTGAAGAAAAACGTTTCTTCATGTGTTGCACATCTTATTCATCAATTTTGCATAAGTGTTAGGATGAGTGTCCTTTTCAAAGAACATTCAAAGATTCTAAGATATTTAGCTCATACCGCAACTTGCTAAATCTCTTCTCATCCAAGGGCTTTGTGAAGATATCGGCTAGCTGTTCTTCAGTCTTCACATGCTCAATAGAAATGTCGCCCTTCAACACATGATCACGAAGAAAATGATGACGAATCTGAATGTGCTTTGTCTTCAAGTGCTGAACTGGGTTGTGAGCAATCTTGATGGCACTCTCATCGTCACGGAGAAGAGGCACATTCTTCACGTTGATGCCATAGTCCTTGAGAGTTTGCATCATCCATAGCAGTTGAGCACATCAAGAACCAACAGCAATGTACTCAGCTTCAGCAGTAGACAGTGATACGCAGTTCTGTTTCTTCGAGGACCAACAGACCAAAGATCGTCCAAGGAAATGACATGTACCAGATGTTGACTTGCGGTCCACACAATCACCAGCATAGTCAGAGACAGAATATCCAATGAGATCAAAAGCGGAGCCCTTGGGGTACCATAATCCTAGTGTTGGTGTGTGAGCTAGATATCGAAGAATATGCTTCACAGCCTTATGGTGTGATTCCTTCGGTGTAGCTTGAAATCGGGCACACATGCAAACACTAAGCATTATATCTGGCCTAGATGCACATAAGTACAATAAAGAACCAATCATGGAGCAGTATACCTTATGATCGAAGTCAATACCGTTTTCATCAGTGCACAGATGGCCATTTGTGGGCATAGGTATTTTGACGCCTTTGCAATCTTGCATGCCGAATTTCCTCAGTACACCCTTGAGGTATTTCTCCTGAGATATGAATATGCCATTGCGCTCTTGACGAATTTGAAGACCTAAGAATAATTTCAACTCTCCCATCATAGACATTTGATATTCTTCACTCATCATATAGGCAAATTCATCACTATAACGTTGGTCAGTACAGCCAAAGATAATATCATCAACATATATTTGGCACACAAACAGTTCACCATCATAAGATTTAGTAAAGAGAGTAGGATCGAGTGAACCGGGTGTGAAGCCATTCTTCATGAGGAATTCCTTCAAAGTATCATACCACGCCCGAGGGGCCTGCTTGAGGCCATAGAGGGCCTTGTTGAGTCTGAAGACTTTGTCAGGATTCTTTGGATCTTCAAAACCTGGGGGTTGAGCAACATATACTTCTTCCTCAAGCTTACCATTGAGGAATGCACTATTCACATCCATTTGATACAGAGTGATATCATGATGGTTAGCATAAGCAAGTAATATGCGAACAACCTCAAGTCTAGCAACAGGTGCAAAAGTTTCATCGAAATCAATTCCTTCAACCTGTGTGTAGCCTTGAGCTACAAGTCGTGCCTTATTCCTCACCACAAGGCCATTTTCATCTTGCTTGTTGCGGTAGATCCACTTTGTGCCAATGATATTATGCTTGCGAGGATCTGGACGTTTGACCAGTTCCCAGACATTGTTGAGCTCGAATTGATGTAATTCTTCCTCCATGGCCTGAATCCACTCAGGCTCCAGAAATGCTTCATCTACCTTAGTGGGCTCTGTGATAGAGACAAAAGCATAGTGCCCACAAAAGTTAGACAAATGTGAAGCTTTTGAGCGTGTGAGAGGACCTGGTGCTTTGATGTCATCGATGATCTTTTCAACTTGCACTTCTTTTGCAACGCAAGGATGAGCTGGTTGTCGTTGAGGAATTTGATCAGCATTTTCTTCAGCATTTTCCTCAGGTGCATCAGCTTGACGTTCTTCACGTTATGGAATGAATTCTTCAGCAGATTCTTCGGTAGGAATGACATCTTCAGTAGCCTTGAACTTGATAGTTTCCTCAGGTGCTGGTTCATCTATCACAGAAGGTAGGTGCTCTCTTTGTGAGCCATTAGTTTCATCGAATCGCACATCTACAGTTTCAACAACCTTGTGAAGAACGTTGTTGAAGACTCTATAGGTGTGCGAGTCCCTTCCGTAACCAAGCATAAAACCTTCATGTGCTTTCGGTGCAAATTTTAAGTTGTGATGAGGATCTCCAATCCAGCATTTTGCACCGAAGACTTTGAAATAACTCACATTGGTTTTCTTGTCAGTGAGGAGTTCATAGGCAGTCTTCTTGAAGAATTTGTGAAGATATACTCCGCTGATGATATGGCACACAGTATCAATTGCATCAATCCAGAAACGACGAGGCGTTTTGTATTCATCAAGCATAGTGCAAGCCATCTCAGCAAGAGTCATGTTCTTGCGCTCCACGACGCCATTCTGCTGAGGAGTATAAGGAGCAGATAACTCATGAGTAATACCAAGTTCATCAAGATAGTCATCGAGACTAGAATTCTTGAACTCAGCTCCATTGTCACTTCTGATGTGCTTGATCTTCACACCAAAGTTGGTTGAAGCCCTTGAGGAAAATCGTTTAAAGACTTCCTGCACTTCATGTTTGTAAGTAACAAGGTGTAGCCATGTGTAACGAGAGTAATCATCAACAATAACAAAGCCATATTGAGATGCTTCATTTGAAACGGCAGAATAATGATTAGGACCAAAGAGATCCATGTGAAGCAATTCAAATGGTCGAGTAGTGGTTTTGGGTTGATCATCCTGCAGATGAATTAGTGCAGCTTACGAACTCATATACTTCATCAGTGAATTATATGACATCACAATTAATCAGATCAATTTCATCAAGTAGTAGAACAAATAAAGCAGTATGAGGACATGAGAAATGAAAGTTCATTTCTTCATGATTAGCCTGCGTCCTTTCAGGCAATTTTTCAGGTCTCCAGCAAATTCTTTAGACGTTTGAGCACATCTGGAGACCTAACCCTGCATAAGAGATTAGTTCTTTTCCTTCACCACCCACATCTGAAGGGGTGGCAAAGAGTTCATCACTCTGCGAGCTCCATATGAGAAAGGTGGCATAGACGCCAATCCATTTCATTTCACATAAGAGGAGTTAGGGTAAGCATATGAAAAAGCAGAGAAATTCTTCGAGGACTTATGAACATAATGATTAGAAGAATAATGCTCATATTCATAGCCATTGGCTCTTCCCTGCGAAACAGAGTTGTTAGCACGATGATGTTCATATGAGGACTTTGATCCTTTTGAGGAATTTGATCCACGTGAGGAATTTGGTCCGTATGAGGACTTGGATTCATATGAAGAATTTTTGGTCCATATGAAGAATTTGATCAGGGGTTCCTATTCTTCATAGGTCCTGTCATGAGGAAATTCACCTGAAGACTTTCAAGGCACCTTTTGGGAACCCAGATTTTCTTCATAGGGGAACCGTTCCTGCAGTTAGTGCCAACATATCTAGCAAATACTTCACCATTCTGATTTTTGAACAGTTTATAGTTGGAGTCAAAAGACTCATAAGAAGAATGAGAAGATTCATATGTAAAGCCAGATAAATTAGATGGATCTACTGGAGGTCCCTTTGCAGCAACCCATGAGGTTTGGGGGTACTGCTTAGGCTTCCAATATGTACCATCAGCATTGAGTTTCCTCTCAAAGGCAATACCCTCTTTCCTAGGGTTCCTGTTGAGGATCTGCTTTTTAAGCACATCACAAAGAGTCTGATGCCCTTTGAGGCTTTTGTACATGCCTGTCATGTACAATTCCTTCAGCCCTGCATCGTCAGTGATACTAGCAATGTCCTCAGATGAGGAATTAGTGATAGTAGAGGCAGGTGAAGAATTTGTAACATTAGAAGCATTTGAACATTCAGGTGAAGAATTAGCAGATTCACGTTCAATGCATTTCAAACATGGAGGAACAAATTCTTCCTGAGCAGCACTGATTTGTTGAGCAAGTAATGAATCACGCTCCTTCTGAAGATCTTCATAACTCACTCTTAGCTTCTCAAGATCTTGCTTTCTTTGAAGAAATTCATAAGAAAGCTTCTCATGATCAGATAAGAGAGTGTTATGATGACCCTGAAGGTTGTTAAACCTGGTCTGAAGTCTCTGAAGATTTTCAGTCAAGGTTTTAGTGCGATCCATTTCTTCACCCAACATATCATCACTTTTGTCTAGCATGTTTTGAACCTTTTCTAAAGCCCTTTGTTGTTTCACAGCGATCTTAGCAAGTTTAGAATAGTTGGGCTTAAGATTTTCATCAGATTCATTCTCACTTGATTCAGAGGAGGTATATTTGAGTACCTTGGCACCCTTTGCCATGAAGCAATAGGTGGGAGCGTAGTCATCATTGTCTTCATTAGCCTTGTTGGTGAGGTCATTTTCTTCAGAGTTGAAGATAGTCTTGCTGACGAAAGCAGTAGCGAGGGCTAGGCTCGCCACACCAGATTCAGACTCCTCAGATGCCTCCTCTTCCTCATTTTCTTCAGATTCAGCCTCAGAGTCCATTTCCTTGCCAATGAATGCCCGAGCCTTCTTGGAGCTGCTCTTCTTGTGAGATGAAGATTTTGAGGATTTTGATGATGAAGATTTTGAGGATTTCTTCTTTTTCTTCGCTTCATCAGAAATGTAATCCTTGTATTTCTTCTTCTTTGATTCCTTTTCCCACTGAGGGTAATCTTGAATGTAGTGTCCAGGTTTCTTGCATTTGTGACAAAGCCTCTTCTTGAGGTCACTGGATGAGGAATCATTGCTCCTTGAGGGTCTTCCAGAACGACCACGTCTTGAGAACTTCTGGAATTTCTTCACGAGTAGTGCTAGCTCATGGCTCAGTTCTTCAGGGTCACCAAGGCTGCTACCAGAGTCTTCATCTTCATACTCGGATACTGCTTTGGCCTTCAGTGCACGTGATCTGCCATGGCTCGAACCATAGAGATCTCTCTTTTCATCAAGCTGGAACTCATGAGTATTTAGCCTCTCGAGGATATCAGCGGGATCAAGTGACTTGTAATCAGCACGTTCTTGTATCATCAATGCCAGAGTATCAAATGAGGAATCAAGCGATTTCAACAATTTCTTCACCACCTCATGGTCGGTGATGTCAGTGGCACCAAGCGCTTGAAGCTCATTTGAGATGTCAGTGAGGCTGAAGGTGTGTTGTACATTTTCATTGTCGAGTCTTTTGAAGCGGTTGAAGAGATTGCGAAGAACATCAACTCGAGAGTCACGCTGAGCTGAGACTCCTTCATTCACTTTGGACAGCCTATCCCAGATAAGCTTAGCAGTTTCCAAAGCACTCACTCTTCCATACTGTCCTTTGCTCAGATGGCCACATATGACATTCTTCGCTTCAGAGTCGAGTTGCTTGAATCTCTTCACGTCGGTAGCGTTCAGTGAGGGTGAGACAGAAGGAACACCATTTTCCACAACATACCAGAGATCGTTATCAATTGCCTCAAGATGCATTCGCATCTTATTCTTCCAGTAGGGGTAGTCCGTCCCGTCGAAAGTAGGACACCCAGCAGAGACCTTGATCATACCTGTGGTCGACATAACTAAACTCCAGGCAGTTAGACCAAAATCACACAGAACAAGGGAGTACCTTGCTCTAATACCAATTGAAAGTGCGTTATATTGACTAGAGGGGTGGTGAATAGGCGATTTTTAAGAATTCTTCACTGAGGAATTTGCTAGTGAGGAAATTCCTTAGTGAAGAACTACTTGCAGCGGAATAAGTACTCAGAAGTAAACATAACAGAAGAAAAGCATAGTCATCATGATGAAGTGAAGACAAGCACAGAGTACAGAAAGCGTAATCACAGGATAACACAGGATGAAGACAAATAGACTGAAGAAATTGAACTGAGGAAATTGAGAAAGTCTTCAGCCAAAGTCTTCAAACACAGATATGACAAGCACACAACACAGTAATGAGGAAATGAAAGAGTTGAGGGAATAGAACCAGTTGGCTTGGTGAAGACAATGATTTGGTAGACCAGTTCCAACTGCTGTCTCAGTTGTACATCTGGTTGGAGCGGCTAGGTATTTAAACCTGAGGACACACAGTCCCGGACACACAGTCCTCACCGTATTCTCCTTGAACTAAGGTCACACAGACCTCGTCCAATCACTCGTGGTAAGTCTTCAGGTGACTTCCGAACCTTCACAAACTCGGTCACTCGGCGATCCACAATTCCTCTTGGATGCTCTAGACCATGACGCCTAACTGTCTGGAAGAAGCAGAGTCTTCAAAGGTAACAAGCGTCGGATCCACGCAGGATCAATCTCTTCAGTGATGCTCAATCACTTTGGGTTTGGGTTTTCCTCACTCGAGGATTTTCGCTCAAAGTCCTCGGAGGATGGGATGCTCTCAAATGACAAGCGTCAGTTTCTCTCGGAGCATCCAACCAGCTAGTGGTTGTAGGGGGCGGCTATTTATAGCCTAGGGAGCAGCCCAACATGATAAGACATAAATGCCCTTCAATGATATGGCCGTTAGGTAGATAAGATATTTTGGGACAGCTGGCGCGTGGCATAGCAACGGTCGGAAATTTGAGGTTCAAATTCCTCAGGGCTATCATGTTCCTCACTGTGTAGGCAATTCACACTGGCGAATTCCTAACTCCTCAATCAGAACAAATTCCTAAGAGACCAGAAGAGCTTTGTCTCTGTCACTGAAGAAATTGACTGAACTGTATGAGATTTCCAATGGCTTCACTCGAAGGGATTGGTAGGTGTAGGATTTTGAGTTGAGCATCACTTGGAAATTTTTCCTTAGTATTTCCTCGACCCCCTTTAACAGTACCGTGTTTCCTATGTCTCAAGAAGGAGAAAAATAAACTACGAAAACAAAAGTCTTCATGCTTCATATTCCTCGAATGAATACCAAGTCTTCAAGGTCACACCAATTTCTTCACTTTCAAAGTCTTCAGAATACCAAAGTCTTCAGACGAATAACTTCATTTTTAGGGGTCGACTTTCTCTGTAAATATCAAACTCCTCATAGACTTATAGACATGTGTACACTCATAAACACATTAGTCCCTTAACCTATAAGTCTTCAATACACCAAAATCACTAAGGGGCACTAGATGCACTTACAACATCTCCAACAGAATCGCAACGCGCGGCGCTTTAAAAAAGCGTTTATAGTGCTGAGATCGAGAAGTAGATACTAGAGAGTAGAGGATAGTTCTCAGCATAGATTGATAAAAAAAGATATTCAACTACTCCTCGTCGTCCGACTCCTCCTCGGTGATGTCCTCCTCCGACGTCTGACTGGAGGCGTGAGATACCGATCGTCGTCGGATTCCCAGGGCGACGCTGCTCCTAGCCTCATGTTGAATTGAGCGTCCGCTTTTTGCCTACGCTTGTCCTCGCGATAGGCAGCTTGCTCCGCCCTCCTCTTATCCCTCTCCGCCCTCCTTTGCGCGTAGAACTCGTGCTCGTTGATGATATCCCGCAGGAAGTGTTGGCGCCACAGCTCCATTGCTTCGTCATCCATCTCGGCGATGCCGAGACGGTGCTCCCGCCTCCGGCTGTCGCGACGATCCTCGTTGGTGCTAAGCCGCGGCAGAGGCGCGAGCTCCTGCGCCCGCTCCCGTGTCGGCACGTTGGGGAAGTTCAATGTTCTATGAGGCCACCGGAGGCGCCACAACGCTGCGTCATACGCGCGGGCGGCCTCGTTGGCGGTGTCGAAATTGCCGAGGCCGAGGCGCATCCTGCGGAACTGGATCTCGGCTGAGAAGCCGCCGGAGGGGCGCACGCAGACGTCGCGGTCACTGCAAAAAAATACACTTCCGTGATGATACGTGTTTGTCACAGTAGATCGCGTTTTTTGTCATGCATGTACATCCATGACAAATTTATGGCAGAATCAAGATAGTCATACCTGTGCTGTCGTAGAAGTGTTCCATGACATTACCAAAATTATCATCATGAAAGTGTCCACTTCCATGACGATAAATCGCGCGTCACAGAAGTGCTTACGTCACGGCTGACTGACACGTGGCATCCACCGTAACGGAACGCCGTTAAGCTATCGGGTCGGGTTTTGGATCCAATAACCCGTTAACAGCCCCCACCAATGGGGATTTTCCATGTGTAAAATCATCATTGGCTGGAGGAGACACGTGTCAGGTCCGCGTTGGCACAGGTGTCACTCATCCAATGGGCGAGACACGCCTATGATATGTTGACACGTCGACCGGCCCATCAAGTTTAAATGGGCCGACCCAACTGAAGGCCCACAAGATTTTGCGGACCATAATGCGCCGACCCAGCTAAAGGCACACGAGATTTTGCGGACCATAATGGGCTGGCCCAGCTAAAGGCCCACAAGATTTTGCAGGCCATAATGGGCCGGCCCAGGTAAAGGCCCACAAGATCTTTGTGTGCCATAATGGGCTGGCCCAGGTAAAGGCCCACAAGATTCTTGCGAATCATAATGGGCCGGCCCAGCTAAAGGCCCACGAGATTTCGCCGACATTAATGGGCCGGCCCAGCTATAGGCCCACAAGATTTGGAGGACCCTAGTAGGCCGGCCCATTAACTGGCTGCTATGTTTTGGGCCAAATGCCGACCCATATTTGATTCGGTCCATTAATGGCCTGCCACGCTCCGGGCCTAATAGTGGCCCATATGAGATCCGGCCCGTTAAAAGCCTACCATGTTCTGGGCGAAATTACGGCCCAGATCAGGTCCGACCCTTTAAGAGGCTTTGGGCTCAATTATGGCCCATATCAGATTCGGCCCGTCAACTGGACACTATGCTTTTGGGCCCACTTGCTAAAGGCCCACTTAGTAATTCAGCCTGATATTAGTTTTGGCCTGTTAAGGGCCCGTTTAACATTTTGGCCCTATATTAATTTCGGCCTGCTAAAAGCCCGTCATATAGTTGGGCCTAACTACGACCCGGTTTGCATCCGGCCTGCTCGCAGCCGATATCTGATTGGGCCAAACAAGGACCGAGAGAATTTTGGCCTGTTAAAAGTCCGTGATTTGATTCGCACAATCATGGGCCGGGGTTCATTACGGGCTGCTGCCGGCCCGTGAGCTGTTCGACACGTTTCAGGCCCGCTAAAAACCTAGCCCGTTAGAGTCGAATGTTTCGGTCCGGTCGACTACATCTGATTTTTTTTCAGATAGCGAATAATGGCAGTAACTAGTAGGAATTAAGAATAAACCTACTATATACAATAAATAAATTACGTCATAGTAACTAAGAATAAACCTACACTATACAATAAAGGATTTAAGGTATATTACATCCATTGGGCATCGAAGTTCGCCACCAGTGATCATAAAGCGCAACGAAGAGGCAGATTACAAAAACTGGGCACCATTGCAGCGTAACAAAATAATACTGAATCGAGACCACTTCCAAGACAGTTCAAGAAAGGTTAGCTTTGCGGGGGAACTACTGCGCAAGCTGCTAAGCAAGGCTTTGAGACCGACCTAGCATGTCGGTCATAGCTTCCAGGTGTAGCTGTTTAGCGATGAGGTTCTCATTGGTATTCGCCGCAATCTTTCTTAGAGATAGGACTTCAAGTCGAAGTTGAGTTGCAGAATGCCTTTCTACTAGAACTTGGGACTGAAGAAGTCGAACTGATTCAGACAACGAATTCTGTGAGCTTGTCTGACTGTTAGTCTCAAGTAACTTGAACACTGCATCAAGACAAGACTTTGGGGTTGTCTCGATATCTTCAAGATGTGTTGCCTTCTTTGCTGCAATATATGTTGTGTTTGTCTCACAGCCTTCAGCAGACTTGTACATGCCATCAGGCATATCACCCTGAAACAAAGCAGAGAGATGATAGGTTTTGCATGTGTATAAACAAAAATGATAACTGTTCTGTCAATTCTATCCAATTTCAAATTAGAAAATAAAGAGTAAGTTCAAAATATCAATAGCATAATTTGGCATTGTTCATAATGCGGGGAGCTTCACCACACTACTGGAATACCATGTCAACATAACAAGCATAGATGAAGGGCAATGAAAATCATTGTATCTATTTTGGATAATGTGCATGGCATGTTGTTCATATCATCAACCACATCAGTAAGATAAAACAGGAGATGACAAGGTGCAAACGTGGGCTGCTTCACCACACACTGGATTATAGATCCACAAAAACAAGCATACATATAGGGAGTATTAAGTAATGTGCATGGTATGAATAAGGAACTTGGTTTTACAAGTAAAACTTAGAACTTACGGTTCTTACGAACATGCATTTTGGTAGAAATAGCAAACTAAACAGCAGTAAACGATAGGGAGTATGAGCAAATTAAACAGCAGTTGAGGATAAAGGCTTTAGAAGGACTGACTTACATTAACAGTTAACACCGGCTTTATAATGCCCTTCTCCATGTCAAGGGAAGGATAACTCAAGAATTTCAACACAGAATCTTCTTTATAAGCATTGCCTGTACTCTACATTTTGTAGAGAGTAATTATAGATATGATAATACTGGAAGGGATAGAGGATAATGAAGATAAGATGCAGATTGATGCTACATAATCAACTACCAATCCCTGGAAGTACAAGCGTTACAGGACAAAATGTACTGACAAGAGCAATGGGCTACACTTCTGCACTGGCATTGTCTGTGTATTCTACTTGTTGGTAAGATTAAATATAGATCTGATCTTTTTTAGTAAATGGTGGGCGAGGGAGATAAGATGCAGAATGCTACAAAATGAACCAATCCCTCTTCCCATAATACAAGAGTGTTTTGAACACTGGTGTACTATACAAAACGTACTTATATTATGGGACGGAGGGAGTAGCTATTAATGTAAGTACAGTGATAGACCACGTTCAGTCCTTACAAGAGGACTGCAGAGCTAAACCTCTTCAAAAGCATTGGGTTGATTCTAAATTTATGTAAGAGTCCATACGGATCTTATAATGTCCACCAAATGGATGATTACGAGGCTAACATGTGCAGTGATGCTACATAATCAAACGGCTATGAAAGTAAGTATGGTCATATAGGGCAAGAGGTACTCACAAGAGCAATGCAGTGTGCAATATAGTTGTGAGATTCTGTGGTCCCTTGAGAACGAATGTTCTTCTGCTAACAGTTTTCGTACAAGTGAGACATTAAGGCAAATGCAGAAATGTTGTTCAAATTGTGATGTGATATCATAGACAGTACCTTACGCTGCAGCCGAGACCAATGTGTAACAAGATTATTCCAGTCACCGTCGGATAAATGTAGCACCGGAGACTTTACAGAAATTTCGTTCAGAGGCTTGCCATCGAAGTGCGCTTGCCTCAGGTAGGAACGATACTTCATCCACGAGTGCTTGAAAAGCGCAACCAACCCTTGCTCGTCATGACAATCCAGTTTGCTCCTCGCCTATTTAAAAGAATGAAATCTTGTATCTTCTGTCAGCAGAAATATATGTAGTAATGACCATGAATAACATTAGTACATTACTTACGCGTAAGTTGCGGAGGAAGACTGGAAATTGTTCTGTGTCTGCGGTATAATCTTTCCATGAAGGAAAGATGCGCAGAAAGTTCCTGACAACAACATAAGCTTCGTCTTCTAAACTGAGAAGAAATGGAACAGGGGTCCTATTTGCTGCAATTGGGGCTCTCTCTGGTTCGAAAAGGGATTTGGCAACTGGATTTGGTGTACTCTTTGCTGGAATGGGGGTTTTGCATCGTACAACTGGTGCTATGTCAACTGGCATAATCATACTGTTTGCTGCAGTTGGGGTCTGCTGAGTTGGGGCATCAGAAATGACCAGTGTAGTAGGGCTAGAGTCTGCTAGAGTTGGGGTATTTTGTGGATCATGTGACATTGCAACTACACCTAATGGGCTATTTGATTTATCAGGTGCCACTACCTTTTCCAAATACTTTGCTTGTGCTCCTCCACGATCAGCAATCGCCCTCTTCCTTTTGAACGTTTGATACACAAGAACAACATTTGAATGGATAAATATGGTATGATGATAGATGTAATATGTACTGAAAATGGATAGGCAGGGCGTATTCACATACACGATGTGTAAACTAAGCTAATGGCAGTTCAACAAAGTAGAATCAATGCAAAGCATCAGTTGCAAGATATGTGCGAGCAATGTAACCTTGGAAAGTTAGAGCAAGTACCTTGATGGGTGAATAAGATAGGGCATCTTCCTCTGACTCCTCCACTAGGGAGCTACATTGACTTAGGTCTCCCTCTAGCTCAGAATCACTGTTAGGATCATATTCTGAGGATGAATCTGTAGGTGGAGAGCGTTTGCATTGCATTGCATCCAGACTTGATTTCAATCCCTTAATGCCAAGTTTGATAGCCATGGCATTGTTCTGCTTTATTCTTTTCATGCGTGCAAGCTCATAATCATTATGATGCTGTTCAGAATCTGAGATTCATGAAAACATAAAAAGTAGTCAGGTTATCTATGGATGCATTGCGGATTCAACTCGGAGAGTGTCTCCCTATAAACCACTGCATATGCAAAGTTCACCTCCCCAACCGTGCTGACCAGACCACACACAGAAATACAAACCCCTTATGTCTCTATAATAGGCAGGCACACATTTCAAAACTGAAGTAGGAACATTAGAATCATATGAAATTCGTATTTGAACAAATAAACTAAGCAATTATGAGTGGCGTAATGTTTAGCTTCAAGGTTGGAGTGTTGGTAGTGCGACACAAAGCAAGTAGGCAGATTGTATTCCATGTAAAAGATCGAAACCTATGTAAAAGCGGGAAATGCCACTTTCTTTCTATACAATTGAGTGTTCGTTACCCACACATGATGGAAGAGATCACATAGTGAAATACTATTCACTCATGTCTACGGTTCCAATATTTAGAAACAGGGTGGTCCACCCTAAAAGAATATTGACAACAAATATGACAAGGCAAGCATAGATGTAGTGAATCAATCATTTACCTGTGAGCTTACTAGGACAAGTATGCAGAATTGTAACTGCAGTAAGAGACCGTCCAAAATCTGAATGAAGAAGTTTGTCTAGCACTTATTGTTTGCAACTAATCGACATGAATAATTGGATATTATATCGAATGAGTAAGAAAGACAAGTAAAATTGTCAACAAACCTGGCTTGCAGTAGTAATCTGGGTCAATGTCACTACGACCAACAATCCAAAATGACTAGTTTCTATTTTGAGGGCCGGAATTTTGAAAACCCTGTGAACTTTAGAGGTACTAAAGATTACCGAAATACATCCGAACCATTAAGTGTAGGTAGCACTGAGCACACAACAAACCCTAATGACAGTCCTACCTAATGAGTAATGAATCAATTATAAAATGGGTGATGAGGAGTGGCTGCTGAGTGTTGAGGACGTATCTCGGGATAAATCGGGTTGGCTTGGTGGGTGCTGCACGGCTGAGCCCTGAACGGACTGGGAAGGTAGGCACGGCGGCGGTGACGCTGTTGGGCGAGCGGCTCTGCTACCTCTTGAGCTTGCGTTGGTTTTCCCCGAAGAGGAGAGGATGATGCAGCAGAGTAGCGTAAGTATTTCCCTCGGTTTTTGAGAACCAAGGTATCAATCCAGTAGGAGACCACACTCAAGTCCCTCGTACCTGCACAAATCGATAGCAACTCGCAACCAACGCGATTAGGGGTTGTCAATCCCTTCACGGTCTCTTACGAGAGTGAGATCTAATAGAGATAATATTTTTGGTGTTTTTGGTATAAAGATGCAAAGTGAAAAGTAAAAGGCAAAGTAAAAACAAAGCAAGATTAAAGTGATGGAGATTGATATGATGAGAATAGACCCGGGGGCCATAGGTTTCACTAGTGGCTTCTCTCGAGAGCATAAGTTTTCTACGGTGGGTGAACAAATTACTGTTGAGCAATTGACAGAATTGAGCATAGTTATGAGAATATCTAGGCATGATCATGTATATAGGCATCAGGTCCGTGACAAGTAGATCGAAACGATTCTGCATCTACTACTATTACTCCACTCATCGAACGCTATCCAGCATGCATCTAGAGTATTAAGTTAAAAACAGAGTAACGCTTTAAGCAAGATGACATGATGTAGAGAGATAAATTCATGCAATATGAAATAAACCCCATCTTGTTATCCTTGATGGCAACGATGCAATACGTGCCTTGCTGCCCCTTCTGTCACTAGGAAAGGACACCGCAAGATCGAACCCAAAGCTAAGCACTTCTCGCATGGCAAGAAAAACCAATCTAGTAGGCCAAATCAAACTAATAATTCGAAGAGACATGCAAAGATAACCAATCATACATAAAAGAATTCAGAGAAGATTCAAATATTATTCAAAGATAGACTTGATCATAAACCCATAATTCATCATTCTCAACAAACACACCGCAAAAACAAGATTACATCAAATAGATCTCCACAAGAGAGGGGGAGAACTTTGTATTGAGACCAAAAAACAGAGAAGAAGCCATCTAGCTACTAAGTATGGACCCGAAGGTCTAAGATAAACTACTCACACTTCATCGGAGAGGCTATGATGATGTAGAAGCCCTCCGTGATGACAGACCTCTCCGGCGGAGCTCCAGAACAGGCCCCAAGATGGAATCTCGTGGATACAGAAGGTTGCGGCGGTGGAATTAGGTTTTTGGCTCCTGTTCTGATCGTTTGGGGGTACGTGGGTATATATAGGAGGAAGAAGTACGTCGGTGGAGCTTCGGTGGGCCCACGAGGGTGGGGGACGCGCCTGGGGGTGTACGGCGCGCCCCCCTACCTCGTGCCCTCCTCGGAGCTTCCTTGGCGTAGGGTCCAAGTCTCCTGGATCTTATTCGGGAAGAAAATCATGTTCCAAAAAGGATTTTTCTGTTTGGATTCCTTTGATATTCCGTTTCTTCAAAACACTGAAATAGGCAAAAAAAACAGCAATTCTGGGCTGGGCCTCCGGTTAGTAGGTTAGTCCCAAAAATAATATAAAAGTGGAAAATAAAGCCCAATATAGTCCAAAACAGTAGATAATATACCATAGCGCAATAAAAAATTATAGATACGTTGGAGACGTATCAGGCATCCCCAAGCTTAATTCCTGCTCGTCCTCGAGTAGGTAAATGATAAGAAGAGAATTTTCTATGCGGAGTGCTACTTGGCATAATTTCAATGCAAAATTTCTTAACTGTGGTATGAATATTCAGATTCGAAAGATTCAAGACAAAAGTTCATATTGACATAAGAATAATAATACTTCAAGCATACTAATAAAGCAATTATGTCTTCTCAAAATAACATGGCCAAAGAAAGTTATCCCTACAAATTCATATAGTCTGGCTATGCTCCATCTTCACCACACAAAGTATTTAAATCATGCACAACCCCGATGACAAGCCAAGCAATTGTTTCACACTTTAACATTTTCAAAACTTTTTCAACCTTCACGCAATACATGAGCGTGAGCCATGGATATAGCACTATATGTGGAATAGAACAGTGGTTGTGGAGAAGACAAAAAGAGGGGAAGATAGTCTCACATCAACTAGGCGTATCAACGGGCTATGGAGATGCCCATTAATAGATATCAATGTGAGTGAGTAGGGATTTACATGCAATAGATGCACTAGAGCTATAAGTATATGAAAGGTTAACAAAAGAAACTAAGTGGGTGTGCATCCAACTTGCTTGCTCATGAAGACCTAGGGCATTTTGAGGAAGCCCATCATTGGAATATACAAGCCAAGTTCTATAATGAAAAATTCCCACTAGTATATGAAAGTGACAACATAGGAGACTCTCTATCATGAAGATCATGGTGCTACTTTGAAGCACAAGTGTGGTAAAAGGATAGTAACATTGTCGCTTCTCTCTTTTTCTCTCATTTTTTATTTGGGCCTTTTCTTTTTTTATGGCCTCTTTTTTTTATTTTTTTATTTTTCGTCCGGAGTCTGATCCCGACTTGTGGGGGAATCATGGTCTCCATCATTCTTTCCTCACTTGGGACAATTCTCTAAAAATGATGATCATCACACTTTTATTTTTCTTACAACTCAACAATTACAACTCGATACTTAGAACAAGATATGACTCTATATGAATGCCTCCGGCAGGGTACCGGGATATGCAATGAATCAAGAGTGACATGTATGAAAGAATTATGAATGGTGGCTTTGCCACAAATACGATGTCAACTACATGATCATGCTAGCAATATGACAATGATGGAGCGTGTCATAATAAACGGAACAATGGAAAGTTGCATGGCAATCTATCTCGGAATGGCTATGTGTCGGTGGGAAACGACACCTATGGGATCACAAGAATCCCTACTGCGGTTGCGGGGCGCGGGGGTCGTGAGAAGAGCGGATCAAACAGGCAGCACACGGTTCGTTTATCCAGGTTCGGGCTGCGAGGATGCGTAAAACCCTACTCCTGCTTTGGTGGATTGTATATCTGTGTTCTTGAGCTAGCTATGGGGCGTGAGGAGCTCCAAAAAGCCGAATCCTCCTCCTGGTCGCCTCGGGCCTCCTTTTATAGGAAAGGGGCTGCCACAATGGCACACAGGAGGTGGAAAGGGTACAGTAATGCGAGTTTATCCCTCGCATTACATGACAAGGCGCATTTAATGCGCCCTGCTTAGGTGTCCTTGCTTTATCAGGGACGGGGGAGAGCCCCGTCCCGTCCGTCGCCGCTCCCTCTGGTGTTGACACGCGCCCTGGCCAGCGGTGCTTGTGGTGCCATGTAGGCAGGCACGCAGCTGAGGTGGTGCAGCGGTGGGTCTCCACGAAGATCTACACGCCGCCACGCAGGTGCCTGCCCAACTGGTTGGGTCCGCAGCTGCATGCGAACGGCGGTGGAGGCGCGACTGGCGCGGGCCTGATGGTGGCCCCACGGGTGTCCTTGGCGCGGGCCTTGCCGGGGCCCCGGCAAGGGTCTTGCCGTGGCGCTCGCTGTCATCCTCGGCAAGGCTCTTGCCGGGGGCCTTGTGGTCCTCCTTGGCTGGGATCCCGCCAAGGATCATCATCTTCTTAAGTGGGTATCTGGTCTTGAATGTCTTCACAAAGATCTGCATGCCACCACGGGGATGTCTCCCGAATCCTTGCCCCATGGGGGCAGTGGACTCAAGGGTGACCTCGCTCCGTAGGTGTGGGGCGAGCTGCCACGGCAAGGATCTTGCCGGGCTAACTAAAGCTGCCCCCCCGGCAAGGATCTTGCCGGGGGGGGGGGGGTCTGCTTTGTTCCCCCTGCTCTTTGTGGTCTTGGCCTTGGCGTCGTTCTGCTCCACTTCGGCTTCGGCCTTACCTTGGTTTCACCTCCCTTGCCGTGCTCGGTGTGGCGGCGCCCGTGGCTCAGACTGCCCGTGCACAGTCATAGGGGTACAAAAAGTGTACCCCTCTTTTTGTACACCGACAGGAGCCCCCGGGCCTGGGCCACACATAAGCGCCATGTGTCGTTGGGCCAGGCCCAAGGACGGTGCGCGGGCAGGCGGGGCGGTTTTTACCGCGGTAAGTTTCTTCGCGCGCTGCGTTTCCCACGCGCCCCGCGCGTGGCGCGTCGTGGGGAGGCGTGCGTGACGTGGGCGACATGCATGGGGCTGAGCTCTGTACGCATGCGTCACGTCGTAGTAAAAGGGGGCGGTTCGCGCCTTCCCCATAAACGGAGGGAGGCATGGAGGCGCGGCCCATTTACTGGACGGGGCCAAGGCGCGGTTTTCAAGGCGCCCACTCCCTTTGATCACGGGGTGGGGAGAAGTCGCCTCACCCGTCGCCTCAGTCCTGCACGCTCGCCACGCGGCGCCCATGCGCTTGGGGTGGCAGTCGGTGGAGGCGGGAAACCGGGCCGTCGCGGGCTGGGGCAGCGGGTCGGTCCCAGTTCCCTGCGCCATCCACGTCTTTATTGGCGGAACGGGGCGGCCGAGGCCCCACCCCGTCCCTTTATAAAGAGCGGGAGGGGGGGCTGGCGTCCTGCATTCTTCCATCTCATTTCTTCTTCAGCTTTCGCTCCCCTCCCTCCCATTTGCCATGGAGAGAGGGAACCCTGGTCTTTCAACGGTGGCGACGCGGGTCGCCGCTAGACAACGCGTTCCTCCTTCTCCTGCACCCGTGGTGGCAGAGCCAGCCGCAAGGTGAAGGGGAAGGGGGCGAGGCCGTGGGCGAGGCCGAGGCGCTCGGGGAAGAGGAGGACGGGGCGGCGCGCCGGCCTCGCCTCCGCCAGCAGCTCCTCCCCCCATGGAGGGCCACGTTGGGGATGACCCTTGTGAGCTCTTCATCAGGCTGCGCCGGCCGCCTCGCCGTCACCTTCGTCTCCCGACCCCATTTGCGCGGGAGATGGAGTTGGATCCGCCGGAATCACTGCGGTTGCACATGAGGGGCTGTGGGATCAGCGGTACGCGGGTTCGCGTTGATTTCCCAGCCCCTCATGTGATGTATCTTCGTCGAGGATGGAAGACGTTCGCTCACATCCACCGCCTGACGGAGGGGCTCACCCTCCATTTCAAGCTGATGGAGGGCGGCCTCCTCTCCGTCAAGGTCTTCGGGCTCTTCGGGACCCGGGCAAGGTGCTGCGTGGAGAGCTCTTCTGATAGCGAAGACTCCTCCTCCGGCGGAAGTGGCGAGGAGGACAGCGGCAGCGACGACGAGGCTAGCGGGCGGCAGGATGACGGGTCCGACTAGGTGTCGGGCGCCGCCTCGTGCGGCACCGGCGACCCCATCATCCATATCGATGGCTTCCTGAACTTCTCGGGGTCGTCTCCTTGGGCGGCTGGCGTTGGGAGGCTGCGGAAGTGGAAGAGGACGGGCGGCAAGGCCGTCAAATCGGAGTATGCGGGCACGACGCCTTCGACGCGTGCTGACGTCCTGCCGCCTCGTCTTCGAGCTCTGCCTCCGGCGCCGCCATCACCATCCAGCCTCTGGACGGCCACCGAGATGTTCTCTTGGTGTCTTCTGCCACCCGTAGCTCGCCTAGGCGCCCCTTTTGCCCTTTTCACCTCCTTGACCTGCCTCCTGAGGAGGGAGACAAGAATGGGATTACGAGCACCTTATCTCTTTTTAGTTTGTAAGCCTTTGGGCCTTAGCTGAATTTAAAACTTGTAGTCCCATCATTCATGTTTTTCATTCCTTATGGACTGTACCTGAATGGAATGTTTTTAATGAAAAAGGGATGTTTGCCGGGTCATTTGTTTGCGGGTAGAACCCACGACAAGGAGCGAATCCTTGATATCTTTAACATAAACATTTCCTTGCCCGGCAACAGGCCTTGCCGTCTCCTCACCTTACTCGACCTTTCTCACGCCCTTGGCAGAGGCAGGGATGAGGCGGGTTCAGGCTCCTCGTTTCATCCTTTCGCTGACGTGACTACGACCAAACCTGGCCCCAGGAACGAGCCCTAGGGCCTAGAATTAGGGAGTATGGTAATTTTTAGGAAAAACGAGGTTTCACATACCTCAGTCCATAAGGGAATGCATGATAAGGGATGAAGAACTTATCTGAAGCTGTAGCCCCCCCCCGGCAACTTTGGTTTGCCGTGGGTGAACCTTTGCTCTTGTAGCCCCCGGTAATACTGGCTTGTCGGGGTTTAGATGTTGGTCCGTCCTCCTCCTCTTTTTCATCCTTAAGTGGTCCGGCAAGGATATGTGTGAGTCCTGCGAACCAAAGAAGACGAAAGAACGACAAAGGGACGCACACTCGACCTCTAAGCTAGGGGTTAGCCGCCGCTAAGCACTATCAACCCTAACCAAGGACGAGACTCGACCTAGCATGCACGCTATAACTTAGGGCGCCAACGCTTCATTTATTTATGCTCAGGGTCTGCGCCTGGCTTTGTACAAAGGGTTACATGCATCATCGGCAATGCTTGTACAAAAGGTGGCTTGCCGTGGGGCCCGGCAAGCCGCTCCTTACGGGTAAAACTTGCGAAGATGCTCAATGTTCCAGGAGTTACTCACCGGAACGGCATCTTCGGTCTCCAGGCGGACTGCGCCGGGCCTGGTGACTCGTATTACCCGATAAGGTCCTTCCCACTTTGGCATCAACTTGTTGGAATTCTTGGCCGATTGAACGCGCCGAAGGACAAGGTCGCCTTCCTCAAGGCTTCGGGCATGAACCTTGCGGCTATGGTAGCGGCGCAAGGCTTGCTGGTAGCATGCTGCTCTCACAGCCGCCCGAAGACGATCTTCCTCAAGGAGCAGTGCGTCATCTTGCCGCAGTTGCTCTTGCTCAAGCTCATCATAAGCGAGCACTCAAGGTGACCCGTATATGAGTTCAGTGGGGATAACTACTTCTGCCCCGTATACCAGGGCACAGGGTGTCTGGCCAGTGGCTCGATTTGGTGTCGTCCTGATTGACCAAAGAACCGTCGGCAACTCATCAATCCAGCGCCTTCCGCTCTTGTGCAGCCTGTCAAAGGTCTTGGTCCTTAAGCCTCGCAACACTTCAGCATTTGCCCTCTCAGCTTGTCCGTTGCTTCGTGAGTGAGCAACGGAAGCGAAGCAGACCTTGCTGCCGAGGTCTTGAGTATATTGCATGAAGGTGCGGCTTGTGAATTGTGTGCCATTGTCGATGATGACCCTGTTGGGTACACCGAAACGGCACACTAACCCCTTGAAGAACTTGACGGCCGACTGAGCTGTGACCTTCCTCACCGCCTCCACTTCTGGCCACTTTGTGAACTTGTCGATTGCAACGTACAAGTACTCAAAGCCCCCGACAACGCGGGGGAAAGGGCCCAGTATGTCGAGCCCCCAGACCGAGAAGGGCCAGGAGAGAGGCATGGTTTGAAGGGCTTGAGCTGGCTGATGAAGCTTTCTCAAATGGAACTAACACGCTTCACACCTGGTGACGAGTGTTGTTGCATCCTGGAGGGCGGTGGGCCAGAAGAAACCTTGCCGGAATGCTTTGCCGGCAAGGGCTCTTGACCCGATGTGGGATCCACATATGCCTCCGTGTATCTCCGCCAACAGCTCCAGTCCTTCCTCTCAAGGGATACACTTCAATTTCACACCGTTCGGTCTCTTCATGTACAGGACGTCATCGACGAACTGGTACATGGCAGAGCGACGGGCTACTTTTTCCGCTTCTTCCTGCTCCTCAGGAAGTTCCCCTGTCTGGAGGAATCGGACGGTATGCTGTGCCCACGCTGGAGCCTGGGCTCGACGGCGAGGACTAAAGGCATTTCCTCCGATATAGGAGCGGCTGTTCCGACGACAAGAGCTTGACGCCCCGCCGGAGCTAGCCGTCCCGTGGCGGGCTCAGTGTCCTCGGCAACATCCTTGCCGGCGGCTCCGGGGAGCTCGGTGGGAAAGTACTTGCCGGACCCTGATTTCCTCCTCTTGTTCTGTTCTATTGATGGATCAACGAATGGCTGAGTTAGCTGAAGCACATAGGTACCTGGTTCCACAGGTAGCTTGAGGGCAGCATGCTTCAACAGGTAATCGGCGATATCGTTCTCTGCTCGGGGAACGTGTTCAGCCTGTATACCATCGAAACACTCTTCCAGCTTTCTCACTTCATCAACGTAGGCCTTCATCAACGGGCTCTGGTAATCCTTATTGACTTGCTTGACGACAAGCTGTGAGTCGCCCCTGGCGATGAGCTTTTTGATTCCGAGGTCCATCGCGATCCTAAGACCGGCAAGCAGCCCTTCGTACTCTACCGTGTTATTTGTTGACACCTCCCTGGGGAAGTGCATATGGATCACGTACTTGAGGTGCTCTCCGGTGGGGGCGACGAGTAGTACGCCAGCCCCGGCACCTTGTAGGGAGAAAGCCCCATCAAAGTACATAATCCAATTGCAACTTGCCTCCTTGCCGGGGAGAGCAGTCTCTTGGGCTTCTTCGTCAGGTGTTGCGGTCCACTCTGCAATGAACTCCGCCAGGACTCGACTCTGGATCGTCGAAGTACTTTCAAACTTGAGGCCAAAGCTGGACAACTCCAGTGCCCATTCCATAATCCTCCCCATCGCATCTGGGTTGTGCAATATCCGTTGTAGAGGGAGGCGAGTGACGACAGTGATCTCGTGTGCCCGGAAGTAGTGACGCAGCTTCCTCGAGGCCATGAGGAGGCCGAAGAGTAGTTTCTGCACGCCGGAGTACCTCGACCTAGCCCCCTGCAAGAGGGAGCTAACAAAGTAGACCGGGTGCTGCATCATTTTCTTCTTTGGCGGCACTTCGACTGGCTGTGTCGTCTCCGCATTGGTGGCGTCAGGCTCTGTCGCTGCCATTACCTCGTCGTCAACCTCTCTATGCGCCACTAGTGCGGTGCTGACCACCTGGTTCGTTGCCGCTAGGTATAGCAGCAATGGCTCCTGGGGCCTGGGCGCAACAAGTGTTGGCGCGGAGGAGAGGTACTTCTTCAAATCTTGCAATGCTGCTTCGGCTTCTGGCGTCCACTCCACCGGGCCTGCCTTTTTCAGGATCTTGAAAAAGGGGAGGGCACGCTCGACAGACTTGGATATGAACCTGCCCATGGCAGCGACACAACCAGCAAGCCGGCGCACATCCTTGATTCGCTTGGGTGCCTCAATCTGCTCTATAACTTTGATCTTGTCCGGATTGGCCTCTATCCCACACAGTGACACAAAGAACCCGAGAAGCTTGCCGGACGGGACGCCAAAGACACACTTCTCAGGGTTCAGCTTGAGGTTGATCTTGCGCAGGTTTGCAAATGTCTCCCGCAAATCTGGTATGAGGGTTGCCTTGTCCTTGGTTTTGACCACTATGTCATCCATACAAGCTTCCATATTTCTATGAAGTTGGGGTTCAAAACCAATCTGGACCGCCCTCGCAAACGTCGAACCAGCACTCTTCAACCCGAAAGGCATCCGCATGAAACAATACGTACCACATGGGGTGATGAACACTATTTTCTCTTCGTATTCTTTTGCCATGAAGATCTGGTGGTAGCCGGAGTAGGCATCAAGGAATGACAACAGATCACACCCAACTGTGGAGTCAACAATCTTGTCGATGCGCGACAACGGGAAGGGGTCTTTAGGACAAGCCTTATGTCGGAGTAACGGACCACGGGTAGGCTAACCCGAGACCCAGAACCTTTCAAGACATCGGGGCCGGCTTCGCCCCTCAGGAACCCCAGGACGGAGGGCCGCCTCTGGGAGTCGGCTGCGGCGCAGCCGACTACCTACTCACGGCCGAGTCCCAGGGACGACTACAAGATGAGCCGACTCCTAAACTGGCGACTTCCAGGGAAGCCAGCCATGGGGAGTCGGCCCACGACTCCAACCACCTCATGCCCTCACGAGGAGGGACGGGGACGGGGCGTGGCCTCAGTGCGGGCCACGCCCGCCCCTTACCAAGGGCAGGCATGGCCACAGTGCATCGCACCAACGGAGATCTCCGTCCGGCGCGGCACTGTTGCCATGCCAGCCATGACATCAGCCCCAGTGGGCTGATGCCCTGTGCCCACATTGGCCTGCCGGTACGACCCAGAGACGGCGGGCCCCGCTGGTCAGCGAGGGTACAGAAGACGACGAGAGCGCCACAAGACGGACCCCGTGGGAGTCGGCCTCGGAGAGTCGGCCGGCCCCTCCCACGGGCCCCGCACGCCATTAACCAGACAAGACGGGGAATGGCAACAGTGATCGCCCATCAGGCGGCGACACTGTTGCCATGACCCCATGACCAAGCCAGCGTCATTAGAAGCACGACTACAGTAATCCGCAGCCGGCAAGACCCGCCCGCGGCGGGCAAGGCCTGTCGGCTCCGTACCAGGCCAGTCGGCGGGGCCCACCAGCCGGCGGGCCCCAGTAGTCGGCGGAGAAGACGGTGGCCTGAGAGACAGACGGCTGGGACCCACGCCCAGCCGGATTACCATTGTACCCCCGGGGGGTAGGCCTATATAAACCCCCCGGGGCACCCATGCAAAGGGTTGGATTCTTTTAGCACTAGACCAGATAACATAGGGGGGAGAGAGCTAGCCTTGCCTTCTCCTACCTCCAGGAAGCAGCTCAAGGAGCAACCTTGTATACACTTTGCCATAGTGATCATGCGGAGACCCCGCAGAGCAGCAGTAGGGGTGTTATCTCCTCGGAGAGCCCTGAAGCTGGGTAAGATTCGCCGGCGTGCATGTCTACGCCTCATCCCGCTTCCAGGCACCGGCGATGTTCTACTCGCCCCCACCATGATAAGCCATCCTTTGGCATATGTCGCACCCAACCCCCGACATTTGGCGCCCACCGTGGGGTGAGGTGCACCGTCGTCCGGAGACCTGCTCTGGACGGGAACCCTTTTCCTCCCTGGTGAGTGCAGCCAGCCCGGCACGCTAGAGGGAGTTTGCACCGATGCGCTGCACGGCGCTGAGATCGCCTGCGCGGCCAGCTGCCTCGCCGAACTTTTCGGCGAGGTTCGCCTCTCCGACGAGCCTGCATCCGACGCAGGCACTGGCGGCCCCGAGAGCCTTCTCGTGGGCCTCCTCGACAAACTCCATGTTGCCGGCGAGCCTGCCGTAGACCTGGACTCCGTAGGCTCCACCGACCCGATGCTGGTCGATTCCGACACCGCGTCGCTCGACGCGTTCCCCACCAACGTGGTAGTCTACGACGAGCCGCTCCCTCGCACGGAGAGCGGCGGCAGCACCGTCACAGAAGTGCTCGTCATCGTTCACGGCGAGCACTCCGACGGTGGGGCTCACGACCCGCTCGATGCGGCACTGCAAGACCTGGATGCGCCCATTCCAGAAGACGCTGACGCCGAGACGCTGGAGGCCCGCCGCCTCCAGCTCGTCGAAGTCGCGAAGAAGCTGGCAAGCATGAGACGCTTGTCGGAAGCCTACCAGCGTGAGATGGACCACGCCGTGGGCGGTTCGCCGGCCCCAACGGGACCTAGCCGCCTAGGCGTCATCCGGCAATGCGGCGCGGACATCGCCAACATGTTCGGGGCCAATCGCCCCGTATACGCCACGCCCACGAAGAACATCCGAGCTGCCCAGGCAACGGCAGACAAGTTGGACAACCTCGAAGGCGAAGAGCGCCGCCTGATGACGGAGCGAGTCCAGCGACTCCTCGATGCGGCTGCCGCGCAGAACGCGGCCGGCTGCCGCGCTGAGGTGTCGCAACGATAGAACGATGACCTGCCACCCCGCCGAGATCAAGGCGCGACATCTCGGACACCGACTGGCAGCGTCCGCAGAAGGAAAGACAAGGATCCGGCTGCCAGTCGCAGTCGGACTCACATCACCATCGAGCGCGACCAAGATGGCCACCCGAGAGCAGTGGAGCGGTGGGACGACTATCTGCCTCCTCCACCTCGCAGAGAAAGGCGAGTCTCCCCGCCGCCCGTTGAGCATCCGACTCTCGGCGACCGCCTCGGCCGCCGAGAGGGAGTCGGAGAAAACGACGCGCGTCACCAGATTGATCGGCTCCACCGATCCCTGGCGCTGGAAGAGGAGGACGAGTTGGGTCCGCCGTGTTTCGGCCCCCGCATTCGAGATGAGCCCTTTCCCAAAGGGTTCACTCTTCCCAGAGACACTCCCAAGTACACCGGCTCCGTGAAGCCGGAAGATTGGCTGGTTGACTATGCCACGACCGTCGACATAGCGAGCGGCAACAAGTGCGTTGCCGTGAAGTACCTTCCACTCATGCTCCAGGGCATGGCCCGGACATGGTTGAACAGCCTGAAGCCCCGCAGCATCAACAGCTGGGTCGACTTCACCGAAGCCTTCTTCCGCAACTTCACAAGCACGTACAAGCGGCCTCCCAAGCCTCGCCAGCTCTCCTTGTGCGTGCAGGGTCCCAACGAGTCGACTCGCGACTACCTCACGTGTTGGGCCGAGCTCCGAAACTCCTGCGAGGGCGTGCACGAGGTGCAGGCCATTGAGTACTTCACCGCCGGGTGCAGAGAAGGCACCCTCCTCAAGCACAAGCTCCTCTGCGATGAGCCAGAGACCCTGGACGAGCTGCTGATCATAGCAGACAAGTACGCCACAGTCGACTCTTCCATGAAGACGGAGATCCAAGTTAGCACGACTGGCAAAGTAGCCCCTCAGGCTCCCAGAACTCCGGCTGGAGACGCCAGTCGGCAGGAACAGCAGAGCGACCACAAGCGCAAGGCCCCGCAACCGGCTTCCAGTAGCTGGCAGGTGGCAACGGTCGAAGACCAGCAGCCGGAGGGGCAGCCTCCGCCCAAGCGACAGAAAGGCGGCAAGTCAAACTTGTTGCCGGCCTTCTCTTACAAGCAGACTCTAGATGGTCCCTGCAAGTTCCACAGCGGCGTGAAGCCGTCGAACCACACCACCCGGAAGTGCCACTGGCTCACCAGGATCGCCAAGGGAGACGGCCTCCTGCCTCCTCCGCCTGCTGGTCAGCCGCCTCCGCCTCCACCCCAGCAGCCGGCTGTCAGGCCAGTCGGCGCAGTACAAGACGAGTACCCAGAAGAGCATGGGGCCTATGTGGTGTTCACCAGTGTGGCAGACGATAAACGCAGCAAGCGGCTGCAGCGGCAAGAGGTGAATGCGGTGGCGTCAGATACTCCAGAGTTCATGCATTGGTCCGAGAGGCCTATCGGTTGGAGCAGAGCTGATCACCCAGAGGTGATGCCGAGTCCAGGATCCTACGCCTTGGTCTTGGAGGCCACCTTTGCCACTGATAGGCGGGCTGCTCGCTTCTCGCGAGTGCTGATAGACGGAGGTAGTAGCATCAACATCCCATACAAGGATACCATGGAGAAGTTAGGAATCAAGCAAAGACAGCTTCAGAACAGCCGGACAGCCGGACTGTGTTCCACGACATCATGCCCGGCCTTTCCTGCTCACCAATCGGCAAGATTCTGATAGATGTCCTCTTTGGAGACAAGGATCTTTTCCGCCGAGAGCCAGTCTGGTTTGAAGTGGTGGACCTTGAGAGCCCATACCGTGCGTTGCTTGGAAGACCTGCTTTGGCCAAGTTCATGGCAGTCCCCCACTACGCCTACCTCAAGATGAAGATGCCGAGTTCCAAGGGAATTCTGACCATAGCCGGCGACTACAGAAAGTCGTCCGCTTGCGCGGCTGAGAGCAGTCGGCTGGCCGAGTCCCTGGTAATTGCAGCTGAGAAGCGGCTTCTTGATCGGGTTGTGGCGATGGCCGGCAAGCAGCCAGAGATGACGCCCAACCCCAAGGAATCGGAAGCTGAGGGCTCGTTCAAGCCGGCCAAAGAGACGAAGAAGATACCCTTGGACCCAGAGCACCCAGAGAGATACGCTATCATAGGTGCAAACCTTGACAGCAAATAGGAAGGCGAGCTCGTCGATTTCCTCCGTGAGAATCGGGACATCTTCGCATGGTCCCCCAAAGACATGCTAGGTGTACCGACGGGATTCGCCGACCACAAGTTACATGTCCGATCTGATGTGAAGCCTGTCCGGCAGCCCTTGCGCCGCCTGTCAGAAGAGAAAAGAAGAGTTGTTGGAGAAGAGATAACCCGGCTCCTTGCAGCCGACTTTATCATGGAAGTGTTTTTTCCAGAATGGCTAGCGAACCCAGTCTTGGTACTGAAGAAGAACAAGCAGTGGCGGATGTGTATTGACTACACGAGCCTCAACAAAGCTTGCCCCAAGGACCCGTTTGCTTTGCCGAGAATCGATCAGGTGATAGACTCCACAGCCGGATGCGAGCTGTTGAGCTTCTCAGATGCGTATTCAGGATATCACCAGATCAAGCTGAACCCGACGGACAGACTAAAAACCGCCTTCATCACGCCATTTGGAGCCTTCTGCTGCCTGACCATGACATTCGGCTTGAGGAACGCCGGCGCCACCTTTCAGCGTTGCATGCAAAAGTGCCTCCTCAAGCAACTCGGCAGAAATGTCCACGTCTACGTAGATGATGTGGTGGTGAAGACGGAAAAGCGCGGGACTCTGCTAGAAGACCTCAAGGAGACCTTTGAGAACCTGCGCCGATTCCAGATCAAGCTCAAACCTGAAAAGTGCGTCTTCGGAGTACCAGCCGGCCAACTCCTTGGCTTCCTGGTCTCCGAACGCGGCATAGAGTGCAACCCTATGAAGATCAAGGCCATCAAGAGGATGGAGGTACCCAACCGACTGTTGGATGTGCAAAAGTTCACTGGCTGCCTGGCATCCATCAGTCGGTTCATCAGTCGGCTGGGCGAGAAAGCTCTCCCTTTGTACCAGCTCATGAAGAAGACCAATTTTTTTGAGTGGAACCACAAGGCGGACGAGGCTTTTCTCCAGCTGAAGAAGATGTTGGTTACTCCCCCTGTGTTGGCGGCTCTGACTCCCAAAGAGCCCATGCTCCTGTACATCGCCGCCACCAGCCGGGTAGTCAGCACAGTCATCGTAGTTGAGCGCAAGGAGGAAGGCAAGGCACTACCTGTCCAGAGACCGGTATATTACCTAAGCGAAGTATTGTCGACCTCCAAGCAGAACTACCCCCCACTACCAGAAGATGTGCTACGACGTGAACTTTGCCGCTAAGAAGCTGAAGCCTTACTTTCAAGAGCATCCAATCACCATGGTCTGCACAGCCCCACTAGCCGAGATCATCGGAAGCCGAGATGCGTCTGGCCGAGTGGCTAAATGGGCCATAGAGTTGCCCCCCTACACGATCTACTATCAGCCCCGCACCGCCATCAAGTCGCAAGCACTGGCCGACTTCCTCGTCGACTGGGCCGAGACCCAGTACCTGCCGCCAGCACCCGACTCCACCCATTGGCGGATGCATTTCGATGGCTCCAAGAAGCGCACTGGTTTGGGAGCCGGCGTTGTCCTCACTTCTCCTAAAGGTGACAAGCTCAAGTATGCGCTGCAGATCCATTTCGCCGCCTCCAACAACGTCGCTGAATATGAGGCGCTCATTCACGGGCTCCGGCTTGCCAAAGAACTTGGCATTCGCCGGATCCTGTGTTATGGCGACTCCAACTTGGTGGTCCAGCAGTCATCTGGCGACTGGGACGCCAAGGACGCAAACATGGCAAGCTACCGCTTCCTCGTGCAGCAACTCAGCGGATATTTCGAGGGGTGTGAGTTCCTCCACGTGCCAAGAAACGACAACGACCAAGCAGATACTTTGGCATGAATCGGCTCCACCCGCCAAGCAATACCATCCGGCGTCGCTCTTCAGCGCCTCCTCAAGCCGTCTATCAAGCCTTCACCAGAGTCAGATTCCATTTTTGTGCCGGCTCCCCCTGAAGAAGTCGGATCCGACTCAAGAGCCCCAGCAGACGGCACAAAAACCCTTGCAGATGACTCCTAGAACGCCGCAGTCGAAGCCGGCCCGGGGACTTTAGAACCCGGCCCGGGGACTGCGGCGACCACCAAAGACTCCAGAGCTCAGCCCGGGGACTGCACCAGTTGGCCCATGGACTTCATTGATCCAGCAAGTGGCCGCGGACTCCAGCCCACCGCCTCCCAGCCCAGCCGCCCTCGTCCAAGTTGCATTTCTGGCAGTCGAAGAAATAGCAGCACCCTCATGGGCGCAGCCCATCCTCAAATTCCTGGTGAATAAAGAGCTGCCAACTGACGAAACGTTGGCTCGGCAAGTACAATCCCGGGCGGCAGCATACAGCATAGTCAACAGAGAGCTGGTCAGGCGCAGTGTCACTGGTGTCTACCAGCGTTGCGTCGAGCCAGAGCAAGGCCAAGCAATTCTTAGAGACATCCAGCAAGGCGAGTGCGGCCACCATGTGGCCTCAAGAGCACTCGTTGCCAAAGCTTTCCGGCACGGTTTCTTTTGGCCGACTGCCCTAGAAGAGGCCAAGGAATTGGTCCAGAAATGCAAGGGGTGCCAGAAGTTCCGTTCCAAGCCGCATCAGTCGGCTTCGGCGCTCAAGACTATCCCAATCACCTGGCCCTTCGCAGTTTGGGGCCTGGACATGGTGGGACCATTCAAAACGGCGCGAGGCGGCCTAACTCACCTACTTGTCGCGGTGGACAAGTTCACCAAGTGGATAGAAGTAAAGCCCATCAAGAAGTTGAATGGTCCGACTGTAGTAACCTTTATCTCCGACATCACAATTCGGTACGACATACCGCACAGTATCATCACCGACAACGGCACCAACTTTGCCAAAGGCGCCTTGGCTCGTTTCTGCGCGACGCAGGGCATCCGACTGGACTTAGCGTCTGTTGCCCATCCGCAGTCAAACGGCCAGGTGGAGCGGTCGAATGGCCTCATCCTGTCTGGCATCAAGCCTCGGCTGGTCGAACCACTGGAGCATTCGGCCGGTTGTTGGCTTGACGAGTTGCCAGCCGTCCTCTGGAGTCTGCGCACGACTCCAAACAAGTCGATCGGCTTCACGCCCTTCTTCCTCGTCTACGACGCTAAAGCCGTCATCCCAACGGATATAGAGTTCGACTCCCCGCGAGTCACGATGTACACCGAGGAGGAAGTAGAAGAAGCACGGCAAGATGGCGTCGATCTGCTGGAAGAGGGCCGGCTGTTGGCACTCAGCCGGTCCAGCATCTACCAGCAGAGCCTACGCCGATACTACAATAGGAAGGCCATGCCGAGATCTTTCCAAGTGGGCGACCTTGTGCTCCGACTGATCCAGCGGACAGCCGGCCAACACAAGTTGTCGGCACCTTGGGAAGTCCCCTTCATCATCAGCAAAGTGCTGGGCAACGACTCCTACTATTTGATCGACGCTCAGAAGCCCCGAGCACGCAAGAGGGACGACTCCGGCAAGGAGACAGAACGGCCATGGAATGCAAATCTTCTCCGAAGATTTTTACAGTTAATGCAGTATGTACCACGCTACCCTTTTGTATTAAAAGTTCCAAGACTTCGGGCCCGCCGAGACGAGCTCGGGGACTGCCCTTTTTGTTATCTGTATGATACGAATTATGCCTTCGAGTATGCTACTCTTTGTTATGCCGCTTGGCACCGGGCTTGACTAGTCGGCCCGGGGACTCGCCGCCTTGCGCTATGAAATGCTTCCTGCAGTTGGACAAGTAGTGTGTGGTGCCTAAGCCGTCTCCTGTCAGAAGCCACAGCTTGCAGAGCGACTGTTTGGTGGGCAGGAGTAAGGAAGAATGGGCGCCCACAACAAAAATGGCCCAGGATTCAAAGCATAAACATAGCCCAAGCCGGCTTTCCAGCCTTTCTTCGCAAACCGATTCTTGAGTAGTCGGCTTGCCGCCTTCTATTCAACTTGCTAAAAAGACTCTAAAAATGGCTGAGCGGCTGTCCAAAAGTAGCCAAGCACTTGACCCAGCGGCAGTTCCCAGAGCGGCTGTCCGACTGGCAAAGACGACAACTAAGGGAAGGCGGCAAAGGAAAAAGGCAAGAGAGCAATAAGCAAGAAACGATAGAACCCAGATAAATATTTACATAACATAGGCCCTTGGCCGAATCTTCGAACTGAAGTTCAAAATACACCCTGTGGGTGGAATTGTGCGAATTAACAAGTTCTTCAAAGACTATTAAAGCAGATAAGATAAAACAAGGCAGCAGCCTAGGAAGCAGCAGACGGATTTGGAGGCTCAGAGGAGATGGCGGTGTCAGACGTTGGGGCGGCCGGCTAAGCAGTCTCGGCTTGATCGTCTCCAGTGGCAGCCGGCTCGGTTGGGCACGGCTCGTTGCTGGAGGCACGGTCGAGCTGAGGCTGATCGTCCACTCCGTCTTCTGGCGCCTCTGTCTCGTCTCCGACCTCCGCCTCGCCTCCCTCCTCGACGCTGGAGCCGATCACCTCCGCTGGGTCCTCGTCGTAGTCCGGGTTCATCCCAAACCACTCCGGAGGTGCCTCTTCGCCGTCGTCAGCCCGCTCAGGAATGAAGACACTAGTATCGGCGTACTCGGCGATCGCCGCGGCGCGGTTGACAAGGGCGTCTTCCACGGCTGCCAGCTCCGGCTGGGCCTCTGCCCGGAGCATGGCCAGCTGGTCCAGGTCCAGGTCTAGGTACCACGCCTTGACGAATTCCAAGGCCTGGCGTGCTCCAGCCCGTGCCAAGGAGCCCTTCCAAGCCTCAAGACGGCCGGCTGCGACCTCCAGCCAGTCGGTAGTCCGGCTGGGAGTGCGCAGAATCGGCATGTCTGGCCACAAGGCAGCAATCGCCTGGGCGCCGACACGTTGAAGCCGGCGCAGCATCCGGTGGGCCGGCCGCAGGCGAGCCTCGATGCTCAGAAGCTGCTCATCAAGGGTCCGGGGTGCATTGGCGGCAACCTCCTCGCCAGTTGCCCTCCGCGCCTCGCGATCGGCCTCGATGGCTTGAGTGGCGGCTTGCGTGTGGCCCGGGAAGAAGTCTGCCAAGACGAAAAAGAAGCAAGTCAGAAAATCAGGAGTCGGCCCGACCTGCAGTCGGCGGCTCAAAGAAAGAGAGTAAAGAAAACTCACCATCGACGATATCCTCAATCTCATGAAAGCCGGAGGTCAGCATTGCCTCCTTGTCGGCCCAGGAGGAGCGCTCGATCTCGAACTCAGCCAGGAGATCAGTCTCTTTCTTCTCTGCCTCCTCCTGCGCCTTCTTGAGTAGCTCCTTCTGCTTCGCCAGCTGCGTAGCCAGCAGGTCGCGCTCTGCGACGAGCTTGCTGCACTCCACCCCCTTGGAACGCAAGGCGGTGTTGGCTTCGCCCAGCTGCTGCTGAAGAACGGCGTTGGCCTCTGAAGAAAGAAGAGAAAAGACGTAAGTCGTCAACAAAGAAGGTCACTGGGAAGATCCGGCCCGAGTGCTCAGCAGTCGACCCGAATCTCGGGGACTACAGCCCGCGGGTGCGCCAGCGCGCCCCCGCGAAGAAGAAGGAAATCTCACTCCGGCTCTCCGACAAGTCGGCAGTCTGCTTGCCCAGCTCCTCAACGTTGCGATTGAAGGCAGTGACCCGGAGGTTGTGGTAATCCTGTGATAAACATTTCAAACAAGAGTAAGTGTTTGGAACTCGCCAGTGGAGTTCTGACCCGCCTGCTCAGCAGCCGGCCCGAAACTCGGGGACTACACCCAGTGGGTGCGCTGGCACGCCCCCACAGAGAAGAACAAGAAAAAACAAAGTCAGAAGAAAACATACCTGGACGGCTGCTCGCGACGCCAGATACGCCTTGGGGCAGTTCTGGATGGCGTCGCCCTCAGCTCGCAGCTTCGCCTGGACGTCCAAGAGCGCCTGGTTCAGCGGGCCTGTGCCACCTCCTCGCACCCACCCGATGGGCGTGGCTCTTGTTGCCTCGACATCTGGGATGGCCGAGCTGGCTGCGCCGGTCTTGTCAGGACCCCGATTCTAAGTCACACCGATCTAGCATGTAACACATCATATCACTTTGCGGCCTCACGCACGGTATTCCCACGGGTGCCACCTTACCTGGCCCGGGACCGTTTGCGCCTTTTGGCTCACGTATATGATAGTGTCGCTAGCATCCATATGACAAAGAACTCGGGCCGACATGGCTAGTCGTGAACCCAAAGCGGCACTAACCCATGGGGACAGGCATACATGAATCAACCTCGAGCATGTCGGTCAACAGCGTGTGAATCCGGGCTGTAGCACTGGGCTAACAGGACTCCGATAACCCGGGCTGTAGCAGGCTAGGCAGGACTCCGGATGTCACCGCGTGACATTTCCCCGAAGGGACAGACACAGGAACGAAGTGAAACACATGCCGGCCAGTCAAGTGTCCTGAGCAGTAGTGCTGGGCTAGCAGGACTCCGGTGAACCGGGCTGTAGCGGACTACTATGGCTCATGGAAGCACTAGACTGCATTTCCCCATAAGAGAGGCTGCCAAGGATAAACAATTAGATTGTCGGATCCCACACATACCAAGCATTTCAATCATACAAACAATATGCTCGATATGTGTAAATACAACATGGCATCACAACAAGACTCTACGACTCAAGTATTTATTCATTAGGCTCCGAAGAGCCAGAAATTACAAACATGGGTCTCATGACCCAACATTCAGAGCATACAAGTCAAAGCACAAGCAGAAGCTTAACATGTCTGAGTACAGACAACTACAAATGAAAAAGGCTGAGAAGCCTGACTATCTACCAGATCCTGCCTAGGGCACAAGATCGTAGCTGAGGTATCAAGCTAAACGTCGAAGTCCACACGGAACTACTAGCGAGACTGACGTCTCTCTGCAAAACATAAAATAAGCAAACATGAGTACAAATGTACCCAGCAAGACTTACATCAGAACTATCTACATATGCACCGGTATCAACAAAGGGGTGGTGGAGTTTAACTGCAGCAAGCCAGCTTTGACTCGGTGGCTATCCTGAACTACGACTGCAAGTAACTCTTTTGAGGTGGCGCACACGAGTCCACATATTCACCATATCAATACACCACTATGGATCCGCTCCCATCTCCCTACGAGAAGGCCATCCATAGCACTCACGCTTATCTTGCGCATTTTAGAGTATCCACTTTCACTTGTCTATGAACTATGCAAGGGGTCCAAGTTTCCATATCCGAGGAATCCGGCTATTCGAATAGATGATGTTAACCCTGCAGGGGTGTACTTCTTCGCACACGCTCTCGCCACTTATCACCCTGTACACGTCATGTACCTCGGCAACCTTCAAGCGGAAGCCGGGCGAGGGAGTCGGCCACGACCTGACTAACCACACAAGTCTCTAGTCCAGGTTTATCGCCTATTCGGGTTCCATCCGCAAGGAGATCCGGCCGGGGTGTCGCTCACGGCCCCAAACGATGTGAGCAGGGTTCCCAATCCCACCATCCGGGTGCCACTTGGTACACCGTGCCACTGTGCCTAGTCTGTCCCAAGCCCACCTGTACCGGGTGCCACTTGGTAGACTACTAACACTACCTACAAACACCAGAAACTAGTTGCAACTCCTGGACAGAGATCAGGTTGATTAATAAGTCGAGAGGGGCACTTAAGCATTCCAATGCGTGGTAGTAACTGTTCATGGATCACAAACACAGAACTCAGTTCCTGAGGACGGCTGCAATGAGACAACCCACCATGTACTCCTACATGGCCTCTCACCGCTACCTTTACCAAATCGTGTTCACACACTTAGCTCTCAACAGTAGGACATGTTCACCACATTCCAATTCATCCCCGATGAATCAGACCTGACTCAACTCTAAGCAATAGCAGGCATGACAAACAAGCATGAATGAGTAGGCACATCAGGGCTCAAACAACTCCTACTCATGCTAGTGGGTTTCATCTATTTACTGTGGCAATGATAGGTCATGCAGAGGAAAGGGATTCAGCTACCGCAGCATGTAACAATTGAAACGTTGTTGTCCTAATGCAGTAAAAGAGAGCAGGAGCGAGAGAGTGGGATTGTATTGGAATGAACAAGGGGGTTTTGCTTCCCTGGCACTTCTGAAGATAGAATAGTTCTTCATCAGTTTCATCGAACACGTCGTCGGAACCACGTCTATCGAGAGGGGACAATACCGGCAACAAGAAGGAAAACACAATCAATGCAATGCACAACATGATGCATGATCATGACATGGCAATATGTTGTGTTTGAGCTAATGCAACTAGAAACCAGATTAAATGAAGTTGGTTTGAATACATGATTCAAATTCCAACTCCATATGTGATTATTTAAATGCCCTTTATTTGTTTTGTCCAAAACAGAGGAAAAACATTGTTCAAACATGCATGAAAATGGTACAGATGGGTTCCTTGAATTTTTCTGATAATTTTTCATATATAAATTATTTCATTTGGAGTTACGGTTTAATTTCTATGATTTTTAGAAGTTTGGGGGATTTTTTGAAATTTATAAATCATTTCTGATTTATTTTAATTCCAGAAAAGATTTATGACGTCGGAGTGACATCAGCACCACGTCAGCAAGTCAACTGGTCGGTCCAGGTCAAACCTGACCAGCGGGGCCCGCTGGTCAGTGACCCGGTGCCAGTTTGTCTCACTGACTGATGGGGCCAGGTCAACGGTGACATCAGCGGGTCAGCTGACATGTGGGGTCCGCTGTGTTTAGGTTAAAACTTAACAGGGGTTTACCCCGTGGTTAAATTAGGCGGTGGGGCCCACACGTCATCGACACGTGACACTAACTAAACACGATTAACACCTACACTAATGGCGCCACATCAGCGTCACCGTTGTTAGGCGCCGACGACCTCAAGTCGCAGCGGAAGGTCGCTCGAGCGGCGCTACGGGTGGCAGTGGGTCAAGCCAAGGGCACCCGTGGGTTGCCCTCGAACGCCCGCATCCAGGGGAGGCACGCGGGAAGCCGAGGGGTGTCCAGATCGAGGCCGGCGACAACCTCGCTCGGCGGCGGTCTTCGGCTCACATGGCAGCGGCAACTAGGGCGAGAGTTAGAGGGCGCGTGGAGAGGGGAAACAGAGGGGTGCTCACGGCGATTGCAACGGAAGGCTCCGCATGGTCGGGGGACCTCTAGGGCCGGTGAATCGACGACGACGAGCGGCGGCGCCCGAGGTTGGAGACGGCGATGATGGCGATGTTTCAGGCGTCCCGCGAGCGCGTGCTTCGTCTTGGTGATCCACGGCATCGAGGTGGACCCGTTGTATAAAGAAGAGGGGCGAGGGGAGCTCGGTGGACGCGGCGGCAGTGAACGGCGGCGACGGCAGCGGTCGGCCACGAGATGCAGAGCGAGAGGGAGGCAGCAGAGGAGGGAATCGACACGGGGAGGGGACGAGAGGGTTCCGGGGGGTGCGTGGCGCTCGTAGCGGCGTCGGGGGAAGGGCGGCAAGCAAGCAGGAGGTGGAGGCTCGGGCTCACGCGCGTCGGCCACGCGCGCGCTGTCCTCCTGGCAGGAGGTAGGCGATGACTAGCCTGGGCCAACAGTGCTGGGCCGGCACAGGTAAGGCCCAGGTGAGTCATTCTCTCTCTGTCCTCTCTAATTCTCTCTGTTTCTGTTTTTCTATTTTATGTTTTTCTGTTCTGGTTTAGTAATAATGCTAAACCATTTCATAAAATCCTGGAAATAATTATGGGTGCTTTCTGAATTATTCCAGTGACCCTTAACAATTTCCAACATTTTTGGAGCATCTAAAATATATATAGCATTTAAGTAGCTCCAATTCAAATATGTTTGGATTAATTCAAACCCCAAATATGTCCTGCAAAAATGTGAACCCTTTTTGGTAGATGCTTACACCTTGATCCAGAAATGATGAACATTTTTAAAGGGCATTTTGAAACCATTGAAAAATATTTTGGTTGCACCTATTTGAATTCCTTTTGATGCTAGGGTTTGAACATCCCCATTTCAAATTTCCATGAAAGTTAAACATGATGCAAGCAGGGTGCAAACACTAGGAAGCACCAGAAGCTAGGGATGTGACAACTCGCCCCCACTAAACAAGAATCTCGTCCCGAGATTCAAGACATGAGGTAAGAAGACACTAGGGACACAAAGCTAACACGACCTCCATGTTCCGTCTGTCCTCCTCGAAGATGTTGATTTATTGCTTCAAATTGATCTTGACATCTTTGCTTTCGAGATCTTCATCCAACACGATGACGATAGGAAGAAACTCTACAAAAACGATCTTCTCAAGATCGGGTAACTCAAGATCAACTCATGGAGCGAGATGTTGAAACATCTCGAGTTGAGACACAAAACACATCAGAGGAATAGAAGAACAAACGACGCGGTTTCCAAGTAGCGAGGAAAAATTGCCATGATTCCATAACGAGGCACCTCAGGGAAGGTGATTTGTAGAATTATTCCCTTAAGTGGCAAAAAGAATTACTTTCGATACAGAGATCATTGATACTCTCTATACCAGCCTAAGGCAATTCACAAATGATCATTTGAATGAATTCGAAAGAATGGCATACTCAGTTTGGAAAGGAAACTACGGTTATAGAACAACTCGGCAAATGGAAGGCACATTCCAGTTGACACCAAGGATATAACCTAGTGACTGAGCGTGCTCTCAAGAACTTGAGCATTTCCATATTCATCAGGGTTTTACCAACATCCATCCTGAGGATTCTGGCGACACATCATGCTACCATGATGGATAGTGATGGACGATGCAGATGCAAAGGAAGGCAACACCTTCTCAGATTTTTACCTTAGCAATGCCAAGGAAACAAAATCTGGATGATCGACCGAGAGACATTTAGCACTCCGCTTCTAATGTTCTCCTTGATGGGCTAGAGTAATCCATTCATAGATATGGTTTGATATCTAGAACATCAAGTAAAAGGTCGGACTTCGGGAACACAATAAATCCATAAGGAACAACTATTGGAATAAATTCTACGAGATCCTTATGGGGAGGTGGCCAACTTTCTCAATCAAGATACTACAATAATAAGTCTTCCGGTTGGGTGTGTTGGCCACAACATCCACTTTACCGGGTTAAAGAGACACCAATATTATAGTTCCTGAGAAACGTTCCAACCATCATATCTGCCTGAGATTCAGATCTGGTTGGTGTCAGGATATTCCAGACTCCTCATGTCTGAAGAAAAATGAAAGTTTGCAACACAAACCGACGAGATGACGTCGCGAGATTCTTGGGAAATGAGCTACGATAGCAAGCTCCAAAACATGAGCTGGTTCTGCTACAAACCTGTGAACACGCTGTCCAATACAAGCATGATCACGTAGTAGTCTTATAATAAAACACTACCGAGTTCAGGTGGGGAACCATCATCGAGGATATCAAAGTCTTGTGCATTACCATGGATTAGCACTTAACTCCTTTTCCTTGAACAAATCAATCAGTGGCTTGGGGTGCTAGGGAATACATTTGGAATGAAGGTTGCAAGTCTCCAAACCACAGAATACTTCGCACATATGCATGACTGACTTGGGATGATTCCGGAGGAAGCAAAAACAATCTTTCTCGAATTCACGGCGGCAACTTACACCAAGTGCACGTGAATTAGAGGAAGTCACTTCTTTCAACCAAACATAGACTTCATGAATGGAACACGAAGATAATGCTTACAAAATTTCCAATACTAACTTAGATGTTCAACATGAATCATGGACAAGATGGAATTGTTGTCAATGGGCTCGACAACATTTATCGAGGTTCCATATACATGGAATTCCACAACTATGTGAACAAGGTGATAGCATCGGTCAGACCAAAAGGATATAATGGTGTCTGCCCGAGGAAAAAACCACGGGTAAGACAACATTACGAACATCGTTGGTTCTGATTTGATTTGACGATAGCCCATACTCAAATCAAAGTTTTGGCAAGACAATAGATCCAACAACTGATCACGAGGACCAATCAATGAGAATATCATCTTTCTTCAACACATACGCAGAGAAGGAATCCCTTAGAGATGAACTAAGTCAGGAAAAGCTTTTATCTTCCAACTCTCCAAGTTGTTGTTTAGCTTAGCCAACTACTCAGGGGTATCCAACACAAATTCTTGGAGAAGGGGTGGTTTGGAGGAAAACCAACATGATCACGAACTCAACATAGCGGCCAGGTGACAACCTGGTAATACTTCCGAGAAGATATTCAGAACATCACGAACCACCGATATGTTACTAAGCTAGAGAACAATCTTGCTTTTCAGAGCAAGACGATATGATCAAATAAGCAAAGGATTGAATAATCCTAACTCATTGATCGAAGAGTGCACCAGAAATAAGGACTAGGTAGCACAATCAATCTTAGGATGATGATTTGATGACCAACACGCTAAGAATGAGAATTTCGTCCATTTACTACCAAGCAACATGGTTGCTAGGAGTATTGATTTCACACATCACGGTTCACTTGTCGGTATTCCAGTTATAAAAATACGGAACCGAGGAATGAATAATGATGGCGAGAAGTATCACTCCGTCAAGAATTCACAAGAGGTGGTGCAAGTCTCATGACATTCTTGACATAAAGATGGTAAAACTCCAGGTAGAACAGAACAAAAGCTGGATTGGCAATTTGATCTACGGAATACAACTATTTTGACCCAACCCTAGATATGGATGGGATACTGGAGTTTGTTTCTCCTAGTCATTCCAGAATAGAATGGCTTGACGGACCACAAGAATAAAAGGCACCGATGAACACAAATGCACACATACTCTTGGCTATCTACTGATAGAGGAACAACTCAAGGAACATATAATTTTCTGAGTTGGATGCATAGATTAGTATGTCGAACAAAGCTCAACATATTTCTTTCGGACAACCCATGCAGAAGAAGAAGGACTGGCAGATTCACAATATGAATGGAGTACTCCTCAAGAGTACTCTGATTGTGAGCTTTTGGTTCAAGAACATCTGCCTTAATGGTTCATGGTATTTGGAAGAAGGAAATACCACGTACCTCGAGGACTGTCGCAAGGTTACTAATATCTTAAGGGAACTAGCAAATACTAACAACATGAAGTAGGGTGAATCTCGGGTTCGAAAACCCAGGAGTAGAATACCTACTACTAAATGGCATCACGGGATGCTTTCGGGAATGGTGGCCAGAATCATCACACCGGGAACACAAAACATAGCTAGATTACTAGGTGACTCCCTAAAACACCTAGGGCCATAATAATAGCTCCAACATATATGTCGAGGCAACAGAGTACCTCAACTCACCGATTAGTGTGGTTGAACTGGCCCAAAGGAACATCGAAAACGGGAAGAAGGTCTTGCAAATGCATCAGACTATTTAGAGACCTGGAATGACTCGGACAGCATAACGGCTGTAAATGCTCAGAAAAAGATTAAGACATTCACAAGGATTTGCATAGTCACTTAACAACACCATAACAAGGTTCTGGTTCAACTGACAACATACTAAAAGTAGTAGAAACTGAACAGAGGCTTGAATACAACAACCCTATAAGTCTCTACCATAGTAATTCGTCATCCTGATAGATAGATGAGCAGGCCTAGTTCTTAATCCCCGTAGAAAGGAAGAGGTTGACTCAGATCAGAAGGCCATGAGGTATAAGGAGTAAAAAGAGCCTTATGTTCCCTTCCACAATCAATTCCCTTATATAACTAAAGCATTTCTAGACTCGACTTCGACCAGTTTGGCTTGGTAATCCTACAGGCAGTCAGGCTCTGATACCAAAGTTGTCAGGACCTCGATTCTAAGTCACACCGATCTAGCATGTAACACATCATATCACTTTGCGGCCTCACACACGGTATTCCCACGGGTGCCACCTTACCTGGCCCGGGACCGTTTGCGCCTTTTGGCTCACGTATATGATAGTGTCGCTAGCATCCATATGACAAAGAACCCGGGCCGACATGGCTAGTCGTGAACCCAAAGCGGCACTAACCCATGGGGACAGGCATACATGAATCAACCTCGAGCATGCCGGTCAACAGCGTGTGAATCCGGGCTGTAGCGCTGGGCTAATAGGACTCCGGTAACCCGGGCTGTAGCAGGCTAGGCAGGACTCTGGATGTCACCGCATGACATTTCCCTGAAGGGACAGACACAGGAACGAAGTGAAACACATGCCGGCCAGTCAAGTGTCCTGAGCAGTAGTGCTGGGCTAGCAGGACTCCGGTGAACCGGGCTGTAGCGGACTACTATGGCTCATGGAAGCACTAGACTACATTTCCCCATAAGAGAGGCTGCCAAGGATAAACAACTAGATTGTCGGATCCCACACATACCAAGCATTTCAATCATACACACAATATGCTCGATATGTGTAAATACAACATGGCATCACAACAAGACTCTACGACTCAAGTATTTATTCATTAGGCTCCGAAGAGCCAGAAATTACAAACATGGGTCTCATGACCCAACATTCAGAGCATACAAGTCAAAGCACAAGCGGAAGCTTAACATGTCTGAGTACAGACAACTACAATTGAAAAAGGCTGAGAAGCCTAACTATCTACCAGATCCTGCCGAGGGCACAAGATCGTAGCTAAGGTATGAAGCTAAACATCGAAGTCCACACGGAACTACTAGCGAGACTGACGTCTCTCTGCAAAACATAAAATAAGCAAACATGAGTACAAATGTACCCAGCAAGACATACATCAGAACTATCTACATATGCACCGGTATCAACAAAGGGGTGGTGGAGTTTAACTACAGCATGCCAGCTTTGACTCGGTGGCTATCCTGAACTACGACTGCAAGTAACTCTTTTGAGGTGGCGCACACGAGTCCACATATTCACCATATCAATACACCACTATGGATCCGCTCCCGTCTCCCTACGAGAAGGCCATCCATAGCACTCACGCTTATCTTGCGCATTTTAGAGTATCCACTTTCACTTGTCTATGAACTATGCAAGGGGTCCAAGTTTCCATATCCGAGGAATCCGGCTATTCGAATAGATGATGTTAACCCTGCAGGGGTGTACTTCTTCGCACACACTCTCGCCACTTATCGCCCTGTACACGTCATGTACCTCGGCAACCTTCAAGCGGAAGCCGGGCGAGGGAGTCGGCCACGACCTGACTAACCACACAAGTCTATAGTCCAGGTTTATCGCCTATTCGGGTTCCATCCGCAAGGAGATCTGGCCAGGGTGTCGCTCACGGCCCCAAACGATGTGAGCAGGGTTCCCAAGCCCACCATCCGGGTGCCACTTGGTACACCGTGCCACTGTGCCTAGTCTATCCCAAGCCCACCTGTACCGGGTGCCACTTGGTAGACTACTAACACTACCTACAAACACCAGAAACTAGTTGCAACTCCTGGACAGAGATCAGGTTGATTAATAAGTCGAGAGGGGCACTTAAGCATTCCAATGCGTGGTAGTAACTGTTCATGGATCACAAACACAGAACTCAGTTCCTGAGGACGGCTGCAATGAGACAACCCACCATGTACTCCTACATGGCCTCTCACCGCTACCTTTACCAAATCGTGTTCACACACTTAGCTCTCAACAGTAGGACATGTTCACCACATTCCAATTCATCCCCGATGAATCAGACCTGACTCAACTCTAAGCAGTAGCAAGCATGACAAACAAGCATGAATGAGTAGGCACATCAGGGCTCAAACAACTCCTACTCATGCTAGTGGGTTTCATCTATTTACTGTGGCAATGACAGGTCATGCAGAGGAAAGGGGTTCAGCTACCGCAGCATGTAACAGTTGAAACGTTGTTGTCCTAATGCAGTAAAAGAGAGCAGGAGCGAGAGAGTGGGATTGTATTGGAATGAACAAGGGGGTTTTGCTTGCCTGGCACTTCTGAAGATAGAATAGTTCTTCATCGGTGTCATCGAACACGTCGTCGGAACCACGTCTATCGAGAGGGGACAATACCGGCAACAAGAAGGAAAACACAATCAATGCAATGCACAACATGATGCATGATCATGATATGGCAATATGCTTGTGTTTGAGCTAATGCAACTAGAAACCAGATTAAATGAAGTTGGTTTGAATACATGATTCAAATTCCAACTCCATATGTGATTATTTAAATGCCCTTTATTTGTTTTGTCCAAAACAGAGGAAAAACGTTGTTCAAACATGCATGAAAATGGTACAGATGGATTCCTTGAATTTTTCTGATAATTTTTCAAATATAAATTATTTCATTTGGAGTTACGGTTTAATTTCTATGATTTTTAGAAGTTTGGGGTATTTTCTGAAATTTATAAATCATTTCTGATTTATTTTAATTCCAGAAAAGATTTATGACGTCGGAGTGACATAAGCACCACGTCAGCAAGTCAACTAGTCGGTCCAGGTCAAACCTGACCAGCAGGGCCCGCTGGTCAATGACCCGGTGCCAGTTTGTCTCACTCATTGATGGGGCCAGGTCAACGGTGACATCAGCGGGTGAGCTGACATGTGGGGTCCGCTGTGTTTAGGTTAAAACTTAACAGGGGTTTACCCCGTGGTTAAATTAGGCGATGGGGCCCACACGTCATCGACACATGACACTAACTAAACACGATTAACACCTAAACTAATGGCGCCACATCAGCGTCACCGGAGTTAGGCGCCGGCGACCTCAAGTCGCAGCGGAAGGTCGCCGGAGCGGCGCTACGGGTGGCAGTGGGTCAAGCCAAGGGCACCAGTGGGTTGCCCTCGCTCGCGCGCATCCAGGGGAGGCACGTGGGAGGCCGAGGGGTGTCCAGATCGAGGCCGGCGACGACCTCGCGCGGCGGCGGTCTTTGGCTCACATGGCAGCAGCGACTAGGGCGAGAGTTAGAGGGCGTGTGGAGAGGGGAAACAGAGGGGTGCTCACGGCGATTGCAACAGAAGGCTCCGCATGGTCGGGGGAGCTCTAGGGCCGGTGAATCGACGACGACGAGCGGCGGCGCCCGAGGTTGGAGACGGCGACGATGGCGATGTTTCAGGCGTCCCGCGAGCGCGTGCTTCGTCTTGGTGATCCACAGCGTCGAGGCGGGCCCGTTGTATAAAGCAGAGGGGCGAGGGGAGCTCGGTGGACGCGGCGGCAGTGAACGGCGGCGATGGCAGCGGTCGGCCACGAGATGCAGAGCGAGAGGGAGGCAGCAGAGGAGGGAATCGACACGGGGAGGGGAAGCGAGGGTTCCGGGGGGTGCGTGGCGCTCGTAGCGCCGTCGGGGGAAGGGCGGCAAGCAAGCAGGAGGTGGAGGCTCGGGTTCACGCGCGTCGGCCACGCGCGCGCTGTCCTCCTGGCAGGAGGTAGGCGATGACTGGCCTGGGCCAACAGTGCTGGGCCGGCACAGGTAAGGCCCAGGTGAGTCATTCTCTCTCTGTCCTCTCTAATTCTCTCTGTTTCTGTTTTTCTATTTTATGTTTTTCTGTTCTGGTTTAGTAATAATGCTAAACCATTTCATAAAATCCTGGAAATAATTATGGGTGCTTTCTGAATTATTCCAGTGACCCTTAACAATTTCCAACATTTTTGGAGCATCTAAAATATATGTAGCATTTAAGTAGCTCCAATTCAAATATGTTTGGATTAATTCAAACCCCAAATATGTCCTGCAAAAATGTGAACCATTTTTGGTAGATGCTTACACCTTGATCCAGAAATGATGAACATTTTTAAAGGGCATTTTGAAATCATTGAAAAATATTTTGGTTGCACCTATTTGAATTCCTTTTGATGCTAGGGTTTGAACATCCCCATTTCAAATTTCCATGAAAGTTAAACATGATGCAAGCAGGGTGCAAACACTAGGAAGCACCAGAAGCTAGGGATGTGACAGGTCTCCAGGGGGCGTGGCACCAAAATCGCCTTCTCCAGACGGCGGCGCGCTGGCGAGGCTACTTGGAGGAGCAGATTCGCCACGGCTTCGTCTGTCGACGGCGGCACTGGCGGGTCCGCCGGCTGCTCGCCTCGCGCGCTCCCAGACGGCGGTGGAGGCGGTGGTGGCGGCATGACCGTGTCCGACTCGGAGGCCTCGCCGCCTTCCGTCTCCATGATGGGATGATCGCCGCCGGCTTCCCCAGTCTGCTCCGTGAAATCTGGAGGCTGCGCCGAGTTCAGCGGGATGACGAACAACACTGACTGGCGGCGCGCGGCTTCTTCGGCCTGCTGTTTTGCCGCGACGGCGGCTTCGGCTTCATCCAGCCTCTTCTGGGCGGAGGCGGCCGCCTTCTCGGTCTCCGCCTTCTCTCGGCGGGCGGCTTCTTCCTCGTCGCGCTTATCCTGCGCGTTCTGCTCCGTCGCCGCCCGGAGGTCGGCGGCGGGGTCAATGCGCCGAGTGGCGGCAGACGTCTCTGCCGACCCCTTGATGGAGGCGGCGGTAACCCTCCCAAGGGTGAGAGGAGCTCTGGAACAGGGAAAGCATGTAAAAGATTTAGACAAAATCCACAAGAAGAAAAACAAGACGGAGGCGCTTACGCAGAGGTTAGTGGCGGCTTCTTCACTTCCTTGCGGAAGCGGTTGGCCTTCGCGACCGCCTCTTCCCGCTTGGTCGCGGCGGCCGCCCCCTTGAACTTCTTCTCCCGGTCGCCAATAGAACTCGGCCCGGCCTGGCGCGTCCTCGCATCGCCTAGACCGTCCAAGGCGGCGGACGAGCTCGCGCCGTGGTGGCCAGCTCTTGGTTGGTGGCGCAGGGCGACTTCCCCATCATCATCAACGGGCGAGTCGGCAAAGTGGTCGAGGGCCTGAGGCCGCCTTCCTCTCCCCCGCCGCCTCCATCGGCGTCGACCTCCATCGCCGCCGCCCCTAGGTCGGGGTCGTCGATGTCGCTCTCCGCTCGGTCGGGGGCGAACTGGCGGGCTGGCCCCGCGGTGCCGGCTGAGGGCTGGACGAGAGGATTCTGATTCGAAGACTAAAAAAGATCAGGAGTCGGATTCGGCTGCAAAAAGGAAACAAAAGAAGAAGAGAGACAACTTACAACCGGCGGGGGGTTGGCGCGCGAGTACGGCTCCATGCCGAACTGCCAATCCTCCGAGAGACCGCAGTTCGCGATGTAATTCACCGTGTCCGCCACCTCCGCGTGGGGCATGTCTTTGGAGCACATCCGACTGGGCTCCCGGTGGCCGCTCATCTGACAGATCATATGAGGCCGGCCTTGGAGCGGGAGGACTCGGCGCGCCACGAAGGCGGCCAGCAAGTCGGCCCCAGTCAGACCCTCCGACTGCGTCAGCACTCGGAGTCGCGCGACGGCGGCGGCACCAGCCGGAGTCAGCGTCTTGGCCCGGTGGGACCAGTTGGGGAGCCTTCCAGCTCGCGCGCCGGCTTCGAAATGCGGCAGGTTGACCCAGTCGCCTTCTGGGGCGACGTTCTTCACATAGAAGTAAGATCGCTGCCACATCTTCACCGACTTAATCAGCGAGATGGCGGGGAACGGGTTGTCGGCCACCGACCTCCGCCTCGCGATGTAGGCACCACATGGGGCCGGCACGCCGGCGACGTGCGTGCCAAGCTTTGAATGGAAAAATTCCCCCCACAGCTCGATTGTGGGGAGGACGTCGAGGAAGCCTTCACACAAGGTGGCGAAGGCAGCCAGCAGCACCACCGTGTTCGGGGTGAGGTGGTGCGGCTGGAGGCCGTGGAACTCCAAGAACGAGCGGAAGAAGCAGCTCACCGGCAGCCCTAGGCCGTGCATGAAGTGCGAACGGAATACGACCCGCTCGCCCTCCTCCGGCGCCGGCGACACCTCCTTCGCCGGCGGGGCGCGAGCCCGCACTGATTTCGCGCCGGGGAGGTGACGCGTCTTGCGGAGGAACTCGATGTGGTCGTCGTCGACATCGGAGCCGTCCCACACGCCGGAGCGCACGGCGGGCACGGCAGCAGAAGAAGAGCTCATCGCTGCAAGCGTGACGTAGTTCGGCGCAGCAGTGGCGGGAGGAAGAAGAAGGAAGAAGAAGCAAGGGAGAGCAGGCGCGCGTGCTTCGCAGCCCGCTCCCCCCGCCTACTTATAGGCCCGTAGGCTGAGAAGCCGAGGGGGCGTCGTGGGATTAACTGCGCCCAGGCCCCCACGATTTACCACACGAAGTTACTGTGCGCAGTTACTGCGCAGGAATCCCAACCGTCCGCACGGCCCCAACGGATCCGTTCAAAGGCCGAGGCGCGATAGTGGCGGGCCCCGCCTGCGGGCCTGTCCCGTCGCGCGCGTGGGCGAGCGGACACGTGGCGCCGCCTGGCGGGTCTACAACGGGCGGCAGCCGGGAAGCTTATCAGACCCGCCGTCTGAATCCCGCTACGACTTTCAAAACTCTTCAAGGAATGGGACGGCCTTCGACGAGTCCGGCTCTCGATAGTCGGCCTGGTGGAGACAGCCTGAGCAAGTCCGCCTCCTGATAGTTGGCTTGAAGGAAGACGGTGGGCGAGGCACAGATCCAGCCACCGGAAGGAAGAAACTGCTGAGGCTCCTCGACATGTCTCCCTCGGCGCCTCACCAGCTTCGGGGACTACTGTCGGAGTAATGGGCCACGGGTAGGCTAACCTGAGACCCAGAACCTTTCAAGACATCGGGGCCGGCTTCACCCCTCAGGAACCCCAGGACGGAGGGCCGCCTCTGGGAGTCGGCTGCGGCGCAGCCGACTACCTACTCACGGCCGAGTCCCAGGGACTACTACAAGATGAGCCGACTCCTAAACTGGCGGCTTCCAGGGAAGCCGGCCATGGGGAGTCGGCCCGCGACTCCAACCACCTCATGCCCTCACGAGGAGGGACGGGGACGGGGCGTGGCCTCAGTGCGGGCCACGCCCGCCCCATACCAAGGGCAGGCATGGCCATAGTGCATCGCACCAACGGAGATCTCCGTCCGACGCGACACTGTTGCCATTCCAGCCCTGACATCAGCCCCAGTGGGCTGATGCCCTGTGCCCACGTTGGCCTGTCGGTACGACCCAGAGACGGCAGGCCCCGCTGGTCAGCGGGGGTACAGAAGACGGCGAGAGCGCCACAAGACGGACCCCGTGGGAGTCGGCCGGCCCCTCCCACGGGACCTGCACGCCATTAACCAGACAAGACGGGGAATGGCAACAGTGATCGCCCGTCAGGCGGCGGCACTGTTGCCATGACCCCATGACCAAGCCAGCGTCATTAGAAGCACGACTACAGTAATCCGCAGCCTGCAAGACCCGCCCGCGGCGGGCAAGGCCTGTCGGCTCCGTACCAGGCCAGTCGGCGGGGCCCACCAGCCGGCAGGCCCCAGTAGTCGGCGGAGAAGACGGCGGCCTGAGAGACAGACGGCTGGGACCCGCGCCCAGCCGGATTACCATTGTACCCCCGGGGGGTAGGCCTATATAAACCCGCCGGGGCACCCATGCAAAGGGTTCGATTCGTTTAGCACTAGACCAGATAATACAGGGGGGAGAGAGCTAGCCTTGCCTTCTCCTACCTCCAGGAAGCAGCTCAAGGAGCAACCTTGTATACACTTTGCCATAGTGATCATGCGGAGACCCCGCAGAGCAGCAGTAGGAGTGTTATCTCCTCGGAGAGCCCTGAAGCTGGGTAAGATTCGCCGGCGTGCATGTCTACGCCTCATCCCGCTTCCAGGCACCGGCGACGCTCTACTCGCCCCCATCATGATAAGCCATCCTTTGGCATATGTCGCACCCAACCCCCGACACCTTATTGATATCTGTGTAATCAATACATAGCCTCCACTTCCCATTTGCCTTGCGCACCACGACCGGATTGGCCAACCACGTTGGATGGAGCACTCCTCTTACCAGATCCGCCGCCTCCAGTTTCTGGATCTCTTCCATGATGAACTCTTGTCGTTCCAAAGCTTGCTTCCTAACCTTCTACTTGACGGGCTGCGCATGAGGACAGACAACAAGGTGGTGCTCAATCACCTCCCTGGGAACACCGGGGATGTCGGAAGCTTGCCATGCAAACACATCAACATTCTCCAGCAGGAAGGTGACGAGCGCGTCTTCCTATTTGCCGTCAAGGGTGGAGCTTATGGTAAAATCTCCTCCCGTGCCGTCCTCATTGACGGAAACATTGTTGGTTCCCGGCGGCGTGGCTCTGGATTTCTTGCTTCCGCCGGCGGAGCTCTCTGGCACGTCCTCGACGACAGCGCTACACTCCGAAGAGGTGCGCTTGCCGGAGTGGGTGTCCGAGGTCTCACCGGCCTTCTTCTTCTTCTTCCCTCCCGGGGTCCCAGCGGCAGGAGCAAGTGCCCTAGCGGTGGCAGCTGCTGCGACTGCTTGCTGGTATAGTTGGTCGGCGCAAGTCAGCGCATCTTTCTTGTCGGAGGGGATGGTGATGATCGTCATGGGCCTTGGCATCTTCAGGGTGTTGTATGCGTAGTGTGACGCCGCCATGAACTTGTCCAGCGCTGGGCGGCCAAGGATCCCGTTGTAGGGCAAGGGGATCTTGGCAACATCAAACACGATCCTCTCCGTCCTGAAGTTCAGGTCGCTTCCAAAAGTTACGGGCAGCGTGACCTTTCCCTTGGGTTGGCTTCTTCCCGGGTTGACCCCTTGAAACGTGCCCGTCTCTTCGAGGTCTCCATCAGGAATCTGTAGCTTCTCGATCACGGCAGGCGAGATCAAGTTCAGACCGGCCCCGCCATCGACTAGCATCTTTGTCACCTTGAGGTTGCGTATCGTTGGTGAAGCCAACAATGGCAAGCACCCGACCGCAGTAGTGCGATCAGGGTGATCCTCAGTGTCAAAAATGATAGGTGTGCTGGACCACTTCAGCGGCCTTTGGGCATCAAACAACGTCTCTGCCGCTGTAATCTCTCACGCCCACTGTTTAAGCCGGCGCCGAGAGGCATGCAGCGAAGCGACACCGTCGATGCACATGGCCTTTGTAGCTTTCTGAAACTCTTGGTCGCCGGACTCGTCGTCCTCTTCGTGATCATTGTCTTCTGGCTTTCTATCACGGCCCTGGGGGGGGCCTATCTTGTTGTTTATCCTTGCCGCGATGGCCCGCTTGGCCGTCACGCTTCTTGCCGGATCCCTCAGCACCGTCTTGGCCCTTCTCCTTGTCCCGCCTCTCATATTCAGCCCTCTTCTTCTCAGCGAGGAGCTCAACCTGTCGGTAGTCTTGGAGAGCATGGCCTTTGGTGCGATGGATCCTGCAGTACCGCTTGTCGGAGTTGCCTGGCTTCTTGGCAGCCGCCAAGGCCCGGCAGGCGACACATCCGGCAATTTCCTTGCCGGGGTCATCTGCCTTGGTTTTCTTGGTGGAGCCGGTGTCATTAGACCCCTCGACGGCAAGCACGGCTTTTCCTTTGCACTTCCCGTCGCGGCGCCGGCCTTTCTTAGCCAGGGCGGCGGTGTCCTCATCTGAGGAGTCGGTTTCCACGCCGGCATCTTCGCCGGGGTACTTCCTTCCCTCTTCAGCCCGGGCACATCTGTCAACAAGAACATAGAGCTCTGCGACATCTTTCACCTTGTTCATCGCCAGCTCTTCGCGCTTCTTGCGGTTACGTACGTTCTGATGGAACGCGCTGATGATGGCGGCGGGGTGAACATCAGGGATATTGTACTATATCCGGCTGAACCTCTGTATGTACTTGCGGAGACTCTCGCCTCCCTTCTGGGGAATGACGTGCAGATCACTTGCTTGGCCATGAGCTTGGTGACCGCCAGTGAAGGCGCCCACGAACTCATGGCACAAATCCGACCAGGAGGAAATGGAGTCTACCGGCAAGTGCATCAACCATGACATGGCGTTGGGTTTAAGAGCCAACGGAAAGTAATTCGCAAGCACCTTATCGTCGCGGGCTCCGGCAGCCTGCATCACGATGGTGTAGATGCTGAGGAACTCGGACGGGTGGGTCTTGCCGCCGTACTTCTCGCCCATGTCAGGTTTGAAGGTGCGGTGAGTGGGCCACTGGAACTGCCACAGCTCACGGGTAAAAGCCGGGCAGCCTACCTCGTAAGGCAGGCCTCCAGGGCTCTCCGGTGCCGGGTGGTCCACAGCAGGCCCTGCTCGCCTGTCTGACTGGTGGCGCGCTCCGCGCTGGCGCTCGATAGTGGTTCGAGCGTCTTCATGTTCCCGATCCCGAAGGACCTGGCGCTGGTCCCGGTGGGTTCGCGGGTCGGACGACGCTATGGAGATTTCGTCGCCCGTAACGTCGCGACGGGCAGGTATCCGTGATACCGGGCGAGGAGGAGGCGAATGCACCGTGGTCGCGGCGCCGCCAGCTTTCCTGCCACGGGTACACGGGACTCCTTCGGACCGTCGACCCGGGCGCTCCGCCGGGCTCGGTTCGTCTTTGTTGGCCACCACAACAAGGCTTCGGATGGTGGCTCTCCATTCGTCGAGTTTCCCCGTAGTGGGAGGAAAATCGAGGAGCAACTGCGCGCGCGCCAAGGCTTCTGCTAGCGTCGGTGGCAGCGAAACCTGCACAGATCGTGATGCACTTCGACTTCTGACCATGTCAGAAAGGAGCTCTATCACGATCGCGCGGTCGCAAGCCATATTCAACAGCGCCTCGGCGAGCGGGCAGGTCTTCTACATCCCGGGGGTGGCGCTCGGGGCTCTTCCCGCAGCGACGCCCGGGGTCTTCGGTGCGACCACGCCGTTCGTCGCGCGCCGCTTGAGAGGAGCGCGCCGTCGGCGCCAGCGTGGGAGTCTTGGAAGCCCTTGCGTCGCCCTCAGGCGGGGCGGCAGCGAGCCTAGAAGGCCCCGCGCCACCCGCGGAGGGCCCGACTCCATCCTTGGATTTGGCGGCATGCGGCCCATTACCAGGCGCACGAACATCGCCGCCTCCCAAACTCCGGCTGCTGGAACGGTGTTGGTGTTCACGAACAGCGCCCCGGGTCCTTTCTGCGACCGGTCCGTTGCTCACCCGCGTCGGGGGGAATGCCCGGCCTCCGACGGGCCAACCGCCACCGTCGTCTTCTTCTTGGGCGCCATGATGATGAAGAAGTGTCGAACTAACTGCTAAAGCCGATTCTCACAACTGCGCAGCCCCCTACCTGGCGCGCCAAAGATGTCGGTGGGAAACGACACCTATGGGATCACAAGAATCCCTACTGCGGTTGCGGGGCGCGGGGGTCGTGAGAAGAGCGGATCAAACAGGTAGCACACGGTTCGTTTATCTAGGTTCGGGCCGCGAGGATGCGTAAAACCCTACTCCTGCTTTGGTGGATTGTATATCTGTGTTCTTGAGCTAGCTATGGGGCGTGAGGAGCTCCAAAAAGCCGAATCCTCCTCCTGGTCGCCTCGGGCCTCCTTTTATAGGAAAGGGGCTGCCACAGTGGCACACAGGAGGTGGAAAGGGTACAGTAATGCGAGTTTATCCCTCGCATTACATGACAAGGCGCATTTAATGCGCCCTGCTTAGGTGTCCTTGCTTTATCGGGGACGGGGGAGAGGCCCGTCCCGTCCGTCGCCGCTCCCTCTGGTGTTGACACGCGCCCTGGCCAGCGGTGCTTGTGGTGCCATGTAGGCAGGCACGCAGCTGAGGTGGCGCAGTGGTGGGTCTCCACGAAGATCTGCACGCCGCCACGCAGGTGCCTGCCCAACTGGTTGGGTCGGCAGCTGCATGCGAACGACGGTGGAGGCGCGACTGGTGCGGGCCTGATGGTGGCCCCACGGGTGTCCTTGGCGCGGGCCTTGCCGGGGCCCCGGCAAGGGTCTTGTCGTGGCGCTCGCTGTCATCCCCGGCAAGGCTCTTGCCGGGGGCCTTGTGGTCCTCTTTGGCTGGGATCCCGCCAAGGATCATCATCTTCTTAAGTGGGTATCTGGTCTTGAATGTCTTCACAAAGATCTGCATGCCACCACGGGGATGTCTCCCGAATCCTTGCCCCATGGGGGCAGTGGACTCAAGGGTGACCTCGCTCCGTAGGTGTGGGGCGAGCTGCCACGGCAAGGATCTTGCCGGGGTAACTAAAGCTGTCCCCCGGCAAGGATCTTGCGGGGGGGGGGGGGTCTACTTTGTTCCCCCTGCTCTTTGTGGTCTTGGCCTTGGCGTCGTTCTGCTCCTCTTCGGCTTCGGCCTTACCTTGGTTTCACCTCCCTTGCCGTGCTCGGTGTGGCGGCACCCGTGGCTCAGACTGCCCGTGCACAGTCATAGGGGTACAAAAAGTGTACCCCTCTTTTTGTACACCGACACTATGGAAATGCCATGATAGGAAGGTATGGTGGCTGTTTTGAGGAAGATATATGGTGGGTGTATGATATCGACGAAAAGTGCGCGGTATTAGAGAGGCTAGCAATGGTGGAAGGATGGGAAAAAGTGCATATAATCCATGGACTCAACATTAGTCATAAAGAACTCATATACTTATTGCAAAAATTTAGAAGTTATCAAAGAAAAGTATTACACGCATGCTCCTAGGGGGATAGATTGGTAGGAAAAGACCATCGCTTGTCCCCGACCTCCACTCATAAGGAGGACAATCAATAAACACTTCATGCTCGGACTTCGTTACATAACGGTTCACCATACGTGCATGCTATGGGAATCACAAACTTCAACGCAAGTATTCTTTAAATTCACAACTACTTCCACTAGCATGACTCTAATATTATCACCTCCATATCTCAAAACAATTATCATGCTTCAATCTTTTCTTAGTATTCAACGCACTCAAAAGAGAATTCCACAAATCATGAATACCAAGCATATTAATATTAAGCAATTTACCATGCTATTACGACTCTCAAAGTAATTTAAGTGAAGCATGAAAGATCAATAGTTTCTTTAAAACAAACCACTACCGTGCTCTAAAAGATCTAAGTGAAGCACATAGAGCAAAATTATAACGCTCAAAAGATATAAGTGAAGCACATAGAGCAAAACTACATATCTCAAAAGATATAAGTGAAGCACAAAGAGTATTCTAACAAATTTTAATTCATAGACGACTCTCTCAAAAGGTGTGTACAGCAAGGATGATTGTGGCACACTAACAAACAAAGACACAAATAATACAAGACGTTCATGTTGGTGAATAAAAATATAGCTCCAAGTAAATTATCGATGGAAGTGGAAGAAAGAGGGGATGCCTTCCGGGGCATCCCCAAGCTTTGACTTTTTGGTGTCCTTGGATTATCTTGGGGGTGCCATGGGCATCCCCAAGCTTAGGCTATTGCCACTGCTTGTTCCATAATCCATCAAAAGAATTAACCCAAAACTTGAAAACTTCACAACACAAAACTCAATAGAAATCTCGTGAGCTCCGTTAGAGAAAGAAAACATAAAACCACTTCAAGGTACTGTAATGAACTCATTCTTTATTTATTTTGGTGTTAAACCTACTATATTCCAACTTCTCTTTGGATTATAACTATTTTACTAACCATAGATTCATCAAAATAAGAAAACAACACACGAAAAACAGAATCTGTCAAAAACAGAACAGTCTGTAGTAATCTATAACTAACGCAGACTTCTGGAACTCAAAAAATTCTACCAAAATTACGAGACCTAGACAATTTTTTTATTAATCAGCAGAAATTGGAATCAGTATTTTATCACATTCTGATGATTCTTAATAATTCGGGCACTGAACGCAAAGTTTCTGGAAATTACAGCAAGATCAAATAACTATCATCCAAGAAGATCCAATAGGTCTAGCTTGGCACAAACACTAATTAAAACATAAAACCACATCGAAACAGAAGGTAGATGGGTTATTTATTCCCTAACAGAATAAAACACAAAAACTAAAAATAAAATTGGGTTGCCTCCCAACAAGCGCTATCGTTTAACGCCCCTAGCTAGGCATAAAAGCGAGGATACATCTAGGTATTGCCATCTTTGGAAGGCAATCCATAAGTGGCTCTCATGATGGTTTCATATGGCAATTTTATTTTGTTTCTTGGAAAGTGTTCCATGCCCTTTTTTAATGGAAATTGGAATATAATATTCCCTTCCTTCATGTCAATAATCGCACCAACCATTCTAAGGAAAGGTCTACCAAGAATAATAGGGCAAGAAGGATTGCAATCTATATCGAGAAAAATGAAATCTATGGGCACATAATTCCTATTTGCAACAATAAGAACATCATTAATCCTTCCCATAGGTTTCTTAATAGTAGAATCCGCGAGATGCAAGTTTAAAGAGCAATTTTCAAGATCGCGGAAATCTAGCAAATCACACAAAGTCTTGGGGATAGTGGAGACACTAGCACCCAAATCACACAAAGCATAAAACTCATGATCTTTAATTTTAATTTTAATGGTTGGCTCCCACTCTTCATAGACTTTTCTAGGGATAGAAACTTTCAACTCAAGTTTTTCTTCATAAGATGGCATCAAGGCATCAACAATATGTTCAGTGAAGGCTTTCTTTTGACTATAAGCATGTGGAGAATTTAGCACGGATTGCAACAAGGAAATACAATCATTCAAAGACCAACTTTCATAATTAAATTCCTTGAAATCCAACATAGTGGGTTTAGCAACATCTAAATTTTTATTTCTTTCAATCCCACTTTCATCAATTTCATCATAAAGATCTAAATACTCCGAATTTTTGGAACGCCTTCTAGGTAAAGGAAGATCATATTCAGTTTCATCAAGATTCATATTGCAAAACAAAGATTTGATAGGGGACACATCAATAACTTTTAGATCTTCATCTTGATTTTCATAGGTATTGGAAGAACACACTTTAATAAAGGCATCTTTTGAAGCACGCATCCTAGCGGTTCTTTCCTTGCACTCATCAATGGAAATTCTCATAGCTTTGAGAGACTCATTGATATCATGCTTACGAGGAGTAGATCTAAGCTTTAAAGAATCAACCTCAAGAGAAATTCTATCAACTTTCCTAGCCAAATCATCAACTTTAAGCAATTTCTCTTCAAGCAAAGCATTAAAATTCTTTTGTGAATTCATAAACTCTTTAACACTATTCTCAAATTCAGAGGGCATCTTATTATAATTTCAATAAGAGTTGTTGTAGGAATTTCCATAATTATTAGAAGGATTACTAGGATATGGCCTAGGATTAAAATTCCCTCTATATGCATTGTTACCAAAATTATTCCTACCAACAAAATTAACATCCATAGATTCATTGTTATTCTCAATCAAAGTAGAAAAAGGCATATCATTAGGATAAGAAGAAACACTCTTAGTAGCAAATAATTTCATAAGTTCATCCATCTTTCCACTCAAAACATTTATTTCTTCTATCGCATGCACTTTTTTAGTAGAAGATCTTTCAGTATGCCATTGAGAATAATTAACCATAATATTATCTAGGAGTTTAGTAGCATCTCCTAAAGTGATTTCCATAAAAGTGCCTCCCGCGGCCGAATCCAAAAGATTTCTAGAAGCAAAATTCAATCCGGCATAATTTTTTTGTATAATCATCCACAAATTTAAACCATGAGTAGGGCAATTACGTATCATTAATTTCATTTCTCTCCCAAGCTTGTGCAACATGTTCGTGATCAAGTTGCTTAAAATTCATAATGTCGTTTCTAAGAGAGATGATCTTAGCGGGAGGGAAATACTTAGAGATAAAAGCATCTTTACACTTGTTCCAAGAATCAATACTATTTTTAGGCAAAGAGAAAACCAAGCTTTAGCACGATCTCTAAGCGAAATAGGAAATAGCTTCAATTTAACGACATCATTATCGACTTCTTTTTTCTTTTGCATATCACATAAATTAACGAAGCTATTCAGATGAGTAGCGGCATCTTCACTAGGAAGGCCGGCGAATTGATCTTTCATAACAAGATTCAACAAAGCAGTATTGATTTCACAAGATTCAGTATTGGCAAGAGGAGCAATCGGAGTGCTAAGGAAATCATTATTGTTGGTATTGGTGAAGTCACACAATTTGGTAGTATCTTGAGCCATCGCGACAAACAAGCAATCCAACACACGAGCAAACAAAAGGCAAGCGAGAAAAAGGCAAACGGAGAAGGAGAAGGAGAAGGAGAAAGAGAAAGAGAGGGCGAATAAAACGGCAAGGGTGAAGTGGGGGAGAGTAAAACGAGAGGCAAATGGCAACTAATGTAATGCGGGAGATAGGGATTGTGATGGGTACTTGGTATGTTGACTTTTTGCGTAGACTCCCCGCTGACGGAGCCAGAAATTCTTCTTGCTACCTCTTGAGCTTGTGTTGGTTTTCCCCGAAGAGGAGAGGATGATGCAACAGAGTAGCGTAAGTATTTCCCTCAGTTTTTGAGAACCAAGGTATCAATCCAGTAGGAGGCCACGCTCAAGTCCCTCGTACCTGCACAAATCGATAGCAACTCGCAACCAACGCGATTAGGGGTTGTCAATCCCTTCACGATCTCTTACGAGAGTGAGATCTAATAGAGATAATATTTTTGGTGTTTTTGGTATAAAGGTGCAAAGTGAAAAGTAAAAGGCAAAGTAAAAACAAAGCAAGATTAAAGTGATGGAGATTGATATGATGAGAATAGACCCGGGGGCCATAGGTTTCACTAGTGGCTTCTCTCGAGAGCATAAGTTTTCTACGGTGGGTGAACAAATTACTGTTAAGCAATTGACAGAATTGAGCATAGTTATGAGAATATCTAGGCATGATCATGTATATAGGCATCACGTCCGTGACAAGTAGATCGGAACGATTCTGCATCTACTACTACTACTCCACTCATCGACCGCTATCCAGCATGCATCTAGAGTATTAAGTTAAAAATAGAGTGACGCTTTAATCAAGATGACATGATGAAGAGAGATAAATTCATGCAATATGAAATAAACCCCATCTTGTTATCCTCGATGGCAACGATGCAATACGTGCCTTGCTGCCCCTTCTGTCACTGCGAAAGGACACCGCAAGATCGAACCCAAAGCTAAGCACTTCTCCCACGGCAAGAAAAACCAATCTAGTAGGCCAAACCAAACTGATAATTCGAAGAGACATGCAAAGATAACCAATCATACATAAAAGAATTCAGAGAAGATTCAAATATTATTCAAAGATAGACTTGATCATAAACCCACAATTCATCGGTCTCAACAAACACACCGCAAAAAGAAGATTACATCGAATAGATCTCCACAAGAGAGGGGGAGAATTTTGTATTGAGATCCAAAAAGAGAGAAGAAGCCATCTAGCTACTAACTATGGACCCGAAGGTCTGAGATAAACTACTCACACTTCATTGGAGAGGCTATGATGATGTAGAAGCCCTCCGTGATGACGGACCTCTCCGGTGGAGCTCCGGAACATGCCCCAAGATGGGATCTCGTGGATACAGAAGGTTGCGGCGGTGGAATTAGGTTTTTGGCTCCTGTTCTGATCGTTTGGGGGTACGTGGGTACATATAGGAGGAAGAAGTACGTCGGTGGAGCTTCGGTGGGCCCACGAGGGTGGGGGGCGTGCCTGGGGGTGTAGGGCGCGCCCCCTACCTCGTGCCCTCCTCGGAGCTTCCTTGGCGTAGGGTCCAAGTCTCCTGGATCTTATTCGGGAAGAAAATCACGTTCCAAAAAGGATTTTTCTGTTTGGACTCCGTTTGATATTCCGTTTCTTCGAAACACTGAAATAGGCAAAAAACAGCAATTATGGGCTGGGCCTCCGGTTAATAGGTTAGTCCCGAAAATAATATAAAAGTGGAAAGTAAAGCCTAATATAGTCCAAAACAACAGATAATATAGCATGGAGCAATCAAAAATTATAGATACATTTGAGACGTATCAGGCTCGTGGCCTCCTGTTAGTCCGGCGTCTCCTCCTAGAGTCATGCCGTCCGGGGACGGCAAATCGCCGACGAGGCAGGCGGCTGGGGGCGAGTAGATATTGGAAGCGCACAGCAGAACAGAGGGGAATCGGGGCCTGGGACGACCCAAAATCCCAGGGTGGGCCGGCCCACCATGTGCACCCTGTAGAGATACACACCCGAGCGGCGAACATGCATTTTCAAAACTAATTTAGGAACATTTAGCTGACCAATTAAACAACTCTGTTTTAATAATATCATATTCGTATTTGAACAACTAAGCTTGTTAAGCTTGATGGGTGGAGCAGTGTTATTATGACACGAAGCACATATTTTGATCGTATAGTGATAATAAAAGGGGGAAACTCTAAGCATATTTTTTAGCAAAAGAGGGTTTCCCCTTCGATTTCTATTAAAGAAACCACCACGGAACCAACATGATCAATTAAACCCTAAGCATGATCAATTAAACCGTATTATGGTTGTGCCATGGCAGATTTGAAGCTGCAAACCGGAGAAATGATATTTAGCATCCATTGTTTGCTTCGAACTAAGAAATAAATTCTAAGAGCCAAAAAGAAAGTAGAGTAACCATTCTAAAAAAAGTAGAGTAACCAAGTTAAGATCTATTTTCTAGTTGAGATCAAAAAGTTGAGGAGATATGAAGTACCACCTCTCTTGCGGCGCCGTGTAGGCATCGGGGGTACGATGGCTGTCGGTGGCGTTGAAGCAGATCTGCGATGGTAGACAGGTGCATCGGGGGATAAGTCCCGTTGCGGTGGAAGAGAAGGTCGTGTGAGCGGCCCCGGCAAAGAGGACGACGGCGCCGATGAAGCGAGAGGACGCGATGCAAGGCTATTGGTTCGTTGCCGTGGATGAGAAATGTCCATCTCTAGCAGTGGACGATGCGGTCTTGGTAGGCGCTCCAGCATGGTGGAGAACGGTGGCGATGGATGTGGTGGAGGTCGGCGGCGATGGATGGGTTGGAGGACGGCGGCGATGGATGGGGTGGCGGACGGAGGCTGGTGTGGGGATGGGGTTCTAGCGCAGACGGTGTATGAATGGGAAAATGGAGGAGAGGTACGGGGAACCATGTTTTTGGGACACGCCTGTCTGAAATATGGGAAAGTTACGAACTTAGCCCCCATTTAAAATTTGGACGTCTCGTCGGTTGGGGATAGGACGGTAATCTCGCATCTCGCCAATATTTGCCCAGAGCGATTTCGGGCAAGGAGAGGGTGGTTGGTGCCCATGGTTGGCACCCATGGTGTATGAACGGGGCTGACAGGTAGGGCGGTTGTGTCACGTCTGAGTGAAGTTACAAACCCGCCCCTATTGAAAATATTTGCCTACATCGATTTCGGCCGAGTCGAGTTTGTTTTGCCGCCCACCATGTATGAATGGGGAATGGAGGGAGAAACAAAGGTCTTTCGGACGAGCTTGAATCAAATGATTTTTGCCGCCCATGTTTGACGCCCACCGTGTCGGAATGGGCTCAGAGGCGGTCGTGTCACGTCTAATTGAAGTTACTAACCTACCCCTATTTAGAGCAGTGGAAATCAGGCCGATGGATTGTCCGTGTAACGGATAGACAGTAATTTCCATCTCCCAAACACTTGGCTTCGGGCAGCCGATGTGGGAGTGGACATTTTGCTGCTTCTTTCAAATTTTGAGACAATAAGCATCCACGTTTACCCTGGCAACTAAATTCGAATCCATTTTGTATTCCTATATGAATCTTTATAAATCATTCTATGTGTTTTTATATATCTTCAAAAGGACGACAAAGATGTATTCCACTGTCATATATGAATATGGTTTACAAATGCCGATACTCAAATTCAGAAACTAGAATCCAGTTTAAGGTGAATTCGAATATTTGGAACACTTCATGTCCAACTCAAATGTCACACACAGCATAATGTGTACTCCCATTTAGATATGTACACAAGCGATGTATCAAGATTCAAATACCGAGTCAATCAACCAAGAATGTACAGAACTAACAGACATATAAACACTTATAGAGTATATGGATCAATAATATCAACTAACATACATAAGTCAGGCCGCTGTACTTTTTTTTGGCTACAACAACATCCTTTTTTTAGCCAGCATCTTGGCCCTTTCCGATGCATGCCACTTATGGTCCATCTATACTACTACTATTGCTGAATGCACATTCAGCCCAATTGGCATATTTGTAGGTCTGGCACAGCAATCCAAATGAAATGTCTCCGAGTCTTATCAATTAATACAGACTTGTGCTCAAATAAAATTACAAACCAAAAAAATAATTATTACATGATCTCTAAAACAAATGGTTTGATTGATTACATGATCAGACAACACAAAGGTTATTCAACTATGGAAAGAACATTTCACCTATGATTTACCAAGTAGGAATTTAATTTCCTTTTTTCCTTCAGGACCTTAACAATCTGGTCAGTCTCAGCTTGCTTCGTTTTGAAATCCACCAAATATTTAATGGTTGTCTTGAGTACTGCTTGTGATTGTGCTGTTTGCTTCCTCAACATGTCAACTTCATCTCTAAGTGCAGAAGCAGAATCTCTTTCTACCACTAGTTTAGCCTCTAGAGTATTAGCAGTTGGCAATTCATAATGCACGATTGGGCCGGTGCCACTGCTGGGGATGATGCAACGTCCATGGGGACCTCGCTCTTTGATCTTGGGCTAACCTGTTTTGCCATTAAAGTTCCGATTGGATTCAGAAAAGTTGAAGTTAGCAAAACATCTCAACTGGGAGTTATAACAGCAAACCAGTTAAACAAACAAGGAATTAAAGAGTTTCAATTGGATGCTGAAAAGTAGTTATTAACATCATTGTAACCTGCTGTTGCAGCAGCAAAGCAGTTAAACAAACAAGTAGATATTTAAGTTAAGGCAAACAGGTAATTTTTAACAGTAAGTATCAAACACATAGATATGCGCAGTCTACAATATGATTAACAGGCTGTGCCATTATGTAATCAATAGCAAACTAAATTAAGCCAAGCAATGTAGTTGAACAATTTTGCAATAAGTGGCTAACTAAAATTCCGAGAAGCAGGTAACTGAACTTATGCTAGTTCTTTGTACAGGCACACTGCAACTTCTTTTTCGCTTACAAGGTTGTACGAAGGAGTCCATGGCATCAATTGCTTGGATACGCAGTCCCAATACTTCTTTCTGCCCACACTGCATGGGTAAGTCGAATGGTTAATCTGGTAAGACGGTGCGTCCTTGATATGTTATGTGAGGACGTGTAGTCAGACTAGTTGTAGCCAAACACATCACACTGGCTTTTACTGTATATTTCATGCGATTACTTTTGGCATATCGAGATCTAAGAAATCTACAATAGGATGAAAAGACTGGCATCCTTCACATTATTGGCGAACTCAGTTCATAGAAACAAGCAATTCAACCATTCTGTGGGTAAATCAAAAGCGCCACTGGAATATTTTTCACTATCCAATCGTACACGCAAAAAGGGGCAACGCCACCATAGGGGCTGGTATGGGCGGCCGCCTCAGGTGGCTGGAAAGTGTGCACCTAGTTTGAGTCGTCCAGGTTGGCCCACACTAGTTTTGTACATCCCAACGCACGATCAGGAAATGTAAAAAATGAAGAAAAATGTTTCAATTTGGATGGGCCAATAACATAAGTGCAAGGCAGGCCCTATAGCAGGCTCGCGGCCCAAACAAGCGCCTCCCATATCGATCGATAGCAGGAAAAATCCCAATTCATTCGCTCCAACCTCCAGTCTGGTTCGCTCCTAACCTAGCCGCCGCTGGACAGACTGACACAGCACTTCCTCGCGCACTGTTGGAGGGCGGTCGCCGGGCTTCAAGCGAACGGAAGGACAAGAAGATGAAAATCCAACCCTGTGTGTAGCCTGTGTGGGAGGCAGCGGCGACAGCACGGGCATGGCATCGAGCTTGCGCAAACGGACAGTCGCAGCTTGCAAGAGTAGCATGCGCAACGAGCAGGTACATCACATCCCTGATTATATCTAATTCAACTCTTCAATTTGTGGCCAATAGTTAAACCTGACGGTGTTGTAAAACTTCTTGTATGTAGGGAATCTATGAGAAAATGAAACCAATTTCTACTTATTTTATAACTCCCCCAATCAATACTGAACTGACTGAATCTGATGTATCTAATCAAGTTTCCGGTGCAAACATACAAGCTCATGTTGTTCTTGAGCCTGAAGTGTCTAATGAACAGACTGCTAATGAAGGATTTGATGCAAACATTTTACATGCTCCTGGTGATGAACATATAATGTCTAATGAGGGATCTAATGCAAGCATTTTGCAAGCTCATTGAAGGATTTAGTGTCTAATGATGATCTACTATGTTGAGACAGACAGAGATTTGCAGGCATTGATGACAAGCAAATTATAGTGCATTTTCATAGCTTGAGGAAACGTCGAGGCCATCTACCAGAAAGTCCCCGTGTCATGACAACAGAGCATAAATACTTTTCTAATCTGTTGTTTGAAACTATTGGCATACTTGTGCAGGATAGATATATTGATATGCAGTTTGCGCACTGGTTATACGTGCAATTACACTTCGATATTTTCAGCCAGAGAACAAATAATTCAAGCAGGTACAGACCATGTTTGTAGTCCTTGTACACCATGTTGCAATTTGTGTTTTTTGGTTCTTGCATCATTTAGTGTTTATAATCTGAACTACTTTGGATCATTAGCTGGTTTTCAAAGTGCATGTAGCTTCACATTTCTCAAGTTATGTTGATTTCCGGAGTGCAAGTGCCTTAGTATTTTTAAGTTAAATGTTCGCCCCTGGTAACTTGAACTCATGGATCAGCCACTGCACACAAATCATACATGAATGCTAGTACAATTAAATGAAATGCAGGGATTTACGCTAGCTCGTTGTACAGGCTCACTGCAGCTCTGCTTGCGCTTGGGATGTTCCATGTACAAGTCCATGTTATCACTTGCTTGGATGTGCAGGCCTTGTGCTCCTTGCATCCCCCTCTACATTTTTGGCACGGCGAATGGTTGATCAAATAAGAGAAATCGACCTTGATGTTGTACCGGAGGACAGATACTTACAAGGTTATACGGGTGTGCAGGATGTGTACCAGATCCCGTAGCGCCGTCATGCTTTGGTAAAAAATGGATTTGCTTGTTTCATATGATATCTCCAGAAGAAATAAGAGTTAAAGTCAGAGTTGCATAGGCGTGTAAGCTAAGAGAGCAGTGAAAGGATATCCAAACATCATCGGAACAGTACACAGGGGAGTGATGTGTGGATACCTAGTTAGGGACGGCGTTTGGGCATGCTCGCCTAGCTAGAGTGCGGGTCACTTCAGAGCCGTTGAGGGTGATGCTCTGGCGTTGGCTGGCCGCGCACGGATGAAGATCTTGAGTGGCAGAGGAGCGCTGCTATGCGGTGGACGAGACCGTTGGTGAAGCCCCAACGGCCTCGGGGGGCGGAGGTGCGACGATGTGCTCGGTGAAGTAGCCCCGGTGAGCTGGGAGACGGCGTCGGTGAAGCGTACCTAATGCGGTGGAACTCGGTGTCTGTGAGGCACGTCGGTTGCGGCGGCCAACGTTGTCGGTGGACCACCCGGTGCGGTGGACGAGGGCGTAGATGAGGTAGCTCCGGTACGGTGGTGAAGCGCGACCGTCGTCTTCATCATCGTCGTCCGACACAAAGGTGGGGAACGGTGGGGAAAGAGACGAGACGAGGGGAGATTCGAGGGTTGGCGGTGAATTAGGGATTTGAGCAATCTGGGCGCGGAAAGGGACGGTGGAGAAGAGAGATTTTGCAGGGCTGGAATTGGGGCCGCCAGATATTTCAATCTGAAACGTGGAAGCGCGAACTTATATTGTCGTCGTCCTTTTTTTTGGGGGGGGGGGGGTGGGTGGCTGGGTGCTACGCGTCTGTCCGACAAACGCGACCACCCCGACAGGACTATGCTTCGGTGCCTTAAGGCACCTGCCTTTGTGTCCATGACATGTGGGCCCAACAGGTGGCTGGCCCACATGTCAGTGACCCAAAGGCAGTTGCCTTTACGGCACCGAAGCAGCGTCCACCCCGACATGACCCTGGTCTGCCTGGTGCGCCTACATTTGAGAATGCAAACGAATCTTCTTTCATTTGCAAACGAATCTGTATGTATTACCATGCCCGTGTTTTCCTTGTAATAATTAGTCATTCGAAACGAGATACTCCATCCGTTCACTTTTGTAAGTCGTTTCAGACAACTTAAAATGAACTGTTTTGCACATTGTCTGAAATGTCTTCAAGGTCTTATAAAAGTGAACAGAGGGAGTACTATAAATTAATTAATGAGGAGTTATTTGAAAAAAAATTCAAAACGGTACCCACGCTAACGTGGATTAGAGTGTGTGTCACATAATTAGTTATTTGAATTAGAGTGTGTGTCACGTAGTTAGTTATTTGAATTAGAGTGTGTGTCACGTAGCGATCTCCAATTCTAACGTGGATTTCGCATTTCACTGTATCCACGCTACTTTTTTTAATACAAATTCATATGTATATGATGAACACCATGGTAGTGAGAAAACTTTTGGATGGATTCAAACATATGACCTACAAAATAGCACAACAAACTGAGTCAATGTCAACTTTTCGAAACTTAGTATGGCACGAATTCGAAATAATTACCCGTATGCCTGGTCCTCGGTTCAAATCTTACAATGTACACCGAATTGAAACATCGATATTAAGTCTCGTACTATGTACATTCAAATGTTGTTTTTAGCCCCCCCCCCCCGCACAAACGCTACATACTTCCTGTGTCGGTCAATCTTCCTCTCCTAACCACCTTAGGAAGCTATCGGTTTCCATCACATGTTCATTCTTTCTCTCCATGTTTCGATCTCTAAGTCTCTCAACTACACAACCCCTTTTTCCACTCTGTTACCAAATGTATTTACCTCACACACCCGCCATTGCACCCCATGCCGAGCTCTCTCTCTCCCCCCTCTCCCTCTCACCCTCTCGCGCTAAATACATGCATTGCCTATCTAGCCCCCCAACTTCTCGTGCGCACGCACGCACGTTGTATATCTAGGTCACTCCCTCGAGACTGTCTTACTCTTTCTTCCGCACGGCGGGCCACACTCGCTCAATCTCGCTCTCTTTATCTGAGTCTCGTTTAACCTCGTTTTCTTTCACACACAAATGATATATCTCCCTGTTCGGGCCTCGATCGACACACTCTATACTCTCTCATGCAGATTGTCTATCTAGGTCAGTCCATCCAAGCCGCCGCCACTCTTTCGACCTCATGGTGAGCCATGCTCACTCAGTCTCTCTCTCTCTCTCTCTCTCTGTATGTCTCGATTGACCTCCCTCTTTCTCGGACAAAAATGATATATCACCATGTTTGAGCCCAATTCGACCTATTCACATTGTATACTCTCTCACGCACATCGTCTATCTAGGTCACTCTCTCCAACCCGTCTCACTCTTTCGATCGCAAGGCGACCCTTTGTGATCGGTTGACCTTGCTTCCTCCCACGCACAAAATATATCTACACGTCTGTGACTAGATCATCTCTCAAGCTCTATCTTACAGCCCTCACCCTTGCCAAAAACCTCAATCGGACAATATCTCTCCAGAACATATATATTTGTTCAATGAATGTCGGACCACACTCACTTTGTCTCTCTATCTATATGTCTCTCGATTGACCTCGCTTTCTCACACCGTATCTTCCATGCGTTGAAGCTACTACCTCTCCATCCCTCGCAAATCCGGAGCTATTTACATTGCGAGGGGCACTCCAACCTTGGATTAATTTGTGTAGGCATTTATTCCGGTCGGTTTAGATTATATTTTCGTAGCATTCGGGCCACAACTACTCCAAACACCGTTGCAACCCACACAACTCCCCTAGTTGATTTCCCTCTGGATCGGTCATCGCTCTCTCGCATGTCCTTTCTCGCCTTCAACGTCGCACCATGGTATTATTGAAAAAACTATGTTGTTCTCTTTAATTATTATAAATAAGCTACAAAACTACACACCGATAGTCCACTTGGAATGGAACAAATTTCGACCCATAAATTAAAGTGCTACAAACTACACACCGAGGGGCCCACATGTCTTGAAACAAATTTGGACCCATATACAAATTAAAAAATGAAGGACGAGGATCGAACATGCAACCGGGCCTTCAAGCCGCACGTCAATAGGCAACATACGTAGAATAACAATGTTTGTTGTACCCCCTTTGTTCACATAATGTTTTTATATTACCACAGCCTAATTAATGGATAATATGTAATATTATTTTTAGTACTATTCGCCTTCACTTACTGGTGGGTTCCATGTGTGCTCTCTCTCTCTCCTCCCCTTCTGTGTTTAGACACATGGGCAAACAGGAAGAACTCGCGGGCGATGTTGCCGTTGACCATATCTGGACGCGTTCACAAGTCACGGCACCAGTTTCACGTACTAGCAGCACTAGTCAGTGTGTACGTGCAATGCACGTTAATTTGGAAGTATATTAAGTGCATGCGGATATTAACTACTAGGATATTATTTGCGTGTTGTCATGTGATTAGCACTATTTTTGGCATGAAATTAACTGCATGCTAAATGTGTTGAGCGCTCGACATTGAAGCAGTCTAGGTCGTTCGATGACAAGGAATACATGTAGCTTGATGACGTTTTATATTTAATTTGATACGGCTCTAGCAGAACATTCAATTGATCAAACCATACATTTCGTTCAGTCTGACTCCGACTTTAAATTATACGACGATCGATATAAAATAAACGGAAATGATAAACGTTCGGATTTTAAGCATGGCAATCCGAACGTTTTTCATGGCAAATTTAGATTAAGCGGCGGTGGCGGGGGTGTCTGGCGGTGGGAAGCGGCTCCTCTGCCGTGCTCTGTGTGTCGTCAAGCCACTGACTGACGGTGACGATGGTGTCTTGCGCCATTGTTGGCGTACTCCTGGACGTTGTCCTAGCTTCAAGGAAGGCCAAAATGTTCTGGACTTCGTAGCGAGTCAACTGGCGGGAGGAGGCGACTGGCATTGGTGCAAGGAAGCGGTCGACGACGGCCATCCATGCCGCTGAGGGGGGCACTGGCACCCACGCGGGGACAGACGCTGTCAATGGCGCGGCAGAGACATTCGTGTGCACGCGCACCGGCATGGGCGCGCACGTCAGTGCACGCGCAGGCGCATGCGCTGGCAGGTGCACGGGCACCGGCACGGGCGTGCGCGTCAGTGCACGCGCAGGCGCATGCGCTGGCAGGTGCACGGGCGCGTGAAAGTCGGCGGGGACCTCGTGGAACCCCATGGGATCAAGCTTGGTGACAATGTGCGGCTCCCAGCCCATCAATGCCACGGGGATGGGCGCTGGCACAGTCGGGGCGACGGGAGCTGGAACGGGAGCGGGGACAGGCGCGACGTCTTCCCGCAAGGCCAGTTCAAGCTCGTCCCAAAGCGCCTTATGTTCTTGAAACTCTGGCTGGGTGTCTTCCTCAAGAAACTGTAACACTAAGGGCAGACCATCGTGATGCGGCATGGCGTACGTTTAGGTCAGACTAGTTGGAGGTAGACGACAGGAGAATCGAAGAGGAGGAGAGAGGATTGTAGCGATACCGGGTAGTGCGGGGTTGATTTTAAACTGCGGCGCCAGCGACATTAAAAGTGGGAGCAGTTGGGACGACGGTGGGCGGCGGAGCCTGGTCAAAGGGCTCGCCTCCCGGTGAGCCTGCACAGCGGTCTGCTCGCAGCCTCCCTGACAGCCGGCGCAGCACCGCTCGCACGCCTCCCGTCGACTCACACGCTTGCTCGGACGGCACCTGCCGATGAGAAGCGGGGACTCGTGGCGGCACGTAAACGCCCACGGTTTTAATAGTGAAAGCGTTCGCCTTAACGTGACAGGTCTTTGTTCCAAAATTCCTTGGCTCTTCATTTGTGCAACTTGTCATAAGCAGCTTGTCTCAAATTGAAGAAAAAATTACGAAGTAATATTTGTGCCATATCACGTGACCATGCTTAGTTTCAAGAATTTATGCTCACTTTTGGATTTTCTGAAATTTAAGATCCAGGATTCGAAACAATATCATAACCTGCATCATGCAATAATTTTTCAAGCCGTACATCTGTCCTGTTGTATTTCTTAAGAAAGGATTTGGTCAAACATTTTGCTTAGTTAGACTTGAGACAAGTTATATATGCAGAGTAAAAGGATATTCCCTCAAGTACTAGGCACGAACAAACGGGCTTAATTCTGTGCTCATCCTGGTGTAGTAGTAGTAGTACTAGGCAATGCAGTTGACGGGTGACCTTGACGAGCGGCGACCGAGGGAATTGAACCGTGCTCGGCACGGTAGGTAACGTTGTCTAGTTACTAAAGCATCCCTGCGTTGTTCATCGGTAGTCATTATGGACCGGGGACATGAGGGGTGTTTCCTAGGGCTGGAATTCTGGCCACCAGATATTTCGACTTGAAACGCCGAGGCTCGACTGGTTGGGGTTGCCTAATGTGCGTACCACACACGCCACCGAAGGAGACGAGCCCGGTTTTTTTGGATCAACACGAGCCAAGGTCTGGCTGGTACGCCGTTGGGTCCTACCATTCGAGAATACGAAAGGAACCTTTTAAATTGCCGAACGAATCTATGTGTATTACAATACCCGTATTTTCCTTGCAAATACTAATCTCAACGTGGTAATTGATTTATGACGAGTTGTTGAATTAGAGTGAGTTTGTGATATAGTGATCTCAACGTGGATTTCACATTTCATGGTATCCCTAGTAAGTTTTCCAATGCAAATTCAAATTTAAAAGATGAACGATATGGAGGTGAGAAAACTTTGTATGTATCAAGCATATGACCACACACATACACACACACACACACACACACACACACACACACACACAGACACGCACGAACACAACAACAATCCAATAAGTATGGTGCATCTATTTTTCCAAACCATGCATGTATGACACGAATTCAAAAATACTCCTTCTATTCCTAAATATTAGTCTTTTAGAGAGTTCAACAATTGACTACATACGGAGCAAAATGAGTGAATCTAGACTCTAAAATATGTCTATATACATCCGTATGTGCCAGTCCATTTGAAGCCTCTAAAAAGGCAAATATTTAGGAACGAATGGAGTAAAATGTAAGACATCCATGGTCCTCAGTTCAATATTTAAAATGAACATGAAACTGAAACATGAATATTAAATCTAGTACTACAGTACATGCAAATGTCGTGTTTAGGCGGAGCTATGATTGTCGGGGGTCAACCCCTCGACCTTAGATAAAATTGTGGAGCTCTGTTTAGGGTTGTTTAGATTATATTTGTCCCCACCCTCCCAACCACCGATTGGTTGTGCACTCCCACCCCTCCTCCCCGGGAGAATATCATGTGCCCCCATACCTTAGATGCTATATGCTGATACGAGTTGCTTGGAGCTTGTAGATCTGAGATATAGCAGCTCACATGATGTGTCTTAATATTTTTGCAGGAAACCTTGATGAGTTTGAGAATTGTACACAATTTGTACAAAAATTACTTAGATGCCCTTTGATCCCATATCCAACGACCTCGAAGCTCGTATCACCATAGCATCTAAGATGAAGGAGGACATCATATTCTCCTGTATGTAAGAATATCATGTGCTACCACACCTTAGATGCTTTGGTGATACAAGCTCTTCGGAGGCGTTGGATTTGTGACCCAACACCTCCTCGGTGGTTCGAATGGTTTTTTGCAGAAAAGCCTCAAAAGAGTTCGGCCACTACTTACAAGCACAAAGACTGCTCAGATGCCATTGGATCTCAGATCAAACGACCTCCAAGCTCGTATCACCATAGCATCCAAGCTGTGATAGCACCTTATGTTTTCTCGCACGGGAGAGTATGAGGTGCTCCCGCACCGTAGATTCTATGGTGATACGAGTTCACTGAGATCTAACGGCCCACAATAGGAGGTTTGAATGTTTTTACAATATATGGCTGATAGAGTTTGGGAAATGCGCAGAAAGTACAAGTACTACGCATGTGCCATCTGATCACTGATCATACGACCTAGATGCTCATATCACCGTAGCGGGTAATTAAGCTACGGGGAGCACCTAATATGAGCACCGGGGAGCCATTGGATTGAAGATGCAGCGGCACACACGAGGCCTGAATGTATTATTTGCAAAAAAACCTTTGGAGAGTTCGGAAATTGCGCATAATTACAAAGACTACTCCCAAGCCATTGGATCTCACTTCCAACGGTGTAAAAACTCGTATCACCATAGTATCTAAGCTGCGGGGTGGATGTGATATTCTATGCCGCTGTCATTTTTGTTCTTAAACTTGCAAAATATGTGTAACTCGTGCCGTTACTTGTCTAACTGCGCAAAGTGTTTGTTCAAAAAAAACCATCCTACACTGAAATATCGGAACAACACACGGGGGTCCCCCTTGTCATTAATCAAATTTGGACCTAAAACTAACAAATCTGAAAGACGATATTCTTACTGGCAACCTGGACTACAAAGCGTAAGTCGATAGCCTGAAAAAACGAACGGTTGTTGGCTTTGTCCCATAACTTGATTTTATTTATACAGTACTTGCGTTGAGTAGAGTAGAGGGAGTGCCTCGTCAACACGTGGATGACCATTGTCTCACTTACTGGTGGGTCCCAGGTCTGCGATCTCAATCTCTCTTCTCTCCATCGTCTAACCTTTGCACGGGCACACACGAAGAGTGGCGCTAGCTTGCCGTGGTGTTATTACAACTAAAAAAAGCTTGGAAAATAGAAGAATCGCCTAGAACAAGAGACGTTGTGGCTGGTCGAGACGGAGCTAACCACATCTATCCTCTGTGCCACGTTTGCATGATGAAGCTGTGTGGCTAGTGGGGTGTTTTCAACCGACTGGCTGGGTCCCGAGCTCGAACCATAGGTACTACGTCTGATACAATATATTTTTACACGCACATTTTTCCTCCGTGCCGAGACATGGCACACCCTACCGCCCGGTTTCGGGGTCCTCCCAGGTGGTGCACGCATTTATTCTTCCTGACGTGGGACGCCCTACCGCGCGTTTTCTAGGTCCTTCTCGGTCGTAGCGCCGAAGCAAGTAAATGAGTCGTCAAATCACGAAAGACCACCTTTCCCGCCGAGTACATCAGTGAAGCACGGTGGCTAGCTAGTTGGGCTAGTTCGACCGATTAGCTAGGCCGCCGCCACATTTGTTTTTTCACCCCTTTTTTATCTACTTGCCGGCAGGTAAATTTAAATATCCACCGCGGCGTTGCTCTGGTGTTTGGGTGCGCCAGGATTTTTAATTTTTTGATTGATGGGAGCAGGCGCGGCAGCAATTAGTCACGATGACTCCGTCTGTAAAAACCCACTACTCCCTGATGTGAGAAGTCGTCGACTGGTGTTTTACCGTGGTGAAAACAAAAAGATTCCCCGCTCCTTCCGCCTTCCCGTAGATTGCATTGACTTTCAGCCATTTCGCCCCCTTTGCTTCCTCTCCCCATTGCTTCTACCTGGTACCATGGCGGCGCAGCAGATCATGGAGTCCGAGGTGAGGCTCCTGACATAGGAGCTCCATGCCAAGGATGCGGAGCTCAGGGCCAAGGAGGTGGAGCTCCGTGATCTCAAGGAGGATAGGAGTGCCATGCTCCTCCATTATGTGCGGGAGTTCACGGAGCTTCAAAAGCGGCAGGCGTCCACCACAAAGATGCTCGAGGCGTCGGCGGCGTTGCTGCAGAAAGCGGGAGATACGATAGGCCATCAGGGGAGCCGGCTAGAGCGCGAGCGGGCCGATTGTGACGAGGTCCAGGATCGCCTCAGCCACTTGGTGAACCAAGTTGCCACACACGTGTTGCGGCTGCGCGATGCCTACCGTCGTGCCAGCGCGACGATGCCGGCCGTCGGGCTAAACCCGTTCGACCACCCGATCGACTTCAACGAGCTGCGTCTTCCTGACCTAGTCTCCTTCTTCACCTATATCTCCGAGGAGCTGAGCCGTCTCCGCGCGATGGTAGGGGCTAAGCTGGACAAGGAGGGGTTGCGGGTTGCCGTCGCCGTTGCCGGGCGAATCCTTTCAGGGCTCCGTCACCGGAATCCATTCGTGCCATTGGACGACATTGCCGGGAGCTGGCTCTGCGGGCGGTTGCACCCTGCATCACAAACGTCGTGCGCCTCGAGAAGCAGAGGGACTTCGGTGGTGTTTAGGCGCCCTCTGCTTGGGCATGTCCATGTCTCGGTGCAACATGACCGTTGGATCAAACTCAGACGGTGCATAGCACAAAGCATGTGGGTGTGTTTGGTTGCATTCTCATCTCAATATAGTTGTTTCCTCTTCATGTATTTTTGTCAACCTACTAGTGTGGACTCATGCACCCTTCATGCACTCTGCCAAACACCCAAAAGTGGGTCAAGAAGGGAACTTTTGCTCCCATCCCGTGCACCCTTCATATACCCTGCCTAACACTATTCGTGCTTCATATGGTTCATGTTTTGTAGAGTACTGTAGCACCGTACTCTCCGTGTGCTGTGGACCTAGTTCTGTTAACATTGACCTCACTGTTCATTCTCGACCGAACAGTCGAAAAAGCGGTACTATGTTACATATAGGAGTAGTTGACATGCACACAACATCATTTGTTATCGTCATATCTTACTACACTAGCAACAAGATTGTGTAGTACAGACGTGTGAACCACTGCACATGCCTAATAGTAGGAGCACTGTGTAGGTTCAAGTGGCTGCCATGTTTCGCACTCCTCCGTCGTAAGAGTGGAAACGCTTGCTGTAATCATTTTTTCTTCAAAAAAACAGTGGACACGCTCTACCGTGCGGATCCTCCTCCAGCCATGCACTAAATTACTCACTTTCGCCGACGTGTGGGACAGCCAGCATCGGGGTCCACCAGCCATGCACTAAATTACTCCGTAGTAGAGTGACAGTAGACTACCCCGATCGAAGCGCCGCAGTAATGCCCAATGAGCTGTCAAATCACAAAACCCCCTGCTTTCCAGCAGTAAGTTGGACGGACGAAGCAACCATCATTTCACTCTTCTCTCTCAGCTTCCTCTCTACCCAACCCTCGCTTCTGCCTCATCTTGTTCCTCATTTCTTCAAGAAAACCCCGACCTGCTTCTGCCATTGTTCTTCTCTCCCAAAGAAGGAAAGGTGAGCGCATCAATGGCGTTGATTCTGGCCAAGGCCCGGTCTTGCAACCCCGAGACTGATCCTATAACTCCCTCTCTTTTCTTCTTTTGGGTTTGTGATTATGGTTTCTTTTATTTTATTTCTATTTGACAGTTTCTTGATGGACGCTGGAGCACCGGCCGAAGTGATGTCTATGGCTCCGGCCAAAACCGTCGAGGCTCATGGTACGAAGAAGCGCAAGCACCCCGCCGAGACTACCGCAGACAAGCTCAAAGCCATCGCCCTGTCCAAGCCCCCCTCTCCGAGATCCCTCATTAAGCAAGTCCAGGTAATATCTCTTCTTGACGATCTTTTTCTTGATCTTGATCGTGTTTTTTCATCTAACACGCATTAGTAGTAATAGTAGTACAACTTTCTGGGCGATCTTGCATGTGATTTTTGTGTGCCAAATGACGGTTCTAAATTCCTCTTTTGACCAAAACATGCGAGAGGTTGACACTAATTTCTTATAGATTACTTTCAACTACTCCCTCTGTCCCAAATTTCTTGTCTTAGATTTGTCTAGATACGGATGTATCTAATACTAAAATGTGACTTGATACATCCGTATCTAGACAAATCTAAGACAAGAATTTTGGGACGGAGGGAGTACTTTATGAACATCAATGCTACCTTTTAGGAGGGTATATTTGCCTCAGTAACTTGGGTTATGGATATTGCATGTAATCCCTCTGCTCTCATGCCTTTGAAGACATGTTCTAGTGTCTTTCTTCACTCATTTCTGTGCGTATATGTAGTCATATATGGAGTATAATATCAAAAATCATCTTATATTTCTGAATGGAGGTAGTAATAAAATATGGTTTCTGTTTGAATTAGAACCAGGTCCGTGGTGGAGATGAAGTTCTCAAAGTCATGCCTTGTGAACTGGAAGACCTGATGATGAGTTCTACTGCTGAACTATCCAGCTACTGTGTCCTTGTCGCCACGTGTCCTGAACTAGTGTTTTCATGTAGCATTGTTGTCAGGCGTGTTCTCGAGGTTGTACTTGACCACAACAATTTCCTGGTTGTGCCTTCGATTACGAAGGGTGTGGTTGTTGTAAAGCTTCCCAACAAATCTGATGCGGCATGTCTTCATCATCATGTTTATGAGTGGAAAGACCACTCTGTTAGGTTCTCCAATGTTGACAAGATGGTGATGGTGCATGTAGACATCTCACACGAAGTCCATGGCCTAGTCAGTTATGCGGGGTTCATCCCGTAGGTCGGTGGCAAGAAATAGTCTGCAGAGTTTAGTTAGTGCAACTTTGCTTGTTTGTAGTAAGTACTATTGTTCAGTACTTGATTTGTGTTTGTGAACCCTGTATTGTTTATTAGTACTGCCGCTTTTGGTGTGTGGTCAGTCCTGAGAACTGTCTATGTCAATGTCTGTCCACTCAATTCAGTCTGTATATTTTGAAGTATCTAGATCATATTTTTTGTGAGGACGGTTTATCAATTATGGTTACACTCCAATATCTGTATGCATTGCGGGGTTTATCGCACCCACCAGGATTTCCAGTCCCATGGATGTTCGGTCCATACGATTTGTCACGACCTTTGGACTGTCCTTCTTGTGGGAGTAGGCAGGGCCCCTGCATGCCACGCGTAGTTGGCGATCAATCTTCTGTTTAGTACTTCAACATAGTGATTTCCTGGTAAGGATTCACTCGTGTCACATGAAGTAAATCTTATTGATTTACTGTCTAAATCTTATTGATTTAATATCATGTTTTCTTTCTTTTCCTGCAATTTTACGATGCAGGTTTTGCCATGTGACATTCATCACAGAATAAACCGTTTGGTTTGCTTTATGATGGCTATTTTTGCAGGTTTCACTTCTTATGTCGTGTCAGTAACGAAGGCACTATCCATCACTTATATTACTGGGAAAAATTGGATCAGTCTGTTGTCTGAGTACAAGCTGAATCCCTATGATGAGCTGCAGTTTGGTTTAACAAAAACGCCACAATTAGTCCTTCTCGCGTTTGAAAGAAATGAAGAAAAAACTGGATCACGGTCACGGATCCTAGTCAAGTTAGAAAGCTGATCATAGCAGACAAGACACGATCGCCGCTGTCTCGCACAGATCGAGCACCGGCAGTTGCTCTAGCACTGATAGCGGCAACAGCTCAGTCTGATCCAGCTGATGATTGGGCACCGACCGCGTTAGCGGATCAGTCTGATCTACCGGAGGATCGGGCATCGACACCGGCACCTGCTCCGACACTGGCACCAGCTCTACAAGGAGCACCATCTGCGACAGCAGCAGCGGCTTCGGCACCTGCACCAACACTTGCACTTGCATCTGCTCCGGCCCGTGCAGTTGCACCAGCAATAGACTGGGCTGCAGTTCGCACTTCATATACCAAAGTCCTTACAAAAACCGACATGTCCACCTTGTTGGTAAGCATTGGCCGCCCAAGTGCTTCGTTCTTTTTTCTTTCCATGTTTCACATGATTCATTGTGTTGATCTAACTGTTTGGGTATGTCTTCTTGTTTGCAAATAGAGAATTCCTAGAGCAACGAGGGAGTCGTTCAACAATCCGGGCGACCGCGGCCAAGTTTCTCTTACCATGCGCAGCCTTGGTGTGAATGAACCTGCTCAATATACCGTAAGTACAAAGGATGGTCGCATGATGATTGATGCTAAAGGATGGTCAAGGTTCAAATCTAAATCATATATTGCGTTAGGGGATGATGTCAAAATCGAACTTTCTCGGCAAGGAGAGCTGGTCCAAATCAAATTTGAAATTCTTCAGTAGCAACACGCAACTACCGAACTGATCTATCCTCCGAGAGATTTTGATGTAATAATCTGGCATGGTGAAACAAGTGTCCTGTGTGTATAAGTTGTATGACAGTATTATTTATCACATGGTATATCATTGATAGAATTGCAACTCTGATTTCTGGTTAGGAACTGTCGTTCGATTTCATTCCAACAGCTGCCGTGCTTTATTCAATTTTTTGTATTTGCCTTGCGACAACATCTAAAACCAGCGCCTTACCGATCGCTTGCAATATGAAAAGCGCTGAGGTAGAACACATGGCCCCCAAACATGCAGGGTCCGCCTGCGGCCCAAAGACCAGAACCGTGAGCCTATCTGAGTATTATATTTTCAGTTGAACCCCCATAAAAAAGCTGAACCCCCATAATGCCCGTGCATTGCAGAGGGAGTATATTTCTCGACAAGATGAGCCTGTGATATAAAAGATTTGTATATTTCTTTACAGAGGGAGTATCTCTCTGTCAAAATATATATTTATGTGTAACTAGTTACTCATGTCTTTCTACTTTCTTTCGCTGATATGTGGGGCAACCGGCAACGGGGTCCACGTGCCATATGCACAAATTAGAGTGCATAACTTCACGGTAGACACACCTCGATCGTAGCGCCACAGTAATGCCCAATGAGCCGTCAAATCACAACCCCCCCTTTCCAGCTTTAGCAGTAAGCTGGACGGACGAAGTGGCAATATTTCACTGGGCCTGAATCCCCTTCTCCCTCGTCTGCTTGTTCAGAGAAAACCCCCGCTCGGCAATTGCATAGGGTTTTCTCATGGGGAACCAGGTACGAATTCTTCATCCATCCCCGATAAATCCAAGTCCCTTGGTCGCAGGTAATCCTAGGATGGCAGCCGCCGCCGTTGATGCATTTTTCTTCCTACTGAATCTAGCGTGTTTCATTTGCAGTGCCCAAAGTGCGAGTACCCTACAGGTTTCTGCGCCCTCGGCGAGATGCCACACTTGTTCCTTCTCATGCTAACACAACATTTTGAAACGCGCACAGTATGTTCCTAGAACCATCTGTTCTATCCGGGAGGGTGGGTTTTTTTTTGAACATGCTGTGTTCTCATATTATTTTTCCTGCTGTGTATTATTTGCTCTGCCAGAACACATGTACTCAAGATGCTCGGCCTTGCCATAACTGAATACACTAGTTTAATGGTCATAGTGAAGACAAGCTATGGATATAAGTTCCGAGTTGGGTTCATGAACCAAGAAGATCGCTGCTTTTTTTATGGCCGAACTTGGATAAACTTTCTCAAGTGTTACGGACTGAAAGTTGGCGCACAAATGTTGAGGGAAATAGCAGAACCTGGTGTCATCTTCACTGCGATCTTCCACCCCGACGCCGTTCCAATTGTTCATCCATGTTAGTTTTGTATCTGGTTCTTGCTTGTTGCCTCGATTACTCCTTAATCCACCTATTCTATCTAACTAATCACAATTTAACTTTAGAAGTAGCAACGAATCTCTCACGAAGATGCTACTCTAACTAATATTTTCTTATAATTGGTGGCACGTGTAGGTTTTTTCAGAGTTAAGCAGTCTGCTCGTTTGTTACTCTGTAAGAACTCGGCTGTTACTAATGGCACTGAAGTTGACTGGATCGACATCCATAAGTTCCTACACTTTATTGATCGTCTTGAGGTCCTTGTGGGGCGTTTCAATGGTGGAAGGCCACGTGGGATATGTGTGCCACTGCTGCACTCGTTGAACAGGTCCAACTGTGTCGAGAAACTTATGGTACGAGCTGTTTTCTGTTATATATGTTGTTCATAAACTATTGCTTATACATGGTTTTACAGTTGTGATCTTCTTGAAACAGGAACTGTCGAGTTCTATTGTTCCTATACAGATGCCTAACCATGGTCGGGTCAAACTTGCGCTTGGTCACAACATGATGTTTATGTCGACCTACTCAATTCCCCTTGGAGGTGAAAAGATACTTATTCATGGGTGGTCTCAAATAATGAAGGCCCGTCCATCTTGGAGAATAGGACAGAAGATTATGTTCATGCTTTTCCATGGATCTAAAGCGAATATCCTGTTTATTGACCACGTTGCGAGATGAAGCCGCTTTCAGAAGGTTGTGGATGCACGGGGTGGCGCCTGGGCCTTGTCCTGGGGCTTGGCGGCCTCACCCTTGGTTAACTGTAGGCAAAGTAGCACTATTCGAGGCGTGCTTTGTACGCTTGAACCTGTATAAGTACTCATACTGCTTTCAGCTTTGGTTGTTAAGTGCCCCTGCTGGCTTCAGTTAAGGTTGTTAAGTACTCCTGCTGCTTTTAAAGTCTGTCGTGTTTCTTCAGTCCTGTCTTCCTCCAGCCGCCAAAACCAAACCAGCGCCGGCGGGGCGGCCTGCTTCCGCCTCCCACGGCTGGCTGCGCCTCAGCGCATGCATCGCCGCCCCACCGTCTCCTAAATTGTTAACGCCGACGTCCTCCGCGCGCTTTGATGCGCTCGCCGCAGCGCCGCCCTCTCGCGTTGTCAACATGGTCAACAAACAACAGGAATCGGCAGAAGTACGTGGAGAGGATGACAGTAGGGGCCCACCATGTCAGCGTATGGAAAAATAAAATGCTTCCTCCTAGTGTTTTCCTGACATCTGGGACCCACGACATTGTGAGCGTATATAGTCAATAGACAAGAGAACAAAACAAGATCGGCTGACACCTGGGACGTAGCTACTCGAGAAATATTTTTTTTGTTTGGTATTGTTGAGACGGAGAAGGGTTTGAATTGGGCTGTGGCCCGTCTAGCCCAGGCTTATATTTTATGTTCACCATGTGACCAGCCCAGCTATTTTTTCTTTGTGAAAATGAGCCCAATTTATTTTTTTCTAAAGAATACCCAATCCAGGCCTACTTATTTTTCTACGCCCTGATGGGCTGCAACTCTTTCAAGATGCCTGCAATTCTTGAAAGTAATATGAAATGGGTTGTAAATATAAAAACAGATGACAAATTGGCAATTAATTTATAATTTCTGAATTTTTTCACATTTTCAGATTCCTATTTCACTGGACATTGACCTAATTTAAATATATCTTCAAAGTACTTTAAATCTGGCTCGACATTTCGGTATTAAAAATAGTTTGGAACCCACAGAAATATGCAAAATTGGCCCTGGTCAACCAAAAAAACGACTGCAATAAATTGCATAAGAAGTTGCCATGAGCTATATATAAATTATTAAAAAAAGAGGGAGTGGTCTGACTTGTGGGCCTGTTTAGTTGACGCGTATGCAAAAATTTTTTAGTTATTATATACGTCAACAAACGATTCTAGCAGACGTAACCGTTGGATGTCAATCCAACGGCCGTCGTGTTTCTTCAATCTCTGATCTTCTTGCTCCAGCCGCCAAAGCAGCGCTGGCGGGACCGCCTACTCCCGCCTCCCGTGGCCGGCTGTGCTGCCGCGTGGGCCTCAGCGCCCCCTACTACTCCCACCGCTGGCCAGGGCATCCCTCTACTCACCCACACCCCCTGTTATTCTGCGATGACGGCATCCTCACACCGTAGCCGAACCGGTGAACCCTCATACTCCTCTCCGCGCGGGCTTCCACTACCGCGTCTTCCCCGGCTCCGCGTCGTCCCCTTCCTAGGCCTCGCTGTCGTCCACCGCCGTGGTGCTCTCGGTGCGGCATGGTCAATGTGGTCAACGACCGACTTCCATCGGCAGAGTACTGTATGTGGAGAGGCTGACAGCTGGGTCCACGGCAGCCGCAAGGAAGTGCCTCCTTATTACGCGGAAAATAATTATTCCTCCACCTGACAGCAGGGACCCACCGGACGGGCCACCAGTGTTTCACGCAAAAAAGGTTTCCCCCTGACTGCTGGGACCCACAGGACGGGCCACCGTATTTCACGAAAAAAACATTCCCCCCACTGTCAGCTCGGACCCACCGGAAGTGCCTCCTTATTACGCACAAAAAATTGAATACCCCCCTGCTAGTTGGGACCCACCTTGGTGGGAGGCTGACTTGTGGGCCTACTAAGTTGACTGGGATGGATGCCTTTGTCAACTTTAGTCAATATATGAACGATTCTAGCTCAAGTGACCGTACGATGTCCATCCAACGGCCGTAGTGCTTCTTCAATTTCTGGTCTTCTTGCTCCAGCCGCCCAAAGCAGCGCCGGTCGTGCCGCCTGCTCCTGCCGCCCGTGGCCGGCTGTGATGCCGCGGAGGCCTCACCGCCCCCTACTATTCCCACCGCTGGCCAGGCCATCCCTCTACTCACCCACATCCCCTGTTATTCTACGGCGACGGCAGCCTCACACCGCAGCCGAACGAGTGAACCCTCATACTCCTCTACGCGTGGGCATCCACTGCCGCGTCTTCCCCGGCTCCGCGTCGTTCCCTTCCTAGGCCTCGCTATCGTCCACCGCCCTAGTGCTCTCGACGCGGCGTGGTCAATGTGGTCAAGGAATGGCTTCCATCGAACGTGGACTGTACGTGGAGAGGCTGACAGTTGGGTCCATGGCCGCAGCAAGGAAGTGCCTCCTTATTACGCGCAAAATAATTATTCCTCCACCTGACAGCGGGGACCCACCAGACGGGCCACCGTATTTCGCGAAAAAACATTTCCCCCTGACTGCTGGGACCCACCAGCTACATCTTCGCACGCAAGGAAGTGCGTCGAAAAAAAACCGATTCGCCCCCCTGACTGCTGGGACCCACCAGCTACATCTTCGCACGCAAGGAAGTGCCTGATAGTCGGGACCCACGTGGTCGAAGCGTACATAGAGTTGTCATTCTGGTCGCGAACGTGTATGTACATATATACTGGTGGATGTAAAGGCGCGCACGTGTCGTAGTAGAGGCGCGCACGTGTCGTAGTAGAGGTGCGCACATAGCATGTACACGTACGTACAGCGGCCAGGGTGCAAGAAAGAAAATACGGCCACGTACGTACATACGGGCAGGTTCTCGAACGCCTACTCGCGCATACGTACGGCGAGGGCTCGTGTGCATGGCTGGGTCGGAACAGAGAAACAGCATCGTCGTCGTGTTCATGGGGAGGCAACGGAATGCGTCGTGTTCATGGGGAGGCAACGGAATGCGTCATGTTCATGGGGAGGCAACGGAATACGTCGTGTTCATGGGGAGGCAACGGAATGCGTCGTGTTCATCGGGAGGCAACGGAACATGTGGGAGCCAACCGGCTGGGTCGGAACGGAATGCGTGGTCGTGTTCATCGGGAGGGCTTGGACGGAACATGCGATGGAAACGAGGCCTGGCGTACCGCACAACGGAGGAAACGGCCTTGTGTTCGACCGGCCACGTTCGAAACGGGATCCTGTTCATCGGGAGGGGTCTGGCGTACCGCAAAACAGAGGAAACAGAGCTCCTACGATCGAAACGGGGGTCCTGTTGATCGGGAGGGGTGTGGCGTACCGCAAAACGGACCAAACGGACCTCCTACGGTCGAAACGGGGGTCCTGTTGACCGGGAGGGGTGTGGCGTACCGCAAAACGGACGAAATGGACTTGTGTTGGAGCGCTACGGTCGAAACGGGGGTCCTGTTCATCGGGAGGGGTGTCGCGTACCACAAAACGGGACTCCACGGGATACTGTTCATCTCCACTGTTGACCTCCTCCAGCCTCCACGGGCTCCTGTTCATCCAGCCTCCACCGCGCGCTACTCCACCGGCTACTGTTCAACCACCCCTCCACTGTCTATTGTTCATCCAGCCCTCCACACCACGGGGTCCTGTTCAACCACCCCTCCACGGGCACCCCTCCACCGTCTACTGTTCATCTAGCCCTCCACACCACGGGGTCCTGTTCAACCACCCCTCCACGGGCACGCCTCCATCGTCTACTGTTCATCCAGCCCTCCACCACACCACGGGGTCCTGTTCATCCAGAGGCAACGCCACCGCTCACTGTTCATCCACCCCCCCCGCAACACTCACTGTTCATCCCAGAGGCAGCATCGATCGGCTTCAGTTAGCAGCAGTAGCGAAGGAATCGCTTGATCGGGTTCGGTTAACATCCATCGATCGATCACTCGGGTTCAGTAACGCGTAGCCTGCAGTGCAATCGCTCGGGTTCAGTTAGAGCCCAACGCCTCACTCGGGTTCAGTTAGAGCCAATGCCTCACACACACGCGCGTACGTGTATGAGAGAAACGCGCATCGCTCGGCCCCCGACCTCCCACCGTAACCGGGAACTCCCCGAAATTTTCCTCCCCCTCGCTTCTACCACGTTTTTTTCCATCATGGACAACCCGAAGAATGTCATGCAACTGCGTCTCCGGCCCGCCCAGGACGAAAAGCCCATTTTCTGTCATGATTTATTGTCATAGAAGAAGGAGCCCACCACATCTATGATGATATCGGGTTTTGTCACAATTATCGTCATAGAAGTGTCATATGTATGACAGAAAAAAATTCATTCAGCCCAAAATGTCATGGATGTGTCTTTTTTTTGTAGTGTAGAATCGTGCATATTGACTAAGTGGACAAAGCCCTCCATCCCCGTCAACTTAGTAGGCCCACAAGTCAGCCTGCCACTATACTGGGTCCCAGCTAACAGGGGGAGTACTCATTTTTTTGTGTAATAAGGAGGCATTTCCTTGCGTGTGAAGATATAGCTAGTGGGTTTGAGCTGTCAGCGGCGGTAACGTTTTCTTCGCAAAATACAGAGGCCCTTTTCGGTGGGTCCCTGATGTCAGGTGGAGGAATCATTATTTTGCGCGTAATAAGGAGGCATTTCCTTGCGTGCGGCCGTGGACCCAGCTGTCGGCCTCTCCACGTACAATTCACTTCAGATGCATGTCGGTCGTTGACCACGTTGACCAGGCCGCGCCGAGAGTACCAGGGCGGTGGACGACGGCGAGGCCTAGGAAGGGAACGACACGGAGGCAGGGAAGACTCGGCAGTTGTTTCCCATGTGGAGGGGAGTACGACTGTACGAGGGTTTACTGGTTCATCTGCCATCGCCGGAGAATAACAGCAGGTGTGGGTGAGTAGAGGGATGGCTACGTCAGCGATGGGAGTACGATGGGGCGGTGAGGCCTGCGCGGCAGCAGAGCCGGCCGCGGGGAGGAGGGAGCAGGCAGTCCCGCCGGCGCTTGTCTGAGCGGCTGGAGCAGGAAGAGCAGAGATTGAAGAAGCACGACGGCCGTTGGATTGCCATCCAACAGTCACTGCTTGTACGTCAACCTTTTTTTAGGAAAGCCTCAAATCTGTGGAAAACAGCATACAACCCATCTGCCATTATTTCTAATAATTTACAGCCCATTTGCTAATTATTAAGGTTTTTTTGGAGCCCACATTCTTTTTGTTAGCATTACAACCCATATTGTGGCCACGGTTAAAAAATTATACGAATTTTTGCATATTTCGGGGCGGCCCGAACTGTTTTTAATCCCGAAATTTCGACTCACATTCAAACTGATTTTAAAAATAAATGTATATCAATATAAAATCCAACAAATTATCCACGCATAAAAATTAATGTAATTTAAAATCTTAAAATGAAGAAAAAGATATTTGAAACTAATTGCCGGTTTGATGTGTTTTAAAAATGTACAGCCCATTTCTCATTACCGATGGGCCATTTTCTCGGCCAGCCGAATGAAAACTCTCCTCGTCTTGAAAGATTTGCAGCCCAACAGGCCTGACAAAGCGACTTACTTGGCAATTCACAAAAAACTGGGATGTGGCCGTGGACCCAGCTGTCAGCCTCTCCACGTATAGTACTCTTCTGATGGAATGTCGTTGACCACGTTGACCATGCCGCGCCAAGAGCACCAAGGCGGTGGACGACGGCGAGGCCTAGGAAGGGGACGACGCGGAGCCGGGGAAGACGCGGCAGTGGATGCCCACGCGGAGAGGAGTACGAGGGTTCACTGGTTCGGCTGCAGTGTGAGGCTGCCGTCGCCGTAGGGCCTGGCTAGCGGTGGGAGTAGTAGGGGGCGATGAGGCCTCAACGGCAGCACAACCGGCCACTGGAGGCAGGAGCAGGTGGTCTCCCCAGCGCTAGTTTGGGCGGCTGGTGCAAGAAGAGCAGCGATTGAAGAAGCAGCAGGACCGTTCGATTCAAATCCAATGGTTACTGCTGCTAGAATCGTTTGTTGACTAAGTTGACAAGCCCTGCGTACGTATCAACTTAGTAGGCCCACAGGTCAGCCTCCCAACCGGTGCACCCCAGATGTCAGTGGGAAGAATCATTTTTTCGCGTAATAAGGAAGCAGTTGATTGTGTGTGGCCAGGCCAGCGGAGGGAGTAGGGTGGGCCGGGGAAGCCTGTGCGGCATCACAACGGGCCACAAGAGGAGGGAGCAGGTAGTCCCGCCGGCGCTAGTTTAGGCGGCTGGAGGAGGAAGATCAGAGATTGAAGAAGCACGTCAGCCGTTGGATGGACATCCAACAGTCACTGCTGCTAGAATCGTGTGTTCACTGACAAAGCCTTGCGTAAACAAGTCAGCCTCAAAATCTGTGGCGTGTACAGCCCATTTGCTATTATTTTTATAATTTTTACTCATTTTCTAATTCATATGGAATTTATTGCAGCCCCTTTTCCATTTTTAGATTTGCTGGCCATTTTCTGGTCAGTACCAGGGTCAAAAAATTAACTAAATATGTGGGAAATTTTGAAAATTCGCAAATTTTTGCTAGGGAACGAAATATTCTTAATCCAAAAATTAATAGCCATACTAAAAAAAATTTAAAAATAAATTAGTACTATGTCATGTTAAATCCAATGAAATACATATAAGATATCAGTGAAGAACAAAAACAAAAAAAGAAACTTATATCCCATTTGTTATAATTTTTTTGGAATTTTCAACCCCTTTTGATATTACTTTTAACAGACATTGACCATACTCTTAAGCCAGGCCAGAATGCATCCCTCCTCGTCTTGAAAGATTTGCAGCCCAGTAATTCGGAGAAAACAATTAGGCCTAGCTTGGGTATTCTTCAAAAAGAAATACTGGGGTACCTATTTTCCCAAAGAACTGGTGCATGAGCATTTACCTTTATTTATTTATTTACTTATTTATGTTTAGGGGACCATGAGCATGTACCTGGGCCGGATTCATGTGAGAGCCTCCCTTCCAGTTAATTATGGGCTTCTCTATTGGGCCTTCATCAGTGGGCTGCATGTTATCAACAAGTGGAAAATGTGTTCCGTATGAAAAATAGTATGCACTACGTACGGTACGGGGAACTAAAGGATCGAACCGTGCAACGACTTCCAAAACATTGTGTTTGTCGTTCTAACAACACATTTATTCAACCAACAGACGAAATATACTACTGATTGTACATTGAAAACATCAACAGCAACAACCAGGGCTGGGGGTGCAACAGAAGCAGTAAGCAGGCCAGAAGAGTGAAGACGCAGCTCTCTCTTCCAAACCAAACATCAGCCATCATTACAAAAGGGCTACCAAAAAAGAACAAGTGTATGCATCAAACTAAATAAAGATCCTACTACACCAAGTGTACGCATCTAACTAACTGGCTCGGTTAGACGTTACTATTTATTAAGCTGTGGAGATTGGCTAACGGCTTGAACCAGATGGGTGCCTGACGGGGGAAACTCCAGCCAGCAGGTCGAAGTCTGATACTTGTGACCGTCTCTCCTACTTTGGGCTGCAGAGCGTGGCGGCACATATCAGGGTATGGTGCATGCAGAGACGCATGGTACGCTGTGTACACACAGTTTTGCCTGATCAACGAAACCGCGCTGCCATCATGATCCTTGCCGTCAGTTATCTCCTGGTTAATCGGATAATTCAGTCCGACAAACAGAGAGCGTGTACCAAGGCTACTTACCAGCCTCCAGTCAAAAATTCCTGAAGGCCCAGAGAAGGTGTGATCAAGGAACCAGCTACAACTGCCATGCCGCTTTTCTTTGGAAGGTTTTGGGATTAGGAAGGGTAGGGACACCAGGCGGCCTACAACATCATATCAAGTTGGAGTCAAATAAAAAAGGGCTCTTGATTTAGTCAATCTTAAGAACAGCATGTTATGAGCATGAATATTTCTTCAGCAAATGTTGACAGTAATACAAGCAAGCCATCATGATATCATAGGAAAGTAACATACTGCTGTAACAGCCGTTTGTAGCGATGACTGGAGTAGTCCAGCAATATGTCCATCCATAGAAGAAGTCGACAGCGTAAATGAAGCCCTTGTGTTCAATGGCATCAGAGAACCATGGAAGATGTATGATCCTGCGATGGACGTGTATATTTATCCACTTACCGCATTGACCTGTCAGATAGGTGAGACTGCGGTTGAAGAACGCATATCCTGAAGTCTTTATAATTCACAGATCTTGTGGGCACTTGGCAGATTACAACCTTGAGCAAATCAAACTTGGTATCATGTTGGCTACTGTAAGATTTTGAGTATTCTGGGCCGCGGTGCCAAAGCAGTGCAGTGTTAACCAAAGGAACTGGGATCAATTGCCGGGTGTAGACCTCCACGAGCATCCAGCTGCCGCGACCGTCGACGAGCACCATCCAACATGTGTTCATGCCGACCCAGTACATACCGTTAATGTAGTTGAGGCTGATGGGGATCGGATCGCAGTCAAGGGGGTTGATGCTCGCCACCCTACGATCGTTATGCTGCGTGACACGCCGTTTCTGAAGATCAGGCGGCATCAGCAAGCAAGGAGCTGGCTTAAAAAGCTCTGGCCTGAGGGCTTTGAGTAAACGGTACAACCCCAATGAGCACGCGACGAGCGGCATGGTACTGAGATTGTCCACGTGTGAAACAATGAGCTTGATTACCTCTGTGGGGAGCAAATTCCAGCCACTCTTTCGGCGGACGCTGCTCGATTCTGCCATTGTTAGTGCTTGGGTTTCGGACGAAGGGGGAGGCGCCTTAGCGGGGATGGAAGATTGGACGAGATTATGTGCGGACAAAGATGGAGAAGCGAATATGTGTTGCGGGAAGTGGACATGTGATGATGGGACAGAGATCAGGTGACATGCACGTTTGCATGTCACCGTGTGCCTTGCGACCGGAATTCAAATTTAAACATTGCGAAAAAATCTTAAAAAATCATGCATGTTCACAGCACATATTAAGATGACCCCTAAAAAATTCAGATCAAAATTCGAAACATACATCGAGAGACAAAAAAGAGAAACTCGGATGTGAATAGTCTACAGAGAACCATTCGCGAACTATTGATGACAGATTTCTCTTTTTTGTTTCTCGATGTATGTTTCGAATTTTGATCTGAATTTTTTAGGGGTTATCTTAATATGTGCTGTGAACATGCATGATTTTTTTCAGATTTTTTCGCGATGTTTAAATTTGAATTCCGGCTGCAAGGCACACAGTGACATGCAAAACGTGCATGTCACCTGATCTCTGTCCGCGATGATGACTACAGCACGCCGCTTGACTTACGAGACACATACCAGCAGCGTAGGGTCATGTCGATGCCAGACAACTTGCTTGAGTAATCACAGTACTGGTACTCTCTACAGTGTTATGCCCTAACTTGCTTGAGTAGAGTAGTAGAGTAGGACTCTGTTCTACTACTAGCACCGGAGGAGTAGTATATTCTAATCTAAAATAGTTACAAACTTCAATGCCCGGGCGTGGAACGACTACAAACCGTGCTCAAAGACCTGTCTACGTGGTGTTTGGACATGGGCGACAACCTCAACGCCAACGGTGCTGCTCCCGTTGCACCGTATGTGTTTCTGTCCTTCCTGTTCGAAATCGTGGTAGAATTCATGTTTCTACTATGTATCCTACTACTATGCTAGTCCATATGATTAGTTTCATCTTTGTTATAGCCGCCATGATTTATTTTGTGCTTATTCGGATTAAATCTCGTAGTAACTTGCACATATATTCAACTAGTGCAACGTCCCCTACAACCACTCCCGTTTCATGGACGGCCTGGTCGATGCCTCGAAGGAGCCCTTCGTCCACTGCTATGAGTGCCCGATGCCATTTTGTGGCTCTCCGGCGGACATGGTGCATCACCTCACGGATGCGTGCAGCGGTCACTGCTGGCCCCTGGCGGAGAACATCAAGTACGAGACGTGCTACCCGTTCACCATGTCGGAGTCGCTGGAGGATCACCGCCGCCTGCTAGTCTCGGAGGAGGACGGCAACGTATTCCTCTTAATCGTGGGCACCGGCGAGGCCCGCGTAGGCCGCCGCCCCATCTCTATAATGTGCGTCAGGGGCGACGCCGCTGATGCTGACACTGACACGAGGCCGATGTACAGGTGTGTGGTCAGTGTTACTACCCCTCCGGGTCGCGTGGGCAGCGAAACCGGCCTCATCGAACGGACTTGGACTCTGGGGAGCTGGGACTATCCCTCCAATGTGGACTTGGAAAACCCATGGCATCCTTTACCCGCCGACGCGGTGCACGGGGACTCCAATGAGGTTCACCTGGACATACGCATTATCAAGTTAAATGTTGATCATTAGTCTTCGCTCAATGTAATCCGCTGCCTAAGCATGTGGAGACTTCCATGCAGGATCTGGCTCTATTGGAGTCGTGCATGAATAAAAGTGTATCCGTTTATGGTTTAGTCTAGAATCTTCCATGTATGATTTTTTACTACAATACTGGTGAAAGACTTACGATGAACCATTTCTTACATCTCCTCTGCCCGCTTGCAAGTCATCCTGATTTAATCCCTCCGTCCAGGTGTATAAGGGCATGGTTAATATTACTTAATAGTATAGCCAACTGTTGACTATAAGAAAGTGCCATGTCATCTGTAGCCAACATGTATAACAATCGATACTCAAAAAATAATTCTTAAAGATCATTTCTTGCAAAGCACAATAAGTGTTATTTCTTCACAAGTTTTGGATGCAGGTTGAACAGTTGAACACTTTTGATTCCAAAAGATACCTTTTTATCTATTTCACCCGGATGTTTGTGAGCTCTAGAGATGAAATAATATCCGAAGAAACCTATCGATACCCGTTAGACATGAGATTACCCCCACATCCTTTGTCAAAATAAACAACTCCCCGATCAATGCATTTCACTCTTTGGTGCAACGCACGGGCACGTTACTACTATAGATTAGTACGACCAAAAATTGAACTAACATTATATATAGTACGATAAATGCTGATGCATGTCACCTAAAATTATATCATTCAAAACTATGTTCAAATACGAATCCAACGATATAGTTTTTGTTGACATGCACTAACATTTTGTCAGTTAAATTCAATGGGGGACTAATAAACCACGACCGATGTAGTACAAGTGTAGAGGGCGGCGTTGCACGGGAGTCTCACCTCTCACCCCGCTCGTGGCGCGGCAGTAAAGTCGTCATATCACAAAACCCAACCACTCCCAGTAATAAGTGGCCTGGTAAAATAAACAGACAAGCAACCATCACATCCCTCCGTCTTTTTTGCATTTCATCTCTCTGCATTTACTTTCTCTGGTTCATCTCGCACACTCTATCCCTAGTTACTACTCCTAGGGCCAGTTCTTTTGGCGGCTTCCCCAGCTTTTCCCACAAGACTAGTCATAGTGGAGAATAACAATAAGGTGCCTCACTCATTTATTTGGGCTTCTAAACTACTACTCCGTCCTGGTTTATTCCTCATCATTGTAATTTGTGCTAAATTTTGACCAAAGATTTAACTGGTTTATTCCTCACCATTGTAATCCCTCCATCTAGGTGTGTAAGTCATCTTACGAAAACCAAATAATCCCAAAACACTTAGGCGCGGTGCATTAACTTCTACCTCGTTTCTTGTTTCTTGACATATCAACCAATAAGAGATAAAGAGTGTGCATGCTTTTAATGACTTGAGATATCAAAAGCGACATGAAGTGGTTAGTTCATTGCATGTAATACTATTAATTAGCAAATAAACATTAACGTTTCTCGTTTTCTCCTCCTCATTGGTCACGGTGCACAGCCTAAGATGACTTACTCACCTAGACGGATGGAGTAGTGCATGTGACATGCACTAACATTTCATTAGTTAAATTTATGATCAAAATTTGACACAGATTACAATGGGGACCAATAAACTAGGACGGAGGTAGTAGTTATTGGATTACTAATCTAGAAGCCTAAAAGAACTGGCCCCTGGTACTCCTACTAGTAGTAGTACTCAAGTTGGAATTCCAATTGCACGGCACAACTTGTTAGGCAAAAAATTCAATACAGGGTGTAGGAAGCGGTTTGGGAATTTGCATGACTTTCCAACCAGTGAGATACTCCGTACAAAGTACGACAGAGAAATAACCACAGAGAAGGAAGCTAAAAGTAAACAATCAAACGAGCATTTTTTCATTTGTTTTGCATTGAATCGTTTCACAAGCTTGACTAGTGTTGTTTTTCTACTTTTACAAAAACCACATCGTAATGTTAAAACATGCATTTGCATGTACATAAGTAATAGTAGTACTCCCTCAGTCTAGGTGTATAAGTCTTCCCTCCTTCTTGGTCATGGTGCACAACCAAAGATGACCTATTGACATGGACGGAGGGAGTAGCACAGTCTGCAAGCATATATCGAGAGAGACGTGTAGTGCGATAGTATATAGTAAAGTTTGTGCTATATGCATGTACTTGCAAAATGCGTACAAATACACAAGGTTTCCAAACTTTCCCTTTTACATACTTAATTAAGGCTAAAAATTCCTGAACGTTCGGGATTTATCATTTGCATCCCAAAACTAATGAGATCGCCTTACGAAACAAAAATTATACTCCTCCTAAAAGCCACGGCGACGCGTGACCGTCCGCGCGGTGCAGCGAGGGGCTCCTAGGGCTTGGGAGGTGCGATGCCATGGTGGTCGACGTGAGAGGGAGGGGGAGGAGATAGCGATGAACGTGAATGTGAGGGGGAGGAGATAGAGATGTCGTGGGAGGCGCAGTATTTATAGCGAGCAATGGCACACCTACGTAAGGTATGGACTGAGCCGCACTGACTTAACTGCAGGTCCAGTTGCGTCACTGACATGTGGTCCAGACCCCTATTGGCCCGATATGTTAGTGACCCAATGCACCTGCAGTTAAGTAACAGCTACGTGGGCATATTTATTGGAGTAAATTATGGGGGAGCGAAGGGGTGGAAATATTGCTGGTCATAACGGATTGGATGAGCGTGGGGGGAGGAGAGTCATGCATGCAGATTTTTTCACATGGGGTGGAGTGGTGGGACCGCCGGAGGGAGAAGGAGAGTTTGGCAGGCATATTGTTTCCACACATGGAGAGGAAAAGATTTGGAGACGAACGGGCTTCCTGCAGGTATGGGGAACGGTGCATAATAAGTCATCTTGCATGCTGGGCTAGGTATAGTCTCAAGTCATTAAAAACATACACGCCCCACACATGTTCATACTTCAAGGTGCACTAAATTATTGCATGCGATCATTAAGGCTGGCCATAATGGTGGTATCTTAGCTGGTATCATGCACACGGGAATAGCAAACATGCTGATGTGGCAAAGAATTAAAGAAGAGAGGGGGGTTAGAGTAACAAGTGTTCATGCATGCATTGGTAAACACATTTTTTGTGAAGAACGACAGCACTAGTTGAGTACTTTTGCAGACTTCAAAAACTATTCCACCGCCTCTACTATCTTGCTAAGAGTAGGTGAAAATTTTGAATCGAGCCCTTTAAACTAGAAGGGAGGTAGTGGTACTCTAATAGCTAACCTTGTTGTGATGACAAGATAGGACATGGCACGCACCTGCACGGAGGAACTAGTCTGCATTGTGCATTTAAGTTTTGTCTGAAGTCAATGTACCTCTACTTTCACCAGACTTAAAGAAAAATGTGTCAACATTCACAATGTCAAATCAATATTTTTACACTCATCATAAAACGTAGTTCTTATACTCATTATAATCAGTATTGTAGATATTGATATTTTTAGTATAAATTTGGTTGTGGGATTTCATTGATGCCTATCAAAGCATGGAGGAAGCGGAGCTTAGGGCTTGCATTGCCGGTCTCTAAGTAGGTATTTCTCTTCATAATCCTGTAATTTTAGAGACTGGTTGCGCTTTTGTGGTAGCGTCTCTTGCATCGGGGGACTATGACAGGTCTGCTATGCGTGACCTGAAGATGAAAGCGTTGAGCATCTCGAAGTTGATCAAAAAATCTTCAATTGTCAAAGATTAGCCGTTCGGCCAATAAGATGGCACACTTAATCGCTAAGTATAGCTTTGACAATAGATTAGATGGTATTCTTGTAAATAACGTACCGCCCTGTGTGGTGAATATTGTATCGAATGAGTGTACTGGTGTGGCTGGTTAATTAATATAAGGTGGTGAAAAAGTATAAATTTGGTCAAACACTTTGCAAATGGTTGACGGGAGTAAAAAGGACCAGAGGGAGTATCATGCATGCGGAGTAGGCAAAAAAATTGCTTGTCTAAAAAAAGGCAAAAAAAATTGCTCATTTATAGCCGGTCGAAGTCTCAAAGGGCGCGACCACGCGAGGGAGGCGAAGGTAGTGGGAGGCGCGACGTTTGACGGAATTAAGTGAAGTTACATCCACGCGCCGGCATGGCGTGCGAACAGGCAGAAGCTATACCGTCAGGCCTACGATATGGGTCTAGTTGACATGACATCTAGTGGGTCCCGCATAGTTCTCGAGAACTCTTTGGGGGCTTGCAGCCGTTTATCCATCGGGCAGGCCAGCAACCCCACGCCGTTCGCATGCCCTACTCGTCCCCGTCTTCTACCTTACAACAGTTCGCTCCCAGTCATCCCGTCCTTTCACATTAGTTTGCTCCTAGTTTTTTTTGCGGGGTACAACAGTTCAACTTCTCCTAACCCTCCTCCAAAATCCATGGCCTCCCAAATCTCCATGGTCGCCGCTAAGTACCAGGTTAGATCCATCACCGGTGATCAGTTCATCGTCATCTACACACGTGGAACTGAGACGGTGAAAGCTTGGCTTGCTCGCTTCCTACGCATGTTCAACAGTTCAACGGATGAGTGGGTCGCTGGGCTAGATGTTGAGTACACCACAGTCCTGGGACGAGAGAAGGATCTAAAGGACGACGCGAGGAAGAAGCCCGCCGTGATCCAGGTTTGCGTACATAACGTTTGCTTGGTCTACCACATATGCCATGCCGACGTTGAGTGCCAGGACTTTAAGAACTTCCTCAAGGACAAAATAGTGAAATTCATTACTTTAGGCTTTAAGAACGACAGGGATGTCCTGCGTCTGATAGGACTCATTGTAGGCCAACCCTTCGATCTCTAGAAGGCAAGCCTGGTGTCCTCCTCTCAACCTTCAATGCTGACCCTGGCAGTAGCCATGATTGATCCTTCGTACGCTAAGCTTAAGAAACCTCATCACGATTTTCATCATGCATGGGAGTCGAAGACATTAGATGAAGATCACATCCTGTACGCAGCAATGGATGCCTACCTTTGTTTAAATATCTACAAGGGTTGGATGAAGAAGCAGAGCCCAATGTCTGGTTCAAGCAAAGAAGCGTCGGCAAAGAGGAAGAGGAAGAGGGACAAGGATGAAGTCGAGGACGTGGACTAGGACTCCGAGTAGGTGGCAGTGCTGTCGCTCATGCTGGTTCTACTGTAGTGTCAAGCGGACTAGTTGCTTAGTTTATTTTCAAGGGTGTGTTGTGCTGAGGCCCCAACAGAACTATGTTTATGTTCTTTCTCATTATTTGGACTCTTTAGTACGTACAGTAGTACTAGTACTATGTCTTACTACTGTTCTTCTTGCAGTTGGTACTACTGCTCGTATCTTCGTGTTCCTACTATACTTAATACATTCGTACTAGTAGTATAATTTGGGTCAGTCGATTTGTGAAACAAGTTCGACGGAGCGAAGGAAGAAGACGACAGAAGAGGTGGAAGAAGCCCTTCTAGCCATCCATGTTGCATCAAACGGCTCACATGAGTCGACTGACCCAAATTGCTCCTTCAGATTGCAGGATCCACGTGGAATTCAAGGTCTCGAAGGTAGATTCTGCGTCTGCACCCGGTTTGCGGGCTCGACGCGCGTGCGACTGGCTTCTGCCGCGACAGCCACCATGCGCGCCTCCTCCGCGCGGGCGGAGACGACAATGACACGCTAGTTCCTCCTCGTCGGCGTGCTGGAGCACGCGCTCGTCCTCCTCTTTGTATGCTGCGTGCATAGACGCGGCTCCACCAGCTGCTCGCGTGCTTGGCAGCGCGGCGACATCACGAGGAGGGACTGCAGACGACGTGAGCGGGCGAGCCTTTGGCTTCATGGCACAAGGATGGCGGCGACACGACGGTGATGGGCGAGAAATTGTTGGCCGGAGCAGGCGGGCGCCGGCATGCGCAACGGCGGCGGCGGCATATTGATGAGTGCGTGTGTGGGAGCTTACTTTAGTTTTATATATAAGGTTGGTCAAACTTCAAAGAAAACCGTACTAGTACACGTAAACATTAGACTTAGGCAGCGCTTTTATTAGTTAGTACCACAGCCACGATACGGAATCCTGTGCAAGCGCGTGAACCGCGGCCGCGGTCGATCGAACGGTGCGTCACCGTGTCGCGCTCGAAGGACATCCACCGAACCTTTTTGTGTGTGTGAAAACAATCCTCGAATATTACTCAACTTTTTTTTCCTGTGAATGTTCTTGACGCTGCAATATTTCCATATATATGAATTTAGCTCCAGTTCGTGTTTATTTGGATTTGGACGTTTTAGCTGCGCCCTAGTTTTTTTAATACTGATTTTGTTTGTGTGACTGAGAGAGAACGTGTGTATGTGTCCATATGTGTGTTGTGGCGGAAGAACAATGTGGAGACGGTGTGCGTGTGATACAGACATAGAGAGGTGCGAATGTGCAAATGATCATGCATGAGTGAGACATAGACAGATGCCGATACGTTGTGTATACATGAGAGAACGGTTTTCTAGTTTACTTGTGTGTGTGTGTGTGTGTGAGAGAGAGAGAGAGGAGCATCCATAACACAACAACCATCTCTCTTGACTCGTTCGTCCCTCGCACGGTCGCATGCAACACATGCATCAACGCGCACATTTTGACACCCTCACCCGGCCCCTGCCCACCTCAAGGCCTGCACAATCTCTTCGTGAATACCCATTTCTCTCCTTAGGTTTGCTTTCTCTCAATATCTGACACACACACACACATAGAGAGAGAGAGAGACACACACGCAGTACAACACACACACACACACACTCACCCGAGCACACAATTCATCCCCATCCAAGGTTATACGATGACCACTCTCGCTTGTGCTTCTTTGCACCCCAACATGCACAACACCTCAATCTTCAAAGAGGGCATCGAGCAGATCGAAGACGGTGACCACACCACACTAGAGAATGCGGGGTCATTTGGAAGCAGGGTGATGTGACGACAGCTGACTGACTCCTCCCCCCACCTTCTCTCTCTCTCTCTCTCTCTTTTACAAAATTACCAATCCCTCTCTCCCCCGCACAAAATTGTCAATCCCTCAACCCATGAGACCCTTCCCCTCTCGTCCATGTTTTTCCAGCTCTCTCTGCACATTTCATTCACACATTGGGACATGTCAAAATGTTGCTTCTATAATGGCTGATGTAGAGTTATGGTTGTTTTTGTTGCATCCTACAAAGTAGAGATAAATATTAAATATTAAATATTAAATAAATATAATAGTAGAGAAGAGAGTAGAGATAGTAGAGACGTTGGGAAAGGATCGCGCGCGCGCGGGAAAAAGCGGCCGGGCGTGCGCTAGTTTTGGCGCGCGGCGTCCGGCGCGCTTTATAAAATCTAACGCCCTCCCACCGCTCTGTGCCTTGCCACCGCTCTCTCCCCGCTCTATGCCTCGCCACCGCTCTCTCCCCGCTCTTTTTCGCCTCGCAACCGCTGCGCCACCATGCCGCCGCGTCACCGGGAAAATTGGGGATACCCACTACAAAAAAAAGACACATCCGTGACATTTTGGGCCGAAAGAAAAAAAATTCTGTCATACATATGACACTTCTATGATGATAATTGTGACAAAACCCGGTATCATCATAGATGCTCCTACTTCTATGACAAAAAATCATGATAGAAAATGGGCTTTTCGTCCTGGGAAGGCCAGAGACGCAGCTGCATGACATTCTTTGGGCCGTCCATGACGGAAAAACCGTGGTCGAAGCGAGGGGGAGGAAAATTTCGGGGAGTTCCCGGTTACGGTGGGTGGTCGGGGGCCGAGCGATGCGCGTTTCTCTCGTACACGTACGCGCGTGTGTGTGAGGCGTTCGCTCTAACTGAACTCGAGCGAGGCGTTGGGCTCTAACTAAACCCGAGCGATTGCACTGCAGGCTACGCATTACTGAACCCGAGCGATCGATCGATGGTTGTTAACTGAACCCGATCGAGCGATTCCTTCGCTACTGCTGCTAACTGAAGCCGATCGATGATGCCTCTGGGATGAACAGTGAGTGTTGCGGGGGGGTGGATGAACAGTGGCGGTGGCATTGCCTCTGGATGAACAGGACCCCGTGGTGTAGTGGAGGGCTGGATGAACATTAGACGGTGGAGGGGTGCCTGTGGAGGGGTGGTTGAACAGGACCCCGTGGTGTGGAGGGCTTGATGAACAGTAGACGGTGGAGGGGTGGTTGAACAGGACCCCCTTGGTGTGGAGGGCTGGATGAGCAGTAGACGATGGAGGGGTGGTTGAACAGTAGCGGGTGGAGTAGCGCGCGGTGGCGGCTGGATGAACAGGAGCCCGTGGAGGCTGGAGGAGGTCGACGGTGGAGATGAACAGTATCCCGTGGAGTCCCGTTCTGCGGTACGCCACACCCCTCCCGATGAACAAGACCCCCGTTTCGACCGTAGCGCTCCAACACAAGTCCGTTTCGTCAGTTTTGCGGTACGCCACACCCCTCCCGATCAACAGAACCCCCGTTTCGACCGTAGGAGGTCCGTTTCCTCCGTTTTGCGGTACGCCAGGCCCCTCCCGATGAACAGGATCCTGTTTCGAACATGGCCGGTCGAACACAACGTCGTTTCCTCCGTCCTGCGGTACGCCAGGCCTTGTTTCCATCGCATGTTCCGTCCAAGCCCTCCCGATGAACACGACCACGCATTCCGTTCTGACCCAGCCGGTTGGCTCCCACACGTTGTGTTGCCTCTCGATGAACACGACGCATTCCGTTGCCTCCCCATGAACACGACGCATTCCGTTGCCTCCCCATGAACACGACGCATTCCGTTGCCTCCCCATGAACACGACGACGATGTTGTTTCTCCATTCCGACCCAGCCATGTACACGAGCCCTGGCCGTACATATGCGCGAGTAGGTGTTCGAGACCCCGCCCGTATGTACACATACGTGGCCGTATTTTCTATCTTGCACCCTGGCCGCTGTACGTACGTGTACATGCCACATGCATGCCTCTACATCCACCAGTATATATGTACGTACACGTTCGCGACCAGAATGACAACGCTACATACGCTTCGACCAGGTGGGTCCCGACTGTCAGGCACTTCCTTGTGTGCGAAGATGTAGTTGGTGGGTCCCAACAGTCAGGGGGGAAACGTTTTTTTCACGAAATACGGTGGCCCATCCGGTGGGTCCCCGCTGTCAGGTGGAGGAATAATTATTTTGCACGTAATAAGGAGGCACTTCCTTGCAGCGGCCATGGACCCAGCTATCAGCCTCTCCACGTACAGTCCACATCCGATGGAAGCCGTTCCTTGACCACGTTGACCACACCGCGCCGAGAGCACCAGGGCGGTGGACGACGGCGAGGCCTAGGAAGGGGACGACGCGGAGCCGGGGAAGACACGGCAGTGAATGCCCACGCGGAGAGGAGTATGAGGGTTCACTGGTTCGGTTGCGGTGTGAGGCTGCTGTCACCGCAGAATAACAGGGGGTGTGGGTGAGTGGAGGGATGGCCTGGCCAGCGGTGGGAGTAGTAGGGGGCGGTGAGGCCTCCGCCGTATCGCAGCCGGCCACGGGAGGCAATAGCACGAGGCATGACCGGCGCTGCTTTGGGCGGCTGGGGCAAGAAGACCAGAGGTTGAAGAAGCACTACGGCCGTTGGATGGACATCGTACGGTCACTGGAGCTAGAATCGTGCATATTGACTAAGTTGACAAAGCCCACTGTCCCCGTCAACTTAGTAGGTCCACATGCCAGCCTGCCACTATACTGGGTCCCAGCTAACAGGGGGAGTATTCATTTTTTGTGCTCAATAAGGAGGCACTTCCTTGCGTGCGAAGATATAGCTGGTGGGTCAGAGCTGTCAGTGGCGGTAACGTTTTTTTCGCGAAATATAGAGGCCCTTTCGGTGGTTCCCTGATGTCAGGTGGAGGAATCATTATTTTGCGCGTAATAAGGAGGCATTTCCTTGCGTGCGGCCGTGGACCCAGCTGTCGGCCTCTCCATGTACAGTCCACTTCAGATGCATGTCGGTCGTTGACCACGTTGACTAGGCCGTGCCGAGAGCACTAGGGCGGTGGACGACGGCGAGGCCTAGGAAGGGAATGACACGGAGGCAGGGAAGACTCGGCAGTTGTTTCCCACGTGGAGGGGAGTACGACTATACAAGGGTTTACTGGTTCGTCTGCCGTTGCCGGAGAATAACAGCAGGTGTGGGTGAGTAGAGGGATGGCTAGGCCAGCGATGGGAGTACGGTGGGGCGGTGAGGCATGCGCGGCAGCAGAGCCGACCGCGGGGAGGAGGGAGCAGGCAGTTCCGGCGGCGCTTGTTTGAGCGGTTGGAGCAGGAAGAGCAGAGATTCAAGAAGCACGACGGCCGTTGGATGGCCATCCAACAGTCACTGCTTGTGCGTCAACCTTTTTTTAAGAAAGCCTCAAATCTGTGGAAAACAGCATACAACCCATCTGCCATTATTTCTAATAATTTACAGCTCATTTGCTAATTATTAAGATTTTTTTGGAGCCCATATTTTTTTTGTTAGCATTACAACCCATATTGTGGCCACGGTTAAAAAAATATACGAAATTTTGCATATTTCGATGCGGTCCGAACTGTTTTTGTTGGGGAACGTAGTAATTTCAAAAAAAAATCCTACGCACAGCAAGATCATGGTGATGCATAGCAACGAGAGGGGAGAGTGTTGTCTACGTACCCTCGTAGACCGAAGCGGAAGCGTTGACACAACATAGAGGAAGTAGTCGTACGTCTTCCCGGTCCGACCGATCCAAGCACCGTTACTCCGGCACCTCCGAGTTCTTGGCAGACGTTCAGCTCGATGACGCGCCCCTAGCTCCGATCCAGCAAAGCTTCGGGGAGGAGTTCCATCAGCATGACGGCGTGATGACGATGATGATGTTCTACCGACGCAGGGCTTCGCCTAAGCACTGCAACGATATGACCGAGGCGGTATATGGTGGAGGGGGGCACCGCACACGGCTAAGGAACGATCACGAAGATCAACTTGTGTGTCCATGGGGTGCCCCCTGCCCCCGTATATAAAGGAGTGGAGGAGGGGAGGGCCGGCCCTCTCTACGGCGCGCCCTGGGGAGTCCTACTCCCACCGGGAGTAGGATTCCCCCTTTCCTAGTCCAACTAGGAATCCTTCCATGTAGTAGGAGTAGGAGACAAGGAAGGGGAAAGGAAAAGGGAAGGAAGAAGGGGGCGCAGCCCCTCCCCCTAGTCCAATTCGGACTAGGCCTTGGGGGGGGCGCGGCCTGCCCTAGGCAGCCCCTCTCTCTTTCCCGTATGGCCCAATAAGGCCCAATACCTTTCCCCCGTATTCCCGTAACTCCTCGGTACTCCAAAAAATACCCGAATCACTCAGAATCTTTCCGATGTCCGAATATAGTCGTCCAATATATCGATCTTTACGTCTCGACCATTTCGAGACTCCTCGTCATGTCCCCAATCTCATCTGGGACTCCGAACTCCTTCGGTACATCAAAACTCATAAACTCATAATATAAGTGTCATCGAAACCTTAAGCGTGCGGACCCTACGGTTCGAGAAAAATGTAGACATGACCGAGACACGTCTCCGGTCAATAACCAATAGCGGGACCTGGATGCCCATATTGGCTCCTACATATTCTACGAAGATCTTTATCGGTCAGACCGCATAACAACATACGTTGTTCCCTTTGTCATCGGTATGTTACTTGCCCGAGATTCGATCGTCGGTATCCAATACCTAGTTCAATCTCGTCACCGACAAGTCTCTTTACTCGTTCCGTAATACATCATCTCACAACTAACACATTAGTTGCAATGCTTGCAAGGCTTAAGTGATGTGCATTACCGAGAGGGCCCAGAGATACCTCTCCGATATTCGGAGTGACAAATCCTAATCTCGAAATACTCCAACCCAACAAGCACCTTTGGAGACACCTGTAGAGCACCTTTATAATCACCCAGTTACGTTGTGACGTTTGGTAGCACACAAAGTGTTCCTCCGGTAAACGTGTCGTGGATTTGTCACGGCAGATGTCCTGGCAAAAGGACTTAGTCGTGGAGCCATCGCAACGGGTTAGTTTGAAGGGGTTAGAGCGGACGCAAGGACACATAATTTATACTAGTTTGGCCCCTTCAATGAAGGTAAAAGCCTACGTCTAGTTGTGATGGGATTGATGGGTTTCGAGGGCTAGGGAGCGATAAGCTTCGCCTAAACCTCGAGTTCTTGTTCTCTGTCCCCAAACCGCCGTCGGGTCGTCCCCTTATATACACGGGTGACGCCCGTCGGTCTGCAAAGTCCCGACCTCCGGCTTACAAACATGCCCGGGTCGGTCTCTCTATCCCTAACTTACAATGCAAGTTTACCTCAGGCCGGTTTACACCGTAAACCTCTAAACCGATTATAGGCCTTGGTCCCTTCTATTTCTCCTTGGGCTTTAACATCTCGGGTCCATTGACGGAGGTAACCCGGGCCCTGCAGGCCGGTTTACCCCAAATAGCAATATCCCCAACATTAGGCCCCAGATTGATTTGAACAGGTTCATGTCAGTCCTTAAAAAATTTCTGTCTTCAAATGTCTTCCAGTAACTGTTGAACCGCTATTTGCTTCGTCTCCTTTTGCTGCGGTAAACCGATATGACGTCAGTACAAAGTTACCGTCTCCTTTTGCTAATCCGCAATAATCAGGGCGACGGCTGGGCTCCCGAAATCTCCGGCCCCTGGATTCGCGCGCCTGGCACGCACGCCGCGCCTTATAAATAGGACTTGAAGGCCATCTTCCTTTCCTCCGTTTCACCCCCTTCTTCATCTTCCTCGCGACCCAGACCTCGGAGCTCCGCCGCCGCCGTCAGCTACTGCCTCCACTCCGGCCGCTGCATCAACCTGATCGGACCAGAGCACCGCGGCGACCTTCCACCTCCGTTTGGATCCCGGTTAGACCCCTGCTCTTCTCGCTTCAGATCTGTTCTAGGGTTCGTCATCCTGCCACTGTTCCTTGTTCATCTCCATAGCAGCTTTTGCGAACAGATGATGATACCTATATTGTGAACTTGTAGTCCCTCTCAGTGTTCGCCAGAAATCTGTACTCATCTCCTTAGATCCCACTCTTTTCCCTGTTTGTCGAACCTATGTTGTTCTGCTGTGAGCCAAACCTCGTATTTTTACTTCTTTTTCGCCCTAGCTGTAGATCCATTGCTTTGAAAGAATCCGTACGGGATCTGTTTCTGCTTTCATATTCACAACTGTTAGATCTGATCGGTTTAACTTCTAGCAAAGCGAACAAACCAATCTACACATCCATTAGTCCCCTTGATGAACCGCTGGATGATATCATTGTAGATAACCTTGCTCTATATAAGAGCATCTTCGGTTTACATTCACACTTTGTTCTCAAACCGGTACACCTTTGTCTTGTAGATTTCCTCATGGCAAAACAGGTGTACGAATGCAACTGGGTTCCCTCTCGCATCACTGAGACCCAACTAAACAACTTAGTTCTGACTGGCGCTTTGAGTAGCAAAAATGCCATCCATTGGAGGGTTCCAGGAGACGAATGTCCTCCTACCCCACAAGAGGGAGAAGTGGTGGTGTTTGCGGATCACCTGGCCCGGGGTTTTAACCCACCCGGTTCAAAATTTTATCGGGACGTCCTGGCTAACTTTAGGTTGCGCCCACAAGATGTTGGTCCAAACTCAGTCACGAATATCTGCCATTTTCAAGTGCTTTGCGAGGTGTACTTCCAGGAGGAACCTACTGTAGAGCTGTTCCGGGACTGCTTTCATTTGAACCGACGTACTGAATTCACCGACGGCCCTAATATGGAACTGGGCGGTATGGCGATTCAAAAGAGGAAAGAGGTGACTTATCCTCATGCCAAGTTGCATAGCCATCCGCAAGAATGGAATCACACTTGGTTCTATTGTAAAGATACTTCCCCTGCTGAAGAAAATCCACTACCCGGTTTCCGTCCAGAGAGACTTAGCAATACACACCCCTTCCCCCCAAGGCTAACCGCCAGAGAGAGGAGTAAGTATGCCCCTCAGCTGTCCAAGCTTAGAGCCTTCATGGCTAACGATTTAACGGGGGTAGATCTTGCCCGTTGCTGGATTTCATGGAGCATCCTGCCCCTTAGCATCCGTTCCGGTTTAATGTGCCAATACACGGGCCGGGTTGATGATCCTTTGAGGCACTGCAACATTCAGCTGACGGAGGACGAAGTCACTGAAGCTGTGAAAAAGATGCTGAATGAACCAGAATATGTCTGTGCCCGAACCGGCCTGCTTCCATTTTGTGCCACAAACAAACCACCTACTGTAAGTATCTCCCCTCTGTTTGCTATAGAATTTATGATCTCCTTATACACATATTGCTAACTCCAGTCCTTTCTGAAAAAGGGAGATGATCCGTTTTGGAGCAAGAAGTTTCAAGAGCCGACCGAAAAGGTAACCCGACCAAAAATGAGGGTGAAGAAGCCCGCTCAGAAGAAAAGGAACACCGCTTCCTCTACCCCGGATTTAGAGGAAGATGATGTGGGTAATCCGGACCTTGGGGTAGACCTCGATTCAGTTGGCTTACTTTTTATACGTCTTATTGATGATGATATTTGTCAGGACGACGCTGAAGCGAGCAATGCTGAAGGCCCAGAGGTAACTATTCTTTCTTCTGATGCCGTTCCTTTGCCTTTGAAAAAACCTCGCCAAGCAAACCGGAAAATTAAATTTTCTCATCCTCTTGCTTACTTGGATCCCAAATTTCTTGTGAAGACCCAGCAACATGAAGCTCGACGCACCACCCGGCATAGCGGCCAGGTAGTTACCTCCGCCGGTTTACCGAACAGCCCGGTTCGGAAACGCCGCACAGAGGTCTCCGATTTATGCGCTAGCTTTCCTCCTAAAACAGGTTTAATTCGTCAGCCTCTTAATCCATCTGACTCCGATTATCAGGTCACCTCCCATTCATCTTCTGGTGAATCCTCAGCCACCCAACTGCCACCGCTGAAGACAGTTATTGGGTAAGTTGCACCAATCACAACATATCTCTGTATGGGTCTCTTAATCCATCTTACACCGTTTTTTCAATCTTTGGGTTTTTTCCAGGGCTAAACCTAGACCGAGCAAGAAGGCTCGTCTGGATAACCCGGCTGAAGGAACTGCCGCTCCTGAACCGGAGAAAACTCCTGATGCTGACGCTCTGGGTCGTGAAGATATTCAGAATTATCTATCTCCGCAAGATGACACCTGTGCTGAAGAAAGGACTACCGAACCTGCCAGCCGTACTGATCCGCCTGCCAGTCCTGTTCGGGTTGAGGAATCCATCCCCCCTTCTAGAACTGTTGATAAACCGACAGGGCCACTGCAGAGCAGCGATTCCAAGGATGATGATGTTGTGATTACCGGCATCGGTCACTCTGAACCGGGGAACACTGCTACTTTAGCCAAGCATACTGCCAAGGATGAAATCTCGGCCATAAAGGGCAAATGGGACCTTGACTCCTCTACGTACGCCGCTTTAAGCGCCCCGGATCTTTATTCTGGGTACCTGAACCGACTGTACACCAGTCGGGATTATGAAGCTGGCATGATCAAGATGATGAAGGAGAAACTTGAGGTAACTCCCTTGTGCTTCATTCCATTGCAACTTAGCTTATCAATATTTCCAAACCGAGATGGTAAACCGGATCAGGCTGCCTTGACAATTAAGGTCCGGTTTAGCCCCCAAGTGCCAAGTTTAAATACTTGTATAAACCCTGGGACTTTTGCAATGTAAAACATGCATTAAGATCAAGTACGCATTAGCCCCCAAGTATCGAGCACATAACTTGCTTGTGTGGTTGATACTTCCAAACCGTGCAATATTTTCTGAACACTACTGATGACCTGTTGCAGGGGAATCTGAAGACCAAAGAGAAACAAGTCTCGGACCTTCGGGAAGCCTTAAAAACCCAGCAGGCTGAAACTGCAAAAGCGAAGGAAGAATTGACCAATGCTTTAACTGTTATGGAACAGCTGAAAGAAAACGGTAAAAAGGAACAAGCTGATTGGGCTACTGAAAAAGCTCTTTTGACGAAGAGGGCTGAAAATGCCGAAGCTGCTCTCAAACCGGTGGTCGATGAATTATCCAGCGTGAAGCGACAAATACACTCCATGACCTCTGCCGTCTTTGGTAAATTTCCTTCGATGCCCTTCTTCCAATTTGTACTTTGTCCGCTATGTCTTATGTCCGGTTTGTAATCCCTTTTGAAACACTGCAGGCACACGTATTGGACACCTGGGTTCTGATGTGCGGATGAAACTCAAAGCTGCCTATACTCTGATTGAACAGTTGTACACCGGAGCACAAAGAGCTATCACCACTGCATCGCATAACAACCCTGCACCGTCCCTGATTCAAGATATGTTGAAACGGCTATCTATGTTCCAGCCCGGATTGAAGAGTTGAAAAGATCAGCTGCTCGAACTGGAGCCATCACTGCCTTGATCCGGGCTAAGGCGTGGGTACCAGATTTCGATCCTGTCGAAGCGGCCCAAGGATACCCCAGCTTGAAAGAAGACGGTTCAGACTTTGGTGAAGATGATTTGAGGGCGATAAACCAGGCGGTGCGCCCCCTAGCTTGCCAATTGGCTGAAGAAGCAGATCTGACCCATTACCAAGCCCAATATGATAACCAGAACAGGCGAGTAGCTGCCCCGGTCCCTGAAGCGGAAAACCTTATCCCTCCAATCCGCAAGCATACCTACGCCCCTGACATTGAACCGTCCTTGCTGATTCACAAGGAAGCTGTCTTTCAAGCGCTAATGGGAATCGACTGGACCACTGCTGATTTCCAGCCAATGGGTAGCCAAGAGGATGCGGCGCAAGATGATCCACAGCCTTCGAACCGAGGCGGCGAACAGGCGTAATCAACGCTCCGGTTCACCTTAATTGGTGACGTTTAATCCGTCCACGAACAATATATTCAGGCACTACGCTGCCTTGTAATAAAATAGTTTAATACCTCCGCATTTGAATGTGCCTTTGCGCACGGGTACTGATGCTCTTTCCAATGACGTTTTCCAACTTTATGCTTCCTGTCTTTACTGAGCACACAAGATCTTTCGACCCTATGAACCGCGCTGCGCCTTTGCCAAACCGGGCAACTTGCCTTCGGGTTAAAAAACGGACCAGGCTGTGTCAGCTGAATCGGTTTAAAAGCACTTGACATTCCGAAGAACAAAAAATACCACAATAAAGGCAAAAAAACAAAAACCAAATACGAGAGGCCAACGCGATAGTAAAACGCATGCAAATAGTGGTTGCTATGAACCGTTCAGAAGGCGTGACCATCGTCAAGACAAAAATAAACCAAGCCCCCAAGAGGTGTAGCTACGGTTTAGGTCGACTAGGTTCCTAACTGAATCGTGGCAAATATGCCGGTCAAATGGCATTGCGTTGGTTCAGATTCGACCAAGCCCCCAAGTGACTCAGTGGCCAAGGGCCGATCAAGTGGCATTGCGTTGGTTCGGACACGACCAAGCCCCCAAATGATTCATTGGCTAAAAAGCCGACCAGAAGGCATTACCATCATCAAGACATGACCGAGCTCCCGTAAGGTGTAACTACGGTTCAAGTCGATTAGGTCCCCAACTGATTCAGTGGCAAATGTGCCAGCCAGAAGGCATTACCGTCGTCAAGACATGACCAAGCCCCCTGGAGGTGTAGCTACGGTTCAGGCCGACTAGGTCCCCAACTGACTTTATAAGGATAGCTATGTTCTCTTTGGTTCGAATACGACCTATGTTTGAACAGGAAGCCCCATGCTTGAATAGCTATGTTCTCTTTGGTTCGAATACGACCTATGTTTGAACAGGAAACCCCACGCTTGAACCGGGATCTTGAACCAGATGTTAAGAGCTTCACAGCTTTGTGAGAGACATCTTCCCTTGAACCGGCTTTTAAACCGGAATCTTCACTTTGATCTTCTGTGAAGCGACCTCAAAGGGTAAGCACGCATGATGTGAAGAACAGCAGAGACCCCGCTTTACTCGAGGCTCCGGTTTATTGTATTAATCATAATATATACATGGTCATGATGTGTACATAAACAGAGCCCAAGGCTCATGTATAATAAGGTCGAAGATGAGCTATGTTCCACGGTCTGCTGGTCTCCTCCTCTGATGTGCGTGAATCCTTGCGCTCTCGGATATCAATCAGGTAGTATGACCCATTATTCAGATTCTTGCTGACCACAAAAGGTCCCTCCCAAGGCGGGGATAATTTATGTTGATCAGACTGATCCTGGATGAGCCGAAGCACCAAATCCCCCTCCTGAAAGGTTCTGGTCCTAACCCGACGGCTGTGGTAACGGCGAAGATCTTGCTGGTAAATCGCTGAACGGGCAGCTGCTAAGTCACGTTCCTCATCCAACAAGTCAAGAGCGTTCTGCCGTGCCTGCTCGTTGTCCGCTTCAACATACGCTGCCACACGCGGTGAATCATGTCGTATATCACTTGGGAGAACCGCCTCTGCTCCGTAGACCATAAAAAACGGCGTAAACCCCGTGGATCTGTTAGGCGTGGTGTTGATGCTCCATAATACAGACAGTAGCTCTTCCACCCAACAACCCGGCGTCCTTTGCAAAGGGACCAGAAGCCGGGGTTTGATACCTCTCAAGATCTCTTGATTCGCCCGTTCTGCCTGACCATTAGATTGTGGGTGCGCCACCGAAGAAACATCAAGCCGTATATGCTCCCGCGCACAGAACTCTCTCATGGCCCCCTTGGATAGATTGGTACCATTATCTGTGATGATGCTGTGTGGAAAACCAAAACGAAAGATCACCTTCTTTATAAACCGAACCGTCGTGGCAGCATCACATTTACTGACAGGTTCTGCCTCCACCCACTTTGTAAATTTGTCAACCGCCACCAGTAGGTGGGTCTTCTTATCGTTGGAACGCTTAAAAGGCCCAACCATATCGAGCCCCCAAGTTGCAAACGGCCAAGTGATTGGAATCATCCTCAATTCTTGAGCCGGTACGTGCGCTCGTCTGGAAAATTTCTGGCAACCATCACATAACCTGACCAGGTCTTCTGCATCAGCATGAGCAGTTAACCAATAGAAACCGTGGCGGAACGCTTTAGCCACCAATGATTTTGAACCGGCGTGGTTACCGCAATCCCCTTCATGTATTTCACGTAATATCTCGCACCCCTCCTCAGGGGACACGCACCGTTGCAGCGCTCCTGACACGCTGCGATGATGTAGCTCTCCCTTGAGAATGGTCATAGATTTGGACCGCCGTACTATCTGTCGAGCCAGGCTTTCGTCTTCTGGCAACTCACCCCGGTTCATGTATGCCAGATAAGGGAGCGTCCAATCCGGGGTGACGTGAAGAGCCGCCACTAATTGAGCTTCCGGATCAGGAACAGCCAACTCCAGCTCACCGGGTAGCTGTACCGATGGGTGATACAATACATCCAAGAAAACATTGGGTGGGACCGGTTTACGCTGAGAGCCCAAGCGGCTTAAAGCGTCCGCTGCCTCATTCTTTCTGCGGTCCACATGGTCCACTTGATAGCCTTTGAAATGCCCGGCTACCATATCTACTTCACGTCGGTATGCAGCCATGAGCGGGTCCTTAGAATCCCAGGTGCCAGACACCTGCTGAGCCACCAGATCCGAATCACCAAAGCACCTAACTCTGCTCAGATTCATCTCTTTAGCCATCCGAAGACCATGAAGCAAAGCTTCATACTCAGCCGCATTATTTGTACAGGGGAACATTAAACGGAGGACATAACAAAACTTATCTCCTCGTGGGGAAGTTAAAACGACTCCAGCCCCCGAGCCTTCCAATTGTCTGGACCCGTCAAAATGAATAGTCCAATAGGTGTTATCTGGCTTCTCCTCAGGCGCTTGTAACTCTGTCCAATCGTTTATGAAGTCGACAAGTGCTTGTGACTTTATAGCCGTCCGGGGCACGTATCTTAAACCGTGCGGCCCAAGCTCGATAGCCCACTTAGCAATCCGACCGGTCGCCTCCCGGTTCTGTATGATGTCACCCAAAGGAGCAGAACTGACCACCGTGATGGGGTGTCCTTGAAAATATTGCCTCAGCTTCCGGCTTGCCATAAAAACACCATATACCAGCTTCTGCCAATGCGGATACCTTTGTTTGGACTCGATAAGTACTTCACTGATATAGTAAACCGGTCGCTGAACCGGATGTTCCTTTCCAGCCTCCTTTCGTTCTACCACCATCGCCACACTAACTGCTCTGGCATTCGCAGCCACATATAATAGGAGTGGCTCTTTATCTACAGGGGCTGCCAAAACTGGCGGATTGACTAGCTGCCGCTTCAAGTCCTCGAACGCTTTATCTGCCTCCGCACTCCAGACAAATTGATCCGTCTTCCTGAGCATTTGATACAAGGGGATCGCCTTTTCACCAAGGCGACTGATAAACCGGCTTAACGCTGCAATCCGTCCGGCCATGCGCTGAACATCATTGACGCATTTCGGTTTGGCCAGGGAGGTGATGGCTGTGATCTTTTCCGGATTAGCCTCAATTCCTCTATGGGATACTAAAAATCCCAACAACTTGCCTGCAGGCACACCAAAAACACATTTAGCCGGGTTGAGCATCATTTGGTACACTCTCAAATTATCGAAAGTCTCCTTCAAATCGTCAACCAGGGTCTCCTTCTTTCGTGACTTGACCACAATATCATCCACATAAGCATGCACATTACGGCCAATCTGCTCGTGGAGGCAATTTTGCACACACCGTTGATAAGTAGCTTGCGCACTCTTAAGCCCGAAGGGCATAGACACATAGCAGAAGGCTCCAAAGGGAGTAATGAACGCCGTCTTCTCCTGGTCCTTAACTGCCATCTTGATCTGGTGATAACCCGAATAGGCATCCAAAAAACTCAAACGCTCGCAACCTGCCGTAGCATCAATGATCTGATCAATCCGGGGGAGAGCAAAAGGATCCGCTGGACAAGCTTTATTCAAGTCTGTGTAATCCACACACATGCGCCAGGTGCCGTTTTTCTTAAGAACCAACACCGGATTAGCAAGCCATTCGGGATGAAAAACCTCGACGATAAACCCAGCTGCCAGGAGCCTGGCCACTTCCTCACCAATCGCTTTACGTCTTTCTTCGTTAAACCGGCGTAAGAATTGTTTTACCGGTTTATACTTAGGATCCACATTAAGGGTGTGCTCAGCGAGTCGCCTCGGTACACCAGGCATGTCGGATGGCTTCCATGCAAAGATGTCCCGATTCTCACGGATGAACTCGATGAGCGCGCTTTCCTATTTTGGATCCAGGTTTGCACTGATGCTGAACTGCTTGGACGAATCGCCAGGCACGAAGTCAACAAGCTTAGTTTCGGCAGCCGATTTGAACTTCAAGGCCGGATCGTGGTCCGTGGTTGGCTTCTTCAACGAAGTCATGTCCTCCGGGTCAACACTGTCTTTGTACTGCTTTAGCTCCTCCGTAGCACAAACCGATTCTGCATAAGTCGCATCCCCTTCCTCGCATTCCAAAGCGATTCGACGGCTCCCATGAACCGTTATAGTGCCCTTGTAACCCGGCATCTTAAGTTGCAGATATACATAGCAGGGCCGCGCCATAAATTTTGCATAGGCTGGCCGTCCAAACAAAGCGTGGTACGGACTTTGGATTTTAACCACTTCGAACGTCAGCGTCTCTGATCTGGAATCGTGACTATCGCCAAAGACCACTTCAAGGGCTATCTTACCAACCGGATATGCAGACTTGCCAGGCACCACCCCGTGGAACACGGTATTGGTCGGTTTGAGATCCTTATCTACCAGTCCCATGCGACGGAAGGTCTCATAATACAAGATGTTAATGCTGCCCCCTCCGTCCATGAGCACCTTGGTGAGCTTATAACCTCCCACCTGAGGCGCCACCACCAATGCTAACTGACCCGGATTATAAACCCTGGGAGGGTGATCTTCTCGGCTCCATATGATAGGCTGTTCCGACCAGCGCAGATAGTGAGGCGTGGCCGGTTCGATAGCACTGACTGCCCGCCTCTGAAGCTTTCTATCCCGTTTATCCAAGCTTGTAGTAAAGACATGATACTGTCCACCACTCAACTGTTTCGGGTTGCTCTGATAACCTGATTGCTGCTGTCCGTAACCACTTTGATTACCTTGATTATTTTGGCTGTCCTGTCCGCCCGGATTACCCTGGAACCCTGGACCGGAATTTCCGCCACCGTATCCTGATCCGGAACCTGAACCGCCGCCGGAGCTGTGATCATATTGGAAAGTGTTTGAGCTTTTGAATTCCTTCATGATATAACAATCCTTCCAAAGATGGGTCGCCGGTTCCTCTTTTGTTCCGTGCTTCGGACAGGGCTGGTTTAAGAAAAAGTTCAAACGCTCCGGATTAGGACCGGGATTTGCGCGGAAACTTGGCTGTTTCCCCTTACGCCGCTGGCCTTTATTCTGTGCACTTGTGCTGTCCACCAAGTCCATGCTCCCGTCCGGTTTACGCTTACCTCCGCCTCCATTACCTGTCGGCCGATGTTGCTGGCCTTTGGTGTTGCTATTCTTCTTTCCCTTCCCTGCTTTGTCATCACCAGAGTCAGGATCCTTGGTACTGTCAGAATCCGCATACTTCACTAAAGCGGTCATGAGCGTTCCTATATCTGTACAATCACGCTTCATCCGGCCCAGCTTTAGCTTCAAAGGGCCAAACCAACAGTTGCTTTCCAACAGCACCACGGCGGTGTCTGCGTTGATGCGATCTGACGAGTGCAAAACTTCTGATACCCGCCGTACCCAATGGGTAGTTGATTCCCCTTCTTGCTGAACGCAGGCTGCTAGGTCAACTATCGACATTGGCTGTTTGCACGTGTCCTTGAAATTCTTAATAAACCGGGCGCGCAATTGGGCCCACGAACTAATTGAATTAGGCGGTAAGCTCTTTAGCCAAGTCCGGGCCGTTCCTTCTAACATCATAGTAAAATACTTGGCACACGCCGTGTCATCCACATCCAGCATCTCCATAGCCATTTCATAGCTCTCCACCCATGTCTCCGGAGGCTGATCTGCCGTGTAGTTTGGTACCTTGCGGGGGCCTTTGAAGTCTTTGGGCAGGCGTACGTTGTGCAAAGCGGGAACAAGGCATGGTACTCCCAAAGAACTGGAGACCACCCCCGGTTCAACCGTAGCCGCTGGGAAGATAGGTGTAAGCTGACGTGCCTGATGCTGCGCTGCTAATCCGGCCTCCCGCGCACGGGTGCGATCCACATTCTCCTGAGCATTGTCGACGCCCGCCGGATTGTTGCCGCGGAGCGCTTCACGCCTGGCATTGCTTGACACAGCCGGCTCCTCCATGCGCCTACTATAGCTCCCGCTGGGGCGAGGGGTGGAGTGAATCCGATCGCGGCTTTGCGAATATGCTTCTTGTTGGGCCAACGCGGTCCTAAGGAGCTCCTTGACCCGGCGTGTCTCTACGTCCTGCGGTGAATCGCCTTCGATCGGAATGGCTTCCAACCGAGCCGCCGCCGCGACGAGGTTATCCATCGGGTTGGAATAATGACCTGACGGTGTTGGCACAGCCGATGGTGTACCAGTGTTGTGACGAGGCAGGTTTATTATCCGGTGCTGAACCGGGGCACCGAGTGTTGCCTCCGCACGGTTTACCCCCGGGGTGTTGAAGAGATTTCGGGCGTCGAGGGCTGCGGGCAATCGAGATCGGGATTTCCTCTTCAGGACTTCCTGAGACGCATTCTGGTCCATCATGAGCCTGTAAGCCTGTGCATCCAAAGCGGCGCGCTCCGCCGTCATCCTGATCTCTTCTGCTGCCAGCTCCGCTTTAGCTTGAGTGATCTGCTCTCTCACTTTGGCAATCTCAGCATTGTGAACCTCCTGATCCACCGGGTTGGCTTCCGCCAGGAGCGCTGCTAGTGCGTCAAACAGGTCTGACAAAACTTGGGCTGGTGAACCCGTAGGGCCTCCTGCCCGCGCAGCCGTTGCCGCTGCCGATCCGGAGATCGCTGCTGCTGCAGTTGATGATCGTGGCACCGCCTGCGTTCCAGCCATGAAGATCCCAACCCGATAGGGCAGATCAGAGGGGTCCGGAATACTGTTGCCATCGGAGCCGCCCCCAATCCGATCATCTTGCAGCTGGTAAAGAGATTCGGTTTCCCCGGTCGACGTTTCATCGCCGGAGTAGATGGCGGTTTCGTCACCGGATTCGGATCCTTCCTCGTAGCTTCCTCCGTGGATGATTCCCACGAAGGCGTGCTTCCTGGTCGGTTTAGCCAGGGTCGATCTCGTGCACTGAGCTGTCTCGACGAGGTCGGCGCAGACGCCTAACTCGGGGCCTGGCTCTCCGATCTTGCCGATGAAGACATGGATGCCGCCAAAGGGGACCCGGTACCCGTACTCGATCGAGCCGGCGTCGGGGCCCCAGCCTGTGCTGTCGATGTAGAGTTTTCCGCGGCGGCTCTTGGTCATCCGACCCACCGCGTAACCCTCGAGTCCTTCAAAGCGGCCCTCCAAAAACTTGAAACCATCTCGCGATAGCCCCACGGTGGGCGCCAACTGTCGTGGATTTGTCACGGCAGATGTCCTGGCAAAAGGACTTAGTCGTGGAGCCATCGCAACGGGTTAGTTTGAAGGGGTTAGAGCGGACGCAAGGACACAGAATTTATACTAGTTCGGCCCCTTCAATGAAGGTAAAAGCCTACGTCTAGTTGTGATGGGATTGATGGGTTTCGAGGGCTAGGGAGCGATAAGCTTCGCCTAAACCTCGAGTTCTTGTTCTCTGTCCCCAAACCGCCGTCGGGTCATCCCCTTATATACACGGGTGACGCCCGTCGGTCTGCAAAGTCCCGACCTCCGGCTTACAAACGTGCCCGGGTCGGTCTCTCTATCCCTAACTTACAATGCAAGTTTACCTCAGGCCGGTTTACACCGTAAACCTCTAAACCAATTATAGGCCTTGGGCCCTTCTATTTCTCCTTGGGCTTTAACATCTCGGGTCCATTGACGGAGGTAACCCGGGCCCTGCAGGCCGGTTTACCCCAAATAGCAATATCCCCAACAAAACGGGAGTTGCATAATCTCATAGTCATAGGAACATGTATAAGTCCTGAAGAAAGCAATAGCAACATACTAAACGATCGGGTGCTAAGCTAACGGAATGGGTCATGTCAATCAGATCATTCAACTAATGATGTGATCCCGTTAATCAAATAACAACTCTTTGTCCATGGTTAGGAAACATAACCATCTTTGATTAACGAGCTAGTCAAGTAGAGGCATACTAGTGACACTCTGTTTGTCTATGTATTCACACATGTATTATGTTTCCGGTTAATACAATTCTAGCATGAATAATAAACATTTATCATGAAATAAGGAAATAAATAATAACTTTATTATTGCCTCTAGGGCATATTTCCTTCAGTTTTTAATCCCGAAATTTAGACTCACATTCAAACCGATTTTAAAAACAAATGTATATCAGTATAAAATCCAACAAATTCTCCACGCATAAAAATTAATGTAATTTAAAATCTCTAAATGAAAAAAAAAGATATTTGAAACTAATTGCCGGTTTGATGTGTTTTATAAATGTACAACCCATTTCTCATTACTGATGGGCCATTTTCTCGGCCAGCCGAATGAAGCTCTCCTCGTCTTGAAAGATTTGCAGCCCAACAGGCCTGACAAGGCGACTTACTTGGCAAATCACAAAAAACTGGGCTGTGGCCATGGACCCAGCTGTCAGCCTCTCCACGTAGAGTACTCTTCTGATGGAAGTCGGTCGTTGACCACATTGACCATGCCGCGCCGAGAGCACCAAGGCGGTGGACGACGGCGAGGCCTAGGAAAGGGACGACGCGGAGCCGGGGAACACACGACAGTGGATGCCCACGCGGAGAGGAGTACGAGGGTTCACTGGTTCGGCTGCGGTGTGAGGCTGCTGTCACCGCAGAATAACAGGGGGAGTGGATGAGTGGAGGGATGACCTGGCCAGTGGTGGGAGTAGTATGTGGACGGTGAGGCCTTCGCGGTAGCACAGCCGGCCACGGGAGGCAGGAGCATGCGGCACGACCGGCGCTGCTTTGGGCGGCTGGGGCAAGAAGACCAGATGTTGAAGAAGCACTACGACCGTTGGATGGACATCGTTGATCATGCCGTGCCGAGAGCACCAGGGCGGTGGACGACGGCGAGGCCTACAAAGGGAACGACACGGAGCCGGGGAAGACACGGCAGTGGTTGCCCACGCGGTGGAGAGTACGAGGGTTGACTGGTTCGACTGCCGTCGCTGGAAAATAACAGGAGGTGTGGGTGAGTAGAGGGATAGACAGGCCAGGGATGCGAGTATGATGGGGTCGTGAGGCCTTCCCGGCAGCACTGCCGGCCACGGGAGGCGGGAGCAGGCGGTTTCGACGGTGCTGGTTTGGGCGGCTGGGGCAGGAAGATCAGAGACTGAAGAAGCACGATTGCCGTTAGATTGACATCTAACGGTCTGACACTGGTAGAGTCGATTGTTGACTAAGTTTCTTTTTTGAGAAACCTTGTGTACGCATGAACTTAGTAGGCCCACAAGTCAGCGTCCAAATCTATGGCAGACAACATAAAGCCCATTTGCTATTTTTAATAATTTGCAGCCCATTTGCTATTTCTTAAGTAATTTATTACAACCCATTTTCTGCCCAGGACCACGGTCAAAAAGTTCAACCTTATTTTGCATATCTCGGTGGAGTCCGAACTATTGTAATCCCGAAATGATAAACATTTTTTAAGACCTTATTGATTTGCCAAAAAATCGTTTTGTTTTTGTAAGCAAATAAGACGTGGGACAATTGAGTTGGTTTAAGGGAAAACCAGTGGTAAAAAAAATCAGCGCTGGGTGGGAAAAAACAACAAAAATAAGGATGTAAATATGAAAAGGGAATTTTATGTGTTTTCGATATAATGATACATGTATATGAACTAGTAAAACTATAGGTAGACATTAGAAAACGGATGTAGGACATGCATTTCAAGAGGAAATAGAACTGGACTGTGTGTTTGATTCAGTAAAAAAAAACTGCTTGCGGATGTTGTAAGACAAAATATAACTAACGATGACGGGCCAGAGGCCAGTAGATACCTGCTGGATCTTTGTGCCCCGTTGTCGTCATGAGCTGGGCCTGTTAAAAACAAAACCAACCCTGGGCAGTCCACAGCCCAGTTGAAACTTGCTCGACCTAAAAAAACAATATACGTGCTCAATAAACGAGAGAATTCCGTAAGTACAGACTGATAACTGGGATGCAGCACGGATATTGTTTTTTTATCATGATAATAAGTGCATGCACTTGTTTCGAAAAAAATGGAGAACTGGGAATTTGAACGGCGGGTGCTTATGCTACCCATCAAATAAAAATCAGGTGCCTGAAAATTCATTTTGAAACAAATGATTCAGCTTTATATCCACGTCGACCCTCGGCATGATGGTTGGAAGCAAATGCACGTTCATACCAAAAGATCGTTAACAACAATACCAACTTGCGGACGACAAGGTAGTACAACTACCAATACCAAACTAACTTATAATATTTTTTCTCCCGGCCCTAGTGTTCGTCTGGTAGAAAATCTTACAGAGGACCAGCTCCCGCTCCTTCTCTTGCTCCAGGTCCCCGAGGTGGTACTGGTGCATCACCCAGTTGGTCCTCTGCTGGTCGAAGTTCTTATTGGTGTGCAGCACCAGAACCTTTTTTGCTGCCCGTCTGCCGGTCGTTGACCATCACCGGCAAGGTATTGCCGGTCTTGTGCCACATCGCGTGCATGCCGCACTCCGACTGTATCTTGCGACATGTCCACGTGCCCCTTTTGAACGCCTTGGAATTGCGCTGGAAGAAATGCTTCCTTAGGCCACTCAGTCTGATACCTACAGTATTGTGGAATACAGGTTTTAGTTTACCTAGTTGGCATTTTCATAACATCTTTCGCATGTTGCAGTCACTTGTTTCACTTTTTATTAACTGTCAAATTGTAATTGCTTCACCAGGTCTGCGTCTAAAAAGAAAAATAGAGCTATAAACAAAGGAATATGTTTGTGCAAGTAGACGGCCGATCGGTGTCTTACCTGGAAGTTTCTCAGGTTGGGTGTAGCATATGCCGTGCTCGCTATCGATGGTTGGTATGAACAAATCGATGAGAGACTGAAATCTCGCACTGTCAGCACTCACTCTGGCCTCAAGGTGCTCGATCAACTCTTGATCCGTGGGATCGAACTTGACGCCAGCCGGCAGCACCGGCCAATCCTTCTTCGACTTGCATCGGTAATTCCAGTTATATGGTACTCAATGTATGATCAATCGACTGTTTTAAGTGAAGATGAAAGATTTCGACAGATAAGTGGTACTCCAAATCTGAAGTCCAGAATATCCGAACACGCCGCCGAGATTCTTGTGTCACCTCACACGCAGCGTGTTGTCACGTCAATTCAATGTGTGGACATGATGAATAATTTGACCGACGTATACTAATACTGCTATTGTACTACTTACTAGTCGTATTTAGTATCACAATTTATACATAGGTTTAACTAACAAGTACGCACTTGAATCCTAACTGATATATATATATATATATATATACATATATATATATGTGTGTGTGTGTGTGTGTGTGTGTGTGTGTGTGTGTGTGTGTGTGTGTGTGTGTATAGGGTCGCGCTATTCGTCACCCTGGGTGAGGAATAATTATTCTTCACCCCCCTCTATTTTAACATCGATGCGCCGTAATTTTACATTCCTTAAATTTTGTCTTATTTCAGACATAAAAAGAGAACGTAAAAAAATATATAATCGCTGTAAAAAATATTTTATGTTACGTAAATTACAGATGTAAAAATATAGTGTAAAATGTACATAAAATGTAATTTTTCGGTCTTCTGACCTTTTTTTATGCCAAATTTTACGTAGTGAATCAATATGACCGTAACAATTTGTGTTTGAAACATAGTTTATTTATGAAATGATCGTAATATTACCTCGGGTGAGGAATAATTTATTCTGCATCCTGGGTGATGAATAGTAACACTATATATATATATATATATATATATATATATATATATATATATATATATATATATGGCTTCTGCACAACATCTCCATCATCATTATCAGTACATCCTACGCAGGTGAGTTAGGATGCACTTGATCCCAGGAAGGTATCTATACTTCAAACCAGAGGAGTGCTTCAAACTAACAACAGTACATAATATCCAACAAAATAGGGTCGTGCTACAGCAGCAGAATACATGGCTCAGTCTAGATATCAGCATGAATCAAGTTGTGCATATTTGCTGTTGGCATGAACCACATCGCCACATATCGGGTTTGCAAAAGCCATCCATCGCATGGAAGCTTGATGCCTTTCACACACTGAAGATTATCTAGCAACAAGCAGTGTCGACGAATCTCTGGATATGGTGATTCATGAAACCCATGGTATGATGTGTAAACACAGCCCCCCTCGCGAATGGAAGTTGCATAGCACAGTAATCATCGCCGGTGATATGATCGATGATTGGTTGGATGATCGGATAATTGAGCCCGAGGAACAAGGAGTGGTTGCCGAGGCTGTAAACCCGCCTCCAGTTGAATACGCCTGGCCCAACGGGGCTGGGATCTTTCTCGAACACGAAGCAGCCATAGCCATCAATGTCACGAATGCCCCACGCATTGTACTGCATGTGGTTTGATGTAATGGTTTGGTCAATTTGGTACGTGCGAATGAGCATCAAATGACCGCCGTTAGCTGAACGAGCAATAAACCACCACCCATCGGCTGGTATGATTCCAGGTCCTGGAATCATGAAGGCCAGCGCATTTGTGTCTGCTGCAACAATTCAAATTGGAGACAAAAAGGACAAAAATAAACAATCATGTTCAGAGTATGTGTGGAATTAAGATTATTATAACAGTGACACATATCACAGACAGAGAATTGCAATGCCGTGGTCATAATCATACCCCAAGTTAAAAAAATAAGCCAATGGCTTTCATATTCTAGCAATATGTCATGGTTCAAACATCATGTAACAATGAGAGGAAAACAGCTATGACAGCGTCTACTCATATTCTACCATAGCACTTACTACTATTGTTCTCATATCAACTCTAAGCAATAACATGCGTTGTTATAAAAATCTTGTAAACGAGAGTAACATATAGCAATCATGATGTTATGCTCATAATATGTATTCTAACAATCATTAGATGCCAATTGTTCTCATATCAACTCTAACAATAACATGTGTGGTCATAAAAATCTAGGAAATGAGAGGAAAATATAGCAATGATGTGGTTATAGACATGCTATGCATTCTAAATTTGTAACGAATGAACAGACGGTCATATTCATAAGGTAAAGATGAGATGAGATAGAACAATTACACAACGATAGATTCCACCAGTATAGGCAGCCAATCTGTGCGTCGACCGCGTAAACGATGCCATCGTGCACTATAGCATCAGACAGAAATGTTGCCTCAACAGGATTGATGATGAGCCATAACCATGTATGGCGACCGGATTCCAGATACACTAATCCCATGTTGAAAAAGGCAATGAGCTTGTAATCCATGTAGTCTTCTGATGGTGTGGGCACTTCGCAGATTACAACTTTCTACAAACAGAGGTCGAGCCAAAAGCTTGACGCATCTCGTGCATAGTAGGCAGGAGTGTCCGGCGGGCCGCGAGGCTCGATGGCTGCGCTATCCAACGATGGAAGGGTGATCTCTCGCTGGGTGTAGATATCCACGAGACGCCACGGACTACTGGTGTGGTGGATGAGGACGATCCAGTTGGCCGTCATGCCCGCCCAGTAGTGGTCGCGCATGAACGACAGTTGGACGGGTAGTGGTAGCATGTCGAGGGGCACCACGGCAACCTCCGTAGGATCGTCAAGTCGGTGTCTGGGCCACCTGCGAGGATCGGGCATCAGCAAGTAGGGTGTCTTGAAAAGAGCCAGCCGGTTGCAGACGAGTAGAAGGTACAAAGACACCGAGCATGCAGCCAGACGGACGGTGCTGAGTAGGTCCATACGACTACAGATCTGCTCCAAGAGAACATCAGGGAGGGAATTCCAATCACGGCTCTACGTGTCAGTCGGTTCTACCATTGGGGTTTTCAGTGCCTGCGAGCCAACGGGGAAGTGGATTCAGGCGGGCGAGCGAAGAAGCTTCTCCTCGTGTGGCCGAGCAGTGAGCGGGGGGGATATGGTACGCGCATGCTACCAAGGAAGATGGCGCGGGCGGGCGAGCAGTGAGCGGGGGTAAATGGTGTGTGGCCGACGATGGGGAAGAGAGGAGGAAGAAGAAGAGAGGAGGAAGAAGAGTGGAAGACGGGGAAGAAAGTGCATTCAATCTCAATTCTACTAGTACTACTACCAGGATATACCGTCCTTCAGAGTGTAAATAGTTACACCGATGACATGTGGGTCTACCACAACAGGGCCCATATGTCAGTTAATGGAGGATAGAGGTGCGTAGGCATATTTGCAGAAGCGTACTCTACTGGCAAACATGATGGCAACACGCTGGTTCAACTTATTAATTATGTGTCCCATCTACTGCAGCGTGTATTGTCACTTCACTGCGAAGACTAGTTGAATAGTTCTCTCTGACCGAGATGGGGAATAATGGATCGCGAGGACTTCCTTTCTACAGTATCCCTACGCCTCTACGCTCACTTCACTCATTTTGCTCCGTACCTAGTCACTTGTTGAAATCTGTAGAAAGACAGATACTCCGTATTTGGGAACAAAGGGAGGCTTTTACTCCGTACTATTTGGGAACAGAGGGAGTATCACCATATGGAGGGAACAGAGGAAGCTTGAAATATGAACATGTCAATGGGAGGGAGTAAGCCCCATGCATGCATGCATGCATGCAACATGCAACACTCACACGTACACATGGATGCACGCAACACTCACGCACCCATGCGGCACACAGCACACGACGCAACACACACGCTCACGCTCAAGTGCTCAACCTACTCCCTACGTCCGTGAAAGACTGTACATTTAGAGATTTACACATTGACCAGGGCATAATTAATGCCCGAAAGTAGCAGACTTATGTGTGCACGCGACCATTGAGATAAGAAGATTAAATGAAGGCCGTTGCATGCTGTAATTAAGGATAGACATGTAGCCTATACCTACAGCACAAGTTGGTGCATTAGTCAATCAATATCGATTTAGATTAAAGGCTAAATGCATTGGAAGTGTAGATGTACATCATGTAGTACACTCTTTGTTGGAAGACCGAGGGAGGACACGTGCATGCACTCACATACACAGCCAGGGAGGTTCGCGCGCAAGGGTTGGACTCGTGTCGCGCCTACGTAAAGTTTTGTTTAACTAATTTCTTTGCTCTGCCAACTGACAGGTGGGACCCAGAAACCAGGTGACAATTTAACCAGTCAACAAAGTGCCACGTCGACTATGTGGCAGGTCAGTAGGGTGCAATACGGTGCTCTACTATGAGCTAGTGATCGTATAATCGCCGCAAAACTATATATAGTGACCATAAAGAGCGTATTGTTACATACGTTGACCGCCAGTGTATTTTTCTCGTTTCAAATTAAGCCATATTAATCGAAAAGGACGCAGTATGGACTACTACTACTAGTACTAGTACTGCTTTGATGTGTCCCGTCAACTCGCCGAACGAGGAGAAGCTTGCTTACTACGCCTCTCCCTCGCCCACGCGCGCGGTGGTTCGCAGGACGAGGAGAGGGTTTTGACTACGCCTCTCCCTCTCCCTCGCCCTCGCCCTCGCCCTCGAGGTGGACGTGCAGCAGTTCAATCGGTGTCAGATTGCCAGAAGCATATTGTACTGTAGTATCATCATTGTTGGACCTTCCGAAGAGGCGAAGAGCCAAGTGCAAGGTTCACACGAGTACAAACTGTTGAACCTCCCGAAGAGGCAAAGAGCCAAGCGCAAGGTTTTATAGGAGTTGTCGTCCTAGTAGGAGTGTACTACAACTATAGCGAACGATGCTACTGTATGATGCCGCCACGTCACGTATATCCAAAGCTGTGCCACCTTTTTTTTCTCAAAGAGTGTGTTGGAGCCCGTGCAACAACCACACAAGGTGCACGTACACATAACACATTTACTAGTAATAAATTCTAAAGGACAAATGCCAGTATGCCACACAAGTTCATCTCCAACTCATGTGATAAATTTGTGCACGACTAGTCTACATATATTCACAGCGCTACCGTTCACAATTACCGTACTCCACTTACACGTTATAGATGGGCTACACGTCCTCCTCCAGGTTCCAGTCCCAGGTGTTCTTCATGGATGGCACGATCCATAGCGGTGGGCAAGGGGAATCATTGTCGCAACTTTCTAGTCCGGTTCCACACGATGGAGACTCATCCAAGCTGAAGCAGCATAAATCAGGGATAGCGTGTCCCAGCATGTCGTTCATCATGCGGTGCGCACTAAAGACACAACCATGCTTCATGAACGGAAGACCTCCCATGTCGTGCACGGAAGGTGGTATCCGCTTCACAATGGGGTAGCTGTCCCCGATGAAAAGTGAGTACTCTCCAAGAGTGTTCCTCGGCACCCACGTAGCATCACGGGGGTCGAACTCGGCGCCGTTCATCTGGTACACGCGACATCCCAGATCTGGACACATGGTGACGTACATAGTCAAGGTCCATGCATAATAATGTTGTGCTCAAATATGGCGGTCAGTAATACTGTGCAGCAAATAGTACTACTCCGGTGTAGAGGAAGTAAAATAACCAGCTTATTATATATAGCCACTCTTGGCTACATGGATGACATAGTAAGACATGGAAAAACAAAAATGGTGGAAGCTAGTGGATTCAAGTCTTCAGGGGCCTAGCTAGCTGTACGCGTCCTCCAAGGTAAAAAGTACTCCTACTAGTACTACAAAGTATACTACTAGTACAACAATGAAAGAGAAGGCGAGAGGGTTAAAAAATGGAATACATGGGTAGATGGTGACGGTCCGATCATGGTAGATTGTGTGACCATGTTGCACATCAGTGGTACCATGGGTAACGACTGCTAAGATAGTTGATCCCAATATGCCAAAGTCAGCTACAAGGTTCCAGGTTAGACCGACTCGTGGATGCAAATGATCGGGGGATCGGCGATCTTATTTTGATCGGGGGATGACTGGTCCCTGTGCAGTATCGTGGATGCAAATGCACAAACCTCCGTGCAGTTGCTGCCTCAATCAGTTCGACTTCTTCAGTCTCAACTTAAAGCGGAAAGGCTTGCTTCAGCTCAGCTCCGACTTGAAGTCAAAGATGCAATGAAGATGTCAGAGGACTGTCGTGCACACCATCATGCCTTAAATCTCATGTTGCATCTATCATTGACACAACTGGGGTCTACTTAGCTTCTTCAGCTGTTTGGGGGGCCCGACCTGGCCAGGCCTAGTGCCTTCTGAAGTGCTCTCAGTTTTGTATATTCTTTTGTCGGCGCGTTTATTTGCACTGGTGGCGAACTTTGATGCCCAATGGATGTAATATGTGTGATAGCCGTGATAGCCTAGCGTAAGTTGCTTGCCTATTTATTTCCTTGTTGTCTTGTTCATTTGTTTGCTTGTAGTCATTGCAGTTCTTTTTCCGTGGTTTGCTAGTGGCTGCAATAACCTATTTTTTAAAACTAGGCCACAATAACCATGGGCTAATATTTACTGTAGTGACACTGGGCCTCCTACGGGCCGTAGAAACAGTGGGCCTTCTACGGGTCGTAGAAACACTGGGCCTTCTACGGGCCATAGAAACAATGGGCCTTCTACGGGCCGTATAAACAATGGGCCTTCTATGGGCCGTATCATCAATGGGCCTTATACGGGCAGTATGATCGATTGGCCAAACATGGGCCAATAAGAGGCTGCATTATGGCCGCAAACGGGCTAGAGTTGGAATCGTCCGTTCATGGGCCGACCATAACGGGCCATCATTAATAGGCCGTATTTGATGACGCTATGAAAACGGCCCAACGTATTAACGGACCACAAACGGGCCGACTGTAACCACGGGCTGAATTTGGCCCACAGGCAGAAAATGACAGTAACGGGCCGTAAGTAAACGAATGCTGGAAATGAGCCCAATAATAAATGGGCTCTGAGAAGGCCGAAAGATAACATGGGCTGGAAACGGCCCAACGGAATAACGGGCCGTTAATGGTATAAAGTGATACACTGTTCATTACGGGCCAGTTTCACCACGGGCCGTTAATGGGTGTAAAGTGATACACTGTTCATTACGGGCCAGTTTCACCACGGACCGTTAATAGGCCAAGAGTTACATAGGGCCTCATATGGGCCGAAAGACGTCATGGGCCATACATCGGCCAGAAGTGAAAACGGGCTGGAATCATATTGGGTGGCCCAGATGACGCTACTAGGCCTAATTCGGATAGGGCGTAACGAGCATTGGGTTAGCGGGCTGTAAATGGGCTATATGCGAACAGGCCGTTAACAGACTTTACATGGGCCGGCCCGCCACCTTTTGACCAAGTCAAACGGGCTGGCCTTTTCACAGGAATGGGCCTATGTTGGGTCGTGCCACGTGTCGACGTATCATAGGCGCTTATCTAACCCACTGACGAGCTGACACGTGTTTCGTCCGGCCAATAAGAATTTTACACGTGGAAATTTCCCATTGGTCGGGGATGTTAACGGGTTATCGGATCCAAAACCCGACCCGATAGCTTAACGGCATTCCGCTACGGTGGATGCCACGTGTTGGTCAACCTTGACGAAAGCACTTCTGTGACGCGCGATTTATCGTCATGGAAGTGGACACTTCCGTGATGATAATTTTGTTAATGTCATGGAACACTTCTACGACAGCACAGGTATGACTATCTTGATTCTGTCATAAATTTGTCATGGATGTACATGCATGAGAAAATATGCGTCCTACTGTGACAAACACGTATCATCACGGAAGTGTATTTTTTTGTAGTGCTAGCTCCAGTGACCGTACGATGTCCATCCAACGGCCGTAGTGCTTCTTCAACCTCTGGTCTTCTTGCTCCAGCCGCCCAAACCAGCGCCGGTCGTGCCTCGTGCTCCTGCCTCCCGTGGCCGGATGCGACGCGACGGAGGCCTCACCGCCCCTACTACTCCCACCGCTGGCCAGGCCATCCCTCTACTCACCCACACCCCCTATTATTCTGCGGCGACGGCAGCCTCACACCGCAGCGAACCAATGAACCCTCATACTCCTTTACGCGTGGGCATCCACTGCCGCGTCTTCCCCAGATCCGCGTCGTCCCCTTCCTAGGCCTCGCTGTCGTCCACCGCCCTGGTGCTCTCGGCGCGGCATGGTCAACGTGGTCAAGGAACGGCTTCCATCGGACGTGGACTGTACGTGGAGAGGCTGACAGCTGGGTCCACGGCCGAGGCAAGGAAGTGCCTCCTTATTACGTGCAAAATAATTATTCCCCCACCTGACAGCGGGGACCCACCGGACGGGCCATCGTATTTCACAAAAAAACGTTTGCCCCTGACTGCTGGGACCCACCAGCTACATCTTCGCACGCAAGGAAGTGCGTCCGGGCAAAAAAAATGATTGGCCCCCCCTGACTGCTGGGACCCACCAGCTACATCTTCGCAGGCAAGGAAGTGCCTGATAGTCGGGACCCACCTGGTCGAAGCGTACATAGCGTTGTCATTCTGGAGGCGAACATGTACGTACATATATACTGGTGGATGTAGAGGCGCGCACGTGTCGTATTAGAGTCCCGTACGTGTCGTAGTAGAGGGGTGCACGTAGCATGTACACGTACGTACATCGTCCAGGGTGCAAGAAACAAAATATGGCCACGTACATGTACATACGGGCGGGGTCTCGAACGCCTACTCACGCATACGTACGGCCAGGGCTCGTGTACATGGCTGGTTCGGAACGGAGAAACAGTGTCAGGACCCCGATCCTAAGTCACACCGATCTAGCATGTAACACATCATATCACTTTGCAGCCTCACGCACGGTATTCCCACGGGTGCCACCTTACCTGGCCCGGGACCGTTTGCGCCTTTTGGCTCACGTATATGATAGTGTCGCTAGCATCCATATGACAAGAACCCGGGCCGACATGGCTAGTCGTGAACCAAAAACGGCACTAACCAATGGGGACAGGCATACATGAATCAACTTCGAGCATGTCGGTCAACAGCGTGTGAATCCGCGCTGTAGCACTGGGCTAACAGGACTCCGGTAACCCGGGCTGTAGCAGGCTAGGCAGGACTCCGGCGCGTGACATTTCCCCGAAGGGACAGACACAGGAACGAAGTGAAACACATGCCAGACAGTCAAGTGTCCTGAGCAGTAGTGCTGGGCTAGCAGGACTCCGGTGAACCGGGCTGTAGCGGACTACTATGGCTCAAGGAGGCACTAGACTACATTTCCCCATAAGAGAGGCTGCCAAGGATAAACAACTAGATTGTCGGATCCCACACATAGCAAGCATTTCAATCATACACACAATATGCTCGATATGTGTAAATACAACATGGCATCACAACATAACTCTACGACTCCAGTATTTATTCATTAGGCTCCGAGGAGCGAGATATTACAAACATGGGTCTCACGACCCAACATTCAGAGCATACAAGTCAAGCACATGCGGAAGCTTAACATGTCTGAGTACAGACATCTACAAATCAAGAAGGCTGAGAAGCCTGACTATCTACCAGATCCTGCCGAGGGCACAAGATCGTAGCTGAGGTATCAAGCTAAACATCGAAGTCCACACGGAACTACTAGCGAGACCTACGTCTCTCTGCAAAAACATAAAATAGGCAAACGTGAGTACAAATGTACCCAGCAAGACTTATATCAGAACTAGCTACATATGCATCGGTATCAACAAAGGGGGTGGTGGAGTTTGACTGCAGCAAGCCAACTTTGACTCGGTGGCTATCCTGAACTACGACTGCAAGTAACTCTTTTGAGGTGGCGCACACGAGTCCACACATTCACCATATCAATACACCACTATGGATCCCCTCCCGTCTCCCTACGAGAAGGCCATCCATAGCAATCACGCTTATCTTGCGCATTTTAGAGTATCCACTTTCAATGAGACAACCCACCATGTACTCCTACATGGCCTCTCACCGCTATCTTTACCAAATCGTGTTCACACACTTAGCTCTCAACAGTAGGACATGTTCACAACTTCCCAATTCATTCCCGATGAATCAGACCTGACACAACTCTAAGCAATAGCAGGCATGACAAACAAGCATGAATGAGTAGGCACATCAGGGCTCAAACAACTCCTACTCATGCTAGTGGGTTTCATCTATTTACTGTGGCAATGACAGGTCATGCAGAGGAAAGGGGTTCAGCTACCGCAGCATGTAACAGTTGAAACGTTGTTGTCCTAATGCAGTAAAAGAGAGCAGGAGCGAGAGAGTGGGATTGTATCGGAATGAACAAGGGGGTTTTGCTTGCCTGGCACTTCTGAAGATAATATAGTTCTTCATCGGTGTCATCGAACACATCGTCGGAACCACGTCCATCGAGAGGGGACGGTCGCCGGCAAACAAAGAAGAAACACATTCAATGCCATGCAACAATATGATGCATGAATGTGACATGGCAATATGCTGTTGATTGAGCTAATGCAACTAGCAACAATTTAAATGAAGTTGGTTTGAACCCAAGGTTCAAATTCAAACTCCACATAAGACATTTCAAATGCCATTAATTCAAATTGTCACATACAGTAGCTTTAGGTTCCTGAAACATGCATGAGAATGGTACAGATGGATAGATTGGATTTTTCTGATCATTTTTCATATATAATTTGTTTGGTTTGGAGTTATGGTTGAATTTCTATGAATTTTAGAAGTTTGCATTAATATCTAGATTTTTCTGAATAATTTTAAATCCAGAAAATTATTAACTGCGTCAGCATGACGTCGGTGTGACGTCAGCAAGTCAACAGGGGCGGCCCAGGTCAAACTGACCAGTGGGGCCAAGTCAACGTTGACGTGGCAGGGTCAACTAACATGTGGGGTCGGCTGGTTTAATTTAAATTAAACAGGGAATAAATCCCAGAGTTAATTAGGGCACGAGGCCCACTGTCAGCGGCACATGGTTTAGTTAGCTGGGTGTTTAGCCCCTAATGACGGCGCCACGTCAGCGCACCGGCGGTTAGCGGCCGGCGACCCAACGGAGCGGCGGAGGCGCTCGGGATTCGTCGTCCGGCGACCGTTTGGCTCGCGGTTTGGTCCTACGGGGAGCTGGAGAAGTGGCGCATCCACTGGTGCCAGCGACTGGAGCTGGGGGTGGCCTGTAGCGGCGGCGGCGGCGAGTTGGGCGGCGGCCGGAGCTCGGTGGTTGCGGCTGGGAGGGATAGAGCTCGCGGGCGAGGGAGCTGAGCAGGGCAGCGATGAGGGGAGGCGCTCTGGAACATGCCTGTTGCACGGGGGCAACGAGCGGGGCACAGGGAAGGCGCGGGCTGCGGCCATGGCGGAGCAGAGCTTCGGCCAGAGGTGGAGCCGCGGCTAGGGAGCGTGGAGAGGCCGGGGAAGAGGGGTAGTCGATGGAGGAGCTCACAGTGGACACGCAGAGCAGATCGGCGGGCTCGGAAAGGCGTCGGAGACGGCGAATCGACCGGCAAAGTCCGGCGAGGAGATGCGGTGGTGACGAGCTTGAAGACAACGGCGTCGAGATCCTCGGCTTGCGTGGTTCGGCGAGGAGGAAGAGGAAGTCGCGGCCGTTCTTCTGGAAGCGTCGGCGAGGCAAGGGGTGCACGATGGCCGCGGTGCAGCTCGTCGACGTTCTCGGGCTCTCGCGAACGATCGCGGGAGAGAGGGACGGAGAGGGAAATCGCCACGGGAGAGAGAAGGAGGGGGCCAGGGGGTGCATGGCGTCCAAAGTGACGTCGGGGAGGCGGCGGGAAGCAGGAGGTGGCCGGGGCGCGTGGCCGCGCGCGCGGGGCACACTCCCGGCGTACTTCTGTCCCAAGGAGGAGGACGATTGGCAGCTGGGCTGCACAGCACTGGGCCGTCCAGGAGCTGGGCCGGTTGGTGGCGCCAGGTAGGTAAGGGTCCAGGTGAGTCTCTGTTCTTTCTATTTCTTTTTGTTTCTGTTTTCTAATTTTGCAGTTTTGTTTTAATTTGGTTTCTTAACCAAATTATTTTTGCAGCTCTCTGGAAATTATTGTGGATGCAATAAGGTTTATCCTAGAGCTCCACAAAATATTCCAGGTTCATTGGAGCAATAAAAATATTTATAGAATTTATTTGCTCCAACTCAAATACAATATGAGTTAATTCAAAAATCCATAAATGGCCAAGAAATATGCTCATGATTTTTGGCAGAGGTTTTCACCTTTATCAAAAACCATGAACATTTCCAAAGGCATTTTGGGTTCATTGAAGATTATTTTAGGTTGAACCTATTTGATTTGATCTGGTGCTAGGGTTTGAACAATCCCCATTTCAAGTTTAAAAGAAATTTAGACATGATGCAGCAACCAAGCTAGTCCAAGTGCATGGCAAGGCTAGGGATGTTACAACTCACCCCCACTAAACAAGAATCTCGTCCCGAGATTTAAGACGTGAGGTAAAAGCAAAGGGGGTCACAAAACTATCACAATCTTCGTGATCCATTTGCCCTTCTTGAAGATGTTGATTCATTGCTTCAAATTGATCTTGACATCTTCGCCTTTGTGATCTTCATCCACGCGATGACGGCGGAGAGAACCCTACTAGGATTGATCTTCTCGAAGATCGAGCTATACAAGATCAACTCACGGAATGAGATGTTGAAACATCTCGACTTGAGACACAAAACACATTGAGAGGGATGGAAGAACAAACGACGAGGTTTGATTTGGTGGGTAACAATTCCACGCTTAGAGAGATGGTGGATGGTGTCAAGGTGGCGAGGAAAAAAAATTGCCATGATCCTGTAACGGGGCACCTTGGAAAAGGTGACTCGTTGAACTGTTCCCTTAAGTGGCAAAAAGAATTACTTTTGATACAGAGATCATTGAAATTCTTTATACCAGCCTAAGGAAAATCACGAATGATCGTTTGAAGGAGTTCGGAGAAATGGCATACTCGGACTAGAATGAATGATGTGGACTACCTTGTTGAAGACAACGCAATGGATGATTTTTGCTTATCACCGGAAATGGATGAAATGGTAAGTCCACTTTTGAAGATGATCCAAGACATTAATTACTGAGAAGGCAGGCCATAGAAAAATGGCACAATGGCGGTGCAAGCTGGAGCAAAATGCAAATGCTCGGAATGTTCCAACCATCATGTCTGCTGGAGATTCAGATCCGGTTGGTAGCGGGATATTTCAGACATCATGTGTGGAAAAGGAAAGGGTGCAACACAAATCGACGAGATGATGTTGCGAGATTCTCGGGGAATGAACTATGATAGCAAGCCCCAAAACACGAGCTGGTTCTGCTAAACACATGTGAACACGCTGTCCCAGACAAGCATGACCACGTAGTAGTCTTACAATGAAACACAACCGAGTTCAGGTTGGGAACCATCATCGAGTATAACGAAGTCCTAACCTAAGTCATGATCCTTAAGAAGGAACTTCTTCTCCTTGAACAAATCAATCAGTGGCTTCGTGTGCTAGGGATACATATAGAATGAAGATGATCAGTCTATCAAACCATAGAATACTTCGCACATGCATGACTAACTTGGGATGATTCTAGAGGAAGCAAAACAAACCTTTCTCAAATTCATGGCGGCAACTTACACCTAATGCACGTGAACTTGGAGAAAGTCACTTCTTGCAGCCAATCATATGCCTCATGAACGGAACACGAAGGCATTGCTTACAAAGTTCCCAATACTAGTGTAATGTTCAACATGAATCATGGACAAGATGAGAATATTGCCGATGGGCTCAACAACAGGTCATCCACATTTTCATGAGGATGGAATTCCACAACTATGTGAACAAAGTGATAGCATTGGTCAGACCAAAAGGTATAATGGTGTATGCTCGAGGGACAAACGCGAGTAAGACAACATTACGAATACCGTTGGTTCTGATTTGATTTGATGATAGCCCATACTCAAATCAAAGTTTTGATAAGACAATAGGTTCAACAACTGACCACGAGGATCAATCGAGGAAGATATCGTCTTTCTTCAACACACACACACAAGGATATCCCTTTGGAGTTTACTAAGCCGGACAAAGCTTTTATCTTCCAACTCTCCAAGTTGTTGTTTAGCTCAACCAACTAGCTCAGGGGTATCCAACAAAGATTCTTGGAGAAGGGGTGGTTTATAGGAAACCAACTTCATCACAAACTCAACATAGCGGTCAGGTAAAAACCTGGTAATACTTCCGAGAAGATATTCAGAACATCACAAACCACCGATATGTTACTAAGCTTGGGAACAATCTTGCTTTTCAGAGCAAGATGATATGATCAAATAAGCAAGGGGTTGAATAATCCTCACTTATTGATCGAAGAGTGCACCAGAAATAAGGACTAGGTGGCACAATCAATCTTAGAGTGATGATTCAATAACCAACATGCTAAGAATGAGATTATTGTCCATTTACTACCAAGCAACGAAGTTGCTAGGAGTATTGATTTCACACATCACCGTTCACTTGTCGGCATTCCGGCTACAATAACACGGAACCGAGAAATGAACAATGATGGCAAGAGGTATCACTGCATCAAGAATTCATAAGAGATGGTGCAATTCTCATGACACTCTTGACGTAAAGATGGTAACACTCCAAGGTAGAGCAGAGCATAAGCTGGATTGGCATTTTGATCTGCGGAGTACAACTACTTTGACCCAATCCTCGAAGTGGACAAGGTACTGGAGTTTGTTTCTCCTAGTCATTCTGAAATAGAATGGCTTAAAGGACCACAAGAATAATAAGCATCGATAACACGGATGCACAATTACTCCTGACTCTCAATTGATAGACGAAGGTCAGAAAACAACTAAGGAGGGACAACTCAAGGAAATATAACTTTCTGAGTTGTGGATGCATAGATTAGCATGTCGAACGAATTCAACATATTTCTCCCGGATAACCCATGCAGAGAGGTAGAATTGGCAGAGTCACCATATAGAATCAAGAACTCATTAAGAGCACTCTTGTTGTGATCTTTTGATCCAACAAACTTCTGCCATAAGTGGTTCATAGTATTTGAAAGAAGGAAATACCACGGACCTCGAGGACTATCGCAAAGGTTACTAATATTCTAAAGGAACTAGCAAACACTATCAACAGAAGGTAAGTGGAGTGAATCTTGGGTCAGGAACCCAAGAGTAGCATACCTACTACTAAATGGCATCACGGGATGCTTTCGAGAACAATGGCCAGAATCATCACACCGGGAATACAAAGCATTGCTAGATTACTAGGTGACTCTCTAAGACACCTAGGGTCATAATAATAGCCCCAACATATATGTGGAGGCAACAGAGTACCTCAACTCACAGGCTAGTGTGCTTATTCTGACCAAAAGGACATCGGGAACGGAGGAAGGATTTGCAAATGCATCAGATTATTTAGAAACCTAGAATGACTCGGACAGCATAACGGCTGTAAATGCTCGAAAAGATTTGAGACATCCTGCAAAATGGTGGCATAACCACTTAACATCGCAATATCAAATTTCCAAGTCCAACTAACAACACATTGGAGTAGTAGAAACTGGACTGAGGCTTAAATCCAACAATCCTAGGCAACTACGGTTAGTAACATGTCATCCTGAGAGATAGAAGAGAAGGCCTAGTTCTTAATCCCCGTAGAAAGGAAAAGGATGACTCAGATCAGAGGGCATGAGGTATAAGGAGTAAAAAGAGCCTTACGTTCCAACCCACAATCAATTCCCTTACATAACTAAAGCATTTCTAGACTCAACTTCGACCAGTTTGGCTTGGTAATCCTACAGGCAGTTAGCTCTGATACCAACGCTGTCAGGACCCCGATCCTAAGTCACACCGATCTAGCATGTAACACATCATATCACTTTGCGGCCTCACGCACGGTATTCCCACGGGTGCCACCTTACCTGGCCCGGGACCGTTTGCGCCTTTTGGCTCACGTATATGATAGTGTCGCTAGCATCCATATGACAAGAACCCGGGCCGACATGGCTAGTCGTGAACCCAAAACGGCACTAACCCATGGGGACAGGCATACATGAATCAACTTCGAGCATGTCGGTCAACAGCGTGTGAATTCGGGCTGTAGCACTGGGCTAACAGGACTCCGGTAACCCGGGCTGTAGCAGGCTAGGCAGGACTCCGGATGTCACCGCGTGACATTTCCCCGAAGGGACAGACACAGGAACAAAGTGAAACACATGCCGGCCAGTCAAGTGTCCTGAGCAGTAGTGCTGGGCTAGCAGGACTCCGGTGAACCGGGCTGTAGCGGACTACTATGGCTCAAGGAGGCACTAGAATACATTTCCCCATAAGAGAGGCTGCCAAGGATAAACAACTAGATTGTCGGATCCCACACATAGCAAGCATTTCAATCATACACACAATATGCTCGATATGTGTAAATACAACATGGCATCACAACATAACTCTACGACTCCAGTATTTATTCATTAGGCTCCGAGGAGCGAGATATTACAAACATGGGTCTCACGACCCAACATTCAGAGCATACAAGTCAAGAACATGCGGAAGCTTAACATGTCTGAGTACAGACATCTACAAATCAAGAAGGCTGAGAAGCCTGACTATCTACCAGATCTTGCCGAGGGCACAAGATCGTAGCTGAGGTATCAAGCTAAACGTCGAAGTCCACACGGAACTACTAGCGAGACTGACGTCTCTCTGCAAAAACATAAAATAGGCAAACGTGAGTACAAATGTACCCAGCAAGACTTACATCAGAACTAGCTACATATGCATCGGTATCAACAAAGGGGGTGGTGGAGTTTGACTGCAGCAAGCCAGCTTTGACTCGGTGGCTATCCTGAACTACGACTGCAAGTAACTCTTTTGAGGTGGCGCACACGAGTCCACACATTCACCATATCAATACACCACTATGGATCCCCTCCCGTCTCCCTACGAGAAGGCCATCCATAGCACTCACGCTTATCTTGCGCATTTTAGAGTATCCACTTTCACTTGTCTATGAACTATGCAAGGGGTCCAAGTTTCCATATCCGAGGAATCCGGTTATTCGAATAGATAATGATAACCCTGCAGGGGTGTACTTCTTCACACACGCTCTCATCACTTATCGCCCTGTACACGTCATGTACCTCGGCAACCTTCAAGCGGAAGCCGGGCGAGGGAGTCGGCCACGACCTGACTAACCACACAAGTCTCTAGTCTAGGTTTATCGCCTATTCGGGTTCCATCCACAAGGAGATCCGGCCGGGGTGTCGCTCACGACCCCAAACGATGTGTGCAGGGTTCCCAAGCCCACCTCGACGGATGGGTCTACGCTTGGTACACCATGCCACGGTGCCTAGTCTGTCCCAAGCCCACCTGTACCGGGTGCCACTTGGTAGACTACTAACACTACCTACAAACACCAGAAACTAGTTGCAACTCCTGGATAGAGATCAGGTTGATTAATAAGTCGAGAGGGGCACTTAAGCATTCCAATGTGTGGTAGTAACTGTTCACGGATCACAAACACATAACTCAGTTCCTGAGGACGGTTTCACTGAGACAACCCACCATGTACTCCTACATGGCCTCTCACCACTACCTTTACCAAATCGTGTTCACACACTTAGCTTTCAACAGTAGGACATGTTCACAACTTCCCAATTCATTCCCGATGAATCAGACCTGACACAACTCTAAGCAATAGCAGGCATGACAAACAAGCATGAATGAGTAGGCACATCAGGGCTCAAATAACTCCTACTCATGCTAGTGGGTTTCATCTATTTACTGTGGCAATGACAGGTCATGCAGAGGAAAGGGGTTCAGCTACCGCAGCATGTAACAGTTGAAACGTTGTTGTCCTAATGCAGAAAAAGAGAGCAGGAGCGAGAGAGTGGGATTGTATCGGAATGAACAAGGGTGTTTTGCTTGCCTGGCACTTCTGAAGATAATATAGTTCTTCATCGGTGTCATCGAACACGTCGTCGGAACCACGTCCATCGAGAGGGGACGGTCACCGGCAAACAAAGAAGAAACACATTCAATGCCATGCAACAATATGATGCATGAATGTGACATGGCAATATGCTGTTGATTGAGCTAATGCAACTAGCAACAATTTAAATGAAGTTGGTTTGAACCCAAGGTTCAAATTCAAACTCCACATAAGACATTTCAAATGCCATTAATTCAAATTGTCACATACATTAGCTTTAGGTTCCTCAAACATGCATGAGAATGGTATAGATGGATAGATTGGATTTTTCTGATCATTTTTCATATATAATTTGTTTGATTTGGAGTTATGGTTGAATTTCTATGAATTTTAGAAGTTTGCATTAATTTCTGGAATTTTCTGAATAATTTTAAATCTAGAAAATTATTAACTGCATCAGCATGACGTCGGTGTGACGTCAGCAAGTCAACAGGGGCGGCCCAGGTCAAACTGACCAGTGGGGCCAAGTCAACGTTGACGTGGCAGGGTCAACTAACATGTGGGGTCGGCTGGTTTAATTTAAATTAAACAGGGAATAAATCCCAGAGTTAATTAGGGCACGAGGCCCACTGTCAGCGGCACATGGTTTAGTTAGCTGGGTGTTTAGCCCCTAATGACGGCGCCACGTCAGCGCACCGGCGGTTAGCGGCCGGCGACCCAACGGAGCGGCGGAGGCGCTCGGGATTCGTCGTCCGGCGACCGTTTGGCTCGCGGTTTGGTCCTACGGGGAGCTGGAGAAGTGGCGCATCCACTGGTGCCAGCGACTGGAGCTGGGGTGGCCTGTAGCAGCGGCGGCGGCGAGTTGGGCGGCGGCCGGAGCTCGGTGGTTGCGGCTGGGAGGGATAGAGCTCGCGGGCGAGGGAGCTGAGCAGGGCAGCGACGAGGGGAGGCGCTCTAGAACATGCCTGTTGCACGCGGGCAACAAGCGGGGCACAGGGAAGGCGCGGGTTGCGTCCATGGCGGAGCAGAGCTTCGGCCAGAGGTGGAGCCGCGGCTAGGGAGCGTGGAGAGGCTGGGGAAGAGGGGTAGTCGATGGAGGAGCTCACAGTGGACACGCAGAGCAGATCGGCGGGCTCGGAAAGGCGTCGGAGACGGCGAATCGACCGGCGAAGTCCGGCGAGGAGATGCGGTGGTGACGAGCTCGAAGACAACGGCGTCGAGATCCTCGGCTTGCATGGTTCGGAGAGGAGGAAGAGGAAGTCGCGGCCGTTCTTCTGGAAGCGTCGGCGAGGCAAGGGGTGCACGATGGCCTTGGTGGAGCTCGTCGGTGTTCTCGGGCTCTCGCGAACGGTCGCGGGAGAGAGGGACAGAGAGGGAAATCGCCATGGGAGAGAGAAGGAGGGGGCCAGGGGGTGCGTGGCATCCAAAGCGACGTCGGGGAGGCGGCGGGAAGCAGGAGGTGGCCGGGGCGCCTGGCCGTGCGCGCAGGGCACACGCCCGGCGTCCTTCTGTCCCAAGGAGGAGGACGATTGGCAGCTGGGCTGCACAACACTGGGCCGTCCAGGAGCTCGGCCGGTTGGTGGCGCCAGGTAGGTAAGGGTCCAGGTGAGTCTCTGTTCTTTCTATTTCTTTTTGTTTCTGTTTTCTAATTTTGCAGTTTTGTTTTAATTTGGTTTCTTAACCAAATTATTTTTGCAGCTCTCTGGAAATTATTGTGGATGCAATAAGGTTTATCCTTGAGCTCCACAAAATATTCCAGGATCATTGGAGCAATAAAAATATTTGTAGAATTTATTTGCTCCAACTCAAATACAATATGAGTTAATTCAAAAATCCATAAATGGCCAAGAAATATGCTCATGATTTTTGGCAGAGGTTTTCACCTTTATCAAAAATCATGAACATTTCCAAAGGCATTTTGGGTTCATTGAAGATTATTTTAGGTTGAACCTATTTGATTTGATCTGGTGCTAGGGTTTGAACAATCCCCATTTCAAGTTTAAAAGAAATTTAGACATGATGCAGCAACCAAGCTAGTCCAAGTGCATGGCAAGGCTAGGGATGTTACAAACAGCGTCGTCGTCGTGTTCATGGGGAGGCAACGGAATGTGTCGTGCTCATGGGGAGGAAACAGAATGCGTCGTGTTCATCGGGAGGCAACAGAACGCGTGGGAGCCAACCGGCTGGGTCGGAACGGAATGCGTGGTCGTGTTCATCGGGAGGGATTCGACGGAATAGGCGATGGAAACGAGGCCTGGCATACCGCACAATGGAGGAAACGGCCTTGTGTTCGACAGGCCATGTTCGAAACGGGATCCTGTTCATCGGGAGGGGTCTGGCGTACCGCAAAACGGACGAAATGGACCTCGTACGGTCGAAACAGGGGTCCTGTTTATCGGGAGGGGTGTGGCGTACCGCAAAATAGACAAAACAGACCTCCTATGGTCGAAACGGGGGTCCTGTTGATCGGGAGGGGTGTGGCGTACCGCAAAACGGACGAAACGGACTTGTGTTGGAGCGCTACCGTCAAAACGGGGGTCTTGTTCATCGGGAGGGGTGTGGCGTACCGCAAAATGGGACTCCACGGGATACTGTTCATCTCCATCGTCGACCTCCTCCAGCCTGCACGGGCTACCGTCGACCTCCTCCAGCCTCCACGGGCTCCTGTTCATCCAGCCTCCACCGCGCGCTACTCCACCGGCTACTGTTCAACGACCCCTCCACGGGCACCCTCCACCGTCGACTGTTCATCCAGCCCTCCACACCACGGAGTCCTGTTCAACCACCCCTCCACGGGCACCCCTCCACCGTCTACTGTTCATCCAGCCCTCCACCACACCACGGGGTCCTGTTCATCCAGAGGCAAGGCCACCGCTCACTGTTCATCCAAACCCCCCGCAACGCTCACTATTCATCCAAGAGGCAGCCTCGACCAGCTTCAGTTAGCAGCAGTAGCGAAGGAATCGCTCGATCGGGTTCAGTTAACAGCCATCGATCGATCGCTCGGGTTCAGTAACGCGTAGCCTGCAGTGCAATCGCTCGGGTTCAGTTAGAGCCCAACGCCTCACTCGGGTTCAGTTAGAGCCAACGCCTCGCACACACGCGCGTACGTGTACGAGAGAAACGCGCATCGCTCGGCCCCCGACCTCCCACCGTAACCGGGAACTCCCCGAAATTTTCCTCGCCCTCGCTTCTACCACGGTTTTTTCCGTCATGGAGGGCCCAAAGAATGTCATGCAGCTACTTCTCCGGCCCGCCTAGGATGAAAAGCCCATTTTCTGTCATGATTTTTTGTCATAGAAGTAGGAGCCCACCACATCTATGATGATACCGGGTTTTGTCACAATTATCGTCATAGAAGTGTCATATGTATGACAGGAAAAAAATTCGTTCGGCCCAAAATGTCACGGATGTGTCTTTTTTTTTGTAGTGTAATCTTAATCCATCACCTATTGGAGAAACTCATGGTCTTGATAACCCGACACAGGTAGTAAAGGTAAATTCTCTCTATAGATTTGATGAAGGTGATATTCCTCACTATAAGTCTGCTAGACAATGCTTAGAAGAGTTTGATAATTTTATTGTCAAACAAGAAAACTTCAATGCTTATTTTGGTAGACAATTGAAATACAATTCCGATATGATTGAACACTTTGAGTAATTACATGGATAATGTTAAGGGTGAACTTAAACTCATTAGTAAACATGCTTCTATGGTTACCACTCAAGTAGAACAAGTACTTAAGGCTCAAAATGATTTGCTCAATGAATTGACTAGTAAGAAAAATGATTATGATGTTAGAGTGGCTACTAGAACTGGTAAAATGACTTAGGAACCTTTGTATCCTGAAGGCCACCCTAAGAGAATTGAACAAGATTCTCAGAGAAATAATATAGATGCACCTAGGCCTTCTAAAAAGAAGAAAAAGAAAAATGATATGACTTTGCATGCTTCTAGTGAACCTATTGCTGAACCACCTGAGAATACAAATGATATATCTATTTCTGATGCTGAAACACTATCCGGTAATGAACATGAACCTAATGAAAATGCTAATGATGATGTTCATGATGATGCTCAACCTAGTAATGATAATGATGTCGAAATTGAACCTGCTGTTGTTCTAGATAACCCACAATCAAAGAATCAACGTTATGATAAAGAGACTTTGTTGCTAGGAAACACGGTAAAGAAAGGGAGCCATGGGTTCATAAACCCATGCCTTTTCCTCCCAAACCATCCAAGAAAAAATATAATGAGGACTTTGAGCGCTTTGCTGAAACGATTAGACCTATCTTTTTGTGTATGCGATTAACTGGTATGCTCAAAATGAGTCCTTATGCTAAGTATATGAAAGAAATTGTCACAAATAAAAGAAAGATATCGGAAGCTGAAATTTCCACCATGCTTGCTAATTATACTTCTAAGGGTGGAATACCAAAGAAACTTGGAGATCCAGGAGTACCCACTATACCATGCTCCATTAAAAGAAACTATGTTAAAACTGCTTTATGTGATCTTGGAGCCGGTGTTAGTGTTATGCCTCTCTCTTTATATCGTAGACTTGATTTGAATAAGTTGACACCTACTGAAATATCTTTGCAAGTGGCTGATAAATCAACTGCTATACCTGTCGGTATTTGTGAGGATGTGCCTGTTGTGGTTGCAAACGTTACTATTTTAACGGACTTTGTTATTCTTGATATTCCCGAGGACGATAGTATGTCTATTATTCTCAGAAGACCCTTTTTGAATACTGCAGGGGCTGTTATTGATTGCAACAAAGGCAATGTCACTTTTCATGATAATGGTAATGAGCATATGGTACACTTTCCGAGAAAACAACCACAGGTCCACAGTATTAATTCTATTGGAAAAATTCCATCGAATATTTTTGGAGGTTTTGAATTTCCTCTTCCTACTGTCAAGAAGAAATATGATATTCTTATTATTGGGGATGTGCATATCCCCGTTGAGGTAACATAGTGTTATTCGAAATTTCTCCGGTTCCATGTTATTCAGAATGAGTTTGCTAACAAGACCTGATCAACCTTGTTAGTGGATTCCTTTTGATGAACATGAGATGGATGAAACTAAAAGGCACAACCTTCTGTACCTTTTGTTATTTAGTTGAAATAAAGTAAAAATAGTATTTTTCTGTCTGTTTTCTGATTTATCCGTGCAATATAAAAATACCCCGAAAATAAAAGTTCTCCAAATGCCCTGAAAATGGAATATGATTTTTTCTGAAATATTTGAGAATATCTGGCACTAAGAACACTGCAAGGGGAGCAAGCACCTGGCCACGAGGGTCCAGGGCGCGCCCCCTGCCTCGTGGGCCCATTGTGGATCCCCTCCACTTATTCCTGCACCCACACACTTCTTCTTCCTCCCAAAAAAATCACCATCCAGCTCAAGCACGAGTTCTAGCTCATTTTGCTGCGATTTTTGATCTCCCTGGTTAAAGCACCTCTCACAAAACTGCTTGGGGGATTGTTCCTTGGTATGTGACTCCTCCATTGGTCCAATTAGTTTTTGTTCTAGTGCTCTATTCATTGCAAATTTGTGCTGCCTAGGTGACCATGTTCTTGAGCTTGCATGTCAAATTTATATGGTTCTAAGTAGTTCTACTGCATGATATAGGATCTAGGCACTTGTAGGAGTAGTTGCTATCAATTTTGTTGAGCTTGGTTCACTTTTGTCTGAAGTTACTAAAAAATTCAGAAATTTTTCAGAGGAAGAAATAGCTTAGGAAAATGTACCAAGGTGGTTCTTCAAGGAAGCAAGGACCCATGCTTGCAATGCATGATGCTGACGATGAGCCACCAAGGGACGCTCCAGTGCAGCCTTGTGAATGGCCTTCAGAAAACTTTATGGATCGAGCGGCAATCAAAGAAGAATTTAACGCATATTTGCGTAACGCTGATCTTGTGAGCTTTGAGGAAGAAAAGTGCCGCCAGTACCACTATCTCACTAGTTCCTTTGTGAGGAGGTTTGAATTTTCAGCTTCACGTAATTCTCCAACTGTCCTGTTTGATCTTTATGAAAATTCTTTTACGATGGACTTAGAGGATTTTACCACTGCTTGCAAACTTCCACAATGGGGTAGTGCTAGTGAACCTCGCAAATCTGAATTTAGAAATTTTCTTGCTATTATAACTGTGGGGGAATCTAGAGACATAACACAAGCTACCATAGGGAGCATTCATTTTCCTGCTATACATTATTTTGCTCTCTTCATAGGTAGATGTGATAACCCACAAGTATAGGGGATCGCAACAACTTTCGAGGGTAGAGTATTCAACCCAAATTTATTGATTCGACACAAGGGGAGCCAAAGAATATTGTCAAGTATTAGCAGCTGAGTTGTCAATTCAACCACACCTAGAAACTTAGTATCTGTAGCAAAGTGTTTAGTAGCAAAGTAATATGATAGTGGTGGTAACGGCAACAAAAGTAAAGACAACAAAAGTAATGTTTTTGGTATTTTGTAGTGATTGTAATAGTAGCAGCGGGAAAGTAAATAAGCGAGAACCAGTATATGAAAAACTCGTAGGCACCGGATTGGTGATGGATAATTATATCGGATGTGGTTCATCATGTATCAGTCATAACATAGGGTGACACAGAACTAGCTCCAATTCATCAATGTAATGTAGGCATGTATTCCGTGTATAGTCATACGTGCTTATGGAAAAGAACTTGCATGACATCTTTTGTCCTACCCTCCCGTGGCAGCGGGGCCCTATTGGAAACTAAGGGATATTAAGGCCTCCTTTTAATAGAGAACCGGAACAAAGTATTAGCACATAGTGAATACATGAATTCCTCAAACTATGGTCATCACCGGGAGTGGTCCCGATTATTGTCACTTCGGGGTTGCCGGATCATAACACATGGTAGGTGACTATAGACTTGCAAGATAGGATCAAGAACTCACATATATTCATGAAAACATAATAGGTTCAGATCTGAAATCATGGCACTCGGGCCCTAGTGACAAGCATTAAGCATAGCAAAGTCATAGAAACATCAATCTCAGAACATAGTGGAAACTAGGGATCAAACCCTAACAAAACTAACTCGATTATATGATAAATCTCATCCAACCCATCACCGTCCAGCAAGCCTACGATGGAATTACTCACGCACGGCGGCGAGCATCATGAAATTGGTGATGGAGGATGGTTGATGATGACGACGGCGACGAATCCCCCTCTCCGGAGCCCCGAACGGACTCCAGATCAGCCCTGCCGAGAGGTTTTAGGGCTTGGCGGCGGCTCCGTATTGTAAAACGCAATGATTTCTTCTCTCTGATTTTTCTCTCTCCGAAAGCAGATGTATAGAGTTGGAGTTGGCGTCGGAGGGCATCCAGGGGGGCCATGAGGTAGGGGCGCGCCCTAGAGGGGGGGCGGCCCCCACCCTCATGGACAGGGTGTGGGCCCCCTGGTCTTCATCTTTGGCGAGGATTTGTTATTGTTTTTTCTAAGATGTTCCGTGGAGTTTCAGGACATTCCGAGAATATTTGTTTTCTGCACATAAAACAACATCATGGCAATTCTGCTAAAAACAGCGCCAGTCCAGGTTAGTTCCATTCAAATCATACAAGTTAGAGTCCAAAACAAGGGAAAAAGTGTTTGGAAAAGTAGATATGATGGAGACGTATCAACTCCCCCAAGCTTAAACCCTTGCTTGTCCTCAAGCAATTCAGTTGACAAACTAAAAAAGAAAAACAAAAACTTTACAAACTCTGTTTGCTCTTGTTGTTGTAACTATGTCAAGCCATCATTCAAGTTTTCAGCATATATCATAACTAACCACATTTGTAATAATTCTCAGGTCTCATAATTACTCATATCAATAGCATAATCAACTAGCAAGCCATAATAATAAATCTCGGATGACAACACTTTCTCAGAACAATCATAATATGATATAACAAAATGGTATCTCGCTAGCCCTTTCTGAGACCGCAAAACATAAATGCAGAGCACCTTTAAAGATCAAGGACTGACTAGACATTGTAATTCATGGTAAAAGAGATACAATCATAGTCACACCCAACATAGATTAATAGTGATGAATACAAATGACAATTGTGCTCTCCAGCTAGTGCTCTTTAATAAGAGGGTGATGACTCAACATAAAAGTAAATAGATAGGCCCTTCGCAGAGGGAAGCAGGGATTTGTAGAGGTGACAGAGCTCGGTTTTGAAATAGAGATAAATTGTATTTTGAGCGGTATACTTTCATTGTCAAAATAACAACTAAGAGATGGTGATATCTTCCATGCTAGACACATTATAGTCGGTTCCCAAACAGAATGGTAAAGTTTATACTCCCCCTCCACCAACAAGCATCAATCCATGACTTGCTCGAAACAACGAGTGTCTCCAACATACATCAGGTCCCAGGGGGAGTTTTGTTTGCAATTAATTTTGATTTAGTTTGCATAAAGCATGGGACTGGGCATCCCGGTGACCAGCCATTTTCTCATGAGTGAGGAGCGGATTCCACTCCTCTTGAGAATAACCTGCCTAACATGGAAGATAAGGACAACCTTGGTTGATACATGAGCTATTCGAGCATACAAAATAGAATGTTTATTTGAAGGTTTAGAGTTTGGCACATACAAATTTACTTGGAACGGCAGGTAGGTACCGCATATAGGAAGGTATAGTGGACTCATCTGGAATAACTTTGGGGTTTAAGGGGTTGGATGCACAAGCAGTAATCCCGCTTAGTACAGGTGAAGTCTAGCAAAAGACTGGGAAGCGACCAACTAGAGAGCGACAACAGCCATGTACATGCATTAAAATTAATAAACATTGGATGCAAGCATGAGTAGGATATAATCCACCATGAACATAAATATCATGAAGTCTATGTTGATTTGTTTCAACTACATGCGTGAACATGTGCCAAGTCAAGTCACTTAAATCATTCAAAGGAGGATACCACCCCATCATACCGCACCATACTCATCTCAATAGCATGTTGGCACACAAGGTAAATCATTATAACTCATAGCTAATCAAGCATGGCACAAGCAACTATGATCTCTAATTGTCATTGCAAACATGTTTATTCATAATAAGCTGAATCAAGAACGACGGACTCATCATATTTACAAAAACAAAAGAGGTCGAGTTCATACCAGCTTTTCCCATCTTAGTCAGTTCATCATATATCATCATAATTGCCTTTCACTTGCACGATTGAACGGTGTGAATAATAATAAGAGTGCACGTGCATTGGACTAAGCTGGAATCTGCGAGCATTCAATAAACAGGAGAAGACAAGGCAATATGGGCTCTTGGTTAAATCAACAATACTGCATATAAGAGCCACTTCAACGATTTAATCATGGTCTTCTCCTACTGGCCTCAAAGAAAAGAAAAAAATAAAAACTATTTACACGGGAAAGCTCCCAACAAGCAAAAGAAGAACGGGAAATATTTTTGGGTTTTCTTTTTAATTACTACTACAGCAAGAAAGGTAAACTACTGCTAATTTTTTTGTTTTTCTTAAGGTTTAACAAACACACAAGAAGATAGCAGGAAAAAGAAAATAAACTAGCATGGATATTACAGTGAAAGAGTATGAGCAATGACATCTAGCAATGAGTGTGTGTGAGTATAAATGTAATGTCGGTGAGAAATACGTACTCCCCCAAGCTTAGGCTTTTGGCCTAAGTTGGTTTATTGCCAGGGATAGCCCGGCGGATACCCGTAAGTGTAGCTGGGGTCGTACTGTGATATAGCAGTTATCGCCTGCTGAGCTGCAGCGTGGAGTCGGGTTGTTTCCGCTCTCCTCTCGTAATCATGTGCCTCCTCTCTGGTAATAGTATATCCTCATTTCGTCTGAAAATCAAAGAAGGCAGGAGCAGGGAGAATAATACGGACAACGTGCCGTTTGTTAAAAATTAAACGATATAGGAGAGGTGATTCAGGCCTCTCGACAAACTGGTGCAAAGCCATAGAGTTATAATCTAAATATGAAAGAGGCAACCCCGTATCACCCTCTCGGATGTCTATCTCAAGAAAATTAGCTAAGCGGGTTGCATAAATTCCTCCAAAGAAATCTCCATTATGTCTATTATGATGCAACCTACGAGCTACAATGGCTCCCATATGATAAGATTGGTCTCCTAAAACAGCACTCCTAAGAATGCTGAGGTCAGGGACACACATGTGACATGCTTCATCCTTAGCATTTATGCATCTACCGATGAAAAGAGCAAAATAATGTATAGCAGGAAAGTGAATGCTCCCTATGGTAGCCTGCGTTATATCTCTAGATTTCCCTACAGTTATACTAGTAAGAAAGTTTCTAAATTCAGATGTAGGGGGATCCCTAATACTGCCCCATGATGGAAGTTTGCAAGCAAGAGTGAAATCCTGTAAGTCCATGGTATAAGATTTGTCATAAAGATCAAACATGACTGAAGGAGAATTACGCGAAGATGAATACTCAAACCTCCTCACAAACGAACTTGTGAGATCATGATACTGGGGGCATTTGTTAGCCTCAAAATCCTCAAGACCGGCATTGCGCAAATATGCTTCGAATTCTTCTTTGATTCCCGCACGGTCCATAAAATTTTCCGACGGCCATTCGCAAGGCCGTACTGGAGCGTCTCTTGGTGGATCCTCGTCAGCATCACGCATAGCAATTCTGGGTCCTTGCTTCCGTGAAGAACCACCTTGGAACATCTTCCTAAGCATATTGCTTTTCTCTGAAAAATTTCTGAAATTTTTAGTAACTTCAAACAAAAGTGAACCAACCTCAATAAAACTGATAACAACTACTCCTACAAGTGCCTAGTGCCTATATCAGGCATCAGAACTACTTGGAACCATATAACTTTGACATGCAAGCTCAAGAACATGGTCACCTATGCAGCATAAATTTGCAAAGAATAGAGCACTAGAACAAAAACCAATTGGACCAATGGAGGAGTCACATACCAAGGAACAATCTCCCCAAGCAGTTTTGCGAGAGGTGCTTTGAGCAAGGAGATCGAAAATCATAGCAAAAGTGGCTGGAACTCGTGCTTGAGTTGGTTTTTCGGGTTTGTGTGAGGCAGAGGAAGAAGATGGGTGCAGGGATAAGTGGAGGAGGGCCACCGTGGGCCCACGAGGTAGGGGGCGCGCCCTCCACCCTCGTGGCTAGGTGGCAGATCCTCCCGTGGTAATTTTTGCACAGTAAACCCTCAAATATTCCCGAAAAAATCATATTAAATTGGCATGTCATTCTGAGGATTTTATTTTCGGGATATTTTTATATTGCACGGATAAGTCAGGAAACAGACAGAAAAATACTATTTTTTACTTTATTTCAACTAAATTACAGAAAGTATAGAGAGGGTACAGAAGGTTGTGCTTCTAGTTTCATCCATCTCATGCTCATCAAAAGGAATCCACTAACAAGGTTGATCAAGTCTTGTTAACAAACCCATTCCGATAATCATGAAACCGGAGAAATCTCGAATAACACTAGGTTACCTCAACGGGGATATGCACATCCCCACAAATACCGATAGGTATAGCAGTTGATTTATCAGTGGACCGTGGAGTTTTAACAAGGATCTGATAGTGATGGAAAAATTTGTGCCCAGTAAAACAATTGATGAGTATGAATTCAAGTTTATTCCTATCTGGGTCAGAGTCTACGGTATCCCCATGGGCTTGATGACTTCTGAAACAGGAGAATTGATTGGGAAGAATATAGGGGAAGTACTTGACATTGACCTGGATCATAATGGAATCGCAATGGGCGAATTTATGAGAATTAAAGTCCAGATGTACATCACAGTGCCAATTACAAGATTCTTTACTTTAGAAATTGAAAATGATGAGGAAGAACAAGATATGCATGAGGAGTTGATGGGCGCTGAGGCGGAGGAAGAAAATAAGAGTAAGAAAGAGATGAAGATTATTAATTTCAAATATGAACATCTTCCGGACTTCTGCTACAGCTGCGGCATTATTGGGCACACAGAGAGATCATGCCCATCCACCAATAGAAGAGGGGCAGCAAGACAATTTGGGCCAGATTTAAGGGCGCTCATCTATAAGGGTAGCGCTAATGAAGAAAAGAGCAAAAGCTCTAGCGATAGAGGGAACTTCTGGCGTACAAACAGCACTGGAAGTCAAGATAGTAAGCAGGGGAGCGACAGTCCATCATGGAGGAAAATCACCCAATTAGAAATGGAGGAAAATAGAAAAAGGGAAGGGGAGGAGAAAGGAGTTACCAGGCCTTGGAAGACTATCCAGAATGACCAAACTAGGTCGAGTGAAGGAAAAAACTGTTGTTGGAGGACAAATCAAAATCTTCTGATTTAAAGGAGGAGAAAACAAAAGCAGATCATGCACCCAAAGAAGTAACTGTTAACAACCAAGGGCTGGGGCGGGAAATTGAACCAAATATGGAACATAGAGAAGCAATCAAAGAAGACGCAAGGAAAACACAGGTGGAAACAGAAGGACAAAGTAAATTTGAAGAGGAAGATTTAAAGGGTGGGAAGAAACTGAATCAGGGTACCTTCAAACGATATAAAAGGACCCAAAGCATTCAGCATCAGGAAAAATCATTTCAAGCAGAGGGAAAGAAAAGGAGTGTTGATCTGATGGAGGTAGACTTGGAGGCCAAAATATTAAAGAAAGCAAGGATGGATGTTGATGAAGAGGTTGCAGAGGTTGAGAAGAAGGAAATGATAAAATTAAAAAGTGGAAACGCTGGGCTGCAGGGACAGCCTGGCGAGCAAAAATGAAGATCGTGGCTTGGAACTTCCGGGGATTGGGAAATGGCCCGGCAGTTAGAGGGCTTCTGGATCTCCAGAAGCGGGAGGACCCAGACATCCTTTTCCTGTCTGAAACTAGAATGGACGAGAAAAGGATGAAACACGTTAGGTGGTTACTAGCTATGTCAAAGATGGTAGTTAAGGATAGTATGGGGAGAAAAGGTAAAAGTGGGGGCCTAGTTCTTTTCTGGAAAGAGGGCATTAATGTGGAACTTCATAATTACTCAAATTATCACACTGATGTAGAGATTATTGAAAGAGATGGTTTTAGATGGAGACTCACTGGTATATATGGGGAGCCAGCCTTAAATAAAAAGGAAAAAACTTGGAGGCTATTGAGGAATCTTAATGCACATATGGAGAGGCCTTGGTTATGTTTGGGAGATTTCAACGAAGTCTTGCATAATCATGAAAAGAGAGGAGGCCAACCAAGAAAACAGATCCACTTGGACAGATTCAAAGAAACCCTCGAACACTGTGGATTGAGGGACTTGGGATATAAAGGGGATAAGTACACATGGAGGAACCACAACCATAAAGCGACAGATTATGTAAAGGAGAGATTAGATAGAGTAGTAGCATCCGAAGGTTGGTGCAGAAGGTTTCCTCAGACCAGTGTCATAAACGGAGATCCTAGACATTCAGACCATAGACCAATCATAGTCAACACCGGAGGAGCTACAAATATTTCATGTTCTACCAAGGGACAGAACTTCAGATTTGAAGCCAAGTGGTTGAAGGAAGAAGACTGTGAGAGTATTGTTTGCCGGGCTTGGCAGGAAGCACAAGTCAAAAATCCATTCAATGTGTCGCAAGGACTCAGTAAGGTAGCAAGAGAACTAAAAGAATGGGATACAAAGGTCCTGGGTGACCTGAATCAGAAATGAAATCTTTAGAAAAAGAAATAGAACAGAACAGATTACGGGACATATCCCAGGACCAGGTGAATCGCGAGGTTGTACTAAAGGAAAAAATAAACAAGTTGGAGCAACAACAAGATATTTACTGGAAGCAGAGGGCGCATGTGAATTGGTTGAAAGAAGGAGATAAAAATACTAGTTACTTCCATGCTTTTGCTTCAGATAGGAAAAAGAGGAACACCATCAAAAGATTGAGGAAAGAGGATGGGAGCTGGGTAGAGGATCAATCAAATCTGAAAGATCTAGTTTACAACTACTTCTCAGATTTATTCATCTCAACTGGCCTGACAGATAATACGAATGTCACACGGCATGTTTGCCCAAAAGTAGATAAACACATGAACCAAATATTATGTGCCGAATATTCAAGAGAAGAAGTGAAATCTGCAATAGACGATATTGGTGATCTCAAAGCTCCAGGGCCAGATGGAATGCCAGCCTTATTTTACAAGAGATTCTGGCATATTGTGGGAGAGAAGGTGATAGATGAAGTACTAAGGGTGCTGAGAGGGGGTGACATGCCCTTGGGCTGGAATGACACAATGGTGGTCCTCATCCCCAAGGTACACAATCCTGAAAAATTAAAAGATTTGAGGCCAATCAGCCTGTGCAATGTAGTGTATAAAATCATCTCCAAATTAATCACTAACAGGCTAAAAATCATTATGCCTGAGATTATATCGTATAACCAAAGTGCATTCATCCCTAGGAGAATTATCTCAGATAATATTCTGTTGGCATATGAATTAACACATTTTTTGCAGAATAAACGAAGGGGAAGGAAGGGGTACGCGGCCTTGAAGTTGGATATGAGCAAAGCCTACGATCGTGTGGAATGGGCTTTCCTCGATGACATGTTGATGAAGCTGGGCTTTGATAGAAGATGGATCAGCTTGGTGATGAAATGTGTGACCACAGTTAAATATCAAATCAAGATAAATCAAGATGTAACAGAGACCATTACTCCTACCAGAGGACTTCGACAAGGTGATCCTTTGTCCCCATATCTTTTCTTAATATGTGCAGAAGGCTTTTCGGCTTTACTGCAAGAAGCGGACATGCATAAAAAGATAGAAGGAATTAAAGTCTCTGTTAGGGCGCCAAGCGTTAATCATCTTCTGTTAGCAGATGATTCCCTACTTCTCATGAAAGCGGAAGCAAGCAATGCGCAGGAGATAGAGAGAATTTTGGAAACCTATGCAACTTGCTCGGGTCAAGTGATCAACAAAGATAAATCTGCAATCATGTTTAGCAAGAACACACGCGACACAGATAAACAATAAGTGATGGGGATCCTTCAATTAAGACGTGAAACAAGATCAGAGAAATACTTGGGCTTACCGGTGTTCATTGGCAAATCTAAAAGCAGGGCGTTTGAGTATTTGAAGGAAAAACTATGGAAGAGGATTCAAGGTTGGAAGGAAAGAATGCTTTCAAATGCAGGGAAAGAAATCCTAATTAAGGCTGTAGTGTTAAAACTAAATAACTCTTGTGGTTATTAGGGAATAATCCCCGCTCCTTCCTAGATGTGCGGTTGCACACTTCCAGCAACCGTCACGGCGGTTCCTGGAATGGCATCTCTACGGACCATCGTGTCCCTCCGAGGCAACTGTTCCCATTGTATATAAGTGCTTATTCATCATCAATAAAGAGTGGTTGGAATCATTTGTTCTCTCTCTCGATTAGTTTCAATACGTTATCAGCACGCTCCTAGCCAAGAGCGATTTGGCCGAGAGAAAGCAATGGGAGTCGGCGTCCTCGATGACCGAAGACGACCGAAGCGCGCGATGCAGCCCTCGCGCCGTCGTCGCCGGCCGCATCAGGCCATAGCCGTTCCTGGCCGCGTCCGCGCCGCTCCCCGGCCTCCGCGGCCGCGCCGAGCCTGTCCGCGCCGCCGGACTTGCGCCCGCGCCGTGCCCGTGGCCACCCAGCGCCCTGCCGCGCCGCGCTGCACCTTGCCGCCCGGCCCCCGCGCCGCTCACCGGCCTCTGCGCCGCGTCCCAGCCTCCGCGGCCCGAGCATGGCGTGGCTGGCTCCGGCCGCCCACTCCCGCTCCAGGCTGTGGCCGCGCCCCGCCCGTGGCGCCTGCCCCGCGCGCTCCACCAGCACGCCCATCCTGGCGTTCCTACCGCAGCCCAGCCGGCGAGCCAAGGCGGTGGTGCACAAGCTAGTATGGCTATGGCGCTCTTTACGGGAGAAAATCCCAATCACGGGAACTACTCATGTGAAAGAGATAGAATCTTATCTCTTCGCAAGTTTTGCACTCTAGCCCCTGCGGCTTTACCTATTTTTGAATAGGCCAAAACTTGTATTAATTGTGATTTTACGGTTAATTCTAGCAGTGATTTATTCCTGTTTTAGACCGTTAAATCTGGTACATATATTTTTGTACCATTTTCTGTTGAATACCAATGTATTCCAGATACTAAATTGATGTTATATATTTCCACGTTTATCATGTGTTGAGATTAATTACGTCATTTGCAATTGAGATTTTTCATCTCTTGCAAAGATAATTTCAGTACCTCCACGGTACTGGTTTGTGATTGAGAATTTTCTTTTCTCGCAAAACAATCTCATTGCGATTGAGATTAATTTTCTTTCACAAAATATTAATTCACTTTGCTGAATTATCTTGCAACTTGATACAAGATCATCTCATTTAATTTGAGGTCTATACAATTCAAGATTTTCACTTGAACATCAAGTTTGCAACATCATTACTATTCATTATAATAGTAGTGTATTTCTGTTGAGTACGATGTACTCCGAAATGTATGTATCTCCATGTTCGCTACATGTCGAGATTAATACGTCTATTTGCAATTGAGATTTTCAATTTCTTGCAAATATTGAATGCAAAATTCTAGTTGTTTTTCAAATTGATGCTTGAGATCACAAGGTAGTCATATGGATCTACTGCATATGCAGATTATCGATGACTACTGATAAAGCCTACATTTTGTCGTTCTCGACATTATGATTGCTTTACAAAGTGCTCTCCTACACATTTCACTAAGTCATGACATAAGGCATTACGAGTGAGTATCTACTGATTTCATCAGATTATACTCCCTAGTGCTGCGAGATCTACTCCATTTTGGAGATTATCTTCAAGGTGTCATATTTAGCAATTTGAGATTCACACTAATGGTTTCAAGATAACTTCTTGAAATACCCATTGATTTTGCTAAATTCATTACAACATCAATCATGATGGTCTTTAATTTACCGACTGTAAATTAATTATCTATGGTTTACCCATAGAGATATCATATGGCTATAGAATTTGAGGCATTCGCCCTTAATGGCCACCACTGCCCTATCTAGGCCATGGACATCCTGATCACTCTTGTGTCTCATGGGATAATGTGTGCAATCCAGGATTCACTTCTGGTCAGGATCGCACCGCTAACAGAAAAATGGTGTCTTATTAATCATAAGGCATTAGATTCAGATCTTGGCATCTGGTTATTCTGTATCAGCAATTCCTGGGATACAATGAACCTCAAGGGCAAAGGTTTGAGTCTTACTTCAACCTTTAATCCGACATCACCAGTTGTGACGGGACCCTATGAGCACGGAGAATGTGATGGTTGAATATGCCTCAACCGACATGTTTGGAGACTACGAATAGTCTTTCAATCTCTTGAGTGGTCAATATAATGTCCATTTACGATGGTGTAACAACAACATAAGTATTTTTGTCATCATATATTGTATATCACAATATATTGTATCAGCACTTTCATACAAATTCATTTGTACGTATTCTATATATCCGACAGTGATTTTTCTTGAGAATTTTCATGTCTATATATAGATTTCTACGGGAGTCAATCCGATGAAAAATGATGTGTGCCTTGTGAACATATGCACCACAAACTCTATACTCAAGGAAATCCAATGTTTCCACTCTCATTGAGAGAAAGGAGATATTTTAAAATCGCTAGACGCGATGAGGTATTTGTTGGCTCAACTCGAGTCATATTTACGATCCCTGTGGGTACTCGAGTAATGTCGGGATGCTTTATTGCTTCCCAAGTTTAACTCGTACCCTACTAAGCTATAGAAATATTCGTCAAAATGGTTTTCATAGCGAAACTTATGCTGACAAGAAAGAGAAATACATTCTCTTTACCATATGCAACGGATATGCCAAGCACATTCTCTATGTATCATCTGGATTGTACTACACATACTACAAAACCCGTAGCACATGTTGCGCCAAAGATAGTTTTCCAAAATGTCTTGTACATGAAAAACTTGGCATACTCGCCTTGGTCATCGAGACATTGGGTTGAAACCGAAACTATCAGCAATTCCATTGGTTTATGATTATTATGATGCTAAATTCTAACAATATTTGGATTTTGTGTGCACTACATGTGACACAGGGTAGCTAATTTTAAGGATTGCGCACCTTAAAGTTTACGCTGAACCACTCAGACTCCTTGAATGCATCAAGTCGAGGTAAGTGGTTTTTCCCAACCATTGACTAGACTATTCAGGTATCCATGGTTTTCCAAAGACACATCTACATGATGGTCTCAAGTGTGCTTTATTCACACGAAACCATTGGCTCATTATCCTGACATCGATTTCAAGCAAATCGAATGGATAGCATTGCAAAATTCTCCTTGAGTGCCTTTTTCTATGGCCCCGGATTGAAATTTAGCAATTTGTCCTAATGTCTAGACTCAAAATGGTTTGGTAGAATCCCATCCAAAGAATTGAGCTCATTGCATGATCTTTACTTTGAAATTGCAACTTACCAACTTTACATTGGAGTCATGCAGTTTTACACGCTCATGACCAAACTGCGTAATATTATTCCCCTCTATCTTTGATATGTGGAAATCTATCAAGTATTTCCTATCTACGGTAATTCGGTTGCGTACCGATATCACCACCTGGCATACAACATTGGCCCCTCAACATATAGTTGGGATCTATGTGAGGAATAACTGTATTTCCGTCAATGCCTCGAGCCCCTCGCATGGGGAGTTATTCAAGGCCAGTATGCTGATTCATGAGGAATATTTCCAGGCATTAGGGGGAGATTTCAAGTACCATAAAGAATGCCAGGAAATTAGTGGAATGTTCAACACATTTCTACCTCAATTCCACGTACTCAAAGATCTGAACCATGCGTTCAGAAGGTTTGCAACACATTGCAAATAACCTGCCAGATTCATTTACTGACTATACAGGTGTCACGCAATCCTACAATCCTGCAAAAATATGTCGGAAAGAGTGGAGGTACCAAATAAAACCACTCAACTCCTTGTTCAAAGCAATAGGGGGAGAAGTACGACAATAGTGCATCAGGATTCAGCTTCTTGCAAGCAAGGATATCAAGGCCTCTGAATCAGTAAATGCAGGTCAACTTCACGTTGACAGACACCTGATGGGTAGTATACACCCAGTGGACGGGAAACCTCCACCAACCCAGGTCATAGTGCACACAATGACCGAGACATCGGGATACCCGACTCAATCGCATTGGGAAATCGCGAGCAGTCACTATGGGTAACGATATTTCCATCAACTATATATTGATATATAGATTCTGGAGAATCATATAACCGGAAGTCTATAATTGTCGACATACATTTCTCAACTAGATTGCAAAACCTTTCACATGATTCAAGTCCAAAGACCATGGCCATGGCAAAGTGTGAACAACACTCGGACTGAACTCAAGCAAAGGATATAATCTAGGTAGAAATGATCTTGCTCAATAATGGGAAGGTATTCATAAGCAATACCTACACCAGTTTTCTTCTGAAAACAGAATTGAGAACAACGAGGTGGTGAAACAAAGAGCAAGTATTGTAGCACAATGGGTTCACGCAGATACCCAACTATTCTCCAGAGGTGGAAGAGGATTCAAGGTTGGAAGAGGATTTGAAGGAGAAAGTATGGAAGAGGATTCAAGGTTGGAAGGAAAGAATGCTTTCAAATGCAGGGAAAGAAATCCTAATTAAGGCTGTAGCACAAGCAATCCCCATATATGCAATGGCGTGCTTTGATATAACCAAAACCCGGTGTGATCAGATGAGCACCATGATATGCAGATACTGGTGGAATCAAGATGACAAAGAGCACAAAATCCATTGGATTAGTTGGGAAAGATTATCACAACCAAAAAGGGAGGGTGGATTAGGCTTCCGTGATCTTCATGCCTTCAACATGGCTATGCTTGCAAGACAAGCTTGGAGACTCCTTCAAAATCCACAATCCTTATGTTCTCAGGTGCTCTCAGCAAAATACTTTGCAGATGGCCATATCATAAAGGCAAAACCAGTTAGGGGAATGTCGTACTCATGGCGAAGTATCTTAAAAGGAGTAAGGCTCCTAAATGAAGGTATAATATGGCGCATAGGAGATGGCCGAAGTGTTAATATCTGGAAAGACCCTTGGTTACCAAGGAATTATACTCGAAGGCCAATTACTCAAAGAGGGCAAAATATAATTCAAAAAGTCTCGGAGTTGATAGATCCAGTAACAGGAGGTTGGGATGAAGCCATGGTCAATCAGACATTTTGCGAGGAGGATGCCAATTTAATTCTGTAGATCCCTATAAGCGAGGACTTAGAAGACAAGGTAGCATGGCACTATGATAAAAAGGGCATTTTTTCGGTAAAGTCAGCTTATAAAGTCGTTGTTGATTGGGAGGCCAAGAAAACTAATAAAGCCATTCAATTAACTGCTGGTATCTCACAGAGTACATATATGTTTGATTGGAAGAAGTTGTGGAAACTGCCCCTCCCAAACAAAGTACTTCACTTCCTCCGGAGATTTGCAAATAATAGCCTGCCTTTACGCCACAAGCTAATTAGAAGAGGGGTTGATGTCAGCCCAAAATGCCATGTCTGTAACATTTATTATGAAGATGGAGGGCACTGTTTTTTCAAATGCAAGCAAGCTAAGCAGGTTTGGAGGGCTGCACAATTGGAGGATATGAGGGCACTGCTTGTAGAGTGCATCAACCCACAAGATGCTCTTACAGAAATTTTTAAGCGCAAAGAAGAGGAGATCTCCAAGATATGCACACTCCTATGATTGCTGTGGTATGAGAGAAACAGAGCAAATGCTGGAGAATGTTCAAGAAATTGCATAGAAATCGTATCATCAGTTGAACAACATAAGATGGAGTTCTTGGAATATAGCAAGAAGGGGAAACATAATAGGAGTGTGGCTAAACAGAGCAGATGGATACCCCCACTTGGTCCTTACCTGAAGATAAATATTGATGGAGCTTTCCAAGCGGAAAGTCATACAGGTGGTTGGGGCTATATAATCAGGAACTCGGAGGGGTTGGTTGAAGCTGCTGGAGCAGGGAAGCTGCAGAATTTATCAGACGCTCTTCATGCAGAAACTACAGCATTTATCATGGCAGCAAGACGAGCCGGAGAGATAGGGTGCAGTCGGGTTATTTTCGGAACTGACGCTTTAGCACTAAAGCAAGCTGTGTTGGGTGTTGAATATGACCTCTCTTTACATGGTGCTCTGTTCTTGGAAGTCAAGTATTTACTGAGTATGTATTTTGATGATGCAACTGTAAAATGGTGCTCAAGATCATGTACTTCTGTTGCCCATGTACTCGCGTCTTATGGCGCAGGTTTGGAGGCTGGAAGCCAGCACCACTGGCTTACAGAACTCCCAGACTTTGTATCATCTGTAGTTGCTGGCGCCTGTGAAAGTACTGGAATCTGAGTGTTCCTTCTCAAAAAAAAGTCTAACAAGAGGCATGAAACCCGCCTGGTCATGGTTGCGTGAAGCGTGCACAATCAAAAGCGTCTTTTTCCTCAACTGCAGGCCGGCGTGAAATCGCGCACAACAAAACAAGTCTCGCCACTGCTATATACTAGCTATACCCGCGCGGCGTGCCGCCGCGCCCGGTTGATACTTAGTGTTTGTAGGTGGCATCTTTGTTGTACACATTGAAATTCAAATTGAAGTAACGAAACTATGAGAATAATTTTGTATTCTCGACAAAGAAGTAATGTATAGAAGCAAACTGAAAAGGATAAATTTATTGTCACCATACGTGATGCATTCTAGATCGATAACAGACGCTATGTAAAGTTTGCATCGGTCAAACAATATAAATTGATGAAACTCTACTCTCTCTCTCTCTCTCTCTCTCTCTCTCTCTCTCTCCATAGAATTGCATCAATATATTTTTTAAAATTATCACTACCACTCACAAAAACACATGTTTTACATACTGGGTCTCAAATTCATCAACACTGAACATACAAGTGCACAGATAAGTGCTCTACAGGTTTGTACAAACTGAAGAAATTCATTGCCACTGAACAGAAGTAAAACAAAACATACAAAGTCATTGGCATTGAACATCTAACTCCCTGTTGTACTACTCCCTTGTTCACCAAGGGCTGATTAATCTGCATTGCGTGATCTGCTAGACTGACAGCCTATAATAATATTCAGTTTTTTTAATAAAGAATGCGCTATTTTTTCGTTAAAATTGTGCTAGTGTCATGGTGAAACAGATTGCGTAGATGGTTGATTTGTCATTGTGAAAAATATTGTGTAAAAACATTTCACTATTTTTCCATTATTCTCCTCAAACATGGATCACTGATATGTTTTTATTTGTTTAGATTGACGGTTTGGCAAAAAATAATATTGAAATAGAAGATGATTACTCAGCCAGCTTACACCAAGTCGGACACTGAAGCGGTCAACACACGGGACTGGCATCATATAAGAAAGCAAACATGATAAGATCACACCCATCAGGAGATTTTTTTTGTTACTCTTCGTGCTTCTTTTCTTCTTTTCGACTCCTCTTTTACCAGATCAAGTAAGGCGATCTGCAGTTACCAAAAGGATAGGTAAAGATCATGATTGTTTAGTTAATCAAGCAATGGTGGTGCAATACTAAACAAAGATACCAAACGGCAACCACGGCAACCAAAGGTCCCATATGAAATAGTATATGATAAGAGGATGGGGCGTCGACCTGTTGGCTGGGCAGCTGAGGTTGCTGCCAGCCCACCCGAGTTCAAGTTCTGGCACGGACGCGCGGTGCTCACGGAGTTTCTCATTTTTTTGAAATAGTATATGATAACATCATACATTTTGGTAGTACAATAAAAATAAAAATGATTACTTATAGGAAAATGCATTATTTTCTTTTTTTAGTACTTCGGGGAGGACAAATAGTGTAACGTGACATCAGATCAGCAACTTCCTTGAATCTGACATGCTTATATCATTTCATGATATGGCCTTGCCCTTGAGATTCCAAATAGAAGAATGGTTGGTCGTTTCTTTAATTATAATATGGACAGATAGTATATAATATAGGCTTGCACAGAAGACTCAAATGGGAACATGGTAAGCCATTTCTTCTAGCTAGTTGTTCCATTGACAAAAATATAATGGAAAATATCATCATGATCTATACCAAGTGCAAGGTACATGTGCAGAACAAACCATAGAAGGGGTACCATAGAGCAGTTGAGAAAAATAAGTCCTACACCTCACCAAAGTCTTTCCTAGCCTGTTCCGTCTTCCCTTCCTCCTGAAGTCTCGTATGTATTTCCTTCTAAAGCCTCATACAGTGCGCTTGAGATATATTCTTTTCAAGCTCCTCACTCAAAGATCAAAAGAAATGTAATAAAAAAATCACGAACAATAACAGTACTGCATCGGTAATGTATTCATATGGGGCCTTGCAAATAGGTGTAAACTTCAAAAACAAAAGTTTTGTTTATCTTTTCATCGTCTTTTCTGGCAAGAACTTGGTGGACTATAGATTATCAATAGAATGTGATCGTTATGAAAAAATAAACACGATATATTTGACATAAGAACACGACAAAGGGGGAAATTTCCTTCTCCAACAAGGCCTATAGAACTGTCATTGAAAAAGAATGACAATTGCCCAGCAAACCTATGGAGTAGTCGATAATCCTATTGTCAGCCCATTTCACGCACGAATTTCACATACAGTAGTAGGATATAGAGTTCTCTTTGTAAATAACTTAGGACATGTTTGCAGGCATTAAACATCTTATAGTCCAGTCTAATGCCAATTCAAAATTGACACGGCTGTGCAATACTGCAGAGGAGGAGACCCGCATGATATGAACGTCTACCATGATATGCACGTCTACCATCCTGTACATCTGAAAATGCTTGTACAGTGTGCTGCCTAAATACAATATGATCTAGGTACAAAACTGAAGCAACTTAGACTATCAGGGAATTAAATCACAAAATCTATTGACCCATATATCTAACAAAAGAATTATCAACATCGGTCCAATCTGGAGTAAGTTTATAAACTGGACTATCATCAAATCTTCTAAAAAATTAAAATGATGCTTTGCTAACTGGATGAAAGAAAGATACGACAGCTCACTGTTACATATCACTAACCATAAATGCCATAGAGCAGGAATCTTGTTCATATAAATTGAATTTATATGTACTAATTTATGGCCACTATAAGAGATGACTACACACCAAAGGAAACTCCAATGAGATCGACTCGACCGCTGACATATTGTCACTAAAAATATCTAACCGCTGAAAGGAACATGATATACTAGAGTATTTGAAGAGATGGACAAAGGAACATAGTTGAAGGCAGCATCTAGTTTTTTGAGCCTTGACATTTTGATTCTCAGCGTAACTCCAAACCTGTTACAACATAAGATTTGTCTATGCTCTCAGCTGTAACAATTATCTTTTTTGTCACAAACTCTTCAGCAAAACAACAACAATCAATTGTGAGTAAAAACTAACTGGCAATCTGATTCATTCATATAAAATGAAGTAAGTGTTCAGGGAACCAAATATCTAGTATGATGTAGCACACTGTAAGTCAAGTCAATTTCTTTATGCAACTACATAATCAGCAAGATCTATTCTGTGACCTTCACGGCAATTTTTCTGATCTGCTACCAAATCTTCATCTACAGCTCCAAAACAACCTAAAAGGGGAAAGAGAAAACAAATTATGTGCAGCCAAGAAGGAACTTGAGGCCTAAGATATTTCTGACTTGTAGATTTTTAATGAGCAGGCTACTGTACAGGGGAGATGCTAGGCAAATGTAAAAGAAGAACCATCAGAAAAGGGAGGGGCAGAGAGAGATGCCCTATGGGAAGGGTGGAGAGAGGCGCCCGTGGGAGGAGGTGGGCAGCAGACATAGGAGGGGCAGGGGGAGCTGCACGGGAGAGGCAGAGAAGCGCTATTGAAGGTAGATAAGAAGCATGATGGAAGAGGTGGGGAGCAACCATGGGAGCGGCCGTGGGAGGGGAAGGAGGAACAACGGGAGAAAGGGAATGAGGAAGAAAACTTAAGGGGTCGAGAAAAAACACCTGATTCGTCATAGGCGATTGCTCGGCGAGGCTGCGCATCCTCATCTTCTGCTTTAAAGCATTAATCGAGCAGACGCCGCGCCTGAGCTACTTTGAAACATGGACAGAGGGAGGAGGCGCGGCCGAGCAGAACATGAAATCGGGGCAAGCAGGAAGAAATCGCACGAACGCTCAACACCTACTGGATTTGTACGCCGCTCGACATGTATCAGAATTAATAAATTACTACTACAGTCGTGTGTGCTTACAGATGAACTACAGCTCGCTGGGCTGGATCTAACGACGACCTGTCCCATGGCCATTAGATGCCTGCGATGCTCCAATCCAAGGCCAAGTCACTCTGGAAGTTCCCTCTCAGACTCCAGCCGCCGCCGGTGGAAGAACTTGATCGAGATCTCGGGGGCCGCCATGGGAAGAGTTGCGGTAGACGTGGCAATCTTCCTTGATGGTCGGGGCGTGGAAGAGGACGCCGGCGGATGGGACAACGCTGCCGCCGCCGCTCCAGCACTCGATCGTGCTTCTGTGGCTTGAGGTAACCATCCCCGCCGCGTCGGTCGCGCTTCCCGTACGCCATCTTCGATGGCTCCCCTGCCATCAGCTCGGCCATGGGGAAAGGACATGCAGAGAGACAGGAGCTCGACGGTGAGGTGGGGAGGGCCGGGAGGAGGCGAGATAGGGACCGTCAGCCAGGAGAAGAGTCACTTTTTATAGTCATCTATGGCGGTGCGGCGGTGGCGCTGGATTGGACGGGATCCTTCTAGCGAGAGCTCGGGAGAGACAAATCCAGGCCAGTCAACTGTCAAACGTGGATCAACCAGCAGCAATCGCACATGGAAGGATGTCTATCTCATGTCAAAATCGCTCGATGCACACAAAAACGCACACGCCCAGGCCCCCCAGTAAATAAAGTGGCAGCACCCCATTGGTCCGGTTTTCACTGATTGAAAAAAGTCAAAAAAACAAGGTAAATCAAACCTGGCTAGATTTAGTATATTAAGAATACGCCAATGTATCCATTTCAGAATTCATCGAGCAGCTCTAGGGTTCATAGGCACACATTTTCTCCTGCTTCCTGAGTTCTTCCGGTCACAAAGAACTAGAAGCAGTTATAACATGGATGCCCAGAACAAGGAGGTCGCTGCTCTGATCGAGAAGATCGCCGGTCTCCAGGCCGCCATGGCCGAGCTGCCGTCGCTGAGCCCGTCCCCCGAGGTCGATAGGCTCTTCACCGACCTCGTCACCGCCTGCGTCCCGTCGAGCCCCGTCGACGTGACGAAGCTCAGCTTGGAGCACCAGAGGATGCGGGAGGCGCTCATCCGCCTTTGCTCCGCCGCCGAGGGGAAGTTGAAGGCGCACTACGCCGACCTGCTCGCCACCTTCGACAACCCGCTCGACCACCTCGGCCGCTTCCCCTACTACAGCAACTACGTCAACCTGATCAGGCTGGAGTATGAGCTCCTGGCGCGCCACGTGCCGGGCGTCGCGCCAGCGCGAGTCGCCTTCGTCGGCTCCGGCCCGCTGCCATTCAGCTCGTTCGTCCTTGCCGCGCACCACCTGCCCGACGCGCACTTCGACAACTACGACCTGTGCGGCGCGGCGAACGAGCGCGCCAGGAAGCTGTTCGGCGCGAGCGAGGACGGCGTGGGCGCGCGCATGAAGTTCCACACGACGGACGTCGCCGACCTCACGCAGGAGCTCGCCGCGTACGACGTGGTCTTCCTCCCCGCGCTCGTCGGCATGGCGGCCGAGGAGAAGGCCAAGGTGATAGCCCACCTGGGCGCGCACATGGTGGAGGGGGCGTCCTTGGTCGTGCGGAGCGCGCACGGCGCCCGCGGCTTCCTGTACCCCATCGTCGACCCAGAGGACATCAGGCGGGGCGGGTTCGAGGTGTTAGAGTTGTGTCGAATATTGTGTACAAGGTAGGTTACAGTTGGACTTGTAGTAGAATTGTGTTTAGGTAAGATATGGAGTCGTGTCCTAGTAGGACACTTATATCCTAGGCATCTCATATATAGCGGGGCTAGACACACAAAACCTATGCCAGCATAATAGCACAGGCGCGCAAGGAGGAGCCGGCGGCGTGTGCCGGCGCCCGGGTGACCGGTGTGCGGTATTGTGACGGTGTCACGGGGAGGGGCGCCCGTAGTCAGGCCCCGGGGATGTAGCCATATCGGTGAACCTCGTTAATAAATCTCGATGTCGTGCTTGTGTGATTGCTTGGTCCTCGGATGATCGGCGGTATGCCTCGGATTTATTCTAACAAGTGGTATCATGAGCAAGGTTTGATTTGAGGCCATGGTGTTGATCTAATGAAGGTGGAAGATATCGTTGTTGAGTTTGCCAGGAGCGATCTGCAGCAGACGTGTCGGCGGTTGTAATCTTTGCGAGGCGATTATGGAGCAGCAGCAATCCAGACTGATCTTGGCGAGTTTGGCAAGCTTCAGAATCGTGTGGCACATCCAGGTGCGTGGCTCAGAGCGAGACGCGTGCAGGCGGCGGTCGGGCAGCACGAGCGACTGCTCGATTCGGAGCAGCGGGCGAGCGAAAAGAGAAGCAAGCGATCGGACAGAGGTTTGTTTTGGATCAAAAGGAGGAGAGTCCTCGTGTGTCCGACACGGGCGGAAGTAGCCAGATCGATTAGGCGGAAGTACATCCATCGTGGAGTATGCATCCATCAGGGGCTAGGGCATTGGAAAAGCAACGGTTTGCATAGGGTCGTGCGCGTGGCAGGAAGCAGAACAGCCAGGCTGCAGTACGAGAGGTTCTGGGCTAAGCATTAAGGAGTAGAGTAGCTCCCGTGAGTAGCAAGTTTGGTCAATTTTCAACCTGGTATTTTGCTACTTGCAAGCGGGAAGGGTACTTGAGACTTTGGGCTTTGCTAGATATACACGGACTGCAGGGCGTTGCGTCTGGTAGCAGCTTGGTTATTTTTTCATGGGTCAGCCGTACAAAGAATCATGGTGCCAACGGATATCAGGTTTGAGGTGGAGAAGTTTGATGGGACTAAAGATTTTGGGTTATGGCAGACAATGGTGAAGATTTGTTGGCGCAATAGGGATGCTTGAAGGCGTTGCGGAAAGTCATGTCAGTTAAGATGGAATTATCAAGCGGTGGATGAAAATTCGCGGAAGACGATTTGGGAGCCTCGAGCGTGTCGTACAGTCGAACGAGTTCGGCTAGGTCGGACTAGGCAGTCTGACGGATCGACGTGAGTCGGTTGGTACAGAAGACGGTGGTGGAATCGGCGCTGACGACGTAGGAGCGTGATGCTGATGTGACCGACTTCTGGGCGTGGAAACACGTGGCGCGGGCCTGAGGGCTTGTGTGGCTTCGACAAGACTATGGCGCGGGATTGATTCAAGATGGTGTATACACAGAGCTTGAAGTCAATGGGGCGCAGGGGTGGACTGATCATCTACCATGGAGTCATGTTGAAGGTAGAGCTGGATTGAGGGGCTACGACGTAAGTCGACAGAGAGTCGAAGCCTATTCAGCAAGGGGAAAAGCGAGTGACATGCAATTTGGACTGGAGCCCAGTGGTCCGATGGAAGCGTGAAACTCGTCATCGGTCGGTGATGATCGGTGGTACTCTGCAGTGGGGGTTGAGTGGTGTGGGTTCGCGACCCTTGAGACTCGACTGGGACAGCGAAGGCTCGACGTGGTAATAGCGGCGAGGCGTGCGGTACGCACGGGGCATGGAGACGGGCCAGGGCTCTGGTGGTCATACATGTGATGAGACAACTGTAAATTTGACTCGGGATGACTACAAGCAATGGTGCAATTCCTTCAAGTTTCAGACAGGCGGTCAAGAAAGGAGCGATGATGTTGAGTTCAGGTAACTCTTATGTGTGACACCCAATATGTGAGTTGTTCACTTTCACGCAGGTCATTGATCAGTGTGTGATGACGTTGGACGGATACTCTGGAAGTTGGGAGCACAGACTAGAGTAAAGAGGAACTTAATTTTGCTCGAGCGTTTACTGTGGTCAAAAAACAGAAGGGACTACAAGTTGCAGGTGGAGTCATGTGGAGTCTTTGGAGTAGCAGCGGTACTCATGGGATAAGCTCAAGTCCAATGTATATGGAAGTTTGACACATGGACAGACTCAAGATGGTGGAGAATATTCGCCAAGGTGGAGTTTGTTAGAGTTGTGTCGAATATTGTGTGCAAGGTAGGTTACAGTTGGACTTGTAGTAGAATTGTGTTTAGATAAGATATGGAATCGTGTCCTAATAGGACACTTGTATCCTAGGCATCTCATATATAGCGGGGCTAGACACACAATGTAACCTATGCCAGCATAATAGCACAGGCGCGCAAGGGGGAGCCGGCGGCGTGTGCCGGCGCCCGGGTGACCGGTGTGCGGTATTGTGACGGTGTCACGGGGAGGGGCGCTCGTAGTCAGGCCCCGGGGATATAGCCACATCGGTGAACCTCGTTAATAAATCTCGATGTCGTGCTTGTGTGATTGCTTGGTCCTCGGATGATCGACGGTATGTCTCGAATTTATTCTAACACGAGGTGCTGGCCGTGCACCACTCCGAAGGTGAGGCCATCAACTCTGTCATCGTCGCCCGTAAGGCCATTGACGCGCAGCTCAATGGGCCGCAGAACGGAGACGCGCAAGCACGGGGCGCGGTGCCATGCAACTTCTCCACCAAGATGGAGGCGAGCGCGCTTGAGAAGAGCGAGGAGTTGGCCACCAAAGAGCTGGCCTTTTGATTCCAAAATGTGCATGCTGATCATCTCTCATCAACTCATCATTCTGTCGCATGCGGTCGTGATAAATTTCCTACTCGTTTGTTTTGACATTTGTGCCTGCAAGAGATATGCGTTCTGCCTTGTGGAGTTGTGTTGTTAATTTACACACGTTACATGTAGTAAGTACTACTTGTATGTGTACCTGGAGTAATGGTATGTAAGAGAAATAATGTGTGATTTGAAGTGCAATTGTTAAATAATAAGAAAGAGCAGTGCTATGTAGCCGACGATTCTTCGATTTGGATCATCTGTTGGAGTTGAGCATTTTTCGAATCTCCAAAACACACTTTTTAACGGTTCATATTTTACATCTTCGGTTTTGGACCGCCAAAATTCAGACCATCTATTGAAGATGCTCTTACGGCCAGAAAAGGATGAGTTAGAAATGCTATAAACGAGGATCAAAGATAAAACAAGGATCAAGCTACTACAATGACGCATATCTCTTGAAACTCACGCGTCATTGCACAAAGCCGTGAACTTCTCATTTTGTATCGTATGCTTGAAAACGGCTATGTCCCTATTAAAAAAAACACTAGTATTTGTTTGGTTGACTCAATCCTGTCCGTTTGATTTTGTTTGGGTGGCTGATATAGGAGCGCCAGTTACAGCGTGACTTGCAAGGGGCAAGTCACCTGATCTCGGTCCCCGATGCATGCACGACACTAGCTAATCACCCTTAGATTAAAGGGAGCATCTGGAACTCAGCTAGCTGAGATTTATCTATGGTCTCATTCATATGACATCATCATATATTGGCTAGACTTTTTTCTTCTCCCCATGATTTGCACGTGTCATGTTGTTTTTTTGGGCTTGGCCTTTTGTTTCTCTGTACCTCGTGCTAGAGCATCCCATTGTTAGAGTCCAGACTAAAATGAAGCCTTCCCGTGCGTTTGGATTGTGGACCGTCCGATCGTCTCCCCGAGCTCGTCATGGCCGTTGGATCTCCGGGTGGACCGATACTGGCCGTCCAATCGAGCCGGCACTCGATCCTCGCCGTCCGATCTCATCTGGCACTGCAAGTTTGTGCCACCGTCTGTAATTCCCGTGCCTCCCGAGGGCATTCTCGTCTTTTCACACACAGTCGTATAAAAGACATCGCGCCCGTGGTGAAACCCTAGCCGCCTCTCTCCTTTCCCACTCAGCCCTCACCCCGACTCCCATCTCTCTTCCTCCCGCCCCTCTCGCCGCTACGCGGCCTCCTCTCCTCCGGTGGCCGTCGAGAACCCTAGCCGTCACTCCCCGCCGGCCATCCTCCCCGCCCACCACCGCCACGCCATCGCTGGCACCTACCCGAGGCGTGGGCGCTGCGGGTCAACCGCGGCGGGGAGATGGGCGCCACGCAGCGGTCGCCGGATCCGTTTGCTACAAGTCTGGGCGCGTCGGATCCGACGGCAGTGAGGAGGCGCTTGGAGGAGGCCTGACGCAAGAGGCAGCGCGCGGAAGAGGCCGACCTCCACAATGGCAGAAGGGCAGCCGCCGCCGCTGCCGATGAGTACATCTACTGCCACCTGACCCTCTCCTCCCGCATCCCCTCACCTCGTGGCGCAGCTCAGCCAGGCCGATACATGCGCCCCATGCTCCCATCCATCTCCCCTTGATCCGTCTCCAACGTATCTATAATTTTTGATTGCTCCACGCTATATTATCTTCTGTTTTGGACATTATTGGGCTTTATTATTCACATTTATATTATTTTGGGGACTAACCTATTAACCGGAGGCCCAGCCCAGAATTGATGTTTTTTGCCTATTTCAGAGTTTCGCAGAAAAAATATCAAACGGAGTCCAAACGGAATGAAACCTTCGGGAACGTGATTTTTGGAACGAACATGATCCAAGAGACTTGGACCCTACGTCAAGAAACAAAAGAGGAAGCCACGAGGTAGGGGGGCGCGCCTACCCCCCCCCCCCACCAGGCGTGCCCTCCACCCTCGTGGGCCCCCTGTTGCTCCATCGACGTACTCCTTCCTCCTATATATACCTACGTACCCCCAAACGATCAGATACGAAACCAAAAACCTAATTCCACCGCCGCAACCTTTTGTACCCACGAGATCCCATCTTGGGGCATGTTCCGAAGCTCCGCCGGAGGGGGCATCGTTCATGGAGGGCTTCTACATCATCACCATAGCCCCTCCGATGAAGTGTGAGTAGTTTACCTCAGACCTTCGGGTCCATAGTTATTAGCTAGATGACTTCTTCTCTCTTTTTGGATCTCAATACAATGTTCTCCCCCTCTCTCATGGAGATCTATTCGATGTAATCTTCTTTTGCGGTGTGTTTGTTGAGATCGATGAATTGTGGGTTTATGATCAAGTTTATCTATGAACAATATTTGAATCTTCTGAATTCTTTTATGTATGATTGGTTATCTTTGCAAGTCTCTTCAAATTATCAGTTTGGTTTAGCCTACTAGATTGATCTTTCTTGCAATGGGAGAAGTGCTTAGCTTTGGGTTCAATTTTGCGGTGTCCTTTCCCAGTGACAGTAGGGGCAGCAAGGCACGTATTGTATTGTTGCCATCGCGGATAACAAGATGGGGTTTTTATCATATTGCGTGAATTTATCCCTCTGCATCATGTCATCTTGCTTAAGGCGTTACTCTATTTTTATGAACTTAATACTCTAGATGCATGCTGGATAGCGGTCGATGAGTGGAGTAATAGTAGTAGATGCAGGTAGGAGTCGGTCTACTTGTCTGGACGTGATGCCTATATACATGATCATACCTAGATATTCTCATAACTATGCTCAATTATGTCAATTGTTCAACCGTAATTTGTTCACCCACCGTAAAATACTTATGCTCTTGAGAGAGGCCACTAGTGAAACCTATGGGCCCCGGGTCTATCTTCATCATATTAATCTTCCAACACTTAGTTATTTCCGTTGCTTTTTACTTTGCCTTTTATTTTTACTTTGCATCTTTATCATAAAAATACCAAAAATATTATCCTATCATATCTATCAGATCTCATTCTCGTAAGTGACCGTGTAGGGATTGACAACCCCTTATCGTGTTGGTTGCGAGGATTTATTTGTTTGTGTAGGTGCGAGGGACTCGCGCGTAGCCTCCTACTAGATTGATACATTGGTTCTCAAAAACCGAGGAAAATACTTACGCTACTTTGCTGCATCACCCTTTCCTCTTCAAGGGAAAACCAACAGAGTGCTCAAGAGGTAGCAAGAAGGATTTCTGGCGCCGTTGCCGGGGAGGTCTACGCAAAAGTCAATATACCAAGTACCCATCACAACCGTTATCTCCCGCATTACATTATTTGCCATTTACCTCTCGTTTTCCTCTCCCCCACTTCACCCTTTCCGTTTTATTCGCCCTCTCTTTTCTGTTCGCTTGTTTTCTGTTTGCTTGTCATTATGACTAGTCCTTTATCTTCTCCGTTGTCTTCCGAAAATGAAATTCTCAATTTTAAACAAAGGGAGGGGGAAATTTGAAAGACGCTTGGTATAGAATTTGCAATGCTCAAAATAGACCTACCAGGAAGCAATCTACTTCTGTTCTTCTCCGCAATTTTTATGTAGGCGCTAATCGTTGGTATAGATATATTCTTGATACCATTACCGGAGGGAATTTCTTGGGTAGCCATACTTTTGACTCTTATAATGCTACGATAGATTTATTTGGCTCACCACCTCTTTTGGTTAATGGAACTATGTTAACTTTGGAGCATGTAATGCAAAGACTTGAAATTATTGAAAATAAAGTTGCTACCGTAGAGTTATTTGAAAATATTGATAAAAAGATCCACAGCCAAATTACCCAATATGGATCTAAGGTAGGAGTCACATTGAAAAATATTAAGGAAAAGGAACCCATAGTTAATGAAAGAATAAGTCAAGATTCTGCTAGAATCGATAAACTTGAGGGTATCATTGCCAACTTGGGAACCACCTTTTCTTCCGTAAAGAATACTCCTAGTCCTCCGACTAAAATTGCAAGCTTATGTATGTTCCTAAAAATAAGGGTGAATCCTCTAGTAAAGAAACTGCGGATCTTAAATCTATAAGTATTCATCCCAATCTTTTTGCTATCATTAAGGAACCATTTGCTACAAATGATTTTTTTCGATCTTGTTTCTAAAAGTTTGATAATTAATAGAAAGAAAGAAACTCTAAAGGTTGATAGATGTCTTATTGAAGAATTGCCCACCAAAGATGGCAATACCTAGATCTATCCTTGTTTTTATGCCTAGCTAGGGGCGTTAAACGATAGCGCTTGTTGGGAGGCAACCCAATTTTATTTTTAGTTTTTGCTTTTTACTTCTGTTTAAGAATAAATATTTGATCTAGCCTCTGGTTAGATGTGTTTTTATGTTTTAATTAGTGTTTGTGCCAAGTTAAACCTATAGGATCTTCTTGGATGATAGTTATTTGATCTTGCAGAAATTTCCAGAAACTTTCTGTTTACGAAAATAATTGTTAAAAGTCACCAGAACATGATAAAATATTGATTCCAATTGCTGATGATCAATAAACAAATTGTATAGGTCTTCCTATTTTGGCTGATTTTTTGGAGTTCCATAAGTTTGCGTTAGTTACAGATTACTACAGATTGTTCTGTTTTTGACAGATTCTGTTTTCCGTGTGTTTTTTGCTTATTTTGATGAATCTATGGCTAGTAAAAGAGTTTATAAACCATAGAGAAATTGGAATACAGTCGGTTTAACACCAATATAAATAAAGAATGAGTTCATTACAGTACCTGGAAGTGGTATTTTGTTTTCTTTCGCTAACGGAGCTCACGAGATTTTATGCTAAGTTTTGTGTTGTGAAGTTTTCAAGTTTTGGGTGAAAGATTTGATGGATTATGGAACAAGGAGTGGCAAGAGTCTAAGCTTGGGGATTCCCATGGCACCCCCAAGATAATATAAGGACACCATAAAGCCAAAGCTTGGGGATGCCCCGAAAGGCATCCCCTCTTTCGTCTACTTCCATCGGTAACTTTACTTGGAGCTATATTTTTATTTACCACATGATATGTGTTTTGCTTGGAGCGTATTGTATTATTTGAGTCTTTATATGTTAGTTTACCACAATCATCTTTGTTGTACACACCTTTTGAGAGAAACACACATGATTCGAAAATTATTAGAATACTCTATGTGCTTCACTTATATCTTTTGAGCTATATAGTTTTGCTCTAGTGCTTCACTTATATCTTTTAGAGCACGATGGTGGATTTGTTTTATAGAAACTATTGATATCTTATGTTTCACTTATATTATTTTGAGAGTCTTAAAATAGCATGGCAATTTGCTTTAATTAAATATCATGAGAAATTTGATGCTTGATAATTGTTTTGAGATATAAAGGTGGTAATATCATAGTTGTGCTAGTTGAGTAATTGTGGAACTGAAAAATATATGTGTTGGAGTTTGTGGTTCCCGTAGCATGCACGTATGGTGAACCGCTATGTAACGAAGTCGGACCATGAAGTATTTGTTGATTGTCTTCCTTTGTGTGGCGGTCGGGATCGCGCGATGCTTAACTCCTACCAACCCTTCCCCTAGGAGCATGCGTAGTAGTACTTTGCTTCGAGGGCTAATAAATTTTTGCAATAAGTATATGAGTTCTTTATGACTAATGTGAGTCCATGGATTATACGCACACTTACCTTTCCACAATTTTCTAGCCTCTTCGGTACCGTGCATTGCCCTTCCTCAACTTGAGAGTTGGTGCAAACTTCGCCGGTGCATCCAAACCCCGTGATATGATACGCTCTTTCACACATAAACCTCCTTATATCTTCCTCAAAACAACCACCATACCTACCTATCATGGCATTTCCATAGCCATTCCGAGATATATTGCCATGCAACTTTCCACCGTTTCATTTATCATGACATGCTCCATCATTGTCATATTGCTTTGCATGATCATGTAGTTGACATCGTATTTGTGGCAAAGCCACCGTTCATAATTCTTTCATACATGTCGCTCTTGATTCATTGCATATCCCGGTACACTGCCGGAGGCATTCATATAGAGTCATATTTTGTTCTAAGTATTGAGTTGTAATTCATGAGTTGTAAGTAAATAAAAGTGTGATGATCATCATTATTAGAGCATTGTCCCAAGTGAGGAAAGGATGATGGAGACTATGATTCCCCCACAAGGCGGGATGAGACTCTGGACTAAATAAAAAAATGAGAGAAAAAGAGAGAAGGGACAATGTTACTATCCTTTTAGCACACTTGTGCTTCAAAGTAGCACCGTGATCTTCATAATAGAGAGTCTCTCATTTTGTCACTTTCATATACTAGTGGGAAATTTCATTATAGAACTTGGCTTGTATATTCCAATAATGGGCTTCCTCAAATGCCCGAGGTCTTCGTGAGCAAGCAAGTTGGATGCACACCCACTTAGTTACTTTTTGAGCTTTCATACACTTATAGCTCTAGTGCATCCGTTGCATGGCAATCCCTACTCCTCGCATTAACATCAATTGATGGGCATCTTCATGGCCCGTTGATTAGCCTCGTTCATGTGAGACTTTCTCCTTTTTTGTCTTCCCACATAACCCCTACCATTATACCTTATTTCACCATAGTGCTATATCCATGGCTTGCGCTCATGTATTGCGTTAGAATTGAAAAGGCGGAAGAGTGTTAAAAGCATGAACCAATTGCTTGGCTAAAACCGGGGTCGTACATGATATGAATATTTTGTGTGGGAAAGATGGAGCATAGCCAGACTATATGATTTTGTAGGGATAACTTGCTTTGGCTATGTTATTTTGATAAGACATAATTGCTTAGTTAGTATGCTTGAAGTATTATTGTTTTTATGTCAACATTAAACTTTTATCTTGAATCATATCAAATCTGAAAATTCATGCCACAATGAGAAGAATTATATTGAAATTATGCCAAGTAGCACTCCGCATAAAAAATTATGTTTTTATCATTTACCTACTCGAGGACGAGCAGGAATTAAGCTTGGGGATGCTTGATACGTCTCCAACGTATCTATAATTTTTGATTGCTCCATGCTATATTATCTTCTGTTTTGGACATTGTTGGGATTTATTATTCACTTTTATATTATTTTTGGGACTAACCTATTAACCGGAGGCCTAGCCCAGAATTGATGTTTTTTGCCTATTTCGGAGTTTCGCAGAAAAAGAATATCAAACGGAGTCCAAACGGAATGAAACCTTCGGGAACGTGATTTTTGGAACGAACATGATCCAGGAGACTTGGACCCAACGTCAAGAAATAAAAGAGGAAGCCACGAGGTAGGGGGCGCGCCTAGCCCCCAGGCGCGCCCTCCACCCTCGTGGGCCCCCTGTTGCTCCATCGACGTACTCCTTCCTCCTATATATACCTACGTAGACCCAAACGATCAGATACAGAGCCAAAAACCTAATTCCACCGCCGCAACCTTCTGTACCCACGAGATCCCATCTTGGGGCCTGTTACGGAGCTCCACCGGAGGAGGCATCGATCACGGAGGGCTTCTACATCATCAGCATAGCCCCTCCGATGAAGTGTGAGTAGTTTACCGCAGACCTTCGGGTCCATAGTTGTTAGCTAGATGGCTTCTTCTCTCTTTTTGGATCTCAATACAATGTTCTCCCCCTCACTTGTGGAGATCTATTCGATGTAATCTTCTTTTGCGGTATGTTTGTTGAGACCGATGAATTATGGGTTTATGATCAAGTTTATCTATGAACAATATTTGAATCTTCTGAATTCTTTTATGTATGATTAGTTATCTTTGCAAGTCTCTTCGAATTATCAGTTTAGTTTTGGCCTACTAGATTGATCTTTCTTGCAATGGTAGAAGTGCTTAGCTTTAGGTTCAATCTTGCGCTGTCCTTTCCCAGTGACAGTAGGGGCAGCAAGGCACGTATTGTATTGTTGCCATCGAGGATAACAATATGGGGTTTTTATCATATTGCATGAATTTATCCCTCTGCATCATGTCATCTTGCTTAAGGCGTTACTCTATTTTTATGAACTTAATACTCTAGATGCATGCTGGATAGTGGTCGATGAGTGGAGTAATAGTAGTAGATGCAGGCAGGAGCCGGTCTACTTGTCTCGGACGTGATGCCTATATACATGATCATACCTAGATATTCTCATAACTATGCTCAATTCTGTCAATTGCTCAACAGTAATTTATTCACCCACCGTAAAATACTTATGCTCTTGAGAGAAGCCACTAGTGAAACCTATGGCCCCCAGGTCTATCTTCATCATATTAATCTTCCAACACTTAGTTATTTCCGTTGCTTTTTTTACTTTGCCTTTTATTTTACTTTGCATCTTTATCATAAAAATACCAAAAATATTATCCTATCATATCTATCAGATCTCACTCTCGTAAGTGACCGTGTAGGGATTGACAACCCCTTATCGCGTTGGTTGCGAGGATTTATTTGTTTGTGTAGGTGCGAGGGACTCGCGTGTAGCCTCCTACTGGATTGATACCTTGGTTCTCAAAAACCGAGGGAAATACTTACGCTACTTTGCTGCATCACCCTTTCCTCTTCAAGGGAAAACCAACGCAGTGCTCAAGAGGTAGCACCCCTCTCCTGGTTTTTGTTTGGATCAATTTTTCCTCTGTCGATCTGTGACATTTTTCCTGATTGCTTGATCTGTAGGCCCCTGGTTATCATGTCTAAGTAAACATTATGTTCTCCTTTATTTAATCTGATTATGCTATGCAAGGGGAAATCAAGAATTACTTTTCTTGGTACATATGCAGTGTATTTTTATTTCCAGTAGTAACAACTCAATTAGAGGTGAGATGTAGTGACATAGACGGTTGAAGGCTATATAGTAGTTGCATAGATTGAGCAATATACGTATTGCATCACTTATGAATTAGGAGAAGACTTTGGCAAAATATCCAGTATTCAGCATTGATGTTTAGTGGGTTTTAAACTTTTCTGAGAGCACTTTGCCTATCTTATTCCTTCATTTAATATCTGGACAAATAAATGCAGGCTCATTCCTTTCATATCTGGACAAATGGATCCTACAGTGCCAACCGCCGCCACCATGCTCCTTTGAAGGCAAACCCACTTCTTGAGGCCTACTTATTATTTCTGTTGTTGCTAATCTTTTCCCCATCGACACCTCTACCAGATCAGCCATAGCAGCAAAGCCCAACTCCTGAGAAAATAAGAGGTGGGCAAGAACAGAAGAGAGATATAGTGCTTTTGTACTGATATTGGTTTGCATCTGTACTGACTAGAAAATGAGAGAGTGAGCTTTGGTACTGATATTTGTTGAGAGAGAGAGAGAGAGAGTACAAAGTGACATAGGTATTAATTATAGAGTAAAAACCTTCCTTCTGAATACACTGTTATACTGTACCATTTTGCTTTGGTGTCTCCAACCACCTTCCTTTTTTCGATAATACAACCATAGTAGGCAGTACTATTCAGCTCACATCTTTGAATGTTATTCAGCAGACACAAGCATGACTAATTATCTGTATGAAAGCATCTGTTGATGTATCACCTTTGACTGCTTCCTTGTTTTTCTCGGCCTCCCCACTTCAAGAGTGCCAGCCTACGAGGTACCCTTCCCTCCGAGAGTTCTTATCAAGCTTTCTTCATACTTACTGTTGTTGAACATTCCGGGTGAAAAAAACCTCATGTAGATTGCCGATTTAGAGCTCAGCTAGAGCTGACCTTGATTAAGATTCCTTTTTGATATAGATTCTTTACATGTTCAAGTAAATTAATTTCTAATAGAGCAGGGAGGTGAGACACATCATGAGACATGACAGATTGATGGATGGAGAGCTAGCTAGGTCCCCCACCATTGTAATAAACTTTGAGTAATCCGACAATCTGAATGCACTGCTTAAACTTTAGCAATCAACAATCCATAGCAACATGTCATTCTCTTTCATTAGTGCCATTGCATGCCTGACTCTCCTGTAGGTTGTTTCATCGACTATTTAGATTGATTTAATTATGTAAGAAGCCAATTATTTGATATGGAGTATGTCGTGTTGCATTATTTCTAAGTTCATATTCTATTCAAAAGCACTTCATCAATATGATAAAAAGGTTCATAATAGAATATGTTACTTCATTTCTAGGTGTAATAAGGGTTCATATTTTGTTGTATTAACTAGAGCACTATGGACACCTCAGCCATCATTCTTTCTAGGTTGGGCATACATAAAAAAATAGCACTCTTGGTTTCAAAGTGTATGTTTCATGGGCCTTTGTTTAATTTAAGAGATTCCTAGCAGCCTCTTTTTATCCGACAGGCGATTTTGGATCATAGTTTAACCTTTATGCCAAGAAGATGACAAATTGCTGATCGGTTATGGTACATGGGGGATTGTTGTGTCTGCTGGCAACCTGTGTAATTTCGCACGGGTGTGTGCTGACCTTGTTTTGATCTTACTGATGCAGGGTAAGGAGGTAAAAGTCGCGGGTGGTCGGGGCTGCCAGATATGTGGTGACACTGTTGGCATTTTGGCCACTGGCCACAGGAGGGGGAGGAGACATGGAAGGAACTGGCTCAAATGATGAAGATATGCAAATGTATAAATAACCTTTCTCCATTATAATCAATGGCTATTCTGATAGCTTTATGTTTCTGAGTTGATTAGGATCTATAATTTTTGTCTTGACTATGTTGTACCTGTAGTGTTGTTGCAGTTTAATGTTGATTGGAAATGACTCAATGAAACTAAGATATCTGTACTACTACGCAGGATTGGATCTGGGGTTTGGTCGTCTAGTCACTAGATCTGGAGTCGCCGTAAAGCCATGGAGAAGGTTCATCCCGGACCCCTCGCTACTACTGCCGCCGCTGCATCTCCTAGCTCCTGAACGACCAAACCATCGCTACTCCATGGGATTCCGATTCGCCGTCATGGGATTCTGCTGGATGCAGTGCATCGGATCCGGCAGGCGGTGGGGCTCGCCTGCAGCCTGCTATGGGGCGTCGTTCCCCTCGTCGGCGTCTGCTGGATTGCCCTGTCACTCCGTCCCTCCCTCCTCAAAGCCCATCCTTCTCTCTACTTCTCCGTCATTATTAACTGAATTCATGAGCTCATCTCACACTGAACAATGCTTCTAAAAAATTGCAAGGATTGAGGCCTACTCATTATTGGCCTACTTATTAATATTTTGGGTGCCAGCACCAATATCATGAACCTGTCTCAAGTTATTCTTTTCAATGCGTGCAGATGTCTGTAGATCTGAAATGGGGAGAAACTCTCGCAGTTCATATATATATGTTATTTCCTTCTTTACCATGTGAAGGTCGGTTATATTGATTAAATATATCCAAGTATCGGTTTGGTACAAGGTTACTTTTGGTATCCGGTTTGCATAAGGTTCATGCCTTTTAATATTTATTCACACAATTGACATGTCTAGCAAACATGAGGTTGACTTGCCGCCGGAATGCAATGTTGTTAGTATGAATTCCTTGAATACCCATGATGCTAATGATATGCAAAGCCACAAACTTGGGGAAGCTATGTTTGATGAAGATGATATTTTTTATCCCCCAAATTTTGATGAGCAAATTTATTATGATGAAAGCATGCCTCCTATTTATGATGATTATTGTGATGACACATATGCTATATTTACAATTTAGACTGTGTCATTTGTATTATATGAACAATGATTTGTCTTCGGTTATTTTGTTCAAGTACTCTCAGCCCAGGATGTCTCTGTGTAATTTTACATTCAGAACTCAAGATTATTGTTGAATTTGGTGACTAGATTCTGCTGTTGGCTTAGCTTCTCAGTGTGCGACTAACAATCAGATGCGTCTTAGGGCGATCTAATGTCTACTACGCAACCTTCTTCTTGTAGACGTTGTTGGGCCTCCAAGTGTAGAGGTTTGTAGGACAGTAGCAAATTTCTCTCAAGTGGATGACCTAAGGTTTATCAATCCGCGGGAGCTGTAGGATGAAGATGGTCTCTCTCAAACAACCATGCAACCAAATAAAAAAGAGTCTCTTGTGTCCCCAACACACCCAATACAATGGTAAATTGTATAAGTGCACTAGTTCGACGAAGAGATGGTGATACAAGTGCAATATGGATGGTAGATATGGGTTTTTGTAATCTGAAAATATAGAAACAGCAAGGTAACTAATGATAAGTGAGCACAAACGGTATTGCAATGCTAGGAAACAAGGCCTAGGGTTCATACTTTCACTAGTGCAAGTTCTCTCAACAATAATAACATAATTGGATCATATAACTATCCCTCAACATGCAACAAAGAGTCACTCCAAAGTCACTAATAGCGGAGAACAAACGAAGAGATTACTGTAGGGTACGAAACCACCTCAAAGTTATTCTTTCTGATCAATCTATTCAAGAGTTCATAGTAAAATAACACGAAGCTATTATTTCCGTTCGATCTATCATAGAGTTCATACTAGAATAACACCTTAAGACACATATCAACCAAAACCCTAATGTCACCTAGATACTCCAATGTCACCTCAAGTATCCGTGGGTATGATTATACGATATGCATCAAACAATCTCAGATTCATCTATTCAACCAACACATAGAACTTCAAAGAGTGCCCCAAAGTTTCTACCGGAGAATCAAGACGAAAACAAGTGCCAACCCCTATGCATAAGTTCACGAGCGGAACCCGCAAGTTGATCACCAAAACATACATCAAGTGAGTCATGTGATATCCCATTGTCACCACAGATACGCACATGCAAGACATACATCAAGTGTTCTCAAATCATTAAAGACTCAATCCGATAAGATAACTTCAAAGGGAAAACTCAATCCATTACAAGAGAGTAGAGGGGGAGAAACATCATAAGATCCAACTATAATAGCAAAGCTCGCGATACATCAAGATCGTATCACCTCAAGAACACGATATAGAGAAATCAAACATATAGCTACTGGTACATACCCTCAGCCCCGAGGGTGAACTACTACCTCCTCGTCATGGAGAGCGCCGGGATGATGAAGATGGCCACCGGTGAGGGATCCCCCCTCTGGCAGGGTGCCGGAACAGGGTCCCGATTGGTTCTTAGTGGCTACAGAGGCTTGCGGCGGCGAAACTCCCGATCTATTTTGTTCCCTGATGTTTTTAGGGTATATGGATATATATAGGCGAAAGAAGTCGGTCAGGGGAGCCACGAGGGGCCCACGAGGGTGGGGGGCTTGCCCAGGGGGGGCAGGCGCGCCTCCCTGCCTCGTGGCCACCTCGAAGCTTCCTTGACTTCAACTCCAAGTCTCCTGGATCACGTTCGTTCCAAAAATCATGCTCCCGAAGGTTTCATTCTGTTTGGACTCCGTTTGATATTCCTTTTCTGCGAAACACTGAAACAAGGGAAAAACAGAAACTGGCACTAGGCTCTGGGTTAATAGGTTAGTCCCAAAAATGGTATAAAAGTGTTTAATAAAACCCATAAACATCCAAAACAGATAATATAATAGCATGAATACTTCATAAATTATAGATACGTTGGAGATGTATCACTATCCTCACCCCCTCACTGTTAGTGTATTTTGCTTCTATCAGTATACGCGGAGTAAGAAGGACCGGAGGGAGTATAAAGGAAAGCAGCAATGCATATGATCCTTTACATCTCACGTCTTGGTTTACATGTGATTTTCTCCCTTCAAATAGTTATCTCACAAGCATTTGATTGTAGTAGTCGGGTTCAGAGATTCCGTGCGTACAATTTGAGTAGTTAGTCCTGGCTGTACGGGAGATGACTGGATTTATTATCTTGATAGTCCTTTGATTTGGTAACTGTAATTTAGCATGCTGATAACTGCAATCTAACATCTTTATAGCCTTTGAATTGAGAGCAGTAATTTAACAAGTTGGTGATATATTATCTGCTGCTTGCTTGTCGTACAATGCATCTTTCATGTTTGTCTGATATTTGGGTTCATGTGTTTGTTTTAACACAAGTATGCGTTTGGTTTGGTTTTCTAGGCTGTCAACTCTAATGTTTGTGTCTTTTTTTCCTTTCTTGGGTGGGATGAGTTTATTTTTTTGCTTATTATCTATGGCAAGTGGTGAGTGGTTTTAATGTTTAGCAACTGATTTGTCTCTGTTGCTGTCCATTGCAGATGGCCAACCTGTTGAACAGTCAAAGGTATAATCCACAGCACGACAGTTTTGTACTTTCCTCTGTATGATCAGCAAGTTTACAGTGATGCAGTTTCATCGAAGATGGTGTTTTTGTTTGCCTGTCAAGTTTGTAGGGTCGTGTACAACTGATAGAAGATGGTGCGTCTTTAGTTACTTTGTACTATTATGTACATATATTCTTCCATATATTTTTAGTTCATGTATTGCTCATTTTTAATCCGAGGAATGCTAGACCCAAATTAAATAACCTCTGCAAATTTTATATCAATATGCCTTGAGGTTTATTGATATCTTGCAGCCACTCCGGTGCATGAATCCATGAATAGGTGATCCCCTCACCTTTATTCTACAAATTCCAAAACGTCCATAACATATAGGCTACATAAGTTTCTAGCTTGCAGACCTTACATCTATTAGGATATATATGCTTGAATTCAGCATCACATTTCATCTTATCGATCTTAGAACTACAAACCAAAGTTCCCATCGGATCATTTGAGAATTGACCTCCTGCTTATTGAGAAATTGCATGATGTATAAGTATAGACTGCTATCCATCAATCCCATGTTGGCATTAGCCAATAGGCATGCATCAGGCCAGTAGGTTCTTTGGTGTCACTTCAATGGGTAACTTCACATGTAGTCGTATGTTTGTATTTTGAGTGATCCATATTCTTCTCTGGCATTCTTTTTTTTGTGTGTTATGGTGCGGATTTCCTGATATTGATATTGTTATTGGAAGATCCTTTTACATGATTCTAACAAAATGAAAAAACACAAAAATATCAACTTGATGCAAAGAAATACCATTCCAGAATGTTAGTAGAAGTGTCATTTAATTAATATTATTCTTTGGATGCCATAGTATAGAAACAAGGCATCCAAGTATTGATGCACGTCCTACGTATTTCTTCGAACTTGCTGCAGTCTTTTTTCCCCTGATATTCTTTTTCTTTCTTATCAGTGTAAATGTATTTGCTTTCATCTACTCACATATTTCATTTGGAGTTTCATTTGGATATATGCTAGCTATTTATTAGGACATGGTATGTTCTTCATTGTATAAAAACATTCTGATAGTACTATCATATTGGGGATGTCAGTATCTTTCCTGCTTCTGGTCAGAAGTCTTTTGAGTGCACTATCTTTTCTCTTTCTGATCAGAAATTGTATGAATTTCTTATAGGTGAAGTGATGCACCTTGATGTTTTGTTGTTGTCTTTCGAGGAAAAGGGGGATGACCCCATCTCTCTTCTGAGATCAGGAATCATTGGAATTTGTCATGCTTACAGTGGTGCAAGACCTTGCTGCTTCATTGTGTTCTGCGTGATCCCAGTTCATCCAGGTCAGGTACCTCTCTGTGTGTGTGTGACTGAGTGGCAGTGAAAGTGCATTGCCTACAATTGGTGCTTTCTGTGGTAGGCACCCTTTTACCAGTGGAAATAATATGCATTTAGTGTTTTCCCTTGAGTGGTATGCAAATAACTAATCAACTTAGATTTCACAATGAAGTTGGCTAATCTCTCTTTGGTAAAGTATTCCATGTTTTCTGTTTTGCCTTCCATGTAGTTTCATCCTTTAAAATAAAAGTTTCTTATAAAATAGTAGTTACTTGAGTTATCAATCAGGAGGATAAACAAATGTCACCTGATATTGAAAATGATTGGGTGTAGCCATTTGTTATTGAAAGCTACAAACTTCGTTGAGCTATCTTTTGGCTGAAAAAAATATTTCACATCATTGAAATCTACTCGAACAAACTTATTTATAACATATTGGATTCTGGTTATTTAATTATATGGATTGGTTTCTGTGTTGTGCTGATGAGGACTCTTCCATCATCTAATTGATTTATGCTCTATGCCTTCTAGGTCTACCATAATTGGCTCATAGGACAAGCTATAATCTGGAAAACAAACATCGCAACATGCAAGTAAATCGAATGGCAGGCGTCTCTAAATAGATTTCTATCTTAGAGTCTACTATATAGTTGTGCAAAAACATTGTAAATAAATTATCCAGAACCACCACTATGTCTATGGGTGTCTTTTTAGTGTTGTACTGAACCTCAATACTTTTGGTATCATGCTATTGGTACACATGTATATAAAATACATCAATGGCGTGTAATGAATCTTCATGCTTTGGACCTTTGCATTATGTGTAGGGATGTAGATTTGGAACCTCTAGGGTACCCTCAAACCCTATTTAGTTCAACTAAATGAACTAACTTTTTAGAATTCACCTTACTTTTGAAAAAAATAGTTAATTTGGTTGAGCTACCCTCCATTAAGTTCCAAATTTGCATCCTTAATCATGTGTAACATATAATTTCATTTACCGGGTACGATACGGCAAAATGAAGTTCGGGTGCTGTAGGTCGCACATCTTACCTATAATTCAATATCACATGTGGATATGCCTTTGAATGTCCACATCTAATTGCTTTATCATCCCCAACATCCAGGATGCATAGATGGGGATGACATTGCTCAAAGGCGAGCATACGTGACAGTTTTGCCCTCTGTCTGTGCATCAAATGTCGATGACGCCTCTCTGTGCTATCACTCCCATGCCTTTTATGGTGATTATCTACTGCCATTTTTATGTGTTCTGAACTGGTGCATAGGCTCATGCTCTTGATTGATCGGCTTTTGGGATGTCTATTACCTGCATATGATGACATCTCTTCCCTGAAGTAGTACCATCTCCATATGAACTTTTTTGTGTTTTCAGTTTTTTATACTTGAAATGCTTCAATGGTTGTATAAACGGATTGAACATGACTATACCCGGCAGCATAGCTGCCAGGTGCGGCAAGCCGCACTTCCTACCTAGTACTACTAGATACGAGTCCATAAGAGAAGCACGCACATCTTAGTGTGCTGGCCTGTACAACATATTTTAGTTTCCATAACACAGTTTTGGATGTTTTCTTCGCTGTCTTAAAAAAGAGTGTTCTCTTCATTGATTTTCAGTTTTTACTTAGTTCTGCAGTAATCACCAGCATGATGCCTAGCATAGGATCTATTCTGGTTTTGACCCATGCATTATTTGTTTATTAAAAATCCATCAAATTGTCTTAAAAATGATGGAGTTTGCAGTTTATCTGTAGGGAATTGGTCGCTACTTCTATGCCTCGGCTGACAGTCTCCTTTTGTTGCTGGGGGGTAGATTTTCATTAGCTATATGTACACACACAAAAAAATACCCCCTCCGTTCCTAAATATAAGTCTTTTTAAAGATTCCACTACGGACTACATACAAATGTATATAGACATATTTTAGAGTGTAGATTCACTCATTTTGCTCTGTATGTAGTCTCTTATTGAAATCTCTAAAAAAGACTTATATTTAGGAACGGATGGAGTACTATCTAGTTGGGCTTGTCATCACATAAAAAAGACGCATTTAGAAGACTGGCAATTGCGACCTGACTTCAAATACTTGCAGTTGCGACCCAATCTTGAAAACTTGCAGTTACGACCCAGCCATGAAAAGTTGCAGTTGCGATCCGACTTTGAAAACTTGCAGTTGCGACTCGACTATGAAAACTTGCAGTTGTGGACCAATGTTGAAAACTTACAGTTGCGACCTGACTTTGAATACTTGTAGTTCCGACGTGACCTTGAAAACTTGAAGTTACGACCCAACCTTGAAAACTTGCAGTTACGACCCGACCTTGAAAACTTGCAGCTATGACCCGACCTTGAAAACATGTAGTTGCGACCCGACCTTAAAAACTTGTAGTTGCAACCCGACTTTGAAAACTTGCAGCTGCGACCAGACCTTCAAAATGTGCAGTTACGACCTGGTACTAAAAACTTGCAATTGCGAGCCGACCTTGAAAACTTGCGGTTGTTGTCGGCGTTTTGGGAACGGGGGTCCCCAGACTTGCCTGCCTGCGGCCTATGGCGTGGCTCAAATGGGGCCCCAGCACGGCCCATCTTCATCAACACAAGACCCAAGACCCTCGCGAGGGGCCAAGCCTCGCGGGGCGGACGACACGGCGCTTCCTCAGGCACAGCCTCGTCAGGCTAGCTCACGAGGAGGCGGAGAGATGAAGGCGGGGTACCTCGCGAGGTGCCCATGATGCAAGCCATGACGACCAAGGATGCCAGGCGGGCGCCAGTCCGCGCAGCGTCCCCCTTTCCTCTTTGGTGCAAAGGGGGCAAGCGCAGGAGAGAGGATCAAGCAAAGGCACCCATTTTGGTGCAACGAGACCAAGACCAGTCCAACGGTGGGAAGGAGGTCATCGTGGAGCCCAGAACGGCATCACCACAGGGCCTTTGGCAGGCGAGGACCAACTTTAGTCAGGATAAGTGTACCAGATGTTCCCCTTTGAATTGGCCAATTTTTGGCGCCCTTCCCGCTCAATATTTGGGAAGAGGCCCAGGACCTTTGCCTATAAATAGGACTAGCCACCCCCAGGGTAGAGGCATCGAGCGATCAGGCAAGCAGAACCTAGAATCTGAGCAAGCAGAGAACAAGAGAGAGAAAGAGAGAAGGGCGGTTGAACTCCTCCTAGCAGTTCATCCCCCTAGCCAAGAGCAGACCCTCGCGAGGCTGCTCTTCCCTGTATTGTTCATCATCACCAGCCCAAGAGGCAATCCACCCACCACAAACTAGAGTAGGGTATTACACCACAATGGTGGCCTGAACTAGTATAAACTCTGTGTCTCTTGTGTTGTTTTTTCAGTAGTTAGATCTTTGCGAGACGGAGAGGTAGAGGGCATAATCTCCGCGCACACCCCAGAGTTCGAACCTTAAGGGTCTGCTGGAACCCGAAATCCGGCAATTGGCGCGGCAGGTAGGGGTGCGCCGGAATCCGCCTCTCTACCCCTCCGCGTCCCGTTGCACCGTCGTCACCATGTCCGGCGACCAGGCGGGCAACCAAGATCCATGGGCGGCGTGGCCCGCCCGCGCGGAGCCGCCCGCCTCGGGCGACCCCGCGCCCCAGGCAGCTCGTGGTCCGCAGGGTGCTGCGGGCCGCGGGCGGCGCGGACAGGCTTCAACAACCCTCACGCCGCGGCAAGCGCGGTCGGCGGCAAGGGCCTCCAATCATGCCGCGACCACGACACCGTACACCCGCCGGGAGCAGGCGAACTTGAGGGCCGCGCTCACGGTGGCCCGAGAGCTGCTGCAGTGTAGGCTGCTGGAAGGCGGCCGCGACGTGCTGCTGGAGCGGGTCGCCGAACTCCTGGGTTTTGCCACTTCGGGGGCTCACCCCTTCTGCATCCAGCTTCTGTCTCAAGCCCAGGGCGGCACGCGCGGGGGCCCTGGCCGCTCCCGCGGGCCTCAGGGTTACCCCAACACCGACGAACCTGACGACGCCGGACTGGCGGTGGCGCTACCCCCGCCCCCGGCGTGTGCAGGAGAGGGGCTCGGCGCGGCCCACGGCGCCAGCGGGCAGCCGCGCTACCACCCCGCAGTTGGCACGTCAAGCAGCGCCGCATGGCACACGGAGCACTATAGCACAGCCTTCGGGATAGCGGCGCCAGAAGAGTACGTGCCCCACATGATGTACCAAGGACACGCTCACGAGGGGGAGCAAGGCACGCTTCTCAGCCCAAGCTAGGGACACGAGACACCAGAAGCCGAGATCTTCCAGGAGCCCAGGGACGGCTCCACCGGCCACGCTGGAGGCGACAATTATCGGGTACCACTAATTCCTCAGGAGCAGGCATACGCTAATCATGGACCACAGGAGGTGCAGGTCGCCGCAGCGAGCAGCTGCCCCGCTTCCACAGTCTCCTACCCCTTAGGAGGAGGGCGCAGGGGGCTGCAGGAGAGGGGTAGGGATCCGACATCACCACCGCGGCGTTCAGAGCAAGGCGTTCTTAGGAGGTAGGCCCTCCGCTGGGGAGGCGCCTAAGGGCCTGCCCCTGGCGGAGGACCCGTGGTCGTCGGGGGAACCGCTGGCGACCACTCTACCCCACCGGCGGTGTCCTTGTTTCCGGTCATTGTTGGTGGCACTAGTGTGTGGCGCAAGGCGGGTCCCTCGTCTGGCGATATGAAGCAAGGCTGGTACCTGTGAAGAAGGCCCAGTGCCTGTGAAGCTCGCCGCCCCATGACACTCTCACATAATAATGAGTGGGGCTGTACATGCCCCGGAGTCTCAGGGGTGCCGGCCTCAGGCCCTGGGGCTCCCTCCCACGCCCAGTGGACAGCACTTAGCTCCGCGCTGGTGAGAAGACGTCCAAGACTAGATTAGGTGCCGGACGCGGCCATTTGCCTGTTTTCATTAACTTCTTCTTTGGTTGTAACTTTTCCCCTGCTGGGTTTAAGTTGGATTCCGATTCGAGATTTGCATGTGTTCGGGGAAGGGGTGCTTAGTCTCGTTCGAGCCATTTCTCGCGTTCTGGTTACCGCTCCACCACAGCTGCCCCCCTCGCGAGCCAATCGCGAGCCGGGCCAGGCCTAGCTCGCGCGCAGCCCAGACTGCCGCTGTTGCTCCTCCTCGGGAGGACGTTTCGATGCCTGCGGGGGATGCCCTTTCATGAAAAGGCCCAGAGCCTGTGAAGAAGACGAATGCCTGTGAAGCGATCGCGTTTAGGAAAAGGCCCAGAGCCTGTGAAGAAGGCGAATGCCTGTGAAGCTATCGCGTTTAGGAAAAGGCCCGGAGCTTGTGAAGAAGGCGAATGCCTGTGAAGCTATTGCGTATAGGAAAAGGCCCGGAGCTGTGAAGAAGGCGAATGCCTGTGAAGCTATCGCGTTTAGGAAAAGGCCCGGAGCCTGTGAAGAAGGCGAATGCCTGTGAAGCGATCGCGTTTAGGGAAAGGCCCGGAGCCTGTGAAGAAGGCCAGCGCCTGTGAAGCCCCTCGCTGACAACACTTGCACGTCCTACGATTTCAACTAGAAAACACTCAGGACACCACGTCCTCCCACGGGCTGCCTCGGGGCCTGCGCGAAACAAAGGTAAACCAGCCAGCCGCCAGGCGTGGGTGCTCGCGCAATATAATAGCTGCTAATATGATCTACACAGTTTTTACATGAGGGGCTTCCCCTCCCAAAATGCTCTCACGACCATCAGGCCAAACACCTGAGTTCTATCCATCCAGGGCAAAAAGACAGGAGCAATACACAGTCAGTCTAACAAATCCCCCAATGCATCTTCGGGAGCGCCTCCCGAGCCATCGCTGGCGTCGCTGAACTCGCCTTCGCTGCCTGCGTCGCCGCTAGCGGCATCAGGGCCGTCCAACACGCCGCCCTCATCAGCAGCCACGACCACGTCGTCGTCATCCGAAGCAAAGGCCCTAACAAGAGCGTCCACGTTGTTTTCCACCCAGTCCGCCAGGTCGCCTCGAATGGCCTGGGGGACTGGGGCGATGGCGGCGTCGAAGTCGAAGTGGGGATCCATGTTCTGGAGATGGCTGAAGACACAAGAAAAGGCGCGCCCGAGCAGGGCGCGGCTCCTCTCCTCCACCAACCTATCGGCCCTGACCGACCGCGCCTCCAGCTGCGTCACCACGGCGGTAAAGAACTGCAGGTTGCCGGCATAGTTGATCGTGTGCGGCTCGCTGACAGCCGCCTCGCGGATGTTGCCCAAGGCTGCGTTAGCCCTCTCCCTGAGCGTAGCCAGCATGGGGCCGTGCACGTGCTCTAGGACCTGCCGCTGGCGTATCTCATCAGCGTTCTGGCGCTCGACAGCCTCGGCCTCTTCCACCCGCTGACGAAGACGAAGCACCTCGGCGTGGAGGGCGGCCGACTCCTTTTGCGCTGCCTCAAGGGCGGCCCGGGAAGCGTCGGCCCGCCACGTCGCCTCATCCCGTTGCGCCCTCAGGGCTGCGGTTCTTCCCTCAGCCTCGACCCAGATCAACTCCAGCTTCCCCTCGAATTCGCGCTCGAGGCCCTGGCGTGCCGTCGCCACCCGACGACCAACCTCCTCCAGGACACGCGCTTCCTGTGCGGCGACCTCATCCTCCGCTCGCGTCGCCAGGCGCTCCCTCGTCTCCAACCGCTCGTACTCGCGGGTGCGTTCGACGGCTTCCAGCACCAACGCTTCCTCACGCTTCCGAAGTTCAGCCGGGTCGCCGGAAGCCACCTTCATCGACACAAGGGCCGCCTCACGCAGCTCCACTTGCTCCTCTAATGAGTGGCATCGGGCCAGGAGCTCCCGAGCCCGTTCTTCCGCTGCTTCTCGTCGTCGGTCAGCTCCCCGGGCCTCTTCAGCGACCTAGGATCGAGCCGCCCGAGAAGCCTCCAGCGACACCTTCGCCTCTTCATCATCAAGGTCGCACTGATGGCACGCGAGGGCGACGGCGGCCTCCAGCTCACGCCTCTCCGCGGCCAGGCGCAGGCCCTCGGCCTCCAGGCACGCGTCTTCATCGGCGAGCTCCTCCCCAAGCAGGTCCACCGCGCCGCTTGCCCTTCGAAGGAATTCGTGGCGACGAGCACGGCGCTCCCGAGCACGCTCGAGCACATCTTCCACACCATCGTCTGCCCCAAGCAAGCGCCTGGGAGCACGAATCATCGCTCCCCCTCCGGGCAGGGGGCTGGGGGCTGGCGCCCTCACAACGGCCGGGCGCGCCGTACCAGAAGCTCGGCCTGGGGTCAGCCCGTCTCCCGAAGAAGGGCGCAGGGGGCGCCTCAGCCAGTCGCAGCCCGCGACCAGACGAGAAGCCCATGGCAGGCTGGCTATGCCAAGAGAGGGCCCGCGAAGGAAGATCGCGGGAAGAGAAGGGCCGCAGCGCGCCTCAGGACGGTCCACCACATCATTCGTCCTCACCACAAGGGCGGTGCTGCGCGGAGCACTTGGGGGCGATGGAGGAGATGAAGCTAAAGGAGGCGGCGCCTCAGCGACTGCCGCGAGCTCGGCTGGAAGAGGCCTGCGGGGTAAGGATCAGTAGACGCGACAAGTGGAACAGGAGCCAGAAAAGGAGAAGACTTACTCGTCAATAGCAAAGTATTTCCGGCGCTTCAGCAAGCGGCAAGAGAAGTCATCACCCAGGGCCTCCCTTTTCCTCCGGAGGGCCTCAAAGTCCACCCGGAAGCGGCCCAAGAGGAGAGCGCAAGAATCAACCTGCGACGAAGACGGAGCATCAAAGTGACCCGCGCCAGGAGCGCCTGCCTGACGCGCACTGTCAGTCGCCTCGCCAGAAGACGCAGCCGGGACCTCGGGAGCCTCGGCCCCAGGCGCTGGGAGCTGCTGCTTCTCACCCTCAGCCTCAGCAGTATGGGCCTTAGGAGCTGCCCCCTCGAGGGCATCGCCAAGCGCAGTCACCTCATCGGGAGCCCTCTCGACCCCCATCGTCTCCTGCCTCCTCGCTCCACCACTCGAGGAGGATTCGCCTTGACCGACCGGAAGGGCGGTCACCACCATAGGGTTCTCGCGAGGCCCTTGGAAGCCAGCAGGGCGCAGCCCCCACTCATCAAAGGACGGCATCTGCCTCACGAAGTCACCCCCATTCTGGCAAAGGTACAGCAGGGCCCCTCCCCGCTGGATGCTGCCCGGGTTGGGGTCACGGGTCAGGACCAAGAGCACTGTCCTTAGCGCACCAGGCGTCAGGTCTTCTTCCTGGAGCCTCATGCGATCGCCATGCCCGCTGAAGGCCCACATTCGGCGGGAATGGCGCTGGAGAGGGGCAATGCGGCGCAACAGGAACTCCTTCACCACCTTGGGCGCCGTCACGCCGAGCGATTTCAAGAACGCGAAGCGGCGCCAGACGAAGGCGAGCCGGGGGCTTTCGAGCGTCTCCTGGCCCCAGCCCGAATTGGGTACGGCAGGCGAAGTTGGCTTCGCCAGAAGGCGGTTGGGCACCCCGACATCAACATACAACCACCGTTCGCGGAACCCAGCGGAAGGCAAAGGGAGCTTGAAGTCGATCCCTGAGGCCGCAGTCTCGGGCGCGGCGATGAAGTTCACGCACGCCGAGCATTGAGTGGGGTCGACAAGGCGCAAAGAGAAGAAGTGGCGCAGCAAGGCAACGGAAGGAGGGATGCCCATCATCGCCTCGCAAACAAAAGGGAAGACCGAAAGAAGGGTAACAGACTCAGGACCCAGATGCATCATGTGGATCTGGTAATGGGAGAGGACGGCATTGAAGAAATCGGAAAAGGGGGGAACCAGACCCGCCCACAAGGCGTCGGCAAAATAATGGACCTCAGTGATTATCCTGTCAGTGGGGAAGTGAGACGTAGGCCAGGCCGTCGTCCTGCCACACTCGTTGAAGACGGTGGCCAGAGCCGGGCTGAACTTATCCAGGCACTCTAGATTGAGTATGATCGACCGGCCGACGGCGGCGGGCGAGATGGAGGCACAGGTTTCTTCCCCTTCTCTTTCTTCGTTGGAGCCATGGCAATGGAAGGGAGAGGGAAGATGTGAGATGGGATTGGAAGCAAGATTCGGAGTTCGAAGGGAGGAAGAATAGGGGACGACCGAGCAACAGGAAGGGGAGCGGCTGTGTACAACTGCGGGTCAGCCTACCAGGGCGCAAAATAAGGGAGCGTGGGGGAACAGTGCCGCCCACGTCCAATCAACCGCCACGCGGCGCCCAAGGCCGCAGGCTGTTAGGGCCCGCGGCGCTTTGCCCTTGCCCTTTCGCTTCTCAGCACGGCCAAGTCCATGCGTGCCTTGGGCCTGGGGGCTACTGTCGGCGTTCTGGGAACGGGGGTCCCCAGACTTGCCTACCTGCGGCCTGTGGCATGGCTCAAATGGGGGCCCAGCACGGCCCATCTTCATCAACACAAGACCCAAGACCCTCGCGAGGGGCCAAGCCTCGCAGGGCGGACGACACGGCGCTTCCTCAGGCACGGCCTCGTCAGGCTAGCTCACGAGGAGGCGGAGAGATGAAGGCGGGGTACCTCGCGAGGTGCCCATGATGCAAGCCATGATGACCAAGGATGCCAGGCGGGCGCCAGTCCGTGCAGCGTCTCCCTTTCCTCTTTGGTGCAAAAGGGGCAAGCGCAGGAGAGAGGATCAAGCAAAGGCACCCATTTCGGTGCAACGAGACCAAGACCAGTTCAACGGTGGGAAGGAGGTCATCATGGAGCCCAGAACGGCGTCACCATAGGGCCTTTGGCAGGCGAGGACCAACTTTAGTCAGGATAAGTGTACCAGATGTTCCCATTCAAATTGGCCAATTGTTGGCGCCCTTCCCGCTCAATATTTGGGAAGAGGCCCAGGGCCTTTGCCTATAAATAGGACTAGCCACCCCCAGGGTAGAGGCATCGAGCGATCAGGCAAGCAGAACCTAGAATCTGAGCAAGCAGAGAACAAGAGAGAGAAAGAGAGAAGGGCGGTTGAACTCCTCCTAGCAGTGCATCCCCCTAGCCAAGAGCAGACCCTCGCAAGGCTGCTCTTCCCTGTATTGTTCATCATCACCAGCCCAAGAGGCAATCCACCCACCACAAACTAGAGTAGGGTATTACACCATAATGGTGGCCCAAACTAGTATAAACTATGTGTCTCTTGTGCTGTTCTTTCAGTAGTTAGATCTTTGTGAGGCGGAGAAGTAGAGGGCATAATCTCCACGCGCACCCCAGAGTTCGAACCTTAAGGGTCTGCCGGAACCCGAAATCCGACAGTTGCGACCTGACTTTGAAAACCTATGGTTGCGACGAGACCTTTAAAACGTGCGGTTACGACCCGGCCTTGAAAACTTGTAATTGCGACCCGACCTTGAAAATTGTGGTTGCAACCTGAGTTTGAAAACTTATGGTTGCGACCAGATTTTCAAAACTTGCGGCTGTGACCCGACCTTCAATACTTGCAGTTGCGACCCTACTTTGAAAACTTGTTGTTGCGACCCGACTTTGAAAACTTGAAGTTGTGACCCGACTTTGAATACTTGCAGTTGCGACCACACCTAAAACCTTGCAGTTGCAACCCAACTTGAAAACATTCAGTTGAGATCCAACTTGAAAACTTGCAGTTGCGACTAGATTCAGAAACTTGCATTTACAACCCTGACTTGAAAGCGTGCAGTCGCGACCACATTTAATATACAGTTCTCTGCGATCAGTTTTTGGAAACCTCGAGGTTGCGACTCCATCTAAAAACAAACACTTGCAACTTGACTTGATGGATTGCAATTACCACCAAATTTGAAAAACTTTGTAGTTTTGACCAGACATAAAAACTTTGGTCACACAAATGTTTTGACTGAAAAACTCAGGGAACAAGCATTTCTACCGAAAAGGAGGCATGGGTTTTGATATCATTAGAATAAAAGAATACACAAAAAAGATTAAATAAAAATGAGGAATAAACATAAAAAATAAATTGAATGATGAAAAAGTAGGAAACAAGAAATATAGAAAATGGAAAATGGAAGAGAACAATGAAAAAATAGCGAAATCCCTAATAATTAATTTTTCAATCTATGGTAACAAATGAATATTAAGCTAAAAAATGAATACACGAAAATAGAAAAGGGAGAAGAGAGGAATAATGTTCTACTGCATGTAGTGAAATAAAAAATAATTAACTATGAGAGAGAAAAATGAAAAGAAAGTCGTTACAAAGAGCTGACCCCTGAAAGCTACGGTCAACAAATGACAATAACATGATTAAAAAACGAAAACAAGTGACAATAGCATGCAAGGAAGAATGCAAGCAGCTAGCAACTATTCGCATCCTTAGATCATATCATCTTTCTCTTATTCGGCTGGGTAAAAAAAAGATGAAGAAAAGCCCATATAGCCCAGCTCCATAAGCAAAATATAAAAAAGGTACTATACCTCTGTCTCGGTGAATAAGTCATTCGTGTAGTTCTAGGTCGACGATTTAACTATCTATATGTATTATATGTGACAAAAAATATATATTTAGAAACTACATCCATGCAGAAATCTAGTGATATATTTTTCATGACATATAACACATATTTAATTCCTCAAATCGATGGGCCGATTTTTTAGAAGGATCAGACGCTTGGATCCAAGTGTGGCAACCTCTGGAGAGGGATGGAGTGCGACGTTCGCTGGCACGTCTCCTTCGCGCCGGACTTCACCGCGGCACGCACCATCAACTTCGCCGACGGGGAGATTCTTCTCCGACGAGGGGCTCTCCGGATCGTGTTGATTGACCAGAGGGGGCCACGGTGGATGCGCGCTTTCTGCGTGAGGGCGAATGCGTCGACGTCGGGCAGATCGTGTCTTTCCCGTGCCATTTCGCAAGGATTCATGACCGGATTCCGGCGAACATCCCGGTGGTACACGGGAGCGCGGCTCGTTCTGGTGCGGACGGAGCGCACACACCGGGTCGTCACGATGCGGGTCGGAGTTCCTGGGCCCCAGGCATCCTGGGTCCACGCCCGGGTGTGGTGCCGCCGCCCCCCGCGGATGCGAGATATGTGGATGGGGATCAAGGAATCCATGGCGGGGAGACCAGCGATGCGAGGAGTACAAAAGCCCGATCCCGTGCGGCTCGCCCCATTCTTGACCTAGAAGCCGCCCTCTCTCATCTCTGGGCGGCACCTCGAAACCCTAGATCAAAAACTTCGCCTTCCTTCCAGTGGTGGGAGGGGAAGATTGGAGGTGACCACAGATCATTCACAGAGGTGGTAGCTTCTTCCCCAAGAGCCCTGGCGATGGAGGGACATGGAGGACGCGGTTTCCGTGGGAATCGGCGCGAGGGCTTCGGATATGGACGGATGGGGCGCGGCGCGGGTCGCTTCGATCGGGGGCGCGGGAGAGGCCGCTTCTCCTGGTCCAGGGAGGCGGACGGCGACAACCTCTCTGAAAGTGCGTTATATCGACTAGAGGGGGGTGAATAGGCGATTTTTATGAAATTCTTCACTGAGGAATTTGCTCGTGAGAAAATTCCTTAGCGAAGAACTACTAGCAGCGGAATAAGTACTCAGAAGTAAGCATAGCAGAATACATGCATGGTCATCATGATGAAATGAAGACAAACACAGAGTATAGAAAGCGTAAACACAGGATAGCACAAGATGAAGACAAACAGACTGAAGAATTTGAACTGAGGAAATTGAGAAAGTCTTCAGTCAAAGTCTTCAAACACAGATATGAACAAACACACAACACAATAATGAGGAAATGAAAGTGTTGAGGAAATAGAACCAGTAAGCTTGGTGAAGACAATGATTTGGTAGACCAGTTCCAACTGCTGTCTCAGTTGTACATCTGGTTGGAGCGGCTGAGTATTTAAACTTGAGGACACCTAGTCCCGGACACACAGTCCTCACCGTATTCTCCTTGAGCTAAGGACACACAGTCCTCGCCCAATCACTTGTGGTAAGACTTCAGGTGACTTCCAAACCTTCACAGACTTGGTCACTCGGCGATCCACAATTCCTCTTGGATGCTCTAGACCTTGACGCCTAACCGTCTGGAAGAAGCACAGTCTTCAAAGGTAACAAGCGTCGGATCCACGCAGGATCAATCTCTTCAGTGATGCTCAATCACTTTGGGTTTGTAGGTGTTTTGGGTTTGGGTTTGGATTTTCCTCACGTGATGATTTTCGCTCAAAGTCCTCGGAGGATGGGTTGCTCTCAAATGACAAGTGTCAAGTTCACGCGGAGTAGCCAACCAGCTAGTGGTTGTAGGGGGCGGCTATTTATAGCCTAGGGAGCAGCCCGACAAGATAAGACATAAATGCGCTTCAATGATATGACCGTTATGTGGACAAGATATTTTGGGACAGCTGGCGCGTAGCACAGCAACGGTCGGAAATTTGAGGTACAAATTCCTCAGGGCTATCATGTTCCTCACTGTGTAGGCAATTCGCACTGACGAATTCCTAACTCCTCAGTCAGAGCAAAGTCCTCAGTGACCAGAAGAACCGCGTCTCTGTCACTGAAGAATTTGACTGAACTGTATGAGATTTCCAATGGCTTCACTCGAAGGGATTGGTAGGTGTAGGATTTGAGTTGAGCATCACTTGGAAATTTTCTCCTTACTATTTCCTCGACCCCCTTTAACAGTACGGTGTTTCCTATGACTCAAGAAAGAGAAAATGAAACTACGAAAACAAAAGTCTTCACGCTTCTTGTTCATCGAATAAATACCAAGTCTTCAAGGTCACACCAATTTCTTCACTTTGAAAGTCTTCAGAAAGTCTTCAAAATATCAAAGTCTTCAGCCAAAGAACTTCATTTTTAGGGGTCGACTTTCTCTGTAAATATCAAACTCCTCATAGACTTATGGACCTGTGTACACTCATAAACGCATTAGATACTTAACCTATAAGTCTTCAATACACCAAAATCACTAAGGGGCACTAGATGCACTTACAATCTCCCCCTTTTTGGTGATTGATGACAACATAGGTTAAGTTCTCAACGGGGATAAATATATGAAGTGTAAATACTGATATTGAGGAATTTGATTGCAAGATATATAAGAACTCCCCCTGAAGATGTGCATAGTGAGGAATTTGCTTTTGAAGCAATGCACACTTGAAGAGTTGAATCATGGAGATCTCCCCCTATATCTTGTAATTCATACACGCATTTGATAAGTAATATGAAGAATTTGAAATGCATGATGAAATATAGTGCCTTATGTAATTCAGCATGCATGCGATAATCTTATTGAGGAATAAGCATGCAGAATAGCGCATCAAAAGTATCAAAGCATAGTGCAACAAAAGTATCAACGCACCATCGGGTTTAAGATTACAACTCGATCCAATAAAAGTTTCGGAAGAACGAGAGTTGTAACTTAAAAAAATATGCCCTTTTTATAGACCCGCTTGAAGACTAACTCATATTTCTCCCCCTTTGTCATCAAATGACCAAAAGGATCAAAACTGAGGACTAACGCCCCTGAAGATATTCAAGTTGATGAAGGAGCGCCAGCGTTGTTGGGGTCGGTCGTTGAAGTAGGGCCTGCTGCAGTGTCGTCCAAGTCTTCATTTTCATCAGTCTCACGCGATGAAGAATATGAGCTGGCCACCAGAGAAGGAACCTTGACCTTCTTGTATTTCTTTGGAGGAGGTGCAAACCAGTCAAAGTCTTCTTTGAGACCCATTTTCTCCAAATCTTCAGCACTATACACTTTAGACAGAACAGCCCGGGTGCGGTTGAGGGTTTCATGAAGGTAGTAGTGGTTTTTCTTCACTGCATTGTGTGTGGAAGTCATGTTGTGAAGAATTGAACCAAACTGACGCTTGACCCATTTGTGATTGCGATCAACCTTTTCATGAAGAGTGAGGAGTAACTCACGGTCAGTCATCACCCTGGGTGCTGTGGCTTGAGGATTTGGCTTGGCAGTGTTGGCAGCAGAGTCATGTGTGGCAGAGTCATCATTGGTGGAATAAGAAGCAGCCTTGCGAAATTGACCATCCAATGGACGAATGCCTTCATCTATCACAGCAGTGGCCTTGCCCTTTTCTTCAGTTGAGGAAAATGTCCGTTTGAGGACTTCAATGGGGGGCAAGTAGCTGCAGTTGTTGAGAGTTTCAGCTTTATAGTTGAGTGAAGACCTTGTCCTGATAAATCTCATAATCCAAGGTGCATAAGGCTTCAACTCAAATGGTGACATAGCAATGTTGGCCAGAGTCCTCATGAAGAAATCATGGAAGTTGGTGGGAACGCCATGAATGATGTTGAAAAGCATGTTCTTCATGATGCCAACGACTTCTTCATCAGTTGAGTCGTGGCCTTTGATGGGACTCATTGTCTTCGTCAGAATGCGATAGACAGTCCTTGGCACATACAACAGTTCCTTGATGAGGAATTTGGTTTGAGGAGCCTGCCCTGGCTTCAAAGGCTTCATCAGCACTTGCATATAGTGATTTGAAAGCTCAGGTTCGTTGTACACACAACGTGCATCTTCAGTGGGTGGACTCAGAGGAAGGGCACGAAGCAATTCAGATGCTGGGGCCTTATGATGTGTGTTCTCAGTCATCCAGTCTAGACCCCATGAATTCACATCTTCAGAGTTGCCGGTGATGTGCAACGTTGCATAAAACTGAAGAATGAGTTCTTCATTCCAAACGCATATGTCTGTGCAGAAATTGAGCAGCCCAGCATCGTGAAGAACACTGAGGACTGGCGTGAAGCACGGCAAAGACTCCATATCCACGTGAGGAATATGTGCATGGTAGAAGACTTTGTCTTTGTTGTAAAGCACTGAGGAATAGAAATTGGCTTGGTTGGCTATCCAGAAACGCCTCTTCCTTATGCGAGCAGAGTCATAGGGGTTGTATTCAGTGAAGAACACGTGCTCACCAAAGAAGTCTTCAGCCTTGAATTTTTGCTTCTTTGAGAACGGATCCTTTGGCCTTGGCAGAGGAGTGTCAGTGAGTTGCATCACTACCTCAGGAATCACAATCTCAGGTTCTTCAGGCTAAGGAATTTCAGGATGTTCCTCAGGTGCAGTCACCTTTTCAGTTGCAGCAGCAGTTTCTTCAGCACTAGTGGCTAGAATTTCTTCATTCACAGATGCAGTGGGATGAGTTTCTTCAGAGCCCATCGGAACAGTTGGTGCAGGGGAGTGAGGAATTTGCTGCAGTGGAGTGAAGAGTGGGGAATTGGGGTGCTGACTTTCCCAAAAGTCGTCATTCATCAACGGAGTTGTGCTTCCAATATCCACATCTTCATCATCAATTTCTTCAACACCAGCCTCTTCAGCATCAAACTGAGGCATTGGTGATGAGACCAGTGGGGTTGAAGGGATTGCATCCACTTCAATTTCTTCATCAATCTGCTCTGAGGAAGCAGCAGATTGAGTTTCTTCATCTGATCCACTTGGGATCTCATAATCTTCACCAAAAGGAACAAGGTCCTTTGATGGCATGGATGAGATAGGAATGGCATCAATGGGATTTGCAAACGAGCTGGTCATCGGCTTCATCTTCTTGGGAGCAGAAGATTCTGAAGCATTTGATGCCTTCCTTTTCTTCACCGCAGCTCGCTCTGCAGCCTTGGTTTTCTTCACATCTAACGCAGATGGAAGAATAGGAGTTGGAGTAGGTGCAGGTGGAGCTGAGGAATCTGGTTGATTTTCCTCAGGCGCAACTGATGCAGTTGCCCTGGTTTCTTCAGTTTCTTCAGGCGCACCACTAGTGGATGCCCTGGCAATTTCTTCAGTGGCTGGAGCAGTGTCATCAGCCCTGGAACTGGCATTTTCTTCAGCAGCCTAAACTTCATCAGCGGTGCTGGCATGTTCTTCAGTGGGCTGAACAGATGCTTCAGCTTGAGGAACTTCCTGTTGTGTTGAGGCTGCACCCTTGGTGAAAGTATCAGTCAGCCTCACAAATCTGACCTTGGCTCCTTGCCAATCAGCATAGTACGAGTCAAAGTTGTCGCTGAGGGCTTTGATCTCAGCCTGCATCTTGACGAGTTCCTCGGGCGTCATCTTGAAAACATTCTTCTTCAGCAGCTTCTCTTTTCGATATTGTGTTTTCTTGATCTCTCTGGCCCTGTCATATTTCCACTTCTCCTCTTGGATGAAGTGAGTCAACATGTGACTTTGGCCAGGTGTCAGCTTGAAATCAGGCATAGGTGTGTTGGGGTCCTTATGCCAGAGATCAATATAATCTAGGATCGCCCTTGGATCCAATAGCAGGGGCACAGGTGTGCCTTTGGCTTTAGCAGCCCTTTCTTGGCGGTCCCTGATGATTTCAGTAAGTTCTTCTTCATCAGCTTCATCATCATCAGATGGCACAGTGAAGACTACCTGCTTCTTCTAAGGACTTGGGCGAGTGCCGTGTCCAGCAGTAGCCTTTTTCTTCAGCAGAGAGGGTCCAGCTGAGGAATTTGGTGCAGCTGAGGAACTAGCTGAGACACCAGAGGCAATTGAGATGCCAGTAGTCCTTTGGCACGAGGCCAGATGCATAGGTGCTGAGGACTTTGTCGGGACAGCTGAGGACTGTGGAGGAGGTGCTGAGGATTTTGGTGGAGCAGGAGCAGCATGGGGAATTTGCTTTGAAGATTTTGAAGTTTCTGGCCGTGAGGGCATAGCAGATGAAGCACTTGGCTTGCGAGCGGGCTTCTTGAGCATCGCTTTCCTCGGCTTGGCAGAAGCCTCAGTGGCAGCAGCAGCAGCAGCAGCAGAGTCTTCATTGAATTTCCTCACTGCTTCTCTGGCTTGCCTTGCCAATTTAGCTTGGCGCTTGGCCCATTCCTCAGGAAAATCCTCACCGCGCTTGAGGCTAGTGGGATCAGCTTCTTGGCCAGGTGCCAATGGGGCTCTTGGGTATGGAGGATTCAGTGTGAATTTCTTCATATACTTAGGAGTGACGTATCTGTACTCCCTCCATTCACGTGCCCATCTCCGTTCAATCCTCTGGATTCGCACCTTGCGCTGATTTTTATCTTCTTTGCCAAACTTGGCTTCATCAGGCGTGCAGTACTCTTTATAAATATCCTCAGGGATTTCAAAAGCAGTCATGACCTCAGGCTTCTTTCCTCCTTTCTGTAGACTTTTACCTTCAGCCATTTTCTTCAGACGAGGAATTTGAACAATTGAATTCTCTGAAGTATGCAACTTTTCTTCGAGGAACGCTGCAAATGAGTTAAGTTGATGAGAACCTAATGATTCAGCAGCGGAAATGTGTACCTGTGAACATAGTATAGTTGCGAGGAATTTGGAGAGGTCATATGCGTTCTCAGAGGGTTTTCATAAAGAACAAGTTTGAGGAATTTGACCAGATTCGTCTTGAGGAATTTCACTAAGCGCTTTATATCTTAGGTTCCAGAGTTGTATAGATCGAAGATCCACACAATTGAGGAATCTTGAAGAAAATGATGCTTAGGGAAATGAATCAAGAACAGATAACATGTGAGGTGTTTTGTGTGTGAGGATTTTAAGAATAAAACACCTTTGAAGATTTTGTAGAAAAGTTTCGAATCAAAGAGGGCAGTAAAATTAGCTTTTAATTACCCTAAACGAAGAACACGACGAACTGTGAGTTGAAACAGTGAAGTTCGTCAATGCAGATCTTCCACGCCCTAACTTGGCGGAGGAAGACGTCTACGGCGGCGGCGGAGGTGAAGATTTCCGCAGTCGGCGCGAGTACGACGGCGACGAGGTTGAGGCAGTGAAGCTCTTCCTCACCGGCGACGATGGAGTAGCGACGGCACTAGGGTTTGGAAACTCGAGCGGGAGAGTGAGATCGAGCGGGGTAAAAGAAGTGAGGACGGCGACAGGGGGTATTTATAGCCACGGTGAAAAACAGCTCGCCCGAAGATTTAGGACAAACGTGCCCCTGGCCGTTCTCCTTCTCATGACATGTGTCACCCACGTACTGTGTAGTGGAGATCGTGTAAGATCGTGGGTGGATAAAATAATGCATCGTGAGATGCGGAACGGTTTGAGCGGCAAAACCAAAAGTTTGGATAAGATTAGTTTTAATGTTCCGTTCGCAATTTCTTCAGCTGACAAGGACACAGTGAAGAATTTGAACGAGTTTCAAATAGAACGCACATGAAGAATTTGTGAACAGATTGGATTGAGTAGAGCATAGAGGGGAAGGGTCCGATCATAATCACTTAGCAGAAAAGATCCAACTAGAAGAAATAGCTATAAGTGAATGTTGTAGAGGACATAAACTCACATATATATATATATATATATATATATATATATATATATATATATATATATATATATATATATATATATATATATATATATATATATATATATATACAGCCAATGAGGAAAAACGACGGCACAAGTGAAGATTTTGCAAAGTTGAAGAATTTGAAAAACTGAGGAAGTTCAAAAATGAGGAAAAAAACTCATATTGAAGATTTTCAACTTTTGTGGCGGCGTGACCCACCGTGTAAGAATGATGATTTCAGACACCGCGTACAATTGTCGTAGGGTTCTGAGAATCAAATTCTTCGTTAATTTCTTCACACTTAGAGTGTTATTCTTCATTGATTGAAGAAAAACGTTTCTTCATGTGTTGCACATCTAAGTCATGAATTCTGCACAAGTGTTAGGATGAGTGCATTTTTCAAAGTACATTCGAAGACTCTAAGATATTTAGCTCACACCACAACTTGCTAAATCTCTTCTCATCCAAGGGCTTAGTGAAGATATCGGCTAGCTGTTCTTCAGTCTTCACATGCTCAATAGAAATGTCGCCCTTCAACACATGATCACGAAGAAAATGATGACGAATCTGAATGTGCTTTGTCTTCGAGTGCTGAACTAGGTTGGGAGCAATCTTGATGGCACTCTCATTGTCACAGAGGAGAGGCACATTCTTCACGTTGATGCCATAGTCCTTCAGTGTTTGCTTCATCCATAGCAGTTGAGCATAGCAAGAACCAGCAGCAATGTACTCAGCTTCAGCAGTAGACAGTGATACGTAGTTCTGTTTCTTCGAGGACCAACAGACCAAGGATCGTCCGAGGAAATGACAAGTACCAGATGTTGACTTGCGGTTCACACGGTCACCAGCATAGTCAGAATCTGAATATCCAATGAGATCAAAATCCGAGCCGTTGGGATACCATAATCCTAGTGTTGGTGTGTGAGCTAGATATCGAAGAATATGCTTCACAGCCTTATGGTGTGATTCCTTCGGTGCAGCTTGAAATCGTGCACACATGCAAACACTAAGCATTATATCTGGCCTAGATGCACATAAGTACAATAAAGAGCCAATCATGGAGCGGTATACCTTATGATCGAAGTCAATACCATTTTCATCAGTGCATAGATGACCATTTGTGGGCATAGGAATTTTGATGCCTTTGCAGTCTTGCATGCCTAATTTCTTCAGGACATCCTTGAGGTATTTCTCCTGAGATATGAATATGCCATTGCGCTGTTGACGAATTTGAAGACCTAAGAAGAATTTCAACTCTCCCATCATAGACATTTGATATTCTTCACTCATCATATAGGCAAATTCATCACTATAACGTTGGTCAGTACAGCCGAAGATGATATCATCAACATATATTTGGCACACAAACAGTTCACCATCATAAGATTTAGTAAAGAGAGTGGGATCGAGTGAACCGGGTGTGAAGCCTTTCTTCATGAAGAATTCCTTCAATGTATCATACCACGCCCGTGGGGCCTGCTTGAGGCCATAGAGGGCCTTGTTAAGTCTGAAGACTTTGTCAGGATGTTTTGGATCTTCAAAACCTGGGGGTTGAGCAACATATACTTCTTCCTCAAGCTTACCATTGAGGAATGCACTTTTCACATCCATTTGGTATAAGATGATATCATGATGGTTAGCATAAGCAAGCAATATGCAAATAGCCTCAAGTCTAGCAACAGGTGCAAAAGTTTCATCGAAATCAATTCCTTCAACCTGTGTGTAGCCTTGAGCTACTAGTCGTGCCTTATTCCTCACCACAACACCATTTTCATCTTGCTTGTTGCGGTAGATCCACTTTGTGCCAATTATGTTATGCTTGCGAGGATCGGGACGATTTACTAGTTCCCATACGTTGTTGAGCTTGAACTGATGCAATTCTTCTTGCATGCCCTGAATCCACTCAGGCTCCAGAAATGCTTCATCTACCTTAGTGGGCTCTGTAATAGAGACAAAAGCAAAATGCCCACAAAAGTTAGATAGATGTGAAGCTTTTGAGCGTGTGAGAGGACCTGGTGCTCTTATGTCATCGATGATCTTCTCCACTTGCACTTCTTTTGCAACGCGAGGGTGAGCTGGTTGTCGTTGAGGAATTTGATCAGCATTTTCTTCAGCATCAATTTCCTCAGCATTTTCTTCAGGTGCATCAACTTGACGTTCTTCACGTTCTGGAATGAATTCTTCAGCAGATTCTTCAGTAGGAATGACATCTTCAGTAGCCTTGTGCTTGATAGAATCCTCAGGTGCTGGTTCATATAACACAGAAGGTAGGTGCTCTCTTTGCGAGCCATTAGTTTTATCGAACCGCACATCTACAGTTTCAACAATCTTGTGAAGAACATTGTTGAAGACTCTGTAGGTGTGTGAGTCCTTTCCGTAACCAAGCATAAAACCTTCATGTGCTTTTGGTGCAAATTTAGAGTTGTGATGAGGATCTCTAATCCAGCATTTAGCACCGAAGACTTTGAAATAACTCACATTGGTTTTCTTGTCAGTGAGGAGTTCATAGGCAGTCTTCTTGAAGAATTTGTGAAGATATACTCTGTTGATGATATGGCACGCAGTATCAATTGCATCAACCCAGAAACGACGAGGGGTTTTGTACTCATCGAGCATAGTGCGAGCCATCTCAGCAAGAGTCCTGTTCTTGCGCTCCATGACGCCATTCTGTTGAGGAGTATAAGGAGCAGATAACTCATGAGTAATACCAAGTTCATCAAGATAGTCATCGAGACCCGAATTCTTGAACTCAGTGCCATTGTCACTTCTGATGTGCTTGATCTTCACACCAAAGTTGGTTGAAGCCCTCGAGGAAAATCGTTTGAAGACTTCCTGCACTTTAGTTTTGTAAGAGACAATGTGTACCCATGTGTAACAAGAGTAATCATCAACAATAACAAAGCCATATTGAGATGCTTCATTTGAAACAGAGGAATAATGATTAGGACCGAAGAGATCCATGTGAAGCAATTTGAATGGACGAGTAGTGGTCATGATAGTCTTTGCTGGATGCTTGGCCTTGGTCATCTTTCCAGCTTCACAGGCACCGCATAAGTGATCCTTGAGGAATTTGACATTCTCAATGCCAATGACATGCTTCTTCTTCGCAAGCGTGTGCAAATTCCTCATGCCTGCATGACCAAGTCGTCGATGCCATAGCCACCCTTCTGAAGCTTTTGCAAGTAGGCACACGGCTGGTTGTGAATCTGCAGAGAAATCAACAATATACAAGTCTCCTCTCCTAAAGCCTTCGAAGACTTTGGATTTGTTAGCTTCCATAATCACAACACAACGATACTTGCCAAAGACAACAACCATATCAAGATCACAAAGCATTGAGACAGACATAAGATTGTATCCTAAGGACTCAACAAGCATTACTTTGTCCATGTGTCGATCCTTTGTGATAGCAACCTTACCTAGACCCAGTACCTGACTTTTGCTTTTATCAGCAAAGATGATATGCTTCATGTGTGACGTTGATAAGGGAGCATCCATCAACAGATTCCTGTCACCGGTCATGTGATTTGTACATCCACTATCAAGTACCCATTCAGTGGCTTTGGGTTGATCATCCTTGGCACCCTTCGCCATGAAGCAATAGGTGGGAGCGTAGTCATCATTGCCTTCATCAGCCTTGTTGGTGAGATCACTTTCTTCAGCGTTGCAGATGGATTTGCTGACGAATGCAGTAGCAAGGGCTAGGCTCGCCACGCCAGACTCAGAATCATCAGATTCCTCTTCTGCTTCATTTTCTTCAGATTCAGCCTCAGAGTCCATTTCCTTGCCAATGAATGCCCGAGCCTTCTTGGAGCTGCTCTTCTTGTGAGACGAAGACTTTGAGGATTTTGATGATGAAGATTTTGAGGACTTCTTCTTCTTCTTTACATCATCAGAACTGTAATCCTTGTATTTCTTCTTCTTTGATTCCTTTTCCCACTGAGGACAATCTTGAATGTAATGTCCTGGTTTCTTACACTTGTGACAAAGCCTCTTCTTATAGTCACTGGATGAGGAATCATTGCTCCTTGAGGGTTTTCCAAAGCGACCACGTCTTGAGAACTTTTGGAATTTCTTCACAAGCAGTGCTAGATCATGACTCAGTTCTTCAGGATCACCAAGGCTGCTACCAGAGTCTTCATCTTCGGACTCAGATACTACCTTGGCCTTCAGTGCACGTGATCTGCCATAGCTCGAACCGTAGAGATCTCTCTTCTCAGCAAGCTGGAACTCATGACTGTTTAGCCTCTCGAGGATATCAGCGGGGTCAAGTGACTTGTAGTCAGCACGCTCTTGTATCATCAGTGCCAGAGTATCAAATGAGGAATCAAGCGATCTCAGCAATTTCTTCACCACCTCATGGTCGGTGATGTCAGTGGCACCAAGTGCTTGAAGCTCATTTGAGATGTCAGTGAGGCGATCGAAGGTTTGCTGAACATTTTCATTGTCAAGTCTTTTGAAGCGGTTGAAGAGATTGCGAAGTGTTGGGGAACGTAGTAATTTCAAAAAATTTCCTACGCACACGCAAGATCATGGTGATGCATAGCAACGAGAGGGGAGAGTGTCGTCTACATACCCTTGTAGACTGAAGCGGAAGCGTTGACTCAACGTAGAGGAAGTAGTCATACGTTCTCCTCACGATCCGACCGATCACAGCACCGTTACTCCGGCACCTCCGAGTTCTTGGCACACGTTCAGCTCGATGACGATCCCCGGGCTCCGATCCAGCAAAGCATCGGGGAAGAGTTCCGTCAGCACGACGGCGTGGTGACGATCTTGATGTGTTACCGGCGCAGGGCTTCGCCTAAGCACTGCAACGATATGACCGAGGTGGAATTTGGTGGAAGGGGGCACCGCACACGGCTAAGGAACGATCCGTAGATCAACTTGTGTGTCTATGGGGTGCCCCCTGCCTCCGTATATAAAGGATCCAGGGGGAGGGGCTGGCCGGCCAAGCCCTTGGCGCGCCAGGAGAGTCCTACTCCCTCCGGGAGTAGGATTCCCCCCCCCCAATCCTAGTTGGAATAGGATTCCTCAAGGGGGAGAGGGAGAGAGGGGGCTGGCCACCTCTCCTAGTCCTAATAGGACTAGGGGAAGGGGGGAGGCGCGCGGCCACCTAGGGTAGCCCCTTTCTCCTTTCCACTAAGGCCCACTATGGCCCATCTGGCTCCCGGGGGGTTCCGGTAACCCTCCCGGTATTCCGGTAAAATCCTGATTTCACCTGGAACACTTCCGATGTCCAAACATAGGCTTCCAATATATCAATCTTTATGTCTCGACCATTTCGAGACTCCTCGTCATGTCCGTGATCACATATGGGACTCCGAACTCCTTCGGTACATCAAAATGCATAAACTCATAATAACTGTCATCGTAACGTTAAGCGTGCGGACCCTACGGTTCGAGAACAATGTAGACATGACCGAGACACGTCTCCGGTCAATAACCAATAGTGGGACCTGGATGCCCATATTGGCTCCTACATATTCTACGAAGATCTTTATCGGTCAGACCGCATAACAACATACGTTGTTCCCTTTGTCATCGGTATGTTACTTGTCCGAGATTCGATCGTCAGTATCCAATACTTAGTTCAATCTCGTTACCGGCAAGTCTCTTTACTCGTTCCGTAATACATCATCCCGCAACTAACTCATTAGTTGCAATGCTTGCAAGGCTTAAATGATGTGCATTACCGAGAGGGCCCAGAGATACCTCTTCGACAATCGGAGTGACAAATCCTAATCTCGAAATACGCCAACCCAACATCTACCATTGGAGACACCTGTAATACTCCTTTATAATCACCCAGTTACGTTGTGACGTTTGGTAGTACCCAAAGTGTTCCTCTGGCAAACGGGAGTTGCATAATCTCATAGTCATAGGAACATGTATAAGTCATGAATAAAGCAATAGCAACATACTAAACGATCGGGTGCTAAGCTAATATAATGGGTCATGTCAATCAGATCATTCAACCAATGATGTGACCTCGTTAATCAAATAACAACTCTTTGTTTATGGTTAGGAAACATAACCATCTTTGATTAACGAGCTAGTCTAGTAGAGGCATACTAGTGACACTCTGTTTGTCTATGTATTCACACATGCATTATGTTTCCGGTTAATACAATTCTAGCATGAATAATAAACCTTTATCATGATATAAGGAAATAAATAATAACTTTATTATTGCCTCTAGGGCATATTTCCTTCAGTCTCCCACTTGCACTAGAGTCAATAATCTAGATTACACTGTAATGATCCTAACACCCATGGAGTTTTGGTGCTGATCATGTTTTGCTCGTGGAAGAGGCTTAGTCAACGGGTCTGCAACATTCAGATCCGTATGTATCTTGCAAATCTCTATGTCTCCCACCTGGACTAGATCCCGGATGGAGTTGAAGCGTCTCTTGATGTGTTTGGTTCTTTTGTGAAATCTGGATTCCTTTGCCAAGGCAATTGCACCAGTATTGTCACAAAAGATTTTTATTGGACCCGATGCACTAGGTATGACACCTAGATCGGATATGAACTCCTTCATCCAGACTCCTTCATTTGCTGCTTCCGAAGCAGCTATGTACTCCGCTTCACATGTAGATCCCGCTACGACGCTTTGTTTAGAACTGCACCAACTGACAGCTCCACCGTTTAATGTAAACACCTATCCGGTTTGCGATTTAGAATCGTCCGGATCAGTGTCAAAGCTTGCATCAACGTAACCTCTTACGGTGAGCTCTTTGTCACCTCCATATATGAGAAACATATCCTTAGTCCTTTTCAGGTATTTCAGGATGTTCTTGACCGCTGTCCAGTGATCCACTCCTGGATCACTTTGGTACCTCCCTGCTAAACTTATAGCAAGGCACACATCAGGTCTGGTACACAGCATTGCATACATGATAGAGCCTATGGCTGAAGCATAGGGAACATCTTTCATTTTCTCTCTATCTTCTGCAGTGGTCGGGCTTTGAGTCTTACTCAATCTCACACCTTGTAACACAGGCAAGAACCCTTTCTTTGCTTGATCCATTTTGAACTTCTTCAAAATTTTGTCAAGGTATGTGCTTTGTGAAAGTCCAATTAAGCGTTTTGATCTATCTCTATAGATCTTTATGCCTAATATGTAAGCAGCTTCTCCGTGGTCTTTCATTGAAAAAATTTTATTCAAGTATCCCTTTATGCTATCCAGAAATTCTATATCATTTCCAATCAGTAATATGTCATCCACATATAATATTAGAAATGCTACAGAGCTCCCACTCACTTTCTTGTAAATACAGGCTTCTCCGAAAGTCTGTATAAAACCAAATGATTTGATCACACTATCAAAGCGTTTATTCCAACTCCGAGAGGCTTGCACCAGGCCATAAATGGATCGTTGGAGCTTGCACACTTTCTTAGTTCCCTTTGGATCGACAAAACCTTCCGGTTGCATCATATACAACTCTTCTTCCAGAAATCCATTCAGGAACGCAGTTTTGACATCCATCTGCCAAATTTCATAATCATAAAATGCGGCAATTGCTAACATGATTCGGACAGACTTAAGCATCGCTACGGGTGAGAAAGTCTCATCGTAGTCAATCCCTTGAACTTGTCGAAAACCTTTTGCGACAAGTCGAGCTTTGTAGACAGTAACATTACCATCAATGTCAGTCTTCTTCTTAAAGATCCATTTGTTCTCAATTGCTTGCCGATCATCAGGCAAGTCAACCAAAGTCCATACTTTGTTCTCATACATGGATCCCATCTCAGATTTCATGGCTTCAAGCCACTTTGCGGAATCTGGGCTCACCATTGCTTCTTCATAGTTCGTAGGTTCATCATGGTCTAGTAACATGACTTCCAGAATAGGATTACCGTACCACTCTGGTGCGGATCTCACTCTGGTTGATCTACGAGGTTCAGTAGTATCTTGATCTAAAGTTTCATGATCATCATCATTAGCTTCCTCAATTATTGGTGTAGGTGTCGCAGAAACAGTTTTCTGTGATGTACTACTTCTCAATAAAGGAGTAGGTACAGTTACCTCGTCAAGTTCTACTTTCCTCCCACTCACTTCTTTCGAAAGAAACTCCTTCTCTAGAAAGTTTCCGAACTTAGCAATAAAAGTCTTGCCTTCGGATCTGTGATAGAAGGTGTATCCAACAGTTTCCTTTGGATATCCTATGAAGACACATTTCTCCGATTTGGGTTCGAGCTTATCTGGTTGAAGCTTTTTCACATAAGCATCGCAGCCCCAAACTTTAAGAAACGACAACTTTGGTTTCTTGCCAAACCATAGTTCATAAGGCGTCATCTCAACGGATTTAGATGGTGCCCTATTTAACGTGAATGCGGCCGTCTCTAGAGCGTATCCCCAAAACGATAGCGGTAAATCAGTAAGAGACATCATAGATCGCACCATATCTAGTAAAGTACGATTACGACGTTCGGACACACCATTACGCTGTGGTGTTCCGGGTGGCGTGAGTTGCGAAACTATTCCACAATTTTTCAAATGTACACCAAACTTGTAACTCAAATATTCTCCTCCACGACCTGATCGTAGAAATTTTATTTTCTTGTTACGATGATTTTCAACTTCACTCTGAAATTCTTTGAACTTTTCAAATGTTTCAGACTTGTGTTTCATTAAGTAGATATACCCATATCTGCTCAAATCATCTGTGAAGGTGAGAAAATAACGATATCCGCCACGAGCCTCAACATTCATCGGACCACATACATCCGTATGTATGATTTCCAACAAATCTGTTGCTCTCTCCATAATTCCGGAGAACGGTGTTTTAGTCATCTTGCCCATGAGGCACGGTTCGCAAGTGCCAAGTGATTCATAATCAAGTGACTCCAAAAGTCCATCAGTATGGAGTTTCTTCATGCGCTTTATACCGATATGACCTAAACGGCAGTGCCACAAATAAGTTGCACTATCATTATCAACTCTGCATCTTTTGGTTTCAACATTATGAATATGTGTATCACTACTATCGAGATTCATCAAAAATAGACCACTCTTCAAGGGTGCATGACCATAAAAGATATTACTCATATAAATAGAACAACCATTATTCTCTGATTTAAATGAATAACCGTCTCGCATCAAACAAGATCCAGATATAATGTTCACGCTCAACGCTGGCACCAAATAACAATTATTTAGGTCTAATACTAATCCCGAAGGTAGATGTAGAGGTAGCGTGCCGACCGCGATCACATCGACTTTGGAACCGTTTCCCACGCGCATCGTCACCTCGTCCTTTGCTAGTGTCCGCTTATTCTGTAGTCCCTGTTTTGAGTTGCAAATATTAGCAACAGAACCAGTATCAAATACCCAGGTGCTACTGCGAACATTAGTAAGGTACACATCAATAACATGTATATCACATATACCTTTGTTCACCTTGCCATCCTTCTTATCCGCCAAATACTTGGGGCAGTTCCGCTTCCAGTGACCAGTCTGCTTGCAGTAGAAGCACTCAGTTTCAGGCTTAGGTCCAGACTTGGGTTTCTTCTCTTGAGCAGCAACTCGCTTGCCGTTCTTCTTGAAGTTCCCCTTTTTCTTCCCTTTGCCCTTCTTCTTGAAACTAGTGGTTTTGTTAACCATCAACACTTGATGCTCCTTCTTGATTTCTACCTCCGCAGCTTTTAGCATTGCGAAGAGCTCGGGAATAGTCTTGGTCATCCCTTGCATATTATAGTTCATCACGAAGCTCTTGTAGCTTGGTGGCAGTGATTGGAGAATTCTGTCAATGACGCAATCATCTGGAAGAGTAACTCCCAATTGAATCAAGTGATTATTATACCCAGACATTTTGAGTATATGCTCACTGACAGAACTGTTCTCCTCCATTTTGCAGCTATAGAACTTATTGGAGACTTCATATCTCTCAATCCGGGCATTTGCTTGAAATATTAACTTCAACTCCTGGAACATCTCATATGCTCCATGACGTTCAAAACGTCGTTGAAGTCCCGGTTCTAAGCCGTAAAGCATGGCACACTGAACTATCGAGTAGTCATCAGCTTTGCTCTGCCAGACGTTCATAACTTCTGGTGTTGCTCTAGCAGCAGGCCTGGCACCTAGCGGTGCTTCCAGGACATAATTCTTCTGTGCAGCAATGAGGATAATTCTCAAGTTACGGACCCAGTCCGTGTAATTGCTACCATCATCTTTCAACTTTGCTTTCTCAAGGAACGCATTAAAATTTAACGGAACAACAGCACGAGCCATCTATCTACAATCAACATAAACAAGCAAGATACTATCAGATACTAAGTTCATGATAAGTTTAAGTTCAGTTAATCAAATTAATTATGAACTCCCACTTAGATAGACATCCCTCTAATCCTCTAAGTGATCACGTGATCCAAATCAACTAAAACCATAACCGATCATCACGTGATATGGAGTAGTTTTCAATGGTGAACATCTTTATGTTGATCATATCTACTATATGATTCACGCTCGACCTTTCGGTCTCTGTGTTCCGAGGTCATATCTTATATGCATAGCTCGTCAAGTATAACCTGAGTATTCCGCGTGTGCAACTGTTTTGCACCCGTTGTATTTGAACGTAGAGCCTATCACACCCGATCATCACGTGGTGTCTCAGCACGAAGAACTTTTGCAACGGTGCATACTCAGGGAGAACACTTCTTGATAATTTAGTGAGAGATCATCTTATAATGCTACCGTCAATCAAAGCAAGATAAGATGCATAAAAAGATAAACATCACATGCAATCAATATAAGTGATATGATATGGTCATCATCATCTTGTGCTTGTGATCTCCATCTCTGAAGCACCGTCATGATCACCATCGTCACCGGTGCGACACCTTGATCTCCATCGTAGCATCGTTGTCGTCTCGCCAATCTTATGCTTCCACGACTATCACTACCGCTTAGTAATAAAGTAAAGCATTACATCGCGATTGCATTGCATACAATAAAGCGACAACCATATGGCTCCTGCCAGTTGCCGATAACTCGGTTACAAAACATGATCATCTCATACAATAAAATTTAGCATCATGTCTTGACCATATCACATCACAACATGCCCTGCAAAAACAAGTTAGACGTCCTCTACTTTGTTGTTGCAAGTTTTACGTGGCTGCTACGGGCTTAAGCAAGAACTCATCTTACCTACGCATCAAAACCACAACGATAGTTTGTCAAATAGACTCCGTTTTAACCTTCTCAAGGACCGGGCATAGCCACACTCGGTTCAACTAAAGTTGGAGAGACAGTCTTCCGCAAGCCATCTATGTGCAAAGCACGTCGAGGGAACCGGTCTCGCGTAAGCGTACGCGTAAGGTTGGTCCGGATCATCTCGTCCAACAATACCGCTGAACCAAAGTATGACATGCTGGTAGGCAGTATGACTTGTATCGTCCACAACTTACTTGTGTTCTACTCGTGCAAATAACATCAAACCATAAAAACCTAGGCTCGGATGCCACTGTTGGGGAACGTAGTAATTTCAAAAAAATTCCTACGCACACGCAAGATCATGGTGATGAATAGCAACGAGAGGGGAGAGTGTCGTCTACATACCCTTGTAGACTGAAGCGGAAGCGTTGACTCAACATAGAGGAAGTAGTCGTACGTTCTCCTCACGATCCGACCGATCACAGCACCGTTACTCCGGCACCTCCGAGTTCTTGGCACACGTTCAGCTCGATGACGATCCCCGGGCTCCGATCCAGCAAAGCGTCGGGGAAGAGTTCCGTCAGCACGACGGCGTGGTGACGATCTTGATGTGTTACCGGCGCAGGGCTTCGCCTAAGCACTGCAACGATATGACCGAGGTGGAATTTGGTGGAAGGGGGCACCGCACACGGCTAAGGAACGATCCGTAGATCAACTTGTGTGTCTATGGGGTGCCCCCTGCCTCCGTATATAAAGGATCCAGGGGGAGGGGCTGGCCGGCCAAGCCCTTGGCGCGCCAGGAGAGTCCTACTCCCTCCGGGAGTAGGATTCCCCCCCCCCCAATCCTAGTTGGAATAGGATTCCTCAAGGGGGAGAGGGAGAGAGGGGGCCGGCCACCTCTCCTAGTCCTAATAGGACTAGGGGAAGGGGGGGAGGCGCGCGGCCACCTAGGGCAGCCCCTTTATCCTTTCCACTAAGGCCCACTATCGCCCATCTGGCTCCCGGGGGGTTCCGGTAACCCTCCCGGTATTCCGGTAAAATCCTGATTTCACCTGGAACACTTCCGATGTCCAAACATAGGCTTCCAATACATCAATCTTTATGTCTCGACCATTTCGAGACTCCTCGTCATGTCCGTGATCACATCTGGGACTCCGAACTCCTTCGATACATCAAAATGCATAAACTCATAATAACTGTCATCGTAACGTTAAGCGTGCGGACCCTACGGTTCGAGAACAATGTAGACATGACCGAGACACGTCTCCGGTCAATAACCAATAGCGGGACCTGGATGCCCATATTGGCTCCTACATATTCTACGAAGATCTTTATCGGTCAGACCGCATAACAGCATACGTTGTTCCCTTTGTCATCGGTATGTTACTTGTCCGAGATTCGATCGTCAGTATCCAATACTTAGTTCAATCTCGTTACCGGCAAGTCTCTTTACTCGTTCCGTAATACATCATCCCGCAACTAACTCATTAGTTGCAATGCTTGCAAGGCTTAAATGATGTGCATTACCGAGAGGGCCCAGAGATACCTCTCCGACAATCGGAGTGACAAATCCTAATCTCGAAATACGCCAACCCAACATCTACCATTGGAGACACCTGTAATACTCCTTTATAATCACCCAGTTACGTTGTGACGTTTGGTAGTACCCAAAGTGTTCCTCTGGCAAACGGGAGTTGCATAATCTCATAGTCATAGGAACATGTATAAGTCATGAATAAAGCAATAGCAACATACTAAACGATCGGGTGCTAAGCTAATATAATGGGTCATGTCAATCAGATCATTCAACCAATGATGTGACCTCGTTAATCAAATAACAACTCTTTGTTTATGGTTAGGAAACATAACCATCTTTGATTAACGAGCTAGTCTAGTAGAGGCATACTAGTGACACTCTGTTTGTCTATGTATTCACACATGCATTATGTTTCCGGTTAATACAATTCTAGCATGAATAATAAACCTTTATCATGATATAAGGTAATAAATAATAACTTTATTATTGCCTCTAGGGCATATTTCCTTCACGAAGAACATCAACTCGAGAGTCACGCTGAGTTGAAACTCCTTCATTGACCTTGGACAGCCTATCCCAGATAAGCTTAGCAGTTTCCAAAGCACTCACTCTACCATACCGTCCTTTACTCAGATGGCCACATATGATATTCTTCGCTTGGGAATCGAGTTGCTTGAATCTCTTCACATCGGTAGCGTTCAGTGAGGGTGAGACGGAGGGAACACCATTTTCCACAACGTACCAGAGATCGTTTTCAATTGCCTCAAGATGCATGCGCATCTTGTTCTTCCAGTAGGGGTAGTCTGTCCCATCAAAGGTAGGACACCCAGCAGAGACCTTGATCATACCTGCGGTCGACATAACTAAAACTCCAGGCGGTTAAACCAAAATCACATAGAACAAGGGAGTACCTTGCTCTCATACCAATTGAAAGTGCGTTATATCGACTAGAGGGGGCGTGAATAGGCGATTTTTATGAAATTCTTCACTGAGGAATTTGCTCGTGAGGAAATTCCTTAGCGAAGAACTACTAGCAGCGGAATAAGTACTCAGAAGTAAGCATAGCAGAATACATGCATGGTCATCATGATGAAATGAAGACAAACACAGAGTACACAAAGCGTAAACACAGGATAGCACAAGATGAAGACAAACAGACTGAAGAATTTGAATTGAGGAAATTGAGAAAGTCTTCAGTCAAAGTCTTCAAACACAGATATGAACAAACACACAACACAGTAATGAGGAAATGAAAGTGTTGAGGAAATAGACCCAGTAAGCTTGGTGAAGACAATGATTTGGTAGACCAGTTCCAACTGCTGTCTCAGTTGTACATCTGGTTGGAGCGGCTGAGTATTTAAACTCGAGGACACCTAGTCCCGGACACACAGTCCTCACCGTATTCTCCTTGAGCTAAGGACACGCAGTCCTCACCCAATCACTCGTGCTAAGTCTTCAGGTGACTTCCAAACCTTCACAGACTTGGTCACTCGGCGATCCACAATTCCTCTTGGATGCTCTAGACCTTGACGCCTAACCATCTGGAAGAAGCACAGTCTTCAAAGGTAACAAGCGTCGGATCCACGCAGGATCAATCTCTTCAGTGATGCTCAATCACTTTGGGTTTGTAGGTGTTTTGGGTTTGGGTTTGGATTTTCCTCACTTGATGATTTTCTCTCAAAGTCCTCGGAGGATGGGTTGCTCTCAAATGACAAGTGTCAAGTTCACGCGGAGCAGCCAACCAGCTAGTGGTTGTAGGGGGCGGCTATTTATAGCCTAGGGAGCAGCCCGACATGATAAGACATAAATGCCCTTCAATGATATGACCGTTATGTGTACAAGATATTTTGGGACAGCTGGCGCGTAGCACAGCAACGGTCGGAAATTTGAGGTACAAATTCCTCAGGGCTATCATGTTCCTCACTGTGTAGGCAATTCGGACTGGCGAATTCCTAACTCCTCGGTCAGAGCAAAGTCCTCAGTGACCAGAAGAACTGCGTCTCTGTCACTGAAGAATTTGACTGAACTGTATGAGATTTCCAATGGCTTCACTCGAAGGGATTGGTAGGTGTAGGATTTGAGTTGAGCATCACTTGGAAATTTTCTCCTTAGTATTTCCTCGACCCCGTTTAACAGTACGGTGTTTCCTATGACTCAAGAAAGAGAAAATGAAACTACGAAAACAAAAGTCTTCACGCTTCTTGTTCCTCGAATGAATACCAAGTCTTCAAGGTCACACCAATTTCTTCACTTTCAAAGTCTTCAGAAAGTCTTCAAAATATCAAAGTCTTCAGCCGAAGAACTTCATTTTTAGGGGTCGACTTTCTCTGTAAATATCAAACTCCTCATAGACTTATGGACCTGTGTACACTCATAAACGCATTAGATACTTAACCTATAAGTCTTCAATACACCAAAATCACTAAGGGGCACTAGATGCACTTACACTCTCCACCAACAAGCAAGCGGCGTCGGCGACGGACGACACCGAGCGCTGGGACGAGGCAGCGGATCGAGCCAAGCGGGCCAGATCTGGGGGGGTTTGGGTGGAGAAAAACCCTAACCCTACTGGATCTAAGGCGACGAACTTCAGGAAGAACCAAGTCGTCCCCAACGATCAGCGCGCGGGCTCTTCTGCTCAGGTGATCCCAACCAATGCTCATGAACCCTGCATGATCTGCAAAGCTTCTACTCATGCTTCTGTTAGTTGTCCGCAAGCCTTTTGTGAGAGATGCAGTAAGATGGGTCACCTAGCATCAGTTTGCACTGCTTTTTTACCCTGGGAGTGTGTGGCACCCATGTGTGCTTTTCAAGCCAAGGGGCAGGGCTTCTTTTACATTCCTGATTCATGCACAGCTAAGCAACTCAGAGAGCGAGCTTCTAGTGTGGTTATTACTGTGATTGAAGGGAGTGCTTCTGTTAAGGAGTTAGAAGATGCTTTCTCTGATTACATAGGAACTAAATGGCATTGTACTGCTCGTCCTATTGGGCCACAGACCTATGTGATGCGTTTTCCGAATTAGAGAGATGTTAAGAAAGCTTGTTACAATGAAAAAATGACACTTAGATCTTGTGGTGTTGTAGTGAGAATCGTTCCATGGTCAGCCAACATTGGGGCGAAGGGTGTGATGGAGACTGCTTGGGTTAAAGTAAGTAATGTGCCTCTGGAGAGGAGAAATGAGAGAAACCTGGCCTATGTTTCCTCATTGGTTGGTGTTCCGTTGGAGATCGACATGGCCACCCTACATAAGCCTAAAAATGTACGGGTCCGGCTTGGTTGTCGCAACGTCGATGAACTTCCTGAGGTGGCTGAAGCTGTGCTTGGAACGCACTTCTTTGATTTCTTTTATGAGATAGAAAAGATTCTGGTTCGAGATCCTGAAAGACAGATTGGCACATCCCAAGTGGATGCTGCCAGGAAGAACATGCCTATGGAAAAACAGACTCCAAGAAGAGCTGATCCCCAAGTTCCAGAAAAAGAGAGAGGTTGGGAGTCCAGCAAGTGTAACTTGTCTGAAAAAACTGCCCCCACTGACACTGTTGAGGGAGAACATGAGGAGTCAGATGAATCAGAAGAGGATAACACCCTGCTTATTGAGACTATTGCTGAAGAGGCTTATAACAAGGAAGAGGAACTGAGATCTCAGGCACTCCTGGTTGTTGATAACAACAGGATATCTGCTGATGAGATCCAGGTATGCACTGATATCTCATCTCATGCTGATGATAATGCGCAAGTTAAGAAAATATCTCATGCAAAGGTGGACAACTTATGTGTCCAGGTTGAAGAGATTAAAGATGACATGGAAGACAAGATGCAGGAAGAAGTGGAGTATATGGTACAGTATCCTACCTCACCTGATGATATGGGGAGGTGATACCTACTCCTCCACTTATACATGAAGATGTGATAAGATTCAGCATGAGGAATTTGCAGAACATGGCTGGCAAAATGCAGGATAGGGCTGTGGCCTTATCTAAGAAGAGAAATTTAGAAGGTACTTCCTCATACCACAATTCTTTTGATGTGCTCACAAATAATGACCTTATGCTTAGGGCATCTAATATGGGTGTGATAATACCTGACTCCAATTTCTCTAGTGTGGATATCCTTAGAGAATTAGAGAAAGTAAGGGGAAATAATAATGATGTTCATAACTCCTCCTCTGATAATCAGGATGGGGTGTGTGTGATGTATATCACTAATGGAAAGGGTGATCAAACTCCCATTAGCACTGAATGGGGAGATGAGGGGGATGATCCTGAGGCCAATTTTATACTAGTGAAATCCAGGAAAAAGAAAAGCCCCAAGGTTAAAATTGCCATATCTAGGCCTGTTACTAGAAGTCAAAAACTTGATATGGGAAAAGATAAGACCAAAGCTGGCAGTCCTGTCCAACATTACAGGGCCACCAGAGGGGGGGGGAGGAAAAATCATTTTAAATGATAGGAATTTTTTGGAATTGTAGGGGGGCAGGAAAAAAGGGGATGAGTTCCTGCCTATCCCATATGTTTAGAGATCATTCCTTGGATTTTATTTGCTTGCAAGAGACACATAAGAAAAATTTTCTGGAGAGTTACTTCAGAAAGATAGATCCTCATAATGCTTTTGACTGGGACTGGATCCCATCTATTGGTAAATCAGGAGGCATCCTCTGTGGGGTGATAAAAGAGAGATTTGAAGTTATCTCCTGGAGGAAAGGGAGATTCATTCTACAAGTCTGTTTCTTCGATGTCAAAATTCAGAAAATTTGGACCCTCTGCACAGTTTATGGTGCTGCTCATGAATGTGACAAAAATGATTTTATAGTAGAGTTGGCAGATTTCTGCAGCCACATTCAAATGCCTTTCCTTATTGGGGGGACTTTAATATCCTCAGGCATAGTGGAGAAAAAAACAAGAACTGACACCATTCCGTTTATACTGATATGTTTAACTCAGTTATTAACTCTATGTGCTTGAATGAAATCCACATGTGTGGGGGATGTACACGTGGACTAATAATCAAGCACACCCGACCCTGGAAAAACTAGATCGGGTGTTGATGAGTAATGAGTGGGAGGATCTGTTCCCACTCGTTAATGTTCGAAAGCTAGTCAGGGATATTTCAGATCATAACGCTCTCTTGGTGTCCTCGGACAATCATGTTATACGAGTTCCACACACAAGAGAGTTCAGATTCGAGTTAAGTTGGCTCAAGTCTGATGAGTTCCTTCCCCTAGTGGAAAAAAATTTGGAATAAGAATGTCAACACATCTGACCCTGTCGATGTCTTGAACATCAAGTTGAAAAGATTGAAAAAATTCTTTAAAGGCTGGGGATCTAATAAATTTGGAAATGAGAGGATCAGAAAGAAAAGTATTAAAGAAGAATTGGAGAATATCGAGGAGATGGAAGAAGAAGGCAATTTCGCCCCTGAGCTACTTTGTAAGAAACAAAATCTGTTGGTGGAGCTCAATGACATTCTTGTCAATGAGGAGCTTTACTTATTGCAACAATCTAAGGAAAGATGGTTGCTGAAGGGAGACAGTAACACAGCCTATTACCAAAAGATCGCTAATGGTAACAAAAGAAAAAACACCATTCATTCTCTGACTGTTGGTGATCGGGTCATTGAAGGGACAGAGAACCTTCTTAGTCATGCGACTGACTTTTACAAAGAACTTTTTAGACCTGCCCCCAGAAATCTATTTCAAATGGACCCTGGGGTGTGGGATGAGAGGGAGAAGATTAGTGAGGATGATAATATGATACTAACTAGGCCCTTTTCTGAAGAGGAAGTTAAAAAAGCCTTATTTTCTATGAACAGTAATAGGGCCCCTGGGTCGGATAGCATTCCGGCCGAGTTTTACCAACACTGTTGGGAGATAGTGAAGGATGATATTATGGGTCTGTTTCATGCTTTCCATGAAGGGACCTTGGATGTGTATAGGTTGAACTACGGCATTATCACTCTCCTTCCAAAGATTTCTGGAGCAGATAAGATCCAACAATTCAGACCAATATGTCTGTTAAGATGCCCCTATAAACTGATTACAAAGGTCTTAGACAATCGAGTGGCCCTGTTTGCTGACATTTTGTTCAGCAAACATCAAAATGCTTTTATCAAAGGCAGAAATATAATGGATGGGGTTTTGTCTTTGCACGAAATTCTTCATCATACTTATGTTAAGAAGAAATGTGGTATTGTCATTAAACTCGACTTCGAGAAAGCATATGACAAGGTTAACTGGGATTTTCTCTTGAAGTGCCTTGATAATAGAGGGTTTGGGAAAACCTGGTGTGAGTGGATGAGGAAGATTCTGCATAACGGCACAGTTTGTGTCAAGCTAAACAATACTATGGGCCCATACTTCCAAAGTTATAAAGGGGTCAGACAGGGAGATCCTATATCCCCTTTCCTGTTTAATATCACAGCTGAGTGCTTATGCAAAATGGTGCTACAAGCACAAAAAAACAATTTATTTGTTGGGTTGGCTATGGATCTTGTGGAGAATGGAGTAGCTATTCTGCAGTATGCAGATGATAGCGTCCTTTGTATTGATCATGATCTGGATAAAGCTGTGAACCTTAAGCTTCTTCTATATATGTTCGAACTCATGTCTGGTTTAAAAATCAACTACCAGAAAAGTGAGATTCTTTGCGTTGGGGGGGATGACAACATCTTACAAACATATGCTGACATTTTCAACTGTCAGATTGGCCACTTTCCTATGAAATATTTGGGGGTCCCTATCAGCTATTCGTCCATTCGAGGGGTTGACAGGGACTTTTTGGAGGCTAAGTATATACGCAGATGTGATTTAGGATTAGGCAGTAATGCCTCATCGGGGGGTAGATTGACGTTGCTTAATGCCAATATATCCAGTATTGCTTATTATTACATGTCAATGTTCCTCCTGTCTAAAACCATTATAGACAGGCTGGACAAACATCGGAGAAAGTTCTTTTGGCAAGTGTCCAAAAAAAGAAAGCGCTACTATCTAGTGCGATGGGCTCGTATATGTAGATCAAAGGAGAAGGGTGGTTTAGGTGTGAAGGATTTACATAAGCAAAACTTAAGCCTCCTCACTAAGTGGTGGTGGAAATTGGAGACTAAAACTGGCCTCTGGCAGGATATCATTAAAGCTAAATACCTTGGTAGAGACACGGTAGCTTCTGTCAAGACAAAGGTGAATGATTCACCTTGCTGGAAAGCTATTATGAAGGTGAAAGACCTTTATATGGCCAGCAGAAAAATCGCTATTCGATCCGGGGATATAGCAAGGATATGGATTGATCCTATCGGCGATCGGAAGCCATTTAAGGATCAGTTTCCACAATTATTCTCGATCTGCAACTTCCCTGAATGCACCGTGAAAAAGTGCAGGGAGACGGATCCTTTATCGTTTTTTCGGAGGAGATTAAACAGTGAGCTCATGGAGCAGTGGCAGCAGGTGGTTGCTGCTGCCAAAGAGTGTGGTATGTCTGACGATTCAGACGGCATTGAATAGGGCCTGGGTCATAAAAAGATATTTACGACCAAATCGGTTTATTCTTTCTTGGAAAGAAACATCACAGGCTGTAATTTTGCGTGGATCTGGAGAGCTGGCATTCCTTTAAAGATCAAAATATTTATGTGGCAGCTGTTCCAGGATGCTATCCTGACTCGGGATGTGATGAAAAAAAGGGGGTGGAAAGGAAACCCGAAGTGTTCCTTTTGTGGGGAGATTGAGACATCCCAGCATCTCTTCTTTGCTTGCCTTGTAGCTAAGGTGACTTGGAGAAGTATTGCCTGCACGCTCGGCACTGAGCTGTGCCCGAACAACCTTTGGCAAGCTTACTCCTGGTGTTATGTTTACTTCCCAAACGGGGAGATCTTCTACACAATGGGCATCGCTAGGCTTTGCTGGGCTATCTGGACATGCCGCAATGGTGTTACGTTTGAATCTAAACGCTTGAAAACACCTTTTGAATGTTGCTTCTCCATGTGTGCTTTCCTTGGTTATTGGGCAGGACTTCTGAAGCAAGAGGAGGCGACTGACCTGCGCATAAGAGTGGACATGCTGAAGAACAGTACAACGAGACTGATGCGTATCTGCGCTGCGAACAAAGACTGAGAAGCCCCGCTGGAGAAATGTTGAAGCAAACGTGGTGGGGCGTCATCAAAGAAGATGGAGGCGTAAAGCTGATGGATGTCTTTTGCTTTGGTTAATGTCTTTCATTCCTGGAGTCTTTCCCTTGCATGGGACCATCGTTTTCGCTGCTCGTGTGTGAGCCGTTCTGGGGGGTTGCCCCATCTGAACTATATTTTGATTTGGTGTCGCCGGGTTTTTGCCCTACAGTGAGTTATCTCGATGGCGGGTGCTCACAGTAGGTTTCCCGGTGGTGCTTGAACTCGCTCTCCCCTCTCCCGTCTCATTCTGTGGACTTGCTTGTATTTCCGTTATGTCCATAATGGAAAGGGGTTATGCCCGGTTCAAAAAAATTGCTCGAATCGATGACCTAGAACTACGCGAATGACTTATTCACCTAGACGGAGGTCGTAGCACTCATTCACCTGGGCTACGCCCTGTATGAGACTAGAGCCGTGTCGCTCGGATTGAAAGGCTGTAGATTAAATTCCTCTATAAATAACGAACGTGAGATCCTACCATCGTCCACACGACCACACGATGTACAGTAAAGATGGTGTGCGAAGCTAACATTAACTCCCTAAAAACTCCAGTTTTGCTATCTCCAAATACTCCCTCTGTTTCGAATTATAAAATGTTCTAACTATTTTCTGAATCGAATATATTTACTGTGTTTGTTTACTCATTTCAGTCCATATGTAGTTCATATTTAAAGTGATTTAAATTTCCAAGCATTCTACAATTTGGAACAAAGTTGATAATTAGTAAGCCGACACCAACAATCGTCCAATCTGATTACTATGATTCATGCAAGTATATAGTAAAAGGCCTCCAAGTGCGTACACCTAGACGTTGAGCCATTCACACCTCGACACACTACTCGCAGAACCATAGCCACTCCCGCTTCAAAACATTGCAAGGCGTCTGCAACGGAATGTGTACTGCTCAAGGCACTAGGCATCTCTGATTCTGATGTGAAGATCAATGAGGATGCAATCCAAGAATTCAAGCTGCTCTTCGGCTCGCCGTTGCGCGAGCATCATTTGAGGCCATTGCGGCAATCTTTCGTAAGATAGTGCCACCGGATCTTGGGAGGACTGTGATCAGCGGAAGAGAGATCCCGTCATAGGCTCTTCGCGCTTGGTGTTGGTGTGGATTTATTTTATGAATCCCCATCTCGAGATGTTGTGCTGGAACGTGCGTGGATTGCATAATCCTACGAAACGTAAAGCCTTGAGGGAGTTTATTAGCACGGTGAGAATAAACCTTCCATGTCTACAAGAAACCAAATTGGAGACATTTGATGCTTTCATGGTCATGCAATTTCTTGGTCCTGCGTTTGCCAACTTCTAGTTCTTGCCTGCTACTCAATCTTCTGGAGGTGTACTAGTTCCCCGGGACACCACTGCTCTGTCTATGGACAGCTTCTCATATGGCACACACTTCCTTACTTGTAAAGTGAATGAGATCGACGAAAGCTCTTAGTGGATCTCAGTTGTCTATGCGCCGTAGAGCTTTCCTGACAAAGCCCAATACCTCTTGGATCTTAGGGCTCGTCATGCTGCGTGCTCTGGACCGTGGCTCGTGCTTGACGACTTACATATGATCTTGAGAGCCTCTGAGAAAAGCAACATTAATCTGGATCGTCGGACTATGAACAGATTCCGTGCATTTGTGGACGAACATGAATTAAGGTAGATTTACATGCATGCCCAGCAATATACATGGAGCAATGAAAGGGATACACCTACGCTGACCATGATTGACATGGTCCTTGCGTCGATTGATTGGGAACTCCTACACCCTGACAATCTCTTGTAAGCTTTGTCCACTCGGTCTATGACCATGCGCCCCTTTTGCTTTCTCTCAATAGTGCTTACCAACCAAAGAGGAGGTTCTGATTTGAGCTGTTTTGGTGCAAGCTGGAGGGCTCTGAGGAGGCAGTTCACGAGCCTTGAACTTGTAGTCATCTTATCACTGATCTGTTCAAGCGTCTATATGCGCTATTGCGTAACACAATGTTTGCTCTACAAGCCAGTGGACAGAGAAAGGTGGGGCATGTTAAACTTCAAATAGCTATCGCCAACACAGTCATCCTGCGGCTTGACGTGGCTATGGACTCGCGGCAACTCTGTGCTGGTGAGCTATGGTTATGACGCATGCTTAAGCTAGTTGTTCTAGGCTTGGCCTCACTAGAAAGAACAATTGCATGCCAACACTCCCGTGTTCGCTGGCTCCAGGAGGGAGACGCCAACACTAAGCTTTTTCAGCTTGTGCTCAATGGAAGACGCACAAATAAAATCATACCCTCTGTCCAGGCCAACGACATCACTTATAGTGAGCAGCAAGATAAGGAGGAGGCATTCTTTGAGGCCTATGATGAGCTACTAGGTACCTTGAACAATCGTGAGCACTCTATTGACCTCGCCGCCATTTGTCTATGTCCTTGTCGCCTTCGTCATCAGCAGGTCCACTGAAGCCGAGAAGAAGGCCGCCACAGCCGCGGCTTTGACCTACCGACTAGAGGGTATAACTCATTTAACCCGCTCCTGTTTATCTCTGTGTTGGTCGCACTAGCTATTGTGTAGAACTTTCTGCTATGCGTCTAGTACGTGCTTACGTGATCAAATCTCAGTACGTGTTTAATACTGTCAATGCCATGCTCATGATTGTTTTTTTTTTTGATTAATTCAATCAAAAAATTGCTAATATATTCAATCAAAAAAGATCACGCCGTGGCTTCTGCCTGCCCTATCGCAGAGTATGACCCATTTATCCCACTCCTGTTTATTTATGTGTTAGCCATACTAGCATTATGTATAGACGTGTATGTTGTTTGCGTAGTACGTGCTTATCTAAATTATAATCAGTATGTTGTTAATTCTGTCAATATCATGCTTATGATTATTTTCTGAATTAAATTAATCAAAAAACTGCCCATTTACTCAGCAGTTAATTTACACACGTACATGTATATGTATCGGAATTGCTAATTAAAAGAAGATCCGATAAAACTACTTTCAGGGGTGGTTTTATGAGATTTATTGGAGATGCTCCTAGTACGAAAGTTTTGCGAGTTCAAGATGACACCGAGTAAACAAGGATCGAATGTAAATATGCCAACGTATTGTAGCGGCAATTTTTTTTTTTTGCACCCCTATAACAAGCTGGCTCTTCACGTATGCATGCCAACGATTTTACACCTAATAAGGTTCTGAAATAAACTGTGCATCTTCAACGGAAACTGTGCACCAAGCTGAAGCTTTGCAACTCGATTCCTCCTGGTTCACGCAGTGCTTGGCACGCACGCATCTCTCCTCGAGTCCGACTCCACCTCGGCGATCCTCCGCCGGATAAAAGCCTAGCTAGGGGCTTCCCGGCAACTCACAACACCCTCGCCGATCCCTCCTGTCCTTCCTCCGCAACCTGCAGCACACGCCCGCTCTCATGACGATGCAGGACCAGATCCGTCGTGATCTCGAGCGCCGCAGGAAGGTCGTCAACGCGGCGAGGGACAGAGTTGCAAGGAAGTCCTTTGCGCCGCCGTCGCCACGCCAATCGGCGCTGATCTCCTCCACGTCAGCCAACTCTGTCACCAAGAACCGGGCCAACGCAGGGAACCAAGGTGTGGCAAACAAACGCTCTGCTCCGCCGCCGCCGCCGCCGCAGCGACCCGCGCTCATCCCGTTCGCCAGAATCGCCACAACTAATGCTGCCGGCAAGAAGGTCGCTTACTTGGACCTGGGAGAAGCTCCGACGAGGCCCCCTGTCCCGCGGACGATGAGGACCCTGACCTCGTCCGTCGTGAAGGTTTCCGGCGTAGCGAGCGTGAGAATTCCCGAGAAGTCATCTGCCTCTCCGTCAGCATGCCGATCCGCGCTGATCTCTTCCATCTCAAACGGCCCTGCTGCCGTCAAGTCGGCAAACGCTACCAAGGGAGAAGCGGTTGGAAAGAAACGCGCTGCTCCGCCGCCGCCGCCGCACCAATCTGTGCTTGTCCCGCTCGCGACGACCAATGCTGCCGGCAAGATCGCTTACATGGAGCTGGGAGAAGCTAAGAGGAGATGCACTGCCCCGCCCCACCGATCCCCACCGCGCCGATCCTCGCTGACCCCGACCGCGTCCACCCGCAAGGTTTCAAGCGAGATTAGCATCTGTGATGTACTGATGTAGTGTGCTAGTAGGTTGCACCTGTGGCTATTCATGATATCAGTACTGAACTAGTGAAAATATTACACTATTTCTCTTGTAATTTGGATCGGAGTATTGACTTTAACGGATTGACTAACTCACATCTAGATGTTTTTTAGTTATGTTACATCTAACTTGTCAAGGGGCTGTAAGATTGGTGCAAAATTCTTTTCGTTTGTGTTGTCGATGTGTCTCGCGTCGCTAGTGTCCCTCTTGGCTGCATTTCCTATCACGCGCAGTGGGTCAGCCTTCGTGGGCATATGGGCTTGTTTTTTTTGTCAAATGCGATGGTGCCCCGCTGCCTTTGTTCTGCTTTTTGTTCAGGTCTGGGCCTTTTTGTGTTGTTTTTCCTTTTTATCATTTGTTTATCATTCTACAAATGCATGATTTTTTAAAATTTACTATTGTTTTACAAATTTATATAAATTATGTTTTCTAGATAAATTAACTTTTAAAATTTGTGATTTTTTTTGTAAATCTTTGTGTGACTAGTTGCATGTTCACTAGGTGGGGGCGTATGTTTGTAGGGGTGGGGGTGGGGGGGGGGCAGTTGCAAATCAACCATCGACTCGCAACTATAGGGGCGTATGTTTCTAGAGGCATATGTTTGTAGGGTGGCCAGTTGCAAGTCAACCATCGACTCACAACTAGGGGGGCATATGTTTGTAGGGCCCCTAGTTGCAAGTCAACAATCGACTCGCAACTAGGGGGCATATGTTTGTAGGGCCCCCAGTTGCATGTCAACCATCGACCGACAACTAGGGGGACATATCTTTGTATGGGCCTAGTAGCAAGTCAACCATCGACTTGCCACTAGGAGGGAAGTATGTTTGTAGGAGGGGGGCAATTGCAAGTCAACAATCGGCTCGCAACTAGGACGCATCATGCTTTTTTGTACTTGCCCCAATTGCAAGTCAGCCATCCACTCGGAACTAGGGGGCGTTTGTTTGTACTGGCCCCAGTTGCAAGTCAGCCATCGACTCGCAACTGGGACGCGTCGTACTTTTTTGTATTTGCACCAGTTGCAAGTCAACCATCAACTCACAACTAGGGGAAGTACGTTTGTAGGGACCTAGTTGCGAGTCAACCATCGACTTGCAACAAGGGGGATGTATGTTTGTAGGGGGGCAGTTGCAAGTCAACCATCGACTCGCAACTAAGAGCGTGCATGTTTGTCGTGGCCCCCAGTACTCAATGTGTGTTTGTCGAGGGTCCTTAGTTGCATGTCGACCATTGACTCGCAACTAGGGGTGTGTGTTTTCTTTGTCGACGGCACCAAGTTGCATGCTGATCATCGATTCGCAACTCAGAGTGTTTGTGTTTGTTGAGGGTCCCCAGTTGCATGTCAACCATTGACTCGCAACTAGGAGTGTGTTTGTGTTTGTCGAGGGCCCCAGTTGCAAGCCGACTATCGACTCGCAACTAGGGGGTGTGTTTGTCGATGGCGCCCAGTTGCAAGCCAATCATCGACTCGCAACTAGTGTGTGTGTGTGTGTGTGTGTGTGTGTGTGTGTGTGTGTGTGTGTGTGTGTGTGTGTGTGTGTGTGTGTGTGTGTGTGTCGAGGGTCCTCAGTTGCAAGCCAAACCATAGAGTCAAAACTAATTAAGGTGTGTTTTGTGTGTATTTGTCGAGGGTCCCCAGTTGCAAGCAGACCATCGACTCGCAACTATTGGGGCGTATGTTTCTAGAGGCGCATGTTTGTAGGGTGGCCAGTTGCAAGTCAAGCATCGACTCGCAACTAGGGGGGGCATATGTTTGTAGGGCACCTAGTTGCAAGTCAACAATCGACTCGCAACTAGGGGGCATATGTTTGTAGGGCCCCCAGTTGCATGTCAACCATCGACTGGAAACTAGGGGGACATATGTTTGTATGGGCCCAGTAGCAAGTCAACCATCAACTTGCAACTAGGAGGGAAGTATGTTTGTAGGGGGGGGGGATTGCAAGTCAACAATCGACTCGCAACTAGGACGCATCATGTTTTTTGTACTTGCCCCAATTGCAAGTCAGCCATCCACTCGGAACTAGGTGCGTTTGTTTGTACCGGCCCTAGTTGCAAGTCAGCCATCGACTCGCAACTGGGACGCGTCGTACTTTTTTGTAGTTGCACCAATTGCAAGTCAACCATCAACTCACAACTAGGGGAAGTACGTTTGTAGGGGCCTAGTTGCAAGTCAACCATCGACTCGCAACAAGGGGGATGTATGTTTGTAGGGGGCAGTTGCAAGTCAACCATCGACTCGCAACTAAGAGCATGCATGTTTGTCGTAGTCCCCAGTTGTCAATGTTTGTTTGTCGAGGGTCCTTAGTTGCATGCCGACCATCGACTCGCAACTAGGGGTGTGTGTTTTGTTTGTCGATGGCACCAAGTTGCATGCCGACCATCGATTCACAACTCAGAGTGTTTGTGTTTGTTGAGGGTCCCCAGTTGCATGTCAACCATCGACTCGCAACTAGGAGTGTGTGTGTGTTTGTCGAGGGCCCCAGTTGCAAGCCGACCATCGACTCACAACTAGGGGGTGTGTTTATCGATGGCGCCCAGTTGCAAGCCGACCATCGACTCGCAACTAGGGTGTGTGTGTGTGTGTGTGTGTTTGTCGAGGGTCCTCAGTTGCAAGCCAAACCATAGAGTCAAAACTAATTAATGTGTGTTTTATGTGTATTTGGCGAGGGTCCCCAGTTGCAAGCAGACCATTGACTCGCAACTAGGGGTGTGTGTGTTTGTCGATGGTGCCCAGTTGCAAGCCGGCCATCGACTCACAACTAGGGGGGTGTTTGTCGATGGCGCCCAGTTGCAAGCCGACCATTGACTCTAACTAGGGGGTGTGTTTGTCGATGGCTCCCAGTTGCAAGTCGACCATCGACTCACAACATGTGTGTGTGTGTGTGTGTGTGTGTGTGTGTGTTGAGGGTCCTCAGTTGCAAGCCAACCATATACTCACAACTAAGGGGGTGTTTTGTGTGTGTTTGTCGAGGGTCCCCAGTTGCAAGCCGACCATCGACTCGCAACTAGGGGGTGTTTGTGTTTGTCGAGGGTCCCTAGTTGCAAGCCAACCATCGACTCGCAACTAAGTGTGTGTGTGTGTGTGTGTGTGTGTGTGTGTGTGCGTGCGTGTGTGTGTGTTTATCGAGGGTCCGCAGTTGCAAGTCGACCACCGACTCGCAACTAGGGGGTGTGTGTTTTGTTGAGGGTCCGCAGTTGAATGTCGACCAATGACTCACAACTAGGGATGTGTGTTTTTTGGGGCCCTCGGTTGCAAGCCGACCGTCGACTTGCAACCAAGGGGGTGTGTGTGTTTGTCGAGAGTCCCCAGTTTCAAGCCAACCATCGACTTGCAACTAGGCAGTGTGTGTGTGTGTGTGTTTGTCGAGGGTCCATAGTTGCATGCTGACCATCGACTCGCAACTAGGTGGGAGGGCTGGGGAAGTGTGTTTCTACAGGTCCAGTTGCAAGTCAACCATTGACTCGCAGCCAAGGGTGTCTGTGTTTGTCGTGATCCCCAGTTGCTTGTCAATCGTCAACTCGCAACTAAGGGTGTGCATGTTTTTTGTGGTCCCTGGTTGTCAATGTGTGTTTGTCGGGGGTCCTTAGTTGCATGTCGACCATCGACTCGCAACTAGGGGGTGTGTTTGTTTGTCGACGGCCCCGCGGTTGCAAGCCGACCATCGACTTGCAACTAAGGGTGTTTGTGTTTGTCAATGGTCCCTAGTTGCTTGTCAACCATCAACTTGCAACTAGGGGAGTGTGTGTTTGTCGAGGGTCCCCGGTTGCATGTTGACCATCGACTCGCAACTAGGGGAGGGTGTGTGTCTTTGTCGGGGCCCCTAGTTTGCAAGTCAACCATCGACTAGCAACTAGGGGGGTTGTGTGTGTTTGTCGACGGCGCCAAGTTACATGCCCACCATCTATTCACAACTAAGAGTGCTTGTGTTTGTCAAGGGTCCCCATTTGCAAGTCAACCGTCGACTCGCAACTAGGGTGTGTGTGTGTTTGTCGAGGGTCCCCAGTTGCAAGCCGACCATCGCAACTAGGGGTGTGTGTGTATCGATGGCGCCCACTTGCAAGCTGACCATTGACTTGCAACTAGGTGTGTGTGTGTGTGTGTGTGTGTTTGTCGAGGGTCCCCGGTTGCATGTCAACCGTCGAATCGCAACTAGAGGTGTGTATGTGTTTGTCGAGGGTCCCAGTTGCAAGCTGACCATCGACTTGCAACTAGGGGGAAGTTTTTGTCGATGGCGCCCAGTTGCAAGCCGACCATCGACTCGCAACTAGGGGGTGTGTTTGTCGAGGGTCCCCAATTGCATGTCAACCATTGACTCACAATTAGGGGTTGTGTGTGTTTGTCGAGAGTCCCCAATTGCAAGCCGAGCATCGACTTGCAACTAGGAGGGTGTGTGTGTGTGTGTGTGTTTGTCGAGAGTCTCCAATTGCAAGCCGGGCATCGACTTGCAACTAGGAGTGTGTGTGTTTGTTGAGAGTCCTGTTTTTACTAATGATATTATGTCATTTTTTTATTCCATGCTGTGAAATGTAATTGGGTTGCACAAACACTAGACTGGTTGCTTTGTTAGTCTAGAACCAAGGAAAAACATATGTATGATTTTTTTATTGCTTTTTAGGAAGGATTAGGTTGTCCAAGTGAAAATGAATGAATTTTATGCATTCGATTACTGAATTATACATGTTTTCCTTTTCTTTTTCTGCAACATTTGACTGTTATATATAGGCCATGTATTTGTCAAAAAAATTGAAACATAAATTTCAGTATATAGTACTTCATATAAATTAGGTTGGATACGTAAGTTTTGTAAAGTTTTTTGGGACCCTTATTGAATACTCAATCTTACATTTTTTTAATCCAACACCTACTCTCATAGACTGTACTGTACTGTATGTAAAGAAGTCTATGTTTTTTTGCCTTAAAATACGATTTCAGAGTTCACATATAAAATGATCTTTTAGTTCTGGACATAATTTTCATAGAGCGAATACTTGTTTGTTTCCTTACAGGGTTTGTAAGTCTATACAGATCATGTATCAATTTTACATAAGCCCATAATAAAAAAATTAACACTATTTTGTGTGTGTTACACATGGGGAAAGTATCAAGTGCTCCAAAGCTTGGTGTACTCCCGGTGCTCCAAACTCAAAAAACAATTCTTAAATGTTTTAAAAAAATTCATAAAAACAATTATGAATGTTTATAAGGAATGTGACTACAACTCCTAAATATTTCAGATCCAAACTCGAAATGCACATCGGGAAACAAAAAGGTGAAATCCATATGTGAATAGTATCAGTGTTGCTTTTGTCTTTTTGTTATACTATTCATGCTGGATTTCACATTTTTTTTTCTCAATGTGTGTTTCGAGTTTGGACCTGAAATTTTTAGGGGTTGTAGTCACATTTTTTGTCAGATTTATTTGAAACATTTAAGAACGTTTTTTTGAATTTGGAGCACCAGGAGTACCCTAAGCTTGGGAGCACCTGGTACTTTTCCGTTACACATGTCATTCGCAGGGGCTATCAGGGTTAAACATGGAGAAGAAAAAGTGATAAACCTTTGCAAACAAGTGGTGCCTATTTCGTGCAGTAGCCTTCCCTTTTTTTCCCACTTAGCGTTTTTGTTTTTGTCCACTAGCCTATTTCCAGGCCCGTCAGAAACAACCTGTTTACTGAGTGCGGCGATAGGGCGCTCGTCCTCGCCTGCTCCTGGTAGTGGTGGCGAACAGTGGCAGTGCGGGATGTATCACCGTAGAAGGCAACAGTGGTATACAGAAACAGCCCCGTCTTCGGGCCGGTAACTCCGACGGCGACTTTGGGATGTTCCATTGGTACATAACCGGCATGCACAGCTAAGTTTGTTTGGTGCACGACGACGTGACGTGGGAGGAACATACACCGGCTATGCACTTGTGCTTAAAAGATTGCGTTAAAAAAACTTTTGCTTAAAAGAAGCTAGCAACACATTTTCTCCAAAAAAAAAGGCTGGGAACACACTATGGAAAAAAGTGCGAGTGAACCGAATGCCCCGTTACTATTTTTCATTGGTGTTTATTTTTACATTTTTTGGTTTTCTTTAATCTTTTTGTGTTAAAAAATGTTCATCCACGTCAAAAAAAAGGATATAAAAATATTCATGTTTATTAAAATGTTTCATGTATATTAAAATTTGGTCATATTTTGTTTAAAAATGTGCATCGTGTTTTCACAAAATTTCATCGTTCGAATAAAAAAGATTAGGCATAAAAATACTCATAGTGTATTTAAAAAGTATTCATCATGTAATTAGAAATGTCATTATGTGTTAACACTATTTATACTTACATGAACATTTTTTCTAAAAGCTTTAACATTTTAAAAAAAAGTGTTCATCACACATTAGACAAACTTTCGGCGTGTGTTTAGAAATGTTCATCGTGTAGTTTAATTTTTTTACGGTTCATTGAAAAGTTCTCATTATAATGAAAAATTGTTCATCTTGTACTCACAAGTCACAATGTCCATCGTGTACTTTTTTAAACACCGTGCGTTCAGAAAATATTGATCATGCATTTCAACAAAAAATGTTGATTGTGTACTAAAAATGTTCGTCACATATATTAAAAATTGATCGCCGTGTCATAAAAAGTGCTCGTGTATGTATCATAAATGTATGTATTTTTTCACATGGTACCTGTTTATTGGGATCACGGTACCAACTTTCATGATACATTATATATTCAACATTTGAATCCAAGCAAGGGGCAGTAAAGCAAACCGGATCCGATAGGAACTCATGTCCTGGACCAAGTGTAGACTATCACACCCTGTCGTCATGGCAATGTCTCACTCCGCCGGCCCGATCATACATGCCCAATAGAGTACACGGCCGAACGTGACCAGATGAGCGGGCGGCGGCACTTCAATGCCGATGTAGTGACGGAGAAGTCTACTCTGGCCGATGCGCCGCATTGAAGCCGGCTTCACGTAAACGGACCAGAGGCAAGAAACAGCGTTGTGTAGTAACAGGATGCTAGGGTTTCACGCCCTAGGCGATCAGGTGGCGATTGCCACGCCGCCACCGCTTCCGGGCGCCGCTCCGGTCGCGGGTGGCCCTGCCTCCGTGTCTCTGCTACGGCAGGACGTCGGACTCGTCGCGGCCCCGTCCGCACACCGTTCGCGCAGCACTCTTCGCTGCAGCGTTCCCGCCGTGTCAGATCTGAAGACCGAAGCCATGAGGAGTAAGGGTGAGCCAGGGCGTCCGGCTGGGTTAGGGTTCCCTGACCCCTTGTGCAAGGAACCTGACATCCCTCCTTGCAGAAAGCAGCCTAGCGAGAAACCAGAGAATCACGAGGAACCGAGTAAACCACCAGATTGTCTTGTCCGCGAGGGTGAGCCGCCGCCGTTCAAGATCCGCTCGTCCGCGATGTCGACGGCTACGCAGCTGGCGGGAACCAAGCCCTGTGTGTCCGACGTGAACCCGGTGGTCAGTGGGAGCGATCATGGGGCTCCCTCTGTGGATGCTGCCCGCCCGAAGCCTTCCGCCGGGGAAACTGAGGCGCCTGTGGCGCATAACCAGAGTATGCGGTCGCTCGCTGGTTGGGGACAGATGAAAAACATGGCTGTGGTGAGAGAGCCGGAACCAAGTCCAGAGGTGGAGACACCTTGAAAGTGCAACTATCCCTAGGTGGTTTTGGTAATTCATAACAACATATAGCTCATTGAGCTAATGCTATTCCAAGATGATTATTTCAGGAAAGCTCAATGATTGGCATGGCATGGATGATCAAAGTGGATCCCTCAAAATGCTAAGGACAAAGGATTGGCTCAAGCTTCAAGATCAAGACTCTTCGTTTTATATTTTAGTGATCCAAGATCACATTGAGTCTTTAGGAAAAGCCAATACTATCAAGGAGGGATGAGGTGTTGCTTTATGAGCCTCTTGCTTCATGTGCTTAGTGATATGCTCCAAAACCCTCAGCTACTTTCCCATATCCAGATTTGACCTAAATCCAAAAACAACTCGGACCTACCGATTCTTTCAATCCGGCACCACCGAGTTTCATATGTCATAGCCACTACCAAACCCTAAGCAAATTGGTTCTACCGATAGGGATCTCGGTCTCACCGAGATGGGATTGCAATTTCTCTGTTTCCTTTTCGTAACTTTTCGGTCTCACCGAAAGAGCGGATCTGTCCCACCGAGATTGCAATGTAAACTCTCTGTTTCCTTTTTGTAACATTTCGGTCTCACCGAAAGAGCAAATCGGTCCCACCGAGTTTACCTGACCAACCCTCTGGTTAGCTTATTACCAAATCGGTCTCACCGAGTTTGTGTAATCGGTCTCACCGAGATTACATTATGCCCTAACGCTAACCATATCGGTCCTACCGAGTTGCATGTCGGTCCCACCGAAAATCACTAACGGTCACTAGGTTTACTAAATCGGTCTGACCGAGTTTGTTGATTCGGTCCCACCGAGATTGGTAAATTGTGTGTAACGGTTAGATTTTGTGTGGAGGCTATATATACCCCTCCACCTCCTCTTCACTCGTGGAGAGAGCCATCAGAACACATCTACACTTCCAACTCATATGGTCTGAGAGAGAACCACCTACCCTTGTGTTGAGCTCAAGATATTCCATTCCTACCATATGAATCTTGATCTCTAGCCTTCCCCAAGTTGCTTTCCACTCAAATCTTCTTTCCACCAGATCCAAATCCTATGAGAGAGAGTTGAGTGTTGGGGAGACTATCATTTGAAGCACAAGAGCAAGGAGTTCATCATCAACACACCATTTGTTACTTCTTGGAGAGTGGTGTCTCCTAGATTGGCTAGGTGTCACTTGGGAGCCTCTGACAAGATTGTGGAGTTGAACCAAGGAGTTTGTAAGGGCAAGGAGATCGCCTACTTCGTGAAGATCTACCGCTAGTGAGGCAAGTCCTTCGTGGGCGATGGCCATGGTGGGATGGACAAGGTTGCTTCTTCGTGGACCCTTCGTGGGTGGAGCCCTCCGTGGACTCGCGCAACCGTTACCCTTCGTGGGTTGAAGTCTCCATCAACGTGGATGTAGGATAGCACCACCTATCCGAACCACGCCAAAAACATCCGTGTCTCCAATTGCGTTTGAATTCTCCAAACCCTTCCCTTTACATTCTTGCAAGTTGCATGCTTTACTTTCTGCTGCCTATATATTCTTTGCATGCTTGCTTGAATTGTGTGATGATTGCTTGACTTGTCCTAAAGTAGCAAAAATCTGCCAAGAACTAAAATTGGAAAAGGTTAACTTTTTATTTGGTCAAGTAGTCTAATCACCCCCCCTCTAGACATACTCCAAGGTCCTACAAGTGGTATCAGAGCTTTGGTCTCCATTTGCTTTGATTTCCATAGCTTTTGGTGGTCATAGCCTTGGTTTCACAACCTAGGAGAGTATGGCGTCTAGCGAGGGAAATTATCACCGTAGAGGTCCTTACTTTGATGGTACTAATTTTGCTAGTTGGAAGCAAAAAATGAAAATGCATATTCTCGGACATAACCCCGCCGTTTGGGCTATTGTGTGTGTTGGTTTGCAAGGTGACTTCTTTGATGGGAAAGAACCAAACCGTGAAGCTACCGCGGAAGAGTTGAAGATGCTGCAATACAACGCTCAAGCTTGTGATATTCTCTTCAACGGATTGTGCCCCGAAGAATTCAACAAAATCAGCCGTCTTGAGAATGCAAAGGAAATTTGGGATACTTTGATTGATATGCACGAAGGTACCGACTCCGTCAAGGAATCCAAATTGGATGTGCTTCAAAGTCAACTTGACAAGTTCAAAATAAAGGATGGTGAAGGTGTCGCTGAAATGTACTCTAGGCTTTCTCTCATCACAAATGAGATTGCCGGCTTAGGGAGTGAAGAGATGACCGATAGATCCATCATCAAGAAGATCCTAAGAGCCTTGGATGGAAAATATGATACCGTGTGCACATTGATCCAAATGATGCCCAATTACAAAGATCTCAAGCCAACGGAGATCATTGGAAGAATTGTTGCTCATGAGATGTCACTCAAGGATAAAGAGGAACTTCACAACAAATCAAGTGGAGCTTACAAAGCCTCATGTGAAGCCCCCACATCATCAAGTGAGAAACAAACCTTCAATGAAGAATTGAGCTTAATGGTGAAGAACTTCAACAAGTTCTACAAGAGTAGAAGCAAAGATAGAAGCTCCAAGTCAAGGTCCTACAATGACAAAAGATCTTCTAGTCGAGAGCGAAACCGCTACAATTGTGGAAGACCCGGACACTACTCCAATGAGTGTACGGCACCCTACAAAAGAAGAGAAGATTCTCCAAAAAGAAGAAGCAAAAGAGAAGAATCACCATCTAGAGAAAGAAGGAGTAGAGATGATCGTTATGAACGAAGATACTCACGGAGAAGCAAGGATTCGAAAAGAAAGGAAAAGTCATCAAGGAGCTACACAAAACGAAGACATCAAGCTCATGTTGGTGAATGGGTATCCGGCTCCGACTCCGACAACCACTCCGAGAGAAGTTATCACTCTGATTCCGAATATACTCAAGATGAAGGTGTTGCTGGTCTAGCACTTGTGTCAACCGACTCCTATGACATATTTGACTCACCAAATGAAGGAGCTGGAAGATGCTTCATGGCCAAAGGTCCTAAGGTAACACATCCCGAGTATGTTGATTTCAATAGTGATGAAGATGACTTGTTAGGTGATGATGATTTACTTGTTGACAACTCTAGTGATGAATACTATGATGAAACATCAATTAATCATGCTAATCAAGATAAAACGAATGACAATGATAAGGAGAAGATTGAGGCTCTAACTAGAGAACTAAACACTCTTAAGTTAGCTCATGAAACTATCTTAGGAGATCACCGAGAACTTTTAAGAACACATGAGAAACTACGCTTTGAAAAGCTCAACCTTGAGCAAGAGCATGAGTTCTTAAAAGCAATCAATGATGATCTTCGTAAGAAAAGTTCTTCTTACATTGCCAAGCGTTTACTCTTATCCACTTACATGCCTCAAGTCAAGTCTAGTAACAAGAAAGATTCTTCCTCTAGTAGTAACAATGATCATGTTAAACCCAATATTGTTGCTTCTAGTAGTTCTCTTGATTCCACTAATGATTCTCTTAGCCAATTTACACTTGAGCAAGAAAATAGCCTATTGAAGGGAATTATAGAGAAAGGAGTGTACAAGATCCTTGCCGGAAGTAAGCAATTCGAGGAAATTGTACGCAAGCAAGGAAGGCACCGGAAGAATCAAGGTGTTGGTTTTGAACGAAAGTTCAACGCCAATGGAGTTGAGTGGGAAGAAGATCAATACCCCAAGACGAAGTTTGTTCCTCAACAAGAGAAGTATGATCCTACTTCCTTCAAGGGAACACAAGCTCAAGATGATCTTCCACCACAAGACTACAAGCAAAAAGGCAAGGACAAGCTTCAAGAGGAAATAGATGCATTTGAAGAAGCTCCTAAGACCTTAGTCAAGTGGATTCCCAAGACTACTTCAAGTTCCACTTCATCAAGTACGACTACAACTCCAAGGATTCCCATCAAGATGGTGTGGATCCAAAATAAGAAGAACTAGAGAGTTCTTGAGGTTGACTCCGCCAACATACTTCACTCTTATCATTTTGGTAAGAACAAGTGCAATCAACTTCCACATCTTGCACTAGTTCAAGGAGTCACAAACCCTCTTGTTGGTAAGTCAAGGGACAAGGTAACCTAAAAGCTTTCATGGACATCATCTTGTGTGTGAATCACTCTATGTCTATGGATATTCTTGTTTGTTCCTTGTGGGACTAACCCATGTAGGTATTGAAAGTGCAATTCACTCCAATGGATAGCTCCAATTGTTCTACATCAACATTGAGCATCCACATCTTCAACATCTACATGAAGTCATCATCGACAAAACCCAAGGTTAGTTCATCCCTCTTAGGGGGGACATCACATCTAGGGGGAGCTTTACTCTAAGACTTGAGCTAAAGCAACTCTAATGATGTGAACACAACAATGCTTTATGTAAAAGTGGTAACCCCACTTGCGCTTAAACGATGAGTATGACCTATGATCAAATATTCTCATTTGACTCCTATGTCAATATACTCATATATAGATGACCTAGTCATCGCAAATTGCTTGATAGATGCTAGAATTGGTTGTGCATGCTTTGCCACATATTTAAATTGCCATTTTATTGTGTGAGCATGTTGGTTGCATATTTTACTCATTCGAGGACATCCACTTGTTGTTTTGATTGATTGGTTTTCTTTTCTCTTGCCAAGTGGATGGACAAGAATGCCTAAGAACCTCCTCTAGCTATCTATGCTTTTTTCGTCTAAAACTCTATTCATGCTACATCACAAAATTTGATCAAGTCAGATTCGAACCACTCTGTGTGAGGAGCACTCGGAGTCCCCGATTCGTCATAGACTTAAACTTCCAAAACTTCTTTGTGATTCTCGGTCTAACCGATATCTCCTTTTTGGTCCTACCGAGATCATCAAGTTGATCTATGTTTTCGATCTCGGTGCAACCGATTTGAACCATTCGGTCACACCGAGCTGCAATAACTATATACAGTTTTGCATCTCGGTGCCACCAAGTTGTTCCACTCGGTCACACCGACAGGGTCGGGCTATATATAGACACGGGGAAAAATTTGGAAATTTCTCCGAACCTCTTCGCCCGCGCAATAGCTCGCTCTGCCTACGTGGTCTCCGGATCGTCTCCTCGCCGCCAGCCGCCTCCAGTCGCTGGTCTCCATTGCCGTCAACGGAATTCAACCCCGCCATTGTCGTCGTAGCGAGTCTCGGCCGAACTAGGGTATGGACTCGATCTTTGTGCTATTCCTCATCTGATTCCTAGCACATTGTGGTCTTATTGATTCTAGCCACAATTGAAACACTCATATCCGGTCAATGCAATTCGTAGAATAGGTTTGATTCGAAAACTTTAGGGTTAGGTTTCCGCCGAAACCATCTCGGACCCACCGAGTTGAAAAACTCGGTCCCACCGATTTGGCTCATGCCATTGCACAAGTGAGACTCGGTCTGACCGAGAATTACTAATCAGTGTGACCGATTTTGGAACTTTGTGAAACCCTAGCAGTCTCGGTGCCACCGAACTGTGACTCGGTCTGACCGAGTTCACTAGTTTAGGTTCCAAAACTGCTTTGGTATCACCGAGTTTAAAAATCGGTAGATCCGAAATGATTTCTGTGGAAACTAAAACTAAGATTTTGAATCATTCTTTTGCAAAAATCTCTGCATTTTGTGATGCTCATCTACTCTACCTCATCTATAAACTCTTCACAGGGTCAGCAGTCAGCCTTTGCATCATGTCTGATCAGAGTGACAGCCAGAACATGTCAGAAGAGCAAGTGCACATGAATGAGGGCACTAGTCCCTCCAGTTCCTCAGATGAAGGCAGCAAGAGCACTCCTAGCAATTTGCCAAAAGCTGCCACCAGACAAAAGAAGAAGAGAACCTCAGACTCAGAGGATGAGGACTATGTGGCAGAGGAAGAGGAAGCTACTTCCAAGAAAGTAGTGCTCAAGAAGGAGTATGGCTCAGCACAGAGCACAAAGCCAGGTATGCAGAAGAAGGCACCTGCAAGGAGAGTTCCTACTTCCAAGCCTAGGAAGGCTGTACCTGAAGAAACCATGAAGCTAGTCATGGAATCAGAAGAGGAAGCGAGTGGCCAGGATAAGAAAAAGAAGAGAGTCAAAACTACCACAGCCAGAGTTCTTGGCAAACCCTCTATGAGGAAAGGCTCTGAAGAAGATGAAGAAGAAGAGGTTGCTGCACCAGCACCTAAGGCACCAAAGCTTATGGGTGATGCTATGAAATCAGGGGCTACTGCATCCAAGCCCAAAGAAGCACCCAAAGCTGCCTCCAAGGCCAAGTCAGCTCCAAAGCGAAATACAAGGAGCATACCAGCTGCTGAGACGAACAAGGCCCCAGTGCCTGAAACTGCTGAAGAAGAAGAAGGTCAAGTTCTGAGAAAGCTCAAGCCCAAGATTCCAGACCACAATGATGCTCATCCTGTGGCTGAGAACATGAAAATCAGAAAAGACTCAGGGTTAAGAAAGTGGAGAGAAGCAGATCCATATGCTTCAAGAAGAAGAACTGTTGTTGACTACAGGTTCCACACAAAGGAACAACAGGACTTCTATGAGACAGTTTTGCTTGATAAGAAGCCTATCGTTTGTGACATGAGATGGGTCGATTGGGAGTACATCAAGGACAATGAAGAGCACTATCCTGGAGTGCAAGACAGCTTCAAAGCTTGTGGAGTTGCAGACTTTGTTGGGAAGAAGCTCACAAAGTGGAATGAAGAGCTGATCATGCAATTCTACTCCACGGCACACTTTTTCCCAGATGGAAGAATAACATGGATGTCTGAAGGTACTAGGTACCAATCAACTGTTGAGGAATGGGCAAAGTTGATCAATGCCCCAGAGGAAAATGAAGATGACTTGAATGTCTATGCCAAGAAAAAGATGGATCATAACTCAATGGCAAATATGTACAAGGAGATTCCAGTAGATGATCTTGAAACTCACCAGTTTGGGTCTGTAAAACATCTGTTGTCAGGACTGCCTACGATCAACTGGATCCTTAGGCACACACTCTTGCCTAAGTCTGGAGATCACAGGATGATTAGAGGTCATGCCATTAACTTGCTACATATTTTTGATGTGCCTCAAAAATTCAAGGTCATGAGCCTCATAGTAGAGACTATCAAGAGGACTGCAGCAGATCAGAAGAGGAGCTGTGGTTATGCCCCTCAGATCCAAATATTGATTAATTCAAAAATGGGCACAGGCACATACTTGTTGGACAAGGAACACTTGCCTATTCATCCAGATTTCGAGGACAACCAAGTTGTGATGAATGAGAATGAACCATCATCAGCTCAAGCTCAAGCAAAGAAGGAGAAGGCAAGGAAGGAGAAAGCTGCCAAGATGCCAAATCAAGAGGAGGCATCTGAGTATTTCCTGAAAACCAAGCAGGAGTAGCTTAGTTACTTGATTGCATCCACACTGAGGATTGAGAAAGGTCTGGCCACCCTCACTCAGAATCAGGAGAGATTAGAGAGAATCGTGGAACAAAAGTTTTATGACTTGGATGTAAAAGTAACAGAGATTCAGTCTGCAGTGGAGCAACTTCAAGATGACATGCAAGAGAGGAAGGGGAAGACTACAACTGATGCATTTGCCAAAGTGCCACGAGCTCAGAGGTCGACTGCAGTGCCAGTTCCTGACACCGGAGCCACCACCTCAGCTCCAGCTACAGCACCAGCCCAACCAGCTCCAGCATCTACTTCAGCTCCAGCTCCAACCACTTCTACAGAAGCCTTCGTCCTTGGAGTGATCAGGACTCCACCACCACCAGAAGATCAAGCCTGAGAGTGGATCTAGCACTATGCATTTTCTAGGAAATTTTTGGTAACTTGTTGCCAAAGGGGGAGAAAAATGTATAGATCATAGGCTTCGAGAGAGAGTGTGTTGCCTTATTCTCTCTTGCTTTATTTGGTGGTTTTTCAAACTTTGTTTGCTTTTGGTTGAGATACTATGATATGCTTGTGAGACATTGATGATCATGTGTTTGATCATAAGCTACACTTATGCATGCTTGATATTATCCTATCTATCTTGTGTGATCATTCACTTTTATTGGTGATGAGTGCATGTATTCAATTCTTATCATTTTGAGCGCTCCACCAAGATGTATGTGACATGGAAGAGTAACCTATGATTCTAACTCTTTGTGCATTTGCAGTCCAAAGCAAATTTTAAAATATGCACAAATTTAGGGGGAGCTCTTGCTTTTCACATACTTCTCAAAGCGACGATGTTCTAAAATCTTATTATCATTTATCGAAGCTTTGATCTATATGTTGTCATCAATTACCAAAAAGGGGGAGATTGAAAGTGCAACTATCCCTAGGTGGTTTTGGTAATTCATAACAACATATAGCTCATTGAGCTAATGCTATTCCAAGATGATTATTTCAGGAAAGCTCAATGATTGGCATGGCATGGATGATGAAAGTGGATCCCTCAAAATGCTAAGGACAAAGGATTGGCTCAAGCTTCAAGATCAAGACTCTTCGTTTTATATTTTAGTGATCCAAGATCACATTGAGTCTTTAGGAAAAGCCAATACTATCAAGGAGGGATGAGGTGTTGCTTAATGAGCCTCTTGCTTCATGTGCTTAGTGATATGCTCCAAAACCCTCAGCTACTTTCCCATATCCAGATTTGACCTAAATCCAAAGACAACTTGGACCTACCGATTCTTTCAATCCGGCGCCACCGAGTTTCATATGTCATAGCCACTACCAAACCCTAAGCAAATTGGTTCTACCGATAGGGATCTCGGTCTCACCGAGATGGGATTGCAATTTCTCTGTTTCCTTTTCGTAACTTTTCGGTCTCACCGAAAGAGCGGATCTGTCCCACCGAGATTGCAATGTAAACTCTCTGTTTCCTTTTTGTAACATTTCGGTCTCACCGAAAGAGCAAATCGGTCCCACCGAGTTTACCTGACCAACCCTCTGGTTAGCTTATTACCAAATCGGTCTCACCGAGTTTGTGTAATCGGTCTCACCGAGATTACGTTATGCCCTAACGCTAACCATATCGGTCCTACCGAGTTGCATGTCGGTCCCACCGAAAATCACTAACGGTCACTAGGTTTACTAAATCGGTCTGACCGAGTTTGTTGATTCGGTCCCACCGAGATTGGTAAATTATGTGTAACGGTTAGATTTTGTGTGGAGGCTATATATACCCCTCCACCTCCTCTTCACTCGTGGAGAGAGCCATCAGAACACATCTACACTTCCAACTCATATGGTCTGAGAGAGAACCACCTACCCTTGTGTTGAGCTCAAGATATTCCATTCCTACCATATGAATCTTGATCTCTAGCCTTCCCCAAGTTGCTTTCCACTCAAATCTTCTTTCCACCAGATCCAAATCCTATGAGAGAGAGTTGAGTGTTGGGGAGACTATCATTTGAAGCACAAGAGCAAGGAGTTCATCATCAACGCACCATTTGTTACTTCTTGGAGAGTGGTGTCTCCTAGATTGGCTACGTGTCACTTGGGAGCCTCCGACAAGATTGTGGAGTTGAACCAAGGAGTTTGTAAGGGCAAGGAGATCGCCTACTTCGTGAAGATCTACCGCTAGTGAGGCAAGTCCTTCGTGGGCGATGGCCATGGTGGGATAGACAAGGTTGCTTCTTTGTGGACCCTTCGTGGGCGGAGCCCTCCGTGGACTCGCGCAACCGTTACCCTTCGTGGGTTGAAGTCTCCATCAACGTGGATGTAGGATAGCACCACCTATCCGAACCACGCCAAAAACATCCGTGTCTCCAATTGCGTTTGAATTCTCCAAACCCTTCCCTTTACATTCTTGCAAGTTGCATGCTTTACTTTCCGCTGCCTATATACTCTTTGCATGCTTGCTTGAATTGTGTGATGATTGCTTGACTTATCCTAAAGTAGCAAAAATCTGCCAAGAACTAAAATTGGGAAAAGGTTACTTTTTATTTGGTCAAGTAGTCTAATCACCCCCCCTCTAGACATACTTCAAGGTCCTACACGCCTGCAGAACAGATGCGCCAGATGTCCGGTGGTGCGGCCGTAGCGATTGAGAAGGAAATAAGAGCTGCAGCTACACGCAGCCACACTTCCAGCAAGAATGTACAGCAACGGGGACCCAGAAGCTCGGACATCGTACCGGCAATGCGAAATTTATCACATGAAGTTAGGATGGCAGAAGCTGAGCTATCGGATGACCCATCTACTTTGGGGAAGTGCAGTGCTGGTGACAACCATGTGATCGGCTCGGTGGAGGCGGATGGCAACCAGGCGATGGTGGTGTACTGTAATACAGCCATCTCGGCTGATCCTCTGTTTACAAGCACACCAAAAAAGCGCAGGATGGAAGGAGGCCAAATGGAGCAGCAGACAGTGGGAGGAGGGACTACTGCTGACCAGGAGATGCAGGTGGAAACCAACACTCGGGAGGCAGCCGACCCAGGGGCCGCCGGCGAACAGACGGGGCCGATGGAGCCCCGTCTGGAGCAATGAATATCCTAAGCTGGAACTACCGGGGTGGGGGGAACCCCTGGACAGTTCGTGACCTCGTGAGCCTTGTGCAGGTTCACTCCCCTAGTATCGTCTTTCTTTGTGAGACTGGGCAATCTAAAAATAAAATGAAGAGATATCGTGCTCGACTAGGTTTAAGTGGTTTTGATGCTTTTGATAGTGTTGGTCTTAGTGGTGGTCTGGCCTTGTATTGGCATGAGTCTTTGAATCTTGATGTAAAAGCTATAAATGAAAGATACATTGATGTGTATGTGATTGTTGCGGCGGGTGAGCCACCTTGGAGGCTTACTTGTGTCTACGGTGAGCCACGGACGGAGGACCGTCATCACATGTGGTCCCTCCTCCGTGATCTTCACCAACAGGCCGACATGCCGTGGGCTGTGGTTGGCGACTTCAATGAAGCGATGTGGAGCTTCGAACATTTCTCTGAAACGCCACAGTCTGCAGGTCAGATGATTGACTTTCCTGATGTGCTTGAGGTTTGTGGGTTGGGAGATCTTGGTTTTGCAGGCCTACCGTATACTTATGATAATCGTCGTGCTGGCCGGGCAAACGTTAAAATCCGGCTTGATCGTGTTGTTGCTAACAACTCTTGGCGGGATATGTTCTCGGAGGCTAAGGTGGAGCACCTTGTAGCGCCGAGCTCAGATCACCTGGCCATTCTGCTACGGTGCGTGAGGAAGGAGATCTCACCATCGGCCGGTAGAAGATGTCGTCAGTACGAGGTGATGTGGGAGAGAGACCCGACTCTCCCGGAGGTAATCATGAACACTTGGACTGAAATGGGTTCGATGATAAATTTGGGTGATATTGCCTCCGGGCTAGGTAATATGATGAAGACACTACAGGATTGGAGCCGCAAAAAATTTGGTAATGTTATAAAAGAAATTAACAAGTCCCGCTCTCGCCTGGAAGAGCTTATGCCTATGAATGCAGATAGAAAGGAGATCAGAGAGGCCACTGACTGGATGAATGAACTCCTATATATAGAGGAGATGCTTTGGATGCAGAGATCTCGGGTTGCGTGGTAGTGGGAGGGAGACCGCAACACGCGTTTCTTTCATCAGAAAGCGGTTTGGCGTGCGCGGAAAAATCGTATCAAGTCACTTGTTGATGATGCAGGAGTGGTGCATAAGGATCATGAGTCCATGGCTGCGATGGCAACGACCTATTTTTCTAATCTATTTTCTGCTGACGCCTCCTTATTTGCGGATCCTTTGATTAACTTAATTAATTCCCGTGTTACTGACTCCATGAATGATGGACTATGTGCAGATTTTACGGACACGGAAATTGCGGATGCATTGTTCCAAATCGGACCTCTCAAAGCTCCAGGCCTAATGGATTCCCTGCTCGCTTCTTTCAGAGGAACTGGGGTGTCATAAAAGAGCAGGTTATCGCTGGGGTGAAGGAATTCTTTCGGACTTGGATCATGCCTGAAGGGGTGAATGACACCTCCATCATTCTCATCCCAAAGGTAGACAACCCAGAGCGGCTCACGGAGTTCCGGCCTATCAGTTTATGCAACGTCATCTACAAGGTAGTGGCGAAGTGTTTGGTTAACCGGCTGCGTCCCATATTGGATGACATTATCTCACCCGCACAGAGTGCCTTTGTCCCTGGTCGGATGATTACTGATAATGCGCTACTTGCTTTTGAGTGCATTCACTATATTCAACAGGAAAAAGACCCGAACAAAAGTTTTTGTGCATATAAATTGGATCCGTCTAAAGCTTATGACAGGGTTGATTGGATCTTCTTGGAGCGAATGATGCAAAAGATGGGTTTTGCTCGCCGTTGGGTGAACTGGATTATGACGTGCGTCACCTCGGTGAGATATACGGTTAAATTGATGAGATATACGGTTAAATTTAATGGGACCCTCTTGGATTCGTTCGCACCGACCTGCAGGCTTCGGCAAGGTGATCCTCTCTCCCCATTTTTGTTCCTATTTGTGGCTGATGGTCTCTCGGCCTTGTTGAAGGATGGGGAAGAAAAGGGTGACTATACTCCCCTGAAGGTTTGTCGTAGAGCGCTGGGTGTGTCTCATTTGTTGTTCGCAGACGATACCATGTTGTTTTTTAAAGCAGAAGAGGAACATGCTAAGAAGGTACATGAGGTGCTACTCACGTATGAGAGAGCGACAGGCCAATGCATCAATCCGGTCAAGTGTAGTGCACTGTTTGGAAGTTCTTGTACCGTCGACAGCCAGGAAAAGGTGTGTACTATTTTGCATGTTGACTTGGTCACTTTTGAAGAGAAATAATTGGGGCTACCTACCCTGGATGGGCGTATGAACAGAGGTAAATTTCAGAATTTGCAATCAAGACTTCTGAAAAGGATTATCGCGTGGGGCAACAACCTTTCACTTGCTGGCAAGGAAACCGTGATCAAAGCTGTGGCGCAGGCCATCCCTACTTATATTATGGGCGTGTTCAAACTGCCGATGTCAGTTTGTGATGATTTGAACAGGATGGTAAGAAACTTTTGGTGGGGTTCAGCGGAAGGCAAAAGGAAAACTCATTGGATGGCGTGGCCGCAAATTCAGACTCATAAAATGAAGGGTGGGCTTGGGTTCAGGGACTTCCATCTCTTTAACCAAGCCCTTCTCGCGAGGCAGGTATGGAGACTTTTAATTAACCCAAACAGTCTATGTGCGCAGGTACTAAAAACCCAAACAGTCATTGAGATGGATAGTTTGGAGGCGGCGTCGATGCTTAACTCGCCGTCCGTGAATCACTCAAACCATCGAGTACTGGTGCAAGAGATTCTTGGGTTAATTGCAGATGACCCTCGGAAGATTTCTATTAGTCATATTAGTCGCTCTCAAAACACCGTTAGTCATGCTCTTGCTGCTTATGGCCGTAGTACCCCTCGCACCGCCGTGTGGTTGGGATCTGGCTTGCACGACATTGTAAATCTTTGTATGGCTGAACGGCCTCCTTGAGTAATAAAATTCTTTTTTCCCCGCAAAAAAAAAGAAGCCGGCTTCACGTCCCTTGCACTAAAATGGCATTAGTGATGGTACCCGTACTAAGGTACCATGATGTGTCATTTGTCCTGGCAAAAAAAATTGTAGGTAAGTGAACACAGGCACCTAGCAAAAATGCCTAGATGAAATAGCACCTAGCAAAATTGCAATGATTTCCATCTTGGCATGACTTATGAAAAACTAAATTACCGTAAAATTTGCCATTGGTCTAATATACTCCAATGCTCCATACAATACCAAAAATAAAAAACTGCTTGGTAATATAAGTGCCATGTTACCTACAATAAAACTAGCATGGTGTACTTAATAAAATTGACATCGTGTAAAAAAAATTAAAGTAAAGATTAACAATGTTTGAAAAAATAAATTTGTCATATTACAAAAGGAAAGTTGCCATGGTCCAAATACAATTTTTACATAGTCCAAATTACAAAATCTGCCATGGTAAAAAAAAAGTTTTCACTGTACAAGATTAATAATAGGTTCGTAATGACACAAAAGAAAGAAATTTGACATGGTCCAAAAAAGAAATTTGCCTTAGTCCAAAAAAGTCATGGCAAAAATACCTTTGTAGATCATGGCAAATGTGGATAAATTTTTTTAGGAATTTGCAAATGGCCACATTGGCAAATTTTAAGAAAATTTGTTCTAAAAAAAACACATGACAGCCTTTTCAATTGCCACGCTATTTTTCAGTTGCCCACAGGTGAAGTAGATGCGCTTGTAATTTCTTTTACTAGGACCTGAGTTGACGAATGCTCTAACTACGCCACGCGGATGGCCGGTGACAGGTGTTGATGCGATCCTGGTGTGCACCTTCGGCGGGAGTCAACACCGTGCAGCAACTGGTTTTCCTAGCCGCTAGTACTGCCGAACGGCCGTCAGCTATCGACGTGTGTGCAGCCGTTACACAGTTACGTACGTAACTACCGTGTACAATTGACGATACAAGACGCGGCCCTCATCCCATGCGAAAGAATGGCTGGCGATTCCGAGACTAGGCGCGCTCGTCCGCGCTTACGAATTTCCACCTGTTTACTAGGCTTGTTTTAAAAAAATGTGTTCAGTACTCATAGCAGGCCAAGTAAAGACAGGGGGTGTGGTAGTGGGCATGTGAGTTCTTTTTCTTGGGCTGGAGATGCACGCAACAACAAAAAGACAAACAAATAAACGATCAAGAGGAAATGGCGGGGGTTATTTGTTTGATGATGTGTGCTGATGTCACACTTAGAAGATGAGTCCTAGACACACCCTGATTTTAAATGGCCGACAATTGTTTTCATGGTGAAGCTGATTCATCGATTGATGTCGTGTCCGCCAACATTGATTTGTCTGTCTTACTGAGGCTGATTCCCAATTCCCAATTCATCGATTGATGCCATGGCCGCAACACTGATTTATCTGTCATCCAATATTCCGATGCAAAATCGAAGGACTGGACACCATTGTGTTTGTAGATGGAGGTGGCTTGTGCCAAGGAAGTTGTCTGTGAGAAAAATGTGCCACGACGACAAGCTTTATATTCGACTTATGAAAAATCAAGGACGCGTCTAGTGGGCGGCCGGCTGCCCACTAGTGCGATCAAGCGGTCGGCCAGAAAAGGTAAGTCCCTGTCCCCTGCGGTCCCGCCCTCCAGAAAAGGAAACCGGCCATCCAACCCACGCGATCGAGCGGCCAGTCCCGATAGGCGCAAACAGAAGGAGAGAAAAGTCCTCCCCACGCTCCCACGTGGCCAGCTGTACCTATCCAGCCCTCCCACGTCCGCTCGCCCCCACCCCACCATGATGCCTTGTTATTCGTCACGAAAAGAAGGGGATCCAAGGTCCTTCTTCCTCCTCCTGTACAGCCGCCATTGCAGCCCAAAAATAGAAGAAAAACTGCTTCAAGAAATAGATCTAAGGGCAGGGTAATCATAGCCATACCAGGCAGCAACATCAGGCAAGTAATTCCCTTCTGCCCCTGTTCAGTCCCCCCATCCCCCCTTCTTGTACTGCATCCGCATTTGTAAACCCCCTTCTCCATGGATCTATCAGCAAATCCATGGAGAAAACTGCTTCAAAAAAGGAGTGTATCTACCACATTACCTCATTGTCAACATGACACCACCTCCTCACCCCTCCCCCACCCCCTCCCCCCTCCCCCCCTTGAGTGCATCTGCACACTAAACATGATCATCAAAACTGAACATGTTATCTAACATGCATGCCGGCCAAGTTTCCCCTCCCTACCAGGCAACTAAGACATATTTTCTGGCCAACTAAACATGGTTCTAGCCAACTAAGCATGCATGCTGGCCAACTGATATATGCATCATGGACAACTGAAACATCTATTCTAGCCAACTGCAAACATTGACTGTGCAACTGGACATGCATGATGGCCAACTAATGTATGCATACTGGAAAACTGAAACATCTATTCTAGCCAAACTGAACACATTGACTGTGCAACTGAACATGCATGCTGGCCAAACTGATGTATGCATCCTGGGAAATTGAAAGATCTATTCTAGCCAACTGAAACATTGATTGTAAGACTAAATATGCATGCTGGCCAACTGATATATGCATCCTGGCCAACTGAAAGAACTATTCTAGCCAAAACCAAAAATCTGTAGTACGACAGCTAAAACACAAGAACTTTTGTGAAAGCCACACAATGATCAATAGCAACCACTCCAGCAAATTGTCGGACGGAGAAAATAAACAAGGCTATTGAAGCATAAACCATATTAAAGTAGTCACGCATATATACTTGTCCCACACATATATTCTGGTAGCGCACCTATTACAAAGCTATAATGTAAAAATATGTTCAAATATACTGGAAGTAAAAACAAAAACGGCGATGAAAAACATATGTCTATAGTCTGTCATCCAATTTTTCTTTCTTCTTTCACCTGGATTTTCCATCTCAAAGTGTAGCATCAAATTGTGTCCAAATTATGTGCAGAAAAATCTGAATCAGCTCCTTGGCAACAGAAAACATGCGGATCATTGCAACAAATAGAGGGAAAAAGTCAGAAAAACTCTGTAGTAAAAAAAGTCATGTTCTTGCAAACTATTTACTGTAAACTGTGTAACTAACATAACAAGTCTGTGCAAACAAAAAAATGCATACCCGTTATAATAAATTTTTCTGCTATAGACATGTTGCTTTTTGAACTAAGATTGTCATAAAATAGTGTGCAACTGCCTAGTTACTAAGTTTTTAGGTCATTTGAAACACTCTTTGATGATTAAAAAACTTGACATCACTTCCTTCTTTTTATATATGCAGTGGATGTGAGGCAGCAGCCAGAAAAAGGAAAAAAATGTTTGATCTCAATGAGTTGCCTCCTGATCTCAATGAGCTTACTCATGATATGGATGAGCAGCAACCCAGCATACCGCAAGGAAATTGGACAGAAAATGGGCGCTCTGTTTACTACACGCAAACAAGTCATGGGCCTAACCAATGTGCCATGACAATGTGGCAGGGCAGTCATCAACCCGTGGTGCCCCTGTAGTGGTGCCTTTGAAGTCAGAGAGCCATACTCTTGATGACACGGGCACCGCGACAAATGTTCCTGGTCCAACCAGGACTGAGCTTGAAGCTGGTGCTGTTGGCGGTGCTGTGCAAGGAGAAGAAGGAGAAGATGAGGCTGGTTCTCAGCCGATGGAACCCTATGTTGGCATGAGGTTTGACACCCTTCAAATTGCTAAGGATCACTACAATAGCTACGCCCTACAGATGGGTTTCTCTGTAAAAATGAACACCTCTAGGCGGACAGCTCGCACAAATGTATTGGTAAAACAACAGTTTTGCTGCAACAAGTACAAGAAGCCAAAAGCTGATGATGGAGGAGCTGAGGCTCCTTCTATCCTGGACCCTATACCAGACCCAAAACCCATTGACAGTGATGAGGAGATGGAAGATGAACCTCCAATATTTGCTGAAGAGGAGGCTGATACTAGTAAGAAAAATAAGAAGCGTAAACGCGAGACAATAAAGTGGACTCAATGCAAGGCAAAAATGTTGGTGAAGCTAATAGATGGGCGATGGCAGGTGACACACTTTGTTCATGACCACAATCATCCGCTGGTGAACAAACCTTCGTTGTCCAAATACTTGAGATCCCACCAAGGCATCTCTCCTGATGAAAAGGAGTTTTTGCGCATCTTGTATAACTGCAACTTGACTACAGGTGTGTTTCTATATCCCTTACAGAATTAAGTTTCCCTCTAGGCAGTCCAGTGTGCAACTATTATGGTACTAGTGTGCAATTAAAATGCCTTAACTGTGCAACTAGATTACCTTCACTGTGCAACTACATAATGTTCATGTGCAACTAGATTACCTTCACTGTGCAACTACATAATATCCTGTGTGCAAGATGCAAGTGTTTTTTAAAAGGTGCAGCTAGTTGTCCATTTCCTGCAACTATCTTCTCTGCCAACACATATCGTATTATTGTGCAGCTGGATATGTGCATTCGTGCGACTAATAAAATGTATATTGTTTCTTTTTGTATTATGCAGGACGTATGATGCATGTAATAGCAAAGTTCTATGGATCTGAGATGATGGTGCCGTTCGGACCAAAGGCAATAACAAATCTGTGTACAAGTTTAGATGACACAAAGGAGGGCGACATGATTGAGACAATTGTGCACTTCAAGGATATACAAAAAACCGATCCAGACTTCTTCTATAAGGTAAAATATGACGAAGAGGATAGAGTTGTGAACATATTTTGGGTGGATGGCTCAGCTCGAAAAGCTTATGCAGAGGCGTACTACGATTGCATATCGTTTCACACCACCTACATGAGCAACATGTACAATATGTCGTTCGCGCCCTTCATAGGAATAAACCGACATGGCCAACCTTTCATGCTGGATTGCGCGTTTGTGAGGCAGGAGTTGGCATCGAGTTTTTTTTAACTTAACTTGCACACAACAACCAGTTAGTTGCACATCATGGGTTGTGTGGTTGCAGAGAACATCAGTGCTGGTTGCACACAAAAAATACTAAATTTTTTATATGATTATTACACAGGTGATCAAACACAACCTCGTGATGGTCCTACTACCCCGTTGGAAGCTGCATCCCCAGGGATCCTCCAAGGTCTACTACAAAGGGTAGGGCAAAGAGTCGACGGTACAAATCGGCGTTGGAGGTACACCCAAAGAAGAAAAACAAATGCAGCCAGTGCCAATCTACAGAGCACACTGCTGGTGTGTGTCCACTCAGGCTGCTATCATTCTCTTTCATTGTTTGTAACTTTGGGACAGAAAAGGAAAAGAATGATGATTTTTTAGCAATGTTGGGACCAAGTGGACACATTCATCATCTATTCTTTCTCTTATCTAATTTATGCTCCTTGAATTAGTTCATGCACTATGTAAAAAGGTTGTTATTTGTGTGTTTGTTGGCAACTGGTTAAATATTTAGTTGTTGAACAATTGTATGTCCAGTGCTCCTAATGTGTCAAAAAAAGTGATGATATTGAGTTGCAAACGGAATTACCACTAGAGTGCAACTACAAAATCTGCTCAAAAATTGTGCAAACCAGCAACTTCCTCCATGGGGCAGAGAAAGAAAAAGTGTACTGACCTAGTCCTTGTCGTATCTGAGCAACTTCCTCCATGGGGCGGAGTTGTGCGGGCTGGTGACCCAATCATATGTCGGCTTCTTCCTGATGTTGAGTACTTTCTTGGGTTCGTAGTTGGGCAGTTGGCTACCGTTCCACTCGATGGCGTTAAGTAGTGCGAACAGCCCACACTCATTGCTGCGGTGGGCAAAAAAGAAAATTTATCATAGAAAATTAAATCCAATAAAGATAATGCACTCTGTGCAACTGCTTATGTGCCACTGTGCAACTACTGATGTTCTACTGTGCAACTGCTTATGTGACACTATGCAATTACTTATGTGCCACTGTGCAACTGACTAGATAATCCATGAGAAACTCATAAAAATGAAAAACAGATTGCAGACTAGTTCTGTATCTTAAAAAACTAAAGATTGCATAAGTAGAAAAATGTAAAAACTACAAATTGATGGTAAGAAATTCAGAAGAATGCCATGCTTAATGTCTTACTTGCCGAGCTGCTTCAGTACGTCAATGTCAATAATCTGGAAGTGCTCGATGCTGAACTTTGGGTAATGCTTCCTCCATAGGTGGTGTACTGCCCCCGTGATGGTAGAGGCGGTGTTCATCAGCTCAATGTTGTCCAGCTTCCTGTTTGAATCAAGAACTTCGAAGTGTCCGTCCCTCAAGTTGACATTGAAGACCCAATAATGCCTCCCTCCCTCTTTATCATTTATATCAGCGCACTCGAGCACTGGCAGCATGACCTGCAAGCATGAATGATTTCAGACACAGATACACACTATAGCTAAGAAAAACAGTAGAAGACTTGGTGAAGTTAAAAACAGGTTGCAACAAAGTATTTGCCAACTAACAGATGTGTCATGTGCAACTGAACATGTTATGGGTGCCAACTAAAGAGATGGATCATGTGGACACAATACTCACCAAGTCTTGCTTGTTGAGACGGTTCTTGTAATCAAACTTCTTGTTTATCTCATTCACATTGTGGATCCCTTGCTGTAAATTGGTCTGCAGAGATTATAAGCATGCCTCAAACTCCTTACTAGATGAAAAGACTCCCTGAATTGGTAAACAAAAATGCTACAGAAAAAAAAGAGGGGAAAAGGGTTTTGAAAAAACTTGCAGAAAACCTTAGTGGCATAACGACCTTATTTGACCCTTCTGGTAAGTTATCTATGATGTGTAAGATTCCAGTCTCAGTAACAATTCTTGACAGCCATTAAACCGGCTTCATGGAATCAACTAACTCCTTTAAAGAAATGTAGAAAGTATCATACCTGATTATCTCAGGGCTGAATTTTTTTAAATAAATAAAAAGACAAGTTAGCTCGAAGGGTCACAGCAACAAAAAAATGTGTATGAAATTAAAACAGAACAGTGTGCAACTAAAAGCACTGTTCTGTGCAACATGCTCTGCTTTCTGTGCAACTAAGTGGTTGGTCATGTGCAACTAAAAAAGATATGTATGTAGGCTGTGGGGAGTTGGTTTACCTGGTAGCTTCATCATTTGCTCCTGGGTGATGCCTGATCCAATACATGAGGGCAGCGTAAAGCTTGTTGACTGCCTCATTAGAGGTGAACGTCTTCTTCTTGTTGTAGTCAATGAATGGAGACCTTTGAGATGCTGCATGCCTTATTACCCTCCTCTGTCTTCATGCAACAGGTGGTCCTGAAGAACTGCTCGTGCCAACTTCTGGTTCTGCGCATATCGGGGTGTGGCAATTGTCTGGTGATCCAACATCTAGCTCTTGACCTATTGCCTTGCCAGCATCAGCAGTAGCGCATCCTTCATTCACAGCTGCTGGGTCCAACTCACCCTCATCTATGGCAACCACACCGGCTTCCGCCATTTCTGCTGCTGGAGCAGGTGCTGGAACATCACCATCTATGCCGAGGTCAAAAGATGGTGCATCGCAGAACCCGTCACCATGAAAGCTATAGGAGTTTGATCTCCGTATGGGTTCAAGGCCCAGGGCATCTCCTTGCGGCACATACACGGATGCATCATTCACTAACTTGGTTCGCATTAGTGTTGTAGTTGGTGGCCTTGGAGGCCTGCACCTCCTTATAATGTTGAAGACATCCTCTTGTGTTAATGAGTGCTGAAAGTCAGCTCTTGGTGATGCAGGCTTGCTTGGCTGCTCTGTGCTAGCTCTTGGGGATGGCACTTTGGTAGTTTGATCACCTCCTTTCGTGTTTGGCATTGAAGTATCTATATGAGTTGGCATCTTGGGGCTTGCAGTTGCAGTGGTGCCTTCCTGAGCAACAGTTGTGGTTTTGAGTGTGAATACGCTGCTAACTGACACATCAGGTGGCACACTGGTATCTGTAGTTGGCATCTTTCCAGTCTGAGATGGCAGCAACCTAGGAGAACTTGGCACCCCTGCATCAAAGGCCGTGGCACGCAGTTCTGTCTCATCTCTGAACCCCACACCTTTTGTACCCTGCTCCCCCTTTGTGCCCTTTGCAAACTTGACAATCTTTTGCTGCTTAGGTGGTTTAGGTGGGACCGCTAAAAGAGAAGTCTTCCCCTTGATCTGTTGAACTCCTGTGATGGTGGTTGGCTCTCTGCTCACTACAGTTGGCATATCAGTTTGAACCATAGCTTCCTTAACCACATTTATTTCAGCATCTGCACTCACCATCTTCTCCTTAGTTTGAGGCAATTGCAGATTCTTCTTCATTGAAACTGCTTTGCGCTTCTGGAACACGTGAAGGTTTGCCACAGATGCTGCCTTGCTCTTGCTGTAGCTTACATCTGGAAGCTGCTTCAAATATTCCTTGTATTTTTCCTTTGAATGAACCCAGTCAAGACCCTTTCCTGCTTCCTCCATGTCAATTTGATTATTTTCAGCGTCACTTGATAAGAACAGGCTCTTATCAATGGCAAAGTTGATCTTCTCACACATCTCTTGGTCGCTAAAATCTGGCACAGGAAAGGTGGTTGGCAAAGCTGGCTTCAAGTTGCACAACTTGAACATATCAATGCTCCCCCTGCTTCGTCATTTTTCTTTGACTTTGGCAAATCCTTATCTTTCCAGCAAGTTTTGTCAATCAACATCTGTAGTGTGCTCCTGCTGCTCAATGAATTGTTGCTGCTGGCAGGGGTTGCAGAGCTGCTACTCCTCCTGGATGCGTTGCCGCCTGTACCACCAAAACCAGGGGCGTTGTCATCATCATCAATGTTGCCGCTGTCTTCATTGGATCCCCCTTGATCATCACCATCACCATCCTCGTCCTCTTCCTCGTCATCTTCTTCCCCCTCACTACCATCAGTTGTTGCACCTTTGTCTCCGTCCCCCTCTTTGGCCTCATCTTCTTCTTCCTCCTCCTCTGCCTCACTATCTTATTCCTTGTCCTCCTCCTCTCCTTTGTCCTCCTCTTCTTTGTCCTCCTCTTATTTCTCCTCTTCTTCTTCTTCCTCCACCTCCTCCTCCTCACCCTCCTCCTCCTCCTCCCCCCTCCTCCTCCTCCTCTGCATCTTCTTCTTTGTCATCCTCCTCTTTATCCTCCTCCTCTGATTCATCCACATCTATGTCCTCGTCATCTCCAACATGTAGCGTTGCTTCCATTTCCTCATCTTCTTCTGACTCCTCCTCAACAAACTCTTATTCTTCTTGAATAGGTGAAACCGGTCTCTTTCTTTTTGGAGCACGGCATGACGTCCCGGTTCCCATTGATGGCTGCTGTACGTACGGATCAATATCCAGCTCCTCATCGTCGATCTTGGCAACTGCTTCAATGAAGGTGCCAACCTGTTGAGTTACTACCTTGCACAGGTCATTAACCACTTTGGCAATCTTTGCCTTATTCTGCATCATCACAAAAAAAAGATTCAGCCCTGATCCAGTTAGACACCGTTTTTAAAAAAGAAAATATCTGTAATTGAACATGATGTGTTCAGCAAGCCCGACTAAGACACATTTTCTAGACAACTAAAAACATGATTCTAGCCAACTAAACATGTGCATTGTATCCAAAACTAAACATGCATTCTGCCAAGTTGATGTTATTGATTCCAAACGAACACATTGACTGTCCAAATAATATGTGCAAGTAAAAAAGCATATTTGTGGGACTGAACATACATCCCAGCCAACTGAATCATGTATTCTTGCAACTAAAAACCATATATATGCAACTGAACATACATCCCAGCCAAAAGAAAAATATTGATAACTGATCCAAACTCCTGTATGCAAAGACTAACCTGCGGATTGTAGGTTATTGGTAACTTGGATGCCAGGAATGCTTCAGCTTGCAAAATACCACCAAACAGTGGTGTCTGCTCCATGCCCCTATACTCCTCTTTAAGCTGATGTAAAAACGAGGAAAAGGAAAAGAACAAGGTTATCAAAACAGATTTGTGTGTTGAACGAAAACCAAAACATTATAACCTGCGCAACTACAAACAAAATACTGGGTAGACAATTGAATTCTACATATATGCAAGTGAACAAAACCAAAAGAAAACTGTGCAACCCACAAGTCACCTAAAAAAAGTTTCTGCCAACTGTTGGTACACATATGTGCAACAAGATAAGAAAAATTGTGCAACTTAAGATATATGATGTGCCAATTAAAAATGAACATGTCTGCAGATGCCAAAGTTAAAGCTACAAGCTATGCAACTACATGCATTGTTGTGCCAACTGATCACAGTTTTTGTGCAATTTCCAGAAAGTGAGCGGACATGAAATAGAACATTAAAAGAAGACATTGTTGGAAAAAAACAAAGAGAACTCACTTGTAATTTGCCGAACACATCAGGAGAGATCGTGTCCTTCTTGATCACCTTGGCAATTAGAATACTATGCCATGCATTTACTCGTATCGCACAGTTGCTTACTGGGATATCATGAACGAGCGCATCAAGGTATAGTATCTGCACCAGACCCAACAAAGCAAAAAGCCAAGTTCAGTTATTATGATGAGTATTTCAGCAAACTATAACTGCACAAAAGAAGAAGAACACATGGAAGTGCTCGTTTTCCCTAACCATCAAGTGATACAAGCAGCAGCAGACGGTTTGCTTCTCCTGGTCCATGTTCCGGAAAGCTTCATTTATGTGTTCTATTACAAAGAGGCAGATGTTTGTGTTCTTGAGCAATTCATGATCTAGCACAAGTCCGTAGCACTTTGGGCTGAGCTTCAAGGCCGTGGTTGGTGCTAAAAAAGTGCTGAAGGCAACCACAAGCCAGGCCATAAAGAATGTTTCATCCGTTCTTCCAGCCATATACTGAATCATCTTGCACCATGTAGTGATCTGGGGATGAGAATTTCCAGTTATGTTGAAAGCCTCTCTTAATCTCCTAGTTGCATCCTTGTCAACTACATATCTGACTTTTTGATCCCTGTTTGGGAGATCAAATACCCTATGAACACTTTCAGCATCGACACGGATCATTCCCCTTCCTGGGAAAACCATTTCAGAGCTCTCTTGTTGGTAGGACTACACTAGGAACTTAGTGAGGTCCGCTGGAAGTGTGTCTGATAAGTTCAATAGGCCCCCGAACAACCTCGACACTAGCTCAGACTTCTGCGGTGGGGATAGAGAGCCGTTGAACTTTGCAAACCGCCCCGGTGATGCCCTTATCCTGCCCGCTTGTGATGGTCGCTCCACATCTTCCCCTGCAGCCACCTCAACTCCTTCACCGCTGGCCTATTGATGAGAAAATAAAAACATCAAGGAAACATTAAACACAAAGAGAAAAAACAGGAATGAAAAAAACTAGCAATCATCATTTGGATCAGTATTGCAAAAACTATATAAACATAAAATGGATCATGCCAACTAATATGATGTTTTTGTGCAACTAATAAAGCTCATCATGACAACTAAAGATTACCAGTGTGCAACCTGCAAAAGAAACTAAGAAAATATACTAGACCTGACAACTACAAAAAGTTCTAGGGGATGTGCAACGATAAGAAATGATATTGCAACAAGATAACAGCAACTAAAAAAAGGTTTGCAAGGAACTGTTCAATAGCTCATAAACACAAAAAAACCCACATACCTCAGCATCTGCTGCAGAAGATGATGAAGCTATGTACCTAGGGTAGGGTCATAGGCCTGTCCTAGATGCCCTCCCCAAGGACATCACCCTAAAACCAGAAGCATTCGAAGAGGAGTCATCATCCACTCGACCATGAAGCATTCCACTCGGAAGACTCGAAGTCACTCGACCATGGAGACTGTCACTCGACCGCCAGAAGATCTAAAGCTACTCCGCACTGCAACAGTCGGACATTACATCATAGCTTTAATTGTCATTATGTCTCTTTATTACTAGCGTTACCAGTAATGCCCCCCTCTTGATGTACCTTAAATCCCTTGTAATGTGGGCTGGCCGGGGTTCTGGCGCACTCTATATAAGTCACCCCCCTCCACATGCACAAGGGTTGGCACCCCTGTAAACACACACATACATAATCCAGTCGACCGCCTCCGGGCTCCGAGACGTAGGGCTGATACTTCTTCCGAGAAGGGCCTGAACTCATAAAACTCGTGTGTACAACTTCGCCATAGCTAGGATCTTGCCTCTCCATACTTACCCCCCTATTCTACTGTTAGTCTTAGTACCATGACAGTTGGCGCCCATCGTGGGGCAGGTGTCTTAGCGACTTGTTGGAGAAGTTGCAATTTTTCCGATTCCCATCATCATGGTTTTCGGCGAAGGATTGGCTAAGGGCCGCGAGATCCGTCTCGGTGCGCTCGTGTTCATCGCCGACTACTCCGCTTGGCTCCAACAGGCTCAACTCGACGTCGAGGTGCTCCCCGTCCACAAGGCAACGCACTTTCGCGCATGCATCCGCGGCGTCCTTCTGCGGCAGCCATCGACTCAGTATCGGTCGGCTCCTGTAGCGTCCTCACTCCCATGCTGCTCGCCGGCGCAAGCGTTCCAGTCGGTCGTGGCTCCAGTGGTGGGTGAGGCACGTGGTGGCTCGCTAGTCGGCCACCCCACAAGTCGTGGCAATCGAGCCCAACGAAACAGGCTTCATCGAGACGACATCCGAGTGCGACAGCAGTGACCCCGTGGCGGAAGTCCTGATGGTCAACGGACCGTGCAGTCCTCCTGGCTTCCCCAGCGATGACGGTGGCGATGGCGGAGGCGATCCGTCGTGTGTCCACGAGGAGTACCGCCCCGAGCCCCTCTCTTCGCAGCAGAGGGAAGAGCTTCGCCGCCGTAATATGGATGCACTTCACACTCCTACCGTTGGAGAAGCCCCCGAGGCCCGGACCTTGGAGGAGGCGTGCCTGGCCAACTTGGCTGAGCGCACTCGACTGGAGAACCTCCAGCACGCACTCGATGAACGTGCTCGATAGCGGATTCCTGAGTCCGATGACAGTTTTTTCTGCCTCCAACTCAGGTATATCGAACTCTGATTCAGAATCTCACAGCTGCAACCCGAATAGCAGAGTCGATTCAGCCTTCCTAGTCAGAAGCTGGCAGAGGTTTGGTGTAGATCCGGGCTTTACTCCGGGCAGCAGGAGAGCAGAACACAACAGTGTCTCAGTCGCGGAATAGGATTCATAGCAGATCTGTGGTGGCAGACACAGTTTAGTCGGCTCATAACCCAAGATCGCCTCCGAGTCATGAGGGGCGTGGAGATCGGCGAGAACAGTACAGAAACCATGAGCAGCGTGATCACCGACTCGACCACGATGATCATCGTCGAGTTCCCACGCCTCCCCCAAAGAGTGGCTCATACGTGCCTCGGCAACACGATGACATACACCCTCATAGTGGTGGGCGAAGGATTCCAGTCGACCCCCGGGAGCCGGGCTTTGATGCGAGATCTATTCTCGTTCAAGGTCTAGTTGACAGGAACAGAGCGCACAGAGAAGGCCATGACAGAGATTACCCGACTGGTAGCAGAGTGCATGTTTGAGGTCCCGAGTGTTTCAGCAGAGCCATCAGGGCTGCAGTGATTCCTCCCAACTTCAGGTTGGCGACTGGAGTCAGCAAGTTCACTGGTGAGTCCAAGCCTGACACTTGGCTTGAGGACTACCGAGTGGCTGTTCAGATTGGTGGCGGCAATGATGAAGTGGCCATGAAGCACCTTCCTCTGATGTTGGAGGGCTCGGCCAAAGCGTGGTTGAATCAGTTAGCACCTGGCAGCATATATAGTTGGGAGGAACTCGCCCGAGTGTTTGTTAGGACCTTTGAAGGTACATGCAAACGACCAGCTGGGTTAACAGAGTTGTAGTCCTGTGTGCAGAAACCAAATGAAACCTTGAGAGATTATATCCAGAGATGGATCACGTTGCACCACACAGTGGAGAATATGTCAGATCACCAAGCAGTTTGTGCCTTCAAGGAAGGTGTCAAGTATCGAGAATTGAACCTGAAGTTCGGTTGGACCGGAGATATGTCTCTGAGTCGGATGATGGAGATTGCCACCAAGTATGCTAATGGTGAAGAGGAGGATCGACTCCGGAGTGGCAAGCACAAAAAAGTCGCCCAAGAAACCAGAGGAGGGAATTCCACTCGGAAGCAGAAGCGCAAAGCCAAGCCAGCTGCTCCTGGTGAAGCCTTAGCCGTGACTCAAGGAAAGTTCAAGGGGAAGCCCAAAGGGCCATGGAACCCCAAGAAGGTTAAAGATCAAGACGGAAATGATGTGTTGGATTTACCCTGTCACATTCATACCAAGAAAGATGAGGAGGGTAACCTAATTTACCCTAAACATACCACTCGACAGTGTCGGCTCCTGATCCAGCAGTTCCGAGAGAAACAACCCAAGGAGAAGGAAAAGGAGTCGGACAAGGGTGAGGATAAATAAGAAGACGATGATGGTTTCCCCAACGTCAATTCCACTCTGATGATTTTTGCTGATGTTGAGAGCAAAAATCGAGCGAAAGTCATTAACAGAGAAGTGAACATGGTCGCTCTAGCGACACCCAGTTATTTGAAGTGGTCTCAGACTGCCATTACATTCGACCAGTCTGATCACCCAGCACGCATAGCCACCCCTGGGAGGCAAGCATTGGTGGTCGACCCAGTTGTTGAAGGCACTCGGCTGACTAAGGTACTGATGGATGGTGGCAGTGGCCTGAATATACTTTACACTGAAACCTTGAAAGGGATGGGCATTCTGATGTCCAAACTTAGTGAAAGCAATATGAGTTTCCATGGGGTTATACCTGGCAAGAAGGCTGAATCACTCGGCCAGATCGCCCTCGATGTGGTTTTCGGTGATTCCAAGAATTACCGCAATGAAAAGTTGACGTTTGAAGTCCTGGATTTCCAGAGTGCTTATCATGCTAATCTGGGTAGGCCTGCTTATGCACGTTTTATGGCTCGACCATGTTACGTGTACCTCAAATTGAAGATGCATGGTCCCAGAGGAGTGATCACTATCATTGGCAATCGGCAGAAGGTAGAAGAGTGCTTCCAGAAGGTCACAAAGATCGCCGATGCACAAATGGCGGTAGTAAAATTGCAAGAGTATCAGAAAAATAGCTTGCTCCAAGATACATTCCCGAGGGCTCTTTCTTTTGCCAAGGAACCAGACATATAAGTTCAATCCTTGCTGTCCTCGGTGAGACTGGGTGATGTGTTTCACCTTCCCCTCTCGGTAGAAGCACGACTAGAAGTAATAGATCTGCAACAGACCACATCTGATGTGGCCCTGACTGAGGGGGTGGATACATGGAAATGTGTCTGGGGCGGAGATGGATTCAAAGCAACCAAATTTTATGAGCACTGCTTCAGAAAGATGCAGGTGGACGAGGCCTTCTGTTGGATCCGGAAAACCAAGTGTACAATGCAGTGGAAAATGTTTGCATGGCTGTTGTTGGCTGATCGTTTGAACACCAGAAATATGCTGAGAAGGAGGCACTACAAAATCCAAAATGACGATTACACCTGTATGTTATGTCAAAACCCACCGGAGGAAGACATTACACATCTCTTCTTCAACTGCCCTTTCAGTAGGAGATGCTGGGATAGTATAGGGATCCAGTGGTCGGTTGGTGATTGCAGGCTCACGTTGCTGTACGCTGGCAAAAACTCTTGGAGTGTGCACATGTTCATGGAGGTATTCACGGTGGCAGCATGGGGGATTTGGAAGGAAAGGAATGACAAACACTTCAGGGGGATCCAGCCAACCTTGAGATCTTGGAAGGCCAGGTTCAAGAATGATTTCGCCTTGCTGGTCCATAGGGATGATGTCTACTACACAACCTTCTTCTTGTAGACGTTGTTGGGCCTACAAGTGCACAGGTTTGTAGGACAGTAGCAAATTTCCCTCAAGTGGATGACCTAAAGTTTATCAATCCGTGGGAGGCATAGGATGAAGATGGTCTCTCTCGAGCAACCCTGCAACCAAATAACAAAGAGTCTCTTGTGTCCCCAACACACCCAATACAATGGTAAATTGTATAGGTGCACTAGTTCGGCGAAGAGATGGTGATACAAGTGATATATGGATGGTAGATATAGGTTTTTGTAAACTGAAAATATAAAAACAGCAAGGTAGCGAGCGGTAAAAGTGAGCGTAAACGGTATTGCAATGATAGGAAACAAGGCCTAGGGTTCATACTTTCACTAGTGCAAGTCCTCTCAACAATAATAACATAATTGGATCATATAACTATCCCTCAACATGCAACAAAGAGTCACTCCAAAGTCACTAATAGCGGAGAACAAATGAAGAGATTATGGTAGGGTACGAAACCACCTCAAAGTTATTCTTTCCAATCAATCCGTTGGGCTATTCCTATAAGTGTCACAAACAGCCCTAGAGTTCGTACTAGAATAACACCTTAAGATACAAATCAACCAAAACGTTGATGTCACCCAGATACTCCAATGTCACCTCAAGTATCCGTGGGCATGATTATACGATATGCATCACACAATCTCAATTCATCTACTCAAACCAACACATAGAACATCAAAGAGTGCCCAAAGTTTCTACCGGAGAATCACAACGAAAACGTGTGCCAACCCCTATGCATAGGTTCATGGGCGGAACCCGCAAGTTGGTCACCAAAACATACATCAAGTGGCACGTGATATCCCATTGTCACCACAGATAAGCATGGCAAGACATACATCAAGTGTTCTCAAATCTTTAAAGACTCAATCCGATAAGATTACTTCAAAGGGAAAACTCAATCCATTACAAGAGAGAAGAGGGGGATAAGAAACATAATATCCAACTATAATAGCAAAGCTCGCGATACATCAAGATCGTGCCAAATCAAGAACACGAGAGAGAGATCAAACACATAGCTACTGGTACATACCCTCAGCCCCGAGGGTGAACTACTCCCTCCTCGTCATGGAGAGCGCCGGGATGATGAAGAAGGCCACCGGTGAGGGTTCCCCCCTCCGGCAGGGTGCCGGAACAGGGTCCCGAGAGGTTTTTGGTGGCTACAGAGGCTTGCGGCGGCGGAACTCCCGATCCAATCTCTGTTCTGTAAGTTTTGCAATACTTAGGTATATATGGGTGAAAGGGGTACGTCGGTGGACCAAAGGGGGGCCACGAGGCAAGGGGCGCGCCCCAGGTGGGTGGGGGTGCCCCCCACCCTCCTGAGAACCTCCCTTCTTCCCTGATGTGCACTCCAAGCCCATCCGGTAGGTTTCCTTCTAAAAATAACTTCTCCAGTTGATTTTGTTCCGTTTCGACTCCGTATGATATTCCTTTTCTTCAAAACACTGAAATAGGCATAAAACAACAAATCTGGGCTGGGCCTCCGGTTAATAGGTTAGTCCCAAAAATAATATAAAGGTGGATAATAAAGCCCAATATTGCGTAAAACAGTAGATAATATAGCATGGATCAATCAAAAATTATAGATACGTTAGAGACGTATCAAGCATCCCCAAGCTTAATTCCTGCTCGTCCTCGAGTAGGTAAATGATAAAAAAATGATGTGGAATGCTAGTTGGCATAATTTCATTGTAATTCTTCTTAATTGTGATACGAATATTCAGATCCGAAAGATTCAAGACAAAAGTTCATATTGAGAAAAAGATAATAATACTTCAAGCATACTAATAAAGCAATTATGTCTTCTCAAAATAACATGGCCAAAGAAAGTTATCCCTACAAAATCATATAGTCTGGCTATGCTCCATCTTCACCACACAAAGTATTTAAATCATGCACAACCCCGATGACAAGCCAGGCAATTATTTCATACTTTAACATTTTCAAAACTTTTTCAATCTTCACGCATACATGAGCGTGAGCCATGGATATAGCACTATATGTGGCATAGAATGGTGGTTGTGGAGAAAACAAAAAGGAGAAGATAGTCTCACATCAACTAGGCGTATCAACGGGCTATTGGAGATGCCCATCAATAGATATCAATGTGAGTGAGTAGGGATTGCCATGCAACGGATGCACTAGAGCTATAAGTATATGAAAGCTCAACAAAAGAAACTAAGTGGGTGCGCATCCAACTCGCTTGCTCACGAAGACGTAGGGCATTTTGAGGAATCCCATCATTGGAATATACAAGCCAAGTTCTATAATGAAAAATTCCCACTAGTATATGAAAGTGACAACATAGGAAACTCTCTATCATGAAGATCTAGGTGCTACTTAGAAGCACAAGTGTGGTAAAAGGATAGTAGCATTGTCCCTTCTCTCTTTTTCTCTCATTTTTTTTATTTTTTTTGTTTGGGCCTTTTCTCTTTTTTTATGGCCTCTTTTTTTTCTTTTCTTATTTTATTTTTCGTCCGGAGTCTCATCCCGACTTGTGGGGGAATCATAGTCTCCATCATCCTTTCCTCACTTGGGACAATGCTCTAATAATGATGATCATCACACTTTTATTTTCTTACAACTCAAAAGTTACAAATCGATACTTAGAACAAAATATGACCCTATATGAATGCCTCCGGCGGTGTACCGGGATGTGCAATGAATCAAGAGTGACATGTATGAAAGAATTATGAACGGTGGCTTTGCCACAAATACGATGTGAACTACATGATCATGCTAGCAATATGACAATGATGGAGCGTGTCATAATAAACGGAACTGTGGAAAGTTTATATCTCGGAATGGCTATGGAAATGCCATGATAGGTAGGTATGGTGGCTGTTTTGAGGAAGATATATGGTGGGTGTATGATACCGGTGAAAAGTGCACGGTATTAGAGAGGCTAGCAATGGTGGAAGGATGGGAAAAGTGCATATAATCCATGGACTCAACATTAGTCATAAAGAACTCATATACTTATTGCAAAAATCTAGAAGTTATCAAAGCAAAGTATTACGCGCATGCTCCTAGGGGATAGATTGGTAGTAAAAGACCATCGCTCGTCCCCGACCGCCACTCATAAGGAAGATAAGGAAGACAATCAATAAATACGTCATGCTCCGACTTCGTTACATAACGGTTCACCATACGTGCATGCTACGGGAATCACAAACTTCAACGCGAGTATTCTTTAAATTCACAACTACTCAACTAGCATTACTCTAATATTATCACCTCCATATCTCAAAACAATTATCATGCTTCAATCTTTTCTTAGTATTCAACACACTCATAAGAATTTTTCTTTTATTAGTCTTGTATGCCTAGCATATTAGAATTAAGCACATTACCATGCTATTTAAGACTCTCAAAATAATATAAGTGAAGCATGAGAGTTCATCTATTTCTTCAAAATAAAACTACCACCATGCTCTAAAAAGATATAAGTGAAGCACTAGAGCAAACAACAAACTACTCCGAAAGATATAAGTGAAGATCAATTAGTAGTCGAATAATTATGCAACTATGTGAAGACTCTCCCATTTAATAATTTCAGACCTTGGTACTTTATTCAAACAGCAAGCAAAGCTAAAGGAAATAAAATGACGCTCCAAGCAAAACACATATCATGTGGTGAATAAAAATATAGCTCCAAGTAAAGTTACCGATGAACAAAGACGAAAGAGGGGATGCCTTCCGGGGCACCCCCAAGCTTAGACGCTTGGTTGTCCTTGAATATTACCTTGGGGTGCCTTGGGCATCCCCAAGCTTAGGCTCTTGCCACTCCTTATTCCATAGTCCATCGAATCTTTACCCAAAACTTGAAAACATCACAACACAAAACTTAACAGAAAACTCGTGAGCTCCGTTAGCGAAAGAAAACAAAACACCACTTCAAGGTACTGTAATGAACTAATTATTTATTTATATTGGTGTTAAACCTACTGTATTCCAACTTCTCTATGGTTTACAAACTATTTTACTAGCCATAGATTCATCAAAATAAGCAAACAACGCATAGAAAACAGAATCTATCAAAAACAGAACAGTCTGTAGTAATCTGTAACTAACGCAAACTTCTGGAACTCCAAAAATTCTAAAATAAATTGGTGGACCTGAGAAATTTGTCTAGTAATCATCTGAAAAAATAATCAACTAAATAGCATTCTCCAGTAAAACTTTCTAGCTAATCTCGTGAGCACTAAAGTTTCTGTTTTTTTACAGCATGATCATAAAGACTTCACCCAAGTCTTCCCAAAGGTTCTACTTGGCACAAACACTAATTAAAACATAAAACCACATCTAAACAGAAGCTAGATGGATTATTTATTCCTAAACAGAACCAAAAAGCAAGAAACTAAAATAAAATTGGGTTGCCTCCCAACAAGCGCTATCGTTTAACGCCCCTAGCTAGGCATGATGATTTCAATGATGCTCACATAAAAGATAAGAATTAAAACATAAAGAGAGCATCATGAAGAATATGAATAGCACATTTAAGTCTAACCCACTTCCTATGCATAGGGATTTTGTGAATAAACAACTTATGGGAACAATAATCAACTTGCATAGGAAGGTAAAACAAGCATAATTTCAAAACTTTAAGCACATAGAGAGGAAACTTAATATTATTACAATTCCTACAAGCATATGTTCCTCCCTCATAATAATTTTCAGTAGCATCATGAATGAATTCAACAATATAACCAGCACCTAAAACATTCTTTTCATGATCTACAAGCATAGAATTTTTATTACTCTCCACATAAGCAAAAAAAATCTCATGAATAGTAGTGGGAGCAAACTCAACATAATAACTATCATGTGATTGAAAATTAAGATCAAGATGACAAGTTTCATGCTTATAATTATTATTTAAAGCATACGTGTCATCACAATAATCATCATAGATAGGAGGCATGCTTTCATCATAGTAAATTTGCTCATCAAAGCTTGGGGGACAAAAAATATCATCATTATCAAACATAGCTTCCCCAAGCTTGTGGCTTTGCATATCATTAGCATCATGGATATTCAAGGAATTCATACTAACAACATTGCAATCGTGCTCGTCATTCAAAGATTTAGTTCCAAACATTTTATAGATTTCTTCCTCTAGCACTTGAGCACAATTATCCTTTCCATCATGCTCACGAAAGATATTAAAAAGGTGAAGCGTACGAGACAAACTCAATTCCATTTTTTTTAGTTTTCCTTTATAAACTAACTAGTGCTAAAACAAGAAACAAAAAGATTCGATTGCAAGATCTAAAGATATACCTTCACTTACCTAGCCTCCCCGGCAACAGCGCCAGAAAAGAGCTTGATGTGTACTACACAACCTTCTTCTTGTAGACGTTGTTGGGCCTGCAAGTGCACAGGTTTGTAGGACAGTAGCAAATTTCCCTCAAGTGGATGACCTAAAGTTTATCAATCCGTGGGAGGCGTAGGATGAAGATGGTCTCTCTCAAGCAACCGTGCAACCAAATAACAAAGAGTCTCTTGTGTCCCCAACATACCCAATACAATGGTAAATTGTATAGGTGCACTAGTTCGGCGAAGAGATGGTGATACAAGTGGTATATGGATGGTAGATATAGGTTTTTGTAAACTGAAAATATAAAAACAGCAAGGTAGCGAGCGGTAAAAGTGAGCGTAAACGGTATTGCAATGATAGGAAACAAGGCCTAGGGTTCATACTTTCACTAGTGCAAGTCCTCTCAACAATAATAACATAATTGGATCATATAACTATCCCTCAACATGCAACAAAGAGTCACTCCAAAGTCAGTAATAGCGGAGAACAAACGAAGAGATTACGGTAGGGTACGAAACCACCTCAAAGTTATTCTTTCCAATCAATCCGTTGGGCTATTCCTATAAGTGTCACAAACAGCCCTAGAGTTCGTACTAGAATAACACCTTAAGATACAAATCAACCAAAACGTTGATGTCACCTAGATACTCCAATGTCACCTCAAGTATCCGTGGGCATGATTATACGATATGCATCACACAATCTCAATTCATCTATTCAAACCAACACATAGAACATCAAAGAGTGCCCAAAGTTTCTACCGGAGAATCACGACGAAAACGTGTGCCAACCCCTATGCATAGGTTCATGGGCGGAACCCGCAAGTTGGTCACCAAAACATACATCAAGTGGCACGTGATATCCCATTGTCACCACAGATAAGCACGACAAGACATACATCAAGTGTTCTCAAATCTTTAAAGACTCAATCCGATAAGATTACTTCAAAGGGAAAACTCAATCCATTACAAGATTGAAGAGGGGGAGAAGAAACATAAGATCCAACTATAATAGCAAAGCTCGCGATACATCAAGATCATGCCAAATCATGAACACGAGAGAGAGATCAAACACATAGCTACTGGTACATACCCTCGGCCCCGAGGGTGAACTACTCCCTCCTCGTCATGGAGAGCGCCGGGATGATGAAGAAGGCCACCGGTGAGGGTTCCCCCCTCCGGCAGGGTGCCGGAACAGGGTCCCGAGAGGTTTTTGGTGGCTACAGAGGCTTGCGGTGGCGGAACTCCCGATCCAATCTCTGTTCTGGAAGTTTTGCGATACGTAGGTATATATGGGTGAAAGGGGTACGTTTGTGGATCGAAGGGGGGGCCACGAGGCAGGGGGCGCGCCCCCCACCCTCGTGGGCACCTCCCTTCTTCCCTGACGTGCACTCCAAGCCCATCCGGTAGGTTTCCTTCCAAAAATAACTTCTCCAGTTGATTTCGTTCCGTTTCGACTCCGTCTGATATTCCTTTTCTTCAAAACACTGAAATAGGCATAAAACAGCAAATTTGGGTTGGGCCTCCGGTTAATAGATTAGTCCCAAAAATAATATAAAAGTGGATAATAAAGCCCAATATTGCCTAAAACAATAGATAATATAGCATGGAGCAATCAAAAATTATAGATACGTTGGAGACGTATCAAGGGCCAAACAAGAGCTTGCCCCATACATCTTGTCACTAGTTGCTGCTTTGTAAAAGAGATATCTCCTTTTGTAACCTCTTCTCTCACTCCCCCCCTCTCACACATGTAGATGTGGGCTTGTATGTAGGCTGACTGGACTGTACTCGACTGTACTAACTCTTTAACATTTTAATATAAAGTCAGTGGATCCTCTCCAACTGTCATCAGTTCTAAAAAAGAGTATCAGAAAAATGCATATTCGAGTGATTTGCTATGAGCCAAGAAGCCTGCCACAGACTCTGCATTTCAGTCGTCGGGTGAAACGAAGCCGGTTCACATTCACCCGACCGATCCCAGTGCCGCTCTGACTCACATCTCAACAACGCTCGACAGAAAATAGGAAGAAGCGCTCATCCAGTTCCTGTTGGGAAACGTAGTAATTTCAAAAAAATTCCTACGCACACGCAAGATCATGGTGATGCATAGCAACGAGAGGGGAGAGTGTTGTCTACGTACCCTCGTAGACCGAAGCGGAAGCGTTGACACAACGTAGAGGAAGTAGTCGTACGTTCTCCTCGCGATCCAACCGATCACAGCATCGTTACTCCGGCACCTCCGAGTTCTTGGCACACGTTCAGCTCGATGACGATCCCCGGGCTCCGATCCAGCAAAGCGTCGGGGAAGAGTTCCGTCAGCACGACGGCGTGGTGACGATTTTGATGTACTACCGGCGCAGGGCTTCGCCTAAGCACTGCAACGATATGACCGAGGTGGAATATGGTGGAGGGGGGCACCGCACACGGCTAAGGAACGATCACGAAGATCAACTTGTGTGTCCAAGGGGTGCCCCTTGCCTCAGTATATAAAGGATGGAGGAGGAGGAGGCCGGCCAAGCCAATTGGTGCGGCCAAGATATGGAGTCCTACTAGGACTCCAAGTCCTAGTAGGAGTCCACCAAGAGGGGAGGAAGGGAGAAGGAATAGGAGGAGAAGGAGAGGTGGCCGGCCCCCTTTTCCCTAGTCCAATTCGGACTAGAGGGGAGGGGGGCGCAGCAGCCTTTTTCCTCTTCCCACTAAAGCCCATCAAGGCCCATTACTTCTCCCGTAATCCCGTAACTCCCCGGTACCTCCGAAAATACCCGAACCACTCAGAACCCTTCTGATGTCCGAATATAGTCGTCCAATATATCGATCTTTACGTCTCGACCATTTCGAGACTCCTCGTCATGTCCCCGATCTCATCGGACTCCGAACTCCTTCGGTACATCAAAACTCATAAACTCATAATATAATTGTCATCAAAACCTTAAGCGTGCGGACCCTACGGTTCGAGAACAATGTAGACATGACCGAGACACATCTCCGGTCAATAACCAATAGCGGGACCTGGATGCCCATATTGGCTCCTACATATTCTGCGAAGATCTTTATCGGTCAGACCGCATAACAACATACGTTGTTCCCTTTGTCATCGGTATGTTACTTGCCCGAGATTTGACCGTCGGTATCCAATACCTAGTTCAATCTCGTTACCGGCAAGTCTCTTTACTCGTTTCGTAATACATCATCTCGCAACTAACTCATTGGTTGCAATGCTTGCAAGGCTTTATGTGATGTGCATTACCGAGAAGGCCCTGAGATACCTCTCCGACAATCGGAGTGACAAATCCTAATCTCGAAATACGCCAACCCAATATGTACCTTCGGAGACACCTGTAGAGCACCTTTATAATCACCCAGTTACGTTGTGACGTTTGGTAGCACACAAAGTGTTCCTACGATAAACGGGAGTTGCATAATCTCATAGTTAAAGGAACATGTATAAGTCATGGATAAAAGCAATAGCAACATACTAAACGATCGGGTGCTATGCTCATGGAATGGGTCATGTCAATCAGATCATTCAACTAATGATGTGATCTCGTTAATCAAATAACAACTCTTTGTTCATGGCTAGGAAACATAACCATCTTTGATTAATGAGCTAGTCAAGTAGAGGCATACTAGTGACACTCTGTTTGTCTATGTATTCACACATGTATTATGTTTCCAGTTAATACAATTCTAGCATGAATAATAAACATTTATCATGATATAAGGAAATAAATAATAACTTTATTATTGCCTCTAGGGCATATTTCCTTCAGTCTCCCACTTGCACTAGAGTCAATAATCTAGATCACATCACTATGTGATTAACATCAATAGTTCACATCATCATGTGATTAACACCCATAGTTTACATCGCTATGTGACCGACACCCAAAGGGTTTACTAGATTCAGTAATCTAGTTTACATCGCTATGTAATTAACACCCAAAGAGTACTAAGGTGTGATCATGTTTTGCTTGTGAGAGAATCTTAGTCAACGGGTCTGCTACATTCAGATCCGCATGTACTTTGCACATTTCTATGTCAACAATGCTCTGCATGGAGCTACTCTAGCTAATTGCTCCCACTTTCAATATGTATCCAGATTGAGACTTAGAGTCATCTGGATCAGTGTCAAAACTTGCATCGACGTAACTCTTTACGACGAACCTTTTTGTCACCTCCATAATCGAGAAACATATCCTTATTCCACTAAGGATAATTTTGACCGCCGTCCAGTGATCTACTCCTAGATCACTATTGTACTCCCGTGCCAATCTCAGGGTAGGGTATACAATAGGTTTGGTACACTGCATGGCATACTTTATAGAACCTATGGCCAAAGCATAGGGAATGACTTTCATTCTCTTTCTATCTTCTGCCGTGGTCGGGCTTTGTGTCTTACTCAATTTCACACCTTGTAATACAGGCAAGAACTCTTTCTTTGACTGTTCCATTTTGAACTACTTCAAAATCTTTTCAAGGTATGTACTTATTGAAAAACTTATCAAGCGTCTTGATCTATCTCTATAGATCTTGATGCTCAATATGTAAGCAGCTTCACCGAGGTCCTTCTTCGAAAAACTCCTTTCAAATACTCCTTTATGCTTTACAGAATAATTCTACATTATTTCCGATCAATAATATGTCATTTACATATACTTATCAGAAATGTTGTAGTGCTCCCACTCACTTTCTTGTAAATACAGGCTTCACCGCAAGTCTGTATAAAACTATATGCTTTGATCAACTTATCAAAGCGTATATTCCAACTCCGAGATGCTTGCACCAGTCCATAGATGGATCGCTGGAGCTTGCATATTTTGTTAGCACCTTTAGGATCGACAAAACCTTCTAGTTGCATCGTATACAACTCTTCTTTAATAAATCCATTAAGGAATGTAGTTTTGTTTATCCATTTGCCGGATTTCATAAAATGCGACAATTGCTAACATGATTCGGACAGACTTAAGCATAGATACGAGTGAGAAACTCTCATCGTAGTCAACACTTTGAACTTGTCGAAAACCTTTTGCGACAATTCTAGCTTTCTAGATAGTAACACTACTATCAGTGTCCGTCTTCCTCTTCAAGATCCATTTATTTTCTTTGGCTTGCCGATCATCGGGCAAATCCATCAAAGTCCATACTTTGTTCTCATACATGGATCATATCTCAGATTTCATGGCCTCTAACCATTTCGCGGAATCTGGGCTCATCATCGCTTCCTCATAGTTCGCAAGTTCGTCATGGTCTAGTAACATGACTTCCAGAACAAGATTACCGTACCACTCTGGTGCGGATCTCACTCTGGTTTACCTACGAGATTCGGTAGTTACTTGATCTGAAGTTACATGATCATCATCATTAGCTTCCTCACTAATTGGTGTAGTAGTCACAAGAACAGATTTCTGTGATGAACTACTTTCCAATAAGGGAGAAGGTACAATTACCTTATCAAGTTTTCTACTTTCCTCCCACTCACTTCTTTCGAGAGAAACTCCTTCTCTAGAAAGGATCCATTCTTAGCAACAAAAAGTCTTGCATTCGGATCTGTGATAGAAGGTGTACCCAACAGTCTCCTTTGGGTATCCTATGAAGACACATTTCTCCGATTTGGGTTTGAGCTTATCAGGATGAAATTTTTCACATAAGCATCGCAACCCCAAACTTTAAGAAACGACAACTTTGGTTTCTTGCCAAACCATAGTTCAGATTGTGTCGTCTCAACGGACTTAGATGGTGCCCTTTTTAACGTGAATGCAGCTGTCTTTAATGCATAATCCCAAAACGATATTGGTAAATCGGTAAGAAACATCATAGATTGTACTATATCCAATAAAGTACGGTTATGACGTTCGGACACACCATTATGCTGTGGTGTTCCAGGTGGCATGAATTTGTGAAACTATTCCACACGGTTTTAACTGAAGGCCAAAACTCGTAACTCAAATATTTTACCTCTGCGATCATATCGTAGAAATTTTTTATTTTCTTGTTACGATGATTATCCACTTCACTCTGAAATTCTTTGAACTTTTCAAACATTTCAGACTTATGTTTCATCAAGTAGATATACCCATATCTGCTCAAAACATCTGTGAAGGTCAGAAAATAATGATACTTGTCGCGAGCCTTAATTTTCATCGGACCATATACATCAGTATGTATGATTTCCAACAAATCTGTTGCTTGCTCCATTGTTCCGGAGAACGGCGTTTTAGTCATCTTGCCCAAGAGGCATGGTTCGCAAGCATCAAGTGATTCATAATCAAGTGATTCCAAAATCCCATCAGCATGGAGTTTCTTCATGCGCTTTACACCAATATGACCTAAACGGCAGTGCCACAAATAGGTTGCACTATCATTATTAACTTCGCATCTTTTGGTTTCAATATTATGAATATGTGTATCACTACGATCGAGATCCAATGAACTATTTTCATTGGTGTGTATGACCATAGAAGGTTTTATTCATGTAAACAGAACAACAATTTATTCTCTTACTTAAATGAATAACCGTATTGCAATTAACATGATCAAATCATATTCATGCTCAACGCAAACACCAAATAACACTTATTTAGTTTCAACACTAATCCCGAAAGTATAGGGAGTGTGTGATGATGATCATATCAATCTTGGAACCACTTCCAACACACATCGTCACCTTGCCCTTTCACTAGTTTTTGTTCATTCTGCAATTCCTTGTTTCGAGTTACTAATCTTAGCAACTTGAAATAGTACCAAATACTGAGGGGTTGCTATGAACACTAGTAAAGTGCACATCAATAACATGTATATCAAATATACTTATGTTCACTTTGCCATCCTTCTTATCCGCCAATCACTTGGGGTAGTTCCGCTTCCAGTGACCAGTCCCTTTGCAGTAGAAGCACTTAGTCTCAGGCTTAGGACCAGACTTGGGCTTTTTCACTTGAGCAGCAACTTGCTTGCCGTTCTTCTTGAAGTTCCCCTTCTTTCCTTTTGCCCTTTTCTTGAAACTAGTGATCTTGTCAACCATCAACACTTGATGTTTTTCTTTGATTTCTACCTTCGCCGATTTTAGCATCGCGAAGAGCTTGGGAATATTTTCCGTTATCCCTTGCATATTATAGTTCATCACGAAGTTCTACTAACTTGGTGATGGTGACTAGAGAATTCTGTGAATCACTATCTTATCTGGAAGATTAACTCCCACTTGATTCAAGCGATTGTAGTACCCAGACAATCTGAGCACATGCTCACTAGTTGAGCGATTCTCCTCCATCTTTTAGCTATAGAACTTGTTGGAGACTTCATATCTCTCAACTCGGGTATTTGCTTGAAATATTAACTTCAACTCCTGGAACATCTTGTATGGTCCATGATGTTCAAAACGTCTTTGAAGTCCCGATTCTTAAGCCGTTAAGCATGGTGCACTAAACTATTAAGTAGTCATCATATTGAGCTAGCAAAAACGTTCATAACGTCTGCATCTGCTCCTGCAAAAGGTCCGTCACCTAGCGGTGCATCAAGGACAAAATTCTTCTGTGCAGCAATGAGGATAAACCTCAGATTACGGATCCAATCCGCATCATTGCTACTAACATTTTTCAACACAATTTTCTCTAGGAACATATCAAAATAAACAGAGGGAAGCAACAACGCGAGCTATTGATCTACAACATAGATATGCTAATACTACCAGGACTAAGTTCATGATAAATTTAAGTTCAATTAATCATATTACTTAAGAACTCCCACTTAGATAGACATCCCTCTAGTCCTCTAAGTGATCACGTGATCCAAATCAACTAAACCATGTCCGATCATCACGTGAGATGGAGTAGTTTCAATGGTGAACATCTTATGTTGATCATATCTACTATATGATTCACGCTCGACCTTTCGGTCTCTGTGTTCCGAGGCCATATCTGTTATATGCTAGGCTCGTCAAGTTAAACCTGAGTATTCCGCGTGTGCAACTGTTTTGCACCCGTTGTATTTGAACGTAGAGCCTATCACACCCGATCATCACGTGGTGTCTCAGCACGAAGAACTTTTGCGACGGTGCATACTCAGGGAGAACACTTCTTGATAATTTAGTGAGAGATCATCTTATAATGCTACCGTCAAACAAAGCAAGATAAGATGCATAAAAGATAAACATCACATGCAATCAATATAAGTGATATGATATGGCCATCATCATCTTGTGCTTGTGATCTCCATCTCCGCAGCACCGTCATGATCACCATCGTCACCGGCGCGACACCTTGATCTCCATCGTAGCATCGTTGTCGTCTCGCCAATTTTATGCTTCCACGACTATCACTACCGCTTAGTAATAAAGTAAAGCATTACATCGCGATTGCATTGCATACAATAAAGCGACAACCATATGGCTCCTGCCAGTTGCCGATAACTCGGTTACAAAACATGATCATCTTATACAATAAAATTTAGCATCATGTCTTGACCATATCACATCACAACATGCCCTGCAAAAACAAGTTAGACGTCCTCTACTTTGTTGCTGCAATTTTTACGTGGCTGCTACGGGCTTAAGCAAGAACTCATCTTACCTACGCATCAAAACCACAACGATAGTTTGTCAAATAGACTCCGTTTTAACCTTCTCAAGGACCGGGCGTAGCCACACTCGGTTCAACTAAAGTTGGAGAGACAGTCTTCCACAAGCCATCTATGTGCAAAGCACGTCGAGGGAACCGGTCTCGCGTAAGCGTACGCGTAAGGTTGGTCCGGATCGTCTCGTCCAACAATACCGCTGAACCAAAGTATGACATGCTGGTAGGCAGTATGACTTGTATCGTCCACAACTCACTTGTGTTCTACTCGTGCAAATAACATCAAACCATAAAACCTAGGCTCGGATGCCACTGTTGGGAAACGTAGTAATTTCAAAAAAATTCCTACGCACACGCAAGATCATGGTGATGCATAGCAACGAGAGGGGAGAGTGTTGTCTACGTACCCTCGTAGACCGAAGCGGAAGCGTTGACACAACATAGAGGAAGTAGTCGTACGTTCTCCTCGTGATCCAACCGATCACAGCATCGTTACTCCGGCACCTCCGAGTTCTTGGCACACGTTCAGCTCGATGACGATCCCCGGGCTCCGATCCAGCAAAGCGTCGGGGAAGAGTTCCGTCAGCACGACGGCGTGGTGACGATTTTGATGTACTACCGGCGCAGGGCTTCGCCTAAGCACTGCAACGATATGACCGAGGTGGAATATGGTGGAGGGGGGCACCGCACACGGCTAAGGAACGATCACGAAGATCAACTTGTGTGTCCAAGGGGTGCCCCTTGCCTCAGTATATAAAGGATGGAGGAGGAGGAGGCCGGCCAAGCCAATTGGTGCGGCCAAGATATGGAGTCCTACTAGGACTCCAAGTCCTAGTAGGAGTCCACCAAGAGGGGAGGAAGGGAGAAGGAATAGGAGGAGAAGGAGAGGTGGCCGGCCCCCTTTTCCCTAGTCCAATTCGGACTAGAGGGGAGGGGGGGCGCAGCAGCCTTTTTCCTCTTCCCACTAAAGCCCATCAAGGCCCATTACTTCTCCCGTAATCCCGTAACTCCCCGGTACCTCCGAAAATACCCGAACCACTCAGAACCCTTCCGATGTCCGAATATAGTCGTCCAATATATCGATCTTTACGTCTCGACCATTTCGAGACTCCTCGTCATGTCCCCGATCTCATCGGACTCCGAACTCCTTCGGTACATCAAAACTCATAAACTCATAATATAATTGTCATCAAAACCTTAAGCGTGCGGACCCTACGGTTCGAGAACAATGTAGACATGACCGAGACACATCTCCGGTCAATAACCAATAGCGGGACCTGGATGCCCATATTGGCTCCTACATATTCTGCGAAGATCTTTATCGGTCAGACCGCATAACAACATACGTTGTTCCCTTTGTCATCGGTATGTTACTTGCCCGAGATTTGACCATCGGTATCCAATACCTAGTTCAATCTCGTTACCGGCAAGTCTCTTTACTCGTTTCGTAATACATCATCTCGCAACTAACTCATTGGTTGCAATGCTTGCAAGGCTTTATGTGATGTGCATTACCGAGAAGGCCCTGAGATACCTCTCCGACAATCGGAGTGACAAATCCTAATCTCGAAATACGCCAACCCAATATGTACCTTCGGAGACACCTGTAGAGCACCTTTATAATCACCCAGTTACGTTGTGACGTTTGGTAGCACACAAAGTGTTCCTACGATAAACGGGAGTTGCATAATCTCATAGTTAAAGGAACATGTATAAGTCATGGATAAAAGCAATAGCAACATACTAAACGATCGGGTGCTATGCTCATGGAATGGGTCATGTCAATCAGATCATTCAACTAATGATGTGATCTCGTTAATCAAATAACAACTCTTTGTTCATGGCTAGGAAACATAACCATCTTTGATTAATGAGCTAGTCAAGTAGAGGCATACTAGTGACACTCTGTTTGTCTATGTATTCACACATGTATTATGTTTCCAGTTAATACAATTCTAGCATGAATAATAAACATTTATCATGATATAAGGAAATAAATAATAACTTTATTATTGCCTCTAGGGCATATTTCCTTCAGTTCCTCCGTGAGAACTGGGACATCTTTGCATGGAAACCTTCTGACATGCCAGCTGTACCCAGGGGACTGTCTGAGCATCGTTTGCGAGTCGACCCGAAGGTAAAACCAGTCAAGGAACATCTTCGACGGTCCGCCGTACAGAAGAGGAAAGCAATTGGTGAGGAAGTAGCTCGGCTCTTGGCAGCTGAGTTCATCCGAGAAATCTACCACTCCGAGTGGCTCACCAATGTTGTCATGGTCCCCAAGAAGGAAGATTCACTTCGCATGTGCATTGACTTCAAGCATATCAATCGGGCCTGCCCGAAAGATCATTTTCCTCTCCCCCGCATCGACCAAATCGTCGACTCGACTGCGGGGTGTGAGCGATTGTCTTTTCTGGACGCCTATTCCGGGTATCATCAGATCCGACTGTATGGACCCGATGAGATAAAAACAGCTTTCATCACCCCATTCGGGTGCTTCTGTTATGTCACCATGCCATTCGGCCTGAAGAACGTCGGAGCCACATTCATGAGGATGATTCAGAAGTGTTTGCTCACTCAAATCAGTCGGAATGTGGAAGCATACATGGATGACATTGTGGTCAAGTCACGTAAGGGATCCGACCTACTGGCTGACCTTGCTGAAACTTTTGCCAACCTCAGAAGGTATGATATCAAGCTTAATCATCAAAGTGCACATTCGGAGTTCCTGGCGGAAAATTACTCAGTTTCCTCATTTCCAAACGAGGGATCGACGCTAACCCAAAGAAAGTTGGGGCCATACTCCGAATGAAACGCCCTGTGCGTGTGCACGATGTCCAGAAGCTTACTGGTTGTTTGGCCGCCTTAAGTCGATTCATTTCTCGCCTCGGTGAAAAGGCATTGCCTCTTTACCGACTGATGAAGAAGTCTGATAAGTTCGAGTGGACACCTGAAGCTGATACAACATTTGTAGAGCTCAAAGCCCTGCTTTCCACCCAGCCGGTGCTTGCTGCCCCAATCAGCAAAGAGCCTTTACTGCTTTACATTGCAGCCACTGGACAAGTTGTCAGTACAGTGCTCACGGTCGAGCGGGAAGAAGGAAAAGCCTATAAAGTTCAGCGCCCAGTATATTATGTTTCTGAAGTTCTGACTCCATCAAAGCAAAGATATCCACATTATCAGAAGCTTGTTTATGGGATTTACATGACCACGAAGAAGGTTGCACACTATTTCTCTGACCACTCCATTACAGTCGTCAGCGACGCTCCATTATCAGAGATTCTAAACAACAGAGATGCAACTGGTCGAGTGGCAAAATGGGCGATTGAACTCCTTCCCTTGGATATCAAATTTGAGGCAAAGAAAGCTATCAAGTCCCAAGCAATAATAGATTTCCTCGCCGAGTGGATCGAACAGCAACTGCCGACTCAAGTCCACTCGGAGCACTGGACCATGTTCTTTGATGGCTCCAAGATGCTGAATGGTTCCAGCGCTGGGGTGGTACTGGTATCCCCCCGAGGAGACAAGCTCAGATATGTTCTCCAGATTCACTTTGATTCCTCCAATAACGAAGCTGAATATGAAGCACTCTTATATGGGTTACGTATGGCCATTTCACTCGGCGTCCGTCGCCTCATGGTCTACGGCGACTCAGATTTGGTAGTCAATTAAGTGATGAAGGAGTGGGACGTCAGAAGCCCAGCTATGACTGGTTACTGTAATGCAGTGAGGAAGTTGGAAAAGAAGTTTGAGGGGTTAGAGCTCCATCATATACCCCGACTGAAAAATCAAGCAGCTGATGATTTGGCAAAGATAGGTTCCAAAAGGGAAGCCTTCCCCGGCAATGTGTTTTTGGAACACATTCATACACCTTCAGTTCAAGAATATCCTTTCACTGAAGAGCCCCCGCAGCCTAAGAGTGCCACAGATCCGACTGAAGTCGAAGTCCCAGCCGTGGTCGACTTGATCATGGAGGTTTTGGTCATAACTCCCGACTGTACAATGCCATACATTGCGTATACCCTTAGGAGGGAACTCCTAGATGATGAAGAGGAGGCCCGACAGATCGTCCTTATATCCAAAGCCTTTACTGTGATAAGAGGACAACTGTTCAGAGAAAGTGTAACTAGAGTCAGCCAGAAATGCATAACACTAGAAGAAGGTCGAGTGATCCTCAACGAAATCCACTCGGGGACCTGTGGTCACCATGCATCCTCTCGGACCATTGTGGCCAAAGCATACCGAGTTGGATTTTATTGGCCACGAGTAAATGAAATGGCGAAAGATATAGTCGACAAATGTGAAGCTGCCAGTTTTACTCCAACATGTCCCACAAGCCTGCATCAGCCCTGAAGACCATTCCACTCGTCTGGCCCTTTGATGTTTGGGGATTAGATATGGTTGGACCCATGAGGACAGGTAGGAGCGGCTTCACTCATGTGCTTGTAGCAGTCGACAAGTTTACTAAATGGATTGAAGCCAAGCCTATCAAGAATCTTGAAGCCAGTATTGCCGTCAGCTTCATCAGAGAGTTGACATTCAGATATGGGGTTCGGCATAGCATCATCACTGACAACGGGTCGAACTTCGATTCTGATGAGTTCAGAGCCTTCTGTGCTTCCCAGGGCACTCGAGTCGACTATGCTTCAGTTGCCCACCGCCAGTCGAATGGACAAGCGGAAAGAGCAAATGGCTTGATTCTCAAAGGACTGAAACCCCGATTGATGCGTGATCTCAAACACGCAGCAGGCGCCTGGGTCGATGAACTTCCATCAGTTCGTTGGGGATTAAGGACAACCCCCAATCGGTCGACTTGCCGAACTCCATTCTTCTTGGTCTATGGAGTTGAAGCTATTCTACCGAGTGACTTGCTTCACAATGCACCCCGAGTCGAGCTTTTCTTTGAAGATGAAGCAGAACATGCCCGGCAAGACGAAGTTGATCTCCTAGAAGAGGAAAGAGAGATGGCCTTAATCCGGTCGACCATTTATCAACAAGACTTGCGTCGATTCCACGCCAGAAACGTGAGAGGTCGAGCGTTTCAAGAGGGAGACTTGGTTCTTCGAGTGGATCAGCAGAAAACACACAAGCTCGCCCCTACTTGGGAAGGTCCCTTCATTGTCACCAGAGTTCTCCACAATGGGGCATATCATCTTTACAATGTCGAACATCAGAAAGACGAGCCACGGGCTAGGAATGCGGAGCTGCTCCGCCCCTTTTATACTTAAGCGCTCATTCTGTTGAGTTGCAATAAGAAATACCTTTGTAGTTTGTTTATTAGAGACAAGAGTTTTACAGTCTTCTAAAAGTGATTGTCGCAGCTTATACTTGTGTCTGAAATCCCCCAGTGGGTGACTTAGCCGCGAATCCGTTTCGCCTAAGTTTATAAAATCCTACCCAGTGGTGAGCAAGTCTCTCACTCGGGGGCTTAGCCGCGGATCTTTTCGCCTAAGTTTGAAAAATCCTACCGAGTGGTGAGCAACCCTCCCACTCGGGGGCTTAGTTGTAGTCCAGTACTCGCCTAAGTTTGTAAAATCCTACCGAGTGGTGAGCAACCCTCCCACTCGGGGGCTTAGCTGCAGTCCAGTACTCGCCAAAATTTGTAAAATCCTACTGAGTGGTGAGCAACCCTCCCACTCGGGGGCTTAGCTGCAGTCTAGTACTCGCCAAAGTTTGTAAAATCCTACCGAGTGGTGAGCAACCCTCTCACTCGGGGGCTTAGCTGCAGTCCAGTACTCGCCTAAGTTTGTGAAATCCTATCGAGTGGTGAGCAACCCTCCCACTCGGGGGCTTAGCTGCACTCCAGTACTCGCCTAAGTTTGTAAAATCCTACCGAGTGGTGAGCAACCCTCTCACTCGGGGACTTAGTTGTAGTCCAGTACTCGCCTAAGTTCGAAACACATCCCTATCCGCAAGGACGACGAAGTGCAGGTCGACTACAACCTTCTCCTTCAGAGCTGCACCACAAGTACAACGTGCGCTCCACCCCGATCCGCAAGGACGACAAGGTGCAGGTCGACTGCAACCTTCTCCTTCAGAGCTACGCCACACGTACAACGTGCGCTCCATCCCGATCCGCAAAGACGACGAAGTGCGGGTCGACTGGAACCTCCTCCTCAGAGCTGCATCTCAAGTACAAAAAGTTTCCGAGTGAAGAATAGATTCCACTCGAAGGCAAGCACAAGCATATTCGGAGGTAAACCAAATCCAGATAAATCGTAAGGTTCCGACCGCGGATTAAAGTACTCAGGCATCAATCCCGAAGGAGTTTAACGGTTACAAAAGTCACTCCGCATCCCGAGGCAAATTTAAGGTGGAGCATAAAAGTTTGTTCACTCCGCAGGAGGAGGGCTGGCAGGCTCGACGAATTCGTCCAGGTCAATTCCGTCGGCAATCCGAGTGGCGGCGGCAATGAAGGTCTCCATGAAGGATTGGAAGTCATGCTTCTTGGTGTTGGCAACCTTGATCGCTGCCAGCTTCTCTTCTCGCGCTTCCTTGTAGTGGACACGAACCAAAGACAGAGCCACATCAGCGCCGCACTAGGCAGAAGACTTCTTCCATTCTTGCACTCGACCGGGAATTTCGTTAAGTTGAGTCATCAGAGACTCGAGGTCATTTTGGAGCATTGCCCCTGGCCAGAGTGTTGTGTCGATCCGCGACATTGCGACTTTCAGTCGAGCAAGATAATCAACAACACCAACAACACGAGATTCCAATCGGAGTACATTCATGGCAGCCTCGTCCTTCACCGGAGAATGGATAGGGTCCTAGCTTGTCTCAACTCGCCCAGTCTCTTCTTCGAAGTTCCGGCAAATATCTACACGTACAATTCAAAGATGAGTCAGCGGTTGTATATAGATTTGACAATGACAAGTCAGTCGGTTCAAAGAAAATACCTTCAAGCATGACGAACAGCTTCTTGGCAAGACCTCCCAGATAATTCTCCTGGTCGTCCCTCCTGCGGGCAACGCCTTCCATCTTCTCGTTCAGATTGTTCTTGTCCTTCTTCAGGCGAGTTGCTTCCTTATTGGCTTCATCAAGGGTTGTTTTCAGCTTGGCATTTTCTTCCTCCAGTTTGCCGATTGAGGCTAGCTTCTGTTCGGCGAGTGCAGTTTTCTCGTTAGCTACTTCCTGGGCGGCCGCAAGATCTTGGTCCTTTTTCGCCAAAGCCTGATTCATTTTCTCTAAAGGAAACAACGCTCGGTTCAAAAAAAGTAAAATAGAATCTGGTACAGAGACAAATCAGTCGGCAAGTTTTCTCTTACCAGCAGCTTCATCCTTGGCCTTCTGCAGATTTGTCTTGGCCAGTTCCAGATCGAGGTTGAGCTGAATCTGTTTTTTCTCCAATTTAGCAAAACGAACTCCGAGTTCACAAGATTTCTGTAATCAAGGAATAGTCAATCGGCAGATGGAAAGATCAGTTACTTCAGAACAATAGTTCGATAAATTCAAGTTGTTTTCATACCGTAGTCGACTACCCGCAGTCAACCACGGTCTCGGGGACTACACCCAGTGGGTGCACTTAGCGTGCCCCCACTGGTCCAGATTCCACTCGACGTGGTCTGTCCAGGTTGAGTGTAAAAAAAGTTGCTCTCAGACCATAGTCGACTGCCTGAAGTTGACCATGGTCTCAGGGACTACACCCAGTGGGTGCACTTAGCGTGCTCCCACTGGTTTAGGTTCCACTCGTCAAGGTCCATCCCGGCCGAGTGAGGAAATTCCGATTCTCAGACCACAGTCGACTGCCCGCATTCAACTATGCTCTCGGGGACTACACCTAGTGGGTGCACTCAGCGTGCCCCTGCTGGTTCAAAGATTCAATCGACAACAACATAGTCAGCTCAAAGTACGAATTTGCTCAGTGACAAATCAAAACACCCAGTGGGTGTACAGATGCGAAGCGCAGACATATGAAAAGATTCTTTGAAAGAAAGTTTTCAGGTACCATATCCTAACAGAACAAGCCAAAAGAGTCAGTCGGCAATCTGCTAACCTGGACGTTGCTCTGGAGAGCGGAGCTGGCATCATAAGCAGCTTGGCTGGCTTCCCGCACCATCTTCATCTTCTCCATCATAACGCCCGCCTGGCGTATAGCCTCTTTGGCAGCACCCACTTGGTCCTCTGGGACGTGATGTGCAGCAAAAAGTGAAGGTGGATTGGCAGGAGTCTGTGCGGCTGACGCGGAAGGCCGAGCACTCGACAGTGGTATGGCGAAGGAGACGGAAGTCCAATTGGCATCGCCGGCGTCCTGAATTGCCGGTTCCGCCACCGGCGTCGACTGAGGCATCTTGCCAGCGGATGTTTTCCTGTTTCTTCTCCCAAGGGCCTCTGTGGCTCATCCTCGTCGTCGTCGGGGAGGTCAATGACATTGAGAGGAGCTGTAAAAAGATCAGTCGCCAAAAGTTCATCCTCGATTGGTTATATTGCAGTTCAATCAACAATGCGAAGACAAGATCACAAAGATTATACCTGGGTTGGAGGTGACCGCATCTTCCATGTCCTCATCCTCGTTTTTGTAAGTAGAGGTCCCAGAGGTAGCGGCACTACTAGTTTCAAGATTCATTCGGTCAAACCAAGGAAAAATGGATAGCACAAAACTTCGGGTAAAATGAAGACAGGACACTCATGCAGAGGCAACAGGGATGTCAATTTCGATTCTGGGCAGCGCTTTTCAGGTCTTCTACACTACAACCTTGGACTGCTTCGGGGCCTTTTCAGTCGGCACTGGAGACGACGTCCAAGGACGCTTTGACGACTGTCCGGTCTGAACGGTCACCATGTCGCGGATGCTTGCCGGATTGTGGGTGAGCTTGGACCGCCTTTCCCTGCGGGGAGGTGAGTCGACCTCTTCTTCATCACTCGGGTCGTCGCTCTCCTCGTCCCCTTCACCGTCAGAATGCCACTCGCCGTTGTCACCTCCGCTTGCCTCCCCTTCCGGGTCCTGCTCCTGCTCTCCGTTGGGCATAGAATACATCTCAGTAAGGGCCTAGAAGAAACAAGCAAGACAAAATCGGTCGGTGGACCATAAACAGTTGCATGACAAATAAAGATAACACTCGGTAATTCAGAGTTGGACCTTGTCTGGTTCATAGGATTGGTCGAGTGGAGGGATTCTCCTGGCCCCCCTGGGGTTATATTTTTGTTGCCAGTGATACCCCTCAACCACTTCTCCACCGTATCCTCGTCGTCTTCTTCTGGATGCACCCGAGTGGATTTTTCAATGCCCGAATATATCCACATCGGATGGTCACGGGCCTGAAGTGGCTGAATACATCTTCTGAGGAATACTTCCAGCAGATCCATACCGGTCATGCCCTCACGGATGAGGTAGACCACTCGCTCAACCAGCACCTTCACCTCTGCTTTCTCACTTGGGGTCACTTTCAAGGCGGAGGGCTTCTCCACGCGAGCCATGGAAAAGGGAGGAAGTCCAGTCGACTGTCCTGGAGTCGGCTGGTCTTTGCAGTAAAACCAGGTCGACTGCCACCCTCAGACTGACTCGGGAAGGATGATGGCTGGGAAAGAGCTCTTACCCCTCATTTGAATTCCAACACCCCACACATTAGAATCACTTTTGTCTTCTCATCACTCGGATTGGCCTTTTTGACCGACTGGTAGCAACATGTGAAAATGTGCTTGAAGAGGCCTAAGTGTGGTCGACAACCCAAGAAATTTTCGCACAGAGACACGAAAGCAGCAAGATACATGATGGTGATGGGGGAAAAGTGGTGAAGTTGTGCCCCAAAGAAGTTCAAGAAAGCTCGAAAAAAGGGTGCGGAGGCAAAGAAAACACGCGGTCGATGTGGGTGGCGAGGAGGACGCACTCACCCTCTTGCGGTCGAGGCTCAGTCTCATTCTCCGGGAGCCGCGCGGATCCGTGGGGAATCAATCCCTCCTCTGCCAGATCGTCGATGTCGTCCTGGCGGATCGTCGACCGGATCCAGTCGCCCTGGATCCAACCGTGCGGCAGACCGGACCTCGATGAGGATCCGCCCGGCTGGACTTCTTCCCCTTCGCCTTCGCCGTCAACTTCTTCGCGCGCTCTAGGGCCTCCGTCTTCTCTTTCCCCATCGCAGCGGACAGAGCTCGAACGGAGCGGCGACGCTGGGGCAGGAGCGGACGCAGTGGGAAAAACTGAGAGGAAGGAAGAAGAATGAGGGTGCACTATTCAAAAAACCCTGGCCCGGCGCCTTATATGGGGTTGCTTCCGAGTGACTGACCTGTAGGCCCGGGCGATCTTATCCAATCCCGCAACAGTCGCGCGCGCGATACGTGGCGAAAAAGGTGGCACAGAAATTGAGGCGACCCTGCCTTATCCAGCCCGATTACTGCGGCCTCCTCCGCCCCGCGCGCTTCCCAAAATACGAATCCCGCGAGATCCGCGAGCAGCAGAACAACCTGTCAGACGGAAGATCTTCTCCATATTAGAACTCGAATCTCTTTCAGCGAAAGTTCACTCGACAAAACCAGGAATGGACCAAGGCGACTGAAAAAGAAGTTGGTGTCATCACGCTGGTGCGTCGATCCGAACATGACACATCCGAAGCGCGAAAAGTGAGTCGGAAGTATTTTCAACTCCTTTTCCACTCAAACCCTGATCCATTCGGGGGCTAATGATGAAGCTATGTACCTAGGGTAGGGTCATAGGCATGTCCTAGATACCCTCCCCAAGGACATCACCCTAAAACCAGAAGCATTCAAAGAGGAGTCGTCATCCACTCGACCATGAAGCATTCCACTCGGAAGACTCGAAGTCACTCGACCATGGACACTGTCACTCGACCGCCAGAAGATCTAAAGCTACTCCGCACTGCAACGGTCGGACATTACATCATAGCTTTAATGGTCATTATGTCTCTTTATTACTAGCATTAGCAGTAACGCCCCCTCTTGATGTACCTTACATCCCTTGTAACGTGAGCTGGCTGGGGTCCTGGCACACTCTATATAAGCCACCCCCCTCCACATGCACAAGGGTTGGCACCCCTGTAAACACACACATACATAATCTAGTCGACCGCCTCCGGGCTCCGAGACGTAGGGTTGTTACTTCTTCCGAGAAGGGCCTGAACTCGTAAAACTCGTGTGTACAACTTCGCCATAGCTAGGATCTTGCCTCTCCATACTTACCCCCCTATTCTACTGTCAGTCTTATTACCACGATAGAAGATGCGACACCTCCTCCAGCAACTGCTGCCTGCACAAAAAATTGACCAGTGATGTCAACTATAAGATGCCAACTTGTCAACTACAAGATGCCAACTAATGCCAACTAATGTCAACTATATTTAGATCAAGATGACCAGAGATGTCAACTACAAGATTGTTATTGACCAACTAAAAACAAAAATAGTGGTGCCAATGGCTACATAATTTCATCAGCGTCTAAAAAGCGAGAAACACTTATATTCAAGAATTTACTTACCCTAGAAGATGACTCAGCTCCCTTTCCAAGTGTTGGACGTCTAGTCCGCTTTATAACACGAAACTGATCAGCATCCTAAGAAAAATAAAAAAACATGAGCATGGGAAAAAAACAAAAAATTGTTATATGACCCAAACAAAACCAAAAAAGGGGCTTGTGTCATCAGCATGCCACTTACCTCAACTTCCTCTCCCTGCTGAACACTCCGCGCAGGTCGTGGCTGGCGATTAGCAGGACGCTTTGAGTTTCGGCGAAGCGAGTGACTTCCAGAAAGCTGATTAAGCAACCAAAAAGAAAACATGAAAAAAAGACATTAGCATACGTGCATAAGTTGAAAACAACTCAAAAACACAGAAAAAAGTTAAAAAATACATCGTCTTCATTGCCATCTGCATCTCCTCCTATTATAACCATTTTTGCCCTGCAGGGGGAAAACAACAAAAGAAAACATAGTTAGAAGATGCACAAACAAACTAGAGAAATCATAAAAGGTTGCTTTGATCTGTAGACCTCTACAAATAAGCAGGACACATAGTGCAAAAAACCATAAAACATGTGGACAACCAACTACGACAATGATGCAGCCAAATGGGCAGTAAACCCTGTGCAAACTGGACAGCATATAAGCCAACTAAGTTTAACTGTGGCAAGTAATAACTAGGCAGAAAATAGTTAACTAAAGGCAACAAGCTCAGTATGATAATTTGTGCAACTGGAACAAGCAAAAAATGCATAGCCAAATATCCAGCAAAACAATTGCGTATACTATATTGAAAATTAGCAACCATTAGTACTAATTTGCAAAAATAAGGGTCCCTAGTTGCACACATGAGGGGAAAACACATGAAAACAACCACATCCACAACAAGACTTGCAGATTGAGAATACTATATTGGAAAATTGGCGAGCATTGGTACTAATTTGCATAATCAAGAGGCCCTAGTTGCACAGAGCGGGAGAAAAACACATGAACCACCACATCCACCACAAGGCTGGCAGATTGGGTAGACTATATTGGAAAACTGGCAAGCATTGGTGCTAAATTGCACAAACAAGAGCCCCCTAGTTGCACACAGCAGGGGGAAACACCAAGCCAACTAAGTAGGGCAACTAGCGCGAGTGTATAACATATGAACATCCAACTAGTAAAAGTGATGCAGCCAACTAAGCAGGCAACTTGTGCAACTGAACACCGTATAGACAACCAACTAGTACAAACAGTGAGCCAACTGACCAAGACAACTGCTGCCACTGCAGAGCATATGGACAGCCAAGTACTATATGGATGCAACCAACTGGGGAGAATTTTGTGCAACTAACCACCTAAATCTCTGAACAACAACTACAAATCAGCCAATGCATTGCACACAGCATTGCGCACATCTAATACAACTTGCAGAATGACTAAGCATCATGAACAGATCTCAAACCCCTGCAAAATTGAATGGAACAGGAACTAAACAACCAAATCGCCCTGAAATCGCGCAACGGGCGCCGTGGACATGCATTCCCTGCCACCTAATGACTACCGCGTGCCCTGGCCAACTACACCTTGGCCCTGGCCAGCCACCCCGTGCCGTGAACTACACGTCCTTGTAGATCCCGACCACCGTTGGGTCCGTGCTACCAGAGAGGAGAAGGGAACTCAACATGACCAAAATCAAGGATAAGTGGGGGTAGTTCGTGTCGTTCCCGAACCCTATAGAGCATTCCCCTCACATTTTGGCGCCATCCGCGCTCCGCGAGACAGAGAGAGGGAGGAGAAGCATGGAGAAGTCGCAGGCGAGCATACCTTCAACGGCAAGGAGCAGCAGCGACTCCCCCGCGCGGAGAACCACCCGCAAGCCGCCGCCGACCTGAGCACTCCGCCGCGACTCCCCCGTATCGCGCCCGTTTGGTGGAGAGGCTGGCGAGGAGAAAGGCGAAGATGGAATGGGGAGAGAGCACCGCCGCGGGCGAGGGATTTCAGGCACTGATTTCGAAACCGCCGCCCACGACCCCCACTACTCCCTCCTCTACCGCTTACAGGTGGGCCTCCTCACGTCTGGATATGGAAAAACCGCCCACGACCGCGGCGCGGGGCCAATCTAGACCAGGTGGCACCTGGCGCATCCGGGCGCGATCGTTGGCGCGATCGTGCGGCCAGGAAGCGGCCGCCTGGTTGTGTTAGTTGGTGCGCGTGCACTTTTTAGGATTTGGGAAAAATCAAACACAGCGCACAAAGGGCTCAACATATATTGAGGGTACAACATCATGCATGCATTCGCGGAACCAAATGCCACATTGGCGAAACTTCATCATTCTTAGGTGGAGTTTGCATCGCACATTCACGAGGACAACCCTGCGACGGTGAAGCTGAACTCCGAGCCTTGCATTGCGTCCTCGACAATCTTGTCCAGCCGCTCCGCCATCACCGGCGTCATATGGTTGCTCCAGTCCCCGACCACACCCTTCCGGAAGGACTCATGTGCCGCCGGACCTTGGCTTCCCGTCTTGTTCACCTCCATGCATGTTCTTCAAGCTCTCAAAGCTGCACAACTACACGATGGCCTGCACCACCCCGGCCACCTCTTCCTCGCCGGAGAACGGGCACCCCATGAACTGCGCCAGCTTCTTCACGTTGCTCACAGGGTACTGGAGCATATGCTCGTACCGGAGGAAGAGCATCTTCTCCGGCCGCTTCCTGCTCATCTGCCAGTACCCCACCACGTGGAACCACTACGGGCCGCTCACACATATGCCGTCGCAGAACAGCTCGAACGCCTCCTCGAATGTGTACGGTGGCGGCTACTGCATGTATGTGTCCTCGTCGGCTCGGGCTCGGGCTCGGGCTCGGGCTCGTGCAACGGCGGCCGCCCCTTTCTTGGCAAAGAACCAGGAGGAAACAAATGCATCCTTTGGGTCGCGACAGATGTACACGATCCGGCAACCGGACTCCTCCGCGGTGATGCGCCGTGGCTGGAGAGAGTAGGGAAGGTGTGTGGCGACCACGCGTGGCGAAGGGAGCGCCGCGAACGCATCGCCTGCTCCACTGTCGTTCGTCGACTGCGCGAACGCCATCTCCAGGTACCTGACGACATCGTGCGGGTTGCCACGATGGAGCGGGTGGTTGAGGTTGTTGGAATTTGCTAGTGGGCTTTTGGTCCAAAGTCCAACTAAAATTCTGAAATTCTCTTGGCCCATTCATGCACACATGTGAGTGGAGTGAGTGAGGCTAAAGTTTAGTCCCACCTTATAAGTTGAGAGAGAGTTGCACCTCTTTATAAGGTGAGCTCTTCTACCACTTGTATGAGCATGAGAAGAGGAGACCTACACGCGCGCTCCTCCTCCTCGCTCGCCTCGCCACGGCACGCCTTGTCACGACGCGCCGCGGGTTGCAGGATTGAGCCGAGCCGAGGACAGAGCTATGCACATTGTCTATATTTTTACTTCTCGGGAAAAATTAATGAGGCATTAATTAATAATTAACGAACGCGTTAATTACTGAACCATTTCCAATTCTTTTGGATCGTGACGACTCGGACGTGGGATTTACTCCCACGACCTACCCGGGCCGCACTATATAGTCAGGCAGACGTCTACCCTAGCCGCCGCCGCTTTGTATGGTTTCTCACCACCGTTCTAGATCATTGCGCCGCCAAGAAAGTCTTCTTCATCCCTCCTTTCGGTGTGCACCGGGAGAAGGGACAGCAGGCCTCCGGAACCCCGCCTCTTATGATCCTGTACGGGAGAGGGGCGATCAGGTTTTTGGGGAGCGCACTCGCGCGACTGCTGGCAGCGACGACTTCGCGAACGATGACTTCTTTCTCGACCTCGGCAACCTCATCCTCGACGACATGGGCGACAACGTCAACGCCGGCGGTGCTGCTCCCGCTGCACCATATGCGATTCTATCCTTCCTGTTCGAGATCATGGTATAATTCATGTTTTTAGTATGTGCCCTAGATATGATCTGTTCATCTACTATGCTAGTTCGCATGATTAGTTCAATCTCTGCTACTGTAGTCATGATTTATCTTCTGTTTATTCAGATTAAATCTCGTAGTAATTTGCTCATATTTCCAACAATCCAAAAACCTGATTATAGGTAATTTATTCCGAGTGGTTTTGCTGCGCATCTGAAGCCGCCTGCCTTTAAGGGGGCGCAATATAAGATGTGGTGCATGAGAGCAGTCTACTGGTTTCAAACCATGGGCTGCTATGACGCCACCAAGGGCAAGCCTGAGGGCGATCTTAATCCAGCACAACTGGAAGCTTTTGAGAAGATCGATACTCTCTTTAAAGGCGCTCTTCTGAGTGTTCTGGATGATTCTATTGTGGATCCGTATATGTCGTTTGAAAACAGCAAGGACATGTGGTCTGCGCTCGAGGCCAAGTTTGGTGCCTCGGACGCCGGCAGCGAGTTGTACGTCATGGAGCAATTCTATGACTACAAGATGACTGATGAGCGCCCTGTTGTACAGTAGGCTCATGAGATACAGTCGCTCGCAAAAGAACTTGAGTACTTCAAGTGTGTGTTGCCGGACAAATTTGTTGTCGGAGGCATCATTGCCAAGCTTCCACCTTCATGGAACAATTTTGCTACTTCCCTGGAACACAAGAGATAGGAGTTTTCCGTTTTAGATCTCATTGGTACTCTTGATGTTGAAGAGAAGGCGAGAGCAATGAGTTGCTGAGGGAGCTTCTAGTGCCCACATGGTACAGAAGAAGAACTTCCAGCCCAACAAGTTCAAAAATAACAAGAACAAAACTCAGGGCAAAGGCAAGTTTGATACAAAGAACAAGCCATCACATTCTACCAACTTCAAGAAGAATTCTCATAAGAAGGGGAAGGGACTTTTCCATGTCTGCGGTGATTCTAATCACTGGGCTCCGAAGTGTCCTAACCGCTTTGAGGAGCGCGAACATGAGAAGAGCGGCAAGTCCGCTAATGTTGTCATCGGTGATACTGATATGAAGGAATCAGGGTACGGTATTTTCCTACCATCCTTTCAGTATTTCAATCCCCTGATTGGTTAATTGACACTGGTGCCAATGTACATGTTTGTGCTGACGCCTCCATGTTTTCTTGTTACCAGGCCACAGGGACTTCTCCCGTGCTGATGGAGAACGGGTCACATGCCATCGTTCGAGGTGTTGGTACGCTCGATCTGAAGTTTACTTCGGGGAAGACCATGCGTCTGAAGAACATTCATCATGTGTCGTCCATTAATAAAAATCTCATTAGCGGTTCCCGTTTATGCCGAGATGGTTTTAAGTTGGTTTTCGAATCCAATAAAGTTGTAAGTTCTAAGTATGGACAATTTGTTGGAAAAGGCTATGAGAGCGGAGGCTTGTTCCGCCTGTCTTTGTCAGATATTTGCACTAAAGTTACTAATAATGTTTGCCACGATAATGAGTCTGATATTTAGCATTCACGACTTTGTCACATTAAATTTGGTTGCATGACGCGGCTAGACAATATGAATTAAATTACAAAAAACTCTACTGTCAAAGGCTCTAAGTGCCAAGTATGTGTGCAAGCTAAGCAACCTCGCAAGTCCCATAAGACTGCAGAGGCAAGAGACTTGGCGCCACTAGAGCTTATACATTCTGATCTTTGTGAGATGAATGGCATGTTGACAAAAGGTGGAAAGAGATACTTCATGACGTTGATTGATGACTCCACTAGATATTGTTATGTGTATCTTCTGAAATCAAAAGATGAGGCTTTAACTTTCTTCAAAAACAATAAAGCTGAGGCAGAGAACCAACTTGATTGAAAAATTAAACGGCTTAGGTCCGATCATGGTGGAGATTATTTTTCCAATGAATTTGATCTGTTTTGTGCAGAACATGGTATAATTCATGAGAGGACGCCTCCCTACTCACCTCAGTCAAATGGGGTAGCCGAAAGAAAGAACCGAACTCTAACTGATATGGTTAACACCATGTTAGACACATCGGGTCTTTCCAAGGAATGGTGGGGGTAGGCGCTAATGAATGCGTGTCTGATGTCTACTACACAACCTTCTTCTTCTAGACGTTGTTTGGCCTCCAGGTGCAGAGGTTTGTAGGACAGTAGCAAATTTCCTTCAAATGGATGACCTAAGGTTTATCAATCCATGGGAGGCGTAGGATGAAGATGGTCTCTCTCAAGCAACCCTGCAACCAAATAACAAAGAGTCTCTTGTGTCCCCAACACACCCAATACAATGGTAAATTGTATAGGTGCACTAGTTCGGCGAAGAGATGGTGATACAAGTGCAATATGGATGGTAGATATAAGTTTTTGTAATCTGAAAATATAAAAACGACAAGGTAACTAATGATAAAAGTGAGCGTAAACGGTATTGCAATGCTAGGAAACATGGCCTAGGGTTCATACTTTCACTAATGCAAGTTCTCTCAACAATAATAACATAATTGGATCATATAACTATCCCTCAACATGCAACAAAGAGTCACTCCAAAGTCACTAATAGCGGAGAACAAACGAAGAGATTATTGTAGGGTACGAAACCACCTCAAAGTTATTCTTTCTGATCAATCTATTCAAGATTCCGTAGTAAAATTACATGAAGCTATTCTTTCCGTTTGATCTATCATAGAGTTCGTACTAAAATAACACCTTAAGACACATATCAACCAAAACCCTAATGTCACCTAGATACTCCAGTGTCACCTCAAGTATCCGTGGGTATGATTATACGATATGCATCACACAACCTCAGTTCATCTATTCAACCAACACAAAGAACTTCAAAGAGTGCCCCAAAGTTTCTACCGGAGATTAAAGATGAAAACGTGTGCCAACCCCTATGCATAGGTACATGGGCGGAACCCGCAAGTTGATCACCAAAACATACATCAAGTGGATCACGTGATATCCCATTGTCACCACAGATAAGCAAGGCAAGACATACATCAAGTGTTCTCAAATCCTTAAAGACTCAATCCGATAAGATAACTTCAAAGGGAAAACTCAATCCATTACAAGAGAGTAGAGGGGGAGAAACATCATAAGGTCCAACTATAGTAGCAAAGCTCACGATACATCAAGATCGTATCACCTCAAGAACACGAGAGAGGGCGAGAGATCAAACACATAGCTACTGGTACATACCCTCAGCCCCATGGGTGAACTACTCCCTCCTCATCATGGAGAGTGCTGGGATGATGAAGTTGGCCACCGGTGAGGGATCCCCCTCCGGCAGGGTGCCGGAACAGGGTCCCGATTGGTTTTTGGTGGCTACGGAGGCTTGCGGCGGCGGAACTCCCGATCTATTATGCTCTCTGATGTTTTTAGGGTATATGGACATATATAGGCGAAAGAAGTCGGTCAGGGGAGCAACGAGGGTGGGGGCACGCCCAGGGGGGGCAGGCGCGCCTCCCTGCCTCGTGGCCACCTCATGGCTTCCCTAACGTACACTGCAAGTCTCCTGGATTGCTTCCGTTCCAAAAATAACTCTCCCGAAGGTTTCATTCCGTTTGGACTCCATTTGATATTCCTTTTCTTTGAAACATTGAAACAAGGGAAAAAACAGGAACTGGCACTGGGCTCTGGGTTAATAGGTTAGTCCCAAAAATAATATAGAAGTGTAAAATAAAGCCCATAAACATCCAAAACGGATAATATAATAGCATGGAACAATAAAAAATTATAGATACGTTGGAGACGTATCAGCATCCCCAAGCTTAATTCCTACTCGTCCTCGAGTAGGTAAATGATAAAAACAAAATTTTTGATGTGGAATGCTACCTAACATATTTATCTATGTAATCTTCTTTATTGTGGCAAGAATATTCAGATCCATAAGATTCAAAGTAAAAGTTTAATATTGACATGAAAACAATAATACTTCAAGCATACTAACAAAGTAATCATGTCTTCTCAAAATAACATGGCCAAAGCAAGCTATCTCTACAAAATCATATTGTCTGGCTATGCTCTATCTTCATCACACAAAGTATTTAAATCATGCACAACCCTGATGACAAGCCAAGCAATTGTTTCATACTTTTGATGTTCTCAAACTTTTTCAATCTTCACGCAATACATGAGCGTGAGCCATGGACATAACACTATAGGTGGAATAGAATGGTGGTTGTGGAGAAGACAAAAAAGAGAAGATAGTCTCACATCAACTAGGCGTATGAACGGGCTATGGAGATGCCCATCAATAGATATCAATGTGAGTGAGTAGGAATTGCCATACAACGGATGCACTAGAGCTATAAGTATATGAAAGCTCAACAAGAGAAACTAAGTGGGTGTGCATCCAACTTGGTTGCTCACGAAGACCTAGGGCATTTTGAGGAAGCCCATCATTGGAATATACAAGCCAAGTTCTATAATGTAAAATTCCCACTAGTATATGAAAGTGACAACATAGGAGACTCTCTATCATGAAGATCATGGTGCTACTTTGAAGCACAAGTGTGGTAAAAGGATAGTAGCATTGTCCCTTCTCTCTTTTATCTCAATTTTTTTGTTTTTTGGGCCTTCTCTTTTTTTTGCCTCTTTTTTCTCTTTATTTTTTTATTTTTCGTCCGGAGTCTCATCCCGACTTGTGGGGGAATCATAGTCTCCATCATCCTTTCCTCACTGGGACAATGCTCTAATAATGATGCTCATCACACTTTTATTACTTACAACTCAAGAATTACAACTCGATACTTAGAACAAAATATGACTCTATATGTATGCCTCCTACGGTGTACCGGGATGTGCAATGACTCATGAGTGACGTGTATGAAAGAATTATGAATGGTGGCTTTGCCACAAATACAATGTCAACTACATGATCATGCAAAGCAATAATGACAATGATGAAGCATGTTATAGTAAACGAAACGGTGGTAAGTTGCATGGCAATATATCTCGGAATGGCTATGAAAATGCCATGATAGGTAGGTATGGTGGCTGTTTTGAGGAAGGTATATGGTGGGTGTATGATACCGGCGAAAAGTGTGTGGTATTAGAGAGGCTAGCAATGGTGGAAGGATGAGAGTGCGTATAATCCATGGACTCAACATTAGTCATAAAGAACTCATATAATTGTTGCAAAAATCTACAAGTTACCAAAGCAAAGTACTACACGCATGCTCCTAGGGGGATAGATTGGTAAGAAAAGACCATCGCTCGCCCCGACCGCCACTCATAAGGAAGACAATCACTAAATAAATCATGCTCGGACTTCATCACATAACGGTTCACCATACGTGCACGCTACAGGAATCAGAAACTTTAACACGAATATCTCTCAAATTCACAACTACTCCACTAGCATGACTCTAATATCACCATCTTCATATCTCAAAACAATTATCAAGTATCAAACTTCTCTTAGTATTCAATGCACTTTATATGAAAGTTTTTATTATACCTATCTTGGATGCTCATCACATTAGGACTAAATTCATAACCAAAGCAAATTACCATGTTGTTTAAGACTCTCAAAATAATATAAGTGAAGCATGAGAGTTCATATATTTCTTCAAAATAAAACTACCGTCATGCTCTAAAAAGATATAAGTGAAGCAAATGACAAACTACTCCAAAAGATATAAGTGAAGATTAATGAGTAGTTGAATAATTATGTAACTATGTGAAGACTCTCTAACATTTAAGAGTTTTAGATCTTGGTACTTTATTCAAACAGCAAGCAAAACAAAATAAAATAAAATGACACTCCAAGCAAAACACATATCATGTGGTGAATAAAAATATAGCTCCAAGTAAAGTTACCGATGAACGAAGACGAAAGAGGGGATGCCATCCGGGGCATCCCCAAGCTTAGGCTCTTGGTTGTCCTTGAATATTACCTTGGGGTGCCTTGGGCATCCCCAAGCTTAGGCTCTTGCCACTCCTTATTCCATAGTCCGTCGAATCTTTACCCAAAACTTGAAAACTTCACAACATAAAACTTAACAGAAGGTCTCGTGAGCTCCATTAGCGAAAGAAAACAAAACACCACTTCAAGGTACTGTAATGAACTCATTCTTTATTTGTATTGGTGTTAAATCTACTGTATTCCAACTTCTCTATGGTTTATAAACTATTTTAATAGCCATAGATTCATCAAAATAAGCAAACAACACACAAAAAAACAGAACAGAACAGTCTGTAGTAAACTGTAACTAACGCAAACTTCTAGAACTCAAACAATTCTACCAAAATAGGAAGACCTAGATAATTTGATTATTGATCTGCTACAATTGGAATCAGTATTTTATCACGTTCTAGTGATTTTAAACAATTGTTTTCATGAACAGAAAGTTTCTGGAATTTTCAGCAAGATCAAATAACTATCATCCAAGAAGATCCTATAGGTCTTACTTGGCACAAACACTAATTAAAACATAAAACCACATCTAACCAGAGGCTAGATCAAAAATTTATTACTAAACAGAATCAAAAAGCAAGAAACAAAAATAAAATTGGGTTGCCTCCCAACAAGCGCTAACGTTTAACGCCCCTAGCTAGGCATGATGATTTCAATGATGCTCGCATAAAAGATAAGAATTGAAACATAAAGAGAGCATCATGAAGAATATGACTATCACATTAAGTCTAACCCACTTCCTATGCATAGGGATTTTGTGAGCAAACAACTTATGTGAACAATAATCAACTAGCATAGGAAGGCAAAACAAGCATAACTTCAAGATTTTAAGCACATAGAGGGGAAACTTGATATTATTGCAATTCCTACAAGCATATATTCCTCCCTCATAATAATTTTCAGTAGCATCATGAATTAATTCAACAATATAACCAGCACCTAAAACATTCTTTTCATGATCTACAAGCATAGAAATTTTATTACTCTCCACATAAGAAAATTTATTCTCATCAATAGTAGTGGGAGCAAACTCAACAAAATAACTATCATGTGAAGCGTAATACAATTGAAAATTAAAATCATGATGACAAGTTTCATGGTTATCATTATTTTTTATATCATACATGTCATCACAATAATCATCATAAATAGGAGGCATGCTTTCATCATAATAAATTTGCACATCAAAACTTGGGGACTAAAAATAGCATCATGGGTATTCAAAGAATTCATACTAACAACATTGCAATCATGCTCATTATTCAAAGATTTAGTGCCAAACATTTTATAGACTTCTTCTTCTAGTACTTGAGCACAATTTTCCTTTCCATCATTCTCACGAAAGATATTAAAAAATGAAGCATATGAGGCAAACTCAATTCCATTTTTTGTAATTTTCTTTTATAAACTAAACTAGTGATAAAACAAGAAACTAAAATATTCGATTGCAAGATCTAAAGATATACCTTCAAGCACTCACCTCCCCGGCAACGGCGCCAGAAAAGAGCTTGATGTCTACTACACAACCTTCTTCTTGTAGACGTTGTTGGGCCTCCAAGTGCAGAGGTTTGTAGGACAATAGCAAATTTCCCTCAAGTGGATGACCTAAGGTTTATCAATCCGTGGGAGGCATAGGATGAAGATGGTCTCTCTCAAGCAACCCTGCAACCAAATAACAAAGAGTCTCTTGTGTCCCCAACACACCCAATACAATGGTAAATTGTATAGGTGCACTAGTTCGGCGAAGAGATGGTGATACAAGTGCAATATGGATGGTAGATATAGGTTTTTGTAATCTGAAAAAATAAAAACAGCAAGGTAACTAATGATAAAAGTGAGCGTAAACGGTATTGCAATGCTAGGAAACAAGGCCTAGGGTTCATGCTTTCACTAATGCAAGTTCTCTCAACAATAATAACATAATTGGATCATATAACTATCCCTCAACATGCAACAAAGAGTCACTCCAAAGTCACTAATAGCGGAGAACAAACGAAGAGATTACTGTAGGGTACGAAACCACCTCAAAGTTATTCTTTCTGATCAATCTATTCAAGAGTTCGTAGTAAAATAACACGAAGCTATTATTTCCGTTCGATCTATCATAGAGTTCATACTAGAATAACACCTTAAGACACATATCAACCAAAACCCTAATGTCACCTAGATACTCCAATGTCACCTCAAGTATCCGTGGGTATGATTATACGATATGCATCACACAATCTTGGATTCATCTATTCAACCAACACAAAGAACTTCAAAGAGTGCCCCAAAGTTTCTACCAGAGATTCAAGACGAAAACGTGTGCCAACCCCTATGCATAGGTACATGGGCGGAACCCGCAAGTTGATCACCAAAACATACATCAAGTGGATCACGTGATATCCCATTGTCACCAAGATAAGCACGGCAAGACATACATCAAGTGTTCTCAAATCCTTAAAGACTCAGTCCGATAAGATAACTTCAAAGGGAAAACTCAATCCATTAAAAGATAGTAGAGGGGAAGAAACATCATAAGATCCAACTATAGTAGCAAAGCTCGCGATACATCAAGATCGTATCACCTCAAGAACACGAGAGAGAGAGAGAGAGAGAGAGAGAGAGAGAGAGATCAAACACATAACTACCGGTACATACCCTCAGCCCCGAGGGTGAACTACTCCCTCCACGTCATGGAGAGCGCCGGGATGATGAAGATGGCCACCGGTGAGGGATCCCCCCTCCGGCAGGGTGCCGGAACAGGGCCCTGATTGGTTTTTGGTGGCTACAGAGGCTTGCAGCGGCGGAACTCCCGATCTATTCTGCTCTCTGATGTTTTTAGGGTATATGGACATATATAGGCAAAAGAAGTCGGTCAGGGGAGCCACGAGGGGCCCACGAGGGTGGGGGCGCGCCTCCCTGCCTTGTGGCCACCTCATTGCTTCCCTAACATACACTCCAAGTCTCCCGGATTGCTTCCGTTCCAAAAATAACTCTCCCGAAGGTTTCATTCCATTTGGACTCCGTTTGATATTCCTTTTCTTCGAAACACTGAAACAAGGGGAAAACAGGAACTGGCACTGGGCTTTGGGTTAATAGGTTAGTCCCAAAAATAATATAAAAGTGTAAAATAAAGCCCATAAACATCCAAAACATATAATATAATAGCATGGAACAACCAAAAATTATAGATACGTTGGAGACGTATCAGTGTCATGTCCTAAACCGAGTTCCCACAAAGCATAAGACCATGACTCCATTTGAGGAATGGGAAAGGAAAAGATTGAAACTCTCTTACCTACGTACTTGGAGTTGTTTGGCAAAAGTCAATATACCAATTCCCAAGAAGCGCAAGCTTGGACCAAAAACCGAGGGTTGTGTTCTTCTGGGCTATGCTTTTCATAGTGTTGGCTATAGATTTTTGATAATAAAATCTGAGGTATCCGACATGCATGTTGGTACGATTATGGAGTCAAATGATGCGACTTTCTTTGAGGACATATTTCCTATGAAGGATATGTCGAGTTCATCAAATCAGGAGATACCTACTCCATCTAGTGAGGAATTCACTGTAATTCCTGAACCCACCATTGCGATGGAACACGTTGAGAATCCTATTGAGGGGGACAATGGAACTCCTGTGAGGAGTAAGAGATAGAGGACTGCAAAGTCCTTTGGTGATGATTTCATTGTGTACCCTGTGGATGACACACCCAGGACTATTTCAGAAGCCTATGCATCTCCTGATGCTGACTACTGGAAGGAATTTATTCGTAGCGAGATGGATTCCATCTTAGCTAACGGAACCTGGGAGATCACTGACCGTCCTTATGGGTGCAAACCTGTAGGATGTAAGTGGGTGTTCAAGAAGAAGCTTAGACCTAATGGTACGATTGAAAAGTACAAGGCACGACTTGTGGCTAAGGGTTATACCCAGAAAGAAGGTGAAGACTTCTTTGATACTTACTCACCGTGGCTAGACTGACCATAATTCACGTGCTACTATCACTGGCTGCCTCACATGGTCTTCTCGTTCATCAAATGGACATTAAGACGTCTTTCCTCAATGGAGAGTTGAAGGAGGAAATTTACATGGATCAGCCAGATGGTTTTGTAGTACCTGGTCAGGAAGGAAAGGTGTGCAAGTTATTAAAGTCTTTATATGGCCTTAAACAAGCTCCTAAGGAGTGGCATGAGAAGTTCGAAAGAACATTAATTGCTGTCGGCTTTGTAGTAAATGATGGTGACAAGTGTGTGTACTATCGCCATGGTGGGGGCGAGGAGTTATTCTTTGTCTGTATGTTGACGACATATTGATCTTTTTGGAACCAAACTTTATTTAATCAAGGAGGTTAAGGATTTCTTATCTCGCTGTTTTGAGATGAAGGATCTAGGTGTAGCAGATGTTATCTTAAACATCAAGCTGTTGAGAGATGAGAATGGTGGGATCACACTGCTTCACTCTCACTATGTGGAAAAGGTCTTGAGTCGTTTTGGGTATAGCGACTGCACGCCTTCTCCAACTCCATACGATGCTGGTGTGTTGCTTCGAAAGAATCAACGGATTGCTAGAGATCAACTGAGGTATTCTCAGATTATTGGCTCGCTTATGTATTTGGCGAGTGCCACGAGGCCTGACATCTCGTTTGCTATGAGCAAGCTGAGTCGGTTTGTGTCAAAACCAGGAGATGATCATTGGCATGCGCTTGAGAGAGTTATGCGCTATTTGAAAGGCACCGCGAGCTATGGGATTCACTACACCAGGTATCCAAGGGTACTGGAGGGTTTTAGTGACTCAAACTGGATATCTGATGCTGATGAGATTAAGGCCACAAGTGGTTATGTTTTTACACTTGGTGGTGGCGCTGTTTCTTGGAAGTCTTGCAAGCAAACCATAACGAGGTCAACTATGGAAGCAGAACTCACAACATTAGACACTGCCACTGTTGAAGCAGAGTGGCTTCGTGAGCTCTTGATGGACTTACCTATGGTTGAAAAACCAATACCCCCTATCCTGATGAACTGTGATAATCAAACTGTGATCGTCAAGATAAACAGTTCTAAGGACAATATGAAGTCCTCAAGGCATGTGAAGAGGAGACTAAAATCTGTCAGAAAATTGAGGAACTCTAGAGTTATTACGTTTGATTATATCCAAACGTCGAAAAATTTGGCAGATCCCTTCATAAAGGGTCTATCACGTAATGTGATAGATAATGCATCAATGGAGATGGGTCTGAGACCCACCGCATGAGTTGTCCATAGTGGTAACCCACTCTATGTGATCGGAGATCCCGTGAAGTAGAAGTGGGAGACAAGTTGTTGGTCAGCTGGGAGGAGAGTATCCCTATATTAACTATCCTACTCTGTGAAGATGCAATACTCTCCTAATCTGCATGGCAGGTTGATATTTATCTTAATGTGTTCCAAGTGGCTTATTCGGGTAAGCAGAGATGTTGTCCTGCAAAACATCTTCTGAGGAACACACCTATATGAATTTGACTGTTAACGTCGCAGTCTGTGAGAATTGGGTGTTCTCTAATAAATTCATGAAAAGGCCCTAGAGTATGACGTATATGCTCCACCCGCGGGGAAACCTTGCGACAGCCCAATATCGGTCAAGAATTTGTGTGAAACTAGTCTCGCAGAAAACTTGTAGTTCAAGGCATAGTCCACTATTCAAGTTGTGATCTAGTGCAGCATAAATCTCTAAGTGGAAGTTCAACTTCACAGTCTCCACTAAGCACCTGTATATAAACAATGTTTCGGAACCAAATGGTGAGATGTGCCAATGAGACTTTCTGGAGGATTGTTGGAATTTGCTAGTGGGCTTTTGGTCCAAAGTCCAACTAAAATTCTGAAATTCTCTTGGCCCATTCATGCACACATGTGAGTGGAGTGAGTGAGGCTAAAGTTTAGTCCCACTGCATAAGTTGAGAGAGAGTTGCACCTCTTTATAAGGTGAGCTCTTCTACCACTTGTATGAGCATGAGAAGAGGAGACCTACACGCGCGCTCCTCCTCCTCGACACGCCACGTCACGACGTGCCGCGCTGCGCCGCGGGTTGCGGGATTGAGCCGAGCCGAGGACAGAGCTATGCACGTTGTCTATATTTTTGTTGCTCGGGAAAAATTAATGAGTCGTTAATTAATAATTAACGGATGCGTTAATTACTGAACCGTTTCCGATTTTTTTGGATCGTGACGACTCGGACCACCCGGCCCGCACTATTTTTGCTGCTCGAGAAAAATTAATGAGTCGTTAATTAATAATTAACGGATGCGTTAATTACTGAACTGTTTTCGAATTTTTGGATCGTGACGACTCGGACCACCCGACCCGCACTATATAGCCAGGCAGACGTCTACCCTAGCCGTCGCCGCTTCGTATGGTTTCTCACCACCGTTCCAGATCATTGCTCCACCAAGCAAGTCTTCTCCATCCCTCCTTTCGGCGTGCACAGGGAGAAGGGACAGCAGGCCTTCGGAACCCCGCCTCTCGTGATCCTGTATGGGAGAGGGGCGATCAGGTTTTTGGGGAGCGCACTCGCACGACTGCTGGCAGCGACGACTTCGCGAACGACGACTTTTTCCCCGACCTCGGCAACCTCATCCTTGACGACATGGGCGACAATGTCAACGCCGGCGGTGCTGCTCCCGCTACACCGTATGTGATTCTATCCTTCCTGTCCGAGATCGTGATAGAATTCATATTTCTAGTATGTGTCGTAGATGTTATATGTTCATCTACTATGCTAGTTCGCATGAATAGTTCAATTTCTGCTACTGTAGTCATGATTTATCTTCTGTTTATTCGGATTAAATCTTGTAGTAATTTACTCATATTTCCAACATAGGTCACATGTCGGGTGCTCGGCGCGGTTGTGCGTGGCGAAGGCGAGGGCCTTGAGCCAGGTGGTGCCGCACTTTGGGAAGCTGGCAAGGAGGACGTCCGAGGGCCTCGGCTTGAAGACCGAGTGGATGGCCGGAACGGCCATGAGGAACTCCTCCAGGAGCCAGAACCCGCCGTACTACCTCAGATGGAACGGGCGGAACCGCGTGTCGAGGGGAAGCGAGGTGACCGCGAGCTCAGCAATGTCGGCGGCGGCGGCGGAGGCGGCCATGGATAGCACCGTTGTGCGTGCGTGCGTCCGGGTGTGTTGGTGGTGGTGCGTGAGTTGTACTGTGGCCTTGTATAAGCAGCAGCTAGATAACGATGCCCCGCCACGCGAGGTAGTTCCATCGTTAGGCTGCTCTGCGTGCACGTCAGGACGGGCGATGCTGACGATAAGATAAGCATCAATAATCAATTGCTGGCAATTGTACATATTTTTCTTCTGAATTTGCTGGTTCACGCCGTATGTATGAGCCTGCCGGAAACGGAAAAAAATTATATGAGACCGGGTCTCATAAAATTCGGGTGAGACCCATCCTGATGGATGACATGTGGCATTAACAAATCACAAAGCATCTAATCTCTCCCCCCTGATTTCAGATGGGGGTGGGGTGGATGCTTTGTGATTTGTGAATGCCACGTGTCATTCACCAGGATGGGTCTCACCTGCTAACCCGTGAGACCTGGTCTCATAGAATTTTTTTCCGCCGGAAACGCATCCCAGCTAGTACCTGAGCAAAATGGCTCATGCAGAGCACAGGTGGAATCTTACATTCTTAAGAAGTTGCTCCTCACTTCTACCCATTCTCTCAACATGCACACTGTACACATCAGCTCCATGCCACGTTAGAGTTATTTTTTTTATTTTTTTTCGTGAAGAGCAGCCATTTCCCCAGCCTTAACTCCCTGGAAGAAATAAAAGAGAATAATATCTTTCCCTGGCACCGACCGAACAATTATTACTCGACCTCTTTTCCTCCCCGTCTCTTCGTTACTCCAATCTCATCCCTTCCCCTCCCTTCCCCTTCTCTCAACCCTTCGCTCAATTTACTTCGCCGCTGTTCAGGATCCAAGCAGCAGCTCCCACAACGAAGGTTGTTCTCACGTATGTTCAGATCCAAAAATACGCCAATTTTCTTCCCTGGTGGCTACAGTAGGCCGCGGCGGCTGGGAGCTCTTCCAACACGACGGCGGTCCAGCTCGCCTCCACGGCTCTCTGGGATCCTATCGGGTCAGGCTCCCCTTGCTATTGTGGCGCCATGCATATACGAGACGATTGTCCCTCACCTCCCGTCTGTATCTCTGTTTTGTCCAAGGTAGCTCCGGTGCCGTGAGGGCAATGATTCCAACTGGATTTGGATCAGACGATGGTGAGATTAGACTCCGAAGCAGGCTTTCGTTGTCGTCTCTGTGGTGCAACGCCGGAGGGTGGTTCAAATCCGCTGATGAGAGGCGCCTCAACGAGACTACTCCCGCGTCTCCACCGGTCGCACCGCCTTGAACGCCCGCGGATCCGTCCACCTGCGCTGGCGTGCCGGACACCGACCGGATTCTTCCTACGGTCAAACTGCTTGCCTTCTCATCTTCTCCAATAACTGAAGATACGCAATGGAGATATCTGAAACTGTCGGTGCACACTCAATGGGCACCTGAGGAGACACGCAATCGACTTTATCTTATCCTCCTTGATACGCATCTAGCCAGTAAGTTCCTCATCTAGCCTCTGCACATATTCTCTTTACTCTGCTGAACTTGCATATAGCGCACACAACCGGTGTCCTAATCTCCTCCATGTTAGTACATGATATTCATGTTGTGTGGCATCTTCTTTTGCTCATTCCTTAGTGTTTCCAATGCTGACTTCATCCTCTTTTTCAGGTTGAGTATCCCAATCATCATATATTGAAACTTACATTGGACACATATATAGTTCCTGAACAATTTCCAGTTTTTCTTTGGTGTTGTACTTTTATCTGTTAGTTTGCATCTCAATTATGGCCTTGGTTTTGTTTTCAAGTTTATAATTGCACCTTTCTATACAATTTGATAACTTTTCTTCTATATAATGTATCTCACCTCCATCGACGGAAGACTGCGCAAGATGGACTGATCAACGATGTGATGGTTGCTACACCAGTCTGGTACCTCCACAAGGAGGAGGAGGAGTTCAATTGAGGTGAGAATGGAGGCTTGGTATTTCTCATGTTGACTGATTGGATCATACATTGAATCAATGCGGAATCCTAATGTCTCTTTCTTTGAGGTTTCAGTGGCCAAGGCTACATTTCAAAGCTAATCATTTTTTTCTAACATCTGTGTGCACTAGATTAATCAGGTCAGTTGACCACAAATCTATTTGTTCACGTTGATTGTATCACTATGGTAGTTATTTTCCTGCCGAACTATCAAAGCATTCTTCATTTGTCTTTCTCTAATATACTAGCTATACGACATAATTTCTTTTGTAGAGACCGAGTGACACTACCATGAGCTACTTGCGGCTGCTGCCTTTTCCCCCTCAACCATGGGAATCGCTGGTGTGCCTACGTGATCCCACAGTAGGTCTTTGTTCTCCAATGAGTATCTAATCCGCAAATTATTTGTGTTCTTTTCCATGATACGCACAGGTGGTGCTTGGACAGGGGCATGAGCCTCACATGAATCACACTACCATTTTAAAATCTGATGAATTTATTGATTTATGGCTTTATGCTTTACATTCTTATCTGAAACTATTGCAAGCTTTCTAGATTGATGGACGATGTGTTGCAAAATGTCTGTTATCTACCAAATTTGAAAATTGTTGAAACGTAAAAATCTCTCTCTCTCTCTCTCTCTCTCTCTCTCTCTCTCTGTATTTTGAATATTTGCCAGTTGTCACTATCTTTACTCACTCTATACAATTATATTTCTTAGTCCCCCCCTATCTCAAATTTTCAGATAAATGCTATTTTTTATTGACAGTGACTCGAGCATAGCACCTGTGTTGCAGTGTTATATAATAGGAAATACAAGGAAATAAATAGAAGTAAGAAGAAACAAGTACCTAAAAGGAAGTTTTGGATTCAAGTGAGACCCCCTTTTCCCAAATATAGTTACTGATAGTATTTTGTTTTTTGTTTCATATATGGCAATCATCTAATGTATCTGCCAACATTCAGATTGCATAAAAAAATTGGATGGGGAGAGCAAACTTGGTACACTATGTATTCCTTTTTCCTTCGAGGGCTTCAGGTCACGTGTCGGTCATTTGTGTTTGGTGGTTTCTGATTGTACTTCAGAAGAAGAAAAAATTAGTGACTGCCATATTCTACATATGCATGTACGGAATATCAAAGATGTAACATGTTCATTTTGTTGTTAGGTATGAAGATAATTTGTAAATCTATTGTATCTAAATGTGGTCTAGATTGTAACAACTTCTGTGAGCATCTAAATGTTCCAGTTGTTATTAAAAATTGAAAAGTTTCATTACAAAATTTAAAGCTTTCAGCTTAACCTTAGGAGCGACATGAAAGGTTGACTTTATTATTTACAATTATTTAGGTAGACTTAGTTTTTTTTCCTGAATGGTCAAAGCATGAGCTGATAGCACATACATGTCGCTTCCACATTAGTACATTATTTGCTATGACATGTATATAGTATATTTGGTTTGTTTCCTTGCAAATTCATTGCTCGAGATTCCTGCGGCAACGTGCGGGGAAACAAATAATGAGTCTTAAATAATTATTAAATTTGTTATTAATTAAACTTAATATGATCAAATGATGTTCTCAAACTTAAATCTTTTGCAATATATCAACATGCCAACACGGCAACAATGCACTTATCGACTATAACACCCATTTTTCTGACTTTTTATATCATTCTGCCAAATGTTGAAAAAAATATAATTATATATTCATTTTATGGCTATTTATCGCTCCATAAATCCACCTCCTATAAGGTGCTATAAATTCCCGCAGCAACGCGCGGGGCGTTATCTAGTTAACCAAGGGCTATGCTCGCTCATGTTCATGCATGCACATGTACTTGTGTATCTTGGCTTGCGTCGGCACCAAATCCCGTCCAACAGGTCTTCAATTTTTCTTAACCACGCTAACCGACGATACTCAAGTCTCAGGAACTCGCTGACAACAATGGAACGACATTTTTTTTCCTTCGATAAAAGACATTTCATTGAATTGATATATCAAGGTGATACAGTCGCATCGAAAGAATGTGCGGCCTCTTCATAGCTCGATACACACAAGCAATAAGTCCAACCGACCCAAGAAATAAAAATCGTTTTACAGCTTAAAAAAATAAATCAGTCCAGCCTATGATGTGGCAAATCCTATCCGAAGATCACACCGCCATCCATGGGGAAGAAAACCTCCCTGGCCGTACGCTCCAACCGCGTAGATGCCATCATAAATAGGTTCATGTCGTCCGGCCTCTGCAGGATAGACCAAGTACGGAGCCATCACGTACATACATGAATAACCTGCATAGGAGATGAAACACCACATCATTCCTGTAAGCCACAATGCCCAGCATAAGGCAGCCGCCCCACAAAAATATGTGCAAAAAACTGTTTATCAATACCCTTCCACCAGTTGCCAAACATGTTACGTGCACTATGTGGGGGTATAAATTTGAAACTACTTGACTATGGCCCAAACTGACCGAGCGAACTTACACTCAAAAAATAAGTGTTTAATAGACTTGTCATGTTGGCAAAAGACACACATGCCTTGGTACCTTGTCAGTCGCGTTGTGCCAGATTATCTCGAGTTAAAGTGACCCCTCTGTTTAGGAACCAGAGGAATATCTTCACTCTTAGAGGAATTTTAAGCTTTCACAGTTTTCTGTTATCAACCAGAACATCACAATGAACCATTGCATCATACATGTATTTGATTGTAAACTTGCCATTATGATGCAAATTCCATCGAAAAATGCCTGGTTCATCTGACAACTGAATGGCCTCCAGACATATGAGTAACTCATTCCAGGCTGTCAGGTGAGGTCTTAAAAGGTCCATACGGAAAGAAATATTAGGGTTTTCTTGTCCCAAAACTTGTTTGATGGTGACAAATTTATGTCTAACAATCCTATACAAGCTCGGTATTGCACCATGATTGGGGTGGTCCCTAGCCAAGTGTCTTTAAGAAAGTTCCAAACTGGAAAAAGAATTCCTTGGCCTTCTTGACGTCACACCAAAAATGTGAGTCACCAGGTTTTCAATGGATTTGAGAAACGGCTTTGGATCTCACGTACTTGTTACGAATGATGTCCTGTCATACTCCATTTTCAGTGAGTAATTTATAATTCCATTTGCTGAGAAGAGCAACATTTTCAACCTCAAGGTCTTGAATTCCAAGTCCCCCCTTGACTTTTAGGCTGACATAATACATTCCACCTAGCGAGTCGATATTTCTTGGATTCATTATCACACTGCCAAAAAAACTGAATCTAAAGTAATCGAGATGCTGAAGAACCCTTTCGGGAGATGGAAGAATGACAACATACACAAAACCATATTGCTGAGGACGGAATTGATCAAGAACAATTGCCCCCCATATGACAAGAATTGAACGACATATTATGTAATTAATCCGCATTGTATCTCCCATTAAAGCGGACAATCTAGAAAGCTAAAACATGGAGCAAGCTGGCACAATCGTCAATGTTTCAAGTGTTACTCATAGCCTAAGGGGGACTGAACATGCAGGGCATTCAGATTTCACAAATTTAGGTACAAAGCACATAAACAAGAAAACTGACGGCTCCATTCAAACAAGAAAACTGTTGAGAGACATGATTTGACTGACGACACATCACACGGGACTTCAAAAAATAGACTAGTTAAAGGCTTATAGCTACAAAATTCACTCGAGGAGAGCTAGAAAAACTACTTGGTTATAACAAAACTGATGGCACTTGTTCTACGGTCAGCGCTTAAAAAACTGAAGGCACAAACACACACATCTATTAGTTTTTCATTCATGTTTTCTGCAAAAGTGACCCACTATTTTTCCACCCAACTTATTTCATCGGTAAACAAACTTTATCTTTTGCTTCATGACCTGAAGATTGTTGCTTATTTCCTTTTTTCTCGGACGGCTATCCAAAGTGCTAGGTTTTAATAGGAGGAAAAAAATTCAGGCAAGAGTTTTGCCAAGAAAAGGGCCAAATAACGCGAAAAAATGTACACCATAAAAGAGCTCAAGAAAATCCTATTTTGGTTGCTCAAAACAACAACACTATTCCTTTTGCTAAATGATGTAAATGTGAAAATGGATTTTGCTCTAATGTCGGTTTGTTTCATGTTAGAATCCCTCTCTGCAAATTGCATGCACTGCCCTCTTCTATCTGGAAGAAAATTTACTAACTCTATCTAACCTGCTTTTGGTTCTGTTTCTAAAGTCTTTCCTGTTGAATTTTATTATCCAGCTCTGCGTGTTGGCTAGCAAACCGCAATGCAGGGTCATGAGCAGGTAAATGTTGGCTAACCGAAATACTGTGTTTGTTGTTGCAGATTCACTCAGCAACAAAAGGAGCCAACAACTCAACAACTATAGTAGCTGAAAACATAAAGCCTCAAAATTATCAGATACATTACTTCTTAATGCTTCAGACTTGTTTCTTCTTAGTGCTATTAGCTTCTTGCTGGCTAGTGTATGCATTTTGATTGGTGGTTGGTACCATTGTCAAAATGAAAAAAAAAATTCAAAGTGGTTCTGGAATGCAATCTAAAAATAACTTGTGGGGGCACCTTTTGCTACTTACGTATAGGGGGTTGGTCAAGCAACAGCTCGGGCCCCTCGCTCCCTCGCGTCGCCTCCCCCTGGGCGACGCCAGGGGCCCCGAAACCCTAGCGCCGCCAGCACCCTCTAGCGCCTCCTCCTGCCGCCGCTGCCGCCGGCGTGGGCCGCGGTGGTGGCGGGCCCGGTGTTGAAGGCACCTGGGCGGGTGGACGCGACGGATCTCATCTGAGGCGGCAGGGGCGGCTCCTCTCGTGCGATCCGAAGGCAGCGGCTGGGGCGGCGACCCCAGGCCGTGCGGCAGTGGCCGAAGCACCATAGCCGGCGGAGCGGCGGCCCACAATGGACGGCGGCGGTCGCCGAAGCACCATAACCGGCAGAGTGGCGGCCCTCAATGGACGGCGGCGGTGGCAGCGCCCCATCCTGCGGGGTGGGCTGTTCTGGTCGGGATGGTGACAGCGGTGACTACTGATCCAACGCCCCGATTGGATCCGTCGCAGGGAGGCCTTCCGCCGACCGGTGGCGCGTGGAGGGGGCGATGAGGAGATGCCAGATCTCTGCAGGAGTACCGACGGCGACATAATTCTTCGTGGCAAGGTTCTGCTCGGTTCCAGCCAGCCGCGAGGTTGGGAAGACGTGGCTTCCGGTGAAAATCGTGCCTGGCTGCGATCTTGGCGGATGATGGCGGCGTCTTGGACGTCGTTCCCTTCTCGAGCCATCGTCGTTGCATGTCACGTCAACCTGATTGGGAAGCTCCGGGGGAAACCCTAGATCTGGGTCTACCGGATCGGACGATGACGGTGCCTTCGGTGTCGTTCTCCCTCCTGGGGGCATCATTTTGGAGAAAGTGCTGGTTGGAGGGGACAAGAGGAGGAGCGGTGTTTCATCTTGCCCATTGATGACGGCGGATCTCGGCGGCGTGGCGCAGTGGAGACTCGGCGCCCGATGAGCGAAGATGGACTCGCGCAGGAGGGTGACGCTGTCTGGTGTCGTGGTGGCGTCGGCGACAGCTAGACCAGGCAAGGTAGATGCAGCAGTACAACTCTGAAGATGAATTGGTGGCAGGTGGCTGCGGCGGCCTCATACCCGGGGGGCGTCCTGGTTGAGGAGCACGCCGGACTAGTGGGTGCCTATACCCGTCAGGCGTCCTGGTTGGGACCTCAAGTCTTAGATGTTAGGTTTGTCTGCGAGGTCTGTTTGGTATTAGGCCTAGACTTCCAGCGCTCCTTCATCAACTGGATAGGAGTAGCGAGAAATGTTGCTTAGACGGTGGCTTTAGTCTTACTGTTGTATGACTTCGTAAGGTCTTGAGTCAATAAGTAATAACATGGTTGTATGCATCGTCCAGATGCAGAGGCCGGGGATCTTCCTTCTTTTCTAAAAACGTATAGAGGGGTTGTAGCTGATCTTTTGTTGCCACTTCTAATCATTGTAGTCTTCAAGCTTTGAGCATCAGTCTAAACCTAGAAGAGAGAATTAAGCACAAACATATTCATCTGTTGTGAAAAGCTAAGTTTTGCAGTTTAAACCTTGTGTTCTCGGCTGGGTAGTTTGTCATGTGTTTTCATCAGACATGGTGCATTCAGCTTTGCCAACTGCTATCTTCTTCCCCTTTGACAGTTCAGGCCCTTTCCTTACTCATATTGATCCCTCTGTTGTTCCCTTAGCCGCGCTGACATTTTGACACATGCACAAGAGGTGTGATTGAACAAAATGAAAACGAGTTACTTGCGATTGGTCGACACTGTTATTTTGTTTGTTTTTGTGTGCATCAGACCGGGGGGTGGGGCGGGGCAGGGGGGCTAAATGGACTTTTCTGGTAGATTGTGCAGAATATAGTAAGAACAGATTTTACACTAGCTGGCATCAGTTAGTTTGTATGAAAACTGAAATAGATTTTTCTTCAGCACTCCAATAATGATAGCTCCACAAGCAGAAGCATCGAACTACTTTACCAAAAAATGTCAGTTTAGTCCAAGAGCAAGGTTAATAGAAACGCCGGCTGTACATCTATGCCATGTCAGCAATAGCCTCTGTAAAAGTAACCTCGTGTAATAGGCTGGCTCTATACGAGCTGTTGCATGACCAGAGTAATCAATGTTTGTATGCATGGAGAGAAAGTAAAATACAATTGATTGGATGGTGAGACATAGGGGACTGTGAACAGCAGGGCTAGCACTGGCTTTGGGCTGCAAGCGAGCGGCTATTTCTCGGGTCCTATGCTGCAGCCGGGCGATTGACAAAGTGCTCGCTCTCTTCTCTTTCATGCATTTACTCTCCTCCAGCTCAGAATTTTGCTGAGGTGGAATCGCTTGTAGCCTGCTAAGTAGGACTATTGTACTTGCTCTAAGCCCGGACCTTCTTTTCCCATTTCAATGAATGAGATTGCACTTCTTTCGGATTGGTGGACATAGGAAAGCGTTTAGTTAAGTTGCACTTAAACTTAAATTTTTGGAACAATTTTGAAAAATAGTTCTTCTGAAAAAAAGTTCGCAGATATGGAAAATAGTTCTCAGAATTTCAAAATGTTCACGAATTTTTTTTAAAAGTCGAAGATTTGAAAAAAGTTTGCAGATTTAGAAAATTTCCCTGATTTATAAAATGTTCACAAATTTTAAATATGTCAGCGAATTTGAAGACAAGTTCACTAATCTTGAAAAGGTTCACGAAAATGAAAACAATTCATTATTTGAAAATGAATAAAAGAAGAGAAAAGATAAAGAAAAACCTAACAAGAAAAATAAATAAAAATAAGGAAAAATAAAATAAAAAGTAGAACGAAAAAGAAATGGGAAAAAATAAAAAATACGAAAAACAATCAAAACCGAACAAGAAAAGCGGTGAAAAATGAACCCACAGATAACCCAGCCCGAAAAACCGGCAGGAGGAGAGATATTGGGCCACAGCGCGCTTAGATGGCAACAGGGTGTGTGCTCCCTGTACCATTTTGCACGTTGCGAGTTCAATTCCTTGCTTGGTCGTCCTTTTTTTGGGGGGATTTCCACGTGGCGTGCTGCAAACAAGAAACAACTCACTTTGCGCCCGGTGGTCCGACCCAGTCGCTTCGACCCCTCTGCGCCGCTCCCCTTTGTCCGGCCTGCTGCAAAGACAGAGCATGCACTCGCCCTAGGGTAACCTCTAGTTTGGTTATTGTTGTTTTTCTTTTGTTTATATATTGAAAATATTTTCTTCTTACAAAATATATTGGACATACTCTAAATGATTATACATCAGAAATTAATTTACTAAAAACTTTAAAAGCGTTCATCGCACATTTAAAGACAGTTCATGCAGTGCTAAAATAATGTCAGCATAACTTTTAGAAAATGTTGATATTCAAAAACTATAACGTGACAAAAAATGTTAATGATATTTATAAAAAAGTGTTTGCACAATGTAAAAAAATAATGTTCATCACATTTAAAATAATTATACAACGTAAACAAATATACTTATAATTTTCTAAAAATGTTCCTGCCATTCAAAATAATGTCCATGACATTTATGTTTGCATGATTTAAAAATATATTTGTGATGTTTAAGAAAACCCCAGTGTAAGAAAATGTTGACCTAGTTTAAAAAACTGTTTAATACAACTTAAAAAGATAAATGGTTATATATAAAGAATATTTTGGATGTTTTCACAAAAAAATAAAAAATATATTTGTAAACAATGTTCGTAATATATAGAAAAAATGTTCAACATGCATCAAACATTATTCCACGTGTATGTGAAAAATGTACAACTTGTACTAAAAAATACTACATGTATTTAAAAATAAAAAACAAATAGATTCAAACAAATTTGATAAAGAAACATAGGAAAAAAACAACATGGAAGATCCTAGTACCGGTCCAAACCGGTCTAAAGAACCTTCTCAAAACCGCCTTAATGGGTTGGCCCATGAATGCCACCAGGCGGCCAATGCCAGAGGCGAGGCAAAGCTACATATATTGTAATAAGTAAGATATAGCTCCAGTGTCTGCTGAAGGCGAGACAAAGCAACTCCCTTCTTTTCATGGGACCTGCGAGCTGCTCCAGCCAACTAATAGGCTTTTGACGAGGGCTGCTCCAGACTATGGAGAAGAGAAACCTAGTCTTTTTATATGGGTTGCTACACGGTAGAGAAAAAAATTGACTAGCATGAAATTTGTTTTCAGCTAACTGACGAATTTTAGTTCATCATCAGTGTGTGTCCTTCAAGAGAAAAAATAGTCAACCGACTAGCTAATAGCCGACTGATGCGAGAAGAAAATTGGCCGCCTTTCAAGTTGTTAGATTTCGTGACAGAGATGTCTGATCCATGAGCCACGCCAATTGTACCAGAATGTTTACAATTTAAGCCGTGTTGCTTCCATGACTACATATGCGACACTGCAACCTTCACCAGCTGAGCACTAGCGGAGGACCCCTTCGGCCAAGGTAGGGCGCCGCCCTATCTTTATTCTGTGCAAAATATGTTCTATATGTATGCATATAAGCTCGTTGCTATGTTCCGTGCAAAAAAACAGAAAGTAAGGCCTAATCTAAGCCGGCGACTTGCGGCGCACGCCGGCCGAACGCCACGAACGGCATACCCATCGCTCTTATATCTCAAGAAAAAAAAAAGCATACACATCGCTCCAAGATGAGGCGTTGCAACTCGACTCCTCCTCAATGTAGGTGACGCAGTGCTTGACATGCACGCTTCCCTCTTCGAGTCCGATTCCACCTCAGCGACCTTCCGCTGGATATAAGCCTAGGGGCGGCTCCCTCAGGGCACTCGCAACACAAGAAACACCCTCGCCGAGCCCTCGTCTCGTTCTTCCGCGCAACCTTCAGCACGCCCGCTCTCATGGCGCAGTGCTCTTCCTCGGCGTTGCAGGACCAGATCCGTAGTGATCTCGAGCGCCGCAGGAAGATCGTCAACGCGGCCAAGGAAAGAGTTGCAAGGAAGTCCTTTGCGTCGCCCTCGCCGTCGCCACGCCAATCGGCGCTGATCTCTTCCACGTCAACCGGCGCTGTCACCAAGAATCGGGCCAACGCAGGGAAGGAAGGGGTGGCAAACAAACGCTCTGCTCCGCCGCCGCCGCTGCCGCAGCGACCCGCGCTCATCCCGTTCGCCAGAATCGCCTCAACCAATGCTGCCGGCAAGAAGATCCCTTACTTGGACCTGGGAGAAGCTCCGAAGAGGACGATGACGACCCTGATCTCGTCCACCATGAAGGTTTCTGCCGTAGCGAGCGTGAGAATTCCCGAGAAGTCATCTGCCTCTCCATCAGCATGCCGATCCGCGTTGATCTCTTCCATCTCAAACGGCCCTGCCGCCGTCAATCCGGCAAACGCTACGAAGGAAGCGGTTGGAAAGAAACGCTCTACTCCGCCGTCGTCGCTGCCAACGACCAATGCTGCCGGCAAGAAGATCGCTTACATGGAGCTGGGAGAAGCTAAGAGGAGATGCGCTGCCCCGCCGCGCTGATCCCCACCGCGTCGATCCTCGCTGGTCCCGACCGCGCACTTGTGGGCTTTTGCTATATTCAGTAGATCAGCGCCCTATCCGATATCAGTACTGAAAAACTGGTGAAACTCTCTTGTAGGAGTAGTTGATCAGATACTTTGAATTTTTTTTGAAAAGGAGGTATACCCCCGGCCTCTGCATCTCTTGATGCACACAGCCATTTATTAAAAAGTATCTCAAAGGTTTCAAAGGTTCCAAACGGATGTCTCAAAAATAAACAAAGGTCGTACTAAGCGAAGAAAAGCCACAAGCGGCCAAAAATAAAAATCACAACCGGCGCCAGCAAGACTAGGAGACTAAACGTCTATTTTATTACTGGACCGCCATCCAAACCGGTTGTAAGTATCCCGTGCAACCATCTCCCATCGGCTGCACCCAATATCCATATGCTCCCTGTGGTCCGCAGGATTGAGTAATGACCACGTACGGATCCAAGTAGACGCTCTGAAGATGACCTGCAAAAAGTTAGTAATGGTTTGTCTGTTAAATGTAGCGTCATTGCGAGAATTCCATAGAGACCAAAGTAATGCACATGCTCCCACTCGGATATGTGCCGCGGACTTTGGCTCCACTCCAGTCAACCAGTTATCAAACAAATATGATATCGTGCGAGGTGGAGTTATGTTGAATGTAACATGGATGGTTCTCCAAAGCAGTTTAGCAAGTGGACATTTGATAAATAAATGTTCTATTGTTTCATCCTGATCACAAAAGCAACATCTTTTACTTCCTTCCCACTTACGCTTAACTAAGTTATCTTTAGTAAGAATGACACCCTTATGCACAAACCACATAAAAACTTTTATCTTCAAGGGCACCTTAACTTTCCAAATATGAGCCGTCCTCGGGATGGTCCCGGTATTAATCAAATCCATGTACATGGATTTAACCGAGAAGACCCCTGAGCTGGAAAGCTTCCATTGCACAGTGTCTGATACATCCGAAAGGTTAACCTCCATTAACCTACGCACAAGATGTATCCACCTAGTCCAACGGTCGCCAATAACAGACCGTCTAAACTGTATGTTAAGCGGGATAGTACCCAACACTGTAGCAACGGAAACCTCTTTCCGCTGCGCAATGTTGTAAAGGGATGGATACTGTAAGGCCAGCGGCGAATCTCCTAACCAAGTATCCTCCCAAAATCGAGTATCCCGTCCATTCCCGATGATAAATTTGATCCTGTTAAAGAACACTACTTTCGTCCTCATAATCCCTTTCCAGAATGGTGAGTCAGTCGCTTTTACCGTAACCTGGGCTAGTGTTTTGGCATAGAGATATTTGTTACGCAATAGCTGAGCCCAAACTCCGTCACTTTCTGTGCATAACCGGTACAACCATTTGCTGAGTAAGCACCTATTTTTCACCTCCAAGTTTTCAATCCCTAAGCCTCCCTGGTCCTTTGGTCTACAAATTACATCCCACTTTGCCAAACGATACTTATTTTTGTTCTCATCAATTTGCCAGAAGAATCTAGATCGATAAAAGTCCATTCTTTTCCGTGCCCCAACCGGTACTTCAAAGAAAGAGAGGAGGAACATGGGCATACTTGTGAGTACAGAATTAATAAGCACCAATCTTCCTCCATAAGACAAAAGTTTGCCCTTCCAGCAACTTAGCCTCTTTTCAAATCGATCCTCGATACATTTCCATTCTTTATTTGTGAGCTTACGATGATGAATCGGAATCCCTAGGTACGTGAAGGGTAGTGTGCCTATTTCACAGCCAAATAGCTGCTTGTAGGTTTCTTGTTCTTCTCTGGCGCGTCCAAAGCAAAACAGCTCACTTTTATTAAAATTAATTTTCAACCCTGATAGTTGTTCGAACAGGCATAGCAATAACTTCATGTTTCTGGCCTTAACAAGGTCATGTTCCATGAAAATGATGGTATCGTCGGCATATTGAAGAATGGACACCCCACCCTCAACCAGATGTGGTATGAGCCCCCCTACTTGACCTTCCTGTTTTGCTCTATTAACAAAAACGACCAACATGTCAACCACGACATTAAAGAGAATTGGCGACATCGGGTCTCCCTGTCTCAATCCTTTTAACGTCTGGAAATACTGGCCAATATCGTCATTTACTTTGATGCCTACACTACCCCCTTGTACAAATGATTCAACCTGCTTCCTCCAGGCCTCATCAAATCCTTTCATACGTAAGGCCTGCTGTAAGAATGACCACTTCACTTTATCGTATGCCTTTTCAAAATCCACTTTGAAGACCACTCCATTGAGCTTCTTCGAGTGAATTTCGTGTAAAGTCTCATGAAGAACGACCACTCCCTCGAGGATGTGTTGATCTGGCATGAAGGCAGTCTGTGTTGGCTGTACCACCGAATGAGCAATCTGAGTCAGACGGTTTGTACCAACTTTTGTGAAAATCTTGAAGCTTACATTGAGCAAACATATCGGCCTGAATTGCTCAATGCGAATCACTTCCGCCTTCTTTGGTAACAACGTGATAGTCCCAAAGTTAAGCTTAAAAAGCTGAAGGTGGCCATTAAACAGATCATTGAACATGGGCATCAAATCGCCTTTAATAATACCCCAACATTTCTTGTAAAACTCAGCTGGGAATCCATCCGGACCAGGTGCTTTGTTATTTTCCATTTGGGATATTGCGTCAAACACCTCCTTCTCAGAGAAAGGTGCAGTTATTACTTCGTTCTCTTCATCTTTCAGTTGAGGAATGTCGTCCACCATGCTCTCATCAAGGGCGACATAATTCTCAGCTGGGGCCCCAAACAATTTTTTATAATAGTTGGTAATATACATTTTAAGGTTTTCATGACCAACAATCGTACCCTCATCTTGTTCAAGTTGAATGATTCTCTTCTTCCTATGTTTCCCATTGGCAATCATATGAAAAAATTGAGTATTATTATCTCCTTGAACCACCTGTCGCACTTTCGCTCTACGTGCCCATTTCAACTCCTCCTCTCTAAGAAGCTTAGCTAGCAAAACCTCGGCTTCTCTTTTAGACACCCGCTCATCCATATCCAACACAGTACTTTCAGCTTTTATATCTAGGTCATTGAGGATCTTTAACAATCTTTCTTTCTCCTTTCTATAAACCCCGCTATAGTTCTTAGCCCATCCTCTCAAGAACTGTCTAAGATGTCGAATCTTATTCTGCCACCGATCAATATTTGTCTCTCCCCTTTGTTCCGCTGCCCATTCCCTTGCTATCAATGCAAGGAAATCTTCTCTCTCAAACCACGCAGTTTCGAAAGAGAAGACATTCTTGTTGCCTTGGTGAGCCGCCTCACCAGAGTCTACAAGAAGGGGCGTATGATCAGATATTCCCCTTTGTAGCGCCTGCACCATCACAAGAGGGAATTTTTGTTCCCATTCTATACTTGTGAGAACTCTATCAAGTTTTTCATACGTTGGATTTGGAAGATTATTTGCCCAAGTAAATTGCCTGCCTGTGAGATCAATCTCTCGCAGGTCCAGGCTTTCAATAATCGCATTAAACATGAATGACCATCTGCCATCAAAATTGTCATTATTTTTCTCTTCTCGTCTTCTAATAATGTTAAAATCACCACCAACAAGAATAGGTAAGGTATCATCCCCACAAATCCTAACTAAATCTGCGAGGAAGTCCGACTTTAGCTCAGGCTGTGCCGCACCATACACAGCCACTAAAGCCCACCTGAACCCGTCAGCTTTCGACCGCACATGGAACTTAACTGCAAATTCCCCCCAGAAAACATCAAGCACCTCCAGAGACTCGCAATTGACACCTAGGAGGATCCCGCCAGATCTTCCCCGAGGTGGCAAGCAGTGCCAATCAAAATCAAGACCTCCTGAGATCGTTCCAAGAAACTGCGAAGTAAAATTCGCCCTACCAGTCTCTAGCAACGCAATAAAATCAAGTTTGTAATCCCGAGATGCATCCACCAAAAACCTATGTTTAGCCAAGTCCCTTAGACCTCTGCTATTCCAAAATATGCCTTTCATGAATCATCATGAAATTTCTTCTTAAACTTAATCCTAGCACTTCGACGCGCCGCAGAAAGGCCATACACCTTTTTTTGCCGTTTACGCGTTGGAGGCTGAGGGAGGATCAAAGAGTCCGCATGACTAATGCCCTCGGCAGAACCTACAGGTGAAGACAGAGAGGCCGCATGCCCCTCCTCTTCCAAAGTCTCCTCATGTAGAAGGTTTGCAGGAACTAAATCCTCGCATAAACCCTCCAACTCACACATACCCAACTCATTTATCTCACTTTCTTGCATTGGTTGGACTGCGCTAAATTATTAAGCATCGCCATTGCTCTATCAGTTTCTAAATCAAGAAGCTCATTGATAGAAGTAACTACTTCGCGGTTGTTGGCACCTAAACAAAATCCCAATTTATCCGCTCTATGCAAGATATCATCTTCAGAAAAATGTAAAACTGAAATATCGGTATTTAAAGACAAACCTGTAGAAGCCTCCGTGTCGCGGATTTTGGCCATCCGCATGGCGCGGCCAAGCTGAAACTCATCCGCATCCGGCTGCTCCTGGATACGCCGGCTGGAGCGCCTCCCTCCCGCCGCCGGATCTGGAATACCCCCAAAGGCCACCACCTCTGGGATAGAAGAGTCCGTCCCCCATCCAGCGTGAGGTGCAGAAGGTAGCACCGGAAAGCCCACCATCGGCTCCGGTTCCGGACCCGTACCCGAAGCCGGCACCTCCACTGTCGTCGCCTCCTGCGACACCTGTGTAGAAGTCGCATCCTCCATCGGAGTTAGAGCAGAAGAAAGCCCATACCCCTCCACGACCACATCCGCCTCGTGCGGTCGTTTAGGTGAAGGAGTAGCACGCCGAGGTGTGACGTCCACCGAAGAAGGAAGATCTGGGGCCGCCTGCCTCGAGTCGCTTCCCTTAGATGACATCTCTGCCATAGCATCAGATACTTTGAATGGCCGACAATTGTTCTCCTGGTGACACGCGCTTGCTTTTCATCGATTGATGCCATGGCCGCCAACACTGATTTGCCTGTCTTACTGAAGCTGATTCCCAGTTCACTAGCAATAGCTGCCTATTTGTTCCAATGTAAAGTTAAAGGATTTGACACCCTTGTGTTTGTAAATATAACGGTGGCTTGTGCCAAGCTGCCAAGAAAGTTGTCTGTGAGGAAAATGCGCCACGGTCTCCATGATGTCAAGCTTTATTATCGACTTATACGAAATGTCAACCACAGCTATACGTAAGTTGCCTGAAAAAATAAATTTGGATCAGTCGATTTTTGAGCCATTGATTTCTGCTTTAAGATTCATGTTTTTTTTATTGTGTCTGCCGTCATGTTTTGGGCTGAATGGGTCAGTCCATTTCTTAATGCGCTGAGGCCCATTCTGTATTTCTTAATGGCTTTTCTTTTCCTAGTCGTTTTTTTTCTGGCTATTTCTTGGGTTGTTCATTAAGTGTAAAATGCATCCACGCAAGGACTATACAACATGTCACATGTTTATTTCTAGGTATTTCCTGTTGCATGGGTATTATAGTGTAAAAAATACACTCTTACATGTTTATTTCTTACATATTAAAAAGTGCAAAGTTTTGGTGCAAGTTTTCTTTTTATTTTGTTTCTATTCTACTTCAAAAAAGTTCATGATTTTGGTTATGTTTCACTTTGTATTTCATTTTCTTTCTGCTTTAAGGTTGATACAAAGGCTAGTAATTCATTCTTACAAGGAAATTTCCTATTTATGATATTCCACTATTATATACCTATTCTTGCATATTATTAAAAAGCGCAATTTATGTATAAATTTTGTGCAAATCCTTCTATTATTTTCTTCAATTTCTCGTCAATTTTTTCTTAAAGTGTAATTCCAATGCCACTAATGAATTATTTCTTATGAAACTTAATTATTTTATTTTAGTTTTTTTATTGCATATTATTTCCATTAGGAAAGTGTAGCAATTGTGCAAACAAAAAAAGTGACTGACCCAAAGGTTACATAAAGAGAGAATGAATTAGTGGAAATGGTATCACCATTTAAAAATAAAGTAAATGGGAAAAAGAATCTAAAACAAACAGTGAAAAAATTGCACAAAATATACATAAAAATTGCACTTTTTAAAAATATGCCAGCATATAGAAGCGAAATTTTCACAAAAAATATTATAAGAGCAAATGAATTAGTGGCATCGGTATTACCCTTAAAGTAGAAAGAAAATGAAATAAAGAATAAAACAATATCAGATTTTTTTTTCAAAATAAATAAATTAGTGTTGTTAGTATTTTTTTAGGAAAAAAGAAACTAAATTTTTTAAAACATGAACGAAACTTTGCACCGTAATTGCATATCTTTATAATATGCAAAAAATCATATAATCATCAAATTTTGACACATATTACACTCACCCAGCATCCCAAAAATGCGCATAAAAGAAAAATAAATAATAATAAGGGAAAGATTAAGACAAAAACACATAAAAACATAAAACAAAGAAGCAGAGAAAGAAAAATGCTATGTCGCACTGGAATGGGCTTAGGCCCGTAAAAGATTTGATTGGCCCAAATATGGGTCAATCAAAACAAGAAAAGCCCGAGACAACACACAGACTAACCCAGATACAATTGTTACAAGTGTGCGGGCAAAGCAAAAGCAATTCCGCTATGAGTGTATGTGGGAGCGGGACACACGGTTTGGAGGCATGCTTACTGAAGCATGGAATTCAATGGGAAGAGCCCATACCGTTACAGAATTGTCGGACAAGCTGGCCTCAGTTGCTGGCAGGTTGCAAAGCTGGGGACGAACCACTTTTGGTGCAGTCCGGTCTGAACTACGCCGTCCACGAAAGCAACTAGAGGAGATGCGTTCGCTTCCCAACCGCACGGGACCATCGGATGAGGAGGAGAGGGTGGAAGCCCGCATGGTAGAACTTTGTCTAAGGGAAGAGATCATGTGGCGCCAGAGGGCGCGAATTCAATGGCTTGCGGAAGGGGACAACACCACCAAAATTTTCCACCGCAAAGCTAGTGCTCGTAAAGCCAAGAACCGCATTGTCGAGCTGCAACGACCGAATGGAACTACCTGCACGGACGAGCACGAGATGGCGGACATGGCTACATCCTTCTACAGTAACTTGTATGCCTCAGAAGATGCGGTGGATATCAAGGAAGTCCTTTCTCACATACCCCCAGGGGTAGACGCTTCTATGAACGCCTCACTTAGTGCACAGTACAACAATGCCGAGGTGAAAGCGGCTCTGTTTCAGATGTTTCCGACTAAGGCTCCAGGGTCTGACGGTTTCCCTGCACACTTTTTCCAACGGCAGTGGGAGTTGTGTGGTGATGAGGTTACTGCTATGGTGCTCTGAGTTCTTAATGGAGAGGATTCCCTGGAGGAGATCAACAAAACGTTCATTGTTTTAATTCCCAAGATTGCTAGTCCAAACAATTTAGCACAGTTTCGACCGATAAGCCTCTGCAATGTGATCTACAAGATTGCATCCAAGGCGTTGGCAAATCGGCTCAAGCTTATTCTCCCTCATATCATCTCCGAAGAACAGTCGGCATTTGTACCAGGACGTCTTATTACGGACAACTTCATATCATCCTATGAATGTCTCCACTATATGAAAACAAGGAAGCTGAAGGGTAACAGGTATTGTGCCTTAAAACTTGATATGATGAAGGCCTATGACATGCTTAAATGGAATTATCTGGAGAGAGTTATGCTCAAACTGGGGATCAGCCCACATTTTACACAAACAATGATGAGGTGTGTTACATCTGTCTCCTTTTCGGTCATCTTTAACGGAGGCAAGCAAGAGGAGTTCAGGCCCTCCCGAGGACTCATGCAAGGCTGCCCTATATCCCCATACTTATTTTTATTGGCCGCTGAAGGGCTTTACTACCTCCTGAAATCCACAAGACCAGATGAGATTGTCAATGGTATCACGGTGGCAGCTGGCGCACCCTAGGTAAATCACTTACTTTTTGCAGATGACAGCCTTTTATTCTTTAATGCTACACCGGAGATGGCAAGCAGAGTGGATACCCTTCTTCAAAGATACTGTGCGGCTTCAGGGCAACGTATCAACAAGGAGAAATCCTCCATATTCTTTAGTAAAGGTTGTTCTGAATCCTCGAGGCAAGAGATCAAGCAAATACTTCAAGTTCAAAATGAGAAATTGTCCAAAAAATACCTTGGCCTTCCTGCCGATGTGGGCAGAGCCAAAGAGGGGTCCTTTAAGTATCTTAAGGACATGATTTGGAAGCAAGTGCAAGGCTGGATGGAGATGACACTTTCTGTTGGAGGAAAGGAGGTGCTCATCAAGTCCGTTGCTCAAGCAATCCCTACATACTCTATGGCTTGTTTCAAGCTTCCTAGCCCACTAGCCCCGACGCCGAGGAGATTTTCTCCGCCGAAGTTGCACCACTGCCCCCACCACCGCCGATCTTCCGCCCCCACCCCCACCCGATAGATGATGGGGTAGCCGTCTGGCGAACTCCTTCCTTCCCTCCGGCCTCCTTCCAGCGAAGCTCAAAATCGATTGACCCAAAACTCGAAGTCAGTTGACTGACATCTAGCTATTATGGAACAAAATAGCTCATGCACAGGCATTCATATGCATGCAAAAACTAACCAAGAGCTATGCTCATGCTACACAAGTATCTTGGCTTGCAACGGCACCAACTCAGCGTCCAACGGGTCCTTATTTTCAGTAAAATTCCACTATTTACCCCATGTCTCGTGTTTGTGACAATATTACACCATTTAGCAAAAAGTATCAATTTATATCCTATTTAAGCCAACCTGTGCCATATTTTAACACATTTAGTTTTGGCGCCATATAGACGCCGAATAAGGTGATTCCTCACCCTTTGCGCGCGCAACGCCAATCTCGACCACACATGCTACGTGCGGATCCGAGCCGGCTGGCCCACTGGACCCAGGCCTGGAAAATATATTCCTCCTTCACCGGCCGGTATACAGATCAAACTAGTAGAATGCCCGTGCGTTGCCACGGCCATTTAAAATAATTTGTTAAAGTTACATATAAACATAATGCATGTTAAAATTCGTATGTATAAAAATAAAAAGTAATAATCGGGTAATAATTGAAATCCCTGTTATTTGTACTGTGATAGAAACGGTAATGTGCAAAGATTCTTAGGTGAGTCTATGTCATCAATCAGTGCCTATCTTAGTCGACATTTTCAAATCATCATTCGAATCCATCAGATCAAAATCCATTAGTTTTATCTCCGTTCCACAAATGTGAAACATATAAATTATAAACAAGGCCTGGCAGAGACAAAGCTTGGGTCCTCCTGTTGCACCGTCTACGCCGGCACCGCCGGTGGTCGTGAAGGAGGAGGAAAAGGAGGAAGTCGCGCAAGTGGCCACCCTTGAGGAAGCCAGCCGACGCCAGATCGAGGAGTCCAAATGCTTGGAGGAGTCATATTGGCCTCACATGGCGCAGGCGATGACCGATAGCGTTGCCGACGTTGGGGCCAATGCACTGCCGACGCCTCCCGTGCAAAGCATGGAGGCCACCGCCTCCACCCCCTCCTCGGGCTGAGGGCCAAACGTACATGTGGACGACGTCTAGTGTGCCCGTGTATGTGGCTGCTCCGCCTGTTTGGCTGGGCGTGTAAGAGGAGGTGCTGCGCCAACACCTCCTGGAATGGGAGTCGCGGGCAATTGAGGCGGAGCGCGAGCGCATGATGCAGGTGGAGGCCAATTAGAGCTTGACGCGGAGGCCGAGCGTCGCGAGCTTGAGGAGGAGGCGACCCAGAGGGTGGCAACGACACAGACACTGACAGCTCAGGCGTCCCAGCAGGTGGAGGCTCTGGATGAGTACCAGGAAGCCTTTCTGTGGGCGCAGGCGCCAGAGTATGTCGACCTCACCAACGAGGATGATAACGCCTAGATGCATCCTAAATCCGCTGTCTGCCGTCCTTTTTTGTTTTTATTTTAAGTTATTATTATGTAAGTGGACTTTGGGGACATTTAAATTATTAAGTTTATCTATTTTAAATTTTATTTTGGATTTTAACTTTCTTTTGGTCGCAAATTTGGAGATGCGCCGACCATGTTGGATGCAGAAACCACATTCAGGCTATTAACCGGTCTGTTTTCGCAACTTAAATGAACAAAATCCGGATAAAACAGACTTCTTTAGTAGTCGCGCGGTGGAGTTGGCCCAAGTCTCAGCAGTTTGGCCTTGAATCGTTGTTGTCCCTTGGATATGGAATGGACGTTGGATGTATAGGCGCATGTTACGCAAGGCAAGTCAACTGAGCTACTGCTCTCGTTGGATGTCCACCGCAGCTACTGCTCTCGTTTTCTCCCCTCACAGCCGCTCCTCTCTCCCTCAGGCTCTCAGCCACTCCTCTCCATGGCGCCTCCCCTTCCCTCGACGTCGTCCGGCCCCTCCTCTTCCCGCCACGGCGTTGACCGACCCCTCCTCTCCCCACCTCGGTAGCGAGCCCACGCGCCCGCCGGTATGGCATCCTGTGTAGCCAGATCCGGCCGGTCGGTGCAGAAGGGTTCGCCGCTCTCCGTTCGTGCCGGATACGCAGCTGGCCCGTCCGGATGTGGGCGGGACAACCTCGGGCACAGCTTTGCGGCGCGACGAGGAAGAGAAACGCCGCCCTCGTCGTCGGCCCCGGTCTTCTACCCCAGCTGAGCACCAGAGCATAGTCGCGCTGCCGCGCGGTCGATCTGCATGACGAGGCCATTCCAGGCCGATTCCCGGTGCGAAGGTGTGCATACCGTTGCGCGGAGGGCGACCACACCGGCGACACGACCTTCTGCTCGCCGTACCGCTGCACAGCATGCCTATGGTAGAATCAAAGGTAATCTAACTTTCAACCAAGGCTGTACATGTGACCTATATCAACACAACCATTAGTATTCATTCTTTAGTAATTTTGGCACTTCTAAAGTGACGATCGTAGATATTGAAATCAGTGAAGATCTTGTCATGCTGTCAGTTGATGACCGGTGTGGTATGGAGCTAGATGAGACTGACCTGGCTGTCTGGCTTTTGGAGGCTGCAACGGAAGAGTTCATTCAGAAAAAAGATACAGGCTTTAAAGATGTTTGTGAGTTTTTAGTTCCAAGATATCAAGAGGAAGACAAGTCTTCTAGAATTGTCAAATCTCTGTCATTTTCAAGATTGAGTTCATCAAATTCAGGTTTGTTTTGAGAAGTTTTCTAGAATTGTCAAATCCCTGTCATTTGCATTTACTCAAGTGAAAAGAGAATCTCAAGGGAGTGAACCTGCTATTGTTAAATCTAGTGATGTGATTAAAGATGACATTGCTGCTGAACCTAGTGACACCGAAATAGCTGATGTGTCTAACGGTAATTAGTCTCTGAATTTTGACAGTGCAGACTACTTCTTTTCATACATATGCAGTTTTATCTCGCCTCATAATTTGAGTTTATTTATTTTACTGATGCTATTTGTAAAATTGTAATTGCGCTTACGGATAATGCCCCTTGATTTTGCTTTCTGCCTAGACTAATTCTGTCTACAACCTCTTGCATGTATTTTTCCCCGATGGTTATCTAAAATGGTTTTTGTCCCTTTATTTGTAAATAACCAAACAACTTTCTTCTACTTATAAAGAGTGCTGGAGCTCATGGCCTTGCCTAAGAAAAACCATCTATAATTGCTAAGTTTAGAATAATAGGTGAGCTACTTTGTCTCGGGTATACAATGCAAACTTCCAGACCATAAGCTAGATATGCAATGATTTTTTCTTACTATTACCATGTTTTTTCAATTTATCAAGCTCCAGCCCAAATATCCGATAGTATTTGGTCTGCAGTTAGTGTACTAATTAGTTGGATATTTGAGTAGTATTGTCAACAGTAATAACTTTTACATGTTTGCATTACTTCCAAGAGTAACACCTTTAGGAGATCTACTGGTAGGAGCTAGGGCCCTACCAGATCTAGGGCGTAGGTTGTAGGGGAAGGAGGGGGAAGGACGAGGGCTGGTGTGCGGCGGCCGGCGGCGTGGCGCCGTCCTTGCGACGGGAGCAGCGGCGGCTAAGGCAGGAGGCGGCTAGGGTTTAGGTCTCCCGGCTCCCTAAGGGAAGCCGAGCAAATTATGATTGCTTCTTGCTTGATTAGATCGATACATATCCTCTCCTTATATAGAGAGGTTTACTTGACTCCTAAGCAAACGATAAGATAATTGGGCTAAGCCCCTAATAACGATAAGATAACTTGGGGCCACAACCCATTGGGCTAAGCCCCTAATATGACGGTCATAACACTTCTCCCCGCCTGCACAAACAGCTCGTCCTCGAGCTGTAAGGTGGGGAAGCGCTTGCTGAACTCCTCGCGGTGGTCAACCAGCGTCAAACACCTTTGCGACAGCTGGGGCGGTCAGGTCGGCGGCGACGGCGTCCTCCTCAATGTAGTCTGCAGCCTCCAGGTAGAAGAGTCGCGGGCAGATGTGGCCGGGCGTGTAGGGCTCGTCGCAGTTGAAGCACAACCCTTGGCGGCGACGCTCGAGTAGCTCGGCCGAGGTGAGCCGGCGGAACGGGCGCGCCGCGGTCGCGGTGAGGGGTGCCGCGGAAGCCTGAACAGGCCGACCCGGAGCGGGATCTGGCCAGGGTAGCGACCCAGTGGCCCGGGACGGTGACTCCTGCTGGACGGCCACCACGCGGCGCTCGAACGCGCGGGCGTAGTACATGGCCGTCTGGATATCTTGGGGTCCCTGAAGCTCCACGTCCACGCGGATGTGATCCGGAAGTCCACCGACAAAGAGATCGGCCCGCTGCTGCGCTGTCACGCCCGACGCGTGGCATGCCAGGGCCTGGAAACGGTCGGCGAAGTCCTGAACCGTGGAGGTGAAGGAAAGGTGGCCTAGCTCCGCCAGGCGGCTCCCGCGGACCGGGGGCCCAAAACGAAGGAGGCAGAGCTCGCGCAAGCGCTCCCAAGGGGGCATGCTGCCCTCGTCCTGCTCGAGGGCGTAGTACCAGGTCTGGGCTGCACCGCGCAGGTGGTAGGATGCCAGCCAAGTGCGCTTCGACGCGAGTGTGCGCTGTCCACGGAAAAACTGCTCACACTGGTTGAGCCAGTTAAGCGGGTCCTCCGTGCCGTCATAAGTGGCGAAGTTGATCTTGGCGAACCGTGGCGGCGTCTGGGTCGGCGCGCCATGGCCAACCGGCTCGGCGGTGCGGAGCAGTGATGATGAAGGCGCCCGGTCAACGGTGGGGAGACCGTCATAGGCCCCCGCGGAGCCGGACGAGGCCCTAGACTGCAGCGTGGGTACCGGTGGGTCCCCGGCCTCCGTGTAAACTGGCGGTGGCGACGTCCCGGTTAGCCAGGCCGGGATCTGGGACGGTGACGGCGGAAACCGGACCTGCTGGATCGGGAGGCCTCCCGGTGTGGACTGGCCTAGTCCGGAGCTGGGCGGCGGCGATGGGAGCTGGACCGGCACGTGCGGCGCGGTTGGCGCGGCTGGGGCCGGCGCGGACCAGTGCGGCCACTGCGGCGCTGGGGCAGGCGCGGATGGCGCCGTGAGAACCGGCGTGGGCCACTGCGGCCAGGACGGCACTAGGGCGGGCGGCGGCTGAAACGATGGATGGGCCCCGGCGATCGCCGCGGGTACCGAGTACCAGAGCAGGTGCAGCAGCGGCGGAGGCGGCCCGCTGGGGTGCCCCGCCTGGAACGGCGGCAGCGGTGGCCCGCCCATTGCAAGCGCGCCCTGGGACGGCCACGACAGCGTGGGGTGGCCGTAGGCGGCGGTAGTCGCAGCCAGCGGAGGTGCGAGTGGCCCGGCCAGGTACAGATGGATGCCCTGGACGGCTGTCACGAGATCCCGCAAGATGCTGGTGGCTTCTTCCGGCGTGAAAATGGCGGTTGTCGGCGCAGCGGAGGTGACCGGGGCCGGCGGCGTGGGGGAACCGGCTGTGGTGACGGTGACCGGGGCCGGCGGCGGTGGGGAACCGGCGGTGGTCAGCAGTGCGGTGGTGATGATTGGCAGCGGCGGCGTTGGCGTTGACGAAGACATGATCGAGCCCGAGTCTCTGGATACCAAATTGGTAGGAGCTAGGGCCCTACCAGATCTAGGGCGTAGGTTGTAGGGGAAGGAGGGGGAAGGACGAGGGCTGGTGTGCGGCGGCCGGCGGCGTGGCGCCGTCCTTGCGACGGGAGCAGCGGCGGCTAAGGCAGGAGGCGGCTAGGGTTTAGGTCTCTCGGCTCCCTAAGGGAAGCCGAGCAAATTATGATTGCTTCTTGCTTGATTAGATCGATACATCTCCTCTCCTTATATAGAGAGGTTTACTTGACTCCTAAGCAAACGATAAAATAATTGGGCTAAGCCCCTAATAACGATAAGATAACTTGGGGCCACAACCCATTGGGCTAAGCCCCTAATATGACGGTCATAACATCTACTCATCTCTAATCATGCTACTCAAGGATAGGAACCGTAGGCTTCTCTATATATTTTTTCAGTGTCCTTTATTGGTGGTTCTATGATGTAGTCCAGATGAAACCAATTGCATGCATTGAGAAATAGAGTATAGCTAGATAAAGGTAAAACAGAACTTGACGTGGTTTTCCACTGAGCTGAAGAATAAAATAGACCACATATCTGGGAAGTAGATTGATATAGGACAGCTTATTCAGGGGCTCGAGCTTGTATAGTACATGGTGCAGTATTACTGATAAATGTAGTAGAATTGATTTCCTCTAATAGCATTTTTACCAAGGCCGCAGTATTTTCACTGCATTTCAAAAATACAAACTAACAAATTTGGCAATGGTAGCAAAAATAATTATTTCATGAGCTGCTTCCTATTTTAGCCAATATGAAAACATAAGCGACAGCTTTTTTCGAGAGTACGCAAAATGCTTATCTTAGCTTTATAGAAGGCAGGGGTTTGAGTACAAGAAAATGACAGTCCGTTGCGCACAACCCTGTCATAACACTCCACACCGGCTAGTCCGAAGACAGCACCACACACACAACAACAACAACTGAGCAGCAAGGCCGCGTCTCAATCAATGCTGCCGCCTCCAAGAAGAACATCTTCATCTTGACTTTCCTCGTTGACGCGCCATCCTAAAGGAGGTGGATGGCGGAATTTGGTCCGTCCCAAGAAAGGCATCGTCTTGGACACGCTAGCCATGGTGTGCATAGCGCCCCTGCAGAACAATCTTGGATAGCAGCGAGCGTCGGAGGAAAGCAACTTAGGACCTCCAAGCCGTGTCTCCAAACACGATACTCTCAACAGAGGGACAACGTCAAGGACGCCGCTATCGTGTCGGTCCAACTCCAAACCTAGGCTTTCACCTGGAGACATCAACCAAACCGGAATGAAGCGAGTACGGTGTCAACACACCTCAGCGACGCCTCCAAGGAGGGGAACAACACCCAGCTCCGGATCCCAATGTTCAAGAAAGCGGTAAGCGTAAGCGGAGCAGAAGGCCACAGCTTAGAGCAATGGCCGCTTAAGTGCGGCTTAACCGGGATTAAGCGTTTTTTTAAATTGGCCAGAATTTGGCTGTTTTCAATAATATGCAGAAGAAAATAGGTAACATGGTACATAAGTAACTGAAAATCTGAAATATCATATAATATTGAAGTTCAGTGGTTCACACACCATAGCAAATAGGCAAATAACACATAAGGATAAGGTTCAATCGTTCACACAGCAAGCAAAAATGCATAATATTGTCTTAGAATGAGCATATAAGATATATGGCAGCAGCCAAGCAGCAGCCCAAGCAGCAGCCAGGAGGAGCTGAACTGGTAGTAGTGGATGTCAAGGAGGACGAGGAGGAGCAGGAGGAGGAGCTGCCGGCGTCCAGATCTAGTAGCTGCTGAGGAGGAGTAAGAACGCCAGAGGAGCCGCCGCTGGATGCAGAGCAGAAGCAGCCGCCACAATGCTCTCTTCTTTCCCCTCCTGGAAACCCCAGTAACCCTAGCCGAACATGCCTCTTTTGGGCCAGGCCTTATATACCCCCCCTTTTCCCCTCCCGCCTGTGGGCTATTTCAGCTCCCGTCTGACCTTTGGGCCCGCCTTCTTCGCTTTTCTACCGCATAAGCGCACAGGGAACACTCAGCCAGCGCTTAGCGCTTAACCGATCGCTAAATCACGCTTTTTTCCGCTCAAACGCTAAAAGTTGCGCCTATGCCAAAAGCGAAGTGTTTAGCTACCGCTCAGCGCTTAAGCGACGCTTAAAAACGCTTTCTTGAACAATGCCGGATCCTCCGCCAGCCAGCATGCTGCTCCACCAGGACCCTCCACCAGGACCCTCCTCTCGCCGCCCGCCGCCTCTCAGCACTGTAGCCGCACGCCGCCCGATGAAGCCTCCTCTGCGCGAAGTCAGCGCCACCGGGCGCGGTCTCCTCCCGGCCGCCTTTGGCGGCCAGGGGCCGCCACCTCCGCCAGGGCCGGCGGTGTCAACGGCAGCGGCCGGGTGGATCTGGGGTAGGGTTCGCTAGCTAGGGTTTCGTCCCCTCGGGGTCGCCCGCGCGTGCGACCTGGGAGGGGTAACAACATGATTGGAAAGAGGCAACTGCCACAGGGACCTATTTATCATTTTCTTTGTTTTGCCAAGGTCTTCTCTGTAAAGGGAGACATCTATATTTGTTTCTAAATGATATGCTTTAATCACATGCCTTCTTCTCTTCTTTAGGAAAATCAGAGGTCCATCAATTTATGTATATAGTGGGTGATATTTTTGGTAACTTAACTTGAGCAACCTAATTTTGAAACATAATTTGAGAGACATAAATACAAACGATGTTAAGATCAAGGGCTTACCTGTGAGTTCAGAACCAGCAATCAGTTGATTGTTAACAGTCAATATGTATGATTATTTTTCTAAATTTTTTCTTTTCCTTCCTTGTGAAGGTATGCGATGATCGGCATTCTGAGCTAATCCCCTGCTTGGATAGGAATTTGATTATCAGATAAGGTTGAAGATGGATTTAAAACTGATGGAGCATCATGAGCATCATTGCCCTACTTATGAGACGCTTTAATTGCCTGATTCCACCGCCACAAGGCTATAAGGTCAGCAGACTATCCTTTCTTTCATTTTTTCGCCATCTCCTCATCTTAATTTGATTATGTCTCTGAGCTACAAAGTTGCTGGAGTTGGGTCCTACACACACCATATGAACATATATCTTCAAGCTGAACCACTTAATTTAGTGATTATACATTATGTGGTCAAGATGTCTTCTGCATGTAGATTTAGATTTGATCTGGCCACATGAAAATGATTAGAATTTTGTGCATACGACATCAACTGAGCAGTTAAAATATGTGGACACTTTACAATCAAGTGAACATTGGCATATGAAACAACTTCTGCTCCTTCGCTTCAATGGTTATATAATTGCCTAAGTACACGAGGTAGTGCTTGATGGTATGGCACAAATTAAAAATATACTCCCTCTGTAAACAACTTTAAGACGCTTAGTGATCTAAAATGTCTTATAAAACCTCTTATATTAGTTTACAGAGGTAGTACTAATTATATGCATTAAACCCTACCTGGAGAGTAGTTGAAGCAGGAAAAGTATGAATCATCATGTGAGAAGGATGTCTAGCGGGATGTAGTTGGGTTGGCTGGTTCAACAATAATGTTCAAACATATTCTCTACATAATTGTTAAACAGTAATGAAGTATGCGAAATCAATTTAATGTATGTAACAATTACTTTATATGTATTCATTGTTCATCCTAGCACTTAAACATTAAACCACCTTACCGGACATCGTAAGGGAATGTTGATTTTCATCTTGGAGCTTGACCGTACCCTCCTTTATTTTCTTCCGATAATCAGCTCGCCTCCGGGCGTTTACCTGCTCCCTTTTTTCTTAAGTCAAGATAACTCCTGTTGTCTGGTGCTCGTATGCTGGGTTAGACACTGAACATTCACGAGCACGAGCATTAAGCCCTACTTGGTTTCCCACATCGATATGGGAAGATTCTACAGCTAATGCGACAACAGAAAAGCCATAAGCTTTGTGGTAATACCATTTGCACAAGTTAGTTCATATGAAAGACGGATCGGGTACAGTTGTGGCATAAACCAGTGTGAGATTAGTGGGAGCCGGCAACGAAGCATCATTATGCATGTATGAGGTTCCCTGGTTGTCTGCATCATGTAAAAATAACAAATCTTGGACAGAACGAGGCAGTTTAATGCTAAACCAATTTAATACAAACCAGAATAACCACAAAGCATGATTATGTATGAAGGAGATTGGACCAAACGAGGCACTTTATTCCTTAAGATTCATACATTTGACAATGATGTGAAAAACAAAACATACTTACCTGAAAGCAGATGTGAAGGTTGATGACAATTTGTGTGTCGGGGTAGATTTGCCTGTTTTGGTCTGTCCAAGTAGCATCCATTCTGAGGGAGTACTATGCATTCCTACATGTAGCACGCTTGATCCATCTGATGTGTTGTTGCCCCCCTCCAAGTCTGCAAGGTATGAATGATCACATACAAAGTCTATGATACAGGTAAAAAAGTATGTTGACGATGTGTAACTCTTGTCAACACTGTCAGCTACGGGTATAATCTCTGTGTTGTATTCGTCAACATTTGTCCCATCCATATGGCCTGCAACACATTATGTATACACAATGCATTGTGAGAAGGGCATGATGTTTGTGGAACATATACCTGTAGGTATATCTGAGGCTGTTGTATGTTCAGTTGCCTTGCCTTTTAAATTCCCCATACATACCTATCAATTGCAGCTCCATGAGACCAAAAGATCATTGCTTGATATATGAAACAAAATAAAGTTGTACCCTAATGGACTGATACATGCTCTTTGTTGCAAATTAAAGTCCCCAACAGACTTTATGCTATTTACAAAAGAGTGTATTACCTCCTGATACAGTTTTGGTACTCTCATCTCCGGGTAGACTTATCAGATTGAGCATGGATCAAGTGGACAAATGGTAGACCCAATAGCCAGCAGGTCTCACAACACAGTTCTACCCTAATGACTGATTTGCTTTCTGAAGAGGTGTTCATGGCTGCTCACTGCTGGAGATCTGTGTTGTGTAGCACATCAGCGCCCAGCCAGTTTCAGCTGTTCCAGATGTACCGTGGTTAATGGCTGATGGCTCACATAATGAAGGCAGCAAGAAACCTGTGCGTGCGTGAAAATACCTAGCGCCGCTTTGCCTAGGGTTAATGGCTGTATGAACATGCAAATCTCCCTGGGGTTTGGCGCAGACCTCCACGTCTGGAACGAAGGCGGCGGCAGCCCCCTCTTGGACCTCGGCGGACAACGGCAACCTGGAGGTCCGCAATGAAGGCGGGGGTGACTCCGACCTCGGCGGCGGCGAAGGGATCCGCTACGGAAGCTATTTTTGGGCATGAAGGTGTGAGATGGAAAGGATCATATTGTATGGAAGTGTTTTTTTTGTGCAAGGGAGGTGTAAGATGGAAAGAACGAAAAGATTGATTGGCATTGCATATCTATTTGCGATTGCGATGCGATTTGATTCCTGTTGTGTATGGAAAGTATTATTTGGAAAGAATAATATTGTTCGGCGGCGGAGATCGATCTGCTCTGGGCGCGAGGTTTTTTTTGGCAGAGATGGGATGATGACGAAAAAAAACGATGGTGGGGATGACGAAAATAAACCAGCAAAAATAAACCGCGCGGACTATTCACTACGTACCTAGGCTACTGCCCGACGCCTCCACTCTCTCTCTCTCTTCCCCATTATCTCTGAGAATCCAGCCGGTCCTCCTCCCGTCCCCTCCCCCACAGCCGACGGCCCTCCCGATCTGGAGGCCTCCGGCCAGATCAGCTCCTCCATACCACGGCGTGCCTCGCGGTGTCCCCGGCTCGCTCGCCGTCACCCAGCTCGCTGCGGATCTGGCAAGTCCGCACTCACCAAGCCTCCCAACGTCTCTTGGCACCAGATCCGGCGACGAACAGGCTGTCTTGTGCCTCCTCGTCAAGCTCACGAGCTGGGATTGCCTCTTCTTGCTTGCCGATGGATTTGTAGTTCAAGGTGATTAGGATTTTATTGCAGCAGTGTAAAATTCATTGTTGCGTGATGGATCTAGTAGCACATGGATCCACCACGTTTAATCTTGGTCTTGTGTTCTCTGTGATGAACTTGCATGGGCTAGCTTGATCGATTTGTGTCCACAAAAAGGCTAGCACAATTTAGGCCCTCTGATTGTTTGTTGGGATTTTTTTAGGGTTATTGTTTGTTGGGATTTGACTACAAGCTGGATTAAGTTTTGTCTGCGTTAAGTCTGCCTTTCAGCTCTTTGATAAAATAAGCTGCAGTTTTTTTGAGGGGTAAAATAAGCTGCAGTTTATTTGTTTGCACTGACAGGCGAAATCCCTTTGTATAGACATGCTTTATTTCCAAGTTCTCAGCATAGATTGAAATTTTTTGGGCAGATTTGTACAAGAACTTTTTGGATGTCTGGATCGTCCTTTGCTGAAAACTGATGAAGGACTTTATCCTTTTACAAAGAACTTTGTTTCTACAAAGCGGTCTCTTTGTATAAATTGCTGAAAAACTTTATTGTTGTATGTAACAGAGAATGCTTTTTCTTGCCACATTGATGTTAATAGAACTTTATGTTTAACTAGCTGGCAGTTTGTATGAATCCTTGAATAACTTTGTGTACATGTGAATTTGAAGGTTATGAAAATAGTACAAAACTTTATGAAAGCAATGTATGGACTTTATCACAAGTTCAGTAGAACTTTTCTGACTTTTTGCCCCTTTGTTGACTATGCTAGAAAGTGGCATTTTTATGAATGTTACTACTACCATATTTTGTGACTTACGTATGAATTACCCACCAGATGTTTCAGAATGTTACAGAATTTGTATCTAAACTTGCATAGATAATGAGCAGCGCATCCCTCGTGACGAATCTGAAGGACATGGGCCATGGGTCTGATTGGCAGGAGAATCTATAGGCCATGGCCCCACATTTGCTGCAATACGGCTTCATATACACACAACAGAATATCACATGACCTGGGAATACACTGCTCGGCTGACAACATGGTGGGGCAGGTTGATTGGACAGCGCCCTAGATGGACGGCAAGGATACAGGTTGTGCGCGCAATCGGTTAGGAAAAATCCACTCCCGACGTCAGCCAGCTAATCTTAGGAAAATATCAACGACCTGGTCAGCTGTTGATTTGCACCGATACAATCTGCTTTGGCCACTAGATCCCTGGATGAACCATGCCATCGTTCTATCTCGACATGCACAAGTCTCCCTGGATGAACCATGCCACTGGGTGTACTGCAACGCTGCATCCCTGCTTCCCAGGCCGCGTACATGCTTGCACTAGCCAAAACCTTGAGGTCGCAGCAACGGCGTCGCCGGTCGATCAGCTCACATACACCACACACTGGCCACGGCTGCAACCTGCAGCGTCGGCGAGCTCTGAGTTGCAGCAACCCCTTGAAGCATCGACGATGCTCCAATGTTGCACCGGTGATGCTCCATTGCAGCTCGCCGACACTCTTGTAGCACCGCATGACGCTCGTGCAGCAACCCCGCATGCCCCTTGTAGCCTGCAGCACGACTCGGAAAGCATGCCATGATCCATCACAGCATCGACGGCCGCACGCGATGCTCCATCGCGACAAGGGTGGCTGCGCAACTTCACCTGAGCTGTAGCGCCACCGTCCACCAAATCTAGGTCGCCGTTGTAACACGAGTCGTCGCACATGTAGTGATGCTCCATCGCAACACCGGCGGCTGTGCAACATCACTGTAGTTGGAGCGCCATCGGCCGTCCCATCATGGTCCTCGTAGCAGAGCCCCTTTCTTGCTCGCTTCAGCAGTTGCTTTACACCACACTCGTGGCATCTGCTGTCGTGACAACGTCTGCAGCGTCGTAGCGACTTTCACAGCATGGCCTCGCGGTAGTAGCTATGCCCTCTCCCCTCATAGCATCACCTCAGCACATCGCCTGGCCGCGTCAGCGGTGGCCGTCGGAATCGTATGCGACATCCCTTCTTTTACATGTAATAAACGGAGAGAGAAATTCTCAGAAAATTATCAGACAACAAGAAAACGGGGGCGAAACAAAAAAGAAGAAGAGAGTAATTTTCTGGAGATCTAAAAGGACTGGGAGTTTTACTGAATTATTTTCGGAAGAGAAGAAGGCATATGCCAGAAGTTGGGCCAGAGGGAGCCCACAAGGACCCCACGCGCCCCCTGGCCGAGTGGCCATGTGTGCACTGCCCTCTCGATGCCCTTCTCTCATAATCCCTTCTGACCTTAACTTCAAATGAACTAATCTGGGATTTTTCCGCCATTGAAGTGAGGCAGAACCGGGATGGAGCGCTTTTGCCGTCAACAGGCTGATTCTACCGGAAATCGACATGGCAAACCTGGCGAACTCGTGGCATCTGTTGCAGACGTTGTCACGACGGCAGATGCCACGAGTTCGACAGGCTGATTCTACCGGAAATCGACATCGCCTGGCCAGTCAGTGCTTGTTGTTGTATGTGTTCTTTTCTTATGGTGCTGAGTGTGGAGGGTGTCGTCATCTTCAAGTTGATCGAGTTAATGGCTTATAAGATAAACCGATTTGAATTCTCTTTTTTTTTCACGGGAAAACATCCGATCTATTCATCTTCAATCATGGGAGTACAACAAACACTAGAAATAATAAAAATTATATATAGATCCGTAGACCACCTAACGACGATTACAATCACTGAAATGAGCCGAAGGCGCGCCGCCGTCATCGCCCCTCCCTCACTGGAGCCGGGCAAAACTTGTTGTAGTAGACAGTCAGGAAGTTGTCGTGCTAAGGCCCATAGGATCAGCGCACCAGAACGGCAACCACTGCCGATGAAGAGTAGCATAGATCGAAAGGATCCAACCTAAATGCACACAAATGTAGACGAACGACAGACATACCCGAGCAAATCCACCAAGGGCAGATCTGCCGGAGACACACCACCACACGCCCACCGGCAATGCTAGACGCACCATCGAAACGGGAGTTAGGCGGGGGAAACCTTATTCATCTTCAGGGAGATGCTGATGTCTCGTCTTCGTGAGCAGGACAGAAACCCTAACAAATCTCGAAGACACATCTAGAAATGGATCCCTACCATCAGCAAGGGCCGGGATCACCACTCCCCAATGCACCTAATGCATCAGCAACGGGGGCGAAACAAAAAAGAAGAAATCATTATTTACCTGAATTTATTAATAATTCCATAAAATAATAAGTGTTCTTAAATCAAAATCTAGTGTGTTGTATGAAGTTGCTCTAGGAGTATTAAGAAAGCAGAGAAACCCTAGTTGAAGAGGAGACAGTTGGGTTGCAGTCGTATAACTTGCGTGACACTTCTTTTTAGTTTGATTCTCATATTTGATCAACTAATCCGACACCAATTAGACGCCCCCCCTTCTAAAAATCAATTGTGAAAAAACAATGATTTATTTGAAAGAAATCATAATTTACCTGAATTTATTAATAATTCCGTAAAATAATAAGTGTTCTTAAATCAAAAACTAGTGTGTTGTATGAAGTTGCTCTAGAAGTATTAAGAAAATGTTCCAATCCCACGAAAACTTGTCTGCAAGGTCGTCTGGTTCAGGCTTAATAAAATGTTTCTGTCTAAGCGCCGCAAAAGATAGTGTTTTTGTATTAAAGGGCGCTGCTAGGCGTCAACCGACTGATTTCTCGAGGAAATCAGTCGAGAAATCAGTCGGTCGTCAGCCGTCCGATCCATTATCTCTTTGCAATTTGATAGGCCCATGCATGTCGTTCTCCTGCATCGCACCAACCACCCCTGCTTTCGATCTCGTCTTAGCCTTAGCAAGGCGGGCAATAACATGCCGCAGCTGCAAGGCATCACGAGTCGCCGTCGGCAGAAGTTGCATCGCAGTGCTTGGACCTCTCGCCGGGAAAGTTGCATCGCAGCACAGGGAGCCATCGTCGAGTGCTGCATGGCAACACTGGTAGCCGCTAGCGAGTGCTGCATCGCAGTGCTCACCGGGAGTCATTGGCCACCGCTACTGCAACCGCCCGCGTCGCCGGCCATTGCTGCCCACAATGGCGATGATGTTGCATTGCAGCAGATGGTCTGCTGCAGCCTAGCGGCACGGTGCCGCTGCCACGCCTCAACGCTAATGCCGCCGGACCGCCGCAGCCCGGCGGTGTGGTGCTTCTGTCACGCCCCGACGACGATGCTGCTAAGTTGGCTGTAGATGCGGATGCGCACGAACGGTGTGATGTGTTGCAGCAGGAGGTCCGCTGCACACCGGCGGTCGTTGTCGCTGCCATGCCTCGGCGGTGCTGATGCTTTGCAGCGGGTGGTCCGCTGCAGTCCGGCGGTGCGGTGCCGTTGCCATGCCCGACATGATGCTTCTTTGCTGCGGGTGATCGGCTGTTGACGTTGCGGCCACAAACGGCGGTGCTGCGCTGCAGACCGGCGGGTGTCGGGGGATGATGCGTTGCAGCAAGTCGTCCGATGCAGACGCTGCTGCCGTGACTAGTGTTGCGACGCGGAGATGGTGGCCGACAGTGGATGCCGGCGGCCCGGGCTTGCTGCAATTGGCGAAGGGCTGATGTGATCCTCCTGGTCCTCTCGCCGGATTTGGAAGAGAAAGGAATTGCCGGCGAGATTCGCAGAGAAGAGATAGAGGAGTGAACGCCTAGGTGATGTCTATTACGCAACCTTCTTCTTGTAGACGTTATTGGGCCTCCAAGTGCAGAGGTTCGTAGGATAGTAGAAAATTTCCCTCAAATGAATGACCTAAGGTTTATCAATCCGTGAGAGGCGTAGGATGAAGATGATCTCTCTCAAACAACCCTGCAACCAAATAACAAAGAGTCTCTTGTGTCCTCAACACACCTAATACGATGGTAAATTTTATAGGTGCACTAGTTCGGCGAAGAGATGGTGATACAAGTGCAATATGGGTGGTAGATATAGGTTTTTGTAATCTGAAAAATATAAAAACAGCAAGGTAACAAGTGATAAAAGTGAGCGCAAACGGTATTGCAATGATAGGAAACAAGGCCTAGGGTTCATACTTTCACTAGTGCAAGTTCTGTCAACAATAATAACATAATTGGATCATATAGCTATCCCTCAACATGCAACAAAGAGTCACTCCAAAGTCACTAATAGCGGAGAACAAATGAAGAGATTATGGTAGGGTACGAAACCACCTCAAAGTTATTCTTTCCAATCAATCTGTTGGGCTATTCCTATAAGTGTCACAAACAACCCTAGAGTTTGTACTAGAATAACACCTTAAGACACACATCAACCAAAACCCTAATGTCACCTAGATACTCCAATGTCACCTCAAGTATCCGTGGGTATGATTATACGATATGCATCACACAATCTTAGATTCATCTATTCAACCAACACAAAGAACCTCAAAAAGTGCCCCAAAGTTTCTACCGGAGAATCAAGACGAAAACGTGTGTCAACCCCTATGCATAGGTTCATGGGCGGAACCCGCAAGTGGATCACCAAAACATACAGCAAGTAAGTCACGTGATATCCATTGTCACCACAGATACACACGGCAAGACATACATCAAGTGTTCTCAAATCATTAAAAACTCAATCCGATAAGATTACTTCGAAGGGAAAACTCAACCCATTACAAGAGAGTAGAGGGGGAGAAGCAACATAAGATCCAACTATAATAGCAAAGCTCGCGATACATCAAGATCGTGCCAAATCAAGAAGACGAGAGAGAGAGAGAGAGAGAGAGAGAGAGAGAGAGAGAGAGAGAGAGAGAGAGATCAAACACATAGCTACTTGTACATACCCTTAGCCCCGAGGGTGAACTATTCCCTCCACGTAATGGAGAGCGCCGGGATGATGAAGATGGCCACCGGTAAGGGATCCCCCCTCCGGCAGAGTGCCGGAACAGGGCCCCGATTGGTTTTTGGTGGCTACAGAGGCTTGCGGCGGCGGAACTCCCGATCTATTCTGTCCCCCGATCGTTTTAGGGTATATGGGTATATATAGGAGGAAGAAGTACGTCGGTGGACCTCCGGGCTGTCCACGAGGCAGGGGGCGCGCCCTAGGGGGGTGGGCGCGCCCCCCACCCTCGTGGGCAGCCCGGGACTCCCCTGGTGCAACTCCGGTACTCCGTGGGCTTCTTCGGGTCCGAAAATAGGTTCAGTGGAGTTTCAGGTCAATTGGACTCCGTTTGATATTCCTTTTCTTCGAAACACTGAAATAGGCAAAAAAACAGCAATTCTGGGCTGGGCCTCCGGTTAATAGGTTAGTCTCAAAAATAATATAAAAGTGGATAATAAAGCCCAATATTGTCCAAAACAGTTGTAACGCCCTCGATGCGGCTATATCTCCCACGTGTCGAAGCACGACTTAGAGGCATAACCGCATTGAAAGCAATGTCGCAAGTGAGGTAATCTTCACACAACCCATGTAATACATAAGGGAAAGAGATACATAGTTGGATTACAATCGCCACTTCACACAATACATGAGTAAAGCATTACATCAAACAGATACAAACAAGGTCCGACTACGGAACCAAAATAAGAGAAGACTACCCCAACTGCTACACAGATCCCCGATCGTCCCGACTGGGCTCCACTACTGATCGACTGAAACGAAACAACACAATGAACAAGATCTTCGTCGAGCTCCTCCTTGAGCTCGGGTGTGGCACCTGCACGGTTTCATCGGCACCTGCAAACTGGTTTTGGAAGTATCTGTGAGTCACGGGGACTCAGCAATCTCACACCCGCGAGATCAAGACTATTTAAGCTTAAAGGTAGGACAGGGTAGTGAGGTGGAGCTGCAGCAAGCGACTAGCATAACTGGTGTCTAACATACGCAAATGAGAGCGAGAAGAGAAGGCAAAAGCACGGTCGAACAACTATGATCAAGAAGTGATCCTGAAACTACTTACGTCAAGCATAACTCCAACACCGTGTTCACTTCCCGGAATCCGCCGAGAAGAGACCATCACGGTTACACACGCGGTTGATGTATTTTAATTAAGATCAACTTCGGGTTTTCTACAACCGGACATTAACAAATTCCCATCTGCCACATAACCGCGGGCACGGCTTTCGAAAGTTCAAACCCTGCAGGGGTGTCCCAACTTAGCCCATGATAAGCTCTCGCGATCAACGAAGGATATTCCTTCTCCCCGGGAAGACCCGATCAGTCTCGGAATCCCGGCTACAAGACATTTCGACAGTAATAAAACAAGTCCAGCAAAGCCGCCCGGATGTGCCGACAAATCCTGATAGGAGCTGCACATATCTCGGTCTCAGGGCACACCGGATTGTCCAAACTTCCGGTAGGCGAAACCCAGAGCTGCCCCTGGTGGCCACCGGCGGCTGACGGTTTGGACCAGCACTCACGACAAGCACTGGCCGGGGGGGGGGGTTAAAATAAAGATGACCCTCGAGAGCGCGATTCCCAAGGGAAAAAGGGCTAGGTGAGGCAAATGGTAAAACCAAGGTTGGGCCTTACTGGAAGAGTCTTATTCAAAGCGAACTATCAAGGGGGTCCCATAAATCACCCAACCGCGTTAGGGACGCAAAATCCGGGAACATAACACCAATATGACGGAAACTAGGGCGGCAAGAGTGGAACAAAACACCAGGCATAAGGCCGAGCCTTCCACCCTTTACCAAGTATATAGATGCATTAATTAAATAAGATATATTGTGATATCCCAACAAGTAAACATGTTCCAACAAGGAACAACATCTCCATGTTCCAACAAGGAACAAAGTTCATCTTCACCTGCAACTAACAACGCTATAAGAGGGGCTGAGCAAAGCGGTAACATAGCCAAACAACAGTTTGCTAGGACAAGGTGGGTTAGAGGCTTGGTTTGACAATATGGGAGGCATGATAAGCAAGTGGTAGGTATCGCAGCATAGGCATAGCAAAAGAGCGAGCATCTAGCAAGCAAAGATAGAAGTGATTTCGAGGGTATGGTCATCTTGCCTGCAAGGTTCTCAGGGTTGTCGAAAACTTGATCCTCGTAAACATTCTCAACAGGTTCCTCGGTCACGAACTCGTCTCCCGGCTCTACCCAAAACAAGAACACAAGCAAAAGAACAACTATCAACCACGCTGCAATGCACAAACAACATGATGCAAAACATGGCATGATATGCGAGATGTGGTATGCAATGCATATGCGTGCGCGGGAAGGGAAAAGATGAACAAGGCATAATCTTGGCAAACCAAGTATGCCACTGAAAAGGTGAGGTGATTTCGGGTGAAATCGATATAAAGATCACCGGAATCGGATGCACGGTTTGCAAATGACAAGCAAAACAAGAATGACAAGATTTTGCCATTAACAGCATGATGCTACTTAGCAAGCAACAATAAATTAAGCTACTGCACCCAAACGTTTCAACAAAGCATATGACAGTGATCTACTCTAGATGCTTGACAAAATATGAACACTGAGCTACGGCTAAATCACACCAAAACAGGTTCAAACAAGCATGGCAAAAGTGCAAAACATATCAGCTTCACAGACTTAGTGAAATAAACAACATGCCAGAAATTAACATCAGGATGACATGTTTAGAGCAAGGAAGCAACATTCTATAAGAACAGGACATAGCAAAACAAGGCATGGCATGAATCTACTCGAAGCACTTAACAAAAGTCCTTACTGACCATAAGCCAAAAAGGAACATAAAACATAATTACACCCATGTCAATTAAGCAAGTTTCGTTACAGTTTTCAGACTTAGCAGAAAACTGGACATGTCAAAAACAGATAACAAGTAGGCATGTTTACGAGCTCGATGCACTCACTACAGAGCATTGCATGATAAACTAAGCATACATTCATCAAGAAGACATGGCATAGAAGCTAGACATGGCAAGAACAATAGCATAGCGTGCACGGAACAACTACAACAAGCTTGGCAAAATTGAATAACATGTAAACAATCTGCCAGTAATATTTTATAGCAAAAGTAGAGCTCGATTGACTCCAGCTATGTCACTCCATAATTACAAAAAAAATCATGGATGGGTAGAGCACATTCATATGATCAAAACATCCTTACTGATCATGCTCAAAATAGGCATAGATCTCTCTGAAACAACATGAACACATAGCATAAAAATAACAGCAGGGCATGACTTAGTAAAACACTAAGTCCCTGAAATCAGCAACAATATGATCCCTAGTTTGCATGCTTGTGCTAGTCACCACAGAGATCACAAAAATACATGGCCTACACCCCTGGAAAGATAGCATGGCATATCACAAAACACATGTAGGACTCAACTTCATAGGGTGCACACATCAATCATGGCAAAAATGACAAAAGTGCATGTTCTGAAACAGATCTGAAACTAACATCACATAGCCCTCTTCTAACAGCATTTAGAGCATTAAGATGGGCTCAAATGAAAATGAATCAATGAGATGAAATGATGTACTCATCGAGGCGAACAATTTGGCATGCTACACGCCCAAAACGGAGCCACGGATGCAGAGATATGATGTGATGAACATGGGCACAAAATGACACAGATTCGGGACTTAGCCAAAATTATACCTTCGGGGAAGTCAACGCGGAATGAGGAGGAGCGGGACGGAGGGATCCCGGGGTCGAGGGCGCCGGCGTTTGGTACGGGGGACACCGCGGTTCATGGTCGGGACCATGCAGATATGGAGGTAGAGGTCAACTCCGGCGATCGCCGGAACGGCCGATCCGACCGCGAGGCGCCGGGGCGGCCGCGGTGGAGGTTGGGGAAGCACTTGGCGACGGCGGGAGACGGAGGCGCGGAGGCGGGAGGCGCGCCGGCGAGGGCGAGGACCGGCGGGCGGCGCACGACGACGGCGAGGTCCGGCGGGGAGCTCCGGGCCTCGGGGATGCGGCGTGGGGATGCGCCCGGGGCGGGGCCGGTGGCGCGCGGCGCCGGACGGGAGGGGGCTCGGGCGCGCGCAGGGTGGAGGCGGCGGCCGCAGCGAGCGCAGCGGCGGCGGGGTTCGGCGCCGGCGAGGCGCAAGGCGGCGGCGGGCGGCGCGCGGGTCAGGAGGGCCCCGCCTAGGCCCCGGCGGGCCGACGCGCGGGTGGCGGCGCGGGGAAGTGGGCGCGGGGCGGCGACGAATCAGGAGGCGACACGTGGCGGTAGAGCTGAGGTGGCGTGCAGGGATTGGCCGGGGTGAGGTGGAGGTTGGACGTGTCCGGCCGGAGCGGACGTGTCCGGCGGCGCGGAGGAGCGGGGCTAGGGTTTGGACTGCGGGATTTCGGAGGGGGATACTAATATATAGGTGGGAGGAGCTAGGAAACTCCAAACGAGGTGCGGTTTTCGCCCACACGATCGTGATCGAACGACCGAGATGTTGGAGGGGTTTAGGAGGGTTTTGGGCCACTTTGGAGGGGGTGTTGGGCTGCACACAAAGAGGCCTTTGTGTTTACCCGGTTAACCGTTGGAGTATCAAACGGACTCCAAATGGCATGAAACTTGACATGCGGTCTACCGGTGCTATACCAAGGCCGCTTGGCAAACCTCGGTCCATTCCGAGAAAGTTTAATACCCGCTCACGGGAAAAGGTAAAAGGGGATGCCGAAGAACATAGGAGCGCCGGATTGGAAAACGGACAACGGGGAAAATGCTCGGATGCATGAGACGAACACGTATGCAAATGCGATGCACATGATGACATGATATGAAGTGCAGATGATGACATGGCAAAGTGCAACACGCAAGCACATGACATGGCAAGGACGGCAAATAAATGACGGACACCTGGCGCATCAGATCCGGGGTGTTACAACACTCCACCACTACGAGAGGATCTCGTCCCGAGATCTAAGAATGGCACCGGAGAGAAACGGAAGAGAAAGAGAAGAGGTAAAACTAAGTTGCTTCTTTGACAAACGAGTGAAACCACGAACCTTAGAGGTTGAACAAACTGAAAGAAAGAATACAATGGAGATGAACGAGATTGCAACCACTCTGTTAACAAAGAGGAACAAGGAACATTACGAGAACCTTGTAGGTTGAAAATGGAAAAAAAGAGCTCCACGAACAAAAAGAATATGACCACCTCGGTATGATGAGATAGCCAAGGAACAAGAATGACCGAATTTGGGCAGCACCCCGGTAGGGAAGAGAAGAAAACTTGATAAGATGAAAAGATATTGAAGAGATGATACAACACTCCGGTTAAATGGATAAGCAAGAAAAGAACACGATCCTCACAAAACGAGGTGATGGGTGAAGAGCACAACATCACAATGCCTCCGGAAGGAAGAAATAGAAGATAGATAATTGGAATAAAAGGATGGAGAAGAAAATGCCAACTTTTGCCACAATTGAGCTTGAAAAGGCATCTTTAGGAGAAGGGTCGAACGGAGTTGTTGGGAAAACCAACAACGAAAAGAATAAGCTTGATATGGTCTTAAGGAATGCATATCAAATTATGAGGTGACAACCTGCCACTCACGGGAAAAAAATTTGGATTGATAAGAACAAGGAGACGAGAAAGCTATGTTACCGGGAGGATAAAATAAGAACTTGGGTCATTTAAAAGCACCATAAATAGCAACAAACCTTAGGGAAAGCTTTAAGTGAAATATAACCCAAGATAACTCCAATGAAGAGATTGATGGATTTAAAATACCTCATTCTTGACAACATGTGAACCATGAAACGCGAACTCAAATTGTCGAGAATGACATAACAACACCTCAATGATAAGGTAGAAAGAATTGCACTTCGGAATGCAAGATGAAGAAATGCTTGAACTCCTCCAAACAAAACATGTGTTGGAACACCATGTTTATTTGAGAGTATAGGTTGGCGGATCTTAACTTCAAGAGAAAACTTGAAGAACAATTGAAGAATGAAAAGAATCCTTGATGAACCACTAAGTAGAGCCTCCATGAAGAACTCCGGTAATAAAATGATGATAAAGACACGAGGAGTTGAAAAAACACGAGGTGGAACCTTGCAATGATTTAGATGGAGCTTCGCGATGATGTAACCGAGAAAACTTGGAACTCCGAAAAAGAATGATGAGCAATTGAAAGCAAGAATTTTTGATGAACCTCCGAAATAAGGAATAGAATTTACTCGATGAAACAAGAATAAGAATTACATTATGCTCATCCTTCACCAATTAAATTGATGACAAGTAATGGATTTGGCATACTACTTATTCTCGTAGAAAGGATTAAGATAGATATAGCGTAAACTTGGGAAGGTCTTCAACGAACCACCGGTAGGATTGGAAAGAAGGAATGAATCTATATGGTAACGAAGGAAGAGAACTCTTGAACAAACCACCGTAAGAATTGATAATGAAAGAAGAAAAGATAAGGAAACACCGGGAAGAATTAGCAAATGAATGAAGATGCTTGCTAGGATTTAGATACATGAGAACGAAGAGATCATGAACTGATTAGAGAATGTTGAAAGATGCACCGGTAAGATTTGGAGAACGAGAGCTAAAAGCTTGAGTGAATAATTCCGAGATGATGGGCTCCGGAGAATCAAACTTAAAAGACTTCTGAAATGCTCTGGATGGGTGAAAAGAATTCTCACAATCGAAAACAATTATGAGAGGATGGCATGAAGCTAGAACCATGAATCTTGAAGAGAATGGAGCAAGATTTAAGAGAAATTCTTCTTCGGTCTTCAAATGTAGAGAATGATGATGATAAAGAACACCATGAATTGTTGAGATACTCCGGTATGAAAATTAGAAATGTTGAACCAACGATGAAAATAATTTGAAAGATCTTGGAGAAAGACATTTGACTGATGATAATCCATTCTTACGTCAAAATTTGAAAAGAATTATAGAAGCCACGGGAAAATTAGAAGAGTCAGGTAAGATCCTAGGAAAAGACCTGTGGGTTAGGGCCCACTCAAAAGCACTTTCGAATGATTACTTGAAAGGGAGGTTGCACCGGTTGATTTAAATGGCTTGAATGAGATAACAATCTCGAAATAACTTGAACGGATTAAGAATGGAAACATGATTCTTCTGAGATATCTTTAGCACTCCTGATACGAATAGAGAGAGGTGAACGATCATGGGATGCACCGGCATGGGATAGCATTTGAAACGAGGAAAGGAATATGAGCAACGCCGAAAGCTTGAGTTAAAACCACCGGAAAAGAATACGAGAATGAAGAATGATGAACTTGAAACTGTTGAGCATCTTCATGGAAAATCACCGGATAAGAACATTGAAAGAAAAGAATGAAGAGACTTCCCACAAATAAAAGGATACATGATCGAGAAATCTGAGTCCTTGAAGAAAAAGGGTGTGAGGGCGGGAAAACAAAGACAACTTGGAACGGATGAAGCAAACACCGTTGAGAAGAACTGATAATTGATCTTGCGAATGTTGAAGTGATCGGATCCACTTGAAGGGAGACACACCGGTTGAAAAAGAATTAACATGACAACCTCGATGATCAAGAAGGATTAGCACTCCCATAGAAACATGAGAACATTGCTTAGAATAAGGTATGGAATCAACACTTGGCATTGAAGCAACTCAAATACCACAAAACAAAACAAAAACAAAGGATTTGGCTTGCAGAATAAGCCGGAAACAAACATATGATAGATCCCATATCGTATCATGTGTTTGTAGGAAAGATAATCTAGGAGCTACTTGAATTCCCACCTATAAACTCCCAAAACTTTCTGGTTATGCAATCAGGTGTTGGGGATATAGGGGACACAAAATATATCACCCAAACTAACAATACCAAGATCCAGCTGTATCCATCCTTCAACACATAACCAAGAAACCTTCGGAAATCGTCTACCTCAACCTTCGAAAAGCATCCGTTATACGAGTTATGGCAATACTCCCGCACTCGCCTCAGTACTGGGCTATCAGGGTTATCTCACCAACAACTGTACAAAAGAGATTTTCGATGTCGGCGTACTAAACTCAGGTATTCCAGAACTGTAACGATAAGATTATGACGACAACACCTCGGAGCTCAACTCCCCGGGACACCTCCACTAAACCCTTGCTGACAGGAGGCACCAAGACAATGTTGTCATCACAAAACCATCGGAACGATTCTAAGATACCCGCGTGATCCTAATTTTTTTTAGTGAAATTTGAGAAGAGAAGAGTCAAAACTCTACGTCAGGATGCCTTACCAGAGCGATGAGGAGACTGGGAAGTAAAAAGAATTCCTAAACTCTGCGATACATAATTCCTAAATGACTCAAAACATTTTTCTAGACACAACTCGGCCGCTAAAAACAATCAATCAGTGGGGGCTCCTAAGGTCGGGGAAGGCTCTGATTACCAACTTGTACCGCCCTCGATGCGGCTATATCTCCCACGTGTCGAAGCACGACTTAGAGGCATAACCGCATTGAAGGCAATGTCGCAAGTGAGGTAATCTTCACACAACCCATGTAATACATAAGGGAAAGAGATACATAGTTGGCTTACAATCGCCACTTCACACAATACATGAGTAAAGCATTACATCAAACAGATACAAAAAAGGTCCGACTACGGAACCAAAATAAGAGAAGACTACCTCAACTGCTACACAGATCCCCGATCGTCCCGACTGGGCTCCACTACTGATCGACTGAAACAAAACAACACAATGAACAAGATCTTCGTCGAGCTCCTCCTTGAGCTCGGGTGCGGCACCTGCACGGTTTCATCGGCACCTGCAAACTGGTTTTGGAAGTATCTGTGAGTCACAGGGACTCAGCAATCTCACACCCGCGAGATCAAGACTATTTAAGCTTAAAGGTAGGACAGGGTAGTGAGGTGGAGCTGCAGCAAGCGACTAGCATAACTGGTGTCTAACATACGCAAGTGAGAGCGAGAAGAGAAGGCAAAAGCACGGTCGAACAACTATGATCAAGAAGTGATCCTGAAACTACTTACGTCAAGCATAACTCCAACACCGTGTTCACTTCCCGGACTCCGCCGAGAAGAGACCATCACGGTTACACACGCGGTTGATGTATTTTAATTAAGATCAACTTCGGGTTTTCTACAACCGGACATTAACAAATTCCCATCTGCCACATAACCGCGGGCACGGCTTTCGAAAGTTCAAACCCTGCAGGGGTGTCCCAACTTAGCCCATGATAAGCTCTCGCGATCAACGAAGGATATTCCTTCTCCCCGGGAAGACCCGATCAGTCTCGGAATCCCGGCTACAAGACATTTCGACAGTAATAAAACAAGTCCAGCAAAGCCGCCCGGATGTGCCGACAAATCCTGATAGGAGCTGCACATATCTCGGTCTCAGGGCACACCGGATTGTCCAAACTTCCGGTAGGCGAAACCCAGAGCTGCCCCTGGTGGCCACCGGCGGCTGACGGTTTGGACCAGCACTCACGACGAGCACTGGCCGGGGGGGGGGGGGGTTAAAATAAAGATGACCCTCGAGAGCGCGATTCCCAAGGGAAAAAGGGCTAGGTGAGGCAAATGGTAAAACCAAGGTTGGGCCTTACTGGAAGAGTCTTATTCAAAGCGAACTATCAAGGGGGTCCCATAAATCACCCAACCGCGTTAGGGACGCAAAATCCGGGAACATAACACCAATATGACGGAAACTAGGGCGGCAAGAGTGGAACAAAACACCAGGCATAAGGCCGAGCCTTCCACCCTTTACCAAGTATATAGATGCATTAATTAAATAAGATATATTGTGATATCCCAACAAGTAAACATGTTCCAACAAGGAACAACATCTCCATGTTCCAACAAGGAACAAAGTTCATCTTCACCTGCAACTAACAACGCTATAAGAGGGGCTGAGCAAAGCGGTAACATAGCCAAACAACGGTTTGCTAGGACAAGGTGGGTTAGAGGCTTGGTTTGACAATATGGGAGGCATGATAAGCAAGTGGTAGGTATCGCAGCATAGGCATAGCAAAAGAGCGAGCATCTAGCAAGCAAAGATAGAAGTGATTTCGAGGGTATGGTCATCTTGCCTGCAAGGTTCTCAGGGTTGTCAAAAACTTGATCCTCGTAAACATTCTCAACAGGTTCCTCGGTCACGAACTCGTCTCCCGGCTCTACCCAAAACAAGAACACAAGCAAACAACTATCAACCACACTGCAATGCACAAACAACATGATGCAAAACATGGCATGATATGCGAGATGTGGTATGCAATGCATATGCGTGCGCGGGAAGGGAAAAGATGAACAAGGCATAATCTTGGCAAACCAAGTATGCCAATGGAAAGGTGAGGTGATTTCGGGTGAAATCGATATAAAGATCACCGGAATCGGATGCACGGTTTGCAAATGACAAGCAAAACAAGAATGACAAGATTCTGCCATTAACAGCATAGTGCTACTTAGCAAGCAACAAGAAATTAAGCTACTGCACCCAAACGTTTCAACAAAGCATATGAAAGTGATCTACTCAAGATGCTTGACAAAAGATGAGCACTGAGCTACGGCTAAATCACACCACAACAGGTTCAAACAAGCATGACAAAAGTGCAAAACATATCAGCTTCACAGACTTAGTGAAATAAACAACATGCCAGAAATTAACATCAGCATGACATGTTTAGAGCAAGGAAGAAACATTCTACAGGAACTGGACATAGCAAAACAAGGCATGGCATGAATCTACTCGAAGCACTTAACAAAAGTCCCTTACTGACCATAAGCCAAAAAGGATCATAAAATATAATTACACCCATGTCAATTAAGCAAGTTTCGTTACAGTTTTCAGACTTAGCAGAAAACTGGACATGTCAAAAACAGATAACAAGTAGGCATGTTTATGAGCTCGATGCACTCACTATAGAGCATTGCATGATAAACTAAGCATACATTCATCAAAAAGACATGCCATAGAAGCTAGACATGGAAAGAACAATAACATAGCATGCACGGAACAACTACAACAATCTTGGCAAAATTGAATAACATGTAAACAATCTGCAAGTAACATTTTATAGCAAAAGTAGAGCTCGATTGACTCCAGCTATGGCACTCCATAATTACAAAAAAAATCATGGATGGGTAGAGCACATTCATATGATCAAAACATCCTTACTGATCATGCTCAAAATAGGCATAGATCTCTCTGAAACAACATGAACACATAGCATAAAAATAACAGCAGGGCCTGACTTAGTAAAACACTAAGTCCCTGAAATCAGCAACAATATGATCCCTAGTTTGCATGCTTGTGCTAGTCACCACAGAGATCACAAAAATACATGGCCTACACCCCTGGAAAGATAGCATGGCATATCACAAAACACATGTAGGACTCAACTTCATAGGGTGCACACATCAATCATGGCAAAAATGACAAAAGTGCATGTTCTGAAACAGATCTGAAACTAATATCACATAGCCCTCTTCTAACAGCATTTAGGGCATTAAGATGGGCTCAAATGAAAATAAACCAATGAGATGAAATGATGTACTCATCGAGGCGAACAATTTGACATGCTACACGCCCAAAACGGAGCCACGGATGCAGAGATATGATGTGATGAACATGGGCACAAAATGACACAGATTCGGGACTTAGCCAAAATTATACCTTCGGGGAAGTCAACGCGGGATGAGGAGGAGCGGGACGGAGGGATCCCGGGGTCGAGGGCGCCGGCGTTTGGTACGGGGGACACCGCAGTTCATGGTCGGGACCATGCAGATCTGGAGGTAGAGGTCAACTCCGGCGGTGATGAACTCCGGTGATCGCCGGAACGGCCGATCCGACCGCGAGGCGCCGGGGCGGCCGCGGTGGAGGTTGGGGAAGCACCTGGCGACGACGGGAGACGGAGGCGCGGAGGCGGGAGGCGCGCCGACGAGGGCGAGGACCGGCGGGCGGCGCACGACGGCGGCGAGGTCCGGGCCTCGGGGATGCGGCGTGGGGAGGCGCCCGGGGCGGGGCCGGTGGCGCGCGGCGCCGGACGGGAGGGGGCTCGGGCGCGCGCGGGGTGGAGGCGGCGGCCGCAGCGAGCGCAGCGGCGGCGGGGTTCGGCGCCGGCGAGGCGCAAGGCGGCGGCGGGCGGCGCGCGGGTCGGGAGGGCCCCGCCTGGGCCCCGACGGGCCGACGCGCGGGTGGCGGCGCGGGGAAGTGGGCGCGGGGCGACGGCGAATCAGGAGGCGACACGTGGCGGTAGAGCTGAGGTGGCGTGCAGTGTCGTGGTTCTAAGTCTGACAGTAGAATGGGGGGGTAGGAATGGAGAGGCAAGATCCTAGCTCTGGAGTAGTTGTGCACGCAAGGAGTTAACGAGTTCAGGCCCTTCTCGGAGGAAGTAATAGCCCTACGTCTCGGAGCCCGGAGGCGGTCGACTGGATTATATGCGTAAGTGTTACAAAGATGCGAACCCCTGTCCTAGTGGAGGGGGGTGGCTTATATAGAGTTCGCCAGGACCCCAGCCAGCCCACGTTACAAGGGGTTTAATGTACATAAAGAGAGGGGGTTACTGGTAACGCCTGTAATAAAGGACCATGAAGGCCATAAAAGCTACTTATGAGGTGACCGTTTGTAGGCAGCGCCTTTAGATCTTCTTACGGTCGAGTGGTGTCTTCATGGTCGACTGCTTGCGCTTCTGGTCGAGTACGCTTGTGTCCGTCGACTGGGCTGACCAGGTCGACTGACCTGCCGATACTTCTCAGAACGTCTTTCATTGTAGGAGTCGTGTCCTTGATTGGGTACCTCAGGTACGATAGGTTACCCTACCCTAGGTACGTATCCTCGTCATTAGCCCCCGAATGGGTCAGGGGTTAAGTGAGAATGGGGTCGAGCCTGCGCTTCCGACTCAACCTCCATGCTTCAGTTGCGTCTGTCTTCGGATAAATGGAAGTCACGGTGGGGCCTCATTCTTCAGTTTGCCTTGATCCATTCAGATGCTCGTCGAGTGGTTACTGATTACCGTCGAGTGCGTTTACGTGACGAGTCCCTGGGGAGGCTTAAGGAAATGGATCTTTTGTCTGACAACCCGTCCTGTCGATCGCGGATTTTGCGGGATTTGAAAATTGAGAAGCGCACCGGACGGAGGGAACCGCGCGAATCGGCTGGATAAGGCAAGGGCGCCTCGATCTCTGCGCCACCTTTTTCGCCACGTACTGCGCGCGCGCCTGTTGCGGGATCTGACTGGGAGGGGCAGGCCCACTGATCAGCCACTCGGGTGTGGCCTTATATAAAGCAATGACTCTGATCTTTTACTGTGCGCCCTCGTTCTTCTTCCTCCTTCCCCCGTAAGCCTCCGCCTCGCTCTCCGCCGCAACCTCGACACCGCCGCTCGGCCAAGACCTCGTTCGAGACGATGGGGACGGACAAGACGGCGGCGGCGGAACGGGCGAAGAAGGCCGCGGCGAAGGGCAAAGGGAGGAAATCTGGGCGAGGCGGGTCGTCCTCGCGGGCCGCTCTGCCGTCCGGCTGGCTGCAAGGGGACTGGATGCCCTCCATCCTTACTCAGGCAGATATCGACGACATGGTGGAGGGAGGACTCATTCCCCACAAGGCCGCTCGCCTTCCTGGGAAGGAGACGGAGCCAAGACCTCGCGATGGTGAGCGCGTCCTGATAGCCACCCATGTCGACCGGGGGTTCTCTCTGCCCCCGAGTCCTTTCTTTAGGGCTTTCTTGAACTTCTTCGGAGCGCAGCTCCACCATTTTACGCCCAATTCCATAGTCTATCTCGCGGCTTTTGTGTCTCTGTGTGAGTGTTTCTTAGGTTGTCGACCCCACTGGGGCCTCTTCAAGCATATCTTCACCTGCCGATCCCAGTCGGTTAAAAAGCTTAGCCCGGACGGGGAGAGGACGCAGGTGATCCAGATGTGCGGGGGCCTCGGGATCCAGACGAGGGGTAAGAGTTGTTTTCCCCCCATGACACTTCCCGATTCTGTGCGCGGGTGGCAGTCGACTTGGTTCTACTGCAAGGACCAGCCGACTCCTGGACACTCGACCGGCCTACCTCCTTTCACCTTGGACCGAGTGCAGAAACCCGCTTCTTTGAAAGTGGTTCCGGAGGAGAAGGCTCAGGTGAAGGTACTAGTCAGTCGAGTGGTTGAGTTGGTTCGTGAAGGCGTGACCGGCATGGACTTGCTCGAAGTCTTTCTCCAGCGACGAATCCAACCTCTCCAGGCTCGGGATCACCCGATGTGGTTGTATTCCGGGCCCGACGACTCCACGCGGATCCACCCGGAGGGGGTCGAGGCTTCTGTGCTAGAGAGCTGGCTGACCAGCATAACCGGAAATAAGGACAACCCCAGGGGCTCCAGGAGGATTGCTCCGCTCGACGGGATGATGCAGACAGACAAGGTACATTTTGCTTCTTCTGACTGAAATTTTCATTCCGTCTAGTAACTGGCTCGCGAAAAGTCGACTGATCCTCGTTCTGCCTGTTGTTTCGCAGGAGATCAACGAGATGTACTCGATGCCGAATGGGAACCAGGAGCACGTATCTGAAGGAGGAGGGAGTGGAGGCGAAGGGAGCGAGAATGAAGTTGAACCCGAGGGCGAAGTCGAGGAGTGGGAATCTGACGATGACGTAGAGGGGGAGGTCGGCGATGACTCGAGTGACGAAGATGAAGAGGTGGAGGACGACCCTCCACGACGCGAGAGACGCTCCAAGAACGCTCAGGATCCCGCCGCGGAGCGCGGTCAGTCGAGTGCTCCGGCGGGCCAGTCATCCAAGCGCCCTCGGACCGCGTCGCCGCCCCCAACTGAGAAAGCGCCCAAGCAGCCTAGAGCCATCCCGACTAAGCCACCCAAGGCCTTGCCCAAGATCAGGGTCGCCATCCCGGTCATCTCCGGGTAAGTGATTGTCTTCACCTTTCTTGAGTCGACTAGAACGGATTCTTAGTCGATTCATTTTCAAATTATTTGCTTGGAATCGTGCAGCGCCGCTACTTCCGAAACTTCCATCCAGAATGCTGATGAGACGATGGAGGACGCCGTCACTTCCAACTTAGGTATGATCCTTGAAATGATCCGACTGTTTAACTGCTTGGTCGATTGGGTATTCATTTCTGAACTTTTGTAGCTCCAACCAACATCATTGACCTTCCGGATGATGAGGAGGAGGCGGAAGCGCCGCTCAGGCCTTTTGGGAGAAGAGGCCGGAGGGCTCCGGTCGACAAGGTTCCTCAGACCGCGTCGACTGCCGAGGCGGTGGTCCAAGGGGGTGACAATACCGCCCGGACTACTGTGACTTTTGCTGAGCCACTGACGACTGCCCGGCCTTCGTCGTCGACTGCCCCTCGACCGGTCGACCCACCCTCGTTCTTCGCCGCCTACCAGACCCCGGAGGATCAAGTGAGTGCTGCCAAGGAGGCTATACGTCAGGCGGGGCTCGTGATGGAGCAGACCAAAGCGGCTCGGGATGCCAGTCAAGCGGCCTATGACATCAGCTCGGCGTTGCAGCAGAACGTCCAGGTTAGTTGATCTTCACTTGCGTTGTACACCCACTGGGTGCCGTTGGTCCGAAATTTCTCATTGGTGGGGGCACGCTGAGTGCACCCACTGGGTGTAGTCCCCGAGGCCACGGTCGACTGCTGGCAGTCGACTGTGGTCTTTGTACTGTCTTTCTGTAGTTGTACCTCGTCGGATGACACTGTATCCGGTCGACTGCTGGCAGTCGCCCCCCCTTTTTTTTTTTGAAAACCAGTGGGGGCACGCTGAGTGCACCCACTGGGTGTAGTCCCCGAGGCTACTGTCGAATGTTTTGATTTGGCTGTAGTCTTAGAAGTGTTGTGCTCTTTCTTTCAGTCACTCGGGAGTAACTTATCTTTGATATCCTTTGTCGATTGACTCTTTGCAGAAGTCTTGTGAGCTTGTTGCTCAGCTCGCCGATCTGAAGAATAAGCAAATCCAGCTCAATCTTGATTTACAGTTTGCCCAGGAAAACGTGCAGAAGGCGAAGGATGAGGCAAAAGGTATGGCTGGTGAGGACTCGACAGCTGTCTCTGTCCTCCTGTCTGTTCTCAACTCTGTGCTTATTGTTGCTTCGCAGACGAACTGGAAAAGGACCTGAAGAAGAAAGATCTTGACCTTGCGGAGGCACAAAAGGCGGCTGCGGAGAAGCTGAAGCTTGCTGAAGAGAAACTTGCTTCGGTCGACCAACTGGAGAGCGAGAACGCTAGGCTGAAGTCTGCTCTTGACTCGGCCAACAAGGAAGCGAGTCGACTGAAGACTGACAAGAGTACTCTGAACGACAAGCTCGGCCAGCTGGCGGGGAAGCACAAGGACTTGGGGGATTATCTTGGGGGTCTTGCCAAGAAGCTATACCTCATGCTTGAAGGTAACCCTCTTTGCGCGATTAATCTCGTTGTTGTCGACTCACCATTTGGCTACAGTTTTGACCTGTCGAAACTTCTTTCAGAATTCTTCCGAAACTTTGAGGAAGAGACCAGTCGAGTGGAGACCCGCTTGGACCCTATCAACTCTCCCGTGAAGGACGAAGTGGCCATGAATGTCTTCCGGTTGGAATCCCGTGTCGCTAGTGCGGTGGACTACCTGGCTCGACTGAAAGCTGCAGTGTCACGGATCGACTCCGCACTCTGGCCCAAGGAGACGCTTCAGAACGACCTTGAATCCCTGATCGGTCGACTAGGTGTGGTTCCAGGTCGAGTGCAAGAATGGAAGAAGTCTTCTGCTAGGTGCGGCGCTGACGTGGCTTTGTCACTGGTTCGCGTCCACTGCAAGGAAGCGCGCGAGGAGAAGCTGGCCGCTCTCCAGGTTGCCAATACCAGGAAGCATAACTTTCAGGACTTCATGGAGACCTTCATCGCTGCTGCCACTCGGATCTCTGATGGGATCAACTTGGACGAATTTGTTGCACCATCCAGTCCTCCGCCGGAGGAGTAAAAACTGATGTTCTTTGCCTTAAATTTGCCTCGGAATGCCGAGTGGTTTATGTAACCGATAAACTCCGTCGAGCTTATAGCTCGAGTACTTTATTTGCGATCTAGGATTTTTTGGTTTTGTCCGAACTTGGCTCGACGTTGAATGCCTTCGTGACTTGATCCGCCGATCTACTATTCGTTGTTCCCTCAGAGGCTGCCTAGTTTGCACGATGCTTATCGCCGCGATGGTGTCTTGTCAACCTGGCTTGGGCGAGTATCGGGCTATAGCTAAGTCCCCGAGTGGGAGGTCTGCTCTTCACTCGGTAGGAGTCCAATTACTTTAGTCGAGTGCTTGGACTGCAGCTAAGCCCCCCGAGTGGGAGGTTCGCTCTCCACTCGGTAAAATTTCGATTCCTTAGGCGAGTACATGGACTGCAGCTAAGCCTCCGAGTGGGAGGTTTGCTCTCACTCGGTAGGATTTCAATTACTTAGGCGAGTACTTGGACTGCAGCTAAGCCCCCGAGTGGGAGGTTTGCTCTCACTCGGTAGGATTTCAATTACTTAGGCGAGTACTTGGACTGCAGCTAAGCCCCCGAGTGGGAGGTTTGCTCTCACTCGGTAGGATTTCAATTACTTAGGCGAGTACTTGGACTGCAGCTAAGCCCCCGAGTGGGAGGTTTGCTCTCACTCGGTAGGATTTCAATTACTTAGGCGAGTACTTGGACTGCAGCTAAGCCCCCGAGTGGGAGGTTTGCTCTCACTCGGTAGGATTTCAATTACTTAGGCGAGTACTTGGACTGCAGCTAAGCCCCCGAGTGGGAGGCTGGCTCTCCACTCGGTGGGATTTAAATTACTTAGGCGAGTACTTGGACTGCAGCTAAGCCTCCGAGTGGGAGGTTTGCTCTCACTCGGTAGGATTTTGATTACTTAGGCGAGTACTTGGACTGCAGCTAAGCCCCCGAGTGGGAGGCTGGCTCTCCACTCGGTAGGATTTTGATTACTTAGGCGAGTACTTGGACTGCAGCTAAGCCCCCGAGTGGGAGGTTTGCTCTCACTCGGTAGGATTTCAATTACTTAGGCGAGTACTTGGACTGCAGCTAAGCCTCCGAGTGGGAGGTTTGCTCTCACTCGGTAGGATTTCAATTACTTAGGCGAGTACTTGGACTGCAGCTAAGCCCCCGAGTGGGAGGTTTGCTCTCACTCGGCAGGATTTTGATTACTTAGGCGAGTACTTGGACTGCAGCTAAGCCTCCGAGTGGGAGGCTGGCTCTCCACTCGGTAGGATTTTGGTTACTTAGGCGAAACGGATTCGCAGCTAAGCCCCCGAGTGGGAGGTTTGCTCTCACTCGGTAGGATTTTTCAAACTTAGGCGAAGCAGATCCGCAACTAAGTCACCCACTGGGGGAGATTTAGACAGACAGAAAAAAGAAATAGCAGTCTTTTTCTTGAAACAAAGGAATTACAGAGGTACTTTTATTACATCTCAGTCGAGTGAGTTTTTAAGTGTAAAAAGGACGGAGCAGGTCCGCATTCCATGCTCGAGGCTCGTCGATCCGTCGATCGATGTTGTAAAGGTGATACGCTCCGTTGTGCAAGACTTTGGTGATGATGAAAGGGCCTTCCCAGGTCGGGGCAAGTTTGTGAGGTTTTTGCTGATCCACGCGGAGGACCAAATCTCCTTCCTGAAAGGCTCGACCCTTTACATTTCTGGCGTAAAACCGACGCAACTCTTGCTGGTAGATGGTTGAGCGGATTAGAGCCATCTCACTTTCCTCCTCTAAGAGGTCGACTGCATCTTGCCGGGCCTGTTCTGCTTCTGCTTCGGAATATAACTCGACTCGAGGCGCGTTGTGGAGCAAGTCGCTTGGCAAAACCGCCTCGGCTCCATAGACCAGAAAGAATGGCGTTCTTCCAGTCGACCGGTTAGGGGTGGTCCTCAACCCCCATAGAACTGACGGAAGTTCGTCGACCCAGGCGCCTGCTGCGTGTTTGAGATCACGCATTAGTCGGGGTTTTAGTCCTTTGAGGATGAGGCCATTCGCGCGTTCGGCCTGTCCATTCGTCTGAGGGTGAGCAACTGAAGCGTAGTCGACTCGAGTGCCCTGAGAGGCGCAGAAGGCTTTGAATCTGTCATTATCAAAGTTTGATCCGTTATCCGTGATGATGCTGTGCGGAACTCCATATCTGAATATCAATCCTCTGATAAAACTGATGGCAGTGCTTGCGTCGAGGTCCTTTATGGGTTTTGCTTCTATCCACTTCGTGAACTTGTCGACTGCGACCAACAAGTGGGTGAAGCCACTCCTACCAGTTCTCAGTGGTCCAATCATATCCAGACCCCAAACAGCGAAAGGCCAGACGAGTGGAATGGTCTTCAAGGCGGAGGCGGGCTTGTGAGACATGTTGGAATAAAACTGGCACCCCTCGCACTTGTCGACTATATCCTTTGCCATTTCATTCGCCTTTGGCCAGTAGAAACCCGCTCGGTATGCTTTAGCCACGATGGTCCGAGAGGACGCGTGATGGCCGCAGGTCCCCGAGTGGATGTCTTCGAGAATTATCTGTCCTTCTTCAGGCGTGACGCACTTCTGACCGACTCCAGTCGCGCTTTCTCTGTATAGCTGCCCTTTGATTACTGTAAAGGCTTTGGATCGACGGACGATCTGCCGAGCCTCTTCTTCATCTTCTGGGAGCTCTTTTCTTATGATATACGCAATGTACGGCACTGTCCAATCGGGATTGGTGACCATAACTTCCATAATCAGGTCGACCACAGCTGGTATCTCTACTTCGGTCGAGTCAGAGGCGCTTTTTGGTTGTGGAGGCTCTTCTGTGAAAGGATCTTCTTGCACTGATGGTGTGTGAATGTGCTCCAAAAACACATCCTTAGGGATGGCCTCCCTTTTGGACCCTATCTTCGCCAAATCATCTGCAGCTTGATTTTTCAGTCGGGGTATATGATGGAGCTCCAACCCCTCGAATCGTTTCTCCAGCTTTCTCACCGCGCTGCAATATCCCGTCATGGATGGGCTTCTGACGTCCCACTCCTTCATCACTTGATTAACAACCAGATCTGAGTCGCCGTAGACCATGAGGCGACGGACGCCGAGTGAAATGGCCATACGTAATCCGTATAGAAGCGCTTCGTACTCTGCCTCATTGTTGGAGGAATCAAAGTGAATCTGGAGGACATACTTGAGCTTGTCTCCTCGGGGGGAAACCAGTACAACCCCCGCACCGGATCCGTTCAGCATCTTGGAGCCATCGAAAAACATAGTCCAGTGCTCCGAGTGAACTTGAGTCGGAAGCTCCTGCTCGGTCCACTCGGCGAGGAAATCAGCTATTGCCTGGGACTTAATAGCTTTCTTTGCTTCGAACTTGATATCAAGAGGAAGAAGTTCAATTGCCCATTTCGCCACTCGACCGGTCGCATCTCTGTTATGAAGAATCTCTGATAATGGAGCGTCGCTGACGACTGTGATAGAGTGATCGGAGAAATAATGAGCAACCTTCTTCGTGGTCATGTAAATCCCGTAAACGAGCTTCTGATAGTGGGGATATCTTTGCTTCGACGGGGTCAGAACTTCAGAGAGATAATACACTGGGCGTTGAACTTTGAAGGTCTTTCCTTCCTCTTCCCGCTCGACCGTAAGAACGGTACTAACGACTTGTCCCGTGGCTGCTATGTAAAGCAACAATGGCTCTTTGCTGACAGGAGCAGCAAGCACCGGCTGGGTGGAGAGCAGAGCTTTTAGCTCTGCGAATGCTGCATCAGCTTCTGGAGTCCATTCGAACGTGTCTGACTTCTTCATCAGTCGGTAAAGAGGCAACGCCTTTTCACCGAGCCTGGAGATGAATCGACTTAGGGCGGCCAAGCATCCAGTAAGTTTCTGGACGTCGTGCACACGCACGGGGCGTTTCATCCGGAGTATGGTGCCAACTTTTTCAGGGTTAGCGTCGATTCCTCGTTCGGAAACAAGAAAACCGAGTAACTTTCCTCCAGGGACTCCAAATGTGCACTTCGACGGATTGAGCTTGATATCATAACTTCTGAGATTGGCAAAAGTTTCAGCTAGGTCAGTCAGCAGGTCGGAACCTTTTCGTGACTTGACCACTATGTCATCCATGTACGCTTCTACATTCCGACTGATTTGAGTGATTAGGCACTTCTGAATCATTCTCATGAATGTAGCTCCGGCGTTCTTGAGACCGAAAGGCATGGTAACATAGCAGAAACACCCAAATGGGGTGATGAAGGCTGTTTTTATTTCATCGGGTCCATACAGACGGATCTGATGGTATCCAGAGTAAGCATCTAGAAAGGATAGCCTCTCGCATCCTGCAGTCGAGTCGACTATTTGATCGATGCGAGGAAGAGGAAAATGATCTTTCGGGCAGGCCCGATTGATATGCTTAAAATCGATGCACATGCGCAACGACCTGTCTTTCTTAGGGACCATCACAACATTAGCGAGCCACTCGGAGTGGAAGATCTCGCGAATGAATTTTGCTGCTAGGAGTCGGGCCACTTCTTCGCCAATGGCCTTTCTCTTCTGAACGGCGGACCGTCGGAGATGCTCCTTGACTGGTTTGGCCTTTGGGTCGACTCGGAGGCGGTGCTCGGCCAGTCCCCTGGGCACACCTGGCATGTCAGCAGGCTTCCATGCGAAGATGTCCCAGTTCTCACGGAGGAACTGGACGAGCGCTTCTTCCTATTTGGGGTCGAGTGTAGTGGAGATGTTGGTTGGAGCCGCATTTGGATCGGTCGGGTGGATGTGGACTTGCTTGGTCTCACCAGTCGACCGAAATGCTGATTCCGTGGCGGGCTTCTTGGCTCGTAACAATTCACTCGGGTCTGCAGTCTTCTGATACTCTTGTATCTCTATCTTGGCCATTTGAGCGTCAGCAATTTTGACGCCTTTCTGAAAGCACTCCTCTGCCTTCTTCCGATTGCCGACGATGGTGATTACACCTTTGGGGCCAGGCATCTTCATCTTGAGGTATACGTAGCATGGCCGAGCCATGAAGCGAGCATAGGCTGGCCTGCCAAGAATGGCGTGGTACGCACTCTGAAAATCCACGACCTCAAAGGTTAATTTTTCTTTCCGGAAATTCTTCGAGTCACCAAAGACGACGTCGAGAGCGATTTGGCCGAGTGACTCAGCTTTCTTCCCAGGGATGACCCCGTGGAAGCTCATGTTGCTGGGGCTGATCCGGGACATCGGAATGCCCATCCCCTTCAACGTCTCTGCATACAACAAGTTTAGCCCACTGCCGCCGTCCATCAGAACCTTGGTCAGTCGAGTGCCTTCAACAATTGGGTCGACCACCAACGCTTGCCTCCCTGGGGTGGCAATATGAGTCGGATGATCGGACTGGTCGAAGGTGATGGCGGTTTGGGACCACTTCAGGTAATGGGGCGTCACTGGAGCGACCGTGTTTACTTCGCGATTGATGACCTTCAGTCGACTCCTACTTTCGACATCAGCGAAAATCATCAGAGTGGAATTGATTTGAGGGTATTCTTCGCCGCTGTCTTCTCTGTCTTCAACTTTGTCCGACTCTTTCCCTTTGTCCTTGGCTTGCTTCCCTTGGAACTGTTGCATCAGGAGTCGACATTGTCGAGTGGTATGCTTAGGGTAAATGAGATTTCCCTCTTCATCTTTCTTCGTGTGAATGTGGCATGGTAAGTCCATCACATCGTTCCCATCCTGGTCTTTCACTTTCTTGGGGTTCCAAGGGCCCTTGGGTTTCCCTTTAAACTTTCCTGGGGTCACAGCTAAGGCTTCCCCGGGGGCGACTGGCTCGGCCTTGCGCTTCTGCTTCCGACTGGAGTGTCCTCCGCCGGCCTCATTAGCGGCTGCCTTATACTTGCCACTCCGGAGTCTATCTTCTTCTTCTCCGTTCGCGTACTTGGTGGCGATTTCCATCATTCGACTCAGGGTCATATCTCCGGTTCGACCAAACTTCAAAGTTAACTCCCTGTTTCTGACACCTTCCTTGAAGGCGCAAACTGCTTGATGATCGGATACATTCTCGACCGTGTGATTCAGAGTGATCCATCTCTGGATATAATCCCTCAGGGTTTCACTCGACTTCTGAACACATGACTGCAATTCTGTCAACCCCGCCGGTCGCTTGCAAGTTCCTTCGAACGTCCTGACAAACACCTGGGCTAGATCTTCCCAAGTATAAATACTGCTGGGAGCCAACTGATTCAACCACACTCTGGCTGATCCTTCCAACATGAGGGGCAAATGCTTCATGGCCACCTCGTCATTGCCGCCTCCGATCTGAACAGCCACTCGGTAATCCTCGAGCCATGTGTCCGGCTTGGACTCTCCGGTGAACTTGCTGACTCCAGCCGCCAACCTGAAGTTGGGAGGAATCATTGCAGCTCTGATTGCTCTGCTGAAACACTCGGGACCTGAGACGCGAACTCTGCTGCTGGACGGGGCGCCTCCGTCACGGTCTTCTCGGTGAGCTCTATTTCGGTCGACCAGGCCTTGAACGATGATGGATCTCGCATCAAAGCCTGGTTCCCTGGGGTCAACTGGGACCTTTCGCCCAGTACTGAACTGGCGTCTGTCTTCTTGCCGTCGAGGAATGTACGACCCGGCTCTTGGGGGAGGAGAAGGCACTCGACGTTGATCGTTGCGATCGAATCGGTGCTCATATCGCTCGTGCCCTTGGTACTGATTCTCGTGCCGGCCTCTGTGTCCTTCACGCCTCGGGGGCGACCTCGGACTATGAGCCGACTGAAAGGAATTCGCAGTGACGGATCGACTGTGAATCCTGTTGCGCGACTGTGATACGGCTGAATTCTGGTCACCCGCTGCACGAAGCAAATCTCTGATCTGCAACAGACCTCTCCCGGCCTCTGACTGTGAAGGCTGGATCGACTCCGCTATGCGAGCCGCAGCTGCCAAATTCTGAATCGGAGTACGGTATACCTGGGTCGGCGGCTGGAAGACGCGACGACGGCTGGACTCGGGAGCGGGCGGTCGTGCGCGCTCGTCGAGTGCTCTCTGAAGATTCTCCAATCGAGCACGTTCAGCCAAATTGGCCAAGCGCGCCTCCTCCAGGGCTCGCGCCTCAGGGGTTTCTCCAACGATAGGAGTGTGAAGGGCGTCCACGTTCCGGCGACGGAGTTCCTCCCTCTGCACTGAGGTAAGGGGCTCGGGCCTGTACTCTTCGTGGCCCCGCGCCGGAATCCCCCCTGCGGCAACCTCTTCGGTTTGGGGGAATCCGGGGGGGGCTACGTGGTCCGTCAACCATTAGTATTTCCGCCGCTGGGTCACTGCTGTCGCACTCGGACGCAGTCTCTACGGAGCCAGTCGACAGGTCAAACAGGCCGTAGAGTGACTCGTCGGGCTCGATTGCCGCGACTTGGGGGATGGCCGACTGGCGGACCAGTGCGTGCTTCACCCACCGCTGGAGTCTCGACCGACCGGTGCGCTTGCGCCGGTGGGAAACTGATGACGATGATGATGACGATGACGGCGCAACGAATGCCGACCCGTACTGGGTCGACGGTTGCCGCAGGAGGACGCCGCGGACGCATGCGCGAAAATGCGTGGCTCCGCGGGCGGGAAGCGCGTCCACGTCGAGTGGAGCCTCCTGCAGCCAAGCAGAGTTGTCAACGATGAAGGAGAGAGCGCCGAGACGGATCTCGCGGTTCTCGACCATGACTCCGCTCGAAAACATGATGTGGGTTGAAAGAATCCCAACTCCTCCAACAAATCGCTAGAACACCTGCCCCATGGTGGGCGCCAACTGTCGTGGTTCTAAGTCTGACAGTAGAATGGGGGGGTAGGAATGGAGAGGCAAGATCCTAGCTCTGGAGTAGTTGTGCACGCAAGGAGTTAACGAGTTCAGGCCCTTCTCGGAGGAAGTAATAGCCCTACGTCTCGGAGCCCGGAGGCGGTCGACTGGATTATATGCGTAAGTGTTACAAAGATGCGAACCCCTGTCCTAGTGGAGGGGGGTGGCTTATATAGAGTTCGCCAGGACCCCAGCCAGCCCACGTTACAAGGGGTTTAATGTACATAAAGAGAGGGGGTTACTGGTAACGCCTGTAATAAAGGACCATGAAGGCCATAAAAGCTACTTATGAGGTGACCGTTTGTAGGCAGCGCCTTTAGATCTTCTTACGGTCGAGTGGTGTCTTCATGGTCGACTGCTTGCGCTTCTGGTCGAGTACGCTTGTGTCCGTCGACTGGGCTGACCAGGTCGACTGACCTGCCGATACTTCTCAGAACGTCTTTCATTGTAGGAGTCGTGTCCTTGATTGGGTACCTCAGGTACGATAGGTTACCCTACCCTAGGTACGTATCCTCGTCATGCAGGGATTGGCCGGGGTGAGGTGGCGGTTGGACGTGTCCGGCCGGAGCGGACGTGTCCGGCGGCGCGGAGGAGCGGGGCTAGGGTTTGGACTGCGGGATTTCGGAGGGGGATACTAATATATAGGTGGGAGGAGCTAGGAAACTCCAAACGAGGTGCGGTTTTCGCCCACACTATCGTGATCGAACGACCGAGATGTTGGAGGGGTTTAGGAGGGTTTTGGGCCACTTTGGACGGGGTGTTGGGCTGCACACAAAGAGGCCTTTGCGGTTACCCGGTTAACCGTTGGAGTATCAAACGGACTCCAAATGGCACGAAACTTGACATGCGGTCTACCGGTGCTATACCAAGGCCGCTTGGCAAACCTCGGTCCATTCCGAGAAAGTTTAATACCCGCTCATGGGAAAAGGTAAAAGGGGACGCCGGGGAACATAGGAGCGCCGGATTGGAAAACGGACAACGGGGAAAATGCTCGGATGCATGAGACGAACACGTATGCAAATGCGATGCACATGATGAAATGATATGAAGTGCAGATGATGACATGGCAAAGTGCAACATGCAAGCACATGACATGGCAAGGACGGCAAATAAATGACGGACACCTGGCGCATCAGATCCGGGGCGTTACAACAGTAGATGATATAGCATGAAACAATCAAAAATTATAGATACGTTGGAGACGTATCACTAGGAAACAAGTGGCTCGCTTCGCTCGTGCGGGGATAAGGAAGAAAGGAGAGCGGTGCATGCGTGGCCCACTATGACACGTGGCACGCGCTGGACGCGGTTTATTTCTTCCTGGGATCAATCGGGCAATGAGAAAAAGGGTCCCCCCCCACTTTGTATTCCAAAACAACCAACCGATATATCCAAGGATAGGTGCCGGGGCGGAAGCAGCACAATCACACCCAAAAGAAACGAAAGAGAAACAACAAGAGAAAAGAATGCCGACAACGGCGGATCGAAGGAAACGAAAAAGCTTCACGACCACTGCGCCCACCGAAGATCTCCCACCAAGCTCCAAGGCTCCGAAGCACCGGTACCAATCAGCACCTCCAAGAAGGACCACGATGAAGACGACGTTGCTGCCAAGGGTTTCCCCCGGTACATGACGAGGCGAGAGGAAGGGTCGCCCCCGACGCCCTCCAGGAAGGTCCGGCGGCACCCATCGGCTTCGCCGCGTCGATGTCGGACAGGCCGACAGGGGTTTCCCCCGATCACAACCTTCACCTCGGGTGCTCCAGAGCCTGCCACCGAACCGACCACCATCTTGCGCCACCATGGTCAAGAAGCCTCCACGCCGTCTCACCACGGCACCATGAGGTGAGGTCTACACAACAAGGGATAGGAGCCGGGACTAGGGGCCGCAGCACCGTCGGCACGCGGGAGGGCACAACCTCCACCGTCAACGACGGTAGCCGACCGGACACACTAGCAGGAGCCTACCAGGCCCGTGTGCCCACAGGCCCGGCCGGGAACTCCATTTCCGGAAAGCTCCCGCTATCGCGCTGCAGCAGGCACGCCATCGGCATCGCCGCCCCCCATCCGAGCCGCTCCTCCTCCTCACCACACAGACGACGACGAAGCCACGCTAGGGACCAGCCCACTAGGACCCAGATGGGATTGGGAGGGCCCAGATCTGGGCTGGGACGCGCCGCCGGCCACCGCACACCACCACGCCGCCCTGCTGCCAAGGGCAGCACCGCCGCTGCGCCTACCGCCGGCGACCGCTGCCGGGTCGCCGGGCCGCCGCCCAGCCGAGCAACACCGCCGCCGTCACCAGCCCCGGGAGGGAGACGAACGCGCGGGTACAGAAGGGCCCGCCGTCGCCGGCAGCACCCGGGCCAGCGCCGGGGCAACCGCCGGCGGCGGCGGGGGAGAGCTCACGGGGGGGGGGGGGGGGCGAGGGAAGAGGAGGGGCGCGCCGCCCCGGCCACCTCCCGGGGAGGCGGCGCAGGGGCGGGAACGGGATGGGGAGGGGGAAGAAGGGGGGCGGGGAGGGCCGGGGCGCATGAGCCAGCGGCAGCGGCGGCGGCGGCACCCTAGCGGGAGGGAGCGGACGGGATTGCGACTCGTGCCTTCTCGATGGTCAGTCGGGCAATAGTAAGACTTTTCCTTAAAAAAATGCTATCACATTCTCAGAACAGAAAAAATGCTACCACGGTCCACGGACTTGTGTGATGTGCAGTTTGGGACGTGCGATCCGGCCCTAGTCGCCGCCAAAACAAGAAAAACCAGCTTGCATGCGTTAATCCTGCACAGAGGCGGTCCTTAGTTAATTCGTTTGCCACATCAGCACACTTATCCCTTCAAACTCTGGTTGCGTTAAAATACTTGCACTGTTGCACATGGCTTACTTTAACCATCTTTGAAGCTGCATGTACCAATAATGGCGCCATGGCAAGTACTAGTACTATAACATGTGGGGCCATCACTCACATACAAACGCATGCATCACGATTGAGTTTATCATTGCCGCTGCCGGCCTAGGTGACGATGTAGGTTGGCTTACATATACCGCGTCGAAAAAAGGTGAAAATGACCAAATTTTGCAATTTCACTCCATGCATGTTTCACGTTCTCTACTAAATTGTCTCTGCTGATTCCCTTAAAAATAAGAAACTATGTTCTTGCCGTAGTTTACGGGTCAACGGGTCCTAACTTTTGAACACCTAAAAGCCAAGCATGCATGGAAAGAGTTATTTTGTCATATGTAATACTGTAGTATGTTCAAGGCAAAAACTTAATCAGGGACTCTTTGTCGCCTATGATTTCGCAAAAAAAAAATGTCGCCAATGGGGGAACGATTTTGGCAGCGCCTTTTCCCACCTTGTACAACAAGAAACTGTTGAACATCCTGATTTTTATTTTTTGTGAACCAATATGTGGTTGGATGGTTAGAGGACAGTGGTATCCCAGCCCACTGTGGTTCAAGTCCCAGGGCTCGCATTTATCCTGAATTTATTTTATTTTTTCAACAATGTGTGTTCAGTGAGGAGACGTTCCGACGATTACGAGGAACCTATAGTGACTTCGTAAAATCTCAAGATGATATGCCGGCTCAGTCTGCTGGAGGTGCTCATAGGGATAGGGTGTGCGTGTGTACGTTTATAGGGTTCCGTGCATGCGTGTATATATACGAGCGCCTGCGTCTATATTGTGTTAAAAAACAGAACATCCTGATTTTCTTGTTGTCTTGATTTAGTAAAGTGGATCAACATTTTATAGCCTAGAAATTTGTTTATGGCGTGCTTTGAAGTTCAAAACTTGAAATTAAAGGGAGAATCCAAGCTATGCTTGTATATAAATATGCATAGATTTTTGGATTTCAAGAGCCGAGGCCAAAAAATAAATTAATATTATTTATGTTTATATTGGCCTTGGGCTTTATTTTGGCCCCGGCCCTCGAAATACCAGGACCAGCCCTGATTATAGGGCACCTATTAGATATGCTCTATGAGCAACACTAAACAATCTCTATAACAGATTAGAGGAGTAAAAGTCAGGTTCTTCTCCATTAAACCGGAACTAGCCGAAGCCCTAAAACATTTCCCCGAAAAAAAGGAAGCCCTAAAACATTTAGTGGAGTAACAAATTTACTCCGGGTGCCATTGATGCTTAAATATACTCGACCTTGCGGCCGCTAAGTAAAAAATCCCCACTCCATCTCCCCTCGCTTACCACCGCCCATGTCGCCCAATCCACCGCCCCCCGCCGCTCAACCCACACCTACGAAACCCCAACATCGCCCACATCTGCTCCAGCACGTGGGCAAATATGACCGGATCCGGGCGCCGCCGCTCCCCGTCGCCCTTCCGTGGCACTCAGCCCGTGATCCATGTCGCGCCGGCGCATCCTCCTCCTGTGGCGCATCCCACATCCCCGAAGTCCTACCTCCGCTGGTGCCGGAGCCGAATTCCATCGTTGTGCGGCAGAGCGCATGGGGGCATGGGTGACCGAGATTTACGACCGTGACACCGGCAAGCGCCATTGTCTTGGCTCCTTCCACTCCGCACAACAAGTAGCGCGCACATAGGCATTAAGTCGGTGCATCTGTATGGCGCCACCAGCAAGCACAGCTTCCCCGGCGGCCTGATGTCATTGGAGTTGGTGGACCCCCGTGTGGCCACCCCACGTGAGAGACAGGAAGACCGGGAGGTCCATGACCGTATTGCAGTGGAGCTCCGCCGCCGCTACCCGGCATGTGTGAGGCAGAGCGCCGTCTGTACGAGGAGTACGCGGCAGGGAGAACAGAGGTCATCGATCTCTCCAGTGACGATGACAGCCCCAACCCTATGATCGGCAGGCTGAGCAGGGCAGAGTGGGTGGAGGTCTAGAACAAGTCGGACTAGTGATTAGTTTAAAGTTCTAATCTTAATTTTGAACTTCTTTCAGTATGTTTTACGAACTACTTTTCTGTTAAACATTTTCAACTGGCACTGAAATTTGCTTGGGCATGCCTATAAATCAGTCAGCTGAAAATTTTGTTTGAGGTCAGTTGATTCTTGAACCGTTGGATGCGAAATCAATGGCCCGCGGTCTTTCTTCAACCTCTTGACGCATCTTCTTCCTTGGGCTGCCAGCCACCACCGGCCTAACTGCCGGCCGCGGCTGGTGGCGCTCCCGCGCCACCTTGCCCTCCCTGGAACCACTTCCCACCGCCCCAGCCATCCCTCTAGGCCCACTAGTAGAAAAAGGGCCTTTAGTCCCCTTTAGTCCCGGTGTTCAAGAACCGGGACTAAAGGCCCTCCACGTGGCCGCTGCCTGGAGGTCCACCTTTAGTCCCGGTTGGTAACACCAACCGATGCTAAAGGAAATTTTTTGATTTTTTTTGAAACTTTTTTTGATTTTTTTTAAATTTTTTATTTTCAAATTTCTAAATTATTTTAACCTCTAATCTCTAATCACTGCTCAATTTAATCTCTAATCACCCCTCATCATTCCAAATCATTTAACTTCCCGGACGGTCACCCATCCTCCCACTCCCCCAGCCTGAGCACGCTTAACTTCCAGGTTCTATTCTCCCTCGTTTCCAAGTCTGCACTCGTTGTTTTCCTGACAATAGTAAGATGTTAATCCTATTAACCCTCAGGAGTTTAGTTTGAGCATGAAGTCACATATTTCACTGTTTGAGTTTGAAACTATTGTTCTAAAAAACAATAATTATTTAGTAACACTAATATTTCTTGAATAAGTAGTTTGACCATTGTTTGACCATAGTTTGACCAGATTTGACCAAAATTCAAAAAAACTGAAATAATTATTTAATAACACAAATATTTTTGAATAATTATTTAGTAACACTAATAGTTCTTGAATAAGTAGTTTGACCATAGTTTGACCAGATTTAATGAAAATTTTAAAAAAACTGAAATTTGAGCATAACTTTTTTTCTTTTTGGAATTTGAGGATTCTACAAATTTGCAAACAGGCCGTAGGCGGTCTCCATCGGATGTAACTTTTCGAGTAGATGATTTTTCATATAAAAAACTTTTTAATCCAAGTTCGTATGCAAAAGTTATGCCCATTTTACAAATTCCAGAGAGATTTTGTAAATAAAGTCGAAATTCATATTTGTAAATTTTCCCAACAACTAGACCACATATCACATGGGAAACTTATTTTATTTTATTTTTTTTGACATTTCCATCATCTTCTTTTGTTTTTTCTAAAACTGAAAAGGCGGTCCAGGGTGGGGGGGGGGGGGGGAGTTTGAAAATGGGACCTTTAGTACCGGTTCGTGCCATGAACCGGTACTAATGCCTCAAAGCCCATTAGTACCGGTTGGTGGCACCAACCGGGACTAAAGGTCTAACCTTTAGTACCGGTTGGTGCCACCAACCGGGACTAATAGGCATCGCACCCTTTAGTCCCGGTTCGTGGCACGAACCGGGACTAAAGGGCCCAGGTGAACCGGGACTAATGCCTTAGCCGCACGAACCGGGATAAATGCACCCATTGGTCCCGGTTCTGGACTGAACCGGGACTAATGAGGTTACCCGGCCTGGACCTTTGCCCCCTTTTCTACTAGTGGCCCCCCGCACTGAGCTTTTTCTCCGGTGAATCCCCACAGCACCGCCCCCACCCTGGACCCTAAGATAGACACTGGGGTGATGACGGCGGCCCTTTCCTTCTTTCCGGCGAGGCCCTCCCTTCTCCTTCCTTCATTCAAAAATCGACTGAAATTCGAATCAGCTGACTGATGTGTAGCTAAACTGATTTTGTTTTAGTAAGTTTTATGTAGTAGTTTGAACCTAATTTAGCACTGATTTGTGTTTATGTGCCACTTTTTTTTGCTCCGTTAAATTTTAGGGTTCGGCCGTTTACTCTAAAATTTAGGAGATTGGGTAGAGTTCCTCTAAGTTGGCCAAGCCGTCGCTACAAACCAGTTTGGTTCGGGAACACATGGAAAAAAAATACGGGAAACTTTCAATCTATTCATCAACTGTTAAGGTAGTACAAATAACGCTAGAAGTAAAATTTACATCCAGGTTCATAGACCATCCAACGATGACTACAAGCACTTGGAGAATAGCTAAACTCAATCTCCATATGGATCTTTTGTTAACCCCGGTCCCGATGTATGTTTTCCCACAGTTAATTCTCCCCGTCTTCTAGATGATCAGTTGGGTTATCCATATAATATGATTGCTAGTTAATGGACAAATCCAACCTGTCCGGCCCGACGTGAGTCAATAATCATGGCTCCATTGTCACACAAAAATAAAAATAAAAATCATGGCTCCATTGAGCTGCACCAACTGGGCGCGTACGTCCGACCGATATGCTCATGGCACCATCATTCCCCGACACCCACCACGTTCAAAACGTTTGTTTAACACGACGATCATCCATGACGTGATGCCCACGCGCATGCAGCCAACACGCACGTACGCATAAGAACAAGCTCATCCATCGTCTGGCATTAAAATTCCCCGGTCTCTGGCGCGCGTTTCTTCTTCACTCGGTGACGACGACCCTACTAATCTACTTCCGCGCATGTTTCACGATAGCTGTCGATTAGCTTCGTTTTAACTCATGATTACCCACACCACACAACCACCCACCCACTTGCATGCATACTCTACATAACACCTAACTAACTCGGCAGCACAGTCCATGATGCCCTATTGACCTAGTTAACTCCATCAAGTTAGAAGCCATTGGAGGCAACCAGCTCACATACTATATACAGCTCGGATCGGATCAATTCGGATCGTGCAAGAAGCTAGCTAGCACCAAGTAGCTACTAACGACTAAGCTCAGCTCAGCTCAGCTAAGCTAGGGGAGTAGAGGAGAGGAGAGATCTAGATCGGCGAGTGCTAGGTGCTAGCTAGCTAGCACGATGGCGTTGGCGCAGCTGCAGGCGCAGGCGCGGTTCGTGGGGGTGGCTGCCACGAACGCCGGCGTGGAGCTGGAGCTGGACGACCACCAGTCGCGGTGGGTGAGCCAGGTGCGGCGGCGGATGGAGGCCGGGGCCGAGGAGCTGGGCGCGGTGGCCAAGGTCTTCGACGTGCCGCGGTTGCTGCGGGCGACCAAGCCCGAGGCGTACGCGCCGCAGCACTTCGCCCTGGGGCCCTACCACTACCAGCGGCCTGAGCTCAGGGACATGGAGCGCTACAAGCTCGCCGCAGCCAAGCGCGCCGAGAAGCTCTTCACCGGCGACCGCAGGTTTGACGACCTCGTGCAAAAGTTTGTGAAGATGCAGGAGATGATCCGGACCCCCTACAACAGGTACCGTACGTATACTTTTTTTTTCCTTTTATTATAACTACTGAGCTACTCGACTCATTAAGGGTCGGCTCGCTAAGCTTGTGCTCGTTAAGACTCAGCTTGTTAATTAAGATTGTTAAAATTAACAAGAAAAAACTCTGACTAGCTCAGTTGGCTTTAACCTCATTAAGCTCGCGAGGGCTCGTGAGTACTCCCTCCGTCCAAAAAAACTTGTCATCAAAATGGACAAAAAGAGATGTATCTAGAACTAAAATACATCTAGATACATTCCCTTTTATTCATTTTGATGACAAGTATTTCCAAACGGAGGGAGTACTTGTTAACAGACATTATCCCCTTTAGCTTCAGTTCTTATGTGTTTTTATGTAGGAAGAAAGTGACCATACGAGGAGGTATACTAGTTACAAGAATTGGGTTGTCTCCCATGGGCTAGGTTCGATTGATTAGATGGAATAGATAGGTTGAGAACTTGAGATGCCAAAAAGTGTTGCCACTTACAACATAAAAATATGTGGTGTGTTGTATCAATGAGCTTAACAAGCTTTAGCTCGCTCATTAAGCTTGTTAAGTTTCTTAAAGGCATGCTGCTGAGAACTTGACAACGCAATAATAAGCACAGTAATTTGACATTTCTGGCCGGCGATCACAAATTGGTGTCATGTAGCTTTCACGAAACACTTATCCTCAATGATACTATTATGTGATCTAACATTGTACTTGACAGGCAAATATAAAATAGGAACCTTTTTTTATAGAGGATTGCAACTTGCACCCCAAAACAATAAAATAATAATAATAAATAACATTCAAACTGACGATATAGACGTATACACAGACAAAACATAATACCTTCAATGTTTAACTAGCATTATCCAGTTACTTCTGCAAGCTAGCCACCAAAAAACAAAATGGCAGTGGCACCTTTTTTTTTCTTTTTGGGAAAGGAGGTTAAACCTCCTGCCTGCGTCATTACGATGCATGCATTTCATTTTACTAATAATTAATCAGAGTATTGAACAACTCCAACTATGATTGAATGTTACAACATAAATGAAACAAACATCTACTACACTACTTTTTCCTCAACAACGTCTTCAAGAAGGAGTAAGCGCCCTCGCGCCGCCCACGCCATATCCGACCGAAAACGTCCAAGACATGGAATTTTATCCTATTTGCCGAGACCAACCACCGAATGCCAGCACACCTGCAAGGAGACAACACTTTCAACAAGGTAACGACGCAAGTTCATCGCTGTTGTGCCCAACCAATCAAGGCCAGAACAAGAGTTTTCATCCCGACATGAAGCAGTGTTCTAGCCATTATGGTGAAGACAGATCGTCCAATAGTCACACTAGCCTGTACTTTGTGCTAGGCCGGGATGTCACTAGCCGATGGGTAGGAGATGTTCCGACCATTGACCACCGCCACGGCAGTCGGTGGTTGCCCTTGACTCGGTGTGAATGTTGTCGCAGCCACTCCACACCTACATCGTTTACCAAATCTATGACTATCATCATCTCATTAGGATTCTAGATGTTTATATTTGTTTCAGTTTCTTCAACCTAGGCACTATGTTTAGTCAATCAATAAAGTCAAACTGAGGCAGTCGTATATAGTTGCAACATCTATCAAAATTTTGAATTATGATCTCATTAGGATTCTTGATTTTTGTGTTTATTTCAGTTTCTTCAATCTGATGCACTATGCTTGTCAATAAATCGGATTGCCTATTAATTTTTTTGACTTGTTCTATGAACCTAATAACGTAAACCATATGACAATTTTTGAGCATGGTCGTAATTTTATCTTTGTTCTGCTTCCATTGCAAAAAAAAGTTTCATATTGATTTTCCAGGAGTCTTGTGAACCTATAAGAGAGGTAAGATAGCATTGCAAGCTTTATACATAAGCAACAAATTATACGCGAGATAAACGCAAGAAATTATTTGTGTGCTAGCAAGGTAAATACAACAACTAAAAGGACGAGCAACTGATTTAGTTAAATTCATAACTAGATATAGAACCAAGTAAAGTGGTTAGTTAAATTCATGAAGAAAACATTCCCAATGCTCTGGTTGGAAAAAAAAATGACGTTCCAAAAGGACTAATTTTGAAAGCAATTTGGAATGTTGATTTTGTTATTTTTACCTAGACCTCCATGAATGTGATTTGGAATCACAAAATTTGCAATGAGGAAGGAAACTAAGCAATGTCTGTCTTGAAAAGAAAATTGAAAATCTTTTGATTTTTTTATTTGTTTCGATTTTACTATTTATAAAGGAGCATTTGAGCTGGGATTTTTTTTTGGCTAGAATACTTCAAAGATGCATCTTATTTTCATAGAAGGCGGCAAAAGTCTTGAACTCGGCATTAGAAAAGCACTTTCGCTCCTTGCCGCCCGTCTCTTTCCAGCCAGTGCATGACCAAAGAAGCGTGCATTCATTGGATGCATATTGCATGGCTGCATGCATGCGTGCGTTAGTTCGAAAGAAGAAAACCAGATGACACTACCAAATGTTTTAAGGCAAAAGTGCGTTCAATATAAGATGTCATGCATGAAAGTTAATACTATCACTGATCATGTATACGTACAAATTCACTGAATGTAGGTTCCTTGAGTTGAATGGGCAGACGCTGGCATGGATGATGGCCATCGACACGTGCTTCCTCCTCGACTTCCTCGAGAGCTACCACGTCGACGGGGCCACCGACATGGTGTCCTCCGCCACCAACTGGATCAACGCCATGGTGCGCGACGCCATGATGCTCGAGAACCAGATCCCGCTCTTCCTCTTCGCGGGCGCGCTCCAGCTCCGCCACGCCTCCGAGGAGGCCGCCGCCGACGCCATGCACGCCGTCCTGGACCGCTTCATCAGGGAGGTATGCCCCATCAAAACCACCGCGCTGGCCATCGCCGGCGACATCGCCAAGCGCGCGCACCTGCTGGAGCTCCTCTACAACTTTCTCGTGCCCGCCTCGGCCGTATTCGCGGATGACGGGGCGGAGCTCCCGCCGCTGGTCCCAGAGGAGGTTCTCTCCCTCGACGCGCTCGAGCAGCAGATTCCGGACTATGACAAGGTGAAGCAGGCGTGCATGCAGGTGTCCAGCTTCGACGTGGCGCCTGTGCGGTTCATCAAGAAGAACCTCATCTCCAAGCCGATGAGCGCAGCTTCGAGCCTCCCGGGGATGATCATGCGCAAGGTGCCGCTGCTGTCGGCGATGGCGCCGCTGCTCGGGAAGTTCATGGCTTCGACGGACGTCGAGGCGCGGCTCAAGGGCGTGAACCTGTCCACCATAATCAACTCGCCGCTGGCGCAGGAGATCATGATCCCGTCGGTGGCGCAGCTGGCCGCGTGCGGCGTGCGGTTCATGCCGGCTCCAGAGGGCATGGCAGGGATCGGCTTCGACGCGGCCACGGCGACGCTGACCCTGCCGGTCCTCCACCTCGACAGCAACACGGAGGTGATCCTCCGCAACCTGGTGGCATACGAGACGGCCGCCGTGCGCGGGCCGCTCGTGCTGGCGCGGTACACGGAGCTGATGAACGGCATCATCGACACCCCCAAGGACGTGAAGATCTTGAGAGAGTGTGGGATCATCTTCAACACCATGAAGAGCGACAAGGAGGCCGCGGACATGTGGAACGGGATGTGCCGGGCAGTGCGGCCGAGCAAGGTGCCGCTGCTTGACAGCGTGATCAGGGACGTCAACGCGCACCGGAACCGGAGGGCGGCCGTGAAAGCGAGAAGGTTTCTCAAGCGGTACGTGTTCAGGTCGTGGAGGCTGCTCACGCTGCTCGCCGCCGTCGTGCTGCTGCTCATGACGGCGCTGCAGACCTTCTGCACCGTCTACGACTGCAAGCGCTGGTTCGGCGGCATACTGGAACTGCCGCAGATAACGCCCGAAGGACGGCAGTAGCATGTGTATACAATACATTGCAGTAGGTTGCACACGTGACTATATATATTCAGTAAATCAGTGGTCCTATATCATCAACTGAACTAGTGAAAACAAATACTTTCTTCTACGTAGTTGGTAAGATAATTTGAATGGCTGAAAATTCTTTTCCTGGTGAAATAGATGCGTTGTTTGAGATGTTGTAGAGGTGGGCGAGGCGTGAGTGATCCATGTTGTAAACTTAGTGGAGAGTGTGGATTCTTGTTGATGTTGTAGTGGTTGACACTATGTAACATCGACGGTGGTTTGGGTTCTATACCCCCCCCCCCCCCGCTCTAAAAAAATGTTTTCCTGGTGTAAAGCGTGCTTTCGTTTATATCTAGTTGTCTAGTGTCACCAATCCAGAAACATGGCAATTTGATCACATCTTTCTTTCTGCCAACTAGAATGATTAATCTCTGCTTATTACTAGAAAGATTAGACTTTTATTGATCTCGCTTTTTTGGCCATGATAAGGTAAAAACGAAATACAGATTGAGCAGATGGGATATAATTTGCAAACCCAAGGGCCAAGGTGGGTTAGGGGTCAAGAACTTAGAGGTTAAAAATAGTTTCCAATTACCAAACGGCTATTTAGGTTGTCTGTTGAGATCGAGGGTACGTGGGTACAAATTTTGCGTAGTAAGCACCTCAGTCATATTATCGTAGTGCTTAGGCGAAGCCTTACGCGGGTAATTTCATCATCACCGTCACCATGCCGTCATGCTGACGGAACTCTCCCTCGGCCTCAGCTGGATCAAGAGTTCGAGGGACGTCACTGAGCTGAACGTGTGCAGATCGCGGAGGTGTTGTGCGTTCGGTACTTGATCGGTTGGATCGCGAAGACGTTCGACTACATCAACCGCGTTACTTAACGCTTCTGCTTTCGGTCTACGAGGGTACGTAGACACACTCTCCCCGCTCGTTGCTATGCTTCTCCTAGATAGATCTTGTGTGATCGTAGGCAAATTTTTTGAAATACTACGTTCCCCAACACTTACAATATCCCACTCTCTATAATATTATACAACGCAAGGAAGATTATGTCGCTACAGTATTACAGTTAGTTCCTCTTATTATCCAATTCAGGAGTCTCTGGTGGGGGAACTTGGAACCCGTGGCTGCACCTGGTGTGTAGGTTGATGGATGTTCAATTATCTGACCAGCCAGATGACATTCACTGGAAACTATTTAGGAACGGTAATTTCATGGTGAAATCAATGTACTTGTACCTAATCACTACAAGAAATATGTCAACTTGTGACCTTCTGTCAGTGACCCTGGAAGAATTGGTCATAGATCTATGATCATTTCAGACCAATTGGTCAAAAGCTGTTCGGGGGGCTCTAAACCCTAAACCATTGCGACCATTTTGGTCAGAAAGGTCGTAATTTCCTTACACGAAATGGTCATAAAGCAAACAACGCTAGTCCACTGCCTTATTTCTAGTTGTTAACGACCAATATAGATGGTCATAGCCTTGTAAATTGTGGTGGGTTGCTATGACTAGGCGCCACCTCATCAGTTTTGCCTATGTGTCATGTCCATGTGGCAGTTTTTGCCCTAGGTTGTGAAGCAACCTATAGTTCTGTCATTCCCAAAATTCCCAAAAAAATCTCATAAATTCTTTGGGTCGTATCTTCGTCAAATATGTAAAAACCTTCCTTGCCTAGTTCAAAAATAATTCAAAAATATTCATTTTCCTATTCTATTCAGAGTAACAGTTTGTGAAGGAAATACCACTTTGGCATGTCCAAATAGTATCCATTTTCTACAGTGCTTTCCTATGCCCAAATAACCATCCTCCACCAAATGCCAGCTCAATTCATTCATTATTTTGATCCAAGCTTCAACATTCGTATTTATGTCCAGTGTGGTGGTTTGCAAAGCAAGTACCACCTCGGCTCCTCCTTTTGAGCTGAAAATTTGTGAAGACGGTCTTCTTAGTAACTGATCATCCTCAGCCAAAACTCACGCCCATTAGCCATGTACATTTCCCGTATCGTAAATCAAACACTTGGCTGCTTATTCATGTTTGAGCATCGATCGGTCTGCTCGTGAAAATCTTATGTTGTAATTTTCTTCCTAGCACCTACCTTGGGAGTGCCCAACCCACAAGACATGCCTAGGCCTCCCAGAACACATGGCGACGCCACAGTCACGCGGTGACCACGCAACGGGCATGCGAGTTTACGCGCTCTAGAGTTGGGCCCTCGGCCACCGCCCAAACCTCGACGTATCGCCACCAAACCATGTATTTATGATTCAATAGGTACTTATGTAACTAGAAATGATTTTTGGAAAAAATAAATAGCAAACTATGAGGCAGCTACAGTTCAAATTTGCCCCGCTTCCAACTGAATCGGCGGAAATTTGTCTTTTTCACGAGAGGTGGATCAAAAAAATTTACACCCAACCATTTTATCAATTGTGCATTAAATATGGCCTAGTATTTTATAAAATTGATTTGGTCCAATTTTGCAACAATTATTTGGTAGTTCCTTCACAAAAAAAAACTCCTTTCGGGCACTCGGAAAATGAAAAATGTATTTTCCGTGCAAATAAAATGAAAACTCCCTTAGGCAACATTGTTTGGAATTCCAAGATGCACCCTTGTGCATAATATGAGATCATTTGAACAAACTATGCCAAGAATGTGGCCATAAGATTGATCATTTGGCTTGAAAGCCATGAATCTTCACGCATGATAGCTCATTTCTGAGAACACTTTTTTAAAATAATTGTCGTATTACAAGTTTGTTATTTTTCCTAGGAACTTGGCCACATATAATGACACAATGCGAAGATTTCCCAATTTTTTGATTTTTTTGAATCTTTTATGCCCGTTTCAAAATGCAGTCAAAACGGCGGGAATGACCGTTCCTAGCTAGTGGTTGAATCTTGGAATTTTCTTGGTGTTTCTCTGATTAAATAGATAATTATGTACCTAGAAATGATTTTTGGAAAAAATGAAGAGCAAACTACGAGGTAGCTACAGTTCAAATTTGACCAGCTTCCAACTAAATCAACGGGAATTTGTCTTTTTCACCAGAGGTGGATCAAATCTTTTGACACCCAACCATTTGGTCAATTGTGCATTAAATATGTCCTAGTATTTTATAAAAATGATTTGGTCCAATTTTGCAACAATTATTTGGTAGGTCCTTCACAAAAAAACCTCATTTGGGGCAATCAAAAAATGGAAAATGGTTTTTCCATGCAAAGAAAATGAAAACTCCCTTAGGCAACATTGTTTGGAATTCCAAGATGCACCATTGTGCACAATATGAGATCATTTGAACAAACTATGCCATGAATGTGGCCATAAGATTGATCATTTGGCTTGAAAGCCATTGATCTCCACACGTGATAGCTCGTTTCTGAGAACACCTTTTTAAAATTATTGCCGTATTACAAGTTTGTTATTTTTCCTGTGAACTTGGCCACATATAATGACACAATGCGAAGGTTTCCCAATTTTTTGATTTTTTTTGAATTTTTTATGTCCGTTTCAAAATGCGGTCAAAACGGCGGGAATGACCGTTCCTAGCTAGTGGTTAAATCTTGAAATTTTTTTAGTGTTTCTCTGATTAAATAGGTACTTATGTACCTAGAAATATTTTTTGGAAAAAATAAATAGCAAACTATGAGGCATCTACAGTTCAAATTTGACCCGCTTCCAGCTGAATCGGCAGGAATTTGTCTTTTTCACGAGAGGTGGATCAAACCTTTTTACACCCAACCATTTTGTCAATTGTGCATTAAATATGTCCTAGTATTTTAGAAAATTGATTTGGTCCAATTTTGCAACAATTATTTGGTAGGTCCTTCACAAAAAAAACCATTTTGGGCACTCGGAAAATGAAAAATGATTTTTTCGTGCAAAAAAATGAAAACTTTCTTAGGCAACATTGTTTGCCATTCCATGTTTGTTATTTTCCTGAAAGGTAGTTCACAATTGGTGACACAATGAGAAGGTCTTTTATTTTTTTGAATTTCTGATCATAAAATAGCTTACATGATTTTAACATCTTATTTTTAAATCTATCACGACCAATTTAGTTGGTCATAATGTTGTACTGCGTTCTGATTGGTCCGTGGACCAGACACGCGGATCATGCACGAAACACCGTCGGATCCTCCCGGATCCAACGGCAGCCCTCACCCCTCGCCTCCCCCACCAACCCCACGTGAGGCGAAACCATAGCTCTCTTCTCCCCCGTTTTCCTTCCACCCGCCCGCCGCCTCCCTCTCTCTCTTTCCCCGATCCAGATCGACGCCGCCTCCCTCTCTCTCTCTCCCCGATCCAGATCGATGCTGCCTCCCTCTCTCTCTCTCGCTTCCCGTCGCCGGCGGCGGCGCCCTCCTTCCCTCGCCCTCTCCTCCTTCCCTCCTCACGGCGCCTCCACCACGCCATGAAAACCGGTGACCCACCCCGTCTCTGTGCCCGCCTCGGCAACCACCTCCGTCGCGCGTCCGAGTCCCATCCATGTCCGCTCCGGCTCCGTCTCTGTCTCCTTTCATGGGAGGTGACCCGCACCCGGCCCCGCGGCGGGGGAGGGGCGGCGGCGGCCTCGTGTAGATCCCATCGGGATCATGGTGCGGACGCATGCCCCAGACGCCATGACCCGTCTCCCTCCCCTCCTCAAATCAGGAAGGAGAGGCCAGGCGCCGGCCATGAACTCGCTCTGCCCAGGACGCCGCTCGACATCAAGGTCACCCCCACCCCCTCTTCGATCTGCTCTTCCTCCTTTCCCTTCCCTTCCCTAACGCGCACCATTTTCTTCCTCACGCAGGGTTGCAGGCGATTCGATCAGGGCCGGGTCCATGGCGTCCACGGCCGTGGCGGCGCTCGCGGTGATGGACGAGCTAGCCCTGTCGCTCCGCGCGGTGGGGGACCTGGCGGCGGCCGCCGGCGTCTCGCGGGAGGAGGTCGTCGTCATCACGCAGTGCACCTCGCTCGGTAACACCCCCTCCCAAGCCCCCCTGTCTCCCAACCTCAAGCTGATGATGAGGAGGTCAGCTAGTGCCCAAAACCACTAATTCTCATGCCGAATTCAGTCTGTTTGCTTTGTTCGTTAGTTTGTAACTTTGTATGGTTCGAATTTCTACAACTAGTTCAACTATGTTAATTTGCACCCCTGTTTTATTATTTATGTACCATGTACAATCTCTTTTCAGAGATGCCTGTCCACATATCTAACTTTGTTCTGCCTTTCTAGAAACATGTCTGTTTCCGTGGTGTATCTCTATGGCCGGTTCCCTGTTATTTCTATGCCAAAGTCACTTAATGAATTGTTAAATCAAGTAATTCAAACTTTGAATCTGCACACGCACATCAAGTAATTCTTAAAGCGTGCGGGTTTGCTCTTGTGCGCTTACGTCTGGCCTCACTTGCATCTGCATAATGCTGCATGGTTGGGCGGCACCCCGTTGCCGTTGGAGATATAATGCAAACACCAATTTCTGCGCCTGCTGGGGCGGGGTGCTGTTTTCTGGACCTGGTGCTAATGCTGGGGTAGATAGTCTTTTGTCTTGTTCATCTTAATCCACAGTTTCTAGACAACTTAGCACTTGATATAACCAGTTTTTAAGAAGTGGGCAGGGACTGGACTATCCAGTGGTATAGGATAGTTGATTCTGATTACACATTTATGTGTCTGTCTGTGTGCGTGTGTCTGTGTCCTGCATGTTTCATTTTTTTATGTTGTCAATCGTAGCCAGTTCTCCTGGGATCGAACAATATGGATACAGGTTTGTGGTATCCATTGTAAGAGGTATTTATAACAATTGTGTTCGTTAAATAATATTTTTGAATGATTCTTGAGATAGGATGGAAACTGGAGTTAATTGCCAGAGACAGAGTGTCAGAGTTCAGATGTGATTTTGTTAACTGAATTATGTGCTACAAAATATAATTAGCTGATTTAAACTGCTATTTTCCTTCGCCTAATCAAATGCCCTTTGTTTTTGCAGTATGCATACCCAAGTCAAGCTTGTGGTCATGATGAAGGTGCTGATCTGGGTTTCCTATCTTCAGAAGTAAAATGTTTGCTTGCTTGACATGGTTGTAATATATTGCTGGAATGAATGGTTGGTTGTAAAGATATGGCATAGATTAGTTGTTGCAGATTAGCCTATCATAACAGCTAGCCATTTGTAGATTAGTTGTATGCATCATGTCAACTGGTACAAATCTGCATCTATAGATAAGTCAGTGGTGTGGAGCACTTCACCTTCATTTTATTTAACACATGATGTTGGCAACTCCCTGGATGCATTTGTTGACGTTGTTTTGTTTACTCCCAGCTTAGTGCAGAGCCCAGCCCCAGCAGCAGCGGCTATGCCGGCGAGCAGGGCAGCAGCGTTGCCTCCAGTGCCAGCATCGAGGAGCCTTACCCCGCCCCCGGCGCCATGGACTCGTGCGCGACAAGAAGCACGCCAACGAGGTCAGCCCAGTATGCCCCCTTCTCCTGTTAACCATACACTGCACGCTCTGTGTTCTTGTTTCTTGAGCTATTTCAATCATCTAATCATGGATTATTCTGTTTTTGGACAAGACCAAGAAGGTGGCCATGGCTGGGCTCGTTCACCATTCGTTCAACTTCAGAGCTCATCAGGTCTGTTCTTGCCCTGACCAAGCTGTTCAAGTATGTTAGGTTTGCAATAATATTTAGTATTGGTTTGGCTCTTGCAATGCATAGGCACAACAGGATATACTCCTGTGTGCTACTAAATGTCACGGAGAAGAAATAAAGATGGCAAGTGAAAAGAAACTGTTTATAACTTGAACACTAGCCGAATTTACAGCAAGACTAATTTGTAAAACAAAACCTGGATTAGATCAACAAGTCCTTAGCATATCAAACGTGCCACTTTGGAAATGTCAGCCTGTAGCACATAATATGTTATCTTATTGCTGCTGTGTCACTGTATCCTAGTAATTCTGCCGTGTCACTTTATCCCAGTAAAGCAAGATGCTTGTTATACTCATGTTCCTGATGATATTGGTGTTCTGCTACTAGTTGCTGTGTACTCCTAGTGCTGTAGTTCCTTTGTAGTAATACGGAAATATTAATGCTCAAATATGATGATGTGGCCTGCAACGCACCTGCTTCGACGCTGACCCGTCCGTCGTCATCGCCTTTGATGATGACGAGGACACCGCAGGCGCCGTCGGCCTCGGCGGCGGCTTCCACCACTACCACATCGTCGTCACCTACCAGGGCGTCAAGGGGTGAATTGATTTGATCGTTAATATGTGGCTGGATGTGATGTTTTGCAGGTTGAAGGCGCTAAGGTGTTGGAGACGTGCATGTACTTGTTGAGCATTTTATCTGTAGAGGGCTATATTGTGATTGGTGTAATATTGTATGGTTATATTGTGATTGGTGGAATGTAATAAACTTGATTGATACATCGGTGATTTGGTTGTTATTTGTATATATTTAAAATGTGTTCTCTGATTGGTATATCATTGAGTTACAAGTTGTGAAAAATTAAAACCTGATGTCTGGGACCTAGTGAAGAATCTGACAATGTGCATCCAATTGACTACAATAATCTGAAATTTGAATGTAACAAAAAAAAAAGAAAACCCGAAAATAAAAAATATGTAGAATGTGAAAAGGCTGCACCTCAGAAAGCAAAAAAGGCCGAATTAATGGCCCAAGCCCATGTAGCTAGCGAAAATTAACAAGAAAAAATACATTAAAAAGGCTGAATTGTTGGGCTAGGCCCATGTAGAAAATCGAATTGGACCGGGCTGAATCTTGTGCCACGTCAGATTGCCACGCTGGATGCCTACGTGGTCTGGGGAGGTTGCTAGTGACCAAAACGCCACAGTAGACGTATTTTGGTAAAAAACGTCTTCGACCATTGCAGAAGAAAGGTCGCTATAGCCAGTTTACGACTGCCAGCTTTTGACCTTCTGTTTTTGGTCACAAAAAAGTCGCAAACGGAAATTTGTGACCTTTCAGTGACCAATAGTGGTGGTCACAAGTTGACATATTTCTTGTAGTGAATTGACTCTGGGCCAATCCCTAGATCACTTCATATCTGGAAGGTTAAAGTTCCGGTAAGAATCAAAATGTTCATGTGGTTTGTCCACAAGGAAGTGATTTTAACCAAGGATAATTTGGTAAAGCGAAGATGGAAGGGTAGTTCCTGATTTTTTTTTGTAACCAGGATGAAACCATACAACACCTCTTTCTCGATTGTCCATTAGCTAAACTTCTTTGGCGTACCATACATATAGCCTTTAACGTTATTCCTCCAATTAGTATTAACACGCTATTTGGGAAGTGGCTACTGGAGTGAAATCAAATATAGCGGGACATATTCGGATAGGGATATGTGCATTACTATGGGCTATATGGAATTGCTGAAATGATATGATCTTTAACAGAAAAAATTATCAACTTTTTGCAGGTTATCTAAAGGGCCACTGCTTGGATCCGTACATCGTCGTTACTCACTCATGCGGATTCCAGGGAGCTTTTGGTTACTGGGTGCAACCGTTGGAAGATGGTAGGGTGGGTTATCTACAACCGAATTGGATGATGAGCTAATGATAAGCTAGGTGTTTAGTTATCGTGGCCTATTTTTTGCCAGTTATGGCATTTGTTTACCTTTACCTCATTTGGGCTACGTTTGTGAGCCAGTACTGAACCTCAGACTTTGTTTTGGCACTTTTGATTAATAAAATAGCTGCATGCATCATTCTGATGCAAAGGTCGGGGGCGTTCCTCCTTTTCAAAAGAAAATCTTGTACGGATTTATTCCATAAGTTTTGCCATGTGGCAAGTGCAAGACATTTTCCTATAATTTCCATGTGTTGCAAAACTTTCTTCTGCTAAATTGCCATGATGTGTAGAACGATTTGTTTTCGTATTTTTAGTCACATGGCAAGTGCTTTGAGTTTTTCCTATGTATCATGACAAAGTATGAACATGCTTTATCCAAAATATGGCATTGTTTAATTTGCTTGATCACTCGACAATTGGATTTCTTTTGGAATGCTCCCATTTGTTGGCATGGGAATAGTTTTTCCTTGAAATAAGATGGTCAAACTCATATACCACGATGGCAATTGCAACTCTTTAACTGTTTTAGAGTTTGACCATCTTATTTCAAATGTAGTTTATAGAGCATGACAATTTTATTATTTCAAATTGCAACTCTTTAACTGTAGATGGTCAAACTCTTGCCATGCTCCTTCCTATCAATGAATGATACGCAATCTTAGTTTATTCGCAAAAGAAAACTCTTTAATTGTATGTCATGGTAATTTTCTTTCTTTTGCAACATGGCAAAAAAATTCTTTGTTGTGGGACCATGGCAATTTAAGTTCTTAGGGGCATGGCAAATATAGTTTGTGGACCATGGCAAATTTATGTACTTTGCAACATGGCGAAAAATTACTTTTATTGGGGACCGCGGCAATTTTAGTGTATACACCATGGCGAATATTGTTTATGGAGCATGGCAATTTTATTATTTCAAATTGCAACTCTTTAATTGTAGATGGTCAAACTCTTGCCATGCTCCTTCCTACCAGTGAATGATACGCAAGCTTTGCGTGTTCGCCTAAAAAGGTTTTTTACTTGTAGATCATGGCAATTTTCTTTATTTTGCAACATGGAAAAAATTTCTTTGTTGTGGGACCATGGAAATTTAAGTTCTTGGGGGCATGGCAAATATAGTTTGTGGACCATGGCAATTTTCTGTACTTTGCAACATCGCGAAATATTACTTTTATAGGAGACCACGACAATTTTAGTGTATGCATCATGGCAAATGTAGTTTATGGAGCATAGCAATTTTATTATATGGGCCATGGCAAATTTCTTCATTTTTTGCACATGGCAAATTTCTTTTTATTTGGACCATGGAAATTTTAGTGTATGCATCATGAAAATTTTAGTTTACCAAGCATGGCAATTTTATTATATGGGCCATGGAAAATTTTCTTTCTTTTTTGCACATGGCAAATTTCTTTTACAGGGCCCATGTCAATTTTTAGTCTATAGAAATTATAGTGTATGCATCATGGAAATTATAGTGTATAGATCATGCCACTTTTAGTCTATGGATCATTATTTATAGAAATTTTCCAACAAAGTTGCCATGGCCCATGAAAAAACTATTTATTGCTCATGTTTTATCGTGTAATATCATGGCAATATATATTGGACCATGGCAAATTAAGTTGTTTGAGCATGGCAAATATAGTTTACTGATGAAGGCAATATGCCCTAGAGGCAATAATAAAGTTATTATTTATTTCCTCATATCATGATAAATATTTATTATTCATGCTAGAATTCTATTAACCGGAAACATAATACATGTGTGAATACATAGACAAACATAGTGGCACTAGTATGCCTCTACTTGACTAGCTCGTTAATCAAAGATGGTTGAGTTTCCTAGCCATGGACATGAGTTGTCATTTGATTAATGGGATCACATCATTAGGAGAATGATGTGATTGACTTGACCCATTCCGTTAGCTTAGCATTTGATCGTTTAGTATGTTGCTATTTCTTTCTTCATGACTTATACATGTTCCTATGACTATGAGATTATGCAACTCCCGTTTACCGGAGGAACACTTTGTGTGCTACCAAACGTCACAACATAACTGGGCGATTATAAAGGTGCTCTACAGGTGACTCCGAAGGTACTTGTTGAGTTGGCGTATTTCGAGATTAGGATTTGTCACTCCGATTGTCGGAGAGGTATCTCTGGGCCCTCTCGGTAATGCACATCACTATAAGCCTTGCAAGCAATGTGACTAATGAGTTAGTTGCGGGATGATGCATTACGGAACGAGTAAAGAGACTTGCCGGTAACGAGATTGAACTAGGTATTGAGATACCGACGATCGAATCTCGGGCAAGTAACATACCGATGACAAAGGGAACAACGTATGTTGTTATGCGGTTTGACCGATAAAGATCTTCATAGAATATGTGGGAGCCAATATGAGCATACAGGTTCCGCTATTGGTTATTGACCGGACACGTGTATCGGTCATGTCTACATAGTTCTCGAACCCGTAGGGTCCGCACGCTTAAAGTTTGGTGAGGATCAGTATTATGAGTTTTTGTGTTTTGATGTACCGAAGGTAGTTCGGAGTCCTGGATATGATCACGGACATGACGAGGAGTCTCGAAATGGTCGAGACGTAAAGATCAATATATTGGAAGCCTATATTTGGACGTCGGAAGTGTTCCGGGTGAAATCAGGATTTTACCGGAGTACCGGGAGGTTACCGGAAACCCCCCGGGGATGTAATGGGCCTATTGGGACTTAGTGGAGAAGAGAGAGGGCAGCTAGGAGGTGGCACGCGGCCCCCCTTGCTCCAGTTCGAATTGGACAAGGGAAGGGGGCGGCGGCCCCCCCTCTCCTTCCTTCTCTCCACCTCCTCCTTCCCCCTTCTCCTACTCCTACTAGGAAATGAGGAGTCCTACTCCCGGTGGGAGTAGGACTCCCACCCTTGGCGCGCCCTCCTTGGCCGGCTGCCTCCTCCCTCTTGCTCCTTTATATATGGGGGCAGGGGGGCACCTCTAGACACACAAGTTGATCCGTTGATCTATTCCAGCCATGTGCGGTGCCCCCCTCCACCATATTCCACCTCGGTCATATTGTAGCAGTGCTTAGGCAAAGCCCTTCGTTAGTAGCAACATCATCACCGTCATGACGCCGTCGTGCTGACGGAACTCTCCCATGAGACTCTGCTGAATCGGAGTTTGCGGGACATCATCGAGCTGAACGTGTGCTGAACTCGGAGGTACTGTACATTCGGTACTTGGATCGGTCGGACCGTGAAGATGTACGACTACATCAACCGTGTTGTGCTAACGCTTCCGCTTTCGGTCTACGAGGGTACGTGGACAACACTCTCCCCTCTCGTTGCTATGCATCACCATGATCTTGCGTGTGCGTAGGAATTTTGAAATTACTATGTTCCCCAACAGTGGCATCCGAGCCAGGTTTTATGCATAGATGTTATATGCACGAGTAGAACACAAGTGAGTTGTGGTCTATACAAGTCATACTGCTTACCAGCATGTCACATTTTGGTTCGGCGGTATTATTGGATGAAGCGGCCCGGACCGACATTACGCGTACACTTACGCAAGACTAGTTCTACCGACGTGCTTTGCACATAGGTGGCTGGCGGGTGTCAGTTTCTCCAACTTTAGTTGAACCGAGTGTGGCTATGCCCGGTCCTTGAGAAGGTTAAAACAACACTAACTTGAGGAATTATCGTTGTGGTTTTGATGCGTAGGTAAGAATGGTTCTTGCTAAGCCCGTAGTAGCCACGTAAAACTTGCAGCAACAAAGTAGAGGACGTCTAACTTGTTTTTGCAGGGCATGTTGTGATGTGATATGGTCAAGGCATGATGCTATATTTTATTGTATGAGATGATCATGTTGTGTAACCAAGTTATCGACAACTGGCAGGAGCCATATGGTTGTCGGTTTATTGTATGCAATGCAATCGCCCTGTAATTGCTTTATTTTATCACTAAGCGGTAGCGATAATCGTAGAAGCAATAGTTGGCAATACTACAACGATGCTACGATGGAGATCAAGGTGTTGCGCCGGTGACGATGGTGATCATGACGGTGCTTCGGAGATGCAGATCACAAGCACAAGATGATGATGGCCATATCATATCACTTATATTGATTGCATGTGATGTTTATCTTTTATGCATCTTATTTTGCTTTGATTGACGGTAGCATTATAAGATGATCTCTCACTAAATCTCAAGATAAAAGTGTTCTCCCTGAGTATGCACCGTTGCCAAAGTTCGTCGTGCCGAGACACCACGTGATGATCGGGTGTGAAAAGCTCTACGTTCGTCTACAACGGGTGCAAGCTAGTTTTGCACACGCAGAATACTCAGGTTAAACTTGACGAGCCTAGCATATACAGATATGGCCTTGGAACACTGAGACCGAAAGGTCGAGCGTGAATCATATAGTAGATATGATCAACATAGTGATGTTCACCATTGAAAACTACTCCATCTCACGTGATGATCGGACATGGTTTAGTTGATTTGGATCACGTGATCGCTTAGATGATTAGAGAGATGTCTATCTAAGTGGGAGTTCTTAAGTAATATGATTAATTGAACTTAAATTTATCATGAACTTAGTACCTGATAGTATTTTGCTTGTCTATGTTGATTGTAGATAGATGGCCCGTGTTGTTGTTCCGTTGAATTTTAATGCGTTCCTTGAGAAAGCAAAGTTGAAAGATGATGGTAGCAATTACACGGACTGGGTCCGTAACTTGAGGATTATCCTCATTGTTGCACAGAAGAATTACGTCCTGGAACCACCGCTGGGTGCCAGGCCTGCTGCAGATGCAACTGACGACGTTAAGAACGTCTTGCAGAGCAAAGCTGATGACTACTCGATAGTTTAATGTGCCATGCTTTACGGATTAGAACCGGGACTTCAACGACGTTTTGAACATCATGGAGCATATGAGATGTTCCAGGAGTTGAAGTTAATATTTCAAGCAAATGCCCGGATTGAGAGATATGAAGTCTCCAATAAGTTCTACAGCTGCAAGATGGAGGAGAATGGTTGTGTCAGTGAACATATACTCAAAATGTCTGGGTATAACAATCACTTGATTCCACTGGGAGTTAATCTTCTGGATAATAGTGTCATTGACAGAATTCTTCAATCACTGCCACCAAGCTACAAGAGCTTCGTGATGAACTATAATATGCAAGGGATGGATAAGACAATTCCTGAGCTCTTCGCAATGCTAAAGGCGGCGGAGGTACAAATCAAGAAGGAACATCAAGTGTTGATGGTCAACAAGACCACCAGTTTCAAGAAAAAGGGCAAAGGGAAGAAGAAGGGGAACTTCAAGAAGAACAGCAAATAAGTTGCTGCTCAAGAGAAGAAACCCAAGTCTGGACCTAAGCCTGAGACTGAGTGCTTCTACTGCAAGCAGACAGGTCACTTGAAGCAGAACTGCCCCAAGTATTTGGCGGATAAGAAGGATGGCAAGGTGAACAAAGGTATATGTGATATACATGTTATTGATGTGTACCTTACTAGAGCTTGCAGTAGCACCTGGGTATTTGATACTGGTTTTGTTGCTAATATTTGCAAGTCGAAACAGGGACTATGGATTAAGCGAAGACTGGCTAAGGACGAGGTGACGATGCGCGTGGGAAATGGTTCCAAAGTCGATGTGATCGCCGTCGGCACGCGACCTCTACATCTACCTTCGGGATTAGTTTTAGACCTAAATAATTGTTATTTGGTGCCATCGTTAAGCTTGAACATTATGTCTAGATCTTGTTTGATGCGAGATGATTATTCATTTAAATCCGAGAATAATGGTTGTTCTATTTATATGAGTAAATCTTTTATGGTCATGCACCCTTGAAGAGTGGTCTATTTTTTTTAATCTCGATAGTAGTGATACACATATTCATAATGTTTGTGACGCCCCCGATTCAATCATACACTAATCATGCACGCAAATGTGTACGATCAAGATCAGGGACTCACGGGAAGATATCACAACACAACTCTACAACTGAAATAAGTCATACAAGCATCATAATACAAGCCAGGGGCCTCGAGGGCTCGGATACAAGTGCTCGATCATAGACGAGTCAGCGGAAGCAACAATATCTGAGTACATACATAAGTTAAACAAGTTTGCCTTAAGAAGGCTAGCACAAACTGGGATACAGATCGAAAGAGGCGCAGGCCTCCTGCCTGGGATCCTCCTAACTACTCCTGGTTGTCGTCAGGCTGCACCTAGTAGTAGGCACCTCCGGTGTAGTAGGAGTCATCGTCGACGGTGGCGTCTGGCTCCTGGACTCCATCGTCTGGTCGCAGCAATCGGGTAAAGAAAGGGGAAAAGGGGAAACAAGGCAACCGTGAGTACTCATCCAAAGTACTCGCAAGCAAGGAGCTACACTACATATGAATGGATATATGTGTAAAGGGCCATATCGGTGGACTGAACTGCAGAATGCCAGAATAAGAGGGGGATAGCTAATCCTGTCGAAGACTACGCTTCTGGCAGCCTCCATCTTGCAGCATGTAGAAGAGAGTAGACTGAAGTCCTCCAAGTAGCATCGCATAGCATAATCCTACCCGGCGATCCCCTCCTCGATACCCTGTTAGAGAGCGATCACCAGGTTGTATCTGGCACTTGGAAGGGTGTGTTTTATTAAGTATCCGGTTCTAGTTGTCATAAGGTCAAGGTACAACTCCAAGTCGTCCTGTTACCGAAGATCACGGCTATTCGAATAGATTAACTTCCATGCAGGGGTGCACCACATAACCCAACACGCTTGATCCCATTTGGCCATACACACGTTCCTGGGTCATGCCCGGCCTCGGAAGATCAACACGTCGCAGCCCCACCTAGGCACAACAGAGAGGTCAGCACGTCGGTCTAAACCTAAGCGCACAGGGATTTGGGCCCATCCCCCTTAGCACACCTGCACGTTGCGAACGTGGCCGGAAGCAGACCTAGCCTACCAGGCGTTCGAGTCCAATCCGGCGCGCGCCACTCAGTCGCTGACATCACAAAGGCTTCGGCTGATACCACGACGCCGAGTGCCCATATCTTTCCCGCGTAGTTGGTTAGTGCGTATAGGCTAGTAGCCGGACTCAGATCAAATACCAAGATCTCGTTAAGCGTGTTAAGTATCCGCGAATGCCGAACAGGGCCAGGCCCACCTCTCTCCTAGGTGGTCTCAACCTGCCATGTCGCTCCGCCACAAAGATCCACCCAGAGGGCCGTCGGGACAAAGGTCCTTTCAGCCCCCAATCCGTGAATCACTCGCGGGTACTCCTCGAGCCGACCCGACTTTAGTCACCACATGTATCATGTATAAAGTATATTATATACCCGTGATCACCTCCCGAGTGATCACGGCCCGATAGTATAGCACAGCAGACGGACAAGAATGTAGGGCCACTCATGGAAAACTAGCATCCTATACTAAGCATGCAGGATTGTAGGTAAAGGTAACAACAGTAGTAACAAGGACAGGCTATGCAACAGGATAGGATAAACGGAAAGCAATAACATGGAAATGTGCGATGCTAGAGGTGACCTAACGCGGTAGTAAATGATACTGGTGAAGGGGGGCAAACATCCGGGAAAGTATTCCCGGTGTTTCGCGTTTTCTGTTAGTAAGGCCGGAGGGGAAAAGTTGTAGGTTTGATATGCTACGGACGTGTGGGTGACATACAGACTGCGCATTCGGATTCGTCTCGTCGTTCTGAGAAACTTTCATGTACAAAGTTTTTACGTCCGAATTACGGATTATTCTATATGAATTTTTATAGATTTTATCAATTTCTAGAAATAACATATTTTTTAATTCGAAAAATGCTTATTGCGTCAGCATGACGTCACTCTGACATCAGCAGTCAACCTGCCAGTTTGACTGGTCAAACTGACGCCTGGGACCCAACTGTCAATGACAGTGGGGGGTTAACAGTGTTAAGAACTAATCTAATTTAGCCAACTACCTACTGGGCCCACCTGTCATGGGGTAATTAGGTTAAACTAATTAACTTAATTATTCTAAAACGTGGCTTGGCTAATTAATGGTGGGACCCGTCTGTCTGTGGTACTGGGCAGTCCAGTCAGCATGTTGACCAAGTCTACATGGTCAACAGGGCCCACGGGACCCACCTGCAGCGACCCAGGATTGGCCCCAGGGCCAGCCACGTCAGCAGCGTCGACGTTTATCCGCCGGTGGCCATAAACGCGGCGGCGGCGCACGGGAGGCCGCGGGATTTGGCTACAGGCCATCAAAATTGACGCGGGTGGTTGCGTTCGAACGGGGAGTCGATGCCGCGTCTACTAGGACCGGTGGCGTCGCCGGAGTTCACCAAAGCTGATGGCGGTGAGCACCATGGCGGATGCCGGAGCTCGGGCGTGGGCGGCTACGGCGAGGAGAGGCACAGCCAGGGACAGGGATAGGTGCATTGGGGCCCTGGAGACGTGCTGAGATGGACGACGCGGTCGGACGCGAGCCAAGCTTGCGGTGGCCGCGACGGAGAGCTCGACCGTGGCGGCGGGAGGGTGAGCGCGACGGGGGAGCGAGCTATGAGATGCGGTGAGCTACGAGGGGAGGAGGAGGAGGTTCAGGGGCTCACGGCCGTTGCAGAGAGCGCCCGGGGAAGACTCGATGTGCTCGGGGCGGCACAGATTCCGGCGATGGCGACGACGGAGCAGAGGAGGGAGACAAGGTCGCCGCGGTCGCTACAGGGGCTCCGAGTTCCAGCCCGAGGTGGCGGGAGGCGTAGGGGACGACGGCGGGGCGGTTGAGCACGTCGACGAGGTGAGGGAGGGTCGTTGGCCGCGTCGACGGCGAGCAGCGGCGACGAGCTCGAGCGACCGAGGTTGGGATCTAGCATGAGGAGAGGGGAGAGGTGAGGGGGATCAGATGGGAGGGGGAGATCTGGCAGGGGGCGAGTGGGGAGGAGAACCCGAGGAGGCGCGGGTGCGGCATCCTTATCCATCCGCCGTCGACGGCGAGGAGGTTCGACGGGGCACGCCCCTGTTTAGGCGCGGTCGGTGTAACAGCGCACGGGGAAAGAAGACGACAAAGGGGGGCAGGGAGTGGGCCTGCGACGGTGGTCAGTCGGCTGGGCTGGCTGCCAGCTGGGCCAGTTGGCCCAGCGGGGGTCCTTTCCTTTTTTATTTTTTGTTAGCTTTGTTTTGTTTTACTTTTCTTATTTTCTTCTATTCTGGCTAATTGTTTGGGCACCAATTGAGTTTTGTAAAATATGAGAGCTGGCCCACAAATCACAACACAATAAATCCTACCACCAAAAACTAGTTTGGGTTAATTATCATTTCGTATTTATTTTGTATTAATAAAAAGGTTATTAAATAATGTTTTCAGCCACTGTTTGAGGTTGTTTAAGTCACTTATTAAATTACAATAATGTTGTTTACAATTTTATCATAGCCTCTGATTTATCTACTATTTATTGAACATTTTATTTTTAATATTTGAAAACTTTTATTGTTTGCCTGAATTTTAATTTTGAATTATAATCAGTTTCGAACTAACGTGAGATTAGAAACAATAACCGTGGTGAGGTGGCATCGTTAACGTGGGATTACTGTAGCTTAATTATCCGGGCGTCACAATTCTCCTCCACTACAAGAAATCTCGTCCCGAGATTTAAGAGGGAAGTAAGGGGAAGAATAGGTTACGACATTCTAACGGATCTTCTCATTCATGTTTGCTCTCCCTGAAGTAGTTGATCCTCTTCGTTGATGTCTTTATTTCTCTGCTTCAGGTCATCATGATGAAGTTGTCGTCCTTCCGTCAGGATCTTCACCGTACTTACAAAAGGGTAAGAAGGGAAAACTCGATATGGATGGATTCTAACAAGATCGAGCATCAGACAGTTAATTCAGGGAAGAAGCATAAGTATCTCTCGATTTGAAACTTAAGAAGATATCGAGAGCAAAGTAAGAAGGTACCATGGGAAGTTTCAAATGGATAGTCAATCGTTCGATGTCTGAAACAACATGCGAAAGGGGTCCAGAGCAACAATATTGAGTATTGCGTCTATTACCAGAATAGATCACTTGGGACGGTGGCCCGTGAATTACATACGAGGCCACGCGCGAGGAATAACTTTGGGCACAGGGGGTGTACAGGAGAGTCAGGTTTCGATCCTGGGAACTGTGGGTTATGGGCCCACCATGTGGTTGAAAGTAGGAAGGGGACCGACATCTTGCACGGTCACGATAGTAAGGCGTGTCAGAGGGTAGCCTGTCAGTTATGTCGGCAACAACATCGATACCAAGGGCGAGCGACGAAGTGAACCATTTTCCTGCTCGTTGAACGAGGCGGGCCAATAGGCAAGGTTCCCGTCCATCGGTGGCTACCGAAATGTCATCAACAATAGTAATAGGGTCTTGTTGACAGAATTGTACACCGAGGTATATACATAAGCAGGAGAATATTACTGCTTAGATCATATAGATCACAAGAAAGGATAAACCAAATAATGGAAAGGAAATGTGTTTAAACACATATATCAGGGGTATATCCTCCCCAAGGACAAGCAGAGCATGATATCCTTGGCAGGATATAATAAAAAAAACTCTTTAGGAAAGCGAAAGAAATTTCATGACATTACCCATGCAACGGTGTTTGGATAATTGAGCAGGTAACATTTAGCATTGTGCTTCAAATGTTTTTATTGAAAATCGGAGTACCATGGACATGCTTCGAGATAGCATTGACATGGTTATCCGGTGAAGATCAGACTTTGGAAACAAAAGGGATCCATCAGGAACAACTTATAGAATAAGTCCTACAATTTCCTTACGGAAGAATGACTAACCTTGCAAAAAGGAAACTATAACAATAGGTCCTCCGGCCAGGTGTGCTAGGCATGACATCATCTTACCGGATCATATAAAGACCAATGTTATAACTCTTGGAAATATGTCCCAATCATCATATCTGACCGAGATCCGGATCTGATTGGTGCCAGGATACCTCGGACTCATGATGCCCGAGAAGGAAAGGGGGCAAACACAATTTGACGAGATGGAGTTGCAAGATTCTCGGGAAATGGACTATGGAAGCAGGTCCCGAAACCAGAGTTCAGCATTAAACCAAGGAAAGGATGAGGAGGTGGCTGGTGGACTCAGCGACATATCATCGAGATTTCCAAAAAGATGGATTTCCACAATTATGTGAACAAGGATATAACATTTGTCAGATCAAATGATATAATGAAGTATGCTCGAGGAAAACATACACAATTATACATTGGTGGAAGGTGCACCCGAAATATGGGTTGGGTTGCACGACCAATGTCAGAATGGTGATTCAATAATCAATAGTCAAAGAATGAATGGTCGACCATTAACTTCAAAGCAATAGGATTGCTAGAACGGCAGAATCCAAACAACACCGTTCACTTGTTGGTACCCCGTTTGGAATCAACTCGAGGACCAAGAAAGAATGATGATGGGGAGAAGTATCACTATAGCAAGAATTCTTAAGAGGTGGAGCAATCCTCACAACATCCTTGACATAAAAGACAGTACTACTTCAAGGTAGAACAAAATACAAGCTGGAAAGCAAATTGCATCCATAACATGAACAAGTTTGTGATGAAAGGGATTAAGGATGTTGCCGGTGGCAACTCAAATTACAAAGGGACGAGGATGGTACTTATCATCATGAATTTGATCGATATCCTGAAAGGAGTCAAATGTTGATGATGATCATGAAAAATTTGGTCGAGAGATTTCATGAGGATGTAATCGATCAGCGATGACATCAAGTCAAAGGAATGATGAAGCAAGAGGTCAATGGAAGTACAGATACGACACAAACTCGAAATCAAGCTTGCTTTTCAAGGTGAAATGATATGACAAGGAAAATCGACGTAAGCTTAGCTCATTGTCGAAGTGGTGCTCCGAGAATAAGGACCAGGCAGCACAGTTAAAATCACCACGACAATGATATAGCCATACAGGCTAGGAATGGTGTGATCGGGTACAAACTTGTACTTAAAGAAGATTATCAAGTGTCGTTGAACCGTAGTGCAGACTCGGTTCAGTTATCGATGTCTTTGAGTGTTTAATAACTCAGAGCCCATGAAAAAAATTTGTAACCAGTGAGTATGTAGTACTTGATGAAGAACTCATAAGAAATTATTTAGTTCCAAGATAATCTCAAGATACCAGGGGGTAATACTCAACGACAGATCAAAGTAGAGGTTGGACTGGGGTATTGCTCTATAGAAGAAAAGTGCTTAAACTTGCACAGGAAATGGTATTTAAAGGAGAACATGGTCAGAACCATGATTGCAAACGATCAATTCACCGATACCAAAGGATATTATATCAAGGAAATAGTTACAAGAAGCTTCCATGATATTATCTACATCGTGTCCATGGGCATGAACACAAAGTTCAAGGTCGACTCCCACTTCTCCAATGCATAACCTTTCATTCACTTCTCGCGTTTGATGAAGTTGTATTGTTGAAATTTTATCTGGCAAAATACCAGAAGAGTATGACTCGTGAAAACTTTCGAGTTCACACATATTAAGGAAGACATAGGTTCAACCCATCAGGGTATCGTGGAAATACATACCACAAGCTTCAATGGTAAATACCACCAGCTCGAAAGCTGAGCATGGTTGAGAAAGCAGAGGATACAATTTACCAAAGGCATTATGTAACTGAGGGAAGGCTCATAAGGTTATTGCATATGAAGGATGCTTGTTGGATAAAATCCAACAAAGGATCCGATGGTCCTCACGAGATCTGATGTAAGCATCGGTACTCAACCAGAGGAAGTAACAATGCAAACGCATTAGATTATAGAAACAACTGACTAATCCAGAGCTCAAATGCAAAGGAATTGTGATTTTCAAATCAAGGTATCAGAAGCAATGTTCTGATTAGGGATGGATAAGTTGAATAGCCTTAGGGGTACAATCGACGACAATTGGATTGGTTGAGAACCAGCTCAGTCTGAGCCGACAAGATAATTTAAAAGGATCAACTGATGATTGCGTGAATTCACACTCATGTTGAAACAATAGGATCAAAATCACGGTGTCTAAGGATACTAACGAATATTGCCAGACATATGGAAAGCATGCATAATGCAAGCAGGCAAGTATTGCAGAGCAATAAGCTACTGAGGAATTTTGGAGGATCGAATAGTAATTCGAAGACAATTGTGAAACACATGAACAACTGGGGATGAGCGGATACTCGATAAGGGCGAGAAATTATCCGTAGGGGTATTCAGGTGGCAAGGAACTGCAAGGCAGTAGGTACAAAATGTTCTCGGAACAATAGAGGGGATTTCAGGGTATCTTTTTATAACAAGATCAACTGTGAATAAAAGTAAGAACGGAAAGTGTATGTAATTATCCATAGGGATGTTTCGGTGGTAGGGAATTGCAAAAGCAACAGGCTCAAAGTCTCGAGAGAACATCGGAGAGTATCTTTGAAATCCTTCGGTGGACCAAGTAATCATCTGGAGTAAGGGGCTCTCCGGGTGAAGTAGTTACGAGAACCTAGAGTCGGCGTTAGTAAAAATCATTTAACCCAAAGAGAAGAGAGATCAGAGTCCCAGAGTAAAGATCGAGGAGTAAAAGATCCTAATACCACCCGAATGGCGACGTGGGCCCGTAAGACACACAACCATGTTAGTAAAAGTTTAGCAATGTCTAGACTCAACTTCGGCCAAGGAGTTTGGAAGGGGAATTCCTACACGCAGTCGGCTCTGATACCAACTTGTGACGCCCCCGATTCTATCATACACTAATCATGCACGCAAATGTGTACGATCAAGATCAGGGACTCACGGGAAGATATCACAACACAACTCTACAATTAAAATAAGTCATACAAGCATCATAATACAAGCTAGGGTCCTCGAGGGCTCGAATACAAGTGCTCGATCGTAGACGAGTCAGCGGAAGCAACAATATCTGAGTACAGACATAAGTTAAACAAGTTTACCTTAAGAAGGCTAGCACAAACTGGGATACAGATCGAAAGAGGCGCAAGCCTCCTGCCTGGGATCCACCTAACTACTCCTGGTCGTCGTCAGGCTGCACGTAGTAGTAGGCACCTCTGGTGTAGTAGGAGACGTCGTTGACGGTGGCGTCTGGCTCCTAGACTCCATCGTCTGGTCGCAGCAATCGGGTAAAGAAAGGGGAAAAGGGGAAACAAGGCAACCGTGAGTACTCATCCAAAGTACTCGCAAGCAAGGAGCTACACTACATATGCATGGATATATGTATAAAGGGCCATATCGGTGGACTGAACTGCAGAATGCCAGAATAAGAGGGGGATAGCTAATCCTGTCGAAGACTACGCTTCTGGCAGCCTCCGTCTTGCAGCATGTAGAAGAGAGTAGACTGAAGTCCTCCAAGTAGCATCGCATAGCATAATCCTACCCGGCGATCCCCTCCTTGATGCCCTGTTAGAGAGCGATCACCGGGTTGTATCTGGCACTTGGAAGGGTGTGTTTTATTAAGTATCCGGTTCTAGTTGTCATAAGGTCAAGGTACAACTCCAAGTCATCCTGTTACCGAAGATCACGGTTATTCGAATAGATTAACTTCCCTGCAGGGGTGCACCACATAACCCAACACGCCTGATCCCATTTGGCCGGACACACTTTCCTGGGTCATGCCCGGCCTCGGAAGATCAACACGTCGCAGCCCCACCTAGGCACAACAGAGAGGTCAGCACGCCGGTCTAAACCTAAGCGCACAGGGGTCTGGGCCCATCGCCCTTAGCACACATGCACGTTGCGAACGCGGCCGGAAGCAGACCTAGCCTAGCAGGCGTTCCAGTCCAATCCGGCGCGCGCCACTCAGTCGCTGACGTCACGAAGGCTTCGGCTGATACCACGACGCCGAGTGCCCATATCTTTCCCGCGTAGTTGGTTAGTGCGTATAGGCCAGTAGCCAGACTCAGATCAAATACCAAGATCTCGTTAAGCATGTTAAGTATCCGCGAACGCTGAACAGGGCCAGGCCCACCTCTCTCCTAGGTGGTCTCAACCTGCCCTGTCGCTCCGCCACAAAGATCCACCCAGAGGGCCGTCGGGACAAAGGTCCTTTCAGCCCCCAATCCATGAATCACTCGCGGGTACTCGAGCCGACCCGACTTTAGTCACCACATGTATCATGTATAAAGTATAATATATACCCGTGATCACCTCCCGAGTGATCACGGCCCGATAGTATAGCACAACAGACGGACAAGAATGTAGGGCCACTGATGGAAAACTAGCATCCTATACTAAGCATGTAGGATTGCAGGTAAAGGTAACAACAGTAGTAACAAGGACAGGCTATGCAACAGGATAGGATAAACGGAAAGCAGTAACATGCTACACTACTCTAATGCAAGCAGTATAGACGAGAATAGGCGATATCTAGTGATCAAAGGGGGGGCTTGCCTGGTTGCTCTGGCAAGGAGGACGTGTCGTCAACACTGTAGTCGAACTGGAGGTCGCCGGCAGTCTCGGGGTCTACCGGAAAGAAGTAACGGAGGGGGAACACAATAAATAACAGACTAATCAAAGTATAACATGGCAATGCACGATGCTAGAGGTGACCTAACGCGCTAGTAAATGATACTGGTGAAGGGGGGCAAACATCCGGGAAAGTATTCCCGGTGTTTCGCGTTTTCTGTTAGTAAGGCCGGAGGGAAAAAGTTGCAGGTTCGATATGCTAGGGACGTGTGGGTGACAAACATACTGCGCATTCAGATTCGTCTCGTCGTTCTGAGCAACTTTCATGTACAAAGTTTTTACATCCGAATTACGGATTATTTTATATGAATTTTTATAGATTTTATCAATTTCTAGAAATAAAATTTTTTTTTATTCGAAAAATGCTTATTGCGTCAGCATGACATCACTCTGACATCAGCAGTCAACCAGCCAATTTGACTGGTCAAACTGACGCCTGGGACCCAACTGTCAATGACAGTGGGGTGGTTAACAGTGTTAAGAACTAATCTAATTTAGCCAACTAACCTACTGGGCCCACCTGTCATGGGGTAATTAGGTTAAACTAATTAACTTAATTATTCTAAAACGTGGCTTGGCTAATTAATGGTGGGACCCGTCTGTCTGTGGTACTGGGCAGTCCAGTCAGCATGTTGACCAAGTCAACATGGTCAACAGGGCCCACGGGACCCACCTGCAACGACCCAGGGTTGGCCCCAGGGCCAGCCACGTCAGCGGCGTCGGCGTTTAGCCGCCGACGGCCATAAACGCGGCGGCGGCGCACGGGAGGCCGCGGGATTTGGCTACAGGCCACCAAAATTGACGCGGGTGGTTGCGTTCGAACGGGGAGTCGATGCCGCATCTACTAGGACCGGTGGCTTCGCCGGAGTTCGCCGAAGCTGATGGCGGTGAGCACCGAGGCGGATGCCGGAGCTCGGGCGTGGGCGGCTACGGCGAGGAGAGGCATAGCCGGGGACAGGGATAGGTGCATTGGGGCCCTGGAGACGTGCTGAGAACGACGATGCGGTCGGACGCGAGCCACGCTTGCGGTGGCCGCGACGGAGAGCTCGACCGTGACGGCGGGAGGCTGAGCGCGACGAGGGAGCGAGCTACGGGATGCGGTGAGCTACGAGGGGAGGAGGAGGAGGTTCAGGGGCTCACGACCGTTGCAGAGAGGGCCCGGGGAAGACTCGATGTGCTCGGGGCGGCGCGGATTCCGGCGATGGCGACGATGGAGCAGAGGAGGGAGACGAGGTCGCCGCGGTCGCTGCAGGGGCTCCGAGTTCTATCCCAAGGTGGCGGGAGGCGTAGGGGACGACAGCGGGGCGGTTGAGCACGTCAACAAGGTGAGGGAGGTTCGGTGGCCGCGTCGACGGCGAGTAGCGGCGACGAGCTCGAGCGACCGAGGTTGGGATCGAGCGTGAGGAGAGGGGAGAGGTGAGGGGGATCAGGTGGGAGGGGGAGATCTGGTAGGGGGCGAGTGGGGAGGAGAACCCGAGGAGGCGCGGGTGCGGCATCCTTATCCATCTGCCGTCGACGACGAGGAGGTTCGACGGGGGCACGCCCCTGTTTAGGCGCGGTCGGTGGAACAACACACGGGGAAAGAAGATGACAAAGGGGGGCGGGGAGTGGGCCTGCGACGGTGGTCAGTCAGCTGGGCTGGCTGGCAGCTGGGCCAGTTGGCCCAGCGGGGGGGGGGGGGGGTCCTTTCCTTTTTTCATTTTTGTTAGCTTTGTTTTGTTTTACTTTTCTTATTTTCTTCTATTCTAGCTAATTGTTTGGGCACCAATTGCGTTTTGTAAAATATGAGAGCTGGCCCACAAATCACAGCACAATAAATTCTACCACCAAAAACTAGTTTGGGTTAATTATCATTTCGTATTTATTTTATATTAATAAAAAGGTTATTAAATAATGTTTTCAGGCACTATTTAAGGTTGTTTAAGTCACATATTAAATTTCAATAATGTTGTTTACAATTTTATCATAGCCTATGGTTTATCTACTATTTATTGAACATTTTAGTTTTAATATTTGAAAACTTTTATTGTTTGCTTGAATTTTAATTTTGAATTATAATCAGTTTCGAACTAACGCAAGATTAAAAACAATAACCGTGGTGAGGTGGCATCGTTAACGTGGGATTACTGTAGCTTAATTATCCGGGCGTCACAATGTTGAAGCCAAAAGATGCAGAGTTGATAATGATAGTGCAACTTATTTGTGGCACTGCCGTTTGGGTCATATTGGTGTAAAGAGCAAGAAGAAACTCCATTCTGATGGACTTTTGGAATCACTTGATTATGAATCACTTGGTACTTGTGAACCATGCCTTATGGGCAAGATGACTAAGACGCCGTTCTCCGGAACAATGGAGCGAGCAACATATTTGTTGGAGATCATACATACTGATGTATGTGGTCCGATGAATGTTGAGGCTCGTGGCGGATATCGTTATTTTCTCACCTTCACAGATGATTTGAACAGATATGGGTATATCTACTTAATGAAACATAAGTCTGAAACATTTGAAAAGTTCAAAGAATTTCAGAGTGAAGTGGAAAATTATCGTAACAAGAAAATAAAGTTTCTATGGTCTGATCATGGAGGAGAATATTTGAGTTACGAGTTTGGTCTACATTTGAATCAATGCGGAATAGTTTCGCAACTCACGCCACCCAGAACACCACAGCGTAATGGTGTGTCCGAACGTCGTAATCGTACTTTACTAGATATGGTGCGACCTATGATGTCTCTTACTGATTTACCACTATCATTTTGGGGTTATGCTTTAGATACGGCTACATTCACGTTAAATAGGGCACCATCGAAATCCGTTGTGAAAGATCGTGGATGTCGCCTAGAGGGGGGTGAATAGGCGCTTTTAAAATAATTACAGTTTAGACTTGAACAAATGCGGAATAAACCTAGCGGTTAATTTGTCAAGCACAAAACCTACAACAACTAGGCTCACCTATGTGCACCAACAACTTATGCTAAGCTAGATAAACTACTAGGTGATAGCAAGATATATGACAAGAAACAATATGGCTATCACAAAGTAAAGTGCATAAGTAAATGGCTCGAGTAAGAGATAACCAAGGCACGCGGAGACGGCGATGTATCCCGAAGTTCACACCCCTGCGGATGCTAATCTCTGTTTGGAGCGGTATGGAGGCACAATGCTCCCCAAGAAGCCACTAGGGCCACCGTAATCTCCTCACGCCCTCGCACAATGCAAGATGCCGTGATTCCACTAAGGGACCCTTTAGGGCGGTCACCGAACCCGTACAAATGGCAACCCTTGGGGGCGGTCACCGAACCCGTACACTTTGGCAACCCTTGGGGGCGGTCGCCGGTACCCGTCAAATTGCTCGGGGCGATCTCCACAACCTAATTGGAGACCCCGACGCTTGCCCGAAGCTTTACACCACAATGATTGAGCTCCGAACACCACCAACCATCTAGGGCGCCCAAACACCCAAGAGGAACAAGCTCAAGGGTACCAAGCACCCAAGAGTAATAAGCTTCTCAACTTGTAACTTCCACGTATCACCGTGGAGAACTCAAACCGATGCACCAAATGCAATGGCAAGGGCACACGGAGTGCCCAAGTCCTTCTCTCTCAAATCCCACTGAAGCAACTAATGCCAGGGAGGAAAATGAGAGGAAGAACAAGAAGGAGAACACCAAGAACTCCAAGAACTAGATCCAAGGGGTTCCCCTCACATAGAGGAGAAAGTGATTGGTGGAAATGTAGATCTAGATCTCCTCTCTCTTTTCCCTCAAAAACTAGCAAGAATCCATGGAGGGATTGAGAGTTAGCAAGCTCGAAGAAGGTCAACAATGGGGGAAGAACACGAGCTTAAGGGATTAGGTTCATTGGGGAAGAAGCCCCCCTTTTATAGGTGGGGGAAAATCCAACCGTTATGCTCACACCCCGCACTGAGCGGTACTACCGCTCCAAGGAGCGGTACTACCGCTAGGGCGGCAGTAGCCCTTTGAAAAACAACGATGAGGAGGCCAAAGGCCAGAAGAACCGTCGGAGCGGTACTACCGCTTGTCCTCACGGTACTACCGCTAGGTGTATCGGTACTACCGCTAGGAGTAGCGGTACTACTGCTTGCGAGCGGTACTAAAAAATACATCTGTGCCTACTTCCGATGGACTTGGGACAAGTTTTTGGTCCGGAGTGGTACTACCGCAATAGTAGCCGCAGTAGTACCGCTCTGGAGCGGTAGTAAAAAAATTACATCCGCTCCTGTCTGCGGTAGTACCGCTACAGCCTTTTCAAAACACCAAAACTGCCACAACTTCTGCAAAGGGACTCCGAATTCAACGAAACCAAGTTTGTTGGGAAGCTAGCGACAAGGGCTAACACAATCTTGATAGAAATAACAATAATAAGCAAATTAGAAAAGTCCCAAAATAAAATGGTGAGAACCCTTCCTCGAATAAGACCGGAAAAACCTCCAACACCGAAAACGCAATACAAGAAGCATGTGAACTCCGTTTTCGATGAACTTGAGCTTGTCAAGAAGATGACCATAAGATCTAAGACGCACAAAGAGAACCAAATAAGAACCAAGAAAGATGATGCAAGGATGCAATGGTTTGAGCTCTCTGCGAACGATACGATCAAGCTACTCATCAAGAGCCCCCCTTGATAGTACGGCAATCGATCCTATAACCCGGTCTCCAAACTACCACCATGAGACCGGTAAAATAGAGAACCTATCAAGGGCAAACCTTTTGCTTGCACAAAGTCCACTTGAGATAGATGTAGACGATCTTGACTTCCTCAAGTTGGACCACCTTTCTTGATTTCGTGTGATCGGTGAAGACTAGTAGATTGCTCCCCCATACTCCACTATGGGTGAGCCACTCTTTGGCACATCTTCACAAGTCCATTGTCACCATAATGGAGGCAAGCTTCAAGCACTTGATCTCTTGGTTATGCATCACTTGAACTTGCACACCACAACCTTGATTTGATGTCATCCTCCATGGTTTGTATGTGATCTTCCTCTTGACGCAAGCCCATGGAAGATAACCTAACCCCACATAGAACTCTCACAAAGACCATGGGTTAGTCCACAAAGCGTAGTTGACAATGCTTACCATACCATGGGATCGCTTGAACCCTCTCGGTACATCTTCTACGCTTTGTGTGTTGATCAACTTGAAACACTCTCTGTACTTAGTCTTGATCAACCTTGAATCTTTCTAACTCTATTCATTTGGATGATGTAAGACCAATCTTTGGATAATTCCTTAATAGCACCTTGGTCATCACAAACTCTCCTTGAAACCAACAAATGGACTCCAAGAAAAGCCTATGGACAAACCCTTCAAATATAACTCAAGGCAACCATTAGTCCATAGAGATTGTCATCAATTACCAAAACCAAACATGGGGGCACCGCATGTTCTTTCAATCTCCCCCATTTTGGTAATTGATGACAATCACTTTCAAGATAGTTTATATAAGGAATTATGCATCACCATACCATGCAACAATAATGTATGCGCATGAGATGCAAAAGCTTAGGAACAAAACCAAAGCAAGAAGAGATGACTCTCTAAACTTCTCCACAAAACTCTCTGAAACTTCTCCCCCATTGGCATCGATTGCCAAAATGGGCGAAAGGCTTAGAAGGCCAATATAACTTGTGTTCCTCCATAAATTGTGTATTTCTCAACTTGAGAGTGGAATGCAATACACATATCCAACGGTAAATACTTGGAGGAAGACAAACTATATTGAGGCCCAAAGATTGCCAAAAGAATGATATGCCACAAAGGCATAACAAAGAGAGAAACAAGCACTCAAGCAATCAAATGATACCAATTGAAGCAAGCTATCAAAAGATACCAATTGAAGCAACTAGACTAATGATCCTACATGCCACATGAATAAAAGATATTATGATATGAGCAAAGGAGTGTTCTAGAGAAACTAGAGAAGCTCCCCTTGTTTTGTGTACAATTTAGTTTTGCAATTGCATACAACGAGCACAAAATAGGATTGTCACTCCCCCAAGATCAATAGAACCTCACGACAAGTGCAAGAGACAAACAAAGCATTCTAAAAGACACTAGTGAAGCTCCCCATGATTTGTGCACTCCTTAGAATATTTGCATTAGGATACCAAGTGCACAAAATAGGATCGTCACTCCCCCAAAATCAACAGAAACTCACAACAAGTGCAAGTGAGCATGTAGGAAACAAATCCTAGCACTTCCAAAAAAACAAATAGTTGAGCAACATATAAAAGAGGCAACTTGGAAATAGGTTCAACCAAAAAGATGTGTGTGAGTCATGGCAAAGCACTTGAGAAGACTAATATAAGGATGAGCATTAAGCATCAACATAGTCTTTAATAGTTGAGATACAAGGTGCATGACATGTCCTTCTCACACACACCAAGCAAATGGATTCACAAGCTCACTAAAAATAGAAATATTAACCAAGCTTGTGACAACCCATGGTGAAGATAGAAAATGAAAGCCTCGTCAAGACGAGGGATACCACTTAAATGGCAAGCTTTGTCAAGACAAGCATGAGGAAAATGATCTTCACCACAAAAGAGTGCATCAAGATGCAACGATATAAGATCCGCACTCAAGACACACACCTTCAAGGAGCCACCAAAGAAATAATACAAGAAAGAAAAGGTGGACGCGAAAGAAGGGGATATCAATTAGGTATGCAACTTCTCTCAAGTGTATAGGATTCTAGGTAGGTGAGATCATGATGATATCAATCCACAAAGAAGGATGTACACATGAAATTGTTGCAAAAGGGAAAGGATAAGATATCCACAAGGAAGTCATAAATATACCAATAAGATATTTGCTTGAAGGCATAGCACATGGCTAGATATGGTCTTATTGTATATAAATGAGTTCCAACCACACGAGCATCAAAGACATCACAACTAGCAACAAGAGATCATTGTTGGGATGCTTTGAGAAAGGAAACAAGTATCACAAGAAAGAATGAATTACATGCCATGATACAACCTACACAAGGTTGATGCAAGAAATGTGTGCATGAAGTAGATGATGATACTTGTTACCGAGATACCATTGGAAGGATGTAGTAGATACCAATAGAAGGTGGATAGTAGTTCATTGATCATCCTAGCTTGACACCAATAAGCACATGTTGACAACACCTCCCTTGTTAGGGGGCCGAGCATCCAATGCATCTCCAATTATTCCTAGAAGAACAACACAAACTAAACGGTACCCAAACTCATTGGGACCAAAGAGTTAGAAACAATTATATAGGACAAACTCCACATATATATATGTGCATATAGAAAAGGACATGAATTTCATGCACATCTCATACAATTTGAGACTTGGTAGAGTTTCCCTATATATTGGGTCAAATAAAGAAGGCATGTCACAGAGACTACATGAAGTAAATATGCATTCTCAAGGCCTTCAAGAACCGATACCAAATGACAAAGAAAAAAACCAAGTGAAGAAAAGATACCAAGTGAATAAAACATCACTTGGAGGATATCCATAAAAGATACATCAAAGAATGAGATATCCATTGATACACTCAAAATAAAACATGTCAAACTCCCAAAAGAGAGGATGGTTCCAAACAAACCAAGCTCTCTACAAAGTTTCATGATGGCACAAAGTACCAAAACAAAAACGGCATGCCTTCCACCAACACACACTTGATAAGGACTGCAAGATGAGCATTTTATAGAGAATAGGATAGCTCCCCCAAGACTAGTGCATTATAGAGAATTTGCATTTGAATACAAAATGCACAAGGTGGGATCACCACTTTCACTATATCTAGAAAACACTAGACAAGATCAAGAAATAAACAAGATCCACAAGTGGTATGGAAGACAAAGGGAGTTGATACATTCCTTGGCAAGAGAAAAGACAAATAAAAGAAAAAGCCAATGTAAATATGATCAATAAATTCTACCACACAAGTGAGTACCAATTGTCAAAATAAAAGAAGTAAATGGAAATAATTCCTGGTGGTAGATAGCAAGGATATCCGACATCGTCTTCACACCAAACAAAAAGCAAATTGCAACTTGTAGAGCTAACATGCCACCTAGGAACAAGATAATTTACAATATCAACTCTAGGTGACAATATCTCAAATGTACATATTTTCTAAGCTAGTAATATACACATAGCACCCCCATAATGTGATACCAATTAAGGATAAACAGGAGGCAAATAAAAGGATCCAACAAGAGATAATTAATGGACTATTTAGAATTTGAATTTCTCATGAGAAGACATACCACACAGCGACTAGATAATCCTAAAATATCAATACTAGATGGTATTACTCATGTATACACATTTATAGGATTGTGAGGTGCACAAAGCACATCACTTCCCCATAATGGGATATTCCATTAATCTCTCACAAGAGCCAACTAAGAAATAAACAAGATGTAAAAGGCTCAATGCATGACACACAGTACATGATGCAAACCAACACACACATACTTGATTGCTCAAGATAATCAAGTCGGAAGCACAACATATACAAACACATGCAAGGAACGAAACCAAACATGCAAAGGGGCAAGTAACTATCAATGTAAACACTTTAAGCACGAGTAACCGCAAGGAGGAACATTGGATATAAGATAGAAACTTGATAATCCGAATGACTTGGCTTGAGACAATAATAATGATGAAGTCCCCTTAATTCTTCATAATGTAGCCAAGTCTCCAATGCCCTCCAACAACACCTATTGATCAAGTTTGAGCTAGTTGGTCCCCAACCAAGTTGGGTCCTAAGAGGTTAGTCACAATAGGCTTGGCTACCCAAATGGTTCTTTGCTTCAAACCACTTTGAGTACCAACAAACTTGGCAACCACATTGCCAACCTTATCCTTCCCAAGAGAATAGACATCATCAATAATAATTGGGTTGGATAAGTTACCACTAGTGCATGAAGAAGAGACGTGAACTTTCTCACGACATAGGTAGCAACGTCTACTCTTCACTTTCTTCTCATTTGATTTCTCTACTTGAGAAGCATTAGCTTGAGTATTCTTGGGAAGAGGCATTTCTTCAACTTGAGGTTGAGCATGAGAATGCACTTGTAGCCGCTTCCCTTGTTGCTTGTCACTAATGGCCTTCTTCTTCAATGGGCAAGATCTAACATGATGTAATGCCCTCGATGCGGCTATATCTCCCACGTGTCGAAGCACGACTTAGAGGCATAACCGCATTGAAAGCAATGTCGCAAGTGAGGTAATCTTCACACAACCCATGTAATACATAAGGGAAAGAGATACATAGTTGGCTTACAATCGCCACTTCACACAATACATGGGTAAATCATTACATCATACAGATACAATCAAGGTCCGACTACGGAACCAAAATAAAAGAAGACTACCCCAAATGCTACACAGATCCCCGATCGTCCCGACTGGGCTCCACTGCTGATCAACTGAAACGAAACAACACAATGAACAAGATCTTCATCGAGCTCCTCCTTGAGCTCGGGTGTGTCACCTGCACGGTTTCATCGGCACCTGCAAACTGGTTTTGGAAGTATCTGTGAGTCACGAGGACTCAGCAATCTCACACCCGCGAGATCAAGACTATTTAAGCTTAAAGGTAGGGTAAAAGGTATGAGGTGGAGCTGCAGCAAGCGACTAGCATATATGGTGGCTAACATACGCAAATGAGAGCGAGAAGAGAAGGCAAAAGCACGGTCGAACAACTATGATCAAGAAGTGATCCTGAAACTACTTACGTCAAGCATAACTCCAACACCGTGTTCACTTCCCGGACCCCGCCGAGAAGAGACCATCACGGTTACACACGCGGTTGGTGTATTTTAATTAAGGTCAACTTCGGGTTTTCTACAACCGGACGTTAACAAATTCCCATCTGCCACATAACCGCGGGCACGGCTTTCGAAAGTTCAAACCCTGCAGGGGTGTCCCAACTTAGCCCATGATAAGCTCTCGCGATCAACGAAGGATATTCCTTCTCCCCGGGAAGACCCGATCAGTCTCGGAATCCCGGCTACAAGACATTTCGACAGTTATAAAACAAGTCCAACAAAACCGCCCGATGCGCCGACATCCTGATAGGAGCTGCACATATCTCGTTCTCAGGGCAACACCGGATAAGCGAAGCGTACAGGTACCAACATAACCCAAGTTGCCAAGGGACGGTCCCGCACGGTGCTCTAGTTTGGACCAACACTTAGACAAGCATTGGCCCGGGGGGCTAAATAAAGATGACCCTTGGGTTAATTACTCCCAAGGGAAAGTAGGTGGTGGTGAGGCAAATGGTAAAACCAAGGTTGAGCCTCGCTGGAAAAGTCTTATTCAAAGCGAACTGTCAAGGGGGTCCCATAAATCACCCGACCGCGTTAGGGACGCAAAATCCGGGAACATAACACCGATATGACGGAAACTAGGGCGGCAAGAGTGGAACAAAACACCAGGCATAAGGCCGAGCCTTCCACCCTTTACCAAGTATATAGATGCATTAATTAAATAAGATATATTGTGATATCCCAACAAGTAAACATGTTCCAAACAAGGAACAACATCTCCATGTTCCGACAAGGAACAAACTTCATCTTCACCTGCATCTAACAACGTTGTAAGAGGGGCTGAGCAAAGCGGTAACATAGCCAAACAACGGTTTGCTAGGACAAGGTGGGTTAGAAGTTTGGTTTAACAATATGGGAGGCATGACAAGCAAGTGGTAGGTATCGCAGCATAGGCTTAGCAAAAGAGCGAGCAACAAGCGAGCAAAGATAGAAGTGATTTAGAGGGTATGGTCATCTTGCCTGAGATCCCGCAAGGAAGAAGAACGAGTCCATGAAGAAGACAAACCGACGAAGTCGAACGGATCCTCACAACTCCGGAACAAAACCGAAGCTAATGAGAGAAGCAACCCGGAAAGAAACAAACAACATAGTAAACAACCATCACATTAACATGGCATGATGCACAATCAAGTATGATGCATGTCCGGTTTAATGAGGCATGGCATGGCAAAGTGCGACAAACAACACTACAAATTAAGTGGAGCTCAATATGTAACGAGTTGCATATTGACAAAACACCACATCAAATATTTAGTTCGATCTTGTTTATGTACCCAACAATATTAAATGTTGATTAACATGGCAAGGGGTGAAGCACAACAAAACTACCTATCTGGGCAATTTAAATGAGGCTGGTAACAACGAACAACAATTCCGGAAGAACCTCATGAGCATATATTAGATTTGGTACTGTTCTGCCCTAAAGCATATTTTTAATGTTGTTAAGCAGCAAAATAAAGTGCACCATGTTAAACTAGGCATTTTTCTACCCCATTTACATATAAAGTTTATTAAATTCTGAGCTACGGCTAAATAGTTATGAATTAAACCATTTTAACAAGGCATTCAAACAAATTAATGGAAACAACAAATTAACCCTACTTGAAGTTGTTATCATGATGCGGATGTCATGAACAAGTTTTATGCAATTTTTATGAAAATGTCGATAAAAGCATATTAAGGAGCATTTTTGTCATCGTGGCGGAAACAAAAGGGGTGCCACGACGACAATAATAAAACAGTGCCACGGCAACGTTCCGGTTCCGGTAACTCGATTGAGATACCGATGCAAAGGAGAAGTGGGCGGTTGCGTGCAGAAGATGGTGGGGCGCTCCCGGATACCGGGTGTCCCACGAGTTGGCGACAAGGAAACGAGTGACAAATTGGACATGGCGCAAACACGAGCAACTCAAACATCGCAAGCATTCGTTCACGGACGTCGTCTCAGGGTTATACCTTCGGAGCGTGCAAAGGAGACGGTTCTCGTTCGTAGAGGGAAGTAGAGGAAGTAGTCGTTCTCGGGCGTTGAGGGAAGTAGTGGTTCACGCGACGGTAGTCGAAGTAGTCGTTCTCACACGCTCTAGGTTCGACGGTAGAGGTACTCGTGATCTCGGCGACGGTAGTAGTACATGGGTTGTAGCCAGCCTTGGTGGTTCATCGTGTAGTCGTAAACGTTCCGTAGATGTTCATATCGTCGTAGCCGTTCGGATCTTGGAGCGATGGTAGTCGTTCACTTGATGGTCTTGAAGGATTCGAAGGGGTACTTGGCGATCTGTCGTGGTACTTGGCGTTGTTCCCTGTTCAGAGGTCGTTGGACTTGGCATCCATAGCAACGGCAACTGAAGGTGCATGATGACAGCGGGGCGACATGGTCCGGAACGAGTGCAGGAGGCCGGGGCTGATGACGCAGATGGGCCTCGCTGGGGAGGTCCACGGCAGAGGCGAGCGCTGTGTTGGGGAACGTAGTAATTTCAAAAAATTTCCTACGCACACGCAAGATCATGGTGATGCATAGCAACGAGAGGGGAGAGTGTTGTCTACGTACCCTCGTAGACCGAAGCGGAAGCGTTGACACAACGTAGAGGAAGTAGTCGTACGTTCTCCTCGCGATCCAACCGATCACAGCACCGTTACTCCGGCACCTCCGAGTTCTTGGCACACGTTCAGCTCGATGACGATCCCCGGGCTCCGATCCAGCAAAGCGTCGGGGAAGAGTTCCGTCAGCACGACAGCGTGGTGACGATCTTGATGTGTTACCGGCGCAGGGCTTCGCCTAAGCACTGCAACGATATGACCGAGGTGGAATTTGGTGGAAGGGGGCACCGCACACGGCTAAGGAAAGATCTCAATGATCAATTGTGTGTCTATGGGGTGCCCCCTGCCCCCGTATATAAAGGAGCCAAGGGGGAGGGGCTGGCCGGCCAAGCCTGGCACGCCAGGAGAGTCCTACTCCCTCTGGGAGTAGGATTCCCCCCCCCCCAATCCTAGTTGGACTAGGATTCTCCAAGGGGGAGAGAGAGAGGGGGCCGGCCACCTCTCCTAGTCCTAATAGGACTAGGGGAAGGGGGGAGGCGCGCAGCCCATGTGGGCAGCCCTCTCACCTCTCCTCCAAGGCCCATGTTGGCCCATTATGCTCCCGGGGGGTTCCGGTAACCCTCCCGGTATTCCGGTAAAATCCTGATTTCACCTGGAACGCATCCGATGTCCAAACATAGGCTTCCAATATATCATTCTTTACGTCTCGACCATTTCGAGACTCCTCGTCATGTCCGTGATCACATCCGGGACTCCGAACTCCTTCGGTACATCAAAATGCATAAACTCATAATAACTGTCATCGTAACGTTAAGCGTGCGGACCCTACGGTTCGAGAACAATGTAGACATGACCGAGACACGTCTCGGTCAGTAACCAATAGCGGGACCTGTATGCCCATATTGGCTCCTACATATTCTACGAAGATCTTTATCGGTCAGACCGCATAACAACATACGTTGTTCCCTTTGTCATCGGTATGTTACTTGCCCGAGATTCGATCGTCGGTATCCAATACCTAGTTCAATCTCGTTACCGGCAAGTCTCTTTACTCGTTCCGTAATACATCATCTCGCAACTAACTCATTGGTTGCAATGCTTGCAAGGCTTATGTGATGTGCATTACCGAGAAGGCCCTGAGATACCTCTCCGACAATCGGAGCGACAAATCCTAATCTCGAAATACGCCAACCCAACATGTACCTTCGGAGACACCTGTAGAGCACCTTTATAATCACCCAGTTACGTTGTGATGTTTGGTAGCACACAAAGTGTTCCTACGGTAAACGGGAGTTGCATAATCTCATAGTTAAAGGAACATGTATAAGTCATGGATAAAAGCAATAGCAACATACTAAACGATCGGGTGCTATGCTAATGGAATGGGTCATGTCAATCAGATCATTCAACTAATGATGTGATCTCGTTAATCAAATAACAACTCTTTGTTCATGGTTAGGAAACATAACCATCTTTGATTAATGAGCTAGTCAAGTAGAGGCATACTAGTGACACTCTGTTTGCCTATGTATTCACACATGTATTATGTTTCCAGTTAATACAATTCTAGCATGAATAATAAACATTTATCATGATATGTAAGGAAATAAATAATAACTTTATTATTGCCTCTAGGGCATATTTCCTTCAGTCTCCCACTTGCACTAGAGTCAATAATCTAGATTACAAAGTAATGATTCTAACACCCATGCAGTCTTGGTGCTGATCATGTTTTGCTCGTGGAAGAGGCTTAGTCAACGGGTCTGCAACATTCAGATCCGTATGTATCTTGCATATCTCTATGTCTCCCACCTGGACCAAATCCCGGATGGAGTTTGAAGCGTCTTTTGATGTGTTTGGTTCTTTTGTGAAATCTGGATTCCTTTGCCAAGGCAATTGAACCAGTATTGTCACAAAAGATTTTCATTGGACCCGATACGCTAGGTACATCACCTAGATCGGATATGAACTCCTTCATCCAGACTCCTTCATTAGCTGCTTCCGAAGCGGCTATATACTCAGCTTCACATGTAGATCCCGCCACGACGCTTTGTTTAGAACTGCACCAACTGACAGCTCCACCGTTTAATGTAAATACGTATCCGGTTTGCGATTTAGAATCGTCTGGATCAGTGTCAAAGCTTGCATCGACGTAACCGTTTACGACGAGCTCTTTGTCACCTCCATAAATGAGAAACATATCCTTAGTCCTTCTCAAGTACTTAAGGATGTTCTTGACCGCTGTCCAGTGATCCACTCCTGGATTACTTTGGTACCTGCCTGCTAAACTTACAGCAAGGCACACATCAGGTCTGGTACACAGCATTGCATACATGATAGGGCCTATGGCTGAAGCATAGGGAACATTTTTCATTTTCTCTCTATCTTCTGCGGTGGTCGGGCATTGAGTCTTACTCAACTTCACACCTTGTAACACAGGCAAGAACCCTTTCTTTGCCTGATCCATTTTGAACTTCTTCAAAACTTTGTCAAGGTATGTGCTTTGTGAAAGTCCTATTAAGCGTCTTGATCTATCTCTATAGATCTTAATGCCCAATATGTAAGCAGCTTCACCGAGGTCTTTCATTGAAAAACTCTTATTCAAGTATCCCTTTATGCTATCCAGAAATTCTATATTATTTCCGATCAGTAATATGTCATCCACATATAATATCAGAAATGCTACAGAGCTCCCACTCACTTTCTTGTAAATACAGGCTTCTCCAAAAGTCTGTATAAAACCAAATGCTTTGATCACACTATCAAAGCGTTTATTCCAACTTCGAGAGGCTTGCACCAGTCCATAAATGGATCGCTGGAGCTTGCACACTTTGTTAGCTCCCTTTGGATCGACAAAACCTTCTGGTTGCATCATATACAACTCTTCTTCCAGAAATCCATTCAGGAATGCAGTTTTGACATCCATTTGCCAAATTTCATAATCATAAAATGCGGCAACTGCTAACATGATTCGGACAGACTTAAGCATCGCTACGGGTGAGAAAGTCTCATCGTAGTCAATCCCTTGAACTTGTCGAAAACCTTTTGCAACAAGTCGAGCTTTATAGACAGTAACATTACCATCAGCGTCAGTCTTCTTCTTAAAAATCCATTTATTCTCAATTGCTTGCCGATCATCGGGCAAGTCAACCAAAGTCCACACTTTGTTCTCATACATGGATCCCATCTCAGATTTCATGGCCTCAAGCCACTTTGCGGAATCTGGGCTCACCATCGCTTCTTCATAGTTCGTAGGTTCATCATGGTCTAGTAACATGACTTCCAAAATAGGATTACCGTACCACTCTGGTGCGGATCTTACTCTGGTTGATCTACGAAGTTCAGTAGAAACTTGATCTGAAGTTTCATGATCATTATCATTAGCTTCCTCCCTATTTGGTGTAGGTGTCACAGAAACTGATTTCTGTGACGTACTACTTCTCAATAAGGGAGTAGATACAGTTATCTCATCAAGTTCTACTTTCCTCCCACTCACTTCTTTCGAGAGAAACTCCTTCTCTAGAAAGTTTCTGACTTTAGCAACAAAAATCTTGCCTTCGGATCTGTGATAGAAGGTATACCCAACAGTCTCCTTTGGGTATCCTATGAAGACACATTTTTCCGATTTGGGTTCGAGCTTATCAGGTTGAAGCTTTTTCACATAAGCATCGCAGCCCAAAACTTTAAGAAACGACAACTTTGGTTTCTTGCCAAACCACAGTTCATAAGGCGTCGTCTCAACGGATTTTGATGGTGCCCTATTTAACGTGAATGCGGCCGTCTCTAAAGCATAACCCCAAAAAGATAGCGGTAAATCGGTAAGAGACATCATAGATCGCACCATATCCAGTAAAGTACGATTACGACGTTCGGACACACCATTACGTTGTGGTGTTCCGGGTGGCGTGAGTTGCGAAACTATTCCGCATTGTTTCAAATGTAGACCAAACTCGTAACTCAAATATTCTCCTCCACGATCAGATCGTAGAAACTTTATTTTCTTGTTACGATGATTTTCCACTTCACTCTGAAATTCTTTGAACTTTTCAAATGTTTCAGACTTGTGTTTCATTAAGTAGATATACCCATATCTGCTTAAATCATCAGTGAAGGTGAGAAAATAACGATATCCGCCACGAGCCTCAACATTCATTGGACCACATACATCAGTATGTATGATTTCCAATAAATCTGTTGCTCTCTCCATATTACCGGAGAACGGTGTTTTAGTCATCTTGCCCATAAGGCACGGTTCGCAAGTGCCAAGTGATTCATAATCAAGTGACTCCAAAAGTCCATCAGTATGGAGTTTCTTCATGCGTTTTACACCGATATGACCTAAACGGCAGTGCCACAAATAAGTTGCACTATCATTATCAACTCTGCATCTTTTGGTTTCGACATTATGAATATGTGTATCACTACTATCGAGATTAAGTAAGAACAAACCATTCTTTAATGGTGCATGACCATAAAAGATATTACTCATATAAATAGAACAACAATTATTCTCTGATTTAAATGAATAACCGTCTCGCATCAAACAAGATCCAGATATAATGTTCATGCTCAACGCTGGTACTAAATAACAATTATTTAGATCTAATATTAATCCCGAAGGTAGATGTAGAGGTAGCGTGCCGACCGCGATCACATCGACTTTGGAACCATTTCCCACGCGCATCGTCACCTCGTCCTTAGCCAATCTTCGCTTAATCCGTAGCCCCTGTTTTGAGTTGCAAATATTAGCAACAGAACCAGTATCAAATACCCAGGTGCTACTGCGAGAATTAGTAAGGTATACATCAATAACATGTATATCATATATACCTTTGTTAACCTTGCCATCCTTCTTATCCGCCAAATACTTGGGGCAGTTCCGCTTCCAGTGACCAGTCTGCTTGCAATAGAAGCACTCAGTTTCAGGCTTAGGTCCAGACTTGGGTTTCTTCTCTTGATTAGCAACTTGCTTGCTGTTCTTTTTGAAGTTCCCCTTTTTCTTCCCTTTGCCCTTTTTCTTGAAACTAGTGGTTTTGTTAACCATCAACACTTGATGCTCCTTTTTGATTTCTACCTCCGCGGCTTTCAGCATCGCGAAGAGCTCGGGCATAGTTTTGGTCATCCCTTGCATATTATAGTTCATCACGAAGCTTTTGTAGCTTGGTGGCAGTGATTGGAGAATTCTGTCAATGACGCAATCATCCAGAAGATTAACTCCCAGTTGAATCAAGTGATTGTTATACCCAGACATTCTGAGTATATGCTCAGTGACAGAACCGTTCTCTTCCATCTTACAGCTATAGAACTTATTGGAGACTTCATATCTCTCAATCCGGGCATTTGCTTGAAATATTAACTTCAACTCCTGGAACATCTCATATGCTCCATGGTGTTCAAAACGTCGTTGAAGTCCCGGTTCTAAGCCGTAAAGCATGGCACACTGAACTATAGAGTAGTCATCAGCTTTGCTTTGCCAGACGTTCACAACATCTGGTGTAGCTCTTGCACCAGGCCTGGCACCTAGCGGTGCTTCCAGGACGTAATTCTTCTGTGCAGCAATGAGGATAATCCTCAAGTTACGGACCCAGTCCGTGTAATTGCTACCATCATCTTTCAACTTTGTTTTCTCAAGGAACGCATTAAAATTCAACGGAACAACAACACGAGCCATCTATCTACACAACATAGACAAGCAAGATACTATCAGGTACTAAGTTCATGATAAATTTAAGTTCAATTAATCATATTACTCAAGAACTCCCACTTAGATAGACATCCCTCTAATCCTCTAAGTGATCACGTGATCCAAATCAACTAAACCATGTCCGATCATCACGTGAGATGGAGTAGTTTCAATGGTGAACATCACTATGTTGATCATATCTACTATATGATTCACGCTCGACCTTTCGGTCTCCGTGTTCCGAGGCCATATCTGTTATATGCTAGGCTCGTCAAGTTAAACCTGAGTATTCCGCGTGTGCAACTGTTTTGCACCCATTGTATTTGAACGTAGAGCCTATCACACCCGATCATCACGTGGTGTCTCAGCACGAAGAACTTTCGCAACGGTGCATACTCAGGGAGAACACTTCTTGATAATTAGTGAGAGATCATCTTATAATGCTACCGTCAAACAAAGCAAGATAAGATGCATAAAAGATAAACATCACATGCAATCAATATAAGTGATATGATATGGCCATCATCATCTCGTGCTTGTGATCTCCATCTTCGAAGCACCGTCATGATCACCATCGTCACCGGCGCGACACCTTGATCTTCATCGCAGCATCGTTGTCGTCTCGCCAATCTTATGCTTCCACGACTATCACTACCGCTTAGTAATAAAGTAAAGCATTACATCGTGATTGCATTGCATACAATAAAGCGACAACCATATGGCTCCTGCCAGTTGCCGATAACTCGGTTACAAAACATGATCATCTCATACAATAAAATTCAGCATCATGTCTTGACCATATCACATCACAACATGCCCTGCAAAAACAAGTTAGACGTCCTCTACTTTGTTGTTGCAAGTTTTACGTGGCTGCTACGGGCTTAAGCAAGAACTCATCTTACCTACGCATCAAAACCACAATGATAGTTTGTCAAATAGACTCCGTTTTAACCTTCTCAAGGACCGGGCGTAGCCACACTCGGTTCAACTAAAGTTGGAGAGACAGTCTTCCGCAAGCCATCTATGTGAAAAGCACGTCGAGGGAACCGGTCTCGCGTAAGCGTACGCGTAAGGTTGGTCCGGATCGTCTCGTCCAACAATACCGCTGAACCAAAGTATGACATGCTGGTAGGCAGTATGACTTGTATCGTCCACAACTCACTTGTGTTCTACTCGTGCAAATAACATCAAACCATAAAAACCTAGGCTCGGATGCCACTGTTGGGGAACGTAGTAATTTCAAAAAATTTCCTACGCACACGCAAGATCATGGTGATGCATAGCAACGAGAGGGGAGAGTGTTGTCTACGTACCCTCATAGACCGAAGCGGAAGCGTTGACACAACATAGAGGAAGTAGTCGTACGTTCTCCTCGCGATCCAACCGATCACAGCACCGTTACTCCGGCACCTCCGAGTTCTTGGCACACGTTCAGCTCGATGACGATCCCCGGGCTCCGATCCAGCAAAGCGTCGGGGAAGAGTTCCGTCAGCACGACGGCGTGGTGATGATCTTGATGTGTTACCGGCGCAGGGCTTCGCCTAAGCACTGCAACGATATGACCGAGGTGGAATTTGGTGGAAGGGGGCACCGCACACGGCTAAGGAAAGATCTCAATGATCAATTGTGTGTCTATGGGGTGCCCCCTGCCCCCGTATATAAAGGAGCCAAGGGGGAGGGGCTGGCCGGCCAAGCCTGGCGCGCCAGGAGAGTCCTACTCCCTCTGGGAGTAGGATTCCCCCCCCCCCAATCCTATTTGGACTAGGATTCTCGAAGGGGGAGAGAGAGAGAGGGGGCCGGCCACCTCTCCTAGTCCTAATAGGACTAGGGGAAGGGGGAGGCGCGCAGCCCATGTGGGCAGCCCTCTCACCTCTCCTCCAAGGCCCATGTTGGCCCATTATGCTCCCGGGGGGTTCCGGTAACCCTCCCGGTATTCCGGTAAAATCCTGATTTCACCTGGAACGCATCCGATGTCCAAACATAGGCTTCCAATATATCATTCTTTACGTCTCGACCATTTCGAGACTCCTCGCCATGTCCGTGATCACATCCGGGACTCCGAACTCCTTCGGTACATCAAAATGCATAAACTCATAATAACTGTCATCGTAACGTTAAGCGTGCGGACCCTACGGTTCGAGAACAATGTAGACATGACCGAGACACATCTCCGGTCAATAACCAATAGCGGGACCTGGATGCCCATATTGGCTCCTACATATTCTACGAAGATCTTTATCGGTCAGACCGCATAACAACATACGTTGTTCCCTTTGTCATCGGTATGTTACTTGCCCGAGATTCGATCGTCGGTATCCAATACCTAGTTCAATCTCGTTACCGGCAAGTCTCTTTACTCGTTCCGTAATACATCATCTCGCAACTAACTCATTGGTTGCAATGCTTGCAAGGCTTATGTGATGTGCATTACCGAGAAGGCCCTGAGATACCTCTCCGACAATCGGAGTGACAAATCCTAATCTCGAAATACGCCAACCCAACATGTACCTTCGGAGACACCTGTAGAGCACCTTTATAATCACCCAGTTACATTGTGATGTTTGGTAGCACACAAAGTGTTCCTACGGTAAACGGGAGTTGCATAATCTCATAGTTAAAGGAACATGTATAAGTCATGGATAAAAGCAATAGCAACATACTAAACGATCGGGTGCTATGCTAATGGAATGGGTCATGTCAATCAGATCATTCAACTAATGATGTGATCTCGTTAATCAAATAACAACTCTTTGTTCATGGTTAGGAAACATAACCATCTTTGATTAATGAGCTAGTCAAGTAGAGGCATACTAGTGACACTCTGTTTGCCTATGTATTCACAAATGTATTATGTTTCCAGTTAATACAATTCTAGCATGAATAATAAACATTTATCATGATATGTAAGGAAATAAATAATAACTTTATTATTGCCTCTAGGGCATATTTCCTTCACGCTGGTGGTGGATCGACCCTCTGCCTGCTTAAAGCAGGAACATGGCATCGCAGCAGCATCTAGCGAGGCGTTGGGGAGGTCTAACGCGACGCCGGAGACGGGGAACGGGTGCAGGAAGATGGATCCGGCCAGCCTTGAAGGAGATCGAGGCGCGGGAGGCAGCTCGAAGCAAAGGAGGCGGCAACCGGCGACCCACGGCCCTGGCGGCTCGATGCAGGGGCGCGGGGGCGCTCGAGGCAGGGCCGGAACCTGCGGGTGGCGACGCGAGAGGAACCAGGCGGAGGAGACCCGAGTCGTCGGGATGGCAAGGTCATGACTGCTGGAGGCGAACGATGGAGGGGCACGGAGGAGGCAAGAAGGGAGCGGCGGCCTGGACTCGCCGACGTCGAGGAGGAGGTTGGGCACGGGGTCCGCTCCTCTCTCTCTCTGGTTGGATGCGTGCGAGCCTGTGTGAGTGGCAACGGAGGGGAACGAGGGGAGATGAGGATCGGGCAGAGGGTGGCTGGAGCGAGGTGGGAGGAGGGGATCGCGGAGAAAGGAGGAGAGCGGGGTCGAGCGCGGCCTCTTGGCGCTGGCTGTGCGTGGCGGCGGCGCACAGGGAGAGATGGGGATCGATGGGAGGGGGTTCGATCGGGCTAGGGTTTAGGTTAAGGTGGGCTGGATGGGCATGACGCAAATGGGCCGGCCTGGCTGCAGGCTCTCTTCTCTCTCTCCTTTTCTTTCCATTTAAAACAAAACAGAAAAAGAGAAAGAAAAGAAAGAGAAGTTAGGTGTGGAATCTGGGCATGGGGATAATTTTCGCGGACTCGCAAAAATGTGAGGAGTTTAAATAAAATGGCAAGAGGATTTTTGGAGAACAATAGATTCGCACATGTTGAATTTCATGCAACATGTTTGAATTTTGAAACCCCTTCGAAAGGACTCTAAATGGGCTGAGATTTTTAGAGGAGCCTCGATAAAAGAGAGAAAGAAATATAGGCAAGGTTTGAAGGTCAAACTCAAAGAGGAATAGACATGGAAAATGTTTTACATGTGTGTTATGGGTGATTCCAAAAATGGAATATTTAATATAGCTCTCTAATAATATTGAGAGGCTTTAATATGTTATAAAGAGAAATCACAAGTGAATTCCCTCGATTTAAATGGATCAAAGACCCATGCAATTTGTTTGAGTTTTAGTTGGTTTGAGAAATTGATGTCATGATGACATGATGCAATGCAAAAAGAAAAGAGCAAGCACAAATGAAACACACGGTGATCACAAAGATATGGAAGTCTTCTGAGGCGTCGGTCTCGGGGCGTCACACATGATGCCCTTCAATAATTTTGCACTTGAAGCAAATAACCTTGGCCGAACTCTTGACTTGTTTTTGGCCCTTCTTGTTGTTTCTCTTGGACTTCTTCTTCTTATTGGAGTTGAATCCAAGTCCAGCTTTGTCACTGGGGGATTTTTGTACACTCAAGATATTGTTGAGTGTGGCATTCCCTTCATGACACTTTTCCAAATCTTTCTTCAAAGAAGTGACTTGGGCCTTGAGCTCTTCGATTTCCTCTACATGGTTAGTCTAAACACAAGCACTAGAGGAAGTATAAGCTTCATCTTTAGAGCAACAAGGCAAGGAAAGCAATTCATCACAAGATGTACCAATGTTATGCATGGATGAATCGCGAGGACTAGCACAAGGCAATATAGCATTTTGAATAAAAGTAGTGCTAGTATCCACATGAGGCTCACTAGATGTTACCTTAGCAAGCATGGCCTCATGTGCTAGCTTTAGCACATTATGGAATACTAGAATATCATCATGAGAGCTTGTGAGCTTGACATGGTTTTCTTCCAACATCCCATAATTGCTAGATAGCAACTCAAGTTGAGCCCTTAGCTCAACATTCTCCTTCAATATGGATGCTTCACAAGAGATAGAGTTAGTAGCACAAGCATCATCATTAGCACCAAGAGGATAAGACAACTTGGCAAGCTCTTTTGAATATGAAGCTTTAAGTTGAGCATGAGACCCGGTGAGTTTGATGAGCTCACTCTTAATGACCCTTGAGCCATTTTAGAGGTGCTCAAAGTCCTCAAGAAGTTTAGCATGTGAAACTTCAAGCTCCTCATGTTTAGTTCCAAAATCATTGGCCACCTCAAGAGCTCTATCATGAGATTCCCTCACTCTAGATAATTCTAGAGCAAAAGTCTCCTCAAGAGATTCCTTGGTGGTTTGTTCAAGTTCAAGAGCTTGAGAGAGGTCCGCAATCTCATTAGCATAATCACGCTCATGACCTACCATTTTCTCAATGGTGACCTCATGCTCCTCGAGATGAGATTCCAACTCCTCAATATATTTCTTGCCCTCAATGAATGGACATAATTTCCATGAAGTTGGAACGAACAATTTTATTTTTATGAAGAGCTTTTAAAACCATTTCCCCTTCATTTTTAAGGAGGCAACATTATCATTCTCTTCATCATAATCAACATCATGATCATTCTTGCCATCATCAATATCATCAAAAGATATATTGGGATTCAAAGTGGGAGATACCTTTGAAGCCTTAGCCATAAGGCAAAAAGCAATCGATGATGATGTAGGATCCCTTGAAGCACCGTTCAAGACCACATCTTGTTCCATGGAGTGTTGGATTTCCTCTACATTGTTAGCACAACAACTCGAGGAAATAGATACATTTTTAGCATGGCAACAAGAGATAGCAAGCATATCATCATGAGATTTGAGCAAGCAATTTCTACATGATATGCAAGGACTACCAACACGAGCATGTGAAACATGTAAGGTGCTCGAAGTGTTAAAGTCCAAAGAAGGACCATTGCAATAAGATAGTGATGAAGAATCACCAAGAACAAGCACACTATCATCATTGCAATGACCACCACTACTCACCCTAGCATTACCTTGTGGCAATCCACACGTAGGTGAAGGAGAAGAAGTTGAGAAGGCAACACAGACGGAGGTGGAGGGAGAACAATCATCCCCACAAATCTTGGACACACTATATTTATCTTGAAGCTTTGTCCACAACTCATGAGCATCCCGGAACGGCATGAGTTGAAATATAACTACATTGCTCAAAGCATCGAAAAGCACATTAGAAGCTTGAGCATTGAGATAAGAGTTTTTCTCATCCTCTAAAGAAAATCTATGGGGATCCTTTGGAGGAGAAGAACCCATATCTACAATTCGCTCTAAATTTGAGTCCATGACCCTAAAGAGATTAAGCATGCGAATTACCTAAACATCAAAATTTGTGCCATCGAAACTAAGAGTGTCAGAGAATCCTAATCCCCTAATCGACATCTTTACTCTCTAGGCGGTTAAGCCTGACAAAGAGAGACAAGGCTCTGATACCAATTGAAAGATCGTGGATGTCACCTAGAGGGGGGGGTGAATAGGTGCTTTTAAAATAATTACGGTTTAGGCTTGAACAAATGCGGAATAAACCTAGCGGTTAATTTGTCAAGCACAAAACCTACAACAACTAGGCTCACCTATGTGCACAAACAACTTATGCTAAGCTAGATAAACTATTAGGTGATATCAAGATATATGACAAGAAACAATATGGCTATCACAAAGTAAAGTGCATAAGTAAAGGGCTCGGGTAAGAGATAACCGAGGCACGCGAAGACGACGATGTATCCCGAAGTTCAAACCCTTGTGGATGCTGATCTCCGTTTGGAGCGGTGTGGAGGCACAATGCTCCCCAAGAAGCCACTAGGGCCACCGTAATCTCCTCACGCCCTCGCACAATGCAAGATGCCGTGATTCGACTAAGGGACCCTTGAGGGCGGTCATCGAACCCGTACAAATGGCAACCCTTAGGGGCGGTCTCCGAACCCGTACACTTTGGCAACCCTTGGGGGCGGTCACCGGTACCCGTCAAATTGCTTGGGGCGATCTCCACAACCTAATTGGAGACCCCGATGCTTTCCCGGAGCTTTACACCACAATGATTGAGCTCCGAGCACCAAAAATTACATCCGCTCCTGTCCGCGGTAGTACCGCTGCAGCCTTTTCAAAACACCAAAACTGCCACAACTTCTGCAAACGGACTCTGAATTCAACGAAACCAAGTTTGTTGGATAGCTAGCGACAAGGGCTAACACAATCTTGATAGAAATAACAATAATAAGCAAATTAGAAAAGGCCCAAAAGAAAATTGTGAGAACCCTTCCTCGAACAAGACCAGTAAAACCTCCAACACCGAAAACGCAATACAAGAAGCATGTGAACTCCGTTTTCGATGAACTTGAGCTTGTCAAGAAGATGACCATAAGCTCTAAGACGCACAAAGAGAACCAAACAAGAACCAAGAAAGATGATGCAAGGATGCAATGGTTTGAGCTCTCTGCGAACGATACGATCAAGCTACTCATCAAGAGCCCCCCTTGATAGTACGGCAATCGATCCTATAACCCGGTCTCCAAACTACCACCATGAGACCGGTAAAATAGAGAACCTATCAAGGGCAAACCTTTGCCTTGCACAAAGTCATGTTGAGCTAGATGTAGACGATCTTGACTTCCTCAAGTTGGACCACCTTTCTTGATTTTGTTGGCTCGGTGAAGACTAGTAGATTGCTCCCCCCATACTGCACTATGGGTGAGCCACTCTTCGGCACATCTTCACAAGTCCATTGTCACCTCAATGGACGGCAAGCTTCAAGCACATGATCTCTTCGTGATGCATCACTTGAACTTGCACACCACAACCTTGATTTGATGTCATCCTCCATGGGTTGTATGTGATCTTCCTCTTGACGCAAGCCCATGGAAGATAACCTAACCCCACATAGAACTCTCACAAAGACAACGGGTTAGTACACAAAGCGTAATTGACAATGCTTACCATACCATGTGTCGTGGTTTTGTCACGGCAGATGTCCTAGCAAAAGGACTTAGTCATGGAGCCATCGCAACGGGTTAACTCGAAGGGGTTAAAGCGGACACAGGGACACAGAGGGTTTATACTAGTTCGGCCCCTTCGATGAAGGTAAAAGCCTACATCTAGTTGTGATGGAATTGATGGGGTTTCGATGACTAGGGAGCAAACAAGCTTCGCCTAAGTCTCGAGTTGTGGTTGTCTGTCCTTGAACCGCTGTCGGGTCGTCCCCTTATATACACGGGTGATGCCTGTCGGTTCACAGAGTCCCAATCTCCGGTTCATATTTGTACCCGGGTTGGTCTCTCCTTATTCCTAACTTACAATACAAGTTTATACACAAAGCCGGTTTACGGCCATAAGTGTTGAACCGACTACGGCCTTGGGCCTCATCTATCTTCTTAGGCTTTAACGATCTAGGACTACTAATGAAGTTAACCCGGCCCTGGTAGGCCGGTTTACGCCCAGTAGTAATATCCCCAACATTAGGCCCCAGATTGATTTGAACGTGTTCATGTCAATCCTTAGCAGAAATCTTCATCTTTATCATCTTCTGGTAATTGTTGAACCGTCTTGACGTCATCTTTTCCACTTGCTGTTAAACCAGGGTGACGTCATCTGTCATAAAGAAAGTATTCACAATACCTCATCATTTTAAAAAGGCTGCAAAAATCGAGGCGACAGCTCCGTTTGGTGGCCCCTGGTTTGTCGCGCCTGACACATGTCCTTTTGTCTTATAAATAGGACCGAAGGGTCATTTCCTTTTCCCCTTCCTGCCTTCTCATCTTTGTCTTCCTCGCGCCGTCAACTTCAGAGCTCCACCGCCGCCGTCGCCTTCAGCCTCGACCTTGGCCGCTGCATCGACCTGAACGCACCAGAAAACTGCGGTGATCTTCCGCACCCCCCTCAGCTCTGGTAAGTCCTCTGTTATTCTTAACCTAGATCTGTTCTAGGGTTCCTTGTTCTTGCGGTGTTCGTCGACTGCTTCTGTTCTTGTGTTAACCTCTGTATGGATCTGTAAAACCTTGTACTGAACACCACTTAGCTTTCCACATCCACCTATAGTCTCATGTTAAAGTCCGTGGATCTCATCTGTATATCTGCCCATTGATTCACTTCCGCCCTGCTTTGCAGCCTTTGAATATTTTTCCGTTTTTCTGAAGCTACCTTAGATCCATTGGTGTAACGGAACTTTTGTGAAACCTGTTTCTGCATACTTAGCCATTTCAGAACCTCCAATGCTTTCAATATTTAGATCAGGCGGTTTAACTTACCATAGGATAAGTTAATAAATCGGTATATACCATTAGTCCCCTTACTGAACCGCCAGGATCCCTTAGTCATAGTCCATCGCTTCACGGAGCTTCAGTTTGAATGTAATTATCCTCGGTTTGACCCCGATCATATCAGTGTGTATTTTGTACCCAACACAATCTCAAACCGGGATTGCTTATTTTGTAGACTCCACCATGGCCAAGCAAGTATATGAGTGCAACTGGGCTCCTTCTCGTGTTACAGAGACACAGCTGAATAACTTAGTCTTGACTGGCGCTTTGAGCAGCAAGAATACCATCCACTAGAGGGTCCCAGGCAAAGAATGTCCTCCCACCCCTCGAGAAGGAGAGGTTGTAGTTTTTGCGGATCACTTAGCCCGAGGTTTTAATCCACCCGGTTCGAAATTTTATCGGGACGTCTTGGCCAACTTCCAACTTCGTCCACAAGACACTGGCCCCAATTCTGTCACCAACATATGTCATTTCCAAGTACTCTGCGAGGTGTTCTTTCAAGAGGAACCTTCAGTCGAGCTATTCCGAGATTTGTTCCATCTAAACCGTCACACAGAATTTACTGATGGTTCTAATATGGAATTGGGTGGCATGGCAATTCAAAAGCGGAAAGAGGTCACTTATCCTCACGCAAAGCTGCATAGCCATCCCCGAGAATGGAATCAATCGTGGTTCTATTGCAAAGACACCTTTCCTGCAAATGAAAATCCCTTGCCCGGCTACTGTCCGGAACGGCTTCGCAACACACACCCCTTTCCACAGAGGTTGACGGCCAAAGAGAGGAGTAAATATGCTCCCCAACTGTCCAAGCTTAGAGCCTTTATGGCCAACGGTTTAACAAGAGTGGATCTCGCTCGTTGCTGGATATCCTGGAGCGTACTGCATCTCAGCCAACGCTCCGGTTTGATGTGTGAATATACAGACAATGTTAACGACCCTCTGCGGCACATGAATATCCAGCTTACTGACGAAGAAGTCACAGAAGCTGTGAAGAAAATTTTGAACGAACCGGAATACGTCTGTGCCCGAACCGGTTTGCTTCCTTTCTGTGCTACCAACAAACCGCCAGCTGTAAGTCTGAATTTTTTCTTTCATTAACTCTGATAATGTTATATCTGCTTAATACTTGATACCAATATCTGTTAAAACAGGGTGATGATCCGTTTTGGAGCAAGAAGCTTTCGCAGGAGAAGGCAGACAAACCGGAGAGGCCGGCCCGTCCAAATACAAAGGTCCTTAAGAAACCTGCTCAAAAGAGGAAAACCACTGCATCCTCTGATCCGCCTGTTGATGATGAGGTGAGTAATCCGGACCTTAAGGTAGAACTCGATTTACTTGGCTTTCTTTTACACGCCTTATTAATGATAATACTTGTCAGGATGATGCCGAAGCTAGCCATGCTGATGATGTAGAGGTAATTATTCTCTCTTCTAATTCAAACTCTTTGCCTTCACTAAAAATTCGTCAGGAAATCCGGAAAGTTAAATTTTCTCATCCACTTGCTCATTTGGATCCCAAATTTCTTATGAAGACTCAACAGCATGAAGTGCGCCGCACGACTCGGCATAGCGGCCAGGTAGTTACCTCCGCCGGTTTACCGAACAATCCGGTTCGGAGACGCCGTTCAGAGGTCCCTAATTTGCTTGTCAGTACTTGTTCTAAAGCGGGCTGTTTTCGTCAACCGCTTAACCCATCTGACTCCGATTATCAGGTTACCTCCCACTCATCCTCCGGCGAGTCAACGGGTACTCAACTGCCACCGCTTAAAACCGGCTTGGGTAAGCTTGCACTTATCATAACATTCTTGGTATTGTAGCTTTCAACATATACTGTTTTTGATTTTGCTGTTCCTCTCAGGGCCAAACCGAGGCCGAGCAAGAAGGCTCGCCTGAATAAAGTGGCCGAAGAAGAAACTGCCCCTGAACCGGGCGCCGCTCCAGATGTTGAGGCGGCCATTCATGAATACATGCCGAATGACCAGCCAGTGCAAGATGAGGTCTTTATCGCTGAAGAGAGGCCTGCTGATACTTCCGGTCCTACTGACCAGCCTGGAAGTCCTGTCCGGAATGAAAAATCCACAAGTCCATCCAAAGCTATTGGCAAACCGACAGCCACAGTGCAAACCGGTGACGCCCTGGATGATGAAGTTGTCATTACTGGTATTGGTCATACCGAACCCAGCAATCCTGTCGCTTTGTCCAGACATACTGCCAAGGATGAATTTGCTGCAATGGGCAAGGGCAAGTGGAATGTCGATTTGGCGACTTATGCTGCACTGAGTGCTCAAGATCTTCATTCTGGTTACCTGAACCGGCTATATACCAGTCGCGATCATGAAGCTGGCCTAGTGAACATGATGAAGGAGAAATTTGAGGTAATTTTTCATATGCCTCTTCCTGCTTGTATATCTTTTATCCTTGCTGATTCCCCTAGCCCCCAAGGGTCGGTTTGTAATCTTCTTTCAAACCGGAACTTTATGACATATAAAGCTGCATACTTCAGACAGCATTGATGTAGCCCCCAAGGGTCGGTTCAACTTAATGTATGTGAACCGGGACTTAATAATGTAAACCTGAATGCTTCGAATTACACTCAGAATTTTTTAGAAAATAGCCATTAGCCCCCAAGTGCCAAGTTGAATACTTGTATTGAGCTTGGGACTTTGCAATCAGTTGATAGTTGTAGATTAAATAGGCATTAGCCCCCAAGTGCCAAGTGCATAACTCGTTATGTGGTTGGTACTTCAATATCCATACCATTTTTAAACCATATAACTGTCTGACTGCAGGCTGAGCTGAAGACTAAAGAAAATCAACTCGCCGATCTTCAAGAGAACTTAAAAATGATGGAAATATGCCCTAGAAGCAATAATAAAAGCATTATTATTATATTTCCTTATTCATGATAATTGTCTTTATTCGTGCTATAATTGTGTTATCCGGAAATCGTAATACATGTGTGAATAACAGACAACAATATGTCCCTAGTGAGCCTCTAGTTGACTAGCTCGTTGATCGACAGATAGTCATGGTTTCCTGACTATGGACATTGGATGTCATCGATAACGGGATCACATCATTAGGAGAATGATGTGATGGACAAGACCCAATCCTAAACATAGCATAAGATCGCATAGTTCGTTTGCTAGAGTTTTCCAATGTCAAGTATCCTTTCCTTAGACCATGAGATCGTGTAACTCCCGGATACCGTAGGAGTGCTTTGGGTGTGCCAAACATCACAACGTACCTGGGTGACTATAAAGGTATACTACGGGTATCTCTGAAAGTGTCTGTTGGGTTACATGGATCGAGACTGGGATTTGTCACTCCGCTTGACGGAGAGGTATCACCGGGCCCTCTCGGTAATGCATCATCATAATGAGCTCAGTGTGATCAAAGTGTTTGATCACGGGATCATGCATTACGGTACGAGAAAAGTGACTTGCCGATAACGAGATTGAACGAGGTACTGGGATACCGACGATCGAATCTCGGGCAAGTAAAATACCGATTGACAAAGGGAATCGTATACGGGATTAATTGAATCCTTGACATCGTGGTTCATCCGGTGAGATCATCGTGGAGCATGTGGGAGCCAACATGGGTATCCAGATCCCGCTGTTGGTTATTGCCCGAGAGCCATCTCGGTCATGTCTGCATGTCTCCCGAACCCGTAGGGTCTACACACTTAAGGTTCGGTGACGCTAGGGTTGTAGGGATATGTATGTGCAGTAACCCGAATGTTGTTCGGAGTCCCGGATGAGATCCCGGACGTCACGAGGAGTTCTAGAATGGTCCGGAGGTAAAGAATTATATATAGGAAGTGTTGTTTCGGCCATCGGGACAAGTTTTGGGGTTATCGGTATTGTACCGGGACCACCGGAGGGGTCCCGGGGGTCCACCAGGTGGGGCCACCTGCCTTGGTGGGCCACATGGGCCTTAGGGGGTGCGCCTTGGCCTGCTTGGGCCAAGGGGAACCAGCCCCAAAGGGCCCATGCGCCTAGGGTTCCATCTAGGAGGAGTCCTAGTGGTGGAAGGCACCTCCTAGATGGCTTGGGGGGGAGGGAATCCTCCCTGGCCGCCGCCCCCTTGGGAGATTAGATCTCCCAGGGCCGGCGCCCCCCCAAGAGGCCTATATAAAGGGGGGCAGGGGAGGGGGGCAGCGCACCTTATGCCCTGGCGCCTCCCTCTCCCTCTCCAACACCTCCTCCTCCTCCGTAAGTGCACGGCGAAGCCCTGCCGGAGTACTGCAGTTCCACCATCACCACGCCGTCGTGCTGCTGCTGGAGCCTTCTTCCCCAACCTCTCCTTCCCCCTTGCTGGATCAAGAAGGAGGAGACGTCACGCTTTCCGTACGTGTGTTGAACGCGGAGGTGCCGTCCGTTCGGCACTAGATCATCGGTGAATTGGATCACGGCGAGTACGACTACCTCATCCACGTTCACTCGAACGCTTCCATTGCGATCTACAAAGTGGTATGTAGATGCTATCTAATCTGAATACTCGTTGCTAGATGAACTCATAGATGGATCTTGGTGAAACCGTAGGAAAAATTTTAATTTTCTGCAACGTTCCCCAACAAAAAACCCAACAAGCTGAAACCTCCAAAGCAAAAGAGGAGCTGACCAGCGCTTTAAGCATCATGGAACAGCTGAAGGAGGGCTTTAAAAAAGATTGGGAGGATTGGGCCACTGAGAAAAACACTTTGATCAAGAAAATCGAAACTGCTGAAGCTGCCCTTAAACCGGTGACAAACGAACTGACCAGCGTAAAGCGACAAGTGCCTGCAATGACTACCGCCATATTTGGTAAGCATTCTTTGACTCCTGTGATAATTCCAATCTTCCTATGATAGGTTCGGTTTGTGAATTGTTCTATCATGTTGCAGGCACCCGCATTAATCACTTGGGGTCAGATGTTCGAATGAAATTGAAGGCTGCATATACATTAATCGAACAGCTATATACTGGAGCGCAGCGGATCATCTCGACTGCGTCACATAACAATCCGGCACCCACATTAATCCAACATACCCTTAAGAGATTGTCAATGCTTCCTGCCCGAATTGAAGAGCTGAAAAAGTCTGCTGCTCGAACCGGTGCCATCAACGCTTTAATCTGAGCAAAGGCATGGGTGCCAGACTTCGATCCTGTTGAAGCAGCTCAAGGCTATCCCAGTTTGAAGGAAGACGGGCCAGAGTTCAATGAAGATGATCTAAGGGCAATAAATCAGGCAGTGCGCCCTCTGGCTTGTCAATTGGTAGAAGAGGCAAATTTGACGCATTATCAAGCCCAATATAATAATCAGAAAAAACGAGTGGCTGCACCGGTTCCCGAAGCAGAAAATCTGATCCCGCCAATCCGTAAGCATACTTATGGTCCTGATATTGAACCGTCTTCACTGATCTATGATGAAGCTATTTTTCAAGCTTAAATGGGAATCGACTGGACCACTGTTGACTTCCAGCCGCTGGGTAGGGCAGAAGAAACTAAAGCGGCGCAGGACGACCCACGACCATCAGACCAAGGCGGTGACCAAGCTTGAACCGGAGATCAGTTTAATAGGCTGCCTTGTTATACTTTGTCAGAAAACAATGATCTTATTTGGGCACCATGTTGCCTTGTAATAGGATAGCCAATACTTTTGCTTCTGAGATGCCTTCATGCATCTGAACTGATATGTTTGGTTGAAATATCGACACTGCCAATCTATGCCTCCTGCGATCATAAAATCTTAAACTGCCATCATCGGGCACGAAGTAGGCTTAGCCAATCTTGACATGGTGATTTGATAAACCTGCACCGTCATGGGAGAAAACAGCTCCTGTATATACAATGCCGGTTTACTATGTAAACCGTGCTTGGTCATAATAAACAATTTGTTACTCCAAAAAGGATGTTAACAGAAGAAATCAAACCGGGTAAATAACTTCCGGTTCAACAATGGACCGTGTTCCGCCAAATTGGCAGTTTGAACCGGTGGAAAGTGTTGTCGGTTTAAAACGCAACCAAGATAAAATAGTAGTTTATCAAGAAAAATATTGAAGCAAAGGCAATGATAAAACCGTTTGCAAAAAAGTGGCTTTACTGAGCCAATCAAATGGCGTTACCATGGTCGGACACGACCAAGCTCCCAATAGGTGTAGCTATGGTTCAAGTCAGCCAAGTCCCCAAATGAAACCGTGGCATTACGCCGATCAAGTGGCATGGCAATGGTTCGGGTTCGACCAAGCCCCCAAGTGATTCTATGGCCTTTAGGTCGATCAAGAGGCGTGACTGGTTTAGACTTGACCATGTCCCCAAGTGATCTGGTGGCTTTCGCCTATCAAAAGGTGTTGCATCGGTTCGGACGCGATCGAGCCCCCAAGTGATCTGGTGGCTTTCGCCTATCAAGAGGTGTTGCATCGGTTCAGACATGACCGAGCCCCCTAGTGATATTTATAATTTTTACAAGGAGTAAACCGGAGGCCACTTTAAGACAGAACAACTCCATGTAACCACGCATGATGTAAAAGAACAGATACCCCGCTTTAGCTGAGGGCCCGGTTTAATGTATTTATAATATGTACATTGTCATGATATATACATAAGCAGAGCCAATGGCTCAAGTATAGTAAGGCCGAAGATGAGCTATGTTCCACGGCCTGTTGGTCTCCTCTTCTGATTTGCGTGAGTCTTTTCGCTCTCGAACATCAATCAGATAGTATGACCCGTTGTGCAGATTCTTGCTGACCACGAAAGGTCCCTCCCAAGGCGGGGATAACTTATGCATATCGGTTTGATCTTGAATGAGCCGAAGCACCAAATCTCCTTCTTGAAAGGTTCTGGTTTTGACTCGACGACTGTGATAGCGACAAAGATCTTGTTGGTAAATCGCCGAGCGGGCAGCTGCTATGTCTCGCTCTTCATCCAACCGGTCCAAAGCGTCTTGTCGAGCTGTCTCATTGTCCGCTTCAACATAAGCCGCCACACGAGGTGAATCGTGACGGATATCACTAGGGAGAACCGCCTCCGCTCCATAGACCATGAAGAACGGCGTGTATCCTGTTGATCTGTTAGGTGTGGTATTAATGCTCCATAATACGGATGGCAACTCTTCTAACCAACAACACGGCGTCCTTTTCAAAGGAACCATAAGCCGCGGTTTGATGCCTCTCAAGATCTCCTGATTAGCTCTTTCTGCTTGACCATTGGACTGCGGGTGCGCCACTGATGAAACGTCAAGGCGGATGTGCTCCCGTTCGCAAAACTCCTTCATGGCCCCTTTGGACAAATTGGTACCATTATCTGTGATGATACTGTGTGGAAAGCCAAACCGGAAAATCACTTTTTTGATGAACTGAACCGCCGTGGCTGCATCACACTTGCTAACAGGCTCCGCCTCCACCCACTTTGTAAATTTATCAACCGCCACCAAGAGGTGGGTCTTCTTATCCTTGAACCTTTTGAAAGGCCCAACCATATCTATCCCCCAAGTTGCAAACGGCCAAGTGATCGGAATCATCCTCAATTCTTGAGCCGGTACATGAGCACGTCTTGAGAATTTTTGGCAACCATCACATCGTCTGACAGATCCTCCGCATCAGCATGAGCAGTTAACCAATAGAAACCGTGGCGGAACGCTTTAGCCACCAAAGATTTTGAACCGGCGTGGTGACCATAATCCCCTTCGTGGATCTCACGTAAAATTTCACAGCCTTCCTCAGGAGATACACAGCGTTGAAACGCTCCTGATACACTGCAATGGTGCAACTCGCCATCGACGATTGTCATGGACTTGGATCGCCGTATTATTTGTCTGGCTAGAGTCTCATCCTCTGGCAACTCGCCCCGGTTCATGTATGCCAGGTAAGGAAGTGTCCAATCCGGAATGACGTGAAGAGCTGCCACCAATTGAGCCTCCGGGTCAGGAACAGCCAAATCCGCTTCACCTGGGAGTTTGACCGACGGATTGTTCAGCACATCAAGAAAAACATTAGGCGGGACCGGTTTACGTTGGGAGCCCAATCGGCTCAGGGCGTCTGCCGCCTCATTCTTCCGACGGTCCACGTGGTCCACCTGGTAGCCCTTGAAGTGACCCGCAACAATATCCACCTCACGACGATATGCAGCCATGAGTGGGTCTTTAGAGTCCCAAGTGCCAGACACTTGTTGAGCCACTAGATCCGAGTCACCGAAGCACTTAACCCGGCTTAGATTCATCTCTTTAGCCATCCGGAGACCATGGAGCAAGGCTTCATACTCAGCTGCATTGTTAGTACAAGGGAACATTAAGCGGAGAACATAACAGAACTTGTCACCTCGTGGGGAAGTTAATATGGCTCCAGCCCCCGAGCCCTCCAATTGCCGTGATCCATCAAAATGGATGGTCCAATATGTGTGATCCGGCTTCTCTTCAGGGGCTTGCAGCTCCGTCCAATCATTGATGAAATCGACAAGCGCTTGGGACTTCACCGCCGTCCGAGGCACGTATTTTAAACCGTGCAGCCCAAGCTCTATAGCCCACTTGGCAATCCGGCCCGTCGCTTCCCGGTTCTGGATGATATCACCCAAGGGGGCAGAACTGACCACTGTGATAGGATGCCCTTGGAAATACTGCTTCAGCTTCCGGCTTGCCATAAAAACTCCATATACCAGCTTCTGCCAATGTGGATATCTTTGTTTGGATTCAATAAGCACCTCGTTGATATAATAAACCGGACGTTGAATCGGATACTCCTTGCCTGACCGCGCGAGCATTAGCAGCAACATACAGCAACAATGGCTCCTTATCGATGGGAGCGGCGAGCACGGGCGGATTGGCCAATTGCCGCTTTAAGTCTTCGAAGGCCTGATCAGCAGCAGAACTCCAGACGAATTGATCTGTCTTTTTCAACATCTGATACAAGGGGATTGCTTTCTCACCAAGACGGCTGATAAACCGACTCAACGCGGCAATCCGGCCAGCCAATCGTTGAACATCATTGATACACTTCGGTTTAGATAAAGAGGTTATGGCCGTAATGTTCTCCGGATTAGCCTCGATTCCCCTGTTGGATACCAGAAAACCCAACAACTTGCCTGCCGGTACACCGAAGACACACTTGGCCGGATTGAGCATCATCTTATACGTCCTCAGGTTATCAAAGGTCTCCTTCAAATCATCAACCAAAGTCTCTTTCTCCCTTGACTTGACCACAATATCATCCACATAGGCATGTACATTGCGGCCAATCTGCTTGTGAAGACAATTCTGCACACACCGTTGATAGGTTGCCTGGGCACTCTTGAGCCCAAAAGGCATAGATACATAGCAAAAGGCTCCAAAGGGAGTTATGAACGCTGTCTTCTCCTGGTCCTTAATTGCCATTTTGATCTGATGATAGCCGGAATATGCATCCAAAAAACTTAAACGCTCGCAACCCGCCGTAGCATCAATAATTTGATCAATACGGGGGAGGGCAAAAGGATCTGCTGGACAAGCTTTATTCAGATCAGTGTAATCTACACACATGCGCCAGGTGCCGTTTTTCTTAAGGACCAGCACCGGATTAGCAAGCCACTTAGGGTGGTAAACCTCAACAATGATGCCAGCTGCTAGGAGCCTGGCCACTTCTTCTCCAATAGCTTTGCGTCTTTCCTCGTTGAACCGGCGGAGAAACTGTTTCACCGGTTTGTATTTAGGATCCACATTAAGAGTGTCCTCAGCAAGTCGCCTCGGTACACCTGGCATGTCAGAAGGCTTCCATGCAAAGATGTCCCGATTCTCACGGATGAACTCGATGAGCGCGCTTTCCTATTTCGGACCCAAATTGGCACTGATGCTGAACTGCTTGGACGAATCGCCAGGTACGAAGTCAATAAGCTTAGTCTCAGCCGCCGATGTGAACTTCAGGGCCGGATCATGCTCCGTGGTAGGCTTCTTCAAAGGAGTCATATCCGCCGGATCAACATTGTCCTTGTAGTACTTCAGCTCCTCGGTGGCACAAACCGATTCTGCGTAAGCCGCATCTCCTTCTTCGCATTCCAAAGAAACCTTACGGCTTCCGTGAACCGTTATAGTCCCCTTATGGCCCGGCATCTTGAGTTGCAAGTACACATAACAGGGCCGTGCCATGAACTTGGCATAGGCTGGTCGCCCAAACAGGGCGTGATACGGGCTTTGGATTTTTACCACCTCAAACGTCAGCGTCTCTGATCTGGAATCATGATCATCTCCAAAGGCCACTTCCAGCGCTATCTTACCCACGGGGTATGCTGACTTGCCAGGTACCACACCATGGAAAACCGTATTCGACGGTTGGAGATCTTTGTCTGTTAGTCCCATACGACGGAAGGTCTCATAATACAGGATATTAATACTGCTACCCCCATCCATGAGTACCTTGGTGAACTTATAACCTCCCACCTGAGGTGCCACTACCAAAGCCAGTTGACCCGGATTGTCAACCCGGGGAGGGTGATCCTCTCTACTCCATAAGATTGGCTGCTCTGACCAGCGTAGATATCGTGGCACGGCCGGTTCAACAGAATTAACTGCCCGCTTCTGGACCTTCCGGTCTCGCTTGTCCAAGCTAGTGGTGAATACGTGATATTGCCCACTATTCAATTGCTTCGGGTTGCTCTGATAACCCGACTGCTGCTGTTGCTGATTGTAACCCCCCTGGTTATTCTGATTGTTCTGATTGTTACCTCCGCCCGGATTACCGTTAAATCCTGAACCGGAGTTTCCTCGACCGGAACCTGGCCCGGATCCACCGCCGGAGCCGGGATCATACCGGAAAGCATTAGAACTCTTGAACTCCTGCATAATGTAGCAATCCTTCCAAAGGTGGTTTGCTGGTGCCTCCTTCGTTCCATGCTTTGGACAGGGGTGGTTCAATAGATAATTCAGTCGGTCCGGATTAGGACTAGGTGCTCCAGTGCGGTTCTGTGATTTACCTTTGCGTCACTGGCCCTTGTCCTGCGCATTAGTATTAGCTACAAAGTCCATGTTGCCATCCGCTTTACGCTTGCCTCCGCCGCCATTACCTGCTGAGTGATGTTGCTGACCCCTGGAGTTGCCGTTCTTCTTTCCCTTCCCTGTCTTTTCATCATCAGACTCGGCCTCCTTGGTACTATCAGAATCAGCATACTTTACCAAAGCGGCCATGAGAGTCCCCATGTCAGTGCAATGGCGCTTCATCCGTCCTAACTTCAACCTTAGGGGTCCAAACCGGCAATTGCCTTCCAAAGTTATGACTGCGGTGTCAGCGTTGATGCGGTCTGATGAATGCAGAACTTGTGAGACCCGGCGTACCCAATGAGTGGTTGATTCTCCTTCTTCCTGGACACAGGCAGCTAAATCCACTATCGACATAGGCTGCTTGCACGTGTCTTTGAAGTTATTGATAAAACGGGCCCGTAACTGGGCCCATGAACTGATAGAATTGGGCGGCAAGCTCTTCAACCAGGTACGGGCCGTCCCTTCAAGCATCATGGTGAAATACTTTGCACACGCTGCGTCATCTACATCAAGAATCTCCATGGCCATCTCATAGCTCTCCACCCATGTCTCTGGAGGTTGATCCGCCGTATAGTTCGGTACCTTGCGCGGGCCCTTGAAATCCTTAGGCAGGCGCACATTGCGTAAAGCAGGGATAAGGCAAGGTACCCCCAATGCGCTAGAATTAAACCCAGGCTCAACCGAAGTGGTTGGACGAACCGGCGTAAGCTGACGAGCTTGATGTTGTGCCGCTAACTCGGCCTCCCTGCGCGCTCGGGCCCGGTCCACCACCTCCTGGGCATTGTCGACACCACCGGCCGGATTGTTGCCACGGGGCGCTCCACGCCGTGCATTACTTGACACAGCTGGTTCCTCCATATGCCTGCTATAACTCCGGCTTGGACGTGGGGTAGAATGAATCCGGTCACGGCTGTATGAATGCGCTTCCTGTTGGACCAAAGCCGTCCTAAGGAGCTCCTTGACCCGGCGCGTCTCTATCGCCTGCAATGAATCACCTTCAACTGGAATAGCCTCCAACCGTGCCGCAGCCGCAACGAGGTTATCCAGAGGATTGGAGTAGTGACCCGGAGGTGTGGGCACAGCCTGCGGTACACCAGTATTATGACGAGGTAGATCTATTAAACGGGGCTGGACCGGCGCCCCTGTCGCAGGTGCCTCCGCCCGGTTTACCGCCGGCGGATCACTGGTTCCCGCTCCAGGGGTGTTGAAAAGGTCCCTTGCTTTGAAAACTGAAGGCAAACGAGATCGGTACTTCCTCCTCATGACCTCCTGTGATGCGTTCTGGTCCAGCATGAGCTTGTAAGCTTGCGCGTCCAAGGTGGCTCGCTCTGCAGTCATCCTGACCTCTTCAGCTGCTAAATCCGCTTTGGCCTGAGTGATCTGCTCCCTTACTTTTGCAATTTCCGCGTTGTGAGCGTCTTGATCCGTCGGGTTAGCCTCTGCCATGAGCGCAGCCAACGCATCGAACAGATCTGATAAGACTTGAACCGGCGGGCCCACAGAGCCTCCTGCCCCGGCAGCCGTTGCCGCGGCTGAACCAGGAACCATCGCTGCGGCAGTTGATGAATGAAGCGCTGCTTGCGTACCGGCCATGAATATTCCAACCCGGTTGGGCAAATCGGAGGGGTCCGGAATACTGTTGCCATCGGAACAGCCCCCAATCCGGCCATCTTGTAACTGATACAAAGACTCGGTTTCTCCGGTTGACGACTCGTCGCCAGAGTAAACGACGGTTTCGCCACCAGATCCTGATCCATCCTCATAGCTCCCTCCATGGATGACTCCCACGAAGGCACGTTTCACGACCGGCTTAACCCGGGCAGGTCGCGCACGCTGAGCTGTCTCGACGAGGTCGGTGCAGGTGTCCAGCTCAGGGCCCGGTTCACCGATCTTGCCGATGAAGACGTGTATGCCACCAAAGGGGACCCGGTACCCGTACTCAATCGAGCCGGCCTCGGGGCCCCAGCCTGCATCGTCGATGTAGATCTTGCCGTGACGACTCTTGGTCATCCGGCCCACAGTATATCCCTTGAGTCCTTCGAAGCGGCCCTCCAAGAACTTGAAACCATCGTGCGATAGCCCCACGGTGGGCGCCAACTGTCGTGGTTTTGTCACGGCAGATGTCCTAGCAAAAGGACTTAGTCGTGGAGCCATCGCAACGGGTTAACTCGAAGGGGTTAAAGCGGACACAGGGACACAGAGGGTTTATACTAGTTCGGCCCCTTCGATGAAGGTAAAAGCCTACGTCTAGTTGTGATGGAATTGATGGGGTTTCGATGACTAGGGAGCAAACAAGCTTCGCCTAAGTCTCGAGTTTTGGTTGTCTGTCCTTGAACCGCTGTCGGGTCGTCCCCTTATATACATGGGTGACGCCCGCCGGTTCACAGAGTCCCAATCTCCAGTTCATATTCATACCCGGGTTGGTCTCTCCTTATTCCTAACTTACAATACAATTTTATACACAAAGCCGGTTTACGGCCACAAGTGTTGAACCGACTACGGCCTTGGGCCTCATCTATCTTCTTGGGCTTTAACGATCTAGGACTACTGATGAAGTTAACCCGGCCCTGGTAGGCCGGTTTACGCCCAGTAGTAATATCCCCAACACCATGGGATCGCTTGATCCCTGTCGGTACATCTTCTACGCTTTGTGTGTTGATCAACTTGAAACACTCTATGTACTTAGTCTTGATCAACCTTGAATCTTTCCAACTCTATTCATTTGGATGATGTAAGACCATCTTTGGATAATTCCTTAATAGCACCTTGGTCATCACAAACTCTCCTTGAAACCAACAAATGGACTCCAAGAAAGCCTATGGACAAACCCTTCAAATATAACTCAAGGCAACCATTAGTCCATAGAGATTGTCATCAATTACCAAAACCAAACATGGGGGCACCGCATGTTCTTTCACGTTGAGACGACGCCTTATGAACTGTGGTTTGGCAAGAAACCAAAGTTGTCGTTTCTTAAAGTTTGGGGTTGTGGTGCTTATGTGAAAAAGCTTCAACCTGATAAGCTCGAACCCAAATCGGAGAAATGTGTCTTCATAGGATACCCATAGGAAACTGTTGGGTACACCTTCTATCACAGATCCGAAGGCAATACATTCATTGCTAAGAATGGATCCTTTCTAGAGAAGGAGTTTCTCTCGAAAGAAGTGAGTGGGAGGAAAGTACAACTTGATGGGGTAATTGTACCTGCTCCCTTATTGGAAAGTAGTTCATCACAGAAACCAGTTCCTGTGACACCTACACCAATTAGTGAGGAAGCTAATGATATTGATCATGAAACTTCAGATCAAGTTACTACTAAACCTCGTAGGTCAACCAGAGTAGATCCGCACCAGAGTGGTACAGTAATCCTATTCTGGAGGTCATGTTACTTGACCAAGGCGAACCTACGAACTATGAAGAAGCGATGGTGAGCCCAGATTCCGCAAAATGGCTTGAGACCATGAAATCTGAGATGGGATCCATGTATGAGAACAAAGTGTGGACTTTGGTTGATTTGCCCGTTGATCGGCAAGCCATTGAGAATAAATGGATCTTCAAGAAGAAGACTGACGCTGACGGTAATGTTACTGTCTATAAAGCTTGACTTGTTGCGAAAGGTTTTCGACAAGTTCAAGGGATTGACTATGATCAGACTTTCTCACCCGTAGCGATGCTTAAGTCTATCCGAATCATGTTAGCAATTGCCGCATTTTATGATTATGAAATTTGGCAAATGGATGTCAAAACTGCATTCCTGAATGGATTTCTGGAAGAAGAGTTGTATATGATGCAACCAGAAGGTTTTGTCGATCCAAAGGGAGTTAACAAAGTGTGCAAGATCCAGCGATCCATTTATGGACTGGTGCAAGCCTCTCGGAGTTGGAATAAACGTTTTGATAGTGTGATCAAAGCATATGGTTTTATACAGACTTTTGGAGAAGCCTGTATTTACAAGAAAGTGAGTGGGAGCTCTATAGCATTTCTGATATTCTATGTGGAGGCTGATTGGAAATGATATAGATTTTCTGGATAGCATAAAAGGATACTTGAATAAGAGTTTTTCAATGAAAGACCTCGGTGAAGCTGCTTACATATTAGGCATCAAGATCTATAGAGATAGATCAAGATGCTTGATAGGACTTTCACAAAGCACATACCTTGACAAAGTTTTGAAGAAGTTTAAAATGGATCAAGCAAAGAAAGGGTTCTTGCCTGTGTTGCAAGGTGTGAAGTTGAGTCAGACTCAATGCCCGACCACTTCAGAAGATAGAGAGAAAATGAAAGATATACCCTATGCTTCAGCCATAGGCTCTATCATGTATGCAATGTTGTGTACAAGACCTGATGTGTGTCTTGCTATTAGCCTAGCAGGGAGGTACCAAAGTAATCCAGGAGTGGATCACTGGACAGCGGTCAAGAACATCCTAAAATACCTAGAAATGACTAAGGATATGTTTCTCGTATATGGAGGTGACAAAACGCTAGTCGTAAATGGTTACGTCGATGCAAGCTTTGACACTGATCTGGTCGATTCTAAATCGCAAACCGGATACGTGTTTACATTGAACGGTGGAGCTGTCAGTTGGTGTAGTTCTAAACAAAGCGTTGTGGCGGGATCTACGTGTGAAGCGGAGTACATAGCTGCTTCGGAAGCAGCAAATGAAGGAGTCTGGATGAAGGAGTTCATATCCGATCTAGGTGTCATACCTAGTGCATCGGGTCCAATGAAAATATTTTATGACAATACTGGTGCAATTGCCTTGGCAAAGGAGTCCAGATTTCACAAGAGGACCAAGCACATCAAGAGACGCTTCAATGCCATCTGTGACCAACTCCAGGTGAGAGACATAGAGATTTGCAAGATACATACGGATCTGAATGTTGCAGACCCTTGACTAAGCTTCTTCCACGAGCAAAACATGATCGGCACCAAAACTCCATGGGTGTTAGAATCATTACTGTGTAAACTAGATTATTGACTCTAGTGCAAGTGGGAGACTGAAGGAAATATGCCCTAGAGGCAATACTAAAGTTATTATTTATTTCCTCATATCATGATAAATGTTTATTATTCATGCTAGAATTGTATTAGCCGGAAACATAATACATGTGTGAATACATAAACAAACATAGTGTCACTAGTATGCCTCTACTTGACTAGCTCGTTAATCAAAGATGGTTGAGTTTCCTAGCCATGGACATGAGTTGTCATTTGATTAATGGGATCACATCGTTAGGAGAATGATGTGATTGATTTGACCCATTCCGTTAGCTTAGCACTTGATCATTTAGTATGTTGCTATTGCTTTCTTCATGACTTATACATGTTCCTATGACTATGAGATTATGCAACTCCCGTTTACCGGAGGAACACTTTGTGTGCTACAAAACGTCACAACGTAACTGGGTGATTATAAAGGTGCTCTACAGGTGTCTCCGAAGGTACTTGTTGAGTTTGCCTATTTCGAGATTAGGATTTGTCACTCCGATTGTCGGAGAGGTATCTCTGGGCCCTCTCGGTAATGCACATCACTATAAGCCTTGTAAGCAATGTGACTAATGAGTTAGTTATGGGATGATGCATTACGGAACGAGTAAAGAGACTTGCCGGTAACGAGATTGAACTAGGTATTGAGATACCGACGATCGAATCTCGGGCAAGTAACATACCGATGACAAAGGGAACGACGTATGTTGTTATGCGGTTTGACCGATAAAGATCTTCGTAGAATATGTGGGAGCCAATATGAGAATCCAGGTTCCGCTATTGGTTATTGATCGGAGACGTGTCTCTGTCATGTCTACATAGTTCTCGAACCCGTAGGTTCCGCACGCTTAAAATTGGTGACGACCGGTATTATGAGTTTTGTGTTTTGATGTACCGAAGGTAGTTCGGAGTCCCGGATATGAACACGGACATGACGTGGAGTCTCGAAATGGTCGATACGTAAAGATCAATATATGGGAAGCCTATATTTGGACGTCGGAATTGTTCCGGGTGAAATCGGGATTTTACCGAAGTACCGGGAGGTTACCGGACCCCCCCCCCCGGATGTAATGGGCCTATTGGGCCTTAGTGGAGAAGAGAGAGGGCAGCCAAGAGGTGGCGCGTGGCCCCCCTTGCCCCAGTCTGAATTGGACAAGGGAAGGGGGCGGCGGGCCCCCTCTCCTTCCTTCTCTCCACCTCCTCCTTCCCCACTTCTCCTACTCCTACTAGGAAAGGAGGAGTCCTACTCCCGGTGGGAGTAGGACTCCCCCCTTGGCGCGCCCTCCTTGGTCGGCCGCCTCCTCCCCCTTGCTCCTTTATATACGGGGGCAGGGGGCACCTCTAGACACACAAGTTGATATGTTGATCTATTCCAGCCGTGTGCGGTGCCCTCCTCCACCATATTCCACCTTGTTCATATCGTAGCGGTGCTTAGGCAAAGTCCTGCGTCGGTAGCAACATCATCACTGTCATCACGCCGTCGTGCTGACGGAACTCTCCTGTGAAGACTCTGTTGGATCGGAGTTCACGGGACGTCATCGAGTTGAACGTGTGCTGAACTCGGAGGTGCCGTACGTTCGGTACTTGGATCGGTCGGACCGTGAAGACGTATGACTACATCAACCGCGTTGTGCTAACGCTTCCGCTTTCGGTCTACGAGGGTACGTGGACAACACTCTCCCCTCTCGTTGCAATGCATCACCATGATCTTGCGTGTGCGTAGAATTTTTTTTAAAATTACTATGTTCCCCAACAACTGATCATGGTAATTTTATTTTCTTTTTGCAACATGGTAAAAAATACTTCTATTTTTGGACCATGGCAATTTACTTTCAGTTGTTAGAGATAGTTTTTGCCATGTCGAATTTAGTTTTCATGTAAACCTAAATTAGAAGCATCAAATTCTGAATATGCATTTGCCATGACAATTTTGATCATTTTTTGTGCTATTTCACATACACAGAAATTTTATTACACAAAAGATGGCAACTTTGATAAAAACACCATCACAATTTTGAATATGCATTTTGCCATGGCATTTTGTTGATCATTTTTTTTGCTATTTCAGATACATGGCAAATTTCTTATATAAAAGCATGGCTATTTCGATATAAATACCATGCAAATTTATATATTCATCTGGCATGGCAAATTTTTGATCATTTTTGTGTGTTATTTCATATTTTTGCCATGCCATTTTTCACTTTATTTTTTCCATGTCAATTTTTACCTTATTTGTTCAACATGGCAATTTAAAATTTTAATTTTTGATGGAAATTTTTTCCTTTTTACATGACAATTTTAATTTAACATACATGGCAAATTTACTTTATTCGCTCATGTGAAATATACTTCTATGGAGCAATGCAAGTTTACTTTTTATTTGCCATGGAAAAGGTACAGTTCATCCCTGGCAATTTTTGCCTTTTCCACCATTCATGGATTGTTTTGCTTCTTTACACTATTTTACATTTACTTTACATAATTTTAATCCAGTTTTTCTGTCTACTGACGTATATAGCACAGAAAACTATACAATTTTTTAATCCATATTTTACTTGCCACCATGATACAGATGCAAATTGCCATGAACTTTTCTTCTTAGTTCCTTTTTTCCACAAAAAAATGACCTTTTTGACCATGACACATTTTGCTTATAACGACAATGGCATTTTTTGGTTTTGAACCATTGTGATTTTTTAGTAGTAGCTTGTGTGTCACTCTTTCTATCACGACAAATTCATCTTTTAGTTTTTAAAGCATGGTAAATCTGGGCTTTGTTAGTCACAGACAAAACTGGGCTAAACTAGGTTCTTTTATTTAATATACAAGGGCATGTATGGGAGCTGCACGGGATGTTCGCGATGTGAGGATTCTCGTGCCAAATGAGCTCGTTCGGTCGATGTCCCCCTGGTAGCGAACGTTTCGTTCGATCTCGGGCTCTCCCAGACCGAACGTCAGGTAAATATCAGAGTCCTTTATTTATCTTCTCTGCAGCACCAACACGGAAAATATGACTACGCTTAATAGTTTCAACTCCTGTAATGCTCTGCCATGTATAGGAGGATTTCTTCTTTAGGTTGGCCTTAAATAAATCACGCTCCGTTAAGTATTTATCTCTTAGAATAGTAGCAAAATGGAATGAGGATTATCAATCAACCGCCATGCCTGCTTAGCAAGAAGGGCGAGATTAAAAAAATGGATATATCGTTGGCAGTAGAGCTGCCAAATTCATTGATCAGAAGAAGTGTTACAAGAACCCTCCAAGGAGGAAAGCACAGCAAAAGATTAGTGCAAAAAAAAAGAAAAAAAAATTGGCACCACCACTAACCCAAGCTCCACCGACAAGCCAAGCACACCATCGGGAACTATCGCCGGGCCTCCAAGGAGGGAGTGATATCGAGGACAACAACGTCACCCGATCTGGTCTAGCCAAATCTTAGGTTTTCACCTGAAGACCACAAGCTATGAGGTACGAAGAGCAAAACGAGCTCCGCAGCGGTACCTCCAAGGAGGAAGACGACATACGTAGATGCCGTTACCACCGGCACTGACAAGAACAGTGCAGGATTTTCATCCGAAGCCGAGTTTTCCGCCAACAAACATGGATCCCTGGCCTGCCTGCGCCACCGGGCAAAAAAAAGGCCATGCACACACTACCAGGAACAGACTTGTCACCGCCGCATGCAGAAACTCGGTGAACACGAGCCAACCTGGTTGGGCCGCCCCACCGCACGCAGGCCTGAGCGCCAAACAAGATCCGGCCATCCTCGGCCTCTGTGCGCAGAACTGGGCGAGGATCCGCACCACAACGCACAGGAATAGCTGAGTTAGAACCGAAGCTAGCCAGCCTGCACCGCCGCGCTGTGACTGGACGAACACCAAATAAAACTGCCCGCCCCGCACCGCCGCGCGCAGGACAGGACCAGCCGAGCCGGAATTGGTGGGACAAAGATCAGCTGACATGCACGTTTACATGTCACCGTGTGCCTTGCGGCCGGAATTCAAATTTAAACATTGCAAAAAAAATCTGAAAAAAATCATGCATGTTCACAACACATATTAAAATAACCCCTAAAAAATTCAGATCAAAATTCGAAACATACATTAACAAGCAAAAAAAAGAAATCTGTCATGAATAGTTCACGAATGGTTCTGTAGACTATTCACATATGAGTTTTTCTTTTTTGTTTCTCGATGTATGTTTCGAATTTTGATCTTAATTTTTTAGGGGTTATCTTAATATGTGCTGTGAACATGCATGATTTTTTTCACATTTTTTCGCAATGTTTAAATTTGAATTTCGGCCGCAAGGCACACGGTGACATGCAAACGCGCACGCGCATGTCACCCGATCTCTGTCCGAATTGGTGTGCCTGAGAACCTCCTCTGCACTATAGCCGTTGTATGGCGCCGCTACTCCAGGAGATGGGTGTGAACATGCTTGAAAGGAGAGCCCACCAACATCCGCCGAACCCCACCGCACCGCCACCATCAGCGCAGCCCGGGCAACGAGATCCGGCGACTGGAACACCAGATCGGGTCACAGGATGCGCGAAACGCGCCAGATCCGCGAAGGGACCGCCCCAGCCACCCGCCCACGTGCCCGCACACACGCGCCCAAGCTCGCATCCTGCGCCCGCACCGGCACGCTGCGCCCCCTGCGCCCGCACTGGCATGTCGCGCCCGCATCAGCAAGCCACGCCCTTCGCGCGCACCGTACCCACCGCGCCCACCGCGCCCACCGGCGCCTGCTCTCCGTGCACCCCGTGCCCACCGAAACCTGCTGCCGCGCTCCTCACGCATTGGCGCCTGCTCGCCGCACGCGTTGCGCCCTCAAGCCTTCCCATGGCCGAGCGCCCCCGCGCTACCCTGACCTTGCGAGAGGGAAGAAGAGGCCCCACCGCCGCCGACGCCGCGCGAGCTTTGCCCGGCGGCGCTTGCCGGCGACGGCGAGGGAAGGGGAGATCTGGGAGGGGGGGTGGTGTGGGGGCTAGGGTATCGCCTGGGTCGCCCGCCGATAGGGTGACACGAGGGACGAGGGATAGTGGTAGGTTTTAAAATCAATCTTAAGAAAATGGATATCACTTGGTAGTTGAGAATGGATGCCCCCTTCCTCTTAATTTCTCAATCACGGTTGGGAATTGGAGAAATGCAAATGGTAGTTGGGAACCTGGGATGCCCCCTTCCTCTTTCTCGGTCATGACTGTTTTTACTCCTTTCAATCCTTGAAAAGTCAAATCACGGATCCTCGGAAGAATCAAGGCACTCTCGTGGTTGAAAAGTCGGAGCCCCTTTTCCCCTTTGCATGAACGCAAGATTCGTACGTGCCCGTGGTATGTGGTCGAGTGCACCTTTACCATTAGGACAGTTTTTCTGGTTGAGAAAAAATAGTTTAGCATGTGCCTGTATAGAAAGCTAATCCGTGGTAGATCGAGCGTTGGATACAGACGAGACTGCTGTTTCCAGTCCTAACATAACCAAGCAGAAAAAACACGGAAAGCTGGCGGTACACTGACTGCAGCAAATCATCAGCTGACGTCGATTTTTCCTTTCCGGATAGAAATGCTAGCAATACCCAGTTTGGGCCCTTTGATTCCGCGGCGATCCTACTCGGTTTCAGAACATGCAGATTTTTGTGGCCACCTGAATTTGACTTGCTTGTGACGTGCTCCGTCAGAATGCCACAACCACCAGAATTCAGAAAGAAGGCACGGGGTGACGTGCCCAGTAGAATGCTTCGTCTTAAACTATAAAACGAGGCAAATGCATGCAATCTACCGTGGTCCGTCGCCAAAGGAGAAACGGCTTGCTCTCGCTTTGACCCCCGCCGGCGGCCGCCAAGAGAACGAGTAATTACGCTAGCTACCTGAAGAACACGACACGCATTCTTCTTCTTCTTCTTCTTCTTCTTCTTCTTCTTCTTCTTCTTCTTCTTCTTCTTCTTCTTCTTCTTCTTCTTCTTCTTCCACATGCGGCTCTGCCCGCCACCTTCCTCAAGACCTCAACTACTGATCTCGATCGCCTACGCCAACGCCTCTCGACCATGAAGCCCCACAAGAGCAACCCGTTGTCAAGGAAGATCTCCGTCGCCGTTGCCACGCCGATCCTCCTCCTGCTGGCCCTCGCCGTCGTCTCGCTCTACGACTTCAACTTCACCGAAAGTTACCATTACGTACGCCGCGCCTCCTCTTCACCCTCGACGGCGTCGCCCCCTGCCACCACCTCCTCGTCTCCCACGGTTCCGGCGACCGTATCATCGTCAACTTCGCCGCCGTCTCCGGCCAACTCCTCCTCCTCGTCATCTACGTCGGCGGCGTCTCCGGCCACCGCCGTCGAGGCCTGCGACCTGACGCGGGGCCAGTGGGTGCCGGACGACGAGCCGCCGTACTACACCAACCTGACGTGCCCGCTCATCGACGACCTTCAGAACTGCATGAAGTTCGGCAAGCCGGGTGGTCTCGACCTCATGCGCTGGCGGTGGAAGCCTGACGACTGCGACCTCCCCCGCTTCGATGCCGGGCGGTTCCTGGAGGCCATGAGGGGCAAGTCCATGGCCTTCGTCGGGGACTCGCTCGCCAGGAACCACGTCAAGTCTCTGCTCTGCATCCTGTCGCAGGTGCGTGCACGGCACATCTCATGTTGGCTCGGTTGGACAACAACTCATGTCCGCGACTCATGCATGCCACGCCGATCATCTCCTTCTAGCTGCTGACGCAACCGGCGTTTGAACATGTTGCAGGTGGCAGAGCCGGTGGAGCTCGTCACCACGACGGAGACGGACGTGACGGGGAGGGCCGTCCGGCGAGACTTCCACTACGGCAGACACGGGTTCAACGTCTCGCTCTTCTGGTCGCCCTTCCTGGTCAAGGCCAACCTCTCGAACGCGGCGCTCGGCCTGGGCCTGTGGGACGTGCACCTCGACACGCCGGACGCCCGGTGGGCGGCGCACATCGCAGACTTCGACTACATCGTCCTGTCCGGCACCAACTGGTTCTTCCGCCCCTCGGTGTACTACGAGGGCGGCCGGGCCGTCGGGCGCAACGGCGGCGCCAGCGGCGCCCACAACGCGACGGAGACGCCCGTCTCCGGCGCGGTGCGCGCCGCGTTCCGCACGGCGCTGGGCGCCATCGCGGCCCGCGAGGGGTTCCGCGGCAAGGCCGTGGTCCGGACGGTCACGCCCGCGCACTTCGAGAACGGGGAGTGGAACACCGGCGGCGACTGCGTGCGCACGCGGCCGCTCCGCCGCGGCGAGCGCGCCCGCGACGCCGTCGTGGCCGAGTTCCGCGCCGCGCAGGTGGGAAACGGAAAGCATGCATGCAGCGCCATACGCATGCCCCTCTCTCTTTCTCGACGCGGCAACAAGAAAATTGGTTGCAAACGTGGAGACGTGACGCGAGTGGCTGCTGACGCGGTCCGCTGATGGTTTGTCTTTGGGCTGTGCGTGCGCAGGTTGACGCGCTGAGGGAGACCGAGGCGGCATGGCGGCGGAACCGGAGCGGCGCGGAGCTGCGGCTGCTGGACATCACGGGGGCGATGGAGCTGCGGCCGGACGGGCACCCCAGCCGGTACGGGCACCCGCCGGGCGGGAGCGTGGAGGGGAGCTTCGTGGTGGACTGCCTGCACTGGTGCTTGCCGGGGCCGATCGACCTGTGGAGCGAGCTGCTGTTCCACATGCTGGCGGCTCATCCACCACGGCGTGCTGGCATTGAGTGAGTTCTGCAAATGCATCGAAGCCAGACTTGTGTAAATTGATCTCTCTTTTTTTGCCGCATTAATGCGGAGCAAAGTGAATTCACGGTTGCCTATCATACCGGAGGCCTGTCTGTCTGTGTGTGTCTGTAGCAGCAGGGTTTCTGTAAGAGAAACTGAGAAAAATGGTGTGCAAGGCACGCTCTGAGCTCCAACGTTCAAAGGCAACACGCAAACTCTTCCATTCCACGCCTCTTAAGCAAAGACAACATGTCACGTGCTGACAATGCTGAATACTGAACATGTCTGATTCAGATATACTGCCCCTGTGTCCATTAATATTAGGAGAGATCCAACTCCCCTTTCATATATAAGGGGAGATGGACTGATCCTTGATCATTAAAAAATACGGAAAAGCAAATGCCCACCCCCACACGCCTCCATCATCACTCATTTTGCCACGTATGAACAGATGACATCAACAGAAATTTTTTTGTTTTGACTTAAAAATATTTTATCTCATAATTAAAAAATTGAATTAAAAATCCGTTTTCATCATTAAATCCGTCTCAACGAGATCTTCAAAACTAGACCTCATGTTGACATGTTTCGATGAAAATTTTTTTGCCCAAAAGTTGCCATGATGTTTACACTGTAATTGCCATAGTACTTAAACTAAAGTTGCCATGTGACAATTTTAGTTTGTAGAGCATGGCAATTTTAGTTTTTTTATGATGGCAATTCCAGTACTTTGACCATGAAAATATTTTTTTTTGAACCATGGCAATTTTAAGTGCATGTATCATGTCAATTTTAGTTTATGGTGCATGGCAAGTCTAGTTTCTTAATTTTCCGTTTTATAATATGTCAAAATTTACTTTTAAATATAGAAGAAAATAGTTGAAACATATCATGCCAACTTCAGTGTAAACATCATGGCAATTCATGTGCAATAGATATGACAACTTTTAACCAAAAAAAATTGCGTCAAAATATATTGATATGAGATCTAGTTTTGAAGATCTCGTCTAGAGGAATTTAATGGTGAAAACGGATCTTCAATCATATTTTTCATTTAAGAGATAAAACATTTTGTAAACTGAAAATCCAAAAAGATTCCCACATGCATGCATGCGGTGACATGGCGTAGTATGTATATTATAGGGCGTACGAAATTGCTGTACATACGATGTGCCCTGGCCGATCTGTGCACGACAAAACAATCAAGCGGCCGCTGCTCCTCTGTGGACCAGATTCCTACCGCTGGATTTGATCGTCGTCTGCAAATCGTCCAAAATTGTCGTCCGCATAGCATTGCTGTAGGGCGTATGGGCAAGTTTGGCTTCCACCACACGTGTGAGTGTTAGCGTTATCCAGAAAATATTGTGAAAACATGAGGTGTTTTTTTGCTCAACTCACCCGAGACCACAAAATTACCGGGAAAAGAGAATTGGATATGCTCTTAAAGTGGTGCCATATATCACGTTGGTGCTTGAAAGTGTCATTTTGCACTTAGGATGCACCCGCGTGAACAGTAAATTCTGAAACAACAACAACACAGCCTCTCAATCCCAAACAAGTTATGGTGGACTAGAGTCAAAACCTATGAGATATCGAAACCAAGTCATGGTTCTCGCACATAGATAGCTAACTTCCACGCGCCCCTGTCCATGGCTATATCTTTGGTGATATTCTAGTCCTTCAGATCTTTCTTTACATACTCCTCCCATGTCAAGTTTGGTCCACCCAAACTTCTCTTGACATTATCAGCATGCCTTAACCGTTTGCTATACACTGATGCTTCTGGAAGCCTACCTATATATGCCCAAACCATTTGAGGCAATGTTGGACAAGATTCTCTTCAATCGGTGCCACCCAACTCTATGATGTATATCATCATTTCAGAACCGATCCTTTCTTATGTGGCTACATATCCATCTCAACATGCGCATCTTTGCTACACCTAACGGTTGGACATGTTGCCTTTTAGTTGGCCAACATTTAGCTCCATCCAACATCGCATGTCAAATTCTATAGAGCGTACCTTTTGGCTTTTGTGGCACTCTTTTTATCAGAACACTAGAAGCTTGGCGCAACTTCATCAATCCATCTTTGATTCAATGGCTCACATTTTCATCGATATCACCATTGACTCAAATATCAAAAATATCTTTCTGAGGCACCATCTACCCATCAAGACAAACTTTCTCATACTCTCGTGCCTAGTAGTAACGAAAGTGCACCTTAGGTATAACATAGGCTAACTCTACCTATGTTGCCTCAACGTAGGCGACCCAAGCGCAGATAAAGAAAAGGGTTGTGATAAATTTGGTGAGCTAACGTCAAAACTCGTCCACTCCTATGAAAATGAAACCCAAAAAGAACAGTAAATTTCAAAAATTGAAAGAAAAATAAGAAATGATTTTTTAAGAAAATATTCTTGACTTTTCCCCCTACATATAAATTTTCGTGAAGAGATTACACTCGTGATGCTTTGATAAAAAAATGAGGCCCCAAATGCTTCAGATATGAGCCATTTTACAATATCAATTTGTTTTTTAATATATCATGACCACATTGAATGCTTTTTCTTCGTGGAATACTGCACGGGGATAAACATTCAAACATTTGTGTTGTATATATTTTTAGATTCTTTTACAATTACTTTGGATTTTTTCTGTTCGGGATGCGTGCGCTCTAGGAGCAGAAAACTCCAAATACCTTGGTGCTTGGTGCTTGGAATCACTGACCTCTCATGTATTGTCAGTCTCTAAGGGGAACATCTATTTTGCAATTTGCACTGTAGATGAGACTTTTGAGTCGGAGCTGGGTTTGGTTCCATTGGCAGCGGACGATGCCACGACGGACTGTAATAGTGACAAAGAAGCTGATCAACCCGCGACCGCACCAACGGCGATCACTCTTGTGTTGCTGGCTCGTCGTTCGGGCGTACCAGTTCCTCTCCGACTTTGGGGTCCTTTCCAACTTCGGCAAGTGCAACTATATTGGTAAATGGCGATCTTTCTTTAGTTGTCCCTTTTGTGTGATAATTGGATACAATTCATTGTTATGCCAATTGTCGAATTGCCTTCGAATTTATAATTGAGGCAAAAACACTAGAGACCCAGAAACTTGCAATGATTGTTATGATTTAGTTCAAACTTATAAAAGGTAATCAAACTACTCCTAAACTTGCATTCCATGGGATGATTTAGTACAGAGCCAATCATGAATGGACCAATGACACCTTGCTGGCCGCATCATGGCAAAGCAGCTCGCCCCAACATTTTTGCATAAAACCCCTTGACCTTACTAGAAATCACACACGCGGTTCAATCCAGCTTATGTTTAGGCGCGCGCGGTACGTACAATCACGCGCGGGGTAAAAAACCCCTTTGTCCTCCTAATCTCCTCCTTTTGTTTTGTCTTTTTCTTAACACTTGTTGTTTGGGCTGCATTACGGTAGCTACATGAGGACGGCCACAGGCCTAAATGCCTAATCAATTGGCTCGATCAACAAACGTCAATACTAGTTCGCAAAGAAAAAAACATATGTGAATTGTTTTGCATGTGCATGTCTTTAAAAAAGACGCCTTTTTATTTCAGTTTATGATTTTTTTACTTTTTCGTATTTTTATTCATTTGCAACCAAAAAAAGAAAATTATAAGTTCAATCCAGAACACGTGACAAAAAAAGTAGAAAATACAAAAGAAACCCTCTAGTTACACACATATTGCCACGCTAGCAGTTGCACGTGGAGTGCTCGTGTGTAGCTAGTTGCATATGGCATGTAGGTGTGCCCGACGAAGGAGAGCTACAGAGCTCAAGTACATGTGCGCATGGCATGCCGTTAGAGCGTACTCCAGGAAAAGCAAATTTCATACCGGCGGATGTCAAGTTAGACATGTCATGCCATGCCCATGCCGATTCATACTTCCCACGGCCGAGAGCCGCCTCTCGCGCCTTGTTGCGCTCCGGCCGCCGGCTGGCCGTCTTTGAGATCACCAACATGCGGATGTTGGACACCCTCGTGTTCCCGCTCTTTCACGCCCGGCTGCGTGATCGTGACTTCAAAGCGCAAGACGAGGTCATGGAAACCACCCGGCTATCCCCTGCATCACCCGTCGGCTCGTACACAAGCACGGCCTCCGTCAGATGCAATTTGTCCTCGCCGTCGACTTTGCGAGCCGCCCAAGCGACCACCGCGCACGTGCACGCCCATACGTCCACTCCGGCCGCGCTCCCCGCCTCCCCGCACTAGTGCTGCTGTGCCGAAGAACATCAGTTACTTGCAGCAAGGGCCGGGCGATGACCGCCGCGAATTGGCCGTGGTCAATCCTATCCAGACGAGTGCTACATACGAATACAAGTGTGGGCGTACACTTGTTTTGGAGGCGTGGGAGACAAAAAATGGTGCAGCCGTAGGATGTTATGCCAACGGTCGCGGTGCACAGATGGGAGCAAGGGGCGGAGCAGGCAAGCCGCGTCCAGATGCAGCCCAAACAACAAGTGTTAGAAAAAAGACAAAGCAAGAGGAGGAGATTTGGAGGACAAAGGTGGTTTTACCGGGCGCGCCCAAACATAGGCTGATTGTACCATGCACATGATTTCTAGAAAGATCGAGGGTGTTTTCGAAAAAATGCCAGGGCGAGTGGTTGTGCCACGACGCGGCCAGCGTGGCACCATTAGTCCGTTTGTGATTGGTTGTGGACTAAACTTGATTACCTTTTGCAAGTTTGTGGATTAAACCATCATATTCATTGCAAGTTTGTGGGTCTCTAGTGCCCTTGTCTCTTTGTAATTGGTGTAGAATTCAGTATGTTAGTGTCTGATGAGGTTTGCAGAGTTCAGTGACAAAATCCAACATTCTAGCTTGTATAGGGTAATTTGTTGTCTGCAAAATGCAAAGCTCCAAACTGATCTGAAAGTGTATACAAATTGGGACGCAAAAGTGTCGAATCATGATTTCAATCTATTGACCGAGACTTGTCAAAGAAAAAGTACTACTACTTGACTCAAGGAATCCCTTAAAAATTGCACTTGGATTACGTTCTATTTACAACAATACACTCATAATGTGGATCATGATGCTTTTAGAGTCAACTAAAACTTTGGTTATCCTAATCCTTTTCACTGTGGTCATTGATATGCTTCAACAGATCAGGAAGCACTTTGACGCTAATGGTCACCTTAACCATCTGATACTCCCAGATCAACCCTGTCTCGTGCTTCAGGTGCTCTTCCTCCGGTACGAGCAGATGCTCCGGGACACCGTGAGCAACGTGAAGAAGCTGGCGGAGTTCATGGGGTGCCCGTTCTCCGGTGAGGAGGAGGCAGCCGGGGTGGTGCAGGCCATCGTGGAGTTGTGCAACTTCCAGAGCTTGAAGAACATGGAGGTGAACAAGAGAGGATAATGTTTTTTTAGTAGTTTGGATTACTTACCACATGTGTCACATGGTAATAAGAGGATAATGTTGCAAGAAAATGCAGATGGATTTACAGATCACTGGAGGGTAGTTTCCAAACATTTTTCTTACAGAAAACGTTAGTGATTCCTACTACATATTTTGCATATAATGATGTACAATAAAAAAACTTAAAACTTGCACAAAGTTTATTCCAGGAAAAGTTTTTCTAAGTTGAAAAATATTATTTTTATGTTTATATTTAGAGAGCTTAGTTTGTCGTTTCGCCCTAGGCCCCCAAAATCTCAGGACCGGCCCTGGATGTTGTGCTAGTTGATGATGTCAGATGAGGGTCAATAGGAAGTTAAAGATACGGAGACAAACCTTCGATTCAAAATGGTTTAGACTTAGTAGAACTAAAACTGAGTACATATCTATAGCTATACCAATAAAAGAAGACCCAAAGGGGCAGATCCAATTAAACACGGTCATCAAATCATGTCAATCCAACGACCTAGACTGCTTCAATGTCGAGCGCTCAACACGTTTAGCGTGCAGTTAATTCCATGCTAAATATAGTGCTAATCACATAATAACACACAAATAATATGCTACTTAATATCCGCATGCACTTAATACACTTCCAAATTAACGTGCATTGCACGTACATATTGACTGATGAGGTACAATTTCAGTACTACTAGGCACGAGTAGGGTCGGCCCTGCGGGAGGTGGAGGGGCCCAAGTATGTATTTCTTTGTATTAGGCCCATAAGTTTATGTCTGCAATAAGAGAAGGTTCATTGTGCCTGGCTCATCGCAAGTACAAGCAGCTATCGTAGATAGATCGTCTGATATATCGCCATAACTCACGCTATATCTGAAATCCAGCATTCTAGCTTGTATAGGGTAGTTTGTTGTCTGCAGAATGCGAAGCTGCAAACTAATCTGAAAGTGTATACAAATTGGGACGCAAAATTGTCGAACCATGATTTCAATCTATTGACCGAGACTTGTCAAAAAAAAAAGTACTACTCCCTCCGTCTAGGTGAATAAGTCACATTAGAAGGAGCAGCGCGACCTAGGTAGCTTAAGATCGAAGGAGGAGCAGCACCGCAACTAGAAAAACTTCCAATCACAGTGCTGTTTTAAGCGGAAGCAAAATCAGCATTGATTTGCTACTTATTAGGATGCCGTTTGAGCTCTCTCAGGCCACCTACGTGAACGCATGCAAGACTGTCATCAATTTCTGGCCTAATCAACGTCCAGCTGCAATGCATGCATGGGTCATTTTTTGTGCGGGCGCTACCTCTTCCTATAATGCATACTAGATCGGGATCGCGCCATGGCGCAAGGGTGCCGGTCCCGACGTTTTGGTTAAGCATGTCATGCTAAGTTAGTAGGAACGTACGTTTAGCGTATGAATTCAAACATGATAAAAGAATAAAGTGAAGAAGAAATATTCATTTGTGATAGAAGGCATGAGATTATAAGGCAACATAAAGTTCAGCATGTTTGTAAGACCACAAAAGACACGCATCAAGCACAACATAAAAGAATAGACCAAAAGCAACATTTAATAGATCAAGATTACAACAAGTCATTTACATAGAAAGTTATGCATTCCGCAGATCAAAAGCTGTTAATAACAATTAAAGCATGTCATTTATATCGAAAGTGACCAGTAGCGCATAGGGCAGCGAGATAGCACAAAATACTGAAAGTGAAGTATTTATACAGAAGGCTAGTGACACTTAGATAGCAGTCCACACAAGTTTTAAGGATTATAAAAGTCCACGCTAACTAATACATCTACCAGAGTCTTCAATTTTCAGTTCCTCATTGCTCCAAGACAAGTTGTGTAACGCTGGCCCGGGAAGAGAAGAAAAAAATGATATTCTTCGAGAAGATATCTCAACTCATTAAAGATTCATTAAATGATTCATATGACATCTAAATATAACATGCATTTTTACAACAGTATATATCTGCAATGACCAAAAAAGGAACTATCAGCAAGGTGAGTTTAGTGAACTGACATCAAGAAATTCATGCATATTTCCTTTAAACAAGTTTGGGGAGTGTGTATAAAGTAGCACTACACAACTATGAATTATAAAAAACAGAGCTGACCACCATCATGAGCAATTCTTGGGAAAGGGAAGACCCGTGTCTCAGGACTCAGTGAAATATAATTCATTTTTCAGCCTAAAGATATACACATAAAAAATGATTAGATCCTTCTATCAAAGGTCACAAAAAATAGCAATCGAGCTTAATATGTTATTTAGAAAAAAATGGTAGACCATGCACACAACATTTATGAAGCCCACAGTTTCATAGGAAACCCAGGGGAGAAGAAAAGAAACTAAAACACACATGTGTTTTATTTCATTTACAATCCATCAAAAGATGAATGTAGAGAACTCATGATCTGTGATTATTAACAACAATTCAAGTTCTGGTCTATAGAGCTGGCAATTAACATTAAGCACAATGGAATAATCCTCTACTGGTTACTCTCAATCTAAAATCAATAGTTAAATTACTATTTATCACCATCAAGCCAGCACATGCGGTTCATATATAAACTAAATCAAGCTAGCATACACACTGCATCTCCAAATAGGATTCATCTCCTGCGGCCTGGTTACTCAAATCCAACCAAAGATCCTCACAGAAGAGGAGGGGGAGGGGGTAGAGGAGGAAGAGGAGCTTACTTGCGAGTAGAAGCCAGAGCGTAGGGGCAGGGAGTATATGGACCAATAACAATAAGTGGCCAGTAAGATGCGCATCAAGTCATTCATCTGGTTCAAGGTACGCTCCATCTCCCTCTGCAAAATCAAGTGGGATCACAAGCATTGTCGGATAAAAAAGGCAATGCAGTGATGAAGGCACTATGTATGGCTATCTCACCCTGAGCTCCTTGGCCAACTTGCTCTGTTTCTCCTTGGCCACCCTAGGGAGCCTCCCCCTCGGCAGAACGGTCTTGACGTGGTCACCATGGACCTGGCTCAACGCCCTGGCATCCCTCTTCCTGGGCACGCCCCTGGGCCGGTCAGGGCCCGCCACCCCTGTGATTTGGCAGTCGCTGTCCTCGGCCGCCGCTGATGAGGAGGGGTGCTGGGGAAGCGGATGCGGCGGAGGCATTTGACGCAGCGGGGGGCGCAGGGGAAGATTTACATGGAGATCGGGATCGCGCCTTGGCGCAAGCATGCCGGTCCCAATGATGTGATCAAGCAAGTAATGTTCATATTAGTAGAAACCCTCGTTTAGCATATGTATTCAATAAAATAAAAGAAAGAATAAACATTCATTTGTAATAGAAGCAACACTTCTCCATGTAAATCTTCTCAAGGAACTCATGCAAGTCTTTCTGCTCTACTGAACTGTTTAAAGTGTTGAACATTTAAGCCACAACCAAAATTGAAGTGCATATTGCAAGAAAGAATGGCATATCTAGCTGTATCCTAAGCTATTTATTTTCTTTGTATCCATGTATTATGGGGTATTTCTCCATGCATGAATATTACACAGGGCTAGAATAGGAACCTGCTCTTATACATCTTAGGTGTACAAACAAAACCTACTATAGAATCAATCAACCCATCGCACCCGAGTGCTCCGAAACTGCTCTATGAACGACAAAACATGGACGATGTGTGGACGACAACAAATCCAACGGCCGTTGCACCGCTGTGGGCATGCATGTGTGCGGCCAGATTATCACTGTCGTTCATGAGTCGTCTAATTTTGTCGTCCTAATAGCAATGTTCCGAGCGCTCTGCTCTCCAAGCTCTATGCAGGTGTTTTTACATTAAAATCCCCGAATGGAGTAACAAATTCACTAAAATAACAAAGTAATACAGACAACGTAGCACACGAGTTCATTTCCAGGACTTCATGATAAAGAGGAAACAAACAAAAAAATTGTATAAAGGGCGAACACATGCTACAGAAACTGATGAATCCAACTTCTAAAAATATCACCTTAAGAAGGCACTGACTTCCTAAAAAATAAATATTAGAAGGCACTAACCTTATCTTGCAAGAAATGATATTCTTGGCACTTGAAGCATGAGTCTTTTCGTTAGCTCTCTACAAATATTAGAAGATCTGTATATCCTTAGAAATCATCGACCGGATGTGCACCAGAATAGACTCATAATCAAATTGTTGAGCTGTCCAATGCATAATTAGATGCAACTGACGGATTGAGCAGCACCTGCAGCAAGATGGCAAAGTCACACATCAAACAGAGGTGAGGTACACGACCCGTGTAAACACGAAAGGGACCATCAAGGAAAATTAAAAATGATGAACTGTTATACAATACATACATACGAAGCCAAAGAGAACGCTGAAATGCCATCGACACAACATTACAAACTTTAGCTTAACTATTTAACCAGATTCTGCACTGCAATACTAATCAACAGAATTTGGAGATATACTATTTTGCTAATGCAACTTCCAGCAGTAAAATAAGATTGAATCACCAAGAAATGCATGTTACAGACTAATTTGCACATTAACAGCACCACAACACCATCTACCCTGTGATAATTGGTATTGTTACTAAAAACAAAGCATCGCGAACACCTCACCTTGTTCTCTACCAGATTATAAAATAGATTAAAATAAGTAGCTTCTTGGTAAGTCTACATGTCATGTACAGTCATGATAACCTTAATTCATTAAAAGGCATTAAACCATGATAGTGGATTTCCTGAACTATTTTTGTAGTTAATCTGCAAATTGACTCAAAAGGTATTTATCTCATAAGAGAATAGTTCCACACAACTAATACAACTGGCATTTCACAAACTTCGACATTAAGACGAATGTGTATATCCATATATGATCCATGGTGTTGGATCACACGTATCAGAAACCATGGGTTAGATAAATGACTCAAATAAATTAGGTTATTTATTTTTGTGTACAATGAATTAGAGCTCTAATCTCTAGTTCTCTAACACAAAAAGAAAGAATAGCCAGTGGCAACTGATAAGCGGCTTGTTCTGCTTGTAAGCAACAAAATAGGAGCAAAAAACATGAACACTGGTGCAAGAGTGAGATAGTTCATGGCCTGGAGATGAACGATTAGATTCACAATTTAAACAATGGTCTGATGGAGCAACAACTTCGATCACATCTCCAACTATTTTCTACCGATGTCGCTGCACTTTGAAAATAAAAAACAAAGTCTATTCCAGTACTTGAAGCTCAATTTGTTGAATGATGGATAAAAAATGCTCTTGTTATAGGGGGGGGGGGTGGAAACAAAAAACCAAAGGGTAAACATGCAGAAGATGTTTCACATGGAAGGTAGAACGGCATGACCAGGCCATCGACAGAGCATAAAGCATATCTAATAAATGCCATGGATTTAATGTATAAATAGGAAGGCCTCTACTAATTCAGCGCATTTTGTTCTGTTGCTACACTACCTGACATGTAGACTTACCAAGAAAAATAAGGAACAATCATGTCTATTGCCTAAGCTATTCGCAATATGCAACTCAAGAAACTGTTCTTTTGCTGGACTACACGACATGTAGACTTACCAAGAAAAACGCCTGTGACTGCCTATGATGCTATCAGAGGGAGTGCTCGGTAAGATGGAGCTCTTCCGCCAATTCCTCGAAGGCAAATGCATATGACACTCCTCCAAAGAATAGAGCCCAGTTTGTTGTGATGGTAGATTGTCAACTCCCATGATAAGCCGAGCAATGATGTTGGCAGGTCCGTTTCCAGCTTTCATCGGTAAATCAGTATGGTCTTCATACATGTGTCCCTTGAGGTATTCCTGTGTGAAGTGAGTGGAGAAGTACTGCAACAAATACCAAACATGGTTAAAATGCAGCGTTTCAGAATTCTTAGAAAGAATAACGTAAGTACTGGAAGAGACTACCATTCATTGGCCACTTGTTGTGATAGAGGCGGGGTGTCCCGATCTTTCGATGAGATGATAACTAACGATTTGGTGGAGACGACTTTGACGATCCGACTACAAACATGCACGACGTTGCGCCTTAGCAATCGCTAAACCAACTCCGAGAGGTTATTGACCACGCCGGAGCACAATCAACCTGACCACGAAGGTCTATTCCTGCAAGCAATAGAAGAACAAGCAAGAATATGATAAAAGCAATCTGAATATTGCGAGTATATATGAAGTATTGATAAAGGTGGGGATCCGGAAGCGGTCTTGGTCTGGTTGTTGGACACAAACGAAGTACACGAAGTTGCAATGGCTAACTTTTAACTAAACAAATCCCAAAGTCTAAACGACGCCCTAAGGGCTGTATATATGGGGGAAGAGGAGGGAATTTCGTGGCCCCTGATGGTGGGGTCCGAAACCAACCCTAACTCTTGTTTCCCCACACATACGGACTCTAAAAATAGCCTATACTTAAGTATTTCGAAATTACATGGGCCTGGCCCAAAAATAAGGTGACGCAGCACCTAGAATAGCCTATGGATGAATATTATGAAGTGGCATCTTGTATATTTCGTCCAAGGCTTCATGCACTCCTTATGGTGGCTTCAAAGTCCTGAAATCATCACTTGTAACTCCGTTCTTGATCCCCTTGCGCATGCCATCAACTCCATGCGTGTTCTTGCTCCAATGTTCATCCTTCTCCAAGCTAGGCCCTTCATTTGTAAGCAAAACAAATGTATCCAATTTAGGCAGTATCATATTCTCATGAACATTAGAATCATTACCAAGAAACGAAAGTACCTGGTAATTTAATTGGCGTGCGCGAGCTCTAGTAATTGGTCCAGTATGTATAGCAGCAGGGGCTGTGGATGTAACAATGGTATTGATGTCCTCATCATCCTCCCCTTCTTGAAATGAAGTCGTCCTCGACGGAAGCTCATCTTCCTTACCCAAATAAGGCTTCAAATCTGCAATGTTAAAAGTGGGACTAACCCCAAAATCTGCAGGCAGCTCAAGTTTATATGCATTATCATTTATTTTCTCTAACACCTTAAATGGACCATCAGCACGTGGCATTAGCTTTGATTTGCGCAAATTAGGAAACCTATCCTTACGCAAATGTAACCAAACAAGATCACCAGGTGCAAAGACAACATGTTTTCTACCCTTATCTCCAGCAAGTTTATATTTAGCATTCATACGCTCAATGTTTTCCTTAGTTAACTCATGCATTTTTAAAATCAATTCAGCAGGTTTTTTAGCATCAAAATTAACCTTCTCCGAAGATGGAAGAGGCAACAAATCAATAGGTGCACGAGGTAGGAAACCATACACAATTTCAAAAGGGCACATCTTAGTAGTAGAATGCAATGAACGATTATAAGCAAATTCAATATGAGGCAAGCATTCTTCCCACATTTTCTTATTATTCTTCAAAACAGCCCTAAGCATAGTAGACAATGTTCTATTGACTACTTCAGTTTGTCCATCAGTTTGGGGGTGACAAGTAGTACTAAAAAGCAGTTTAGTCCCCAACTTAGCCCATAAACATCTCCAAAAGTGGCTAAGAAATTTAGTATCACGATCTGAAACAATAGTATTTGGCACACCATGCAAGCGAATAATTTCACGAAAGAACAAATCAGCAACATTAACAGCATCATCGCTTTTATGACATGGTATAAAGTGTGCCATTTTCGAGAATCTATCCACGACAACAAATATGCTATCCCTCCCCTTCTTTGTTCGAGGTAAACCTAAAACAAAGTCCATAGATATATCCTCCCAAGGAACACTAGGTACAGGCAAAGGCATATATAAACCATGAGGATTGAGTCGTGACTTAGCTTTTTGACATGTAGTGCAGCGAGCAACAAAACGCTCAACATCCCGTCTCATCTTTGGCCAAAAGAAATGTGTAGCAAGTATATCCTCCGTCTTCTTCACGCCAAAGTGTCCCATTAGTCCTCCTCCATGCGCCTCCTGCAACAACAAAAGATGAACAGAGCTAGCTGGAATGCATAGCTTGTTAGAACGAAACACAAATCCATCATTAACGAAGAACTTGTTCCATGTTCTACCTTCTTTACAATTTTGCAATACATCTTTAAATTCAGCATCATGCACATATTGATCTTTGATGGTCTCCAAACCAAATATTTTAAAGTCAAGTTGTGAAAGCATAGTATAACGTCATGACAAAGCATCAGCAATAACATTTTCTTTACCTTTCTTGTGTTTAATGACATAAGGGAAAGTCTCAATGAATTCAACCCATTTAGCATGTCTACGGTTCAGTTTTGCTTGACTTTTAATGTGTTTCAAAGATTCATGATCAGAATGTATAACAAATTCTTTGGGCCATAAATAATGTTGCCATGTTTCTAAAGTCCGAACAAGAGCATATAATTCTTTATCATAAGTAGAATAGTTCAGACTAGGCCCACTCAATTTTTCAGAAAAGTATGCAACAGGTTTGCCATCTTGTAATAACACACCTCCTAATCCAATCCCACTAGCATCACATTCAAGCTCAAAAGTCTTATTAAAATCAGGAAGTTGGAGTAAAGGAGCATGTGTCAACTTATCTTTCAATAGTGTGAAGGCTTCTTCCTGTGCGGTACCCCAAACAAAAGGCACATCCTTCTTTGTAAGCTCGTTGAGAGGTACAGCAATGGTGCTGAAATCTCTCACAAAACGCCTATAGAAACCAGCGAGGCCAAGAAAACTCCTCACTTGTGTGACCGTTTTGGGCTGTGGCCAACTCTCAATAGCTTCAATCTTGGCTTTATCAACTTCAATTCCCTGTGGAGTAACAACATAGCCAAGAAAAGATACTCGGTCGGTGCAAAAGGTGCACTTCCCAAGGTTACCGAACAAACGTGCATCACGTAGAGCATTAAAAACAGCACGCAAATGTTCCAAATGTTCTTCCAAAGATTTGCTATAAATCAGTATATCATCAAAATAGACTACCACAAATCGTCCAATGAAAGCACGTAAAACTTCGTTCATTAGTCGCATGAAAGTACTAGGTGCATTAGTTAACCCAAAAGGCATGACTAACCACTCATATAAACCAAATTTAGTTTTAAAAGCTGTTTTCCATTCATCTCCCAATTTCATACGAATTTGATGGTATCCACTACGCAAATCAACTTTGGAGAATATTGTAGAGCCACTCAATTCATCAAGCATATCATCTAGCCTAGGAATAGGATGAAGATAACGAATAGTAATATTATTAATGCCTCTACAATCAACACACATACGCGAGGTACCATCCTTTTTCGGCACTAGAATAATAGGAACAGCACAAGGACTAAGGGATTCGCGTATATAACCTTTGTCGAGTAGCTCTTGTACTTGACGCATAATCTCCTTCGTCTCCTCTGGATTGGTACGGTATGATGCGCGGTTGGGTAATGATGCACCGGGAATTAAGTCAATCTGATGCTCAATCCCTCGAATAGGTGGTAATCCCGGTGGCACGTCTTGTGGAAAGACGTCAGCGAACTCCTGCAAAATGTTAGTAACAGCAGGAGGCAAAGAGGAAGGCATGTCCTCGAATGAAAATAATACCTCTTTGCACACAAAAGCATAGCAAACAGATTTGCTAACATCTAGATCATCAATATCAGATTTGGTGGCAAATAAACATGCACTTTTCAATTTAATTTCAGAAGCAACACTAGATGGTTTATTATTAGGCTTCATTTGTTGCTGAAATTCTTTTGCCACAATCTGATTTTCACTCTTATTTTGCTCCTGTTTTGCTTTATTAGCTCGATTAATATCATCTTTCAAAATGGAATCAGGAGTCATAGGAAGCAAAGTAATATTTTTGTCCTTATGAACGAGAGTATACTGATTGTTTCTACCATGGTGTACAGAATTTTTATCAAATTGCCATGGTCTACCAAGTAATAAGGAACATGCTTGCATGGGTACCACATCACAATCAACATAATCAGCATTGTAGAGATACTAAAATGCACACGAACAGTACGTGTTACCTTAACCTTACCGCTGTTGTTGAACCATTGGATGTAGTAAGGATGTGGATGTGGTCTTGTGGTGAGGGATAGCTTCTCCACCATCTCCATGCTAGCCAAGTTGTTGCAGCTCCCTCCATCTATGATGACGCGAACAGAACGTTCCTTCACAACTCCCTTTGTATGGAACAAATTATGCCTCTGATTTTGCTCAGCTTGCGTGACCTGCACACTCAAAACACGTTGAGCAACTAAACATTCACACCTGTCAGCATCTTCAGCAGCCACGTATTGCGTCTCATGATCAGAATCATCTCCACCGTGTTCTTCATGTGTAAGAAGAGCCAAAGTCTCCTCATCATAGTCACTAGCGGACTCATACCCACCATCCTCAGTAGCAATCATCACATGCTGAGATGTGCATTCGCGCGCAAAATGTCCTCTTCCCTTACAACGACGACAAATAATATCACTTGTGTGCCCTGTAGACGCCATGGAAGAAGCAGAGCTCTGTGCAGGCCCGGCAGGTGTGCTCTTGGCAGATAGTGGTGGTTGTGCCTGCTTTCTTGTATCACGGTTGGAGGTGGCAGCTGACGGAGGTGCCGGTGTAGCAGAACGTGTGGAAGTAGATGATGCACGTGGTGTCCATGATGAAGGTCGACCTGCAGAAAAGTTAGTCCGCGCCAATGCCTGTCGATCCTGCACTTCACGTTCAGCTTTACAAGCAAGATGGAATAAACGAGTGATATTATTATAATCCTTATAGTCTAGAATGGTCTGAATCTCTCTATTTAATCCACCCAGAAAACGTGCAAGCATAGCTTCATTCGCCTCAACAATACCACATCTAATCAAGCCAGTTTGTAATTCCTGATAATATTCTTCTACAGAATTTTTTCCTTGTCTTAAGCGCTGCAATTTTTGAAGTAATTCACGTTGATAATATGGTGGAACCCAACGAGTACGCATAGCAGTTTTCAAAGCAGCCCAAGTAGCTGGAACAGGATATAATCTACAATATTCAGACCACCAAACACATGCAAAGCTAGTGAAAGCACAAACAGCAGCAGGAACACGTCTCTCCTCAGGATATTGTAAACATGTAAATCGTTGTTCAGTTTCTAACTCCCAAGTAAGATATATATCAGGAACATATCTACCCTCAAATGGTGGAATATTCAATTTCAGTTTAGAGAGATGGTCATGATCTCGTACCTGAGGGGGAGCCCTAACATTACCATTATTTGCATGTGGACGACCTGGTGGTTGTGGTGCTGGTGGTTGCACGTAGTTCTGATTGTCATCAACCTCATCCTCATAATCTCCCACATAATCATCCTCCTCCGCATCAGCAGCAGGAGCCACAGAAGTATCAACAACAGCACCAGCAGTTTGCCAGGCTGAAGAGGGACACAGATCGCTCGGTGAAGGGCTGCTTCCCGACCTGGAGGTATTCGTTGTTGTTGCTGTTGTTGCAGAGGTGCGGTAGGTGCAGCCGGTGGTGGAAGACGCGCAAGCAGTTCATTAAATCTGTTATCGAGCTTTGTTTCGAACGTCTTCTCCATGCCATCTATCTTCTCCATGGCCTCTTCAAATCTGTTTAGCACATCTTGCACCTGTCCACTCATCATTTGCTGAAACTTATCATGAAGCTCCTTGTTCGTCAAGTTCTCCCAGTCAGTCTCGTCGGCTTGTGATCCTGGCATGGTTAGCAGCAATAGAAACACACAAGAATATGATCCTACAGAGTACTAACAAGAGGTGGTGGTGGTGTCACAAATCCGTCAAGCAAATCTCAAATTCTTACCAGTTCTTACCCAGCAGCAGGCGGTGATCGGCAGCCGTTGTAGTCAAAACTCTCAAAAGCTTGGATAGAGCGATTGCCAGGGAGAGTCAAACGCACGAAGTAGATGTATGTGGAGCTGGGAAGGCTTATAGTATGGTAGCAAAAAGGGTCAGCAATAATCAATTCAGAGATGCAAAGTTGAATAAACGCTCAACGACGGTACTGTGCTGGTCCTAGGCTAGACCGTGCTAGAGACGCGAGCCTAGAACACCAACAAAATCACGGCGCTGCACGTAAACACAGGGAAAAGCACACTCTGGATTTTTTTTTCGCCCTGTTTTTTTTTGGCACTCTTTTTCTTTTTGCTTCTTTTTTTTTTTGCGAAAAATCACAATAATGGCGAGTGTCTCACAACTCTTCCCAGGTCAAACTGACAGGATAGACACGAAATTTTTGCGAATTTTTTTTTCGACTGCCCGGACCCAAAAACTGGAAACGGCTCAAAAAAACTTTCAATAACGGCGACTGTCTCAAAAGGCTAAGAAACACCTAAAAATAGGATAGCCAGAATTTTTTTTGTCAAGTGCGTTTTAGGAAAATTTTGGGCCTAAATGGAGGGTGGTTTCCAGACTCTTTTTTTTTTGGAAACCAACCTCTTCTACGGACGGCAAAAGATTGATGGAATCCTAAACCTACTCAACCAAGGAAACATGAATCTGGCAACAGATGGATCTCGAAAGCAAACCTAATATGAGATGGACTCGAAGTGACGGTGATATATGGATACGGATCGGTGGTGGTATATGGACTCGGAGCGGTGGTGGTATATGGACTCGGAGCGGTGGCGGATAAGCGGTGGTGGTATATGGACTCGGAGCGGTGGTGGTATATGGACTCGGAGCGGTGGCGGATAAGCGGTGGTGGAAGATGGCAGGGACAATGATGATGGTGCGGCGGCGGCGTGACTAATATGACCAGAACTCGAAACTCTAAAAGACTAGACGCTAAGACCAGCAACTTGACACGACGATGCAACCGCAAATTCAACAAAGCAAATACAGAAAAGATTATGCAAAGGCTCAGATTGGTTCGGATATGATGAACTAACCCCAATTTTTTTTTGGCTTTTTCGTGGACTATAGGTATGAAGAACAGACTCGATCTAAACTACGAAAAACTGTAAAATCTCACCGAGCAACCTGAAAATCTGATACCACTTGATAGAGGCGGGGTGTCCCGATCTTTCGATGAGATGATAACTAACGATTTGGTGGAGACGACTTTGACGATCCGACTACAAACGTGCACGACGTTGCGCCTTAGCAATCGCTAAACCAACTCCGAGAGGTTATTGACCACGCCGGAGCACAATCAACCTGACCACGAAGGTCTATTCCTGCAAGCAATAGAAGAACAAGCAAGAATATGATAAAAGCAATCTGAATATTGCGAGTATATATGAAGTATTGATAAAGGTGGGGATCCGGAAGCGGTCTTGGTCTGGTCGTTGGACACAAACGAAGTACACGAAGTTGCAATGGCTAACTTTTAACTAAACAAATCCCAAAGTCTAAACGACACCCTAAGGGCTGTATATATGGGGGAAGAGGAGGGAATTTCGTGGCCCCTGATGGTGGGGTCCGGAACCAACCCTAACTCTTGTTTCCCCACACATACGGACTCTAAAAATAGCCTATACTTAAGTATTTCGAAATTACATGGGCCTGGCCCAAAAATAAGGTGACGCAGCACCTAGAATAGCCTATGGACGAATATTATGAAGTGGCATCTTGTATATTTCGTCCAAGGCTTCATGCACTCCTTATGGTGGCTTCAAAGTCCTGAAATCATCACTTGTAACTCCGTTCTTGATCCCCTTGCGCATGCCATCAACTCCATGCGTGTTCTTGCTCCAATGTTCATCCTTCTCCAAGCTAGGCCCTTCATTTGTAAGCAAAACAAATGTATCCAATTTAGGCAGTATCATATTCTCATGAACATTAGAATCATTACCAAGAAACGAAAGTACCTGGTAATTTAATTGGCGTGCGCGAGCTCTAGTAATTGGTCCAGTATGTATAGCAGCAGGGGCTGTGGATGTAACAATGGTATTGATGTCCTCATCATGTTGCGAATATGTTGTTCAAAGTACAGACTTCCATTCATTGGCCACTCTGTTTATTACACTATTATCTCAGGCAAACATCGCTTGGCTTTGATAGTGACCATACTGAGATAACTGAAAATTAGCAAAAGAAGTAAAGGATGCATGATCTCTCTCTCTCTCACACACACACACACACTCTCTCTCTCTCTCTCACTCACACACACACACACACACACAAAAGCTCAATATCACAGGTAAACATTTGAATGAAAAAAAGATATGCTACAGGCAACTTAATTATCATGGCATTGACATATCGCAACACACATGATTTCAGTCGAGTGGCTTTCAGGCCACTTCCATTCGGCAAAATAAAAGAGAATTGAGCTTGAAATCTGAGAGAGGGGGAGAGATGGACCTGTAGGTAATCGGCAATCAGTACGACGACATCCTTGATGGCGCCCTCTGGTAGCTGGTGGTGGTTGCATCTTGCGCTCTCTTGTACCTGGTGGTCATCCACCATAAATCCCTTTGGATGGTTCATCTTCGCTTCTCGCATGTTGCTGAAGATGGATAGCCATGTCATCATCACCTTATGGAAAACAAGACCACCACATCAGATACTCCTAAACTAAAAGCAAAGTAGTTTATCAGTCAATCTTATTATGTTCCCATTCCTTGTACTATGCTCAATATCGCAGGTAAACATTTAAATGAAAAAAAGATCTGCTACAGGCAGCTTAATTATCATGGCATTGGCATATCGCAACACACATGATTTCAATCGAGTGGCTTTCAGGCCACTTCCATTCGGCAAAATAAAAGAGAGTTGAGCTTGAAATCTGAGAGAGGGGGAGAGATGGACCTGTAGGTAATCGGCAATCAGTACGACGACATCCTTGATGGCGCCCTTTGGTAGCTGGTGGTGGTTGCGTCCTGCGCTCTCTCGTACCTGGTGGTCATCCACCATAAATCCCTTTGGATGGTTCATCTTCGCTTCTCGCGTGTTGCTGAACATGGATAGCCATGTCATCATCACCTTATGGAAAATGTAAATAGAAAATGTAGATCACAAAACAGGGTAGCTTTGTATAGGACAATCATCTTACAGAAACAAAGTCAGGCTTAATTTTGTAGTTGTAAATAGTACCAGGGCCTTACCAAAGCAAACAAATATGTATTGCATTAACATAGGTTCATGCCTAATTAGGTTTAAGGAGGTACGTGCATTATCACCCTCCTACAGTATACAGCGGGCAAGCAGCCACTAAGCACTCAGACAACTAAAAAGACAATAGATAATAGAAAACATGAATAGCTAATAATGCGTAAATGGTTGTTTCATCATTGAAATATAGTTGTACGGATTTATTTTATTGTGTCCCAATTAATACCGTCAAAAGAGTTCGACCTCTCAAGATCTTTCGGTTTTGTCAAACCCTCTTTTCTCTGACAACATGTCCATTAGCCAACTGACTACAACAACACGATTAATCAACGGTCGTCAGATCATGGCATGCATACCTTGTCAACCTTGATATGAGGCATGATATTCTGGTCCTTCAAGATGTCAACAAAGGTCTTGCCATCTGTAGTGGACTGATAGAGTTTCATCAAAAAGAATAGCACCAAAGATATATTCACCAATAGCAGCAGTGGTCATCAAAAGCTACCTGTAAGCCTGGCGGTTAACTTCCATGCTGTCCAAAAGAATGGATGCCAATATCTTTCCACATGTTGCACTCGACTCGTCGATCGCAAGGATCCCACGGCCAGGGGAAGCAACAGCTTTCTACAATGGGGCAAACTATTAGATTTGCACTCATGAAACACAACAGAATGAAGGAAGGAACACTGACGAAAAATAAACAGGAAATAGCTGAAGACTAGTTTGGCACACCAAACATCAAGCAATTAATACAATCATCAGTGATAGTTTTAGAATTGTAGTGGTTCAAAATATAAAGGCACGGTTCATGATGGCATGCTTCACACTAATTGACAAATCAACACTTTAAAAGAATATTACAGTTGAAACAAAGTAAAACCTAATATCCACATGATGCAAAGGAGACAGCCTGAAACCTCGACGCACCCCCTACCTGGCGCGCCAAAGATGTCGGGGGAAATCGGCCTCCACGAGCACCTATGGGGACGGAGCCCCTTTTCGGTTCGGCGGGGGGCGGAGGTTGCACAAAGAGCAGATCGAGGCGACACACACACAACGATTTTACCCAGCTTCGGGCCGCACGGATGCGTAAAACCCTACTGCTGCTTGTCTGGTTGATTCGAGTTCTTGCTCTGGAGCGCAAGAAGCTACAGTAAGTTGGAGCTGGACGTAGACGAGGGTCTACTGGGTGTCCTCCTTCCCTTCGGGTCCTCTCGTCCCCCCTACGTGCGCATGGGCCTCCTTTTATATGCTAAGGGGTTTCCCACAGGTAGCGAAGCAGGTGAGGGTAAAAATGGCAAGGAACTGTGTGAACAGTGGCCGCACAGTGCTATCGCACCTAACTCTGACGGCGGGGGACAAAGGCATTAAATGCCCGTCTGGATCGCCCGAACAGTACCGAGGTGGACCGTTGGGGGCGCCTCCGTTTGCCACGGGGGCGACTCTGCCAACGTCGCATGCCACCGCGCGCCTCAGGTTGCGCGGCGCCCCGCCACGTGCCTCCGGGGAAGCTCCAGAGTGACGCATGGTCAGGTGAGCTGGAGCGCAGGCCTGAGGTGGTGGTTTGCCGCGGCAAGTGGCTTGCCGCGGTGGTTGTCTTGCCGCCCCTGAAAGCTTGCCGCTCGTCAGGCCTTGCCGGGGCGCGCGGCGCGCCGCGGCGGGCTTTTCTTGGGGTGCCTTGGCTTGGTCGTCCCGGGGAGCTCCTCCCGCCGGGGCCTTGGTGCTTCGGCTTAGTCGTCCCGGCAAGCTCCTCTTGCCGGGGCCTTGGTGCTTCGGCTTAGTCGTCCCGGCAAGCTCCTCTTGCCGGGGCCTTGTCGCCTTGGCCCGGCAAGCTCCTCTTGCCGGACCTCACCTCCTTGGCCCGGCAAGCTCCTCTTGCCGAGGCCTGGTCTTCTAGGCTCGATCACTTGGCCTTCGTCCGGCCCAGAAAGGGCCGTGGAGACTCTTGTCGCTCCCCTGGCAAGCCTTGCCGCGGGACGCTACTACTGCCCGTGAACAAGTTCGGGGTACTAAGGTACCCCTACTTTAGTACACCGACAGGAGCCCCCGGGTCTGGGCCATACACGGTGCCGAGCGTTGTTGGGCCAGGCCCTAACAGTGCACGGGCACGCATGGCCTGGGTTGCGCTGCTCCTTAACTCCGTGCCCGTCGCGCCCTCCCAAGTGGCGCGCGCTTATCGCAGCGTCGTGGGGGGCGAGGCGTGCGAGGCGTGCGTGACGTGGGTGGCGTGCACGGGCTTGAGGCCCGCAGGCATGCGTCACGTCGGGCACGATTCCTTTATTTGGAAAGGCGAAACGTCCGCCCCCACTTTCAAGTGGGGGGGAGACGTGGAGGCGCGGCTTGGTGAACGAACGGGGTCGAGGCGCGGCTTTCGGGGCGCCCGCCCCCCACGATCACGGGGTGGGGAGAGGTCGCCTCATCTGTCGCCTCGGCCGTGCTCGCCCGCCATGTGTCCTCCATGCGCTTGGGGTTGCGGTGGTGGAGGCAGGAAACCGGGCCGACGCGGGTCGAAGTAGAGGGTCGGCCCCGTCGCCTTCCCTTCCTCTGCTTTGATTGGTTGGGCGGGGCGGCCGAGCCCCCATTTCGCCCCTTTATAAGGAGCGGAAGGGGGTGATGAGGGTCCGCACTCCTTCCTTCTTTCTTCTCTTAGATCCCTGGTCCCCTCTCCCCAACTGTCATGGAGAAAGGGAACCCTGGTCCTTCTTCGGTGGCGGCAAGGGTTGCCGCCAGGCAGCGCGCCCCTCCTCCCCTTGCATCCGTGGTGACGGAGCCAATCGTAAGGGGAAGGGGGAGGGGGCGAGGTCATGGACGAGGCCGTGGACGGGGCCGAGGCGCTCGAGGCGGGCAGGGCGGCGCGCCGGCCTCGCCTCCGCCGGCGGCTCCGTTTCTCCCGGCGGTTCATCTCGGGGACGACCCCTGCGAGTTCATCATCAGACTGCGCCGGGCGCCTCGCCGTCGCCTCCGCCTCCCGGCTCCCTTCGTGGACGTCCTGGAAGCGGAGCAACATGAGACGCTGAGACTGCGCATGAGGGGCTGCGGGATCAGTGGTACGCGAGTCCACGTCGAATCCCGAGCCCCCGGCGTGATGTATCTTGGCCGAGGGTGGAAGTCGTTCGCCCGGATCCACAGCTTGATGGAGGGGTTCACCCTCCATTTTAAGCTGATGGAGGGTGATCTCCTCTCCGTCAAGGTCTTCGGGGACCTCGGCACCCGGGCCCGGTGCTGCGTGGATAGCTCCTCCGACAGCAAAGGCTCCTCCTCGAGCGAGAGTGACGAGGAGGGGAGCGACAACGACGACGAGGGGAGCGGTCGCCGGGATGACGGGTCCGACTAGGTGCCGGTTGCAGCTCCGCGTGGCACCGGCGACCCCCATCGCCCGCGTCGTTGGCGCCGTGAACTCCCCGGGGTCGTCTCCTTGGGCGGCTGGCGTAGGGAGGCTGCAGAAGAGGAAGAGGGCGGGCGGCAAGGCCGCTGCCTCGTCTTCCAGCTTCGCCCCAGACGCCGTCACCACTCCTGCTCGCGGCGCCGACCACCGGGGTCTTCTCTCCGGCTCGGCAAGCTCCTCTTGCCGGGGCTTCGTCTTCTCGGGCGGCCGGAGTGGCGAGGCTGCGGAAGAGGCCGGCGGCAAGGCCGTCAACTTGGAGTACGAGGGCTAGATGCCCTCGACAGCGTGTTGACGTCCCGCAGCCTCCTTTTCGAGCTCCGCTTCCGGCGTCGCCGTCTCCATCCGGCCTCCGGAGCCCCCGGGCGGAGCCCCGGATGCTCTCTTGGCGTCTTCTGCCACCCGTAGCTCGTCTTGGCGCCCCTTTTGCCCTTCTCGCCTCCTTGCCCTACCTCCTGAGGAGAGAGACAAGAAAGGGATCACGGGCACCTTATCTCTTTTTATCTTGTAAGCCCTCGGGCCTTAATTGTGTTTAAATCTTGTAATCCCATCTTTCATGTTTTTCATTCTCTCTGAGCTGTACCTGAGTGGAATGCTTTTAATGAAAAGGGAGTGTTTGCCGGACCATTTGTCTCGCGGGTTCATCCCGCGGCAAGGAGCGAACCCTTTGCATCGTTAAGATAGACACTTCCCCGCCCGGCAACGGACCCTGCCGTCTCCCCGCGCCCCTTGGCCCTCCTCACGCTCTTGGCGAAGGCAGGGAGAAGGCGGGTTCTGGCCCTTCGCTTCCTCCTCTTGCCGCCGCGGCTACTATCAGGAGCGGGCCCCGGGAACGCGCTCCGGGGTTTGTCGCTTAAGAGAGCACGGCAGCTTCTAGGAGGAAGCAAGGTTTTCGCATTCCGCAGCTCACGAGAGAATGCATGATAAGGGATGTAAAGACTTATCTGAGGTTGCAACCCCCGGCAACTCCGGCTTGCCGGGGCGCGGGTGCTGGCTCGCCCTTCTCCCCTTCTTCGTCCTTGAGCGGCTCGGCAAGGGTATGCAATTCCTGCGAGCCAAAGGGGAAGGACGGGAAAAAGACGCGGACTCGACCTCTAAGTTAGGGGTTAGCGACTGTTAGGCACTACCAACCCTAACCAAGGACGAGACTCGACTCAACATGCATGCTAAAACTTGGGGGCGCCAGCGCTTCATTATCTGCTGCCAGGGTCTGCGCCTGGCTTTGTACAAAGGATTACATGCAACTGCGGCAAGACTTTTGTACAAAGAGTTGGTTGCCGGACGGGGTCCGACAACCGCGCCTTACCGGTAAAACTTGCGAAGATGCTCAATGTTCCAGGAATTGCTCACCGGAGTACCATCTTCGGTCTCGAGGCGGACGGTGCCGGGCCTCGTGACTCGTTTCACCCGGTAAGGGCCTTCCCACTTCGGCGTCAACTTGTTGTGTATCTTGGCCGACTGAACGCGCCGAAGAACAAGGCCGCCTTCCTCGAGGCTCCTGGCTTTAACTTTGAGGCTATGATAGCGACGCAGAGCTTACTGGTAGCGAGCGGATTGCACAGCAGCCTGGAGACGATCCTCCTCGAGGAGCAGTGCGTCATCTTCACGTGACCGCTCTTGCTCAAGCTCATCATAAGCGAGCACTCGAGGTGACCCGTATACGAGTTCCGTGGGGGTAACTGCTTCTGCTCCATAGATTAGAGCAAATGGTGTCTGGCCGGTGGCTCGATTTGGCGTCGTTCTGACCGACCAAAGAACCGCCGGCAGCTCCTCGATCCAGTTCCGTCCGTGCTTGAGCAGCCTGTCAAAACTTCTGGTCTTGAGCCCGCGCAGTACCTCGGCGTTGGCCCTTTCCGCTTGACCGTTGCTCCGGGGATGAGCAACAGAAGTGAAGCAGACCTTGGTGCCGAGGTCTTGGGTGTACTGCATGAAAGCGTGGCTTGTGAACTGCGTACCGTTGTCGGTGATGATCCTGTTGGGGACCCCGAAGCGGCAAACAATCGACCTGAAGAATTTGATCGCGGACTGGGCTGTCACCTTCCTCACCGGTTCCACTTCTGGCCACTTTGTGAACTTGTCGATGGCAACGAACAAGTACTCAAATCCCCCGACGGCTCGGGGGAAGGGGCCGAGGATATCGAGCCCCCAGACCGAGAAGGGCCGGGACAAAGGGATCGTCTGGAGAGCTTGAGCTGGCTGGTGTATCTTCTTGGAATGGAACTGGCACGCTTCACACTTGGTTACTTGTGCAGTTGCATCCTGGAGGGCTGTTGGCCAGAAGAAACCTTGCCGGAACGCTTTGCCGGCAAGTGCTCTCGCGCCAATGTGGTGTCCACATATGCCTCCGTGTATCTCCGCCAACAGCTCCTGTCCGTCTTCCCGGTGAATGCACTTCAATTTCACCCCATTGCGTCCTCTTCAGTACAGTGCGCCGTCGATGAACTGGTACATACTGGACTGCCGGGCTACTCTTTCCGCTTCTTCTTGTTCTTCGGGAAGTTCTCCTGTCTGGAGGAAACGGACGATCTGCTGTGCCCACGTCGGAGCCTGTGGCTCGACGACGAGGACTAAAGGCATGTCGGCGGCTGCGGGAACATCAGCTTCTATGGCGAGGACTTGGGGCTCAGCCGGAGCTTGACGTTCCCCGGCAAGCTTGCCGGGGCATGGCTTGCCGGGAGCGCCTGCTTCGTCGGGACAAACCCTGGGGCTTGCCGGAGCGGGCAGCTCCTCAGCACTCTTGGCGTCGATCTTGGGGACTCTCTTGACGGCGGCTTCGGGAAGCTCTGCCGGGAGATAGTCACCGGAGACCGATTTTCTCTTCTTGCTTGGCCCCGTCGATGGTGTCACGGATGGCTGAGTCAGCTTGAGCACAAAAGTCCCTGGTTCCACAGGTAGCTTTAGTGCGGCGCATTTTGACAGGCCGTCGGCGATGTCGTTCTCTGCTATTGGAACGTATTCCATTTGCAGGCCGTCAAAGCGCTCTTCCAACTTCCTCACTTCATCAACGTAAGCCTCCATCAACGGGCACTGGTAATCCTTGTTCACTTGGCGGACGACGAGCTGCGAGTCACCCCTGACAATGAGCTTCTTGATCCCAAGTTCCGCCGCGATCCTGAGACCGGCGAGCAAACCTTCATACTCTGCCGTATTGTTGGTTGCTTGCTCCTTGGGAAAGTGCATCTGGACGATTTACTTGAGGTGCTCTTCGGTGGGCGCGATGAGCAGCACGCCGGCACCGGCGCCTTCCAGCGAAAAGGCACCATCAAAGTACATCAGCCACTCTTTGGTTGCTTCCTTGCCGGGGATGCTCGTCTCTGGAATTTCTTCATCCGGTGTCGGCGTCCACTCTGCTATGAACTCTGCCAATGCTCTGCTCTGGATGGTCGATGTGCTCTCGAACTTGAGGCCAAAGCTTGACAGTTCTAGTGCCCACTCGACAATCCTGCCTGTTGCTTCGGGATTCTGCAGTATCCTCTTAAGCGGAAAGCGAGTGACCACTGTGATCTCGTGTGCTTGGAAGTAATGGCGCAGCTTCCTCGAGGCCATGAGGAGGCCGAAGAGCAATTTCTGCACTCCAGAGTACCTCGACCTAGCCCCCTGCAGGAGGGAACTGACGAAGTAAACTGGGCGCTGCACCATCCTCTTCTTCTGCACTTCCCCTTGCGCTTGCGCGGATTCGCCTTTGCCGGGGCCAGAGCTTGTCGGGGAAGCCCCCTGCTTGTCGTCGGACGCGCTTGCCGTGGTTGCTGGCTCGTCATCAGCTTCCCTCTCCGCTACTAACGCAGCACTAACCACTTGATTGGTTGCTGCTAGGTAGAGCAGTAACTTCTCTTGCGGTCTAGGCGCGACAAGTATAGGAGCGGAGGACAGGTATTTATTCAAGTCTTGCAGCGCAGCCTCCGCTTTCGGAGTCCATTTTACTGGACCTGCCTTTTTCAAGATTTTGAAAAACGGCAGGGCGCATTCCGCAGACCTGGAAATAAACCTGCTGAGAGCCGCCACGCAGCCGGCAAGTCTTCGCACGTCCTTGACACGCGTTGGTGCTTCAGTCTGCTCGATGGCCTTGATCTTGTCGGGGTTGGCTTCGATCCCACGCTGAGACACGAAGAACCCGAGAAGCTTGCCGGAGGGTCGGGGTTGAGCTTGAGGCTGATCTTGCGCAAGTTCGCAAAGGTCTCTTCCAAGTCTTGAACCAAGGTTGCCTTGTCTCTGCTCTTGACCACAATGTCGTCCATGTAGGCCTCCACATTTCTGTGGATCCGTGGCTCGAAAGCAGTGTGGACAACCCGCGCAAACGTCGAGCCTGCGTTCTTCAGTCCAAAAGGCATCCGCACAAAACAGTACGTGCCGCATGGAGTGATGAACGCAGTCTTCTCTTCATCTTCTTTGGTCATGAAAATCTGGTGGTACCCGGAGTAGGCGTCGAGGAATGAAAGCAGGCCACATCCGGCCGTGGAGTCAACAATCTGGTCGATGCGTGGCAAGGGAAATGGATCTTTAGGGCAAGCTCTGTTGACATCGGTGAAATCGATGCAAAGCCTCCACTTCCCGTTTGCTTTGCGCACGACAACAGGATTGGCCAACCACGTCGGATGGAGCACGCCTCTGACGAGGCCTGCCGCTTCCAACTTCCTGATCTCCTCCGCGACAAACTCTTGGCGCTCCACCGCTTGTTTCCTGACTTTTTGCTTGACGGGCCGCGCATGAGGACAGACGGCAAGGTGGTGCTCAATCACTTCCCTGGGAACGCCGGGGATGTCAGATGGTTGCCAAGCAAACACATCAACATTCGCCCGCAGGAAAGCAACGAGCGCGCTTTCCTATTTGGGGTCGAGAGTGGCACTGATGGTGAAGGTACCACCAGTGTCGTCCTCCTTGGCGGGCACCTTCTTGGTCGCTGGTGGAGCAGCCGTCGTCTTCTTGTGTTTACCGGCGGGGCTCGATGGTGCGTCCTCAACGGCAGCGCAGCGCTCCGAAGAGGCGCGCTTGCCGGAGTGGGCACCAGAGCATTCGCCGGGCTTGGCCTTCTTGCCGGGAGAGCTCGATGGCACGTCCTCGACGGCAGCGCAGCACTTCGAGGAGGCGCGCTCGCCGGAGTGGGCGCCAGAGCACTTGCCGGGCTTGGTCTTCTTGCCGGCGGGGCTCGATGGCACGTCCTCGACGGCAGCGCAGCACTCCGAAGAGGCGCGCTTGCCGGAGTGGGCGCCAGAGCACTTGCCGGACTTCTTCTTTGCCCCGGAAGCTCCAGCGGCAACTGGGCCGTGGGCCGTTGCCGCTGTTGCGTCCCGGTATATTTGGTCGGCGCAGATAAGGGCATCTTTCTTGTCGCCGGGGACAGAAATGACGCTTATCGGGCCAGGCATCTTGAGCGTGTTATACGCGTAGTGAGAGGCCGCCATGAACTTGGCGAGCACTGGTCGGCCGAGGATCCCGTTGTAAGGCAACGGAAAGTCGGCGACGTCAAAGGTGACCTTCTCAGTCCTGAAATTCAGCTCGCTGCCAAATGTTACCGGCAGCGTGATCTTTCCCTTCGGCTTGCTCCTTCCCGGGTTGATTCCTTGGAATGTGCCGGTTTCTTCGAGCTCGCTGTCGGGAACTTGGAGTCTTCGGAGAACAGCAGAGGAGATCAGATTCAAGCCGGCCCCGCTGTCAACTAGCATCTTAGTGACCTTGAGGTTGCGGACCGTTGGGGAAACCAACATCGGCAAGCACCCGACCGCGGTTGTGCGATCAGGGTGGTCCTCAATGTCGAAGATGATAGGCGTGCTGGACCATCTCAGGGGTCTGCGTGACTCGACGGGTGGCTCCGCTGCATTGACCTCCCGCACCCACCGTTTAAGCTGGTGGTGGGAAGCGTGCAGGGAGGCACCGCCGTCCACACACAAGACCTCAGTGGCTTTCTGAAACTCCTGATCGCTGGTCTCGGGGTCTTCCATGTCTTCGTCGTCGCCATCGTCTTCGTCCTTGTCGCGTCCCCGGGGAGGTCTGTCTGCTGGCCGCTGCTTGTCCTTGCCACGGCGCTCCCCCGGGCCGGGACGCTTCGTGCCGGATCCCCCGCCGCCTGCTTGGGCTCTCTCCTTGTCGCGTCGTGCGTACTCGGCCTTCTGCAGCTCGACGAGTCGCTCGACTTGCTTGCAACTCTGGAGGTCGTGGCCCCTGGTACGGTGGATCTTGCAGTACTTCTTGTCGGTACCGTCCCGCTTATCGGCAGCTGCCACCGCCCGGCAGTTGGCGCACCCGACAACCTCCTTGCCGGGGCCTCCCGCCTGGGCTTTCTTGGCGGAGCCCTCGCTGCCGGACTTCTCGACAACCAGCACCTCTGGGTTTTTCTTCTTTTTGCCGTTCCGCCGCCGGCCTCTCCTTGCCGGGGCGGTACCTGCACTGTCGGATTCTCCTTCTCCAACACTTTCTCCGGGGAGCTTCCTCCCCTCCTCAGCGCGTGCACACTTGTCGGCCAGGGCGTAAAGCTCGCTGACCTCCTTGATTTTGCACATCGCCATCTCCTCCCGCATCCTGCGGTTGCGCACGTTCTGGTGGAACGCGCTGATCACCGCGGCGGGGTGGACGTCTGGGATGTTGTAGTGCACATGGCTGAACCTCTGGATGAACTTGCGCAAAGACTCCCCCTCCTTCTGAACAAGCAGATGAAGGTCGCTTGCCTGGCCATGGGGTTTGTGGCCGCCCGTGAAGGCGCCAACGAACTGATGGCATAGATCTGGCCAGGAGGAGATGGAGCCGTCCGGCAAGTGCATGAGCCAGGATCTGACGTTGGGGTTGAGTACCAGCGGGAAGTAGTTGGCAAGGATCTTGTCGTCCCGTCCCCCGGCAGCCTGCACCGCAATGGTGTAGATGCTGAGGAACTCCGACGGGTGCGACTTGCCGTCGTACTTCTCGGGCACGTCGGGCTTGAAGTTCTTCGTGCTGGGCCACTGGACTTGCCGCAGCTCGCGGGTGAACGCAGGGCAGCCTACCGAATACGGTAGTTCGCCTGGTTCCCCCGGTGCGTGCATGTTTCCAGAGGGCTCAACGCGCTGGTCTGATTGACGCCGCACCTCTCTTCTGCGCTCGATGCGGGTTCGAGTGTCTTCTTCCCTTCGTTCGTGAAGGACTTGGCGTTGGTCGCGGCGAGTTCGCGGGTTCGACGACGCAGTGGAGTCGTTGTCGAGGTGAGCCCGACGAGTCGGCGACCGGGGCTTCTGGGGCGGGGAGTGCACGGTGGTCGCACCCCCGCCATTCTTGGCGCCATCGGTTCTCGCCTGGGTTACTGGCCGCGGCTGCGACGCGCTGTGCAGCTGCGGAGTGTCGCCGTTGGCGAAACCGATGAGGCTCTGGATGGTTGCCCTCCAGTCGTCGAGCTTGTCCGCCGCCGGAGGGTAGTCTAGGAGTAGCTGAGCTCGCGCGAGAGCTTCCGCTGGGGTGGCGGGCAGAGGCGGCGAGCGGCGCGAGGAGCGGGATGTGCTCGAACTCCTAACTATGTTAGAAGGAGCAGCACCCGGTCCAGGCAGCCGCGCGACGCTCGTTCCGGCACGCTGGATCGCATGCTGGTCCTGAGCGCCTTGGGACCCACCAGCACGGTCTAGGTCCAGCGAGCGTATGGTACCATGGGTACCATGACGCTGCTGGTTTCGCGCCTCCTGAGAGGGGCGCGGGGCGAGCTCGGACGTCGCGGGACCAAGAACTGGTTCGACGGCGCCCGTTCCTCCGCCGGCGTCCTCCCCACCACCCGTCTGCTCCATGGGCGGTGGGTTCGACGCTGACGGACCGGTCACCTCCGGAGCTTTCTTCTTCGGCGTCATGCCGGCGCAAACAATGAGAGTCTGGCTCGCGCGGACGCCGGATCTGGTTCACACAACCTCGACGCACCCCCTACCTGGCGCGCCAAAGATGTCGGGGGAAATCGGCCTCCACGAGCACCTATGGGGACGGAGCCCCTTTTCGGTTCGGCGGGGGGCGGAGGTTGCACAAAGAGCAGATCGAGGCGACACACACACAACGATTTTACCCAGCTTCGGGCCGCACGGATGCGTAAAACCCTACTGCTGCTTGTCTGGTTGATTCGAGTTCTTGCTCTGGAGCGCAAGAAGCTACAGTAAGTTGGAGCTGGACGTAGACGAGGGTCTACTGGGTGTCCTCCTTCCCTTCGGGTCCTCTCGTCCCCCCTACGTGCGCATGGGCCTCCTTTTATATGCTAAGGGGTTTCCCACAGGTAGCAACGCAGGTGAGGGTAAAAATGGCAAGGAACTGTACGAACAGTGGCCGCACAGTGCTATCGCACCTAACTCTGACGGCGGGGGACAAAGGCATTAAATGCCCGTCTGGATCGCCCGAACAGTACCGAGGTGGACCGTTGGGGGCGCCTCCGTTTGCCACGGGGGCGACTCTGCCAACGTCGCATGCCACCGCGCGCCTCAGGTTGCGCGGCGCCCCGCCACGTGCCTCCGGGGAAGCTCCAGAGTGACGCGTGGTCAGGTGAGCTGGAGCGCAGGCCTGAGGTGGTGGTTTGCCGCGGCAAGTGGCTTGCCGCGGTGGTTGTCTTGCCGCCCCTGAAAGCTTGCCGCTCGTCAGGCCTTGCCGGGGCGCGCGGCGCGCCGCGGCGGGCTTTTCTTGGGGTGCCTTGGCTTGGTCGTCCCGGGGAGCTCCTCCCGCCGGGGCCTTGGTGCTTCGGCTTAGTCGTCCCGGCAAGCTCCTCTTGCCGGGGCCTTGGTGCTTCGGCTTAGTCGTCCCGGCAAGCTCCTCTTGCCGGGGCCTTGTCGCCTTGGCCCGGCAAGCTCCTCTTGCCGGACCTCACCTCCTTGGCCCGGCAAGCTCCTCTTGCCGGGGCCTGGTCTTCTAGGCTCGATCACTTGGCCTTCGTCCGGCCCAGAAAGGGCCGTGGAGACTCTTGTCGCTCCCCTGGCAAGCCTTGTCGCGGGACGCTACTACTGCCCGTGCACAAGTTCGGGGTACTAAGGTACCCCTACTTTAGTACACCGACACGGCCCCCTTCTGCCGACGATGGAGGCGCCACGCGAGCCAGAGCAGCCCTGGATGCATCGGTCGCGAGCGGGCGTCGAGAGAGGAGGGACACGCGCGACGGCGGCGGCGGCGCGGCAGGCAGGGGCTGCTGCTTCTCCGGAGGAGGGGGGCTGTGGGGAGGAGAAGAGGCGGGGCGGGGAGGATGGTTGGCGGCGACATGGAGGAGAGGAGAGCGGGCGGGAGCGAGAGGGAATCGGCTAGGGTTCCAGAGAGAAGGAGACGAGGGGGACGAATGAGAGCACGAAAGGATGGGCCGCCGCCCTCCCCCACCCCAAAGCCCCATGAGCCAACCGCCGCACGCCACGCACGACCCTGGAAGCGAAAGGACCAAAATACCCTCGGCGGGGGCAGGGTATTACGTGCGGTGGCACGAGATCTTTCCCCCGCCGATGCGTGCGACGAGACGACCGGGCCATATCCAAGCCACGGTCGCTGACAACCGCGGCCCACCCGCGAGCGGACCCACACGTCAGAGACTTCAGACAGAAAAAACAGAGTAAAAACGAGCGTGATGAGGCGGTAACAGGCAGTAACTATTCATTCCAGCAGTAACTTATTTTGATCCACGGCCCAGCTTTCTCCAGATGTCGATCCAACGGACGAAAACGCATCAAGGGAACCAATCCGACGGCCCAGAATCGCTGATCTCTGTGGAGCCTTGTAGGAACATCCTTCTCTTATCTCTTGATTTCTCGTGGGCACTAGTACAAGGCTGGGATGAAAACGAGGATGGAATTTAATGTATTGTGTCTAAGACTTTTAGGAATATCTGATTTTCACAAGATGACTTATACACCTAGACGGATTAAGTACTACCTGACTCAAGGAATTCTCTTAAATATTGCACTTGGATTACATTCTATTTACAACAATACACTCATAATGTGGATCATGATGCTTTTAGAGTCAACTAAAACTTTGGTTATTCTAATCCTTTTCACTGTGGTCACTGATATGGTTCAACAGACCAGGAAGCATTTTGACGCTGATGGTCACCTTAAGCATTTGATACTCCCTGATCAACCCTGTCTCATGCTTCAGGTGCTCTTCCTCCGGTACGAGGAGATGCTCCGGGACCCCGCGAGAGATATGAAGAAGCTGGCGGAGTTTATGGGGTGCGCCTTCTCCCGCGAGGAGGAGGCCGACGGAGTGATGCAGGCCATCGTGGAGCTGTGCAGCCTCGAGAGCCTGAAGTACATGGCCGTGAACAAGAGTGGCAGCCATGATCCGCTGGTGTACCAGTCCTTCTTCGGGAAGGGTGTGGTAGGGGACTGGAGCAACCACATGACGACGGCGATGGCAGAGCGGCTGGACAACATCGTCGAGGACGCACTGCAAGGCTCGGGGTTCAGCTTCGCCGTCGCAGGGTCGTCCTCGTGAATGTGCTAGCGACATGGATGCATGCATGCATGATGTTGTACCCTCGATATATGTCGATCCCTTTGTGCGTTGTGCTTGATTTTTCATAAGTCGAACATAAAGCTTACAAACATAATGGTGTCCAGTCCTTTGATTTTGCATCGCAATGTTGGATGACAGATAAATAGGTTGCTAGTGAATTGGGAATCAGCTTCAGGAAGTCGACAGGGAAATCAGTGTTGGCAGCCATGGCATCAATAGATGAATCAGCTTCACCAGGAAAACAATTGTCGACCATTCAAAGTGAACTACTCCGATCCAAATTACAAGAAATACTAGTTCAGTAATGATATCATGAATAGCCACAGGTGCAACCTACTGGCTACTACACTACATCACAGATGCTAATCTCGCTTGAAAGCTTCAGGGTGGACGCGGTCGGGATCAGATAGGATCGGCGGGGCGGGGCAGTGCATCTCCTCTTAGCTTCTCCCAGCTCCATGTAAGCGATCTTCTTGCCGGCAGCATTGGTCGTTGCGACGGATTGGTGCGGCAGCGACGGCGGCGGAGCAGAGCGTTTCTTTCCAACCGCTTCCTTGGTAGCGTTTACCGGGGACTTGACGGCGGCAGGGCCGTTTGAGATGGAAGAGATCATCGCGGATCGGCATGCTGACGGAGAGGCAGATGACTTGTCGGGAATTCTCACGCTCGCTACGCCGGAAACCTTCATGGTGGACGAGGTCAGGGTCCTCATCGTCCTCTTCGGAGTTTCTCCCAGGTCCAAGTAAGCGATCTTCTTGCCGGCAGCATTGGTTGTGGCGATTCTGGCGAACGGGATGAGCGCGGGTCGGCGCGGCGGCGGCGGCGGCGGAGCAGAGCGTTTGTTTGCTACCCCTTCCTTCCCTGCGTTGGCCCGATTCATGGTGACAGCGCCGGTTGACGTGGAAGAGATCAGCGCCGATTGGCGTGGCAACGGCGAGGGCGACGCGAAGGACTTCCTTGCAACTCTCTCCTTGGCCGCGTTGAGGACCGTCCTGCGGCGCTCGAGGTCACGACGGATCTGGTCGCGTAACGCCGAGGAAGAGCACTGCGCCATGAGAACGGGCGTGCTGAAGGCTGCGCGGAGGAACGAGACAAGGGCTCGGCGAGGGTGTTGCGACTTGCAAGTGCCATGAAGGGGCCGCCCCTAGGCTTATATCCAGCGGAAGGTCGCTGAGGTGGAGTCGGACTCGAAGAGGAAAGCGTGCATGTCAAGCACTGCGTCACCTTCATTGAGGCGGAGTCGAGTTGCAAAGCCTCATCTTGGAACGAAGCGTATGCTTTTTTTTTCTTGAGATAAGAACGATGGGTATGCCGTTCGTGGCGTTCGGCCGGCGTGCGCCGCAAATCGTCGGCTTAGATTAGGCCCAATACCGTGGCTGCGTGACCCATATAAACCAGCGACTGACCTCTTTCTAGTAGTATTAGGCTATTAGCGATCATTTTTCCAGTGAACATAACCATCCAGAGTCAGCCGTAGCAACGAGAGTATATGCATACATATAGAACATGTTTTGCACTGAATAGTAGGGCGGCCGCCCTACCTTGCCCGAAGGGGTCCTCCCCCAGTGGTCAGCTAGTGAGGGTTGAAATGTCGCATATGTAGTCATGGAAGCAACACCGGCTTAAATTGCAAGCATTCTGGTACAACTAGCGGTGGCTCGTGAATAGACATCTCTTGTCATGGAATCTAACAACTTGAAAGGCGGCCAATTTTCTTCTCGCACCGGTCGACTATTTGCTAGCCAATTGACTATTTTTTTTTTTGCTGAGGGACACACACTGATGATGGACTTTTCTATTCGTCAGTTACCTAGCTAAAAACAAATATTGTGCCGGTCGATTTTCTCTCTCTACCGTGTAGCAACCCACATAAAAAGTCTAGGTTTCTCTACTCTATAGTCTAGAGCAGCCCTCGTCAAGAGTCTATTGGCTTGCTGGAGCAGCTTGCGGGTCCCGTGAAAAGAAGGGAGTTGCTTTGTCTCGCCTTGTGCAGACACATGAGCTATATCTCACTTATTGCAATATGTAGCTTCGCCTTGCCTCTGGCATCGGCCGCGTGGTGGCTTTCGTGCGCCAACCCATTAATGTGGTTTTGAGAAGGTTCCTTAGACTAGTTTGGACCGGAACTAGAACCTTCCATGTCGGTTTCTTCCTATGTTTTTTTTTATCAAATTTGTTTGATTATATTTGTTTTTCTTGTTTTCAAACTACATGTCTATTTTTAGTACAAGTAGTACATTTTTCGCATACACATGGAATAATGTTTGATACATGTTGAACATTTTTTCTATACATTATGAACATTGTTTACAAATATATGTTTGAATTTTTTTACGAAAGCATGCAAAAAGTTTTTTACATAACCATCTACCTTTTTAAGTTGTACGAAACAGTTTTCTAAACTAGGTGAACATTTTCTTACTTTGTGTGTTTTCTTAAATCTCATAAATATATTTTTAAATCATGCGAACATTTATCTTTAAATGTCACAAACATTATTTTGAATGGCAGGAACCTTTTTCCAAAATATACGTACTTATTTTTACATTGTATAATTTTTTAAAATGTGATAAACACAAGTTTTTACATTGTGTAAACACCTTTTTATAAATATAATTAACGTTTTTCGTCACATTATAGTTTTTGAATGGTATCAACATTTTGTAAAAGTTACGTGGACATTACTTTAGCACTGCATGAACTGGTTTCAAATGTGCGATGAACGCTTTTAAAAAATTTGAGTAAATTTATTTCTTATATACAATCATTTAGAGTATTTCTAATATATTTTATAAGAACAAAATATTTCCAATATATTAAGAAAAGAAAATTAACAATAACCAAACTAGAGGTTACCCTGGGGTAAGTGCACGCTCTGTCTTTGCAGCAGACCATACAAAGGGGCGCGGCGCAGAGTAAAACCAATTGATTGTCTTTGAAACGACTGGGCCGGACCACCGGGCGCAAAGTGAGTTGTTCTTTTTTGGTATAGATAGATAACTCCCGCACGACCCCTAAAAAAAAAAGATAACTCCCGCACGTTCCCTGTTTGTGCTCCTTGCCCCCGAACGCGTTTTCTACCGTTAGATTAGATGCACCAATCTCAAAGCAGTGGAAAGGGACACGTCGGACTCAAAGGATCGTTCATTGTTTGGTCTAGTCGTCCCGAACGACTCCCTCCCCGTTCCCTCCCCCGCACCCCACCGCCCGCACACCACACTCACACACAGGCGCCCCACACACAGCGGTTGCCGACGAGGTCGCGATCCGCGGCGGCGCTGCGCGGTTGGCGGCTTATGAGGAAGCAGGGAGCGGCGGGAGATGGCTGCCGGGGATGGCACTGCTGGATTTCGAGCGGAAGATTACGCGGCTGGATCTCGAGCGGTTGTCCACGAGCGAGGAGACAGGGCGGGGCGGGAGACGGCGCGGTTGGATCTCGAGCCGAAGAAGTTCGCGGCGAGGATGGGATGCGCGGCGGCGCGGCCGCGGCGGAGGGTTGGAAACATCTCGAGGCGGTTCGGCCAGGAGTGAAGAGGCAAGACGCGGCGAGATGGCCGCTGGAGGAGGAGGTCACGAGGGGTGGGGGGCTTCGAGTTGAAGTGCGACGGCAGCGGAATCTTGAGAAGGCGCAACGCACCATTGGTGCCTGCTGGCCAGAAGCTGCGGAAGCGAGATGGGCGGTCGTTGAGGTGATTCAAGTAGCGGCGGAGCTGATGGTGCTCGGGAAGGCGGCGTGCTAGAGGAGGAGTTGCTGCTTATAGAGGTTCTGGAGAGGTCGAATGGCGTCTTCCACCCGTTCCCCCACTGTCAGACCTGACCATGGGCAGTCCGACCCGACCCGGCCCGAAAAAGCCTGACCCGGCCTGGCCCGACCTAGATTTCAAGCCGGAAGGCCAAGCTCGGGCCTAGATTTCAAGCTCGAAGGCCGGGCTGGGCTGGGCCCAGGCCCGCCATATTAGCGCGTTAACGAAGAGGCCTGGCCCGAGGCCCGACGGACTTTTACACTGGCGGGCCGGGCTTGGGCCTGATTTTTAGGCCCGACGCCCGGGGCCCGGCCCGAAGCCTGACCCGGTTCGAGGGATGGCCAGGTATACCCACTGTCGAGCGCCTCGTGCAGATGTTCGGAGCAAGAGTTGTTGCTGCTGCGGTGGTATATATGCTCTCTTCATTTTTTGCCTATTGCTTCTGCTCCCCCACAATTTATCATGTAGTGTTGTTAACAAGTGATGAGTTCATACACCATCGTGTTAAATTTCAGGAATACTGTAATAGTTACACGGGAAATTCATGAAAATTTGATTTATGGCAGACGACGAATTTGTGTAAAATGGATGGACTGATCTCATGGCAATTTAACGCGTAATAGTGTTCTATAGATTATTTCCATGACAAATTTATCATTTTGTTTTGAGGGGTTTGCCTAGTGATTGGATTAGTTGCTTCGAGAATCGATGGAGCTCACACATCATCATGGCAAAATTATAAATGAGGTAAATAGTTGGACATGGCAATCTTTTGTGCAAAAAGAATGGACAACTCACACGGCATTTTTAGGTGTAATTGGTGTTCCCTAGAACGTTTCCATGGCAATTTGCCACTGTCTTTAGGGAAGAAACATTTTTTAAATTTTGTTTAATGGTTCATCGTTTTTGAATAGTTGCCAAGTCTCAACATTTTATTTTCATGGACCGTGGCAACATTAATTTATTGGCCATGGCAAGTTAATTCTGTGTACCATGGCAATTTAAGATGTGTTTTTTCCATGGCAAATTAAGATGTGTTTTTTACGGTGTGTTTTACCATGAAAAACTAACAAAAATTCTGGAAGTTTATAAAACATGGAAATATTGCCATCCTTCAAATATGGTAAAATATACTTGTTACCCTTTTATTGCCATGGAAATCTTACCTTTTCTTTTTCCATGGCAATTTTCCCTTTTTTGTGATGGAAATATTACATTTTATTTTGAATGTGAAATTTTTACTTTATAACTATAGCAATTTTACTCTTTTTTGCCATGGCAATCTTACCTTCTTTTGCCATGGCAAAATTTACTTCATAGCCATGGCAATTTTACCCTTATTTTGCCATGGCAAATTTACCCCTTTTCTTTGCCATGGCAATTTTACCCTTTTTTTTGCCATGGCAATCTCACCTTTCATCTCTTATGGGAAGGTTTTTGGCAAAAAGATAAAATCACAAAATAATCCTCGATTTCTTCGTTTGTTCTCTATCATGACATTTTCATTTTCCCCTTTCTTAACCATGGTATTTTTTTCATAGCATGGCAACGAACAACTAGTATTGCCATAACAAACTAGTTTTAACTAGACCATGGCAAACCTATGACACATATGATGGCAAATCAGTCATTGATCATGGCAAATTTAGTTAATGGATCACGACAACTTTAGTAGTTTGGCCATGGCAAATTTACTTTTGTAGTGACACAACACCCAACCAACAATGATTTTTGGCATGGCAAATTGTGGGCTACTTTAGGTTTTCGCCCATGACAACTGTTGCCATGGTTTTGCATTTTTATAACTCTTTTGACATGTATATTGGTAAATATTTCTCCATGTTTCATAACACGACAAATTTATAGACTTGTTTAGTAAATAAATAGTTGTCATGGCAAATTGCTTTTCATTATTTACATATCATTCTCGCCATGTCAATCCACCATGATGTATATATTTGCCATGCAATAATCTTTTATTTTAGAGACCTGTGAAAATTGCCATAACAAATGATCCATAATTCATATACCCTTTTTCTTTTCCCTTGCAACATGGCAAATAATACTTTCTATAAGAGAATGACATATTAAGTTCATGGGGCATGGCATTTGTAGTTTATGCATCATGGCAAATTGTCTCTCTTTTTGCAACTATGGCAAAAAAATACTTTCTAATGAAACATGGCAACCTAACTAACTTCATGGAGCATGGCAAATGTAGTTTATGGGGCATGGCAAATTCTTTTATTATGTTACACCCATGGCATTTTAACTTCACCCTGCATGGCAAATTTATTTTCAACCACATGGCAAATTATTTTTTGAAGCATGGCAATCTACTTTTTATTGTTAGAACATGACAAAAAAATCCTTTTTTTTAATGCACACCATGAAAATTTTGCTAGTTGCCCTGTATCATGATATTTTTTTATGTATTTTTTGTGCCTTATTTTTATCGTCTAATCCATGAATTTTTTATATATTTTCCATCAACTTTTTTACTCTCCTAAAGAAATCAAATTTGTTTTATGAAATTTCTAGATTTCTATGTGATATTTACAGTAAAGTTTTTTTTTTCTCAATTTCCTTTTAGGGTTTTTTTAGTTTCTTAGTTGGTTTCTATTTTTAGCGTTTTTTGTACCTAAATGGGCCTGTTTGGCCTGCCCGCCGTCACGTGTCGCGCCCTGGCCGCTCCCTTCGGATTTTTTTTCTATTTTTCCGCACGCGTTTTCAGCTTTTTAGATGATTCTTTCTGGGTTTTTTGTTAACTTTTTGATTTTTCACTGGTCTTTCTTAGCTTTTTGATAAAAAAAATCAAAAAAATTGCACAAAAAAACACATTTTTTGCTTCCTTGAAAGGCATGGTTTTGCATGCATGAGAGGCACGGTTTTGCTTCCGCGTGAGACACGGTTGTGCCTCTCGGAAACAGAAAAATACGCGTTTTCACTTTTTTTTCTTCTGTGAGAGGCACGGTTTTGCTTCCGTGAGATGCATGGTTTTGTGTTTTTTCTTGTTTTTTTTTCTTTCTTAAGAGACACGTTTTTTCTTCTGTGAGAGGCACGGACGTGCCTCTTGGGAACGAAAAAACGTGTTTTCTCTTTTTTTTTTCCTGAGAGACATGTCTTTGCTTCCGTGAGAGGCATGGTCGTTCCTCTCGAAAAAAAAACACGTTTTTTTATTCCGCGAGAGACACAATCGTGCCTCTCGGAAACGGCTTCTGGAAAGGAAAAAAACGTGCTCCCAGTTCGGTTTTTTCGTATGGTTTTTTCAATAAAAAAGTCCGTTAAAACGTATCAACAATGGATCGAGTTTTGAAGATCTCGATGCGAGGTATCCAACGATGAAAACGGTTCGAGATTCGGACGCACGGCTTAAAAGATAAAATATTTTAAATAAATGGATCTACGAAAAAAAAGAAAACTCTCAGGTTGCGACAAGTGACGCACATGCAACACTCCACTTCTCACAATCTAGGAAGATGAGAGTAAGAAGTACTCCTCAATTAATGATTTCAAGGGAACGATTCATTCGGTTCGGGAAAGGCTGCCACCAAAAGTTCCCGTAATTTCGGGGTCCTTTTTTGTAGCACGCCACCTGGAAATCCTAAAAAACCACGAGCAAGCAAGGATTTTTTTTCTTTTTGTTGAAGTTCGACCAAGCAAGGAATTGAACTCGCCACGTGCAAAATGGTACAGGGCGCACACACCGTGTTGCCATCTAAGTGCGCTGTGGCCCAATATCTCTCCTCCTGCCGGTTTTTTGGGCTAGGTTATTGTGGGTTCATTTTTCACCGCTTTAGCTGTTCGGTTTTGATTTTTTTTTCGTGTTTTTCTTTTTTCCAATTTCTTTTTTCGTATATTTTTTATTTTGTTTTCCCTTTTTAGTTTTTGTTGTTAGGCTTTTCTTTCCCTTTTCACTTCTTTTATTCATTTTCAAATAATGAATTGTTTTCATATTCGTGAATGATACGTCTTCAACGTATCTATTTTTTCTAACGTTTTTTTTTATTTTGGACTCTAATTTGTATGATTTGAATGAAACTAAATCCGGACTGACGCTGTTTTCAGCAGAACTACCATGTTGTTGTTAATGTACAGGAATAAAAGTTCTCGGAATGGAACGAAACTTTGTGAGGATTTTTTATATAATAAATAAGAATTTCTGGAGCAAAGACCCAACGGAGGGGGGCACCAGGGTGGGCACAACCCACCAGGGCGCGCCCCCTCCCGGCGCACCCAGGTGGGTTGTCCTCACCTGGTGGCCCCGCAGACCCTGAAACCGACGCTATAAAATCTTATTTTTCCAGAAAAAAAACAGGGAGAAAGAATTATCGCGATCCACGAGAAGGAGCCGCCGTCACCTCCTGTTCTTCATCAGGAGGCCAGATTTGGAGTCCGTCTGGGGCTCCGGAGAGGGGGATCTTCGTTCTTCGTCATCACCAACCCTTCTCCATCGCCAATTCCATGATGCTCCCCACCGGGAGTGAGTAATTCCTTCGTAGGCTCGCTGGTCGGTGAGGAGTTGGATGAGATTCATCATGTAATCAAGTTAGTTTTGTTAGGGCTTGATCCCTAATATCCACTATGTTCTAAGATTGATATTGCTATGACTTTGCCATGCTTAATGCTTGTCACTTTGGGCCCGGGTGCCATGAAATCAGATCTGAACCGTTTATGTTATCACCATTATATCCATGTTATAGATCCGATCTTGCAAGTTATAGTCACCTACTACGTGTTATGATCCGGCAACCCCGGAGTGAAAACAACCGGGCCCACTCTCGGTGATGACCGTAGTTTGAGGAGTTCACGTATTCACTATGTGTCGGTGTCAAAACCGGCGGATCTCGGGTAGGGGGTCCCGAATTGTGCGTCATGGTCGGATGGTAACAGGAGACAAGGGACACTTTATTTTACCCAGCTTCGGGCCCTCTCGATGGAGGTAAAACCCTACTCCTGCTAGATTAATATTGATGATATGGGTAGTACAAGAGTAGATCTACCACGAGATCAAGGAGGCTAAACCCTAGAAGCTAGCCTATGGGTATGATGATGGTTATGATGTGTTCGTCCTACGGACTACAACCCTCCAGTTTATATAGACACCGGATAGGGTTAGGGTTACACAGAGTCGGTTATATTGGTAGGAGATCTTGAATATCCGCACGCCTAGCTTGCCTTCCACGCCAAGGAAAGAACCTTCCGGACACGGGACGAAGTCTTCAATCTTGTATCTTCATAGTCCTGGAGTCCGGCTGAAGATATAGTTCGGCTATCCGAACACCCCCTAATCCAGGATTCCCTCAGTAGCCCCTGAACCAGGCTTCAATGACGACGAGTCCGGCGCGCAAATTGTCTTCGGCATTGCAAGGCGGGTTCCTCCTCCAAATTCTTCAAGAAGATAATAAACACCAAAAAATAGTGTCCGACTCTGCAAAACAAGTTTCCACCTATTGCCATATAGAGAATAATACAAACACAAATCAAATCTGCTGACGTATTCCGCAGTGCGTCATAACACTGCGACCAAGCCTTCTGTATGGATTATTTTTTGTTGTTCCACCGCAGCACGTTCAACGAGGCGGTTTCCTTGGCACGTCTTGTTGAAGCAGAGATCGTGTGCCCCTTTTAACGGGATTCTCATTAATACGGACGTGGGTAGCCCAACCGTGCCGTTTACCACGGCGTGTGAGCGGCAAGCGAGTTTTATTAGGTAGGTGGGGACGCATAACGGCATCAGCCTATACAAGGGGATAAAGATCCACCTCTTTCACCTACGCCTTCTTCCTCCTTTGCCCATCCATCTCCTGCGCACTCAAGCTCCAACGCCCAAGTTCGCTCTTTCTTCCCCAACCTGCTCCAGCGATGTCCGGAGCGGGTGGCAAGTGGATGGCTTCCTCCGTTACGGAGGGTCAAATCAAAAAGCTTAGGAAGGCCGGATATCTGTCCAAGGACATCCCGCACCGGCTTCCTGTGGAGGGGCAGCTTCTTCCCACCCCAAGGCCCCATGAGAGGGTAGTTTTTCTCCCCCATTTCCTCCGCGGACTGGGTTTTCCACTTCACCCTTTTGTCCGGGGGCTCATGTTCTACTACGGCCTGGACTTCCACGATCTGGCCCCGAACTTCATCCTCAATATCTCGGCGTTTATCGTCGTGTGTGAGGCCTTTCTCCGCATCTGCCCCCACTTCGGCCTTTGGCTCCAGACCTTCAACGTCAAGCCCAAGGTGGTGTCCGGCACCCAGGCGGAGTGCGGAGGTGCTATGGCCGGCAAGATGGCCAACACACTCTGGTTCGATGGCTCCTTTGTGGAGTCCTTAAAGGGGTGGCAGGCAGGGTGGTTTTACATCACCGAGCCACGCGACTCGAAGTGGGTCGTGGCCCCTGAGTTCCGATCCGGACCCCCCACGCGGCTCATGTCCTGGAAAGAGACGGGCCTATCATGGGGCAACGAAGAAGAAGTGACCGGATTGCAAACTTGCATCCGGTCCCTGATGAACAAGCCCATCCGGCATGTCAATATCATCCAGGTCATGTTCGTTCGCCGGATCCTCCCGTGCCAAGAACGGGATTTCACTTTGTGGGAATTCGACCCGGCGCAGCACCAAACCCTCAATAGGCTCTTCGACACGACGTATGAAGACGTCTGGAGGGTGCTAACCAAAGGCGCCGAGTGCCCCACATCCCCTTCCGAGGACCGCGGATACAGCTCGCAGCGCAATGCTGGCGAGGTAAGCTATTTATACCTTTCACAGGTTCGTTAAGCTTTTCTACATAGATTAACTCTATGCGGGATCTAAAAACTCCCTTTGCCTTTGACAGGCGTGGCTGAAGATAGCCGGACCAATCAACTGTCCGGCTCCTCTGCCCGAAGACCTAGCTCCAGCTCTCTTAGAGAAGCTGCTGGCTCCGGCGCCTTATGTGGTGCCGGAGAAGAAGGCCAAGAAGAAGAAGACCACCGGGACTCGAAAGAGTGCCCGCAACGTGGTGGTGTCGAGCTCGTCATCTGGCGAGTCCGCGACGCCCTCCTCTCGTGAGAACGAGGAGGAGGAACAAGGAAGCTCTCCCCCTCCAGCGAGGGGAGCGAAAAAGAAGAAGGCCGCCCCAACGGGGGAGGCCGAGGGGTCGAGGAAAAGGAAGACCCCTCCGCCGGACTACTCCCCCAACGCCAAAGAGGGCGGAGAGGAGTGGCCGAACAGAACCAAGCGTCCGGCGGTATCGTAAGTATTTACATACCAGAATGACTCATAATATCTTCAAGTGCGCAGCTTACCCTAATGTCGAATGCTATTTGCGCAGCCCGCCCCGAGCCGCACTCGATGATTCATCCAGCGGCTCCCTGGATTCGTCGGACATGAACTCTGTCCCGCCCGCAGTCTCCCCCAGCGAGGCGGACGACGCCGAAGCGGCGTCCCGCCGAACAGGGCAGGAGGAGGTGGTCCTGGAGGAGCCGCAAGGCAATCCTCAGAACCCCAGGAGTAAAGGGGATGAAACCCCCCAGGGCTCCAAGTCCGGCTTTGCGCCGGACACCGCGCCGGACTCAACCGTCCTGGTTCGCGGTGGGCGAACTCCTTCCAAGAGGAGTAATCCGTCTGAGCCGGCGACCTCTGTCCAGCCAGAGGTGCCGGATAGTCTGTTGGAGGCGCCACCATCGACGAGGAGCACCGTACTGTTATGAGTGCGGTGGTCCAAAGGGTTCAGTCCGCCAAGAGCGGACTGAATGAAGCCTGCGCTAGCCTTCTAACAGGCTTCCAGGTAAGCAAAAAATATGCTAAATTCATTACCGCATAGAGAGTAGCCCCTGATGCTCTGTTCGGTGTTCGGAAAGAAAAGCCGAATAGAGGATCTAATAATTTTCGTAGGAGTCTAATAATAAAAGGTCGAATATGCGTATGCAGGCTTCCCTGCTGTCCACTGCCGCACTGACTGCGCAGGTGGAAGTCCTGAAAAAGGACCTCGAGCGGTCCGAGCAAGAGCTCGGCCTTGCCCAAAGGCAGCTCGTGGAAAAGGATGGTAAGAAATACCCCTTAAAAAAGGTGCCTATAGAGAGGCTTGATTGCAAAAAGAAATAACAGAATTGTATTGCTTATTGTAGGGGCCACAACCGAGGTGGCAACCCTGAAGCAGGCGCTGGCTGAGGCCGATAAGAAAGCGGCCGAGGAGCATGCCAAGCGAGAAAAACTTGGGGTCCAAGTCGGCGAGGTGCAGCAAGAGCTGCAAGCTCTCATGAAGAAACATGAGGGTTTGGAGCTTGAGGCAAAAACGCAAGCATCCGAGCTCGTGTCGGCTGTTGAGACCACCAAGAGTGTCAAGGCTGAAGCCCAAAAGGCCCTCCAAGAGTTGGAGGATGTGAAAAAGATAGCAGCGGGTAAGGCATTCTTAATGCAAAGTAGGAATATAAAGGTGAAATACCTATCACTTACCCGAATCCGGAGTTCTCCAGGGGCGTTCTTTGATCTTCCCCGCAGCGCATCCGACGCCGCCGCATTCTACCGAGCTGAAGAGGACAGCTCGACGGAGAGTGTGTTCTGGTCTCAGTATTCTGAGGCCGGACACCTTGTGCCCTTGAGCGATCAGCTGAAGCAGCTGGCCGAGCTCCACAAGGCGGCCGAACAGGCCATGAAGGGCTTACTAGTTCGGCTGTGGCCTGGAGAGGCCCTGCCTGGGAGCTACTTCGGGCTGGTGCGGCGGCTGGTGGAGGCCTGTCCACGGCTTGAGGTCATCAAGCGCTCCGTTTGCATAGAAGGTGCCCGGAGGGCCCTTGCCCGTGTAAGGGTACACTGGGGCAAGCTGGACGGAGAGAAGCTGGTGAAGGACGGGCCGCCGCAGGGGAAGGAGCATCGCAAGCCCGAGAACTATTACAAGGAAGTTCTTGCTGGAGCTCGCCTTGTCGCGGATGAGTGTGCCAAAGATGTAATATTTCAATGAACTCGCTCGTTTGTATCCTGTGTGCTGAAAACTTGTTCATATGCGCTTAAGCAATGCTTTCTGAATTTAAAATATTATTTTCTGTGCGGCCATTTATCAATCACTGAGAGATGGCGAGTCATCGGCTTCTGCCCCCATGCAACTAGTGCTGGGGTGTTCGAGATAAACCTGAGGGCTCTTGTTCCCATAGTTGGGTCCTTCGAGGGAGGCGCTCAGCACAGCGAACCAGGCAATCGGACTATAATGCTTGAACACTCTCACTTAGCCATAGAACGTTATAATGTTAAATTTTGGCGAAGACCCTAGTTCAGAAGGCCGAATACGGGGCACTATCCACGCCTTTAGCCGGACTTAACCAGCTCTCCGCTCGAAGCGGCATAAGCCTTTAGGGACTCGAAAAACCTCTCGAACAGCGACCGGTCTCGCGCCTTATCATAACAGTCTGTTTTAGTTTTCTCCACTGAGGTGCTCACCCACCTGATCTGGGGCACAATCGCAGTGGTTCTCCTAGTGCTACCTTAGCCGATAGAGCGGAACGTAAGGCGCCAAAACATAGGAGCTGGGCAAACCCAACATATGACCAAAATCATGACTCGGAGCCGATGCATATAATGCTATAAGTTCGGGGTGCCGCACTTGTGAAAGTGGACGGACTTCTCACACCAGATAGAAGGGTAATAAATCCCCTGGCGTGGTTTGCCGTACCATGGTGTACGGGTGAGATCATGTTATTTGAATAAACATATGTATATTAAAAGAAGATAATGCAAAAAATAGACAAAAAGCTATGCATTATTTATGAGGAGGCTGTTTATTCAAGCCAAACGATACAAGTAGTGCGATAAAAAAAATTTAGACTATTTAACATGTCCTGACCAGGCGCAGGCCGCGGAATTTAGAAACAGATATATCACTCGAAATAGAGACCACCTGAGAGTTCCATGATGTGGCGTTGTTTTGTCTGCTTTCCTGGGTCCTGTATCGTCTGTGCGGCAGCGAGGCCGAACACTATATCCAGAGTATGGAGTCCTGAAAGAAAAGAAGAATCCGGCAGCCCCTAGTACATTTGACGCCGTATTGTTGGCATGCCGTTTGATCTGCCCCTTCCCCTATGCCCATGGAATTTTAAGGGCGTAATTGTGTACTCGAGGTACTAGCCCCGCTATGTAGCGATGGCTGGGGTTGGGGCCGTATTGCTACGCGTGCTCCGAACGCGCCAGTCGGTCTTGCTGCGGGTTACTCCGGGCGCGTTTTGCTTTGTCCGGCTTTGTAGCGGCCGGACTTGAGAGTTGCCTTAACAGGCTGCTTTGTACCTCTGCTGCGAGGGCCGCCGTGTGCTCCTCCGTACGGATGGAGCGTTCGGTGTTTCCGCTGACCGTGATTACACCTCGAGGGCCTGGCATCTTGAGCTTGAGATATGCGTAGTGCGGTACCGCATTGAATTTAGCGAATGCGGTTCGTCCAAGCAGAGCATGATAGCCACTGCGGAATGGAACTATGTCGAAGATTAACTCTTCGCTTCGGAAGTTGTCCGGAGATCCGAAGACCACATCAAGTGTTATGGAGCCTATGCAATTGGCCTCTACACCTGGGATGACGCCTTTAAAGGTCGTCCTTGTGGGCTTGATCCTTGATGGATCTATGCCCATTTTCCGCACTGTATCCTGGTAAACCAGGTTCAGGCTACTGCCGCCGTCCATGAGGACTCTTGTAAGGTGAAATCCGTCAACGATTGGGTCAAGAACCATGCGGCGAAACCTCCGTGACGGATGCTAGTGGGATGGTCCCTTCGATCGAAGGTGATCGGGCAATAGGACCATGGGTTGAACTTTGGGGCGACTGGCTCCACCGCGTATACGTCCTGTAGCGCACGCTTCCTCTCCCGCTTGGGAATGTGAGTCACGTATATCATGTTCACCATCCGCACTTGTGGGGGAAACCCCTTCTGTCCTTTGTTGTTCGGCGGCCTGGGCTCCTCCTCGTCATCGCTGTCTAGCCCCTTGTCTTTGTGTTCGGCTCTTAACTTGCCTGCCTGCTTGAACACCCCACAATCCCTGTTGGTGTGATTGGCTGGCCTTTCGGGGGTGCCGTGAATCTGGCACGAGCGGTCGAGTATTCGGTCCAAACTGGACGGGCCCTGGGTATTCTTTTTGAATGGCTTTTTCCGCTGACCGGATTTATGGCCTCTGAATCCGGCGTTTACTGCCGTATCTTCATTGTTGTCGCTGCTGACGCGGCGTTTCTGTTTATTCCGTCGTGACCTGCCACCTTTGTCCTTGGTATCTGAATTACCTTGCTTCTTCGATAAGTTGTTGCTGCGAGCTAGCCAGCTATCTTCGCCCGCGCAAAAGCGGGTCATGAGTGTCGTGAGGGCTGCCATGGATTTCGGCTTTTCCTGTCCCAGGTGCCGGGCAAGCCACTCATCACGGATGTTATGCTTGAAGGCTGCTAAGGCCTCTGCATCCGGACAATCGACTATCTGATTTTTCTTTGTTAGGAACCGAGTCCAGAATTGCCTGGCCGATTCTTCTGGCTGCTGGATTATGTGGCTTAGGTCGTCGGCGTCCGGTGGCCGTACGTAGGTCCCCTGGAAGTTGTCGAGGAATACGGCCTCCAGGTCCTCCCAAGAGCCGATCGAATCTGCGGGGAGGCTGTTAAGCCAGTACCGGGCTGGTCCCTTAAGCTTAAGGGGTAAATATTTGATGGCGTGCAAATCATCGCCACATGCCATGTGGATGTGGAGGAGATAGTCCTCAATCCATACTGCCAGATCTGTCGTACCATCATACAACTCGATGTTGACGGGTTTGAAACCCTCTGGGATTCTATGTTCCATCACTTCATCTGTGAAGCATAGTGGGTGTGCGGCGCCCCTGTACTGGGCTATGTCATGACGCAGTTCGGAGGAGCTGTGCCTGTTGTGTTCGGCCCGGCCGGATTTATTGTGTCCAGAGTGAAAACTATCACGTGCCGTCGGGCGTCCGCGCGATCCATAGATCGATCTTGTTTGCCTTGCTTTGTACTCTAGGACGTCTCGCAGGTCTGGTTCGTGTTCCCGTGCCTTGGTAAAGCGGCTGCGGGGCATGGCTTGTTTGGATGTTCGACAGGCTTCTCTGTCGCGGCCGCGAGGTGGCCGATCTGCCATGTCTTGGGCTTCCTCCTCTGATTGGGGTAGCGGCCTGCGCTTAGGATAGTTTTTGGAGGGGCGTCCGAGCTCGTGCTCTTCGGCCGCAAGGACTTCAGTCCATCTGTCAGCTAGCAAATCTTGATCAGCTCTAAGCTGTTGCTGCTTTTTCTTTAGGCTGTTCGCCGTGGCTAAAAGCCTGCGTTGAAAGCGCTCTTGTTCGGCGGGGTCTGATGGTACGATGAATTCATCATCGCCGAGGCTTGCCTCGTCTTAGGAGGGAGGCACGTAGTTATCGTCCTCGACCTCTCGCTCTGCCGCTCTCTCATGAGGGCGGTCTTCTCCATCTTCCTGTGCTGAATCCTGCTGGTTTTGGTGTTCTTCGGCGCTGTCCGGGGTAGTGTTATCTCCCGTGCCGGAATCACCGTTTCTGCTGTGGCGGGATTTGGAGCGGCGCCGCTGACGTCGGTGTTTTGGAGGCTTTTTCGAAGTGCCATCCTCCGCTGTTCCATCGCCATCTCCATCTTTTGGAGCATCCACCATGTATATGTCGTATGACAAGGTGGCGGTCCAGCGCCCTACAGGTGTTGGTTCTTGCTCGTCTCCTCCTTCGTCGTCCATACCGTCGAAGTCTTCGGAGCCGAAGTCGAGCATGTCGGATATATCGTCGACAGTGGCTATTAAGTGGGCGATGGGTGGGCTTTGAATTTCTTCGTCGTCCGAATCCCAACCTCGCAGGCCATAGTTCGGCCTGGGCTCTCCTGACAAAGAGAGAGACTTGAGAGAATTCAGAATATCACCGAAAGGTGAATACTGAAAGATGTCCGCGGTGGTGAACTCCATTACGGGCGCCCAATCTGATTCGATCGGCGGGGGCGCGGACAACCCAAAGTTCAGAGAAGAGTCCGGCTCCTTGGAGTCACGGGCCATGCGGAGCGCGGGGCTTGCGTTCGGCTCAATGGATTTTAAGATCGCAACCCCCGAGGTGACGTCCAACCGTTCATCTTCAAAGAACGCAGCGGGCTCCGAATCGAGGATCAGGGCCGGAGCGTATGCGGCCTCCAGGACACTGTTTGGAGGCAGAGCTATATCATGCCCCTCGAGATAGTGCGGCGCGCTTGGCTGTGGCTCGAATCCGTCGAAGATCAAGTCTCCGCGGATATCTGCCGTGTAGTTTAAGATTCCAAACCTGACTTGATGGCCAGGGGCGTAGCTTTCGATCTGCTCTAGATGGCCAAGCGAGTTGGCGCGCAGAGCGAAGCCGCCGAAGACGAAGATCTGTCCGGGGACAAAAGTCTCACCCTGGACCTCATCGTTATTGATGATCAAAGGAGCCATCGGGCCTAAAGGCGACGACGCAGAGGAACTCTCAATGAAAGCACCAATGTTGGTGTCAAAACCGGCGGATCTCGGGTAGGGGGTCCCGAACTGTGCGTCAAGGTCGGATGGTAACAGGAGACAAGGGACACTTTATTTTACCCAGGTTCGGGCCCTCTCGATGGAGGTAAAACTCTACTCCTGCTAGATTAATATTGATGATATGGGTAGTACAAGAGTAGATCTACCACGAGATCAAGGAGGCTAAACCCTAGAAGCTAGCCTATGGGTATGATGATGGTTAGGATGTGTTCATCCTACGGACTACAACCCTCCGGTTTATATAGACACCGGATAGGGTTAGGGTTACACAGAGTCAGTTATATTGGTAGGAGATCTTGAATATCCACACGCCTAGCTTGCCTTCCACGCCAAGGAAAGAACCTTCCGGACACGGGACGAAGTCTTCAATCTTGTATCTTCATAGTCCTGGAGTCCGGCTGAAGGTATAGTTCGGCTATCCGAACACCCCCTAATCTAGGACTCCCTCACTATGTGTTAATGCTTTGTTCCGGTTCTCTATTAAAAGGAGGCATTAATATCCCTTAGTTTCCAATAGGACCCCGCTGCCACGGGAGGGTAGGACAAAAGATGTCATGCAAGTTCTTTCCATAAGCATGTATGACTATTTACGGAATACATGCCTACATTATATTGATGAACTAGAGCTAGTGCCGTATTGCCCTAGGTTATAACTGTCTCATTATGAATATCATCCAACAAGTCACCGATCCAGTGCCTACGAATTTATCTTATATTGTTCTTGCTAAGTTACTACTGCTATCATTACCGTTGCACTTGCTACAAAATTACTGCTATCACTGTTATCGTTACTGTTACTATTGTCACTATTATCAAATCTGTCATATTACTTTGCTACTGGTCATGTTGCTGCAGATAATTAATCTCCAGGTGTGGCTGAATTGACAACTCAGCTGCTAATACCTTCAAATATTCTTTGGCTCCCCTTGTGTTGAATCTATAAATTTGGGTTGAATACTCTACCCTTGACAACTGTTGCGATCCCCTATACTTGTGGGTTATCAACACCTTTTTCTGGCGCCGTTGCCGGGGAGCATAACTATATTTGGTGAGTCACTTGGGATTATTATCAATTTATCACTATGAAGAATCTGAAGGATGCTAAGACTAAGATTTTTCCCTCAAAGACGAGGGGAGGTAAGGAACTGACATCCAGTTCTGCTTTAGATTCACCTTCTGTTATAAGTAAACTTGCAACACCACCACATGCTATTAATCCTGATATGTCGCAAGTTATTGATGATGCTACTTCTGCTATGAATGATGCTTATGATGATGCTAGTACTTTGCTTGATAATGATGATGTGCCACTTGGTGAATTTCTTGATGAACAAATTGCTAGAGTAATACAACATGATGTTGTTGAGTCTGATGATGAGCTTGAAACTAAAACTCCTGAAACACCTGCTAGAACTAGCCTTCCTAGATATGAATTGCCTAAGGTACCGGAAGGTTATGTTATGAATGAGGAGACAACTAGAGATATTGTTGCTTGTAGGGATAGAGATGATCTATATAAATTATTATGCAAGTATAAAGAAAAATCTCTGAATGCTAGAATAAAATATGATCCTAAGTTTGCCACCTCACCTATCTTTATTGATGATGATAAGGATTATGAGTTCTCTAACGACCCAGGGTTAATTACTTTGGTTGAATCTGATCCTTTCCATGGTTATGAAACTGGAACTGTTGTGGCACATCTTACTTAGTTAAATGACATAGCCACCCTTTTTACTCATAATGAGAAGACTCGTTATTACTATATTCTCAAATTATTTCCGTTCTCATTAAAGGGTGATGCTAAAGCTTGGTACAATACTCTTGCTCCTGGTTGTGTGCGTAGTCCCCAGGATATGAATTATTATTTCTCTGAAAAATATTTCCCTGCTCATAAGAAACAAGCTGCTTTACAGGAAATATTTAACTTTGTGAAAATTAAAGAAGAGAGTCTCCCACAAGCTTGGGGAGGCTTTGCCAGTTACTTAATGCTTTGTCTGATCATCCTATTAAGAAAAATGAAATACTTGATATCTTCTATAATGGACTAACCGATGCTTCTATGGACTTCCTAGATAGTTTTGCTGAATTTCTTTTCAGGGAAAGAATTGTTGGATAACCTGAAGAATTATTGAATAATATATTAAGAAATTATGATGATTGGACTATTCCTGAACCACTGCCTAAACCTACTCCGAAGAAGAGGGGTATATTATATCTCAGTCCTGAAGATATGTAAGAGGCAAAGAAATCTATGAAGGAAAAAGGTATTAAAGCTGAGGATGTCAAAAATTTACCTCCTATTGAAGAAATACATGGGCTTAATACACCACCACTGCCTAAGGTGGTAGAGGTAAATTCTTGAATGAAGTTCAATGATAATGACAATCCTCACAATATGCACCCTAGCCAATGTCTTTATGAGTTTGAAAACTACATTAGAAAACAAGATCACTTCAATGCAAATGTTATGAAACAATTAAAATACAATTCTGATATGATTGCTTGCTTGAGTGACTTAATATTTAGAATCTCAAATGATATTAGAGGTGTTGGAAAGCATGCTTCTATGGTTCAAACTCAGCTAGAATAAATTGCTAAATCTCAAAGAGAATTGCTTGATGAAATGAATAACAATAAACATGACTTTGCTGTTAGAGTAGCAACTAGAGGTAAAATGACTCAGGAACCACTTTATCCCGAGGGACACCCAAAAAGAATTGAACAAGATTCACAAAGAGTTAACACTGATACACCTAGTCCTTTTAGAAAGAAAAAGAAGAAGAAAAATGATAGGACTTGGCATGCTTCTAGTGAACCTGAATAGAAAAACCTCCTGATAATGATAATGAAATTTCTATCTCTGATGCTGAAACTCAGTCTGGTAATGAACACTCACCTTCTGATAATGAAAAAGATAATGAAGAGGCTCAGCCAAATAATAAAGAACCAGACAATAATGTTGAGATAGAACCACGTGTTGATCTTGATAACCCACAACCTAAGAATAAAAGGTATGACAAAGGTGACTTTGTGGCTAGAAAACACGGTAAAGAAAGAGAACCGTGGGTTCAAAAACCTATGCCTTTTCCACCTAAGTCAACTAAAAAGAAAGATGATGAAGAATTTGAACGCTTTGCTGAAATGTTGAGGCCAGTCTTTTTGCGTACTCGCTTGACTGATATCTTGAAAATGCCACCTTATGCAAAGTATATGAAAGACATCATCACTAATAAGAGAAAAATACAGGAAGCTAAAATCTCCACTATGCTTGCTAATTATACTTTTAAGGATGGAGTACCTAAAAAACTTGGAGATCCGGGAATACCAACTATACCTTGCTCCATTAAAAAGAATTATGTGAAAATTGCTTTATGTGATTTGGGAGCTGGTGTTAGTGTTATGCCTTTCTCATTATATAAAATACTTGATTTGAAAAATCTCACACCTACTGAGATATCTTTGCAAATGTCTGACAAATCAACTGCCTTACCTATCGGTATCTGTGAGGATGTGCCCATTGTTGTTGCTAATGTTACTACTTTGACTGATTTTATTATACTTGAGATGCCCGAGGACGACAAGATGTCGATTATCCTTGGTAGACCGTTCTTGAATACTGCAGGACCTGTTATTGATTGCACTAAAAGCAAGGTCACTTTTCATATCAATGGTAATGAGCATACGGTGCACTTTTCGAAGAAACAATTTCCAAGTGAATGGTATTAATGTTATTGAAAAATCTTCGACAATCACTATTGGAAGTTTTCAAATACCTCTACCTACTGTCAAAAAGAAATATGAAATGCTTATTGTTGGGGACATTCATATCCTCGTTGAGGTAACTTAGTGAATTACGAAAGTTCTTCGGTTTCATGCTAATCGAAAGTGGTTGTTAATAAGACCTGATCAACCTTATTAATGAATCATTTTTTAGAGGTATGAAGTTGATGAATTTAGTAAGCACTACCTTATGTCCCTATCTTTTGTTTCTGTTTTTATTAGTTAAATAAAATAAATGCCATGCTTTGTCTGTTTCTTGAATTTTCCATGCAATAAAAAATGACCCAAAAATAAAAGTTCTCATAATGCTCTGAAAATTTAATACGATTTTTTTCTGAATATTTAAGAATTTCTGGTGCAAATAATATTAGAGGGAGGCGCACCAGGTGGGCACAACCCACCTGGGCACGCTAGGACCCCCAGGCATGCCTTGGTGGGTTGTGGTCCCCACGTGGGCCCCCTCACATATCCCTTCATACCACATCATCACTTACCTCCAGAAAAAATTCTCCATTGCTCTCTCTCCCATGTTCTTGCTCTCAAACTCATGGATTTCGATCTCTTTGCTCGAAGTTCAATTAGTTTTTGTTTTAGTGGTTTATATTTTGAATAATTAGCTACTCTTTGTGCTGCTGTAGATGAGCTTGCATGTTGAATTCTTAGAGTTCTAAGTAGTTTGAATTCTTGCTATGGCCTCTATGTATCCCTATGAGTAGTGGCTATCAATTTTGTAAAGTTTTGTTGAGAAAAATTTGTGGACTAGAAATTTCAAAAAAATTGTTCATAGGAAAAGGATGAATATATTTAGGAAGTTTGCTTCTAAGAAGAACTCTAAGGGTGTTATTTGGGAGTCATCTGATAGTGATCTCCGCCCTCGGAGGTTGGCAGAAGTACGACCGTGCGAATGGCCGCACACCAGTTCATGGAAGAGGCTGGAATCCTTCAGGAGTTCACACAATATGCTACTAATGTCGGCCTCACCGACTTCATCATAGCTGAATGTGAACAATATCATCTCCTCACAAATATCTTTGTTCAAATTTTTAATTTCCTTCCTAGGAATAATTCTCCTGAGGTGCAGTTTAGTTTATATTCTGATTTCCATCAGATACCGCTTACTGAGTTTTGTGATATATGCTTGATCCCTTCTCACGGGAGTTTAGTTGAGCCTAGGCCGGTGGATTTTGAGGCCTTTTATCGTACTTTGACAGTGGGAGATGAGAAAGGGGTGTCGACTGTCACTGCCACTAGCATACATTTTCCTGCCGTGCATTATTTTGCTTTATTTGTTGCTAAGTGCTTGCTTGCTAGAGAAAAAGTAGGTGCGCTCAGCGCACCACACTTCGTTGTTTTACGTCGTGCACTAGAGGGCGACAACACTTATAGCTTGAGAGCTATTGTCGCTCGTCGCCTTCACATTAATAAATCCAAGGGTAAGATACATGGGGGGATTTTCGCTACTCGTTTGGCGGCTCACTTCAATGTCGAGATACGCCTTCATGATCACCCTCTTACCAAGGTTTACCTAGATCGCGCAACCATGGATCACCACCATTTTACTGATATCGAATCTCCTAACATCCCTGTTCCATATAACCTGGTTTTTAGTGTGAAGACTCGTGATATTATTCCATTGCCTGCTCCTGCTTTGTTTGATCCTGTTGCCAGGGATGGATATAGGATTATGCCTGCGGACATCATCGCCTACTGGAACGACCAGGCTGCAGCAGAGGAGGAGCCTCAGCAGTGGGATGCATGGATGCCCGCTCCTCAGCACCCCAACTAGTATCCAGATTACTGACTGATTACCAAGCTAGGACAAAAGCCTAAGCTTGGTGGAGTACGTGTTTTCCACCGACATTACATGCATGTTCACATATTTCATTCCATTTGTCGGTGTCCACACTCTTTCATTGTATCATCCATGCTTATATTTATTTTCTCGCTTTCTTCTTGTGTGTTTGAAAAACTTGAGAAAAACCAAACAAATAGTTGTAGTTAGTTTACTTTCTATGCATGCTTAGTTGTGTTACTAAAAATAAAACCCGAAAGGATTTCATTGTTCTTCTTTTGCTTGTTGGGAGCTTTCCCGTGTAAATAGTTTTTTCTCGTTTTTTGCTTTTCTCTTTTATTCCTTTGCTCAGTAAAACCAAAAACTCCAAAAATATTTTAGTGTGTTTCTATGAATTTATTTTCTTTTTATTTGAGTCATATCAAGAAGAAGACCACGATAAAAATGTTGAGTGGCTCTCATATGAATAACTGTTGATCTAATAAAGAGCCCATTTCTCCTGTTGAATAAAATGTTTTGCAGATGCCAACTTAGTCCATGGCACTCTTGCACTATTATTATTTTCATATCGTTCGATCGTGTAAGTGAAAGGCAATAATGACGATATTCGATGAACTGGCCGTGGTAGAGAGAAACGGGTATGAACTCGACTTGTTCTGTTTGTGTAAATATGTTTAACCTAGTATCCATGATTCAACCTATTATGATTAAACATGTTTGCAATGACAATTAGAGATTATAGTTTCTCATGCCATGCATAAGTAGCTAGGAGTGGATAATGATTTATCTTGGACATCAACATTGCGTTAAAATGATTGTGATGTAGTATGATGATATGGTATCCTCCTCTGAATGTTCGAGTGGCTTGACTTGGCACATGTTCATGCATGTAGTTGAATCAAAACCAACATAGCCTCTATGATATTTATGTTCATGGTGTTCATATCCTACTCATGCTAGTGTCCAATATTACTTATGCATAATGCATGTTCATGACCGTTGTTGCTCTCTAGCTGGCCGCTTCTCAACCTAATTGCTAGCCTTCGCCTGTACTAAGTGGGAATTCTGCTTGTACATCAAAAACCTTGAACCCAAGTTATTCCAGATGAGTCCACCATACCTACCTATATGCGGTATTACCCTGTCGTCCTAAGTAAATTTGCATGTGCCACCTCTAAAAACTTTTAATAAATATCCTTTTTGTGTGCCTGGATCGTTCATGGGACGACATGAGGTGGTCGGTATCTTTCTTGCTAAGCGGGCTATTCTCAAGTCGAGTGTTTATTCACTCGCCATCGCACGAGAAAAGGCGGTAATAGGGATTCACAGTCCCGAACTAAAAAATGCAAATAATTAAACAAAACTCCCCCGGGACTGTTGTTGGTATGGATGACACCAGTTGTTTCGGACAAGTCGTGGAGTGTGATTGATGGTGGAGGGGGAGTAAACCTTTACTTTTATCGCTTGGGAATCGCCACTAGCATGCTTAGCATGGAAGATATTGATAACTAATAGTCGTGAAGTAAATGAGAAGGGTGCATGTCTCAAAATATCATTTACCTCTGTTTTAAAAACTTGAGCTCTGGCACCTCTGCAAATCACTGCTTCCCTCTGCGAAGGGACTATATATTTACTTTTATGTTGTGTCATCACCTTCTAAAACAAGCGCCAGAACCTGAGAGCACTGTTGTCATGATTTATGCATTGTGTGTAGCTAATGTTGGGTGCATCATGACTGGATCTTTTCTACAATGTTTAGTCGCTGCTTGAACTTTGGAGGTGCTCTGAATTTATGTTTTGCGGTCTTAGAAAGGGCTAGCGAGATACCACTATTGTCATATTATATCATGGTTGTTTTGACAACATGTGGCTGTCTGAGATATCTTATTATTGCTCGCTAGCTGATTATGTCATTGATATGAGTTAATATAATCTTTAAGAGTTATGGTCGGCATGGTTAGTTATAATGTTGGATGAAAACATGGGTGCTGTTTAAGCTTATTTATGCAAAAAGAGCAAAAGAGTTCGTACAAGTTTTTCTTTTTCACATTCAGTTTATCAACTGAATTGCTTGAGGACAAGCAAAGGTTTAAGCTTGGGGGAGTTGGTACGTCTCCAACGTATATACTTTTCCTAATGCTTTTCCTCTTGTTTTGCACTCTAATTTGCATGATTTGAATGAAACTAAATCCGGACTGACGCTGTTTTCAGCAGAACTACCATGGTGTTGTTTTTGTGCAGGAATAAAAGTTCTCGGAATGGAACAAAACTTTGCAGGATTTTTTATATAATAAATAAGAATTTCTGGAGCTAAGACCCACCGGAGGGGGGCACCTGGGTGGGCACAACCCACCATGGTGCACCCCCATCCTGGCGCGCCCAGGTGGGTTGTCCCCACCTGGTGGCCTCGCAGACCCTGAAACCGACGCTATAAAATCCTATTTTTTAAGAAAAAATCAGGGAGAAACAATTATCGCGATCCACGAGACGGAGCCGTCGTCACCTCCTGTTCATCATCGGGAGGCCAGATCTGGAGTCCGTTTGGGGCTCCGGAGAGGGGGATCTTCATTCTTTGTCATCACCAGCCCTTCTCGATCGCTGATTCCATGATGCTCCCTACCGGGAGTGAGTAATTCCTTCGTAGGCTAGCTTGTCGGTGAGGAGTTGGATGAGTTCATCATGTAATCGAGTTACTTTTGTTAGGGCTTGATCCTTAGTATCCACTATGTTCTAAGATTGATGTTGCTATGACTTTGCCATGCTTAATGCTTGTCACTTTGGGCCCGGGTGCCAAGAACTCAGATCTGAACCATTTATATTATCACCATTATATCCATGTTTTAGATCCAATCTTGCAATTTATAGTCACCTACTACATGTTATGATCCGGCAACCTGATAGTCCCCAAGTGCAGGGAATCATCGTAGCAATTCCCAAAGGTGGAAGTGATAAGTAGGGAGTGTCGAACCGACAAGGAGCTAAAGGTAAGATCAATATTCTCTCAAGTCCTTTCTGCCACTGATACGACTCTACGTACACCGAACGTTTGCTTGCAACTAGAAACGAGAAATAAAACTACGTTGGGGGTATGAAGAGGATAACTTTGCATGATATTGGAGAACTAAAATATAAAAGTAGGTGCTGGTATCATAAAGTTAGAATATATTACTAAGTATTATAAATAGTGAGTGTGGAATAATGATGGATCGGTGTGCGGAATTGTCCTAGGCAATTGTTAACAAGACCGATGGTCGTCATTGCAATTTCATATGAGGGAGAGGCATAAGCTAACATACTTTCTCTTCTTGGATCATATGCACTTATAATTGGTACTCTAGCAAGTATCCGCAACTACTAAAGACCATTAAGGTAAAACTCAATCATAGCATTAAAGCATCAAGTCCCCTTTATCCCATACGCAACAACCCCCTTACTCGGATTTATGCTTCTGTCAAGCAACCCACTATAAGTGAATCATAAACGTATTGCAACACCCTACAGCAGGAAGCCCTCACGCTTGCGCGACAGGAGGGCACAATAGGACATCACCAAAATAAAACATACAACTCATACCAATGTGTATCATCAATCAACCCAAAGACAAAGGATATCTACTCAAAACATCATAGGATAGCAACACATCATTGGATCATAATATGTGGCATAAAGCACCATGTTCAAGTAGGGATTACAGCGGGGTGCGGGAGAGTGGACCGCGTAAAAGAGATGAGGATGGTGGTGATGTTGATGAAGACGATCACCGCGGCGATGGTTCCCCTCCCGATGGCACTCTGGCGCCACCGAGAGAGAGGAGGAGAGGTTCTCCCCCTTTTGCTTCCTCCTCCATGCCCCCCTAGATGGGGAGCGGTTCTCCCTCTGGTCCTTGGCCTTCATGGCGATGATGGCCCCTCTGGGATCCTCCTCCATGGCCCCTGGTGACGATGGCCCCCTCCGGCAGGGTGACAAAGAGGGCCTAGATTGATTTCTCGTGGCTACAGAGGCTTGCAGCGGCAGAACTTTTGATCTAGGTTATTTTTTGGGGTTTCTGTATTTATAGGAATTTTTGGCATCGGTTTCACGTCAGGGGGGTCTCCGAGTCGTCCACGAGATAGGGGGCGCGCCCAGGGGGGGTAGGGCGCACTCTCCACCCTCGTGGACGGCTCGGGACTCTTCTGGTCCATCTCCGATGCTCCGTGGGCTTATTCTGGTCCATAAAAACATCAAAAATTGGCACGTCAATTGGACTCCGTTTGGTATTCCTTCTTTGTAAAACTCAAAAACAAGGAAAAAACAGAAACTGGCACTGGGCTCTATGTTAATAGGTTAGTCCCAAAAATCATATAAAATAGCATATAAATGCATATAAAACATCTAAGATGGATAATATAGTAGCATGAATACTTTATGAATTTTAGATATATTGAGGACGTATCAGCATCCCCAAGCTTCATTCATGCTCGTCCTCGAGTAGGTAAATGATAAAAGAAATAATTTATGAAGTGTGAATGCTAGCAGGTGCACAAGTTTGATCAATGATAATTTCAATCACCTTTTCTAGCATCATTATATATCAGAATAGTAGCTCAACTCATAAAACTTCTCATGATCAAGTAACAAGCTATTCACATGTTAAAGTATAGATCATAAACCTTCTTGAAAATTAACAAAACGTGCTCTTAGTCATCAAACAATTGCAATTCATCTTATTTTCGGAAAGGGTCTATGTAAGAGCTTCGATTCAGCAAACTCCACATACTCAACTATAATTTAATCTTTCACAATTGCTAATACTCATGTGATATTTATGGGTTCAGAAAGATAGGGGCTTGTAGTTTCGCCTCCCAATCTTTTTCCTCAACGGTAATGTCAACAATAATAGTTTATGAAAACCTACATCCAAGTGGATATATATATATCTGGATCGCTCCAACACAAAGTGCTTGCCAAAGGAAAAAGCGTAAAAAGGAAAGGTGATGATCACCATGACTCTTGTACTCCCTCCGTCCGAAAATACTTGTCATTAAAATGGATAAAAATGAATGTATTTAGAACTAAAATACGTCTAGATACATCTCGTTTTATCCATTTTGATGACAAGTATTTCCGTACGGAGGGAGTATAAGGGTAGAAGATAAAAGTAAAAGATAGGCCCTTCGCAGAGGGAAGCAGAGGTTGTCATGTACTTTTTTGTTTGGATGCACAAAATCTTAATGCAAAAAATGTCACTTTATATTCCCGCTTGTGATAAAGACCTTTATTATGCAGTCCGTCGCTTTTATTTCTTCCCTATCACAAGTTTGTATAAAGCTTATTTTCTTCGCACTAATAGATCATACATATTTAGAGAGCAATTTTTATTCCATGCACCGATGACAACTTACTTGAAGGATCTTACTCAATTCATAGGTAGGTATGGTGGACTCTCATGGCAAAACTAGTTTAAGGGATGTTTGGAAGCACAAGTAGTATTTCTACTTGGTGCAAAGAATTTGGCTAGCATGAGAGGGAAAGGCAAGCTCAATATGTTGGATGATCCAAGACAATATAATGTTTCGGATATAGGAAAACATAACCCATTAAGTTGTCTTCCTTGTCCAACATCAACCTTTTAGCATGTCATATTTTAAATTTTTAATGAGTGCTCACAATTACAAAATATGTCCAAGATAGTGTATTTATATGTGAAATCTCTCTTCCTTTAATATTCTTTCATGAATTGTTCAAGTGACCAATTCTGCGTTTGCTAACTTTCAATAAGTTTACTACCTATACTCCTTATGTGTGAAGTCATTACTCCCCATGTTATAAGCATATGAAACGTATATAAATTCAGATTTATGATATTCAATTCATTCAACCATTTACTCATAGGATATATGTGAAGCACATGAGTAAATGACAAACTACTCCAAAAAGATATAAGTGAAGAACACTGAGTAGTCAAATAATTAACTAGCCATGGGAGGATTCTTTTTCACTAAAGATTTTAGATCCAATGCTTTTATTCAAACATCAAGTAAAATTAAAAATACGCTCCAAGCAAAACACATATCATGTGATGAATAAAATTATAGCTCTGAGTAAGGTATACTGATAGTTTTGAAGATGAAAGAGGGGATGCCTTCCGGGGCATCCCCAAGCTTAGGCGCTTGAGTCTTCCTTGAATATTACCTTGGGGTGCCTTGGGCATCCCCAAGCTTAGTGTCTTTCCACTCCTTATTCTTCTCATATCGATATCTCACCCAAAGCTTGAAAACTTCAATCACACAAAACTTAACAGAACTTCGTGAGATGGGTTAGTATAATAAAGAGTAAACCATTCACTTTGGTACTGTCAAAGACAAGGTTCATAATTTTTATCACACAATGCCTATTGTACCATATCATTTCTACAATTTATATTTGGAAATATAAGCCATAGAAATTAGAAAACAAGCAAACTATGCAACGAAAACAGAATCTGTCAGAAACAGAACAGTCTGTAATGATGTGAACAGAAACCATACTTCTGCTACTCCAAAAATTATGAAATAAATTGGTGGACGTGAGGAATTTGTCTATTAATCTTCTGCAAAAAGAATCAACTCAAAAGAACTCTTCTGTAAAAAATTACAGCTAATCTCATGAGCGCAAAGTTTCTGTTTTTTACAGCATGGTCACATTAACTTTCACCCAAGTCTTCCCAAAGGTCTTACTTAGCACTTTATTGAAACAAAAGTTATAAAGCATGATTAATACAGTAGCTTCATCATGTAAACAGACAAAAACAGTGACGGTAAATATTGGGTTGTCTCCCAACAAGCGCTTTTATTTAATGCCTTTTAGCTAGGCATGATAATTTCAATGATGCTCACATAAAAGAGAAGAATTGAAACATAAAGAGAGCATCATAAAGAATATGACTAGCACATTTGAATCTAACACACTTCCTATGCCTAGGGATTTTGTGAGCACATAATTTATAGGAACAAGAATCAACTAGCATAGGAAGGCAAAACAAGTATAACTTCAAAACTTCAAGCACATAGAGAGGAAACTTGATATTATTGCAACTCCTACAAGCATGTATTCCTCCCTCATAATAATTTTCAGTAGCATCATGAATGAGTTCAACAATATAACCATCACATAAAGCATTCTTTTCATGATCTACAAGCATAGAAATTTTACTACTCTCCACATAAGCAAAATTCTTCTCATTCGGAATAGTGGGAGCAAACTCTTCCAAATCTACTTTCATAAATATCACACTAAGATTCAACACGCTCCAAAATAGTGGGATCACTAATTTCTAAATTTGACACTCTTGCAAACCCGCTTTAGATGATAGTATTATGCATACTCCAAAAGATATAAGTGAAGTTTATGGAGCATTCTATAATTAATATAGACTAACCAATATCCAAACTCAAAATATATAAGTGAAGCACACGAAGCATTCTATAAAACCATACTCAAGAAGATTTAAGTGAAGCACAAAGAGCAATTCTATAAGATCATACTTAAAAGACATAAGTGAAGCACATGAAGTATTTTATAAATCAATGAAGGGCTATCTCATACTAGCATGATTCTTAAAGGAAAAACAAATACACAAAGGACACAAATCATGTGAACAAAACAAAAACCAAGGTATACCGATAATTGTTGAAGAAGAAAGATGGGATGCCAACCGGGGCATCCCCAAGTTTAGATGCTTACGTATCCTTGGAATATTTACTTGGGGTGCCTTGGGCATCCCCAAGCTTGAACACTTGCCTCTCTTTATTCTTCTCACATTGGTAACTCCTCGTTCTTCGAACACTTCATCCACAAAAACTTAACAAAAACTTTGTGAGATCCGTTAGTATACTAAAGCAAATCACTCCCTTTACGTACTGTTGCAAACTCATTCCAATTTCATATTAGCACTTTATCTACTATACTCCAACTTCACCATGGTTCATACCCCCCGATACTACCCATAGATTCATCAAAATAAGCGATCAACACATAGAAAACAGAATCTGTCAAAAACAGGACAGTCTGCAGTAATCTGGAAGTTTAGTAAACTTATGTAACTCCAAAAAATTCTAAAAAAATATGAAAATTTTAAAAAATTTGTACAAAAGTAGTGTGCAAAAAGTTTTAGACCCATTTGACTTTCCAGTAAAAAATGTAAATTTATGCGCTATAGCCAAAGTTTCTGTTTTTGTACTGCACAAAGTAAATAAGCAATCTAATCATCCTAAAACCAAAGCTTGGCACATTATTTTTATAATACAATGTATATATACAAGGGGATAATTATTTTCAGAGAAGCTTCCATGAATTGTTTTACATTGTTTCCATGAGCATGAACACAAGTGCTCAAGGTCGAACCTCAGTTCTTCAATGCATAATCTTCCAATCACTTCTCTTATTGAAAAACTTTTTAGGCATGAGAGGCAAGTACTTTTTTTTGTATTTTCCTTCTTTTAATTTTTTTTGTATGTTTCACCCACAAATAAACAGAAACAAAAAGTTAAAACAAAATCGACTTAGTGAAGAAAGCAAACAAGCACACACGAGAATATCAACCCCACACTATTGCTCCCCGGCAACGGCGCCAGAAAAGAGCTTGATAGTCCCCAAGTGCAGGGAATCATCGTAGCAATTCCCAAAGGTGGAAGTGATAAGTATGGAGTGTTGAACCCACAAGGAGCTAAAGGTAAGATCAATATTCTCTTAAGTCCTATCTGCCACTGATACGACTCTACGTACACCGAACGTTTGCTTCCAACTAGATACGAGAAATAAAATTACGTTGGGGGTATGAAGAGGATAACTTTGCATGATATTGGAGAGCTAAAATATAAAAGTATGTGATGGTATCATAAAGTTAGAATATATTACTAAATATTATAAATAGAGAGTGTGGAATAATGATGGATCGGTGTGCGAAATTGTCCTAGGCAATTGTTAACAAGACCGGTGGTCGTCATTGCATTTTCATATGAGGGAGAGGCATAAGCTAACATACTTTCTCTTCTTGGATCATATGCATTTATGATTGGAACTCTAGCAAGCATCCACAACTACTAAAGATCATTAAGGTAAAACCCAACCATAGCATTAAAGCATCAAGTCCCCTTTATCCCATACGGAACAACCTCCTTACTCGGGTTTATGCTTCTGTCACTCAAGCAACCCACTATAAGAAAATCATAAACGTATTGCAACACCCTACAGTGGGAATCCCTCACGCTTGCGCGACACGGAGGGCACCATAGGACAACACCATAATCAAACATACAACTCATACCAATCTATATCATCAATCAACCCAAAGACAAAGGATATCTACTCAAAACATCATAGTATGGCAACACATCACTGGATCATAATATGTGGCATAAAGCACCATGTTCAAGTAGGGATTACAGCGGGGTGCGGGAGAGTGGACCGCGTAAAAGAGATGGGGATGGTGATGATGGTGGTGATGTTGATGAAGACGATCACCGCGGCGATGATTCCCCTCCCAATGGCACTCCGGCGCCATCGAGAGAGAGGAGGATAGGTTCTCCCTCTTTTGCTTCCTCCTCCATGGCTTCCCCCTAGATGGGGAGAGGTTCTCCCTCTGGTCCTTGGCCTTCATGGCGATGATGGCCCCTCCGGGATCCTCCTCCATGGCCTCCAGTGATGATGGCCCCTCTAGCAGGGTGCCAGAGAGGGCCTAGATTGATTTCTCGTGGCTACAGAGGCTTGCGGCGGCGGAACTTCCTATCTAGGTTATTTTCTGGGGGTTTCTGTATTTATAGGAAGTTTTGGCGTCAGTTTCACGTCAGGGGGGTCTTCGAGTTATCCACGAGATAGGGGGCGCGCCCAGGGGGTAGGGCGCACCCTCCACCCTCGTGGACGTCTCGGGACTCTTCTGGTCCATCTCCGATGCTCCGTGGGCTTCTTCTGGTCCATAATAAATCATCAAAAATTGGCACGTCAATTGGACTCCGTTTGGTATTCCTTTTCTGTAAAACTCAAAAACAAGGAAAAAACAGAAACTGGCACTGGGCTCTAGGTTAATAGGTTAGTCCCAAAAATCATATAAAATAGCATATAAATGCATATAAAACATCTAAGATGGATAATATAATAGCATGAATACTTCATAAATTATAGATACGTTGGAGACGTATCACAACCCCGGAGTGACAATAGTCGGGACCACTCTCGATGATGAACGTAGTTTGAGGACTTCATGTATTCACCGTGTGTTAATGCTTTGTTCCGGTTCTCTATTAAAAGGAGAACTTAATATCCTTTAGTTTTCCAATAGGACCCCGCTGCCACAGGAGGGTAGGACAAAAGATGTCATGCAAGTTCTTCCATAAGCACGTATGACTATTTACGGAATACATGCCTACATTATATTGATGAACTGGAGCTAGTGCCGTATCGCCCTAGGTTATAACTGTCTCATGATGAATATCATCCAACAAGTCACCGATCTAATGCCTACGAATTTATCTTATATTGTTCTTGCTAAGTTACCACTGCTATCGTTATCGTTGCACTTGCTACAAAATTACTGCTATCATTGTTACCGTTGATGTTACTGCTGTCACTATTATCAAATCTATCATATTACTTTGCTAATGATCACGTTGCTGCAGATAAGTAGTCTCCAGGTGTGGCTGAATTGACAACTCAGCTGCTAATACCTTTAAATATTCTTTGGCCCCCTTGTGTCGAATCTATAAATTTGGGTACCCTCGAAAACTGTTGCTATCCCCTATACTTGTGGGTTATCAGTGAACCTTTTGGAGGTTAGTGACCTTTTCTTCAAATTAGCTAACATATTTAAAATTTGTGAACATTTTATAGATCTGGGAAATTTTCTAAATCTGCAAACTTTTTTCAAATCTTTGACTTAATTTTTTTTGTGATTTAAAATTCTGAGAACTATTTTGCATATCTGTGAACTTTTTTCAGATGAATTATTTCTCAAAATTCTTCCAAAAATTTAAGTTTAAGTGCAACTTAACTAAACGCTTTGCTGTGTCCATCAATCCAAAAGAAGTACAATCTCATTCATTGAAATGGGAAAAGAAGGTTCAAGTTTAGACTAAACTGACACTTTTTTTGGGTAAATTAGTTCGATGCTTTTGCTCATGGAGCTATCATTATTGGAGCACTGAAGAAAAATCTATTTCAGGTTTTATACAAACCAACCGATGCCAGCAAGTGTAAAATTTGTTCTTACTATATTCTACACAATTTCCTACGAGAAAGAAGTCCATTTACTCCCCTGTCTCTCTCATACACACAAAAACAAACAAAATAACATTGTCGACCAATCACAAGTAACTCGTTTTCATTTTGTGCAATCACACCTCTTGTGCATGTGTCAAAATGTCAGCGCGACTAAGGGAAGAATAGAGGGATCAATTTGAGTCAAGGAAAGGGCCTGAACTATTGAAGGGGAAGAGGATAGCACTTGGGAGAGATGCTAGACACACGGAGAAAATTTTACATACTTCACGGACCAGCACAGGTGGCGTCTTCTAATTGGGATTAGGGAGAGACACGGGCCCACCCCCTGAAAATCAGGGGGAGAGGCCAATTAGCGTTAACCAATCCATAAAACGCCCATCACACGTCCGTGCATGTAGTATTATTGGTTGGCAAAGCTGAATTCACCATGCCTGATGAAAACACAGTACAAACTACTCAGCCAGAAATAAGGTTCTAACTGCAATGGGGGTAAAAAAGAGGTTCTGACTGCAAAATTTAGCTTTTCACAACAAATAAATATGTTAGTGTTTAATTCTCTCTTCTAGGTTTAGACTGATGCTCAAAGTGAGAAGACTACCATGATCAGAAGTGGCAACAAAATATCAGCTACAGCCTCCCTATACGTAAGTAGCAAAAGGTGCCCCTACAAGTTATTTGCATAGTTTTAAATAGTCGGCCATAGCCCCACTATAGCCCTCTATAGCCTTTTCAGTAGGGTGCCGCTAAAAGGTCTCATGTACAAATAGCCCGCTATAGCTGATTTGGAGGTCCGCCGCTATTTAGCATAGCCCGCTATTTAAAACACTGGTTATTTGTAGGTTGCATCCCAGAACCATTTTGATTTTATTTTTTTCATTTTTAGAATGGTACCAATCAAAATGCATCCACTAGCAAGCAAGAAGCTAATATCTCTAAGAAGAAGAAACAAGTCTGAAGCATTAAGAAGTAACATAGTATCTGATAATTTTGAGGCTTTAGGTTTTCATCTACTATAGTTGTTGAGCTGCTAGCTCCTTTTGTTAATTGCGCACTGCTGAGTGAATCTGCAACAGCAAACACAGTGTTTTCTTCTTTTTTAGGCTTGTTGAGCTGTGCCCTTAGCAGAACCCCAGTACTTGCTGTCGTCCTTTGTTGTACTTGTGTTTGTGGTGTGTGAACCTTTGTATCCTTTGTGGCTCTAGCAGTTGGCTTCATATATAAAGCGGAGCGAAAGCCTTTTTCGGTAATTCAGTTAGCCAATGTTTACCTGCTCATGACCCTGCATTGCGGTTTGCTGGCCCACACTCAGAGCTGGATCATTAAATTCAACAGAAAATACTTTAGAAACACAAGCAAAAGTAGGTTAGATAGAGTTAGTAAATTTTCTTCCGGATAGAAGAGGGCAGTGCATGCAATTTGTGGAGAGGGATTCTAACAGGAAACAAACGGACATTAGAGCAAAATCCATTTTCACATTTACAGCATTTAGGAACAGGAACAGTGTTGTTATGTTGAGCAACAAAAATAGGATTTTCTTGAGCTCTTTTATGGTGTACATTTTTCGTGTTATTTGGCCTTTTTCTTGGCAAAACTCTTGCCTGTTTTTTCCTTCTATTAAAATCTAGCATGCTGGATAGCCGTATGAAAAAAAGGAAATAAACAGCAATCTTCAGGTCATGAAGCAAAATATAGAGTTTGTTTACTGAGGAAATAAGTTGGGTGGAAAAATAGTGGGTCACTTTTGCAGAAAACATGAATGAAAAACTGGTAGATATGTGTGTTATAACCAAGTAGTTTTTCTAGCTCTCTCGAGTTAATTTTGTAGCTATAAGCCTAATTTTTGAACTCCCGTGTGATGTGTCATCAGTCAAATCATGTCCCTCAACTGTCAGTTTTCTTGTTTGAATGGAACTGGCAGTTTTCTTGTTTGTGTGCTTTGTACCTAAATTTATGAAATCGAATGCCCTGCATGTTCAGTCCCCCTTATGTGCATGCATTAGTTTTTTTTAGCAGGTGCATGCATTAGTTTTTGCATGTACACGAGTGCTGTGCATGAGCTATTTTGCCCAGATACCAGCTGGGGTGCGTATCCGATACATACGGCGTGAACCAGCAAATTCAGAAAAAAAGTACGTACAATTGCCAGCAACTGATGCTTATCTTATTGTCAGCATCGCCCGTGCTGACGTGCACGCGGAGCAGCCTACCGATTGAACTACCTCGCGTGCCGGGGCTTCGTTATCTACCGGATAACTCACGCACTGCTTATACAAGGCCGCAGTACAACTCACGCACCAAGCCACCAGCACAGCCGGACGCACGCACGCACAACGACGCTATCCATGGCCGCCTCTGCCGCCGCCGACGACATTGCCGGGCTTGCGATCACCTCGCTTCCCCTCGACACGCGGTTCCGCCCGTTCCATCTGAGGCAGTACGGCGGGTTCTGGCTCCTGGAGGAGTTCCTCATGGCCGTTCCGGCCATCCACTCGGTCTTCAAGCCGAGGCCCTCGGACGTCCTCCTTGCCAGCTTCCCCAAGTGCAGCACCACCTGGCTCAAGGCCCTCGCCTTCGCCACCCGCAACCGGGCCGAGCACCCGCCGCGTGACCCCGACCACCCGCTCCGCCGTGGCAACCCCCACGACGTCGTCAAGTACTTGGAGATGGCGTTCGGGCAGACGATGGGCGACAGTGGAGCAGACGATGTCTTCGCTGCGCTCCCTTCGCCACGCGTGCTCGCCACACACCTCCCCTGCTCTCTCCTGCCACGGCGCATGACCGTGGAGGAGTCCGGCTGCCGGATCGTGTACATCTGCCGGGACCCAAAGGATGCGTTCGTCTCCTCGTGGTTCTTCGCCAAGAAGGGGGCGACCGCCATTGCACGAACACTAGCACGAGCCGACGGGCACACGGACACGCAGCAACAGCCGCCGCCGCCCTACACATTCGAGGAGGCGTTCGAGCTGTTCTGCGATGGCATATGCGTCAGCGGCCCGTAGTGGCGCCACGTGCTGGGCTACTGGGAGATGAGCAGGAAGCGGCCGGAGAAGGTGCTCTTCCTCCGGTACGAGGAGATGCTCCGGGACCCCGTGAGCAACGTGAAGAAGCTGGCGGAGTTCATGGGGTGCGCGTTCTCCAGCAGGGGCGGACCCAGGATAAAAATGACCCGGGGTCCCATGTCTATCACGTATATTTGAATATGACGTACTAATATATCTAAAAGTAACAGTTAACAATACAATATACATAGAATACGATATAACCGTGAATGTGCTTACCGAGGATCCAAAATAAAGGGTTTCACTTGAAATATTAATTGATCGTAGGAAATTGAATATTAAAGGAAAATCAGAGTGTCCAAAATCTGAATAAAGTATAACCGCCGACAAGAAAATGCAACACTAGATCCTGATTGCCTACAAGTAAAAAAGAAACAAAACCACTTAGTAACATATTAATTACAGTTGCGTAATAATAAGTAAGTTAAAACCATTACCTTCCTAAAATGGTTTCCGACGTTTTTTCATGGCTTCAAAGCGATCAATTACCGCATCATGAGTAACCTTCCTCATTTCGCTTTTCTCCACATAACAAATAAGGTTGTACTTCAAGGTGTCGTCACCAAGACGATTGCGCAAATATGTCTTCACAATTCTCATAGCTGAAAAAGATCTCTCAACTGTAGCAGTGGCAATAGGCAATACTAGTGCTAGCTTCAAAAGTCGATAAACCAAGGGATAGACAATATGTTTTCTTGTCTCCACCATTTTTTGAGAGAGCTCACAAATATTACTTAATCTAGAGAAGCGATCATCTGCTCGGACATCAGCAATGTAAAGATGAAGGTGATGCCTAAGGTCCCTGAGTTCTCCATCATCAAAATCTTTTGGATAAAGTTTAGCTAGACTCATCAAATGCTCTAAGTTGAAATCATGAAATGATTCATTTGGGCTCAAAGCCGCTGAGCAAACAAGTAGTTCAGAATTTTTCTCATTGAAGCGATGATCAAGTTCTTGAAGCAGCCAATCAATAACATCATTAAAACAATCCACTTCATAATGATGCCTATTAGTGATACCTGTTTTTTGCCGTGGCTTCTTTGGGTTCACATATTGGTCTTCCATATGCAACTTGGAAATGTCATGCTTGTCACAAAAGACATATGCTTCATGTAGGCAAGATTCCCATCCATTTCTCCTTAGATCATTCAAGGAGGCTTTGGTTGAATTCACACAATTAATAGCATTCACAATGTCCTGATTCTTCCGTTGTAGAGCCAATGATAATGTATTTGTGATTATCAATATAGTGGACATAAGCTGTAAGTAGAACACAAAATCAAAAGACTGAAAATAAACAAGAAGACCACATGCCTGCCTTCTATTTGTGTCATCTCTGTCTTCTTCTTCCACATATTCTAGCACTTTGACAACTGTAGGGAACATATCAATCAAACTCTTAAGTGTCTTGTAGTGAGAACTCCATCGAGTGTCTCCAGGTCTTTGAAGAGCTAGTTCTTGATTTAATCCTGTCCCACTTTTTAGCAGTCCACAACCTAAAGCTTCACACGCTTGTTCTTTATGTTTGTCTCGAATCATGTCCTTTCTCTTTGAGGATCTAGAGACCACATTCAACAAGACTGAGATCATATCCAAAAAATTACCAATGCATTTGTGCTTCCGAACAACAGCCACAACAACTAACTGAAGCTGATGGGCAAAACAGTGAACATAATATGCTGTGCTATTCTCTCTCATGATTAAGGATTGTAAGCCATTAAACTCACCTCGCATATTGCTCGCACCGTCATATCCTTGCCCTCTAACTTGCTTGAAAATTAATTTATATTCTGCAAATAAATCATCAATGGCAGACTTGAGATACTTGGAAGTTGTCTCCTTCACATGAGTAAGGCCAACTAATGTCTCTATGGCACTTCCACATTTACCAACATACCGCAATACCACCGCCATTTGCTCTTTACCAGCCACATCCCTTGATTCATTAACTAGCAAAGAAAATACATCATTCCCAATTTCCCGAAGAACAGAATGCAATATCTCCTTTGCAAAACATTCAACTATGTCCTTCTGAATCTTTGAAGAAGTCAACTGATTATTACCTGGAGCATTATGGGCCACAACTTTTCTTACCTCCGGATTCTGCTCTGCTGTGTAAGCATGCAATTCCTTGAAATTGCCTTTATTGAGAGACTCGTCAGACTCATCGTGGCCACGGAAAGGCAACCCTTGCTTCAGTAACACTCTAGTAACATCAATTGAGGCATTTAGTCGAGTATAATAAGCATTCCTCTCAACATTACTTTGGTTGTTTAGAGCAACATAGATGTGTTGCTTTTGTTTCAGCAAAGCATCACAATCTCTTTTTGCTTGGTTGTGAGCACTATTGATGTCTCCTACATGCTCCTCTAATCTATATTTTTTATTCCAACTTGACCAACCATTTGCAACAAATGCATCATAACCGGCTTCTTTCTTCTTGCGCGGTCTAAACAAGAAACAACAAAAACAATATGCTTTTCGTTTGGACTCACTATACTCAAGCCAGCTCCCAAACTCATCAAACCATTCCCGAACGAACCTTCTATCTTTACCACATATTTCTGTCACTTCAAAATCAGCAGTACGAGGTTGACAAGGGCCATTGGCCAAATACTTCCTTCTTACCATATCTCTCTGATTGGGATGGTACTCATCTATGCTTCTCCTTTTACCTGGATCAAACTGAATTTCTTCTTCCCAATTGATCTCTTCAACTTGAGATGAATTCCTTGTAGTATTGGCAGAACTAGGTTCATGTGTGGAGGCATCATTTTGTCCATGTGGTGATGGCGGGGCTGGAACGTCAGCCTGTTCATGTGGTGATGCATCACTTTGTCCATCCGATGGTGGCGGAACTTTGCCATCGTTCTGATTATGTTCGTGTGACGGACCAACATTTTCATCTTGCACTGAGGTTCTCCTCTTTTTTAGAAACCTTTCCATAAACTGAGCTTCTCCTGAAATTTGCAATTTATTCAGATAATTAAAATTTGCATGAAAGAAAAGAACTATGAATCTATGAATCATGTACACGTACATAATACTTGAATTGGAATTGCACGGTTGTAGTATAAAACATACTTGACATGGTGCCGATGCTGCCAGCCGTCCTAGAATTTTGCAATATTGGTCTCCACTTGGTGCACAATTATCTCAAATAGTTCAATTACCCAATACAGTCAAAATCTCTAGTGATATCCAGTACGGCAGTACCCCTAATTCCCTAGGGTTAGAGAGACAAAGCCATAATTAGAATAAGATTTGCAAAAGGTTGAGGCAGGGCCGCAGAGGCACATCGAATTGGGGGTCTGATGTAGCATACCTGTGCCTTCTTTTCTCCACTGATTCGGCGACTTGCCGCGATCTGCCGATAGGCGGCGTGTCCGACGTACGGGGATATAGAGGAAGGCGAAAGAAAAAAGGCACGAAGCGCAAAGTCACAGGCGATGCGAAGGGCCGAAGGGCCGAGGCAAGTATCGATCAATGTACTGCTCGTATCCTGGACAGGCTGGACTGGGCCTTCGTGTGGCTTCCTCAATCGATACGGCGTCATACAATACAACTGGGCTGCACTTGCGTGATGTACGGGTGTCCTTCTAGGAAAATTAGGGGTGTCCCATTGTATATGGGCTCTATATTTATAAGGTAAAAGAGGTTTTCACCCGGTGCCCTGTGCTACCTGGTGGATTAACGTGGGTTCGCCCAATCTCCAGCGAGGAGGAGGCGGCCGGGGTGGTGTAGGCCATCGTGGAGCTGTGCAGCTTCAAGAGCTTGAAGAACATGGAGGTGAACAAGAGTGGCAGCCAGGGTCCGGCGGCACACCAGTCCTTCTTCCGGAAGGGTGTGGTCGGGGACTGGAGCAACCACATGACGCCGGCGATGGCGAAGCGGCTGGACAAGCACTAGTAGAAAAGGGGGCTATGGTCCAGGCCGGGGCAGCCCGTTAGTCCCGGTTCAGTCTAGAACCGGGACTAATGGGGGCATTGGTCCCGGTTCGTGAGCCTAGGGGGCCGGCCGGGCCACGTGGGTCATTGGTCCCGGTTCGTCTGGACCTTTTGGTCCCGGTTGGTGGGACGAACCGGGACCAATGGGCCTGGCTCCTGGCCCACCATCATTGGTCCCGGTTCTTGGCATGAGCCGGGACCAAAGGCTCCCCTTTAGTCCCGGGTCATGCCACGAACCGGGACTAAAGGGTCGGCCCTCGCTGCACCCACAGTTTAGTCCCACCTCGCCAACCGAAGGGCGCCGACACCTGTTTATAAGCCCGTCCCTCTCTGCATTGTTGAGCTCCCCTCAAAGTGAAAATAGATGCACCTATAGACGAAAATTGGACATAAATTCATAAATAGAAATTGATTATGAATTTATGTTTAATTTTCTCTATAAGTGCATCTATGTTCACTAACAGAGAAGTTTTTATTTTTTTTTGACCTAAAAGAAAAAAGAAATCACTAAAAAACTATTAGTATTTAGTATAAATAGAAATGACTAAAAAAGAAAAAGGAAAAAAAATGCCTATATGCACTAAGTAGTGATTCACACTAAGTAGTAGAAATGAAAAAATAAATAGCAAAAAAGAAAAAAAATGCCTATAATATTTGTTACAACTAAAATTACCAAATTGAGTATAATGGCACTAACAAAAAGTTTATAGTAAAGTTATTCATAAACTAGTGATTTACACAAATTTTAAAAAATTGAAATTTAACCTATTCAAATTTTAAAACTAATGGCACTAACAGAAAGTTTATAATTTTTGTGACCTAAAATAAAAAAGAAATCACTACAAAACAAAAAAACAAAAAAAAAGTGCCACCTACTATTAAATAGCAGGAAAAAGATTGACTTAAAAATCCATTTTAACTATTCTACAAAGTGTTTTCACAGAAATTTAGTAAACTAGTGATTCATAAACTAGTGATTCACAGAAATTTTAAAAAATTCAAATTTAAACTATTCAAATTTTCAAGCTAATGGCACTAATAGAAAGTTTATAATTTTTGTGACCTAAAAGAAAAAAGAAGTCACTAAAAAATTATAAGTATTTAGTTCTAAGTAGAAATGAAAAAATAATGGCACTAGTAAAATTAATCACAAACTTGAGATTCACACAAATTTCAAAGAATTCAAATTTTAACTATTCTAATTAGAAAACTAATGGTACTAACAGAAAGTTTATAATTTTTGTGACCTAAAATAAAAAAGAAATCACTAAAAAACTATAAGTATTTAGTTCTAAGTAGAAACGAAAAAATAAATAGAAAAAAAGAAAAAAAATGCCACCTGCTGGGCCAGCACGGCTTGAATACGACTAGAAACCCAACATTGGGCCACGATTCAGGCCCACAGTAGGCCCAGTAGGCCCACAGGCATTGCAGTGTCCAATTAGGCCCATAAGCCTGCATTTCAGAGGAGTTCGAGCGGGAAGAGGCAGCGGAGCTTATAAACAGGTGTCGGTCGCTCTCAACTAGCGAGGTGGGACTAAACTCCCACCACTGCGCCAGCATAAGGCCGTTGGTCCCGGTTGGTGGCACCAACCGGGACTAAAGGGGGAATTGGTCCCGGTTGGTGCGACGAACCGGTACCAATGACCCCCTTTAGTCCCGGTTGGTGCCACCAACCAGGACCAAAGGCCGCCGCTTCCCGCCCTTTGGGCTGCCGAAAAGTGGCCTTTGGTCCCGGTTGGTGGCACCAACCGGGACTAATGCCCACCTTTAGTCCCGGTTTCTGTCACGAACTGGGACCAATGCTCTGCCTATATAAGCAGCACTCGTGAAATTTTGGTTCAGTTCGTTCTTCCCCGCCCTCCCGACGCCGCCAGGCTGCCCGCCATATCCGCCTCGTCGTCGCCGTCGTCGCCCCGCGCCGCCCCGTCGTCGCCGTCGTCGCCCCACGCCGCCCCGTCGTCACCCCGCGCCGCCTCGATCGATGCTGTCGCCACCCCCCGCCCCGCGACGCCGCCCCGACCCGCCCCGACCCGCCCCTGCCCGTCGCCGAGCCGCCCCGCCCCGCCCCGCACCGCACCTCGCCGTCGTCGTCGCCGTCGCCGTCCCCGACACCGTCGCCGTGAGCAACTGATTTAATTTGATGTTACTAGTAGTTAATTGAGTTAGATTTTGTAAGATTTTTTTTGTAGTTCATAGACTTTTTTGTTAGATGTGTAGTAATTTAGATGTGTAGTTCATAGATTTTTCTGTTAGATTTTTTTCATATTGTGTAATTAATTTGTTCATATTGTGTTAGATTTATTTATGATTTTTTCTGTTGTAATTTAGATTTATTAATGATTTTTTTGTTCATAGTATTTTCTTTGTCAATTTATTGTGTATGTATAGGAAAATTGTGAATGATATATGTCATTTATGAATATGTTCATATTTAGAATAGAGGAAAAAGGAAAAAAATAAGAAGAGAAAGTGTTTAAAGAATTTGTTAGAAAAATAATAGAACTATAGTTAAACTAGTTTATTTTTAGTAAGTCGTACTATTTTATTTTATTTATAGTAAGTGCTTCATATATAGTTGAACTAGCTAGTTGATTTAATAAACTACTTTATTTAACTATATATAGAAGTAGTTCCCGCATCGACGTCCACCGCCCGCGACGATACTAGCTGTGTTAGTGATGCTATATGTATGATAGTATTCGAGGAGATGATGTACTTTTGCTTATAATTGAATACATGCTAATTTGAATACTACTTTATTTTATGATTTGGTTTTGCTTGTTGAATGCTTATATTGGAAAAGTACTCCTACTTTGAATGCTAAAATTGGAGAGCACTAGTACTACTTAGAAAGTGTTTAATGGAATTAGTTAGAACTAGGTAAACTTGTTTATTTTTAGTAAGTACTACATTATTTTATTTATAGTAAGTGCTTAGTAGTTGAACTAGTTGATTTAATAAAACTGGTTTATTTTACTATAGAAGTAGTTTATTTTTAGCAAGAAAATTAATAGAACTAGTTTATTTTTTTAGTTAAAGCAATTATTCCCGCATCGACATGGACGATGCCTATCCCGCATCCTCGTCGTCGAGTCGGGGGCGGACGACACCTGCTTGACCAGATGGGCCATGTCCGGGACTGGGCTCCGCCGGGGTGGTACTGGGAGGCGCTACCTTCCAGGGGGCGTAGCTTGGTGAGGAGCCAGCCCGTCGTTGACCAGATCCTTGTTTGGTGGCGGTCGCGTGGGCCAGTGACGGTGCAGAGACTTTTCCGGGGGGCGTAGCTTGGTGAGGAGCCAGCCCGTCGTTGACCCGATCCTTGTTTGGTGGCGGTCGCGTGGGCCAGTGACGGTGCAGAGACTTTCGGACACCGCGGAGGTGGTACGTCACCGTGTCAGTGAGGAGGACCAGCACGTCCGTCGGTACATGGTTGCGTTGGAGGGCAGGTTCGAGAATACCTGGCAGGTTCTTCAGGGATCTCACTGGAGCTATGATCCTATGATGGTTCCTTCCCTTTGGGTGTCCACCGCCCGCGCCGATACCCGTCGGGCGCTACTGTTCTAGCTGTACTGGCGATATGTATGATATATAGTATTCGACGTGTATTAGTGATAATATTCGATGTACGGACAAATGGAGATGATGTAGTTTTTCTTATAATTGAAGGCATCCTAATTTGAATACTACTTAATTTTGCGATTTGATTTTTCTTATTGAATGCTCAAATTGGAGAGCACTATGCAAGGCATATGCATATGATTAGTTGAATAATAATGATCTAATTTAGTCTTTGAATTATGAACGTATAGGAAATGTCATCATCGGACGATGAAAGTCTCCCCGGGGAGTGCGACTGGTGCCACGACGATCGAGGTGAGTGCGACAGGCCTCACCTGGACGATGGTCGGCGCTTCAGCATTAAGCTCGAGGAGACCTTTGAAGTTGAAACGGTACGCAACGACGACAAGTGTTTTTTTCATAATTAAGCATGACTTCAACTATTTCAACGTGTAATTCTCATCTTTTACAATTCGAGTATAGTTGATCCCATGCCATGCAAGACGCTATGTCTTGGAGAGGATGGATTTTGAAGACCATGAAAATTTTGAAACGAAGAAAATTCACCTAAGGGCCCATCATGATGTGGATTTTGAAGTAAAGTTGTTTAATGCTGAGAGCGTAACCCATTTTGGTTGCAAAAATTGGGAAGCATTTTGCAAATCGTATGGTTTTGATGAGGGTATGCTTGTCACCATGGATCTTGGTGATCCTGAAATCGAGCAAGACAATATGGACATTTGGGTCCTTGTTGATACTCCTCCAGTTCTACCGCTATGTGAGTTTCTCAAACATAGTTAATTATTAATAGAACTTATATTGTTCATTTCAAAATAGTTGACAGCTTATTTCCATTGACAGCTTATTTTGGAGTATCAAAGAATGTGCAGAATATGGTAGATAGAACTTACTACACCGATGGCTCTAACTTAACTTACAAGGAGAAAACTCATCTAGTTGGATTTTGTAATGATATTGAGAATTACAATATCTACAATCGAACTCCTCAACATTATGGTCAATACGTGCCACTAGTGCACGTGTTGAACTACGGTAACTACCATGGAGATACCCTGGTAAGTTTTTTTACTATTACGACATCCGTGCATCTTTTTGCATACTTCTAAAACTAGTACATCATTGCTAACTACGAAGTTATTACTATGTTTTTCAACATCTTATCCCAGAGGATTGTGTGCCTCATTTGATGTATCAGAATGGCGGCAGCCTTCATGTTTTGAACATATATCCAGGTCATCCTACGAATCTCAACTGTCCATACCGGATTTCTAAAAGAAGTGGAGACATGACAGTCAAAGGATGGAAAAAATGTATGGACAGTCGTAAGGAGCTTCTTGGAAGCAAAAGGAAGCGAGGCGCAAGAATTGGAGACAGGATGATCTCCATTCTTCATAATGGAGAGTCAGGGTCTATATTGTTTTATGCTATTTTACCTTAAGTGTGTTTAGGTTCGTTCCAACCTGATACTGATGATCATGTGCTAAGAACAATTATGTAGGGTTGGGTTCGATGACTATGAGGATGATGATCGTATGACTTATTATTAATAACGAGTAGAATTTGTATGATGATGCTTGATTAATTAGTAGGACTTGTTATTATATATGATGATGTATGATGCGAGCATGCATGAGTTATTATATATATATATATATATGTATCTGCAGGTGAAATGAACATATGTAGTCCTTGCAAGGACTACATATAAGAGAGGATACTTCTCTCTATTAGCTAGCTAATAACAACCTAAAAATAACTCCCTAAACCCCTAAAAGAGCCACTTTAAAAAAAAAACCTTAGCTCCAGCCAGCTGCTGACTCGTGAAAGCCTTTTGGTTCCGGTTCATGTCATCAACCGGGACCAAAGGCCCCCTGCCTGGGCTGCCGGCAGCGGCCACGTGGAGGCCCATCTGTCCCGGTTCTGGTTTGAACCGGGACTAAAGGGTGAGGGTATTAGTAACGACCCTTTAGTCCCGGTTCAGGAACCGGGACTAAAGGCCCTTATGAACCGAGACAAAAGGCCGGTTTTCTACTAGTGAAGATCGTCGAGGATGCACTGCAAGGCTCGGGGTTCAGCTTCGCCGTCGTAGGGTCCTCCTCGTGAATGTACTAGAGACATGCACGGGTGCATGCATGATGTTGGCTTGATAAAACAATGTAGAACAGAAACTCTATCCCCCTCCCCTCCCCTCGCGTCGTCCTCCCCAGGGCGACCCGAGGGCCCCTAGGGTTTCCCTAGGCGCCGTCCCCTCCACCCCTTCCCCCTGCCATCACCCGAGGGAGTCGTCGGGCATCGCCTGGGCGACTGCCGATGATGGTGGCGGCGGGGCTTCGTCGCTTCGCCCGCTGTGGCATTGGACCTCGGAAGCCTGGGCGGCGGCCCGGTCGACGAGGCGGCGCCGTCCTTCGGCTGGCGGCGCGTGCGGGAGGTGATGGCCGGCCCCCTTGGCTGCTCGGGCAGCGAGGTCCCGGCGGGTAGTGGTCGCGGCGCGGCGAGGTTCCTCCTCCTCTGCTCCAGATCTGAAGGTCAGGTTTTTCCCCTCTCTGCTCTCCTCACTGGATTCGTCTGATTCAGGGCCTCTGGTCGCTGGATCTGGTGTCGGCGGGGTGATCCCCGAGCAGGTGGTGCTGGACGAGCCCGGGGGAAACCCTTGTTGGTATTTCCAACGCGGTGGCGGCGCCGCCCTTTTGCGTCGTTCTGCTCGTTGGAGTCGCAGTCGTGGGCTCTCCTCCACACCCCGGCCATGCCTCCCGGGCAAAAGCTCGAATCCCGGCCTAGGATGGGCGGCGGCGCCTGGTGCGTCGTGTCCTCCTTGGAGGCGCCGTCTGGGGAAGTTTGGTGCTTTGGGGGCGTGTAGCAGTTGAAGGTGGGTGCCTGGCGTTTGTGGAGTCCGTGGCGTCCCTTCTCTGCCGGTTTCAGATCCAGCCACAAGTGCTCTGCGGTGGTTGTCGGTGTCCAAACCGGCGGATCTCGGGTAGGGGGTCCTGAACTGTGCGTCTAGGCGGCTGGTAACAGGAGACAAGGGACATGATGTTTTTACCCAGGTTCAGAACCTCTCGATGGAGGTAAAGCCCTACTCCTGCTTGATTAATATTGATGATATGGGTAGTACAAGAGTGGATCTACCACGAGATCAGAGAGGCTAAACCCTAGAAGCTAGCCTATGGTATGATTGTTGTTCGTCCTATGGACTAAAACTCTCCGGTTTATATAGACACCAGAGAGGGCTAGGGTTACACAGAGTCGGTTACAATGGAGGAGATCTACATATCCGTATCGCCAAGCTTGCCTTCCACGCCAAGGAAAGTCCCATCCGGACACGGGACGAAGTCTTCAATCTTGTATCTTCATAGTCCGAGAGTCCGGCCAAAGGTTATAGTCCGGCTACCCGGACATCCCCTAATCCAGGACTCCCTCAGTAGCCCTTGAACCAGGTTTTAATGACGATGAGTCTGGCGCGCAGATTGTATTCGGCATTGCAAGGCGGGTTCCTCCTCCGAATACTTCATAGAAGATTTTGAACACAAAGATAGTGTCCGGCTCTGCAAAATAAGTTCCACATACTGCCATAGAGATAATTGTATTTACACAAATCTAATCTGCTGATGTATTCCGCAGCGTGACATCACACCACAGCCAAGCCTTTATTTGAATCGTTTTTACTGTCCCACCTTAGCGCGTTTAGCGAGGCGATCTCCTTGGCATGTCTTGTCAAAGCAGAGATCGTGTCTCCTTATTCCGGGATTCTCATCAATACGGGCGTGAGTAACCCAACCGTGCCATCAGTGGCGGAGGCGGAGCCAAGGGGGGGCGAGCAGGGGCCTGCCCCCCCCCCCCTAATGATCGACAATTTTGCTAGGAGCTACGAGTAATTAGCAATGAGATTGGATTAATCTACGTACTTGGCCCCCCCTACGTACTTGACGGACAGAGTAAAAACAATTCTGGAGAAAGGAAGGCCATAGAAAAGCCCACTAATGGCCATGACCTCCTTCCATATCTAGTACTAACTACTAGCCCATTAGGCCATGACGCTACCCTAAAAGAATAGGTTAGCCCCCCGCGTGATTAAGGCTGCTAGCCGCCGTCGCTGCTCCTTCTTGCCTCACTAATCATGATTAGATTTAGTCTGATTAAACTAGGCGACACCGGCTCCGCGTTGGGAAATCCTTCATATTACACTCCAATTCTCCGATGGTCAAGCCAGCTAGTCAATTCGACCGGAGTATTGTCTATTAGTCTCTCAACCCTCATCTTATGTACAGTGAAATTGTCCATCCAATTTTTAATTATCTTGATTGTGTGATCTACTATGCTATTGATCTTAATTTCTTTGATTGTGTAATCTGCAGATCGGTTATGAATAGAACAACGTCGCCAAACACCTTAAGGATTAATTCGATTGTAAGGGCATGTCCAATGGGTCGCCCTAGCCTGATGCTCCACACGCCAGGTAGGCTCGGACTCCACCGTGGCGATTCAAACCAGTGCTCCGCAGGTGTCAGAGTCTCAGGCGGCCTCTCCATGAAAAAGCGAGAGAGAGAAGAAAAAGGGAAGAGAGAGATAGGACAAGAGGAAGAGATAGGAAAATGTAAAAAATGGGAAAGGGGCAACAGCTCACGTCATGCGGCCACACACGGGTTGGATATATGTGAAGCTGAACGGTGGTTTCAGTCCCATGCGCTGATGTGGATGAGCTGGGGCAGCACGATGGTGCTGCTTCCACTGTACATGCCCTAAGCCTGTTGTTTCAGTTGCTCTATCTATTGATAATCTAAACTGCAAGTTATTAATCCAGTCCAAGGGGAGACGACTTGCTTCAGAATTGCATGATAATTTCCACTAAAATTTAATTACCCATCAACTAAGTTATGATCTGAGAAAGTTTTTTTATTGTATTGAAATTTGCCAGGCCAAATTTAAACGAATACAATTGTATCAATGTTCTAGTTACGCACACTTTTTTTAGCACTAGAGAATTTTTTTTCCAACTTGCCTTGGGCCCCCCTATACCCAAATCCTGGCTCCGCCCCTGCGTGCCATTGATTACGACGCTTGGGAGATAAGCGAGTTTTACCAGGCTAGTGAAGACGCATAGTTTCGTCCGCCCATATAAGGGGATAAGGATCCACCTTTTCATCCACGCCTTCTTCCTCCTTTGCTCATCCATTTCCGCGCACTTGAGCTCCAGCGCCCGAATCCGCATCTCCCGCCTCAACCTTCTCCAACTATGTCCGGAGCGGGAGGCAGGTGGATGGTCTCCTCCGTCATGGAGGGACACATCAAGAAGATGAGGAAAGCCGGATACTTGTCTAACGACATCGCGCATCGGCTTCCAGACGAGGGGCAGCTCATCCCCACCCCCAGGCCCCATGAGAGGGTGGTGTTCCTCACCCATTTCCTCCGCGGACTAGGCTTCCCTCTCCACCCATTTGTCTGGGGGCTCATGTTCTACTACGGCCTGGACTTCCACGATCTGGCCCCAAATTTTATCCTCAATATCTCGGCGTTTATCGTCGTGTGCGAGGCTTTCCTTTGCATCCCGCCCCACTTCGGCTTATGGATGAAGACCTTCAATGTCAAGCCGGAGGTTATGGGCGGCCGCCAGGCGGAGTGCGGAGCCGCCATGGTAGGCAAGATGCCCAACGTCCTATGGCTCGAGGGCTCCTTCGTGGAGACCCTAAAGGGGTGGCAATCGGGGTGGTTCTACATCACCGAGCCGCGTGACCCTGAATGGGTCGCAGCCCCCGAGTTCCGATCCGGAACCCCTACGCGGCTCACCTCCTGGAAAGAGACGGGCCTGTCGTGGGGTAAAGAAGGAGAGCTGACCGAACTCCAAACATGCGTCCAAAACCTGGTGAGCAAGAAGCTCAAACTTGTCAATGTAGTCCAGGTCATGCTCATCCACCGGATCCTCCCGTGCCAACAACGGGCTTTCAGCTTGTGGGAGTTCGATTCGGCCCAGCACCGAACTCTGAGCAGGCTCTTCGACACAACATACGAAGATGCATGGAAGGCGCTATTCAAAGGCACGGAGGCTCCCGCATCCGCTACCAAGGATCGCGGATTCAGCGCGCAGTGTCAAGCCAGCGCGGTAAGCTGTTTTACCTTTTACAGTATATTTTATCTTTCATAGTTTGACTCTATGTGGGATCTAAGCCCCAATACCTTTGACAGGACTGGCAGAGGACGGCCGGACAAATCAACTGTCCGACTCCTTTGCCCGAAGACCCAGCGGACGCCCGTTTGACGGAGCTGCTGGTTCCGGTACCTTACGTGGTGCCGGAGGAGAAGGCCAAGAAGAAGGCCACGGTGGTGTCGGATTCATCGTCCGATGACTCCGAGACGCACTCCTCCCGCGAAGACGAGGAGGAGGAAGAAGAGGCCTCTCCCCCTCCAGCGGGGGGAGGAAAGAAAAGGAAGGCCGCCCCAACTGGGGAGGCCGGAGGGTCCAAGAAGGGGAGGACCCTTCCTCCGGACTACTCCACCAACGTCGACGACGGCGAAGAGGAGTGGCCGCTCAGGGCCAAGCCCCTGGCGAAGTCGTAAGTATTCGGACACCAGAGTGATTCATAGTGTTCCTTCATTGCACTGCTTCTCCTTACGCCGAATATAATTATGCAGTCCGCCCAAAGCCCGGCTCGATGCATCGTCGAGCGGTTCCCTGGATTCGTCGGATGTGAACAGCACTTCGCTTCCGACCGCCTCCTCCCCTCACCCTATGGACGGCGTCGAGGTATTGTACCAAAAGGTTCCAAACCAAGGGGAGGTAGTCCTGGAGGCGCCACAAGGCGACATTCCGGACTCCAGGCGCAAAGGGGGCAAGACTCCCAAGGGTCCCAAGTCCGGCCTTGGGCCAGACACCGCGCCGGAACCTTCAACGTTTTCGGACTCCGACAGGCAACCTCCTTCCAAGAGGAGCAATCCTACCGAGCCGGTGACCTCCTTCCAACCGGAGGCACCGGATAATTTGCTGGAGGTGCTTAACGGCACCTCCATCAACGAGGAGCACCGTACTGTAATGAGTACGGTGATCCAGAAGGTTCAGTCCGCCAAGAGAGGACTGACTGAAGCCTGTGCCAGCCTTCTAACAGGCTTTGAGGTATGTATCTAAGATATGTAAAAATATTACCGCATAGACAGTAGCCCCTGATGCTCAGTTTGGTGTTCAGAAAGAAAAGCCGAACTGAGGATCTAAAAAATATCCGCACGAGTCTAACATAAGTGTGTCAATATGGGAATGCAGGCCGCGCTGCTAACCTCTGCCGCACTGACTGCAGAGGTGGATGCGTTAAAGCAGAGCCTCGAGCGGTCCGAGAACGAACTCGGCCTTGCCAAGAAGAAGCTCGAGGAGAAGGAAGGTAAGTAATACCTTATGTAAGTATATAGAAAAGATGTGGTTGCAAAAAATGACAGGATCAACGTGACTATTGCAGGGGCCACAACCGAGGTGGCGACCCTGAAGCAAGGGCTATCCGAGGCCAAAGATAAAGCGGCCGTGGAGCGCACAGAGCGAGGAAAGTAGGAGGCGCAGGTGGAGGAGGTGCAGAAAGAGCTCTAGGCTCTTGTGAAAAAACACGAGAGTTTAGAGCTTGACTCAAAGACGCGAGAGTCCGAGCTCGCGGCAGCCCTCGACAGTGCCAAGTCTGCCAAAGCCGAAGCCCAAAAGGCCCTCCAAGAAATTGAGGCGATGAAGAAGATAGCGGCGGGTAAGGCATTCTTTATGCAAAGCAAGCAAGTGAAAGTGAATTACTTCTTACTTACCCGAGTTCGGAGCTCTCCAGGATCATTTGCAGATTTGCCCCGCAGCGTGTCAGATGCCGCCGCCTTCTATCGAGCCGAAGAGGGGAGCTCGATGGAGAAGGTGTTCTGGTCTCAGTATGCTGAGACCGGACACCCGGTGCCCTTGAGCGACCAGCTGAAGCAGCTGGTCGAGCTCCATAAGGTGGCCGAACAGGCCATGAAGGGTCTCATAGTTCGGCTGTGGCCTGGGGAGGCCATGCCTGGGAGCTACTTCGGGCTGGTGAGGCGGCTGGTGGATGCCTGCCCAAGGCTTGAAGTCATCAAGCGCTCCGTATGCATCGAGGGTGCCCGCAGGGCTCTTACCCGTGTTGAAGTACACTATGGCAAGATGGATGCTGAGAAGCTGGTGAAGGATGGGCCACCGCAGGGCAAGGAGCATCGCCACCCGGAAGCATATTATCAGGGCGTCCTGAAGGGTGCCCGCCTTATGGCGGATGAATGCTCCAAAGATGTAATTTTTAAGTAAATTCGCGTTTATGATCCTGTACGCTGAAAACTTGTTCATATGCGCTAAGCAACGCTTTTTGAATTTAAAATATTACCTTCTGTGCGGCCGTTTATTAAATCTGAGAGATGGCGAGTCGTCGGCTTCTGCCCCCGAGCCACTAGTGCTGGGGTGTTCGGGATAGACCTGAGCGCTCTTTTTCCCATTTTTGGGTCCTTCGAGGGAGGCGCTCAGCACAAGAACAAGGCAATCGGACTATAATGCTTGAACACTCTCACTTAGCCATAGAATTCTATAATTTTAAATCTCGGCGAAGCCCCTAGTATTCGAAAGACCGAGTTCGGGGCGCTATCCACGCCTAGGCCGGACAAAGCCGACTCCTCGCTCTAAGCGGCATAAGTCTTTAGGGACTCGAAACCTCTCGAACAGCGACCAGCTCTCGCCCTATCATGACGGTCAGTTTTAGCTTTTTCTACTGAGGTGCTGAACCCAGCTCAACCGGGGCACAATCGCAGTAGTTCTCCTAGCGCTACCTTAGCCGATATAACGGAACGTAAGGTACCAAAACATAGGAGCCGGGCAAACCCAACTATTGACCCAAGACATGATTCGGAGCTGATGCATATAATGCTATAAGTTCGGAGTGCCGCACTTGTTAAAGTGTTCGGACTTCTCATGCTGTATTATGGGGTTCTTGAGCCCCTGGCATATTAGCCATTCCAAAGTGTACGGGTGCGTAATGTCATAACTAAACATGTAGAAAAAAGGAATGAATAGAGAATGCAATAATAAGCTGAAGCTAAGCATTGTTTATTCAAAAGGTTGCGGCAAAAGCAGAACGATACAAATAGTGCAATAAGCAAGAGATGGGACTATTTAACATGTCCCTTCCAGGGGCGGGCTGCGGAATGGTATGTGAAACATGTATGCTGCTCGTTATAGAGACCACCTGGGAGTTCCATAGTGCGGCGTAGCTTTCTACTTCCCTGGTTGTTGTATCGTTTGTGCGGCAATTGTACATCCGACCAGGTCCTCCGAAGAGTGGAGTCCTGAAAGTAAGAAAAAATGACAAAATCGGCAGCCCCTAGTGCGGTTAAGCCGCGTTTTGGGCGTGCCATGACGGTGCCCCTCCCCCTGTGCCCATGGTATTTTCAAAGCATAATTATGTACACGTAGCACTGATTTCGCCGTATCGCAAGGGCTGGGGTTGGGGCCGCATTGCTACGCTTTTTCAGAACGTGCCAGGTGGTCTTGTTGTAGGTTACTCCGGGCGCGCTTGACGGTGTCCGGACGTTTAATAGCCGGACTGGAGAATTGCCTTGAGAGGCTGCTTTGTACTTCCGCTGCGAGGGCCGCCGTATGCTCCTCCGTTCGAAGAGAGCGTTCGGTGTTTCCATTGACCGTAATGACTCCTCTAGGGCCTGGCATCTTGAGCTTGAGGTATGCATAGTGTGGCACCGCATTGAACTTTGCAAATGTGGATCGTCCGAGCAGTGCGTGATTGCCACTGCGGAACGGGACTATGTCAAAGATTAACTCCTCGCTTAAGAAATTATCCGGGGATCCGAAGACCACCTCAAGTGTAACTGAGCCTGTACAGTTGGCCTCTACACCTGGTATGACGCCTTTAAAGGTCATTTTTGTGGGTTTAATCCTTGAGGGATCTATGCCCATTTTCCGCACTGTATCCTGATAAAGCAGGTTCAGGCTGTTGCCGCCGTCCATAAGGACTCTAGTGAGGTGAAATCCATCAATGATTGGGTCTAGAACCAATGCGGCGAATCCGCCATGGCGGATGCTAGTGGGGTGGTCCCTTCGATCAAAAGTGATCGGGCAGGAGGACCACGGGTTGAACTTTGGGGCGGCAGGCTCCAACGCGTATACGTCCCTTAGCGCACGCTTCCGCTCCCTCTTGGGGATGTGGGTTGCGTATATCATGTTCACCGTCCGCACTTGTGGGGGGAAGCCCTTCTGTCCACTACTGTTCGGCGGCCCGGGCTCCTCCTCGTCGTCGCTATGTAGCCCCTTGTCTCTGTTTTCGGCATTTAACTTGCCGGCCTGCTTGAACACCCAACAATCCCTGTTGGTGTGATTGGCTGGTTTTTTGGGGGTGCCATGTATCTGGCACGAGCGATCGAGTATTCGGTCCAAACTGGACGGGCCCGGAGTATTTCTTTTGAATGCCTTTTTCCGCTGACCGGGTTTAGAGCCTCTGAATCCGTCATTAACTGCCGTATCTTCAGTATTGTCGCTGTTAATGCGGCGCTTGTGCTTGTTGCAACGCGACCTGCCATTGCTGTCCTTGGTATCTGAATTACCAAGGCTCTTGGTCATGTTATTGCTACGAGCTAGCCAGCTGTCTTCTCCCGCGCAAAAGCGGGTCATGAGTGTCGTGAGGGCTGCCATGGATTTCGGCTTTTCCTGTCCAAGGTGCTGGGAAAGCCACTCGTCATGGATGTTATGCTTGAAGGCTGCTAAGGCCTCTGCGTCCGGACAGTCGACGATTTGATTTTTCTTGGTTAGGAACCGTGTCCAGAATTGTCTGGCAGATTCTTCTGGCTGCTAAATTATATGGCTCAGGTCATCGGCGTTTGGTGGTCGCACATAGGTGCCCTGGAAATTGTCGAGAAATGCGGCTTCCGGGTCCTCCCAACAACCAATTGATTCTGCTGGCAAGCTGTTAAGCCAATGCCAAGCTGGTCCTTTAAGCTTGAGTGGGAGGTATTTGATGGCGTGTAGATCATCGCCACGGGCCATGTGGATGTGAAGGAGATAATCCTCGATCCATACCGCAGGATCTGTTGTGCCATCGTATAATTCGATGTTTACGGGTTTGAAACCCTCTGGGATTTGATGATCCATTACTTCATCTATGAAGCATAGTGGGTGTGCGGCACCTCTGTACTGGGCTATATCACGACATAGCTCAAATGAGCATAGTCTGCTGTGTTCGGCCCGGCCGGATTTACTGTATCCGGCATGACGGTTATCGTCTCGTGTCGTGGGGCGCCCGCGCGATCCGTAGATCGATCTTGTTTGCCTTGCTTTGTCCTCCAACATATCTCGCAGGTCTAGCGCATTTCCCCGTGCCTTGGTATTTTTGAGCGACGCCGGGGTGCGGCTTGAGTGGAGGGCCGAGAGGCCTCTCTGTCGTGGCCGCGAGGTAGCCGGTCAGCCACATCATGCGCTGGTGATGTAGGTTTAAGTGCTTCCTCCTCTAATCGGGGTAGCAACCTGCGCTTTGGGTAGCTCTTGGAGGGGCGTTCGAGTTCGTATTCCTCGGCCGCAAGGACTTCAGTCCATCTGTCGGCTAGCAAATCTTGGTCAGCTCTAAGTTGTTGCTGTTTTTTCTTAAGGCTATTCGCCGTGGCCATAAGCCTGCGCTTAAAGCGCTCTTGTTCGACGGGATCCTCAGGCACGACAAATTCGTTGTCACCGAGGCTTGCCTCGTCTTCGGAGGGGGGCATGTAATTATCATCATCTTCCTCCCTGTCTGCCGCTCTCTCAGGGGGGCTGGCTTCTCCATCCTCCTGCGCTGAATCTTGCTGGAGGGAGTTGTCTTCGGCACTATCTGGGGTGTTATTATCTCCCATGCCGGTATCACCGTTTTTTCTTTGGCGGGACTTAGAGCGGCGCCGCTGATGCCGGCGCTTAGGTTGCTTCTTGGAGGGGTGATCCCTCGTTGTTCCGTCGCCATCGTCTTCTTTGGGTGTATCCACCATATATATGTCGTATGACGAGGTGGCTTTCCAGTGCCCTATAGGCGCTGGTTCCTGTTCGTCTCCTACATCGTCGTCCATACCATCGATGTCTTCGGAGTCGAAGTCTAGCATGTCGGTTAAATCATCGACAATGGCTACGAAGTGGGTGGTGGGTGGGCATTGAATCTCTTCATCGTCCGCATCCCAATCCTGCCGGTCATAATCCGGCCTGGACTCTCCTGATAAAGAGAGAGACCTTAGTGAATTCAGAATGTCGCTGAAGGGCGAGTGCTGAAAGATATACGCGGCGGTGAAATCCATGATCGAGTCCGAAGAAAAGTCTGGCACCCTGGAGTCACGGGCTTCGCAGAGGATAAGACTGGTGTTCGGCTCGATCGCCGTAGAGACTGCAGCCCCCGAGGCGATGTCTAGCCACCCGTCCTCGATCGGCGCAGTTGGCTCCGAACTAAGGGTCGGAGCTGACGCGGGCGCGGCCTCCAGGGCACTGTTCGGCGGCAGAGCTAGATCATGCCCATCGTGACAGTGCGGCGCGCTCGGCTGTGGCTCGAATCTGTCGAAGATCAAGTCTCCGCGGATGTCAGCCGTGTAGTTCAAACTTCCAAATTTGACCTGATGGCCAGGGGCGTAGCTTTCGATCTGCTCCAGATGGCCAAGCGAATTGGCCCGCAGTGCAAAGCCGCCGAATACGAAGATCTGTCCAGGGAGAAAAGTCTCACCTTGGACCGCATCGCTGTTGATGATCGGAGGAGGCATCGGGCCTAAAGATGACGACACAGAACTCTCAATGAAAGCACCAATGTCGGTGTCCAAACCGGCGGATCTCGGGTAGGGGGTCCCGAACTGTGCGTCTAGGCGGCTGGTAACAGGAGACAAGGGACATGATGTTTTTACCCAGGTTCGGACCTCTCGATGGAGGTAAAGCCCTACTCCTGCTTGATTAATATTGATGATATGGGTAGTACAAGAGTGGATCTACCACGAGATCAGAGAGGCTAAACCCTAGAAGCTAGCCTATGGTATGATTGTTGTTCGTCCTATGGACTAAAACTCTCCGGTTTATATAGACACCGGAGAGGGCTAGGGTTACACAGAGTCGGTTACAATGGAGGAGATCTACATATCCGTATCGCCAAGCTTGCCTTCCACGCCAAGGAAAGTCCCATCCGGACACGGGACGAAGTCTTCAATCTTGTATCTTCATAGTCCAAGAGTCCGGCCAAAGGTTATAGTCCGGCTACCCGGACACCCCCTAATCCAGGACTCCCTCAGTGGTGTTTGCAATGTCTTAGCGGGTCGGCGCCCTCGAGTATGGGCGAAAGGGGATCGGGTTCCCCTTCCCAGCAGCAACAACACCGCAGGTGCCGATTTGGCTGGTTCTTGAGTTCCTCGTTCCTAATCTTCGCCATGTGGCTCGACAGCTTCTTCCTTTCGGCGACTCTCCCGGCGGCTTTCCCTCTTCCATCGGTCTCCTTCGGCGCCTGCGTTGCAGCTTGCGTGTGTGTGCTCCGGCATGATGTGGTTGGCCCCATTGCTGGCCCGGTCTTGAGACCAACCTATGCTCTAGCTCTCGGGTGAGCGTCTCTACACTTCGACGGTGCAGAGCCTTCGAGCCTAGGCGAGGGGAAGGGATCCCCTTCGGTGTTAGAGAAGGCATGTGTTGTGTCATCTCCAGTTTCGGGTATCAGCCATGTGCCCGATCTATTTTGGCGGTTGCAGATCCTCGCGGCTTCTTCATAGTCGTTTCAGGGCCTTTGTGTAGAGGGCTTATCCTCAATTGGCTGTTCTTCAATGTAATTTTCCGTTCGCTAGTTGTAGGTGTAGCATAGTAAGCTGTTCTTCTTTCTCCCTTGTATCCTTTAGTCGTTGCCTTGTTCGTGGTCTGCTCTTGTACTCCTGGTCGGTTGATGGCTTTGTTCATTCAAAGTCGGGCTCCTCTGGAGCCTTCGTTCCAAAAAAAAAATAAAACATTGTACCCTGGATATGTTGAGCACTTTGTGGGCTGTGCTTATTCACTTTAGCTAGATTTCAGTCAGCTGAATATTAGTTTTGTGGTCAATCGATTTTCTCGCCCTTGGATTGGGCTTTAAGATTAGTGCAGTTTTTTTTCTGTCATATATATTGCTGGTGGTACTGGGCTGTTTGGATTCAACTCACCCTATTTTGGGTCAGTCCATTTCCTTCTTGGGCCGGATTTTGGTGTGTGCATGCTTTCTTCATGTGTTTTCTTTTATTTTCTGCATGTGTATGCTTTTATATTTTTATTTTTCAGTTGAGTTTTATTTTTTTCTTTACGTGTATTTTTGGATGTTGAGTGTGTAAATGTATACATGCAAATACTGCATGTACAAATTACATTAGAGTGGATACTTCACTCTTATATGTTTATTCTACATATTATTAAAAGTGCATTTTGTGCTAATTGTGTCGAAAATTTTGTTTTTTCATTTTCTTTATTCTCTAAGGGTAATACCAATGCTAATTTTTTTGTGCTAATTTTGTGCTAATTAAATACATTTTTCTATTATTATGTGTATGTATGCACGAAAGTACTATACAATGTGTGTGTAAATTATACTAGACTGCTAAACTTGCATTACTATATGTGTATTCGCTATATATTATAAAAAGTGCATTTTTCAATGTAAAGTTGTGTGCAATATTTTCTTTATTTTCTTTCTTCTTAAGAGTAATACCAATGTCATATTCTCTCTTATAAAGCTTTTTTTTGTTTCATTATGTTTAAAGTATACACGCAAGTATGATACACCATGTGTGTAAGTTATAGTAGAGAGCAAAAATTGCACTATATAATCTTTTCTTTTTGCATATTACAAATGTGCAATTTCAGGGCATACTTGTGTGCAAGTTATTTTTGAATTTTCTGTCTTCTTAAAGGGTTTTATTTTTCCCTAGAAACTTCACTATTTTGCTTTTGTTTTTGTTTTTATATTTTCTTTCTTCTTAAAGGGTTTCATTCTTACATAGAAAACCTCATTACTTTGTTTTAGTTTTTGTATCTTTTCTTAAAAGGTTACATTCTTCCATAGTAAACTTCATTATTTTGTTTTTGTTTTTTATTTTCTTTCTTCTTAAAGGGTTTCATTCTTCCCTAAAAACCTTCTTTATTTTGTTTTTGTTTATTTATTTTCTTTCTTCTTAAAGAATTTCAATCTTCCCTAGAAAATTTCATTATATTATTTTTGATTTTTATTTTCTTTCTTCTTAAAGGATTATTCTTCTAAATATTCATTATTTCATTCTTTTTATTTCTTTTTTCTTTTTTAACGGTAATACCAATATCATTGCACTATTATATGGTTATTCTTCCATATTATAAAAAGCGCAATTTCTGTGTAGATTGTGTGAATATTTTTCAGTTTATTATTATTATTTTCATCATGTTCTTCTTAAAAGGTAATACCAACACCAAGAATTCATTGTTTCTTAGACAACTTCATTTTTTATTTCTGTGTGTAGGTATACACGCAAATACTATACAATATGTGTGTAAATGACAATTTATGAGTAAATTGTCTGCAATTTTTTTCATTATTTATTTTATCTTCGTTTTCATTTTCTTTCTTCTTAAAGGGTAATACTAATGCCACTAATTCATTGTTCATTAGAAATCTTTATAGTTTGATTTTCTTTTAGTTTTTATTTCATTTCCTTTCTTTGTTATGGATAATACAATGCCACTAAGTCATTCCTTCTTAAAAAGCTTATTTCATTGCAAAATTCCACTATTATATGCTTATTCTTACATATTATAAAAAGTGCAATTTCTGTGTATTTCTATCATTATATGTTTTTATTTGTTTCAGTTTCTTAGAAACTTCATGCCAATGCCACTAATTCATTCTCCCTTAGAAACTTCATGTTTTTTCTTTTTCTTTAGTTTTTATTTTATTTGCTTCTTCTTTAAGGGTTGTAACAACTCCTTCTTATGAAACTTTCTTTTTGTGAAAATTCCACTATCATAAGCTTATTGTTGCATGTCATAAAAATGTGTAATATCTGTGTATGTTGTGTGCAAGTTTGTTCATTATTTGTTCTCGAAAATGTTAACGCCCACACGTGTGGGCGTTAGCCCACCCACACGCCTCCATCACCGTCCAGTAACTTCTGCACGAATCTTGGCACGAATTAGCTGATTTTGTATGCCACGTAGGACAACTTACGTGTGTGGTGTGTGAGAGAGGTCGCCCACACATCCGTTTTACTACACGGAGGGGCCGGTGTTTGGGCGTTTAGCAGTTCACCCACACACCAGTTTTCAGTCACGCACAAGGGCTGGTGTGTGGGCGTTTGCCATCTCGCCCACACGTCCGCCTCCTCTCCCACACCCAAGCTGCCAGTTGCCATGCGTTTTGCAGTGTACATGGCAACTGCCCTAATGTGATTGCAAGCAGATGGCAACTCTTTTTTTTTACCCGGACATGTCAGTTGCCATATGTTTGGCATGGTACAAGGCAAACTGCCCTAGCGTGCACGTAAGCAGATGGCAACTCTTTCTTTTTAAATGGCAACTGCCCTAGCGTGCTTGTGAGCACATGGCAACTCTCTCTTTTACCCGAACATATTTTTTGCCATGCCTTTTTTTGTAGTGCTATATGGCAACTGCCTAGTGTTAATAGGTGGCAACTCCTAAAGTTTTGAAATCATGGCAACTGCAGTAGACCAGACCACACATGGCAACAGTTGTAGTTGTCCAAAAAATGGCAATCTGGAACTTTGACCTGAGATGGCAACTGCAGTTGAGCAAACATGGCAACTGTAGTTGTCTGACATGGCAACCGTAGTTCAGCGACATGGCAACTGCACTTAAACGAACATGGACGAGGGTCCGGCCCATGGCAACTGCGGGGCGCGCGGTAAAGTGTCACATGGGGCGTGCGGGACCACGAGGTACGATGCCTGACGTACCGGGCGTGTGGGCGTTATCTATTTCGCCCACAAGCACGCGTGTAAGAGGGACCGGGAGGGGAAAAAAGAGGCGTGTGGGCGCTAGTTGTTTTGCCCACACACAGACGTATGGGCTGGTCCTCTTAGGCACCACACAGAACGTGTGGGCAGATTCCTTAACGCCCACACGTGTGGCAGTTAGCGGCGTCCTTTGTTTTAATGTGTTTCATTTTCTTCTTCTTAAATGGTAATCCCAATGCGACTAGTTCATTCTCCCTTAGAAAACTTTATATTTTGATTTTTTTAGTTTTTATCTCATTTCTAGCCTTCTCAAAGGGTGATACCTATGCCACTGATTCATTCTCCCTTAGAAAACTTCAATATTTTGATTTGGTTTAAGTTCTTATTTCATTGTCCTTCTTCTTTAAGAGTAATACCGATGCCATCAAGTCATTCCCTCTCAGGAACCTTTTTTTTGCGAAATTTCCACTATTCTACGTTTATTCTTGCATATTATAAAAGATCACAATTCATTTGTATACTGTGTGCAAATTTTGTGCGTATTTATTATTCCTTAGAAAACTTCATATTTTGATTTTGTTTGAGTTTTTATTTGATTTTCTTCTTCTTGAAGGATAATACCAATGTTCTTAATTCATTCCTTCTTATAAAAATATTTCTTGCAAAGCGACACTACTATATGCTTATTATTGCATATTATTAAACACACAATTTATTTGTAAATTATCTGCAATTTCTGTCATTATTTTTTATTTTAGTTTTCTTCTTAAAGAATATTACCATTGCTTCTAGATTTTTCCTCCTTAGAAAGCCTTTTCTGTTTTAGTTTTTATTTTAGTATAATAGTATAGGATGGTCAAAACCTGGTGCGTGGCCTTGTTCTGATCCAAAAGGAGTAATCTATCATGAGATCAAAACTTTCAATAGATTAAAATTTATAGGAAGGGACTGTAGTCAATAGCCCATGAACGTGCAGCCTTTGGTGCTGATCGCACTAGGCCCAGGCAGGTTTGGCCGAATGCTTTGCCAGCTGCTTGCTGTACGCATGAGTTTGGGGCTTTAACAAAATATTTTTTTTCTCTGGCCTAAGAAAAATTGACTGACCCAAACTAATTTCAGTCGACTGACTGGTAGTCGCTCCCGTGCTTATTTTCCTCACAGACAATTTCCTTGGCACAAGCCACCTATATTTACAAACACAAGGGCGTCCAAGCCACCTCTGCCAAATCGTGCCACATTAGTAACCGAGTAATTGTATGGAAACACAAAGGTGTCCAGTCCTTCGATTTTACATCGGAATATTGGATTGACAGATAAATAGGGCAGCTATTGGCAGTGAACTGGGAATCAGCTTCAGTAAGACAGACAAATCAGTGTTGGCGGCGATGGCATAATCGATGAAACAATTCTCGGCCATTCAAAGTATCTGATCAACTACAAGAAAATAATCTTTTTCACCAGTTTTCACTACTGATATCAGACAGGAGCACGAGCACTGATCTACTGAATATAGCCAAAGCCACAGGTGCAACATACTGCAATGCATCATACTACTACTCCAGCGGTGCAGGAACCTTCACGGTGGACGCGGTCGGGATCGGCGAGGATCGACGCGGCGGGGCAGTGCATCTCCTCTTAGCTTCTCCCAGCTCCATGTAAGCGATCTTCTTGCCGGCGGCATTGGTCGTCGCCAGCGCGGATGGGTTCGGCAGCGACGGCGGCGGAGCAGAGCGTTTCTTCCCAACCGCTTCCTTCGTAGCGTTTGCCAGCTTGACGGCGACAGCGCCGTTTGAGATGGAAGGGATCAGCGCGGATCGGCACGGTGACGGAGGGGCGGAGGACTTCTCGGGAATTCTCGCACTCGCTACGCCGGAAACATTCATGGTGGACGAGGTCAGGGTCCTCATCGCCCGCGGGACAAGGGGCCTCGTCGGAGCTTCTCCCAGGTCCAAGTAAGCGACCTTCTTGCCGGCAGCATTGGTTGTGGCGATTCTGGCGAACGGGATGAGCGCGGGTCGGTGCGGCGGCGGCGGCGGCGGCAGAGCAGAGCGTTTGTTTGCCACACCTTGGTTCCCTGCGTTGGCCCGGTTCTTGGTGACAGAGTTGGTTGACGTGGAGGAGATCAGCGCCGATTGGCGTGGCGACGGCGGCGCAAAGGACTTCCTTGCAACTCTGTCCCTCGCCGCGTTGACGACCTTCCTGCGGCGCTCGAGATCACGACGGATCTGGTCCTGCATCGTCATGAGAGCGGGCGTGTGCTGCAGGTTGCGGAGGAAGGACAGGAGGGATCGGCGAGGGTGTTGTGAGTTGCCGGGAAGCCCCTAGCTAGGCTTTTATCCGGCGGAGGATCGCCGAGGTGGAGTCGGACTCGAGGAGAGATGCGTGCGTGCCAAGCACTGCGTGAACCAGGAGGAATCGAGTTGCAAAGCTTCAGCTTGGAGCGATGCGTACGTACGTACGTACACGAATTCTGTAGCCTTTCCGTTGAAGATGCACAGTTTATTTCAGAGCCTTGTTAGGTGTAAAATCGTCGGCCTGCATACGTGAAGAGCCAGCTTGTTATAGGGGTGCAAAAAAAAAAAAAATTGCCGCTACAATACGTTGGCATGTTTACATTCGATCCTTGTTTACTCGGTGTCATCTTGAACTCGCAAAACTTTCGTACTAGGAGCATCTCCAATAAATCCCATAAAAACTCCCCTTGAAAGTAGTTTTATCGGGTGTCCTTTAAATTAGCAAATCTCAAAACAGGTTTTTGCCCAACTTTATAAATAAAGCAACAACCGAACAAAATACATGGCCGAATGATACAAGATGATGAGGTAGCCTTTAAACACTGTAGATCCTAAGATACTCGGATCACGCAGAACGCACTCGGCTACACTACCGACAAAGAACGTAGGAAGAAGAGCACACCGTCATGCTACGCCCTATAGCACCTAAGTTCCACGACAACACCCTGGGGGGGGGGGGGGGGGGGATGGTGCCACGTGTCATCGTTGCCGAGCCCAAGCAGACAACGGTTTTCAGGAAGAAAGCGACGTCCGCAAGCGTCGCCGTCGTCGGCGCAAAGCGCAGAGCTTTCGCTCGGCAGCTCCTCTGTGCGACCATGAGGTCACCAGGACAAGCGTGATGTGTCCTAATCCCCAGGTCCAGATCGTGGCATAGCCACTGCCAAGACTAAGGGCATGCCCGAGCCACCGGCCGCTACACCTCTCACCGTCCACACGACCAAGAGGAAAAGCCACCACCGCCGACATGGTGCCCGCTGGAGAGCTAACCATGCGGACCGCTGTCCGGAGCCGCCGCCCCGGCATCCATGTCCGAGACACCACTACCCGTGCACGCCAGGATGCATCAACCACAAAAGGAAGAGTAAAAGGGGCCTCCTTTCACTCCCAGCCCGGCATCAGTCACAGGGTCTGGGTCGATGCCTCCACGGTAGGAGCCATCCACGCCCGCGTCCCCAGCCAGTCCCGATGGACCGGGGGAGACACAACCCCGTGACTACCGATGGCAGTCGGCGAGCACACTCACACGGCGCCATGCCCATGGTCATCACGCCAATCTTCCCTGACAGAGAAGCGATGTCCCCGACCACTCCCAACGACCACCGCGCCCGCAAGGAACCACGGGCACAACTCCGATCTGCCTCGGGCCTAGATCTAGCATGCCCAAGCACGAACCCTAGATCCTCGCCTCCCCCGTTGCGCGTGCAGCTGGCACCACCGGCACCCGCCTAGCCCCCACCGTTGGCTTGGATCCAAAAGAAAGGAGATGGCCACCACCCCTGCACCGCCTTCTGGACCCCGGCCGCCGCACTACCGCAGCCACCACAAACTTACCCCGCCGCCCCGCGCCCGCTGTGACCAAGAGCAGCCACACAAGGAGCAGGAAACCACCTCCACCATTGGCCACCACTTTCGGCAAGCGGCACAACCGCCACCAGTCCGCGCCGCCTACTGGGCAGATCCGGCCACTGCAGCCCGGGCGCACTCCACCCTCCACGAAGCCCAACACGCCACCGCCACACCAGTACGCCGAGGCCACGCCACGGAACCCCTCGCCAGCACCGCGCTCAGGCCCGAGGGGACCGGCTCGCGCCATCACTTCACGCGAGAGGAAGGAGAACCCTCCCCTCCTCCCCCCCCCCCCCCCCGCCACCGCCGCTGGTCGGGCTTAGCCCGGCCGCGCCTTGGGGTGGCGGCGAGGGAGGAGGCCGGAGGAGGACGAGGCCTGGTGGCGGAGATCAAGGGGACCCTCCCCGTCGCCTCGCGGGGGCGACGCGGGAGGTATACGATCGGGGCTCGAGTCTGTAAATCCGATACATGTATATGTACGTGTGTAAATTAACAACATAAGGCAGAACTTTGAGGTTCTTTGCGAATGGTTTTTTTATATAAGTAGTTTACTATCATTTCCATTAAGTTAGAATTTAACATATAATCCTACTCAAAGAAACCAATGTCTTCGTCGACCCACAAGAATGCTCCCCCTTAACACACGTCTATGTGCATCAGTGCACATCCACATGTGTCCATGACGTGTGCAACAACGGGTCACACACGTCATGTACAGGTTTGTGCCATTGACTCACACACACCCATGGAACCGCAAGGCTTGGCTCGGATACCATTTGTAACCCCCTGACCATAGCCACTATTCCGGGCAGTTACACATGACGGGGTCTAGACTGGCCCCACACACTAACATTAGTCATTTCTAAACAGTTTGTCCTCACTTGTGCGGAATCGGGATCAACTTTCTAGTCAGTCGCTTATCCTCAAATCGCTTCAAGCATGGTTAACTTTGAGATTCTTTGTAAATGGGCTCCTGAAAAAGAAAGAATTTATTATTCAAGTGAGTAGTCTATCATTCTTATTAGTCTAGGATGTCACAGCCATGTCAAGAGAAAATCCCGAGCAATGACCAAGTCAAAGTCATGCACCCAATCTCAAATTAGAGACCTCAATTGATTGAGAGGGCACCAATCCTAGGGAACTTAGTGAATTAAAGGATTAATATGTGCAAAAACCAAAAATAAACGGTTGCTGCCATGTACCATGAAGAGGGAGGATCCAAGGAGGAACATTTAAACATATAAGGTTCCGGGACAACTCGTGCCCACGGAGCTCCCCCGATGTCATGCATTCCCTGCCGTTCGATCCTGGAAAGTCCGATCTTTGACTTCGTTCCATGCGTTGGATGTTCACTGGGTGTTTCGCTGCTCGTTTTTACCGCAGGATGACTTTGCATGGCCAATGACCGGTGGGCTCTTGCACCGCCCGTGTTGGCTGGGCGAACTGATTCGAGGTGCAGGTTCGCCCTCTCCCCACCCGCCGCGTGCGCGTCGTGCCGTCTGCAGGAGCATGGGGCAGGCCTCGCCCAATCCCCTCGCCCGCACCCCTCCCTCCCTCCTCTTCCCTGGTCAGCCGCCATTGATTGGAAACCCTAGCCCATTCTCCCAATCAACACAGCCGCCACTCCTCTCCCTCCTCCCTCCCTCACCACAGCCGCAACCTAGGGGCTCCGCCGTTCCTTTCTATGAGATCCACCGCCTCCCGAGGTCCTATCTGCCCCAGGTTGCGAGGAAGCCGCGGCAGGAGGAGAGACCTCGGTGCGAGGAAGGTGCAGAGGAGGAGCTCAACCAGGGCGTCGTCGGTCGGAGGAGGGAGGCAGAGGATGCGAGCCAGGAGGCGGACCGGCTCGGCTCAGACATGGAGCTGCCGCTGCGGACTCCCCGCCGTCCTCCTTTGTCTTCATGTGGGTTTGCGTGGCAAGTGGTGTTGCGTTGCCGATGACACAGCCAAAATTGCCGTTCGTGACGCCTGTAGGTATTTTTGTATCCCCACATCTCTTTCTTCCCCTCTCTTCATGTACTCTTATCTTATTCCACTGCTCTTTGTGGCACAGATGTTCCTGAATTTTTCTTTGTAGTGGTTGGGTGCTGCCATGAAACCTGTAACAGCAGCAAGATGCAGTTCTCGACAAATCGCTTTTAGGTTCTCTCTCTTTAACTATTTATTTCTTGTCTTTGGTCTTGATTTCCTAATAAACAGTTTATCTAAAGACCACAATCTTCCAGATCTGAGAAAGAAGATGAACAGGAGAATCCAATAGAAGAATTTTGTGAAGAACAAGGTGACTAACTCTCTCCTGTGAATGTTCGTCTATGTTTTGTAGAAAATTGGTAGGTGACCTCATATTTGTGTTGCAGGTTACTTGCCTTCTTCTTTCTACCCATCTGTTAAAATTATAGTGCATTTTTTGTGGGATAACACAATGTTCTTTGGAGTTAAGTTTTTTTAAATATATATTCTAATTGTAATACTATTATTTATCAATTAAAGCATGATTGTTGTGTGCTCTGCTAAAGATTATCCTGGTGTTATTTTCTTTGTGAGAAAAGAAAGAGACGACTTGATGTGCACTTCTTATCATCACATCAAATGGAATAATCAAATAGGGTAGCAATTACACGGACTGGGTCCGTAACTTGAGGATTATCCTTATTGTTGCACAGAAGAATTACGTCCTGGAAGCACCGCTAGGTGCCAAACCTGCTGTCGGTGTCAAAACCGGCGGATCTCGGGTAGGGGGTCCCAAACTGTGCGTCTAGGCGGATGGTAATAGGAGACAAGGGACATGATGTTTTTACCCAGGTTCGGGCCATCTGATGGAGGTAAAACCCTACTCCTGCTTGATTAATATTGATGATATGGGTAGTACAAGAGTAGATCTACCACGAGATCAGAGAGGCTAAACCCTGGAAGCTAGCCTATGGTATGATTGTACGTTGTCCTACGGACTAAAACCCTCCGGTTTATATAGACATCGAAGAGGACTAGGGTTACATAGAGTCGGTTACAATGGGAGGAGTTCTACATATCCGTATTGCCAAGCTTGCCTTCCACGCCAAGGAAAGTCCCATCCGAACACAGGACGAAGTCTTCAATCTTGTATCTTCATAGTCCAATAGTCCGACCAAAGGTTATAGTCCGGCTGTCCGGATACCCCCTAATCCAGGACTCCCTCAGTAGCCCCTGAACCAGGCTTCAATGACGATGAGTCTGGCGCGCAGATTGTCTTCGGCATTGTAAGGCGGGTTCCTCCTCCGAATACTTCATAGAATATTTTGAACACGAGGATCGTGTCTGGCTCTGCAAAACAGGTTCCACATACCACCGTAGAGAGAGTAATATTTTCACAAATCTAATCTGCTGATGTATTCTGTGGCATGACATCACACCACAGCCAAGCCTTTATTCAAATCGTTTTTTTACTGCCCCACCTTAGCGCGTTTTGTGAGGCGGTTTCCTTGGCACGTCTTGTCGAAGCAGAGATCATGTCCCCTTATCACGGGATTCTCATCAATACGGGCGTGGGTAACCCAACCGCGCCATTGATTACGGCGCTTGGGGGATAAGCGAGTTTTACCAGGCTGGTGGGGACGCATAGTTTCGTCCGCCCATATAAAGGGAGAAGGATTCACCTTTTCATCCACGCCTTCTTCCTCCTTTGCTCATCCATTTTCGCACACTCGAGCTCCAGCGCCCAAGTCCGCATTTCCCACCTCAACCTTCTCCAACCATGTCCGAAGCGGGAGGCAGGTGGATGGTTTCCTCCGTCACGGAGGGACACATCAAGAAGCTGAGGAGAGCCGGATACCTACCCGACGACATCGCGCACCGGCTCCCAGATGAGGGATAGCTGATCCCCACCCCCAGGCCCCATGAGAGGGTAGTGTTCCTTACCCATTTCCTCTGCGAAATGGGATTCCCTCTCCACCCATTCGTCCGGGGGCTCATGTTCTACTATGGCCTGGATTTCCACGATCTGGCCCCGAACTTCATCCTCAACATCTCGGCGTTTATCGTCGTGTGCGAGGCCTTCCTCCGCATCAAGCCCCACTTCGGCTTATGGCTGAAGACCTTCAATATCAAGCCGAAGGTTGTGAGCGGCCGCCAGGCGGAGTGCGGAGGTGCCATGGTGGTCAAGATGCCCAACGTCACATGGCTCGAGGGCTCCTTTGTGGAGACCATAAAGGGGTGGCAATCGGGGTGGTTCTACATCACCGAGCCGCGCGACCCCGAATGGGCAGCGGCCCCCGAGTTCCGATCTGGCATCCCCACGCGACTCACCTCCTGGCAAGAGAAGGGCCTGTCCTGGGGTAGTTCAGGAGAGCTGACCGGACTCCAAACATGTATGCAAAACATGGTGAGCAAGAAGCTCAAACTTGTCAACGTGGTCCAGGTCATGCTCATCCGCGGATCCTCCCGTGTCAACGACGGGCTTTCAACTTGTGGGAGTTCGACCCGGCCCAGCACCAAACCCTGAACAGGCTTTTCGACACAACATACGAGGATGCCTGGAAGGTGCTATTCAAGGGCGCCGAGGTTCCCCCTCCCGCCACCGAGGATCGCGGATTCTGCGCGAAGCACCAAGCCAGCGCGGTAAGCTGTTTTACCTCTTACAGGATACTCGTTTTTCATAGTTTGACTCTATGCGGGATCTAAGCTCCCGTACCTTTGACAGGACTGGCAGGAGACGGCCGGACAAATTGACTATCCGGCTCCTTTGCCCGAAGGCCCAGCAGACGCCCGCTTGGCGGAGCTGCTGGTTCCGGCACCTTACGTGGTGCCGGAGAAGAAGGCCAAGAAGAAGGCCATGGGAACCCGAAAGAGTTCCCGGCACCCGGTGGTGTCGGACTCATCGTCCGATGACTCCGAGGCGCACTCCTCCCACGAAGATGAGGAGGAGGAAAAAGAGGCTTCTTCCCCTCCAGCAGGGGGAGAAAAGAAAAGGAAGGTCGCCCCAACTGGGGAGGCCGGAGGGTCTAAGAAGGGAAGAACCCTTCCTCCGGACCACTCCACCAACGCCGCCGACAGCAAGGAGGAGTGGCCGCCCTGGGCCAAGCCCCTGGCGAAGTCGTAAGTATTCGGACACCAGAGTGACTCGTAGCTATCCTTTATTGCACAGCTTCTCCTAACACCGAATATAATCCTGCAGTCCGCCCCGAGCCCAAGTCGACATATCGTCAAGTGGTTCCCTGGATTCGTCAGATGTGAATAGCTTTTCACTTTCGACCGCTTCCTCGCCTCGCCCCACGGACAACGCCGAGGTGTTGTCCCAAAAGGTTCCAAGCCAAGGGAAGGTGGTCCTGGAGGTGCCGCAAGGCGACCTTCCGGACTGCAGGCAAAAAGGGAGCAAGGCTCCCAAGGGCTCCAAGTCCGGCCCTGGGCCAAACACCGCACCCGAACCTTCAGTAGTTCCGGACTCCGGCAAGCGGCCCTCCACTAAGAAGGGCAAGCCTACCGCGCCGGTGACCTCCGTCCAACCGGAGGCACCGGATAACTTGCTGGAGGTGCTTAACGGCGCCTCCATCGACGAGGAGCACTGCACTATTATGAGTGCGGTGATCCAAAAAGTTCAGTCCGCCAAAAGCGGGCTGACTGAAGCCTGTGCCAGCCTTCTAACAGGCTTTGAGGTATGCAAAAAAATATGAAAATACTACCGCATAGACAGTAGCCCCTGATGCTCTGTTTGGTGTTCAGAAAGAAAAGCCGAATAGAGGATCTAATAATAAATGCAGGAGTCTAACATAAATATGTCAATATGGGAATGCAGGCTACGCTGCTGACCTCTGCCGCACTGACCGCGGAGGTTGAGCGTTGAAGCAGAGCCTCGAGCGGTCCGAGAAAGAGCTCGGCCTTGCCAAGAAGCAGCTCGAGGAGAAAGAAGGTGAGTAATACCTTATGTAAGTATATATTAAAAAGTTGTGGTTGCAAAAAATGACAGGATCATCGTGGCTATGTCAGGGGCCACAAACGAGGTGGCTACCCTGAAGCAAGCGCTGTCCGAGGCCGAAGACAAAGCGGCCACGGAGCACACCGAGCGGGGGAAACATGAAGCGCGGGTGGAGGAGGTGCAGCAAGAGCTCCAGGCTCTCATGCAGAAACACGAGAGTTTGGAGCTTGACTCAAAGACACGAGAGTCCGAGCTCGCGGCGGCCCTCGAAAGCGCCAAGTCTGCCAAGGCCGAAGCCCAAAAAGCCCTCCAGGAAATTGAGGCGATGAAGAAGATAGAGGCGGGTAAGGCCTTCTTTATGCAAAGCCAGCATGTGAAAGTGAATTACTTGTTACTTACCCAAGTCCGGAGCTCTCGAGGAGCGTTCGCAGATTTGCCCCGCAGCGTGTCAGATGCCGCCACCTACTACCAGGCCGAGGAAGGGAGCTCGACGGAGAAGGTGTTCTGGTCTCAGTATGCTGAGGTCGGACACCCGGTGCCCTTGAGCGACCAGCTGAAGCAAATGGTCGAGCTCCATAAGGTGGCCGAACAGGCCATGAAGGGTCTCATAGTCCGGCTGTGGCCTGGAGAGGCCGTGCCTGGGAGCTACTTTGGGCTGGTTAGGCGGCTGGCGGATTCTGTCCGTGGCTTGAAGTCATCAAGCGCTCCGTCTGCATCGAGGGCGCCCGCAGGGCGCTTGCCCATGTTAAAGTACACTGGGGCAAGATGGATGCTGAGAAGCTGGTGAAGGACGGGCCACCGCAAGGCAAGGAGCATCGCAACCCTGAGATGTACTATGAGGGCGTCCTGAAGGGTGCCCGCCTTGTGGCGGATGAGTGTTCCAAGGATGTAATTTTTGAGTGAACTCGCATTTGTGATCCTGTACGCTGAAAACTTTTTTCATATGCGCTATGCAACGCTTGTTTGAATTTAAAATATTACCTTCTGTGCGGCCGTTTATTAAATCTGAGAGATGGCGAGTCGTCGGCTTCTGCCCCCATGCCACGAGTGCTGGGGTGTTCGGGATAAACCTGAGCACTCCTTTCCCATTCTTGGGTCCTTCGAGGGAGGTGCTCAGCACAACGAACAAGGCAATCGGACTATAATGCGTTATCACTCTCACTTAGCCAGAGAATTCTATAATTTTAAATTTTGGCGAAGCCCCTAGTGTTCGGAAGACCGAGTTCGGGGCGCTATACACGCCTAGGCCGGACAAAGCCGACTCCTCGCCCTAAGCGGCATAAGTCTTTAGGGACTCGAAAACCTCTCGAACAGCGACCAGCTCTCGCCCTACCATGATAGTCAGTTTTAGCTTCCTCTACTGAGGTGCTTAGCCCAGCTGAACCGGGGCACAATCGCAGTAGTTCTCCCAGTGCTACCTTAGCCAATATAGCGGAACGTAAGGTACCAAAACATGGGGGCCGGGCAAACCCAACTATTGACCAAAGACATGATTCGGAGCTGATGGATATAATGCTATAAGTTCGGAGTGCCGCACTTGTAAAAGTGTTCGGACTTCTGACGCCGTGTTATGGGGTACTAGAGGCCCTGGTGTATTGGCCGTACCAAAGTGTACGGGTGCTAAATGTCATGACTGAACATATATACATAAAAGGGAATGAATAGAGGATGCAATAATAGACTGAAGCTAAGCATTGTTTATTCAAAAAAGGTGCATTAAAAGCAGAACGATACAAGTAGCGATAAGCAAGAGGTGGGACTATTTGACATGTCCCCCTCCAGGGGCGGGCTGCGGAGTGGTATTAAAGATAGGTATTTTGCTCGTTATAGAGACCACCTGAGAGTTCCATGATGCGACGTAGCCTCCGGTCCCCTTGGCCCTTGCATCGTGTGTTCGGCGATTATATTGCCGTACAGGGCTTCCAGAGAATAAAGTCCTGGAAGAGAGAACAAATAACAAAGTGGGGAGCCCCTGGTGCGGTTGAGCTGCGCTTCGGGGCATGCCGTAGTCGTGCCCCTCCCCTATGCCCATGGTATTTTTAATGCGTAATTGTGTACGCGTGGCAGGTGTGCCGCCATTTGGATGGGGCTGGGGTAGGGGCCGTATTGCTATGCGAGCTCAGAACGTGCCAGGCGGTCCTATTGCAGATTACTTCGGGCACGCTTGACGGTGTCCGGACGTCTGATCGCCGGACTGGAGAATTGCCTTGATAGGCTGCTTTGCACTTCTGCTACGAGGGCCACAGTGTGCTCCTCCGTTCGGAGCGAGCGCTCTATGTTTCCATTGACTGTGATGACCCCCTGAGGTCCTGGCATCTTGAGCTTGAGGTATGCATAGTGCGGCACCGCATTGAATTTTTCAAATGCGGTTCGCCCGAGCAGTGCATGGTAGCCACTACGGAACAGGACTATATCGAAGATTAATTCCTCGCTCCAGAAATTATCCGGGGATCCGAAGACCACTTCCAGTGTGACTGAGCCTGTGCAATGTGCCTCTACACCTGGTATGACGCCTTTACGCGTCGTTTTTGTGGGTTTAATCCTTGAGGGATCTATGCCCATTTTGCGCACTGTGTCCTGGTAAAGTAGGTTTAGGTTGCTGCCGCCGTCCATAAGGACTCGAGTGAGGTGGAATCCGTCAATAATTGGGTCTAGGACCAATGCGGCAAATCCGCCGTGGCGGATACTAGCGGGGTGGTCCATGCGATCGAAGGTGATCGGAGAGGAGGACCATGGGTTGAACTTTGGGGCGACCGGCTCCAACGCGTAGACGTCCCTTAACGCATGCTTCCGCTCCCTCTTGGGGATGTGGGTTGCGTATATCATGTTCACCGTCCGCACTTGTGGGGGGAAACCCTTCTGTTCTCTATTGTTCGGCGGCCGGGGCTCCTCCTCATCGTCGCTATGTAGCCCCTTGTCTTTTTGTTCGGCATTTAATTTGTCGGCCTGCTTGAACACCCAACAATCCCTGTTGGTGTGGTTGGCTAGCTTGTCGGGGGTGCCATGTATCTGAAACGAGCGATCGAGTATACGGTCCAAACTGGATGGGCCCGGAGTGCTTCTTTTGAATGGCTTTTTCCGCTGACCGGGCTTAGAGCCTCTGAATCCGGCATTAACTGCCGTGTCCTCTGTATTGTCGCTGTTAATGCGGCGCTTGTGCTTGTTGCGATGGGACCTGCCATTGCTGTCCTTGGTATCCGAATTACCAGGGCTCTTTGACATGTTATTGTTGCGAGCCAGCCAGCTGTCTTCTCCCGCACAAAAGCGGATCATGAGTGTCATGAGGGCTGCCATCGATTTCGGCTTTCCTGTCCAAGGTGCCGGGCAAGCCACTCGTCGCGGATGTTATGTTTGAAGGCCGCTAGGGCCTCCGCATCCGGACAGTCGACGATTTGATTTTTCTTGGTTAAGAACCATGCTCAGAATTGTCTGGCCGATTCCTCTGGCTGCTGAATTATGTGACTCAGGTCATCGACGTCTGGTGGTCGCACATAGGTGCCCTGGAAGTTGTCGAGGAATGCGGCTTCCAGGTCTTCCCAACACCCAATGGATTCTGCTGGCAAGCTGTTGAGCCAATGTCGGGCTGGTCCTTTAAGCTTGAGTGGGAGGTATTTGATGGCGTGTAGATCATCGCCACGGGCCATGTGGATATGAAGGAGATAGTCTTCAATCCATACCGCAGGATCTGTCGTACCATCATATGATTCAATATTCACGGGTTTGAAACCCTCTGGGATTTGATGATCCATTACTTCATCTATGAAGCATAGCGGGTGTGCGGCGCCTCTGTACTGGGCTATATCACGATGCAGCTCGAATGAGCTTTGTCTATTGTGTTTGGCCCGGCCGGATTTACTTTTACTGTATTCGGTGTGACAGTTATCGTCTCGTGTCGTGGGGCGCCCACGCGATCCGTAGATCGATCTTGTTTGCCTTGCTTTGTCCTCCAATATATCTCGTAGGTCTAACACATTTCCCCGTGCCTTGGTGTTTTTTGAGTTACGCCAGGGTGCGGCTTGAGTTGTGGGCCGAGAGGCCTCTCTGTCGCGACCGCGAGGTGGCCGGTCAGCCGCTGGAGATGTGGATTTAGATGCTTCCTCCTCTAATCGGGGTAGCAGCCTGCGCTTTGGGTAACTCTTGGAGGGGCGTTCGAGTTCGTATTCCTCGGCCGCAAGGACTTCAGTCCATCTGTCGGCTAGTAAGTCTTAATCAGCTCTAAGTTATTGCTGCTTTTTCTTAAGGCTGCTCACCATGGCCATAAGCCTGCGCTTGAAGCGCTCTTGCTCGACGGGATCCTTAGGCACGACAAATTCGTCGTCGTTGAGGCTTGCCTCGTCTTCGGAAGGAGGCATGTAATTATCATCCTCTTCCTCTCTATCTACCGCTCTCTCAGGGGGGTTGGCTTCTCCATCCTCCTGTGCTGAATCTTGCTAGAGGGGGTTGTCTTCGGCACTGTCCAGGGTGTTATTATCTCCTGTGCCGGAATCACCGTTTTAGCTTTGGCGGGACTTAGAGCGGCGCCTCTGACGCCGGCGCTTAGGTTGCTTCTTGGAGGGGTCATCCTCCGTTGTTCCGTCGCCATTGCCTTCTTTGGGTGTGTCCACCATGTATATGGCATACGACGAGGTGGCTTTCCAGTGCCCTATAGGCGCTGGTTCCTGGACCTCTCCTGCATCATCGTCCATACCGTCGATGTCTTCGGAGTCGAAGTCGAGCATGTCGGTTAAATCATCGACAGTAGCTACGAAGTGGGTGGTGGGTGGGCACCGAATTTCTTCGTCATCCGCATCCCAACCTTGCTAGCCATAATCCGGCCAGGACTCTCCTAACAGGGAGAGAGATCCTAGTGAATTCAGTATGTCCCCGAAGGGTGAGTGCTGAAAGATATCCGCGGCGGTAAATTCCATGATCGGCGCCCAATCGGATTCGACCGGCAGGGGCGCGGGCGGCTCGGAGTCCGGAGGGTAGTCCGGCAATTTGGAGTCACGGTCCTCGCGAAGGGTATCCGGCTCGATCGCCATTGAGACTGCGGCCTCCATGGCGGGGCCCAACCACCCGTCCATGGATGGCGCGATTGGCTCCGAATTGAAGGCTGGAGCGTGAAGGAAATATGCCCTAGAGGCAATAATAAAGTTATTATTTATTTCTTTATATCATGATAAATGTTTATTATTCATGCTAGAATTGTATTAACTAGAAACATAATACATGTGTGAATATATAAACAAACAGAGTGTCACTAGTATGCCTCTACTTGACTAGCTTGTTAATCAAAGATGGTTATGTTTCCTAACCATGGACAAAGAGTTGTTATTTGATTAACGGGATCACATCATCAGTTGAATGATCTGATTGACATGACCCATTCCGTTAGCTTAGCACCCGATCGTTTAGTATGTTGCTATTGCTTTCTTCATGACTTATACATGTTCCTCTGACTATGAGATTATGCAACTCCCGTTTACCGGAGGAACACTTTGTGTGCTACCAAACGTCGCAACGTAACTGGGTGATTATAAAGGTGCTCTATAGGTGTATCCAAAGGTACTTGTTGGGTTGGCGTATTTCGAGATTAGGATTTGTCACTCCGAATGTCGGAGAGGTATCTCTGGGCCCTCTCGGTAATGCACATCACTTAAGCCTTGCAAGCATAGCAACTAATGAGTTAGTTGCGGGATGATGTATTACGGAACGAGTAAAGAGACTTGCCGATAACGAGATTGAACTAGGTATTGGATACCGACGATCGATTCTCGGGCAAGTAACATACCGATGACAAAGGGAACAACGTATGTTGTTATGCGGTCTGACCGATAAAGATCTTCGTAGAATATGTAGGAACCAATATGGGCATCCAGGTCCCGCTATTGGTTATTGACCGGAGACGTGTCTCGGTCATGTCTACATTGTTCTCGAACCGTAGGGTCCGCACGCTTAAAGTTATGATGACAGTTTCTTTATGAGTTTATGTATTTTGATGTACCGAAGGTTGTTCGGAGTCCCGGATGTGATCACAGACATGACGAGGAGTCTCGAAATGGTCGAGACATAAAGATCGATATATTGGAAGCCTATATTTGGACATCGGAATCGTTCCGGGTGAAATCGGCATTTTACCGGAGTGCCAGGGGGTTACCGGAACCCCCCGGGGGGTTATTGGGCCTACATGGGCCTTGAGGGAGAAGAGAGAAGGAGGCAGGAGGTGGCCACGCGCCCCTCCCCTTCCTAGTCCGAATAGGACAAGGGAAGGGGGGCGGCGCCCCCCCCCCCTTCCTTCCCCTCTTCCTCCTCTTTCCCCCCTTCTCCTTCTCCAACAAGGAAAGAAAGGGAGTCCTACTCCCGGTGGGAGTACGACTCCCCCCTGGCGCGCCCCTCCTTGGCCGGCCGCCCCTCCCCTTGGCTCCTTTATATACGGGGGCAAGGGGGCACCCTAGAACACACAAGTTGATCTTCGTGATCGTTCCTTAGCCGTGTGCGGTGCCCCCCTCCATGATATTACACCTCGGTCATATTGTAGCGGTGCTTAGGCAAAGCCCTGCGACGGTTGAACATCAAGATCATCACCACGCCGTCGTGCTGACGGAACTCCTCCCCGAAGCTTTGCTGGATCGAAGCCCGGGGAGCGTCATCGAGCTGAACGTGTGCCAAGAACTCGGAGGTGCCGGAGTAACGGTGCTTGGATCGGTTGGACAGGGAAGACGTACGACTACTTCCTCTATGTTGCGTCAACGCTTCCGCTTCGGTCTACGAGGGTACGTAGACAACACTCTCCCCTCTCGTTGCTATGCATCACCATGATCTTGCGTGTGCGTAGGAAATTTTTTGAAATTACTACGTTCCCCAACAGAGCGGTTCCAGGTGCGACTTCCTGAACATTGTCCGGCAGCAGAGCTAAATCATGCCCATCGGGACAGTGCGGCGCACTCGGCAAGGGCTCAAGTCCGTCGAAGATCAAGTCTCCGCGGATATCGGCCGTGTAGTTTAGGCTTCCAAACCTGACCTGATGGCCAGGGGCGTAGCTTTCAATCTGCTCCAGATGGCCAAGGGAATTGGCCCGCAGTGCAAAGCCGCCGAATACAAAAATCTGTCCGGGGAGAAAAGTCTCACCCTGGACTGCATCGCCAACGATGATCGAAGGATCCATCAAGCCTGACACTGATGACACAGAGGAACTCTCAATGAAAGCACCAATGTTGGTGTCAAAACCGGCGGATCTCGGGTAGGGGGTCCCAAACTGTGCGTCTAGGCGGATGGTAACAGGAGACAAGGGACACGATGTTTTTACCCAGGTTCGGGCCCTCTCGATGGAGGTAAAACCCTACTCCTGCTTGATTAATATTGATGATATGGATAGTACAAGAGTAGATCTACCACGAGATCAGAGAGACTAAACCCTAGAAGCTAGCCTATGGTATGATTGTATGTTGTCCAACGGACTAAAACCCTCCGGTTTATATAGACACCGAAGAGGGCTAGGGTTACACAAATTTGGTTACAATGGGAGGAGTTCTACATATCCGTATTGCCAAGCTTGCCTTCCAGGCCAAGGAAAGTCCCATCCGGACACAGGACGAAGTCTTCAATCTTGTATCTTCATAGTCCAACAGTCCGACCAAAGGTTATAGTCCGGCTGTCCGGATACCCCCTAATTTAGGACTCCCTCACCTGCTGCAGGAGCAACACCGGATGTTATGAATGTCTGGCAGAGCAAAGCTGATGACTACTCGATAGTTCAGTGTGCCATGCTTTACGGCTTAGAACCGGGACTTCAACAATGTTTTGAACGTCATGGAGCATATGAGATGTTCCAGGAGTTGAAGTTAATATTTCAAGCAAATGCCCGGATTGAGAGATATGAAGTCTCCAATAAGTTCTACAACTACAAGATGGAGGAGAATAGTTCTGTCAGTGAGCATATACTCAGAATGTCTGGGTATAACAATCACTTGATTCAACTGGGAGTTAATCTTCCGGATGATAGCGTCATTGACAGAATTCTTCAATCACTGCCACCAAGCTACAAGAGCTTCGTGATGAGCTATAACATGCAAGGGATGGATAAGACGATTCCTGAGCTCTTTGCAATGCTAAAGGCTGCGGAGTTAGAAATCAAGAAAGAGCATCAAGTGTTGATGGTCAATAAGACCACCAGTTTCAAGAAAAGGGGCAAAGGGAAGAAGAAGGGGAACTTCAAGAAGAACAGCAAAAAAGTTGCTGCTCAAGAGAAGAAACCCAAGTCTGGACCTAAGCCTGAGACTGAGTGCTTCTACTGCAAGCAGACTGGTCACTGGAAGCGAAACTGCCCCAAGTATTTGGCGGATAAGAAGGATGGCAAGGTGAACAAAGGTATATGTGATATACATGTTATTGATGTGTACCTTACCAGAGCTCGCAGTAGCACGTGAGTATTTGATAGTGGTTCTGTTGCTAATATTTGCAACTCGAAACAGGGACTACGGATTAAGCGGACACTGGCTAAGGACGAGGTGACGATGCGCGTGGGAAACGGTTCCAAAGTCGATGTGATCGCCATCGGCACGCTACCTCTACATCTACCTTCGGGATTAGTATTAGACCTAAATAATTTTTATTTGGTGCCAGCGTTGAGCATGAACATTATATCTGGATCTTGTTTGATGCGAGACGGTTATTCATTTAAATCAGAGAATAATGGTTGTTCTATTTATATGAGTAATATCTTTTATGGTCATGCACCCTTGAAGAGTGGTCTATTTTTGATGAATCTCGATAGTGGTGATACACATATTCATAATGTTGAAGCCAAAAGATGTAGAGTCGATAATGATAGTGCAACTTATTTGTGGCACTGCCGTTTGGGTCATATTGGTGTAAAGCGCATGAAGAAACTCCATACTGATGGACTTTTGGAATCACTTGATTATGAATCACTTGGTACTTGCGAACCATGCCTCATGGGCAAGATGACTAAAACGCCGTTCTCCGAAACTATGGAGCGAGCAACTGATTTATTGGAGATCATACATACTGATGTATGTGGTCCAATGAATGTTGAGGCTCGCGGCGGGTACCGTTATTTTCTCACCTTCACAGATGATTATTTAAGCAGATATGGGTATATCTACTTAATGATACATAAGTCTGAAACATTTGAAAAGTTTAAAGAATTTCAGAGTGAAGTTGAAAATCATCGTAATAAGAAAATAAAGTTTGTATGATCTGACCGTGGAGGAGAATATTTGAGTTACGAGTTTGGTCTACATTTGAAACAATGCGGAATAGTTTTGCAACTCACGCCACCCGAAACACCACAGCGTAATGGTGTGTTCGAACATCGTAATCGTACTTTACTAGATATGGTGCAATCTATGATGTCTCTTACTGATTTACCGCTATCGTTTTAGAGTTATGGTTTAGAGACGGCCGCATTCACGTTACATAGGGCACCATCAAAATCCGTTGAGACGACGCCTTATGAACTGTGGTTTGGCAAGAAACCAAAGTTGTCGTTTCTTAAAGTTTGGGGTTGCGATGCTTATGTGAAAAAACTTCAACCTGATAAGCTCGAACCCAAGTTGGAGAAATGTGTCTTCATAGGATACCCAAAGGAAACAGTTGGGTACACCTTCTATCACAGATCCGAAGGCAAGACATTCGTTGCCAAGAATGGATCCTTTCTAGAGAAGGAGTTTCTCTCGAAAGAAGTGAGTGGGAGGAAAGTAAAACTTGATGAGGTAATTGTACCTGCTCCCTTATTGGAAAGTAGTTCATCACAGAAACCGGTTCCTGGGACGTCTATACCAATTAATGAGGAAGTTAATGATGATGATCATGAAACTTCAGATCAAGTTGTTACTGAACCTCGTAGGTCAACCAGAGTAAGATCCGCACCAGAGTGGTACGGTAATCCTGTTCTGGAGGTTATGTTACTGGACCATGACGAACCTACGAACTACGAAGAAGCGATGGTGAGCCCAGATTCCGAAAAATGGCTTGAGGCCATGAAATCTGAGATGGGATCCATGTATGAGAACAAAGTGTGGACTTTGGTTGACTTACCCGATGATCGGCAGGCCATCGAGAATAAATGGATCTTCAAGAAGAAGACTGACGCTGACGATAATGTTACTGTCTATAAAGCTCGACTTGTTGCAAAAGGTTTCAACAAGTTCAAGGGGTTGACTACGATGAGACTTTCTAACCCGTAGCAATGCTTAAGTTTGTCCAAATCATGTTAGCAATTGCCGCATTTTATGATTATGAAATTTGGCAAATGGACGTCAAAACTACATTCCTGAACGGATTTCTGGAAGAAGAGTTGTATATGATGCAACCGGAAGGTTTTGTCAATCCAAAGGAAGCTAACAAAGTGTGCAAGCTCCAGCGATCCATTTATGGACTGGTGCAAGCCTCTTAGAGTTGGAATAAACGTTTTGATAGTGTGATCAAAACATATGGTTTTATACAGACTTTTGGAGAAGCCTGTATTTACAAGAAAGTGAGTGGGAGCTCTGTAGCATTTCTGATATTATATGTGGATGACATATTATTGATCGGAAATGATATAGAATTTCTGGATAGCATAAAGGGATATTTGAATAAGAGTTTTTCAATGAAGGACCTTGGTGAAGCTGCTTATATATTGGGCATCAAGATCTATAGAGATAGATCAAGATGCTTAATAGGACTTTTACAAAGCACATACCTTGACAAAGTTTTGAAGAAGTTCAAAATGGATCAAGCAAAGAAAGGGTTCTTGCCTGTGTTACAAGGTGTGAAGTTGAGTAAGACTCAATGCCCGACCACTGCAGAAGATAGAAAGAAAATGAAAGATGTTCCCTGTGCTTCAGCCATAGGCTCTATCATGTATGCAATGTTGTGTACCAGACCTGATGTGTGCCTTGCTATTAGTTTAGCAGGGAGGTACCAAAGTAATCCAGGAGTGGATCACTGGACATCGGTCAAGAACATCCTGAAATACTTGAGAAGGACTAAGGATATGTTTCTCGTTTATGGAGGTGACAAAGAGCTCGTCGTAAATGACTACGTCGATGCAAGCTTTGACACTGATCCGGACGATTCTAAATCGCAAACCGGATACGTGTTTATATTAAACGGTGGAGCTGTCAGTTGGTGCAGTTCTGAACAAAGCGTCGTAGCGGGATCTATATGTGAAGCGGAGTACATAGCTGCTTCGGAAGCAGCAAATGAAGGAGTCTAGATGAAGGAGTTCATATCTGATCTAGGTGTCATACCTAGTGCATCGGGTCCAATGAAAATCTTTTGTGACAATACTGGTGCAATTGCTTTGGCAAAGGAATCCAGATTTCACAAGAGAACCAAGCACATCAAGAGACGCTTCAACTCCATCCGGGATCAAGTCCAAGTGGGAGACATAGAGATTTGCAAGATACATACGGATCTGAATGTTGCAGACCCGTTGACTAAGCCTCTTCCACGAGCAAAACATGATTAGCATCAAGACTCCATGGGTGTTAGAATCATTACTATGTAATCTAGATTATTGACTCTAGTGCAAGTGGGAGACTGAAGAAAATATGCCCTAGAGGCAATAATAAAGTTATTATTTATTTCCTTATATCATGATAAATGTTTATTTTTCATGCTAGAATTGTATTAACCGGAAACATGATACATGTGTGAATACATAGACAAACAGAGTGTCACTAGTATGCCTCTACTTGACTAGCTTGTTAATCAAAGATGGTTATGTTTCCTATCCATAGACAAGAGTTGTCATTTGATTAATGGGATCACATCATTAGGAGAATGATGTGATTGACTTGACCCATTCCGTTAGCTTAGCACTTGATCATTTAGTATGTTGCTATTGCTTTCTTCATGACTTATACATGTTCCTATGACTATGAGATTATGCAACTCCCGTTTACCAGAGGAACACTTTGTGTGCTACCAAACATCACAACGTAACTGGGTGATTATAAAGGTTCTCTACAGGTGTCTCCGAAGGTACTTGTTGGGTTGGCGTATTTCGAGATTAGGATTTGTCACTCCGATTGTCGGAGAGATATTTCTGGGCCCACTTGGTAATGCACATCACTTAAGCCTTGCAAGCATTGCAACTAATGAGTTAGTTGCGGGATGATGTATTACGGAACGAGTAAAGAGACCAACCGGTAACGAGATTGAACTAGGTATTGAGATACCGACGATCGAATCTCGGGCAAGTAACATACCGATGACAAAGGGAACAACGTATGTTGTTATGCGGTTTGACCGATAAAGATCTTCGTAGAATATGTGGGAGCCAATATGAGCATCCAGGTTCCGCTATTGGTTATTGACCGGAGACGTGTCTCGGCCATGTCTACATAGTTCTCGAACCCGTAGGATCGGCACGCTTAAAGTTCGATGACGGTTATATTATGAGTTTATGTGTTTTGATGTACCGAAGGTAGTTCGGAGTCCCTGATGTGATCACGGATATGACGAGGAGACTCGAAATGGTCGAGACATGAAGATTGATATATTGGACGACTATATTCGGACACCAGAATGGTTCCGGGGGTCGTCGGATATATACTGGAGTGCCGGGGGGGGTTACCGGAACCCCCCGAAGGTTATTGGGCCTCATGGGCCCAAGTGGTGGAAGAGGAGAGGCGGCCAAGGGGCAGCCGCGCGCCCCTCCCCCTCCCCCCCCCCCCAAGTCCGAATTGGACAAGGAGGGGGGCGGCGCCCCCCCCCTTTCCTTTCCCCCTCTCTCTCTTCCCTCTCCTCTCCTACTCCAACAGGGAAGGGGGGAGTCCTACTCCCAGTGGGAGTAGGACTCCTCATGGGGCGCGCCAAGGGTGAATGGCCCCCTCCCCCTCCTCCACTCCTTTATATACGGGGAGGGAGGCACCCCCTAGAGACACAACAATTGATCCCTTGGATCTCTTAGCCGTGTGCGGTGCCCCCCTCCACCATAATCCACCTCGGTCATATCGTAGCGGTGCTTAGGCGAAGCCCTGCATCGGTAGAACATCATCATCGTCACCACGCCCGTCATGCTGACGGAACTCTCCCTCAAAGATCGGCTGGATCGAAGTTCGAGGGACGTCTTCGAGTTGAACGTGTGCTGAACTCGGAGGTGTCGTGCGTTCGGTACTTGATCGGTCGGATCGTGAAGACGTACGACTACATCAACCGCGTTGTGCTAACGCTTCCGCTTTCGGTCTACGAGGGTACGCGGACACACTCTCCCCTCTCGTTGCTATGCATCACCATGATCTTGCGTGTGCGTAGGATTTTTTTTTAAATTACTATGTTCCCCAACAGCCGGGGGTAGCCCGGAACACCTTCCGGTGACCCGATACGTACCCGGTAACCTCAGAACAGTCCCGGTGTCTGAATACTATCGTCCTATATATGAATCTTTACATCTCGACCATTTTGAGACTCCTCGTCATGTCCGTGATCTCATCCAGGACTCCGAACAACATTCGGTCACCAAATCAAATAACTCATATAATACAAATCGTCATCGAACGTTAAGCTTGCGGACCCTACGGGTTCGAGAACTATGTAGACATGACCGAGACACCTCTCCGGTAAATAACCAATAGCGGAACCTGGATGCTCATATTGGCTCCCACATATTCTACGAAGATCTTTATCGGTCGAACCGTTATGACAACATACATGATTCCCTTTGTTATCGGTATGTTACTTGCCCGTGATTCGATTGTCGGTATCTTCATACCTAGTTCAATCTCCTTACCGGAAATTCTCTTTACTTGTTCCGTAATGCATCATCCCGCAACTAACTCATTAGTTACATTGCTTGCAAGGCTTATTATGATGTGCATTACCGAGAGGGCCCAGACATACCTCTCCGATACTCGGAGTGACAAATCCTAATCTCGATCTATGCCAACCCAACAAATACCTTCGGAGATACTTGTAGAGCATCTTTATAATCACCCAGTTACGTTGTTACGTTTGATAGCACACAAGGTATTCCTCCGGTATCCGAGAGTTGCATAATCTCATAGTAAAAAAATATGTATAAGTCATGAAGAAAGCAATAGCAATAAAACTTAATGATTATTATGCTAAGCTAACGGATGGGTCTTGTCCATCACATCATTCTCCTAATGATGTAATCTCGTTCATCAAATGACAACACATGTCTATGGTTAGGAAACTTAACCATCTTTGATTAACGACCTAGTCTAGTAGAGGCTTACTAGGGACACTGTGTTTTGTTTATGTATAGACACATGTATCAAGTTTCCGGTTAATATAATTCTAGCATGAATAATAAACATTTATCATGATATAAGGAAATATAAAATAATAATTTTATTATTGCCTCTAGGGCATATTTCCTTCAGAAATACAATGAAGAGACACAATAATTATGTATGCTTCTGGTCCGGAATGAAGATATATAAATTTACACAATAATCTTAAATATTTGTTGAAAATTTTAAATCCACATACATTTTTTAAAAAGTTAATTTTACCTCTTCAAAGTACACAATGAAAAATAAAAAATACACAGTAACTGCACATCGATAATTATTGTACTTATTTATATGGGAAAATTTGCGTGCCATAAAACTAAACAGGAACTTGGAAAAAAATAAAAAATAAGACCGATGGATTACGCATCAGAAAAATTGCAAACCAACACGTGGAATTGGTCTACATAATTTTCTAGCTATTACTTGTGCGTACCGGATAGTTTGTCCACGTGGGCAGATCGTGATGTTTGGTAACCTAAGGTGCAGGTTAGAAACACAGCCATGGAGATTTTTTTTTCATGTTATTTCTCTCTAGCATACACTGTATTTCAGGGCTTTTCTACATGATTAATAAAATACAAGGAATGTTTCTGCAAAATAATTCTCTCCTGAATGTATGCACTTACACGTGGGCCACTGCCATGCTGGCACTTCACATGGGCAGTGCGTATGTTTGAATACGGAAAGAGGCACCGTATTTGCATGACTGGACAAGTTCGAGCACTAGTTTTATGTATTTTGCAACTTTAGGCATCAAACTAACTGCGCGGGACAAGTTTAGGCACCTCCGATGTATTCAACTCATTGGTTTTCATAAGGACTTATACACCTAAATGGAGGGGTATCTTATTAGTAGTTATGTCAATAGTTTTCATGGGTGACTATTTCTCAATCCATTTAGAAATAGTTATACGATGAATATCTTCTTACTATATACTTGCATGTCGGCTTACTAATTATCACCTTTGTTCCAAATTGTAGAATGCTTGGATAACTAAATATGAACTACATACGGGCTGAAATAAGTAAACAAACATACTAAAGCGCTTCAAAATATATTAAGAAAAAGGGGTTTTCCCCGCTTTGTATTACAAAGCAACCACCGATACATCCAACGATAGGTGCTAGGGCCGCAGCACAAACAAGCCTAAAGAAAAACAGAGAAAAAGAAAGAAAAACTAATGCCAACAACGGCAGATCAACAAAACGAAGACGACCGACGACCGCTGCACCCTCCAGAGAAGTACCACCACGCTCCCAGCACTTCAAAGCGCCGCTTACCAAGCAACACCTTCAAGAAGGAGGCGACAACGACGCCACTGTTGCCCGGACTAGTCCTAGGGTTTCCCCCGGTACGCGGGGGGCAGTGGGCGGAGGGTGTACCCGACGCCCTTCAGGAAGGTCCGGCGGCACCCACAGGCGTCGCCGCGTCGGGGCCGGACGAGCCGCCAGAGATTTCTCCCTACCCAAACCCCCACCACCACCCCGGCCGAATCATAGTGCACCGCCCATCACGCCGCCCACCAACATGTGCCACCACGGTCACCGAATCAACTTCGCTATCTCCCTGAGGTCACCGACACGAGACCTAGAGGACGGGAGAAGAGCTAGTGGCCACGGGGGCATCCGCAACATCGCCGACGTGAGGGGACAACAACCACCGCCGCCGCGGAGCCAACCGGACGCACGGACAAGGGGCCTGCCAGGCGCCGACGCCCGGCCAGACCCAAAAGGGTCCGGACAGCCCCTGCCGCCACGCTGCAGCTCGCCGCCACCGCCCGCAGACCACCGCCTCCTCGCTACCAGCCAGGGAGTAGCGTCGCCGCGCAACGAGCCACCGGCCCTAGCCCAGATGGAGCCCGAAAGGGCCCCGATCTGGGCCACCCGGGCGCCGCCGGCCACCAGCACCGCCACGCCGTCCCGCGACCAACGGCCGCGCCGCCGCATCGAGAACCCCGAGGCCCACCACCGAGCCGCACCGCTGCTAGCCAAGCTGCACCGCCGCCATCAGGAGGCCCCCGCGCCTCCCCAAGCGCGCGGGGAAAGAACGGCCCGGCCCGACGCTGCGAGGGCAGGGCCCGGCGGACCTCGCCGGCGGCAGCGGAGGGAGAAGGACAGGGAGGTGGGGCCGAAGGAGAGGAGGATGCAGGGGTCCGCCCGATGCCCGCGGGGGGGGGGGGCGAGCGGACAGGGAGGCGAAGGAGGAGGGGGAGAGGGAGGAGGGGGGATGGGAGGGCGGCCGGCGGCGGGGGGGGGGGGAGGGGGTGGGGGGAGCAGGAGGAGGAACCCTAGTCCTCAAAATATATTTGATTCAGAAAATAGTAAGAACATTTTATAATTCGGAACGAAGGGAGTATTTGTCGGTCGGTTGTGAGATAGCAAAACAGAGGTTTTCAGGAAGTTAATGATAGCTTCGCACACGACGTTTGCGGCATGTGGACGATGATAGGATCTCATGTTCGTTATTTATAGAGGAATTTAATCTAGGGCACATCCGGATGGTCTGACGATGGTCTAGTATGAGACTATAGATGACTATAGATAGTAAGTGTTTCCCTTTAATCTAACAGTGATTAGCTAGTGTACGTGCATGCATCGGCCAAAGAATCGTCGGCTGCATAACATTGCTCTTTCTTATTATTTAGCAATTGCATTTCAAATCATACATTATTTCTCTTACATACCATTACACCAGGTACAAATACAAGTAGTACTTACAACATGTAACGTGTGTAAATTAACAACACGACTCCACAAGGCAGAACGCACATCTCTTACACGAGTAGGAAATTTACCACGATCGCAGGCGACAGAATGATGAGTTGAGGAGAGATGATCACCACGCACATTTTCGAATCAAAAGGCCAGCTCTTTGGTGGCCAACTCCTCGCTCTTCTCAAGCGCGCTCGCCTCCATCTTGGTGGAGAAGCTGCATGGCGGGCTCACCAGCGGCACCGCGCCCCGTGCGTGCGCGTCGACGACCTTACGGGCGACGATGACAGAGTTGATGACCTCACCTTCGGGGTGGTCCACGGCCAGCACCTCGAACCCGCCCCGCCTGATGTCCTCCGGGTCGACGATGGGGTACAGGAAGCCGCGCGCGCCGTGCGCGCTCCGCACGACCAGGGACGCCCCCTCCACCATGTGCGCGCCCAGGTGAGCTATCACCTTGGCCTTCTCCTCGGCCGCCATGCCGACGAGCGCGGCGAGGAAGACCACGTCGTACGCGCCGAGCTCCTGCGTGAGGTCGGCGACGTCCGCCGTGTGGAACTTCATGCGCGCGCCCACGCCGTCCTCGCTCGCGCCGAACAGTTTCCTGGCGCGCTCGTTGGCTGCGCCGCACAGGTCGTAGTTGTCGAAGTGCGCGTCGGGCAGGTGGTGCGCGGCGAGGACGAACGAGCTGAACGGCAGCGGGCCGGAGCCGACGAAGGCGACGCGCGCCGGCGCGATGCCCGGCACGTGGCGCGCCAGGAGCTCGTACTCCAGCCTGCTGAGGTTGACATAGTTGCTGTAGTAGGGGAAGCGGCCGAGGTGGTCGAGCGGATTGTCGAAGGTGGCGAGCAGGTCGGCGTAGTGCGCCTCGAGCTTTCCCTCGGCGGCGGAGCAGAGGCGGATGAGCGCCTCCCGCATCCTCTGGTGCTCCGGGCTGAGCTTCGTCACGTCGACGGGGCTCGGCGGGACGCAGGCCGTGACGAGGGCGGTGAATAGCCTGTCGACCTCGGGGGACGGGCTCAGCGACGGCAGCTCGGCGATGGCGGCCTGGAGGCCGGCGATCTTCTCGATCAGAGCAGCGACCTCCTTGTTCTGGGCATCCATGTTATAATTGCTTCTTGGTGACCGGAAAAACTCTGGAAGCAGGAGAAAATGTGTGCCGCTGAATGCTAGAGCTGCTCGATGAGTTTTGAAATGGATATATGGGCGTATATATAGCAGTGGCGAGACTACTTGTGTTGTGCGCGATTTCACGCCGGCCTGCAGTTAAAGAAAATGACGTTTTTGATTGTGCACGCTTCATGCATCCATGGCCAGGCGGGTTTCATGCCTCTCGTCAGGCTTTTACGTGTTTGAACTTTGAAAGCTCATGTCGCCATGCTGAAGTTGACAACATTTTATATGTATCCATGAAGATTGCGTTTGTCCAGTTTGGGTCCCACGTGTTGGGGTCTCCAAACATGGATGAGGACGGCAAGGTTTAAAATACCGATATTAGAAACGTCAAATAAAAATACCGATATTAGATAAATTTTTATCCTCACTCAAATATCCGAAAAATTGGAAAAGCTGAAAATTCTTTTGGAATCCGGTCTGACAAAATTCACTTAATTTGGAGGGATTTTGACTGAAACTGAATTTGGATTGAAATTAGTTTGAATATAGGCCAAAATTTTGAGGATACCTGTGGTGTGCCTGTAGTGGCACACACCACTGGTAATATGTGAGCATACCTGTGGTGTGTGCCAGGTAAAACATAGCCACGAAGAGTTGGAGTAGTAGGTAGCTTCGGAGTTGTGTTGGATTTTGAGTTGGATACTGTCGGTGTCAAAACCGGCCGATTTCGGGTAGAGGGTCCCGAACTATGCGTCTGAGGATCGAAGGTAACAGAAGACAAAGGGGACACGATGTTTACCTAGGTTCGGGCCCTTTTGATGGAGGTAAAACCCTACTCCTGCTTGATTGTCTTTGATGAGTATATGGGTTACAAGAGTTGATCTACCTCGAGATCGTAATGGCTAAACCCTAGCAGTCTATCCTATATGAATTCTGATAGCCTCTACGGACTAAACCCTCCGGTTTATATACACAAAGGAGGGGCCTAGGGTTGTACAGAGTCGGCTTGCCGAGGAAGGAAATTACATATCCAGACGCCAATCTTGCCATACACGCATAGAAGAGTCCTATCCGGATACGGGGGAAGGTCTTCTGCCTTGTATCTTCACGGCCCATTAGTCCGGCCCATATCACACAGCCCGTACACCCGAGGACCCCCTAATTCATGACTCCCTCAGATACCCACTCACCAATGTTTGCTTGTGATCTTTTATTGGAGTATCTATTGGCGTACTTCAGGGCCAGCCCTGAGGGGGAGGGGGCAAGAGGGGCGGCTGCCCCGAGCCCCGCAAAGTCTAGGGGCCCCTCCCGGGTACTATGTATGTACTCCCTCCATTTCACAATGTAGTGCGCACACGCTTTCCTAGATCCAAGCTTGACCACAAATTTAACTACCGAGACCGACTGAGGCGAGTGCAAAAATCAGTGATATAATTTTTGTCCCCGCCGCAATCACGACATAAATATTTGGGGAGGAGTTCTGTACTGATTTACTCATTTGCACATCTAAGTAAGAGTAACTCTGCACTAATATAGTATTGTTGATTTGATTTTTTGACGCATGAAGAATATTTTAAATATCACTCATATGTATTTGTTCATCGATCTTAGATTCTGGGATACTGCTATTTGGAATAACAATCATATCATTTTAGTTAGTCCAAGAACTAAGTTTTGGATGCAAATTTCATTACAACTATTCATGGAGTCACATGTCTCTTAACCTTCTGGTACCTCAAACATATAATGTTCTTCTATAGCTGTACTATGGCCTGAAGCTAAACATGGCATTGAATTTTCAAGTATGTCTTGTGATAGACAAATACATACTTTCTGTACTTCCTTCAGTGGCTATTATATAGATCTTTGGCTACTCGCGAGATCGCAGTGATACAAATCCATGTGTTTATCGGTAACATTTTCTATATATAGAACATTGATTATTATTTTTACAACGTTTATATTAAGGGCCCCAAATTTGAGTTTCGTCCCCGGCCCCCAAAACCTCAGGACCAGCCCTACGTACTTGCATTTCTTTTGTGTGTCCTTATGTCTCTGATGCCTTCGTTCCTTTTTGTCATCCTCATTTATTCTTTATTTTCAAGGAGATTGGTTTCTTCTTTTGGAAGGTTCTGAACAATCGGAGGATAAATGTTAGGGTTTTCACAATTGTAGCACTACCTCTCATAATTGCTAGATCTTGAATCTTCATTTCTTGACCTTTAGTGGCTTTGATCTTTGCACTTGAACTTGTTCTTGGAGTAGAACTTGTTGAAGTTGCAGACCATGATGCTAAGTTCATCGCTAGTTACCTTCACTTTTTCACTCGAAGAGTTGGGAGTGTCACTAGTGGCCTTGTAAGCACCACTACTAGATGATTGGCAATGGAGTTCCTGTTTATGCTTAAGATTTGTCTTATGACCTACAATCCTTCCAATCACTCTGGTAGGCGTGAGATCTTTGTAATTTGGCACCATTTGTATAAGAGTGCATATGGTTTCATACTTTCCATCTAATGCCCTTTTAAGATCTTCTTGGTGACAAACTTGTTCGTCATCTCTTCATCACCCCAACCGACAATCTCATTTATGATGAGTGCAAGCCTAGAGTAAACGCCTTCATCATCCTTCATCTTGAACTTATCAAGTTGACCTTGAAGTATGTGAAGCTTGGATTCCTTAATGGATGTGGTGCCTTCGTGCATTTCCACTGAAGTATCCCAAATTTCCCTTACACTTTCAAGACGACTAATCTTGTTAAACTCGTCGGGACACAAGAGTTGAATCAGATGTCATAGGTTTGAGCATCATGATACGTCTCCAACGTATCTACTTTTCCTAACGATTTTCCTCTTGTTTTGGACTCTAATTTGCATGATTTGAATGAAACTAACCCCGGACTGACGATGTTTTCAGCAAAACTACCATGGAGTTGTTTTTGTGCAGAAATAAAAGTTCTCGGAATGGAACGAAACTTTGCGGGGATTTTTTATACAATAAATAAGAATTTCTAGAGCCAAGATCCACCGGAGAGGGGCACCTGGGTGGGCACAACCCACCAGGGTGCGGCCCCTTGATACGTCTCCAACGTATCTATAATTTTTGATTGTTCCATGCTATATTATATTCTGCTTTGGATGTTTAATGGGCTTTATTATACACTTTTATATTATTTTGGGACTAACCTATTAACCAGAGGCCCAGCCCAGAATTGCTGTTTTTTTTGCCTATTTCAGAGTTTCGCAAAAAAAGAATATCAAACGGAGTCCAAACGGAATGAAACCTTCGGGAACGTGATTTTTGGAACAAACGTGATCCAGGGGACTTGGACCCTACGTCAAGAAAGCAATCAGGAGGGCACGAGGTAGGGGGCGCGCCTACCCCCCTGGGCGCGCCCTCCACCCTCATGGGGCCCACGTTGCTCCATCGACGTACTTCTTCTTCCTATATATACCTACGTACCCACAAACTACTAGATACGGAGCCAAAAACCTAATTCCACCGCAACCTTCTGTACTCGTGAGATCCCATCTTGGGGCCTTTTCCGGAGCTCCGCCGGAGGGGGCATTGATCACGCAGGTCTTCTACATCAACACCATAGCCTCTCCGATGATGTGTGAGTAGTTTACCTCAGACCTTCGTGTACATAGTTATTAGCTAGATGGCCTCTTCTCTCTCTTTGGTTCTCAATACAAAGTTCTCCACGATTCTCGTGGAGATCTATTCGATGTAATCTTCTTTTGCGGTGTGTTTGTTGAGACCGATGAATTGTGGGTTTATGATCAAGTTTACCTATGAACAATATTTGAATCTTCTTTGAATTCTTTTATGTATGATTGGTTATCTTTGCAAGTCTCTTCGAATTATCAGTTTGGTTTGGCCTAGTAGATTGATCTTTCTTGCAATGGGAGAAGTGCTTAGCTTTGGGTTCAATCTTGCGGTGTCCTTTCCTAGTGACAGCAGGGGCAGCAAGGCACGTATTGTATTGTTGCCATCGAGGATAACAAGATGTGGTTTATATCATATTGCATGAGTTTATCCCTCTACATCATGTCATCTTACTTAAGGCGTTACTCTGTTCTTTTGAACTTAATACTCTAGATGCATGCTGGATAGCGGTCGATGTGTGGAGTAATAGTAGTAGATGCAGGCAGGAATCGGTTTACTTGTCACGGACGTGATGCCTATATACATGATCATACTTAGATATTCTCATAACTATGCTCAATTCTGTCAATTGCTCAACAGTAATTTGTTCACCCACCGTAATACTTATGCTCTCGAGAGAAGCCACTAGTGAAACCTATGGCCCCCGGGTCTATTTTCCATCATATTAATCTTCCAACACTTAGCTATTTTTATTGCCTTTTATTTTACTTTGCATCTTTATCATAAAAATAACAAAAATATTATCTTATCATATCTATCAGATCTCACTTTCGTAAGTGACCGTGAAGGGATTGACAATCCCTTTATTGCGTTGGTTGCGAGGATCTTATTTGTTTGTGTAGGTGCGAGGGACTCGTGCGTGGCCTCCTACTGGATTGATACCTTGGTTCTCAAAAACTGAGGGAAATACTTACGCTGCTTTACTGCATCACCCTTTACTCTTCAAGGGAAAACTAACACAGTGCTCAAGAGGTAGCACCCCTCTCCTGGCGCGCCCAGGTGGGTTGTCCCCACCTGGTGGCCCCGCAGACCCTAAAACCAACGCTATAAAATCCTATTTTTCCAGAAAAAATTAGGGAGAAAGAATTACCGCGATCCACGAGACGGAGTCGTCGCCACCTCCTGTTCTTCATTGGGAGGCCAGCTCTGGAGTCTGTTTGGGGCTCCGGAGAGGGGGGTCTTCGTTCTTCATCACCAACCCTTCTCCATAGCCAATTCCATGATGCTCTCCACTAGGAGTGAGTAATTCCTTCGTAGGCTCGCTGGTCGGTGAGGAGTTGGATGAGATTCATCATGTAATCGAGTTAGTTTTGTTGGGGCTTGATCCCTCGTATCCACTATGTTCTAAGACTGTTGTTGCTATGACTTTGCCATGCTTAATGCTTGCCACTTTGGGCCCGGGTGCCATGAACTCAGATCTGAACCGTTTATGTTATCATAATTATATCCATGTTCTAGATCCGATCTTGCAAGTTATAGTCACCTACTACGTGTTATGATCCGGCAACCCCAGAGCAACAGTAGCCGGGACCACTCCCGGTGATGACCGTAGTTTGAGGAGTTCATGTATTCACTAGGTGTTAATGCTTTGTTCCGGTTCTCTATTAAAAGGAGGCCTTAATATCCCTTAGTTTCCAATAGGACCCCACTGCCACGGGAGGGTAGGACAAAAGATGTCATGCAAGTTCTTTCCATAAGCACGTATGACTATTTACGGAATACATGCCTACATTATATTGACGAACTTGAGCTAGTGCCGTATCGCCCTAGGTTATAACTGTCTCATGATGAATATCATCCAACAAGTCACTGATCCAATGCCTTCGAAATTATCCTATATTGTTCTTGCTAAGTTACTACTGCCATCATCACTATTACACTTGCTACAAAATTACTGATATCACTGTCACCGTTACCATTGCCGTTGTACTACTATCAAAACTATCATACTACTTTGCTAATGGTCACTTTGTTGTAGATAATTTATCTCCAGGTGTAGTTGAATTGACAACTCAGCTGCTAATACCTTCAAATATTCTTTGGCTCCCCTTGTGTCGAATCTATAAATTTGGGTTGAATACTCTACCCTCGAAAACTGTTGGGACCCCCTATACTTGTGGGTTATCAAGACCTTTTTCTGGCGCCGTTGCCGGGGAGCATAGCTATATTTGTTGAGCCACTTGGGATTATTATCAATTTATCACTATGAAGAATATGAACGATGCTAAACTAAGATATTTCCCATAAAGACGAGGGGAGGTAAGGAACTGCCATCCAGTTCTGCTTTAGATTCACCTTCTGTTATAAGTAAACTTGCAACACCACCACATGCTATCAATTCTGATATGTTGCAAGTTATTGATGATGCTACTTCTGCTATGGATAATGCTTATGATGATGCTAGTACCTTGCTTGATAATGATGACGTGCCACTTGGTGATTTCCTTGATGAACAAATTGCTAGAGTAATACAACATGATGTTGTTGAATCTGATGATGAGCTTGAAACTGAAACTCCTGAAACACCTGCTAGAACTAGCCTTCCTAGATATGAATTTCCTAAGGTACCGGAAGGTTATGTTATGTATGAGGAGACAACTAGAAATATTCTTGCTTGCAAAGATAGAGATGATCTAGAGAAATTATTATGCAAGTATAAAGAAAAATCTCTGAATGCTAGAATGAAATGTGATCCTAAGTTTGCTACTTCACCTATCTTTATTGATGATAAGGATTATGAATTCTCTGTCGACCCGGAGTTAATTACTTTGTTGAATCTGATCCTTTCCGTGGTTATGAAACTGAAACTGTTGTGGCACATCTTACTAAGTTGAATGACATAGCTACCCTTTTTACTCATGATGAGAAAACTCGCTATTACTTTATTCTCAAATTATTTCCGTTCTCATTAAAGGGTGATGCTAAAGCTTGGTACAATACTCTTGCTCCTGGTTGTGTGTGTAGTCCCCAGGATATGATTTATTACTTCTCTGAAAAATATTTCCCTGCTCATAAGAAACAAGCTGCTTTATAGGAAATATTTAACTTTGTGCAAACTAAAGAAGAGAGTCTCCCACAAGCTTGGGGGAGGCTTTTCCGGTTACTTAATGCTTTGCCTGATCATCCTCTTAAGAAAAATGAGATACTTGATATCTTCTATAATGTACTAACCGATGCTTCTAGGGATTTCCTAGATAGTTGTATTGGTTGTGTTTTCAGGGAACGAACTGTTGGACAACCTGAACCACCGGCTAAACCCACTCCGAAGAAGAGGGGTATATTATATCTTAGTCCTGAAGATATGCAAGAGGCAAAGAAATCTATGAAGGAAAAAGGTATTAAAGCTGAGGATGTTAAAATTTTACCTCCTATTGAAGAAATACATGGGCTTAATACACCACCACTGCCTAAGGTGGTAGAGGTAAATTCTCTAATGAAGTTCAATGATAATGACAATCCTCACAATATGCATCCTAGCCAATGCCTTTATGAGTTTGAAAACTATATTAGAAAACAAGATCACTTCAGTGCAAATGTTATGAAACAACTAAAATACAATTCTGATATGATTGATCACTTGAGTGACTTGTTATTTAGAATCTCAAATGATGTTAGAGGTGTTGGAAAACATGCTTCTATGGTTCAAACTCAGTTAGAACAAGTTGCTAAATCACAAAGAGAATTCCTAGATGAAATGAATAATAATATACATGCCTTTGTTGTTAGAGTTGCAACTAGAGGAGGTAAAATGACTCGGGAACCACTTTATCCTGAGGGACACCCCAAAAGAATTGAACAGGATTCACAAAGAGTTAACACTGATGCACCTAGTCATTCTAGAAAGAAAAAGAAGAAGAAACATGATAGGACTTTGCATACTTCTAGTGAACCTGAAATAGAAAAACCTCCTGATAATGATAATGAAACTTCCATCTCAGATGCTGAAACTCAATCTGGTAATGAACACTCACCTAGCGATAATGAAGAAGATAATGATGAGGTTCATGAAGATGCTCAACCAAACAATGAAAAAGAACTAGATAATGATGTTGAGATAGAACCACCTGTTGATCTTGATAACCCACAACCTAAGAATAAAAGATATGACAAAAGAGACTTCATTGCTAGAAAACACGGTAAAGAAAGAGAGCCGTGGGTTCAAAAACCAATGCCCTTTCCAATCAAGTCAACTAAAAAGAAAGATGATGAAGAATTTGAACGCTTTGCTAAAATGCCGAGGCCAGTCTTTTTGCGTACTCGCTCGACTGATATCTTGAAAATGCCTCCTTATGCAAAGTATATGAAAGACATCATCACTAATAAGAGAAAAATACCGGAAGCTGAAATCCCCACCATGCTTGCTAATTATACTTTTAAAGATGGAGTACCTGAAAAACTTGGAGATCGGTGAATACCAACTATACCTTGCTCTATCAAAAAGAATTATGTGAAAACTGCTTTGTGTGATTTAGGAGCTGGTGTTAGTGTTATGCCTTTCTCTTTATATAAAAGACTTGATTTGAATAAACTCACACCTACTGAAATATCTTTGCAAATGGCTGACAAATCAACATATCGGTCTCTGTGAGGATGTGCCTGTTGTTGTTGCTAATGTTACTATTTTGACTGACTTTGTTATACTTGAGATGCCCGAGGACGACAACATGTCGATTATCCTTGGTAGACCCTTCTTGAATACTGCAGGGGTTGTTATTGATTGCAATAAAAGCAAGGTAACTTTTCATATCAATGGTAATGAGCATATGGTGCACTTTCCGAAGAAGCAATTCCAAGTGAATGGTATTAATGTTATTGAAAAATCTCCGACAATCACTATTGGAAGTTTTCAAATACCTCTACCTACTATCAAAAAGAAATATGAAATGCTTATTGTTGGGGACATCCATATCCCCATTGAGGTAACTTAGTGATTTACGAAAGTTCTTCGGTTTCATGCTAATCGAAAGTTGTTGTTAATAAGACTTGATCAACCTTATTAATGGATCATTTTTAGCGGTATGAAGTTGATGGATTTAGTAAGCACTACCTTTTGTTTTCTGTTTTTATTAGTTAAATAAAATAAAATGCCATGTTTTGTCTGTTTTCTGAATTTCTCGTGGAATAAAAAATGACCCAAAAATAAAAGTTCTCAGAATGCCCTGAAAATTTAATACGATTTTTTTAATATTTCTGAATTTCTAGTGCAAATAATATCAGAGGGAGGTGCACCAGGTGGGCACAACCCACCTAGGCGCGCCAGGATCCCCAGGCGCGCCCTGGTGGGTTGTGGTCCCCATGTGGGCCCCCTCACTTATCTCTTCACACCACATTATCACTCACCTCCAGAAAAAATTCTCCATTACTCTCTCTCCCGTGTTCTTGCTCTCAAACCCGCGGATTTCGATCTCTCTGCTCAAAGCTCCGTTTTCGAAATTGTTTCGGGAGATTGTTGCTTGGTATGTGACTCCACCGTTTGTCTAATTAGTTTTTGTTTTAGTGATTTATATTCTGAATAATTAGCTACTCTTGGTGGTGTTGTAGATGAGCTTGCATGTTGAATTCTTAGAATTCTAAATAGTTTGAATGCTTGCTATGACCTCTATGTATCCCTATGAGTAGTTGTTATCAATCTTATAAAGTTTTGTTGATAAATTTTTGTCACCCAAAATTTGCAGAAAATTGTACGCGAACATGATGAACCTTTTTGGAAGGAGTTCTTCAAGGAGGCAATCATCGGGGGCATCTTCTAGTGACAGCCCCGCTCGCCAGTCATATGTTGAACCAAGTGAAAGTTCCACTCAAGATGCCGCCACCAAAACATGCTTATGGCCTTGCGATGATTATATGATGCGTGTGGGCATTAAGGAGGAATTTGAGCAGTATGTTCAAAATGCCAGTCTCGGTCCCTACATTTCAGATAAGTGTGAACAATGCCACATTCTCACTGAATCATTTGTCAAAGGATTTAAATTTCATCCCCGTGAGTCTAAGGTGTCGTTTATGCTTTATGATAATCCATTTACCATCTCACTAGAGAATTTTGCTTACCACTGCAAACTTCCGTTCTGGGGTTCGCTTGGCGAACCGCCAAGGGCTGAGTACCAATCATTCTTAACTAGTCTTTGCTGCGGTGAGACGAGGGGAGTGACACAAGGTAGAATAAAGAGCATTCATTTTCCCATAATTCAGTACTTTGCATTATTTAATGGGAAATGTATAGTAGGCAAGCAAGACTGTAGTACACTTTGTGCTCCAGACTTGAGCGTCATACGCACCGCTCTTACTGGTGAAAGAAATTATAACCTTGGAGCGATTGTTGCACGCAGACTTCAGCACAACGCTAATAGTGGCTATTTCTATGGTGGAATATATGCCATGCATTTAGCACGAGGGCTAGGTATTTCACCTTTGCCCTTTGATCCTATCCTACCCACGCAGTATTTAGATTTTGACACCTTAAAAGATCATAAGATCCTTAAAAGAAAGATTGATAACTTCACTTACAATCTATTGTTTAACCAAAAATCTGTTGCGCACACATATTTGCATGCGCCTGCTCTTTTTGACTATCACATCAAAGGAAGATATTTTCTTCTTGAGAGCGAGGCCCGAGCTCACAACGCAGCAGTGGAGGCAGCACAGCAGGCTGAGGCATCTGCACCTACAGCTTCCGTGAGCTACCACGCCAACTACTATCCAGGCTACTGATCGTTTACCAAGTTAGGCCAAAAGCCTAAATTTGGGGGAGTACGTGTTTTCCACCGACATTACCTTCATGTTCACTTATTCCATTTGTCGGTGTTCACACTTTTCCATTGTATCATCCATGCTTAAATTATTTTTTTGTTTTCGTCTTGTGTGTTTGAAAAACTTTAGAAAAACAAAAAAAATAGTTGTAGCTAGTTTACTTTCTATGCATTACTCGGACACAAACGCAGATGTGTACTAGGATGTCAGGTTTAATCCCAATAAGATTTCCCTGATCATTTTTTGCTTGATGGGAGATTTCCTGTGTAAATAGTTTTTCTCGTTTTTGCTTTTCCCTTTTATTTGCTTGTTCAAGAAAACCAAAAACCCCAAAAATATTTTAGTGTGTTTCTCTGAATTTCTTTTCGTTTTATTCGAGTTGTACCGAGGAGAAGACCACGATGAAAATGTTGAGTGGCTCTCATATGAATAATTGTTGATCTAATAAAGAGCCCATTTTACCTTGTCTTCTCCTCTTGAATAAAATGTTTGCAGATTCCAGCTTAGTCCACGGCACTCTTGCACTATTATTATTTCCATATCATTTGGTCATGCAAGTGAAAGGCAATAATGACGACATTCGATGAACTGGACGTGGCAGAGAGAAAATGGTATGAACTCGACTTGTTCTGTTTGTGTAAATATGTTTAACCTAGTATCCATGATTCAGCCCATTATGATTAAACATGTTTGCAATGACAATTAGAGATTATAGTTTCTCATGCCATGCATAAGTAGTTGGGAGTGGATAATGATTTATCTGATTGTGATGTAGTATGATGATATGGTATCCTCCTATGAATGTTCGAGTGGCTTGACTTCGCACATGTTCATGCATGTAGTTGAATCAAAACCAACAAAGCCTCTATGATATTTATGTTCATGGTGTTCATATCCTACTCATGCTAGTGTCCAATGTTACTTATGCATAATGCATGTTATGATCGTTGTTGCTCTCTAGCTGGCCGCTTCTCAATCTAATTGCTAGCCTTCGCCTGTACTAAGTGGGAATTCTGCTTGTACATCAAAAACCTTGAACCCAAAGTTATTCCAGATGAGTCCATCATACCTACCTATATACGGTATTACCCTGCCGTCCTAAGTAAATTTGCATGTGCCACCTCTAAAAACTTCTAATAAATATTCCTTTTTGTGTGCCTGGATCGTTCATGGAACGACAGGAGGTGGTCGGTATCTTCCATGCTAAGCGCGTTATTCTCAGGTCGAGTGTTTATTCACTTCCCATCGCACGAGAAAAGGGCGGTAATAGGGATGCCCAGTCCCAAACTGCAAACAACAAAGGCTTATAAATAATCAAACAAAAACTCCCAATGGAGTCAAAACCTTTACTTTATCGCTTGGGAACCGCCACTAGCATGCTTAGCATGGAAGATATTGATAAATGATAGTCGTGAAGTAAATGAGAAGGGTGCATGTCTCAAAATTTCATTTACCTCTATTTTAAAAACTTGAGCTCTGGCACCTCTGCAAATCACTGCTTCCCTTTGCGAAGGGGCTATCTATTTATTTTTATGTTGTGTCATCACCTTCTAAAACAAGCTCTAGAACCTGAGAGCACAACTATCATGACTTGTGCATTGTGTGTAGCTAATGTGGTGCATCATGACTGGATCTTTTCTACCATGAATTACAGTGTTTAGTCGTTGCTTGAACTTTGGAGGTGCTCTGCATTTATAGTTTGCAGCCTAAGAAAGGGCTAGCGAGATACCACTATTGTCATATTATATCATGGTTGTTTTGACAATGTGTTGTTGTTTGATATATCTTATTATTGCTTACTAGCTGATTATGTCATTGATATGCGTTAATGTAATATCTAGAGTTATTCTCGGCATGGTTAGTTATAATGTTGGATGAAAAACCTGGGTGCTATTTAAGCTTATTTATGCAAACAAGAGCAAAAGAGTTCGTAAAAGTTTTTCTTTTTCACTTTCAGTTTATCAACTTAATTGCTTGAGGACAAGCAAAGGTTTAAGCTTGGGGGAGTTGATACGTCTCCAATGTATCTAATTTTCCTAACGCTTTTCCTCTTGTTTTGGACTCTAATTTGCATTATTTGAATGAAACTAACCCCAGACTGACGCTATTTTCAGCAGAACTACCATGGTGTTGTTTTTGTGCAGAAATAAAAGTACACGGAATGGAAAGAAACTTTGCGAGGATTTTTTATACAATAAATAAGAATTTCTGGAGCCAAGATCCACCGGAGAGGGGCACCTGGGTGGTCACAACCCACCAGGGCGCGCCCCCCTCTCCTGGCGCGCCCAGGTGAGTTTTCCCCACCTGGTGGCCCCGCAAACCCTAAAACCAACGCTATAAAATCCTATTTTTCCAGAAAAAATAGGGAGAAAGAATTATCGTGATCCATGAGACGGAGCCGCCGTCACCTCCTGTTCTTCATCGGGAGGCTAGATCTGGAGTCCGTTTGGGGCTCCGGAGAGGGGGATCTCCGTTCTTCATCATCACCAACCCTTCTCCATTGCCAATTCCATGATGCTCCCCACCGGGAGTGAGTAATTCCTTCGTAGGCTCGCTGGTCCTTGAGGAGTTGGATGAGATTCATCATCTAATCTAGTTAGTTTTGTTAGGGATTGATCTCTAGTATCCAATATGTTCTAAGATTGATGTTGCTATGACTTTGACATGCTTAATGCTTGTCACTTTGGGCCCGGGTGCCATGAACTCAGATCTGAACCATTTATGTTATCATAAATATATCCATGTTCTAGATCCGATCTTGCAAGTTATAGTCACCTACTACGTGTTATGATCCGGCAACTCCGGAGTGACAGTAGTCGGGACCACTACCGGTGATGACCGTAGTTTGAGGAGTTCATGTATTCACTATGTGTTAATGCTTTGTTCCGGTTCTCTATTAAAAGGAGGCCTTAATATCCCTTAGTTTCCAATAGGATCCCGCTGCCACGGGAGGGTAGGACAAAAGATGTCATGCAAGTTCTTTCCATAAGCATGTATGACTATTTACGGAATACATGCCTACATTATATTGATGAACTGGAGCTAGTGTCGTATCTCCCTAGGTTATAACTGTCTCATGATGAATATCATCCAAGAAGTCACCGATCCAATGCCTACGAATTTATCCTATATTGTTCTTGCTAAGTTACTACTTCTATCATCACTATTACACTTGCTACAAAATTACTGCTATCACTGTCACCGTTACCATTGCCGCTGCTACTACTATCAAAACTATCATACTACTTTGCTACTGATCACTTTGATGCAGATAATTAATCTCCAGGTGTGGTTGAATTGACAACTCAGCTGCTAATACCTTCAAATAGTCTTTGGCTCCCCTTGTGTCGAATCTATAAATTTGGGTTGAATACTCTACCCTCGAAAACTGTTGAAATCCCTTATACTTGTGGGTTATCACATCATGTTGTCGCATCTTTGATTCATTGAGAGTGGCTTCGTGATCCATAATTTTTCCACCTTGAAAGAATTAATCATGTAAACCAGCAGGGATAATTGGCCAACAATGGGGTCATGGTCAAATAATGTGCATTCTCAGCTTATGATCCAACTAGCAAAGTTACAGCCATCAATGTAAGGACCTCTTTAGTGATAACCTCCTCACTAGAAGTCGTGCTCTCTTTTCGTGGTAAAGCCAAACCAATGAGACAACTTATGAAGAATTCAGTAATGGAGGACCTTGCTAACAAACCTTTGTTTTTACACCACTTGTAGGATCATTTAGTATAGTCTGCAGGGGGTGGATAGACTAGCAAATCTAGGGAACACTTTTCCCAGTTTTGAAGTTCTTGGCAATTTTAAGATTTTCTAGTGATAGCCTAGGAACACCCTACACATGCAAGACTACTAAAGTATAATGACTGAAGACAAAGGTTGCATGAGTAGAAGCAAAGGTAATGGTACGAATGCAAACATGGGGATGATCGATGAAGTTGTTTCCCATGGTTCAGACAGTTGACGCTATCCTACTCCAAGCTCATGGAGGCTTCAAACCACGAAGGTTCTAGGATCACAGAGATCCCGGTTGTGAGTTCCATAGAGAAACAATTCCACAAAGTACTACACCACAAAGGGTCCACAAAACGACCAACCAACCTATATCAGCATGTCATACAACCACGAAGGTCAAGCCTCACTCAGGGTAGATCTTCATGAAGTAGACGGATCTCCAAGTCCATATAACTTATTGTTTCCTTCACACCTTCAAGGCTCCCAATCACACCTAGCCGATCTAGGAGGCGCATGCCCTCCAAAAGTAACAACGCTGATGTTTTCTTGAAGATGATTGTTCTTGAACATCACTTTATTGATAAATGAAACAATGGATTGCTATATATACTGCAATCTTGTTTCTAGAAAATATATTGTGTATATTTGGTTATTCTAACCACAAATGCTCTTTAACACCTTATGATCCTAGTGTGTATATTTGCAAGGATCAAAAGGAAACTAGAGATTAATTGAGATATTCTCAAATCATTGGCCCGCTCATGTATTTAGCTAGAATCAGGAGGCCTGACATATCATTTGGGGTGAGTAAACTAAGTCGTCTTGTTTCCAATCCAAGAGATGACCATTGGCACCTCTTGAGAGAGTGGCGGTGTGCGATCTAAAAGGAACCATGATCTATGGCTTTCACTATGCCGGGCATAAAGAGTCCCCAAAGGATATAGTGACTCAAATTGGATTTCTGGTGTTCATGAGATAAAGCCACAAGTGGCTATTTATTTACTCTCAGTGGTGTGTTGTTTCATGGACGTCTTGCAAGAAGATCATCTTAATGAGGTCGGCAATGGAAGAAGAATTTGCAACATTAGACAAAGCTATTATTGAATTAGAATGGTTCCATGAACTCTTAATAGACTTTTGGTGATTCAAAAACACATAATCGCTATCATCATGAACAATGAGAATCAAAGTGAACGGGACAAAGGATAACATGAAGAGTTCAAGACATGTAGAGATAAGATATGTCTGGAAGTGGAAAAACTCTGGAGTAATATTGTTAGAACAAAATGTCTATTTACAACTTGATGAGGACATTAATACCACACCCACGACCCCTACTGTTATACATACTGGACCAATTATTAGAGCTCGCACATGCCAATTGAATTACCAGGTACTTTCATTTCTTGGTAACAATTCTAATGTTCATGAGAATATGATGCTGCCTAAATTGGATACATTTGTGTTGATTACTAATGAAGGGACTAGTATGGAGAAGAGGGATGAACACTGGAGCAGGATCAAGCATGGAGATGAAGGCGCACGCGAAGGGAACCAGAACGGCGTTTCTAGTGCATATTTCAACACTTTTAAGCCTCCATGATGACATACAAGGACATGGACGAAATATGCAAGATGCCCCTTCATAAATTTTGTTCATAGCTTATTTTAGGTGCCGCGCCACCTTATTTTTGGGCCAGGCCCATGTAATTTCAAAATATTACTCCGTAGGTTGTTTTTAGAGTCAGTATATTTTTAGAGCCTTACCATGCTTATTTTGCAAGTCCATATGTTGCTGTTTTAAAATCAGAAAGTTTGCTCTTATGTTTTGAATATTTGTGAATAGTCAGAACATGATAAAATCTTGAATTTTTTACACAATGAGTAACAACAAATTATATACAGTTTGGTAACTTTTCAGAATTTTTGGAGTTAGGGAAGTATGATTCCTCTTGCATTCTTGACATACCGTTTTGTTTAGACAGATTGCTGTTATGTTTGCGTATGTTTGCTTGTTTAATTATTATATTTGAGGATAGGAGTATTAAATATGAAGAGGCATTTAGTATGCAATGTTAAATTATAATTTTAGTGATTTACTACTGTAGAGAATGATAAGGTTCTGCATGGATTTATACTAACTTATCTCACGAGTTCTTGTTGAGTTTTGTGTGGATGAAGTTTTTAAGATTTAGGGAAACCGCGATATGATAGGAATTAAGGAGACAAAAAAGCTCAAGCTTGGGGATGCCCAAGGCATCCCTAATTAATATTTCAAGAAGTCTCAAGCATCTAAGCTTGGGGATGCCCCGGTTGGCATCCCATCTTTCTTCTTCAACAACTATAGGTCAGTTTTGGTTGAGCCTAAGTTTTTGCTTCTTCACATGATATGTGCTATCCTTGCAATGTCATTTTATTATGTTTTGCTTGCTGTTTGAATAAAGTACTTAAGATCTAAATACTTAAATGTTAGAGAATCTTCACATAGTTACATAATTATTTGACTACTCATTGATCTTCACTTATATCTATTGGAGTAGTTTGTCATTTGCTCTAGTGCTTCACTTATATCTTTTTAGAGCACGGCGGTAGTTTTATTTTGAAGAAATTGATGAACTCTCATGCTTCACTTATATTATTTTGAGAGTCTCTAAACAACATGGTAGTTGACATCGTATTTGTGGCGAAGCCACCGTTCATAATTCTTTCATACATGTCACTCTTGATTCATTGCACATCCCAATACACCGCCGGAGGCATTCATATAGAGTCATATATTTGTTCTAGTATCGAGTTGTAATTCTTGAGTTGTAAAGTACATAAAAGTGTGATGATCTTCATTATTAGAGCATTTTTTCATGTGAGGAAATGATGATGGAATCTATGATTCCCCCACAAGTCGGGATGAGACTCCGGACGGAAAATAAAAAAGTAAAAAAAGAGGCCAAAAAGAGAGAAGGCCCAAACAAAAAATATAAAAATGAGACAAAAAAGAGAAGGGGCAATGGTACTATCCTTTTACCACACTTGTGCTTCAAAGTAGCACCATGATCTTCATGATAGAGAGTCTCCTATGTTGTCACTTTCATATACTAGTGGGAATGTTTCATTATAGAACTTGGCTTGTATATTCCAACAATGGGCTTCCTCAAATTGCCCTAGGTCTTCATGAGCAAGCAAGTTTGATGCACAGCCACTTAGTTTCTTTTTTAGCTTTCATAAACTTATAGCTCTAGTGCATCTGTTGCATGGCAATCCCTACTTGCTCACATTGATATCTATTGATGGGCAGCTCCATAGCCCGTCAATACGCCTAGTTGATGTGAGACTATCTCCTTCCTTTTGTCTTCTCCACAACCACCATATTCTATTCCACCTATAGTGCTATGTCCATGGCTCACGCTCATGTATTGCGTGAAAGTTGAAAAGGTTTGAGAATATCAAAAGTATGAAACAATTGCTTGGCTTGTCATCGGGGTTGTGCATGATTTGAATATTTTGTGTGATGAAGATGGAGCATAGCCAGACTATATGATTTTGTAGGGATAAGCTTTCTTTGGCCATGTTAATTTGAGAAGGCATAATTGCCTTGTTAGTATGCTTGAAGTATTATTGTTTTTATGTCAATATTAAACTTTTGTTTTGAATCTTACGGATCTGAACATTCATGCCACAATAAAGAAGATTACGTAGATAAATATGTTAGGTAGCATTCCACATCAAAAAATTTGTTTTTATCATTTACCTACTCGAGAACGAGCAGGAATTAAGCTTGGGGATGTTTGATACGTCTCCAACATATCTAGAATTTTTATTGTTCCATGCTATTATATTATCTATCTTGGATGTTTTATATGCATTTATATGCTATTTTATATGATTTTTGGGACTAACCTATTAACCTAGAGCCCCATGCCAGTTTCTGTTTTTTCCTTATTTTTGAGCTTCGCAGGAAAGGAATATCAAACGGAGTCCAATTGACCTGAAACTTTATGACGGTCTTTTAGGGACCAAAAGAAGCCCAAGGAGTACCGGAGATGCACCCGAGGAGTCCCGAGGCCACCACAAGGGTGGGGGCGCCCCCTCCCACCTAGGGTGCGTCCTCGACCTTGTGGGCCCCTTGTGGACTCCCCTGACTTGTTTTCAACGCCAACACCTCTTATATATCACCAAACCTCCAAAACAGAACCTAGATCGGGAGTTCCGCTGCTGCAAGCCTCTGTAGCCACCAAAAAGCAATCGAGACCCTGTTCCAGCACCCTGTCGGAGGGGGAATCGTCACCGGTGTCCCGACGCTCTCCATGACGAGGAGGGAGTAGTTCACCCTCGGGGCTGAGGGATGTACCAGTAGCTATGTGTTCGACCTCTCTCTCTCTCTCTCTCTCTCTCTCTCTCTCCCTCGTGTTCTTGATTTGGCATGATCTTGATGTACCGCGAGCTTTGCTACTATAGTTGAATCATATGGTGTTTCTCCCCCTCTACCTTCTTGTAATGGATTGAGTTTTCCCTTTGAAGTTATCTTATCGGATTGAGTCTTTAAGGATTTGAGAACACTAGATGTATGTCTTGCATGTGCTTATTTGTGGTGACAATGGGATATTCACGTGATCTACTTGATGTATGTTTTGGTGATCAACTTGTGGGTTCTGTGACCTTGTGAAATTATGCATAGGGGTTGGCACACGTTTTCGTCTTGAATCTCCGGTAGAAACTTTGGGGCACTCTTTGAAGTTCTTTGTGTTGGTTTGAATAAATGAATCTGAGATTGTGTGATGCGTATCGTATAATCAAACCCGCGGATACTTGTGGTGACATTGGAGTATCTAGGTGACATTAGGGTTTTGGTTGATGTGTATCTTAGGGTGTTATTTTTGTACGAACTCTAGGGCTGTTTGTAACTCTTATAGGAATAGCCCAATAGATCGATCAAAAAGAATAACTTTGAGGTGGTTTTGTACCCTACAATAATCTCTTTGTTTGTTCTCCGCTATTAGTGACTTTGGAGTGACTCTTTGTTGCACGTTGAGGGATTGTTATATGATCTAATTATGTTATCATTGTTGAGAGAACTTTCACTAGTGAAAGTATGAACCCTAGACCTTGTTTTCGAGCATTGCAATACCGTTTTCACGCACTTTTGTTACTTGCTACCTTGCTGTTTTTATATTTTCATATTACAAAAACCTATATATACTATCCATATTGCACTTGTATCACCATCTCTTCGCCGAACTAGTGCACCTATATATATATATATATATATATATATATATATATATATATATATATATATATATATATATATATATATATATATATATAGGAAAATGGGTTAGTACTCCCAGGAGTATGTACTCCTTTCGTGTGCAGTTGACTGTTGCCCACGTGAGCGGTCCACTCCTCGGTTCACTTTTTTCTGAGAGAATTGGTTCACAATTTTTGCACCCATTACGAGTAAATTAGTAGCACACCGATTTTTCTGGCGCTCTCACGTCTTATCCTTCCGTCCACCTCACACATCCAAAACCGAAACAGCCGGCTCCCCGACACACGTCAGCAGCGGAACTGCGGCGGCCGCCGCCATCGCTCCCCAGCGACCGATCTAGATTACATCTTGCACCCGGCCAACGGATCGGAGAGCTAACCTGAGATTTATATTGGAATAAGAGGTCAACGATTGTTCTCTCGGACGTTCTCTGCATGTTAATTCCATGTCTAGATCCATAACATCTTCGCATCCATTAATCATAGTTGTCTTGCTTTCTTTTAGATCTAAAAGAGGCGCATGTGGTCAAGTCCTGGATCTCATTGTTTGCTGAATTTTTGTGGACCGAGAATTTTCCGATGCTTTGTGGATGTTCCTTCTGGAAGGGGGCTGGGTGTCTCACGTGGAAGAATCGACTCATATGGCTTCTGGCGGTCAATGCCGTCGTGTCGCATCGTCGATCCCAGCTAGCCGTAAACAGATTGACATATATCTTTAATTATTTTGTTTGTGGACGTATGATCAAATGGATTCAGAAATACTCTATCTGTTCCAAAGGGAGGGGGTAGTGATTCCAGCTGCAATTTCATCTTTGGGGAAACAGTATACCCAGCAAAAAGAAACAGTAGCTCTGGTTGCTAATTTAATCACTCTGTAGAAACCTTTCATTGAAGGATCAAGAACCGCACCTTGCTTCCATCTTTCTTTATATGTTCAGTATCGTCTCGGTATGAAATTTCTGCTGGAATATTTTGGAAAGGAACGTACATTTCCCTGTGCAACAAGTGCTTTATTTTTGTGCGGAGAAGCCTTCTGTGTTTAGTGCCATATATACGACCACATTATAAAATGTATTACACTTGTTGTTTCATCTAGTTTTTGATATACTCTTTTATGTATACTTTGAATTTATCATACTCATTTCGGCCACCCATCCGCTTCATCTTTTAACTCATTGCAACGAATTGACTCTCACATAAAACCAGTATATACTCATGTAAAAAAAACTTGTAATTACTCCCTTATTAGAAAAACCAAGTATATACTACCCTACCAAAAAAGTTGTATATACTTACTGATACTCCCTTACTAAAAATTGTATATACTCTCTACCAAAAAATCAGTATACACTCCCTACCAAAAAAGTAGTACACACTCATGTAAAAAAAATGTATGTACTCCCTAAATAAAAAACAAGTATATACTCCCCTACCAAAAAAGTTGTATATACTCCCTTACTACAAATGTATATACTTCCTACAAAAAAACAGTATATACTCCCTTACTAAAAGACAGTATATAATCACATACAAAAGCTGGTATATACTGTCTTCCCAAAGTAGTATATATGTTTCTGGAAGAGGTCAGTATGCATGCGTAGACAAATTATTATGAGACGCATTGTGGTTATTAGTCTTCATACAAAAATATTAAGTGTCTGTGATTGTTGCCTTGAACGAACAGAACCTTATCTTTGTAGCGAATCTCTCTGTCTGTTGACGCATGCATGCATGCATGCATCGGCTGGTGGAGCAATTAGTGGTTAGATCTAATAACCGCTAATCCGTTTAGTCCATGGGAGTACATACTCTCGGGAGTATAAAAGAGGAGTCATATATATATATATATAGACACACACACACACCATTGTATTGGGTGTGTTGAGGACACAAGAGATTCTTTGTTATTTAGTTGCACGGTTGTTTGAGAGAGACCATTTTCATCCTACGCCTCACAAGGATTGATAAACCTTAGGTCATCCACTTGAGAAAATTTTGCCATTGTCTTACAAAACTCTGCACTTGGAGGCCAACAACGTCTACAAGGATAAAGTTGCGTAGTAAACATCATCGGACTCCTTCATTTTAATCTGATGGTATCCGGAGTAAGCATCAAGGAAACACAATGAGTCGTGTCCCGCCGTCGCGTCGATAATCGGTTAATGCGGGGCAACGGGAAAGGGTCTTTGGGGCAAGCCTTATTGAGGTCTTTAAAATCGACACAAAGGCGCTGCTACCTCTTGAGCACTGCGTTGGTTTTCCCTTGAAGAGGAAATGGTGATGCAGCAAAGTAGCGTAAGTATTTCCCTCAGTTTTTGAGCACCAAGGTATCAATCCAGTAGGAGGCCATGCACGAGTCCCTCGCACCTACACAAACAAATAAATCCTCGCAACCAACGCAATAAAGGGGTTGTTAATTCCTACACGGTCACTTACGAGAGTGAGATCGGATAGATACGATAAGATAATATTTTTGGTATTTTTATGATAAAGATGCAAAGTAAAGAAAGCAAAATAAAGACGACACTAGAAATAACTTGTTGATGGGAGATTAGTATGATGGAAAATAGACCCGGGGGGCCATAGGTTTCACTAGTGGCTTCTCTCAAGAGGATAAGTATTACGGTGGGTGAACAAATTACTGTTGAGCAATTGACAGAATTGAGCATAATTATGAGAATATCTAGGTATGATCATGTATATAGGCATCACATCCGAGACAAGTAGACCGACTCCTGCCTACATCTACTACTGTTACTCCACACATCGACTGCTATCCAGCATGAATCTAGAGTATTAAGTTCATAAGAACAGAGTAACGCTTTAGGTAAGATGACATGATGTAGAGGAATAAAATCATGCAATATGATATAAACCCCATCTTGTTATCCTCGATGGCAACAATACAATACGTGCCTTGCTGCCCCTACTGTCACTGGGAAAGGACACCGCAAGATTGAACCCAAAGCTAAGCACTTCTCCCAAGAAAGATCAATCTACTAGGCCAAACCAAACTGATAATTTGAAGAGACTTGCAAAGATAACCAATCATACATAAAAGAATTCAGAGAAGATTCAAATATTGTTCATAGATAAACTTGATCATAAACCCACATTTCATCGGTCTCAACAAACACACCGCAAAAGAAGATTACATCGAATAGATCTCCACAAGAGAGGGGGAGAACATTGTATTGAGATCCAAAAAGAGAGAAGAAGCCATCTAGCTAATAACTATGGACCTGAAGGTCTGAGGTAAACTACTCACACATCATCGTAGAGGCTATGGTGTTGATGTAGAAGCCCTCCATGATCGATTCCCCCTCCGGCGGAGCTCCGGAAAAGGCCCCAAGATGGGATCTCACGGGTACAGATGGTTGCGGCGGTGGAATTAGGTTTTTGGCTTCGCATCTGGTAGTTTGGGGGTACGTAGGTATATATAGAAGGAAGAAGTACGTGGCCCACGAGGGTGGAGGGCGCGCCCAGGGGGTAGGCGCCCCCCCTACCTCGTGCCTTCCTGGTTGATGTCTTGACGTAGGGTCCAAGTCCTCTGGATCACGTTCGTTTCGAAAATCACGTTCCCGAAGGTTTCATTCCATTTGGACTCCGGTTGATATTCTTTTTCTGCGAAACTCTGAAATAGGCAAAAAAAACAGCAATTCTGGGCTGGGCCTCCGGTTAATAGATTAGTCCCAAAAATAATATAAAAGTGTATAATAAAGCCCATTAATGTCCAAAACAGAATATAATATAGCATGGAGCAATAAAAAATTATAGATACGTTGGAGACGTATCAAGCATCCCCAAGCTTAATTCCTGCTCGTCCTCGAGTAGGTAAATGATAAAAACAGAATTTTTGATGTGGAATGCTACTTGGCATAATTTTAATGTAATTCTCTTAATTGTGGTATGAATGTTGAGATCCAAAAGATTCAAGACAAAAGTTTAATATTGACATAAAAATAATAATACTTCAAGCATACTAACTAAGCAATTATGTCTTCTCAAAATAACATGGCCAAAGAAAGTTATCCCTGCAAAATCATATAGTCTAGCTATGCTCTATCTTCACCACACAAAGTATTTAAATCATGCACAACCCCAATGACAAGCCAAGCAATTGTTTCATACTTTTGATGTTCTCAAACTTTTTCAATCTTCACGCAATACATGAGCGTGAGCCATGGACATAGCACTATATGTGGAATAGAATGGTGGTTGTGGAGAAGATAAAAAAAGGGAGAAGATAGTCTCACATCAACTAGGCGTATCAACGGGCTATGGAGATGCCCATTAATAGATATCAATGTGAGTGAGTAGGGATTGCCATGCAACGGATGCACTAGAGCTATAAGTATATGAAAGCTCAACAAAAGAAACTAAGTGGGTGTGCATCCAACTCGCTTGCTCACGAAGACCTAGGGCATTTTGAGGAAGCCCATCATTGGAATATACAAGCCAAGTTCTATAATGAAAGTTTCCCACTAGTATATGAAAGTGATATCATAGGAGACTCTCTATCATGAAGATCATGGTGCTACTTTGAAGCACAAGTGTGGTAAAAGGATAGTAACATTGTCCCTTCTCTCTTTTTTTCTCATTTTTTTATTTGGGCCTTTTCTCCTTTTTTTATGGCCTCCTTTTTTTAGTCGGGAGTCTCATCCCAACTTGTGAGGGAATCATAGTCTCCATCATCCTTTCCTAACTTGGGACAATGCTCTAAAAATGATGATCATCACATTTTTATTTACTTACAACTCAACAATTACAACTCAATACTTAGAACAAAATATGACTCTATGTGAATGCCTCCGGCGGTGTACCGTGATATGCAATGAATCAAGAGTGACATGTATGAAAGAATTGTGAACGGTGGCTTTGCCACAAATACGATGTCAACTACATGATCATGCGAAGCAATATGACAATGATGGAGCGTGTCATAGTAAACGAAACGGTGGTAAATTGCATGGCAATATATCTCGGAATGGCTATGGAAATGCCATGATACGTAGGTATGGTGGCTGTTTTGAGGAAGGTATATGGGGGGTGTATGATACCGGCGAAAAGTGCGCGGTATTAGAGAGGCTAGCAATGGTGGAAGAAAGAAAAGTGCGTATAATCCATAGAATCAACATTAGTCATAAAGAACTCATATACTTATTGCAAAAACTACAAGTTATCAAAGCAAAGTATTACGCGCATGCTCCTAGGGGGATAGATTGGTAGGAAAATACCATCGCTCGTCCCCGACCGCCACTCATAAGGAAGACAATCAATAAATAAATCATGCTCCGACTTCATCACATAATGGTTCACCATACGTGCATGCTACGGGAATCACAAACTTTAACACAAGTATTTCTCAAATTCGCAACTACTCAACTAGCATGACTCTAATATCATCATCTCCGTATCTCAAAACAATTACCAAGCATCTAACTTCTCATAGTATTCAACACACTCATAAGATTTTTTTTACTAATCTCGAATGCCTATCATATTAGGATTAATTACCCAATTTAAGCAAATTACCATGTTGTTTAAGACTCTCAAAATAATATAAATGAAGCATGAGAGAATAATAGTTTCTATAAAACAAAACCATCGCCGTGCTCTAAAAGATATAAGTGAAGCACTAGAGCAAAAACTATATAACTCAAAAGATATAAGTGAAGCACATAGAGTATTCTTAACAATTTCCGAATCATGTGTGTCTCTCTCAAAAGGTGTGTACAGCAAGGATGATTGTGGCAAACTAACAAACAAAGACTCAAATAATACAAGACGCTCCAAGCAAAACACATATCATGTGGTGAATAAAAATATAGCTCCAAGTAAAGTTAACGATGGAAGTAGACGAAAGAGGGGATGCTTTCCGGGGCATCCCCAAGCTTTGGATTTTAGGTGTCCTTAGATTATCTTGGGGTTCCATGGGCATACCCAAGCTTAGGCTCTTGCCACTCCTTTTTCCATAATCCATCAAATCTTTTACCCAAAACTTGAAAACTTCACAACACAAAACTTAACAGAAAATCTCGTGAGCTCCGTTAGTGAAAGAAGACAAAACACCACTTCAAGGTACTGTAATGAACTCATTCTTTATTTATATTGGTGTTAAACCTACTGTATTCCAACTTATCTATGGTTTATAAACTATTTTACTAGTCATAGATTCATCAAAGTAAGCAAACAACACACGAAAAACAAAATCTGTCAAAAACAGAACAGTCTGTAGTAATCTGTAACTAACGCAAACTTCTAGAACTCCAAAAATTCAGAAAAAATAGGACGACCTAGACAATTTGTTTATTGATAATCAGCAATTGGAATCAATATTTTATCAAGTTTTGATGATTTTTAATAATTATTTTCGTGAACAGAAAGTTTCTGGAATTTTCAGCAAGATCAAATGACTATCATCCAAGAAGATCCTATAGGTTTATCTTGGCACAAAAACTAATTAAAACATAAAAACAAATCTAACCAGAGGCTAGATCAAATATTTATTCCTAAATAGAAGCAAAAATCAAAAAACTAAAAATAAAATTGGGTTGCCTCCCAACAAGCGCTATCGTTTAACGCCCCTAGCTAGGCATAATAGCAAGGATAGATCTAGGTATTGTCATCTTTGGTTTTAGGGAAGAAAAGAGCAAACTTGTTATCTATGGAATTAATCTTTCTATTTTGATAAAGCATGTGGCTATTAATGGTAGAAGAAAGATTAAGCACGTTGTGGAAATTGGCATCTAGGCTAGCTTTTATTTCTTTGATAGATTCGTTTTGGTAAGAGAGCAAAAGAGATGTGGATTCAACTTTCTCATTAATGGGGTGCCCAAATATAGTTTTCATCTTTTCATAGGTATCTATGGGGTCCCCTTCAAGAAAACCCTCTTCAAAAATAGAATCTAAAACTTGTTTGAACGAAGTGGGCAACCCAACATGAAAGCTTTTTAAGTAAACATCAATTTGGTATTGGGGTACATAGTTAGCCCGGATCCTTAACAGCCTATCCCAAGCATCTTTCAAAGATTCATCGAGTAAATAACAAAAAGTTCCAGAATCATCTTCATCAAAATTATTAAGATTCTCATTGATAACTCCGGTAGGTTTTTCCATAGTATCTCTATTTATGAGTTTAGATAAAATAGCAGGATTGTCTAAAGTGCTAAAACTCGGGAGAGAAACCCCAACCCTTTTTGATTCTGACATGGCGAAAGGAAGGCGAGCGAAAAAAAGAGGGCGAATAAAACAGCAAGGGTGAAGTGGGGGGGAGGAAAACGAGAGGCAAATGGCAAATAATGTAATGCGGGAGATAAGGGTTTGTGATGGGTACTTGGTATGTTGACTTTTGCATAGACTTCCCGGCAACGGCACCAGAAATCCTTCTTGCTACCTCTTGAGAACTGCGTTGGTTTTCCCTTGAATAGGAAAGGGTGATGCAGCAAAGTAGCGTAAGTATTTCCCTCAGTTTTTGAGAACCAAGGTATCAATCCATTAGGAGGCCACGCACGAGTCCCTCGCACCTACACAAACAAATAAATCCTCGCAACCAACGCAATAAAGGGGTTGTCAATCCCTTCATGGTCACTTACGAGAGTGAGATCTGATAGATATGATAAGATAATATTTTTGGTATTTTTATGATAAATATGCAAAGTAAAGAAAGCAAAATAAAGACGGCGCTAGAAATAACTTGTTGACGGGAGATTAGTATGATGGAAAATAGACCCGAGGGCCATAGGTTTCACTAGTAGCTTCTCTCAAGAGCATAAGTATTACGGTGGGTGAACAAATTACTGTTGAGCAATTGACAGAATTGAGCATAATTATGAGAATATCTAGGTATGATCATGTATATAGGCATCATGTCCGAGACAAGTAGACCGACTCCTGCCTACATCTACTACTATTACTCCACACATCGACCGCTATCCAGCATGCATCTAGAGTATTAAGTTCATAAGAACAGAGTAACGCTTTAGGTAAGATGACATGATGTAGAGGGATAAACTCATGCAATATGATATAAACCCCATCTTGTTATCCTCGATGGCAACAATACAATACATGCCTTGCTGCCCCTACTGTCACTGGGAAAGGACACCGCGAGATTGAACCCAAAGCTAAGCACTTCTCCCATTGCAAGAAAGATCAATCTAGTAGGCCAAACCAAACTGATAATTCGAAGAGACTTGCAAAGATAACCAATCATACATAAAAGAATTCAGAGAAGATTCAAATATTGTTCATAGATAAACTTGATCATAAACCCACATTTCATCGGTCTCAACAAACACACCGCAAAAGAAGATTACATTGAATAGATCTCCACAAGAGAGGGGGAGAACATTGTATTGAGATCCAAAAAGAGAGAAGAAGCCATCTGTTGGAAATATGCCCTAGAGGCAATAATAAATTGATTATTATTATATTTCCTTGTTCATGATAATCGTTTATTATCCATGCTAGAATTGTATTGATAGGAAACTCAGATACATGTGTGGATACATAGACAACACCATGTCCCTAGTAAGCCTCTAGTTGACTAGCTCGTTGATCAATAGATGGTTACGGTTTCCTGACCGTGGACATTGGATGTCATTGATAATGGGATCACATCATTAGAAGAATGATGTGATGGACAAGACCCAATCCTAAGTCTGGCACAAGATCATGTAGTTCGTATGCTAAAGCTTTTCTAATGTCAAGTATCATTTCCTTAGACCATGAGATTGTGCAACTCCCGGATACCGTAGGAATGCTTTGGGTGTGCCAAACGTCACAACGTAACTGGGTGGCTATAAAGGTACACTATAGGTATCTCCGAAAGTGTCTGTTGGGTTGGCACGAATCGAGACTGGGATTTGTCGCTCTGTGTAAACGGAGAGGTATCTCTGGGCCCACTCGGTAGGACATCATCATAATGTGCACAATGTGATCAAGGAGTTGATCATGGGATGATGTGTTGCGGAACGAGTAAAAGAGACTTGCCGGTAACGAGATTGAACAAGGTATCGGGATACCGACGATCGAACCTCGGGCAAGTATCGTACCGATAGACAAAGGGAATTGTATACGGGATTGATTAAGTCCTTGACATCGTGGTTCATCCGATGAGATCATCGTGGAACATGTGGGAGCCAACATGGGTATCCAGATCCCGCTGTTGGTTATTGACCGGAGAACGTCTCGGTCATGTCTGCGTGACTCCCGAACCCGTAGGGTCTACACACTTAAGGTTCGATGACGCTAGGGTTATAAAGGAAGTTTGTATGTGGTTACCGAATGTTGTTCGGAGTCCCGGATGAGATCCCGGACGTCACGAGGAGTTCCGGAATGGTCCGGAGGTAAAGATTTATATATGGGAAGTCCTGTTTTGGTCACCGAAAGGGTTTCGGGTTTTATCGGTAACGTACCGGGACCACCAGGAGGGTCCCGGGGGTCCACCAAGTGGGACCACCGGCCCCGGAGGGCTGCATGGGCCACATGTGGGAGGGGACCAGCCCCAGGTGGGCTGGTGCGCCCCCCCCCCACAAGGGCCCAAGGCGCCTAGGGTTTGGGGGAACCCTACAAGGGGGCGCCCCCTTGCCTTGGGGGGCAAGCCACCCCTCCTGGCCGCCCCCCCCCCCCCTCCTCAAATGGGATCTGAGGGGGCCGGCCCCCCTCTCCCTTGCCCCTATATATATGAAGGGGGTGGGAGGGCAACCGCACCATTGTGCTGGCGCAGCCCTCCCCCTCTCCCAAGTCCTTCTCCTCTCCCGCGGTGCTTGGCAAAGCCCTGCAGGATTGCCACGCTCCTCCACCACCACCACGCCGTCGTGCTGCTGCTGGATGGAGTCTTCCTCAACCTCTCCCTCTCTCCTTGCTGGACCAAGGCATGGGAGACGTCACCGGGCTGTACGTGTGTTGAACGCGGAGGTGCCGTCCGTTCGGCACTTGGTCATCGGTGATTTGGATCACGGCGAGTACGACTCCATCAACCCCGTTCACTTGAACGCTTCCGCTTAGCGATCTACAAGGGTATGTAGATGCACTCTTCTTCCCCTCGTTGCTGGTTTCTCCATAGATAGATCTTGGTGACACGTAGGAAAATTTTGAATTTCTGCTACGTTCCCCAACAGTGGCATCATGAGCTAGGTCTATTGCGTAGATTCCATGCACGAGTAGAACACAAAGTAGTTGTGGGCGTTGATTTTGTTCAATATGCTTACCGTTACTAGTCAATCTTGATTCGGCGGCATTGTGGGATGAAGCGGCCTGGACCGACCTTACACGTACACTTACGTGAGACAGGTTCCACCGACTGACATGCACTAGTTGCATAAGGTGGCTAGCGGGTGCCAGTCTCTCCCACTTTAGTCGGATCGGATTCGATGAAAAGGGTCCTTATGAAGGGTAAATAGCAATTGACATATCACGTTGTGGTTTTGCGTAGGTAAGAAACGTTCTTGCTAGAAACCCATAGCAGCCACGTAAAACATGCAAACAACAATTAGAGGACGTCTAACTTGTTTTTGCAGGGTATGCCATGTGATGTGATATGGCCAAAAGGATGTGATGAATGATATATGTGATGTATGAGATTGATCATGTTCTTGTAATAGGAATCACGACTTGCATGTCGATGAGTATGACAACCGGCAGGAGCCATAGGAGTTGTCTTTAATTTATTTATGACCTGCGTGTCAACATAAACGTCATGTAATTACTTTACTTTATTGCTAAAGCGTTAGCCATAGTAGTAGAAGTAATAGTTGACGTGACAACTTCATGAAGACACGATGATGGAGATCATGATGATGGAGATCATGGTGTCATGCCGGTGACGACGATGATCATGGAGCCCCGAAGATGGAGATCAAAAGGAGCAAAGTGATGATGGCCATATCATGTCACTATTTGATTGCATGTGATGATTATCATGTTTATACATCTTATTTGCTTAGAACGACGGTAGTAAGTAAGATAATCCCTCATTAAAATTTCAAGAAAGTGTTCCCCCTAACTGTGCACCGTTGCGAAAGTTCGTCGTTTCGAAGCACCACTTGATGATCGGGTGTGATAGATTCTTACGTTCGAATACAACGGGTGTTGACGAGCCTAGCATGTACAGACATGGCCTCGGAACACACGCGAAACACTTAGGTTGACTTGACGAGCCTAGCATGTACAGACATGGCCTCGGAACACAAGAGACCGAAAGGTCGAGCATGAGTCGTATGGTAGATACGATCAACATGAAGATGTTCACCAACGTTGACTAGTCCGTCTCACGTGATGATCGGACACGGCCTAGTTGACTCGGATCATGTAATCACTTGGATGACTAGAGGGATGTCTATCTGAGTGGGAGTTCATAAGATGAACTTAATTATCCTGAACATAGTCAAAAGATCTTTGCAAATTATGTCGTTAGCTCGCGCTTTAGTTCTACTGTTTAGATACGTTCCTAGAGAAAATATAGTTGAAAGTTGATAGTAGAAATTATGCGGACAATAGAAGGCTTATGTCCTTAATGCAACGCTCGGTGTGCTGGACCTCGAACGTGGTCTGTGGATGTTGCGAACATCTGACATACACATTTTGATGACTACATGATAGTTCGGTAATGATAAATGGTTTACAATTGAGGCACCGAAGACATTTTTTGAAAAGTCGCGGAACATGTTTCGAGGGCTGAAATTGGGATTTCAGGCTCATGCCCACGTCAAGAGGTATAAGACCTCCGACGATTTTCTTGGCCTGCAAACTAAGGGAGAAAAGCTCAATCGTTGAGCTTGTGCTCAGATTGTCTGAGTACAACAATCACTTGAATCGAGTGGGAGTTGATCTTCCAGATAAGATAGTGATGTTTTTCCAAAGTCATTGCCACCAAGCTGCTACAGCTTTGTGATGAACTATATCAGGGATGGATATGATGATCCTTGAAATATTCGTGATGTTTGACACCGCGAAAGTAGAAATCAAGAAGGAGCATCAATTATTGATGGTTAGTGAAACCACTAATTTCAAGAAGGGCAAGGGCAAGAAGGGATCCTTCATGAAACGGCAAATCAGCTGCTGCTCTAGTGGAGAAACCCAAGGTTGAACCCAAACTCGAGACTAAGTGCTTCTGTAATGAGGGGAACAGCTACTGGAGCAGAATTACCCTGGATACTTGGTAGATGAGAAGGCTGTCGATAGAAGTATATTGGATATACATTATGTGAATGTGTACTTTACTAGTACTCCTAGTAGCATTAGGGTATTAGATACCGGTTCGGTTGCTAAGTGTTAGTAACTCGAAATAAAAGCTACGGAATAAACGGAGACTAGCTAAAGGTGAGCTGACGATATGTGTTGGAAGTGTTTCCAAGGTTGATATGATCAAGCATCGCTCGCTCCCTCTACCATCGAGATTGGTGTTAAACCCAAAAAATTGTTATTTGGTGTTTGCGTTGAGCATAGACATGATTGGATTATGTCTATCGCAATACGGTTGTTCATTTAAAGAGAATAATAGTTACTCTGTTTATTTGAATAATACCTTCAATGGTCTTGCACCTAAAATGAATGGTTTATTGAATCTCGATCATAGTGATACACATGTTCATGCCAAAAGATATAAGATAGTAATGATAGTACCACCTACTTGTGGCACTGCCATGTAAGTCATATTGGTATAAAACGCATGAAGAAGCTCCATGTTGATGGATCTTTGGACTCACTCATTTCTGAAAAGATTGAGACATGTGAACCGTGTCTGTTGGTATGTACGCATGAAGAAACTCCATGCAGATAGATCGTTTGGACTCACTTGATTTTGAATCACTTGAGACATGCAAATCATACCACATGGACAAGATGACTGAAAGACCTCGTTTTCAGTAAGATGGAACAAGAAAGCAACTTGTTGGAAGTAATACATTTTGATGTGTGCGGTCCAATGAGCGCTGAGGCACGCAGTCGATATCATTGTGTTCTTACTTCACAGATGATTTGAGTAGATACTAAGTATATTTACTTGATGAAATACAAGTCTGAATTATTGAATGGTTCAAGTAATTTCAGAATGAAGTTGAAGATCTTCGTGATAAGAGGATAAAATGTCTATGATATGATCATAGAAATGAATATCTGAGTTACGAGTTTGGCACTGTGGAAATTGTTTCACGACTAGTACCGCCTGGAACACCATAGTGTGATGGTGTGTCCAAACATCATAGTTGCACCCTATTGGATATGGTGCGTACCATGATGTCTCTTATCGAATTACCACTATCGTTCATGGGTTAGGCATTGGAGACAACCGCACTCACTTTAAATAGGGCACCACGTAATTCCGATGAGATGACACCGTATGAACTATGGTTTAGAGAAACCTAAGCTGTCATTTCTTAAAAGTTTGGGGCGGCGACGCTTATATGAAAAAGTTTCAGGCTGATAAGCTCGAACCCAAAGCGGATAACTGCATCTTCATAGGACACCCAAAACAGTTGGGTATACCTCCTGTCTCAGATCCGGAAGCAATAGGGATTGTTTCTCGAATCGGGTCCTTTCTCGAGGAAAAGTTTCTCTCGAAAGAATTGAGTGGGAGGATGGTGGAGACTTGATGAGGTTATTGAACCGTCACTTCAACTAGTGTGTAGTAGGGCACAGGAGTTGTTCCTATGGCACCTACACCAATTGAAGTGGAAGCTTATGATAGTGATCATGAGACTTTGGATCAAGTCACTCCCAAACCTCGTAGGATGACAAGGATGCGTACTACTTCAGAGTGGTACGTAATCCTGTCTTGGAAGTCATGTTGCTAGACAACAGTGAACCTACGAGCTATGGAGAAGCGATGGTGGGCCCGGATTCTGATGAATGGCTCGAGGCCATAAAATCCGAGAGAGGATCCATGTATGAAAACAAAGTGTAGACTTTGGCAGAACGGCTCGATGGTCGTGAGGCTGTTGAGTACAGATGGATTTTAAAAGGAAGACGGACAATGATGGTAAATGTCACCATTAAGAAAGCTCGACTTGTCGTTAAGATGCTTCCCGACAAGTTCAAGGAGTTGACTACGATGAGATTTTCTCACTCGTAGCGATGCTAAGAGTCTGTTGGAATTATGTTAGCAGTTACTGCATTATTTATGAAATCTTGCAGATAGGATGTCAAAACATTGTTTCCTTGACGATTTTCTTGAGGAAAGGTTGTATGTGATACAACCGGAAGGGTTTGTCAATCCTGAAAGATGCTAACAAGTATGCAAAGCTCCAGCAATCCTTTTAAGGACTGGAGTAAGCATCTCGGAGTTGAAATGTACAGTTTGATGAGATGATCAAAGATTTTGGGTTTATACAAAGTTTATGAGAAACTTGTATTTCCAAAGAAGTGAGTGGGAGCACTATAGAATTTCTGATGAGTATATGTTGTTGACATATTGATGATCAGAAATGATGTAGAATTTCTGGAAAGCATATAGGGTTATTTGAAAATAGTTTTTCAATGGAAAACCTGGATTAAGCTACTTGAACATTGAGCATCAAGATCTATAAGGATAGATCAAAACGCTTAATGGTATTTTCAAATGAGCACATACCTTGACATGATCTTGAAGGTGTTCAAGATAGACCAGTCAAAGAAGGAGGTTCTTGTCTGAGTTGTAAGGTACGGAGTTAAGACTTAAAGCTTGACCACGGCAGAATAGAAAGAAAGGACGAAGGTCGTCCCCTATGCTTAAGACATAGGCTCTACATTATGCTATGCTGTGTACCGCACCTGAAATGTGCCTTGCCATGAGTCAGTCAAGGGGTACAAGAGTGATCCAAGAATGGATCACAGGACAGCGGTCAGAGTTATCCTTAGTAACTAGTGGACTAAGGAATTTTCTCGATTATGGAGGTGGTAAAAGAGTTCGTCGTAAAGGGTTACGCCGATGCAAGCTTTGACACTAATCCAGATTATTCTGAGTAGTAAACTGGATTCATATAGTAGAACAGTTATTTGGAATAGCTCCAAAGGTAGCGTAGTAGTTGCATCTACAAGATGACTTAGAAATTTGCGAAGTACATACAGATCTGAATGTTTCAGACCCGTTGACTATAACCTCTCTCACAAGCATAACATGATCAAACCCAGAACTCTTGGGTGTTAGTCACATAGGGATGTGACTTTGAGTGTTAATCACATGGCGATGTGAACTATATTATTGACTCTAGTGCAAGTGGGAGACTGTTGGAAATATGCCCTAGAGGCAATAATAAATTGATTATTATTATATTTCCTTGTTCATGATAATCGTTTATTATCCATGCTAGAATTGTATTGATAGGAAACTCAGATACATGTGTGGATACATAGACAACACCATGTCCCTAGTAAGCCTCTAGTTGACTAGCTCGTTGATCAATAGATGGTTACGGTTTCCTGACCATGGACATTGGATGTCATTGATAACGGGATCACATCATTAGAAGAATGATGTGATGGACAAGACCCAATCCTAAGCCTAGCACAAGATCATGTAGTTCGTATGCTAAAGCTTTTCTAATGTCAAGTATCATTTCCTTAGACCATGAGATTGTGCAACTCCCGGATACCGTAGGAATGCTTTGGGTGTGCCAAACGTCACAACGTAACTGGGTGGCTATAAAGGTACACTACAGGTATCTACGAAAGTGTCTGTTGGGTTAGCACAAATCGAGACTGGGATTTGTCGCTCCGTGTAAACGGAGAGGTATCTCTGGGCCCACTCGGTAGGACATCAGCATAATGTGCACAATGTGATCAAGGAGTTGATCACGGGATGATGTGTTGCGGAACGAGTAAAAGAGACTTGCCGGTAACGAGATTGAACAAGGTATCGGGATACCGACGATCAAACCTCGGGCAAGTATCGTACCGATAGACAAAGGGAATTGTATACGGGATTGATTAAGTCCTTGACATCGTGGTTCATCCGATGAGATCATCGTGGAACATGTGGGAGCCAACATGGGTATCCAGATCCCGCTGTTGGTTATTGACCGGAGAACGTCTCGGTCATGTCTGCGTGACTCCCGAACCCGTAGGGTCTACACACTTAAGGTTCGATGATGCTAGGGTTATAAAGGAAGTTTGTATGTGGTTACCGAATGTTGTTCGGAGTCCCGGATGAGATCCCGGACGTCACGAGGAGTTCCGGAATGGTCCGGAGGTAAAGATTTATATATGAGAAGTCCTGTTTTGGTCACCGAAAGGGTTTCGGGTTTTATCGGTAACGTACCGGGACCACCAGGAGGGTCCCAGGGGTCCACCAAGTGGGACCACCGGCCCCGGAGGGCTGCATGGGCCACATGTGGGAGGGGACCAGCCCCAGGTGGGCTGGTGCGCCCCCCCACAAGGGCCCAAGGCGCCTAGGGTTTGGGGGAACCCTAGAAGGGGGCGCCCCCCTTGCCTTGGGGGGCAAGCCACCCCTCCTGGCCGCCGCCCCCTCCTCAGATGGGATCTGAGGGGGCCGGCCCCCCTCTCCCTTTCCCATATATATATGAAGGGGGTGGGAGGGCAACCGCACCATTGTGCTGGCGCAGCCCTCCCCCTCTCCCAAGTCCTTCTCCACTCCCGCGGTGCTTGGCGAAGCCCTGCAGGATTGCCACGCTCCTCCACCACCACCACGCCGTCGTGCTGCTGCTGGATGGAGTCTTCCTCAACCTCTCCCTCTCTCCTTGCTGGATCAAGGCATGGGAGACGTCATCGGGCTGTACGTGTGTTGAACGCGGAGGTGTCGTCCGTTCGGCACTTGGTCATCGGTGATTTGGATCACGGCGAGTACGACTCCATCAACCCCGTTCACTTGAACGCTTCCGCTTAGCGATCTACAAGGGTATGTAGATGCACTCTTCTTCCCCTCATTGCTGGTTTCTCCATAGATAGATCTTGGTGACACGTAGGAAAATTTTGAATTTCTGCTACGTTCCCCAACACCATCTAGCTAATAACTATGGACCCGAAGGTCTGAGGAAAACTACTCACACATCATCGAAGAGGCTATGGTGTTGATGTAGAAGCCCTCCGTAATCGATGCCCCCTCCGGCAGAGCTCCGGAAAAGGCCCCAAGATGGGATCTCATGGGTACAGAAGGTTGCGGCGGTGGAATTAGGTTTTTGGCTCCGTATCTGGTAGTTTGGGGGTACGTAGGTATATATAGGAGGAGGAAGTACATCGGTGGAGCAACGTGGGGCCCACGAGGGTGGAGGGCGCGCCCAGGGGGTAGGCGCCCCCCTACCTCATGCCTTCTTAGTTGATGTCTTAACGTAGGGTCCAAGTCCTCTGGATCACGTTCGTTCCGAAAATCACGTTCTCGGAGGTTTCATTCCGTTTGGACTCCGTTTGATATTCTTTTTCTGCGAAACTCTGAAATAGGCAAAAAACAACAATTCTGGGTTGGGCCTCCGGTTAATAGGTTAGTCCCAAAAATAATGTAAAAGTGTATAATAAAGCCCATTAATGTCCAAAACAGAATATAATATAGCATGGAACAATAAAAAATTATAGATACGTTGGAGACGTATCAGGCGCCAAGATTTATCCTTCTTCGGTACCATGACCAAGTTGGCTAGCCAATCCGGGTGTTTGATTTCTCTGATGAACCCGGCCTCGAGTAGTTTGGCTAGCTCCTCCCCCATAGCTTGTCGTTTGGGTTCGGAAAATCGCCGCAGCGTTTGCTTGACTGGTTTGAACCCTTTGATTATGTTGAGGCTATGTTCGGCCAGTCTGCGTGGGATGCCGGGCATGTCCAAAGGGTGCCAAGCAAAATTATCCCAATTTTCACGTAGGAATGCGTGTAGGGCGGCGTCTACCATCGGATTCAGCAGTGCTCCAATGGACGTTGTTTTTATTAGGATCTGTTGGGTGCACTTGAAATTTAACTATTTCATCTGCTGGCTTGAAAGAGGTGGATTTTGGTCTCTTATCGAGAATCACATCATCCTTGTCCACCGTGGATCGCGTGATGGTTAGTTCTTCCGCCGCAAGGGATTCCGATAGTGCCTCAAGGGCCAAGGATGCGGTTTTGTTTCTGGCGCAGAGTGCTTTATCTGGATCACTCGTAACTATGATTATTCTGTTGGGCCCTGGCATTTTAAGTTTCATGTATCCATAATGGGGTATGGCTTGGAAGCGTGAGAAAGCGTTCTGCCCTAAAAGGGCGTGATATCCGCTATTGAAGGGAGCCACGTGGAAGAGCAACTCTTCGGACCTGTAATTTTTAGGCGTGCCAAATACTACATCCATTTTGATTTTCCCCGAACATTGTGCTTCTCGACTGGGGATGATGCCTCAAAAGGTGGTACTTCTTTGCTCGATGCGTGCTCTGTCAATATGCATTTTGTCGAGCGTGTCCTCGTAGATGAGTTTAAGCCCACTGCCACCGTCCATGAGCACTTTGGTAAGTCGGAAGCCATCCACAATTGGGTTTAGAACCAAGGCGGCGGGTGCTCGGACTGATCGGGCCCTTGGTTCGTCATCGGCGGTGAAGGTTATTGTCGCGTCATTCCATGGGCTCATTGCGGTTACTTGGTGAATTTCGGCGAGGTCGCGGAGTGCCCTCTTACGCCGATTATTTGAAGAGAAAGTCTCGAAGACTGTAAAGACGTTAAGATCGGTGGTGAGGATGGCCTCGCCACTTTTAGCTACTTGCCGGAGTACCCAACATGCCCGAAGGCTGTGATTTGGTTCGGTGCTCGGCGTCGCATGTATCTGACAGGGTTTGTCGAGGAGTTCATCAAGAATGTACCTGTATCCCACAAAGGGTTTGTTTTTCTTGCTGACGGGCTTACGATTGGATGCCTCGTAAGGGTGTACCCGTTTTGCCCAGGCAGTGCGCTGCTTAAAGGCAGCAGGTTCCAATTGGGATTTTTGGGCCTTCCATGCACTTTCCATCATGTAGTACTTCCGTACTACGTGCGATAGTTCCATGAAACTCTGTATGCGACGGTGGACGAGAGCCTTCCGAATTCCCTCATCGGCACAATTGCGATGAAAGACCGAGACTGCATCGTCGTCGCAACAATCTTTAATCTTGTTTTTGACAAGTAGGAACCTGGCCCAAAAGTGATGGGTTGTTTCCTAAGGTTGTTGTCGTACATACATCAGGTCATATATGTGTGGAGGGCCTGAATTACTTGGAGAGTATTGATTGTGGTGGGTGGGTGGGCTAAAACTTGAATCCCGACCCAAAATTGTGTCCGGAGCTTGTAAAATCTCCGAGGTCACCGGTTTGGGTCCGGGAAGATCCAAGTGCTCCCAGGACCCTAAGTCTGACCCTGAGTTCGGGGGACGCGGTGTCTCATCCAAAGGAAGAGTATCCGGTTCAATGGGTTCGGAGATCCGAACATAGCTGGTTTTTAACTTAGGGGAAGAAGTGTTTTCGGCTCGTTCCTCGACAACCGCCACCAAGTGAGTGATCGGCGGGAGGTTGATCTCCCTCTGGTCATGTTTAATCCTGATTCGATCATAATCCGTTGAAATCCCCAAGGCGGCGATGCGATCTAGCAGCTCGTTTAAAGACGAGATGTCCACCGGATCCATCTTTTCGGAGTGTTCGAGACCGATGCGGAGGTGATGTTTGGCGATCGCGGGGGACGCCGCCGGCTTGATGGCCGTGTGGGCATCCACGGTGAAACCGCTGAGCTGGAGGACCTATCCTGAAGTTAGGCTCCTTCCAAAAGTGATATTGTTGTTGATGACAAGGCGAGCCATAGATCGCTTTTCGTGACTACACAGCGGAGCTCTCAATGAAAGCACCAATTCTGTGTCAAAACCGGCAGATCTCGGGTAAGGGGGCCCAAGATGTGAGTCTAAGGATCAATGATAACAAGGGAGAATGGGAACACGATGTTTTACCCAGGTTCGGTCCCTCTTAATGGAGGTAAAACCCTACGTCCTGCTTGATTGTATTCGATGAGTATAGGGGTTACAAGAGTTGATCTACCTCGAGATCGTAATGGCTAAACCCTAGTTGTCTAGCCTATGATTGTTCTGATGAGCTCTACGGACTAACCCCTCTAGTTTATATACACACCGGAGGGGCCTAGGGTTGTACAGAGTCGGTTTGCAGAAGAAGGAAATAGTACATCCGAACACCAGACTTGCCGTCCACGCATACAGGAGTCCTACCCGGACACGGGGGATAGTCTTCTGCTTTATCTTCACGGCCCATCAGTCCGGCCCATATCAAATAGGCCGGACACCTGAGGACCCCCGAATCTAGGACTCCCCTAGTCGATCTCCTCCTGCTGCCCATACACACAAGTGAGCCACCATGGCTGCTCGTCTTCCGGTCACTTCACAAGCACCGTGAGTGTATGGTTAGTATAGTGCGGGTTTGAAAGTTGTGTGATCGTGGCATCCCAAGCCACCAAGATCCCACCACGTGTCCCCAAGGCCGACAAGTAGAAAAAGTTCTCAAATTTAGCACCAAGGCACTGACGTACAACATTCACCGGTACATCTTGTAGTTTTCTTTCTTGAAGACACACAATGGCTGGGCTTACCATAGTTACTACCTCGAATACAACGTTCCGACGCGCTGGTGCATTTAGCCCACAGACATTCCACACGATCATCCTCAACGGGTGCGCATTCATTGTCGCGGCCTACCTTGACCACCAGCAATACTGCTAGTGCACCACCGCACCCTCCAACGGCACTGTTGGTGACTCCCAACCGAAGAGGGCCACCACTATAGCAATGTGAGCATCCGAAAGTGGGCGAGAAAACAGGTCCACATACATCTGTAGGGCTTCCTCTGAAATTACCTCCCCTTCATGTGCCAAGCATAGCCTTCAAAGAGCAACTCTAGCAGACCCCGCATCCCGCCGGCCCGCAAAACGCGTTTGCAGTTTGCGCAAAACAACTTTTGCGGGCTGGCTCGGGCTGGCACAGATGCAGACCCCCCAAACGGATCCGTAAAAAAGTATATTCACGGAATATGCTTTTTTACGGGTCGGCTATGCGGGTTCTGCTCTTTGCGCCGCTGCATCCCGCATATCATCAGCCCGCAAATATCAGATCCAGCATAATTCAACAATCGAAAACAAACTAAATTATTCGAATCAAACATAATACAATAATCATCCGCATTACAAATAATTATTCAAATCACCGTAGCAAACTTAAATAATGCAATACAAAACTTGTCATGAATACAAATACAAATGAATACAAAAATTAGTCACTGTCCAGCCCTTTGCCAATGGTGCTCAATGAGATCTTCCTGAAGTTGAAAGTGTGTGTCTGCATTTTCAATCTCCTTGTATGTCTGAAGAAAAGCTCTAATGCGGTTTGGGTCTCTAGCTGATTTGACACGACTACCCACATTGTCGTAAAAGAATTCTAAGTTCATTCCTCTCTCATCTTCAAGAATCATATTGTGCAGGATAACACAACATGTCATGATGTTCTTCAAGGTTTTCTTATCCCAAAAACGAGCAGGATCACGGACAATGGCAAACCTAGATTGCAAAACACCAAATGCTCTTTCAATGTCTTTTCGGGCTGCCTCTTGCACCCTTCCAAATTCACATTGTTTTTTTGTTTTGGGTTCTTTGATGCTCTTGACAAATGTGCACCAAGGAGGGTATATACCATCTGCAAGATAGTACCCCTTTGTGTATTCATGCCCATTGATAGTGTAGTTGCAAGCAGGAGCATCACCACTAGTAAGCCTAGCAAACAAATGAGACCGTTGCAACACATTGATATCATTGAGAGTGCCCGACATACCAAAAAAGCAATGTCAAATCCATAAATCCTCGGATGCTACGACCTCTAGCACAATTGTTGCATCACGAGACTTGCCACAATACATTTCTTGCCAAGCCTTGGGGCAATTTTTCCAATTCCAATGCATACAATCAATGCTACCTAGCATACCAGACCAACCTCTCCTCTCATTAGCTACCATCAATTTCTTTGTGTCATCTTCATTGGGTGCCCAAAGATACTCAGGATCAAAGACACGGACGATCACTTTCGCAAATCTACGCACAGACTCAATTGTGCTATCTTCACCAATGCGAAGATACTCATCGGCATAGTCAGTCGGAACGCCGTATGCAATCACGCGCATAGCTGCGGAGATTTTTTGATATGCACTAAATCCCTTTAAGCCCGCGACATTCCTTCTTTGAGTAAAATACCGGCAGTTTGCCTCGCAAGCTTGAACAAGATTCACAAAGAGGGATCGGCGCATTCGGTACCTTCTTCGGAAGAGGTGTGGGGGATATGTAGGATTCTTCGCGAAATAGTCTTGCATCAACATCTCGTTCCCAAGATGGCGATTCCGAGGAATGCACAGACGCCCGACAGTAGATCCTCGCCTCCTCTTCCGGTGCTCGTCTTCGTGCTCCTTCACGGCAAGCGCCATGACTAATTTTTGTTGCTGAAAGGTCGCAAGCATGGTCTCAACATGCGAGTCGTCCGAATCGGATAGCAAGAACTTCTCGCACGGGGTCAACTCCATCTACACGCACACCGGCGCGTCAATCTACTACACAGCTTGCAAAAATCACAAAAAAAGGGACTAACCGATGGCGGGTGATCCCGGGCGGCGACCGGGGGGGGGGCTCTCCTCGCCAGATCCGGAGGGGCGATACAGCGGCTCGACGCGGGAGGGTGTGGGGTGGCCCCGCGGCGCGATTCCACCCGCAGATATGGGCGGAATCGCCGGCGGCAGGCGGGCGGAAGTAAGGGCGGGCGTCGGCGGAAAGGAGGGGGAAAAGAGCACGGGGCTGAAATGTCCCTCCCGCCAACTGCTTCTCTATGATGCAGGGCACCGCGAGGGGGAAACCCGCGTTTTCCCGGGTTGCGGTCGGGAATTTGCCGCGCCCCCTAAATTTTTTTTGCAGGCCGGGGCGGGATGTGGGGTCTGGTCGGACAGGTTTTCCAGCCCGTACCCGCATTTTGGCGGTTATTTTGCGGGTCGGGGACGGATGCGGGGTCTGCTAGAGTTGCTCTAATGAGAACCCGTTGTTGCTTAATTGCTCCATTCTTAGCCAAGCGAGCACTTCTCCTTGGTGTGACATCTACTCTCCTTTTCTTCCTACGCTTGCGAGATTGCACGGCTGGGCGGACATGGCAAAAGTGGAGAGAGAGACTTGCACATCTGCACGTGTGCATCGTCTCAATGTCTTAAAGCAAGGGGCCACCCCCACCAGCACGTTGAGGCGTATTCTGGACCTGTACTGGAGTCTGCTCTCCATCAGTGCCCGCGTCGTCGGGAATTGCCGGCTCCACCGCACGTAATGGTGTGCATGTTGCATGGGTGCAACTATCCTGTGATAGGCTCACCTCAAACGTCTCCCAGGCTTCCACTATTTTAAGTGAGTGTAGCTCTATTCTTCCTTCCTCTAACTCTGATCATTGAGCAAACAAAGATGATTTTTTATATTGTGTTATTTCACCAATTGGCAAAGAAATAAAAGGGGCTATTTTATCCAGCACAAAAAATAGAATAGAAAATATACTTACTTTCAAGATATACTTCAAGCTATTTTTATCCAGCAAACATAAATCCTCACAAAGGTTTTTATCTGGCAAACAGAAAAACGTACAACCAGCCAACATTATAACTAAGATGCAATACAAGTTGGGTAGTAGAAATACATAACAAAGACATAACTCCACTACTTCATTTGTAGCAATCTCATGATTCTTAATAGGCACATATGTTATCATCAAATGCCATTTCAATAACAGTACCAAGAAATTCCGGCAGTGCCTGGGCATCAGCCAATATAAAACCTAATGCCAAACCAATTTTCCCAAATACCTTGACTCCTTCGTCGTACCTGCATGACTCATATATAATAGGAATTCAGAAAAGTGGATCTCCCACCAAACTGGATTAAAGCCTGAACGTATCATAAAAGGTTTGCATGCTGAACCAAGTCTTTAAACAAGTTGGTAAGATTAAGTAACCAGTATTGCTTAGTCTGAATGAAGTCGACCAAGGTAAGATATTATCACAAGCCACAAGGTATGCTGTGAATTAAAGTATATAATCTACACAAGTTATGTAGATCAACTTCTGTGAAAAAGGAGAGATAAAATTTGAACATAAGGAAATATAGTTTGAGTATGGCCATGAGAGAATAACAGTTGCTTCTAATAAGAACTTGAAACAAAGGTCAACTTGCTTAGAGTATGCTTGCTAAAGATAATGGTGGGCACCCATTGATACAGGAAACCGGGAAAATGAGGCAATCCAGACCCAAAATATAACTTAATCCAGGGCAAATATAATCAACATCAAATAGTAGATAACCACAATAGTTTTAGTGAAAAAAAATTATATATTTGTTGGAGGGTAAGATCAATTTCTAAAGAGGAGATGGTAACATCTGGAAACCTTAGTCCAATTTTCAAACATCTAACCTACAACTACAATAGCATATCACCAAGAAATTGTACTTAAATGACTTATGTAACTATGTTATTTGTGTCAAGAGGAAATATATACTTTCAATAAAACCTTATACGGTTAAACCAATTACAACAACAAATATTTCAGCCAGTACCCAACATGTGACAAGCGAAATCCACACGGTTAGGTTTATATTAGCATAAACTAACAAACCAGCATGACATTATTTATAGGACAGATCCACAACAGTGTTAAACTCCTAGAAGTAATTGTTTCATGTAGTTTCAGAGAAAAAACAATAGCAGTTTTCGCATGAAGCAATATTAGATCGGGGAAGGGGGACAGGAAGCGAGGGCGTCACCTTGAGGGGAACATGTACTATGCTCGACGTGGCTCGGCTAAGGTAGAAGACCGGGTCCAACGACAAGGGTGTCGTCCCTCCTCCCTTGCCGCTTCACACTGTTGTGCATTTAGTACTCCTACCCACATATGAACGGGCCACCAGTGGCCAGCTCGTATGGAGAACAACGAGCCCTTCTACACCGAACAACCGGATCCAACTGACTCCATGCCAAATTGGCGGGCGCGCAGACTAGGTGCCAATGCGGCGGTGCGAGAGGTTTGTCGAGTAGAGGAGGCGGACGAGGCCGCGGCGGGGAGATGAGGATACGGGCGACTCTGTCGTGACATTTGAGGACAAAGGGGACAAGAGAGATGGCGGGGAGAGGAGGTGTCGGCTGACGCCGTGAAGGGTAGAGGATGATGCGGTGACGCCATCAAGGGGAGGGACGCGATGGGGACAGGAGCGGACAGGCTCCGCCAATGGCGTGGAGAGGATGAGCGTCGACGCCATGGAGGGGAGAGGAGAGGCTAGCCATGGAGGGTAGAGGAAGGGTCAGCCGTGGCAGGGAGAGGAGGACCGACACTATGGAGGGAAGAGGAGGGGTCGGGTGATGGCGTACAACGAAGGAGAGACGCCATGGAAACGACGTACATGAGTATTGAAAGTGAAAGAATTGCCCTGTGCGTAATGGTTTATTATTTTTAATTAATACATATCTGTAATATTATTATTATTTATCTAACTAGACTTACAACTATATGATATTTACACCAGCTACTCCTTCCAATTAATATTTCCAGTCCCATCAGTATCTGTCAGTCGTCAATGCTAGGAAATATGAGATTCAAGTATTGGACTTAGTGCTCGGGCCAAATGAAGTGACCTTGATACTATAGTAACTATTTCTTTTTGATTTTATTCTCCTGTCGAACGGTAATGAATTGGTTCGTTTGGTTTGCATTGTGCGTATTCTCCATTGCGCATTTTTAGACATTCTACGTGAAATATTCGTTGTAACTGCATATATTGTTTATGTAGGATGGTTAAGACTCGAGAAAGAAGTTTTTGTTATACTTTCTCAAATATCATGCGAACAAAGCTAAATACAACATAATTGATATTGTGCGAGAATATCATAAGCATATCGGTAGATCTTAATTCGTAACAAATTATTAATTGGATCATCACTCTTTATGTATACATCACCAAATTATAGTTTTCTATCAACTTATCTTGCAAGTGAAGTGAATTTCAATTATTACTAGCTATCTTTTTTTTACATGTGAAATTTAACATGCATTATGTTTATATATAACTCCCGCATAATATTTTAAATGCTTGTGGCAACGCATGGGCATTTTACTAGTGTGGGTGGTTTGCGGGTCTGCCTTGAAGATGCCCTTACATCCATGGATGAAGCGAAAAACAAAAGTAAAGCACAAGGGGAGAGAGAGGAAGATTTTACCAAGTACGGGTGAAGGCGAGTTGACTGGAGCAAAACCCGAGTCTGTATGTATCCTGGCCTCTTCATATTGTCCTCTAATCGGGTCTAACCTGCTAGCACGCGTGGCACAGCCCGCCATGGGTCAGACATGACACAAGCTAAATGGGTCATACACGAGAAATGCAACTTTATCTAGAAGAGAATCACATTATAGACATTAACAGGTGCATATGTAAAAGACAAGTAGTATTACGATCTACTAATCATGTCAAAACAATATCGGTTCCAACTGAAGCAAGCTAACACAGAAAATTATGAACTCGATGGCTAACCATCAAGCAGCGGTAGGCACCCACGCTTCTAGTAAGGCAAAACAATTAAGCAACAAGCATGCAGCAGCTACCAACTAACAACCCATCGCGGCCCCGTCTTAAATCTGAACACCGGCATGGCTGGCAGCGCCACCTTGTCGAGCCCCCCTCAGTTGGTCCTCTTGTCATATCGGCCGCAGAGTCAGATCCATCCCGCGTGGCACCCAGACACACCGCTGTAAACGTCGCCACGAGCTCTAGCGTCCCGCCGGAGTTACAGCGGGTGCACCCTCCATCCTTTGATGTCGCTGCTGCCGACAACCTGATGTCGTTGTTCGCTTGTTGTCTACCTATGTTAGGCATCATCTTAATACCAAACACGCAATGGAAAACGAAATCTTAAGAAAATTATTTCGTGATTAATTCTAATGCATTGCACGAACAAACATCTGTATAAACAAAGTGGAAAGCAACGACAAATTCTGAGCTGAATATGTGGGCAGGCACCATGATACTTATTTTGAAAGCAACGACAATAAGATTCTAAATAATGTGCACCCACACAAACAACACACTACTCTTTTCTGAAAAGAAAGCACTACTCACTGTTGCAAAACGACTACCACAAAATTGACAACCAAACCTTGCAGTGCAGCCGGAGTAGAGAGAATTAAGGCAATGATGGAAGGGAAAAATTATTGATCATTGGTAACACAGTTGATCAAAAGACTGCAATTTAGAGCAGTAGCAAAGCTTAGCTGTAGCCCAAAATGGCAGATCCATACTGATAGGGCCGGACGACATGCAGCAACAGTACCATCAGGCACTCATCTCCCAAGTCCTAACAGCTTTAGAATTGTGGTGTCCGCTGTGATAATAAACGCAACAAAATACTCATGAGTTTTAGTTTCTCAGATTCTGGAAAGCGGGCACAAACTTGCAAGATATCTCGAGAAGAGTCACTCCCATCATTTCTGCTGCATCATTACCTTTGCTAGAATCATCATCAACATATAGGCAGACCTGAAAGGTTTTATGATTGTCAAGATTATCACCCAACAAGTAGATTGCTATAAATGGAAGAACATCAGGTGGGAACATGAAGACATAGATCTACAATGTCACCTGTTCATATTTCTTGATAACAATAGTATTACGCTATTTAATTAAACAAAGAGAAAAAGAAATATGCTCTAGATAGTATAAAGCTAGCAGCAAGGTATACCCTGCTGGATCTAAGCAATCACATTGGATCGATGGACTAATGATGCATTTATGATCTCAACCTGACTGACAAATAGTCAGACATTATAATACATTTTTGTGGAAGTATTAGCATACAAAAGCTAGAGTAAAAGACACATACGCTGCATTGAAGAAACTATATTCTGGAAATGCGTACGCATCATTGTTCATATCATTAAATCAAGTCCAAATGATAAGCCGGACTCACACTGTAAAGTGTTTACTCACCATGACCAGACCCCCGACCACTTCTTTGATGCTCTGAATTTCTAAACCAACATTTTCACCCGCTGCTCTTCTCATGACCAAGCAAAAGAGTTGACGACATGCTAGTATAATTGACACTTATTGTCAGGAAGTGAAAAATCAAATACATGGTGTAGCTGGAAAATGAACCCTAAATTTAGTATTGGATAATTCAGTACCGGTGTGAAAATGAAAGCATTGGATACTAAATGAATCCTAAATTTAGTATCTGCAACCTGCAACATCTACAACTATTAATAGTTATATAATATATCTTGGAATTCACTGAATATGAAGCAATAGAAAAGGATAAAACAAAGCCAGACCTTCATTGAATTGGTAGGAATTATGGTGCAGACTCAGACTGAAATTTTCTAAATGAAGTAACAAATCTCAACAAATGGCAAGCTGCGCTCAACCAATCAAACAAGTGTTTTCCTTAACTTTCAATGCCCAAGAAACAATACATGTATATGACACTCGCACGAAAGCAAAACTTTCCATCTTGAATCAGGATCAATCCTTCTTGGCCATGAGGATATCACTCAACTTTGAACTATGTCTAACCCTCCTTGAGTGACATTCCATAGAAATTCCCATGAACCTTTGGTCATTTAAACAAGACAAATAGTAACACAAACCTGCAAAAGAACCAGTGAACCTCCCTGAGAATAGAGAAACAGGAAGCATGAGAGGCAAAACGAGAGGGAGAGGGCTCAAAGAGAGGATTTCTCATTGTCGCATCGAAAACATACGCTCGAGCCACGTCTCACTGGAATCGGCCAAACCATACACCGATAACAGGATAAACAATAACAATGCCCTGATATTTTCAATTCTACGCAGAGCAGAACTTTGTAAATACTTCTTCATACATACAATTTGCAGGATAATACTCATTTACTACAGTTTATACTGAAAAGTAAAAAGGAAATTGAACAAATATTCAAGCGGAAACAGTTGTGGAACCTCAAGTTAATTCACTAAAAAAGTATGATGTGATGTTGTACACCAACTGATTTCTCTGTTCATCTCCTTGCTTGTACATAGTATATATTCATAAATTAGATGGAGGAAAAGAAAACGTATACATAATATTGGAAGCAGACAACAAAATCTACATGATTTCCCACTTATGTACTCTCTTCGCCTTCATCCATGCCACAGCGCTACTGTAAGTTAATTATGATTTAGCTAGCACTAAGTCTTGTATGAGAATGATAATTAAATTATTTAGCTCATTCTTATGCAGTGCAATCTGCCATAACCAACAACATCAAAACGGAGGATATAACCTTTTAGTACCAGGAGAACCTGTAGTGCGCCTTTTTCTCTGATATGCATTGTACAGTGCGCTTCTCCTAGGCATCATATATATACAGGAAAAAGTAAGATACAAATTAAATGAAATATAGACCAGAGTACAGAAAATTATAGGAATGTCTGAATGTCCATTGCCTGCACCAGCAAGTATTGAATATTTGAATCAAAATTAAGAAATTAAACTCATGGGAAAAAATGTAGATCAAGTAGAGAGACTGAAGCGGGGATCATACGGCGACAAACTGAAAAGAACAGCAAGGTGCCGTGATGCAGTTTCTGAGAAGAACACAAATGACCAAATTTCGACAATACATAAGTACCTGAAGTCAAAAGGATATAATTTGTATGAAGCTAAGTCTAAGATGTAGCTAAATTTGGTACATGCTTATAACTATGATGATACACAGAATCTCTGATTTATAAGGATGTTAGCTAATAATAAGAATAAGAGAAACATTATAAACTGAGTAAACTGAAAAATCTGTAACATGAAGTGCCGGTCAATGATTTGCACCTCTGATCACCGCCTTGTACTTATTGCTTAACTTGTTGCTGACATACCTGCACACAAACCACCCAATCTATAAACTTCGAGACTGAGATAGCTAATCTGAAATTTATACAAATGGTACCTATGAGCTTGCATTGATACGATTGTGAAAATTATATTGCAAGGCACCAAAATGTTGTTGAATCAACCAAGTAATGACAACCTGAGTAAAAAATGTGTGGTTTCATGATACTCTAGAAATATCCTCTTATCCAGATGTGACGCAGTTGGCAGGATTGTAAGAATCATCACATAATCATGTAAGGTGCTTCCCCCAGATCCAGTTATGTAGAGGAACATGGAGGAGCACTAAGAAATAAGTCTAGTCATTACAAAACTAAGCACAAGAAAATCCAGTGTAAAATTAAGCAGCCAAAGTTTGAAAGGCTAGCAAACTTCTTTGCCCAGAATCATCTAAAACAAGCCCAACCAAATAGAATCTCACGCAATTAGTCTACAGTCCAAGAGAAAGAGATAACCTCTCCTTCTTCCTTGCGAGGTTTCAAATCCTCCATGTCGAGTTCTTCAGCCGTGTGTTCCTCTCCTGCAGAATCCGCAGTACGGGGGGAATCAAAGAGTTAAAATTTTGAAGATTAAATGCCAAACCACCATCATCCAACACCTACAGGGGAGGGGAAGGGGGAGTGGAGGCGCACCTTGAAGATTTCCATGGCGTCCAAAGAAGAAGCTCCTCCTAGAGTAGCTCCATCATGAATCCATGGAGAAAAATGGATCATTGACGAGCTCCTCTCCCAGAGAAACGACGAGGATCTGCAACGGCGCCCCCTCCAATCGCTGCTAGCCCGCAACATGTGCCTCATCAGCCGGGCTGCTTGCGCAGGTCCCGCCTGGCCATGTCGCGCACCATCGCCCGCCTGAGAAGGAGAGGGGAAGCCATGGAGCTGGGCGACGTGGTGGCCACGGATCTGGTAGGAGAAGCGCCTCCTCCTACTCTCGATGCCATGGAAGAGAACATCTTCCTCTCGACCCCATGGACCCACGACTCAGAGCGACGACCGACGCAGAGGAGGGAGGTTGATGGCACGCGGAAGAGGAGACGCAGGGGAGGAGAATCGAGAGAGGAGAGGAGGCGGCGGCGTCAAAGAGAGAAGGGGCTCGTGCGGAGACCCGCTGGCTAGGTCTTGCTCAATTGCGTCTCCCCTGGTAGCGCCCGCCCCTTTTTACCCCTTTCTTTTTCTTTCTCGCTAGCACAGTAAAAATGATACGGTGGCTAGCGCGAGAAGACGCGCGCACCTTATTGTTTTGGATTGGAGGATTCACCTAAAAAAACTTAAAAGTGGAGGAAAAGATCCCGGTCGAATCCATCGATTACTACCGCCCAGACTCTTCAGTGCCTGTGTGTCCAAACCACGCCACGTTGACCATGTCAGATCTGCGGCACGGAGAGTCGCCGGCGAAGGAAAGGAACATCGACCCCATAGCCCGGACTGACCATCCGTGGGATCTCCCGGCAACAGTCCCCCTCCCCCACCGCTGCGACTGCCCAGGTGCAAACGTTATATCCTTATTCCTTGGCTTCCGTAACTAAACCTTCGAAAGTTACTTTTGCTTCTCTCGGGTTTTTCTTCTCTCCTATTTTTTTTTCTGTCATATTTTTTTCTCCTATTTTTCTATTTTTATTTTAAAAATAGGAAGGGCGAGATAGAATTCGAGCACTATAGGCGGGGCGATTACCATATATAACATAAGACTTCTCCCCCAATTCTGCTTTCTCATAGGGATTCTCTTACCTGTCCTGCTTAGTGTTGGAGGTTATTAATAATGTTATAAAATCAGAGGACATCGTTTTGGTGATTCCCCGGGAGGCAAACCTCCCGATTGATAGAGAATCAAAGAAGGTCGTGGCACAGGTGTCACAAGCAGTAGTCGGCGTCGCCAGCATTACCGGTTAGGCTGCTCTTTCTTCTCGTACGGACGCGTTCTGCTTGTGTATGCCATATCAATAACTCGTACTTTATTGTAAGAAGCCGAACCCATAATAACTTATGTTGAACCATAATGTTATCTGACATAACTTCATGTGGACACTATTCTAGAAACAGCAGACTTACATTTAAGTTTGGCCTTTAAGTTTTCACAAAGAGTTCACCTTTTTTTTACTTTAAGTTTCCCCAAAGTTGGACAAGAAAAGCTTGCAATTTTTTTTCACAAAGTTGGGCTAGAAAAGGTTGCAAAACAAAAAAGTTGCAACCTTTTCTTGTCCAACTTTGTGAAAACTTAAATGTAAGTTTAGTACAGTTTTGTTAACTACTAGGTGCTGTTTCGCATAAACAACTTTAGAATGTACTATCACAGTTGATCCAGTGGTATTCTATTGTATGCTCAAGCTTCTTTATTCTACTCCCTCTGTAAAGAAATATAAGAGCGTTTAGATCACTAATATTTTTAACTGTAATATTTTAAAATTTTCTCCTTATTAGAAGAATATTTTCATATTCTTGTTGCTGCCTTATCATTATGCTTATTCATCCATTTTTATGAGAGCCCCTGGTTTAAATTTTGCTGTAAATGACTGGTTTCACATTGAAGGAAAACCTGTCAAAACATAGTTCTTTTGCATTTTTTTCTTTAATTATTTGCCATCTTATACATCGCTATTTTTTAGTTTATGGCGATCAGCTGTGGAGAGCTTCAGGCTTTATTGTCGAATTTGATGAATCCAGCATGATTGGGACAATATTTTCATGTGCAATTGTATCTGAACACATTCCGATGTTCCCTAAAATTGACAAGGTAATGCTCTTATCGAGTACAGGTCTCTTTTGGGGGTTGGGGAAGGGGGATGTGTTGGTAATTTATATGATGCTTATTGTAGATAAGAGTATATCTATTTGATCGTACCTCTTATGACGCCACCGTAGAAGCTTGCGACAATCACTGGAATTTGTTAGTATTGTCTGTTTCATTTGGTCGTGCTGTCAAAACCATGAACATGGTGGAAATTAGCGAGAACAGAAATGCAATGGATGTTCATCTTCAAGGATTTGTGCTACAGCCTCACTCAGCTTCTGAAAGGCTTTGTCCTGGCGATACCATTATCGGACTTGGTCGACAGTCTACAGAGCCTTTTGGGCTTCAAGCGAATTGTGGAGTTTACAGGTAAATGTCTTCTTTTTACTGCATACAGTTAATACCTTGTTTATGTGAAATCCAGCTTTCAGTAAATTGTTACAAGTAAACAAAAATGGTGATTAGTCCAGTGGACACAAAAGAAGGGCACACATTTGCCTAAAAAGCCTTCACAGCTAAATTTGATTTACGAGGAGCTTTGGACATCTAGGTTACTCCCACTTGCTCTCGCTACTCATGCTACGAAAGATTTTTTTTGGGGGGGGGGGGGGTGCATGTACTGATTTACATATCCTGGGAATGAGAGGGAGAGGTTTATTACGAGTTTAAGCGGCGGACAACATCGATAAGTGATAACAGGAGTACGGTGAGGTTTGCAAGATGGGAAAAGGACAGAAAAGGGTGACAAGGCAATTCTAGAGCCGGTGGTTGCACCAGATTGCCAGGAGCATGGAGCGGTTGGTGGTAGGGATGCGTGTGTACGAAAGATGAAGATAGGAGAGAAATGCTCTATTGCTCTGCAGTGAAGGGAGACTCTGGCAACAAAGTTGGGAAGAGGTAGAGAAGTTAGCTAATAGTAAAACAATCAAACACAATTTGGGGAAAGGATGGGCACGAGGTGGAATACATTTTCATTTTAGTGGGTTTTCGAGTTGCATGCTATAGTGGTTGTCAGTGCCATCGACTCTTGGACGGAGTTGGAGGTGGCCACGGACATCAGGGTTGAACGTGAGGACTTGGTCAGAATTTGAGTGTGGTAGACAAAGTTGGAGATGAGGCAATCTTTTCCATCTCCATTGAGGTGGAATGGATTAAAGATTAAGAGCAGGGGGTCTGAATAGAAGTGTGAATGGATCATAGAGGTGAGTATGCTCTATATGATCGAGGGAAATCATATTTTGATGGCCAAAGTCCATTCTGGCAACTTCACACATTTATCAGTGTCCATGTACTGAAACATGATTTGCATTGTGTTCTGGCAAATGCCATCCAAGTGCGATGTGTTGTATGATTGTTTTCCTTTCTACCATGTGTACACATAATTGCTACAAACTGGATGCGAAATAATACAAAAAATGTGAATAGATGGTATAGGCAATTTAGACACCAGCACTAACTTTCTTTCTCGTTGTTTATGTACCAGCTACGAGCGTTGGGCAGATCTCCCTAGGTTTTGCCATGAAATGCAGAAAGCAACATTTATAAACACAGATGTAACATTTTCATTTTTTTAGTTGTCTAATAATTAGTTATACTAGTCCTTCCATTCTAAAATATAGTGCTTATTAGATTTTTTTCAAAGTCAAACTTTGTAAACTTTGACCAACTTTATAGAAAAAAATATCAACTTCTAGAATACCAAATGAGTATCATTAGATTCATCAGGGACTATATTTCATATGGTATATTGTTGGTATTGTAAATATAGATAATTTTCTTTATAAACTTGGTCAAAGTGTGTGAACATTGACTTTTGAGACAACCAGTGCGTACTATATTATTGGATGGTGGGAGTACTTTTTTCGCTGTATAACACAATTTTTCCTTGTAGGCGTCAATTGGAGGTCCAGCAATAAACAAAAATGGCGGAGTCATTGGAATGCTTTTCCATGATCTAGACTGTACTCCTTACATGCCATCCAACATCATTTTAAAATGGTGGGATCATTTCAAAAAAACTAGGTATGCCTTTGGATACTAAGCATTGTCGTCTTATGTACTTCTTCCATTCCATATTAATTATCGCTGATTTAGTAGGAAGTTGTACTAAATCTGTGACTATTAATATGGAACGGAGGGAGTAGTGTTTATCTGGAAGCAGCTCACAAAAAATGATGAGATATCATCTGTCTTTGCTTGACCTGTACGCATGCTCTTATAACTTTGGAAGTCATTACCTTGCTCAAATGTGTGGCTATGATTTCTCTTGCACTCTGTTCATATGATTTATGTGCTTGATTTACAGGAGGCATTGTCGCCTAACTATGGGAGTTTTGTTGTGGCTCTAAATTCTCTTGCACTCTGTCCATTTGATTTATGTGCTTGTTTTACAGGATGTATTGTCGTCCAACTATGAGAGTTTTTGGTGTTAATCTACATAATGCTCAGTCTTCACCTTGGGTAAAAGTTCCCACGTCTTTATATGAAAGCTATGATGATGGCTTTCTTGTGGAGCGGGTATGCCTTGCCTTCATTATTTTTCTTACATGTTAAGTTTTGGTAGTTTTTAAACTTGCTTATTGACTTTCTAAAGCTGGCACATGTTTCGATATGAATATTAACCATGCTAATGTATAAATGATAAAGAATAAAGTGCCACATTTCATATAACTGTAACACTTTATGTTGTTTTAATGTGTTGATACTAACTCCCGACAAGGTACCTCGATCTGTGAAATCAGCGGGATTACAACAAAAAGATCTTATTATTACATGCAATGGGAAACCTGTGGCTACGAGTTTACAGGTACATCTATGTCTGGCTACTTTTCTTGTGACATTCACTCTTCATATGTTGCTATTTGATACCCCCCCCCTCCCCACCTGCCGTTCCAAAAATAAGTGTTGTGGTTTTTCACTAAAACCACGACACTTATTTTGAAATGGAGGGAGTATTTACTATTATTACTACAAGCGTGCAATGCTATTTTTTGAGTTGAAGTTCTGACTACATTGGACATTATTTTCTGATTATTTATGTTCATGTGTTTCTGTTTGTTCTCATGTGTATTTTGTTTTTGTTTTGATCTCACTAGTTGTTCGAAATCTTAGCGGAGAATATTGGAAAAATGGTGGGGGTTACTTTTATTAAGGTTGAGGACAACGGTAAGCATTCAATATATCTTCCTGTGGAGGAGACTCTGGAGAATAACTTCTATAGGTATTTACCTTTCCTTTTTTTGCGGGGAACTTTAGAGAGCTTTATTTAAACGAAGGCATTCGCTGGGTAGTCAGCCAGGAGGCTGCTGACCAGGAAGCTAGGAGTGGTGTCCAGCCAGCTTTCAGTCCCATTCAGCGTACAGGCACGCTTAGCACACAAATGTGCGGGACTGTTAGCGGATCGAGTTACATGAGTAATACTGAATGAAGAAAAACTATAAGAGAGCTCTCTAACTTCAGCTAGAATGGGTGCTACGACCGAGCGATCGGTGTAGCCAGAGTTCCAGAGGTCAACTGCCTCTAGACAGTCGGATTCCAGTTGCACGTGCGTGTAGCCGCGGAGACGGCCGAAGATGGTACCCTCGTGAATGGAGAGCACCTCAGCAATGAACGGATCAGTGACCCCTAGATGGGGTTTACACCATGCACCCAAGAATGCCGAGGAAGAACGGGCTAGGCCTCCAATGCCTGCAGTGTCCGTGTCTCGTTGGGTCGCTGCATCAGTGTTGATCTTGATGAAGTTTCCCTCTGGAGGTCGCTAGCCATGTCCCGGTAAAGGTATAGAAGCCTGTCCGGGTATATCAAGCAACGCAAGATCTTCGCGAATTCTCCTGACCGAACTGGCAGGATCAATGATTTCCTGATCATGCGTATATCTGTTGTGGGACATCCAAATCGCCCACATAACCGTGATGATCGTGGCGCGATCCTTTTTAGAAAAACGCTGATCACACAATATGTCTCTTGCCCAAGAATTGGGGTGGAGCTGCGGGAGCCTGATCTCAAAGAGCAGCCTCGCCTCCTCCCAGAACCGCCTTGCGTGAGAACAATGGATCAGAGCATGCATCAGTTCCTCGTCCATGGCAAGGCACAATTTACATATACTTGTTTCTTTGATATGTCGGTATTTGAGTGACCTAACTTTAGGGATCACTTTCAGTTTCCAAAGAGCACTCCACATCTGTTGTTCATTCGTTGATGGTTCCGCTATCTGCCCCTCCTCTAGAGTTGAACGCTCTTTTTGATTCATTAGAGCTCGATAGGCCATCTTGACAGAGTAGATGCCCGATCGTTCGTGTGCCCATGCAAGATAGTCCGCACCGCCGCCTTGCCTGAGAGGAATATTCAGGATTGCCTCAGCATCCGGCGCGATGAAAGTTGAGTGGATGAGATCACGTTTCCAGGTCCCGTTGTCATGATCAATGAGCTCTCCGACTGTGAGGATCGGCGTGTTGGGGGGCCTGAATAATAGTTTCATGGTGACAGTCGATGGGATCCATCGGTCGTTCCAGACCGAGGTGGATGCACCATCACCGATCCGTTTGATGAGGCCAACTTTGAGAGCTTCTCGTCCAGCGACAATGGCTCGCCAAGTGGCTGATGCTGATTTCGGGGTGGTAGCTTGCATGAATTCTGAGTCCGGAAAGTATCTCCCCTTCATCACCCTTGTGCACAGGGCTTCCGGGTTTGTCATGAACCTCCAACCATGTTTCCCTAGCAGGGCTAGGTTAAATTGTCGAAGGTCGCGGAAGCCCATCCCGCCCTTAACTTTGGGTGTGGCGAGTTTGTCCCATGCTATCCAATGCAAGGAGCGTCGGTCCAGCGAGCTCCCCCACCAAAATTTTGCCATACTCGATCGGAGGTTCTTGCACACCTTTTTTGTAAGTAGAAAACAGGTCATGCTGAAAGTTGGAATTGCCTAGGCGATGGATTTGATCAAGGTTTCTCTACCTGCACAGGCAAACAATCTTTCTGACCAGCCCTGCATCTTGTCCCTTGCCCTGTCTACTATATGGTCGAACGTACCGTTGGTAATTCTTCCAACAGCAGTGGGAAGGCCAAGATATCTTTATGAAAAAGCTAGTTAATTTAGGACAATATCCTTTCTTCTGCGCTCACTATTCTACTTGTGTATCAGCTGGCCAATCGCACAATACAACAATCTTTGCTAATGTGGAGTGAGTTGATGCTGTTTCGTGTTTTTTGGGGATTCTGGTGATGCTCCTCTTGTATGGAGTTGTTTCTTTGAAGGGAAATACTGTTATAGGAGAATGATGACCACCGGCAGCACCAAGTTTCTCATCTTGTTGTAGGCTGACATACTATTTATCTCTTGGCATTATGTCATGTCTCTACTATGGTCGAGTAGATGCTCTTTGTAAATGCATCAACGGTTCAGCTTTGTGAAATATCCTTTTTTTACCCAAATGATAAGTGTCACTGTGGCACGAAGCACTCCGGCCCCAACGTTTTTTACAACTAAAGTTGTCATCCAAAAAGCAAAAAGAAACCTAAAAATAAACTGAAACTTGCCATGCTTTACAACTAAAGTTGCCATCCTTACATCACTAAACTTGTCATAAAAAATGTTCGGAGTTGCCATGTGTTCGTGCCATACGTGTTGTATCCAGTATTGTTTCGAACTATATATTAGCGTCATTGGTGCTGTTTTTATCTAAAGCACTCAATGTTGCAAATAATATGGTGCTCCCTCCTGAGTGCTCACGCAAAACCGCCAACAATGCGTGTCTCCAACCTTTGCGGTCTCTTGTGATAGAAAAAAAGGCGATCTAGCCATATAGCCATCTAGGTCAGTGGCCGTGCCGACCGACGCAGCACCCTAACTTGCTCCGCGGCAGGTGTCGTTGTTGATCTAGCCAGATTGCTTCGCCAAGTCGTCTGCATTTCCTTTGATGCGTGGAAGCTCTGGTTTCTTGCTGATTGGTTATTTGAGGTGTTCCCTTGTGGGCGGCTTCTCACTGCATGAATCTTGGGCTGGAACTGTCGCGCTTTAGGGCTTCTTACTGTGTGAATCTTGGGATGGGACTGTCACTGCCTGCATAAGGAGGCGACAGTTCGTGTGCTTCTGGATATCCAGAAGCTTAGAAGAGCGGATATCCTTATTCTATCTGAAACCATCTGGATGAATATCCTGCTGAATTTTTTTGCGCACATTGACGATGGATCACAAGGAGCTTGTCTGCAGTGACGGGAGGAATGGTGAATTGGTATTATTTTGGAAGGAGGTGGTGATTTCTCTTATGCATAAGACACCAAATTATAGTTGTGTTTGTGGGAAGCGGATTGGAGAACATATGGAGATTGGCAGGCGTGTATGGAGAGCTGAGGTGGAGAGAGTAAACATCTAACTTGGCAGAGACTCAGCGAGTTGCATGTTGTGTGTGATATGCCTTGGATAAGAACAGGCGGCTAGGGTTTCTGCCTCTTGTCGGTGGCGCCGCTGATCTCCCACGTCTAAGGCCACGGTTGCGCGGTGAATCCCAGTCCTTGCCGATGGGAGGGCTTCTTCTTCAAGTGTTTCCTCAAGTTTTGTTAGGGTTTGTGTCATTCTTAAGAAGACGAGACGACAACGGCTTCTTGAAGACGGAATAACGTTCTCCCTGTCTAGCCCCCGTCCCGATGGTGTCAGCGCACGCACCGCCAAGGCGACCGACGGCTTCACTCCAAGACGCGTCGACAACAGGCCAAGAGGATCACGCAGCCCAACCAAAGATTCTTCTGGCCAGAGTGGGCCCGCTGATCCCGCTCGCCAAGTGGCTCGCTACTTAATCCCCCGATGACAGTGGGGATCGGCATCCAGAAGGATCAGGACGGACGGCGGCTCTCCTCTTTCCCTTTCTCCTTCCCCACCTACCTTCCTTTCTTCTTCCACAAGAACAGCAAGACGGATTGTAATTCGAATTCGAGGCTTGTATCGTGAGTAAAGTGATTAGATCGATCTGGTACCTAACATCCTGGTATCAGAGACCAACACCACTCCCTCCGCCGCGTTCACCCTGGAAACCTGCCGGCGAGTTCAAGCACGGCAAGCCTTCGTCGCCGCCATGGATCCAGCCCTCAAGGAGTACCTCGACAAGCACCCTCAGGACACCAAGGCCGACTCCGCCCACGTCCTCAAGCAGCTGTAGGCACAGTCCTCGCAGATCGACGATCTCCTTCATTGGAAGCCGGATCTCGAGCCTCGCTTCGTGAAACTGGAGTCCATGGTCGCGACGCTGCGAGCGACAACACGAACACCACCTTCGTCGAGTGGAGCGGTGATCCTGCAACCTTCCCCTCCCCTACTTCAGGTGCGGGGAGATCTCCACGGGCCCAATGGCCGCAGCGACGTTCATCTCACCGGAGGGGGACCGTCGGTGACCCACGAGTCGCTCACAGCACCTCCGGTCATGGGTATGCTCTCCCTTCCACTCGTTCCGGCTCCCGTCCCTCCTCTGTCGTCCTCAAACCTGGCCAATTTGGGGCAACCACCATCCATGAATTTCCCGGTGTTCACCGGCGAAAACCCACAACTCTGGAAGACGCTCTGCGAGCAGTACTTCCAGATGTTCACGATCAACGATACCCACCGTGTTCCTATGGCCATCTTGAATTTCTCCGGCCCCGCGGGCATCTAGCTGTAGTCCGTCCAGAAGAAATTGACTGGACTGGACTGGGATTCATTCACTTCCCTCCTCTGCACCCGATTTGGGCGTGACAAACACCAAATGCTCATCCGACAGTTCTATGCTATGAAACAAACTACCACAGTAGCAGATTTCATCGAGCGTTTCGAGACCTTGATGAATCATCTTATTTCTTATTCTGACTCCACTCACCCATATTTTTTCTTGACTCGTTTTGTTGAGGGATTATGACCGGATATCCGCGCGGTGGTGCTTGTGCAACGCCCACTGGACCTGGACACGACATGCTCGCTGGCCCTGCTTCAGGAGGAAGTGGCCGACGGCGAGCACTCGTTTGGGTGCCTCTCCAACACCACTCGAGGCCACGGCCACGCCAGCCGTTCTGCTCCTCTGTCATTCTTCAGTAGGCCAGCTACACCAACAGTGGTCTCTGAAGATCGCCGCGGGACTGACGCCGCGTGTGCCACGCCAGAAGCCAGCAAGGTCATCGCCCTTCGCGCCTTTCACCGCGCGGAGGGGCTCTGCTTCAAGTGCGGCGAACGATGGGACAAGGACCACACGTGCCCGCCCACGGTGCAGATGCACATCGTGGAGGAGTTGCTCGCCAAGTTTTCCCTGGATGACGTGTGCTACCTCTTGAGCACTGCGTTGGTTTTCCCTTGAAGAGGAAAGGGTGATGCAGTAAAGTAGCGTAAGTATTTCCCTCAGTTTTTGAGAACCAAGGTATCAATCTAGTAGGAGGCCACGCTCAAGTCCCTCGCACCTACACAAACAAATAAAAACCTCGCAACCAACGCAATAAAGGGGTTGTCAATCCCTTCACGGTCACTTACGAAAGTGAGATCTGATAGATATGATAAGATAATATTTTTGGTATTTTTATAATAGAGATGCAAAGTAAAATGAAAGGCAGTAAAAATAGCTAAGTGTTGGAAGATTAATATGATGGAAAATAGACCCGGGGGCCATAGGTTTCACTAGTGGCTTCTCTCAAGAGCATAAGTATTACGGTGGGTGAACAAACTATTGTTGAGCAATTGATAGAATTGAGCATAATTATGAGAATATCTAGGTATGATCATGTATATAGGCATCACGTCTGTGACAAGTAGACCGACTCCTGCCTGCATCTACTACTATTACTCCACACATCGACCGCTATCCAACATGCATCTAGAGTATTAAGTTCAAAAGAACAGAGAATGCTTTAAGTAAGATGACATTATGTAGAGGGATAAACTCATGCAATATGATATAAACACCATCTTGTTATCCTCGATGGCAACAATACAATACGTGCCTTGCTGCCCCTGCTGTCACTGGGAAAGGACACCGCAAGATTGAACCCAAAGCTAAGCACTTCTCCCATTGCAAGAAAGATCAATCTAGTAGGCCAAACCAAACTGATAATTCGATGAGACTTGCAAAGATAACGAATCATACATAAAAGAATTCAGAGAAGATTCAAATATTGTTCATAGATAAACTTGATCATAAAACCCACAATTCATCGATCTCAACAAACACACCGCAAAAGAAGATTACATCAAATAGATCTCCACGAGAATCGTGGAGAACTTTGTATTGAGATGCAAAGAGAGAGAAGAAGCCATCTAGCTAATAACTATGGACCCGAAGGTCTGAGGTAAACTACTCACACATCATCGGAGAGGCTATGGTGTTGATGTAGAAGCCCTCCGTGATCAATGCCCCCTCCGGCAGGACGCCGGAAAGGCCCCAAGATGGGATCTCACGGGTACAGAAGGTTGCGGCGGTGGAATTAGGTTTTCGTGGATGCTTCTGTTGGTTTGGGGGTACGTAGGTATATATAGGAGGAAGAAGTACGTCGGTGGAGCAACGTGGGCCCCACGAGGGTGGAGGGCGCACCCCCCTGCCTCGTGCTCTCCTAGTTGATTTCTTGACGTAGACTCCAAGTCCTCTGGATCACGTTTGTTCCAAAAATCACGTTCCCGAAGGTTTCATTCCGTTTGGACTCCGTTTGATATTCTTTTTCTGCGTAACTCTGAAATAGGCAAAAAACAGTAATTTGGGCTGGGCCTCCGGTTAATAGGTTACTCCCAAAAATAATATAAAAGTGTATAACAAAGCCCATTAATCATCCAAAACAGAATATAATATAGCATGAAACAATAAAAAGTTATAGATACGTTGGAGACGTATCAACGTGCAACCCGAGTCCCCTCCAACTTCTCCAATTTCTGACGAAGAAAACCTTTGCACCATATCCCGTCAGACAGAAGATGGCTCGTCCGATCCAGGGGTGCTGCAGCTGCAGTTCTACGTCCTTTGTGGACAGTTCCTGATGAAGCTATTTACCTAGGGTAGGGGCATGGACCTGTCCTAAGTGCCCTACCCAAGGACATCCCTAGAAGAAGTCACCTTTCAATCGACTTGGAGGTATCCCACTCGACGGATTCAAGACACTCGACCATGACGCTATCACTCGACCACGAAGCAAAGCACTCGACTGCAAGGAGTTCTACAGTCACTCCGCACACAAACGGTCGGTCATTAAGTAGCTCTTATGGTCATTATAGCACTTTATTAGGGGCGTTACCAGTAACGCCCAACCTTAATGTACTTTAAACCAGCATTACTGAGGGCTGGAGGGGCCTGGCGAACTCTATATAAGCCACCCCCCTCCTCAGTATCAAGGGTTCGCACCCCTGTTATCCTTACACACATAATCCAATCGACCGCCTCCGGGCACCGAGACGTAGGGCTATTACTTCCTCCGAGAAGGGCATGAACTCGTAAACCTTGTGTTCTTACAACTCCTACATAGCTAAGATCTAGCCTCTCCATACTTACCCCCCTACATCACTGTCAGACTTAGAACCACGACAGTTGGCGCCCACCGTGGGGCAGGGATCTTAGCGCTTGATTGTAGGAGTTGCGATTTTTCCGATCTCCTTGATCATGGTTTCGTGCGGAGTTTTGGTGGAGGGCCGCGAGATCCGTCTCGGCGTGCTCACGTTCATTGCCGACGACTCCGCTTGGCTTCAGGAGGCTCCACTCGACATCGACGCGCTCCCCGTCCGTGGGGCGACGCACTTTCGCGCGTGTGTTCGTGGCGTCCTCCTGCGGCAGCCATCGACCCAGTATCGGTCGGCTCCCGTGTCATCTCCCCACCTCGTCTCTCACCGGCGCAAGTGCTCTGGTCGATCGAGACTTCAGCGGTGGGTGAGGCATGCGGTGGCTCGCCAGTCGACGACCCCACAAGTCGCGGCAATCGAGCCCGATGAATCTCTCTACGACCTGTTCGACCTGTCGACTGGCTCTGCAGAGACCACATCCGAATGCGACAGCAGTGACCCTACGGCGGAGATTCTGGCAATTGATGGGACGCGCAACCCTCCCGGTTTTCCTCGTACCGATGGAGGTGCGGGCGGGGGCGACCCGTCGCATCCCCACGAAGAGTATCTCCCCGAGCCTCTCACGTCGTTGCAGCGAGAGGAGCTTCGCCGCCGGAACATGGATGCACTCCACATTCCTATCGTTGGAGAAACCCCCGAGGCCCGGGCTTTGGAGGACGCGCGCTTGGCTAACTTGGCCGAGCGCACTCGACTGGAGAATCTCCAGCGAGTACTCGACGAGCAAGCGCGTCAGCGGGCCCCCGAGTCCAGTCGACGTCAGCTCTTCCCGCCTACGCAGGTATACCGAACTCCAGTTCAGAATTTGCCAGCCGCGGCCCGAATAGCAGAATCAATTCAGCCCTCCCAGTCAGAGGCCGGCAGGGGCTTGTTGCAAATCAGAGCGTTGCTCCGGCAGCGGGAAACCAGAATTCCGCTGTTTCTCAGTCGCGGAATAGGATCCACAGTCGATCCGTTGCAGCGGATACAGTGCAGTCGGCTCATAGCCCAAGATCGCCCCTGAGGCGTGAGGGACGAGGAGACTGACACGATCAATACAGAAGAAATGAGCAGTATGATCACCGATTCGATCGTGATGATCGATGTTGAGTGCCAACCCCTCCCCCGAGGAGTGGGTCATATGCGCCTCGACAGCAGGATGACAGACGCCCTCATAGTGTTGGGCGGAGGATTCCAGTCGACCCTAGGGAACCAGGCTTTGATGCGAGATCCATCCTCGTTCAAGGTTTGGTCGACAGGAACAGAGCTCACCGAGAAGGTCACGACAGAGATGCACCTACCAGCAGCAGAGTGCATGTTTCAGGGCCAGAGTGTTTCAGTCGAGCCATCAGAGCCGCAGTGATTCCTCCCAATTTCAGGTTGGCGACTGGAGTCAGCAAGTTCACCGGTGAGTCTAAGCCTGACACTTGGCTCGAATATTACCGAGTGGCTGTCCAGATTGGCGGTGGCAATGATGAGGTGGCTATGAAGCATTTGCCTCTCCTGTTAGAGGGCTCAGCCAGAGCGTGGCTGAATCAGTTAGCACCCAGCAGCATCTACACTTGGGAGGACCTCTCCCGAGTGTTTGTCACAACCTTTGAAGGAACATGCAAGCGACCGGCAGGCCTTACAGAATTGCGGTCTTGCGTGCAGAAACCGAATGAAACTCTGAGGGATTACATCCAGAGGTGGATCACTTTGCATCACACAGTTGAGAATGTACCAGATCACCAAGCAGTTTGTGCCTTTAAAGAAGGCGTCAAGAACAGAGAATTGAATCTGAAGTTCGGTCGGACCGGAGAAATGTCTCTGAATCGGATGATGGAGATCGCCACCAAATACAATGATGGTGAAGATGAAGACCAACTCCGGAGTGGCAAGCAGAAGGCAGTCGCCCAGGAAACCGGAGGCAATTCCAGTCGGAAATAGAAGCGGAAGGCCGAGCCAGCCGCTCCTGGGGAGGCCCTGGCCGTAACCCAGGGAAAATTCAAGGGAAAACCCAAGGGGCCTTGGAACCCCAAGAAAGTTAAAGATCAAGATGGAAATGATGTTTTGGATCTGCCGTGTCACATTCACACCAAGAAAGATGAGGAGGGTAAACTCATTTACCCAAAGCATACCACTCGACAGTGTCGGCTCCTGATCCAGCAGTTTCAGGGTAAACAGTCCAAAGACAAGGAAAAAGAGTCGGACAAAGTTGAGGATAAGGAAGATAGTGACGACGGGTACCCCCAAGTCAATTCCACCTTGATGATTTTTGCTGATGTTGAAAGCAAAAGTCAACTGAAAGTCATTAACCGTGAAGTGAATATGGTTGCCCCGGCAACACCCAGTTACCTGAAGTGGTCTCAAACTGCCATCACGTTCGACTAGTCTGATCACCCTACGCACATTGCCACCCCTGGGAGGCAAGATATGGTGGTCGATCCAGTTGTCGAAGGCACTCGACTGACCAAAGTGCTGATGGATGGTGGCAGCGGCCTGAACATACTGTATGCAGAAACGTTGAAAGGGATGGGCATTCCGATGTCCAGGCTCAGTACCATCAACATGAGCTTCCATGGAGTCATTCCTGGAAAGAAAGCCGAGTCACTCGGCCAGATTGCTCTCGATGTGGTCTTCGGTGATTCAAAGAATTACCGCAAGGAAAAGTTGACGTTTGAAGTTGTGGACTTCCAAAGTGCTTATCATGCTATTCTGGGCAGGCCAGTCTATGCTCGCTTCATGGCTCGACCGTGCTATGTGTATCTCAAGTTGAAGATGCCTGGCCCCGGAGGTGTGATCACTGCTATGGGCAATCCGAAGAAAGCAGAAGAGTGTTTTCAGAAGGGCCCAAAAATTGCCGACGCCCAGATGGCAGTGGTCGAGTTGCAAGAGTACCAGAAGACTGCAGATCCGAGTGAATTGCTACGAGCCAAGAAGCCTGCTTCAGAGTCAGCATTTCAGTCGTGCGGTGAAACGAAGCCAGTTCACATTCACCCGACCGATCCCAATGCAGCTCCGACTCACATCTCAACGACGTTCGATTCCAAATAGGAAGAAGCGCTCATCCAGTTCCTTCGTGAGAACTGGGACATCTTCGCATGGAAGCCTTATGACATGCCTGGAGTTCCCAGGGGACTGGCTGAGCATCGTCTACGAGTCGACCCGAAAGTTAAGCCGGCGAAGGAACATCTTCGACGGTCCCCCGTCTAGAAGAGGAAAGCTATTGGCGAAGAGGTGGCTCGACTCTTAGCTGCAGAATTCATCAGAGAGATTTACCACTCCGAGTGGCTCGCCAATGTTGTCATGGTCCCCAAGAAGGACAAGTCACTTCGCATGTGCATTGACTTTAAACATATCAATCGGGCCTGCCCGAAAGATCATTTTCCTCTCCCCCGCATCGACCAGATAGTCGACTCGACCGCGGGGTGTGAGCGTTTGTCTTTTCTAGACGCCTATTCAGGGTACCATCGGATCCGTCTGTATGGACCCGACGAGATCAAAACGGCTTTCATCACTCCATTCGGGTGCTTCTGTTATGTCACCATGCCCTTCGGCCTCAAGAATGCTGGAGCCACGTTCATGAGGATGATTCAGAAGTGTTTGCTCACTCAGATCAGTCGGAACGTGGAAGCATACATGGATGATATTGTGGTCAAGTCACGGAAAGGTTCCGACCTACTGACTGACCTTGCTGAAACCTTTGCCAACCTCAGGAGGTATGATATCAAGCTCAATCCATCAAAGTGCACATTCGGAGTTCCAGGTGGAAAGTTACTCGGTTTTCTCGTTTCCGAACGAGGAATCGACGCCAATCCCGAAAAAGTTGGCACCATACTCCGGATGAAGCATCCTGTGCGTGTGCACGATGTCCAGAAGCTTACAGGTTGCTTGGCCGCTCTAAGTCGATTCATTTCTCGTCTCAGTGAAAAGGCGTTGCCTCTTTACCGACTGATGAAGAAGTCTGACAAGTTTGAGTGGACTCCAGAAGCTGATGCAGCGTTTGCAGACCTCAAAGCTATGCTCTCCACCCAGTCGGTGCTTGCTGCTCCAAACAGTAAAGAGCCTCTGCTGCTTTACATTACAGCCACGGGACAAGTTGTCAGTACAGTACTTACGGTCGAGCGGGAAGAAGAAGGAAAGACCTTCAGAGTTCAGCGCCCAGTATATTATGTGTCTGAAGTTTTGACTCCTTCGAAGCAAAGATATCCTCACTACCAGAAGCTTGTATATGGGATTTACATGACCACGAAGAAGGTTGCACACTACTTCTTTGATCATTCCATTACAGTCGTCAACGACGCTCCACTGTCAGAGATTTTGCACAACAGAGACGCAACTGGTCGAGTGGCGAAGTGGGCGATTGAACTCCTTCCCTTAGACATCAAGTTTGAAGCAAAGAAGGCTATCAAGTCCCAAGCAATTGCAGATTTCGTCGCCGAGTGGATTGAACAGCAACTTCCGACTCAAGTTCACTCGGAGCACTGGACCATGTTCTTCGATGGATCTAAGATGCTGAATGGTTTCGGTGCTGGGGTAGTATTGGTCTCCCCCCGAGGAGATAAGCTCAGATACGTTCTCCAGATTCACTTCGATTCCTCCAATAATGAAGCAGAATATGAAGCACTTTTGTATGGGTTGCGCATGGCCATTTCACTCGGCTTCCGTCGCCTGATGGTCTATGGCGACTCAGATTTGGTGGTTAATCAGGTGATGAAGGAGTGGGACGTTAGAAGTCCAGCTATGACTGGTTACTGCAATGCAGTAAGAAAGTTAGAAAAGAAATTCGAGGGGTTAGAGCTTCATCACATCCCCCGACTGAAAAATCAAGCAGCTGATGATTTGGCAAAGATAGGCTCCAAGAGAGAAGCCATTCCCAGCAATGTGTTTTTGGAGCACATCCACTCGCCGTCAGTCCAGGAGGATCCTTTTACAGAAGAAGCCCCGCAGACGAAAAGTGCCACAGATCCGACTGAAGTCGAAGTTCCTGCTGTGGTCGACCTAATCATGGAAGTCTTGGCAATCACTCCCGACTGGACGATACCGTACATCGCGTATATCTTGAGGAAAGAACTCCCAGAGGATGAGGAAGAGGCTCGACAGATCGTTCGTCGATCCAAAGCCTTCACAGTCATAAAAGTACAATTGTATAGAGAAAGCGCGACTGGAATCGGTCAGAAGTGTATAACGCCAGAAGAGGGTCAGATAATCCTTGATGATATCCACTCGGGGACCTGTGGTCACCATGCGTCCTCTCGGACCATTGTGGCTAAAGCATACCGAGCGGGTTTTTTCTGGCCCAGAGCAAATGAAATGGCGAAAGAGATAGTCGACAAGTGTGAAGGCTGCCAGTTCTACTCCAACATGTCGCATAAGCCAGCATCAGCCCTCAAGGCCATTCCACTCGTCTGGCCCTTCGCTGTTTGGGGACTGGACATGGTTGGACCACTGAGAACAGGCAGGAGCGGATTCATACATGTGCTTGTGGCAGTCGACAAGTTTACCAAATGGATTGAAGCTAAGCCTATCAAGAATCTTGATGCTAGCACTGCTATCAGTTTCGTCAGGGAGTTAACATTCAGATATGGAGTCCCGCATAGCATCATCACTGACAATGGGTCAAACTTCGATTCAGACAAGTTCAGAGCTTTTTGCGCCTCTCAAGGCACACGAGTCGACTACGCGTCGGTCACACATCCCCAGTCGAATGGACAAGCTGAAAGGGCAAATGGTCTGATTCTCAAAGGACTAAAGCCTCGACTAATGCGTGATCTCAAGCACGCAACAGGCGCTTGGGTCGACGAGCTTCCGTCAGTTCTGTGGGGATTGAGGACCACCCCGAACCGGTCGACTGGAAGAACTCCGTTCTTTCTGGTTTACGGAGCCGAAGCAGTCCTGCCAAGTGATCTACTTCACAATGCACCCCGAGTCGAGCTTTATACCGAAGATGAAGCAGAGCAAGCCCGGCAAGACGCAGTCGACCTCCTAGAGGAGGAGAGGGAAATGGCTATGATCAGATCGACCCTTTATCAGCAAGACTTGCGTTGATTCCATGCCAGAAATGTGAAGAGTCGAGCCTTCCAAGAAGGAGATTTGGTCCTCCGAGTGGATCAACAGAAACCACACAAACTTGCTCCTACTTGGGAAGGTCCCTTCATCGTCACCAGAGTCCTCCACAATGGAGCATATCACCTCTACAATGTTGATCGCCAGATCGATGAGCCACGAGCTTGGAATGCGGAACTACTCCGCCCATTTTACACTTGAATTCTCACTCGGATGAGATGTAATAAGAAAAACTTCTGTAGTTTATTTTTATCAAAGACAAGAGTGTTCCAATTTATCCTGTAATTGCTGTCACTTTTGTTTGCGTATGGAATCCCCCAGTGGGTGACTTAGCTGCGAATCCGTTTCGCCTAAGTTTGCAAAAAAAAATCCTACCGAGTGGTGAGCCAGACTCCCACTCGGGGGCTTAGCTGCAGCCCAGTGCTTGCCTAAGTGTATAAAAATCCTACCGAGTGGTGAGCCAGACTCCCACTCGGGGGCTTAGCTGCAGCCCAGTGCTTGCCTAAGTGTATAAAAATCCTACCGAGCGGTGAGCCAGACTCCCACTCGGGGGCTTAGCTTGAAGGAAATATGCCCTAGAGGCAATAATAAAGTTATTATTTATTTCCTTATTTCATGATAAATGTTTATTATTCATGCTATAATTGTATTAACCGGAAACATGATACATGTGTGAATACATAGACAAACAGAGTGTCACTAGTATGCCTCTACTTGACTAGCTCGTTGATCAAAGATAGTTATGTTTCCTAGCCATAGACATGAGTTGTCATTTGATTAACGGGATCACATCATTAGGAGAATGATGTGATTGACATGACCCATTCTGTTAGCTTAGCACTCGATCGTTTAGTATGTTGCTATTGCTTTCTTCATGACTTATACATGTTCCTATGACTATGAGATTATGCAACTCCCGTTTGCCGGAGGAACACTTTTTGTGCTACCAAACATCACAATGTAACTGGGTGATTATAAAGGAGCTCTACAGGTGTCTCCAAAGGTAGATGTTGGGTTGGCGTATTTCGAGATTAGAATTTTTCACTCCGATTGTCGGAGAGGTATCTCTGGGCCCTCTCGGTAATGCACATCACTTAAGCCTTGCAAGCCTTGCAACTAATGAGTTAGTTGCGAGATGATGTATTACGGAACGAGTAAAGCGACTTGCCGGTAACAAGATTGAACTAGGTATTGGATGCCGACGATCGAATCTCGGGCAAGTAACATACCGATGACAAAGGGAACAACGTATGTTGTTATGCGGTCTGACCGATAAAGATCTTCGTAGAATATGTAGGAACCAATATGGGCATCCAGGTCCCGCTATTGGTTATTGACCGGAGACGTGTCTCGGTCATGTCTACATTGTTCTCGAACCGTAGGGTCCGCACGCTTAAGGTTTCGATGACAGTTATATTATGAGTTTATGAGTTTTGATGTACCGAAGGAGTTCGGAGTCCCGGATGGGATCGGGGACATGACGAGGAGTCTTGAAATGGTCGAGACGTAAAGACCGATATATTGGACGACTATATTCGTACATCGGAAAGGTTCCGAGTGATTCGGGTATTTTTCGGAGTACCAGAGAGTTACGGGAATTCGCCGGGGAGTATATGGGCCTTATCGGGCCATACGGGAATAGAGGAGAGAGGCCAAAAGGAAGGAGGCCTGCGCCCCCCCTCTGGTCCGAATTGGACAAGGGGCGCAGCCCCCTTGTCCTTCTTCCTCTCCCCCTCTTTCCCCTTCTCCTACTCCAACAAGGAAGGAGGGAGTCCTACTCCCGGTGGGAGTAGGACTCCCCTTGGCACGCCCCCTCCCCCTTGCTCCTTTATATACGGGGGCAGGGGGCACCTCTAGACACACAAGTTGATCTTCGTGATCGTTCCTTAGCCGTGTGCGGTGCCCCCCTCCACCATATTCCACCTCGGTCATATCGTTGCGGTGCTTAGGTGAAGCCCTGCGTCGGTAGAACATCATCATCGTCATCACGCCGTCGTGCTGACGGAACTCATCCCCGAAGCTTTGCTGGATCGGAGCCCGGGGAGCGTCATCGAGCTGGACGTGTGCTAAGAACTTGGAGGTGCCGGAGTAATGGTGCTTGGATCGGTCGGACCGGGAAGACGTACGACTACTTCCTCTACGTTGCGTCAACGCTTCCACTTCGGTCTACGAGGGTACGTAGACAACACACTCTCCCCTCTCGTTGCTATGCATCACCATGATCTTGCGTGTACGTCGGAATTTTTTTGAAATTACTACGTTCCCCAACATAGCTGCAGTCCAAGTACTCGCCTAAGTGTTTACAAATCCTACCGAGTGGTGAGCCAGACTCCCACTCGGGGGCTTAGCTGCAACACAATGCTTGCCTAAGTGTATAAAAATCCTACCGAGCGGTGAGCCAGACTCCCACTCGGGGGCTTAGCTGCAGCCCAGTGCTTGCCTAAGTGTATAAAAATCCTACCGAGTGGTGAGCCAGACTCCCACTCGGGGGCTTAGCTGCAGTCCAAGTGCTCACCTAAGTTTGAAAAATCCTACCGAGTGGTGAGCCAGACTCCCACTCGGGGGCTTAGCTGCAATCCAAGTACTCGCCTAAGTGTTTAAAGATCCTATCGAGTGGTGAGCCAGATTCCCACTCGGGGGCTTAGCTGCAGTCCAAGTACTCGCCTAACTGTTTACCAATCCTACCGAGTGGAGAGCAAACCTCCCACTCGGGGGCTTAGCTACAGTCCAAGTACTCGCCTAAGTTTGAAAAATCCTACCGAGTGGAGAGCAAACCTCCCAGTCGGGGGCTTAGCTGCACTCCAAGTACTCGCCTAAGTGTGGAAAAATCCTACCGAGTGGTGAGCCAGACTCCCACTCGGGGGCTTAGCTGCAGTCCAAGTGCTCGCCTAAGTTTGAAAATTCCTATCGAGTGGAGATCAAACCTCCCACTCGGGGGCTTAGCTGCAGCCCAGTGCTCGCCTAAGTGTTTAAAAATCCTACCGAGTGGAGAGCAAACCTCCCACTCGGAGGCTTAGCTGCAGCCCAGTGCTCGCCTAAGTGTTTAAAAATCCTACCGAGTGGAGAGCAAACCTCCCACTCGGGGGCTTAGCTGCAGTCCAAGTACTCGCCTAAGTTTGAAAAATCCTACCGAGTGGAGAGCAAACCTCCCACTCGGAGGCTTAGTTGCAGCCCAGCGCCCGCCTAATTGTTTAAAATCCTACTGAGTGGAGAGCAAACCTCCCACTCGGAGGCTTAGCTACAGCCCAGTGCTTGCCTAAGTGTTTAAAAATCCTACCAAGTGGAGAGCAAACCTCCCACTCGGGGGCTTAGCTGCAGCCCAGTGCTCGCCTAAGTTTGAAAAATTCTACCGAGTGGAGAGCAAACCTCCCACTCGGGAGCTTAGCTGCAGCCCAGCGCTCGCCTAAGTACGGAACACATCCCGATCCGCAAGGACGGCAAGATGCGAATCGACTGTTACCTTCTCCTTCGGAGCTACACCACAAATACGAGGTTATTTCGAGTGAAGATCAAGTTCCACTCGACAAATAATTCATGAAGATATTCAACGATAAATCAAGTTCAGATAAGACCCAAAGGTCCCAGACCTCAGATCAAAGTACTCGAGCCCTCGGCTCGACAGAGTTTAACGATTACAAAATCCACTCGGCATTCCGAGGCAAATTCAAAGTGAAGCATTAAAGTTTTTCATTCCTCAGGCAGAGGACTGGAAGGGGCGACGAACTCGTCCAAATCGATCCCGTCTGTGATACGGGTGGCAACAGCAATGAAAGTCTCCATGAAGTCTTGAAAGCTGAGCTTCCTGGTATTGGCAACTTGAATGGCAGCCAACTTCTCCTCTCGCACCTCTTTGTAGTGGACGCGAACCAGAGACAGAGCGACATCAGCACCACACCTTGCAGAGGATTTCTTCCATTCCGTCACGCGACCAGGAACGTCATTCAGTCGAGTCATCAGGGACTCGAGATCATTCGAAAGCGTCGCCCTGGGCCAGAGGGACGTGTCGATCCGCGACACCGCAACCTTCAGTCGGGCCAGATAATCAACCACGCTGGCAATACGAGACTCCAGATGGAGCACGTTCATAGCAGCCTCGTCCTTCACGAGCGAATTGGCGGGGTCCAAGCCTGGCTCCACTCGACTGGTATCCTCTTCAAAGTTCTGGCAGAATTATGTAAACACGATTCAAGAATAAGACAATGGCTCTACACGAGTTTGGTTACTGCAAGCCAATCAGATGAAGATTGTTACCCTCAAGCATGACGAACAACTTCTTGGCGAGTCCCCCGAGATAAGCCTCAAGATCATTCTTCTTCCCCACCAACTCGCTTGCCTTGTCATTCAGAGCAATCTTGTCATTCTTCAGATGGCTGACCTCCTGATTAGCTGCGTCGAGAGCAGCTTTCAGTCTGGAGTTCTCCTATTCAAGAGTACCGACTGAAGCCAGCTTTTCTTCAGCAAGCTTCGTTTTGTTCAAGGCCTCCTTCTGCGCTTCGGCAAGATCTTGATCCTTCTTCTTTAGAGCTTCTTCCAGTTTATCTGCGGCACGTCGAGTGAGATCAACATCAAGAATGGACAAGAAAGAAAAGTCACTCGTCAAGAATGGAGGACCTCACCAGCCATACCTTTTGCTTCTTCTCGCGCCTTCTGCAAGTTCTCTTGAGCAAGTTTCAAGTCAAGGTTGAGCTGGATCTGTTGGTTCTCCAACTCGGTGAAGCGAGCCACAAGTTCATAGGATTTCTGCGAAAAACCAGTCGACAAACGTTAAAGATAGGTTGCTTCCGAGTAACCAAGAGACAATGGTGGCGTTTCTAAGACTACAACCGAATCAAAACATTCAACAGCAGTCTCGGGGACTACACCCAGTGGGTGCACTCAGCGTGCCCCCACTGGTTCGACAAAAAAAAGTCGACTGCTCGCAGTCGACCGGATACAGTTCCATTCGACATGGCCTGACCAGACCGAGTGAAGAAGTACAACTACAAAGACTACAGTCGACTGCTAGTAGTCCACCGTAGTCTCGAGGACTACACCCAGTGGGTGCACTTAGCGTGCCCCCACTCGTCCAAAAATTGGCAGACACACCCAATGGGTGTACAGATATAAAGATCTTCGGAAAAGAGATTCTTCAAACAGCATATCGTAACAGACCAAGTGTTGAGTCGACTGACCTGGACGTTGCTCTGAAGAGCTGAACTCGCGTCATAAGCTGCTTGGTTGGCTTCCCGAGCCACTTTCACTTGCTCCATCATGATTCCCGCCTGGCGTATAACCTCTTTTGCGGCACCCACTTGGTCCTTAGGGACAGGGTATGTGGCAAAAAGCGAAGGCGGATTTGCAGTCGACGTCGAAGGCCGCACGCTCGTTAGAGGATCAGCGAAAGTCACGGAAGTCCGAGTGGTATCACCACCATCCCGAGCTACAGCCTCAGACGCCGGAGCAGATTGGGAGGTCTTGCCAGCCGACGCCCTCCTGTCCCTTCTCACTCTCAGCGGCACGTCGTCGTCGTCATCAGGGAGGTTAATAACGTGAGGAGGAGCTACAAGAAAATTTCAATCGACCAGAGCTGTAAGAAATATTCAGTCGACTCAAGGCAGAACATCAGTAATCGTACCAGGGTTGGAAGTAACAGCATCTTCCATCTCTTGGTCATCGTCCTTGGCGGAGATCTCAGAAGTAGCAGCACTGCAAATTTCTAAAGTCAGTCAGTTGGCTCAATGAATCGACCAAGGATCCGTCCATGGTCGACAAAGGGAAACAAGTTCTATTATTACCCAGAAATGGTGGGGACAGTCATCTTCATCTTGGGCAGGGCCTTGGGCGGCTTGGACGGCGTCGCGTGTGGGTGCTTGGGAGCTCTCTCAATCGGTGTAGGAGAAGAGGTCCGAGGGCGTTTCGACGACTGCCCAACAGGAGCAGTCGCCTTACCACGTTCCCGCGCAGGGTCGTGTGTAAGCTTGGATCACCTCTCCGAGCGAGGGGGTGCAACTTCCTCCTCCTCTTGTTCGCTGGAGTCGACGTCGTCATCTCCCTCTCCTTTACCGTCAGATTCCCACTCGCCGTGCTCGTCTCCACTTTCGCCTCCGCTCGCCTCCCCTTCCTTAGCCTGCTCCTGTGCTCTGTTGGGTGTCGAGTACATCTCAGTAGTTGCCTGGGGAACAACAGACAAGACAAAAGTCAATCGACGATTCAAAGAAGACCAATGAAGAAAGCAAGATCCTAGTCAGGAACATAAGGTCAGACCTAGTCCACTTCGTATGTGTTGTCGAGTGGAGGAACCCTCCTGGCTCCTCGGGGGTTGTCTTTGTTCCCTGTGATGCTCGACAGCCACCCTTCCAGCATCTCATCAGTGACCTCCTCTGGGTGAATCCGAGTGGTGTCTTCAAGACCCGAGTACAGCCACATCGGGTGGTCACGAGCCTGAAGCGGTTGGATGCGCCTCCGAAGGAAGACCTCCAGCAAGTCCATGCCGGTCACACCCTCGCGGACAAGCTGAACCACTCGACCCACCAGCACTTTGACTTGCGCCTTTTCTTCCGGCGCCACTTTCAGAGAAGCAGGGTTTTGAGCTCGGTCCAGAGAGAAAGGGGGAAGCCCAGTCGACTGTCCTGGGGTCGCCTGGTCTTTACAGTAAAACCAGGTTGACTGCCAACCACGGACCGACTCAGGGAAAGTGATAGATGGAAAAGAACTTTTTTCCCTCGTCTGGATCGCCAGGCCCCCGCACAGCTGGATCACCTGCGTCCTTTCATCACTCGACTTGGCCTTCTTGACCGATTGGGAGCGGCAAGTGAAGATGTGCTTAAAGAGTCCCCAATGGGGGCGGCAACCCAAGAAACCCTCACACAAGGAAACGAAAGCAGCAAGATACACGATGGAATTAGGAGTGAAGTGATGGAGCTGCGCTCCGAAGAAGTTCAGAAAGCTCCAGAAAAAAGGATGAGGAGGTAGAGAAAACCCGCGATCGATATGGGTGGCGAGGAGGACGCACTCACCGTCAAGAGGTTGGGGTTCGACTTCTCCCCCCCGGGAGACGTGCAGCTTCGTGAGGAATGACTCCCCCTCGACCATATCGTCAAGATCTTCCTGCCGAATCACCGACGGCATCCAGTCGCCCTGGATCCAGCCCTTGGGCAGAGCAGTCCTTGAGGAAGATCCGCCCCGAGCGGACTTCTTCCCTTTCCCCTGCACCGCCGCCTTCTTCGCGCGCTCCAGAGCGGACGTCTTGTCCTTCACCATCGTCGCCGGCGAAGCTCGAACGGGCCTACGACGCTAGGGTGAGAGCGGAGGTGGCGGAAGACCTTGTGAAGGGAAAAGGAAAAGAGAGAGCACGATGTTTGGGAGCCCCGAGCCTGCGGCTTATAAGAGGCCGCTTCCGAGTGGCTGACTGGTAGGCCCAGGTTATCCCGTCAAATCCGGCAGCGGACGCGCGCGCGGTACGTGGAGAAAAAGGTGGCGCGGAAATCGAGGAGCTTCCGCCTTATCACATCCGATTACTGCGGCCACCCCCGTCCCGCGCGCTTCCCGAAATTCAAATCCCGCAAAATCAGCGGGTTGCAGAACAATTCGTCAGACAGAAGATCCCTTTCACACCATCACTCGGAACTTCACAAGCAAGGGAATTCACTCGACGAAAGGCCTAGAATGGATCAAGGCGACTGAAAGAGGTTGACGACGTCATCCGTGATGATTGATAAAAAACAAGGCACTCATGTAACACAGAGAACCGGCCGGAAGGGTCCCCAACTCCTTCCCACTCAAACCTCGATCCATTCGGGGGCTAATGATGAAGCTATGTACCTAGGGTAGGGGCATGGACCTGTCCTAAGTGCCCTACCCAAGGACATCCCTAGAAGAAGTCACCTTTCAATCGACTTGGAGGTACCCACTCGACGGATTCAAGACACTCGACCATGACGCTATCACTCGACCACGAAGCAAAGCACTCGACTGCAAGGAGTTCTACAGTCACTCCGCACACAAACGGTCGGTCATTAAGTAGCTCTTATGGTCATTATAGCACTTTATTAGGGGCGTTACCAGTAACGCCCAACCTTAATGTACTTTAAACCAGCATTACTGAGGGCTGGAGGGGCCTGGCGAACTCTATATAAGCCACCCCCTTCCTCAGTATCAAGGGTTCGCACCCCTGTTATCCTTACACACATAATCCAATCGACCGCCTCCGGGCACCGAGACGTAGGGCTATTACTTCCTCCGAGAAGGGCATGAACTCGTAAACCTTGTGTTCTTACAACTCCTACATAGCTAAGATCTAGCCTCTCCATACTTACCCCCCTACATCACTGTCAGACTTAGAACCACGACAGTTGGCGCCCACCGTGGGGCAGGGATCTTAGCGCTTGATTGTAGGAGTTGCGATTTTTCCGATCTCCTTGATCATGGTTTCGTGCGGAGTTTTGGTGGAGGGCCGCGAGATCCGTCTCGGCGCGCTCACGTTCATTGCCGACGACTCCGCTTGGCTTCAGGAGGCTCCACTCGACATCGACGCGCTCCCCGTTCATGGGGCGACGCACTTTCGCGCGTGTGTTCGTGGCGTCCTCCTGCAGCAGCCATCGACCCAGTATCGGTCGGCTCCCGTGTCATCTCCCCACCTCGTCTCTCGCCGGCGCAAGTGCTCTGGTCGATCGAGACTTCAGCGGTGGGTGAGGCATGCGGTGGCTCGCCAGTCGACGACCCCACAAGTCGCGGCAATCGAGCCCGATGAATCTCTCTACGACCTGTTCGACCTGTCGACTGGCTCTGCAGAGACCGCATCCGAATGCGACAGCAGTGACCCTACGGCGGAGATTCTGGCAATTGATGGGACGCGCAACCCTCCCGGTTTTCCTCGTACCGATGGAGGTGCGGGCGGGGGCGACCCGTCGCATCCCCACGAAGAGTATCTCCCCGAGCCTCTCACGTCGTTACAACTCCTACATAGCTAAGATCTAGCCTCTCCATACTTACCCCCCTACATCACTGTCGGACTTAGAACCACGACAGTTCCCTGGCAGCCAAACTCTCCGGAGCAGTGCCGCTGCCATGCCCATGCCGCGTGCGCGTGGCCGATGGTGCCACCATTCCCTGCACCACATACATTCCGGCGTGTCAGTGAACAACCAAAGGGCACGAGTTCCAAACAGATTTCAAAATCCTCAAGCTGGGCTCGTATGATGCCATTCTCGGGATGGACTGGCTACGGAAGCACATCCCCATGAACATCGATTGGATCGAGGAGTTCCTAACTGTAACAACTCCAGCCGGCCAACTAACACTGTCTGCCACATCTTCAGATCAGACCCAATGCTCGGTAATCTCTGCATCAGAACTCCTCAAGGCTTGCAAACAAGGATCTGTAGCACATATCGTGCACCTCAACGCTCTCGACGGCAGCAGTACAACAGACTCGCCGATCCTAGTCAAGATTCTGCATCTGTTAGAACAGTTTGCCGACGTCTTCGAGGATCCACGGACTCTGCCACCCCGCCGTGATTGCGATCATCGCATTCCACTGATGGCCGGTGCACAACCCGTTAACTCCAGACCATACAGATACAAACCTGAACTGAAGACAGAGATAGAGCGTCAGGTTCAGGAAATGCTCGATGCTGGTATAATTCAGAAAAGCTCTAGTTGACGGTGTCCTGGACTAGGGGGTACTCACCACGTCATCTCCCGATCTCTTGGATTGGGCCGAGGACCCCATGGCCGTTTATTCGTGGGCCAGTTCGGACAGCCCATGCCGCATACAAGGGAGATCCCACAAGACTTGGCGCCCAAGACGAGGACTCTCCTAAACCCTAGGACTCCGGTGTGTTATATAAACCGAGGCCAGGCTATTCAATGGACAATCTCTCATATTCATTACTACGTTCTCGTGGTAGATATGTATACTCTGTAATACACCCATATGAATACAATCAAAAGCAGCATGTCGGGTATTATCTCCTCGAGAGAGCCCGAAACTGGGTAAAATCCCGTGTCCATGTTACCATTGCTCCAAGACACCTAGCTTAGGACCCCTACTACGAGATACGCCGGATATTGAACTGACATTGATGCTTTCATTGAGAGCCTGCTGGGCGTTCGCCACGGTTCGATGGGTTTCTCATCTACATCAGTTCTGACCTCCTTGATCGAGATCAAGAGAAATTTTACCGGCGGCATGAACCAGGTGATATTCCTCTGATTAGATCATTCTGCGATGAATAATTTATTTCAAACCTTGCTGCTAGCTTGCACTAATTCTTCACAGATCGAAAGCTTAGGTGGCCGCGTCTATGAGAGGCGCGCGCCACCGCTTCCTAATGGTTCAGTCACGGACGCGTGGATTACCATGCAGTAGTGACCGGTTGGCCGCAAAGTGTGCAAGGGCACCAGCCGAACACTAGACAACTAGTGGTCAAATCTAGGATGATGCGCCGCCAGTTTTTTCCTCCACCGGCCGGAGTCCTAGGGCAAGTCCCCTGGCCGATGTCCTGCTACTAGCATTGTCCCCGTGAAAAATAATTTACTCCATATGAAGCATCAGGGAAGCTAATCAATTTGTTAATTGGTACTATTAGTTTAATGTAGCACGGTCTTCGGGGTTTAATCATTTGAATAGTACATCTTGCTTTGCTTGCTCACGTGAAGGCCGAATCTAACATTACTCGATTTTGGCTCTTCCTTAACAATTGATGTTGCAAATTCCTCGCCGGAGTCTGTCTGTCTCAACTAATTCGGCTGTCGTACAAGAGCAATCAACTCTTCACCGAACTCCAACTGTTACATGATGCGTAAATGCAGGATGTTCGATTCACCGCAACCACGCATGATAATCCCAGGTTGTATTTTTCCTAGCTATCCGTTTACAATACAGAATATATTTTTCTGTCAGTTTGCACTGCATTATTTTTGCAGAGATATTCTACCGACGCTTGTACATGTTGTCGGTCTGGCCAGCCTCTCACCGTGACCCAGGCCGGCTGACCTGTGTCGACGTCTGCACGCCACCGCTCCGTCGTGCCATCAAATCGACCTCCGTTCCGGCTACACCCCTTTAATAAGTTGTTTTGCATAAATTTATTATGCCAATTTTTTTTCTATTATATATATGTATTATTTGTTATTATTTTGGGACTGCACTATTTTACATGTGCAGGTAATCGACTTCGACTATGTCAGCGGCCGCCTCGGCACGCCGACGTCGTCGTCCCGCCTTCGATGATGAAAGCGTGATAGTATGATCTGGCTACCTCTCATGGTGGTGCTCTAGAACACTTCGGTGCAGTTTTTTTATTCCTCTGGCTTCATCCGGAGTATATGCTTAGGGTGGGAAAGCGCACGCGGAGCCGAGTACACTCCGACACGGGCAGCGGCCATCCAGACACTGTTTTTAAGTCTGACAGACGTTGTATCTGCAATCGGACATGCCCTATAAAAATACGTCGTCACTCCTTCGTCTTCATCGACCTTGGCGACAGGCCATATTTCTTTCACTATATACCTCCTTAAATCAATCAAGTAGAGGAAAATTATTATTATTTGTTATTGTCTTTCGCTTGCGCTATCTAATGCGTGTAGGTAGTCACCTTGGTTGGACCGGGGGCCTCATCGTTACCTCGTTAACCCACGCCGGGGACTTCGGCATCATACTGCCGGCCTACTCTGTCGCCTCAGTCGGACTGGGGGGTTACACCTCACCACGTTGGTCGTGCTTCGTCGCCACTTCGGAGTGCCGAGCTCTTCGCTCCGCCACCTCGGGACCGGCTTGGGGGCTAGGACCTTGTCCCGCATCAAGCTCGGACTGCGCCATCAATGCCGAACACATTAACCAGCAAAGTCACTTTCATGCTCAAAGTTTTAAAATTTTAAATTTTGTTTGGTTTGACCAAGCATTATACCTTTTTGGCAAAAAGTTGTTTGTGAGCAAATTACTTGTCATAACTTTGTTTGTGACATTCAAATTCAAATACCCCGTTTACTTGGGGGCTTCATTTTTGAAGCCTTTCCTCTTGCATATGATTATACTTGTATGGCTTCGTTCCTTATTCGTGTATTACGCCACAATATGCACCATGTTGACTTAAGTGTTCCGCAAGCTGGGTTGCCTTGCTCCTATGTTTACCCCTACATTCCTGATTGTTCGGCTAGGGAGTAAAGGGAGCACCTCTGTGATTGTCACGATCGGGTCATCCGAGCTCGGACCTCAGTCTGGGTGAAGCCGAAAGCTAGAGCTCTTATTGTTTTCAATTATGGTCGGCTCACAACGAAACTCATGAGTACAAAAAATCTATTGCCCAAGTCTCATAGTAACAATGAGCAACCGAAGAAAGGTATTGGTGGGGGTACTATTTTCTTCGAAAATGCTTCTTACACTTCGTCAGTAATATAGCATAAGTTCCCTGAGCGCGCTTTGTCTGTTACAACCTTATGGCCCGATTGCCTGGTTATCGGAGACACCATCGATATTCTCGACAGGTGGAGTACATAACACTTTTCTGCCCTTGACCGAAGAGGGAGAAGCCGACGGTCGGTTAAGACACGTTTAAAGTTCGGGTGAACACATGTATGATATTAGCACTTTGGTCATACAATCATTATACATAAAACTCTTTTACCCAAGTCACTTGGGGGCTCTTAAATTTGCATTAGCCATTTTACAATAATTTTTTCTTCTTAGTCGTTGCAAAGTCTTTTTCTGTCACTCCTTTTTCGACGGGAGTGTGTGGTCAATAGCCGGGTAGCCTGATTTCTCTCTCAAGCCGCTCGAGTTTTAGTTCGCTAAATTGGCCTAACGAGAAACACTCCGCCTTCGGGATAGGGAGGTTGAAGCCGAAGGCTGACCCGCTTGAACTCTTGAGATAGGATGTGTCATGTTAAAACACGACAGGGGCACTTTTCTTTCTCTAAGACCAATTTTTTAGATTGGCACCGAACACTTGATCTAGTTCGGACGTCAAGTTTTTCCTGAGGTTTTTTGGTTTTCCAACCGTAAGGCTCTTTTAAACAATTTGTGTGTTTCTGCATAAGTCTCGCAGTGCAACACCGGACACCTTTAGAGATTCGGCAAAAACATTCTCGGATATTGCTATATATGCATTGGTTTCGAATTGTGTCTTCGGTTAATAGTTGGGTTGCCCGACTCCTGTGCTTGCCGCCTACGTTCCGCTTTGTTCGGCTAGGTGCGCAAAGGGAGAACCACTACGAATGTGCTTCCAGCTAGCATGGTTAAGCGCCTTAGTAGAGAAAGCCGAAAACTGACTGTCACAATAAGCGTAAACTGGTCAGCGATTCGATGACCGTATTAAACTATAAAGATCGATAGAGGTCACCCCGTGTTAAATGATGGTCCGTTCATAACATTGGCCGAAGTGTTTACGGCTTGACCTCGACTGTCGCCGAACACTAACCGGGGGCTAGTAACTGGCCTCCCAACTTTAAGATCCTATGACTAAGTGAAAGTTATAAAACCCATATATCCAATTGCCTCGTTTCTGCTAACACAATCGCCTCTAGGCACCGAGACGTCGGCTAAGGGTTGTTTTGTTATTGAGGAAACACCCTGCGTAGTATCTACAAAGAGGTAGAAGCCGACGATGGGCCACTTTCAACCGATAAACGGTCGCAATGGAGTCAAAATAACTAAATATCATCAGTGTTTATATTCAGTATACAAGCGCTACCTTCCGTAAATATCGTTATAAAGCCATAAATATGCATCAATTTGACTTAAGATTTTGGCCAAGCTGGGTTGCCTGGCTCCTGTGCTTACCCCTACGTTCCCTATTGTTCGGCTAGGCGGTAAAGGGAGCACATCTGCGATTGTTACTGCCGGATCAGCCGGATGTGTACCTCAGACTGGGTGAAGCCGAAAGCTAGCGTTCTTAAAGGATATAATTGGTCGGGAACGACGGAAGTGAAAATTTAGGTTCTTTAAAGACCACATAATTCGAGAACTTTCCCCAAACTAAATATTCAATATTTTGCTCCCACATTGATCAGAGCTGAGGTTTCATGATCATGCTTAGGATGACAACACAAAGAAAGGAACCGATAGCAGGACTATTTTCTTTGCAAGATGTTTCTTACGTTAAAAGTAATATAACATATCTCTCCGCGTACCTTTATTTATAAAACCGTATGGCCGGATTGCCTTGTTTGTCGTAAACCTTTGCCCTTGCAAATGCTTTATAAAGTAGGACAAACACTCCTTGGTTGCTGGCTGTGGAGGTTGAAGCTGATGGTCGGTCAACGAAGTTTTGTACAATGCGGATTCGAGCATTAATGATGTAAAGTACTTGGATACATAGAATCATTACACATAATTTGTGATTTTACTCTGGATATCGATCCTTAATTCGGCCACCCGTGCCCACATTAAGGCTCGGGGGCTACTGGGCTTCGTGCTTATCATTTACAAATATTAAAGGGGTACATCGATCCCCTGATCTGGTGTTGCCACCCGACCAGTATCTCGGGGGCTACTGCATTGCCTCTTCAATGCAGAAAATCCAAAGGGCTCAGTGTTCGGCTTGATCGAACTATGGGCAAACGTGTCTTCGGACAATAATAGGCACCATCTGGGACCTATCCGGCATCAAGCTAATATATCATGGCGACTTCTCACAACCCAGTCTCAAGGGCATGTTCGCTGATCACTATTTCCCCTAATATATTACACTATGTTTCTATTCCCAAGTATGCTGCCGAGCTGGGAATTGATCCTCAGGCCGATTTCACTAATCGACCTGAGTCTCAGGGGCTACTGGGGTCAGCGGTTTGATTTTATCCTTCAGGTGCATCTCGGATTTTAGGACGACACACGCCTTGAGGGCTACTGGCTTTATATCTCGTCAATAAATAAATTGCGTCCATCGGAAATAAAATCCGCAAACAATCAGCCCATGACCGAGGTGCTGAACCGCCTCGAAAGCATTTCGGGATATAGCTCGGATGCAAGTGGCTGGCTCCATAGGGGGCATTTCCGGCATTAAGCTCGGCTGAACTCCTTCAACTTTTTTGAACCAAGGTGATCTATGACACCTCAGATACAGTCCGGCATTGGAGCTTGGACATAGTCCGGCATTGCAGCTTGGACATAGTCAGGCGTTGGAGCTTGGATACAGTCCAGCGTTGGAGCTTGGATACAGTCTGGCGTTGGAGCTCGGATACAGTCCGGCGTTGGTGCTCGGTTGCAAAAGATACCTCAAATGTAGTCTGGCGTTGGAGCTCGGATGCAAGAGGACAGCTGCACGGGAACAACTTCAAACCCGAGGCGTGGCATAAAAATAACAAGGCATTGATAAAGGCTGAAGACTTAAAGGGCTCCTCGGATACCCGACGTATAAACTCTTCAGATTTAGCTCAGAAATCCTCAAGATAGATGATAGTAAGATTTGTTGAACCAGTTTTCAAGACCGACGACCGAAGACAAAGAGCAGCTCGGAAGAACCGAGGAGCGTCCCCAACTTGAAGACCGGTTCAGGGGGCTACTGACGGTGTCCTGGACTAGGGGGTACTCACCACGTCATCTCCCGATCTCTTGGATTGGGCCCAGGACCCCCATGGCCGTTTATTCATGGGCCAGTTCGGACAGCCCATGCCGCATACAAGGGAGATCCCACAAGACTTGGCGCCCAAGACGAGGACTCTCCTAAACCCTAGGCCTCTGGTGTGTTATATAAACTGAGGCCAGGCTATTCAATGGACAATCTCTCATATTCATTACTACGATCTCATGGTAGATACGTATACTCTGTACTACACCCATATGAATACAATCAAAAGCAGCATGTAGGGTATTATCTCCTCGAGAGAGCCCGAAGCTGGGTAAAATCCCGTGTCCATGTTACCATCGCTCGAAGACGCCTAGCTTAGGACCCCTACTACGAGATACGCCGGATATTGAACCGACACTAGTCCCTTCTCGTCCCCAGCCTTACTTGTCAAGAAGAAGGACGACACTTGGCGATTGTGCGTGGACTACCGCCGCAACAACTCCATGACGGTGGTTGGCAAATTCCCAGTACCAATCATCGATGAACTGCTGGATGAACTAGCCGGCGCCAAGTGGTTCTCGAAGTTGGACCTGCGTGCCAGATTCCATTAGATAAGAATGGCTGAAGGCGAGGAGTATAAAACAATGTTCCAAACACACTCTGGGCACTGGGAATACCGTTCATGCCCTTCGGCATTGTAGGAGGCCCTGCCACATTCAACGGGGGCATGCACACTACTCTGCGCCCAGTTATGCGCAAGTGTGTTATCTCCTTCTTCGACGACATCCTCATCTTCAGCAAAACCCTGGCAAAGCACATCCAGCACATTGCGTGCGTGCTTCAGTTACTCAGAGACGACCACTGGCAAGTCAAACAGTCCAAGTGTTCCTTCACTCAGCGCCAGATCGCCTACCTAGGCCATGTTATCGATGAGCGCGGTGTCTCCACCGACCCCAGCAAGGTTCAGACAATCCAACAGTGGCCTATTCCTCAGTGCGCCAAATACATGCGCAGCTTTCTTGGCCTTGCCGGCTATTATCGGAAATTTGTCCAACATTTTGGGATCATCGCAAGACCATTGTTCACCTTGCTCAAGAAAAACCACCAATTTGTCTAGACAAGTGACAGAGAAGGCGTTAGATGTTCTGAAACTGAAGCTCACCTCTGCACCTATTCTGCAACTCCCAGATTTCAGTAAGAAGTTTGTGATCGACATTGATGCATGCGCCTATGGCGCAAGACGGGCACCCGATAGCTTACATGAGCAAGCCTCTTGTGTTGGGGAATGTAGCATGTAAATTCAAAAAAATTCCTACGATCACGCAAGATCTATCTAGGAGATGCATAGCAAAGAGATGGGGAGAGTGTGTCCACGTACCCTCATAGACCAAAAGCGGAAGCGTTAGATTAATGCTGTTGATGTAGTCGAACGTCTTCACGATCCAACAGATCCAAGTACCGAACGTACGGCACCTCCGTGTTCAGCACACGTTTAGCTCGATGACGTCCCTCAGACTCTTGATCTAGTAGAGGGTCGAGGGAGAGTTCCGTCAACACGACGGCGTGGCGACGGTGATGGTGTTGTGATCTGTGCAGGGCTTCACCTAAGCACTACGACGCTATGACCGGAGGAGTAAACTGTGAAGGGGCACCGCACACGGCTAAGAGAACTCTTGGTGTGCCCCCTGCCCACGTATATAAAGGAGGGGGAGAGAGGCCGGCGTCCAGGAGGGGGGCTCCATGGGGGGAGTCCTACTTGGACTCCTAGTCCAAGTAGGATTCGCCCCCCTTCCTTTCTTCCACCGGAGGGAATAGGAAGGAGAGGGAGAGGGAAAGGGAGGGGGGCGCCGCCCCCTCCTCCTTGTCCTATTCGGACTCCCTAGGAGGAGGGTGCGCGGCCACCCCCCGCGGGCTTCCCTCTCTCTCCCTTATGCCCGTGTTGGCCCAACACTTCCCCGGGGGTTCCAATAACCCCTCGGTACTCCGGTAAAATACCCGAATCACTCGGAACCATTCCGATGTCCGAATACAACCTTCCAATATATGAATCTTTACCTCTCGACCATTTTGTGACTCCTTTTCATGTCCGTGATCTCATCCGGGACTCCGAACAAACCTCGGTCACCAAAACACATAGCTCATAATACAAATCGTCATCGAACGTTAAGCATGCGGACCCTACGGGTTCGAACTATGTAGACATGACTGAGACACATCTCCGGTCAATAACCAATAGCGGAACCTAGATGATCATATTGGTTCCTACATATTATACGAATATCTTTATCGGTCAAACCACATAACAACATACGTCATTCCCTTTGTCATCGGTATGTTACTTGCCCGAGATTCGATCATCGGTATCATCATACCTAGTTCAATCTCGTTACTGGCAAGTCTCTTTACTCGTTCCATAATGCATCATCCTGCAACTAACTCATTAGTCAAATTGCTTGCATGGCTTATAGTGATGTGCATTACCGAGAGGGCCCAAAGATACCTCTCCGATACACAGAGTGACAAATCCTAATCTTGATATATGCCAACTCAACAAACACCTTTGGAGACACCTGTAGAGCATCTTTATAATCACCCAGGTACATTGTGACGTTTGATAGAACACAAAAGTGATCCTCCGGTATTCGGGGGTTGCATAATCTCATAGTCGGAGGAATATGTATAAGTCATGAAGAAAGCAATAGCAATAAAACTAAACGATCATTATGATAAGCTAACGGATGGGTATTGTCCATCACATCATTCTCTAATGATGCGATCCCATTCATAAAATGACAACACATGTCTATGGTTAGGAAACTTAACCATCTTTGATTAACGAGCTAGTCAAGTAGAGGCATACTAGGGACACTCTGTTTGTCTATGTATTCACACATGTACTAAGTTTCCGGTTAATACAATTCTAGCATGAATAATAAACATTTATCATGATATAAGGAAATATAAATAACAACTTTATTATTGCATCTAGGGCATATTTCCTTCAGTCTAGAGTCAATAATCTAGATTACATAGTAATGATTCTAACACCCATGGAGTCTTGGTGCTGACCATGTTTTGCTCGTGGAAGAGGTTTAGTCAACGGGTATGCAACATTCAGATCTGTATGTATCTTGCAAATCTCTATGTCTCCCTCCTTAACTTGATCGCGGATGGAATTGAAGCGTCTCTTGGTGTGTTTGGTTCTCTTGTGAAATCTGGATTCCTTCGCCAAGGTAATTGCTCCAGTATTGTCCAAAAGATTTTCATTGGACCCGATGCACTAGGTATTACACCTAGATCAGATATGAACTCCTTCATCCAGACTCCTTCATTTGCTGCTTTCGAAGCAGCTATGTACTCCGCTTCACACGTAGATCCTGCCACGACGCTCTGCTTGGAACTACACCAACTTACAGCTCCACCATTCAATATAAATACGTATCCGGTTTGTGACTTGGAGTCATCCGGATCAGTGTCAAAGCTTGCATCGACGTAACCATTTACGACAAGCTCTTTGGCACCTCCATAAACGAGAAAATATCCTTAGTCCTTTTTAGGTATTTTAGGATGTTCTTGACCGCTATCCAGTGATCCACTCCTGGATTACTTTGGTACCTCCCTGCTAAACTTATAGCAAGGCACACATCAGGTCTGGTACACAGAATTGCATACATGATAGAACCTATGGCTAAGGCATAGGGAATGACCTTCATTTTCTCTCTATCTTTTGCAGTGGTAGGGCATTGAGTCTGACTCAACTTCACACCTTGTAACACAGGCAATAACCCTTTCTTTGACTGATCCATTTTGAACTTCTTCAAAACTTTATCAAGGTATGTGCTTTGTGAAAGTCCAATTAAGCGTCTTGATCTATCTCTATAGATCTTGATGCCCAATATATAAGCAGCTTCACCGAGGTCTTTCATTGAAAAATTCTTATTCAAGTATCCTTTTATGCTATCCAAAAATTCTATATTATTTCCAATCAACAATATGTCATCCACATATAATATTAGAAATGCTACAGAGCTCCCACTCACTTTCTTGTAAATACAGGCTTCTCCAAAAGTCTGTATAAAACCATATGCTTTGATCACACTATCAAAGCGTATATTCCAACTCTGAGAGGCTTGCACCAGTCCATAAATGGATCGCTGGAGCTTGCACACTTTGTTAGCACCTTTAGGATCGACAAAACCTTCTGGTTGCATCATATACATATCTTCTTTAAGATATCCATTAAGGAATGCAGTTTTGACATCCATTTGCCAAATTTCATAATCATAAAATGCAAAAATTGCTAACATGATTCGGACAGACTTAAGCATCGCTACGGGTCAGAAGGTCTCATCATAGTCAACTCCTTGAACTTGTCGAAAACCTTTTGCAACAAGTCAAGCTTTGTAGACAGTAACATTACTATCAGCGTCAGTCTTCTTCTTGAAGACCATTTATTCTCTATGGCTTGCCGATCATCGGGCAAGTCAACAAAAGTCCACACTTTGTTCTCATCACTACAAAAAAATACACTTCCGTGATGATACGTGTTTGTCACAGTAGGTCGTGTTTTTTGTCATGCATGTACATCCATGACAAATTTATGACAGAATCAAGATAGTCATACCTGTGCTGTAATAGAAGTGTTCCATGACATTACCAAAATTATCATCACGGAAGTGTCCACTTCCATGACGATAAATCGCGCGTCACAGAAGTGCTTTCGTCAAGGGTGACCGACATGTGGCATCCACCATAACGGAACGCCGTTAAGCTATCGGGTCGGGTTTTGGATCCGATAACCCGTTAACAGCCCCGACCAATGGGGATTTTCCATGTGTAAAATTATCATTGGCTGGAGGAGACACGTGTCAGGTCCACGTTGGCACAGATGTCATCCACTCATTGGACAGAAGGCGCCTATGATACGTCGACACGTGGCACAACCCAACAGAGGCCCATTCCTGTGAAAAGGCCGGCCCGTTTGACTTGGTCAAAAGGAGGCGGGCCGGCCCATGTAAAGCCTGTTAACGACATGTTCGCATATAGCCCATTTACAGCCCGCTAACCCAAGGCCCGTTACGCCCTATCCGAATTAGGCCCAGTAGCGTCATCTGGGCCACCCAATATGATTCCAACCCGTTTTCACTTCTGGCCCATGACGTCTTTCGGCCCATATGAGGCCCTATGTAACTCTTGGCCTATTAACAGCCCGTGGTGAAACTGGCCCATAATGAACAGTGTATCACTTTACACCCATTAGCGGCCCGTGGTGAAACTGGCCCGTAATGAATAGTGCATCACTTTATACCCATTAACGGCCCGTTATTCCGTTGGGCCGTTTCCAGCCCATGTTATCTTTCGGCCTTCTCAGATCCCATTTATTCTTGGGCTCATTTCGAGCATTTGTTTACTTACGACCCGTTACTGTCATTTTCTACTTGTGGGCTAAATTCAGCCCGTGGTTACAGTCGGCCCGTTTGTGGTTCGTTAATACGTTGGGCCGTTTTCATAGCGTCATCAAATACTGCCTATTAACGATGGCCCGTTATGCTCGGCCCATGAACGGACGATTCCAACTCTAGCCCGTTTACAGCCATAATGCGGCCTGTTATTGGCCCATGTTTGTCCAATCGATCATACTGCCCGTATAAGGCCCATTGATGATACGGCCCGTAGAAGGCCCATTGTTTCTACGGCCCGTAGAAGGCCCACTGTTTTTCTATGGCCCGTAGAAGGCCCACTATTTCTACGGCCCGTAGGAGGCCCAGTGTCACTACAGTAAATATTAGCCCATGGTTATTGTGGCCTAGTTTTAAAAAATAGGTTATTGCACCACTAGCAAACCGCGGAAAAAGAACTGCAAGGACTACAAGCAAACAAATAAACAAGACAACAAGGAAATGAATAAGCAAGAAACTTACGCTAGGCTATCACGGCTATCACACATATTACATACACTGGGCATCAAAGTTCGCCACCAATGCAAATAAACGCACCGACAAAAGAATATACAAGAGAGCACTTCAGAAGGCACTAGGCCTGGCCAGGTCGGGGCCCCCCAAATAGCTGAAGAAGCTGAGTAGACCTCAGTTGTGTCAATGATAGATGCATCAACACTAGATTTAAGGCATGATGGTGTGCACGACAGTCCTCTGACATCTTCATTGCATCTTTGACTTCAAGGCAGAGCTGAGCTGAAACAAGCCTTTCCGCTTTAAGTTGAGACTGAAGAAGTCGAACTGATTGAGGCAGTGACTGCACAGAGGTTGTCTCACACCTGCTAGTGAGTAGCTTCAACTCACTGTCTTCATCAAGACAGGACCTTGGGGTCATCTCGCTGTCCTCAAGATGGTTTGGCTCACTATCTTCCCTAAAGTTCTGCCTGGCGTAAGAGATACGAGTCTGAAAGAGAAACAAGGAGACACGTAACAGGTTTCACAATTATATAAGCAAATAAATGGATTTGTTCTGCATAAGGAACATGTTTTTACAACTACAATTTGAAACTGGTAGTTGTTGCGAACATCCAATCAGATGTAAATAGCAAAGCAAACAGTAGTGGAGGAAATGATGTCTATCCAAATCTATACTAGAACAAAGTTTGAAGGCTTGAGAAGGATGAACTTACATTACATGTTAACACGGGCTGGACAAAGCCCTTCTCCATGTTGATGGAAGGATAATTCAATAAATTCCCCAAAGAAAATTCTTTATAAGCGTTGCCATTATTCTACATTTTGCAAAGAGTAAATATAGATCAAATAATATTGGAAGAAACAGAGGATAATGAAGCCCAGGTGCAGACTGATGATACATAATCAAATAGCAATTAATTAAGTATAGCGTTACAAGGCAAAAGGGAGATAGGTACTGACAAGAGCAATGCAGAGCCCATTATTGTTTTGAGATCGTATGATCCTTTGAGCAAGGAGATTCATCTGAAATTAGTTTTCATACAAGAGAGAAGGTAAGGCACAAGCAGAAATTTAGGATTTTGAATTTTGAATTGATATCATAGACAGTACCTGACGCTGGGCTCCCAGCAGTTCTAATAGGGGTTTGGCCACTGGAGTAGGGGTAAAGTGTGGTACAGTTGGGCCTGTGTTTTCTGTGGCTGCTGATCTATCTGATTTAACATGCATCACTACCTTTTCCAAATACCTAGTTTGTACTCCTTGAGGATCTGCACTCACCCTCTTCCTTTTGGACATCTATTACGAAAGAACAACATTTGACTAGAAAAACATAGTGTGACGACACATGGAATAGGTACAGAAAATGGATAGGTATGGCATATACTCATATACGATGCTTAAACTAAGCAGATGGTGTAACAAAGTAGAAGTAATGCAAGAGGTCAGATGCAAAATATGTGCGACCAATACAACTTTGCAAAGTTAGAGCAAGCATCTTGATGGGTGAATAAGATAGGCCATCCTCCACCATGCCAAGTTTGTTAGCCAGTGGATTGTTCCGCAATATTCCTCTCGTGCGCCCATTCTCATATTCATTTTGATAATGTTCAATATCTGACATGCATGAAAACATAAAAACAAGTGAGATTTTCTTTGTAATGCAGAAGTGATTCTAATCCAATATTGCCTCCCTGTAAACCCCTTTGTGCTATCTCTGCAATTCTTTTAAAAGATGCCATGCATGCTGTAATTTGTTGTGTGCATTAATATAATGTGGCCTACTACTCAAAATATGAGAGCTCCAGAAGTGATGACACTTCGCAGATGATAGCTTCAACATATAGTAAAGAAGAACAAGTCGACCTGACCTGACAGATTCAAAATATACTAAGGGAGAACAACTCGACCTGACCAGTCGACCGCAAGAGAAGAGTATCATCTTAAAGAAGAGCAGAAGCGCAAGCAGATTGAAGATATTACAGGTCTTTCAATACAATGTCGGTTGGCCACCCATGATGAACCAGAGCGCACAGAGAAATACTATTCTTTCCGGTCTCTCCATATGTGGCTCACATGCATTTCGAAACTAAAGTAGGAACGTTTAGCTAACCAATTAAACATCTCTCAGTTTTACTAATATCAGCAATAATATCATATATAAATTTGTACAACTAAGCTTGTTTAGCTCGATGGGTGGAGCACTGCTATTATGACACGAACCACGTAGGCTGCTTGTGGTCATCATAAAATGGGGAAAACATAAGAATGATGAGTAAAGTGTTGACCGTGGCTGTGGGATGGCAGATCTGAAGCTGCAAACCGCGCAAAGGGTAGTTAGCAACCGATGTTTGCTTTGAAATAACAACTAAGATTTGGTATGGACAAGAAAGTACGGTCAACAAGTGACAAAGAAATGCAATTATGCTGTCTCTCTATATGTCGCGACATGCATTGGAAACTCAAGTGGGACCTTTAGCTAACCAATTAAATGTGTCGATTAACTAATATCAGTATCATATCACAATCATATTTGAACAACTAAGATTTCGAATTTTGAGTGTTGTGTTGTTTAGCTTGAAGGGTGGAGTAATGCTAGTACGACAGAAAGCACCTACGCAGATCATAGTAGAGTAGATAAAAGGGGAAAACCCTAAGCATCAAGAGAAAAATCAGGAAGTGGAACTAGCTGGACCAGTGGGAGGCGCACATGCTTTTCGAAACGAATATAGGAACATTAGGTGACCAATTAAACGTTCTCTGTTTTAGTGATATGAGCATCATATCAGATCGTATTTCAACACGTAAGCTTTGGGTTGAGGTCTTGAGGAGCAGTGCTAGCACGACACGAAGCACCTATGATGATGGTAGTGAATATAAAGGGGGGAAACCATAAGCTTTAAGAGTATAGTGCCCGTGCCATGGCGGATCTGAAGGTGCAAACCGGACAAAGCTACTTCGCAACCAATGTTTGCTTTCAACTAGCCACTATGATTTGGTACGGACAAGAAAAGTACAGTAAACAAATTACGATCTATTTTCCGAGTGAGATCAATAACTTAAGCACATATGGAAGAGTACCACCTCTCTTGCGACGTCGTGTAGGCCTATGATGATACATTGAGGGTGCTGCGGGTGCGATGGCTGTCGGCGGCGGGGAAGAAGACTTTAGACGGCAGACAGCCGGGTCGGGTGATATATCATGTTGCCGTGGACGAGGCGGTCGTAGGAGCGGCAACGACAAGGTGGACGACGGTGCCAATGAAGCGAGAGGAGGCGATGAAAGGATCCTGGTCCAGCGCCGTGGATGAGAGACGTCCATCTCTTGCAGTGGACGACGGGGTAGGGGTAGCGGCTCTGGCAAGGTGGAGGATGGGGTGGCGGACAGAGGAGGCTGGCCGCAGTGCGGAGGTTGTCGTGCCACCGACGGTGTATGAATGGGGAAATGGAGGGGAGGGGGATCTCAAACTTTGGGACACGCTTCTCTGAAATGGCAGAAAGTTACGAACTTGTCCCCCATTTAAAATTTCGGACATCGCGTTGGTTGGGGATAGGACGGTAATCTCGCATCTCCCAAATATTTGCCGGTAACTATTTTGGGCGAGGATAGGGTGTTTTGCCGCCCACAGTTGGCGCCCACGGTGTATGAACGGGGCTGACAGGTAGGGCGGTTGTGTCACGTCTGATGGAAGTTACACATTTGTCCCTATTTAAAATATTAGGCTACATCGATTTCGGACGAGGAGAGTTTGTTTTGCCGCCCACCGTGTATGAATGGGGAAATGGAGGAAGAGACACATGTCTTTCGGACAAGCTTGAATCAAATGTGTTTCGCCGCCCACGTTTGGCGCCCACCGTGTCTGAATGGGCTCAGAGGCCGTCGTGTCACGTCTGATTGAAGTTACTAGTCTACCCCTATCGATAGCAGTGTAAATCTGGTCGATAAGGATGTCAAGTGTCAGGGGTAGATAGTAATTTCCATCTCGCAAACACTTGCTTCAGGCAGCCCGTAAATTATAGTGGGTGTTTAGCCGCTTTGTTAAAACTTGGGAGAATTAGCATTCACGTTTGCCCCGGGACCTGGCAAACTAAATTCAAATCCAATTTGTATTCGATTACGAATATCCACAGATAATTATACATTTTGTTATTTATTTCTTCAAAACCACAACAAATATTTATTCCACCTTTATATATGATTATGATTTAGAAATGTCGTGATCTTCGAATTCAGTAGGTTGGATACACTCTGAGTCAAACAGTTATTTCATCCAATACAATATGCTCACACGAAAAACAGTTCACCTTATGTCAATCATACAAGTACTGAGGATTACCTCGCCTAACAAATTCGGATAATTACAACACATGGACAACATAGGGGGTCTCTTGCAACATAATCCATTCAGAGACATGACACAACATGCAAGTACAATAATCTAATGACAATTTCAACTGGTATCTAAAGAAGAACCGGGATTACCTTGGGCCTGAGATAGCAGAAACAGCAGGACCTCCTCCTTCTTAAAATGCAACATTCTTACTTCCTCCAATTCTTGGGTTGCTTGCATAATGCATGTCGCTAATTTCGTAATTTCCAGCCTCAAGATAAATATTACCTCATTCATGGCAGCCACACCATCTCTCTGCCTCTAGTAGAGCCTCAAGCACTATAATATTTGTGCTCAGACTGCTCTCCGGCGGTGTTGCCTCTGAACTGCTACCATCTGGTAACATGGATGGCGCACTGCTTCCACAAATATATTCTGGGGTTGTACATTGCGTCCTAGTGTGAACGGCATCCTAAAAGGTTTTCGCTGGACATGAGTAAGAGATAGTTATCGTATGATCCAGGCAGTAAGCTTACATGGTAAACGACGGACAAATTATTGCCGAGCATGGCAAACTATATTTTAAATGGTTCGAAGCAGCATCAGCCAAAAAGAAATTAAAATGGTAAGATGAAACTAGGGATGTAAGTGGCAAATAAACGACATCCGCCAGTCCCATCTAGTTAGTTTTTGCTGCCTCCCTAGTTCATTTTCCTCAAAAAACAAAAACTCTTTTGAACTATCATACCACTAGTGGACTTTAATCGGGATTAAACCGGACCCAGTTGACATCCCTAGTTGAAAGGGAGTGTACAACCGCTATATTTAAGTTGCCAAGGCATCTAAGCAGTTGAAATAATCTGAGAAAGCACTTAACAGTGTGGCCTCATATAAACTACGAAGACAGTCTTGTGATGAAGTTGAGAGGAAAAGTTAAGGACTCAAATGAAATAGGCGTGCATTTCTTTACGATAGTACAGCAGGCACTGTTGACATATTGGCCAACTTAGGTATAGCATAACAACAAATAAGCATTCGAATCAAGCAATACAACAAAGCAGACAACTGAACTATTTGTAATTCGGTAGGATTACACGTTGAGGGCACAAGCCAAGAAAGCAGCCCACTCGCATTACATTTCACATGTACTAAAACACACTAGCTTACCATATGTTGCTGTGAAGCCTAGCTGCTATTACAATGTTCTTTGAAGATATCGTCAGCATCCCGTGGTTGCAAATCTAGTTGTTGTAGTTTATTCTGCACCATCTATTTAGGTAAAATTAATTTTAATCACATGCACTGGTCCGAATTGATCATCAATGGTTCATCTAAACTAATGAAAGAAGGGTGTGTGCATACACGACAATATATCTGCTTCCCTCTATTTTTATGCTTGTTCGAGGTGTCAGCCCCAAAAGAACAAATATTTTGCTTGATGGGGTTGGCAGCTCCATAATTAATAGAAGCATCAAATTAGTCATGCAACTTGGGAAGATCAAGAACACACAAACAAGTAATGAACAGAGGCTCGGAGCAGTGATGTAATAGCTAGCATCAGAAAATGTAGGGTAAAACGAACAAAAAGCAGCGGAACCACATGCTAGTTTGCTGATATGTAATTAAGCATAGAGAACATTAAGCAGTCTGATGGAACCAACAAGTGGCATCAAAACAAAACTAAAGCATATTAACTATATGTGCACTGGTATGTAATTTAGCACATGTAACATGTTCACTGCCAGAAGTATGGCCCTACAGGTGCAAGCAGAATAACGCGTCTCATGAAAAACTGAATGATGCCCTGAAGAAATTCAAACATGCGGTGCTTATGCTAGGAAAGTGAACGTAGGCGCCGGCCGTTGGATAATAGTACCTGATTCTTGGCTGCGTATGGGTATCGTTGTCATACTTGATAACTAAGGATCATCGACGGTGCTCGTGTTGCGGTTGAGTTTGGGCCGGCTGTCGCCGTCGCTGAAGCGGCTCCGGTGCTACGGTTGCGGCGCCTGTCGACATACAAGAAAGCTCATCTGCGGTAAGTGAACAGTTGCACGATAAAGAGAAAAACCGAAGGAGTACAAATCGAAATAACCTGATGAGGCTGCGGCATCGGTAAAGCAGGGCCGGTGGAGTTGAATATGGCATCCGTGGTGCGGGTCCGGTGCAGTGGACGAAGGCTTCGACGGGCGCGTTGTACAGTGCTTTCGATGAGGCGGATCTGTTGCGGCGGACGAGGGCTTGTATGAAGGGCCAGCGAAGGGGCGGACGAGGGAGTCAGTGAAGGGCCTATGCTGTGGTGGACGAGGGCGCCGGTTAAGCAGATCCGGTGCGGTGGACCATGATGGAGGTCAAGGAGATCTGGAGTGGTGGACAAGCCAGTCACTGAAGCAGCTCCGGTGAAGTGGTGAGTTGGCAGTTGGGGGTTCCAAGGTGCGGAAGGTAGATCCGGCGGGGTGTGAGGTCCACCGCTGCGGCGGAGGACTAGATTTGGCGGCTTGCCGTGGTTGGGGGGTCGGGGAGGGGAAGGGGAGGGGCTCTGGGGAAAAATGTTGGGGGAAAAGAGGGGAAAACAATGGAGTTACCAAAGCAGCCCTTTTCCGTTCATGTGGCAGGGGTAAAACAGGAATATCGCAGGGCTAAACTTTCGGGCGCGTGATATTTCGATGTGAGCGGGAATTTTGAAAGCTTTTGGCGCCTAAAATTATAAGTATTCTGCTCTCGTATGACCGACTATGATATCATGGCCGACAATTTGTTTGTTTTGCATGCAAAAAAATGTGCAAGTTTTGAAAATAAATGTCTCCAACTCGAAACTTAGATTGTCCATTCAATTCAAATATGGATCATTGAGCTACTATAAGCAAATACCATCATACCGTCCAATTCAAATGAAATTCCAAATGTGTTTATCCTAAATATGATGACAAAAGCAAAAATGTGTATGTGTATGAATAAAGTGGATGATTATAAGGTTTCAACATGCCCGTATGTGTATATCTCTAGGTTTGATATATGAATCTGAATCACGAAATCCCGACTTAAAAAATGTACCTCTATTTAAATGAATTACAAAAGCTAATGATGGAGTCGAATTCCAAAATTCCAATCTTAGGTTTGTAATTATGGTACATCAAGGTATATCACGCATGTTCAAAAGTATCATTATCTCATAGTACAAATTGTGAAACAAATTGATCAACCATGAGTGCACAATATCTCAATTACGCTAAAGTCCCTCAAATATAGACACCTCACTCTTTATCTAAAGTCAACCCCCCCACCACCACACACACACACACACACATAGAGAAGTCTTCTCTCCCCCAAACACTAACACACCAGCACATTAACACCCCTCTCTCTTGTAAAGTCCGGACCCCAACATAGGTCTCTATCACTTTGTCTCTCGGGCATGCACACATCTCTTCCCTCGCTCTCTAGGTCTCCCGCTATCTCTCTTACCCAAGCACACGCACTATGTAGAGTGTATATTTCCCATACACACAAAACGTCGCCCCCAAACGTCTATCTCCCTAGTTATGTGGTTCTCGCGCACTCACCTCACACACCACCCCCACTGCAAACAAGCACACTTTGTCTCCTTGTGCACCACTCTCCTCTTTCTATCTCTCCCACATGCGGACCCGCCCCAGCTCCTTCCGTGTATACATATATGTCGTGACTCTTTGCATAGCTCCCTAATGTATAATCATTCTCGATTTCGCACATTGTTCTCTACACCATCTATTCTAGATCTCTCATGAAGTCCCTATCACACACACGATGACTCGCTTCCCTTGCATCTCCATTCATAGGCCAATTTCGGACAACATCAACATTGTCTCCCTATCTATACGCCATTTATGGACACAAACGACCCCTCTCGTCCCCTCTCTTCCTCTCTCTCTCTCTCTCTCTCTCTCTCTCCGTCGCTAGCTCTCTCTTTCTCTCGCTCTCACACCCCTCTCCCACACACACACTCGATGTCTCTTCCAAATAGTCCGCTCCCCCCGCCCGCACCCGTGCTATCTCGCTACTACACATGTCACACCATTCCCCCTTCCCTTATACTAGGTTTACATCATCAGTGGTCTCTCTACTCCGCATACACTCTCTCCCTCTCACACACAAACGCGTGCACAAACACACACAGACACGCACAAACACCCATTTATCTGGATCCTCATCTCTCCTCATGTCTGCATGTGTATCTCACACACTCACTCTCTAATTATGTATATGTGTCTCCATGTTACACAACACAAAGCCCCATGTACATGTCTCTCTCTATCCTCCACACACATAGTCACAAAGAATCTGTTATCATTGCCTCAGTCTCTAACATATCACACACGCACACTGTCTCTCTCTCTCTTTCTCGCAAACAAGCTAAACTAGGGTTTCCCCGTGAATAACTTACCGTCTATTCATCAACAGTCATGGCAGTAGGCGAACACGAGACATGAAAAAGAATAAATCTACACGTGCTTAGACCACCTAGTATGACTACTAGGACTAGAGCGAGCCAAAAAGCGCGCCGCCGTCACCCCCTCCTTGTCAGCGACGGGAAAATCTTTGCTTTACACAGTCGATAAATCATTGTGCTAAGGCCCCACATGCCGAGGCGTTGAATAGGATGTAGATGCTAGTTTACGGAAGCAAGTATCGATAATACGTTTGTATCTCCATACTTATATTTCTTCTCTTATAAAAAAACGAGTTGGTGATGATGGTACGTGTGCCATCTTGCACCCCTCTCCACATTTGTAGACAAGGCCTTCCCTCGTTCATCCTTATCTCCAACAAACCTCATTGTTGAGCAATTAAGAAAGGAAGCCTCTGGAACAAACTGGCCTGGTGGCCGCTGCCGGCGTCGTTAATCCCCATGCCTTCGCTCAGTCCGACCACCAACCACCACCACACCCCACTCCTCTTCACCTTATCTCATATTTCTCGAGATATCATTAGTTTTTACACATGGGATTACTCCCGCAAGGGTCAATCACAACAAGTGTTTTTATAAAAAAATGCATCTTGATGTTCCGTGCAATGCACGGATCTTGCTAGTACTCCTACACAAGACTATGTTGGTGATGCTGGTGTGTCTGCCATCCATCGTTTCTGACCATTAGATCTACATCTAACGATTGTGAGGTAAGTTGTTGCCTTTTCTCACCAACATCCCACTTGTCTACCAATTTGCAGAAAAACCCATAATTAGTATCTTAAAACCAACCACATCCCTCCTGACCTCACCAAAACAGCCCAAGGAATATATTTGTCGGATCTCGGGTTCCGGCAGACCCTTGAGGTTCGAACTCTGGGGTTCGCGCGGAGATTACGCCTTCTACCTACCCGCGCTCCTCCGCCTCGCAAAGATCTAAGTTACCGAAAGAACAGCACAAGAGACGCAGGGTTTATACTGGTTCGGGCCACCGATGTGGTGTAATACCCTACTCCAGTGTGGTGTGGTGGATTGCCTCTTGGGCTGAGGATGATGAACAATACAAGGAAGAACAGCCTCGCGAGGGTCTGTCCTTGGCCGGGACGATGAACTGCTAGGAGGAGTTCAGTCGCCCTTGTCTCTCTGTCTCTGTCTGTCCTCACTCCAATTCAATTGCCTCTACCCTGGGGGTGGCTAGTCCTATTTATAGGCAAAGGCCCTGGGCCTCTTCCCAAATATTGAGCGGGAAGGGCGCCAACAATTGTCCATTTTGAAGGGGAACATATGGTACACTTATCCTGACTAAAGTTGGTCCTCGCCTGCCAAAGGCTCTGGTGGTGACGCTAGCTTGGGATCCACAATGACTTCCTCCCCACCGTTGGACTGGTCTTGGTCTCGTTGCACCGAAACAGGTGCCTTTGCCTGATGCTCTCGCCTGCGCTTGCCCCCTTTGCACCAAAGAGGAAAGGAGGACACTGCGCGGGCTGGCGCCCGCCTGGCGCCCCTGGTCGTCATGGCTTGCGTCATGGGCACCTCATGAGGTACCCCGCCTTGATCTCTCCGCCTTCTCGTGAGCCAACCTGATGAGACTGCGCCTGAGGAAGCTCCGCGTCGTCCGCCCCGCGAGGCTTGGCCCCTCGCGAGGGTCTTGAGTCTTGTGTTGATGAAGATGGGCCATGCTGGGCCCCCCTTTGAGCCACGCCGCAGGCCGCAGGCAGGCAAGTCTGGGGATCCCCGTTCCCAGAACGCCGACAATATTCTAATTGAAACATAATATATCTCTAGTGACGTATGTATATCAAAATTAGAGTGTTTTGTACCAAGTTTGTGAATAAGTATTATTCTAATTATGATTCGTTGCAACGGGCATGAACATTGCTAGTATTTCCAACCTTGCATTTTTTCCTAGTATTCCATAGTTTCGAGTTTTCCATCAAGATATTAGTCACTCATGGTTGATATTTACTTTCAATCATGTAGACATATGCACTATGTAACTAGCCTTGCTTATTGGCTTCCAAAGCTTAACTTTCAATCCTACTTACAATACGTAGAGTATTTAACAAAAAACTACCACTTTCAACCAGCCCTAGGAAGAATCTATTGTACAAAAGATAGCAAAAACATACCCAAAATTTCTTAATCCACGCCAAAAACTACCTAGTACTCCTACCGATTAGGTTCGTTTAAACCCATTTATGACAGGGTTGGCCCACACATCCGTGCTGGCGAGGCAGCTTAAACCAACACATTTTGTTTGACTGTTGACACGAGGGACCCACATCTAACCTTCTATCCTGTTATTCCCCCTCAAATCATTATTTTTCCTGAACATCACTTCAAACAGTACTGATGCGTGTTCGTCGGTGGTGCCGGTGATGAGCGAGTTGGCCGCTGCTCCGCCGGACGGGCCGGACACCGTGCTGGCCTCCGCACGGGTTGGCAGGCTAGCCCGAGCGTGACTCACGAGCCAGCAAGCCGCCGCGCTGGCCTTCGCTCGAGACAGATGGCTGGCCTTAGCGCGGCACGCGCGAGCAAGCCGCCGCGCTGCCGTGCCAATCTAGCTAGCAAACCTTGCAGACAAGCAGCTGGACGGAGCTATCTTGGCTAGCTAGCAACCGCGAGCGCCGGACGGAGCTGGCATCCGGGCTGCCGCAACATGGGCTCTGCACCGCCGGCGGTTTTGATCTCGCCTTCTGCCGGCGGCGGTAGCTGCGTCCCATGGCCGAGGATGACTAGGTGGACGGGCCGGAGGTAGGAGGTCACTCGAGGATTTTGTTTGGTAAGAGCATGTATAATGGTTGATAAGATAGTCTTATCTTAAGTCTGCCACGTATGCAAGTGGTAGTAGTTTCTTGGCATTTTAGTGATTTCTTTCATTATTAGAGCAAGTACAATAAAGCTGAGTCAGTGGGCTATAAGAAATAAACTAGTATATTTCTGCTTAGTTGGAGGAAAGAGAAGAGGAGAGAGAAGGTAAGCGGGCTCTTCGTGAAGAGCCAGCTCTAGCACGTGCTCCTAGGCACTTTGTGAGAATGAGAAGTGGGCCACATAATAAAAAAGTAGTACACTCTTTTGATCTATTATTGTACATGTTGGCTATAAGATGGGCTATAGATGACATGGCACTGGCTTATAGCCAGCAGCTGGCTATACTATTAACCATGCTGTTAGGCTGCTCATAGTGGGAGTAACATAGCAAGTAACATAACACATACCAAGAAAAATTTGCTTACATGGCATGTATTTAATGAGGAGAGAGATGGTTGGAGTAACATAATATGTTACTGTAACATAACACATCCCAAGGCAAAATGAGTCTACATCTTAATAAATGATGGTTTGCATGATACTACATACATGTTACGAGTAACTTAGCTAGTAACATAGCACACTCCAAGAAATGTTTGCTTATGTGCCAAGTATTTAATGTGAGGTGGTAACATAATATGTTACTGTAACATAGCGCTTCCCAAGACAAGATGAGTCTACAAGCTAATAAATGAAGCCATCTATGATACTACTATCATGTTATTTTGCATTATGAAGGTAGTAACTTAGACTAGTGTCATGCATATGACACTAGTCTAAGTTACTCCCCACTATGACCAGCCTGAAGGTGGTAACATAGACTAGTAACATATGTATGTTACTAGTCTAAGTTACTCCCCACTATGACCAGCCTTAGGGGTTTCTTGTAAGGAACAATGTACGTACTACTAGCGACAAAAGGCGATTCTAGGTTGCGCTGTACTCCAACGAGTACTACTAATGGTCGCGGGAGTGTATACCTCGTTTTGTGGGTTCGATCCCGGCCGAACGCACGGCGGCCTTTTAAAAAAAATAGTACTACTACACTTTGCTGCGAGCCAATACTTTGCACGGGTAGTTTGAGTTTTGAAGTCAAACAGACGGGTTTTCCTTCCCAGCATCCCGTGGCTCGCGTGCTCGCCCTAGCCGCACCTCACTTGCAGCTTCCTCATCAGCTAGTAGCATATTTAAACTAGCGCCTCCCAATTAAGCCCGAGGAGCCGGAAAAGCCTGGCGGGGCATTGGGAACTGTGCAATATGGCTCTATACGTAAAGTGCTCTACTATTACTCTGTAGCTTGTGGCGTTGCACGCATGGACTTCACTCCATTATCGGCTCTACTATAAAAGAAATTCCTCTTGACGTGTTTTTTTGAAACGGAGGCAAAAGCTTTGCTTCATCTCATTCATAAAGAAGGAACTACTAACAAAGTTCGACGAGATCCATTACACCTCCACAAATGGAAGCGAAAAGCCTAGTCTCGCTGTATCAAATAACTCAAATGTTCTGCCCCTGCAGTAACCGTCGCTGATAAACAGGCTGCTAGTGTGTGCGTGAGAGGAGCGGCTGAGTAGGCCAGCTACATGAGAGGAGCGGCTGAATAGAGCATCGAGAGTACCCACTAGGCCACTACGCAGGTGTACTTCCCCTGCATTGATAGTACAACGATGGTTCTAGAGAACAGTAGTACCCTCCACTTCCAACTGTAGCTCCTTGGCCCTGAGATTCAAGAGTTCAAAACTGGTGCACAATACTAGACTAGACTAGAAGTACAGTACATCGCACTACTAGTTGAGAAAATTAGTACTAGTACTGCTACAGTACGAGTACGTACTCCTCCGTCACATAATGGAAGATGTTTTTTGACACTAGTTGGCGTGTACAAAAAATGGCAAAAACATACCCAAAATTTCTTAATCCACGCCAAAAACTACTACCAAGTGCCAAAAATTTCTTACTAGTGCTATTATTTACAGTATAATGCAATCCCATAACGTTCCATAATGCTAGTACTAGTAGTAAATAATAGCCTCACCCCTTCGCTAAGGAACGATCTACAGTTGGAAGGGACGAGGCCCTGCGGTTACTACGCTCTTATCTCCTCCTCGCCAGTTCCTCTCCCCCGAAGAGAAGGCAGTTTGTTGCTGCTCCCATGGATTTTCCAGGCGGTTCTCCTCCTCGTCGGGTGTCGGTGTTAAAACCGGCGGATCTCGGGTAGGGGGTCCCAAACTGTGCGTCTAGGCGGATGGTAACAGGAGACAAGGGACACGATGTTTTTACCCAGGTTCGGGCCCTCTCGATGGAGGTAAAACCCTACTCCTGCTTGATTAATATTGATGATATGGGTAGTACAAGAGTAGATCTACCATGAGATCAAGGAGGCTAAACCCTAGAAGCTAGCCTATGGTATGATTGTTGTTATTGTTGTTGTCCTACGGACTAAAACCCTCCAGTTTATATAGACAACGAAGAGGGCTAGGGTTACACAGAGTCGGTTACAATGGTAGGAGATCTATATATCCGTATCCCAAGCTTGCCTTCCACGCCAAGGAAAGTCCCTTTCGGACACGGGACGAAGTCTTCAATCTTGTATCTTCATAGTCCAGGAGTCCGGCCGAAGGTATAGTCCGGCTATCCGGACACCCCCTAATCCAGGACTCCCTCAGTAGCCCCCGAACCAGGCTTAAATGACGACGAGTCCGGTGCGCAAATTGTCTTCGGCATTGCAAAGCGGGTTCTCCTCCAAATTCCATGTACCTGTTGAATAATGTCCGGTTTCTTGTGAATGTAGTGCTCCTTGGCTTCTACGCCCAATAATGGCCGTCTTCCACGTGTCAAACGAAAGCGAAAAGTCTGGGTGTTTTTACATTCACACCCCTAGCCGTGTAAATGAGCCGCCTATTTAAAGGGACGAGGATTTATATCCAAACCACACCTTCTCCCTTCCGCTAGTATTCATCAGAGCGCATCCGACAAAGGTCTATTCCACCATGGCCAGCCGTCGCAACTCCTCCTCTCGCCCTTCCAGTCCTAAGCCTGGAGATTGGGAGAGATGCTCCATCCTGCATAGCGAGCTAGTGACGCTCCAGACCAAGGGATTTCTCCCCCGGCCTATATGGTCCCGGTCCGAGCCGGACTTGCCACCCATAATGGCGGAGAGCAAGTGGAGAGCGCCCCCAATCCCTCCAAAGGAGAGCGGGTATGCCTTGTCCCTTATTTAATAAGAGGGCACGGATTTCCAATTCATCCGTTTCTCCGGGGGCTCCTGGAGTTCTATGGTCTCCAGGTGCACAACCTCACGCCTGCCTCCATACTGCATATCGCGGGCTTCGTAGCCCTCCGCGAGCTGTTTTTGGGTGTTGAGGCTCATTTCGCGCTGTGGAAGAGGCTATTCTGCCTGGTGCCCCGTTCTCAGGAGGGGTCAATATATCAAGTGGGCGGAGCCGAAGTGTGGCGCATCGCCGGGACCAGATATTTATCCGGAACCCCAAAGAAGGCGTCCGAGAATTGGCCTTCGGAATGGTTTTATATAGAGGACGTCCCGCTGCCGGATCCTGTTCGGATCGGCCTCCCTGAGTTCGACAATGCTCCCCTGAAGAAGCGCCTAAGCTGGCGTCCACGGAGCCCTCAGAGGGAAAGTGACAAGGACGTCCTTTACCTGATGGGCCGGATAAGATTATTAGCTCATTCCGGACTAACCATGATCGGAGTCATGGCCATATGCATCATGCGGGGGGTGCAGCCGCTTCAATATAGAGGCCACCCCATGTGGGACTTCAACGGGGAGGACGATGCCACCCGTCACGGCCGTAAGGGGCCGGACTCGGCTGCCGCTCTAATAAAGATCTTGTCCGCTTTGTACAAGGGAGAAGAGGAGGAATTTATCCGCGTCAACCCTCAGGCTGGATTTACAATGTATAATCCTCCAAGCTGGGTAAGTGGACATTTTTACTTGTCCATCCATTTTGTATTCCCATTGTCAAATATATAGTCTAACGACTTCAACGCATGAACTGCGCCAGGCTGTTAAAGAAATACACAGCCCCCCTCCACAACCCGAGGATCCGGGACGGTCCCTCGACCCGGCCTCCCAAGAGGATCCGGACATATCTGTGGAGCTAATTGATGGGGTGTTTCATCAATTGAGCAAGGACAATGCCTTGGTGGCCATTACGGCCGATTACCCAGGGCTACTCCCAGCCTCCCAGGTAACTGAGACCGAAATCCCAGCACTTCGAAAAGGGACCCGTCCTTGCGTGTTTTTGATTACCGTATAACAACCGCGTTTTGCTGAGGAGGTCCTTGAGGCGGGAGGCCGAGCCTGCGGCGACTAGCCAACGAGGGGCCGCAAGGCCCCAGGGGCTGAAAAGAAGTGCGGTCCAGACTGAGACGCTGGCGCAAAGGTATAACGCGCCATCTCATCCTCTGATGTTATTCCTTCAAGGCTTGTTAACACTCGTGCTCTCTTCAGGACAAAGAGACCTCGCCGGACTATATCCGGAGAGGCTGCCAATCGCGCCTCCACTAGCCAGGCTTCAAATCCTGGTCCGGAGGCGGAGGCAAACACGAGGCGCGCACCGGACGCTCCTCCAACAGAGGATGCGGACAGGCTGTCTGCTACCAATTCCGAGGTGGAGAGTGCCATGAACCACAGGCGTCGCCGGACAGTTCTTCGCGACGCTTGTTTCTCCCCAGAGGCATTGAATGCCTTCAATTCGGGAGACGCGTACCTCCGTGCCGCTCAAAATGGTCTAGCCAGAGCCACGGAGCAGTATGTGAAAGACATACGGGTAAGAAAATTTGATGGTTATATATATCAGTAGCCCCCGAGACTTGAAACAGTTAGAATAACTGATTTAAGGATCATGTAATATGCAGGTTCTTTCAGAAAAGAATACTCAACTGTCCCAGGAGCTAGAAGAGTGCAAAGCCCAACTTGAGGCCGCACTAGCCGCGACAAGGGAGCCCAAGGAGAACCCCTTTGGTAATATATGCTTCAAAAAGATAAGTATTGTGTGAAGTGCGGCGTGTGTGCAAATCTGACAAATGAAATTGCAGATGGCGCGGGATTAGATCCGAAAAAGAAACAACTCCTACGCTAGCTGAAGGCTGGTGAGAGCGTGCTGACAAAGGTGAGGCGGGAGAAGAATGATCTCCAGGATGCCAACACCAAGCTGGGCGTTGAACTGAAAGATGTCCGTGCCCAGCTGTCGGACTCCGCTAAGGAGAATCAGCGGCTTCGACGCGACATATTTAGTAAGTGCTTAAACGAACTTTGAAAAAAGAGTTCGGCGAGGAAGTCGACTAACAGAGTAATGTCTATAGGTATGCTAACAGGTCGTCCTGTAGAGGAGATGCCCGGTTCTACGGGTGACCTTCTTCCCGAGCTCTCGCAACTGCACGAGCGAGTTCAGCAGGTGATGCAAGGCGTCGCCCAGGCCTTGTGGCCATCCATATCCATGCCCGAAGGCCTTGGAGAGCTTGCAGAGAAGCTGAAGGGAGCACGGCGGCGCTTCCGACTGTGGAAGATATCGGCCCGCCGTCAAGGCGCTATGGAGGCCTGGGCCATGGTGAAGACGCGGTACACGAAGGCTGACCCAAACCACATGGTCGAGGTCGGACCTGTGGGGCCCGATGGGAAGGAGATCCCTGTAAACTTAGTATACGGCCAAGTAGAATTGGCCGCAAAGTATTCCCAGCAGGACTGTAAACTAGACAGCCTGTTAGATGGTATTGAAGAGGAATATAATCAGTCAAAATGACGATGTAATTTTAATTGACATGTGTAATGCCTTCTAGCCGGATTGTAGATCGTTTGTCATGTCCGACCTTTTTGCTTCAGCCTCGAGACCTGACGGTCTGAAGTGTGTCCGAATACCCATGCGGCTATGTAAGAACCGGGGTATGCATGGAGACCAGGCGTAGGGGTCATTAGTGCTTGAACAGACAAGTGCCCAACTAGTTATGTTATATTACATGGTTAGTAAGAAACATCTTCCAGGGAGAATAGTTCCGTTAGGAGTTCCTTTCCCTGGGAGGCATGCCCTAAAGTGCATGTCCATGCTGCGAAAAGAGACGCAGGAAAAATCATCTGGGGGCACATAAATAAATAAGTGAAAAGATCATCTTTAGTTCACTGACCGAATATTCCCTTAAGAACGCTAGCTTTCGGCTTCACCCAGTCTGAGGTACACATCCGGCTGACCCGGCAGTAACAATCGCAGAGGTGCTCACTTTACCACCTAGCCGAACAATCGGGAACGTAGGGGTAAGCACAGGAGCTAGGCAACCCAGCTTGGCCAAAACTTAAGTCATATCGATGCATATAATGGTGAATAAATGTACATGCGGAAGTGTGACACATGTGTTGGGCATGAAGCCCGTATAAATAATCTTCTGTTGAAAGAAGCCCCCAGGTTTAATGAGCGTGGATAGCGCGTCACTTATTGAGCCTTTAAAGGCTATAAGAGAAAGGAAGGGGAGAAGGATAGAAATGTAAGACAGGAAATATAAAAAATGGACAGAGGAAGGAGACGAACACAGAGTCTGGCGCTAGGCATAGAATCTTCGGAGACGGGCTGCGTTCCATGGGTTCGGCTCGAGTCGGTTATCCGATGCATCTCGCAGGCGGTACGCTCCACCAGTCAGGACTTGGTCAATTATGAAGGGACCTTCCCACTTGGGCTTGAGTTTGTCCTTTTTCTTGTCCCGCAGGCGTAGAACTAATTCGCCAACGTTGTAATTTTTGGCCCGTACTTCTCTGCTTTGATATCTTCGAGCCTGCTGTTGATAGAATGCGGAACGGGCTTTTGCCACGTCACGCTCCTCCTCCAAGGCGTCCAAACTATCCTGCCGATCGAGCTCGGCTTCTCTTTCTTCGTACATGCACACTCAAGGTGAGTCATGAATTATGTCGTAGGGCAAAACTGCCTCTGCACCGTACACCATGAAGAATGGTGTGTATCCGGTGGTGCGATTCGGCGTGGTCCGCAGCCCCCAGAGTACGGAGTCGAGCTCCTCTACCCAGTGCGTATTAGATTCCTTAAGGGACTGCACTAATCTGGGTTTGATGCCGCTCATGATAAGACCATTTGCACGTTCGACCTGGCCGTTAGTTTGTGGGTGATAGACGGAAGCATAATCGAGCTTGATGCCCATGTTTTTGCACCAGAGTTTTACCTCATCGGCCGTAAAGTTCGTGCCGTTATCAGTGATGATGCTGTGGGGGACACCATAACAGTGTACGACCCCGGATATAAAGTCTATCACCAGTCCGGATTCGACCGTCTTAACAGGCTTGGCTTCTATCCATTTGGTGAACTTATCCACCATGACCAGTAAGTATTTTTTCTTGTGGGTTCCGCCTTTAAGGGGTCCAACCATGTCAAGCCCCTAGACCACGAAGGGCCAAGTGATGGGGATAGTTTGGAGGGCGGTGGGTGGCATATGGCTTTGGTTTGCAAAAAGCTGGCAACCGACGCATCGTTGGACTAAGTCCTGAGCGTCTGCCCGGGCCGTCGGCCAATAAAAGCCTGTACGGAAAGCCTTGCTTATGAGGGACCGAGCTGCAACATGATGACCACCGAGTCCGGCATGAATTTCAGCGAGCAGATTCCGCCCTTCCTCTTCGGAGATGCACCTTTGAAGGACTCCGGTAGTGCTTTTCTTATAAAGCTCTTCCTCATGGACTTTATAGGCTTTAGATCGCCGCACTATGCAGCGTGCCTCGTTTTGGTCCTCTGGGAGTTCCTGCCTAGTAAGGTAGGCTAGGAATGGTTCTGTCCACGGGGCGATGACGTCCATTATTACGTGGGCTGAAGGTGTAATTTCATTGGCAGAGCCTCCAATTATGTCAGATTGTTCGGTGTCGGGCAGTGCGGTTGGGTCCGGGCTGATATTGCCAGGTTCCCCTTCCCATACTATGGATGGCTTGAACAGCCTTTCCAAGAATATGTTGGGGGAGACTACATCGCGTTTTGCGCCGATGCATGCCCGGACATCTGCCGCCTGATTATTTTCCCGGGCTATATGGTGAAATTCAAGCCCTTCGAACCGAGCTGACATTTTTAAGACGACGTTGCGGTAAGCTGCCATTTTTGGATCCTTGGCATCGAAGTCTCCATTTATTTGGGATATCGCGAAGTTCGAATCCCCGCGCACGTCTAGGCGTTGAATGCCCATGGATACTGCCATCCGGAGACCATGTAAAAGGGCCTCGTATTCGGCTGCATTGTTGGAGTCTGTGTACATAATCTGGAGTACATATTGAACTGTGTCTCTTATGGGGGACGTCAAAACGACGCCAGCCCCTAGACCGGCCAACATTTTGGAGCCGTCGAAATGCATGATCCAGTTTGAATATGTGCCGTACTCTTTAGGGAGTTTGGCTTCCGTCCATTCAGCGACGAAGTCGGCCAAAACTTGCGACTTCATGGCTCGCCGTGGCTTATAAGTTATGTCGAACGGAGGAGCTCAATGTCCCATTTTGCAATCCGGCCCGTTGCGTCGCGGTTTGTTTATTATATCGTTAAGTGGTACTTCCGAGGCTACTGTTATTGAACACTCTTGAAAGTAGTGTCGCAGCTTCCGGGATGCCATGAATACTGCGTACGCAATGTTTTGATAATGCGGGTACCATGATTTGCATGGAGTGAGGACAGTGGACACATAATAGACCGGCCTTTGAAGGGGAAATTTGTGTCCGTCCGTTTCTCGTTCGACGACGAGCACTGCGCTTACAACTTGATGGGTTGCTGCAATGTACAATAGCATTGGTTCGCCAATGTTTGGCGCGGCCAGGACTGGATTTGTTGCCAATATGGCTTTTATTTCGTTGAGTCCGGCCGTGGCGGCATCCCCACTCGAAGTGGTCGGTGCACCGAAGGAGGCGGTATAGGGGTAGTGCCTTTTCTCCCAAGCGGGAGATAAAGCGGCTTAGAGCCGCCACGCATCCGGTTAATTTTTGTATTTGTTTGAGGTCCTTTGGGATATCCAATTGTGACAGAGCTCCAATCTTGGCTGGATTTGCTTCAATTCCTCTACCGGATACAATGAAGCCCAAGAGCTTTCCAGCTGTAACGCCGAAAACGCATTTTTTCGGGTTGAGCTTGATGTCGTATGTTCGGAGGTTATCAAATGTGAGCCTCAAGTCGTCTACTAGAGATTCGACATGTCTTGTTTTTACGACCACATCATCTACGTATGCTTCCACTGTTTTGCCGATCTGGTTTGCCAGACATGTCTGAATCATGCGCCGGCATTTTGGAGCCCGAAGGGCATTGTGTTGAAGCAGAATGGGCCGTATGGTGTGATGAATGTCGTTGCGGCTTGGTCTGATTCTGCCATCTTGATTTGATGGTAGCCGGAATATGCGTCCAGGAAACACAACGAATCGTGTCCTGCGGTAGCATCGATAATTTGATCAATGCGGGGGAGGGGGAAGGGATCCTTTAGGCAAGCCTTGTTAAGGTCTTTAAAATCAACGCAAAGGCGCCAAGATTTGTCCTTCTTTGGTACCATCACCAGGTTTGCTAGCCATTCCGGATGTTTTATATCTCTGATGAATCCGGCCTCCAATAGCTTGGCTAGCTCTTCTCCCATGGCCCGTCTCTTAGGTTCGGAAAAACGCCGAAGAGCTTGTTTGACAGGTTTGAATCCTTTTAGGATATTTAAGCTGTGTTTGGCCAGCCTGCGTGGGATTCCTGGCATGTCTGAAGGGTGCCAGGCAAAAATATCCCAGTTCTCACGTAGGAACTCTCGCAGTGCGATGTCTACATCAGGGTTTAATTGTGCCCCGATGGAAGCTGTTTTATTGGGGTCCGTTGGATGGACCTGGAATTTGACTATTTCATCTGCTGGTTTAAAGGAGGTGGACTTGGATATTTTGTCGAGTATCACATCTTCCATGTTCACCATGGAGCGCAGCGCAGTCAGTTCCTCAGCCGCTAGGGCTTCGGATAGTGCCTCAAGGGCCAGTGCGGCTGTCTTATTTTCGGCGCGGAGTGCTATGTCCGGATCACTTGCGAGAGTGATAATTCCGTTCGGCCCGGGCATCTTGAGCTTCATGTACCCGTAATTGGGTATTGCTTGGAAGATTGTAAACGCTTCCCGCCCTAGCAGAGCGTGGTATCCGCTACTGAACGGGGCCACATGAAACGTGACCTCTTCGAACCTGTAACTATTCGATGTGCCGAACACCACATCTAGTGTGATTTTTCCTGTACAACACGCTTCCCGACTGGGGATTATTCCTCTAAAGGTTGTGCTGCTTCGCTCAATGCGGTTCCAGTCTATTTCCATTTTTTGAAGGGTTTCCTCGTAAATGAGGTTCAATCCGCTGCCTCCATCCATGAGTACCTTGGTGAGGCAAAAGCCGTCCACTATTGGACTGAGGACCAATGCGGCCGGTGCTCAGGCTGTTCGGAATTTAGGTTCATCACTGGCATTAAAAGTAATAGCCGTGTCACGCCATGGGTTTATTGTTGCTACTTGGTAGACTTCAGCAAGGCTGCGGAGTGTTCTTTTTCGCATATTATTTGATGCGAAAGTCTCGAAGACTGTTAATACCGTACTGGTGTCCCTGGGGTGGCTTTCTCTGGCCTCCGGAATTAGGAGATCTTCGCCAATTTTGGCCACCTGGCGGAGTATCCAACATGCTCTAAGGCTGTGAGTTGGTGTGGCGCCCTCTGTACTGTGAATTTTACAGGGTCCATCAAGCCATCCTTCCAGTACAGTTTCATGCCCTGTAGAGGGTTTTTGCTTTTTGGTGTTTAACCCGGGTGTCTGGCGATGATGCACCCTTTTATTTTGAACTGGGTTTGTATTCAGGGCCGGATCGTCCCAAAATTTTATTTCAGTTTTCCAGGCGCTTTCCATCGCACAGTACTTTCGTACTATGGACGCCAAGTCAGCGAAGCGTGTAATATCACGTCAACTTATGGCATTAAGGATTCCCTTGTCCGTGCAATTATTGCAGAAGATTGAAATTGCGTCTTCCTCACAACAGTCCTTTATCCTGTTCATAACCAAGAGGAATCTGGCCCAGTAATGATGTACTATTTCTTCGGGCTTTTGCCTGATTTGGGATAGATCGCTTATGTTCGGGTGGGTGGGTGGAATTAAATCTGAAACCTCACCCAATCTGAGACTCAGAGGCCAAGGAGTTTCCGAACTCGAAAATTTGGATTCTTGGATGTTGTCCAATGAATCCAGCCCGTCGCCTGACTCTAAGTTCAGGTCTTGAGTGATATCCTCCCCTCTGCGGGTATCCGGCTTGGAGGGATCGGGAATCCGGACGTAGCTAGTCCTTAAGATAGATGAATGGTCGCCGCACTATCCCTCTACCACGGCGACGTGATGGGTGACTTGGGGAGAGTTAATCTCTCTCAGATCGGGTTTAGGCCCAATCTGGTCGTAATCCATAGCGACTCCCAGGGCGGCGATGCGATCCAAGAGCTCATTTATGGAAGAGAGCTCCATTGGATCTAACTGCTCGGCGAGTTCCGAGCTGACATTAAGATTGCTTTTGATGACCTGAGAGGTCATCGTCGGCGCAACAGCCGAACAGGCGGTCATAAGAAAACCACCTAGCCGGAGAGTTTGGCCGACAACCAAAGCTCCCTTAGCAACGGTGCCGTCTTTAAAGATGGGATGATGCATCCTTCCTGATGGCGACGACACAGAGGAACTCTCAATGAAAGCACCAATGTCGGTGTCAAAACCGGCGGATCTCGGGTAGGGGGTCCCGAACTGTGCGTCTAGGCGGATGGTAACAGGAGACAAGGGACACGATGTTTTTACCCAGGTTCGGTCCCTCTCGATGAAGGTAAAACCCTACTCCTTCTTGATTAATATTGATGATATGGGTAGTACAAGAGTAGATCTACCACGAGATCAAGGAGGCTAAACCCTAGAAGCTAGCCTATGGTATGATTGTTGTTATTGTTGTTGTCCTACGGACTAAAACCCTCTAGTTTATATAGACACCGGAGAGGGCTAGGGTAACACAGAGTTGGTTACAATGGTAGGAGATCTATTTATCCGTATCCCAAGCTTGCCTTCCACACCAAGGAAAGTCCCTTCCGGACACGGGACGAAGTCTTCAATCGTGTATCTTCATAGTCCAGGAGTCCGACCGAAGGTATAGTCCGGCCATCCGGACACCCCCTAATCCAGGACTCCCTCGTCGGGGCTGGGAGACCTTGGACGATGATCCTCTGGGAGAAATCGCACGCTGCTCCGACGTCCTCACCGCTGCAAGACTCGGTGCTTCCTGCACCAACTTTTTCAAGACGCTGCTTAAACAAGCTTGGGAAAAGGCCATGCTTGATGGTCTTCCATGCGTCCTCGAGGAGAAGATTCTTCTATGGGACAATCCTTCGAATAGCCCACCGCTCCCTGGCCATGGTTGCACGTTGACTCCGCTAGAGTTGCCGATGGTGAGAGGTAGTCGGATTTTGTCCAATGAGCAGGTCAGTGATGGAGTTTGATCATGTAGTACTTAGTTATTCCATTTCCATCCCGTAATTTCCCCACTGCCCACTGTCTTATATATAGGTCTGGGTCGGTGCCAACGAAGATTGGCTTGCATACCTCCGGCCGGATACCACCATCATTTTGCACAACATCCACAGCAGTGCGGCCGTTCCGGTAGACCCCTTCTCCACCATTGGGATCGGCCTTCCGGACTGGCTAGGCTTGAATACGTATGATGATGCCTACATGAGACTGAAGAAGATAGCAATTGCGGACCCGCCGACAAAGCAATGCGGCTACGACGATTACTATCTCATTGCGGTGTTCGACATAAGGATTGCCATCAATGCAAGAGGTAGCAACGGCAGAGGCTGGCGCATGTTGGCGGCAGCAGATTTGTACCCCTACACGTTCAAAGACGCCATGCGCCATTTAGGCCGCATCTTCGCGGTGACAAGCCAGGGGACTTGTTTCATCTGGTTGCCATCCTGCGGTACGGGAGATTACAAAAGGAATGCACAAACCATCATTTGCATCCCTAACGGTACTCCATTATTTTGTAGGGACCAGTCATTCCCCGATCAAAATAAGATCGCCGATCCTGGATGTGCATTTGCATCCGCGATTCGGTCTAACCTGGAACCTTGTAGCTGACTTTGGCATATTGGGATCAACTATCTTAGCAGTCGTTACCCATGGTACCACTGATGTGCAACATGGTCACACAATCTACCACGATCGGACCGTCACCATCTACCCAGGTATTCCATTTTTTAACCCTCTCGCCTTCTCTTTCATTGTTGTACTAGTAGTATATTTTGTAGTACTAGTAGGGGTACTTTTTACCTTGGAGGACACGTATAGCTAGCTAGGCCCTTGAAGACTTGAACCCTCTAGCTGCCACCATTTTTGTTTTTCCATGTCTTACTATCTCATCCATGTAGCCAAGAGTGGCTATATATAATAAGCCGGTTATTTTACTTCCTCTATACCGGAGTAGTACTATTTGCTGCATAGTATTACTGACCGCCATATTTGAGCACAACATTATTATGCATGGACCTTGACTATGTACGTCACCATGTGTCCAGATCTGGGATGCCGCGTGTACGAGATGAACGGCGCCGAGTTCGACCCCCGTGATGCTACGTGGGTGCCGAGGAACACTCTTGGAGAGTACTCGCTTTTCATCAGGGACAGCTACCCCATTGTGAAGCGGATGCCACCTTCCGTGCACGACACGGAAGGCCTGCCGTTCATGAAGCATGGTTGTGTCTTCAGTGCGCACCATCGGATGAACGACATGCTGGGACACGCTATCCCTGATTTATGCCGCTTCAGCTTGGATGAGTCTCCATCGTGTGGAACCGGACTAGAAAGCTGCGACAATGATTCCTGTTGCCCACCGCTATGGATCGTGCCATCCATGAAGAACACCTGGGACTGTAACCTGGAGGAGGACATGTAGCCCATCTATAACGTGTAAGTGGAGTACGGTAATTGTGAACGGTAGCGCTGTGAATATATGTAGACTAGTCGTGCACAAATTTATCACATGAATTGGAGATGAACTTGTGTGGCATACTGGCATTTGTCCTTTAGAATTTATTACTAGTAAATGTGTTATGTGTATGTGCAACTTGTGTGGTTGTTGCACGGGCTCCAACACGCTCTTTGAGAAAAAAAGGTGGCACAGCTTTGGATATACGTGACGTGGTGGCATCATACAGTAGCATCGTTCGCTATAGTTGTAGTACACTCCTACTAGGACGACAACTCCTATTAAACCTTGCGCTTGGCTCTTTGCCTCTTCGGGAGGTTCAACAGTTCGTACTCGTGTGAACCTTGAACTTGGCTCTTCGCTTCTTCGGAAGGTCCAACAATGATGATACTACAGTACAATATGCTTCTGGCAATCTGACACCGATTGAACTGCTGCACGTCCACCGCGAGGGCGAGGGCGAGGGAGAGGGAGAGGGAGAGGGCGCTGTAGTCAAAACCCTCTCCTCGTCCTGCGAACCACCGCGCGCGTGGGCGAGGGAGAGGCGTAGTAAGCAAGCTTCTCCTTGTTCGGCGAGTTGACGAGACACATCAAAGTAGTACTAGTACTAGTAGTAGTAGTCCATACTGCATCCTTTCCGATTAATATGGCTTAATTTGAAACGAGAAAAATACACTGGCGGTCAACGTATGTAACAATACGCTCTTTACGGTCACTATATATAGTTTTGCAGCGATTATACGATCACTAGCTCATCGTAGAGCACCGTATTGCACCCTACTGGCCGGCCACATAGTCGATGTGGCACTTTGTTGACTGGTTAAATTGTCACCTGGTTTCTGGGTCCCACCTGTCAGTTGGCAGAGCAAAGAAATCAGTTAAACAAAACTTTACGTAGGCGCGACACGAGTCGAACCCTTGCGCGCGAACCGCCCTGGCTGTGTATGTGAGTGCATGCACGTGTCCTCCCTCGGTCCTCCAACAAAGAGTGTACATCGGCTATAAAACAAAGAGTGTAGTACATGATGTACATCTACACTTCCAATGCATTTAGCCTTTAATCTAAATCGATATTGATTGACTAATGCACCAACTTGTGCTATAGGTATAGGCTACATGTCTATCCTTAATTACAGCATGCAACGGCCTTCATTTAACCTTCTTATCTCAATGGTCGCATGCACACATAAGTCTGCTACTTTTGGGCGTTAATTATGCCCTGGTCAATGTGTAAATCTCTAAATGTACAGTCTTTCACGGACGTAGGGAGTAGTTTGAGCACTTGAGCGTGAGCGTGTGTGTTGCGTCGTGTGTTGTGTGTCGCATGGGTGCGTGAGTGTTGCGTGCGTCCATGTGTACGTGTGAGTGTTGCATGTTGCATGCATGCATGCATGCATGGGGCTTACTCCCTCCCATTGACATGTTCATATTTCAAGCTTCCTCTGTTCCCTCCATATGGTGATACTCCCTCTGTTCCCAAATAGTACGGAGTAAAAGCCTCCCTCTGTTCCCAAATATGGAGTATTTGTCTTTCTACAGATTTCAACAAGTGACTAGGTACGGAGCAAAATGACTGAAGTGAGCGTAGAGGCATAGGGATACTGTAGAAAGGAAGTCCTCGCGATCCATTATTCTCCATCTCAGTGAGAGAGAACTATTCAACTAGTCTTAGCAGTGAAGTGACAATACACGCTGCAGTAGATGGTACACGTAATTAATAAGCTGAACCAGCGTGTTGGTGTTACTAAATCAGCCTTACCCAGTACTGCCATCATGTTTGCCAGTAGAGCACGCTTCCGCAAATACGCATACGCACCTCTGTCCTCCATTAACTGACATATGGGCCCTGTTGTGATAGACCCACATGTCATCGGTGTAACTATTTACACTCCGAAGGACGGTATATCCTGGTAGTAGTACTAGTAGAATTGAGATTGAATGCACTTTCTTCCCCGTCTTCCACTCTTCTTCCTCCTTTCTTATTCTTCCTCCTCTCTTCTTCTTCCTCCTCTCTTCCACATCGTTGGCCGCACACCATTTACCCCCGCTCACTGCTCGCCCGCCCGCGCCATCTTCCTTGGTAGCTCGCGCGTATCATATCCCCCCGCTCACTGCTCGGCCACACGAGGAGAAGCTTCTTCGCTCGCTCGCCCAAATCCACTTCCCTGCTGGCTCGCAAGCACCAAAAACCCCAATGGCAGAACCGACTGACATGCAGAGCCGCGATTGGAATTCCCTCCCTGATGTTCTCTTGGAGCAGATCTGTAGTCGTATGGACCTACTCAGCACCGTCCGTCTGGCTGCATGCTCGGTGTCTTTGTACCGTCTACTCGTCTGCAACCGGCCGGCTCTTTTCAAGACACCCTGCTTGCTGATGCCCGATCCTCGCAGGTGGCCCAGACACCGACTTGACGATCCTACGGAGGTTGCCATGGTGCCCCTTGACATGCTACCACTACCCGTCCACCTGTCCTTCATGCGCAGCCACTACTGGGCGGGCATGAAGGCCAACTGGATTGTCCTCATCCACCAAACTGGTAGTCCGTGGCGTCTCGTGGATATCTACACCTAGCGAGAGATCACCCTTCCATCGTTGGATACCGCCACCATCGAGCCTCGCGGCCCGCCGGACACTCCTGCCTACTACGCACGAGACGCGTCAATCTTTTGGCTCGACCTCAATTGCAGAAAGTTGTAATCTGCGAAGTGCCCACACCATCAGAAGACTACATGGATTACAAGCTCATTGCCTTGTTCAACATGGGATTAGTCTATCTGGAATCTGGTCACCATACATGGTTATGGCTCATCATCAATCCTGTTGAGGCAACATTTCTGTCTGATGCTATAGTGCATGATGGCATCGTTTACGTGGTCGACGCACAGATTGGCTGCCTATACTGGTGGAATCTATCGTCGTGTAATTGTTCTATCTCATCTCATCTTTACCTTATGAATACGACTGCCTGTTCATTTGTTACAAATTTAGAATCCATAGCATGTCTATAACCACATCATTGCTATATGTTCCTCTCATTTCCTAGATTTTTATGACCACACATGTTATTGTTAGAGTTGATATGAGAACAATTGGCATCTAATGATTGTTAGAATACATATTATGAGCATAACACCATGATTTCTATATGTTACTCTTGTTTTCAAGATTTTTATAACAACGCATGTTATTGCTTAGAGTTGATATGAGAGCAGTAGTAGTAAGTGCTATGGTAGAATATGAGTAGGCGCTGTCATAGCTGTTTTCCTCTCATTGTTACAAGATGTTTGAACCATGACATATTGCTAGAATATGAAAGCCATTGGCTTATTTTTTTAACTTGGGGTATAATTATGACCATGGCATTGCAATTCTCTGTCTATGATATGTGTCACTGTTATAATAATATTAATTCCACACATACTTTGAACATGATTGTTTATTTTTGTCCTTTTGGTCTACAATTTGAATTGTTGCAGCAGACGCAAATGCGCTGGCCTTCATGATTCCAGGACCTGGAATCATACCAGCCGATTGGTGGTGGTTTATCGCTCGTTCAGCTGACGGCGGTCATTTGATGCTCATTCGCACGTACCAAATTGACCAAACCATTACGTCAAACTACATGCAGTACAATGCGTGGGGCGCTCGTGACATTGATGGCTATGGCTGCTTCGTGTTCGAGAAAGATCCAGCTCCGTTGGGCCAGGCGTGTTCAACTGGAGGCGGGTTTACAGCCTCGGCAACCACTCCTTGTTCCTCGGGCTCAATTATCCGATCATCCAACCAATCATCGATCATATCACCGGCGATGATTACTGTGCTATGCAACTTCCATTCGCGAGGGGGGGCTGTGTTTACACATCATACCATGGGTTTCATGAATCGCCATATCCAGATATTTGTCGACACAACTTGTTGCCAGATAATCTTCAGTGTGTGAAAGGCATCAAGCTTCCATGCGATGGATGGCTTTTGCAAACCCGACATGCGGCGATGTGGTGCATGCCAACAGCAAATATGCACAACTTGATTCGTGTTGATATCTAGACTGAGCCATGTATTCTGCTGCTGTAGCACGACCCTCTTTTGTTGGATATTATGTACTATTGTTAGTTTTAAGCACTCCTCTGGTTTGAAGGATAGATACCTTTCTGGGATCAAGTGCATCCTAACTCACCTGCGTAGGATGTACTGATAATGATGATGGAGATGCTATGCAGAAGCCATATATATATATATATATATATATATATATATATATATATATATATATATATATATCAGTTAGGCTTCAAGTGTGTACTTGTTAGTTAAACCTATGTATAAATTGTGACACTAAATACGACTAGTAAGTAGTACAGTAGCAGTACTAGTATACGTCGGTCAAATTATTCATCATGTCCACACATTGAATTGACGTGACAACACGCTGCACGTGAGGTGACACAAGAATCCCGGCAGCGTGTTCGGGTATTCTGGACTTCAGATTTGGAGTACCACTTATCTATTGAAATCTTTCATCATTCACTTAAAACACTCGATTGATCATACATTGAGTACCATATAACTGGACTTACTGATGCAAGTCGAAGAAGGATTGGCCGGTGCTGCCGGCTGGCGTCAAGTTCGATCCCACGGATCAGGAGCTGATCGAGCACCTTGAGGCCAAAGTGAGTGCTGACAGCGCGAGATTTCAGTCTCTCATCGATTTGTTCATACCAACTGTCGACAGCGAGCACGACATATGCTACACCCAACCTGAGAAACTTCTAGGTAAGACACCGATCGGCCGTCTACTTGCACAAACATATTCCTTTGTTTATAGCTCTATTTTTGTTTTTCGACGCAGACCTGGTGAAGCAATTAAAATTTGTTAGTTAATAAAAAGTGAAACAAGTGACTACAACATGCCAAAGATGTTATGAAAATGCCAACTAGGTACACTAAAACCTGTATTCCACAATACTGCAGGTATCACACTGAGTGGCCCAAGGAAGCATTTCTTCCAGCGCAATTCCAGGGCGTTCAAAAGGGGCACATGGACGCGTCGCAAGATACAGTCGGAGTGCGGCATGCACGCGATGTGGCACAAGTTACACCAACAAGAACTTCGACCAGCAGAGGACCAACTGGGTGATGCACTAGTACCACCTCGGGGACCTGGAGCAAGAGAAGGAGCGGGAGCTGGTCCTCTGCAAGATTTTCTACCAGACGAACACTAGGGCCAGGAGTAAAAAGATTATAAGTTAGCTTGGTATTGGTAGTTGTACTACCTTGTCGTCCGCAAGTTGGTATAGTTGTTAATGATCTTATGGTATGAACTTGCATTTGCTTCCAACCATCATGCCGAGGGTCGACGTGGATATAAAGCTGAATCATTTGTTTCGAAACAAATTTTCAGACACCTGATTTTTATTTGATGGGTAGCATAAGCACCCGCCGTTCAAATTCCCAGTTCTCCATTTTTTTGAAACAAGTGTGTTGTGGATTTGTCACGGCAGATGTCCTAGCGAAAGGACTTAGTCGTGGAGCCATCGCAACGGGTTAACTTGAAGGGGTTAAAAGCGGACGCAAGGACACGGTGTTTATACTAGTTCGGCCCCTTCAATGAAGGTAAAGGCCTACGTCTAGTTGTGATGGGATTGATGGGTTTCGAGGGCTAGGGAGCGATAAGCTTCGCCTAAACCTCGAGTTCTTTTTCTCTGTCCCTAAACCGCCGTCGGGTCGTCCCCTTATATACACGGGTGACGCCCGTCGGTCTGCAAAGTCCCAACCCCCGGTTCATAAACGTGCCCGGGTCGGTCTCTCTATTCCTAACTTACAATGCAAGTTTACCTCAGGCCGGTTTACGCCATAAACCTCTAAACCGATTATAGGCTTCGGGCCCTTCTATTTCTCCTTGGGTTTTAACATCTCGGGTCCATTGACGGAGCTAACCCGGGCCCTATAGGCCGGTTTACCCCAAATAGCAATATCCCCAACATTAGGCCCCAGATTGATTTGAACAGGTTCATGTCAATCCTTAACAAGAATTTCTGTCTTCAAATGTCTTCCAGTAACTGTTAACCCGCCGTTTCTTCGTCTCCTTTTGCTGCAGTAAACCGATATGACATCAGCGCAAAGTTACCGTCTCCTTTTACTAATCCGCAATAATCAGGGCGACGGCTGGGCTCCCGAAATCACCGGCCCCTGGATTCGCGCGCCTGGCACGCGCGCCGCGCCTTATAAATAGGACTTGAAGGCCATCTTCCTTTCCTCCCTTTCGTCCCCTTCTTCGTCTTCCTCGCGACCCAGACCTCGGAGCTCTGCCGCCGCCGTCAGCTACTGCATCAACTCCGGCCGCTGCATCACCCTGATCGGACCAGAGTACCGCGGCGACCTTCCACATCCGTTTGGATTCCGGTAAGGCTCCTGTTCTTCTTGCTTTAGATCTGTTCTAGGGTTCGTCATCCTGCCACTGTTCCTTGTTCATCTTCATAACAGCTTTTGCGAACAGATGATGATACCTATATTGTGATTTGTAGTCCCTCTCAGTATTCGCCATAAATCTGTACTCATCTCCTTAGATCCCACTCATTTCCCTGCTTGTCGAACTTATGTTGTTCTGCTGTGAGCCAAACCTCATATTTTTATTTCTTTTTCGCCCTAGCTGTAGATCCATTGTTTTGAAAGAATCCGTACGGGATCTGTTTCTGCTTTCATATTCACAACTGTTAGATCTGGTCGGTTTAACTTCTAGCAGAGCGAGCAACCCAATCCATATATCCATTAGTCCCCTTGATGAACCGCTAGATGATATGATTGTAGATAACTTCACTCTATATAAGAGCATCTTCGGTTTACAATCACACTTGTTCTCAAACCGGAATACCTTTGTCTTGTAGATTTCCTCATGGCAAAACAGGTGTACGAATGCAACTGGGTTCCCTCTCGCATCACTGAGACCCAACTAAACAACTTAGTTCTGACTGGCGCTTTGAGTAGCAAAAATGCCATCCATTGGAGGGTTCCAGGGGATGAATGTCCTCCTACCCCACAGGAGGGAGAAGTGGTGGTGTTTGCGGATCACCTGGCCCGGGGTTTTAATCCACCCGGTTCAAAATTTTATCGGGACGTCCTGGCTAATTTTAGGTTGCGCCCACAAGATGTTGGCCCAAACTCAGTCACGAATATCTGCCATTTTCAAGTGCTTTGTGAGGTGTACTTCCAGGAGGAACCTACTGTAGAGCTGTTCCGAGACTGTTTTCATTTGAACCGACGTACTGAATTCACCGACGGCCCTAATATGGAACTGGGTGGTATGGCGATTCAAAAGAGGAAAGAAGTGACTTATCCTCATGCCAAGTTGCATAGTCATCCGCAAGAATGGAACCACACTTGGTTCTACTGCAAGGATACTTCTCCTGCTGAAGAAAATCCTCTGCCTGGCTTTCGTCCAGAGAGACTTAGCAATACACACCCCTTCCCCCCAAGACTAACCGCCAAAGAGAGGAGTAAGTATGCCCCTCAGCTGTCCAAGCTCAGAGCCTTCATGGCCAACGGTTTAACGGGGGTAGATCTTGCCCGCTGCTGGATTTCATGGAGCATCCTGCCCCTTAGCATTCGCTCCGGTTTAATGTGCCAATACACGGGCCGGGTTGATGATCCTTTGAGGCACTGCAACATTCAGCTGACGGAAGACGAAGTTACTGAAGCTGTGAAAAAGATGCTGAATGAACCGGAATATGTTTGTGCCCGAACTGGCCTGCTTCCCTTTTGTGCTATAAACAAACCACCTGCTGTAAGCATCTCACTTCTGTTTGTTATAGAAGTTATGATCTCCTTATATACATATTGTTAACTCCAGTCCTTTCTGAGACAGGGAGACGATCCGTTTTGGAGCAAGAAGTTTCAAGAGCCGACCGAAAAGGTAACCCGACCCAAAACAAGGGTGAAGAAGCCCGCTCAGAAGAAAAGGAACACTGCTTCCTCTACCCCGGATTTAGAGGAGGATGATGTGGGTAATCCAGACCTTGGGGTAGACCTTGATTCAGTTGGCTTACTTTTTATACGTCTTATTGATGATGATATTTGTCAGGACGACGCTGAAGCGAGTAATGCTGAAGGCCCAGAGGTAACTATTCTTTCTTCTGATGCAGTTCCTTTGCCTTTGAAAAGATCTCGCCAAGCAAACCGGAAAATTAAATTTTCTCATCCTCTTGCTTACTTGGATCCCAAATTTCTTGTGAAGACCCAGCAACATGAAGCTCGACGCACCACCCGGCATAGCGGCCAGGTAGTTACCTCCGCTGGTTTACCGAACAGCCCGGTTCGGAAACGCCGCTCAGAGGTCTCCGATTTATGCGCTAGCTTTCCTCCTAAAGCAGGTTTAACTCGTCAGCCTCTTAATCCATCTGACTCCGATTATCAGGTCACTTCCCATTCATCTTCTGGTGAATCTTCAGCCACTCAACTGCCACCGCTAAAGACAGTTATTGGGTAAGTTGGACCGATCACAACACATTTCTATATGGGTTTCTTAATCCATCTTATACCGTTCTTTCAATCTTTGGGTCTTTCCCAGGGCTAAACCTAGACCGAGCAAGAAGGCTCGTCTGGATAACCCGGCCGAAGGAACTGCCGCTCCTGAACCGGAGAGAACTCCTGGTGCTGATGCTCTGTGTCGTGAAGACATTCAGAATTATCTACCTCCACAAGATGACGCCTATGCTGAAGAAAGGCCTACCGATCCTGCCAGCCGTACTGATCAGCCTGTTAGTCCTGTTCGGGTTGAGGAATCCATCCCCCCTTCTGGAACTGTTGATAAACCGACAGCGCCAATGCAGAGCAGCGACTCCAAAGATGATGATGTTGTGATTACCGGGATTGGTCGCTCTGAACCGGGGAATTCTGCTATTCTGGCCAAGCATACTGCCAAGGAAGAAATCTCAGCCATAAAGGGCAAATGGGACGTTGATTCCTCCACGTATGCCGCTTTAAGCGCCCCAGATCTTTATTCTGGGTACCTGAACCGACTGTACACCAGTCGTGATTATGAAGCTGGCATGATCAGGATGATGAAGGAGAAACTTGAGGTAACTTTCTTGTGCTTCATTCCATTGCAACTTAGCTTATCAATTTTTCCAAACCGAGATGGTAATCCGGATCAGGCTGCCTTGACACTAAGGTCCGGTTTAAAAACCCAGGGCTTCAACATAGGTCGTAACCAGAAAACATCATCAAATAACTATTAGCCCCCAAGTGCCAAGTTTAAATACTTGTATAGACCCTGGGACTTTTGTAATTGAAAACATGCATTAAGATCAAGTATGCATTAGCCCCCAAGTATCGAGCACATAACTTGCTTGTGTGGTTGATACTTCCAAACCGTGCAATATTTTCTGAACATTGCTGATGACCTGCTGCAGGGGGATCTGAAGACCAAAGAGAAACAAGTCTCGGACCTTCAGGAAACTTTAAAAACCCAGCAGGCTGAAACTGCAAAAGCGAAGGAGGAATTGACCACTGCCTTAACCGTTATGGAACAGCTGAAAGAAAGCCGCAAAAAGGAACAAGCTGATTGGGCTACTGAAAAAGCTCTTTTGACGAAGAGGGCTGAAAATGCCGAAGCTGCTCTCAAACCGGTGGTTGATGAATTATCCATCGTGAAGCGACAAATACACTCCATGACCTCTGCCGTCTTTGGTAAATTTCTTTCGATGCCCTTCTTCCAATTTGTACCTTGTCTGCTATATCCTATGTCCGGTTTGTAATCCATCCTGAAACACTGCAGGCACACGTATTGGACACTTGGGTTCTGATGTGCGGATGAAACTCAAAGCTGCCTATACTCTGATTGAACAGTTGTACACCGGAGCACAGAGAGCTATCACCACTGCATCGCATAACAACCCTGCACCGTCTCTGATTCAAGACATGTTAAAAAGGCTATCCATGCTTCCAGCCCGGATTGAAGAGTTGAAAAGATCAGCTGCTCGAACTGGAGCCATCACTGCCTTGATCCGGGCCGAAGCGTGGGTACCAGATTTCGATCCTGTCGAAGCGGCCCAAGGATACCCCAGCTTGAAAGAAGATGGTTCAGACTTTGGCGAAAATGATTTGAGGGCGATAAACCGGGCGGTGCGCCCCCTAGCTTGTCAATTGGCTGAAGAAGCAGATCTGACACATTATCAAGCCCAATATGATAACCAGAACAAACGAGTAGCTGCCCCGGTCCCTAAAGCGGAAAACCTTATTCCTCCAATCCGTAAGCATACCTACGCCCCTGACATTGAACCGTCTTTGCTGATTCACGAAGAAGCTGTCTTTCAAGCGCTAATGGGAATCGACTGGACCACTGCTGATTTCCAGCCAATGGGTAGCCAAGATAAAGCTGAAGCGGCGCAAGATGATCCACAGCCTTCGAACCGAGGCGGCGAACAGGCGTAATCAACGCTCCGGTTCACCTTAATTGGTGACATTTAATCCGTCAAAAAACAATATATTCAGGCACTACGCTGCCCTGTAATAAGATAGTTAATACCTCTGCGTTTGAATGCGCCTTTGCGCACGGGTACTGATGCCCTTTCCAATGACTTTTTCCAACTTATATTCCCTGTCTTTACTGAGTACACAAGACGGTCTTTCGACCGTATGAACCGTGCTGCGCCTTTGCCAAGCCGGGCAACTTGCCTCCGGGTTAAAAAACGGACCAGGCTGTGTCAGCTGAATCGGTTTAAAAGTACTTGACGTTTCGAAGAACAAAAAACACCACAATAAAGGCAGAAAACAAAAACCAAATACGAGAGGACAACGCGATAGTAAAACGCATGCAAATAGTGGTTGCTATGAACCGTTCAGAAGGCATGACCGTCGTCAAGACAAAAGAAACCAAGCCCCCAAGAGGTGTAGCTACGGTTCAGGTCGACTAGGTTCCTAACTGAATCGTGGCAAATATGCCGGTCAAATGACATTGCATTGGTTCGGATTCGACCAAGCCCCCAAGTGACTCAGTGGCCAAGGGCCGATCAAGTGGCATTGCGTTGGTTCGGACACGACCAAGCCCCCAAATGATTCATTGGCTAAAAAGCCGATCAGAAGGCATTACCATCATCAAAACGTGACCGAGATCCCATAAGGTGTAACTACGGTTCAAGTCGATTAGGTCCCCAACTGATTCAGTGGCAAATGTGCCAGCCAGAAGGCATTACCGTCGTCAAGACATGACCAAGCTCCCCGGAGGTGTAGCTACGGTTCAGGCCGACTAGGTCCCCAACTGACTTTATAAGGATAGCTATGTTCTCTTTGGTTCGAATACGACCTATGTTTGAACAGGAAGCCCCATGTTTGAACCGCGCATCATGTCAGCAGGTCCTCTTCAGTAACCTTTAACCTTTCTTGAACCGGGATCTTGAACCGGATATTAAGAGCTTCAAAGCTTTGTGGGAGACATCTTCCCTTGACCCGGCTTTTAAACCGGAATCTTCACTTTGATCTTCTGTGAAGCGACCTCAAGGGGTAAATACGCATGATGTGAAGAACAGCAGAGACCCCGCTTTACTCGAGGCTCCGGTTTATTATATTAATCGTAATATATACATGGTCATGATATGTACATAAACAGAGCCCAAGGCTCATGTATAATAAGGTCGAAGATGAGCTATGTTCCACGGCCTGCTGGTCTCCTCCTCTGATGTGCGTGAATCCTTGCGCTCTCGAATATCAATCAGGTAGTATGACCCGTTATTCAGATTCTTGCTGACCACAAAAGGTCCCTCCCAAGGCGGGGATAATTTATGCTGATCAGACTGATCCTGGATGAGCCGAAGCACCAAATCCCCCTCCTGAAAGGTTCTGGTCCTAACCCGACGGCTGTGGTAACGGCGAAGATCTTGCTGGTAAATCGCTGAACGGGCAGCTGCTAAGTCACGTTCCTCATCCAACAAGTCAAGAGCGTTCTGCCGTGCCTGCTCGTTGTCCGCTTCAACATACGCTGCCACACGAGGTGAGTCATGTCGTATATCACTTGGGAGAACCGCCTCTGCTCCATAGACCATAAAAAACGGCGTAAACCCCGTGGATCTGTTAGGCGTGGTGTTGATGCTCCATAATACAGACGGTAGCTCCTCCACCCAACAACCCGGCGTCCTTTGCAAAGGGACCAGAAGCCGGGGTTTGATACCTCTCAAGATCTCTTGATTCGCTCGTTCTGCCTGACCATTAGATTGTGGGTGAGCTACCGAAGAAACATCAAGCCGTATATGCTCCCGTGCGCAGAACTCTTTCATGGCCCCCTTGGATAGATTGGTACCATTATCTGTGATGATGCTGTGTGGAAAGCCAAACCGGAAGATCACCTTCTTTATAAACCGAACCGCCGTGGCCGCATCACATTTACTGACAGGTTCTGCCTCCACCCACTTTGTAAATTTGTCAACCGCCACCAGTAGGTGGGTCTTCTTATCTTTGGAACGCTTAAAAGGCCCAACCATATCAAGCCCCCAAGTCGCAAACGGCCAAGTGATTGGAATCATCCTCAATTCTTGAGCCGGTATGTGCGCTCGCCTGGAAAATTTCTGGCAACCATCACATAACCTGACCAGGTCTTCTGCATCAGCATGAGCAGTTAACCAGTAGAAACCGTGGCGGAACGCTTTAGCCACCAATGATTTTGAACCGGCGTGGTGGCCGCAATCCCCTTCATGAATTTCACGTAATATCTCGCACCCCTCCTCAGGGGATACGCACCGTTGCAGCGCCCCTGACACGCTGCGATGATGTAGCTCCCCTTTGAGGATGGTCATAGACTTAGACCGCCGTACTATTTGCCGAGCCAAGCTTTCGTCTTCTGGCAACTCACCCCGGTTCATATACGCCAGATAAGGAAGCGTCCAATCCGGGGTGACGTGAAGAGCCGCCACTAATTGGGCCTCCGGATCAGGAATAGCCAACTCCAGTTCACCAGGTAGCTGTACCGATGGGTGATACAATACATCCAAGAAAACATTGGGCGGGACTGGTTTATGCTGAGAGCCCAAGCGGCTTAAAGCGTCCGCTGCCTCATTCTTTCTGCGGTCCACATGGTCCACTTGATAGCCTTTGAAATACCCAGCCACCATATCTACTTCACGACGGTACGCAGCCATGAGCGGGTCCTTAGAATCCCAGGTGCCAGATACCTGCTGAGCCACCAGATCCGAATCACCAAAGCATCTAACTCGGCTCAGATTCATCTCTTTAGCCATCCGGAGACCATGAAGCAAAGCTTCATACTCAGCCGCATTATTTGTACAGGGGAACATTAAACGGAGGACATAACAAAACTTATCTCCTCGTGGGGAAGTTAAAACGACTCCAGCCCCCGAACCTTCCAATTGTCTGGACCCGTCAAAATGAATAGTCCAATATGTGTTATCTGGCTTCTCCTCAGGTGCTTGTAACTCTGTCCAATCGTTTATGAAGTCGACAAGTGCTTGTGACTTTATGGCCGTCCGGGGTACGTATCTTAAATCGTGCGGCCCGAGCTCGATAGCCCACTTGGCAATCCGACCGGTCGCCTCCCGGTTCTGTATGATGTCACCCAAAGGAGCAGAACTGACCACCGTGATGGGGTGTCCTTGAAAATATTGCCTCAGCTTCCGGCTTGCCATAAAAACACCATATACCAGCTTCTGCCAATGCGGATACCTTTGTTTGGACTCGATAAGCACTTCACTGATATAGTAAACCGGTCGCTGAACCGGATGTTCCTTTCCAGCCTCCTTTCGTTCTACCACCATCGCCACACTAACCGCTCTGGCATTCGCAGCAACATATAACAGGAGTGGCTCTTTATCTACAGGGGCTGCCAACACTGGCGGATTGACTAGCTGTCGCTTCAAGTCCTCAAACGCTTTATCAGCCTCCGGACTCCAGACAAATTGATCCGTCTTCTTGAGCATTTGATACAAGGGGATCGCCTTTTCACCGAGGCGACTGATAAACCGGCTTAACGCTGCAATCCGTCCGGCCATGCGCTGAACATCATTGACGCATTTCGGTTTGGCCAGGGAGGTGATGGCTGTGATCTTTTCCGGATTGGCCTCAATTCCTCTATGGGACACTAAAAATCCCAACAGCTTGCCTGCAGGTACACCAAAAACACATTTAGCTGGGTTGAGCATCATTTGGTACACTCTCAAGTTACCGAAAGTCTCCTTTAAATCGTCAACCAGGGTCTCCTTCTTTCGTGACTTGACCACAATATCATCCACATAAGCATGCACATTACGACCAATCTGCTCGTGGAGGCAATTTTGCACACACCGTTGATAAGTAGCCTGCGCACTCTTAAGCCCGAAGGGCATAGACACATAGCAGAAGGCTCCAAAGGGAGTAATGAACGCCGTCTTCTCCTGGTCCTTAACTGCCATCTTGATCTAATGATAACCCGAATAGGCATCCAAAAAACTCAAACGCTCGCAACCTGCCGTAGCATCAATGATTTGATCAATCCGGGGGAGAGCAAAAGGATCCGCTGGACAAGCTTTATTCAAGTCTGTGTAATCCACACACATGCGCCAGGTGCCGTTTTTCTTAAGAACCAGCACCGGATTAGCCAGCCACTCGGGATGAAAAACCTCAATAATAAACCCAGCTGCCAGGAGCCTGGCCACTTCCTCACCAATCGCTTTACGTCTTTCTTCGTTAAACCGCCGTAAGAACTGTTTTACCGGTTTATACTTAGGATCCACATTAAGGGTGTGCTCAGCGAGTCGCCTCGGTACACCAGGCATGTCAGACGGCTTCCATGCAAAGATGTCCCGATTCTCACGGATGTACTCGATGAGCGCGCTTTCCTATTTTGGATCCAAGTTTGCACTGATGCTGAACTGCTTGGATGAATCGCCAGGCACGAAGTCAACAAGCTTAGTTTCGGCCGCTGATTTGAACTTCAAGGCCGGATCGTGGTCCGTAGTTGGCTTTTTTAATGAAGTCATGTCCTCCGGATCAACACTGTCTTTGTACTGCCTTAGCTCCTCCGTAGCACAAACCGATTCTGCATAAGTCGCATCTCCTTCCTCGCATTCCAAAGCGATTCGACGGCTCCCATGAACCGTTATAGTGCCCTTGTAACCCGGCATCTTAAGTTGCAGATATACATAGCAGGGCCGTGCCATAAATTTTGCATAGGCTGGCCGTCCAAACAAAGCGTGGTATGGACTTTGGATTTTAACCACTTCGAACGTCAGCGTCTCTGATCTGGAATCGTGACTATCGCCAAAGACCACTTCAAGGGCTATCTTACCAACCAGGTACGCAGATTTGCCAGGCACCACCCCGTGGAACACTGTATTAGTCGGTTTGAGATCCTTATCTACCAGTCCCATGCGACGGAAGGTCTCATAATACAAGATGTTAATGCTGCTCCCTCCGTCCATGAGCACCTTGGTGAGCTTATAACCTCCCACCTGAGGCGCCACCACCAATGCTAACTGACCCGGATTATAAACCCTGGGAGGGTGATCTTCTCGGCTCCATATGATAGGTTGTTCCGACCAGCGCAGATAGTGAGGCGTGGCCGGTTCGATAGCACTAACTGCCCGCCTCTGAAGCTTTCGATCCCGTTTATCCAAGCTTGTAGTAAAGACATGATACTGTCCACCACTCAACTGTTTCGGGTTGCTCTGATAACCTGATTGCTGCTGTCCGTAACCACTTTGATTACTTTGATTATTTTGGCTGTCCTGTCCGCCCGGATTACCATGGAACCCTGGACCGGCATTTCCGCCGCCGTATCCAGATCCGGAGACTGAACCGCCGCCAGAGCTGTGATCATATTGGAAAGTGTTTGAGCTTTTGAATTCCTTCATGATATAACAATCCTTCCAAAGATGGGTTGCTGGCTCCTCTTTTGTTCCGTGCTTCGGACAGGGCTGGTTTAAGAAAAAGTTCAAACGCTCCGGATTAGGACCGAGATTTGCGCGAAAACTTGGCTGTTTCCCCTTACGCCGCTGGCCCTTATTCTGTGCACTTGTGTTGGCCACAAAATCCATGCTCCCGTCCGGTTTACGCTTACCTCCGCCTCCATTACCTGCCGGCCGATGTTGCTGGCCTTTGGTGTTGCTATTCTTCTTTCCCTTCCCTGCTTTGTCATCACCGGAGTTAGGATCCTTGGTACTATCAGAATCCGCATACTTCACTAAAGCGGTCATGAGCGTTCCTATATCCGTGCAATCACGCTTCATCCGGCCTAACTTTAGCTTCAAAGGGCCAGACCGACAGTTACTTTCCAATAGCACCACGGCGGTGTCTGCGTTGATGCGATCTGACGAGTGCAAAACTTCTGATACCCGGCGTACCCAATGGGTAGTTGATTCCCCTTCTTGCTGAACGCAAGCTGCTAGGTCAACTATCGACATTGGCTGTTTGCACGTGTCCTTGAAATTCTTGATAAACCGGGCGCGCAATTGGGCCCACGAATTAATGGAATTAGGCGGTAAGCTCTTTAGCCAAGTCCGGGCCGTCCCTTCTAACATCATAGTAAAATACTTGGCACACGCCGCGTCATCCACATCCAGCATCTCCATAGCCATCTCATAGCTCTCCACCCATGTCTCAGGAGGCTGATCTGCCGTGTAGTTTGGTACCTTGCGGGGGCCTTTGAAATCTTTGGGCAGGCGTACGTTGCGCAAAGCGGGAACAAGGCACGGTACTCCCAAAGAACTGGAAACCACCCCCGGTTCAACCGTAGCAGCTGGGAAGATAGGTGTAAGCTGACGAGCCTGACGCTGCGCTGCTAATCCGTCCTCCCGCGCCCGGGTGCGATCCACATTCTCCTGAGCATTGTCGACGCCCGCCGGATTGTTGCCGCGGAGCGCTTCACGCCTGGCATTACTTGAAACAGCCGGCTCCTCCATGCGCCTACTATAGCTCCCGCTGGGGCGAGGGGTGGAGTGAATCCGATCACGGCTTTGCGAATATGCTTCTTGTTGGGCCAACGCGGTCCTAAGGAGCTCCTTGACCCGGCGTGTCTCTACATCCTGCGGTGAATCGCCTTCGATCGGAATGGCTTCCAACCGAGCTGCCGCCACGACGAGGTTATCCATCGGGTTGGAATAATGACCTGACGGTGTTGGCACGGCCTGTGGTGTACCAGTGTTGTGACGAGGCAGGGTTATTATCCGGTGCTGAACCGGGGCGCCGACTGTCGCCTCCGCACGGTTTACCCCCGGGGTGTTGAAGAGATTTCGGGCGTCGAGGGCTGCGGGCAATCGAGATCGGAATTTCCTCTTGAGGACTTCCTGAGATGCATTCTGGTCCATCATGAGCCTGTAAGCCTGTGCATCTAAAGCGGCGCGCTCCGCCGTCATCCTGATCTCTTCTGCTGCCAGCTCCGCTTTAGCTTGAGTGATCTGCTCTCTCACTTTGGCAATCTCAGCATTGTGAACCTCCTGATCCACCGGGTTGGCTTCCGCCATGAGCGCTGCTAGTGCGTCAAACAGGTCTGACAAAACTTGGGCTGGTGAATCCGCAGGGCCTCCTGCCCGCACAGCTGTTGCCGCTGCCGATCCGGAGATCACTGCTGCCGCAGTTGATGAACGTGGCGCCGCCTGTGTTCCAGCCATGAAGATCCCAACCCGATAGGGCAGATCAGAGGGGTCCGGAATACTGTTGCCATCGGAGCTGCCCCCAATCCGATCATCTTGCAGCTGGTAAAGAGATTCGGTTTCCCCGGTCGACGTTTCATTGCCGGAGTAAATGGCGGTTTCGTCACCGGATTCGGATCCTTCCTCGTAGCTTCCTCCGTGGATGACTCCCACGAAGGCGCGCTTCCTGGTCGGTTTAGCCAGGGTCGATCTCGTGCACTGAGCTGTCTCGACGAGGTCGGTGCAGACGCCTAGCTCGGGGCCTGGTTCACCGATCTTGCCGATGAAAACATGGATGCCGCCAAAGGGGACCCGGTACCCATACTCGATCGAGCCGGCGTCGGGGCCCCAGCCTGTGCTGTCGATGTAGAATTTTCCGCGACGGCTCTTGGTCATCCGACCCACAGCGTAACCCTCGAGTCCTTCAAAGCGGCCCTCCAAAGACTTAAAACCATCTCGCGATAGCCCCACGGTGGGCGCCAACTGTCGTGGATTTGTCACGGCAGATGTCCTAGCGAAAGGACTTAGTCATGGAGCCATCGCAACGGGTTAACTTGAAGGGGTTAAAAGCGGACGCAAGGACACGGTGTTTATACTAGTTCGGCCCCTTCAATGAAGGTAAAGGCCTACGTCTAGTTGTGATGGGATTGATGGGTTTCGAGGGCTAGGGAGCGATAAGCTTCGCCTAAACCTCGAGTTCTTTTTCTCTGTCCCTAAACCGCCGTCGGGTCGTCCCCTTATATACACGGGTGACGCCCGTCGGTCTGCAAAGTCCCAACCCCCGGTTCATAAACGTGCCCGGGTCGGTCTCTCTATTCCTAACTTACAATGCAAGTTTACCTCAGGCCGGTTTACGCCGTAAACCTCTAAACCGATTATAGGCTTCGGGCCCTTCTATTTCTCCTTGGGTTTTAACATCTCGGGTCCATTGACGGAGCTAACCCGGGCCCTATAGGCCGGTTTACCCCAAATAGCAATATCCCCAACAAAGTGCATGCACTTATTATCACGATAAAAAAACATCCGTGCTGCATCCCAGTTATCAGTCTGTACTTGCAGAATTCTCTCGTTTATTGAGCACGTATATTGTTTTTTCAGGTCGAGCAAGTTTCAACTGGGCTGTAAACTGCCCAGGGTTGGTTTTGTTTTTAACAGGCCCAGCCCATGATGACAACGGGGCAAAAAGATCCACCAGTTATCTACTGGCCTCTGGCCCGCCAGCGTTAGTTATATTTTGTCTTACAACATCCGCAGGCAGTTTTTTTTACTGAACCAAACACACAGCCCAGTTCTATTTTCCTCTTGAAATGCATGTCCTACATCCGTTTTCTAATCTCTACCTATAGTTTTACTAGTTCATATACACGTATCATTATATTGAAAACACATAAAATTCCCTTTTCATATTTACATCCTTATTTTTGTTGTTTTTCCCACCCAGCGCTGGTTTTTTTACCACTGGTTTTCCCTTAAACCAACTCAATTGTCCCACGTCTTATTTGCTTACAAAAACAACATGATTTTTTTGGCAAATCAATAAGTTCTTAAAAATGTTTATCATTTCAGGATTACAACAGTTTGGACTCCACCGAAATAAGCTAAATAAGGTTGAACTTTTTGATCGTGGTCCTGGGCAGAAAATGGGCTGTAATAAATTACTTAAGAATTAGCAAATGGGCTGCAAATTATAAAAAATAGCAAATGGGCTTTATGTTGTCTGCCATAGATTTGGAGGCTGACTTGTGGGCCTACTAAGTTCATGCGTACACAAGGTTTCTCAAAAAAGAAACTTAGTCAACAATCGACTCTGCCAGCGTCAGACCGTTAGATGTAAATCTAACGGCAATCGTGCTTCTTCAGTCTCTGATCTTCCTGCCCCAGCCGCCCAAACCAGCGCCGTCGGAACCGCCTGCTCCCGCCTCCCGTGGTCAGCAGTGCTGCCGTGCAGGCCTCACAGCCCCATCATACTCGCATCCCTAGCCTGTCTATCCCTCTACTCACCCACACCCCCTGTTATTTTCCGGTGACGGCAGCCGAACCAGTCAACCCTCATACTCTCCACCGCGTGGGCAGCCACTGTCATGTCTTCCCCGGCTCCATGTTGTTCCTTTCATAGGCCTCTCCCTCGTCCACCGCCCTGGTGCTCTCGGCGCGGCGTGGTCAACGATGTCCATCCAACGACCGTAGTGCCTCTTCAACCTCTGGTCTTCTTGCCCCAGCCGCCCAAAACAGTGCCGGTCGTGCCGCATGCTCCTGCCTCCCGTGGCCGGCTGTGCTACCGCGGAGGCCTCACCGTCCCCATACTACTCCCATCGCTGGCCAGGCCATCCCTCCACTCACCCACCACCCCTGTTATTCTGCGGCGATGGCAGCCTCACACCGCAGCCGAACCAGTGAACCCTCGTACTCCTCTCCACGTTGGCATCCACTGTCGCGTCTTCCCTGGCTCTGTGTCGAGCCCTTCCTAGGCCTCGCGTCGTCCACCGCCGTGGTGCTCTCGGCGCAGCGTGGTCAATGTGGTCAACGACCGACTTCCATCGAAAGAGTACTGTACGTGGAGAGGCTGACAGCTGGGTCCACGACAGCCGCAAGGAAGTGCCTTCTTATTACGTGCAAAATAATTATTCCTCCACCTGACAGCAGGGACCCACCGGACGGGCCACCAGTATTTCACGGAAAAGACGTTTCCCCCCTGACTGCTGGGACCCACCGGACGGGCCACCGTATTTCGTGAAAAAAACGTTTGCCCCTGACTGCTGAGACCCACCAGACGGACCACCGTATTTCGCGAAAAAAAGTTCCCCCCGCTGTCAGCTCGGACCCACTAGAAGTGCCTCCTTATTACGCACAGAAAAATGAATACTCCCCCTGCTAGCTAGGACCCACCATGGTGGGAGGCTGACTTGTGGGCCTACTAACTTGACGGGGATGGAGGGCTTTGTCAACTTAGTCAATATGAATGATTCTAGCTCCAGTGACCGTACGATGTCCATCCAACGACCGTTGTGCTTCTTCAATCTCTGCTCTTCCTGCTCCAGCCGCTCAAACAAGCACCGGCGAGACCGCTTGCTCCCTCCTCCCCGCGGCCGGCTGTGCTGCCGCGCAGGCCTCACCGCCCCACCGTACTCCCATCGCTGGCCTAGCCATCCCTCTACTCAACCACACCTGCTGTTATTCTCCGGCGCCGGTAGATGAACTAGTAAACCCTCGTACAGTCATACTCCCCTCCGCGTAGGAAACAACCGCCGAGTATTCCCTGCCTCCATGTCGTTCCCTTCCTAGGCCTCGCCGTCGTCCACCGCCCTGGTGCTCTCGGCGCGGCCTGGTCAACGTGGTCGACGACCGACATGCATCTGAAGTGGACTGTATGTGGAGAGGATGACAGCTGGGTCCACGGCCGCACGCAAGGAAATGCCTCCTTATTACGGGCAAAATAATGATTCCTCCACTGACATCAGGGACCCACCGAAACGGCCTCTGTATTTCGCGAAAAAAACATTACCGCCGCTCACAGCTCGGACCCACCAGCTATATCTTCGCACGCAAGGAGGTGCCTCCTTATTACGCAAAAAAATGAATACTCCCCCTGTTAGCTGGGACCCAATATAGTGGCAGGCTGACTTGTGGGCCTACTAAGTTGATGGGGATGGAGGGCTTTGTCAACTTAGTCAATATGCACGATTCTAGCTCCAGTGACCGTACGATGTCCATCCAACGGCCATAGTGCTTCTTCAACCTCTGGTCTTCTTGCTCCAGCCGCCCAAACCAGCGCTGGTCGTGCCTCGTGCTCCTGCCTCCCGTGCCCGGCTGCGATGCGGCGGAGGCCTCGCCGCCCCTACCACTCCCACCGCTGGCCAGGCCATCCCTCTACTCACCCACACCCCCTGTTATTCTGCCATGACGACAGCCTCACACCGCAGCGAACCAGTGAACCCTCGTACTCCTCTACGCGTGGGCATCCACTGCTGCGTCTTCCCCGGCTCTGCGTCGTCCCCTTCCTAGGCCTCGCCGTCGTCCACCGCCCTGGTGCTCTCGGCACGGCGTGGTCAACGTGGTCAAGGAACGGCTTCCATCGGACGTGGACTGTACGTGGAGAGGCTGACAGTTGGGTCCACGGCCGCAGCAAGGAAGTGCCTCCTTATTACGTGCAAAATAATTATTCCTCCACCTGACAGCGGGGACCCACCGGACGGGCCACAACATTTCGTGAAAAAAATGTTTGCCCCTGACTATTGGGACCCACCAGCTACATCTTCGCATGCAAGGAAGTGCGTCCGGGCAAAAAAACGATTCGCCCCTGACTGCTGGGACCCACCAGCTACATCTTCGCAGGCAAGGAAGTGCCTGACAGTCGGGACCCACCTGGTTGAAGCGTACGTAGCGTTGTCATTCTGGTCGCGAACGTGTACGTACATATATACTGGTGGATGTAGATGCGCACACGTGTCGTAGTAGAGGCGCACACGTAGCATGTACACGTACGTACAGCGGCGAGGGTGCAAGAAAGAAAATACGGCCACGTATGTGTACATATGGGCGGGGTCTCGAACGCCTACTCGCGCATACGTACGGCCAGGGCTCGTGTACATGGCTGGGTCGGAACGGTGAAACAACGTCGTCGTCGTGTTCATGGGGAGGCAACGGAATGCAGCATGTTCATCGGGAGGCAACAGCACGCGTGGGAGCCAACCGGCTGGGTCGGAACGGAATGCGTGGTCGTGTTCATCGGGAGGGCTTGGACGGAACAGGCGATGGAAACAAGGCCTGGCGTACCGCATAACGGAGGAAACAGACCTTCTACTTTCGGAACGGGGTCCTGTTGATCGGGAGGGGTGTGGCATACCACAACACGGAGGAAACGAACCTCCTACGGTCGAAACGGGGGTCCTGTTTATCGGGAGGGGTGTGGTGTACCGCAACGGACGAAACGGACCTCCTACGGTCGAAACGGGGGTCCTGTTGATCGGGAGGGGTGTGGCGTACCGCAAAATGGACGAAACGGACCTCCTACGATCGAAACGGGGGTCCTGTTTATCGGGAGGGGTGTGGCGTACCGCAAAACGGGACTCCATGGGATACTTTTCACCTCCACCGTCAACCTCCTCCAGCCTCCACGGGCTCCTGTTCATCCAGCCTCCATCGCGCGCTACTCCGCCGGCTACTGTTCAACCACCCCTCCACGGGCACCCCTCCACCGTCTACTGTTCATCCAGCCCTCCACACCACGGGGTCCTGTTCAACCACCCCTCCACGGGCACCCCTCCACCGTCTACTGTTCATCCAGCCCTCCACACCACGGGGTCCTGTTCATCCAGAGGCAACGCCACCGCTCACTGTTCATCCAACCCCCCCCCCCCGCAACACTCACTGTTCATCCAACCGATCGACTTCAGTTAGCAGCAGTAGCGAAGGAATCGCTCGATTGGGTTCAGTAACGCGCATCCTGTAGTGCAATCGCTCGAGTTCAGTTAGAGCCCAACGCCTCCCTCGGGTTCAGTTAGAGCTAATGCCTCGCACACACATGCGTACGTGTACGAGAGAAACGCGCATCGCTCGGCCCCCGACCTCCCACCGTAACCGGGAACTCCCTGAAATTTTCCTCGCCCTCGCTTCTACCATGGTTTTTTCCATCATGGACAGCCCAAAGAATGTCATGCAGCTGCGTCTCCAGCCCGCCCAGGACGAAAATCCCATTTTCTGTCATGATTTTTTGTCATAGAAGTAGGAGCCCACCACATCTATGATGATACCGGGTTTTGTCACAATTATCATCATAGAAGTGTCATATGTATGACAAAAAAAAAATTCGTTCGGCCCAAAATGTCACGGATGTGTCTTTTTTTTGTAGTGCATACATGGATCCCATCTCAGATTTCATGGCCTCAAGGCATTTCGTGGAATCTAGGCTCATCATCGCTTCCTCATAGTTCGTAGGTTCGTCATGGTCAAGTAACATGACCTCCAGAACAGGATTACCATACCACTCTGGTGCGGACCGTACTCTGGTTGACCTACGAGGTTCGGTAGTAACTTGATCTGAAGTTTCATGATCATCATCATTAGCTTCCTCACTAATTGGTGTAGGAATCACTGGAACTGATTTCTGTGATGAACTACTTTCCAATTCGGGAGAAGGTACAACTACCTCATCAAATTCTACTTTCCTCCCACTCACTTCTTTCGAGAGAAACTCCTTCTCTAGAAAGGATCCATTCTTAGCAACGAATATCTTGCCTTCGGATCTGTGATAGAAGGTGTACCCAACAGTCTCCTTTGGGTATCCTATGAAGACACATTTCTCCGATTTGGGTTCGAGCTTATCAGGTTGAAGCTTTTTCACATAAGCATCACAACAAACTTTAAGAAATGACAGCTTAGGTTTCTTGCTAAACCACAATTCATATGGTGTCATCTCAACAGATTTAGATGGTGCCCTATTTAACGTGAATGCAGCCGTCTCTAAAGCATAACCCCAAAACGATAGCGGTAAATTGGTAAGAGACATCATAGATCGCACCATATCTAATAACGTACGGTTACGACGTTCGGACACACCATTACGTTGTGGTGTTCCAGGTGGCGTGAGTTGCGAATCTATTCCACATTGTTTCAAATGAAGACAAAACTCATAACTCAAATATTCACCTCCATGATCAGATCGTAGAAACTTTATTTTCTTGTTACGATGATTTTCTACTTCACTCTGAAATTCTTTGAACTTTTCAAATGTTTCAGACTTATGTTTCATTAAGTAGATATACCCAAGGGTGCATGACCCCTCATCAAGGGTGCATGACCATAAAATATATTACTCATACAAATAGAACAACCATTATTCTCTTATTTAAATGAATAACTGTCTTGCATCAAACAAGATCCAGATATAATGTTCATGCTCAACGCTGGCACCAAATAACAATTATTCAGGCCTAAAACTAATCCCGAAGGTAGATGTAGAGGTAGCGTGCCGATGGTGATCACATTGACTTTGGAACCATTTCCCACGCGCATCATCACCTCATCCTTAACCAATATTCGTTTAATCCGTAGCCCCTGTTTCGAGTTGCAAATATGAGCAACAGAACCAATATCAAATACCCAGGCGCTACTACGATCATTAGTAAGGTAAACATCAATAACATGTATATCAAATATACCTTTCACTTTGCCATCCTTCTTATCCACCAAATACTTGGGGCAGTTCCGCTTCCAATGTCCAGTCCCTTTGCAGTAGAAGCACTTAGTTTCAGGCTTAGGTCTAGACTTGGGCTTCTTTCCTTGAGCGGCAACTTGCTTGCTGTTCTTCTTGAAGTTCCCCTTCTTCTCTTTGCCCTTTTCCTTGAAACTAGTGGTCTTTTAACCATCAACACTCGATGCTCCTTCTTGATTTCTACCTCCGCAGCCTTTAGCATTGCGAAGAGCTCGGGAATAGTATTTTCCATCCCTTGCATATTATAGTTCATCACGAAATCTTTATAGCTTGGTGGCAGTGATTGAAGAACTCTGTCAATGACACTATCATCAGGAAGATTAACTCTCAGCTGAGTCAAGTGGTTATGATACCCATACATTTTGAGTATATGTTCACTGACAGAACTATTCTCCTCCATTTTGCAGCTATAGAACTTGTTGGAGACTTCATATCTCTCAACTCGGGCATTTGCTTGAAATATTAACTTCAACTCCTGGAACATCTCATATGCTCCATGACGTCCAAAACGTCTTTGAAGTCCCGATTCTAAGCCGTAAAGCATGGCACACTGAACTATCGAGTAGTCATCAGCTTTGCTCTGCCAGACGTTCATAACGTCCGGAGTTGCTCCTGCAGTGGGTCTTGCACCTAGCGGTGCTTCCAGGACGTAATTCTTCTATGCAGCAATGAGGATAATCCTCAAGTTACGAACCCAGTCCGTGTAGTTGCTACCATCATCTTTCAACTAAGCTTTCTCTAGGAACGCATTAAAATTCAAGGGAACGGTAGCACGGGCCATTGATCTACAACAACATAGATATGCAAAAACTATCAGATACTAAGTTCATGACAAATTAAAGTTCAATTAATTACTTAAGAACTCCCACTTAGATAGACACCCCTCTAGTCATCTAAATGATCACGTGATCCATATCAACTAAACCATGTCCGATCATCACGTGAGATGGAGTAGTTTTCAATGGTGCACATAACTATGTTGATCATATCTACTATATGATTCACGTTCGACCTTTCGGTCTCAGTGTTCAGAGGCCATGTCTGCATATGCTAGGCTCGTCAAGTTTAACCCGAGTATTCTGCACATGCAAAACTGGCTTGCACCCGTTGTATGTGAATGTAGATCTTATCACACCCGATCATCACGTGTTGTCTCTTCATAACGAACTGTAGCAATGGTGCATACTCAGGGAGAACACTTATACCTTGAAATAGTGAGGGGTCATCTTATAATGCTACCACCATACTAAGCAAAATAAGATGCATAAAAGATAAACATCACATGCAATAAAAAATATGTGACATGATATGGCCATCATCATCTTGTGCCTTTGATCTCCATATACAAAGCATCGTCATGATCTCCATCATCACCGGCTTGACACCTTGATCTCCATCGTAGTGTCGTTGTTGTCTCGCCAACTATTGCCTTTATGACTATCGCTACCGCTTAGTGATAAAGTAAAGCAATTACATGGCGATTACATTTCATACAATAAAGCGACAACCATATGGCTCCTGCCAGTTGCCGATAACTATTACAAAACATGATCATCTCATACAACAATTTATATCTCATCATGTCTTGACCTTATCACATCACAACATGGCCTGCAAAAACAAGTTAGACGTCATCTACTTTGTTGTTGCAAGTTTTACGTGGCTGCTAGGGTCTTCTAGCAAGAACCATTCTTACCTACGCATCAAAACCACAACGATTTTTTGTCAAGTGTGTTGTTTTAACCTTCAACAAGGACCGGCCGTAGTCAAACTCGATTCAACTAAAGTTGGAGAAATAGACACCCGCCAGCCACCTGTGTGCAAAGCACGCCGGTAGAACCAGTCTCATGAACGCAGTCATGTAATGTCGGTCCGTGCCTCTTCATCCAACAATACCGCCGAATCAAAGTAAGACATTGGTGGTAAGCAGTATGACTATCATCGCCCACAACCTTTTGTGTTCTACTCGTGCATATCATCTACGCATAGACCTGGCTCGGATGCCACTGTTGGGGAACGTAGCATGTAATTTCAAAAAAAATCCTACGATCACGCAAGATCTATCTAGGAGATGCATAACAACGAGACGGGGAGAGTGTGTCCACGTACCCTCGTAGACCGAAAGCGGAAGCGTTAGATTAACGTGGTTGATATAGTCGAACGTCTTCATGATCCAACAGATCCAAGTACCGAACGTACGACACCTCCGTGTTCAGCACACATTCAGCTCGATGACGTCCCTCGAACTCTTGATCCAGTAGAGGGTCGAGGGAGAGATGCGTCAGCACGACGGCATGGCGACGGTGATGGTGATGTGATCCGCGCAGGGCTTCGCCTAAGCACTACGACGCTTTGACCGGAGGAGTAAACTGTGGAGGGGGCACCGCATATGGCTAAGAGAACTGTTGGAGTGCCTTTGGGGTGCCCCCTTCCCACGTATATAAAGGAGGGGAAGAGAGGCCGACGGCCAGGAGGCGCACGCCATGGGGGGAGTCCTACTTGGACTCTTAGTCCAAGTAGGATTCGACCCCCCTTTTCCTTTCTTCCACCGGACTACCGGAGGGAATAGGAAGGAGAGGAAGAGGGAAAGGGAAGGGGGCGCCGCCCCCTCCTCCTTGTCCTATTCGGACTCCCTAGGAGGGGGGCGCGCATCCACCCCTGCGGGTTCCCTCTCTCTCCCTTAGGCCCATGCTGTCCCAACACTTCCCCGGGGGGTTCCGGTAACCCCTCGGTACTCCGGTAAAATACCAGAATGACTCGGAACCATTCCGATGTCCGAATACAACCTTCCAATATATGAATCTTTACCTCTCAACCATTTCGAGACTCCTCATCAGGTCTTTGATATCATACGGGGCTCCGAACAAAATTCGGTCACCAAAACACATAACTCATAATACAAATCGTCATCGAACGTTAAGCGTGCGGACCCTACGGGTTCGAGAACTATGTAGACATGACTGAGACACATCTCCACTCAATAACCAATAGCAGAACCTGGATGCTCATATTGGTACCTACATATTCTACAAAGATCTGTATCGGTCAAACTGCATAACAGCATACGTCATTCCCATTGTCATCGGTATGTTACTTGCCCGAGATTCGATCGTTGGTATCATCATACCTAGTTCAATCTCGTTACTGGTGATATGTCTCCAACGTATCTATAATTTTTTATTGTTCCATGCTGTTTTATTATCAATCTTGGATGTTTTATAATCATTTTATAGTCATATTATATCATTTTTTGGTACTAATATATTGACATAGTGCCAAGTGTCAGTTGCTGTTTTTTCCATGTTTTTACATCGCAGGAAATCAATATCAGGCGGAGTCCAAATGCAACAAAACTTCACGATGATTTTTATGGACCAAAAGAAAGAGTGTAGCGACCCGATCCGAATGGATCAAGTCTCTGTGCTTAAGTGTCATCCCTGGATCGATATGCTGACACACACAGTACTCGAAGGATTTATAACAGAGGTAAATCACATGTATAAAGTAACGTAAATACTATTACCTCAATCCAAATAGCGGAAGCAACAAGGTTGTGGATTCCCATCAACACCAACGGCAAAGTTGAGTGTAGAAATTGTAACCCTAACGTATCACTTACTCGTCGTAAGAAACCTGCAACATGAGACGTTGCAGCCCGAAACGGGTCAGTACATTGAATGTACTGGCAAATTCGCACCATAGAGAAAATGGTGAACAATGGCTATCACTACATGCATATTTGGCTGGTGGTAAAGCTCTATGGTTATAGTTTTGCGTAAAGCCAATTTTTCCCTACTACAAAGGAATAAATTTATTTAACTATCATGGTGGTTGTTAAACATTTAGAATGATTGACAGCATTCTCAATCCCAATTAAAAGTAATCATTAAAACCCAACAAAATTATTTAAAGTAACATGATGAGATCAACAGGATAATCCAAGAACTAGATACTCAAGATGTCCATAACCGGGGACACGGCTAATCATGATTAGTTTGTACACTCTGCAGAGGTTTGCGCACTTTTCCCACAAGACTCGATCTCCTCCGTTGGTTTTCTCGCACTACATGGTGTTTGAGAAACGGATGACCGAGACATAGTCTTTCAAAAGCGCTAGCACCTTACATTGTGATAGACCGTACCAACGTACATCCCCTACATCTGCTAGTCTACCACTGTAAGAGTTCGCACGACTTAGTCAACTATGCCAGAGCCCATAATGGCTTGTGCCTGCACACGGAAGTTTCTAGTATGAATAATCTCATGATCCCTTTGAGCCTGAGTGGCGGTCCAAAAGAAAAACAGGCAAGTCCTGGAATACCCAGGTGCCTAGACAGGCAAGTCCTGGAATACCCAGGTGCCTCAATCCACCCAGATGTGTGTTTAAGTTGCCACCTTAAGTAAACCATTAATTAACAATCTCACATCTGTCATGAAATACTCTCAAAACCCAATCCACGTCCACGAGCGTAGCATATCAGTATTAGCGTAACGTAATAGTAACTCCCAAGGGTTTTATAATAAACAGGTAATAGGTACTACCTCAACTACTTCCCATCCCATAGTTTAATTAGATCCTAATCATGCAATGTTTGAGGATTGATCTAATGCAATAAAAACTGGGTAGTAAAGAGGTATGATCAAAGTGTGAACTTGCCCGCAATGTTGATGAAGATGATTCGCACTCAAAAATCTTGATAGATCTACTCGTCACACTCCGGTCAATCTATCGTAAGCAAGCAATAATAACCACACATAAGCAATCAATCAGAAGATCAGAAAGATCGAAGAAGACAATTCAGAAAACATCAAAACCAAGAAAATAACTCTTGCAACATAAAACAATTTCTAACAGTACCAAAATTGTGTGAATTTGGCTTTATCAGAAAGTTTAGGCCAAGAGCTTTAATTTGCAAAAAGAATCAACTCAAACGGAGTTATAAAACTCAAGTTATGATCAAACGAAGTTTGAATTCAAATCTGGTCTAATTCAAATTTTAAATTTTTCAAAAACATGTTTGAGTTGGATTACTGGATATATGAGATCATAACGAAGACGTGGGCGTTGGTTTCGTTGAATTTGGACAAACGAGCAAAAAGTAATGATCGTTTGAAAACCAGGGACTAATCTGTGAAGAAACTAATTACATACGGGTCCCTGGCCGAAATTAAAAAGAAAAGGAAAATACTAAACAATGAACGTTCACTGCCGAACCCTAATCTATGAATGCTCACTAAACAAACTAAACTAAATAATAAACCGGAAACGAAAAAAAACAAAACCGGCGAACCGGGGCGGTTCGGTTTAACTAAACCCTAAGAAATACTAAACTGATTTGTTCTAATAAACCTAACACTATGATGACAGAGATAAAAAGAAACGAACGGAGGGAGGTGCTTACAGAGGGCATCGTCGCCGGCTCAGGCAACGACTCCGGCAAGGTAGGCGAAGACAGGGGCGGCGGGTCGCGAGGCGAGGGGCGGCGACTCTGGCATGGGGTCGGGCGGCGCTGGATGACGGGGTCAGGCAGGAGGCAATGCTGGTGGAGTTCAGGCGAACCGTGGCTCCAGCGAGGTAGCTTCGGTCAAGCACGACGGTGATGAGGCGGTGGCTCCGGTGGTCCTCCGTCTCGTACGAGAGCACGGGGAGGTGCGGCGCGGCAACGCGGACGTGATGGTGGTGGTGGAGGTGATCGGAAGGGGAGGGTGGAGGCACGGCAAGGCGGCGGAGCTCGGTGAAGCTTCACAAACTCCGGCGAGATCGGAATGACTCCTTAGGGCACGGGAGATCGAGGTTTTCGCGAAAATCGGACGAGGAGGAGTTGCTGAGTATTTATAGGGGAGTTTTGTGGGCGAGGGGCAAGGCAGCGAGCGAATCCCGCGAGAGAAATCGTTCAGCGAGGCGTGCGAGGGGCGGCCTCTATCCCTGGCGTGGAGAAGACGATGATGACAGGTGGGGTCCATGGGTCGGAGAGAGAGGGAGATGGGAAACGGATCGGATGACCGATCCGATGGGTTTCGGGGAGGCGCGTGTGGGGACTGGGCCGTGGCCTGGTTGGAGCTGGGTCGGCCCAGTCGGCGGAGAAGTTGCTTTTTTTTAAACATTTTTTCCAGGAAATAAAATAAAACCAAGATAAAATAAAACACAAAATAGTCATATAATATATCAAAAAATTTAGAAAAAGATTTTCTACAAGGTGAACATTTTTCTAGCATTAAATAAAAGACACACAAATTTAAATAATTCAAACAGTGCTCCTGCTCTACTAAAATCCAGTAAAAATCATTTTAAAAATACCAAAATGAATTCAAATCTATTTCTCTCCAATTTTCTGATGTAGGGAATCATGTTACCCTAATTTCCATATATTTTATTTTTGGAGAAAAATAATTTGAATAAAACTCAAATAACCCAATATTGAAAATAATTTCAAATGGATTTTAAATTTGAGTTTCTCTGAAACTCCCAACTCATATTTCATATAATTTGAAGAAGTCATTTTATCTTCTCTCGTGAAAATCATTGAGTTGCATAAAGTTTCAGAATTGGAAATACTTTCAAATGAAGTTCAAATATTTTCAACACCCCTTGTCATTTAAATAAATGGAAGAAGTGATGTCATCTTCTCTCCAGGGTTTTGTGATGAAAAGAATTTGAATCCACGGAGATCATAAAACAAAAATGAAAGTTTGGGAAAGTCCTTTTATTCCCTCTCACTTAACTTTGAAAATTTTCGAATTCACTCACTTTTAGTCAATCAATCAAACAATCAATCAAATATATCCATTTATTATAACATTCCAAAATTTAGAATTTTGGGATGTTACAAACCTACCACCCTTAAAATGAATCTCGTCCTCGAGATTCGGAGAGGCTAGAAAGAAATTGGTTAGGGTTTGGGGGTCTTCTCAAAATCCATCGATCGTCTTCATGGTCTGGGGTGCTACCACCCTTAGAAAACATCGTTACGGTCCCATCAAAACTCATATACTCCATCCTTATTCTTGACAGTGCCGGTCTTCTCAAATCTTCAGTATAATTCCTTCTCTTGCTCTTTTGGTAGCGGCATAACTTTTACCTCGATTCCTGTGTCCTTTTTTATCTTGGTAAGGTTATTCCGAGACTGGGTCTTCATAGCTGACGGGTCTGGCGTCAAAACTAAACAACTATCGATATCTCATGGTGGTCAACAATTTATGGGTTCTCCTGCAGGAAATGGGTCTGGTTGATCCTCACCGTATAACCTACGGTTGGCAACAGGAGCCTTGTACAAGGGGAAAAATTCTATACCATTCTAAGGTTTAAACAAGGTTTAATATCGTCGTCTCTCTACTATAGGTAAGTCACTCAGATTTACCATCCCGTATAGCAGGGCGAGTAATAAGAGTAAGTTGGTATGGTGATCAATCCATCCCGCACCCAAATCATTACCTTGTATATAGTTTAGCGAATCTCGCATTCTAACACTCGGTCATCCTCACAAGCATTGCAGAATTTCTCTTGTCGACGAACCAAGTTCGGATAAATCCGTTGATTCTGCAAGCCAAACAAAAATCTATCGTTCCTTCACAACTCTCAGGTTTTGCGTAATTCCTATAAGATCGTCTGTCACTAAAATGGTAACTTCTTCCAGGGTTTTTCCTTCAGCAAGAGTGTGCTTGCTTGTTGGCAGGTCCTGGGGCCTGTGGGTTATGGCCCATCTCATCACTTGTAGTCCTTGAACTTATTATCGGGCAACTGATCATTATTCCAACTTCCAACTTCCTAGTATTCTTAAATCCATCCAATTGTACTATCCTTCTTCCTTCTATTGGCACCAAACTAGGACATGATTACTCAGACTCATCATGGAATTTCCATTGATCCATATTTCCAACATCATACCTCCTTTATATCCAATAGTAATTCATCTCTTCATCCTCGTGGGATATCCCACATACCGAGATAAAACTTATACTTATGAAGTCCATATTCCACTTCGTGGAATATCATTATCCTTTCCAAGGTCAAGCGTCCTTACTAGGGGATATTGGCCATCTCTACATGGCACTTCTTCAACGGGGAAAATGTGAAACACATCATGAACTCCTGACAGTCCTTCGGGTAATTTCAACTTGTAGGCCGCTCCAAAACTCGGTATGGTCCTACAAATCTCGGGGCTAACTTTCCCTTAACTCCAAATTGTTTAGCTTCTCGCAGAGGGGCACATGAAGATATGTTCTGTCTCCGATTTCATAGACTACCTCCTTGCATTTTGAGTCTGCATAAAACTTCTGCCTGGACTGAGCTACCTTCAGGCTATCTCGAATCAACTTAACATTCTCTTCTGACTCCTTGATCACATTTGGTCCAAACAACTAACGGTCTCCAACTTCATTCCACATACTCTTGGGGTATCACACATATCGAGACAAAACTCGTATTCCTTTTATCCGAAATCCACTCAGTGGGGTATCCTTATCTTTTCCAGGGGTCAACGGTTCTTACAGGGTACTACCACCCTTAAAATGCTCCAATATTTCATAGACCATATTTCCCATATCCTCGAAAATGGTCAACATCTTTCCTCACAGAGTAACTCATAAAATCCAAATCAGTACCAACACTGCTAACTTTATTGATTCTCAAATTATTACAATCTCCTGTTTTTCCCTTACATGCCTCAACTCAACACCTCAATATAAAGGAAAATGTTCTCACTACTACTACTATATTACTTCTGTTACAAACTCCACTATGTATCATAAGTCTCCTTCTCCTTCGGACAATCTCTGGCAAAGTGCCCTGCTTCATTACAACGGAAACATATTACTTCTGGCAAGTTTCGAGGTTTCCTTGTGATTATATAGCCTACTTGGGTCCTTGGCTTCCTTTTTGGGCAATTGCTGAGGTAGTGCCCTGACTCCTTGCACCTATAATAGGTGACATGACTCAGATCCTTCCCGGAATCCAATCTACTTCTCTTTCTGGACTTTTCCATTCCAATCAGAGCTTCTATTTCCTGTGGGTCATATTCTACTTCCTCCATCGGGAATTCTACTAGATCCCCCTTCATACAATTCTGGGAGATGTGTCCTTCTTCTCCACATGAATAGCAAGACTTGGTGCAAGGTTTAATTGGTTCCTCTTTGGGTGTGTCCTCCACCTCTTCCTTCATCACAGGTTCTTCTAAACTTTCCATAAGGCTTCAATTTCTGGGACACAAACTGAGACTTTAGCAAAGTCAACTTAAATTCTTTCCAAGTGGTTACTCCTTGCCATCCATTGATGGTTTGGTACATCCTCCACCAAGTAGCAGCACCTCTTTCAAAGCATTGAAGAGCATGCTGGGCCATATCCTTTCCGACTATGGGGTTGGTCTCCATATGATCCTCCATGTTCTGAATCCATCGATCTGTCTCCAATTGACTCATCGGTCCAGAAAATACGAGCTCATCTCCATTCATCATCTATTGGGTCCAATGGGTATTTGGGGTGGGATAAGAGAGATCGAGAGAGATGCACACAATACAAACAATGGTTTTTGAAAGACAGATTTTTATTGTGGCTGTCGGAAAAACATCAAACAAATGACAGCTCATAATCGTCGCATCTAATGCAGGTATAGAACAAGGGACAGGGGTTTGGTCTTCTAAAGGTCAATAAATCTTCAAAGCCATCAAACTCTTCAAGTCATGTTCATGTCTCCATGGCATCTTCCGATCGTGCTTGTCTTTAACAAGTTCTTTTGCTAGATCAACTCTGTTGACATGGAGTCTCTCGTGACATCCTTTAATATTCTGGAGTTGCATTCCAAACTTCTGGGTTTCACATCCCTGGCATGAACCATGGTCCTATTGTCCTTTAATTCCTGACGAATCTCTGGTATCTCGAGGTTTTGCTCCTCCAGCTTGGCTACTTTCAGCTTCAGGGTCCAGAGTTCTTCATGAAATACTCCCTTGTCAAATATAGCTTCCTAAAGGTCCATCTTAAAATCCTTGATGTAATACTCTAGATCCTGGTGATACACCGGCTAAGGTTAAAACTTCATCTTGCTGATAGGTGCTCCATCAGCCTTCTACCATCCAATCTTTCCATGCATATGCATGCTTACCTTAGCATGGTGACAATAGCATAAGCGGGCGATAACATCATGGATAGCCGTGTTTCTGCTTTTGTCATTTCCATGAGCTATCTCTCCATAGTTGATATCTCCTGCATTGGGGTTTCCTTGACAAAACTTTGAGTTCTATGCTCGGTCTTTCTCCAACACACCTTGATCTCGGGTATTGACAACTTCCATAGTCTGCCAAGTTCCATAAGGGTAGCCTTCCTAGGTCATAAAAAAACTGGGGATTCTTCAGAGCCTTCAAATTCTCCTAGTCTTTGGAGTCTTCAACTGTTGTAGTTTCTATTATTCAGATGCACAGTAATATCTCCTTCATTCCATAGTGGTCGTGGTTGTCCGATATTTTGTACTCCTTGAAGTGGTCTCATCAGTCAAATCTTCGAGTGGTCAAAAGGGGAAAGGGGTATAGTCTCACTAAAGGGAATATTTGAATAAAATCAGAAGAGAAGAGAGGTAAAAGATCTTTTGAAGAGAAAGTTGTAGAGAAAAATCTTTCCTATGGGCTTGCCAGTTTCTAGGGTCACGTCCTATAGTCAACATGTGCTCTGATACCATCTTGTAGCGACCCGATCCGAATGGATCAAGTCTCTGTGCTTAAGTGTCATCCCTAGATCGGTATGCTGACACACACAATACTCGAAGGATTTATAACAGAGGTAAATCACATGTATAAATTAACGTAAATACTATTACCTCAATCCAAATAGCGGAAGCAACAAGGTTGTGGATTCCCATCAACACCAACGACAAAGTTGAGTGTAGAAATCGTAACCCTAACATATCACTTGCTCGTCATAAGAAACCTGCAACATGAGACGTTGCAGCCCGAAATGGGTCAGTACATTGAATGTACTGGCAAATTCACACCATAGAGAAAATGATGAACAATGGCTATCACTACATGCATATTTGGCTGGTGGTAAAGCTCTATGGTTACAGTTTTGCGTAAAGCCAATTTTTCCATACTGCAAATGAATAAATTTATTTAACTATCATGGTGGTTGTTAAACATTGAGAATGGTTGATAGCATTCTCAATCCCAATTAAAAGTAATCATTAAAACCCAACAAAATTATTTAAAGTAACATGATGAGATCAACAGGATAATCCAAGAACTAGATACTCAAGATGTCCATAACCGGGGACACGGCTAATCATGATTAGTTTGTACACTCTGCAGAGGTTTGCTCACTTTTCCCACAAGACTCGATCTCCTCCGTTGGTTTTCTCGCACTACATGGTGTTTGAGAAACGGATGACCGAGACATAGTATTTCAGAAGCGCTAGCACCTTACGTTGTGATAGACCGTACCAACCTACATCCCCTACATCTGCTAGTCTACCACTGTAAGAGTTCGCACGACTTAGTCAACTATGCCAGAGCCCATAATGGCTTGTGCCTGCACACGGAAGTTTCTAGTATGAATAATCTCATGATCCCTTTGAGCCTGAGTGGCGGTCCAAAAGAAAAACAGGCAAGTCCTGGAATACCCAGGTGCCTAGACAGGCAGGTCCTGGAATACCCAGGTGCCTCAATCCACCCAGATATGTGTTTAAGTTGCCACCTTAAGTAAACCATTAATTAACAATCTCATATCTGTCATGAAATACTCTCAAAACCCGATCCACGGCTACGAGCGTAGCATAGCAGTATTAGCATAACGTAATAGTAACTCCCAAGGGTTTGATAATAAACAGGTAATAGGTATTACCTCAACTACTTCCCATCCCACAGTTTAATTAGATCCTAATCATGCAATGTTTGAGGATTGATCTAATGCAATAAAAACTGGGTAGTAAAGAGGTATGATCAAAGTGTGAACTTGCCTGCAATGTTTATGAAGATGATTCGCACTCAAAAATCTTGATAGATCTACTCGTCACACTCCGGTCAATCTATCGTAAGCAAGCAATAGTAGCCACACATAAGCAATCACTCAGAAGATTAGAAAGATCGAAGAAGATAATTCAGGAAACATCAAAACCAAGCAAATAACTCTTGCAACATAAAACAATTTCTAACAGTACCAAAATTGTGTGAATTTGGCCTTATCAGAAAGTTTAGGTCAAGAGCTTTAATTTGCAAAAAGAATCAACTCAAACGGAGTTATAAAACTCAAGTTATGATCAAATGAAGTTTGAATTCAAATCTGGTCTAATTCAAATTTTAAATTTTTCAAAAACATGTTTGAGTTGGATTACTGGATAGATGAGATCATAACGAAGATGTGGGCGTTGGTTTCGTTGAATTTGGACAAACGAGCAAAAAGTAATGATCGTTTGAAAACCAGGGACTAATCTGTGAAGAAACTAATTACATACGGGTCCCTGACTGAAATTAAAAAGAAAAGGAAAATACTAAACAATGAACGTTCACTGCCGAACCCTAATCTATGAACGCTCACTAAACAAACTAAACTAAATAATAAACCGGAAACGAAAAAAACAAAACCGGTGAACCGGGGCGGTTCGGTTTAACTAAACCCTAAGAAATACTAAACCGATTTGTTCTAATAAACCTAACACTATGATGGCAGAGATAAAAAGAACGAATGGAGGGAGGTGCTTACAGAGGGCATGGTCGCCGGCTCAGGCGACGACTCCGGCAAGGCAGGCGAAGGCAGGGGGCGATGGGTCACGAGGCGAGGGGCGGCGGCTCTGGCGTGGGGTCGGTCGACGCTGGATGACGGGGTCGGGCAGGAGGCGATGCTGGTGGAGTTCAGGCGAACTGTGGCTCCAGCGAGGTAGCTTCGGTCATGCACGACGGTGATGAGGCGGTGGCTCCGGTGGTCCTCCGTCTCGTACGAGAGCACGGGGAGGTGCGACGCGGTAACGCGGACGTGATGGTGGTGGCGGAGGTGATCGGAAGGGGAGGGTGGAGGTGCGGCAAGGCGGCGGAGCTCGGTGAAGCTTCACGAACTCCGGCGAGATCGGAATGACTCCTTAGGGCACGGGAGATCGAGGTTTTCGCGAAAATGGGACGAGGAGGAGTTGCTGAGTATTTATAGGGGAGTTTTGTGGGCGAGGGGCAAGGCAGCGAGCGAATCCCGCGAGAGAAATCAGTCGGCGAGGCGTGCGAGGGGCGGCCTCTGTCCCTGGCGTGGAGAAGACGATGATGACAGGTGGGGTCCATGGGTCGGAGAGAGAGGGAGATGGGAAACGGATCGGATGACCGATCCGATGGGTTTCGGTGAGGCGCGTGTGGGGACTGGGCCGTGGCCTGGTTGGAGCTGGGCCGGCCCAGTCGGCGGAGAAGTTGCTTTTCTTAAACATTTTTTTCCAGGAAATAAAATAAAACCAAGATAAAATAAAACACAAAATAGTCATATAATATATCAAAAATTTTAGAAAAAGATTTTCTACAAGGTGAACATTTTTCTAGCATTAAATAAAAGACACACAAATTTAAATAATTCAAACAGTGCTCCTACTCTACTAAAATCCAGTAAAAATCATTTTAAAAATACCAAAATGAATTCAAATCTATTTCTCTCCAATTTTCTGATGTAGGGAATCATGTTACCCTAATTTCCATATATTTTATTTTTGGAGAAAAATAATTTGAATAAAACTCAAATAACCTAATATTGAAAATAATTTCAAATGGATTTTAAATTTGAGTTTCTTTGAAACTCCCAACTCATATTTCATATAATTTGAAGAAGTCATTTTATCTTCTCTCGTGAAAATCATTGAGTTGCATAAAGTTTCAGAATTGGAAATACTTTCAAATGAAGTTTAAATATTTTCAATACCCCTTGTCATTTAAATAAATGGAAGAAGTGATGTCATCTTCTCTCCAGGGTTTTGTGATGAAAAGAATTTGAATCCACGGAGATCATAAAACAAAAATGAAAGTTTGGGAAAGTCCTTTTATTCCCTCTCATTTAACTTTCAAAAGTTTCGAATTCACTCACTTTCAGTCAATCAATCAAACATTCAATCAAATCTATCTATTTATTATAACATTCCAAAATTTAGAATTTTGGGATGTTACAAAGAGTTGGGTCCTGGTTGCACCTGGGGGGAGTCCCGAGGAGGGGACAACCCACCAGGGTGCGCTAGGAGGCCCAGGCGCGCCCTTGTGGGTTGTGCCCAACTCGGGTCCCCCCCGGACCGCCTCCTTGCTCTATAAATACCCCAATATTCCAGAAACCCTAGGGGAGTCGACAAAATATTCATCCAGCCGCAGAGTCCAGAACCACCAGATCCAATCTAGACACCATCTCGGATGGGGTTCACCACCTCCATTGGTGCCTCTCCGATGATGCGTGAGTAGTTCTTTGTAGATCTTCAGGTCTGTAGTTAGTAGCTAGATGGCTTCGTCTCTCTCGCTGAATTCTGAATACAATGGTCTCTTGGAGATCCATATGATGTAACTCTTTTTGCGGTGTGTTTGTTGGGTTCTGATGAACTTCGCGTTTTCATTTATATCTTTTTATATCCATGAAAGTTATTTGAGTTTCTTTGATCTCTTATAGCCTCGTATTTCTTCTCTGATATTTGGGTTTTGTTTGGACAACTTGATCTATCTATCTTGCAATGGGAAGAGGTGCCCGGTAGTGGGTTTCTTCACTGAGGGAAATACCATCCTCATTGTGCTGCATCATCCCTTCCTCTTTGGGGAAATACCGACGTAGTCCTAGCAGACAGGAGCTTTTCTGGCGCTATAGTCAGAGAGCGATCAAAAGGAATTTTTGGCGCCGTTGCCGGGGAGGATCTTCAACATAACTAGGTTCCTAATAAAAAATCTCATCTCTTCGCAATTTACATTATTTGTCATTTGCCTCTCATTTTCCTCTCCCCCACTTCACAAAAATTTGTCGTTTTATTCACCTTTATTTTTCCGTTCACCATTTTCTTGCCAGATCTGTTTTCTGAGTGCAGTCTTGTTGTGTAGTCATCATGACCCAAGATAACACCAAGTTATGTGATTTTTCAAATACCAACAACAATGATTTTATTGGCACTGCGCTTGCTCCTCCCGCCACTAGTGCGGAAACTTGTGATATTAATACCGCTTTGCTGAATCTTTTTATGGAAGACCAATTTTCCGGTACCCCTAATGAGAATGTCACGTCCCATCGTAATACCTTCATGGAATTATGCGATATGCAAAATAAAAAGGATGTGGACAATGATGTGGTTAAGATGAAATTATTTCCGTTTTCTTTGTGTGATTCTGCAAAAATTTGGTTCTCTTCTTTGCCTCGCAATAGTATTGATTCTTGGAATAGGGGCAAAGATGCTTTTATCACTAAGTATTTTCCGCCCGCAAAAGTTATTTCCCTTAGAACCCAGATCATGGATTTCATGCAACTTGAACATGAGCATGTTGCACAATCTTGGGAAAGGATGAAAATTATGCTAAGGAATTGCCCAACTCATGGATTAAATCTTTGGATGATCATACAAAATTTTTATGCGGGGTTGAATTTTGTTTCTCATAATCTTTTAGATTCTGCCGCGGGTGGTACTTTTATGGAAATTACTTTGGGTTAGGCCACCAAATTGCTTGATAATATCATGGCAAAGTATTCACAATGGCATACCGAAAGAGCTCCTACTAGTAAAAAGGTTAATTCGGTTGAAGAAATTTCTTCTTTGAGTGATGAAGTTGATGCTCTTATGAAATTGGTTGCTAGTAAAAGTGCTCCTATTGATTTTAATGATATGCCTTTGTGTACTTTGATTGGAAAAATAGTGATGCCATTGATGTGAATTTTATCTCTCGAAATAATTTCAATAACAATGCTTATAGAGGTAATTTTAATCCTAGGCCTTTTCCTAGTAATTCCTCTAACAATTATGGTAATTCCTATGGAAATCAATCTTACAATAATAATAGGAACACCTCTAATCTTGAGAATAATATTAAAGAATTTATCAACATGCAAAAAGTTTTTAACACTTCCATAGAAGAAAAATTGAATAAGATTGATGATTTATCTAGAAGTGTTGATAGAATTGCTCATGATGTGGAAAACCTCAAGATGATTTTTTTTGCTAAGGTTGATGAATCAATCAACGCTATTTATGTCTCTATGGATGAAGGTAAGAAAAGAACTTCTATGCTTAGAGCTAAAAGAGAATTTTTAGAGAAAGCGTTTTCTAGTGATTATTCTTGCAAAAATGATGAAGATCTTAAAATGATTGGTCTTTCTTCTATTGATTCCTTGTTTAGTAAAGATAAGATTGATGAAAAAGGGACTGGATAAGAGTCAACTTTAGGTAGGAGGCGTCCCAATATTTCAGAGGGTGAAAATCCTGTTGAGAAAATTGATAAAAGTGGGTTTGGAGAGGTCAAAACTTTAGCTAGTGATGCACCCACTATTTTGGATTACAAAGACTTTAATTATGGTAGTTGCTCTTTGATTGATCGTATTTCTTTGTTGCAATCCATGCTAAATTCACCCCATGCTTATGAACAAAACAAAGCTTTTACTAAACATATTGTTGATCCTATGATGAAAGCTTTGGAAGAAAAGTTGGAACTAGAAGTTTCAATTCCTAGAAAATTGCATGATGAATGGGAACCTACTATCAAAGTCAAGATTAAAAATTATGAGTTTTTTTGCTTTGTGTGACTTGGGTGCTAGTGTTTCTACAATTCCGAAATCTTTATGTGATGTGCTTGGTCTTACCGATCTTGAAGAATGTTCTTTGAATTTGCACTTGGCGGATTCTACTATTAAAAAGCCTATGGTAAGAATTAATTATGTTCTTATTCTTGCAAATAGGAACTATGTGCCCATATATTTTATTGTTCTTGATATTGATCGCAATCCGTCTTGATCATTTTTATGCACTATTGGTGTCGTGATTGATATGAAAGAAGGCAATATCAAGTTTCAATTTCCTTTGAGGAAGGTTATGGAACACTTTCCTAGAACAAAAATCAGGCCACCTTATCAATCAATCATGAGGGCATCTTATGGATCTCGAACCAAAGAAGACAAAACTTAGATCCTTGCTTTACTCCTAGCTAAGGGCGTAAAACTATAGCGCTTGTTGGGAGGCAACCCAATGAATAAAATTTATTTTTGCTTTTTGCTTTCTGTTCTTGTGTGTTTACACAATTATGCTACTGGTATGATTGTATTTTTTGTGTTTTAATTAGTGTTTGTGCCAAGTAAAGCCTATAGGATCTTCTTGGGTGATAGTTGTTTTATCTTGCTGAAAAACACAGAAATTTGTGCTCATGAAAACAATTGTTAAAATTCACCAAAACATGATAAAATGTCAATTATTTTTGAAGAAGATTAATATACAAATTACCCAGGTCGTCCTATTTTGGTAGAATTTTTTGAGTTACATAAGTATTCGGAAAAGTCATATTACTACAGACTGTCTGTTTTGACAGATTCTGTTTTCTTTGTGGTGTGTGCTTATTTTGATGGCTCTATGGTTTTCTTTGATGAGTTTTTGCCATAGAAAAGTTGGAATACAATAGAACTAATACAAAAACAAAATATGAATTGGTTTGATACAACACTTATAGTAGTAGTTTGCTTTCTTATACTAACGGATCTCATGAAGGTTTTGTTGAGTTTTGTGTGCTTGAAGTTTTCAAGTTTGGGATTTTTACATCTGTGCCCCTGGTTCCTTAGCCATACTCATTCATCCCCACGCTCTTAACTTTTGCTCATTTTTCCCCACTCCCTTGCCCGAAACCCACAGAATTGGTCACAAACGGTGGATGCCGTTGGGTCAATGCTTTGACCGTTAACTCTGACGAGTGGGGCCGCGCTAACTGTGTCGCCCGTTGGACCTGGTGAGTGGGGCCGCAGCGGACGGTGTCGCGGTTAGCCCGTTGGGCCGTGGTTAGACTTGGGTCGTGCGTGCGCCTCATCGACAAAAGCCTGTTATGCATGCACGACATGTCCAGCTAGCCTGCATGCATGCACGTAGCTAGTCTACTGATACGTCTCCAACGTATCTATAATTTTTGATTGTTCCATGCTATATTGTATTCTCTTTTGGATGTTAATGGGCTTTATTACACACTTTTATATTATTTTTGGGACTAACCTATTAACCGGAGGCCCAACCCAAATTGTTGTTTTTTGCCTATTTCAGTGTTCCGCAGAAAAACAATATCAAACAGAGTCCAAATGGAATGAAACCTTCAGGAACGTGATTTTCGGAACAAATGTGATCCAGGGGACTTGGAGTCTATGTCAAGAAATCAACCAGGAGAGCATGAGGCAGGGGGCGCGCCTACCCCCTAGGCGCGCCCTCCACCCTCGTGGGGCCCACGTTGCTCCACTGACGTACTTCTTCCTCCTATATATACCTACGTACCCCCAAACAATCAGACACGGAGCCAAAAACCTAATTCCACCGCCACAACCTTCTGTACCTGTGAGATCCCATCTTGGAGCCTTTCCGGCGCTCCGCCGGAGGGGGCATTTATCACGGAGGGCTTCTACATCAACACCATAGCCTCTCCGATGATGTGTGAGTAGTTTACCTCAGACCTTCGGTCCATGGTTATTATCTAGATGGCTTCTTCTCTCTCTTTGGATCTCAATACAAAGTTCTCCACGATTCTTGTGGAGATCTATTCGATGTAATCTTCTTTTGCGGTGTGTTTATTGATACCGATGAATTGTGGGTTTATGATCAAGTTTATCTATGAACAATATTTGAATCTCTTCTGAATTCTTTTATGTATGATTGGTTATCTTTGCAAGTCCCTTCGAAATATCAGTTTGGTTTGGCCTACTAGATTGATCTTTCTTGCAATGGGAGAAGTACTTGGCTTTGGGTTCAATCTTGCAGTGTCCTTTCCCAGTGACAGCAGAGGCAGCAAGGCACATATTGTATTGTTGCCATCGAGGATAACAAGATGGGTTTATATCATATTGCATGAGTTTATCCCTCTACATCATGTCATATTACATAAAGCATTACTCTGTTCTTATGAACTTAATACTCTAGATGCATGCTGGATAGCGGTCGATGTGTGGAGTAATAGTAGTAGATGGAGGCAGGAGTCGGTCTACTTGTCACGGACGTGATGCCTATATACATGATGATACCTAGATATTCTCATAACTATGCTCAATTCTATCAATTGGTCAACAGTAATTTGTTCACCCACCGTAATACTTATGCTCTTGAGAGAAGCCACTAGTGAAACCTATGGCCCTCGGGTCTATTTTCCATCATATTAATCTTCCAACACTTAGTTATTTTTATTGCCTTTTATTTTACTTTGCATCTTTATCATAAAAATACCAAAAATATTATCTTATCATATCTATCAGATCTCACTCTCGTAAGTGACCGTTGAGGGATTGACAACCCCTTTATCGCGTTGGTTGCGAGGTTCTTATTTTTTTGTGTAGGTGTGAGGGACTCGTGCGTGATCTCCTACTGTATTGATACTTTGGTTCTCAAAAACTGAGGGAAATACTTACGCTACTTTACTGCATCACCCTTTTCTCTTCAAGGGAAAACCAACGCAGTGCTCAAGAGGTAGCAAGAAGGATTTCTGGCGCCGTTGCCGGGGAGTCTACGCAGAAGTCAGGACATACCAAGTACCCATCACAAACTCTTATCCCTCGCATTACATTATTTGTCGTTTGCCTCTCGTTTTCCTCTCCCCCACTTCACCCTTGTCGTTTTATTCGCCTTCTTTTTCGTTTGCCTTTTTCTCGCCAGATTTATTGTTTGCTTGTGTTACCATGTGCCTTCTATTTGCTTGCATCTTTGCTTGCTAAAGATCTATTGATATGGATCCACTTAAAGTGTTCTACTTGGATCATCTTTGATCCTTATGCGCTCGTGCTGACACCCCAACTAGTCTAGTTGATGGGAAATCTTTAGATGAGCATGCTCATTTTGTGCGTCATCGTTTGTCTGAAAAGGGGAAGCTCTTATGGTATCAAATAAATAGTTTGCTATTCTATGATTGGAATATTTGTGAAATTTATGATTTTACTTGTTGCTCTAAGAACCCTAAAAAACACCTTCACTACCTATGTGAGTTTAATGATAAGGAAATCTTATCTTCTTATGGAAAGGGTGTTTATAGTTACTATGATATTGAACAAACTGAAGAATTTTTCATTTTTAAGGGTGCTCATGAAGTTGCTTCTTTGATTGAAAAGTATGATATTACTCTCTACAAATCTGAAAATTCTGACATACTTAAATATTGCTATGAAAACTATGCTCATAATGCCTATGTTAAGGAATTTATTGAGAGAATGACCGTTGCTTTGGAAGAAAATAATGATATGCATGAATCTATAGATAATTATGATTCCGATGATTTGAGTGAAATATCCCTTGATAAACATGATGCTTGCTATTCTTGTGGCCGTGATGACAATATTTATGAAGACAAATTTGCTATAGTTCCTTATGTTAAACTTGAGATCGTTGCTATTGCACCCTTACTTGATAGTTACTTGAATAAAAAGCATGATTGCAATGATTTTACTATAAATTCTCTTGATGTCAATTGTGTTAATAATATGCAAAACCCTAAGCTTGGGGATGCTAGTTTTGCTATGTCTACTACTTGTTGCAATGATCATGATTGGGGTGATTCTTCATATGATCTTGAAAATTTATTTAAGCCCCATGATGAATATGAGATTGATAATAATGTTTGCAATAGTATTAAAAGTGGGTTTGGAGAGGTCATGACTTTAGTTAATGATAATCCCACTATTTTGGAAGAGTGTCAACTTTGCATGCATGTGATCGAGTTAAGAATATATTATGTGATAGCTATTTTGTTGAATTTGCCTATGATCCTACATGTAATTATTATGAGAGAGGAAAATATGGTTGTAGAAATTTTTATCTTACTAAATTACCTCTCGTCATGTTGAGATTGCTTTTGTTTCTTTCTTCTTCCTTGCATATGCTAGATCCTGCTCGGCTTGATAATTTGTTTGCCTATAAGATGCCTGTGCATAGGAAGTATGTTAGACTTAGATGCGTTTGTCACGTGTTTTATGATGCTCTCTTTGCGCTTCAATTCTTTTCTTTCATGTGAGCATCATTAAAATTATCTATGCCTAGCTAGGTGCGTTAAACGATAGCACTTGTTGGGAGGCAACCCAATTTTATTTTTTGTTTTTTTTTGCTTTTTGCTTCTGTTTAGGAATAAATATTTGATCTAGCCTCTGGTTAGATTTGTTTTTATGTTTTAATTAGTGTTTGTGCCAAGTTAAACCTATAGGATCTTCTTGGATGATAGTTATTTGATCTTGCTGAAAATTTCAGAGACTTTATGTTCACGAAAACAATTGTTAAAAATCAGCAGAACGTGATAAAATACTGATTCCAATTTAAGTAGATCAATAAACAAATTTTCTAGGTCTTCCTATTTTGGTAGATTTTTCTGAGTTCCATAAGTTTGCGTTAGTTACAGATTACTACAGACTGTTCTATTTTTGACAGATTCTGTTTTTCGCGTGTTGTTTGCTTATTTTGATGAATCTATGGCTAGTAAAAGGGTTTATAAACCATAGAGAAGTTGGAATATAGTAGGTTTAACACCAATATAAATAAATAATGAGTTCATTACAGTACCTTGAAGTGGTATTTTGCTTTCTTTCGCTAATGGAGCTCACGAGATTTTCTGTTAAGTTTTGTGTTGTGAAGTTTTCAAGTTTTGGGTAAACGATTTGATGGATTATGGAACAAGGAGTGGCAAGAGCCTAAGCTTGGGGATGCCCATGGCACCCCAAGATAATCTAAGGACACCAAAAAGCCAAAGCTTGGGGATGCCCATGGCACCCCAAGATAATCTAAGGACACCAAAAAGCCAAAGCTTGGGGATGCCCATGGCACCCCAAGATAATCTAAGGACACCAAAAATCCAAAGCTTGGGGATGCCCCCGAAGGCATCCCCTCTTTCGTCTTCGTCCATCGGTAACTTTACTTGGAGATATTTTTTATTCACCACATGATATGTGTTTTGCTTGGAGCGTCTTGTATGATTTGAGTCTTTGCTTTTAGTTTACCACAATCATCCTTGATGTACAAACCTTTTGAGAGAGACACACATGATTCGGAATTTTAGAATACTCTATGTGCTTCACTTATACTTTTTGAGCTATATACTTTTTGAGCCATATACTTTTTGCTCTAGTGCTTCACTTATATCTTTTAGAGCACGGTGGTGGATTTGTTTTATAGAAACTACTGTTCTGTCATGCTTCACTTATATTATTTTGAGAGTCTTACAAAACAGCATGGTAATTTGCTTAAATTGATAAATTAGTCCTAAATTAATAAGCATCCAAGATTAGTAAAAATTATCTTATGAGTGTGTTGAATACTATGAGAAGTTTGGTGCTTGATAATTGTTTTGGGATATAAAGATGGTGATATTAGAGTCATGCTAGTTGAGTAGTTGTGGATTTGAGGAATACTTGTGTTAAAGTTTATGATTCCCGTAGCATGCACGTATGGTGAACCGTTATGTGATGAAGTCGGAGCATGATTTATTTATTGATTGTCTTCCTTATGAGTGGCGGTCGGGGACGAGCGGTGGTATTTTCCTACCAATCTACCCCCCTAGGAGCATGCACGTAATACTTTGCTTTGATAACTTGTAGATTTTTGCAATAATTATATGAGTTCTTTATGACTAATGTTGATTCCATGGATTATACGCACTCTTTTCCTTCCACCATTGCTAGCCTCTCTAATACCACACACTTTTCGCCGGTATCATACACCCACCATATACCTTCGTCAAAACTGCCACCATACCTACCTATTATGGCATTTCCATAGCCATTCTGAGATATATTGCCATGCAACTTACCACCGTTTCGTTTACTATGACACGCTCCATCATTGTCATATTGCTTCGCATGATCATGTAGTTGACATCGTATTTGTGGCAAAGCCACCGTTCATAATTCCTTCGTACATGTCACTCTTGATTCATTGCATATCCCGGTACACCGCCGGAGGCATCCACATAGAGTCATATTTTGTTCTAAGTATTGAGTTGTAAGTAAATAAAAGTGTGATGATCATCATTTTTAGAGCATTGTCCCAAGTGAGGAAAGGATGATGGAGACTATGATTCCCCCACAAGTCGGGATGAGACTTCGGACGGAAAAAAAAAGAAAAAAAGAGGCCATAAAAAAAGAGAAAAGGCCCAAATAAAAAAATGAATGAGAGAAAAAGAGAGAAGGGACAATGTTACTATCCTTTTACCACACTTGTGCTTTGAAGTAGCACCATGATCTTCATAATAGAGAGTTTCCTATAATATCACTTTCATATACTAGTGGAAATTTTCATTATAGAACTTGGCTTGTATATTCCAATGATGGGCTTCCTCAAAATGCCCTAGGTCTTCATGAGCAAGCGAGTTGGATGCACACCCACTTAGTTTCTTTTGTTGAGCTTTCATATACTTATAGCTCTAGTGCATCCGATGCATGGCAATCCCTACTCACTCACATTGATATCTATTAATGGGCATCTCCATAGCCCGTTGATACGCCTAGTTGATGTGAGACTATCTTCTCCTTTTTTCGCTTCTCCACAACCACCATTCTATTCCACATATAGTGCTATATCCATGGCTCACGCTCATGTATTGCGTGAAGATTGAAAACGTTTGAGAACACCAAAAGTATGAAACAATTGCTTGGCTTGTCATCGGGGTTGTGCGTGATTTAATTACTTTGTGTGGTGAAGATAGAGCATAGCCAGACTATATGATCTTGTAGGGATAACTTTCTTTGGCCATGTTATTTTGAGAAGACATAATTGTTTGGTTAGTATACTTGAAGTATTATTATTTTTATGTCAATATTAAACTTTTATCTTGAATCTTTCGGATCTGAATATTCATACCACAATTAAGGGAATTACATTGAAAATTATGCTAAGTAAGCATTCCACATCAAAAATTCTGTTTTTATCATTTACCTACTCGAGGACGAGCAGGAATTAAGCTTGGGGATGCTTGATATGTCTCCAACGTATCTATAATTTTTTATTGTTCCATGCTATATTATATTCTGTTTTGGATGTTAATGGGCTTTATTATACACTTTTATATTATTTTTGGGACTAACCTATTAACCGGAGGCCCAACCCAAATTGCTGTATTTTGCCTATTTCAGTGTTTCGTAGAAAAAGAATATCAAACGGAGTCCAAACGGAATGAAACCTTCGGGAACATGATTTTCGGAACAAACATGATCCACATGACTTGGAGTCTACGTAAAGAAATCAACCAGGAGAGCACGAGGAAGGGGGCGCGCCTACCCCCTGGGCGCGCCCTCCACCCTCGTGGGGCCCATGTTGCTCCACTGATGTACTTCTTCCTCCTATATATACCTACGTACCCCCAAACTATCAGACACGGAGCCAAAAACCTAATTCCACCACCGCAACCTTCTGTACCCGTGAGATCCCATCTTGGGGCCTTTTTCGGCGCTTTGCCGGAGGGGGCATTGATCACGGAGGGCTTCTACATCAACACCATAGCCTCTCCGATGATGTGTGAGTAGTTTACCTCATACCTTCGGGTCCATAGTTATTAGCTAGATGGCTTCTTCTCTCTCTTTGGATCTCAATACAAAGTTCTCCACGATTCTTGTGGAGATCTATTAGATGTAATCTTCTTTTGTGGTGTGTTTGTTGAGACCGATGAATTGTGGGTTTATGATCAAGTTTATCTATGAACAATATTTGAATCTCTTCAGAATTCTTTTATGTATGATTGGTTATCTTTGCAAGTCTTTTCGAATTATCAGTTTGGTTTGTGTCGGTGGGAAACGACACCTATGGGATCACGAGAATCCCTTTCTACGGTTGCAGGGCGCGGGGGTCGTGAGAAGAGCGGATCGAGCAGGCAGTACACGGTTCCTTTATCCAGGTTTGGGCCGCGGAGATGCTTAAAACCCTACTCCTGCTTTGGTGGATTATATGCTTGTGTTCTTGAGCTAGCTATGGGGCGTGAGGAGCTCCAAAAAGCCGAATCCTCCTCCTGGTCGCCTAGGGCCTCCTTTTATAGGGAAAGGGGCTGCCACAGTGGCACATAGGAGGTGGAAAGGGTACAGTGGTACGAGGTTATCCCTCGCATTACATGACAAGGCGCATTAAATGCGCCTTTGCTTAGGTGTCCCTGTTTTATCGGGGGCGGGGGAGTGCCCCGTCTCGTCCGTCGCCGCTCTTTCCCATGTCGACACGCGCCCTGGCCAGCGGTGCCTGCGATGCCATGTAGGCGGGCAGGTAGCGTGAGGTGGCGCAGCGGTGGGTCTCCACGAGGATCTGCATGCCGCCACGTAGGTGCCTGCCTAGCTGGTTGGGTCGGCAGCCGCATGTGAACGGTGGTGGAGGTGTGACTGGCGCGGGCCCGATGGTGGCCCCGCGGGTGTCCTTGGCAAGGGCCTTGCCGCGGCCCCGGCAAGGGTCTTGCCGGGGTCCTGACAAGGGTCTTGCCGTGGCGTCTGCTATCATCCCCGGCAAGGCTCTTGCCGGGTGAGGGAGTCCTGGATTAGGGGGTGTTCGGATAGCCGAACTATACCTTCAGCCGGACTCCAGGACTATGAAGATACAAGATTGAAGACTTCGTCCCGTGTCCGGAAGGATCTTTTCTTGGCGTGGAAGGCAAGCTGGGCGTGCGGATATTCAAGATCTCCTACCGATGTAACCGACTCTGTGTAACCCTAACCCTATCCGGTGTCTATATAAACCGGAGGGTTGTAGTCCGTAGGACAGAACCATCATCATACACAATCATACCATAGGCTAGCTTCTAGGGTTTAGCCTCCTTGATCTCGTGGTAGATCTACTCCTGTACTACCCCTATCATCAATATTAATCTAGCAGGAGTAGGGTTTTACCTCCGGCCCGAACCTGGGTAAAATAAAGTGTCCCTTGTCTCCTGTTACCATCCGACCTTGACGCACAGTTCGGGACCCCCTACCCGAGATCCGCCGGTTTTGACACCGACACCGGGGGCCTTGTGGTTTTCCTTGGCTGGGATCCGGCCAAGGATCATCATCTTCTAAAGTGTGCATCTGGTCTTGAATGTCTTCACAAAGATCTGCATACCACCACGGGGATGCCTCCCGAATCCTTGCCCCATGGGGGCAGTGGACTCAAGGGTGACCCGCTCCGTAGGCGTGTGGCGAGCTGCCACGGCAAGGGTCTTGCCGGGTTGGTAAAAACCACCTCCCGCAAGGATCTTGCCGGGGAGGGGGGGCGCTTCGTCCCCTTTGCTCCTTGTGGTCTTGGCGTCGTTCTGCTCCTCTTTGACTTTGGCCTCACCTCGGTTCTACCTCCCTTGCCGGGCTTGGTGCGGCGGCGCCCGTGGCTCAGACTGCCCGTGCACAGTCATAGGGTACAAAAAGTGTACCCCCCTTTTTGTACACCGACAGGAGCCCCCGGGCCTGGGCCACACATGAGCGCTACGCGTTGTTGGGCCAGGCCCAAGAACAGTGCGCGGGCAGGCAGGGCGGTCTTTTTTACCGTGGTAAGTTTCTTCGCGCGCTGCGCCTCCCATGCTTCCCGCGCGTGGCGCGGCGTGGGGAGGCGGGCGTGATGTGGGTGGCGTGCGTGGGGCTGAGCTCCGCATGCATGCGTCACGTCATAGTAAAGGAGGCAGTTCGCGCCTTCCCCATAAACGGAGGGAGGCGTGGAGACGCGGTCCATTTACTGGACGGGGCCGAGGCGTGGTCTTCGAGGCGTCCACTCCACACGATCACAGGGTGGGGAGAGGTCGCCTCATCCGTCGCCTTGGTTCTGCACGCCTGCCACGCGGCTTCCATGCGCTTGGGGTGGCGAACGGTGGAGGCGGAAAATCGGGCCTTCGTGGGCCGAGGCAGTGGGTCGGTCCCAGTTCCCTGCGCCTTCTGCATCTTGATTGGCTGAGCGGGGCGGCCGAGCCCCCACCCCGTTCCTTTATAAGGAGCAGGAGGGGGAGGATGGCGGCCCGCATTCTTTCATCTCCTCTTTCCTTCAACTTCTGCTCCCCTCCCTCTCTTTCGCCATGGAGAAAGGGCACTCTGGTCCTTCAACGGTGGCGACGAGGGTCGCCGCTCGACAATGCGTTCCTCCTTCTCCGGCACCTGCGGTGGCAGAGCCTGCCGCGAGGGGAAGGGGGAGAGGGCGAGGCCGTGGGCGAGGCCAAGGCGCTCGGGGGAGAGGAGGACGGGGCGGCACGCCGGCTTTGCCTCCGCCAGCAGTTCCTCTCCGCATGGAGGGCCACGTTGGGGACGACCCTTGTGAGTTCCTCGTCAGGCTGCGGCGGCCGCCTCGCCGTCGTCTTTGTCTCCCGACTCCATTTGCGAGTGAGATGGAGTTGGACCCGCCCGAGACACCGAGGCTACACATGAGGGGCTGTGGAATCAGCGGTACGCGAGTCCGCGCCGACTTCCCAGCCCCTAATGTGATGTATCTTGGTCGAGGGTGGAAGACGTTCGCCCGTATCCACCGTCTGATGGAGGGGCTCACCCTCCATTTTAAGAAGATGGAGGGCGGTCTCCTCTCCGTCAAGGTCTTCGGGTGCTTCGAGACTCGGGCAAGGTCCTGCGTGGAGAGCTCCTCTGATAGCGAGGACTCCTCCTCGAGCGAGAGTGATGAGGAGGACAGCGGCAACGACGATGAGGGTAGCGGGCGGCAGGATGACGGGTCTGACTAGGTGTCGGGCGTCGCTCCGTGCGGCACCGGCAATCCCATCATCCGTGTCGCCGGCTCCTTGAACTTCTCGGGGTCGTCTCCTTGGGCGGCTGGCGTAGGGAGGCTGCGGAAGAGGAAGAGGGCGGGCGACAAGGCCGTCAACTCGGAGTACGTGGGCACGACGCCTTCGACGCGTGCTGACGTCCTGCCGCCTCGTCTTTGAGCTCTGCCTCCGGCGCTGCCATCACCATCCAGCCTTCGGACGACCACCGAGATGTTCTCTTGGTGTCTTCTGCCACCCGTAGCTTGCCTAGGCGCCCCTTTTGCCCTTCTCGCCTCCTTGACCTACCTCCTGAAGAGAGGGACAAGAAAGGGATTACGGGCACCTTATCTCTTTTTAGTTTGTAAGCCTTCGGGCCTTAGCTGAATTTAAAGCTTGTAATCCCATCATTCATGTTTTTCATTCTCCATGAACTGTACCTGAGTGGAATGTTTTTAATGAAAAAGGGGATGCTTGCCGGGTCACTTGTCTTGCGGGTGGAACCCACGTCAAGGGGCAAAACCCTTGATATCTTTAAGATAGACACTACCTTGCCTGGCAGCAGGCTCTGCCGTCTTCCCACGTCGCTCGACCTTTCTCACGCTTTCGGCGGAGGCAGGGATGAGGCGGGTTCAGGCTCCTCGTTTCGTCCCTTTGCTGCCGCGACTACGACCAAACCTGGCCCCAGGAACGAGCCCTAGGGCCTAGAGTTAGGGGAGCACGGTAGCTTTAGGAAGAAACGAGGTTTCACATACCTCAGTCCATAAAAGAATGCATGATAAGGGATGAAAAACTTATCTGAGATTGCAGCCCCCGGCAACTCTGGTTCGCCGTGGGTGAATCTTTGTACTTGCAGTCCCCGGCAACACTGGCTCGCCGGGGTCCGGATGCTGGTCCGTCCCTCTTCTTCCCCTTCTTTTTTTATCCTCAAGTGATCCGGCAAGGATGTCCGAGCTCTGCAAACCAAAGGAGACAAAAGAGCGGAAAAGAGACGCACACTCGACCTCTAAGCTAGGGGTTAGCCGCCGCTGAGCACTATCAACCCTAACCAAGGACGAGACTCGATCTAGCATGCATGCTATAACTTAGGGCGCCAGTGCTTTATTTATGCTCAGGGTCTGCGCCTGGCTTTGTACAAAGGGTTACATGCATCATCGGCAATGCTTGTACAAAAGGTGGCTTGCCGGGAGGCCCGACAAGCCGCGCCTTATGGGTGAAACTTGCGAAGATGCTCGATGTTCCAGGAGTTACTCACCAGAACGACATCTTCGGTCTCCAGGCGGACTGCGCGGGGCCTGGTGACTCGTTTTACCCGATAAGGGCCTTCCCACTTTGGCATCAACTTGTTGGAATTCTTGGCCGATTGAACGCGCCGAAGAACAAGGTCGCCTTCCTTAAGGCTTCAGGCATGAACCTTGCGGCTATGGTAGCGGTGCAAGGCTTGCTGGTAGCGTGCTGCTCTCACAGCCGCCCGAAGACGATCTTCCTCAAGGAGCAGTGCGTCGTCTTGGCGCAGTTGCTCTTGCTCAAGCTCATCATAAGCGAGCACTCGAGATGACCCGCATACGAGTTCAGTGGGGATAACTACTTCTGCCCCATATACCAGGGCAAAGGGTGTCTGGCCGATGGCTCGATTTGGTGTCGTCCTGATTGACCAAAGAACCGTCGGCAACTCATCAATCCAGTGCCTTCCGCTCTTGTGCAGCCTGTCAAAGGTCTTGGTCCTTAAGCCTCGCAACACTTCAGCATTTGCCCTCTCAGCCTGCCCGTTGCTCCGTGGATGAGCGACGGAAGCGAAACAGACCTTGCTACCGAGGTCCTGAGTATATTGCATGAAGGTGCGGCTTGTGAACTGCGTACCGTTGTCGGTGATGATCCGGTTGGGTACACCGTAACGGCACACTAGCCCCTTGAAGAACTTGACGGCCGACTGAGCTATGACCTTCCTCACCGCCTCCACTTCTGGCCACTTTGTGAACTTGTCGATGGCCACGTACAAGTACTCAAAGCCCCCGACAGCGCGGGGGAAGGGGCCCAGTATGTCGAGCCCCCAGACCGAGAAGGGCCAGGAGAGAGGAATGGTTTGAAGGGCTTGAGCTGGTTGATGAAGCTTTCTTGAATGGAACTGACATGCCTCACACCTGGTGACGAGTGTCGTTGCATCCTGGAGGGCGGTGGGCCAGAAGAAACCCTGCCGGAATGCCTTGCCGGCAAGGGCTCTCGACCCAATGTGGGATCCACATATGCCTCCATGTATCTCTGCCAACAGCTCCAGTCCTTCCTCTCGAGGGATGCACTTCAATTTCACACCGTTCGCTCTCTTCCTGTACAGGACGTCATCGACGAACTGGTACATGGCAGAGCGACGGGCTACTTTTTCCGCTTCTTCCTGCTCCTCAGGAAGCTCCCCTGTCTGGAGGAATCGGACGGTATGCTGTGCCCACGCTGGAGCCTGAGGCTTGACGGCGAGGACTAAAGGCATTTCCTCCACTATAGGGGCGGCCGTCTCGACGGCAAGAGCTTGGCGTCCTGCCGGAGCTAGCCGTCCCGTGGCGGGTTCAGTGTCCTCGGCAACATCCTTGCCGGCGGCTCCGGGGAGCTCGGCGGGAAAGTACTTGTCGGGTCCTGATTTCCTTCTCTTGTTCTGCTCTGTTGATGGATCAACGGATGGCTAAGTTAGCTGAAGCACAAAGGTACCTGGTTCCACAGGTAGCTTGAGGGCAGCGCACTTCGACAGGTAATCGGCGATATCGTTCTCCGTTCGAGGAACGTATTCAGCCTGGATACCGTCGAAACGCTCTTCCAGCTTTCTCACTTCATCAACGTAGGCCTTCATCAACGGGCTCTGGTAATCCTTATTGACTTGCTTGACGACAAGCTGCGAGTCGCCCCTGACGATGAGCTTTTTGATTCCGAGGTCCGCCGCAATCCTAAGACCGGCAAGCAACCCTTCGTATTCCGCCGTGTTGTTTGTTGACACCTCTCTGGGGAAGTGCATCTGGATCACGTACTTGAGGTGCTCTCCGGTGGGGGCGACGAGCAGTATGCCAGCCCCGGCACCCTGGAGGGAGAAAGCCCCATCAAAGTACATAATCCAATCGCAACTTGCCTCCTTGCCGGGGAGTGCAGTCTCTTGGGCTTCTTCGTCAGGTGTGGCGGTCCATTCTGCAATGAGCTCTGCCAGGACTCGGCTCTGGATCGTCGAGGTACTTTCGAACTTGAGGCCAAAGCTGGACAGCTCCAGTGCCCATTCCACAATCCTCCCCGTCGCATCTGGGTTGTGCAATATCCACTGCAGGGGAGGCGAGTGATGACAGTGATCCCGTGCGCCTGGAAGTAGTGACGCAGCTTCCTCGAGGCCATGAGAAGGCCGAAGAGCAGTTTCTGCACACCGGAGTACCTCGACCTAGCCCCCTGCAAGAGGGAGCTAATGAAGTAGACCGGGTGCTGCATCACTTTCTTCTTTGGCGGCACCTCGACCAACCGTGTCGCCTCCGCACTGGTAGTGTCGGGCTCTGTTGCTGCCATTATCTCGTCATCGACCTTCCTCTGCGCCACTAGCGCGGTGCCGATCACCTGGTTCGTTGCCGCTAAGTATAGCAGCAACAACACCTAGGGCCTGGGCCCGCCTTGTAATGTCGCTTCGGCTTATGGTGTCCACTCCACCGGGCCCGCCTTTTTCAGGATCTTGAAAAAGGGAAGGGCGCGCTCGGCGGACTTGGATATGAATCTACCCAGGGCAGCGACGCAACCGGCGAGCCGGCGCACGTCCTTGATCCGCCTGGGTGCTTCAATCTTCTCTATAGCTTTGATCTTGTCCGGGTTGGCCTCTATCCCCCGCTGCGACACAAAGAACCCGAGAAGCTTGCCGGACGGGACGCCAAAGACGCACTTCTCAGGGTTCAGCTTGAGGTTGTTCTTGCGCAGATTTGCAAACATCTCCCGCAAATCTGATATGAGGGTGGCCCTGTCCTTGGTTTTGACCACGATGTCATCCATATAAGCCTCCATATTTCTATGGAGCTGGGGCTCAAAACCAATCTGGACCGCCCTCGCAAACGTCGATCCAGCACTCTTCAACCCAAAAGGCATCCGTATGAAACAATATGTACCACATGGGGTGATGAACGCTGTTTTCTTTTCGTCTTCTTTCGTCATGAAGATCTGGTGGTAGCCGGAGTAGGCATCGAGGAATGACAGCAGATCACACCCAGCCGTGGAGTCAACAATCTGGTCGATGCGCGGCAACGGGAAGGGGTCTTTAGGACAAGCCTTATTGATATCTGTGTAATTGATACACATCCTCCACTTCCCATTCGCCTTGTGCACTACGACCGGATTGGCCAACCACGTCGGATGGAGCACTCCTCTTACCAAACCTGCTGCCTCCAGTTTCTGGATTTCTTCTGTGATGAACTCTTGCCGTTCCAAAGATCGCTTTCTGACCTTCTGCTTGACGGGCCGCGCATGAGGACAGACAGCAGGGTGGTGCTCAATCAACTCCCTGGGAACGCCGGGGATGTCGGAAGCTTGCCATGCAAACACATCGACATTCACCCGCAGGAAGGTGACGAGCGCGTCTTCCTATTTGTCGTCAAGGGTGGAGCTTATGGTGAAAGCTCCTCCCGTGCCGTCCTCGTTGACGGAAACCTTCTTGGTTCCCGGGGGCATGGCCCTGGACCTCTTGCTTCCGCCGGCGGAGCTCTCTGGCACGTCCTCGATGACAGCGCTACACTCCAAAGAGGTGCGCTTGCCGGAGTGGGTGTCCGAGGTCTCACCGGCCTTCTTCTTCTTCCCCCCCGCCTCGGCGGGTGGGCAGGCCTTCTACATCCCGGGAGTGGCGCTCGGGGCTTTCCCCGCGGCGATGCCCGGGGTCTTCGGGGTGATCACGCCGCTCGTCGCGCGCCGCTTGAGAGGAACGCGCCGTCGGCTCCGGAGTGGGAGTCCTGGAGGCCCTCGCGCCGCCAGCGGGCGGGGCAGCAGCGACCTCAGAAGGTCCCGCGCCACCTGCGGAGGGCTCGGCTCTGCCTTTGGATTTGGCGGCGTGCGGCCCGTTACCGGGCGCACGAACATCGCCGCCTCCCAAACTCCGGCCGCTGGGACGGTGTTGGTGTTCGCGAGCAGCGCCCCGGGTCCTTTCGGCGACCGGTCCGCTGCTCGCCCGCGTCGGGATGGGATGCCCGGCGTCCGACGGGCCAACTGCCACCGTCATCTTCTTCTTGGGCGCCATGACGATGAAGAAACGTCGAACTAACTGCTAAAGCCGATTCTCACAATTGCGCATCCCCTGCTTGGCGCGCCAAAGATGTCGGTGGGAAACGACACCTATGAGATCACGAGAATCCCTTTCTACGGTTGCAGGGCGCGGGGGTCGTGAGAAGAGCGGATCGAGCAGGCAGTACACAGTTCCTTTATCCAGGTTCGGGACGTGGAGATGCGTAAAACCCTACTCCTGCTTTGGTGGATTATATGCTTGTGTTCTTGAGCTAGCTATGGGGCGTGAGGAGCTCCAAAAAGCCGAATCCTCCTCCTGGTCGCCTGGGGCCTCCTTTTATAGGGAAAGGGGCTGCCATAGTGGCACACAGGAGGTGGAAAGGGTACAGTGGTGCGAGGTTATCCCTCGCATTACATGACAAGGCGCATTAAATGCGCCTTTGCTTAGGTGTCCCTGCTTTATCAGGGGCGGGGGAGTGCCCCTTCTCGTCCGTCGCCGCTCTCTCCCGCGTCGACACGCGCCCTGGCCAGCGGTGCCTGCAATGCCATGTAGGCGGGCAGGCAGCTGAGGTGGCGCAGCGGGGGTCTCCACGGGGATCTGCATGCCACCACGCAGGTGCCTGCCCAGCTGGTTGGGTCGGCAGCCGCATGTGAATGGTGGTGGAGATGTGACTGGCGTGGGCCCGATGGTGGACCCGCGGGTGTCCTTGGCAAAGACCTTGCCGCGGCCCCGGCAAGGGTCTTGCCAGGGTCCTGACAAGGGACTTGCCGTGGCGTCTGCTGTCATCCCCGGCAAGGCTCTTGCCGGGGGCCTTGTGGTTTTCCTTGTCTGGGATCCCGCCAAGGATCATCATCTTCTAAAGTGTGCATCTGGTCTTGAATGTCTTCACAAAGATCTGCATACCACCACGGGGATGCCTCCCGAATCATTGCCCCATGGGGGCAGTAGACTCAAGGGTGACCCGCTCCGTAGGCGTGGGGCGAGCTGCCACGGCAAGGGTCTTGCCGGGTTGGTAAAAACCACCTCCCGGCAAGGATCTTGCCGGGGAGGGGGGCCGCTTCGTCTCCTTTGCTCTTTGTGGTCTTGGCGTCGTTCTGCTCCTCTTTGACTTTGGCCTCACCTCGGTTCTACCTCCCTTGCCGGGCTTGGTGCGGCGGCGCCCGTGGCTCAGACTGCCCGTGCACAGTCATAGGGGTACAAAAAGTGTACCCCCCTTTTTGTACACCGACAGTTTGGCCTACTAGATTGATCTTTCTTGCAATGGGAGAAGTGCTTAGCTTTGGGTTCAATCTTGCGGTGTCCTATCCCAGTGACAGCAGAGGTAGCAAGGCACGTATTGTATTGTTGCCATCGAGGATAACAAGATGGGGTTTATATCATATTGCATGAGTTTATCCCTCTACATCATGTCATCTTACTTAAAGCATTACTCTGTTCTTATGAACTTAATACTCTAGATGCATGCTGGATAGCGGTCGATGTGTGGAGTAATAGTAGTAGATGCAGGCAGGAGTCGGTCTACTTGTCACAAACGTGATGCCTATATACATGATCATACCTAGATATTCTCATAACTATGCTCAATTCTATCAATTGCTCAACAGTAATTTGTTCACCCACCGTAATACTTATGCTCTTGAGAGAAGCCACTAGTGAAACCTATGGCCCTCGGTTCTATTTTTCATCATATTAATGTTCCAACACTTAGTTATTTTATTGCCTTTTATTTTACTTTGCATCTTTATCATAAAAATACCAAAAATATTATCTTATCATATCTATCAGATCTCACTCTCGTAAGTGACCATTGAGGGATTAACAACCCCTTTATCGCGTTGGTTGCGAGGTTCTTATTTGTTTGTGTAGGTGTGAGGGACTCGTGTGTGATCTCCTACTGGATTGATACCTTGGTACTCAAAAACTGAGGGAAATACTTACGCTACTTTACTGCATCACCCTTTCCTCTTCAAGGGAAAACCAACGCAGTGCTCAAGAGGTAGCACCTACCTGCATGCGCCGCCGCCCGCCGCCACGATGCGCTGACCGGCCTCTTTTTCACGCGAGCCGCCAGGGACGCTGACCGGCCTCATTTTCACGCGAGCTGCCACAGACGCAGCAACGGTTGCTCCCGCTGGTTCGTATCATCTCCCACACATGTTTCCTCGATGTAGAGCATTGTTTCACACTTTTCGATCCACTCGCATCTATTCAACGTGGCAATTAAAGTGGCATATCGATCGATGAGGCTCGTTTGAACGTAGCAAATCCAAAGCGCGGCCGGTGCCACTCCCCTTCCCTTCCCCTTTCGCTATTTAAACCGCCACTCCTCCACCTATTCTCCACACATCCATTTGCGCCGCCCCTTCTCTTCTTCACCCAAACCCAGAGCACTCTCAAAGCGAGGCGGGATGGAGTACAACGGCTCCACCTTCGAGCTCCCACCGACCGTGCCGGAGAGATGGTACCCGGCCGGCGTCGTTGTGGAGAGGACGCTCCGCGTGTGGGCGTTCTCATGCTGGAGGGGTGCAAGGGGGTTTGCCGAGTGGTTCCTTCGTGCGGGCTTCGCCCACCTCCCAGCGGGCTCGCCGGTGATGTTCCGACTGGAGGAAGTGCGTCCAAACTCCAGGACTCCGCCGATAGGGCTCACCGTCACCTTCACTAACAGATTTGATGCATACTACCTCCTCGGCAAGGGGTTTTGGTGTGGATGCGAATTCATCACATTCACAACCCACAACATCTTCACAAACTTCGACTGCATCTTCCCCACCTGCGATGGTATGCTCAGCCTCCCCTACTACATCGGCCAGGACGACATGGAGAGGGAGTAGTGAAGAGAAGGCGCAGTGAAGATGGTGGTGAAGTCCCAGTCTCGATCATGATCTTGTCTTGCCCTAGGGTGTTAGGGCTTTTTATCTTTTATATATTTCTATCTTAATTATGTCGTTGGTTGTACCGTGAACTTTTAATCTCTGTCGTGTTATCCCCTAAGAACTTTGTTATGCTTGCTACCCTTATTTGATATGTCATTGGTTATCAGTGTTTCTTCTTGCTATTTCTATATTATTTGACGTGAGATAAATCGCTAGATGGATATGGTGCCGGACACAAGCCCTTCTGCTAAATCAATCAATGATTGAGTATTCCTCAATGAAAACCAGCAAGTTTTCGCCCATTTAGAGTAGGGTCAAGTTTTCGCCCATTTAGAGTAGGGTCAAGTTTTCGCACGCGCGGATAATTGGGTAGTTGAAGTGTCAAAAAGGAAACTAAAGCTAGAAAAATGAGCCATGTTGATGTTGAAAAGAAGAAGAATAAAAGCTAATTCTTTTTGAATTGTTGGTGGCCCTATTCCGTATATTCTATGAACAAAAACAAGCTAATTTTTGAATAGTTTGTGGACTATGCTATGGTTTAGGGTGCCGTATGTTTTATGTAAGAAGTATGCTATGGTTGCTACTTTTTATGTTATGGATGTATGCTTGCTACATGAGAGATCGGCCGATGGATATGGTGCCGTAAGCGAGCCATAGACAAGCTCTCTAGATGGATATGGTGCCATAGCCGAGCCTAGACATGCTCTCTAGATGGATATGCTGGCTAATGGTGCCGTCGGACTTTATTTTAGGCCTGGTTTCAGATGGATATCATGATTTACATAATTAAATCTGACATGTTCTTAATAAAAAAATAAAACAAAAAATCGTGTATACAATATTTTCTTGCAACAAAAACTTGTTTATAATACCCGCATGTCAAAAAATGGAAGTGTTGTGCTAAAGGCTATATACATAAGGAAATTTCCATGATATGTACAAATAAATTTGACATTTACCATCATGCACTATTTTTGTTCGGCATGGCAATAAATGGATTTACCATGGTAATAATCAAGGGAAAAAACAGAGCCAGCGCGTGGGCCTTCGACACTCAACGCAATGAGACGGCCCAACCAGAGCTTAGTTTCAATTTGGGCCCTAGAACTACGGTTTTTTTTCTTCTGCAGTCGGTGTTGTCCGACAAAACTGAAGAAACTGAAAGTGTACAAAACTGACGAAACTGACAGGTACCCGAAACTGACATGATCCACAAATTAAGCAACACAGAGCATAGAGCACATGATCCACAATTTTAAGCAAATCGTAGAGCACATGATCCACAAATTTAATCAAATCCTAGAGCACATGACACCACACTAATAACAGCTCTAACGAGTGATGACCAGCAAGTAAGCAAATCCTAGAGCAACTACACAAAAATAGAAGGGATAAAATCCTAAGGCTATTAGATTCGCCTGCTTGTTCAATTGAATCATCTGCTTCAAGTTCTTGTTCATCTTATTTATTTCCCCCTTCAGATCTGCATCCCCAACCGTCAGAGCAGCACTTTCAGAGACCAAATTCGTTGTTGCTAACGGCAGATTGAGCTCCCGGGTTGGGGCCCCATTGAATTGAATCCGCTTAATGCAGTCATCCAGCCATTCAAAATGTGTGCATTTCTTCACGATCTGAAACGAAAACATGAACCCTAAATCCCAGATAAAAAAAGAATTAAAATCAAATATAAAAAGAAATCAGAGAAAATCATGAGATCTAACCTGCCCCTCTGGCTTGCCCTTGCATTTCACGAACTCATGCCCATAGTTGCCATTCTTGACCTCCTTCGAAATCAACCGTATCAGTGGCGCGCTGCGTGGGCAGTCAGGACATCGCTCCATGGGAAGTGGACCATACTGGGTCCACGAGGGGCGGGAGGCTGAAGTGGAGCTCGACATATCGCCCAAAGTCGACGGAGAAGAAGCAGAGGAGTGGCTCCTCTCGTCACCGGAGAAGAAGAAGCAGAGGAGGAGTGGATCCTCTCGTTGCTGCAGAACAAGCACCAGAATAAAGGGGGTACCCGAAGAAAGGGGAGGCACAACCAACAAGTCTCGCGGATCGCCCCACGATCCAACGATGCAGAGCCGTCCATGTGATCCAACGGCGCGAAGCCTGCTCGCAGCCTGCCCTAGGAATTACTTCTAGAAGACCACATCTGAGGGATGTCGCTTGGCGCTAGGGTATGATCTGACGGCTGTCGTTCGGAGCTAGGGTTAGGCGAAACCCCGCGGGGTTTAGAGGGGGTTTTGAGCTGGTCAACGGGGTTTCAAAGGCTTTGACTGAGCATAAATAATTTAAAAAAAATCGAAAAATATGAAACCTTCATCGTTCGTCGTTTTATAGGACACACTAACGAGGAAAAATACTAAACTTGGTATACGTACATTTAGAGAAAAAAACTAGCTAACACGATCGAGGTAAAATGAGCACCATTAATTAAAAAAATTAAAAATATATATAAAACATGCGCACAATGTTGTCTTGTGTGACATGTTACCAACCAAAAATCATAAACTTTGTCTATGGACATTTTCATGAAAAAACCTCCACACATATGAGCTATCATGTACAACGTGTCATAGAGACCAAGGAGAGGAGGTAGGGTTTCCCTTCGGTTTTTGAAAATTTTAAAAAAAATCAAAAAAATCACCAAAGCTTGATTTCAAAGTGAATAAGAAGGATCTGAACTTAGTTTTCCATTTTCATATGGTAAACGTGTTTTTTAATGGTTTTTCTATTAAAGTATATTTTTTTGAAAAAATGTAAAAATAGAAAGATTAATTCAATAAATAGTGATTCTTCAAATCTACACTATATAGATTGATTTGGTGTTAATAAAAAATATTTGTCTCATTTGGAGTAGGTCCAAAAAAACTTGATTACAAATGGGGCTGTTTACCCTAGCTTGGGAGCTCACTTGGAGCACATTTCTGATGACTACAAGTTTTGTAGACGCAAAGAGATCAGATTGATCACCTAACGTTTATAATAGTTCAACAAACTGTGCAACTCACACCACAGGGGAATGGACTGAAGTGTTGGCTCAAATTCAAAGTTTGCCTCAGTAGTTCAAATTCAAAGTTTACATATAGAATTACTACATCTTACAAGTTTTCACAATACTTCAAATTGAGGACAGAATCCTTATTACAAATCTTTAAAGTTCAAAGTTTATGACTTGCATTCAAGTTCAAATTCAAATCTTTGCCTTGCTCCTTGTGTTCCTGGATGGGTTAACCATCTTGCTTCTGGTTCCCTGGCTGGGATATTTTTGTGCTTTTGAAAGCTTTGTCTTGTTGCTTCTGATCTTCACTTTTGGTGGTGGCAGTTTTGTTGAGCTTTGACTGATCAAGCAAGTGATGACCAGTTGACGGTCATTTGTGGGCTCACTAATCTTTAAAGGAACTTCATACAAAATAACTTCCTCCTCTCTTATAGCTTCAAAACCTTCTTAAGCCATGGTTTCAAATTCCGCATCAGATGATAGTTCAACCAAAGTTTCTTCCTCTCTAGGTCTTTTCTTTCTTGTGCCTCTAATTATCCTAGAGCTGGGTCAAACAGAAATAAGCTTAGCCATAGATAAAAAAGAGAACAAATGCAAAAAAATGGAAAGATTGCACACATACCAAGTTGCTACTTTAGTTGCTTCATTCTCTAAACTTGTTGCACTCTCCTCTGCTGCTGCATTATCCTCTAAACTTGTTGCATTCTCCTCTGCATTTGCTGCTGCCCATTGTTCCTCTTCTCCAAATGATGCATCAACTGGATTGGTACATGATACGTCTCCAACGTATCTATAATTTTTGATTGCTCCATGCTATATTATCAACTGTTTTGGACAATATTGGGCTTTATTTTCCTCTTTTATATTATTTTTGAGACTAACCTATTAACCGGAGGCCCAGCCCAGAATTGCAGTTTTTTTTGCCTATTTCAGAGTTTCGAAGAAACGGAATATCAAATGGAGTCCAAACGGAATGAAACCTTCGGGAACGTAATTTTCTCACCGAACACGATCCAGGAGACTTGGACCCTACGTCAAGGAAGCTTCGGGGAGGGCACGAGGTAGGGAGGCGCGCCCACCCCCACCCCCCAGGGCGCGCCCTCCACCCTCGTGGGCCCCATGATGCTCCACCGACGTACTTCTCCTCCTATATATACCTACATACCCCCAAACGATCAGAGGCGGAGCCAAAAACCTAATTCCACCGCCGCAACTTTCTGTACCCACGAGATCCCATCTTGGGGCCTGTTTCGGAGCTCCGCTGGAGGGGCATCCACCACGGAGGGCTTCTACATCATCACCATAGCCCCTCCGATGAAGTGTGAGTAGTTTACCTCAGACCTTCGGGTCCATACTTAGTAGCTAGATGGCTTCTTCTCTCTTTTTGGATCTCAATACAATGTTCTCCCCCTCTCTCGTGGAGATCTACTCGATGTAATCTTCTTTTTGCGGTGTGTTTGTTGATTCTGATAAATTGTGGGTTTATGATCAAGTTTATCTATGAACAATATTTGAATCTTCTCTAAATTCTTTTATGTATGATTGGTTATCTTTGCAAGTCTCTTCGAATTATCAGTTTGGTTTGGCCTACTAGATTGGTTTTTCTTGCAATGGGAGAAGTGCTTAGCTTTGGGTTCAATCTTGCGGTGTCCTTTCCTAGTGACAGCAGGGGCAGCAAGGCACGTATAGTATTGTTGCCATCGAGGATAACAAGATGGGGTTTTTATCATATTGCATGAATTTATCCCTCTACATCATGTCATCTTGCTTAAGGTGTTACTCTGTTTTCATAAACTTAATACTCTAGATGCATGCTGGATAGCGGTCGATGAGTGGAGTAATAGTAGTAGATGCAGGCAGGAGTCGGCCTACTTGTCTCGGACGTGATGCCTATATACATGATCATACCTAGATATTCTCATAATTATGCTCAATTCTGTCAATTGCTCAACATTAATTCGTGCACCCACCGTAAAATACTTATGCTCTTGAGAGAAGCCACTAGTGAAATCTATGGCCCCCGGGTCTATCTTCATCATATTAATCTTCCATCACTTTATTATTGCCTTTGCTTTTTTACTTTGCTTTTTATTTTACTTTGCATATTTATCACAAAAATACCAAAAAATATTATCTATCATCTCTATCAGATATCACTCTCGTAAGTGACCGTGTAGGGATTGGCAACCCCTTATCGCATTGGTTGCGAGGAGTTATTTGCTTTGTGCAGGTACGAGGGATTCGCGCGTAGCCTCCTACTGGATTGATACCTTGGTTCTCAAAAACTGAGGGAAATACTTACGCTACTTTGCTGCATCATCCTTTCCTCTTCAAGGAAATCCAACGTGGTACTCAAGAGGTAGCAAGAAGAATTTCTGGCGCCGTTGCCAGGGAGTCTACGTAAAAGTCAACATACCAAGTACCCATCACAATCCCTTATCTCCCGCATTACATTATTTGCCATTTGCCTGTCGTTTTCCTCTCCCCCACTTCACCCTTGCCGTTTTATTCGCCCTCTCTTTTCCGTTTGCCTTTTTTTCGATTGCCTTTTGTTTGCTCGTGTGTTGGATTGCTTGTTTGTCACGATGGCTCAAGATAATACCAAATTGTGTGACTTTACCAATACCAACAATAATGATTTCCTTAGCACTCCGATTGCTCCTCTTACCAATACTGAATCTTGTGAAATCAATACTGCTTTGTTGAATCTTGTCATGAAAGATCAATTCGCCGGCCTTCCTAGTGAAGATGTCGCCACTCATCTAAATAGCTTAGTTGATTTATGTGATATGCAAAATAAGAAAGATGTTGATAATGATATTGTTAAATTGAAGTTATTTCCTTTTTCACTTAGAGATCGTGCTAAAGCTTGGTTTTCGTCTTTGCCTAAAAATAGTATTGATTCTTGGAACAAGTGCAAAGATGCTTTTATCTCTAAGTATTTTCCTCCCGATAAGATCATCTGTCTTAGAAATGATATTATGAATTTTAAGCAACTTGATCATGAACATGTTGCACAAGCTTGGGAGAGAATGAAATTAATGATACGTAATTGCCCTACTCATGGGTTGAACTTGTGGATGATTATACAAAAAAATTATGCCGGATTGAATTTTGCTTCTAGAAATCTTTTAGATTCAGCCGTGGGAGGCACTTTTATGGAAATCACTTTAGGAGAAGGTACTAAACTCCTAGATAATATTATGGTTAATTATTCTCAATGGCACACTGAAAGATCTACTAATAAAAAAGTGCATGCGATAGAAGAAATTAATGTTTTGAGTGGAAAGATGGATGAACTTATGAAATTATTTGCTACTAAGAATGTTTATTTTGATCCTAATAATATGCCTTTGTCTACTTTCAGTGAGAATAATAATGAATCAATGGGTGTGAATTTTGTTGGTAGGAATAATTTTGGTAACAACGCGTATAGAGGGAACTTTAATCCTAGGCCTTATCCTAGTAATACTTCTAATAATTATGGAAATTCCTATAACAACTCTTATGGAAATTTTAATACGATGCCCTTTGAATTTTAGACTAGTGTTAAAGAGTTTATGAATTCGCAAAAGAATTCCAATGCTTTGCTTGAAGAGAAATTGCTTAAAGTTGATGAATTGGCTAGGAACGTTGATAGAATTTCTCTTGATGTTGATTCTTTAAAGCTTAGATCTATTCCGCCTAAGCATGATATCAATGAGTCTCTCAAAGCCATGAGAATTTCCATTGATGAGTGCAAGGGAAGAACCGCTAGGATGCGTGCTACGAAAGATGCCTTTATTAAAGCGTGTTCTTCCAATCTCCATGAAAATAAAGATGAAGATCTAAAAGTTATCGATGTGTCCCCTATTAAATCTTTGTTTTGCAATATGAATCTTGATAATGATTGGACTGAATATGATCCACCTTTACCTAGAAGGCGTTCCAAGAATTCGGAGTTTTTAGATCCTGATGCCAAAATTGATAAAAGTGGGATTGAAGGAAGCAAAACCCTAGATATTGCTAAACCCACTATTTTGGATTTCAAGGAATTTAATTATGAAAATTGCTCTTTAATTGATTGTATTTCCTTGTTGCAATCTGTGCTAAATTCTCCTCATGCTTATAGTCAAAATAAAGCGTTTACTAAACATATCGATGATGCCTTGATGCAATCTTATGAAGAAAAACTTGAGTTGGAAGTTTCTATCCCTAGAAAACTTTATGATGAGTGGGAACCAACTATTAAAATTAAGATTAAGGATCATGAATTTTATGCTTTATGTGATTTGGGTTCTAGTGTCTCCACTATTTCAAAAACTTTGTGTGATTTGCTAGATTTCCGTGATTTTGATGATTGCTCTCTAAACTTGCACCTTGCGGATTCCACCTTTAAGAAACCTATGGGAAAAATTAATAATGTTCTTATTGTTGCAAACAGGAATTATGTGCCCGTAGATTTTATCGTTCTTGATATAGATTGCAATCCTTCTTGTCATATTATTCTTGGTAGACCTTTCCTTAGAACGATTGGTGCAATTATTGATATGAAGGAAGGGAATATTAGATTCCAATTTCCATTAAAGAAAGGCATGGATGTAGCGACCCGATCTCAGACGGCCAAGTCTCTATGCTTAACTGTCATCCCTGGATCGGTATGCTGACACACACAGTACTCGAGGATTTATAACAGAGGTAAATCACATGTATAAAGTAATGTAAATACTATTACCTCAATCCAAATAGCGGAAGTAACAATAAGGTTGTGGATTCCCATCAACACCAACGGCAAAGTTGAGTGTAGAAATCGTAACCCTAACGTATCACTTACTCGTCGTAAGAAATCCTGCAACATGAGACGTTGCAGCCACAAAGGGTTAGTACATTGAATATACTGGCAAATTCACACTATAGAGCAATGCTGAATAATGACTACCACAAAGTTCCTCCAACTCAATCCCAAAATAATAATCATTAATCCAATCAAATTAATTAAATAAAGTGTTGAGATCAACATGATAATCCAAGAACCAGATACTCAAGATGTCCATAACCGGGGACACGGCTAATCATGATTAGTTTGTACACTCTGCAGAGGTTTGCGCACTTTTCCCCACAAGACTCCATCGCCTCCGTTGGATTTTTCGCACTACATGGTGTTTGAGAAACGGATGACCGAGACACAGTCTTTCAGAAAAATTAACTCTTTACTTCGGGCAGACCATACCAACCTACATCCCTCTACCCGCTGATCCACCTCTTCAAGAGCTCATGCAACTTACTCAACTATGCTAGAGCCCATAATAGCTTGTGGCTGCACATGGAAGTTTCTAGCATGAATAATCTTATGATCCCTTTGAGCCTGGGTGGCATTCCATAGGGTGATCACGCGGGTCCTCCGGGATCCCCTTGGGCAAGCACTGGGTTCTCCTGGTGCCCGGGCAAACCTCTGGGTGCTCCAGGGTGCCCCTACCATTCCACCCAGATGTGTATTAAAGTAGCCACCTTAAGTTAACCCTTAGTTATGAATAACTCTCACATCTTTCATGAATCTCACAAACCAATCCACGTCTACGAGCATAGCATAGCAGTAAGCATAACGTAGTAGTAACTCCCAAGGTTTGAATGTAGGGAAATAGGTTCCTACCTCATCACTTACTTCCCAATATACACATGTTATCAATCCAACTCATGCAATGTTTGAGGGTGAAACTAATGCATAAAAACTGGGTATGAAAGGGATATGATCAAAGTGTGAACTTGCCTGTACTGTTGATGAAGATGATTCGCACTCAAAACTCTTGATAATTTCTACTCGTCACACTCCGGTCAATCTATTGTAGGCAAGCAATAGTAACCACACATAAGCAATCACTCAAAAGATCGGAAGAACGAAGAAGACAGTTCGGAAAATATCAAAACCAAGCAAATAACTGTTGGAACCTAAAACAGTTTCTAACACTACCAAAATTATATGAATTTAGCCTTATCAGAAAGTTTAGGTCAAGAGCTTTAATTTGCAAAAAGAATCAACTCAAACGGAGTTACAGAACTCAATTTATGAACAAAAGAAGTTTGAATGTGAATCTGAACAAATTTCGAAATTTGAAAATTTTAAAAAGTTGATGTGACAGGTTCACTGGATAGGTGGAAACAAGATGAAACTATAGGCGCTGGTTTCATCTAATTTGTATGAACGAGTATTTAAAAAATCAAGGTCAAACTGTTTTACGAAACAAAATATCTATATAATAAGCTACGGAGGTATATAAAAAGAATACAAAAAAAGATACCTTTATAAGGTAGAGAAAAGACGACTTAAGAGAGGGGAGACAACTTCCAAAATTTTCGCCGGAGTGAAGAAATATATTTTTCTTTAGTGAATTTAGTCAAACCAAAATATATTGATTTAACCTGAATCGGATGATTTTTGGAGGCTCTATGGATCTATATTTATAGGTGAAAAAGAGGCTTAGAGATTAAAGGCTAGGCAATGTGGGACTAAATGTAGATGTAATTAAACAAAACAGAGGAGAAGAGCTAAACGCCTCGCACGGGCCTAAAGCCCATCAGTCGGCCGCGCGAGTACGTGCTGCAATTTTTTTTAACAAAATTCGGCCTAAGTAAGAATAAAATAAAAAGGCTGGCTGGGCCTGGCCCATTTTAAGAGACAGCAAAAAATGAGGCGCCCGTTGCCACTATGCTAGGCGTGTGGGCGGTAAATAACTATGGCCGCATGTATAGGTTTTTAAAATAGAAACAGAAGGAAAACCGGGTAAAGAAAATAAATTTAACTTTTATATAGTCATATTATATATCAAAATTTTCACAAAAAGATTTCCTACAAGCTGGACATTTTTGTAGAGTCAAATAAAATACACACAAATTCAAATAAAGCAAAGAGTGCTTCTGCTCTAGTAAAATCCAGTCAAAATCATTTAAAAAAAATACCAATATAATTTAAATTTATTTCTCTCCAATTTTCTGATGTAGGGAATCATGTTACCCTATTTTCCATATATTTTATTTTTGGAGAAAGATAATTTGAATAAAACTCAAATAACTCCAAATTGAGAATAGATTCAAAAGAACTTTAAATTTAATTCTTTGAAACTCCCAACTCATATTTCATATGTTTTGAAGAAGTCATTTTATCTTCGCTCGTGAAAATAATTGAGTTGCATAAAGTTCGTGGGTAGGAAATATTTTCCAAATGAAATTCAAATATTTTCAACACCCCTTGTCATTTAAATAAATGGAAGAAGTCGTGTCATCTTCTCTCCAGGGTTTTGTGGTGAAAAGAATTTGAATTCACGGAGATCACGAATGCAAAATGAAAGTTTGGGAAAGTCATTTTATTCCCTCTCATTTAACTTTCAAAAAGTTTCGAATTTCACTCAATTTCACACAATTAATCAAATCTATCTGTTTATTATAACATTCCAAAATTTAGAATTTTGGGATGTTACAAACCTACCACCCTTAAAATGAATCTCGTCCTCGAGATTCGGAGAGGCTAGAAAGAAATAGGTTAGGTTCGGGGTCTTCTCAAAATCCAACGATCGTCTCCGGGGTCTGGGGTGCTACCACCCTTAGAAACATCGTTACAGTCCCATCAATACTCATATACACCATCCTTATTCTTGACAGGGCCGGTCTTTTCAGATCTTCAGTATAATTCCTTCTCTGACTCTTTTGGTAGTGGCATAACCTTTTCCTCACTTCTTCTATCTCCTTTCTTCTTGGTAAGGTTATTCCGAGACTGGGTCTTCATAGCTGATAGGTCTGGCGTCAATACTAACTGACTATCGATATCTCATGGTGGTTAACAATTTAGGGTTTCTCCTACAGGAAATGGGTCTGGTTGATCCTCACCGTATAACCTACGGTTGGCAAAAGCTGCCTTGTACAAGGGAAAAAATTCTTATACCATTCTAAGGTTTAAACAGGGTTTTCATCGTCGTCTCTTTACTATAGGTAAGTCAATCAGATTTACCATCCCACATAGCAAGGCGAATAATAAGAGTAAGTCGGTATGGTGATCAATCCATCCCGCACCCAAATCATTACCTTGTATACGGTTTAGCGAATCTCGCATTCTAACACTCGGTCATCCTCACAAGCATTGCAGAATTTCTCTTGTCGACGAACCAAGTTCGGATATATCCATAGATTCTGCAAGCCAAACAAACATCTATCGTTCCTTCACAACTCTCAGGTTTTGCGTTACTCCTATAAGATCGTCTGTTGCTAAAATCGTAACTTCTTCCAGGGTTTTTCCTTCAGCAAGAATGTGCTTGCTTCTTGGCAGGTCCTGGGGCCTGTGGGTTATGGCCCATCTCATCACTTGCAAACCTTGAACTCATCATCGGGGCAACGGATCTCTAATCCAACATCCAACTTCCAGCTTCCTAGCATACTAAAAATCCATCCAATTGTATTGTCTCCCTTCCTTCTATTGGCACCAAACCAAGATGTGATTACTCAAACTCATCGCGGAGTTACAATTGCTCCATATTACCAACATTCTACCTCCTTTATATCCAATAATACTTCATCCATACATACTCTTGGGATACCCCACATATCGAGACAAAACTCCTTCTTATTTTGTCCGAAGTCCACTTCGTGGAATATCATAATCCTATCCAGGGTCAAGCGTCCTTACAGGGGAATATTGGCCATCTCTACATGGCACTTCTTCAACTGGGAACGTGAAACACATCATGAACTCCTGACAGTCCTTCGGGTGACTCTAGTTTGTTGGCCACTTCTCCCATACGCTCCAAAACTCGGTATGGTCCTACAAATCTCGGGGCTAACTTTCCCTTAACTCCAAATCGTTTAACTCCTCGCAGAGGTGACACACGAAGACATGCTCTATCTCCAATTTCATAGACTACCTCCTTGCGTTTTTGAGTCTGCATAACTCTTCTGCCTGGACTGAGCTACCTTCAGCCTATCTCGAATCAACTTAACATTCTCTTCCGACTCCTTGATCACATTTTGTCCAAACAACTGACGGTCTCCAACTTCATCCCACATCAACGGTGTCTGGCTCCTTCTCCCATACAAAGCTTCAAAAGGGGCCATCTTCAAACTGGCTGGGTAACTGTTGTTGTATGAGAACTCCGCGTAAGGTAGATTATCATCACTACTAGATCCATAATCTAGCACACACGCTCTCAACATGTCCTCCAGAATCTGATTGACTCTCTCGGTCTATCCATCTGTCTGCGGATGAAAGGTTGTACTGAACTCTAGCCTAGTACCCAAAGTATGGTGCAGCTGATTCCAAAACTTTGAGGTAAACTGTCTTCCTCTATCTGATACGATGTTCCTCGGAACTCCATGCAGACATACGATCCTGGTCATATATATCTTGGCCAACTTCGCACTTGTATAGGTGGTTTTCACTGGGATAAAGTGAGCCACTTTGGTCAAGCGAATCAACTACTACCCAGATAGAATCATGTCCCGTTCGGGTTTTGGGAAATCCGGTAATGAAATCCATGCCAAGCTTATCCCACTTCCATACGGGTATCGACATAGGCTGTAGTAATCCTGCTGGCTTCTGATGCTCTGCCTTTACTCTCTGGCATACATCACCTATGACTACATACTCCGCAATATCCTTCTTCATACCAGTCCACCAGAAATGCTCCTTCAAATCCAAATACATCTTGGTGTTTCTAGGGTGAATCGAGTATGGTGAGTCATGAGCCTCCTGAAGTATTTACTTCCCGATCTTTGCATTATTAGGCACATATACACGGTCCTCGAACCATAAGGTGTCATGCTCATCCTTACGAAAACCTTTGGCCTTTCCTTTGCTCATCCTCTCTTTTTCCTCGGCAATCTCTTTGTCATCCTTCTGAGCTTCACGGATCTTCCCAACAATGTAGACTGAACTTCCATTGCCGCAACAAAACCTTTGGGAACAATCTCCAACCGAAGTTCCCTGAGATCCTCGGCTAACTCCTTTGGTAGTCCTCCGCTTATGAGGATATTCATGGTGTTCTTTATGGTTGTGTCCTATTTCTCCACAAAGCTTGTATGCACAAGGTTTCTTCATATCTGTCAGATCACGGGTTCCGGCAGACCCTTAAGGTTCGAACTCTGGGGTGCGCACGGAGAATCTGCCCTCTACCTCACCGTCTCGCAAAGAACTAACTGCTGAAAGAACGACACAAGAGACACAGGGTTTATACTGGTTCGGTCCACCGATGTGGTGTAATACCCTACTCCAGTGTGTGGTGGGTGGATTGCCTCTTGGGCTGATGAAGAAGAACAGTACAAGGGAGAACAGCCTCGCGAGGGTCTGTTCTTGGCTAGGGGATGAACTGCTGGGGGAGTTCAGCCTCCCTTCTCTATCTCTACTTGTTCTCTGCTTGCTCTGAATACTCCTCGATCTCTCGATGTCCTGATGCCTAGGTGTCAAGATGCCTCTACCCTGGGGGTGGCTAGTCCTATTTATAGGCAAAGGCCCTGGGCCTCTTCCCAAATATTTGAGCGGGAAGGGCGCCAACAATTGGCCAATTTGAAGGGGAACATCTAGTACACTTATCCTGACTAAAGTCGGTCTTCGCCTGCCAAAGGCCCTGTGGTGACACCGTCCTGGGCACCATGGTGACCTCCTTCCCACCGTTGGACTAGTCTTGGTCTTGTTGCACCGAAATGGGTGCCTTTGCTTGATCCTCTCGCCTGCGCTTGCCCCCTTTGCACCAAAGAGGAAAGGGGAGGACACTACGCGGCCTGGCGCCCGCCTAGCACCCTCGATCGTCACGGCTTGCGTCATGGGCACCTCGCGAGGCACCCCGCCTTGATCTCTCCGCCTCCTCGTGAACCAACCTGAGGAGGCCGTGCTTGAGGAAGCGCCGTGTCGTCCGCCTCGCGAGGCTTGGCCCCTCGCAGGGTCTTGAGCCTTGTGTTGATGAAGATGGGCCGCGCTGGGCCCTCATTCGAGACACACCACAGGCAGGCAAGTCTGGGGACCCCCGTTCCCAGAACGCCGACAGTAGCCCCCGGGCCCAAGGCGCGCATGGACTTGGTCGTGCCGAGGGGCGAAAGGGCAAGGGCGAAGCGCCGCGGGCCCTAACAGCCTGCGGCCTTGGGTGCCGCGTGGCGGTTGATTGGACGTGGGTGCTTTCGCAACTGCGCGGGTTATTAAAGGCGTGGCATCCGCTCCGGCTTTGCTCTTCTCCTTCTCCAGCCGCTGCTCAGATCCCCTTTCTTGTGCCTCTCCTCCCTTCCTCCAAGCTTCCAGATCTGCTCCACCTGCTTGTCCCAGGTAGTCATGGCGCCTCGCCAGGCCCCGGCTGAAGCTTGGTTCTCGCCCGCCTTGGACTTGCCCAACGTGTCGGAGGAGAGCCTCGCCCGACTGCACCGGATGGCGGCGGCGCAGGGCATTAACGGGGCGCGGGTGTTCAAGGTTGGCTCCACCACCCCTGTAAGCTCTTCGTAAGCTCCATTACTGCGGGCTTGGTGCCCCCTTTCTCTGAGTTCTTCCTTTCCGTCCTCCGCCATTACAACTTGCAAGCCTTGCATCTCCACCCCAACTCCGTCCTTCTCCTGGCGATCTTCGCCTACTACTGCGAGGCTCATGTGGGGGTGCAGCCTTCAGTGTCCTTGCTGCGCCACTATTTCTACCTCCGGACTTCTCGTGGTTCTCCTTTCGCGTGCGCGAGCTTCGTCGCGTGCGGCAGTGCCATGGCCATTTTGAATCCGGGGAAGAGGATCGAGGGCTTCCGGAGCAAGTGGGATTTGGTAGACTTCGGGCGCATCCACCCTTGGTTGGTCCTTCCCACGGAGCCGCCCATGAGCTCGAGCGACTGGTGCCGAGCGGAGCTCACGGATCCCCGCGCGAAGTTGATGTTGGCGAAGATGGACGCTGATTTGAAGCTGGCCAACATGGCGGCGGCGAAGCTGACCGGGGCGTCGCTGCTGAGGGAGTTCCTGGAGCACCAACTGGCTCCGCTTCGGCAATACTCTCCCCTAATGTGGAGGCCTCATCCGAGCCCCGCAGCCATGGGCGAAGAGGATGTGACTGCGGTTCTCCAATCCCTGGTCGGGGGCGAGGTAGCGAGGCTGGAGGGCGCGCCTTCGCCCCTGTTCCTTCGCGACGATTGGGAGCAAGTGGTGAAGTCCATGCCCGTCTTCAACGGGGACGGGCTCGTGCCCGTGGTGGCTCCCGAGGGGCTGGTGGATGTGTCTTCCGGCGACTCCAGCGGAGATGGGGGCGAGGAGGAGCATGAGGCAGGCTTTGACTCCGAGGCGACTGACGGGGAGTCTAGGGCTCCTCCTCCCCAGCGCAAGCCCCGCGCTCTCCGCCTTTCGCTGAGCGATGATGATGACGACGACGACGTGCTGGGCAGCGGGAGCTCACCCCCGGTCCCGAAGAAGGGCAGGACCGGGTTGATTCCCCGTGGGTCCGCCCTGACTCCGGGGCGAACCGCTGACGCGCCTTCTGCTTCCGAGGTCGACCCTTCCACCCGGCTCTCAGGCTTCAAGTTTGGCAGGAGGCAGCTGGAGCTTTCTGGCGGCGACCCGTAAGTGCTTGACCCTTGATCCTTGGTTTCTTGTTCTGCCGACGAGGCTTGACGGTTACTTCTCTTGAGTAGGCTGGCGCCCACGGCGAAGAAGCTGAAGGGAGCTCCTGAGGCCCCAACTAGGGCGACGCCTCTGCCTGCAGGGGAGGGTGACCGTGACGCACGGGCTTCTCCTGCCCACTCGTCCTTGCGGGGCTTGGCCGAGCTGGCCGGGGCGTCAGCCCCCATGGCTCAAGTGACCTCCGAGGTGCCCTTGTCTGGCACCGCTGCTACGGCTGGGGAGGCACAGCGGACCCCACCTCGGAACGCGGCGGCCTCGCCGCCGCTACCTTCTCCTCCCGTTCAACCGGCCGCTGCTTCCACGACCCCTCCTGCTGCCCTGGAGCGTACTGGTGCTTCTCCGCCTTCTTCTTCCATCCTGGAGCGGGCTGTTGCTGGACTGGACCGGCTGCGGCAGGATCTTCTAGGCGCCGACCCTCGCCTGGTGGCGGGGCGTCTTGAGCTGGCCTCGGGGTGGATTTGCTCTGACGCCTCGATTCGGGCGGCGCTGGTTCAGGCTTCAACGGCCTGTGACGGGGAGAGGTAGGCCACCCTCGAGGCGAAGGCTGCCCGTGACGCGGCCCTGGGAGAGGCGGTTGGAATCAGCGGCCGCTGCAAGGAGCTGGAGGACGAGCTGCAAGGCTTGCGGGGCCAGCTTGCAGAGGAGACCCGCCTTTGCCAAGAGCAGGAGAAGGGGGTGAAGGCTCGCGAGGCGGCGCTCGAAGACCGGGAGGCGAAGCTCAAGAAGCGCCGCAGCCACCTAGGCGCGTTGAAGAAGGATCTGGAGGTGACGAAGGCCGAGCTGGACGCCAAGGCCCGGGTCCTCGCCGAGGACCGCGCGGCCTTCGCGGACATGGAGAAGGATGCCCGCGCTTCGTTGAAGACGCTTTACGAGAGCGGCTTGGATAGCCCGCTGGCTGGTGACGAGGACGGCCCCGCTAAGCTACTTCCCTTCTTGGTGAAGGCTCTTGGAGACGTCGCCCTTGGCCTCGCCCCCACGGCTGAGGCCGAGGCGCGTGTCCTGTCTTCTCCCGCACTAACGCGGGTCTTCACCCACGTCTACCTTCGCGATCCCAGCGCCGACCTCGACAGCCTGCTGGAGCCGGTGAGTGGCGAGGGCGCCACCGCCGCTGTCCAAGTCATGAAGGGGCGCGCGGAGGCGCTGCTGGGGAAGTTCTGGGCCTTCAGCATCAAGCCGAAGCGAGGCGCTGCCGGCCCCGCTGCTCCACAAGGCGAAGCCACTCCACGCAACTCCACCGCCGACAAGTGACTTCGCTATCGTTCCTGGTCTTCTTTCGATTCCTCCACATGCACGACGCCTCGGGGAGGCATTTAAATTTGCGTTTGGTACTAAGGCGACAGTATGGGTTGTAATATTTGCTTTTAAGTTCCTTGAATTTTATGTTCTTCTTCCCTACTTGCTTGTGTTCTACGCCGGCGGAGCTCGGCCCCGCGCATGCCTCACCCAGCATCAGCCCCGACCGGAAACCAGGACGGGACCAAAGGAATGAGGGGCCACGTGACAAGTTAGGCTCCTGAGTCGCGATGCTCAGGAGTCCCCCTTGGCGCACGAACAACAAGTAGGGAGGCGCGATGTAGGTGTGTCTTCCGTTCTACGTCTGCAGAGCCCGACTCCGCGCGTACCTCACCCAGCATAGCCTTTTGGAACTAAGGAGTGAGGGGCTACGGAGCCAGTTAGGCTCCTGAGTCGCGATGCTCATGAGTCCCCCTTGACGCGCAAACAGCTGGCGGTGAGATGAGATGTAGGCGGGGCTACCGTTCTACGTCTGCAGAGCCCGACTCCGCGCGTACCTCACCCAGCATAGCCTTTCGGAACTAAGGAGTGAGGGGCTACAGAGCCAATTAGGCTCCTGAGTCGCGATGCTCAGGAGTCCCCCTTGACGCGCAAACAGCTTTCATACCTTGGCTCCGCTCGGGGAGAGACGCGTGACGAACTAGGCCCGAGGGGCCTGGCTGGGCGGCGTACGTCTAGGCGTGACCCAGTCGTAGCCCCCATGCCTAGCCCCCTCGCGGGCGCTCCCGGGGGGAGGCGTTGCGATGAGGCCAGCCACTGAGCTCTGGGCTCCCTGAGGTTGACGCAGCCCGGAGGCCACCCTCAGTTGTTTATCACCAGCGTGGAGCATAGCGCTTCCGTATGTGTACGGGCATAGCCGCTCCTCGGCAGTGTCGTCAGCCAGCGCGGAGCATGGTGCTTCCACTGGCACGTGGGAGGGGGCTCCCCTCCGGGAGGAGCCCCCGGGGCGTGTACAGCCCTGCCCTAACACATGGCTGGCACGGTAGGGCTAGGTGAGGTGTATCTGGGCACCCGTGAGCCAGCGCGGGACTCACGAGGCCCTACCTCTAGGCGGGTTGCGCCTGGCACTGGGACGTATCTTGAGATGTGTTCCTGCAAAATCTGGTTAGATGCCGGCACTCTACATCCTCGGGTCCCGGCCCTCGAGCTTGTCTCAGCCGTCGCTGGTATGCCAGGTCGCGATGCCGTGGACAAGGCCAGAGGGTGAGGGCTGGAGAGCCAGTAAGAGCCCTGAGTCGCGATGCTCAGGCACCCCCCCTTTAACGTGCAAGTGGTCGACATGGAGAAGAAAGGGTGCCGTGGACGACATCAAGTAATCAAGCATGATAGGCGAATGCATAATTGGAAATAAACGCGGAGGGGATACATGCCGCTGGGCCTAGCCCGAGTGGCCTGGGGATGAAGCAGCCCGAGGGGCGCCCCCAGCAAAGCGAGCTAACGACTGAGGAGATAAAAAGGGATACATGCCACAGGGACGGGCCCACGCGGCCTGGGAGTGACGCAACCCTGGGAGGGAGCTCCCAGCTGGGAATGAAACTCGAAAGATGTCACCTGAAGATGTCGTCCGCGAAGTGGTGTTGGTGCAGCAGACTCGGTAGGCTGCGGAAGTCGATCCTCACGAGCCCCCTGGCCCTGGGGCCTCGGGAGGCTCCGGAGGCACTAGCGGCTCCTCGTGAGCTGTCTCCATCTCTGCCAGGGCCGCAGAACGCCTGTCTTCTTGAGCCTCCAAGATGCCCCTAATGAGGCGCTGGTACGCCGCAGCCATGCTCGGCAGGCCGTAAGGCATGCGAACATAGCTGTGGGGTGGTCCTCCGCAGCGCCCCACTTATGAGGGCCAGAGGCGTTCCGTCGTGGTGATCCGATTGAACCCTGGCACGTCGACGCAGACGCGCAGCCCACCATCCTCGCCTGGATGTGGAGCCACAGCTAGCGGACGACGGCAACCTCTCATGATCCTTGACTCCTGTAGTTCTTGAATGGCCTTGTTAATGAACTCCTGCTGGTCTGACCTTCCTTGTCCGGCTCCTTCTCGAGGGAACCGTGCTTCAAAGCACGACTACACATGGTGCCCAAGCGCCTCCCTCGTGACCCTGGCAAGGTCGGTGGCCCTATAGGTGAGAGCCCCCGAGCCTTGCCTGAGGAGGGCGCCGGGCGCGCTTTCCTATGCGACGGAAGGAGGGCCCCCTGAGCAGACACGGGCCCTGAAGGGCCTGCCTCCTGAGTGGCTAAGCTTGACGACGTCTTCTTCTTCTTGGGGGTAGTCTCAGGAAGCCTCCTGCTTCCGCGGTCTGGGTGTTCTAGCGACGCGGCCTGAAAGGCTCGCTCCAGGGAACACACTGCATCTTTCTCTTCACAGGGCACCGTGATGACGCCGCCACTTCCTGGCATCTTGAGAACGTTGTAGTCGTGGTGAGTCACAGCCATGAACTTGGCCAGTGCTGGGTACCCGTGGATGGCGTTGTACGGCAGGCGGATGTGGGCGACGTCGAAGTCGATGAGCTCGGTGCGGTAGTTGCTGCGGGCCCCGAAGGTGACAGGGAGGCGAACCTGCCCGATCGGGACGGTGGAACCATCGGTGACTCCGGAGAAAGGCTTGGTTGGCTGAAGCTGGTCATAGGGCACTTGGAGGTTGTTGAATGTTTCCACAGACAAGACGTTGAGTCCGGCCCCACCATCGATGAGGGTCTTGGTGACCAGAATGTTGCTGATGACTGGGGAGCAAAGCATTGGGAGGACTCCGGCTGTGGCCGCGCACTTGAGTTGGTTTGCTGAACTGAACGTGATGGCGCATGCTGACCACCTGAGGGGACACGTTGCTTCGAGCTTGGGGAGGACTGCATTCACTTCGTGGGCAAACTGCTTGAAGATATGCTGAGAGGCTGGGGCTTGAGCTCCGCCCAGGATGCAGGCGATTGCACGCGGCTCTTGGAAGCCCCCAGCCCCCTCGTCTTGGTGACGGTCTTCATTCCTTCTTGGCTGAGGCGGCAACGGCGGCAGGCCTGGGTTGCCGTGAGGGCGATCCTCACGAGGCTGATCCCTCCAGTCCCCCTCGTGAGGCGGGTCTCGCCAGCGGTCCTCGCGAGGTTGGTCGCGCCACCCTTGGCGTGGGCCACGATCTTCCCAGCGTCCCGGGTTCCTTCCTCCTCCTCGGCCGTAGCCCCTGTCAGCGCGGTCAGGGCGTCGGCCGACTCTTCCTTCTCGCACGGCGCGGAGTTCTTGGCATTCGTTGGTGTTGTGGGTGTGGAGGTCATGGTACACACAGTACCGGCTGTCCCTGGAGGATTCGGGCAGACCCCTGCCCCGCTTGGTGTCCGGTTCCGCCGCGAGCACGGCAGCCCCCTTGCGCTTCACATCCTTGGCCTTGGGCTTCTTTTCTTCTTGGTCTGCGGCAGGCAGCTCGAGGAGGGAGAGGCGTCCCTCCTCGGCCCTGGCGCACTTGGTCACCAAGTTGAACAGCTCCAGGGAGGTGCAGAGGTCTTCATGCATCGCCAACTCCTCCTTCATCTTGACGTCGCACACGCCGTCGGAGAAGGCTGAAATGATGGCTTCCTCGGACACCCTGGGGATCTTGAGGCGCGCACTGTTGAAGCGCTGGATGTACTTTTGCAGGGTCTCCCCAGGTTGCTGCTTGATGCGGCGCATGTCGCTCACGGCGGGAGGCCGGTTGCGGGTACCTTGGAAGTTGGCGATGAAGCGAGTACGCATCTGGTCCCAGGAGGAGATCATGCCCGGGGCCAGGTTCAGGAGCCAAGTGCGAGCACCTTCCTTCAGCGCCATGGGGAACCAGTTTGCCATGACCTTTTCGTCCCCGCTGGCAGCCTCGATCCCCAGCTCATAGAGCTGAAGGAACTCTGTGGGATCAGTCGTGCCATCGTAGCGAGGGGGCAGGTCCGGCTTGAACTTGCCGGGCCATGCGACGCTGCGCAGCTCGATGGTGTAGGCGCGGAAGCCCGCGGTGTCCGCGGGGGGTTTTGGTTGAGGGAGAGCTTGGCCTTGCAGGTCCCCTTGCGCTGCTGCTGGGAGCAGCACGGGGTCTTGACGTGCCGGAGCTGGGAGCGCCCGGGCGGCTTCTTGCGGTCGTGGGACTTCTTGGCAGCTCCGTTCCTGCTGGGCTGGTGCCTGACGGAGCGGGTTTCGCCCAGGAGCTGCGCGCCTTGGGGCCATGGCGTCTTCTTGGAGAGGAGGCGGCTGGAACGCCCCCGGAGCTTCGTTGCCCACGCGGGGCGGAGTGCGGTGCATCGGTGCGGACGGCGCGGGAGAGCCCCATGCGGCGCGGACGATCTCGATGACGCGGTCGAGCCACTCCTCGTAAACGTTGTCGACGGGGCGGTAGCGCAGGAGCTCGTTCACAGCGATGAGCGCAGATCAAGCCTCCAAGGGCGCGCGAAGCGCGCGGGATGAAGAGCCGTCTGGGGTGAGCAACGGAGTAGCGGTGCGGCCGTCTCGCCGCACGAACGGGTGCTGAGAGGATGCCTGCTGCTCGTTCCCCGCCGGGCCGGTGGCGGCGTTGACGGCGGGCGACGGAGAACGACGAGGACGCCCACCGGGGGGGGCCGTCTAGACGACGCGGGAAGCGATGGCGGCCCGGCGCTCGGCGCGGGCCCGACGGGCGTCAGACATGGATGCGACGGTCAGAGGAGAACGGAGCGGTGGAAGGCAGATTCCGGCGCACCCCTACCTGGCGCGCCAAATGTCGGATCACGGGTTCCGGCAGACCCTTAAGGTTCGAACTCTGGGGTGTGCGCGGAGATTCTGCCCTCTACCTCACCGTCTCACAAAGAACTAACTGCTGAAAGAACGACACAAGAGACACAGGGTTTACACTTGTTCGGGCCACCGATGTGGTGTAATACCCTACTCCAGTGTGTGGTGGGTGGATTGCCTCTTGGGTTGATGAAGAAGAACAGTACAAGGAAGAACAGCCTCACGAGGGTCTGTTCTTGGCTAGGGGATGAACTGCTGGGGGAGTTCAGCCTCCCTTCTCTATCTCTACTTGTTCTCTGCTTGCTCTGAATACTCCTCGATCTCTCGATATCCCGATGCCCAGGTGTCAAGATGCCTCTACCCTGGGGGTGGCTAGTCCTATTTATAGGCAAAGGCCCTGGGCCTCTTCCCAAGTATTTGAGCAGGAAGGGCGCCAACAATTGGCCAATTTGAAGGGGAACATCTTGTACACTTATCCTGACTAAAGTCGGTCTTCGCCTGCCAAAGGCCCTGTGGTGACGCCGTCCTAGGCTCCATGGTGACCTCCTTCCCATCGTTGGACTGGTCTTGGTCTTGTTGCACCGAAATGGGTGCCTTTGCTTGATCCTCTCGCCTGCGCTTGCCCCCTTTGCACCAAAGAGGAAAGGGGAGGACACTGCGCGGCCTGGCGCCCGCCTGGCACCCTCGATCGTCACGGCTTGCGTCATGGGCACCTCGCGAGGCACCCTGCCTTGATCTCTCCGCCTCCTCGTGAACCAGCCTGAGGAGGCCGTGCTTGAGGAAGCGCCGTGTCGTCCGCCTCGCGAGGCTTGGCCCCTCGCAAGGGTCTTGAGCCTTGTGTTGATGAAGATGGGCCGCGCTGGGCCCCCATTCGAGCCATGCCGCAGGCCGCAGGCAGGCAAGTCTGGGGACCCCCGTTCCCAGAACACCGACAATATCCTTTCCATAAGGCCTCAATTTCTGGGACACAAGCCAAGACTTTAACAAAGTCCACTTAAATTCCTTCCAAGTGGTTACTCCTTGCCATCCATTGATGGTTTGGTACATCCTCTACCCAGTAGTGGCACCTCTTTCAAAGCACTCAAGAGCATGTTGTGTCATATCCTTTCTGACTATAGGGTTATTCTCCATGTGATCCTCCATGTTCTGAATCCATCGGTCTGTCTCCAATTGAGTCATCGGTCCCGGAAAATATGGGTTCATCTCCATTCATCCTCTATTGGGTCCATGGATTTGGGGTGGGATCAAGAGAGGTAGAGAGGGATACACACAATACAAGCAAAAGTTTTTTAAAAAGGCAGCTTTTATTTATGGCTGTCGGAAAAAACATCAAACAAATGACAGCTCACAAACGTCGCATCTAACGTAGGTATATAACAGGGGTTTGGTCCTCTAAAGGTCAATAAATCTTCAAAATCGCCAAACTCTTCAAGTCTTGTTTATGTCTCCAATGGTTTCTTCCGATCATGCTTGTCCTTCTCAAGTTCTTTTGCCAGATCAACTCTTTTGACGCGAAGTCTCTCATGACGTCCTTTAATATTTTGGAGTTGCATTCCAAACTTCTGGGTTTCAACAACCTCAACATGAACCATGATCCTACTGTCCTTCAGTTCTTGACGAATCTTTGATGTCTCCAAGTTTTGCTCCTCTAGCTTGGCTACTTTCAGCTTCTGGGTGCCGAGTTCTTCACGAAACGCTTCCTTATCAAATACTGCTTCTTGTAGGTCCATCTTAACTTCTTGATGTAACACTCCAGATCCTGGTGATACACCGGCTAAGGTTAAAACTTCATCTTGCTGATAGGTGCTCCATCAGCCTTCTGCCATCCATTCCTTTCATGCATATGCATGCTTAACTCAGCACGGTGAGAATAGCATAAGCGAGCGATAAGATCATGGATAGCCGTGTTTATGCCCGTGTTACTGCCATGAGCTTTCATTCCATAGTTGATACCTCCTGTCTTAGGGTTTTCTTGACAAAACTTTGAGTTTTTAACTCTATGTTCCGGTCTTTCTCCAACACATCTTGATCTCGGGTATTGACAGCTTCCATAGTCTGCCAAGTTCCATAAGGGTAGTCTTCCTAGGTCATACAAATCTGGAAAATTCTACAGGGCCTTCAAATTCTCCTAGTCTTCGGAGTCTTCAACCATTGTAGTTTCCATTATTATAATACACGGTAAAATCCTCTTCATTCCGAAGTGGTCTTAGTTGCCGATATCTTATACTTCTTGGAGTGGTCTCATCAGTCAAATCTTTGAGTGGTCAAAAGGAAAAAGGTTATGGTCTCACAAAAAGGGAATATTTGAATAAGCTCAAAAGAGAAGAGAGGTAAAAGATTTTTTTTGAAAAGAAAGTTGTAGAGAAAAATCTTTCCTATGGCTTGCCAGTTTCTAGGGGTCACGTCCTACAGTCAACATGTGCTCTGATACCATCTTGTAGCGACCCAACCTCAGACGGTCAAGTCTCTGTGCTTAAGTGTCATCCCTGGATCGGTATGCTGACACACACAGTACTCGAGGATTTATAACAGAAGTAAATCACATGTATAAAGTAACGTAAATACTATTACCTCAATCCAAATAGCGGAAGTAACAATAAGGTTGTGGATTCCCATCAACACCAATGGCAAAGTTGAGTGTAGAAATCGTAACCCTAACGTATCACTTACTCGGCGTAAGAAATCATGCAACATGAGACGTTGCAGCCACAAAGGGTCAGTACATTGAATGTACTGGCAAATTCACACTATAGAGCAATGCTGAATAATGACTATCACTACATGCATATATGGCTGGTGGAGGCTCTACGGTTAACATGTTTTTGCGAAAAGCCAATTTTTCCCTACTACAAAGGAATATATTTTATTTAACTACAAAGTTGGTTGAAAATTATTGAGAAGGTCCCTCCAACTCAATCCCAAAATAATAATCATTAACCCAATCAAATTAATTAAATAAAGTGTTGAGGTCAACATGATAATCCAAGAACCAGATACTCAAGATGTCCATAACCGGGGGCACGACTAATCATGATTAGTTTGTACACTCTGCAGAGGTTTGCGCACTTTTCCCCACAAGACTCGATCGCCTTCGTTGGATTTTTCACACTACATGGTGTTTGAGAAACGGATGACCGAGACATAGTCTTTCAGAAACATTAACTCTTTACTCCGGGCAGACCATACCAACCTACATCCCTCTACCTGCTGATCCACCTCTTCAAGAGCTCATGCAACTTACTCAACTATGCTAGAGCCCATAATAGCTTGTGGCTGCACATGGAAGTTTCTAGCATGAATAATCTTATGATCCCTTTGAGCCTGGGTGGCATTCCATAGGGTGATCACACGGGTCCTCCGGGATCCCCTTGGGCAAGCACTGGGTTCTCCAGGTGCCCAGGCAAATATCTGGGTGCTCCAGGGTGCCCCTACCATTCCACCCAGATGTGTATTAAAGTAGTCACCTCAAGTTAACCCTTAGTTATGAATAACTCTCACATCTTTCATGAAGCTCACAAACCAATCCACATCTACGAGCATAGCATATTAGTAAGCATAACGTAGTAGTAACTCCCAAGGTTTGAATGTAGGGCAATAGGTTCCTACCTCATCAACTACTTCCCAATACCCACGTTATCAATCCTACTCATGCAATGTTTGAGGGTGAAACTAATGCATAAAAACTGGGTATGAAAGGGATATGATCAAAGTGTGAACTTGCCTGTACTGTTGATGAAGATGATTCGCACTCAAAACTCTTGATAATTTCTACTGGTCACACTCCGGTCAATCTATCGTAGGAAAGCAATAGTAACCACACATAAGCAATCACTCAAAATATCGGGAAGAACAAAGAAGACAGTTCGGAAAACATCAAAACCAAGAAAATAACTCTTGAAACATAAAACAATTTCTAACACTACCAAAATTATATGAATTTGGCCTTATCAGAAAGTTTAGGTCAAGAGATTTAATTTGCAAAAAGAATCAACTCAAACGGAGTTACGGAACTCAAGTTATGAACAAAAGAAGTTTGAATATGAATCTGAACAAATTTCGAAATTTGAAAATTTTAAAAATTTGATGTGACAGGTTCACTGGATAGGTGAAAACAAGACGAAACTATAGGCGCTGGTTTCATCTAATTTGGATGAACGAGTAAAAAGTTATGGTTATTTGAAAAATTAGGGTCAAACTGTTTTACGAAACAAAAATATCTATATAATAAGCTACGGAGGTATATAAAAAAATACGAAGAAATATACCTTTATAAGGTAGAGAAAAGACGACTTAAGAGAGGGGAGACAACTTCCAAAAATTTTGCCGGAGTGAAGAAATATTTTTTTTAGTGAATCTAGTCAAACCAAAATATATTGATTTAACCCGAATCGGATGATTTTTGGAGGCTCTATGGATCTATATTTATAGGTGAAAAGAGGCTTAGAGATTAAAGGCTAGGTAATGTGGAACTAAACGTAGACATAATTAAACAAAACAGAGGAGAAGAGCTAAGCGCAGCTAAGCGCCTCGCACGGGCCTAAAGCCCATCGGCCGGCCTCGCGCGTACGTGCTGTATCTTTTTTTTAACAAAATTCGGCCTAAGTAAGAATAAAATAAAAAGGCTAGCTGGGCCTGGCCTATTTAGGAGAGAGAGCAATGAATGGGGCGCCCGCTGCCACTATGCTACGCGCGTGGGCGGTAAATAACTATGGCCGCATGTACAGTTTTTTTTAAATAGAAACAGAAGGAAAACCAAATAAATAAAATAAAGTAAAATTTTATATAGTCATATTATATATCGCAATTTTTAGAAAAAGATTTCCTACAAGCTCAAAATTTTTATAGAGTCAAATAAAATACACACAAATTCAAATAAAGCAAAGAGTGCTTCTGCTGTAGTAAAATCCAGTAAAAATCATTTTAAAAAATACCAAAATTAATTCAAATTATTTCTCTCCAATTTTCTGATGTAGGGAATCATGTTACCCAATTTTCCATATATTTTATTTTTGGAGAAAAATAATTTGAATAAAACTCAAATAACTCCAAATTGAGAATAAATTCAAAAGAACTTTGAATTTAATTCTTTGAAACTCCCAACTCATATTTCATATGTTTTGAAGAAGTCATTTTATCTTCGCTCGTGAAAATCATTGAGTTTCATAAAGTTCGTGGGTTGGAAATATTTTCCAAATAAAATTCAAATATTCTCAACACCCCTTGTCATTTAAATAAATGGAAGAAGTCATGTCATCTTCTCTCGAGGGTTTTGTGGTGAAAAGAATTTGAATTCACGGAGATCACGAATGCAAAATGAAAGTTTGGGAAAGTCCTTTTATTCCCTCTCATTTAACATTCAAAAAGTTTCGAATTTCACTCAATTGCACACAATCAATCAAACAATCAATCAAATCTATCTGTTTATTGTAACATTCCAAAATTTAGAATTTTGGGATGTTACAATGGAACACTTCCCTAGAAAGAAAATAAAGTTACCATATGAATCTATCATGAGAGCCACTTATGGATTGCCTACCAAAGATGGCAATACCTAGATCTATCCTTGCTTTTATGCTTAGCTAGGGGCGTTAAACGATATCGCTTGTTGGGAGGCAACCCAATTTTATTTTTAGTTTTTTTGCTTTTGCTTCTGTTTAGGAATAAATTTTTGATCTAACCTCTTTTTAGATGTGTTTTTATGTTTTAATTAGTGTTTGTGCCAAGTTAAACCTATAGGATCTTCTTGGATGATAGTTGTTTGATCTTGCTGTAATTTCCAGAAACTTTCTGTTCACGAAACAATTGTTAAAAATCACCAGAACGTGATAAAATAGTGATTCCAATTGATTCTGATCAATAAACAAATTGCCTAGGTCTTCCTATTTTGGCTGATTTTTTTGAGTTCCATAAGTTTGCGTTACTTACAGATTACTACAGACTGTTCTGTTTTTGACAGATTCTGTTTTTCGTGTGTTGTTTGCTTATTTTGATGAATCTATGGCTAGTAAAATAGTTTATAAACCATAGACAAGTTGGAATACAGTAGGTTTAACACCAATATAAATAAAGAATGAGTTCATTATAGTACCTTGAAGTGGTCTTTTGTTTTCTTTCGCTAACGGAGCTCACGAGATTTCTGTTAAGTTTTGTGTTGTGAAGTTTTCATGTTTTGGGTGAAATCTTTTGATGGATTATGGAACAAGGAGTGACAAGAGCCTAAGCTTGCGGATGACCATGGTACCCCCAATATAATCTAAGGACACCAAAAAGTCAAAGCTTGGGGATGCCCCGGAAGGCATCCCCTCTTTCTTCTACTTCCATCGGTAGCTTTACTTGGAGCTATATTTTTATTCACCACATGATATGTGGTTTCCTTGGAGCATCTTGTATGATTTGAGTCTTTGATTTTTAGTTTACCACAATCATCCTTGCTGTACACACCTTTTGAGAGAGCCATACATGATTTGGAAATTATTAGAATACTCTTTGTGCTTCACTTATATCTTTTGAGTTATATAGTTTTGCTCTAGTACTTCACTTATATCTTTTAGAGCACGGTGGTGGATTTGTTTTAAAGAAACTATTGATATCTCGTGCTTTACTTAGATTATTTTTAGAGTCTTAAATAGCATGGTAATTTGCCTAAATAATCTTAATATGCTAGGTATTTAAAATAGTAAAAACTTTCTTATGAGTGTGTTGGATACTAAGAAAAGTTTGATGCTTGATGATTGTTTTGAGATATGGAGGTAATAATATCAAAGTCGTGCTAGTTGAGTAGTTGTGAATTTGAGAAATTCTTGTGTTGAAGTTTGCAAGTCCCATAGCATGCACGTATGGTAAACGTTATGTAACAAATTTGAAACATGAGGTGTTCTTTGATTGTCCTCCTTATGAGTGGCGGTCGGGGACGAGCGATGGTCTTTTCCTACCAATCTATCCCCCTAGGAGCATGCGCGTAGTGCTTTGGTTTTTGATGGCTTGTAGATTTTTGCAATAAGTATGTGAGTTCTTTATGACTAATGTTGAGTCCATGGATTGTACGCACTCTCACCCTTCCATCATTGCTAGCCTCTTCGGTACCGTGCATTGCCCTTTCTCACCTTGAGAGTTGGTGCAAACTTCGCCGGTGCATCCAAACCCCGTGATATGATACGCTCTTTCACACATAAACCTCCTTATATCTTCCTCAAAACAGCCACCATACCTACCTATTATGGCATTTCCATAGCCATTCCGAGATATATTTCCATGCAACTTTCCACCATTCCGTTCATCATGACACATTCATCATTGTCATATTGCTTAGCATGATCATGTAGTTGACATAGTATTTGTGGCAAAGCCACCGTTCATAATTCTTTCATACATGTCGCTCTTGGTTCATTGCATATCCCGGTACACCACCGGAGGCATTCATATAGAGTCATACTTTGTTCTAGTATCGAATTGTAATCATGAGTTGTAAATAAATAGAAGTGTGATGATCATCATTTTCTAGAGCATTGTCCCATGTGAGGAATATAAAAAAGGCCATATAAAAAAAGAGAAAGGCCATAAAAAAAGAAAGGCCATATAAAAAAAGAGAAAAAGAGAGAAGGGACAATGCTACTATCCTTTGCCACACTTGTGCTTCAAAGTAGCACCATAATCATCATGATAGAGAGTCTCTTGTTTTGTCACTTTCATATACTAGTGGGAATTTTCATTATAGAACTTGGCTTGTATATTCCAACAATGGGCCTCCTCAAGTGCCCTAGGTCTTCGTGAGCAAGCAAGTTGGATGCACATCCACTTAGTTTCTTTTGTTGAGCTTTCATACATTTATAGCTCTAGTGCATCCGTTGCATGGCAATCCCTACTCCTTGCATTAACATCAATCGGTAGGCATCTCCATAGCCCATTGATTAGCCTCGTTGATGTGAGATCTTCTCCTTCTTTGTCTTCTCCACATAACCCCCATCATCATATTCTATTCCACCCATAGTGCTATGTCCATGGCTCGCGCTCATATATTGCGTGAAAGTTTATAAGTTTGAGATTACTAAAGTATGAAACAATTGCTTGACTTGCCATCGGGGTTGTGCATGATGAGAGCATTCTTGTGTGACGAAAATGGAGCATGACTAAACTATATGATTTTCTAGGGATGAACTTTCTTTGGCCATGTTATTTTGAGAGGACATAATTGCTTAGTTAGTATGCTTGAAGTATTATTATTTTAATGTCAATATGAACTTTTGTCTTGAATCTTTCGGATCTGAATATTCATACCACAATTAAGAAGAATTACATTGAAATTATGCCAAGTAGCACTCCGCATCAAAAATTCTATTTTTATCATTTACCTACTCGAGGACGAGCAGGAATTAAGCTTGGGGACGCCTGATACGTCTCGAACGTATCTATAATTTTTGGTTGCTCCATGCTATATTATCTACTGTTTTGGACAATATTGGGCTTTATTTTCCACTTTTATATTATTTTTGGGACTAACCTACTAACCGGAGGCCCAACCTAGAATTGCTGTTTTTTGCCTATTTCAGAGTTTCGAAGAAACGGAATATCAAACGGAGTCCAAACGGAATGAAACCTTCGGGAACGTGATTTTCTCACCGAACATGATCCAGGAGACTCGGACCCTACGTCAAGGAAGTTTCAAGGAGGGCACGAGGTTAGGGGCGCGCCCTCCACCCTCATGGGCCCCACGATGCTCCACCGACGTACTTCCTCCTCCTATATATACCTACGTACCCCCAAACGATCAGAAACGGAGTCAAAAACCTAATTCCACCGCCGCAACTTTCTGTACCCATGAGATCCCATCTTGGGGCCTATTCCGAAGCTCCGCCGGAGGGGGTATCCACCAGGGAGGGCTTCTACATCATCACCATAGCCCCTCCGATGAAGTGTGAGTAGTTTACCTCAGATCTTCGGGTCCATAGTTAGTATCTAGATGGCTTCTTCTCTCTTTTTGGATCTCAATACAATGCTCTCCCCCTCTCTCATGGAGATCTATTCGATGTAATCTTCTTTTTGCGGTGTGTTTGTTGAGATCGATGAATTGTGGGTTTATGATCAAGATTATCTATGAACAATATTTGAATATTCTCTGAATTCTTTTATGTATGATTGGTTATCTTTGCAAGTCTCTTCGAATTATCAGTTTTGTTTGGCCTACTAGATTGGTTTTTGTTGCAATGGGAGAAGTGCTTAGCTTTGGGTTCAATCTTGCGGTGTCCTTTCCCACTGACAGTAGGGGTAGCAAGGCACATATAGTATTGTTGCCATCGAGGATAACAAGATGGGGTTTTTATCATATTGCATGAATTTATCTCTCTACATCATGTCATCTTGCTTAAGGTGTTACTCTGTTTTCATAAACTTAATACTCTATATGCATGCTGGATAGCGGTCGATGAGTGGAGTAATATTAGTAGATGCAGGCAGGAGTCGGTCTACTTGCCTCAGACGTGATGCCTATATACATGATCATACCTAGATATTCTCATAACTATGCTCAATTCTGTCAATTGCTCAACAGTAATTCATTCACCCACCATAAAATACTTATGCTCTTGAGAGAAGCCACTAGTGAAATCTATGGCCCCCGGGTCTATCTTCATCATATTAATCTTCCATCACTTTATTATTGCCTTTGCTTTTTTTACTTTGCTTTTTATTTTACTTTGCATCTTTATCACAAAAATACCAAAAATATTATCTATCATCTCTATCAGATCTCACTCTCGTAAGTGACTGTGAAGGGATTGACAACCCCTTATCGTGTTGGTTGCGAGGAGTTACTTGCTTTGTGCAGGTACGAGAGACTCGTGCGTAGCCTCCTACTGGATTGATACATTGGTTCTAAAAAACTGAGGGAAATACGTACGCTACTTTGCTGCATCATCCTTTCCTCTTCAAGGAAATCCAACACAGTGCTCAAGAGGTAGCAGTACACCGCCTAGCAATATGCCCTAAGATACCACATCTTTTGTACTTATGCTGTTTTTTTACACGACCCTCTTCACCAGCTCTTATCCTGTTTTTCCTTGGTCTTCCTGGTGGTCTAGTCAGTACAGGAGAATGGAGTTTGAACCCTGGGTATACTATGTTCCATTGGTCTTTTCCCAAGAGTGCATGCACATTTTCAGCATAAGCAGCCCTAAATTTGGCAACAGAGAAATATTCAGAGCAATACTGATCAACTTCACCATCTTCACCTCCAATAACAGTCATGAGATGTAGGGCATGTGTGCACGGCTTCCCGCGGATCTGCCATTGCCACTACAAAAAAAAGACACATCCGTGACATTTTGGGCCGAACAATTTTTTTCTGTCATACATATGACACTTCTATGACGATAATTGTGACAAAACCCGGTATCATCACAGATGTGGTGGGCTCCTACTTCTATGACCAAAAATCATGACAGAAAATGGGCTTTTCATCCTGGGCGGGCCGGAGACGCAGCTGCATGACATTATTTGGGCCGTCCATGACGGAAAAAAACGTGGTAGAAGCGAGGGCGAGGAAAATTTCGGGGAGTTCCCGGTTACGGTGGGAGGTCGGGCTCTAACTAAACCCGAGCGAGGCGTTGGGCTCTAACTGAACCCGAGCGATTGCACTGCAGGCTACGCGTTACTAAACCCGAGCGATCGATCGATGGCTGTTAACTGAACCCGATCGAGCGATTCCTTTGCTACTGTTGCTAACTGAAGCCGATCGATGCTGCCTCTGGATGAACAGTGAGCGTTGCGGGGGGCGGGGGGGGGGGGTGTGGATGAACAGTTCCCGATGGGGGTGGATGAACAGGACCCCGTGGTGTTGCCTCTGGATGAACAGGACCCCGATCGATCGAGCCGGTTGGGGCTGGATGAACAGGACCCCGTGGAGGGCTGGATGAACAGGACCATCCCGTGGAGGACAGGATGAACAGTAGACGGTGGAGGGCTGGGTGAACAGTAGCCCGTGGAGGGGTGATTGAACAGGAGCCCGTGGAGAGGGCTGGTTGAACAGTAGCCGGTGGAGTAGCGCGCGGTGGAGGTTGGATGAATGGGAGACCATGGATGAACAGTCGCAGGTGGAGGCTGGAGGAGGTCGACGGTGGATGAACAGTAGCTCATGGAGGCTGGAGGGGGTCGACGGTGGAGATGAACAGTATCCCGTGGAGTCCTGTTTTGCGGTACGCCACACCTCTCCCGATGAACAGGACCCCCGTTTCGACCGTAGGAGGTCCGTTTCGTCCGTTTTGCGGTACGTCACACCCCTCCCGATCAACAGGACCCCCGTTTCGACCGTATGAGGTCTGTTTCGTCCGTTTTGCGGTACACCACACCCCTCCCAATCAACATGACCCCCGTTTCGACTGTAGGAGGTCCGTTTCCTCCGTTCTGCGGTACGCCAGGCCTCGTTTCCATCGCCTGTTCCATCCAAGACCTCCCGATGAACACGACCATGCATTCCGTTCCGACCCAGCCGGTTGGCTCCCACGCGTTCCGTTGCCTCCCCATGAACACGACGCATTCTGTTGCCTCCCCATGAACACGAAGATGACGTTGTTTCTCCGTTCCGACCCAGCCATGTCAACGAGCCCTCGCCGTACGTATGCGTGAGTAGGCGTTCGAGACCCCGCCCGTATGTACACATACATGGCCGTATTTTCTTTCTTGCACCCTGGCCGCCTCTACTACGACACGTGCGCGCCCCTACATCCACCAGTATATATGTACGTACACGTGCACGACCAGAATGACAACGCTATGTACGCTTCGACCAGGTGGGTCCCGACTGTCAGGCACTTCCTTGCGTGCGAAGATGTAGCTGGTGGGTCCCAGCAGTCAGGGGGCGAATCATTTTTTTTGCCCGGACGCACTTCCTTGCGTGCGAAGGTGTAGCTGGTGGGTCCCGGCAGTCAGGGGAGAAACGTTTTTTTCGCGAAATATGGTGGCCCGTCCGGTGGCTCCCCGCTGTCAGGTGGAGGAATAATTATTTTACGCGTATTAAGGAGGCACTTCCTTGCTGCGGCCTTGGACCCAGCTGCCAGCGCCTCCACGCACAATACTCTTCCGATGGAAGCCGGTCGTTGACCACATTGACCACGCCGCGCCGAGAGCACCACGGCGGTGGACAACGGCAAGGCCTAGGAAGGGGACGACGCGGAGCCGGGGAAGACGCGGCAGCGGAAGCCCGCGCGGAGAGGAGTACGAGGGTTCACTAGTTTGGTGCGGTGTGAGGCTGCCGTCGCCGCAGGGCCTGGCCAACGGTGGCAATAGTAGGGGGCGGTGAGGCCTCTGCGGCAGCACAACCGGCCACGGGAGGCAGGAGCATGCGGCACGACCGGCGCTGCTTTGGGCGGTTGGAGCAAGAAGACCAGAGGTTGAAGAAGCACTACGGCCGTTGGATGGACATCGTACGGTCACTGGAGCTAGAATCGTTCATATTGACTAAGTTGACAAAGCCCTTCGTCCCCGTCAACTTGGTAGGCCCACAAGTCAACCTCCCACCAAGGTGGGTCCCAGCTAGCCGGGGGAGTATTCATTTTTTGTGCATAATAAGGAGGCACTTCCGGTGGGTCCGAGCAGACAGCGGGGGGAGGACGTTTTTTCACGAAATACGGTGGCCCGTCCGGTGGGTCCCAGCAGTCAGGGGGAAACGATTTTTTTTGCAAAATACTGGTGGCTCGTCCGGTGGGTCTCCGCTGTCAAGTGGAGGAATAATTATTTTCCGCGTAATAAGGAGGCACTTCCTTGCGGCTGCCGTGGACCCAGCTGTCAGCCTCTCCACGTACAGTACTCTTCCGATAGAAGTCGGTCGTTGACCACATTGACCACGCCGCGCCGAGAGCACCACGGCAGTGGACGACGGCGAGGCCTAGGAAGGGGACGACGCGGAGCCGGGGAAGACGCGGCAGTGGATGCCCACACGGAGAGGAGTACGAGCGTTCACCGGTTCGGCTGGGTTGTGAGGCTGTCGTCGCCGCAGAATAACATGGGGTGTGGGTGAGTAGAGGGATGCCCTGGCCAGCGGTGGGAGTAGTAGGGGGCGCTTAGGCCTGCGCGACAGCATAGCCGGCCATGGGAGGCGGGAGTAGGCGGTCCCGCCGGCGCTGCTTTGGCGGCTGGAGCAAGAAGATGAGAGATTGAAGAAACACGACGGTCGTTGGATTGACATCCAATGGTTACGTCTGCTAGAATCCTTTGTTGACGTATATAATAACTAAAAAAATCTTGCATACGCATCAACTAAACAGTCCCACAAGTCAGACCACTCCCTCTTTTTTTTAATAATTTATATATAGCTCATGGCAACTTCTTATGCAATTTATTGCAGTCGTTTTTTTGGTTGGCCAGGGCCAATTTCGCATATTTCTGTGGGTTTCAAACTATTTTTAATATCGAAATGTCGAGCCAGATTTAAAGTACTTTGAAGATATATTAAAATTAGGTTAATGCCCAGTGAAAAAGGAATCTGAAAATGTGAAAAAATTCAGAAATTATAAAGTAATTGCCAATTTGTCATCTGTTTTTAAATTTACAACCCATTTCATATTACTTTCAAGATTTGCAGGCGTCTTGAAAGAGTTGCAGCCCATCAGGGCGTAGAAAAATAAGTAGGCCTGGATTGGGTATTCTTCAGAAAAAATAAACTGGGCTCATTTTCACAAAGAAAAAATAGCTGGGTTGGTCACATGGTGAACATAAAATATAAGCCTGGGCTAGACGGGCCACAGCCCAGTTGAAACCCTGCTCCGTCTCAACAATACCAAACAAAAAAAATACTGCTCGAGTAGCTACGTCCCAGGTGTCAGCCAATCTTGTGCTGTTCTCTTGTCTATTGACTATATACGCTCACAATGTCGTGGGTCCCAGATGTCAAGAAAACACTAGGAGGAAGCATTTTATTTTTCCATACGCTGACATGGTGGGCCCCTACTGTCATCCTCTCCACGTACTTCTGTCGATTCCTGTTGTTTGTTGACCATGTTGACAACGCGAGAGGGCGGCGCCGCGGCGAGCGAACCAAAGCGCGCGGAGGACGTCGGCGTTAACGATTTAGGAGACGGTGGGGCGGCGATGCGTGCGCTGAGGCACAGCCAGCCGTGGGAGGCGGAAGCAGGCGGCCCCGCCGGCGCTGGTTTGGTTTTGGCGGCTGGAGGAAGACAGGACTGAAGAAACACGACAGACTATAAAAGCAGCAGGAGCACTTAACAACCTTAACTGAAACCAGCAGGGGCACTTAACAACCAAAGCTGAAAGCAGTATGAGTACTTATACAGGTTAACCGTACAAAGCATGCCTCGAACAGTGCTACTTTGCCTACAGTTAACTAAGGGTGAGGCCGCCAAGCCCCAGGACAAGGCCCAGGCACCACCCCGCGCATCCACAACCTTCTGAAAGTGGCTTCATCTCGCAACGTGGTTAATAAACAGGATATTCGCTTTAGAGCCATGGAAAAGCATGAACATAATCTTCTGTCCTATTTCCAAGATGGACGGGCCTTCATTATTTGAGACCACCCATGAATAAGTATCTTTTCACCTCCAAGGGGAATTGAGTAGGTCGACATAAACATCATGTTGTGACCAAGCGCAAGTCTGACCCGACCATGGTCAGGCATCTATATAGGAACAATAGAACTCGACAGTTCCTGTTTCAAGAAGAACACAACTGTAAAACTGTGTATAAGCAATAGTTTATGAACAACATATATAACAGAAAACAGCTTGTACCATAAGTTTCTCGACACAGTTGGACCTATTCAACGAGTGCAGCAGTGGCACACATATCCCACGTGGCCTTCCACCATTGAAATGCCCCACAAGGACCTCAAGACGATCAATAAAGTGTAGGAACTTGTGGATGTCGATCCAGTCAACTTCAGTGCCATTAGTAACAACCGAGTTATTACAGAGTAAAAAAGAGAAGACTGCTTAACTCTGAAAAAACCTACACGTGCCACCAATTATAAGAAAATATTAGTTAGAAGTAGCATATCCGTGAGAGATTCGTTGCTACTTCTAAAGTTAAATTGTGATTAGTTAGACAGAATAGGTGCATTAAGAAGTAATCGAGGCAACAAGCAAGAACCAGATACAAAACTAACATGGATGAACAATTGGAACAACGTCGGGGTGGAAGATCACAGTGAAAATGAGACCAGGTTCTGCTATTTCCATCAACATTCGTGCGCCAACTTTCAGTCTGTAACACTTGAGAAAGTTTATCCAAGTTTGGCCATAAAAAAGCAGTAATCTTCTTGGTTCATGAACCCAACTCGGAACTTATATCCATGGCTTGTCTTCACTATGACCATTAAACCAGTGTATTCAGTTATGGCAAGGCCGAGCATCTTGAGTACATGTGTTCTGGCAGAGCAAATAATACACTGCAGGAAAAATAATATGAGAACACAGCATGTTAAAAAAACCCACCCTCCTGGATAGAAAAGAGGATTCTGGGAACATACTGTGCGCGTTTCAAAATGTTGTGTTAGGATGAGAAGGAACAAGTGTGGCGTCTCACCGAGGGCGCAGAAACCTGTAGGGTACTCGCACTTTGGGCACTGCAAATGAAACACACTAGATTCAATAGGAAGAAAAATGCATCAACGGTGGCGGCTGCCATCCTACGATTACCTGCGACCAAGGGACTTGGATTTATCGGGGATGGATGAAGAATTCGTACCTGGTTCTCCATGAGAAAACCCTATGCAATCGCCGAGAGGGGGTTTTCTCTAAACAAGCAGACGAGGGAGAAGGGGATTCAGGCCCAGTGAAATATTGCCGCTTCGTCCGTCCAGCTTACTGCTTAAGCTGGAAAGGGGGGTTGTGATTTGACGGCTCATTGCATTACTGCGGCGCTACGACCGGGGTGTGTCTACCGTGAAGTTGTGCACTCTAATTTGTGCATATGGCACGTGGACCCCGTTGTCGGTTGCCCCACATATCAGCGAAAGGAAGTAGAAAGACAGGAGTAACTAGTTACACATAAATATATTTTTTGACAGAGAGATACTCCCTCTGTAAACAAATATACAAATCTTTTATATCACAGGCTCACCTTGCCGAGAAATATACTCCCTCTGCAACGCACGGGCATTACCGGGGTTCAGCTTTTTTATGGGGGTTCAGCTGAGAATATAATACTCAGATAGGCTCACGGTTCTGGACTTTGGGCCGCAGGCCGACCCTGCATGTTTGGGGGCCCATGTGTTCTACCTCAGCGCTTTTCATATTGCAAGCGATCGATACGGCGCTGGTTTTAGATGCTATCGCAAGGCGAATACACAAAATTGAATAAAGCACGACAGCTGTTGGAATGAAATTGAACGATAGTTCCTAATCGGCAATCAGAGTTGCAATTCTATCAACGATATACCATGTGATAAATATTACTGTCGTACTACTTATACACACAGGACACTTGTTTCACCATGCCAGATTATTACATCAAAATCTCTCGGAGGATAGATCAGTTCGGCAGTTTCGTGCTGCTAATTTCAAAGTTGATTTGGACTAGCTCTCCTTGCCGAGAAAGTTCGATTTTGACATCATCCCCTACCGCAAGATATGATTTAGATTTGAACCTTGACCATCCTTTAGCATGAATCATCATGCGACCATCCTTTGTACTTATGGTATATTGAGCAGGTTCATTCACACCAAGGCTGCGCATGGTAAGAGAAACTTGGCCGCGGTCGCCCGGATTGTTGAACGACTCCCTCGTTGATCTAGGAATTCTCTGTTTGCAAACAAGAAGACATACCCAAACAGTTAGATCAACACAGTGAATCATGTGAAACAACATGGAAAGAAAAAAGAACGAAGCACTTGGGCGGCCAATGCTTACAAAGAAGGTGGACATGTCGGTTTTTGTAAGGACTTTGGTATATGAAGTGCAAACTGCAGCCCAGTCTGCTGTCGGTGCAACTGCACGGGCCGGAGCAGATGCAAGTGCAAGTGTTGGTGCAGGTGCCGAAGCCGCTGCTGCTGCCGGAGATGGTGCTCCTTGTAGAGCTGGTGCCGGTATCGGAGCAGGTGCCGGTGTCGATGCCCGATCCTCCGGTAGATCAGACTGATCCGCTGACGCGGTCGGTGCCCAATCCTCAGCTGGATCAGACTGAGTTGCTGCCGCTGTCAGTGCTAGAGCAACTGCCGGTGCTCGATCTGTGCGAGACAGCGGCGATCGTGTCTAGCCTGCTATGATCAGCTTTCTAACTTGACTAGGATCCGTGACAGTGATCCAGTTTTTTTCTTCATCTCTTTTAAACGCGAGAAGGACTAATTGTGGCGTTTTTGTTAAACCAAACTGCAGTTCATCATAGGGATTAGCTTGTACTCAGACAACAGACTGATCCAATTTTTTCCAGTAATATAAGTGATGGACAGTGCCTTCGTTACTGACATGACATAAGAAGTGAAACCTGCCAAAATAGCCATCGTAGAGCAAACCAAACGGTTTATTCTTTGATGAATGTCACATGGCAAAACCTGCATCGTAAAATTGCAGGAAAAGAAAGAAAACATGACATTAAATCAATAAGATTTAGATAGTAAATCAATAAGATTTACTTGATGTGACACGAGTGAATCCTTATCAGGAAATCACTATGTTGAAGTACTAAACAGAAGATTGATCGTCCAACTACGCGTGGCATGCAGGGGCCCTGCCTACTCCCACAAGCAGGATAGTCCAAAGGTCGTGACAAATCGTATGGACCGAACATCCATGGGACTGGAAATTCTGGTGGGTGCGATAAACCCTACAATGCATACAAATATTGGAGTGTAACCATAATTGATAAACCGTCCTCACAAAAAATATGATCTGGATACTTCAAAATATACAGATTGAATTGAGTGGACAGACATTAACATAGACCGTTCTCAGGACTGACCACACACCAAAAGCGGCAGTACTAATAAACAATACAGGGTTCACAACACACAAATCAAGTACTGAACAATAGTACTTACTACAGACAAGCAAAGTTGCACTAACTAAACTCTGCAGACTATTTCTTGCCACCGACCTACGGGATGAACCCCGCATAACTGACTAGGCCATGGACTTCGTGTGAGATGTCTACATGCACCATCACCATCTTGTCAACCTTGGAGAACCTAATAGAGTGGTCTTTCCACTCATAAACATGATGATGAAGACAGGCCGCATCAGATTTGTTGGGAAGCTTTACAAGAACCACACCCTTCGTAATCGAAGGCACAACCAGGAAATTGTTGTGGTCAAGTACAACCTCGAGAACACGCCTGACAACAATGCTACAGGAAAACACTAGTTCAGGACACGTGGCGACAAGGACACAACAGTTGGATAGTTCAGCAGTAGAACTCATCATCAGGTCTTCCAGTTCACACGACATGACTTTGAGAACTTCATCTCCACCGCGGACCTGGTTCTATTTCAAACAAAAACCATATTTTATTACTACCTCTGTTCAGAAATATAAGATAATTTTCGATATTATACTCCATATATGACTACATATACGCACAGAAATGAGTGAACAAAGACACTAGAACATGTCTTCAAAGGCATGAGAGCAGAGGGATTACATGGAAAATCCATAACACAAGTTACTGAGGCAAATATACCCTCTTAAAAGGTAGCATTGATGTTCATAAAGTACTCCCTTCGTCCCAAAATTCTTGTCTTAGATTTGTCTAGATACGGATGTATCAAGTCACATTTTACTATTAGATACATCCGTATCTAGACAAATCTAAGACAAGAAATTTGGGACAGAGGGAGTAGTTGAAAGTAATCTATAAGAAATCAGTGTCAACCTCTCGCATGTTTTGGTCAAAAGAGATATTTAGAACCGTCATTTGGCACACAAAAATCACATGCAAGATCACCCAGAAAGTTGTACTACTAGTACTAGTACTGCGTATTAGATGAAAAAACACGATCAAGATCGAGAAAAAGATCGGCAAGAAGAGATATTACCTGGACTTGCTTAATGAGGGATCCTGGAGAGGGGGGCTTGGACATGGCGATGGCTTTGAGCTTGTCTGCGGTAGTCTCGGCGGGGTGCTTGCGCTTCTTCGTACCATGAGCCTCGACGGTTTTGGCCGGAGCCATAGACATCACTTCGGCCGGTGCTCCAGCGTCCATCAAGAAACTGTCAAATAGAAATAAAAGAAAAGAAACCATAATCACAAACCCAAAAGAAGAAAAGAGAGGGAGTTATAGGATCAGTCTCGGGGTTGCAAGACCGGGCCTTGGCCAGAATCAACACCATTGATGCGCTCACCTTTCCTTCTTTGGGAGAGAAGAACAATGGCAGATGCAGGTCGGGGTTTTCTTGAAGAAATGAGGAACAAGATGAGGCAGAAGCGAGGGTTGGGTAGAAAGGAAGCTGAGAGAGAAGAGTGAAATGATGGTTGCTTCGTCCATCCAACTTACTGCTGGAAAGGAGGGGGTTTTGTGATTTGACGGCTCATTGGGCATTACTGTGGCGCTTCGATCAGGGTAGTCTACCGTCACTCTACTACGGAGTAATTTAGTGCATGGCTAGTGGACCCCGATGCTGGCTGTCCCACACATCGGCGAAAGCGTAATTTAGTGCATGGTTGGAGGAGGACCTACACGGTAGAGCGTGTCCACTATTTATCAGAAGAAAAAAATGATTACAGCAAGCGTTTCCACTCTTACGACGGAGGAGTGCGAAACACGGCAGCCACTTGAACATACACAGTGCTCCTACTACTAGGCATGTGCAGTGGTTCATACGTCAGTACTACACAATCTTGTTGCTAGTGTAGTAAGATATGACGATAACAAATGATGTTGTGCGCATGTCAACTACTCCTATATGTAACATAGTACCGCTTTTTCGACTGTCCGGTCGAGAATGAACGGTGAGATCAATGTTAACAGAACTAGGTCCACAGCGCACGGAGAGTACTGTGCTACAGTACTCCACGAAACATGAACCATATGAAGCACGAATAGTGTTAGGCAGGGTGTATGAAGGATGCACGGGATGGGAGCAAAAGTTCCCTTCTCGACCCACTTTTGCGTGTTTGGCAGAGTGCATGAAGGGTGCATGAGTCCACACTAGTAGGTTGACAAAAATACACGAAGAGGAAACAACTATATTGAGATGATAATGCAACCAAACACACCCACACGCTTTGTGCTACAGTGACTGAACTGCATCGTCTGCGTTTGATCCAACGGTCATGTTGCGCTGAGACATGGACATGCCCATGCAGAGGGCGCCTAAACACCACCGAAGTCCCTCTGCTTCTCGAGGTGCACGACGTTGGTGATGCAGGGGCAACCGCCCGCAGAGCCCGCTCCCGGTCGACGGGAGCCAGCTCGTCAAAGACGGCGTCCAATGGCACGAATGGATTCCGTGTGACACTCCAAAAAATTTCATCTGGTTTTCAACAAAAACTTTGTTGGTTTTGAAGAAGGTCATTTAAATGCTTTCAAAAAACTTCTCTCTCAAAACTTTTCCCCTGGCAAGGATTTTTATTTTTGTATCTCCCTCAACTCTGGTGTTTGATTATTAAAAACTTTTTCTCTGAGGGTTCCCTTCTCAAACATATTTTTGGAAATTAGTTATTTTCTTTTAAAGGGCAACTCTATGAATTTTGGGGCTTCTCTTATCTTGCAACCACCCATGGTTTTACCATGTCTCTTGTGGTAAATCTTCTCAAAACCCCTCCTTCCTCTTTGAGCAATCTAAATTCTCTGTTCCAACAAGTCCAACCCATTTTTGGATTCTATTTCATTTATTTTATCTCCCAAATCATTTCTGTCATTTATTTTGAGCCTATGTGATTTTCAAAGCAAGTACCTTATTGCTTTTGAGTTTTGATCTCAAACCAACTCCTCTGGATAGTCCTTAGCACCCACAACCTAGAACTATCAAGATCCACTCTTCCCCTTTTCAAATTTTTCAAATTTCAGCCTCTGCAAGTTTGGACCAGATTTGCCAAATTTGGTGAAATTCATATCTCCTCTTCTCCATAAATTCCACCAAAATTCAGGCAGCCCTCAGATGCAATGAGAGGCCACCCCACCAAAAATCAGCTCAAGGAGAGCCTCCCACATACCAGAATCATTCTGTCGAACACCTGGCTAGCACTGTTACTATGCAAATTCAGAGATTCAGAAAAATTCAGTGTCGTTCTTCGTCAGAGAGTTGTCACGATCCACAGTGCGCCCTGGCACGTTGCACACGGCCTCTCCTCCCTGACCAGAGCCCCGCACACCTCCTTGGACGGACGCAGGTGTCGGTGGCGTCGAGCATCGCCGGAGTTGGCAGCTTCTGCGGTGGCTACGCCAGCCGTGGCGGCCAACAGAAGTCAGCGCCAGCTCGCAACGTCGTTCGGCGCCGCCCAACGCTCCCCTGCCCTACGCGTGGCCTCATGCATGCCAGCGCACCCCGCAGCACCGTCGCCGTGGCCCGGCAAGCACAGGGCATGCTCTCTGCCGCCGACGGGCCCACGCCGCCCCGTTCCGTCGAAACCCACTCAAGCTCCTAATCCAAGCTCGTTTAGCGTCTGAATGGGACCAGTAGACTTCCACGATGACGCCCAACTCCCTAATCTCCCCCGACCAAGCCCTGCGCCACCGTAACCTTCGCCGGCCTTATCCCGTTCACGGCAACCGCCTCGGGCCGGCTATAAATAGCGCCTCCAAACTCGCTCTCGACCCCGCACATCTCCACCACCTCACCAGACCCCGCCCAGCCACTGGAAGAGCCTCGAGGGGCCCTTCTTCCTCAACTCCGGCCACCTCCGTCCGCTTCGGGCTCCGGCAGTGTTCTCTCTGGTGAGAGATCCTCCACCGCCCTAGGCTTGGACGTAACCTCATGACACCTCCAGGAGTTTAACCCCCACTTCAATTTAGCCTCCGCAGCACTCCCCGGTGAGATCCAACACTACCCGAACCACCGTCCGCCAGAGCAAGGGCCGCCGTCGACGGGGAGCTCGCCGGCGACCACCACCACCACCCACCGACGCGGAAGGACACACTGAGCTCAGAGGTACCACCCGATCCCCCTGCCTCACCGTGGATCGCCGGCGGCGACCACCGCAGCTCTCGGGCGCCGACGAGCTCTGCCTCCCCGTTTGAAATTTCAAACCTGACGGGTGGGACCCGCCCGTCAGCCTCTCTGTTCTTTTAAACGAACCGTTTTCTGAAAGCGCCTTCTGCCAAAGTACGTCTCCCCTCTAGGCCGGCGTATTCTGAAACGAAACGTTTTCTGTTTTTATAAGTTGGCCCCTGGAAACTTTCTGTTTCATTACAAATGAGTCCCTAGATTAAAACGCCTATAACTTTTAAGCAGAAAAGTATTTTTGATTGATTCTTTTTCTGTTATCTTTAAAATTTTGTCTAGTTTTTTATCAGATTTATTTGAAAAATATTTGGACTATTTTTCGTGCACCTCACGATATTTACGTTAGCGCGTGTGTTTCTTTACACCGTAGATACCGAAGGAGGTGACGGAACCACGAACTTCACCGAGCTAGGCTCCGACTACTCTGAACCAGGCAAGAATGTTTGAACTTTTGATATGATGAGTGTCATTGGCATGTTTGCATTAAGTAGTTTCATGACATGTTTATGAACATACCGATGAATGTCATATTACATGCAAAGTTGAGGCAACTGAGTTCGAAAATCCATACGTTGTTGGATGTGAGTTTGCATGGACATGAGTTGGCATGAGAATGGGTAAGATGGCAGTGTTGTAGCATGCCAGTGTCATGCCAGACTATTGACTCTAGTGTCATCATGAATCAGTCCAGTTTCCATCCGCTTCCCTTTCCGGTACTACCACATGTTTTCCGCAAGGAATATGGCTTAGTAAGTTGCAAACCACTTTCCTGGTACACACCAAATCGAGAGGCCGGGATGATGGTTCCATGACCCTGGATTAAAGCCAGTCATCCGGTCAGGGGGCATGGGTGTTTCCGGTTGGGACCGAGAGGGGGGTACCCCTTAGAGCGCGCGTATATAAATTTGATCCCATGCTATTCGAGATTGTGATCTCCCCATCTCAGAGTTTTTCTTGAACGCTGTCTAGGGTGATTCCTGGCATCGTGAGGTAGGATGGGTGTGTACTGGATAGCTGTGTTTCTTCCGAAATACCGTAAACGGAACTAGTCCTTCGTGACTACGGAAATCCGTTGGCTGTGGGGTTTTTAGTACAACTCTGCAGAGTCAAAATTCCTTTAAATCATCTTATCCATGTCCAAGTACTGTGTTCAACTTATCTTATCAAAGGTCAGTCTCAGTGACAAGACTCCGGTGAACCACATGAGTGTTAAATTCGGTTAAGTGTTTATTCCTGTGGATGGACTAACCCGTTTATTGTTATATGTTGAATATTTCCTATGAGTATTATATCTTTGTGAGTTTAGCAGATATGAATAATCAAATTTAAGCCCTTTCTGTGATGTCGCTCAGACGTCCGACTGTGGCATGCTTGTTACTTACTTTTGATATAAGCCCTTTCAGTGATGTCGCTCAGACGTCCGAATGTGCCATTGTTATTATTTACTTTCAATATAAGCCCTTTCTGTGATGTCGCTCAGACGTCCGACTGCGGCATTGTTATTATTTACTTTCAATACAAGCCCTTTCTGTGATGTTGCTTAGACGTCCGATCATGGCAGTATTATTATTTACTTTCAATATAAGCCCTTTCTGCGATGTTGCCCCGACGTCCGACTGTGGCACGCCTATCTTTTATTTTCAGTTTAAGCCCTTTACGTGGTGTCGCTCAGACGCTCGACTGCGGCATGATTTTTATTTATTTGTTCACCCTTCGAGGTGTCGCTTCAGACGCCCGATCGGTTTTCAGTTATTTTTGTTGGGTTTTCAGGCGGACTACCGCCGGCTCCCTTTTTATTTTCCGTGTTTACTAAATTGAATGTGCATTGATAAATTACTCATGTCGCACTCATGCATGCATTTGTTATATCTTATGTCCGAACTGTCTTGCGAGTACTTTCAAAGTACTCACCTGGCTTGTTGATTTGGCCAGATGCTGACGAAGGTGATCTCATGGATGAAGAGTTTGATAGCGAATCCGATGCCTAGAGGAGTCCCAGTTAGTCTCGTGCAACCCTGGATTTGGTCACTATATTATATCCGCTTCCGCTACCCGAATAAAATTCATCGAGTCTCACCTCGACGCTCGATGAGATGCCAGTTTAGGAGTCGTGATATCCACTCTCCACTATGATATTCCACCACCACTTTATTCTCGAGTCAGTAGTATGCCACCTCACCATTGTGACATATCCGCCATTATGTATAATTATTGGCGTGCTTGTAATAAATTGTTGAGCAGCCTTAGCTCGACCTTGTAATATTTTTTTATGCTACTGGCTTATTGCATCAAGATTTTTGTCTACCAGTAAGGAGGATTTTCCTCATACTGGACTCAAAAGATCGGTTTCTCAATAAACATTATTATTGGAAAACCGGTCTTGACAAGCTTGGTACCAGAGCCAGGCTGATTGTAGGAAGCCACTAGGTGCGATCGCTAATCGGTTGTTAGCATAATAGAGCTAATTCATATTTTTGCAAATGTAGTCATTTTTTTGACAGTCAGCATAAATTTATGATCTGACCATCCAGAATTTTTGCCTACTTTTGTAGATGGCCGACAACAGCTGCGAGTCATAGATGTTCACCAACGTGCCCGATGGGTTCGTCAAGCTCCTCACCTTCATCGTTCAGGTCGCGATGGGGCCATCTATGCGACCAGTCTTCACACTCTACCAGCACAAGGTCAACGAAAGTCTGACCATGCACCAGGCCGCGGTGCAATTCAAGGGAGGGCGTGGTGAGTTACGCCGCTTCCGGTACTTGGGAAGAGCCATGCCTACGGAGAGGCATGCTATGCAGATGGCAGCCCGCGAGGCGATAGCTCATCTCAGGGATGTCCTTCCCTCGATGAAGACTCGTCGTTACCGCTATCTTCCATGCCATGTGCCATACACCTGTCACTATGCGTTCTCTTGCCCCAGAGGAGAACGAGACGAGGCTTTTGAGATGCTTATTGAGTACCTCCGTGCTCTGGAGGCAGCCTTCGACAACCTGGTAGACGACTTCGTGGTTGCCCGCATGGACTCAGTCCATGGCTGTGCCGCCAACAGGAGGGAGCTCCTGCACACCGCACCGCCACTGACTTTCGTCGTTTCCTCAGCATCTTTTGCACCTACCACTCTCGCCACTGCTCGTCGCCTACCTACCACCGAAGAGTTCAACCAAGTCATTGCGCCCACTCCAGCCCGCACTGCACCACCCTTTGCGCCCACTCTTGTTCGCGTTGCTCCGCCTCTGGCGCCCGCTCCATCTACTCGGCGCAGCACTACACGTTTGGAGTCGATTAGCGAGGATGAGGTCGAGTCCCCAGCCTCACTGCGCCTCACCCTTGGCAGGGCCAAGGAGATCGTCAACATCTCCGACTGAGTACGCTTAGCCGTCATGCGATGTACCGCTTTGTACGATATGTTTATATGTACATAGGTTGTGAGAAGTAGCTTGTTTGCGCATCATGTAGGAACTGGGAGAAGTGCACTAGCCTAAATAACATGTCAGGAATATGTACGTGTATCCTGAGTGATGTATTGTATAATTACCGCCTGCATGTAAGATATGTAATGAGCAGTCCTTCTCCGTGCGCAATCGATTTGTTTTCTTAAGAAATCTTGGAGCATTTAATTTATTTGCCATCCTTGTGCATTTATTAATTTTTGCGACTCTTTTCACTTTCTTATGGGTTTTACAAAATATCCCCAGAGTGAAAAATGTCTCGTCCTTGGACACGCTCCATGCCAACTCAGCCACAGGAAAATTATGGCACTCAACCGAGCAACAATTTCACACAGGGACAGTCGAGTCAACAGGACAGTGAAACAGCACTTTCCCAAATGTGCCGCCTTTATGAGCAGAGTCAGCAACAACATCGGGAAATGATGAACCAAGTCATCAATATGGGAAATCACCATGGACAGTATCAGTAGCAATCCAAGTTATCTGAGCTACAGAAGACGCGTCCCCAAACATTTTCTCATACTGACAAACCTCTTGAGGCCGAGGACTGGCTTTGAGACATGGAGAGAAAATTAATTATTGCAAAATTTTCAGACCCTGAGAAAGTACTATATGCTCCGCACTATCTCACAGGAGCAGCTGCATCATGGTGGGAAAATTTCCTACACATGCACCCCAACGAAAATGATATAACCTGGGAGGATTTCAAAGAAGGTTTTCGCGGGGCGCACATTCCTAAAAGTATTATGAAAATCAAGAAGCGAGAATTTGATGACCTCAAACAAAGGACCATGACGGTTTCAGACTACAATGGCCAGTTTACTCTATTGTCGCGCTACGCCAATGAAGAGCGCATGACTGAAAGCAAGAAGATGGAGAAATTCCTAGACGGTCTGGCGCCCGCACTTAAATGCCAGCTGGTTGTGCACACTTTTCCAGATTTCAAAACACTAGTGGATAAGGCCATTACCTTGGGAAATGAGAGATGTAGCTTGGAAGATTTCCGCAAGCGAAAAAGGGACCAGACTACTCATGCTCGCAACCACCGAACCAAGACAGATTTCTAGAAAGGTGGGACACACAAATCCACGTTAAACGTCTCACGCCCAATCAAGAATTTTCATGCAAGGGACAAGGAGTTCACATATCGCCCAGACGTTACTTACTACGCTTGTGGAGAGGAAGGGCACTATGCCAAGCAGTGCCCCAAGCCAAGGAACTCGACCCCAAAGCCGAACAACGGTGGAAATAATTCAGCACCCAAGTGGAACAATTTCAATCCCAACAACAACCACAAGAAGGGTCATCTGAACCACGTGACCAAAGAGGAGGCACAGAATGCCCCAGATATCGTACTCGGTACGTTTCCTGTCAACACCATACCTACCATGGTTTTGTTTGATTCTGGAGCTTCTCACTCCTTCATTTCGAAAAGTTTTGCTTTGCAAAATAATTTTTCGATGCTTCCCTTGGAAAAATTCATGATCATCAAGTCCCCCGGGATTCAGCAAGTTACTCAGAGTTACTGCCAAGGTGTGGTTATTGAGTTTGAAGGATTGAAGTTTCACGCCAACCTTATTGTATTGGAAAATAAAGGACTGGATGTCATCCTAGGAATGGACTGGTTAACCACCAACAAAGGTTTTATTGACTGCTTCAACCGGACAGTAATTCTCACCCACCACCACGGGAAGACAATAAGAGTTTCAGCTAAAGAGAGAAAAATATCCCGGCAACCGAGATTGAACAAGGTGGACGTTTCTGAAGTTAGCAAGGTTCCAGTAGTGTGTGAGTTTCCAGACGTATTTCCCGAAGAACTACCAGGCATGCCATCAGACCGAGAGATAGAATTCAGCATTGAGCTAGCACTTGGAACCACCCCCATATACAAGAAACCATATAGAATGGCACCATCCGAGTTGGTAGAATTGAAGAAGCAAATAAAAGAATTACTGGACAAGGGATATATTCGAGCCAGCTCCTCACCTTGGGGTTCACCGATATTATTTGCCAAAAAGAAGGATGGAACACTGAGACTGTGTATAGGCTATCGAGCACTTAACATGGTCACAATCAAGAACAAATACCCGATGCCACGTATAAATGATTTGTTTGATCAGCTCGCTCAGGCCAAGGTATTCTCAAAGATTGACTTAAGGTCGGGATACCATCAGTTAAAAGTACGAACAGAGGATATCCCCAAGACAGCCTTCACCTCCAGATACGGATTGTATGAGTTCACAGTAATGCCATTTGGACTAACAAACGCCCCCGCATATTTTGTTCATCTCATGTACAAAGTATTTATGAAGTTTATGGACAAGTTCGTTGTGGTATTCATCGACGATATTCTGATATACTCCAAGACACCAGAAGAGCACGATGAACATCTCAGAATTATGCTAGGAGAACTCAGGAAACATCAATTGTATGCCAAGTTCAGCAAGTGTGAATTTTGGCTAAGACAGGTAGGTTTTCTGGGCCACGTACTGACCCAAGAAGGTATTGCCATAGACCCGGAGAAAGTCAAGGTCGTACTTGGCTGGAAACCACCAGCCAGCATAACGGACGTACGAAGTTTCTTGGGAATGGCAGGATACTACCGAAGATTTATTGAAGGATTCTCCACCATAGCCAAGCCAATGACGCAGTTACTCAAGAAAGACAAGAAGTTTGAATGGACAGAAGCTTGCGAGAAAAGTTTCCAAGAACTAAAAAGGAAATTAACGACAGCGCCAGTATTGATTGTGCCAGACATACACAAAAATTTTGAAGTGTATTGTGACGCATCCCGAAAGGGTCTCGGATGCGTGTTGATGCAAGAAGGCAAGGTTGTCGCATACGCTTCAAGGCAACTTCGCAAGCATGAGGAAAATTATCCCACTCATGACTTAGAATTGGCAGCAGTCATTCATGCACTCAAGGAATGGAGACAATTCTTACTTGGGAATCGTTGTGAAATATATACGGACCATAAAAGTCCCAAGTATATTTTCACACAGCCAGAGCTCAATTTACGGCAACGACGCTAGTTGGAATTGGTAAAAGATTATGATGTGGGTATCCACTATCATACAGGAAAAGCAAATGTAGTAGCAGATGCTCTTAGTCGGAACCCCAGCTCGGACAACAACAATCTGCAAGGCTTGAGACCTGAATTCCAGCAAGAGTTTGCTAAACTCAACTTGATAATGGTCACGGAAGGCACCATAACAAATTTGGAAGTACAACCCAACCTTGTGGAGAGGATTAAAGAAGCTCAGCGTGGACACCCCAGCATCGAAGGCATTAAAAGAAAGGTGAGTATGGGCAAGGCCTCGGAATTCGTCATAGACAATGAGGGAATATTATGGTACGGAGAAAGACTCCGCGTGCCAAATATAGAGGACCTCAAACAGCAGATTCTGGCTGAAGCCCACACCGCCCCATATTCGATCCACCCTGGAGGAACCAAAATGTATAAAGACATTCAGGAAAGATTTTGGTGGCACGGTATGAAGAGGGATATAGCCACCTTCATTGCATGTTGCGATTCTTGTCAACGCATAAAAGCTGAGCATCAAAGACCAGCCAGACTACTGCAACCAAACAGAATACCTGAGTGGAAATGGGACGAAATAGGGATGGATTTCATTGTCGGACTACCTCGGTCACGACACGGGAATGATGCCATATGGGTCATCACAGATAGACTAACTAAGGTGGCACATTTCATTCCAGTAAAGACAGCCCACACCACTCAGAAGCTCGCCAAGCTCTACCTCTCCCGCATAGTCTGTCTGCATGGAGTCCCAAAGACTATAATATCCAACAGAGGCACTTAGTTTGTCTCTAGATTTTGGGAGCAGCTGCAACTATCACTAGGAACTCAACTAGCCTTCAGTACAGCATACCAACCCCAGACTGATGGACAAATTGAACGCGTAAACCAAATTCTAGAAGACATGCTGAGAGCATGTGTCCTCACCTATGGAACCAGTTGGGAAGAAAGCCTGCCATATGCCGAGTTCGCATACAACAACAGTTACCAGGCCAACCTGCAGATGGCACCATTTGAAGCTCTGTACGGGCGGAGATGTCGTACCCCGCTAAATTGGTCAGAGAACGGAGACAGCCACATCTTCGGCCCAGACATGCTCAAAGAAGCCGAGGAGAAGGTAAAGCTAATCAGGGACCGACTCAAGGCAGCTCAAAGTCGATAGAAGAGTTATTACGATCAGAAGCACCATGAGGTTAGCTTTGAGCCCGGTGATTATGTGTACCTACGAGTGTCTCCTATGAGAGGCCTGCAACGATTCAAGGTTAAAGGAAAGCTAGCACCAAGATTCATCAGACCATTCTGTATAGTGGCACGAAGAGGCACGGTAGCCTACCAGCTAGAATTACCCGAAGAATTATCCGATGTCCACGACGTGTTCCACGTCTCGCAATTGATAAAGTGCGTAAGCAACCCAGAGAAGCAAGTATCCCATGAGAACATTGATGTGCAACCAGACCTCACCTATTGGGAACATCCTGTAAAAATATTGGAGGAGTCTGAAAGGAGGACCCGACAGAAAACCATCAGGTTTTTCAAAGTTGAGTGGAGCAATCACACTGAGAGTGAAGCAACTTGGGAAAGAGAGGATTTTCTTCGGACAGAGCACCCACACTTATTTGAGAATCAGCTGAAATCTCGGGGACGAGATTTTTCCTAAGGGGGTAGGTGTTGTGACACTCCAAAAATTTTCATCTGGTTTTCAACAAAAACTTTGTTGGTTTTGAAGAAGGTCATTTAAATCCTTTCAAAAAACTTCTCTCTCAAAACTTTTCCCCTGGCAAGGATTTTTATTTTTGTATCTCCCTCAACTCTGGTGTTTGATTATTAAAAACTTTTTCTCTGAGGGTTCCCTTCTCAAACATATTTTTGGAAATTAGTTATTTTCTTTTAAAGGGCAACTCTATGAATTTTGGGGCTTCTCTTATCTTGCAACCACCCATGGTTTTACCATGTCTCTTGTGTTAAATCTTCTCAAAACCCCTCCTTCCTCTTTGAGCAATCTAAATTCTCTGTTCCAACAAGTCCAACCCATTTTTGGATTCTATTTCATTTATTTTATCTCCCAAATCATTTCTGTCATTTATTTTGAGCCTAAGTGATTTTCAAAGCAAGTACCTTATTGCTTTTGAGTTTTGATCTCAAACCAACTCCACTGGATAGTCCTTAGCACCCACAACCTAGAACTATCAAGATCCACTATTCCCCTTTTCAAAATTTTCAAATTTCAGCCTCTGCAAGTTTGGACCAGATTTTCCAAATTTGGTGAAATTCATATCTTCTCTTCTCCATAAATTCCACCAAAATTCAGGCAGCCCTCAGATGCAATGAGAGGCCACCCCACCCAAAATCAGCTCAAGGAGAGCCTCCCACATACCAGAATCATTCTGTCGAACACCTGGCCAGCACTGTTACTATGCAAATTCAGAGATTCAGAAAAATCCAGTGTCGTTCTTCGTCAGAGAGTTGTCACGATCCACAGTGCGCCCTGGCGCGTTGCGCATGGCCTCTCCTCCCTGGCCAAAGCCCCGCACGCCTCCTTGGACGGACGTAGGCGTCGGTGGCGGCGAGCATCGCCGGAGTTGGCAGCTTCTGCGGTGGCTACGCCACCCGTGGTGGCCAACAGAAGTCAGCGCCAGCTCGCAACGCCGTTCGGCGCCACCCAACGCTCCCCTGCCCTACGCGTGGCCTCATGCACGCCAGCGCACCCCGCAGCACCGTCGCTGTGGCCCGGCAAGCACAGCGCACACTCTCTGCCGCCGACGGGCCCGCGCCACCCCGTTCCGTCGAAACCCACTCAAGATCCTAATCCAAGCTCGTTTAGCGTCTGAATGGGACCAGTAGACTTCCACGATGATGCCCAACTCCCTAATCTCCCCCGACCAAGCCATGCGCCGCCGTAACCTTCGCCGGACTTATCCCGTTCACGGCAACCGCCTCGGGCCGGCTATAAATAGCGCATCTGAACTCGCTCTCGACCCCGCACATCTCCACCACCTCACCAGACCCCGCCCAGCCACTGGAAGAGCCTCGAGGGGCCCTTCTTCCTCAACTCCGGCCACCTCCGTCCGCTTCGGGCTCCGGCAGCGTTCTCTCTAGTGAGAGCTCCTCCACCGCCCTAGGCTTGCACGTAACCTCATGACACCTCCAGGAGTTTAACCCCCACTTCAATTTGGCCTCCGCAGCACTCCCCGGCGAGATCCAACACTACCCGAACCACCGTCCGCCGGAGCAAGGGCCGCCGTCGACGTGGAGCTCGCTGGCGACCACCACCACCCACCGACGCGGAAGGACACACTGAGCTCAGAGGTACCACCCGATCCCCCTGCCTCGCCGTGGATCGCCGCCGGCGACCACCGCAGCTCTCGGGCGCCGACGAGCTCTGCCTCCTCGTTTGAAATTTCAAACCTGACGGGTGGGACCTGCCCGTCAGCCTCTCTGTTCTTTTAAACGAACCATTTTCTGAAAGCGCCTTCTGCCAAAGTACGTCTCCCCTCTGGGCCGGCGTATTCTCAAATGAAACGTTTTCTGTTTTTATAAGTTGGCCCATGGAAACTTTCTGTTTCATTACAGATGAGTCCCTGGATTAAAACGCCTATAACTTTTAAACAGAAAAGTATTTTTGATTGATTCTTTTTCTGTTCTCTTTAAAATTTTGTCTAGTTTTTTACCTGATTTATTTGGAAAATATTTGGAATATTTTTGGTGCACCTCACGATATTTACGTTAGCGCGTATGTTTCTTTACACCGTAGATAGCGAAGGAGGTGACGGAACCGCGAACTTCACCGAGCTAGGCTCCGACTACTCTGAACCAGGCAAGCATGTTTGAACTTTTGATATGATGAGTGTCATTGGCATGTTTGCATTAAGTAGTTTCATGACATGTTTATGAACTTACCGATGAATGTCATATTACATGCAAAGTTGAGGCAAGTGAGTTCGAAAATCCATACGTTGTTGGATGTGAGTTTGCATGCCCATGAGTTGGCATGAGAATGGGTAAGATGGCAGTGTTGTAGCATGCCAGTCTTATGCCAGACTATTGACTCTAGTGCCATCATGAATCAGTCCAGTTTCCATCCGCTTCCCTTTCCGGTACTACCACATGTTTTCCGCAAGGAATATGGCTTAGTAAGTTGCAAACCACTTTCCTAGTACACACCAAATCGAGAGGCCGGGATGATGGTTCCATGGCCCTGGATTAAAGCCAGTCATCCGGTCAGGGGGCACGGGTGTTTCCGGTTGGGACCGAGTGGGGGCACCCCTTAGAGCGCGCGTATATAAATTTGATCCCATGCTATTCGAGATTGTGATCTCCCCGTCTCAGAGTCTTTATTGAACACTGTCTAGGGTGATTCCTGGCATCGTGAGGTAGGATGGGTGTGTACTGGATAGCTGTGTTTCTTCCGAAATACCGTAAACGGAACTAGTCCTTCATGACTACGGAAATCCGTTGGCTGTGGGCTTTTTAGTACAACTCTGCAGAGTCAAAATTCCTTTAAATCATCTTATCCATGTCCAAGTAATGTGTTCAACTTATCTTATCAAAGGTCAGTCTCAGTGACAAGACTCCGGTGAACCACATGAGTGTTAAATTCGGTTAAGTGTTTATTCCTGTGGATGGACTAACCCGTTTATTGTTATCTGTTGAATATTTCCTATGAGTATCATATCTTTGTGAGTTTAACAGATTTGAATATTGAAATTTAAGCCCTTTCTGTGATGTCGCTCAGACGTCCGACTGTGGCACGCTTGTTACTTACTTTTGATATAAGCCCTTTCTGTGATGTCGCTTAGACGTCCGACTGCGGCATTGTTATTATTTACTTTCAATATAAGCCCTTTCTGTGATGTCGCTCAGATGTCCGACTGCGGCATTGTTATTATTTACTTTCAATACAAGCCCTTTCTGCGATGTTGCTTAGACGTCCGATCGTGGCAGTATTATTATTTACTTTCAATATAAGCCCTTTCTGCGATGTCGCCCCGACGTCCGACTGTGGCACGCCTGTCTTTTGATTTTCAGTTTAAGCCCATTATGTGGTGTCGCTCAGACGCCCAACTGCGGCATGATTTTTATTTATTTGTTCACCCTTCGAGGTGTCGCTTCAGACGCCCGATCAGTTTTCAGTTATTTTTGTTGGGTTTTCAGGCGGACTACCGCCGGCTCCCTTTTTATTTACCGTGTTTACTAAATTGAATGTTCATTGATAAATTACTCATGTCGCATTCATCCATGCATTTGTTATATCTTATGTCCGAACTGTCTTGCGAGTACTTTCAAAGTACTCACCTGGCTTGTTGATTTGGCCAGATGCTGACGAAAGTGATCTCATGGATGAAGAGTTTGATAGTGAGTCCGATGCCTAGAGTAGTCCCAGTCAGTCTCGTGCAACCCTGTATTTGGTCACTATATTATATCCGCTTCCGCTACCCGAATAAAATTCATCGAGCCTCACCTCGACGCTCGATGAGATGCCAGTTTAGGAGTTGTGATATCCACTCTCCACTGTGATATTCCACCACCACTTTATTCTAGAGTCAGTAGTATGCCACCTCACCATTGTGACATATCCGTCATTATGTATAATTATTGGCGTGCTTGTAATAAATTGTTGAGCAGCCTTAGCTCGACCTTGTAATATTTTTTATGCTACTGGCTTATCGTATCAAGATTTTTGTCTACCAGTAAGGAGGATTTTCCTCATACTGGACTCAAAAGATCGGTTTCTCAATAAACATTATTATTGGAAAACTGGTCGTGACATTCCGGTGACGGAGCCCTGAAAGGATTCGCCCGGCAATGGCGACGGCAGCCCGCAACCCCTCCTTGTCCAGCTCAGCCCCCACCATCGCGCGGAGATGGCTCAGCTCCTCAGAGATATAGGTGAAGAAGGAGACCAGGTCAGGAAGCTGCAACTCGTTGAAGTCGACCGGGTGGTCGAACGGGTTTAGCCTGACGGCCGGCATCGTCGCGCTGGCACGACGGTAGGCATCGCGCAGCCGCGACACGTGCATGGCAACTTGGTTCACCAAGTGGCTGAGGCGATCCTGGACCACATCACGATCGGCCCGCTCGCGCTCCAGCCGGCTCCCCTGACGGCCTATCGTATCTCCCGCTTTCTGCAGCAACGCCGCCGATGCCTCGAGCATCTTTGTGGTGGACGCCTGCCGCTTTTGAAGCTCCATGAACTCCCGCACATAACGGAGGAACATGGCACTCCTCTCCTCCTTGAGCTCACGGAGCTCCACGTCCTTGGCCCTGAGCTCCGCATCCTTGGCATGGAGCTCCTGCGTCAGGCGCCTCACCTCGGACTCCGTGATCTGCTGCGCCGCCATGACACCAGGTAGAAGCAATGGGGAGAGGAAGCAAAGGGGGCGAAACGGCTGAAAGGCAATGCAATCTACGGGAAGGCGGAGGGAGCGGGGAATCTTTTGGTTTTCACCACGGTAAAACACCAGTCGACGACTTCTCACATCAGGGAGCAGTGGGTTTTTACAGGCGGAGTCATCATGACTAATTTCTGCTGCGCCTGCTCCCGTCAATCAAAAAATTTAAAAATCCTGCCGCACCCAAACACCAGAGCAACGCCGCGGTGGATATTTAAATTTACCTTCCGGCAAGTAGATAAAAAAAGGAGTGAAAAAACAAATGTGGCGGTGGCCTAGGTAATCGGTCGAACTAGCCCAACTAGCTAGCCACCGTGCTTCACTGATGTACTCGGCGAGAAAGGTGTTCTTTCGTGATTTGACGACTCATTTACTTGCTTCGGCGCTACGACCGAGGAGGACCCAGAAAACGCGTGGTAGGGCATCCCCCGCCAGGAAGAATATGTGCGTGCACCACCAGGGAGGACCCCGAAACCGCGAGGTAGGGTGTGCCACGTCTAGGTACGGAGGAAAAATGTGCGTGTAAAAATATACTGTATCAGACATAGTACCTATGGTTCGACCTCGGGACCCAGCCAGTCGTTCGAAAACACCCCACTAGCCACACAACTTCATCATGCAAACGTGGCACGGAGGATAGATGTGGTTAGCTCCGTCTCGACCAGCCACAACGTCTCTTGTTCTAGGCGATTCTTCTATTTTCCAAGCTTTTTTTAGTTGTAATAACACCACGGCAAGCTAGCGCCGCTCTTCGTGTGTGCCCGTGCAAAGGTTAGACGATGGAGAGAAGAGAGATTGAGATCGCAGACCTGGGACCCACCAGTAAGTGAGACAACGGTCATGCACGTGTTGACGAGGCACTCCCTCTACTCTACTCAACGAAAGTAATGTATAAATAAAATCAAGTTATGGAACAAAGCCAACAACCGTTCGTTTTTTCAGGCTATCGACTTATGCTTTGTAGTCCAGGTTGCCAGTTCGAATCTCGTCTTTCAGATTTGTTAGTTTTAGGTCCAAATTTGATTAATGACAAGTGGGACCCCTGTGTGTTGTTCCGATATTTCAGTGTAGGATGGTTTTTTTGAACAAACACTTTGCACGGTTAGACAAGTAACGGCACAGTTACACGTATTTTGCAAGTTTACGAACAAAAATGACAGCGACATAGAATATCACATCCACCCCGCAGCTTAGATACTATGGTGATACGAGTTTTTACACCGTTGGAAGTGAGATCCAATGGCTTGGGAGTAGTCTTTGTAATTATGCGCAATTTACAAACTCTCCAAAGGTTTTTTTGCAAATAAAACATTCAGGCCTCGTGTGTGCCGCTGCATCTTCAATCCAACGGCTCCCCGGTGCTCATATTAGGTGCTCCCCGTAGCTTAATTACCCGCTACGGTGATATGAGCATCTAGGTCGTATGATCAGCGATCAGATGGCACATGCGTAGTACTTGTACTTTCTGCGCATTTCCCAAACTCTATCAGCCGTATATTGCAAAAACATTCAAACCTCCTATTGTGGGCCGTTAGATCTCAGTGAACTCGTATCACCATAGAATCTACGGTGCGGGAGCACGTCATACTCTCCCGTGCGAGAAAACATAAGGTGCTATCGCAACTTGGATGCTATGGTGATACGAGCTTGGAGGTCGTTTGATCTGAGATCCAATGGCATCTGAGCAGTCTTTGTGCTTGTAAGCAGTGGCCGAACTCTTTTGGGGCTTTTCTGCAAAAAACCATTCGAACCACCAAGGAGGTGTTGGGTCACAAATCCAACGCCTCTGAAGAGCTTGTATCGCCAAAGCATCTAAGGTGTGGTAGCACATGATATTCTTACATACAGGAGAATATGATGTCCTCCTTCATCTTAGATGCTATGGTGATACGAGCTTCTAGGTCGTTGGATATGGGATCAAAGGGCATCTAAGTAGTTTTTGTACAAATTGTGTGCAATTCTCAAACTCATCAAGGTTTCCTGCAGAAATATTAAGACACATCATGTGAGCTGCTATATCTCAGATCTACAAGCTCCAAGCAACTCGTATCGGCATATAGCATCTAAGGTATGGGGGCACATGATATTCTCCCGGGGAGGAGGGGTGGGGTGCACAACCAATCGGTGGCTGGGAGGGTGGGGACAAATATAATCTAAAGAAGCCTAAACAGAGCTCCACAATTTTATCTAAGGTCAAGGGGTTGACCCCCGACAATCATAGCTCCGCCTAAACACAACATTTGCATGTACTGTAGTACTAGACTTAATATTCATGTTTCAGTTTCATGTTCATTTTAAATATTGAACTGAGGACCATGGATGTCTTACATTTTACTCCCTTCGTTCCTAAGTATTAGTCTTTTTAGAGGCTTCAAATGGACTGGCACATACGGATGTATATAGACATATTTTAGAGTCTAGATTCACTCATTTTGCTCCGTATGTAGTCACTTGTTGAACTCTCTAAAAGACTAATATTTAGGAATAGAAGGAGTATTTTTGAATTCGTGTCATACATGGATGGTTTGGAAAAATAGATGCACTATACTTATTGGATTGTTGTTGTGTTCGTGCGTGTGTGTCTCTGTGTGTGTGTGTGTGTGTGGTCATATGCTTGATACATACAAAGTTTTCTCACCTCCATATTGTTCATCTTTTAAATTTGAATTTGCATTGGAAAACTTACTAGGGATACCATGAAATGTGAAATCCACGTTGAGATCACTATATCACAAACTCACTCTAATTCAACAACTCGTCATAAATCAATTACCACTTTGAGATTAGTATTTGCAAGGAAAATACGGATATTGTAATACACATAGATTCATTCGGCAATTTAAAAGGTTCCTTTCGTATTCTCGAATGGTAGGACCCAACGGCGTACCAGCCAGACCTTGGCTCGTGTTGATCCTAAAAAAACCGGGCTCGTGTCCTTCGGTGGCGTGCGTGGTACGCACATTAGGCAGCCCCAACCAGTCGAGCCTCAGCGTTTCAAGTTGAAATATCTGGCGGCCAGAATTCCAGCCCTAGGAAATTCCCCTCATGTCCCCGGTCCATAATGACTACCGATGAACAACGGAGGGATGCTTTAGTAACTAGACAACGTTACCTACCGAGCCGAGCACGGCTCAATTCCCTCGGTCGCCGCTCGTCAAGGTCACCTGTCAACTGCATTGCCTAGTACTACTACTACTACACCAGGATGAGCACAGAATTGAGACCGTTTGTTCGTGTCTAGTACTTGAGTTAATATATCAGGCAATGCACTGGTACGGAGGGATTATCCTTTTACTCTGCATATATAACTTGTCTGAAGTCTAACTAAGCAAAATGTTTGACCAAATCTTTTCTTAAGAAATACAACAGGACATATGTACGGCTTGAAAATTTATTGCATGATGCAGGTTATGATATTGTTTCGAATCCTGGATCTTAAATTTCAGAAAATCCAAAAGTGAGCATAAATTCTTGAAACTAAGCATGGTCACGTGATATGGCACAAATATTACTTCGTAAGTTATTTCTTCAATTTGAGACAAGCTGCTTATGACAAGTTGCACAAATGAAGAGCCAAGGTATTTTGGAACAAAGACCTGTCACGTTAAGGCGAACGCTTTCACTATTGAAACCGTGGGCGTTTACGTGCCGCCACGAGTCCCCGCTTCTCATTGGCAGGTGCCGTCCGAGCAAGCGTGTGAGTCGACGGGAGGCGTGCGAGCAGACCGCTGCGCCGGCTGTCAGGGAGGCGTGCGAGCTGACCGCTGTGCAGGCTCACCGGGAGGCGATCCCTTTGACCAGGCTCCGCCGCCCACCGTCACCCCAACTGCTCCCACTTTTAATGTCGTCGGCGCCGCAGTTTAAAATCAACCCCGCACTACCCGGTATCGCTACAATCCTCTCGCTTCCTCTCTGATTCTCCTGTCGTCTACCTCCAACTAGCCTGACCTAAACGTACGCCATGCCGCATCACGACGGTCTGCCCTTAGTATTCCAGTTTCCTGAGGAAGACACCCAGCCGGAGTCTCAAGAACATAAGGCGCTTTGGGACGAGCTTGAACTGGCCTTGCGGGAAGACGCCGCGCCTGTCCCCGCTCCCGTTCCGGCTCCCGTCACCCCGACTGCGCCAGCGCCCATCCCCGTGGCATTGATGGGCTGGGAGCCGCACATTGTCGCCGAGCTTGATCCCACGGGGTTCCACGAGGTCCCCGCCGACTTTCACGTGCCCGTGCACCTGCCAGCGCATGCGCTTGCATGTGCATTGACGTGAGCGCTTGTGCCGGTGCCCGTGCACACAAATGTCTCCACCGCGCCGTTGACAGCGCCTATCCCCGCGCGGGTGCCAGTGCCCCCCTCAGCGGCATGGATGGCCGCCGCCAACCGCTTCCTTGCACCAATGCCGCGGGTGCCAGTGCCCCCCTCAGCGGCATGGATGGCCACCGTCAACCGCTTCCTTGAAGCTAGGCCAACGTCCAGGAGTACGCCAACAACAGCGCAAGACGCCGCCGTCGCCGTCGGTCAGTGGCCCGATGACACACAGAGCACGGCAGAGGAGCCGCTTCCCACCGCGAGACGCCCCCGCCGCGTAATCTAAATTTGCCATGAAAAACGTTCGGATTGCCATGCTTAAAATCCGAACGTTTATAATTTCTGTTTATTTCATATCGATCGTCGTATAATTTAAAGTCGGAGTCAGACTCAACAAAATGTATGGTTTGATCGATTGAATGTTTTGCTAAGCCGTATCAAATTAAATATAAAACTTCATCAAGCCACATGTATTCCTTGTCATCCAACGACCTAGACTGCTTCAATGTCGAGCGCTCAACACGTTTAGCATGCAGTTAATTTCATGACAAAAATAGTGCTAATTACATGACAACACGCAAATAATATATCCTAGTAGTTAATATCCGCATGCACTTAATATACTTCCAAATTAATGTGCATTGCACGTACACACTGACTAGTGCTGCTAGTACGTGAAACTGGTGCCGTGACTTGTGAACGCGTGCAGATATGGTCAACGTCAACATCGCCCGCGAGTTCTTCCTGTTTTCCTATGCGTCTAAACGCAGAAGGGGAGGAGAGAGAGAGCACACATGGAACCCGCCAGTAAGTGAAGGCAAATAGTACTAAAAATAATATTACATGTTATCCATTAATTAGGTTGTGGTAATATAAGAACATTATGTGAGCAAAGGGGGTACAACAAACATTGATATTCTACGTATGTTGCCTATTGACGTGCGGTTTGAAGGCCAGGTCGCATGTTCGATCCTCGTCCTTTATTTTTTAATTTGTATATGGGTCCAAATTTGTTTCATGACATGTGGGCCCCTCGGTGTGTAGTTTGTAGCACTTTAATTTGTGGGTCGAAATTTGTTCCATTCTAAGTGGACTATTGGTGTGTAGTTTTGTAGCTTATTTACAATAATTAAAGAGAACAACATAGTTTTTTGAATAATACCATGGTGCAGCGTTGAAGGCGAGAAAGGACGTGCGAGAGAGCGATGACCAAGCTAGAGGGAAATCAACTAGGGGAGTTGCGTGGGTTGCAACGGTGTTTGGAGTAGTTGTGGGCCGAATGCTATGAAAATATAATCTAAACCGACTGGAATAAATGCCTACACAAATTAATCCAAGGTTGGAGTGCCCCTCGCAATGTAAATAGCTCCGGCTTTGCGAGGGATGGAGAGGTAGTAGCTTCAATGCGTGGAAGAAATGGTGTGAGAAAGCGAGGTCAATCGAGAGACATATAGATAGAGAGACAAAGTGAATGTGGTCCGACATTCATTGAACAAATATATATGCTCTGGAGAGATATTGTCTGATTGAGCTTTTTGGCAAGGGTGAGGGCTGTAAGATAGAGCTTGAGAGATGATCCAGTCACAGACGTGTAGATATATTTTGTGCGTGAGAGGAAGCAAGGTCAACCGATCACATAGGGTCGCCGTGCGATCAAAAGGGTGAGACGGGTTGGAGAGAGTGACCTAGATAGACGATTTGCGTGAGAGAGTATACAATGTGAATAGGTCGAATTGGCCTCAAACATGGTGATATATCATTTTTGTCCGAGAAAGAGCGAGGTCAATCGAGACATACGGAGAGAGAGAGAGAGAGGGAGGGAGAGAGAGAGAGAGATTGAGTGAGCGTGGCCCACCATGAGGTCGAAAGAGTGGCGGCGGCTTGGATGGACTGACCTAGATAGACAATCTGCGTGAGAGAGTATAGAGTTTGTCGATGGAGGCCCGAACAAGGAGATATATCATTTGTGTGTGAAAGAAAACGAGGTTAAACGAGACTCGGATAAAGAGAGTGAGATTGAGCGAGTGTGGCCCGCCGTGCGGAAGAAAGAGTGAGACAGTCTCGAGGGAGTGATCTAGATATACAACGTGCGTGCGTGCGCACGAGAGGTTGGGAGCTAGATAGGCAATGCGTGTATTTAGCGCGAGAGGGTGAGAGGGAGAGGGGGAGAGAGAGAGAGAGAGCTCGGCATGGGGTGCAATGGCGGGTGTGTGAGGTAAATACATTTGGTAAAAGAGTGGAAAAAGGGGTTGTGTAGTTGAGAGACTTAGAGATCGAATCATGGAGAGAAAGAATGAACATGTGTTGGAAACCGATAGCTTCCTAAGGTGGTTAGGAAAGGAAGATTGACCGATACAGGAAGTATGTAGCGTATGTGTGGGGGGGCTAAAAACAACATTTGAATGTACATAGTACGAGACTTAATATCGATGTTTCAACTCGGTGTACATTGTAAGATTTGAACAGAGGACCAGGCATACGGGCAATTATTTCGAATTCGTGCCATACTAAGTTTCGAAAAGTTGACATTGACTCAGTTTGTTGTGCTATTTTGTAGGTCATATGTTTGAATCCATCCAAAAGTTTTCTCACTACCATGGTGTTCATCATATACATATGAATTTGTATTAAAAAGTAGCGTGGATACAGTGAAATGTGAAATTCACGTTAGAATTGGAGATCGCTACGTGACACACACTCTAATTCAAATAACTAACTACGTGACACACACTCTAATTCAAATAACTAATTATGTGACACACACTCTAATCCACGTTAGCGTGGGTACCGTTTCGATTTTTTTCAAATAACTCCTCATTAATTAATTTATAGTACTCTCTCTGTTCACTTTTATAAGACCTTGAAGACATTTCAGACAATGTGCAAAACAGTTCATTTTAAGTTCTCTGAAACGACTTACAAAAGTGAACGGATGGAGTATCTCGTTTCAAATGACTAATTATTGCAAGGAAAACACGGGCATGGTAATACATATAGATTCGTTTGCAAATGAAAGAAGATTCGTTTGCATTCCCAAAGGTAGGCGCACCAGGCAGACCAGGGTCGTGTTGGGGTGGATGCTGCTTTGGTGCCTTAAAGGCAACTGCCTTTGGGTCACTCACATGTGGGCCAGCCACCTGTTAGGCCCACATGTCATGGACACAAAGGCAGGTGCCTTAAGGCACCGAAGCATAGTCCTGTCGGGGTGGTCGCGTGTGTCGGACGGACACGTAGCACCCAGCCAGCCACCCCCCTCCCCCCCCAAAAAAAAAGGACGACGACAATATAAGTTCGCGCTTCCATGTTTCGGATTGAAATATCTGGCGACCCCAATTCCAGCCCTGCAAAATATCTCTTCTCCACCGTCCCCTTCCGCGCCCAGATTGCTCAAATCCCTAATTCGCCGCCAACCCTCCAATCGCCCCTCATCTCGTCTCTTTCCCCACCGTTCCCCACCTCTGTGCTGGACGACGACGACGAAGACGACGGTCGATCTTCACCACCGCACCGGAGCTACCTCATCTACGCCCTCGTCCACCGCACTGGGTGGTCCACCGACAACGTCGGCCGCCGCAACCGATGTGCCTCAAAGACACCGAGTTCCACCGCATCAGATGCGCTTCACCGACGCCGTCTCCCAGCTCACCCGGGCTACTTCATCGAGCACATCGTCGCACCTCTGCCCCCCGAGGCCGTTGGGGCTGCCACTCAAGATCTGCATCCATGCGCGGCCAGCCAACGCCAGCGCATCACCCTCAACGGCTCTGAAGTGACCCGCACTCTAGCTAGGCAAGCATGCCCAAACGCTGGCCAGAACTAGGTATCCACACATCACTCCCTTGTGCACTGTTCTGACGATGTTTGGATATCCTTTCACTTCTCTCTTAGCTTACACGCCTATGCAACTCTGACTTTAACTCTTATTTCTTCTGGAGATATCATCTGAAACAAGCAAATCCATATTTTAGCGAAGCATGACGGCGCTACGGGATCTGGTACACATCCTGCACGCCCGTATAACCTTGTAAGTATCTGTTCTCCGGTACAACATCAAGGTCGATTCCTCTTATTTGATCAACCATTCGCCATGTCAAAAATGCAGAGGGAGATGCAAGGAGCACAATGCCTGCACATCCAAGCAAGTGGTAACATGGACTTGTACATGGAACATCCCAAGCGCAAGCAGAGCTGCAGTGAGCCTATACAATGAGCTAGCGTAAGTCCCTGCATTTCATTTAATTCGTACTAGCATTCGTGTATGATTTGTGTGCAGTGGCTGATCCATAAATTCAAGTTACCAGGGGCAAACACTTAACTTAAAAAATACAAAGGCACTTGCACTCGGAAATCAACATAACTTGAGAAATGTGAAGCTACATGCACTTTGAAAACCAGCTAATGATCCAAAGTAGTTCAGATTATAAACACTAAATGATGCAAGCACCAAAAACACAAAATGCAACATGGTGTACAAGGACTACAAACATGGTCTGTACCTGCTTGAATTATTCGTTCTCTGGCTGAAAATATCGAAGTGTAATTGCACGTATAACCAGTGCGCAAACTGCATATCAATATATCTATACTGCACAAGTATGCCAATAGTTTCAAACAACAGATTAGAAAAGTATTTATGCTATGTTGTCATGATACGGGGACTTTCTGGTAGATGGCCTCGGCGTTTTCTCAAGCTATGAAAATGCACTATAATTTGCTTGTCATCAATGCCTGCAAATCTCTGTCTCTCTCAACATAGTAGATCATCATTAGACACTAAATCCTTCAATGAGCTTGCAAAATGCTTGCATTAGATCCCTCATTAGACACTATATGTTCATCACCGGGAGCATGTAAAATGTTTGCATCAAATCCTTCATTAGCAGTCTGTTCATTAGACACTTCAGGCTCAAGAACAACATGAGCTTGTATGTTTGCACCGGAAACTTGATTAGATACATCAGATTCAGTCAATTCAGTATTGATTGGGGGAGTTATAAAATAAGTAGAAATTGGTTTCATTTTCTCATAGATTCCCTACATACAAGAAGTTTTACAACACCATTAGGTTTAACTATTGGCCAGAAATTGAAGAGTTGAATTAGATATAATCAGGGATGTGATGTACCTGCTCGTTGCTCATGCTACTCTTACAAGCTGCGAATGTCCGTTTGCGCAAGCTCGATGCCATGCCTGTGTTGCCGCCGCTGCCTCCAATGCAGGCTACACCCAGTGTTGGATCTTCATCTTCTTGTCCTTCCGTTTGCTTGAAGCCCGACGACCGCCCTCCAACGAGGCGAGAGGAAGTGCTGTGTCGGTCTGTCCAGCGGCGGCTAGGTTAGGAGCGAACCAGACTGGAGGCTGGAGCGAATGAACTGGGATTTTTCTTGCTGTCAATCGATATGGGAGGCGCTCGTTTGGGCCGCGAGCCTGCTATAGGGCTTGCCTTGCACTTATGTTATTGGCCCATCCAAATTGAAACATTTTTCTTCATTTTTTACATTGCCTGCTCGTGTGTTGGGACGGACAAAACTAGCATGGGCCAACCTGGATGACTCAAACTAGGTGCACACTTTCCGGCCACCTGAGGCGGCCGCCCATACCAGCCCCTATGGTGGCGTCGCCCCCTTTTGCGTGTATGATTGGATAGTGAAAATTATTCTAGTGGCGCTTTTGATTTACCCACGGAATGGTTGAATTGCTTGTTTCTATGAACTGAGTTCGCCAATAATGTGAAGGATGCCAGTCTTTTCATCCTATTGTAGATTGCTTAGATCTCGATATGCCAAAAGTAATCGCATGAAATATACAGTAAAAGCCAGTGTGATGTGTTTGGCTACAACTAGTCTGACTACACGTCCTCATATAACATATCAAGGACGCACCATCTTACCAGATTAACCATTTGACTTACCCATGCAGTGTGGGAACAAAGAAGTATTGGGACTGCGTATCCAAGCAATTGATGCCATGGACTCCTTCATACAACCTTGTAAGCGAAAAAGAAGTTGCAGTGTGCCTGTACAAAGAACTAGCGTAAGTTTAGTTACCTGCTTCTCAGAATTTTAGTTAGCCACTTATTGCAAAATAGTTCAATTACGTTGCTTGGCTTAATTTAGTTTGCTACTGATTACATAATGTCACAGCCTGTTAATCATATTGTAGACTGCGCCTATCTATGTGTTTGATACTTACTGTTAAGAATTACCTGTTTGCCTTAACTTAAATATCTACTTGTTTGTTTAACTGCTTTGCTGCTGCAACAGCGGGTTACAATGATGTTAATAACTACTTTTCAGCATCCAATTGAAACTCTTTAATTCCTTGTTTGTTTAACTAGTTTGCTGTTATAACTCCCAGTTGAGATGTTTTGCTAACTTCAACTTTTCTGAATCCAATCGGAACTTTAATGGCAAAACAGGTTAGCCCAAGATCAAAGAGCGATGTACCCATGGACGTTGCATCATCCCATAGCAGTGGCACTGGCCCAATCGTGCATTATGAATTGCCAACTGCTGATGCTCTAGAGGCTAAACTAGTGGTAGAAAGAGATTCTGCTTCTGCACTTAGAGATGAAGTTGACATGTTGAGGAAGCAAACAACACAATCACAAGCAGTACTCAAGACAACCATTAAATATTTGGTGGATTTCAAAACGAAGCAAGCTGAGACTGACCAGATTGTTAAGGTCCTGAAGGAAAAAAGGAAATTAAATTCCTACTTGGTAAATCATAGGTGAAATGTTCTTTCCATAGTTGAATAACCTTTGTGTTGTCTGTTCATGTAATCAATCAAACCATTTGTTTTAGAGATCATGTAATAATTGTTTTTTTGTTTTTTGGTTTGTAATTTTATTTGAACACAAGTCTGTATTAATTGGTAAGACTCGGAGACATTTCATTTGGATTGTTGTGCCAGACCTAGAAATATGCCAATCGGGCTGAATGTGCATTCAGCAATAGTAGTATAGATGGACCATAAGTGGCACACATCGGAAAGGGACAAGATGCTGGCTAAAAAAAGGATGTTGTTGTAGCCGAAAAAAAGTACAGCGTCCTGGCTTATGTATGTTAGTTGATATTATTGATCCATATACTCTATAAGTGTTTATATGTCTGTTAGTTCCGTACATTCTTGGTTGATTGACTCGGTATTTGAATCGCTTGTGTACATATTTAAATGGGAGTACACATTATGCTGCGTGTGACATTTGAGTTGGACATGAAGTGTTCCAAAAATTCGAATTCACCTTAAACTGGATTCTAGTTTCTGAATTTGAGTATCGACATTGTAAACCATATTCATATATGACAGTGGAATACATCTTTGTCGTCCTTTTGAAGATATATAAAAACACATAGAATGATTTATAAAGATTCATATAGGAATACAAAATGGATTCGAATTTAGTTGCCAGGGTAAACATGGATGCTTATTGTCCCAAAATTCGAAAGAAACAGCAAAATTTCCACTTCCACGTCGGCTGCCCGAAGCCAAATGTTTGGGAGAAGGAAATTACTGTCTACCCATTACACAGACAATCCATCGGCCCGATTTCCACTGCTCTAAATAGGGGTAGGTTAGTACGACCACCTCTGAGCCCATTCCGACACGGTGGGCGTCAAACATGGGCAGCAAAACTCATTTGATTCAAGCTCGTCCGAAAGACCTCTGTTTCTCCCTCCATTCCCCATTCATACACGTGGGCGGTAAAACAAACTCTCCTCGTCCGAAATCGATGTAGGCTAATGTTTTAAATAGGGGCAGATGTGTAACTTCCATCAGACGTGACACAACCGCCCTACCTGTCAGCCCCGTTCATACACCGTGGGCGCCAACCGTGGGCGGCAAAACACCCTCTCCTCGCCCAAAATAGTTACCGGCAAATATTTGGGAGATGCGAGATTACCGTCCTATCCCCAACCGACGAGACGTCCAAATTTTAAACGGGGGCTAAGTTCGTAACTTTCCCATATTTCAGACAGGCGCGTCCCAAAAACATGGTTCCCCGTACCTCTCCCTCCATTTTCCCATTCATACACCGTCAGCGCTAGAACACCCCATCCCCACACCAGTGATACGTCTCCAATGTATCTATAATTTTTGATTGCTCCATGCTATATTATCTACTGTTTTGGACTATATTGGGCTTTATTTTCCACTTTAATATTATTTTTGGGACTAACCTATTAACAGGAGGCCCAGCCCAGAATTGTTGTTTTTTTGCCTATTTCAGTGTTTCGGAGAAACAGAATAACAAACGGAGTCCAAGCGGAATGAAACCTTCGGGAACATAATTTTCTCACCGAACGTGATCGAGGAGACTTGGACCCTACTCCAAGGAACAAAAGAGGCGGTCACGAGGGTGGGGGCGCCTCCCTAGGGCGCGCCCCTGCCTCGTGGGCCCCCTGTTGCTCCACCGATGTACTCCTTCCTCCTATATATACCTACGTACCCCAAACGATCAGATACGGAACCAAAAACCTAATTCCACTGCCGCAACTTTCTGTATCCACGAGATCCCATCTTGGGGCCTGTTCCGGAGCTCCGCCGGAGAGGGCCGTCATCACGGAGGGCTTCTACATCATCATAGCCTCTCCGATGAAGTGTGAGTAGTTTACCTCAGACCTTCGGGTCCATAGTTATTAGCTGATGGCTTCTTCTCTCTTTTTGGATCTCAATACAATGTTCTCCCCCTCTCTCATGGAGATCTATTCGATGTAATCTTCTTTTTGCGGTGTGTTTGTTGAGACCGATGAATTGTGGGTTTATGATCAAGTCTATCTATGAATATTATTTGAATCTTCTCTGAATACTTTTATGTATGATTGGTTATCTTTGCAAGTCCCTTCGAATTATCAGTTTGGTTTGGCCTACTAGATTGGTTTTTCTTGCCATGGGAGAAGTGCTTAGCTTTGGGTTCAATCTTGCGGTGTCCTTTCCCGGTGACAGAAGGGGCAGCAAGGCACGTATTGAATTGTTGCCATCAAGGATAACAAGATGGGGTTTTTATCATATTGCATGAAACTATCCCTCTACATCATGTCAACTTGCTTAAGGCGTTACTCTGTTTTTAACTTAATACTCTAGATGCATGCTGGATAGCGGTTGATGAGTGGAGTAATAGTAGTAGATGCAGGCAGGAGTCGGTCTACTTGTCTCGAACGTGATGCCTATATACATGATCATACCTAGAAATTCTCATAACTATGCTCAATTATGTCAATTGCTCAACAGTAATTTGTTCACCCACCGTAGAATACTTATGCTCTTGAGAGAAGCCACTAGTGAAACCTATGGCCCCCAGGTCTATTCTCATCATATCAATCTCCATCACTTTATTATTGCTTTGCTTTTTTACTTTGCCATTTACTTTTCACTTTGCATCTCTATATCAGAAATACCAAAAATATTATCTATCATCTCTATCAGATCTCACTCCCGTAAGTGACCGTGAAGGGATTGACAACCCCTAATCGCGTTGGTTGCGTTGAGCTATTGTTTTTGTGTAGGTACGAGGGACTTGTGTGTAGCCTCCTACTAGATTGATACCTTGGTTCTCAAAAACTGAGGGAAATACTTACGCTACTTTGCTGCATCATCCTCTCCTCTTCGGGGAAATCCAATGAAGTGCTCAAGAGGTAGCAAGAAGAATTTCCGGCGCCATTGCCGGGGAGTCTGCACAAAAGTCAACATACCAAGTACCCATCACAATCCCTATCTCTCGCATTACATTAGTTGCCATTTGCCTCTCGTTTCCTCTCCCCCACTTCACCCTTGCCATTTTATTTGCCCTCTCTCTCCCAATCTCCTTCTCTTTCCCGTTTGCCTTTTTCTCGCTTGCCTTTTGTTTGCTCGTGTGATGGATTGCTTGTTTGTCGCGATGGCTCAAGATACTACCAAAATGTGTGACTTCACCAATACCAATAATAATGATTTCCTTAGCACTCCGATTGCTCCTCTTGCCAATACTGAATCTTGTGAAATCAATACTGCTTTGTTGAATCTTGTTATGAAAGATCAATTCGCCGACCTTCCTAGTGAAGATGCTGCTACTCATCTGAATAGCTTTGTTGATTTATGTGATATGCAAAAGAATAAAGATGTCGATAATGATGTTGTTAATTGAAGCTATTTCCTTTTTCGCTTAGAGAACGTGCTAAAGCTTGGTTTTCCTCTTTGCCTTAAAATAGTATTGATTCTTGGAACAAGTGCAAAGATGCTTTTATCTCTAAGTATTTTCCTCCCGCTAAGATCATCTCTCTTAGAAACGATATTATGAATTTTAAGCAACTCGATCATGAACATGTTGCACAAGCTTGGGAGAGAATGAAATTAATGATACGTAATTGCACTACTCATGGTTTGAATTTGTGGATGATTATACAAAAAAATTATGCCGGATTGAATTTTGCTTCTAGGAATCTTTTAGATTCGGCCACGGGAGGCACTTTTATGGAAATCACTTTAGGAGATGCTACTAAACTGCTAGATAATATTATGGTTAATTATTCTCAATGGCATACTGAAAGATCTACTAATAAAAAAGTGCATGCGATAGAACAAATCAATGTTTTGAGTGGAAAGATGGATGAACTTATGAAATTATTTGCTACTAAGAGTGTTTCTTCTGATCCTAATGATATGCCTTTGTCTACTTTGATTGAGAATAATAATGAATCTATGGATGTGAATTTTGTTGGTAGGAATAATTTTGGTAACAACGCGTATAGAGGGAATCTTAATCCTAGGCCTTATCCTAGTAATCCTTCTAATAATTATGGAAATTCCTACAACAACTCTTATGTAAATTTTAATAAGATGCCCTCTGAATTTGAGAATAGTGTTAAAGAGTTTATGAATTCACAAAAGAATTTTAATGCTTTGCTTGAAGAGAAATTGCTTAAAGTTGATGATTTGGCTAGGAACGTTGATAGAATTTCTCTTGAGGTTGATTCTTTAAAGATTAGATCTATTCCTCCTAAGCATGATATAAATGAGTCTCTCAAATCCATGAGAATTTCCATTGATGAGTGCAAGGAAAGAACCGCTAGGATGCGTGCTACAAAAGATGCCTTTATTAAAGCGTGTTCTTCCAATTCCTATGAAAATCAAGATGAAGATCTAAAAGTTATTGATGTGTCCCCTATTAAATCTTTGTTTTGCAATATGAATCTTGATGAAACTGAATATGATCTTCCTTTATCTAGAAAGCGTTCCAAAAATTCAGAGTATTTAGATCTTGATGATGAAATTGATAAAAGTGGGATTGAAAGAAATAAAACCATAGATGTTGCTAAACCCACTATATTGGATTTCAAGGAATTTAATTATGAAAGTTGCGCTTTAATTGATTGTATTTCCTGGTTGCAATCCATGCTAAATTCTACTCATGCTTATAGTCAAAATAAAGCCTTTACCGAACATATCGTTGATGCCTTGATGCAATCTTATGAAGAAAAACTTGAGTTGAAAGTTTCTATCCCTAGAAAACTCTATGATGAGTGGGAACCAACTATTAAAATTAAAATTAAAGATCATGAGTTTTATGCTTTGTGTGATTTGGGTGCTAGTGTCTCCACTATCCCCAAAACTTTGTGTGATTTGCTAGATTTCCGTGATTTTGATGATTGCTCTCTAAACTTGCATCTTGCGGATTCCACTATTAAGAAACCTATGGGAAGGATTAATGATGTTCTTATTGTTGCAAATAGGAATTATGTGCCTGTAGATTTTATCATTCTTGATATAGATTACAATCATTCTTGCCCTATTATTCTTGGTAGACCTTTCCTTAGAACGATTGGTGCGATTATCGATATGAAGGAAGGGAATATTAGATTTCAATTTCCATTAAAAAAGGGCATGGAACACTTCCCTAGAAAGAAAATAAAATTTCCATATGAAACTATCATGAGAGCCACTTATGGATTGCCTACCAAAGATGGCAATACCTAGATCTATTCACGCTTTTATGTCTAGCTAGGGGCGTTAAACGATAGCGCTTGTTGGGAGGCAACCCAATTTTATTTTTAGTTTTTTTGTTTTTTCTTATGTTTAGGAATAAATATTCCATCTACCTTCTATTTAGATGTGGTTTTGTGTTTTAATTTGTGTTTATGCCAAGTTAGACCTATAGGATCTTCTTGGATGATAGTTATTTGATCTTGCTGTAATTTTCAGAAACTTCCTGTTCACGAAAACAATTGTTAGAAATCACCAGAACGTGATAAAATACTGATTCCGATTGCTGATGATCAATAAACAAATTGTCTAGGTCGTCCTATTTTGGTAGATTTTTTGGAGTTCTAGAAGTTTGCGTTAGTTACAGATTACTACAGATTGTTCTGTTTTTGACAGATTCCGTTTTTCGTGTGTCGTTTGCTTATTTTGATAAATCTATGGCTAATAAAATAGTTTATAATCCATAGAGAAGTTGGAATACAGTAGTTTTAACACCAATATAAATAAATAATGAGTTCATTACAGTACCTTGAAGTGGTCTTTTGTTTTCTTTCTCTAACGGAGCTCAGGAGATTTCTATTGAGTTTTGTGTTGTGAAGTTTTCAAGTTTTGGGTAAATTCTTTTGATGGATTACGGAACAAGGAGTGACAAGAGCCTAAGATTGGGGATGCCCATGGCACCCCCAAGATAATCCAAGTACACCAAAAAGTCAAAGCTTGGGGATGCCCCGGAAGGCATCCCCTCTTTCGTCTACTTCCATCGGTAATTTTACTTGGAGCTATATTTTTATTTACCACATGATATGTGTTTTGCTTGGAGCGTCTTGTATTATTTCTGTCTTTGTTTGTTAGTGTGCCACAATCATCCTTGTTGTACACACCTTTTGAGAGAGCCATACATGAATTGGAATTTGATAGAATACTCTATGTGCTTCATTTATATCTTTTGAGCTATGTAGTTTTGCTCTATGTGCTTCACTTATATCTTTTGAGCGTTATAATTTTTGTCTATGTGCTTCACTTAGATCTTTAACAGCATGGTGGTGGATTTGTTTTAAAGAAACTATTGATCTCTCATGCTTCACTTAGATTATTTTGAGGTAACTTGCTTAATAATAAAATGCTTGGTATTCAAGATCTGTAAAACTTTCTTTTGAGTGCGTTGAATACTAAGAAAAGATTGATGCTTGATAATTGTTTTGAGATATGAAGATGGTGATATTAGAGTCGTGCTAGTTGAGTAGTTGTGAATTTGAGAAATACTTGTGTTAAAGTTTGTGATTCCCGTAGCATGCACGTATGGTGAACCGTTATGTGATGAAGTCGGAGCATGATTTATTTATTGATTGTCTTCCTTATGAGTGGCGGTCGGGGACGAGCGATGGTCTTTTTCTACCAATCTATCCCCCAAGGAGCATGCGCGTAATATTTTGCTTTGATAACTCCTAGATTTTTGCAATAAGTATATGAGTTCTTTATGACTAATGTTGAGTCCATGGATTATACGCACTTTTTCCCATCCTTCCACCATTGCTAGCCTCTCTAATACCGCGCACCTTTCGCCTGTATCATACACCCACCATATACCTTCCTCAAAACAGCCACCATACCTACCTATCATGGCATTTCCATAGCCATTCCGAGATATATTGCCATGCAACTTTCCACCGTTCCGTTTATTATAACACGCTCCATCATTGTCATATTGCTAGCATGATCATGTAGTTGACATCGTATTCGTGGCAAAGCCACCATTCATAATTCTTTCCTACATGTCACTCTTGATTCATTGCATATCCCGGTACACCGCCGGAGGCATTCATATAGATTCATATTTTGTTCTAAGTATTGAGTTGTAAGAAAAATAAAAGTGTGATGATCATCATTTTTAGATCATTGTCCCAAGTGAGGAAAGAATGATGGATACTATGATTCCCCCACAAGTAGGGATGAGACTCCGGATGAAAAAGAAAAAAAAAGAAAAAAAGAGGCCATAAAAAAAGATAAAAGGCCCAAACAAAAAATGAGAGAAAAAGAGAGAAGGGACAATGTTACTATCCTTTTACCACACTTGTGCTTCAAAGTAGCACCATGATCTTCATGATAGAGAGTCTCTCATTTTGTCACTTTCATATACTAGTGGGAATTTTTCATTATAGAACTTGGCTTGTATATTCCAATGATGGGCTTCCTCAAATTGCCCTAGGTCTTCATGAGCAAGCGAGTTGGATGCACACCCACTTAGTTTCTTTTGTTGAGCTTTCATATACTTATAGCTCTAGTGCATCCGTTGCATGGCAATCCCTACTCACTCACATTGATATCTATTGATGGGCATCTCCATAGCCCGTTGATACGCCTAGTTGATCTGAGACTATCTTCCCCTTTTTTGTCTTCCCACAACCACCATTCTATTCCACTTATAGTGCTATATCCATGGCTCACGCTCATGTATTGCGTGAAGATCGAAAAAGTTCTGAAAATGTTAAAGTATGAAACAATTGCTTGGCTTTTCATCGGGGTTGTGCATGATTTAAATACTTTGTGTTGTGAAGATAGAGCATAGCCAGACTATATGATTTTGTAGGGATAACTTTCTTTGGCCATGTTATTTTGAGAAGACATAATTGCTTTGTTAGTATGCTTGAAGTATTATTATTTTAATGTCAATATGAAATTTTGTCTTGAATCTTCCGAATCTGAATATTCATACCACAATTAAGAAGATTTGCATTGAAATTATGCCAAGTAGCACTCCACATCAAAAATTCTCTTTTTATCATTTACCTCCTCGAGGACGGGCGGGAATTAAGCTTGGGGATGCCTGATACGTCTCCAATGTATCTATAATTTTTTATTGCTCCATGCTATATTATCTACTGTTTTGGACTATATTGGGCTTTATTTTCGACTTTTATATTATTTTTGGGACTAACCTATTAACCGGAGGCCCAGCCCAGAATTGCTGTTTTTTGCCTATTTTAGTGTTTCGAAGAAACAGAATATCAAACGGAGTCCAAACAGAATGAAACCTTCGGGAACGTGATTTACTCACCGAACGTGATCCAGGAGACTTGGACCCTACTCCAAGGAACAAAAGAGGCGGTCACGAGGGTGGGGGCGCCCCCCCAGGGCGCACCCCTGCCTCGTGGGCCCCCTGTTGCTCCACCGACATACTCCTTCCTCCTATATATACCTACGTACCCCCAAACGATCAGATACGGAGCCAAAAACCTAATTCCACCGCCGCAACTTTCTGTATCCACGAGATCCCATCTTGGGGCCTGTTCCGGAGCTCCACCGGAGAGGGCTTTCATCACGGAGGGCTTCTACATCATCATAGCCTCTCTGAAGAAGTGTGAGTAGTTTACCTCAGACCTTCGGGTCCATAGTTATTAGCTAGATGGCTTCTTCTCTCTTTTTGGATCTCAATACAATGTTCTCCCCCTCTCTCGTGGAGATCTATTCGATGTAATCTTCTTTTTGCAGTGTGTTTGTTGAGACCGATGAATTGTGAGTTTATGATCAAGTCTATCTATGAATAATATTTGAATCTTCTCTGAATTATTTTATGTATGATTGGTTATCTTTGCAAGTCTCTTTGAATTATCAGTTTGGTTTGGCCTACTAGATTGGTTCTTCTTGCCATGGGAGAAGTGCTTAGCTTTGGGTTCAATCTTGCGGTGTCCTTTCCCAGTGACAGAAGGGGCAGCAAGGCACGTATTGAATTGTTGCCATCGAGGATAACAAGATGGGGTTTTATCATATTGCATGAAACTATCCCTCTACATCATGTCATCTTTCTTAAGGCGTTACTCTGTTTTTAACTTAATACTCTAGATGCATGCTGGATAGCAGTTGATGAGTGGAGTAATAGTAGTAGATGCAGGCAGGAGTCGGTCTACTTGTCTCGGACGTGATGCCTATATACATGATCATACCTAGATATTCTCATAACTATGCTCAGTTCTGTCAATTGCTCAACAGTAATTTGTTCACCCACCGTAGAATACTTATGCTCTTGAGAGAAGCCACTAGTGAAACCTATGGCCCCCGGGTCTATTCTCATCATATCAATCGCCATCACTTTATTATTGCTTTGCTTTTTACTTTGCCTTTTACTTTTCACTTTGCATCTCTATATCAGAAATACCAAAAATATTATCTATCATCTCTATCGGATCTGACTCCCGTAAGTGACCGTGAAGGGATTGACAACCCCTAATCGCGTTGGTTGCGTTGACCTATTGTTTTTGTGTAGGTACAAGGGACTTGCGTGTAGCCTCCTACTGGATTGATACCTTGGTTCTCAAAAACTGAGGGAAATACTTAAGCTACTTTGCTGCATCATCCTCTCCTCTTCGGGGAAATCCAACGCAGTGCTCAAGAGGTAGCAACCAGCCTCCGTCCGCCACCCCGTCCATCGCCGCTGTCCTCCACCACATCCATCGCCACCGTCCTCCACCATGCCAGAGCGCCTACCAAGACCGCGTCGTCCACTGCTAGAGATGGACGTTTCTCATCCACGGCGACGGACCAATAGCCTTGCGTCGCGTCCTCTCGCTTCATCGGCGCCGTCATCCTCTTTGTCGGGGCCGCTCACACGACCTTCTCTTCCACCGCAACGGGACTTATCCCCCAATGCACCCGTCTACCGTCGCAGATCTGCTTCAACGCCACCGACAACCATCACACCCCGATGCCTACACGGCGCCGCAAGAGAGGTGGTACTTCATATTTCCTCAACTTTTTGATCTCAACCAGAAAATAGATCTTAACTTGGTTACTCTACTTTCTTTTCAGCTCTTAGAATTTAGTTCTTAGTTCGAAGCAAACAATGGATGCTAAATATCATTTCTCCGGTTTGCAGCTTCAAATCTGCCATGGCACGGCCATAATACGGTTTAATTGATCATGCTTAGGGTTTAATTGATCATGTTGGTTCCGTGGTGCTTTCTTTAATAGAAATCGGAGGGGAAACCCTCTTTTGCTAAAAAAATATGCTTAGAGTTTCCCCCTTTTATGATCACTATACGATCATAATACGTGCTTCGTGTCATAATAACACTGCTCCACCCATCAAGCTAAACAAGCTTAGTTGTTCAAATACGAATCTGATATTATTAAAATAGAGTTGTTTAATTGGTCAGCTAAATGTTCCTAAATTAGTTTGAAAAATGCATGTTCGCCGCTCAGGTGTGTATCTCTGTGTGTGGTCTGGTTAGCACGGTTGGGGAGGTGAACTTTGCATATGCAGGGGTTTATAGGGAGACACTCTCCGAGTTGAATCCGCAATGCATTTGAGGGAGTCCTGGATTAGGGGGTGTTCGGATAGCCGAACTATATCTTCAGCCGGACTCCAGGACTATGAAGATACAAGATTGAAGACTTCGTCCCGTGTCCGGAAGGTTCTTTCCTTGGCGTGGAAGGCAAGCTAGGCGTGCGGATATTCAAGATCTCCTACCAATGTAACCGACTCTGTGTAACCCTAACCCTATCCGGTGTCTATATAAACCGGAGGGTTGTAGTCCGTAGGACAACCATCACAACAACCACAATCTCATCATCATACCCATAGGCTAGCTTCTAGGGTTTAGCCTCCTCGATCTTGTGGTAGATCTACTCTTGTACTACCCATATCATCAATATTAATCTAGCAGGAGTAGGGTTTTACCTCCATCGAGAGGGCCCGAACCTGGGTAAAATAAAGTGTCCCTTGTCTCCTGTTACCATCCGACCTTGACGCACAGTTCGGGACCCCCTACCCGAGATCCGCCGGTTTTGACACCGACATTGGTGCTTTCATTGAGAGTTCCTCTGTGTCGTCGCCTTCAGGTTCGATGGCTCCTTTGAACATCAGCAACGATGAGGTCCAGGGTGAGACTTTTCTCCCCGGACAGATCTTCGTCTTCGGCGGCTTCGCTCTGCGGGCCAACTCGCTTGGCCATCTGGAGCAGATCGAAAGCCACGCCCCTGGCCATCAAGCCAGGTGGGGAAGCTTAAACTACACGGCAGATATCCTCGGAGACTTGATCTTCGATGGATTCAAGCCACAGCCAAGCGCGCCGCACTATCTCGAGGGGCATGATATAGCTCTGCCTCCGAACAGTGTCCTGGAGGCCGCATACGCTCCGGCCCCGATCCTCGATTCGGAGCCCGCTGCGTTCTTTGAGGATGAACGGTTGGACGTCACCTCGGGGGCTGCGATCTTAAAAGCCATTGAGCCAAACGCAAGCCCCGCACTCCGCATGGCACATGACTCCAAGGAGCCGGACTCTTCTACGAACTCCGAACCTCCCGCGCCCCTGCCAATCGAATCAGATTGGGCGCCGGTAATGGAGTTCACCGCCGCGGACATCTTTCAGTATTCGCCTTTCGGTGATATTCTGAAATCTCTCAAGTCTCTCTCTTTTTCAGGAGAGCCCAGGCCGAACTGTGGCCTGCGAGGTTGGGATTCGGACGACGAAGAAATTCAAAGCCCACCCACCACCCACTTAATAGCCACTGTCGACAATTTAACCGACATGCTCGACTTCGGCTCCGAAGACTTTGACGGTATGGACGACGAAGACGGAGACGAACTGGAACCAGCACCCATAGGGCACTGGACCTCCACCCCACTTAATGACGTATTCATGGTGGATACACCTGAAAAAACTCACAATGAGGAAGAAGGGGGCGAAAAGAAGGGTAAACCCTCCGAAAAGCACTCAAAGCGGCGACGTAAACGCCGAGCGAAGCCCCGCCTCGATCAAGACCTAGCCATAGAGAAGGACGAGCCGGCAGATGACGAACGCATCCCAGAACAGCCGTCCGAACAGGGTAACACAGGCAGAGAGGACGAACAGTCCTCCCCCGGTCATAACAGAACTACGGACGGTACCACGCCGGATAAAATCATAGAGCAGAAGAATCTCCAAGAAAGGCTCGTTGCCACAGCACGAAGCCTGAAAAAGCAGAAGCAAAAGCTAAAGACGGCGGAAGATGCACTCAAAACAAGATGGAGCAAAGTAATCAAGACCGCAGACAAATACGGTGGCAGCCGCCGCACCAAAAGCTATCCGAAGAGAAAGCTACTGCCCGAATTCGACCAGGAGGCCCTAGAGCCCCCAAACTCGAAAACAAAAAGGCTACACGGTCGGATAAACGACCTCTCGGCCACTACAAAACGGCAAACGCACCGCACTTAACGCGGCATGCGACCCAATCAAAGACTCGCATCATGGCCCAGCCAGGTCCATTTACGGGCCAAGAAAGCAAGCTCTCACAAGCAATGCAAAAAATCCACCATCAGAATCCGGCACACCCAAATATAGGGGTGCCGCACACCCTCTATGCTTCACCGATGAGGTCCTGGAATATGAATTCCCAGAGGGATTTAAACCCGTTAACATAGAGGCGTACGATGGAACAACAGACCCTGGAGTCTGGAAAGAGGATTATATCCTCCACATACATATGGCTAGAGGAGATGATCTCCATGCCATAAAATATTTACCCCTTAAGCTTAAAGGGCCAGCCCGGCACTGGCTTAAAAGCCTTCCCGAAAACACAATTGGAAGTTGGGAAGAGCTTGAGGACGCTTTCCGTGCAAATTTTCAAGGGACCTACGTCTGTCCCCCGGATGCAGACGACCTCAGTCACATAACTCAGCAATCCGGAGAATCAGCTCAGCAGTTCTGGAACAGATTCCTCACTAAAAAGAATCAAATAGTGGATTGTCCGGACGCCGAAGCCCTAGCGGCTTTTAGGCACAATGTCCGAGACGAATGGCTCGCCAGACACCTCGGCCAGGAAAAGCCAAGAACAATGGCCGCACTCACAAGCCTCATGACCCGCTTTTGCGCAGGAGAGGACAGCTGGTTGGCACAATGCAGCCCCAGCGACCCAAGTACATCAGAAATCAGGGATGGAAACGGGAAACCGCGGCGAAACAAGGACCATCGCCGAATCAAAAGAAAAAGTCCGAAGAGCACGACAGTCAATGCCGGATTTAAAGGCTCACGGTAAAATCAGACAAAATCACCCCCTCAGGATAATAGGGAAGATCCATCCAGCCTAAAGAGAATCATGGACAGGATATGTCAGATACACAGTACTCCTGGAAAGCCTGCTAATCATACCCACAGAGACTGTTGGGTTTTCAAACAGTCCGGAAGGCTTAACGTCGAACGCAAGGGGCTCGACACACCAAGTGAGGAAGAGGACGAACCCCAAATGCAGAACACCAGGAAGCAAAAGAACTTCCCGCAAGAAGTCAAAACAGTGAACTCACTTCACATAACAAGGCATGAGGCACCCATAAAGGTCCGCGCATTCAAGCCTATCCCTCAGGAGTCCCGCCACTGGTCACTAAAACCAATCATTTTTTATCAGCTAGATTATTCTCGCAATATCAAACACGCGGGCCGGACTGCCCTGATACTTAATCCAATAATAGACGGATTCCAGTTTACCAATGTCCTTATGGACGGTGGCAGTGGACTAAATCTGATATATCAGGATACAATTCACCGCATGGGCATAAACCCAGCACGAATCCATCACAGTAAAACCTCCTTTCAAGGAGTATCACCAGGCCCGGACACTCACTGTATGGGTTTTCTCCGGCTTGTAGTCATATTTGGCTCTACCAATAACTTTCGTCGCGAAAAGCTTATCTTCCACATAGTCCCGTTCTCAAGTCGCTATCAAGCACTAATGGGACGCGGAGCTTTCGCTCGCTTTAACGCAATACCGCATTATGCATCCCTCACGCTAAAGATGCCCGGTCCTCGAGGCATCATCTCTTTAAAGGGAGCATACTAAAACACGTCTCCCTCAAAACAGAGGATTGCGCGGCCGCTTAAACAACCGCACAATAAAATGGCCTCGCCAGCCAAAGGACTTTTTCGATGTAAGTCACAAAAGGCCGCGGACCCGGACTCAATGAGTTCGGCACAAGCCCATTTTCATTATAGGCTTGGTACGCCTTACCAGGGGCTGTACGCAGAGACAATAAAGCACGACCGTATCTATTTCTCACTTTACATTTTGTTTAATATTCTTTTTGATCCGCACGACCCATTTTCAATTTAGTTCTTCTCTTTTACAGATGAACATCGTACGGCACCCGTCCAGGACACGGCACAGCGGAGACACAGGCGCAGACGTGCAGTAGGGACCCGCCCCAAAGGATTCTTCTTAGATTAAGACCCTGCGTAAACCTTTTTTACTGTCTCTTGCTGCTATACATCCCCTGGTTCACCTCACTATAACCATTGAGGAGGCTGGCGTTTTGGCATGTGGCCACGCCAGAATTCTTGCTCGTACCTGGACACAAGGGGCTTTTTTCTTTTTCAAGGGTGTTGTTTCACACGCACCCACAAAGACCGAACACCTTAGGGAGTGTTCGGCGTCGCGAGTTTTGGCACTATATGCATCAGCTCCGAGTCATGATTTTGGTCACATGTTGGGTTGCCCGGCTCCTGAGTTCGGCCACCTTACGTTCCGTTCTGTCAGCTAAGGTAGCACCAGGAGAACTACTGCGATTGTGCCCCGGTTCGGCCGGGTGAGCACCTCAGTAGAGAAAGCCGAAAACCGACTGTCATGATGTAGCGCGAGACTGGTCGCCACTCGATGACTTATAGGAATTTATCGAATTCCTCTGTTTTGACGAAGGGTCGCTTCCCGGTCAGGCACATATGCGTCCCGAATTCGGGTAAACGCAGTCGCCACTAAAGGGCTACCTAAAGAGTCCCACTGTCAAGCTCCTATGGCTAAGTGAAAGTGTTAAAGCATTATAGTCCGGTTGCCTAGCCCGCGGCGCTATCACCTCCTTTGTAGGACCAAGACGTTGGGTTAAGTGTGAAAATGCGTTCTCTGCGCGCACCCCCGCACTATGTGCGTGGGGGCTGAAGCCAACGACTGCAATCTTTCAGAATTTATATATCAAAACGGCCGCACAAGAGGTGTTATTAATACTTGAAGGCACAAGTCTAAAATATGCCAGTTATAAAAATACTGATCTACGATTACATATGTTGTCATAAAATAGCATCTTTCGAACACTGCGTCTCTATTATACGAGCGCCCGCGAGGACTTCCTCAAAATAGTGCTCGGAAGGAATTCGGCTTTTATCCGAATCACGGGACGCAACAACGGTGGGCTCCATATCTGCCCAGTATGTCTTGACATGGGCAAGAGTCAGCCGAGCGCCCTCTGTGCAAGCTGACCTCTTCAGAGCTTCAATCAGAGGCACCACATCAAGAAATTGCTGCACAAAACTGAAATAGCTTTTCAGCTTCGATCTCCCCGGACACAGGCGATCCATGGCATACTTCATGGCAAGTCCGGACAACCTATTCAGCTCGGCCCATTGGGCCAGGCGATCATCCACTGCTAGTGGACGCTCTGGATTGGTGAACTGCGACCAGAAGAGCTTTTCCACTTCATGATCTTTCTTATCTTGAAAGTACCTGGTCGCATCAGCGGCACTAGCCGCCAAATCCAGATAGGTGTCCTCCACGCTCCACGCTCGGTCCAACGGGGCGAACTTCGGATCACAGAATTTTCTCCGCAGCAGGAAGGGCTTTCCATCCGCAATTAGTCCGGCTTGACGTAGCTCTTCCCTTGACGCTCTCATACCAGAGCGGGTGTCCTTGGCGTCAGCGACGGCCTTCTCCAAATCCGTCTGCCGGGCTCGACCTTCCTCTTCAAGAAGTTTGCAACGGTCAGTAGCACTTTTCAACTTCACGGCAATATCAGCCATCTCCTCCTTGCTTCGGCAATGGGAAGCCTGTTCGGCTTTTAGCTCTTCACGGGCTCTTCCGGCAGCCGCATCGCTTTTTCTGGCTTGATCCTTTGCTTTGGCGAGTTCGGCCCTAAGTCCCTCTACGGCCGCCACACCATCTGCATCAAGCATACACACGGTAAGATATTGACATAAAGCTCCTCTTACTAACAACCGCCAAATAAACTCAATACCTTGAGCATCATCAAGCCGCTTGTTAACAAGCACGATGTCGGCTTCTGCCTCATCGAGTTGCCGTTTCATTTCGGCAAAATCTCGAGTCCGGCTCGACTCCGGACAATCTGCCACCTACATACAAAGGTGCCACTTAAAGGACCTGTGATTAAGATCCTCTGCGCGCCGCACATCTTTGCGGCACACAGAGTCTCAGGGGCTACTATCTACGCAGGGCGCATGTTATTATGCGCAATTAACACTAATGTTCGTTATTCAAAACGTACCTCAAGGCCCGCCAGTAAACTTTTGACGGCCTCGTTCAGTCCGCTTTCCGCGGATGAAATCTTTTCAATCACCGTGTGCATCAACACATGATGCTCCTCTGAAACAGAGGCTCGGCCCAGCAGAACCTTCAGCTCCTCCGACCGAACACCAGATGGTGCCGGACTCGTCCCATGGCCTTCTTCGGAGGCCGTACACGGAGAACCCTGGGGGGCCGCATGATCACCTTCTGCCTTTGGCAGATTCGGAGAAATCCTCTGCGACAACACTTCGACGTCGCCCGCCTTGCTAGGCGATGTAGAAGGAGGAGGCGTTCCGCTCTCCATCATCTCCGGAAGGAGATCCCCTGATGACAAGCTCTGCTGAGAAGGGTCGAGGTCTGAACTACAAGGTAAGGTTTCGGTTAAGACTTCTCAGATATAAATTAAGGATTTCTCTTAAAAGAATGACTCTCTTTCTACTTACGGCTCGTTGAAGGGCTGCTCCTTTTGAGGATTTAGTTCGGCCGAGGGGCTCCCCGGCGTCGGGTCCTATGACGCGGATTCTTTCCCCCACTTTGGAGCTACGGCTTCCGGGTCGTCAGAGGCGGCCCTTTTCTTCCCCATAGGAGAGGAGTTATCGATTCCCCCCTTTGGGATGGCCCCTTTCGAAGAGGCCACGGTTTCCTTGTCCGCCCCTTCATTTCCCTCCAGAGGCGCCACCTCCAACATCCTGACTAGCACAGGATCTAGCCTGGTCTTGGGAAGGGGAGCCGGACACCGGATCAGCTTCGCCTTCGCTATCCACTCCTGCGTAAAAAGGAGAAGTACTGTTAAAAAATGAGTCAATTGTACGGATAGAAGGTCCGGGTGCAAGGTCACCTACTTCTGTATCCAGGCGGTTGCGGCTTAAACCAGCATCCTCGGTCAAATCTGGACTCACTCCTTGTGGTCCGAAGAACAGTCTATACATCTCCGTAGGCGTCATGCCCATGAAATTTTGGAGAACTCGCGGCCCCTCTGGGTTGAACTCCCACAAGCGGAGGGGGCGACGTTGGCCGGGCAGTGTCCGGCGAATTAGCATAACTTGTGTCACCTTGACCAGGTTGAGGTCTCCTTTTAGGAGATCCTTTATGCGGCCCTGCAACAGAGGAACGTCTTTGGACAAGCCCCGATCTAACCCTGTGTTGATCCACGATGTTAAACGTGGTGGGGGGCCCGAGCGAAAGGCGGGAGGCGCTACCCAAGTGGTGCCCCGAGGAGAGGTGATGTAGAACCACTCCTGTTGCCATAAGCCGAGCTCCTCTTGAAAAGCGCCCTCGGGCCATGGAGCATCGGTATTCCTTTTTATAACAGCGCCTCCGCACTCTACGTGACGCCCCTCGATTATCTTCGGTTCTACCTTGAAGGTCTTGAGCCATAATCCAAAGTGAGGAGTGATATGGAGAAACGCTTCACACACAACAATGAAGGAGGAGATATGGAGGATGGACTCCGGAGCTAGGTCATGGAATTCCAGCCCATAATAAAACATCAGCCCCCTTACGAAAGGATCCGTTGGGAAGCCTAATCCCCGAAGGAAGTGGGAGATGAATACTACGCTCTCACCGGGCTGAGGGCTTGGGATCGCTTGTCCTTGAGCAGGCAACCTGTGCGGGATCTCGCTGGTCAGGAACCTAGCCTCCCTCAACCTTGATATGTCCTCCTCCGTAACGGAGGAGGGCATCCATTGGCCTTGAAGGCCGGAGCCGGACATTATCGAAGGTCCGGTGCGCCTAGAATCTAAAAGCCTGGGGTGTTGGAACTCGAGGCTATGGGCGAGCTTGTTTTGAGAACACAAGAGGGGAGCAAGGTTTCGGTCTCTTTATAAGAGGCAGAATATCAAGAGCCCTCCTCGTAACCGTCTTGGACTAGCCTTTAATTAAGGCAGGACGTGCTTAACGGGCATGGTTGGGTTACCCACGTCCGTATTAATGAGAATCCCTTTAAAAGGGGCACACGATCTCTGCTTCGACAAGACGTGCCAAGGAAACCGCCTCGTTGAACGTGCTGCGGTGGAACAACAAAAATAATCCATACAGAAGGCTTGGTCGCAGTGTTATGATGCACTGCGGAATACGTCAGCAGATTTGATTTGTGTTTGTATTATTCTCTATATGGCAATACGTGGAAACTTGTTTTGCAGAGCCGGACACTATTTTGGGTGTTTATTATCTTCTTGAAGAATTTGGAGGAGGAACCCGCCTTGCGATGCCGAAGACAATTTGCACGCCGGACTCGTCGTCATTAAAGCCTGGTTCAGGGGCTACTGAGGGAGTCCTGGATTAGGGGGTGTTCGGATAGCCGAACTATATCTTCAGCCGGACTCCAGGACTATGAAGAACAAGATTGAAGACTTCGTCCCGTGTCCAGAAGGTTCTTTCCTTGGCGTGGAAGGCAAGCTAGGCATGCGGATATTCAAGATCTCCTACCAATGTAACCGACTCTGTGTAACCCTAACCCTATCCGGTGTCTATATAAACCGGAGGGTTGTAGTCTGTAGGACAACCATCACAACAACCACAATCTCATCATCATACCCATAGGCTAGCTTCTAGGGTTTAGCCTCCTCGATCTCGTGGTAGATCTACTCTTGTACTACCCATATCATCAATATTAATCTAGCAGGAGTAGGGTTTTACCTCCATCGAGAGGGCTCGAACCTGGGTAAAATAAAGTGTCCCTTGTCTCCTGTTACCATCCGACCTTGACGCACAGTTCGGGACCCCCTACCCGAGATCCGCCGGTTTTGACACCGACAGCATTCCATAGATAATCTGACTACTTTTTATGTTTTCATGAATCTCAGATTCTGAACAGCATCATAATGATTATGAGCTTGCGTGCATGAAAAGAATAAAGTAGAAAAATGCCATGGCTGTCAAACTTGGCATTAAGGGACTGAAATCAAGTCTGGATGCAATGCGATGCAAACGCTCTCCACCTATAGACTCATGCTCAGAATATGATCCTAACAGTGATTCTGAGCTAGAGGGAGACCTAAGTCAATGTAGCTCCCTAGTGGAGGAGTCAGAGGAAGATGCCCTATCTTATTCACCCATCAAGGTACTTGCTCTAACTTTCCAAGGTTACATTGCTCGCACATATCTTGCAACGGATGCTTTGCATTGCTTCTACTTTGTTGAACTGCCATTAGCTTAGTTTACACATAGTGTATGTGAATACGCCCTGCCTATCCATTTTCAGTACATATTCCATTTGTCATCATACCATATTTATCCATTCAAATGTTGTTCTTGTGTATCAGATGTTCAAAAGGAAGAGGGCGATTACTGATCGTGGAGGAGCACAAGCAAAGTATTTGGAAAAGGTAGTGGCACCTGATAAATCAAATAGCCCATTAGGTGTAGTTGCAATATCACCTGACCCACAAAATACCCCAACTCTAGCAGACTCTAGCCCTACTACACTGGTCATTTCTGATGCCCCAGCTCAGCAGACCCCAACTGCAGCAAATAGTATGATTATGCCAGTTGACATAGCACCAGCTGTACGACGCAAAACCCCCATTCCAGCAAAGAGTACACCAAATCCAGTTGCCAAATCCCTTTTCGAACCAGAGAGAGCCCCAATTGCAGCAAATAGGACCCCTGTTCCATTTCTTCCCAGTTTAGAAGACGAAGCTTATGTTGTTGTCAGGAACTTTGTGCGCATCTTTCCTTCATGGAAAGATTATACCGCAGACACAGAACAATTTCCAGTCTTTCTCCTCAACTTACGCGTAAGTAATGTACTAATGTTATTCATGGTCATTACTGCATATGTTTCTGCTGACAGAAGACACAAGATTTCATTCTTTTAAATAGGCGAGGAGCAAACTGAATTGTCATGACGAGCAAGGGTTGGTTGCACTTTTCAAGCACTCGTTGATGAAGTATCGTTCCTACCTGAGGCAAGCGAACTTCGATGGAAAGCCTCTGAACGAAATTTCTGTAAAGTCTCCGGTGCTACATTTATCCGACGGTGACTGGAATAATCTTGTTACACATTGGTCTCGACTGCAGTGTAAGGTACTGTCTATGATATCACATCACAATTTGAACTACATTTCTGCATTTGCCTTAATGTCTCACTTGTACAAAAACTGTTAGCAGAAGAATATTCGTTCTCAAGGGACCACAGAATCTCGCAACTATACTGCACACTGCATTGCTCTTGTGAGTACCTCTTGCCCTGTATGACCATACTTATTTTCATAGCTGTTTGATTATGTAGCATCACTACACATGTTAGCCTCGTAATCGTCCAATTGGTGGACATTATAAGATCCGTATGGACTCTTACATAAATTTAGAATCAACCCAATGCTTTTGAAGAGGTTTAGCTCTGCAGTCCTCTTGTAAGGACTGAACGTGGTCTATCACTATACTTACATTAACAGCTACTCCCTCCGTCCCATAATATAAGAACGTTTTGTACAGTACACCAGTGTTCAAAACACTCTTGTATTATGGGAAGAGGGATTGGTTCATTTTGTAGCATTTTGCATCTTATCTCCCTCGCCCACCATTTACTAAAAAAGATTAGATCTATATTTAATCTTACCAACAAGTAGAATACACAGACAATGCCAGTGCAGAAGTGTAGCCCATTGCTCTTGTCAGTACATTTTGTCCTGTAACGCTTGTACTTCCAGGGATTGGTAGTTGATTATGTAGCATCAATCTGCATCTTATCTTCATTATCCTCTATCTCTTCCAGTATTATCATATCTATAATTACTCACTACAAAATGTAGAGTACAAGCAATGCTTATAAAGAAGATTCCGTGCTGAAATTCTTGAGTTATCCTTCCCTTGACATGGAGAAGGGCATTATAAAGCCGGTGTTAACTGTTAATGTAAGTCAGTCCTTCTAAAGCCTTTATCCTCAACTGTTGTTTAATTTGCTCATACTCCCTATCGTTTACTGCTGTTTAGTTTGCTGTTTCTACCAAAATGCATGTTCGTAAGAACCGTAAGTTCTAAGTTTTACTTGTAAAACCAAATTCCTTATTCATACCATGCACATTACTTAATACTCCCTATATGTATGCTTGTTTTTGTGGATCTATAATCCAGTGTGTGGTGAAGCAGCCCACGTTTGCACCTTGTCATCTCTTGTTTTATCTTACTGATGTGGCTGATGATATGAACAACATGCCATGCACATTATCCAAAATAGATACAATGATTTTCTTTGCCCTTCATCTATGCTAGTTATGTTGACATGGTAATCCAGTAGTGTGGTGAAGCTCCCCGCATTATGAACAATGCCAAATTATGCTATTGATATTTTGAACATACTCTTTATTTTCTAATTTGAAATTGGATAGAATTGACAGAACAATTATCATCTTTGTTTATACACGTGCAAAACCTGTCATCTCTCTGCTTTGTTTCAGGGTGATATGGTTGATGGCATGCACAAGTCTGCTGAAGGCTGTGAGACAAACCCAACATATATTGCAGCAAAGAAGGCAAAACATCTTGAAGATAGCGAGACAACCCCAAAGTCTTGTCTTGATGCAGTGTTCAAGTTACTTGAGACTAACAGTCAGACAAGCTCACAGAATTCGTTGTCTGAATCAGTTCGACTTCTTCAGTCCCAAGTTCTAGCAGAAAGGCATTCTGCAACTCAACTTCGACTTGAAGTCCTATCTCTAAGAAAGATTGCGGAGAACACCAATGAGAACCTCATCGCTAAACTGAAGGAAATATGCCCTAGAGGCAATAATAAAGTTATTATTTATTTCCTTATATCATGATAAATGTTTATTATTCATGCTAGAATTGTATTAACTGGAAACATAATACATGTGTGAATACATAAACAAGCAGAGTGTCACTAGAATGCCTCTACTTGACTAGCTCATTAATCAAAGATGGTTATGTTTCCTGGCCATGAACAAAGAGTTGTTATTTGATTAACGAGATCACATCATTAGTTGAATGATCTGATTGACATGACCCATTCCATTAGCATAGCACCCGATCGTTTAGTATGTTGCTATTGCTTTTATCCATGACTTATACATGTTCCTTTAACTATGAGATTATGCAACTCCCGTTTACCGTAGGAACACTTTGTGTGCTACCAAACGTCACAACGTAACTGGGTGATTATAAAGGTGCTCTACAGGTGTCTCCGAAGGTACATGTTGGGTTGGCGTATTTCGAGATTAGGATTTGTCACTCCAATTGTCGGAGAGGTATCTCAGGGCCTTCTCGGTAATACACATCACATAAGCCTTGCAAGCATTGCAACCAATGAGTTAGTTGCGAGATGATGTATTACGGAACGAGAAAAGAGACTTGCCGGTAACGAGATTGAACTAGGTATTGGATACCGACGATCGAATCTCGGGCAAGTAACATACCGATGACAAAGGGAACAAACGTATGTTGTTATGCGGTCTGACCGATAAAGATCTTCGTAGAATATGTAGGAGCCAATATGGGCATCCAGGTCCCGCTATTGGTTATTGACTGGAGACATGTCTCGGTCATGTCTACATTGTTCTCGAACCCGTAGGGTCCGCACGCTTAAGGTTTCGATGACAGTTGTATTATGAGTTTATGAGTTTTGATGTACCGAAGGAGTTCGGAGTCCCGGATGAGATCGGGGACATGACGAGGAGTCTCGAAATGGTCGAGACGTAAAGATCGATATATTGGACGACTATATTCGGACATCGGAAGGGTTCTGAGTGATTCGGGTATTTTCGGGAGTACCGGGGAGTTACGGGATTACGGGAGAAATAATGGGCCTTGATGGGCTTTAGTGGGAAGAGGAAAAGGCTGCTGCGCCCCCCCTCCCCTTTGGTCCGAATTGGACTAGGGAAAAGGGGGCCGGCCACCTTTCCTACTCCTCCTATTCCTTCTCCCTTCCTCCCCTTTTGGTGGACTCCTACTAGGACTTGGAGTCCTAGTAGGACTCCATATGCTGGCCGCACCTTTTGCCTTGGCCGGCCTCCTCCTCCTCCATCCTTTATATACTGAGGCAAGGGGCACCCCATAGACACACAAGTTGATCTACGGATCGTTCCTTAGCCGTGTGCGGTGCCCCCTTCCACCAAATTCCACCTCGATCATATTGTTGCAGTGCTTAGGCGAAGCCCTGCGCCGGTAACACATCAAGATCGTCACCACGCCGTCGTGCTGACGGAACTCTTCCCCGACGCTTTGCTGGATCGGAGCCCGGGGATCGTCATCGAGCTGAACGTGTGCAGAACTCGGAGGTGCCGTACATTCGGTGCTTAGATCGGTTGGATCGCGAGGAGAACGTACGACTACTTCCTCTACGTACGACTACTTCCTCTACGTTGTGTCAACGCTTCCGCTTCGGTCTACGAGGGTACGTAGACAAACACTCTCCCCTCTCGTTGCTATGCATCACCATGATCTTGCATGTGCGTAGGAAAATTTTTGAATTTACTGCGTTCCCCAACAGTGGCATCCGAGCCTAGGTTTTATGGTTGATGTTATTTGCACGAGTAGAACACAAGTGAGTTGTGGACGATACAAGTCATACTGCCTACCAGCATGTCATACTTTGGTTCAGCGGTATTGTTGGATGAGACGATCCGGACCAACCTTACGCGTACGCTTACGCGAGACCGGTTCCCTCGACGTGCTTTGCACAGAGATGGCTTGCGGAAGACTGTCTCTCCAACTTTAGTTGAACCGAGTGTGGCTACGCCCGGTCCTTGAGAAGGTTAAAACGGAGTCTATTTGACAAACTATCGTTGTGGTTTTGATGCGTAGGTAAGATGAGTTCTTGCTTAAGCCCGTAGCAGCCACGTAAAACTTGCAACAACAAAGTAGAGGACGTCTAACTTGTTTTTGCAGGGCATGTTGTGATGTGATATGGTCAAGACATGATGCTAAATTTTATTGTATGAGATGATCATGTTTTGTAACCGAGTTATCGGCAACTGGCAGGAGCCATATGGTTGTCGCTTTATTGTATGCAATGCAATCGCGATGTAATGCTTTACTTTATTGCTAAACGGTAGTGATAGTCGTAGAAGCATAAGATTAGCGAGACGACAACGATGCTGCGATGAAGATCAAGGTGTCGCGCCGGTGACGATGGTGATCATGACGGTGCTTCGAAGATGGAGATCACAAGCACAAGATGATGATGGCCATATCATATCACTTATATTGATTGCATGTGATGTTTATCTTTTTATGCATCTTATCTTGCTTTGATTGACGGTAGCATTATAAGATGATCTCTCACTAAATTATCAAGAAGTGTTCTCCCTGAGTATGCACCGTTGCGAAAGTTCTTCGTGCTGAGACACCACGTGATGATCGGGTGTGATAGGCTCTACGTTCAAATACAACGGGTGCAAAACAGTTGCACACGCGGAATACTCAGGTTTAACTTGACGAGCCTAGCATATACAGATATGGCCTCGGAACACAGAGACCGAAAGGTCGAGCGTGAATCATATAGTAGATATGATCAACATAATGATGTTCACCATTGAAACTACTCCATCTCACGTGATGATCGGACATGGTTTAGTTGATTTGGATCACGTGATCACTTAGAGGATTAGAGAGATGTCTATCTAAGTGGGAGTTCTTAAGTAATATGATTAATTGAACTTTAATTTATCATGAACTTAGTCCTGGTAGTATTAGCATATCTATGTTGTAGATCAATAGCTCGCATTGTTGCTTCCCTGTGTTTATTTTGATATGTTCCTAGAGAAAATTGTGTTGAAAAATGTTAGTAGCAATGATGCGGATTGGATCCGTAATCTGAGGTTTATCCTCATTGCTGCACAGAAGAATTTTGTCCTTGATGCACCGCTAGGTGACGGACCTTTTTGCAGGAGCAGATGCAGACGTTATGAACGTTTTGCTAGCTCAATATGATGACTACTTAATAGTTTAGTGCACCATGCTTAACGGCTTAAGAATCGGGACTTCAAAGATGTTTTGAACGTCATGGACCATACAAGATGTTCCAGGAGTTGAAGTTAATATTTCAAGCAAATACCCGAGTTGAGAGATATGAAGTCTCCAACAAGTTCTATAGCTAAAAGATGGAGGAGAATCGCTCAACTAGTGAGCATGTGCTCAGATTGTCTGGGTACTTCAATCGCTTGAATCAAGTGGGAGTTAATCTTCCAGATAAGATAGTGATTGACAGAATTCTCTAGTCACCATCACCAAGTTAGTAGAACTTCGTGATGAACTATAATATGCAAGGGATAACGGAAAATATTCCCAAGCTCTTCGCGATGCTAAAATCGGCGAAGGTAGAAATCAAAGAAAAACATCAAGTGTTGATGGTTGACAAGATCACTAGTTTCAAGAAAAGGGCAAAAGGAAAGAAGGGGAACTTCAAGAAGAACGGCAAGCAAGTTGCTGCTCAAGTGAAAAAAAAACCCAAGTCTGGTCCTAAGCCTGAGACTAAGTGCTTCTACTGCAAAGGGACTGGTCACTGGAAGCGGAACTACCCCAAGTGATTGGTGGATAAGAAGGATGGCAAAGTGAACATAAGTATATTTGATATACATGTTATTGATGTGTACTTTACTAGTGTTCATAGCAACCCCTCAGTATTTGGTACTAGTTCAGTTGCTAAATTTAGTAACTCGAAACGGGAGTTGCAGAATGAACAAAGACTAGTTAAAGGGCAAGGTGACGATGTGTGTTGGAAGTGGTTCCAAGATTGATATGATCATCATCACACACTACCTATACTTTCGGGATTAGTGTTGAAACTAAATAAGTGTTATTTGGTGTTTGCGTTGAGCATGAATATGATTTGATCATGTTAATTGCAATACAGTTATTCATTTAAAGTTAGAGAACAATTGTTGTTCTGTTTACATGAATAAAACCTTATATGGTCATACACACCAATGAAAATAGTTCATTGGATCTCGATCGAAGTGATACACATATTCATAATATTGAAACCAAAAGGTGCGAAGTTAATAATGATAGTGCAACCTATTTGTGGCACTGCCGTTTAGGTCATATTGGTGTAAAGCGCATGAAGAAACTCCATGCTGATGGGATTTTGGAATCACTTGATTATGAATCACTTGATGCTTGCGAACCATGCCTCTTGGGCAAGATGACTAAAACGCCGTTCTCCGGAACAATGGAGCAAGCAACAGATTTGTTGGAAATCATACATACTGATGTATGTGGTCCGATGAATATTAAGGCTCGCGACAAGTATCATTATTTTCAGAACTTCACAGATGATTTAAGCAGATATGGGTATATCTACTTAATGAAACATAAGTCTGAAATGTTTGAAAAGTTCAAAGAATTTCAGAGTGAAGTGGATAATCATCGTAACAAGAAAATAAAAAGTTTCTACGATATGATCGCAGAGGTAAAATATTTGAGTTACGAGTTTTGGCCTTCAGTTAAAAACCGTGTGGAATAGTTTCACAAATTCATGCCACCTGGAACACCACAGCATAATGGTGTGTCCGAACGTCATAACCATACTTTATTGGATATAGTACAATCTATGATGTTTCTTACCGATTTACCAATATCGTTTTGGGATCATGCATTAGAGACAGCTGCATTCACGTTAAAAGGGGCACCATCTAAATCCGTTGAGACGACACCGTATGAACTATGGTTTAGCAATAAACCTAAGCTGTCGTTTCTTAAAGTTTGGGGCTGCGATGCTTATGTGAAAAAGCTTCAACCTGATAAGCTCGAACCCAAATCGGAGAAATGTGTCTTCATAGGATATCCAAAGGAAACTGTTGGATACACCTTCTATCACAGATCCGAAGGCAAGACTTTTGTTGCTAAGTTCGGAAACTTTCTAGAGAAAGAGTTTCTTTCGAAAGAAGTGAGTGGGAGGAAAGTAGAAAACTTGATAAGGTAATTGTACCTTCTCCCTTATTGGAAAGTAGTTCATCACAGAAATCTGTTCTTGTGACTACTACACCAATTAGTGAGGAAGCTGATGATGATGATCATGAAACTTCAGATCAAGTAACTACCGAATCTCGTAAGTAAACCAGAGTGAGATCCGCACCAGAGTGGTACGGTAATCCTATTCTGGAAGTCATGTTACTAGACCATGACGAACTTGCGAACTATGAGGAAGCGATGATGAGCCCAGATTCCGCAAAATGGTTAGAGGCCATGAAATCTGAGATATGATCCATGTATGAGAACAAAGTATGGACTTTGATGGATTTGCCCAATGATCGGCAAGCCAAAGAAAATAAATGGATCTTGAAGAGGAAGACGGACACTGATAGTAGTGTTACTATCTACAAAGCTAGAATTGTCGCAAAAGGTTTTCGACAAGTTCAAGGTGTTGACTACGATGAGAGTTTCTCACTCGTATCTATGCTTAAGTCTGTCCGAATCATGTTAGCAATTGCCGCATTTTATGAAATCCAGCAAATGGATAAACAAAACTACATTCCTTAATGGATTTATTAAATAAGAGTTGTATACGATGCAACTAGAAGGTTTTGTCGATCCTGAAGGTGTTAACAAAATATGCAAGCTCCAGCGATCCATCTATGGACTGGTGCAAGCATCTCGGAGTTGGAATATACGCTTTGATAAGTTGATCAAAGCATATAGTTTTATACAGACTTGCGGTGAAGCCTGTATTTACAAGAAAGTGAGTGGGAGCACTACAGCATTTCTGATAAGTATATGTAAATGACATATTATTGATCGGAAATAATGTAGAATTATTCTGTAAAGCATAAAGGAGTATTTGAAAGGAGTTTTTCGAAGAAGGACCTCGGTGAAGCTGCTTACATATTGAGCATCAAGATCTATAAGAGATAGATCAAGACGCTTGATAAGTTTTTCAATAAATACATACCTTGAAAAGATTTTTGAAGTAGTTCAAAATAGGAACAGTCAAAGAAAGAGTTCTTGCCTGTATTACAAGGTGTGAAATTGAGTAAGACTCAAAGCCCGACCACGGCAGAAGATATAAAGAGAATGAAAGTCATTCCCTATGCCTCAGCCATAGGTTCTATAAAGTATGCCATGCTGTATACCAGACCTATTGTATACCCTACCCTGAGATTGGCACGGGAGTACAATAGTGATCTAGGAGTAGATCACTGGACGGCGGTCAAAATTATCCTTAGTGGAATAAGGATATGTTTCTCGATTATGGAGGTGACAAAAAGGTTCGTCGTAAAAGGTTACGTCGATGCAAGTTTTGACACTAATCTGGATGACTCTAAGTCTCAATCTAGATACATATTGAAAGTGGGAGCAATTAGCTAAAGTAGCTCCGTGCAGAGCATTGTAGACATAGAAAATTGCAAAATACATACGGAGCTGAATATTGCAGACCCGTTGACTAAGCCTCTTCCACGAGCAAAACATGATCAGCACCGAGACTCCATGGGTGTTAGAATCATTACTTTGTAATCTAGATTATTGACTCTAGTGCAAGTGGGAGACTGAAGGAAATATGCCCTAGAGGCAATAATAAAGTTATTATTTATTTCCTTATATCATGATAAATGTTTATTATTCATGCTAGAATTGTATTAACTGGAAACATAATACATGTGTGAATACATAAACAAGCAGAGTGTCACTAGAATGCCTCTACTTGACTAGCTCATTAATCAAAGATGGTTATGTTTCCTGGCCATGAACAAAGAGTTGTTATTTGATTAACGAGATCACATCATTAGTTGAATGATCTGATTGACATGACCCATTCCATTAGCATAGCACCCGATCGTTTAGTATGTTGCTATTGCTTTTATCCATGACTTATACATGTTCCTTTAACTATGAGATTATGCAACTCCCGTTTACCGTAGGAACACTTTGTGTGCTACCAAACGTCACAACGTAACTGGGTGATTATAAAGGTGCTCTACAGGTGTCTCCGAAGGTACATGTTGGGTTGGCGTATTTCGAGATTAGGATTTGTCACTCCAATTGTCGGAGAGGTATCTCAGGGCCTTCTCGGTAATACACATCACATAAGCCTTGCAAGCATTGCAACCAATGAGTTAGTTGCGAGATGATGTATTACGGAACGAGAAAAGAGACTTGCCGGTAACGAGATTGAACTAGGTATTGGATACCGACGATCGAATCTCGGGCAAGTAACATACCGATGACAAAGGGAACAAACGTATGTTGTTATGCGGTCTGACCGATAAAGATCTTCGTAGAATATGTAGGAGCCAATATGGGCATCCAGGTCCCGCTATTGGTTATTGACTGGAGACATGTCTCGGTCATGTCTACATTGTTCTCGAACCCGTAGGGTCCGCACGCTTAAGGTTTCGATGACAGTTGTATTATGAGTTTATGAGTTTTGATGTACCGAAGGAGTTCGGAGTCCCGGATAAGATCGGGGACATGACGAGGAGTCTCGAAATGGTCGAGACGTAAAGATCGATATATTGGACGACTATATTCGGACATCGGAAGGGTTCTGAGTGATTCGGGTATTTTCGGGAGTACCGGGGAGTTACGGGATTACGGGAGAAATAATGGGCCTTGATGGGCTTTAGTGGGAAGAGGAAAAGGCTGCTGCGCCCCCCCTCCCCTTTGGTCCGAATTGGACTAGGGAAAAGGGGGCCGGCCACCTTTCCTACTCCTCCTATTCCTTCTCCCTTCCTCCCCTTTTGGTGGACTCCTACTAGGACTTGGAGTCCTAGTAGGACTCCATATGCTGGCCGCACCTTTTGCCTTGGCCGGCCTCCTCCTCCTCCATCCTTTATATACTGAGGCAAGGGGCACCCCATAGACACACAAGTTGATCTACGGATCGTTCCTTAGCCGTGTGCGGTGCCCCCTTCCACCAAATTCCACCTCGATCATATTGTTGCAGTGCTTAGGCGAAGCCCTGCGCCGGTAACACATCAAGATCGTCACCACGCCGTCGTGCTGACGGAACTCTTCCCCGACGCTTTGCTGGATCGGAGCCCGGGGATCGTCATCGAGCTGAACGTGTGCAGAACTCGGAGGTGCCGTACATTCGGTGCTTAGATCGGTTGGATCGCGAGGAGAACGTACGACTACTTCCTCTACGTACGACTACTTCCTCTACGTTGTGTCAACGCTTCCGCTTCGGTCTACGAGGGTACGTAGACAAACACTCTCCCCTCTCGTTGCTATGCATCACCATGATCTTGCATGTGCGTAGGAATTTTTTTGAATTTACTGCGTTCCCCAACATAAACAGCTACACCTAGAAGCTATGACCGACATGCTAGGCCGGTCTCACAGCCTTGCTCAGCAGCTTGCGCAGCAGTTCCCCCGCAAGGCTAACCTTTCTTGAACTATCTTGGAAGTGGTCTTGGTTCAGTATTATTTTGTTACGCTGCAATGGTGCCCAGTTTTTGTAATCTGCTTCTTCGTTGCACTTTATGATCACTGGTGGCGAACTTCGATGCCCAGTGGATGTAATATACCTTAAATCCTTTATTGTATAGTGTAGATTTATTCTTAGTTACTATGCCGTAACTTCTTTATTGTATAGAGTAGGTTTGTTCTTAATTCCTACTAGTTACGCAGCAGCCCGAAATGAACCCCGGCCCATGATTGTGCGAATCAAATCACGGGGTTTTAACAGGCCAAAATTGTCTCGGTCCTTGTTTGGCCCAATCAGATATCGGTTGCGAGCAGGCCGGATGCAAACCGGGCCGTAGTTAGGCCCAACTATATGACGGGCTTTTAACAGGCCGAAATTAATATAGGGCCGAAATGTTAAACGGGCCCTTAACAGGCCAAAACTAATATCAGGCCGAATACTAAGTGGGCCTTTAGCAAGTGGGCCCAAAAGCATAGTGTCTAGTCAACGGGCCGAATCTGATATGGGCCATAATTGAGCCCAAAGCCTCTTAAAGGGCCGGACCTGATCTGGGCCGTAATTTGGCCCAGAACATGGTAGGCTTTTAACGGGCCGGATCTCATATGGGCCACTATTAGGCCCGGAGTGTGGCAGGCCATTAATGGATCGGATCAAATATGGGCCGGCATTTGGCCCAAAACATGGCAGCCAGTTAATGGGTCGGCCTACTAGGGTCCTCAAAATCTTGTGGGCCTACATCTGGGCCGGCGCATTAATGTCGGTGAAATCTCGTGGGCCTTTAGCTGGGCCAGCCCATTATGACCCGCAAAAATCTTGTGGACCTTTACCTGGGCCGGCCCATTATGGCACACAAAAATCTTGTGGGCCTTTACCTAGGTCGGCCCATTATGGCCCGCAAAATCTTGTGGGCCTTTAGCTGGGCCAGCCCATTATGGTCTGCAAAATCTCGTGGGCCTTTAGCTGGGCCGGCCCATTATGGTCCGCAAAATCATGTGGGCCTTCAGTTGGGCTGGCCCATTTAAACTTGATGGGCCTGTCCACGTGTCAACATATCATATGCGCGTCTCGCCCATTGGATGAGTGACACCTGTGCCAACGCGGACCTGACACGTGTCTCCTCCAGCCAATGATGATTTTACACGTGGAAAATCCCCATTGGTCGGGGCTGTTAACGGGTTATCGGATCCAAAACCCGACCCGATAGCTTAACGACGTTCCGTTACGGTGGATGCCACGTGTCGGTCACCCTTGACGAAAGCACTTCTGTGACGCGCGATTTATCGTCATGGAAGTGGACACTTCTGTGATGATAATTTTGGTAATGTCATGGAACACTTCTACGACAGCACAGGTATGACTATCTTGATTCTGTCATAAATTTGTCATGGATGTACATGCATGACAAAAAATGCGACCTACTGTAACAAACACGTATCATCACGAAAGTGTATTTTTTTGTAGTGTGCCTACAACTGCATTCATTGGTTGCAAGGTTCATTGGATATCTCCATTCCCTATTTTTACTATCAGTGTATGTCACCTCAGCCTCGTATGTCGGCGGTCGAATGCATTTCATTCTTAGTCCTCTTGCCTTGGCATCAATGCCTTAATCAGAGATGGAAGCATAAGATGGCCAACATATTGTGTTTCTGCAACTCTTTTACGAAGAGCCATCTTTACCATGATCATCTGCCTGATCTTATAAAATGCTTGCCACAACAAAAGCCCTTTCGCTGAGTTGAACTTTGCATTTAAACAGTCAACGAGGTTATTGGTCACATAGTCTACTTTGCAGATTTCATTGAATTTGCTTCTTGACCACAGCTTTCTATGATGTTCATCCATGTACTCCTTCACCAAAGGGTTATGAGCATACAACACTCTCAAATGGTTCTCATGCTTCCTCAAGCTGCATGTGTATGATGTTGGTCATAGATTCTCATCATAAACTTTGCCTTTGAATTTCTTTTTAAAATTCTGCGCTAGGTGTCGCATACATTCCCTATGTTCCACTCTAGGGAATACAATTTCTACTGCAGTTTCTAAACCCTTGCAAGCATCTGTGTGTATAACTAAACCCGAGGGTGTACCTATAATGTTGCGCAACTGCTGCAGAAACCAGACCCAACTCTCCTCACTCTCTACCTCCAACACACCAAATGCAACCGGGAATAGCCAGGTGTGTCCATCAACTGCAGAAGCTGCTGCTAGCTGGCCTCTCCATCTTCCATCCAAAGCAGTCGCATCGACAGCCAAATAGGGCCTACAACCATCCAGAAACCCCTGCTAGCAAGACTTGAAACAAACAAAAGCCCTCCTGAAGCACTCCTTCTACATTCCCTTCCCTTTTAATTTGTACTTAACTGTATGCTTGTCAATCTCTACAACATTCCCTGGACTAGCCGTCTCCACTTCAGCTTTGAAGGTGTAAAGCAACTAAAAACTCTCATTCCATGGACCATTAATCCTATCAAGAGCCCTTTCCTTAGCATAGAAAATCTTCATGTATTGTACATTAATCTTGTACTTCTCAAATAGCTTCCCATGGAGTGTTGTTGGACCAATTGTTGGTGTTTCCCTTACCCAATCCAAGATTGCATCTACCACCCACCTAGTCATTGCAAGCTTAGATTTGTCCTTTCCCCCTCCCCCTCCAGGTGGGCAAGTGTGCCCGTGTGGGTTGCTTTTTATCTGAAACAAAATGAAAAATGATGTCAAATACAATTAAGAAACAGTACACATGATCTGAATATAGAATGGATAAATAATCTGATAACAATATTCACTTGTAATACCTGAATCAATTTGCTCTTTCGCATAGTGGATGCATGCAACCTCCACCTACACCTATCATAAGGGCAATGAATAGTGAATCTTCCTGGCTCACTCCTATCAACCTCATAAGAGTTTTCAATGAGAATGCAATATGTAGTCACTGCATTACGACAGTCCACCATCGATTCGAATACGGTTCCTGGAGTAAGGTCAGGGTTCTCCCTGTTCCACTCAATTGTTGGCATGTCCTCACCATCATATTCTTGTAAAACTAAGGAGTCAATGTTCTCCTCCCTCTCTTCATCATCAGTGTCATCAAATCTAGCATGGCTGCTAGGCTCCTCTGCATATTCATCTTCCACTGCCTGTTGACTGACTCTATCTACCAGTTCAGGGAATAGAATCTCATCCTCACTAGCATGTCGAGGCACTTCCTCGTCAGGCTCTGCATCTACTTCTACATCAAGTGCAGAAGGGAGAGGAGAAGTGGCAGAATTAGCGGCAACCGACATGTTGTGGCTTTCAGAACCACTAGGTTTACTTGGTCTCGACCTACAAGGAGTGCGAGGACGCTCGCTATTAGCAGAGACAGATGATGTCTGAGCACCCTTCAGGATACGTTGTTTGCGTGCCTGAAGAACACCGACATGGATTTTACCGAAACGGTTGTCAGCATTCAAACTAAATAGCAATCCCAGATGCTCATCACAAGTTAATGGGAGAAATCTCTGCTCGGTACTGTCGAAATATCTCAGTTGAACAGCATCGGCAGGGCTCCACGGATACTCACAGCAGAGTGCCTCGCGGAAATCTCTGAACGAAACGCTAGTTTTTACCACTTTAGGATAGAAAAATCCAGAAATCACACACGGTTTAGTTCCACGCAGCTCGCTAGTTTCCATTCTAACCGCCAGCCGAAAAGCAAGTGCAGGATCAACCCTATTCGATTGAAATAAGATAAAGGGCGCAGTTAGGCCAAAAAAATTCAGATAAATTGCGCTGATTCACACCAATGGTGGTCAAATACAACCTAAGTTACGTATCTCCTAATCAATTTGAGAGGAAAACGATGCTTACCCAGGTGGAATCCATGAATTACCAGCCTCTGATTCAACCAATCATCTCCATGGTTGATGGGCCAGACGGGGTGCCCCCCGACATCGCTTCCTAATCCTAGATGGGGAGAGAGGGTAGATGCAGCGGAGGCGGCATGACTGCGGCGGAGGCGGCAAGAGTGCGGCACGACGGCGGCAGAGGCGGCACGATGGCGGCGGAGGGGGCGGCGCGAAGCGACTGGATCTGATTCAGGTTACAGTGAGTGTCAGTCTCGCGGCCCCACTGGTTACCACGTAACGGTCAAAAGGTGGACTCCGCCCTACGCGGCCCCACTAGTCAGAGTTAACAGTCAAGCCATTGACCCGACGGCAACGTCCGATGTGACCAGTTCTGAGGGTTTCGGGCAAGGGAGTGGGGAAAAGTGAGCAAAAGTTAAGAGTGTGGAGATGAATGAGTAGAACTAACGAACCAGGGGCACAGAAATAAAAATCCCTTCAAATTTTGGGTTATATTACGATGGATGAAAGAAGGATAGAGGAGCCTAAGCTTGGGGATGCCCCAGCATCCCAAGCTATTATACAAGAATGAGCAACCGACTAAGCTTGGGGATGCCCCCGAGTGGCATCCCCTCTTTCTTCTAACGACCATCGGTATTTTACTCTAGGCTATATTTTTATTCGTCACATGATATGTGTTTTGCTTGGAGCGTCTTGTATGATATGTGTATTTGCTTGTTTTATTTTGTGTTTCAAGTCATCAATCCTTGCTAGACACACCTGTTTGAGAGAGCCAAAATTATATCATGACTTGTTAGAATTGCTCTTTATGCTTCACTTAAATCTTTTATGAGCTAGGACTTGCTCTAGTGCTTCACTTGTATCTTTTTGAGCACGGTGTGCTTTGTTATTTTGAAAAAAATGCTCTCTTGCTTCACTTAGATTTATTTGAGAGTTAGTAAAATTTTGAAGAAATTCTCTCTTGCTTCACTTAAATTATTTTGAGAGAAAGAAATTTTGTTATGCTCATGTTCTTCACTCATATTTGTTTGAGCTTATGAAAAGCAACACATGAAAATTAGTCCCAAAGTGATAGGTATCCAAGAAGGATAAAGTAAAAATATGTAATGAAGATCATTGGACAAAATAAACTTGATTCTTAGTAATAGTTTTGAGGTATGATGATGTGATATGTGAGTTATGTTGATGAGTAATTGTGCTCTAGTAAGAATATTGGTGTTAAGGTTTGTGATTCCCTATGCATGTGCGGAAGTCAATAGTCATGCAATGAAAATTATATCCTACTTGTGGTGCATTATTCAATGTTAATTATTCTTAATGCTTGCTTATGAGATTATTCGTTTCTTGGTTGGTCGCTTCTCAATCTTTTTGCTAGCCTTCATTTTGCACCAAATATGACCTCTACTTGTGCATCCAAAATCCTTTAAACCAGTTTTGCCACATGAGTCCACTATATCTACCTATATGCGGTATTCTTTTGCCGTTCTAAGAAAATTTTCACGTGCCATCTCTAATTTTCAGAATAAACTTCTTTTTTGTGTGTTTGTTTTGCTCGCGGAACGGTAACGGGTGGCTAATATAATCCATGCTGGATGTGGTATTCTCACGATGAGTGTTTATTCACTTGTCATTGCATGAGAGTAAGGCAAAGGTTTTAGGGATGCCCAGTCCCGAAATGCAAAAATGAATTTACTTTATGTTGTCAAATAATAAATTCCTTGGAAAGTGTTGGTATGAAGGGCACCCGTGGATACGGCTAGCCATGGAAAGTAAAAGTATGGTGGAAAAAGGAATAAACTTTATTTTTTGTTTGGGAACCGCCTATGGAATATCTAGCATGGAAAGTGTTCGGAACTCTAAGTTGTTTTCGTTGGTGGGATGGATACACCTCCCAAAATGTTTTTATCTCTATTTTTCGCTTTGAGCCCTGGCACCTCTACAAATCCCTATTTCCCTCTGCAAAGGGCCTTTCTTTTACTTTATGCAATTTTTATTTTTATTTTGAGTCTCCATCTCCTCTTACAAAAGCACCAACTAGGAGGCAATATGATCATACTTAAGTATTGGGTGTAGCTAATATTCGAGTGTGTTCCATGAATGGATCAATGTTTGAGCATGATGGGCTAGGGATAACTTATTTTAGTGTTGATATTTTGAAAGACATGGTTGCTTGTTGATATGCCTAAGTATCTAAATTATTATGTCAAAACTAGACGATTGCTTTGAATCACATAAAAAGTCCAAATGTCCATGCTATAAAGAAAAGAATATGATATGACTTGATAAACAACACTCCACATCAAAAATTCTGTTTTTTATCACTTACATACTCGAGGACGAGTAGCAGATAAGCTTGGGGATGCTGATACGTCTCCAACGTATCTATAATTTTTAATTGTTCCATGTTGTTTTATTATCAATCTTGGATGTTTTATAATCATTTTATATCATTTTTTGGTACTAACCAATTGACATAGTGCCAAGTGTCGGTTGCTGTTTTTCCATGTTTTTTACATCGCAGGAAATCAATATCAGACGGAGTCCAAATGCAACGAAACTTCACGATGATTTCTTATGGACCAAAAGGAAGAAGTTGGGCCCTGGTTGCACTTGTGGGGAGTTTCGAGGAGGGGACAACCCACCAGGGCGCACCAGGAGGCCCAGGCGCGCCCTGGTGGGTTGTGCCCACCTCGGGTTCCCCCGGACCGCCTCTTTGCTCTATAAATACCCCAATATTCCAGAAACCCTAGGGGAGTCGACGAAATATTCATCCAGCCGCCGTAGAGTCCCAAACCACCAGATCCAATCTAGACACCATCTCGGATGGGGTTCACCACCTCCATTGGTGCCTCTCCGATGATGCGTGAGTAGTTATTTGTAGACCTTCGGGTCCGTAGTTAGTAGCTAGCTGGCTACCTCTCTCTCGCTGAATTCTCAATACAATGGTCTCTTGGAGATCAATATGATGTAACTCTTTTTGCGGTGTGTTTGTTGGGATCTGATGAACTTCGAGTTTTTAGTTATATCTTTTTATATCCATGAAAGTTATTTGAGTTTCTTTGATCTCTTATAGCCTCGTATTTCTTCTCCGATATTTGGGTTTTCTTTGGCCAACTTGATCTATTTATCTCGCAATGGGAAGAGGTGCCCGGTAGTGGGTTCGATCTTACGGTGCTCGATCCTAGTGATAGAAAGGGAAACGACACGTATGTATCGTTGCTACTAAGGATAAAAAGATGGGATCTATATCTACGCAATAGATAAACGGATCTTGTCTACATCATGTCATCGTTCTTATTGCATTACTTCGTTTTCCCATGAACTTAATACACTAGGTGCATGCTGGATAGCGGTCGATGTGTGGAGTAATAGTAGTAGATGCAGGTAGGAGTCGATCTACTAATCTTGGACGTGATGCCTATGTAATGATCATTGCCTGGATATCATCATAATTATTTGAAGTTCTATCAATTTCCCAACAGTAAGTTGTTTACCCATCGTTTGCTATTTTTCTCGAGAGAAGCCACTAGTGAAACCTACGGCCCCCGGGTCTTCTTTCTCATATATTTTCTTGCGATCTAATTTTCCTTTGAATTTTTATTCAGATCTATTAAACCAAAAATACAAAAATACTTTGCTGCACTTTATTTTATTTGCGATCTATTATTTCAATCTACTACAATTTTCTGGCATCGTTACCCGAAAGGGATTGACAACCCCTTTAACAGATCGGGTTGCGAGGTATTGTTATTTGTGTGCAGGTGTTGTTTATGTTGTGTTGCTTAGTTCTCCTACTGGTTCGATAACCTTGGTTTCTTCACTGAGGGAAATACCTATCGTCGTTGTGCTATATCATCCCTTCCTCTTTGGGGAAATACCGACGTAGTCCTAGCAGACAGGAGCTTTTCTGGCGCTATAGTTAGAGAGCGATCAACTGGCAAGTCTCTTTACTCGTTCGGTAATGCATCATCCCGCAACCAACTCATTAGTCACATTGCTTGCAAGGCTTATAGTGATGTGCATTACCGAGAGGGCCTAGAGATACCTCTCCGATACACGAAGTGAGAAATCCTATTCTTGATCTATGCCAACTCAACAAACACCTTTGGAGACACCTGTAGAGCATCTTTATAATCACCCAGTTACGTTGTGACGTTTGATAGCACACAAAAGTGTTCCTCCGGTATTCGGGAGTTGCATAATCTCATAGTCAGAGGAATATGTATAAGTCATGAAGAAAGCAATAGCAATAAAACTAAACGATCATTATGCTAAGCTAACGGATGGGTCTTGTCCATCACATCATTCTCTAATGATGTGATCCCATTCATCAAATGACAGCACATGTCTATGGCTACGAAACTTAACCATCTTTGATTAACAAGCTAGTCAAGTAGAGGCATACTAGGGAAACTCTGTTTGTCTATGTATTCACACATGTACTAAGTTTTCGGTTAATACAATTCTAGCATGAATAATGAACATTTATCATGATATAAGGAAATATAAATAACAACTTTATTATTGCCTCTAGGGCACATCCTCATGGCGGTGGAGCAATGATGCCCTTACCTGCACAACGATGAGTTCATCATCCGTACAGATCAACGTAGCCTAGTGCATCTTGATGATCAACACTTGTCCACACCATGGCAGCAGAACGCGTTCACTAAATTGCTCGGAATGCGCTACAAAATCTGCTACCGTTTTGGGTCTTCCAACACTGCTGCTGATGCCCTCTCACGCCGCACTCCTGAGGATTCGGTGTCTGCCATCTCGGTTTGCACACCTGCTTGGCTGGACGACATCGTAGCAAGCTACAGCACAAACCCTCAAGTTCATCAGATCTTGGAAGACTTGTCCGAACGACTAGACCCAAAAGGGCGTTTCTCCACGCGCAATGGATTGTTGTACTTCCGTGATCGGCTCTGGCTGGGCGGCTCCCCTTCTCTACAGTAGTGGATGCTCCGTGCATTCCATGACAGCACCATGGGCGGTCACTCCGGCGTGCCAGTCACATATCGGCGCCTCCGACGCCTATTCGCCTGGCCCAAGATGAAGAAACACACGCGCCAATACGTCCAATCTTGTTCCGTCTACCAACAAGCAAAACCAGAGCACGTTCGCTATTTAGGACTGCTCGAGCCACTCTTGATACCTGACGGTTCCTGGAAAGTGGTCACCATGGACTTCATCGACGGCCTCCCTTCCTCGGGCAGGTACAACTGCATCCTTGTGATCGTCGACAAGTTCACCCGCTATGCCCACTTTCTCCCACTGAGCCACCCATTCACGGCGGCCAAAGTTGCTCATGCTTACCTGGAGAACATATAAAAGCTCCATGGACTCCCAGAAGCGATTGTTTCGGACAGGGATCCCGTGTTCACGAGCAAATTCTGGCAAGAACTGTTCAAGATCATCGGCTCTGAACTCAACATGAGCACACTGTATCACCCTCAAATTGACGGCCAGACGGAGAGAGTCAACCAGTGCCTGGAAATCTACCTCCGGTGCTTCACCCATGCCTGCCCTAGCAAATGGCATCACTACCTCGCCCTCGCAGAATTCTGGTATAACTCCTCCTTTCATTCCTCACTAGACACATCACCTTTTGTTGCTCTGTATGGACATGAACCTCGCCACTGGGGCATCGAGGCGGCTTCTACCTGCTCCATACCTCTCCTCAAAGACTGGCTCGAGGAACGCAAGCACATGCAGCAAGTTCTAGCCGAACACCTTCACCGGGCTCGCAACATCATGAAGCCCAAGCCGCCAAGAAGCGCACAGACCGCTCCTTCACCCTGGGGACACCGTCTTCGTCAAGCTCCAACCCTACGTGCAAACGACGGTGGCGCGTTGTACCAACCACAAGCTGTCCTTCCACTACTTCGGACCCTACAAGATCATCCGCGTCGTCAAGCCTGTCGCCTATGAACTCGAGCTTCCCGACGGCGCCAAGGTCCATCCTGTCTTCCACGTCTCCCAGCTACGTCGCGCACTCTCCAACAACACAACCGTCGAGGACAAGCTGCTAGTACCCCCCGAGGAGCCACTGTCACCGGTCGTGATCATCGAAACATGCTGGCGCAACACTCCACAAGACCAGCGCGAATGCTGCTCCTACGCTGGTCTGACCCGTCCGCTCTCGACGCCACCTGGGAAGATGCCAAGTCCATGCGCGAGCGATTCCCTACTCTACTGGCTTGGGGGCAAGATGGCTCTCAAGGAGGGGGATGTCAGCGCACGCACCGCCAAGGCGACCGACAGCTTCACTCCAAGACGCGTCGACAACAGGCCCAAGAGGATCGTGCAGCCCAACCGAAGATTCATCAGGGCAGAGTGGGCCCGCTGAGCCCGCTCGCCAAGTGGCTCGCTACTTAATCCCCCGATGACAGTGGGGATCGGCATCCAGAAGGATCAGGACGGACGGCGGCTCTCCTCTTTTCCCTTTCTCCTTCCCCACCTACCTTCCTTTCTTCTTCCACAAGAACAACGAGATGGATTGTACTTCGAATTCGAGGCTTGTATCATGAGTAAAGTGATTAGATCGATCTGGTACCTAACAGGTGGTGTGTCTAGCATCGTCGGAGGGCGTGCGGAGGTGTGTCTCCGGCGGATCTCGCGTGATTCGGTCGGTGGTTTTCTTTGGTGGATCCGCTCGGATCCGGTCTTTGTTCGTCTTTCTTCATGTGTCTTCAGGTTGGATCCTTTCGATCTAAGCTTCTTTTCATCGGTGGCGGGTGCTATTCTAGTGCGTTGGTCCTCTGGGGCCTTAGCACAACGACTTCCCGACTGTCTACTACAACAAGTTGTGCCTGGCTCCGACGAGGGAGGGGCGATGATGGCGGCGCGCCTTCGGCTCGCTTCAGTGCTTGTAGTCGTTACTAGGTGGTCTATGAATCTGGATGTAATTTTCATTATTTTTGGTATTTATTGTACTGCCATGATTGAAGATGAATATATCGATAATTTCTCGCAAAAATAAGATATGCCTTGGATGGTGTTGGGTGACTTGAACGAAATTTCGTATCTTTTTGAAGAGGGAGGGTATGTTCGGCTAGAAAGATATATGCAAGCTTCCAGAGATGCCGTACAAGACTGTAACCTTTCAGACTTTGCTTACGTTGATGACCTGTACACTTGGCAGCGAGAAAGTATTCGTGAACACCTTGATCGTGCGCTCAGTGGAATTGTAAATTTGTCAATGCAGTTCTAGAAAACTTGTAGTACAGCAGACTGGATCACAGACTCTTTTTTTTTTGAAAAATCTCGCCATCCCCATGATCCCCATCATATTGGTTCCTCGACCTGATTCGTTTTTCAACGGTAAGGGCTTCACTTTTGGTGAGCCACCTTGGAGGTCCGCAAAGCTGCATATTAGCGATGGAGCCGCATTGATCTCGGGTGAGGAGATGATCTGTCATTCTTTTCTTCGGTGGCTGCTATGGTGATGCCAATGGCGTACCTTAACTTTATAGAAGAGAGAGGTATAATTACAAGATTGCCGACCGATGTGCGAACACAGAGGTCGGGGTACAACTCACCCCACTCCAACACCCGGCTATCCTAGATTAACTCCTCACGAAACGTTGTAAGCCTCCTACTCCTACACCAGCCTGCTTCCACTCGGCAATCTCGTCGAGAATCCTGAACGGTAGCTCACTCGTAGTTGTCTGCTCGCTGACCCTGTTGAAGACCCTAGCATTCCTCTGTTTCCATAGAGCCCAGGCCACCGCCGTCACCAGCGTGTCGAAACCTCTGCGGTCCTGCCCTCTGAATCTCTTCTGCGTTGTCAGCCACCAGTCTTTGAACACGTCCGACTCCCTCGGTTCCTGCACCTCGATCGCAATGAGGTTAAACACCTTGTGCCACACCTCGTGCGCGTACGTGCAATTTGCCAAAATGTGATCCACGTTGTCTTCTGCCTGCAAGCACGTGTAACACGCCGACGGTTGATCCTGTAAACCATGTCTTGCCCTCCTGTCCGATGTCCAGATTCTATGCTGTAGGGCGAGCCACACGAACAGCTTACATTTGAGTGGGGCCCAGCTCTTCCAGTTGCACTTAGCCGTCGGCCAACGAGCTAGCTTCGAGCTAAGGTGACGGACGTTGGTGTCAAGCTCTGAGATGTTCTACTATCTTTTCAGTTTTATCATGTCGGTCCTTGCGTGACTTGCACTTTAATCTTTGTAATAATATAAATGAAACACGTATTACCATAAAAAAACAATTTCTGTCACGCTATCAGTTATCTTCTCTTTCCGAATTGGGCGCTGATCTGCGCCGGTGCGCCGGCCCAACTGTTGGGCCGGTCCAGCACCAACCGTCAGATGCGCGAGCCCTAGCCGTCCGATCTGAGGCCGTTGTCTTCCTCCTATCCCCTTCTTTCCTTCTGCAGCAGCGCGAGCGCCGCCCTCGGGCCTGCGCGTCCTCCAGGCCGCCGACTCCTCTCCAGCGTCACTGTAGCCCGCCTGGCCCGCCCTCGGTCCGCCGTGGCTCTCGCCAGCTCCGCCGCATGCAGCTCCTGCCGGCAAAGGTCGCAGCTCCGACGAAGGAGTGCCGCCCCGTCCAGCTTGTAGCAACGCCGCTCACCGCCGATGGCCGCGTCTCCGCGCGAAGCCGCCAGTAGTTCACCGCCGGTCCCTCGAGTTCGTCGCCGCTGCAGCTCCGCCGTGAAGCCATTGCATCAATGGTGAGGTGCCAGTCCAGCTTTTTGTCGCCGGGTTGAAGCTTTTTAGAAATATGGTTGAAGCTTTTCACGTCAACGGTTGTAACTTTTTTGTTGTGTACTCGTGGGTTGAAGCGTCCTATAAAGCCAGTTGAAGCATTTTATAAAACCGGTTGAAGCTTTTCAATTGAACGGTTGAAGCTTTCTCAAAAAATGACGGGTGTGGATTTTTGTTTCATAGTGGTCCGATGAAACTTCTCTATTCCGTCGTTTGCAGCTTTTCAAACTATGGTTGAAGCTTTTTATAAAACCTGTTGAAGCTTTTCAATTCAACGGTTGAAGCTTTCTCAAAAAAATGACGGGTGTGGATTTTTTGTTTCATGGTGGTCCGATGAAACTTCTCTATTCCGTCGTTTGCAACTTTTCAAACTATGGTTGAAGCTTTTCGTATGAACGGTTGTAGCTTTTTTCAGTGCATGGTGTCCGGCTGAAGCTTGATATATCGCTAGTTGAAGCTCTCGAATTGAACGGTTGTAGCTTTTTTGGTCGTCGGTTGCAACATCGGTGGAGGAGAAAAAAAATGCTTCCAAAGTTCGTCTGGAAGCAGATGGTTGCAGCGGTGGGGGGAGGAGGTCGTGCACTCGCACTGCCATGGTTGAAGCATCTCCGGTGGAGGGTTCCAGCACAGGGGGGTATGAACAGCAGCTCACGGGTGGTATAATCCATGGCGGCTTCCAACTCCGGCTCGCCGGGCGCGGAAGGAACCTGCAGCCGGGGTGAGGGGTGGGAAGGGAGGGTGGCCAGTGGGAAAGAAGGGGATCTGAAGGATGAAGGTGACCTGCGCGGGGTTAGGGCTAGCCGGGGGCGGGATCTGAAGAAGGAAGAAGGGGATCGGGAAGAGCGCGAGGCGTACGATGCGCTTCGCCTCGCTTCGATCGAGTGGCCCGCGCGGGACCGACGGAACGGTTCGGCCGGCACGCCGTTCCTAAACACTTCCCTTCCGAATTTGCCCGACCAGACCACACTCTCTACTCCCCACCCCAGATCGCTCACCGGCCAGTCGCCGCCCTCTCCCTCTCGTCTTCCTCACCGCCGTCTTGCTCCTCACCACCCCGATTCGTACCCCTAACCCTAGCAACCCGCCACTCCAACGCTTCTCCTTCACGATGCTGAACCATGGCGCACACCACACCTCCAGTGCTCCAAGGATGGCGCTCCCGCAACAGTCTCCCCGTCGCCCCTCGGTGCCCGGACTCCCGTTCCGCTAGCTCGCTCCGACGGTGCCAACGCAGGTTCCAGCACCACCGCGCTCCTGGTCAAAAGTAAAATTTTTGGAGCCGCGGTGCTCGATCCGTGCTGGAGCAGCGGGAGGAGGACGGCGGTCCTGGATTGGAGCAGCGGGAGGAGGACGGCGGTGCTGGACCGGAGCAGCGGGAGGAAGATGGGGGTGCTGGACCGGAGCAGCGGGAGGAAGATGGGGGTGCTGGACCGAAGCAGAGCGCGTCGGAGCTGGAGTTCGAGGCCTTCATTCGGCAGCACATCGCCGCCGCCGAGGCCGAGGCCCAGCGGGGCAGGCCCGGCCATGGACCGGACGGCAGCGGGTTCGGCGAGCACGGGCAGGGCAACGGCGTCTTCTTCCCCGGCGGTGGCCTGCCTGGCCTCTGCTTCGGCGACTCGGTGAGCAGCTGCCACTACCCAAAGCCTCTCCCTTATTAGCTCAGCCTTTAACTGAATTTCATGGGCGCCAGCGAACGCCCTGGAGCTGCAAGAGAGCAACGTTGGCCAATTGTGGTGGTAACTCAACACCTACTCTGCAATGGATTTCATTGAAAAAATTCTGAACAAAAGAGAAACATCACCTGCTGATCTGTGTGAGGATGTTTTCGTCTGCTCCAAAATTCCTGAGATTCCAAAACCGCAATGGAGTACTCTGCAATGAGGCCCGTGATTCCATTGCTGAAAGTGCAAGAAGAAGGTCCCGAGGATTATTCAAAAAGTAGAGAGGGAGAAGCATAAGCGCGACCTGCTCAATGATCTCTTCAGTGAACTTGGCGAAATGCTAGGTGAGTTCATCACCAACCTCGTAATGTAGATTACTCCATGTGGGATCCTGTTTCTCAGTTTTGGGGGTCGTTTTCTTTTCCATGTGGCTATCTGGAATGGAGTACAGTTCAGGTATAATGCCATGCTCTCCAGGACACAATTCTTTCTGAGTAAAATTCAATTGTAGTGGTGTCTCTTTACATCTCACTGTAGTTCGTTTAAGGTTATTTTCTTTGTGCGAATATTCTGCAACTGCTTATTAGATGAAATGAGTTGCTCATTCAAGTTTTTGCAATGATGGGTGATGTGTAATGAGTACTTCAAGCTGAGCTGAATACTGTATTTTGAAAGGTATCATGGGGAGAATATAAAATTCATGATCACACGAAACCGACCTCTCCACTGTTTCTGAATTCAGTTGCAAAACCAAATGCCTGTAGCAGAAGCTCTCTGTAGCAGCCATCAACCCTAAAAATTCAGCTTGGTTGCAGTTTGAAAACAATCACAGATGCAAAAGGAAAACAAACACAAGAGGCTCTCAAGTCTGAACCCTGAAACCAGTAAAGTTGTCTTAGTCACTTCTAAACCTCAAACACTGTCTTGAAAAAAAAGTATGTAAGAAGATTTGATGTTGCAAGTACAGTAGTAACTTGATGGCTAGTGGCTACAAGTAGGATGTGATGTTGGGTGTATACTGCTGCAAATCATTTGAAAATATTCAGCTCATGATACCTTTGATAACAAATACTCCAAGCTGAGCTGAATATTTTCAAAGGTAAGATTATTTAGTTCATGAAACAGAACATAAAATTTTGTTTCCTCGGCAAAAAAACCAGTTTACAAAATTCAGTTTACAATTTTTTGCAAATTCAGTAATTTTGCACATGAAGCTTCTGCTACTATTAACCTTTCATGAATCTTCTGTTGACTTGGTACAGTAGCTTAAAATGAAGTGCAGTACTGTTTTGGTTGCAGTACTTTTTCAGTAGCTTAAATTTGTCTTGTTAACTTCCTGATGCTTTCTTAATTCTGTTAATTCTATGCAGCTACTCCACTGAAAATTCTTAGTGTATCTCATGCTTAGTGTTTCATGAGTAGTTTCAGTAGTTCTACAGCAGCAGTACTGTTGCCAATTGGCAAGTTTCAGTATCTTGAACTACAATACTGAAGTACTGCTTGAACTACTGCAGTATTGCTTCCAATACAGCAGTATTGGAGTGTTGTTTCCAATTACTGGAATAGCAATTGCAGCAGTAGTGTACTGCTCTTGTTCAGTACTGTAGGAATTTAGTGTTCTTCTCTTCTCTGCACTTCAGTAAATTAAATTTAAGGGTAGTTCTTGGAGTAGGACTTGTTGTTGCTGCTGTTTTTTTAACAATGGCATTGCATGAAGTACTCAGTTGAAAAATTAGAATTGCATGCAGTACAAGAAACTGTAAGCATAATTATCAGGAGTAATAATCAGTTTTTTTTTAATGAATAACAATGGCATTTGATTTCTGTTGGTTTATTTAGAAACAACAGATCCCCAAGTCAAAAACCAGAATCCTGGAACACTTCAGGAGCACTTGAATTTCGAATTCTGCTGGTTTCTGTTGGTTTATTTAAATAAACAGCGCAACTTCAGTAACATGGAACTAAGAGCAGAACCTACGTGCAATAAACTCCTGATTTCTGCTGGTTTATTTAAATCCTGCTGTAAATTACTGAAGCTGTTGTTACTGATTCCTCAAATTCTGCTGTTAATTTCAGTGCACGAGCGAGGAGTACCTGCATGGAGTGCTGTCTGTGGCGACGACCAGGCGGGGGAGAGGCTGGGCAGCGCGGCGGCCAAGACTGGGTTGAGAGGACCAGGCTGGTGCCGTGGTGCGGCGAGGACCAATTTGGGAGCGGCGGAGGCGGCGGTCAGGCTGGGTCGTACGTGCATGTTTGGATCAAGTCCTGACCGTCCTGTGCATGCATGAACATGAGTATAACTCGTCGTTAATTAGTTTTTGCATGTACACCTGTGCTGTGCTGGGGTTCGTATCCGGCAGGCTCATACATACGGCATGAACCAGCAAATTCAGAAGAAAAGTACAAATGCCAGCAATTGATAATTGATGCTTATCTTATCGTCAGCATCGCCCGTGCTGACGTGCACGCGGAGCAGCCTAACGATGGAACTACCTCGCGTGGCGGGGCTTCGTTATCTAGCCTGCTTATACAAGGCCACAACACAACTCACGCACCAAGCCACCAACACAGCAGGACGCACGCACAACGGCGCTATCCATGGCCGCCTCTGCCGCCGCCGACGACATTGCCGAGCTTGCGATCACCTCGCTTCCCCTCGACACGCGGTTCCGCCCGTTCCATCTGAGGCAGTACGGCGGGTTCTGGCTCCTAGAGGAGTTCCTCATGGCCGTTCCGGCCATCCACTCGATCTTCAAGCCGAGGCCCTCGGACGTCCTCCTTGCCAGCTTCCCCAAGTGCGGCACCACCTGGCTCAAGGCCCTCGCCTTCGCCACCCGCAACCGGGCCGAGCACCCGCCGCGTGACCCCGACCACCCGCTCCGCCGTGGCAACCCCCACGACGTCGTCAAGTACTTGAAGATGGCGTTCGCGCAGTCCATGGACGACAGTGGAGCAGACGATGTCTTCGCGGCCCTCCCATCGCCACACACCTCCCCTGCTCTCTTCTGCCACGGCGCATCACAGCGGAGGAGTCCGGCTGCCGGATCGTGTACATCCAAAAGATGCAACCACATGACGCCGGCGATGACGGAGCGGCTGGACAAGATTGTCGAGGACGCACTGCAAGGCTCGGGGTTCAGCTTCGCCGTCGCAGGGTCGTCCTCGTGAATGTGCTAGCGACATGGATGCATGCATGCATGCATGTTGTACCCTCGATATATGTTGAGCCCTTTGTGCGCCGTGCTTGATTTTTCATAAGTCGAAAATAAAGCTTGTCTTCGTGGGCTCGTGGCGCGTTTTCCTCACAGATAACTTCCTTGGCACAAGCCACCTCCATTTACAAACGCAATGGTGTCCAGTCCTTCGATTTTGCATCGCAATGTTGGATGACAGATAAATAGGTTGCTAGTGAATTGGGAATCAGCTTCAGTAAGTCGACAGGGAAATCAGTGTTGGCGGCCATGGCATCAATCGATGAATCAGCTTCACCCGGAAAACAATTGTCGGCCATCCAAATTACAAGAAAAATACTGTGATATTTTTCACGAGTTCAGTATTGATATCATGAATAACCACAGGTGCAACCTACTACACTACATCACAGATGCTAATCTCGCTTGAAACTTTCAGGGTGGACGCGGTGGGGATCAGCGAGGATCGACGCGGTGGGGATCGGCGGGGCGGGGCAGTGCATCTCCTCTTAGCTTCTCCCAGCTCCATGTAAGCGATCTTCTTGCCGGCAGCATTGGTCCTCGCGAACGGGACGAGCGCGGATTGGTGCGGCAGCGGCAGCGGCGGCGGCGGAGCAGAGCGTTTCTTTCCAACCGCTTCCTTGGTAGCGTCTGCCGACTTGACGGCGGCAGGGCCGTTTGAGATGGAAGAGATCAGCGCGGATCGGCATGCTGACGGAGAGGCAGATGACTTGTCGGGAATTCTCACACTCGCTACGCCGGAAATCTTCATGGTGGACGAGGTCAGGGTCCTCATCGCCCGCGGGACAAGGGGCCTCCTCGGAGCTTCTCCCAGGTCCAAGTAAGCGACCTTCTTGCCGGCAGCATTGGTTGTGGCGATTCTGGCGAACGGGATGGCCTCGGGGCGGTGCGGCGGCGGCGGCGGCGGCGCTGGAGCAGAGCCTTTGTTTGCCACCCCTTGGTTCCCTGCGTTGGCCCGGTTCATGGTGACAGCGCCGTTTGACGTGGAGGAGATCAGCGCCGATTGGCGTGGCGACGGCGATGGCGGCGCGAAGGACTTCCTTGCAACTCTCTCCCTCGCCGCGTTGACGGCCTTCCTGCGGCGCTCGAGATCACGACGGATCTGGTCGTGCATCGTCATGAGAGCGGACGTGTGCTGAAGGTTGCGGAGGAACGACAGGAGGGATCGGCGAGGGTGTTGTGAGTTGCCGGGAAGCCCCTAGCTAGGCTTATATCCGGCGGGGGGTCGCCGAGGTGGAGTCGGACTCGAGGAGAGATGCGTGCGTGCCAAGCACTGCGTCAACTAGGAGGAATCGAGTTGCACTGCGTCAACAAGGGGCTTCAGCTTGGAGCGATGCGTACGTACGTACTACACGAATTCCGTAGCCTTCGGGTTCTGTTCTGTGAAGACACACGGTTTATTTGTATGAAGTCTTGTAGTATATTTAGAAAAAGGTTTTCCCCTGAAACTCCCGGAGCGCCTCTCCTGGCGATTAGGGTTTTGAGGGTGGACTGCGGCGGCGCGCGCTGATCTCCGGCAAGGCGCACAGGATCATAGCCCGGGGATGGCATCGTCCTCAGGGCAGGGCAACGGGAAAGATCCCTTGTCGCCGAGGGCGGCTAGGGCAAAACTAGCGGAGGCTCTGGGAAAACTTGACATCACCGATGAAGAGGCCACGCTGTTGGTGCTTGATGATGCGGATGATGGGGCGCCGGCGAAGTGGATGCTGGCCGGAAAAGTGCTTCACAGGAATCTCCTTCACATCCAAACCATCACCAATGCGCTCCACCCGGCGTGGGGAAACCCTAAAGGTCTTAACTTCAAATCTGTAGGGGAAAACACGTTTGTGGCCGAGTTTGCAAACCAAAGAGATCGAGACCGCGTCTGGCAAGGTGCGCCTTGACATGTGAGCAAGAACGTCGTCGTTCTCTCGGAGTTCGACGAGTGCATGCGCCCTTCAGAGCTACGGTTCGAGAAGATCCAGGTGTGGGCAAGGGTCGTTAACCTACCCTTCAACTTGCGTAATGATAAGTGGTGTGCTACAATAGCAAAACAGATTGATGAGCACGCAACTGATGTGTGCTTTGATCATGCTAATGGATTCCTGAGAGCCAGAGTCACATTGGATGTGAGTAAACCACTGAGACGCTGGATTCTAATTGAATCATCTAGGAGGAAGAGTACGGATCCCTATGAAATTCAGTATGAGAACATACCGCACTTTTGCTTCTCTTGTGGTCGTTTGGGCCACTCTGACCTGCACTGTCCGACATCAGGAGCCAGAGATGCTAATGGTGACTTACCTTTTGGGAGAGGACTCCGCGCGTCGGACGAGCACAAAAAGCCCAGCTCTAGTGAGAACATGTCTAGGGAGCATAACTCCAATCCGAGCAACAAGGCCGAGACTAGAAACTCCAGTACTGCTGTGGATAAAGGTACCGAGGTGACATCGCCTGTAAAGCATAAGCATTAGAACAAAAGAAGGGGGCGCAAATTAACAAGCAAGTTTACAGAAGGGTGGAATTGCCCTTGCTGTTCAATGAGGCTTTCAATGCTACAGATCAGACCCAAGCCATACATAGCAAAGAAGGAGATTGTTCCGACCAGTCAGCTGATGAGGATAGAGAAAGAATCCCAAAAAAGAAGAAACCCATCCCGGTTAGCTCGGGGCAATCGGCAGAGGCTGCAGGGCAGCCCTGCCAGTCGCAATGAGATGCCTCAGCTGGAACTGCCGTGGGCTTGGGAACCCAGCGGCAGTTCGAGAGCTTCGCAGTGTTGTGAAGTAGGAAGGGCCCGGTCTCCTCTTCTTGATGGAGACGAAAATTCCAGCAAAAAGAGTAGAGAATTTGCAAGCTACCCTAGGCTTCGCAGGGTGTTTTGCCGTGGGAAGCGCTGGATTAAGTGAAGGCATTGGTTTGTTCTGGTCAACCGATCTTACTGTTGATCTAAAGAGCTATAGTTCTGGCCATATCGATGTTATGGTGCAGAAAAGCGATTTGAGCGAAGACCTCTTTCGCTTCATGGGTTTTTATGGTGCCCCTAAAGTGTACGAACGTCACCACAGTTGGAGGTTTCTTCGCACGCTAAACGCAATCCCACACTCGGCATGGCTGTGTGTTGGAGACTTCAACGAGACATTGTATGCCTCAGAACACTTCTCACGCGCTGCTAGGCCGGAATGGCAGATGCGAGCGTTCCGGGATGTCATCGATGAGTGCTTGTTTCAGGACCTGGGATGGACGGGTACTGAGTACACATGGGATAACGGCCAAATGGGCGGCGATAACGTCAAAGCTAGCTTTTGGAAGTCCAGATCTAATGCATCGATTCGGATACTCGAGAGTGAAGCACATTAGCACCACCGAATCTGACCACTGTTTCATTCTGACCGAACTGAGGACACATGACAACGAGCATTACGCACGAGGAGTCAAACAGTTCCGGTACGAAGAGGTTTGGCAAACCCATGCAGATTATGACCAAATGGTAATGAAAAGCTGGCAAAAAAGGGTCGGGGCAGCATGGCTTGGCGGGTGTTTTACAAGCGCTCAATACCATGCAAAACTCGCTCTCAGCATGGGGTGCAAAGGAGTTTGGCAGTCTAACAGCCACTATAAGAAAGCTCCGGGCCAAGTTGGATAAATTAAGGAGCAGGGCTACTGGTAGGGGTCCAACTGACGAAGAGAAGGCCATCATCAAGAAACTGAAAGAGGCACTTCGGCAGGAGGAAATTTGGATGCGCCAGCGGTCTCGGGTACCATGGTTGCGTCACGGTGACCGTAACACCAAATTTTTCCACGCACAAGCTACAATGCGTAAACGTATCAATAAGATAGAAAAGCTTGTGCGTGCGGATGGCTCTATGTGTCAGACTTTGGACGAGGACAGAAACGAAGTCCAACAGTTCTTCGAAAACTTATATACGTCTCAGGGTTTAAACTCTCTTGATGAGCTGATCGATCTAGTACCACCCCGCGTGACCGAGCAAATGAATGCACATATTGACATGCCATACACAGCCCAGGAGGTGAAAAGTGCTTTATTCCAAATGGCGCCGTCGAAAGCTCCGGGAGTGGATGGTTTTACTGCGGGATTCTTTCAGACACTGGTCTCTTCTCAAAGATGATATTATCCCGCGGTGTTGGGTTTCCTGAATGGGGGCGAGCTACCGGAGGGCATGAACGACACATCCATCACTCTCATCCCAAAGGTACGGCACCCACAACGCATCAACCAGTACAGGCCTATTTCCCTTTGCTCTGTCCTATACAAAATAGCAGCCAAGTGCATTGTTAACAGAACAAGGGGCTTTCTGGATGATATCGTGAGCAAGGAGCAGAGTGCTTTTGTGCCGGGGCGACTCATCACTGATAATGTACTCATTGCATACGAGAGCGTACACACAATGAGGAAGAGGAAAAGGGGGAAGAACTCCGTGTGCGCAGTCAAACTTGACATGATGAAGGCTTATGACCGTGTAGAATGGCACTACCTAGAAGGGATCATGTCAAAGTTGGGTTTTAGTGTCACATTCATCCGGCTGATCATGAAGTGTGTCACATCAGTCCGGTTTTCTGTCCATGTGAACGGAGAGCTTCTGCCATACTTCACTCCATCCAGGGGTTTACGGCAAGGCTGCCCCGCTTCACCTTATCTATTCCTGCTCTGCGCAGAAGGTTTCACAACCCTACTTAACAGGTTTGGAGGCGCCTATGTGGACAGAGGGATTCGTGTAAGTGTTCAGTCTCCATGGATCAATCACCTGCTTTTTGCGGATGACAACCTCATTTTCATGCAATCGAAGGTGGAGAGTGCCATCAGACTTAACAACACTCTGAAGGTTTATGGCGAGTGCTCGGGACAATCTGTGAACAAGGAAAAGAGCTCCATATTTTTCAGCCCGAACACACCAGAACCCGTCAGAGAAGCTTTGAAAGGAACCCTAGGTATCTTAGTTGAGGCTTTCAATGAAAGGTATCTGGGTTTGCCTACTGCGGCAGGTCGCATCACCTCGGGCACCTTCAATTATATAGGTGAACCAGTCAGGTCCAAGATGAATGGAGGGACCGAACGGTTGGTTTCTTGCGCAGCAAGAGAGGTATTGGTAAAGTCGGTGGCCCAATCTATACCGACGTTTACAATGAGTTGTTTCAAGCAGGCTAAGAAGAATTACAAAAGCATATCCTCGCCTATGGCCAAGTACTGGTGGAGCAGCTCTGTCGATAGATGTTCCATGCACTGGATAGACTGGAAATCTCTTTCAGTCCCAAAGTGTAAGGGTGGGATGGGTTTCCATGACCTGGAAACTTTCAACATCGCACTGCTGGGAAAGCATGGTTGGCGGCTCATCACGGACCCGGACTCTTTATGCTCAAGGGTTCTCAAGGGCCGCTACTTCCCAAATGTCGATTTCATGCATGCTACTGTGCCGAACAATTCCTCAGCGACCTAGCGAGGTATCATGGCAGGGAGGAAGGCACTGGAAGCTGGATTAATGAAGAGGATTTGCGATGGCACCTCTGTTAACGTCTGGACTGACCACTGGCTGCCCGGAAAGCTATCCATGCGTCCGTCAGTTCAGATTGGATATGCAACCATCCATACTGTTTCCGACCTAATCGACCATGAAAATTGGAGTTGGAGAACAGAGTTAGTAAGATCAAACTTCACGCCACCAGATGCAGATGCAATATTGAACATACCACGCAGGCACGATGGAGGTGATGATTTTAGGGCGTGGGCTCATGAGAGATCCGGGACATATTCTGTAAAATCCGCGTATCGTGCTCTAATGACTCGTAACGAACAACAAGTTCTAGAGGAAGGGGCGATCACTGAATCTTCAGAGACTGAAAAACAGATGTGGACACGGCTATGGAAGCTCAAAGTCCTACCCAAAGTTAGGGTTTTTTGGTGGCGCGTACTCCGAGGTATTCTTCCTGTGGAAGCCACGCTGAAACACCGGCACATTACAACCGAGGCTCGATGCAAAGTATGCAAAGGTGCAGATGAGGACATGATCCACGCACTCATCAAGTGCTCCCATGCCCGCAGTTTCTGGAAGGAAGCTCGACCGTGGTTGGATATCAAGTTACCAGAACTCCACCCCCTCACTTGGTGCAGGGACATTCTGTGTGAATCTCGATTTACGGAGGAGGATCGAGCTAAGATAATCACTGTTATGTGGGCTATATGGACATCCCGCAACAACAGAACTGAGAGGATCGAGAAGAGGTGTCTAGAGGGGGGTGATTAGACACTAAGTGCCAAAAGTTGCAGCTTTTAATATTCTTAAGTTTAGGTGGAGTTTAGGCACAAGTTTAACAAGCACAATACATATCAAGCAAGCATGCAAAGAGTATATGAGCAGCGGAAAGTAAAGCATGCAACTTGCAAGAATGTAAAGGGGAAGGGTTTGGAGTATTCAAACGCAATTGGAGACACGGATGTTTTTCTCGTGGTTCTGATAGGTGGTGCTATCGTACATCCACGTTGATGAAGACTTCAACCCACGGAGGGTAACGGTCGCGCGAGTCCACGGAGGGCTCCACCCACGAAGGGTCCACGAAGAAGCAACCTTGTCTATTCCATCATGGCCATCGCCCATGAAGGACTTGCCTCACTAGCGGTAGATCTTCACGAAGTAGGCGATCTCCTTGCCCTTACAAACTCCTTGGTTCAACTCCACAATCTTGTCGAAGGCTCCCAAGTGACACCTAGCCAATCTAGGAGACACCACTCTCCAAGAAGTAACAAATGGTGTGTTGATGATGAACTCCTTGCTCTTATGCTTCAAATGATAGTCTCCCCAACACTCAACTCTCTCTCACAGGATTTGGATTTGGTGGAAAGAAGATTTGAGTGGAAAGCAACTTGGGGAAGGCTAGAGATCAAGATTCATATGGTAGGAATGGAATATCTTGAGCTCAACACAAGTGTAGGTGGTTCTCTCTCAGAAAATGTGTATTGGAAGTGAAGATCTGTTCTGATAGCTCTCTCCACGAATGAAGAGTGGGTGGAGGGGTATATATAGCCTCCACACAAAATCTAACCGTTACACACAATCTGCCAAACTCGGTGGGACCGAATCGTTAAACTCGGTCGGACCGATTCAGCAAACCTAGTGACCGTTAGGATTTTCGGTGGGACTGAGATGCAACTCGGTAGGACCGATATGGTTAGGGTTAGGGCATAACTTAATCTCGATGTGACCGATTACACAAACTCGGTGGGACCGATTTTGGTAATAAGCTAACCAGAGAGTTGGTCAGGCAAACACGGTGAGACCGATTACACAAACTCGGTGGGACCGATTTGGTAATAAGCTAATCAGAGGATTTGCATTGTAATCTCGGTAGTACCGATTGCTCAAACTCGGTGAGACCGATTTTGGCAATGGTCATACACAGTGAGATTGCAATCCCATCTCGGTGAGACCGAGATCCCTATCGGTGATACCGATTTGCTAGGGTTTGTGGCAGTGGCTATGACATGTGAAACTCGGTGGCTCCAGATAGGAAGAATCGGTGGGGCCGAGTTTGACTTTAGGTTTGGGTCATATGTGGATATGGAAAGGTAGTTGAGGATTTTGGAGCATATCACTAAGCACATGAAGCAAGAGGCTCATTAAGCAACACCTCATCCCTTCTTGATAGTATTGGCTTTTCCTATAGACTCAATGTGATCTTGGATCACTAAAATAGAAAATGTAGAGTCTTGATCTTGAAGCTTGAGCCAATCCTTTGTCCTTAGCATCTTGAAGGGGTTCCACATCCTTTAGTCCATGCCACTCCATTTTTGAACTTATCTGAAACATACTAGGTAAAAGTGTTAGTCCAACAAGAGATATGTTCACATTAATTACCAAAATCACCCAGGGAGCACTTGTGCTTTCAATAACACATGACAGGATTAGTCTGGAGCCGGTCCAATCCTTAAAGCGCATTAGGGAAACACTAATGTTGTTAGAGCTACCGATGGAGTATACCAGAACTCTACCTGGCTATGGGTGGAGGTCACTGGGCCCAGACTACATCAAGATCAACACGGATGGTAGCGTCTCTCCGACTGAAAACAGAAGCGGGGCAGATGGTGTTGCACGTACTTCCTCCAACTTCATTGCTGCCTGGAGCAAGCCGCATGAGAATATCACGGATCCATTAATCGCAGAAGCGCTGGCCCTGCAAGATGGTGTCATCTTCGGCAAGCTTCGGGGTTTTTCGCAGGTGATCTTCGAGGTCGACTGCTTGGAGCTGGTTCAGCTCTGGAACTCGCGACAGTTCTCGCGCTCTCTTATAGCGCCTATTCTTCTCGAAATTGGAGGGCTAGCCTCTTCGTTTGTTTATTTTGATATTCTTCATGTAATGAGACAATCTAACACATCAGCTCACCTGTGTGCGAAACATGCAAGCACTCTAGGTGTGTCTGATTGTTGGATGAACTCCCCCCTGATTTCCTCGTGACCAGCCTCATGGCTGATCGCGCTGGAGCTGCAAGTGAATGAATAAAGCTCGATGATTCCCGCAAAAAAAAAGATACACGGTTTATTTGTGTTAAAAAAAAAGATACATGGTTTATTTCAGAGCCTTGTTAGGTGTAAAATTGCTACTAAAACCGTTGGCCTGCATACGTGAAGAGCCTTGTTATAGGGGTGCAAAAAAATATCCACTACAATACGTTGGCATATTTACGTTCGGTCCTTGTTTACTCGGTGTCATATTGAACTCGCAAAACTGTCGTACTAAGAGCATCTCCAATAATTCCCATAAAAACTCCCCCTCAAAGTAGTTTTATCGGGTGTCCTTTAAATTAGCAAATCTCGAAACAGGTTTTTGCCCCGCTTTATAAATAAAAGCAACAACCGAACAAAGTACATAGCCGAACAATACAAGATGGTGAGGTAGCCTTTAAACACTGTAGATCCTAAGATACTCGGATCACGCAGAACGCACGCAGCTACACTACCGGCAAAGAACATAGGAAGAAGAGCAAAACATCACGCTACGCCATATAGCACCTAAGTTCCACGACAACACCCTGGGGGGGAGAATGGTGCCACGTGTCACCGCTGCCGAGTCCAAGCAGACAAGGGTTTTCAGGAAGAAAGCGGCGCCCGCGAGCGTCGCCGTCGTCGGCGCAAAGCGCAGAGCTTTCGCTCGGCAGCTCCTCTGTGCGACCATGAGGTCATCAGGACAAGCGTGATGTGTCCTAATCCCCAGGTCCAGATCGTGGCATAGCCACTGCCAAGACTGAGGGCATGCCCGAGCCACCCGCCGCTACACCTCTCGCCGTCCACACGACCAAGAGGAAAAGCCAGCACCGCCAACAATGGTGCCCGCTGGAAAGCCAACCATGCGGACCGTTGTCCGGAGCCGTCACCCAAGCATCCATGTCCGAGACACCACTACCCGTCCACATCATGATGCATCAACCACAGAAGGAAGAGTAAAAGGGGCCTCCTTTCACTCCCAGCCCGGCATCAGTCACAGGGTCTGGGTCGATGCCTCCACGCTAGGAGCCATCCACGCTCGCGTCACCAGCCAGTCCCCGATCGACGGGGGAGACATGCCCCTGTGACTACCGACGGCAGTCGGCGAGCACGCTCACACGGCGCCATGCCCATGGTTATCACGCCGATCTGCCCCGACAGAGAAGTGATGTCCCCGACCACCACCAACGACCACCGCGCCCGCAAGGAACCACGGGCACAACTCCGATCTGCCTCGGGCCTAGATCTAGCTTGCCCAAGCACGAACCCTAGATCCTCACCTCCCCCGTCGCGCGTGCGGCTAGCACCACCGGCACCGGCCCAGCCCCCACCGTTGGCTTGGATCCAGAAGAAAGGAGATGGCCACCACCCCTGCACCGCCTTCTGGACCCCGGCCGCCGCACTACCGCGGCCACCACAAGCTTGACCCGCCGCCCCGCGCCCACCGTGACCAAGAGCAGCCACACAAGGAGCAAGGAACCACCTCCACCATTGGCCACCACTGCCGGCAAGCGGCATAACAGGCACCAGTCTGCGCCGCCTACTGGCCAGATCCGGCCACTGCAGCCCGGGCGCACTCCACCCTCCACGAAGCCCAACACGCCACCACCACACCAGCACGCTGAGGCCACGACGGTGAGCCACCACGCCACGGAACCCCTCGCCAGCACCGCGCTCAGGCCCGAGGGGACCGGCCCGTGTCGTGACTTCGTGCGAGAGGAATGAGAACCCCCCCCCCCCCCCGCCACGGCCGCCGATCGGGCTTAGCACGGCCGCGCCCTGGGGCGGCAATGAGGGAGGAGGCCGGAGGAGGACGAGGCCTGGTGGCGGAGATCAAGGGGACCCTCCTCGTCGCCTCGCGGGGGCGACGCGGGAGGTATACGGTCGGGGCTCGAGTCTTTAAATCCGATACATGTATATGTACGTGTGTAAATTAACAACATAAGGCAGAACTTTGAGGTTCTTTGTGAATGGTATTTTTTTATGTAAGTAGTTTACTATCATTTCCATTTAGTTAGAATTTAACATACAATCCTACTGAAAGGAACCGAGGTCTTTGTCGGCCCACAAGAACGCTCCCCCTTAGCACACGTCTATGTGCATCAGTGCACATACACATGTGTCCATGACGTGTGTGAAGGAAATATGCCCTAGAGGCAATAATAAGTTGTTATTTATATTTCCTTATATCATAATAAATGTTTATTATTCATGCTAGAATTGTATTAAACCGGAAATTTAGTACATGTGTGAATACATAGACAAACAGAGTGTCCCTAGTATGCCTCTACTTGACTAGCTCGTTAATCAAAGATGGTTAAGTTTCCTAACCATAGACATGTGTTGTCATTTGATGAACGGGATCACATCATTAGAGAATGATGTGATGGACAAGACCCATCTGTTAGCTTAGCATAATGATCGTTTAGTTTTATTGCTATTGCTTTCCTCATGATTTATACATATTCCTCTGACTATGAGATTATGCAACTCCCGAATACCGGAGGAACACTTTGTGTGCTATCAAACATCACAACGTAACTGGGTGATTATAAAGATGCTCTACAGGTGTCTCCGAAGGTGTTTGTTGAGTTGGCATAGATCGAGATTAGGATTTTTCACTTCGTATATCGAAGAGGTATCTCTGGGCCCTCTCGGTAATGCACATCACTAGAAGCCTTGCAAACAATGTGAGTAATGAGTTAGTTACGGATGATGCATTACGGAACAAGTAAAGAGACTAGACGGTAACGAGATTGAACTAGGTATGATGATACCGACGATCGAATCTCGGGCAAGTAACATACCGATGAAAAAGGGAATGACGTATGTTGTTATGCGGTTTGACCGATAAAGATCTTCGTAGAATATGTAGGATCCAATATGAGCATCCAAGTTCCGCTATTGGTTATTGACCGGAGATGTGATCTCGGTCATGTCTACATAGTTCTCGAACCTGTAGGGTCCGCACGCTTAATGTTTGATGATGATTTGTATTATGAGTTATGTGTTTTGGCGACCGAAGTTTGTTTGGAGTCTCAGATGAGATAACGGACATGACGAGGAGTCTCGAAATGGTCGAGAGGTAAAAATTAATATATTGGAAGGTTATATACGGACACCGGAATGGTTCCGATAAGGTTCGGGGATTTTTCGGAGTATTGGGAGGCTACCGGAACCCCCCGGGAAAGTTAATGGGCCTAATGGACCATAATGGAGGAGAGGACGCAGGCCACGGGAGGTGGCGCGCGCCCCCCTTGCCCCAATCCGAATTGGACAAGGGGAGGGGGCGCGGCCCCCCTCTTTCCTTCTCCCTCTCCCTCCTTTCCCCTATCCCCCTCTCCGTTGGAAGGAAAGGGGGGGTTGAATCCTACTAGAAACGGAGTCCTAGTAGGACTCCCCCCTCCCCCCCCTTTGGCGCGCCCCCCTTGGGCCAGCCTCTTCCTCCCCTCCTCCTTTATATATGTGGGCACGGGGGCACCCCAAAGGCACAACAGTTGTTTCTTAGCCGTGTGCGGTTCCCCCCTCCACAGTTTACCACCTCGGTCATATTGTCATAGTGCTTAGGAGAAGCCCTGCGCGGATCACATCACCAACACCATCACCACGGCGTCGTGCTGACGGAACTCTCCCTCGACCCTCTAATGGATCAAGAGCTCGAGGGACGTCATCGAGTTAAACGTGTGCTGAACACGGAGGTGCCGTACGTTCGGTACTTGGATCGTGAAGACGTTCGACTACTTCAACCACGTTAACTAAACGCTTCCGCTTTCGGTCTACGAGGGTACGTGGACACACTCTTCCCTCTCGTTGCTATGCATCTCCTAGATAGATATTGCGTGATCGTAGGAATTTTTTTGAATTACTATGTTCCCCAACAGTGTGCAACAACGGGTCACATGCGTCATGTACATGTTTGTGCCATTGACTCGCACACACCCGTGGAACCGCAAGGCTTGGCTCGGATACCCTTTGTAACCCCTGACCATAGCCACTATTCCGGGCAGTTACACATGACGGGGTCCAGACTGACCCCACACACTAACATTAGTCATTTCTAAACAGTTTGTCCTCACTCATGCACAATCGGGATCAACTTTCTAGTCGATCACTTATCCTCAAATCGCTTCAAGCATGGTTAACTTTGAGATTCTTTGCAAATGGGCTCCTAAAAAAGAAAGAATTTATTATTCAAGTGAGTAGTCTATCATTCTTATTAGTCTAGGATGTCACAGCCATGTCCAGAGAAAATCCCGAGCAATGACCAAGTCAAAGTCATGCACCCAATCTCAAATTAGAGACCTCAATTGATTGAGAGGGCACCAATCCTAGGGAACTTAGTGAATTAAAGGATTAATATGTGCAAAAATAAAAAAAACGGTTGCTGCCATGTAGCATGAAGAGGGAGGATCCAAGGAGGAACATATTAGTACCAATAAACATGATGACATTCTGACAACTGTTGAGTATAGTAGCAATTTTTTGATTGAATTAATCAAGAAAACAATCATGAGCATGTCATTGACAATATTAAGACCATACTGATATTTGAGCACGTAAGCACGTACTATACGCATAGAAGAAAGATCTACACAAATAGCTAGTGCGGCCAACACAGATATAAATAGGAGCAGGGTAAACGAGGTCGAAGCCGCGGCCGCCGCGGCCTTCTTCTCGGCTTTAGTGGATATGTTGATGACGAAGGCGATAAGGACGTAAACAAATGGCGGCAAGCAGTCGCGTAGGAGACGCTTCCCGAAAACCTAATTGTCCTTCTCCCGATGCAGGATCGCAAAGGGCGGGGGTTTCGAAGGTCTGCTCTCCCATACAACCGATCACGTACTGGGCGGAATGGGATCGACGGTGGCATCAGCAGCAATAACTTAGATCTGAGCTCGACTTGGCTCATTCACGAAACACGATGCGATGCTGGCGGCGAAAGAGCATGCGGGAATCACTTCTCAAGTCTCAATAGAATGTAGAAGAGAAACCCTTATAAAAGGTCTAACACTTTTTCTAAAATCCGGGGTGCTACTAAACTTCCTACCACCTAGTCATGTTACCCACGTGGGTCCTTAGAGATTTTCTGAAATTTTTATATGTGTCTGTAGCTTATACTATATTCTCCATCTCCATCTCCACTACTATTAAACAATCCAACAAGAACTTTCTTACGTGCACCCCGTAATTAAATCCATAACAACGCACGAACCAATCAGCACCGCACAATTGAATCCACAAATCTTAATCTAATGGCCATTATTGATCTAATAGCTCCGTCGTGTGGATTTAGCAATTTGGAATGACTGGCCGTACTCCACCTGTGGAGGAATATTCGAACTACCAATCCCGCACCCCCTAATCTCGCACCTTCCCGGTCGTAACTACTCCACGAGAAGCCCACACACGTTGCTTTTTCCCCTCCGCCCCGCTTCTCCCATCTAGCTGCCGGACGGCCGTCCCACGCCGCTCCTCAGCTCGCTGCCTCTCCCATCTAGAATCACCCTCTCCTACGAGAGGATCGCCGCCCTCCGGTCCACCATGTGCCGTCGCCTCGCCGCCCCGCGCTGCTGCCTGTGTGCAACGCCGTCCGCTGCAACACCTTGCCACACCCTCCCGACCGCAAACTCCTCGCCTTGCAGCGCCGCCCGGCACACACGCCCTCGCACCAGCCCCTCTCCATCTCCCGGCCCCGCCGTCTACCCGTCTCGCCGCTGGCGAGGCAGCCAAGAGGATCGCGAGCAGCGCATCCTTTGCCGACTGCGGTGCCCCTCCAGATGTCATCCTGCATCCCCTCTTTCTCTCGCGGGATGGCCCCCAAGGAGCCGGTGTATTTGTTGTAGGGCGATGGTGGCTTCTCTTCTATCAAAAAAAAAAGTTGAGGCAAGAGCATGATTCAGTTGCAAGGGACAAAGGCAATTCCAAGATGACAGTAGAATTTGATGAGGGAGAATGAGCTCAACAGTCTTCTAGACTCCGGGTAAGAACTTGTGTGCCGCATACACTACATCTCCATCTCCACTACTATTAAACAATCCAACAAGAACTTTCTTACGTGCACCCCGTAATTAAATCCATAACAACGCATGAACCAATCAGCACCGCACAATTGAATCCACAAATCTTAATCTAATGGCCATTATTGATCTAATAGCTCCGTCGTGTGGATTTAGCAATTTGGAATGACTGACCGTACTCCACCTGTGGAGGAATATTCGAACTACCAATCCCGCACCCCCTAATCTCGCACCTTCCCGGTCGTAACTACTCCACGAGAAGCCCACACACGTTGCTTTTTCCCCTCCGCCCCGCTTCTCCCATCTAGCTGCCGGACGGCCGTCCCACGCCGCGCCTCAGCTCGCTGCCTCTCCCATCTAGAATCACCCTCTCCTACGAGAGGATCGCCGCCCTCCGGTCCACCATGTGTCGTCGCCTCGCCGCCCCGCGCTGCTGCCTGTGTGCAAGGCCGTCCGCTGCAACACCTTGCCACACCCTCCCGACCGCAAACTCCTCGCCTTGCAGCGCCGCCCGGCACACACGCCCTCGCACCGGCCCCTCTCCATCTCCCGGCCCCGCCGTCTACCCGTCTCGCCGCTGGCGAGGCAGCCAAGAGGATCGCGAGCAGCGCATCCTTTGCCGACTGCGGTGCCCCTCCAGATGTCATCCTGCATCCCCTCTTTCTCTCGCGGGATGGCCCCCAAGGAGCCGGTGTATTTGTTGTAGGGCGATGGTGGCTTCTCTTCTATCAAAAAAAAAGTTGAGGCAAGAGCATGATTCAGTTGCAAGGGACAAAGGCAATTCCAAGATGACAGTAGAATTTGATGAGGGAGAATGAGCTCAACAGTCTTCTAGACTCCGGGTAAGAACTTGTGTGCCGCATACACTACATCTCCATCTCCACTACTATTAAACAATCCAACAAGAACTTTCTTACGTGCACCCCGTAATTAAATCCATAACAACGCATGAACCAATCAGCACCGCACAATTGAATCCACAAATCTTAATCTAATGGCCATTATTGATCTAATAGCTCCGTCGTGTGGATTTAGCAATTTGGAATGACTGACCGTACTCCACCTGTGGAGGAATATTCGAACTACCAATCCCGCACCCCCTAATCTCGCACCTTCCCGGTCGTAACTACTCCACGAGAAGCCCACACACGTTGCTTTTTCCCCTCCGCCCCGCTTCTCCCATCTAGCTGCCGGACGGCCGTCCCACGCCGCGCCTCAGCTCGCTGCCTCTCCCATCTAGAATCACCCTCTCCTACGAGAGGATCGCCGCCCTCCGGTCCACCATGTGTCGTCGCCTCGCCGCCCCGCGCTGCTGCCTGTGTGCAAGGCCGTCCGCTGCAACACCTTGCCACACCCTCCCGACCGCAAACTCCTCGCCTTGCAGCGCCGCCCGGCACACACGCCCTCGCACCGGCCCCTCTCCATCTCCCGGCCCCGCCGTCTACCCGTCTCGCCGCTGGCGAGGCAGCCAAGAGGATCGCGAGCAGCGCATCCTTTGCCGACTGCGGTGCCCCTCCAGATGTCATCCTGCATCCCCTCTTTCTCTCGCGGGATGGCCCCCAAGGAGCCGGTGTATTTGTTGTAGGGCGATGGTGGCTTCTCTTCTATCAAAAAAAAAGTTGAGGCAAGAGCATGCTTCAGTTGCAAGGGACAAAGGCAATTCCAAGATGACAGTAGAATTTGATGAGGGAGAATGAGCTCAACAGTCTTCTGGACTCCGGGTAAGAACTTGTGTGCCGCATACACTACAATTGGTAGTAGAAAGCACAAACCAGCAAACTGATTCCCCGTCCTGTTAGGAGCATTTTTTATACTTTTTCTGCAGATGCAGGCATGCAACATTGTAAGTGCACGGGCAACTAAAATATAAGAGTCATTGCTGCCATCCACAGAAAGACTTGAGTGAGGTAATTAAGATATTTGACCTGAATTCTTAGTTTGTTTTCACAGTACACTCTTAGACTTGAGCTCGACAAAGTGAATGGGCTACGCTTTATGGTGATGATATGCAGGCAAAGTAATACAAAAAGAATCTGTCAGATGCTACGAAGATGACTGCATCGTCATGGATGTAAAAAAAAGCACATTTCAATCATTGAGTTTTAAATCATGGACATGGAGCCATGGATTATGTGAAGGAACATCCTAAATTGTTCGAAGTATGTGGGATTGCCTGTTTTGAGCAAGGAGGATTTTGATGTACATAACTCTTTATTTTTTGGAATTCTGAACTGAAGTTTGCCACACCTTGAATCTTTTAGAAAGAAAGGAAGCTAGATGTATGTGGCACTGTCTTCCTTTATTTATTTTTTCTCTTTGCAGCTACATGATTGTACATGCGAACTACTACCTCTGTAACAAAATATATGACGTATTTGTAGGCTAAACTAGGCTACAAAAACGTCTTTTATTTTGGTACAGAGGGAGTACATGGAGTTCTTCTTGACTGATTCTTTGGCATTTTGTCTGAGTTTTTCTTTGTAAAGCTGAAAAACTAGCGAATGTACCTTCTGTCTTGGTGTATTTACTCAACAATTTCTATTACCATGTTGCATTAGTAAAGACGTGCAGGCTACATCTCCTTGATCCTTACCAATTATCATTACTCTTTATTTCCACTGGGAATTTTCAAATACATCTCACTGGTCATTATGTTTCGAGCATGACAAGTGCATTGCACGTACACGATACCAGTGATCCCCTAATTGTTTGCAATTTGATGCTTTTCTTTTTACAGTTGGTGATCAGATTCGATTCGAGGTGATCTTAGAATAATCGCGTAACTTAGTGTTTCTTAGAATAATGCTCCGACGTTTGGTTTTTGATATGCGCATTTCATATTAATCAAGACGTGCATTGGCCTTTGATCCTTTAATTTAGAAGCTAGAGTAATTAGTTCTGTTTTATACGACTGACAAGATATAAATATTCTTCTGCTTCAGCTATAATCAGGATTCACATGTAAGGAGAGGAGGGTATTGATGGAATCAATTTATTTGTTAGGTTTTTGTTGCCTTCTTGTTTCCCCAATAGCCTTATAAGCTCGACTAATTAGCTCTGTTTTATAGGACTAACAGGATATAAATATTCTTCTGCTTCAGCTGTTTGAGTGAGTTCCCCTGCATTGCCATCATTTATTGTTTCTTTGGCAGGTTCAGTGGCAGCTATTTTGTGCACATCAGTTGCTATTGACAGTGGACAGATTGTCTATCCAGAGATCAACTTTATTGACTTTAGAGTAAAAGGTCAGTGGTCCCACTTTATGTGGTGAGAATGCTCACAATGCATCTTAAATTTAGGAGATAAACGAACCCATAAAGGATTTAACAATGTATGTCTTCATAGGTATGAACTGTCCAGTGTTAAGTTAAATATTACAACTGTGTTCACTTTTTTTAGAGAGAGCTGAATGACAAATGCTTCAGGTGGTGAGGCTAAAGCCACCAGGTTTGTGAGTTTTATGTGTAGATGCTGTTTTTTTCTTGAAATATTATATGTGAGAGGAACCAGGAGGGGGACGAGCATGTAAATCAAGCTTGCCTTTTCCTTGTGTTGCTTTCTTTTGTTCTCAACATTTTGAAAGTCATATGTCTTCTAGATACATCCTCTTTTATCCATTTTGATGACAAGTATTTCCGGATGACAAGTATTTCCGGACGGAGGGAGTATTACTTACGGTCTGTACCATCAGCATGTTCAGGTTTCCCTTAAGGTGGTAAGTCTTATCCAGTTGCAAGTAGCCCCTTTTGTTACTTAAGTTTTCGTTGCAATGTTCTCGTGGGTTATGGGATGATAGTCTCTCTCTTGATTGTTTTGTTTTAGGTAAGGTCAGGATCATACACATAAAAAATATGTGATGGATACATGGAGTTTTGCGGGTAACCTAAGTGACTGTGCCTTTTTCCAACTTTTTGTTTGGAATTAATATGTAGTACAGCCATTGCCAAACTATACTGATCAACAAATTAGCTTCTAATTCATTCATCCAATTTTAATTCTCTGTATGACCGGTTCAGTTAGATGATGACTTACATATTATACATATAATTGGGCTGATCTTTCATCTTATTTGCACCTCTCCTTCATTTGTCCATGTGATTTACTTTTGCCTCCACATGAAAAATATTGTTATTGGTATAGATGGATAATTATGTAAATATTAGGCAAATATTTTGATAACTATTTGATGGCAATTGAGACGTGCGTTGCACGTGCCAGCTTACTAGTTATATTTCAACAACAACAACTTCACCATGCAAGTCTGCCTCAAAATACATGGTTCTTTAGAATGGAAGCTCCAAGTTAGTTGAATAAAGTTCGAGCTGTTTGCATACCCTCTAATAGATTACATCAAAATTGAATAATGCCGTGAGTTTGAGATATACAACTATTAGAGGTAATATCACCGGGAGTCACATAACTTGCGCTTGATATTCAGTTTGATGCTAGAACTTCAAAAATACGGAATTGCAGTCACATAACTTGACTCAAGCGTGTACATACGGTCATAAACACGTATGCAGGTGTATCCATGTGTATGACCCCACTTGTTAGTGAGTGGTGGGCTTAGTGTGACACATTTTTGCACGAAACACCATTATATTTTTATATTTGCAGAAAAAGCCGACAACAGTGACATATTTTTGCACAAAAAACTCATAATTTTTTAGTTGCGGAAAAAAACATTGCTCGTAGATGCTAAAATTAACAAATAGAACAAGGGAGTGCCAGGTCTCGAACCTGTGACCAATGCTGACGACGCATGCAGGTTTAGCCACTACAACATCCCGGTTGAATTGCACATTATGGATCCATGTGTATGACCCCACTTGTTAGTGAGTGGTGGGCTCAGTGCGACACATTTTTGCATGAAACAGCATTATATTTTTATGTTTGCAGAAAAGACCGACAACAGTGACATACTTTTGCGCAAAAAACCCTCATAAGTTTTTAGTTGCGGAAAAAAAATTGCTCGTAGATGCTAAATTTAACAAACAAAACAAGGGAGTGCCAGGTCTCGAACCTGCGACCAATGCTGACAGCGCATGCAGGTTTTGCCACTACAACATCCCGACTGAATTGCACATTATGGATAATATTGTTTTATTTATTGAAAGAAGAATCCATTTACCTTTTGGCATCATGAGCGAAAATTAACACGAAAAATATGACACCCACAGGTCTCGAACTCGTGAACTAAGACTAATATAATTTTTTTACGAAATTTCTAGATAGTACGTAAATTATAATTGTTGTAATAAATATAACATTAAAATATTCAAGTGTTATAAATATTGTACATACAAACGAAATAACCAAAAATAATAATTAAACATCAGTACAGACACAAACGCACATATAATCATGCATACACTCACACATATGAACGCACAAGCGCATACCCTACCCCTATGAGCACCTTCAAAAAACTGAGCCTGCATATCATCTTAAAATTTTATGAAATTACTATAGACGCCTCGTAGTCGATGGGAATGTCTCCTCTCACTGAACGCGTATCGCCAGAAACACTGAAATAAGTTCAAAATAAATGCGAGCAACAGGACATGAACCCTGATGGGTTAAGAATACCACTATCCACCTAACCATCCAAACATAGGTTGGTTCACAAATAACCTACTTTAGAATTGTTCATGTATTATTTTAAAAATATTTATATATTAAATAATATTTATGAAGTATAAATGTTTTTTGCAACATTAAAACAATAAAAATATTTTAAAATTTGCAAATATTTTTTTAGTTATACAAACATATTAATAATTATTCACACAATTATACAGTTCAATGTTTGTACAATAAAAAATATTCATAATTTAAATTTAAACTGTTGACTATTCTTAAATATTTAGTAAATGTTTGTACTCATCATTTTGTAAAATTGCAATAGACGCTCAAATGTATTTTTTATGCATTAAACATTTTTAGTGTTGGTATTAACTAAATATTTTTTTATATGATACACATATTTATATTTACTAATGATGGTTTTTATGTATGAAACTTTTAAAACATCACTTTATTAATTACATTTTACAAATATCTTGAGAAGAATAGAATATAACAAAAAATAGCGCGTGTAGCTTATTTAAGCTCGGCATGCGAGCGTGTACAGTACATATAAATTTATTATCCAGACTTTACTATTGAATTGTTCTGTGGATTGGCAAGAGTGGTTCTCGTTGAAGCCATGGATCGCAGGTTCGACTCCTAGCGTGTCCCATTTTTTATATATATAATTTCTTGTCTACTTTCAGTATAGTGGTCAGTTTTTCCCGTAAATAGAAATATGTGGGAGTTTCATGCAAAAATGCGTTGCATTGAGCCCATCACTTACAGACAGATGGAGCCATACACATGGATGTGTACGCATACGCGTTTGTGGCCGTATTTACACACTTGAGACAAGTTAAGTGACTGCAATTCAGTATTTTTAAAGTTTTAGCATTAAACTGAACATCGAGCGCTATTAAAATGATTTCAAGAGTTATACCTAGAAAACTATGATACATCCACGGGAAGTTATTACTACCTCCGTCTAGGTGCATAAGTCATATTAGGTAGTGCATCGTGATCAAGACGGAGGGGAAATATGTGGGAGTTTCGTGCAAAAATGCGTTGCATTGAGCCCATCACTTACAGACAGATGGAGCCATACACATGGATGCGTATGCATACGCGTTTGTGGCCGTATTTACACACTTGAGACAAGTTAAGTGACTGCAATTCAGTATTTTCGAAGTTTTAGCATTAAACTGAACATCGAGCGCTATTAAAATGATTTCAAGAGTTATACCTAGAAAACTATGATACATCCATGGGAAGTTATTACTACCTCCGTCTAGGTTTCTTGTCTACTTTCAGTATAGTGGTCAGTTTTTCCCGTAAATAGAAATATGTGGGAGTTTCATGCAAAAATGCGTTGCATTGAGCCCATCACTTACAGACAGATGGAGACATACACATGGATGTGTACGCATACGCGTTTGTGGCCGTATTTACACACTTGAGACAAGTTAAGTGACTGCAATTCAGTATTTTTAAAGTTTTAGCATTAAACTGAACATCGAGCGCTATTAAAATGATTTCAAGAGTTATACCTAGAAAACTATGATACATCCACGGGAAGTTATTACTACCTCCGTCTAGGTGCATAAGTCATATTAGGTAGTGCATCGTGATCAAGACGGAGGGGAAATATGTGGGAGTTTCGTGCAAAAATGCGTTGCATTGAGCCCATCACTTACAGACAGATGGAGCCATACACATGGATGCGTATGCATACGCGTTTGTGGCCGTATTTACACACTTGAGACAAGTTAAGTGACTGCAATTCAGTATTTTCGAAGTTTTAGCATTAAACTGAACATCGAGCGCTATTAAAATGATTTCAAGAGTTATACCTAGAAAACTATGATACATCCATGGGAAGTTATTACTACCTCCGTCTAGGTGCATAAGTCATATTAGGTAGTGCATCGTGATCAAGACGGAGGGGAAAACGAGAGAACTTAATATTTATTTGTTAATAAATAGCATTATATGCAATGAACTACCCACTGTATGTCGTGTTTGCTATTCTCACATCATTGAAAGCATGCACGTCCCACATCTTTTATTGGTTGATATGTCAAGAAACAGGAAACGAGGTAGAGTTAAGGCACCGTGCCTAAGTGTTTTGGGATTATTTGATTTTGAGTTAAATACACTAGGGATGCCTCAACTTGTCCTAGCGTGTCCCATTTATTTTTTTTTATATAATTTCTCGTCTACTTTTAGTATAGTGGTCAGTTTTTTCCGTAAATAAAAATATGAGGGAGTTTCGTACGAAAATGCGTTGCATTGAGCCCATCACTTATAGACAGATGGAGCCATACACATGGATACGTCCGCATACGCGTTTGTGGCCGTATTTACACACTTGAGACAAGTTAAGTGACTGCAATTTAGTATTTTTGAAGTTTTAGCATTAAACTGAACATCGAGCGCTATTAAAATGATTTCAAGAGCTATACCTAGAAAAGTACGATACATCCACGGGAAGTTATCACTACATCCGTCTAGGTGCATAAGTCATTTTAGGTTGTGCACCGTGACCAAGACGGAGGGGAAAATAAGAGAACTTAATGTGTGCGGTGCCTCTATCCAGTCGTATGAATTTTGTATCTCTCACATACAAACGCAAATTTTCAGCCAAATAACAAGCTAATTTTCTAGCTATTACTTGTGCGCACCGGATAGTCTGTCCGTGTGGGCAGATCGTGACGTTTGGTAACCTAAGGTGCCGGTTAGAAACACCGCCATGGAGATTTTTTTTCATGTTATTTCTCGCTAGCATACACTGTATTTGAAGGCTTTCCTGCATGATTAATAAAATGCAAGGGATGTTTCTAAAATAATTCTCTCATGCATGTATGCACTTTCATGTGGGCCACTGCCATGCTGGCACTTCACGTGGGCAGTGTGTATGTTTGAATACGGAAAGAGGCACCGTATTTGCACAACTGGACAAGTTCGAGCACTAGTTTTATGTATTTTGCGACTTTAGGCACCAAACTAACCGCGCAGGACAAGTTTAGGCACCTCTGGTGTATTTAACTCATTGGTTTTCATAAGGTGACTTATACACCTAGACGGAGGGAGTATCTTATTAGTAGTAGTTATGTCAATAGTTTTTATGGCTGACTATTTCTCAATCAATTTAAAAATAGTTATACGATGAATATCTGAATATGAACTACATACAAACTGAAATGAGTAAACAAACACACTAAAGTGCTTCAAAATATATTCGATTCAGAAAATAGATAGAATATTTTATAATTCAGAACAAAGGGAGTATCTGTCGGTCGGTTGTGAGATAGCAAAATAGAGGTTTTCAGGAAGTTAATGATAGCTTCGCACACGATGTTTGCGGCATGTGGACGATGATACTAGGATTTCACGTTCGTTATTTATAGAGGAATTTAATCTAACAGTGATTAGCTAGTGTCGTGCATGCATCGGCCAAAGAATCGTCGGCTGCATAACACTGCTCTTTCTTATTATTTAGCAATTGCACTTCAAATCATACATTATTTCTCTTACATACCATTACTCCAGGTACAAATACAAGTAGTACTTACTACATGTAACGTGTGTAAATTAACAACACAACTCCACACAAACATCAAAACAAACGAGTAGGAAATTTACCACGATAGCAGGCGACAGAATGACGAGTTGAGGAGAGATGATTCAGCACGCACATTTTGGAATCAAAAGGCCAGCTCTTTGGTGGCCAACTCCTCGCTCTTCTCAAGCGCGCCCGCCTCCATCTTGGTGGAGAAGCTGCATGGCGGGCTGACCAGCGGCACCGCGCCCCGTGCGTGTGCGTCTCCGTTCTGCGTCCCACTGAGCTGCGTGTCGACGGCCTTACGGGCGACGATGACAGGGTTGATCACCTCACCTTCGGGGTGGTGCACGGCCAGCACCTCGAACCCGCCCCGCCTGATGTCCTCCGGGTCGACGATGGGGTACAGGAAGCCGCGCGCGCCGTGCGCGCTCCGCACGACCAGGGACGCCCCCTCCACCATATGCGCGCCCAGGTGGGCTATCACCTTGGCCTTCTCCTCAGCCGCCATGCCGACGAGCGCGGCGAGGAAGACCACGTCGTACGCGCCGAGCTCCTGCGTGAGGTCGGCGACGTCCGCCGTGTGGAACTTCATGCGCGCCCACGCCGTCCTCGCTCGCGCCGAACAGCTTCCTGGCGCGCTCGTTCGCCGCGCCGCACAGCTCGTAGTTGTCGAACTGCGCGTTGGGCAGGTGGTGCGCGGCGAGGACGAACGAGCTGAACGGCAGCGGGCCGGAGCCGACGAAGGCGACGCGCGCCGGCGCGATGCCCGGCACGTGGCACGCCAGGAGCTCGTACTCCAGCCTGCTGAGGTTGACGTAGTTGCTGTAGTAGGGGAAGTGGCCGAGGTGGTCGAGCGGGTTGTCGAAGGTGGCGAGCAGGTCGGCGTAGTGCGCCTCCAGCTTCCCCTCGGCGGCGGAGCAGAGGCGGATGAGCACCTCCCGCATCCTCTGGTGCTCCGGCTGAGCTTCGTCACGTCGACGGGGCTCGGCGGGACGCACGCGGTAACGAGGTCGGTGAAGAGCCTGTCGACATCGGGGGACGGGCTCAGCGACGACAGCTCGACGATGGCGGCCTGGAGACCGGCGATCTTCTCGATCAAAGCAGCGACCTCCATGTTCTGGGCATCCATGTTACCGTTGCTTCTTGGTGACCGGAAGAACTCTGGAAGCAGGAGAAAATGTGTGCCTCTGATTGCTAGAGCTGCTCGATGAATTTTGGAATGGATACATGGGCGTATATATAGCAGTAGCGAGACTTGTTGTGTTGTGCGTGATTTGACGCCGGTCTGCAGTTGAGGAAAGAGACGCTTTTGATTGTGCACGCTTCACGCATCCATGGCCAGGCGGGTTTCATGCCTCTCGTCGGACTTTTACGTGTTTGAAAATGTAGTACTCCCTTCGTCGTCCGGAAAAACTTGTCATCAAAATGAATAAAAGGAGATGTATCTAGATGTATATTAGTTCTAGATACATCCCTTTTTGTCCATTTTGATGACAAGTATTTTTGGACGGAGGGGTATAATCTTAGAGGCTCATGTCGCTATTGTCGGGGGTTGGGTGCGACATATGCCAACGGATGGCTTATCATGGTGGGGGCGAGTAGAACGTCGCCGGTGTCTGGAAGCGGGATGAGGCGTAAACATGCACGCCGACGGATCTTACCCAGCTTCAGGGCTCTCCGAGGAGATAATACCCCTACTGCTGCTCTGCGGGGTCTCCGCATGCTCACTATGGTAATGGTGTGTACAACATTGCTCCTCGAGCTGTGTTTTAGAGGTAGGGGAAGGCAAGGCTAGCTCCTCCCTTCTATGCCTCTGGTCTGGGGTTTAAAGGTTCGAACCCTTTGCATGGGTGTTCCGGGGGGTTTATATAGGCCTACCCCCGGGGGTACAATGGTAATCCGACTGGGCGCGGGTCCCAGCTGCCTGTCTCTCAAGCGGCCGTCTTCTCCGCCGACTCCTGGGGCCCGCCGCTGGTGGGCCCCGCCGGCTGACCTGGTCACTGTAGTCGCGCTTCTGATGACGTCGTCTTGGTCACGGGGTCGTGGCAACAGTGCCGCCGTCCGGCGGGCGATCACTGTGGCCACTCCCCGTCTTATCTGGTTAATGGCGTGCGGGGCCCATGGGAGGAACGGGCCGACTCCTGGAGGCTGACTCCCACGGGGTCCGTCTTTGGGCGCTCTCGCCGTCTTCTATCTCCCCCGCTGACTGGCGGGGCCCGCCGTCTCCAGGCCGTACTGGCGGGCCAACGTGGGAACAGGGTTCCGTCGCTGGGGCGGACGTCAGGGCCGGTATGGCCACAGTGCCGCGCCGTACCGAAGATCTCCCCCGGTGCGTCGCACTGTAGCCATACCCGCCCTTGGTAATCAGGGTAGGGGAGGGCCGTACTCCGGCCATCTCCAGTCCTGTCCTTCTTCTAGAAGGCTGAAGGTGGCGAAGTCGTGGGCCGACTCCCCATAGTCGGCATTCCTGGAGTCGCCAACTGGGAGTCGGCTTATGTCGTAGCCGTCTTCGAGATTCGGCCGTGAGTGGGTAGTCGGTGATGCTATAGCCGACTCTCAGAGTCGGCCCTTTGTCTTGGGATCCTTCGAGGGGCGAAGCCGGCCCCGATGTCTTGAAAGGTTCTGGGCCTCGGGTTTGCCTACCCGTGGCCCATTACTCCGACAGTAGTCCCCGAAGTTGGTGAGGCGCCGAGGGATGCGCCAAGGGGCCTCAACAGTTTCTTCCTTCGAGGAGTTGGTGCCGTAGCTCGCCTGTCATCTCCCTTCGTGCCGATTATCAGGAGGCGATTCTGCTCCAGCCGTCTTCGTCGAGCCGTCTCTCAGAGGTCGGACTTGCCTTCAAGTCGCCTTGCTCTTCTTTAGGTAGTTTGAAGATCGTGGCGGGACGCAAACGGCGTGCTTGAGAAGCTACACGGTCGCCGTCCGCCGCGGACCATTCCATGGGCGCCACGTGGCCGGGCAAGCCTGCCAGCCCACGCGCGCGACGGGACAGGCCCGCGGGCGGGGCCCGCCACTACCGCGCCTCGGCCCTCGAGCGGATCCGCAACGGCCGCGCGAGTGGTTGGGCTTCTGGCGCAGTAAATGCGCGCGGTAACTCCGCGTGGTAAATCGTGGGGGTCGTGGGGGCGTGGGCGCAGTTAATCCCACGACGCCCCCTCGGCTCCTCAGCCCGTAAGCCTATAAGTAGGCAGAGGGAGCGGGGCGGCGAAGCACGCGTGCCCGCTCTCCTCTGCTTCCTCCCATTCCTTCTTCTTCCTTCTTCTTCTCACTGCTGCCGCGTCGGACCACGCCCTGCTCCCGGCGATAAGCTCTTCTTCCGCCGCCGCGCCCGCCGCCGTCCGCTCCGGCGTGTGGGACGGCTCTGAAGTTGACGACGACACCATCGAGTTTCTTCGCAGGACGTGCCGCATCCCGAGCGCGAACCTCGTGCAGGCCCGCGCCCCGCCGCCGGAGGAGGTGTCGCCGGCGCCTGCGGAGGGTGAGCGCGTCGTGTTCCGCTCCCACCTGACGCGCGGCCTGGGGCTGCCGGCGAGCGGATTCTTCCGCTCGTTCCTGGAGTTTCACGGCCTCCAACCGCACCACCTTACTCCAAACACGGTGGTGCTGTTGGCGGCCTTCACCTCGCTCTGCGAGGGATTCCTCGGTGTTCTCCCCACCATCGAGCTGTGGGGGGAGTTCTTCCATTCTAAGCTCGGTACGCACGTCGCCGGCGTGCCAGCCCAATGCGGCGCCTTCATCGCGCTGCGGAGGTCGACTGCCGACAACCCATTCCCCGCCATCCAGCTGATCAAGTCGGTGAACGTCGCAGCAGACGGCGACTGGGTCAACCTGCCGGCCTTCAAAGTCGGCGCGCCGGCTGGGAGGCAGCCCAGCTGGTCCTACCGCGCAAAGACGCTGACTCCGGCTGGAGCCGCCGCCGTGCAGCAACTTCGGGTGTTGACGCAGTCAGCCGGCCTGACTGGGGCCGACTTGCTGGCCGCCTTCGTGGCGCGCCGAGTTCTGTCGCTCCAAAGCCGGCCTCATCTGATCTGTCAGATGAGCGGCCACCGGGACCCTAGTCGGACGTGCACCAAAGATCTTCCTCACGCGGAGGTTGCGGACACGGTGAACTTCATCGCGAACTGCGGCCTCTCGGGGGACTGGCAGTTTGGCATGGAGCCATACTCACGCGCCAACCCCCCGCCGGTGGTAAGTTGCTCTTTTCTTCTCTTTCTCTTTTTCAGCCGAATCCGGCTTCTGCTCTTTATTTCTATTAACCTTTGAACCAGAACTCTCTTCTCCAGCCCTCATCTGGCGCCACGGGGCCGCCTCGCCAGTTCGCCTCTGATCGGGCAGAGAGCGATGTCGACGACCCCGATTTGGGGGCGGCGGCATTGGAGGCCGACGCCGAAGGAGGCGGCGAAGGAGAAGAAGGCGGCCTAAGGCCCTCGGCCACCTTCGCCGACTGGCCCGTCGGCGAAGAAGGGGAAGTCGCCCCGCACCACCAGCCGAGGCAAGACGGCGCGAGGAAGCGCCGGGCCGGGCCGAGTTCCCTCGGAGGCCGGGAGAAGAAGTTTAAGGGGGCAGCCGCCGCGACCAAACGGGAAGAGGCGGCCGCGAAGGCCCAGCGCTTCCGTAAGGAAGTGAAGAAGCCGCCGCTGTCCTCTGCGTGAGTGCCCCTACTTCTCTGTCTTGTTTTTGTCTTCTGGTGGGTTTAGTCTGAGTTTTTACATGTGCTCCTCGCTTCAGAGCTCCTCTCACCCTAGGGAGGGTCGCCGCCGCCTCCATCAGGGGGTCGGTGGAGTCGTCCGCCACGACTCGGCGCATCGACCCAGCCGCCGACCTCCGGGAGGCGATGGAGCGGAACGCGCAGGAGAAACGCGACGAGGATGAAGCTGCCCGTCGGAAGAAGGCGGAGGCCGAGAAGACGGCCGCCCCCGCCCAGCAGGGTCTCGAGGGAGCCGGAGCCGCCGCCGCGGCCCAAGAGCGGGCCGAAGAAGCCGCGCGCCGCCAATCGGCGCTGCTCGTCGTTCCGTTGAACTCGGCGCCGCCTCTGGTTTATACGGAGCGGTCTGGAGAAGCCGACGGGGAGTACGCCATTGCGGAGAGGGAGGGCGGCGAGATCCCCAGGCGAGACCCGGTGGTGCCGCCACCACCGCCCCCGCCGTCATTGGGGGGCGCAAAGGATAAACAATCGGCGGAACCGCCGGTACCGCCGACTACAGACGAAGCCACGGCGAACTTGCTTCTTCAAGTCGCCCTGCCAACTCGCCGCCGGCTGGAGAAGGCGACTTCGGCGCCACGCCCTCTGGAGACCGGAGCGGCCAGCTCGGCCACGCCGGAGGTCGAGGTGATGAGCTCCGCGCCCGTCGGGTGGGCGCGAGGAGGCGGCACGGGCCGCTGAACCAGGCGCTCCTGGACGTCCAGGCGAAGCTGCGAGCTGAAAGCGACGCCATCCAGCACTGCACAAAGGCGCACCTAGCGACACGAGCGGCCGTCCGGGTAAGTTCCTTCTGACTTGTTTTTTCTTGTTCTTCTCTGTGGGGGCGCGCTAGCGCACCCACTGGGTGTAGTCCCCGAGTTCCAGGTCGGCTGCTGAGCAGGCGGGTTGGAACTCTAATGGCGAATTCCAAACGCTTATTCTTTTTGAAATGCTCACTATAGGACTACCACAACCTCCGAGCCACCGTCTTCAACCGAAATGTTGAAGAGCTGGGCAAGCGGACTGCCGACTTGTCGGAGAGCCGGAGTAAGTTTGCTTCTTCGCGGGGGCGCGCTGGCGCACCTGCGGGCTGTAGTCCCCGAGATTCGGGTCGACTGCTGCGCAGTCGGGCCGGATCTTCTTGGCGACCTTTTCTGATGACTTGTGTCCTTTTTCTTTTTTCTTCAGAGACCAACGCCGTCCTTCAGGAGCAGCTGGGCGCTGCTAACACCGCCTTGCGTGCCAAAGAGGCGGACTGCAGCAAGCTTGTCACAGAGCGCGACCTGCTGGCCGCGCAGCTGGCGGAGCAGAAGGAGCTGCTCAAGAAGGTGCAGGAGGGGGCGAAGGACAAGGAGGCTGAGCTCCAGGCCGAGTTTGAGGTCGAACGCTCTTCCTGGACTGATAAGGAGGCGATGCTGAATTCCGGCTTCCACGAGATTGAAGATATCGTCGATGGTAAGTTTTCTTTGCTCGCTTTTTTTGAGCGGCCGACTATGGGTCGGGCCGACTCTTGCTTTTTTTGACTTGCTTCTTTTTTCGTCTTTGGCAGACTTCTTCCCGGGTTACGCACAAACTGCCGTTCAAGCCATCGAGGCTGACCGTGAGGCGCGGAGGGCGGCCGGCGAGGAGGTTGCTGTCAACGCCCCCCGGACTCTTGACGAACAGCTCCTGAGCATCGAGGCTCGTCTACGGCCGGCTCACCGGATGCTGCGCCGGCTTCAGCGAGTCGGCGCCCAGGCGATTGCTGCCTTGTGGCCGGAGATGCCGGTTCTGCGCACTCCCAGTCGGACTGCCGACTGGCTGGAGGTCGCAGCAGGCCGTCTGGAGGCTTGGAAGGGCTCCTCGGCACGTGCCGGGGCACGTTGTGCCTTGGAGTTCGTCAAGGCGTGGTATCCAGACCTGAGTCTGGACCAGCTGGCCACGCTCTGAGCTGAGGCCCAGCCGGAACTGGCAGCCATGGAGGATGACTTCGTCAAGCGCGCCGCGGCGATCGCCGAGTACGTCGACACCAGCGTCTTCGTTCCTGAGCGCGCTGACAACGGCGAGGAGGCGCCGCCGGAGTGGTTTGGGATGAACCCGAACTACGGCGAGGACTCGGCGGAGGTGATTGGCTCCAGCGTCGAGGAAGAAGACGAGGTGGAAGCCGGCGGCGAGACGGAGGCGCCAGAAGCCGGAGCGGGCGACCAGCCTCAGCTCGACCAAGCCTCCAACAACGATCCGCGCCCAACTACGCCAACTGCTGCTGGAGGTGATCAAGCCGAGTCTGCCCAACCGGCTGCCCCGACGTCCGACACCGCCATCTCCGCCGAGCCCCCAAACCCGTCTGCCGCTTCATAAGCTGCCGTCTTGCTTTACTTATCTGCTTAGTAGTTTCTGAAGACTTTGTTAATTCGCACATTTCCACCCAGTGGGTGTATTTTGAACATTTGTTCATGGATTTGGCCAATGGCCTTTGTGGTGTAAATATTTGTTTAGATTCTATCGTTTCTTGCTTGTTGCTCTTTAGGCTTTTTTCCTTTTGCCGCCTTCCCTTGGGTGCCGTCTTTGCCAGTCGGACAGCCGCTCCGCGGACTGCCGCTGGACCAAATACCTGGCCGCCTTGGGAAGGCAAGTACTTAGCCGTTCGAGAGTTTTTGTAGCAAGTCGGATAGAAAGACGGCAAGCCGACTACTCGGAGTCGGTTTTGCGAGGATCAGCTGAAAAGCCGGCTCGGGCTATGTTTTTACGCTTTGAATCCTTAGCCTTTTTTCGTGCGGGCGCCTATTCTACCTTACTCCGGCCCACCAGTCAGTCGCTCTGCGAGCTGTGGCTTTGGCGGGAGTCGGCTTAGGCGCCGCGCACTACTTGTCTGACCGTAGGAAGCGTTTTCATAGCGCGAGACGGCAAGTCCCCGGGCCGACTGGTCGAGCCCAGGGTCAAGCGGCATAAAGAGTGTCGTACTCCGAAGCATAATTCTTATCATACAGATAACAAAAGGGGCAGTCCCCGAGTCTGTCTCGGGGGCCCCAGAGTCTTGGTACTTAAAATACAAAAGGGGGGGTGATACATACTGCATCAGCTATAAAATCTTCGAAGAAGATTCGCGTTCCATGGTCGCTCCATCTCTTTGCCGGAGTCGTCCCTCTTGCGTGCTCGGGGCTTCTGAGCGTCGATCAGGTAGTAGGAGTCGTTGCCCAGCACCTTGCTGATGATGAAGGGGCCCTCCTACGAAGTCGACAACTTGTGCTGGCCGGCTGTTCGCTGGATCAGCCGGAGCACAAGGTCGCCCTCTTGGAAGGATCTCGGCCTGACCTTCCTGTTGTAGTAGCGACGTAGGCTCTGCTGGTAGATGCTGGACCGGCTGAGTGCCAACAGCCGGCCCTCTTCCAGTAGATCGACGCCGTCTTGTCGTGCTTCTTCTGCTTCCACCGCGGTGTACATCGTGACTCGTGGGGAGTCGAACTCTATGTCCGTTGGGATGATGGCTTCAGCACCGTAAATGAGGAAGAAGGGCGTGAAGCCGGTTGACTTGTTTGGAGTCATACGCAGACTCCATAGGACGGCCGGCAACTCGTCAAGCCAACAGCCGGCCGAACGTTCCAACGGTTCGACCAACCGAGGCTTGATGCTGGACAGGATGAGGCCATTCGCTCGCTCCACCTGGCCGTTTGACTGCGGGTGGGCAACAGACGCTAGGTCCAGTCGGATGCCCTGTGTCACGCAGAAACGGGCCAAGGCGCCTTTGGCAAAGTTGGTGCCATTGTCGGTGATGATGCTGTGTGGTATGCCATACCGAATTGTGATGTCTGAGATGAAAGTCACGGCAGTCGGACTATTCAACTTCTTGATGGGCTTCACCTCTATCCACTTGGCGAACTTGTCCACCGCGACAAGTAGATGAGTCAGGCCGCCTCGTGCCGTTTTGAAGGGTCCCACCATATCCAGGCCCCATACTGCAAAGGGCCATGCGATGGGGATAGTCTTGAGTGCTGAAGCCGGCTGGAGCGGCTTGGAGCGGAACTTTTGGCACCCCTTGCATTTTTGGACCAACTCTTTGGCCTCTTTCAGGGCAGTCGGCCAGAAAAAACCGTGTCTGAAAGCTTTGGCGACGAGTGCCCTCGAGGCCGCATGGTGGCTGCACTCACCCTGGTGGATATCTTTGAGAGTTGCTTGGCCTTGATCCGACTCAACGCAGCGTTGATGAACACCGGTGACGCTCCGCCTAACTAGCTCTCTGTTGATTATGGTGTATGCTGTTGCTCGGCGTTGTATTTGCCGAGCTAAGGTTTCGTCAGGCGGCAGCTCCTTGTTCACCAGGAATTGGAGGATGGGTTGGGCCCATGAGGGTGCTGCTATCTCTTCTACTGTCAAAGCTACGACTTGGACACGAGCGGCTGGGCTGGGAGTCGGCGGGCTGGAGTCCGCAGCCGCTTGCTGGATTAACGAAGTCCCCGGGCCGACTGGAGCAGTCCCCGGGCCGAGTTCTGGAGTCTTCTCTCTGGCTGCCGCAGTCCCTGGGCCGAGTTCCGAAGTCCCCGGGCTGGCTGCAACTGCGGCACTCTTGAGATCATCTGCAACGGGTCTTGTGCTGTTTGCTTGGGCTCTCGGGCCGGATCCGGCTTCTTCAGGGGGAGTCGGCACAAAAATTGAATCTGACTCTGGTGAGGGCTTGATGGACGGCTTGAGGAGGCGCTGGAGGGCGACGCCTGAAGGTATTTCTTGGCGGGTGGAGCCGATTCGTGCCAAAGTATCTGCTTGGTTATTGTCGTTCCTTGGCACGTGGAGGAACTCGCACCCCTCGAAATACCCACTGAGTTGCTGCACGAGAAAACGGTAGCTTGCCATGTTTGCATCCTTGGCATCCCAGTCGCCTGACGACTGCTGTACCACCAAGTCGGAGTCGCCGTAACACAGGATCCGGCGGATGCCAAGCTCTTTGGCAAGCCGGAGCCCGTGAACGAGCGCCTCGTACTCGGCGACATTGTTGGAGGCGGCGAAGTGAATCTGCAGTGCGTACTTGAGCATGTCGCCCTTGGGAGAAGTGAGGACGACGCCGGCTCCCAAGCCAGTGCGCATCTTGGAGCCATCGAAATGCATCCGCCAATGGGTGGAGTCGGGCGCCGGTGGCAGGTACTAGGTCTCGGCCCAGTCGACGAGGAAGTCGGCCAGTGCTTGCGACTTGATGGCGGTGCGGGGTTGATAGTAGATCGTGTAGGGCGCCAGCTCTATGGCCCATTTTGCCACTCGGCCTGACGCGTCTCGGCTTCCAATGATCTCGGCTAATGGGGCCGTGCAGACCACGGTGACTGGGTGCTCTTGGAAGTAGGGCTTCAGCTTCTTGGCGGCAAAGTGCACGCCGTAGCACATTTTTTGATAGTGGGGGTAGTTTTGCTTGGAGGTTGACAGTACTTCACTCAGATAATAGACGGGAATCTGGACTGGCAGTGCCTTGCCTTCCTCCTTGCGCTCAACTACGATAACCGTGCTGACTACTCGGCTGGTGGCGGCGATGTACAGGAGCATGGGCTCTTTGGGAGTCGGAGCCGCCAACACAGGGGGAGTAACCAACATCCTCTTCAGTTGCAGAAAGGCCTCGTCCGCCTTGTGGTTCCACTGTTGATGCTGCGGGGCTTCAGGCTGTTCAGCCATGTCCGGGTCGTGCCCTGGAGCATGAGTGGAACGTACTTGACGGCGACGCGCTTGTTGCCACTTGCTATGTCGACGGCGGTGGCGTAGTCGACTAGCCAATCCTCCGGCTTCACGGAGCCGGTGTACTTGGGGGTATCTCTGGGGAGAGTGAACCCTTTGGGGAAGGGCTCATCTCGGATGCGGGGACCAAAACACGGCGGCCCCAGCTCATCTTCTTCTTCCAGCACCAGAGATCGATGGAGTCGGTCGATCTGGAGGCGGGCATCATTCTCTCCGACTCCCTCTCAGCGGCCTAGGCGACCTCCGAGAGTCGGATGTTCAGCGGGCGGTGGAGAGACTTGCCTTTCTCTGCGGGGTGGCGGAGGCACATAGTCGTCCCGCCGCTCTACCGCTTTCGGGCGGCCGTCCTGGTCGCGCTCGATGGTGATATGAGTCCGACTGCGGCTTGCAGCCGGCTCCTTGTCTTTTCTTCCGCAGACGCCGCCAGTCGGCGCCCGAGATGTTGCGCCTTGATCTCGGCGGGGTGGCAGGTCATCTTTCTGCTGCTGCGGTCCTTCGGTGCGGCAGCCGGCCGCGTTTTGCGCGCCGGCCGCATCGAGGAGTCGCTGGACTCGCTCCGTCATCAGTCGGCACTCTTCGCCTTCAAGGTTATCCAGCTCGTCTGCCGCCGCTTGGGCGGCTCGAATGTTTTCTGCGGGCGTGGCGTATACGGGGCGGTTGGCCCCGAACATGCTGGCGATGTCCGCGCCGCGCTGGCGGACCGCGCCCAGGCGGCTTGGCCCCACCGGGGCCGGCAAGTCGCCCATGGCGCGATCCATCTCGCGCTGGTAGGCCTCTGACAAGCGTCTCATGCTCGCCAGCTTCTTCGCGCCTTCGACGAGCTGGAGGCGGCGTGCCTCTAGTGTCTCGGCGTCAGCGTCCTCTGGAATGGGCGCATCCAGGTCTTGCAGTGCCGCATCAAGCGGGTCGCGAGCTCTCCCGTCGGAGTGCTCGCCATGGTCGATGATGAGCACCTCAGTGACGGTGCTTCCGCCGCTCTCCGTGCGAGGGAGCGGTTCGTCGTAGATCACCACATCGATGGGAAAGGCGTCGACCGACGCGGTGTCGGAATCGACCAGCATCGGGTCGGCGGAGCCTACGGACTCTAGGTCAGTGGCAGGCTCGCCAGCAACATGGAGGTCGTCGAGGAGGCCCGCGAGAAGGTTCGCGGGGCCACCAGTGCCCGCGTCGGATGCAGGCTCGTCGGAGAGGCTAACCTCGCCGACAAGATCGGCGAGGCGGCTGGCCGCGCAAACGGTCTCAACGTCGCGCAGCGCGTCGGCGCAGATTCCCTCTGGCGTGCCGGGCTGGCTACGCTCGCCGGGGAGAAAAAGGGTTCCCGTCCAGAACAGATCTCCGGACGACGGTGCACCTCGCCCCACGGTGGGCGCCAAATGTCGAGGGTTGGGTGCGACATATGCCAACGAATGGCTTATCATGGTGGGGGCGAGTAGAACGTCGCCGGTGCCTGGAAGCGGGATGAGGCGTAAACATGCACGCCGACGGATCTTACCCAGCTTCAGGGCTCTCCGAGGAGATAATACCCCTACTGCTGCTCTGCGGGGTCTCCGCATGCTCACTATGGTAATGGTGTGTACAACGTTGCTCCTCGAGCTGTGTTCTAGAGGTAGGGGAAGGCAAGGCTAGCTCCTCCCTTCTATGCCTCTGGTCTGGGGTCTAAAGGTTCAAACCCTTTGCATGGGTGTTCCGGGGGGTTTATATAGGCCTACCCCCTGGGGGTACAATGGTAATCCGACTGGGCGCGGGTCCCAGCTGCCTGTCTCTCAAGTGGCCGTCTTCTTCGCCGACTCCTGGGGCCCGCCGCTGGTGGGCCCCGCCGGCTGACCTGGTCACTGTAGCCGCGCTTCTGATGACGTCGTCTTGGTCACGGGGTCGTGGCAACAGTGCCGCCGTCCGGCGGGCGATCACTGTGGCCACTCCCCGTCTTATCTGGTTAATGGCGTGCGGGGCCCATGGAAGGAACGGGCCGACTCCTGGAGGCCGACTCCCACGGGGTCCGTCTTTGGGCGCTCTCGCCGTCTTCTATCTCCCTCGCTGACTGGCGGGGCCCGCCGTCTCCAGGCCGTACTGGCGGGCCAATGTGGGAACAGGGTTCCGCCGCTGGGGCGGACGTCAGGGCCGGTATGGCCACAGTGCCGCGCCGTACCGAAGATCTCCCCCGGTGCGTTGCACTGTAGCCATACCCGCCCTTGGTAATCAGGGTAGGGGAGGGCCGTACTCCGGCCATCCCCAGTCCTGTCCTTCTTCTAGAAGGCTGAAGGTGGCGAAGTCGTGGGCCGACTCCCCATAGTCGGCATTCATGGAGTCGCCAACTGGGAGTCGGCTTATGTCGTAGCCGTCTTCGAGATTCGGCCGTGAGTGGGTAGTCGGCGATGCTATAGCCGACTCTCAGAGTCGGCCCTTTGTCTTGGGATCCTTCGAGGGGCGAAGCCGGCCCCGATGTCTTGAAAGGTTCTGGGCCTCGGGTTTGCCTACCCGTGGCCCATTACTCCGACAGCTATGCTGAAGTTGACAGCATTTTATAGTGTCCATGAAGATTGCGTTCGTCCAGTTTGGGTCCCTCGTGGGGTCTCCAAACATGGCTGAGGACGGCAAGGTTTAAAATACCGATATTAGATAAATTTCTGGACTTCGTTGAAATATCTGGAAATTTGGAAAAGTTGAAAATTCTTTTGGAATCCGGTCTAACGAAATTCACTTAATTTGAAATGGGTTTTGACTGAAACTGAATCTGGATTGAAATTAGTTTGAATATAGGCCAAGAAATTGAGGTCATAAATATTTTCATACACGCTAAAACTTCCAGAGATTTTGTTGAATTTTTTATTGGATCGCTCCACTGAGAATACACTACTGCCCATGTTAAGGAAATCTTCCTAGGAGATAGCTCACCAGTGGTGTGCCCATAGTGGCACACGCCACTGGTAATATGTGAAGATACATGTGGCGTGTGCCAGGTAGGGCACGTCAATGATAGTGGATTCAGGGCACGTCACTAATACGTACGAAGCGTTGGAGTAGTAGGTAGATTCAGAGTTGTCTCTGATTAGTACATAGCTTTGGAGTTGCTTCGGATCATCAAGGCTTGTCACTGATACCCGCAAAGAGTTGGAATAGTATGTAGCTTCGAAGTTGTCTCGGATTTTCAGTTGGATACCCACTCACCAATGTTTGTGTGTGATCTTTTATTGGAGCATCTCTTGGCATATTTGCATTTCTTCTGTGTATTCTTATGTCTCTCATGCCTTCGTTTCTTTTTGTCGTCCTTATTTACTCTTTATTTTCAAGGAGATTGGTTTCTTTGTCTGGAAGGTTCTGAACAATCGGAGGCTAAATGTTAGGGTTTTCACAATTGTAGCAATACCTCTCATAATTGCTAGATCTTGAATCATCGTTTCTAGACCTTTAGTGGCTTTGATCTTTGCGCTTGAACTTGTTCTTGGAGTAGAACCTGTTGAAGTTGCATACCATGAAGCTAAGTTCCTCACTAGTGACCCTCACTTTTTCACTCGAAGAGTTGGGAGTGTCACTAGTGGCCTTGTAAGCACCACTATTGGATGATTGGTAATGGAGTTCCTGTTTATCCTTAAGATTTTTTCTTATGACCTACAATCTTTCCAATCACTCTGGTAGGCATGAGATCTTTTCAATTCGGCACCATTTGGATAAGAGTGCATATGGTGTCATACTTGCCATCTAATGCCCTTATAAGATCTTTTTCATGACAAACTTGTTCGTCATCTCTTCATCACCCCAACCGATAATCTCATTTGTGATGAGTGCAAGCTTAGAGTAAACGCCTTCACCATCCTTCATCTTGAAATTATCAAGTTGACCTTGAAGTATGTGAAGCTTGGATTCCTTCATGGATGTGATGTGTTCGTGCATTTCCACCAAAGTATCTCAAACTTCCCTTGCACTTTCAAGACGACTAATCTTGTTGAACTCGTTGGGGCACAAGAGTTGAATAAGATGTCACATGCTTGAGAATCATGTTGTTGCATCTTCAATTCATCGAGAGTGGCTTCGTGATCCGTAATTTGTACACCTTGAAAGCATTAATCTTGTAAACCAGCACGGATAATTGGCCAACAACGGGGTCATGATCAATAATATGAATTCTCAGCTTATGTTCCAACTAGCAAAGTTAGAGCCATCAATGTAAGGACCTCTTTAGTGATAACCTCCTCACTAGAAGTCGTACTCTCTTTTCATGGTAAAGCTAAACTAATGAGCCAGCTTACGAAGGATTCATTAAAGGAGGATCTCGCTAACAAGCCCTTGTTTTTACACTACTTGTAAGATCATTTAGTATATGGAGGGGGTGGATAGACTAGCAAATCTAGGGAACACTTTTCCCAATTTTGAAGTTCTTGGCAATTTTATGATTTTATAATGATAGCCTAGGAACACCCTACACATGCAAGTCTACTAAAGTATAACAAGTGAAGACAAAGCTTGCATCAGTAGAAGCAAAGTTAAAGGTTAGATGAATGCAAACATGGGGAGGATCAATGAAGTTGTCTCCCATGGTTCGGACAGTTGACGCTATCCTAGCTACTCCAAGCTCATGGAGGCTTCAAACCACGAAGGTTCTAGGATCACAGAGATCCTGGTTGTGATTTCCACTGAGAAACAATTCCACGAAGTACTACACCACAAAGGGTCCACAAAATGACCAACCAACCTATACCAGCACGTCATACAGCCACGAAGGTCAAGCCTCACTCAGGGTACATCTTCATGAAGTAGACGGATCCCCAAGTCCATACAAACTTATTGTTTCCTTCACACCTTGAAGGCCCCCAAGCACATCTAGCCGATCTAGGAGGCGCATGACCTCCAAAAGTAACAAAGCTGAGGTTTTCTTGAAGTTGATTGTTCCTGAACATCAAGTTATTGATAAATGAAACAATGGATTGCTATATATTCTGCAATCTCATTTCTGGAAAAGATATTGAGTATGTTTGGCTATTCTAACTACAAATGTTCTTTAACACCTTATGATCCTAGTGTGTTTATTTGAAAGGATCAAAAGGCCACTAGAGATCAATTGAGATATTCTCATATCATTGGCCCGCTCATGTATTTAGCTAGAATCAGGAGGCCTGGCATATCATTTGGGGTGAGTAAACTAAGTCGTCTTGTTTCCGATCTGAGAGATGGCCATTGACACCTCTTGAAAGAGTGGTGTCTGATCTAAAAGGAATCATGATATATGGCATTTACTATACCATGTATGAAGAGTCTTCAAAGTATATAGTGACTCAAATTGGATTTCTGGTGTTGATGAGATAAAGGCCACAAGTGGCTATTTATTTACTCTCGGTGTGTGATGTTTCATGGACATCTTGCAAGCAGATCATCTTCATGAGGTTGGCAATGGAAGCACAATTTGCAACATTAGACAAAGCTATTATTGAAGTAGAATGGTTCCATGAACTCTTAATAGACTTTCTGGTGATTGAAAAATACATACTCGCTATCATCATGAATAATGACAATCAAGCAATACTTTTAGAAGTGAAATGGTCAAAGGATAACATGAAGAGTTCAAGACATGTAGAGATAAGATATGTCTGGAAGTAGAAAAACTCTGGAGTAATAGTGTTAGAACAAAATGTCTATTTACAACTGCTACAAATGATCCATTTACAAAAGATATATGAAGGAATGTGATAGACAATGCATCAATAGAGATGTGTTTGATACCCACAACATTTTTCGAAGGGAAGCCCAATTTGTGTGATCTAGAGATCACGTGAAGTAGGACCACGGAAAACAAGTCACTGGAGGTGGAGAGAATATTTAATAATGTAACATCCCAAATTTTCAATTTGGAATGTTATACATTAGATCATCATGCATATCATATTTTCTTGCATTTTGGTCGATCCTAGAAATTTCACGCAACTCAAGGACCCTCGGAGAGAGTTGGAGATTTCATTATTTTCATATTTGAGTTTTCTCAAATTTTGAAAAGAGGATCATTTGATTTTATTTATTTTATCTTCAATTATTTTTCCGATAAAAAAATTTATATGAGAGGGAATAATATGACTTTCCCAACTCTTTGGAAAAATGAAGATTTAATAAATAAATCAAATTTTGGATTTTTCCGGAGTTTATTTGCATTTTATTTGAATTAGGGAAAAATGCGTATTTTCAAAAAAATTGCATTTTGGGCCCCGAGTAAAAGTTCATTTTGTTCGACTCATTTTTAGGAGTCGGGGAAAATTTACTTTGTAATTTTTGGAGTCCGATTAGATTTTATTTTATTTATTTTTCTACGCGCGAAACTATTTAAAAAAATGCGCAGCGCCCGACTGGGCCAAGGGCCCAGCCGAGCTGGCCCGCACCGCCGCCGTCGCCCGCGCCACCCCGCCGCCGCCGCCGTCGCCCGCCGCCGCCGTCGCCCGCGCCACCCTCCCCTCGCCCGGTCGGTTTTTCTAATAAAACCGTTCCGGTTTATTTTTGATGTTTCGGTTTTTTTCAAAACCCTAGATCGGTTTTTTTTCGGTTTTGTTAAATAGCGAGCGTTCGCCGGACCGTTCGTCTTAACGAGCGTGATCACCGGTTAGCCTTGGTTAACGAACGTCCGTTCGTTTAACCGTTCGACGTTTTTCTTTTTCGTCGGATTTATTCCGCGATTTTTCCGATCGCGATTTCAGATCCGATCTTCGTTCTAGTTTATCTTCTCGCTCGTTTATCAGAATCAGGTGATTCAAGCGCCTGGAGTTTCATTTCGAAACCGCCGTTCCGACTAATCCACTTAAATAAGTTTTTGCCATGGTAAAATTTGACCTAGTTTCAACTTGCTAGAACCGAGTTGGTTTCTTTCGTCGTTTGACTTTCGACGCTTTGTTTGGTTTGATTTCTTTTGCAAACCAGAGTTCTTAAGTTGAACTTTCTGGTTCAATCTCTTATTTGAGTTTTACCTGTGCATTAGATGAGTACTTATTGTATGCTTGTTGTTTGTCTGCGATAGATCACCCGGAGTGCGCCGCTTGTTATTTCGAAGCTCTAGGTTTCGCAGATCCTCAGCAAGGCAAGTAACACTTTGATCATACCTTTTTCTGCTACCCAGATTTATTGCATTAGATCAATCCTCAAACACATTGCATGATTAGGATCTAATTAAATTATGGGATGGGAAGTAGATGAGGTAGTACCTATTACCTGTTTTACTTATGAAACCTTTGGGAGTTACTTCTACGTTTGCTTATGATGCCATGCTATGCTAGTAGACGTGGATTGGGTGAGTGATATCCATGACAGATGTGAGTATTGTTAATCAATGGTTTATCTAAGGTGGCAACTTAAATACACATCTGGGTGGATTGAGGCGCCTGGTTTCTATCAGGAATTGCCTATTTTTCTTCGGACCGCCACCCAGGCTCAAAGGGATCATAAGATTATTCATGCTAGTAACTTCCGTGTGCAGCCACAAGCCATTATGGGCTCTGGCATAGTTGACTAAGTCATGCGAACTCTTATAATGGTGGACTAGCAGATGTAGGGGATGTAGGTGTACAAGTCTACCCATCGTAAGGTGCTAGCGCTTCTGAAAGACTATGTCTCGGTCATCCGTTTCTCAAACACCATGTAGTGCGAGAAACCAAACGGAGGCGATCGAGTCTTGTGGGGAAAAGTGCGCAAACCTCTGCAGAGTGTACAAACTAATCATGATTAGCCGTGTCCCCGGTTATGGACATCTTGAGTATCTAGTATCTGAATATCATGTGAATCTCAACATGTTACTTTCTAAATAATGTTGTGGGGTTATTATTAATGATTACTTTTTAGTTGGGATCGGAATGCTGTCAACCATTCTCGATGTTTAACAACCACCATGATAGTTAAATAAATTTATTCCTTTGCAGTAGGGAAAAACTGGCTTTACGCAAAACGGTAACTATAGAGCCTTTCCACCAGCCATACATGCATGTAGTATAGGCTTATCATTCATTACTCTCTATGTGTTACATTGCCAGCATATTCCATGTGCTGACCCATTTTCGGGCTGCAACTTTCATGTTGTAGACTTTTCAGACGACGAGTAAGGTGCTTTTAGGTCGTGGTTCTATACTCAGTGATGCCGTTGGAGTTGATGGACTCGCTTATCTTCCAAGTCTTCCGCTGTTATCATTATTAGATGGCCTTAAGCCATATTTATTGTAATACGTTCTCTTTGAGACAACGATGTAATAAGTGTGTGATTGCTACTCTGTTATAAATCCTTCGCAGTACTGTGTGGTGTCAGCATTACTGATCCAGGGATGACATCTGAGCATAGAGACTTAACCATCTGAGGTCGGGTCGCTACAGAGATGGTATCAGAGCACACGTTGACTGTAGGACACGACCATTAAGATAAAGCCATAGATCACTATTCTCCTCTCATTTTCTAACTCCTCATCTTTTCTACTCTTTTAGGATGACGGACGCGAAGATCAAGTACGCCCAACCGGATGAAGGCACACCTTTTGGATTTCACTTGAAGGAAGTCACCAAGTACCTGAATATTGGACTACCAAGCTTCACCGGGACTTTCAATGCCACTCTGCCTGAAGAGGAGCGCTGGAAGATTCAAGCTCACGTTCCGGGAAGGACATTCGCGCCAATCACAAAGCCCATAGATAGTGTTTTCAGTGCACCAACCTGGAGTCTGGGAAAGAGCATGGCAGCTCATATCACCATGGGACGCATTGGAGAAGTTTATCAAGAAGACCTCAAGGACACTATCTACCAGATTTGCGGACGCCGAGATGAACAATGGGAGATAGTCAGCACCAAGAAGGATAGGTCCATTGCAGCTTTCATCCAGGAGTTAAACCAGCACATTCGACGCCAAGAGAACCAGATGTGAAATGATATGATAGAGTTGAAGAATGCCAAGGCAAGGATCATCGAGATGGAAGGATAACCGAAGTCTACACGCAAGGACTACATGGACGAGATCGTAGCTCTAGCAAGGCACAATGGCGATCTTAAGTGAGAGATTGAAGACCTCAAGGGGAAATTAGCATTCAAGAATGAAGACAAGTACGTCACATGTCCGAGCAACTACATCATCATCGACGACACCGATTCGGATCCAAGTGAACCAGACTTTGAAGACGAAGCTGGAGCAGACATCATGGAGTCTTCCACCGATTCAAATTAATAGATGACCCCCAGATATTAGTAGAATTTCCTCCATGTAAACATTATAGTTCAAGCACTTTTTGCGATAGTCTTAGACCGTTGTATGCCCTTTGTTTGAATTGAATGAAGTGATTTTGTGTGAATTTGCTCATGTGCATTGGGGTAGTGTTTTCTCTTTAGACCTCACTCTATTCTTAATTCTCGTCTTTTCTAAACCCTCAGATGCCTCCGAGACGTGACAATGAATTCGTTTTCCCGCCGGAGATCACTCAGTTGATTCAGCAGCAGAATACCCTGATCCAAACATTGGTGCAGAACAACAACAACAACAACAACAACAACAACAACAACAACAACAACAACAACAACAACAACAACAACAACAACAACAACAACCCACCACCACCACCACCTGCGGATCATTTGACTCGTTTCCTTAGGCTAAATCCGCCGGTGTATTCCAATAGCACCGAGCCGATTGTAGCAGATGATTGGCTCCGCAAGATAGGAAGGGAGTTGACCACTGCAGGATGCACAGATGCTGAGAAGGTGAAGTTTGCCGCACATCAGCTTGACGGACCCGCGGCAGCATGGTGGGAGAATTTCACAGCCACTTACCTTGTAGACACTATCACGTGGGATCAGTTTCAGCAAGCTTTCCGCACTGCCCATGTTTCAGCAGGAGCTATGGCCATGAAGAAGCGTGAGTTTCGCAACTTACGCCAAGGAGGAAGGACAGTTGGCCAGTATGTGGATGATTTTAGTAAGTTAGCACGTTATGCCCCAGATGACGTTGCTACAGACGCAGCTAAGCAGGAGAAGTTTCTGGAAGGACTGAATGATGAACTAAGCATGCAGTTGATGGCAGCAAGTTTCAACAACTACCAGGAGTTGGTAGATCATGCCATCATGATTGAAGGGAAGCAGCAGCAGATTGAGAACCGCAAGAGGAAGTATGGACAGGGGAAGTATAACTCTGGAGCCCAGCAGAAGCCCCGTTATACCCCTAAACAGGGAGTTCAGTTTCAGCATACCCATGGAGGAGGTAGCTCTCACAACCATAATGGCCACAAGAACGGTAATGGGAATGGAGGAAGCAACGGCCAGAACCGGACCACCCCATCAACCCCAGCCAAGAAAGACCTAAGCCATGTCACCTGTTTCAAGTGTTCCAAGACCGGACATTATGCCAATGAATGTCCCGAAGGCCAAGGTGGAAACGGAAGCTCTGGAAAGAAGCCGAACCCTTTCAACAGGGGACAGGTGAACCACATTGATGTGGAGGAGGTTGAAGCTCAGCCTGACGCAGTAATCGGTAAGTTTTTGGTTAAGTCATTTACTGCACTCGTTCTTTTCGATACTGGTGCAACGCATTCATACATATCAAGGGGATTCATAGAAAAGTATAGCCTGCCCACTAAGGTTCTTAACACACCTATGCTAGTAAGCTTGCCAGGAGCAGAGTACATGGCCAGACAATGATGTTTTCAAGTGCCATTGAGTATAGGAAGGCATGTTTTCCCAATGGATTTTATCATTTTGGAATCCCAAGGTCTGGATGTAATTCTAGGTATGGATTGGTTGTCGATGTATGGAGGAAACATCGATTGCGCCTGTAAGACAATTTTGCTCACTACGCCAGAAGGAAGAAGGATCAAGTATGTATCCCGACATGGATCAAAAAGGAATCAAGTGAATTCTTTATCGGGAGTTGTGCAGGAAGAGGTACCAGTGGTGAAGGATTACCCTGATGTGTTTCCTGAGGAATTGCCAGGAATGCCACCTGATAGAGATATTGAGTTTTTGATTGAGCTTTTGCCAGGCACTGGGCCAATATCGAAGAGACCGTACAGGATGCCCGCACAGGATTTGGCGGAAATCAAGAAGCAGATTAAGGAGTTATTGGATAAAGGTTACATTCGCCCAAGTTCTTCGCCTTGGGGATCACCCGTACTTGTAGTGGAGAAGAAGGATGGATCATTAATGATGGTTGTTGATTATCGAGGATTAAACGAAGTAACAATCAAGAACAAGTACCCACTATCGATGATTAATGATCTGTTTGATCGTTTGCAAGGAGCTAAGGTGTTCTCCAAGATCGATTTACGATCAGGGTACCATCAGTTGAAGATTCGAGAGCAGGACATACCTAAGACAGCATTCACCACGAGATACGGATTGTATGAGTATACCGTTATGTCATTTGGACTGACTAACGCACCTGCCTATTTTATGAACCTGATGAACAAAGTGTTTATGGAATTTTTGGATAAGTTCGTCGTGGTTTTCATTGATGACATCCTGATTTTCTCAAAGAATGAGGAAGAGCATAAGGAACATTTGCGTTTGGTTTTGGAGAAACTAAGGGAACATCAGTTATATGCCAAGTTCAGCAAATGTGAGTTTTGGCTAAAGGAAGTTGGATTTCTTGGACATGTTATATCCGGAGAAGGGATAGCAGTTGACCCCAAAAAGGTTGAGACCGTAACCGGATGGGAAGCACCAACGACAGTTGGAGAGATCCGGAGTTTTCTGGGACTCGCAGGATATTACCGGAGATTCATTGAGAATTTCTCAAAGATTGCAAAACCTATGACTGAATTGTTGAAGAAGGATACCAAGTTCAATTGGACTGAGGAATGTGAGGCTAGTTTTCAGGAGTTGAAGAAACGCTTGGTTACCTCACCAGTATTGATTCTGCCAGATCAGAACAAAGATTATGAGGTGTATTGTGACGCTTCACGTCGAGGACTTGGAGCAGTGCTTATGCAGGAAGGAAGAGTTGTTTCGTATGCCTCACGACAACTAAAGCCTCATGAATTAAATTATGCTACGCATGATTTGGAGTTAGCAGCCGTAGTGCATGCATTGAAGACATGGAGACATTTCCTTATTGGAAATCATTGTGAAGTGTACACGGATCACAAGAGTTTGAAGTACATTTTCACGCAGAAGGAGTTGAACCTTAGACAAAGGAGATGGTTGGAGCTCATCAAGGATTACGATATGAGATTACATTACCATCCAGGAAAGGCTAATGTAGTAGCTGACGCATTGAGCCGTAAGAGCCATGTCAATACACTAATGATGGGAGAAATACCCAAAGAGATAGCAGAAAACCTTCATGAGCTATGTTTGGAAATAGTTCCGAGAGGCTATGTAGCAGCATTGGAGATTCAGTCAACATTGATGGATAAAATCAGAGAGGCTCAGAAATCTGACAAGGAGATTGCAGATATAAAGAAGAAAATGAGCGAAGGAAAAGCAAAGGGATTTCGTGAGGATGAGCACGATACCCTATGGTTTGAGGATCGAGTTTTTGTGCCAAATGACCCGGAGATCAGGAAGTTGATTCTGCAAGAGGCACATGATTCACCCAGGAAATACCAAGATGTATTTGGATTTAAAGGAAACATTCTGGTGGACGGAATGAAGAAGGATATTGCAGCTTATGTAGCAGTTTGTGATGTGTGTCATAGAGTGAAGGCAGAACATCAGAAGCCAGCCGGATTGTTACAACCATTGCCGATACCCGAATGGAAGTGGGATAAGATAGGCATGGATTTTATCACAGGACTAACCAGGACGAAGGCAGGATATGACTCGATATGGGTAGTAGTTGATCGTTTGACGAAGCTAGCACATTTCATCCCAGTTAAGTCCACTTACAACAGTGCTAAGTTGGCAAACATATACATGACTAGGATCATTTGCTTGCATGGAGTTCCGAGGAGTATCGTATCAGATAGAGGAACCCAATTTACCTCAAAGTTTTGGAATCATTTGCATGAAACTTTGGGAACGAGGATAGAATTCAGTACAGCTTTTCATCCGCGGATAGATGGACAGACTGAGAGAGTCAATCAGATTTTGGAAGATATGCTGAGAGCTTGTGCACTAGATTATGGATCTAGTTGGGACGATAACTTGCTGTATGCGGAGTTTTCTTATAACAACAGTTACCAAACCAGTTTGAAGATGGCACCTTTCGAAGCTTTATACGGAAGGAGGTGCAGGACACCGTTGTCATGGGACGAAGTTGGAGACCGTCAGTTGTTTGGACCAGATTTGATTAAGGAGTCTGAACAGAAATTTAAGTTGATTCGCGATAGGCTCAAGGTAGCCCAGTCCAGACAGAAGAGCTACGCAGACTCTAAACGCAAGGAGACAGTCTACGAAACAGGAGACAGAGTTTATCTCCGAGTATCCCCACTTCGAGGAGTTAAGTGCTTTGGAGTTAAGGGAAAATTAGCACCGCGTTTCGTTGGACCGTATAAGATCTTGCAACGCATGGGAGAAGTCGCTTATAAGTTGGAATTACCAGAGGGACTATCAGGAGTTCATGATGTATTCCATGTTTCTCAGTTGAAGAAATGTCACGCCGAGATGGCGGAAGTACCGCTAAGAGATACAGTGCCGCTTGAAGTGATTCAGTTGAAGGATGACTTAACGTACGAGGAGAAGCCAGTTAAGATTCTTGATTATGCCAGCAGAGTTACCCGCAGCAAGGTTATCAAGTTTTGCAAAGTTCAGTGGAACCACCACTCAGAGGATGAAGCCACCTGGGAAAGAGAAGAAGATTTGCTCAAGGACCACCCTCACCTATTTTCTAGCCAACCCGAATCTCGAGGGCGAGATTCATCTTAAGGGGGTAGGTTTGTAACATCCCAAATTTTCAATTTGGAATGTTATACATTAGATCATCATGCATATCATATTTTCTTGCATTTTGGTCGATCCTAGAAATTTCACGCAACTCAAGGACCCTCGGAGAGAGTTGGAGATTTCATTATTTTCATATTTGAGTTTTCTCAAATTTTGAAAAGAGGATCATTTGATTTTATTTATTTTATCTTCAATTATTTTTCCGATAAAAAAATTATATGAGAGGGAATAATATGACTTTCCCAACTCTTTGGAAAAATGAAGATTTAATAAATAAATCAAATTTTGGATTTTCCCGGAGTTTATTTGCCTTTTATTTGAATTAGGGAAAATGCGTATTTTCAAAAAAATTGCATTTTGGGCCCCGAGTAAAAGTTCATTTTGTTCGACTCATTTTTAGGAGTCGGGGAAAATTTACTTTGTAATATTTGGAGTCCGATTAGATTTTATTTTATTTATTTTTCTATGCGCGAAACTATTTATAAAAAATGCGCAGCGCCCGACTGGGCCAAGGGCCCAGCCGAGCCGGCCCGCAACGCCGCCTCCCCGCGCGCGCGCGCCCGCGCCGCCGCCGTCGCCGAGTCGGAGGAGGACTCCTCCTCCTCCTTTGATTGCCCCCTCCCCCAAGCTACTCCCCCCCTATATATACTCCACCCCCCCTCTCTCCTCCCAACCCCAAGCCGCCGCCGCCCCCAAGCAGCAGCAGCAGCCAGCGCGCGCCACCGCCGCCGTCGCCCGCGCCGCCGCCTTACCGCCGCGGCCGCGCCTTGCCGCCCCGCCGCGCCGCGCCGCCGCCGCCGTCGCCCGCGCCACCCTCCCCTCGCCCGGTCGGTTTTTCTAATAAAACCGTTCCGGTTTATTTTTTATGTTTCGGTTTTTTTCAAAACCCTAGATCGGTTTTTTTTCGGTTTTGTTAAATAGCGAGCGTTCGCCTAACCGTTCGTATTAACGAGCGTGATCATCGGTTAGCCTTGGTTAACGAACGTCCGTTCGTTTAACCGTTCGACGTTTTTCTTTTTCGTCGGATTTATTCCGCGATTTTTCCGATCGCGATTTCAGATCCGATCTTCGTTCTAGTTTATCTTCTCGCTCGTTTATCGGAATCAGGTGATTCAAGCGCCTGGAGTTTCGTTTCGAAACCGCCGTTCTGACTAATCCACTTAAACAAGTTTTTGCCACGGTAAAATTTGACCTAGTTTCAACTTGCTAGAACCGAGTTGGTTTCTTTCGTCGTTTGACTTTCGACGCTTTGTTTGGTTTGATTTCTTTTGCAAACCAGAGTTCTTAAGTTGAACTTTCTGGTTATCTCTTATTTGAGTTTTACCTGTGCATTAGATGAGTACTTATTGTATGCTTGTTGTTTGTCTGCGATAGATTACCCGGAGTGCGCCGCTTGTTATTTCGAAGCTCTAGGTTTCGCAGATCCTCAGCAAGGCAAGTAACACTTTGATCATACATTTTTCTGCTACCCAGATTTATTGCATTAGATCAATCCTCAAACACATTGCATGATTAGGATCTAATTAAATTGTGGGATGGGAAGTAGATGAGGTAGTACCTATTACCTGTTTTACTTATGAAACCTTTGGGAGTTACTTCTACGTTTGCTTATGATGCCATGCTATGCTAGTAGACGTGGATTGGGTGAGTGATATCCATGACAGATGTGAGTATTGTTAATCAATGGTTTATCTAAGGTGGCAACTTAAATACACATCTGGGTGGATTGAGGCACCTGGTTTCTATCAGGACTTGCCTGTTTTTCTTCGGACCGCCACCCAGGCTCAAAGGGATCATAAGATTATTCATGCTAGTAACTTCCGTGTGCAGCCACAAGCCAGTATGGGCTCTGGCATAGTTGACTAAGTCGTGCGAACTCTTATAGTGGTGGACTAGCAGATGTAGGGGATGTAGGTGTACAAGTCTACCCATCGTAAGGTGCTAGCGCTTCTGAAAGACTATGTCTCGGTCATCCGTTTCTCAAACACCATGTAGTGCGAGAAACCAAACGGAGGCGATCGAGTCTTGTGGGGAAAAGTGCGCAAACCTCTGCAGAGTGTACAAACTAATCATGATTAGCCGTGTCCCCGGTTATGGACATCTTGAGTATCTAGTATCTGAATATCATGTGAATCTCAACATGTTACTTTCTAAATAATGTTGTGGGGTTATTATTAATGATTACTTTTTAATTGGGATCGGAATGCTGTCAACCATTCTCGATGTTTAACAACCACCATGATAGTTAAATAAATTTATTCCTTTGCAGTAGGGAAAAACTGGCTTTACGCAAAACGGTAACCATAGAGCCTTTCCACCAGCCATACATGCATGTAGTATAGGCTTATCATTCATTACTCTCTATGTGTTACATTGCCAGCATATTCCATGTGCTGACCCGTTTTCGGGCTGCAACTTTCATGTTGCAGACTTTTCAGACGACGAGTAAGGTGCTTTTAGGTCGTGGTTCTATACTCAGTGATGCCGTTGGAGTTGATGGACTCGCTTATCTTCCAAGTCTTCCGCTGTTATCATTATTAGATGGTCTTAAGCCATATTTATTGTAATACGTTCTCTTTGAGACAACGATGTAATAAGTGTGTGATTGCTACTCTATTATAAATCCTTCGAAGTACTGTGTGGTGTCAGCATTACTGATCCAGGGATGACATCTGAGCACAGAGACTTGACCATCTGAGGTCGGGTCGCTACAAATAAACTTACATCGTTCAAGATGTCGTCCAACATGTAGTATTTAAAAAACACACCTATACAAAGTAGATTGTTGATCACGATCTATGAGATCGGGTAATCTCCGATAAGCTCATGAAAGGCTAGGAGTTTGACTTATATGATCCATCCATGGGGTAGCCTTCGCATCCACGTACCACAGCATGTGGTGAAACTCAGGGAGACTGAGTGTAGCTGCTTGTCTAGGTGGATCTTCAAGCTTAAACGGTCTCCAGTGAACTACATGTATATCAAACAGTACAATTGGAACAAAGGTAATACAATTTTCCTATGAGATCTGATGGGGGTTGTTAGATATTATGTTCTTCAACCCACTAAGTTTTGTACCTCAGCTCAGTTAAATTCTAAAATCTCAAACGCAGTTTGACTTTTATACCAGTATATAAGGTGAGTTGTTCTACTGCTCATTGTAGCATGAGAAAATAGAGCAACAAAGCGTGTACTCACTCACTCACTTCACGTCACGTGTGCCCGTCGCATCGTGTTTCATGAATTGAGTTTGAGTTCGAGCTAATGTTATGTGCGTTGTTGGAAGAACTTAATTCTTTTCTTGATGGTCCACTCCTAAGGCATCTCTGCGTGTACATATCAATACTCGAGCTCGTTGTGGACACATTTGCGCTTCTAGATATCTCTTCCACTATGTGTTTGTTGTATCTCTTCAGTCTCCCGTGTGAAAAGATGCACATAATAAAAGCTACGCAGGATAGCCATAACACTAAACAAAAACACATACAAGAGATTTCTTCCACCACGAGTCAATTGCATCCCCTCAGTCTCCCATGCATCTCCTCTATGTGAGAAAATATAGAAGACAGAGGCTACGTAGGATAGACACAACAGTAGACAAGAACACATACACCAACCAAGTTCCTTGTGTTGTGATGCTTCTCCGACGACCCCATCCCGGTGACTGCATGCACAACCATATAGGAGAATGCGCCCTTTGAGAACATGCACCGAGTGAGGGGCGATAATGTTTTTAGGAGCGTCTCGGTGTGAGTGCTCACTTTCAATCGACTACATCCTCCATGACCATTTGCCTGCCTCCACTATAGATGACCATCTCATCGTCACCACCATGGCCGACAACGGTGTTGCATTGGAGTTTCTGGCAAACCCGTATGTTCTGAACCTCTTTCTCTCTTCGCATGTGCACTTTGTCCATATGTGCTAGAGTTTCTAGTTCGTCGTATGTGATTTGCTCTATTGACACACTTGCTACGATGTTAGATTGATTAAGCGTATCCGGAAATTACTTACAATCCTAACAATAAATTCTTCTATGGCACGTAGTAGTATGTACTATTAGAGTCTTTAACATACATGTGAATTTGGTGGGGAAAAAGGATCCTTCTTGTTGCAGGTGGATTCGAGGTGAGCAATGAAGGTGAATAGAAGAATGTATTTTTTTTTACAAAATAAGTATGTATGTGATCGTATGACGTGTTTAATAGCATGCACACTTCTCGTACAGGCTCCGTTTGCTTACCTAAAGCTTGCCTAGGCCTATATGGCACGAAGCTCAAAGCATCCCTTAGATAGGTTCTTGTGGAGCGCCTGAATCGGTTGTTTCCTCAGATGCAGTCTCGTTGCAGTGCAATTTACACCAAAGAGGAGAGCGGGACGTGGCCCAAAGCCTGCATTAGGCTGGTCATAGTGGGAGTAACATAGATAGTAACATAGATGCCACATAAGCAAAAATAATGAGGTGGCAAGTAGTTAATGAGGAGAGAGGCACATAGAGTAACATAATGTGTTACCATCACATAGCGGTTTCCAATGCAAAATGAGTCTACAAAGTAATAAATGAATACACCTATGTTATCACATATATGACACTACCCACTATAGAGGTAGTAACATAGACATAGTAACATATGTATGTTACTACTCTAAGTTACTCCCCACTATGACTAGCCTTACCTACCGCGCTAGGTTAGAAACGCTAATGGCAGTTGAACTTGGTTGGCGGGTCATATAAAAAAAACATTACGCATGTACCATTTGTTCAAGTCTTAGGATTCTTTACCAAAGATGAACATGTATGTTCTGGATAAAAATAATAATTTCAATTCAAGGAAAGAAAATTTCAAGATTATACTTGTTTTTGCTACATGAAAATACGCATGCACATTTGGAACTCGAATGAGCGTCTTTTTCTTAATTTCTGATAAGGCCGGGAAAATAGCTTCTTTTACCGGAGATCACATGCTTCTATGTGTACAAAGCAAAATACACTAGCAATGAGAAAATTATTATGCAATCTCATCTTTATAGTATATTTTTCAAAGAAAAAGGAGATAACACAATACACTAGTATCATATACTCCCTTCGTCTCAAAATAAGTGACTTAATTTTGTACTTACCTTATAAATACTTTTAACTACGAGTAGCCCGAACCAATCTGTCTTTTTGAGCGGACACTTGCTCTCTTTACATGTGCATGGGTCTTTAAAACTAGTTGTTTCCCTGAGGGGCAAGCACTCCGTGCCTCGTCTTACCTCTCTTGTTGGGACAGGCATCCTTTGCTACAGTACAAACGAAAAATATATTTAAAAAGTTCAAAAAAATCTGAATTTTTTTGGCAACAAACATTGATATATTTTTCACATGCGTGCAAATTTTCATGACAAAATGACATTCATGCAGGTCTCGGCAAAAAAACAAAATCGATGCTCCAAAATGCTTCCAAAAACAGTTTTTTTGGAGCATGATTTTGTTTTTTTGCTGACACCTCCACAAATGTCATTTCATCACGAAATTTGGCACGCATGTAGAAAAAACATCAAAGTTTCTTGACAACAAATTTCAGATTTTTTTTGAATTTTTTTACTATTTTTTTCGGATTTTACTGTTCATCCAGGATCACTGATGCCCGGGATCAATTCCTCCGCGTCCCTCGAGCTCACAATAGCACTTTCGCTCTTGTTGCTCTCTCTCTCTCTGTGTGTGTTCTTAGACCAGGGATGAGAAGACAACAGTGCATACCAGCTTCTGACTGCGATTTCTAACTATTTGGGATCAGATTTAGAATATGTTACAGTTGAAGAAAAGATAGATCAAGGTAAGATCTATCATATGCCTATTTTCCTTTACACTTGCACGGTATATGATTTAAGTTTGATTACTTCTTAAGTACGTATTTTCTGTTGTTTTAGTAATTGATTAGCGTTTTGGAGAGGGGACTTGGATAATTCTGGAGTGGATTTTATACATCCAAAGTAATAGAAGAGCTGGCCGTCAATGTTCTAGGTATGCAATGCATGAACTGTTTTTGACATGCATGGTATCGTTTAGTTGTTTGTTGAGCTTGTAATTAACTATGTGATATTGTATTAGCTCGTTCTCATTTGGATTATTTTTTCCCCAAAAACATATGGGGGCCTTAGACATGATGTAGTTGAAGATGTTTCAGATCGATGTTAGTTCTACCTAAGGTATTTTTTGTGTGGACATGCAAGATGATGTTAGTGTTGCCATTAAAACGTAATTAGCTACTCCCCGATCCATATTAATTGTCACACCTTTAGTACAACTTTAGTATAAAGTTTTACTAAAGCTGCGACAATTAATATGAATCGAAGGGAGCAATCCAGTATTAGTTTTGCAGGATTTAGACTAGGAACTTATACATGAAGTGTTCGAAGACATTGTAGCTCGGTGTTAGTTCTTTGAAATGCACAGGCACCATCTTAGCACGTCATGTTAGTTTTTATACTTTATACTTTTGCCCACTTTAATATTATATGGTTACCCAACTCTTGAACGCCATCAAAGAAATGATTTGAATACCTTTTCACACAATGTGTACATATTAATTCCATGAATGGAGAATATAGGAGTAGTTAACGTGATTCTACACTCTGCATGGGATTAGCATAGGTAAAGGATGTCATCGAAGGTACAAAAAATCAGAAGTTTCAGATCATTCTATGATTAATAGCAGCTTATTAAAATATTGAGGATAACCAGAAAATATTGAGAAAAAATTAGCCTCCCATCACAAACGTTACAACTCCTAGAATTGGCATTCCCAGTCCAACAAGAATATATACCTATTGAGATGGCCAAAAGATAAATCATTAGAGAATACATATATGGGGTCAAATAGCATGTGCGGTAGAAAATAAAAGAAAATCTCTTAAAGTTCCGACGGTAAAGACTGATATCTATGGTTGAAATAAAAATTGAGATAATAACAATAAATGCATAGTACTCTCAATCCCCATTCAACTAAGGCATAGCCTAGGGGTGGGGAGGGGTTGATGCCTTCCCACCCACCCAAGTTCAAGGCATGATACTTGCAATTTGGGTTTATTGCATCAATTATACTGTAAGGGTTCCTTACGGTCTTTCTATCAAAAAAAAATCCTCATTTCTTTGGCTTCTACATGGAAGTTCACATCTATATCTATATCTATACCTACTATTAAAGGGAATAGATATTCTTAGTTTGGTCCGCTTTGTTTCGTCCGGTTTTGAGTATTTTTACATGCACTATTCTTTTAGTTTTTTTTCTTTGGACAAACATACGTGCAAACAAAGAAAACCGGGACAATACAAACGAAACCAGGACATACCTTTAAAGGAAACTTAACTGAAACAAAAGCGAAGTGGCCGGCCTCACGTCGTAACTTGACCCAAAAAAATATACACGGGAGTCCGAACTAGCTACGAGCTGCAGGGTGCCGGCTAGCTTGATTCTTCCCTAGCTAAACATATGAGTACATGTAAGCAGGCTGGTGGATCGATCCGGCGGCGACTACATGACTGCATTAATTGCTCCCTGAGAACTTGCACGTGATTCAACAAACAGGTGCACAACCCTAGCTTCAATGAGTCAAGTTAGTGTTTTGTTAATAGCTGTTGATCTTTATTTTTCTGCTCTTCCTAGCCGAGCGTCCATGCATCAGGTTTTCATAGCTAAACTGACTACACAATAAGTAACTGTTCTACAATGTGGAGAAAATGAGGTATTTCCATATTCGTACAACTCTATTGTTTTCGCCGGCTCATGTATTTATATCTGACATGATATGGATTTTGCATAACTCGAAGTGTGCTAGAGAAATATTTTGCAAGGATTGAGATCCTCTCAGTGCAATGCAGATTGGCATGCATGTTACCTTTCTTTGTTCATCTTCAACGAGAATTACTTTTTTTTGTTCATCTTCAAGGCCAAAATCATATTATTATTTTCATCGTGCTTTCAGGAAAACTGAAACTTACTTATGCTAATTTGCATATCTTGGTATATGCAAAGGAGTAACAGAACAACTACCCGTGCAAGCTCACATTGATCCATTAAGGTTAGCTTTTCTATAGTATTGATTGTTGAATAGTCATGCAGAGTAGCCTTTTGCATAGATGGTGAAAGCACCCAATTTTTATTCATCTGGGAATAATTGATGCGCATCATAAATCAAATCATCGCTTATGTCTTAGGCCGTCTTTAGGCTTAAATCACCACTTGCTTACTGGGATAGGAGAGTGAGGTGTACAAACATATTTAGGTGGCACTTTTGGATGTTATTATGCCATGATGATAGTCGCTTCGATGGACAGTGGGCATAATAATTTCTCTCCTGTTGCAATGCACGGGCATATGTGCTAGTAATATACCTTATAGAAAGTGTCGATGAACTTCATTATATTTGAGCTCCGTGTCATGCTGCCGCTCCATCCTCACCGCGCCATACCGCCCATTTCCCTATACGCGGATGATGTCATCCTCTTTTGCCACCCCGCGCCCGGCGACAACACGGCGGTAAAGGAAATCTTGCGCCTCTTTGGGCGCGCATCGGGGCTCCAGGTGAACTTCCAGAAGAGCGCCGCGGCACTGATCCGTGGCGAACCCGAAGACGCTGCCCATGTCGTTGAGCACCTGGGGTGCCCCATCGTCGACTTCCCGATCACTTATTTGGGCGTCCCACTCACGCTGCGTCGCCCCACCGCCGCCCAGCTCCAGCCTGTCGTCGATAAAGTGGCTGGGAAGCTGCCCTCCTGGAAGGCCTGGCTCATGAACAAGGCTGGCCACCTGGCCCTTGTCAAAGCCGTCCTGAGCGCAATCCCCATCCACCAGCTCCTCGTGCTCGCGCCGCCAAAAAAGACTCTCAAGCTACTCGAGAAGATCGAGCGAGGTTTCCTTTGGGCTGGCCGCGCTGATGCCAATGGTGGCAACTGCCATGTTAACTGGAGGCGCGTCTGTCATCCAATCCAGCTCGGGGGCCTTGGCGTGCATGACCTAGAGCGCATCGGACTTGCCCTGCGCACGCTCTGGCTTTGGCTCAGCCGCGACGGCGCTGACAAGGCGTGGCACGGCCTTGACCTGCAGTTCTCGCACGAAGAACGGGCTTTCTTCTTCGCGCCACGACCATGGTGATTGGGAATGGGCTGCCCGCCCTTTTTTGGGAGGACCGATGGATCAACGGCCGCGCCGCTAGTGAGATCGCGCCTCTCCTCTACGCTTGCATCCCCAAACGACACCGCAAGTCCAAAACCGTCGCCGAAGGCCTACACGGAAACCAATGGGCCACCGACATCCATGGCACGATTGGCATCCCGGAGATCAGCGAATACCTCTGCCTTTGGCGCCTGATTGCCCAAACCAACCTCAACGACGCGCCGGACTGCCTTCGCTGGAAATTGACCAAGAATGGGGCGTACTCGGCCAAGTCCGCCTACCTCGCCAACTTCCACGGCTCCACCCATTGCCAGGCTTGGAGGCTGACCTGGAAGTGCTGGGCGCCACCACGGGTGCGTTTCTTCCACTGGCTTACGAACTTCGACCGCTGCTGGACTGCCAACCGCCTCGCGCGCCGTAACCTGCCACACCCGCCCTGCTGCCCGCTCTGCGATCAGGCCCCAGAGACACTGCATCACCTCCTCCTGGGATGCCCCTTCACTCGACAGGTGTGGCACGAGGTCATCTCATGGCTGCGCCTCCCTTGTCCGCCGCCTAACAACGATGACACGCTTCACGACTGGCCAAACGAAACACGCCCAAGCCGATGCACGAGGGCCTCGCTTCCGCCACCCTGCTCGTGCCATGGATGATTTGGAAACATCGCAATAGCTGCGTATTTGAGAGATCGCCCTTCAGTCACCTCCCTGATCGCCACGATCAAGGCCGAGGCTGCACTTTGGGCCAGAGTAGGGGCCCTAGGCCTCTGCGTCATCCTGCCCCAAACCTGGGATGTTCATTAATGCTCCTGTACATGCCTTGTAACTCGCCTCCTAGGAGGATTGTAACAAACCCCCTCTTTTCAATACAATGACACGCATATCTTCTGTGTTTTCTCGAAAAAATAAATAGGCACCTAGGCACCTCATCTTGCACTACTTAAGCACCTTTCATCATAATAGTATCCTTTCAAGTTAATGCATGGCATCATGATAGATAAAAAATAACTTAATTTTTGTATCTGATATGTATCTTATCAGGTCATGTGATATTTGAGAAAGTAATAAGGGACAAACTTAGAATATCTAGATATCTACAGAGGTGACAGGAAATGAATCATTAGAGGATATTTATGAGGTCAAAGAACAATGTGTTGCAGAAAATGAAAGGAAAATGCTAAAAATTTGACAAGAAACTGGTATCTAGGGTTGAACTAAAAATGGAGATGATGTTAAATATTAATACAGGAATACTACCCGGTAGTCCAGTTTCTTGATTTCTACATGGCAGTTCACATAATATTCTAAAAGAAAAGCATTGGTGAACTTCTTCATTATATTCACAACAGTATTAAATAGGCCCATGAGCACCATCTCCTTCCACCACTTAAGCACCTGTTACCATACTATCCTTTCAAGTTAATGTATAGCATCATGATAGCAAAAGGTTAACCTAATTTGTTTATCTGATACAAAGTTCATAGTGTCATTCATATTTGAGCAAGTAAGGAAGCACCTTAAAATATGTTGTGATGTGTGCATTTTAGAATAAGTTTCCCTTGTGATTTTTTGATCGTTATTGCCCATGAACTTGCCATCCTCAATTACAATCTTATTCCACACTAAACCTTCTTTAATTGACTAGCGTGTTCCTCTACTATAAATTTGGGGATGTGGAACAGCTTCCATAGGTCTGAAGTCTAATTGCAACAATGTAATGAATATGTTTTATTCAGAAGCAAAGGGCAGTGCAGTATGGTATCCACTTGCAATTTGTAGAACAGATAATGGTTCACATAATATTATGCCTGAGTACCTCAGTAATTCTGTCTACAAAAAGTACCTCATTAATCAGGTAGAGATTGCCTCAGTTGCCTTTTATTAAAAAATACTCACAATATTCGTGTCTTCACACGCCGATTGGAACTTAACATCCTCTTCAAAATTAAAGCTTTCAGCACAATCACTGGTCTTGAAAGTTGATCTCCTTTACTTCTAAAACAAAAAACGAATATTTATAAAGTGAAAAGTAATAAAAATAATAATTCTTCATAAACTTGTGCACTACTTTGTAATCAATGGTGGACCCACCATTGGGGCAAGTAGGGCCGGACGACCGAGGTCTCAAGTGGCGGAGCAGGGTAATCCCCTGTCCAGCGACCAGCGGGTGCATCGACATCAATCTCTGTTGCCGACTTGCCGTCCATCGCCCCAGCAAACCACAGTTTCTGGGTCGGACACTGTCCGTAATGATATTATAATATCATCCCCTTTAACATCATATTTGCATTCTATTGTGCAGGAAGAAACAATGAAAAGAAAAGGTGGGCCACATAGCAAGGAATGTGAGAAACCTGCCAAGATGGTTAAGACCAATCAAATATGCAATCCAACAAGGTGATCCGTTACTAATCATGAATCTTTTATTAGTGGTATCACAAGAATGTTATAACTAAAAATGCAACAACTCCCGTTAGGCACATGTGGGTTCGTAATTGATTTTAGCTTGGACAGGGAAAATGATATTTTAATTTATTATCTCATTGATGTGAATTCAGACAATCAACAAAAATGGCAAGATTAGAAAGGAGAATCAAACTTCAAGCAAAGAAAATGAGACAGACTTCGATCATAAATGGAGAAGTGCCAGACTGTGCAACTATACTAGAAGAACAACTTCTGATCCATGTGAAGTAAGCAAATCTTCAGAGTTTTGACCTTATGTGTATTATCAACAATTTGGTTTAATTACTTCTCTGAATTCAATTGCTAAACTTTATCATTAATGATGCACGACTGCTACCACAGTATACTGGAAACAACATTATATAGCTTGCTTCTGCTTTGCACATCAATTCTGCTATCTATGTACTCAAATCTTTCAAAGCTTACAAAAATCCCTTCATTAACTCGGCGGATTTGATGTAGTAAAATTTGATCTTAAACATTTTACTGTAAACAAATGCTTATAATGCCCGGTCGCCCATGCATTTCCATATCTTCAGGTGCAGCTAATTTAAATTGCTCTATTAAATCACAAAAACATGTTACAATTGGTTCTGACTGTAGCTACGAAGTATGTTTTTTAAACAAAAGAATCATGATAGCACATATCCATGGACTATGGTTAAACTAGTAAGGTACACGTGCATTGCACGCATGAGATTTGGTAACCAAATTATGAATAAATACCACACTATAACATGTAAGCTTTGAGTCATATATGCATGATGTAGATGTTCGTTTAATTTTGATAGTTCATCTCATCCAAAATCAAATAGTTTTATAAAAAAATCTGTTTTAAGATCCATGGAATTGTGCATTTTAAAGCATAAAGTAAAAACAAAAAGTGACAATTCATTTAAAAAATGGTTTGGGCAATTAAGATATGGAAGATTCTAGAACAAAGGAGAAGTGCTTGTGTTTTGAGGTTTGTGCATTATGCTTAAGTTCAACCATGGAGTCTTCTAGATTGTACATGTGGCAGAATCTGGTGGAATGTGGATGATATCCAACGGCCAGTAGTGCTCGGATTTGTCATCTCTGTACCGTCGGATTGGCTTCATCCAACGACCAACTTCCAAAGTTATTCGCACACTATATAGGGGTATAGAAACAAAAACTGTGGCAAAAAAACATTGTTGGATTGCCACAAGGAACCATGTCCTGTACAGATGTGTATTGCTTATGCCAGAAATTCCATCTCTTATTTCTACTAAATGGCATTTATGTTTATGCAGGGACAAAGCTAAAGAGGCAAGATTGTATAGGAAAAGAAAAATACAAAGCAAGAGGGTTGCAGAACCAGCAACAGAAAATGAAGTAATGATCGGCCAGGCTGGTAAGACTACAAGGTAAGTAACAAGAAAATACAGTCAACATCTAAAATTTGGACATTCATGAACCTGATATTTCTGGTATGCACGTGTACAGGACTAAAAGTAACAAAAGGTGTACTACATCAAAGTCAAGGAGAAACAAAAAAACACCAGATATGTAAGCTCTATTAAGTTTGTTTTATTAGTATGAACGAGAACATACATTACTAATATAAAATTTGATGCTAAATTCAGAAACTTGAACAGGACATCGGAAAGGACTGATATGGAAATTTGGAACTTCGGAGAACCAAGCTGCAAGTGTGAACGATATGGTGCAATTTTCTGGTACGAAGAAAGAACTTCAGGTAGAGCGAGAAGGATGCCATCTTTCGGACTATGTTGCCAACAGGGCAAGGTCGATTTGCCACCATTCAGAGAGCCGCCGGCTTACCTTACGAAATTGCTAAGGAAAGACAACGGAAAGAGGTCAAAAAACTACATGCAAAATATCAGATTGTACAACTCCATGTTCGCTTTCACGACAATGGGAGGAAAGGTAGACACAGAAATAAACAATGGCGGTGGTCCTTGTGTTTTTAGAATGAATGGGCAAAACTACCACAGAATAGGTACTCTACTACCTGAAGGTGAAGATAAACCACGCTGGGCACAGTTGTATATCTATGACACCGAAAATGAGGTAAAAAACAGGATTAATGCGTCAACATCAGAAGATAAAAGGGAGTCAATAGATCCTCACATCGTCGAGGGCCTTAAAAATATGCTGGATAGAGATAATATACTTGCAAAAACATTCAGAATGGCAAGGGACAGATTCGAAGAAGGTGACTATCACAACGTGAGATTAAAACTAATCAATAAGCGACGCACAGATGGAAGACGGAATGACATGCCATCTGCAACTGAAGTTGCAGCCTTGATTGTGAATGATACGGCAGAAAATAGAGAAGGACGGGATATCATTGTTCAGTACAGAGACACAAGGCCGAGAAGAATATCACAGAAGCATCCAAAATTCATGGCTATGCAGTATCCACTATTGTTCCCCTATGGAGAAGATGGGTACAGAGAAAATATACCCTACATATTAAAAGAAGGTGCAAAATGCAAGAGAAAGCATGTAGCAATGCTGGAATACTATGCGTATCGTATACAACAACGTACTAACCAATCGATGCACATGCTGATGTGTGAAAAGCTTACATTGCAGTTCATTGTGGATGCCCTTGCATGCATTTTGCAGTATAGGCTAGACTGGATCAAAACACATCAAGGAAACCTAAGAACGGAATTATATGCTGGCTTGCAGGACACAATAGATAGAGGAGATACAAGGGCTGACCAAGTAGGAAAGAGGATACTACTGCCATCCACCTTCACAGATAGCCCTAGATACAAAGCACAAAACTTCCAAGATGCTATGGCAATATGTCGGTGGGCTGGATACCCAGACCTATTTGTGACATTCACGTGCAACACAGCTTGGCCGGAGATTCAAGCTATGCTACAGGAAGTAGGCCAAACAGCATATGAAAGACCTGATATTGTTGATCGAGTGTTCCACATAAAGCTCAAGGAGTTCATGAGAGACATAAGAGAAAGGGGATACTTTGGAAAAACACTTGCAAGTAATATACCCTACTGACTTGATCACTCCTGTTATTTAGTTTTCTATACCAAAATAACTAATGATATTTTCTAAATTGTAGTTATATACACAATAGAGTTCCAAAAAAGGGGCCTCCCACATGCCCACATAGTCATATTCCTCGACAAAAAAGAAAAGAAACACAAGTATCCTGAACCATCAGAGGTTGATAGGGTAACTTGTGCAGAGATCCCAGACAAGGACATTGATCCAGAAGGATATGCAGCTGTTGAAAACTACATGATACATGGGCCATGTGGTGCAGCCAACACAAAGTCACCATGCATGGTCGATAACAGATGTATAAGAAAGTTCCCAAATTATATAACAGCAATACCACCGTCGATGAAGATGGATACCCAGTATATAGAAGACGAGACAATGGAAGATACATACAGAAAGGGAAAGTAAAGTTGGATAACAGATACGTAGTCCCATACAATAGAAATCTACTGGTCAAATATCAAGCACACATAAATGTCGAGGCGTGCAACAGATCTCTATCAATAAAATACCTTTTTAAATACATAAAGAAAGGTGATGACCAAGCCACAACGCTAATAGAAAACAACAAGATCAAGAGGTACCTAGAGTGCACATATATATCAGGGAATGACGCGTGTTGGAGAATATTTCAATTCGAAATGAACTTCAGAGATCCCTGCGTCGAAAGGTTGCCTTTCCACCTGGAGAATGAGCAACATGTCATTTTCTCAGATTCTACAGATTTAACAAAGATAGTAAGAAAAGAAAGAGTAGGAATCACTAAATTTACACAGTGGATGGAAACAAACAAGATGTGTGAAGAAGCCAGAGAATTAACATATGCAGAGTTCCCATCAAAATGGGCATGGAAGAAGAAAGAGACGAAGTGGAGCAAAAGGAAGAAAGGAAGATCAGTTGGAAGAATATATTGTGCCCATCCAGCAACTGGAGAAAAATACTACATGCGAATGCTACTTAACGTCAAAAAAGGATGCACATGTTTCGAAGACATCAGAACAGTAAATGGAGTTGTCCACACATCATACAAATCTACTTGCGAAGCACTAGGATTCCTCGATGACGACAAAGAGTGGCTTGAGTGCATCAATGAGGCATCAAACTGGGCGACTGGCAACCAGCTAAGACAACTATTCGCAACAATCTTATGCCACTGCGAAGTCACAAGCCCGAAAAATATGTGGGAATCATGCTGGGAAGTTCTAAGCGAAGACATGGAGTATAGACAGAGAAAACTCTTGAACCATCCTATACTTTGCCTCACAGCTTCACAGAAGCAAGGAAACACCTTGGTGGAAATAGAGAAGTTAATGAGACAAGCTGGAAAGACACTTCAGGAATACCCCGGAATAGAACTTCCAGATTCTTCAGAAATAAAAGAACTTGGAAACAGACTACTCAATGAAGAGATTAACTACAACAAAGAGGAGCAAAAAGAAGAGCATTCAAGGATCTTTGGTAGTCTGAACTCTGAACAACGTCATGCATTTGACTCAGTAATGGAATCAGTTGACAAAGATTTGGGAAAACAAATATTTGTGGACGGATATGGTGGGACAGGTAAGACATATCTGTGGAAGGCAATCACAACAAAGCTGCGTTCCGAAGGCAAGATAGTACTAGCAGTGGCGTCATGTGGTATTGCAGCTCTGCTTCTACAGGGAGGTAGAACAGCACACTCGAGGTTCCACATCCCCCTAATCCTTACAGAAGAGTCAACATGTCACATCAAACAAGGTTCACACTTGGCAGACCTACTAAAGAAGACGTCGCTGATACTATGGGATGAGGCTCCAATGGCAAACAAGATATGTTTTGAGGCGCTAGACAGGACTCTAAGGGATATATTAAGGCATAAAAATGTCAACAGCAGCAAGAGACCATTCGGTGGCATGACAGTGGTTCTAGGAGGGGACTTCCGCCAGATCCTTCCTGTTATACCAAAGGGAAGAAGACACAACATAGTCACTGCATCCATTAAAAGGTCATATCTTTGGAAGCACTTTCACATATTGAAGCTAACAAAGAACATGCGACTCAACTGCACAACACATGATGAATCAGAGAAACAACGGGTAGCAGAATTTGCAGAGTGGATTCTGAATATTGGCGACGGAACAAATACATCATCAGAAGGTGAGGAATTGATAAAAATACCAAGTGACATACTACTGAAGAAAGGAAATGATCCAAAAAAAACAATTGTGGAAAGCATATATCCAAATTTGCAGGAGAGGTATCGTCAGCGAGAATTCTTAGAAGAAAGAGCAATATTATGTCCAAGGAACGAAACAGTTCGCGATATAAATGAGTATATAATGGATCAGCTACAAGGTGAAGAGAAAACTTATCTAAGCTACGACACGGTATGCAAAGCAACATCCTTAAATGCACAAACAGAACTGTTATATCCAACAGAATTCCTAAACAGCTTACCATTCCCTGGAATCCCAAATCACGAGCTAAAATTAAAAGTTGGCATACCTGTGATGCTCCTACGTAATATCAACCAAGGTGCTGGGTTATGCAATGGTACAAGGATGACTATTATTCAACTTGGAAGAAGATTCGTCGAAGCACAGATAATAACAGGAACACATGTGGGAGAAAAGGTGTATATTCCAAGAATAGTCATGTCACCAACTGAATCAGCGTGGCCGTTCATTCTAAAAAGGAGACAGTATCCTATATCAATATGTTTTGCTATGACTATCAACAAAAGCCAGGGTCAGTCTCTAAACAAGGTAGGACTATATCTGCCTACACAAGTTTTCACACATGGACAGCTATATGTAGCATTCTCAAGAGTCACAAAAAGAGATGGACTGCGCGTAATGGTAAATGATGAAGATAGCAATGAGGATGATGTCGTCAAGAACATAGTCTATAAAGAAATTTTGTAAAGGTATGAACAAATAACACAGTTTCAGCATGATGCTTCTTCGACAAGATGAGGCTACTGGCCTATTACATAAGAATAAGTACATATATAAAAATTTAGTATGCTGCATACTATCCTGAAAATAAAAACTGACTTATCTATGCTAACATGATATGGCAGGACGAATATGGTCTACTACCGTGCAGAAGTATTGGAACATGCATTGACATTTGGTGGAAATAGTTCCTTAATACTAAACATCGACAATCTATATTATGTGATATCTGATGCTTGAACCTTATTATATATTACAAACCAGTAGTGAGAGCATCCGCACATCCTTATATTTTATATGGAGAATGCAATCAGACCTGTTTTCATATTCAGTTGCTAAATTTTAATTGGTCTTTGGGAAATACTAAAAATATAGCTAATCACAAATACACTAATTATTTCTTAAGTTTATTTAATATTATAATGAGGGTAGGCGGGGCTAACACTGCCAATGCCAGTCCCAAGCCTGGAAAAAAGTGGAGGAGGCATAAACAAATTACCAATACGCCTTAAGCAGGCGTAAAAATGCAAAGCTGAAGCCGGGTTGCCGCTGTCGAGGATGAAGACGGCTTTTCGGGCTGCATCGCTTTGGGACAGCGGCAACGCCATCCGGTTCAGGACTTCGAGACGACAAAACGCCCCAGGAACCGCACATTCGCACAGGATCAAAGCTAACTCATCGCCTTCAGGAATGCTGACAGCAAATGTATCGTCGATTTAGACGAGCTCGCGTCCTCCCTCGCACAGCTGCTACTCAGGTGCTGCTACTCCGTCCCCGTTGACTGGGTAGGGAGATCGACAAGGCGCGCAGGGAGCCAAAAGAGTCACCATAGAAGGCCACCCCATAGCAGTACATCCGACCTGAGCCGCGGAGTGCGTGCAAGTGAGGGCCATCAAGAAAGAAAACCAGGGGAGCTTCGGAGTGATCCTCACGCGGTGGATCCGAGCTGGATCGGCGACTTCCATGGCTGGGAGCTACTGAAAAGAGTATCTTCAGCGGGAGCCCCTAAAGGCCAAGACTAGGGGCTGGTCCCTACTTTTTCAAGCCCAAACAAGGAACCCAACTCAAGCAATAGCCCCTACTTGTCTAATCTCTCCATTTGCACATAATCTTTATTTGTACTCTATTTGACACCACAACAATTCAAATTATGAATTTTTAATGCGTAGTATTTTTACAAGTTGAAAAAAGAATAGCATGCAAACTAGAATTGGGAGATATAATTTGATAATGACCACAACAAGGAACTTTATTAAAAGCATACAGATGGCCAAGACTAAACATGATGAGCTGAATCCTCCCGATTAAGATTTAGCAAAAAAAAGGAGCATCAGAATTCACATAAGAAGAACATTATAGCTGAAACAGAAAAGGGAACATCAGAATTCACAGGACACTATAGATGAATGAGAATTAGAGCATCTGATTTGCGCGTCAAAGCAATTCAGATTGCTAACTAAACAATACACAGGCAAAGTGCCATCAGGTGCCTAGTGCGTAGGTGTGAACTGACAATATCCACACAGGCAAATGTATTCTAGGATGTTTTATGTTCAGGCTGATATCTAATTTGATAAAAAAATAAAAAACTTGTGTGAATAAATATCAATTGAAATTTGTATGTGATTGACTCCAACAGAAGAGAAATGCTGAAATTTTCACAGATAAGTTCTGTTTCAAACCAAAAATAAAATGAGGCATAAAACCAAGAGTTAGTTACACAAAACCACAACTTCAGGATAACTTATAACACTTTACCACAACATTTGAGTTTTTTAACACAAAACCACAACTTCGCGGCAACTTATAACACTTTACTACAACTTTTGAGTTTTTTAACACAAAACCACAACTGCTGGCCTAATTCTCAACATTGAGCCCAAATCTATCGGTCAACTTCTTTTAACAGCCAATCTGAATGATTGGGCCCACATGTCAGGCTCTAGGCGACAAGTTCCTTCTTCGTCTGGCGCACTCCGCCCAACCATGTTGTCGTCTGGACAACCGCAGCTAGCACATGCACTATACCACGCCGTGCATAGACAAGGCTCTTGCCTTGTGCTCCACCGCCGTAGAGACGCGCTCGTCCTCCCCAGGACCTCTCTGTCTAGTTCGTGCGCCCCGCCCGTTCATGCCATAGTCCGGACGGGCGCTGCCAGCACATCCGTGCTGCCATGTTGTGCACAATCAAGGCTGCCACCTCATGCTTAAGGACCACTGCAACATGCTCGTCCTCACTGATTACGACATCGAGATCATTTTGGAACTCCACCGCCAACGACAGTGACATGCGGGCGCGGCTTTGCGACACTAGGAACCTCGCCATTGAGGACACTTGGAGTGATCGTCCTGTGACAGAATTTTGACCACCCCAACAACACCCAGCTCCCTGCTCAATGCGTCTGTGGAGTTCATAGCACCGGTACGGGATGGCAAGAGGAGGAAATGGTAGGCCACATCGGAGATGCGTCCTAACATGTGGGCCCAATCAATCAGATTGTATATTAAAAGAAGTTGACTGATAGATTTGGGCTCAATGTTGAGAATTAGTTCAGAATTTGTGGTTTTGTGTTAATAAAACTCAAAAGTTGTGGTAAAGTGTTATAAGTTGACCTGAAGTTGTGGTTTTTTGTTAAAAAACTCAAAAGTTGTGGTAAAGTGTTATAAGTTAACCTGAAGTTGTGGTTTTGTGTAATTAAAACTAAAACCAAATAGGTGAAGGCATTGCTCCTGCTGCTGGCTCCTTATCACACACGCAGATCTTTAATTGCCTACTGCCGTTACAACTTTAATTGCAACTTGCAAGGAGCTGATGACTCACTAATCCCTCCCTCTGGGTACTGCAGATCATGATCTAAGCGAGCCGGTGCTGCTTGAGATCATGCATGGGATCAAGTCAGTCCCAAGTTCTCGAGTAGTACAGTACAGCTAGTAGCCTGCTGCACATTACTACTGCCAAGCATTTTACCTTCGAGCATACTACACTAGTTTAAACTGAGATGGAACCACGAACGCTTGTCAATCTAGCACTTACAGTTTCGTGCTCCTCGCCTCCTCGGCCGTGCGACGTCACAGCAGAGGCATCTTGGATGACGCGGCCGCTGCGGGGAGGCGGCAGTCCGCAACTCTCGGAGCCGCTCGAGTTCATGCGGAGGAGCTCCCGGCGGATGAGACTTGACACGAAGGAGCTCGGATTGGGCCGGACTCATCGGGGGAGAGGCACGAAATGATGGTCAAGGGGATGAGGAGCTCCGGGTGCCGACGGGGGCTGCGAATATGCGCCGCCGGAGGAAGGCGCCGCCCTCGACGCGCCGCGGTAGGCCTGACAGGTCCTAATTACTGTCGATCGCGCATAGCAAGAAAACAGAGTAAAAACAGCGAGATTTAGTAGCGAAATCGGAATCGATTTAGGATTGGATCTAGAACGCGTAAGCTAGGGTTGCCAGTCGAAACACGGCGGTTCAAGGGCCAAGCCCAGAATGATCCAGAATACCCTCTCCACAAGCCGGAGGAGGGCTTAAAAAGAGAAGGAGCAGGTGAAAAGGGAGACAGCGACATGTTCAGTTACAGAGCTGCGGTAAAGTTTGAAAAAGGCGTTACAACGGTCTGAGCCGCACATCTAGAGATCTACGGTGGAGAGTGCTTCACTCCAGCGCGAAACGGTACTGTTGCTCTTCCAGCTGTTGTCGCGGTTGTCTCTGTCCTGACAATCCCCCCCCCCCCCCTTAAGAACAGACTTGCCCTCAGGGCTGGAAACTGGGAAAAACTTTCTGTATGAAAGCTGCGTCCTCCCAAGTAGCCTTGTCAGTGGGGAGGTTGATCCATTTGATCAGCCACTGCACCACTGGTATGCTTATGTCACCTTGAACTCGTGGTACCAGTTTGCGTTGCAATACTGCTTCAGGTTGTATGAGAATGTGCCCCTCATCATCCAACAGAGGTAATTTCGGGTTAGGAATTGCCTCAGGCCCAGGTGTTTCTTGAGCTGACTGATATGGAATGTTGGGTGGAGTTTGCAATCAGCAGGCAGAAGGAGTTTGTAGGCTACTGCTCCAATTTTCTCCAGAACTTTAAAAGGCCCATAGTATTTAGAGTGGAGTTTCAAGTGTTTGTGAATGCTGAGACTTGTGTGTTTGTATGGTTGTAACTTGATGTAGACCATATCCCCCACTTCAAGTTGCTTGTCAGATCTTTTCCTATCTGCAAAGTGTTTCATCCTTTCTTGTGCTTTCAACAAGTTGTCCTTTATCTGCTGAGCAATTGTGTCCCTGTCCAGCTCAGCTTGTGTGTCTTCCCCCTCTGGTGGTGGAAGCATGAGTTCAGCAATGAGTGGAGGTGGCTTTGCATATAGAGCCTGAAAAGGAGTCATGTTGAGGGAAGTGTGGAAACTTGTGTTATACCACCATTCAGCCATAGATAACCACTTGTGCCATTTCTTGGGGTGTGCAAAAGCCATGCATCTCAAGTAATTTTCCAGGCATTGGTTCACTCTTTCTGTCTGTCCATCAGTTTGTGGATGATAGGAGGTACTAAGGTGTAGTTTCACTCCCATTCTGGTGAACAGTTTCTGCCATAGTTGGCTGGTAAAAATCCTATCTCTGTCAGTCACCATGACAGTAGGAAGACCATGCAATTTAAAGATGTTGTCTGTAAATGCTTGTGCTACAATTGTCACATTGATGGGGTGTTTGAGTCCAATGAAGTGGGCATATTTTGTGAACCTATCAACCACCACAAGTATGAGGTCCTTATTGTCAGAGACAGGTAATCCTTCCACAAAGTCCATGGAAATGTGTGTCCATGCAAAATCAGGGACAGGGAGAGGTTGCAGTAGTCCAGGAGAAGGAAGGTGGTGAGCTTTGTTGATCTGACATACAGGGCACTGCTAAACAAATGCTTTTACTGCTTGTCTCATTCCAGGCCAGGAAAACAGTATTTTTAACCTGTGATAGGTAGCTCTTTCTCCTGAATGTCCTCCTAATTCTGAGGTGTGAAAAGATTGCAAGAGGGAAGACCTCAACTCATTGTTATTTCCAATGAGAATCTTTCCTTTATACCTTAAAACTCCACTAGTTAAGGTATAAGGAGGGTGTCCTGTAGGATCAATAGCCAGTTCAGCTATTAAGTCAGAACACTTCTGGTCATTTTTGTAACTGTTGACCACTTCTTTTATCCATACAGGCACTGCAGCAGTAGTGGATATGGTTTGTAGAGCATATTTAACTCTGGATAGTGCATCAGCTACTTTGTTTTCTTTTCCCTTCTTGTATTCCACTGTAAATTTGTAGCCCAATAATTTAATAAGCAGCTTGTGTTGTATTCCTTCAGTTAACTTCTGTTCCTGGATATGTTTAAGACTTTGCTGGTCAGTTCTGATGATTATGGAAGAGGAGGCAAAGTAATGCTTCCACTGTTTTAGGGCTTCAATGATGGCCAATGCCTCCTTGTCATAAGTGGATCATCCAGCTGCTTTAGGGCCCAGTGATTTACTGAGAAAAGCTATGGGTTGCCCTTTTTGCATCAAAACTGCACCAATTCCATAGCCAGAAGCATCTGCTTCTAACACAAATGGAGAGGAGTAATCAGGTAATGCAAGGACTGGAGCTTGTGTCATGCAAGTTTTTAACATTTGAAAAGCTTGTGCTTGCTGGTCAGACCAGGTGAAAGCATCTTTCTTTAGTGTATTAAACAGGGGTCTGCACACAACTCCAAAATTCTTAATGAACCTCCTGTAGTACCCTGCTAATCCCAGAAAACTTCTGAGCTGAGTTACATTTCCTGGTGTGGGCCATTGGGTAATTGCCTCCACTTTAGCAGGATCTGTTGACACTCCTTCAGCAGAAATTACAAACCCCAGATATTCCACTTTCTCCTGTGCAAACATGCACTTAGACATTTTAGCATACAACTGGTGATCTCTAAGGGCTTTGAGAACCATCTTTAGGTGCTTCAGATGCTCTTTATAGGATTTGCTGAAAACCAGGATGTCATCAAAGAAAACCAATACACAAATCCTTAAATATGGCCCCAAAACTGAGTGCATCAGTTGGTGGAAGGAAGGTGGTCCATTGGTCACTCCAAAAGGCATAACAAGGAATTCATACAGGCCCATATGTGTACTAAAAGTAGTTTTCTCAATATCCTCTAATTTCATTCTGATCTGGTGGTAGCCACTCCTTAGATCAATTTTAGTGAAAATTGTTGCTCCATGAAGCTCATCTAAGAGGTCTTCAATCATAGGAATAGGATATTTGTTCTTGATGGTGTAAGCATTCAACTTCCTGTAGTCCACACACAGTCTCCAAGTGCCATCTTTCTTCTTTACAAGGATTGCTGGAGAGGAATAAGGACTACTGCTCAGTCTGATAATTCCTTTCTGTATGATGTCTTTGATTATTTGTTCCATAGCATCTTTCTGTTTAGGGGGCATCCTGTAACATCTTTGATTAATGACAGGAGCTCCAGGCTCAAGGTTGATTGCATGATCACAAGATCTTTTGGGTGGAAGACTTGTAGGTTCTTGAAACACATCCTGAAATTCAGTAAGAAGTTCAGATATTTTGGAAGTGTGTTTCTGAACTTTTCAGTGTCCAGGCTGACAGGCTGCATGTAACGCCCCAGATGTAACTTGCCATATTTGTAATCCAACTCTTGCCATTTTCGGCTATGTGTTATGATATTCCCTCCGTGGTTGGGTTCTCTCCTTTTGCATTTTGGTCATGTCATGCATTTCATATCATATCATCATGTGCATCGCATTCGCATACGTGTTCGTCTCATAGATCCGAGCATCTTTCCCGTTGTCTGTTTTGCAATCCGGCGCTCCTATGTCTCCCGGCGTCCCCTTTTACATTTCTTCGTGAGCGGGTATTAAACATTCTCGGAATGGACCGAGGTTTGACATGTGGCCTCGGTATAGCACCGGTAGACCGCCTGTCAAGTTTCGGGTCAATCGGAGTTCGTCTGGTACTCCAACGGTTAACCGGGTAACCGTGAAGGCCTTGTGCGTGTTGCAGCCCAACACCCCTTCAAAACAGCCCAATAACCCATCTAAGACACTCCCATGTCCTCCGCCGTTCGATCACGATCGCGTGGCCGAAAACCGCACTCCATTTGGAGCTTCCTAGCCCCTTCTACCTATAAATATGCCCTCTCCCCCGAAATCCCGGGTCAATTCCACCCTAAACCTAGTCCATTTCTTCCTCCCGCCGCCGGACGTGTCCGTCCCGGACCGGACGCGTCCACCGGCCACGTCACACCGCCCAACCGCAGGCCGCCACGTCAGCGCCGCCCCGCCCGCAGCCAACCGCGCGACGCCACGCGTCCCGCGCGCCGTCCCACTTCGCCGTCGGGCCCGCGGGGCCCGAAGTCGGCCCGCCCGAGCCGCGCCGGGCCCGAGCGCGCCCCGCCTGCTCCGCCGCCTCGCCGCCCGGTTCCCGCTCTGCCATCCCGCGCCGTCCTCGCCGGAACGCCGCCGCTGCGCCGGAGTAACGCCGCCGCTGCGCCGGAGTCGCGCCACCCGCGGGCGTCCGGCGCCGCGCCGCCGTTCCCCGCCGCCGTCGCCGCGCCGTCCTCGCCCCCGTCGCCTTCCCCGCCGCAGCCGCTCCTCGCCGCCGTCGCCGGAGACCGCCTCGGGCCGCGTGCCGCCGGATCTCAGATCTAGGGTTCTTCCCCCTCTCGTTTTATTTCTAAGTCCTTTGATTTTGCATCAACATCACATGTTCGACATGCCATAACTTTGCATCCGTAGCTCCGTTTCGCGCGTTGCAGGTACCAACGATGCCAGTGCAGTTGACGCGACCGAGCTCACTTGGGAGTTTGACGAGGAACGTGGCCGTTACTATGTTTCTTTTCCAGATGATCAGTAGTGGAGCCCAGTTGGGTGATCCGGGGATCTGTTTAGCTTTTTGGGTAGTCTTCTTTCATTTTGGTACCGTAGTCGGACCTTGAGTGTAATCTGTATGATGGATGTTATTTATGTACTTGTGTGAAGTGGCGATTGTAAGCCAACTATGTATCTTTCCCCTTTATTTATTACATGGATTGTGTGAAGATTACCTCACTTGCGACATTGCTTTCAATGCGGTTATGCCTCTAAGTCGTGCCTCGACACGTGGGAGATATAGCCGCATCGAGGGCGTTACAAGTTGGTATCAGAGCCTTTCCCCGACCTTAGGAGCCCCCACTGTTTGATCGTCTTTAGTGGCCGAGTTGTGTCTAGAAAAATGTTTTGAGTCATTTAGGAATTATATATCGGAGAGTTAGGAATTCTTTTTACTTCCCAGTCCCTTCGACCTTCTGGTAAGGCTTCCTGACGTAGATTTTTGACTCTTCTCTTCTCAAATTTCACTAATTTTTTTTTAGGATCACGCGGGTATATTACAATCGTTCCGATGGTTTTATGATGACAACATTGTCTTGGTTGCCTCCTGACATTTAGGGGTTGTGGCAGTGTCCCGGGGAGTTGAGCTCCGAGGTGTTGTCGTTATAATTTTATCGTTGCGGTTTTGGTTTACCTGAGTTTAGTACGCTGACATCGAAAATCTCTTTTGTACAGTTGTTGGTGAGATAACCCTGATAGCCCAGTACTGTGGCGAGTGCAGGGGTATTGCCATGACTTGTATAACGGATGCTTTTCGAAGGTTGAGGTAGACGATTTCCGAAGCCTTCTTGGTTATGTGTTGAAGGATGGATACAGCTGGTTGTAGGATTTGCTAGTTTGGGTGAGATATTATGCTTCCCCTGTATCCCCAACACCTGATTGCATAACCAGAAAGTTTCGGGAGTTTATAAGTGGGAATTCTTGTAGCTCTAGTATTTCTTCCGCAGATATTTGGTTTGTGATTGGGTAATCCTTACCAAGTATTTGTTCACATTCGTACCTTGTTGATTTTCTTCCTTACCATGTTCTAAGTGGCTTCTCAATTTTGGAAGTGTGATGAATTACATTGGAATTCATTCGTTCATTCTTGTTCGAATGTTAATTGTGAAGACTATATGTTGCAATTTCGTTCCTTTGATTCAGCTTCAATATATCTCTGTCAAGATGCTAATGGATGTCACCCTCTTCAGGATGGCTCCACCAACGCGTCAGAATCCGGAACGCAATGAAGGGAATCAGGCTAACCCTCCGCCACCACCTCCGCCTCCGGAAGCTTGGCAGGCCTTGATGACTGCCACAAATGCCAATGCTCAGATTCTGATTCAGCTCTTGCAAGATCGCAACCAAGGGCAAGCTAATCAAGAGAATCAAGGCCAAGGCAACAATCAGCCGCACTTCGCTTCACTGAACCAGTTCCTTGCTAATCAGCCAAAGACCTTCAGCTACTGTGTCGAGGCCACAGACGCCGATGATTGGCTCGTGGACATCAGCAAGCATTTCGAATGCAGCAATGTGAGACCTGAGGACTTTGTCAAGTTTGCCTCTTTTCAACTCAAAGATCAAGCTGCTGAGTGGTTCCAGCAATACAAAGATTCCAGAGGAGGTCGTGTGATCACTTGGGATGATTTCCGTCGTGACTTCAAAGCACACCACATTCCAAAAAGTGTTGTTGAGCTTAAGCGTGAGGAATTCCACAATCTCAAGCAAGGCAACATGTCTGTCTATCAATACAACACTCAGTTCCAGAAGCTCTCTCGTTTTGCAAGGCAAGACATTCCTGATGAGAAGAGTATGATCTACCAGTTCAGGCGTGGTCTCAGAGAAGATCTGCAACTTGCTCTCGTGCTTTTCGAGCCATTAAAGTATGATGAATTCTACAACATGGAGCTGAAACAAGAAGCTGCTCAGCTCAAGTGTGAGGCATCTAAGAAGAGAGTCAGAGACGCAGTTCAGTCTTCTTCTTCCTCACTTGTGGCAGCTAAGCAACAGAAGTTCTGGTTGCCTCCTCCTCCTCCGTTCCGTCAGCCTTATCAGCAGAAGAACTCAAGTAGCCGTGGATCTTCCCACCCACCCAACCCTGGCTATCAGAACAAGTCTCAGAACCAAACTCCAAGGCCAAGTGCTCCTTATCATCGTCCACTCTCAGAGGTGACTTGTAACAAATGCCAGCAGAAGGGTCACTATGCGAACAAGTGCTTCAACCAGAGGCGCCTTCCGCCTCCTCCTCCTGTGAAATCTTCCAGCAATGCAGTGGTCAAGCATAATCCTAAGCATGCCAAGGTGAACATGTTGAATGCAGCTCAAGCAGAGGATTCTTCTGAAGTGATCATGGTTAATCTTCCTGTTAATGATATTCCCGCAAAAGTCTTATTTGATACTGGTGCATCGCTTTCTTTCATTTCGAGACCTTTTGTTGCTAAGCATGAGTTTGTGACCGAAAAGATTCCTATTCCGTTGAAGATTGTGTCCCCGGGCAAGCAAATGACATCTAATGTTTGTATCCCGAATGTTTCTATCAAGATGGGCGACTATAAATTCTTGTCTAAACCAATTGTTCTTGGTGACTCTGATATTGATCTCATTCTCGGGATGGACTGGCTTTCTAAGCACAAGCCTCAGCTTGAGTGTGCTGCCAGGGAAATCAAATTGACTCACTCTTCTAACGATGTGATCATCTATGCTTCTCGTGATGATACCATTCGGTTGTTTTCTCTCAATGAGAATGATGAATTGGAGGCTATCTCTCAGATTCCAGTCGTTTGTGAGTACCAAGATGTTTTTCCAGAAGAGCTTCCGGGTATGCCTCCCCGCAGGCCAGTTGAATTCGTGATTGATCTCGAGCCTGGCACAGAACCCGTTTGCAAGCGTCCTTACAAACTTGGACCAGATGAGCTCAAGGAATTGAAGATTCAACTCGATAAACAAGAGCGTCTGGGTCTGATCAGACCGAGTTCTTCTCCTTGGGGTTGTGGTGTTCTTTTTGTCAAGAATAAGGATGGCACGGACCGACTTTGCGTCGATTACCGTCCATTGAACAAGAAGACTATCAAGAACAAGTACCCACTTCCCAACATCAATGAGCTATTTGAGCAACTTAAAGGTGCTAAGGTGTTCTCCAAGCTTGACCTTCGTATGGGTTATCATCAGATTCGCATTCGTGAAGAAGATATTCCCAAGACAGCATTCAGAACAAGCTTTGGTTCTTATGAATATACTGTCATGTCATTCGGCCTTGTCAATGCTCCTCCATATTTCACTCGCTTGATGAATTTCATCTTCAACCCCTACATCAACGAATTTGTCTTGGTCTATCTCGATGATATTTTGGTCTTCTCCAAGAATAAGAAGGATCATGCCAAACATTTGCGATTGGTGCTCGACAAGCTCAGAGAGTATCAATTATATGCGAAGTTCTCCAAATGTGAATTCTGGCTTGATGAAGTTCTTTATCTTGGTCATATCATCTCTGCCAAGGGCATCGCTGTTAATCCAGAGAGGGTGGCTGCAGTTTTGAATTGGAATCCTCCTCAGAATGTCAAGCAGCTTCGCAGTTTTCTTGGACTTGCAAGCTATTGCAGAAGATTCGTTGAGAATTTCTCAAAGATTGCAAAGCCTCTTTCCAACCTCCTCCAGAAGCATGTGAAATATGTCTGGTCTCCTGAGTGTGACGTTGCTTTCAACACTCTCAAAGAGAAACTCGTCACTGCTCCAGTTTTGACTCCTCCTGACGAATCCAAGCCTTATGAAGTATTCTGTGATGCTTCTCTTCAGGGCCTCGGTGCTGTGTTAATGCAAGAGAAGAAGGTTGTTGCCTATACCTCTCGCCAGTTGAAGCCCAATGAAAGGAACTACCCCACTCACGATCTTGAGTTGGCGGCAGTTGTCCACGCTCTAATAACATGGAGACATCTCCTGTTGGGAAGGAAAGTGGACATTTTCACCGATCACAAGAGTCTCAAGTATATCTTCACTCAGCCTCATCTCAACCTCAGGCAAACTCGATGGGTCGAAATGATTCAAGAGTATAATCCGAGTATTGAGTACACTCTAGGAAAGGCTAATGTGATTGCAGACGCTTTGAGCAGGAAGGCTTACTGCAACAGCTTAATCCTCAAGCCCTTTCAACCGGATCTTTGTGAAGCTTTCCGCAAGTTGAACCTCCAAGTTGTCCCTCAAGGTTTGCTGGCCAACCTCATCGTCTCTCCTACCTTGGAAGATCAAATTCGTGAGGCACAACTGTTGGATACCATGGTGAAGAAGGTGAAACGTGGTATTGACAAGGGCATTTCCAAATACAAGTGCTATCGAGTTGATGACAGAGATACTCTTTTCTTCGAGGACCGGATCGTGGTTCCTAAGGGTGATCTTCGTAAAGTCATTATGAACGAAGCGCACAACTCTCTCCTGTCTATTCATCCTGGAAGTACAAAGATGTACCATGACCTCAAGCAGTCGTATTGGTGGACTCGAATGAAGCGTGAGATCGCTCAATTCGTGAATGAGTGTGATGTCTGCAGAAGGGTGAAAGCAGAACACCAACGACCAGCTGGTCTTCTCCAACCTCTTGCTATTCCAGAATGGAAGTTTGATCATATCGAAATGGACTTCGTGACTGGTTTTCCTAAGTCCAAGCGTGGAAATGATGCTATCTTCGTCGTCATTGACAAGCTCACCAAAGTGGCTCATTTTCTTCCTATCAAAGAGTCTATCACAGCAGCGCAGCTGGCAGAGCTCTACACCTCCAGAATTGTCTCTTTGCACGGCATTCCGCAATTGATCTCTTCAGACCGTGGCAGCATCTTTACCTCCAAATTTTGGGACTCTTTTCAGACGGCCATGGGCACCAATATTCGATTCAGCACAGCTTTCCACCCTCAGACTAGTGGACAAGTCGAGCGTGTCAACCAAATTCTTGAAGATATGCTCAGAGCCTGTGTTATCTCTTTCGGCATGAAGTGGGAGGATTGTCTTCCCTATGCTGAGTTCTCTTACAACAACAGCTTTCAAGCCAGCTCGGGCAAAGCCCCATTCGAGATTCTCTATGGCAGGAAGTGTCGTACTCCTCTCAACTGGTCTGAAACCGGTGAACGTCAATTGCTCGGCAATGATTTGATCTCAGAGGCTGAGGCCATGTGCAAGGTGATTCGTGAGAACCTCAAAGCCGCGCAATCGCGCCAGAAGAGCTTTTACGATAGCAAACACCGAGATGTGGCATTCGAGATCGGAGACCATGTCTACCTCCGCGTCTCTCCAATGAAAGGGACTCGTCGCTTCGGTATCAAGGGGAAACTTGCTCCGCGATACGTGGGCCCCTTCAAGATCATCGGAAAATGAGGCGATCTAGCCTATCAACTTGAGCTTCCCTCCAACTTTGCAAATGTGCACGATGTCTTCCACGTGTCACAGCTTCGCAAGTGCTTCAAGACGCCTGAGCGCACCATCAACTTCGAAGAGATTGATCTTCAAGAAGATTTGTCCTATCATGAGAACCCAGTTGCCATTCTTGAGACAACTGAGCGCAAGACTCGCAACAAGTCAATCAAATTCCTCAAAGTGAAATGGTCACATCACTCAGACCGAGAGGCCACCTGGGAGCGTGAAGACCACCTACGTTCTGAGTATCCGGAGTTCTTTCAGTCCTAGATCTCGGGACGAGATCCTCTCGTAGTGGTGGTGTGTTGTAACGCCCCAGATGTAACTTGCCATATTTGTAATCCAACTCTTGCCATTTCCGGCTATGTGTTATGATATTCCCTCCGTGGTTGGGTTCTCTCCGTTTTGCATTTTGGTCATGTCATGCATTTCATATCATGTCATCATGTGCATCGCATTCGCATACGTGTTCGTCTCATAGATCCGAGCATCTTTCCCGTTGTCCGTTTTGCAATCCGGCGCTCCTATGTCTCCCGGCGTCCCCTTTTACATTTCTTCGTGAGCGGGTATTAAACATTCTCGGAATGGACCGAGGTTTTACATGTGGCCTCGGTATAGCACCGGTAGACCGCCTCTCAAGTTTCGGGTCAATCGGAGTTCGTTTGGTACTCCAACGGTTAACCGGGTAACCGTGAAGGCCTTGTGCGTGTTGCAGCCCAACACCCCTTCAAAACAGCCCAATAACCCATCTAAGACACTCCCATGTCCTCCGCCGTTCGATCACGATCGCGTTGCCGAAAACCGCACTCCATTTGGAGCTTCCTAGCCCCTTCTACCTATAAATATGCCCTCTCCCCCGAAATCCCGGGTCAATTCCACCCTAAACCTAGTCCATTTCTTCCTCCCGCCGCCGGACGTGTCCGTCCCGGACCGGACGCGTCCACCGGCCGCGTCACACCGCCCAACCGCAGGCCGCCACATCAGCGCCGCCCCGCCCAAAGCCAACCGCGCGACGCCACGCGTCCCGCGCGCCGCCCCACTTCGCCGTCGGGCCCGCGGGGGCCGAAGTCGGCCCGCCCGAGCCGCGCCGGGCCCAAGCGCGCCCCGCCTGCTCCGCCGCCTCGCCGCGCGGTTCCCGCTCCGCCATCCCGCGCCGTCCTCGCCGGAACGCCGCCGCCGCGCCGGAGTAACGCCGCCGCTGCGCCGGAGTCGCGCCACCCGCGGGCGTCCGGCGCCGCGCCGCCGTTCCCCGCCGCCGTCGCCGCGCCGTCCTCGCCCCCGTCGCCTTCCCCGCCGCAGCCGCTCCTCGCCACCGTCGCCGCCGTCGCCGGAGACCGCCTCGGGCCGCGTGCCGCCGGATCTCAGATCTAGGGTTCTTCCCCCTCTCGTTTTATTTCTAAGTCCTTTGATTTTGCATCAACATCACATGTTCGACATGCCATAACTTTGCATCCGTAGCTCCGTTTCGCGCGTATAATATGTCAAATTGTTCGTACCGAAGAGTATATCATTTTGTTCCATTACAACATTTTCATTTGGGGTCATATTGATGCCCTAAATGCTGTTAGAAGAGGGCTAGTTGATGTTAGTTGCTGGATCTTATCTGAACATGCACTTTTGTCATTTTTGCCATGTTTAATGTGTACCTCCTATGAAGTTGTGTCCTACATGAGTTTTGTAATATGCCATGTTACCTATCCATAGGATTTTTCCATGTATTTTTTTGATCTATGTGGTGACTAGCACAAGCATGCAAACTAGTTATCTTGATGTTGCTGATTTCAGAGACTTAGTGATTTCACAAAGTCCCTGACTGCGGTTATTTTCATGCCATGTATTCATGTTGTTTCTGAGAGATCTATGCATAATTTGAGCATGATCAGTAAGGGAGTTTTGAACTTGAGTATTTTCTTAATCCATCCATGCCTTTGTTTGCAATTATGGAGTGCCATAGCTTGAGTCAATCGAGCTCTACTTTTGCTTCAAATTGTTGCTGGCAGATTGTTTACATGTTATTCGATTTTGCCAAGCTTGGTGTAGTTGATCCTTGCATGTTATGATGTTATTCTTGCCATGTATTGTTACTATGCCATGTCTTCTTGATGTATGTATGCTTAGTCTATCATGAAATGCTCTGTAGTGAGTGCATCGAGCTCACGATCATGCCTAGTCGTTATTAGTTTCTGCCATGTCCAGTTTTCTACTAAGTCTGAAACCTGTAACGAAACTTGCTTATTTGACATGGGTGTAATCATATTTTCTCATCCTTTTTGGCTTACGGTCAGTAAGAGACTTTTGTCAAGTGCTATGTGTAGATTCATGCCGTGCCTTACTTTGCTATGTTCTGGACGTGTAGCATGTTGTTTCGTTGCTCTGAACATGTCATCCTGATGTTAGTTTCTACTTTGTTGATATTTTCACTAAGTCTGTGAACTTGTTATCGTTTGCACTTTTTCCATGCTTGTTTGGACCTTTTATGATGTGAATTAGCCGTAGCTCAGTGTTCATCTTTTATCGTGCATCTTGTGTAGATTACTGTCATATGCTTTGTTGATATGTTTGGGTGCAGTAGCTTAATTCCTTGTTGCTTGCTAAGTAGCATCATGCTGTTTATGGCAGATTCGTGTCATTCTTGTATTGCTTGCCATTTGCAAGCCGTGCATCCGATTCCGGTGAACTTTATATCGATTTCAACCGAAATCACCTCACCTATCCAGTGGCATGCTTGGTTTGCCAATATTATGCCTTGTTCATCCTTGTCCTTCCGGAGCATGCATACGCATTGCATATCACCTCTCGCATGTCATTGCCATGTTTTGCATCATATTGCTTGCGCATTGCATCGTGGTTGATATTGGTTCCTTTGCTTGTTCTCTTGTCTTGGGTAGAGCCGGGAGACGAGTACGTGAACGAGGATTCCGTTGAGAACGCTTACGAGGACCAAGCTTTCGACAACTCTGAGACTCTTGCAGGCAAGATGATCATACCCTCGAAATCACTTCTATCTTTGCTTGCTAGATTGCTCGCTCTTTTGCTATGCCCATGCTGCGATACCTACCACTTGCTATATCATGCCTCCTATATTGCCCTGTCAGCCCCTAACCATCCATGTCCTAGCAAACCGTTGTTTGGCTATGTTACTGCTTTGCTCAGCCCCTCTTATAGCGTTGCTAGTTGCAGGTGAAGATGAAGTTTGTTCCTTGTTGGAACATGGTTTTTTGTTGTTCCTTGTTGGAACATGTTTACTTGTTGGGATATCACAATACCTCTTATTTAATTAATGCATCTATATACTTGGTAAAGGGTGGAAGGCTCGGCCTTATGCCTGGTGTTTTGTTCCACTCTTGCCACCCTAGTTTTCCGTCATACCGGTGTTATGTTCCCGGAGTTTGCATTCCTTACACGGTTGGGTGATTTATGGGACCCCCTTGACAGTTTGCTTTGAATGAGACTTTTCCAGCAAGGCCCAACATTGGTTTTACCATTTGCCACCTAGCCTTTTTCCCTTGGGTTCTGCAGACTCAAGGGTCATCTTTATTTTAACCCCCCCGGGCCAGTTCTCCTTCGATTGCTGGTCCAACTAGAGCTACTTGCGGTGCCGCCCTAAGGCAACTTGGGGTATCTTCGGTTGCCGTACGTAGTGTTCATCCGGATGTGCCCTGAGACCGAGATATGTGCAGCTCCTATCAGGATTTGTCGGCACAATCGGGCGGCTTTGCTGGACTTGTTTTGTTACTGTCGAAATGTCTTGTAGTCCGGGATTCCGAGATTGATCGGGTCTTCCCGGTAGAAGGAATATCCTTCGTTGACCGTGAGAGCTTATAATGGGCTAAGTTGGGACACCCCTGCAGGGTATTATCTTTCGAAAGCCGTGCCCGCGGTTATGAGGCAGATGGGAATTTGTTGATGTCCGGTTGTAGAAAACCCGAAGTTGTCCTTAACTAAAACACATCAACCGCGTGTGTAACCGTGATGGTCTCTTCTCGGCGGGGTCCGGGAAGTGAACACGGTTGTTGGAGTTATGTCTGACGTAGGTTGTTTCAGGATCACTTCTTGATCACTTCTAGCTTCACGACCGTGCTTTGCCTTCTCTTCTCGCTCTCTTTTGCGCTATAGCCACCATATGCTAGTCGCTTGCTGCAGTTCCACCTCACAAACCCCCTTTCCCACCTTTAAGCTTAAATAGTCTTGATCTCGCGGGTGTGAGATTGCTGAGTCCCCGTGACTCACAGATATTATCACCACAGTTGCAGGTACCAACGATGCCAGTGCAGTTGACGCGACCGAGCTCACTTGGGAGTTCGACGAGGAACGTGGCCGTTACTATGTTTCTTTTCCAGATGATCAGTAGTGGAGCCCAGTTGGGTGATCCGGGGATCTGTTTAGCTTTTGGGGTAGTCTTCTTTCATTTTGGTACCGTAGTCGGACCTTGAGTGTAATCTGTATGATGGATGTTATTTATGTACTTGTGTGAAGTGGCGATTGTAAGCCAAGTATGTATCTTTCCCCTTTATTTATTACATGGATTGTGTGAAGATTACCTCACTTGCGACATTGCTTTCAATGCGGTTATGCCTCTAAGTCGTGCCTCGACACGTGGGAGATATAGCCGCATCGAGGGCGTTACAAGTTGGTATCAGAGCCTTTCCCCGACCTTAGGAGCCCCCACTGTTTGATCGTCTTTAGTGGCCGAGTTGTGTCTAGAAAAATGTTTTGAGTCATTTAGGAATTATATATCGGAGAGTTAGGAATTCTTTTTACTTCCCAGTCCCTTCGACCTTCTGGTAAGGCTTCCTGACGTAGATTTTTGACTCTTCTCTTCTCAAATTTCACTAATTTTTTTTTTAGGATCACGCGGGTATATTACAATCGTTCCGATGGTTTTATGATGACAACATTGTCTTGGTTGCCTCCTGACATTTAGGGGTTGTGGCAGTGTCCCGGGGAGTTGAGCTCCGAGGTGTTGTCGTCATAATTTTATCGTTGCGGTTTTGGTTTACCTGAGTTTAGTACGCCGACATCGAAAATCTCTTTTGTACAGTTGTTGGTGAGATAACCCTGATAGCCCAGTACTGTGGCGAGTGCAGGGGTATTGCCATGACTTGTATAACGGATGCTTTTCGAAGGTTGAGGTAGACGATTTCCGAAGCCTTCTTGGTTATGTGTTGAAGGATGGATACAGCTGGTTGTAGGATTTGCTAGTTTGGGTGAGATATTATGCTTCCCCTGTATCCCCAACACCTGATTGCATAACCAGAAAGTTTCGGGAGTTTATAAGTGGGAATTCTTGTAGCTCTAGTATTTCTTCCGCAGATATTTGGTTTGTGATTGGGTAATCCTTACCAAGTATTTGTTCACATTCGTACCTTGTTGATTTTCTTCCTTACCATGTTCTAAGTGGCTTCTCAATTTTGGAAGTGTGATGAATTACATTGGAATTCATTCGTTCATTCTTGTTCGAATGTTAATTGTGAAGACTATATGTTGCAATTTCGTTCCTTTGATTCAGCTTCAATATATCTCTGTCAAGATGCTAATGGATGTCACCCTCTTCAGGATGGCTCCACCAACGCGTCAGAATCCGGAACGCAATGAAGGGAATCAGGCTAACCCTCCGCCACCACCTCCGCCTCCGGAAGCTTGGCAGGCCTTGATGACTGCCACAAATGCCAATGCTCAGATTCTGATTCAGCTCTTGCAAGATCGCAACCAAGGGCAAGCTAATCAAGAGAATCAAGGCCAAGGCAACAATCAGCCACACTTCGCTTCACTGAACCAGTTCCTTGCTAATCAGCCAAAGACCTTCAGCTACTGTGTCGAGGCCACAGACGCCGATGATTGGCTCGTGGACATCAGCAAGCATTTCGAATGCAGCAATGTGAGACCTGAGGACTTTGTCAAGTTTGCCTCTTTTCAACTCAAAGATCAAGCTGCTGAGTGGTTCCAGCAATACAAAGATTCCAGAGGAGGTCGTGTGATCACTTGGGATGATTTCCGTCGTGACTTCAAAGCACACCACATTCCAGAAAGTGTTGTTGAGCTTAAGCGTGAGGAATTCCGCAATCTCAAGCAAGGCAACATGTCTGTCTATCAATACAACACTCAGTTCCAGAAGCTCTCTCATTTTGCAAGGCAAGACATTCCTGATGAGAAGAGTATGATCTACCAGTTCAGGCGTGGTCTCAGAGAAGATCTGCAACTTGTTCTCGTGCTTTTCGAGCCATTAAAGTATGATGAATTCTACAACATGGCGCTGAAACAAGAAGCTGCTCAGCTCAAGTGTGAGGCATCTAAGAAGAGAGTCAGAGACGCAGTTCAGTCTTCTTCTTCCTCACTTGTGGCAGCTAAGCAACAGAAGTTCTGGTTGCCTCCTCCTCCTCCGTTCCGTCAGCCTTATCAGCAGAAGAACTCAAGTAGCCGTGGATCTTCCCGCCCACCCAACCCTGGCTATCAGAACAAGTCTCAGAACCAAACTCCAAGGCCAAGTGCTCCTTATCATCGTCCACTCTCAGAGGTGACTTGTAACAAATGCCAGCAGAAGGGTCACTATGCGAACAAGTGCTTCAACCAGAGGCGCCTTCCGCCTCCTCCTCCTGTGAAATCTTCCAGCCATGCAGTGGTCAAGCATAATCCTAAGCATGCCAAGGTGAACATGTTGAATGCAGCTCAAGCAGAGGATTCTTCTGAAGTGATCATGGGTAATCTTCCTGTTAATGATATTCCCGCAAAATATCAATTACCAAAACAAGGTGAACATGACCGATTAAACAAACTCGGTAGGACCGATTTTGGTAATAAGCAAACCAGAGAGTTGGTCAGGCAAACTCGGTGAGACCAATTACACAAACTCGGTTGGACCGATTTTTGTAATAAGCTAACCAGAGAGTTTGCATTGTAACCTCGGTAGTACCGATGGCTCAAACTCAGTGAGACCGATTTTGGCAATGGACATACACAGTAAGATTACAATCCCATCTCGGTGAGACCGAGATCCCTATCGGTGAAACCGATTTGCTAGGGTTTGTGGCAGTGGCTATGACATGTGAAACTCGGTGGCGCCGGATAGAAAGAATCGGTGGGGCCGAGTTTGACTTTTGGTTTAGGTCATATGTGGATGTGGGAAGATAGTTGAGGATTTTGGAGCATATCACTGAGCACATAAAGCAAGAGGCTCATTAAGCAACACCTCATCCCTCCTTGATAGTATTGGCTTTTCCTATAGACTCAATGTGATCTTGGATCACTAAAATATAAAATGTAGAGTCTTGATCTTGAAGCTTGAGCCAATTCTTTGTCCTTAGCATCTTGAAGGGGTTCCACATCCTCTAGTCCATGCCACTCCATTGTTGAACTTATCTGAAACATACTAGGTAAAAGTGTTAGTCCAACAAGAGATATGTTGACATTAATTACCAAAACCACCCAGGGAGCACTTGTGCTTTCAATCTCCCCCTTTTTGGTAATTGATGACAACATACATCAAAGCTTTAGATAAAGATATAGAGAATAGCAAGTAAAGCTTTGGATAGACATGTAACATGCATAGGCTCCCCCTACATGTATGCAATCATATGAATATTGAATATAGGAGCATGTGAATGCATAAGCATGACAGAGTAAGCAATGTGTTACATGCATCTTGGCTATATGCATCAGAGCAAATGATGTGAATATGAGAAATGTACCTTCATGCTCATGAGTCCTTCTTGCAAACAGTATGTACATCATCAAGAACTTCTCATTCACATGACTGTGATGCATATACTTACCTTGTGGTCTTGAGTTGGCTTAGGATAGGGTGAACCTGCGCGAACAAGGTTAGATAACACAGGTACACCTACTGACCAGAGCAAACAAGAGAAACCACAAGAGAACCAAGACTGGGATGACATGTAGAGTGAATACTAAGTACCACATTGGATATAGACATGTCCCCAAAGGTAAAGATATGCAATAAAATCAGAGATTTCCTTCCCTTAGATGTCTTGCTCCCCCTGAATCTGCATTGGATATTGGGAGAAGATAGGGAACAAAAAATCAGAGCAACAGAAAAGAAATAATAGAGCTTGAGCTAAAGCAAGCAAACAAACATGTCTTTCCCCTTTTAAAGACATGTGGCATCTCTCCTTGTCGGTGTCAAAACCGGCGGATCTCGGGTAGGGGGTCCCGAACTGTGCGTCAAGGCCGGATGGTAACAGGAGACGAGGGACACGATGTTTTTACCCAGGTTCGGGCCCTCTCGATGGAGGTAATACCCTACTCCTGCTTGATTAATATTGATGATATGGGTAGTACAAGAGTAGATCTACCACGAGATCAAGGAGGCTAAACCCTAGAAGCTAGCCTATGGTATGAATGTTGTGTATGGAGTTGATTGTCCTATGGACTACAACCCTCCGGTTTATATAGACACCGGATAGGGTTAGGGTTACACAGAGTCAGTTACAATGGTAGGAGATCTTGAATATCCGCATTGCCAAGCTTGCCTTCCATGCCAAGGAAAGTTCCATCCGGACACGGGACAAAGTCTTCAATCTTGTATCTTCATAGTCCAGGAGTCCGGCGAAGGTATAGTCCGGCTACCCGAACACCCCCTAATCCAGGACTCCCTCACTCCTCTTGAACACCAAGCATCTGGGATCATTGATAATATTACTTTCTCTCCCCCTGAGTATTTTCTCTTTCTCCCCCTATAGGAAGGATTAAGCTTAAGCTTTGATGTGATCTCTCTCTCCCCCTTTGACATCAATTCCAAGAAGGGTCTTCTGGACATGTGATACAAATGGGTTGGTCCTTGAGTCACAGAGCAAAGCAGTATGTGTAACATGATGCTGGTAGAGGACAAGAATCATTGAGTGGAGCTAGAGCAAACAGAAATCAGGAATAAGTGGCAAGTTGGTTTTCCTGTGATGAAATCGGTGACTCCGAGTTGTGTGCTTTGGTTGCACCGAAAGATTTTGGTTGGGACGAAGAAAACAAGTCGGTGTGACTGAGTTCATCAGAATGAAAATACTTGTCACCTCAGCTCACTAGTCAAGTAAGATTTTACAAGGATATGCAAGGAATTAACCGAAAGATTTGCAATGAATTGGATGCAGAAAATGCAGAACAAAAAGAAAGAAAAGAAACTAAAAGATCTAGATGAAGTTTTAAAAAGGGGGAAACAAATATGCAAGAAACGAATGCAATAACATAGAAAAGGACACAAGAGAACTTCATCTAGAGTTGGGCGGCGACAAAGTCACCTATGTTAGAGTATATTGACATAGGAGTCAAGTGAGAGCACTTGATCATAGGTCATACTCATCGTTTAAGCTCAAAATGGGGTTACCATTTTTTGTTTAAGCATCTTGATGTATTCACATCTTGTCGAGTTGCTTTGACTCATGACTTGGAGTAAAGCTTCTCTAAGATGGAATAACATACCTTGGGTGGTGGTGTCGATCTTGCTCATGTAGTTGAACTTGTGTGGGTTGCTCAAGGTTGATGTAGTTCATCAAGGATTGGGAGCACCACTTGGAGTTTGAGTTCATCTACCTACATGGGTTAGTCTTTCAAGGAAGAGCACTTGTGTATCCAAAATGACTATCATGAAACTCAACATAGAATTTGTCAAAGGATATGTTTGAATGGTTTCATGCTTCCTTGTCTGCAACCACCATTGTGTAGAGACTTGGTGATGTAGAGATTGCTCAAGATGTGAGTAAGTTGCAATCTCATATAATTAGATTCAACCAAGTACCTACACGGGTTAGATAACATGCAAGGTACAAATATATCCAAGACATATGAATAGCATCATAAGAGAAAATTCAAGGATTAGTCATAGGCTCATGCCCCGCATGTATCAAATGGAGTTCCTACTCCAAGTTTGAAGCATCAATGATGTCCAATTCACCTCTCAACCTGCAAAACACTTTCTCATCAAGTGGTTTAGTGAATATATCCACTAATTTCTTGTTGGTGCGAACAGGCTTAAGGTTAATGTCCCCTTTGGCAACATGATCTCGAATGAAATGATGACGAACTTCAATATGCTTAGTTCGAGAATGTTGCACGGGGTTGTGAGCAATCTTAATAGCACTTTCATTGTCACATAGCAATGGAATATGTTTCAAGTATATCCCATAATCTTTAAGAGTTTGGGTCATCCAAAGTAATTGAGCACAACATGAACCAGCGGCAATATATTCCGCTTCGGCGGTGGATAAGGATACGGAGTTTTGTTTCTTGGAGGACCAAGACACAAGAGATCTACCAAGGAATTGACAAGTACCCGAAGTGGACTTTCTATCAACCTTATCTCCGGCATAGTCCGAATCGGAATAGCCAACAAGATCAAAAGAGGACCTCTTAGGATACCAAATGCCAAAATTTGGTGTATGGATTAAGTATCTCACTATCCTTTTCACAGCCTTAAGATGACATTCTTTAGGAGCAGCTTGATATCGTGCACACATGCACACACTTAGCATAATATCAGGACGAGAGGCACATAGATATAACAATGAACCAATCATAGAGCAATAAACCTTTTGATCAACCGGTTCACCATCTTTGGTCAAATCAAGATGTCCACTAGTAGGCATGGGTGTAGTCATACCTTTGCATTCTTGCATATTGAACTTCTTGAATAAGTCTTTGGTGTACTTTGTTTGAGAAACAAAAGTACCTTCCTTAGTTTGCTTGATTTGCAAACCGAGAAGGAATTTGAGTTCACTCATCATAGACATCTCAAACTTCTCCGACATTAGCTTTCCAAACTTCTCACTAAAATGAGGGTTAGTTGAACCAAATATGATATCATCAACATCAATTTGGCACACAAATAGTTCTCCATTAACCCTTTTAGTAAAAAGAGTAGAATCAATTTTACCAATTTCAAAGCCTTTTTCAGTAAGGAATTTGGTCAAGCATTTATACCATGCTCTAGGAGCTTGTTCAAGACCATAAAGGGCTTTGTGAAGTTTGTAAACATGATTAGGTTTCTTAGGATTGACAAAGCCGGGAGGTTGCTTAACATAAACTTCCTCCTCAATTTTGCCATTTAGAAAAGCACTTTTAATGTCCATTTGGTACAAGGTGATATCATGGTGATTAGCATAGGCAAGTAAGATGCGAATGGACTCAAGTCTAGCAACGGGAGCATAAGTCTCACCATAGTCCATACCTTCAACTTGTGTGTAGCCTTGGGAGACGAGACGTGCTTTGTTGCGATCTGCTCCAGGGGCGTAGCTTTCGATCTGCTCCAGGTGGCCAAGCGAATTGGCCCGCAGAGCGAAGCCGTCGAAGACGAAGATCTGTCCGGGGAGAAAAGTCTCACCCTGGACCTCATCGTTGTTGATGATCAAAGGAGCCATCGGGCCTAAAGGCGATGACACAGAGGAACTCTCAATGAAAGCACCAATGTCGGTGTCAAAACCGGCGGATCTCGGGTAGGGGGTCCCGAACTGTGCGTCAAGGCCGGATGGTAATAGGATACGAGGGACACGATGTTTTTACCCAGGTTCAGGCCCTCTCGATGGAGGTAATACCCTACTCCTGCTTGATTAATATTGATGATATGGGTAGTACAAGAGTAGATCTACCACGAGATCAAGGAGGCTAAACCCTAGAAGCTAGCCTATGGTATGAATGTTGTGTATGGAGTTGATTGTCCTACGGACTACAACCCTCCGGTTTATATAGACACCGGATAGGGTTAGGGTTACACAGAGTCGGTTACAATGGTAGGAGATCTTGAATATCCGCATCGCCAAGCTTGCCTTCCACGCCAAGGAAAGTTCCATCCGGACACGGGACGAAGTCTTCAATCTTGTATCTTCATAGTCCAGGAGTCCGGTGAAGGTATAGTCCGGCTACCCGAACACCCCGTAATCCAGGACTCCCTTAGTAGCCCCGGAACCAGGCTTCAATGACGACGAGTCCGGCGCGCAGATTGTCTTCGGCATTGCAAGGCGGATTCCTCCTCCAAGTCCTTCAGAGAAGATTTATAAACACCCAGAATAGTGTCCGGCTCTGCAAAATAAATTTCCACATATCGCCATAGAGAGAATAATATTAACACAAATCAAATCTGTTGACGTATTACGCAGTGCGTCATCACACTACGGCCAAGTCCTTTACTCGAATCGTTTTTACTTTTCCACCTCAGCACGTTTTGCGAGGCGGTTTCCTTGGCACGTCTTGTCAAAGCAGAGATCGTGTGCCCTTTTTACGGGATTCTCATCAATACGGACGTGGGTAACCCAACCACGCCATTTACCATGGCGCTTGGGAGGCAAGCGAGTTTTATTATGCAGGTGGGGACGCATAACCGCATCCGCCCATATAAGGGGATAAGGATCCACCTTTCTTACCTACGCCTTCTTCCTCCTTTGCCTATCCATCTCCTGCGCGCTCGAGCTCCAGCACCCAAGCCCGCTCTTCCCACCTCAACCTTCTCCAGCAATGTCCGGAGCGGGAGGCAAGTGGATGGTCTCCTCCGTCACGGAGGTCCAAGTGAAAAAGTTAAGGAAGGCCGGATACCTGTCCAAGGACATCCCGCACTGGCTTCCCGAGACGGGGCAGCTTCTCCCCACCCCAAGGCCCCATGAGAGGGTAGTGTTCCTTCCCCACTTCCTCCGCGGACTGGGTTTTCCACTCCACCCATTCGTCCGGGGACTCATGTTCTACTACGGCCTGGATTTCCACGATCTGGCCCCGAACTTCATCCTCAACATCTCGGCGTTTATCGTCGTGTGTGAGGCCTTCCTCCGCGTCCGCCCCCATTTCGGCCTCTGGCTCAAGACCTTCAACGTCAAGCCCAAGGTGGTGCACGGCAGCCAGGCGGAGTGTGGAGGCGCCATGGCGGGCAAGATGGCCAATGTCCTATGGCTCGAGGGCTCCTTCGTGGAGACCCTAAAGGGGTGGCAATCCGGGTGGTTTTACATCACCGAGCCACGCGATCCAAAATGGGTCGCAGCCCCTGAGTTCCGATCCGGACCCCCACGCAGCTTATGTCCTGGAAAGAGACGGGCCTGTCGTGGGGCGACGAGAAAGAGGTGACCGGACTGCAAACATGCATCCAGTCCCTGGTGAACAAACCGATCAGGCTTGTCAACGTGGTCTAGGTTATGCTCGTCCGCCGGATCCTCCCGTGTCAACAACGGGACTTTACTCTATGGGAGTTCAACCCGGCGCAGCACCCAACCCTCAACAGGCTCTTCGACACGACGTATGAAGACGTCTGGAAGGTGCTAACCAAAGGCGTCGAGGCTCCCACATCTGCCTCCGAAGACCGCGGATACAGCCCGCAGCGTCACGCTAGCGAGGTAAGCTATTTCTACCCTTCACAGGATGTTTAAGCTCTTTTTCATAGTTTGACTCTATGCGGGATCTAAACTCCCTTACCTTTAACAGGCTTGGCAGGCAATATCCGGACCGATTAACTGTCCGTCTCCCTTGCCCGAAGACCCATCCCCTGCTCTCTTAGTGAAGCTGCTGGCTCCGGCGCCTTATGTGGTGTCGGAGAAGAAGGCCAAGAAGAAGAAGGCCACGGGGACTCGAAAGAGTGCCCGCAACGTGGCGGTGTCGGACTCGTCATCTGACGAGTCCGAGACGCTCTCCCCCCGTGAGAACGAGAAGGAGGAAGAAGAAACCTCTCCCCCTCTAGCGGGGGGAGGAGAAAAAGGGAAGGCCGCCCCAACGGGGGAGGCCGGAGGGTCCAGAAAGAGGAAGACCCCTCCGCTGGACTACTCCCCCGACGCCGACGAGGACGACGAGGAGTGGTCGGACAGGGCCAAGCGTCCTGCGAAATCGTAAGTATTCGGATACCAGAGTGACTCATGATATTCCTAGGTCGCTCAGCTTTCCATAATGCCGAACATAATTGTGCAGCCCGCCCCGGGCCGAACTCGACGATTCGTCGAGCGGCTCCCTGGATTCGTCGGACGTGAACTCAGTTCCGCCCGCTGTCTCCCCCCGCACTGCAAACGACGCCGAAGTGGCGTCGCAACGAGCTCCGGGGTAGGAGGAGGTGGTCCTGGAGGAGCCGAAAGGCGACCTCCCGGATCCCAGGAATAAAGGGGACAAGACCCCCCAGGGCTCCGAGTCCGGCTTTGTGCCGGACACCGCGCCGGAATCTTCAACAGTTCCGGACCGCGGTAGGCGAACTCCTTCCAAGAGGAGCAAGCCTTCTGAGCCGGTGGCCTCCGTCCAAACGGAGGTGCCGGACAATCTGCTGGAGGTGCTTGACGACGCCTCCATCGACAAGGTGCACCGTACTATTATGAGTACGATGATCCGGAAGGTTCAGTCTGCCAAGAGCAGACTGAACGAAGCTTGTGCTAGCCTTCTAACAGGCTTCGAGGTAAGTAAAAAATATGCAAGAATATAACCGCATAGACAGTAGCCCCTGATGCTCTTTTTGGCGTTCAGAAAGAAAAGCCAAATAGAGGATCTATTAAATTTCGCAGGAGTCTAACTAAAAAGAGTCAATATGCGTATGCAGGCTTCGCTGCTATCCACCGCTGCACTGACTGCGGAGGTGGGTGTCCTGAAACAGGACCTCGGGCGGACCGACCAAGAGCTCGGCCTTGCCAAGCGGCAGCTCGAGGAGAAAGAAGTTAAGAAATGCCTTTAAAAAAAGGTGCCTATAAAAAGGCGTGATTGCAAAAAATAACAGGATTGTATTGCTTATTGTAGGGGCCACGACTGAGGTGGCGACCCTCAAGTAGGCGCTATCTGAGGCCGAAAAGAAAACGGCCGCGGAGCGCACCGAGCGAGAGAGACTTGGGGCTCAGGTCGGCGAGGTGCAGCAAGAGCTTCAGGCTCTTGTGAAAAAACATGAGAGTTTGGAGCTTGAGTCAAAGGCGCAAGCATCCGAGCTCGCGTCGGCCCTTGAGACTGCCAAGTCTGCCAAGGCCGAAGCCCAAAAGGCCCTCCAAGAGTTGGAGGAGATGAGGAAGATAGCAGCGGGTAAGGCATTCTTTATGCAAAGCAGAAATATAAAAGTAAACTACTTGTTACTTACCCGAATCCGGAGCTCTCCAGGGGCATTTGCAGATCTTCCCCGCAGCGTATCCGCCGCCGCCACATTCTACCGAGCTGAAGAGGGCAGCTCGACGGAGAAGGTGTTCTGGTCTCAGTATTCTGAGGCCGGACACCCTGTGCCCTTGAGCGACCAGCTGAAACAGCTGGTCGAGCTCCACAAGGCGGCCGAACAGGCCATGAAGGGCTTCATAGTTCGGTTGTGGCCTGGAGAAGCCCTGCCTGGGAGCTATTTCGGGCTGGTGCGGCGGCTGGTGGAGGCCTGTCCAAGGCTCGAGGTCATCAAGCGCTCCGTCTGCATTGAAGGTGCCCGGAGGGCCCTTGCCCATGCAAAGGTGCACTGGGGTAAGCTGGACGGTGAGAAGCTTGTGAAGGACGGGCCGCCGCCGGGGAAGGAGCATCGCAAGCCCGAGAACTACTACAAGGATGTTCTTGCAGGTGCTCGCATTGTGGCGGATGAATGTACCAAGGATGTAATTTTTGAATGAACTCGCTCGTGTTTATCCTGTGCGCTGAAAACTTGTTCATATGCGCTAAGCGATCCTTATTGAATTTAAAATATTATTTTCTGTGCGTCCGTTTATCAAAAATTGAGAGATGGCCAGTCGTCGGCTTCTGCCCCCGTGCCACTAGTGCTGGGGTGTTCGGGATAAACCTGAGCGCTCTTTTTCCCATGGTTGGGTCCTTCGAGGGAGGCGCTCAGCACAACGAACCAGGCAATCGGACTATAATGCTTGAACACTCTCACTTAGCCATAGAACTTTATAATTTTAAATTTCGGCGAAGCCCCTAGTTCGGAAGACCGAGTTCGGGGCGCTATCCACGCCTTGGCCGGACAAAGCCAGCTCCTCGCTCGAAGCGGCATAAGTCTTTAGGGACTCGAAAAAACCTCTCGAACAGCGTCCGGTCTCTCGCCTCATCATGACAGTCAGTTTTAGCTTTCTCCACTGAGGTGCTTAACCCAGCTAAACCGGGGCACAATCGCAGTGGTTCTCCTAGTGCTACCTTAGCCGATATAGCGGAACGTAAGGCACCAAAACATAGGAGCCGGGCAAACCCAACTATTGACCCAAATCATGATTCGGGGCCGATGCATATAGTGCTATAAGTTCGGGGTGCCGCACTTGTGAAAGTGCATGGACTTCTCACACCATAATGAGGCGTACTGAAGCCCCTGGCGTGTTTGCCATACCATGGTGTACGGGTGCAATCATGTCATTTAATAAACAGATATATGAAAATAGGATAATGCAAAAAATAGACAAAAAGCTATGCATTGTTTATAGAGCGGCTATTTATCAAAGCCGAACGATACAAGTAGTGCGATAAACAAAAAGATATTGGACTATTTAACATGTCCTGACCAGGGGAAGGCCGCGGAATTGTATTTAAAACAGGTATACTGCTCGTAACAGAGACCACCTGGGAGTTCCATAATGCGGCATGGCTTGTCTGCCTCCCTGGATCTTGCATCGTTTGTGCGGCGATCGAATTGCCGAACAGGTCGTCCGAAGTGTGGAGTCCTGAAAGTAAGAAGAAAAAAAGAATCCGGCAACCCCTAGTACATTTTAAGCCATATTTTGGGTGTGTCGTTATTGTGCCCCTTCCCCTGTGCCCATGGTATTTCAAGGGCGTAGTTATGTACACGAGGTACTGGTTTCGCTATGTCGCGAGGGCTGGGGTTGGGGCCGCATTGCTACGCCTGCTCAGAACGTGCCAGGCGGTCTTGTTGTAGGTTACTCCGGGCGCGCTTGGCAGTGTCCGGCTTTTTAACGGTCGTACTGGAGAATTGCCTAAGAAGCCTGCTTTGTACTTCCGCCACGAGAGCCGCCGTGTGCTCCTCCGTACGAAGGGAGCGTTCGGTGTTTTTGTTGACCGTGATTACTCCTCGAGGGCCTGGCATCTTGAGCTTGAGATATGCGTAGTGCGGCACCGCATTGAACTTTGTGAATGCGGTTTGTCCGAGCAGGGCGTGGTAGCCACTGCGAAACGGGACTATTTCGAAGATTAACTCTTCGCTTCGGAAATTTTCCAGGGATCCGAAGACCACGTCAAGTGTTACTGAGCCTATACAGTTGGCTTCTACACCTGGTATAACGCCTTTAAAGGTCGTTTTTGTGGGCTTAATCCTTGAGGGATCTATGCCCATTTTTCGCACTGTATCCTGGTAAATCAGGTTCAAGCTATTGCCGCCGTCCATGAGGACTCTTGTGAGATGAAATCCGTCGATGATTGGGTCGAGAACCAATGCGGCGAATCCGCCATGACGGATGCTAGTGGGATGGTCCCTTTGATCAAAGGTGATCGGGCAGGAGGACCATGGGTTGAACTTTGGGGCGACTGGCTCCATCGCATATACGTCCCGTAGCGCATGCTTCCGCTCCCTCTTGGGAATGTGGGTTGCGTATATCATGTTCACCGTCCGCACTTGTGAGGGAAAGCCCTTCTGTCCATTGTTGTTCGGCGGCCTGGGCTCCTCCTCGTCGTCGCTATGCAGCCCCTTGTCTTTGTTTTCGGCTCTTAACGTGCCTGCCTGCTTGAACACCCAACAATCCCTGTTGGTGTGATTGGCTGGCCTTTCGGGGGTGCCATGTATCTGGCACAAGCGGTCGAGTATTCGGTCCAAACTGGACGGGCCCTGAGTATTCTTTTTGAATGGCTTTTTCCGCTGACCGGATTTATAGCCTCTGAATCCGGCATTAACTGCCGTATCTTCATTACTGTCGCTGCTAACGCGACGTTTTTGCTTATTCCGACGTGTCCTGCCACTTTTGTCCTTGGTATCCGAATTACCAGGGTTCTTAGCTAAGTTATTACTGCGAGCTAGCCAGCTGTCTTCTCCCGCACAAAAGCGGGTCATGAGTGTCGTGAGGGCTGCCATAGATTTTGGCTTTTCCTGTCCCAGGTGCCGGGCAAGCCACTCGTCGCGGATGTTATGTTTGAAGGCTGCTAGGGCCTCTGCGTCCGGACAGTCGACTACCTGGTTTTTCTTTGTTAGGAACCGTGTCCAGAATTGCCTGGCCGATTCCTCTGGCTGCTGAATTATGTGGCTTAAGTCGTCAGCATCCGGTGGTCGCACGTAAGTGCCCTGGAAGTTGTCGAGGAATGCGGCTTCCAGGTCCTCCCAAGAACCGATTGAGTCTGCTGGCAAGCTGTTAAGCCAATGCCGGGCCGGTCCTTTAAGTTTGAGCGGGAGGTATTTGATGGCGTGTAGATCATCGCCGCATGCCATGTGGATGTGAAGGAGATAATCCTCGATCCATACCGCCGGATCTGTTGTGCCATCGTATGATTCGATGTTAACGGGTTTGAAACCCTCCGAGATTTTATGATCCATTACTTCATCCGTGAAGCATAGTGGGTGTGCGGTGCCCCTGTACTGGGCTATATCACGACACAACTCGGAAGAGCTATGTCTGTTGTGTTCGGCCCGGCCAGATTTGTTGTATCCGGAGTGAAGATCATCGTCACGTGCCGTAGGGCGCCTACGCGATCCATAGATCGATCTTGTTTGTCTTGCCTTATCCTCCAGTACGTCTCGCAGGTCTGGCGCGTTTTCCCGTGCCTTAGTTGAGCGGCGTCGGGGCGTGGCTTGGGTGGAGGGCTGAGAGGCCTCTCTGTCACGGCCACGAGGTGGCCGGTCTGCCATGTCGTGCGCTGGTGATGTAGGCGCTTCCTCCTCTGATCGGGGTAGCGGCCTGCGCTTTGGGTAACTCTTGGAGGGGCGTTCGAGTTCACACTCTTTGGCCGCAAGGACTTCAGTCCATCTATCAGCTAGCAAATCTTGGTCGGCTCTAAGTTGTTGCTGCTTTTTCTTGAGGCTGTTTGCCGTGGCTAAAAGCCTGCGTTTGAAACGCTCTTGTTCGGCGGGGTCTGATGGTACGACGAATTCGTTGTCATCGAGGCTTGCCTCGTCTTCGGAGGGAGGCATATAGTTATCATCCTCAACCTCTCGGTCTGTCGCTCTCTCATGAGGGCTGGCTTCTCCATCATCCTGCGCCGAATCTTGATGGGGTGGGTGTTCTTTGGCACTATCCGGGGTAGTATTATCTCCCGTGCCGGAATCACCGTTTTTGCTTTGGCGGGATTTAGAGCGGCGCCGCTGACGCCGGCGCTTTGACTGTTTCTTGGAGGGGTCATCCCCCGCTGTTCCATCGCCATCTCCATCTTTTGGAGTGTCCACCATATATATGTCATATGACGAGGTGGCCTTCCAGCGCCCTACAGGTGTTGGTTCCTGTTCGTCTCCTACATCGTCGTCCATACCGTCGATGTCTTCGGAGCCGAAGTCGAGCATGTTGGTTAAATCATCGACAGTGGCTACAAAGTGGGTGGTGGGTGGGCTTTGAATTTCTTCATCATCCGTATCCCATCCTCGCTGACCGTAGTCTGGACAGGGCTCTCCTGATAAAGAGAGAGACTTGAGAGAATTCAGGATGTCGCCAAAAGGCGAGTGCTGAAAGATGTCCGCGGCGGTGAACTCCATTATCGGCGCCCAATCGGATTCGATTGGCAGGGGCGCGGGGGGTTCGGAGTCCGGATCCTCAGAGTCATGAGTCACGCGGAGTGTGGGGCTAGCGTTCAGCTCGATCGCCTTTGAGATGGCAGCCCCCGAGGTGACGTCCAACCGCTCATCCTCGATCGGCGCAATAGGCTCCGAGTTAAGGGTCGGAACCGGTGCGTGTGCGGCCTCCAGGACACTGTTCGGAGGCAGAGCTAGATCATGCCCCTCGAGATAGTGCGGCGCGCTTGGCCGTGGCTCGAACCCGTCGAAGATCAAGTCTCCGCGGATATCAGCCGTGTAGTTTAAGCTTCCAAACCTAACTTGATGGCCAGGGGCGTAGCTTTCGATCTGCTCCAGGTGGCCAAGCGAATTGGCCCGCAGAGCGAAGCCGTCGAAGACGAAGATCTGTCCGGGGAGAAAAGTCTCACCCTGGACCTCATCGTTGTTGATGATCAAAGGAGCCATCGGGCCTAAAGGCGACAACACAGAGGAACTCTCAATGAAAGCACCAATGTCGGTGTCAAAACCGGCGGATCTCGGGTAGGGGGTCCCGAACTGTGCGTCAAGGCCGGATGGTAACAGGAGACGAGGGACACGATGTTTTTACCCAGGTTCGGGCCCTCTCGATGGAGGTAATACCCTACTCCTGGTTGATTAATATTGATGATATGGGTAGTACAAGAGTAGATCTACCAAGAGATCAAGGAGGCTAAACCCTAGAAGCTAGCCTATGTTATGAATGTTGTGTATGGAGTTGATTGTCCTACGGACTACAACCCTCCGGTTTATATAGACACCGGATAGGGTTAGGGTTACACAGAGTCGGTTACAATGGTAGGAGATCTTGAATATCCGCATCGCCAAGCTTGCCTTCCACACCAAGGAAAGTTCCATCCGGACACGGGACGAAGTCTTCAATCTTGTATCTTCATAGTCTAGGAGTCCGGCGAAGGTATAGTCCGGCTACCCGAACACCCCCTAATCCAGGACTCCCTCACTCCTCTTGAACACCAAGCATCTGGGATCATTGATAATATTACTTTCTCTCCCCCTGAGTATTTTCTCTTTCTCCCCCTATAGGAAGTATTAAGCTTAAGCTTTGATGTGATCTCTCTCTCTCTCCCCATTTGACATCAATTTCCAAGAAGGGTCTTCTGGACATGTGATACAAATGGGTTGGTCCTTGAGTCACAGAGCAAAGCAGTATGTGTAACATGATGCTGGTAGAGGACAAGAATCATTGAGTGGAGCTGGAGCAAACAGAAATCAGGAATAAGTGGCAAGTTGGTTTTCCTGTGATGAAATCGGTGACTCCGAGTTGTGTGCTTCGGTTGCACCGAAAGATTTTGGTTGGGACGAAGAAAACAAGTCGGTGTGACCCAGTTCATCAGAATGAAAATACTTGTCACCTCAGCTCACTAGTCAAGTAAGATTTTACAAGGATATGCAAGGAATTAACCGAAAGATTTGCAATGAATTGGATGCAGAAAATGCAGAACAAAAAGAAAGAAAAGAAAATAAAAGATCTAGATGAAGTTTTAAAAAGGGGGAAACAAATATGCAAGCAACGAATGCAATAACACAGAAAAGGACACAAGAGAACTTCATCTAGAGTTGGGCGGCGACAAAGTCACCTATGTTAGAGTATATTGACATAGGAGTCAAGTGAGAGCACTTGATCATAGGTCATACTCATCGTTTAAGCTCAAAATGGGGTTACCATTTTTTGTTTAAGCATCTTGATGTATTCACATCTTGTCGAGTTGCTTTGACTCATGACTTGGAGTAAAGCTTCTCTAAGATGGAATAACATACCTTGGGTGGTGGTGTCGATCTTGCTCATGTAGTTGAACTTGTGTGGGTTGCTCAAGGTTGATGTAGTTCATCAAGGATTGGGAGCACCACTTGGAGTTTGAGTTCATCTACCTACATGGGTTAGTCTTTCAAGGAAGAGCACTTGTGTATCCAAAATGACTATCATGAAACTCAACATAGAATTTGTCAAAGGATATGTTTGAATGGTTTCATGCTTCCTTGTCTGCAACCACCATTGTGTAGAGACTTGGTGATGTAGAGATTGCTCAAGATGTGAGTAAGTTGCAATCTCATATAATTAGATTCAACCAAGTACCTACACGGGTTAGATAACATGCAAGGTACAAATATATCCAAGACATATGAATAGCATCATAAGAGAAAATTCAAGGATTAGTCATAGGCTCATGCCCCGCATGTATCAAATGGAGTTCCTACTCCAAGTTTGAAGCATCAATGATGTCCAATTCACCTCTCAACCTGCAAAACACTTTCTCATCAAGTGGTTTAGTGAATATATCCACTAATTTCTTGTTGGTGCGAACAGGCTTAAGGTTAATGTCCCCTTTGGCAACATGATCTCGAATGAAATGATGACGAACTTCAATATGCTTAGTTCGAGAATGTTGCACGGGGTTGTGAGCAATCTTAATAGCACTTTCATTGTCACATAGCAATGGAATATGTTTCAAGTATATCCCATAATCTTTAAGAGTTTGGGTCATCCAAAGTAATTGAGCACAACATGAACCAGCGGCAATATATTCCGCTTCGGCGGTGGATAAGGATACGGAGTTTTGTTTCTTGGAGGACCAAGACACAAGAGATCTACCAAGGAATTGACAAGTACCCGAAGTGGACTTTCTATCAACCTTATCTCCGGCATAGTCCGAATCGGAATAGCCAACAAGATCAAAAGAGGACCTCTTAGGATACCAAATGCCAAAATTTGGTGTATGGATTAAGTATCTCACTATCCTTTTCACAGCCTTAAGATGACATTCTTTAGGAGCAGCTTGATATCGTGCACACATGCACACACTTAGCATAATATCAGGACGAGAGGCACATAGATATAACAATGAACCAATCATAGAGCAATAAACCTTTTGATCAACCGGTTCACCATCTTTGGTCAAATCAAGATGTCCACTAGTAGGCATGGGTGTAGTCATACCTTTGCATTCTTGCATATTGAACTTCTTGAATAAGTCTTTGGTGTACTTTGTTTGAGAAACAAAAGTACCTTCCTTAGTTTGCTTGATTTGCAAACCGAGAAGGAATTTGAGTTCACTCATCATAGACATCTCAAACTTCTCCGACATTAGCTTTCCAAACTTCTCACTAAAATGAGGGTTAGTTGAACCAAATATGATATCATCAACATCAATTTGGCACACAAATAGTTCTCCATTAACCCTTTTAGTAAAAAGAGTAGAATCAATTTTACCAATTTCAAAGCCTTTTTCAGTAAGGAATTTGGTCAAGCATTTATACCATGCTCTAGGAGCTTGTTCAAGACCATAAAGGGCTTTGTGAAGTTTGTAAACATGATTAGGTTTCTTAGGATTGACAAAGCCGGGAGGTTGCTTAACATAAACTTCCTCCTCAATTTTGCCATTTAGAAAAGCACTTTTAATGTCCATTTGGTACAAGGTGATATCACGGTGATTAGCATAGGCAAGTAAGATGCGAATGGACTCAAGTCTAGCAACGGGAGCATAAGTCTCACCATAGTCCATACCTTCAACTTGTGTGTAGCCTTGGGAGACGAGACGTGCTTCGTTGTGAACCACTTGTCCATCTTCATCTTGCTTGTTGCGAAACACCATTTGGTACCGATGATATTGTGGTTGTTGTCGGGCTTCTCGACCAATGTCCACACTTGACTTCTCTCAAAGTTGTGTAGCTCTTGATGCATAGCGTTTATCCAATCCGGATCCTTTAATGCTTCTTCAACCTTCATAGGTTTAATGCTAGAGATGAATGAGTAATGTTCACAAAAGTTAGCTAAATGAGTTTTAGAGCGAGTGATTCTCCCGGTTTGGATATCTTTGTAGATTTACTCGACGGTATGATCTTTGGCAATTCTTGCTCGAACTCGTGTAAGCTTTTGCTTGGGTCAGGGTGGAACATCCTCTTTATTTTGTTCTTCTTCTTGGCCTTCTTCATTGTTGACATTGTTGTTCTCTTGTCGTGGTGGAGAAGGAGGTTGTTGATGTTCATCTTGGTGTACTTCCTCGTTTTCTTCATCTTGGTGTGTCCCACTTGTGGATGCTTCCGTATCAGCTCTTGGTTCGCCTTGTCGTGAGGTAGAAGCTTCCACTTGGACGGACGAGGTACTCTCCTTCATTTCCGTTGGACGAATCTTGCCAATGGACAAGTCTTGTATTGCTTCCGAAGGGTCTTTCTCTCCTACATCAATTGGCAATTGCTCTACTTGCGAGCCATTAGAATCATCAAACTTCACATCTACCGTCTCCTCAACCTTTCTGGTGAAATTGTTGTAGACATGGTAAGTGTGAGAGTTTGAGCCATAACCAAGTAGGAAACCTTCATGAGACTTAGGAGCAAATTTAGAACGACGATGCTTATCAAGAATGTAGCACTTTGAGCCGAATACTCGAAAGTATCCAACTTGGGGTTTGTTACCAGTGAGGAGCTCATATGCCGTCTTGCCGAGTAGCTTGTGAGGATACAAGCGATTTGTTGCATGACAAGCTGTCTCAACCGCTTCCGCCCAAAAGTGCTTTGGGGTTTTGTACTCATCAAGCATCGTTCTTGCCATCTCGATAAGAGTCCGGTTCTTCCTCTCAACAACTCCATTTTGTTGAGGTGTGTACGTAGTCGACAACTCGTGTGAAATCCCTTCTTCGTCAAGAAAGGTGTCCACGTTTGCGTTCTTGAACTCCGTTCCGTTGTCGCTCCGAACCTTCTTGATCTTCACGTCAAACTGATTTTGGGCCTTCCTAGCGAAGTTTTTGAAGATCTTTTGGACCTGCGATTTGTCATCAAGAAAGAACACCCACGTAAATCTTGAAAAATCATCAACTATGACTAGACCAAATGAGTTACCACCGAGACTTTTGTAGGCATTTGGACCAAAGAGATCCGTGTGAAGTAGCTCGAGTGGTCTTCTTGTGGTCATGATGTTCTTCGCGCGGTGACTTCCTCCAACTTGTTTTCCTGCTTGACAAGCACTACAAAGTCTATCCTTGTCAAATATGACATCTTTTATTCCAAGGGTATGATCACCTTTAATAAGCTTATCAAGATTTCGCATTCCAACATGACCTAGTCTTCTATGCCACAACCAGCCTTTAGAAGATTTAGCAATTAAGCAAGTTTTAGGTTGAGCCCTTTTAGTGAAATCAACAATGTAAATATCTCCTCTACGTATACCGGTAAAGACCATTTTATGATTGTCTCTACGAAACACTTGGCAATCTACTTTAGTGAATAGGACATTGAAACCAAAATCAGCAAGTCTAGAAACTGAAAGTAAATTGTATCCAAGGGATTCAACGAGCATGACATTTTGTATGGAGCTATTGTGTGAGATGGCCACCTTACCAAGACCAACCACCTTACCCTTTGAATTATCACCAAAAGTGACATATTTTCGAGGGCCGTCATTTTCAGCAAGCTCATGAAACATCTCTTCATCTCCGATCATATGATCAGTACATCCACTATCAAGGACCCATTCCTTTCCTCCAGCCATGTAGCCGCGAAGATTTTCCATAAGACCAAAATGTCTCATTGCATCATCAAGATCATAGTCACTATCATCATCTTCATCATAGTATCCATGTTCAACATCATCTTGTGATTGATCAATTCCTAGAGAGGGTAATTCGTTAGATAAATGATCATCAAAGTGATTTCCTTTATGAATTCTAATAGCTTCGGATATGATATCACTAATGATTCCAACGTTTCCTTTAGCACGCATGAGATTGGTAAGCTCAGATAGACAATCACCAAAACTAGGATCACTAGAGTTCATCTTACTCAAAGCAATAGACTTATGGAGAATTTCGAATAAATTGTTTAAGGAATAATTAGGAAATCGTTCCTCAAGAAATTTCCATATAGTATAGGCACAATCAAGAGTAGGCAAACTAGCAATCAAATTTTTGGGCAATCCTCTAATGATGAGCTCAATAGTTCTAAGATTGCGAATCATGTCAATATCCTCCTCTAGGGTAGGGTGCAAGGGATCAATATGAGGTGGACAAGGACTAGCAATGTACTTGTTCAAATGATATTCATTGAAAATCTCAAGCATTTCATTTTTCCACTCATGAAAATATTCTCCATCAAGAATAGGCACTCTATGTCTAAGACTCCCTAAAGTAGACACATCCATCTTTCTCCAAAGGTGTTTAAGCCAAGGCAATGGAGACCAAAGCTCTGATACCAATTGAAAGGATCGAGAAGAGGTGTCTAGAGGGGGGGGGGGTGATTAGACACTAAGTGCCAAAAGTTGCAGTTTTTAATATTCTTAAGTTTAAGTGGAGTTTAAGCACAAGTTTAACAAACACAATACATATCAAGCAAGCATGCAATGAGTATATGAGCAGCGGAAAGTAAAGCATGCAACTTGCAAGAATGTAAAGGGAAGGGTTTGGAGTATTCAAACGCAATTGGAGACACGGATGTTTTTGGCGTGGTTCCGATAGGTGGTGCTATCGTACATCCACGTTGATGGAGACTTCAACCCACGGAGGGTAACGGTTGCGCGAGTCCACGGAGGGCTCCACCCACGTAGGGTCCACAAAGAAGCAACCTTGTCTATTCCATCACAGCCGTCGCCCACAAAGGACTTTCCTCACTAGCGGTAGATCTTCACGAAGTAGGCGATCTCCTTGCCCTTACAAACTCCTTGGTTCAACTCCACAATCTTGTCGGAGGCTCCCAAGTGACACCTAGCCAATCTAGGAGACACCACTCTCCAAGTAACAAATGGTGTGTTGATGATGAACTCCTTGCTCTTGTGCTTCAAATGATAGTCTCCCCAACACTCAACTCTCTCTCACAGGATTTGGATTTGGTGGAAAGAAGATTTGAGTGGAAAGCAACTTGGGGAAGGCTAGAGATCAAGATTCATATGGTAGGAGTGGAATATCTTGAGCTCAACACATGAGTAGGTGGTTCTCTCTCAGAAAATGTGTATTGGAAGTGTAGGTATGTTCTGATGGCTCTCTCCACGAATGAAGAGTGGGTGGAGGGGTATATATAGCCTCCACACAAAATCTAACCGTTACACACAATCTGCCAAACTCGGTGGGACCGAATTGTTAAACTCGGTTCGGACCGATTTAGCAAACCTAGTGACCGTTAGGATTTTTGGTGGGACTGAGATGCAACTCGGTAGGACCGATATGGTTAGGGTTAGGGCATAACGTAATATCGGTGTGACCGATTACACAAACTCAGTAGGACCGATTTTGGTAATAAGCAAACCAGAGAGTTGGTCAGGCAAACTCGATGAGACCGATTACACAAACTCGGTTGGACCGATTTTGGTAATAAGCTAACCAGAGAGTTTGCATTGTAACCTCAGTAGTACCGATGGCTCAAACTCGGTGAGACCGATTTTGGCAATGGACATACACAGTAAGATTACAATCCCATCTCGGTGAGACCGAGATCCCTATCGGTGAAACCGATTTGCTAGGGTTTGTGGCAGTGGCTATGACATGTGAAACTCGGTGGCGCCGGATAGAAAGAATCGGTGGGGCCGAGTTTGACTTTTGGTTTAGGTCATATGTGGATGTGGGAAGATAGTTGAGGATTTTGGAGCATATCACTAAGCACATATAGCAAGAGGCTCATTAAGCAACACCTCATCCCTCCTTGATAGTATTGGCTTTTCCTATAGCTCAATGTGATCTTGGATCACTAAAATATAAAATGTAGAGTCTTGATCTTGAAACTTGAGCCAATCCTTTGTCCTTAGCATCTTGAAGGGGTTCCACATCCTCTAGTCCATGCCACTCCATTGTTGAACTTATCTGAAACATACTAGGTAAAAGTGTTAGTCCAACAAGAGATATGTTGACATTAATTACCAAAACCACCTAGGGAGCACTTGTGCTTTCAGCAGGCGAGATGTACTCGCCCCGGTCAAGGCGTGTTAGTTAAGACGGGGCATCAGGCGAGCTTAACTCGACACAGGTGTGCTTAATTGAAGGAAACAAAGATTTGTCTCTAAATATGGACCGTGGGATTAGAGGAGAATCAACGACGAGGGGGTGGTCAGACAAAATTTTCCTATCAGACTTCTGATAGGAAGCATTTTCCTTGATGTTTCACTCTCCACCACATGCACACACTCCACATCATCAGGCCTCATGCAACCATTCAATTTTCTACTTTTCACTTTCCAACGCATGTAAACCCTCCACGTCATTAAGCACCTGAATAGCCTTCACGTTATTAATTATTATTTTTATTTTTCAACAATACATAATTAAACTTGGTTGTGACAAGACAATATAACATGCATCCACACTCGATTTACCTCTAGGTTGAATGTGATGTGGTACTACTCTCATATATTCTAATTTTTGTTGGGAAATGTAGCATGCAATTTCAAAAAAATTCCTACATTCATGCAAGATCTATCTAGGAGATGCATAGCAAAGAGAGGGGGAGAGTGTGTCTACGTTCCCTCATAGACCGAAAGCGGAAGCGTTTGACAATGTGGTTAATGTAGTTGAACTTCTTCTCGTTCCGACCGATCAAGCACCGAACGTACGACACCTCCGAGTTCTGCACACGTTCAGCTCGATGACGTCCCTTGAACTCTTGATCCAGCTAAGTGTCAAGGGAGAGTTCTGTCAGCACGACGGCGTGGTGACGGTGATGGTGAAGTGCTTCGCCTAAGCACTACGTGAATATGACTGGAGGCGTAAATTGTGGAGGGGGGCACCGCACATGGCTAACAATTGTTGGTGTGTATTCTAGCGGTGCTCCCCCCAGGTATATATAGGTTGGAGGGGAGGAGAGGCAGCCAAGGGGGCGCCCAAGTAGGAGGAATCCTACTTGGGTCCCTAGTCCAATTCGCCCCCTTCCTTTTACCGGAAGGGGGAAAAGGGAAGAGAAGGGGGAGGAAGGAAAGGGGGGAGAACCCCCTCCTCCTTGATACGTCTCCAATGTATCTACTTTTCCTAATGCTTTTCCTCTTTGTTTTGGACTCTAATTTGCATGATTTGAATGAAACTAACCTCTGACTGACGTTGTTTTCAGCAGAACTACCATGGTGTTGTTTTTATGCAGAAATGAAAGTTCTCGGAATGGAACAAAACTTTGCGAGGATTTTTTATACAATAATAGAGAATTTCTGGAGCCAAGAGCCACCGGAGGGGGGCACCTGGGTGGGCACAACCCACCAGGGCGCGTCAGCCCTCCCAGACGCGCCCAGGTGGGTTGTCCCCACACTACTACAGGATGCTGCTAACACGACACTACGATCAGAGACCCTTCGACAAAACTGTGTGCGATGCCATAATCGTAAACGGTGGTGTAAAATAACCGTCAAAAAAGGTGCAAAACATTTGCGATGGAGGATGCATCAAACACGGTTCAGATTTTAGTTGCGTGTGCGATGCAGGGCATACGGTTCAGCTCAATTAACTGTTTTCGACAAGTAGGAGCAAAAGAAACGGGCAGCCAGATGAAGGTGTGTGCGATATACAACATACGGTTCACTCGGATGAATTGTTTGTGATTAGGCAACACAAAAGAAACGGACAGCCAGATGAAGGTGTGTGCGATATACGGCATGCGGTTCACTCGGATGAACTGTTTGCATTGAGATAAGAGAACAGAAACGGTTCAATATAACAAGATGTGTGTGATACGCGGCAAACAGGTCTGTAATCAAAAATATGTGCGAAGACCGATAATAACACAAAAGATTGCTTCTAGTAAGACATATGTGATATGCTCTGTCTACACAACATCTATTGGACATTGGGGGACGGGCGGTCATCCGGATACACCATAAGGATGCGAAGAGGCATCCTATCAGCAAGGACTAGCTGTTCCACCAGTAGCTCATGTAAGAAAACTCTCAAGTTAAGTGTGCTCAGGATGGAGCAGCCATCAGATGGATGACTGGATGGGAAGTTGTGTTGATGTTAAATTAACTAATAGGGTGTGTCATATCTGTCAAATTAAATGACTGATACGGCCCATCCCATGAGTTAATTTAACTTCGAGGTTCGTGTTTTTTATTTTTTTATTTTTAACACATGTTAAAGAAGGTCTACCGCATTACTTTTTGACAATGTGCGATACGTGGCATATAGTTGATCCATGTGACCTGTTTGTGATGGAATAGGCCGTGTGTGTTGTGGGTAAACGCTTGTTAGTATTCAACCGTTTGGGATTGATGAATTCATCACCGACGGGTTCCCTAGTGTGGTCTGTGTTCATCTGATCATCATCTACTTCTTGTGCTAGCTCGATGTTTCTTCTATTCTAAGTTTCCATTAATTGATGGCGTTTTATGAACACGCCACCGTTTCCCGCCATTTCCTCACCTGTTTCCGGCCACCCAGCTATATTGCGCATAGGCGGCACGCGACGCACGGAGGCGGCAAGCGCAGCCTGTAGCACATCCACCTTTTCCAAGCATGCCAACCCACCAAAGCTCCGCCTCTGCCATCAACCTCGTCGACGAGGAAAACGAGCAGGCGCCACGGCAGGTCGAGGCGCTCCCCGGCAATGGATGAACGATGCCGTGATGCGCGTCATTGCCAGGGTTGAGCAGACCTTTGGCGCATGGCGCTTGAGCACTGCGGATCAAGATAGGCATGTCAGCGCCGACAGGCTGCAGCTCACCACACAACATGATCGATGGCGCGCCGCAGAGCAAGCTAGGCACGTCCGCGCGGTAGGCTACGGCTTGCCGCACGGCGAGACCGTTGGAGCGCCACGGAGCGAGAGGCGCGGCGCGCTGCACAGCAAGAGCGGATCCATCGGCGCTTGCCTGCTATCGACACGGCGTCGCAGCTGAGTACATGTCTCGTTAGTACCCCCATTCATCGCCAAGAGTGGGCAGAGGCCCTCAGCGTCGTACTTGCACCAGAGGTCGGCCGCGCCGTACTTGCACCGGACGCCCGCCGCGCCGTTCGCATGGGTGCCGCTGTTCGCCTTGTCCGTGGCCCGCTGGATGCCAACGCGCTGGTCCGTAGGCTCGACCGCCTCCTTGGCACAGGTGTCCACCCGGGCGCAGTAGAGGAACATGGCGGTCGCATCCTCGAGCTGGTGATCTCCGATGAAATAGCCAACTTGGAGCTCGAGATCACGCTCCAGATGTACCGCGAGCGTGTCGACCGCTTGGATGGACGCCTGCACGAGTTCAGGCAGAGCCAAGAGCTACCCTAGGCAAGGGCTGCTAGTCATGGTCTCATGGACGCATTTTATTTTGAAAATTCGTTTCGACGTGGATAGCTATGTATTCATAGCAATCATAGTATTGCTCTGTTTATTGGTCTGTTTCAATGTGTGTACTCAGTTTTCCATTCTTATATGTTCTGTTTCAATGTGTGTATATACGCTTTCCATTCTATATATGTGGATGATAACAACTAGATTCAAATTAGTATACAAAAACAGATAGAAAATGGAATTCTTAATATATATATATATATATATATATATATATATATATATATTAATTGTTCATTGGTTCATCACAGAATATATACATGATGATACTTAACTACTAGGTACAATGCATAAAATTGGAAACAAACAATACTAAATCTAATAATCCCTCTTGAGGCCAGTATTCCGGCAGCCCCTCGCCAGCAGCTTCCTGGTGCGCGGCGTCTTCCCAGTGTGGAGGCAGTACTCCGACACCTCCGCCTCGCAGCGCTTGACGTACCGATCTGCCTCTTGCTGGCGGACGGGCGCGGCCGATCTTGCCATTTCATTGGGGCACCACCAGAGCTCCTCGTCGGTGGCACGCTGGAGATTATTGGCCCACCTCCACGCAGCAACAAGGCGCCCAACGCCTATGATCTTCCTCGCGAAGTACCCGTCTTCATACACCTCCTCGGCACGACGACGCACCCGCCCCCAAAGCTCCGCCGCCTCCTTTTTCTAGGCGGCATCACGGGCGTCACATGCCGCCTGGTACCTAGCTTCCTCCTCCGCCATCTCCTTCTTGAACGCCACTTGTCTGGCTTTCTCAGCCGGCGACAGCGACTTCCATAGACAAAGATTGTACTGGCCCCAAAACCAATCCAAAGTTTGGGGGTCCGGCGCAACCCCGTCAGGCGACGCGTAGGGGTCCTCATCGCTGCTAATCGAGGGAGCGTCCTCGGGGGGTGGAGACTCCTCGCCGGCGCGTGGGCAGGCCGGCCGTGCCATGGCAGAGATTTGAGAGAGAGAGAGAGAGAGAGCGAGGGGAGGATGTAGATGAGAATGCAGGCGGGACGATGTGAGCGTATTTATTGGTGGACGGAATCTGGATCGACGGGGACAGTACACACGCTGGTTGCCTGAATTTACAAGTACTGTAGTTTGAATTACACACAATTCCCGCAGCAAAATCCGTGCGTGAACATAATAGCTGACGGTTTCCAATACAGAACCGTGTCTGATTAATGATCCCCGCCACTCACCTACCAAACCTCGAGCCGCGAGATAGAGTGCCAATCATGTGGGGGCCGGTTGTCTTGCCAGATCTTTACATTTTCTTTTTTGAACACCAAATATTTAAATCGTCTGATGATTTTTTAACTCCCACACAAGTACACAAAAATATGATTTTTCAACCGTTATGGTTAGGCGTTGCATGTAGATTTAGTTCAAATTTGAATTACGGTCATTAAATGGTTGGAACATCACTTAAATGTCTTTAAAAGGTCAGATGACCCCTAAAATTTTCTAAATTTTCACATGACAGTTGTATTAGTGCACGTTAAACGTAGAAAAAAATTGAAGGCCGTAAGAGGAAGCTATCTCCCGTTCGTCATCAAACATGCATTGTTCCCTCTCGGAACCACGAACCTTCTAGTAGTTACTCCGGTTTGTGAGGGGTTGCTACCTCTTTAGCACTGCTTAGTTTTCCATTGAAGAGGAAAGGGTGATGCAGCAAAGTAGCGTAAGTATTTCCCTCAGTTTTTGAGAATCAAGGTATCAATCCAGTAGGAGACTACACACAAGTTGCCTCGTACCTACACAAACAAATAAGAACCTTGCAACCAACGCGATAAAGGGGTTGTCAATCCCTTCACAACCACTTGCAAAAGTGAGATCTGATAGAGATAATAAGATAAATATTTTCAATATTTTTTATGATATAGATTGAAAGTAAAGATTGCAAAGTAAAATAGATTGGAAACTTATATGATGGAAAATAGACCCGGGGGCCATAGGTTTCACTAGTGGATTCTCTCAAGATAGCATAAGTATTACGGTGAGTGAACAAATTACTATCGAGCAATCGATAGAAAAGTGCATAGTTATGAGAATATCTAGGCATGATCATGTATATAGGCATCACGTCCGCGACAAGTAGACTAAAACGATTCTGCATCTACTACTATTACTCCACACATCGACCTCTATCCAGTATGCATCTAGAGTATTAAGTTCATAAGAAGAGAGTAACGCATTAGGCAAGATGACATGATGTAGAGGGATAAACTCAAGCAATATGATATAAACCCCATCTTTTTATCCTCAATGGCAACAATACAATGCGTGCCTTGCTGCCCCTGCTGTCACTGGGAAAGGACACCACAAGATTGAACCCAAAGCTAAGCACTTCTCCCATTGCAAGAAAGATCAATCTAGTAGGCCAAACCAAACTGATAATTCAAAGAGACTTGCAAAGATAACAAATCATACATAAAAGAATTCAGAGGAGATTCAAATATTGTTCATAAATAATCTTGATCATAAACCCACAATTCATCGGATCTCGATAAACACACCGCAAAAAGAATTACATCGAATAGATCTCCAAGAAGATCGAGGAGAACTTTGTATTGAGATCCAAAGAGAGAGAAGAAGCCATCTAGCTAATAACTATGGACCCAAAGGTCTGTGGTAAACTACTCACACATCATCGGAGAGGCTATGGTGTTGACGTAGAAGCCCTCCGTGATCGATTCCCCCTCCAGTGGAGTGCCGAAAAAGTCCCCAAGATGGGATCTCACGGGTACAGAAGGTTGCGGCGCTGGAAATAGGGTTCCGTGGTGCTCTCGGATGTTTTCGGGGTATATGAGTATATATAGGCGAAGGAAGTCGGTCAGGAGAGCCACGAGGGGCCCACGAAGGTGGGGGGCGCGCCCTCCTGCCTCGTGGCCTCCTCGTTCCTTTCTTGATGTCCACTCCAAGTCTCCTGGATTGCGTTTGTTCCAAAAATCACTCTCCCGAAGGTTTCATTCCGTTTGATATTCCTTTTCTCCGAAACACTGAAATAGGAAAAAACAACAATTTGCACTGGGCCTTTGGTTAGTAGGTCAGTCCCAAAAATAATATAAGAGTGTATAATAAAGCCCATTAAACATCCAAAACAGATAATATAATAGCATGGAACAATAAAAAATTATAGATAAGTTGGAGATGTATCAGGGGTGTGTGTCCAAACTTTCGTCAAACATGCCAATTTTTTACCACATCATCTTGGTGGCATAACATTACATCAACCAAGGTTTCATGTGTTTCTGATCATTTTTCAATTTTTTGGAATTAAAATGCCATGGCACTCCATGCATGTGCCCATGCCTTGAGACCAATATGTTTGAATATTCCTTCTAATTTATTGCACATGGAATTAACTCGCACATAAGTACACAAAAATATGATTTTCAAACCGTTTTGGTTAGGCGTTGCATGTAGATGTCAGGACCCCGATTCTAAGTCACACCGATCTAGCATGTAACACCTCATATCACTTTGCGGCCTCACGCACGGTATTCCCACGGGTGTCGCCTTACCATGGCCCGGGACCGTTTGCGCCTTTTGGCTCACGTATATGATAGTGTCGCTAGCATCCATATGACAGAGAACCTGGGCCGACATGTCTAGTCGTGAACCCAAAGTGGCACTAACTTACGGGGACAGACATACATGAATCAACATCGAGCATGTCGGTCAGCAGCGTGCGAATCCAGGCTGTAGCACTGGGCTAACAGGACTCCGGGAACCCGGGCTGTAGCAGGCTAGACAGGACTCCGGATGTCACCGCGTGACATTTCCCCGAAGGGACAGACACAGGAACGAAGTGAATCACATGCGGGCTAGTGAAGTGTTCCGGAGCAGTAGTGCTGGGCTAGCAGGACTCCGGTGAACCGGGCTGTAGCGGACTACTATGGCTCATGGAAGCACAAGACTACAGTTCCCCATAAGAGAGGCTACCAAGGATAAACAACTAGGTTGTCGGATCCCACACATACCAAGCATTTCAATCATACACACAATATGCTCGATAAGTGCAAATACAACATGGCATCACAACAAGACTCTACTACTCATAGTATTTATTCATTAGGCTCCGAAGAGCGAGATATTACAAACGTGGGTCTCATGACCCAACATTCAGAGCATACAAAGCAACAAGCACATGCGGAGGCTTAACTTGTCTGAGTACAGACAACTACAAATGAAGAAGGCTGAGAAGCCTGACTATCTACAATACTCTCCCAAGGGTACAAGATTGTAGTTGAGGTAACAAGCTAAACGTCAAAGTCCACGCGGAACTACTAGCGAGACTGTCGTCTCTCTGCAAAACATAAAATAGGCAAACGTGAGTACAAATGTACCCAGTAAGACTTACATCAGAACTATCTACATATGCATCGGTATCAACAAAGAGGTGGTGGAGTTTAACTGGAGCAACCCAGCTTTGACTCGGTGGCTATCCTAAACTACGACTGCAAGTAACACTTTTGAGGTGGCGCACACGAGTTCACATATTCACCATACCAATACACCACTATGGATCCGCTCCCGTCTCCCTACGAGAACGCCATCCATAGCACTCACACTTATCTTGCGCATTATAGAGTATCCACTTTCACTTGTCTATGAACTATGCAAGGGGTCCAAGTTTCCATATCCGAGGAATCCGGCTATTCGAATAGATAATGATAACCCTGCAGGGGTATACTTCTTCACACACGCTCTCGCCACTTACCACCATGTACACGTCGTGTACCTCGGCAACCTTCAAGCGGAAGCCTGGCGAGGGAGTCGGCCATGACCTGACTAACCACACAAGTCTCTCGTCCAGGTTTATCGCCTATTCGGGTTCCATCTACAAGGAGATCCGGCCGGGGTGTCGCTCACGGCCCCAAATGATGTGTGCAGGGTTCCCAAGCCCACCATCCGGGTGCCACTTGGTACACCGTGCCACTGTGCCTAGTCTGTCCCAAGCCCACCTGTACTGGGTGCCACTTGGTAGACTAATAACACTACCTACAAACACCAGAAACTAGTTGCAACTCCTGGACAGAGATTGAGTTGGTTAATAAGCCGAGAGGGGCCGAGTTACCGGAACCCAATGTGTGGTAGTAACTGTTCATGGATCACAAACACAGAACTCAATTCCTGAGGACGGTTTCAATGAGACAACCCACCATGTACTCCTACATGGCCTCTCACGGCTACCTTTACCAAATCGTGTTCACACACTTAGCTCTCAATAGTAGGACATGTTCACCACATTCCAATTCATCCCCGATGAACCAGACCTGACTCGACTCTAAGCAGTAGCAGGCATGACAACAAGCATGAATGTGTAGGCACATCAGGGCTCAAACAACTCCTACTCATGCTAGTGGGTTTCATCTATTTACTGTGGCAATGACAGGTCATGCAGAGGAAAGGGGTTCAACTACCGCAACATGTAACAGTTGAATCGTTGTTGTCCTAATGCAATAAAAGAGAGCAGGAGCGAGAGAGCGGGATTGTATCGGAATGAACAAGGGGGTTTTGCTTGCCTGGCACTTCTGAAGATAGTATAGTTCTTCATCGGTGTCATCGAACTCATTGTCAGAACCACGTCTATCGAGAGGGGACAAATACCGGCAAACAAGGAAGAACACAATCAATGCAATGCACAATATGATGCATGATCATGACATGGTAAAATGAGTGTGTTGAGCTAATGCAACTACAACCAGATGGCTTTGAGCTATTTTGAACCAAAGATTCAAAGTTCAAACTCATTTGTGATCTTAAATAGTGCTTTATCATGTTTTGCACTAAACAACAAGTTAACTTGTTCTAACATGCATGAAACCAGTACAGATGGAAAGATTGGATTTTCTGATCATTTTTCATATATAATTTGTTTGATTTGGAGTTACAGATTAATTTCTATGAATTTTTGAAGTTCGCATTATTTTCTGGAATTTCCTGAATAAGAATAAATCCAGAAAATGCTTTACTGCTTCAGCATGACATAGGTGTGACATCAGCAAGTCAACTGGGTCGGCCAGGTCAAACCTGACCTGTGGGACCCATACGTGAGTGTCTCAGGCTGGTTTGGGTGGATGACAGGTGGGACCAGTCAATGTTGACTTGACCAAAGTCAAAGCTGACACATGTGGTCCTCACGTATTAGTACTAATCCTAACAGAAAATTAGACTAACCTAATTATGCTAGGGGACCCACATGTCATCGACACGTGACACTAACTAAACACGGTTAACCCTAAACTAATGGCGCCACATCAGCGTCACCGGAGTTAGACGCCGGCGACCTCAAGTCGCGGCGGAAGGTCGCCGGAGCGGCGCTACGGGCGGCAGTGGGTCAAGCCAAGGGCACCAGTGGGTTGCCCTCGCTCGCCTACAACCAGGGGTGGCACCTGCTGGTCGCGGGGCGATCTGTAGCGGCGGCAAGTTGGGCGGCGGCCGGAGTTCGGGCTAGCACGGGCGCGGGGCTACGCTTGACGAGTGAGCGAGCTGAGAGGCTGGACCGGCTCCTGGGAGATCCACGAGCTCGAGGTCGTGCTCGGACGTGAGTTCGGTGACCTGCAATGACGGCGGCGACAGGCGCGGCAGCAGCAAGCTCGCGGAACGGCGGGAAAACTAGCTAGGCTTCACGCGTGACGACAAGGTAAGGGGGGAAACAAACGGGGAGCTCACAGCGCATCCGTAGGGCGGGTCGATGGGCTCGGGGGAGGTCCTGGCGGCGTCGAATCGGTGACGGAGGGGACCAGATGCAGAGGACGAAGGCTAGCTTGGGGACGACGTCAGAGGGCGCCCGACGCTGCATGGCTCCATGGAGAGGTCTAGGGCATCGCGACGGATCTTTCGGGCGCGTCAGCGGGGCGAGGTAGTGGCAGTGGCCGCGGCAACAACGAGCGGCGGCGACGGCGTGCTCGGGGGCTACGCGCGAGAGAAACAGAGGAGGGGAGAACGCGCGAGAGAGTGGAAGGGGTCCGCGGGGGTGCGTGTCGACGGCCGAGTGCGTCGAGGGGGAGCCAGCCAGGCAGCTGCCGGCGTGGCGCGCCGCGGTGCCGTGGCTAGCTTCTCCTTTGCCTTCTGGCAAGAGGAAGGAGACGCCCCTGCCCCTGCTTGGCTGGGCTGCTACAGTAACCTGCCGAGGTAAGTGCCAGGTTAGTCTCTCCGTCTCTCTGGTTTTCTCTATTTTACTTCTGTTTTCTATTTTTTGCTATTTGTTTTGATTTAGTAATAATACCAAACCATTTCATAAAATCCTGGAAACAATTATGGGTGCTTTCTGAATTATTTCAGTGACCCATAACAATTTCCAACATTTTTGGAGCATCTAAAATATATATAGCATTTAAAGGCCCAATTCAAATACCATATGAGTTAATTTAAAAATCCAGAATGGCCTAAAAATATGTGCATCATTTTTGGCAAAGGTTTTCACCTTTATCAAAAATAATGAACTTTTCTAAAGGGCATTCTGGGTTCATTGAAAATATTTTTATTTTGATCCTAATTGCATTTCATTTAAAGCTAGGGTTTGCCATCCCCATTTCAGATTTCAAACAATATAGACATGATGCATGGATGCTAAGAAGGTCAAACAAGGACTGGTCTAGGGCTGTGACAGCTCATCTCCACTAAACAAGAATCTCGTCCCGAGATTCAAGACGTGAGGTGAGAAGACAGAGGGGACACAAAGCTAACACGATCTTCATGAACCAATTGCCCTCCTCAAATATGTTGAACCATTGCTCCAATTGATCTTGACGTCTTTGCTTTCGAGATTTCCATCCAACACTATGATGGCAGAAACAAAACTCTACAGGAATCGATCTCCTCGAAGATCGAGTACTCAGGAACAACTCATGGAGTGAGACGTTGAAACATCTCTTGAGCTGAGACACAAACACACCTCAGGTGGGATGGTAAGGATCTGATGATGAACGTTCAATTTGGTAGACAACAATTCCATGCTTGAACAAAATGGTTGATAGGTTTCAAGGTAGCGAGGGATTAATTGCCATGATTCCATAATAGGACACCTCGGGGAAGGTGACTCGTAGAATTATTCCCTTAGGTGGCAAAAAAAAGAATTACTTTTGATACAGAGATCATTGAGACTCTCTATACCAGCCTAAGGAAAATCACAATTGGTCGTTTGAATGAATTCGAAAGAATGGCATACTCAGTTTGGAGAGGAAACTAGAGTTATAGGACAACTCGGCAATGAAAGGCACATTCCAATTGATACCGAGGATATAACCCAGTGACTGAGCATGCTCTCAAGAACTTTGTGACGCCCCCGATTCAATCGTACACTAATCATGCACGCAAATGTGTACGATCAAGATCAGGGACTCACGTGAAGATATCACAACACAACTCTAAAACATAAATAAGTCATACAAGCATCATAATACAAGCCAAGGGCCTTGAGGGCTTGAATACAAGTGCTCGATCATAGACGAGTCAGCGGAAGCAACAATATCTGAGTATAGACATAAGTCAAACAAGTTGCCATAAGATGGATAGCACAATCGGGGATACAGATCGAACGAGGCACAGGCCTCCTGCCTGGGATCCTCCTAACTACTCCTGGTCATCGTCAGCGGGCTGCACGTAGTAGTAGGCACCTCTAATGTAGTAGGAGTCGTCGTCGAAGGTGACGTCTGGATCCTGGGCTCCATCGTCTGGTCTCAGCAATCCGGTAGAGAAATGGGAAAAGGGGAACAAGGCAACCGTGAGTACTCATCCAAAGTACTCGCAAGCAAGGAGCTACACTACATATGCATGGGTATATGTGTAAAGGGCCATATCAGTGGACTGAACTGCAGAATGCCAGAATAAGAGGGGGATAGCTAATCCTGTCGAAGACTATGCTTCTGGCAGCCTCCGTCTTGCAGCATGTAGAAGAGAGTAGACTGAAGTCCTCCAAGTAGCATCACATAGCATAATCCTACCCGGCGATCCCCTCCTCGTCGCCCTGTTAGAGAGCGACCACCGGGTTGTATCTGGCACTTGGAAGGGTGTGTTTTATTAAGTATCCGGTTCTAGTTGTCATAAGGTCAAGGTACAACTCCGGGTCATCCTTTTACCGAGGGACACGGCTATTCGAATAGATAAACTTCCCTGCAGGGGTGCACCACATAACCCAACACGCTTGATCCCATTTGGCCGGACACACTTTTCTGGGTCATGCCCGGCCGCGGAAGATCAACACGTCGCAGCCCCACCTAGGCACAACAGAGAGGTCAGCATGCCGGTCTAAACCTAAGCGCACAGGGGTCTGGGCCCATCGCCCTTAGCACACCTGCACGTTGCGAGGGCGGCCGGAAGCAGACCTAGCCTAGTGGCGTTCCAGTCCAATCCGGCGCGCGCCGCTCAGTCGGTGACGTCACGAAGTGCTTCGGCTGATACCACGACGTCGAGTGCCCATATCTTTCCCACGTAGTTGGTTAGTGCGTATAGACCAAATGGCCAGACTCAGATCAAATACCAAGATCTCATTAAGCGTGTTAAGTATCCGCGAACGCCGACCAGGGCTAGGCCCACCTCTCTCCTAGGTGGTCTCATCCTGCCCTGTCGCTCCGCCACAAAGATCCACTCGCGGGTACTCCTACGAGCCGACCCGTCTTTAGTCACCACATGTATCATGTATTATGTATATAAGTATATTCCCGTGATCACCCCCGAGTGATCACGGCCCGATAGTATAGCATGGCAGACGGACAAGAATGTAGGGCCACAGATGGAATACTAGCATCCTAAACTAAGCATGTAGGATAGCAGGTAAAGGTAACAACATTAGTAGCAAGGACAGGCTATGCATCAGGATAGGAATAACGAAAGCAGTAACATGCTACACTACTCTAATGCAAGCAGTATAGAGGAGAGTAGGCGATATCTGGTGATCAAGGGGGGGGGGGCTTGCCTGGTTGCTCTGGCAAGAGAGAGGGGTCGCCAACTCCATAGTCGTACTGGGTAGCAGCGGCGTCGGTCTCGGTGTCTAGCGAGAGAAGAAGGGGGAAGAAACACTAAATATTTAAGCAAACAGATGCATAGCGATGCATGACATGACAAGTATCGGTGCTAGGGGTGCCCTAACGCGGTATGAGGTGATACCGGTGAAGGGGGGAAACATCTGGGAAAGTATTCCCGGTGTTTCGCGTTTTCGGACAGATGAACCGGAGGGGGAAAGTTGCGAGTTCGATAGGTTAGGGATGTGTGGCGGACGAACGGGTTGCATATACGGACTCGTCTCGTCGTTCTGAGCAACTTTCATGTATAAAACTTTTTAATCCGAGTTACGGTTTATTTTATATGATTTTCTAAAGATTTAACAATATTCTGGAATTCCAGGATTTATTTAATAAATCAAATTAAATAGTAAAATGGCTATCGGTACCCAAAAGTGTACCCAGCCAGAATGTGCATGAGGCTGACAGGTGGGGCCAGTCAGCAGTTGACTAGCCGACGTTTGACTAGTCAACGATTTAGTGAGGCCCCTTGTCATACACTGTTTAGTTAATTAACTAGTTAATTAGATTAATTAATTAAGATTAATTAACTTAATTAATTAAATTTATTTATTATTATTATTGTTATTATTATTTTCTAAAAATGTTTGGGGCGTGGGCCCCCAATGTCAGTGGCACCAGGGCCTTAGCGGGCAACGACGAAGGGTTACGGGTGCGGGTGAATCGGGGCGGGTGGAACCGCCCGAACGAGGCGACGCACCAGGGCGTCGGCACGGCGCCGGCGCCGTACGTCGGAGGTGGTGGCGTAGGCGGGCAGGCGGCACTAGCGGAGGCGAGCGCGGCCGGCCGGAACGGGCGTGGGTGTGGGCACATGCGGCGAGCGGAGGCAGCAGTGGCGGCCGCGAGACTCGGAGCGTCAAGCAGCGGCAAGGGACGGCGCGGAGCAACGCGAGCAGCAGCAGTGTTAACGCAGCAGTCGCAGCAGGCAACGGCGGGCCAAGCAACGCCATGGCGCGGGTGCGGCTAGGCCACCATGGGGGTGGGAGGGGGTTCGACACAGCGAGGTGCGAACGGCCGCAGGCAGGGGAGCGCAGGACGCGGCCGGTGCGACGCGAAGCGCGGTCGGGCATGGACGGCCATGCGCGGGCATCAGGGCGGCCGTGGTGAGCGCGAGGGCGCAGGAGAGAGAGGAGCGGGAACTGCTCACAACCATTGTCGGGGAGCGGGGCGGCGAGGCATGGCGGCGACCCGTGAGGAGGAGGTCGGGGAGGTTCCGACGATGGTGAGGCGGGACGGTGTTCCGGTGAGGACGTGACAGCGACGACCTCGGGGCGCAGCGGCGCGGCGTCGGAGTCGGTGATGAGGCGAGGTCGCGGCGTCAGGCGGGCGCTGCGCGAGGGAGAGGAGGGGGTGCAGAGGAGTCCTTGAGGGGCGGCGTCGAGCCCGGCTGGCGGTGGCCTTAGCGGCGCGGCGACTTGCGTCGGGCGCGGCCGTGCGGGAGGAGGGGATCGAGCAGGGGCGCCCCTCCCCCAGGCACGAGGCATGCGTGTGTGTGTGTGCGCGTGTGTTGCGTGTGGTGGCGGCGGGGTGGGAGACGAGGGGGAGGTGGGGATCGTGAGGGGAGTGGGTCGTTCGGGGGTTAGGTCACGAGGGAGGGGCCATATAGGCCAGGAGAGGTGCGGCTGGGCCGGCCCGATTGGCCCCGAGGCCATCTGGGCCGTGGCCCAGCGAGGGGGGGGGGGTTATCTTTTCTTTGTATTTTGTTTTTCTTAAGTTTTCTTTTCTGTTTTATTTTAGTTACACATTAATTTTAACTTAGTAAAATATTTCTATAGCCCCTAAAATAACGTTGCAGAACAATCCACTACTATAAAAAGTTTTACCTGATATAAAATAGTTTAGTATTTTATAAAATACCAAAGTTGTTCAAATAGTTGTTTTGCTACTGTTTAAATCACTTTAGTGCTTTTAATCTTTTTACTAAAGTGTGGTTCCTCCACCATTATGACTTAGGATTTATTTTTCCCATTCTGAACATTTTAGTTTTAACGTTTGAAAAATTTATCGTTTGACTTGATTTTGAATTTTGATTTCGAACGGGATTGAATCATCGTGAGTCTAACAACACTAATCACGGTGACGTGTCATCATTGCAGGGAATTACTGTAGCTTAACTATACGGGCGTCACAATTCTCCTCCACTACAAGAAATCTCGTCCCGAGATTTAAGAGGTAGTGAAAGGGGGGAAGGTTTGGTAACGAATCTAGCGGGTCTTCTCATTCTAGCTTGCTCTTCTCGAAGAGACCGGTCCAATACATAGATGTCTTCATTCCTTTGCATCCGGTCATCATGATGAAGTCGACATCCTTTCTTCGGGATCTTCATCATACTTACGAATAGGTTACAGGGCAGATTGGCAACAACAGAATGCTATAAGGGTAATAATTTGGGATTAACCCATGAATGATCATACGAGTGCCTCTCGAGTTGAACAATTAAAACACATCAAGAGTAAAGTTCGAAGGTACAATAAGAAGTTTCAAGCAGATAGATAGTTGCTCGAAGTCTGAACCTGAGTGAGAAAGGGGTTCAAAGTAGCGAGAGTAAGTATTGCGTCTGATACCAGAATAGAGCATTAGGAAGGTGGCCCATGAATTTAATACGACGCCAAGCGTGGGGAATAACCATTAGAAGCAGGTTTGTACATGAGAGTCAGGTTTCGATCCTGTGGAACTGTGGGTTATGGGCCCACCATGTGGTTTTTTTTGGAGCAGTGACATCTTGCACGGTCATGATAGCAAGGCATGTCAGAGAGTACCATGTCAGTTATGTCGGCAACAACGCTGGTACCAAGGGCGAGGGACGAAGAGAACCATTTTCCTGCTCGTTGCAATGAGGCGGACCAATAGGCAAAGTTCTCGTCCATCGGTGGTTACCAGAATGTCATCAACAAAAGTAACAGGGTCTATCTGACAGAATTGTACATCGATGTGATTACCTAAGCAGTGAATTATTACTGCTTAGATTATATAGATCACAAGAAAGGTCAAAGAAACCAATGGAAAGGAAAAGGTGATCATCAGGTTAAACAGAACAATGGAAAGGAAGAATGTGTTCAAACACATATTTCATGGGTATATCCTTCCCAAGGACAAACAGAGCATGATATCCATGACAGGATATTATGTATAAACTCCTTAGGTAGGGGAGAGAAATTTCATGACATTACCCATACAACGGTGTTTGGATAATTGAGCAAGAAACATTTAGCATTGGGCTTCAAATGTTCTTGTTGAAAATCAGAGTATCACAGACATGCTTCGAGATAGCATTGACATAGTCTTCAAGCAAAGGTCAGCCTTTGGATTCACAAAGGATCCATCGGAACAACTATAGAATAAGTCTTACCATTTCCTCATGGAAGAATAGATAACCTTGCTAAGAGTAAACTATAACAATAGTTCCTCCAGCCAGGTGTGCTAGGCATGACATCACCTTACCGGGTCACATAAAGACCATTGTTATAACTCTTGGGAATATGTTCCAATCATAATAACTGACCGAGATTCAGATCTGATTGGTGTTAGGATAACTCAGACTCAGAATGCTTGAGAAGAAAGGTGCAACACAAATTGTCGAGATGACATTGTAAGATTCTCGGGAAACGAACTATGGGAGTGAGTATCGTCACAAGAGTTCATCATTTAAACCAAAGAGAGGATGACGGGGTAGCTGATGGAGTCAGCGACAATCCTCGAGATTTCCAAAAATGTGGATTTCCACAGTTATGTGAACAAAGAGATAACTTTTGTCGGATCAATTGATATAATGATGTATGCTCGAGGAAAACATACACAATTAAACATTGGTTGAAGCTGCGCCCGAAATATGGGTTGGGTTGCACGACCAATGTCAGAATGGTGATTCAATAATCAATAGTCAAAGAATGAATGGCCGACCATTAACTTCAAAGCAATAGGATTGCTAGAAGGGCAGAATCCAAACAACACCGTTCAGTTGTTGGTACCCCGTTTGGAATCAACTCAAGGACCAAGAAAGAATTATGATGGGGAGAAGTATCCCTATACCAAGAATTCTTAAGTGGTGGAGCAATCCTCACGACATCCTTGACATAAAAGACAGTACTACTTCAAGGTAGAACAAAATACAAGCTGGAAAGCAAATTGCATCCATAACATGAACAAGTTTGTGATGAAAGGGATTAAGGATGTTGTCGGTGGCAACTCAAATTACCAAGGGACGAGGATGGTACTTATCATCATGAATTCAATCAATATCCTGAAAGGAGTCAAATGTTGATGATGATCACAACAAATTTTTGTCGAGAGATTTCATGAGGATGTAATCGATCAGCGATGACATCAAGTCAAAGGAATGATGAATCAAGAGGTCAATGGAAGCACAGATGCGACACAAACTTCAAATCAAGCTTGCTTTTCAAGGTGAAATAATATGACAAGGAAAATCGACGTAAGCTTAGCTCATCGTCGAAGTGGTGCTCCGAGAATAAGGACCAGGTAGCACAGTTAAAATCACCATGACAATGATATAGCCATACAGGCTAGGAATGGCGTGATCAGGTACAAACTCGAACTTAAAGAAGATTATCAAGTGTCGTTGAACCGTAGTGCAGACTCGGTTCAGTTATCGGTGTCTCTGAGTGTTTAATAACTCAGAGCCCATGAAAAATTGTAATCAGTGAGTATGTAGTACTTGAAGAAGAACTCATAAGAAATTATGCAGTTCCAAGATAATCTCGAGATACCAGGGGGTAATACTCGACGATAGATCAAAGTAGAGGTTGGACTGGGGTATTGCTCTATAGAAGACAAGTGCTTAAACTTGCACAGGAAATGGTATTTAAAGGAGAACATGGTTGGAACCATGATTGCAGAGGATCAATTCACCGATACCAAAGGGTATTATATCACGGAAATAGTTACATGAAGCTTCCATGATAGGATCTACATCGTGTCCATGGGCATGAACACAAAGTTCAAGGTCGGCTCCCACTTCTCCAATGCATAACCTTTCATTCACTTCTCGCGTTCGATGAAGTTGTATTGTTGAAATTTTATCTGGCAAAATACCAGAAGAGTATGACTCGTGAAAACTTTCGAGTTCACACATATTAAGGAAGGCATAGGTTCAACCCATCAGGGTATCGTGGAAATACATACCACAAGCTTCAATGGTAAATACCACCAGCTCGAAAGCAAAGCATGGTTGGTCAATCAGAGGATAGGATTTACCAATGGAGAAAGAACTTCCAAAGGGATTGAATATGAAGGACGCTATCGGATAAAATCCAACAAAGGATCCGGTGGTCCTCAAAGGATCTGATGTGAGCATCGGTACTCAACCAGAGGAAGAAGCAATGCAAGGAGATTAGACTATAGAAGCAACTGAATAATTCAAAGCTCAAATGCAAAAGAATTATGATTTCCGACCAAGGGATCAAAAGCAAACACTCTGATTAAGGATGGATAAGTTGCGTAAGCTTAGGGGTACAATCGATGGCAATCCGATTGGTCGAGAACCAGCTCATGTTTAAAATGATGTCTGAGCCGGAAGGATAAATCCTGAGGATTGCAAGCATCCGCAACATATCGAATCAATAGACTCTAAATGATAATGACAAAGGATGCCAACAAGATTACCAGACTTATTGGATTAATCATAATGCTAGCAAGCAAGAATTTCAAGAGCATTAGGCTGTTGAGGATTTCCAGAAGAACGAACGGTATTATGAAGACTTCTGTGAAATACCTGAATCAACTAGGGATGAGCGGATACTCGGTAAGGGCGAGAATTATCCGTAGGGGTATTCAAGTGACAAAGTACAGCAAGGCACTAAGCTCAAAGGATTCTCGGAACAACAGAGAGTATTTCGGGACATCTCGTAATAACAAGATCAACGGGGAATGATTGTATGAATGGCAAGTGTATGCAGTTTTCATAGGGGTTGACGGTGGACGAAAATCGCAAATGCGATGTCACAAAGACTCGAGAGAACATCGTAGAGTAAATTCGGAATCTTCTAGTGCATCAGGCGATCATCTGAAGTGAGGGGCTCTCCGAGAGAAGTATTGTCGAGAACCTGAAGTTAGTTTTGTTTTTGGCAAAATCATTTAACCTGAATGGAAGAGAGATCAGAATCCCAGAGTATAGACGAGGAGTAAAAGATCCTAATACCACCCAATGGCAACGTGGGCCCGCAAGCCACACAACCATGTTAGTAAAAGTTTTTCAATGACTAGACTCGACTTCGGCCAAGAGTGTGGAAGGGGGATTCCTACAGGCAGTCGGCTCTGATACCAACTTGTGACGCCCCCGATTCAATCGTACACTAATCATGCACGCAAATGTGTACGATCAAGATCAGGTACTCACGGGAAGATATCACAACACAACTCTAAAACATAAATAAGTCATACAAGCATCACAATACAAGCCAGGGGCCTCGAGGGCTCGAATACAAGTGCTCGATCATAGACGAGTCAGCAAAAGCAACAATATCTGAGTACAAACATAAGTTAAACAAGTTGCCATAAGATGGATAGCACAATCGGGGATACAGATCGAACGAGGCGCAGGCCTCCTGCCTGGGATCCTCCTAACTACTCCTGGTCGTCGTCAGCGGGCTGCACGTAGTAGTAGGCACCTCCAATGTAGTAGGAGTCATGGTGGCGTCTGGATCCTGGGGTCCATCGTCTGGTCGCAGCAATCGGGTAGAGAAATGGGAAAAGGGGAACAAGGCAACCGTGAGTACTCATCCAAAGTACTCGCAAGCAAGGAGCTACACTACATATGCATTGGTATATGTGTAAAGGGCCATATCAGTGGACTGAACTGCAGAATGCCAGAATAAGAGGGGGATAGCTAATCCTGTCGAAGACTACGCTTCTGGCAGCCTCCGTCTTGCAGCATGTAGAAGAAAGTAGACTGAAGTCCTCCAAGTAGCATCGCATAGCATGATCCTACCCGGCGATCCCCTCCTCGTCGCCCTGTTAGAGAGCGACCACCGGGTTGTATCTGGCACTTGGAAGGGTGTGTTTTATTAAGTATCCGGTTCTAGTTGTCATAAGGTCAAGGTACAACTCCGGGTCGTCCTTTTACCGAGGGACACGGCTATTCGAATAGATAAACTTCCCTGCAGGGGTGCACCACATAACCCAACACGCTTGATCCCATTTGGCCGGACACACTTTTCTGGGTCATGCCCGGCCGCGGAAGATCAACACGTCGCAGCCCCACCTAGGCACAACAGAGAGGTCAGCACGCCGGTCTAAACCTAAGCGCACAGGGGTCTGGGCCCATCGCCCTTAGCACACCAGCACGTTGCGAGGGCGGCCGGAAGCAGACCTAGCCTAGTGGCGTTCCAGTCCAATCCGGCGCGCGCCGCTCAGTCACTGACGCCACGAAGTGCTTCGGCTGATACCACGATCAAATACCAAGATCTCATTAAGCGTGTTAAGTATCCGCGAACGCCGACCAGGGCTAGGCCCACCTCTCTCCCAGGTGGTCTCATCCTGCCCTGTCGCTCCGCCACAAAGATCCACTCGCGGGTACTCCTACGAGCCGACCCGTCTTTAGTCACCACATGTATCATGTATTATGTATATAAGTATATTCCCGTGATCACCCCCGAGTGATCACGGCCCGATAGTATAGCATGGCAGACGGACAAGAATGTAGGGCCACAGATGGAATACTAGCATCCTAAACTAAGCATGTAGGATAGCAGGTAAAGGTAACAACATTAGTAGCAAGGACAGGCTATGCATCAGGATAGGAATAACGAAAGCAGTAACATGCTACACTACTCTAATGCAAGCAGTATAGAGGAGAGTAGGCGATATCTGGTGATCAAGGGGGGGGGGCTTGCCTGGTTGCTCTGGCAAGAGAGAGGGGTCGCCAACTCCATAGTCGTACTGGGTAGCAGCGGCGCCGGTCTCGGTGTCTAGCGAGAGAAGAAGGGGGAAGAAACACTAAATATTTAAGCAAACAGATGCATAGCGATGCATGACATGACAAGTATCGGTGCTAGGGGTGCCCTAACGCGGTATGAGGTGATACCGGTGAAGGGGGGAAACATCTGGGAAAGTATTCCCGGTGTTTCGCGTTTTCGGACAGATGAACCGGAGGGGGAAAGTTGCGAGTTCGATAGGTTAGGGATGTGCGGCGAACGAACGGGTTGCGTATACGGACTCGTCTCGTCGTTCTGAGCAACTTTCATGTATAAAACTTTTTAATCCGAGTTACGGTTTATTTTATATGATTTTCTAGAGTTTTAACAATATTTTGGAATTCCTGGATTTAATTAATAAATCGAATTAAACAGTAAAATGGCTATGGGTACCCAAAAGTGTACCCAGCCAGAATGTGCATGAGGCTGACAGGTGGGGCCAGTCAGCAGTTGACTAGCCGACGTTTGACTAGTCAACGATTTAGTGGGGCCCTTGTCATACACTGTTTAGTTAATTAACTAGTTAATTAGATTAATTAATTAAGATTAATTAACTTAATTAATTAAATTTATTTATTATTATTAGTTATTATTATTTTCTAAAAACGTTTGGGGCGTGGGCCCCCAATGTCAGTGGCACCAGGGCCTTAGCGGGCAACGACGAAGGGTTACGGGCGCGGGTGAATTGGGGCGGGTGGAACCGCCCGAACGAGGCGACACACCAGGGCATCGGCACGGCGCCGGCGCCGTATGTCGGAGGTGGTGGCGCAGGCGAGCGGGCAGCACTAGCGGAGGCAAGCGCGGTCGGCCGGAACAGGCATGGGTGTGGGCACGCGCGGCGAGCGGAGGCAGCAGTGGCGGCCGCGAGACTCGGAGCGTCAAGCAGCGGCAAGGGACGGCGCGGAGCAACGCGAGCAGCAGCAGTGTTAATGCAGCAGTCGCAGCAGGCAACGACGGGCCAAGCAACGCCATGGCGCGGGTGCGGCTAGGCCACCGTGGGTGTGGGAGGGGGTTCGACACGGCGAGGTGCGAACGGCCGCAGGCAGGGGAGCGCAGGACGCGGCCGGTGCGACGCAAAGCGCGGTCGGGCATGGACAGCCATGCGCGGGCATCGGGGCGGCCGTGGTGAGCGCGAGGACGCGGGAGAGATAGGAGCGGGAACTGCTCACAACCATTGGTGGGGAGCGGGGCGGCGAGGCGTGACGGCGACCCGTGAGGAGGAGGTCGGGGAGGTTCCGGCGATGGTGAGGCGGGACGGCGTTCCGGCGAGGACGTGACGACGACGACCTCGGGGCGCAGCGGCGCGACGTTGGAGTCGGTGATGAGGGGAGGCCGCGGCGTCAGGCGGGCGCCGCGCGAGGGAGAGGAGGGGGTGCAGAGGAGTCCTTGAGGGGCGGCGTCGAGCCCGGCTGGCGGTGGCCTTAGCGGCGCCGCGACTTGCGTCGGGCGCGGCCATGCAGGAGGAGGGGATCGAGCAGGGGCGCCCCTCCCCCAGGCACGAGGCGTGCGTGTGTGTGTGCGCGTGTGTTGCGTGTGGTGGCGGCGGGGTGGGAGACGAAGGGGAGGTGGGGATCGTGAGGGGAGTGGGTCGTTCGGGGGTTAGGTCACGAGGGAGGGGCCATATAGGCCAGGAGAGGTGCGGCTGGGCCGGCCCGATTGGCCCCGAGGCCATCTGGGCCGTGGCCCAGCGAGGGGGGGGGGGTGTTCTCTTTTCTTTGTATTTTGTTTTTCTTAATTTTTCTTTTCTGTTTTATTTTAGTTACAAATTAATTTTAACTTGGTAAAATATTTCTATAGCCCCTAAAATAACGTTGCAGAACAATCCACTAGTATATAAAGTTTTACCGTGATATAAAATAGTTTAGTATTTTATAAAATACCAAAGTCGTTCAAATAGTTGTTTTGCTACTGTTTAAATCACTTTAGTGCTTTTAATCTTTTTACTAAAGTGTGGTTCCTCCACCATTATGACTTAGGATTTATTTGTCCCATTCTGAACATTTTAGTTTTAACGTTTGAAAAATTTACCGTTTGACTTGATTTTGAATTTTGATTTCGAACGGGATTGAATCATCGTGAGTCTAACAACAGTAATCATGGTGACGTGTCATCATTGCAGGGAATTACTGTAGGTTAACTATACGGGCGTCACAAACTTGAGCATTTCCGTATTCATCAAGGTTTTACCAACATCCGTGCCGAGGATCCTGGCAACACATCATACTACCATGATGAACGGTGATGGAGGATGCAGATGCAAAGGAGGACATCACTTTCTCAGATTTTTCCTTAACAATGCCAAAGAAGCAAATTTGGATGATCGACCGAGAGACATTTAGCACTCCACTTCTAATGTTCTCCTTGATGTACTAGGTACCACGATCAATGCTTAAAAGCATCAACATGGCCATCAAGTAAAGGTCGGACTTCGGAAGCTCAATCCATAAGGAATAACTACGGAGGCAGATCTTGCGAGATCCTTATGGGGAGGTGACCAACTTCTTCAACCAAGATACTACAATAATAGGCTTTCCGGCTAGGTGTGTTGGCCATGACATCCACGTTACCGGGTTTACCGAGAGACCAATATTATAATTCTTGGGACACGTGCCAACCATCATATCTGCCTGAGATTCAGATCTGGTTGGTGTCAGGATATTCCAGACTCATTGAATCTAGAAAGAAAAGTGAAAGTTGCAACACAAATCGACGAGATGACGTTGCGAGATTCTCGGGAAATGAACTACGGTAGCAAGCTCCAAAACATGAGCTAGTCCTGCTAAACACATGTGAACAAGCTGTCCTAGACAAGCATGACCACATAGTAGTCTTATAATAAAACACTACCGAGTTCAGGTTGGGAACCATCATTGAGATAACGAAGTCTTGTGCATATCCGTCCGGGCCCTTCGGGATTAGCGCATGAACTTCTTTTCTTTGAACAATTCAATCAGTGGCTTGGTGTGCTAGGAATACATATGGAATGAAGATGATCAGTCTATCAAACCATAGAATACTTCGCACATGCATGAATGACTTGGGATGATTCCAGAGGAAGCAGAAACAAACTTTCTCGAATTCACGGCGGCAACTTGCATCGATTGCATGTGAACTTAGAGGAAGTTACTACTTTCATCCAAGCATATGCTTCATGAGCGGAACATGAAGGCATTGTTTACAAAGTTTCCAACACTAGCTTAATGTTTAACATGAATCATGGGGAAGACAAAATGCTGCTGATGGGCTCAACAACAACTCATTGGAATTTCCGTATCACCGGACTTCCACCATTATGTGAACAATGTGATAGTATTGGTGAGACCAAAAGATGTAATGGTGTATGCTCGAGGAATCAACCACGAGTAAGACAACATTATGAATATCGTTGGTTCTGATTTGATTTGAGGATAGCCCACACCCAAATCAAAGTATTGACAAGATGATAGACCCAGCAACTGATCACGAGGACCAATCGATGAAGATGTCATCTTTCTTCAAAAACTATTCAAACACAAGGATATCCCTTTGAGATTGAACTAGGCGGGTCAAGCTTTTATCTTCCAACTCTCCAAGTTGTTGTTTAGCTTAACCAACTAGCTCAAGGGTGTCCAACATAGATTCTTGGAGAATGGCTGGTTTAGAGGAAAACCAACTTGATCACGAGCTCAACATAACAGTCAGGGGACAACCTGGTAATACTTCCGAGAAGATATTTGGAAAATCACGAACCACCGATATGTTACTAAGCTCGAGAACAGCCTTGCTTTTCAGGGCAAGATGATATGATCAAAAGAGTGAGGGATTGACACAATCCTAACTTATTGATCGAAGAGTGCACCAGAAATAAGGATTAGGTAGCACGATCAACCTTAGGATGGTGATTCAATAACCAACACGCTAAGGATGAGAATATTGTCCTTTAACTACCAAGCAACACAGTTGCTAGGAGTATTGATTTCACACATCACAGTTCACTTGTCGGTATTCCGGTTGCAGCAACACGGGAACCAAGGAATGAACAACGATGGCGAGAGGTATCACTGCATCAAGAATTCATAAGAGATGGTGCAATTCTCATGACATTCCTGACATAAAGTGGGTAATACTTCAAGGTAGAACAGAATCAAAAGATGGATTGGCATTTTGATCTGCGGAATACAACTGCTTTGACCCAATCCTAGATATGGGTGAGATACTGGAGTTTGTTTCTCCTAGTCATTCTGGAATAGAATGTGTTGACGGACCACAAGAATAATAGGCATCGATGAACACGGATGCACAACTATTCCTGACTATCAATTGATAGACTAAGGTCGGAATACAGCTGAGGAGGGTCAAATCAAGGAACATATAACTTTCTGAGTTGTGGATGCATAGATTAGTATGTCGAACCAAGTTCAACATATTTCTTCCAGATAACCCATGCAAAGAAGGTAGAACTGACAGAGTCACATCATAGAATCGAGAACTCGTCAAGAGCACTCTTATTGTGATCTTTTGGTTCAACGAACTTCTACCAAGGATGGTTCATGGTATTAGGAAGAATGATATACCACAGACCTCGAGGACTATCACAAGGTTACTAATATCCTAAAGGAACTAGCAAACAATATCAACATGAAGTAAGTAGGGTGAATCTCAGGTTCAAGAACCGAGGAATAGAATACCTACTACTAAATGGCATCACGGGATGCTTTCGAGAATGGTGGCCAGAATCATCACACCGGGAACACAAAACATGGCTACTTTACTAGGTAATCTCCTAAGACACCTAGGGTCGTAATAATAACTCCAACATATATGTCAAGGCAATAGAATACCTCAACCCAGCAATTAGTGTGGTTAAACTGGCCCAAAGAAACATCAGGAACGGAAAGAAGGGATTTGCAAATGCATCAGACTATTTTAGAAACCTGGGATGACTCAGACAGCATAACGGCTGTAAATGCTCAAAAAGGTTTGAGACATCCTGCAAAAAATGGTGGCATAACCACTCAACATCATAATATCGAGGTTCTGGGATCAACTGTTAACACACGGAAGTACTAGAAACTGAACTGAGACTCGAATCCATCAATCCTATAAGTCTATGGATTAGTAACACATGATGCTGATAGAAAGATGAGAAGCCTAGTTCTTAATCCCCGTAGAAAGGAAGATGATGACTCACATCAGAGGGCATGGGGTATAAGAAGTAAAAAGAGCCTTACGTTCCCTTCCACAATCAATTCCCTTAAATAACTAAAGCATTTCTAGACACAACTTCGACCAGTTTGGCTTGGTAATCCTACAGACAGTCAGGCTCTGATACCAAATCTGTCAGGACCCCGATTGTAAGTCACACTGAAAGTGCAACTATCCCTGGGTGGTTTTGGTAATTCCTAGCAACATATAGCTCATTGAGCTAACATTATTCCAAGAGTAATATTTCAGGAAAGCTCAATGGATGGCATGGCATGGATGAGGAAAGTGGATCCCTCAAAATTATAAGGATAAAAGATTGGCTCAAGCTTCAAGATCAAGACTCTACATTTTCTATTTTAGTGATCCAAGATCACATTGAGTCTATAGGAAAAGCCAATACTATCAAGGAGGGATGAGGTGTTGCTTAATGAGCCTCTTGCTCCATGTGCTTAGTGATATGCTCCAAAATCCTCAACTATCTTCCCACATCCACATTTGACCTAAACCAAAAGTCAAACTCGGCCCCACCGATTCTTTCTATCCGACGCCACCGAGTTTCACATGTCATAGCCACTGCCACAAACCCTAGCAATTCGGTTTCACCGATAGGGATCTCGGTCTCACCGAGATGGGATTGCAATTTCTCTGTTTCCCTTCGTAACGTTTTGGTCTAACCGAAGTGAGCGATCGGTCCCACCGAGATTACAATGTAAACTCTCTGTTTCCCTTTTGTAACATTTCGGTCTCACCGAAAAGAGCGAATCGGTCCCACCGAGTTTACCTGACCAACTCTCTGGTTAGCTTATTACCAAAATCGGTCCCACCGAGTTTGTGTAATCGGTCACACGGAGATTACGTTATGCCCTAACCCTAACCATATCGGTCCTACCGAGTTGCATCTCAGTCCCACCGAAAATCCTAACGGTCACTAGGTTTGCTAAATCGGTCCGACCGAGTTTAACGATTCGGTCCCACCGAGTTTGGCAGATTGTGTGTAACGGTTAGATTTTGTGTGGAGGCTATATATACCCCTCCACCCACTCTTCATTCATGGAGAGAGCCATCAGAACACATTTACACTTCCAATACTCATGTTCTGAGAGAGAACCACCTACACTTGTGTTGAGCTCAAGATATTCCATTCCAACCATATGAATCTTGATCTCTAGCCTTCCCCAAGTTGCTTTCTACTCAAATCTTCTTTCCACCAAATCCAAATCCTATGAGAGAGAGTTGAGTGTTGGGGAGACTATCATTTGAAGCACAAGAGCAAGGAGTTCATCATCAACACACCATTTGTTACTTCTTGGAGAGTGGTGTCTCCTAGATTGGCTAGGTGTCACTTGGGAGCCTCCGACAAGATTGTGGAGTTGAACCAAGGAGTTTGTAAGGGCAAGGAGATCGCCTACTTCGTGAAGATCTACCGCTAGTGAGGCAAGTCCTTCGTGGGCGATGGCCGTGATGGAATAGACAAGGTTGCTTCTTCGTGGACCCTTCGTGAGTGGAGCCCTCCGTGGACTCACGCAACTGTTACCCTCCGTGGGTTGAAGTCTCCATCAACGTGGATGTACGATAGCACCACTTATCAGAACCACGCCAAAAACATCCGTGTCTCCAATTGCGTTTGAATTCTCCAAACCCTTCCCTTTACATTCTTGCAATTTGCATGCTTTACTTTCCTCTGCTCATATACTCTTTTGCATGCTTGCTTGAATTGTGTGGAGATTGCTTGACTTGTGCCATGATAGCTAAAATCTGCCAAGAACTAAAATTGGGAAAAGGATAGATTTTTATTTGGTCAAGTAGTCTAATCACCCCCTCTAGACATACTTCTGATCCTACACACACCGATCTAGCATGTAACACCTCATATCACTTTACGGCCTCACGCACGGTATTCCCACGGGTGTCGCCTTACCATGGCCCGGGACTGTTTGCGCCTTTTGGCTCACGTATATGATAGTGTCGCTAGCATCCATATGACAGAGAACCCAGGTCGACATGTCTAGTCGTGAACCCAAAGTGGCACTAACTTACGGGGACAGGCATACATGAATCAATATCGAGCATGTCGATCAGCAGCGTGCGAATCCGGGCTGTAGCACTGGGCTAACAGGACTCCGGGAACCCGGGCTATAGCAGGCTAGGCAGGACACCGGATGTCACCGCGTGACATTTCCCCGAAGGGACAGACACAGGAGCGAAGTGAATCACATGCCGGCCAGTCAAGTGTTTCGGAGCAGTAGTGCTGGGCTAGCAGGACTCTGGTGAACTGGGCTGTAGCGGACTACTATGGCTCATGGAAGCACAAGACTATAGTTCCCCATAAGAGAGGCTACCAAGCATTTCAATCATACACACAATATGCTCGATAAGTGCAAATACAACATGGCATCACAACAAGACTCTATGACTCAGAGTATTTATTCATTAGGCTCCGAAGAGCGAGATATTACAAACATGGGTCTCATGACCCAACATTCAGAGCATACAAAGCAACAAGCACATGCGGAAGCTTAAGTTGTCTGAGTACAGACAACTACAAATGAAGAAGGCTGAGAAGCCTGACTATATACAATACCCTCCCAAGGGTACAAGATCGTAGCTGAGGTAACAAGCTAAACATCGAAGTCCATGCGGAACTACTAGCGAGACTGTCGTCTCTCTGCAAAACATAAAATAGGCAAACGTGAGTACAAATGTACCCAGTAAGACTTACATCAGAACTATCTACATATGCATCGGTATCAACAAAGAGGTGGTGGAGTTTAACTGGAGCAACCCAGCTTTGACTCGGTGGCTATCCTAAACTACGACTGCAAGTAACACTTTTGAGGTGGCGCACACGAGTTCACATATTCACCATACCAATACACCACTATGGATCTGCTCCCGTCTCCCTACGAGAACGCCATCCATAGCACTCACGCTTATCTTGCGCATTTTAGAGTATCCACTTTCACTTGTCTATGAACTATGCAAGGGGTCCAAGTTTCCATATCCGAGGAATCTGGCTATTCGAATAGATAATGATAACCCTGCAGGGGTATACTTCTTCACACACGCTCTCGCCACTTACCACCATGTACACGTCGTGTACCTCGGCAACCTTCAAGCGGAAGCCTGGCGAGGGAGTCGGCCACGACCTGACTAACCACACAAGTCTCTCGTCCAGGTTTATCGCCTATTTGGGTTCCATCCGCAAGTAGATCCGGCCGGGGTGTCGCTCACGGCCCCAAACGATGTGTGCAGGGTTCCCAAGCCCACCATCCGGGTGCCACTTGGTACACCGTGCCACTGTGCCTAGTCTGTCCCAAGCCCACCTGTACCGGGTGCGACTTGGTAGACTACTAACACTACCTACACACACCAGAAACTAGTTGCAACTCCTGGACAAAGATCGAGTTGGTTAATAAGCCGAGAGGGGCCGAGTTACCGGAACCCAATGTGTGGTAGTAACTGTTCATGGATCACAAACACAGAACTCAATTCCTGAGGATGGTTTCAATGAGACAACCCACCATGTACTCCTACATGGCCTCTCACCGCTACCTTTACCAAATCGTGTTCACACACTTAGCTCTCAACAGTAGGACATGTTCACCACATTCCAATTCATCCCCGATGAACCAGACCTGACTCGACTCTAAGCAGTAGCAGGCATGACAACAAGCATGAATGAGTAGGCACATCATGGATCAAACAACTCCTACTCATGCTAGTGGGTTTCATCAATTTACTGTGGCAATGACAGGTCATGCAGAGGAAAGGGGTTCAACTACCGCAGCATGTAAGAGTTGAATCGTTGTTGTCCTAATGCAATAAAAGAGAGCAGGAGCGAGAGAGTGGGATTGTATCGGAATGAACAAGGGGGTTTTGCTTGCCTGACACTTCTGAAGATAGTATAGTTCTTCATCGGTGTCATCGAACTCATTGTCGGAACCACGTCTATCGAGAGGGGACAAATACCGGCAAACAAGGAAGAACACAATCAATGCAATGCACAATATGATGCATGATCATGACATGGTGAAATGAGTGTGTTGAGCTAATGCAACTACAACCAGATGGCTTTGAGCTATTTTGAACCAAAGATTCAAAGTTCAAACTCATTTGTGATCTTAAATAGTGCTTTATCATGTTTTGCACTAAACAGCAAGTTAACTTGTTCTAACATGCATGAAACCAGTACAGATGGAAAGATTGGATTTTTTTGATCATTTTTCATATACAATTTGTTTGATTTGGAGTTACATATTAATTTCTATGAATTTTTGAAGTTAGCATTATTTTCTGGAATTTCCTGAATAAGAATAAATCCGGAAAATGCTTTACTGCGTCAGCATGACATAGGTGTGACGTCAGCAGGTCAACTGGGCCGGCCAGTTCAAACCTGACCTATGGGACCCATACGTGAGTGTCTCAGGCTGGTTTGGGTGGATGACAGGTGGGACCAGTCAACATTGACTTGACCAAAGTCAAAGCTGACACGTGGGGTCCTCACGTATTAGTACTAATCCTAACAGAAAATTAGACTAACCTAATTATGCTAGGGGACCCACATGTCATTGACACGTGGCACTAACTAAACACGGTTAACACCTAAACTAATGGCGCCACATCAACGTCACCGGAGTTAGACACCGGCGACCTCAAGTCGCGGCGGAAGGTTGCCAGAGCGACGCTACGGGCGGCAGTGGGTCAAGCCAAGGGCACCAGTGGGTTGCCCTCGCTCGCCCGCAACCAGGGGTGGCACCTGCTGGTCGCGGGGCGATCTGTAGCGGCGGCGGCAAGTTGGGCGGCGGTCGGAGTTCGGGCTAGCACGGGCGCGGGGCTACGCTTGACGAGCGAGCGAGCTGAGAGGCTGGGCGGGCTCCTGGGAGATCCACGAGCTCGAGGTCGTGCTCGGACGCGAGTTCGGTGACCTGCAATGACGGCGGCGACAGGCGCGGCGGCAGCAAGCTCGCGGAACGGCGGGAAAACTAGCTAGGCTTCACGCGTGATGACGAGGTAAGGGGGGAAACAGAAGGGGAGCTCACAACGCATCCGTAGGGCGGGTCGATGGGCTCGGGGGAGGTCCTGGCGGCGTCGAATCGGAGATGGCGGGGACCAGATGCAGAGGACGAAGGCTAGCTTGGGGACGACATCAGAGGGCGCCCGACGCTGCGTGGCTCCATGGAGAGGTCCAGAGCATCGCGACTGATCTTTCTGGCGCGTTAGCGGGGCGAGGCAGTGGCAGCGGCCGCGGCAACAACGAGCGGCGGCGACGGCATGCTCGGGGGCTGCGCACGAGAGAAACAGAGGAGGGGAGAACGCGCGAGAGAGTGGGAGGGGTCCGCGGGGGTGCGTGTCGACGGCCGAGTGCATCGAGGGGGAGCCAGGCAGGCAGCTGCCGGCGTGGCGCGCCGCGGTGCTGTGGCCAGCTTCTCCTCTACCTTCTGGCAAGAGAAAGAAGATGCCCGTGCCCCTGCTGGGCTGGGCTGCTACAGTAATCTGCCGAGGTAAGTGCCAGGTTAGTCTCTCCGTCTCTCTGGTTTTCTCTATTTTACTTCTGTTTTCTATTTTTTGCTATTTGTTTTGATTTAGTAATAATTCCAAACCATTTCATAAAATCCTGGAAACAATTATGGGTGCTTTCTGAATTATTTCAGTGACCCTTAACAATTTCCAACATTTTTGGAGCATCTAAAATATATATAGCATTTAGAGACCCAATTCAAATACCATATGAGTTAATTTAAAAATCCAGAATGGCCTAAAAATATGTGCATCATTTTTGGCAGAGGTTTCCACCTTTATAAAAAATAATGAACTTTTCTAAAGGGTATTCTGGGTTCATTGAAAATATTTTTATTTTGATCCTATTTGCATTTCATTTAAAGCTAGGGTTTGCCATCCCCATTTTAGATTTCAAACAATATAGACATGATGCATGGATGCTAACAAGGTCAAACAAGGACTGATCTAGGGCTGTGACAGTAGATTAGTTCAAATTTGAATTATGGTCATTAAAAGGTTAGAAAATCACTTAAATGGCTTTGAAAGGTCAAATGACCCCTAAAATTTTCCAAATTTTCACATTGCAGTTGTATTAGTGCATGTTAAACGTAGAAAAAAATTGAAGGACGTAAGACGAAGCTATCTCCCATTCGTCATCAAACATGCATTGTTCCCTCTCGGAACCACGAACCTTCTAGTGAGTTGCTTCGGTTTGTGAGGGGTGTGTGTCCAAACTTTCATCAAGCATGCCAATTTTTTTAGCACATCATCTTGGTGGCATGACATTACATCAACCAAGGTTTCACGTTTTTCCGATCATCCTTTTTTATTTTTTGGAATTAAAATGCCATGTCACTCCATGCATACGTATTCATGTGTCCATGTCGTGAGACCAATATGTTTGAAAATTCCTTCTAATTTACTGCACATGGAATTAACTCGCACATAAGTAAACAAAAATATGATTTTCAACCCGTTTTGGTTAGGTGTTGCATGTAGATTAGTTCAAATTTGAATTATGGTCATTAAAAGGTTAGAAAATCACTTAAATGGCCTAAAATTTACCAAATTTTCACATGACAGTTGTATTAGTGCATGTTAAACGTAGAAAAAAAATTGAAGGCCGTAAGAGGAAGCTATCTCCCGTTCGTCATCAAACATGCATTGTTCCCTCTCGGAACCACGAACCTTCTAGTGAGTTGCTTCGGTTTGTGAGGGGTGTGTGTCCAAACTTTCATCAAACATGTCAATTTCTTTACCACATCATCTTGGTGGCATGACATTACATCAACCAAGGTTTCATGTTTTTCTGATCATCTTTTTTTATTTTTTGGAATTAAAATGCCATGTCACTCCATGCATACGTATGCATGTGTCCATGTCGTGAGACCAATATGTTTGAAAATTCCTTCTAATTTACTGCACATGGAATTAACTTGCACACAAGTACACATATATGATTTTTCAAACTGTTTTGGTTAGGCGTTGCATGTAGATGTAGTTCAAATTTGAATTACGGTCATTAAATGGTTAGAAAATCACTTAAATGTCTTTAAATGGTCAAATGACCCCTAGAATTTTCCAAATTTTCACATTACAGTTGTAGTAGTGCATGTTAGACGTAGAAAAAAAATTAAAGGCCGTAAGAGGAAGCTATCTCCCGTTCATCATCAAACATGCATTGTTCCCTCTCGGAACCCGAGCCTTCTAGTGAGTTGGTCCGGTTTGTGAGGGGTGTGTGTCCAAATTTTCATTAAACATGCCAATTTCTTTACCACATCATCTTGGTGGCATGACATTACATCAACCAAGGTTTCATGTGTTTCTGATTTTTTTAATTAAAATGTCATGTCACTCCATGCATACGTATGCATGTGTCCATGTGTGAGACAAATATGTTTGAAAATTCCTTCTAGTTTACTGCACATGGAATTAACTCGCACACAAGTACACAAATATGATTTTTCAAACCGTTTTGGTCAGGCATTGCATGTAGATGTAGTTCAAATTTGAATTATGGTCATTAATGGCTAGAAAATCACTTAAATGTCTTTAAAAGGTCAAATGACCCCTAGAATGTTCAAAAAAATTCTCATTATAGTTATAGTAGTGCACGTTAGACGTAGAAAAAAATTTAAGGCCGTAAGAGGAAGCTATCTCCCGTTCGTCATCAAACATGCATTGTCCCCTCTCGGAACCATGAGCCTTCTAGTGAGTTGCTCCGGTTTATGAGGGGTGTGTGTCCAAACTTTCGTCAAACATGCCAATTTTTTACCACATCATCTTGGTGGCATGACAGTACATCAACCAAGGTTTCATGTGTTTCTGATTTTTTTGAATTAAAATGCCATGCCACTCCATGCTTAATTGTGTCATAGCCGTTAGACTAATATGTTTGAAAATTCCTTCCAATTTATTTCACATGGAATTAAATCGCACACAAGTACATGACATATGAGTCTTTAAACCGTTATGTTTAGCTGTTGCATGTACATGTAGTTCAAATTTCAATTACGTTCATTAAATGGCTAGAAAATCACTTAAATGTCTTAAAAGGTCAAATGACCCCTGAAATTTTCCAAAATTTGACATGCCAGTTGTATTAGTACTAAAAACGTTATCATTCATTTAAAACACCATCCGTTGCAACTTCACTCCAAATTTGTCTTTCACAGCTAATAAAAATATCTACAACATCACACACAGTTGTTTTCTAGGAACCGTTTGCGATGAAAATATCTGGGTCTATTTAAGTCTCCCTCCTTAAGCTTCGCCGGCTCGTCTACTCCAGTGCCGACAGCCCCCGAATCCACGAATCCCGATCCCCATTGCCGCACCGCCTTCTTGCAAAGATGACGTCGTGGAAATGCTTCATGAAGGCCCGTATGATGGCCGCATCCCCCCGAGCGCCGCCACCTGCGCCGAGAGTGTTGCCGCATCCGCATTGAGCGCGGCCGCTTCCGCCGAGAGGGCGTCTACGACAGCCGACAGGTGGCTGCAAATGTCGAGAGCGCTCGAGCTTCCGTCCGTGTCGCTGATGCTGCCCTAGCCTGGGTCGAGGCCATCGACGCCAAGATCGAGGATGCACACGCCAAGATATTTCAGGCCACCTCGGACTCCAGCATGCAATCCACGTCTGAAAAGGCGGCAGTGGCCATGGAGCACCTGCTTCCTCATGAGGTCGCCGAGCGGGAGATGGAGATGCAGGAGGCGGCGGAGATCGAGGAGCGTCGGGAGGAGTAGTTGCGAGTGATCGAGGTCAAGGTAGAGAAGAGTCTGTCCGTTGAGGAATCGTCGGTGGAGTACCAACGCGAGCTCTGGCGCAACCACCACTACGAGTACTACAACCTTGAGGGTGATGCCGAGGACGAGGACGAGGACGCGGTCGACTTCAGCAGGGGGGACGCGGAGTCCACCAATAGTGGCACGTCACCAGGACAAGTCATCGACGTCTCATCTCACACCGGCGAAGCATACGCCGGCACGGCGGTGGATTTGTTAAAATTATGCGTACTTAGGCTTTATTTTTAATGCTGGTCTTTTGTTAGAGCAATGTTTAGGTCAACTGGCTCTGTTTAATTACTAAAATTTCTCGATTCAGTAAGTGTGGTATGTCTGCTGTACGCTCTTTTGTGTGCCCAAATTAGCAAGCGATGTTAAATTATGCAATGACGTACCCGGGAAAATTTCCACCAAAATTTGAATTATCAAACTCATCCCATGCGCGTAAAGCAGAAGAATCATTTGCGATGCACACAATCGTTCAAAGTGAATGGTCCGGCAGCACTGTGCGCAAAGTTCCCCTCCACATTTCCAAAATTTTGGCCTACCACCAAAATATCTACCCCCGCCACAAGTCACATTTCCCCTGTTTCCTCCTTCATTCCTTCCTTGCTAAGCTATAGCCGCTTCCTTGCTCTCGCCGTCTCGCATCCTACCGTCAGGGTCGCCATGGTCTTCTTCAAAGACCTCTCCAGCGGTTCCTCCTCCGGCGACGACTCCTTCATGACCCAGGTATGCCTCTCTTCTCTCTCTCGGGCTATGACTTGGAATGAAGGATTTTTACCCGACGTTCGATTTGAGTCATTTCTTCCTCTTGTACCTCCCTAGGACCATCAGTGCCAATGAATGGAGCAGGGTGGCTGAAGATCTATCTGCTCGTTGTCACCATCAATCTCCATGCGTGAAGTTAGTTGTGTTTGATTCTGTAGACAGTGGGAGGAAGTTTCTGGCATGTCCTGAGAAGTTTAGACCCTCTTTCGTTGTTACAAATCATCTGTTAGATGTGATTCAGACACTGTCACGGTCCCAACCCATTCATACCACACCTTAAACCAAACGCATCCTAAGACAGTGACACAGTTTGTACCTAGTATCTTAAATTGTTGCCATCTCATCAGCGGTGCCATTAGAAAATTATTTGGCACTATTTCAGCAGTTTGTGCAGCCAACTTTGGTCCTCACATCTAGCAGCCAAGCAGTAAAATACTAAATCTTTATGGCATGAAGGAACTGGGCATCGGAGCAACTACGTGCTCCGTAGTCTGGGTCTCTGATTTTTTTCTCCGCTGCATCGGCTCGCCAGTGCAGGGCACCGCTGCGAGATGTAGCAACAGTTGTCTTTACCCCAGTTTTGGCATACATAGTGGAAGACCTTAGTGTTATTAGTTCTATGTTACTAAATTTGTGCGTGTACACACCTATTAGTATCAATTTGCTGTCATCCAAACACCGTCCCTATGCTGTTATAGTTATATTTACCTTCCTCATAAAATGTTCAATTTGTTATTTATTGTACATGAGTAATAACTTGTAGCGTCGTTGTAGTTAATTATAGCTTCTGATGTTCCAGAATTTGGTTGTTGTCTCAGTACCAATTATTTCATTTGCACATTGATCTTTTTGAGAAGATATGTCATAATTAACATGTTTCTTCAGTTTTTCAAAATAAGAATTGGTGATTTTCTATGTTGCTATAAACCCATTTCCCCTACAATTGTTACTAATCTAGTTATAAATATTATAGGTTGAAAGAAAGTGTTCTTACTTGGAGTGGGTTGATCAAGAGTGGCCATAGTGTTTGAAGATGTGCCTAGCGAAGCTCTGGAGCATGTATGAGGAAGAGAATAGATGTAGGCTTAGAGAAACTATTGTCAACGCTGAATAATATTTGAAGATGCGGGATAAAAAGTTGAAGCTGGAGAATGAGCTCAGATTTTTTAAATCAGACTTTGCTAAGATGGTGTTGGCGAAGGAGGAGACACTTTCCTAGTTGGCCCGTGCAAAACAGGTTCTTACTGAACTGAAAGCAGAGGTGGATAAGACGAGCCTGGATGATCTCGATTAGGGAAATGAATATATTGTTCTTATGAAGTTGAACTAGCTATATGTTGTACTGTGTTGTTTTCATGTAGCTACTATACTGTGATGTTATAGTATATTTATGTGCCTGATATGAAATTGGTAAATAGCTGTCGATATGAAATGTGAATTTGCATAATACTGGAATTATTAATTGTAAACTAATAAACCTGCTAAATGTGTCATGGACCTTTGCAAACGGTTCTAGCAGTAAAAGCGCTTGCGATGGATAGCCCAATGCCACACAATTTTCTTCATCAAATTGTGTGTGATATAGTTGATAAAAGCAAACAGTTAACCAAGGTAGACCGTGTGTGATAGTTACACCTTTCACACACGAGCCTATACATAAAACTGTGTGGGATGTACGTACAAATGGAAACGTTTTCCCTGGATTAACCGTGTGGGATGTACATAAGAACGGAAACGTATTCTTTGGATTAACTGTGTGTGATATACATACGGACGGAAATGTTTTTCTGGGATTCACCATGTGGGATGTACATACCTACGGAAATGATTTTCTCGAATTACCGTGTGGGATGCACATACCTACGGAAATGATTGGGTTTCAATGCCTCGCTCGATCGCACACAGCCCCAGCCTGGGTCCCAGGAGGGCCTATCCCCGATGATTTCTGGGTCATGTGGGAATGACACCCTATCGCACACACTCACTTGGCAACGGTTCCAAATGCCGTCCCGGAAAGGGGTTAAAACCGTTTGTTTAGCACCGACGCATACCAGTGCCACCTTGTGGCCCCGCAAACCCTGAAACCGACGCTATAAAATCCTATTTTTCCAGGAAAAATCAGGGAGAAAGAATTATCGTGATCCACGAGACAGAGCCGCCGTCACCTCCTGTTCTTGACCGGGAGGCCAGATCTGGAGTCCGTTTGGGGCTCCGGAGAGGGGGATCTTCGTTCTTCATCATCACCAACCCTTATCCATCGCCAATTCCATGATGCTCCCCACCGGGAGTGAGTAATTCCTTTGTAGGCTCGCTGGTCGGTGAGGAGTTGGATGAGATTCATCATGTACTCGAGTTAGTTTTGTTAGGGCTTGATCCCTAGTATCCACTATGTTCTGAGATGATGTTGCTATGACTTTGCCATGCTTAATGCTTGTCACTTTGGGCCCGGTGCCATGAATTCAGACCTGAACCGTTTATGTTATCACCATTATATCCATGTTCTAGATCCGATCTTGCAAGTTATAGTCACCTACTACGTGTTATGATCCGGCAACCCCAGAGTGCAATAGTCGGGACCACTCCCGGTGACGACCGTAGTTTGAGGAGTTCATGTATTCACCATGTGTTAATGCTTTGTTCCGGTTCTCTATTAAAAGGAGGCCTTAATATCCCTTAGTTTCCAATATGGACCCCGCTGCCACGGGAGGGTAGGACAAAAGATGTCATGCAAGTTCTTTCCATAAGCACGTATGACTACTTACGGAATACATGCCTACATTATATTTATGAACTGGAGCTAGTGTCGTATCGCCCTAGGTTACGACTGTCACATGATGAATATCATCCAACAAATTACCGATCCAATGCCTACGAATTTATCTTATATTGTTCTTGCTAAGTTACTACTACTATTGTTACTGTTGTACTTGCTACAAAATCACTGCTATCACTGTTAGCGTTACCATTGCTACTATCACTATTATCAAAACTATCATACTACATTGCTACTGATCACTTTGCTGCAGGTAATTAATCTCCAGGTGTGGTTCAATTGACAACTCAGCTGCTAATACTTACAAATATTCTTTGGCTCCCCTTGTGTCGAATCTATAAATTTGGGTTGAATACTCTACCCTCGAAAACTGCTGCGATCCCCTATACTTGTGGGTTATCATTCCTTCTCCTATTCGGCCTCCTTCCTTAGGGGGGCGCGCCACCCCTTGTGGGCTGGTGTGCTCCCCTCCTATGGACTAGAAGGCCCATTATTCCCTCGGGGAATGACTAGCTAGGAAAACCCTTATACATAGAGGATTAGCAGTAGCGTGGGTTAGAATCAGGCGCTGCTGATACTTAACAGTAGCGCTTTGTTACTGATACGTCTCCAACGTATCTATAATTTTTGATTGTTACATGCTATTATATTATCTATTTTGGATGTTTTATATGCATTAATATGCTATTTTATATGATTTTTGGGACTAACCTATTAACCTAGAGCCCAGTGTCAGTTCCTGTTTTTTCCTTGTTTTTGAGTTTCGTAGAAAAGGAATACCAAACGGAATAAAACTTTCGCGATGATTTTTCTTAGACCAGAAGACACCTAGGAGACTTGGAGTGCAAGTAAAAAGAGCCACGAGGCGGCCACAAGGGTGGAGGGTGCGCCCAGGGGGTAGGGCGCGCCCCCTGACCTTACGGGCCCCTCGGTGACCCCCTGACCTAGATCTTCCTCCTATATATTCTCAAATATCCCAAAAACTTCCAGGGGAGTGATAACCCACAAGTATAGGGGATCGTTTGTAGCCTTCTTCGCTAAATAAGAGTGTTGAACCCAACGAGGAGCTAAAGGCAGAACAAATATTCCCTCAAGTTCTATCGACCACTGATACAACTCTACGCACACTTAATGTTTGCTTTACCAACTAAAACAGGTATGAAACTATTTTCTGAGAATAAAACTACGAGTACTTTGCAAGAATAAAACTACGGATAAATTGCAAGGTAATAAAAGTGGATAGCTTTTGTCAATAAGAAAGTCATTTGTCCCTAGGCAATCGATAACAAGTATCGGTAATCATTCTTGTAATTTTATATGAGGGAGAGGCATGAGCTAACATACTTTCTCTACTTGGATCATATGAACTTATGATTGGAACTCTAGCAAGCATTCACAACTACTAAAGATCATTAAGGTCGTGAAACCCAACCATAGCATTAAGTATCAAGTCCTCTTTATCCTATACGCAACAACCCACCTACTCGGGTTTAAGCTTCTGTCACTCTCGCAACCCACCATAAGCAAATCATGAAAGTATTGCAACACCCTACAACGGGGACCCCCACGTTTGCGCGAGACGGAGAGCAGCGTAGGACAACACCATAAATAAAATAAACAATCATACCAACCAAGATCACGATTAACCCATAGGATAAAACGGATCTACTCAAACATCATAGGATAACCATAGATCATTTTGAAATAATATATGGAGTTGAGCACCATCTTTAAGTAGAGATTATAGTGGGGAGAAGGGGTGTTACACCTCTGCATAAAGGGGGAGAAATCTGGTGTTGATGGTAGCAAGATTGTTGATGTAGATCATCGTCACGATCCTAGCCTCGGCGGCGTTCCGGCGCCACCGGGAGAGAGGGGGAGAGAGCCCCCTCCTTCTTCTTCTTCCTTGGCCTCCCCCTAGATGGGAGGAGAGTTCCCCTCTGGTCCATGGCCTCCATGGCGGCAGAGGGGTGGGATCCCCTCTGAGATTGGATCTCCCTCTCTGTTCTCTTATGTTTTGCGTTCTCCTGATCTGGCCGAAAACCGTTCCTTATACTCCGGGAGATCCGTAACTCCGATTGCGCTGAGATTTTAACATGATTTTTTTTCGGATATAAGCTTCCTTGCGCCCGAAGTAGTGCTCCAACTGACATTCCAGCAGGGCACAACCCACCACCACGTGCTAGGGACCTGGGGCGCACCCTAGTGTCTTGTGGGCTGTGTGGGCCTCCGTTTGCGGTGATTCCAACTCCCAACAATCACATATATTCCAAAATAATTCTCTGTAAAATTTAATTGCATTTGGACTTCATTTGATATGGATTTTCCACGATACAAAAAACATGCAGAAAACAGGAACTGGCACTGGGCACTGGATCGATAGGTTAGTCCAATAATCATATAAAAAGTTGCCAAAAACATGTGAAAGTTGTATAATATTGGCATGAAACAATAAAAAATTATAGATACGACGGAGACGTATTAGCATCCCCAAGCTTAATTCCTTCTCACCCTCGAGTAGGTAAATGATAAAAAAGACAATTTTTGATGTGGAATGCTACCTAGCATAAACTTGATCATATATCTAACCATGGCATGAATATTAATACATAAGGGATTCAAAGCAATAGTCTATAATTTGACATAAAGACATCAATACTCAGGCATCCCAACAAACAATCATGTCTTTCAAAATATCAACGCTAAAGAAAGCTATCCTTACAAAATCATATAGTCTTGTCATGCTCTGTCTACTTAACACGAAGTATTTATCATGCACAACCCCGATGACAGGCCGAGCAATTGGTTCATACTTTTTAACGCGCTTCAACTTTTTTAACCCTCACACAATACATGAGCGCAAGTCATGGATATAGCACTACGGGTGGAACAGAGTATGATGATAGGGGTAAATATAGAGAAGATAAAAAAGTAAGGAAGTCTCACATCGACGCGGCTAACCAACAGGCTATGGAGATGCCCATCAATTTATATCAATGCGAGGAGTAGGGGTTGCCATGCAACGAATGCACTAAGAGCTATAAGTGTATGAAAGCTCTATATGAAGACTAATTGGGTGTGCATCTAATCCTATAATGAAAAATTCCCACTAGTATATGAAAGTGACAACATAGGAAACTCTCCATATGAAAAATATGGTGCTACTTTGAATCACAAGTGTGGTAAAGGACACTAACAATGCCCCTTCTTTTTTTTTCTTTTCTCTTTTTTTATCTCTCATTGTCCAGATTCTCATCCCGACTTGTGGGGGAATCATAGTCTCCATCATCCTTTCCTCACTGGGGCACTGCTCTAAAAATGAATAATGATGGTCATCACACTTCTATTTACTTATAACTCAAGAGAAATAAAAATTACAACTCGATACCTATGACAAAGTATGTCGCACCCCGGCTCAGAGAAACCGGAACGCCCCGTATTCCAGCCCAGAGATCGAGGAGAAGTCTCTGGAATACGACACTACTTGACATAGAACAAATCAGCTCTTATTACAAGAATAATAATACAAGGGTATGATGTTACAGAGAAGCACATCAGCACGACGACACTACACCTGCGATACTACACTTGCTCTATGCTAGCAGCGGAACAACGACGAAGGTGGTGAATCTCCACTCCGCAGGGACTCTGGCTGGGACACGATCTAGCTCGCACGCACGACAACCTCGACAAGCAATCAAGCAATCATGGCATTACCTGCAATTTGGCATGACATGCCAGGTCAGTACATTGAATGTACTTGCAAGCTCACAACAACCATAAACATCAAGGCAAGACAATAACATAGCATTAAGCAGGTTAATTAAATTAACATCTACCATGATACGACATCAACTACTAAGCATGATATGAAACTGATACAATACTGATAAATCATCATCTTAGATCTCCATAACCATATCTCTCTTGGCTAACCGGCCAAGCAATATACCATCTCGATCACCTCGTGATCAAAACCAAACTGTGATCTTTCCGGCGATCACTACCATGACCAACACTTGGTCTCAAACGGTGATCTTTCCGGCGGTCACTACCATGACCAACACTTGGTCTCCAACATCATCATCAACATCTTACGAATCTGTACTGCTCAAACTATCAGCATATAAATCACCTATAAGTCATTTCGTCATGTGAGTGTTGATCGAACGGTGTGACCTAGTACGAACCCATGCCCATGACCGAGGACACAGCTATTGATAGATTTAAATACACACTCTGCAGAGGTAGCGCACTGTACCCACACCACAGAACCCATGGCCTCGCACTCCCATTCGGGTGGACCAACGGCGTTCCGACAAAACCAATCTACTGCCATGACACTCTCCCGGCCACTCCGACTCACTCCCCACAGGGCTAGTCTTGGGTGGCCCCGTGTCTACCAAAGACACAACGACCACCGTCGTGGCCAAAACATAAACTATCCCACACGGGGACACACGCGCGCAAAATCCAACTACGGGCACACAAGGCTTATGTACGCCTACCTGATCAGGGTAGTGCATGCCCATAACCTTCCCTCGTTGGAGGCACCGGCGAGAGGCACGGCAATAGCATCGCACTAGGGCCTTCCCATAAAGGCAAATGTGGTTGCACTGGAGAAAGCCCGGTTCGGTGGCACCTGACCAACTTAATGACGGAATTTATCCCCAAAAATATAACTGTGATGACTGATACTTCGATATCAACTATCAAACTATAATCCAAGTCATAACAATATCCCACAAATAATCCAAGGCTTAATATCGTCTTACCAAAATACTCCGAGGACAGCATAACACTACTATCATGATGAATCCAAGAACGATAAGACTACTACTCAAATATCAAGAACTAACTATCCAACTATGATCCACATGCAAGCATCATCTCCAACATCATACTTCAAAACATAATATCATCTAGCATCATGATGAAACTAACACTAGCCACTAATAATCCAAAGGCAACATGATATCCAAATTAATACTCCAAAGCATAATACCATCATGAACATAATCATAATAGCCACTAAGAATCCAAAGGAAACATGTCATCCACATAATCATCAAAATATAAGTCCTAGAACTCCAAGCAATATCATGGCAACATCAACATCAAAGCAAAACTCTGAGAAATGCCATGAACAAATCATACATAGCTACTGCAATATTTTAAACAAGTTCAAATGAATAGACCATGTCACAGCATTGCAATCATGCAATTGGAGGGTGTGGCTTGCCTGGGGTGGAAGAAAGCACCGGCAGGAAGTGCGAGAAGCTCGCGGAAAGGTTTGTCCGAAACAGTTCTCTCTCGGAGGGGCTGTTTACGTGCAAGGGCAAAAAGGTCATCTCCATAATGTTAACACATGGTGAGAATGATATGAACATAACGGGCTCGACAAGACGAAGAAGTGGGCTTTGGAATCACCTTATTTGGAGTTGTGGTTGAAAAGATATGAGTGTTTGACTGCCAGGGACCTATTTGTAAAAATATATCCACAAACAGGCCCCTGAGAGAGAAACAGCAAGCGCCTTTCAACAGAATACGCTTCCGACTGGGAAAACGTAAACAGGACTGCAGCAGAGCTCGAGCACGCTTTCGGTTAGGGAAGACGTATTCGAGTGGAATACGCTTCCACTTATCCTAGTCAGCAGAGGCGGGGTCGGCTCCTGTCTCGCTGACTAGTGGGGCCGTGGAGTCCACGCGCTGGTTAACTCCCTCCTCCCGCCTCCTCCTTCTTCTTCCCCGTGCCTGCTCGCTGGACAGGGAGTGGGTCAACGGCGCCGGAGCTCGCCTGGCCGACTTCGGCCATCCCCCGAGCCGTGCAGCACGCCGACGAGCTCGGGGAGACGAGTCGCACCCCACTGAGGGATCTGCCCACGCCGGAGAATAGTGGAGCAGAAGGAACAGAGAGCCGCGGCAGAGGGGAGCTTCGGCCTCCGTGGAGTTCGTGTCAAACAACCACGGGAGGAGGAGGAGAAGTGTTGGGGTGGCTCCGGGGTGAGAATGGAGGTCTCTGGTGGTGGTAGAAGAGAGGGAGGAGCTCGGTCTTAGCCAATCGGGAAGTGTGGCCGGGGCAGCCATGGCGGCCAACCGAGGCGATGAGGGGCTCTGGAGTCCAACGGATGGGTCAGGGAGGCTTCTAGGAGTGAGTGAGGTCGAGTAGTGAGGAGAAACGCGCCCGGAACGGCCTTATATAGGCAGGGGAGGGGTGTGCCGCGCTGTCGTCGCCGCGGACGCGTGTGCACGCGCATGAGCTCGCTGGTAGACGACGGGGGAGGAGCAGTAGAGGTTCTCACGGGGTAGAGGAGGCCAACGGAGCACAGGGAGGAAGAAGACGACGACGAACTGAGCCAAAAGGCCACTGTACGTCCGTGGGCATTCGACGGCTTGCGTTGGTGAGGAACCGGGCGGAGGGGTAGAGGGGTCCAGGGGAACGACGACGATGAGGTGAAGCCAAGGGACATGCTCACGCGCGCGAAGACAACGGGAGGGAAGAGGACGAAGCAGAAACGGCGCGCTGGACGCGGCCACTGCGCACAGTGCGCGCGCACAGGCTTGCCATTGTCATAGTCACCATGTGAACCGGGGCATTAAATGGTGTACAGCACCCAGAACGTTTTCTAGCTCATAGTCCATCCATGGGAGGTTGCAACTGAGGTGGTAGATCAGTGAAAAGTGGTATGGTTAAATGGTAATCACCGTCTGAAGTTTACTGAAGTAAACTTGGCCGTGCGCTAGTGATGAACAGGAACTTTACTGGCGCCAAAGAGTTTGTCTGGGGTGATAAGATTAGTAAGGACTATAATCCTGGAGGTTTTGAGGCATAATAGAGCACAAACTAATATAGTTGTTGTGTAACCCCCAAAATTGGTCCAGAATCAAGATCATGATGGTTCACTCACATAGAGTAACCACTTGAGATAAAATTTGGCAGGGCTTGGTGATTTGACCAGATAAAGGTGTTGTAAAAATTTCATACCAATTGGTTTTACCAAAATGGTACTTCCTTCACAGCTATTCCCTCTGTCCAGAAACTTGCAATAATTTTGGTGATCAAATGACTCAATGAAATGATCCCAAATTTGGTGGAGAGATGTTATATAGGTAGGAGAATAATATGGTATTTTCTCAGAATTAATAAAGCAATATAAAATGCACTTGCTTCACAACCTAAAAATATTACCAGAATCAAAGATTTGGCAGTATTCTCTCATAGATGATTGGATGGGGCTGAAATTTGGGGGAGGCTAATTATATGAGCACAAGAAGAGGCATGAAAATTTCAACTCATTTGGATAACCCTAGCTAGCACTTCCTTCACAATGTCTTCTGTCTGACAGAAACTTTGAAAATCACTGAGGAAGATTGCCTTGGCAAATAAAGTTGAATTTTGGCATGAGGCAATGATTTGGACATAAGAGAATGCCCATAAGGTTTGGGAGCAATCAGGAAAGGATAGGTGGCACTTCCTTCACAGGAGACCACACTGGACAAAAATGAGGAATAATTATTGGAGAATTATTCTTGGGCTAGGACAGGAAAGTTTGGGCATATTTGAGCAATATATGACCAAAGGAATTATGAGAATTATATGGGAATTTTTTGGATGGATAGAAATATAGGTTGCTTCACAACCTAGGGCAGATAGGATTATTCCTTTAATAGAAAAAGGAATTTTCCCTAGAAAAAGAAATTAGGGTTTGGTCAAGCAGTGGAGTGACATGATCTTGGCAAGGTTTTGAGGATGATGAGCCACTTGGGAGGGGAAATGAAGATGATTTCCCAGGTGACAAGGCCATAGAACCACTCCAAAAAGAAAAACAGAGCAAAAACCAATAAAATCAAAAGAAAAAGAAAAGGGCCAAAATCCAGGCTGTTACAACTCTTACCCCCTTAAAGAAATCTCTTCCTCGAGATTTAGTTGCTTTGGGAACAAGTATGACTTGCGGATACCGTTTCCAACTCGGATATCCTTTTTCCTTTATTTATTGTTCCCCAAGAATTTCAGATGATCAACTTACCTTGCTCTGGGTGGCTTGCTTCACCTTTCCCCAAATTCTGATGGGTTTTTGCTCATATACCAATTTCTTTTTGCTGACATTGATTCTTTCTTATCTGCGTGATATCCAATGAATCTGAGTATAAATTTCCTTTGATCATGAAAACCTTTTTACTTCTGTCATGGGGTTGCTTCAATTAAATGCAAGCCTTCTGGGTTCAGTAAACTCTTAGAATTAATTATGGCCATCTTCTGACGGGATCTGACTGCTCATAGGTGGCACTGATTTATCTTGATTTATTTCCTTTGGCTCGAGCATGTGGCATATATCAGAGATTTGACTGCCTTTTGTCATGAGCAATATAACGGTGTATGGAGTTATAGCTATGTCATACCTCAAATAATTACATCTTGAGACTTTGCCCGACACAGGGCTGACGGACAAATGCTTTTCCTGACAGACTGACAGTGTTCTTGATTCCATCGGCTAGTATACCGGGGCTGAGCTGTTTATTCGGCTTTTGACTTTCTCATTTTGTCGGTATACCCATCTTTGGTAATACGTTGTGGTATGTTTTAACACTGCCGCTGAGGTTAAACTGTTGAGGTTGCAAAGGAATCTTGGATCTGTCAGAACATACTTGGATATTCCACACTAACCATGTTAAGCGGGTCAGTGGGATATGAAAATCCTTGTAAATAGAGTAGGCCACTGAAGGTGTATGTCTTTGTGGATCCATATGGAATTATGGCCTCCAACTGACTTGGGGTATCCGAACCCTGATGGTCGTGCAAAATCATCATACCTTTGTTGTCGGTCTCACCCTTTAACGGTCTTGATTTTCTTTGTCAGGATACCTTACTGAAATAACTTGGCCACGCCTGTCCTTGATTCTTTGTATGACCATGAGTGTGATTAATGCAATATTGTTGGCATTATTCCTTTTGCTTATTTTTTGACCTGGGTTCGCACACATATGACATATGTTCGGGGCTTGTGGCTGTACAGAGCTCTTTGTTGAAGCCAACCATATAAGAGGGTGACAAGAGCTCATGAGATCCCCTTGTAGGTGCGGAATATTGGCCTTGGTGGCCATTGTCAAGACTGTTAATTCTGCGATGTCATATTCAGATCTTGTCAATCCTTGTATTATATGAAATGTATCTCTGCTCATTTTCCTTTGCCTGACTTGTGAGGTTGTGGGATCCTTACTTTCCTTAGGTATATCTGTTGGATCCTTGCCGCATCTCGTATGAGTAACTGATCTGACCGAGGCTACATGCTCACCATATGTAAGAAACATATGCAATCAAACACTTGATTTCTGAATAAGACACATGCCTTCATTGATTTGTGCTTCTGACAAAATGTTGCGAGTCTGATTCTTTAGCGGTGCCGCCATACATTGGCAATTCATCATATAACCTCTGAAGGCGGTGCAATAGTGTGGTACTGACGCAGACTAATTGGCTTACAAGAGAAGCCATCCGAGTAGCTTGCTGAGGAAGACTTGTAAACTTCTGCTTGAAGCTTTTGTCTGGGTAGCATGCAGAAGAAGGCTCTATAGCTTACACACGAAGCTGGACCTGATTATTGTGCGGGAGAAGCCTGAGTTCCGTACTTAAGAAGCTTCTCCTCGGGTTTGCTTGTTGAGAAAAAATCATTTCCGTCTGTCAGAAGCATTTACCGAGATATCTTGCTGAGAAAGACCGGGTATCTTGGACCGGAAATTGTTCACATATCATGCTGAGGAAAATTGAGGAGCCTTGCATCATAAGTTTCTTCCGATAACGTGTGGAATAGTACTGGGTTTCTTATATCCAAAACTTCATACTGATATGCAGACTGAAATCCATACACACACCCATAATATTCTGAGGCTGATTATTTGCATGAGAAAAATGGTTTGACTGTCTTCCTCGAGCATGTCACATTCTGACTTTATTTTGGATGATAACATATTTCAAGCATCATGCCTTGTTGAGCCAAAATTTTGTATATGATCCGTACCTTGGACTGAAAATATACCGTTGATCTTGTACCTGACTTGTCTTGTTGCTGACTTGACTATTACTATTGTGAGTATTTTGTACTGATGTAGACTTGAGTTATCAGTACTGTTGTGAGGAGTGCACACTAATGCAAAATTGATTATCAGCCTCAAGATCAGATATTCCCCATTTCATTGCAGTCGGCTGAGAATCCCATTCTATTTAGCTGAGCTCCCAAATATTTGAACTCCTTGTTATTTCTTCGAGTCCAGCGTCAGATGATGAGCAACTCTTTATACGGGGAAAATAATGTAACACCGGGGCCCGAAAAGAAAGAAGCAAAAGAAAACTCCACTAAACAAAAGCACACAACAATAATTAATTCACACACAATCAAACAAAGTCACATATTACTGCTAGTCACACAATATGCATGCCTACTTAAGCACACAAATCTCGCGGGATCTCCGGTTCTACGATCTAGCATGCTATGAAGATGTGCATGAGGACGAATAAATGTGTGGAACAAGTGGTGTAAACAGCGCTACACCAAGTGCTAGCTTAGGCAGGTAGCAACCTGGACTAGCTCGGAGGCGAGGATGTACTTGGTAACCATGTAGCAGGACACAAATGTCGTTGCCACATTATTATCAAGCGGACGGAAAATATCTGTACTCGTCTAAGAAATAGGATAGCGTGGAAAACTGAGGCTGCTGACATTGCCCTTTTTATGACGACTGAGACCATTAAGGGTTGCAACCACGACAAGATAAAAAGGACGATTCGGGATAGAAGCGTGTCTATCACTGAAACGATAGGTGGGGCTGAAAGGAGGATATCGATGTGATACCTGAGCACCATTTCTATGAACAGTGTCGGGATCACTCGACATCAGTCTGCTGGGACAGATATGACACCAAACACCGAAGAACGAGCAAGAAAAGAAAACTGGAGAAATGCAAAGGCTGAGCTATAGTGGATCCGAGCTGATACCAGCTACACTCACCAGATAAATCGTTAGCAGCAAATAATAAGGCTATATTCACGCTGTGAAACAAACAAATGCAGCAACCAAATGCAATAAACAAGCCAAACTCTATACTACCAATTTCTACCGGTTTCTACCGCTCACGCTGACTAGGGCATCCTACAGCCAGACCTGCTCTGATACCAAGCTTGTGGCACCCTAGCTCAGAGAAACAGGAAAGCCCCGTATTCCAGCCCAGAGATTGAGGAGAAGTCTCCGGAATACGACACTGCTTGACATAGAACAAATCAGCTCTTATTACAAGAATAATAATACAAGGGTCTGATGTTACAAAGAAGCACATCAGCACGGCGACACTACGCCTGCGATACTATACTTGCTCTATGCTAGCAGCGAAACAACTCGTAGTAGCAGAATACTTCTAGCAGCGGAACAACGATGAAGGTGGTGAATCTCCACTCCGCAGGGACTCTGGCTGGGACACGATCTAGCTCGCACGCACGGCAACCTCAACAAGCAATCAAGCAATCATGGCATTACCTGCAATCTGGCATGACATGCCAGGTCAGTACATTGAATGTACTTGCAAGCTCACAACAACCATAAACTTCAAGGCAAGACAATAACATAGCATTAAGCAGGTTAATTAAATTAACATCTACCATGATACGACAGCAACTACTAAGCATGATATGAAAATGATACAATACTGATAAATCACCATCTCAGATCTCCATAACCATATCTCTCTGGGCTAATCGGCCAAGCAATATACCATCTCGATCACCTCGTGATCAAAATCAAACTGTGATCTTTTCGGCGATCACTACCATGACCAACACTTGGTCTCAAACGGTGATCTTTCCAGCGATCACTACCATGACCAACACTTGGTTTCCAACATCATCATCAACATCATGCGAATCTGTACTGCTCAAACTATCAACATATAAATCACCTATAAGTCATTTCGTCATGTGAGTGTTGATCGAACGGTGTAACCTAGTACGAACCCATGCCCATGACCGAGGACGCAGCTATTGATAGATTTAAATACACACTCTGCAGAGGTAGCGCACTGTACTCACACCACAGAACCCATGGCCTCGCACTCCCATTCGGGTGGACCAACGGCGTTCCGACAAAACCAATCTACTGGCATGACACTCTCCCGGCCACTCCGACTCACTCCCCACTGGGCTAGTCCTGGGTGGCCCCGTGTCTACCAAAGACACAACGACCACCGTCGTGGCCAAAACATAAACTATCCCACATGGGGACACACGTGCGCAAAATCCAACTACGGTCACACAAGGCTTATGTCTGCCTACCTGATCAGGGTAGTGCACGCCCATAACCTTCCCTCGTTGGAGGCAAACGGCAATAGCATCGCATTAGGGCCTTCCCATAAAGGCAAATGTGGTTGCACTAGAGAAAGCCCGGTTCGGTGGCACCTGACCAACTTAATGACGGAATTTATCCCCAAAAATATAACTGTGATGACTGATACTCTGATATCAACTATCAAACTATAATCCAAGTCATAACAATATCCCACAAATAATCCAAGGCTTAATATCGTCTTACCAAAATACTCCGAGGACAGCATAACACTACTATCATGATGAATCCAAGAACGATAAGACTACTACTCAAATATCAAGAACTAACTATCCAACTATAATCCACATGCAAGCATCATCTCCAACATCATACTCCAAAACATAATATCATCTAGCATCATGATGAAACTGACACTAGCCACTATTAATCCAAAGGCAACATGATATCCAAATTAATACTCCAAAGCATAATACTATCATGAACATAATCATAATAGCCACTAAGAATCCAAAGGCAACATGTCATCCACATAATCATCAAAATATAAGTCCTAGAACTCCAAGCAATATCATGGCAACATCAACATCAAAGCAAAACTCTGAGAAATGCCATGAACAAATCATACATAGCTACTGCAATATATTAAACAAGTTCAAATGAATAAACCATGTCACTGCATTGCAATCATGCAAATGGAGGGTGTGGCTTGCCTGGGGTGGAAGAAAGTACCGGGAGGAAGTGCGAGAAGCTCGCGGCCGGAAACAGTTCTCTCTTAGAGGGGATGTTTATGTGCAAGGGCAAAAAGGTCATTTCTAGAATGTTAACACATGGTGAGAATGATATCAACAGAACAGGCTCGATGAGACGAAGAAGTGGGCTTTGGAATCACCTTATTTGGAGTTGTGGTTGAAAAGATATGAGTGTTTGACTGCCAGGGACCTATCTGTAAAAATATATCCACAAACAGGCCCCTGAGAGAGAAACAAAAAGCACCTTTCAACAGAATACGCTTCCCGACTGAGAAAACGTAAACTGGACCATAGCAGAGCCTGAGTACGCTTTCGGATAGGGAAGACGTATTCCAGTGGAATACGCTTCCACTTATCCTAGTAAGCAGAGGCGGGGCCGGCTCCTGTCTCGCTAACTAGTGGGGCCGTGGAGTCCACGCACTGGTCAACTCCCTCCTCCCGCCTCCTCCTTCTTCTTCCCCGCGCCTGCTCGCTGGACAGGGAGTGGGTCAACGGCGCCGGAGCTCGCCTGGCCGACTCCGGTCATCCCCCGAGCCGTGCAGCACGCCGACGAGCTCGGGGAGACGAGTCGCACCCCACTGAGGGATCTGCCCACGCCAGAGAATAGTGGAGCAGACGGAACAGAGAGCCGCGGCGGAGGGGAGCTTCGGCCTCCGTGGAGTTCGTGGCAAACAACCACGGGAGGAGGAGGAGAAGTGTTGGGGTGGCTCCGGGGTGAGAATGGAGGTCTCTGGTGGTGGTAGAAGAGAGGGAGGAGCTCGGTCTTGAGCCAATCGGGGAGTGTGGCTGCGGCAGCCATGGCGGCCAACCGAGGCGATGAGGGGCTCTGGAGTCGAACGGATGGGTCGGAGAGGCTTCTAGGAGTGAGTGAGGTCGAGTAGTGAGGAGAAACGCGCCCGGAACGGCCTTATATAGATAGGGGAGGGGTGTGCCGTGCTGTCGTCGCCGCGGACGCGTGTGCACGCGCATGAGCTCGCTGGTAGATGACGGGGAGGAGCAGTGGAGGTTCTCACGGGGTAGAGGAGGCCAACGGAGCACAGGGAGGAAGAAGACGATGACAAACCGAGCCAAAAGGCCACTGTACGTCCGTGGCCATGCGGCGGCTTGCGTTGGTGAGGAACCGGGCGGAGGGGTAGAGGGGTCCAGGGGAACGACGACGATGAGGTGAAGCCAAGGGACACGCTCACGCGCGCGAAGACAACGGGAGGGAAGAGGACGAAGCAGAAATGACGCGCTGGACGCGGCCACTGCGCACAGAGCGCGCGCACAGGCTTGCCATCGTCATAGTCACCATGTGAACCAGGGCATTAGATGCTGTACAACACCCAAAACGTTGTCTAGCTCATAGTCCATCCATGGGAGGTTGCAACTGAGGTGGTAGATCGATGAAAAGTCGTATGGTTAAATGGTAATCACCGTCTGAAGTTTACTGCAGTAAACATGGCCGTGCACTGGTGATCAACAAGAACTTTTCTGGCGCCAAAGAGTTTGTCTGGGGTGAACAAATTAGGAAGGACTATAATCCTAGAGGTTTTGGGGCATAATGGAGCACAAACTAATATAGTTGCTGTGTAACCCCCAAAATTGGTCCAGAATCAAGATCAGGATGGTTCACTCACATAGAGTAACCACTTGAGATAAAATTTGGCAGGGCTTGGTGATTTGTCCAGATAAAGGTGCTGTAAAAATTTCATTCCAATTGGTTTTACCAAAATGGTACTCCCTTCATAGCTATTCCCTCTGTCCAGAAACTTGCAATAATTTTGGTGATCAAATGACTCAATGAAATGATCCCAAATTTGGCGGAGATATGTTATATAGGTAGGAAAACAATCTGGTATTTTCTCAGAATTAATGAAGCAATATAAAATGCACTTGCTTCACAACCTGAAAATATTGCCAGAATCAAAGATTTGGCAGTATGCTCTCATAGACGATTTGATGGGGCTGAAATTTGGAGGAGGCTAATTATATGAGCACAAGAAGAGGAATGCAAAATTTCAAATCATTTGGATAAACCTAGATAGCACTTCCTTCACAATGGCTTCTGTCTGACAGAAACTTTGAAAAATTACTGAGGAAGATTGGCTAGGCAAATAAAGTTGAATTTTGGCATGAGGCAATGATTTGGACATAAGAGAATTCCCAAAAGGTTTGGGAGCAATCAGGAAAGGATAGGTGGCACTTCCTTCACAGAAAGCCACACTGGACAGAAATGAAGAATAAGTATTGGAGAATTATTCTTGGGCTAGGACAGGAAAGTTTGGGCATATTTGAGCAATATATGACCCAAAGGAATTATGAGAATTATTTGGGAATTTTTTGGATGGACAGAAATATAGGTTGCTTCACAACCTAGGGCAGATAGGATTATTCCTTAATAGAAAAAGGAATTTTCCCTAGAAAAAGAAATTAGGGTTTGGTCAAGCAGTGGAGTGACATGATCTTGGCAAGGTTTTGAGGATGATGAGCCACTTGGGAGGGGAAATGAAGATGATTTCCCAGGTGACAAGGCCATAGAACCACTCCAAAAAGAAAAACAGAGCAAAAACTAATAAAATCAAAAGTAAAAGAAAAGGGCCAAAATCCAGGCTGTTACAAAGTATGACTCTATATGAATGCCTCTAGCAATGTACCAGGATGTGCAATGATATAGCGTAACATGTATGAAAAATGATGAACGGTGGCTGAGCCATAACTACTATGTCAGCTATATGATCATGCAAAGCAATATGACAATGAATGCTCAAGTCATCAAAACGGAAGCGGTGGAAGTTGCATGGCAATTAATATATCTCGGAATGGCTATGGAAGGGCCATAATAGGTAGGTATGGTGGCTGTTTTGGGGAAGAAATAATAAGGCTTATGTGTGATAGAGCGTATCATATCACGGGGTTTGGATGCATCGGCGAAGTTTGCACCGACTCTCGAGGTGAGAAAGGGCACTGCACGGTACCGTAGAGGCTAGCAAATTGCAGAAAGGTAAGAGTGTGTATATTCCATGGACTCACATTAGTCATAAAGAACTCATATACTTATTGCAAAAGTTTATTAACCCTCGAAGAAAAGTACTACTACGCATGCCCGTAGGGGGATAGATTGGTAGGAAAAGACCATCGCTCGTCCCCGACCGCCACTCATAAGGAAGACAATCAATAATAAATCATGCTCCAACTTCATAGCATAACGAGGGACTATACGTGCATGCTTCGGGAATCACAAACCTTAACACCAATATTCTTACTAAACACAACCATTTACTAGTACCTCCCACATATTCCGTCTCTATATCGCAAAACTATTGCAAGGAATCAAACATATCATATTCGGTGATCCACAAGTTTTATGTAGGATTTTATGACTAACCATGCAATTGACCAATTCCTGTTGTCTCTCTAAATAGATTTAAGTGAAGCATGAGAGTTTATTTCTTTCTATAAAAGATCATGCTCTAATAAATATAAGTGAATCAAAAGAGCATTCTACAAATAACGGTTTTCTATGTGAAGAGAAACAAACAATCCAAACTTCAAATGATATAAGTGAAGCACATGAAGCATTCTATAAAGCCATACTCAAAAGATATAAGTGAACTGCAATGAGCATTCTATAAATCAACCATGGACTATCTCATACTAGAATGGTGCCTAAAAGAAAAGTGAAAACTAAGCGCAAAAGACGCTCCAATATTTGCACATATCACATGAACGAAATGAGAACGAAAACATACCGATACTTGTTGAAGAGAGATGGGATGCCTTCTGGGGAATCCCCAAGCTTAGACGCTTGAGTCTCGTTGAATATTTACTTGGGGTTCCTTGGGCATCCCCAAGCTTGAGCTCTTGCCTCTCCTCCTTCTCCTCATATAGAGACCTCCTCGATCTTTGACCACTTCATCCACACAAAACTCAACAGAAAGCTCGGTAAGATTCGTTAGTAAAATAAAGCAAATCACTACTCTAAGTACTGTTTCAAACCAATTCATATTTTGTTTTTGCATTTTACCTACTGTAATATAACCTTTTCATGGCTTAATCCACTGATATAATCGACAGTTTCATCAAAACAAGCAAAACAATGCATAAAAACAGAATTGTCTTAAACAGGACAGTCTGTAGTAATCTGAACATGCACCATACTTATGGTACTCCAAAAATTATGAAAAATTTATGAAAAAAAAACAACTCGTATAGCAAGACCGTGCAAAAAGTTTCAGAACCTTTCGACGTTCTAGTAAAAAATGTTAAATCGCGCGGTACAGCCAAAGTTTTTGATTTTGCACTGCATAAACCAACAAAAAATCTAATCATCCTAAAGGCAAATCTTGGCACACTAATTTTACAATACAATGGATTTGTAAAAGGGGATAATTATTTTTGTTGAAAAGTTTCTGTAATTAAGATTCACAAAGTTTCCATGGGCATGAACAAAGTTCAAGGCTAGCTGCCACTTTCACAATGCTCGTCCCACTCACTTTCACTTTTATTTTTATGAAGTTTTAAGTTCCCCTCTATATTTATTTTGTTTTTAAACTTAATAAAAGCACTCAACAGAAATAAATGAATCTCTAAAACTTTTGGGTTGTCTCCCTAACAGCGCTTTCTTTAAAGCCATTTAGCTAGGCATAAAGTGCTCAAGTAATGAATCCACCCGGATCCCAAGGTATATCAAAGCCAATTTTAATTAATAGTGATTTGGCATTTAGTAGTGAGCATAAAGCAACATATATCAAGCAATGACGAATTATAACTCTCTTCCTATCTGTCGGTGTCAAAACCGGCGGATCTCGGGTAGGGGGTCCCGAACTGTGCGTCTAGGCGGATGGTAACAGGAGACGAGGGACACAATGTTTTACCCAGGTTCGGGCCCTCTCGATGGAGGTAAAACCCTACGTCTTGCTTGATTTATATTGATGATATGGGTATTACAAGAGTAGATCTACCACGAGATCAAGGAAGCTAAACCCTAGAAGCTAGCCTATCGTATGATTGTTGTATGTTGGGGTTGTCCTACGGACTAAAACCCTCCGGTTTATATAGACACCGGAGAGGGTTAGGGTTACACAAAGTCGGTTACAATGGTAGGAGACCTGAATATCCGCATCGCCAAGCTTGCCTTCCACACCAAGGAAAGTCCCATCCGGACATGGGACGAAGTCTTCAATCTTGTATCTTCATAGTCCAGGAGTCCGGCTAAAGGTTATAGTCCGATTACCCGGACACCCCCTAATCCAGGACTCCCTCAGTAGCCTCCGAACCAGGCTTCAATGACGACGAGTCCGGCGCGCAGATTGTCTTCGGCATTGCAAGGCGGGTTCCCCTTCCATATTTCGCGTACCTGTTCGATAATGTCCTGTTTTTTATAAATGCAGCGCTCCTTGGCTTCTACGCCCAATAAGGGCCGCCTTCCACGTGTCCAACGAATACGAAAAGTCTTGACCGTTTTTCGCATTCTCACCCCCAGCCGCATAAATGAGCCGCCTATTAAAGGGACGGGGATTCAGATCCAAACCACACCTTCTCTTTTCCACGAGTAATCATCAGAGCGCCTTCAGCAAAGGCCCATTCCACCATGGCCAGCCGTCGCAAATCCTCCTCTCGCCCTTCCAGTCCTAAGCCTGGAGACTGGGAGAGGTGCTCAATCCCGCATAGCGAGCTGGTATCGCTTCAGACCAAGGGATTCCTCCCTCCGGCCTATATGTTCCCGGTCCGAGCCGGTCACGCCACCTATAATGGTGGGGAACAAGCGGAGAGCACACCTAATCCCTCCAAAGGGGAGCGGGTGTGCCTCGTCCCTTATCTAATAAGAGGACTTGGATTTCCAATACATCCATTCCTCTGGGGGCTTTTGGAGTTCTACGGCCTCCAGCTGCACAACCTCACGCCCGCCTCATTATTGCATATCGCGGGCTTCGTCGCCCTTTGCGAGCTGTTTTTAGGTGTGGAGGCTCATTTCACGCTGTGGAAGAGGCTATTCTGCCTGGTGCCCCGCTCTCAGGAGGGGTCAATATATCAAGTGGGCGGAGCCGAAGTGTGGCGCATCGCCGGGACCAGATATCTATCCGGAACCCCGAAGAAGGTGTCCGAGGACTGGCCTTTAGATTGGTTTTATATGGATGATGTCCCACTGCCGGATCCTATCCGGATCGGCCTCCCCGAATTCAACAGTGCTCCCTTAAAGAAACGCTTAAGCTGGCATCCACGGAGCTCTCAGAGAGAAAGTGACAGGGATGTCCTTTACCTGATGGGCCGGATAAAACTATTGGCTCATTCTGGACTAACCATGGTTGGAGTCATGGCCGTGTGCATCATTCGGGGGGTGCAACCGCTTCAGTATAGAGGCCACCCCATGTGGGATTTTAACGGGGAGGATGACGCCGCTCGTTACGGTCGTAAGGGGCCGGACTCAGCTGCCGCTCTAGTAAAGATCTTGTCCTCTTTGTACAAGGGAGAAGAGGTGGAATTCCTCCGCGTCAACCCACAGGGTGGATTTACTATGTACAACCCTCCAAGTTGGCTAAGCGGACAATCTTGCTTACCCATCCGTTTTATATTCCCATGATTAAATATATAGTCTAACGACTCCTACGCAGGAACTGCGTCAGGAAGTAAAGGATATAAACAGCCGTCCTCCACAGCCCGAGGATCCTGAATGGTCCCTCGATCCGGCCTCCGAAGAGGATCCGGACATATCTGTGGAGCTGATTGACGGGGTGTTTTATCAGCTGAGCAAGGACGATACCTTGGTGGCCATTACAACCGATTACCCAGGGTTAATCCCGGCCTCCCAGGTAACTGAGACCAGAGTCTCATCACCTTGGGAAGGGATCCATCCTCACGTGTTTTCAGTTTTCCTGACAACAATCGTGTTTTGCAGGGGAGGTTCCTGAGGCGGGAGGCCGAGCCTGCGGCGGCTAGCCAACGAGGGGCCGCAGGGCCCCGTGGGGTGAAAAGGAATGTAGTCCGTACTGAGGTGCCAGTGCAAAGGTATAGCGCGCCTGTTTAGTCCAGGTGTTATTCCTTCAAGGCATATTAACACTCGTGTTCGGTGCAGGACAAAGAGGCCTCGCCGGACTATATGCGGAGAGGCTGCCAATCGCTCCTCGACCAGCCAGGCTCCACAGCCCGACCCGGAGGCGGAGGCAAACACGAGGCACGCACCGGACGCTCCTCCGATAGAGGATGCGGACAGGCTGTCGGCCACCCATTCCGAGGTGGAGAGTGCCATGAATCACCGGCGCCGCCGGACAGTTCTCCGTGACGCTTGTTTCTCCCAAGAGGCGTTGTATGCCTTTAATTCGGGAGATGCGTATCTCCGTGCCGCTCAAAGTGGTCTGGCCAGAGCCACGGAGCAATATGTAAAAGGCATACGGGTGAGAAAATTTGATAGTTATATGGACCAGTAGCCCCCGAGACTTGAAACAGTTAGAATAACTGATTTAAGGATCATATAACATGCAGGCTCTTTCAGAGAAGAATACCAAACTGTCCCAGGAGCTAAAAGAGTGCAAAGCCCAACTTGAGGCCGCACTGGCCGTGACAGGGGAGCCCAAGGGGGCCCCTGGTAATATATGCTTCAAAAAGATAAGTATTGTGCGAAATGCGGCGTATGTGCTAGTCTAACAAATGATATTGCAGATGGCGCCGGACTGGATCCGGAAAAGCAACAACTTCTGCGCCAGTTAAAGGTTGGTGAGAGCGTGCTGACAAAGGTGAGGCGGGAGAAGAGTGATCTTCAAGATGCCAACACCAAGCTGGACGTTGAACTAAAGGATGTTCATGCCCAGCTGTCGGACTCCACTAAGGAGAATCAACGGCTTCGACGCGGCATATTTAGTAAGTGCTTGAACGAACTCTCAAAAAGGAGTTCGGCGAGGAAGTCGACTAACATAGTTATGTCTGTAGGTATGCTAATAGGTCGTCCTGCAGAGGAGATGCCTGGTTCTTCGGGTGACCTTCTTCCCGAGCTCTCGCAACTGCACGAGCGAGTTCGGCAGGCGATGCAAGGCGTTGCTCAGGCCTTATGGCCTTCCCTCTCCATGCCCGAGGGCCTTGGAGAGCTTGCAGAGAAGCTGAAGGGAGTGCGGCAGCGCTTCCGGTTGTGGAAGATATCGGCCGACCGTCAAGGCGCTAGGGAGGCCTGGGCCATGGTGAAGACACGGTACACGAAGGCTGCCCAAACCACATGGCCGAGGTCGGACCTGTTGGGCCTGACGGGAAGGAGATCCCTGTAAGTTTAGTGTACGGCCAAGTAGAATTGGCCGCGAAGTATTCCCAGCAGGACTGTAAACTAGACAGCCTGTTGGATGGTATTGAAGAGGAATACGATCAGTCATATTGACTATGTAATTTTAATTGACATGTGTAATGCCTTCTAGTCGGATTGTAGATCGTTTGTCGTTGCCGACCTTTTTGTTTCGACCTCAGGACCTGACGGTCCGGAGTGTGTCCGAATACCCTTGCGGTTATATAAGAACCGGGGTATGCATGGAGACCAGGCGTAGGGGTCATTAGTGCTTTATCAGAAAAGTGCCCAACTACTTATGTTATATTACATGGTTAGTAAGAAACATCTTCCAGAGAGAATAGTTCCGTTAGGGGTTCCTTTCTCTGGGAGGCATGCCCTAAAGTGCATGTCCGGACTGCGAACGCAGAAAAAGCATCTGGGGGCACATAAATAAGTAAAAAAGGTTATCTTTAGTTCACCGACCAAATATTCTAAGAATGCTAGCTTTCGGCTTCACCCAGTCTGAGGTACACATCCGGCTGACCCGGCAGTAACAATCGCAGAGGTGCTCCCTTTACCACCTAGCCGAACAATCGGGAATGTAGGGGTAAGCACAGGAGCCAGGCAACCCAGCTTGGCCAAAACTTAAGTCATATCGATGCATATAATGGTGAATAAAAGGTACATGCGAAAGTTTGACACATGTGTTGGGCATGAAGCCCGTATAAATAAGCTTTTGTTTAAAGAAGCCCCCAGGTTTAGTGAGCGTGGATAGCGCGCCTCTTGATGAGCCTTTAAGGGAAGGAGAGAAATGTAAGACAGAAAATATAAAAAATGGACAGAGGTAGGAGACGAACATAGAGTCCGGCGCTAGGCATAGAATCTTCGGAGACGGGCTGTGTTCCATGGGTTCGGCTCGAGTCGGTTGTCCGACGCATCTCGCAGGCGGTACGCTCCGCCAGTCAGGACTTGGTCGATTATGAAGGGACCTTCCCACTTAGGCTTCAATTTGTCCTTTTTCTTGTCCGGCAGGCGTAGAACTAGTTCGCCAACGTTGTAATTTTTGGCCCATACTTCTCTGCTTTGATATCTTCGAGCCTGCTGTTGATAAAATGCGGAACGGGCTTTTGCCACGTCACGCTCCTCCTCCAAGGCGTCCAAACTGTCCTGCCGATCGAGTTAGGCTTCTCTTTCTTCGTACATGCGCACTCGAGGTGAGTCATGAATTATGTCACAAGGCAAAACAGCCTCTGCGCCGTACACCATGACGAATGGTGTGTATCCGGTGGTGCGATTCGGCGTGGTCCGCAGCCCCCAGAGTACGGAGTCAAGCTCCTCTACCCAGTGCGTGCTGGATTCCTTGAGGGACCGCACTAGTCTAGGTTTGATGCCGCTCATAATAAGACCATTTGCACGTTCGACCTGGCCGTTAGTTTGTGGGTGATAGACGGATGCATAATCAAGCTTGATGCCCATGTTTTTGCACCAGAGTTTTACCTCGTCGGCCGTAAAGTTCGTGCCATTATCAGTGATGATGCTGTGGGGGACACCGTAACGGTGTACGACCCCGGATATGAAGTCTATCACCGGTCCGGATTCGGCCGTCTTAACAGGCTTGGCTTCTATCCATTTGGTGAACTTGTCCACCATGACCAGTAAGTATTTTTTCTTTTGGGTTCCGCCTTTAAGGAGTCCAACCATGTCAAGCCCCCAGACCGCAAAAGGCCAAGTGATGGGGATAGTTTGGAGGGCGGTGGGTGGCATATGGCTTTGGTTTGCGAAAAGCTGGCAACCGATGCATCGTTGGACCAAGTCCTGAGCGTCTGCCCGGGCCGTCGACCAATAAAAGCCTGCACGGAAAGCCTTGCTTACAAGGGACCGAGCTACAGCGTGATGACCACCGAGTCCGGCATGAATTTCAGCCAGCAAGTTCCGCCCTTCCTCTTCGGAGATGCACCTTTGAAGGACTCCGGTAGTGCTTTTCTTATAAAGTTCTCCCTCATGGACTTTATAGGCCTTAGCTCGCCGCACTATGCAGCGTGCCTCATTTTGGTCCTCTGGGAGCTCCTGCCTAGTAAGGTAGGCTAGGAATGGTTCTGTCCACGGGGCGATGACGGCCATTATTACGTGGGCTGAAGTTGTAATTTCATTGGCAGAGCCTCCTATTATGTCAGATTGTTCGGTGCCGGACAGTGCGGTTGGGTCCGGGCTATTATTACCAGGTTCCCCTTCCCATACTACGGATGGCTTGAACAGCTTTTCCAAGAAGATGTTGGGGGGGACTGCATCGCGTTTTGCGCCGATGCGTGCCAGGACGTCTGCCGCCTGATTGTTTTCCCGGGCTATGTGGTGACATTCGAGCCCCTTGAACCGAGCTGACATTTTTAAGATGGCGTTGCGGTAGGCTGCCATTTTTGGATCCTTGGCATCGAAGTCTCCATTTATTTGGGATATCGCGAGGTTCGAATCCCCGTGCACCTCTAGGCGTTGAATGCCCATGGATACTGCCATCCGGAGACCATGTAAAAGGGCCTCATATTCGGCTGCATTGTTGGAGTCCGTGTACATAATCTGGAGTACATATTGAACTGTGTCTCCTGTGGGGGATGTCAAAAGGACGCCGGCCCCTAGTCCGGCCAACATTTTGGAGCCGTCGAAATGCATGATCCAGTTTGAGTATGTGCCGTACTCTTTAGGGAGTTCGGCCTCCGTCCATTCTGCGACAAAGTCGGCCAAAACTTGCGACTTGATAGCTCGCCATGGCTTATAAGTTATGTCGAACGGGAGGAGCTCGATGGCCCATTTTGCAATCTGTCCCGTTGCATCGCGGTTGTTTATAATGTCATTGAGTGGTACTTCCGATGCTACTATTATCGAACACTCTTGAAAGTAGTGTCGTAGCTTCCGGGATGCCATGAATACCGCGTATGCAATCTTTTGATAATGCGGGTACCGTGATTTGCATGGAGTGAGAACAGTGGACACGTAATAGACCGGCTTTTGAAGGGGGAATTTGTGTCCGTCCGTTTCTCGCTCGACGACGAGCACTGCGCTGACCACCTGGTGGGTTGCAGGAATGTACAATAGCATTGGTTCACTGATATTTGGCGCGGCCAGGACTGGGTTTGTTGCCAATATGGCTTTTATTTCGTTGAGTCCGGCCGTGGCGGCATCCGTCCACTCAAAGTGTTTGGTGCGCCGAAGGAGGCGATAAAGGGGTAGTGCCTTTTCTCCCAAGCGGGAGATGAAGCGGCTTAGAGCCGCCACGCATCCGATTAATTTTTGTATTTGTTTGAGGTCCTTTGGGATACCCAATTGCGACAAAGCTCGGATCTTGGCTGGATTTGCTTCAATTCCTCTGCCGGATACGATGAAGCCCAAGAGCTTTCCGGCTGGAACGCCGAAAACGCATTTTTCCGGGTTGAGCTTGATGTCGTATGTTCGGAGGTTATCGAATGTAAGCCTCAAGTCGTCTACTAGAGATTCGACATGTCTTGTTTTTACGACCACATCATCCACGTATGCCTCCACTGTTTTGCCGATCTGGTTTGCCAGACATGTCTGAATCATGCGCTGATATGTTGCACCGGCGTTTTTGAGCCCGAAGGGCATTGTGTTGAAGCAGAATGGGCTGTATGGTGTGATGAATGCCGTTGCGGCTTGGTCTGACTCTGCCATCTTGATTTGATGGTAGCCGGAGTATGCGTCGAGGAAACACAACGAATCGTGTCCTGCAGTGGCGTCGATAATTTGATCGATGCGGGGGAGGGGGAAGGGATCCTTTGGGCAAGCCTTGTTAAGGTCTTTGAAATCAACGCACAGGTGCCAGGATTTGTCCTTCTTTGGTACCATCACCAACTTTGCTAGCCAGTCCGGATGTTTTATATCTCTGATAAATCCGGCCTCCAGTAGCTTGGCTAGCTCCTCTCCCATGGCCTGTCTCTTGGGTTCGGAGAAAGCCGAAGGGCTTGTTTGACCGGTTTGAATCCTTTTAGGATATTTAAGCTGTGTTCGGCCAGCCTGCGTGGGATTCCTGGCATGTCCGAAGGGTGCCAGGCGAAGATGTCCCAATTTTCACGTAGGAATTCTCGCAATGCGGCGTCTACATCGGGGTTTAATTGTGCCCCGATGGAAGCTGTTTTATTGGGGTCCGTTGGATGGACCTGGAATTTGACTATTTCGTCCGCTGGTTTAAAGGAGGTGGACTTGGATCTTTTGTTGAGTATCACATCGTCCCTGTTTACCATGGAGCGCAGCGTAGTCAGATCCTCAGCCGATAGGGCTTCGGATAGTGCCTCGAGGGCCAATGCGGCTGTCTTGTTTTCGGCGCGGAGTGCTATGTCCGGATCACTAGCGAGAGTGATAATTCCGTTCGGCCCGGGCATCTTGAGCTTCATGTACCCGTAATGGGGTATTGCTTGGAAGATTGTAAACGCTTCCCGCCCTAGCAGAGCGTGGTATCCGCTACTGAATGGGGCCACCTGGAACGTGACCTCTTCGGACCTATAATTATCCGGCGTGCCGAACACCACATCTAGTGTGATTTTTCCTGTACAGCGCGCTTCCCGACTGGGGATTATTCCTCTGAAGGTTGTGCTGCTTCGCTCGATGCGGTTCCAGTCTATTTCCATTTTTTGAAGGGTTTCCTCATAAATGAGGTTCAATCCGCTGCCTCCGTCCATGAGTACATTGGTGAGGCGAAAGCCGTCCACTATTGGACTGAGGACCAATGCGGCTGGTGCTTGAGCTGTTCGGAGTTTAGGTTCATCACTGGCATTAAAAGAAATAGCCGTGTCACTCCATGGGTTTATTGTTGCTACTTGATAAACTTCGGCGAGGCTGCGGAGTGTTCTTTTTTGCATATTATTTGATGCGAAAGTCTCGAAGACTGTTAAGACTGTACTGGTGTCCCTGAGGTGGCTTTCTGCAGCCTCCAGAATTAGAAGATCTTTGCCAATTTTGGCCACCTGCCGGAGTATCCAACATGCTCTAAGGCTGTGAGTTGGTGTGGCGTCCTCTATACTATGAATTTTACAGGGTCCGTTAAGCCATCCTTCCAGTACGGTTCCACGCCCTGTAGAGGGTTTTGTTTTTTTGGTGTTGAACTCGGATGTTTGAAGATGATGCACCCTTTTATTTCGGACTGGGTTTCTATTCAGGGCCGGATTGTCCCAAAATTTTATTTCGGTTTTCCGGGCGCTTTCCATCGCGCAGTACTTTTGTACTATGGATGCCAAGTCAGCGAAGCGTGTAATATCACGATGACTTATGGCGTTGAGGATTCCCTTGTCCGTGCAATTATTGCAGAATATTGAAATTGCGTCTTCCTTGCGGCAGTCCTTTATCCTGTTCATAACCAGGAGGAATCTGGCCCCGTAATGATGTATTGTTTCTTCGGGCTTTTGCCTGACTTGGGATAGATCGCTTACATTCGGGTGGGTGGGTGGAATTAAAACCAAAACCTCACCCAATCTGAGACTCAAAGGCCAAGGAGTTTCCGAACTCTGAAGTTTGGATTCTTGGAAGTTGTCCAATGAATCTAGTCCGTTGCCTGATTCTAAGTTCAGGTCTTGAGTTACATCCTCCCCTCCGCGGATATCCGGCTTGGAGGGATCGGGAATCCGGACGTAGCTAGTCCTTAAGATAGATGAAGGATCGCTGCACTGCGCCTCGACCACAGCAACGTGATGGGTGGCTTGGGGAGAGTTAATTTCTCTTAGATCGGGTTTAAACCCAACCTGGTCGTAATCCGTAGCGACCCCCAGGGCGGCGATGCGATCCAAGAGCTCGTTTACGGAAGAGAGCTCCATTGGATCTAACTGCTCGACGAGTTCCGAGCTGACGTGAAGATTGCTTTTGATGACCCGAGAGGTCACCGTCGGCGCAAGAGCCAAACAGGCGGTCATAAGAAAACCACCTAACCGGAGAGTTTGGCCGACAGCCAAGGCTCCCTTAGTAACGGCGCCGTCTTTAAAGACGGGGAGAGGCATCCTTCCTGATTGCGACGGCACAGAGGAACTCTCAATGAAAGCACCAATGTCGGTGTCAAAACCGACGGATCTCGGGTAGTGGGTCCCGAACTGTGCGTCTAGGCGGATGGTAACAGGAGACGAGGGACACAATGTTTTGCCCAGGTTCGGGCCCTCTCGATGGAGGTAAAACCCTACGTCCTGCTTGATTAATATTGATGATATGGGTATTACAAGAGTAGATCTACCACGAGATCAAGGAGGCTAAACCCTAGAAGCTAGCCTATGGTATGATTGTTGTATGTTGGGGTTGTCCTACGGACTAAAACCCTCCGGTTTATATAGACACCGGAGAGGGTTAGGGTTACACAAAGTCGGTTACAATGGTAGGAGATCTGAATATCCGCATCGCCAAGCTTGCCTTCCACGCCAAGGAAAGTCCCATCCGGACATGGGACGAAGTCTTCAATCTTGTATCTTCATAGTCCAGGAGTCCGGCTGAAGGTTATAGTCCGGTTACCCGGACACCCCCTAATCCAGGACTCCCTCACTATGCATCGACATGTCAAACAAGAACAATTCATGCACATCAAGTAAAGGCCAATACATAGCATAAGTGGTTTCTTGCAACTTTTTCGTGTTGGAAACATAGAAATGCGGAGATGTAATTCCTCCCTCATAATAATTGCAAGTAGGAGCAGAAAGCACATGCATATTATACTCATCAAGATTATCATGTGTAGTGGTAGAACGCAACCCATCAATATAATCCTTAATAAGAGCAAACTTCTCCGGTATAGTGTAGTGGGGAGAATTCAAAAAGATAATAGGACTACCATGTGTGGGTGCAATAGCAACAATTTCATTCTTAATATAAGTAACTATAGCAAGTTCATCTCCAGAAGCATAATTCATATTGGCATCTTGGCCACAAGCATAGCAAGCATCAAGTTCATCAAAAAGGGATATTTCAAAAGAATCAACGGGATCATAGCATTCATCCTTCGGTAAGCATGAAGGGATATTAAATAATGTGTGAGTTGAAGAGTTACTCTCATTCGAAGGTGGGCACGGGTAGCTAATCCGCTCTTCCTCCTTTTGTTCTCCGCTCTCCTCATCATCTTTTTCATCCAATGAGGTCATAGTTTCATCAATTTCTTCTTCCATAGACTCCTACAAAATATTAGTCTCTTCTCGGACAGCGGAGATTTTCTCAATAAATTCATCAATATCGAAATTATATTTATAATTATCATAGAAATATTTAAGGATAGCAAAATTTTCAAGTCTATAAACATCATCATCAAAAGCTTCATACTTTAAAAACAAAGATTCAATTTCATAAGCACCCTTGAAAGAAACAAATTCTTCTATTCGTTCCACGTCATAGTAATCATATCTACCATTAGCATAAGACGCTAAGGTTTAATTATCATTAAATTTGCATGAAAAGGGAAGATGTGGAGCATTTATCCTAGAGCAACAAGTAAAATCATATCTCAAGCATAAATCCCGAGCATACCAATGCAACATATGAATTTGATCCCATAAAAGTTTCCTTTTTTGTGTCAACCGATAATCCCTAAAGTATTCATGTTGATCCAATGTTACTCCCATTATCATGTTGAATGGGGATTTCTTAGGATTATCAAAGTAGTGCATAATATATTTTACATAACAAGCATCGAGGGTTTTAGGAGATTCCCTAACTCCATGAGTAGCAAGTACCACTAATTTTTTGGTGTTTCGTGTTCCATATCCATAACTAAAGATAGAGAACAACTTAGACCAGAAAATAAAAACTACTTAGTGATAAAGCAAACAAGCACACACGAGAATATTCACCCCATGCTATTGCTCCCCGGCAACGGCGCCAGAAAAAGGTATTGATAACCCTCAAGTATAGGTGATCGTTTGTAGCCTTCTTCGATAAATAAGAGCGTCGAATCCAATGAGGAGCTAAAGGCAGAAAAAATATTCCCTCAAGTTCTGTCGACCATCGATACAACTCTAGGCACACTTAACGTTTGCTTTACCTAAAATAAGTATGAAACTATTTTGCGAGAATAAAACTACGAGTACTTTGTGAGAATAAAACTACAAGTACTTTGCGAGAATAAAACTATGGATAAATTGCAAGGTAATAAAAGTGGATAGCTTTTGTCGATAAGAAAGGCATTTGTCCCTAGACAATCGATAACAAGTACCGGTAATCATTCTTGTAATTTTATATCCGGGAGAGGCATGAGTAACATACTTTCTCTACTTGGATCATATGCACTTATGATTGGAACTCTAGCAAGCATCCGCACCTACTAAAGATCATTAAGGTCGTGAAACCCAACCATAGCATTAAGTATAAAGTCCTCTTTATCCCATACGCAACAACCCACCTACTTGGGTTTAAGCTTTTGTCTCTCGCAACCCACCATAAGAAAATCATGAACGTATTGCAACACCCTACAGTGGGGACCCCTCACGTTTGCGCGAGACGGAGGACACCGTAGGACAGCACCATAAATAAAATAAACAATCATACCAACCAAGATCATGATTAACCCATAGGACAAAACGGATCTACTCAAACATCATAGGATAACCATAGATCATTGGGAAATAATATATGGAGTTGAGCACCATGTTTAAGTAGAGATTACAGCGGGAGAAGGGGTGTTACACCTCTGCATAAAGGGGGAGAAAGTTGGTATTGACGGTAGCAAGATTGTTGATGTAGATCGCCGTCATGATCCTAGCCCCGACGGTGTTCCGGCGCCACCAGGAGAGAGGGGGGAGAGCCCCCTCCTTCTTCTTCTTCCTTGGCCTCCCCCCTAGATGGGAGGAGAGTTCCCCCTCTGGTCCATGGCCTCCATGGCGGCGGAGGGGCGGGAGCTCCTCCGAGATTGGATTTCCCTCTCTGTTCTCTTATGTTTCGCGTTCTCCTGATCTGCTCGAAAACCGTTTCTTATATTCCGGGAGATCCGTAACTCCGATTGCGCTGAGATTTTAACACGATTTTTTGGGATATAAGATTCCTTGCGCCCGAAGTAGAGCTCCAACCGACATTCAAGGAGGGTACAACCCACCACCATGCGCCACGGGCCTGGGGCGCGCCCTGGTGTCTTGTGGGCTGTGTGGGCCTCCGTTTGCGGTGATTCCAACTCCCAAAAATCACATATATTCTAAAATAATACTCCATAAAATTTTATTGCATTTGGACTTCGTTTGATATGGATTTTCTGCGATACAAAAAACATGCAGAAAACAGGAACTGGCACTGGGCACTGGATCAATAAGTTAGTCCAACGAATCATATAAGAAGTTGCCAAAAACATGTGAAAGTTGTATAATATTGGCATGAAACAATAAAAAATTATAGATACGAAGGAGACGTATCAGCATCCCCAAGCTTAATTCTTGCTCGTCCTCGAGTAGGTAAATGATAAAAAGATAATTTTTGATGTGGAATGCTATCTAGCATTGATAACCCACAAGTATAGGGGATCGCAACAGTTTTCGAGGCTAGAGTATTCAACCCAAATTTATTGATTCGACACAAGGGGAGCCAAAGAATATTCTCAAGTATTAGCAGTTGAGTTGTCAATTCAACCACACCTGGAAAACTTAATATCTGCAGCAAAGTATTTAGTAGCAAAGTAGTATGGAAGTAACAGTAACGGTAGCAAAAGTAATATTTTTGGGTTTTGTAGTGATTGTAACAATAGCAACAGAAAAGTAAATAAGCGGAGAACAATATGTGAAAATCTCGTAGGCATTGGATCAGTGATGGAGAATTATGCCGGATGCGATTCATCATGTAACAGTCATAACATAGGGTGACACAGAACTAGCTCCAATTCATCAATGTAATGTAGGCATGTATTCCGAATATAGTCATACGTGCTTATGGAAAAGAACTTGCATGACATCTTTTGTCCTACCCTCCCGTGGCAGCGGGGTCCTAACAGAAACTAAGGGATATTAAGGCCTCCTTTTAATAGAGTACCGAACCAAAGCATTACCACATAGTGAATACATGAACTCCTCAAACTATGGTCATCACCGGGAGTGGTCCCGATTATTGTCACTTCGGGGTTGCCAGAACATAACACATAGTAGGTGACTATAGACTTGCAGGATAGGATCAAGAACTCACATATATTCCTGAAAACATAATAGGTTCAGATCTGAAATCATGGCACTCGGGCCCTAGTTACAAGCATTAAGCATAGCAAAGTCATAGCAACATCAATCTCAGAACATAGTGGATACTAGGGATCAAACCCTAACAAATCTAACTCGATTACATGATAAATCTCATCCAACCCATCACCGTCCAGCAAGCCTACGATGGAATTACTCACACACGGCGGTGATGGAGGATGGTTGATGATGACGATGGCGACGGATTCCCCTCTCCGGAGCCCCGAACGGACTCCAGATCAGCCCTCCCGAGAGAGTTTAGGGCTTGGCGGCGGCTCCGTATCGTAAAATACGATGAATCTTTCTCTCTGATTTTTTTCTCCCCGAACACGAATATATAGAGTTGGAGTTGAGGTCGGTGGATCTCTAGGGGGCCCACGAGGCAGGGGGCGCGCCCTGGGGGGGCAGGCGCGCCTCCCACCCTCGTGGACAGGGTGTGGGCCCCCTGGCCTTGATTCTTTCGCCAATATTTTTTTATTATTTCCAAAAATAATCTCCATGAAGTTTCAGGTCATTCCGAGAACTTTTGTTTCTGCACAAAGATAACACCATGGAAATCTGCTGAAAACAGCGTCAGTCCGGGTTAGTTCCATTCAAATCATGCAAGTTAGAGTCCAAAACAAGGGCATAAGTGTTTGGAAAAGTAGATACGACGGAGACGTATCAACTCCCCCAAGCTTAAACCTTTGCTTGTCGTCAAGCAATTCAGTTGATAAACTGAAAGTGATAAAGAAAAACTTTTACAAACTCTGTTTGCTCTTGTTGTTGTAAATATGTAAAGCCATCATTCAAATTTTCAGCAAAGATTGTGAACTAACCATATTCACAATAACATTTAGGTATCATGTTTACTCATATCAATGGCATAATGAACTAGCGAGCAATAATAATAAATCTCGGATGACAAACTTTCTCAAAACAATCATGATATGATATAACAAGATGGTATCTTGCTAGCCCTTTCTGAGACCGCAAAACATAAATGCAGAGCACCTTTAAAGATCAAGGACTGACTAACACTACAAAAAAATACACTTCCGTGATGATACATGTTTGTCACAGTAGGTCGCGTTTTTTGTCATGCATGTACATTGTCGGATCACGGGTTCCGGCAGACCCTTAAGGTTCGAACTCTCGGGTGCGCGCGGAGATCGTGCCCTCTACCTCTCCGTCTCGTAAGGATCTAACTACTGCAAGAACAACACAAGAGACATAGAGTTTATACTAGTTCGGGCCACCGTTGTGGTGTAATACCCTACTCTAGTTTGTGGTGGGTGGATTGCCTCTTGGGCTGATGAGGAAGAACAGTACAAAGAAGAACAACCTCGCGAGGGTCTGTTCTTGGCTAGGGGATGAACTGTTGAAGGAGTCCAATCGCCCTTCTCTCTGTCTCTACTTGCTCTACTGATTTCCTGATACTTGATCCCTTGTCTCCTCTCTAGATACTGAATGCCTCTACCCTGGGGGTGGCTAGTCCTATTTATAGGCAAAGGCCCTGGGCCTCTTCCCAAATATTGAGCGGGAAGGGCGCCAACAATTGGCCAATTCGAAGGGGAACATCTGATACACTTATCCTGACTAAAGTTGGTCTTCGCCTGCCAAAGGCCCTGTGGTGACGCCGTCTTGGGCTCCATGGTGACCTCCTTCCCACCGTTGGACTGGTCTTGGTCTCGTTGCACCGAAATGGGTGCCTTTGCTTGATCCTCTCGCCTGTGCTTGCCCCCTTTGCACCAAAGAGGAAAGGGAGACGCTGCGCGGGCTGGCGCCCGCCTGGCACCCTTGGTCGTCATGGCTTGCGTCATGGGCACCTCGTGAGGTACCCGCCTTGATCTCTCCGCCTCCTCGCGAGCCAGCCTAAGGAGGCCGTGCTTGAGGCAGCGCCATGTCGTCCGCCTCGCGAGGCTTGGCCCCTCGCGAGGGTCTTGAGACTTGTGTTGATGAAGATGGGCCACGCTGGGCCCCCATTTGAGCCACGCCGCAGGCCGCAGGCAGGCAAGTCTGGGGACCCCCGTTCCCAGAACGCCGACAGTAGCCCCCGGGCCCAAGGCGTGCACGGGCTTGGCCGTGGCGAGAGGCGAAAGGGCAAGGGCGAAGCACCGTGGGCCCTAACAGCCTGCGGCCTTGGGCGCCGTGTGGCGGTTTGATTGGATGTGGGCGGCACTGTTCACCCACGCTCCCTTATTCTGCGCCGCGCTAGGTTGCCCCACAGTTGTACACAGCCGCCCCTTTCTTTGTTGCTCGACCGTCTCCTGCGCTTCCTCCCTCCGAACTTTGACCCTTGCTTCCAATCCCATCTCGCATCTCCTTTCTTCCGCCCGCCGCCATGGCTCCAAAGAAAGGGAAGGGGAAGAAGCCTGTGGCTCCATCTTGCCCGCTGCCACCGGTGGCGCCTGCTGTCGGCCGCTCAATCATACTCAACCTGGAATGCCTGGGCAAGCTCAGCCCGGCTCTGGCCACCGCCTTCAACGAATGTGGGAGGACGACGGCTTGGCCTACGTATCACTTCCCCACCGACAGGATAATCACCGAGGTCCATTACTTCGCCGACGCCTTGTGGGAGGGTTTGGTTCCTCCCTTCTCCCATTTCTTCAACGCTATCCTCAATCATTATCAGATCCACATGATGCATCTGGGTCCTGAGTCCATTGCCATCCTTTCAGTCTTCGCTTTTGTTTGTGAGGCGATGGTGGGCATCCCTCCTTCTGTTGCCTTGCTGCGCCACTTCTTCTCCTTGCATCTTGCCGACCCCACGCAATGCTCGGCATGCGTGAGCTTTGTAGCTTCGCCCGAGACCGCAGCCTCTGGTATCGACTTCAACCTCCCTCTGCCTTCAGCCGGGTTCCGCGAGCGGTGGTTGTACGTTGATGTCGAGGTGCCCAGCCCCGGCTCGTGAAGCTGACATCGCCTGCTGTGCCCAACTCGGGCTGGGGTCAGGAGACGCTCGTGAGCCCCCGGCTCGCCTTCGTCTGGCACCGCTTCATGTCCTTGAAAAAGCTTGCGTAACGACGCCCAAGGTGGTGAAGGAGTTCCTATTGTGTCGCGTTGCCCCTCTCCAACGCCATTCTCGTCGAATGTGGGCCTTCAGCGGGCATGGTGACCGCATGAGGCTTTAGGAAGAAGACCTGACGCCCGAGGCGCTGAGGAGGGTGCTCTTGGTCCTGACAGGCGATCCCGACCCCGGGGGTATTCGGCAGGGGGGAGCTTTGCTGTACCTCTGCCAGAACAGGGGTGACTTCGTGAAGCAGATGCCCCCCTTCGACGAGTGGGGGCTACGCCCTGTCGGCCTCCAGGGGCCTCGCGAGAACCCTGTGGTGGTGATTTCCCTTCCGGTCGACCTGGGTGAATCCTCCTCGAGTGGTGGCGCAGGGAGGCAGGAGACAGCGGGGGTCGAGGGAGCCGCGGATGATGTGACCGCACCTGACGATGCTCTTGATGGGGCAGCTCACGAGGTCCGCGCTGCCGAGGCTGCGGGTGAGGTGCCGCCGCTTCCGATGCTTGAGGCCGAGACTCCTGAGCCCCCGGCTGTGATCTCTGGCGAGGCAACTGCCCGTGCGCATCAGGCATGTGTCCTCAACGCAAGTGGCCTTGGTTCTCCGTCCTCTCCGCAGGTTGACTCCTGTCCATCTCTCCTGGGCCATTTCCGTGTGGACATTGAGGCCCTCCGGAGAAAAAGGGAGGCCCTGGGCGATGACTTCTCTTGCCGCTTGCTGAAGCGCCGGAAGTACTTTGCTATTGACGAGTAAGTCTTCCCCTTTCTTTTTCCTATCCCGCTTGCCGCATCTGCTGACCCTTGCTCTGCAGGCCTCTCCCTACTGAGCTTGAAGGAACCGCCGAATCGCCGCCTTCCTTGGCTTCGTCTCCTCCGCCGCTCCTGAGTGCCTCGAGCAGCACTGCCCTTGTGGTTTGGGCAGGCGACGGCGCGGACCGCCGCGTAGCGCGCGGCGACTCTCCTGTTCCCGCGATCTCCTTCCGCGGGCCTTCCCTCGGCGTACGTAGCTTGCTATGGGCTTCCCGTCTGGTCGCGGCCTGCGATTGGCAGAGGCTCCCCTCGGGCCCTCCTCCCGAGGGCAGGCCGGACTCAGGCCGGGCTTCTGATGCGGCGCGGCCAGCCGTCGTGCGGGCACCAGCCCCCAGCCCCCTGCGCGGGGCTGGAGCGATGGTCCAAGGTCCTCGACGCCTGCTTGGGGCGGATGATGGCGTGGCAGATGTGCTTGAGCGTGCTCGGGGGCGTCGTGCCCGTCGCCATCAGTTCCTCCGAAGGGCGAGTGGCGCCGTTGATCTGCTTGGGCAGGAGCTTGCTGAGGAAGACGCGCGCCTGGAGGCTGAGGGCCTACGCCTGGCCGCAGAGTGGCACAAGTTGGAGGCCGCCGCTGCCCTCGCGTGTCGTCAGCGCGACCTTGATGACGAAGAAGCGAAGGCGTCGCTGGAGGCTTCTCTGGCGGCTCGGTCTCAGGCCGTTGAGGAGGCCCGAGGAGCAGACCGACGGTGAGGAGCAGCGGAATAACGGGCTCGGGAGCTCTTGGCCCGGTGTCGCTCGTTGGAGGAGCAAGCGGAGCTGCGTGAGGCAGCCCTTGCATCGATGAAGGTGGCTTCTGGCGACCCGGCTGAGCTTCGGAAGCGCGAGGAAGCGTTGGTGCTGGAAGCCGCCGAACGCGCTCGCGAGCACGAGCAGCTGGAGACGAGGGAGCGCCTAGTAACGTAGGCGGAAGATGATGTCGCCGCGCGGGAAATGCGTGTCCTGGAGGAGGTTTGCCGTCGGGTGGCGACAGCGCGCCAAGGCCTCGAGCGTGAGTTCGAGCGGAAGTTGGGGATGATCCGAGTCGAAGCTGAGGGTAGAACCGCCGCCTTGATGTCCCAACGGGATGAGGCGATGTGACGAGCCGACGCCTCCCGGGTCGCTCTTGAGGCAGCGCAGAAGGAGCTGGCCACCTCCCAGGCCGAGGTGCTCCGCCTTCGCCAACGTGTGGAAGAGGTTGTGGCCGTCGAGCGTCAGAATGCCGACGAGATACGCCAGCGGCAAGTCCTGGAGCATGTGCATGGCCCCATGCTCACCACGCTCAGGGAGAGGGCTAACATTGCCCTGGGCAACATCTGTGAGGCTGCCGTTGGCGAGCCACACACGATCAACTACGCCGGCAACTTGCAGTTCTTCACCGCCGTGGTGACGCAGCTGGAGGCACGGTCGGTCAGAGCCGATAGGCTGGTGGAGGAGAGGAGCCGCGCCCTGCTCGGGCGCGCCTTTTCGCGCGTCTTCAGCCATCTTCGGAACATGGACCCCCACTTTGACTTCGACGCCGCCATCGCCCCAGTTCCCCAGGCCGTTCGGGGCGACCTAGCTGAATGGGTGGAGAACAACGTGGATGCTCTCGTCCGGGCCTTCACTTCTGATGATGACGATGTGGTGGTGGCTGCCGACGAAGGTGGCGTGGTGGATGATCCCAATGCCGCTGATGGTGGCGCAGACAACGAAGGTGAGTTGAGCGACGCCAGCGACAGCTCAGGAGGCGCCTCCGAGGATGCATTGGGGGATTTGTCCGATTGACCATGTACTATCCCTGTCTTTTTACCCTGCATAGATAGAACTCAGGCGTTTGGCCTGACGGTCGTGAGAGCGTTTTGGGAGGGGAAGCCCCTCATGTAAGAACTTGTACCCATTATATCAGTGGTAATTAAATTGCACGCGCGCCCAACGTTAGGCTGGTTTACCCTTGTTCCTTGCTGGCTCCGGAGCTGCCTGCTGGAGGGCGTCATGTCTCGGGTGCTGTCTAGTTGAAACCTCGGGATGCGGGGTCGTTGCTGACAGGAAACCCCACAGGCGTGGGCTGTCTTCGCAGGCTCCGAGCCTTCTCCTGAGTGAGACGTCTTCACAGGCGTTCGCCCTCTTCACAGGCTCCGGGCCTTTCTCAAACGAGACGTCCTCACAGGCGTTCGCCCTCTTCACAGGCTCCGGGCCTTTCCTCGAGCGAGACGTCTTCACAGGCGTTCGCCTTCTTCACAGGCTCAGGGCCTTTTCCCTAGACGTGATGGCTTCACACGCATTGGCCTTGTTCACAGGCTCCGGGCCTTTCCTCGAGCGAGACGTCTTCACAGGCGTTCGCCTTCTTCACAGGTTCAGGGCCTTTTCCTCGAGCGAGACGTCTTCACAGGCTCAGGGCCTTTTCCCTAGACGTGATGGCTTCACAGGCGCTCGCCTTCTTCATAGGCTCAGGGCCTTTTCCTCGAGCGAGACGTCTTCACAGGCGTTCACCTTCTTCACAGGCTCAGGGCCTTTTCCTCGAGCGAGACGTCTTCACAGGCGTTCGCCTTCTTCATAGGCTCAGGGCCTTTTCCCTAGACGTGATGGCTTCACAGGCGTTCGCCTTCTTCACAGGCTCAGGGCCTTTTCCTCGAGCGAGACGTCTTCACAGGCGTTCGCCTTCTTCACAGGCTCAGGGCCTTTTCCCTAGACGTGATGGCTTCACACGCATTGGCCTTCTTCACAGGCTCAGGGCCTTTTTCATGAGAAAACAATCTCCGCAAGCACCAAAGGTCACCTCGCGAGGGAGCGAGATCAGCAGTCTGGGCTGTGCTCAAGCTGGGCCTGCCCAGCTCGCGAGGGGCTCGCGAGGGGAGGCAGCTGTGGTGAGGTGGTGACCAGAACGCGAGAAACGGTTTAAACGAGACCAAGCACCCCTCCCCGAACACACGCAAAGCTCAAATTCGAATTCAACTTAAATCCAGCGGGGGAAAAGGTTACAATCAAAGGGAAAGGCAATGAAAGCAAACAAAAAGGCCGCGTCCGGCACCTAATCTAGTCTTCGATGTCTTCTCACCAGTGCGGAGCTAAGTGTTATCCACTGGGCGTGGGAGGGAGCCCCAGGGCCTTAGGCCGGCACCCCTGAGACTCCGGGGCGTGTACAGCCCCACTCATTATTACGTGAGAGTGTCACGGGGCGGCGAGCTTCACAGGCACTAGGCCTTCTTCACAGGAACCGGCCTTGCTTCATATCGCCAGACGAGGGCCCCGCCTTGCGCCACACTCTAGTGCCACCAACGACGACCGGAAACCAGGACGCCGCCGGTGGGGTAGAGCGGTCGCCAGCGGTTCCCCCGACGACCACGGGTCCTCCGCCAGGGGCAGGCCCTCAGGCGCCTCCCCAGCGGAGGGCCTACCTTCTAAGAACGCCTTGCTCCGAACGCCGCGGTGGTGATGTAGGGTCCTTACCCCTCTCCTGCAGCCCCCTGCGTCCTCCTCCCGAGGGGTAGGAGGCCGCTGGAGCGGGGCAGTTGCTCGTTGCGGCGACCTGCACCTCCTGTGACCCATGATTAGCGTACACCCGCTCTTGAGGAATTAACGGTACCCGATAGTCGTTGCCCCCAGCGTGGCCGACGGGGCCGTCCTGGGGCTCCCTCTAGCGTCTCGTCTCCCCAGCTGGGGCTGAAGAGTGAGCCCTGCTCGCCCTCGTGAGCGTGCCCTTGGTCCATTATGTGAGGTACGTATTCTTCTGGCGCCGGCACCCCGAATGCTGTGCTGTAGTGCTCCATGCGCCATGCGGCGTTGCTTGTCGTGCCCACCGCGGGGTGGTAGCGCGGTTGGCCGCTGGCGCCGTGGGCTGCGCTGAGCCCCTCTCCTTCGCGCGCCGGGGGCGGGGGTAGCGCCACCGCCAGTCTGGTGCCGGCGGATTCGCCGGTGCTGGGGTAGTCTTGAGGCTCGCGGGGGTGCGCGGGGCCCCCTCGTGCGCCGCCCTGAGCTTGAGGCGGAAGCTGGACGTAGAAGGGGTGAGCCCCTGAAGCGGCGAAGCCTAGGAGTTCGGCGATCCGCTCTAGCAGCACATCGGGGCCGCCCTCCACTAGCCTGCACTTAGGCAGCTCCCGTGCTACTGTGAGCGCGGCCCTCGAGTTCGCCTGCTCCCGGCGGGTGTACGGTGTCGTGGTTGCGGCGTGATTGGAGGCCCTCGCTGCCGACCGCGCTTGTCGCGGTGTGAGGATCGCAGAGGCTTGCCCTTGTCGCCCGCGGCCTGCAGCGCCCTGTGGACCGCGAGCCGCCTGTGGCGCGGAGTCACCTGGAGCGGGAGGCTCCGCGCAGATGGGCCACGCCGCCCATGGGCCTTGGTTGCCCGCCTGGTCGCCAGACATGGTGACGACGACGCAACGGGAGACAGAGCGATGGGAAGGCAGAGTCCGGCGCACCCCTACCTGGCGCGCCAAATGTCAGATCACGGGTTCCGGCAGACCCTTAAGGTTCAAACTCTGGGGTGCGCGCAGAGATCGTGCCCTCTACCTCTCCGTCTCGTAAGGATCTAACTACTGCAAGAACAACACAAGAGACACAGAGTTTGTACTAGTTCGGGCCACCGTTGTGGTGTAATACCCTACTCTAGTTTGTGGTGGGTGGATTGCCTCTTGGGCTGATGAGGAAGAACAGTACAAAGAAGAACAACCTCGAGAGGGTCTGTTCTTGGCTAGGAGATGAACTGTTGAAGGAGTCCAATCGCCCTTCTCTCTCTCTCTCTACTTGCTCTACTGATTTCCTGATACTTGATCCCTTGTCTCCTCTCTAGATACTGAATGCCTCTACCCTGGGGGTGGCTAGTCCTATTTATAGGCAAAGGCCCTGGGCCTCTTCCCAAATATTGAGCGGGAAGGGCGCCAACAATTGGCCAATTCGAAGGGGAACATCTGGTACACTTATCCTGACTAAAGTTGGTCTTCGCCTGCCAAAGGCCCTGTGGTGACGCCGTCGTGGGCTCCATGGTGACCTACTTCCCACCGTTGGACTGGTCTTGGTCTCGTTGCACCGAAATGGGTGCCTTTGCTTGATCCTCTCGCCTGCGCTTGCCCCTTTGCACCAAAGAGGAAAGGGAGATGCTGCGCGGGCTGGCGCCCGCCTGGCACCCTTGGTCGTCATGGCTTGCGTCATGGGCACCTCATGAGGTACCCGCCTTGATCTCTCCGCCTCCTCGCGAGCCAGCCTAAGGAGGCCGTGCTTGAGGCAGCGCCATGTCGTCCGCCTCGCGAGGCTTGGCCCCTCGCGAGGGTCTTGAGCCTTGTGTTGATGAAGATGGGCCACGCTGGGCCCCCATTTGAGCCACGCCGCAGGCCGCAGGCAGGCAAGTCTGGGGACCCCCGTTCCCAGAACGCCGACATACATCCAGGACAAATTTATGACAGAATCAAGATAGTCATGCCTGTGATGTCGTAGAAGTGTTCCATGACATTACCAAAATTATCATCACGGAAGTGTCCACTTCCATGACGATAAATCGCGCGTCACAGAAGTGCTTTCTTCAAGGGTGACCGACACGTGGCATCCACCGTAACGGAACGTCGTTAAGCTATCGGGTTGGGTTTTGGATCCGATAACCCGTTAACAGCCTCGACCAATGGGGATTTTCCACGTGTAAAATCATCATTGGCTGGAGGAAACACGTGTCGGCTCATCATTGGGACAAATGTCATCCACTCATTGGACAGAAGGCGCCTATGATACGTCGACATGTGGCACGGCCCAACAGAGGCCCATTCCTGTGAAAAGGTCGGCCCGTTTGACTTGGTCAAAAGGTGGCGGGTCGGCCCATGGAAAGCCTGTTAACGGCATGTTCGCATATAGCCCATTTACAGCCCGCTAACCCAAGGCCCGTTACGCCCTATCCGAATTAGGCCCAGTAGCGTCATCTGGGCCATCCAATATGATTCCAGCCCGTTTTCACTTCCGGCCCATGTATGGCCCATGACGTCTTTCGGCCCATATGAGGCCCTATGTAACTCTTGGCCTATTAACGACCCGTGGTGAAACTGGCCCATAATGAACAGTGTATCACTTTACACCCATTAACGACCCGTGGTGAAACTGGCATGTAATGAACAGAGTATCACTTTATACCCATTAACGGCCCCTTATTCCGTTGGGCCGTTTCCAGCCCATGATATCTTTCGGCCTTCTTAGAGCCCATTTATTCGTGGGCTCATTTCCAGCATTCATTTACTTACGGCCCGTTACTGTCATTTTTTGCTTATGGGCCAAATTTAGCCTGTGGTTACAGTCGCCCCATTTGTGGTCCGTTAATACGTTGGGCCGTTTTCATAGCGTCATCAAATACGGCCTATTAACGATAGCCCGTTATGGTCGGCCCATGAACGGACGATTCCAACTCTAGCCCGTTTACGGCCATAATATGGCCTGTTATTGGCCCATGTTTGGCCAATCGATCATATGGCCCGTATAAGGCTCATTGATGACACGGCCCGTAGAAGGCCCATTGTTTCTACGACCCGTAGATGGCCCATTGTTTCTACGGCCCGTAGAAGGCCTACTGTTTCTACAGCCTGTAGAAGGCCCACTGTTTCTACGGCCCGTAGGAGGCCCAGTGTCACTACAGTAAATATTAGCCCATGGTTATTGTGGCCTAGTTTTAAAAAATAGGTTATTGCAGCCACTAGCAACTGCGGAAAAAGAACTGCAGTGACTACAAGCAAACAAATAAACAAGACAACAAGGAAATAAATAAGCAAGCAACTTATGCTAGGCTATCACGTCTATTACACATATTACATCCACTGGGCATCAAAGTTCGCCACCAGTGCAAATATAGGGAACAAAGCAACATATAAACGCCGCAGCAAAACAAGTCCAGAACTGAAACCACTTCAGAAGAGTTCAAGAAACAATATCCTGGGTACCCATAATGCTGGCAAGATGCTTAGCAAGCTTATTAACTTTCTCTTGTTTGGCGCTTAAATCCTCCAACGCTTGCTGTTGTACAAGAAAGTACGCATCTGAATTCTGCAGGGACTTCCTCAGTCCTTCGGCTTCTTGCCGCAGCACAACTGACTGATGCTGAGACTGAAGAAGCCAAAGTGATTCAGGCAGCGAGTTCGAAGAGCTTGTGCCAACGGTACTATCCAGTAACTCGAACACTACATCAATGCAGGACTGTGGGGTTTTCTCACTGTCTACAAGATCGTTTTTATCACCTTTCTTGGGGACCAACAGGGTTGTCTCACTATCTTGAACCTTATCTGCATTACTTTCTCTACCATTGCATAGTGGGGTGCTCTTCTCCAATATTCTGTTAGCATACTACAAGAGAAACAAGCAGACACATCACAGGTTTAGCTTGTAGTATACGAAACTCATTTTGGTAAATCGGTTCAGTAGTAAGGTGGACAGGATAACAGCATGAAACAAACATATATCTATGTACTATGGTCACTGTATTGTCCATATCATTCTAGTTTATGTTCCCTAATCAAGATAGAGACACAGTTTAACTCATATATTTTTAAGACACAGCAGCATAGACAGAATATAAGTGTGATAAACTACACAACATTGGCAGCACCTGTAATGTGCATCACATGAGAACATAACTATTTATACAATTTAAACTGAAATCAACATAGAGCAAGAAGTTAGAACAACAATCTAGTTAAAGAAATAGGTTTAAAACATACCTGTTGCGCCATTGGAGTTTCAATTGGATCCTTCAAATTCAAAAGTAGTTGGTATGAGTAAATACAGTGATGCAACAGCAAAGGAGTATGGACCATAGCTACGGAATCTGACCTGAGAATAGTTGCTATTCTGCTTTAAACGTGGAGTTTGGGTTAGCTGTGGTGGTCTTCGTGCTTTGGGCACTGCAGTAGCTTTACAAACTGCTCGTGTGGGGGTATTCTCTGGTGGACATGGTGCTTTGTCAACTATAAGTGGGTTACTATTCGCTGGGGTTGTGGTTAGATGGGTTGTGGCTGGTTCTCTACCTAACGGTGTAAGTGTGCAATCTGGAAGAGTCTTGATTATGTGTGGTGGGGCTAGTTTGTAGGCCAGTACAACCATGGTTCTATCTGCATCGACGGGTAGCACTGTCTTTTGTGAAGAACGGGTTTTTGCTCCCTTAGATACTGCCATCACCCCCTCCAATTCAAATGGCTGATAAACAAGAAAAGAAATTGAACGTACAGACATTGTATGATAGACAGATGTGGTAATTCACATATATGTTGTCTAACCAAACATGACAACATGACACAATTTCACATATATTTTACCTAACTAAACAGGATAGCATGACACAATTTCAGATATATGATTGATAACTTAACAGGATATAATGGCATAATTCAACATATGATGAGTACCTAAACAGGATGACATGACAAAACTATATGATGTCTTTCTAAAATAGGTTGGGATGAAATAATTCACATACATGTTGTCTAAGTATATAGGATGGCATGATATAATTGACATAATTGATTCATATACTAAGCAGCTGGCACTCGCATGTATGATCTCTAAACTAAGCAGATAGAATTCAATATTGTGCATATGATGTATAAACTAAGCAATGCAAGACACCATATGCATCATATGAGAAATATTAACATTGCAACTTAGAGCATACACCTCAGGTGGGATATAGGACTGGTCATCTGTCTCTGAATCCTCCTCTGAGGAGCTCCCTGTAACCATCGAGATATATATGCTTCAACAGGTACCATTGCCTGCTCTGAAGACCTTGTTTTCACTCCAGATTTTTCCATAACCGGCTCAAATGGCTGATACACATGAAGAGTAGTTCAATATACACAGATTGTCGACAAATGGAATACGTAATGAAAAAAAGATGGCATGAGATAATTCACATATATGATGCCTGGCTCCATGGCGGTGCATAATTCACATATATGATAACTGGCTAAAAAACATGGCATTGCATAATTCACATATCTGATATAGAAAGCAAACAAGAGGCATTCACACAAAGCATGTCTGAATCCTCCTCTAAGGAGCTATCTGTAACCAGCAAGAAATCTGCATCGACAGGTAGCACTGACTGCTCAGAAGACCTTGTTTTCACTCCAGATTTTCCCATGACCCACTCAAATGGCTGATGCACAGAAAGAGTAGATGAATGTATAAACATTGTTGACAAATGGAATGCATTATGGAAAAAAATATGGCACGATACAATTCACATATACGATGACTGGCTAAACAGGATGACATTGCATGACTCACATATATGATGCCTGGCTAAAGAAGATGGCATTGCATAATTCCCATATACTCCCTGATGACATATAAGATGTATAATGTAAGCAATGCAAGGCGTCGTATGCATGATATGACCAACATCAGCATGCCAGGTTAGAGCAAACACCTCAGGTGGTAAACAGGCGTGGTCGGCTCCTTTTGAATCTCCATCTGAACAGTTATCTTCCTCTGGAATACAATCTGGAAATGCAGGAGGGGGGCGGGCACTTCGCCCACCATGGAGCGGCGTCTGCATGACATTATATTCGCACGCAACGGTCTTCTCTTTTTCTCTACATGTTCAGTATGATTGTGTACAATATCTGACATGCATAATAAAAAAATAGTTAGGTTTTGCAAGGCCTAAGGGGTGCATGCAAAAATCAAGACTGATGGTAGCAAAGGAGTGGATGGATCCAAAACTAATGATAGCAGGTAGATTATAGCTTCAGTTTAAAAAGATAGACAATGGATCATCTATTGTTTGTTGCCCACCCAACTTGAACCACATGGAAGACCCCAGATGAACCAGATAGTAGGCAGATACTATTCGTTGCTGGCTCGATATGAGACCCATGGGCAATTCAAAACTCAAGATTGAACGATAAAGTAGCAGGTAATAATAACCGATGTATAACGTAAGCAAACACGATAGACTGCGACCTCTCTTCCGAAATTGTGTAGTCCTTAGGTTCATCTACTCAGTCGATGATGGTAATGAAGTTGGCGTGGCTGCCGGCAACGGGGAAGATGATCTAAGGCAGCGAAAGGAAGTCTGCAGGGGGATCTCTACTGCAGTGAACGCTTCTGTCGATGGTGCACCTCAGGTGGGGTGAGCAGGACATAACACAGAGAGTTTTCTTTGATGCCTATCTGAAAATGAAGTAAATCTGTAAGGGCTCCTTAGAATTGGAGGATTCTATAAACGCAGGGACAGGAAAAACACAGGAATAGGATAGGAATGCACGTGCAAAACAGAACATTTGGAAACATAGGATTTCAGTCAACCTGGGTGTTTGGCTCACATGAATTGAAAGTACAGAGGAATGGAGAAACAAAGTGATGCGACGAGTGTACAACCTCTTTGGCATAGCCTTGTGGACCTCAGCATCATTGGGTTGGACGTGGAGGATGGTGATGATGCTGGTGTGACTGTCGGAGGCGGGGAAGAAGATCCGAGGCCCCTGGAAACGGCGCCGAGGGTACTGCTCTGCTGTGATGGACGGTTCCGTTGTTGGAGCAGCTCTGCTAAGGTGTACGGCGATGAGGCTAAAGCATGACAAGACAGACAATGTTAATCTGAAGTGGGACCCTAATATCATCTGCAATAGATGATGTAAAATACATCACCAAAAAGTGCTAGATGTAAAACGCATCAGCCGCGCCACGGCCGGTCCGACAGATGCTGTAAGTACTGTTCACTCTGAACTTAACTGAAGAAAATGAACTTCACAGTCGAAACTGAATTTTACTGTCGAAACTGATTGAACTAGTAACAGAGCATTGCAATAGATGTTTAGGGTGTTCGAGCACTAGTAGCAGAGAAGCAGTGACCTAAATCAGCAGACGCTCGAGCAGGGAACGCACTAGCAGAGAGCAAGTCGTGCAGTAGCACCGCGAGCGAGTGCTAAAGCAGCAACTCCTGTAGCTGCCGGAGGTCGTGCAGCAGCAGCAGTAGCGCAAGCGAGAGCAAGAGCAGAGCAGCAGCACGAACGAAAGCAGGAGCAGTGCAGCAGCGCGGCCGACAGTAAGAACAGAGCCACAGCGCAAGCGAGAGCTGGAGCAGCTGCAGCTAGTGCCGTTGTGGAAGTCGCCGCCGAGGAAGCAACAACATGGGGGAGAGACGCCGTGGATGATGTGGCCGGCGATGGCGCCGCCGATGGAGACAAGCCATGTCTGCTCGATATCGAGCACCGGCAGCCCCGTGACATCGAATAAAAGATAAAATGCAGTAGTGAGTGCAGAACCTCCTTGGTGGCGCCGAGTTGGCCTCGGCTTCATCGGAGGAATTGGTGAGGGTGTTGCGGTTCCGGTGGGGCAGGTCAAGACGGCGCTGTGGGGATTGAGGTGGCGCGATAGACGAGGCGAACGTCGGGGCAGCTCCTTGGAGGTGGAGGACGGGGCGGCTGATCCGGTGGGACGACGAGATCGACAACGGATCCTCATCCGGTGCGGTGGATGAGGGACGGCGAGCTATTGCGGTGGACGACGTAGTCGGGGAAGAGTCTCCGGCTGGGCGGCGGTCGGGAGGCCGACGGAGGAGCGTGGGGTTTCACAGGTTTTGGCGGCCTTGGTGTATGAATGGGGGGCGAAGGGGGAGGGGGGGGCAAGCTTAGGGATGCGCTTGATCGAAATGTAGGGTAAGTTACCAGCGTACCTGAAAGTGCGTTATATCGACTAGAGGGAGGGTGAATAGGCGATTTTTATGAAATTCTTCACTGAGGAATTTGCTCGTGAGGAAATTCCTTAGCGAAGAAATACTAGCAGCGGAATAAGTACTCAGAAGTAAACATAACAGATTACATGCATGGTCATCATGATGAAATGAAGACAAACACAGAGTACAGAAAGCGTAGGCACAGGATAACTCTAGATGAAGACAAACAGACTGAAGAAATTGAACTGAGGAATTTGTGAAAGTCTTCAGTCAAAGTCTTCAAACACAGATATGAACAAACAGACAACACAGTAATGAGGAAATGAAGGTGTTGAGGAAATGGAACCAGTAAGCTTGGTGAAGACAATGATTTGGTAGACCAGTTCCAACTGCTGTCTCAGTTGTACGTCTGGTTGGAGCGGCTGAGTATTTAAACTCGAGGACACACAGTCCCGGACACCCGGTCCTGAGCATGCAGCTCGTGACACCAAGTCCTCACCGTATTCTCCTTGAACTAAGGACACACAGTCCTCGTCCAATCACTCGTGGTAAGTCTTCAGGTGACTTCCAAACCTTCACAGACTTGGTCACTCGGCGATCCACAATTCCTCTTGGATGCTCTAGACCTTGACGCCTAACCGTCTGGAAGAAGCACAGTCTTCAAAGGTAACAAGCGTTGGATCCATGCAGGATCAATTTCTTAAGTGATGCTCAATCACTTTGGGTTTGTAGGTGTTCTGGGTTTGGGTTTGGATTTTCCTCACTTGATGATTTTCGCTCAAAGTCCTCGGAGGATGGGTTGCTCTCAAATGACAAGTGTCAAGTTCACGCGGAGCAGCCAACCAGCTAGTGGTTGAAGGGGGAAGCTATTTATAGCCTAGGGAGCAGCCCGACATGATAAGACATAAATGCCCTTCAATGATATGACCGTTAGGTGGACAAGATATTTTAGGACAGCTGGCGCATGGCACAGCAACGGTCGGAAATTTGGAGTACAAATTCCTCAGGGCTATCATGTTCCTCACTGTGTAGGCAATTCGCACTGGCGAATTCCTAACTCCTCAGTCAGAGCAAAGTCCTCAGTGACCAAAAGAACTGCGTCTCTGTCACTGAAGAAATTGACTAAACTGTATGAGATTTCCAATGGCTTCACTCGAAGGGATTGGTAGGTGTAGGATTTGAGTTGAGCATCACATGGAAATTTTCTCCTTAGTATTTCCTCGACCCCCTTTAATAGTACAGTGTTTCCTATGACTCAAGAAAGAGAAAAATGAAACTACGAAAACAAGTCTTCACGCTTCACGTTCCTCGAACGAATACCATGTCTTCAAGGTCACACCAATTTCTTCACATTCAAAGTCTTCAGAAAGTCTTCAGAATATCAAAGTCTTCAGTCGAAGAACTTCATTTTTAGGGGTCGACTTTTACTGTAAGTTTCAAACTCCTCATAGACTTATAGACCTGTGTACACTCATAAACACATCAAATGCTTAACCTATAAGTCTTCAATACATCAAAATCACTAAGGGGCACTAGATGCACTTACAATCTCCCCCTTTTTGGTGATTGATGACAATATAGGTTAAGTTTTCAACGGGGATAAATATATGAAGTGTAGAAACTAATATTGAGGAATTTGATTGCAAGATATAGAAGAACTCCCCCTGAAGTTGTGCACAGTGAGGAATTTGCTTTTGAAGCAATGCACACTTGAAGAGTTAAATCATGGAGATCTCCCCCTATATCTTGTAATTCATACACGCATTTGATATATGATATGAAGAATTTGAAATGCATGATGAAATATGGTGCCTGATGCAATTCAGCATGCGTGCGATAACATTAATGAGGAATAAGCATGCAGAATAGCGCATCAAAAATATCAGAGCTCAAGCATGTGTCGAAGTATCAGAGCACCGAGCACCATAGGGTTTAAGATTACAACTCGATCCAATAAAAGTTTCGGAAGAACGAGAGTTGCAACTTAAAAAAAATATGCCCTTATTATAGACCCGCTTGAAGACTAACTCAGATTTCTCCCCCTTTGTCATCAAATGACCAAATGGATCGAAACTGAGGACTAACGCCCCTGAAGATATTCAAGTTGATGGAGGAGCGCCAGTGTTGTTGGGGTTGGTTGTTGAAGTAGGGCTTGCTGCAGTGTCGTTCACGTCTTCATTTTCATCAGTGTCACGTGATGAAGAATATGAACTGGCCACCAGAGAAGGAACCTTGACCTTCTTGAATTTCTTCGGCGGAGGTGCCGACCAGGCAAATTCTTCTTTGAGGCCCATGTTCTCTAAATCTTCAGCACTATATACTTGAGACAGAACATCCCAGGTGCGGTTGAAGGTTTCATGAAGGTAGTAATGGTTTTTCTTCATTGCATTATATGTGGCAGTCATGTTGTGAAGAATTGAACCAAACTGACGCTTGACCCATTTGTGATTGCGATCAACCTTTTGATGAAGACTGAGGAGTAACTCACGATCAGTCATCACCCTGGGTGCTGTGGCTTGAGGATTTGTCTTGGCAGTATTAGCAGCAGAGTCATGTGTGGCAGAGTCATCATTGGTGGAATAAGAAGCAGCCTTGCGAAATTGACCATCCAATGGACGAATGCCTTCATCTATCACAGCAGTGGCCTTGCCCTTTTCATCAGCTGAGGAAAATGTCCTTTTGAGGACTTCAATAGGAGGCAAGTAGCTGCAGTGGTTGAGAATTTCAGCCTTGTAGTTGAGTGAAGACCTTGTCCTGATGAATCTCATAATCCAAGGTGCATAAGGCTTCAGCTCAAATGGTGACATAGCAATGTTGGCTAGAGTCCTCATGAAGAAATCATGGAAGTTTATGGGAACGCCATGTATGATATTGAAAAGCATATTCTTCATGATGCCAACAATTTCTTCATCGGAAGAATCGTGTCCTTTGATGGGACATATTGTCTTCGTCAGAATGCGATAGACAGTCCTAGGCACATACAGCAATTCCTTGACGAGGAATTTGGTACAAGGTGATTGCCCTGGCTTCAGAGGCTTCATGAGCACTTGCATATAGTGGTTTGACAGTTCAGGTTCATCATACACGCAACGCGCATCTTCAGTGGGTGGACTAAGAGAAAGGCAGTGAAGCAATTCAGTTGCTGGGGCCTTGTAATGTGTATTTTCAGTCATCCAGTCCAGAACCCATGAATTGACATTTTCAGAGTTGCCAGTGATGTGCAGTGTAGCATAGAACTGAAGAATAAGTTCTTCATTCCAATCGCATATATCTGTGTAGAAGTTGAGTAGCCCAGCGTCGTGAAGAACACTGAGGACTGGCGTAAAGCACGACATTGATTCCATATCCACGTGAGGAATATGTGCATGGTCGAAGACTTTGTCTTTGTTGTAAAGCACTGAGGAATAGAAATTTGCTTGGCTGGCAGTCCAGAAACGCCTCTTCCTTATGCGAGCAGAGTCATAAGGATTGTATTTAGTGAAGAATACGTGCTCGCCATAGAAGTCTTCAGCCTTGAATTTCTGTTTGCGTGAGAATGGATCATTTGGCCTTGGCAGAGGAGTGGCAATGAGTTGCATCACGACCTCAGGTTCTTCAGGCTGAGGAATTTCAGGATTTTCCTCAGGTGCAGTCACCTTGTCTGTTTCAGCAGCAGTTTCTTCAGCACAAGTGGCTGGAATTTCTTCATTCACAGAAGCAGTGGGATGAGTTGCATCAGAGCCCAATTTTATGGTTGGTGAAGGAGAGCGAGGGATTTGCTGCAAGGGAGTGAAGAGTGGGGAATTGGGATGCTGACTTTCCCAAAAGTTGTCATTCATTACTGGAGTTGTGCTTCCAATATCCACATCTTCATCATCAATTTCTTCAACACCAGCCTCTTCAGCATCAAACTGAGGCATTGGTGATGAGACTATTGGGGTTGAAGGGATTGTATCCACTTCAATTTCTTCATCAATCTGCTCTGAGGAAGCAGCAGACTGAGTTTCTTCATCTGATCCACTTGGGATCTCATAATCTTCACCAAAAGGAACAAGGTCCTTTGATGGCATGGAGGAGATAGGAACAGCATCAATTGGATTGGCAAATGAGCTGGTCATGGGCTTCATCTTCTTTGGGACTGAAGATTCTGAAGCACTTGATGCTTTCCTTTTCTTCACTGCAGCTCGCTCTGCAGCCTTGGTTTTCTTCACATCTAAAGCAGAGGGAAGAATTGGAGTTGGAGTTGGTGCAGGTGGAGCTGAGGAATCTGGTTCATTTTCTTCAGGCACAACTGATGCAGTTGCCCTGGTCTCTTCATTTTCTTCAGGCGCACCACTAGTGGATGCCCTGGCAATTTCATCAACGGCTGGAGTACAGTCATCAGCCTTGGAACTAGCATTTTCTTCAGCAGCCTGAACTTCATCAGCGGTGCTGGCATGTTCTTCAGTTTGCTGAATAGATGCTTCAGCTTGAGGAATTTGTTGCTTTGAGGCAGTACCCTTGGTGAAGGTATCAGTCAGCCTCACAAATCTGACCTTGGCTCCTTGCCAATCAGCATAGTACGAGTCAAATTTGTCGCTGAGGGCTTTGATCTCAGCCTGCATCTTGACAAGTTCCTCAGGCTTCATTTTGAGAACATTTTTCTTCAGCAGCTTCTCTTTGCGGTACTAGGATTTCTTGATCTCTCTGGCCCTATCATATTTCCACTTCTCCTCTTGGATGAAGTGAGTCAGCATGTGACTTTGGCCAGGTGTCAGCTTGAAATCAGGCATAGGAGTGTTGGGATCCTTGTGCCAGAGATCAATATAGTCTAGGATCGCCCTTGGATCCAAAAGCAGGGGCACAGGTGTGCCTTTGGCTTTAGCAGCCCTTTCTTGGCGGTCTCTGATGATTTCAGCGAGTTCTTCTTCATCAGCTTCATCATCATCAGATGGCATAGTGAAGACCACTTGCTTCTTTGGACTTGGGCGAGTGCCACGTCCAGCGGTAGCCTTTTTCTTCAGTAACGAGGGTCCAGCTGAGGATTTTGGTGCAGCTGAGGAACTAGCTGAGACACCAGAGGCAATAGAGATGCCAGTTGTCCTTTGGCATGAGGCCAGATGCACAGGAGCTGAGGACTTTGTGGGAGCAGGAGCAACATGAGGAATTTGCTTTGAAGATTTTGAAGATTCTGGCCGTGAGGGCGCAGCTGAGGAACTTGGCCATGAGGGCATTGAAGGTGAAGCACTTGGCTTACGAGCAGGCTTCTTCATCATTGATTTCCTCGGCTTGGCAGAAGCCTCAGTGGCAGCAGCAGCAGCAGATTCTTCATTGAATTTCCTCACAGCTTCTTTTGCTTGCTTTTGCAGTTTTCGCTGGCGCTTGGCCCATTCTTGAGGAAATTCCTCACCTCTTCTGATGCTAGATGGATCAGCCACTTGGCTAGGTGCTAATGGAGGGCGTTGACATGGAGGGTTTACGGCGAATTTCTTCATGTACTTAGGAGTAACATATCTGTACTCTCTCCATTCTCTTGCCCATCTCCTTTCAATCCTCTGTATGCGCACCTTGCGCTGATTTCTATCTTCTTCAGGAGGTGTGCAGTACCCAGCATAAATGTCCTCAGGGATTTCAAATGCAGTCATGACCTCTGGTCTCTTTCCTCCTTTCTGCGGACTTTTACCTTCAGCCATTTTCTTCAGATGAGGAATTTGAACAATGGAATTCTCTGAAGAAGTATGCAACTTTTCTTCGAGGAACGCTGCAAATGAGTTAAGTTGATGAGAACCTAAGGATTCAGCAGCGGACATGTGTACCTGTGAACAGAGTATAGTTGCGAGGAATTTGAAGAGGTCATATGCGTTCTCAGAGGTTTTTATTATAAAGAACAAGTTTTGAGGATTTTGACTAGATTCGTCTTGAGGAATTTCACTAAGCTCCATTTAGACTTAGGGAAATGAATCAAGAACAGAGAATAAGTGAGGTGTTTTGTGTGTGAGGATTTGAAGAATAAAAACACATTTGAAGATTTTGTAGAAGAACTTTGAATCAAAGAGGGCAGTAAAAATAGCTTTTAATTACCCTGAATGAAGAACACGACGAACTGTGAGTTGGAACAGAGAAGTTCGTCAATGCAGATCTTCCACGCCCTAACTTGGCAGAGGAAGACGTCTACGGCGGCGGCGGAGGTGAAGATTTCCGCTGTCGGCGCGAGTACGTCGGCGATGAGGTCGAGGCAGTGAAGCTTTTCCTCACCAGCGACGATGGAGTAGCGACGGCGCTAGGGTTTGGAGAGCTCGAGCAAGGTAAAGGAAGTGAGGATGGCAACGGAGGGGTATTTATAGCCGCAGTAAAAACTGCTCGTCCGAAGATTTAGGACTAACATGCCCCTGGTCGTTCTCCTTCACTTGACATGTGTCACGCACGTACTGTGTAGTGGAGGTCGTGTAAGATCATGGGTGAGTAAAATAATCCATCGTGGGAAGTGGAACGGATTGCGCGGCAAAACCGAAGGTTTGGATAAGATTAGTTTTAACGTTCCGTTCGCAATTTCTTCAGCTGACAAGGACACAGTGAAGAATTTGAACGAGTTTCAAATAGAACGCACATGAAGAATTTGTGAATAGACTGGATTGAGTATAGCATAGAGGGGAAGGGTCCGATCACATTCACTTAGCAAAAAAAATTCCAACTTGAAGAACTAACTATAAGTGAATGCTGTAGAGGACATAAACTCATATATATATATATATATATATATATATATATATATATATATATATATATATATATATATATAGCAAATGAAGAAAAACGACGGCACAAGTGAAGACTTTGTAAAGTTTGAAGAATTTGAAAAACTGAAGAATTTCAAAAGTTGAGGCAAACTCAAATTGAAGATTTTCAACTTTTGTGGTGGCGTGACCCACCGTGTAAGAATGATGATTTCAGACACCGCGTACAATTGTCGTAGGGTTCTGAGTATCAAATTCTTCATTAATTTCTTCACACTTAGAGTGTTATTCTTCATTGATTGAAGAAAAACGTTTCTTCATGTGTTGCACATCTAAGTCATCAATTATGCATAGGTGTTAGGATGAGTGCATTTTCAAAGTACATTCGAAGATTCTAAGATATTTAGCTCACACCACAACTTGCTAAATCTCTTCTCATCCAAGGGCTTAGTGAAGATATTGGCTAGCTGTTCTTCAGTCTTCACATGCTCAATAGAAATGTCGCCCTTCAACACATGATCACGAAGAAAATGATGACGAATCTGAATGTGCTTTGTCTTCGAGTGCTGAACTGGGTTGTGAGCAATCTTGATGGCACTCTCATTGTCACAGAGGAGAGGCACATTCTTCACGTTGACTCCATAGTCCTTGAGTGTTTGCTTCATCCATAGTAGTTGAGCACAGCAAGAACCAGCAGCAATGTACTCAGCTTCAGCAGTAGACAGTGATACGCAATTCTGTTTCTTCGAGGACCAACAGACCAAGGATCGTCCGAGGAAATGACAAGTACCAGATGTTGACTTGTGATCCACACGGTCACCAGCATAGTCAGAATCAGAATATCCAATGAGGTCAAAGTCTGAGCCCTTGGGGTACCATAATCCTAGTGTTGGTGTGTGAGCTAGATATCGAAGAATATGCTTCACAGCCATATGGTGTGATTCCTTCGGTGCAGCTTGAAATCGTGCACACATGCAAACATTAAGCATTATATCTGGCCTAGATGCACATAAGTACAATAAAGAGCCAATCATGGAGCGGTATACCTTGTGATCGAAGTCAGTACCATTTTCATCAGTGCATAGATGACCATTTGTGGGCATAGGAATTTTGAGACCTTTGCAATCTTGCATGCCGAATTTCTTCAGGACATCCTTGAGGTATTTCTCCTGAGATATGAATATCCCATTGTGCTGTTGACGAATTTGTTGACCTAAGAAGAATTTCAATTCTCCCATCATAGACATTTGATATTCTTCACTCGTCATATAGGCAAATTCATCACTATAATGTTGGTCAGTACAGCCAAAGATGATATCATCAACATATATTTGGCACACAAACAGTTCACCATCATATGATTTAGTAAAAAGAGTGGGATCGAGTGAACCGGGTGTGAAGCCTTTCTTCATGAAGAATTCCTTCAATGTGTCATACCACACCTATGGGGCGTGCTTGAGGCCATAGAGGGCCTTTTTAAGTCTGAAGACTTTGTCAGGATGTTTTGGATCTTCAAAACCTGGTGGTTGAGCAACATATACTTCTTCCTCAATCTTACCATTGAGGAATGCACTTTTCACATCCATTTGGTATAAGATGATATCATGATGGTTAGCATAAGCAAGTAATATGCGAATAGCTTCAAGTCTAGCAACAGGTGCAAAAGTTTCATCGAAATCAATTCCTTCAACCTGTGTGTAGCCTTGAGCTACTAGTCGTGCCTTATTCCTCACCACAACACCATTTTCATCTTGCTTGTTGCAGTATATCCACTTTGTACCAATGATGTTATGCTTGCGAGGATCGGGACGATTGACCAGTTCCCATACGTTGTTGAGCTTGAACTGATGTAATTCTTCTTGCATGGCCTGAATCCACTCAGGCTCCAGAAATGCTTCATCTACCTTAGTGGGCTCTGTGATAGAGACAAAAGCAAAGTGCCCACAAAAGTTAGATAGATGTGAAGCTTTTGAGCGTGTGAGAGGACCTGGTGCTCTAATGTCATCGATGATCTTCTCCACTTGCACTTCTTTTGCAATGCGAGGGTGAGTTGGTTGCCGTTGAGGAATTTGATCAGCATTTTCTTTAGCATCAATTTCCTCAGCATTTTCTTCAGGTGCATCAGTTTGACGTTCTTCACGTTCTGGAACGAATTCTTCAGCAGATACTTCAGTAGGAATGATATCTTCAGTAGCCTTGTGCTTGATCGATTCCTCAGGTGCTGGTTCATCTAACATAGAAGGTAGGTGCTCTCTTTGCGAGCCATTAGTTTCATCGAACCGCACATCTACAGTTTCAACAATCTTGTGAAGAACATTGTTGAAGACTCCGTAGGTGTGCGAGTCCTTTCCGTAACCAAGCATGAAACCTTCATGTGCTTTCGGTGCAAATTTAGAGTTGTGATGAGGATCTCTAATCCAGCATTTAGCACCGAAGACTTTGAAATAACTCACATTGGGTTTCTTGTCAGTGAGGAGTTCATAGGCAGTCTTCTTGAAGAATTTGTGAAGATATACTCTGTTGATGATATGGCACGCAGTATCAATTGCATCAACCCAGAAACGATGAGGGGTTTTGTACTCATCGAGCATAGTGCGAGCCATCTCAGCAAGAGTCCTGTTCTTGCGCTCCACGACGCCATTCTGTTGAGGAGTATAAGGAGCAGATAATTCATGAGTAATACCAAGTTCATCAAGATAGTCATTGAGACCCGAATTCTTGAACTCAGTGCCATTGTCACTTCCGATGTGCTTGATCTTCACACCAAAGTTAGTTGAAGCCCTCGGGGAAAATCGTTTGAAGACTTCCTGCACTTCAGTTTTCTAAGAGACAAGGTGCACCCATGTGTAACGAGAGTAATCATCAACAATAACAAAACCATATTGAGATGCTTCATTAGAGAGAGAGGAATAATGGTTAGGACCGAAGAGATCCATGTGAAGCAATTTGAATGGACGAGTAGTGGTCATGATTGTCTTTGCTGGATGCTTGGCCTTGGTCATCTTTCCAGCTTCACAGGCACCGCATAAGTGATCCTTGAGGAATTTGACATTCTCAATGCCAATGACATGCTTCTTCTTCGCAAGCGTGTGCAGATTCCTCATGCCTGCATGACCAAGTCGTCGATGCCATAGCCATCCTTCTGAAGTTTTTGCAAGTAGGCACACGGCAGGTTGTGAATCTGCAGAGAAACCAACAATATACAAGTCTCCTCTCCTAAAGCCTTCGAAGACTTTGGATTTGTCAGATTCCATAATCACAACACAACGATACTTGCCGAAGACAACAACCATATCTAGATCACAAAGCATTGAGACAGACATAAGATTGTATCCTAAGGACTCAACAAGCATGACTTTGTCCATGTGTCGATCCTTTGTGATAGCAACCTTACCTAGACCCAATACCTGACTTTTGCTTTTATCAGCGAAGATGATATGCTTCATGTGTGATGCTGATAAGGGAGCATCCATCAACAGATTCTTGTCACCGGTCATGTGATTTGTACATCCACTATCAAGTACCCATTCAGTGGCTTTGGGTTGATCATCCTGCAGATGAATTAGTGCAACTTACGAACCTCATATACTTCAGTAGTGAAGAATATGACATCACAATTCATCAGATCAATTTCATCAAGTAGTAGAACCGATAAAACAGAGGGAGGACGTGTGAAATGAAAGTTCATTTCATCATGGTTAGCCTGCGTCCTTTCAGGCATTTTTGTCAGGTCCCCAGCAAATTCTTCAGATGTTACAGCACGTCTGGAGACCTGACCCTGCAGAAGAGATTAGTTCTTTTTCTTCACCACCCACATCTGAAGGGATGGCAAAGAGTTCATCACTCTGCGAGCTCCATATGAGAATGGTGGCAAAGCAGCCAAACCATTTCGTTTCACATAAGAGGGGTTAGGGTAAGCATATGAATAAGCAGAAAAATTCTTCGAGGACTTATGAACATAATAATTTGAAGAATAATGCTCATGTTCATAGCCCTTGGCTCTTCCCTGCAAAACAGAGTTGTTAGCACGATGATGTTCATATGAGGACTTTGATCCATGTGAGGAATTTGATCCTCTTGAGGAATTTGGTCTGTATGAGGACTTGGATCCATATGAAGAATTTGGTCCATATGAAGAATTAGATCTGGGGTTCCTTTTCTTCACAGGTGGTGTCATGAGGACATTCACCTGAAGACTTTCAAGGCAGCTTTTGGGAACCCAGATTTTCTTCATAGGGGAACCGTTCCTGCAGTTAGTGCCAACATATCTAGCAAATGCATCACCATTCTGATTTTTGAACAGTTTATAGTTGGAGTCAAATGACTCATCAGAAGAATGAGAAGATTCACATGTATAGCCAGATAAATCAGATGGATCAACTGGAGGTCCCTTTGCAGCAACCCATGAGGTTTTGGGGTACTGCTCAGGCTTCCAATAAGTACCATCCGCATTGAGTTTCCTCTCAAAGGCAATACCCTCTTTCCTAGTGTTCCTGTTGAGGATCTGCTTTTTAAGCACATCACAAAGAGCCTGATGCCCTTTGAGGCTTTTGTACATGCCTGTCATGTACAATTCCTTCAGCCCTGCATCATCAGTGATACTAGCAATGTCCTCAAATGAGGAATTAGTGATAGCAGAGACAGGTGAAGAATTTGTAACATTTGAAGCATTTGAACATTCAGGTGAAGAATTAGCAGATTCTCGTTCAATGCATTTTAAACATGGAGGAATAAATTCTTCCTGAGCAGCGCTGATTTGTTGAGCAAGCAATGAATAGCGCTCCTTCTGAAGATCCTCATAACTCACTCTTATCTTCTCAAAGTGAGACAAGAGAGAGTTATGCTGATCTTGAAGGGAGTCATACTTAGAATGCAGTCTCTGAAGACTTTCAACCAAGGCTTGTGCCTGATCCATTTCTTCACCCAACATATCATTGCTCTTACTAAGCATATCATTAGCATTTTTCAAAGCTCTTTGTTGTTTAGCAGCAAGGGAAGCAAGTTTGACATAATTGGGTCCAAATTCATCATCAGATTCTTCATCACTAGACTCAGATAGGTAGCATTCAGTTACCTCAGCACTTTCTGCCATAAGGCATGAAATAGAGGATGATGATTCTGGTTCGAATGTCATCGATTTGAGTGATTCCTTGAAATCCTCAAACCAAGGATCATGACGGGTTCGATGGCCTTCATAGACATCAGAGAGACGATCCCAGACAAGCTTCGCCTGATCGAGATGCATGATGTTTCTGAACTAGTTTCGAGACAGACTGGAGCAGATGACGGCCTTCGTTGTGAGGTTGAGTTGAGTGTACTTGCGAATGTCATCAGCTTCCGCCATCTTGCACAGATCGGTCAGACCAATCTCAGTGACGGTCCATAGCTTGCTGTCCATCACCATGAGACGCTTCTTCATCATAGCCTTCCATTTGGGATACTCGTGACTGTCAAAGATGGGGCACGGTACTTTCTTCATATCTGCGGTCGACATAACTAAAACTCCAGGCGGTTAAACCAAAATCACACAGAACAAGGGAGTACCTTGCTCTGAAACCAATTGAAAGTGCGTTATATCGACTAGAGGGGGGGGGGTGAATAGGCGATTTTTATGAAATTCTTCACTGAGGAATTTGCTCGTGAGGAAATTCCTTAGCGAAGAAATACTAGCAACGGAATAAGTACTCAGAAGTAAACATAACAGATTACATGCATGGTCATCATGATGAAATGAAGACAAACACAGAGTACAGAAAGCGTAGGCACAGGATAACTCTAGATGAAGACAAACAGACTGAAGAAATTGAACTGAGGAATTTGTGAAAGTCTTCAGTCAAAGTCTTCAAACACAGATATGAACAAACAGACAACACAGTAATGAGGAAATGAAGGTGTTGAGGAAATGGAACCAGTAAGCTTGGTGAAGACAATGATTTGGTAGACCAGTTCCAACTGCTGTCTCAGTTGTACGTCTGGTTGGAGCGGCTGAGTATTTAAACTCGAGGACACACAGTCCCGGACACCCAGTCCTGAGCATGCAGCTTGTGACACCAAGTCCTCACCGTATTCTCCTTGAACTAAGGACACACAGTCCTCGTCCAATCACTCGTGGTAAGTCTTCAGGTGACTTCCAAACCTTCACAGACTTGGTCACTCGGCGATCCACAATTCCTCTTGGATGCTCTAGACCTTGACGCCTAACCGTCTGGAAGAAGCACAGTCTTCAAAGGTAACAAGCGTCGGATCCACGCAGGATCAATTTCTTCAGTGATGCTCAATCACTTTGGGTTTGTAGGTGTTCTAGGTTTGGGTTTGGATTTTCCTCACTTGATGATTTTCGCTCAAAGTCCTCGGAGGATGGGTTGCTCTCAAATGACAAGTGTCAAGTTCACGCGGAGCAGCCAACCAGCTAGTGGTTGAAGGGGGCGGCTATTTATAGCCTAGGGAGCATCCCGACATGATAAGACATAAATTCCCTTCAATGATATGACCGTTAGGTGGACAAGATATTTTAGGACAGCTGGCGTGTGGCACAGCAACGGTCGGAAATTTGGAGTACAAATTCCTCAGGGCTATCATGTTCCTCACTGTGTAGGCAATTCGCACTGGCGAATTCCTAAATCCTCAGTCGGAGCAAAGTCCTCAGTGACCAGAAGAACTGCGTCTCTGTCACTGAAGAAATTGACTGAACTGTATGAGATTTCCAATGGCTTCACTCGAAGGGATTGGTAGGTGTAGGATTTGAGTTGAGCATCACATGGAAATTTTCTCCTTAGTATTTCCTCGACCCCCTTTAACAGTACGGTGTTTCCTATGACTCAAGAAAGAGAAAAATGAAACTACGAAAACAAGTCTTCACGCTTCACGTTCCTCGAACGAATACCATGTCTTCAAGGTCACACCAATTTCTTCACATTCAAAGTCTTCAGAATATCAAAGTCTTCAGTCGAAGAACTTCATTTTTAGGGGTCGACTTTTACTGTAAGTTTCAAACTCCTCATAGACTTATAGACCTGTGTACACTCATAAACACATCAGATGCTTAACCTATAAGTCTTCAATACACCAAAATCACTAAGGGGCACTAGATGCACTTACAGTACCCCCACCGGTTTTGACACCGCGACGTGGAGCTTCATTTCCGGCTGAGGGGTAGAAGGGGGATTTCGCGTGTCTGGGCTGGGGGAGCGATTTCGGATGAGGAGGGAGTTCTAGCGCGCATCCAAATTTCGGGATAACAAGGCACGACGCGGGTTGAAGAAGCAGGAGTTTCAAAGCAGGTGAGACAAAAGATACTCGAGCTTGAAAATTTCGGGATAACAAGGTGCGGATTCCTTGTTCGGCAGAACAAACTTAACGTGTAAAAAAACAATTCATACAAGACACAAGAGAGTCATGTCCCCTTTTACTATATTGCTATAGATGCCATTGAAAAAACTACAAGAAAAATGTAAAAATATCGGGAGAACAAGATTACCCTGCACAGTACCGAATCGATTCGCACTTCCCTCAACAACAACAATAAACAAATCAATTCCCACCAAAGAAAGAGTAATGTCCTTTTTTATATGATTACAGATGCCGTGATCTTGAATTTCAATTTTTGAATCCACGTTATGTTGAATTCGAATATATCGTTAGGTGACCTTGCGGTTTATAATTGATGTAGTCGTACATTTTGATCTTCCATCATATATGAACATTTTACTCCACCATGTGAACATATATATTGTCGTCTACCATATGGACTAAATTTGAATCAATTTTCCTTATTTGAATACGATTGTTGTCAAGTTATACAATAATTTAAATATTATCTTGATAACAAAAAACATACATATAGCACTAAACATATTTCACTATGAACTACATGTACCATACACTCTCCAATTCAAATATTTGTATCCGTTTTATGTTGAATTCAAATCATAGTACATTATTGGTCTAGGTAGCAAGATGTTTGGGATAATCTAAACCCTGTTTTCATACGTATAATTTTTGGCTGAATTGGGACAAGTTTTGGTATAAGCCTCTTGCAAAACCGGAGATTCTCTCAACAAGCCTCGTGGTTCCGAGAGGGAACGTGTCACCTTTGTGTGCGAAACGATATACGCTGCCTCCCCCTGATTTTATTTACAGAGGCAACATAGAACTATATGAGTGCCGTGTTAAATTTTGGAATTATTTTGGGTTCATTTGGCCTTTTTATACATTAATTGAGTTTCTGGACTTTTAATTGCATAATCTAAATATGAATTGCATGCACATGCTCCGGTGCACCAAAATGGGTTGAAAAATCACATGTGTGTAGTTGGTTGAATTTCTAGGTCCCATGGAAGAAATGAGAATGAAATTCAAACATCTGGGTGTCATGACTCGGCCGAGAACATCGAGAAACTTTGATTTTAAATTCATGTAAATCCAAAACTCGCCTCGAAATCATGAAACTTGGCATGGTGTCATGTCATGGCACTAACATGTTGTGGTAAAAAATTGGGCCGATTTGGAAGCTCGTGGTTCTAAGAGGGAACGTGCCACCTTTGAGTGTGAAACGATATACGCTGCCCCCCTGAGTTTCTTAACAAAGGCAACATAGAACTACATTAGTGCTCTGTTAAATTTTGGAATTATTCCGGGTTCGTTTGTCGTTTTTATACATTAATTGAGTTTCTCGTCATTTAATGTGCATAAGTCAAATTTGAACTACAAGCACATGCTCTCGTGCACCAAAGTTGGTTGAAAAATCACATTTGTGTCCTCGGGTGAATTTATAGGTCCCATGCAAGAAATGAGAATAAAATTAAAACATCTGGGCATCGTGGCTCGGCCGAGAACATTGAGAAACTTGGTTTTAAAATTCTTGTAAATTCAAAACACGTCTGAAAATCATGAAACTTGGCATGGATGTCATGTCATGGTACTACCATGTTGTGGTAAAAAAATTGGTCGAATAGGAACAGATTTTGGTATAAGCTTCTTGCAAACCGAAGCTTCTCTCAAGAAGGCTCGTGGTTCTGAGAGGGAACGTGCCACCTTTGAGTGCGAAACGATATACGTTGTCCCCCTTGAGTTTATTTACAAAGGCAACATAGAACTACATGAGTGCCCTGTTAAATTTTGGAAATATTCCGGCTTCGTTTGGCCTTATTTACACATCAATTGAGTTTTTGGTCATTTAATGTGCATAATTCAAATTTGAACTACAAGCACATGCTCCCGTGCACCAAAGTTGGTTGAAAAATCACATTTGTGTCCTCGGATGAATTTCTACTCCCTCCTTCCATCTATATAGGTTCTAATGCGTTTTTCGAGGCTAACTTTGACCAAACGTTAGAGCAATAATATATGACATGCAACTTACACAAAGCATACCTTCAAATTTGTATGTCAAAGGAGCTTCCAATAATATAATTTTCATAGTATACATCTCATGTGCTATTAATCTTGTCAATAGTCAAAGGCTGTCTTGAAAAACACATTAGGCCCTATATAGATGGAAGGAGGGAGTAGGTCCCATGCAAAAAATGAGAATAAAATTCAAACATCTGGGCATCGTGGCTCGGTCGAGAACATTGAGAAACTTGGTTTTAAAATCATGAAACTTGGCATGGTGTCATGTCATGGTAGTACCATGTCGTGGTTAAAAAATTGGCCGAATAGGAACAAATTTTGGTATAAGCTTCTTGCAAATCGGAGCTTCTCTCAAGAAGGCTCGTGGTTCTGGGAGGGAACGTGTCACCTTTGTGTGCATAATTCAAATTTGAAATACAAGAACATGTTCCAGTGCACCAAATTTGGTTGAAAAATCACATGTGTGTCCTCGTGTAAATTTCTAGGTTCCATGCAAGAAATGGGAATGAAATTCAAAATTCTGGGCGTCGTGCTGGGTTGGAAACATTGAGAAACTTAGTTTTTTAATTCCTGTAAATCTAAAACACGCATGAAAATAATGAAACTTGGCTTGGTGCCATGACATGGCACCAACATGCTGTGGTAAATTGGCAGTCCGATTTGCGAAGGCGCACACATTAAAATCAACAAAGTCATTTTGGAACAAGTGATGTCACGTTACAATCGGAAACACAAGTATTATTGAAACCGTGGGCGTTCTACTTACTAGTACCATTTACGTGCCACCACGCGTACCCATTTTTTATTAGCTAGGAGGCGCCGTGCAGGGTAGCTATTTGAGTACGAGAGGTGTGCGATCAGACCCCTGCGCGTGCTTATCGGGAGGAGAGCCCTTTGACCTCCATCTGCCGTCCACCTCTCTCCCAAGGTCTCCATTAATGGCACCCGAGCCTCTGTTTAATGGCGTGGCTATGTCTCACTCGACTGAGATTTAAGAGAGAAAAAAGAAAATCTGAAAGCACGGATCTTGATGTAAGATCCGACTAACCTATATAGCATCTACTGCGACTTATAGCAAGACTGATGAATATATAAGGATGATTAATTTTTTTTGATCAAAGAAGGGCTTGCCCCTTCCGATTTTCATTACTGAGAACCACCACAATTCACAAGAAGTTCAGCACAACTCCAGCCTAACACGAAGGACTAAAAGCTACCAGATTGAAATCGCAACATCCCAAGGGGCCAACAAAGGCCAAACATCCGCGCTAGAACCCAACATTTCACAACCGACGACACAATCCACATCCTAAACCGATTATTACATCAAAAGAAACCAGGAAACTGAAGGACACGCGCTCTGGTGATCGGCGAGCTTGTGGTAAGTGACGTAGAGCCCACAGCCTTCGTGCGGGCACTCCACCCTCACCGACGAAAGGACGGAGTCCACCGCCATGTTCCGCACGTCGAAGCCACCGCCGCGCTCGCACTTCTGGCACTGCCGCTGGTTCCCGGGGCGCTCAACGCGGCAGTCCGCGCAGGCCAGGTGCCCTCCCTTGCACTGCAGAAATCAATCGAACAACACATCAATCAAGAAACATGCACCTTGCTCAATCAGCCGAACGGACGAGGTGTATTCGAACCTCATACACTTGAGGCATCAAGGGACGGAGGCACAAGGGGCAGTGGAGCACGGTGAGGTCCATCGAGACCTTTGAGAGCTCCATCGTCGGGTCCTGTTTGGTCTGCATGATCTCGCCCTCCTCGTGCACAACCATCTCTCGACTTGGGCTGGGGTATTACAAAGCTTTACCGTCACATATTTTATACTACTTCAAGGTGCATTAAATCAACACATGCAAGTATCAAAAGGAGAGTCACGGCATGCATGCATGCGTTGTAATTAATGCATCGGTAAACGCAAATTATTGAAATATATCGAGTGCAGTGCTTTGATGTGTCGCGTCAACTCCTACATCAACGAGAAGTTTTATTATCCTCTCCCTCACGGACTTAACTGCACCTGCTTTGGCTGTATGACAGGTTGGCCACACACCTGTCGGGCCCACCTGTCATACACGCAAAGGCAGGAGCGTCCCTCCCTCGCCCATGAGTGTGGTGGCTGGCAAGAATAGGAGAAGCTTTCACTACACGCTCTCCCTCCCGCACGCGGTGGACATGCAGCAGTTCAATCTAGATCACCTACTTTGCCCCGATGCCAAATTAACTCACGCAATGAAAAAACACTGCGTGGGAGAGAGAGAGGACTGAGGCAATAAAAAACACTTGTTTGGGAGAGTGAGAGGCTGGTGTAGTTGGTTTGATTGATTTGTTTATACATGTGGGTCTGTGTGCACAGCGGTGCCAAAATCTTTTGATTTGACATCGATGCGTATTATGTGGCATAGTTTTGCGAAATATGGCATTGGCCACATAGTGGAAGGCAACAAATGCCCAAGCTCTTCACGTGCTCCTAGTTAAATGAGAGGAGAGAGAGAGAGAGAGAGAGAGAGAGAGAGAGAGAGAGAGAGTGAAAACTATCACTAGCCAGCCAACCCTATCGTATGAGCGAATGATATTGGTACCCCTTGATGACACGACAATCTTATGCAGCCAGCTGCTCTAATATGTTATCTTCTTTTGAAGATAAAAAAAGACCCGAAAGTGAAAAATGTGCTGCACTATAACAATCTCATCGAATGCCTTGATCTCCATCTTACAAAAATTGATTTGATCGACTACCGAGGCAGCACATCTGAGATTAAATTGGTCAGGTTCTTTGTTCTGGAGGCAAGTGTGCTCAAGATAACAAGGTTTGGCGTTCTCTGGCGCAACAATGAATGACGTGCTGATCACCGCAAGCGTCTAAGCCTAAATGACAAAGTCTCCGCAGAAGCTGAATTTGTTTTTTGAAACATCAAGTGGCCAGAGACTCGAAAACTTATTTGCCCATTAGTGACTTGTCAGGGCGGTGGATTTTAGTTTGTATGATAATGCTGCATCCACCTAAAGTAACGAAAGTTCTTACGTAAACTTCCTAGTAATTCCCTCTTCGTAGGTGCAGCATTACTCCTAACATTTGTAATATCAGTTTGAAACTTGTGATATTGTCGTGTCCTATTCCTGCGTTTTCAAAATCCTGCGAATCAAACAGGTCCTGAGTTGGTGATGATGTTGTGCCTCCCATCTTTCACCAATAGCCGTCGGATCTAGATCTGACGCATACAAACCAAGCTTCTCCATTTTTGCAAAAAGATGCCCGCACTTGTTCCCTATTTACAAACAACTCCTTGTCTCTCACAATCAGCCTTATCTCCTCCCCACCACATCTAGAAGGCCGTGGAAAAATCTGGCGCGATGGCCGCTGCCGGAGCCGTCCACCCCCAATCTTGGTGTTCCATGCAATGCACGGGCATCTACGCATGGGAAATTATGTCGAACAGGGCTAGTTGTAAGAAGGCTAGCTCTACAGCCATGAAGATAGTGACTGCAGACGGTGAGGCTGACTATGGTATGCCGAACACGGCGCCTATACTCAGGTGTCATCTCCGGCGTAGGGTCTTGTCACTTCATTGTGGGGAGCAGCACGTAATAATTTGACCAACGAGTAGTACAGTGCTAGTACTCCTACTACTACATTGGTAGTACTACTACTAGTACTAGTAGCACCACCGTCTGGATTTAGGAGTACTACCACGTCCATCTGGATTTTAGTATTTGACTAGCAATATCTAGTAATGCATGTCACCACCTGCTCCCAGTCGTCACGAAGGAACAGGGGGACGGGGGCGCCCACCGGGCTCGCCACGTCTCCCCCAACCAAGGAATGGAGGGCCACGTCCAGATCGTCAGTCAGCGCCTCAGAGCTCAGGCACATGGCGGCGTCCGCCGTTCCAAGCCTCCACAGTGGGAGCGGGTGCTCCTGGAGCGGAGCCACCCGGTGCTCCAGGAACTCCCTCAGGAGCGATGCCCCGGTCAGCTTCGCCGCCCCCAAGTTGCTTGGCCTCAGGTCCACGTCCATCTGGATTTTAGTATTTGACTAGCAATATCTAGTAATGCACCGGCACGGAGGGGGACGCAGCTTCATTGACTTACGGCAACTGCCTTTGGGTGAATGACACGTGGGCCCATGGGGTGGCCGGCCCACCTATCATACAGCCAAAGGCTATAGGTGCAGTAGAGGGCCGAGGAGTAGTACGAAATCCTACGCACCTACGCACGCTAACCAAGGGCAAGAGCGATCACTCGAATCGCAAGATCAGTTGACTAGAAGCTAAGCTAGACCCATGGAGGCGATGAGTGCGAGCATCGGCCAGCTATGCTAGATGGTCCACGACGCCAGCCTATGGCCCGGCACCGAGGAACGTGTCCAGGTAGTATTGCTTGAGGCCGCCAGGGCGAGGGGCCGCTTGGATGACAGCTTCGTCTCCTTGTTCGACGAGGTCCTCGTCGGTTTCCTCGACAAGTTCACCGTCGTCAAGAAGCTTGCCAACGACTTTGACGTAAGCCTCCAGCCGACGCGCCCAGGCTCTACGATGCCCGCCACCCTCAACGGCCGCTATGGTGACAACCTATTCGACGCACGGGTGGCCCTGCGACTGCCCGCCATCGCGCCGGAGAATGTCCACCTTGAGGTCGCGCTTGCCGCGAAGCGCCTGGCGCAACAAGACACCATCAACATAATCACCCATGTCTACGCGCAAATAGTCCACAAGGACTACTACATGCAAGAGGAGGATGATAGGACGCTGGCCTTCTTGGACCGCAGGGCAACCTTGGACGACACTGTTCAGAAGCACGTTGAGCTCGCCACCAATGCCGCTGCTTCTCACACGTCGGTTGGTGACCCGGCGCACTAGGGTGTGAGGATGTCGTTGAACATTGATGGATTCGTATGTATTTTTATCTTTCTGTCAAATCCATGTAGCAGTATATGATAATACAGTAATTATCTTACCTTTCACATCAACTTCATAATTTTCGTACGTACTCCGTGCATGAATGGCGCCAGAACCAAACTTCTCATTACTCTCGGCAAAATCGTTATTTTCTATCTATCGGTCGCGCCATGGAGCAGAACCAAATTTTACAAGTTACGAGTTCAAAAGGAAAAGCCTGCCGTGTTCGCGTCGCACCCTCACACGGTTGGTCCGGCACGCCGCTCAAACGGGAATGCATGCGGTGTTGCATTTTCACTTACAAGTGGGACCGCACTTGAGCAAACCGACCATCGGCAAACCCCACCCCGCCCACCGCGCGATGGCTGAGAAAACAGGAGGGAGAAGAGATGGCTGTAGCACGGACTCCAAGAAAATTGGTGTCGGATGGGACTCATGTGGGTGGCGTGTGCCGTACTGCTAGACGTGAATGCTAGTTAGGGCCCATGCCACCCAACTATATCAAGCCTATAACGAGGTACGTAGAACAAATTTACTGCAGTCCGTGCTCAGCCCTCCTCTATCTCTCTTCTCAGCCAGCCAGCGGACGCGCGGAGCCCATCGTCTGTTTGCTCACATGCGGCCTCATGTTAGTGAAAACGCAAGAGGACCCACTGAACCTGCACATCCTTCACCTCGATGTGCTGGTGATGAAAAACAAATCAAATAAAGATCTTCGGTGGCTGCTTTTGGAGTTACTCAAGAGTAGTAAGATTCTATTTACAGTTTAACCTAAGATGCACATCTCGTGGCTTCAACTACCACTCTATTTTATTTCATGACACGACCTGGATGCTGGATGTCCCACGTGTCGGCAAAAGGAGGAAGAACCCGACCAAATGTTCGGTTGTGCTCTCGGATTAGACTAGTTGTGCTAACTTAAATTTTTTTATTATGTACTCCCTCCGTTCCAAAATACTTGACTTCCATTTGTCCAAAAATGGATGTACCTATATACTAAAACATGTCTAGATACATACATATTTTGACAAATACAAGGCATGTATTGTGCAACGGAGGGAGTAGAATGGATGCAAGTTTTTGTATTGGGAAGAAGAGTACATCCATATATTGATAGAGCGCAATTTAGTAGATGTTCTATCACTTTTAGCTAGTAGCACAAAGGCTAGAGATAAGATTAGTGCACTTGTTGATACTCCTACTAGAATAGAGGCTAGAGATGAGACTAGATGCGAGGAAGCAACATCTACTTCTTTACACTCGAAGAAGAAAGAAGCACGCAAGATTGAGCCTCCGCAGATCAACAATGAATGCATCGAGAAGGCACTAATCCAACTTACAGGAGTAGTAAAATGTATTCTTGTGGTTCTTGTTTTCTTTGGTCTTGCTCTTCTAGTCAAAATTATCATTGGAGTTCGTGCAAAACGGAGGTCCGTTTGGGGTCGTGCGTTGGAGTTGGCCTCACAAGTGGGACCGCAGTTAAGGAACCGACTATCGGCAAACCCCCACCTCGCCCGCCACGCGATGGCTGAAGTTAGAGAAATGACGAGGTTGAAGAGATTGCTCTAGCACGGACTCCAAGAAATAATATGGTGTCAGATGGATTTCGTGGTGGCGGCGTGTGCCGTACTCCTGGACGTGAATGCTTGTTCTGGCCCATGCCACCCTACTACTCCTACTACTTACTCCTACTATATAGTACTAGTATCGAGGATTCGAGGTGCTGGTTACGTACAACGAACACATTAACATATGGCTACAGTAAAAACACCCGCCTGACGCGCGAAGCATGTGAAGCTAGTACAAATAGTGTACTACTAATGTTGATTGGCCTCATCCGATAACCTGTTGTAATGCACGTACAATTATGTATTCAGAGAATATTTTTTTGCCTCGTCGCCCCACTCACTCAGAGAAGCGACTCGAAAGCCATTCATAAATTTAGTAAGTTTATCACAGGCATATGATTTTATTACATACAACAGGTCATCAACCCACATCGACAACGAGGATACATTATAAATACTAAAGTTTTCACCACACAACAAATAACAAGCCATGAAATGAACTTCAACTCAACCATTCCTCGGCATTGGTGTAACGCCCTCGATGCGGTTATATCTCCCACGTGTCGAAGCACGACTTAGAGGCATAACCGCATTGAAAGCAATGTCGCAAGTGAGGTAATCTTCACACAACCCATGTAATACATAAGGGAAAAAGATACATAGTTGGCTTACAATCGCCACTTCACGCAATACATGAGTAAAGCATTACATCAAACAGATACAATCAAGGTCCGACTACGGAACCAAAATAAAAGAAGACTACCCCAAATGCTACACAGATCCCCGATCGACCCCAACTGGGCTCCACTACTGATCATCAGGAAAAGACACATAATAACGACCATGTTCCTCGTCGAACTCCCACTTGAGCTCGGTTGCGTCATCTGCACTGGCATCGTTGGCACCTGCAACTGTTTTGGTAGAATCTGTGAGTCACGGGGACTCAGCAATCTCACACCCGCGAGATCAAGACTATTTAAGCTTAAAGGTAGGATGGGGTTGTGAGGTGGAGCTGCAGCAAGCGACTAGCATATATGGTGGCTACAATCGCAAAAGAGAGCGAGAAGAGAAGCAAAGCACGGTCGTGAAGCTAGAAGTGATCCTAGAACAACCTACGTCAAGCATAACTCCAACACCGTGTTCACTTCCCAGACTCCGCCGAGAAGAGACCATCACGGTTACACACGCGGTTGATGTGTTTTAATTAAGGTCAACTTCGGGTTTTCTACAACCGGACATCAACAAATTCCCATCTGCCTCATAACCGCGGGCACGGCTTTCGAAAGATAATACCCTGCAGGGGTGTCCCAACTTAGCCCATTATAAGCTCTCACGGTCAACGAAGGATATTCCTTCTACCGGGAAGACCCGATCAGTCTCGGAATCCCGGTTTACAAGACATTTCGACAATGGTAAAACAAGACCAGCAAAGCCGCCCGAATGTGCCGACAAATCCCGATAGGAGCTGCACATATCTCGTTCTCAGGGCACACCGGATGAACACTACGTACGGCAACCGAAGATACCCCAAGTTGCCTAGGGGCGGCACCGCAAGTGGCTCTAGTTTGGACCAACACCCGAAGGAGCACCAGCCCGGGGGTTAAAATAAAGATGACCCTTGAGTCTGCAGAACCCAAGGGAAAAAGGCTTAGGTGGTAAATGGTAAAACCAAGGTTGGGCCTTGCTGGAGGAGTCTTATTCAAAGCGAACTGTCAAGGGGGTCCCATAAATCACCCAACCGTGTAAGGAACGCAAAATCCGGGAACATAATACCGATATGACGGAAACTAGGGCGGCAAGAGTGGAACAAAACACCAGGCATAAGGCCGAGCCTTCCACCCTTTACCAAGTATATAGATGCTTTAATTAAACAAGATATATTGTGATATCCCAACAAGTAAACATGTTCCAACAAGGAACAACATCTCCATGTTCCAACAAGGAATAAACCTCATCTTCACCTGCAACTAACAACGCTATAAGAGGGGCTGAGCAAAGTGGTAACAGAGCCAAACAACGGTTTGCTAGGAAAGGATGGTTAGGGGCTTGACATGGCAATATGGGAGGCATGATAAGCAAGTGCTAGGCATCGTAGCATAGGCATAGCAAAAGAGCGAGCAACTAGCAAGCAAAGATAGAAGTGATTTCGAGGGTATGGTCATCTTGCCTGAGATCCCGTAAGGAAGAAGAACGAGTCCATGAAGAAGACAAACAGACGTAGTCGAAAGAATCCCCACAACTCCGGAACGAAACCGAAGCTAACGAGAGAAACAACCCGGAAAGAAACAAACAACATAGTAAACAACCATCACATAAACATGGCATGATGCACAACCAAGTATGATGCATGTCCGATTTAAATAGCATGGCATGGCAAAGTGCAATCAAGCAATACTACAAGTTAAGTGGAGCTCAATATGCATCGGGATACATATTGACAAAACACCACATTCTATTATTTGGTTCTATCTCGTTTATGTACCCAACAATATTAAATGTTGTTAAACATGGCAAGAGGTGGAGCATAAGTAAACTAACTATTTAGTCAAGTTTAAATGAGGCCAGAAACAACAAACCAATTCCAGGAAATCCCCATATGTCATTTAGCAATTTAATGCAAACACAGTTTTAACCATTTAAATGTTGTTAACATGATGCGGATGACATCATCAAGGTTTATGCAATTTTTGTGCAAAAGTTGACATCTAATATGATAGGGAGCATTTGGTCACCATGGCGGAACAAAAGGAGTTCCTCGGCAACGATAACGAAAATGGTGCCACGACAACATTCGGGTCCCGGTAACTCGATTGAGATACCGATGCAAGAGAGAAGTGTGCGGATGTGTGGAACACGCAAGATATGGGGAGTGATCCCGGATACCGGGTGTCCCACATGACGGTGGCATGGCAAACGAGGAACGTGCAAAGACAATTCGATCACGGTGCAAAACTCGAGCACCTCATACAACACACATGCATTCATCCACAGGTCATCGTCTCGGCGTTATACCTTCGAAGCGTGCATCTTCGAAACGAGTCGAGTTCGTAGTGGAAGTAGACGTTCTTGCGGCGGTAGTGGAAGTAGTGGCACACGGCGACGGTAGTTGTACACGGGTCTTCGGTGATGGTTGTGCTACATGTTCTGTAGACGTTCGGGCGGCGGTAGTGGTACACGTCTCGACGAGGTACTTGGCGCATCGTAGGTCCTCGGGGTCATTGTTGGACTTGACGTAACCCACGGCGGCGGAGAGATACGAGTCGGCGGTAGTCGTTCGGGCGGAGAGCGTCGTCGAACTTGGCGGTCATCGTGTAGTCGTACACTTTGAGGGCTTGAGCAGGGCCTTGGTCAACGCGGCAGGTTTTGGTGAAGCTCGATGTGGCTTGTGCTGCTGGTCCTCTCCTCTGCGAGGTGACGGATCGAAGGCGTCGGGTAGGGGAACTCCGGCGCAGAACGCAGTGAGGCAGGGGGTTGGGGGCGTGTCTCGTCCTCCTGCTTGAAGCAGAGGATGCAGGGGAAGCAGGGCGGCGATGACTGCTGGTGGTGTCGATGGTCTTGGGGAGGCGCCGGACTTTCTGGATCTCGCAGGGACGAGCAAGGCTCTGCGGCACCGACCTGGGCTCAAAGAAGGCCTCGTGGAGAAGACCCCAGGGAAGCAGGGAACAGGGCGACAACGGAAGGTGCTCCACTCCTCCTGGTGCTCCTCCGGTGAGGAGAGTTGGCGGTGGGGACGAGGGGTCGTGACGGCGGCGGCGAGGCAGAGAGGAACGGGACAAGGGCGCGGCGCTGTGGGATCGAGCGAGAGGCTCTCGCTCCTCTCAGGCGGCGCGAGCGGGGGAAGGAGGGAGAGACCAGGGGATCGAGAGGAGGGGGTGGCGCTAGGGTTAGATAGGCGCTAGAGTTGGGCCTTGGCTGGATCTTGGGCCGGCCGGCCTGAGGCTGCAGCTGGGCTTGCTCCTCTCTCCCTCTTATTCTCATTTTCTTTAGCAGAAAACAAATTAGAGAGAAGAAAAAGAAAGAGAGGGTTAAGGAAACAATTTGCGCACGGGGGTAATTTTCCCAGACTCACAAAAATGTGCTTGTCCCAAGAAAATAGAAGTGAGCATGATTGCAAGATTTAAATTCAAACTCATTTGATTTAAATTCAAATGATTTGAATAGGAAGTGAGGGTTGGGAAGGTCTAAAATGCTCGGATTTTGGTGGAGCTCCGGAATATGATAAAGAATATATGGCAAGGTTGGAAACCAAGAATTAAGATAACAAAGGCATTGGGATAATATGCAAGTGTGTTATGGTGATTTCCAAATTAAAGAAATATTTAATATAGCTCCTTAATATTGGGACGATATGTTATAAAGAGAAGTCACCCTTCCCTCGATTTAAATAGATCAACCATCTATGCAATTTGTTAGTTGAGTTGAGATGCAAAAGTTAATGACATGATGGCATGATGACATGATGCAATGCAAAAATAAAAGAGCAAGCACAAAAGAAACACACGGCGAAACTCGGAATAGCTGGAAGTCTTCTCGAGCATCGGTCTCGGGGCGTTACAACACTCCACCACTACAAGAGGATCTCGTCCCGAGATCTAAGGACGGCACCGGAGAGAAACGGAAGAACAAGAGGTAAAACAATGTTGCTTCTTTGACAAACGAGTGAAACCATGAACCTTGAGAGGTTGAAAAGTTGAAAGAAAGAACACAACGGAGTTGAACGAACTTGAAAACACTCCGTTAGATAAGAGGAACATGGGATACGACAAGAACCAAGAGGTTTAGTGATAAGATATGTCAGGACCCCGATCCTAAGCCACATCGATCCAGCGTGTAACACATCATATCACTTTGCGGCCTCACGCACGGTACTCCCACGGGTGCCACCTTACCTGACCCGGGACCGTTTGCGCCTTTTGGCTCACGTATATGATAGTGTCGCTAGCATCCATATGACAGAGAACCCGGGCCGACATGGCTAGTCGTGAACCCAAAGCGGCGCTAGCCTATGAGGACAGGCATACATGAATCACATTGAACATGTCGGTCATCAACGTATTTATTCGGGCTGTAGCACTGGGCTAACAGGTCTCCGGTAACCCGGGCTGTAGCAGGCTAGGCAGGACTCCGAATAACAGCGCGTGACATTTCCCCGAAGGGACAGACATAGGAACGACGTGAAACACATGCCGGCCAGTCAAGTGTCCAAGCAGTAGTGCTGGGCTAGCAGGACTCCGGTGAACCGGGCTGTAGCGGACTACTATCGCTCGGAAGCACAAGACTTACATTTCCCCATATGAAAGGCTGCCAAGGATAAACAACTAGATAGTCGGATCCCACTCATACCAAGCATTTCAATCATACACACAATATGCCCGATATGAGTAAATACAACATGGCATCACAACAGTACTCTACGACTCAAGTACTTTATTTAGAAGGCTCCGAGGAGCCATACATATCATCCATACAGATAGGGGTCACATGACCCAACACTCAAGTCATACAAACATACAAGCACATGCGGAAGCAAAGTAGTCTGAGTACAGACACAAGAAAGAAAGAAGGCTTGACGAAGCCTGTCTATCTACAACGACCCTTCACAAGTCTTGGATCACCACCTGGTGATAAGTCACTCGTCAACGTCGAGGTCTACATAGAACCCATCAGAGGGGTTTGTGCAGTCGTCTGAAAAACATGATTAAAGCAACATGAGTACGGAGGTACTCAGCAAGTCTTACAACAGGAACCTATCATACATGCACATTCTCAAGAAGGTAGTGGGGTTGTTGCAGCAAGCCAGCTTTGACTCTTGGCTAAGCTATCCTACGATAGACACCACTTGTAAATCATTTGTCGCACACGAGTCCACTATCACTATCACAATACTCCACCGTGGATCCTCTCTCGCCATCCTACGAGAGGGCCATCCGCGGTACTCACACTTATCTTGAGATTTTTAGTAGTATCCATTTAACTTGTCTATGAACTGATATAGGCAACCCAGAAGTCCATTACCGCGGACACGGCTATTCGAATAGTTCATTTATAACCCTGCAGGGGTGTACTTCTTCACACATGTTTCCACCACTTAGCGTCTGCACACGACATGTGCTCGGCAGACTTCAAGCGAAAGCCGACGTGGGTGTAGACCACGACCTACCTAAACACTCAAGTCTCTAGTCCAGGTTTATCGCCTATTCGGGTTCCATCCGCAGGGAGTCCGGCCGAGGTTTCCACTAACGGCCCCGAACGATGTGAACAGGGTTCCCGAGACACCAAACGGGCGAGTCGGTACACCGTGCCACGTGCCTACCGCAACACAGCCCACCCCGATGGTCAGCGCCGCGTGCGGCCCCCAGCATACTACAAACACCAGAAACTACTTGCAACTCCTGGACAGAGGACAAGGGTGGATAAGAAGTCGAGCGGGGTCATATTTCAGGGCCCAATGTGTGGTAGTAACTGTATCATGGATCACAAACACAGATCTCAGTTCTTAAGGACGGCCTCAATGAAACAACCCACCATGTACTCCTACATGGCCTCTCATCGATTCCTTTACCAAATCGTATTCAACACTTCACTCTTGTCACCGACACAACCTTTCACTCCAGTTCATCATCCCGATGAGCCAGACCTAACACAACTCTAAGCATAGCAAGCACAGCATGGTAGGAACACACACACATGTATTGGCTCAATCAACTCCTACACATGCTAGTGGGTTTCATCTAGTTACTGTGGCAATGACAGGTCATGCAAAGGAAGTGGGTTCAACTACCGCGACACACAGCAGTTTGAAACGCGTTGTCTTAATGCAGTAAACGAGAGCAGAAGCGAGAACATGGGTTTGTATCGGAATGATCAATGGGTTGCTTGCCTGATGGAGTGGTCGTGGGATACTGCCCTTCAGTTGGATACTCGGAGATATCCTCGGAGGCAGAACCTACCACGGTGAACACATCGGAACACAATCAATACATGGCGATATGCAACAACATGATTCATGCTATGACATGGCAATATGAATGTTTCCTGACCTAGTGCAAGTTAAACCAGAAGGGAATGAACCCATTTGAACCAAAGATTCTAATGGAAACTCATTTATTAAGATCATATTAGTGTATCATCTTGTAGTGCCCAAACAGTGGGTTTAACTTGGTTTTTCATGCATGAAACTGGTACAGATGGATAGCTTGCATTTTTCTGATGATTTTTCATATATAACTTATTTCAAACTGAGCTACGGTTGAATTGATATGAATTTTAGAAGTTTAAATCATTTTCTGGAATTTCCTGTTTAAAATTAAATCCAGAAAATAAATAATTGCGTCAGCACTGCATCATGCTTGCGTCAGCAAGTCAACAGCGCTGACTAGTCAACCTGACGTGTGGGGGCCACACGTCAGTGACACAGAGGCTAAACCCGGTCAAACCCGCGCTGACCGGGGTTTGACTTGGCCCTGGGGCCCACGGTCAGTGGCTTAGAGGGGGGTTTCGGTTGCGGGATTAGGCGCTAATGACGCCACGTCGGCCTCGCCGGAGTTTCGCCGGCGACGACCTCGAGCCGCGGCGGTTCTTCACCGGAGTTGCACTACAGGCGGCGTATGGGCGCGCGGAGACCACCGGGGCGTAGCCCGTCGTCGTCTGCATCCAGCAGGGCAGGTGGAAGGCTGCGGGGGCGCTGGAGCTCGCCGGAGCGAAGCTCAGGGCGGCGGCCGGAGTCGACCTTGAGCGGGCGCAGCGCTGCGGGGCACGGAAAGGCAGGGGAGGAGGGGGAATCGAAGCAGAGGCTCACAGCGGGCTCGTTGGCGTCGACGACGAGCTCGGGGACAGCCGGACGGCGACGTGCGGGCGGGGACGATCTGCGGCGGCCGGCGACGAGGAAGACGACGGGGGCGACTCCACGGGGCGTCCGGCGTCTTGTGGCTTGACGCAGAGGACGAGGGGGTCGTGGCGGAGCTCTCGGGCGCAGAGAGAGATCGAGGGGGAGGCGATGGCTACAGCTACGGCGAGCAGCGGCGACGGTGGCGCTCGGCGTTCGCGGGAGAGGGCGACATCCAGGGAGGAGGGAGAGTGAGAGAGAGGGCGAGGGGGTCGGGGCGGCGCGTGGCGTCGTCCGAAGGCCAGAGCGAGGAGGGGAGGGGCAGGCAGGCAGCTGCCGTGGCGCGCATGCGCGCGGCGTGCGGCGACCACGCGCCCGGCGTCCTCCTGGCGCGGTGGAGACGACGACTGGCGTTGGCCAGTCGGCTAGGCCGGCCTGTTGGCCACTGGGCCAGGCCAGGGAGGTAAGTGCAGGTAAGTTTCCCATTTTTGTTTCCTTTTTCTATTTTTCTGTGACTTTGTAGACTTATTAAAAATACTAAAACAACTCCTAAAAATCACCAAACTGCACCTGGTCCTTAGTTAGAATATTTCCAGCCAGGAACATTTTAGTTTGGAGATATTTGAGCATTTGAAATATTTTATAAATTTTAAATGCCCAAATTCAAATACTAATGCATTAATTCAAAGACCTTCTGTTGACCTAGAAAAATATGCACCATTTTTGCCAGAGGTTTCAACCCAAGACAAAGAGGGTGAACTTTTTAGAAGGGCATTTCAGGTTCATTGAAAATATTTTTAGTAAACCCTAGTTGATTTCAGGAGGGGTGCTGGGGGTTCTGGCTTCCCCATTTCAAATTTCTGTCAAAAGTAAACATGATGCACACTCTAATGCATGAACTAGGTGGGATGTGACAAGATAGATATTGAAAACACTCCGGTTAAAACTAGATAGAGAAGGAATAAGATTGATATAATTTGGGCAGCACTCCGACTGAAAGAAGAAGGAAAAACTTGATAAGATGAAAAGAACTTGAAGAGATGATACAACACTCCGGTTGGAAATGGAGGAATAGCATTTGAACTTGGCAAAACGAACGCACTTGGATGAGACTCCGGTTAAAAGAGGAATGATAGCCACAACACTCCGGTTAAAAGGGTAAGCATGAAAAGAATATGATCTTGGCAAAAACGAGATGATGGGTGAAGAGAGCAACATCACAAGGCCTCCGGAAACAATGCATGATAGTTAGATAGTAGGAATGAATAGAATGAAGAATGAAATCAACATCTCCTACCATAAATGAATTTGAAAGAGCATCCTTACAAAGTAGGATTGAACGGAGTTGTTGGAAAACCAACAATGAAAGGATATGATCCTCGTGGGCTTATGGAGACATCTCAAAACTTGAGGTGAAATTCTGCCACTAACGAAAACAATGATTGATTGGGTTGAGACCAACAAGGAGATGGAAACTTATTTCACCGGGAGAACAAACGAAGAACTTGGGTCATTTATAAGCACCATAAATAGCAACAATCCTTAGGGAAGGCTTTAGGTGAAATATAACCCAAGATAACTCCAACGAAGAGATTGATGGATTTAAAATATCTCATTCTTGACAACGCGAGAATCATGAAACATGAAGTGAAATTGTCAAGAATGACATAAGACCAACTCAAAAGATAAGGTAGGAAGAATTGCACTTCGAAATGCAAGATGAAGAATGCTTGAACTCTTCAAAATAAGACATGTGTTGAACACCATGTTTATCTTTGAGTATAGCTTGGCGGGTCATAACTTCAAGAGAAATCTTGAAGAACAATTGAGGAATGAAAAGAATCCTTGACGAACCACCATGTAGAGCCTCCATGAAGAACTCCGGTAAACAAAAGGATGATAGAAAGAAAGAGAAGTTGAAAACACCAGGTGAAACCTTGCAATGATTTAGATGGATCTTCGTGATGATGAGAGTTTGGAACTCTGGGAAAAGAAAAGATGAAACAATTGAAACCGAGAATTTATTCATCATGAACAAACTCCAAAAGAAGCAATTAATCACTTGGATGAAACAAGAACAAGAATTATGTTATGCGTATCCTTCACCAATTAAATTGATGACAAGTAATGGATTCGACATACCACTTATTCTCGTAGAAAGGATCAAGAGAGATATAGCACAAACTTGAGAAGGACTTCAACGAACCACCGGTAACAATGGAAGAGAACTTGGAAAGAACGAATGAATTGATACGATAACAACGGAAGAGAATTCTTGAATGAACCACCGTAAGAATTGATAATGAAAGTTGCAAAGGCACAATTCACCGGGAAGAATTAGAAAACAAATAAAGATACTTGATATAATTTAGATACATGAGAACAAGAGATCACGAGCTGATTAGATAATACTTGAATGATGCACCGGTATGATTTGGAGAACGAGAGCTGAAAACTTGAATGAATAATTATGACATGATGGCCTTCGGAGGAAAGAAATGGAAACAACTCATGAAATGCTCCGGATGGGTGAAAAGAATTCTCACAATCGAAAACAATTATGAGAGGATGGCATCAAGCTAGAACCATGAATCTTGAAGAGAATGGAGCAAGATTAAAGAGAAACTCTTCTTCGGTCTTCAAATGTTGAGAATGACGATGAGAAACACCACCATGAATTGATGAGGCACTCCGGAATTAAAATTGGAAAGGTTGAACCAACGATATAAAGAATTTGAAAGATCTTGGAGCAAAACAGCTGACTGATGAAAATCCATTCTTACATCAAACTTTTAAATGAATTTGAGAATAGCTCCGGGAAAATTAGAAGAGTCAGGTAAGATCCTGGGAAAAGACCTGTGGGTTAGGGCCCACTCAAAAGAAACACCGTTGAAGTTATTTTTAAAAGAGAGATTGCACCAGTTAAATTAAATGGCTTGAATGAGATAGCATCCTCAAAAGAACTTGAGTGAATTGAGAATGGAAACTTGAATCTTCTGAGATATCTTCATCACTCCAGATTACGTGAATAGCAAGAGGTGAATGATTAATTGGTGCAATGGAATTGGAAAGCATTGTGAAAAGAGGAAAAGGGATAAGATCAACACCGAAATCTTGAATTAAATCCACCGGAGAAGAAAAATAATGAAGATTGATGAACTTGAAGCTCCGTTAGAATCTTCATGGGAAATCACCGGATAAGAACATTGAAAGAAAAGAATGAAGAGACTTCTCACAAATAAAAGGATACATGATCGAGAAATCTGAGTCCTTAAAGAAAAAGGGTGGGAGGGTGGGAAAACAAAGGCAACTTGGGTCGGATGAAACGAACACCGTTGAGAAAACCAAGAATTGGTCTTGCACAAGTTGAAAGGATCGGGTTAACTTGAAGAGAAGCACACTGGTTGGAAAGGATTGAAAAGACAACCTTGATGAACAAGAAGGATTAGCATCCACACAGAAATATGAGAACACCGCTTAGGAAAGGTAAGGAATCAACACTTGGCATTGAAGCAACTTGAATACCACAAAACAAAACAAAAACAAAGGATTTGGCTTACAGAATAAGCCGGAACAAACATATGATAGAGATTTCGCCCAAAGTGTTCGTGGTGGGGCCCACACGGGCACGACGTATAGCGGACGTCACGAATGACAAACAAGACGTCCCCGAATCAGCATAGCCAAGGATTCTTTAAGATGCCTTGCGACCACTGTAAATCGGCCGTGGATGGGCGGACCACTAGACGTTAGACCCCAATCTCAAATCATACATCTATCGGAAAGATATCTTATAAGCTACTAGAATTCCCACTTATAAACTCCCGAAACTTTCTGGTTATGCAATCAGGTGTTGGGGATACAGGGGACACAAAATATATCACCCAAACTAACAATACCTAGATCCAGCTGTATCCATCCTTCAACACATAACCAAGAAACCTTCGGAAATCGTTTACCTCAACCTTCGAAAAGCATCCGTTATACGAGTTATGGCAATACTCCCGCACTCGCCTCAGTACTCGGCTATCAGGGTTATCTCACCAACAACTGTACAAAAGAGATTTTCGATGTCAGCGAAACTCAGGTATTCCAAAACTGTAACGATAAAATTGTGACGACAACACCTCGGAGCTCAACTCCCCGGGACACTGCCACAACCCCTAAATGTCAGGAGGCACCAAGAACAATGTTCTCGTCACAAAACCATCGTAACGATTCTAAGATACCCGCGTGATCCTAAAAAAAATTAGTGAAATTTTAGGGGAGGAGAGTCAAAACTCTACGTCAGGAGGCCTCACCAGAGCAACGAAGGGACTGGGGAGTAAAAAGAATCCTACTCTCCGATATATATAATCCTAAGACTCAAAACATTTTTCTAGACTCAACAGCGCCAGCGATTCGATCAAGCAGGGGGGCTCCTAAGTCGGGGAAGGCTCTGATTACCAACTTGTAACGCCCTCGATGCGGCTATATCTCCCACGTGTCGAAGCACGACTTAGAGGCATAACCGCATTGAAAGCAATGTCGCAAGTGAGGTAATCTTCACACAACCCATGTAATACATAAGGGAAAGAGATACATAGTTGGCTTACAATCGCCACTTCACGCAATACATGAGTAAAGAATTACATCAAACAGATACAATCAAGGTCCGACTACGGAACCAAAATAAAAGAAGACTACCCCAAATGCTACACAGATCCCCGATCGACCCCAACTGGGCTCCACTACTGATCATCAGGAAAAGACACATAATAACGACCACGTTCCTCATCGAACTCCCACTTGAGCTCGGTTGCGTCATCTGCACTGGCATCGTTGGCACCTGCAACTGTTATGGTAGAATCTGTGAGTCACGGGGACTCAGCAATCTCACACCCGCGAGATCAAGACTATTTAAGCTTAAAGGTAGGATGGGGTTGTGAGGTGGAGCTGCAGCAAGCGACTAGCATATATGGTGGCTACAATCGCAAAAGAGAGCGAGAAGAGAAGCAAAGCACGGTCGTGAAGCTAGAAGTGATCAAGAAGTGATCCTAGAACAACCTACGTCAAGCATAACTCCAACACCGTGTTCACTTCCCAGACTCCGCCGAGAAGAGACCATCACGGTTACACACGCGGTTGATGTGTTTTAATTAAGGTCAACTTCGGGTTTTCTACAACCGGACATCAACAAATTCCCATCTGCCTCATAACCGCGGGCACGGCTTTTGAAAGATAATACCCTGCAGGGGTGTCCCAACTTAGCCCATTATAAGCTCTCACGGTCAACGAAGGATATTCCTTCTACCGGGAAGACCCGATCAGTCTCGGAATCCCGGTTTACAAGACATTTCGACAATGGTAAAACAAGACCAGCAAAGCCGCCCGAATGTGCCGACAAATCCCGATAGGAGCTGCACATATCTCGTTCTCAGGGCACACCGGATGAACACTACGTACGGCAACCGAAGATACCCCAAGTTGCCTAGGGGCGGCACCGCAAGTGGCTCTAGTTTGGACCAACACCCGAAGGAGCACCGGCCCGGGGGTTAAAATAAAGATGACCCTTGAGTCTGCAGAACCCAAGGGAAAAAGGCTTAGGTGGCAAATGGTAAAACCAAGGTTGGGCCTTGCTGGAGGAGTCTTATTCAAAGCGAACTGTCAAGGGGGTCCCATAAATCACCCAACCGTGTAAGGAACGCAAAATCCGGGAACATAATACCGATATGAAGGAAACTAGGGCGGCAAGAGTGGAACAAAACACCAGGCATAAGGCCGAGCCTTCCACCCTTTACCAAGTATATAGATGCTTTAATTAAACAAGATATATTGTGATATCCCAACAAGTAAACATGTTCCAACAAGGAACAACATCTCCATGTTCCAACAAGGAACAAACTTCATCTTCACCTGCAACTAACAACGCTATAAGAGGGGCTGAGCAAAGCGGTAACAGAGCCAAACAACGGTTTGCTAGGAAAGGATGGTTAGGGGCTTGACATGGCAATATGGGAGGCATGATAAGCAAGTGCTAGGCATCGTAGCATAGGCATAGCAAAAGAGCGAGCAACTAGCAAGCAAACATAGAAGTGATTTCGAGGGTATGGTCATCTTGCCTGAGATCCCGCAAGGAAGAAGAACGAGTCCATGAAGAAGACAAACAGACGTAGTCGAAAGAATCCCCACAACTCCGGAACGAAACCGAAGCTAACGAGAGAAACAACCCGGAAAGAAACAAACAACATAGTAAACAACCATCACATAAACATGGCATGATGCACAACCAAGTATGATGCATGTCCGATTTAAATAGCATGGCATGGCAAAGTGCAACCAAGCAATACTACAAGTTAAGTGGAGCTCAATATGCATCGGGATACATATTGACAAAACACCACATTCTATTATTTGGTTCGATCTCGTTTATGTACCCAACAATATTAAATGTTGGTAAACATGGCAAGAGGTGGAGCATAAGTAAACTAACTATTTAGTCAAGTTTAAATGAGGCCGGAAACAACAAACCAATTCCAGGAAATCCCCATATGTCATTTAGCAATTTAATGCAAACACAGTTTTAACCATTTAGATGTTGTTAACATGATGCGGATGACATAATCAAGGTTTATGCAATTTTTATGCAAAAGTTGACATCTAATATGATAGGGAGCATTTGGTCACCATGGCGGAACAAAAGGGGTTCCTCGGCAACGATAAAGAAAATGGTGCCACGGCAACATTCGGGTCCCGGTAACTCGATTGAGATACCGATGCAAGAGAGAAGTGTGCGGATGTGTGGAACACGCAAGAGATGGGGAGTGATCCCGGATACCGGGTGTCCCACATGACGGTGGCATGGCAAACGAGGAATGCGCAAAGACAATTCGATCACGGTGCAAAACTCGAGCATCTCATACAACACACATGCACTCATCCACAGGTAATCGTCTCGGCGTTATACCTTTGAAGCATGCATCTTCGAAACGAGTCGAGTTCGTAGTGGAAGTAGACGTTCTCGCGGCGGTAGTGGAAGTAGTGGCACACGGCGACGGTAGTTGTACACGGGTCTTCGGTGATGGTTGTGCTACATGTTCTGTAGACGTTCGGGCGGCGATAGTGGTACACGTCTCGACGAGGTACTTGGCGCATCGTAGGTCCTCGGGGTCATTGTTGGACTTGACGTAACCCACGGCGGCGGAGAGATACGAGTCGGCGGTAGTCGTTCGGGCGGAGAGCGTCATCGAACTTGGCGGGCATCGTGTAGTCGTACACTTTGAGGGCTTGAGCAGGGCCTTGGTCAACGCGGCAGGTTTTGGCGAAGCTCGATGTGGCTTGTTCTGCTGGTCCTCTCCTCTGCGAGGTGACGGATCGAAGGCGTCGGGTAGGTAGGGGAACTCCGGCGCAGAACGCAGCGAGGCAGGGGGTTGGGGGCGCGTCTCGTCCTCCTGCTTGAAGCAGAGGATGCAGGGGAAGCAGGGCGGCGATGACTGCTGGTGGTGGCGATGGGCTTGGGGAGGCGCCGGACTTTCTGGATCTCGCGGGGACGAGCAAGGCGCTGCGGCACCGACCTTGGCTCAAAGAAGGCCTCGCGGAGAAGACCCCAGGGAAGCAGGGAACAGGGCGACGATGGAAGGTGCTCCACTCCTCCTGGTGCTCCTCCGGCGAGGAGAGTTGGCGGTGGGGACGAGGGGTCGCGACGGCGGTGGCGAGGCAGAGAGGAACGGGACGAGGGCGCGGCGCTGCGGGATCGAGCAAGAGGCTCTCGCTCCTCTCAGGCGGCGCGAGCGGGGGAAGGAGGGAGAGACCAGGGGATCGAGAGGAGGGGGTCGGGGCTAGGGTTAGATAGGCGCTAGAGTTGGGCCTTGGCTGGATCTTGGGCCGGCCGGCCTGAGGCTGCAGCTGGGCTTGCTCCTCTCTCCCTCTTATTCTCATTTTCTTTAGCAAAAAACAAATTAGAGAGAAGAAAAAGAAAGAGAGGGTTAAGGAAACAATTTGCGCACGGGGGTAATTTTCCCAGACTCACAAAAATGTGCTTGTCCCAAGAAAATAGAAGTGAGCATGATTGCAAGATTTAAATTCAAACTCATTTGATTTAAATTCAAATGATTTGAATAGGAAGTGAGGGTTGGGAAGGTCCAAAATGCTCGGATTTTGGTGGAGCTCCGGAATATGATAAAGAATATATGGCAAGGTTGGAAACCAAGAATTAAGATAACAAAGGCATTGGGATAATATGCAAGTGTGTTATGGTGATTTCCAAATTAAAGAAATATTTAATATAGCTCCCAAATATTGGGACAATATGTTATAAAGAGAAGTCACCCTTCCCTCGATTTAAATAGATCAACCATCTATGAAATTTGTTAGTTGAGTTGAGATGCAAAGGTTAATGACATGATGGCATGATGACATGATGCAATGCAAAAATAAAAGAGCAAGCACAAAAGAAACACACGGCGAAACTCGGAATAGCTGGAAGTCTTCTCGAGCATCGGTCTCGGGGCGTTACAGTTGGAAACGCTTGCTTTGAACCACAAGTGATTCTCTAGGACGGGCCATCCATTGTCGATCTGGAGACCAACGCAGGACTGATCATCCAGGCTGAAGCGGCCTACTATATCAGTACTAGGGTAGGGAACCACCCAAATATCTGAGGTATAGACACAGTTGCTTCTCATAAATGGTACTAGTAACGTTGTGTCAAAAGCAGTTGGATCGCCTTTCACCATCATCGGATAGTTTTGTCCAAGGAAGAGCGAGTTTTCTCCAAGACTATCAATTCTATGCCAGTGAGAAGGAGTTGGTGCCAGCACACTAGTATCCATCCCGAATACCATGCAACGGGTGTTGGAATAGGTCCGGAGAGTGCGACCATGGGAGACACCTGCTTCCTTAGCAGTAACATCATCAGTGGGCTATATACACACAAGAAGAGGTGATCCATCGGAATTAGTTGCCAGGCGCCACAGAGTATATGGGCGCTGCTCGTGATCATCACCATCGGCATCTCCCCCTTGGTTATAAACTTTTTCAAGTATAGGTGGTGGGATGTTCATAGGACCTTGGAAACACAAGAAGAAGGTTAATTAGTAAAGGAAAACTTGCTAACCCGCATGCATGTGGATGAAACAATTATAATTACGGTGGAAGACAAACGTACCGAAACTACGAGGATCCCATGCAAAAACAGTGCCACGAGTGGTGGCAGCAAACACAAGGCCCTCGTATTGAATTGCATCACAGTACTCATCCGTGTACAGAAACTGATTTTTGAGCAATATCCATCGAGTCAAACCATCAAGGACGGCAACAAGCTTGTCGAAGATAGCAACAACTTCATAGTTGTCGTAATTCCAAGAGCGGTTGGGAACTCGACAAATTGCTATCTTCCGTAGAAGACAGTCACCATGATCGTATTTGAACATGCGTACAATACCGGTGTGCTCAACCTTTGGGCAGTGTGCTGAGATTTTTGGAAGTGGAACCCGGTCACGAGTGTACACATTCACAAGTTCCCACTCGCAGTTGGACCCAATGTAAACAACCCAATCTCCATTTGCGCCCGCCCAAGCCTTGCCCTCAAGTGATGGCATCTTAACATCATACGTATCATTATCAAGCGGCATCAACTTGCACAAGGCGAGGCCTCTGTCGTGCCGGCGCCAGTTGTAACGCCCCAGATGTAACTTGCCATATTTGTAATCCAACTCTTGCCATTTCCGGCTATGTGTTATGATATTCCCTCCGTGGTTGGGTTCTCTCCGTTTTGCATTTTGGTCATGTCATGCATTTCATATCATGTCATCATGTGCATCGCATTCGCATACGTGTTCGTCTCATAGATCCGAGCATCTTTCCCGTTGTCTGTTTTGCAATCCGGCGCTCCTATGTCTCCCGGCGTCCCCTTTTACATTTCTTCGTGAGCGGGTATTAAACATTCTCGGAATGGACCGAGGTTTGACATGTGGCCTCGGTATAGCACCGGTAGACCGCCTGTCAAGTTTCGGGTCAATCGGAGTTCGTTTGGTACTCCAACGGTTAACCGGGTAACCGTGAAGGCCTTGTGCGTGTTGCAGCCCAACACCCCTTCAAAACAGCCCAATAACCCATCTAAGACACTCCCATGTCCTCCGCCGTTCGATCATGATCGCGTGGCCGAAAACCGCACTCCATTTGGAGCTTCCTAGCCCCTTCTACCTATAAATATGCCCTCTCCCCCGAAATCCCGGGTCAATTCCACCCTAAACCTAGTCCATTTCTTCCTCCCGCCGCCGGACGTGTCCGTCCCGGACCGGACGCGTCCACCGGCCGCGTCACACCGCCCAACCGCAGGCCGCCACGTCAACGCCGCCCCGCCCGCAGCCAACCGCGCGACGCCACGCGTTCCGCGCGCCGCCCCACTTCGCCGTCGGGCCCGCGGGGCCCGAAGTCGGCCCGCCCGAGCCGCGCCGGGCCCGAGCGCGCCCCGCCTGCTCCGCCGCCTCGCCGCCCGGTTCCCGCTCCGCCGTCCCGCGCCGTCCTCGCCGGAACGCCGCCGCCGCGCCGGAGTAACGCCGCCGCTGCGCCGGAGTCGCGCCACCCGCGGGCGTCCCGCGCCGCGCCGCCGTTCCCCGCCGCCGTCGCCGCGCCGTCCTCGCCCCCGTCGCCTTCCCCGCCGCAGCCGCTCCTCGCCGCCGTCGCCGCCGTCGCCGGAGACCGCCTCGGGCCGCGTGCCGCCGGATCTCAGATCTAGGGTTCTTCCCCCTCTCGTTTTATTTCTAAGTCCTTTGATTTTGCATCAACATCACATGTTCGACATGCCATAACTTTGCATCCGTAGCTCCGTTTCACGCGTATAATATGTCAAATTGTTCGCCTCGAAGAGTAAATCATTTTGTTCCATTGCACCATTTTCATTTGAGGTCACCTTGATGCCCGAAATGCTGTTAGAAGAGGGCTATTTGGTGTTAGTTGCTGGATCTTATCTGAACATGCACTTTTGTCATTTTTGCCATGTTTAATGTGTACCTCCTATGAAGTTGTGTCCTACATGAGTTTTGTAATATGGCATGTTACCTATCCAGAGGATTTTGCCATGTATTTTGGTGATCTATGTGGTGACTAGCACAAGCATGCAAACTAGGTATCTTGATGTTGCTGATTTCAGAGACTTAGTGATTTCACTAAGTCCCTGACTGCGGTTATTTTCATGCCATGTTTTCATGTTGTTTCTGAGAGATATATGCATAATTTGAGCATGATCAGTAAGGGAGTTTTGAACTTGAGTATTTTCTTAATCCATCCATGCCTTTGTTTGCAATTATGGAGTGCCATAGCTTCAGTGAATCGAGCTCTACTTTTGCTTCAAATTGTTGCTGGCAGATTGTTTACATGTTATTCGATTTTGCCAAGCTTGGTGTAGTTGATCCTTGCATGTTATGATGTTATTCTTGCCATGTATTGTTACTATGCCATGTCTTCTTGATGTATGTATGCTTAGTCTATCTTGCAATGCTCTGTAGTGAGTGCGTCGAGCTCACGATCATGCCTAGTCGTTATTAGTTTCTGCCATGTCCAGTTTTCTACTAAGTCTGAAACCTGTAACGAAACTTGCTTATTTGACATGGGTGTAATCATATTTTCTGATCCTTTTTGGCTTACGGTCAGTAAGAGACTTTTGTCAAGTGCTATGTGTAGATTCATTCCTTGCCTTACTTTGCTATGTTCTGGACCTGTAGCATGTTGTTTCGTTGCTATGAACATGTCATCCTGATGTTAGTTTCTGCTTTGTTGATATTTTCACCAAGTCTGTGAACTTGTTATCGTTTGCACTTTTGCCATGCTTGTTTAGACCTGTTATGATGTGAATTAGCCGTATCTCAGTGTTTATCTTTTATCGTGCATCTTGTGTAGATTACTGTCATATGATTTGTTGATATGTTTGGGCGCAGTAGCTTAATTCCTCGTTGCTTGGTAAGTAGCATCATGCTGTTTATGGCAGATTCGTGTCATTCTTGTATTGCTTGCCATTTGCAAACCGTGCATCCGATTCCGGTGAACTTTATATCGATTTCAACCGAAATCACCTCACCTATCCAGTGGCATGCTTGGTTTGCCAACATTATGCCTTGTTCATCCTTGTCCTTCCGGAGCATGCATACGCATTGCATATCACCTCTCGCATGTCATTGCCATGTTTTGCATCATATTGCTTGCGCATTGCATCGTGGTTGATATTGGTTCCTTTGCTTGTTCTCTTGTCTTGGGTAGAGCCGGGAGACGAGTACGTGAACAAGGATTACGTTGAGAACGCTTACGAGGACCAAGCTTTCGACAACTCTGAGACTCTTGCAGGCAAGATGATCATACCCTCGAAATCACTTCTATCTTTGCTTGCTAGATTGCTCGCTCTTTTGCTATGCCCATGCTGCGATACCTACCACTTGCTATATCATGCCTCCTATATTGCCTTGTCAGCCCCTAACCATCCATGTCCTAGCAAACCGTTGTTTGGCTATGTTACTGCTTTGCTCAGCCCCTCTTATAGCGTTGCTAGTTGCAGGTGAAGATGAAGTTTGTTCCTTGTTGGAACATGGTTTTTTGTTGTTCCTTGTTGGAACATGTTTACTTGTTGGGATATCACAATACCTCTTATTTAATTAATGCATCTATATACTTGGTAAAGGGTGGAAGGCTCGGCCTTATGCCTGGTGTTTTGTTCCACTCTTGCCACCCTAGTTTTCCGTCATACTGGTGTTATGTTCCCGGAGTTTGCGTTCCTTACATGGTTGGGTGATTTATGGGACCCCCTTGACAGTTCGCTTTGAATGAGACTTTTCCAGCAAGGCCCAACATTGGTTTTACCATTTGCCACCTAGCCTTTTTCCCTTGGGTTCTGCAGACTCAAGGGTCATCTTTATTTTAACCCCCCCGGGCCAGTTCTCCTTCGATTGCTGGTCCAACTAGAGCCACTTGCGGTGCCGCCCTAAGGCAACTTGGGGTATCTTCGGTTGCCGTACGTAGTGTTCATCTGGATGTGCCCTGAGACCGAGATATGTGCAGCTCCTATCAGGATTTGTCGGCACAATCGGGCGGCTTTGCTGGACTTGTTTTGTTGCTGTCGAAATGTCTTGTAGTCCGGGATTCCGAGATTGATCGGGTCTTCCCGGTAGAAGGAATATCCTTCGTTGACCGTGAGAGCTTATAATGGGCTAAGTTGGGACACCCCTGCAGGGTATTATCTTTCGAAAGCCGTGCCCGCGGTTATGAGGCAGATGGGAATTTGTTGATGTCCGGTTGTAGAAAACCCGAAGTTGACCTTAACTAAAACACATCAACCGCGTGTGTAACCGTGATGGTCTCTTCTCGGCGTGGTCCGGGAAGTGAACACGGTTGTTGGAGTTATGTCTGACGTAGGTTGTTTGAGGATCACTTCTTGATCACTTCTAGCTTCACGACCGTGCTTTGCCTTCTCTTCTCGCTCTCTTTTGCGCTGTAGCCACCATATGCTAGTCGCTTGCTGCAGTTCCACCTCACAAACCCCCTTTCCCACCTTTAAGCTTAAATAGTCTTGATCTCGCGGGTGTGAGATTGCTGAGTCCCCATGACTCACAGATATTATCACCACAGTTGCAGGTACCAACGATGCCAGTGCAGTTGACGCGATCGAGCTCACTTGGGAGTTCGACGAGGAACGTGGCCGTTACTATGTTTCTTTTCCAGATGATCAGTAGTGGAGCCCAGTTGGGTGATCCGGGGATCTGTTTAGCTTTTGGGGTAGTCTTCTTTCATTTTGGTACCGTAGTCGGACCTTGAGTGTAATCTGTATGATGGATGTTATTTATGTACTTGTGTGAAGTGGCGATTGTAAGCCAACTATGTATCTTTCCCCTTTATTTATTACATGGATTGTGTGAAGATTACCTCACTTGCGACATTGCTTTCAATGCGGTTATGCCTCTAAGTCGTGCCTCGACACGTGGGAGATATAGCCGCATCGAGGGCGTTACAAGTTGGTATCAGAGCCTTTCCCCGACCTTAGGAGCCCCCACTATTTGATCGTCTTTAGTGGCCGAGTTGTGTCTAGAAAAATGTTTTGAGTCATTTAGGAATTATATATCGGAGAGTTAGGAATTCTTTTTACTTCCCAGTCCCTTCGACCTTTTGGTAAGGCTTCCTGACGTAGATTTTTGACTCTTCTTTTCTCAAATTTCACTAAATTTTTTTTAGGATCACGCGGGTATATTACAATCGTTCCGATGGTTTTATGATGACAACATTGTCTTGGTTGCCTCCTGACATTTAGGGGTTGTGGCAGTGTCCCGGGGAGTTGAGCTCCGAGGTGTTGTCGTCATAATTTTATCGTTGCGGTTTTGGTTTACCTGAGTTTAGTACGCTGACATCGAAAATCTCTTTTGTACAGTTGTTGGTGAGATAACCCTGATAGCCCAGTACTGTGGCGAGTGCAGGGTTATTGCCATGACTTGTATAACGGATGCTTTTCGAAGGTTGAGGTAGACGATTTCTGAAGGCTTCTTGGTTATGTGTTGAAGGATGGATACAGCTGGTTGTAGGATTTGCTAGTTTGGGTGAGATATTATGCTTCCCCTGTATCCCCAACACCTGATTGCATAACCAGAAAGTTTCGGGAGTTTATAAGTGGGAATTCTTGTAGCTCTAGTATTTCTTCCGCAGATATTTGGTTTGTGATTGGGTAATCCTTACCAAGTATTTGTTCACATTCGTACCTTGTTGATTTTATTCCTTACCATGTTCTAAGTGGCTTCTCAATTTTGGAAGTGTGATGAATTACATTGGAATTCATTCATTCATTCTTGTTCGAATGTTAATTGTGAAGACTATATGTTGCAATTTCGTTCCTTTGATTCAGCTTCAATATATCTCTGTCAAGATGCTAATGGATGTCACCCTCTTCAGGATGGCTCCACCAACGCGTCAGAATCCAGAACGCAATGAAGGGAATCAGGCTAACCCTCCGCCACCACCTCCGCCTCCGGAAGCTTGGCAGGCCTTGATGACTGCCACAAATGCCAATGCTCAGATTCTGATTCAGCTCTTGCAAGATCGCAACCAAGGGCAAGCTAATCAAGAGAATCAAGGCCAAGGCAACAATCAGCCGCACTTCGCTTCACTGAACCAGTTCCTTGCTAATCAGCCAAAGACCTTCAGCTACTGTGTCGAGGCCACAGACGCCGATGATTGGCTCGTGGACATCAGCAAGCATTTCGAATGCAGCAATGTGAGACCTGAGGACTTTGTCAAGTTTGCCTCTTTTCAACTCAAAGATCAAGCTGCTGAGTGGTTCCAGCAATACAAAGATTCCAGAGGAGGTCGTGTGATCACTTGGGATGATTTCCGTCGTGACTTCAAAGCACACCACATTCCAGAAAGTGTTGTTGAGCTTAAGCGTGAGGAATTCCGCAATCTCAAGCAAGGCAACATGTCTGTCTATCAATACAACACTCAGTTCCAGAAGCTCTCTCGTTTTGCAAGGCAAGACATTCCTGATGAGAAGAGTATGATCTACCAGTTCAGGCGTGGTCTCAGAGAAGATCTGCAACTTGCTCTCGTGCTTTTCGAGCCATTAAAGTATGATGAATTCTACAACATGGCGCTGAAACAAGAAGCTGCTCAGCTCAAGTGTGAGGCATCTAAGAAGAGAGTCAGAGACGCAGTTCAGTCTTCTTCTTCCTCACTTGTGGCAGCTAAGCAACAGAAGTTCTGGTTGCCTCCTCCTCCTCCGTTCCGTCAGCCTTATCAGCAGAAGAACTCAAGTAGCCGTGGATCTTCCCACCCACCCAACCCTGGCTATCAGAACAAGTCTCAGAACCAAACTCCAAGGCCAAGTGCTCCTTATCATCGTCCACTCTCAGAGGTGACTTGTAACAAATGCCAGTAGAAGGGTCACTATGCGAACAAGTGCTTCAACCAGAGGCGCCTTCCGCCTCCTCCTCCTGTGAAATCTTCCAGCAATGCAGTGGTCAAGCATAATCCTAAGCATGCCAAGGTGAACATGTTGAATGCAGCTCAAGCAGAGGATTCTTCTGAAGTGATCATGGGTAATCTTCCTGTTAATGATATTCCCGCAAAAGTCTTATTTGATACTGGTGCATCGCTTTCTTTCATTTCGAGACCTTTTGTTGCTAAGCATGAGTTTGTGACCGAAAAGATTCCTATTCCGTTGAAGATTGTGTCCCCGGGCAAGCAAATGACATCTAATGTTTGTATCCCGGATGTTTCTATCAAGATGGGCGACTATAAATTCTTGTCTAAACCAATTGTTCTTGGTGACTCTGATATTGATCTCATTCTCGGGATGGACTGGCTTTCTAAGCACAAGGCTCAGCTTGAGTGTGCTGCCAGGGAAATCAAATTGACTCACTCTTCTAACGATGTGATCATCTATGCTTCTCGTGATGATACCATTCGGTTGTTTTCTCTCAATGAGAATGATGAATTGGAGGCTATCTCTCAGATTCCAGTCGTTTGTGAGTACCAAGATGTTTTTCCAGAAGAGCTTCCGGGTATGCCTCCCTGCAGGCCAGTTGAATTCGTGATTGATCTCGAGCCTGGCACAGAACCCGTTTGCAAGCGTCCTTACAAACTTGGACCAGATGAGCTCAAGGAATTGAAGATTCAACTCGATAAACAAGAGCGTCTGGGTCTGATCAGACCGAGTTCTTCTCCTTGGGGTTGTGGTGTTCTTTTTGTCAAGAAGAAGGATGGCACGGACCGACTTTGCGTCGATTACCGTCCATTGAACAAGAAGACTATCAAGAACAAGTACCCACTTCCCAACATCAATGAGCTATTTGAGCAACTTAAAGGTGCTAAGGTGTTCTCCAAGCTTGACCTTCGTATGGGTTATCATCAGATTCGCATTCGTGAAGAAGATATTCCCAAGACAGCATTCAGAACAAGCTTTGGTTCTTATGAATATACTGTCATGTCATTCGGCCTTGTCAATGCTCCTCCATATTTCACTCGCTTGATGAATTTCATCTTCAACCCCTACATCAACGAATTTGTCTTGGTCTATCTCGATGATATTTTGGTCTTCTCCAAGAATAAGAAGGATCATGCCAAACATTTGTGATTGGTGCTCGACAAGCTCAGAGAGTATCAATTATATGCGAAGTTCTCCAAATGTGAATTCTGGCTTGATGAAGTTCTTTATCTTGGTCATATCATCTCTGCCAAGGGCATCGCTGTTAATCCAGAGAGGGTGGCTGCAGTTTTGAATTGGAATCCTCCTCAGAATGTCAAGCAGCTTCGCAGTTTTCTTGGACTTGCAAGCTATTGCAGAAGATTCGTTGAGAATTTCTCAAAGATTGCAAAGCCTCTTTCCAACCTCCTCCAGAAGCATGTGAAATATGTCTGGTCTCCTGAGTGTGACGTTGCTTTCAACACTCTCAAAGAGAAACTCGTCACTGCTCCAGTTTTGACTCCTCCTGACGAATCCAAGCCTTATGAAGTATTCTGTGATGCTTCTCTTCAGGGCCTCGGTGCTGTGTTAATGCAAGAGAAGAAGGTTGTTGCCTATACCTCTCGCCAGTTGAAGCCCAATGAAAGGAACTACCCCACTCACGATCTTGAGTTGGCGGCAGTTGTCCACGCTCTAATAACATGGAGACATCTCTTGTTGAAGTGGACATTTTCACCGATCACAAGAGTCTCAAGTATATCTTCACTCAGCCTCATCTCAACCTCAGGCAAACTCGATGGGTCGAAATGATTCAAGAGTATAATCCGAGTATTGAGTACACTCTAGGAAAGGCTAATGTGATTGCAGACGCTTTGAGCAGGAAGGCTTACTGCAACAGCTTAATCCTCAAGCCCTTTCAACCGGATCTTTGTGAAGCTTTCCGCAAGTTGAACCTCCAAGTTGTCCCTCAAGGTTTGCTGGCCAACCTCATCGTCTCTCCTACCTTGGAAGATCAAATTCGTGAGGCACAACTGTTGGATACCATGGTGAAGAAGGTGAAACGTGGTATTGACAAGGGCATTTCCAAATACAAGTGCTATCGAGTTGATGACAGAGATACTCTTTTCTTCGAGGACCGGATCGTGGTTCCTAAGGGTGATCTTCGTAAAGTCATTATGAACGAAGCGCACAACTCTCTCCTGTCTATTCATCCTGGAAGTACAAAGATGTACCATGACCTCAAGCAGTCGTATTGGTGGACTCGAATGAAGCGTGAGATCGCTCAATTCGTGAATGAGTGTGATGTCTGCAAAAGGGTGAAAGCAGAACACCAACGACCAGCTGGTCTTCTCCAACCTCTTGCTATTCCCGAATGGAAGTTTGATCATATCGAAATGGACTTCGTGACTGGTTTTCCTAAGTCCAAGCGTGGAAATGATGCTATCTTCGTCGTCATTGACAAGCTCACCAAAGTGGCTCATTTTCTTCCTATCAAAGAGTCTATCACAGCAGCGCAGCTGGCAGAGCTCTACACCTCCAGAATTGTCTCTTTGCACGGCATTCCGCAATTGATCTCTTCAGACCGTGGCAGCATCTTTACCTCCAAATTTTGGGACTCTTTTCAGACGGCCATGGGAACCAATATTATATTCAGCACAGCTTTCCACCCTCAGACTAGTGGACAAGTCGAGCGTGTCAACCAAATTCTTGAAGATATGCTCAGAGCCTGTGTTATCTCTTTCGGCATGAAGTGGGAGGATTGTCTTCCCTATGCTGAGTTCTCTTACAACAACAGCTTTCAAGCCAGCTCGGGCAAAGCCCCATTCGAGATTCTCTATGGCAGGAAGTGCCGTACTCCTCTCAACTGGTCTGAAACCGGTGAACGTCAATTGCTCGGCAATGATTTGATCTCAGAGGCTGAGGCCATGTGCAAGGTGATTCGTGAGAACCTCAAAGCCACGCAATCGCGCCAGAAGAGCTTTTACGATAGCAAACACCGAGATGTGGCATTCGAGATCGGAGACCATGTCTACCTCCGCGTCTCTCCAATGAAAGGGACTCGTCGCTTCGGTATCAAGGGGAAACTTGCTCCGCGATACGTGGGCCCCTTCAAGATCATCGGCAAACGAGGCGATCTAGCCTATCAACTTGAGCTTCCCTCCAACTTTGCAAATGTGCACGATGTCTTCCACGTGTCACAGCTTCGCAAGTGCTTCAAGACGCCTGAGCGCACCATCAACTTCGAAGAGATTGATCTTCAAGAAGATTTGTCCTATCATGAGCACCCAGTTGCCATTCTTGACAAAACTGAGCGCAAGACTCGCAACAAGTCAATCAAATTCCTCAAAGTGAAATGGTCACATCACTCAGACCGAGAGGCCACCTGGGAGCGTGACGACCACCTACGTTCTGAGTATCCGGAGTTCTTTCAGTCCTAGATCTCGGGACGAGATCCTCTTGTAGTGGTGGCGTGTTGTAACGCCCCAGATGTAACTTGCCATATTTGTAATCCAACTCTTGCCATTTCCGGCTATGTGTTATGATATTCCCTCCGTGGTTGGGTTCTCTCCGTTTTGCATTTTGGTCATGTCATGCATTTCATATCATGTCATCATGTGCATCGCATTCGCATACGTGTTCGTCTCATAGATCCGAGCATCTTTCCCGTTGTCTGTTTTGCAATCCGGCGCTCCTATGTCTCCCGGCGTCCCCTTTTACATTTCTTCGTGAGCGGGTATTAAACATTCTCGGAATGGACCGAGGTTTGACATGTGGCCTCGGTATAGCACCGGTAGACCGCCTGTCAAGTTTCGGGTCAATCGGAGTTCGTTTGGTACTCCAACGGTTAACCGGGTAACCGTGAAGGCCTTGTGCGTGTTGCAGCCCAACACCCCTTCAAAACAGCCCAATAACCCATCTAAGACACTCCCATGTCCTCCGCCGTTCGATCATGATCGCGTGGCCGAAAACCGCACTCCATTTGGAGCTTCCTAGCCCCTTCTACCTATAAATATGCCCTCTCCCCCGAAATCCCGGGTCAATTCCACCCTAAACCTAGTCCATTTCTTCCTCCCGCCGCCGGACGTGTCCGTCCCGGACCGGACGCGTCCACCGGCCGCGTCACACCGCCCAACCGCAGGCCGCCACGTCAACGCCGCCCCGCCCGCAGCCAACCGCGCGACGCCACGCGTTCCGCGCGCCGCCCCACTTCGCCGTCGGGCCCGCGGGGCCCGAAGTCGGCCCGCCCGAGCCGCGCCGGGCCCGAGCGCGCCCCGCCTGCTCCGCCGCCTCGCCGCCCGGTTCCCGCTCCGCCGTCCCGCGCCGTCCTCGCCGGAACGCCGCCGCCGCGCCGGAGTAACGCCGCCGCTGCGCCGGAGTCGCGCCACCCGCGGGCGTCCCGCGCCGCGCCGCCGTTCCCCGCCGCCGTCGCCGCGCCGTCCTCGCCCCCGTCGCCTTCCCCGCCGCAGCCGCTCCTCGCCGCCGTCGCCGCCGTCGCCGGAGACCGCCTCGGGCCGCGTGCCGCCGGATCTCAGATCTAGGGTTCTTCCCCCTCTCGTTTTATTTCTAAGTCCTTTGATTTTGCATCAACATCACATGTTCGACATGCCATAACTTTGCATCCGTAGCTCCGTTTCACGCGTATAATATGTCAAATTGTTCGCCTCGAAGAGTAAATCATTTTGTTCCATTGCACCATTTTCATTTGAGGTCACCTTGATGCCCGAAATGCTGTTAGAAGAGGGCTATTTGGTGTTAGTTGCTGGATCTTATCTGAACATGCACTTTTGTCATTTTTGCCATGTTTAATGTGTACCTCCTATGAAGTTGTGTCCTACATGAGTTTTGTAATATGCCATGTTACCTATCCAGAGGATTTTGCCATGTATTTTGGTGATCTATGTGGTGACTAGCACAAGCATGCAAACTAGGTATCTTGATGTTGCTGATTTCAGAGACTTAGTGATTTCACTAAGTCCCTGACTGCGGTTATTTTCATGCCATGTTTTCATGTTGTTTCTGAGAGATATATGCATAATTTGAGCATGATCAGTAAGGGAGTTTTGAACTTGAGTATTTTCTTAATCCATCCATGCCTTTGTTTGCAATTATGGAGTGCCATAGCTTCAGTGAATCGAGCTCTACTTTTGCTTCAAATTGTTGCTGGCAGATTGTTTACATGTTATTCGATTTTGCCAAGCTTGGTGTAGTTGATCCTTGCATGTTATGATGTTATTCTTGCCATGTATTGTTACTATGCCATGTCTTCTTGATGTATGTATGCTTAGTCTATCTTGCAATGCTCTGTAGTGAGTGCGTCGAGCTCACGATCATGCCTAGTCGTTATTAGTTTCTGCCATGTCCAGTTTTCTACTAAGTCTGAAACCTGTAACGAAACTTGCTTATTTGACATGGGTGTAATCATATTTTCTGATCCTTTTTGGCTTACGGTCAGTAAGAGACTTTTGTCAAGTGCTATGTGTAGATTCATTCCTTGCCTTACTTTGCTATGTTCTGGACCTGTAGCATGTTGTTTCGTTGCTATGAACATGTCATCCTGATGTTAGTTTCTGCTTTGTTGATATTTTCACCAAGTCTGTGAACTTGTTATCGTTTGCACTTTTGCCATGCTTGTTTAGACCTGTTATGATGTGAATTAGCCGTATCTCAGTGTTCATCTTTTATCGTGCATCTTGTGTAGATTACTGTCATATGATTTGTTGATATGTTTGGGTGCAGTAGCTTAATTCCTCGTTGCTTGGTAAGTAGCATCATGCTGTTTATGGCAGATTCGTGTCATTCTTGTATTGCTTGCCATTTGCAAACCGTGCATCCGATTCCGGTGAACTTTATATCGATTTCAACCGAAATCACCTCACCTATCCAGTGGCATGCTTGGTTTGCCAACATTATGCCTTGTTCATCCTTGTCCTTCCGGAGCATGCATACGCATTGCATATCACCTCTCGCATGTCATTGCCATGTTTTGCATCATATTGCTTGCGCATTGCATCGTGGTTGATATTGGTTCCTTTGCTTGTTCTCTTGTCTTGGGTAGAGCCGGGAGACGAGTACGTGAACAAGGATTCCGTTGAGAACGCCTACGAGGACCAAGCTTTCGACAACTCTGAGACTCTTGCAGGCAAGATGATCATACCCTCGAAATCACTTCTATCTTTGCTTGCTAGATTGCTCGCTCTTTTGCTATGCCCATGCTGCGATACCTACCACTTGCTATATCATGCCTCCTATATTGCCTTGTCAGCCCCTAACCATCCATGTCCTAGCAAACCGTTGTTTGGCTATGTTACTGCTTTGCTCAGCCCCTCTTATAGCGTTGCTAGTTGCAGGTGAAGATGAAGTTTGTTCCTTGTTGGAACATGGTTTTTTGTTGTTCCTTGTTGGAACATGTTTACTTGTTGTGATATCACAATACCTCTTATTTAATTAATGCATCTATATACTTGGTAAAGGGTGGAAGGCTCGGCCTTATGCCTGGTGTTTTGTTCCACTCTTCCCACTCTAGTTTTCCGTCATACCGGTGTTATGTTCCCGAAGTTTGCGTTCCTTACATGGTTGGGTGATTTATGGGACCCCCTTGACAGTTCGCTTTGAATGAGACTTTTCCAGCAAGGCCCAACATTGGTTTTACCATTTGCCACCTAGCCCTTTTCCCTTGGGTTCTGCAGACTCAAGGGTCATCTTTATTTTAACCCCCCCGGGCCAGTTCTCCTTCGATTGCTGGTCCAACTAGAGCCACTTGCGGTGCCGCCCTAAGGCAACTTGGGTATCTTCGGTTGCCGTACATAGTGTTCATCTGGATGTGCCCTGAGACCGAGATATGTGCAGCTCCTATCAGGATTTGTCGGCACAATCGGGCGGCTTTGCTGGACTTGTTTTGTTGCTGTCGAAATGTCTTGTAGTCCGGGATTCCGAGATTGATCGGGTCTTCCCGGTAGAAGGAATATCCTTCGTTGACCGTGAGAGCTTATAATGGGCTAAGTTGGGACACCCCTGCAGGGTATTATCTTTCGAAAGCCGTGCCCGCGGTTATGAGGCAGATGGGAATTTGTTGATGTCCGGTTGTAGAAAACCCGAAGTTGACCTTAACTAAAACACATCAACCGCGTGTGTAACCGTGATGGTCTCTTCTCGGCGGGGTCCGGGAAGTGAACACGGTTGTTGGAGTTATGTCTGACGTAGGTTGTTTGAGGATCACTTCTTGATCACTTCTAGCTTCACGACCGTGCTTTGCCTTCTCTTCTCGCTCTCTTTTGCGCTGTAGCCACCATATGCTAGTCGCTTGCTGCAGTTCCACCTCACAAACCCCCTTTCCCACCTTTAAGCTTAAATAGTCTTGATCTCGCGGGTGTGAGATTGCTGAGTCCCCGTGACTCACAGATATTATCACCACAGTTGCAGGTACCAACGATGCCAGTGCAGTTGACGCGACCGAGCTCACTTGGGAGTTCGACGAGGAACGTGGCCGTTACTATGTTTCTTTTCCAGATGATCAGTAGTGGAGCCCAGTTGGGTGATCCGGGGATCTGTTTAGCTTTTGGGGTAGTCTTCTTTCATTTTTGTACCGTAGTCGGACCTTGAGTGTAATCTGTATGATGGATGTTATTTATGTACTTGTGTGAAGTGGCGATTGTAAGCCAACTATGTATCTTTCCCCTTTATTTATTACATGGATTGTGTGAAGATTACCTCACTTGCGACATTGCTTTCAATGCGGTTATGCCTCTAAGTCGTGCCTCGACACGTGGGAGATATAGCCGCATCGAGGGCGTTACACCAGTCATCAGGGTCACGGCGAAGAAGATAGGGGAGATCAAACCGCTCCTTGACTCTTGGGTTCCTTGTAATGATGTTATTAGTTGACTCGAGAATGGGCTTGAACGAACCTGCCATGCTAGCCGAGGTGATGACGTCGCACCGATCAATGAGTTCCTGCACCACGTCATCTTTCAGATCGGGGCAAGAATAACGGGGTCGTTTCCGGCCTATTTCCTCCATGGAGAAGACGATCAAACAATGGCAGAAGAAAGGGTGAAGGGCTGAAGGAAAATGGAGGAGGGAGAGGAAGAGCATGCGACAGCAATTCCAAATCGAGAGGGAAAGGCGAAGAGTCCATGGACGGTTGCGAGTTTGCCACGGTTCATGAAGAGGCGCCCTGACCTACATGTCCGTTCAGAAATACTCCTACTACTCGCCGTCGTCTCACTGATATGTTGGAACGGGACCACATGTCAACGAAACATGGTGTGTAATTTCTCGTGCAAAATGCGATCTGGCCGCGTTGGCCCGAGGTGCCGCATTAGTTATCAACCTTTATTTTTTTAATGGCGTGCCGATCAGTTTTGAAGCACGACTAACTGGTACTGTAGCAGAGAAAATATAAACTACTCTACTACTACTCCACCTCCAGTACTAGTAGTATAAAAAAGATATATAGGCTGGAGCTTCAGCGCTTTCTTGCTAAGGGCTGCCCACTTGCTTCTCACACTACCACCCTCTCTCCAGATCTAAAAAAGATGGCCCCTCTCTCCCTCCTCACCGGTGGTCACAGATCCGCCGGGGAAGAAAAGGACGTGCAGCGTTGACGCACTCGTTGTCGGCGAGCGAGGTCATGCACTGATGACAAGGCCGTCCTCTCAGACCTAGCGCCCGCGCGGGATGGCCTCCGTCCCCAAGCTCGCTGCCGTAGTGTGTGCGGAGGACGACGACCACGAGCGAAGCCACTTCCCGCCGACCCTCAGGTATGCTACCTCTTTTCGAACCATAACCTTGTTCTATTGCCCCATCTGCCACGTCGTTGCATGTGGATCTTTTTCCACTCCACCATCTTCCCAATTTGCTATCCTCTGCTCTGCTGGCCACGTAGACGAAAACCATAATTTGCACTATTAAAAGAAACCCTACTTCATGCAGACTAATCCATGTCTGGGTTGAATAAGGAAAGGAAGGGAGACTGTACTGTCCAAGAGAGTAGGCATCGAACCCGCATCTAGGTTGAAAAGGGGAAAATCAGTAGCTAAGGAACGAGTCTCGTGTCTCTTAGCTAAAGAAGGGTAGAAAGGCATGACAACGCAATAGAGAATGACCAGGTCGATCGGTTTGTTGTCCTCGCATAGGAAAAAGGTGGCTAAAGAGAACAAAAATGGGACGTAATCCACATATGCTGCCTGGATATTTGTTGCTCTGGCCAACCATACCTCCCTCACCACTCCGCGTCCGTGGAGGTACATCGTACTGGTGCGCCCACTGTCCGAATGGGCCTCCCATGCTCTTATTGCCACTTTTTTTGCTGTTAGTATAACGCCAGCAGTCAAGTCAAGCAATGCTACTGCTAAAGTGATGCCACATTTAACTAATGCTGCTCTCAGTCTAATGCCACCCATAAATTTAAGCAATGCCATTTAATGTCACTGGATTATTTCAGGGTTAGCTATTGATTATGGATGTATTAAAGATTTTTCACCTAAGGCATTCTAATGCTGTTGCACAGCAAGTATACCAATGATGAAACTTGTTACTACCTCTAGATTTTTGCACTGTTAATGCTTATAGATTACATACCTCACTTTCATGAGATAAGTTAATTTTTTTTGTACAGTGTCACCAAAATGCCAAGGCGTTGATGTCATTTTATTTTGGTTAAACTGCACAGACAATTATGAAGACAAGAGGAAAGGTCAAGAGTGGGCACCTCTTACCTCCGGGTGTTCTCTTGATTCGTTCGATCAAGTTTTTCTGTTTGATCGATTATCAAGATTGGGATAGCAATTTTTAAGGTCCCCCCGAGTTTGAAATGATATTTACCTTGGAGGTACATGGTTTGCAATTTTTTTATACTGTCATTAGTTAATAATGCTAGTTACCTTCAGAATTTTGTATTTGGTTTAATGCTCATGCACAACTAGTATGCCAATGCTGAAACTTGTTACCTTTACATTTTGTATTGTTAATTCTTATAGAAACCTTCCAGTGCTAGAGTTTATTGAAATTTGTTCAGTAAAACCATTGTACTGTACCCTGTAATAAACTAACTACTCTACTGTTGCACTAGCCACTGGATTAGTGTATATTTGTAGTATTCGAATGGTGTTGCATTAGCGTATGGACATAAATAAAGTGTGGCAAGCTTTCCCAGATATGTGCTCAAGAAAACTACTACCTGTTTTTCTAAATACTAGACGTTTGGGTACTTTAAATTGAACCGCGAAAACGTCTTGTATTAAGGAACAAAGGGTGTAGAGTTCACTCAAATTATCTCGGTAAAGCTAGCCACACCTTTGTTAAAATTAATGTTCATTATGTTATCGGAGGAGGTCTGTATGTTTGTCTCTAATGCCTGTCGACTACATACCTGACATCATGATGTAATGTTAAGTCATTTCCTTTTGTACAGTGTCACTAAATTGTCAAGGCGGTGATGGCATTTTATTTTAGTAGAACTGCACAAAATTTGCTTAAAAGAAGAGGAAAGGTCAAGAATGGCTCACTTTTCCAGAAAAACTATGTATGCCTTCCTGACATCAGTCGTTGTTGCTTTATTTATTCCTTCAAATAGGTGGTTAGAAACAGTCTTGCTACCTTTTCCCATTAAGAAATTGGAATGCTTATATTTGTGAGTCTATGCTTGAACTAGTGCCACTTTTAGAGTAATCACACTTTCAATATCTATGCAAACAGGGATGCTCGATTTTAGTGGAACTGCACAAAAAGTCCAACTGGTTCAACATTAGGAGCATGTTTTTTTCCAAACCTTTATATCCAATTGGTGGCACTATGAGCTGGTCATTATGAAGGTACATGGTTTGCTACTATCTTGCTACTCTTTTTGTACTGTCATTAGATAGTAATACTAGTGGTTTGCATGTGAATTTATTGGCAGGGTGGACCTACATTGGAGGTGCAGGACAGGATTTAATGATTGGATGCTCAATTTCGGTTGTATTGATTTCACCTCTTCCATCACTGCATACATGGATATCCTTGGTCTGATGAAGAATAGGCGCTATATTTCTGCTCTGAACCAGCAAATCAATTCAGTATGAAATTGTCCAGGGCAAAACATAACTGTATCAGATTGTCCAGTGCAGAACATGACAGATGCTAAGCGGAAGAGACATGTTTAAACCGAAAATACAAGGTGTGGTATATGTTTACTAGATGCTTCATATTTGTGCAGACAGAGATGTCTGCCCGTTGCTATTTGGCAAACAAACAAAGTGTCCGCAATTTTGGCTGACCTGCACAAGAGAATAGTGTAGTCACTGCATGTAGTGCCATTTGAAAATAGACACAGAAAGATTGGATAGTCACTTCATGGACTGCAGAAAAGTAGTACTGTACTATTTATTGGCCAACACTAGGTGCTTCATTGCTTTGGTCTGATTATACAATGGGCATCATTTTGCCTAAGTTAAAGTTTGTATTCCGAAAATAGTCTCGCAGTGTGATCGAGAGAAGACCAAATCATATTGCAGTGGACGTTCCTCCATCATGTGTGGTTCATTCTCATGGTTCCAGCTGTTGGTGAAACCACTTACATTTGTAAGAGGAATTGTAGACTTCACAAACAAATTTGTCTTTCAGTCTGTACTGAATGTTGGCCAAGAGAAGCATCCATGTTAGTAGGAAGAACAGATGTTTTTTCTAGATCTTTGCTTTTGGAGCTACATATTTGTATATGATCTGTGAATCATTGAGATGCATTAATATGTTGATCTTATGTATGGGAATCATACTAGTTATTTTAGTTGCGACGCAAGATCCGAAGTGGCTGATCTTTGCTTTTGGAGCTACATATTTGTATATGATCTGTGAATCATTGAGATGCATTAACAGTTACTTATTTCTGTTCGCTCAGTGTTTACAAGTTACTGATCGATCACTAGCTAGCCTACAAATGCGCTCCTGGTAGTTTTATTTGCGACGCAAGATGCGAAATGGCAGTTTTTTTTGAATAAAAATGCCTACCTCTGAAGAAATTGACAAGCTACACTATCGATCCTACACGGATAAAAATGCCTACCTCTGAAGAAACTGACAAGCTACACTATCGATCCTACACGGATAAATAGCGGATCACGCACGTACTAGTACCTCCTTTCCGGTTTGCAGGGCTTAATTCAAACATCTCACCAACCAAGGTACTCCCTCCGTCCGGGATTTATTAGTCCCGTGAGCAAAGCAGCAAGACCAAGGCATGACAATAATTAACGGCATACAGAAGTTTAAGCCTAATTAATTCCAGCGATTTAAGTGGCTGCATGCATGCCCTCGGCTGCGACTCGTTGCATGCTGCTTCGTGTACTGCCTGCGAGCGATTCTGAGTGCCTGCATGCAGCCGACTGTAATTAAGGCAGCTAACTGATGTGAAAAAAGATACGCTTAAAATCCGTAGAATCATTATTGACAAGGAGGGAGATGATTCGAGTGCACTCGTTTGACCGCCATGCCGGCGTGCGACCCAGACGGGATGGGACGACACAGTCATAATTTCAGTTTATCTAGTTTTCCACGGCAAGCTGGCGTGCTAAGCCATTATGCATTGAATTCCGATGACCGTCACGCTACCTTTCGCCTATAAGTACCGTTTCCCGGCCTTCTCCAGTGCCACCGTGACCCAACTCGCCATATCCTCATAAGCCCCCACCGGCTCGATGTCGCTCGCCACGTCCGCCATGCCCCCGCCCGTCCGCGGTAGGCGACGCCGGAGGCGGTCACGCCGGAACTAGTGTTCGGGTTTTCACCGGAAGGCAGACGGAGGGAGGAGGCATTCTATCTGTCTTTAGATGGCAATGCCGAGATCGAGGAGTTGTTGGAGCGCGACCGCATGGCGGAGGAGCAGGAGTTGTTGGAGCGCGACCGCCTGGCGGAGGAGCAGCGTATCGCTGATTTGCGCCGCCAGCGGGACATGGAGCAGCAGCGCACCGACGCTCTGAGTCGTGAGTAGAGCGCCCCCAACTGGGCCGACTACGTGGAGGCCGGCGCTAGGCAAATAGCCCTGGAGGCTGTCGGGCACGCACGCGTTCGCGATGCCGATTTTTACTACCAGCTCGTCAAGTGGGTTTCCCGCTTGGAAGCCGAAGCTTCGGTGGACCATGCCGGCATGGAAAGGGCCAACGCGCGCGAGCAACGCGCCCTATCGCTCCTCTTGTAAGTCCGAGGCGAGGCGCACGATGCCGGTGCTGGCGTTTAGCGTGTACCACAGATGGCGGCCGGCATCGTCTAGTTAGCTAAGAGTAAGTTAGTACTTGTACGCTACTAGAGTATTAGTGGGAGTAGATAGTTAACTTGGCTATGATGCTTGTCAACATGGAAGTTCAGTACTCTATATGTGGATCAGACCTGTCACTTTGCTCTGAATGTTGAACTTTCCGTTTGAATGTATGGAATGGGCTGTTATTTTTTTAAATGGGTTGTATTTGTCCTCCACGGGTTTAGAGGCTGACTTGTGGGCCTAGCAAGTTGACGCGTACACAATCAGGAGATGATTGTACGTGGAGAGGATGACAGCAGGGACCCACCAAGGTCATGGCAGTACGCAAGCAAGTGCCTCCTTATTTCAAGCCAATAAAAAATGGCTCCTCCTAGTGGATTTCTGACATCTGGGTCCCATGCCATTATCAACATAGTCAATAAACGAGAGAATTGCACAACGAGCGGCTGACACCAGGGACCTAGCAGCTCGCCCAATTATTTTTGTTTTGGGTTAATTTGATAAATGCCACTCCAAATCTGGTGTATCCGAGAAATGCCACTGCAATTTCCAAACTTTGAAAAATGCCATTTCATGCCATTTCTAGTGGCATTTTTCGAAGTCTGGAGTGGTGTTTTTCAAAGTTTGCAAACTGCAGTGGCGTTTTCCAAAGTTTGCAAACTGCAGTGGCGTTTTTCAAAGTTTGCAAAAATTGCAGTGGCATTTTTCAAAGTTTGGAAATTGCAGTGGCATTTTTATGAATCGCCATAATTGGAGTGGCATTTATCTAATTTGTTTTTGAGACGGAAGCAGGGTGTCAACTGGGCGGTGCGGGACCCTCTGGTCTGTCTAGACAGCCTTTTCTTTTATGTTTACCACAGACCATCCCAGTAGTTTTTTTTCTTTCTAAAAATGGCTAGCCCAGATTTTTTGTGATTTGTCAAGTAAGTCGCTTTATCAGGCCTGTCGGGCTGCAAATCTTTCAAGACGAGGAGAGCTTCATTCGACTGGCCGAGAAAATGGCCTATCAGTAATGAGAAATGGGTTGTATATTTTTAAAACACATCAAACCGGCAATTAGTTTCAAATATCTTTTTTTATTTCGAGATTTTAAATTGCATTGATTTTTATGCGTGGAAAATTTATTGGATTTTATATTGATATACATTTATTTTTAAAATCAGTCTGAATGTGACTCGAAATTTCGGGATTAAAAACAGTTCAGACCGCACCGAGATATGCAAAATTTCGCATAATTTTTTAACCTTGGCCACAATATGGGCTGTAATGCTAACAAAAAGAATATGGGCTCCAAAAAACCAGTAAGAATTAGCAAATGGGCTGTAAATTATTTGAAATAATGGCAGATGGGTTGTATGCTGTTTTCCATAGATTTGAGGCTTTCCACAGATGGCCTGTATACTGTTGGATGTCCATCCAACGGCCGTCATGCTTCTTCAATCTCTGCTCTTCCTGCTCCAGCTGCTCAAACAAGCGCTGGCGGGACTTCCTACTCCCTCCTTCCCGCGGCCGGATGTGCTGCCGCGCTGGCCTCACCGCCCCACCGTACTCCCATCGCTGGCCTAGCCATCCCTCTACTCACCCACACCTGCTGTTATTCTCCGGCGACGACAGACGAACCAGTAAACCCCCGTACAGTCGTACTCCCCTCCGCGTGGGAAACAAAAACAACTGCCGAGTCTTCCCTGCCTCCGTGTTGTTCCCTTCCTAGGCCTCGCCGTCGTCCACCGCCCTGGTGCTCTCGGTGTGGCGTGGTCAACGTGGTCAACGACCGACATGCATCTGAAGTGGACTGTATGTGGAGAGGCTGACAGCTGGGTCCACAGCCGTCCCCTGTTGTCAGCTCGGACCCACCGGAAGTGCCTCCTTATTACGCACAAAAAAATGAATACCCCCTGCTAGCTGGGACCCACCTTTGTGGGAGGCTGACTTGTGGGCCTACTAAGTTGAAGGGGACGGAGGGCTTTGTCAACTTAGTCAATATAAACGATTCTAGCTCCAGTGACCGTACGATGTCCATCCAACGGCCGTAGTGCTTCTTCAACCTCTGGTCTTCTTGCTCCAGCCGCCCAAAGCAGCGTCGATCGTGCCGCATGCTCCTGCCTCCCGTGGCCGGATGTGCTGCCGTGGAGGCCTCACCGCCCCCTACTATTCCCACCGCTGGCCAGGCCCAGCGGCGACGGCAGCCTCACACCACAGCCGAACCAGTGAACCCTCGTACTCCTCTCCGCGCGGGCTTCCACTACCGTGTCTTCCCCGGCTCCGCGTCGTCCCCTTCCTAGGCCTCGCCGTTGTCCACCGCCCTCGTGCTCTCGGCGCGGCGCGGTCAACATGGTCAAGGAATGGCTTCCATCGGACGTGGACTATACGTGGAGAGGCTGACAGTTGGGTCCACGGCCGCAGCAAGGAAGTGCCTCCTTATTACGTGCAAAATAATTATTCCTCCACCTGACAGCGGGGACCCACTGGACGGGCCACCGTATTTTGCGAAAAAAAACATTTGCCCCTGACTGCTGGGACCGACCAGCTACATCTTCGCACGCAAGGAAGTGCGTCCGGGCAAAAAAAAATGATTCGCCCCCCTAACGGCTGGGACCCACCAGCTACATCTTCGCACGCAAGGAAGTGCGTCCGGGCAAAAAAAATGATTCGCCCCCCTAACTACTTGGACCCACCAGCTACATCTTCGCAGGCAAGTGCCTAACAGTCGGGACCCACCTGGTCGAAGAGTACGTAGCGTTGTCATTCTGGTCGCGAACGTGTATGTACATATATACTGGTGGATGTAGAGGCGCGCACGTGTCGTAGTAGAGGCGTGTACGTGTCGTAGTAGAGGCACGCACGTAGCATGTACACGTACGTACAACGGCCAAGGTGCAAGAAAGAAAATACAGCCACATATGTGTACATATGGGCGGGGTCTCGAACGCCAACTCGCGCATACGTACGGCGAGGGCTCGTGTACATGGCTGGGTCGGAACGGAGAAACAGCGTCATCGTCGTGTTCATGGGGAGGCAACGGAATGCGTCATGTTCATGGGGAGGCAACGGAATGCGTCGTGTTCATCGGGAGGCAACGGAACGCGTGGTAGCCAACCGGCTGGGTCGGAACGGAATGTGTGGTCGTGTTCATCGGGAGGGCTTGGACGGAACAAGCGATGGAAACGAGGCCTGGCGTACCGCACAACGGAGGAAACGGACCTCCTATGTTCGGAACGGGGTCCTGTTGATCGGGAGGGGTGTGCCGTACCGCAAAACGGAGGAAACAGACCTCCTACGATCGAAACGGGGGTCCTGTTAATCGGGACGGGTGTGGCGTACCGCAAAACGGAGGAAACGGACTTGTGATGGAGCGCTACGGTCGAAACGGGACTCCACGGGATATTGTTCATCTCCACCGTCGACCTCCTCCAGCCTCCACGGGCTCCTGTTCATGCAGCCTCCACCGCACGCTACTCCACCGGCTACTGTTCAACCACCCCTCCACCGTCTACTGTTCATCCAGCCCTCCACACCACGGGGTCCTGTTCAACCACCCCTCCACGGGCACCCCTCTACCGTCTACTGTTCATCCATCCCTCCACACCATGGGGTCTTGTTCAACCACCCCTCCACCGTCTACTGTTCATCTAGCCTCCACCACACCATGGGGTCATGTTCATCCAGAGGCAACGCCACCGCTCACTGTTCACCCAACCCCCCCCCCCCCCCCGCAACGCTCATTGTTCATCCAATCGATTGGCTTCAGTTAGCAGCAGTAGCGAAGGAATCGCTCGATCGGGTTAAGTTAACAGCCATCGATCGATCGCTCGGGTTCAGTAACGCGTAGCCTGCAGTGCAATCGCTCGGGTTCAGTTAGAGCCCAATGCCTCGCTCGGGTTCAGTTAGAGCCAGCGCCTCGCACACACGCGCGTACGTGTACAAGAGAAACGCGCATCGCTCGGCCCCCGACCTCCCACCGTAACCGGGAACTCCCCGAAATTTTCCTCCCCCTTGCTTCTACCACGGTTTTTTCCGTCATGGACGGCCCAAAGAATGTCATGCAGCTGTGCCTCTGGCCCGCCCAAGATGAAAAGCCCATTTTCTGTCATGATTTTTTGTCATAGAAGTAGGAGCCCATCACATCTATGATGATACCGGGTTTTGTCACAATTATTGTCATAGAAGTGTCATATGTATGACAGAAAAAAAATTGTTTGGCCCAAAATGTCACGGATGTGTCTTATTTGTAGTGTAAACATTGTAATTCATGGTAAAAGAGATCCAGTCATAGTCGTACCCAATATAAATTAATAGTAATGGATGCAAAGAACAGCGATGCTCTCCAGCTGGTGCTTTTTAATAAGAGGGTGATGACTCAACATAAAAGTAAATAGATAGGCCCTTCGCAGAGGGAAGTAGGGATTTGTAGAGGTGCCACAGCTCGATTTTGAAACAGAGATAAATAATATTCTGAGAGACATACTTTCATTTTCAACATAACAATCGAGAGATGTCGATATCTTCCATGCTACACACATTATAGGCGGTTCCCAAACCGAATGGTAAAGTTTATACTCCCCCTCCACCAACAATCATCAATCCATGGCTTGCTCGAAACAACGAGTGCCTCCAACTAACAAGAGTCCCGAGGGAGTTTTGTTTGCAATTATTTTGATTTGATTTGCATAAAGCATGGGACTAGGCATCCCGGTGACCAGCCATTTTCTCGTGAGTGAGGAGCAAAGTCCTAGCATGGAAGATACAGACAACCCTAGTTGATACATGAGCTATTCGAGCATGCAAAATAGAATTTCATTTGAGGGTTTGGAGTTTGGCACATACAAATTTACTTGGAATGGCAGGTAGATACCGCATATAGGAAGGTATGGTGGACTCATATGGAATAACTTTGGGGTTTAAGGGATTGGATGCACAAGCAGTATTCCCGCTTAGTACAAGTGAAGGCTAGCAAAAGACTGGGCAGCGACCAACTAGAGAGCGACAACAGTCATGAACATGCACTAAAATTAATAAACATTGAGTGCAAGCATGAGTAGGATATAATCCACTATGAACATAAATATCGTGAAGGCTATGTTGATTTTGTTTCAACTACATGCGTGAACATGTGCCCTCAAGCCACTCAAATCATTCAAAGGAGGATACCACCCTATCATACCACATCACAACCATTTTAATAGCATGTTGGCATGCAAGGTAAACCATTATAAACTCTTAGCTAATTAAGCATGGCATACGCAACTATAATCTCTAATTGTCATTGCAAACATGTTTATTCATAATAGGCTGAATCAGGAACGATGAACTAATCATATTTACAAAAATAAGAGAGGTCGAGTTCATACCAGCTTCTCTCATCTCAATCAATCCATCATATATCGTCACAATTGCCTTTCACTTGCACGACCGAACAATGTGCATAATAATAATAGTGCACGTGCATTGGACTAAGCTGGAATCTGCAGGCATTCAATAAACAGGAGAAGACAAGGCAATATGGGCTCTTGTTTAAATCAACAATAATGCATATAAGAGCCACTTCAACATTTTTAGTATGGTCTTCTCCTATTGACCCCCAAAGAAAAGAAAAGAAATAAAACTATTTACACAGGAAAGCTCCCAACAAGCAACAGAAGAACAGGAAATCTTTTTGGGTTTTCTTTTTAATTACTACTACTACAAGCAAGGAAAGTAAACTAGCTAAGAGCTACAACTAATTTTTTTATTAAGGTTTATCAAACACACAAGAAGAAAACATAAAAAGGAAAATAAACTAGCATGGATATTACAGTGAAAAAGTATGACCACCAACAACTAGCATGAGTGTGTGAATATATATGTAATGTCGGTGAGAAATACGTACTCCCCCAAGCTTAGGCTTTTGGCCTAAGTTGGTCTATGGCCACGGCTGGCCTGGCAGATATACGAAGTTATAGTTGGGGTCGTACTGAGATGCAGCAGCTATTGCATCGTGGGGTTCAGCTTGGAGGCGAGCTGCCCTCGTCCTCCTCTCGTACTCATTTGCCTCCTCCCTGGTTATGACATATCGCCCCTTTGCCTGAAAGTCAAAGAGAGAAGGAGCAGGGAGGACAATATTAACGGCGTGACGCCTGTCAAAGATTAGTCGGTACTGGAGAGGTGGTTCATTCCTCTCAACAAACTGATGGTGAACCATGGCATTAAAATCTAAATAAGAAGGAGGCAATTCCATATCATAATCGCAAATAGGTACACCAAGAAAACTAGCTAGACGGGTTGCATAAAGTCCGCCAAAGAAATCTCCATTAATTCTATTATTATGCAACCTACGTGCAACAATGGCTCCCAAATTATAATGTTTATCTCCTAACATAGCGCTTCTGAGAACACTGAGATCAGGGACACACATGTGACATGCTTCATCCTTACCATTTATGCACCTACCTATGAAGAGAGCAAAATAATGTATAGCAGGAAAATGAATGCTCCCTATGATAGCTTGTGTTATATCTCTAGACTCCCCCACAGTTATACAGGCAAGAAAATCTCTAAACTCAGATTTGCGAGGTTCACTAGGACTACCCCATTGTGGAAGTTTGCAAGCAGTATTAAAATCCTCTAAGTCCATAGTATAATAGTTTTCATAAAGATCAAACAGGACAGTTTGAGAATTGCGTGATGATTAAAATTCTAAACCTTCTCACAAAAGAATCAGTGAGATAGTGGTACTCACGGCACTTATCTGCCTCGAAGCTCACAAGATCAGCGTTACGCACATATGGGTTAAATTGTTCCTTGATTCCTGCTCGATCCATAAAGTCCTCTGAAGGCCATTCACAAGCCCGCACTTGAGCTTCCCTCGGTGATTCATCGTCCGCATCGCGTATTGCGGGCCTGGGTCCTTGCTTCCTTGAAGGACCACCTTGGTACATTTTCCTAAACATATTTCTTCCTCTAAAAAATTTCTGAAAATTTTAGTAACTCAAAATAAAAGTGAACCAAGCTCAACAAAATTGATAGCAACTACTCCTAAAAGTGCATAGAGACTATATTATGCATTAGAACTACTTGGAACCATATAAATTTGACATGCAAGCTCAAGAACATGGTCACCTAGGCAGCACAAATTTGCAATGAATAAAGCACTAGAACAAAAACTAATTGGACCATTGGAGGAGTCACATACCAAAGAACAATCCCCCAAAGCAGTTTTGTGAGTGGAGCTTTGAGCAAGGAGATCGAAAATGGCAGCAAGATGAACTAGAACTCGTGCTTGAGCAGGTTGGTCATTTTTTGCGAGGAAGGAGTGTGTGGGTGCAGGAATAAGTGGAGGGGAGCCACCATGGGCCCATCAGGCAGGGGGCGCGCCCTGGACCCTCGTGGCCAGGTGCTTGCTCCCCCTGCTGTGTTCTCAGTGCCAGATGTTCTCAAATATTCCAGAAAAAATCATATTTCGATTTCGGGGCATTTGGAGAACTTTTATTTTTTGGTATTTTTTTATTACACGGATAATTCAGAAAACTGACAGAAAATACAATTTTTGCTTTATTTATTCTAAATAATAGAAAGTAAAAGGAGGGTACAAAAGGTTGTGCTTTCTAACTTCATCCATCTCATGCTCATCAAAAGGAATCCACTAACAAGGTTGATCAGGTCTTGTTAACAAATTCATTCCGAATTGCATGAAACCGGAGAAATTTCGAATAACACTATGTTACCTCAACGGGGATATGCACATCCCCAATAATAATAATATCATATTTCTTCTTGACAGTAGGAAGAGGAAATTCAAAACCTCCAATAGTAATTGATGGAATTTTTCCAATAGAGTTTATACTATGAACTTGAGGTTGTTTCCTCAGAAAGTGTACCGTATGCTCATTACCATTAACATGAAAAGTGTCATGGCCTTTGTTGCAATCAATAACAGCCCATGCATAAGTTCACGAGGTTACGGAACTCGCAAGTTGATCACCAAAACATACATCAAGTAGATCATGTGAATATCCCATTGTCACCACAGATAAGCACATGCAAGACATACATCAAGTGTTCTCAAATCCTTAATGACTCAATCCGATAAGATTACTTCAAAGGGAAAACTCAATCCATTACAAGAGAGTAGAGGGGGAGAAACATCATAAGATCCAACTATAATAGCAAAGCTCGCGATACATCAAGATCGTACCACCTCAAGAACACGAGAGAGAGAGAGAGAGAGAGAGAGAGAGAGAGAGAGAGAGAGAGAGAGATCAAACACATAGCTACTGGTACATACCCTCAGCCCCGAGGGTGAACTACTCCCTCCTCGTCATGGAGAGCGCCGGGATGATGAAGATGGCCACCGGTGAGGGATCCCCCCTCCGGCAGGGTGCCGGAACAGGGTCCAGATTGGTTTTTGGTGGCTACAGAGGCTTGCGGCGGCGGAACTCCCAATCTATTCTGTTCCCCAATGTCTTTAGGGTATATGGATATATATAGGCGAAACAAGTCGGTCAAGGGAGCCACGAGGGGCCCACGAGGGTGGGGTGCGCGCCCAGGGGGTAGGGCGCGCCTCCTTGCCTCGTGGCTTCCTCGAAGCTTCCGTGACGTCTACTCCAAGTCTCTTGGATTGCTTATGTTACAAAAATAACTCTCCCAAAGGTTTCATTCCGTTTAGACTCTGTTTGATATTCCTTTTCTTCGAAACATTGAAATAGGCAAGAAAACAACAATTTGGGCTGGGCCTCCAGTTAATAGGTTAGTCCCAAAAATAATATAAAAGTGTTTAGTAAGGCCCATAAACATCCAAAGCAGATGATATAATAGCATGTATACTTCATAAATTATAGATATGTTGGAGACATATCAGCATCCCCAAGCTTAATTCCTGCTCGTCCTCAAGTAGGTAAATGATAAAAGATATAATTTATGAAGTGTGAATGCTAGCAGGTGCACAGGTTTGATCAATGATAATTTCAATCACCTTTTCTAGCATCATCATATGTCATAACATTAGCTCATCTCATAAAACTTTTCATGATCAAGTAACAAACTATTCACATGTTAAAGTATATATCATAAACTTTCTTGAAAACTAACAAACCGTGTTATTAGTCATCGAACAATTACAATTCATCTTATTTTCAGGAAGAGTCTATGTCAGAGCTTTGATTCAGCAAACTTCACATACTCAACTATCATTTAGTCTTTCACAATTGCTAACACTCACGCGATATTTATGGGTTCAAAGTTCTAATCAGACACAGAGAAGGATAGGGGATTATAGATTCGCCTCCCAACCTTTTACCTCAAGGGTAATGTCAACAATAATAGTTCATGATGCCTTACAGCCAATTGGATATATATATATATATATATATATATATATATATATATATATATATATATATATATATATATATATATATCAGGATCTTTCCAACACAATGTGCTTGCCAAAGGATAAAATGTAAAAAGGAAAGGTGAAGATCACCATGACTGTTGCATAAGGTATAAGACAAGAATAAAAGATAGGCCCTTCGCAGAGGGAAGCAGAGGTTGTCATGCGCTTTTATAGTTGGATGCACAAAATCTTAATGCGACTTGTGATAGGGACCTTTATTATGCAGTCCATCGCTTTTATTGCTTCCACATCACAAGATTGTATAAAGCTTATTTTCTCCACACTAATAGATCATACATATTTAGAGAGCAATTTTTATTGCATGCATCGATGACAACTTACTTGAAGGATCTTACTCAATCCATAGGTAGGTATGGTGGACTCTCATGGCAATACTGGTTTAAGGGATGTTTGGAAGCACAAGTAGTATCTCTACTTTGTGCAAATAATTTGGCTAGCATGAGGGGGAAAGGCAAGCTCAGCATGTTGGATGATCCATGACAATATACTTTATTTCAGATATAAGAAAACATAACCCATTATGTTGTCTTCCTTGTCCAACATCAACCTTTTAACATGTCATATTTTAATGAGTGCTCACAATTACAAAATATGTCCAAGATAGTATATTTATATGTGAAATCTCTCTTCCCTCAATATTCTTTCATGAATTGTTCAAGTGACCAATACAATGTTTGCTAACCTTCAATAAATTTACCACCTCTACTTATATGTGAAGTCATTACTCCCCATAAGAATAGCAAACGAGTAAATGACAAACTACTCCAAAAAGATATTCAAATCATTCAACTATTTACTCATAGGATATAAGTGAAGCACACGAGTAAATGACAAACTACTCCAAAAAGATATAAGTGAAGATCAATGAGTAGTTAAATAATTATGTAGCTATGTGATGACTCTTTCTCATTTAAGAATTTCAGATCTTGATATTTTATTCAAACAGCAAGGAAAACAAAATAAAATGACATTCTAAGAATAGCAAACATCACATGAAAAAACAAAAACTTAGAATCAACCGATACTAACTGATAGTTGTCGAAGAAGAAAGGTGGGATGCCAACCGGGGCATCCCCAAGCTTAGACGCTCGAGACTTCTTGAAATATTATCTTGGGATGCCTTGGGCATCCCCAAGCTTGAGCTTTTGTGTCTCCTTAATTCTTCTCATATCACGGTCTCCCTAAATCTCAAAAGCTTCACCCACACAATACTCAACATGGACTCGTGAGATAAGTTAGTATAAACCAATGCAAAAACCTTATCATACTATACTGTAGCAAATCACTAAAATTATTATTCAACATTGCATACTAAATGCCTCTGCATATTTAATAGTCTTATCCTCAAATAGAATCACTAAACAAGCAAACATATGCAAACAATGCAAACATAACAGCAATCTGCCTAAACAGGACAGTCTGTAAAGAATACAGCAAGATCCATACTTCCCTAGCTCCAAAAATTATGAACGAAAATTCCCACTTTAGTAAATTTATCAGAGATTATTATGCAATAGGTTTCAACATTTTATCACATTCTGACTTCTATAGGGAATTTTTGCAACAGCGGTAAACTTTCTGTTTTCAAACAGCAACATGAAGACTTGTAAAATTGGCATATTAAAGGCTATCAATGCCACTTTTATTGAAATAAAAGATGCAAAACATTGTTCTAAATAACAGCAAGAAAATCCTAAAAAAATAAATTGACGCTCCAAGCAAAACACATATCATGTGGTGAATAAAAATATAGCTCCAAGTAAAGTTACCGATGAACGAAGGCGAAAGAGGGGATGCCTTCCGGGGCATCTCCAAGCTTAGGCTCTTGCCACTCCTTATTCCATAGTCCATCGAATCTTTACCCAAAACTTGAAAACTTCACAACAACAAACTCAACAGAAAATCTTATGAGCTCCGTTAGTATAAGAAAATAAATCACCACTTAGGTACTATTGCGAACTCAATATAAATTCATATTGGTGTAATATCTACTGTATTCCAACTTCTCTATGGTTCATACCCTCCTATACTACTCATAGATTCATCAAAATAAGCAAACAACACAATGAAAACAGAATCTGTCAAAAACAGAACAGTCTGTAGTAATCTGTATCAAACCTATACTTCTGGAACTCCAAAAATTCTGAAATAAATTGGTGGACCTGAGGAATTTGTCTATTAATCCTCTTAAAAAAGAATCAACTTAAAATCATTCTTCTGTAAAAAATGACAGCTAAACTCGTGAGCGCAAAGTTTCTGTTTTTCACAACAAGATCACATTAACTTCCACCCAAGTCTTCCCAAAGGTTCTACTTGGCACTTTATTGAAAAAAAAGCTATAAAACATGATTACTACAGTAGCTTAATAATGTGAACACACAAAAACATTAGGGGTAAATATTGGGTTGTCTCCCAACAAGCGCTTTTCTTTAATGCCTTTCTAGCTAGGCATGATGATTTCAATGATGCTCGTATAAAAGATAAGAATTGAAACATAAAGAGAGCATCATGAAACACATGGCAAGCACATTTAAGTGTAACCCACTTCCTATGCATAGGGATTTTGTGACCAAACCACTTATGGGAACAATAATCAACTAGCATAGGAAGGCAAAACAAGCATAACTTCAAGATTTTCAACACATAGAGAGGAAACTTGATATTGTTGCAATTCCTACAAGCATATATTCCTCCCTCATAATAATTTTCAGTAGCATCATGAATGAATTCAACCATATAATCATCACATAAAGCATTCTTTTCATGAGCTACAATCATAGAAATTTTACTACTCCCCACATATGCAAAATTCTTCTCATTCGGAATAGTGGGAGCAAATTCAAGAAAATAACTATCATGAGATTGAAAATTGAAATCAAGATGAAAAGTTTCATGGTTATCATTATTCTTTATAGCATACGTGTCATCACAATAATCATCGTAAATAGGAGGCATGCTATCATCAAAATAAATATTCTCATCAAAACTTGGGGGACTAAAAATATCATCTTCATCAAACATAGCTTCGCCAAGCTTGTGGCTTTGCATATCATTAGCATCATGGGTATTCAAAGAGTTCATACTAAAAACATTGCAATCATGCTCATCATCCAAGGATTTAGTGCCAAACATTTTAATACATTCTTCCTCTAGCAATTGAGCACAATTATCGGAATCCTTATTTTCACGGAAGACATTAAAAAGATGAATCATATGAGGCACTCTCAATTCCATTTTTTGTAGTTTACTTTTATAAAATAAACTAGTGATAAAACAAGAAACTAAAAGATTCGATTGCAAGATCTAAAGATATACCTTCAAGCACTCACCTCCCCGGCAATGGCGCCAGAAACTGCTTGATGTCTACTACCCAACCTTCTTCTTGTAGACGTTGTTGGGCCTCCAATTGCAGAGGTTTGTAGGATAGTAGCAAATTTCCCTCAAGTGGATGACCTAAGGTTCATCAATCCGTGGGAGGCGTAGGTTGAAGATGGTCTCTCTCAAAAAACCCTGCAACCAAATAACAAAGAGTCTCTTGTGTCCCCAACACACCCAATACAATGATAAAATGTATAGGTGCACTAGTTCGGCGAAGAGATGGTGATACAAGTGCAATATGGATGGTAGACATAGGTTTTTGTAATCTGAAAATATAAAAACAGCAAGGTAACTAATGATAAAAGTGAGCGTAAACGGTATTGCAATGCGTTGAAACAAGGCCTAGGGTTCATACTTTCACTAGTGCAAGTTCTCTCAACAATAATAACATAACTAGATCATATAACTATCCCTCAACATGCAACAAAGAGTCACTTGAAAGTTACTAATAGCGGAGAACAAACGAAGAGATTATTGTAGGGTACGAAACCACCTCAAAGTTATCCTTTCTGATCGATCTATTCAAGAGTCCGTAGTAAAATAACACGAAGCTATTCTTTCCGTTCGATCTATCATAGAGTTCGTATTAGAATAACACCTTAAAACACAAATCAACCAAAACCCTAATGTCACCTAGATACTCCAATGCCACCTCAAGTATCCGTGGGTATGATTATACGATATGCATCAAACAATCTCAGATTCATCTATTCAACCAACACAAAGAACTTCAAAGAGTGCCCCAAAGTTTCTACCGGAGAGTCAAGACGAAAACGTGTGCCAACCCCTATGCATAAGTTCACGAGGTTACGGAACTCGCAAGTTGATCACCAAAACATACATCAAGTAGATCACGTGAATATCCCATTATCACCACAGATAAGCACATGCAAGACATACATCAAGTGTTCTCAAATCCTTAAAGACTCAATCCGATAAGATTACTTCAAAGGTAAAACTCAATCCATTACAAGAGAGTAGAGGGGGAGAAACATCACAAGATCCAACTATAATAGTAGAGCTCGCGATACATCAAGATCGTACCACCTCAAGAACACGAGAGAGAGAGAGAGAGAGAGAGAGAGAGATCAAACACATAGCTAATGGTACATACCCTCAGCCCCGAGGGTGAACTACTCCCTCCTCGTCATGGAGAGCACCGGGATGATGAAGACGGCCACCGGTGAGGGATCCCCCCTCCAGTAGGGTGCCGGAACAGGGTCCAGATTGGTTTTTTGTGGCTACAGAGGCTTGCGTGCGCCGGATCTCCCGATCTATTATGTTCCCCGATGTTTTTAGGGTATATGGATATATATAGGCGAAAGAAGTCGGTCAGGGGAGCCACGAGGGGCCCACGAGGGTGGGTGCACGCCCAGGGGGTAGGGCGCGCCTCCCTGCCTCGTGGCTTCCTCGACGCTTCCCTGACGTCTACTCCAAGTCTCCTGAATTGCTCCCATTCCAAAAATAACTCTCCCGAAGATTTCATTCCTTTTGGACTCCGTTTGATATTCCTTTTCTTCGAAACACTGAAATAGGCAAGAAAACAACAATTTGGGTTGGGCCTCTGGTTAATAGGTTAGTCCCAAAAATAATATAGAAGTGTTTAGTAAGGCCCATAAACGTCCAAAACAGATGATATAATAGGATGAATACTTCATAAATTATAGATACGTTGGAGACGTATCATTTCCCTCCTTCGCTTGTACCACCTACTACCACGTTAGGGCCCACCTAGCACCGCTCATTGTCATGTCTTGCATCGTCATGCTTATGTTTGCATTGTATTTATTGTTTCTTCCCCATCTTCTCTCGTTAGACACTGAGACCGATGCCGCTACTACCCAGTACAACTACGGTGTTGACGTCCCTTCTTTCTCGGCTGAGCTCCAGGCAAGCCCCCTCCCCCTTGATCACCAGATGTCGCCTATTCCTTCTCTCTACTGCTTGCATTAGAGTAGTGTAGCATGTTATTGCTTTCGCTTAATCTTATTCTGCTGCATAGCATGTCATTGTTGCTACAGTTGTTACCCTTACCTGCAATCCTAAATGCTTAGTATAGGATGCTAGTATTCCATCAGTGGCCCTACATTCTTGTCCGTCTGCCATGCTATACTACCGGGCCATGATCACTCGGGAGGTGATCACAGGTATATACTTGTATACATTATATGATACATGTGGTGACTAAAGTTGGGTCGGCTCATAGAGTATCCGCAAGTGATTCCGATGTGGGGGCTGGAAGGACATGTGGCTCCATCCCGGTAGAGGTGGGCCTGGGTTCCTGACGGCCCCCAACTGTTACTTTGTGGTAGAGCGACAGGGCAGGTTGAGACCACCTAGATGAGAGGTGGGCCTAGCCCTGGTCGGCGTCCGCGGTTACATTAAAATAACATGCTTAACGAAATCATGGTATTTGATCTGTGAGGGAGTCCTGGATTAGGGGGTGTTCGGATAGCCGGACTATACCTTCAGCCGGACTCCAGGACTATGAAGATACAAGATTGAAGACTTCGTCCCGTGTCCGGAAGGATCTTTTCTTGGCGTGGAAGGCAAGCTAGGCGTGCGGATATTCAAGATCTCCTACCATTGTAACCGACTCTGTGTAACCCTAACCCTATCCGGTGTCTATATAAACCGGAGGGTTGTAGTCCATAGGACAACGATAGAACCATCATCATACACAATCATACCATAGGCTAGCTTCTAGGGTTTAGCCTCCTTGATCTCGTGGTAGATCCACTCTTGTACTACCCATATCATCAATATTAATCTAGCAGGAGTAGGGTTTTACCTCCATCGAGAGGGCCCAAACCTGGGTAAAATAAAGTGTCCCTTGTCTCCTGTTACCATCCGACCTTGACGCACAGTTCGGGACCCCCTACCCGACATCCGCCGGTTTTGACACCGACATTGGTGCTTTCATTGAGAGTTCCTCTATGCCGTCGCGATCAGGAAGGATGCCTTTTCCCGTCTTTAAAGACGGCGCCGTTACTAAGGGAGCCTTGGCTATCGGCCAAACCCTTCGGCTAGGTGGGTTTCTCATGACCGCCTGTTCGGCCGTTGCGCCGACGGTGACCTCTCGGGTCATCGAAAGCAACCTCCACGTCAGCTCGGAACTTGCCGAGCAGCTGGATCCGATGTAGCTCTCTTCCGTAAACGAGCTCTTGGATCGCATCGCCGCCCTGGGGGTCGCTACAAATTACGACCAGGTTGGGCTTAAACCCGATCTAAGGGAAATTAACTCTCCCCAAGTCACCCACCACGTTGCTGTGGTGGAGACACAATGCGGCGACCCTTCATCTATCTTAAGGACTAGCCACGTCCGAATTCATGAACCCTCCATGCCGGATATCTGCGGAGGGGAGGGTACAATCCAAGACCTGAGCTTAAAATCAGGCAAATCGGATAACGTCCAAGACTCCGGATCTCAGAATCCGGAAGATCTTCCGCTTCCGAACAGCAAACCGGGCGAAGTCTTAGATTCAACGACGCCCGACCACCCGATCTTAAGCGATCTCTCCCAAATTAGGCAGATGCCCGAAGAAACAGTACATCATTACTGGGCCAGATTCCTCCTGCTTATGAACAGGATAAAGGACTGCCGCGAGGAAGACGCAATTTCAATCTTTTGCAGTAACTGCACGGACAAGTGAATACTCAACGCCGTAAGTCGTCGTAATATTACACGCTTTGCTGACTTGGCGTCCATAGTACAAAAATATTGTGCGATGGAAAGTGCTTGGAAAACCGAAATTAAATTTTGGGATAATCCGGCCTTGAATAGCAATCCCGTCCGAATCAAGAGGGCGCACCACAGTAAGGCGCCCGGACTAAACACCAAAAAATCAAAACCCTCTAGGGGGCATGGAACCGTACTGGAAAAGTGGCTAGATGGACCCTGCAAGATTCACAGTGCAGCGGACGCCACCCCAACCCATAGCCTTGGGGCATGTTGGATACTCCGGCAGGTGGCCAAAATTGGTGAGGATCTCCTAATTCCAGAGGTCGAAGGAAACCAGCCAGGGAATTTCAGTTTCGTTCTCACAGTCTTTGAGACTTTCGCATCAAATAACATGCGAAAAAGAACACTCCGCAGCCTCACTGAAGTCTATCAAGTAGCGACAATAAATCAATGGAGTAATACTGCTATCACCTTCAACGCGAGTAACGAACCTAAATTTCGAACAGCCAAAGCACCAGCCGCACTGGTCCTCAGTCCCATAGTGGACGGTTGTCGCCTCGCAAAGGTAATCATGGACGGAGGCAGTGGATTGAACCTCATCTACGAGGAAACCCTCCAAAAAATGGAAATAGACTGGAACCGCATTGAGCGAAGCAGCACAACTTTTAGAGGAATAATCCCCAGTCAGGAAGCGCGCTGCACCGGAAAGATCACACTAGATGTGGTATTTGGCACGTCGGATAATTACAGGTCCGAACAGGTCACGTTACAGGTGGCCCCATTCAAAAGCGGATACCACACTATACTAGGACGGGAGGCTTTTACAGTTTTCCAAGCTATACCCCATTACGGGTACATGAAGCTTAAGATGCCTGGGCCAAACGGAATTATCACTCTCGCTAGTGATCTGGACATAGCACTCCGCGCCGAAAACAAGACAGCCGCATTGGCCCTCGAGGCACTATCAGAAACCTTAGCGGCCGAAGAACCGACCGCGCTGCGATCCACGGTTAACAGGGATGATGTGATTCTCGATAAGAGATCCAAATCCACATCCTTCAAACCAGTGGACGAAATAGTCAAATTCCAGGTCCACCCAACGGACCCCAATAAAACAGCCTCCATCGGGGCACGACTGAACCCTGATGTAGACGCCGCACTGCGAGAGTTCCTACGAGAGAACTGGGACATTTTCGCTTGGCACCCCTCAGATATGCCAGGAATCCCACGCAGGCTGGCAGAACACATCTTAAATATCCAGAAAGGATTCAAACCTGTCAAACAAACCTTTCGGCGTTTCTCTGAACCAAAGAGACAGGCTATGGGAGAGGAGCTAGCCAAGTTATTGGAGGCCGGATTCATTAGAGATATAAAACACCCGGACTGGCTAGCAAACCTGGTGATGGTACCAAAGAAGGACAAATCCTGGCGCCTGTGTGTCGACTTCAAAGACCTTAATAAGGCTTGCCCAAAGGATCCTTTTCCCCTCCCTCGAATAGATCAAATCATCGATGCCACCGCAGGACACGATTCCCTGTGCTTCCTCGACGCATACTCCGGTTACCATCAAATCAAGATGGCAGAATCAGACCAAGCCGCAACAGCATTCATCACACCATACGGCCCATTCTGCTTCAACACGATGCCCTTTGGACTAAAAAACGCCGGTGCGACATATCAGCGCATGATTCAAACATGTCTGGCAAACCACGGCAAAACAGTGGAGGCGTATGTAGATGATGTGGTCGTTAAATCAAGACATGTCGAATCTCTACTAGACGACTTGAGGCTTACATTCGACAACCTCCGAAAATACGACATTAAGCTCAATCCGGAAAAATGCGTTTTCGGCGTTCCAGCCAGAAAGCTACTGGGCTTCATTGTATCCGGTAGAGGAATTGAAGCAAATCCTGCTAAAATCCGAGCTTTGTCACAATTGGATGTCCCAAAAGACCTCAAACAAATACAGAAACTCACCAGATGCGTGGCGGCCTTAAGCCGCTTTATCTCCCGCTTGGGAGAAAAGGCATTACCCCTTTACAGCCTCCTCAGGCGCACCGAACACTTCGAGTGGACGGAAGCTGCCACGGCCGGACTCGAGGAAATAAAGGCCATCTTGGCAACAAACCCAGTCCTGGCCGCGCCAAACACTGGCGAACCCATGCTATTGTACATTGCCGCAACTCATCAAGTTGTTAGCACAGTACTCGTCGTCGAGCGGGCAACGGACGGACACAAACTCCCCCTTCAAAGGCCGGTTTACTACTTGTCCACTGTCCTTACACCATGCAAATCACGGTACCCGCATTACAAAAAGATTGCATATGCGGTGTTCATGGCATCCCGGAAGCTACGACACTACTTTCAAGAGTGTTCCATAACAGTAGCCTTGGAAGTACCACTCAATGATATTATCAACAACCGCGACGCAACGGGCCGGATAGCTAAATGGGCCATAGAGCTCCTCCCATTCGACATAACCTACAAACCACGACGAGCAATTAAATCGCAAGTCCTAGCCGACTTCGTCGCCGAATGGACAGAGGCCGAACTCCCTAAAGAGTACGGCACATATTCCAACTGGATCATGCATTTCGACGGATCCAAAATGCTGGCCGGACTGGGGGCTGGCGTCGTTTTGACGTCCCCTACAGGAGACACAGTCCAATATGTACTCCAAATCATGTACGCGGACTCCAACAATGCAGCCGAATATGAGGCCCTTCTACATGGTCTCCGGATGGCAGTATCCATGGGCATTCAACGCCTGGAAGTACGCAGGGACTCCAACCTCGCGATATCCCAAATAAATGGCGACTTCGACGCCAAAGACCCAAAAATGGCAGCTTATCGCAATGCCGTCCTAAAAATGTCAGTTCGGTTCGAAGGACTGGAATTTCACCATATAGCCCGAGAAAATAATCAGGCAGCGGACGTCCTGGCACGTATCGGAGCAAAACGAGATGCAGTCCCCCCCCCCCAACATCTTCTTAGAGAGAATATTCAAGCCATCTGTAGCATGGGAAGGGGAACCCTCGGTCCACAGTCCGAACACAACCGCACAGCCCGACGCCGAACAATCTGACATAATCGGAGGCCCTGCCACCGAAATCACACCCTCAGCCCACGTAATAATGGCGGTCATCGCCCCGTGGACAGAACCATTCCTCGCCTACCTTACTAGGCAGGAACTCTGTCGGTGTACTAAAGTAGGGGTACCTTAGTACCCCGAACTTGTGCACGGGCAGTCGTAGCACCCCGCGGCAAGGCTTTCCAGGTGATCGCCAAAAACTCTCCATGGTCCCTTTTTGGGCCATCCAAGAACAAAGTATTTGAGCCAAGGCCCCGACAGGAGGAGCTTGCCGGGAAGGCCACCCGAAGAGAGCAAGGCCCCGGCAAGAGGAGCTTGCCGGGACGGCCGCTCGAAGCACAAGGCCCCGGCAAGAGGAGCTTGCCGGGAAGGCCGACCAGGGCACGACAAGAGACTTGCTGCGACGCGCCACGCGTCCCGGCAAGGACCGGTGAGCGACAAGCTCCCGGGCGCGACAAGGCATCAACCGCGGCAAGGCTCTTGCCGCGGCAAGTCACCACCCCGCGCCTGCGTTCCAGCTCATCCACCCACGTGTCGCTCTGGGGCCATTCCAGGCGTACGTGGCGGAAGGCTGCGCAGCCAGGGGCATGCGGTGGCGAAGCAACGCTGACAGGATAGCCGTCGTGGCAAACGGTGGCGCCCCCGACGGTCCCTTTTCTGCACTGTTTGGGCGACCTAGACGGGCATTTAATGCCCTTGTCCCCTGCCGTCAGAGTTAGGTATGATAGCACTGTGCAAACAGCTGTACCCAACACAGCGTTTTCCAGTTTTACCCCCGCCTGCGTTGCCACCTGTGGGTAACCCCTTGCGCATATAAAAGGAGGCCTCATGCGCAACGTAGAGGAGGGGGGAGGGAGGCCACTCACGCTCGGTCTGATTAGCTGCCTGAGTGTACTATAGCATTCAGCGCTCCCGCAACAAGAACACAATACAAACCACAAAGCAGCAGTAGGGTTTTACGCATCCGTGCGGCCCGAAGCTGGGTAAACCCCTTGTGTGCATCGCCTCGATCCGCTCTTCGTGCGACCTCCGCCCCCGCCGAACCAGAAAGGGGCTCGGTCCCCATAGGTGTTCGTGGAGGCAGATTTCCCCCGACATCTTTGGCGCGCCAGGTAGGGGGCGTCGAGGTTGTGTGAACCTGATCCGGCGTCTGCACAGGCTAGATCTCCATCATCTTCATCGACATGCCACCGAAGAAGAAGGCTCCGGAGGTGGTTGGTCCGTCTGCGTCGAACCCACCGCCCCTGGAGCAAACGGGTGGTGGGGACGGCACCGGCGGCGGAACGGGCGTCGCCGAACCAGCTCATGGTGCCACGGCGTCCGAACATGCACCGCGCCCCTCTCAGGAGGCACGGGACCAGCAGCGTCTTGGCACTCACGGTACCATACGCTCGCTGGACCCGGATCGAGCTGGCGGATCCCAGGGTGCTCAAGGCCAGCATACACACCAACGTGCTGGCGCGAGCGTGGCGCGACTGCCTGGACCGGGTGCTGCTCCTTCTAACATAGTTAGAAGTTCGAGCACATCCCGCTCCACGCGCCGTTCACCACCGCTGCCCGCCACTCCAGCAGAAGCTCTAGCACGAGCTCAACTGCTTCTAGACTACCCTCCAACGGTGGACAAGCTCGATGACTGGAGGGCCGCGATACAGAGTCTCATCGGCTTCGCTAACGGCGACACCCCGCGGCAGCATAGTGCGTCGCAGCCGCGGCAGGTCGGCCAGGCGAGAACCGATGGCGCCAAGGCCGGTGGGGGTGCGACCACCGTGCATTCCCCGCCCCAAAGGCCAAGATCGCCGACTCGCCAGAACCATCACGACAACGACTCCACCGCGTCGTCAAATCCGCGAACTCATCGCGATCAATGCCAAATTCTTCACGAACGAAAGCAAGAGGACGCTCGTACTCGCATCGAGCGTCGAAGAGAAGCGCGGCGTCAATCAGACCAGCGCGCTGAGCCCTCTGTCGACATGCATGCGCCGGGGGGACTAGGCGACCTGCCGTACGCGGTAGGCTGCCCTGCGTTCACCCGTGAGCTGCGGCAAGTCCAGTGGCCCAGCACGAAGAATTTCAAGCCAGACGTACCGGAGAAGTACGACGGCAAGTCGCATCCGTCGGAGTTCCTCAGCATCTACACCATTGTGGTGCAGGCTGCTGGAGGGCGAGACGACAAGATCCTTGCCAAATACTTCCCGCTGGTACTCAAATCCAACGTCAGATCCTGGCTCATGCACTTGCCAGACAACTCCATAACCTCCTGGACAGACTTGTGCCATCAGTTTGTTGGCGCCTTTACAGGCGGCCACAAACCCCATGGCCAAGCGAGCAACCTTCATCTGCTCGTCCAGAAGGAAGGGGAACCCTTGCGCAAGTTCATCCAGAGATTCAGCCACGTACACTACAACATCCCAGACGTCCAGCCTGCCGCGGTCATCAGCGCGTTCCATCAGAACGTGCGTAACCGCAGGATGCGGGAGGAGATGGCGATGTGCAAGATCAAAGACGTCAGCGAACTATATGCCCTGGCCGACAAGTGTGCACGTGCTGAGGAAGGGAGGAAACTCCCCGGAGAGAACACTGGAGCAGGAGAATTTGACAGTGAGGATACCGCCCCGGCAAGGAAGAACCGGCGGCGGAGCAACAGGAAGAAGAAGAGCCAAGAAGTACTGGTTGTTGAGCAGTCCGGCGATGAAGGCGCCGCCAAGAAGGCCCAGGCTGGTAGCTCCGGCAAGGAGGTTGCCGGATGCACCAACTGCCAGGCTGTGGCGGTCGCCGACAAGCGGGACGGCACCAACAAACAGTACTGCAAGATCCACCGCACCAAGGGCCATGACCTCCAGAGCTGCAAGCAGGTCGAGCGGCTCGTCGAGCTGCAAAAGGCCGAGTACGAGCGACGCGACAAGGAGAAAGCCTAGGGAGGTGGCGGAGGATCCGGCACGAAGCGCCCCGGCCAGGGAGGACGCCGCGACAGGGACAAGCAGCGGCAAGCAGACAGACCTCCCCGCGGCCGCGACAAGGACGAAGACGACGACAAAGACGAAGACATGGATGATGTCGAGACCAGTGAGCAGGAGTTTCAGAAAGCCACAGAGGTCTTGTGCGTAGACGGCAGTGCTTCTCTGCATACTTCTCACCGCCAGCTCAAGCAGTGGGCGCGGGAAGTCAATGCAGCGGAACCACCCGTCGAGTCACGCAAGCCTCTGAAATGGTCCAGCACGCCTATCACCTTCGATATTGAGGACCACCCTGACCGCACAACTGCGATCGGGTGCTTGCCGATGTTGGTATCACCAACAGTCCGCAACCTCAAGGTCACTAAGATGCTAGTCGATGGCGGGGCCGGCTTGAACCTGATCTCCTCTGCTGTGCTCCAGAAACTCCAAGTCCCCGACAGCGAGCTCGAAGAGACCGGCACGTTCCAAGGAATCAACCCGGGAAGGAGCAAGCCGAAGGGGAAGATAACGTTGCCAGTGACATTTGGCAGCGAGCTGAACTTCAGGACAGAGAGGATCACTTTTGACGTTGCCGATTTTCCATTGCCCCACAATGGAATTCTCGCCCGTCCAGCGCTCGCCAAGTTCATGGCGGCCTCTCACTACGCATACAACATGCTCAAGATGCCAGGCCCGATAAGCGTCATATCTGTCCCCAGCGACAAGAAGGATGCCCTTATCTGTGCCGACAAGATCTACCGGGAAGCAGCAGCCGCAACGGATCACAAGCCGCTTGCCGCTGAAGCTCCCGGAGGGAAGAAGAAGACCAAGCCCGGCAAGTGCTCTGGTGCCCACTGCGGCAAGCGCACCTCTTCGGAGTGCTGCGCTACCGTCGAGGACGCGCCATCGAGCTCCACCGGCAAGAGTAAGAAGTCAATGGCAGCCCCGCCAACGACCAAGAAGGTGTCCGCCAAGGAGGACGTCACTGGTGGTACCTTCACCATCAGTGCCACTCTTGACCCCAAATAGGAAAGCGCGCTCGTTGCTTTCCTGCGGGCGAATGTCGATGTGTTTGCCTGGCAACCATCTGACATCCCCAGCGTTCCCAGGAAAGTGATTGAGCACCACCTCGCCGTCTGTCCTCATGCGTGGCCTGTCAAGCAGAAAGTCAGGAAGCAAGCGGTGGAGCGCCAAGAGTTCATCGCAGAAGAGATCAAGAAGTTGGAAGCGGCAGGCCTTGTCAGAGGTGTGCTCCATCCGACGTGGTTGTCCAATCCTGTTGTCGTGCGCAAAGCAAATGGGAAATGGAGGCTTTGCATCGACTTTACTGATGTTAACAAAGCTTGTCCCAAAGATCCCTTTCCCTTGCCGCGCATTGACCAGATTGTTGACTCCACGACCGGATGTGACCTGCTTTCATTTCTTGACGCATACTCAGGATACCATCAGATCTTCATGGCTGAAGAAGATGAGGAAAAGACCGCATTCATCACTCCATGTGGCACGTACTGTTTCGTACGGATGCCTTTCGGTTTGAAGAATGCTGGTTCGACGTTTGCGAGGGTTGTCCATACCGCTTTTGAGCCGCAAATCCACAGAAATGTGGAAGCCTACATGGATGACATAGTGGTCAAGAGCAGGAACAGGGCAACCCTGATTCAAGATTTAGAAGAGACCTTTACGAACCTGCGCAAGATCAGCCTCAAGCTCAACCCCGAGAAGTGCATGTTTGGAGTCCCTTCCGGCAAGCTTCTCGGGTTCTTCGTGTCTCAGCGAGGAATCGAAGCCAATCCAGACAAGATCAAGGCCATCGAGCAGATTGAAGCACCAACACGCGTCAAGGATGTACGAAGGCTTGCCGGCTGCGCCGCGGCTCTCAGCAGGTTTATTTCCAAGTCTGCAGAACGCGCCCTGCCATTTTTCAAAGTTTTGAAAAAGGCGGGTCCAGTGCAATGGACTCCGGAAGCGGAGGCTGCGCTGCAGGACTTGAAGAAATACCTGTCCTCCGCTCCAATACTTGTCGCGCCTAAACCACAAGAGAAGTTGCTGCTGTACCTGGCGGCAACCAATCAAGTGGTTAGTGCTGCGTTAGTAGCAGAGAGGGAGGAAGATGATGAGCTAGCAACCGCGGCAAGCGCGTCCAGCGACAAGCAGGGGCCTTCCCCGACAAGCTCTGGCCCCGACAAGGATGAATCTGCGCAGGAGCGAGTGGAGGTGCAGAAGAAGAGAATGGTGCAGCGCCCAGTTTACTTTGTCAGCTCCCTTCTGCAGGGGGCTAGGTCAAGGTACTCTGGTGTGCAGAAATTGCTTTTCGGCCTTCTCATGGCCTCGAGAAAGCTGCGCCATTACTTCCAAGCACATGAGATTACAGTTGTCACCCGCTTTCCGTTGAAGAGGATACTGCAGAATCCAGAAGCAACAGGCAGGATTGTCGAGTGGGCACTGGAACTGTCAAGCTTCGGTCTCAAATTCGAGAGCACTTCAACTATCCAAAGTAGAGCATTGGCAGAGTTCATAGCGGAGTGGACACCGACACCAGACAAAGAAATCCCAGAGACGAGCATCCCCGTCAAAGAAGCAAGCAAAGAGTGGCTGATGTATTTTGATGGTGCCTTCTCGCTGCAAGGCGCCGGTGCTGGCGCATTGCTTATCGCGCCCACCGGAGAGCATCTCAAGTACATAGTCCAGATGCACTTCCCCAAGGAGCAAGCAACCAACAATACTGCAGAGTATGAAGGTTTGCTTGCCGGTCTCAGGATCGCGGCAGAACTTGGGATCAAGAAGCTCATTGTCAGGGGTGACTCGCAGCTCGTCGTCCGCCAAGTGAACAAAGATTACCAGAGTCCGTTGATGGAAGCGTACGTTGATGAAGTGAGGAAGCTAGAAGAGCACTTTGACGGCCTGCAAATGGAACACATTCCAAGAGCTGAGAACGACATTGCTGATGGCCTGTCAAAGTGCGCAGCACTTAAGTTACCTGTGGAGCCAGGAACCTTTGTGCTCAAGCTGACTCAGCCATCCGTAAAACCGTCAAACGGACAGAGCAAGAAGAGGAAGTTGGTCTCTGGCGACTATCTTCCGGCAGAGCTCCCCGGAGCCGCCGCCAAGAAGGTCCCCAAGATCGACGCCAAGAGTGCTGAGGAGCAGTCTGCTCCGGCAAACCCCAGGGTTTGTTCCATAGAAGCAGGCGCTCCCGACAAGTTATGCTCCGGCAAGCTTGTCGGGGAACATCAAGCTCAGGCTGAGCCCCAGATTCTCGTCGTAGAAGCGGATGTTCCCGCAGCAGCAGATGTGCCTTCAGTCCTTGTTGTCGAGCCACAGGCTCCAGCTGAAGGAAATATGCCCTAGAGGCAATAATAAAGTTATTATTTATTTCCTTATATCATGATAAATGTTTATTATTCATGCTAGAATTGTATTAACTGGAAACATAATACATGTGTGAATACATAGACAAACAGAGTGTCACTAGTATGCCTCTACTTGACTAGCTCATTAATCAAAGATGGTTATGTTTCCTAGCCATGAACAAAGAGTTGTTGTTTGATTAACGAGATCACATCATTAGTTGAATGATCTGATTGACATGACCCATTGCATTAGCATAGCACCCGATCGTTTAGTATATTGCTATTGCTTTTATCCATGACTTATACATGTTCCTTTAACTATGAGAATATGCAACTCCCATTTACCGTAGGAACACTTTGTGTGCTACCAAACGTCACAACGTAACTGGGTGATTATAAAGGTGCTCTACAAGTGTCTCCGAAGGTACATGTTGAGTTGGCATACTTCGAGATTAGGATTTGTCACTCCGATTGTCGGAGAGGTATCTCAGGGCCTTCTCGGTAATGCACATCACATAAAGCCTTGCAAGCATTGCAACCAATGAGTTAGTTGCAAGATGATGTATTACGGAACGAGAAAAGAGACTTGCCAGTAACGAGATTGAACTAGGTATTGGATACCGACGATCGAATCTCGGGCAAGTAACATACCGATGACAAAGGGAACAACGTATGTTGTTATGCGGTCTGACCGATAAAGATCTTCGTAGAATATGTAGGAGCCAATATGGGCATCCAGGTCCCGCTATTGGTTATTGACCGGAAACGTGTCTCGGTCATGTCTACATTGTTCTCGAACCGTAGGGTCCGCACGCTTAACGTTACGATGACAGTTATTATGAGTTTATGCATTTTTGATGTACCGAAGGAGTTCGGAGTCCCGGATGTGATCACGGACGTGACGAGGAGTCTCGAAATGGTCGAGACATAAAGAATTATATATTGGAAGCCTATGTTTGGACATCGGATGCATTCCAGGTGAAATCAGGATTTTACCGGAATACCGGGAGGGTTACCGGAACCCCCCGGGAGCATAATGAGCCAACATGGGCCTTGGAGGAAAGGTGAGAGGGCAGCCCTAGGGGCTGCGCGCCTCCCCCCTTCCCTAGTCCTATTAGGACTAGGAGAAGTGGGGCGCCCCCTCTCTCTCTCTCTCCCCCTTGGAGCAATCCTAGTCCAACTAGGATTGGGGGGGGGGGAATCCTACTCCCAGAGGGAGTAGGACTCTCCTGGCGCACCAAACCTGGCCGGCCAGCCCCTCCCCCTTGGATCCTTTATATACGGGGGCAGGGGGAACCCCAAAGACACACAAGTCGATCTACGGATCGTTCCTTAGCCGTGTGCGGTGCCCCCTTCCACCAAATTCCACCTCGATTATATCGTTGCAGTGCTTAGGCGAAGCCCTGCGCCGGTAACACATCAAGATCGTCACCACGCCGTCGTGCTGACGGAACTCTTCCCCGACGCTTTGCTGGATCGGAGCCCGGGGATCGTCATCGAGCTGAACGTGTGCCAAGAACTCGGAGGTGCCGGAGTAACGGTGCTGTGATCGGTTGGATCGCGAGGAGAACGTACGACTACTTCCTCTACGTACGACTACTTCCTCTACGTTGTGTCAACGCTTCCGCTTCGGTCTACGAGGGTACGTAGACAAACACTCTCCCCTCTCGTTGCTATGCATCACCATGATCTTGCGTGTGCGTAGGAAATTTTTTGAAATTACTGCGTTCCCCATCAGTGGCATCCGAGCCTAGGTTTTATGGTTGATGTTATTTGCACGAGTAGAACACAAGTGAGTTGTGGACGATACAAGTCATACTGCCTACCAGCATGTCATACTTTGGTTCAGCGGTATTGTTGGATGAGACGATCCGGACCAACCTTACGCGTACGCTTACGCGAGACCGGTTCCCTCGACGTGCTTTGCACAGAGATGGCTTGCGGAAGACTGTCTCTCCAACTTTAGTTGAACCGAGTGTGGCTACGCCCGGTCCTTGAGAAGGTTAAAACGGAGTCTATTTGACAAACTATCGTTGTGGTTTTGATGCGTAGGTAAGATGAGTTCTTGCTTAAAGCCCGTAGCAGCCACGTAAAACTTGCAACAACAAAGTAGAGAACGTCTAACTTGTTTTTGCAGGGCATGTTGTGATGTGATATGGTCAAGACGTGATGCTAAATTTTATTGTATGAGATGATCATGTTTTGTAACCGAGTTATCGGCAACTGGCAGGAGCCATATGGTTGTCGCTTTATTGTATGCAATGCAATCGCGATGTAATGCTTTACTTTATTGCTAAACGGTAGTGATAGTCGTAGAAGCATAAGATTGGCGAGACGACAACGATGCTGCGATGAAGATCAAGGTGTCGCGCCGGTGACGATGGTAATCATGACGGTGCTTCGAAGATGGAGATCACAAGCACAAGATGATGATGGCCATATCATATCACTTATATTGATTGCATGTGATGTTTATCCTTTTATGCATCTTATCTTGCTTTGGCTGACGGTAGCATTATAAGATGATCTCTCACTAAATTATCAAGAAGTGTTCTCCCTGAGTATGCACCGTTGCGAAAGTTCTTCGTGCTGAGACACCACGTGATGATCGGGTGTGATAGGCTCTACGTTCAAATACAACGGGTGCAAAACAGTTGCACACGCGGAATACTCAGGTTTAACTTGACGAGCCTAGCATATACGGATATGGCCTCGGAACACAGAGACCGAAAGGTCGAGCATGAATCATATAGTAGATATGATCAACATAGTGATGTTCACCATTGAAACTACTCCATCTCACGTGATGATCGGACATGGTTTAGTTGATTTGGATCACGTGATCACTTAGAGGATTAGAGAGATGTCTATCTAAGTGGGAGTTCTTAAGTAATATGATTAATTGAACTTTAATTTATCATGAACTTAGTACCTGATAGTATCTTGCTTGTCTATGTTGTGTAGATAGATGGCTCGTGCTGTTGTTCCGTTGAATTTTAATGCGTTCCTTGAGAAAGCAAAGTTGAAAGATGATGGTAGCAATTACACGGACTGGGTCCGTAACTTGAGGATTATCCTCATTGCTGCACAGAAGAATTACGTCCTGGAAGCACCGCTAGGTGCCAGGCCTGGTGCAAGAGCTACGCCAGATGTTATGAACGTCTGGCAAAGCAAAGCTGATGACTACTCTATAGTTCAGTGTGCCATGCTTTACGGCTTAGAACCGGGACTTCAACGACGTTTTGAACACCATGGAGCATATGAGATGTTCCAGGAGTTGAAGTTAATATTTCAAGCAAATGCCCGGATTGAGAGATATGAAGTCTCCAATAAGTTCTATAGCTGTAAAATGGAGGAGAATGGTTCTGTCAGTGAGCATATACTCAGAATGTCTGGGTATAACAATCACTTGATTCAACTGGGAGTTAATCTTCCGGATGATTGCGTCATTGACAGAATTCTCCAATCACTGCCACCAAGCTACAAGAGCTTCGTGATGAACTATAATATGCAAGGGATGACCAAAACTATGCCCGAGCTCTTCGCGATGCTAAAAGCCGCGGAGGTAGAAATCAAAAAGGAGCATCAAGTGTTGATGGTTAACAAAACCACTAGTTTCAAGAAAAAGGGCAAAGGGAAGAAAAAGGGGAACTTCAAAAAGAACAGCAAGCAAGTTGCTACTCAAGAGAAGAAACCCAAGTCTGGACCTAAGCCTGAAACTGAGTGCTTCTATTGCAAGCAGACTGGTCACTGGAAGCGGAACTGCCCCAAGTATTTCGCGGATAAGAAGGATGGCAAGGTTAACAAAGGTATATGTGATATACATGTTATTGATGTGTACCTTACTAATTCTCGCAGTAGCACCTGGGTATTTGATACTGGTTCTGTTGCTAATATTTGCAACTCAAAACAGGGGCTACGGATTAAGCGAAGATTGGCTAAGGACGAGGTGACGATGCGCGTGGGAAATGGTTCCAAAGTCGATGTGATCGCGGTCGGCACGCTACCTCTACATCTACCTTCGGGATTAATATTAGATCTAAATAATTGTTATTTAGTACCAGCGTTGAGCATGAACATTATATCTGGATCTTGTTTGATGCGAGACGGTTATTCATTTAAATCAGAGAATAATGGTTGTTCTATTTATATGAGTAATATCTTTTATGGTCATGCGCCATTAAAGAGTGGTTTGTTCTTACTTAATCTCGATAGTAGTAACACACATATTCATAATGTTGAAACCAAAAGATGCAGAGTTAATAATGATAGTGCAACTTATTTGTGGCACTGCCGTTTAGGTCATATCGGCGTAAAGCGCATGAAGAAACTCCATACTGATGGACTTTTGGAGTCACTTGATTATGAATCACTTGGCACTTGCGAGCCGTGCCTTATGGGCAAGATGACTAAAACACCGTTCTCCGGTACTGTGGAGAGAGCAACAGATTTATTGGAAATCATACATACTGATGTATGTGGTCCAATGAATGTTGAGGCTCGTGGCGGATATCGTTATTTTCTCACCTTCACTGATGATTTAAGCAGATATGGGTATATCTACTTAATGAAACACAAGTCTGAAACATTTGAAAAGTTCAAAGAATTTCAGAGTGAAGTGGAAAATCATCGTAACAAGAAAATAAAGTTTCTACGATCTGATCGTGGAGGAGAATATTTGAGTTACGAGTTTGGTCTACATTTGAAACAATGCGGAATAGTTTCGCAACTCACGCCACCCGGAACACCACAACGTAATGGTGTGTCCGAACGTCGTAATCGTACTTTACTGGATATGGTGCGATCTATGATGTCTCTTACCGATTTACCGCTATCTTTTTGGGGTTATGCTCTAGAGACGGCCGCATTCACGTTAAATAGGGCACCATCAAAATCCGTTGAGACGACGCCTTATGAACTGTGGTTTGGCAAGAAACCAAAGTTGTCGTTTCTTAAAGTTTGGGGCTGTGATGCTTATGTGAAAAAACTTCAACCTGATAAGCTCGAACCCAAATCGGAAAAATGTGTCTTCATAGGATACCCAAAGGAGACTATTGGGTATACCTTCTATCACAGATCCGAAGGCAAAATTTTTGTTGCCAAAGTCGGAAACTTTCTAGAGAAGGAGTTTCTCTCGAAAGAAGTGAGTGGGAGGAAAGTAGAACTTGATGAAATAACAGTATCTGCTCCTTTATTGAGAAGTAGTACATCACAGAAATCTGTTTCTGTGACACCTACATCAAATAGGGAGGAAGCTAATGATAATGATCATGAAACTTCAGATCAAGTTTCTACTGAACTTCGTAGATCAACCAGAGTAAGATCCGCACCAGAGTGGTACGGTAATCCTATTTTGGAAGTCATGTTACTAGACCATGATGAACCTACGAACTATGAAGAAGCGATGGTGAGCCCAGATTCCGCAAAATGGCTTGAGGCCATGAAATCTGAGATGGGATCCATGTATGATAACAAAGTGTGGACTTTGGTTGACTTGCCCGATGATCGGCAAGCAATAGAAAATAAATGGATTTTCAAAAAGAAGACTGACGCTGATGGTAATGTTACTGTCTATAAAGCTCGACTTGTTGCAAAAGGTTTTCGACAAGTTCAAGGGATTGACTACGATGAGACTTTCTCACCCGTGGCGATGCTTAAGTCTGTCCGAATCATGTTAGCAGTTGCCGCATTTTATGATTATGAAATTTGGCAAATGGATGTCAAAACTGCATTCCTGAATGGATTTCTGGAAGAAGAGTTGTATATGATGCAACCAGAAGGTTTTGTCGATCCAAAGGGAGCTAACAAAGTGTGCAAGCTCCAGCGATCCATTTATGGACTGGTGCAAGCCTCTCGGAGTTGGAATAAACGCTTTGATAGTGTGATCAAAGCTTTTGGTTTTATACAGACTTTCGGAGAAGCCTGTATTTACAAAAAAATGAGTGGGAGCTCTGTAGCATTTCTGATATTATATGTAGATGACATATTACTGATCGGAAATAATATAGAATTTCTAGATAGCATAAAGGGATACTTGAATAAAAGTTTTTCAATGAAAGACCTCGGGGAAGCTGCTTACATATTGGGCATTAAGATCTATAGAGATAGATCAAGACGCTTAATAGGACTTTCACAAAGCACATACCTTGACAAAGTTTTGAAAAAGTTCAGAATGGATCAGGCAAAGAAAGGGTTCTTGCCTGTGGCACAAGGTGTGAAATTGAGTAAGACTCAATGCCCGACCACCGCAGAAGATAGAGAGAAGATGAAAAATGTTCCCTATGCTTCAGCCATAGGCTCTATCATGTATGCAATGCTGTGTACCAGACCTGATGTGTGCCTTGCTGTAAGTTTAGCAGGCAGGTACCAAAGTAATCCAGGAGTGGATCACTGGACAGCGGTCAAGAACATCCTTAAGTACTTGAGAAGGACTAAGGATATGTTTCTCATTTTTGGAGGTGACAAAGAGCTCGTCGTAAACGGTTACGTCAATGCAAGCTTTGACACTGATCCGGACGATTCCAAATCGCAAACCGGATACGTATTTACATTAAACGGTGGAGCTGTCAGTTGGTGCAGTTCTAAACAAAGCGTCGTGGCGGGATCTACATGTGAAGCTGAGTACATAGCCGCTTCAGAAGCAGCCAATGAAGGAGTCTGGATGAAGGAGTTCATATCCGATCTAGGTGTTGTACCTAGCGTATCGGGTCCAATGAAAATCTTTTGTGACAATACTGGTGCAATTGCCTTGGCAAAGGAATCCAGATTTCACAAAAGAACCAAACACATCAAGAGACGCTTCAACTCCATCCGGGATTTGGTCCAGGTGGGAGACATAGAGATATGCAAGATACATACGGATCTGAATGTTGCAGACCCGTTGACTAAGCCTCTTCCACGAGCAAAACATGATCAGCACCAAAACTCCATGGGTGTTAGAATCATTACTTTGTAATCTAGATTACTGACTCTAGTGCAAGTGGGAGACTGAAGGAAATATGCCCTAGAGGCAATAATAAAGTTATTATTTATTTCCTTATATCATGATAAATGTTTATTATTCATGCTAGAATTGTATTAACTGGAAACATAATACATGTGTGAATACATAGACAAACAGAGTGTCACTAGTATGCCTCTACTTGACTAGCTCATTAATCAAAGATGGTTATGTTTCCTAGCCATGAACAAAGAGTTGTTGTTTGATTAACGAGATCACATCATTAGTTGAATGATCTGATTGACATGACCCATTGCATTAGCATAGCACCCGATCGTTTAGTATATTGCTATTGCTTTTATCCATGACTTATACATGTTCCTTTAACTATGAGAATATGCAACTCCCATTTACCGTAGGAACACTTTGTGTGCTACCAAACGTCACAACGTAACTGGGTGATTATAAAGGTGCTCTACAAGTGTCTCCGAAGGTACATGTTGAGTTGGCATACTTCGAGATTAGGATTTGTCACTCCGATTGTCGGAGAGGTATCTCAGGGCCTTCTCGGTAATGCACATCACATAAAGCCTTGCAAGCATTGCAACCAATGAGTTAGTTGCAAGATGATGTATTACGGAACGAGTAAAGAGACTTGCCGGTAACGAGATTGAACTAGGTATTGGATACCGACGATCGAATCTCGGGCAAGTAACATACCGATGACAAAGGGAACAACGTATGTTGTTATGCGGTCTGACCGATAAAGATCTTCGTAGAATATGTAGGAGCCAATATGGGCATCCAGGTCCCGCTATTGGTTATTGACCGGAAACGTGTCTCGGTCATGTCTAGATTGTTCTCGAACCGTAGGGTCCGCACGCTTAACGTTACGATGACAGTTATTATGAGTTTATGCATTTTTGATGTACCAAAGGAGTTCGGAGTCCCGGATGTGATCACGGACGTGACGAGGAGTCTCGAAATGGTCGAGACATAAAGAATTATATATTGGAAGCCTATGTTTGGACATCGGATGCATTCTAGGTGAAATCAGGATTTTACCGGAATACCGGGAGGGTTACCGGAACCCCCCGGGAGCATAATGGGCCAACATGGGCCTTGGAGGAAAGGTGAGAGGGCAGCCCTAGGGGCTGCGCGCCTCCCCCCTTCCCTAGTCCTATTAGGACTAGGAGAAGTGGGGCGCCCCCTCTCTCTCTCTCTCCCCCTTGGAGCAATCCTAGTCCAACTAGGATTGGGGGGGGGAATCCTACTCCCAGAGGGAGTAGGACTCTCCTGGCGCACCAAACCTGGCCGGCCAGCCCCTCCCCCTTGGATCCTTTATATACGGGGGCAGGGGGCACCCCAAAGACACACAAGTTGATCTACGGATCGTTCCTTAGCCGTGTGCGGTGCCCCCTTCCACCAAATTCCACCTCGATTATATCGTTGCAGTGCTTAGGCGAAGCCCTGCGCCGGTAACACATCAAGATCGTCACCACGCCGTCGTGCTGACGGAACTCTTCCCCGACGCTTTGCTGGATCGGAGCCCGGGGATCGTCATCGAGCTGAACGTGTGCCAAGAACTCGGAGGTGCCGGAGTAACGGTGCTGTGATCGGTTGGATCGCGAGGAGAACGTACGACTACTTCCTCTACGTACGACTACTTCCTCTATGTTGTGTCAATGCTTCCGCTTCGGTCTACGAGGGTACGTAGACAAACACTCTCCCCTCTCGTTGCTATGCATCACCATGATCTTGCGTGTGCGTAGGAAAATTTTTGAAATTACTGCGTTCCCCAACACCAGCATGGGCGCAGCAGACTGTCCGTTTCCTCCAGAACGGAGAACTTACCGAAGAACAAGAAGAAGCGGAAAGAGTAGCCCGGCGCTCAAGTATGTACCAGTTCGTCGACAACACACTGTACAGAAGAGGGCGCAATGGTGTGAAATTGAAGTGTATTCCCCGGGAAGACGGACAAAAGCTATTGGCAGAGATACATGGAGGCATATGTGGTCACCACATTGGCGCAAGAGCACTTGCCAGCAAAGCGTTCCGGCAAGGTTTCTTCTGGCCGACAGCCCTCCAGGATGCAACTGCACAAGTAACCAAGTGTGAAGCGTGCCAGTTCCATTCCAAGCAGATACACCAGCCAGCTCAAGCTCTCCAGACGATCCCTTTATCCTGGCCATTTTCGGTCTGGGGGCTCGACATCCTCGGCCCCTTCCCCCGAGCTGTCGGGGGCTTTGAGTACTTGTACGTCGCAATCGACAAGTTCACAAAGTGGCCGGAAGTGGAACCAGTGAGGAAGGTGACAGCACAGTCAGCAGTCAAGTTCTTCAGGTCGATTGTTTGCCGCTTTGGGATCCCCAACAGGATCGTCACTGACAATGGTATGCAATTCACGAGCCGCGCCTTCATGCAATACGTCCAAGATCTCGGTGCCAAGGTCTGCTTCGCTTTTGTTGCTCATCCCAGAAGCAACGGTCAAGCGGAGAGGGCCAATGCCGAAGTGTTGCGCGGGCTCAAGACCAGAACTTTCGACAGGATGCACAAGTGCGGAAGAAACTGGATCGAGGAGCTGCCGGTGGCTCTTTGGTCGATCAGAACGACGCCAAATCGAGCCACTGGCCAGACACCATTTGCTCTAGTCTATGGAGCAGAAGCAGTTACCCCCACGGAACTCGTATACGGGTCACCTCGAGTGCTCGCTTATGATGAGCTTGAGCAAGAGCGGCTGCATGAAGATGACGCGCTGCTCCTTGAGGAAGATCGTCTTCAGGCTGTTGTGCGAGCCACTCGCTACCAGCAAGCTTTGCGTCGCTACCATAGCCGCAAAGTTAAAGCCAGAAGCTTCGAGGAAGGCGACCTTGTTCTTCGGCGCGCTCCGTCCGCCAAGAATCACAACAAGTTGACGCCGAAGTGGGAAGGCCCTTACCGGGTGAGACGAGTCACGAGGCCCGGCGTTGTCCGCCTTGAGACCGAAGATGGCACTCCGGTGAGCAACTCCTGGAATATTGAGCATCTTCGTAAGTTTTACCCGTAAGGCGCGGTTGTCGGACCCCGTCCGGCAACCACCCTTTTGTACAAGTCTTGCCGCTGTTGCATGTAATCCTTTGTACAAAGCCAGGCGCAGACCCTGAGCAGCAGTAAATGAAGCGTTGGCGCCCTAAGTTTTAGCATGCATGCTGAGTTGAGTCTCGTCCTTGGTTAGGGTTGATAGTGCCTAACAGCTGCTAACCCCTAGCTTAGAGGTCGGGTGTGCGTCCCTTTTTCCTGTTCCTTCGTTTCCCTTGGTTCGCAGGGTTTTTTGCATATCCTGGCCAGACCGCTTAAGGACGAAGAAGAGAAGAAGGGCGGACCAGCATCTGGTCCCCAGCAAACCAGTGTTGCCGGGGGCTGCAAGTACAAAGATTCGCCCGCGGCAAGCCAAAGTTGCCGGGGGCTGCAATCCCAGATAAGTTTTTCATCCCTTATCATACATTCTCTTATGGACTGAGGAATGCGAAAACCTTGTTTCTTCCTAAAAAGTTACCGTGCTCCCTTAACTCTGGGCCCCAGAGCGCGTTCCTGGGGCCAGTTTTGGTAGTAGCCGCGGCGGCAAAGGGACGAAATGAGGAGCCCGAACCCGCCTCATCCCTACCTCCGCCAAAGGCGTGAGAAAGGTCTAGTGGCGCCGGAAGACGGCAGGGCCTGTCGCCGGGCAAAGAAGTGTCCATCTTAACGATATAAAGGATTCGCTCCTTGGCGTGGGTTTTACCCGCGGGACAAATGGCCCGGCAAACATCCCCTTTTCATTAAAAAAACATTCCGCTCAGGTACAGTTCAGAGAGAATGAAAAACATGAGAGATGGAATTACAAGCTTTAAATGCAACTAAAGCCTGAGGGCTTACAAGTTAAAAAGAGATAAGGTGCCCGTAATCCCTTTCTTGTCTCTCTCCTCAGGAGGTAGGACAAGGAGGCGAGAAGGGCAAAAGGGGCGCCTCGGCGAGCTACGGGTGGCAGAAGACACCAAGAGAACACCCCGGGGGCCGTCTGAAAGCTGGACGGTGACGGCGGCGCCGGAAGCAGGGCTCGACGAGGCGGCAGGACGTCAGCACGCTGTCGAGGGCGCCGTGCCCCCGTACTCCAAGTTGACGGCCTTGCCGCCCGCCCTCTTCCTCTTCCGCAACCTCCCTACGCCAGCCGCCAAGGAGACGACCCCGAGAAGCTCAAGGAGCCGGCGACACGGATGATGGGGTCGCCGGTGCCACACGGAGCCGCGACCGGTGCCTAGTCGGACCCGTCATCCCGACGACCGCTACCCTCGTCGTTGCTGTCGCTCCCCTCCTCGTCACTCTCGCTCGAGGAGGAGCCTTCGCTGTCGGAGGAGCTATCCACGCAGCACCGGGCCCGGGTCCCGTAGCACCCGAAGACCTTGACGGAGAGGAGATCGCCCTCCATCAACTTAAAATGGAGGGTGAACCCCTCCATCAAGCTGTGGATACGGGCGAACGACTTCCACCCTCGACCAGGATACATCACGCCGGGGGCTAGGGACTCAACGTGGACCCGCGTGCCGCTGATCCCGCAGCCCCTCATGCGCAGTCTTAGCGTCTCGGGTTGTTCCATCTCCATCACGCTTGCGAAGGGAGCCGGGAGACGGAGGCGACGACGAGGCGCCCGGCGCAGCCTGACGAAGAACTCGCAAGGGTCGTCCCCGATGTGGACCGCCGTGAGAAGAGGAGCCGCTGGCGGAGGCGAGGCCGGCGCGTCGCCCCGTCCGCCTCATCCCCGAGTGCCTCGGCCTCGTCCACGACCTCGCCCCCTCCCCCTTCCCCTTACGGCTGGCTCTGCCACCGCGGGTGCAAGGGGAGGAGGGGCGCGTTGCCTAGCGGCGACCCTCGCCGCCACCGATGAAGGACCAGGGTTCCCTTTCTCCATGGCGAATGGAGAGAGGGGATCAGAAGCTGAAGGGAAGAAAAGATGAAGGAGTGTGGATTTCCGTCGCCCCCTCTTGCTCTTTATAAAGGAGCAGGGTGGGGGCTCGGCCGCCCCGCTCAGCCAATCAGGACGCAGGAAGAGCAGGCGACTGGGACCGACCTGCTGCCTCGACCCGCGACGGCCCGGTCTCCTGCCTCCACCGTCCGCAACTCCAGGTGCATGGAAGCCACGTGGCTGGCGTGCAGGACCGAGGCGACGGATGAGGCGACCTCCCCCCACCCCGTGATCGTGGGGAGCGGACGCCTCGGAAACCGTGCCTCGGCCCCGTCCAGCAAACGAGCCACGCCTCCACGCCTCCTTCCACTTATGGAGATGGCGCGAACCGTCCCCCTTTATTGTGACGGGATGCATGCCTGCGGGGCTCAGCCCCGCGCACGCCGCCCACGTCACGCACGCCTCTCCCCACGATGCCGCGTTCGACGCGTGCCGTTCGAGGAGGGCGTGGTGGATGCAAAAAAAGATGCAGCGTGACCCAGGCCGCGCGTGCCCGTGCACTGTTTTGGGCCTGGCCCAACAGCGCTCGGCACCGTGTATGGCCCAGGCCCGGGGGCTCCTGTCGGTGTACTAAAGTAGGGGTACCTTAGTACCCCGAACTTGTGCACGGGCAGTCGTAGCACCCCGCGGCAAGGCTTGCCAGGTGATCGCGAAAAACTCTCCATGGTCCCTTTTTGGGCCATCCAAGAACAAAGTATTTGAGCCAAGGCCCCGACAGGAGGAGCTTGCCGGGAAGGCCACCCGAAGAGAGCAAGGCCTCGGCAAGAGGAGCTTGCCGGGACGGCCGCTCGAAGCACAAGGCCCCGGCAAGAGGAGCTTGCCGGGAAGGCCGACCAGGGCACGACAAGAGACTTGCTGCGACGCGCCACGCGTCCCGGCAAGGACCGGTGAGCGACAAGCTCCCGGGCGCGACAAGGCATCAACCGCGGCAAGGCGCTTGCCGCGGCAAGTCACCACCCCACGCCTGTGTTCCAGCTCATCCACCCACGTGTCGCTCTGGGGCCATTCCAGGCGTACGTGGCGGAAGGCTGCGCAGCCAGAGGCATGCGATGGCGAAGCAACGCTGACAGGATAGCCATCGTGGCAAACGGTGGCGCCCCCGACAGTCCCTTTTCTGCATTGTTTGGGCGACCTAGACGGGCATTTAATGCCCTTGTCCCCTGCCGTCAGAGTTAGGTATGATAGCACTGTGCAAACAGCTGTACCCAACACAGCGTTTTCAAGTTTTACCCCCGCCTGCGTTGCCACCTGTGGGTAACCCCTTGCGCATATAAAAGGAGGCCCCATGCGCAACGTAGAGGAGGGGGGAGGGAGGCCACTCATGCTCGGTCTGATTAGTTGCCTGAGTGTACTGTAGCAATCAGCGCTCCCGCAACAAGAACACAATACAAACCACAAAGCAGCAGTAGGGTTTTACGCATCCGTGCGGCCCGAAGCTGGGTAAACCCCTTGTGTGCATCACCTCGATCCGCTCCTCGCGCGACCTCCGCCCCCCGCCGAACCAGAAAGGGGCTCGGTCCCCATAGGTGTTCGTGGAGGCAGATTTCCCCCGACAAACTCCCAGAGGACCAAAACGAGGCACGCTGCATAGTGCGGCGATCTAAAGCCTATAAAGTCCACGAGGGAGAGCTCTATAAGAAAAGTACTACCGGAGTCCTTCAAAGATGTATCTCCGAAGAGGAAGGGCGGAGTCTGTTGGCTGAAATTCATGCCGGACTCGGTGGCCACCATGCTGCAGCTCGATCCCTTGTAAGCAAGGCTTAGCGTACAGGCTTTTATTGGCCGGCGGCCCGAGCAGACGCCCATGACTTAGTCAAACGATGCGTCGACTGCCAGCTCTTTGCAAACCAAAGCCATATGCCGCCCAACACCCTCCGAACTATCCCCATCACTTGGCCTTTTGCAGTATGGGGGCTTGACATGGTAGGACCCCTTAAAGGTGGAACCCACAAGAAAAAATACTTATTGGTCATGGTGGATAAATTCACCAAATGGATAGAAGCCAAGCCTGTTAAGACGGACGAATCCGGACCTGTGATAGACTTAATATCCGGGGTCGTACACCGTTACGGTGTCCCCCACAGCATTATCACCGATAACGGCACAAACTTCACCTCTGACGAAGTAAAGCTGTGGTGAAAAAACATGGGCATTAAGCTCGATTATGCTTCTGTCTATCACCCACAAACTAACGGTCAGGTCGAATGTGCAAATGGTCTCATCATGAGCGGCATCAAACCCAGACTAGTGCGGTCCCTCAAGGAATCTAATACGCACTGGGTAGAGGAGCTCGACTCCGTACTCTGGGGGCTGCGAACCACGCCGAATCGTACCACCGGATTCACACCATTCTTTATGGTGTATGGCGCTGAGGCAGTTCTGCCCTGCGACATAATTCATGACTCACCTCGAGTGCGCATGTACGAAGAAAGAGAAGCCGAGCTTGATCGGCAGGACAACCTGGACGCCCTAGAGGAGGAGCGCGACGTGGCTAAAGCCCGTTCCGCATTTTATCAACAGCAGGCTCGAAGATATCAAAGCAGAGAAGTACGGGCCAAAAATTACAATGTTGGCGAAATAGTTCTATGCCTGCCGGATAAGAAAAAGGACAAACTCAAGCCCAAATGGGAAGGTCCCTTCATAATAGACCAAGTCCTCACTGGTGGAGCGTACTGCCTGCGAGATGCGTCGGACAACCGACTCGAGCCGAACCCATGGAACGCCACACGTCTCCAAAGATTCTATGCCTAGCGCCGAACTCTGAGTTTGTCTCCTTCCTCTGTCCATTTTTACATATATCTTTCTGTTTTTATTTTGTCTCCTCCCACTCTTTCCTTTTCTAGCCCTTAAAGGCTCATCATGTGACGCGCTACCAGCGCTCCTTAAACCTGGGGGCTTCTCTAACAGAAGCTTGTTTATATGGGTTTCACACCCAACGCATGCATCAGACTTCCGCATGCACCTTTTCTTCACCATTATATGCATCGATATGACTTAAGTTTTGGCCAAGCTGGGTTTCCTGGCTCCTGTGCTTACCCCTACGTTCCCGATTGTTCGGCTAGGCGGTAAAGGGAGCACCTCTGCGATTGCTACTGCCGGATAAGCCGGATGTGTACCTCAGACTGGGTGAAGCCGAAAGCTAGCGTTCTTAAGGGAATATTCGGTCGATGAACTAAAGATGAACCTTTTTTACTTATACATGCCCCCAGATGTTTTCCTGCATTTGCAGTCCGGACGTGCACTTCAGGGCACGCCACCCCAGCGAAAGGAACCCTTAACGGAACTATTCTCTCTGGAAGATGTTTCTTACTAACCATGTAATATAACATAACTAGTTGGGCACTTGTCTGATAAAGCACTAATGACCCCTACGCCTGGTCTCCATGCATACCTCGGTTCTTATATAACCGTTATGGTATTCGGACACACTCCGGACCGTCAGGTCCCGAGGTTGAAGCGAAAAGGTAAGGCATTTCACATGTCAATTATAAATTACATAGTCATCCTGACTGATTGTATTCCTCCTCTATACCATCTAACGGGCTGTCTAATTTACAGTCCTGCTGGGAATACTTTGCGGCCAATTCTACCTGGCCATACACTAAGCTCACAGGGATCTCCTTCCCGTCAGGCCCCACCGGTCCGACCTCGGCCATGTGATTGGGGTCAGACTTCGTAAAGCGGGTCTTCACCATGGCCCAGGCCTCCCTAGCGCCTTGTCGGCAGGCTGATATCTTCCACAACCGGAAGCGCCGCCGAGCTCCCTTCAGCTTCTCCGCAAGCTCTCCAAGGCCCTCGGGCATGGGGTGGGCAGGCCATAAGGCTTGGGCAACGCCTTGCATCGCCTGCCGAATTCGCTCGTATAGTTGCAGGAGTTCGGGAAGTAGGTCACCCGTAGAACCGAGCATCTCCTCTGCAGGACGACCTGTGAGCATACCTACAGGCAATACTCTATTATTCGACTTCCTCGCCGAACTCATTTTTCAAAGTTCGTTCAAGAACTTACTAAATATGCCGCGTCGAAGCCGTTGATTCTCCTTCGTGGAGTCCGACAGCTGGCCACGAACGTCCTTCAGTTCAACATCCAGCTTGGTGCTGGCATCCTGAAGATCATTCTTCTCTCGCCTCACCCTTGTCAACATACTCTCACCAGCCTTTAACCGGCGTAAGAGTTGTTGCTTCTCCGGATCAAGTCCGGCGCCATCTGCAACATGAATTGTCAGATTTGCACCCAAGCCGCACAATACTAATCTTTCGAAGTGTATCTTACCTTAGGGGGTCCCTTTGGGCTCCCCTGTTGCGGCTAGTGCGGCCTCCAGTTGGGCCTTGCACTTTTCCAGTTCCTGGGACAGCACGGTGTTCTTCTCTGTAAGAACCTGCATGTTATATGATCCTTAAATCAGTTACTTTAACTGTTTCTAGTCTCGGGGGCTACTGGTATATATATATATTTAACCAAAATTTTCTTACCCGTATGTCTTTCACATACTGCTCCGTGGCTCTGGCTAAACCATCTTGAGCGGCACGAAGGTACGCATCTCCCGAATTAAAGGCATCTAAAGCCTCTCGGGAGAAACAAGCGTCGCCTAGAACTGTCCGGCGACGCCTGTGGTTCATGGCACTCTCCACTTCTGAATTTGTGGCAGACAGCCGGTCTGCATCCTCTGTTGGAGGAGCGTCCGGTGCACGCCTGGTGCTCGTCCCCGCTTTCGGACCACACGTTGGAGCCTGGCTAGTGGAGGCGTGATTGGCAACCTCTCCGGACATAGTCCGGCGAGGCCTCTTCGTCCTGGAAATAGCACGAATATTAATATGCCTTGACAGAATAACACCAGGGAAACAGAGGGCGCGTTATACCTTTGTGCCGGAATCTCAGTCCGGACTACATTTCTTTTTGCCCCACGGGGCCCTACGGCCCCTCGTTGGCTAGCCGCCGCAGGTTCGGCCTCCCGCCTCGGAAGTCTCCCCTGCAAAATACGGTTGTCGTTTGAAAATGCCGGAATGTGTGAGAATGGAATCTCTCTTAAGGGAATAAGCACTCCGGTTTCTGTCACCTGGGAGGCCGGGATTAACCGGGGTAATCAGCTGTAATGGCCACCAAGGTATCGTCCTTGCTTAACTGATGGAACACCCCATCGATAAGCTCCACCGATATGTCCGAATCCTCTTCGGAGTCCGGATCGAGGGACCGTTCTGGGTCCTCAGGCTGTGGAGGGCGGCTGTTGATATCCTTTACTTCCTGTCGCAGTTCCTGCATTGAAATCGTCAGATTACGTATCTAGTCGTGGGAGCGTTAAACAGACAGGTAAGTGCAATTGTTCACTTACCCAACTTGGAGGTTCGTACATAGTGAATCCGGCCCGCGGGTTGACGCGGAGGAAGTCCTCCCTTTCTCCCTTGTACAAAGATGTTAAAATCTTTACTAGAGCGGCAGTTGTGGCTGGCCCCTTACGACCGTAACGGGTGGCGTCATCCTCCCCGTTGAAATCCCACATGGAGTGGCCTCTATATTGAAACGGCTGCACCCCCCGCATAATTCATGTGGCCATGAATCCAATCACGGTTAGTCCGGAATGAGCCAACAGTCTTTTTCGGCCCATCAGGTAAAGGACATCTCTGTCGCTTTCTCTCTGAGAGCTCCGCGGACGCCAGCTCAAGCGTTTCTTCGGTGGAGCACTGTCGAACTCGGGGAGACCGACCCGGATAGGGTCCGGCAGCGGGACGTCATCTATGTAAAACCATTCCGAAGGCCAGTCCTCGGACGCCTTTTTTGGGGTCCCGGATGGGTATCCGGTCCCGGCGATGCGCCATACTTCGGCTCCGCCCACTTGATAAATGGACCCCTCTTGAGAGCGGGGCACCAAGCAGAACAACCTCTTCCACAGCGCGAAATGAGCCTCGATGCCTAAAAATAGCTCGCAAAGGGCAACGAAGCCCGCAATATGTAGTACGGAGCCGGGCGTGAGATTGTGCAGCTGGAGGCCGTAGAACTCCAGAAGCCCGCGGAGGAATGGATGAATTGGAAATCCCAGTCCCCTTAATAGATAAGGGACGAGACACACCCGCTCTCCCTTAGAAGGATTGGGGGTGCTCTCCGCTTGCTTTCCGCCATTATAGGTGGCGAGTCCGGCTCGGACCGGGACCATGTATGCCTGGGGGAGAAATCCCTTGTCCTGCAGCGACACTAACTCGCTGTGCGGGATGGTGCAACTCTCCAAGTCTCCGGGTTTAGGACTGGAGGGGGGAGGGGAGGAGCTGCGATGGCTGGCCATGTTGGAATGGACCTTTGCTGGAGACGCTCTAATGATAACTCGCGGAGAGGAGAAGATGTGGTTTGGATCTAAATCCCCATCCCGTTAAATAGGCGGCTCGTTTATATGACTAAGGGTGTGGATGTAAAAACACCCCAGGCTTTTCGCATTCGTTCAACACATGGAAGATGGCCATTATTGGGCGCTGAAGCCGAGGAGCGCTACATTACAAATCGGACATTATTCGTACAGGTACACAGGATTCGGAGGAGGAACCCGCCTTGCAATGCCGAAGACAATTTGCACACGGGACTCGTCGTCATTGAAGCCTGGTTCGGGGGCTACTGAGGGCGTCCTGGATTAGGGGGTGTTCGGATAGCCGGACTATACCTTCAGCCGGACTCCAGGACTATGAAGATACAAGATTGAAGACTTCGTCCCGTGTCCGGAAGGATCTTTTCTTGGCATGGAAGGCAAGCTAGGCGTGCGGATATTCAAGATCCCCTACCATTGTAACCGACTCTGTGTAACGCTAACCCTATCCGGTGTCTATATAAACCAGAGGGTTGTAGTCCGTAGGACAACCATCATCATACACAATCATACCATAGGCTAGCTTCTAGGGTTTAGACTCCTTGATCTCGTGGTAGATCCACTCTTATACTACCCATATCATGAATATTAATCTAGCAGGAGTAGGGTTTTACCTCCATCGAGAGGGCCCGAACCTGGGTAAAATAAAGTGTCCCTTGTCTCCTGTTACCATCCAACCTTGACGCACAGTTCGGGACACCCTACCCGAGATCCGCCGGTTTTGACACCGACAATCTGAGTCTGGCCACTGGCCTATATGCACTAACCAACTACGCAGGTATAGTTATGGGCACTCGACGTCGTGGTACCAGCCGAAGCCTTCTTGATGTCAGCGACTGAGCGGTGCGCGCCGGATTGGACCGTAAGCCTGCGCTTGTATTAAGGGGGCTAGGTTTGCTTCCGGCCGCGTTCGCAACATGCAGGTGTGCAATGGGCGATGGGCCCAGACCCCTGCGCGCATAGGATTTAGACCGGCGTGCTGACCTCTCTGTTGTGCCTAGGTGGGGCTGCGACATGTTGATCTTCCGAGGCCGGGCATGACCCAGGAAAGTGTGTCCGGCCAAAGGGGATCGAGCATGTTGGGTAATGTGGTGCACCCCTGCAGGGAAGTTTATCTATTCGAATAGTCGTGATCGTCAGTAACAGGACGACCCGGAGTTGTACCTTGACCTTATGACAACTAGAACTAGATACTTAATAAAACACACCCTTCCAAGTGCCAGATATAACCCGGTGATCTCTCTCACACAGGGCGACGAGGGGAGGGTCGCCGGGTAGGATTATGCTATGCGATGATACTTGGTGAACTTACCATCCACTCTCTTCTACATGCTGCAAGATGGAGGCTGCTAGAAGCGTAGTCTTTGACAGGACTAGCTATCCCCCTCTTATTCTGGCATTCTGTAGTTCAGTGCACCGATATTGCCCTTTACTGACACCCATGCATATGTAGTGTAAATCCTTGCTTGCGAGTACTTTGGATGAGTACTCATGGTTGCTTTTCTCCCTCTTTTCCCCCTTTTCATTCTTCTCGGTTGTCGCAACCAGATGCTGGAGCCCAGGAGTCAGACGACACCTTCGACGACTCCTGCTACACTAGAGGTGCCTACTACTATGTGTAGGCCGCCGACGACGACCATGAGTAGTTTAGGAGGATCCCATGCAGGAGGCCTGCGCCTCTTTCGATCTGTATCCCAGATTGTGCTAGCCATCTTATGGCAACCTGTTTAACTTATGTCTGTACTCATATATTGTTGCTTCTGCTGGCTCGTCTATGATCGAGCACTTGTATTCGAGCCCTCGAGGCCCCTGGATTGTATTATGATGCTTGTATGACTTATTTTTATTTCAGAGTTGTGTTGTGATATCTTCCCGTGAGTCCCTGATCTTGATCGTACACGTTTGCGTGTATGATTAGTGTACGATTGAATCAGGGGCGTCACAAGTTGGTATCAGAGCTGATTGCCTATAGGAATCCCCCTTCCACACTCCTTGGTCGAAGTCGAGTCTAGACATTACAAAACTTTTGATAACATGGTTGTGTGCCTTACGGGCCCATGTCGCCAATTGGGTGGTATTAGGATCTTTTATTCCTCATCTATACTCTGGGATTCTGATCTCTCTTCTATTCGGGTTAAATGATTTTCTAAAAATCTAACTTTAGGTTCTCGAAAACACTTTCTCCCGGAGAGCCCCTTCAGGTCAGATGATAGCCGGCTGCACCAGAAGATTTCGAAGTTACTCTCTGATACTCTTTCGAGACTTTGTGCCCGTTGCTTTTGCAATTCCCTACCACCGAAACATCCCTATGGATAAATACATACACTTGCCGTTCTTACTTTTATTCCCAGTTGATCTTGTTATTACAAGATACCCTGAAATACTCTCTATTGTTCCGAGAATATTTTGTGCCTACTGCCTTGTAGTTCCTTGCCGCCTGAATACCCCTACGGATAATTTCTCGCCCTTATCGAGTATCCGCTCATCCCCAGTTGTTCATGTGTTTCACAATGGTCTTCAAAATACTATTCGATCCTCCAAAAATCCTCAGTGCTTATTGCTCTGCAATACATGTCTGCTTGCATTATGGATGCTTTCCATATGTCTGGCAATATTCGCTAGTATCCTTAGACACCGTCATTTTGATCCTATTGATTCAACATGAGTGCGAATGTACGCAATCATCAATTGATCCTTTTAAATTATCTTTCCTGCTCATATGTCATTTTGAACATGAGCTTGTTCTCGGCCAATCTATTTGCCGTCAATTGTACCCTTAGGTCTATTGAATTTATCCACTCTTGATCAGAGCGTCTGCTTCTGATCCCTTGATTTGGGAATCATAATTCTTTTCCATTTGAGCTTTGAATTAGTTAGTGGTTTTTATAGTTCAATGCCTTTTCATTGTTTCTTCCTCTGATTGTGTGCCGATGCTCACCTCAGCTCAGTTATGGACCGTCAGATCCTTTGATGAATTATCATCCGACAATGTCCTTCATATACAAAAACCTTGAGTAGTTCTTTCCCTGACACATAATGCCATTGGTGAATCCAATTCTCTGATTTGGCCAACAATGCTCTGCTTTCGAGCTGGTGATATTTACTCTTGAATCTTGTGGTATATGTTCCTAAGATACCCCGATGGGTTGGACCTATGCCTTCCTTAATCTTTGTGAACCCGGAAAGTTTTCACGAATCATACTCCTCTAGTAATTCACCAGTTAGGTTTCACACTCAAATCATTTTTAAAAAGAGTAGTGGATGAATGGTCATGCATTGGAGAAGTGGGAGTCGACCTTGAACTTTGTGTTCATGCCCATGGACACAACGTAGATCTTATCATGGAAGCTTCTCGTAAAAATAATTTCCCCCCTTTTGTTATAAGTTCATCTTGTATCTATATGTTTGGTCATTTGCAACCGTGGTTCCGACCATGATTGTTCTTCTTTGATTCCTTTTTCGAACAAGTTAAATTACTTGTCTTCTGTAAATCAATACACATGTCCAACCTTTCTTCTGTCTTACTTTCGAGTATTACTCTCTGGTATCTTGATAATATCACAGAACCATGTTTCTTATTACGAGTCTTCTCCAAAGTATTACATTCTCTCTGTTTTCAATCTTTCCTGGGTTCTGAGTTGTTACACACTCAAGGACACCGGTAACTGAATCGAGTTCGCACCACGATTAAACAAGTCTTAGTAATCTTCTTTACTTACGAGTTTGTAATCGATCACGTCATACCTAGCCTGATGGGTTATATCATTATTGTGCTGATTTTAACCGTGCTACCTAGTCCTTATACCCGGAGCACAACTTTCGATGATAAGCTAAGCTTTCATCAATTTCCTCATCTTACTGTTTCACCTCGAGCAACAAACTTGGCTCCATGTTTATGACGTATATGTGGCTCCAATAATCATTCATTGCTTCAGTCCTTTTGCTTGATGTAGTCACTGATCGATTGCTTCTTCGTGGAGCCTCTCGACAAAATTTGTCGTGATCATTATCAAAATTATGACTCCTTCCAAGATATCAATCGAATTCTTGATGATAAGTGCCATCACCGTCTCTTGGTGAATTGGGTTACCATTGACAACATCCTTACCTTCCTTTCATCACAAATGTGTTCATGTTATGGAGCTCCTTGCTATCCAGACTTTGTTCTTCTTTACATTGGAGTATTTCCATCTTTTATGTCAGCAATGTCATGAGAGTTTCACCACCTCTTTAAGAATTCTTGATACAACTGATACCTCTTGCCATCTCCGTTCATTCCTTGGCCCCTGTGTTGTATTGATACGTCTCCATCGTATCTACTTTTCCAAAGACTTTTACCCTTGTTTTGGACTCTAACTTGCATGATTTGACTGGAACTAACTCGGACTGACGCTGTTTTCAGCAGAATTGCCATGGTGTTATTTTTGTGCAGAAATAGAAGTTCTCGGAATGACCCGAAACTTCACGGAGAATATTTTTGGAATTAATAAAAAATACTAGCGAAAGAATCAAGACCAGGGGCCCACACCCTATCCACAAGGGTGGGGGCACGCCCCACTGCCTCGTGGGCCCCCTGGTGCTCCACCGACCTAAACTCCAACTCTATATATTCATGTTCAGGGAGAAGAAAATCAGAGAGAAGGATTCATCACGTTTTACAATACGGAGCCGCCGCCAAGCCCTAATCTCTCTCGGGAGGGTTGATCTGGAGTCTGTTCGGGGCTCCGGAGAGGGAAATCCGTCGCCGTCGTCATCATCAACCTTCCTCCATCGCTAATTTCATGATGCTCACCGTTGTGCGTGAGTAATTCCATCATAGGCTTACTAGACGGTGATCGGTTGGATGAGATTTACCATGTAATCGAGTTAGTTTTGATAGGGTTTGATCCCTAGTATCCATTATGTTCTGAGATTGATGTTGCTATGACTTTGCTATGCTTAATGCTTGTCACTAGGGCCTAAGTGCCAAGATCTCAGATCTGAACCTATTATGTTTTCATGAATATATACGAGTTCTTGATCCTATCTTGTAAGTCATTAGTCACCTACTATGTGTTATGATCCGGTAACCCTGAAGTGACAATAATCGGGACCACTCCCGTTGATGACCGTAGTTTGAGGAGTTCGTGTATTCACTAAGTGTTAATGCTTTGGTTCGGTACTCTATTAAAAGGAGGTCTTAATATCCCTTAGTTTCCAATAGGACCCGCTGCCACGGGAGGGTAGGACAAAAGATGTCATGCAAGTTCTTTTCCATAAGCACGTATGACTATATTCGGAATACATGCCTACGTTACATTGATGAACTGGAGCTAGTTCTGTATCACCCTATGTTATAACTTTTGCATGAGGAATCGCATCCGACATAATTATCCATCACTGATCCAATGCCTATGAGCTTTTCACATATTGATCTTTTCTTAGTTACTTTTCCGTTGCCACTATTACAATTACTACAAAACTGCTATTGTTACTTTTACCACTGCTACCGTTACTTCCATACTACTTTGCTACTAAATACTTTGCTGCAGATATTAAGTTTTCCAGGTGTGGTTGAATTGACAACTCAACTGCTAATACTTGAGAATATTCTTTGGCTCCCCTTGTGTCGAATCAATAAATTTGGGTTGAATACTCTACCCTCGAAAACTGTTGCGATCCCCTATACTTGTGGGTTATCATGTATCTAACTGGGAAACCGACAATTGAACTATGACGTGCGAATTCAAAACTTCTAGCAACCCTATTGCTTTGAAGTTAATGGTCGATAGTTCATTCTTAGACTATTGGTTATTGAATCACCATTCTAACATTGATCATGCTACCTAACCCCATATTTCGGGTGCACCTTTCAACCAATGTTTAATTGTGTGTGTTTTCCTCGAGCATACCTCATTATGTCATCTGATCTAACAAATGTTATCTCCTTGTTCACATAATTGTGGAAATCCATCTTTTTGGAAATCTCAATGAATTGCCGCTGAGTCAATCAGCCACCTCCTCACCTCCTTGATTTAATGTTGAACTCTTGTTTCGGAACTCGCTTCCATAGTTCAATTCCCGAGAATCTTGCAATGTCATCTCGAAAATTTTGTGTTGCACCTTTCTTCTCAGGCATCCTGAGTCTGAGGTATCCTGACACCAATCAGATCTGAATCTCAGTTAGATATGATGGTTGGAACATATTTTCAAGAGTTATAACATTGGTCCTTATATGACCCGGTAAGGTCATGTCATGCCTAACACACCTGGTCGGAGGACCTATTGTTATAGTTTCCTTGTTAGCAAGGATTATCCATTCTTCCATGAGGAAATTGTAAGACTTATTCTATAAGTTGTTCCTGAAGGATCCTTTCTGTATCCATAGCCTGATCTTTACCCAATGACCATGTCTATGCTATCTCGAAGCATGTCTATGCTACTCCGATCATCAATAAGAGCATTTGAAGCACAATGCTAAATTCTCTTTATCAATTATCCAAACACCGTTGTATGGGTAATGTCATGAAATTTCTTTCCCCTTTACTAAATGGTTTTGTACGTTATATCCTGTTATAGATATCATGCATTGCTTGTCCACCGATGGACGAGAACTTTGCCTATTGGTCCACATCGTTCAACGAGCAGGAAAATGCTTCTCTTTGTCCCTCGCCCTTGGTACCGACATTGTTGTCAACCTAACTAACAGGTTATGCTCGGACCTGCCTTGCTATCATCATCGTGCAAGATGTCATCACTTTTTCTACTTTCTAACCAACATGGTGGGCCCGTAACCCACAGTTCCACAGGATCGAAACCTGACTCACCTGTACACCCTGTTGTCAAAGTTATTCCTCGCACTTGACTTCATATGTAATTCATGTGTCACCTTCCCAGAGTTCTATTCTGGAATCAGACGCAATACTTATTCTCGTTGCTCTAGACACCTTTCACACTTTGTTTCAGGAAACGAATGATTGCCTACCTGCTTGAAACTTCCCATGATACCTCCTTACTTTGCTCTCGATATTTTCTTAAGTTTCAATTCGAGAGTTACTTTCCGCCACCTTCCCCGATGTTATCGACCAGATAGTCAACCTTGCAGAGGTCCGTTCTTCTAGAATACCCATCCTTTATTCTTTTGTAAGTACGATGGAGTTCCCGAAGAAAGGATACCGACTTCATCATGATGACCTGAAGAAAGACATCAACGTAATTGATCGACCTCTTTGAGAAGAGCAACCAAGACCGAGAAGATTCGTTATAATTTCGTAACCAGACCTTTCCCCCTTACTCCCCCTCTTAAATCTCGGGACGAGACTTCTTGTAGTGGAGGAGAATTGTGACGCCCGGATAATTAAGCTACAGCAACCCTCTGCTAATGATGCCACGTCACCTCGGTTACTATTGTTAAATCTCGCGTTAGTACGAAACCTATTCAAATTCAAATTCAGAATCAAGCAAACAATAAAAAATTTCAAATATTAAAATTGAAATGTTCGGAGTGAACCAAATATTGCATAGGTAATTATGGTGGAGAAACCACACCTTTATAAAATGTTTAAATACCATAGGATGAACAAAACAACAGTAAAAACAATAATTTAAATACCTTTTGTAATTAATAAAATGTCAAACTAATTTAATTAAGGACTAGACTTTTTGTGACTATGGACTAAGTTGAAATACTAATTTAGATGTTACGTGTATATTTTACTAAAACTAGAATTAATAAGAAACAAAACTAAACAAAAAAGATAATATAAATAAAAAGAAAAAGGCAAAATTGGAAATAAAACAAGAGAAAAAGAAAACCCCCTTTTCCCCTAGGCCTTGGCCTAGACAACAGCCCGACCAGCCCACCCCAACCCCCTGGCCTATATGGCCTCGTTCCCCCCAAACCCTAACCCAACCACCACCACTCTTCCCCCCACTCGCTCTCTCCCCCTCATTCCCCCGATCTAGATCGGGATCGGGGCGACCGCGCGACGCCCGACGCCGCCCTGCCGCCTCACCGGACCGCCTCGCCTTCTCCTCGACGTGCTTCACCGATCCTCGCCGTTCGCTAGAGCTAGTTCTGTGTCACCCTATGTTATAACTTTGCATGAGGAATCGCATCCGACATAATTATCCATCACTGATCCAATGCGTACAAGCTTTTCACATATTGGTCTTTGCTTAGTTACTTTTTCGTTGCCACTATTACAATTACTACAAAACTGCTACTGTTACTTTTACCACCGTTACCGTTACTTCCATACTACTTTGCTACTAAATTCTTTGCTGCAGATATTAAGTTTTCCAGGTGTGGTTGAATTGACAACTCAACTGCTAATACTTGAGAATATTCTTTGGCTCCCCTTGTGTCGAATAATAAATTTGGGTTGAATACTTGCTACTACTATAATGCTAGAATGAAATATGACCCTGCTTTTGCTACTTCGCCTATCTGTGTTACTGATAAGGATTATGATTTCTCTGTTGATCCTGAGATGATTACTTTGGTTGAATATGATCCTTTTTATGGCTATGAATCTGAAACTGTTGTGGCACATCTTACTAAATGAAATGATATAGACACCCTATTCACTAATGATGAGAAAACTCGCTACTACTATATCCTTAAATTATTTCCATTCTCATTAAAGGGTGATGCTAAAACATGGTTTAATTCTCTTGATCCTGGTTGTGTGCGTAGTCCCCAGGATATGATTTATTACTTCTCTCCTAAATATTTCCCCGCTCATAAGAAACAAGCTGCCTTAAGGGAAATATATAATTTTGTGCAAATCGAAGAAGAGAGTCTCCCACAAGCTTGGGGGAGGCTTCTCCGATTACTTAATGCTTTGCCTGATCATCCTCTCAAGAAAAATGAAATACTTGATATCTTTTATAATGGACTAACCGATGCTTCCAGAGACCACCTGGATAGTTGTGCTGGTTGTGTTTTCAGGGAAAGAGTAGTTGATCAAGCTATATTGCTATTGAATAATATGTTGACTAATAAAAATAATTGGACACTTCCTAAACCAACTCCTAAGCCAACTCCGAAGAAAAGGGGTATTCTATTTCTCAGTCCTGAAGATATGCAAGAGGCAAAGAAATCTATGAAAGAAAAATGTATTAAAGCTGAAGATGTCAAAAATTTACCACCTATTGAAGAAATACATGGTCTTGATAACCCGACACAGGTAGTAAAGGTAAATTCTTTCTATAGATTTGATGAAGGTGATATTCCTCGTTATAAGTCTGCTAGCCAATGCTTGGATGAGTTTGATAATTTTATTGTTAAACAAGAAAACTTCAATGCTTATGTTGGTAGACAATTGAAACGCAATGCTTATATGATTGAACACTTGAGTGAATATATGTCTAGCGTTAAAGGTGAACTTAAACTTATTAGTAAATATGCTTCTATGGTTACTGAGGGAGTCCTGGATTAGGGGGTGTTCGGATAGCCGAACTATACCTTCAGCCGGACTCCAGGACTATGAAGATACAAGATTGAAGACTTCGTCCCGTGTCCGGAAGGTTCTTTCCTTGGCGTGGAAGGCAAGCTAGGCGTGCGGATATTCAATATCTCCTACCAATGTAACCGACTCTGTGTAACCCTAACCCTATCCGGTGCCTATATAAACCGGAGGGTTGTAGTCCGTAGGACGAACACATCATAACCATCATCATACCCATAGGCTAGCTTCTATGGTTTAGCCTCCTTGATCTCGTGGTAGATCTACTCTTGTACTACCCATATCATCAATATTAATCTAGCAGGAGTAGGGTTTTACCTCCATCGAGAGGGCCCGAACCTGGGTAAAATAAAGTGTCCCTTGTCTCCTGTTACCATCCGACCTTGACGCACAGTTCGGGACCCCCTACCCGAGATCTGCCGGTTTTGACACCGACATTGGTGCTTTCATTGAGAGTTCCTCTGTGTCGTCGCCTTTAGGCCTGATGGCTCCTTTGATCATCAACAACGATGAGGTCCAGGGTGAGACTTTTCTCCCCGGACAGATCTTCGTCTTCGGCAGCTTCGCTCTGCGGGCCAACTCGCTTGGCCATCTGGAGCAGATCGAGAGCTACGCCCCTGGCCATCAAGTCAGGTTTGGAAGCCTAAACTACACGGCAGATATCCGCGGAGACTTGATCTTCGACGGATTCGAGCCATAGTCAAGCACGCCGCACTATCTCGAGGGGCATGATATAGCTCTGCCTCCGAACAGTGTCCTGGAGGCTGCATACGCTCCGGCCCGGTCCTCGATTCGGAGCCCACTGCGTTCTTTGAAGATGAACGGTTGGACGTCACCTCGGGGGCTGCGATCTTAAAAGCCATTGAGCCGAACGCAATCCCCGCACTCCGCATGGCCCGTGACTCCAAGGAGCCGGACTCTTCTCCGAACTTCGGGTCGTCCGTGCCCCTGCCGATCGAATCAGATTGGGCGCCTATAATGGAGTTCACCGCCGCGGACATCTTTCAGTATTCACCTTTTGGTGATATTCTGAATTCTCTCAAGTCTCTCTCTTTGTCAGGAGAGCCCAGGCCGAACTATGGCCTGCGAGGTTGGGATTCGGACGACGAAGAAATTCAAAGCCCACCCACCACCCACTTAATAGCCACTGTCGACGATTTAACCGACATGCTCGACTTCGGCTCCGAAGACTTCGACGGTATGGACGACGAAGACGGAGACGAACTGGAACCAGCACCCATAGGGCACTGGACCTCCACCCCACTTAATGACGTATTCATGGTGGATACACCTGAAAAAACTCACAATGAGGAAGAAGGGGGCGAAAAGAAGGGTAAACCCTCCGAAAAGCACTCAAAGCGGCGATGTAAACGCCGAGCGAAGCCCTGCCTCGATCAAGACCCAGCCATAGAGCAGGACGAGCCGGCAGATGACGAACGCATCCCGGAACAGCCGTCCGAACAGGGTAACACGGGCAAAGAGGGCGAACAGTCCTCCCCCGGTCATAACAGAACTCCGGACGGTACCACGCCGGATAAAATCATGGAGCAGAAGAATCTCCAAGAAAGGCTCGTCGCCACAGCACGAAGCCTGAAGAAGCAGAAGCAAAAGCTAAAGACGGCGGAAGATGCACTCAAAACAAGATGGAGCAAAGTAATCAAGACCGCAGACAAATACGGCGGCAGCCGCCGCACCAAAAGCTATCCGAAGAGAAAGCTACTGCCCGAATTCGACCAGGAGGCCCTAGAGCCCCCAAACTCGAAAAACAAAAAGGCTACACGGTCGAATAAACGACCTCTCGGCCACTACAAAACGGCAAACGACGCCGCACTTAATGCGGCATGCGACCCAATCAAAGACTCGCATCATGGCCCAGCCAGGTCCATTTATGGGCCAAGAAAGCAAGCTCTCACAAGCAATGCAAAAAATCCACCATCAGAATCCGGCACACCCAAATATAGGGGTGTCGCACACCCCCTATGTTTCACCGATGAGGTCCTGGAATATGAATTCCCAGAGGGATTTAAACCCGTTAACATAGAGGCATACGATGGAACAACAGACCCTGGAGTCTGGATCGAGGATTATATCCTCCACATACATATGGCTAGAGGAGATGGTCTCCACGCCATAAAATATTTACCCCTTAAGCTTAAAGGGCCAGCCCGGCACTGGCTTAAAAGCCTTCCTGAAACACAATTGGAAGTTGGGAAGAGCTCGAGGACGCTTTCCGAGCAAATTTTCAAGGGACCTACGTCCGTCCCCCGGACGCAGACAACCTCAGTCACATAACTCAGCAATCCGGAGAATCAGCTCGGCAGTTCTGGAACAGATTCCTCACTAAAAAGAATCAAATAGTGGATTGTCCGGACGCCGAAGCCCTAGCGGCTTTCAGGCAAAATGTCCGAGACGAATGGCTCGCCAGACACCTCGGCCAGGAAAAGCCAAGAACAATGGGTGCACTCACAAGCCTCATGACCCGCTTTTGCGCAGGAGAGGACAGCTGGTTGGCACGATGCAGCCCCAGCGACCCAAGTACATCAGAAATCAGGGATGGAAACGGGAAACCACAGCGAAACAAGGACCTTCGCCGAATCAAAAGAAAAAGTCCGAAGAGCACGACAGTCAATGCCGGATTCAAAGGCTCACGGCAAAATCAGACAAAATCACCCCCTCAGGATAATAGGGAAGATCCGTCCAGTCTAAAGAGAATCATGGATAGGATATGTCAGATACACAGTACTCCTGGAAAGCCTGCTAATCATACCCACAGAGACTGTTGGGTTTTCAAACAATCCGGAAGGCTTAACGCCGAACACAAGGGGCTCGACACACCAAGTGAGGAAGAGGACGAACCCCAAAAGCAGAACACCAGGAAGCAAAAGAACTTCCCGCAAGAAGTCAAAACAGTGAACTCACTTCACATAACAAGGCATGAGGCACCCATAAAGGTCTGCACATTCAAGCCTATCCCTCAGGAGTCCCGCCACTGGTCACTAAAGCCAATCATTTTTTATGACCTAGATTATTCTCGCAATATCAAACACGCAGGCCAGACTGCCCTGATACTTAATCCAATAATAGACGGATTCCAGTTTACCAATGTCCTTATGGACGGTGGCAGTGGACTAAATCTGATATATCAGGATACAATTCACCGCATGGGCATAAACCCAGCACGAATCCGTCACAGTAAAACCTCCTTTGAAGGAGTAGCACCAGGCCCGGACACTCACTGTATGGGTTTTCTCCGGCTTGTAGTCATATTTGGCTCTGCCAATAACTTTCGTCGCGAAAAGCTTATCTTCCACATAGTCCCGTTTTCAAGTCACTATCAAGCACTAATGGGACGCGGAGCTTTCGCTCGCTTTAACGCAATACCGCATTATGCATCCCTCACGCTAAAGATGCCCGGTCCTCAAGGCATCATCTCTTTAAAGGGAGCATACTAAACTACGTCTCCTCCAAACGGAGGATTGCGCGGCCGCTTAAATAGCCGCACAACAAAATGGCCTCGCCAGCCAAAAGACATTTTCGATGTAAGTCACAAAAGGCCGTGGACCCGGACTCAATGAGTTCGGCACAAGCCCATTTTCACTATAGGCTTGGTACGCCTCACCAGGGGCTGTACGCAGAGACAATAAAGCTCGACCGTATCTATTTCTCACTTTACATTTTATTTATTATTCTTTTTGATCCGCACGACCCATTTTCAATTTAGTTCTTCTCTTTTACAGATGAACGTCGTACGGCGCCCGTCCAGGACACGGCACAGCGGAGACACAGGTGCAAACGTGCAGTAGGGACCCGCCCCAAAGGATTCTTCTTAGATTAAGACCCTGCGTAAACCTTTTTTACTGTCTCTTGCTGCTATACATCCCCTGGTTTACCTCACTATAACCATGGAGGAGGCTGGCGTTTTGGCATGTGGCCACATGCCAGAATTCTTGCTCGTACCTGGACACAAGGGGCTTTTTTCTTTTTCAAGGGTGTTGTTTCACACGCACCCACAAAGACCGAACACCTTAGGGAGTGTTTGGCGTCGCGAGTTTTGGCACTATATGCATCAGCTCCGAGTCATGATTTTGGTCACATGTTGGGTTGCCCGGCTCCTGAGTTCGGCCACCTTACGTTTCGTTCTGTTGGCTAAGCTAGCACCAGGAGAACTACTGCGATTGTGCCCCGGTTCAGCCGGGTGACCACCTCAGTAGAGAAAGCCGAAAACCGGCTGTCATGATGTAGCGCGAGACTGGTCGCCACTCGATGACTTATAGGAATTTATCGAATTCCTCCGTTTTGACGAAGGGCCGCTTCCCGGTCAGGCACATATGCGTCCCGAATTCGGGTAAACGCAGTCGCCACTAAAGGGCTACCTAAAGAGTCCCACTGTCAAGCTCCTATGGCTAAGTGAAAGTGTTAAAGCATTATAGTCCGGTTGCCTAGCCCGCGGCGCTATCACCTCCTTTGTAGGACCAAGACGTTGGGTTAAGTGTGAAAATGCGTTCTCTGCGCGCACCCCCGCACTATGTGCGTGGGGGCTGAAGCCAACGACTGCAATCTTTCAGAATTTATATATCAAAACGGCCGCACAGGAGGTGTTATTAATACTTGAAGGCACAAGTCTAAAATATGCCATTACAATTTATAAAAATACTGATCTACGATTACATATGCTGTCATAAAACAGCATCTTTCGAACACTGCGTCTCTATTATACGAGCGCCCGCAAGGACTTCCTCAAAATAGTGCTCGGAAGGAACTCGGCTTTTATCCGAATCACGGGACGCAACAACAGTGGGCTCCATATCTGCCCAGTATGTCTTGACACGGGCAAGAGCCAGCCGAGCGCCCTCTGTGCAAGCTGACCTCTTCAGAGCTTCAATCCGAGGCACCACATCAAGAAATTGCTGCACCAAACTGAAATAGCTTTTCGGCTTCGATCTCCCCGGACACAGGTGATCCATGGCATACTTCATGGCGAGTCCGGACAACCTATTCAGCTCGGCCCACTGGGCCAGGCGATCATCCACTGCTAGTGGACACTCTGGATTGGTGAACTGCGACCAGAAGAGCTTTTCCACTTCATGATCTTTCTTATCTTGAAAGTACCTGGTCGCATCAGCGGCACTAGCCGCCAAATCCAGATAGGTGTCCTCCACGCTCCACGCTCGGTCCAACGGGGCGAACTTCGGATCACAGAATTTTCTCCACGGCAGGAAGGGCTTTCCATCCGCAATTAGTCCGGCTTGACGTAGCTCTTCCCTTGTCGCTCTCATACCAGAGCGAGCGTCCTTGGCGTCAGTGACGGCCTTCTCCAAATCCGTCTGCCGGGCTCGACCTTCCTCTTCAAGAAGTTTGCAACGGTCAGTAGCACTTTTCAACTTCACGGCAATATCAGCCATCTCCTCCTTGCTTCGGCAATGGGAAGCCTGTTCGGCTTTTAGCTCTTCACGGGCTCTTCCGGTAGCCGCATCGCTTTTTCTGGCTTGTTCCTTCGCTTTGGCGAGTTCGGCCCTAAGTCCTTCTACGGCCGCCGCACCATCTGCATCAAGCATACACACGGTAAGATATTGACATAAAGCTCCTCTTACTAACAATTGCCAAATAAACTCAATACCTTAAGCATCATCAAGCCGCTTGTTAACAAGCACGATGTCGGCTTCTGCCTCATCGAGTTGCCGTTTCATTTCGGCAAAATCTCGAGTTCGGCTCGACTCCGGACAACCTGCCACCTACATACAAAGGTGCCACTTAAAGGACCTGGGATTAAGATCCTCTGCGCGCCGCACATCTTTGCGACACACAGAGTCTCAGGGGCTACTATCTACACAGGGCGCATGTTATTATGCGCAATTAACACTAATGTTCGTTATTCAAAACGTACCTCAAGGCCCGCCAGTAAACTCTTGACGGCCTCGTTTAGTCCGCTTTCCGCGGATGAAATCTTTTCAATCACCGTGTGCATCAACACACGATGCTCCTCTGAAACAGAGGCTCGGCCCAGCAGAACCTTCAGCTCCTCCGACCGAACACCAGATGGTGCCGGACTCGTCCCATGGCCTTCTTCGGAGGCCGGACACGGAGAACCCCGGGGGGCCGCATGATCACCTTCTGCCTCTGGCAGATTCGGAGAAATCCTCTGCGACGACACTTCGGCGTCGCCCGCCTTGCTAGGCGATGTAGAAGGAGGAGGCGTTCCGCTCTCCATCATCTCCGGAAGAAGATCCCCTGATGACGAGCTCTGCTGAGAAGGGTCGAGGTCCGAACTACAAGGTAAGGTTTCGGTTAAAACTTCTTAGATATAAATTAAGGATTTCTCTTAAAAGAATGACTCTCTTTCTACTTACGGCTCATTGGAGGGCTGCTCCTTTTGAGGATTTAGTTCGGTCGAGGGGCTCCCCGGCGTCGGGTCCTCTGACTCAGATTCTTTCCCCCGCTTTGGAGCTACGGCTTCCGGGTCGTCAGAGGTGGCCCTTCTCTTCCCCTTAGGAGAGGAGTTATCGATTCCCCCCTTTGGGATGGCCCCTTTTGAAGAGGCCATGGTTTCCTTGTCCGCCCCTTCATTTCCCTCCAGAGGCGCCACCTCCAACATCCTGACTAGCACAGGGTCTAGCCTGGTCTCGGGAAGGGGAGCCGGACACCGGATCAGCTTCGCCTTCGCTATCCACTCCTGCGTAAAAAGGAGAAGTACTGTTAAAAAATAAGTCAATTGTACGGATAGAAGGTCCGGGCGCAAGGTCACCTACTTCTGTATCCGGGCGGTTGCGGCTTAAACCAGCATCCTCAGTCAAATCCGGACTCACTCCTTGTGGTCCGAAGAATAGCCTATACATCTCCGTAGGTGTCACGCCCATGAAATTTCGGAGAACTCGCGGCCCCTCTGGGTTGAAATCCCACAAGCGGAGGGGGCGACGTTGGCCGGGCAGTGTCCGGCCAATCAGCATAACTTGTGTCACCTTGACCAGGTTGAGGTCTCCTTTTAGGAGATCCTTTATGCGGCCCTGCAACAGAGGAACGTCTTTGGGCAAGCCCCGATCTAACCCTGTGTTGATCCACGATGTTAAACGTGGTGGGGGGCCCGAGCGAAAGGCGGGAGGCGCTACCCAAGTGGTGCCCCGAGGAGAGGTGATGTAGAACCACTCCTGTTGCCATAAGCCGAGCTCCTCTTGAAAAGCGCCCTCGGGCCATGGAGCATCGGTATTCCTTTTTATAACAGCGCCTCCGCACTCTACGTGACGCCCCTCGATTATCTTTGGTTCTACCTTGAAGGTCTTGAGCCATAATCCGAAGTGAGGAGTGATATGGAGAAACGCTTCACACACAACAATGAAGGAGGAGATATGGAGGATGGACTCGGAGCTAGGTCATGGAATTCCAGCCCATAATAAAACATCAGCCCCCTTACGAAAGGATCCATTGGGAAGCCTAATCCCCGAAGGAAGTGGGAGATGAATACTACGCTCTCACCGGGCTGAGGGCTTGGGATCGCTTGTCCTTGAGCAGGCAACCTGTGCGGGATCTCGCTGGTCAGGAACCTAGCCTCCCTCAACCTTGATACGTCCTCCTCCATAACGGAGGAGGGCATCCATTGGCCTTGAAGGCCGGAGCCGGACATTGTCGATGGTCTGGTGCGCCTGGAATCTAAAAGCCTGGGGTGTTGGAACTCGAGGCTATGGGCGAGCTTGTTTTGAGAACACAAGAGGGGAGCAAGGTCTCGGTCTCTTTATAAGAGGCAGAATATCAAGAGCCCTCCCCGTAACCGTCTTGGACTAGCCTTTAATTAAGGCAGAACGTGCTTAACGGGCACGGTTGGGTTACCCACGTCCGTATTAATGAGAATCCCGTTAAAAGGGGCACACGATCTCTGCGTCGACAAGACGTGCCAAGGAAACCGCCTCGTTGAATGTGCTGCGGTGGAACAACAAAAAATAATCCATACAGAAGGCTTGGTCGCAGTGTTATGACGCACTGCGGAATACGTCAGCAGATTTGATTTGTGTTTGTATTATTCTCTATATGGCAATACGTGGAAACTTGTTTTGCAGAGCCGGACACTATTTTTTGGTGTTTATTATCTTCTTGAAGAATTTGGAGGAGGAACCCGCCTTGCAATGCCGAAGACAATTTGCGCGCCGGACTCGTCGTCATTGAAGCCTGGTTCAGGGGCTACTGAGGGAGTCCTGGATTAGGGGGTGTTCGGATAGCCGAACTATACCTTCAGCCAGACTCCAGGACTATGAAGATACAAGATTGAAGACTTCGTCCCGTGTCCGGAAGGTTCTTTCCTTGGCGTGGAAGGCAAGCTAGGCGTGCGGATATTCAAGATCTCCTACCAATGTAACCGACTCTGTGTAACCCTAACCCTATCCGGTGCCTATATAAACCGGAGGGTTGTAGTCCGTAGGACGAACACATCATAACCATCATCATACCCATAGGCTAGCTTCTAGGGTTTAGCCTCCTTGATCTCGTGGTAGATCTACTCTTGTACTACCCATATCATCAATATTAATCTAGCAGGAGTAGGGTTTTACCTCCATCGAGAGGGCCCGAACCTGGGTAAAATAAAGTGTCCCTTGTCTCCTGTTACCATCCGACCTTGACGCACAATTCGGGACCCCCTACCCGAGATCCGCCGGTTTTGACACCGACAGTTACCACTCAAGTAGAACAAGTGCTTAAAGCTCAAAATGATTTGCTCAATGAATTAAATAATAAGAAAAATGATAATGTTGTTAGAGTTATGACTAGAGGAGGTAAAATGACTCAGGAACCTTTGTATCCTGAGGGCCATCCCAAGAGAATTGAGCAAGATTCTCAGAAAAATAATGTTGATGCACCTAGTCCTTCTAAAAAGAAGAAAACGAAAAAGGATAGGACTTTGCATGCTTCTAGTGAATCTGTTGATGACACAGCTGAGAATCCCAATGATATTTCTATTTCTGATGCTGAAACACAATCTGGGAATGAACATGAACCTAGTGATAATGTTAATGATGATGTTCATGATGATGCTCAACCTAGCAATAACAATGATGTAGATATTGAACCTGTTGTTGATCTTTATAACCCACAATCAAAGAATCAACGTTATGATAAGAGATGCTTCATTGCTAGGAAGCACGATAAAGAAAGAGAACCATGGGTTCAGAAACCCATGCCTTTTCCTCCTAAACCATCCAAGAAAAAGGATGATGAGGATTTTGAGCGCTTTGCTGAAATGATTAGACCTATCTTTTTGAGTATGCGTTTGTCTGATATGCTTAAAATGAATCCGTATGCTAAGTACATGAAAGATATTGTTACAAATAAGAGAATGATACCGGAAGCTGAAATTTCCACCATGCTTGCTAATTATACTTTTAAAGGTGGAATACCAAAGAAACTTGGAGATCCAGGAGAACCAACTATACCATGCTCCATTAAAAGAAACTATGTTAGAACTGCTTTATGTGATCTTGGAGCCGGTCTTAGTGTTATGCCTCTCTATTTATATCATAGACTTGATTTGAATAAGTTTACACCTACTGAAATATCATTGCAAATGGCCGATAAATCAACCGCTATACCTGTCGGTATTTGTGAGGATGTGCCTGTTGTGGTTGCAAACGTTACTATTTTGACGGACTTTGTTATTCTTGATATTCCCGAGGATGATAGTATGTCGATTATCCTTGGTAGACCCTTTTTGAATACTGCAGGGGCTGTTATTGGTTGCAACAAAGGCAATGTCACTTTTCATGTTAATGGCAATGAGCATACGGTACACTTTCCGAGGAAACAACCTCAAGTCCACAGTATCAATTCTATTGGAAAAATTCCATCAATTACTATTGGAGGTTTTGAATTTCCTCTTCCTACTATCAAGAATAAATATGATATTCTTATTATTGGGGATGTGCATATCCCCGTTGAGGTAACCTACTGTTATTCAAAAATTCTCCGGTTTCATGTGATTCAGAATGACTTTGTTAACAAGACTTGATCAACCTTGTTAGTGGATTCCTTTTGATGAGCATGAGATGGATGAAGTTAGAAAGCACAACCTTCTGCCCCCTCCTTACACTTTCTGCTATTTAGATTAAATAAAGCAAAATAGTATTTTCTATCTGTTTTCTGAATTATCCATGCAAAATAAAAAAATACCCAAAAATAAAAGTTCTCCAAATGTCCCGAAATTGAAATACGATTTTTCTAGAATATTTAAGAATATCTGTCACTGAGAACACATCAGGGGGAGCCAGTTCCTGGCCACGAGGGCCCATTGCGCGCCCACCCCCTGGGCACGCCCCCTGCCTCGTGGGCCCCACGTGGCCCCCTCCACTTATTCCTGCACCCACACACTTCGTCTTCCTCCAGAAAAAATCACCACATAGCTCAAACTCGTGTTCTAGCTCGTTTTGCTACGATTTTTGATCTCCTTGCTCAAAGCTCCACTCACAAAACTGCTTTGGGGGATTGTTCTTCGGTATGTGACTCCTCCAATGGTCCAATTAGTTTCTGTTCTAGTGCTTTATTCATTGCAAATTTTTGTTGCTTAGGTGACCCTGTTCTTGAGCTTGCATGTCAAATTTATTTGGTCCCAAGTAGTTCTAATGCATGATATGGTCTCTAGGCACTTGTGGGAGTAGTTGCTATCAATATTGTTGAGTTTGGTTCACTTTTATTTTGAGTTACTAAAAATTTTAGAAATTTATCAGAGGAAGAAATATGTTTAGGAAAATGTACCAAGGTGATTCTTCAAGGAAGCAAGGACCCATGCCCGCAATACGTGAGCCGGACCATGAACTACCAAGAGAAGCTCAAGTGCGGCCTTGTGAATGCCCGTCAGAAGATTTCATGGTCCAAGCAGGAATTAAGGAAGAATTTGACGCATATGTGCGTAATGCTGAACTTGAGGGCTTCATGCTAGATAAGTACCCTCAGTATTATTACCTAACTGATTCCTTTGTGAGAAGGTTCAAATTTACATCTTCACGCAATTCTCACATTGTCATATTTGATCTCTATGGTAAATCTTATACCATGGACTTAGAAGATTCTAGTACTACTTGTAAACTCCCGCAATGGGGTAGTGCTAGTGATCCTCATAAATCTGAGTTTAAAGATTTTCTTGCTAGTATCACTGTGGGGGAATCTAGAGAAATAACACAAGCTACCATAGGGATCATTCACTTTCCTGCTATACATTATTTCTCTCTCTTTATAGGTAGATGCATTAATGGCAAGGACGAGGCATGTCACATGTGTGTTCCCGATCTTAGTGTTCTCAAGAGTGTTGTATTAGGAGATAAACAATATAACTTGGGGGCCATTGTTGCACGAAGGTTGCATCTTAATAGTTTAAGTGGAGACTTGTTTGGTGGAATTTATGCAACCCGTTTAGCCAATTATCTTGAGATACCCATACATGAAAATGATATGGAATTGCCTCCTGCTTATTTAGATTTTAATGCTATGGTTCGCCATCAGTTTATTGAGAGGAATGAACAATCTCTCCAGTACCGACTAATCTTTGACAGGCGCCGCACTGTCCATATTGCTCTCCCTACTCCTACTTTCTTTGACTTTCAGGCAAAAGGGAGGTATGTTATAACCAGGGAGGAGGCGAAAGAGTATGAGAGGAGGACAGAGGCAGCTCGCGTCCAAGCTACAACTCATGAGGTAATAGCTGCTGCATCTCAGTATGACCCCAGCTACAACTTTGATCCTTGGGCATAGACCAACTTAGGCCAAAAGCCTAAGCTTGGGGGGAGTACGTATTTCCCACCGACATTACATTCATGTTCACACACTCATGCTAGTTGTCGGTGCTCATACTTTTTCATTGTAATATCCATGCTAGTTTATTTTCTTTCTCCAGCTTTCGTCTTATGTGTTCGAAAAACCTTAAGAAAAACCAAAAAAATTAGTTGTAGCTTTAGTTAGTTTACTTTCCATGCCTGTAGTAGTAATAATTAAAATAAAACCCCAAAAGATTTCTCGTTCTTCTTCTGCTTGTTGGGAGCTTTCCCGTTTAAATAGTTTCATTTCCTTTCTTTTCTTTGGGGGTCGAGAGGAGAAGACCATGATGAAAATGTTGAGTGGCTCTTATATGCATTATTGTTGATTTAAAAAAGAGCCCATGTTACCTTGTCTTCTCCTTTGTATTAAATGCTCGCAGATTCCAGCTTAGTCCAATGCACGTGCACTATTATTATTATCCACACCGTTCGGACGTGCAAGTGAAAGGCAATAATGATGATATATGATGGACTGATTGAGATAAGAGAAGCTGGTATGAACTCGACCTCTCTTGTTTTTGTAAATATGATCAGTTCATCATTCCTGATTCAGCCTATTATGAATGAAACGGAAAAGGGCCAGAGCCCCTGGCCTCCCATTAGGCCTCGGCCCACTTCAGCCAGGCCGGCCCACCTCTCCCTCCTTATCCCCACCCCGACCAGAACCCTAACCCACTCTCCCCACGCCATTCTCTCCCTCCCCCCGATCTGGATCGAGATCAGGGGCGCAAACTTGGTGACCGCGCCGCCCTGACGCCCGTCGTTGTTGACCCCGTCGCGTCGATGCTCGCCTCCCGGACTCCTCCTCACCCTCCTCTCCTTTGCGCGACACCCGCCTGACCGCGACCTCGCCTCGTCATCGAACCGACACCGTCGCCAGTCGTCATCGCCACCTCGTCGCCGTCCCGTCGTCGACCGTCGCCGCCCCGAGCTCCGGCACCTCCCAGACTCCTCCTCACGCACACTATTGAACACCTGCAGGGCCCGGTGAGGCCCCCTCCTCTGTTTTCCCCCTCTCCCTTCCCTCCTGTCGCCGTAGGTCGCCCCCGCCGTCGCGCCCGAGCTCCCGAGGAGCTCGTGGTTGCCGCACATGTGTGACCCGCTGTCGCGCGCTGGCCACCTCCCTGCGCGCCCACACTCCATGCGTCGCCGTCACCGCGTTGGCCACCCGTGCCCAGCCACTGCCCTCGTCGCGTTGTTGCTGCGGCTGCTGTCCGCGCGCAGCCGTGCCAACCCCGCCTCCGCCTGGCCACGCCCTGATGCCGCCCTCATCGCTCCACGGCGTCCGGGGCTCCTGCTGCTGGCCGCGCTCCCCTCCACGCTGCGCTGGCCGGTGGCCTCGCCGGAGGCCGCGCCCAGCCGTGGAGCCCGAGCCCCCTGGTGCCGTGCGTGCCCAGGTCCGACCTCCACGGTCAGACGCCCACGCCCAGCGCCCGCATCCACCACCCGGTAGCCCGCTGGGCCAATGACTTGTGGGCCCAACATCCTTTAAGAAAAAGCAATTTAAAAAATATATATATTAAAAATAATAATAATATTGATAAAAATACTAATTAATTAACTTAATTAATTCTAATTAATTAACCTAATCACTTATTTAACTAATTAACCATGATTAGTTAGTCTAGCTAATGACAAACGGGACCCACACGTAGTTGACCCAGTCAACTGCACAGTTGACTGCTGACATCAGCATGATGTCATGCTGACGTCATCATGTACTATTTGAAGGAAATATGCCCTAGAGGCAATAATAAAGTTATTATTTATTTCCTTACATGCCATGATAAAGGTTTATTATTCATGCTAGAATTGTATTAACTGGAAACATAATACATGTGTGAATACATAGGCAAACAGAGTGTCACTAGTATGCCTCTACTTGACTAGCTCATTAATCAAAGATGGTTATGTTTCCTAACCATGAACAAAGAGTTGTTATTTGATTAACGAGATCACATCATTAGTTGAATGATCTGATTGACATGACCCATTCCATTAGCATAGCACCCGATCGTTTAGTATGTTGCTATTGCTTTTATCCATGACATATACATGTTCCTTTAACTATGAGATTATGCAACTCCCGTTTACCGTAGGAACACTTTGTGTGCTACCAAACGTCACAACGTAACTGGGTGATTATAAAGGTGCTCTACAGGTGTCTCCGAAGGTACATGTTGGGTTGGCGTATTTCGAGATTAGGATTTGTCACTCCGATTGTCGGAGAGGTATCTCAGGGCCTTCTCGGTAATGCACAACACATAAGCCTTGCAAGCATTGCAACCAATGAGTTAGTTGCGAGATGATGTATTACGGAACGAGTAAAGAGACTTGCCGGTAACGAGATTGAACTAGGTATTGGATACCGACGATCGAATCTCGGGCAAGTAACATACCGATGACAAAGGGAACAACGTATGTTGTTATGCGGTCTGACCGATAAAGATCTTCGTAGAATATGTAGGAGCCAATATGGGCATCCAGGTCCCGCTATTGGTTATTGATCGGAGACGTGTCTCGGTCATGTCTACATTGTTCTCGAACCGTAGGGTCCGCACGCTTAACGTTACGATGACAGTTATTATGAGTTTATGCATTTTGATGTACCGAAGGAGTTCGGAATCCCGGATGTGATCAAGGACATGACGAGGAGTCTCAAAATGGTCGAGACGTAAAGAATGATATATTGGAAGCCTATGTTTGGACATCGGATGCGTTCCAGGTGAAATCAGGATTTTACCGGAATACCGGGAGGGTTACCGGAACCCCCCGGGAGCATAATGGGCCAACATGGGCCTTGGAGGAGAGGTGAGAGGGCTGCCCTCATGGGCTGCGCGCCTCCCCCCTTCCCCTAGTCCCATTAGGACTAGGAGAGGTGGCCGGCCCCCCTCTCTCTCTCCCCCTTGGAGAATCCTAGTCCAACTAGGATTGGGGGGGGAATCCTACTCCCAGAGGGAGTAGGACTCTCCTGGCGCGCCAGGCTTGGCCGGCCAGCCCCTCCCCCTTGGCTCCTTTATATACGGGGGCAGGGGGCACCCCATAGACACACAATTGATCATTGAGATCTTTCCTTAGCCGTGTGCGGTGCCCCCTTCCACCAAATTCCACCTCGGTCATATCGTTGCAGTGCTTAGGCGAAGCCCTGCGCCGGTAACACATCAAGATCGTCACCACGCCGTCGTGCTGACGGAACTCTTCCCCGACACTTTGCTGGATCGGAGCCCGGGGATCGTCATCGAGCTGAACGTGTGCCAAGAACTCGGAGGTGCCGGAGTAACGGTGTTGTGATCGGTTGGATCGCGAGGAGAACGTACGACTACTTCCTCTACGTTGTGTCAACGCTTCCGCTTCGGTCTACGAGGGTACGTAGACAACACTCTCCCCTCTCGTTGCTATGCATCACCATGATCTTGCGTGTGCGTAGGAAAATTTTAGAAATTACTACGTTCCCCAACAGTGGCATCCGAGCCTAGGTTTTATGGTTTGATGTTATTTGCATGAGTAGAACACAAGTGAGTTGTGGGCGATACAAGTCATACTGCCTACCAGCATGTCATACTTTGGTTCAGCGGTATTGTTGGACGAGACGATCCGGACCAACCTTACGCGTACGCTTACGCGAGACCGGTTCCCTCGACGTGCTTTGCACATAGATGGCTTGCGGAAGACTGTCTCTCCAACTTTAGTTGAACCGAGTGTGGCTACGCCCGGTCCTTGAGAAGGTTAAAACGGAGTCTATTTGACAAACTATCGTTGTGGTTTTGATGCGTAGGTAAGATGAGTTCTTGCTTGAGCCCGTAGCAGCCACGTAAAACTTGCAACAACAAAGTAGAGGACGTCTAACTTGTTTTTGCAGGGCATGTTGTGATGTGATATGGTCAAGACATGATGCTGAATTTTATTGTATGAGATGATCATGTTTTGTAACCGAGTTATCGGCAACTGGCAGTAGCCATATGGTTGTCGCTTTATTGTATGCAATGCAATCGCGATGTAATGCTTTACTTTATTACTAAGTGGTAGTGATAGTCGTGGAAGCATAAGATTGGCGAGACGACAACGATGCTGCGATGAAGATCAAGGTGTCGCGCCGGTGACGATGGTGATCATGACGGTGCTTCGAAGATGGAGATCACAAGCACAAGATGATGATGGCCATATCATATCACTTATATTGATTGCATGTGATGTTTATCATTTATGCATCTTATCTTGCTTTGATTGACGGTAGCATTATAAGATGATCTCTCACTAATTATCAAGAAGTGTTCTCCCTGAGTATGCACCGTTGCGAAAGTTCTTCGTGCTGAGACACCACGTGATGATCGGGTGTGATAGGCTCTACGTTCAAATACAACGAGTGCAAAACAGTTGCACACGCGGAATACTCAGGTTATACTTGACGAGCTATGCATATAAGATATGACCTCGGAACACGGAGACCGAAAGGTCGAGCGTGAATCATATAGTAGATATGATCAACATAGTGATGTTCACCATTGAAACTACTCCATCTCACGTGATGATCGGACATGGTTTAGTTGATTTGGATCACGTGATCACTTAGAAGATTAGAGGGATGTCTATCTAAGTGGGAGTTCTTAAGTAATATGATTAATTGAACTTTAATTTATCATGAACTTAGTCCTGGTAGTATTAGCATATCTATGTTGTAGATCAGTAGCCCGCTTTGTTGCTTCCCTGTGTTTATTTTGATATGTTCCTAGAGAAAATTGTGTTGAAAAATGTTAGTAGCAATGATGCGGATTGGATCCGTAATCTGAGGTTTATCCTCATTGCTGCACAGAAGAATTTTGTCCTTGATGCACCGCTAGGTGACGGACCTTTTGCAGGAGCAGATGCAGACGTTATGAACGTTTTTGCTAGCTCAATATGATGACTACTTAATAGTTTAGTGCACCATGCTTAACGGCTTAGAATCGGGACTTCAAAGACGTTTTGAACGTCATGGACCATACGAGATGTTCCAGGAGTTGAAGTTAATATTTCAAGCAAATACCCGAGTTGAGAGATATGAAGTCTCCAACAAGTTCTATAGCTAAAAGATGGAGGAGAATCGCTCAACTAGTGAGCATGTGCTCAGATTGTCTGGGTACTACAATCGCTTGAATCAAGTGGGAGTTAATCTTCCAGATAAGATAGTGATTGACAGAATTCTCTAGTCACCATCACCAAGTTAGTAGAACTTCGTGATGAACTATAATATGCAAGGGATAACAGAAAATATTCCCAAGCTCTTCGCGATGCCAAAATCGGCGAAGGTAGAAATCAAAGAAAAACATCAAAGTGTTGATGGTTGACAAGATCACTAGTTTCAAGAAAAGGGCAAAAGGAAAGAAGGGGAACTTCAAGAAGAACGGCAAGCAAGTTGCTGCTCAAGTGAAAAAGCCCAAGTCTGGTCCTAAGCCTGAGACTAAGTGCTTCTACTGCAAAGGGACTGGTCACTGGAAACGGAACTACCCCAAATAATTGGTGGATAAGAAGGATGGCAAAGTGAACAAAAAGTATATTTGATATACATATTATTGATGTGTACTTTACTAGCGTTTATAGCAACCCCTCGGTATTTGATACTAGTTCAGTTGCTAAGTGTAGTAACTCGAAACGGGAGTTGCAGAATAAACAGAAACTAGTAAAAGTCGAGGTGACGATGTATGTTGGAAATAGTTCCAAGATTGATATGATCATCATCGTAGTCTCCTTTTACATTCGGGATTAGTGTTGAAACTAAATAAGTGTTATTTGGTGTTTGCGTTGAGCATGAATATGATCTGATCATGTTTATTGCAAAACGGTTATTCATGTAAATTAGAGAATAATTGTTGTTCCGTTCACATGAATAAAACCTTCTATGGTCATACACACCAACGAAAATGGTTTGTTGGATCTCGATCGTAGTGATACACATATTCATAATATTGAAGCCAAAAGATGCAAAGTTAATAATGATGGTGCAACTTATTTGTGCCACTGCCGTTTGGGTCATATTGGTGTAAAGCGCATGAAGAAACTCCATGCTGATGGGCTTTTGGAATCACTTGATTATGAATCACTTGATGCTTGCGAACCATGCCTCTTGGGCAAGATGACCAAGACACCGTTCTCCGGAACAATGGAGCAAGCAACTGACTTATTGGAAATAATACATACTAATGTATGCAGTCCGATGAGTGTTGAGGCTCGTGGCAAATATCATTATTATCTGAACTTCACAGATGATTTGAGCAGATATAAGTATATCTACTTAAATGAAACACAAGTCTGAAACATTTGAAACGTTCAAAGAATTTCAGAGTGAAGTGAAGAATCATCGTAACAAGAAAAATTAAGTTTCTACGATCTGATTGCAGAGACAAATATTTGAGTTACGAGTTTGGCCTTCAATTAAAACAACGTGGAAATTGTTTCACAAACTAATGCCACCTGGAACACCATAGCATAATGGTGTGTCCGAACGTCATAAACGCACTTTATTAGATATAGTGTAATCTATGATGTTTCTTACCGATTTACCAATATCGTTTTGGGATCATGCATTAGAGACAGCTGCATTCACGAGAAAAGGGGCACCATCTAAGTCCATTGAGACGACACAATATGAACTATGGTTTGGCAAGAAACCAAATTTGTCGTTTCTTAAAGTTTGGGGTTACGATGCTTATGTGAAAAAGCTTCAACCTGATAAGCTCAAACCCAAATCAGAAAAATGTGTCTTCATAGGATACCCAAAGGAGACTGTTGGGTATACCTTCTATCACAGATCCGAAGGCAAGATTTTTGTTGCTGAAGTCGGAAACTTTCTAGAGAAGGAGTTTCTCTCGAAAGAAGTGAGTGGGAGGAAAGTAGAACTTGATGAGATAACTGTATCTACTCCCTTATTGAGAAGTAGTACGTCACAGAAATCAGTTTCTGTGACACCTACACCAAATAGGGAGGAAGCTAATGATAATGATCATGAAACTTCAGATCAAGTTTCTACTGAACTTCGTAGATCAACCAGAGTAAGATCCGCACCAGAGTGGTACGGTAATCCTATTTTGGAAGTCATGTTACTAGACCATGATGAACCTACGAACTATGAAGAAGCGATGGTGAGCCCAGATTCCGCAAAGTGGCTTGAGGCCATGAAATCTGAAATATGATCCATGTATGAGAACAAAGTTTGGACTTTGGTTGACTTGCCCGATGATCGGCAAGCAATTGAGAATAAATGGATTTTTAAGAAGAAGACTGACGCTGATGGTAATGTTACTGTCTATAAAGCTCGACTTGTTGCAAAAGGTTTTCGACAAGTTCAAGGGATTGACTACGATGAGACTTTCTCACCCGTAGCGATGCTTAAGTCTGTCCGAATCATGTTAGCAGTTGCCGCATTTTATGATTATGAAATTTGGCAAATGGATGTCAAAACTGCATTCCTGAATGGATTTCTGGAAGAAGAGTTGTATATGATGCAACCAGAAGGTTTTGTCGATCCAAAGGGAGCTAACAAAGTGTGCAAGCTCCAGCGATCCATTTATGGACTGGTGCAAGCCTCTCGGAGTTGGAATAAACGCTTTGATAGTGTGATCAAAGCATTTGGTTTTATACAGACTTTTGGAGAAGCCTGTATTCACAAGAAAGTGAGTGGGAGCACTACAGCATTTCTGATAAGTATATGTGAATGACATATCATTGATCGGAAATAATGTAGAATTATTCTGCAAAGCGTAAAGGAGTGTTTGAAAGGAGTTTTTCAAAGAAAGACCTCGATGAAGCTGCTTACATATTGAGCATCAAGATCTATAGAGATAGATCAAGACGCTTGATAAGTTTTTCAATAAGTACATACCTTGAAAGAATTTTGAAGTAGTTCAAAATGGAACAGTCAAAGAAAGAGTTCTTGCCTGTATTACAAGGTATGAAATTGAGTAAGACTCAAAGCCCGACCACGGCAGAAGATAGAAAGAGAATGAAAGTCATTTCCTATGCCTCAGCCATAGATTCTATAAAGTATGCCATGCTATGTACCAGATCTATTGTATACCCTACACTGTGTTAAGCAAGGGAGTCCAATAGTGATCTAGGAAGTAGATCACTGGACAGCGGTCAAAATTATCCTTAGTGGAATAAGGATATGTTTCTCGATTATGGATGTGACAAAAAAGGTTCGTCGTAAAAAGGTTACGTCGATGCAAGTTTTGACACTGATCTGGATGACTCTAAGTCTCAATCTAGATACATATTGAAAGTGGGAGCAATTAGCTAGAGTAGCTCCGTGCAGAGCATTGTAGACATAGAAAATTGCAAAATACATAACGGATCTGAATGTGGCAGACCCGTTGACTAAACCTCTCTCACAAGCAAAACATGATCACACCTTAGTACTCTTTGGGTGTTAATCACATAGCGATGTGAACTAGATTACTGAATCTAGTAAACCCTTTGGGTGTTGGTCACATATCGATGTGAACTATGGGTGTTAATCACATGGTGATGTGAACTATTGCTGGTAAATCACATGGCGATGTGAACTAGATTATTGACTCTAGTGCAAGTGGGAGACTGAAGGAAATATGCCCTAGAGGCAATAATAAAGTTATTATTTATTTCCTTACATGTCATGATAAAGGTTTATTATTCATGCTAGAATTGTATTAACTGGAAACATAATACATGTGTGAATACATAGGCAAACAGAGTGTCACTAGTATGCCTCTACTTGACTAGCTCATTAATCAAAGATGGTTATGTTTCCTAACCATGAACAAAGAGTTGTTATTTGATTAACGAGATCACATCATTAGTTGAATGATCTGATTGACATGACCCATTCCATTAGCATAGCACCCGATCGTTTAGTATGTTGCTATTGCTTTTATCCATGACTTATACATGTTCCTTTAACTATGAGATTATGCAACTCCCGTTTACTGTAGGAACACTTTGTGTGCTACCAAACATCACAACGTAACTAGGTGATTATAAAGGTGCTCTACAGGTGTCTCCGAAGGTACATGTTGGGTTGGCGTATTTCGAGATTAGGATTTGTCACTCCGATTGTCGGAGAGGTATCTCAGGGCCTTCTCGGTAATGCACATCACATAAGCCTTGCAAGCATTGCAACCAATGAGTTAGTTGCGAGATGATGTATTACGGAACGAGTAAAGAGACTTGCCGGTAACGAGATTGAACTAGGTATTGGATACCGACGATCGAATCTCGGGCAAGTAACATACCGATGACAAAGGGAACAACGTATGTTGTTATGCGGTCTGACCGATAAAGATCTTCGTAGAATATGTAGGAGCCAATATGGGCATCCAGGTCCCGCTATTGGTTATTGACCGGAGACGTGTCTCGGTCATGTCTACATTGTTCTCGAACCGTAGGGTCCGCACGCTTAACGTTATGATGACAGTTATTATGAGTTTATGCATTTTGATGTACCGAAGGAGTTCGGAGTCCCGGATGTGATCACGGACATGACGAGGAGTCTCGAAATGGTCGAGACATAAAGAATGATATATTGGAAGCCTATGTTTGGACATCGGATGCGTTCCAGGTGAAATCAGGATTTTACCGGAATACCGGGAGGGTTACCGGAACCCCCCGGGAGCATAATGGGCCAACATGGGCCTTGGAGGAGAGGTGAGAGGGCTGCCCTCATGGGCTGCGCGCCTCCCCCCCTTCCCCTAGTCCCATTAGGACTAGGAGAGGTGGACGGCCCCCCCCCCCTCTCTCTCTCCCCCTTGGAGAATCCTAGTCCAACTAGGATTGGGGGGGGGGGGGGAATCCTACTCCCAGAGGGAGTAGGACTCTCCTGGCGCGCCAGGCTTGGCCGGCCAGCCCCTCCCCCTTGGCTCCTTTATATACGGGGGCAGGGGGCACCCCATAGACACACAATTGATCATTGAGATCTTTCCTTAGCCGTGTGCGGTGCCCCCTTCCACCAAATTCCACCTCGGTCATATCGTTGCAGTGCTTAGGCGAAGCCCTGCGCCGGTAACACATCAAGATCGTCACCACGCCGTCGTGCTGACGGAACTCTTCCCCGACGCTTTGCTGGATCGGAGCCCGGGGATCGTCATCGAGCTGAACGTGTGCCAAGAACTCGGAGGTGCCGGAGTAACGATGCTGTGATCGGTTGGATCGCGAGGAGAACGTACGACTACTTCCTCTATGTTGTGTCAACGCTTCCGCTTCGGTCTACGAGGGTACGTAGACAACACTCTCCCCTCTCATTGCTATGCATCACCATGATCTTGCGTGTGCGTAGGAAAATTTTAGAAATTACTACGTTCCCCAACACTATTCTGGATAATGTTGAATTATTTAAATAAATTCTAAAAATGTTTTAAAACTTTAAAAAAATCATATTAAATAAACCGTAGCTCGGATCGAAAAAGTTTATACATGAAAGTTGCTCAGAACGACGAGACGAACCCGAATACGCTTCCCACATACATGTCAGATGCCTCTGACTATTTGAACATGGAACATTTCCCCTCCGGTCATCTGTCTGACACAGGTCCAGAACTATATGGTGATGATAATTGGATTATGATGAGAACTGGATAGTATGGCTCTGGGATTACTTTCTCGCAGGGAGTCGAGAAAGGATCTCTGGCCGAGGTTGATAACTTTACTACTACTTTACTTTATGCTACTCTACTCCCTCCTATTGCTGCAAGATGGTGGTTTTCAGAAGATGCTAGTCTTCGATAGGACTAGGCCTTCTCTCTATTCTGGCATTTCTGCAGCCCAGTCCACATATATAGCCTTCCTTTGATAATGTTGCATATGTAGTGTAGATCCTTGCTTGCGAGTACTTTGGATGAGTACTCACGGTTGCTTTGCTCCCCCTTTCCCCTTTCTTCTTCTTTCCGATTGATGCAACCAGATGTCGGAGCCCATGAGCCGGATGCCTACTACTACGTGGAGACCACCGACAACCAGGTGTAGTTAGGAGGCTCCCAGGCAGGAGGCCTTGCCTTTTCGATCGATGTTGCTTTTGTGCTAGCCTTCTTAAGGCAAACTTGTCTAACTCATGTCTGTACTCAGATATTGTTGCTTCCGCTGACTCTTGTGTTTTTGAGCTTATGTATTCGAGCCCTCGAGGCCCCTGGCTTGTAATATAAAGCTTGTATTTTTTTAATTTGTGTCTAGAGTTGTGTTGTGATATCTTCCCGTGAGTCCTTGATCTTGATCGTACACATCTGTGTGTATGATTAGTGTACGATTGAATCGAGGGCCTCACACTATCAGTAACATAGCGCAGGTGCCCCACAGTCTTGTGGTAAAGAGGATTGGCACTCTGCCAGGCATGGGCCAATCTTGGTCGGTCCCTGTCTATGTGCTTAATGGATGAGATACCATACCTGGCCTTGTTGGAAATGAAGATGAAGCCCTCCCATGAATGCCTCCCCCTATCCGTTTGAGCTACTGTACCTGACGGCTGCGCAACAGTGGGCTCTAGAGCACCAACAGATGTTGCAGCAGTAGGTTGATGCTGCCTGGGAGTAGCAGAATCCACAACAGCAGCAAATGCAGAATGAGGGATGGGGAGTTTGGCCGGTTGCACCACCACCATACAGAGGATTCAGCCTTCGAACCTTATGTCAGTATACTGGCCCTTCCCTCATGGATGGTGTCAGTGTCAAAACCGGTGGATCTCGGGTAGGGGGTCCCGAACTGTGCGTCTAGGCGGATGGTAACAGGAGACAAGGGACACGATGTTTTTACCCAGGTTCGGGCCCTCTCGATGGAGGTAAAACCCTACTCCTGCTTGATTAATATTGATGATATGGGTAGTACAAGAGTTGATCTACCACGAGATCAGAGAGGCTAAACCCTAGAAGCTAGCCTATGGTATGATTGTTGTTCTGTCCTATGGACTAAACCCTCCGGTTTATATAGACACCGGAGGGGGCTAGGGTTACACAAAGTCGGTTACAAGGAAGAAGATCTACATATCTGTATTGCCAAGCTTGCCTTCCACGCCAAGGAGAGTCTCATCCGGACACGGGACAAAGTCTTCAATCTTGTATCTTCATAGTCCAACAGTCCGGCCAAAGGTTATAGTCCGGCTGTCCGGATACCCCCTAATCCAGGACTCCCTCAGTAGCCCCTGAACCAGGCTTCAAGGACGATGAGTCCGGCGCGCAGATCGTCTTCGGCATTGCAAGGCGGGTTCTTCCTTCGAATACTTCATAGAGGATTTTGAACACAAGGATCGTGTCCGGCTCTATAAAACAAGTTCCACATACCACCGTAGAGAGAATAACATTTCCACCAATCTAATCTGCTGACGTATCCTGTAATGTGACATCACACCACAACCAAGCCCTTATGCAAACCGTTTTTTACAGCCAACCTCAGCACGTTTCGCGAGGCGGTTTCCTTGGCACGTCTTGTCGAAGCAGATATCGTGTCCCCTTATCGCGGGATTCTCATCAATACGGACATGGGTAACCCAACCGTGCCATCAACTATGGCGCTTGGGGGACGAGCGGGTTTTACCAGGCTGGTGGGGACGCATAGTTTTGTCTGCCCATATAAAGGGACAAGGGTTCACCTTTTTCCATCCACGCCTTCTTCCTCCTTTGCTCATCCATTCTCACACACTCGAGCTCCAGCGCCCAAGCCCACATTTTCTTCCTCAACCTTCTCCAACCATGTCCGGAGCGGGAGGCAAGTGGATGGTCTCCTTCGTCACGGAGGGACACATCAAGAAGCTAAGGGGAGCCAGATACTTTTCCGCGGACATCACGCATCGGCTCCCAGATGCGGGGCAGTTCATCCCCACCCCCAGGCCCCACGAGAGGGTAGTGTTTCTCACCCATTTCCTCCGTGGACTAGGATTCCCTCTCCATTCATTCGTCCGGGGGCTCATGCTCTACTACGGCCTGGATTTCCATGATCTGGCCCCGAACTTCATCCTCAACATTTCGGCGTTTATCGTCGTGTGTGAGGCCTTCCTCCGCATCAAGCCCCACTTCGGCTTATGGCTGAAGACTTTTAATGTCAAACCGAAAGTGGTGCGCAGCCAACAGGCGGAGTGCGGAGGCGCCATGGTGGGCAAGATGCCCAACGCCACATGGCTCGAGGGCTCCTACGTGGAGACCATAAAGGGGTGTCAATCGGGGTGGTTCTACATCACCGAGCCGCGTGACCCCAAATGGGCAGCGGCCCCCGATTTCCGATCCGGAATCCCCACGCGGCTCACCTCCTGGAAAGAGAAGGGCCTGCCCTGGGGTAGTCCGGGAGAGCTGACCGGACTCCAAACCTGTGTCCAAAACATGGTGAGCAAGAAGCTCAAGCTTGTCAACATAGTCCAGGTCATGCTCATCCGTCGGATCCTTCCGTGTTAACAACGGGCGTTCAACTTGTGGGAGTTCGACCCAGCCCAGCACCAAACTCTGAGCGAGCTCTTCAACACAACACACGAGGATGCTTGGAAGGTGCTTCTCAAGGGCGCCGAGGTTCCCCCTCCCCTTACTGAGGACCACGGATTCAGCGCGAAGCGCCAAGCCAGTGCGGTAAGCTGCTTTACCTCTTGTAGGGTATTCATTCTTCATAGTTTAATCATATGCGGGGTCTAAGCTCCCATACCTTTGACAGGACTGGCAGGAGACGGCCGAACAGATTGACTGTCCGGCTCCTCTGCCCGAAGGCCCAGCAGACGCTTGCTTAGCGGAGCTGCTGGTTCTGGCACCTTACGTGGTGCCGGAGAAGAAGGCCAAGAAGAAGGCCACGGGAACCCGGAAGAGTTCCCGGCGCCCGGTGGCGTCGGACTCATCGTCCGATGACTCTGAGGAGCACTCCTCCCACGAAGATGAGGAGGAGGAAAAATAGGCTTCTTCCCCTCCAGCAGGGGGAGAAAAGAAAAGGAAGGCCGCCCCAACTGGGGAGGCCGTAGGGTCCAAGAAGGGAAAGACTCTCCCTCCGGACTACTCCGCCACCGCCGTCAACAGCGAAGACGAGTGGCCACCCAGGGCCAAGCCCCCGGCGAGATCTTAATATTCGGACACTAGAGTAACTCGTGGCACCGTTTAATTGCGCAGCTTCTCCTAACGCCGGACACGGTTATGCATCCCGTCCTGAGCCCGTATCGACGTATCCTCGTCGAGCAATTCTTTGGACCTGTCGGCCATGAGCAGTGGAGGATCAATTCCGACCGCTTCCACCCCTCGCCCTACGGACAACACCGAGGTGTTGTCCCAAAGGGCACCAAGCCGAGGGGAGGTAGTCCTGGAGGCGCCACAAGGCGACCTTCCGGACTGCAGGCACAAAGGGAGCAAGGCTCCCAAGGTCTCCAAGTTCGGCCCTGGGCTGAACACCGCACCGGAACCTTTAGTGGTTCCGGACTCCGGCAGGCGGCCCCCCACTAAGAAGGGCAAGCCTACCACACCGGTGACCTCCGTCCAACCGGAGGCACCAGATAATTTACTGGAGGTGCTTAACGGCGCCTCCATCGACGAGGAGGACCGCACTATTATGAGTGCGGTGATTCAGAAAGTTCTGTCCGCCAAGAGCGGACTGACTGAAGCCTGTGCCATCCTTCTAATAGGCTTTGAGGTATGTATTTAAAATGTATGAAAATTTTACCGCATAGACAGTAGCCCCTGATGCTATGTTTGGTGTTCACAAAGAAAAGCCAAATAGAGGATCTAAGAATATCCACAGGAGTCTAACATAAGTATGTCGATATGCGTAAGCAGGCTTCGTTGCTAACCTCCGCCGCACGGACTGCGGATGTTGATGCGCTGAAGCAGAACCCCGAGCGGTCCGAGAAAGAGCTCAGCCTTGCCAAGAAGCAGCTCGAGGAGAACCAAGGTACGTAATGCCTTGACTATGTGTGTGTATATAAAAAGATGCGGTTGCAAAAATGATAGGATCGTTATTGATGTGCTAGGGGCCACGACCGAGGTGGCGACCCTGAAGCAAGCACTGTCCGAGGCCGAAAACAAAGCGGCCATGGAGTGCAGCGAGCGGGGGAAGCAAGAGGCACGGGTTGCCGAGGTGCAGCAAGAGCTCCGGGCTCTCATGAAAAAGCATGAGAGTTTGGAGCTTGACTCGAAGACGCGAGAGTCCGAGCTTGCCTCGACCCTTGAGAGCGCCAAGCATGCTAAGGCCGAAGCCCAGAAGGCCCTCCAGGAGATTGAGGCGATGGAGAAGATTGCGGCGGGTAAGGCATTCATTATGCAAAGCAAGCATGTGAAAGTAATTACTTGTTACTTACCCGAGTCCAGAGCTCTCCAGGAGCATTCGCAGATTTGCCCGCAGTGTGTCGGACGCCGCAAAGCATTACCGAGCCGAGGAGGGGACCTCGACAGAGAAGGTGTTCTGGTCTCAGTATACTGAGGCCAAACACCCAGTACCTTTGAGCAACCAGCTGAAGCAATTGGTCGAGCTCCATAAGGCGGCCGAACAGGCCATGAAGAGTCTCATAGTCCGGATGTGGCATGGAGAGGCCATGCCGGGGAGCTACTTCGGGATGGTGAATCGGCTTATGGACGCCTGCCCTTGGCTTGAGGTCATCAAGCGCTCCGTCTGCATCGAGGGCGCCCGTAGGGCGCTTGCCCGTGTTAAAGTACACTGGGGCAAGATGGACGCAGAGAAGCTGGTGAAGGATGGGCCACCACAGGGCAAGGAGCATCGCCACCCTAAAATGTACTATGAGGGCGTCCTAAAGGGTGCCCGCCTTGTGGCGGATGAATGTTCCAAAGATGTAATATTTGAGTAAACTCGCTCGTGTGATCCTGTACATTGAAAACTTGTTCATATGCGCTATGCAACGCTTGTGTGAATTTAAAATATTACCTTCTGTGCGCCATTTATTAAATCTGAGAGATGGCAAGTCGTCTGCTTCTGCCCCCGTGCCACGAGTGCTGGGGTGTTCGGGATAAACCTGAGCACTCTTTTTCCCATTCTTGGGTCCTTCGAGGGAGGTGCTCAGCACAACGAACAAGGCAATCGAACTATAATGCTTTATCACTCTCGCTTAGCCAAAGAATTCTATAATTTTAAATTTTGGCGAAGCCCCTAGTGTTCGGAAGACCGAGTTCGGGGCGCTATACACGCCTAGGCCGGACAAAGCCGACTCCTCGCCCTAAGCGGCATAAGTCTTTAGGGACTCGAAACCTCTCGAACAGCGACCAGCTCTCGCCCTATCATGATAGTCAGTTTTAGCTTTCTCTACTGAGGTGCTTAGCCCAGCTGAACCGGGGCACAATCGTAGTAGTTCTCCCAGTGCTACCTTAGCCGATATAGCGGAACGTAAGGTGCCAAAACATGGGAGCCGGGCAAACCCAACTATTGACCTAAGACATGATTCGGAGCTGATGCATATAATGCTATAAGTTCGGAGTGCCGCACTTGTGAAAGTGTTCGGACTTCTCACGCCGTATTATGGGGTGCTTAAGCCCCTGGCGTATTAGCCGTACCAAGGTGTACGGGTGCTAAATGTCATGAATGAACATATATACATAAAAAGGAAGGAATAGAGAATGCAATAATAGACTGAAGCTATGCATTGTTTATTCGAAAAAGGTGCATTAAAAGCAGAACGATACAAATAGTGCGATAAGCAAGAGATGGGGCTATTTGACATGTCCCCTCCAGGGGTGAGCTGCGGAATGGTATTAAAAGCAGGTATTTTGCTCGTTATAGAGACCACCTGGGAGTTCCACAGTGTGACGTAGCTTTCTGCCTCCCTGGTTATTGTATCATGTGTTCGGCAATTGTACTGCCGAACAGGTCTTCCGGAGAGTAAAGTCCTGAAAGTAAGAAAAAAAGACAAAATCGGGAGCCCCTAGTGCGGTTGAGCCGCATTTTAGGGCGTGTCGTGGTCGTGCCCCTCCCCCTGTGCCCATGGTATTTTCAGAGCGTAATTATGTACGTGTAGCACGGATTTCGCTGTTTCGCTGGGGCTGGGGTTGGGGCCGCATTGCTACGCTTGCTCGGAACGTGCCAGGCGGTCTTGTTGTAGATTACTCCGAGCGCGCTTGACGGTGTACAGATGTTTTGTCGCCGGACTAGAGAATTGCCTTGAGAGGCTGCTTTGTACTTCTGCTGCGAGGGCCGCCGTGTGCTCCTCCGTTCGGAGAGAGCGCTCGGTGTTTCCATTGACTGTGATGACTCCCCGAGGTTCTGGCATCTTGAGCTTGAGGTATGCATAGTGCGACACCGCATTGAACTTTGCAAATGCGGTTCGCCCGAGCAGTGCATGATAGCCACTGCGGAACGGGACTATATCAAAGATTAACTCCTCGCTTCGTAAATTATCCGGGGATCCGAAGACCACTTCAAGTGTGACTGAGCCTGTGCAATGGGCCTCTACACCTGGTATGACGCCCTTAAAGGTCGTTTTTGTGGGTTTAATCCTTGAGGGACCTATGCCCATTTTGCGCATTGTGTCCTGATAAAGTAGGTTCAGGCTGCTGCCGCCGTCCATAAGGACTCGAGTGAGGTGAAATCCGTCAATAATTGGGTCTAGAACCAATGCGGCAAATCTGCCATGGCGGATACTACTGGGATGGTCCCTGCGATCGAAAGTGATCGGACAGGAGGACCATGGGTTGAACTTTGGGGCGACTGGCTCCAACGCGTATACGTCCCTTAACGCACGCTTTCGCTCCCTCTTGGGGATGTGGGTTGCGTACATCATGTTCACCGTCCGCACTTGTGGGGGAAAACCCTTCTGTCCTCCGTTGTTCGGTGGCCGGGGCTCCTCCTCGTCGTCGCTATGTAGCCCCTTGTCTTTGTTTTCGGCATTTAACTTGCCGGCCTGCTTGAACACTTAACAATCCCTGTTGGTGTGGTTGGCTGGCTTGTCGGGGGTGCCATGTATCTGACACGAGCGATCGAGTATACGGTCCAAACTGGACGGGCCCGGAGTGCTTCTTTTGAATGGCTTTTTCCGCTAACCGGGCTTAGAGCCTCTGAATCCGGCATTAACTGCCGTGTCCTCAGTGTTGTCGCTGTTAATGTGGCGCTTGTGTTTGTTGCGATGTGACCTGCCATTGATGTCCTTGGTATCCGAATTACCAGGGCTCTTTGACATGTTATTGCTGCGAGACAGCCAGCTGTCTTCTCCCACGCAAAAGCGGGTCATGAGTGTCATGAGGGCTACCATAGATTTCGGCTTTTCCTGTCCAAGGTGCCGGGCAAGCCACTCGTCGCGGATGTTATGCTTGAAAGCCGCTAGGGCCTCTGCATCCGGACAGTCGACGATTTGATTTTTCTTGGTTGGGAACCGTGTCCAGAATTGCCTGGCTGATTCCTCTGGCTGTTGAATTATGTGGCTCGGGTCATCGGCATATGGTGGTCGCACATAAGTGCCCTGGAAGTTGTCGAGGAATGCGGCTTCCAGATCTTCCCAACAACCAATGGATTCTGCTGGCAAGCTGTTGAGCCAATGTTGGGCTGGTCCTTTAAGCTTGAGGGGGAGGTATTTGATGGCGTGTAGATCGTCGCCACGGGCCATGTGGATATGAAGGAGATAGTCCTCAATCCATACCCCGGGATCTGTCGTACCATCATATGATTCGATATTTACGGGTTTGAAACCCTCTGGGATTTGATGATCCATTACTTCATCTGTGAAGCATAGCGGGTGTGCGGCGCCTCTGTACTGGGCTATATCACGACGCAGCTCGAATGAGTTTTGTCTGTTGTGTTCGGCCCGGCCGGATTTACTTTTGCTGTATCCGGCGTGATGGTTATCATCTCGTGTGGTGGGGCGCCCACGCGATCCGTAGATCGATCTTGTTTGCTTTGCTTTGTCCTCCAACATGTCTTGCAGATCTAGCGCATTTCCCCGTGCCTTGGTATTTTTTGAGTGACGCCGGGGTGCGGCTTGAGCTGTGGGCTGAGAGGCCTGTCGTGGCCACGAGGTGGCCGGTCAGCCGCGTCATACACTGGAGATGTAGGTTTAGATGCTTCCTCCTCTAATCGGGGTAGCAACCTGCGCTTTGGGTAGCTCTTGGAGGGGCGTTCAAGTTCGTATTCCTCGGTTGCAAGGATTTCAGTCCATCTGTCAGCTAGCAAGTCTTGATCAGCTCTAAGCTGCTGCTGCTTTTTCTTAAGGCTATTCGCCGTGGCCATAAGCCGGCGCTTGAAGCGCTCTTGTTCGACGGGATCCTCGGGCACGACAAATTCGTCGTCGTCGAGGCTTGCCTCGTCTTCGGAGGGAGGCATGTAATTATCATCCTCTACCTCTCTATTTGCCGCTCTCTCAGGAGGGTTGGCTTCTCCGTCCTCCTGCGCTGAATCTTGCTGGAGGGGGTTGTCTTCGGCACTGTCCAGGCTGTTATTATCTCCTGTGCCGGTATCACTGTTTTTGCTTTGGCGAGACTTAGAGCGGTGCCGCTGACGCCGGCGCTTGGGTTGCTTCTTGGAGGGGTCATCCTCCGCTGTTCCGTCAACATTGCCTTCTTTGGGTGTGTCCACCATATATATATCATACGACGAGGTGGCCGTCCAGTGCCCTATAGGAGATGGTTCCTATTCATCTCCTGCATCGTCGTCCATACCGTCGATGTCTTCGGAGTCGAAGTCAAGCATGTCAGTCAAATCATCGACAGTGGCTATGAAGTGGGTGGTGGGTGGGTGTCGAATTTCTTCATCGTCCGCATCCCAATCCTACCGGTCATAATCCGGCCAGGACTCTCCTGACAAGGAGAGAGATCTTAGTGAGTTCAGTATGTCGCCGAAGGGAGAGCGCTGAAAGATATCCTCGGCGGTGAACTCCATGATCGGCGCCCAATCGGCTTCGATTGTCAGGGGCGCGAGTGGTTTGGAGTCCGGAGGAGAGTCCGGCAACATGGAGTCACGGGCCTCGCGAAGGGTAAGGCTGGTGTTCGGCTCGATCGCCATTGAGGTTGCTGCCTACATGGCGGGGTCTAACCACCCGCCCACGGATGGCACAGTGGGCTCTGAATTGAAGGTCGGAGTGGTTGCGGGTGTGGTCTCCAGGACACTGTTCGGCAGCAGAGCTAAATCATGCCCATCGTGACAGTGCGGCGCACTCGGCCGGGGCTCGAATCCGTCGAAGATCAAGTCTCCGCGGATGTCGGGCGTGTAGTTTAAGCTACCAAACCTGACCTGATGGCCAGGAGCGTAACTCTCGATCTGCTCCAGATGGCCAAGCGAGTTGGCCCGCAGTGCGAAGCCGCTGAACACGAAGATCTGTCCGGGGAGAAAAGTCTCACACTGGACTGCATCGCTGTTGATGATCGAAGGAGCCATCAAGTCTAAAGATTACGACACAGAGGAACTCTCAATGAAAGCACCAATGTCGGTGTCAAAACCGGCGGATCTCGGGTAGGGGGTCCCGAACTGTGCGTCTAGGCGGATGGTAACAGGAGACAAGGGACACGATGTTTTTACCCAGGTTCGGGCCCTCTCGATGGAGGTAAAACCCTACTCCTGCTTGATTAATATTGATGATATGGGTAGTGTTGGGGATATTGTTATTTGGGGTAAACCGGCCTACAGGGCCCGGGTTAGCCTCGTCAATGGACCCGAGATGTTGAAACCCAAGGAGAAATAGAAGGGCCCAAGGCCTATAATCGGTTTAGAGGTTCACAGGCGTAGACCGGCCTGAGGTAAAACTTGCATTGTAAGTTAGGAATAGGGAGACCGACCCGGGCACGTTTATGAGCCGGAGGTCGGGACTTTGCAGACCGACGGGCGTCACCCGTGTATATAAGGGGACGACCCGACGGCGGTTTGGGGACAGAGAACAACAACTCGAGGTTTAGGCAAAGCTTATCGCTTCCCTAGCCCTCGAAACCCATCAATCCCATCACAACTAGACGTAGGCTTTTACCTTCATTGAAGGGGCCGAACTAGTATAAACTCTGTGTCCTTGCGTCCGCTCTAACCCCTTCAAACTAACCCGTTGCGATGGCTCCACGACTAAGTCCTTTTGCCAGGACATCTGCCGTGACAAATCCACGACAGTTGGCGCCCACCGTGGGGCTATCGCGAGATGGTTACAGGTTTTTGGAGGGCCGCTTTGAAGGACTCGAGGGTTACGGTGTGGGTCGGATGACTAAGAGCCGTCGCGGAAAACTCTACATCGACAGCACAGGCTGGGGCCCTGACGCCGGCTCGATCGAGTACGGCTACCGGGTCCCCTTTGGCGGCATCCACGTTTTCATCGGCAAGATCGGCGAACCGGGCCCCGAGCTGGGCGTCTGCACCGACCTTGTCGAGATAGCTCAACGCACAAGATCGACCCTGGCTAAACCGGCCAGGAAGCGCGCCTTCGTGGGAGTCGTCCACGGAGGAAGCTACGAGGAAGGATCCGAATCCGGTGACGAAACCGCCATCTACTCCGGCGATGAAACGTCAACCGGGGAAACCGAATCTCTTTACCAGCTGCAAGATGATCGGATTGGGGGCGGCTCCGATGGCGACAGTATTCCGGATCCCTCTGATCTGCCCTGTCGGGTTGGGATCTTCATGGCTGGAACACAGGCGGTGCCACGTTCATCAACTGCAGCAGCCGCGATCTCCGGATCAGCAGCGGCAACAGCTGCACGGGCAGGAGGCCCTGCGGACTCACCAGCCCAAGTTTTGTCAGATTTGTTTGACGCACTAGCAGCGCTCATGGCGGAAGCCAACCCGGTGGATCAGGAGGTTCACAATGCTGAGATTGCCAAGGTGAGAGAGCAGATCACTCAAGCTAAAACGGAACTGGCAGCAGAAGAGATCAGGATGACGGCGGAGCGCGCCGCTTTAGATGCACAGGCTTACAGGCTCATGATGGACCAGAAGGCGTCTCAGGAAGTCCTGAAGAGAAAATCCCGATCTCGGTTGCCCGCAGCCCTCGACGCTCGAAATCTCTTCAGCACCCCGGGGGTAAACCGTGCGGAGGCGACAGCCGGCGCCCCGGTTCAGCATCGGATAATAAACCTGCCTCGTCGCAACACTGGTACACCACCGGCCATGCCAACGCCGTCAGGTCATTATTCCAACCCGATGGATAACCTCGTCGCGGCGGCAGCTCGGTTGGAAGCCATTCCGATCGAAGGAGATTCACCGCAGGATGAAGAGACACGCCGGGTCAAGGAGCTCCTTAGGACCGCGTTGGCCCAGCAAGAAGCATATTCGCAAAGCCGTGATCGGATTCACTCCACCCCTCGCCCCAGCGGGAGCTATAGTAGGCGCATGGAGGAGCCGGCTGTTTCAAGTAACGCCAGGCGTGAAGCGCTCCGCGGCAACAATCCGGCGGGCGTCGACAATGCTCACGAGAATGTGGATCGCACCCGTGCTCGGGAGGCCGGATTAGCAGCGCAGCATCAGGCTCGTCAGCTTACCCCTATCTTCCCAGCAGCTACGGTTGAACCGGGGGTGGTTTCCAGTTCTTTGGGAGTACCGTGCCTTGTTCCCGCTTTGCGCAACGTACGCCTGCCCAAAGACTTCAAAGGCCCCCGCAAGGTACCAAACTACACGGCAGATCAGCCTCCGGAGACTTGGGTGGAGAGCTATGAGATGGCTATGGAGATGCTGGATGTGGATGACACGGCGTGTGCCAAGTATTTTACTATGATGTTAGAAGGAACGGCCCGGACTTGGCTAAAGAGCTTACCACCTAATTCAATTAGTTCGTGGGCCCAATTGCGCGCCCGGTTTATCAAGAATTTCAAGGACACGTGCAAACAGCCAATGTCGATAGTTGACCTAGCAGCCTGTGTTCAGCAAGAAGGGGAATCAACTACCCATTGGGTACGGCGGGTATCAGAAGTTTTGCACTCGTCAGATCGCATCAACGCAGACACCGCCGTAGTACTGTTGGAAAGCAACTGTCGGTTTGGCCCTTTGAAGCTAAAGCTGGGCCGGATGAAGCGTGATTGTACAGATATAGGAACGCTCATGACCGCTTTAGTGAAGTATGCGGATTCTGACAGTACCAAGGATCCTGACTCTGGTGATGACAAAGCAGGGAAGGGAAAGAAGAATAGCAACACCAAAGGCCAGCAGCATCGACCGACAGGTAATGGAGGCGGAGGTAAGCGTAAACCGGACGGGAGCATGGACTTTGTGGCCAACACAAGTGCACAGAATAAGGGCCAGCGGCGCAAGGGGAAACAGCCAAGTTTTCGCACAAATCCCGGTCCTAATCCGGAGCATTTGAACTTTTTCTTAAACCAGCCCTGTCCGAAGCACGGAACAAAAGAGGAACCAGCAACCCATCTTTGGAAGGATTGTTATATCATGAAGGAATTCAAAAGCTCAAACACTTTCCAATATGATCACAGCTCCGGCGGCGGTTCAGGTTCCGGATCAGGATACGGTGGCGGAAATTCCGGTCCAGGGTTCCAGGGTAATCCGGGCGGACAGGTCAGCCAAAATAATCAAAGTAATCAAAGTAGTTACGGACAGCAGCAAACAGGTTATCAGAGCAACCCGAAACAGTTGAGTGGTGGATAGTATCATGTCTTTACTACAAGCTTGGATAAACGGGATAGAAAGCTTCAGAGGCGAGCAGTCAGTGCTATCGAACCGGCCACACCTCACTATCTGCGCTGGTCAGAACAGCCTATCATATGGAGCCGAGAGGATCACCCTCCCAGGGTTTATAATCCGGGTCAGTTAGCGTTGGTGGTGGCGCCTCAGGTGGGAGGTTATAAGCTCACCAAGGTGCTCATGGACGGAGGGAGCAGCATTAACAGCTTGTATTACGAGACCTTCCGTCGTATGGGACTGGTAGATAAGGATCTCAAACCGACCAATACAGTGTTCCACGGGGTGGTGCCTGGCAAGTCTGCATATCCGGTTGGTAAGATAGCCCTTGAAGTAGTATTTGGCGATAGTCACGATTCCAGATCAGAGACGCTGACGTTCGAAGTGGTTAAAATCCAAAGTCCGTACCACGCTTTGTTCGGACGGCCAGCTTATGCAAAATTTATGGCACGGCCCTGCTACGTGTATCTGCAACTTAAGATGCCAGGTTACAAGGGCACTATAACGGTTCATGGGAGCCGTCGAATCGCTTTGGAATGCGAGGAAGGAGATGCGACTTATGCAGAATCGGTTTGTGCTACGGAGGAGCTAAAGCAGTACAAAGACAGTGTTGACCCGGAGGACATGACTTCGTTAAATAAGCCAACCACGGACCACGATCCGGCCTTGAAGTTCAAATCGGCTGCCGAAACTAAGCCTATTGACTTCGTACCTGGCGATCCGTCCAAGCAGTTCAGTATCAGCGCAAACCTGGATCCAAAATAGGAAAGCGCGCTCATCGAGTTCATCCGTGAGAATCGGGACATCTTTGCATGGAAGCCGTCTGACATGCCTGGTGTACCGAGGCGACTCGCTGAGCACACCCTTAATGTGGATCCTAAGTATAAACCGATAAAGCAGTTTTTACGCCGGTTTAACGAAGACAGGCGTAAAGCGATTGGTGAGGAAGTGGCCAGGCTCCTGGCAGCTAGGTTTATCATTGAGGTTTTTCATCCCGAATGGCTTGCTAATCCGGTGCTGGTTCTTAAGAAAAACGGCACCTGGCGCATGTGTGTGGACTACACAGACTTGAATAAAGCTTGCCCAGCGGATCCTTTTGCTCTCCCCCGGATTGATCAGATCATTGATGCTACGGCAGGTTGCGAGCGTTTAAGTTTTTTGGATGCCTATTCGGGTTATCATCAGATCAAGATGGCAGTTAAGGACCAGGAGAAGACGGCGTTCATTACTCCCTTTGGAGCCTTCTGCTATGTGTCTATGCCCTTCGGGCTTAAGAGTGCGCAGGCTACTTATCAACGGTGTGTGCAAAATTGCCTCCACAAGCAGATTGGTCGTAATGTGCATGCTTATGTGGATGATATTGTGGTCAAGTCACGAAAGAAGGAGACCCTGGTTGACGATTTGAAGGAGACTTTCGATAACTTGAGAGTGTACCAAATGATGCTCAACCCGGCGAAATGTGTTTTTGGTGTGCCTGCAGGCAAGTTGTTGGGGTTTTTAGTATCCCATAGAGGAATTGAGGCTAATCCGGAAAAGATCACAGCCATCACCTCCCTGGCCAAACCGAAATGCGTCAATGATGTTCAGCGCATGGCCGGACGGATTGCAGCGTTAAGCCGGTTCATCAGTCGCCTCGGTGAAAAGGCGATCCCCTTGTATCAAATGCTCAAGAAGACGGATCAATTTGTCTGGAGTGCGGAGGCGGATAAAGCGTTTGAGGACTTGAAGCGGCAGCTAGTCAATCCGCCAGTTTTGGCAGCCCCTGTAGATAAAGAGCCACTCCTGTTATATGTTGCTGCGAATGCCAGAGCGGTTAGTGTGGCGATGGTGGTAGAACGAAAAGAGGCTGGAAAGGAACATCCGGTTCAGCGACCGGTTTACTATATCAGTGAAGTACTTATCGAGTCCAAACAAAGGTATCCGCATTGGCAGAAGCTGGTATATGGTGTTTTTATGGCAAGCCGGAAGCTGAGGCAATATTTTCAAGGACACCCCATCACGGTGGTCAGTTCTGCTCCTTTGGGTGACATCATACAGAACCGGGAGGCGACCGGTCGGATTGCTAAGTGGGCCATCGAGCTCGGGCCGCACGGTTTAAGATACGTGCCCCGGACGGCTATAAAGTCACAAGCACTTGTCGACTTCATAAACGATTGGACGGAGTTACAAGCGCCTGAGGAGAAGCCAGATCACACCTATTGGACTATTCATTTTGATGGGTCCAGACAATTGGAAGGCTCGGGGGCTGGAGTCGTTTTAACTTCCCCACGAGGAGATAAGTTTTGTTATGTCCTCCGTTTAATGTTCCCCTGTACAAATAATGCGGCTGAGTATGAAGCTTTGCTTCATGGTCTTCGGATGGCTAAAGAGATGAATCTGAGCAGAGTCAGGTGCTTTGGTGATTCGGATCTGGTGGCTCAGCAGGTATCTGGCACCTGGGATTCTAAGGACCCGCTCATGGCTGCATACCGACGTGAAGTAGATATGGTAGCCGGGCATTTCAAAGGCTATCAAGTGGACCATGTGGACCGCAGAAAGAATGAGGCAGCGGACGCTTTAAGCCGCTTGGGCTCTCAGCGTAAACCGGTCCCACCCAATGTTTTCTTGGATGTATTGTATCACCCATCGGTGCAGCTGCCCGGTGAGCTGGAGTTGGCTATTCCTGATCCGGAGGCTCAATTAGTGGCGGCTCTTCACATCACCCCGGATTGGACGCTCCCTTATCTGGCATATATGAACCGGGGTGAGTTGCCAGAAGACGAAAGCTTGGCTCGACAGATAGTACGACGGTCCAAGTCTATGACCATTTTCAAAGGAGAGTTACATCATCGCAGCGTGTCAGGAGCGCTGCAACGGTGTGTATCCCCTGAGGAGGGGTGCGAGATATTACGAGAAATACATGAAGGGGATTGCGGCCACCACGCCGGTTCAAAATCATTGGTGGCTAAAGCGTTCCGCCACGGTTTCTACTGGTTAACTGCTCATGCTGATGCAGAAGACCTGGTCAGGTTATGTGATGGTTGCCAGAAATTTTCCAGACGAGCACACATACCGGCTCAAGAATTGAGGATGATTCCAATCACTTGGCCGTTTGCGACTTGGGGGCTCGATATGGTTGGGCCTTTTAAGCGTTCCAAAGATAAGAAGACCCACCTACTGGTGGCGGTTGACAAATTTACAAAGTGGGTGGAGGCAGAACCTGTCAGTAAGTGTGATGCTGCCACGGCGGTTCGGTTTATAAAGAAGGTGATCTTCCGGTTTGGCTTTCCACACAGCATCATCACAGATAATGGTACCAATCTATCCAAGGGGGCCATGAAAGAGTTCTGTGCACGGGAGCATATACGGCTTGATGTTTCTTCGGTAGCGCACCCACAATCTAATGGTCAGGCAGAACGAGCGAACCAAGAGATCTTGAGAGGTATCAAACCCCGGCTTCTGGTCCCTTTGCAAAGGACGCCGGGTTGTTGGGTGGAGGAGCTACCGTCTGTATTATGGAGCATCAACACCACGCCTAACAGATCCACGGGGTTTACGCCGTTTTTTATGGTCTATGGAGCAGAGGCGGTTCTCCCAAGTGATATACGACATGACTCACCTCGCGTAGCAGCATATGTTGAAGCGGACAATGAGCAGGCACGGCAGAACGCTCTTGACTTGTTGGATGAGGAGCGTGACTTGGCAGCTGCCCGTTCAGCGATTTACCAGCAAGATCTTCGCCGTTACCACAGCCATCGGGTTAGGACCAGAACCTTTCAGGAGGGGGATTTAGTGCTTCGGCTCATCCAGGATCAGTCTGATCAGCATAAATTATCCCCACCTTGGGAGGGACCTTTTGTGGTCAGCAAGAATCTGAATAATGGGTCATATTACCTGATTGATATTCGAGAGCGCAAGGATTCACGCACATCAGAGGAGGAGACCAGCAGGCCGTGGAACATAGCTCATCTTCGACCTTATTATACATGAGCCTTGGGCTCTGTTTATGTACATATCATGACCATGTATATATTATGATTAATACAATAAACCGGAGCCTCGAGTAAAGCGGGGTCTCTGCTGTTCTTCACATCATGTGTGTTTACCCCTGGAGGTCGCTTCACAGAAGTTCAAATTATAGATTCCGGTTTAAAAGCCGGTTCAAGGGAAGATGTATCCTACAAGGCTATGAAGCTCTTAATATCCGGTTCAATATCCCGGTTCAAGCATGAGGCTTCCTGTTCAAACATAGGTCGTATTCGAACCAAAGAGAACATAGCTATTCAAACATGGGGCTTCCTGTTCAAACATAGGTCGTATTCGAACCAAAGAGAACATAGCTATTCAAACATGGGGCTTCCTGTTCAAACATAGGTCGTATTCGAACCAAAGAGAACATAGCTATTCAAACATGGGGCTTCCTGTTCAAACATAGGTCGTATTCGAACCAAAGAGAACATAGCTATCCCTATAAAGTCAGTTGGGGACCTAGTCGGTCTGAACCGTAGCTACACCTCCGGGGGGCTTGGTCATGTCTTGACGACGGTAATGCCTTCTGGCTGGCACATTTGCCACTGAATCAGTTGGGGACCTAATCGACTTGAACCATAGATTACGCCTTATGGGAGCTCGGTCATGTCTTGATGATGGTAATGCCTTCTGGTCGGCTTTTTAGCCAATGAATCATTTGGGGGCTTGGTCGTGTCCGAACCAACGCAATGCCACTTGATCGGCCCTTGGCCACTGAGTCACTTGGGGGCTTGGTCGAATCCGAACCAATGCAATGCCATTTGACCGGCATATTTGCCACGATTCAGTTAGGAACCTAGTCGACCTAAACCGTAGCTACACCTCTTGGGGGCTTGGTTTATTTTGTCTTGACGATGGTCACGCCTTCTGAACGGTTCATAGCAACCACTATTTGCATGCGTTTTACTATCGCGTTGCCCTTTCATATTTGGTTTTTGTTTTCTGCCTTTATTGTGGTGTTTTTTGTTCTTCGGAACGTCAAGTATTTTTAAACCGATTTAGCTGACATAGCCTGGTCCGTTTTTTAACCCGGAGGCAGGTTGCCCGGTTTGGCAAAGGCGCAGCACGGTTCATAGGGTCGAAAGATCTTGTGTACTCAGTAAAGACAGGAAACAAAGTTGGAAAACGTCATTGGAAAGAGCATCAGTACCCATGCGCGAAGGCACATTCAAATGCAGAGGTATTAAACTATCTTATTACAAGGCAACGTAGTGCCTGAATATATTGTTCGTTGATGGATTAAACGTCACCAATTAAGGTGAACCGGAGCGTTGATTACGCCTGTTCGCCGCCTCGGTTCGAAGGCTGTGGATCATCTTGCGCCGCATCCTCTTGGCTACCCATTGGCTGGAAATCAGCAGTGGTCCAGTCGATTCCCATTAGCGCTTGAAAGACGGCTTCTTCGTGAATCAGCAAAGACGGTTCAATGTCAGGGGCATAGGTATGCTTACGGATTGGAGGAATAAGATTTTCCGCTTCAGGGACCGGGGCAGCTACTCGCTTATTCTGGTTATCATACTGGGCTTGGTAATGGGTCAGATCTGCTTCTTCAGCCAATTGACAAGCTAGGGGGCGCACCGCCCGGTTTATCGCCCTCAAATCATCTTCACCAAAGTCTGAACTGTCTTCTTTCAAGCTGGGGTATCCTTGGGCCGCTTCGACAGGATCGAAGTCTGGTACCCACGCTTTAGCCCGGATCAAGGCAGTGATGGCTCCAGTTCGAGCAGCTAATCTTTTCAACTCTTCAATCCGGGCTGGAAGCATAGATAGCCTTTTCAACGTGTCTTGAATCAGGGACGGTGCAGGGTTGTTATGCGATGCAGTGGTGATAGCTCTTTGTGCTCCGGTGTACAACTGTTCAATCAGAGTATATGCAGCTTTGAGCTTCATCCGCACATCAGAACCCAAATGTCCAATACGTGTGCCTGCAGTGTTTCAGGATGGATTACAAACTGGATATAAGATATAGCAGACAAGGTACAAATTGGAAAAGGGGCATTGAAAGAAGTTTACCGAAGACGGCAGAGGTCATAGAGTGTATTTGTCGCTTCACGGCGGATAATTCATCAACCACCGGTTTGAGAGCAGCTTCAGCATTTTCAGCCCTCTTCGTCAAAAGAGTTTTTTCGGTAGCCCAATCAGCTTGCTCCTTTTTGCGGCTTTCTTTCAGCTGCTCCATAACAGTTAAGGCTTTGGTCAATTCCTCCTTCGCTTTTTCAGTTTCAGCCTGCTGGGTTTTTAAAGCTTCCTGAAGGTCCGAGACTTGTTTCTCTTTGGTCTTCAAATCCCCCTGCAGCAGGTCATCAGCAGTGTTCAGAAAATAGTGCACGCTTTGGAAGTATCAACCACACAAGCAAGTTATGTGCTCGATACTTGGGGGCTAATGCATACTTGATCTTAACGCATGTTTCACATTACAAAAGTCCCAGGTTTTATACAAGTATTTAAACTTGGCACTTGGGGGCTAATGGTTATCTGATGATGTTTTCTGATTACGACCTATGTTGAAGCCCTGGGTTTTCTAAACCGGACCTTAATTGTCAAGGCAGCCTGATCCGGATTACCATCTCGGTTTGGAAATATTGATAAGCTAAGTTGCAATGGAATGAAACACAAGAGATTTACCTCAAGTTTCTCCTTCATCACCTGATCATGCCAGCTTCATAATCCCGACTGGTGTACAGTCGGTTCAGGTACCCAGAATAAAGATCCGGGGCGCTTAAAGAGGCGTACGTAGAGGAGTCAAGGTCCCATTTGCCCTTTATGGCCGAGATTTCGTCCTTGGCAGTATGCTTGGCCAAAGTAGCAGTGTTCCCCGGTTCAGAGCGGCCAATGCCGGTAATCACAACATCGTCATCCTTGGAGTCGCTGCTCTGCAGTGGCCCTGTCGGTTTATCAACAGTTGCAGAAGGGGGGATGGATTCATCAACCCGAACAGGACTGGCAGGCGGATTAGTACGGCTGGCAGATTTGGTAGGCCTTTCTTCAGCACAGGTGTCGTCTTGCGGAGATAGATAGTTCTGAATATCTTCACGACCCAGAGCGTCAGCACCAGGAGTTTTCTCCGGTTCAGGAGCGGCAGTTCCTTCAGCCGGGTTATCCAGACGAGCCTTCTTGCTCGGTCTAGGTTTAGCCCTGGAAAAGACCCAAAGATTGAAAAAACGGTATAAGATGGATTAAGAGACCCATAGAGATATGTTGTGATCGGTCCAACTTACCCAATAACTGTCTTCAACGGTGGCAGTTGAGTGGCTGAAGATTCACCGGAAGATGAATGGGAAGTGACCTGATAATCGGAGTCAGATGGATTTAGAGGCTGACGAGTTAAACCTACTTTAGGAGGAAAGCTAGCGCATAAATCGGAGACCTCTGAGCGGCGTTTCCGAACCGGGCTGTTCGGTAAACCGGCGGAGGTAACTACCTGGCCGCTATGCCGGGTGGTGCGTCGAGCTTCATGTTGCTGGGTCTTCACAAGAAATTTGGGATCCAAGTAAGCAAGAGGGTGAGAAAATTTAATTTTCCGGTTTGCTTGGCGGGGTTTTTTCAAAGGCAAAGGAACAGCATCAGAAGAAAGAATAGTTACCTCTGGGCCTTCAGCATTGCTTGCTTCAGCGTCGTCCTGACAAATATCATCATCAATAAGACGTATAAAAAGCAAGCCAACTGAATCGAGGTCTACCCCGAGGTCCGGATTACCCACATCATCCTCCTCTAAATCCGGAGTAGAGGAAGCGGTGTTCCTTTTCCTCTGAGCGGGCTTCTTCACCCTCGTCTTGGGTCGGGTTACCTTTTCGGTCGGCTCTTGAAACTTCTTGCTCCAAAACGGATCATCTCCCTGTCTCAGAAAGGACTGGAGTTAGCAATATGTGTATAAGGAGATCATAAATTCTATAACAAACAGAGGGGAGATACTTACAGCAGGTGGTTTGTTTGTGGCACAAAATGGAAGCAGGCCGGTTCGGGCGCAAGCATACTCCGGTTCATTCAGCATCTTTTTCACAGCTTCAGTGACTTCGTCCTCCGTCAGCTGAATGTTGCAGTGCCTCAAAGGATCATCAACCCGGCCCGTGTATTGGCACATTAAACCGGAGCGGATGCTAAGAGGCAGGATGCTCCATGAAATCCAGCAACGGGCAAGATCTACCCCCGTTAAACCGTTAGCCATGAAGGCTCTGAGCTTGGACAGCTGAGGGGCATATTTACTCCTCTCTTTGGCGGTTAGCCTTTGGGGGAAGGGGTGTGTATTGCTAAGTCTCTCTGGACGGAAGCCGGGCAGTGGATTTTCCTCAGCAGGGGAAGTATCCTTGCAATAGAACCAAGTGTGATTCCATTCTTGCGGATGACTATGCAACTTGGCGTGAGGATAAGTCACCTCTTTCCTCTTTTGAATCGTCACACCACCCAGTTCCATATTAGGGCCGTCGGTGAATTCAGTACGTCGGTTCAAATGAAAGCAGTCCCGGAACAGCTCTACAGTAGGTTCCTCCTGGAAGTACGCCTCGCAAAGCACTTGAAAATGGCAGATATTCGTGACTGAGTTTGGACCAACATCTTGTGGGCGCAACTTAAAGTTAGCCAGGACGTCCCGATAAAATTTTGAACCGGGTGGATTAAAACCCCGGGCCAGGTGATCCGCAAACACCACCACTTCTCCCTTCTGTGGGGTAGGAGGACATTCGTTTCCTGGAACCCTCCAATGGATGGCATTTTTGCTGTTCAAAGCGCCAGTCAGAACTAAGTTGTTCAGTTGGGTTTCAGTGATGCGAGAGGGAACCCAGTTGCATTCGTACACCTGTTTTGCCATGAGAAAATCTACAAGACAAAGGTGTTCCGGTTTGAGAACAAGTGTGAGTGTAAACCGAAGATGCTCTTATATAGAGTCAGGTTATCTACAATGATATCAACCAGCGGTTCATCAAGGGGACTAATGGATGTGTGGATCGGTTTGTTCGCTTTGCTAAGAGTTAAACCGACCAGATCTAACAGTGGTGAATATGAAAGCAGAAACAGATCCCGTATGGATTCTCTCAAAGCAATGGATCTATAGCTAGGGCGAAAAAGAAATAAAAATATGAAGTTTGGCTCACAGCAGAACAACATAAGTTCGACAAGCAGGGAAAAGAGTGAGATCTAAGGAGATGAGTACAGATTTATGGCGACTACTGAGAGGGACTACAAATCACGATACAGGTATCATCGTCTGTTCGCAAAAGCTGCTATGGGGATGAACAAGAAACAGTAACAGGATGACGAACCCTAGATACAGATCTAAAAGCAGAAGAACAGAGGCCTTACCGGGATCCAAACGGATGTGGAAGGTCGCCGCGGTGCTCTGGACCGATCAGGTTGATGCAGCGGCCGGAGTTGATGCGGTGGCTGACGGCGGCGGCGGAGCTCCGAGGTCTAGGTCGCGAGGAAGACGAAGAAGGAGACGAAAGGGAGGAAAGGAAGATGGCCTTCAAGTCCTATTTATAAGGCGCGGCGCGCGTGTCAGGCGCGCGAATCCAGGGGCCGGAGATTTTGGGAGCCCAGCCGACGCCCTGATTATTGCGGATTAGCAAAAGGAGACGGTAAATCTGTGCTGATGTCATATCGTTTTACCGCAGCAAAAAGAGACGAAGAAAACGGTGGTTCAACAAGTTACTGGAAGACATTTGAAGACAGAAATTCTTATTAAGGATTGACGTGAACCTGTTCAAATCAATCTGGGGCCTAATGTTGGGGATATTGTTATTTGGGGTAAACCGGCCTACAGGGCCCGGGTTAGCCTCGTCAATGGACCCGAGATGTTGAAACCCAAGGAGAAATAGAAGGGCCCAAGGCCTATAATCGGTTTAGAGGTTCACAGGCGTAGACCGGCCTGAGGTAAAACTTGCATTGTAAGTTAGGAATAGGGAGACCGACCCGGGCACGTTTATGAGCCGGAGGTCGGGACTTTGCAGACCGACGGGCGTCACCCGTGTATATAAGGGGACGACCCGACGGCGGTTTGGGGACAGAGAACAACAACTCGAGGTTTAGGCAAAGCTTATCGCTTCCCTAGCCCTCAAAACCCATCAATCCCATCACAACTAGACGTAGGCTTTTACCTTCATTGAAGGGGCCGAACTAGTATAAACTCTGTGTCCTTGCGTCCGCTCTAACCCCTTCAAACTAACCCGTTGCGATGGCTCCACGACTAAGTCCTTTTGCCAGGACATCTGCCGTGACAAATCCACGACAGGTAGTACAAGAGTTGATCTACCACGAGATCAGAGAGGCTAAACCCTAGAAGCTAGCCTATGGTATGATTGTTGTTCTGTCCTACGGACTAAACCCTCCTGTTTATATAGACACTGGAGGGGGCTAGGGTTACACAGAGTCGGTTACAAGGAAGGAGATCTACATATCCGTATTGCCAAGCTTGCCTTCCACGCCAAGGAGAGTCTCATCTGGACACGGGACGAAGTCTTCAATCTTGTATCTTCATAGTCCAACAGTCCGACCAAAGGTTATAGTTCGGCTGTCCGGATACCCCCTAATCCAGGACTCCCTCAGATGGTGTGGAGCAGGAGAGTAACATCACTGATGATCCGCAAGATGAATGGTCTGTTTATTCTGACATCGAAGAAGCTGCTGACGCTCTGATCCATGGTAGACAGACATCTGGCATGCAGTTTGTTCGAGCTCTAGGCAGTTCCCACACAGTTGAGGTTCAGACAGATGATGGTTTGTCTTTTTTGGATTTCCTTTGGTTGATCTCCTTTGGTAGGTTTACTCGCTGCCTTAATGCACCTGACTCACCTGGGCAGGATCTGAATTGTGGTGCTCTGCCACTCAACCCTCTGGCTTTCTTTCAAGCAGTCACCGATGTCATCATTAAGGAGAGGTGTGCTGTTGGAGATCACTTTATCAGTATGACCGACTTTCTCTGCCATTTCACTGGCCCTATCATCATACCAGCTGAAGTTTGGGCGGCCGCTGCTTCTCAGCTCCCTATGGTCATCTCTGAAATTGACACCCCGATGCAGGAAGGATATTCCAACTCTTCACAGATGAATGTGTTCTCAGCTTCTGAAGTATCGTCCGCTGACACTGAACCTCCCACTGTCAAGACAGGGTCTGAATACCTTCAGAACATGATTTCGAGAGAGAATGCTCAGATTGACACAGCTGCGCTGCGCCGCGGTACTCGTTCCATGAGGTATGATGGCTTCAAAGTGGCGCAAATCACTGATTTGAGGAAGATGCAATCCAAAGTCAAACCTAGGGTCGCACCCTCGATTGCCTACTCCTCTAAGGCGACTGCTCCCTACAGCAAGCTTCTGCTGAACCCATCGGCTGACGTCTTGGACAAGCTGCCGCCTCCAACTCCAATCCACCAGCTGCAATACGTGGGCAATGTATTACGTGGAGTACCATCTGATGACCTAACCCCTGAGAAGCTCATGGCAAGTACTCAAGGGGAGGGGACTGAGGAGCTCTTGGAGCAATGGCACCCAATAAACAGTGGAACATCCTGTGCTGGAACGTGTGTGGGATCAATTCTGAAAAGAAGCAGCTGGTGATTCGTAATGCAATTGATATTAGTGGTTGCTCCGTAGTTTGTCTTCAAGAAACCAAGCGTACCTTTTTTGATGCATGGTTTGTTAAACTTTTCTGCCCTAAAAAATTCGATATGTTTGCTTTTGTGCCTTCTGTGGGCGCCTCCGGGGGCTTAATCACTGTGTGGATGAGTTCGGTCTTCACTGGTGTACCCGTATTTTCTGAATCTTTTGCTCTTGGTGTCAGACTTACCTCTACTCAATCCGCCGACTCGTGGACGCTTGTAAATGTTTATGGTCCTTGTACGGATCCTAATAGAGCGTTGTTTACTTCTTGCCTTTTTGAGGTTGATATACCACGTGATGACGATTGGCTTCTCATGGGTGATTAACTTCATCAGAGTGCCAGACAACCGTAACAGGGGGGAGGGGCGCTAATTATATGCTACTCTTTAATGAATTCATACGAAGGCAGTCTCTGGTGGAGTTACCAATCAAAGGTCGATCATACACATGGAGTAATATGCAAAATAACCCCCTGCTTGAGCAACTCGACTGGCACTTCACATCAGTTGATTGGGCAGTTAAATACCCCAACACTGTAGTTATGCCCTTGGGTAAACCCACGTCTGATCATGTCCCTTGCTATGTCAGCATTCAGTCCAAAATCCCAAAACCCAAGATATTTCGTTTTGAGGATTTTTGGATTGGACAGCCTGCATTGTTTGAGGTTGTCCAACGATCGTGGAACAAAAGATGTTATGCCCCAAATGTTGTCGCGGTTTTGTGCAAAAAACTTAAAAATCTACGCTACGATCTGAAGCAGTGGAGTAGGAAGATATCTAAATTGTCGGGCCTGATCGATAACTGCAACAAAACCCTATTATAGATTGATGGGCTAGAAGGAAGAAGGAGACTGTCTATCCCAGAAGCTAACTTTAGGGTGATTTTGAAGCAGCATCTTCTCCATCTGCTGGAATGCAAGAAACTATACTGGAAAAAACGATGTACCATCAGATATTTCAAGTTCGGCGATGGCAACACAAAGTTCTTCCACAGAGTGGCGACTGAACTTTTCAGAAGGAACAACATTGCCTCGCTTCGCTTGCCTGACGACTCGATCATCCATGATCATGTGGGGAAAGAGGTTGTGCTCTTCCAAACGCACAAAGATAGACTGGGTCACTCGAGTTTGACTGACATGCACTTTGATCTGAAGAGAATCATCAAAAAAGTGGAGGGGCTCCAAGTCTTGTCAGCTCCTTTCACTCGCAAACAGATTGACCAAGTTGTCAAAGAGCTACCGTCAGACCGTGCCCCTGGATCCAATGGGTTTAGTGGCAGTTTCATAAAATCCTGCTGGCATGTAATCAAAGAGGACTTTTATCGGCTTTGCTTTGACTTCCATGTAGGTAACCTTGACCTTGAGAGCTTGAACACTAGTTTTATCACTCTCATCCCAAAAACCCAATCTCCAGAGACCGCCAATGACTATCGCCCGGCAACGCTCTTGAATTGCTGACTTAAGCTCCTGACTAAACTACTGGCCAATCGGCTGCAGCGTGTCATCCTTAAGATCATACACCGTAATCAGTACGGATTCCCGAGGGGGAGATCTGTACAGGACTGTGTGGCGTGGGCATTCGAATTCATACACCAATGTCAATCATCGGGAAAGGAGATAGCTATTCTGAAGCTTGATTTCGCCAAGGCATTCGATACAATCGAACACACTCCCATGTTGGAGATTATGAAATGCATGGGGTTCGATGATAGTTGGCTCGGATGGATTAAATGCCTATTCTCATCGGCCAAATCTGCGATTCTCCTCAATGGGACCCCGGGTAGACAGTTTTTTTTGTCTGCGAGGTGTGTGCCAAGGTGATCCACTATCCCCGCTCATTTTTGTGTTGGCGGTGGACCTCCTACGAGATGCCATCAATGACGCTTTTCGGTCAGGCGCCCTGCAGGTTCCTATTCCACTGCCAGATAATGATTACCCCGTGATCCAATACGCCGATGATACGACCCTTGTGATGCCCGCAGGCCACTCACAAGCGGTAACGATCAAGAGTATTCTTCAGGATTATGCAGCATCGGAGGGAATGCGCATCAACTTCCAAAAATCAACTTTGATCACTGCCAATGCTTCTGAGGAAACGACCTCGAGGCTTGCCCAGGTCTTCGGGTGCGCGATTCGGTCCATGCCATTCACATACCTTGGGTTGCCAATGGGCACTACAAGGCCGACTGTAACTGACCTCATGCCTCTCGTTGCGTTAGTCGAAAGAAAACTCTCCTCGACGGTCGCCTTACTGGATCTCGGGTCAAAACTCACATTGGTAAACTCGGTGATCACTTCTCTTATGATTTATGCCATGTGCACCATCAAAATCCCGCCAAAAGTCCTTGAGCATCTTGACAAACTCCGGAGATACTGCCTCTGGGCCAAGAGCTCGGATGATGGCACAAAGGCCGTTTCCCTGGCTGCATGGGAGCTAGTTTGCTGCCCCAAGAACAAAGGAGGCCTTGGAGTGGTCGATCTCAAGGTTCAAAATCAAGGCTTGCTCCTGAAGATGATGCACAAATTCTACAATCACATGGACTTTCCCTGGGTCAAGCTGGTCTGGTCGGCATACTATGTGGACTCGATACCGCATGCAACCGACCCGTGTGGCTCGTTCTGGTGGTGTGATTTCATGCAGCTGGCGCCAATCTACCGTGGGATCACAACGGTGGAAGTGGGGGATGGAAGCACGGCTCTGTTTTGGAAGGACATGTGGCACAGTAACATTCTATCTGACAGTCACCCCCGGTTATACTCGTTTGCCAAGAATGAGGACGTGACGGTTTGCGAGCTACTAACTGCTCCTGCTCTAGGCCAAAATTTCAACCTCCCGCTATCAATCCAAGCCAGGGAAGAACTTCATGAACTCCAAACCAGCTTGGCCGAGGTAGAGCTGACAGACACCAGGGATGTTTGGAAATGTGTTTGGGGCTCTGAGGGTTTTCAGTCCAATAAATTCTACCTCCACTGCTTTCGTGACGAAGTGGCAGACAAGGGCTTCGAGTGGATCTGGAAATCCGAGTGCAGCAATAAATGGAAGGTCTTTGCGTGGCTCCTGCTAGCTGACAGACTAAACACACACAACTTACTGAAAAGGAAAGGTATGAAACTCAGGGATGATGATTACACCTACTTGCTGTGCACCAACCGTCCAGAGGAAACGGTTGAACATCTTTTCTTCGAATGTGAGTTCAGTAAAATGTGCTGGGGGAGTTGGGAATCACGTGGCCTGCGAGTGGCAATAGACTACAGCTTGTGCATGCGGCAAGGGACATGTGGACCCGGCCCATGTTCATGGAAATCTTCATCATGGCGGTCTGGAGCATCTGGAAGGAACGTAACAATAACAATTTCAGAGGGATCACTCCTACGAGGAGTGGATGGCGCCAGAGATTCCAAAGTGATTTTGGAATGATGAAACACCGTGTGAAAGAAGCCTTGTGGCCTTTTATTGAGCAGGTGGTCAGTTCAATCCAACCTGTTGTGTAGTGTTCTCCTACAACACTTGTACCTCTCCCATACCCTTGGTGTATAGGGATCTTTCTTACTCTTTAGGCTCATGTAAACTTTCTTATGTAACCTTGTGTGGGCTGGTCTAATATAAAAGTCAGTGAGGGGTGCCCTCACTGTCCAATTTTCCTCAAAAAAAAGACAACTGCATTCACGTTAAAAAGGGCACCATCTAAATCCGTTGAGACGACACCATATGAACTGTGGTTTAGCAAGAAACCTAAGTTGTCGTTTCTTAATTAAAGTTTGGGGTTGCGATGCTTATGAAAAAGTTTTAGCCTGATAAGCTCAAACCCAAATCAGAGAAGTGCGTCTTCATAGGATACCCAAAAGAAACTATTGGGTACACCTTCTATCACAGATCCAAAGGCAAGATGTTTGTTACTAAGAGTGGATCCTTTCTAGAGAAGGAGTTTCTCTCGAAAGAAGTGAGTGGGAGGAAAGTAGAACTTGATGAGGTAATTGTACCTTCTCTCGAGTTGGAAAGTAGTTCATCACAGAAATCAGTTCCGGTGATGCCTACACCAATTAGTGAGGAAGATAATGATGATGATCATGAAGCTTTTGATCAAGTTACTACCGAACCTCGTAGGTCAACCAGAGTAAGATCCGCACAAGAGTGGTAAGGTAATCCTGTTCTGGATGTCATGTTACTTGACCATGACGAACCTACGAACTATGAGGAAGTGATGATGAGCCCAGATTCCGTGAAATGGCTTGAGGCCATGAAATCTGAGATAGGATCCATGTGTGAAAACAAAGTATGGACTTTGGTGGAATTTCCCGTTGATCGGCAAGCCATTGAAAATAAATGGATATTCAAGAGGAAGACGGACGCTTATGGTAGTGTTACTATCTGCAAAGCTCGACTTGTCGCGGAAGGTTTTCGACAAGTTCAAAGTGTTGACTACGACAAGTTTTTCTCATTCGTAAAAATGCTTAAGTCTGTCCGAATCATGTTAGCAATTGTCACATTTTATGAAATCTAGCAAATGGATGTCAAAACTGCATTCCTTAATGGATTTCTTAAAGAAGAGTTGTATATGATGCAACCAGAAGGTTTTATCGATCCTAAAGGTGCTAACAAAGTGTGCAAAGCTCCAGCGATCCATCTATGGACTGGTGCAAGCATCTCGGAGTTGGAATATACGCTTTGATGAGTTGATCAAAGCATATAGTTTTATACAGACTTGCGGTGAAGCCTGTATTTACAAGAAAGTGAGTGAGAGCACTATAGCCTTTCTGATAAGTATATGTGAATGACATATTGTTGATCGGGAATGATGTAGAATTTTCTGGAAAGCATAAAGGAGTGTTTGAAAGGAGTTTTTTTTCAAAGAAAGACCTTGGTGAAGCTGCTTACATATTGAGCATCAAGATCTATAGAGATAGATCAAGACGCTTGATAAGTTTTTTTTTCAATGAGTACATACCTTGACAAGTTTTTGAAGTAGTTCAAAATAGAACAGTCAAAGAAAGAGTTCTTGCCTGTGTTGCAAGGTGTGAAGTTGAGTAAAAACTCAAAACCCGACCACGGCAGAAAATAGAAAAAGAATGAAAAGTCATTCCCTATGCCTCAGCCATAGGTTCTATAAAGTATGCTATGTTGTGTACCAGACCTATTGTGTACCTCACCATGAGTTTGGCAAGAGGGTACAATAGTGATCCAGGAGTGGATCACTGGAGAATGGTCAAAATTATCCTTAGTGGAATAAGGAGATGTTTCTCGGTTATGGAGGTGTCAAAAGGTTCGTCGTAAAGGGTTACGTCGATGCAAGTTTTGGCACTGATCCAGATGACTCTAAGTCTCAATCTAGATACATATTGAAAGTGGGAGCAATTAGCTAGAGTAGCTCCGTGCAGAGCATTGTTGACATAGAAATTTGCAAAATACATACGAATCTGAATATGGCAGGCCCGTTGACTAAACTTCTCTCACAAGCAAAACATTATCACACGTTAGTACTCTTTGGGTGTTAATCACATGGCAATGTGAATAAAGATTACTGACTCTAGTAAACCCTTTGAGTGTTGGTCACATGGCGATGTGAACTATGGGTGTTAATCACATGGTGATGTGAACTATTGGTGTTAAATCACATGGTGATGTGAACTAGATTATTGACTCTAGTGCAAATGGGAGACTGAAGGAAATATGCCCTAGAGGCAATAATAAAGTTGTTATTTATATTTCCTTATATCACGATAAATGTTTATTATTCATGCTAGAATTGTATTAACCGAAAACTTAGTACATGTGTGAATACATAGACAAACAGAGTGTCACTAGTATGCCTCTACTTGACTAGCTCGTTGAATCAAAGATGGTTAAGTTTCCTAGCCATAGACATGAGTTGGCATTTGATTAACGGGATCACATCATTAGAGAATGATGTGATTTACTTGACCCATTCCGTTAGCTTAGCACTTGATCGTTTAGTATATTGCTATTGCTTTCTTCATGACTTATACATGTTCCTATGACTATGAGATTATGCAACTCCTAAATACCGGAGGAACACTTTATGTGCTACCAAACATCACAATGTAACTGGGTGATTATAAAGGTGCTCTACAGGTGTCTACGATGGTACTTGTTGAGTTGGCATAGATCTAGATTAGGATTTGTCACTCCGATTGTCAGAGAGGTATCTCTGTGCCCTCTCGGTAATGCACATCACTATAAGCCTTGCAAGCAATGTGACTAATGAGTTAGTTGCGGGATGATGCATTACATAACGAGTAAAGAGACTTGCCGGTAATGAGATTGAACTAGGTATTGAGATACCGGCGATCGAATCTCGGGCAAGTAACATACCAATGACAAAGGGAACAACGTATGTTGTTATGTGATGTCTACTACACAACCTTCTTCTTGTAGACGTTGTTGGGCCTGCAAGTGCACAGGTTTGTAGGACAGTAGCAAATTTCCCTCAAGTTGATGACCTACGGTTTATCAATCCGCGAGAGGCGTAGGAGGAAGATGGTCTCTCTCAAACAACCCTGCAACCAAATAACAAAAAGTCTCTTGTGTCCCCAACACACCCAATACAATGGCAAATTGTATAGGTGCACTAGTTCGGCGAAGAGATGGTGATACAAGTGCAATATGGATGGTAGATATGGGTTTTTGTAAACTGAAAATATAAAAACAGCAAGGAAACAAGTGGTAAAAGTGAGCGTAAACAGTATTGCAATGGTAGGAAACAAGGCCTAGAGTTCATACATCCACTAGTGTAAGTTCTCTCAACAGTAATAACATAGATAGATCGTATAACAATCCCTCAACATGCAACAAAGAGTCACTCCAAAGCCACTAATAGCGGAGAACAAACGTAGAGATTATGGTCGGGTACGAAACCACCACAAAGCTATTCTTTCGGATCAATCTATAAAAGAGTTTGTACTAGAATAACACCTTAAGATACAAATCAACCAAAACCCTAATGTCACCTAGATACTCCATTGTCACCTCAAGTATCCATGGGCATGATTATACGATATGCATCACACAATCTCAGATTTATCCAACCAACATAAAAGTACTTCAAAGAATGCCCCAAAGTTTCTACCGGAGAATCAAGAACGTGTGCCAACCCCTAGGCATAGGTTCCCAATGTCACGAAACCCGCAAGTTGATCACCAAGACATACATCAAGTGTTCATAAAAGACTCAACCCAATAAGATAACTTCAAAGGGGAAACTCAATCAATCACAAGAAAGTAGAGGGGGAGAAACATCATAAGATCCAACTACAATAGCAAAGCTCGGGATACATCAAGATCGTGCCATAGAGGGAACACGAGAGAGAACATGAGAGAGAGAGAGAGAGAGAGAGATCAAACACATAGCTACTGGTACATACCCTCAGCCCCGAGGGTGAACTACTCCCTCCTCATCATGGATAGCGTCAGGATGATGAAGATGGCCACCGGTGATGGATCCCCCCTCCGGCAGGGTACCGGAAAGGGGTCTCGATTGGTTTTTGGTGGTTCTGGAGGCTTGCGGCGGCGGAACTCCCGATCTATCTTCTGTTTTGGAAGTTTTAGGGTACGACGGTATATATGGGTGAAAGGAGAACGTCGGTGGAGCTACGGGGGCCCCACGAGGCAGGGGGGCGCGCCCAGGGGGACGGCGCGCCCCCACCCTCGTGAGCACCTCCCGTATCTTCTGACGTGGGTCCAAGTCCATCAGGTGGGTTTCCTTCCAAAAATAACTTCTCCAGTTGATTTCGTTCCGTTTTGACTCCGTCTGCTTTTCCTTTTCCTCAAAATACTGAAATAGGCATAAAATAGCAAATCCGGGTCGGGCCTCCGGTTAATAGGTTAGTCCCAAAAATAATATAAAAGTGGAAAATAAAGCCCAATATTACCTAAAACAGTAGATAATATAGCATGGAGCAATCAAAAATTATAGATACGTTGGAGACGTATCAAGCATCCCCAAGCTTAATTCCTGCTCGTCCTCGAGTAGGTAAATGATAAAAAAGATAATTTTTGATGCGGAGTGCTACTTGGCATAATTTCAATGTAATTCTTCTTACTTGTGATATGAATATTCAGATCTGAAAGATTCAAGACAAAAGTTCATATTGACATAAAAATAATAATACTTCAAGCATAATAATCAAAGTAATCATGTCTTCTCAAAATAGCATGGCAAAAGAAAGTTCATCCCTACAAAATCATATAGTTAGGCTATGCTTCATTTTCGTCACACAAAGATGTTCCCAACTTCTATACCCCCGATGACAAGCCAAGCAATTGTTTCATACTTAAATAATCTCAAACTTTTTCAACCTTCACGCAATACATGAGCGTGAGCCATGGATATAGCACTATGGGTGGAATAGAATATGATGATGGGGATTGTGTGGAGAAGACAAAAAAGGAGAAAGTCTCACATTGACGAGGATAATCAATGGGCTATGGAGATGCCCATCAATTGATGTCAACATGAGGAGTAGGGATTGCCATGCAACGGATGCACTAGAGCTATGAATGCTCAACAAAAGAAAACTAGTGGGTGTGCATCCAACTTGCTTGCTCATGAAGACCTAGGGCATTTTGAGGAAGCCCATCGTAGGAATATACAAGCCAAGTTCTATAATGAAAAATTCCCACTAGTATGAACAAGACAACTCACTATATGAAAAACATGGTGCTACTTTGAAGCACAATATATGAGACTCACTACATGAAGAACAAGGTGCTACTTTGAAGCACAAGTGTGGAATAAAGGATAGTAGCATTGCCCCTTTTTTTATTTTTATTTTTATTTTTATTTTTTTGGGCCTTTTTTTCTTTGGCCTTTCTCTTTTTTTGGGGGGGGGGGACAATGCTCTATTGAATGATGATCATCACACTTCTATTTATTTACAACTCAATGATTACAACTTGATACTAGAACATAGTATGACTCTATATGAATGCCTCCGGCGGTGTACCGGGATGGTGCAATGAATCAAGAGTGACATGTATGAAAAATAATGCATGGTGGCTTTGCCACAAATACGATGTCAACTACATGATCATGCAATGGCAATATGACAAAAGTAATGTATGTCATGATGATGATGAACGGAACGGTGGAAAGTTGCATGGCAATATATCTCGGAATGGTTATGGAAATGCCATAAATAGGTAGGTATGGTGGCTGTTTTGAGGAAGATATAGGGAGGTTTATGTGTGATAGAGCGTACCGTATCACGGGGTTTGGATGCACCGGCGAAGTTTGCACCAACTCTCAAGGTGAGAAAGGGCAATGCACGGTACCGAAGAGGCTAGCAAAGGTGGAAAGGTAAAAGTGCGTATAATCCATGGACTCAACATTAGTCAAAAGAACTCATATACTTATTGCAAAAATTTAGAAGTAATCAAAAACCAATTACTACGCGCATGCTCCTAGGGGGATAGATTTGTAGGAAAAGACCATCGCTCGTCCCTGACCGCCACTCATAAGGATGCACAAGCCAGGTACACTTCATGTTTCAAATTTGTTACACAACTTTAACCATACGTGCATGCTACGGGACTTGCTAACTTAAACACAAGTATTTCTCAAATTCACAACTACTCAGCTAGCACAATTTTAATATCACTACCTCCATATCTCAAAACAATCATCAAGCATCAAACTTCTCGTAGTATTCAACACACTCATAAGAATTCTTACAAATCTTGTATGCCTAGCATATTAAGATTTTAAGCAAATTACCATGCTACTTAAGACTCTCAAAATAATATAAGTTAAGCATGAGAGTTCATCTATTTCTACAAAATAAAACCACCGCCGTGCTCTAAAAGATATAAGTGTAGTACTAGAGCAAATGACAAACTACTCCGAAAGATATAAGTGAAGATCAATGAGTAGTCGAATAATTATGCAACCAAGTGAAGACTCTCCCATTTAATAATTTCAGATCTTTATACTTTATTCAAACATCAAGCAAAGCTAAAGAAAATAAAATGATGCTCCAAGCAAAACACATATCATGTGGTGAATAAAAATATAGCTCCAAGTAAAGTTACCGATGAATGAAGACGAAAGAGGGGATGCCTTCCGGGGCATCCCCAAGCTTAGGCTCTTGTTTGTACTTGAATATTACCTTGGGGTGCCTTGGGCATCCCCAAGCTTAGGCTCTTTCCACTCCTTATTTCATAGTCCATCGAATCTTTACCCAAAACTTGAAAACTTCACAACACAAAACTTAACAGAAAATTCGTGAGCTCCGTTAGCGAAAGAAAACAAAACACCACTTTATGGTACTGTAATGAACTCATTCTTTATTTATATTGGTGTTAAACCTACTGTATTCCAACTTCTCTATTGTTTATAAACTATTTTACTAGCCATAGAGTCATCAAAATAAGCAAACAACACAATGAAAACAGAATCTGTCAAAAACAGAACAGTCTGAAGTAATCTGTATCAAACGTAAAATTCTGGAACTCCGAAAATTCTACCAAAATTAGAAGACCTGGAAAATTTGTTTATTGATCAGAAGAAATTGGAATCACTATTTTATCACGTTCTGGTGATTTTTAACAATTCGGGCACTGAGCGCAAAGATTCTGGAAATTACAGCAAGATCAAATAACTATCTTTCAAGAAGATCTAATAGGTTTAACTTGGCACAAACACTAATTAAAACATAAAACCACATATAAAAAAAGGCTAGATGGATTATTTATTCCTAAACAGAACCAAAAAGAAAGAAACTAAAATAAAATTGGGTTGCCTCCCAACAAGCGTTATCGTTTAACGCCCCTAGCTAGGCATTATGATTTCAATGATGCTCACATAAAAGATAAGAATTGAAACATAAAGAGAGCATCATGAAGAATATGACTAGCACGTTTAAGACTAACCCACTTCCTATGCATAGGGATTTTGTGAGCAAACAACTTATGGGAACAATAATCAACTTGCATAGGAAGGTAAAACAAGCATAACTTCAAAACTTTAAGCACATATAGAGGAAACTTGATATTATTGCAATTCCTACAAGCATATGTTACTCCCTCATAATAATTTTCAGTAGCATCATGAATGAATTCAACAATATAACCAGCACCTAAAGCATTCTTTTCATGATCTACTTGCATAGAAAATTTACTACTCTCCACATAAGCAATTTTCTTCTCATGAATAGTAGTGGGAGCAAACTCAACAATATAACTATCATATGATTGAAAATTAAGATCAAGATGACAAGTTTCATGGTTATCATTATTCTTTATAGCATATGTGTCATCACAATAATCATCATAGATAGGAGGCATGCTTTCATCATAATAATTTTGCTCATCAAAGCTTGGGGGACAAAATATATCATCTTCCTCAAACATAGCTTCCCCAAGCTTGTGGCTTTGCATATCATTAGCATCATGGATATTCAAGGAATTCATACTAAAAACATTGCAATCATGCTCATCATTCAAAGATTTAGTGCCAAACAATTTATAGATTTCTTCTTCTAGCACTTTGGCACAATTTTCCTTTCCATCATACTCACGAAAGATATTAAAAAGATGAAGCGTATGAGACAAACTCAATTCCATTTTTTTGGTAGTTTTCTTTTATAAACTAGACTAGTGCTAGAACAAGAAACAAAAAGGTTCGATTGCAAGATCTAAAGATATACCTTCACTTACCTAGCCTCCCCGGCAACGGCGCCAGAAAAGAGCTTGATGTCTACTACACAACCTTCTTCTAGACGTTGTTGGGCCTGCAAGTGCACAGGTTTGTAGGACAGTAGCAAATTTCCCTCAAGTTGATGACCTAAGGTTTATCAATCCGCGAGAGGCGTAGGAGGAAGATGGTCTCTCTCAAACAACCCTGCAACCAAATAACAAAAAGTCTCTTGTGTCCCCAACACACCCAATACAATGGCAAATTGTATAGGTGCACTAGTTCGGCGAAGAGATGGTGATACAAGTGCAATATGGATGGTAGATATGGGTTTTTGTAAACTGAAAATATAAAAACAGCAAGGTAACAAAGTGGTAAAAGTGAGCGTAAAGGGTATTGCAATGGTAGGAAACAAGGCCTAGGGTTCATACTTTCACTAGTGTAAGTTCTCTCAACAGTAATAACATAGATAGATCATATAACAATCCCTCAACATGCAACAAAGAGTCACTCCAAAGCCACTAATAGCGGAGAACAAACGTAGAGATTATGGTCGGGTACGAAACCACCACAAAGCTATTCTTTCGGATCAATCTATAAAAGAGTTTGTACTAGAATAACACCTTAAGATACAAATCAACCAAAACCCTAATGTCACCTAGATACTCCATTGTCACCTCAAGTATCCATGGGCATGATTATACGATATGCATCACACAATCTCAGATTTATCCAACCAACATAAAAGTACTTCAAAGAATGCCCCAAAGTTTCTACCGGAGAATCAAGAACGTGTGCCAACCCCTATGCATAGGTTCCCAATGTCACGAAACCTGCAAGTTGATCACCAAGACATACATCAAGTGTTCATAAAAGACTCAATCCGATAATATAACTTCAAAGGGGAAACTCAATTCATCACAAGAAAGTAGAGGGGGAGAAACATCATAAAATCCAACTACAATAGCAAAGCTCGGGATACATCAAGATCGTGCCATAGAGGGAACACGAGAGAGAACACGAGAGAGAGAGAGAGATCAAACACATAGCTACTGGTACATACCCTCAGCCCCGAGGGTGAACTACTCCCTCCTTGTCATGGATAGCGTCGGGATGATGAAGATGGCCACCGGTGATGGATCCCCCTCTGGCAGGGTACCGGAAAGGGGTCCCGATTGGTTTTTGGTGGTTCTGGAGGCTTGCGACGGCGGAACTCTCGATCTATCTTCTGTTCTGGAAGTTTTAGGGTACGACGGTATATATGGGTGAAAGGAGAACGTCGGTGGAGCTACGGGGGCCCCACGAGGCAGGGGGCGCGCCCAGGGGGGAGGGCGCGCCCCCCACCCTCGTGAGCACCTCCCGTATCTTCTGACGTCGGGTCCAAGTCCATCAGGTGGGTTTCCTTCCAAAAATAACTTCTCCAGTTGATTTCGTTCCATTTTGACTCCGTCTGATATTCCTTTTCCTCGAAATACTGAAATAGGCATAAAACAGCAAATCTGGGCTGGGCCTCCGGTTAATAGGTTAGTCCCAAAAATAATAAAAAAGTGGAAAATAAAGCCCAATATTGCCTAAAACAGTAGATAATATAGCATGGAGCAATCAAAAATTATAGATACGTTGGAGACGTATCATTATGCGGTTTGACCGATAAAGATCTTCGTAGAATATGTGGGAGCCAATATGAACATCTAGGTTCCGCTATTGGTTATTTACTTGAGACATGTCTTGGTCATGTCTACATAGTTCTCGAACCCGTAGGGTCCGCACGCTTAATGTTCGGTGACGATCGGTATTATGAGTTTATGTGTTTCTGATGTTCTGAAGATAGTTCAGAGTCTCGGATGTGATCACGGACATGACGAGGAGTCTTGAAATGGTCGAGACATAAATATTGATATATTGGACGGCTATATTCGGACACCGGAAGTGTTCCAGGTGATTTCGGAGAAAATTGGAGTGCCGGAGGGTTGCCGGAACCCCCCGGGAGAATTAATGGGCCACATGGGCCTTAGTGGAGAGAGAGAGGGCCGGTCAGGGCAGGCCGCGCGCCCCTCCCCCTCTGGTCCGAATTGGACTAGGGAGGGGGCGCCCCCCTTTCCTTCTCCCTCTCCTCCTTCCGTTCCCCCTCCTAGTAGGAGTAGGACTCCTCTCCTGGCGCGCCCCAAGGGCCAGCCGGCCTCCCCCTTGCTCCTTTATATACGGGGGCAGGGGGCAACCTAGGACATACAAGTTGATCATTGATCTCTTATCCGTGTGCGGTGCCCCCCTCCACCATAATCCACCTCGGTCATATCGTCGTAGTGATTAGGCAAAGCCCTGCGCCGGTAGCTTCATCATCACCATCATCACGCCGTTGTGCTGACGAAGCTCTCCCTCGAAGCTCTACTGGATCGTGAGTTCATGGGACGTCACCAAGCTGAACGTGTGCAGATCACGGAGGTGTCGTACGTTCGGTACTAGGATCTGTCGATCGTGAAGACGTACGACTACATCAACCGCGTTGTCATAACGCTTCCGCTTACGGTCTACGAGGGTATGTGGACAACACTCTCCCCTCTCATTGCCATGCATCACCATGATCTTGCGTGTGCATAGGAATTTTTTTGAAATTACTACATTCCCCAACACACTCGATGTCGTGGTATCAGCCGAAGCCTTCTTGACGTCAGCGACTGAGCGACGCGCGCCGGATTGGACCGTAAGCCTGCGCTTGTATTAAGGGGGCTAGGTCTGCTTCCGGCCGCGTTCGTAACATGCATGTGTGCAATGGGCGATGGGCCCAGACCCCTGTGCACATAGGATTTAGACCGGCGTGCTGACCTCTCTGTTGTGCCTAGGTGGGGCTGCGACGTGTTGATCTTCCGAGGCCGGGCATGACCCAGGAAAGTGTGTTCGGCCAAAGGGGATCGGGCGTGTTGGGTAATGTGTTGCACCCCTGCAGGGAAGTTTATCTATTCGAATAGCTGTGATCCTCGGTAACAGGACGACCGGAAGTTGTACCTTGACCTTATGACAACTAGAACTGGATACTTAATAAAACACACCCTTCCAAGTGCCAGATATAACCCGGTGATCGCTCTCACACAGGGCGACGAGGGGAGGATCGCCGGGTAGGATTATGCTATGCGATGATACTTGGTGAACTTACCATCCACTCTCTTCTACATGCTGCAAGATGGAGGCTGCCAGAAGCGTAGTCTTCGACGGGACTAGCTATCCCCCTCTTTTCTGGCATTCTACAGTTCAGTCCACCGATATTGCCCTTTACTGATACCCATGCATATGTAGTGTAGATCCTTGCTTGCGAGTACTTCAGATGAGTACTCACGGTTGCTTTTCTCCCTCTTTTCCCCCTTTCCATCTTATCGGTTGTCACAACCAGATGCTGGAGCCCAGGAGTCAGACGACACCTTCGACGACTCCTGCTACATCGGAGGTGCCTACTACTACGTGCAGGTCACCGCCGACGACCAGGAGTAGTTTAGGAGGATACCAGGCAGGAGGCCTGCGCCTCTTTCGATCTATATCCCAGTTTGTGCTAGCCATCTTATGGCAACTTGTTTAACTTATGTCTGTACTCAGATATTGTTGCTTCCGCTGACTCGTCTATGATCGAGCACTCGTATTCTAGCCCTCGAGGCCCCTGGCTTGTATTATGATGCTTGTATGACTTATTTTATTTTTAGAGTTGTGGTGTGATATCTTCCTGTGAGTCCCTGATCTTGATCGTACATGTTTGCGTGTATGATTAGTGTACGATTGAATCGGGGGCATCACACAAGGCTTCTTATGATGTGTATTACAGAGAGGGCCCAGAGATACCTCTCTGATACTCGGAGTGACAAATCCTAATCTCGATCTATGCCAACCAAACAAACACCTTCGGAGCTACTTGTAGAGCATCTTTATAATCACCCAGTTACGTTGTGACGTTTGATAGCACACAAGGTATTCCTCCGGTATCCGGGAGTTGCATAATCTCATAGTCAAAGAAATATGTATATGACATGAAGAAAGCAATAGCAATAAAAATTAACGATCATTATGCTAAGCTAACGGATGGGTCTTGTCCATCACATCATTCTCCTAATGTTGTGATCCCATTCATCAAATGACAACACATGTCTATGGTTAGGAAACTTAACCATCTTTGATTGACGAGCTAGTCTAGTAGAGGCTTACTAGGGACACGGTGTTTTGTCTATGTATCCACACATGTATCAAGTTTCCGGTTAATACAATTCTAGCATGAATAATAAACATTTGATATAAGGAAATATTAAATAACAACTTTATTATTGCCTCTAGGGCATATTTCCTTCAATTTTATTTTTGTTAAGTCCATTGCAAAAAAAATTGCAGCAAGGCGTGGGGTGTTATCTAGTTAATCCAATGCCCAATGTCAATTCATTTTTTTTGTTTTAGGAAATCACCACACAGAAAAAGTCTAAGAAAAAAATGGGTGGAGAAGTTTGTAACGCCCTCGATGCGACTATATCTCCTACGTGTCGAAGCACGACTTAGAGGCATAAGCGCATCGAAGACAATGTCGCAAGTGAGGTAATCTTCACACAAACCCATGTAATAAAATAGAGGGGAAAGATACATAGTCGGCTTACAAACGCCACTTCACACAAGTACATAAATAGCATTCATCATACATGGTTCACACAAAGGTCCGACTACGGAACCAAATGAAAGAAGAAAACCCCACAAGCTAAACAGATCCCCGGATCACCCAACTGGGCTCCACTACTGATCATCTGGAAAAGAAACATAGTAACGGCCACGTTCCTCGTCGAACTCCCAAATGAGCTCGGTCGCGTCATCTGCACTGGCATCGTTGGTACCTGCACCTGAGGTGATAATATCTGTGAGTCACGGGGACTCAGCAATCTCACACCCGCGAGATCAAGACTATTTAAGCTTAAGGTGGGAAAGGGGTTTATGAGGTGGAGCTGCAGCAAGCGACTAGCATGTGGTGGCTACAGCGCAAAAGAGAGCGAGAAGAGAAGGCAAAGCACGGTCGAGAAGCTAGAAATGATCAAGAAGTGATCCTGAAACAACCTACGTCAGGCATAACTCCAACAACCGTGTTCACTTCCCGGACCCCGCCGAGAAGAGACCATCACGGTTACACACGCGGTAGATGTGTTTTAGTTAGAGTCAACTTCGGGTTTTCTATAACCGGACATCAACAAATTCCCATCTGCCTCATAACCGCGGGCACGGCTTTCGAAAGATAATACCCTGCAGGGGTGTCCCAACTTAGCCCATGATAAGCTCTCACGGTCAACGAAGGATATTCCTTCTACCGGGAAGACCCGATCAATCTCGGAATCCCGGACTACAAGACATTTCAACAGCAATAAAACAAGTCCAGCAAAGCCGCCCGATTGTGCCGACAAATCCTGATAGGAGCTGCACATATCTCGGTCTCAGGGCACATCCGGATAAGCTAAGCGTACAGGAGCCAACATAACCCAAGTTGCCAAGGGACGGCCCTGCACGGTGCTCTAGTTTGGACCAGCAATCGAAGGAGAACTGGCCCGGGGGGGTTAAAATAAGATGACCCTTGAGTCTGCAGAACCCAAGGGAAAAAGGCTAGGTGGCAAATGGTAAAACCAATGTTGGGCCTTGCTGGAAAAGTCTCATTCAAAGCGAACTGTCAAGGGGGTCCCATAAATCACCCAACCGTGTAAGGAACGCAAACTCCGGGAACATAACACCGGTATGACGGAAACTAGGGTGGCAAGAGTGGAACAAAACACCAGGCATAAGGCCGAGCCTTCCACCCTTTACCAAGTATATAGATGCCTTAATTAAATAAGAGGTATTGTGATATCCCAACAAGTAAACATGTTCCAACAAGGAACAACAAGTCCATGTTCCAACAAGGAACAAACTTCATCTTCACCTGCCACTAACAACGCTATAAGAGGGGCTGAGCAAAGCAGTAACATAGCCAAACAACGGTTTGCTAGGACAAGGATGGTTAGGGGCTGACATGGCAATATAGGAGGCATGACATAGCAAGTGGTAGGTATCGCAGCATAGGCATAGCAAAAGAGCGAGCAATCTAGCAAGCAAAGATAGAAGTGATTTCGAGGGTATGGTCATCTTGCCTGCAAGGTTCTCAGAGTTGTCGAAAGCTTGGTCCTCAAAAGCGTTCTCAACGGAATCCTCGTTCACGTACTCGTCTCCCGGCTCTACCCAAGACAAGAGAACAAGCAAAGGAACCAATATCAACCACGATGCAATGCGCAAGCAACATGATGCAAAACATGGCATGATATGCGAGAGGTGATATGCAATGCGTATGCATACTCCGGAAGGACAAGGATGAACAGGGTATAATCTTGTCAAACCAAGCATGCCACTGGATAGATGAGGTGATTTCGGTTGAAATCGATATAAAGATCACCGGAATCGGATGCACGGTTTGCAAATGGCAAGCAATACAAGAATGACACGAAACTGCCATAATCAGCATGATGCTACTTAGCAAGCAACAAATAATTAAGCTACTGCACCCAAACATGGCAACAAAGCATATGACAGTAATCTACTCAAGATTCTCGACAAAAGATGAACACTGAGCTACGGCTAAATCACATCATAACAGGTTCAAACAAGCATGGCAAAAGGGCAAACGATAACAAGTTCCCAGACTTAGTGAAATTATCAAAGTGGCAGAAACTAACATCAGGATGACATGTTCAGAGCAATGAAACATCATGCTAAAGGTTCAGAACATAGCAAAGAAAGGCATGGCATGAATATAATCAAGGCACTTGACAAAAGACCCTTACTGACCATAAGCCAAAAAGGATCAGAAAATAAGATTACACCCATGTCAAATAAGCAAGTTTCGTTACAGGTTTCAGACTTAGCAGAAAACTGGACATGGAAGAAAACTAATAACGACTAGGCATGTTCGTGAGCTCGATGAACTCACTACAGAGCATTGCATGATAAAATAAGCATACATACATCAAGAAGACATGGCATAGTAACTAGACATGGCAAGAATAACATAATATCATGCAAGGATCAACTACACAAAGCTTGGCAAAATCGAATAACACGTAAACAATCTGCCAGCAATATTTTGAAGCAAAAGTAGAGCTCGATTGACTCAAGCTAAGGCACTCCATAATTGCAAACAAATGCATGGATGGATAGAGCAAATACTCAAGTTCAAAACACCCTTACTGATCATACTCAAATTATGCATAGATCACTCATAAACAACATGAATACATGGCATAAAGATAACAGCAGTCAGGGACTTAGTGAAATCACTAAGTCTCTGAAATCAGCAACATCAAGTGACCTAGTTTGCATGCTTGTGCTAGTCACCACAGAGATCACAAAAATACATGGCAAAATCCTCTGGATAGATAACATGGCATATTACAAAACATCTATAGAGCTCAACCTCATAGGATGCACACATCAATCATCGCTAAAATGACAAAAGTGCAAGATATGACAATAATCAGGAGATAACATCAACTAGCACTCTTGCAAAGGCATTTAGGGCAACCAGATGAGCTCAAATGAATTTGATGCAATGGAATGAAATGAACTAGACTTCGAGACGAACATTTTGACATATCACACGCATGGATCGGAACCACGTATGCAAAGATATCGCAGGATGAACATGGGCACATGATGCAAAAGTCAGGGACTTAGGAATTTCGAGAGGGGGAAGAGTCAACCGTGCGCGGACTTCGAGGAGACGGCTCGGGGCGCCGGAAGCTCGCCGGAGAGGCGCGTGGTGGCCGGAGAAGGGGGCTCCGGGGCGGATCCGGTCGGATCCGGGCGGCGGCGGCCGGCGGACGGCGGCGCCGGGGCGCGGGATCCGGCGACGGGCGCGGGGCGGCGCGGGCGAACGGCGGCTCGACGGAGGTCGCCGGGCGCGGTGGAGGATCTCGGCGCCGGCGGGTCGGGGCAGGCGGATCTCGGCGCCGGCGGGTCGGACGAGCGGCGCGGTCGGCGGGCGCCTCGCGGCGGGCGGCTTCGCGCGGATGGGCCGGGCGGGCCCCGCCTGGGCCCGGCGGGCCGGCGGCGGCGCGGGCAGCCGGGGTGCCACGTGGCGGCCCCTGGTTGGCCCGGGCGGCGGCGGCGGCTGAACAGTGGGGAGGCGCGGATTTCGAGGGAGAAATTAGGGTTTCGAGGTCTCTCTCTCAGATTTGGACGGGGAAGGCCTTTTTTATAGCTAGGAGGAGCTAGGGAGCTCCAAATGGAGTGCGGTTTTCGCCCACGCGATCGTGATCAAACGGCGGAGGACATGGGAGGGACTTAGATGGGTTATTGGGCTGTTTTGAAGGAGTGTTGGGCTGCAACACACACGAGGCCTTCACGGTTACCCGGTTAACCGTTGGAGTACCAAACGAACTCCGATTGACCCGAAACTTGACAGGCGGTCTACCGGTGCTATACTGAGGCCACATGTCAAACCTCGGTCCATTCCGAGAATGTTTAATACCCGCTCACGAAGAAATGTAAAAGGTGACGCCGGGAGACATAGGAGCGCCGGATTGCAAAACGGACAACGGGAAAGATGCTCGGATTTATGAGACGAACGCGTATGCAAATGCGATGCACAAGATGACATGATATGAAATGCACGACATGACCAAAATGCAAAACGGAGAGAACCCAACCACGGAGGGAAATCATAACACATAGCCGGAAATGGCAAGAGTTGGATTACAAATATGGCAAGTTACATCTGGGGCGTTACAACACACCACCACTACGAGAGGATCTCGTCCCGAGATCTAGGACTGAAAGAACTCCGGATACTCGGAACGTAGGTGGTCTTCACGCTCCCAGGTGGCCTCTCGGTCTGAATGATGTGACCATTTCACTTTGAGGAATTTGATTGACTTGTTGCGAGTCTTGTGCTCAGTTGTCTCAAGAATGGCAACTGGATGCTCATGATAGGACAAATCTTCTTGAAGATCAATCTCTTCGAAGTTGATGGTGCGCTCAGGCGTCTTGAAGCACTTGCGAAGCTGTGACACGTGGAAGACATCGTGCACATTTGCAAAGTTGGAGGGGAGCTCAAGTTGATAGGCGAGATCGCCTCGTTTGCCGATGATCTTGAAAGGGCCGACGTATCTGGGGGCAAGTTTCCCCTTGATACCGAAGCGACGAGTTCCTTTCATTGGAGAGACGCGGAGGTAAACATGGTCTCCGATCTCGAATGCCACATCTCGGTGTTTGCTATCGTAATAGCTCTTCTGGCGCGACTGCGCGGCTTTGAGGTTCTCACGAATCACCTTGCACATGGCCTCAGCCTCTGAGATCAAATCATTGCCGAGCAATTGACGTTCACCGGTTTCAGACCAGTTGAGAGGAGTACGGCACTTTCTGCCATAGAGAATCTCGAATGGGGCTTTGCCCGAGCTGGCTTGAAGGCTGTTGTTGTAAGAGAATTCAACATAAGGAAGACAATCCTCCCACTTCATGCCGAAAGAGATAACACAGGCTCTGAGCATATCTTCAAGAATTTGATTGACACGCTCAACTTGTCCACTAGTCTGAGGGTGGAACGCTGTGCTGAAGCGGATGTTGGTGCCCATGGCCGTCTGAAAAGAATCCCAAAACTTGGAGGTAAAGATGCTGCCACAGTCTGAAGAGAACAATTGCGGAATGCCGTGCAAAGAGACAATTCTGGAGGTGTAGAGCTCTGCCAGCTGCGCTGCTGTGATAGACTCTTTGATAGGAAGAAAATGAGCCACTTTGGTGAGCTTGTCGATGACGACGAAGATAGCATCATTTCCACGCTTGGACTTAGGAAAACCAGTCACGAAGTCCATTTCGATATGATCAAACTTCCATTCTGGAATAGCAAGAGGTTGGAGAAGACCAGCTGGTCGTTGGTGTTCTGCTTTCACCCTTCTGCAGACATCACACTCATTCACGAATTGAGCAATCTCACGCTTCATTCGAGTCCACCAATACGACTGCTTGAGGTCATGGTACATCTTTGAACTTCCAGGATGAATGGACAGAAGAGAATTGTGCGCTTCGTTCATAATGACTTTACGAAGATCACCCTTTGGAACCACGATCCGGTCCTCGAAGAAAAGAGTATCTCTGTCATCAACTCGATAGCACTTGTATTTGGGGATGCTCTTTTCAATACCACGTTTCACCTTCTTCACCATGGTATCCAACAATTGTGCCTCACGAATCTGATCTTCCAAAGTAGGAGAGACAATGAGGTTGGCAAGAACACCTTGAGGAACAACTTGGAGATTCAACTTGCGGAAAGCTTCACAAAGATCTGGTTGAAAAGGCTTGAGGATTAGGCTGTTGCAGTAAGCCTTTCTGCTCAAAGCGTCTGCAACCACATTAGCCTTGCCTGGAGTATATTCAATACTCGGATTATACTCTTGAATCATTTCGACCCATCGAGTTTGCCTGAGGTTGAGATGAGGCTGAGTGAAGATATACTTGAGACTCTTGTGATCTGTGAAGATGTCCACTTTCCTTCCCAACAGGAGATGTCTCCATGTTATTAGAGCGTGGACCACTGCCGCCAACTCAAGATCGTGAGTGGGGTAGTTCCTTTCATTGGGTTTCAACTGGCGAGAGGTATAGGCAACAACCTTCTTCTCTTGCATTAAGACAGCACCGAGGCCCTAGAGAGAAGCATCACAGAATACTTCATAAGGCTTGGATTCATCAGGAGGAGTCAAAACTGGAGCTGTGACGAGTTTCTCTTTGAGAGTGTTGAAAGCAACGTCACACTCAGGAGACCAGACATATTTCACATGCTTCTGGAGGAGGTTGGAAAGAGGCTTTGCAATCTTTGAGAAATTCTCAACGAATCTTCGGCAATAGCTTGCAAGTCCAAGAAAACTGCGAAGCTGCTTGACATTCTGAGGAGGATTCCAATTCAAAACTGCAGACACCCTCTCTGGATTAACAGCGATGCCCTTGGCAGAGATGATATGACCAAGATAAAGAACTTCATCAAGCCAGAATTCACATTTGGAGAACTTCGCATATAATTGATACTCTCTGAGCTTGTCGAGTACCAATCGCAAATGTTCGGCATGATCCTTCTTATTCTTGGAGAAGACCAAAATGTCATCGAGATAGACCAAGACAAATTCGTTGATGTAGGGGTTGAAGATGAAATTCATCAAGCGAGTGAAGTATGGAGGAGCATTGACAAGGCCGAATGACATGACAGTATATTCATAAGAACCAAAGCTTGTTCTGAATGCTGTCTTGGGAATATCTTCTTCACGAATGCGAATCTGATGATAACCCATACGAAGGTCAAGCTTGGAGAACACCTTAGCACCTTTGAGTTGCTCAAATAGCTCATTGATGTTGGGAAGTGGGTACTTGTTCTTGATAGTCTTCTTGTTCAATGGACGGTAATCGACGCAAAGTCGGTCCGTGCCATCCTTCTTCTTGACAAAAAGAACACCACAACCCCACGGAGAAGAACTCGGTCTGATCAGACCCAAACGTTCTTGTTTATCGAGTTGAATCTTCAATTCCTTGAGCTCATCTGGTCCAAGCTTGTAAGGACGCTTGCAAACAGGTTCCGTGCCAGGCTCAAGCTCAATAACGAATTCAACTGGCCTGCGGGGAGGCATACCCGGAAGCTCTTCTGGAAAGACATCTTGGTACTCACAAACGACTGGAATCTGAGAGATAGCCTCCATTTCACCCATCTCATTGAGAGAAAACAACCGAATGGTATCATCACGAGAAGCATAGATGATCACATCGTTAGAAGAGTGTGTCAATTTGATTTCCCTGGCAGCACACTCAAGCTGAGCCTTGTGCTTAGAAAGCCAGTCCATCCCGAGAATAAGATCAATATCAGAATCACCAAGCACCATTGGAGAAGATAGAAATTTATAGTCGCCCATCTTGATAGAAACATTCGAAATCATAGTGGTGGCCCTCATAGGCTTGGCCGGAGAAACAACCCCCAAGGGTTTAGCCAATAATTCAGAAACGAAGTCATGCTTTGAAACAAATGATCTGGACATGAAACAATGCGATGCACCAGTATCAAATAAGACTTTGGCAGGAATATCATTAACAGGAAGATTACCCATGATCACTTCAGAAGAATCCTCTGCTTGAGCTGCATTCAGCATGTTCACCTTGACGTGCTTAGGATTATGCTTGACCACTGCATTGCTGGAAGATTTCACAGGAGGAGGAGGCGGAAGGCGCCTTTGATTGAAGCACTTGTTCGCATAGTGACCCTTCTGCTGACATTTGTTACAAGTCACTTCTGAGAGCGGACGATGGTAAGGAGCACTTGGCCTTGGAGCTTGGTTCTGAGACTTGTTCTGATAGCCAGGGTTGGGTGGGTGGGAAGATCCACGACCACTTGAGTTCTTCTGTTGATAAGGCTGACGGAACGGAGGAGGAGGAGGCAACCAGAACTTCTGTTGCTTAGCTGCCACAAGTGAAGAAGAAGATGACTGGACTGCGTCTCTGACTCTCTTCTTAGATGCCTCACACTTGAGCTGAGCAGCTTCTTGTTTCAGTGCCATGTTGTAGAATTCATCATACTTTAATGGCTCGAAAAGCACGAGAGCAAGCTGCAGATCTTCTCTGAGACCACGTCTGAATTGGTAGATCATACTCTTCTCATCAGGAATGTCTTGCCTTGCAAAACGAGAGAGCTTCTGGAACTGAGTGTTGTATTGGTAGACAGACATGGTGCCTTGCTTGAGATTGCGGAATTCCTCACGCTTAAGCTCAACAACACTTTCTGGAATGTGGTGCGCTTTGAAATCACGACAGAAATCATCCCAAGTGATCACACGACCTCCTCTGGAATCTTTGTATTGCTGGAACCACTCAGCAGCTTGATCTTTGAGTTGAAAAGAGGCAAACTTGACAAAGTCCTCAGGTCTCACATTGCTGCACTCGAAATGCTTGCTGATGTCCACGAGCCAATCATCGGCGTCTGTGGCCTCGACACAGTAGCTGAAGGTCTTTGGCTGATTAGCAAGAAACTGGTTCAGTGGAGCGAAGTGCGGCTGATTGTTGCCTTGGCCTTGATTCTCTTGATTAGCTTGCCCTTGGTTGCGATCTTGCAAGAGCTGAATCAGAATCTGAGCATTGGCATTTGTGGCAGTCATCAAGGCTTGCCATGCTTCCAGAGGCGGAGGTGGTGGCGGAGGGTTAGCCTGATTCCCGTCATTGCGTTCCGGATTCTGACGCGTTGGTGGAGCCATCCTGAAGAGGGTGACAACCATTAGCATCTTGACAGAGATATATTGAAGTTGAATCAAAGGAACGAAATTGCAACATATAGTCTTTACAATTAACATTCGAACGAGAATGAACGAATGAATTCCAATGTAAATCATCACACTTCCAAAGCTGAGAAGCCACTTAGAACATGGTAAGAAATAAAATCAACAAGGTACGGATGTGAACAAATACTTGGTAAGGATTACCCAATCACAAACCAAATATTTGTGGAAGAAATACTAAAGCTACAAGAATTCCCACTTATAAACTCCCGAAACTTTCTGGTTATGCAATCAGGTGTTGGGGATACAGGGGAAGCATAATATCTCACCCAAACTAGCAAATCCTACAACCAGCTGTATTCATCCTTCAACACATAACCAGGAAACCTTCGGAAATCGTCTACCTCAACCTTCGAAAACACATCCGTTATACAAGTCATGGCAATACCCCTGCACTCGCCACAGTACTGGGCTATCAGGGTTATCTCACCAACAACTGTACAAAAGAGATTTTCGATGTCGGTCGTACTAGACTCAGGTATTCCAAAACCGCAACGATAAAATTATGACGACAACACCTTGGAGCTCAACTCCCCGGGACACTGCCACAACCCCTAAATGTCAGGAGGCAACCAAGACAATGTTGTCATCATAAAACCATCGGAACGATTGTAATATACCCGCGTGATCCTAAAAAATTTTTTAGAGAAATTTGAGAAGAGAAGAGTCAAACTCTACGTCAGGAAGCCTCACCAGAAGGTCGAAGGTACTGGGGAGTAAAAAGAATTCCTAAACTCTTCGATATATAATTTCTAAATGACTCAAAACATTTTTCTAGACACAACTCGGCCACTAAAGACGATCAAACAGTGGGGGCTCCTAAGGTCGGGAAAGGCTATGATTACCAACTTGTAACGCCCTCGATGCGACTATATCTCCTACGTGTCGAAGCATGACTTAGAGGCATAAGCGCATCGAAGACAATGTCGCAAGTGAGGTAATCTTCACACAAACCCATGTAATAAAATAGAGGGGAAAGATACATAGTCAGCTTACAAACGCCACTTCACACAAGTACATAAATAGCATTCATCATACATGGTTCACACAAAGGTCCGACTACGGAACCAAATGAAAGAAGAAAACCCCACAAGCTAAACAGATCCCCGGATCACCCAACTGGGCTCCACTACTGGTCATCTGGAAAAGAAACATAGTAACGGCCACGTTCCTCGTCGAACTCCCAAATGAGCTCGGTCGCGTCATCTGCACTGGCATCGTTGGTACCCGCACCTGAGGTGATAATATCTGTGAGTCGCTCCACTACTGGTCATCTGGAAAAGAAACATAGTAACGGCCACGTTCCTCGTCGAACTCCCAAATGAGCTCGGTCGCGTCATCTGCACTGGCATCGTTGGTACCCGCACCTGAGGTGATAATATCTGTGAGTCCGACTCACAGATATTATCACCTCAGGTGCGGGTACCAACGATGCCAGTGCAGATGACGCGACCGAGCTCATTTGGGAGTTCGACGAGGAACGTGGCCGTTACTATGTTTCTTTTCCAGATGACCAGTAGTGGAGCCCAGTTGGGTGATCCGGGGATCTGTTTAGCTTGTGGGGTTTTCTTCTTTCATTTGGTTCCGTAGTCGGACCTTTGTGTGAACCATGTATGATGAATGCTATTTATGTACTTGTGTGAAGTGGCGTTTGTAAGCCGACTATGTATCTTTCCCCTCTATTTTATTACATGGGTTTGTGTGAAGATTACCTCACTTGCGACATTGTCTTCGATGCGCTTATGCCTTAAGTCGTGCTTCGACACGTAGGAGATATAGTCGCATCGAGGGCGTTACAAAGTTTTGGTGCCGAAAGAGGACCAGTGGGTCAGGCCCCATCCCTTGATGCGGTCCATAGGAGGCACCCATCTTACGGAGGCGCCTACTGTTCGTGGGGCGCCCCCAGGAGGCTCCGGTGCTCGTTGGTCAATATGTTACCCGAAACTTTCACCCAATTATCGAGCATTTTTTCCACCGCCACATCATGTTTCCCGAGGCGGTACTTGTTTTTTGCTTGATCTAGTTCTCTGCCGGAGGGGGAAGTCAACTCCATCATCATCAACCTCGATCCTCACGCTTCAAGATGAGTTACGAGTAACCCACCTTGTTGACTATGAGTTCATGGCAGTAACCAAGATGTAATCTCCCATCTTGATGTATTTAGATGATTAATACAATAGCCATATGATCTACCCTACATGGTTATGGTTAAGCTGGTGTATTCGTAGTGGCGATACTGGTCATGTGATGAATTATTTATTTATGTTTAGATTTTTGAATGCCATCTCGTTTGATCTATATATATATATGTGTGTGTGTGTGTGTGTGTGTGTGTGTATTTTCTCTATGATTACTTGTTTACTGTTGGCTAGTTTAGATTTTTTATCAAAATAGTTGGAGATGTGTGCATTAGTTGGGTTCAATCTTGCAAGTAATCTACCGCATTGATAGAAAATGAAAAATGTATGTATTGAGTTGTAGCCACCAAGAGTTAAGGCTTATTAGAGCATTCATTGGAATCTCACAAAGAATAGTTTGTCATCTTGCTCAAAGCAATTATTTGTGTTCACACTTCATGTCGAGGCATCTTGATTTATGGACGGACTATTTAGCTATAAGATACCGAGGGTATCTCGGTCTAATAGTATTACAGACGTCCTACCTATATAGGAGCAACACATCCATATATTTGCCCGAGCATGAAATATTCATCGCACACTTTTTCATATGATTATGTTACTTGCCACACTTTTATGTATTGGAGAGTTATAACTTGGTGAACCTATGAATTCTGGTCCATTTTCTAGCACAAAAATCACCTTCCAACAAGTCATTACTTCAGTTGGGGACGCTGGCATGGGCGACTTCATGGCCAGATCCGGCATGAATCGATGTCTAATGTTGGGCCAAGAGTGGAAGGAGGTTCTTTCCAGCTCTTCCTACCGTGGTTGGTGAACTACAATGATGATGGTGGGCGGAGTCTTGGGATCTTGGATGCGGGGGTAGTGGCCCTGGAATGAGAGGTTGCCCATTTAGCTCGTTGGCAAGTAGTGTTTCAGCGTGGTGGTGTCTCCTCTTGGCTATGTGTGTAGCAAGGGGGGAGGGGTGGCGAGTGATCCTGGCGTCGTCGTAGCTTCGGTGGTGGTGGCTCCAAGGTCTAGATCTGGAGGCCTTGCATTGATCGTAATGCCCCTCACGGGTTGGGTCGGCAACTATGGCCCCGCATGTAGCACTTGTTTGTGAGGGTCCAAGCGAATACTCCACGCTCTAGCGGTGGTAATGATGACACCTGCAGGTGTCGCTTCCATCTTAGGGACGTTGTTGCGAGTCCCCTCACAGTGTCAAGGCTCCGGGGTGAAAACCCTAGTCAGTCCTCTCAGTCTCGATGATGGTGGCACTTGCCGTCATCATCCTCTTGGGGGTGTCGTCGTGGAGCCCGGTCCCTTTCGACTGTAGTTGACCAGTGGCTTCAGGCATGCCTTATCCCTGACATGTAGCACTCTCAAGTCTGGCATGGGGTGATCTCCTATCTTATACACGTGTCCCTGTGGTCTTTGCTCTTGGTCATTGCCATCTCCATGCCCTGGAGTGATGGGGCAGTCTAGATGCGCGAGTCGGCCCCTTCTGGAGATGACTCGGTGTGTTTGGTACTACAGTGCCTCGTGGTTTCACAAGCCGAAGCGGTTCTGATCCTATTCATTAGTCTTTGGTGTCCCTTGTTAGGTGTGGGGTTGCTACCTCTTGAGCTTGTGTTGGTTTTCCCCAAAGAGGAGAGGATGATGCAGTAGAGTAGCGTAAGTATTTCCCTCAGTTTTTGAGAACTAAGGTATCAATCCAGTAGGAGGCCACGCTCAAGTCCCTCGTACCTGCACAAATCAATAGCAACTCGCAACCAACGCGATTAGGGGTTGTCAATCCCTTCACGGTCTCTTACAAGAGTGAGATCTAAGAGAGATAATATTTTTGGTATTTTTTATATAAAGATGCAAAGTGAAAAGTAAAAGGCAAAGTAAAAACAAGGCAAGATTAAAGAGATGGAGATTGATATGATGAGAATAGACCCGGGGGGCATAGGTTTCACTAGTGGCTTCTCTCAAGAGCATAGTTTTCTACGGTGGGTGAACAAATAACTGTTGAGCAATTGACAGAATTGAGCATAGTTATGAGAATATCTAGGCATGATCATGTATATAGGCATCACGTCCGTGACAAGTAGATCGAAACGATTCTGCATCTACTACTATTACTCCACTCATCGACCGCTATCCAGCATGCATCTAGAGTATTAAGTTAAAACAGAGTAACGCTTTAAGCAAGATGACATGATGTAGAGAGATAAATTCATGCAATATGAAATAAACCCCATCTTGTTATCCTCGGTGGCAACGATACAATACATGCCTTGCTGCCCCTTCTGTCACGGGGAAAGGACACCGCAAGCTCGAACCCAAAGCTAAGCACTTCTCCCATGGCAAGAACTACCAATCTAGTTGGCCAAACCAAACGGATAATTCGAAGAGACTTGCAAAGATAACCAATCACACATAAAAGAATTTAGAGAAGATTCAAATATTGTTCATAGATAGACTTGATCATAAACCCACAATTCATCGGTCTCAACAAACACACCGCAAAAGAAGAAGATTACATCAAATAGATCTCCACAAGAGAGCGGGAGAACATTGTATTGAGATCCAAAAAGAGAGAAGAAGCCATCTAGCTAATAACTATGGACCCGAAGGTCTGAGGTCAACTACTCACACTTCATCAGAGAGGCTATGATGATGTAGAAGCCCTCCGTGATGACCGCCCTCTCCGGCGGAGCTCCGGAACAGGCCCCAAGATGGGATCTCGTGGATACAGAAAGTTGCGGCAATGTAATTAGGTTTTTGGCTCCTATTCTGATCGTTTGGGGGTACGTGGGTATATATAGGAGGAAGAAGTACGTCGGTGGAGCTTCGGTGGGCCCACGAGGGTGGGGGCGCGCCTGGGGGTGTAGGGCGCGCCCCCTACCTCGTGCCCTCCTCGGAGCTTCCTTGGCGTAGGGTCCAAGTCTCCTGGATCTTATTCGGGAAGAAAATCACGTTCCAAAAAGGATTTTTCCGTTTGGACTCCGTTTGATATTCTGTTTCTTCGAAACACTGAAATAGGCAAAAAAACAGCAATTCTGGGCTGGGCCTCCGGTTAATAGGTTAGTCCCAAAAATAATATAAAAGTGGAAAATAAAGCCCAATATAGTCCAAAACAGTAGATAATATAGCATGGAGCAATCAAAAATTATAGATACATTTGAGACGTATCAGGCATCCCCAAGCTCAATTCCTGCTCATCCTCGAGTAGGTAAATGATAAAAAGAGAATTTTTGATGCGGAGTGCTACTTGGCATAATTTCAATGCAAAATTTCTTAACTGTGGTATGTATATTCAGATTCAAAAGATTCGAGACAAAAGTTCATATTGACATAAAAATAATAATACTTCAAGCATACTAATAAAGCAATTATGTCTCCTCAAAATAACATGGCCAAAGAAAGTTATCCCTACAAATTCATATAGTCTGGCTATGCTCCATCTTCACCACAGAAAGTATTTAAATCATGCACAACCCCGATGACAAGCCAAGCAATTGTTTCATACCTTAATAATTTCAAACTCATAAACTTTCACGCAATACATGAGCGTGAGCCATGGATATAGCACTATGGGTGGAATAGAACGGTGGTTGTGGAGAAGACAAAAGGAGGGTAAGATAGTCTCACATCAACTAGGCGTATCAACGGGCTATGGAGATGCCCATTAATAGATATCAATGTGAGTGAGTAGGGATTGCCATGCAACGGATGCACTAGAGCTATAAGTATGTGAAAGCTCAACAAAAGAAACTAAGTGGGTGTGCATCCAACTCACTTGCTCACGAAGACCTAGGGCATTTTGAGGAAGCCCATCATTGGAATATACAAGCCAAGTTCTATAATGAAAAATTCCCACTAGTATATGAAAGTGACAACATAGGAGACTCTCTATCATGAAGATCTTGGTGCTACTTTGAAGCACAAGTGTGGTAAACGGATAGTAACATTGTCCCTTCTCTCTTTTTCTCTCATTTTTTTATTTGGGCCTTTTTTTATGGCCTCTTTTTTTCGTCCGGAGTCTCATCCCGACTTGTGGGGGAATCATGGTCTCCATCATTCTTTCCTCACTTGGGACAATGCTCTAAAAATGATGATCATCACACTTTTATTTTTCTTACAACTCAACAATTACAACTCGATACTTAGAACAAGATATGACTCTATATGAATGCCTCCGGCGGGGTACCGGGATATGCAATGAATCAAGAGTGACATGTGTGAAAGAATTATGAATGGTGGCTTTGCCACAAATACGATGTCAACTACATGATCATGCTAGCAATATGACAATGATGAAGCGTGTCATAATAAACGGAACGGTGGAAAGTTGCATGGCAGTATATCTCGGAATGGCTATGGAAATGCCATGAGGTAGGTATGGTGGCTGTTTTGAGGAATATATATGGTGGGTGTATGATACCGGCGGAAAGTGTGCGGTATTAGAGAGGCTAGCAATGATGGAAGGATGGGAAAAAGTGCATATAATCCATGGACTCAACATTAGTCATAAAGAACTCATATACTTATTGCAAAAATTTAGAAGTTATCAAAGCAAAGTATTACGCGCATGCTCCTAGGGGGATATATTGGTAGGAAAAGACCATCGCTCGTCCCCGACCGCCACTCATAAGGAGGACAATCAATAAACACTTCATGCTCCGACTTTGTTACATAACGGTTCACCATACGTGCATGCTACGGGAATCACAAACTTCAATGCAAGTATCCTTTAAATTCACAACTACTTCCACTAGCATGACTCTAATATTATCATCTCCATATCTCAAAACAATTATCATGCTTCAATCTTCTCTTAGTATTCAACACACTCAAAAGAAAATTTCACAAATCATGAACACCAAGCATATTAATATTAAGCAATTTACCATGCTATTATGACTCTCAAAATAATTTAAGTGAAGCATGAGAGATCAATAGTTTCTTTTAAAACAAACCACCACCATGCTCTAAAATATCTAAGTGAAGCACATAGAGCAAAGTTACAATGCTCAAAAGATATAAGTGAAGCACATAGAGCAAAACTACATAGCTCAAAAGATATAAGTGAAGCACAAAGAGTATTCTAAAAAAATTTAATTCATAGATGACTCTCTCAAAAGGTGTGTACAGCAAGGATGATTGTGGCACACTAATAAATAAAGACACAAATAATACAAGACGCTCCAAGCAAAACACATATCATGTTGGTGAATAAAAATATAGCTCCAAGTAAATTACCGATGGAAGTGGACGAAAGAGGGGATGCCTTCTGGGGCATCCCCAAGCTTTGACTTTTTGGTGTCCTTGGATTATCTTGGGGGTGCCTTGGGCATCCCCAAGCTTAGGCTCTTGCCACTCATTGTTCCATAATCCATCAAAAGAATTCACCCAAAACTTGAAAACTTCACAACACAAAACTCAATAAAAATCTCGTGGGCTCCGTTAGAGAAAGAAAACATAAAACCACTTCAAGGTACTGTAATGAACTAATTATTTCTTTATTTTGGTGTTAAACCTACTGTATTCCAACTTCTCTATGGATTATAAACTATTTTACTAACCATAGATTCATCAAAATAAGCAAACAACACACGAAAAACAGAATCCGTCAAAAACAGAACAGTCTGTAGTAATCTGTAACTAAGGCAAACTTCTGGAACTACAAAAAATCTACCAAAATTAGACAACCTAAAAAATTTGTTTATTGATCAGCAGAAATTGGAATCAGTATTTTATCACGTTCTGATAATTTTTAATAATTCGGGCACTGAACGCAAAGTTTCTGGAAATTACAGCAAAATCAAATAACTATCATCCAAGAAGATCCAATAGGTCTAGCTTGGCACAAACACTAATTAAAACACAAAACCACATCCAAACAGAAGGTAGATGGGTTATTTATTCCCTAACAGAAGAAAAACACAAAAAAATAAAAATAAAATTGGGTTGCTTCCCAACAAGCGCTATCGTTTAACGCCCCTAGCTAGGCATAAAAGCGAGGATAGATCTTAGGTATTGCCATCTTTGGCAGTAGGAGAGAAAAGAGCAAATTTCCTTTCTATGGCATTTATCCTCCTATTTTGGGAAAGCACATGGCCATTAATGGATGAAGTAAGATTAAGCACATTACGGAAATTTGCATCTATACTAGATTTCATCTCTTTGATAATTTCGTTTTGATAAAAGCATAAGAGGGTGGTAGATTCAACTTTATCATTCATGGGGTGCCCAAATATAGTTTTCATTCTTACATAGGTATCTATAGAATCCCCTTCAAGAAAACCCTCTTCAAAAATAGAATCTAGAACTTGTTTGAAAGAAGCAGGTAATCCAACATAGAAGCATTTTAAGTAAACCTCAATTTGATATTGTGGTATGTAGCTAGCCCTAAACCTCAATAACCTATCCCAAGCATCTTTTAAAGACTCATCAATTAAATAACGAAAAATTCCAGAGTCATCTTCATCAAGATCATTAAAACTCTCATTGATAACCCCGGTGGGTCTTTCAATAGCATCATTATTTTTTAGCTTAGAGAGGATAGAGGGGTCATCCAAGGTAAGACCCTGGAAAGGACCCTTTATTCTTTTTGATTCGGCCATAGCAACGGGAAGGCAAACGGAAAAGGAGAAGGAGAAGGAGAAGGAGAAGGAGAAAGAGAGGGCGAATAAAACGACAAGGGTGAAGTGGGGGAGAGGAAAAAACGAGAGGCAAATGGCAACTAATGTAATGCGAGAGATAGGGATTGTGATGGGTACTTGGTATGTTGACTTTTTGCGTAGACTCCCCGGCAACGGCGCAAGAAATGGCTCATTGTCGGGAGTCCAAATCTTCACTTGACTTCACGTAAGCCTCCCCGGCAACGGCGTCAGAATTTCTTCTTGCTACCTCTTGAGCTTGCGTTGGTTTTCCCCGAAGAGGAGAGGATGATGTAGCAGAGTAGCGTAAGTATTTCCCTCAGTTTATGAGAACCAAGGTATCAATCCAGTAGGAGGCCACGCTCAAGTCCCTTGTACATGCACAAATCGATAGCAACTCGCAACCAACGCGATTAGGGGTTGTCAATCCCTTCACGGTCTCTTACGAGAGTGAGATCTAATAGAGATAATATTTTTGGTATTTTTGATATAAAGATGCAAAGTGAAAAGTAAAAGGCAAAGTAAAAACAAGGCAAGTTTAAAGTGATGGAGATTGATATGATGAGAATAGACCCAGGGGCCATAGGCTTCACTAGTGGCTTCTCTCAAGAGCATAAGTTTTCTACGGTGGGTGAACAAATTACTGTTGAGCAATTAACAGAATTGAGCATAGTTATGAGAATATCTAGGCATGATCATGTATATAGGCATCACGTCCGTGACAAGTAGATCGAAACGATTCTGCATCTACTACTATTACTCCACTCATCGACCGCTATCCAGCATGCATCTAGAGTATTAAGTTAAAATAGAGTAACGCTTTAAGCAAGATGACATGATGTAGAGAGATAAATTCATGCAATATGAAATAAACCCCATCTTGTTATCCTCGATGGCAACGATACAATACGTGCCTTGATGCCCCTTCTGTCACTGGAAAAGGACACCGCAAGATCGAACCCAAAGCTAAGCACTTCTCCCATGGCAAGAACTACCAATCTAGTTGGCCAAACCAAACGGATAATTCGAAGAGACTTGCAAAGATAACCAACCATACATAAAAGAATTCAGAGAAGATTCAAATATTGTTCATAGATAGACTTGATCATAAACCCACAATTCATTGGTCTCAACAAACACACTGCAAAAGAAGAAGATTACATCAAATAGATCTCCACAAGAGAGCGGGAGAACATTGTATTGAGATCCAAAAAGAGAGAAGAAGCCATCTAGCTAATAACTATGGACCCGAAGGTCTGAGGTAAACTACTCACACTTTATCGGAGAGGCTATGATGATGTAGAAGCCCTCCGTGATAACGGCCCTCTCCGGCGGAGCTCCGGAACAGGCCCCAAGATGGGATCTCGTGGATACAGAAAGTTGCGGCGGTGGAGTTAGGTTTTTGGCTCCTGTTCTGATCGTTTGGGGGTACGTGGGTATATATAGGAGGAAGAAGTACGTCGGTGGAGCTTCGGTGGGCCCACGAGGGTTGGGGGCCCGCCCGGGGGTGTAGGGCGCGCCCCCCTACCTCGTGCCCTCCTCAGAGCTTCCTTGGCGTAGGGTCCAAGTCTCCTGGATCTTATTCGGGAAGAAAATCACGTTCCAAAAAGGATTTTTCCGTTTGGACTCCGTTTGATATTCTGTTTCTTCGAAACACTGAAATAGGCAAAAAAAAACAGCAATTCTGGGCTGGGCCTCCGGTTAATAGGTTAGTCCCAAAAATAATATAAAAGTGGAAAATAAAGCCCAATATAGTCCAAAACAGTAGATAATATAGCATGGAGCAATCAAAAATTATAGATACGTTGGAGACGTATCAGGGGTCTACTGTTCTCACGTTCAGTATTGGATTAGATGCCCTGGTACCGCTTGCTCGGATGTTTTTCTTTTCTTTTGACCCGCTTATATGAGGATTTCCTCGCCACTTCCGCATCGTTTGACTGTTTGTACTTTATATATAAAACGGGGCAGAATCCTATTTTAAATTACAGATGACCAATGAAATAGAAGAATGTAAAAGGAAACCGCAACAAATTAAGCATGGACGTGGTCTTGATGACAGTGGTAACCGATCACTTGGTAGCATAAAAAGTATTATGCATGTACTCCATTTTTTTACTATGTATATAAGTTTTGTCTGAAGCCAAATTTGTAAATTTTGACCAAATTTATCTCAAAAAACATCTACATCAACAATACTAAAGTTGTAAAATATGAAAAATCAATTTCTTGATGCATCTAATGATATTGATCTCGTATTGTGAATGTTGCTATTTTTTCTATATAAACTAGCTCAATTTTTTCAAAAAATTGATTTCAGACAAATCTTATGTGTAGACAAAAAGAAACGGAGGAGTAATATATTTGTTCAAGTTTCTATCAAAACTGGATACTTTTTAAGAATAAGAACCAGTATATTTTTTTGCATCGAATTGGGAGCTTTATTAATGAACTAACATCTTGTTACAATCAGCCCGTAGGCAAGAAATAAGAAACTCAGGGCTAACATCAAGCCAACTCTCTGTTCCATCAAGAGAACAAGCAAAGCGAGCACACTGATGAGCCGGGACATTATCATCCCTACTAACATGAGTAACCGAAAAGGAAGCAAAAGAAGCTCCGATCTCCTCTAATTCTTCAAAAGTAGGCGCTGCAATTGACCGAGAATTGTTGCGTGATTTCGAGAGATTGACAAGTTCCAAACAGTCAATCTGCACTAAGACATGTGAGAATCCGTGAAGTTGTGCGAAGATCATTCCCTCACTAAGTGCTAAGAGCTCAGCCGTGAAAGGGTCTAAAATGCCATGCAAGGGCTTACTCCACGCGCCTAGAAACGCTAAGTGTGAGTGAGCCACACCTCCCGCTCCTCCCCTCATGTCCTCTGCACTCACTGCACCATCAATATTGATGGTAATCCAGCCCGGATCAGGCAGTCTCCAGCATTGATTGAGTGTCATTTTTCTCTGGCCTGATGGTAACTCCAAGATTGCCAAAGTCTCATGAACCCATTTAATGGCTTGAATGGGATCATACCCCTCACGGTCATGAGTCCACCAATTTCTCGATGACCAGATTGTGTGCATAATTGTGATGATTTTGCATCTCTCCTCCTGAGTAAATCCCTGGTCAAGCAAGATGTCGCTAGCCCAAGTGTTTGGGTGCATACTTGGAAGGTGCAACTGAAACCGGTCCTTGGCTGCCACCCAAAACTTCCTAGCATGTGTACAGCTTATCAAAGCATGCAGCAGATCTTCATTCATAGCCTTGCAAACCCCACAGAGTGAATTGTGTTTAATGTGTGTGCGTTGCAAGGTAATTGAGTCAGGTAGAATGCGTCGGAGCACCCTCCACCAAAAAACTTGAACTTTGGGAACCACATCAAGTTTCCATAAGGCCGTCCACAACTTTTTATTTGCCGATGAAGTTCCGTAGTCGTCCCTTCATCTAGAGAATTGAGCTCGTTTCGAGTCACCAGAGAACGATACACAGATTTTACAGAGTAGATGCCCGACTTTTCCAAAGCCCAAGCTAACGTGTCCTCACCACCAGAAGGTTCAAAGGGATATTCAGTATTGCCTCTGCATCCAGGTGAAGAAAATTTCGACGGACAACATCCACATTCCAATTTCCTATGTAGTTGTCGATCAAGTCAGAGACCCTCTCCATTGTATCCGAGCCAATTCTGCCCGTTGGTTTCAGGTTAACAGTATTAGGGATCCAACTGTCCGTCCATGTGAAAATGGTTGAACCATCCCCCACTCGCCTTATGAGGCCAACATCCAGAGCTTTTATTCCCACTACAATGGCCTTCCAGGTCGTCGATGATCGAGCCAGAGCCGTTGCATTGAGAAATTCTGTATGAGGAAAATATTTGCCTTTGAGTACTCTCGCGCAAAGTGTGTTTGGATTAGTAATAAGGCGCTAACCATGTTTCCCGAGCATAGCAAGATTGAAGAGGTGCAAATCTCGAAAGCCCATGTTGCCCTTAATCTTCGGTGCTGCAAGTTTGTCCCATGAGATCCAGTGAAGGGAGCGTTTGTCGATCGAGCTCCCCCACCAGTACTTGGACATACATGATACAATGCTCTTGCACACCTTTTTTGTGAGAAGGAAACAACTCATACTGAAGACTGGAATTGCTTGGACTATCGTCTTCAGAAGAGTCTCCCCTTGCCGCACAAGCCATATTTCTTTCTGACCAACCCCGCATTTTGTAGCGATATCTCTTAAATGATGTGCTCAAAAGTGCCGCTCATAATTCTGCCAATAGCAGTTGGAAGCCCCAAGTAGCGTTCCGAAAAAGCTTCAACATTAATCCCGAGCGCATGTTTCAAAGTCTGACGAAGGCATTGTGAAGTATTAGCATTGAAATACAGCGAGCTCTTCTCCCGTTTGACTGCCTGTCCAGAGCAGTAGGCATAGATCCGGAGAATCTCATTAAGTCTATCTACGCTTCGTGCCTGTGCACTGATAAAGATCAAATTATCATCAGCGAATAGTAAATGATTCACCCAAGGCGCATGAACACTTACCCTAATTCCTTTGTCAATATATGCACCCCCAAAATTATTCAGAAGAGAAGTGAGGCCCTGTGCGCATAATAGGAAGAGGTATGGTGATGCGGGGTCACCTTGGCGAAGGCCCCTTGAAGGAGACAAATATGGTAGGAGCTCGCCATTGACCTTGACTGTGAACCTGACCGAGGTCACGCATTTCATAATCAGCCGCACAAAATTTCCCCCGAAACCCATCTTTAAAAGCATAGCCTCGAGGTAATGCCATTCAACTCTGTTGTAGGCTTTGAGCATATCAAGCTTGACAGCACAGCATGCATTCGTTCCGTTTTTCCTCCGCTTGATAGCATGAACACTTTCGTATGCAACAAGCACATAGTCCGTTATCAAGCATCCCGGAACAAAGGCGCTTTGTTCTTCTCCAATTACTTCATCCAATATATCCCTCAATCTGTTTGCAATAGCTTTGACTGCAATTTTATATAACATTGGGCATAGGGCAATAGGACGGTATTGAGAAATTTTCTGTGGATGTCTAACCTTGGGGATCAATGTGATTGCCGTATCATTTAGACCCAGTGGTAATTCACCCCCATTTAAAAAACCCAGAACGGCCTGTGTAATATCATCTCCTAGGATAACCCAGTGACGCTGATAAAAACCTGCCGTAAAGCCATCGACCCCGGGGCTTTCGATGGTGCCATATCAAACAACGCTCGCTTTACCTCTTCCGTTTCATATGGTTTTTCCAAGTGTTCATTCATTGGATCAGTAACGCTTGGTTGTACATGGTTCAATAATTCTTCCATCGGTCTGTACCCTTGAGTTTGATACAGTGCCTGATAGAAAGTACTAATCTCCTGTTTTACCTCCTCTGGTTCTTCTAGAATCTGGCCATTGTTGTTCTCCATAGTGGTAATTCGATTGACTCTCTTGCGTTGGGCGACCTGGGCTTGAAAGTAGCCGGTATTGCGGTCACCCTCATGCAACCAACGTACACGTGATCGCTGCTTAAGCCAGATTTCTTCTTGCCGCACAACTTCTCGTAGCTGCGATGCAACTGCTAGTTCCTCCTCTGAAGGCCCCCGTCCCATAGAGGAGCATCTCAGCCGATCTAGTCTTTTCTGTAGAGTACGAACTTTCTTTGACAGATTGCCAAACTCACATTCGCCCCAAGAGCCCAGATCCTTTTGGACAACTGCCAAAGCATCAAAAATTCCTTGCAAACCACCCTGTCCAGCACCAAATCTCCAGATATCACGAATTAGCTGGTCATACTGTCCATGAGATTGCCAAACATTCTCATACCGAAAGCAACGATTTGTCCGCGCCCAACTGCTTGCATTGCTTGATCTCAGTTCGGCAACGACAAAACAGTGGTCCGACTCAACACTACTGATGTGTTTAATACTTGCATATTTGAATATATTCAAGAAAGCCTCATTCACCAGAGCATGATCAAGCCGAGCTTTGACATTTGCAACACCGGCTTGTCTATTATCCCACGTGTAGGGTACTCCCCTCCATCCCAAATCCTGGAGAGAGCAATCGTCAACTGCCTCGCGGAAAGCTCGCATCTGATATTCTGGTCTGGCATTGGCATTGAAGTGCTTGTCCGCGTACAGTGTCTCATTGAAGTCGCCCATGCAGATCCAAGCAACATGTTCGACAACAAAGAGTGTTCGTAGGAAACGCCAACTATGGTGACAATTCTCCACCCGTGGCTCCCCATAGAAACCGGTAAACCTCCAAACTTTATTGTTTCTAAAAACTGAAACATCAATATGTGAAGAACTAAAATTCTCCAATTTGACTTCCACATCTTTGGACCAAAAAAGTCCTATCCCACCACTAAGCCCGTTGCTATCAATGGCGAAACAATTAGAAAAACCAAGAGAGAATCTCAGATCTTCTACTCTTTTGCCCTTAATTTTGGTTTCTATTACAAACAAAAGGGCGGGGCCTTCTTGCTTCACTATCTTGCGAAGCTTGCGAACTGACCAAGGGTTGCCAAGCCATCGGTGGTTCCAGCTGATTGCATTCATTGCGACGGGCAGCGCTGACTAGCAGTCACTGCCGTATTATCAGAAGGTGGTGGAGTTGGTTTCTTCTTCTTAGGTGTGCGTTCTGAAGCTTCCCTATCTGCCAGCTCTCCTTCTGTTGCTGCATGGTGTGAACTGAGCATCACCGGCTCAGCAGCAACCCCCTCCTCACCATTGTGAGTTATAGCCAAAACCGGTGGTGGCACAACCTGCCGGTAAACCTGCGCAAGCTGCGGTCCTCCCTTCCTCTTGGTTGGTGCGTTCTTTTTCATAGGATAAGTGACCTTGCTGCTTGTCTCTGCAGAGTAGCCGACGTACGAGATTCCTTGGTACTGCTTTGTTGCTCTGGCTTCTCCTTCGTCGAGTTTTCTCCAGATTTTGTTTTTCTCCAATCCTCCTCTGCCCTTAGAGAGGATTTGAAAGGTAAGCCACCATTCTCATCCCTCTTACCAGGGGTAGGACAGGAGAGATCTGAATGTCCCAACTGGCCACACGAGAAACAGAAGTGGGGCACTTGTTCATATGCAATATCATACCAATCCGTCTTCTGTTTTTTGGCCGACTCAATCGCAATCCATCTCCGCAGAGGCTTCGTCACATCAATAGTAACCCTTGCGCGTAGGAAGCCTCCAACAGGATCGATCAATGCAACTGATGCATTCTTATCTATCTGTTTAGCGATAGTTAAACCCCAGGTGCCGTTCCTCAAGTTATAAGGTAAATTCAGCACTCTACCCCAGATCTGTAACTTATCAAACTTGAGTTCTGACGGCTGCATACTGCATGCTTGCTTATATGCCAGGGTGATCCTTCCCCCACGCGATCACGATCGCGCTTGGTTTCAAATTCTGCCACAAACATATTCCCTCCCAGAGGGCGAATAACTAGTCCTCTAGGGTTACCCCAAGCTGGACGAAGGGCATTAGTTATTGTCTGGATATGAAAGAACTTGTGGTACATCACCTTGCCCGCCAGCAACCACTTTTGTGGTGCACCTTCCTCCTCCAGATCATTGATCACCAGAGGAGTCGCCTCCTCTTCGGCGATGTCCAATCTTCCCAGCGCCTCATCCATCTCCGCCCTAGCCGAGCGTGGAGACCGAGCGCCGCCGTTCCGTTGGCCTTCATGGGAGGAGGATGTTGCCATCGCCCCCACAGGTCGTCGCGTCCCGCCGATGAGATCCACGTGTGCGTCAAGTCCACCGCCGCCCTAGTCGCCAGAAGGTTTTTAGGGTTTCGGGGAAAAACGTTCCAGTACACCGTATACACATAAGAACAAGTATATTCTCCACACACACAAAAGACAAGTATATCCTGGAGAAAAGGAAAAGAAGAAGCAGGTGGTATACCGTACAGCGTACACACAGAGACCAAGCGCAGCGGGAGGCATCAAACCCTTTCTCTCAGCACCAATGGCACGGTATCTTCTCCCTTCCACCACCACCGCCGCCTCCTCGCTCCCGAGGAATGCCAGGGCCTCGCCGGCGCCGATCCTCGCCCTCCGCGCGCTCGCCTCCAGGTCCAAGCACGCGCGGGCTGTCATGGCGGTGGCGTCGGACCAGCCCGCCGCAGCCAGCAAGTACCCGAAGATGGCCGCTCCCACCACCGGCCCGGTTCCCGCCGACGAGCTGCTCGGCGTCATCCAGGCCGCCGCCAAGGCAGGCGCCGAGGTGCGTTTGCGATTCCCCTTTTTCTCGTCGGCGCTCCCTCGCTGTGGTGGGGTTGACTCCGCTAGACGATTGCAGGTTCTGCCCGTGGTACGATTCGGAGATTGAACTGCTTGCTTCGATTACAGCAACGATTGCGATGCCACTTAGTTTCAAAGAAAGAAATGCTAGTCGTGTAGTTGAATTGGCAGGTGCTGCCGTGCTGGTTAATGTGCCGCCAACTGCTGGTTTAATTGGTTTCCGGGGATAAATCTGACAATTAGTTCTTCTGCTAACCAAGAGAGGATAAACATATTGGGTATACCACGAGGCTTTATGGGTTGCATAATTCATGGCCTTCTAAGTGCCCAGTTCGTCATTTTCGTAAGAGGGGCTGTGGTACTTCCATTCCATGCCATTATGCAAGTTACACTCATCCTCCTCGTTTCTAATTTTGATAAATAAATTCTCAGTCAGTTTTCCTTGTCTTCCATCCGTTTTAGGTTGTAATGGAAGCTGTTAATAAGCCGCGTAATATCCAATACAAGGGGGTTGCAGACTTGGTGACAGAGTAAGAATGCTTCTCATGTATACTCTTATTTTTGCATATGCTGTTGATTTCACTGTTGTATGAACGCGGGCCTTAAATTTATGTATGTGTTCTCACTTGGTGAATTTATTATTCCATCCTTCTGTTCAGCACAGATAAACTGAGTGAATCAGTCATTCTTGAAGTCGTTACCAAGAACTTCAAAGACCACCTCATACTTGGGGAGGAAGGTGGCCTTATTGGAGATTCTTTGTCAGAGTATCTCTGGTGCATTGACCCTTTAGGTTTGGCTCCTTTATTTCTACTTACCATACAATCATTCCTGTAGTGGGCTTAACTGAGATTTTTTCTATCATGAACAACCATCGTTTATAGAATTGGATGAATAAATTCCTGCAGTGCTTCCTTGATTCTGAGGATTGCTTTAATTTTCAGACGTAAGCTGTGCTCACTATGGGTTAGTCTGTTTCACTGATTTGGAAGGTGACAATTCTATGTAGATTGCTAAGCAATAGAATGATTTATGACTGGTACCTAATTTCACTGAGGCATTCTTTGAGCCATTTTGACTAGAGAATATGCAATACAATCTTTATGTTTCAATTTAATTCATTTTCATGGTCTTCTACATAAACGATCCAATATAATGAGTTTTTCTTGTTTAGATGGAACAACAAACTTTGCACATGGTTACCCCAGCTTTTCTGTATCCATTGGTGTTCTATTCCGAGGCAAGCCTGCTGCTGCCACTGTGGTATGTGTATGCATGTATCATTCTTGAACCATACGATTATGGAATATTGGAGACAGAAATTATAGGTCTTACAAATAGTTTCTCTCTGTACTCACATATTATTGCCATCTCATTTAGGTGGAATTTTGTGGTGGGCCTATGTGCTGGAACACTCGTACAATTTCTGCATCTTCTGGTAGGATCTTTGATCAATAATTGGCATGCTTCTTATTCTGGTTCTGGAATATACCATGACATTAGTTTTTAAGACTCTGTTTGCTCCTTGAACAGGAAAAGGTGCTTACTGTAATGGGCAAAAGATTCATGTCAGTCCAACAGAAAAGGTAACCTATTTCTCTTATTCAACTGTACAAGTAAGGATACGTGCACACCTGTTTGTACCTGCCATGAAAACCTTCCAGTGATCATACTCAATGTATCTGTTCATTAGAGTATTTCAGGATGCAATTATAATTCATGTAATATAAGTAGTTCGTGCAGCAGATACGGGTTTATAATCTATTATCTTTAATTGATTCTCTAGGTGGAACAATCTCTTCTGGTTACTGGGTTTGGATATGAGCATGATGATGCATGGCTGACCAATATAAATTTGTTCAAGGAATTTACTGATGTTAGCAGGGTAAGTGAATCCTCCCCTGATTAAAATGGTATTACCATGGGTTCAGTAACAAGGAAACCAAACACCGCCCACTTTTCTTCTTTATGTTGTTTCTTTAATCCTTCTTTTTAAAAATGTACTTGCTTTCAGGGAGTACGAAGGCTAGGCTCTGCTGCTGCTGATATGTCCCATGTTGGTCTAGGCATTACCGAAGCCTACTGGGAATATCGGCTTAAGCCGTGGGACATGGCTGCTGGTGTTCTGGTAATCCTTTTTACCCCATGGAATCAGAGTTGCTAAATAATCATCAGTTTGGTAGAAAGTGGGACTGGCTTATTTGCTTATTTTCAAACCTTACCATCTTTTCATTCAGATAATCTTTTCTCAGGTTTATTTGAGTTGAAAATTTGATAGAGTTAAGGGTATCATTGAGCAGTTCTGAACTAATTTTTGAAAGCAATTGTTGTTATTTTATGTAATCAAATCTTGAATTTGCATAGTAAAAGGTATCAGAGTGATGTGTATATTCTGAAATGTATTTATCTAGCAGTCTTAATTTCAGTTAGATAAATTTCTATTCATTGATCCTGAGCAGGATGGCTTCTTCTTTTTTCCTTCTCTATGCAACTCTTTACTCTTTACTCTGGAGTTTGCCAGTATAATTATTTGATGAATTTAGTCATTTTTGAACAGATAGTTGAAGAAGCTGGTGGGGTAGTGACACGCATGGATGGTGGAGCGTTTACAGTCTTTGATCGTTCTGTTCTTGTTTCCAATGGCACTGTTCACGATCAGGTCAGTTTTTAATAAATAGCTTCTTCTCTTATTTGCTGAAAATCACCACTAATGGTATTACAATACCAATGTACCATACTAATAATATTTCAAGCATTGATGGTTATATCCCCAAAGGCAAAGGGTCAATCTGACAAACTTAAAAAGAGTCCACATTAGACGATTCATCACACTAGGGGTAGGGGATCTCCAAGCTTAGGTGTTTGTGTTGTTGGCTTATGCTGTATGGATTACCTAGAGCAATGAGAATTCCGCTGTGTTGTTTCTTGGAGAAATTCTATGGGGGGTTGTTGATGAATCGTATTACTCAATTGCAGCTTTTGGAGCGGATCCGGCCTGCTACTGAAGACCTTAAGAAGAAAGGAATTGATTTCTCCATGTGGTTTAAGCCTGACAATTACCCTACGGACTTTTGAATCACGCAGCCCTTCAGCTACTCGGTTCTCTGTCAAGCAAAAATAAGGATATTTTTGCCGAATGACCATGTACTTACACCGACAATACATTTCAAGGCCCTCCAACCAAACGGATTGAAAAATTAAAGCCAAACTTTACTGAAGGAGTAGAGCTCGAATGAGATTCTCACCGGATTCCTTTTCCTTTGCTAGAATGTATCAGAAAGAAATGCTTGCAAAGGGTTTTGTATCGTATGCATGGTTTCTGCCCGTTGTACTTGGGAAAATATAACTGCCAATTTTGTTAATCATGGATAATAGCAATACTTCCAACAAGACATACAATGATGTGCCGTGGAACTTGGTGCTTTTGCCGTTTCTCCATGTAAACGCAATTCTGGGGGAGAAATGTGATGTCGTCGTCCTTCCTTTTTATTTCAGCCAGACTGGTTTCTTCCTCCTATAGTTGTATGAAACTAAGCTGGTGGGTAAGGCCGGAGGAATTACAACTAAGCTCACATATTTTGACTTGGAAGTGGTGCGGATCGGGCACCGCTCTGCATCCCTACCTCCAATAAACCTCTTAGTTTTGCATTGGGCACATATTCAGAAACGCAACAGAAAAGCTTGTGCAGATATTTGGTTAGTCCAGTAACGGAGCACTGCCACTGCCCGGTGCAGCCCAGCGCAACAGCCGGGTTTTATTTGCCTTCTGGATAAGACAAGGATGGATGGATGATAGATCATGTGAGGCTCAAATGGCACACTAGAACTGGATAGAACAGGCCAAACCAAAGGGTCTTGGCAAATATTCCAGTTTTTTCCTCTTGCAAGTGCAGCCCCTGCCCCTCGTTCTTCCACAACTATCAGGAGCAGAAGCGACCACAAGCTAGACGATATTTGTCCCTTGGGAGAACTGCAGGTTTGCCTCTGAAGACCTTCACCCTGCGGTCACCATGTAAGCAACACTTTCTACCTTCATGAATTCTTCCTACATTTTTATCCCCATGTTCATGCAGTTTTACCCGATTCAGGCAATTGCAGTTGCATCTGGCCTGTGTTCTGCATGACACTTCATTCAGTGGCAATTATTCAGATGCTTCCTCTCTGAATGTTTTGACTGCAAAACTTCTCAGACAACACACTGGCTCGCTCTGCTTCTCCCGTTGAACTTGGTTTGCAGTTGGTACTGACATCTCTTCCTCCGCCGTATGAATTTCAGGTTAAGGATACAGGCTCCGTTGCATTATCATCCGACGAACGCAGGACCAAGACGGCGCATCTGCGCCTGCGGGAACATTCAGCAGGGAACTTCTTCCCTGCACGATGCCGAGGCGAATTCCTCTGGATACGGCGAAAGAAAGAACCGGAAACACCCGGGCGCCTACATTGACAAAGATGGCGAAGCGCGGACCTTCGACCGGAAGAAAATATCGCGGAAAAGAGGTAAAAATCCTACCTTCACCTGTTCCCCTCGTTTTGCTTGATTTACACCTGCACTGAAGCTCAGCAAGGGAGGGACGTCTGCTTCGCGAGTGTCACGTCACCATTTCCTGTCGTCGAAATGGTTTTACAGCTTCAAGTCTCATGCATGCAGGGGGTGCAATGAGAGGCCGGGGCTGGAAGTACGGCTCCGGGTTCGTGGATGGCGTGTTCCCGGTGCTCAGCCCCATGGCGCAGGACATCCTGGAGCTCGTGCAGAAGGGGACGGACGCCGCCAAGGTCTGGGAGGCGCTGGACAGCGTCCCTCCCACGCACGCCCTGTGGGACGACGTCCTCAACGTCGCCGTCCAGCTCCGCCTGAACCGGCAGTGGGATCCCATCATATCAGTAGGTTCCCCCAAAACCCCGCACGCCGCGATCGGTTTCAGTTGAAGCTCTGATGGACGACATTTCGACGGTGTGATTCCTCAGAGGGTGTCTCATTAGGTCTGCGAGTGGATCGTGCACTGGAGCTCCTTCCGCCCGGACGTCGTCTGCTACAACCTGCTCATCGACGCGTACGGCAGGACGCGGCGGCTGGGCAAGGCGGAGGCCATGTACGCGGCGCTGCTGGAGGCCCGGTGCGTGCCGACGGAGGACACCTACGCGCTCCTCCTGCGCGCCTACTGCACCGCCGGGTCGCTGCACCGCGCCGAGGGCGTCATCTCCGAGATGCGGGAGCACGGGATCCCTCCAAGTAGGCGCTCCAGTCCATTTCAGTCCGTCAGACTGTCTGTCAGGAGGAAGAAAGTTTCATTCGGGTTTAGACAGACAGATTCATGGTGGTGTTTTCTGCAGGCGCGACGGTGTACAACGCGTACCTGGACGGGCTGCTGAAGGCGAGGTGCGCCGAGAAGGCGGTGGAGGTGTACCAGAGGATGAAGCGGGAGCGGTGCCGGACCAACACGGAGACGTACACCCTCATGATCAACGTCTACGGCAAGGTGCGTCCGGTAACTTGTTTGCTGTGGAGAAGAGTATCATCACCTGACTCTGACTGAAAAAAAGTGTGTGGATGGCAGTCGAAGCAGCCGATGTCGGCGATGAAGGTGTTCAAGGAGATGCAGTCGCTGGGGTGCAAGGCCAACATCTGCACCTACACGGCGCTGGTGAACGCGTTCGCCAGGGAAGGGCTGTGCGAGAAGGCCGAGGAGGTGTTCGAGGAGATGCAGCAGGCCGGCCACGAGCCCGACGTCTACGCCTACAACGCCCTCATGGAGGCGTACAGCCGCGCAGGGTTCCCGCAGGCCGCCTCGGAGATCTTCTCCCTGATGCAGCACATGGGGTGCGACCCCGACAGAGCTTCCTACAACATCCTGGTGGACGCCTATGGGAGAGCCGGCCTCCACCGAGGTACGTCAATCATGGCCTCTCCGAATGCCAGCTGCTCCGGCGAGGTGCCGAGTCTGACAGCCATGGAGTTTTTGATGGACGCAGAGGCTGAGGCCGTTTTCGAGTCGCTGAAGCGGCAGGGGATGGCGCCGACGATGAAGTCGCACATGCTGCTGCTGGCGGCGCACGCCAGGTCCGGCAACGTGGCGCGGTGCGAGGAGGTGATGGCGCAGCTGCACAAGTCGGGCCTCGCCCCGGACACCTTCGCGCTCAACGCCATGCTCAACGCCTACGGCCGCGCCGGCCGCCTCGACGACATGGAGCGGCTCCTCGCCGCCATGGAGCGCCGGGGAATGCGCGACGTGGGCACGTACAACGTGGCCGTCAACGCGTACGGCCGCGCCGGGTACCTGGAGCGGATGGAGGCGGCGTTCGCGTCGCTGGAGGGGAGGGGCCTCGCCGCCGACGTGGTCACGTGGACGTCCCGCATGGGCGCCTACGCCAGGAAGAAGGAGTACCGGCGGTGCCTGGAGATCTTCGAGGAGATGGTGGACGCCGGGTGCTACCCGGACGCCGGGACCGCCAAGGTGCTCGTCGCCGCCTGCTCCGACGAGCGGCAGGTGGAGCAGGTCACGGCCATCGTCAGGTCCATGCACAAGGAGGCCAAGACATTGTTCACCATATGACAAAGATGAAGAGATCCTGTGCTAATTAGTTAATGTAGACTTAGATAAAGATTAATCATTCATGGATTGTTTATCTTACAAAATTTTGTTCTTTTACGAATCTAAAATGATTTTGATATAAAAATTATTTACAAGTTTGATTCAGCAAATCGTCTGTACGAGAAATGTGCTGATCCCTGTGAGGTTTGAGAACTAGCCTAGGAGTACTTTGGCAAGAGAAAACTTTGTTATCGAAACATAATTAGTGACAGTGGCTTGTACTACTACTATATGATGTGGATTTTTTTTGCTGTCTCCGATAATGCTGTACTTTACTGACAACGTAGGAGCATGTGTACTGTTGCTATCTCGGTAGGTGAGCCCACTTAGTGGGCCCATGTTTTCAGCCACCAACCCACACCACACACCGAATCTCTTGTTATAAATCACACTGTTAACGACAAGAGCAAAATAATTGATTCTTCTAATGCATAAAAACATAAAATCCTAATAAGCATTGTCAGAACATGCGGCGATCACAAATAAAATTAGGTTGCTACATGCCACAAAAGATACTTATGTATTCTCAAAAGATACTTATTTTTTTCTCGAATACGCACGAGTGTGTATCATATATTAAAGAGGGAAAGGGAAAGACTCCCTCCACATTCAAAATGTTACATGGGTATTTACAAGTGGATTGCAGCCACTCCACGGCATATTACATTATACTACTCGGCTCTAACCCACGTTGCAAGGCCATCGAAAAACGCCTCAACTTCTCCCTTTAGTAGACCTGCTTGCTTCCATGCTCGGGCCTCCCTCTGTATGCTTCGTAGTACCTTACCCCTAGATGGCGTCGCTCCATCGAAGACTACGGCGTTGCGGTGCGTCCACAGCTCCCATAGGACAAGGATGCAAATTGGCCTTGCAAGTTTTTTATGCTGTCCACATTCCTCTTGTCAAAAACACCATTCAGGCAGCGTCTCGTTCGTTGCCGGGGTCCTGTCTGGTTGGCCCAAGGCAAGGCATACCTTTGCCCAAACTTCCCGAGCGAAAACACATCCGATCATGATGTGGGTCATTGTTTCTTCGTGCTGGCTGCAGAGAGGGCATGAGGTTTGGTGTGGGAGGCCTCGCCGTGCTAATCGGTCCGAGGTCCAACACCTGTTCTTGATGGCCAACCAAATAAAAAAGCGTTTGTGCAGCGGCGCCTTAGATTTCCAGGTGAATTCAGCCGTAGGAGTAACCTGGAGGCCGGAGAACTTGGTCGCATACACCGATCGCGCCGAGAACTTGCCGTCTTTCTCCCATGCCCAGTTAACGCTGTCAATTGTTGTCGGTTGGATGTTAAGCCTGTCCACTCGCTGCCATAGGTCGAAGAATTGCCGAAGCATGGTTGTAGTGAGATCCGGCCCAACTTCCAGAGCCCAAGTATGATCCGCCAAAGCGTCAGCAACCGTGCGAGTTGCCCTAGTTTGCCTTGGCACTGCTTTGTATAGAAGAGGTGCCAGCTCCTCCACACGATAGCCCTCGAGCCATCGATCCTCTCAGAAGAGCGCTGTCTTGCCATTTCCCAAAGTTGTTATAGCTGCCGCGCGAAAGAGCGCCATGGATTCGGCCGGAACTGTAATCTTGAACTGGGACCAAGGCCTGGACTGGTCAGTACGTTGCAACCACGGCCACCTCGCCAACAGGGCAGTGTTACCATCTCAGGTTCGGTATGCCTAGACCACCCACCCACCTAGGGCGGCAAATTGAGTCCCATGCCACTGCACAGTTCCCTCCCCGAGCCTCCATCTTGCCACACCACAGGAAGCCGCGACAGATCTTCGTCAAAGCCGTGAGAGTTCTGGGAGGTATCTGAAGTGCCATCATCGCATGTATCGGAATCACGCACAGCACTGAGAGGATGAGGATGAGCCGACCACTCTTGGGCAGGGTAGCTGCTTTCTTGTTGGGTAGACAACCAGCAAATTGTTCCACCAAGTATTGAAATTGTGCTGCAGTGGCCTTCCTAATTGTGAGCGGTAGGCCGAGGTACTTGCATGGAAAGGCCGCACTTGTGCATGCCAGTGCACGACAAACCAAATCCAACTCCATGGGAGAGCACCTAATGGGAAGTGCCGCGCTCTTGGCCAGGTTGATCATGAGGCTCGAGGCTGCTTCGAATAGTGCAAGGATCTCCCGACAATCCCTAGTCTCCTGGTAATTAGGCTTGAATAAGATCATTACATCGTTCGCGAACATGCAGACGCGTTGGTGCATACCAGCTCTAGCAAGGGGGGCGAAGAGGCCCCGGTCAGTGGCCTTTTTGAACATCGCCTGAAGTGGCTCCATACACAGGATAAAGAGCATGGGTGAGATCGGATCACCCTGCCTAAGACCACATGCGTTGTAGATTGTGTCCCTAGGTACGCCATTCACCGCGATCTTTGTAGTGGAGGTGGCGAGAAGCCCGTATATCCACGTGATCCACCTCCTCCCAAATCCCATCCTGGTCATGACCTCCAAAAGGAACGGCCATTTAACCGTGTCAAATGCCTTGGATATGTCAAGTTTCAGCAGTACCGTTGGATCCTTGAGTGCATGCAACCTGTGCGCTGTGCTCTGGACAAGCATGAAATTATCATGCAGAGAGCAGCCTTTGACGAAAGCGCTTTGGTGGTTTCCCACAAGGAACGACAACTCATCCACCAGTCTTGTAGCGAGCACTTTGTCGAAGATCTTGGCTGTGCCATGGATCAAGCTCACAGGCCGGTAGTCCTTCAAATCAATCGCGCCTTCCTTCTTTGGCAGTTGGGTCACCATGGCTCTGTTGATGGCAGAAAGCCCGCGCGCGTCTCTGCTGAAAAACTGGTCCATCGCCCTCATGAAGTCATCCTTGATGATCGGCCAACATGTTGCATAAAACCGCCCCGTGAAGCCATCCGGGCCCAGTGCCTTGTCTAGCGCCATCGATTTGATAACCTTATCCACTTCCTCCGGCGAGAAAGGCGCTTCCAGGCGCGCCAAGTTCCTCCTCGGCAGATCCAAGCCGTCCAATTCCACGGCATGCGTCTGATAACCCATAAGTATAGGGGATCGCAACAGTTTTCGAGGGTAGAGTATTCAACCCAAATTTATTGATTCGACACAAGGGGAGCCAAAGAATATACTCAAGTATTAGCAGTTGAGTTGTCAATTCAACCACACCTGGATAACTTAGTATCGACATCAAAGTATTTAGTAGCAAAGTAGTATGATAGTAACGGTAACAGTGGCAAAAGTAACAGTGATAGTATTGTAGTGATTGTAACAATAGCAACGATAACGTAAATAAGCGAAGAACAATATGTGAAAAGCTCGTAGGCATTGGATTGGTGATGGAGAATTATGCCGGATGCGATTATTCATGTAACAGTTATAACATAGGGTGACACAGAACTAGCTCCAATTCATCAATGTAATGTAGGCATGTATTCTGAATATAGTCATACATGCTTATGGAAAAGAACTTGCATGACATCTTTTGTCCTACTCTCCCGTGGCAGCGGGGTCCTACTAGAAACTAAGGGATATTAAGGCCTCCTTTTAATAGAGTACCGGACCAAAGCATTAACACATAGTGAATACATGAACTCCTCAAACTATGGTCATCACCGGGAGTGGTCCCGATTATTGTCACTTCGGGGTTGCCGGATCATAACACATAGTAGGTGACTATAGACTTGCAAGATAGGATCAAGAACTCACATATATTCATGAAAACATAATAGGTTCAGATCTGAAATCATGGCACTCGTGCCCTAGTGACAAGCATTAAGCATAGCAAAGTCATAGCAACATCAATCTCAGAACATAGTGGATACTAGGGATCAAATCCTAACAAAACTATCTCGATTACATGATAAATCTCATCCAACCCATCACCGTCCAGCAAGCCTACGATGAAATTACTCACGCACGACGGTGAGCATCATGAAATTGGTGATGGAGGATGGTTGATGATGACGACGGCGACGGATTCCCCTCTCCGGAGCCCCGAACGGACTCCAGACCAGCCCTCCCGAGAGAGATTAGGGCTTGGTGGCGGCCCCGTATCGTAAAACGTGATGAATCCTTCTCTCTGATTTTTTCTCCCCGAACGTGAATATATAGAGTTGGAGTTGAGGTCGGTGGAGCTCCAGGGGGACCACGAGGCAGGGGGGTGCGCCCAGGGGGCAGGCGCGCCTCCCACCCTTGTGGACAGGGTGTGGGCCCCCTGGCCTTGATTCTTTCGCCAGTATTTTTTATTATTTCCAAAAATAATCTCCGTGAAGTTTCAGGTCATTCCGAGAACTTTTGTTTCTGCATAAAAATAACACCATGGCAATTCTGCTGAAAACAACGTCAGTCCGGGTTAGTTCCATTCAAATCATGCAAGTTAGAGTCCAAAACAAGGGTAAAAGTGTTTGGAAAAGTAGATACGAGGGAGACGTATCAACTCCCCCAAGCTTAAACCTTTGCTTGTCCTCAAGCAATTCAGTTGATAAACTGAAAGTGATAAAGAAAAACTTTTACAAACTCTGTTTGCTCTTGTTGTTGTAAATATGTAAAGCCAACATTCAAGTTTTTAGCAAAGATTATGACTAACCATATTCACAATAACACTTAGGTCTCATGTTTACTCATATCAATGGCATAATCAACTAGCGAGCAATAATAATAAATCTCAGATGACAACACTTTCTCAAAACAATCATGATATGATATAACAAGATGGTATCTCGCCAGCCCTTTCTGAGATCGCAAAACATAAATGCAGAGAACCTTTAAAGATCAAGGACTGACTAGACATTGTAATTCATGGTAAAAGAGATCCAGTCATAGTCATACCCAATACAAATTAATAGTAATGGATGCAAATGACAACGGTGCTCTCCAAATGGTGCTTTTTAATAAGAGGGTGATGACTCAACATAAAAGTAAATAGATAGGCCCTTCACAGAGGGAATCAGGGATTTGTAGAGGTGCCAGAGCTCGATTTTGAAATAGAGATAAATAATATTTTGAGCGGCATACTTTCATGTCAACATAACAACCAAGAGATGGCGATATCTTCCATGCTACACACATTATAGGCGGTTCCCAAACAGAATGGTAAAGTTTATACTCTCCCTCCACCAACAAGCATCAATCCATGGCTTGCTCGAAACAACGAGTGCCTCCAACTAGCAACAACCCTGGGGGAGTTTTGTTTGCAGTTATTTTGATTTGATTTTGCTTAAAGCATGGGACTGGGCATCCCGATGACCAACCATTTTCTCGTGAGTGAGGAGCGGAGTCCACTCCTCTTGAGAATAACCCGCCTAACATGGAAGATACAGACAACCCTAGTTGATACATGAGCTATTCGAGCATACAAAACAGAATTTCATTTGAAGGTTTAGAGTTTGGCACATACAAATTTACTTGGAACGGCAGGTAGATACCGCATATAGGAAGGTATGGTGGACTCATATGGAATAACTTTGGGGTTTAAGGGATTGGATGCACAAGCAGTATTCCCGCTTAGTACAAGTGAAGGCTAGAAAAAGACTGGGAAGCGACCAACTAGAGAGCGACAACAGTCATGAACATGCATTAAAATTAATGAACATTGAGTACAAGCATGAGTAGGATATAATCCACCATGAACATAAATATCGTGAAGGCTATGTTGATTTGTTTCAACTACATGTGTGAACATGTGCCAAGTCGAGTCACTCGAATCCGTCAAAGTAGGATACCACCCTACTATACCACATCACAATCATTTTAATAGCATGTTGGCACGCAAGATAAACCATTATAAACTCCTAGCTAATTAAGCATGGCATAAGCAACTATAATCTCTAATTTTCATTGCAAACATGCTTATTCATAATAGACTGAATCAGGAACGATGAACTAATCATATTTACAAAATCAAGAGAGGTCGAGTTCATACCAGCTTCTCTCATCTCAATCAGTTCATCATAAATCGTCATAATTGCCTTTCACTTGCACGACTGAACGATGATAATAATAATAGTGGTGCACGTGCATTGGACTAAGCTGGAATCTGCAAGCATTCAATACAAAGGAGAAGACAAGATAATATGGGCTCCTGGTTAAATCAACAATAATGCATATAAGAGCCACTCCAACATTTTCATAATGGTCTTCTCCCCACGACCCCCAAAGGAAAGAAAAGAAATAAAACTATTTACACAAGAAAACTCCCAACAAGCAAAAGAAGAACGGGAAATCTTTTTATGTTTTCTTTTAATTAATACTACTACAAGCAAGAAAGTAAACTAGCTAAAAGCTACTACTAATTTTTTTTGGTTTTTCTTAAATTTTTTCAAACACACAAGAAGAAAGCGTAAAAAGGAAAATAAACTAGCATGGATATTACAGTGAAAAAGTATGAGCACCGACAAGTAGCATGAGTGCGTGAACATAATTGTAATGTCGGTGAGAAATACGTACTCCCCCAAGCTTAGGCTTTTGGCCTAAGTTGTTCTATTGCCACGGCTGGCCTGACGGATATCCAAAGTTGTAGTTGGGGTCATACTGAGAAGCAGCGACTATTGCATCGTGGGCTGCAGCTTGGAGGTGAGCTATCTCAGTCCTCCTCTCGTACTCGTTCGCCTCCTCCCTGGTTATAACATGTCTCCCTTTTGCTTGAAAGTCAAAGAAAGTAGGCGCAGGGAGAGCGACGTGATAGGTGCGTCGTTTGTCAAAAACTAGTCGGTACTGGAGGAACTGATTGTTCCTCTCAACAAACTGATGATGAACCATAGCCTCATGATCTAAATAAACAGGAGGCAACTCAATATCGTACTCACGTATGGGTATATCAAGAAAATTAGCTAAACGGGTTGCATAAATTCCACCAAAGAAATCTCCATTAATTCTATCATTATGCAACCTACATGCAACAATGGCTTCCAAATTATAATGTTTATCTCCTAATACAGCACCCCTGAGAACACTGAGGTCAGGGACACACATGTGACATGCTTCATCCTTACCATTTATGCACCTACCTATGAAGGGAGCAAAATAATGTATAGCAGGAAAATGAATGCTCCCTATGGTAGCTTGTGTTATATCTCTAAACTCCACCACAGTTATACTAGCAAGAAAATCTCTAAATTCTGATTTGCGAGGCTCACTAGTGCTACCCCATTGTGGAAGTTTGCAAGTAGTATTAAAATCCTGTAAGTCCATAGTATAAGAATTTTCATAAAGATCAAACAGAACAGTTTGAGAATTGCGTGATGATGAAAATTCAAACCTTCTCACAAAGGAATCAGTGAGGTAGTAGTACTGGCGGCACTTATCTGCCTCGAAGCTCTCAAGATCAGCGTTACACACATATGCGTTAAATTCCTCCTTGATTCTTGCTCGATCCATAAAGTCCTCTGACAGCCATTCACAAGCCCGCACTTGAGCTTCCCTTGGTGGTTCATCGTCCGCATTGCGTATTGCGGGCCTGGGTCCTTGCTTCCTTGAAGGACCACCTTGGTACATTTTCCTAAACATATTTCTTCCTCTGAAAAATTTCTGAAATTTTAGTAACTTCAAAATAAAAGTGAACCAAACTCAGCAAAATTGATAGCAACTACTCCTACAAGTGCCTAGAGACTATATCATGCATTAGAACTACTCGGAACCTTATAAATTTAACATGCAAGCTCAAGAACATGGTCACCTAGGCAGCCAAAATTTGCAATGAATAAAGCACTAGAACAAAAACTAATTGGACTATTGAAGGAGTCACATACCGAAGAACAATCCCCCAAAGCACTTTTGTGAGTGGAGCTTTGAGCAAGGGGATCAAAAATGGCAGCAAGATGAGCTAGAACTCATGCTTGATCTGGTTGGTGATTTTTTTGGGAGGAAGAAGGAGTGTGTGGTGGCTGGAATAAGTGGAGGAGGGCCACCATGGGCCCACGAGGCAGGGGGCGCACCCAAGGGGTGGGCGCACCCTGGACCCTCGTGGCCAGGTGCCAGCTCCCCCTGATGTGTTCTCAGTGCTAGATATTCTCAAATATTCTAGAAAAAAATCATATTTCACTTTCAGGGCATTTGGAGAATTTTTATTTTCGGGGTATTTTTTATTGCATGGATAATTCAGAAAACAGACAGAATATTCTATTTTTGCTTTATTTCAACTAAATAACAGAAAGTAAAAGGAGGGTACAGAAGGTTGTGCTTTCTAACTTCATCCATCTCATGTTCATCAAAAGGAATCCACTAACAAGGTTGATCAAGTCTTGTTAACAAACTCATTCCGAATCGCATGAAACCGGAGAATTTTCGAATAGCACTAGGTTACCTCAATGGGAATATGCACATCCCCAATAATAAGAATATCATATTTCTTCTTGACAGTAGGAAGAGGAAATTCAAAACCTCCCAAAATAATCGATGGGATTTTTCCAATAGAATTGATACTATGAACTTGAGGTTGTTTCCTCGGAAAGTGTACCGTATGCTCATTACCATTGACATGAAAAGTGACATTGCCTTTGTTGCAATCAATAACAGCCCCTACAGTATTCAAAAAGGGTCTTCCAAGAATAATAGACATACTATCGTCCTCGGGAATATCAAGAATAACAAAGTCCGTTAAAATAGTAACGTTTGCAACCACAACAGGCACATCCTCACAAACGCCGACAGGTATAGCAGTTGATTTATCAGCCATTTGCAACGATATTTCATTAGGTGTCAACTTATTCAAATCAAGTCTACGATATAAAGAGAGAGGCATAACACTAACACCGGCTCCAAGATCACATAAAGCAATTCTAACATAATTTATTTTAATGGAGCATGGTATAGTGGGTACTCCTGGGTCTCCAAGTTTCTTTGGTAGTCCACCTTTAAAAGTATAATTAGCAAGCATGGTGGAAATTTCAGCTTCCGGTATCTTTCTTTTATTCGTAACAATTTTTTTCATGTACTTAGCATAAGGATTCATTTTGAGCATATCAGTCAAACGCATACGCAAAAATATAGGTCTAATCATTTCAGCAAAGCGCTCAAAATCCTCATCATCCTTTTTCTTGGATGGTTTAGGAGGAAAAGGCATGGGTTTCTGAACCCATGGTTCTCTTTCTTTATCGTGCTTCCTAGCAACAAAGTCTCTCTTATCATAACGTTGATTCTTTGATTGTGGGTTATCAAGATCAACAACAGGTTCAATCTCTACATCATTATTATTGCTAGGTGGAGCATCATCATGAACATCATCATTAACATTATCACTAGGTTCATGTTCATTACCAGATTGTGTTTCAGCATCAGAAATAGAAATATCACTGGGATTCTCAGGTGTGTCAACAATAGGTTCACTAGTAGCATGCAAAGTCCTATCATTTTTCTTTTTCTTCTTATTAGAAGGACTAGGTGCATCTAAATTATTTCTCTGAGAATCCTGCTCAATTCTCTTAGGGTGGCCCTCAGGATACAAAGGTTCCTGAGTCACTTTACCCCCTCTAGTTGCAACTCTAACATCAAAGTCATTATTCTTACTATTTTCATTGAGAAAATCATTCTGAGCTTTAAGTACTTGTTCTACTTGAGTGGTAACCATAGAAGCATGTTTACTAACGAGTTTAAGTTCACCTTTAACTCTAGACATATAATTACTCAAGTGTTCAATCATATAAGCATTGCGTTTCAATTGTCTACCAAAATAAGCATTAAAATCTTCTTGCTTAACCATAAAATTATCAAACTCATCTAAGCATTGGCTAGCAAACTTAGTAGGAGGAATTTCAGCTTTATCATATCTATAGAGAGAATTTACCTTTACTACCTGTGTCGGGTTATCAAGACCATGAATCTCTTCAATAGGCGGTAAATTAAGACCATGTATTTCTTCAACAGGAGGTAAATTCTTAACATCTTCAGCTTTTATACCTTTTTCTTTCATAGATTTCTTTGCCTCTTGCATATCCTCAGGACTGAGAAATAGAACACCCCTTTTCTTCGAAGTTGGCTTAGGAGTTGGTTCAGGAAGTGTCCAATTATTTTCATTAGTCAATATATTATTCAATAGAATCTCAGCTTAATCGACAGTTCTTTCCCTGAAAACACAACCAGCACAACTATCCAGGTGGTCTCCGGAAGCATCGGTTAGTCCATTATAAAAGATATCAAGTATTTCATTTTTCTTGAGAGGATGATCAGGCAAAGCATTAAGTAATTGTAGAAGCCTCCCCCAAGCTTGTGGGAGACTCTCTTCTTCAATTTGCACAAAATTATATATATCCCTTAAAGCAGCTTGTTTCTTATGAGCAGGGAAATATTTAGCAGAGAAGTAATAAATCATATCCTGGGGACTACGCACACAACCAGGATCAAGAGAATTAAACCATATCTTAGCATCACCCTTTAATGAGAACGGAAATATTTTAAGGATACAATAGTAGCGAGTTTTCTCGTCATTAGTGAACAGGGTGGCTATATCATTTAATTTAGTAAGATGTGCCACAACAGTTTCAGATTCATAGCCATAGAAAGGATCAGATTCAACCAAAGTAATTATATCAGGATCAATAGAGAAATCATAATCCTTATCGGTAACAAAGATAGGTGAAGTAGCATAAGCAGGATCATATTTCATTCTAGCATTCAGAGATTTTTCTTTAAGCTTAGCTAATAATTTCTTAAGATCACTTCTATCATTGCAAGCAAGAAAGTCTCTAGCAGTTTCTTCATCCATAACATAACCCTCAGGCACAACAGGAAATTCATATCTAGGGGGAGAATCTTCATCATCACTTTCATCAATATTATCAGTTTCAATAATTTCATTCTCTCTAGCCCTAGCAAGTTGTTCATCAAGAAATTCACCTAGTGGCACAGTATTATCAAGCATAGAAGTAGTTTCATCATAAGTATCATGCAAAGCAGAAGTAGCATCATCAATAACATGCGACATATCAGAATTAATAGCAGAAGCAGGTTTAGGTGTCGCAAGCTTACTCAAAACAGAAGGTGAATCAAGTGTAGAGCTAGATGGTAGTTCCTTACCTCCCCTCGTAGTTGAGGGATAAATTTTGGTTTACTCGTCTTTCAAGTTCTTCATAGTGACCAGCAGATATAAATCCCAAGTGACTCAAAGGATAGATCTATGCTCCCTGGCAACAGCGCCAAAAAATAGTCTTGATAACCCACAAGTATAGGGGATCACAACAGTTTTCGAGGGTAGAGTATTCAACCCAAATTTATTGATTCGACACAAGGGGAGCCAAAGAATATTCTCAAGTATTAGCAGTTGAGTTGTTAATTCAACCACTGGATAACTTAGTATCTACAGCAAAGTATTTAGTAGCAAAGTAGTATGATAGTAACGGTAACAGTGGAAAAAGTAATAGTGATAGTATTGTAGTGATTGTAACAGTAGCAACGGTAAAGTAAATAAGCGAAGAACAATATGTGAAAAGCTCGTAGGCATTGGATCGGTGATGGAGAATTATGCCGGATGCGATTATTCATGTAACATTTATAACATAGGGTGACACAGAACTAGCTCCAATTCATTAATGTAATGTAGGCATGTATTCCGAATATAGTCATACGTGCTTATGGAAAAGAACTTGCATGACATCTTTTGTCCTACCCTCCCATGGCAGCGGGGTCCTACTGGAAACTAAGGGATATTAAGGCCTCCTTTTAATAGAGTACCGGGCCAAAGCATTAACACATAGTGAATACATGAACTCCTCAAACTATGGTCATCACCGGGAGTGGTCCCGATTATTGTCACTTCGGGGTTGCCGGATCATAACACATAGTAGGTGACTATAGACTTGCAAGATAGGATCAAGAACTCACATATATTCATGAAAACATAATAGGTTCAGATCTGAAATCATGGCACTCGTGCCCTAGTGACAAGCATTAAGCATAACAAAGTCATAGCAACATCAATCTCAGAACATAGTGGATACTAGGGATCAAACCCTAACAAAATTAACTCGATTACATGATAAATCTCATCCAACCCATCACCGTCCAGCAAGCCTACGATGAAATTACTCACGCACGGCGGTGAGCATCATGAAATTGGTGATGGAGGATGGTTGATGATGACGACGGCGACGGATTCCCCTCTCCTGAGCCCCGAACGGACTCCAGATCAGCCCTCCCGAGAGAGATTAGGGCTTGGCAGCTGAGGGAGTCCTGGACTAAGGGGTCCTCGGGCATCCGGCCTGTTATTCATTGGGCCGGACTGATGGGCTGTGAAGATACGAAGGCGGAAGACTATACCTGTGTTCGGATTGGACTTTCCTTGGCGTGGAAGGCAAGCTAGGCGACCAGCTGTGAAGATTCCTTCTTATGTAACCGACTCCATGTAACCCTAGATCTCTCTGGTGTCTATTAAACCGGAGAGCATAGTCCGGATAGGGGACATTCATTACCGTATTCACATAGGCTAGGCTCCTAGGGTTTAGCCATTACGATCTCGTGGTAGATCAACTCTTGTAACACTCATATTCATCAAGATCAATCAAGCAGGAAGTAGGGTATTACCTCCATAGAGAGGGCCCGCACCTGGGTAAACATCGTGTCCCCCGTCTCCTGTTACCATCGATCCTAGACGCATAGTTCGGGACCCCCTACCCGAGATCCGCCGGCTTTGACACCGACATTGGTGCTTTCATTGAGAGTTCCACTGTGCCGTCGACAAAAGGTTTGATGGCCCCTTCAATCGTCGATGTTGACGTTTTCCATGGAGAAACCTTTCTCCCCAGACAGATCTTCGTGTTGGGCGGCTTTGTACTGCGGCCAACTCGCTTGGCCATCTGGAGCAGATCGACAGCTACGCCCCTGGCCATCAGGTCAGATTCGGAAGCTTGAACTACGTTGCGGACATCCGTGGAGACTTGATCTTCGATGGATTCGAGACCGCGGCAATCGCTCCCCGCCGCCCCGATGGACATGGCTTAAACCTGTCATCGGGCCGCATCCAGGAGATAGCTCCTACAACAACTCTAGCCTTAGATCCAGAGCAGATCAAGTCGTCCCAGGATGGGAAGCTCAACCCCATCACGGGGGCTACCGATTCCGCAGCGTTGGAGCCACACACAGATTCTACTGCGTATGATATCCGCATCAGCGGAACCCCGGACTCGTCCCCGGTGACAGGTTCCGAACCCTGCGAGTCTGCAGATACCGAACTCGATCGTTTATGCATCTTCAAGTTCAACACCGCAGACGTATTCCAACACTCGCCCATGGGCAATGTACTAAACTCACTAAAAAACCTATCTCTGGTAGGCGACTCGCCACCGAACTATGTTCGGTTCGAACTTACGGCTGATGATGGAGAATTTTGCTTCCCACCCGCCACCCACTTCATAGCCATTGTCGAAGACCCAACCAACACTCTTGACCTCGGCCTCGAAGACATCGACGGTACATACGACGATGAGGGGCAAGGCCAGAACTCACTACCCGCTAGACGCGGGATGGCCACTTCATGGTATGACGTGTGTATGATAGACACACCCAACGACGCTGTCGACGATGACAAGGAGGACCCAGTTGAGGATAAACCTCCTGGTACATAGTCCGAACACCAGCGCGCCCTGCGCTGCTCCAAGTCACGACGCTCAAGAGAAAATAATACTAGCACCGGAGAAGACAACACTCCGGACGATGAAGACCGTGTTGAGGTAGGATCCGAACAGGAGGAACAGGAAGGCGGGCAAAACAGCCCTGATGAACAGGCAACATATGGAGACTCAGAGGATAGCAATTATCTCCCACTCTCCGAGGAAGAGGAGATCCTCAACAACGAGGATTTTATCGTGCCTAAGGAACCCCTCGAACAGGAGCGCTTTAAATGCCAGCTCATAGCCACTGCAAGGAGCTTGATAAAGAAGCAGCTGCAGCTTCAAGCGAGCCAAGATTTGCTCAATGATAGATGGACCGAGGTCTTGGACGCCGAATAATACGGACTTATCGGCCCTGACAAGAGCCACCCCAAAAGCAGGTGGCCCTCTCAATACGATGGCTAGGCGTTGGAGCCCACACCACCATCAAATAAGGCTGTAGGCCGACCACAGTTCGGTCCGGATAAAGCAGCAGCCCAAGCAGAGCACCCTACCAACCCATTCGGCCGTCAAAACAAGAACAAAATAGCTCGGGGGAACACTCGCGACATCCAACAGGACCTGGAGGGTACAATAGGACACACGAAGTCAATACACAGATCGCGGGGACATGCCCCGACCGGCGATGATGGTCACCTATTCGGACACAACAGAGACGACCACGCCCGGTTCAAACTCCATAAACGGAGTCCGCCGGAGGTGCTTCATAGTGTGGCTCAACATAGAGGAGCCGCACACCCTCCCTGCTTCACTGACGAGGTAATGGAGCATGAATTTCCAGACGGGTTTAAACCCATTAACATTGAATCATACGATGAAACAACAGATCCCGCGGTATGGATTGAGGATTACCTCCTCCATATCCACATGGCTCACGGAGACGACCTTCATGCCATTAAATACATACCTCTCAAGCTTAAAGGGCCAGCTCAGTACTGGCTAAACAGTTTGCCAGGAGATTCTATTGGCAGTTGGGAAGATTTGGAAGACGCCTTTTGAGACAACTTCCAAGGAACATATGTCCGGCCACTAGATGCCGATGACTTAAGTCATATTGTCCAGAAGCCCGCCGAGTCAGCCAGGGAGCTCTGGACTAGATTCTTAGTCAAACAGAACCAAATTGTCGACTGTCCGGACGCAGAAGCCCTCGCAGCCTTCAAACATGGCGTCCGGGATGAATGGCTAGTGCGTCACCTCGGCCAGGAAGGACCCAAATCCATGACAGCCCTTACCGCTCTAATGACTCGCTTTTGTGTGGGAGAAGACAACTGGCTCGCTCGTAAAAGCAACAATGCCAGCGACCCGGGCACTTCCGAAATTCGAGACGGCAACGGTAAGCCACGACGAACCGAACACAACAGTCGCAATAATACTGAAAGAAGCCACTAAAGGCAAACCAGGATGGATCATCCACCCTTGGCAGAATATTGGACCGACCTTGTCAGATTCATGGGCACCATGATAAGCCAGCTAACCATACCAACAGAAACTGTTGGGTCCTCAAGCAGGCAGGCAAGCTTAACACCGATAGCAAGGGGAGGAGGCCACCAGGCAATAAAGACGATGGAGCGGCTCGCCAGCCAAACATCAGGGGCCAAAAGCAGTTTCCCTCCGAAGTTCGACCACTCCCAGAACGGAAATAGCAGTTCGGCTTCCGCCACCCACCTACCATACCGGCAAGATTTACACCACGCGTACATCACTACGCACTCAAGATACCATGGGCATCGGCGGAAGCACAATATGGACAACCCTGCAAGAATCCCCATAACGTTTTTATTCGTTTTTCTTATTTTTCTGTATCAGTTCTTAAGAACAGGTGACCAACATGACATCATCTACAACGGACTCTATCAGAGTTCGGATTCGTACACTCACCTAAGGGGCTACTTCCGTTAAGGATTCCCCTCCCCGAGGACGGGTGGCGCAGACGTGCGACAGGAGGTCCAAAATAAATTTTTGTAGACCGCACTCTTTATTCCGAGCCTGTACTATGCCCTTTTTCCTCTGTTCCCAACCCCGAGCATGTCAAATAGCCGGGCTCGTTGTAAACCTCGCCCGAACTGATCTTTCATACTCTTTCAACAATGAGTACGGCCTCAACGACTGCGTTACAGATGCACCTTGGCATACCCTGCCAGGGACTCGGTATGGGAACGAAAGAGTTGCCAGCAAAAGTTCGAACAACTCTATAACATACTTCGACGTCGCAAGTTTGGCCTTATATGCATCAGCTCCGAATCATTGTCTTAGGTCAATAGTTGGGTTGCCCGGCTCCTGTGCTTGCTACCCTACGTTCCACTCTATCGTCTAGGGTGTTAAAGGGAGAACTACTACGATTGTGCCCTGGTCTAAACCGGACGAACACCTCAGTAGAGAAAGCCGAAAACTAACTGTCATGATGCGGCGAGAGCTGATCAACCACTTAACGACTTCTTGGAATCCTTAGCGATTCTCCGTGTCACACGAGGGATCTTTTTTAGATCAAATATGCAAGGCATTATACGCCACATACATACCAGGGGCTATGTCGTAGCCCCACCATAAAACTCCTATGGCTAAGTGAAAGTGTTAACGCCTTATAGTCCGATTGCCTGGTTCGCTGCATTATCACCTCCTTTACAGACCAAGACGTTGGATAAAGAGTGATTAAATGCTTTTCCGAACACCCCCGTACTTCCTACGAGGGGACTGAAGCCGACGATTGGAAAACTTTCATATTATATCAAAACGGCCGCACAGGAGGAATTCAAGCTTTGGAGCAAAAATATAAAATAGGTCAATTATAAAATTGTCTTTTACAATTCTAATACACCTCACTCGAACATTATGTTCTTCGAGCATTGACCCTCTATCAGGCGGGCGGCTTCCAGGACGTCTTAAAAATAATGCTCCGGCTCATTACGGTCCTTGCCCTTGGGCGGACTCTTTGCCGCAACATCGACGGCCTTCATCTTCCCCCAGAACATATCGACTCGGGCAAAGGCCATCTGTGCACTCTCAATGCATGCCGACCACTTCGTAGCATCGATACGCAACACCGCATCAACAAGACGCCGCACCAGGCCAAAATAGGTCTTGGGAACAGGCTCACTCGGACACAACCGGATTATGATGTTCTTCATGGCGTCGCCGGATATCCTATGAAGCTTGGTCCACTGGGACATCTATTCATTTAGCAACAGAGGGCGCTTTGATGCGCCAAATTGTGACCAGAAAAGCTTCTCCGTTGCATACCCCTCTTGCGCTTGGTAAAATTGCGCCGCATTGGAAGAACTCTTCGACAAGTCCAAAAATTCAGCCGGAGAACTCCAGACCTGGTTTAGCTGAGCATAGTCCGGACCGCCAAACTTAGTCTGAAGCAAAAAGGGCTTACCGGCCGCTATCTCCTTAGCCTGTCGAATTTCTTCATGAGCTGCCCTAGATTCAGAGTGAGCTTCACTCGCCTCTCGTACGGCCTTGTCAAGTTCAGCTATTTTGGCTTTATTCTCCTTCTCAAGGAATTCACAGCGGCTGGCAGTATTCTTCAATTCAAGCGCCAGTGCGGATATTTTCTCCTCACTTTGGCGCCGAGCTGCTTGTTCAGCTTTTAGACCAGCCGATGCCTTCTCGGCAGTCGCATAACTACATCGGGCCTGCTACTTGGCCCGGGCTAGCTCCGCCCGAAGAGCTTCAACGGCGGCAGCACCATCTGCAATCATGCACATTTCATATAAAACCCTTTTCGGCGTCAGGCCTACATTACAAGAACATCGGTGTAAGGAATGCTCGAAATATATACCTTGCGAGTCGTCAAGACGCCTGTTGATCAATGCAATGTCATCTTCTGCAATATCCAGCTTTCGCTGCAGTTCGACCACTTCCGTATTTCAGGTAGCCGCAGGAGGGGAGGCAACATGTATTCCAAGTTAAATCAAGGTTAGTAACTGAGCATATCTTTTTGATCCTCCGATGGCTTCCTTCGGAAGGCAATCCGAGTCTCAGGGGCTACTGCATATACAACAGGTGCATTCTGTCAATATTATTCAATTGGCAAAACTACATCACAAACCTCAAAACCTCTTAGAAGGCTAGAGAAGGCCTCGTTCAATCTGCTTTTCGCGGATAGAACCTTTTCGACCACCGTAATCATCAAGGCACGGTGCTTCTCTGAAATGGACGCTCGCCGCAGCATGTCTGTCAGCATTTCCGGCGCTCCGAGGTCTTCGGAAACTGCCGCCGGAGTATGGCATTCCTTTGAAGGAATCTGCTTACTCTCCCCCAGAATCGTCTCCGGCTGTAAACCGGATGGTTCGAGGCCGTCATTCTTGATTCCCGTACCCTGGGTGATAGAGGCACCACCTTCGGGTAACGCCTTCTTCGCTTCCTACACTGCTTGACGATTGGGAGGAGCCCTTCGGGATGCTACCTCGGTATCATCCCCCCTGTTGGGTGAAGAGGCCGGAGATGGCGTGTCACTCTCCATCATCTCCGGAAGAAGGTCTCCCGAGGAGGAAAACGATTGAGAAACACCAGGCGTTAACCTACGTGGGTGTGCATATGTTGGACGATTACTTCACTAATGGGAAAAGAATGAGGTACATTTAAAGTGCCCCAGCCTCACTTACGGTTTGGCCAGAGGTTCGTACTCGCCAGAAAGCCTTACGGCAGCATCGCTCGCCTGGACCAAACTGCCCGACGATGGCATTTTTCCTCTCTTGGAATGCTTCCCCTCCTGATCTTCGGAAGCATCCCTCTTTTTGCGATGAAGAGCTTCCTCCGCACCTTTGCCCTTGGGCAAAAGAGTTTCGGTTTCCCCGAACACAACGTCTAATTCGTCCTTAGGGCGGGTATCACCTTCGGGCTCCCCTCTCTTGCCCCCCTCTGCAGACACCTGGTATGGTGTGGGAATCTGCATTCTCATCCGCAGGGCGGTCGCAGAGTCTTCGGGAAGGGGCGTCGGACACCAGATTAACACCGCTCTCTTTATCCAGTCATGTATAGGGACGGATTGTTCAGTATCTTGTCAAGAGATGCTTGAATGGAAGGTGTTCAGAGTTTGAGTACTTACCGTAGTGTCCGGATGATTGCAGTCAAGGCCGACATCTTCGGTGGTGTCCGACCATTGCTCTCGTTCCCCGAAATATAATTTCCACATTCCTTCGTGCGTGGTGCCGAAGAAGTGCTGAAGAGGCCGCCGCCCTTCTGGATTAAACTCCCACATACGGAGAGGCCGCCGCTGACATGGCAGGGTCCGGCGGACTAGCATTACTTGAATGGCGTTCACAAGACCGATGCCCTTCTCGGTAAGGCTTCGGATGCGACCTTGCAGAGTCTGCACTTCATTGACGGATCCCCAGTCCAGTCCCTTATTGATCCATGAAGCAAGCTGAATTGGAGGGCCGGCGGAACGCAGGCGTAGCCGCCTGATGACCCACAAGTATAGGGGATCTATCGTAGTCCTTTCGATAAGTAAGAGTTTCAAACCCAACGAGGAGCAGAAGGAAATGATAAGTGGTTTTCAGCAACGTATTCTCTGCAAGTACTGAAATAAGTGGTAACAGATAGTTTGGTAAATTGTAACGAGTAACAAGTAACAAGAGTAAATAAGGTGCAGCAAAGTGGCCCAATCCTTTTTGTAGCAAAGGACAAGCCGGAACAAACTCTTATAATAGGAAAAGCGCTCCCGAGGACACATGGGAATATCGTCAAGCTAGTTTTCATCATGTTCATATGATTCGCGTTCGATACTTCGATAATTTGATATGTGGGTGGACCGGTGCTTGGGTGCTGTTCTTACTTGAACAAGCATCCCACTTATGATTAACCTCTATTGCAAGCATCCGCAACTACAACAAAAGTATTAAGGTAAACCTAACCATAGCATGAAACAAGTGGATCCAAATCAGCCCCTTACGAAGCAACACATAAAATAGGGTTTAAGCTTCTGTCACTCTAGCAAACCATCATCTACTTATTACTTCCCAATGCCTTCCTCTAGGACCAAATAATGGTGAAGTGTTATGTAGTCGACGTTCACATAACACCACTAGAGGCTAGACAACATACATCTTATCAAAATATCAAACGAATACCAAATTCACATGACTACTAATAGCAAGACTTCTTCCTTGTCCTCTGGAACAAACGTAACTACTCACAAAGCATATTCATGTTCATAATCAGAGGGGTAATAATATGCATATAGGATCTGAACATATGATCTTCCACCAAATAAACCAACTAGCATCAACTACAAGGAGTAATCAACACTACTAGCAACCTACTAGCACCAATCCCGGACTTTGGGACAAGAATTGGATACAAGAGATGAACTAGGGTTTGGAGATTAGATGGTGCTGGTGAAGATGTTGATGGAGATTGCCCTCTCCCGATGAGAGGAGCATTGGTGATGACGATGGTGATGATCTCCCCCTCCCGGAGGGAAGTATCCCCGGCAGAACAGCTCTGCCGGAGCTCTAGATTGGTTCCGCCTCGGTTCCGCCTCATGGCGGCGGAGTCTCGTCCCGAAAGGTTGCTTCTTATTTTTTTATCATCGAAATACTTCATATAGCAGAAGATGGACGTCGGAGACCCACCAGGGGGCCCACGAGGTAGGGGGGCGCGCCCCCCACCCTCATGAGCAGGGTGTGGGCCTCCTGGACTTCATCTTTGGCGAGGATTTTTCTTTATTTATTTTAAGATATTCCGTGGAGTTTCAGGACTTTTGGAGTTGCACAGAATAGGTCTCTAATATTTGCTCCTTTTCCAGCCCAGAATTCCAGCTGCCGGCATTCTCCCTCTTTATGTAAACCTTGTAAAATACGAGAGAATAGCCATAAGTATTGTGACATAAAGTGAAATAACAGCCCATAATGCAATAAATATCAATATAAAAACATGATGCAAGATGGACGTATCAACTCCCCCAAGCTTAGACCTCGCTTGTCCTCAAGCGAAAAGCCGATAACAATAAATATGTCCTCATGTTTAGAGGTAGAGGCGTCGATAAAAATAAAATACAGACATGAAGGCATCATGATTATTCTCATAACAGCAATGTATATATATATTTTGTCATATGATTACTTATGTTCAAGCGTTGATCTATTCACAATGCAAAAGTATGAATCATAAATCTTATTGGGCTCCAACAAACTATAATCTCAGTCATTGAAGCAATTGCAATTGATCATAATATCGGAAAGAGTCTATGTCAGAGCTTAAAAGCAAGTCCACATACTCAACTATCATCTAGTCCTTCATAATTGCTAACACTCACACAATACTTGTGGTTACGGAGTTTTAATCGGACACAGAGAAAGATAGGGGCTTATAATTTTGCCCCACAACCTTTTACCTCAAGGGTAATGTCAACAATAATGGTTCATGCTCCCCCACATCCAATTATATATATATATATATATATATATATATATATATATATATCATGTTCTTTCCAACATGCTAAGCTTGCCAAAGGATAAAATGAAAAATAAAAGGTGAAGATCACCATGACTCTTGCTAAAGGTAGAAGATGATAATAAAGGATAGGCCCTTCACAGAGGGAAGCAGAGGTTGCCATGCGCTTTTATGGTTGGATGCACAAAATCTCAATGCGAAAGAACGTCACTTTATATTGCCCCTTGTGATGTGAACCTTTATTATGTAGTCCGTCGCTTTTATTACTTCCACATCACAAGATCGTATAAAGCTTATTTCTCCCACACCAATCAATCATACATATTTAGAGCAATTTTTATTGCTTTGCACCAATGACAACTTACTTGAAGGATCTTACTCAATCCATAGGTAGATATGGTGGACTCTCATGGAAAAACTGGTTTTAAGGGTATTTGGAAGCACAAGTAGTATCTCTACTTGGTGCTGAGAATTTTGGCTAGCATGAGCGGGAAAGGCAAGCTCAACAAGTTAGAGGATCCATGACAACATACTTTATCTCAGATATAAGAAAGACATAACTCATTATGTTGTCTTCCTTGTCCAACATCAACTCTTTAGCATGTCATATTTTAATGAGTGCTTCCAATAATAAAAGATGTCAATGATAATATATCTATATGTGAAACCTCTCTTTCCTTATTACTTCCTATTAATTGCAACAATGACCAAAGCTATGTCTGCCAACTCCCAACAACTTTTAATCATCATACTCTTTCTATGTGAAGTCATTACTCTCAATAAGATCAATATGAACTTTTTGTTTCTTTTTATTCTTTTTCTCTTTTTCTTTTATTCACTCAAGATCATGGCAAAATAATCAGGCCCTTGACTCAACACTAATCTTTATTATATATAGCTCACGGACTCGATTACAAAGAGAGATGATAAAGCAAAACTCAAAACTAGATCATGCCATAAACTTTATTCTACTAGATCAAGATACTACTAATAGGATCGAACTAAGAAAAACGGTAAAGATAGGAGATGTGATTGTGATACGATACCGGGGCACCTCCCCCAAGCTTGGCAGTTGCCAAGGGGAGTGCCCATACCCATGTGATTATATCTCCTTGGTTGGTGAAGAAGGTGGTGAAGGATAATCGCACATCGAACGTAAGAGGTCCTCCAGCTTGCGGATAATGCCTTTGAGTGCGACAATATGATCCTTCAACAAAATATTTTCTTGTGTGATATACTTGTTCTGTATACGAGCCAACTCAATCATCTTGAAAGCTTCGATCTCAGTGGGGGTAAGAAGTTATGATCAAGTTGAAGGATGTCTTTTGCTGCTGGAGCTTGATCCTCCATGGCCTTCTTGATCCTTTCATCCTTGTTGGCCTTTGTGGGTTCTTCCCTCTTCAGATCTATCCTCATTAGCCAAGCATCGTTGTCGCCATTGTTGGAGGAGGGGGACGACATGATGCCTGGCCTGGAAAACCCTGACAGAAAACAGCTCGAAACAAGAACAGAGGAAATTTGCGTGATACGGGAGTCAAAGCCTTCGGGAGGATATATAATGAATTTTTACCGACCAAAATACGTATCGTGCAAGAAAACGGAGTCCGGAGGGCACACGAGGTGCTCACAAGGTAGGGGCGCGCGCCCCGAGGGGTAGGGCGCGCCCACCACCCTCGTGGGGCCCTCATGTCCTTCCCGGACTGCTACTTATTTTTCTATTTTTCTAAATATTCCAAAACGGAGAAATATTGCCTTAGAAATTGTTTTGGAGTCGGTTTAATTACCATACCACATACCTATTCCTTTTCGGGGTCTGAAACGTTCTGGAAAGTGTCTCTTATGTATTCCTCCGGGGTTACGGTTTCAATAATATTGGTTTCAACATTTATAGAATTACCTGAGATATAATGTTTGATTCTTTGACCCTTTACCACCTTCGGATTTGTGCCTTCGAAGTTGTTGAGTTTTATGGCACCGGAACGATAGACCTCCTCGATAACATAGGGGCCTTCCCATTTAGAGAAAAGTTTTCCTGCAAAAAATCTTAAACGAGAGTTGTATAGCAATACGTAATCACCTACATTAAACTCACGCTTTTGTATCCTTTTGTCATGCCATCTTTAAACTTTTTCTTTAAACAACTTGGAATTTTCATAAGCTTGGGTTCTCCATTCATCAAGTGAGCTAATATCAAATAACCTCTTCTCACCAGCAAGTTGGAAATCATAGTTGAGCTCTTTAATAGCCCAATATGCCTTATGTTCTAGTTCGAGAGGTAAGTGACATGCTTTTCCATATACCATTTTATATGGAGACATACCCATAGGATTTTTGTATGCAATTCTATATGCCCATAATGCATCATCAAGTTTCTTGGACCAATTCTTTCTAGATCTATTAACAGTCTTTTGCAAAATTAATTTGAGCTCTCTATTGCTCAATTCCACTTGACCACTAGACTGTGGATGATAAGGAGATGCAATTCTATGATTAACATCATATTTAGCAAGCATTTTACGGAAAGCACCATGAATAAAGTGTGAACCACCATCAGTCATTAAATATCTAGGGACTCCAAACCTTGGAAAAATAACTTCTTTAAGCATTTTAATAGAAGTGTTATGATCAGCACTACTAGTTGGAATAGCTTCTACCCACTTAGTAACGTAATCAACAACAACTAGAATATGTGTGTATCCATTAGAGGCAGGAAAAGGTCCCATATAATCAAAGCCCCAGACATCAAACGGTTCAATAAAAAGAGAATAATTCATAGGCATTTCTTGACGTCTACTAATATTACCAATTCTTTGACATTCATCACAAGACAAGACAAACTTACGGGCATCCTTGAAAAGAGTAGGCCAATAAAAACCGGATTGCAATACCTTATGTGCAGATTTGTCTCCAGCGTGGCGTCCTCCATAAGCTTCGGAGTGACACTTGCATAGGATCTATTCCTATTCATGCTCAGGTACACAACGTCTAATAACACCATCTACTCCTTCTTTATAAAGATGTGGGTCATCCCAAAATTAATGTCTCAAATCATAGAAGAACTTTTTCTTTTGTTGGTATGTGAAGCTAGGTGGTATAAACTTAGCAACAATATAATTAGCATAATCAGCATACCAAGGAGTACTACGAGAAGTACTTATAACATTTAATTGTTCACCAGGAAAGCTATCATTAATAGGTAGTGGGTTATCAAGAACATTTTCTAACCTAGATAAGTTCTCTGCAACGGGGTTCTCAGCTCCTTTTCTATCAACAATATGCAAATCAAATTCTTGTAGCAGGAGAACCCACCTAATTAGCCTAGGTTTAGCATCTTTCTTTTCCATAAGATATTTAATAGCAGCATGATCAGTGTGAATAGTTACTTTAGAATCAACAATATAAGGTCTGAACTTATCACAAGCAAATACAACTGCTAAAAGTTCTTTTTCAGTAGTGGCATAATTTCTTTGAGCATTGTCTAGAGTCTTACTAGCATAATGGATAACATTTAATTTCTTATCAACTCTTTGCCCTAGAACAGCACCTATAGCATAATCACTAGCATCACACATAATTTCAAAGGGTAAATTCCAATCAGGTGGCTGAACAACAGGTGCAGAGACTAATGCTTCCTTAAGTGTTTCAAATGCTTCTACACAATCATCATCAAAGACAAATGGTATATCTTTTTGCAATAAATTAGTCAGAGGCCGAGAAATTCTTGAGAAGTCCTTAATGAACCTCCTGTAAAATCCGGCGTGACCAAGGAAACTTCTTATACCTTTTATGTCCTTAGGACATGGCATCTTTCAATAGCATCAACTTTGGCTTTATCAACTTCAATACCTCTTTCGGAAACTTTGTGCCCCAAAACAATACCTTCATTAACCATAAATTGGCACTTTTCCCAATTCAAGACAAGATTAGTTTCTTCACATCTCTGCAAAACTCGATCTAGATTGCTCAAGCAATCATCAAAAGAGGAACCATAGACGGAAAAGTCGTCTATGAAGACCTCACAAATCTTTTCACAAAAGTCAGAGAATATAGCCATCATGCATCTTTGAAAGGTAGCAGGTGCATTACATAAACCAAAAGGCATACGTCTATAAGCAAAAGTACCAAAAGGGCATATAAAGTTGTCTTTGATTGATCTCTAGCCGACACAGGTATTTGTGAGAAACCAGAATAACCATCTAGAAAGCAGTAATGTGTATGTTTGCATAATCTTTCTAGCATTTGATCAATAAAAGGTAAGGGGAAATGATCTTTCTTAGTAGCTTCATTTAATTTTTGGAAATCAATTACCATCCTATAACCTGTAATAATTCTTTGTGGAATCAATTCATCTTTATCATTAGGAACAACAGTAATACCTTCCTTCTTAGGGATACAATGGACAGGACTTACCCATTGACTATCAGCAACGGGATAAATTATACCGGCCTCCAGAAGCTTGAGTATTTCTTTTCTTACCACTTCTTTCATTCTAGGATTCAGACATCGTTGAGGATCACGAACTAGTTTGGCATCCGCTTCCAAATTTATTTTATGTTGACATAGAGTGGGACTAATGCCCTTAAGATCATCAAGAGTGTATCCAATAGCAGCACGATGCTTCTTCAGAGTTTTCAATAATCTTTCTTCTTCATGCTTTTAAAGGTTAGCACTAATAATAACAGGATATATCCTCTTTTCATCAAGATAAGCATATTTAAGATTACCAGGCAACGGTTTAAGCTCAAACACGGGATCACCCTTGGGTGGGGGAGGATCCCCTAAAATTTCAACATGCAAATTGTGTTGCAGAATAGGTTCCTGTTTAAACAATACATCATCTATTTCCCCTCTTTCATTCATGAACATATCATTTTCATGTTCTAGCAAATAGTGTTCTAAAGGATCACTAGGTGGTACGACAATAGAAGCAAGACCAATAATTTCATCCTTACTAGGAAATTCTTCCTCACGATTTTGTTTACTAAATTTAAAGAAATTAAACTCATGAACCATATCATCCAAGCCAATAGTAACAACATTCTTTACACAATCTATCCTAGCATTAACAGTGTTCAAGAAGGGTCTACCAAATATAATGGGACAAAAGCTATCTTGTGGAGAAGTAAGAACAAGAAAATCAGCGGGATATTTAGTTTTCCCACACAAGACTTCAACATCTCTAACAATCCCAATTGGTGAAATAGTATCTCTATTAGCAAGTTTAATATTAACATCAATATCTTCTATCTCAGCAGGTGCAATTTCATTCTTAATTTCTTCGTACAAGTCATAAGGTATAACACTAGCACTAGCACCCATATCACATTAGCCATGATAACAGTGATCTCCTATTTTAACAGAAATAACAGGCACGCCTATCACAGGTCTATGTTTATATTTATCACACGGTTTAGCAATTCTAGCAGTTTCACCTTCGAACTGAATAACATGCCCATCAATATTATCAGACAAGAGATCTTTAATAATAGCAATATTAGGTTCTACTTTAACTTGCTCAGGGGGTACATAAGTTCTGATATTGCTTTTACGAACAACAGTTGAAGCTTTAGCATGATCCTTTACTCTAACAGGGAAAGGTGGTTTTTCAACATAAGCAGTAGGAACAATAGGATCATTATAAGTGACAGTCTTTTCTTCAACTTTAATAGGTGCAACTACTTTTACTTCTATGGGAGGATGATATTTAAACCACTTCTCTTTAGGGAGATCGACATAAGTAGCAAAGATTCACAGAAGGAAGCTACTATCTCAGAGTCAAGTCCATATTTAGTGCTAAACTTACGGAAAATATCGGTATCCATAAAAGATTTAACACAATCAAACTTAGGTGTCATACCTGACTCCTTACCTTCGTCAAGGTCCCAATCTTCAGAGTTGCATTTAACTCTATCCAATAAATTCCATCTGAATTCAATAGTATTCATCATAAAAGAGCCAGCACAAGAAGTATCGAGCATGGTGCGATTGTTTTCAGAAAGCCGAGCATAATAACTTTGCATAATTATTTCTCTCGAGAGCTCATGATTGGGGCATCAATATAACATTGATTTAAGCCTCCCCCAAGCTTGAGCGATGCTTTCTCCTTCGCGAGGCCAGAAATTATATATATAATTGCGATCACGATGAACAAGATGCATAGGGTAATACTTTTGATGAAATTCCAGTTTCAATCTTTTATAGTCCCACGATCTCGTATCACACAGCCTATACCATATCAATGCGTATTCCTTCAAAGATAAAGGGAAGACCTTCTTCTTAGCAACATCATCGGGTACACCTGCAATCTTAAATAATCCACAAACTTCATCCACATATAATAAGTGCTCATCAGGATGCTTTGTCCCATCTCCTGTAAAAGGATTAGCTAGCAGTTTTTCCATTATACCCGAAGGAAATATGAAAGAAGTTTCATCTTCAATAGATTCAGTAGGTTGAGGAGCAACTCTTTGCTCTACCGGACAGGGTGAAGATACCCCGAACAAGCCCCTCAGAGAATTACTTTCCATAGTAACAAGTGACAGTAAATTTTAGCACACTATATAATTTTTTCCTTACCAAATTCCACCTACCAAAGGCGCTACACTCCCCAGCAACGGCGCCAGAAAAGAGTCTTGATGACCCACAAGTATAGGGGATTTATCGTAGTCCTTTCAATAAGTAAGAGTATCAAACCCAACGAGGAGAAGAAGGAAATGATAAGCGGTTTTCAGCAAGGTATTCTCTGCAAGTATGGAAATAAGTGGTAACAGATAGTTTTGTGATAAGGTAAATTGTAACGAGCAACAAGTAAGAAGAGTAAATAAGGTGCAGCAAAGTGGCCCAATCCTTTTTGTAGCAAAGGACAAGCCGGAACAAACTCTTATAATAGGAAAAGCGCTCCCGAGGACACATGGGAATATCGTCAAGCTAGTTTTCATCACGTTCATATGATTTGCGTTCGATACTTTGATAATTTGATATGTGGGTGGACCGGTGCTTGGGTGCTGTTCTTACTTGAACAAGCATCCCACTTATGATTAACCTCTATTGCCAGCATCCGCAACTACAACAAAAGTATTAAGGTAAACCTAACCAGAGCATGAAACAAGTGTATCCAAATCAGCCCCTTACGAAGCAACACATAAACTAGGGTTTAAGCTTCTGTCACTCTAGCAACCCATCATCTACTTATTACTTCCCAATGCCTTCCTCTAGGACCAAATAATGGTGAAGTGTTAAGTAGTCGACGTTCACATAACACCACTAGAGGCTAAACAACATACATCTTATCAAAATATCAAACGAATACCAAATTCACATGACTACTAATAGCAAGACTTCTCCCTTGTCCTCAGGAACAAACGTAACTACTCACAAAGCATATTCATGTTCATAATCAGAGGGGTAATAATATGCATATAGGATCTGAACATATGATCTTCCACCAAATAAACCAACTAGCATCAACTACAAGGAGTAATCAACACTACTAGCAACCTACTAGCACCAATCCTGAACTTTGGGACAAGAATTGGATACAAGAGATGAACTAGGGTTTGGAGATGAGATGGTGTTGGTGAAGATGTTGATGGAGATTGCCCTCTCCCGATGAGAGGAGCGTTGGTGATGACGATGGTGATGATTTCCCCCTCCCGGAGGGAAGTATCCCCGGCAGAACAGCTCTGCCGGAGCTCTAGATTGGTTCCGCCTCGGTTCCGCCTCGTGGCGGCGGAATCTCGTCCCGAAAGGTTGCTTCTTATTTTTTTCTCATCGAAAGACTTCATATAGCAGAAGATGGATGTCGGAGACCCACCAGGGGGCCCACGAGGTAGGGGGGCACGCCCTAGTAGGGGGGGGGGGGCGCCCCCCACCCTCGTGAGCAGGGTGTGGGCCCCCTGGACTTCATCTTTGGCGAGGATTTTTCTTTATTTATTTTAAGATATTCCGTGGAGTTTCAGGACTTTTGGAGTTGCACAGAATAGGACTCTAATATTTGCTCCTTTTCCAGCCCAGAACTCCAGCTGCCGGCATTCTCCCTCTTTATGTAAACCTTGTAAAATAAGAGAGAATAGCCATAAGTATTGTGACATAAAGTGAAATAACAGCCCATAATGAAATAAATATCTATATAAAAGCATGATGCAAGATGGACGTATCACCGCCCACTTGGAGCCCCGCGGCTTGTTGATATAAAACCACCCCTGCTGCCATAGGTTGGAAGACTTGGCGAAAGATCCTTCAAACCAAACCGCGTTGGCAAGCTTGCCTATTGTGACGGTGCCACACTCTGCCTGCTCCTCCTCTGTCACCTGCGGCCTCACGTCAAAGGCCTTGAGCCACAAATCAAAGTGCAGAGGAGTCCAGAGGAAGGCCTCACACATGACGATAAATGTCAAGATGAGGATAATAGAATCTAGGGCCAGCTCATGAAAGTCTAGCCCATAGTAGAACATGAGCCCCCGGACGAAGGAGTTAAGCATGAACCCTAACCCATGGAGGAAGTGGGACACAAACACTACCCTCTCGCCGGATTTGGGGGTAGGAACGACCTGCCCATGTGCAGGAAGCCGATGAAGGATTTCCGGGGTCAGATACCTCGCTGCACGGAGGTTCGCAATATCCTCCTCTGTGATAGAAGAAGCCACCCACCGGCCTTGACGGTTGGATCCGGACATGATTAGGGCTGGTGGCGATGGGAACCCGAGGGTTGGAACTTGGGGTGGCTAGGGTTGAGGAAGAAGCAAGCGCAAAGGAAGACGACGAGTCTGGGACCCTATATAAAGACCCCAAATACTAAGCGTATCCACTTGGGTCTCGAAACTTACCTATCTCCAGAGAGTTGTACCCAGGGACGGTTGGGTTACCCATGCCTGCATTAATGAAAATCTCGTGAATAAGGGAACACGATATCTGCCTTGGCAAGACGCGCCAGTGAAACCGCGTCCCGAGACGTGGGGCGATGTGCCAGCCAACGGTTGGAAATAGTAACCGGGAAGGCGTGATGCGATGTCATAAACAGTTATCAACAAATTAGACTCGTGGAATATTGTATTTTCTGCAATTATATACACAGGTCCGGATATATCTACTACATCCGAAGACTATCCCGGAGTTCGGAAGGAGGGAACCCGCCTTGCAATGCCGAAGACAATCTGCGCGTTGGACTCCTCGTCATTGAAGCCAGGTTCAGGGGCTACTGAGGGAGTCCTGGACTAAGGGGTCCTCGGGCGTCCGGCCTGTAATTCATTGGGCCGGACTGATGGGTTGTGAATATACGAAGGCCGAAGACTATACCCATGTCTGGATTGGACTTTCCTTGGCGTGGAAGGCAAGCTAGGTGACCAGCTGTGAAGATTCCTTCTTATGTAACCGACTCCATGTAACCCTAGATCTCTCCGGTGTCTATATAAACCGGAGAGCATAGTCCAGATAGGGGACATTCATTACCGTATTCACATAGGCTAGGTTCCTAGGGTTTAGCCATTACAATCTCATGGTAGATCAACTCTTGTAACACTCATATTCATCAAGATCAATCAAGCAGGAAGTAGGGTATTACCTCCATAGAGAGGGTCCGAACCTGGGTAAACATCGTGTCCCCGTCTCCTGTTACCATCAATCCTAGACGCATAGTTCGGGACCCCCTACCCGAGATCCGCCGTTTTTGACACCGACAGCGGCGGCTCCGTATTGGAAAACGCGATGAATCCTTCTCTCTGATTTTTTTTCTCCCCGAACGTGAATATATAGAGTTGGAGTTGAGGTCGGTGGAGCTCCAGGGGGCCTACGAGGCAGGGGGCGCGCCCAGGGGGCATGCGCACCTCCCACCCTCGTGGACAGGGTGAGGGCCCCCTGGCCTTGATTCTTTCGCCAGTATTTTTTATTATTTCCAAAAATAATCTCCGTGAAGTTTCAGATCATTTCGAGAACTTTTGTTTCTGCACAAAAATAATACCATGGCAATTCTACTGAAAACAGCGTCAGTCCGGTTAGTTCCATTCAAATCGTGCAAGTTAGAGTCCAAAACAAGGGCAAAAGTGTTTGGAAAAGTAGATACGACGGTGACGTATCAGCGTCCGTGGCTGGGACGAGCCGAGGGTGTTCGCAAAGTGGGCGTCCACGACTTTGGCAATGTTCTCATGTCCAGTGAAGATCTCATCGTTGTGATGCAGGGTAAGCATGTCATTCTGCATTGCCTGTGGCATGCATGGCGGTGGAAGAACCTAGTGTTTGCGTCTCCCTCCTTGAGGTTGATCATGCGTGATCTCTGGCGGGCAATTGTCCTCTCGAGAGAGCTTAAGCCCAACAACTTCCGTTTAAGCACTTTGCGCAGCCCATGCTCATGGTCAGAGAGAGTGCGCGAGTCCGCTGCCGCTTTGAGCCGGTAAATGATCTCATGAGCGATGAGTATTTGCACCTTAATGTTCCCTATCCACTACTGGCTCCACCTCTGAAGTTTCTTTGCTGTTGCCCGGAGTTTGCAATTAAGCACTTTGAATGGGTTCCCCGACAATATAACCGAATGCCATGCCTCTGCCACGACATCCAAAAATCCCTCAGCTTTCGGCCAAAAGGACTCAAAGCGAAACCTCTTTCCCATATAGAAAGCCGCATCTAGGTCGAGCAAGAGGGGCAGTGGTCCAACACCGCGGAGCCAAGTGCCGTAAGCAGGCACGATGGGTGCAAATCCTCCCATGAGTTCATAGTGAACACATGATCGATCTTTTCCAAGGTGGGGAGTCTCCTTTCATTGCTCCACATGTATCGTCTCCCAAGTAGGTATAGTTCTTTGAGTGCCGTAAGCAGGCACGATGGGTGCAAATCCTCCCATGAGTTCATAGTGAACACATGATCGATCTTTTCCAAGGTGGGGAGTCTCCTTTCATTGCTCCACATGTATCGTCTCCCAAGTAGGTATAGTTCTTTGAGTTCGAGCTGGTTCAGCATAGCTCTAAACCGTGCGATCATCCGACGATTGATTAGCTCATTGTTCTTGTCATCCAGGTTTGTAAGAAGGTTGAAATCTCCTGCCAACGTCCACGGTCCGGCATGCAGGTCACGTATCTCGTCAAGCTCGGAAAGGAACTCCACTTTGTCGGCATCTGATTGCGGTCCATAGACTGATACGTCTTCAACGTATCTATAATTTTTTATTGTTCCATGCTATTATATATTCAACGTATCCCTTATTTATACACTTCTATATTATTTTTGGGACTAACCTATTAACCAGTGGCCCAGCCCAAATTGCTGTTTTTTTGCTTATTTCAGTGTTTCGCAAAAAGAGAATATCAAACGGAGTCCAAACGGAATGAAACCTTCGGGAGCGTGATTTCTGGAACAAACGTGATCCAGAGGACTTGGAGTGGACGTCAAGCAACCGACGAGGAGGCCACAAGGCAGGGGGCGCGCCTACCCCCCTGGGCGCTCCCTCCACCCTCGTGGGCCCCTCGTGGCTCCACCGACCTACTTCTTCCTCCTATATACACCTACGTACCCCCAAACCATCGAGAAGCACCACGAAAACCTAATTCCACCGCCGCAACCTTCTGTACCCGTGAGATCCCATCTTGGGGCCTTTTTCGGTGCTCCGTCGGAGGGGGCATTGATCACGGAGGGCTTCTACATCAACACCATAGCCTCTCAGATGATGTGTGCGTAGTTTACTTCAGACCTTCGGGTCCATAGTTATTAGCTAGATGGCTTCTTCTCTCTCTTTGGATCTCAATACAAAGTTCTCCTCGATTCTCTTAGAGATCTATTCGATGTAATCTTCTTTTGCGGTGTGTTTGTCGAGATTCGATGAATTGTCGGTTTATGATCAAGATTATCTATGAACAATATTTGAATCTTCTCTGAATTCTTTTATGTATGATTGGTTATCTTTGCAAGTCTCTTCGAATTATCAGTTTGGTTAGGCCTACTAGATTGATCTTTCTTGCAATGGGAGAAGTGCTGAGCTTTGGGTTCAATCTTGCGGTGCTCGATCCCAGTGACAGTAGGGGAAACGACACGTATTGTATCTTTGCCATCGAGGATAAAAAGATGGGGTTTATATCATATTGCATGAGTTTATACCTCTACATCATGTCATCTTGCTTAAAGCGTTACTCCGTTCTTATGAACTTAATACTCTAGATGCATGCTGGATAGTGGTCGATGTGTGGAGTAATAGTAGTAGATGCAGGCAGGAGTCGGTCTACTTGTCACGGACGTGATGCCTTTATACATGATCATACCTAGATATTCTCATAACTATTCTCAATTCTATCAATTGCTCGACAGTAATTTGTTCACCCACCGTAATACTTATGCTATCTTGAGAGAAGCCACTAGTGAAACCTATGGCCCCTGGGTCTATTTTCCATCATATTAATTTCCTGTCCACAATCTAATTTTGGCGCCGTTTATTTTGCAATCTTTACTTTTTATCCTTATCATAAAAATACCAAAAATATTATTATATCATCTCTATCAGATCTCACTTTTGCAAGTGGACGTGAAGGGATTGACAACCCCTTGATCGCGTTGGTTGCAAGGTTCTTATTTGTTTGTGTAGGTACGAGGGACTTGAGCGTGGCCTCCTACTGGATTGATACCTTGTTTCTCAAAAACTAAGGGAAATACTTACGTTACTTTGCTGCATCACCCTTTCCTCTTCAAGGGAAAACCAACGCAGTGCTCAAGAGGTAGCAAGAAGGATTTCTGGCACCATTGCCGGGGAGTCTACGCATAAGTCAAGACATACCAAGTACCCATCACAAACTGTTATCCCTCGCATTACATTATTTGCCATTTGCCTCTTGTTTTCCTCTCCCCCACTTCACCCTTGCCATTTTATTCGCCCTCTTTTCTGTTCGCCTCTTTTTCGCTTGCTTCTTGTTTGCTCGTGTGTTGGATTGCTTGCTTGTCACGATTGCTCAAGACAATACTAAATTGTGTGACTTTGCCAATACCAACAACAATGATTTTCTTAGCACTCCGATTGCTCCTCTTACCGATGCTGAATCTTGTGAAATTAATGCTGCTTTGTTGAATCTTGTCATGAAAGATCAATTTGCCGGCCTTCCTAGTGAAGATGCCGCTACCCATCTAAATAGATTTGTTGATTTGTGTGATATACAAAAGAAGAAAGATGCAGACAATGCTATTGTTAAATTGAAGCTATTTCCGTTTTCTCTTAGAGGTCGCGCTAAAACTTGGTTTTTGTCTTTGCCTAAAATAGTATTGATTCTTGGAATAAGTGCAAAGATGCTTTTATCTCTAAGTATTTCCCTCCTGCTAAGATCATCTCTCTTAGAAATGATATTATGAATTTTAAGCAACTTGATCATGAACATGTTGCACAAGCTTGGGAGAGGATGAAATTAATGATACGTAATTGCCCTACTCATGGTTTGAATTTGTGGACGATTATACAAATTTTTTATGCCGGATTGAATTTTGCTTCTAGAAATCTTTTAGAGTCGGCCGCGGGAGGCACTTTTATGGAAATCACTTTAGGAGAAGTTACCAAACTCCTAGATAATATTATGGTTAATTATTCTCAATGGCACACTGAAAGATCTACTAGTAAAAAAGTGCATGCGATAGAAGAAATTAATGTTTCGAGTGGAAAGATGGATGAACTTATGAAATTGTTTGCTACTAAGAGTGTTTCTTCTGATCCTAATGATATGCCTTTGTCTACTTTGATTGAGAATAATAATGAATCTATGGATGTGAATTTTGTTGGTAGGAATAATTTTGGTAACAACGCTTATAGAGGAAACTTTAATCCTAGGCCGTTCCCTAGTAATTCCTCTAATAATTATGGTAATTCCTACAACAATTGTTATGGAAATTTTAATAAGATGCCCTTTGAATTTGAGACCAGTGTTAAAGAGTTTATGAATTCACAAAAGAATTTCAATGCTTTGCTTGAATAAAAATTGCTTAAAGTTGATGAATTGGCTAGGAACGTCGATAGAATTAGATCTATTCCACCTAACCATGATATCAATGAGTCTCTCAAAGCCATGAGAATTTCCATTGATGAGTATAAAGAAAGAACCGCTAGGATGCATGCTAAGAAAGATTGCTTTGTGAAAGCGTGTTCTTCTAGTTTTCATGATAATAATGATGAAGATCTAAAACTTATTGATGTGTCCCCTATTAAATCTTTGTTTTTCAATATGAATCTTGATAATGATGGGACTGGAGATGAGTCAGCTTTAGTTAGAAGGCGTCCCACAATTTTGGAGTTTTTAGATCTTGATGCAAAAACTGATAAAAGTGGGATTGAAGAGGTTAAAACTTTATATAGCAATGAACCCACTGTTTTTGATTTCAAGGAATTTAATTATGATAATTGCTCTTTGATATATTGTATTTCCTTGTTGCAATCCATGCGAAATTCTCCGCATGCTTATAGTCAAAATAAAGCCTTTACTAAACATATCGTTGATGCTTTGATGCAATCTTATGAAGAAAAACTTGAGTTGGAAGTTTCAGTCCCTAGAAAACTTTATGATGAATGGGAACCTACAATTAAAATTAAAATTAAATATCATGAATGCTATGCTTTGTGTGATTTGGGTGCTAGTGATTCCACGATTCCGAAAACTTTGTGTGTTTTGCTAGGTTTCCGTGATTTTGATGATTGTTCTTTAAACTTGCATCTTGCGGATTCCACTATCAAGAAACCTATGGGAAAAATTAATGATGTTCTTATTGTTGCAAATATGAATTATGTGCCCGTAGATTTTTATTGTTCTTGATATAGATTGCAATCCTTCATGTCCTATTATTCTTGGCAGACCTTTCCTTAGAACGATTGGTGCAATTATTGATATGAAGGAGGGGAATATTAGATTCCAATTTCCGTTAAGGAAAGGCATGGAACACTTCCCTAGAAAGAAGATTAAATTACCATATGAATCTATTATGAGAGCCACCTATGGATTGCCTATCAAAGATGGCAATACCTAAGTCTATCCTCGCTTTTATGCCTAGCTAGGGGCGTTAAACGATATCGCTTGTTGGGAGGCAACCCAATTTTATTTTAGTTTTTTGTTGTTTGGTTCTGTTTAGTAATAAATCTTCCATCTAGCTTCTGGTTAGATGTTTTTTATGTTTTAATTAGTGTTTGTGCCAAGTCAAACCTATAGGATCTTCTTGGATAATAGTTATTTGATCTTGCTGAAAATTCCAGAAACTTTCTGTTCACCAAAACAATTGTTTAAAATCACCAGAATGTGATAAAATACTGATTCCAATTGCAGTAGATCAATAAACAAATTATATAGGTCGTACTATTTTGGTAGATTTTTCTGAGTTCCAGAAGTTTGCGTTAGTTACAGATTACTACAGACTGTTCTGTTTTTGACAGATTCTGTTTTTCTTGTGTTATTTGCTTATTTTGATGAATATATGGCTAGTAAAAGAGCTTATAAACCATAAAAAAGTTGGAATAAAGTAGGTTTAACACCAATATAAATAAATAATGAGTTCATTACAGTATTTTGAAGTGGTGTTTTGTTTTCTTTCGCTAACGGAGCTCATGAGATTTTCTGTTAAGTTTTGTGTTGTAAAGTTTTGAAGTTTTGGGTAAAGATTTGATGGATTATGGAACAAGGATTGGCAAGAGCCTAAGCTTGGGGATGCCCAAGGCACCCCAAGGTAAAATTGAAGGACAACCAAAAGCCTAAACTTGGGGATGCTCCGGAAGGCATCCCCTCTTTCGTCTTCGTTTATCGGTAACTTTACTTGGCGCTATATTTTTATTCACCACATGATATGTGTTTTGCTTGGAACATCTTGTATGATTTGAGTCTTTCCTTTTTAGTTTACCACAATCATCCTTGCTGTACACACCTTTTGAGAGAGACACACATGATTCGGAATTTATTAGAATACTCTATGTGCTTCACTTATATCTTTTGAGCTATATAGTTTTTGCTCTAGTGCTTCACTTATATCTTTTAGAGCACGGTGGTGATTTTATTTTATAGAAATTATTGATCTCTCATGCTTCACTTATATTACTTTGAGAGTCTTAGACAGCATGGTAATTTGCTTTAATTGTGAAATTAATCTTCCATATTGAGTTCATTGAATATCATGAGAAGTTTGATACTTGATAAGTGTTTTGAGATATAAATGTGGTAATATTAGAGTGTGCTAGTTGAGTAATTGTGAAATTGAGAAATACTTGTGTTAAGGTTGGCAAGTCCCGTAGCATGCACGTATGGTAAAAGTGGTGTGACAATTTTGACACATAAGGTGTTCTTTTATTGCTTTCCTTATGAGTGGCGGCCGGGGACGAGCGATGGTCTTTTCCTACCAATCTATCCCTCTAGGGGCATGCGTAGTAGTACTTTGCTTCGAGGGCTAATAAAATTTTGCAATAAGTATATGAGTTCTTTATGACTAATGTGAGTCCATGGATTATACGCACTCTCAACCTTCCACAATTTTCTAGCCTCTACGGTACTGTGCATTGCACTTTCTCACCTTGAGAGTTGGTGCAAACTTCGTCGGTGCATCCAAACCCCGTGATATGATATGCTCTATCACACGTAAACTTCCTTATATCTTCCTCAAAACAGGCACCATACCTACCTGTCGGATGTGGGGTTCCGGCAAACCCTTAAGGTTCGAACACTAGGGTGCATGCGAAGTCTTTCCCTTCTACCGATCTACGCCCTAGCTCGCTAGGATCTCGCGGACGAACTTGACAAACTCACAACACAGAAAGACACGAGGTTTATACTGGTTCGGGCCACCGTTGTGGTGTAATACCCTACTCCAGTGTGGTGGTGGTGGATTGCCTCTTGGGCTGAAGATGAACAGTACAAGGGAAGAACAGCCTCCTGAGGTTGAGTTGTTCTTGTGTATGAACTTGTGGCGTGAGGATTCGTTTAGTTGCCGACCAGATGCCCCCTACTGTGGTGGCTAGCTCTACTTATATAAGCCCTGGTTCTCTTCCCAAATATCGAGCGGGAAGGGAGCCAACAACGGCGGGCAAATTTGAAGGGGGACAACTAGTACAAGCTATCCTGACAAAAGCGGTCTTCGCCTGCGAAAAGCTCTGGGGTGACACCGTCTTGGGCTCCATGATGACCTCCGCCTTGCCGTCCTCCTGGTCTTGGTCTCGTTGCACCAATGTGGCAACCTTTGCTTGATGCCTCAGTACTCTTCGCCTGCGCTGGCCTCCTTAGCACCAAAGAGGAAATAGGGATGCTGCGCTCACTGGCACCCGCCTGGTACCGTTCGTCATGGCTCACGTCACGAGAGCCTCGTGAGGTTTGCCTCTCCTTGATATCTCCGCTCCTCGTGAGCCTGCTTGGCTAGGCCACTCCAGAGGAGGTCTTGCATCGTCTGCCTCGCGAGGCTTGGACCCTCGCGAGGGTCTTGGGTGCCTTGTTTACGAAGATGGGTCGTACGGCCTGCTGCTTGGCCACGCTGTGGGCCGCAGGCAGGCAAGTCTGGGGACCCCCGTTCCCAGAACACCGACAGTAGCCCCCGGGCCCAAGGTGCGCTCGGGCTTGGCTTTGCGGCGAAGACAAGGGTCAAGTTCGGAGCACCGCGGGCCCCAAAAGCCTGCGGCCTCGGTCGACGCGAGGCGGTTGATTGGACATGGGCGTCTCCGCTTCCCCACGCTGCCTTCGAATCCGCCTGGCTATGCGGCCCCCGCGGCCCACACAGTGATTCCTCTGCCTCCTGCGCCTTGCTTCCCCAATTCCCCTGCTTCCTTGTGACTCTGCTTCTCTTCTCCAATCTGACCTGCGCTACGTTTACTCCATTGCCATGGCGCCGAAACAGGCTGAGAAGGGGAAAAGACCTCTGTCTCCGCCGGCCGCGCCTCCGTCCTTTGCGACAACGCTTGGCCGGTCTCGGGCGCTCAACGACTAGGCCATGGGCAAGGTTGGCCCGATGCTTGCTTCTAGCTTCAATGAGTGGGGGGAGATGGTGGCCTGGCCCGCGTCTCATACTCGCACGGATCAGACGACCACTGAGGTCCCAATCTTCATAGATGCCCTCTGGGCAGGCCTGATTCCTCCCTTCTCCGCCTTCTTCAATGGGGTGCTTGAGCATTATCAGATCCACATGCTGCATCTCGACCCTCAGTCTGTGACTCTTCTTGCTGTCTTCTCCTTCGTGTGCGAAGCCATGGTGGGCATCGCTCCTTCGGTGGCCCTCCTCCGTCACTTCTTCTCATTGCATTTGGCCGACCCTCAACAATGCTCGGGGTGCGTGAGCTTCCAGGCCGTGGCTGCAATGGTGGGCGAGGGGATCGACTTTGAGCTTCCTCCACCCACGAGCGAGTTCCGGATACGATGGTTGTTCGTCGATGCCGGTGTGCTCAGTCCTCTGCTTCAAGCTCCGTCGAGGCCTGCTGTTCCTAACTTCGGCTGGAGCCATCAGCGGCTCGTGAGCCCTGGCCTTGCCCACGTCTGGCTCAAGTTGGGGTTGCTGAAAGATCGCGGTGTAACTGCACCGATGGTGGTGAAGGAATTTGTCCAACGCCGTGTCGCTCTGCTTCAGCGCCATTCTCGCTCAATGTGGACCTTGCTCAGCAGCCAGGACCGCATGAGGTTTCAGGAGTCCGGGCTCCTCCTTGGGACGCGGCGAACGGTGCTCAAGGTCCTGACGGGTGTCTTTCTGCCGGCTGAACTGCCCGGGAAGAATTGTTTGCTATACCGCTGCAAGAACGAGGATGAATTTGTGAAGAACATGCCTCTCTTTGATGAATGGGGGCCGCGGCCGGACGGCCTGGAGGGGCCTCACGAGAACCCCGTCGTTGTGGTTCCCTTCCTTGCCCCTGATGTTGAGTCCGCCCCAGGTGTCGGTGCAGGTGGGCAAGCCCCAGCGGAGGCCGGTGACCCGAGGGTTGAGGAGCACGTGCTAAGTGGTGATCCTGGGGCGTCGTCCTCAGGAGCTTGCCGCTCCCCTCCTGAGGCGCCAATTGCTGAGGAGACGCTGCATGCGACTCCCGTGGCCAAGGCTCCAGGAGCCTCGGGAGGTCGTGGTGAAGCGGTGCCTGGCTGTTTGCCGTGACTGGGCACCCCTGAAGATATTCTTCCGAGCTCTTCTTCAGCCCCGCTGCGCACCGACCGTCACGTCCAGCATTTCGGCCGTCTTTGTGTGGACTTCGAGGAGCTCCGCAAGAGGAAAGGATCTCCCAGCGGTAGCAACATCTTTGGACCGCTGAAGCGGAGGAAGTACATCGCCGTTGACGTGTAAGTATCGTACTGCTGTGGCTCCTTGTGTACTGTTTTTTCGTCTCCTGACGGCACTTCTTCAGGGCTCCTTCCATCGAGGCGGCTGCGCCTCCTGAGAAGCGGCCTTCTTCTTCCTTAACTCTCCCGCTGGCCACGAGCGCTCTGGGTCTGCTGGTTGCTCCTGGAGCAAGGCTGGTCGAAGGGGCGCTCCTGCTTTCCTGGCGCGCTGAACCTGCAGCCTTGTCGACCCTCCCCCTTGGTCTGGCGTGGAGCCTGGCAGGCGTGCCCAGGACTCCCTTGCTGGTCTTTGACGACAATTTGTTGGCTTCGATCCTCGGCTCCTCTTCAAGCAGTGAGCCCCAGCCGGCTTGGGCTTCTCGCGAGGACGGACTGGTGTTGGGTGAGGCGCCAGCCCCCAGCCCCCTGCCGAGGGGTGGCGCGCCGCTTGGCGCACCGCCCGCAACCCCCAAGGTGGAGGACGAAGAGGGCCGGGAGTTCGAGCTTGAGCGCGGGCCGAGCGTGGTCTGCCATGAGCTCTTCCAGGAGGCGATGAACGTGATGGGACGACTTGGTGAAGATCTCGCGAGCGTCGATTGGCGTCTTGAGGCTGAAGGTCTCCGGTTGGCGGAGGAGTGGCGCAAGCTGAAGGTGGCCATCAACCTCGGCCGCTATCAGCGTGACCTTGAGAACATGAAGGCCGAGGCATCTCTCAAGGTCTCCCATGAAGCCTGCTCTCGAGCCCTGGAAGAGGCTCGCGAGGCTGATCACCACCGCGAGGCCGCGGAGAAACGCGCGTGGGGGCTCCAGGCCTAGAGCGCGTCTCTTGAGCAGCAGGTGGAGGCGCGCAGGGCCGCTCTTGCGTCGCTGAGGGGGATGCCCGCGGAGGAAGAGGAGGTTCTGAAGCGCGAGGAGGCGCTGGCCCTGGAGCCCATGGAGCGCAGCCGCGAGCTCGAGCAACTGGAGACGGGGGAGCGTCAGGTTGCCCAAGCAGAAGACGCCGTCGGGGCTTGCGAGGCCGGAGTCGAGGAGGAGATGAACCGCCGGGTGGCCAAGGTTCGTGCGGACCTGGAGGGTAGGTACAACCTGAAGCTGAAGCTCGCAGGCGTGGAAGATGAGGGCAGGGCCGCTGCCCTCAGGCCCAGGTTGGATGAGGCTGAGAGGCGTGCGGAAGCCACGACCGCCACCCTGGCCACGGCGCAGTCGGACTTGGCCTCCGCCCGTGCCGAGCTGCGTTCCCTCCGGAGGTGGGTTGATGACGCAGAAGCGATCGCGAGGCAAAACACGGAGGAGGTGCTCCAGCGTCGTGTGCTGGAGCGCGAGCATGCCCCTATGCTTCAGGATCTCCGGAACAGGGCCAATATTGCCCTGGGCAATATCTGCGACGTGGAGGCGCCGACCCCTCACTCCAATGATTATGCCAGCCACCTGACCTTCTTCACCGAGGTGGTGACGCGCCTAGAGGCTCGATCTGCCAGAGCTTGCTAGCTTGTGGAGGAAAGGGGGCGTGGCCTGCTTGAGCGTGTCTTCTCCCGTGTCTTCAGCCACCTTCTGAATGCCAACCCCGACTTCGATTTCGACGCCGCCATCGCTCCCGTCCCAATGGTCGTCCGGGATGACTTGGCGCATTGGGTTGAAGACAAGGTGGACGCGCTGGTCAGGGCCTTCACTTCGGAAGATGACGGGGTGGTGGCCGCCGCAGACGAAGGCGACGTGGTGGACGACGGCGTCGGGGGCGTCGCCGGTGGTGGCGATGATGCCGATGAAGACGATGACGACGCGAGTGACGCGTCCATGGGCGATGCAGCGAGCGACATTTCTCCTGTCATTTCTTCCTGTGCAAAAACTTGGGTGTGGCCCTTGGAAACTTGTAAGAGCGTTTTGAGAGGGAGCCCCTCGTGTAAGCAAATTGCAGCTTTTACTTCCCATGTGATGTGAGTTTGTGTCTTTGTGAACTTGTGCATCCTGATGTGAGTTTTCTGCCTTGGTTTACCTTAGTCAGCGCCATCTTTGGGCTGGGCTGCGATGTGTCGAGTTCCTGAGAGCCTTGCGGAGCTCGTCGCCCCGTCGGAAGGGGCCCCACGAGAGGTGAGCACTAGTTGCAGTGTTAGCGCACGCTTGGCGTGTGTGTGCTTCGCACAGTCCCGCTCGCGAGGAGCTCATGAGGGAAAGGCGACGGACATGAGTCCCAGACAAAACGAGATCCAGAAAGCAAGGAATTGCTCAAATGAGAAAAGGCTCCCCCCGCGCGCATCAATAAAACTCAACTTTAACTCAAATCCAAATCCAGAAGGCAAAGCTACAGAAAGAGAGAGATCCAAAGCAAAAGGCCGCGTCCGGCACCTAGTCTAGTCTTCTGGTCTTCAAGTCTTCTCACCAGCGCGGAGCTAAGTGCTGCCACTAGGCGTGGGAGGGAGCCCCAGGGCTTGAGGTCGGCACCCCTGAGACTCTGGGGCATGTACAACCCCAACTCATTATTACGTGAGAGTGTCACGGGCGGCGAGCTTCACAGGCACTGGGCCTTCTTCACAGGTACCGGCCTTGCTTCATATCGCCAGACGAGGGCCCCGCCTTGCGCCACCCTCGACCTCCTTTGGGCCGACCGGTCACCAGGAAGACACAGAGGAGGGAAAGAGGACGCCAGCGGTTCCCTTGGCGACCACAGGTCCTCTGCCGCAGGAAGGGTTGTCGAGGCCTCCCTGGCAGAGGGCCTACCTCCGGGTGTCGTCAGGCGTCGCGCGCCGTGGGGAGGGGCCTTGCTCCTGGCTCCCTCTCGGTGGCCCCCAGTGTGTCTCCCTTGTTGGGATGGGTTACGCCATGCCTGGGTCGTCGATCAATGCTGCAACCTGATTCACTTGTAGTCCATGGTTGGCATAAGCCTGTTCCTGAGAGACTAGCGGTACCCTGTAGTTGCCGCTGCCGGTACGATCGTTGTGGTTCTCCGTTGGTTCTTGGAAGGCTTCGGCTCCTAGCGCCCCATCTCCCCAATCTTCTCCAGTGAATGAGCCGAGGTCGTCCTCTGGTGCGTACCCTTGGTCCATCATGCGGGGCACGTAGGCTTCCGGGGCCGTCACCCCGAACAGCTCGCCGTGGTGCCCCATGCTCCATGTTGCTCCGCCCATGACGGCGTCCTGGGGATGACAATACGGCATCCGGCCGGGACCATGGGGGGCGATGCTTGTTCTCGTGCTTGTCGAGGGCGGCATGGGGGAGTTGGAGCCCCCTACGCCGCCGACCGCGCTGATGTTGATGAAGCCCCCGGGCGTAGTCGATGGCGTGCGGACGTGGTGAGGCTCGCCGCGCAGCCCTACAGTGGCCTGTGGAGGAAGTCAGTAGCAGAAGGGTGGTGCTCCCAACGCCGCTGCGTCCAGCAGCTCAGCAACACGCTCAAGCAACGTGTCCCGGCCGCTCTCCATCAGCCTGCATCGCAGCAGCTCCCTTGCCACGGTGAGCGCTGCTCGCATGTTTGCTTGCTCCCGTCGTGAGTGTGGCGCCGTTGCTGCGGCATGGCTTGCTGCTCTTGCAGCGGCCCTTACTTGCCGCGGGTGAGGGTGGACGGCGCTTGGCCGCGCTGCCCGCGCCTGGTGGAATTCGGCGGCGCTCTTGCCGCTTGGAGTGCGGGGTCGAGATCTTCGTGGGCAGGCGGCGCTGCCCGGGCTGGCCAGGCTGCCCAGCGATCGGAACCGGCCCTCGAGTCGCGGGCCATCGTGGCTATTGAGCGTCGGAGAGCTGGTTGGTGGGGAAGAAGCTCCGGCGCACCCCTACCTGGCGCGCCAAATATCGGATGTGGGGTTCCGGCATACCCTTAAGGTTCGAACACTGGGGTGCGTGCAAAGTCTTTCCTTTCCACCGATCTACGCCCTAGCTCGCTAGGATCTCGCGGACGAACTCGACGAACTCGTAACACAGAAAGACACGAGGTTTATACTGGTTCGGGCCACCGTTGTGGTGTAATACCCTACTCCAGTGTGGTGGTGGTGGATTGCCTCTTGGGCTGATGATGAACAGTACAAGGGAAGATCAGCCTCCTGAGGTTGAGGTGTTCTTGTGTATGAACTTGTGGCGTGAGGATTCGTTTAGTTGCCGACCAGATGCCCCCTACTGTGGTGGCTAGCTCTACTTATATAAGCCCTGGTTCTCTTCCCAAATATCGAGCGGGAAGGGAGCCAACAACGGCGGGCAAATTTGAAGGGGGACAACTAGTACAAGCTATCCTGACAAAAGCGGTCTTCGCCTGCGAAAAGCTCTGGGGTGACACCGTCTTGGGCTCCATGATGACCTCCGCCTTGCCGTCCTCCTGGTCTTGGTCTTGTTGCACCAATGTGGCAACCTTTGCTTGATGCCTCAGTACTCTTCGCCTGCGCTGGCCTCCTTAGCACCAAAGAGGAAATAGGGATGCTGCGCTCACTGGCACCCGCCTGGTACCGTTCGTCATGGCTCACGTCACGAGAGCCTCGTGAGGTTTGCCTCTCCTTGATATCTCCGCTCCTCGTGAGCCTGCTTGGCTAGGCCACTCCAGAGGAGGTCTTGCGTCGTCTGCCTCGCGAGGCTTGGACCCTCGCGAGGGTCTTGGGTGCCTTGTTTACGAAGATGGGTCGTACGGCCTGCTGCTTGGCCACGCTGTGGGCCGCAGGCAGGCAAGTCTGGGGACCCCCGTTCCCAGAACACCGACACTACCTATTATGGCATTTCCATAGCCATTCTGAGATATATTGCCATGCAACTTTCCACCGTTTCGTTTATTATGACATGCTCCATCATTGTCATATTGCTTTGTATGATCATGTAGTTGACATTGTATTTGTGGCAAGGCCGCGATTCATATTTTTTCATACATGTCACTCTTGATTCATTGCATATCCCGGTACACCGCCGGAGGCATTCACATAGAGTCATATTTTGTTCTAATTATTGAGTTGTAATTCTTGAGTTGTAAGTAATATAAGTGTGATGATCATCATTATTAGAGCATTGTCCCATGTGAGGAAAGGATGATGGAGGCTATGATTCCCCCCATAAGTTGGGATGAGATTCCGGACTGAATAAAAAAAGAGGAAAAAACAAAAAAAAAGAGAAAAAAAATGAATGAGAGAAAAAGAGAGAAGGGACAATCTTACTATCCCTTTTCCACACTTGTACTTCAAAGTAGCACCATGATCTTCATGATAGAGAGTCTCCTATGTTTTCACTTTCATATACTAGTGGGAATTTTTCATTATAGAACTTGGCTTGTATATTCCAGTGATGGGCTTCCTCAAAATGCCCTAGGTCTTTGTGAGCAAGCAAGTTGGATGCACACCCACTTAGTTTCGTTTGTTGAGCTTTCATAAATTTATAGATCTAGTGCATCCGTTGCATGGCAATCCCTACTCCTCTCATTGACATCAATTGATGGGCATCTCCATAGTCTATTGATTAGCCGCGTCAATGTGAGACTTTCTACCTTTTTTGTCTTCTCTCATAACCCCCATCATTATACTTTACTCCACCCATAGTGCTATATCCATGGCTTGCGCTTATGTATTGCGTAAGGGTTGAAAAGGCTGAAGCGCGTTAAAAAGTATGAACCAATTGCTCGGCTTGTCATCCGGGTTATGCATGATGAGAACGTTTGTGTGACGATATTGAAACATGGCCTAATTATATGATTTTGTAGGGATAAGCTTTCTTTGGCCATGTTATTATGATAAGACATAATTGCTTGGTTAACATGTTTGAAGTATTATTGTTTTTATGCCAACATTAAACTTTTATCTTGAATCTTTCGGATATAAGTATTCATGCCACAATAAAAAGAATTACATTGAAAATTATGCTAAGAAGCATTCCATATCAAAAATTCTGTTTTTATCATTTACCTACTCGAGGATGAGCAGGAATTAAGCTTGGGGATGCTTGATACGTCTCCAATGTATCTACAATTTTTGATTGTTCCATGCTATTATATATTCTGTTTTGGATGTTTAATGGGCTTATTTATACACTTTTATATTATTTTTGGGACTAACCTATTAACTGGAGGCCCAGCCCAAATTGCTGTTTTTTTTGCCTATTTCAGTGTTTCGCAGAAAATGAATATCAAACAGAGTCCAAACGGAATGAAACCTTCGGGGGCGTGATTTTTGGAAAAAACGTGATCCAGAGAACTTGGAGTGGAGGTCAAGCAACCGACGAGGAGGCCACGAGGCAGGGGGCGCGCCTACCCCCCTGGGCGTGCCCTCCACCCTCGTGGGCCGCTGATAACCCACTAGTATAGGGGATCAATTGTAGCCTATTTCGATAAGTAAGAGTGTCGAACCCAACGAGGAGCTAAAGGTAGAACAAATATTCCCTCAAGTTCTATCGACCACCGATACAACTCTACGCACGCTTAACGTTCGCTTTACCGGAAACAAGTATGAAACTAGAAGTACTTTGTAGGTGTTTTTGGATAGGCTTGCAAGAAAGTAAAGAGCGAGTAAATAAAAGCTAGGGGCTGTTTAGATGAAGACACAACTAAATTAGTTTTAGTAAAGAGCTTTTGTCAACAAGAAAGTTATTTGTCCCTAGGCAATCGATAACTAGACCGGTAATCATTATTGCAATTTTATTTGAGGGAGAGGCATAAGCTAACATACTTTCTCTACTTGGATCATATGCACTTATGATTGGAACTCTAGCAAGCATCCGCAACTACTAAAGATTCATTTAGGTAAAACCCAACCATAGCATTAAATTATCAAGTCCCCTTTATCCCATACGCAAACAACCTACTTACTCGGGACTGTGCTTCTGTCACTCACGCCACCCACCATAAGCAAATCATGAACATATTGCAAACCCTACAGTGGGAATCAATCACACTTGCGCGACACGGAGAGCACCATAGGACATCACCAATAATAAAACATACAACTCAAACCAATCTTGATCATCAAATAGCCTGTAGGACAAAACAGATCTACTCAAACATCATAGGATAGCCATACATCATTGGGAAATAATATATAGCGTTGAGCACCATGTTTAAGTAGAGATTACAGCGGGTAAGAGAGAGGTTACACCGCTGCATAGAGGGGGGAAGAGTTGGTGATGATGGCGGTGAAGTTGTTGGTGAAGATGACGGTGATGATGATGGCCCCGGCAGCGCTCCGGCGCCACCGGAAGCAAGGGGGAGAGGGTCCCCCTTCTTATTCTTCTTCCTTGACCTCCTCCCTAGATGGGAGAAGGGTTTCCCCTCTGGTCCTTGGCTCCCATGGCGTGGAGATGCGAGAGCCCCTCCGAGATTGGATCTATCTCTCCGTTTCTCTCTGTTTCTGCGTTCTATTCTAGCTCTGTTTCACCGTTTCGTGTATATATGAAGATCCGTAACTCCGATTGGCCTGAAACCTCCGCCCATATTTTTTTCCTGAAAATTAGCTTTCTTGTGGCAAAAGAAGAGTGTCAACCGCCTTACGGGTGGCTCACGAGGGTAGGGGCGCGCCCCTGCCTCATGGCCACCTCGGGCACCGTCTCACGTGGATTTTTCTTCCGGAATTTTCCAAATATTCCCAAAATAAGCTCCGTCCGTTTTTATCCCGTGTGGACTCCGTTTGATATGGATATTCTGCGAAACCAAAAACATGCAACAGACAGGAACTAGCACTGGGCACTGGATCAATATGTTAGTCCCAAAAATAGTATAAAAAGTTGCCAAAAAGTATATAAAAGTTGTAGAATATTGGCATGGAGCAATAAAAAATTATAGATACGACGGAGACGTATCGGCATTCCCAAGCTTAATTCCTGCTCGTCCTCGAGTAGGTAGATGATAAAAAAGATAATTTTTGATGTGGAATGCTACCTAACATAATCTTGATCATATGTCTAATCATGGCATGAATATTAAGACACGAGTGATTCAAAGCAATAGTCTATCCTTTGACATAAAAATAATAACACTTCAAGCATACCAACCAAGCAGTTATGTCTTATTGAAATAACATAGCCAAAGAAAGCTCATCCCTACAAAATCATATAGTCTGGCTATGCTCCATCTTCACCACACAAAGCATTCACATCATGCACAACCCCGATGACAAGCCAAGCAATTGTTTCATACTTTTGACGTTTCTCAAACCTTTTCAACTTTCACGCAATAGATGAGCGTGAGCCATGGACATAGCACTATAGGTGGAATAGAATATGATGATGGGAGTTATGTGGAGAAGACAAAAAAGGAGAAAGTCTCACATCAACTAGGCGTATCAACGGGCTATGGAGATGCCCATTAATAGATATCAATGTGAGGAGTAGGGATTGCCATGCAACGGATGCACTAGAGCTATAAGTATATGAAAGCTCAAACTGAAACTAAGTGGGTGTGCATCCAACTTGCTTGCTCATGAAGACCTAGGGCATTTGAGGAAGCCCATCGTTGGAATATACAAGCCAAGTTCTATAATGAAAATTCCCACTAGTATATGAAAGTGGTAACTCAAGAGACTCTCTATATGAAGAACATGGTGCTACTTTGAAGCACAAGTGTGGTAAAAGGATAGTAACATTGCCCCTTCTCTCTTTTTCTCTCATTTTTTTGTTTTCTCTTTTTTTTTCTCTTCTTTTTGGCCTTCTCTTTTTTTGGACTTTCTCTTATTTTATTTTATTTATTTATTTTTTCGTCCGGAGTCTCATCCCGACTTGTGGGGAATCATAGTCTCCATCATCCTTTCCTCACTGGGGCAATGCTCTAATAATGATGATCATCACACTTTTATTTACTTACAACTCAATATTACAAATCGATACTAGAACAAAGATATGACTCTATATGAATGCCTCCGGCGGTGTACCGGGATGTGCAATGATCTAGCGTAGCAATGACATCAAAAAACGGACAAGCCATGAAAACATCATGCTAGATATCTTACGATCATGCAAAGCAATATGACAATAAATGCTCAAGTCATGTATATGATGATGATGGAAGTTGCATGGCAATATATCTCGGAATGGCTATGGAAATGCCATGATAGGTAGGTATGGTGGCTGTTTTGAGGAAGATATAAGGAGGTTTATGTGTGACAGAGCGTATCATATCATGGGGTTTGGATGCACCGGCGAAGTTTGCACCAACTCTCGAGGTGAGAAAGGGCAATGCACGGTACCGAAGAGGCTAGCAATGATGGAAGGGTGAGAGTGCATATAATCCATGGACTCAACATTAGTCATAAAGAACTCACATACTTATTACAAAAATCTATTAGTCATTGAAACAAAGTACTACACGCATGCTCCTAGGGGGATATATTGGTAGGAAAAGACCATCGCTCATCCCCGACCGCCACTCATAAGGAAGAAAATCAATAAACACCTCATGCTCCGACTTCGTTACATAACGGTTCACCATACGTGCATGCTACGGGACTTGCAAACCTTAACACAAGTATTTCTCAATTTCACAATCACTCGACTAGCATGACTCTAATATCACCACCTTTATATCGCAAAACTATTGCAAGGAATCAAACATATCATATTCAGCGATCTACAAGTTTTATGTAGGATTTTATGACTAACCATGTGAATGACCAGTTCCTGTCATCTCTCTAAATAGATATAAGTGAAGCATGAGAGTTTAATTCTTTCTACAAAAGATATTCCCATGCTCTAACAAATATAAGTGAAGCAAAAGAGCATTCTACAAATGGCGGTTGTCTATGTAAAGAGAAACAGGCAATCCAAACTTCAAATGATATAAGTGAAGCACATGAAGCATTCTATAAAGCCATACTAAAAAGATATAAGTGAAGTGCAAAGAGCATTCTATAAATCAACCAAGGACCATCTCATACCAGCATGGTGCATAAAAGAAAAAAGAAAACTAAAGCAAAAGACGCTCCAAGATTTGCACATATCGCATGAACGAAACGAATCTGAAGACATACCAATATTTGTTGAAGAAAGAGGGGATGCCTTCCCAGCATCCCCAAGCTTAGACGCTTGAGTCTCCTTGAATATTTACTTGGGGTGCCTCGGGCATCCCCAATCTTGAACTCTTGCCTCTCTTCCTTCTTCTCACATCGAAACCTTCTCAATCATCGAACACTTCATCCACACAAAACTTCAACAGAAAACTCGGTAAGATCCGTTAGTATAATAAAGCAAATCACTACTCTAAGTACTGTTGCAAACCAATTCATATTTTGTTTTTGCATTGTGTCTACTGTAATATAGCTTTTTCATGGCTTAATCCACTGATATAAATTGATAGTTTCATCAAAACAAGCAAACTATGCATCAAAAACAGAATCTGTCTAAAACAGAACAGTCTGTAGTAATCTGAACATTCACCATACTTCTGATACTTGAACACTTCTTCCAAAATTAGGAAAAATAAAAAAATCATACATCAAGACATTTAAAAAAGAATCATAACCATTTGACGTTCCAGCAAAAAATTAAAATTCGCGCACTACAGCCAAAGTTTCTGTCCTGCACCGTTCAAACCAACAAGCATTGTAAACATCCTAAAGGCAAACCTTGGCACATTATTTTTATAATAAAATGGAATTGTACAAGGGGATAATTATTTTTGTTGAAAATTTTATGTAATCAAGATTCACAAAGTTGCCGTGAGCATGAACAAAGTTCAAGGCTAGCTCCCACTTCAACAATGCTTGTCTCTATCACTTTCACTTTCCTTTTTGAAAAAGTTTTGGGTTCCCCTCTTTATTTTTGTTGTTTTTAAACTATATGAAAGCACTCAACAGAAATAAATGAATCTCTAAAAATTTCGGGTTGTCTCCCTAGCAGCGCTTTCTTTGAAGCCATTAAGCTAGGCATATAGTGCTCAAGTAATGGATCCACCCGGATCCCAAGGTATATCAAAGCCAATTTTAATTAGCAATAATTTGTAATTTAGTAGTGAGCACAAAGTAACATAAATCATGTAATGATGAAGTCTAACTCTCTTCTTATGCATTGGCATGTCATAAAAGAACAATTGATGCACACATAGTAAAGGCCAATGCATAGTATAAACAGTTTCTTGCAATTTTATGGTGTTGGAAACATAGAGAGGTGGGGATATAGTTCCTCTCTCATAATAATTGCAATTATGAGCAGCAAGCACATGAATATTATACTCATCAAAATCATCATGTGCAACGGTAAAAGGCAACCCATCAATGTAATCCTTAATAAGTGCAAACTTCTCCGATATAGTGTAGTTTGGAGAATTCAAAAAGATAATAGGACTATCATGCGTGGGTGCAATAGCAACAATTTCATGTCTAACATAAGGAACTATAGCAAGTTCATCTCCATAAGCATAATTCATATTGGCATCTTGGCCACAAGCATAGCAACCATCATCAAAAAGGGATATTTCAAAAGAATCAAAGGGATCGTAACAGTCATCATAGCAATCATCCTTCGGTAAGCATGAAGGGGAATTAAACAATGTATGAGTTGAATAGTTACTCTCATTAGAAGGTGGGCACGGGTGATCAATCCGCTCTTCCTCCTTTTGTTCTTCGCTCTCCTCCTCATCTTTTTCATCCAATGAGCTCACAGTTTCATCAACTTCTTCTTCCATAGATTCCTTCAAAATATTAGTCTCTTCTTGGACAACGGAGACTTTCTCAATAAGTGCATTAATATCGGAATTGTATTCATAATTCTCATAGCAATATTTGAGGATAGCTAAATTTTCAGATCTATAAACAACATCATCAAAATCTTCAAACTCTTTACACATAGATTCAATTTCATAAGCACCCATAAAAGCAATAAATTCTTCTATTTGTTCCACATCATAGTAATCATAAATACCATTAACATAAGAAGCTAAGGTTTTATTATCATTAAATTTGCATGAAAAGGGAAGGTGTGGAGCCTTCATCCTAGAGCAACAAGTATAATCATAACTCACGCATAGTTGCCAAGCATACCACTTCAATATATGAATTTGATCCCATAATAGTTTCCCTTTTTGTGTCAAGCGATAATCCCTAAAGTATTCACGTTGATCCAACGTTACACCCATTACATAATTGAATGGGTTTTCTCAGGATTATTAAAGTAGTACATAATATCTTTCACATAACCAGCATCGAGGGTTTTAGGAGGTTCCCCATCTCCATGAGCAGAAAGTACACCTACTTTTTTTGGTATTTCGTGTTCCATATCCATAACTAAAGATAAAGAACAACTAAGAACAGAAAATAAAAATTACTTAGTGATAAAGCAACCAAGCACACACGAGAATATTCACCACACGCTATGACTCCCCGGCAACGGCGCCAGAAAAAGGTCTTGATAACCCACAAGTATAGGGGATCAATTGTAGCCTCTTTCGATAAGTAAGAGTGTAGAACCCAACAAGGTGCTAAAGGTAGAACAAATATTCCCTCAAGTTCTATCGACCACAGATACAACTCTACGCACGCTTAACGTTCGCTTTACCGGAAACAAGTATGAAATAAAAGTACTTTGTAGGTGTTTTTGGATAGGCTTGCAAGAAAGTAAAGAGCGAGTAAATAAAACCTAGGGGCTGTTTAGATGAAGACACAACTAAATTAGTTTTAGTAAAGAGCTTGTCAACAAGAAAGTTATTTGTCCCTAGGCAATCGATAACTAGACCGGTAATCATTATTGCAATTTTATTTGAGGGATAGGCATAAGCTAACATACTTCCTCTACTTGGATCATATGCACTTATGATTGAAACTCTAGCAAGCATCCGCAACTACTAAAGATTCATTAAGGTAAAACCCAACCATAGCATTAAAGTATCAAGTCCCCTTTATCCCATACGCAAACAACCTACTTACTCGGGTATGTGCTTCTGTCACTCACGCCACCCACCATAAGCAAATCATGAACATATTGCAAACCCTACAGCGGGAATCCCTCATGCTTGCGCAACACGGAGAGCACCATAGGACAACACCAATAATAAAACATACAACTCAAACCAATCTTGATCATCAAATAGCCCGTAGGACAAAACAGATCTACTCAAACATCATAGGATAGCCATACATCATTGGGAAATAATATATAGAGTTGAGCACCATGTTTAAGTAGAGATTACAGCGGGTAAGAGAGAGGTTACACCGCTGCATAGAGGGGGGAAGAGTTGGTGATGATGGCGGTGAAGTTGTTGGTGAAGATGACGGTGATGATGATGGCCCCGGCAGCGCTCCGGCGCCACCGGAAGCAAGGGGGAGAGGGCCCCCCTTCTTCTTCTTCTTCCTTGACCTCCTCCCTAGATGGGAGAAGGGTTTCCCCTCTGGTCCTTGGCTCCCATGGTGTGTGAGGGGCGAGAGCCCCTCCGAGATTGGATCTATCTCTCCGTTTCTCTCTGTTTCTGCGTTCTGTTCTGGCTCTGTTTCACCATTTCGTGTATATATGGAGATCCGTAACTCCGATTGGCCTGAAACCTTCGCCTTGATTTTTTCCCCAAAAAATAGCTTTCTCGCGGCAAAAGAAGAGCGTCAACCGCCTTATGGGTGGCTCACGAGGGTAGGGGGCGCGCCCCCTGCCTCGTGGCCACCTCGGGCACCGTCTCGCGTGGATTTTTCTTCCGGAATTTTCCAAATATTCCAAAAGTAAGCTCCATCCGTTTTTATCCCGTTTGGACTCCGTTTGATATGGATATTCTGTGAAACCAAAAACATGCAACACCATAGCCTCTCCGATGATGTGTGAGTAGTTTACCTCGGACCTTCGGGTCCATAGTCATTAGCTAGATGGCTTCTTCTCTCTCTTTGGATCTCAATACAAAGTTCTCCTCGATTCTCTTGGAGATCTATTCGATGTAATCTTCTTTTGCGGTGTGTTTGTCAAGATCCGATGAATTGTGGGTTTATGATCAAGATTATCTATGAACAATATTTGAATCTTCTCTGAATTCTTTTATGTATGATTGGTTATCTTTGCATGTCCCTTCGAATTATCAGTTTGGTTTGGCCTACTAGATTGATCTTTCTTGCAAAGGGAGAAGTGCTTAGCTTTGGGTTCAATCTTGCCGTGCTCGATCCCAATGACAGTAGGGGAAACGACACGTATTGTATTGTTGACATCGAGGATAAAAAGATGGGGTTTATATCATATTGCATGAGTTTATTCCTCTACATCATGTCATCTTGCTTAAAACGTTACTCCGTTCTTATGAACTTAATACTCTAGATGCATGCTGCATAGCGGTCGATGTGTGGAGTGATAGTAGTACATGAAGGCAGGAGTCGGTCTACTTGTCACAGACGTGATGCCTATATACATGATCATACCTAGATATTCTCATAATTATGCTCAATTCTATCAATTGCTCGACAGTAATTTGTTCACCCACCGTAATACTTATGCTATCTTGAGAGAAGCCACTAGTGAAACCTATGGCCCCCGGGTCTATTTTCCATCATATTAATTTCCCGTCAACAAGCTATTTCTGGCGCCATTTATTTTGCAATCTTTACTTCTTATCCTTAACATAAAAATACCAAAAATGTTATCTTATCATCCCTATCAGATCTCACTTTTGCAAGTGGCCATGAAGGCATTTACAACCCCTTTATCGCGTTGGTTGCAAGGTTCTTATTTGTTTGTGTAGGTACGAGGGACTTGAGCGTGGCCTCCTACTGGATTGATACCTTGGTTCTCAAAAACTGAGGGAAATACTTACGTTACTTTGGTGCATCACCCTTTCCTCTTCAATGTAAAACCAATGCAGTGCTCAAGAGGGAGCATAGACCCCAGTGAACCACCATACCGGTGCTCCGTGCGGCTGCACCAATGCCGTCAGGGTGTTCGTGGTGGTGTGTGATGTCTACTACGCAACCTTCTTCTTGTAGCCGTTGTTGGGCCTCCAAGTGCAGAGGTTTGTAGGACAGTAGCAAATTTCCCTCAAGTGGATGACCTAAGGTTTATCAATCTGTGGGAGGCGTAGGATGAAGATGGTCTCTCTCAAACAACCCTGCAACCAAATAACAAAGAGTCTCTTGTGTCCCCAACACACCTAATACAATGGTAAATTGTATAGGTGCACTAGTTCGGCGAAGAGAAGGTAGTATAAGTGCAATATGGATGGTAGATATAGGTTTTTGTAATCTGAAAATATAAAAATAGCAAGGTAACTAATGATAAAAGCGAGCAAAAACGGTATTGCAATGCGTTGAAACAAGGCCTAGGGTTCACACTTTCACTAGTGCAAGTTCTCTCAACAATAATAACATAATTGGATCATATAACTATCCCTCAACCTGCAACAAAGAGTCACTCCAAAGTCACTAATAGCGGAGAACAAATGAAGAGATTATGGTAGGGTACGAAACCACCTCAAAGTTATCCTTTCTGATCGATCTATTCAAGAGTCCGTAGTAAAATAACACGAAACTATTCTTTCTGTTCGATCTATCATAGAGTTCGTACTGGAATAACACCTTAAGATACTAATCAACCAAAACCCTAATGTCACCTAGATACTCCAATGTCACCTCAAGTATCCGTGGGTATGATTATACGATATGCACCACACAATCTCAGATTCATCTATTCAACCAACACAAAGAACTTCAAAGAGTGCCCCAAAGTTTCTAACGGAGAGTCAAGACGAAAACGTGTGCCAACCCCTATGCATAGGTTCACGAGGTCACAGAACCCGCAAGTTGATCACCAAAACATACATCAAGTAGATCACGTGATATCCCATTGTCACCACAGATAAGCACATGCAAGACATACATTAAGTATTCTCAAATCCTTAAAGACTCAATCCGATAAGATAACTTCAAAGGGAAATTAAACTCAATCCATTACAAGAGAGTAGAGGGGGAGAAACATCATAAGATCCAACTATAATAGCAAAGCTCGCGGTACATCAAGATCGTATCACCTCAAGAACACGAGAGAGAGAGAGAGAGAGAGAGAGAGAGAGATCAAACACATAGCTACTGATACGTCTCCAACGTATCTATAATTTTCGATTGTTCCATGCTATATTATATTCTGATTTGGATGATTAATGGGCTTTATTATACACTTTTATATTATTTTTGGGACTAACCTATTAACTAGAGGCCCAACCCAAATTGTTGTTTTTTTGCCTATTTCAGTGTTTGCAGAAAAAGAATATCAAACGGAGTCCAAATGGAATGAAACCTTCCGGAACGTGATTTTCGGAACAAACGTGATCCAGAGGACTTGGAGTGGACGTCAAGCAATAGACGAGGAAGCCACGAGGTAGGGGGCGTGCCTACCCCCCTGGGCGTGCCCTCCAGCCTCGTGGGCCCCTCGTTGCTCCACCGATGTACTTCTTCCTCCTATATATACCCATATACCCTGGAAACATCATATACGGAGCCAAAACCCTATTTCCACCGCCGCAATCTTCTGTACCCGTGAGATCCCATCTTGGGGCCTTTTCTGGCGCTCCGCCAGAGGGGGCATTGATCACGGAGGGCTTCTACATCAACACCATAGCCTCTCTGATGATGTGTGAGTAGTTTACCTTAGACCTTCGGGTCCATATTTATTAGCTAGATGGCTTCTTCTCTCTCTTTGGATCTGAATACAAAGTTCTCCTTGATCTTCTTGGAGATCTATTTGATGTAATCTTCTTTTGCGATGTGTTTGTCGAGATCCGATGAATTGTGGGTTTATGATCAAGTTTATCTATGAACTATATTTGAATCTCCTCTAAATTCTTTTATGTATGATTGGTTATCTTTGCAAGTCTCTTCGAATTATCAGTTTGGTTTGGCCTACTAGATTGATCTTTCTTGCAATGGGAGAAGTGCTTAGCTTTGGGTTCAATCTTGCGGTGTCCTTTCCCACTGACAGCAGGGGCAGCAAGGCATGTATTGTATTGTTGCCATCGAGGATAAAAAGATGGGGTTTATATCATATTGCATGAGTTTATCCCTCTACATCATGTCATCTTGCTTAAAGCATTACTCTGTTCTTATGAACTTAATACTCTAGATGCATAATGGATAGTGGTCGATGTGTGGAGTAATAGTAGTAGATGCAGAATCGTTTCGGTCTACTTGTCGCGGACGTGATGCCTATATACATGATCATACCTAGATATTCTCATAACTATGCTCAATTCTATCAATTGCTCGACAGTAATTCGTTTACCCACCGTAATACTTACGCTATCTTGAGAGAAGCCACTAGTGAAACCTATGGCCCCGGGTCTATTTTCCATCATATTATTCTTCCAACACTTAGCTATTTCTATTGCCGTTTATTTTACTTTGCATCTTTATTTCTCTTTATCATAAAAATACCAAAAATATTATCTTATCATATCTATCAGATCTCACTCTCGTAAGTGACCATGAAGGGATTGACAACCCCTTTATCGTGTTGGTTGCGAGGTTCTTATTTGTTTGTGTAGGTGCGCGGGACTCGAGCGTGGTCTCCTACTGGATTGATACCTTGGTTCTCAGAAACTGAGGGAAATACTTACGCTACTTTACTGCATCACCCTTTCCTCTTCAAGGGAAAACCAACGCAGTGCTCAAGAGGTAGCAAGAAGGATTTCTGGCGCCGTTGCCGGGGAGTCTACGCACAAGTCAAGACATACCAAGTACCCATCACAAACTCTTATCCCTCGCATTACATTATTTGCCATTTGCCTCTCGTTTTCCTCTCGCCCACTTCACCCTTGCCGTTTTATTCGCCCTCTTTTCCGTTCGCCTCTTTTTCGCTTGTTTCTTGTTTGCTTGTGTGTTGGATTGCTTGCTTGTCACGATGGATCAAGACAATACTAAATTGTGTGACTTTGCCAATACCAACAATAATGATTTTCTTAGCACCCCGATTGCTCCTCTTACCGAAGCTGAATCTTGTGAAATTAATATTGCTTTGTTGAATCTTGTCTTGAAAGATCAATTCGCCGGCCTTCCTAGTGAAGATGCCGCTACCCATCTAAATAGCTTCGTTGATCTGTGTGATATGCAAAAGAAGAAAGATGTGGACAATGATATTGTTAAATTGAAGCTATTTCCTTTTTCGCTTAGAGATCGTGCTAAAGCTTGGTTTTCGTCTTTGCCTAAAAATAGTATTGATTCATGGAATAAGTGCAAAGATGCTTTTATCTCTAAGTATTTTCCTCCCTCTAAAATCATCTCGCTTAGAAATGATATCATGAATTTTAAGCAACTTGATCATGAACATGTTGCACAAGCTTGGGAGAGGATGAAATTAATGATACGTAATTGCCCCACACATGGTTTGAATCTTTGGATGATTATACAAAAAATTTATGCCGGATTGAATTTTGCTTCTAGAAATCTTTTAGATTCAGCCGCGGGAGGCAGTTTTATGGAAATCACTTTAGGAGAAGCTACTAAACTCCTAGATAATATTAGTTAATTATTCTCAATGGCACACCGAAAGATCTACAAATAAAAAAGTGCATGTGATAGAAGAAATTAATGTTTTGAGTGGAAAGATGGATGAAATTATGAAATTATTTGCTACTAAAAGTGTTTCTTCTGATCCTAATGATATGACTTTGTCTACTTTGATTGAGAATAATAATGAATCTATGGATGTTTATTTTGTTAGTAGGAATAATTTTGGTAACAACGCGTATAGAGAAAACTTTAACCCGAGGCCGTTCCCTAGTAATTTCTCTAATAATTATGGTAATTCCTACAACAATTCTTATGGAAATTTTAATAAGATGCCCTCTGAATTTGAGACTAGTGTTAAGGAGTTTATGAATTCGCAAAAGAATTTCAACACTTTGCTTGAAGAAAAATCGCTTAAGGTTGATCAATTGGCTAGGAACGTTGATAGAATTTCTCTTGATGTTGATTCTTTGAAACTTAGATCTATTCCACCTAAGCATGATATCAATGAGTCTCTCAAAGCCATGAGAATTTCCATTGTTGAATGGAAAGAAAGAATCACTAGGATGCGTGCTAAGAAAGATTGCTTTGTGAAAGCGTGTTCTTCTAGTTTCTACGAGAATAAAGTTGAAGATCTAAAAGTTATTGATGTATCTCCTATTAAATCTTTGTTTTGCAATATGAATCTTGATAATGATGGGACTGGAGATGAGTCAACTTTAGTTAAAAGGCGTCCCAAAAATTCGGAGTTTTTAGATCTTGATGCAAAAACTGGTAAAAGTGGGATTGAAGAGGTCAATACTTTAGATATCAATGAACCCACTATTTTGGATTTCAAGGAATTTAATTATGATAATTGCTCTTTGATAGATTGTATTTCCTTGTTGCAATCCCTGCTAAATACTCCTCATGCTTATAGTCAAAATAAAGATTTTACTAAACATATCGTTGATGCTTTGATGCAATCTTATGAAGAGAAACTTGAATTGGAAGTTTCTATCCCTAGAAAACTTTATGATGAGTGGGAACCTACTATTAAAATTAGAATTAAAGATCATGAATGCTATGCTTTGTGTGATTTGGGTGCTAGTGTTTCCACGATCCCAAAAACTTTGTGTGATTTGTTAGGATTCCGTGAATTTGATGATTATTCTTTAAACTTGCACCTTGCGGATTCCACTATTAAGAAACCTATGGGAATAATTAATGATGTTCTTATTGCTGCAAATAGGAACTATGTGCTCGTAGATTTCATTGTTCTTGACATAGATTGCAATCCTTCATGTCCTATTATTCTTGGTAGACCTTTCCTTAGAACGATTGGTGCAATTATTGATATGAAGGAAGGGAATATTAGATTCCAATTTCCGTTAAGGAAAGGCATGGAACACTTCCCAAGAAACAAGATTAAATTACCTTATCAATCTATTATGACAGCCACTTATGGATTGCCTACCAAAGATGGCAATATCTAGATCTATCCTTGCTTTTATGCCTAGCTAGGGCGTTAAACGATAGCGCTTGTTGGAAGGCATCCCCTCTTTCGTCTTCGTCCATCGGTAACTTTACTTGGAGCTATATTTTTATTCACCACATGATATGTGTTTTGCTTGGAGCGTCTTGTATGATTTGAGTCTTTGCTTTTTAATTTACCACAATCATCCTTGCTGTACACCCCTTTTGAGAGAGACACACATGATTTGGAATTTATTAGAATACTCTATGTGCTTCACTTATATCTTTTGAGCTATATAGTTTTTGCTCTAGTGCTTCACTTATATCTTTTAGAGCACGGTGGTGGATTTGTTTTATAGAAATTATTGTTCTCTCATGTTTCACTTATATTATTTTGAGAGTCCAAACAACATGGTAATTTGCTTTAATTGTGAAATTAGTCCTAATATGCTAGGTATTCAAGATTAGTAAAAACTTTCTTATGAGTGTGTTGAATACTAAGAGAAGTTTGATGCTTGATGATTATTTTGAGATATGGAGGTAGTGATATTAAAGTTGTGCTAGTCGAGTAGTTGTGAATTTGAGAAATACTTGTGTTGAAGTTTGCAAATCCCGTAGCACGCACATATGGTAAACGTTGTGTAACAAATTTGAAACATGAGGTGTTCTTTGATTGTCCTCCTTATGAGTGGCGGTCGGGGACGAGCGATGGTCTTTTCCTACCAATCTATCCCCCTAGGAGCATGCGCGTAGTGTTTGGTTTTTGATGACTTGTAGATTTTTGCAATAAGTATGCGAGTTCTTTATGACTAATGTTGAGTCCATGGATTATACGCACTCTTACCCTTCCATCATTGCTAGCCTCTTCGATACCGTGCATTGCCCTTTCTCACCTTGAGAGTTGGTGCAAACTTCGCCAGTGCATCCAAACCCCGTGATACGATACGCTCTATCACACATAAACCTCCTTATATCTTACTCAAAAAGCCACCATACCTACCTATTATGGCATTTCCATAGCCATTCCAAGATATATTGCCATGCAACTTTCCACCGTTCCGTTTATCATGACACATTTCATCATTTTCATATTGCCTTGCATGATCATGTAGTTGACATCGTATTTGTGGCAAAGCCACCGTTCATATTATTTCATACATGTCACTCTTGATTCATTGCCCTTCCTGGTACACCGCCGGAGGCATTCATATAGAGTCATACTTTGTTCTAGTATCGAGTTGTAATCATTGAGTTGTAAATAAATAGAAGTGTGATGATCATCATTCATAGAGCATTGTCCCAAAAAAAAGAGAAAGGCCAAAAAAAGCCCCCCCCCCAAAAAAGAACAGAAAAGAAAAAGGGCAATGCTACTATCTTTTTCCATACTTGTGCTTCAAAGTAGCACCATGATCCTTATGATAGATAGTCTCTTGTTTTGTCACTTTCATATACTAGTGGGAATTTTTCATTATAGAACTTGGCTTGTATATTCCAACAATGGGCTTCCTCAAATGCCCTAGGTCTTCGTGAGCAAGCAAGTTTGATGCACACCCACTTAGTTTCTTTTGTTGAGCTTTCATACATTTATAGCTCTAGTGCATCCGTTGCATGGCAATCCCTACTCCTTGCATTGACATCAATCGATGGGCATCTCCCTAGCTCGTTGATTAGCCGCGTCGATGTGAGACTTTATCCTTTTTTGTCTTCTCCACATAACCCCTATCATTATATTCTATTCCACCCATAGTGCTATATCCATGGCTCACGCTCATGTATTGCGTGAAAGTTGAAAAAAGTTTGAGATTACTAAAGTATGAGACAATTGCTTGGCTTGTCATCGAGGTTGTGCATGATGAGAGCATTCTTATGTAACGAAAATGGAGCATGACCAAACTATATGATTTTGTATGGATGAACTTTCTTTGGGCATGTTATTTTCAGAAGACATAATTGCTTAGTTAGTATGCTTGAAGTATTATTACTTTTATGTCGATATTAAACTTTTATCTTGAATCTTTCGGATCTGAATATTCATACCACAATTAAGAGGGTTACATTGAAAATTATGCTAAGTAGCATTCCACATCAAAAATTCTGTTTTTATCATTTACCTACTCGAGGACGAGCAGGAATTAAGCTTGGGGATGCTTGATACGTCTCCAACATATCTATAATTTTTTATTGTTCCATGCTATATTGTATTCTGTTTTGGATGATTAATTGGCTTTATTATACACTTTTATATTATTTTTGGGACTAACCTATTAACCGGAGGCCCAACCCAAATTGCTGTTTTTTTTGCCTATTTTAGTGTTTCGCAGAAAAAGAATATCAAACGGAGTTCAAACGGAATGAAACCTTCAGGAACGTGATTTTCAGAACAAACGTGATCCAGAGGACTTGGAGTGGACGTCAAGCAACAGAGAGGAAGCCACAAGGTAGGGGGGTGTGCCTACCCCCCTCGGCGCGCCCTCCACCCTCGCGGGCCCCTCGTTGCTCCACCGACGTACTTCTTCCTCCTATATATACCCACATACCCTGGAAACATCATATATGGAGCCAAAACCCTATTTCCACCGCCGCAACCTTCTGTACCCGTGAGATCCCATCTTGGGGCCTTTTCCGGTGCTCCGCCGGAGGGGGCATTGATCATGGAGGGCTTCTACATCGACACCATAGCCTCTCCGATGATGTGTGAGTAGTTTACCTCAGACCTTCGGGTCCATAGTTATTAGCTAGATGGATTCTTCTCTCTCTTTGGATCTCAATACAAAGTTCTCCTCGATCTTCTTGGAGATCTATTTGATGTAGTCTTCTTTTGCGGTGTGTTTGTCGAGATCCGATGAATTGTGGGTTTATGATCAAGTTTATCTATGAACAATATTTGAATCTCATCTGAATTCTTTTATGTATGATTGGTTACCTTTGCAAGTCTCTTCGAATTATCAGTTTGGTTTGGCCTACTAGATTGGTCTTTCTTGCAATGGGAGAAGTGCTTAGCTTTGGGTTCAATCTTGCGGTGTCCTTTCCCAGTGACAGCAGGGGCAGCAAGGCACGTATTGTATTGTCGCCATCGAGGATAAAAAGATGGGGTTTATATCATATTGCATGAGTTTATCCCTCTACATCATGTCATCTTGCTTAAAGCATTACTCTGTTCTTATGAACATAATACTCTAGATGCATGCTGGATAGTGGTCGATGTGTGGAGTAATAGTAGTAGATGCAGAATTGTTTCGGTCTACATGTCGCGGACGTGATGCCTATATACATGATCATACCTAGATATTCTCATAACTATGCTCAATTCTGTCAATTGCTCGACAGTAATTCGTTTTCCCATCGTAATACTTACGCTATCTTGAGAGAAGCCACTAGTGAAACCTATGGCCCCCGGGTCTATTTTCCATCATATTAATCTTCCAACACTTAGCTATTTCTATTGCCGTTTATTTTACTTTGCATATTTATTTCTCTTTATCATAAAAATACCAAAAATATTATCTTATCATATCTATCAGATCTCACTCTCGTAAGTGACCGTGAAGGGATTGACAACCCCTTTATCGCGTTGGTTGCGAGGTTCTTATTTGTTTGTGTAGGTGCGTGGGACTCGAGCGTGGTCTCCTAATGGATTGATACGTTGGTTCTCAAAAACTGAGGGAAATACTTACGTTACTTTACTGCATCACCCTTTCCTCTTCAAGGGAAAACCAACGCAGTGCTCAAGAGGTAGCAGCTACTGGTACATACCCTCAGCCCCGAGGGTGAACTACTCCCTCCTCGTCATGGAGATCGCCGGGATGATGAAGATGGCCACCGATGAGGGATCCCCCCTCCGGCAGGGTGCCGGAACAGGGTCCCGATTGGTTTTTGGTGGCTACAGAGACTTGCGGCAGAAGAACTCCCGATCTATTCTATTCCTCGATGGTTAGGGGGTACATAGGTATATATAGGAGGAAGAAGTAGGTCGGCGGAGCCACGAGGGGCCCACGAGGGTGGAGGGCGCGCCCAGGGGGTAGGCGTGCCCCCTACCTCGTGTCTTCCTCGTCAGTTGCTTGACATCCACTCCAAGTCCTCTGGATCACGTTTGTTCTGAAAGTCACGTTCCCGAAGGTTTCACTCCGTTTGGACTCTGTTTGATATCCTTTTCCTTCGAAACACTAAAATAGGCAAAAAAAACAGCAATTTGGGCGGGCCTCCGGTTAATAGGTTAGTCCCAAAAATAATATAAAAGTGTATAATAAAGCCCATTAAACATCCAAAACAAAATATAATATAGCATGGAACAATAAAAAATTATAGATACCTTGGAGACGTATCAAGAATCCCCAAGCTAAATTCCTGCTCGTCCTCGAGTAGGTAAATGATAAAAATAGATTTTTGGATGTGGAATGCTACTTAGCATAATTTTCAGTGTAATTCTCTTATTTGTGGTATGAATATTCAGATCCGAAAGATTCAAGATAAAAGTTTAATATTGACATAAAAGTAATAATACTTCAAGCATACTAACTAAGCAATTATGTCGTCTCAAAATAACATGGCTAAAGAAAGTTCATCCCTACAAAATCATATAGTTTGGTCATGCTCCATTTTCGTCAAACAAGAATGCTCTCATCATGCACAATCGACAAGCCAAGCAATTGTTTCATACTTTAGTAATCTCAAACTTTTTTCAACTTTCACGCAATATATGAGCGTGAGCCATGGATATAGCACTATGGGTGGAATAGAATATGATGATAGGGGTTATGTGGAGAAGACAAAAAAGGATAAAGTCTCACATCGACGCGGCTAATCAACGAGATAGGGAGATGCCCATCGATTGATGTCAATGCAAGGAGTAGGGATTGCCATGCAACGGATGCACTAGAGCTATAAATGTATGAAAGCTCAACAAAAGAAACTAAGTGGGTGTGCATCAAACTTGCTTGCTCACGAAGACCTAGGGCATTTGAGGAATCCCATTGTTGGAATATACAAGCCAAGTTCTATAATGAAAAATTCCCACTAGTATATGGAAGTGACAAAACAAGAGACTATCTATCATAAGGATCATGGTGCTACTTTGAAGCACAAGTATGGAAAAAGATAGTAGCATTGCCCTTTTTCTTTTCTTTTCTTTTTTTGGGGGTGGGATTTTTTTGGCCTTTCTCTTTTTTTGGGACAATGCTCTATGAATGTTGATCATCACACTTCTATTTATTTACAACTCAATGATTACAACTCGATACTAGAACAAAGTATGACTCTATATGAATGCCTCCGTTGGTGTACCGGGAAGGGCAATGAATCAAGAGTGACATGTATGAAATAATATGAACGGTGGCTTTGCCACAAATACGATGTCAACGACATGATCATGCAAGGCAATATGACAATGATGAAACATGTCGTGAGAAACGGAACGGTGGAAAGTTGCATGGCAAGATATCTCGGAATGGCTATGGAAATGCCATAATAGATAGGTATGGTGGCTATTTTGAGGAAGATATAAGGAGGTTTATGTGTGATAGAGCGTATCGTATCACGAGGTTTGGATGCACCGGCGAAGTTTGTACCAACTCTCAAGGTGAGAAAGGGCAATGCACGGTACCGAAGAGGCTAGCAATGATGGAAGGTGAGAGTGCGTATAATCCATGGACTCAACATTAGTCATAAAGAACTCACATACTTATTGCAAAAATCTACAAGTCATCAAAAACCAAGCACTACGCGCATGCTCCTTGGAGGATAGATTGGTAGGAAAAGACCATCGCTCGTCCCCGACCGCCACTCATAAGGAGGACAATCAAAGAACACCTCATGTTTCAAATTTGTTACACAACGTTTACCATACGTGCATGCTAGCTACGGGACTCGCAAACTTCAACACAAGTATTTCTCAAATTCACAACTACTCAACTAGCACAACTTTAATATCACTACCTCCATATCTCAAAACAATCATCAAGCATCAAACTTCTCTTAGTATTCAATGCACTTATAAGAAAGTTTTTACTAATCTTGGACACCTATCATATTAGGACCACCTTCTCAATTTAAGCAAATTACCATGATGTTTTGTAGGACTCTCAAAATAATATAAGTGAAGCATGAGAGAACAATAGTTTCTATAAAACAGAACCACCGCCGTGCTCTAAAAGATATAAGTGAAGCACTAGAGCAAAAACTATATAGCTCAAAAGATATAAGTGAAGCACATAGAGTATTCTAATAAATTCCGAATCATGCGTGTCTCTCTCAAAAGGTGTGTACATCAAGGATGATTGTGGTAAACTAAAAGCAAAGACTCAAATCATACAAGACGCTCCAAGCAAAACACTTATCATGTGGTGAATAAAAATATAGCTCCAAATAAAGTTACCGATGGACGAAGATGAAAGAGGGGATGCCTTCTGGGGCATCCCCAAGCTTTGGCTTTTTGGTGTCCTTACATTTACCTTGGGGTGCCTTGGGCATCCCCAAGCTTAGGCTCTTGCCACTCCTTATTCCATAATCCATCAAATCCATACCCAAAACTTGAAAACTTCACAACACAAAACTTAACAGAAAATCTCATGAGCTCCGTTAGCGAAAGAAAACAAAACACCACTTCAAGGTATTGTAGTTAACTCATTCTTTATTTATATTGGTGTTAAACCTACCGTGTTCCAACTTCTCTATGGTTTATAAACTATTTTACTAGCCATAGATTCATCAAAATAAGCAAACAACACACGAAAAACAGAATCTGTCAAAAACTGAACAGTCTGTAGTAATATGTAACTAACGCAAACTTCTAGAACTCAGAAAAATCCACCAAAATAGGATGACCTAGATAATTTGTTTATTGATCTACTGAAATTGGAATCAGTATTTTATCACGTTCTGGTGATTTTTAAAAATTGTTTTTGTGAACAGAAAGTTTCTGGAATTTTCAGCAAGATCAAATAACTATCATCCAAGAAGATCCTATAGGTCTTACTTGGCACAAACACTAATTAAAACATAAAACTACATCTAACCACAGGCTAGATCAAAAATTTATTACTAAACAGAACCAAAAAGCAATAAACAAAAATAAATTTGGGTTACCTCCCAACAAGCGCTAACGTTTAACGCCCCTAGCTAGGCATGATGATTTCAATGATGCTCACATAAAAGATAAGAATTGAAACATAAAGAGAGCATCATGAAACACATGGCAAACACGTTTAAGTCTAACTCACTTCCTATGCATAGGGATTTTGTGAGCAAACAACTTATGGGAACAATAATCAACTAGCATAGGAAGGCAAAACAAGCATAACTTCAAAATTTTCAACACATAGAGAGGAAACTTAATATTATTGCAATTCCTACAAGCATATGTTCCTCCCTCATAATAATTTTCAGTAGCATCATGAAAGAATTCAACAATATAACCATCACATAAAGCATTCTTTTCATGATCTACATGCATATAATTTTTATTACTCTCCACATAAGCAAATTTCTTCTCATGAATAGTAGTGGGAGCAAACTCAACAAAATAACTATCATGTGAAGCATAATCCAATTGAAAATTAAAATCATGATGACAAGTTTCATGGTTATCTTTATTCTTTATAGCATGCATGTCATCACAATAATCATCATAAATAGGAGGCAAGCTTTCATCATAATAAATTGCTCATCAAAACTTGGGGGACTATGAAAGTGTGTTATATCGACTATAGGGGGGGTGAATAGGCGATTTTTATGAAATTCTTCACTGAGGAACTTGCTCGTGAGGAAATTCCTTAGCGAAGAACTACTAGCAGTGGAATAAGTACTCAGAAGTAAACATAGCAGAATACATGCATGGTCATCATGATGAAATGAAGACAAACACAGATTATAGAAAGCGGAAACACAGGATAGCACAAGATGAAGACAAACAGACTGAAGAAATTGAACTCAGGAAATTGAGAAAGTCTTTAGTCAAAGTCTTCAAACACAGATATGAACAAACACACAACACAGTAATGAGGAAATGAAAGTGTTGAGGAAATAGAACCAGTAAGCTTGGTGAAGACAATGATTTGGTAGACCAGTTCCAAATGTTGTCTCAGTTGTACATCTGGTTGGAGCGGCTGAGTATTTAAACTCGAGGACACCTAGTCCCGGACACACAGTCCTCACCGTATTCTCCTTGAGCTAAGGACGTACAGTCCTCGCCCAATCACTCATGGTAAGTCTTCAGGTGACTTCCAAACCTTCACAGACTAGGTCACTCGGCGATCCACAATTCCTCTTGGATGCTCTAGACCATGACGCCTAACCGTCTGGAAGAAGCACAGTCTTCAAAGGTAACAAGCGTCGGATCCACGCAGGATCAATCTCTTCAGTGATGCTCAATCACTTTGGGTTTGTAGGTGTTTTGGGTTTGGGTTTTGGATTTTCCTCACTTGATGATTTTCACTCAAAGTCCTCGGAGGATGGGTTGCTCTCAAATGACAAGTGTCAAGTTCTTGCGGAGCAGCCAACCGGCTAGTGGCTGTAGGGGGCGGCTATTTATAGCCTAGGGAGCAGCCCGACATGATAAGACATAAATGCCCTTCAATGATATGACCGTTAGGTGGATAGGATATTTTGGGACAGCTGGCGCGTAGCACAGCAACGGTCGGAAATTTGAGGTACAAATTCCTCAGGGCTATCATGTTCCTCATGGTGTAGGCAATTTGCACTGGCGAATTCCTAACTCCTCAGTCAGAGCAAAGTCCTCAGTGACCAGAAGAACTACGTCTCTGTCACTGAAGAAATTGACTGAACTGTATGAGATTTCCAATGGCTTCACTCGAAGGGATTGGTAGGTGTAGGATTTGAGTTGAGCATCACATGGAAATTTTCTCCTTAGTATTTCCTCGACCCCCTTTAATAGTACGGTGTTTCCTATGACTCAAGAAAGAAAAAATGAAACTACGAAAACAAAAATCTTCACGCTTCATGTTCCTCGAATGAATACCAAGTCTTCAAGGTCACACCAATTTCTTCACTTTCAAAGTCTTCAGAAAGTCTTCAGTATATCAAAGTCTTCAGTCGAAGAACTTCATTTTTAGGGGTCGACTTTCTCTGTAAATATCAAACTCCTCATAGACTTATAGGCCTGTGTACACTCATAAACGCATTAGGTACTTAACCTATTAGTCTTCAATACACCAAAATCACTATGGGGCACTAGATGCACTTACAATCTCCCCCTTTTTGGTGATTGATGACAACATATGTTAAGTTTTCAACGGGGATAAATATATGAAGTGTAATTACTGATAGTGAGGAATTTGATTGCAAGATATAGAAGAACTCCCCCTGAAGATGTGCATAGTGAGGAATTTGCTTTTGAAGCAATGCACACTTGAAGAGTTGAATCATGGAGATCTCCCCCTATATCTTGTAATTCATACACGCATTTGACATATAATATGAAGAATTTTAAATGCATGATGAAATATGGTGCCTGATGTAATTCAGCATGCGTGCAATAATATTAACGAGGAATAAGCATGCAGAATAGCGCATCAAAAGTATCAAAGCATAGTGCAACAAAAGTATCAGAGCACCATCGGGTTTAAGATTACAACTCGATCCAATAAAAGTTTCGGAAGAACGAGAGTTGTAACTTAAAAAACGCCCTTATTATAGACCCGCTTGAAGACTAACTCAGATTTCTCCCCCCTTGTCATCAAATGAACAAAAGGATCGAAACTGAGGACTAACGCCCCTGAAGATATTCAAGTTGATGAAGGAGCGCCAGCGTTGTTGGGGTCGGTTGTTGAAGTAGGGCCTATCGCAGTGTCGTCCAAGTCTTCATTTTCATCAGTCTCACATGATGAATAATATGAACTGGCCACCAAAGAAGGAACCTTGACCTTCTTGTATTTCTTCGGAGGCGGTGCAACCCAGTCAAATTCTTCTTTGAGACCCATTTGCTTCAAATCATCAGCACTGTAAACTTGAGACAGCACAGCCCATGTGCGGTTGAGGGTTTCATGAAGGTAGTAGTGGTTTTTCTTCACTGCATTATGTGTCACAGTCATGTTGTCAAGAATTGAACCAAACTGACGCTTGACCCATTTGTGATTGCGATCAACCTTTTGATGAAGACTGAGGAGTAACTCACGGTCAGTCATCACCCTGGGTGCTGTGGCTTGAGGATTTGGCTTGGCAGTGTTGGCGACAGTGTCATGTGTGGCAGAGTCATCATTGGTGGAATAATATGTGGCCTTGCGAAATTGACCATCCAATGGACGAATGCCTTCATCTATCACAACAGTGGCCTTACCCTTTTCTTCAGCTGAGGAAAATGTCCTTTTGAGAACTTCAATGGGAGGCAAGTAGCTGCAGTGGTTCAGTGTTTCAGCTTTGTAGTTGAGTGAAGACCTTGTCCTGATGCCGGGGATAACTGACTCCACGAGCACCTATGGGGACGGAGCCCCTTCTTGGTTCGGCGGGGGGCGGAGGTCGCACGAAGAGTAGATCGAGGCGAGGCACGCGCGCGGGGGGGGGGGGGGGGGGGGTTACCCAGCTTCGGGCCGCACGGATGCGTAAAACCCTACTGCTGCTTTTGTGGATTGTATTGTGTTCTTGCTCGGGAGCGCTGAGAGCTACAGTACACACGCGCCGCTGGCGAGACCGAGCACAGCCTTAGAATGAGCGAGTATTAAACTTGTCTCTGGCATAGTCCGAATTGGAATAGCCAACGAGATCAAAAGAAGACCTCTTAGGATACCAAATGCCAAAATTTGGTGTATGTATTAAGTATCTCACTACCCCTTCCACATCCTTAAGATGACATTCTTTGGGGGCCGCTTGATATCGTGCACACATGCACACACTTTGCATAATGTCGGGACGGGAGACACATAGATATAACAATGAACCAATCATAGATCGGTGAACCTTTTGGTCAACCGATTTGCTATCCTTGGTCAAGTCAAGATGTCCAAGTAGGCATGGGAGTTTTCATACCTTTGCTTTCTTGCATGTTGAACTTCTTGAATAAGTCCTTGGTTGTAACACCCCGGATGTAACTTGCCATATTTGTAATCCAACTCTTGCCATTTTCGGCAATGTGATATGATATTCCCTCCATGGTTGGGTTTTTCCCGTCATGTTGCATTTTTTATGTCATGCATTTCATATCATGTCATCATGTGCATCGCATTTGCATACGTGTTCGTCTCATGAATCCGAGCATTTTCCCCGTTGTCCGTTTTGCAATCCGGCGCTCCTATGCTCCCCGGCGTCCCCTTTTACCTTTTTCCGTGAGCGGGTATTAAACCTTCTCGGAATGGACCGAGGTTTGTCAAGCGGCCTTGGTATAGCACCGGTAGACCGCCTGTCAAGTTTTGGGTCATTCGAAGGTCGTTTGATACTCCAACGGTTAACCGGGTAACCGCGAAGGACTCTTTTGTGTGCAGCCCAACACCCCTTTCAAAGTGGCCCAAAACCCACCTAAGTCCCCTCCATGTTATCGGTCGTTCGATCACGATCGTGTGGGCGAAAACCGCACTCCATTTGGAGCTTCCTAGCCCCCTCTGCCTATATAAACACCTCCCCCTCCGAAATTCCCGCAGATGAAACCCTAACCCCGCTCCCTCTCCGCCGCCGAACATGTCCGTCCGCGCCGGACATGTCCGCTGCCACGTCGCTTCGGCCAATGAGAGGCCGCCACATCAGCGCGCCTCCGCCCACGCCCAACCGAGCCCCGCCACGTGTCCCGCCGGAGAACCCCACCGCGCTGCGGCCCGCGGAGCCCATCCGGGGCCCGCGCAGGCCCGGTCCGCCGCCGCCGCGGCTCGAGCTCGCCGCCGCCCTTCGCCGGCCGGCGCTGCCTCCTCCCGCCGAGCCGCTGCTCCACCGCCGCCGCACCGCCCGCCTCCTCTCGCCGCCCTGCTCCACCGCCACCGCACCGCCCGTCTCCCGCAGCGCCGCCGCCTCGCGCCAGCTCCTCCCCGAGCCGGCAGCCGCGCCGCCCCGCCGCGACGCCATGGCCGCCGCCTTCCTCCGCCACCTGCAACCGGTGCCGCCCCACGCGCGGGATCCGGCGACTGCCGCCCGGATACGGCGCCCCGACCTCTCCGGCGACCCTCCCCACCGAGCTCCGGCCGCCTCCCTCCTCTCCGGCAAGGATCCGGCCACCGCGTCCGAACTCCGGCGAGGTACGGTGGATCGGGACGAGATCCACCGGTCCCTCCATCCAAACATGCCCCGTCGCCCCTGGATCCCTCCGTCCCGTTCCGCTCCGTCCCGATTTCGCGGGGTGAGAAATCTGCTAAGTCCCTGAAATATTACATTCTGGTCCCTTGTTCATCGCATCATAACTCTGCATCTGTGGCTCCGTTTTGGGCGTATAGCATATCAAATTGTTCGCATCGACGAGTACATCATTTCATCTCATTGCGTCGTTTTCATTTGAGCTCATCTTGATGCCCGAAATGCTGTTAGAAGAGGGCTATGTGCTGTTAGTTTCAGATCTGTTTCAGTACATGCACTTTTGTCATTTTTGCCATGATTGATGTGTGCATCCTATGAAGTTGAGTCCTACATGTGTTTTGTAATATGCCATGCCATCTTTCCAGATATTTATGCCATGTGTTTTTGTGATCTTTGTGGTGACTAGCACAAGCATGCAAACTAGGGTACTTAATGTTGCTGATTTCAGAGACTTTGTATTTTCACCGTCATGTCCTGCTGTTATTTTTATGCCATGTGTTCATGTTGTTTCAGAGAGATCTATGCCTCTTTTGAGCATGATCAGTAAGGGTATTTTGAACATATGGATTTGCTATATCCATCCATCCTTTTGTTTGTAATTATGGAGTGCCATAGCTTGAGTCAATCGAGCTCTACTTTTGCTATAAAATGTTCCTGGCAGATTGTTTACATGTTATTCGATTTTGCCAAGCTTGTTGTAGTTGATCCTTGCTTGCTATGATGTTGTTCTTTCCATTTCTAGTTTCTATGCCATGTCTTCTTGATGTATGTATGCTTAGTTTATCATCCAATGCTCTGTAGTGAGTGTATCGAGCTCGTAAACATGCCTACTTGTTATCTGTTTTTGACATGTCCAGTTTTCTGCTAAGTCTGAAACCTGTAACGAAACTTGCTTAATTGACATGGGTGCTATTATATTTTCTGATCCCTTTTGGCTCATGGTCAGTAAGGGACTTTTGTTAAGTGCTTTGAGTAGATTCATTCCACTCCTTATTTTGCTTTGTCCTGTTCCTGTAGCATGTTGTTTTCTTGCTCTAAACATGTCATCCTGATGTTAATTTCTGGCATGTTGATTTCACCAAGTCTGTGAACCTGTTATCTTTTGCACTTTTGCCATGCTTGTTTGAACCTGTTGTGGAGTGATTTAGCCGTAGCTCAGTGTTCATTTTTTGTCAAGCATCTTGATTAGATCACTGACATATGCTTTGTTGATATGTTTGGGTGCAGTAGTTTAATTTATTGTTGCTTGCTAAGTAGCATCATGCTGTTAATGGCAGAATCTTGTCATTCTTGCTTTGCTTGTCATTTGCAAACCGTGCATCCGATCCCGGTGATATTTATATCGATTTCAACCGAAATCACCTCACCTTTCCAGTGGCATACTTGATTTGCCAAGATTATGCCTTGTTCATCTTTTCCTTCCGGAGCATGCATATGCATTGCATACCACATCTCGCACATCATGCCATGTTTATGTGGTGGTTGTTTACTTTGTTGTTTGCTTCTTTCCGGTGTTGCTTCTTCGGTTTAGTTCCGATTACGTTGCGATTGTGAGGATCCGTTCGTCTACGTCCGTTTTTCTTCTTCATGGACTCGTTCTTCTTCCTTGCGGGATCTCAGGCAAGATGACCATACCCTCGAAATCACTTCTATCTTTGCTTGCTAGTTGCTCGCTCTTTTGCTATGCCTATGCTGCGATACCTACCACTTGCTTATCATGCCTCCCATTTTGTTAAACCAAGCCTCTAACCCACCATGTCCTAGCAAACCGTTGTTTGGCTATGTTACCGCTTTGCTCAGCCCCTCTTATAGCGTTGTTAGTTGCAGGTGAAGATGAGGTTTGTTCCTTGTTGGAACATGGAGATGTTGTTCCTTGTTTGGAACATGTTTACTTGTTGGGATATCACAATATATCTTACTTAATTAATGCATCTATATACTTGGTAAAGGGTGGAAGGCTCGGCCTTATGCCTGGTGTTTTGTTCCACTCTTGCCGCCCTAGTTTCCGTCATATCGGTGTTATGTTCCCGGATTTTGCGTCCCTAACGCGGTCGGGTGATTTATGGGACCCCCTTGACAGTTCGCTTTGAATAAGACTTTTCCAGCAAGGCCCAACATTGGTTTTACCATTTGCCTACCACCTATACCTTTCCCTTGGGAGTAGCTAACCCGAGGGTCATCTTTATTCAGCCCCCCCCCGGGCCAATGCTTGTCTAAGTGTTGGTCCGAACTAGAGCACTTTGCAGCGCCCCCTCAAGGAAACTTGAGGTCTGGTTTTAGTTGTACGGACAGCTCATCCAGTGTTGCCCTGAGAACGAGATATGTGCAGCTCCTATCAGGATGTCGGCGCATCGGGCGGCTTTGCTGGACTTGTTTTATTACTGTCGAAATGTCTTGTAGCCGGGATTCCAAGACTGATCGGGTCTTTCCGGGGAGAAGGAATATCCTTCATTGATCGCGAGAGCTTATCATGGGCTAAGTTGGGACACCCCTGCAGGGTTTGAACTTTCGAAAGCCGTGCCCGCGGTTATGTGGCAGATGGGAATTTGTTAATGTCCGGTTGTAGAAAACCCGAAGTTGATCTTAATTAAAATACACCAACCGTGTGTGTAACCGTGATGGTCTCTTCTCGGCGGGGTCCGGGAAGTGAACACAGTTGTTGGAGTTATGTCTGACGTAAGTAGTTCAGGATCACTTATTGATCATAGTTGTTCGACCGTGCTTTGCCTTCTCTTCTCGCTCTCATTTGCGTACGTTAGCCACCATATATGCTAGTCGCTTGCTGCAGCTCCACCTCATACCTTTTACCCTACCTATAAGCTTAAATGGTTTTGATTTCGCGGGTGTGAGATTGCTGAGTCCTCGTGACTCACAGATACTTCCAAAACCAGTTTGCAGGTGCCGATGAGACCGTGCAGGTGACACACCCGAGCTCAAGGAGGAGCTCGATGAAGATCTTGTTCATTGTGTTGTTTCGTTCTAGTCGATCAGTAGTTGAGCCCAGTTGGGGTCGATCGGGGACCTTTGTCGCTTTTGGGGTTTCTTCTTTTATTTTGGCTCCGTAGTCGGGCCCTGATTGTACTTGGTTGATGTAATGTTTCATTCATGTATTTGTGTGAAGTGGCGATTGTAAGCCAACTATGTATCTTTTTCCCTTATGTATTACATGGGTTGTGTGAAGATTACCTCACTTGCGACATTGCTTTCAATGCGGTTATGCCTCTAAGTCGTGCTTCGACACATGGGAGATATAGCCGCATCGAGGGCGTAACAGCGTTGCACCTGGCTGAATCTCTGGATGTACTTGCGCAGAGGCTCTCCTTCCTTCTGGGCGAGCAGATGAAGATCACTCTCCCGGCCATGGGGTTTGTGGCCGCCTGTGAAGGAGCCGACAAACTGATGGCACAGGTCTGCCCAGGAAGATATGGAGTTGTCCGACAAGTGCATGAGCCAGGACCTGACGTTGGGCTTGAGCACCAGCGGGAAGTAGTTGGCAAGGATCTTGTCGTCTCGCCCCCCGGCAGCTTGCACCGCGATGGTGTAGATGCTGAGGAACTCCGACGGATGCAGCTTGCCGTCGTACTTCTCTGGTACGTCTGGCTTGAAGTTCTTTGTACTGGGCCACTGGACTTGCCGCAGCTCAGGGGTAAACGCAGGGCAACCTACCGCGTAGGGCAGTTCGCCTAGTTCCCCTGGCGCATGCATGTCAACAGTAGGCCCAGCGCGCCGGTCTGACTGACGCCGCGCTTCTCTCCGGCGCTCGATGCGTGTTCGAGCGTCCTCTTGCTGTCGTTCATGAAGAACGTGGCGCTGATCGCGACGAGCTCGCGGGTCTGATGAAGCAGTGGAGTCGCCGTCGTGGTGGACCCGGCGAGTCGGCGATCTTGGCCTTGGGGGCGGAGAGTGGACGGTGGTCGCACCTCCATCGGTCTTGTCGCCATCAGCTCGCGTCTGGCTGGCTCGCCGCGGCTGCGATGTAGTCGGCTGCCGTGGAGTGTCGCCGTTGGCGAAGCCGATGAGGCTCTGAATGGTGGCCCTCCAATCGTCGATCTTGTCCGGCGTTGGAGGGAAATCTAGGAGCAGTTGAGCTCGAGCCAAAGCTTCTGCTGGGGTGGTGGATAGCGGTGGCGAACGGTGCGAGGAGCGGGATGTGCTCGAACTTCTAACTACGTTAGAAGGGGTAGTCCCCCGTCCAGGCGACCGCACCTCGCTCGGGCCAGCATGTTGGCAAGCAAGCTGGCCTTGAGCATCCCGAGATCCGCCAGCTCGCTCTGGGTCCAGCGCGCGTATGGTACCGTGGGTACCATGGCGCTGCCGGTCCCGCGCCTCCTGAGACGGGCGCGGTGCGTGCTCGGACGCCGCGGCGTTGTGAGTTTCCTCGCCAACGCCCGTTCCTCCGACGGCGCCTCCCCCACCAGCCGCTGGCTCCGGCGGTGGCGGGTTTGACGCGGACGGATCAGCCGCCTCGGAAGCCTTCTTCTTCGGCGGCATGTCGATGATGATGATGAAGGTCTAGCTCATGCGAACGCCGGATTAGGTTCACACAACCTCGACGCCCCCTACCTGGCGCGCCAAAGATGCCGGGGATAACTGACTCCACGAGCACCTATGGGGACGGAGCCCCTTCTCGGTTCGGCGGGGGGCGGAGGTCGCACGAAGAGCAGATCGAGGCGAGGCATGCGGGGGGAGGGGGGTGTTACCCAGCTTCGGGCCGCACGGATGCGTAAAACCCTACTGATGCTTTTGTGGATTGTATTGTGTTCTTGCTCGGGAGCGCTGAGAGCTACAGTACACACGCGCCGCTGGCGAGACCGAGCGTGAGTGTTCTCCTCCCCTTACGTTGCGCATGGGCCTCCTTTTATATGCTCAAGGGGTCACCGACAGGTGGCAACGTAGGCAAGGGTAAAAATGTAAAGCATTGTGTTGGGTACAGCTACTTGTACAGTGCTATCATACCTAACCCTGACGGCAGGGGACAAGGGCATTAAATGCCCGTTTGTGTCGCCTAAACAGTGTGAAAAGGTACCGTCAGGGACGCCACCGTTCGCCACGATGGCTATCTTGTCAGCGCCGTTTGCCACCGCATCCCCTTGGCTTCACAGCCTCTCGCCACGCACGCCTGGAATGGTCCCAGAGCGACACGTTGGTGGATGAGCTGGAGCGCGGGCTGCGGAGTAGTAGCTTGCCGCGGCAAGCGCCTTGCCGCGGTCGCTGTCTTGTCTCATCTGGGAGCTCTTTGCGGGGGCGCGTGGCGCGTCGCGGCAAGTTCTCTGAAGTGCCTTGGTTGGCATTCCCGGCAAGCTCCTCTTGCCGGGGTCTTGTGCCCCGAGTGGGCTTCCCGACAAGCTCCTCTTGCCGGGGCCTTGTGTCCTAGGTGGCCTTCCTGGCAAGCTCCTCTTGCCGGGGCCTTGTCTCCTTGGCTTAAATACTTTGTTCTTGAATGGAAGGACTTCGGAGGACCTTGGCGGTCACCTGGCAAGCCTTGCCGCGGGAGGCTGCGACTGCCCGTGCACAAGTTCGGGATACTAAGGTACCCCTACTTTAGTACACCGACACCTGATGAATCTCATAATCCAAGGTGCATAAGGCTTCAGCTCAAATGGGGACATAGCAATGTTGGCCAGAGTCCTCATGAAGAAATCATGGAAGTTGACGGGAACGCCATGACAGATGTTGAAAAGCATATTCGTCATGATGCCAACGACTTCTTCACCAGTTGAGTCGTGGCCTTTGATGGGATTCATTGTCTTCGTCAGAATGCGATAGACAGTCCTTGTCACATACAACAATTCCTTGACGAGGAATGTGGTTCGAGGGGCCTGCCCTGGCTTCAAAGGCTTCATGAGCACTTGCATATAGTGATTTGAAAGCTCAGGTTCGTTGTAAATACAACGTGCATCTTCAGTGGGTGGACTCAGAGGAAGGGCACGAAGCAATTCATATGCTGGGGCCTTATGATGTGTGTTCTCAGTCATCCAGTCCAGAACCCATGAATTCACATCTTCAGAGTTGCCGGTGATGTGCAGTGTTGCATAGAACTGAAGAATGAGTTCTTCATTCCAATCGCATATGTCAGTGTAGAAGTTGAGCAGCCTAGCGTCGTGACGAACACTAAGGACTGGCGTGAAGCACGACATAGACTCCATATCCACGTGAGGAATATGTGCATGGTCGAAGACTTTGTCCTTGTTGAAAAGCACTGAGGAATAGAAATTTGCTTGACTTGCTGTCCATAAACGCCTCTTCCTTATGCGATCAGAGTCATAAGGGTTGTATTCAGCGAAGAACACGTGCTCACCAAAGAAGTCTTCAGCCTTAAACTTTTGTTTCTTTGAGAACGGATCCTTTGGCTTGGGCAGAGGAGTGCAGTGAGTTGCATCACTACCTCAGGAATCACGATCTCAGGTTCTTCAGGCTGAGGAATTTCTGGTTCCTCCTCATGTGCAGTCACCTTTTCAGCTTCAGCAGTAGTTTCTTCAGCACTAGTGGCTGGAATTTCTTCGTTCACAGATGCAGTGGGATGAGTTTCTTCAGAGCCCATTTGAACAGTTTGTGCAAGGGAGTGAGGAATTTGCTGCAGTGGGGTGAAGAGTGGGGAATTGGGGTGCTGACTTTCCCAAAAGTCGTCATTCATCAACAGAGTTGTGCTTCCAATATCCACATCTTCATCATCAATTTCTTCAACACCAGCCTCTTCAGCATCAAACTGAGGCATTGGTGATGAGACCAGTGGGGTTGAAGGGATTGCATCCACTTCAATTTCTTCATCAATCTGCTCTAACGAATCAGCAGATTGAGTTTCTTCATCTGATCCACTTGGAATCACATAATCTTCACCAAAAGGAACAAGGTCCTTTGATGGCATGAATGAGATAGGAATAGCATCAATGGGATTTGCAAACGAACTAGTCATCGGCTTCATCTTCTTGGGAGCTGAAGATTCTGAAGCATTTGATGCCTTCCTTTTCTTCACTGCAGCTCGCTCTGCAGCCTTGGTCTTCTTCACATCTAGTGTAGAAGGAAGAATAGGAGTTGGCGTAGGCGCAGATGGAGCTGAGGAATCTGGTTGATTTTCCTCAGGCGCAACTGATGCAGTTGCCCTGATTTCTTCGGTTTCTTCAGGCGCACCACTAGTGGATGCCCTGGCAATTTCTTCAGCGGCTGGAATGGAGTCATCAGCCCTGGAACTAGCATTTTCTTCAGCAGTTTGAAAATCATCAGCGGTGCTGGCATGTTCTTCAGTTTGCTGAACAGATGCTTCAGCGTGAGGAACTTCTTGTTGCGTTGGGGCCGCACCCTTGGTGAAAGTATCAGTCAGCTTCACAAATCTGACCTTGGCTCCTTGCCAATCAGCATAGTAGGAACTGAAGTTATCGCTGAGGGCTTTGATTTCAGCCTGCATCTTGATGAGTTCTTCAGGTGTCATCTTGACAACATTTTTCTTCAGCAGCTTCTCTTTTCTGTACTGCGATTTCTTGATCTCTCTGGCCCTATCATATTTCGACTTCTCCTCTTGGATGAAGTGAGTCAGCATGTGACTTTGGCCAGGCGTTAGCTTGAAGTCAGGCATAGGTGTGTTGGGATCCTTATGCCAGAGATCAATGTAATCGAGGATCGCCCTTGGATCCAACAGCAGTGGCACAGGTGTGCCTTTGGCTTTAGCAGCCCTTTCTTGGCGGTCCCTGATGATTTCAGCAAGTTCTTCTTCATCAGCTTCATCATCATCAGATGGTACAGTGAAGACTACCTGCTTCTTCTTAGGACTTGGGCGAGTACCGCGTCCAGCAGTAGCCTTTTTTCTTCAGCAGAGAGGGTCCAGCTGAGGAACTTGGTGCAGCTGAGGGACTAGCTGAGACACCAGAGGCAATTGAGATGCCAGTAGTCCTTTGGCATGAGGCCAGATGCACAGGTGCTGAGGACTTTGTCGGGACAGCTGAGGATTGTGGAGGAGGTGCTGAGGATTTTGGTGGAGCAGGAGCAGCATGAGGAATTTGCTTTGAAGATTTTGAAGTTTCTGGCCGTGAGGGCATAGCAGAGGAACTTGGCTGTGAGGGCATTGCTAGTGAAGCACTTGGCTTGCGAGCGGGCTTCTTGAGCATCGCTTTCCTCGGCTTGGCAGAAGCCTCAGTGGCAGCAGCAGCAGCAGAGTCTTCATTAAATTTCCTCACTACTTCTCTGGCTTGCCTTGCCAATTTAGCTTGGCGCTTGGCCCATTCCTCAGGAAAATCCTCACCGCACTTGATGCTAGTGGGATCAGCCTCTTGGCCAGGTGCCAATGGGGCTCTTGGGCATGGAGGGTTCAGTGCGAATTTCTTCATGTACTTTGGAGTAACATATATGTACTCCCTCCATTCGCGTGCCCATCTCCGTTCAATCCTTTGAATGCGCACCTTGCGCTGATTTTTATCTTCTTTGCCAAACTTGGCTTCATCAGGTGTGCAGTAATCTTTATAAATATCCTCAGGGATTTCAAACGCAGTCATAACCTCAGGCTTCTTTCCTCCTTTCTGAGGCCTTTTTCCTTCAGCCATTTTCTTCAGTTGAGGAATTTGAACAATTGAATTCTCTGAAGAAGTATGCAACTTTTCTTCGAGGAACGCTGCAAATGAGTTAAGTTGATGAGAACCTAATGATTCAGCAGCGGACTTGTGTACCTGTGAAGAGAGTATAGTTGCGAGGAATTTGGAGAGGTCATATGCGTTCTCAGAGGGTTTTTCAAAAAGAACAAGTTTGAGGAATTTGAACAGATTCGTCTTGAGGAATTTCACTAAGCGCTTTATATCTTAGGTTCCAGAGTTGTATAGATCGAAGATCCACACAATTGAGGAATCTTGAAGAAAATGATGCTTAGGGAAATGAATCAAGAACAGATAACATGTGAGGTGTTTTGTGTGTGAGGATTTGAAGAATAAAACACCTTTGAAGATTTTGTAGAAAAGTTTCGAATCAAAGAGGGTAGTTGTCGGTGTCAAAACCGGCAGATCTCGGGTAGGGGGTCCCGAACTGTGCGTCAAGGTCGGATGGTAACAGGAGACAAGGGACACTTTATTTTACCCAGGTTCGGGCCCTCTCGATGGAGGTAAAACCCTACTCCTGCTAGATTAATATTGATGATAGGGGTAGTACAAGAGTGGATCTACCACGAGATCAAGGAGGCTAAACCCTAGAAGCTAGCCTATGGTATGATTGTGTATGATGATGGTTGTCCTACGGACTACAACCCTCCGGTTTATATAGACACCGGATAGGGTTAGGGTTACACAGAGTCGGTTACAATGGTAGGAGATCTTGAATATCCGCAAGCCTAGCTTGCCTTCCACGCCAAGAAAAGATCCTTCCGAACACGGGACGAAGTCTTCAATCTCGTATCTTCATAGTCCTGGAGTCCGGCTGAAGGTATAGTCCGGCTATCCGAACACCCCCTAATCCAGGACTCAGTAGCCCCCGAACCAGGCTTCAATGACGACGAGTCCGGCGTGCAAATTGTCTTCGGCATTGCAAGGCGGGTTCCTCCTCCGAATCCTGTGTACCTATACGAATAATGTCCGATTTTTGGAATGTAGCGCTCCTCGGCTTTAGTGCCCAATAATGGTCGTCTTCCACGTGTTGAACGAATGCGAAAAGCCTGGGGTGTTTTTACATCCACACCCTTAGTCATATAAACGAGCCGCCTATTTAACAGGATGGGGATTTAGATCCAAACCACATCTTCTCCTCTCCGCGAGTTATCATCAGAGCGTCTCCAGCAAAGGTCCATTCCAACATGGCCAGCCATCGCAGCTCCTCCCCTCGCCCCTCCAGTCCTAAACCCGGAGACTGGGAGAGTTGCACCATCCCACACAGCGAGTTAGTGTCGCTGCAGGCCAAGGGATTCCTCCCCCAGGCATACATGGTCCCGGTCCGAGCCGGACTCGCCACCTATAATGGCGGAAAGCAAGCAGAGAGCACCCCTAATCCTTCTAAAGGAGAGCGGGTGTGTCTCGTCCCTTATCTATTAAGGGGACTGGGATTTCCAATTCATCCATTCCTCCGCGGGCTTCTGGAGTTCTACGGCCTCCAACTGCACAATCTCACGCCCGGCTCCGTTCTACATATTGCGGGCTTCGTTGCCCTTTGTGAGCTATTTTTAGGCGTCGAGGCTCATTTCGCGTTGTGGAAGAGGTTGTTCTGCTTGGTGCCCCGTTCTCAAGAGGGGTCCATTTATCAAGTTGGCGGAGCCGAAGTATGGCGCATCGCCGGGACCGGATACCCATCCGGAACCCCAAAAAAGGCGTCCGAGGACTGGCCTTCAGAATGGTTTTATATAGACGACGTCCCGCTGCCGGACCCTATCCGGGTCGGTCTCCCCGAGTTCAACAGTGCCCCACCGAAGAAACGCTTGAGCTGGCGTTCGCGGAGCTCTTAGAGAGAAAGCGACAGAGACGTCCTTTACCTGATGGGCCGGATAAGACTGTTGGCTCATTCCGGACTAACCATGATTGCAGTCATGGCCACATGCATAATGCGGGGGGTGCAGCCGCTTCAATACAGAGGCCACCCCATGTGGGATTTCAACGGGGAGGATGACGCCACCCGTTACGGTCGTAAGGGGCCAGCCACAGCTGCCGCTCTAGTAAAGATTTTAACATCTTTGTACAAGGGAGAAAATGAGGACTTCCTCCGCGTCAACCCGCGGGCCGGATTCACTATGTACGAACCTCCAAGTTGGGTAAGTGAACAATTGCACTTGCCTGTCTGTTTAACGCTCCCACGACTAGATACGTAATCTGACGATTTCAATGCAGGAACTGCGGCAGGAAGTAAGGGATATCAACAGCCGCCCTCCACAGCCTGAGGACCCAGAATGGTCCCTCGATCCGAACTCCGAAGAGGATCTGGACATATTGGTGGAGCTTATCGACGGGGTGTTCCATCAGTTAAGCAAGGACGATACCTTGGTGGCCATTACGGCTAATTACCCCGGGTTAATCCCGGCCTCCCAGGTGACAGAAACCGGAATGTTTATTCCCTTAAGAGAGATTCCATTCTCACACATTCCGGCGTTTCAAACGACAACCGTATTTTGCAGGGGAGACTTCCGAGGCGGGAGGCCGAACCTGCGGCGGCTAGCCGACGAGGGGCTGTAGGGCCCCGTGGGGCAAAAAGAAATGTAGTCCGGACTGAGATTCCGGCACAAAGGTATAACGCGCCTTCTGTTTCCCTGGTGTTATTCTGCCAAGGCGTATTAACATTCATGCTGTTTCCAGGACGAAGAGGCCTTGCCGGACTATGTCCGGAGAGGTTGCCAATCGCGCCTCCACTAGCCAGGCTCCAACGTCTGGTCCGGAAGCGGGGACGAGCGCCAGGCGCGCACCGGACGCTCCTCCAACAGAGGATGCAGACCGGCTGTCTGCCACAAATTCAGAAGTGGAGAGTGCCATGAACCACAGGCGTCGCCAGACAGTTCTACGCGACACTTGTTTCTCCCGAGAGGCTTTAGATGCCTTTAATTCGGGAGATGCGTACCTTCGTGCTGCTCAAGATGGTTTAGCCAGAGCCACGGAGCAGTATGTAAAAGACATACGGGTAAGAAAATTTTGGTTATATATATATATATATATATATATATATCAGTAGCCCCCGAGACTTGAAACAGTTAAAGTAACTGATTTAAGGATCATATAACATGCAGGTTCTTACATAGAAGAACACCGTTCTGTCCCAGGAACTGGAAAAGTGCAAGGCCCAACTGGAGGCCGCACTAGCCGCAACAGGGGAGCCCAAAGGGACCCCCTCAGGTAAGATACACTTCGAAAGATTAGTATTGTGTGGCTTGGGTGCAAATCTCACGATTCATGTTGCAGATGGCGCCGGACTTGATCCGGAGAAGCAACAACTCTTACGCCGGTTAAAGGCCGGTGAGAGTATGTTGACAAGGGTGAGGCAAGAGAAGAATGATCTTCAGGATGCCAACACCAAGCTGGATGTTGAACTGAAGGACGTTTGTGGCCAGCTGTCGGACTCCAAGAAGGAGAATCAGCGGCTTCGACGCAGCATATTTAGTAAGTGCTTGAACGAACTTTGAAAAATGAGTTCGGCGAGGAAGTCGAATAACAGAGTATTGTCTGTAGGTATGCTCACAGATCGTCCTGCAGAGGAAATGCCCGGTTCTACGGGTGACCTACTTCCCGAACTCCTACAACTGTACGAGCTAATTCGGCAGGCGATGCAAGGCGTTGCCCAAGCCTTATGGCCTGCCCACCCCACGCCCGAGGGCCTTGGAGAGCTTGCAGAGAAGCTGAAGGGAGCTCGGCGGCGCTTCCGGTTGTGGAAGATATCAGCCTGCCGACAAGGCGCTAGGGAGGCCTGGGCCATGGTGAAGACCCGCTTTACGAAGTCTGACCCCAATCACATGGACGAGGTCAGACCGGTGGGGCCTGACGGGAAGGAGATCCCTGTGAGCTTAGTGTATGGCCAGGTAGAATTGGCCGCAAAGTATTCTCAGCAGGACTGCAAATTAGACAGCCTGTTAGATGGTATAGAGGAGGAATACAATCAGTCAGGATGACTATGTAATTTATAAATGACATGTGAAATGCCTTCTAGTCGGATTGTAGATCGTTTGTCGTTGCCGACCTTTTCGCTTCAACCTCGGGACCTGACGGTCCGGAGTGTGTCCGAATACCATAACGGTTATATAAGAATCGAGGTATGCATGGAGACCAGGCGTAGGGGTCATTAGTGCTTTATCAGACAAGTGCCCAACTAGTTATGTTATATTACATGGTTAGTAAGAAACATCTTCCAGAGAGAATAGTTCCGTTAAGGGTTCCTTTCGCTGGGGTGGCGTGCCCTGAAGTGCACGTCCGGACTGCAAATGCAGGAAAACATCTGGGGGCATGTATAAGTAAAAAAGGTTCATCTTTAGTTCACCGACCGAATATTCCCTTAAGAACGCTAGCTTTCGGCTTCACCCAGTCTGAGGTACACATCCTGCTTATCCGGCAGTAGCAATCGCAGAGGTGCTCCCTTTACCGCCTAGCCGAACAATCGGGAATGTAGGGGTAAGCACAGGAGCCAGGCAACCCAGCTTGGCCAAAACTTAAGTCATATTGATGCATATAATGGTGAAGAAAAGGTGCATGCAGAAGTCTGACGCATGCGTTGGGTGTGAAACCCATACAAACAAGCTTCTGTTAAAGAAGCCCCCAGGTTTAAGGAGCGCTGGTAGCGCATCACATGATGAGCCTTTAAGGGCTAGAAAAGGAAAGAGTGGGAGGAGACAAAAATAAAAACAGAAAGATATATGTAAAAATGGACAGAGGAAGGAGACAAACTCAGAGTTCGGCGCTAGGCATAGAATCTTCGGAGACGTGTGGCGTTTCATGGGTTCGGCTCGAGTCAGTTGGCCGACGCATCTCGCAGGCGGTACGCTCCACCAGTGAGGACTTGGTCGATTATGAAGGGACCTTCCCATTTGGGCTTTAGTTTGTCCTTTTTCTCATCCGGCAGGCGTAGAACTAGTTCGCCAACATTGTAATTTTTGGCCCGTACTTCTCTGCTTTGATATCTTCGAGCCTGCTGTTGATAAAATGCGGAACGGGCTTTAGCCACGTCGCGCTCCTCCTCTAGGGCATCCAGGTTGTCCTGCCGATCAAGCTCGGCTTCTCTTTCTTCGTACATGCGCACTCGAGGTGAGTCATGAATTATGTCGCAGGGCAGAATTGCCTCAACGCCATACACCATAAAGAATGGTGTGAATCTGGTGGTACGATTCGGTGTGGTTCGCAGCCCCCAGAGTACAGAGTCGAGCTCCTCTACCCAGTGCGTATTAGATTCCTTTAGGGACCGCACTAGTCTGGGTTTGATACCGCTCATGATGAGACCATTTGCACGTTCGACCTGACCGTTAGTTTGTGGGTGATAGACAGAAGCATAATCGAGCTTAATGCCCATGTTTTTGCACCACAGCTTTACTTCGTCAGAGGTGAAGTTTGTGCCGTTATCGGTGATAATGCTATGGGGGACACCGTAACGGTGTACGACCCCGGATATGAAGTCTATCACAGGTCCGGATTTGGCCGTGTTAACAGGCTTGGCTTCTATCCATTTGGTGAATTTATCCACCATGACCAATAAGTATTTTTTCTTGTGGGTTCCACCTTTAAGGGGTCCTACCATGTCAAGCCCCCATATAGCAAAAGGCCAAGTGATGGGGATAGTTCGGAGGGCGTTGGGTGGCATATGGCTTTGGTTTGCAAAGAGCTGGCAACCGACGCATCGTTTGACTAAGTCATTGGCGTCTGCTCGGGCCGTCGGCCAATAAAAGCCTGTACGGTAAGCCTTGCTTACAAGGGATCGAGCTGCAGCATGGTGGCCACCGAGTCCGGCATGAATTTCAGCCAACAGACTCCGCCCTTCCTCTTCGGAGTTACATCCTTGGAGGACTCCGGTAGTACTTTTCTTATAGAGCTCTCCCTCGTGGACTTTATAGGCTTTAGATCGCCGCACTATGCAGCGTGCCTCATTTTGGTCCTCTGGGAGTTCCTGCCTAGTAAGGTAGGCGAGGAAAATGGTTCTGTCCACGGGGCGATGACCGCCATTATTACGTGGGCTGAGGGTGTGATTTCGGTGGCAGGGCCTCCGATTATGTCAGATTGTTCGGCGTCGGGATGTGCGGTTGTGTTCAGACTGTGGACCGAGGGTTCCCCTTCCCATGCTACAGATGGCTTGAATATTCTCTCTAAGAAGATGTTGGGGGGGACTGCATCTCGTTTTGCTCCGATACGTGCCAGGACATCCGCTGCCTGATTATTTTCTCGGGCTATATGGTGAAACTCCAGTCCTTCAAACCGAACTGACATTTTTAGGACGGCATTGCGATAAGCTGCCATTTTTGGGTCTTTGGCGTCGAAGTCGCCATTTATTTGGGATATCGCGAGGTTGGAGTCCCTGCGTACTTCCAGGCGTTGAATGCCCATGGATGCTGCCATCCGGAGACCATGTAGAAGGGCCTCATACTCGGCTGCATTGTTAGAGTCCGCGTACATGATTTGGAGTACATATTGGACTGTATCTCCTGTGGGGGACGTCAAGACGACGCCAGCCCCCAGTCCGGCCAGCATTTTGGATCCATCGAAATGCATGATCCAGTTGGAATATGTGCCGTACTCTTTAGGGAGTTCGGCCTCTGTCCATTCGGCGACGAAGTCGGCTAGGACTTGCGATTTAATTGCTCGTCGTGGTTTGTAGGTTATGTCGAATGGGAGGAGCTCTATGGCTCATTTAGCTATCCGGCCCGTTGTGTCGGGGTTGTTGATAATATCATTGAGTGGTACTTCCAAGGCTACTGTTATGGAACACTCTTGAAAGTAGTGTCGTAGCTTCCGGGATGCCATGAACACCGCGTATGCGATCTTTTGGTAATGCGGGTACCGTGATTTGCATGGTGTAAGGAAAGTGGACACGTAGTAAACCGGCCTTTGAAGGGGGAGTTTGTGTCCGTCCGTTGCCCGCTCGACGACGAGTACTGCGCTAACAACTTGATGAGTTGCGGCAATGTACAATAGCATGGGTTCGCCAGTGTTCGGCGTAGCCAGGACTAGGTTTGTTGCCAAGATGGCCTTTATTTCCTCGAGTCCGGCCGTGGCAGCTTCCGTCCACTCGAAGTGTTTGGTGCGCCTGAGGAGGCGGTAAAGGGGTAATGCCTTTTCTCCCATTCGGGAGATAAAGCGGCTTAAGGCCGCCACACATCCGGTGAGTTTCTGTATTTGTTTGACGTCTTTTGGGACATCCAATTGTGAAAAAGCTCGGATTTTAGCTGGATTTGCTTCAATTCCTCTACCGGATACAATGAAGCCCAGTAGCTTTCCGGCTGGAACGCCGAAAACGCATTTTTCCGGATTGAGCTTAATGTCGTATTTTCGGAGGTTGTCGAATGTAAGCCTCAAGTCGTCTACTAGAGATTCTACATGTCTTGATTTAACGAACACATCATCTACATACGCCTCCACTGTTTTGACGATCTAGTTTGCCAGACATGTTTGAATCATGCGCTGATATGTCGCACCGGCGTTTTTTAGTCCAAAGGGCATCGTGTTGAAGCAGAATGGGCCGTATGGTGTGATGAATGCTGTTGCGGCTTGGTCTGATTCTGCCATCTTGATTTGATGGTAACCGAAGTATGCGTCGAGGAAGCACAGGGTATCGTATCCTGCGGTGGCATCGATGATTTGATCTATTCGAGGGAGGGGAAAAGGATCCTTTGGGCAAGCCTTATTAAGGTCTTTGAAGTCGACACACAGGCGCCAGGATTTGTCCTTCTTTGGTACCATCACCAGGTTTGCTAGCCAGTCCGGGTGTTTTATATCTCTAATGAATCCGTCCTCCAATAACTTGGCTAGCTCCTCTCCCATAGCCTGTCTCTTTGGTTCAGAGAAACGCCGAAGGGTTTGTTTGACAGGTTTGAATCCTTGCTGGATATTTAAGCTGTGTTCTGCCAGCCTGCGTGGGATTCCTGGCATATCTGAGGGGTGTCAGGCGAAAATGTCCCAGTTCTCTCGTAGGAACTCTCGCAGTGCGGCGTCTACATCAGGGTTCAGTCGTGCCCCGATGGAGGCTGTTTTATTGGGGTCCGTTGGGTGGACCTGGAATTTGACTATTTCGTCCGCTGGTTTGAAGGATGTGGATTTGGATCTCTTATCGAGTATCACATCATCCCTGTTAACCGTGGATCGCAGCGAGTCAGTTCTTCGGCCGCTAAGGTTTCTGATAGTGCCTCGAGGGCCAATGCGGCTGTCTTGTTTTCGGCACAGAGTGCTATGTCCGGATCACTAGTGAGAGTGATAATTCCGTTTGGCCCAGGCATCTTAAGCTTCATGTACCCGTAATGGGGTATAGCTTGGAAAACTGTAAAAGCCTCCCGTCCTAGTATAGCGTGGTATCCGCTTTTGAACGGGGCCACCTGGAACGTGATCTGTTCGGACCTGTAATTATCCGGCATGCCGAATACCACATCTAGTGTGATCTTTCCGGTGCAGCGCGCTTCCTGACTGGGGATTATTCCTCTAAAAGTTGTGCTGCTTCGCTCAATGCGGTTGCAGTCTATTTCCATCTTTTGGAGGGTTTCCTCGTAGATGAGGTTAAATCCGCTGCCTCCGTCCATGAGTACCTTTGTGAGACGACAGCCGTCCACTATGGGACTGAGGACCAGTGCGGCTGGTGCTTTGGCTATTCGAAATTTAGGTTCGTCACTCGCGTTGAAGGTGATAGCAGTATTACTCCATGGATTTATTGTCGCTACTTGATAGACTTCGGTGAGGCTGCGGAGTGTTCTTTTTCGCATGTTATTTGATGTGAAAGTCTCAAAGACTGTGAGAACGGAACTGAAATTCCCTGGCTGGTTTCCTTCGACCTCTGGAATTAGGAGAGCCTCGCCAATTTTGGCCACCTGCCGGAGTATCCAACATGCCCTGAGGCTGTGGGTTGGGGTGGCGTCCGCTGCACTATGAATCTTGCAGGGTCCATCTAGCCACTTTTCCAGTACAGTTCCATGCCCCCTAGAGGGTTTTGATTTTTTGGTGTTTAGTCCGGGCGCCTTACTGTGGTGCGCCCTCTTGATTTGGACGGGATTGCTATTCAGGGCCGGATTATCCCAAAATTCAATTTTGATTTTCCAAGCACTTTCCATCGCACAGTATTTTTGTACTATGGACGCCAAGTCAGCAAAGCGTGTAATATTACGACGACTTACGGCGTTGAGTATTCACTTGTCCGTGCAGTTACTGCAAAAGATTGAAATTGCGTCTTCCTCGCGGCAGTCCTTTATCCTGTTCATAAGCAGGAGGAATCTGGCCCAGTAATGATGTACTGTTTCTTCGGGCATCTGCCTAATTTGGGAGAGATCGCTTAAGATCGGGTGGTCGGGCGTCGTTGAATCTAAGACTTCGCCCGGTTTGCTGTTCGGAAGCGGAAGATCTTCCGGATTCTGAGATCCGGAGTCTTGGACGTTATCCGATTTGCCTGATTTTAAGCTCAGGTCTTGGATTGTACCCTCTCCTCCGCGGATATCCGGCATGGAGGGTTCATGAATTCGGACGTGGCTAGTCCTTAAGATAGATGAAGGGTCGCCGCATTGTGTCTCCACCACAGCAACGTGGTGGGTGACTTGGGGAGAGTTAATTTCCCTTAGATCGGGTTTAAGCCCAACCTGGTCGTAATTTGTAGCGACCCCCAGGGCGGCGATGCGATCCAAGAGCTCGTTTACGGAAGAGAGCTACATCGGATCCAGCTGCTCGGCAAGTTCCGAGCTGACGTGGAGGTTGCTTTCGATGACCCGAGAGGTCACCGTCGGCGCAACGGCCGAACAGGCGGTCATGAGAAACCCACCTAGCCGAAGGGTTTGGCCGATAGCCAAGGCTCCCTTAGTAACGGCGCCGTCTTTAAAGACGGGAAAAGGCATCCTTCCTGATCGCGACGGCACAGAGGAACTCTCAATGAAAGCACCAATGTCGGTGTCAAAACCGGCGGATCTCGGGTAGGGGGTCCCGAACTGTGCGTCAAGGTCGGATGGTAACAGGAGACAAGGGACACTTTATTTTACCCAGGTTCAGGCCCTCTCGATGGAGGTAAAACCCTACTCCTGCTAGATTAATATTGATGATAGGGGTAGTACAAGAGTGGATCTACCACGAGATCAAGTAGGCTAAACCCTAGAAGCTAGCCTATGGTATGATTGTGTATGATGATGGTTGTCCTACGGACTACAACCCTCCGGTTTATATAGACACCGGATAGGGTTAGGGTTACACAGAGTCGGTTACAATGGTAGGAGATCTTGAATATCCGCACGCCTAGCTTGCCTTCCACGCCAAGAAAAGATCCTTCCGGACACGGGACGAAGTCTTCAATCTCGTATCTTCATAGTCCTGGAGTCCGGCTGAAGGTATAGTCCGGCTATCCGAACACCCCCTAATCCAGGACTCCCTTAGCAGTAAAAGTAGCTTTTAATTACCCTGAACGAAGAACACGACGAACTGTGAGTTGGAACAGGGAAGTTCGTTGATGCAGATCTTCCACGCCCTAACTTGGCGGAGGAAGACGTCTACGGCGGCAGCGGAGGTGAAGATTTCCGCGGTCGGCGCGAGTACGACGGCGACGAGGTCGAGGCAGTGAAGCTCTTCCTCACCGGCGATGATGGAGTAGCGGCAGCGCTAGGGTTCGGAAGCTCGAGCGGGGTAAAAGAAGTGAGGAAGGGGACATGGGTATTTATAGCCACGGTGAAAAAATGTTCGCCCGAAGATTTGGGACGAACGTGCCCCTGGCCGTTCTCCTTCTCACGACATGTGTCACCCATGTACTATGTAGTGGAGATCGTGGGTGAGTAAAGTAATGCATCGTGGGATGCGGAATGGTTTGAGCGGCAAAACCAAAAGTTTGGATAAGATTAGTTTTAACATTCCGTTCGCAATTTCTTCAGCTGACAAGGACACAATGAAGAATTTGAACGATTTTCAAATAGAACGCACATGAAGAATTTGTGAACAGATTGGATTGAGTATAGCATAGAGGGGAAGGGTCCGATCACATTCACTTAGCAGAAAGACCAACTTGAAGAAATAGCTATAAGTGAATGCTGTAGAGGACATAAACTCATATATATATATATATATATATATATATATATATATATATATATATATATATATATATATATATATATAGCCAATGAAGAAAAACGACGGCACAAGTGAAGACTTTGCAAAGATGAAGAATTTGAAAAACTGAGGAATTTCAAAAGTTGAGGAAAAACTCAAACTGAAGATTTTCAACTTTTGTGGTGGCGTGACCCACCGTATAAGAATGATGATTTCAGACACCTTGTACAATTGTCGTAGGGTTCTGAGAATCAAATTCTTCATTAATTTCTTCACACCTAGAGTGTTATTCTTCATTGATTGAAGAAAAACGTTTCTTCATGTGTTGCACATCTAAGTCATCAATTTTGCATAAGTGTTAGGATGAGTGCCTTTACAAAGTACATTCGAAGACTCTAAGATATTTAGCTCACACCGCAACTTGCTAAATCTCTTCTCATCCAAGGGCTTAGTGAAGATATCGGCTAGCTGTTCTTCAGTCTTCACATGCTCAATAGAAATGTCGCCCTTCAGCACATGATCACGAAGAAAATGATGACGAATCTGAATGTGCTTTGTCTTCGAGTGCTGAACTGGGTTGTGAGCAATCTTGATGGCACTCTCATTGTCACAGAGGAGAGGCACATTCTTCACATTGATGCCATAGTCCTTGAGTGTTTGCTTCATCCATAGCAGTTGAGCACAGCAAGAACCAGCAGCGATGTACTCAGCTTCAGCGGTAGACAGTGATACGCAGTTCTGTTTCTTCGAGGACCAACAGACCAAGGATATTCCGAGGAAATGACAAGTACCAGATGTTGACTTGCGGTCCACACGGTCACCAGCATAGTCAGAGTCAGAATATCCAATGAGATCAAAATCCGAGCCCTTGGGATACCATAATCCTAGCGTTGGTGTGTGAGCTAGATATCGAAGAATATGCTTCACAGCCTTATGGTGTGATTCCTTCGGTGCAGCTTGAAATCGGGCACACATGCAAACACTAAGCATAATATCTTCCCTAGATGCACATAAGTACAATAAAGAGCCAATCATGGAGCGGTATACCTTATGATCGAAGTCAGTACCATTTTCATCAGTGCATAAATGACCATTTGTGGGCATTGGAATTTTGATGCCTTTGCAATCTTGCATGCCGAATTTCTTCAGGACATCCTTGAGGTATTTCTCCTGAGATATGAATATGCCATTGCACTGTTGATGAATTTGAAGACCTAAGAAGAATTTCAACTCTCCCATCGTAGACATTTGATATTCTTCACTCATCATATAGGAAAATTCATCACTATAACGTTGGTCAGTACAGCCAAAGATGATATCATCAACATATATTTGGCACACAAACAGTTCACCATCATAAGATTTAGTAAAGAGAGTGGGATCGAGTGAACCGGGTGTGAAGCCTTTCTTCATGAAGAATTCCTTCAAGGTATCATACCACGCCCGTGGGGCTTGCTTGAGGCCATAGAGGGCCTTGTTAAGTCTGAAGACTTTGTCAGGATGTTTTGGATCTTCAAAACCTGGGGGTTGAGCAACATATACTTCTTCCTCAGGCTTACCATTGAGGAATGCACTTTTCACATCCATTTGGTATAAGATGATATCATGATCGTTAGCATAAGCAAGTAATATGCGAATAGCTTAAAGTCTAGCAACAGGTGCAAAAGTTTCATCGAAGTCAACTCCTTCAACCTGTGTGTAGCCTTGAGCTACTAGTCGTGCCTTATTCCTCACCACAACACCATTTTCATATTGCTTGTTGCGGTAGATCCACTTTGTGCCAATGATGTTATGCTTGCGAGGATCGGGACGATTGACTAGTTCCCATACGTTGTTGAGCTTGAACTGATGTAATTCTTCTTGCATGGCCTGAATCCACTCAGGCTCCAGAAATGCTTCATCTACCTTAGTAGGCTCTGTGATAGAGACAAAAGCAAAGTGCCCACAAAAGTTAGATAGATGTGAAGCTTTTGAGCGTGTGAGAGGACCTGGTGCTCTAATGTCATCGATGATCTTCTCCACTTGCACTTCTTTTGCAACGCGAGGGTGAGCTGGTTGTCGTTGAGGAATTTGATCAGCATTTTCTTCAGCATCAATTTCCTCAGCATTTTCTTCAGGTTCATCAGCTCGACGTTCTTCACGTTCTGGAATGAATTCTTCAGCAGATTCTTCAGTAGGAATGACATCTTCAGTAGCCTTGTGCTTGATAGAATCCTCAGGTGCTGGTTCATCTAACACAGGAGGTAGGTGCTCTCTTTGCGAGCCATTAGTTTCATCGAACCGCACATCTACAGTTTCAACAATCTTGTGAAGAACATTGTTGAAGACTCTGTAGGTGTGCGAGTCCTTTCCGTAACCAAGCATAAAACCTTCATGTGCTTTTGGTGCAAATTTAGAGTTGTGATGAGGATCTCTAATCCAGCATTTAGCACCGAAGACTTTGAAATAACTCACATTGGGTTTCTTGTCAGTGAGGAGTTCATAGGCAGTCTTTTTGAAGAATTTGTGAAGATATACTCTGTTGATGATGTGGCACGCAGTATCAATTGCAGCAACCCAGAAACGACGAGGGGTTTTGTATTCATCAAGCATTGTGCGAGCCATCTCAGCAAGAGTCCTGTTCTTGCGCTCCACGACGCCATTCTGTTGAGGAGTATAAGGAGCAGATAACTCATGAGTAATACCAAGTTCATCAAGATAGTCATCGAGACCCGAATTCTTGAACTCAGTGCCATTATCACTTCTGATGTGCTTGATCTTCACGCCAAAGTTGGTTGAAGCCCTCGAGGAAAATCGTTTGAAGACTTCCTGCACTTCAGTTTTGTAAGAGACAAGGTGTACCCATGTGTAACGAGAGTAATCATCAACAATAACAAAGCCATATTGAGATGCTTCATTTGAAACAGAGGAATAATGATTAGGACCGAAGAGATCCATGTGAAGCAATTCAAATGGTCGAGTAGTGGTCATGATGGTCTTTGCTGGATGCTTGGCCTTGGTCATCTTTCTAGCTTCACAGGCACCGCATAAGTGATCCTTGAGGAATTTGACATTCTCAATGCCAATGACATGCTTCTTCTTCGCAAGCGTGTGCAAATTCCTCATGCCTGCATGACCAAGTCGTCGATGCCATAGCCATCCTTCTGAAGCTTTTGCAAGTAGGCACACGGCTGGTTGTGAATCTGCAGAGAAATCAACAATATACAAGTCTCCTTTCCTAAAGCCTTCGAAGACTTTGGATTTGTCAGCTTCCATAATCACAACACAACGATACTTGCTAAAGACAACAACCATATCAAGATCACAAAGCATTGAGACAGACATAAGGTTGTATCCTAAGGACTCAACAAGCATGACTTTGTCCATGTGTCGATCCTTTGTGATAGCAACTTTACCTAGACCCAATACCTGACTTTTGCTCTTGTCAGCGAAGATGATATGCTTCAGATGTGATGACGATAAGGAAGCATCCATCAACAAATTTCTGTCACCAGTCATGTGATTTGTACATCCACTATCAAGTACCCATTCAGTGGCTTTGGGTTGATCATCCTGCAGATGAATTAGTGCAACTTACGACCTCATATACTTCAGCAGTGAAGAATATGATATCACAATTCATCAGATCAATTTCATCAAGCAGTAAGACAGATAAAACAGTGGGAGGACGTGTGAAATGAAAGTTCATTTCATCATGGTTAGCCTGCGTCCTTTCAAACATTGTGTCAGGTCCCCAGCAAATTCTTCAGACGTTTGAGCACGTCTGGAGACCTACCCTGCAGAAGAGATTAGTTCTTTTTCTTCACCACCCACATCTGAAGGGGTGGCAAAGAGTTCATCATTCTGCGAGCTCCATATGAGAATGGTGGCATAGCGGCCAAACCATTTTGTTTCACATACGAGGGGTTAGGGTAAGCATATGAATAAGCAGAGAAATTCTTCGAGGACTTATGAACATAATAATTTGAAGAATAATGCTCATATTCATAGTCCTTAGCTCTTCCCTGCGAAACAGAGTTGTTAGCATGATGATGTTCATATGAGGACTTTGATCCATGTGAGGAATTTGATCCCCTTGAGGAATTTGGTCCGTATGAGGACTGGGATCCATATGAAGAATTTGGTCCATATGAAGAATTTGATCTGGGGTTCCTTTTCTTCACAGGTGGTGTCATGAGGACATTCACCTGAAGACTTTCAAGGAACCTTTTGGGAACCCAGATTTTCTTCATAGGGGAACCATTCCTGCAGTTAGTGCCAACATATCTAGCAAATACTTCACCATTCTGATTTTTGAACAGTTTATAGTTGGAGTCAAATGACTCATCAGAAGAATGAGAAGATTCACATGTATAGCCAGATAAATTAGATGGATCAACTAGAGGTCCCTTTGCAGCAACCCATGAGGTTTTGGGGTACTGCTCAGGCTTCCAATATGTACCATCAGCATTGAGTTTCCTCTCAAAGGCAATACCCTCTTTCCTAGGGTTCCTGTTGAGGATCTGCTTTTTAAGCACATCACAAAGAGTCTGATGCCCTTTGAGGCTTCTGTACATGCCTGTCATGTACAATTCCTTCAGTCCTGCATCGTCAGTGATACTAGCAATGTCCTCAGATGAGGAATTAGTGATAGCAGAGACAGGTGAAGAATTTGTAACATTAGAAGCATTTGAACATTCAGGTGAAGAATTAGCAGATTCTCTTTCAATGCATTTCAAACATGGAGGAATAAATTCTTCCTAAGCAGCGCTGATTTGTTGAGAAAGTAATGAATCACGCTCCTTTTGAAGATCTTCATAACTCACCCTTAGCTTCTCAAGATCTTGCTTCTTTTGAAGATATTCATAAGAAAGCTTCTCATGATCAGATAAGAGAGTGTTATGATGATCTTGAAGGTTGTCAAACCTGGTCTGAAGTCTCTGAAGATTTTCAGTTAAGGCCTTAGTGCGATCCATTTCTTCACCCAACATATCATCACTTTTGTCTAGCATGTTTTGAACCTTTTCAAAAGCCTTTTGTTGTTGCACAACAATCTTAGCAAGTTTAGAGTCGCTAGGCTTAAGATTTTCATCAGATTCATCCTCACTAGATTCAGAGGAGGCGTATTTGAGTACCTTGGCACCCTTTGCCATGAAGCAATAGGTGGGAGCGTAGTCATCACTGCCTTCATCAGCCTTGTTGGTGAGATTACTTTCTTCAGCGTTGAAGATGGATTTGCTGACGAATGCAGTAGCGAGGGCAAGGCTTGCCACACCAGACTCAGAATCATCAGATTCCTCTTCTGCTTCATTTTCTTCAGACTCAGCCTCAGAGTCCATTTCCTTGCCAATGAATGCCCGAGCCTTCTTGGAGCTGCTCTTCTTGTGAGACGAAGACTTCGAGGATTTTGATGATGAAGATTTTGAGGACTTCTTCTTTTTCTTCGCATCATCAGAACTGTAATCCTTGTACTTCTTCTTCTTTGATTCCTTTTCCCACTGAGGACAATCTTGAATGTAATGTCCTGGTTTCTTGCACTTGTGACAAAGCCTCTTCTTATAGTCACTGGATGAGGAATCATTGCTCCTTGAGGGGTTTCCAAATCGACCACGCCTTGAGAACTTCTGAAATTTCTTCACTAGCAGTGCTAGATCATGACTCAGTTCTTTAGGATCACCAAGGCTACTACCAGAGTCTTCATCTTCGGACTCAGATACTGCTTTGGCCTTCAGTGCACGTGATCTGCCGTAGCTCGAACCATAGAGATATCTCTTCTCAGCAAGCTGGAACTCATGAGTGTTTAGCCTCTCGAGGATATCCGCGGGGTCAAGTGACTTGTAATCAGCACGCTCTTGTATCATCAGTGCCAGAGTATCAAATGAGGAATCAAGCGATCTCAGCAATTTCTTCACCACTTCATGGTCGGTGATGTCAGTGGCACCAAGTGCTTGTAGCTCATTTGAGATGTCAGTGAGGCGATCGAAGGTTTGCTGAACATTTTTATTGTCGAGTCTTTTGAAGCGATTGAAGAGATTGCGAAGAACATCAACTCGAGAGTCACGCTGAGTTGAAACTCCTTCATTGACCTTGGACAGCCTATCCCAGATAAGCTTAGCAGTTTCCAAAGCACTCACTCTACCATACTGTCCTTTACTCAGATGGCCACATATGATATTCTTCGCTTGAGAGTCGAGTTGCTTGAATCTCTTCACATCGGTAGCGTTCAGTGAGGGTGAGACGGAGGGAACACCATTTTCCACAACGTACCAGAGATCGTTATCAATTGCCTCAAGATGCATGCGCATCTTGTTCTTCCAGTAGGGGTAGTCCGTCCCATCAAAGGTAGGACACCCAGCAGAGACCTTGATCATACCTGCGGTCGACATAACTAAAACTCCAGGCGGTTAAACCAAAATCACACAGAACAAGGGAGTACCTCGCTCTGATACCAATTGAAAGTGCGTTATATCGACTAGAGGGGGGTGAATAGGCGATTTTTATGAAATTCTTCACTGAGGAATTTGCTCGTGAGGAAATTCCTTAGCGAAGAACTACTAGCAGCGGAATAAGTACTCAGAAGTAAACATAGCAGAATACATGCATGGTCATCATGATGAAATGAAGACAAACACAGAGTACAGAAAGCGCAAACACAGGATAGCACAAGATGAAGACAAACAGACTGAAGAAATTGAACTGAGGAAATTGAGAAAGTCTTCAGTCAAAGTCTTCAAACACAGATATGAACAAACACACAACACAGTAATGAGGAAATGAAAGTGTTGAGGAAATAGAACCAGTAAGCTTGGTGAAGACAATGATTTGGTAGACCAGTTCCAACTGTTGTCTCAGTTGTACATCTGGTTGGAGCGGCTGAGTATTTAAACTCGAGGACACCTAGTCCCGGACACACAGTCCTCACCGTATTCTCCTTGAGCTAAGGACACATAGTCCTCGCCCAATCACTCGTGGTAAGTCTTCAGGTGACTTCCAAACCTTCACAGACTAGGTCACTCGGCGATCCACAATTCCTCTTGGATGCTCTAGACCATGACGCCTAACCGTCTGGAAGAAGCACAGTCTTCAAAGGTAACAAGCATCGGATCCACGCAGGATCAATCTCTTCAGTGATGCTCAATCACTTTGGGTTTGTAGGTATTTTGGGTTTGGGTTTTGGATTTTCCTCACTTGATGATTTTCGCTCAAAGTCCTCGGAGGATGGGTTGCTCTCAAATGACAAGTGTCAAGTTCTTGCGGAGCAGCCAACCAGCTAGTGGTTGTAGGGGGCGGCTATTTATAGCCTAGGGAGCAGCCCGACATGATAAGACATAAATGCCCTTCAATGATATGACCGTTAGGTGGATAGGATATTTTGGGACAGCTGGCGCGTAGCACAGCAACGGTCGGAAATTTGAGGTACAAATTCCTCAGGGCTATCATGTTCCTCATGGTGTAGGCAATTCGCACTAGCGAATTCCTAACTCCTCAGTCAGAGCAAAGTCCTTAGTGACCAGAAGAACTACGTCTCTGTCACTGAAGAAATTGACTAAACTGTATGAGATTTCCAATGGCTTCACTCGAAGGGATTGGTAGGTGTAGGATTTGAGTTGAGCATCACATGGAAATTTTCTCCTTAGTATTTCCTCGACCCCCTTTAACAGTACGGTGTTTCCTATGACTCAAGGAAGAAAAAATGAAACTACGAAAATAGAAGTCTTCATGCTTCATGTTCCTCGAATGAATACCAAGTCTTCAAGGTCACACCAATTTCTTCACTTTCAAAGTCTTCAGAAAGTCTTCAGTATATCAAAGTCTTCAGTCGAAGAACTTCATTTTTAGGGGTCGACTTTCTCTGTAAATATCAAACTCCTCATAGACTTATAGGCCTGTGTACACTCATAAACGCATTAGATACTTAACCTATAAGTCTTCAATAAACCAAAATCACTAAGGGGCACTAGATGCACTTACAGACTAAACATATCATCTTCATCAAACATAGCGTCCCCAAGCTTGTGGCTTTCCATATCATTAGCATCATGGGTATTCAAAGAATTCATACTAACAACATTGCAGTCATGCTCATCATTCACATATTTTATGCCAAGCATTCTATGTAATTCTTCTTCTAGTACTTGAGCACAATTTTCCTTCCCATCATTTTCACGAAAGACATTAAAAAGATGAAGCATATGAGGCACCCTTAATTCCATTTTTTGTAGTTTTCTTTTATAGACTAAACTAGTGATAAAACAAGAAACTAAAATATTCGATTGCAAGATCTAAAGATATACCTTTAAGCACTCACCTCCCCGGCAACGGCGCCAGAAAAGAGCTTCATGTCTACTACGCAACCGTCTTCTTGTAGACGTTGTTGGGCCTCCAAGTGCAGAGGTTTGTAGGACAGTAGCAAATTTCCCTCAAGTGGATGACCTAAGGTTTATCAATCCATGGGAGGCGTAGGATGAAGATGGTCTCTCTCAAACAACCCTGCAACCAAATAACAAAGAGTCTCTTGTGTCCCCAACACACCCAATACAATGGTAAATTGTATAGGTGCACTAGTTCGGCGAAGAGATGGTGATACAAGTGCAATATGGATGGTAGATATAGGTTTTTGTAATCTGAAAATATAAAAACAGCAAGGTAACTAATGATAAAAGCGAGCACAAACGGTATTGCAATGCGTTGAAACAAGGCCTAGGGTTCATACTTTCACTAGTGCAAGTTCTCTCAACAATAATAACATAATTGGATCATATAACTATCCCTCAACATGCAACAAAGAGTCACTCCAAAGTCACTAATAGCAGAGAACAAACGAAGAGATTATGGTAGGGTAAGAAACCACATCAAAGTTATCCTTTCTGATCGATCTATTCAAGAGTCCGTAGTAAAATAACACGAAGCTATTCTTTCCGTTCGATCTATCATAGAGTTCGTACTAGGATAACACCTTAAGATACAAATCAACCAAAACCCTAATGTCACCTAGATACTCCAATGTCACCTCAAGTATCCGTGGGTATGATTATACGATATGCATCACACAATATCATATTCATCTATTCAACCAACACAAGAACTTCAAAGAGTGCCCCAAAGTTTCTACCGGAGAGTCAAGACGAAAACGTGTGCCAACCCCTATGCGTAGGTTCATGAGGTCACGGAACCCGCAAGTTGATCACCAAAACATACATCGAGTAGATCATGTGATATCCCATTGTCACCAAAGATAAGCACATGCAAGACATACATCAAGTGTTCTCAAATCCTTAAAGACTCATTCCGATAAGATAACTTCAAAAGGAAAACTCAATCCATTACAAGAGAGTAGATGGGGAGAAACATCATAAGATCCAACTATAATAGCAAAGCTCGCGATACATCAAGATCGTATTACCTCAAGAACACGAGAGAGAGAGAGAGAGAGATCAAACACATAGCTACTGATACATTCCCTCAGCCCTGAGGGTGAACGACTCCCTCCTCGTCATGGAGATCGCCGGGATGATGAAGATGGCCACCGGTGAGGGATCCCCCCTCCGGCAGGGTGCCGGAACAGGGCCCCGATTGGTTTTTGGTGGCTACAGAGGCTTGCGGCGGCGGAACTCCCGATATATTCTGTTCCTTGATGGTTTGGGGGTACGTAGGTATATATAGGAGGAAGAGGTAGGTCGGCAGAGCCACAAGGGGCCCACGAGGGTGGAGGGCGCGCCCCTACCTCGTGGCTTCCTCGTCGGTTGCTTGACGTCCACTCCAAGTCCTTTGGATCACGTTTGTTCCGAAAATCACGTTCCCGAAGGTTTCATTCCGTTTGGACTCTGTTTGATATCCTTTTCCTTCGAAACACTAAAATAGGCAAAAAAACAGCAATTTGGGCTGGGCCTCCGGTTAACAGGTTAGTCCCAAAAATAATATAAAAGTGTGTAATAAAGCCCATTAAACATCTGAAACAGAATATAATGTAGCATGGAACAATAAAAAATTATAGATACGTTGGAGACATATCAGTGTGCGGGTTTGACAAAGTGACAATGGTTTCATCCCACGCAATAAGGATGCCTCCACGAGTGCCTATCACCGGCAAGTAGAAGAAGTTTTCGAATTTATTCCCAAGGGTGCAAAGGATCAGCATGAGGTGCACAAGGGCTAGCAATGTACTTGTTCAAATGATATTCATTGAAAATCACAAGCATTTCATTTTTCCACGCATGAAAATATTCTCCATCAAGAATAGGCACTCTATGTCTAAGACTTCCCAAAGTAGACACATCCATCTTCCTCCAAAGGTGTTTAAACCAAGGCAATGGAGACCAAAGCTCTGATACCAATTGAAAGGATCGAGAAGGGGTGTCTAGAGGGGGGGTGATTAGACACTAGGTGCCAAAAGTTACAGTTTTTAATATTCTTAAGTTTAAGTGGAGTTTGAGCATAAGTTTAACAAACATAATACATATCAAGCAAGCATGCAATGAGTAAATGAGCAGCGGAAAGTAAAGCATGCAACTTGCAAGAATGTAAAGGGAGGGGTTTGGAGTATTCAAACGCAACTGGAGACACGGATGTTTTTGTCGTGGTTCCGATAGGTGGTGCTATCGTACATGCACGTTGATGGAGACTTCAACCCACAGAGGGTAACGGTTGCGCGAGTCCACGGAGGGCTCCACCCACGAAGGGTCCACGAAGAAGCAACCTTGTCTATTCCATCATGGCCATCGCCCACGAAGGACTTGCCTCACTAGCGGTAGATCTTCACAAAGTAGGCGATCTCCTTGCCCTTACAAACTCCTTGGTTCAACTCCACAATCTTGTCGGAGGCTCCCAAGTGACACCTAGCCAATCTAGGAGACACCACTCTCCAAGAAGTAACAAATGGTGTGTTGATGATGAACTCCTTGCTCTTGTGCTTCAAATGATAGTCTCCCCAACATTCAACTCTCTCTCACAGGATTTGGATTTGGTGGAAAGAAGATTTGAGTGGAAAGCAACTTGGGAAAGGCTAGAGATCAAGATTCATGTGGTAGGAATGGAATATCTTGACCTCAACACAAGTGTAGGTGGTTCTCTCTCAGAACATGTGTTTGGAAGTGTAGATGTGTTCTGATGGCTTTCTCCTCGAATGAAGAGTGGGTGGAGGGGTATATATAGCCTTCACACAAAATCTAACCGTTACACACAATTTGCCAAACTCGGTGGGACCGAATGGTTAAACTCGGTCGGACCGATTCAGCAAACCTAGTGACCGTTAGGATTTTTGGTGAGACTGAGATGCAACTCGGTAGGACCGATATGGTTAGGGTTCGAGCATAATGTAATCTCGGTGTGACCGATTACACAAACTCGGTGGGACCAATTTTGATAATAAGCTAACCAGAGAGTTGGTCAGGAAAACTCGGTGGGACCGATTACACAAACTCGGTGGGACCGAGTTTGGTAATAAGCTAACCAGAGGGTTTGCATTGTAATCTCGGTAGTACCGATTTCTCAAACTCGGTGAGACCGATTTTTGTAATGGACATACACAGTGAGATTACAATCCCATCTTGGTGAGACCGAGATCCCTATCGGTGAAACCGATTTGCTAGGGTTTGTGGCAGTGGCTATGACATCTGAAACTCGGTGGCTCCGGATAGAAAGAATCGGTGTTGCCAAGTTTGACTTTTGGTTTAGGTCATATGTGGATGTGGAAAGGTAGTTGAGGGTTTTGGAGCATATCACTAAGCACTTTGAGCAAGTATGCCATTAAGCAACACCTCATCCCCTCTTTATAGTATTGTCTTTTCCTATGGACTGAATGTGATCTTAGATCACTAAAATATAAAATGTAGAGTCTTGATCTTGAAGCTTGAGCCAATCCTTTGTCCTTAGCATCTTGAAGGGGTTCCACATCCTGTAGTCCATGCCACTCCATTGTTGAACTTATCTAAAACATACTAGGTAAAAGTGTTAGTCCAACAAGAGATATGTTGACATTAATTACCAAAACCACCCAGGGAGCACTTGTGCTTTCAATCTCCCCCTTTTTGGTAATTGATGACAACATACATCAAAGCTTTAGATAAAGATATGGAGAATAGCAAGTAAAGCTTTGGAAAGACATGTAACATGCATAGGCTCCCCCTACATGTATGCAAACATGTGAATATGGAATATAGGAGCATGTGAATGCATAAGCATGACAGAGTGAGCAATGTGTTACATGTATCTTGGCTATATGCATCAGAGCAAATGATGTGAATATGACAAATGTACCTTCATGCTCATGAGTTCTTCTTGCAAACAGTATGTATATCAGCAAGAACTTCTCATTCACATGACTGAGATGCATATACTTACCTTGTGGTCTTGAGTTGGCTTAGGATGGGATGAACCTGCGCAAACAAGGTTAGATAACACAGATACACCTACTAACCAGAGCAAACAAGAGAAACCATAAGAGAACCAAGACTGGGATGACATGTAGAGTGAGTACTAAGTACCACATTGGATATAGACATGTCCCCAAAGATAAAGATATGCAATAAAATCAGAGATTTCCTTCCCTTAGATGTCTTGCTCCCCCTGAATCTGCATGGGATATTGGGAGAAGATAGGGAACAGAAAATCAAAGCAACAGAAAAGAAACAACAGAGCTTGAACTAAAGCAAGCAACCAAACATGTCTTTCCCCTCTTAGAGACATGTGACATCTCTCCTCTTGAACACCAAGCATCTGCGGTCTTGATGATGTTACTTTCTCCTTGTTGAGAACCTCTCTCCCCCTGAGTATTCTCTCTTTCTCCCCCTATAGGAAAGATTAAGCTTTGATGTGATCTCTCTCTCCCCCTTTGACATCAATTTCCAAGAAGGGCTCTTCTGGACATGTGATACAAATGGGTTGGTCCTTGAGTCACAGAGCAAAGCAGCATGTCTAATATGATGCTGGTAGAGGACAAGAATCATTGAGTGGAGCTGGAGCAAACAGGAAGCAGGAATAAGTGGCAAGTTGGTTTGCCTGTGGTGGAATCGGTGGCTCCGAGTTGTGTGCTTCGGTTGCACCGAAAATTTTTGGTTGGGCCGAAGAGAACAAACTGGTGTGACCGAGTTCATCAGAGTGAAACCACTTGTCACCTCAGCTCACTAGACAAGTAGAACCTCACTAGGATTTGCAAGGAATTAACTAAAAGATTTGCAATGAATTGGATGCAGAAAATGCAGAACAAAAAGCAAAGAAAAGAAACTAAAAGATCTAAATGAAGTTTTTTTTTTAAAGGGGAAACAAATATGCAAGAGACAAATGCAATAACACATAAAAGAACACAAGAGAACTTCATCTAGAGATGGTCGGCGACAAAGTCACCTATGTTAGAGTATATTGACTTAGGAGTCAAGTGAGAGCACTTGATCATAGGTCATACTCATCGTTTAAGCTCAAAATGGGGTTACCATTTTTCGTTTAAGCCTTTTGATGTATTCACATCTTGTCGAGTTGCTTTGACTCATGACTTGGAGTAAATCTTCTCTAAGATGGAATAACCTACCTTGGGTGGTGGTGTTGATCTTGCACATGTAGTTGAACTTGTGTGGGTTGCTCAAGGTTGATGTAGTTCATCAAGAGTTGGGAGCACCACTTGGAGTTTGAGTTCATCTACCTACATGGGTTAGTCTTGCAAGGAAGAGGACTTGTGTATCCAAAATGACAATTATAGGATTTAATCATAGGATTTGTCAAAGGATATGTTTGAATGGTTTCGTGCTTCCTTGTCTTCAACCACCATTGTGTAGAGACTTGGTGATGTAGAGATTGCTCAAGATGTGAGTGTGTTGCAATCTCATAGATTTAGATTCAACCAATTACCTACACGGGTTAGATAACATGCAAGGTACAAATATATCCAAGACATATGAATAGCATCATAAGAGAAATATCGAGGATTAGTCATAGGCTCATGCCCTGCATGTATCAAATGGAGCTCCTACTCCAAGTTTGAAGCATCAATGATGTTCAATTCACCTCTCAACCTGCAAAACACTTTCTCATCAAGTGGTTTAGTGAATATATTCGCCAATTGCTTATCGGTGCGAACATGCTTAATGTTAATGTCCCCTTTTGCAACATGATCTCAAATGAAATGATGACGAACTTCAATATGCTTAGTTCGAGAGTGTTGCACGGGATTGTGAGCAGTCTTAATAGCACTTTCATTGTCACATAGCAATGGAACATGTTTCACATATATCCCATAATCTTTAAGAGTTTGGGTCATCCAAAGTAATTGAGCACAACATGAACCAGCGGCAATGTATTCCGCTTCGGCGGTGGATAAGGATACTGAGTTTTGTTTCTTCGAAGACCAAGATACAAGAGATCTACCAAGGAATTGACAAGTACCCGAAGTGGACTTTCTAGCAACCTTGTCTCCGGCATAGTCCGAATCCGAGTAGCCGACAAGATCAAAAGAGGACCTCTCAGGATACCAAATGCCAAAGTTTGGTGTATGGATTAGGTATCTCACTATCCTTTTCACAGCCTTAAGATGACATTCTTTAGGAGCAGCTTGATATCGTGCACACATGCACACACTTAGCATAATATCGGGACGAGAGGCACATAAATATAACAATCAACCAATCATAGAGCGATAAACTTTTTGATCAACCGGTTCACCATCTTTGGTCAAATCAAGATGTCCACTAGTAGGCATGGGTGTAGTCATACCTTTGCATTCTTGCATATTGAACTTCTTGAATAAGTCCTTGGTGTACTTTGTTTGAGAGACAAAGGTACCTTCCTTAGTTTGCTTGATTTGCAAACCGAGAAAGAATTTGAGCTCACTCATCATAGACATCTCAAACTTCTCCGACATTAGCTTTCCAAACTTCTCACTAAATTGAGGGTTAGTTGAACCAAATATGATATCATCAACATAAATTTGGCACACAAATAGTTCTCCATTAACCCTTTTAATGAAAAGAGTAGAATCAATTTTACCAATTTCAAAGCCTTTTTCAATAAGGAACTTGGTCAAGCATTTATACCATGCTCTAGGAGCTTGTTTAAGACCATAAAGGGCTTTGTGAAGTTTGTAAACATGATTAGGTTTCTTAGGATTGACGAAGCCGGGAGGTTGCTTAACATAAACTTACTCCTCAATTTTTCCATTTAGAAAAGCACTTTTAATGTCCATTTGGTACAAAGTGATATCATGGTGATTAGCATAGGCAAGTAAGATGCGAATGGACTCAGGTCTAGCAACGGGAGCATATGTCTCACCATAGTCCATACCTTCAACTTGTGTGCAGCCTTGGGCGACCAGACCTGCTTTGTTGCGAACCACTTGTCCATCTTCATCTTTCTTGTTGCGAAACACCCATTTGGTACCAATGATGTTGTGGTTGTCGTCGGGCTTCTCGACCAATGTCCACACTTGATTTCTCTCAAAGTTGTGTAGCTCTTCATGCATTGCATTTATCCAATCCGGATCCTCCAATGCTTCTTCAACCTTCATAGGTTCAATGCTAGAGATGAATGAGTAATGTTCACAAAGTTAGCTAAATGAGTTTTAGAGCGAGTGATTCTCCCGGTTTGGATATCTTTGTAGATTTGCTCGACGGGATGATCTTTGGCAATTCTTGCTCGAACTCATGAAAGCTCTTGCTTGGGTTGAGGTGGAACATCCTCTTCATCTTGTTCTTCTTCTTGGCCTTCTTCATTGTTGACGTTGTCGTTCTCTTGTCATGGTGGAGAAGGAGGTTGTGGATGTTCATCTTGGTGTACTTCCTCGTTTTCTTCATCTTGGCGTGTCTCACTTGTGGATGCTTCCGTATCAACTCTTGGTTCACCTTGTCGTGAGGTAGAAGCTTCCACTTGGATGGACGAGGTACTCTCCTTCACTTCTGTTGGACGAATCTTGCCAATGGACAAGTCTTGAATTGCTTCCGAAGGGTCTTTGTCTCCTACATCAATTGGCAATTGCTCTACTTGCGAGCTGTTAGATTCATCAAACTTCACATCCACCGTCTCTTCAACCTTTCGGGTGAAATTGTTTTAGACACGGCAAGTGTGAGAGTTTGAGACATAACCAAGTAGGAAACCTTCATGAGATTTAGGAGAAAATTTAGAACGACGATGCTTATTAAGAATGTAGCACTTTGAGCCGAATACTCGAAAGTATCCAACTTGGGGTTTGTTACCGGTGAGGAGCTCATATGTCGTCTTGCCGAGTAGCTTGTGAAGATACAAGCGATTTGTTGCATGACAAGCTATCTCAACCGCTTCCGCCCAAAAGTGCTTTGGCGTTTTGTACTCATCAAGCATCGTTCTTGCCATCTCGATAAGAGTCCGGTTCTTCCTTTCAACAACTCCATTTTGTTGAGGTGTGTACGTAGCCGAGAACTCGTGTGAAATCCCTTCTTCGTCAAGAAAGGTGTCCACATTTGCGTTCTTGAACTCCGTTCCATTGTCGCTCTGAACCTTCTTGATCTTCACATCAAACTGATTTTGGGCCTTTCAAGTGAAGTTTTTCAGGATCTTTTGGACCTGCGATTTGTCATCAAGAAAGAACACCCACGTAAATCTTGAAAAATCATCAACTATGACTAGACCAAATGAGTTGCCACCGAGACTCTTGTAGGCATTTGGACCAAAGAGATCCATGTGAAGTAGCTCGAGTGGTCTTCTTGTGGTCATGATGTTCTTCGCGCGGTGACTTCCTCCAACTTGTTTTCCTGCTTGACAAGCACTACAAAGTCTATACTTGTCAAATATGACATCTTTTATTCCAAGGATATGATCACCTTTAATAAGCTTATCAAGATTTGACATTCCAACATGACCTAGTCTTCTATGCCACAACCAGCCTTTAGAAGATTTTGCAATTAAGCAAGTTTTAGGTTGAGCCTTTTTAGTGAAATCAACAATGTAAAGATCTCCTCTACGTGTACCGGTAAAGACCATTTTATAATTGTCTCTACGAAACACTTGGCAATCTACTTCAGTGAATAAGACATTGAAACCGAAATCTGCAAGTCTAGAAACTGAAAGTAAATTGTATCCAAGGGATTCAACGAGCATGACATTTTGTATGGAGCTATCGTGTGAGATGGCCACCTTACCAAGGCCAACCACCTTACCCTTTGAATTATCACCAAAAGTGATGTATTTTCGAGGGCCGTCGTTTTCAGCAAGCTCAAGGAACATATCTTCATCTCCGGTCATATGATCAGTACATCCACTATCAAGGACCCATTCCTTTCCTCCAGCCATGTAGCCATGAAGATTTGCCATAAGACTAAAATGTCTCATTGCATCATCGAGATCATAGTCACTATCATCGTCCTTATCATAGTATCCATGTTCAACATCCTCTTGTGATTGATCAATTCCTAGAGAGGGTAATTCATTAGATAAATGATCATCAAAGTGGTTACCTTTATGAATTCTAATAGCTTTGGATATGATATCGCTAATGATTCCAACGTTTCCTTTAGCATGCATGAGATTGGTAAGCTCAAATAGACAATCACCAAAACTAGGATCACTAGAGTTCATCTTACTCAAGGCAATAGACTTATGGAGAATTTCGTCTAAGTTTTTCAAGGAATAACTTGGAAATCGTTCCTCAAGAAATTTCCATATAGTATAAGCACAATCAAGAGTAGGCAAACTAGCAATAAAATTCTTGGGCAATCCTCTTATGATAAGATTGATGGTTCTAAGATTGCGAATCATGTCAAGATCTTCATCTAGGGTAGGGTGCAAAGGATCAACATGAGGTGCACAAGGGCTAGCAATGTACTTGTTCAAATGATATTCATTGAAAATCTCAAGCATTTCATTTTTCCACTCATGAAAATATTCTCCATCAAGAATAGGCACTCTATGTCTAAGACTTCCCAAAGTAGACACATCCGTCTTCCTCCAAAGGTGTTTAAACCAAGGCAATGGAGACCAAAGCTCTGATACCAATTGAAAGGATCGAGAAGGGGTGTCTAGAGGGGGGGTGATTAGACACTAGGTGCCAAAAGTTACAGTTTTTAATATTCTTAAGTTTAAGTGGAGTTTGAGCACAAGTTTAACAAACACAATACATATCAAGCAAGCATGCAATGAGTAAATGAGCAGTGGAAAGTAAAGCATGCAACTTGCAAGAATGTAAAGGGAGGGGTTTGGAGTATTCAAATGCAATTGGAGACACGGATGTTTTTGTCGTGATTCCGATAGGTGGTGCTATCATACATCCACGTTGATGGAGACTTCAACCCACGGAGGGTAACGGTTGCATGAGTCCACGGTGGGCTCCACCCACGAAGGGTCCACGAAGAAGCAACCTTGTCTATTCCATCATGGCCATCGCCCACAAAGGACTTGCCTCACTAGCGGTAGATCTTCACGAAGTAGGAGATCTCCTTGCCCTTACAAACTCCTTGGTTCAACTCCACAATCTTGTCGGAGGCTCCCAAGTGACACCCAGCCAACCTAGGAGACACCACTCTCCAAGAAGTAACAAATTGTGTGTTGATGATGAACTCCTTGCTCTTGTGCTTAAAATGATAGTCTCCCCAACACTCAACTCTCTCTTACAGGATTTGGATTTGGTGGAAAGAAGATTTGAGTGGAAAGCAACTTGGGAAAGGCTAGATATCAAGATTCATGTGGTAGGAATGGAATATCTTGACCTCAACACAAGTGTAGGTGGTTCTCTTTCAGAACATGTGTATTGGAAGTATAGATGTGTTCTGATGGCTTTCTCCTCGAATGAAGAGTGGGTGGAGGGGTATATATAGCCTTCACACAAAATCTAACCGTTACACACAATTTGCCAAACTCGGTGGGACCGAATGGTTAAACTCGGTCGGACCGATTCAGCAAACCTAGTGACCGTTAGGATTTTCGGTGAGACTGAGATGCAACTCGGTAGGACCGATATGGTTAGGGTTCGGGCATAACGTAATCTCGGTGTGACCGATTACACAAACTTGGTGGGACCGATTTTGGTAATAAGCTAACCAGAGAGTTGGTCAGGCAAACTCGGTGTGACCGATTACACAAACTCGGTGGGACCGATTTTGGTAATAAGCTAACCAGAGGGTTTGCATTGTAATCTCGGTAGTACCGATTGCTCAAACTCGGTGAGACCGATTTTGGTAATGGACATACACAGTGAGATTACAATCCCATCTCGGTGAGATCGAGATCCCTATCGGTGAAACCGATTTGCTAGGGTTTGTGGCAGTGGCTATGACATCTGAAACTCGGTGGCTCCGGATAGAAAGAACCGGTGGGGCCGAGTTTGAATTTTGGTTTAGGTCATATGTGGATGTCGAAAGGTAGTTGAGGGTTTTGGAGCATATCACTAAGCACTTTGAGCAAGTAGGCCATTAAGCAACACCTCATCCCCTCTTGATAGTATTGGCTTTTCCTATAGACTCAATGTGATCTTAGATCACTAAAATATAAAATGTAGAGTCTTGATCTTGAAGCTTGAGCCAATCCTTTGTCCTTAGCATCTTGAAGGGGTTCCACATCCTCTAGTCCATGCCACTCCATTGTTGAACTTATCTGAAACATACTAGGTAAAAGTGTTAATCCAACAAGAGATATGTTGACATTAATTACCAAAACCACCCAGGGAGCACTTGTGCTTTCAGTTGTGCAGCCATGGAGAGGGCCCCCAAGCCACAACTCAGCCAAAGATTGAATCACTCCATGTCGGCCGCCTCCGCCATGGGGAGGACTGACGGGTCCCATCCGAACAGGGCGAGAATGGCAGCCACCTGCCCTTCCGCCAATGGCCTAGAGAACAGCTCTGCATAGGCCTCTAGAGCTTCATCGTTGATGATTTCTGCCTCGTTTGCTAGACACAATTTTTTGATGATTACCTGCTACTGCTTTGATGCTTTGGATTCCCTGGACAGGCCGCGGGCGAGACGAGCACTTCTCCGAGGCGTGATGGTTAGAATTGTCCTTCTCTGCCTAGGCCTGCGCGTGGTGGGTGGCGGTGCTCTACCCGCCGGATGCGCCAGGACTGGGGTCAGCGCTCATTGAAGTTCAGCGCAGAACTGGTCTAGCTGGGAGCCACTAGGCTGGGCTCTCGTTTCCGCTGGGGCCGGGTGACCTTCCTGGTTATTTTGGGTAGGGGTGATGTGGCCAGAGAGGCTAACGCAGATCCACTTTTGTGATTGCATGCGCGCGCCCAGATCGACGTGAGCAGTGCCCATATCCTGCATGGGTGGCGGGTCCCACGTGCTTGTCGATATTGGCCGGATGGGAGAATCCCATGCAACCTCGTCCTCTCCGCTGTCATGCAGAGTTTGGTCCATGCGGGTCCCATCGCGCTCAGCCGTGAGTGGCCAATCCCCACGATCCTCCTGGATGGTCACGTCCCACGCACCAAACCTTATCATGTCCGCTCTGCTGTCCCCTGCCTCCCCAATCTGCAACGGTTCAGTCTCTTGGCTAGCCGCCCGGTCAAGCGCGCGTCGCGATTGGGCTATAAAAGGTGGGGATTCCAACCCCGAAGCCCCCACACGTCGCGATCTGTTGCTCGAACGTCGGGACGCACAGGACGACACCGGGGCCACCTCGGGGCGTGCTACGCTTTCCACATAGATGGCCAGGCTTCCACGCATGTCATATTCCACGTGTTCCTCCCCTGTTGGCCCGTTAACCGGCCCGCTGCCCGTCCTGGGCTCCACAGCTGGCGTGGCGCAAGCCACGCAGCTGTTGTCAACGTCCGGCCGTCCGGCCGTCAGCATCGCGGTTTGAACGACAGCCTGGGGTGGCACTTGCTGCATGTCGGCCGCCGGCGGCGAGCTTGCCTGACCAGCCGGGGAAGGGGGGACGAGCTGGATTGAGCCCCAGCCTCGCCCAGCTGGCCGCCGGAACCGCTCGACCCACCATGACCAGCATCACGAGCCTGGTCCGTGCCGGTGCCGCTGCCCTCATCATCCGCCGGCGGCGGCGGTGGCGGCGGGGGAACTGGGGCTGTGGACGGCCAGAGACCAGAATCGGCGCACCTTCCAATATGATGTCAACTGGGTACCACAGCGTGTCGACACCTTCCTCTCATCGCCTCGGCTCTTCCACCACCAGGATGCGGCATGGCGGGATGCGCGCCGGATGATCAGTTCGCAGCCAGACACGGAATCCAGCCATGTCGTCGGGGCACGTCGTGCAGCTTGCGACCTTGACCACCATGCCGAGGTCCCTGAGAACGGAGATACTTATGTCATTCCTCGTACATGCAAATTCGGAAAAGAGAAAAGAGGTTGAAATAGATTGTAAAATTCGGACGTTTATCCTTTCAATCCAAGATCAGAGATATATTATGAACAGTATGTTATCATTCCTTTGCTCCATTTATTGAATTATAAGCTATACTGCCATCAACTTTTTTTTCGCGTGGTCCTATATATGTTTTTCCTATACACCCCTCTCCGTTCCCTCGCGCCCCGCCGGCGGCCACTTCGGCCCCGGGGTCCACCTCCCCACGCGTCCCGCCGGCGGCCACTCCGGCCCCGGCGTCCACCACCTCCCGCCGCGCTCCACCCAGACGCAGCGGTCACCTCATGGCGTCTGGCTCGTTGAGCCCGCCTTCTGTCTCAGCGCCTTTCCAGGGCGAGCGCCCGGTCGTCTCAGGGTTAGGGCTTTCTGGCTCGCTGGGCTCTGCCCGCTCCTCGTTGGTCGCCGGTGCTGGTGTGGAGGTCGTGTCGCCGGTGGCGGACGGTCCCTGAAGGAGGAAAGGGCCGTCTCGCAAGGCGATGTGGCGCCACCATAAGGCGCTGTGCCGCCAGATAGAGGTTGCCCGTCCGGGATCGTCTTCTTCCTTGGAGCGTTGTCTGATTCCGCCAGATCTGTATGGACTTTGTTTCCGCTACTTCGGAGAGGGTCATCGCTGCCAAGACTGCACCAAGGAGCCGCTTTGCATCCGTTGCGGGCTGTCGGGGCACGTCTCCTCCCAGTGCGCGCGGCCGCGCAGCCCAATCTCGGCGGAGGAGCTGCGCAGGGCGGTCATCGCCAAGGCAGCCAGGGAGCGACCTGCACCTCGTTCGGACCATGGCTGGGAACGGAGGCTATTGGAGCCCAGGCAGAGCACGCCAGGGGCGCCGCTCTCGCCGGTTGCGCCCAGCCCCTTTCCTTCGTCATCCTCCCTTCCGGTGGTAGCGTCCCTGTCGGAGGTGTGCATTGTGCAGAGGTCGGAAGGCATGGAAGATTTGGAGCGGCGTCTCCAGCTTGCGGTGGTCATGTACATCGGCGGGGCCAGGGCGCCGGTGTCCTGCGCTGATGCATCGGTCATGCTCGCGGCGCATCTAGAAATTCCTCGGCATAGGTTCTCGGTCCATAAGTTTCATCCGGAGGACTTCTTAGTCGTCTTCGCGTCGCAAGATCTTAGGAACAAAGCGCTGGAGCGCCCGCTGGTCTTGCAGTCTGGCGTTCAGCTCCATATCAAGCCATGGCTGCGGCAAGCTCTGGCGACGGCGAGATGCATGAGGATTCAAGCTGACGTTCTGATCGAAGGTGTGCCTTCTCATGCGTGGTCTCGGGAAACAGCAGCAGAGCTGCTCGACAGCGCCTGCCTGATTGACAGCCTCGCCCCGAAGACAGAGAGTCATGAGGACCTGTCCCTCTTCAAGCTGAGAGTGTGGTGCGTTGATCCAGATGATGTGCCGGTCAGTCGCAAGCTGTGGGTGCCGGAGCCGGTGAGCTTGGATCCTGCAGCGAGGCGCCCATCCTTCCGACAGCTACTTGAATACCCAACGTTGATCCATATCGGGAGATTGAGAGACTTCTTTCTGCCGGAGCTGTGGCGTCGGAGTTCAAGATCAGACAGTGACAGTGGACAGAGTGATTTGCCCGATAGCTCGCTGGGATCGTTCGCCGGAGGAGAGTGGTCGGTGCAACCCTGGACGCATGGAGTTCGCAATCAACGCGGAATGGACCGATACGGTGCCGGGCCGGCGGCGTACGGTGTCGGGCGGTCGCACAGGCAGGCGTTGGAGGGCCGCATGGGCCCATCTGACTGGAGGATCCCACCGATGATGCATACGCGTCAGGGGGCTCCACCGCTCCGGGCGGCCAATTCACCGGTGGCCTGCATGACAGGGCAGACAACCATTGGGCCGCAGAGGAGATTGGTGATGCGGGCTGAGCTGGTGGATCAGGCCATCCAGAAGACGCCAGCTGGGGAGTCAATTCTGGTCAAAAGTGCTAGCCAACTTGTTCCGTTTGGGGGCAGGTTGACAAAAGTGTCGTGTTGGGCTTATCGGATGAGGTGCAGGCTGACAAAAGTAGCGACGGGCAGGAAGGATTAGTCGATGCGACAAGGGCATCGGATCCGGTGGTTGGCCCGGTGATTGGCTCGGCACCCGCTGCCACAGAGGAGGGAGAGCTGGCGCTGGTGGTCCAGGACAGACCGATGGAGACAGCCAGTCCCTCGATGGCCGACGTGGCCTCAGATGCTGCTGTCCCGTTGGTGGGAGGCTCGGAGGAGCAGGTTGTGGGGCCGCTGGGGGGAGGATCGGATGGACAGGCAGTGGGGCCGCTGGATTCTCTGCTCCCCTCATTGACCGCGCCGATGGTGGAGATGGGTGCTTCGGTGGGTTCGGCTTCACAGGGATCGGCGCATCAGATCCGGTCGCCTCTGGGGCCGGTGGGGATCTCGTCTTCCACCCACGCTGCTGGTTGGGCACCCATCTCGGAGCTGGGTGGGTCTACAGAGTGCGGATAGGTCCCATTGGACGCGCCACCCCAGGTTGATCTGGTGATTCCATGCATGGATATGACCACGTACGTAGCAGTGCCATGCAACAAATCCCAGGCTTTGGTGGTGGAACTGCATGCAAATTTGGAGGAAGCACAGACGAATGTTACGGCTAAAGAACTGGTAGCCTTGGGAAACATCAAGTCATTTTGCGCTGGATTACTCAAGAAACTGGCTCCACCTCTGCTTAAGGAAATTGAGGAGCCGCGTGGTGTACGGCCGGGGCAGGACCCTTTCACACCAAGGCGTACGACCAGATCTGTGTTGAGCTCGGTGGGGGCTAGGAAGACCAAAGCGACAGTGGCAGAAATGGTTCTGTTGAAGGCATTGGGAGTTGCTTGCGAGGATTTGGCAGTCTCAGATGACACGCTTGGTATACTTCGGTCCGTGTTCGACTCGCCACTCCAAGAGCAGCAATTGAAAGCCATTGCGGCGATCTTCGGGAAGACCGTGCCCACTAACCTTGCGGCACAAATGGAGTCCGCGGCTATGACGGTAGCGTAGGTAGAGCGTTCGTACTGACATGGAGGATATACATTCTGAAGGAAATATGCCCTAGAGGCAATAATAAAGTTATTATTTATTTCCTTATATCATGATAAATGTTTATTATTCATGCTAGAATTGTATTAACCGGAAACATAATACATGTGTGAATACATAGACAAACAGAGTGTCACTAGTATGCCTCTACTTGACTAGCTCGTTGATCAAAGATGGTTAAGTTTCCTAGCCATAGACATGAGTTGTCATTTGATTAACGGGATCACATCATTAGGAGAATGATGTGATTGACATGACCCATTCCGTTAGCTTAGCACCCGATCGTTTAGTATGTTGCTATTGCTTTCTTCATGACTTATACATGTTCCTATGACTATGAGATTATGCAACTCCCGTTTACCGGAGGAACACTTTGTGTGCTACCAAACGTCACAACGTAACTGGGTGATTATAAAGGTGCTCTACAGGTGTCTCCGAAGGTACTTGTTGGGTTGACGTATTTCGAGATTAAGATTTGTCACTCTGATTGTCGGAGAGGTATCTCTGGGCCCTCTCCGTAATGCACATCACTTAAGCCTTGCAAGCATTGCAACTAATGAGTTCTTTGCGAGATGATGTATTATGGAACGAGTAAAGAGACTTGTCGGTAACGAGATTGAACTAGGTATTGAGATACCGACAATCGAATCTCGGGCAAGTAACATACCGATGACAAAGGGAACAACATATGTTGTTATGCGGTCTGACCGATAAAGATCTTCGTAGAATATGTAGGAGCCAATATGGGCATCCAGGTCCCGCTATTGGTTATTGACAAGAGAGGTGTCTCGGTCATGTCTACATAGTTCTCGAACCCCTAGGGTCCGCACGCTTAACGTTCGTTGACGATATAGTACTATGAGTTATGTGTGTTGGTGACCGAATGTTGTTCGGAGTTTTGGATGAGATCACGGATATGACGAGGAACTCCGGAATGGTCCGGAAGTAAAGATTGATATGTGGATAGTAGTGTTTGATCTCCGGAAAGGTTCTAGAATCCATCGGAAGGGGTTCCGGATGTTTCGCGAAATGTTTGGGCATGAGAACACTTTATCTGGGCCAAAGGGGAAAGCCCACGAGGCTTTTGGAAAGTGCAAAAGGAAGTTTTGCGGAGACCAGAGGCTAGACGCCAGGAACCCTGGCGTCTAGGGGGTAGACGCCGGGAACCCTGGCGTCTAGCCCTGGAGTCCGAGAAGGACTCTTGCCTTTCGGGTGAAACCGACTTTGAGGAGGTTTTTGCTCCAAGTTTCGACCCCAGAGCTCAACATATAAATAGAGGGGTAGGGCTAGCATCCAAGACACATCAAGAAACACCAAGCCGTGTGCCGGCAACCCTGTCTCATCTAGTTTATCCTCCGTCATAGTTTTCGTAGTGCTTAGGCGAAGCCCTGCAAAGATTGTTCTTCACCAACACCGTCACCACGCCGTCGTGCTGCCGGAACTCATCTACTACCTCGCCCCTCATGCTGGATCGAGAAGGCAAGGACGTCACCGAGCTGAACGTGTGCAGAACTCGGAGGTGCCGTGCTTTCGGTACTTGGATCGGTCGAATCGTGAAGACGTTCGACTACATAAACCGCGTTGATATAACGCTTCCGCTTACGGTCTACGAGGGTACGTAGACAACACTCTCCCCTCTCGTTGCTATGCATCACCATGATCTTGCGTGTGCGTAGGATTTTTTTTGAAATTACTACGTTCCCCAACAGTGGCATCCGAGCCTAGGTTTTATGTGTTGATGTTATATGCACGAGTAGAACACAAGTGAGTTGTGGGCAATATAAGTCATACTGCTTACCAGCATGTTATACTTTGGTTCGGCGATATTGTTGGATGAAGCGGCCCGGACCGACATTACGCGTACGCTTATGCGAGACTGGTTCTACCGACGTGCTTTGCACACAGGTGGCTGGCGGGTGTCAGTTTCTCCAACTTTAGTTGAACCTATTATGGCTACGCCCGGTCCTTGCGAAGGTTAAAACAGCACCAACTTGACAAACTATCGTTGTGGTTTTGATGCGTAGGTAAGAACGGTTCTTGCTAAGCTCGTAGCAGCCACGTAAAACTTGCAACAACAAAGTAGAGGACGTCTAACTTGTTTTTGCAGGGCATGTTGTGCTGTGATATGGTCAAGACGTGATGCTATATTTTATTGTATGAGATGATCATGTTTTGTAACCGAGTTATCGGCAACTGGCAGGAGCCATATGGTTGTCGCTTTATTGTATGCAATGCAATCGCCCTGTAATGCTTTACTTTATCACTAAGCGGTAGCGATAGTCGTAGAAGCATAAGATTGGCGAGACGACAACGATGCTACGATGGAGGTCAAGGTGTCGCGCCGGTGACGATGGCGATCATGGAGGTGCTTCGGAGATGGAGATCACAAGCACAAGATGATGATGGACATATCATATCACTTATATTGATTGCATGTGATGTTTATCTTTTATGCATCTTATCTTGCTTTGATTGACGGTAGCATTATAAGATGATCTCTCACTAAATTTCAAGATAAAAGTGTTCTCCCTGAGTATGCACCATTGCCAAAGTTCGTCGTGCCCAGACACCACGTGATGATCGGGTGTGATAAGCTCTACGTCCATCTACAACGGGTGCAAGCCAGTTTTGCACACGCAAAATACTCAGGTTAAACTTGACGAGCCTAGCATATGTAGATATGGCCTCGGAACACTGAGACCGAAAGGTCGAGCATGAATCATATAGTAGATATGATCAACATAGTGATGTTCACCATTGAAAGCTACTCCATTTCACGTGATGATCGGTTATGGTTTAGTTGATTTGGATCACGTGATCACTTAGAGGATAAGAGGGATGTTTTTCGAAGTGGGAGTTCTTAAGTAATATGATTAATTGAACTTAAATTTATCATGAACTTAGTACCTGATAGTATCTTGCTTGTCTATGTTGATTGTAGATAGATGGCCCGTGCTGTTGTTCCATTGAATTTTAATGCGTTCCTTGAGAAAGCAAAGTTGAAAGATGATGGTAGCAATTACACGGACTGGGTTCGTAACTTGAGGATTATCCTCATTGCTGCACAGAAGAATTACGTCCTAGAAGCACCGCTGGGTGCCAAGCCTGCTGCTGATGCAACTGACGACGTTAAGAACGTTTGGCAGAGCAAAGCTGATGACTACTCGATAGTTCAATGTGCCATGCTTTACGGCTTAGAACCGGGACTTCAACGACGTTTTGAACGTCATGGGGCATATGAGATGTTCCAGGAGTTGAAGTTAATATTCCAGAAGAATGCCTGAATTGAGAGTAAGGATGGCAATGGGTCGGGTTTGGATCGGGTTGAACAATATCTAGTCCATATCCATATCCATGAAGGCAGTCCTTGCCCATCCATGAAAAAATCCATGGGCGAAAAATTGTGACCATGTCCAAACCCGATGGATATCCATACCCATTGGATATCCATCGGGTCCTCTCAAGACCTATACATAAGACATAACCCATTGCATAATACGCACTCCGCATTGGAGTGCTCACTCCCTACCGTGCAGTCATAGCCCTTGCATTGACCCACTGCTGCGGCCATGCATCAATGCGTGTGTGGAAAAGCGAAGACGGAGGGGTCAAGGGGATATGGAGCGGGGTTGTCGCAGGCCATTATTGCAGGTTGCTGCAGCGATCCACCTTACATGGAGGTAGCGGCTAGCAGCGGCGACCACCTCTAGGGCTATGGGAGGAGTAACTCAAGGAAACGGCGCCGATTCTCAACGACAAGTCATTTAATTAGTGTAGATACTAGGATGAGAATGTGCGTTGGAGTATGTTACGGTGGGGATTGTGTAATTTCTTTTGGATGTTTTAGATAAAGGATAAAACTATAGTGGGACATGTGACTATGGGGTAGGGGTAGCAGAATATTGCTCGTTAAGTCAGACTATCGGGTCGGGTTTGGATATATCCATGGGTACAAGATTATGTCCATGCCCTATCCACGAGTAATCGGGTCGGGTTTGGGCGTTGCCCATGGGCGCAAAAGCATATCCAAACCCTATCCATTCGGGTTGGATATCCATGGGTATCCATGTCCATGGATAAAATTGCCATCCTTAATTGAGAGATATGAAGTCTCCAATAAGTTCTATAGCTGCAAGATGGAGGAGAATAGTTCTGTCAGTGAGCATATACTCAAGATGTCTGGGTATTGTAATCACTTGATTCAACTGGGAGTTAATCTTCCAGATGATAGCGTCATTGACAGAATTCTCCAATCACTTCCACCTAGCTACAAGAGCTTCGTGATGAACTATAATATGCCAGGGATGGATAAGACAATTCCCAAGCTCTTCGCAATGCTAAAAGTTGCGGAGGTAGAAATCAAGAAGGAGCATCAAGTGTTGATGGTCAACAAGACCACTAGTTTCAAGAAAAAGGGTAAAGGTAAGAAGAAGGGGAACTTCAAGAAGAACAGCAAGCAAGTTGCTGCTCAGGAGAAGAAACCCAAGTCTAGACCTAAGCCTGAAACTGAGTGCTTCTACTGCAAGTAGACTGGTCACTGGAAGCGGAACTACCCCAAGTATTTGGCGGATAAGAAGGATGGCAAGGTGAACAAAGGTATATGTGATATACATGTTATTGATGTGTACCTTACTAGAGCTCGCAGTAGCACCTGGGTATTTGATACTGGTTCTGTTGCTAATATTTGCAACTCGAAACAGGGACTACGGATTAAGCGAACACTAGCAAAGGACGAGGTGACGATGCGCGTGGGAAATGGTTCCAAAGTCGATGTGATCGCAGTCGGCACGCTACCTCTACATCTAGCTTCGGGATTAGTTTTAGACCTAAATAATTGTTATTTGGTGCCAGCGTTGAGCATGAACATTATATCTGGATCTTGTTTGATGCGAGACGGTTATTCATTTAAATCAGAGAATAATGGTTGTTCTATTTATATGAGTAATATCTTTTATGGTCATGCACCCTTGAAGAGTGGTCTATTTTTGATGAATCTCGATAGTAGTGATACACATATTCATAATGTTGAAGCCAAAAGATGCAGAGTTGATAATGATAGTGCAACTTATTTGTGGCACTGCCGTTTAGGTCATATCGGTGAAAAGCACATGAATAAACTCCATACTGATGGACTTTTGGAACCACTTGATTATGAATCACTTGGTACTTGCGAACCGTGCCTCATGGGCAAGATGACTAAAACGCCGTTCTCCGGAACTATGGAGAGATCAACAGATTTGTTGGAAATCATACATACAGATGTATGTGGTCCAATGAATGTTGAAGCTCGTGGCGGATATCGTTATTTTCTCACCTTCACAGATGATTTAAGCAGATATGGGTATATCTACTTAATGAAGCATAAGTCTGAAACATTTGAAAAGTTCAAAGAATTTCAGAGTGAAGTTGAAAATCATCGTAACAAGAAAATAAAGTTTCTACGATCTAATTGTGGAGGAGAATATTTGAGTTACGAGTTTGGTCTACATTTGAAACAATGCAGAATAGTTTCGCAACTCACGCCACCCGGAACACCACAGCGTAATGGTGTGTCCGAACATCGTAATCGTACTTTACTTGATATAGTGCGATCTATGATGTCTCTTACATATTTACCGCTATCGTTCTGGGGTTATGCTTTAGAGACGGCCGCATTCATGTTAAATAGGGCACCATCAAAATCCGTTGAGACGACGCCTTATGAACTGTGGTTTGGCAAGAAACCAAAGTTGTCGTTTCTTAAAGTTTGGGGCTGCGATGCTTATGTGAAAAAGCTTCAACCTGATAAGCTCGAACCTAAATCAAAGAAATGTGTCTTCATAGGATACCCAAAGGAGACTGTTGGGTACACCTTCTATCACAGATCCGAAGGCAAGACATTCGTTGCTAAGAATGGATCCTTTCTAGAGAAGGAGTTTCTCTCGAAAGAAGTGAGTGGGAGGAAAGTAGAACTTGATGAGGTAACTGTACCTGCTCCCTTAGTGGAAAGTAGTACATCACAGAAACCGGTTTCTCTGACACCTACACCAATTAGTGAGGAAGTTAATGCTGATGATCATGGAACTTCAGATCAAGTTGTTACCGAACCTCGTAGATCAAACAGAGTAAGATCCGCACCAGAGTGGTACGGTAATCCTGTTCTGGAAGTCATGCTACTAGATCATGACGAACCTACTGTTGGGGAACAATGCAGAAAATAAATAAAAAATTCCTACGGTTTCACCAAGATCCATCTATGAGTTCATCTAGCAATGAGTGATCGGATGCATCTACATACCTTTGTAGATCGCGAGCGGAAGCGTTCAAAGAACAGGGATGAGGGAGTCGTACTCGTCGTGATCCAAATCACCGAAGATCCTAGCGTCGAACGGACGGCACCTCCGCGTTCAACACACGTACGGTTAGCGTGACGTCTCCTCCTTCTTGATCCAGCAAGGGGGAAGGAGAGGTTGACGAAGATCCAGCAGCACGACGGCGTGGTGGTGGATGCAGCAGTCACCGCAGCAGGGCTTCGCCGAGCTTCTGTGAGAGGGAGAGGTGTAGTAGGGGAGAGGGAGGCGCCAAGGCTTCAGGGTGCCGCTGCCCCTCCCTCCCCCCCTATATATAGGCCCCCTGGGGGGCGCCGGCCCTGGAGATTGAATCTCCCAAGGGGGCGACGGCCAGGGGGGTGGAGTACCCCCCAAGGCAAGTGGTGCGCCCCCCACCCTAGGGTTTCAACCCTAGGCGCAGGGGGTGGGCCAAGGGGGGCGCACCATCCCACTATGGGCTGGTTCCCCTCCCCACTTCAGCCCATGGGGCCCTCCGGGATGGGTGGCCGCACCCGGTCGACCCCCGGGACTCATCCGGTGGTCCTGGTACAATACCGGTGACCCCCGAATCTTTCCCGATGGCCGAAACTGCACTTCCTATATATAATTATTCACCTCCGGACCATTCCGGAACTCCTCATGATGTCCGGGATCTCATCCGGGACTCCGAACAACTTTCGGATTACTGCATACTCATATCTCTACAACCCTAGCGTCACCGAACGTTAAGTGTGTAGACCCTACGGGTTCGAGAGACATGCAGACATGACCGAGACGCCTCTCCGGCCAATAACCAACAGCCGGATCTGGATACCCATGTTGGCTCCCACATACTCCTCGATGATCTCATCGGATGAACCACGATGTCGAGGATTCAATCAATCCCGTATACAATTCTCTTTGTCAATCGGTATTTTACTTGCCCGAGATTCGATCGTCGGTATCCCAATACCTCGTTCAATCTCGTTACCGGCAAGTCACTTTACTTGTACCGTAATGCATGATCCCATGATCAAACACTTTGATCACATTGAGCTCATTATGATGATGCATTACCGAGTGGGCCCAGTGATACCTCTGCATCATACGGAGTGACAAATCCCAGTCTCGATCCATGTCAACCTAACATACACTTTCGGAGATACCCGTAGTATACCTTTATGATCATCGGGCAAGTCTGTCAAAGTCCATACTTTGTTTTCATACATGGATCCTATCTCGGATTGCATGGCTCCTAGCCATTTGTTGGAATCTGGGCTCGCCATCGCTTCTTCATAGTTCGAAGGTTCACCGTTGTCTAACAACATGATTTCTAGGACAGGGTTGTCATACCACTCTGGTGTGGAACGTGTCCTTGTGGACCTACGAAGTTCAGTAGCAACTTGATTCGAAGTACCTTGATCATCATCATTAATTTCCTCTCCAGTGGATGTAGGCACCACAGGAACATTTTCCTGAGCTGCACTACTTTCCGGTTCAAGAGGTAGTACTTCATCGAGTTCTACTTTCCTCCCACTTACTCCTTTCGAGAGAAACTCTTTCCCAGAAAGGATCCGTTCTTGGCAACAAAGATCTTGCCTTCGGATCTAAGGTAGAAGGTATACCCAATGGTTTCCTTAGGGTATCCTATGAAGACGCATTTTTCCGACTTGGGTTCAAGCTTTTCAGGTTGAAGTTTCTTGACATAAGCATCGCATCCCCAAACTTTTAGAAACGACAGCTTAGGTTTCTTCCCAAACCATAATTCATACGGTGTCGTCTCAATGGATTTAGATGGTGCCCTATTTAAAGTGAATGTAGCTGTCTCTAGAGCGTATCCCCAAAATGATAGCGGTAGATCAGTGAGAGACATCATAGACCGCACCATATCCAATAGAGTGCGATTACGACGTTCGGACACACCGTTACGTTGAGGTGTTCCAGGCGGCGTGAGTTGTGAAACGATTCCACATTTCCTTAAGTGTGTGCCAAATTCGTGACTTAAATATTCTCCTCCACGATCTGATCGTAAGAACTTTATTTTTCGGTCACGTTGATTCTCTACCTCATTCTGAAATTCCTTGAACTTTTCAAAGGTCTCAGACTTGTGTTTCATCAAGTAGACATACCCATATCTACTCAAGTCATCAGTAAGAGTGAGAACATAACGATATCCTCCGCGAGCCTCCACACTCATTGGACCGCACACATCAGTATGTATAATTTCCAATAAGTTGGTTGCTCGCTCCATTGTTCCGGAGAACGGAGTCTTGGTCATTTTGCCCATGAGGCATGGTTCGCATGTGTCAAATGATTCATAATCGAGAGACTCTAAAAGTCCATCAGCGTGGAGCTTCTTCATGCGCTTGACACCAATGTGACCAAGGCGGCAGTGCCACAAGTATGTGGGACTATCGTTATCAACTTTACATCTTTTGGTATTCACCCTATGAATATGTGTAACATCACGTTCGAGATTCATTAAGAATAAACCATTGACCATCCGAGCATGACCATAAAACATATCACTCATATAAATAGAACAACCATTATTCTCAGATTTAAATGAGTAGCCATCTCGTATTAAACGAGATCCAGATACAATGTTCATGCTCAAACTTGGCACTAAATAACAATTATTGAGGTTTAAAACTAATCCCGTAGGTAAATGTAGAGGTAGCGTGTCGACGGCGATCACATCGACCTTGGAACCATTCCCGACGCGCATCGTCACCTCGTCCTTCGCCAGTCTCCGCTTATTCCGCAGCTCCTGCTTTGAGTTACAAATATGAGCAACGACACCGGTATCAAATACCCAGGAGCTACTACTAGCACTGGTAAGGTACACATCAATTACATGTATATCACATATACCTTTAGTGTTGCCGGCCTTCTTGTCCGCTAAGTATTTGGGGCAGTTCCATTTCCAGTGACCCTTCCCTTTGCAATAAAAGCACTTAGTCTCAGGCTTGGGTCCATTCTTTGACTTCTTCCCGGCAACTGGCTTACCGGGCGCGGCAACATCCTTGCCGTCCTTCTTGAAGTTCTTCTTACCCTTGCCTTTGTTGAACTTGGTGGTTTTATTGACCATCAACACTTGATGTTCCTTTTTGATTTCTACCTCCGCTGATTTCAGCATTGCAAATACTTCAGGAATGGTCTTTTCCATCCCCTGCATATTGTAGTTCATCACAAAGCTCTTGTAGCTAGGTGGGAGCGACTGAAGGATTCTGTCAATGGCCGCCTCGTCTGGGAGGTTAATGTCCAGCTGGGACAAGCGGTTGTGCAACCCAAACATCTTAAGTATGTGCTCACTGACAGAACTATTTTCCTCCATCTTACAACTGTAGAACTTGTTGGAGACTTCATATCTCTCGACCCGGGCATGAGCTTGGAAAACCATTTTCAGCTCTTCGAACATCTCATATGCTCCGTGTTGCTCAAAACGCTTTTGGAGCCCCGGTTCTAAGCTGTAAAGCATGCCGCACTGAACGAGGGAGTAATCATCAGCACGCTGCTGCCAAGCGTTCATAACGTCTTGGTTCTCTGGGATGGGTGCTTCACCTAGCGGTGCTTCTAGGACATATTGTTTCCTAGCAGCTATGAGGATGATCCTCAGGTTCCGGACCCAGTCCGTATAGTTGCTGCCATCATCTTTCAGCTTTGTTTTCTCTAGGAACGCGTTGAAGTTGAGGTTGACATTAGCGTGGGCCATTTGATCTACAAGACATATTGCAAAGTTTATTTAGACTAAGTTCATGATAATTAAGTTCATCTAATCAAATTATATAATGAACTCCCACTCAGATTAGACATCCCTCTAGTCATCTAAGTGAAACATGATCCGACTCGACTAGGTCGTGTCCGATCATCACGTGAGACGGACTAGTCATCATCGGTGAACATCTCCATGTTGATCGTATCTTTCATATGACTCATGTTCGACCTTTCGGTCTCTTGTGTTCCGAGGCCATGTTTGTACATGCTAGGCTCGGCAAGTTAACCTAAGTGTTTGCATGTGTAAATCTGTCTTACACCCGTTGTATGTGAACGTTGGAATCTATCACACCCGATCATCACGTAGTGCTTCGAAACAACGAACTGTCGCAACGGCGCACAGTTAGGGGGAACACTTTCTTGAAATTATTATGAGGGATCATCTTATTTACTACCGTCGTTCTAAGTAAACAAGATGCAAAAACATGATAAACATCACATGCAATCAAATAATAGTGACATGATATGGACAATATCATATAGCTCCTTTGATCTCTATCTTGGGTCTCCATGATCATCTTGTTATCGGCATGACACCAAGATCTCCATCATCATGATCTCCATCATCGTGTCTCCATGAAGTTGCTCGCCAACTATTACTTCTACTACTATGGCTAACACGTTTAGCAATGAACTAAAGTAATTTACATGGCGTTTCTCAATGACACGCAGGTCATACAAAAAAATAAAGACAACTCCTATGGCTCCTGCCGGTTGTCATACTCATCGACATGCAAGCCGTGATTCATATTACATGAACATGATCTCATACATCACATATATATCATTCATCATTCATCACAACTTTGGACATATCACATCACAAAACACTTGCTGCAAAAACAAGTTAGACGTCCTCTAATTGTTGTTGCAAGTTTTACGTGGCTGCAATAGGGTTCTAGCAAGAACGTTTTCTTACCTACGTTAAAGCCACAACGTGATTTGTCAACTTCTATTTACCCTTCATAAGGACCCTTTTCGTCGAATCCGCTCCAACTAAAGTGGGAGAGACAGACACCCGCCAACCACCTTATGCAACTAGTGCATGTCAGTCGGTGGAACCGGTCTCACGTAAGCGTACGTGTAAGGTTGGTCCGGGCCGCTTCATCCCACAATACTGCTGAAGCAAAATAAGACTAGTAGCGGCAAGAAAGTTGACAACATCTACGCCCACAAAAAATTGTGTTCTACTCGTGCAAAGAGAACTACGCATAGACCTAGCTCATGATGCCACTGTTGGGGAACATTGCAGAAAATAAAAAAAATTCCTACGGTTTCACCAAGATCCATCTATGAGTTCATCTAGCAACGAGTGATCGGATGCATCTACATACCTTTGTAGATCGCGAGCGGAAGCGTTCAAAGAACGGGGATGAGGGAGTCGTACTCGTCGTGATCCAAATCACCGGAGATCCTAGCGCCAAACGAACGGCACCTCCGCGTTCAACACACGTACGGTCAGCGTGACGTCTCCTCCTTGATCCAGCAAGGGGGAAGGAGAGGTTGATGAAGATCCAACAGCACGACGGCGTGGTGGTGGATGCAGCAGTCACCGCAGCAGGGCTTCGCCGAGCTTCTGCGAGAGGGAGAGGTGTAGCAGGGGAGAGGGAGGCGCCAAGGCTTCAGGGTGCCGCTGCCCCTCCCTCCCCCCTATATATAGGCCCCCTGGGGGGGCGCCGACCCTGGAGATTGAATCTCCCAAGGGGGCGGCGGCCAGGGGGGTGGAGTACCCCCCTCTCCCCACCCTAGGGTTTCAACCCTAGGCGTAGGGGGTGGGCCAAGGGGGGCGCACCAGCCCACTATGGGCTGGTTCCCCTCCCCACTTCAGCCCATGGGGCCCTCCGGGATGGGTGGCCCCACCAGGTGGTCCCAGTACAATACCGGTGACCCCCGAATCTTTCTCGATGGCCGAAACTGCACTTCCTATATATAATTATTCACCTCTGGACCATTCCGGGACTCCTCGTGATGTCCAGGATATCATCTAGGACTCCGAACAACTTTCGGATTACTGCATACTCATATCTCTACAACCCTAGCGTCACCGAACCTTAAGTGTGTAGACCCTACGGGTTCGGGAGACATGCAGACATGGCCGAGACGCCTCTCCGGCCAATAACCAACAGCGGGATCTGGATACCCATGTTGGCTCCCACATACTCCTCGATGATCTCATTGGATGAACCATGATGTCAAGGATTCAATCAATCCCGTATACAATTCCCTTTGTCAATCGGTATTTTACTTGCCCGAGATTCGATCGTCGGTATCCCAATACCTCGTTCAATCTCGTTACCGGCAAGTCACTTTACTCGTACCGTAATGCATGATCCCATGATCAAACACTTTGATCACATTGAGCTCATTATGATGATGCATTACCGAGTGGGCCCAGTGATACCTCTCCGTCATACGGAGTGACAAATCCCAGTCTCGATCCGTGTCAACCCAACAGACACTTTCGGAGATACCCGTAGTATACCTTTATAATCACCCAGTTACGTTGTGACGTTTGGTACACCCAAAGCACCCCTACGGTATCCGGGAGTTACACGATCTCATGGTCTAAGGAAAAGATACTTGACATTGGAAAAGCTCTAGCAAACGAACTACACGATCTTGTGCTATGCTTAGGATTGGGTCTTGTCCATCACATCATTCTCCTAATGATGTGATCTCGTTACCAATGACATCAAATGTCCATAGTCCGGAAACCATGACTATCTATTGATCAACGAGCTAGTCAACTAGAGGCTTACTAGGGACATGTTGGTGTCTATGTATTCACACATGTATTACGATTTCCGGATAACACAATTATAGCATGAATAAAAGACAATTATCATGAACAAGGAAATATAATAATAATACTTTTATTATTGCCTCTAGGGCATATTTCCAACAGTCTCCCACTTGCACTAGAGTCAATAATCTAGTTACATTGTGATGAATCGAACACCCATAGAGTTCTGGAGTTGATCATGTTTTGCTCACGGAAGAGGTTTAGTCAATGGATCTGCGACATTCAGATCCGTATGCACTTTGCAAATTTCTGTGTCTCCATCTTGAACATTTTCACGAATGGAGTTGAAGCGACGCTTGATGTGCCTGGTCTTCTTGTGAAACCTGGGCTCCTTGGCAAGTGCAATAGCTCCAGTGTTGTCACAGAAGAGTTTGATCGGCCCCGACGCATTGGGTATGACTCCTAGGTCGGTGATGAACTCCTTCACCCAAATTGCTTCATGCGCTGCCTCCGAGGCTGCCATGTACTCCGCTTCACATGTAGATCCCGTCACGACGCTCTGCTTGCAGCTGCACCAGCTTACTGCTCCACCATTCAACATATACACGTATCCGGTTTGTGACTTAGAGTCATCTAGATCTGTGTCGAAGCTAGCGTCGACGTAACCTTTTACGACAAGCTCTTCGTCACCTCCATAAACAAGAAACATGTCCTTAGTCCTTTTCAGGTACTTCAGGATATTCTTGACCGCTGTCCAATGTTCCTTGCCCGGATTACTTTGGTACCTTCCTACCAAACTCACGGCAAGGTTTACATCAGGTCTGGTACACAGCATGGCATACATAATAGACCCTATGGCTGAGGCATAGGGGATGACACTCATCTCTTCTATATCTTCTGCCGTGGTCGGACATTGAGCTGAGCTCAATTCCACACCTTGTAACACAGGCAAGAACCCCTTCTTAGACTGATCCATATTGAACCTCTTCAATATCTTATCAAGGTATGTGCTTTGTGAAAGACCTATGAGGCGTCTTGATCTATCTCTATAGATCTTGATGCCTAATATATAAGCAGCTTCTCCAAGGTCCTTCATTGAAAAACTCTTATTCAAGTAGGCCTTAATGCTGTCCAAAAGTTCTATATAATTTCCCATCAAAAGTATGTCATCTACATATAATATGAGAAATGCTACAGAGCTCCCACTCACTTTGTTGTAAACGCAGGCTTCTCCATAAGTCTGCATAAACCCAAACGCTTTGATCATCTCATCAAAGCGAATGTTCCAACTCAGAGATGCTTGCACCAGCCCATAAATGGCTCGCTGGAGCTTGCATACCTTGTTAGCATTCTTAGGGTCGACAAAACCTTCCGGCTGCATCATATACAGTTCTTCTTTAAGATAACCGTTAAGGAATGCCGTTTTGACGTCCATTTGCCATATCTCATAATCATAGTATGCGGCAATTGCTAACATGATTCGGACGGACTTCAGCTTCGCTACGGAAGAGAAAGTCTCATCGTAGTCAACCCCTTGAACTTGCCGATAACCCTTAGCGACAAGTCGAGCTTTATAGATGGTAACATTACCATCCGCGTCCGTCTTCTTCTTAAAGATCCATTTGTTTTCTATCGCTCGCTGATCATCGGGCAAGTCTGTCAAAGTCCATACTTTGTTTTCATACATGGATCCTATCTCGGATTGCATGGCTTCTAGCCATTTGTTGGAATCTGGGCCCGCCATCGCTTCTTCATAGTTCGAAGGTTCACCGTTGTCTAACAACATGATTTCCAGGACAGGGTTGCCATACCACTCTGGTGTGGAATGTGTCCTTGTGGACCTACGAAGTTCAGTAGCAACTTGATTCGAAGTACCTTGATCATCATCATTAATTTCCTCTCCAGTGGATGTAGGCACCACAGGAACATTTTCCTGAGCTGCACTACTTTCCGGTTCAAGAGGTAGTACTTCATCGAGTTCTACTTTCCTCCCACTTACTCCTTTCGAGAGAAACTCTTTTCCAGAAAGGATCCGTTCTTGGCAACAAAGATCTTGCCTTCGGATCTAAGGTAGAAGGTATACCCAATGGTTTCCTTAGGGTATCCTATGAAGACGCATTTTTCCGACTTGGGTTCGAGCTTTTCAGGTTTAAGTTTCTTGACATAAGCATCGCATCCCCAAACTTTTAGAAACGACAGCTTAGGTTTCTTCCCAAACCATAATTCATACGGTGTCGTCTCAACGGATTTAGATGGTGCCCTATTTAAAGTGAATGTAGCTGTCTCTAGAGCGTATCCCCAAAATGATAGCGGTAGATCAGTGAGAGACATCATAGACCGCACCATATCCAATAGAGTGCGATTACGACGTTCAGACACACCGTTACGTTGAGGTGTTCCAGGCGGCGTGAGTTGTGAAATGATTCCACATTTCCTTAAGTGTGTGCCAAATTCGTGACTTAAATGTTCTCCTCCACGATCTGATCGTAAGAACTTTATTTTTCGGTCACTTTGATTCTCTACCTCATTCTGAAATTCCTTAAACTTTTCAAAGGTCTCAGACTTGTGTTTCATCAAGTAGACATACCCATATCTACTCAAGTCATCAGTAAGAGTGAGAACATAACGATATCCTCCGCGAGCCTCCACACTCATTGGACCGCACACATCAGTATGTATAATTTCCAATAAGTTGGTTGCTCGCTCCATTGTTCCGGAGAACGGAGTCTTGGTCATTTTGCCCATGAGGCATGGTTCGCATGTGTCAAATGATTCATAATCGAGAGACTCTAAAAGTCCATCAGCATGGAGCTTCTTCATGCGCTTGACACCAATGTGACCAAGGCGGCAGTGCCACAAGTATGTGGGACTATCGTTATCAACTTTACATCTTTTGGTATTCACATTATGAATATGTGTAACATCACGTTCGAGATTCATTAAGAATAAACCATTGACCATCCGAGCATGACCATAAAACATATCACTCATATAAATAGAACAACCATTATTCTTGGATTTAAATGAGTAGCCATCTCGTATTAAACGAGATCCAGATACAATGTTCATGCTCAAACTTGGCACTAAATAACAATTATTGAGGTTTAAAACTAATCCCGTAGGTAAATGTAGAGGTAGCATGTCGACGGCGATCACATCGACCTTGGAACCATTCCCGACACGCATCGTCACCTCGTCCTTCGCCAGTCTCCGCTTATTCCGCAGCTCCTGCTTTGAGTTACAAATATGAGCAACGACACCGGTATCAAATACCCAGGAGCTACTACTAGCACTGGTAAGGTACACATCAATTACATGTATATCACATATACCTTTAGTGTTGCCGGCCTTCTTGTCCGCTAAGTATTTGGGGCAGTTCCGTTTCCAGTGACCCTTCCCTTTGCAATAAAAGCACTCAGTCTCAGGCTTGGGTCCATTCTTTGACTTCTTCCCGGCAACTGGCTTACCGGGCGCGGCAACATCCTTGCCGTCCTTCTTGAAGTTCTTCTTACCCTTGCCTTTGTTGAACTTGGTGGTTTTATTGACCATCAACACTTGATGTTCCTTTTTGATTTCTACCTCCGCTGATTTCAGCATTGCAAATACTTCAGGAATGGTCTTTTCCATCCCCTGCATATTGTAGTTCATCACAAAGCTCTTGTAGCTAGGTGGGAGCGACTGAAGGATTCTGTCAATGGCCGCCTCGTCTGGGAGGTTAATGTCCAGCTGGGACAAGCGGTTGTGCAACCCAGACATCTTGAGTATGTGCTCACTGACAGAACTATTTTCCTCCATCTTACAACTGTAGAACTTGTCGGAGACTTCATATCTCTCGACCCGGGCATGAGCTTGGAAAACCATTTTCAGCTCTTCGAACATCTCATATGCTCCGTGTTGCTCAAAACGCTTTTGGAGCCCCGGTTCTAAGCTGTAAAGCATGCCGCACTGAACGAGGGAGTAATCATCAGCACGCTGCTGCCAAGCGTTCATAACGTCTTGGTTCTCTGGGATGGGTGCTTCACCTAGCGGTCCTTCTAGGACATATTGTTTCCTGGCAGCTATGAGGATGATCCTCAGGTTCCGGACCCAGTCCGTATAGTTGCTGCCATCATCTTTCAGCTTTGTTTTCTCTAGGAACGCGTTGAAGTTGAGGTTGACATTAGCGTGGGCCATTTGATCTACAAGACATATTGCAAAGTTTATTTAGACTAAGTTCATGATAATTAAGTTCATCTAATCAAATTATATAATGAACTCCCACTGAGATTAGACATCCCTCTAGTCATCTAAGTGAAACATGATCCGACTCGACTAGGCCGTGTCCGATCATCACGTGAGATGGACTAGTCATCATCGGTGAACATCTCCATGTTGATCGTATCTTTCATATGACTCGTGTTCGACCTTTCGGTCTCTTGTGTTCCGAGGCCATGTTTGCACATGCTAGACTCGCCAAGTTAACCTAAGTGTTTGCATGTGTAAATCTGTCTTACACCCGTTGTATGTGAACGTTGGAATCTATCACACCCGATCATCACGTAGTGCTTCGAAACAACGAACTGTCGCAACGGCGCACAGTTAGGGGGAACACTTTCTTGAAATTATTATGAGGGATCATCTTATTTACTACCGTCGTTCTAAGTAAACAAGATGCAAAAACATGATAAACATCACATGCAATCAAATAATAGTGACATGATATGGCCAATATCATATAGCTCCTTTGATCTCCATCTTGGGTCTCCATGATCATCTTGTTATCGGCATGACACCAAGATCTCCATCATCATGATCTCCATCATCGTGTCTCCATGAAGTTGCTCGCCAACTATTACTTCTACTACTATGGCTAACACGTTTAGCAATGAACTAAAGTAATTTACATGGCGTTTCTCAATGACACGCAGGTCATACAAAAAAATAAAGACAACTCCTATGGCTCCTGCCGGTTGTCATACTCATCGACATGCAAGCCGTGATTCATATTACATGAACATGATCTCATACATCACATATATATCATTCATCATTCATCACAACTTTGGACATATCACATCACAAAACACTTGCTGCAAAAACAAGTTAGACGTCCTCTAATTGTTGTTGCAAGTTTTACGTGGCTGCAATAGGGTTCTAGCAAGAACGTTTTCTTACCTACGTTAAAGCCACAACGTGATTTGTCAACTTCTATTTACCCTTCATAAGGACCCTTTTCGTCGAATCCGCTCCAACTAAAGTGGGAGAGACAGACACCCGCCAACCACCTTATGCAACTAGTGCATGTCAGTCGGTGGAACCGGTCTCACGTAAGCGTACGTGTAAGGTTGGTCCGGGCCGCTTCATCCCACAATACTGCTGAAGCAAAATAAGACTAGTAGCGGCAAGAAAGTTGACAACATCTACGCCCACAAAAAATTGTGTTCTACTCGTGCAAAGAGAACTACGCATAGACCTAGCTCATGATGCCACTGTTGGGGAACATTGCAGAAAATAAAAAAAATTCCTACGGTTTCACCAAGATCCATCTATGAGTTCATCTAGCAACGAGTGATCGGATGCATCTACATACCTTTGTAGATCGCGAGCGGAAGCGTTCAAAGAACGGGGATGAGGGAGTCGTACTCGTCGTGATCCAAATCACCGGAGATCCTAGCGCCGAACGGACGGCACCTCCGCGTTCAACACACGTACGGTCAGCGTGACGTCTCCTCCTTCTTGATCCAGCAAGGGGGAAGGAGAGGTTGATGAAGATCCAGCAGCACGACGGCGTGGTGGTGGATGCAGCAGTCATCGCAGCAGGGCTTCGCCGAGCTTCTGCGAGAGGGAGAGGTGTAGCAGGGGAGAGGGAGGCGCCAAGGCTTCAGGGTGCCGCTGCCCCTCCCTCCCCCCTATATATAGGCCCCCTGGGGGGTGCCGGCCCTGGAGATTGAATCTCCTAAGGGGGCGGCGGCCAGGGGGGTGGAGTACCCCCCCCCACCCTAGGGTTTCAACCCTAGGCACAAGGGGTGGGCCAAGGGGGGCGCACCAGCCCACTATGGGCTGGTTCCCCTCCCCCACTTCAGCCCATGGGGCCCTCCAGGATGGGTGGCCCCACCCGGTGGACCCCTGGGACCCATCCGGTGGTCCCGGTACAATACCAGTGACCCCCGAATCTTTCCCGATGGCCGAAACTGCACTTCCTATATATAATTATTCACCTCCGGACCATTCCCGGACTCCTCGTGATGTCCGGGATATCATCCAGGACTCCGAACAACTTTCGGATTACTGCATACTCATATCTCTACAACCCTAGCGTCACCGAACCTTAAGTGTGTAGACCCTACGGGTTCGGGAGACATGCAGACATGGCCGAGACGCCTCTCCGGCCAATAACCAACAGCGGGATCTGGATACCCATGTTGGCTCCCACATACTCCTCGATGATCTCATTGGATGAACCACGATGTCAAGGATTCAATCAATCCCGTATACAATTCCCTTTGTCAATCGGTATTTTACTTGCCCGAGATTCGATCGTCGGTATCCCAATACCTCGTTCAATCTCGTTACCGGCAAGTCACTTTACTCGTACCGTAATGCATGATCCTGTGATCAAACACTTTGATCACATTGAGCTCATTATGATCATGCATTACCGAGTGGGCCCAGTGATACCTCTCCGTCATACGGAGTGACAAATCCCAGTCTCGATCCGTGTCAACCCAACAGACACTTTCGGAGATACCCGTAGTATACCTTTATAATCACCCAGTTATGTTGTGACGTTTGGTACACCCAAAGCACCCCTACGGTATCCGGGAGTTACACGATCTCATGGTCTAAGGAAAAGATACTTGACATTGGAAAAGCTCTAGCAAATGAACTACACGATCTTGTGCTATGCTTAGGATTGGGTCTTGTCCATCACATCATTCTCCTAATGATGTGATCTCGTTACCAATGACATCCAATGTCCATAGTCAGGAAACCATGACTATCTATTGATTAACGAGCTAGTCAACTAGAGGCTTACTAGGGACATGTTGGTGTCTATGTATTCACACATGTATTACGATTTCCGGATAACACAATTATAGCATGAATAAAAGACAATTATCATGAACAAGGAAATATAATAATAATCCTTTTATTATTGCCTCTAGGGCATATTTCCAACACCTACGAACTATGAAGAAGCGATGGTGAGCCCAGATTCCGCAAAATGGCTTGAGGCCATGAAATCTGAGATGGGATCCATGTATGAGAACAAAGTGTGGACTTTGGTTGACTTGCCCGATGATCGGCAAGCAATTGAAAATAAATGGATCTTCAAGAAGAAGACTGACGCTGACGGTAATGTTACTGTCTACAAAGCTCGACTTGTTGCGAACGGTTTTCAACAAGTTCAAGGGATTGACTACGATGAGACCTTCTCACCCGTAGCGATGCTTAAGTCTATCCGAATCATGTTAGCGGTTGCCGCATTTTATGATTATGAAATTTGGCAGATGGATGTCAAAACTGCATTCCTGAATGGATTTTTGGAAGAAGAGTTGTATATGATGCAACCGGAAGGTTTTGTCGATCCAAAGGGAGCTAACAAAGTGTGCAAGCTCCAGCGATCCATTTATGGACTGGTGCAAGCCTCTCGGAGTTGGAATAAACGCTTTGATAGTGTGATCAAAGCATTTGGTTTTGTACAGACTTTTGGAGAAGCCTGTATTTACAAGAAAGTGAGTGGGAGCTCTGTAGCATTTCTGATATTATATGTGGATGACATATTACTGATTGGAAATGATATAGAATTTCTGGATAGCATAAAGGGATACTTGAATAAGAGTTTTTCAATGAAAGACCTCGGTGAAGCTGCTTACATATTGGGCATTAAGATCTATAGAGATAGATCAAGACGCTTAATTGGACTTTCACAAAGCACATACCTTGACAAAGTGTTGAGTTCAAAATGGATCAAGCAAAGAAAGGGTTCTTGCATGTGTTACAAGGTGTGAAGTTGAGTAAGACTCAATGTCCGACCACTGCAGAAGATAGAGAGAAAATGAAAGATGTTCCCTATGCTTCAGCCATAGGCTCTATCATGTATGCAATGTTGTGTACCAGACCTGATGTGTGCCTTGCTATAAGTCTAGCAGGGAGGTACCAAAGTAATCCAGGAGTGGATCACTGGACAGCGGTCAAGAACATCCTGAAGTACCTGAAAAGGACTAAGGATATGTTTCTCGTTTATGGAGGTGACAAAGAGCTCATCGTAAATGGTTACGTTGATGCAAGCTTTGACACTGATCCGGACAATTCTAAATCGCAAACCGGATACGTGTTTACATTGAACGGTGGAGCTGTCAGTTGGTGCAGTTCTAAACAAAGCGTCATGGCGGGATCTACGTGTGAAGCGGAGTACATAGCTGCTTCGAAAGCAGCAAATGAAGGAGTCTGGATGAAGGAGTTCATATCCGATCTAGGTGTCATACCTAGTGCATCGGGTCCAATGAAAATCTTTTGTGACAATACTGGAGCAATTGCCTTAGCGAAGGAATCCAGATTTCACAAGAGAACCAAGCACATCAAGAGACGCTTCAATTCCATCCGGGATCTAGTCCAGGTGGGAGACATAGAAATTTGCAAGATACATACGGATCTGAATGTTGCAGACCCATTGACTAAGCCTCTTCCACGAGCAAAACATGATCAGCACCAAGGCTCCATGGGTGTTAGAATCATTACTGTGTAATCTAGATTATTGACTCTAGTGCAAGTGGGAGACTGAAGGAAATATGCCCTAGAGGCAATAATAAAGTTATTATTTATTTCCTTATATCATGATAAATGTTTATTATTCATGCTAGAATTGTATTAACCGGAAACATAATACATGTGTGAATACATAGACAAACAGAGTGTCACTAGTATGCCTCTACTTGACTAGCTCGTTGATCAAAGATGGTTAAGTTTCCTAGCCATAGACATGAGTTGTCATTTGATTAACGGGATCACATCATTAGGAGAATGATGTGATTGACATGACACATTCCGTTAGCTTAGCACCCGATCGTTTAGTATGTTGCTATTGCTTTCTTCATGACTTATACATGTTCCTATGACTATGAGATTATGCAACTCCCGTTTACCGGAGGAACACTTTGTGTGCTACCAAACGTCACAACGTAACTGGGTGATTATAAAGGTGCTCTACAGGTGTCTCCGAAGGTACTTGTTGGGTTGGCGTATTTCGAGATTAGGATTTGTCACTCCGATTGTCGGAGAGGTATCTCTGGGCCCTCTCGGTAATGCACATCACTTAAGCCTTGCAAGCATTGCAACTAATGAGTTAGTTGCGAGATGATGTATTACGGAACGAGTAAAGAGACTTGCCGGTAACGAGATTGAACTAGGTATTGAGATACGGACGATCGAATCTTGGGCAAGTAACATACCGATGACAAAGGGAACAACGTATGTTGTTATGCGGTCTGACCGATAAAGATCTTCGTAGAATATGTAGGAGCCAATATGGGCATCCAGGTCCCGCTATTGGTTATTGACAAGAGAGGTGTCTCGATCATGTCTACATAGTTCTCGAACCCGTAGGGTCCGCACGCTTAACGTTCGTTGATGATATAGTACTATGAGTTATGTGTGTTGGTGGCCGAATGTTGTTCGGAGTTTTGGATGAGATCACGGATATGACAAGGAACTCCGGAATGGTCCGGAAGTAAAGATTGATATGTGGATAGTAGTGTTTGATCTCCGGAAAGGTTCTGGAATCCATCGGAAGGGGTTCTGGATGTTTCCCGAAATGTTTGGGCACGAGAACACTTTATCTGGGCCAAAGGGGAAAGCCCACGAGGCTTTTGGAAAGTGCAAAAGGAAGTTTTGCGGAGACCAGAGGCTAGACGCCAGGAACCCTGGCGTCTAGGGGGTAGACGCCGGGAACCCTGGCGTCTAGCCCTGGAGTCCGAGAAGGACTCTTTTCTTTCGGGTGAAACCGACTTTGAGGGGGTTTTTGCTCCAAGTTTCGAGGGCCTACACCAGCATGCATGGCTCAAGGACTTGCCGGAGAATCTATCGACAGAGGAGCTGATGCAGTTTATACAGCTTTGGGATACACTAGTGAACGTCGATATTTCTCCTGGCAGTGGAGACAAGGCGATCTGGGCATGGCATGAATCTGGTAGCTATTCTGCGGCGACGGCTTATCGGATGCTCCGCGTCGGTGGAATTAGTTTTGCACCTGCAGCCGCCATATGAAAAAATGGAGCCCCCTGACTTATAAGATTTTCATGTGGCTTGCTATTCAAAACCGCATCTGGACGTCGGACCGGAGGCTAAGGCATGGTTTGCAGGACACGGCCTCCACGTGCTTTCTCTGTGACCAGGAGGAGGACAATGTAGATCATCTCATGATTCAGTGTGTCTTCGCGCGACAGGTCTGGTACCAATGCTTTGCCAAAGCTGGAGTCGATATCAACCTAAGCCCTTTGCATCACGATTTGCTGCAACAATGGTGGATGAATGCGCGCAAGCAGGTTAGCTCTGCGGACAAGAAGGGCTTCGACGCGTTTGTCATGTTGATCTGCCGGACGTTATGGAAGCAAAGGAATGCTAGGGTGTTTCACTCCGGTGCTATTTGCGATGAGCTCGCGACGGTGAACCTAATCTTCCAGGAGTTACACCTCTGGAAGTTAGCTTGCGTGGTAGGAGTCCAACGTTTTTGCGAGTAGTCCGCTTAGGGTAGGGGAGTGGTTGGGTGGGATCGTCGGTTTGTGATGATCTATCATACAATCTCTTGTATATATTTGTTCTCTTTTTTATAAACCTAAGGTACGCCTTTGACGTACTCTCGAAAAAATATATATATGTTTTTCCTTTACTGTTCAAACAGATCAAGCACCTACATTATGTGTATGATTTTTCTATTTTATTCGCAGAAACTAAACTATGTCATGTTTCTGAAGAGTTTGAATCCCTTGCTGCGAACACCTCGCGTCCTGATCAGAAGTTGAGAGCCACCAACTGCTGCTGCTACTGCAGTCTGCAGCACCGCTGTTTGTTTGTTCGTTTGTCCGCATCGGCCACCAACCGCCGCTCATGGCAAGTCTGATCGGAGTCAGAGAGCATGTTGCGCCTCGGTGATTGTTTACGCATAACGATGCCCCAACCACAACCAAACCCATCGGCCATCAACCATGGCAAAAAAGCTAAGAACCCACACCCCGTGATCGCACGTCGAGTGGTGGCAAGAATCTTTCCGTGGCCCCAATGCTCCATAGTGATTTGGTGACCGCATTATCAGCGATCAATAATAGTCCTTCATCTTATACTATAAAACGTTTTTCAAGCTATGACGTGCTTCCTCCATAAAGTAATATAAGATTTCCCTGTAAAAAATATAAAAGCGTTTATAAATCACTAAAGCGTTTAGTGATCTAAACGCTCTGATATTTTTTTGCAGAGAGAGTAGCATTAGCTTGTAAAAATGTCTTATATCATAGAATGAAGGGAGTAATTAACTAAGCAGGACATTGCCGCATGGGACAAGGCTCTATGGTAATCTCCTCGTAATATGAGAAATCATCTAGCAGTAGTGGTTTGGCACTAGTAAGCATCTGTTATGCTCATGTGTTTTGACCCCTACAAGTTGATATTTGTGTAAACTTATTCCAGTGTTTTTGTTGTCTTCATCTTCTAAAATCCCTCCGGAAAAACAGCTGAAATTTTTGAATTTCAGTTTGCCCTATATTCCAACAAATTAAGTTTTTCAGATGAACAAATTTTTTTAGGTTTTTTTGAGACAACTAAATTTTTTAGTTTTTTTTAGGGAATTAAATTTTTTAGTGATCCAAGAAATTGAGGCAAATCAGTTCATTTTCCAAACAAAAGCGCAAGGACGAAAAGGCCCAGGAGGGCCCAAAGACCTACCACGAAAAACATTTTCGCAATTCTCAGAGCGCACCACCCACCAACTTCTTCTGCGAAAAAGGAGAGAAATAGAGAAACCACCACCAAACCCCCAAGAGCGAGCTCGGTGCGCGAGAGAGAAAGAGAGAGAGAAACAGAGGAGGCGGCGCCGAGCGATCCCCTCCTCCTCCCCCGTCGCGTGATCATGGCCATGGCCGCCTCCAGATCGCTCTGGGCCTCCCGCGCCGCCTCCTACCTCAAGATCTCCGCCTTCCCCAGGGCCTTCTCCACCGGTACCACTCCCTCTCCCCCTCCCTCTCCGCGGCCACCTTTGCGCCCGTGCTTGCCTGTTTCACGCGTGCGTCTCGTGTCTCGCGCCGCGCCTGTCCCGGGATCGCAGTTCGTTGGCGCTCGAGCGGCGCGATCTTGTCCTCCGCGTGCCGCTAATTTCGGGTGGTAGGATTTGTCGTTGGTCGATCCGTTTTACCAGTTCTTACTGGTGATTTCGTCAGTGACCTGTTCACGCGTCGGAGGTGTTTGCTGGATGGAGTGTAATGCCGCCGAGTTTGTTCTGGTTGTTTTGATCCTTTCCCGGTGGCAGGTTTTATCTTCTCTGCGAAAAGGATCTTTCCTGCCGCTCTGCTTTTGCCTGATTAGTAGGTTAGGTGGTAAAGTTCAACATTTCTGCCTTGGATTTGTAGTCGTGTACTCCCTCCGCAAAGAAATATAAGATAGTTTAGATAGTGATCTAAGATTTTAGTACGGTGATGGTTCTTGAGGCTCAGTGATAGCCGTAGGTTGGTAGGCCGATGTCGTCGCAGAAGGCGCAACCTGGTCTTTATTTTGTTGATGTGATGTTTTTTCTTCTGATGGCATGATGTGATGTTTATTTGATGCATTTGAAAACTATATAGTGTGAAAGTTGATGAAATACATGCAAAATGGTTTGGGACCCCATGATTTAGTCAAAAGTTTTTGCAATTGGCTCGTGAAAGCTAGTTGGAGAAAACGCAGCTGCATTGGGATCTACAACCTACAAGAGTTTGTGGACGCACAATCATATGCAATAGTGTGAAGCAGAGAAACTGATGAAATGATCCCAAGAAAAAGTTCTTTACATTAGCAGGCATCTGTGTTTTGTACCTATTTCAGGGTGGACAATTAATAGTAGTGGTTATGAGGGAACTACTACATTAGTTGGAGTGGCTTTCGAACTCTTTATATGCACATTGTTAAAGTGCATTTCTTATTAATGCCATTCGATGTGTAGTACACGTTATAACACGCATCTTTCTGGTTTTGCCCTTTTCCAGTGCTGAAGGATCTGAAGTATGCTGAAACCCATGAATGGGTAAAGGTTGATGGTGATTCCGCAACCGTTGGGATTACAGACCATGCCCAGGTTCATGTGCTCATACATTCAATCTCTCTGAACAAATTCATGTGTTAGATCTGTTGTATGTTAGATCATTGAATGCTTCACTCGATGCATATAAGCAGCCTTTCAGCATGTTATATGCCATAATAGAGCTGTTTTTTGGCTTCAGGACCATTTGGGTGATGTTGTGTATGTGGAGCTGCCAGAAGTTGGCGCTTCTGTATCTCAGGGAACAAACTTTGGTGCTGTCGAAAGTGTGAAGGCAACCAGTGACATCAACTCGCCTGTTTCTGGAGAGGTCATTGCAGTGAATGACGAACTACTAGAGAAACCAGCATTGGTAAGTTTCAGCTTAGCCTGATACTCGACGAGAAAATCTGTTGGTGCGGATTGAAGTGTCGTATGACCTGTATGCTGGCTGTATTTTTATGACACAGGTTAATGGATCTCCATATGAGGGCGGCTGGATCATCAAGGTCAAGGTCAGTGATGCAGGTGAGCTCAACTCACTGATGGACGACAAGAAGTACTCAAAATTCTGCGAGGAAGAGGACAGCAAGCATTAAGCATGGTGGCTTCTGAAAAGAGAATCTGCGCTTCGACACTCATAGGTGTTTGTCATGTGCTGTTTGGCACTTTGTACCACCTGCTTTCTCAGCCCAGAAAGGATCAAAACATGGAATAAATGGCATTTGCCTACCCTACAAGGGCTTGCGAGATCCGAAATCTGTGTATCACTCGAGTTCCTTTTTCTTGTTGCCATGGTTTCATCTCTGATTTAAGCTCTGTTCTGATTAGTTGGTATTCAAATTCTTCATGCATACGTAGTGATGATGCTACATAATATTCTCCTGGTGTCATTTGTGGACCGAGCCATAATGATGGTATATAAGGCAAATTAATTCATAACAGTGGCAAAGTCTTGAAAATCTTACAAGCAGCAACGGAAAAGGCATTATAGTTCTGCAGTTACAGCCCTGAACTAACAAGCATAAAACGGTCAGTAGCACCAACAGCTAGTGGAAACATTCGGCCGCAGCAAGGGGCAAACTCTTATTTGATGACCCAGGCACTTGCCAAACTTGCAACCTATTAACGTGATGAAGAATCAAGAGGGATAAATCATCGACACTTTAACAGAAAACCCAGCATAAAAGATCATCAGAAAATGGACAATGTCGTGGTGGGGCCAATCACATGAATACCAGCTCTTTTGCATATAGGATACATCAACAAGTTTGCTAGAATTTTTTCATTAAACGTCAGCAACAGAACTAGCATCAATGCTAAGCACAGCGACAGGTTTAGATCAGAAACCTATAAAAATCTAAAAGATGGAACAAGTGGTACAAGCATTTGGTATGGCAGTTTCGTCAAGAAACCACACAACGCAAGGCACCCGAACTGCATGCCACAAGGAAGACAAGCCTTCTCACGCCTTCTTGATGTTCCAGTTGTGCGCTGATCGGGGCCCAGTGCTGATGCCCTCGTAGTAATGTGATGGCAGCTTTCCCTTGTTCCATTGTTTCACAAACTTGAGGAAGATATCACGAGCAGACTCTGAAGAAAGGTCGGAGAAATATTTGCCCTTCTCTTCCTTCAACCAGGTTGCAAACTCATTGTTCTTTGCAAAGTAGTCGTCCTTGGATATTTCTTTGATGTCCTGTTTTAGCGATGGCTGAAAATGAGAGGCATCAGAACATAAGAAAGGCACGAGAAGAACAAGTAAGGTCAATCACATCAGAAGGATATATGTACCTAACCTAACTGGTGCATCCAAATACATCTGGCGCACACTTCTTTCTTAACAACCTGCTACTACTTTTGATGAATCACACTAAAACTTAGATGAGAAACAACTAACATTATACTCTAGGTACACAAACCATGGTCCTCAAGATCACTTCAGGGACGTATATACTACAATCCTATCATTACAGGCATAAAAATTGCAGGGAATAAGACAATAGCAGTTAGAAAAACTAAAGCACCTAAACTACCACCACTGTTTTAGTTCAATTTCAATGGCAGCAATACATCTTGTGCTGCTATTCAGCCTTCAGATGCGAAATACACTCTTCGTACGTTTCTATGGGACTTCATTGTCCAGGACTAACTTGCATTTCAGTTATGACAATTAGAAATTTGGAATATCTTAGCCTGAAACATTTACCAGTTAAGGGTCAGGATCACTTCTAAGAGTGCTTCAAAGACACCTTAAAAACATGATATGGACAATTTGCCAGGTTGGTTGCATGCATACATCAATTTGAAGGTGATTAACTAATTTAATTCAGCCTACTAACTGTGTTTGCCAAACCATATTTGTTCAACCCCACTTCATGTGGTTCTATAGGACCATTGTCCGTCCCATTATCAGACCTTTACAAAAGCTCAAGCTTCTATAGAAATTTATCTATGACAAAAGTACTACCAAAGAGCTAAAGCTCCAGAACTCTAATTAATCATATGCAAACTACTTCACTTGATGCTCTGATAAAAAAATCATCTAGAGAACTTACAGCATCCTTGTCTTTTCGCTTGCTCTTCTCCTTCTCCTTGGAACGCCTCTCCTTCGAATCCCTCTCTGCCAAGACGAACAAATACAGTCACGTACAACTGAATCTAGCACTATAGGCCAATGATGAAAATCAGACAAATATATGCCTAATTAAGTGTGATGCCGAAGCCACCTCAATATTTGTAACCCTGCTGTTACGACTGACGATTTGTTTGCTTGGCACTATGAAAAGAGTAGCGTTTTCTCAGTCCATAGTGTGTATAAGCTTGGTTTACCTCATTGTTTGTTTCATAATCCAAGGGTCAAGCCAGTAGTCATTGGATGGAAATACTTAAGTCTGGAAGTCTATATGGAGCGCCCTTGCCCCCCCAAAACTCGATGTTTTTGCTCGGAAACTTGCTACTGAAAGCCTTGTTGTGCAGGAAAATTGGTGGAGAAGAATATGGATACAAACCCAACTTGCAATATTTGTGGTTTCGCAGGTGAGGACGGTTATCATGCGGCTACTGATCACACTAAACCTCATGCTGTTCGGGTTGCACTTAAGACCATTTGGAATTTACAGCCTGAAGAAAATTTAGCGACAAATGGTCCGGTTTGGTTCCTTTATGTCCTACGCAAGTGGATGGTCAGAATCAGATTCACAGCTAAGATTTTATTCCTCCTATGGCGTCTCAGAATGATATTATTTTCGGTGATGGCAAGCCGACTATTTCAGCTTCGACCCTTCCTCTACAAAATTATGTTGCTTCCTCGGGCTGCCCTTGGCACTCTTCTTCCTGTAATAATCCAAAAAAGGTAAATCTCCTATCCTCTACAAAATTATGTTGCTTCCTCGGGCTGCCCTTGGCACTCTTCTTCCTGTAATAATCCAAAAAAGGTAAATCTCCTATCCTCTACAAAATTATGTTGCTTCCTCGGGCTGCCCTTGGCACTCTTCTTCCTATAATAATCCAAAAAAGGTAAATCTCCTATCCTCTACAAAATTATGTTGCTTCCTCGGGCTGCCCTTGGCACTCTCCTAGTTTTGATTTGGTTGGTGCTTGTGCTACTATTGATGCAGTTGTTAGAGATCATACAGGTGTTACAATACTATCCACATGGAAATGTTCAGAGCGCTGAAGAGGCCGAGTTGATGGATTATGTTCATGGTCTAAAGGTGGGTATGGTCCTCCCTTCTCAGAGGTGAAGCTTGTGAAGATTGAAATGTCACTTAATGGTCTTGCCAATTCTCTAGCTCAGTTTAAGATATCGCACAAGGGCACAAGGAACCAAGCTAAGGATGATTTCACTCAATCAGAGAGACAGGAAAAATGCAGGCCCTAGAGGCAAAAGGAACCCTACCTTTGTCTTTGCCCCTGTCGCCGTGCTTCTTCTTCCTCCTCCGCTTCTCCTCCTCCTCGTCGCTGCCCCTGCCGTCTCGGCTGCTCCTCCTGCTCTCCTTCTTGTCCCGCCTCTTCTTCCGCTCCCTCTCCTCTTCCTCGCCTGGGTCAGCAAATCGACAGGCAGAGCAAGGAGAGGAATCAGCACGGCGTGGAAATAGAGGAACGGGCGGGTCGAATGGGGGGAGAAGCAATTGGATAGTTTCAGGCACCTGAGGAGGGTGAGGAGCGGCGCTTCCTCGACTTTCCCTCGCCGCCGCCCATCGTGGTCGCCGCCGGCCGTCTCCTCGGCTCCGCCTCCGAGCGAAGGGAAGGAACAGAACACACACCGCCCTTCGCCCTTTCCTCTCTCTCGCAGTTTTTTTCTTTGAGTTGGGGAGAGAAGTCTCGTGTTGGGCCCAGAGAAAGATTAGGCCTATGTATTCAAGCCCGCTCGTTACATTACATTTCGGCCCAGTAGATACCGTGATCTTCTCCGTCAAGTTCAACTCAATCCATTTCCTCAAAAAGAGAAAAGTTCAACTCAATCTCCTCCACAAACATTTTTTAAAAATTCTGGTGAACTGTCTCCGCCATAACTTTCATACAGTACTAGATTGTAGTAGATATTAAAAGAAATTGTATAAGGTTAGTCAAATTGAAAGAAGTTTGACTTGGGACAAATCTAGTATTAGATCTTAAAATATTTTTGAAACGGAGGGAGTACCTAACAGTCTGCTCTTGTCTATCCTAATTTCATTTCCCACTGTACACATCCATTTTTCCTACAACACTATGCACATCCAATCGTAGTGAAAAAGAAGAGAGACCCTGCAACCACTCATCAGTCATCCATATGTGAAGCAAACGAAGAACACTGACTACAGGTACACCAAACAGTAGCGGTCACAGGCTAACAAAGGTTCCATTTCAGCTCAAAGGGACCGTGCTGATATGTAACTTGATCAAGCATTGGCGACACAGTCGAGCATAGTGCTTGCCGTACACCCTTGCTGTCCGCTAGAACGACGTGCAGAGCTTTAGTTTCAGTTTCATAGCAGTACATCCTTGGTGTCTCCTGATTTCAGCCAACTAGTAGTCACCATCATCATCTTGTGAACCTAGCTTCAGAGTTTGCAGTGCAGTGGATAAAGGCAACCACCAATAGACCCCAGGTTTTGGAGCAATCTACACAGAGACTAGTCTTCCCTCACTGGCTGTGGCCCCTTTTGTTCTCCTCAGGTCGTCGCACCAGCGGTGCCTCACTGTCCGCCTTCTCCACTGTTGAGGCAGCAGGGGAGGAGGGCGCGACATGACCAGAACAGGTTATAGGGTGTGAATGATCAAGCTTACCATGCTGAAGTTACATAGAAGTGAAGCCATTTTTTCAGAGCAACTGTTTTCTTTTTGTAAATGCATTACTGTTGTTTTCAATCTTGATGAGAACAGAGCTCCAACGTCCAAAGTCCATTCAAAACAGCATTTACACCGGCTCCCGAATATCTATCCATGCTAGCACAGAAGAAGCACTATATTATCCTTGTAAAGGGCGTTAGGCAGGCTCTAAAAAGTCTTATGACATACCAAAATCCCATTCGTTCTAAAAAAAAAACATACCAAAATCCCTATCACAAAATCTGAACCCAAGTTCTGAACTTTACAAACTTGGGAAACCTGAGAACCTGGTAGCCTGATAGGCTTATTTTCCCAGACTTTGAAGATCATACAGGATGAAAGCGACACGAGACACCATGTATTTTCAAAAAAATATGTATGCCCTGAGTGAATACCAGTTACATACATTCTTTTCATCACTACCAAAGAATGAAGTGTGCTGTGGGTGCCAAAGAATGCATTTCAAGTTCTATCCCCAGTCGATATTGGTACTTGTTTCAGCTTGGCAAGCTTAGTATGCGAAATGAAACAATCTAAAAAGAGAAAGAACAGAGACAACTATCTCTGAATTTGTATCAGCTTCTTTTGCATCCTATCCCAGAATAGAAAATGTCTTTTATTTGTGTGAATGTACCAGTCACTTTTAAACTTAAAATGTACAATATCGTCTATGCTAAAATGGTTTGCTAGAGGAAAGATGCTGTGGGAAATAGCAAATTAAACACCCTGCTTGTGTACAGGTTAGCAGCAGAAGATCAGGTCACATTTTTACCTTCCTATATATGCTTTTCATAATCAACATCCTCTTTTAACCTTATCGTGTTCACTCACTGGTTTCATAGCCTGAAAACCACAGTTGAGTGCTTGATGTGTAAGCAGAGGAAATGATATGAAGCAACTAAGCAAAAGAAGTCTCTGTCTCTTCATAAAACACCAAATTCCAGTCTTAGCAGTGTGTACAACTGAAGCAGTTAGATGACATGTCCAGCTCAACCAGACAAACGAGAGCATCATGTAAGGCAGTGCATGGCAAAATTTGTCTGTCCAGCACTAAACAGAATTTGGATACTTAAAACAAGGCATTTCTTGCAAATAAACATCCACCACATCGCCTCAATGTTTAAACATAGATGAAGCTGCGGTTCCTAGATAAGCACTAAGTGACAGAATAGATACTACGATGCTTAGCCTACATCCTTGCCATAGCCAACTTGATGGCATCCAAGATTCTGGGGTAGTCGTACAACAAAGCAGATTGCTCACCTGGGCTGCCACCAATCACCAAGTCGAAGCGAACAAATCTACCAACTAACGATGCAATTCTCTCATTAGTGAGAGATTTCAGGTTGGCAATCTGAACCAGCTTGCCTGTCTGGGTCTGATCCCACCAACCCTCAAAAATCCTCCTATTAGTTTCGCCTTCCTCAACAGACACCACTGTCCTCATGCGGATCCCAAGCCTGTGCAAAGCTACCTCTCCTCCTCCAATTCCGGTGGACAAGGACAGCACATTGACACCATTGGGAAACATGTCCCTCAGCACTGATAGGTGGTAAGCAACTGTATCAACTTGGAAGGAGTTCGCAAGAGATTTGTACCTCTCTGTCTTGACGACTCCCCTTGTGTGGTCCCTTGGGAAACCGAGCAGAGATTCCATCTCATCAGGTTCCAACTGAGCAACCTTGTTTTTGCCTACCCAGACAAGATCCCAAGTTTTGCACTCATCCACCACATGTTTCTGAACACTTGGGTTGCCTGATCTTGCAAGAGTACGCTGGATCTGGTCTGTCAACTTTGCAGTTGCCACACTTGCTTGCAAGCAGTTGAGCTGCCTTCTTGGGTCCCAAGAAGGCCACCACTTCTTATAATGAGGGAATGCATCAAATACGGTCTTTGGAGGTAAAGGGAGAAGAGCTTCTCTGTTCTCAATTGGCAAATTATGGATGTACCCACTTTCCCTTGAAGCTGCACAAAAATACTTGGAATCCACAAACTCTGGTTGAATGTCGTAGATTTTTTTTGAAATGGTCGTCCATGCACCTCTTCGAGCTCGGGCCACATTCTGAAAGTAGAAAAAAGGTGGTCCGATAGCTTGTTCAGGAAGAATTCTGGTCATTGACGGTTTTCTGTCACTGGGCAGATTAAATCCAACCATAGGATCTGGGATACGCGTTGGCTCATCATGGCTACCAACAAAGGAGGATCCACTGCCTTGTGCATATTGCATCCTCCTTTTCTTGCTCTCTTCCATCAATCTTGCTTTCTTTCTCCCTCCAAACGAATCAAAGCATCTATCCATAACCTACCAAATGTACACGGATTTCAGTTACATCGAACTAAAAGCAGAACCGTTTCTTATTGAAATGTACATAAAAGCACAAGGTACCTGATGGTCAGATATGTTTCTGGAATTGAAATCTCCTGCAACCAGTGATGCACTAATCGAATCAACTAATACACAGAGATCAGCATCCACACCTAGGAAAATTTAAACAGAAATGTATAGCATAAGTTGCCTTCTCCGTGAAAGCATGACTGTCGAGACAAAAATTTCAGAAAGAGCATACCGCATCTCGTAATAGCAATATTTGCTTCATGTTCAGGAAAGCCCATGTCTACTAATGAGTTGATCTTCTTATCTTTCTGTGACATCTCTTGTAGAAAATCCTTCAGAGTTGCAATAAAAACTGAGATTAGAAAACACTTGCTACATCTCACTGACTTATTAATGCCAACTGAGTGATTGCTGATAGAGAAATACAACTATGTACCGACATCTATAGGCCAGAGAAATGAAGGGGACTACAGCTAATCAACGGTAAAGAAATGAATAGCACAGACCACCCAAGAAACAATAGAAAAACACTGATCAAGAGTTAAATCAATGAAATGATTTAGGAACTCAACTTCTTGTTCTCTGGTGCTGTTTGAGAATGATGTTAATACAAGAGTTACTGTTTGCATGAACAGAAACGCTCATCATTTTACACTTGAAACAACTACCTACATTAGCAAATATCGATATGAAGTATTGGTGGTGATGGACAGGAATAAACTGGAAGTACATGTTCAAGTTTGTTGTATCATATGGCAGTCTGTGCTGGATGCATAGCAGTGGAAGAAAGTTAGGACTGATGGAAGATAAGGCAAATGTGTGCATCTTCAGGAGAACATGAAGATATTCGCATTCCACACTATTTCAGGTTCATCACCTTGCTAGCAATCAAGATATTTTTTTGCTGAGCAAGTATAATAGACGTCAAGCACTCCATACTCTTTCCCTACTTCTCGTTTTCAGTCATTACATATATATAGCCATGTATAGGGTTCAACCATACAATATTCTCATCACTAGTTTTATTTGCGTAACCTACACGAAAATCAGCTATCACATCATATATTACATTCTGAGATTTCTAAATTAGTGACTCTGTGTATGTATTTCTAGCATAACATTTCTACATCAAATCCCTTGCTTTCTTCGGCTCTAACATGTAGATATGGTTCTTCTTGAGGTTGGTCTTGGAGCGAAGTTTGATGCAACTAGTGCAGTATGTGATGTACTTTTCCAGTATTAAGATCACTTTGTGTAACTGAAAGTCAAAAGAAGAATCTTGAACAATGCCATTTAATTCTTGTAGATCTTATTCGTCCTAACCAGCAAGCTAGTTTCCAACCATCCTTGCATTCTATGGAAAAGTGATGAGCTGGGTTGCAGCACAAACTTTACCCAAGTGCAGGCTAGAATTATGTAGTACTCGGCATTCAAGTTTAGCTTCTATTTATTATGAACTCTTCTCAGCTCAGTCCGATTGTACACTATATCTTGGATTACAAAGTCAACCAAAGAGCATAATTGTTTCGTGGTATGTACAGAGTATCTTCTCTTGGTTAAAGCATCTGTAATATGATTTGCTCATACCATCCCGATTCCACAAGTTTCAAGTCGTGTAACTAATTTTCAAATGCATAAGAACTGAAGAGAAAAGGAGTGGTGTCTAACAGAAATAAATTTTCTAATTCATAAAAATCACAAACAAGCAGGACAATAATACACTCAGTTTCTACTATTTTCCAGTTTGATTGATTACTATGCGGGAGGTACTGGTCTAATGGTATTCAACCTCACTCCCTATATCACACGTACACGATAAACTTAAACAGGATGAGAATTCTATGTAAAAAACAAAGTGCTCAAACTTCACAATTCAATTCTACACCGTTGAAACACTCGGAGCAAAAAAAAAAAAAAACTCAAACAATACATAAAGAGGGTGCTCAAGGTATGCATGGCAAAGACTTCACATATAACAGCACATATATGATCAAAGAATTCTCAGCTACTGAACTAAAGATCAGGAATCATCTACCTCATCACCAGGATCATCACAGTTGGTCCCTCTACCACCAACATCGTCATTGTCGCCATCCCAATTCTCAAAATCAAGATCATCATCATCTTCTTCTTCTTCAACACCCTGAGGAGCGCAGCCAGAAGTAGAGCAGTTACCCACTGCATCATCAGCACCTAGTGCCTGCATTTCACATCACCAATCGTATAACATACAATCTTTGCCATGTAGCAAAAGCATCATAGAATAAACCCAAGATAAAGCACATGGACAAATACCTGATATGTGAGAATTAGCTCGAGCAATGCATCTGCATCACTATACCCTGAAAACAAAAGCCTCGGTTGAAACATAAGATATAAACATAAACAAGACACATGAAATGAAACTAGTTACTTTGAGTATTACCAATCTCCTTCATGCCCTTCACGACTATCTCTTTTGGGAAACCCATTGCTACATATTCCTCAATTAAAGCAGTAGACGGCGCTTCCTCGTTGGCCCGCCCATTAGAATCCTTTAGACATTTGCACAAACAAATATCACACTATAATCATAATAATAACAAGTCAGGGCTAGCTCTTGTGCCAAAGTACCAGCGTGGATGGGCCAGGAGCATCCGAGTTCCTGAAAGCCGGAGCCGATGAAGGCTCAACCTCACCATCACTTTCCCAGTCAAACTTAACATTGTCATCACTGTCGCTATCCCGGTCCTGTCACATGAGTTAAGCACACCTCGATCAATATTGAAAGCAAACCACCAGAAAAGCAATAATAGAGAAGAAAATGACGCACAGAGAAGAATTATTCTGTCAAAAGCCCACAACAGCCACAAGATATCGCCGTTGAAATATCTAGCGCAAATCAGTACAACTTCTACTCCCTCTGTAAACTAATGTAAGACGTTTTTGCAGTACAGTTTAGAGAACATCAAAAATGAAGAAGAAAAGACCATCTCTTTTTATCGAACAAACTCCCTCCAGCAGTGTCACAACAAGACATTAAGCTAATGGGCAAAACATATACTGTACATCAGTACAATTAGAAATAATTCAATTTCCAGTTATGGGGATGCTAAATAACTGGTAAATCTAAATAGGTGATTAGATCGACCAGGTTTGCCCATTATCACCTAGAATAAGACTAACCAAACAGACAGGGGCCAGAGTGCCAGATGAACCAAATGGATAAACAACGGTAGTTTGCACTCCAAATGAACAGCTCAAATGTACTAACTGAAGTGCGGGAGAAGTAAAAAAAGTGGAGTATTACTTATGAGTATTTTATAAAAAGAGTTTCGACCTGTTAATGCTGTGTGTGACCACAAGAGTGTCAATGTGTCAACATGGACAACAGATGAAACAAATGACCATGCGGCAGCCGAAATCCCGAAAGTGAAATCAGCAGTGTCATTCAACTCTAGTGCTGAGAATGCATCGAAGAAAAATTAAAAGAACGTATATCAGATCAAATGGACCCTAAAAAAAGATTCAAATGAGAGTTTAGCCGGCGCTGCTGTCTCTGCTATATGAGCCGGTATTTTGACTAACGACTGCAGCATCTTATCTGGTGCGACCCTGATACCTGACCAATGTGAGAAAATGCAGACAAGGACAGAGGCTGAGAAGCTAACGAACCAATGCAACATAGATGCCTGGTCCGCTATTCGGCGGATCCGATTCTCTAGGGTCCGGAACGCATCGAGTTGTTTTTTCCCCTCATCGAACAAACTCACCACAAAACCCCAATATGCAGAAAGTTTGTTCTCCCATCGAACAAACCACAAAACCTCCAATATGCAGAAAGTTTTTTCTCCTATCGAACATATGAAAACAGAGTCGCGCACAGACTGATACGTCAAAAATACTAATAAACATGAGAGCTTCCTCCGCGTCGGGATGGAAACTTTGTGTGATTGAGCAGTAGGGAAAAACAAAGGAATCTTTCATAAGAGCTTTTGTCAGTGGAAATTTCAGCACGAATGCTGTGCAAAGGAATCGCAAAAGATTTTGCAGGAACGCAATCCTTTCATGGGAAATGCCCCTAAGAATCAAGAGATGAGTCCCCTAGTATAACTTGTAGCAAATCCGTTTAATGGATGGGGCTCTAAAATCGCCGGAAGAAGGGAGGACGGAGAGAGAGAGAGAGAGAGAGAGAGAGAGAGAGAGAGAGAGAGAGAGAGAGAGAGCCTACCGCCATTACTGATGTCAGAAGATGCCCCGCCCCTTCCCTCTATCTCCTTGCAGTGCGGAGGACAGCTCGAGGAAGAGCAGCAGCAGCAGAGGAGGCGGAGGAGGAGAGCGCGGCGGCGACGGCGACGGCGTCCGCCCCTCGCTGGCTTAGACGACAAGGAGAAGACGGGGATGCGCTGCGCTGCGGCGCCTGCCGCGGCGTGTAGTTCAGACTGGGCGTTTAGTTCGGGGCCATGGATGGGAGCGAGACTTTTATGTGTTCCGTCGATGTGCGGCCGCGCGCAGGACCGGCTACACGGTTCCTGTGCGCAGCGCACATTTCAATGAGCAGACAGAGGAAAAGAGGAAAACGTGAGAAAGCGGTGAAGGTGTCGGTGGTGATAATAACAATGATGGATCGGTTATAGCTGTCAACCAGTCAGTTTGACACTTTTGACCGGTCTTTTTGTTTAAATTAATGATTAAATAAATTTAAATTAATGTTAAAATTTTGAAGCATGGTTAATGAAATTTTTTGTTATGCAGTTTTAATATGATCTCCATTCATAAATGTATGGTCAACGCAGAGTTGGTGAATATTATCCAACACGCACGGTTTACAAATTATAATTTCATAAAGTACTAAAAAATAAAAAATGCTTTTATTTGTAACATGCATAGTCGATGCTCGCGTATAAAGTTTCCCGAGGGAACGACATCCGTGATATTCTAGGCAAACATGACAATCAAAGCTACATTAAAAAAACCATTTTATGAATAGTAACATGCCAATTATATTTTCTTCACTAATGGTATCATGGTGTCAATGCACTCATTAAACTTCGTACTTGAGTAGAATGATCGATCAAGTTCGATACTCAAAATTTTAGAATTTTTAGAAAATCTCTTATTATATATTTTAATTTACTATTCATGTCGGTGCTCGCGGAACCATGTCCACCTTTATATTTTTAAATATATGACCTCGTAACAAGTAATGTAGTAACATAAATTCTAACTTAAGTTAGTTGTTTATGTGTTGTAGCGAGCACATAAATACAATATTTTGTACACAATCAATGTGATTTATCTGCCATTTTGACGCGATTATAAATTAGGGAAGGCTTTAACTGCCAACTAAAACAATATTTATTAACTTCAAAGAAACCATTATCTTATTTGATAGGCAAATTAGATGTGTGGTAGTTGAACCATGTTTTTAAGAAAATCGATTAAAAAAGAATCTGACAAAACCGAAAATTGAGGAGGCGAGAAGAGGAGTGAGGATGGGTGGAAGAAAGAAACGCAAGACAAAATCTTAGGTATTTTTTTAAGTAATTAGGTATATGCCCATGGTACTAAAAGAGGCATATGGCCATGTGTTGCCATTGGAGTCAAATATTTTTTAACACAACTAGAACAATGCCCGTGCGTTACAACCGGGTATAAATGTTCTAGTACGCCGGCTTGTGGTTTACCTGTCTATAAGAAATGCGATTGTGTAAATAAATGATCATCAAATTCTGCCTATGAAGTACCTTATATTTTGATCCAAAGTTAGGTAAGTAAATTAAAGTGGAACTGGTTCATAAGGTAAGTAAATTAAGTTGAAGGTTGGACGAAGAGGTGGTGGGAAGAAAGGTGAAATGAAAACCTTACTCTCCTTTTAGATAAGACGACCATATGGAACAAATCTTAATGCAAAATAAATAAACAAAATAAAACCATGTTTTGGTTATACAATGAGTACATTTTTAGATATGTGCGCGTGATTGATCTTCTTTATTGGGCTACCCAAGATAAGATACCGTTTCACATTTATTTATCTATGGACCGAGAATTTATTCATATTTATTTAGTTACCAAATATGTCTAACCAGTATGACGTCTTACCATAAGAAATAATATATTTATGAACCATGAATTTAATGCTATACACCGTACATTGATCTAGTTTATCGGGTTACCGAAGATTGGTTTGGTGAAAACCTAGGAGGGAATAGAAAACTAGAAAAAAATCAGTGGCTGCTGGGAGATTGGACGAAGGGGTGGTAAGGAGAAAAATGAAAGATGGAACTTTAGGGCATCTCTAATGCGGACCCTCAAACCGCCTTACATATGTCCTGATCGCACGGTCCGAATGTATTTTGCCTTCCAACTCGGTCCTGTATCCGTCCGCTGGCCGGTCCGGACACCCTTTTCCCTGCAAACCGGAGGGGCGGGGGGTTGCGGGAGTCCGGACTGCTGTCGCGCATACGTCTGACAACCATGGCCCACGCAAAACCCACTCCTTCGCCCCTGCCCTTTCCCGCCCGAAGCGGTTGCCCGCCTTCATGCCGTTTTAGAGTGGTAGCTCCGCATTGACGCCGACTCAGAACGAACGTGATCTCTCACTAATGCCAGCATTGAAGCGGCTCGTGGCCGAGAGGGTCGTCCGCGCCGCGTTCCCGGAGTCCACTCGTATTCAATGTCGGAGAGTTGTTACTGGACGGGACGGGACAAATATCTACTTCATTCAAACAAGATGCTCGTTCGCCTGTCTGTCGCCATTGAATAGGCACGACCGAGAAACCAACTACAGTGCTCGTGCGTGATAACCCACAAGTATAGGAGATTGCAACGGTTTTCGAGGGTAGAGTATTCAACCTAAATTTATTGATTCGACACAAGGGCAACCAAAGAATATTTGCAATTATTAGCAGTTGAGTTGTCAATTCAACCACACCTGAAGAACTAAATATCTCCAGCAAAGTGATCAATATCACAATAATATGATAGTTTGATAGCAGTGGTAATAATAGCAATAGTAACAGTAGCAGTAGTTTTGTAGCAATTGTGACAACAACATCAATAGTAGTAACTTAGCAAAGATCAATATGTGAAAAGCTCGTAGGCATTGGATCGGTGATGGATAATTATGTTGGATAACATTCATCATGTAACCGTTATAACCTAGGGCGACACAGAGCTAACTTCAATTCATCAATGTAATGTAGGCATGTATTCTGTAGATAGTCATACGTGCTTGCAATAAGAACTTTCATGACATCTTTTGTCCTACCCTCCCGTGGCAGCGGGGTCCATAAGGAAACTAAGGGATATTAAGGCCTCCTTCTAATAGAGAACCGGAACAAAGCAGTAACCATATAATGAATGCATGAACTCCTCAAATTATGGTAATCACCGGAAAAAAATCCCAATTATTGTCACATTGGGGTATGCGGATCATAACACGTAATAGGTGCATATAACTTGCAAGATATGATAAAATACACAAATATATTCGTGAAAACATAAAGGGTTCAGATATGAAATCATGGCATCGGGCCCTAGTGACATTAAGCATAGCAAAGTCATAGCAACATCAATCTCAGAATATAGTGGATACTATGGATCAAGCCCTAACAAAACTAACTTGATTACATGTTAAATCCCATCCAACCCATCACCGTCCAGCAAGCCTATGAAGGAATTACTCACTCCCGGCAGTGAGCATCATGAAATTTGGGGTGAAGAAAGGTTGATCATGACGACTACGTCGAATCCCCCTCTCCGGAGCCCAGAGCGGACTCCAGATCAGCCCTCCCGGTGAAGAACAGGAGGTGGCGGTGGCTCTATATCCTAAAACGCGATGATTCCTTCTCCTTAATTTTTTTCTTAGCGAATATGTACGTATGGAGTTCGAGTTAGGGTTGCGGGAGCTGCCAGGGGCTCACAAGCCTACCAGGCGCTCCCTGGGGGGGGGGGTGGCGCGCCCCTAGGCTCGTGGAGCATTGGTGGCCCCCCTCTAGTAATTTCCTTCGCCAATATTTTTTATATATTCTGAAATAATTCTCCATAAATTTTCAGGTCAATCTAAGAACTATTATTTCTGCACAAAAACAACACCATGGCAATTCTGCTGAAAACAACGTCAATTTAGTTCCATTCAAATCATGCAAAATAGAGTCCAAATCAAGAGTAAAAGTGTTTGGAAAAGTAGATATGTTTGGACATATCAACTCCCCCAAGCCTAACTCATTGCTTGTCCTCAAGCAATTCAGTTGACAAACTAAAAGTGATAAAGAAAAACTTCTACAAACTATTTTTGTTCTTCTTATTGTAAATATGCTTAACTACTGTTAAAGTTTTCAGCAAGGATTATGAACTAACTATATTCACGATAACATATAGGTCTCACATTTACTCATACCAATGACATATCAAACTAGCGAGCGATAATAAGATATCTTGGATGCCAACACTTTGCCAAAGCAATCATGATAAACTATGGTAACATGGTATCTCGCTAGCCCTTTCAGAGACCGCAAAACATAAATGCAAAGCACCTATGAAGTCCAAGCAACGACTAAACATTGTAATTCATGGTACAAAAGATCCAATCATGTCACACTCAACATTAACTGTTGGGGCCCGTTGCATGGAAAACAAAAAAAAATTCTACACACATGCAAGATCTATCCATGGAGATGCTTAGCTATGAGAGGAGAGAGTGTGTCTATGTACCCTCGTAGACCGTAAAGCAGAAGCATTTATCAACGCGGTTGGTATAGTCGAACACCTTCGCGATCCAACTGATCAAGTACCGAACGTAAGACACCTCCGCGTTCCGCACATGTTTAGCTCGATGACGTCCTCACCTTCTTGATCCAGCAAGACGGGCGAAGTAGTAGATGAGTTCCGGCAGCACGACGGCATGGTGACGGTGGTGGTGAACTTCTTCCTGCAGGGCTTCCCCGTGCACTGCGGGAAAACTGGACGGAGGACTAAACTGTGGAGAGGGGCACCGCACACGGCTAAGAGATTGTCGTAGGTTGTGTGGCGCCCCTCCCCTCTCATATATATAGGTGGGGGGAGGGTAAGCAGCCTTGGGTGCGCCCCAAGGTGGCCGGCCGCCCCCCTTGGGTGCTTGCCCTTTGGCCCCCTTCCTTGTTTGCCTGCGGGGGGAAGGCAGGAGGGGGTGCCCCCCCTTTCCTTCCTCTTAGGTGGAGGGAAGGAAAGAGGGGCTAGCCCTCCCCCCTTTCCATCCATAGGTTCGGCGGCCAAGAGGAGGGGCGCACCATCCCCTTGTGGGCTGGTGTGTTCCCCTCTCTTGGCCCATAAGGCCCATTAACCTCCCGGGGCTTCCCGGAACCCCTTCCGGTAATCCGATGATTACCCGATACAATCCGAAACCTTTCTGGTGACCAAATAGCATCATCCTATATATCAATATTTACCTCCAGACCATTCGAGAGCTCCTCGTCATGTTCGTGATCTCATCTGGGACTCCGAACAACATTCGGTCACCAAATCACATAACTCATATAATACTATATCGTCAACGAACGTTAAGTGTGCGGACCCTACGGGTTCAAGAATGTTGTAGACATGACCGAGACGCCTCTCCGGTCAATAACCAATAGTGGAACCTGGATGCCCATATTGGTTCCTACATATTATACAAAGATCTTTATCGGTCGAACCTTATGACAACACATGTAATTCCTTTTGTCTATCGGTATGTTACTTGCCCAAGATTCGATCGTTGGTATCTTCATACCTAGTTCAATCTCGTTACGCCAAGTATCTTTACTAGTTCTGTAATACATCATCTCGTAACTAACTCCTTAGTCATTTTGCTTGCAAGCTTCTTGTGATGTGTATTACCGAGAGGGCCCAGAGATACCTCTCCGATACACGGAGTGACAAATCCTAATCTCGATCCATGCCAACTCAACAGACACCTTCGGAGATACCTGCAGAGCATATTTATGATTACCCAGTTATGTTGTGACATTTGATAGCACACGAGGTATTCCTCCGGCGTTTGGGAGTTGCATGATCTCATAGACGAAGGAATATGTATTTGACATTAAGAAAGCAATAGCAATGAACTGAACGATCACATGCTAAGCTAACCGATGGGTCTTTTCCATCACATCATTCTCCTAATGATGTGATCCCGTTATCAAGTGACAACACAGGTCCATGGTTAGGAAACCTTAACCATCTTTGATCAACGAGCTAGTCTAGCAGAGGCTTACCAGGGATACGGTATTTGTTTATGTATCCACACATGTAGTTTTCGATCAATACAATTCTAGCATGAATAATAAACCTTTATCATGAATAAGGAAATATAATAATGAAAACTTTATTATTGCCTCTAGGGCATATCCTATATACTTAAGAAGTTCACCCCACTACTTGATTTATCTCAACATGCAACATAGACACCTCAGCATCCATTCAGACCAAGCCACGTCACGCCGCATGCAGTCCCTAAAAGAAAAAAACAAAGTCTATCGCAATCAATCCCCATGCCCCATGCCCGTGCATAGCCTTCAGTTACCAGGTCACAGGAGGGCACCCACCAGCCACCACAACATGCTGATGTGTAAAGAATGCACATCTTCTAACGCATGAGCCCCAATTAACTCTCCCACCCAGTTCCTCAATTAACTCCACGTTCCATTGATTTCCATAACTCTATTCATCTTCTCCACCGAGTAATCGATGTTGTGGATCTCCCCTTTAAGCTTCCATCTCCGCTCACATGGATCTCCCTTGCCTAACCTAGGGTGGGTGGTCGGACTGAGGTGAGCCCCCCTCCCGTCGCTGCGCCCGCCACTGCCAGCGCCATCGACTGCCTCCCCTCCTTATCCGCCCCCGTCGTGGTCCTTGGTGGCCTCTGACGGGCCCTGCTTCACTCGTCTCTCCCTGCAGATGGATGACATGAAAAGGAATTTGCAGCATGCGGCGGTGGCCTATGTTGGTGGTCGGAATCAGGTCACTGGTGTCTCACCTGGAGCTCTGCCCGACGACTCAGCCATGGAGTGGATGCCGCACGGGCCAGGTCCCTAGCCAGTGCATGGATTTCTTTTCAGCCTCGAAGGGATGGGCTGATGGTGATGCCGGTGAGGCCTCCATTGATAGCCATGGCTTGCAGGAGCGTTGGATCGACCTCGACTGTGATTTATAGTCCGCTTACTCCCCCAACATCACCTGCACCAAAAGTGGGCGCTCTCACTCCTCTATCTTCTCAGATCTGACTGCATTTTTGAGTTAGGTTGAATTGAAAAGTCTGATTTGTTTGTTGTAGGAGCCATTTTCTAGAGAAAGCTCTGTTCGGTCTCCATCCACATCCTACTGGCAGCAAACCCGGTTAGTCTCTCATATCCACAATCCTCTCAACCCACGCTCTACCGACAAGCATATATATATGTCATATATGATAGATCGTGCTAATATCTCTGACCGGTTGATTCTAATTGGAAGCGCTAACAATTTCCTAAAAAAAAATTTAGACCTTGGAGTATTGTTTGTCTAGCTTCTATAATATTTTGCTTTGTATCTATTCCTATGGATTTTTGTGCATGACCCTCTGTGCTTTGTTACTAACCAATCCATTAGCCTTTTCAGACTTGGATAGTCATGTTGAGGAGCTTGCTTTCATGTATTTTGCCAAAGCAACACACATGAAAATTTAATCGTACTAACTTGTGGAATTATTTTCTAGGATGAGGAGGTGTAGTGTGAACAACTCTACCCACCGATCAACAATAAATTTCTGTCCAGTGAAAGGTTTCTTTTCATAAGCATGTTCTAGGCATTTTTGTTTTTGAACTTTAATTGATAGCAAAATGTTTTAGAAAATGTCCTCTTGATTTCTGATATCGAATGGTTAAAGATGAATCCAGCCACATTTCTCTACTGTGCTTATTGATACAAGCTTTGATTTTTTGGACCACAACTGTTTTACCTCCGGCAATGCCATCCGGGCATCAGCTCCCTATATTTTGCTATATATAATTTTTTAAAAGTTTATACGCTATTGTAGTTTTTTATCGAGAACTAATTGGGGCTTTCTCTATAAGTAGCGCTTTTTTATACAACTCTGACCTCTACTCTTTTTCTTGGTGTAGATTATCATCTTTCTCCTATGATGTTACACATTATATTATTTGAGCATTGCTTCCTTTGGATGCATTGCTCTAGTTTTTATGGCATGACATTAGAACCATGTAATAAAGGAATTCCGGTTTTAGTTGAAACCTCATTCCAATGACATAGTAGATACAAATTGCATTGGGATTTAGATCTGCCCGTTTGGAGTTTAACTATTTGTCATGCCTCTTGAATATAAAAGCTAACATCATGTTCTTTGATGGAGGATGTACGAGTGTAATGTATTCCTTATGCAGATGTAAAATTTATGATCAATGAACAGAGTGCTTCACTTGGTAATATTAAATATGAACACAGTTCCGGTTACATTTTTCTACTGTTCATCAATCATGTTTTATCTGGCACGAGGTAGGGGGCGCGCCTGCCCCCCTGGGCGATCCCCTGACCCTCGTGGGCCCCCCGTAAGGCGGTTGCTGCTATTCTTTAGCTGCAAGAAAGCTAATTTTCAGAGAAAAATCTGGGCGAAGGTTTCAATCCAATCGGAGTTAAGGATCTCCGGATATATAAGAAATGGTGAAAGGGCAGAATCCAGAACGTAGAAACAGAGAGAGACAGAGAGACAGGTCCAGTCTCGAAGGGACTCTCGCCCCTCCCATGCCATGGAAGCCAAGGACTAGAGGGGAAACCCTCCTCCCATCTAGGGAGAAGGTCAAGGAAGAATAAGAAGGAGGGGGGCTCTCTCTCCCTCGCTTCCGGTGGCGCCGGAGTGCCACCGGGGGCCATCATCATCACCGCGATCTACACCAACACCTTAATCATCTTCACCAACATCTCCATCACCTTCCCCCCTCTATCTATAGCGACCCACTCTCACGCAACCCGCTGTACCCTCTACTTGAACATGGTGCTTTTTGCTTCATATTATTATCCAATGATGTGTTGCCATCCTATGATGCCTGAGTAGATTTTCGTTGTCCTATCGGTGATTGGTGAATTGCTATGATTGGTTTAATCTGCTTGTGGTTATGTTGCTGTTGTTTGATGCCCATCATATGAGCGCGCATGTGGATCACACTATAGGGTTAGTTGTATGTTGATAGGACTATGTATTGGAGGGCAAGAGTGACAGAAGGTTCAACCTAGCATAGAAGTTGATGCATACGGGATTGAAGGGGGACCAATATATCTTAATGCTATGGTTGGGTTTTAGCTTAATGAACGTTAGTAGTTGCGGATGCTTGCTAATAGTTCCAATCATAAGTGCATAGAATTCCAAGTCAGGGATGACATGCTAGCAGTCGCCTCTCCCACATAAAACTTGCTATCGGTCTAGTAAAGTAGTCAGTTGCTTAGGGACAATTTCGCAACTCCTACCACCACTTTTCCACACTCGCTATATTTACTTTATTGCTTCTTTATCTAAACAACCCCTAGCTTTTATTTATGTACTCTTTATTATATTGCAAACCTATCCAACAATACCTACAAAGTACTTATAGTTTCATACTTGTTGTAGGTAAAGCGAACGTTAGGCGTGCGTAGAGTTGTATCGGTGGCCGATAGAACTTGAGGGAATATTTGTTCTACCTTTAGCTCCTCGTTGGGTTCGACACTCTTACTTATCGAAATAGGCTACAATTTATCCCCTATACTTGTGGGTTATCAAGACCTTTTTCTGGCGCCGTTGCCGGGGAGTTATAGCGTGGGGTGAATATTCTCGTGTGTGCTTGTTTGCTTTATCACTAAGTAATTTTTATTTGCTGTTCATAGTTGTTTTCTATCTTTAGTTATGGGTAGGAATCACAAAATACCAAAAAAATTAGTGGTACCTACTGAACCAATGGTTGAAGACGAACCACTCAAAATGTATCACACTCCTGAAGCTTTTTACTTGGATCATCTTCGATCCCTATGTGCTCGTGTTGAAAACCCAACTAGCTTAGTTGAGGGCAAATCTTTAGATGAGCATGCTTGTTATGTACGACACCGCATATCTGAAAGAGGGAAACTTTTACTGGATCAAATTCATCGTTTGCAGTGCTATGCTTGGAATTTATGTGAAATATATGATTGTACTTGTTCTAAAAATCCCAAGAAACACCTTCCTTACCAATGTGAGTTTAGTGATAATGGAATAGTATCTTCTTATACTATGGGTGTTTATAATTACTATGATGTTCAACAAATTGAAGAATTTGTTGCTTTTAGGGGTACTTGTGAAATTGCTTCTTTTATTGAAGAGTGTGATGCTACTTGTCGGGGCGGACGGGCGTCCCCCCGCGAGCACCTATGGGGCCGGAGCCCCTTTCGTTGTCCGGTGAGGGGGGCGGAGGGAGCACAGAGAGCAGATCGAGGCGGGCACACGAGCGGTTTACCCAGGTTCGGGCCGCGATGGACGCGTAAAACCCTACTCCTGCTTGGTTGTATTGAACTGGGAAGCTCGGGAGCTTGGGGAGCTAGCTGCACCGAGCGTATGGCTGTCTGGATCCGAATCTCCGAACCGAACCCCGTCTACGTTGCACACGGGCCTCCTTTTATAGCGCAAAGGGGTCACCGACAGGTGTCAACGTAAGAGAAAGGGGTAAAAGCGTAAAAGGGGTGGTAGCTGTAATAGTGTGGGAACGGTGGCGCTACAGTGCGGCACAGTGTTATCATACCTACTTCTGACGGTAGGGGACAAGGGCATTAAATGCCCGTCACGGTCGCCCGGACAGCACCGAGGCGGACCGTTAGGTGCGCCACCGTTCGCCACGATGGCGGCTGCATGCCACCGCATGCCCCAGGCTGCGCGGTGCCTCGCCACGTGCCCTCGGGGGAAGCCCCGGAGCGACGCGTGGCGGGCGAGCTGGAGCGCAGTCTTGAGGTGGCGATCTTGCCGCGGCAAGTGGCCTGCCGCGGGGGTCGTCTTCCTGTGCCCGATAGCGTGCCAGCTATCAGGCCTTGCCGGGGCGCTTGGCGCGCCACGGCGGGCTTCTCTTGTGGTGCCTGGGTTCGGCCTTCCCGACAAGCTCCTCTTGTCGGGGGCTCGATCTTCTGTCTCGTATACTTTGTTCCTGGATGGCCTTACATGGGCTCAGTCGTCCCGGCAAGCTCCTCTTGCCGGGGTCTTGTCCTATTGGCCCGGCAAGCTCCTCTTGCCGGGGGCCTTGTGTTGAATGCTTGATCTTCTCTTGGCGCTTCCGGGGCGGGCCTTGCCGCAGGGTGCTACGACTGCCCGTGCACAAGTCTGGGGTACTAAGGTACCCCTACTTTAGTACACCGACAGGAGCCCCCGGGCCTGGGCCACACATGGTGCCGAGCGTTGTTGGGCCAGGCCCTAACGGTGCACGGGCACGCATGGCCTTGGTCGCGCTGCTCCTTGACTCCGCATCCGCCGCGCCTTCCCCAGGCGGCGCGCGCTTACCGCGGCGTCGTGGGGGCGGTGCGTGCGGGGTGAGCGTGACGTGGGTGGCGTGCGCGGGGCTGAACCGCACAGGCGCGCGTCACGTCGCGCACGATTTCTCGATTTGGAGAGGCGAAGCGTCCCCCCCCACCTCTTCCTCTTGTAGCGGAGGAAAATAGGGGCGGTTCGCCTTTCCCTCGGTTACCATCTCTCTAAAACCTCTGCCACCTCCTTCTCCCAGGGGCAGCAGCGATCCGTCCTTGGAGCGCCCGTCGTCGTCAGCTTCGACGATCCCCCTCCTCCGCCCCCGCCATGGCCCCGAAGAGCGATAAGGCGAAGGGGAAGGCTGCGAAATCGGCCGAGGCGCTACGGCTTGAAGCGCTTCGGAAGGCGACGGCGACGTTTCCCCCCCAGCTCGGTGCGGTGGAGCTGAGGGACAAGTATTCCCTTTTCTGGTCGACGAAGACGCGAGCGCATCCGCGCACGCGAGTGCTCCCCGCCGAAGCCCAGAAGCAGTACCCGACCGGGTATCCTTTCTTTGTCGTCTTCTTCTACTGCGGGCTCTGCCCGCCTTACTCGGAGTTCTTCTCTGAAATCATGAGCACCTATGGCCTCCACCTCCTCGACTTCACCCCCAATGCCGTCCTCACAATGGCGGTCTTCACGCACCTCTGCGAGAACTTCGTCGGAATTCGTCCCAACGTGGCCCTCTTCCGGCACTTCTTTGTCCCTCGGGTGGAGAAAGGAGAGCCGCTGTCCGGTGGGATCGCCTGGGTTTCCCGGTCCGGCAAGAAGGAAGCTTACTTGGGCGGGGACCTCCGCGGCAGGTGGGAGGAGTGGAGGGCGGAATGGTGCTTGATCGTCGAGGACCATCCGCAGCCGTTCACCGTCGTGCGCCGAACTCCGGTGGTGCGCGGCGATGGCTGGAGCGAGGTGTCTCCGGACGATGCCAGATTGAAGATCGCCATCACCCGGATCCTGCGTCTCAGGCTCGCCGGCCTCACCGTCGGCGCCGTCGGCGCGGATTTCCTTCGCCGCCGGATCGCCCCTCTGCAAAAGAGGGGGAAGCCGGCCTGGGAGTTCCGGAATGCGGCGGACATCATGAGGCTGCGTCCGGGCCTCAATTTCAACTTCACCGTGCTGGAGCACGACGCAATGTTGAAGGAGTTGTTCAAGCACGACCCTGACCACCCGGAGTGGTTCCGGCTGCCGCCGGGCGTCGTTCCCTTGTGCAACAACTCGTCGCTCAGCCATATCCTTGCGATGATGCCACTGTGCGACTCGCACGGGGTCAACGCGACCTGGCAAGAGCCGCCGGATGATGTCGTGCGGGCCTTCTTCGACGGCCTGGAGGAGGAGCCAGTCGATCCCGCCGAGACGGATGGCCTCATCCGAGCCACCACCGCGGCGGAGCTGGCTTACATTGCTTCCAGGATGGAGGAGGCGGCGGCCGCCGCGGCCGCGGGCGAAGCTGGGTTCACCGTGGCCGAGGCGGAGGCGGCGGAGGCGGAGAGCCTCGCCGACCCGATGGAACTTGTCGACCAGGGGGAACCAGCCGGGCACGGCGGCGAGGACGAGCCTGCCCAAGACGCGAGTGGCTTGCCGGAGGTCGGCGTTGCCTTTCTGCGGCCTCCGGGCGGCTCGTCGCAGGCGGAGCCCCCGGCCCAGCCGAGGAGGCGCCTCCGCAGGGCCGGGTCGGCAGCGGGAGCGGGGTCTTCGCGGGCTGGGGCTTCGGTTGCCGCTGCGCCCCGTGCCGCGGCGTCGACGGGGGCGGAGTCATCTTCTGCCCCCGCCAAGCGGCCTCGGGAGCCCACTCCCCCCCCCCCCGCGTCAGGGCCGAGCCGGCTTTCGACTATTCTGCGCTCAGCTCCGACGACGAGGAGGACGGAGAGTAAGTTCCCCATGGAGCTCATATCTTTTTCCCTGATGGTTCGTCCTGTTCGACAGCTCGTTCGCCCTTCCCCTGACCCGGTCCCCTTTTTAGGACCCTGGCTCAGAGGAGAGCGAAGAGATCGAGGATCCCGTGGGTCATCCTTGATGACGAATCTCCCCCGGCAAGCGAGGTCGTGTCGGAGGCGCCCTTACCGGACCCGGCAAGGGACCCTCAGGGCAGCTCGCAACGCAGCCCCCAGCGTGAGCACATAACTCGCTCTTGCTGCTTGGCGCGTACGCGAGCCCTCCCTCTTCTTATTGTTGATGCGAAGTCGTTGCTTTTGGGCAGGAGCGGAGCAGCCCCGGCGGGTGCGTCCAGAGGGCGCCTCCGCCGTGCCGAACGAACCCGCTACCCCGCCACGGGAGAGATCCCCGGCAAGGGAGGACCTTCCGACGGGGGACGCGGCCGACGATCCCCTGGCCGCGGCGAGCGCAGCGCCCGCCTCGGATCCGACGAAGGCTGGGGTCGTCGTCGAGGAGGGCGCGCGTGGCGATGCCGACGTCGTCGCCGGCGCTCAGGAGGTGGACGGCGTTGATATCCCTGTGGGCGACGGGGAGGCCGAGGAGCAGCAGAGGCTTGCCGCCGCGGAGTTATCCGCGCGGGAAGGCGAGCTGGTGCTGAAAACGGCCAGCCTCGCCGACCACGAGGAGGAGGCTGCCGCGCGCGAGCGGGCGCTCAGCGGAGACCTGAAGAAGGCGCGGGACGCTGCCGCAGCCGCTGAGATCACCAAGAAGGGGCTGGAGGCGAGGGTGGCGAAGCTCGATTCCGACCTCAAGGCGAAGGGCGAGGAGCTCGCCGCGCTCCGGCAGGAGCGCGAGAAGGGTGTGCTCACCCTTGGCGAGCTTCAGGGCCGCTTCGCCGAGAAGATCCGGGAGCTCGACGCCGCCAAGAACTCCAACTCCACTCTTGAACTGAAATTGGAGGCGCTTGGCAAGGCGCTGGACAGCGCTAAGGAGCAGGAGGCGGCTTTACGGAAGGAGGTCGACGGCAACGAGGAGCTGCTGAGGCGCGCCGCCGTTTCCCAGAACACCTTCAGGGACACAGTGGAGCGGTGGACCGAGGGCCTCGTCGACATCGCCGCCACCATCGACAAGGAGCTGACGCTGCTGGGGATCGAGGGCCACCAGTCCCTCACCGACGAGGACGTCGCGCCCAGCGCCAAGCTCACTTCCTTCTTCCAGGGGGTGGTGCAGGCGCTCCAGCACCTCCGAACGTCGCTCCCGAAGGAGCGGGCCGACGAGATGCGGGAGGCCATCTCCGGGGCCCTCGAGAGGGTGCTGGTGAAGATCGTTTTCCGCAATCCCGACATCAGGCTCACCAACGCCCTCAGGCCCTTGCCGGAGAACGCAGACCTGACGGGGATCCGGGCCCTCATCGCCCCTATCGTCAAGAAGGCGGCCGGGGTCAAGAGGATCGAGGGCGACCGTGTAGATTAGGCCGCCTGCCCCTTTCTTTTATCTTCCTTGCCCTGCCGCTGTTAAATACGCCACGGAAACGGCTGGTTAGGGCAGCAGTAAGGCATTTTGTAATATAGCTTTTCATCTTAGGCTATGCATCGCACTGTTATCCCCTCTACTCGACCGGCGCCTTGTTTGTTTCCGCCCTACGCTTTCGGGGACTTGCCGGCGTAGGCCTCCGCCTTGCCACGGGTGCCGAGTGCGGGACGTCAGCAACCCGCTGGCGGGGCTGCCACCGGCAAGAAACCTCGCCGCGGCTGGTTGCCGCTCACTCAGATTGTTGAGCAGGTTCGAGGCAAAGTAAACGGTGCGACTGCAGTCGCAGCACGCTTAGGGTGCCGGGCGAGCTCGAAACAAGGTGAGGACGCTACTCGGGGTGTAGCACACTCGAGTCGTTGAGCGGACTCGAAACGAAACGAGGGCGCAACCAGTCTCGTGCCGGTCCTTCCGCGCTCAGGCCTCTCAACCCAGGCTCGGTCGTTCGAGGGAGATAACTCTTAAAAATTAAAGGAGCAATTGCTCGAGCTCCGGCAACTTATCTTTTCTTATCGCTCGCCGCCCGGTAGGGTAGAACCTCCTTGGGCAGCATCCAGCCCATCCTGGGGGTAAGCAAGGCGCAGGGCCTCACGACCTTCCGGAGCTAGGCGTAGCTATGCTTGGGGATCCGCGCCCCTCTCTGCGCCAAGGATCACATGCAACTGCGGCAAGACTCGGGCAGAGAGGATGGTTGGCGGAACGGGTTCCGGCAACCGTGCTGACGAGATTCCTCCCACGGTCGGCGTCAACTCGTTCGGCACCCCGGCGGACGAGGCGCGCCGGGGAACGAGGTCGCCTTTCTCGTGACTTCTGGCGCTAACTTCTGCGGCTACGGGAGCGGCGCAGAGTTCGCTGGAGGCGAATCGTTCGCCCAGCGGCCAGAAGGCGGTCCTCCTCAAGGAGCAGCTGCTTCTTGCCCAGTCTCTGCGCGAGTGGGTACTCGAGGAGGGCCGCACACGAGCCCGCGGGAAGGAACGCCACAGCTTGTCGAGAACCCCCGCTTCGACTGGACAGATCCTCGGATCCGCAGGAGCGGGCTGTCCCTCAGCGTTCAGGCTGCTGATCTGCTCGCCGGGGCAAGGCTTATCGGGGGCACCTGCTTCGACTGGACGGATCCTGGGATCCGCAGGAGCGGGCGGTCCCCCGGTGCTTGTCCCCCTACCTGGCGCGCCAAAGATGTCGGGGCGGACGGGCGTCCCCCCGCGAGCACCTATGGGGCCGGAGCCCCTTTCGTTGTCCGGTGAGGGGGGCGGAGGGAGCACAGAGAGCAGATCGAGGCGGGCACACGAGCGGTTTACCCAGGTTCGGGCCGCGATGGACGCGTAAAACCCTACTCCTGCTTGGTTGTATTGAACTGGGAAGCTCGGGAGCTTGGGGAGCTAGCTGCACCGAGCGTATGGCTGTCTGGATCCGAATCTCCGAACCGAACCCCGTCTACGTTGCACACGGGCCTCCTTTTATAGCGCAAAGGGGTCACCGACAGGTGTCAACGTAAGAGAAAGGGGTAAAAGCGTAAAAGGGGTGGTAGCTGTAATAGTGTGGGAACGGTGGCGCTACAGTGCGGCACAGTGTTATCATACCTACTTCTGACGGTAGGGGACAAGGGCATTAAATGCCCGTCACGGTCGCCCGGACAGCACCGAGGCGGACCGTTAGGTGCGCCACCGTTCGCCACGATGGCGGCTGCATGCCACCGCATGCCCCAGGCTGCGCGGTGCCTCGCCACGTGCCCTCGGGGGAAGCCCCGGAGCGACGCGTGGCGGGCGAGCTGGAGCGCAGTCTTGAGGTGGCGATCTTGCCGCGGCAAGTGGCCTGCCGCGGGGGTCGTCTTCCTGTGCCCGATAGCGTGCCAGCTATCAGGCCTTGCCGGGGTGCTTGGCGCGCCACGGCGGGCTTCTCTTGTGGTGCCTGGGTTCGGCCTTCCCGACAAGCTCCTCTTGTCGGGGGCTCGATCTTCTGTCTCGTATACTTTGTTCCTGGATGGCCTTACATGGGCTCAGTCGTCCCGGCAAGCTCCTCTTGCCGGGGTCTTGTCCTCTTGGCCCGGCAAGCTCCTCTTGCCGGGGGCCTTGTCTTGAATGCTTGATCTTCTCTTGGCGCTTCCGGGGCGGGCCTTGCCGCAGGGTGCTACGACTGCCCGTGCACAAGTCTGGGGTACTAAGGTACCCCTACTTTAGTACACCGACACTACTCTCTACAAATCTGAAAATTTGGCCATACTTAAATATTGCTATGATAATTATGCTTCTAATCCTTATATTAAACCATATATTGAGGACTCCTCCGTTGTCCAAGAAGAGACTAATATTTTGCAGGAGTCTATGGATGAAGGAATTAATGAAACTGTGAGCTCATTGGATGAAAAAGATGATGAGGAGAGCGAAGAACAAAAGGAGGAAGAGCGGATTAGCTACCTATGCCCACCTTCTAATGAGAGTAACTCTTCAACTCATACATTGTTTAATTTCCCTTCGTGCTTACCGAAGGATGAATGCTATGATGATTGTTATGATCTCATTGATTCTTTTAACATACCCCTTTTTGATGATGCTTGCTATGCTTGTGGCCAAGATGCCAATATAAATTATGCTTATGGAGATGAACTTGCTATAGTTCCTTATGTTAAACATGAAATTGTTGCTATTGCACCCACGCATGATAGTCGTATTATCTTTTTGAATTCTCCCGACTACACTATATCGGAGAAGTTTGCACTTATTAAGGATTATATTGATGGGTTGCCTTTTACCGTTGCACATGATGATTTTGATGAATATAATATGAATGTGCTTGCTGATCCTACTTGCAATTATTATGAGAGAGGAACTATATCTCCACCTCTCTATGTTTCCAATATGATAAAATTGCAAGAAGCTATTTATACTATGCATTGGCCTTTACTCTGTGTGCATGAATTGTTCTTGTATGACATGCTGATGCATAGGAAGAGAGTTAGACTTCATCATTGCTTGATATATGTTGCTTTGTGCTCACTACTAAATTCTAATCATTGTTAATTAATATTGACTTTGATATACCTTGGGATCTGGGTGGATCCATTACTTGAGCACTATATGCCTAACTTAATGGCTTTAAAGAAAGCGCTGCCAGGGAGACAACCCGGAAGTTTTAGAGAGTCATTTATTTCTGTTGAGTGCTTTCATATAGTTTAAAAAACAAAAAAAATAAAGAGGGGAACCCAAAACTTTTCAAAAAGGAAAGTGAAAGTGAGAGAGACAAGTATTGTTGAAGTGGGAGAGCTCCTTGAACTTTGTTCATGCTCACAGAAACTTTGTGAATCTTGATTACAGAAACTTTTCAACAAAAATAATTATCCCCTTGTACAATTCCATTGTATAATGAAAATAATGTGCCAAGGTTTGCCTTTAGGATGTTTACAATGCTTGTTGGTTTGTGCGGTGCAGAACAAAAACTTTGGCTGTAGTGCACGATTTTACATTTTTTACTGGAACGTCAAACGGTACTGAAACTTTTTGCACTGTCTTTCTATACAAATTGTGTATTTGTCCTAATTTTGGTAGAATTTTTGGATTACATAAGTATGTTGAATGTTCAGATTATTACAGACTATTCTGTTTTAGACAGATTCTGTTTTTGATGCATAGTTTGCTTGTTTTGATGAAACTATCGATTTCTATCAGTGGATTAAGCCATGGAAAAGTTATATTACAGTAGCTACAATGCAAAAACAAAATATGAATTGTTTTGCAACAGTACTTAGAGTAGTGATTTGCTTTATTATACTAATGGATCTTACCGAGTTTTCTGTTGAAGTTTTGTGTGGATGAAGTGTTCGAGGATCGAGGAGGTCTCGATGTGAGAAGAAGGAAGAGAGGCAAGAGATCAAGCTTGGGGATGCCCAATGCACCCGAAGTAAATATTCAAGGAGACTCAAGCGTCTAAGCTTGGGGATGTCCCGGAAGGCATCCCATCTTTCTTCAACAAGTATCGGTATGTTTTCAGATTCGTTTCGTTCATGCGATATGTGCAAATCTTGGAGCGTCTTTTGCATTTAGTTTTCACTTTTCTTTTATGCACCATGCTGGTATGAGATAGTCCTTGGTTGATTTACAGAATGCTCATTGCACTTCACTTATATTTTTTGAGTATGACTTTATAGAATGCTTCATGTGCTTCACTTATATCATTTGAAGTTTGGATTGCCTGTTTCTCTTCACATAGAAAACCGCCATTTGTAGAATGCTATTTTTCTTCACTTATATTTGTTAGAGCATGGGCATATCTTTTGTAGAAATAATTAAACTCTCTTGCTTCACTTATATCTATTTAGAGAGATGACAAGAACTGGTCATTCACATGGTTAGTCATAAAATCCTACATAAAACTTGTAGATCACTGAATATGATATGTTTGATTCCTTGCAATAGTTTTGCGATATAAAGATGGCGATATTAGAGTGATGCTAGTGGGTAGTCGTGGATTGTATAAATAATTGTGTTGAAGTTTTTGATTCCCGTAGCATGCACGTATGGTGAACCGTTATGTGATGAAGTCGGAGCATGATTTATTTATTGATTGTCTTCCTTATGAGTGGCGGTCGGGGATGAGCGATGGTCTTTTCCTACCAATCTATCCCCCTAGGATCATGCGCGTAGTACTTTGTTTCGATAGCTAATAGACTTTTGCAATAAGTATGTGAGTTCTTTATGACTAATGTTGAGTCCATGGATTATACGCACTCTCACCGTTCCATCATTGCTAGCCTCTTCGGTATCGTGCATTGCCCTTTCTCACCTCGAGAGTTGGTGCAAACCTCGCCGGTGCATCCAAACCCCGTGATATGATACACTCTGTCACACATAAGCCTCCTTATATCTTCCTCAAAACAGCCACCATACCTACCTATCATGGCATTTCCATAGACATCCCGAGATATATTGCCATGCAACTTCCATCATCATCATATACATGACTCGAGCATTCATTGTCATATTGCTTTGCATGATCGTAAGATAGCTAGCATGATATTTTCATGGCTTGTCCGTTTTTTGATATCTTTGCTACGCTAGATCATTGCACATCCCACTACACCGTCGGAGGCATTCATATAGAGTCATATCTTTGTTCTAGATATCGAGTTGTAATATTGAGTTGTAAGTAAATAAAAGTGTGATGATCATCATTATTAGAGCATTGCCCCAGTGAGGAAAGGACGATGGAGACTATGATTCCCCCACAAGTCGGGATGAGACTCGAGACTTTACAAAAAATAAAATAGGCCAACGAAGCCCAAATAAAAAAAAGAGGCCAACGAAGCCCACCAAAAAAATAAAATAAAAAGAAAACAAAAAAATGAGAGAAAAAGAGAGAAGGGGCAATGTTACTATCCTTTTACCACACTTGTGCTTCAGAGTAGCACCATGTTCTTCATATGGAGAGTCTCTTGAGTTATCACTTTCATATACTAGTGGGAATTTTCATTATAGAACTTGGCTTGTATATTCCGATGATGGGCTTCCTCAAATGCCCGAGGTCTTCATGAGCAAGCAAGTTGGATGCACGCCCACTTAGTTTCCAGTTTGAGCTTTCATACACTTATAACTCTTAGTGCATCCGTTGCATGGCAATCCCTACTCCTCACATTGACATCAATTGATGGGCATCTCCACAGCCCATTGATTAGCCGCGTCGGTTTGGGACTTTCTCCTTTTTGTCTTCTCCACACAACCTCCACCATCATATTCTATTCCACCTATAGTGCTATGTCCATGGCTCACGCTCATGTATTGCGTGAAAGTTGAAAAGGTTTGAGAACATCAAAAGTATGAAACAATTGCTTGGCTTGTCATCAGGGTTGTGCATGATTTGAATATTTTGTGTGGTGAAGATGGAGCATAGCCAGACCATATGATTTTGTAGGGATAACTTTCTCTGGCCATGTTATTTTGAAAAGACATGATTGCTTTATGAGTATGCTTCAAGTATTATTGTCTTAATGGCAAATGATAGACTATTGCTTTGATTCACTCGTGTCTTAATATTCATGCCATGATTAGATTACATGATCAAGATTATGCTAGGTAGCATTCCACATCAAAAATTATCTTTTTTATCATTTACCTACTCGAGGATGAGCAGGAATTAAGCTTGGGGATGCTGATACGTCTCCATTGTATCTATAATTTTTGATTGTTCCATGCCAATATTCTACAACTTTCATATACTTTTGGCAACTTTTTATACTATTTTTGGGACTAACATATTGATCCAGTGCCCAGTGCCAGTTCCTGTTTGTTGCATGTTTTATGTTTCGCAGAAACCTCATATCAAACGGAGTCCAAACGGGATAAAAATGGATGGAGAATATTTTTGGAATATTTGTGAAATATGAGAAGAAGAATAACGCGAGATGGTGCCCGAGGGGACCACGAGGCAGGGGGCGTGCCCCTGACCCTCGTGGGGCCCCTGTAAGGCGGTTGCTGCTCTTCTTTGGCCGCAAGAAAGCTAATTTTCAGAGAAAAATTTGGGCGAAGGTTTCAATCCAATCGGAGTTACGGATCTCCGGATATATAAGAAACGGTGAAAGGGCAGAATCCAGAACGCAGAAACAGAGAGAGACAAAGAGACAGATCCAATCTCGGAGGGGCTCTCGCCCCTCCCATGCCATGGAAGCCAAGGACCAGAGGGGGAAACCCTCCTCCCATCTAGGGAGAAGGTCAAGGAAGAAGAAGAAGAAGGAGGAGGAGGGGGGCTCTCTCCCCCTCGCTTCCGGTGGCGCCGGAGTGCCACCGGGAGCCATCATCATCACCGCGATCTACACCAACACCTCCATCATCTTCACCAACATCTCCATCACCTCCCCCCCTCTATCTACAGCGGTCCACTCTCCCGCAACCCGCTGTACCCTCTACTTGAACATGGTGCTTTATGCTTCATATTATTATCCAATGATGTGTTGCCATCCTATGATGTCTGAGTAGATTTTCGTTGTCCTATCGGTGATTGGTGAATTGCTATGATTGGTTTTATCTGCTTGTGGTTATGTTGTTGTCCTTTGGTGCCCATCATATGAGCGCGCGTGTGGATCACACCATAGGGTTAGTTGTATGTTGATAGGACTATGTGTTGGAGGGCAAGAGTGACAGAAGCTTCTACCTAGCATAGAAATTGATGCATACAGGATTGAAGGGGGACCAATATATCTTAATGCTATGGTTGGGTTTTACCTTAGTGAACATTAGTAGTTGCGGACGCTTGCTAATAGTTCCAATCATAAGTGCATAGAATTCCAAGTCAGGGATGACACGCTAGCAGTGGCCTCTCCCACATAAAACTTGCTGTCGGTCTAGTAAAGTAGTCAGTTGCTTAGGGACAATTTTGCAACTCCTACCACCACTTTTCCACACTTGCTATATATACTTTGTTGCTTCTTTATCTAAACAGCCCCTCGCTTTTATTTACGTACTCTTTATTATCTTGCAAACCTATCCAACAACACCTACAAAGTACTTCTAGTTTCATACTTGTTCTAGGTAAAGCGAACGTGTCGGATTTCGGGTTCCGGCAGACCCTTAAGGTTCGAACTCTGGGGTGCGCGCGGATATTATGCCCTCTACCTCGCCGTCTCGCAAAGATCTAAACTACTAAAAGAACAACACAAGAGACACAGGGTTTATACTAGTTCGAGCCAACATTGTGGTGTAATACCCTACTCTAGTTTGTGGTGGTTGGATTGCCTCTTGGGCTGATGATGATGATCAATACAAGGGAGAACAGCCTCGCGAGGGTCTGCTCTTAGCTAGGATGATGAACTGCTAGGAGGAGTTCAGCCGCCCTTCTCTCTCTCTCTTACTTGTTCTCTGCTTGCTCAGATTCTAGATACCCAATTGCCTCTACCCTGGGGGTGGCTAGTCCTATTTATAGGCAAAGGCCCTGGGCCTCTTCCCAAATATTGAGTGGGAAGGGCGCCAACAACTGGCCAATTTGAAGGGGAACATCTGGTATACTTATCCTGACTAAAGTTGGTCCTCGCCTGCCAAAGGCCCTGTGGTGACGCCGTTCTGGGCTCCACGATGACCCCCTTCCCACCGTTGGACTGGTCTTGGTCTCGTTGCACCGAAATGGATGCCTTTGCTTGATCCTCTCGCCTGCGCTTGCCCCCTTTGCACCAAAGAGGAAAGGGAGACACTGCGCGGGCTGGCGCCCGCCTGGCACCCTTGGTCGTCATGTCTTGTGTCATGGGCACCTCGTGAGGTACCCCGCCTTGATCTCTCCGCCTCCTTGTGAGCCAGCCTGACGAGGCCGTGCCTGAGGAAGCGCCGTGTCGTCCGCCCCGCGAGGCTTGGCCCCTCGCGAGGGTCTTGGGTCTCATGTTGATGGAGATGGGCCGTGCTGGGCCCCCTTTCGAGCCACGCCGCAGGCCGCATGCAGGCATGTCTGGGGACCCCCGTTCCCAGAACGCCGACAGTAGCCCCCGGGCCCAAGGCGCGCCCGGACTTGGCCATGCCGAGAGGCGAAAGGGCAAGGGCGAAGCGCCGCGGGCCCTAACAGCCTGCGGCCTTGGGTGCCGCATGGCGGTTGATTGGACGTGGGCGCCTCCGCTTCCCCACGACGCCTTGATGATCGCGCGGATTGGACAAGTCCCTGCATGCAAATCATGTCATGATTACCTGTGATCGTGGAGGCCGACGGTTGGCCTTCGCCGGCTATAAGTACGGCACTGCGCGTGCCCTTCCATTCCATCTCTCCTTGCTTTCTCCTTCTCCTCCATGGCTACGTCGAGGAGGTTTTCGGCTGTGGAGAAGGGGAAGGCCCACCAGGTTGAGCTTGCTTCTTCTCCACCCAAGCGCGGTCGTGGGCGCCCTCGGAAGCATCCCGTGGCCGCCTCGGCAGCGTCCCGTGGTCATGGAGACGGTTCCCAGCGTGGTGGCGGGCGAGCCGCCGTGGCCGGGGGACGCGCCTTGGTCGCGCGCTCCCCCAGGCCGCGCTTTCGCGCTGCGCAGGTACTGCCGGAGTTCATCATTTGGTCGGCGGAGCCGACTAGCGCCCGGCTCCAACTCCCTCGCTTCCTCCTTGGTGAGCTCCCGGCTGGTGCCCCGGGTGGCCTCTGGCTTCAGGCGGACGGCTGCTGCAGCCGGTCCTCATGGGCTGCGCTGGAGGTCTCCGCCACTGGGAGCTTGGCCTTAACTCGTGGCTGGCAGGCGTTTGCCCGTGCTCGCGGCCTGGGGCGCCGGTGCACCCTGCACTTTAGGTTTGATGGCGATGCCACCCTCTACGTGAGGGTGTTTGGGGAAGATGGTCGCCGCGCAGGGTGTTGCCCCGAGGACGACGACCGCGGCCGGGGACTCAGCCCCGACGACGATGGAGGGGACAGCGCCCGCGCGGATGGTGGTGCCCGAGGCTCCCCAAGCTTCATCAACTCTCCTTCAAGCGACTCCTCCAGTGGTGGCCGCAGTCAGCCCCCACGCCGTCGAGCTTGCTTGGGAGGCGGTGGTTCTTCCGCCCGTCGTCGCGCCCCGGTGAAGCGCGAGAGGGAGTCCGCTTAAGCCCCGGAGGCATCCCGAGTCGCGCCGCGCTGGGCTCGTCCTTTCTTTTCCTTTTATTTCCTGCGTAAAAGAAAACAGCTGCATGGAGCCCCGCGGGGGCGTGTTGGGGGTTATTGCTGTCAACAATTACCTTGATTCCGTTTTCGCGCTTTTCAGCTATGTGTCTGCGCGTAGATAGTTCCCAGCCCCAGCCGTGGGGGGGCGACCGACCCAGGCCCTGTGTGTGTATCGCGGTGCCCGAGGGGCACAGACGGGAGGGGTGCTCCCGCAATGGACCCGGGTCGTGAAACCTTAGGACGATTTAGAACAGGAACCCTTGCGAGAGCGCTCGGTTGCCCTCCCTCGCGAGGCCTTTCGTAAGAGGAATCAAAACGAGGGAGTGAAAATCGATGAAACATAAACCAACGATGGCAATAATTTCAATAAGACTTCAACTGCGAACAAAGCAAGCCAACTGCGGAAAGCAAATGAAAAAGCCGCGTCCGGCACCTAATCTAGTCTTCGACGTCTTCTCACCAGCGCAGAGCTAAGTGCTTCCACTGGGCGTGGGAGGGAGCCCCAGGGCCTGAGGCCGGCGCTCCTGAGACTCCGGGGCGTGTACAGCCCCACTCATTATTATGTGAGAGTGTCACGGGCGGCGAGCTTCACAGGCGTTGGCCTTGTTCACAGGCTCCGGGCCTTTCTTCTTAGGGGTAATGAGCTTCACAGGCACTCGCCTTCTTCACAGGCTCCGGGCCTTTTCCAAAAAGGGATAATCTTCACAGGCGTTTGCCTTCTTCACAGGCTCTGGGCCTTTTCCAAAAAGGGATAATCTTCACAGGCATTTGCCTTCTTCATAGGCTCTGGGCCTTTTCCAAAAAGGGATAATCTTCACAAGCGTTTGCCTTCTTCACAGGCTCTGGGCCTTTTCCAAAAAGGGATAACCTTCACAGGCGTTTGCCTTCTTCACAGGCTCTAGGCCTTTTCCAAAAAAGGGATAATCTTCACAGGCGTTTACCTTCTTCACAGGCTCTGGGCCTTTTAGGGGTAGAACCTCCGGAGGTGCTGGATGTTCCATGCGTTCTGGATAGGCTCCCCCTCCTGAGTCTCCAAGCGCACGGAGCCTAGCCTGGAAACATGAACAACCTTGAACGGCCCTCCCACATGGGAGAGAGCTTGTGCAGCCCCTCCCTGGAGAGAACCCGCCTGAGCACGAGGTCTCCTACCTCGAGGGTCCTGGGGCGGATGTTGCGGCAGTGATATCGTCGTAGCGCCTGTTGGTACCTCGCCGCTCGCAGTGCGGCTTCTCGACGGCGTTCCTCCCCCAGTACGAGGTCCATCCCCCGCATGGCGTCCTGCTGCGCCTCATCGAACGCTAGGACCCGCGCGGAGCAACGTCTGACCTCGTGAGGGAGGACTGCTTCGGCTCCATAGACCAGGAAGAACGGGGTCTCCCCAGTCGGCTTGGTCGCGGTTGTGCGGATGGACCACAACACGGATTGGAGCTCATCGTACCAACCTCTGCCGCAGGCCTCCAGCTTCTTCTTGAATGTCCTGGTCTTGAGGCCCCTCAGGACCTCCGCGTTGGCTCGTTCGGCCTGTCCGTTGCTTCGCGGGTGCGCCACCGAAGTGTAGCATATCTGCGTTCCAAGGTTAGCACAGTATGTTTTGAAGAGGTTACTGGTGAACTGCGAACCGTTGTCTGTGATGATGCGTTTCGGCACCCCGAACCGGCTCACGATGCCCCTGATGAACTTGACCGCGGAACCCGCGGGGATGGTGCGGACAACCTCCACTTCTGCCCACTTGGTGAATTTGTCAATGGTGACGTAGAGGTAGCGGTAGCCCCCTGGCGCCCGAGGGAACGGGCCCAGAATGTCCAGCCACCAGACTGCGAATGGCCATGAAAGGGGTATAGTCTGCAGGCCTCCCGCCGGCTGATGGATCTGTTTGGCATGAAATTGGCAGGCTTCACAAGCCTTTACCAGTTCGATAGCGTCGTTGAGTGCGGTGGGCCAATAGAACCCACTGCGGAATGCCTTGCCAACGAGGGTCCGTGATGATGAGTGATGCCCACAGTCCCCGCCGTGTATGTCCTCCAGCAGTTCCTTTCCTTGCTCCCTGGAAATGCAGCGCAGGGATACGTCATTCGACCGCTTCCGGTAGAGCTCTCCATCCCTGATGCAGTATGCCGTAGCCTGCCGCGCCACACGCTCCGCTTCTTCCTCCTTCTACGGCAGGGCCCCTTGTGTTAAATAACTCCGAAGTTCCGTGATCCAGCACTCCTCCTGGGGTTCCATAGTCAGGAGCAGGTGTGCCCCTGAGGTAGGGCCGCAGGCCGGGGCTCCTGAGGCAGGTAGCTGGGGGAGTTCCTCCCGAGGCTGAGCAGTGTTTGATAATGACGGCTGGGCTGAGGGCTTGAAGAGCCGCTCTTCGAAGACGCCAGGCTCCTGAGGTAACCACCTGGACGCCCGTCCGGCAATGTCATCGGCCTCCTGATTGGTGCCACGGGGCACATGCTTCAATTCCAACCCCCAGAACTGCTTTTCTATCCTGCGGACCTCCGCTAGATAGGCTTCCATGTGCTCATCCTTCGGCTCATACACCTTGTTGGAGAAATTAACAAGGAGCTGCGAATCTCCCTTGACGATGAGGCGCTTCACCCCCAGAGCTGCTGCGGCCTTCAACCCCGCTATCAGGCCCTCATACTCCGCTATGTTGTTGGAGACCTTTTCACCTTGCTGGAAACAGAGCTGTACGGCGTAGTAGAGCTTGTCCTGAGTGGGTGATATCAGCACCGCACCAGCCCCAGCGCCGTGCCTGGAGAACGCCCCATCGAAGTACATGACCCAGCCTTCCGGCGCCTCGCTCCCTGGGGAGAGAGACCGATCCTCGTTGTCCTTGAGGCCTGGTGCCTCCGCCCATTCCGCCACGAAATCCGCTAATGCTGCTCCTTTGATGACCCTGGTCGTGCTGAACTCGAGCTGAAACGCCTGCAGTTCTATGTTCCACTCGGCGACCCTTCCGACTGAGTTAGGGCTCCTGAGCACTCTCTCCAAGGGGTAGGACGAGACGACATTGATGGGGTGACCCTGGAAGTAGTGACGCAGCTTGCGCGAGGCCACCAGTAGCGCGAGGAGGAGCTTCTGAGGCATGGGGTACCGTGCCCTCGCGTCCCGTAACACCGTGCTGACAAAGTAGACTGGGTGCTCAACAAGGCTGAGAGCATCAGTGTTCGTGGCGCCCTCTGGAGGCAAGGGCGCCTCGCGAGGTGACGTGGCCTCGGGAGGTGGACCGTCCAGGCGAGTGGCCTCTCCTACCTTCGGTGCACTCTTCGACGGCTGATCTTCCTCAGCCGCGGTTATGTCTCCTGTGGGCCTTCCTTGTTCCTGCTTCGCCTTGTCTCGAGCTGCTGCTGTGGTTCTGATTTGGCGCTCCTCCCTAACCGCCACCAGGGCTGCGCTGGCAGAGTAGGGAGTGACGGCGAGGTAGAGCAGTAGGGGCTCTCGAGGACACGGAGCCACCATGACTGGGGGACTGGTCAGGTACCTCTTGAGATCTTGAAACGCCTTATCTGCCTCTTCAGTCCATTCAAAGGGCCCCTTCTTCTTCATTAGCTGAAAGAAAGGCAGCGCCCGCTCCCCTAGTTTGGAGATGAAGCGCCCTAGCGCGGTCACGCGTCCAGTGAGCTTCTTCATTTCTCTGAGGGTCTTCGGCGGGCTCATGTCCTCGACCGCCTTGACCTTCTCCGGGTTAGCCTCAATGCCTCGATGGGACACGAGAAAGCCCAAGAGCTTCCCTGAGGGGACCCCTAACACACACTTCTCTGGATTGAGCCGCAGGTTCACTGCGTCGAGGCTCGCGAAGGTCTCCTCCAGGTCTTGTATCAGGGTCTTGGCCTCCCGAGATTTCACCACAATGTCGTCAACGTAAGCTTCGACATTCTTCCCGAGCTGCGGGCCCATGGTGATGTGCATCAGTCGCTGAAAGGTTGCCCCTGCGTTACGCAGCCCAAATGGCATGCATGTATAGCAGTACACCCCGCATGGGGTTAGGAAGGCGGTCTTCTCGACGTCTTCTACCGCCATCTTGATCTGGTAATATCCAGAGAAGGCGTCCAGGAAGCATAGCAGGTCGCACTCCGCGGTGGAATCGACAATCTGGTCGATGCGGGGGAGCGGGAACGGATCTTGCGGGCATGCCTTGTTGAGGTTGGTGAAGTCGACACACATGCGTTCCTTTCCCCCCTTCTTGGGCACAACGACAGGGTTGGCCAACCAATCCGGGTATTGGACCTCGCGAATGACCCTAGCGGCCTCTAACTTACGGGTTTCTTGGACGATGAAGGCTTGCTTCTCTGCGGACTGCCGCCTGGCCTTCTGCTTCACAGGGCGCACGTTTGGGCACACATTGAGGTGATGCTCGATGACGCTCCTGGGGATCCCTGCCAACTGATCAGGCTCCCAAGCGAATACTTCCTTATTTGCATGCAGGAACCTAATTAGGGCCTCCTCCTGCTCAGGCTCGAGGTTGGCGCCTATGGTGAAAGTGGCACTGGAGGACCCGTCCTCGTCGATAGGTATCTGCTTGGTTTCTGCCTTGTCCTGGATGAACAACTGCTTCTTCTTGGCGGGCGCAGCCCCCTTGGGCTCGGGGGTCCCTGCGTCGGCGGGCTGTGCCGATGCCACCGTCTTGAAGGCGAGCTTGAGTACCCGCAGAGCGTCCCCGGTGTCCCCGTGCATGGTGAGGACACCGCTGCTCCCGGGCATCTTCATGAGGTTGTACGCCGGGTGCGTGGCGGCCATGAACTGGGCCAGCGCTGGGTAGCCAAGGATGGCGTTGTAAGGGAGGCCGATGGGGGCGATGTCGAAGTCGACCATCTCCGTGCGGAAGTTGTCGTAGGTGCCAAAGGTTACTGGGAGCCGGATCTGTCCCAAGGAGCTGGATGATCCGCCCCAACGCCCGAGAAAGACTGACTGGGTTGCAGCCGCTCCAGGGGTATGCAGAGGAGATTGAAGGTCTCAAACGAAAGAACACTAAGGCCCGCGCCGCCGTCGACGAGGGTTCTGGTGACGGCCACCTGGCAGATGGTGGGGGTGCATAACATGGGGAGCACGCCCGAGCCAGCCAAGTTGGCGGGGTGGTCCTCCGAGCTGAAGGTCAGACCGACCTTGCGCGCCACCTGGTCCGAGGGAGCCCCCTGCCGTGCGGAAACGGCGCTGACCCGGCGGACAAACGGCTTGACATGGCGACTTGTGGGCGGCGCCTGCGAGCCGCCCAGGAGGGCCGCGACGACCAGAGGTGTTGATGTAGCGGTGCGGTCATCTTGCCGCACATGCAGATGCTGGGATGACGCTTGCTGCTCGTTCCCCGCCGGGCCGGTGGCGGCGTTGATGGCAGGCGACGGGGAACGACGAGGACGCCCACCGGCGGGAGCCGCCTGGGCGACGCGGGAAGCGATGGCGGCCCGGCGCTCGGCACGGGCCCGACGGGCATCGGACATGGACGCGACGGTCGGAGGAGAACGGAGCGGTGGAAGACAAATTCCGGCGCACCCCTACCTGGCGCGCCAAATGTTGGATTTCGGGTTCCGGCAGACCCTTAAGGTTCGAACTCTGGGGTGCGCGCGGAGATTATGCCCTCTACCTCGCCGTCTCGCAAAGATCTAAACTACTGAAAGAACAACACAAGAGACACAGGGTTTATACTAGTTCGGGCCATCATTGTGGTGTAATACCCTACTCTAGTTTGTGGTGGGTGGATTGCCTCTTGGGCTGATGATGATGAACAATACAAGGGAGAACAGCCTCGCGAGGGTCTGCTCTTAGCTAGGACGATGAACTTCTAGGAGGAGTTCAGCCGCCCTTCTCTCTCTCTCTCTTACTTGTTCTCTGCTTGCTCAGATTCTAGATACCCAATTGCCTCTACCCTGGGGGTGGCTAGTCCTATTTATAGGCAAAGGCCCTGGGTCTCTTCCCAAATATTGAGCGGGAAGGGCGCCAACAACTGGCCAATTTGAAGGGGAACATCTGGTATACTTATCCTGACTAAAGTTGGTCCTCGCCTGCCAAAGGCCCTGTGGTGACGCCGTTCTGGGCTCCACGATGACCCCCTTCCCACCGTTGGACTGGTCTTGGTCTCGTTGCACCGAAATGGATGCCTTTGCTTGATCCTCTCGCCTGCGCTTGCCCCCTTTGCACCAAAGAGGAAAGTGAGACACTGCGCGGGCTGGCGCCCGCCTGGCACCCTTGGTCGTCATGGCTTGCGTCATGGGCACCTCGTGAGGTACCCCGCCTTGATCTCTCCGCCTCCTCGTGAGCCAGCCTGACGAGGCCGTGCCTGAGGAAGCGCCGTGTCGTCCGCCCCGCGAGGCTTGGCCCCTCGCGAGGGTCTTGGGTCTCATGTTGATGGAGATGGGCCGTGTTGGGCCCCCTTTCGAGCCACGCCGCATGCCGCATCCAGGCAAGTCTGGGGACCCCCGTTCCCAGAACACCGGCAGAACGTTAAGCGTGCGTAGAGTTGTATCGGTGGTCGATAGAACTTGAGGGAATATTTGTTCTACCTTTAGCTCCTCGTTGGGTTCGACACTCTTACTTATCGAAAGAGGCTACAATTGATCCCCTATACTTGTGGGTTATCACGGTGTGATACGTCCATTTTGCACCATGCTTTTATATTGATATTTATTGCATTATGGACTGTTATTACACATTATGGTGCAATACTTATGCCTTTTCTCTCTTATTTTACAAGGTTTACATAAAGAGGGAGAATGCCGACAGCTGGATTTCTGGACCGGAAAGGAGCAAATCTGAGAGACCTATTCTGCACAACTCCAAAAGTCCTGAAAATTTACGAAAAATTATTTTGGAATATATAAAAAATATTGGGCGAAGAAAATACCAGAGGGGACCCACCAAGAGGCCACAAGCCCCGGGGGCGCGCCCCTAGGGCTTGTGGGCCCCCTGTCAGGTCTCTGATGCCCATCTTCTGCTGTATGGAGGGTTTTGACCTGGAAAAAAATCATAAGAAAGCTCTCGGGAGGAAGCGCCGCCGTCTCGAGGCGGAACCTGGGCAGAAGCAATCTAGGGCTCCGGTGGAGCTGTTCTGCCGGGGAAACTTCCTTCCCGGAGGGGGAAATCAAAGCCATCGTCATCACCAACGATCCTCTCATCGAGAGGGGGTCAATCTCCATCAACATCTTCACCAACACCATCTCCTCTCAAACCCTAGTTCATCTCTTGTATCCTATCCTTGTCTCAAAATCTCATATTGGTACCTATGGGTTGCTAGTAGTGTTGATTACTCCTTGTAGTTGATGCTAGTTGGTTTATTAGGTGGAAGATCATATGTTCGGATCCTTAATGATATTCAATACCCCTCTGATTATGAACATGAATATGCTTTGTGAGTAGTTACATTTGTTCTCGAGGACAAGGGAGAAGTCTTGTTATAAGTAATCATGTGAATTTGGTATTCGTTCGACATTTTGATGAGATGTATGTTGTCTCTCCTCTAGTGGTGTTATGTGAACATCGACTACATCACACTTCACCATGATTTGGGCCTAGGGGAAGGCATTGGGAAGTAATAAGTAGATAATGGGTTGCTAGAGTGACAGAAGCTTAAACCCTAGTTTATGCGTTGCTTCGTAAGGGGCTGATTTGGATCCATATGTTTCATGCTATGGTTAGATTTATCTTAATTCTTCTTTCGTAGTTGCAGATGCTTGCGAGAGGGGTTAATCATAAGTGGGAAGCTTGTCCAAGTAAGGACAGCACCCAAGCACCGGTCCACCCACATATCAAATTATCAAAGTAACGAACGCGAATCATATGAGCATGATGAAAACTAACTTGATAGTAATTCCCATGTGTCCTCAGGAGCGCTTTTCTTTATATAAGAGTTCATCCAGGCTTGTCCTTTGCTACAAAAAGGATTGGGACACCTTGTTGCACCTTAGTTACACTTGTTACTTGTTACCCGTTACGAATTATCTTATCACACAACTATCTGTTACCGATAATTTCAGTGCTTGCAGAGAATACCTTGCTGAAAACCGCTTGTCATTTCCTTCTACTCCTCGTTGGGTTCGACACTCTTACTTATCGAAAGGACTATGATAGATCCCCTATAATTGTGGGTTATCAAGACTCTTTTCTGGCACCATTTCCGGGGAGTGAAGCGCCTTTGGTAAGGAAACATTTATATTACGTGCTGAAATTTACTGTGACTTGTCACTATGGAAAATAATCCTTTGAGGGAATTGTTCGGGGTATCTTCACCCCGAACAGTAGAGAAAGAAGTTGCTCCTCAACCTACTGAACCTACTGAAAATATTTATTATAAAATTCCTTCGGGTATGATAGAGAAACTGCTAGGTAATCCGTATGCAGGAGATGGAACATTATATCCTGATATGCATCTAATCTATGTGGATGAAGTTTGTGGATTATTTCAGCTTGCAGGTTTGCCCGAGGATGAAGTCAAGAAGAAGGTCATCCATTTATCTTTGAAGGAAAATGCATTGACATGGTATATGCTATCTGATGATATCGGGACTTGGAATTAGAACAAATTGAAATTGGAATTTCATCAGAAGTTTTATCCTATGCATATGGTTCATCGTGATCGGAATTATATTTATAATTTTTGGCCTCGTGAAGGAGAAAGTATCGCTCAAGATTGGGGAAGGCTTAAGTCAATGTTATATTCATGCCCCAATCACGAGCTCTCAAGAGAAACTATTATTCAGAACTTTTATGCTCGGCTTTCTCATAATTATCCAATCCATGCTCGATACTTCTTGTACTGGTTCTTTTATAAAGAGGACTACTGAATTCAAATGGGATTTATTGGAAAGAATTAAATGCAACTCTGAATATTGGGAACTCGACGAAGGTAAGGAGTCAGGTATAAACCTTAAGTTTGATTGTGTTAAATATTTTATGGATACCGATGCTTTTCATGAATTTAGCACTAAATATGGACTTGACTCTGAAATAGTAGCTTCTTTCTATGAATCATTTGCTACTCATGCTAATCTCCGTAAGGATAAGTGGTTTAAATATCATCCTCCCATTGAAGTAAAAGTAGTAGAACCTATTAAAGCAGAAGAAGAAACTATTACTTATAATATTGATCCTGTTATTCCTACTGCTTACATTGAGAAGCCACCTTTCCCTATTAGGATAAAAGATCATGCTAAAGCTTCAGCTGTGCTTCATAAGAGTTATACTAGAACACCTACACCCCCTGAACAAATTAAAGTTGAACCTAGTGTTGCTATGGTTAAGGATCTCTTGGTCGATAATACTGATGGGCATGTTATTTATTTCTGTGATGAAGCTGCTAGAATTGCCAAACCCGATGATAAAGATAAACATAGACCCGTTGTTGGCATGCCTGTTGTTTCTGTTAAGATAGGAGATCATTGTTATTATAGCCTATGTGATTTGGGTGCTAGTGTGTGTGCAATTCCCTTTACCTTATATCAAGAAATTATGAATGATATTGCACCCGCTGAGATAGAATATATTGATGTTACTATTAAGCTTGCTAATGGAGATACTATAACACCAATTGGAATTGTTAGAGATGTTGAAGTCTTGTGTGGGAAAAATAAAATACCCTACGGATTTTCTTGTTCTTGGTTCCTCACAAGATGATTTTTGTCCCATTATATTTGGTAGACCTTTCTTGAACACTGTCAATGCTAAGATAGATTGCGTGAAAGAAACTGTTAGTGTAAGTTTTGGGGATCTGTCTCATGAGTTTAATTTCTCAAAATTTCGTAGACAACCCCATGATAAAGAATTGCCTAGTAAAGTTGAAATTATTGGTCTTGCTTCTAGTGTTGCGCCTCCTGCTGATCCTTTAAAACAATATTTGTTAGACCATGAAAATGATATGTTTATGAATGAAAGAAAGGAATTAGATGAGATTTTCTTTAAACAGATGCCTGTTTTGAAACACAATTTGCCTGTTGAAACTCTTGGAGATCCTCTACCACCCAAGAGTGATCATGTGTTCAATCTTAAATGATTACCTGATACACTAAAGTATGCTTATCTTGATGAACTGAAGATATATCCTGTTATTAATAGCGCTAACCTTTCAGAGCATGAATAAACGAAATTGTTGAAAAATCTGAAGAAGCACCGTGCCACTATTGTATATTCTCTTGATGATTTTAAGGGCATTAGTCCCACTCTATGTCAGCATAAAATTAATATGGAGCCTGATGCTAAACTAGTTGTTGATCATCAACGACGATTAAATCCTAAGATGAAAGAAGTGGTAAGAAATGAAATATTAAAGCTTCTGGAAGCAGGTATAATTTATCCTATTGCTGATAGTAGATGGGTAAGTCATGTTTATTGTGTCCCTAAGAAGGGAGGTATTACTGTTGTTCCCAATGATAAGAATGAATTGATCCCACAAAGAATCGTCACAGATGATATAATGGTAATTGATTTTAGAAAATTAAACAAAGCTACTAGGAAAGATCATTATCCTCTACCTTTTATTGATCAAATGCTATAAAGACTATTCAAACATACACACTTTTGCTTTCTAGATGGTTATTCTGGTTTTTCTCAAATACCCGTGTCGCAAGAGAATCAAGAAAAAACTACCTTTACTTGCCCTTTCGGTACCTTTGCTTATAGACGTATGCCTTTTGGTTTATGCAATGCACCTGCTACCTTTCAAAGATGCATGACTGTTATATTCTCCGACTTTTGTGAAAAGATTGTTGATGTTTTCATGGATGATTTATCCGTTTACGGAGCCCCTTTTGATGATTGGCTAAGCAACCTTGATCGAGTTTTGCAGAGATGCAAAGAAACTAACCTTGTCTTGAATTGGGAGAAGTGCCACTTTATGGTTAATGAAGGTATTGTTTTGGGGCATACAATTTCGGAAAGAGGTATTGAAGTTGATAAAGTTAAAGTAGATGCTATTGAAAAAATGTCGTGTCGTAAAGATATCGAAGGTATAAGAAGTTTCCTTGGTCATGCTGGTTTCTATAGGAGATTTATTAAAGACTTCTCTAAAATTTATAGGCCACTCACTAATCTCTTGCAAAAGATGTTCCATTTGTTTCTAATGATGATTGTGTAGAAGCATTTGAAATACTTAAGAAAGCCTTAATTTCTGCACCTATTGTTCAACCACCTGATTGGAGCCTACCCTTTGAAATTATGTGTGATGCTAGTGATTATGCTGTTGGTGCTGTTCTAGGACAAAGAGTTGATAAGAAATTTAATGTTATTCATTATGCTACTAAAACTCCAGACAGCTCTCAAAGAAATTATGCTACTACTGAAAAAGAATTTCTAGCAGTTGTATTTACTTGTGAAAAGTTCATATCTTATATTGTTGATTCTAAAGTAACTGTTCACACTGATCATGCGGCTATTAAATACCTTATGGAAAAGAAAGATGCTAAACCTAGACTTATAAGATGGGTTCTCTTGCTACAAGAATTCGATTTTCATATTATTGATAGAAGTGGAGCTGAGAACCCTGTAGCAGACAACTTGTTTAGGTTAGAAAATACTCTTGATAACCCACTACCTATTGATGATAGCTTTCCTGATGAAAAACTAGCTATCATAAATTCTTCTCATAGTGCTCCATTGTATGCTGATTATGATAATTACATTATTCTAAATTTATACCACCTAGTTTCACATACCAGCAAAACAAAAAAATCTATGATTTAAGAAATTACTTTTGGGATGACCCACACCTTTATAAAGAAGGAGTAGATGGTGTTATTAGACATTGTGTACCTGAGCATGAACAGGAACATATCCTACGCAAGTGTCACTTCGAGTCCTACGGAGGACACCATGCTCAGTTTAGACAAGATATTACAGTCTGGTGTTTATTGGCCTACTCTTTTCAAGGATGCTCGTAAGTTTGTCTTGTCTTGTGATGAATGTCAAAGAATCGGTAATATTAGTAGACGTCAGGAAATGCCTATGAATTATTCACTTGTTATTGAACCGTTTGATGTTTGGGGCATTGATTATATGGGACCTTTTTCTTCCTCCAATGGGTATACACATATTTTAGTTGTTGTTGATTATGTTACTAAGTGGGTAGAAGCTTCCAACTAGTAGTGCTGATCATAACATTTCTATTAAAATGGTTAAAGAAGTTATTTTCCCGAGGTTTGGAGTCCCTAGATATTTAATGACTGATGGTGGTTCACACTTTATTCATGGTGCTTTCCGTAAATTGCTTGCTAAATATGATGTCAACCATAGAATTGCATTTCCTTATCATCCTCAGTCGTGGTCAAGTAGCATTGAGTAATAGAGAAATTAAATTGATCTTGCAAAAGACTGTCAATAGATCTAGAAAGAATTGGTCTAAGAAACTTGATGATGCATTATGGGCTTATAGAACTGCTAATAAAAACCCTATGGGCATGTCTTCGTATAAAATGGTTTATGGAAAAGCATGTCACTTACCTCTAGAACTAGACCATAAAGCTTAATGGGCAATTAAAGAGCTCAACTATGATTTCAAACTTGCTGGTGAGAAGAGGCATTTGACATTAGCTCACTTGATGAATGGAGAACCCAAGCCTATGAAAATGCCAAGTTGTTTGAAGAAAAGGTTAAAAGATGGCATGACAAAAGGATACAAAAGCATGAATTCAATGTAGGTGACCATGTCTTGCTACACAATGCAGGAAAACTTCTCTCTAAATGGGAAGGGCCTTACATCGTCGAGGAACTTTATCATTCCGGTGGCATCAAGATAAACAACTCCGAAGGCACCAACCCAAAGGTGGTAAACGGGCAAAGAATCAAACATTATATCTCAGGTACTCCCATAAAATGTTGAAACCAATATTATTAATACCATAACACCGGAGGAGTACATAAGGGAGATCTACCATAATGTTTCAGACTCCGAAAAGGAATATGTATGTGTCGGATCACGGGTTCCGGTAGACCCTTAAGGTTCGAACTCTGGGGTGCGCGCGGAGATCGTGCCCTCTACCTCTCCGTCTCGCAAAGAACTAACTACGATAAGAACAACACAAGAGACACAGGGTTTATACTAGTTCGGGCCACCATTGTGGTGTAATACCCTACTCTAGTTTGTGGTGGGTGGATTGCCTCTTGGGCTGATGAGGAAGAACAGTACAAGAGAGAACGACCTCGTGAGGGTCTGTTCTTAGCTAGGGGATGAACTGATGGGGGAGTTCGATCGCCCTTCTTACTCTCTGGGTGTGTTGCTACGTTCTAGTTGGTTTCTCTCCTTGCTCTAGATGCTGAATCAGATGCCTCTACCCTGGGGGTGGCTAGTCCTATTTATAGGCAAAGGCCCTGGGCCTCTTCCCAAATATTGAGCGGGAAGGGCGCCAACAATTGGACAATTCGAAGGGGAACATCTGGTACACTTATCCTGACTAAAGTTGGTCTTCGCCTGCCAAAGGCCCTGTGGTGACGCCGTCCTGGGATCCATGGTGACCTCCTTCCCACCGTTGGACTGGTCTTGGTCTCGTTGCACCGAAATGGGTGCCTTTGCTTGATCCTCTTGCCTGCGCTTGCCCCCTTTGCACCAAAGAGGAAAGGGAGACACTGCGCGGGCTGGTGCCCGCCTGGCACCCTTGGTCATCATGGCTTGCATCATGGGCACCTCGTGAGGTACCCCGCCTTGATCTCTCCGCCTCCTCGCGAGCCAGCCTGAGGAGGCGTGCTTGAGGAAGTGCCGTGTCATCCGCCTCGCGAGGCTTGGCCCCTCGCGAGGGTCTTGAGCCTTGTGTTGATGAGGATGGGCCACGCTGGGCTCCCATTTGAGCCACGCCACAGGTCGCAGGCAGGCAAGTCTGGGGACCCCCGTTCCCAGAACGCCGACAGTAGCCCCCGGGCCCAAGGCGTGCTTGGACTTGGCCGTGCCGAGAGGTGAAAGGGCAAGGGCGAAGCGCTGCGGGCCCTAACAGCCTGCGGCCTTGGGCGCCACGTGGCGGTTGATTGGACGTAGGCGTCTCCGCTTCCCCACGACGCCTTGGCAACTGTGTGACTTGACTAGTCCCCGCATGCATAGATACGGGTTATTATTACCTGCGATCGTGGTGCTCGACGGTTGGCCTCTTCCGGCTATAAGTGCGAGGCCGCACAAGCTCCGCCAGTCCACTCCTTCCCGCTTCTCTTCTTCTTCCTCTCCTTCGCCGCCGCCGCTCGCATGGCTCCGAAGAGGTTCTCAGCCGCGGAGAAGGGGAAGGCTAGTCGGGCGGGGCCCGACTCCCCTCTAGCCAAGCGCGGCCGGGGTCGTCCCCGCAAGCATCCCGCGGTCCCCGCTGTGGCTCCCCGTGGGCACAGGGGTGGTTCTCCGCGTGGTGGTGAGCGCTCGGCTGCCAAGGGGAGATAGGCTGTGGCTGCGCGGCCCCCCAGGCCGCGCTTTCGCTCGGCGGAGGTGCTGCCGGAGTTCGTCGTGTGGTCGGCGGACCCGACCAACACCTGGCTCCAGTTCCCTCGCTTCTTCATCAGCGAGCTGCCGGCCAGCGCCCAGTGCGGCTTCTGGCTTCAGGCTGACGGTTGCTGCAGTAGGGCCTCCTGGGTTTCGCTCGAGGTCTCCCCTTCTGGGAATGGGGCCCTGACCCGTGGCTGGCAAACGTTTGCCCGCGCGCGCGGCCTGGGCCAGCGGTGCACCCTGCACTTCAAGTTTGACGGTGACGGCACCCTTTATGTGAGGGTGTTTTGGGAAGATGGTCGCCGCGCAGGATGCTGCCCCGAGGACGACGACCGTGGCCAGGGGCCTCGCTCCGACGATGATGGAGGCGACAGCGCCCACTCTGATGGCGGCGCCCGATGCTCCCCAAGCTCCACCAACTCTTCTTCGGGCGGCTCCTCCAGCGGTGGCCGCAGCCAGCCCCCTCGCCGCCGCGCTTGCTTGGGGGGTGGCTGTTAATCTGCCCGTCGCCGCGCCCCGGTGAAGTGCGAGAGGGAGTCCGCCTGAGCTCCAAAGGCATCCGGTGTCGCCTCTGCAGGCCGATGTGAGGCGGGCCGCGCCGGGCTAGCCCTTTCCTTTTCCTTTTGCTCCCTGTGTAAGACAAGACAGCTGCATGGAGCCCCGTGGGGGCGTGTTGAGAATTATTGCTGTTGTAGCCATTACCTTGATTTTGTTGTTGCGCTTCTCAACGATTTGCCCTCGCGTAGGTAGTTTGCGGCCCCAGCCGGGGGGCGACCGATCCAGGCCCTTTGTGCATGTCGCGGTGCCCGAGGGGCACGGACCAGAGGGGTGCTCTTGTAGAGAGCCCGGGCCGTGAAACCTTTAAGCGGCTAGAGCAGAAATGCTCGCGAGGGCATTCGAGTCCCATCCCTCGTGAGGCCTTTCATGAGATAAAATCAAAACGAGGAGCGAAAATCGACAAACCACAAATCAACAACGGCGATAGTTTCGATAAGACTTCAGATGCAAGTAAAACACGTCAAATGCGGAAAGCAAATGAAAAAGCCGCGTCCGGCACCTAGTCTAGTCTTCGACGTCTTCTCACCAGCGTGGAGCTAAGTGCTGCCACTGGGCGTGGGAGGGAGCCCCAGGGCCTGAGGCCGGCGCTCCTGAGACTCCGGGGCGTGTACAGCCCCACTCATTATTATGTGAGAGTGTCACGGGGCGGCGAGCTTCACAGGCATTGGCCTTCTTCACAGGCTCCGGGCCTTTCTCCTTAGAGGTAATAAGCTACACAGGCATTTGCCTTCTTCACTGGCTCTGGGCCTTTTCCAAAAAGAGACGATCTTCACAGGCGTTCGCCTTCTTCATAGGCTCAGGGCCTTTTCCAAAAAGAGACGATCTTCACACGCGTTCGCCTTCTTCATAGGCTCAGGGCCTTTTCCAAAAAGAGACGATCTTCACAGGCGTTCGCCTTCTTCACAGGCTCAGGGCCTTTTCCAAAAAGAGGCGATCTTCACAGGCGTTCGCCTTCTTCACAGGCTCAGGGCCTTTTCCAAAAAGAGACGATCTTCACAGGCGTTCGCCTTCTTCACAGGCTCAGGGCCTTTTCCAAAAAGAGACGATCTTCACAGGCGTTCGCCTTCTTCACAGGCTCAGGGCCTTTTAGGGGTAGAACCTCCGGAGGTGCTGGATGTTCCACGCATTCTGGATCGGCTCCCCCTCTTGAGTTTCCAAGCGCATGGAGCCAGGCCTGGAAACATGAACAACCTTGAACGGGCCCTCCCACATGGGAGAGAGCTTGTGCAGCCCTTCCCTGGAGAGGACCCGCCTGAGTACGAGGTCTCCTACCTCGAGGGTCCTGGGGCGGATGTTGCAGCAGTGATATCATCGTAGCGCCTGTTGGTACCTTGCCGCTCGCAGTGCGGCTTCCCGGCGGCGTTCCTCCCCCAGCACGAGGTCCATCCCCCGCATGGCGTCCTGCTGCGCCTTGTCGAACGCCAGGACCCGCGCGGAGCGACGCCTGACCTCTTGAGGAAGGACTGCTTCGGCTCCATAGACCAGGAAGAACGGGGTTTCCCCGGTTGGTTTGGTCGCGGTTGTGCGGATGGACCACAACACGGATTGGAGCTCGTCGTACCAACCCCTGCCGCAGGCCTCCAGCTTCTTCTTGAACATTCTGGTCTTGAGGCCTCTCAGGACCTCCGCGTTGGCTCGTTCGGCTTGCCCATTGCTTCGAGGGTGTGCCACCGAAGCGTAGCATATCTGCGTTCCAAGGTTAGCACAATATGTTTTGAAGAGATTACTGGTGAACTGCGAACCGTTGTCTGTGATGATGCGGTTCGGCACCCCTAACCGGCACACGATACCCCTGATGAACTTGACCGTGGAGCCCGCGGGGATGGTACGGACATCCTCCACCTCTGCCCACTTGGTGAACTTGTCGATGGCGACGTAGAGGTAACGGTAGACCTCTGGCGCCCGAGGGAACGGGCCCAGAATATCCAACCCCCAAACTGCGAATGGCCACGAGAGGGGTATAGTTTGCAGCCCCCCCGCTGGTTGATGGATCTGCTTGGAATGGAACTGGCAGGCCTCACAAGACTTTACCAATTCGATCGCGTCGTTGAGCGCAGTGGGCCAATAGAACCCACTGCGGAACGCTTTCCCGGCAAGGGTCCGTGACGATGTGTGGTACCCGTAGTCTCCACCGTGTATGTCCCCCAGTAGTTCCTTTCCTTGCTCCCCGGAGATGCAGCGCAGAGATACGTGGTTGGGTCGCTTCCGGTAAAGTTCTCCATCCCTGATGCAGTATGCCGTGGCCTGCCGCGCCACACGTTCTGCTTCCTCCTCCTTCTTTGGCAGGGCCCCATGTGTCAGGTAATTCCGGAGCTCTGTGATCCAGCATCCCTCCTGAGGTTCCATCGTCAGGAGCAAGCGTGCTCCTTAGGGCGGTCCGCAGGCCGGGGCTCCTGAGGCTGGTGGCTGAGGGAGCTCCTCTCGAGGCTGAGCCGTGCTTGATAGCGTTGGCTGTGCTGAAGGTTTGAAGAGCCGCTCTTCGAAGACACCGGGCTCCTGCGGCAGCCGCCTGGACGCCCGTCCGGCTATGTCGTCAGCTTCCTGGTTGGTGCCACGGGGCACGTGCTTCAGCTCCAGCCCCCAGAACTGCTTTTCAATCCTGCGGACCTCCGCCAGGTAGGCCTCCATATGCTCGTCCTTCGGCTCGTACACCTTATTGGAGAAGTTGACTAGGAGCTGCGAGTCGCCTTTGACGGTGAGGCACTTCACTCCCAGGGCCGCTGCGGCCTTAAACCCGGCTATCAGTCCCTCATATTCTGCTATGTTGTTGGAGACCTTTTCTCCTTGCTGGAAACAGAGCTGTACTGCATAGTAAAGCTTATCCTGAGTGGGTGATATCAGCACCGCACCAGCCCCCGCGCCGTGCCTGGAGAATGCCCTGTCAAGGTACATGACCCAGCCTTCTGGCGCCTCGCTCCCTGGGGAGAGGGAACGATCCTTGTTGTCCTTGAGGCCTGGCGCCTCTGTCCATTCCGCCACGAAATCCGCCAATGCAGCTCCTTTGATGACCCTAGTTGTGCTGAACTCGAGCTGAAACGCCTGCAACTCTATGTTCCATTCAGTGACCCTTCCGGCTGAGTTAGGGCTCCTGAGCACCCTCTCCAGGGGGTACGATGAGACGACCTTGATCGGGTGAGCTTGGAAGTAGTGACGCAGCTTGCGCGAGGCCACTAGTAGCGCGAGGAGGAGCTTCTGTGGCATCGGGTATCGTGCCCTCGCGTCCCGTAGCACCGTGCTAACGAAGTAGACCGGGTGCTCAACAAGGCTGAGAGCATCTTGGGTCGCGGCGCCCTCGGGAGGTGAGGGCACCTCATAGGACAACGTGACCTCGGGAGGTGGACCATCCGGGCGTGCGGCCTCTCCTGTCTCTGGTGCGTTCTTCGGCAGTTGATCCTCCTCATCTGTGGTTTTGGCTTCCTCGGGCTTTCCTTGTTACCTTTTTGCCTTGCCTCGGGCTGCCGCTGCGGTCCTGACCTGGCGCTCCTCCCTCACCGCCACCAAGGCCGCACTGGCGGAGTAGGGGGTGGCAGCGAGGTAGAGCAGCAGGGGCTCTTGAGGACGCGGAGCCACCATGACTGGGGGACTGGTTAGGTACCTCTTGAGATCCCGAAACGCCTTATCTGCCTCTTCAGTCCATTCAAAGGGCCCCTTCTTCTTCATCAGCTGAAAGAAAGGCAGCGCTCATTCCCCCAATTTGGAGATGAAGCGCCCTAGTGCGGTCACACGCCCAGTGAGCTTCTGCATTTCTCTGAGGGTCTTTGGCGGACTCATGTCCTCGACCGCCTTGACCTTCTCGGGGTTGGCCTCGATGCCGCGGTGAGATAGGAGGAATCCCAAAAGCTTGCCCGAGGGAACGCCAAACACACATTTCTCCGGGTTGAGCCGCAGGTTTACTGCGTCGAGGCTCGCGAAGGTCTCCTCCAGGTCTTGTATCAGGGTCCTGGCCTCTCGAGATTTCACCACAATGTCATCAACATATGCTTCAACATTCTTCCCGAGCTGCGGGCCCAAGGTGATGTGCATCAGCCGCTGAAAAGTTGCCCCTGCGTTACGCAGTCCAAATGGCATGCATGTATAGCAGTATACCCCGCACGGGGTCAAGAAGGCGGTCTTCTCAACGTCTTCTATCGCCATCTTGATCTGGTGATATCCGGAGAAGGCATCCAAAAAGCACAGCAGGTCGCACTCGGCGGTGGAATCGACGATCTGGTCGATGCGAGGGAGCGGGAACGGATCTTGCGGGCATGCCTTGTTGAGGTTGGTGAAGTCGACACACATGCGTTCCTTCCCCCCTTTCTTGGGCACAACGACAGGGTTGGCCAACCAATCTGGGTACCGGACCTCGCAAATGACTCCAGCGGCTTCTAACTTGCGGGTCTCTTGGATGATGAAGGCCTGCTTCTCTGCGGACTGCCTCCTGGCCTTCTGCTTCACGGGGCACACATTTGGGCACACGTTGAGGTGATGCTTGATGACGTCCCTGGGGATCCCTGCCAACTGATCGGGCTCCCAAGCAAACACTTTCTTGTTTGCATGCAGGAACTTGACTAGGGCCTCCTCCTGCTCAGGCCCCAGGTTGGCGCCGATGGTGAAAGTGGCGCTGGAGGACCCGTCCTCGTCGACGGGTATCTGCTTGGTTTCTGCCTTGTCCTGGGTGAACAACTGCTTCTTCTTGGTGGGCGCAGCCCCCTTGGGCTCAGGGGTCCCCGCGTCGGCGGGCTGTGCCGATGACGCCGTCTTGAAGGCGAGCTTGAGTACTTGCAGGGCGTCCCCGGTGTCTCCGTGCACGGTGAGGGTACCGTTGCTCCCGGGCTTCTTCATGAGGTTGTACGCCGGGTGCGTGGCGGCCATGAACTCAGCCAACGCCGGGTAGCCAAGGATGGGGTTGTAAGGGAGGCCGATGGGGTCGATGTCGAAGTCGACCATCTCCGTGCGGAAGTTGTCGTAGGTGCCGAAGGTTACCGGGAGCCGGATTTGTCCCAAGGAATCGGACGACCCGCCCCCGACGCCCGAGCAGGATCGGCTGGGTTGCAGCCGCTCCCGGGGTATGCAGAGGAGGTTGAGGGTCTCGACCAAAAGCACGTTGAGGCCCGCGCCGCCATCGACGAGGGTTCTGGTGACGGCCACCTGGCAGATGGTGGGGGTGCATAACAGGGGGAGCGCGCCCGAGCCGGCCAAGTTAGCGGGGTGGTCCTCCGAGCTGAAGGTCAGACCAACCTCGCGCGCCGCCCGGTCCGGGGGAGCCCCCTGCCGTGCGGAAACGGCGCCGATCTGCCGGGCAAACGGCTTGACGTGGCGGCTCGTGGGTGGCGCCTGCGAGCCGCCCAGGAGGGCCGCAACGACCGGGAGCGTCGACGTCGTGGTGCAGCCGCCCTGTCGCATAGGGAGACGCCGGGGTGGTGCTTGGTGCTCGCCTCCCGTCGGGCCGGTGGCGGTGTTGACGACGGGCGACGGGGAACAGCGAGGACGTCCACCAGCGAGGGCCGCTGGCGTGACGCGAGCTCGACGTGCGCCGTACATGGATGCGGCGGTCGGAGGAGAGCGGAGCGGTGGAAGACAGATTCCGGCGCACCCCTACCTGGCGCACCAAATGTCGGATCACGGGTTCCGGCAGACCCTTAAGGTTCGAACTCTGGGTTGCGCGCGGAGATCGTGCCCTCTACCTCTCCGTCTCGCAAAGAACTAACTACGAGAAGAACAACACAAGAGACACATGGTTTATACTAGTTCGGGCCACCATTGTGGTGTAATACCCTACTCTAGTTTGTGGTGGGTGGATTGCCTCTTGGGATGATGAGGAAGAACAGTACAAGAGAGAACGACCTCGTGAGGGTCTGTTCTTAGCTAGGGGATGAACTGCTGGGGGAGTTCGATCGCCCTTCTTACTCTCTGGGTGTCTTGCTACGTTCTAGCTGGTTTCTCTCCTTGCTCTAGATGCTGAATCAGATGCCTCTACCCTGGGGGTGGCTAGTCCTATTTATAGGCAAAGGCCCTGGGCCTCTTCCCAAATATTGAGCGGGAAGGGCGCCAACAATTGGCCAATTCGAAAGGGAACATCTGGTACACTTATCCTGACTAAAGTTGGTCTTTGCCTGCCAAAGGCCCTGTGGTGACACCGTCCTGGGCTCCATGGTGACCTCCTTCCCACCGTTGGACTGGTCTTGGTCTCGTTGCACCGAAATGGGTGCCTTTGCTTGATCCTCTCGCCTGCGCTTGCCCCCTTTGCACCAAAGAGGAAAGGGAGACGCTGCACGGGCTGGCGCCCGCTTTGCACCCTTGGTCGTCATGGCTTGCGTCATGGGCACCTCGTGAGGTACCCCGCCATGATCTCTCCGCCTCCTCGCGAGCCAGCCTGAGGAGGCCGTGCTTAAGGAAGTGCCGTGTCATCCGCCTCGCGAGGCTTGGCCCCTCGCGAGGGTCTTGAGCCTTGTGTTGATGAGGATGGGCCACGCTGGGCTCCCATTTGAGCCACGCCGCAGGTCGCAGGCAGGCAAGTCTGGGGACCCCCATTCCCAAAACGCCGACAGTATGTGGTACGGTAAGTAAACCGACTCCAAAACCTTTCCAATGGCAATTTTACTCCGTTTTGGAATATTTAAAAATTTCGGAAAATTAAAAGTGGTCCGAAAAGTACACGAGGAGGCGACAAGACTTGGGGGTGCACCCTACCCCCTGGGCGCGCCTCCCTGGCTTGTGGTCACCTCGTGTGCCCTCCGGACTCCATTTTCTTGTAGTACACTCCTTTTGGAAGGTAAAAATCATTATATAATCTCCCGAAGGTTTTGACCACCGTATCATGGCAATATGCCTTGTGTTCGTTTTGAGTTGTTTTCTACCAGAGTTTTCAAGGCCAGGCATCATGTCGTCCCCTCCTCCAACAATGTGGACGATGATGCTTGGTTGATGCAGATGGAACTTAATTAGGAGGGAGGATGCCGAGGGAGTCACGATGGAGGAGGATTGATACGCCCATTTTGCATCATGCTTTTATATCGATATTTATTGCATTATGGGCTGTTACTACACATTATGTCACAATACTTATGCCTATTCTCTCTTATTTTACAAGGTTTACATAAGGAGGGAGAATGCCGGCAGCTGGAATTCCGGGTTGGAAAAGGAGCAAATATTAGAAACCTATTCTACACAACTCCGAAAGTCCTGAAACTCCACGAAAGTCATTTTTGGAAATAGTAAAAAATATTGAGCGGAAGAAGTTCACCAGAGGGGGCCCATCTGGCCACGAGGGTGGGGGCACGCCCTACCCCCCTGGGCGCGCCCCCCTACCTCGTGGGCCCCCTGTTGGCTCTCCGATGGCCATCTTCTGCTATATGAGGTCTTTCGTCGAGGAAAAAATCATAAGCAACCTTTTGGGACGAAACTCCGCCGCAACGAGGCGGAACCTTGGCGGACCAATCTAGGGCTCCGGCAGAGCTGTTCTGCCGGGGACACTTCCCTCCGGGAGGGAGAAATCATCGCCATCGTCATCACCAATGCTCCTCTCATCGGGAGAGGGCAATCTCCATCAACATCTTCACCAGCACCATCTCATCTCAAAACCCTAGTTCATCTCTTGTATCCAATTCTTGTCTCCAAGTCCGGGATTGGTACTAGTAGGTTGCTAGTAGTGTTGATTACTCCTTGTAGTTGATGCTAGTTGGTTTATTTGGTGGAAGATCATATGTTCAGATACTTTATGCATATTAATACCCCTCTGATTATGAACATGAATATGCTTTGTGAGTAGTTACGTTTGTTCCTGAGGACATGGGAGAAGTCTTGCTATTAGTAGTCATGTGAATTTGCTATTCGTTCGATATTTTGATGAGATGTATGTTGTCTAGCCTCTAGTGGTGTTATGTGAACGTCGACTACATAACACTTAACCATTATTTGGGACTATAGGAAGGCATTGGGAAGTAATAAGTAGATGATGGGTTGCTAGAGTGACAGAAGCTTAAACCCTAGTTTATGTGTTGCTTCGTAAGGGGCTGATTTGGATCCATATGTTTCATGCTATGGTTAGGTTTACCTTAATACTTTTGTTGTAGTTGCGGATGCTTGCAATAGAGGTTAATCATAAATGGGATGCTTGTTCAAGTAAGAACAGCACCCAAGCACCGGTCCACCCACATATCAAATTATCAAAGTACCGAACGCGAATCATATGAACGTGATGAAAACTAGCTTGACGATATTCCCATGTGTCCTCGGGAGCGCTTTTCCTTATATAAGAGTTTGTCCAGGCTTGTCCTTTGCTACAAAAATGATTGGGGCACCTTGCTGCACTTTATTTACTTTTGTTACTTGTTGCTTGTTACAAATTATCTTATCACAAAACTATCTGTTACCACTTATTTCAGTACTTGTAGAGAATACCTTGCTGAAAACCGCTTATCATTTCCTTCTGCTCCTCGTTGGGTTCGACACTCTTACTTATCGAAAGGACTATGATAGATCCCCTATACTTGTGGGTCATCAAGACTCTTTTCTGGCGCCGTTGCCGGGGAGTGAAGTGCCTTTGGTAGGTGGAATTTGGTAAGGAAAAATTTATATAGTGTGCTGAAATTTACTGTCACTTGTTATTATGGAAAGTAATCCTCTGAGGGGCTTGTTCGGGGTACCTTCACCCCGACCAGTAGAGAAAATAATTGCTCCTCAACCTACCGAACCTACTGAAAATGAAATTATTCCCTTTGAAGTTCCTTCGGGTATGTTAGAAAAACTGCTTGATAATCCTTTTACAGGAGATGGAACAAAGCATCCTGATGAGCATCTACTCTATGTGGATGAAGTTTGTGGATTATTTAAGCTTGCAGGTATACCCGATGATGTTGTTAATAAGAAGGTCTTCCCTTTATCTTTGAAGGGGGATGCATCGACATGGTATAGGCTATGTGATGATACGTGATCATGGAACTATAAATGAATGAAGTTGGAATTTCATCAGAAGTATTATCCTATGCATCTTGTTCATCGTGATCGCAATTATATATTTAATTTTTGGACTCGCGAAGGAGAAAGCATCGCTCAAGCTTGGGGGAGGCTTAAATCAATGTTATATTCATGCCCCAATCATGAGCTCTCAAGAGAAATAATTCTTCAAAACTTTTATGCTCGGCTTTCTGAAAACAATCGCATCATGCTCGATACTTCTTGTGTTGGCTCTTTTATGATGAAGACTATTGAATTCAAATGGAATTTATTGGATATAATTAAACGCAACTTTGAAGATTGGGATCTCGATGAAGGTAAGGAGTCAGGTATGACACCTAAGTTTGATTGTGTTAAGTCTTTTATGGATACCGATGCTTTCCGTAAATTTAGCACTAAATATGGACTTGACTCTGAGATAGTAGCTTCTTTCTGTGAATCTTTTGCTACTTATGTTGATCTCCCTAAGGAGAAGTGGTTTAAATATCATCCTCCCATAGAAGTAAAAGTAGCTGCACCTTTTAAAGTTGAAGAAAAGACTGTCACTTATAACGATCCTATTGTTCCTACTTCTTATGTTGAGAAACCACCTTTCCCTGTTAGAATAAAGGATCATGCTAAAGCTTCGACTGTGGTTCGTAAAAGCAATATTAGAACTTATACACCTTCTGAGAAAGTCAAAGTTGAACCTAATATTGCTATTGTTAAAGATCTCTTGTCTGATAATATTGATGGGCATGCTATTCATTTCTGCAGTGAAACTGCTAGAATTGCCAAACCTGGTGCAAAAGATAAACATAGACATGTGGTAGGCATGCCTGTTATTTCTGTTAAAATAGGAGATCATTGTTATCATGGCTTATGTGATATGGGTGCCAGTGCTAGTGTTATACCGCATACTTTATACGAAGAAATTAAGCATGAAATTGCACCTGCTGAGTTAGAAGGAATTGATGTTACAATTAAACTTGCCAATAGAGATACTATTTCACCAATGGGAATTGTTAGAGATGTTGAAGTCTTGTGTGGGAAAACTAAATATCCTACTGATTTTCTTGTTCTTGGTTCCCCACAAGATAGTTTTTGTCCCACTATATTTGGTAGACCCTTCTTGTACACTGTTAATGCTAAGATAGACTGCGAAAAGAATGTTGTTACTATTGGTTTGGGTGATATGTCTCATGAGTTTAATTTCTCTAAATTTAGTAGAAAATACCGTGAAGAAGAATTTCCTAGTAAGGATGAAATTATTGGTCTTGCTTCTATTGCCGTACCTCCTAGCGATCCTTTAGAACAATATTTGCTAGACCATGAAAATGATATGTTTATGAATGAAAGAAGGGAAATAGATGAAGTATTATTTAAAAAGGAACCTATTCTGAAACACAATTTGCCTATTGAAATCCTAGGGGATCCTCCTCCACCCAGGGTGATCCCGTGTTTGAGCTTAAATCATTGCCTGATAATCTTAAATATGCTTATCTTGATGAAAAGAAGATATATCCTGTTATTATTAGTGCTAACATTTCAGAGCATGAAGAAGAGAGATTATTGAAAACTCTGAAGAAGCACTGTGCTGCTATTGGATATACTCTTGATGATCTTAAGGGCATTAGTCCCACTCTATGCCAACATAAAATAAATTCAGAAGAAGATGCCAAACCAGTCCATGATCATCAACGAAGGCTTAATCCTAAGATGAAAGAAGTGGTAAGAAAAGAAATACTAAAGCTTCTGGAGGTAGGTATAATTTATCCCGTTGCTGATAGTCAGTGGGTAAGTCCTGTCCATTGTGTCCCTAAGAAGGGAGGTGTTACTGTTGTTCCTAATGATAAAGATGAATTGATTCCAAAAAGAATTATTACAGGTTATAGGATGGTAATTGATTTCCGTAAATTAAATAAGGCTACTAAAAAGGATCATTACCCCTTACCTTCTATCGATCAAATGCTAGAAAGATTATGCAAACATACACACTATTGCTTTCTAGATGGTTATTCTGGTTTCTCTCAAATACCTATGTCAGCTAAAGATCAATCAAAGACCACTTTTACTTGCCCTTTTGGTACTTTTGCTTATATACTTATGCCTTTTGGTTTATGTAATGCACCTGCTACCTTTCAAAGATGTATGATGGCTATATTCTCTGACTTTTGTGAAAAGATTTGTGAGGTTTTCATGGACGACTTTTCCGTCTATAGATCCTCTTTTGATGATTGTTTGGGCAACCTTGATCGAGTTTTGCAGAGATGTGAAGAAACTAATCTTGTCTTGAATTGGGAAAAGTGCCACTTTATGGTTAATGAAGGTATTGTATTGGGGCATAAAGTTTCTGAAAGAGGTATTGAAGTTGATAAAGCCAAGGTTGATGCTATTGAAAAGATGCCATGTCCCAAGGACATCAAAGGTATAAGAAGTTTCCTTGGTCACGCCGGATTTTACAGGAGGTTCATTAAGGACTTCTCAAAAATTTCTCGGCCTCTGACTAATTTATTACAAAAAGATATACCATTTGTCTTTGATGATGATTGTGTAGAAGCATTTGAAATACTTAAGAAAGCATTGATCTCTGCACCTATTGTTCAGCCACCTGATTGGAATTTACCCTTTGAAATTATGTGTGATGCTAGTGATTATGCTGTAGGTGCTGTTCTAGGGCAAAGAGTTGATAAGAAATTAAATGTTATCCATTATGCTAGTAAGACTCTAGACAATGCTCAAAGAAATTATGCTACTACTGAAAAAGAACTCTTAGCAGTTGTATTTGCTTGTGATAAGTTTAGACCTTATATTGTTGATTCTAAAGTAACTATTCACACTGATCATGCTGCTATTAAATATCTCATGGAAAAGAAAGATGCTAAACCTAGACTTATTAGATGGGTTCTCTTGCTACAAGAATTTGATTTGCACATTGTTGATAGAAAGGGAGCTGAGAACCCCGTTGCAGACAACTTGTCTAGGTTAGAAAATGTTCTTGATGACCCACTACCTATTGATGATAGTTTTCCTGATGAGCAATTAAATGTCATAAATACTTTTCGTAGTACTCCATGGTATGCTGATTATGCCAATTATATTGTTGCTAAATTTATACCACCTAGTTTCACATATCAGCAAAAGAAAAAGTTTTTCTATGATTTGAGACATTACTTTTGGGATGACCCACATCTCTATAAAGAAGGAGTAGATGGTGTTATTAGACGTTGTGTACCTGAGCATGAACAGGAACATATCCTACGCAAGTGCCACTCCGAAGCTTATGGAGGACACCACGCGGGAGATAGAACTGCGCATAAGGTAGTGCAATCCGGTTTTTATTGGCCTACTCTCTTCAAGGATGCTCACAAGTTTGTCTTGTGATGTGATGAATGCCAAAGAATTGGTAATATTAGTAGACGTCAAGAAATGCCTATGAATTATTCACTTGTTATTGAACCATTTGATGTTTGGGGCTTTGATTATATGGGACCCTTTCCAGCCTCTAATGGATATACACATATTTTAGTTGCTGTTGATTACGTTACTAAGTGGGTAGAAGCTATTCCAACTAGTATTGCTGATCATAACACTTCTATTAAGATGCTTAAAGAAGTTATTTTTCCGAGGTTTGGAGTCCCTAGATATTTAATGACTGATGGTGGTTCACATTTTATTCATGGTGCTTTCCGTAAAATGCTTGCTAAATATGATGTTAATCATAGAATCACATCTCCTTATCACCCACAGTCTAGTGGTCAAGTAGAATTGAGTAATAGAGAGCTCAAATTAATTTTGCAAAAGACTGTCAATAGGTCTAGAAAGAATTGGCCCAAGAAACTTGATGATGCATTATGGGCCTATAGAACCGCATATAAAAATCCTATGGGTATGTCTCCGTATAAAATGGTTTATGGAAAAGCATGTCATTTACCTCTCGAACTAGAACATAAGGCATATTGGGCTATTAAAGAGCTCAACTATGATTTCAAACTTGCCGGTGAAAAGAGGTTATTTGATATTAGCTCACTTGATGAATGGAGAACCCAAGCTTATGAAAATGCCAGGTTGTTTAAAGAAAAAGTTAAAAGATGGCAGGACAAAAGGATACAAAAGCGTAAGTTTAGTGTAGGTGATTATGTATTGTTATACAACTTTCGTTTAAGATTTTTTGCAGGAAAACTTCTCTCTAAATGGGAAGCCCTTACATTATCGAGGAGGTCTATTGTTCCGGTGCCATAAAAATCAACAACTTCGATGGCACAAATCCGAAGGTGGTGAACGGTCAAAGAATTAAACATTATATCTTAGGTAATCCTATAAATGTTGAAACCAATGTTATTGAAACCGTAACCCCGGAGGAATACATAAGGGACACTTTCCAGAATGTTTCAGACTCGGAAAAGGAATAGGTATGTGGTACGGTAAGTAAACCGACTCCAAAACAGTTTTTAAGGCAATATTTCTCTGTTCTGGAATATTTAGAAAAATAGAAAAATAAGAAGCAGTCCGGGAAGGACACGAGGGCCCCACGAGGGTGGAGGGCGCGCCCCCTACCTCGTGGGCACCTCGTGTGCCTTCCAGACTCCGTTTTCTTGCACGATACGTATTTTGGTCGGTAAAAATTCATTATATAATCTCCCGAAGGTTTTGACTCCTGTATCACGTAATTATCCTCTGTTCTTGTTTCGAGCTATTTTTCTGACAGATCTAGATTATCATGACGTCCCCAAGTGCCTCCAATGACATGTTCTCCGAGAAGGCCATCAACCCTTACCTCGCGGAGGTGCTGCGACACCCTCAAACCATTGAGTTGCGTGATGGGTTGCTGCACATCCGCGATGAAGAGGGACCCAAGGGGGCTGGAAGCGTGGAGACGAGGCTCAAAGCAGTGGAGCAACAAGTTTTCAAGTGTCAGGGGATGGTGGAACATGGACTCAACTCCAACCACATGATGATCGCGGAGTTCACTAGCAACCACAAGTTGGATGCCGACAACATCGGGGAGGCCATCTTCAAGCTTCATGAGAAGATTGAGCACCTTCAAGCCCAAATCTATGACCTGCAAAACCAAAACTGTGAGTATGAATATAGATTCAAAAGGATGAGTTTGGCTGCAGATTTGAGGATCCCGGAGACTCGATCATCCTTTTATGATGGTGAGACTATGCCTTGGAAGATGGACGACAAGCCCGCATCATCGACAACACCTCCACCCTCTTCACCAACAAAGAAGGAGACATAATCACATGGGTATGGGCAATCCCCTTGGCAACTGCCAAGCTTGGGGGAGGTGCCCCGGTATCGTATGACCATCACACTCCTATCTTTCCCGTTTTTCTTAGTTCGATCCTATTAGTAGTATCTTGATCTAGTAGAATAAAGTTTATGGCATGATCTAGTTTTGAGTTTTGCTTTATGATGTCTCTATGTAATCAAGTCCGTGAGCTATATATAATAAAGATTAGTGTTGAGTCAAGGGCTTGATTATTTTGCTATGATCTTGAGTGAATAAAAGAAAAGAAGAAAAAGAATAAAAAGAAACAAATAGTTCATATTGATCTTATTGAGAGTAATGATTTCACATAGAAAGAGTATGATGATTAAAAGTTGTTGGGAGTTGGCAGACATAGCTTTGGTTATCGTTGCAATTAATAGGAAGTAATAAGTAAAGAGAGGTCTCACATATAAATATATTATCATTGACATCTTTTATGATTGGGAGCACTCATTAAAATATGACATGCTAAAGGGTTGGACAAGGAAGACAACGTAATGGGTTATGTTTTCTTATATCTGAGATAAAGTATGTGGTCATGGATCATCCAACATGTTGAGCTTGCCTTTCCCCCTCATGCTAACCAAATTCTTAGCACCAAGTAGAGATACTACTTGTGCTTCCAAAAACCCTTAAACCAGTTTTGCCATGAGAGTGCACTATACCTACCTATGGATTGAGTAAGATCCTTCAAGTAAGTTGTCATCGGTGCAAAGCAATAAAAATTGCTCTCTAAATATGTATGATTGATTGGTGTGGAGGAAATAAGCTTTATACAATCTTGTGATGTGGAAGAAATAAAAGCGACGGACTGCATAATAAAGGTTCATATCACAAGGGGCAATACAAAGTGACGTTCTTTCGCATTAAGATTTTGTGCATCCAACCATAAAAGCGCATGGCAACCTCTGCTTCCCTCTGCGAAGGTCCTATCTTTTATTATTATCTTCTACCTTATGCAAGAGTCATGGTGATCTTCATCTTTCCTTTTTTATTTTATCCTTGGGCAAGCACAGTATGTCAGAAAGATCCTATTAGATATATCTAATTGGATGTAGGGGGGCATGAGTTATTATTGTTGACATTTCCATTCAGGTAAAAGGTTGGGAGGCGAAACTATAAGCCCCTATCTTTCTCTGTGTCCGATTAAAACTTCTTAACCACAAGTATCGTGTGAGTGTTAGCAATTATGAAAGACTGAATGATAGTTGAGTATGTGGACTTGCTATTAAGCTCTGACATAGACTCTTTTTGATGTTATGATAAATTGTAATTGCTTCAATGACTGAGATTATAGTTTGTTGGTTCTCAATAAAGTTTATGATTCGTACCCTTGCATTGTGAATAGATTATTACTTGAGCATAAGAAATCATATGACAATATCTATATATGTTGCTGTTATGAGAATAATCATGATGCCTTCATGTCACAATACTTATGCCTATTCTCTCTTATTTTACAAGGTTTACATAAGGAGGGAGAATGCCGGTAGCTGGAATTCTAGGCTAGAAAAGGAGCAAATATTAGAAACCTATTCTACACAACTCCAAAAGTCCTGAAACTCCACGAAAGTCATTTTTGGAAATAATAAAAAATATTGAGCAGAAGAAGTTCACCAGAGGGGGGCCCACCTGGCCACGAGGGTGGGGGGCACGCCCTACCCCCCTTGGCGCGCCCCTACCTTGTGGGCCCCCTGCTGGCTCTCTGATGGACATCTTCTGCTATATGAGGTCTTTCGTTGAGGAAAAAATCATAAGCAACCTTTCGGGATGAAACTCCACCGCCACGAGGCGGAACCTTGGCGGAACCAATCTAGGGCTCCGGCAGAGCTGTTCTGCCGGGGACACTTCCCTCCGGGAGGGGGAAATCATCGCCATCGCCATCACCAACGCTCCTCTCATCGGGAGAGGGTAATCTCCATCAACATCTTCACCAGCACCATCTCATCTCAAAACCCTAGTTCATCTCTTGTATCCAATTCTTGTCTCCAAGTCCAGGATTGGTACTAGTAGGTTGCTAGTAGTGTTGATTACTCCTTGTAGTTGATGCTAGTTGGTTTATTTGGTGGAAGATCATATGTTCAGATCCTTTATGCATATTAATACGCCTCTGATTATGAACATGAATATGCTTTGTGAGTAGTTACGTTTGTTCCTGAGGACATGGGAGAAGTCTTGCTATTAGGAGTCATGTGGATTTGGTATTCGTTCGATATTTGAATGAGATGTATGTTGTCTAGCCTCTAGTGGTGTTATGTGAACGTCGACTACATAACACTTCACCATTATTTGGGCCTAGAGGAAGGCATTGGGAAGTAATAAGTAGATGATGGGTTGCTAGAGTGACAGAAGCTTAAACCCTAGTTTATGCGTTACTTCGTAAGGGGCTGATTTGGATCCATATGTTTCATGCTATGGTTAGGTTTACCTTAATACTTTTGTTGTAGTTGCGGATGCTTGCAATAGAGGTTAATCATAAGTGGGATGCTTGTTCAAGTAAGAACAGCACCCAAGCACCGGTCCACCCACATATCAAATTATCAAAGTACCGAACGCGAATCATATGAACGTGGTGAAAACTAGCTTGACGATATTCCCATGTGTCCTCGGGAGCGCTTTTCCTTATATAAGATTTTGTCCAGGCTTGTCCTTTGCTACAAAAAGGATTGGGCCACCTTGCTGCACTTTATTTACTTTTGTTACTTGTTGCTCGTTACAAATTATCTTATCACAAAACTATCTGTTACCACTTATTTCAGTACTTGTAGAGAATACCTTGCTGAAAACCGCTTATCATTTCCTTCTGCTCCTTGTTGGGTTCGACACTCTTACTTATCGAAAGGACTACGATAGATCCCCTATACTTGTGGGCCATCAAGGATGAAGGAGATTCGTTTGAGATTCAGCCTCCAGCTCCGGAAAGAGGTACTCTGGCGGGCATCTTCACCATTCCAAATCCCCATCAAGCAATAGGGACTACAAGAAACCATGAAGGCCAAGAGGTTTGAGAAGGGCTTCCCCCTAGGAGGCCCTTACACAGGCTACATCGGAACAACTTTCATAATTTGGTTCATAATTACGGAATGGAGAACACCCCTCGTGCACATATACCCTCCAACTGGGACATATCCTGTCCAAGTGAGAGAAATGCAGGAAAAAGGTTCTTGGTGGCCTAAAAATAAGCATCTTTTGGAGGAAATCCAGAAGAATGCAAATATGCTCCAACGTGTGCTCCAAGAATTGCAAGTCCCGAGAGGTGCCTTAATGAAGCTGACGGATATGAGTACAACACCATCATCACCACCTCCGAAGAAAGAGATCTAAATACATGGAGGGCACTCCCTTGGCAACTGCCAAGCTTAGGGGAGGTGTCCCGGTATCGTATCACCATCACATCTTTACCTTTATTGTTTTTATTAGTTTGATCCTTTTGGTTATATCTCGTTTTAGTAGAATAAAGTTTTAGTATGATCTAGTTTTTGAGATTTGGTTTATGTTCCCTCTATGTAATCGAGTCCGAGAGTTATATAATAAAGATTAGTTATGAGTTGAGTGCTTTTCTTTCTTGCTATGATCTTGTGAAAAAGAAAAAGAATGAAATAAGTAAAATTATTATATAACGATCTTATGGAGAGTGATGACTTCACACATAAGAAGTATGATGAATAAAATTTGTTGGGAGTTGACAAACATAGTTTCTGTCATTGTTGCAATTAGTAGGAAGTAATAAAGAAAGAGAGGTTTCCCATATAAATATACTATCTTGGACATCTTTTGTGATTGTGAGCACTCATTAAAATATTATATGCTAAAAGGTTGATGTTGGACAAGGAAGACAACATTTTGTTTCCTTATATTTGAATAGAATTTATATTGTCATGGATCCTCCAACATGTTGAGCCTGCTTTCCCTCCAATGCTAGCCAAATCCTTTGCACCAAGTAGAGATACTAATTGTGCATCCAAACATGCCTTAACCCAGTTTTGCCATGAGAGTTCCCCATACCTACCTATGGATTGAGTAAGATCCTTTACGTAAGTTGTCATCGGTGCAAGCAATAAAAATTGCTCTCTGAATATGTATGATCTTTTAGTGTGAGGAAAATAAGCTTTATACGAACTTGTGATATACAAGAAATAAAAGCGTCATACTGCATAATAAAGTTCTTTATCACAAGCGGAAATATAAAGTGACATTTTTTTGCATTAAGATTTTGTGCATCCAACCATAAAAGCGCATAAAAACCTCTGCTTCCCTCTGTGAAAGGCCTATCTTTTACCTTTACCTTCTACCCTTATACAAGAGTCATGGTGATCTTCACCTTTCCTTTTTACACCTTTTCTTTTTGGTAAGCACTATGTGTTGGAGAAAGATCCCTATATATATATTCACTCAGATGGTTATCATAAAGTATTATTGTTGACATTACCCTTGAGGTAAAAGGTTGGGAGGCGAAATTATAAGCCCCTATCTTTCTTTGTGTCTGGTTGAGGCTTTGAACTCATAAGTATCGCGTGAGTGTTAGAAATTGTGAAAGACTAAAAGATAGTTGAGTATGTCAACTTAATGAAAAGCTCTTACATTGACTCTTTTCGATATTATGATAAATTGCAATTGTTTCAATGACTGGGATCATAGTTTTTTAGTTTCAATGAAGTTTCTAATTCATAATTTACATTGTGAACGAATTGTTACTTTAACATAATAAAAAAATATATGACAATATATGTTGCCATCCTAAAGATGATTGATACGTCTCCAACGTATCTATAATTTTTGATTGCTCCATGCTATATTATCTACTGTTTTGGACTATATTGGGCTTTATTTCCCACTTTTATATTATTTTTGGGACTAACCTATTAACTGGAGGCCCAGCCCAGAATTGTTGTTTTTTTTGCCTATTTCAGAGTTTCGAAGAAACAAAATATCAAACGGAGTCCAAACGGAATGAAACCTTCGGGAACATGTTTTTCTCACCGAATATGATCCAGGAGACTTGGACCCTACGTCAAGAAAGAAAGGAGGTGGGCACGAGGTAGGGGGGCGCCCACCGCCCAGGGCATGCCCTCCACCCTCATGGGCCCCACCTTGCTCCACTGACGTACTTCTTCCTCCTATATATACCTACGTACCCCCAAACGATCAGATACGGAGCCAATAACCTAATTCACTGCCGCAACCTTCTGTACCCACGAGATCACATCTTGGGGCCTGTTCCAGAGCTCCGCCGGAGGGGGCATACACCATGGAGGGATTCTACATCATCACCATAGCCCCTCCGATGAAGTGTGAGTAGTTTACCTCAGACCTTCGGGTCCATAGTTAGTAGCTAGATGGCTTCTTCTCTCTTATAATGTTCTCCCCCTCTCTCGTGGAGATCTATTCGATGTAATCTTCTTGTTGCGGTGTGTTTGTTGAGACTGATGAATTGTGGGTTTATGATCAAGATTATCTATGAACAATATTTGAATCTTCTCTGAATTCTTTTATGTATGATTGGTTATCTTTGCAAGTCTCTTCGAATTATCAGTTTGGTTTGGCCTACTAGATTGGTTTTTCTTGCAATGGGAGAAGTGCTTAGCTTTGGGTTCAATCTTGCGGTGTCCTTTCCCAGTGACAGTAGGGGCAGCAAGGCACGTATTGTATTGTTGCCATCAAGGATAACAAGATGGTTTTTTTATCATATTGCATGAATTTATCCCTCTACATCATGTCATCTTCCTTAAGGCGTTACTCTGTTTTCTTGAACTTAATACTCTAGATGCATGCTGGATAGCAGTCGATGAGTGGAGTAATAGTAGTAGATGCAAGAAGGAGTCGGTCTACTTGTCTCGGACGTGATGCCTATATACATGATCATACCTAGATATTCTCATAACTATGCTCAATTCTGTCAATTGCTCAACAGTAATTTGTTCACCCACCGTAGAATACTTATGCTCTTGAGAGAAGCCATCATATTAATCTTCCATCACTTTAATATTGCTTTGCTTTTTTTACTTTGCCTTTTATTTTACCTTGCATCTTTATACCAAAAATACCAAAAATATTATCTATCATCTCTATCAGATCTCACTCTCGTAAGTGACCGTGAAGGGATTGACAACCCCTATTCGCGTTGGTTGCGAGGAGTTATTTGCTTTGTGTAGGTACGAGGGACTCACGCATAGCCTCCTACTGGATTGATACATTGGTTCTAAAAAACTGAGGGAAATACTTACGCTACTTTGCTACATCATCCTTTCCTCTTCGAGGAAATCCAACGCAATGCTCAAGAGGTAGCAATGATCATGATGCCCGCATGTTCGTATTATTATACCAACACATCTATCTCTAAACATGTGGACATATTTATCGATATCGGCTTTCGCTTGAGGACAAGCGAGGTCTGAGCTTGGGGGAGTTGATATGTCCATTTTGCATCATGCTTTTATATTGATATTTATCGCATTATGGGTCGTTATTACACATTATGGTGCAATACTTATGCCTTCTCTCTCTCTCTCTCTTATTTTACAAGGTTTACACAAAGATGGAGAATGCCAGCAGCTAGAATTCTGGATCGGAAAGGAGCAAATATGAGAGACCTATTCTGCACAACTCCAAAAGTCCTGAAAATTTACGGAGAATTATTTTGGAATATATAAAAATATTGGGTGAAGAACCAGAGGGGACCCACCAGGAGGCCACAAGCCTCGGGGGCGCGCCCTACCCCCTAGGCGCGCCCCTAGGGCTTGTGGGCCCCCTGTCTTCTGCTATATGGAGGGTTTTGACCTAGAAAAAAATCATGAGAAAGCTCTCGGGACGAAGCGCCGCCATCTCGAGGCGGAACCTGGGCAGAAGCAATCTAGGGCTCCGGTGGAGATGTTCTGCCGGGGAAACTTCCCTCCCGGAGAGGGAAATCAAAGCCATCGTCATCACCAACGATCCTCTCATCGAGAGGGTGTCAATCTCCATCAACATCTTCACCATCACCATCTCCTATCAAACCCTAGCTCATCTCTTGTATCCGATCTTTGTCTCAAAACCTCATATTTGTACGAGTGGGTTGCTAGTAGTGTTGATTACTCCTTGTAGTTGATGCTAGTTGGTTTATTCGGTGGAAGATCATACGTTCAGATCCTTAATGATATTTATTACCCCTCTGATTATGAACATGAATATGCTTTGTGAGTAGTTACGTTTGTTCCTGAGAAGTCTTGTTATAAGTAATCATGTGAATTTGGTATTTGTTTGATATTTTGATGAGATGTATGTTGTCTCTCCTCTAGTGGTGTTATGTGAACGTCGACTACATGACACTTCACCATGATTTGGGCCTAGGGGAAGACATTGGGAAGTAATAAGTAGATGATGGGTTGCTAGAGTGACAGAAGCTTAAAACCTAGTTTATGCATTGCTTCATAAGGGGCTGATTTGGATCCATATGTTTCATGCTATGGTTAGATTTATCTTAATTCTTCTTTCGTAGTTGCGGATGCTTGCAAGAGGGGTTAATCATAAGTGGGAGGCTTGTCCAAGTAAGGACAACACCCAAGCACCGGTCCACCCACATATCAAATTATCAAAGTAACGAACGCGAATCATATGAGCGTGATGAAAACTAACTTGACAGTAATTCCCATGTGTCCTCGGGAGCGCTTTGCTTTATATAAGAGTTCATCCAGGCTTGTCTTTTGCTACAAAAAGGATTGGGCCACATTGCTGCACCTTATTTACACTTGTTACTTGTTACCCATTACGAATTATCGTATCACACAAGTATCTGTTACCCGTTTGACACTCTTACTTATTGAAAGGACTGCGATAGGTCCCCTATACTTGTGGGTTATCACGGTGGTGCCTTGGCGGTAATCCTTGCCCTTGGCGGACCCGACAAGCTTGCCGGGGAAGTCTTGGAATTGTCCCTGGGGCGTCCTCGACCCGGCCAGGCTCTCCTGCCCAGCAAGGGAGGCCTTCCCAAGGTGATGCTTTGTTGTCTTGTTTGTCTTGGTCTTCTTGATCCGCTCCTTGATCTCACAAGGAGTGCTTCCTCTAGTTTGGTCTTGCTTTGTATGTTGGTGCCGAACTAAGTCCGGGCAACAAACGTGAATGTTTGTTGCACCGACAGGAGCCCTCGGGCCTGGCCCATACTTGCCGCCTGGCATCGTTGGGGTAGGCCCCACTACTAGGGAAAACCTTATACACAGAGTCTTACCAGTAGCGCGGTATAAAATAAGGCGCTGCTGCTACTTAGCAGTAGCGCGCGTCGACAGAACGCGCTATTGACATATACATACACTACACACTTTCGTGATGATACGTGTTTGTCACAGTAGGTCGCGTTTTTTGTCATGCATGTACATCCATGACAAATTTATGATAGAATCAAGATAGTCATACCTATGCTGTCGTAGAAGTGTTCCATGACATTACCAAAATTATCATCACGGAAGTGTCTACTTCCATGATGATAAATCGCGCGTCATAGAAGTGCTTTCGTCAAGGGTGACCGACACGTGCCATCCACCGTAACGGGACTCCGTTAAGCTATCGGGTCCGGTTTTGGTTCCGATAACCCGTTAACAGCCCGGACCAATGGGAAATTTCCACGTGTAAAATTCTGATTGGCCAGAGGAAACACGTGTCAGCTCGTCAGTGGGTTAGATAGGCGCCTATGATATGTCGACACGTGCGACGACCCACCACTGGCCCATTTAGTTTACAAAGGCCGGACCGTTTGACTTGGTCAAAAGATAGCGGGCTGGCCCATGAAAAGCATATTAACGGTCTCTTCGCAAATAGCCCATTTTATGGCCCGGTAACTCACGGCCCGTCAGGGCCTGCACGAAATTGGCCCAACAACGTCATGTGGGCCGTCAAATATAACACCAGCCCATTTCACTTTCGGCCCATGTATGGCCCACGACGTCTTTCGGCCCATATGAGGCCTTCGTATCTTTAGGCCGTTTAGAGGCCCACGATGACTCTAGCCCACAATGAATAGTAAATTTCTTTGTACCCATTAACGATCGATGATTCACATGGGCCGTTTCCAGCCCGTGTTAGCTTTCGGCCTATTGACGACCCATACGTTCTTGGGCTCCTTCCCGGCCCTCGATTACTTCCGTCCCGTTACTGTCCTATTCCCCTAATGGGCCAAACTCGGCCCGTGGCAAGAGTCGGCCCGTTTCTAGCCTATTAACCCGTTGCACTGTTTCCAGCCTGTCCTGTATTCTGGCCCATTAACGGCCCGTTATGCCTGTGACAGAATTAAGCCTTTGCTGTCCTCTAGCCTGTTAACGGCCCGTTACCGTGTCGGGCCGATACCAATTACGCCTGTTTACGGCCCATGTAGACCCATTTATCCGACGGCCCGAGGCCCATCGATTCTACGGCCGTGTTGGAGGCCCATTTAAAGACGGCCCGTAGGAGGCCCATGGATCCTACGGCCCGTAGCAGGGTCAAGGCTACCATGGTCCGTATATGGCCCATGGTTGTTGCGGCCACTAGCAAACCAAGGAAAAAGAAGACTAGGAAATAAATAAGACCAAAACTAACGCTAGGCTATTAAGGCGATTGCACAGATTACATCCACTGGGCATCAAAGATCGCCACCAGTGCAAATATAGGGAACACCCTACACTATACAAAAATGGCTTGCTATTTTCTTCAGCCGGTGGTTGGGCATTAAGAATAAATTTTATATCGCAACATAACAAATTAGAACTATAAAACAAAAGGAAGGTTGGCATAAGAGTTAACAGTCTGTTAGATAAATGCACCACCAGAAGTTCAGAAGCTCAATTCATTTGACCCGACTGTTACGTTTTGATGCTGTATTGTCTGATGGAGCACCATAACCTTCGCCTTCATTTCTCCTAGGCTCTTGAACAACATAGAAAATGTCTGATAGTCTGGTTTCAAAACCATGCATATCTTGACGACATCGAACAATGTCTGTCCTTGTTTCACAAAGGGTCTCTGTTAAGGAACGGACTTGTGTCTGGAGCGCAGATATAACATTGTTTTGAGCTTGCATATCTTGATCATGAGGCAGTTTGGACGAGATTTCCTTAACAACCAACCCAGTATTACGCAGGAACGTGCTTTTGGCACTGTTAGTGGACAGGTACTGACCCACTGCAGCAAGAGCTGACATTGCAGTTATAGTTGCCTCGCCACCTTCAGAAGGTGGCGGTTCCACCATTTTTCCATAGCTTCCTGAAAAGTTGAGTTTTTACATTAGTAGTACCAGAACAGAAGATATTAAGGAGGCAGCAAAACCAAACAAAATAGCTTTGGTCTATATACAGAACTTATTCTGGTGAACCCATGTAAAATATTAGTTGTATTTTATTGCAAAGTACATAATAAAACCAGGTTCCAAACATATGACCATGTACCATGGCTAATGTATTGTCTATTTCTTCACATTGTATTGACAGCTAAGGATAAAGAGACAAAGTTTATAATACGGTAAGCATAGTATGACATCATTCATATCACAAAACAACTGAGAACAGACAAACATGAATTGTAACGTTGTGTGGGCAAGTCCAGCATGGAACTAGATTACAGGTCAATATCAAAGGAACATCACTCTTTTAAACCTTGTAAGGTGCAATGATACGCTAAGACAATTGTTTATAAAATTGAAAAGAGTAATAGACATTGGCTGCAAACCATGCAGTTCAAGGCACAAGTTAGAGTAAGTAGTAGTTAAGAGGCATGAGGATTAAGGACTTACAACAGCGGCTTTTACTGGTGTAGTCATGCCCTTCGTCTTGCTGGTGTGACAGTCCTTGGAGATTTCCACAACATTTGGTTCAGGTACTTTTTGGTCCTTGCGGGCTTTCCTCTGCATTTGGAACAAGTCAATATAGATCTGATAATATGGTACAACGAAAAGAGTGAAACGACAGCTAATTACAAGAGCCTCGCAGTGTGCAATATAGCTATGAGATCCTGTCGTCTGTTGGAATTTCACTTTCGCACTGTTGGCCTTGTTCTTTGAACAATTCACCTACAAGAAGATAGAGTTGTGTGGCACATGCGTAAATAGGACTTCAAGATGTGATCTGATCACATATATATATATAATGTACCTGATACTTTGAATCAAACCAGTGTTTAACGAGGCCTCTCCAGTCTTCATTCGATATATTTTCCACTGGAGATGTTTGGGCAAGTCCACTGTTAGCCTTGCCTTCAAAGTGAGTTTTCCTCAAGTTATATCGATACTGTCGCAGAGCAGACTTGAAAACATGGGTGCAAGCTTGTCCGGTTGCATCATCTTGGCTATCTAACTCGAACCTCATCTGTTGAAAATTATGTGAGTCTCATTATCATCAACCTAGAAAGTATTGGACAGAGCAAGACGATATTACTAGTTTCCATACATAACCATACTTATAGCTAAATGGTCGAGGAAGGTGTTGAACTGGGTTTCGTCTTTGTCATTCCTATACTGAATCCATGTTGGGAGGATACGTACATGACACCTAACGACAACCGCTGCCTCTGATACTAACTTGGCTGACTCTGTAGCATCACGTGGCCTTTTTAAACCTGCCTCAAAATGGGTCTCCATTCTTCCTCCTCTAGATTTAGTTAACCTATCAAGCATTATCCCTGATGTTTGTTTCCTCTTGCGCCTAGGTTCTAGTCCAACAATGAAAATAGGAAGTGTTAGTGTACATCAAACTGTGAGACTACATATAAAGAAGCATGCAACTGTAACTTGACTCCAGCAACTACCTTCTTGCTGTTGAAGCTCACAAAGTTCATCTGATCTTGCCAACTCATCTTGCGTCAAGAGTGCTTCGGAAGTAGTGTCAGGTGGCAAGGGAGCTTGGGAAAGTGCTGCTAGCTGAGTTGACCAACGAGTAAATCATGCAGCTGGTGGTACTGTGGAAGGTGTTGCAACAACTAGGGCTGTCTCTGCTTGTTTGGTGGCAGCTATTTGTTTCTGTTTGGCTTGTTCTGCAACTCGTGTAGCACGGGATACCCTATCGGTACAATTTTCCGCTGGACTTTGACCTTCTATACTCCAGTGTGGTGTGGTGGATTGCCTCTCGAGCTGAGGATGAATAGTTACAGTGGAAGAATAGCCTCCTGAGGAGAGGTGTTCTTGTGCTTGGTGAGTGTGAGGATTGGATGGATCTAGTCCAAGATCAGTCCCCTCTCTACTGGGGTGGCTAGTCCTATTTAAAGAGGCCCTGGTCCTCTCCCCAAATATTGAGCGGGAAGGGAGCCAACAATGGCCAAATTCAAAGGGAGACAACAAGTACGAGTTATCCTGACTAAAAGTGGTCTTCGCCTGCCAAAGGCTCTGGTGGTGACACCGTCTTGGGCTCCACTGTGACCTCCGTCCTGTCGTCTTGCTGGTCTTGGTCTCGTTGCACTAATATGGAAACCTTTTCCTGATGCCTCAGGACTCCTCGCCCGCGCTTGCCCCTTTAGCACCAAAGTGGAATTGAGGACACTGCGCGCGCTGGCGCCCGCCTGGCTCCAGTCGTCATGGCTTGCATCACAGGAACCTCGCGAGGTGTCCCTTGACTTGATCTCTCCGCCCCTCGCGAGCCAGCCTGGTGAGGTCGCTCCTGAGGAGGTCTTGTGTCGCCCGCCTCACGAGGCTTGGCCCCTCTCGAGGGTCTTGAGTGTTTGTTGGTGAAGATGGGCCGTACGGGGCCACTGATGGAGTCACGCCGTGGGCCGCAGGCAGGCAAGTCTGGGGACCCCCGTTCCCAGGACGCCGACAAGGCCCTCGAAAACTACATCTCTACACGTTCTCGCATGTTACATCTAACAACTATGCAATACAGCACTACTACTACACTCTAACACAATAAATCATATGTGTTTTTAGTTTTACTAGATATCATATTGTTACTTAATTATTTTGTTTGCATACATTAAAATTGCCTTTGAAATGTATGGCCAGTATCATCTACCACGCGGGAAAAATCCCGCCCTTTCCTGTTTAATTGGTTTTGTATCGATGGATCGTGCGAAACAACAAAACTGTAGTTTCTGATGTGCTTTTCTCTCGAGGGGAGCCCTTCGCGGGCTCCCGAGGTTTTGGGCTTCCGAGGAGCCTGCTAGTTCGCCTGAGAGGGCCTTGCGAGGAGCGAGTGCTAGACCATGGCAGGGTGTGCGTGCAGTGGTCCTGCGGGATTTGCCGCTGCCCGGTCTGACCGAGCGTGGTCGACACGCGCATACCACGCCCAGCCCCCGCTCACGAGGCGCTCGCAAGGGGAGGGGTAGCAGGCGCGAACCTCGAAATAAGGCACGAAACCAGAAAAGACAAGAAATCAACACGAACGAGAAAAGACTCCCCCTGCACTTGTCAACGAAAATACGAATTCAAGTTTAATCCAAAAGGCAGTAAATCAAGCTACAGAAAAAGGGATTGAAAGCGAATGGCCGCGTCCGGCACCTAGCTAGTCTTCTTGTCTTCCCACCAGCGCGAAGCTAAGTGCTTTCACTGGCTGTGATCATAGTCATTGGGGGACAGTGTCGACGGCCAGCACGGAGCATGGTGCTTCCACTAGGACGTGGGCGGGAGCGCCCGAGGCCCGAGGGCGGCACTCCAGAGACTCTGGGGCGTGTACATCCCCACTCATTATTACGTGAGAGTGCACGAGTAGAGACCTTCACAGGCGCGAGCCTTACTTCATATCGCCAGGCGAGGGCACCGCCCTGCGCCACCCTCGACCACCATTGGGGCGTCCGGAAACCAGGACGAGACCAAGGGGCAAAGAGGACGCTGGTAGCGCCCTTGGCGACCATGGGCCCTCTGCCGGGGGGAATGGCTCGCCAGCACTTCCCCCGACAGAGGACCTACCTCTATGCAGCACCTTGCTTCGTGTGGCGCGGGGGAGGGCCTGGCTCCGGGCCTCTCCCACGCAGCCCCCAGAGCACCACTCCTGCCGGGGGCAGGGCCGCTGCCCTGGGGTCTCTAACTGCTACCGCAGCTTGGTCCTCTTACAGTTCAGGGTTAGCGTAAGCTTGCTCCTGAGATATTGACTGTACCCCGCCGACGTCCTCGCTGAAGGGGTAGACGAAGCCTCCAGGCGGCTCGTGGAAGGCCCGTGCCTTAGGCCCTCCAGCCGCCCATCCTGGTCCGGGGAACGGATCGGGGCCTTCCCCCGACAGGTACTCCAGGTTCACCATGCGGGGCACATAGGCATCCGCGATCTCCTTGCCGGAACTGCCACCTAGGTGCCTCGCACCTTGAGCAGCTAGTCGCGGCGTTTGGCCCTGGTGGCCGCTGTGCGGCATCCCGGTGCGTCCTCACGACGGGTCGTCAGCACTTGTCCCTCCTAGTAATGGCGTGGTCGTGGCAGGACGGCTTGTGCAAGGGCCCGTGTTGGTGTTGTCGGATCCCCCTCACGCCCAGGGGGCGCACGACCTCGCCGGGGCCTCGCACGCACTTCCTCCACAACCTGGGGTGTGGCCAAGGAGCAGAAAGGCGGTGTACCCCTGCAGGCGGTGTACAACAATTCAGCGACTCGCTCCAGTAGTGCATCGCGGATGCTCTTTGCCAACCTGCACCGCAGCAGCTCCTGCACCACGATGAGCACGACTCGCATGTTTGCCTGCTCCTGTAGGGTGTGTGGTGCCGTTGCCGCAACATAACCTGAGGATCGCGCGGCTGCGCACGTGCACCGCGGTGCGAGGGCGGTGGGCGTCGGCCCGCGCTGCCCATGCCCGCGGGTGTTGGGCGGCGCGCGGGCCGCCTCGAGCACGGAGTTGAGGTCTTCTTGAGCGGATGGTGGCACCCGGGCGGGCCAGGCCACCCAGTGGTCGGCTTGGGTCCTCGGATCATCATACATCAGAACCACGAGGCGACGGTGGGTCGGTCGATGGAGAAGAAAGCTTTAGCGCACCCCTACCTGGCGCACCAAATGTCGGTGAGGGAGTCCTGGATTAGGGGGTGTCGGGATAGCCGGATTATACCATCAGCCGGACTCCTGGACTATGAAGATACAAGATTGAAGACTTCGTCCCGTGTCCGGATGGGACTTTCCTTGGCGTGGAAGGCAAGCTTGGCGATGCGGATATTTAGATCTCCTACCATTGTAACCGACTTTGTGTAACCCTAACCCTCTCCGGTGTCTATATAAACCGGAGGGTTTTAGTCCGCAGGACGACAGAATATACAACAATCATACCATAGGCTAGCTTCTAGGGTTTAGCCTCCTTGATCTCGTGGTAGATCTACTCTTGTACTACCCATATCATCAATATTAATCAAGCAGGACGTAGGGTTTTACCTCCATCGAGAGGGCCCGAACCTGGGTAAAACTTCGTGTCCCTTGTCTCCTGTTACCATCCGCCTAGACGCACAGTTCGGGACCCCCTACCCGAGATCCGCCGATTTTGACACCGACATTGGTGCTTTCATTGAGAGTTCCTCTGTGTCGTCGCTTTTAGGCCCGATGGCTCCTTCGATCATCTACGACGATGCAGTCCAGGGTGAGACCTTTTTTCCCCGGACAGATCTTCGTCTTCGGCGGCTTCGCACTGCGGGCCAATTCGCTTGGCCATCTGGAGCAGATCGAAAGCTATGCCCCTGGCCATCAGGTCAGATTTGGAAGTTTAAACTACACGGCTGACATCCGTGGGGACTTGATCTTCGACGGATTCGAGCCACAGCCGAGCGCGCCGCACTGTCTCGATGGGCATGATCTAGCTCTGTCGCTGAACAGTGCCCTGGAGGCCGCACACGCTTCGGTTCCGACCCTTAATTCGGAGCTGGCTGCGCCGATCGAGGATGAGCGGTTGGACGCTGCCTCGGGGGCTGCAATCTCAAAGGCGATTGAGCCGAACACCAGCCCCGCACTCCGCAAAGCCCGTGACTCCAAGGGGCCAGATTCCTCTCTGGACTCCAAGCCCTCCGCGCGCCTGCCGATCGAATCCGATTGGGCGCCGATCATGGAGTTCACCGCTGCGGACATCTTCCAGCATTCGCCCTTCGGCGACATCCTGATGTCACTAAAGTCTCTCTCTTTATCAGGATAGCCCTGGCCGGACTATGGTCAGCAAGGTTGGGATATGGACGATGAAGAAATTCAAAGCCCACCCGCCACCCACTTCGTAGCCACTGTCGATGACTTAACCGACATGCTCGACTTTGACTCCGAAGACATCGACGGTATGGACGACGATGCAAGAGACGACTAGGAACCAGCACCTATAGGGCACTGGAAGGCCACCTCGCCATACGACATATATATGGTGGATACTCCAAAAGATGGAGATGGCGATGGGACAGCGGGGGATGACACCTCCAAGAAACAACCCAAGCGCTGGCGTCAGCGGCGCCGTTCTAAATCCCGCCAAAGCAAAAACGGTGATTCCGGCACGGGAGATAATAATACTCCGGATAGCGCCGAGGAACACCCCCTCCAGCAAGATTCAGCACAGGAGGATGGAGAAGCCAGCCCTCACGAGAGAGCGGCAAACAGAGAGGTTGAGGATGATAATTATATGCCTCCCTCCGAAGACGAGGCAAGCCTCGACGACGACGAATTCGTCGTGCCAGAGGATCCAGCCGAACAAGAGCGTTTTAAATGCAGGCTTATGGCCACGGCAAGCAGCCTCAATAAAAAGCAGCAACAGCTTAGAGATGATCAAGATCTGCTAGCCGACAGATGGACTGAAGTCCTCGCGGCCGAAGAGTATGAACTCGAACGCCCCTCCAAGAGTTACCCAAAGCGCAGGCTGCTACCCTGATTAGAGGAGGAAGCACCTAAACCTACATCACCAGCGCATGACATGGCCGACCGGCCACCTCGTGGCCGTGACAGAGAGGCCTCTCGGCCCTCCACTCAAGCCGTGCCCCAGCGCCGCTCAAAACATACTAAGGCACGGGAAAATGTGCCAGACCTGCAAGAGATAGTGGAGGACAAGGCAAGACAAACAAGATTGATCTACGGATCGCGCGGGCGCCCCACGGCACGTGACAGGGATCGTCACTCCGGACTTAATAAATCCGGCCGGGCCGAACACAATAGACAAAGCTCATTCGAGCTGCGTCGTGATATAGCCCAATATAGAGGCGCCGCACACCCACCATGCTTCACAGATGAAGTAATGGATCATAAAATCCCTGAGGGTTTCAAACCCGTGAACATCGAATCATATGATGGCACAACAGATCCTGCGGTACGGATCGAGGATTATCTCCTTCATATCCACATGGCCCGCGACGATGATCTGCACGCCATCAAATACCTCCTGCTCAAACTTAAGGGACCGGCCCGGCATTGGCTTAACAGCTTGCTAGCAGATTCAATCGGGTCTTGGGAGGACCTGGAAGCCGCATTCCTCGACAATTTCCAGGGTACCTATGTGCGACCACCAGATGCCGATGACCTATGCCACATAATTCAGCAGCCAAAGGAATCGGCCAGGCAATTTTGGACACGGTTCCTAACAAAGAAAAACCAAATAGTCGACTGTCCGGATGCAGAGGCCCTAGCAGCCTTCAAACATAATATCCGCGACGAGTGGCTTGCCCAGCACCTTGGACAGGAAAAGCCGAAATCTATGGCAGCCCTCACGACACTCATGACCCGCTTCTGCGCGGGAGAAGACAGCCGGCTAGCTCGCAGCAACAACTTACCCAAGAACCTTGGTAATTCGGATACCAAGGACAAAAGTGGCAGGTTGCGTCGGAACAAGCAAAAGCGCCGCGTTAACAGCGACAGCAACGAAGATACGACAGTCAATGCCGGATTCAGAGGCTACAAATCTGGTCAGCGGAAAAAGCCATTCAAAAGAAATACTCAGGGCCCGTCTAGTTTGGACCGAATACTCGACCGCCTGTGCCAGATACATGGCACCCCCGAAAAGCCAGCCAATCAAACCAACAGGGATTGTTGGGTGTTCAAGCAGGCATGCAAGTTAAATGCTGAAAATAGAGACAAGGGGCTACGTAGCATGGACGAGGAGGAGCCCAGGCCGCCGAACAGCAGTGGACAAAAGGGTTTTCCCCCACAAGTGCGGACGGTGAACATGATATACGCAACCCACATCCCCAAGAGGGAATGGAAGCGTGCGTTACGGGACATATACGCGATAGAGCCAGTTGCCCCAAAGTTCAACCCATGGTCCTCCTGCCCGATCACTTTCGATCGAAGGGACCACCCCACTAGCATCCGTCATGGCGGGTTCGCCGCATTGGTTCTAGACCCAATTATTGATGGATTTCATCTCACAAGAGTCCTTATGGACGGCGGCAGGAGCCTGAACCTGCTTTACCAGGACACGGTGCGGAAAATGGGCATAGATCCCTCAAGGATTAAACCCACCAAAACAACCTTTAAAGGCATCATACCAGGTGTAGAGGCCAACTGCACAGGCTCAGTCACACTTGAAGTGGTCTTCGGATCTCCGGATAATTTCCGAAGCGAAGAGTTAATCTTCGACATAGTCCTGTTCCGCAGTGGCTATCACGCACTGCTCGGGCGAACCGCATTTGCAAAGTTCAATGCGGTACCGCACTATGCATACCTCAAGCTCAAGATGCCAGGCCCTCGAGGAGTAATCACGGTCAATGGAAACACTGAACGCTACCTCCGAACGGAGGAGCACACGGCGGCCCTCGCAGCGGAAGTACAAAGCAGCCTCTCTAGGCAGTTCCCCAGTCCGGCCGTTAAAAGGCCGAACACTGTCAAGCGCGCCCGGAGTAACCTACAACAAGACCGCCTGGCACGATCTGAGCAGGCGTAGCAATGCGGCCCCAACCCCAACCCTCGCGAAATAGCAAAACTAGTGCTTCGCGTACACAACTACGCTCTCAAAATACCATGGGCGCAGGGGAAGGGGCACCACCACGGAACACCCAAAACACGGCTTAAACCGTACTAGGGGTTGCCGAATTCTTTCTTTATCTTCTCTTACTTTCAGGACTCCATACTTCGGATGACCTGTTCGGCAATTCAACTGCCGCACAAACGATGCAAGAACCAGGGAAGCAGACAAGCCATGCCGCATTATGGACTCCCAGGTGGTCTCTATCACGAGCAGTATACCTGTTTTGCATATAAGTTCCGCGGCCCGCCCCTGGACCGGACATGTTAAATAGTCCATCTTTTTGCTTATCGCGCCATTTGTATCGTTCTGCTTTGATCACAACCCTTTTAAACAATTCATAGTCTTTATCTATTTTTTGCATTACCTTTTTCCAAATATATGTTCATTAATGACATGTTGCACCCGTACACCATGGTACGACAAATACGCCAGGGGCTTCAGTACCCCCCAATATGGTGTGATAAGTCCGAACACTTTCACAAGTGCGGCACCCCGAACTTATAGCATTATATGCATCGGCTCCGAATCATGTCTTGGGTCAATAGTTGGGTTTGCCCGGCTCCTATGTTTTGGTGCCTTACGTTCCGCTATATCGGCTAAGGTAGCACTAGGAGAACTACTGCGATTGTGCCCCAGTTGAGCTGGGCTAAGCACCTCAGTAGAGAAAGCTAAAACTGACTGTCATGATGAAGCCAGAGACCGGTCGCTGTTCGGGAGGTTTTTTGAGTCCTTAAAGACTTATGCCGCTTAGAGCGAGGACCGGCTTTGTCCGGACAAGGCGTGGATAGCGCCCCGAACTCGGTCTTCCGAATACTAGGGGCTTTGCCGAAATTTAAAATTATAGAGTTCTATGGCTAAGTGAGAGTGTTCAAGCATTATAGTCCGATTGCCTTGTTCGTTGTGCTGAGCGCCTCCCTCGAAGGACCCAAACATGGGAAAAAGACCGCTCAGGTTTATCCCGAACACCCCAGCACTAGTGGCATGGGGGCAGAAGCCGACGACTGGCCATCTCTCAATTTTTGATAAACGGCCGCACATAAAGTAATATTTTAAATTCAAAAAGCATTGCTTAGTGCATATGAACAAGTTTTCAGCGCACAGGACAACACGAGCGAGTTCATTCAAAAATTACATCCTTGGTACATTCATCCGCCATAAGGCGGGCACCCTTCAGAACATCCTTATAATAGTTCTCGGGTTTGCGATGCTCCTTCCCCGGCGGTGGCCCGTCCTTCACAAGCTTCTCACCGTCCAACTTGCCCCAGTGCACCTTAGCACGGGCAAGGGCCCTCCGGGCACCTTCGATGCAGACGGAGCGCTTGATGACTTCAAGCCTTGGACAGGCCGCCACCAGCCGCTGAACCAGTCCGAAGTAGCTCCGAGGCAGGGCCTCTCTAGGCCACAGCCGAACTATGAGGCCCTTCATGGCCTGTTCGGCCGCCTTGTGGAGCTCGACCAGCTACTTCAGCTGTCCGCTCAGGGGCACGGGGTGTCTGGCCTCAGCATATTGAGACCAGAACACCTTCTCCGTCGAGCTGCCCTCCTCGGCTCGGTAGAATGCGGCGGCATCAGACACGCTACGGGGAAGATCTGCGAATGCCCCTGGAGAGCTCCGGATTCGGGTAAGTAACAAGTAGCTTACTTTTATATGTCTGCTTTGCATAAAGAATGCCTTACCCGCCGCTATCTTTTTCACCGCATCCAACTCCTGGAGGGCCTTCTGGGATTCGGCCTTGGCAGACTTGGCAGCTTCGATGGCCGTCGCGAGCTCGGACGCTTGCGTCTTCGAGTCAAGCTCCAAACTCTCATGTTTTTTCATGAGAGCCTGAAGCTCTTGCCGCGCCTCGCCGACCTGCGCCTCAAATTTCTCTCGCTCGATGCGCTCCGAGGCCGCTCTCTTCTCGGCCTCTGACAACGCCCGCTTGAGGGTAGCCACCTCAGTTGTGGCCCCTGCAATAAGAAGCACAATCCTGTCATTTTGGCAATTGCATCTTTTTATATATTTTCTATAAGATATCTCTTACCTTCTTTCTCCTCGAGCTGCCGCTTGGCAAGGCCGAGCTCTTGCTCAGACCGCTCGAGACCCTGCTTCAGGGTGCCTACCTCCGCAGTCAGTGCGGTGGTCGCAAGCAGCGAAGCCTGCATACGCATATTGACTCATTTTTTGTTAGACTCCTGTGAAATTTATTGGATCCTCTATTCGGCTTTTCTTTCCGAACGCCAAATAGAGCATCAGGGGCTACTGTCTATGCCGTAATACTTTTACATATTTTTTACTTACCTCGAAGCCTGTTAGAAGGCTGGCACAAGCTTCAGTCAGTCCGCTCTTGGTGGACTGAACCTTTTGGATCATCGTAATAGTATGGTGCTCCTCGTCGAGGGAGGCGCCGTTAAGCACCTCCAGCAGATTGTTCGGCACCTCCAGTTGGGCGGGGGCCGCCGGCTCAGAAGGCTTGCTCCTCTTGGAAGGAGTTTGCCTACCGCAGTCCGGAACCGTTGAAGATTCCGGCGCGGTGTCCGGCTCAAAGCCGGACTTGGAGCCCTGGGGGAACTTGTCCCCTTTACTCCCGGAGTCCGGGAGGTCGCCTCGCGGCTCCTCCAGGACCACCTCCTCTTGGCCCGGAGCTTGTCGCGACGCCACTTCGGCATCGTCCGCAGTGCGAGGGGAGGCAGCGGGCGGAACTGAATTCACGTCCGATGAATCCAGGGAGCTGCTCGACGACTCGTCGAGCCCGGCCTTGGGCGGACTGCATAATTATATTGGACATAAGGAAAAGCTGTGCAACAAAGAAATGCTATGAGTTACTCTAGTGTCTGAATACTTACGATGCCGCCGGGCGCCTGGCCCTGTGCGGCCACTCCTCTTCGCCCTCGTCGGCGTCGGTGGAGTTTTCCGGAGGGAGGGTCTTCCCCTTCTTGGACCCTTCGGCCCCCCTGTTGGGGCGGCCTTCCTCTTCTTTCCTCCCCCCGCTGGAGGGGGAGAGGTTTCTTCTTCCTCCTCCTCGTTTTCACGGGAGGAGCGCGTCTCGGATTCGTTGGATGAAGAATCCGACACCTCCTGGCGCCGGGAGCTCTTTCGAGTCCCCGTGACCCTCTTCTTGGCCTTCTTCTCCGGCACCATGTAAGGTGCCGGAGCCAGCAGCTTCGCTAAGCGAGCGTCGGCTGGGTCTTCGGGCAAAGGGGCCGGACAGTCGATCTGTCCGGACTTCGCCAGCCAATCCTGTCAAAGGAAAGGGAGTTTAGATCCCGCATAGAGTCAAACTATGGAAAACCAATATCCTGTAAAAGGTAAAAATAGCTTACCGCACTAGCAGGAAGCTGTGTGCTAAATCCGCGGTCCTCGGAAGCGGATGCGGCAGCCTCGGCGCCTTTGAATAGCACCTTCCAGGTGTCTTCGTACGTTGTGTCGAAGAGCCTGCTCAGGGTTGGGTGCTGCGCTGGGTCGAACTCCCACAAATTGAAGCCCCGTTGCTGACACGGGAGGATCCGGCGGACGAGCATAACCTGGACTATGTTAACAAGCTTAAGCTGCTTGTTCACCAAGGTTTGGATGCATTTTTGCAGTCCAGTTACCTCTCCTTTATTGCCCCAGGACAGGCCCATCTCTTTCCAAGACGTGAGCCGCGTAGGGGATCCGGACCGGAACTCAGGGGCTGCGACCCATCTGGGATCGCGCGGATCGGTTGTGTAAAACCACCCCGATTGCCACCCTTTCAGGGTCTCCACAAAGGAGCCCTCGAGCCATATGACGTTGGCTATCTTGCCCGCCATGGCACCTCCTCACTCCGCCTGGTTGCCGCACACCACCTTGGGCTTGACATTGAAAGTCTTGAGCCACAGGCCGAAATGGGGGCGGACGCAGAGGAAAGCCTCACACACGGCGATAAACACCGAGATGTTGAGGACGAAGTTCGGGGCCAGATCGTGGAAATCTAGGCCATAGTAGAACATGAGCCCCCGGACGAACGGGTGGAGAGGAAAGCCCAGTCCGCGGAGGAAATGGGGAAGGAATACTACCCTCTCATGGGGCCTTGGGGTGGGGAGGAGCTGCCCCTCTTCGGGAAGCTGGTGCGCGATGTCGTTAGACAAGTATCCGGCCTTCCTCAGCTTTTTGATATGGCCCTCCGTGACGGAGGAGACCATCCACTTGCCTCCCGCTCCGGACATGGCTGGAGAAGGTTGAGGTGGGAAGTGCAGGCTTGGGCGCTGGAGCTCGAGTGCGCGGAAGATGGATAGGCAAAGGAGGAAGAAGGCGTAGGTAAAAAGGTGGATCCTTATCCCCTTATATGGGCAGATGCGACTGTACATCCCCACCAGCCTGGTAAAACTCACTTATCTCCCAAGCGCCATGATAAATGGCGTGGTTGGGTTACCCACGTCCGTATTGATGAGAATCTCATAAATTAAGGGGACACGATCTCTGCTTTGACAAGACGTGCCAAGGAAACCGCCTCGCAAAATGCGCTGAGGTGGGGAAGTGAAAACGATTCGGATAGAGGCTTGGCCGTAGTGTGGTGTCACGCTACGGAATATGTCAGCAGATTAGATTTGTGTAAATATTACTCTCTCTATGGCAATATGTGGAAACTTATTTTGCAGAGCCGGACACTATCCTTAGTGTTAACAATCTTTTATGAAGTACTTGGTGGAGGAACCCGCCTTGCAATGCCGAAGCCAATCTGCGCGCTGGACTCATCGTCATTGAAGCCTGGTTCAAGGGCTACTGAGGGAGTCCTGGATTAGGGGGTGTCCGGATAGCCGGACTATACCATCAGCCGGACTCCTGGACTATGAAGATACAAGATTGAAGACTTCGTCCCGTGTCCGGATGGGACTTTCCTTGGCGTGGAAGGCAAGCTTGGCGATGCGGATATTTAGATCTCCTACCATTGTAACCAACTTTGTGTAACCCTAACCCTCTCCGGTGTCTATATAAACCGGAGGGTTTTAGTCTGTAGGACGACAGAATATACAACAATCATACCATAGGCTAGCTTCTAGGGTTTAGCCTCCTTGATCCCGTGGTAGATCTACTCTTGTACTACCCATATCATCAATATTAATCAAGCAGGACGTAGGGTTTTACCTCCATCGAGAGGGCCCGAACTTGGGTAAAACTTCATGTCCCTTGTCTCCTGTTACCATCCGCCTAGACGCATAGTTCGGGACCCCCTACCCGAGATCCGCCGGTTTTGACACCAACAGTCGGATTCTGGGTTTCGACAAACCCTTGAGGTTTGAACTCTGGGGTGCGCATGAAGAACTCTCTCTCTCCCAGACTCGCTCGAACAACGATCTCAAGGCCTAGCTCGACGAACCCAATGAACAAGAGACACAAGGGTTTATACTGGTTCGGGCCACCGTTGTGGTGTAATACCCTACTCCAGTGTGGTGTGGTGGATTGCCTTGTAGGCTGAGGATGAACAAGTACAGGGTGTGAACAGCCTCTTGAGGAGAGGTGTTCTTGAACTTGGTGACCTAGTGCATGTGAGGGTGGTCTGAATGATCTGTCCCCCTCCTATGGTGGTGGCTAGTCCTCTTCTTCGGAGTTGGTTTAGGCGGTGGGTTAGGAAGTGTCCAATCATTATCATTCTGTAATATATTATTTAGTAGTTCTTCAGCTTGCTCAATAGTTCATTTTCTAAAAACACAGCCAGCACAACTATCTAGGTAATCCCTAGAAGCATCGTTTAGTCCATTATAAAAGATATTAAGTATTTTATTTTTCTTGAGAGGATGATCAGGCAAAGCAATAAGTAATTAGAGAAGCCTCCGCCAAGCTTGAGGGAGATTCTCTTCTTCAATTTGCACAAAGTTAAATATTTCCTGTAAGGCAGCTTGTTTCTTATGAGCAGGAAAATATTTTTCAGAGAAGTAATATATCATATCCTGGGGACTACACACACAACCAGGAGCAAGAGTATTAAACCATATGTTAGCATCACCCTTTAACGAGAAAGGGAACAACTTAAGAATATAGTAGTAGCGAATTTTTTCCTCATGAGCAAATAGGGTGGCTATATCATTCAGTTTAGTAAGGTGTGCCACAATAGTTTCAGATCCATAACGATGGAAAGGATCAGATTCAAGCAAAGTAATTAACTTAGGATAGATAGAGAATTCATCGTTATCAGTAACAAAGATAGGTGAAGTAGCAAACTTAGGATCATATTCCATTCTAGCATTCAGAGATTTTTCTTTCAGTTTACATAGTAATTTCTTAAGATCATCTCTATCATTGCAAGCAAGAAATTCTCTAGTTATCACTCCATCCATAACATAACCCTCAGGTATTTTAGGCAATTCATATCCAGGAGAGCTAGGCCTAATAGGTATTGCATAATTTTTAGTTTCAATAACTTCATCAGTTTCGGTATTCTCAAATTCTTTAGTTGTAGCAAGTTATTCATCAAGAAATTCACCTAGTGGCACAGTATCATCAAGCAGAGTACTAGCATCATCAGTAGCATCATTCATAGCAGAAGTAGCATCATCAATTACTTGCGACATATCGGAATTAATAGCAGGTGGGGCTGTCTTAATCTTACTCAAAATAGAAGGCGAATCAAGTGCAGAGCTAGATAACAGTTCCTTACCTCCCCTCTTTCTAGAGGGAACGATGTTGGTTCTATCATCCTTCAGATTCTTCATAGTGATCAATAGATATAAATCCCAAGTGACTCAACAAATAGAGCTATGCTTCCCGGCAACGGCGCAAGAAAGAGGTCTTGATAACCCACAAGTATATGGGATCACAACAATTTTCGAGGGTAGAGTATTCAACCAAAATTTATTGATTCGACACAAGGCGAGCCAAAGAATATTTGCAAATATTAGCAGTTGAGTTGTCAATTCAACCACACCTGGAGAACTAGATATCTGCAGCATAGTGATCAATAGCACAACGATATGATAGTTTGATAGCAGTGGTAACAATAACAATAGTTACGGTAACAACACTAGCAGTAGTTTTGTTGCGATTGTGACAGCAGCAACAATAGTAGCAACTTAGCAAATATCAATATGTGAAAAGCTCGCAGGCATTGGATCGGTGATGGATAATTATATTGGATAACATTCATCATGTAACAATTATAACCTAGGGCGACACAGAACTAGCTCCAGTTCATCAATGTAACATAGGCATGTATTCTGCATATAGTCATACGTGCTTGCAATAAGAACTTGCATGACATATTTTGTCCTACCCTCCCATGGCAATAGGGTCTATAAGGAAACTAAGGGATATTAAGGCCTCCTTTTAATAGAGAACTGGAACAAAGCATTAACACATAATGAATACATGGACTCCTCAAACTACGGTTATCACCGGAAAGAATCCCAATTATTATCACCTTGGGGTATCCGGATCATAACACGTAATAGGTCCGTATAACTTGGAAGATAGGATCAAGAACACAAATATATTGTGAAAACATAAAGGGTTCAGATATGAAATCAAGGCACTCGGGCCCTAGTGACAAGCATTAAGCATAGCAAAGTCATAGCAACATCAATATTAGAACATAGTGGATACTAGGGATCAAGCCTTAACAAAACTAACTCGATTACATGATAAATCTCATCCAACCCATCACCGTCCAGCAAGCCTACGAAGGAATTACTCACTCTTGGCGATAAGCATCATGAAATTGGTGATGGAGGAAGGTTATTGATGACGACGACATCGAATCCCCCTCTCCGAGCCCAAAACAGACTCTAGATCAGCCCTCCCGATGAAGAACAGGAGGTGGCGGCCGCTTCGTGTCGTAAAATGCGATGATTCCTTCTCCTTGATTTTTTTCTTAGTGAATAGGTTCTTATGGAATTGGTGTTAGGGTTGCGGGAGCTGCCAGGGCCCACAAGCCTGCTAGGCGCGCCCCTAGGCTTGTGGCGCCCTGGTAGCCCAACTCTGGTAATGTCCTTCGCCAATATTTTTTATATATTATGAAATAATTCTTCGTAAAATTTCAGCCTTATCCGAGAACTTTTATTTCTGCACAAAAACAACACCATGGCAATTCTGCTGAAAACAAGGTCAGTTCGGGTTAGTTACATTCAAATCATTCAAATTAGAGTCCAAATCAAGGGCAAAAGTGTTTGGAAAAGTAGATACGTTTGGGACGTATCATCGCGCATTGACACACCCAGACGGTTGGCCTGAATGGTATCCCCTATTTAAAGGCGGCCACTCCCGGCTCAAACCACACCACACTATGTCCGCTCGCCGCCCTCCTCCTGTGTATGACATCCACCATGACCACGAGCAGGAACTCATTGGCCATTCGACAGAGAAGAAGCTCAAGGTGGCTGTTCTTGCGACCGCTTGCAAACAGTGTCAAGCAGATAGAGGCTGACATGCATGCCGACCAGCTCCCCGGAAACTTGCAGTTTCTTATCTGAAACTAAAACTTGCAAAAGGCCCCCCCTCCAATTTCATTAATGAAACCATCAATCTAAGAACTAACATCATATTTTTTTTTCAACAGTTTAAGCTACTACCAGATTCAACATAATACTACAAATTCAAAGTTCAACCTATTACATCAACAACAGATAAGGATGCAACCCATAAATCCAACGACTAGAGACGAAAGGAGGAAAAAGCTAGAAGAACAAGGAACGCCTAGCAGTAGCACCATCAGCCTCCCAGCCTCAGAACTCTAGGTCTCCAGCCTTGTGAACACCAGGTTTTTTCTTCTGCAAAATAGACCAATCCACAATCCAATTGCACATCAGTTTCACTAATGTCATTGGATAATAATAAAAATTTATCTCGGAAAGTTATATCATTTCTACATTTCCATATAGACCAAAACCTAGTAGAAATTTCAACCAAAACAAGTTGTTTGTCAGTTTTGTGAAATGTTTTTAGCCAAACATTCAAACAATAAGGCCGAGCATTCAAAGATTTTATCAGTTGTCTTTAGTCGGGATGCGCTTACGAGCAAGCAACTAGAAGAACATTTTGATTTTAGTAGAAATCTTTATTTTTTATAAGAACTTATGTGGAAAACCTACATTAGTATTAATGAGAAACATATATACAAATTTCATAGAAAATACTCTATCATTAGTTAGCATCCATTGTGGTTTGTCTTTTCCCCCATACATTCTGACCTCTTCAAATCTATTTTTTAGACTAGCCCACAAGACTAGCCCACAAGTCCCCAGTGAAGTTTCTTCTAAAAGAAAAATTACTCAGTAACACAAATATTATGATCAAAATTAATGGCATATAATCTGTGTTGGAAAATGTAGTAGAAAACAAAAAAATCGCGCCTACGATCACCCAACATCAATATGAAGATGCATAACGGGTTGGGATCACAATATTTACCATCACCAAGTTGCAGCGGAAAAATAACATGTCGGTGTAGATCGTACTTGGAGTCCCTCGAACCGTCGATGAACAATCCCTCGTACTTCCCACGAACAGTCCCTCGAACTGAAAAACGAAAGCACGACCTCTGTACTTGGTTGCAGCGTGCAGCCTTCACGACCCGACATCGCTTTGACGTCCAGAGCTAATCGTCATCGGAGAATTAGAGGGAGATTACAACCACACGGAGCTTTTAATCAGTACTATAAGAGGATTATCCTAGTTCTAATTAGTCAACTAGGACCAACTTGAACTAGAACTAGAAGAACTAGAGGAGGCTCCAAAACTTGTGTATCAAAAGAGCACAATTCCTCAAGTATATATAGGTTAGAGGGAGAGAGAGGGCTACCACCAAGGAGGTAAAGCCTCCTTGGGGTGCCGGCCAAGGTGGAGGAGAGTTGGACTCCTCCCCCACTCCTATTCGGCCTCCTTCCTTAGGGAAGGGAGGCGCCTCCCTACTTGGGCCTTTGTGGCTTAAGTTGTCTTCCACCTCTTGACCTTTTTAGGCCCGTTGATATTAAATTAAATATAAGATAGTTTTATATAATTTCAAGCCATTTTTTTATATAATTTAACATCCCCGAAAAAATTCCACTTATATATATATATATATATATATATATATATATATATATATATATATATATATATATATATATATATATATATATATCGATAATACCCGGTAGTACCCGATATTCACCGAAACCCTTCCGGTGACCCCGAAACACTTTCGGATCCTCTCGGAACTATCTTGATAACCCACAAGTAGACGGGACCGCAACAGTTTTCGATAAGTAAGAGTGTTGAACCCAACGAGGAGCTAAAGGTAGAACAAATATTCCCTCAAGTTACCACCGATACAACTCTATGCACGCTTGACGTTCGCTTTACCTAGAACAAGTATGAAACTAGATGTACTTTGTATTTGTTGTTGAATAGGCTTGCAAGAAAATAAAGAGCGAGTAAATAAAAGCTAGGGGCTGCTTAGATAAAGACACAACTAAACTAGTTTTAGTAGAGAGCCTTTTGTTACGAGAAAGTTATTTGTCCCTAGGCAATCGATAACTAGACCAGTAATCATTATTGCAATTTTATTTGAGGGAGAGGCATAAGCTAACATACTTTCTCTACTTGGATCATATGCACGTATGAGTGGAACTCTAGCAAGCATCCGCAACTACTAAAGATCATTAAGGTAAAACCCAACCATAGCATTAAAGTATCAAGTCCTCTTTATCCCATACGCAAACAACCTACTTACTCGGGTCTGTGCTTCTTTCACTGACGCCACCCACCATAAGCAAATCATGAACATATTGCAAACCCTACAGCGGAATCCCTCACGCTTGCGTGACACGGAGAGCACCATAGGACAACACCAATAATAAAACATGCAACTCAAACCAATCTTGATCATCAAATAGCTCATAGGACAAAACAGATCTACTTAGACATCATAGGATAGCCATACATCATTGGGAAATAATATATACCGTTGAGCACCATGTTTAAGTAGAGATTACAATGAGTAAGAGAGAGGTTACACCGCTGCATAGAGGGGGGAAGAGTTGGTGGTGATGGCGGTGAAGTTGTTGGTGAAGATTGCGGTGATGATGATGGCCCCGGCAGCGCTCCGGCGCCACCGGAAGCAAGGGGGAGAGGGTCCCCTTCTTCTTCTTCTTCCTTGACCTCCTCCCTAGATGGGAGAAGGGTTTCCCCTCTGGTCCTTGGCTCCCATGGCATGGGAGGGGCGAGAGCCCCTCCGAGATTGGATCTATCTCTCTGTCTCTCTCTGTTTCTGCGCTCTGTTTTGGCTCTGTTTCACCGTTTCGTGTATATATGGAGATCCGTAACTCCGATTGGCCGGAAACCTTCGCTGTGATTTTTTTCCGAATATTAGCTTTCTTGCGGCAAAAGAAGAGCATCAACCGCCTTACGGGTGGCTCACGAGGGTAGGGGACACGCCCTAGGGGGGCGCCCCCTACCTCGTGACCACCTCGGACACTGGTTCACGTTGATTTTCCTTCCAGATTTTCCATATTTTCCAAAAATAAGCTTCGTCCATTTTTATCCCGTTTGGACTCCGTTAGATATGGATATTCTGCGAAACCGAAAACATGCAACAGACAGGGACTGACACTGGGCACTGGATCAATATGTTAGTCCCAAAAATAATATAAAAAGTTGCCAAAAAGTATATGAAAGTTGAATAATATTGGCATGGAATAATCAAAAATTATAGATACGACAGAGACGTATCAGCATCCCCAAGCTTAGTTCCTGCTCGTCCTCGAGTAGGTAAATGATAAAAAGACAATTTTTGATGTGGGATGCTACCTAGCATAATCTTGATCATATGTGTAATCATGGCATGAATATTAATACACGAGTGATTCAAAGTAATAGTCTATCCTTTGACAATAAAATAATAACACTTCAAGATACCAACCAAGCAATTATGTCTTATTGAAATAACACAGCCAAAGAAAGCTCATCCCTACAAAATCTTATAGTCTGGCTTTGCTCCATCTTCACCACACAAAATATTTACATCATGCACAACCCCGATGACAAGCCAAGCAATTGTTTCATACTTTTGACGTTTCTCAAACCTTTTCAACTTTCACGCAATACATGAGCATGAGCCATGGACATAAAACTATAGGTGGAATAGAATATGACGGTGGGGGTTATGTGGAGAAGACAAAAAAAATAGAAGATCTTACATCAACTAGGCGTATCAACGGGCTATGGAGATGCCCATTAATAGATATCAATGTGAGGAGTAGGGATTGCCATGCAACGGATGCACTAGAGCTATAAATATATGAAAGCTCAAACTGAAACTAAGTGGGTGTGCATCCAACTTGCTTGCTCATGAAGACCTAGGGCATTTGAGGAAGCCCATCGTTGGAATATACAAGCCAAGTTCTATAATGAAAATTCCCACTAGTATATGAAAGTGATAACTCAAGAGACTCTCTACATGAAGAACATGGTGCTACTTTAAAGCACAAGTGTGGCAAAAGGATAGTAACATTGCCCCTTCTCTCTTTTTCTCTCATTTTTTTGTTTTCTTTTTTTGGGCCTTCTCTTTTTTTGGCCTTTCTCTCTTTTTTTTTATTTTTTTTCGCCCGGAGTCTCATCCCGACTTGTGGGGGAATCATAGTCTCCATCATCCTTTCCTCACTAGGGCAATGCTCTAATAATGATGATCATCACACTTTTATTTACTTACAACTCAATAATACAACTCGATACTAGAACAAAGATATGACTCTATATGAATGCCTCCGGCGGTGTACCGGGATGTGCAACGATCTAGTGTAGCAATGACATCAAAAAATGAACAAGCCATGAAAACATTATGCTAGCTATCTTATGATCATGCAAAGCAATATGACGATAAATGCTCAAGTCATGTATATGATGATGATGGAAGTTGCATGGCAATATATCTCGGAATGGCTATGGAAATCCCATGATAGGTAGGTATGGTGGCTGTTTTGAGAAAGATATAAGGAGGTTTATGTATGATAGAGCGTATCGTATCATGGGGTTTGGATGCACCGGCGAAGTTTGCACCAAAGGGCAATGCACGGTACCGAAGAGGCTAGCAATGATGAAGGGTGAGAGTGCGTATAATCCATGGACTCAACATTAGTCATAAAGAACTCACATACTTATTGCAAAAATCTATTAGTCATCGAAACAAAGTACTACGCACATGCTCCTAGGGGGATAGATTGGTAGGAAAAGACCATGGCTCATCCCCGACCGCCACTCACTACTAGGAAAAGGCCTACTAATGGCGCACTGGTTTTGCCTACTAATGGCGCATTACCAGTGCGCCATTAGTAGCACGCCACTAGTATATCTTACTAATGGCGCACCACTGGTGCGCCATTAGTATCTGGTATACTAATGGCGCACCAGGCAGTGCGCCATTAGTTTTGCCCACGGTGCGCCACTAGTGTTTGCTATACTAATGGCGCACCACACAGTAATGCGCCATTAGTAACAATTTTTTTAATTTTTTTCTTAATCTCAGGTCACTATTTCACCTATGAGATATACAACAAGCATCCATATAACAATCATAGCCAACACACAAGTTCCATCATATATACATAGATAGCCAACACACAAGTTCCATCATATATACATACATAGCCAACACATAGTTCCATCATTACATATTACAAAAGTTTCACATTGTTCATCCAACACCGTTCAGTTCTCATGCATTGTTCTTCTCCTTCTCCTTCCTCAGCCTGATGCGGCAAGAGCGGCGAGGCGGTGGAGGCAGTGGGATGTAGTCTTCTACCTGAATTGGCGTGGCCATGTCGCCCAGCTGTGGGATCGCCGGCGCCACCACCGGTGCGTGGTCATTGTCAGGCACCACCACCATCGCGAGGCCACCTTCAGGCACGACCATCGCTAGGTCATCCTCAGCCACCTCCATCTCTTGCCCTTGGTCAGCCACCACCAGCGCTAGGTCATCCTGCAGCTCCTCATCCCCACTTTGCTCCTCTTCTCCCGCACTCCAGTCCGTATCATCCTTCTTGTTGTCTATGCTGCTGCTAGAATCGCTGCTGCTTTCGCTACAACCATGGTCGCTGCTGCTTTCGCTACAGCCATGGTCGCTGCTGCTTTGGCTGTAGCCATTGTCGCTGCTGCTGCTCCCATTACCTGTCCAAATGCAACAATGACCATTAACAATCAATGTGAGACAAAGCCAAATGTAGAGGAATAAGAAGGGGCAGAACGTACCGGCATCATAATCTTCAGCGTAGCGCATGCGACACATAGTCGCGTTGAACACCTTCACAATGAGCGTGGTGGCGTCGTCGTCGTACCTGAAGAGGAGAAAGTACCCCAGCCGCAGGTCGTAGGCACGGTAGAACTTCTCCCACCCACGAGACAAGTACATGTGGCCCTCCTTGATCATCAACTCCACATCCCACAGCCTGCGAAACCCACTGCCGGCCTGTCGCACCTTCACATTATTTGGCGGATCTTCACCCATCAGCATGTTCTTAAAACTGTCAGGCAGCCTCTGTAGTTTGGGACAATGAGTGATATAGGCAAACAACAGATATCATAATGAGATGGGTGAAGCTAGGGGAGATCTCTCATTTTATATACCTGCGTCATGGATGATACTGAAGTCCCAAGTATGATAGTGAAGAACTCGGAAGCATCCAACTCGTACTGCGGTGTCGCAGAGCGGCGGTGGCTGCTTCCCGCCATCTCTGATAAGCAGCAGAAGAGATATTTTTATGATACAAGAAGAAAGCAGCCACAACTACAGTAAAAACAAGCAACTACACACACACACACAGGAATTTCAGCATGACCTTTGCTGAAAATAGGACATATGGAGTACCCGAATTTGCCGGAACGGAAGTTAATCGACATTCCGGCAATCTCAAGGGCCTCTCGGGGTACCTGCAAATTCATCATGACACAATGGTCGGAGACAAAACCCAGCAAACTAGCAAGATGATCATCATCTTTGCAAGTCATTACTTGTCAAATAAAGAAGAAGGAACAATTTATTTGTGACATAGTTACAAATGATGACAGAATAATAAAGCAACACCCTGCACTAGCCTAAAAACAAGTGAAGTTTCACCCCTATAAGAACAACTTTATAGAATTAGAGAAGTTGCTAATTAGATCTATCCATCACCCTAGAAAAAAAATGCACTCCTAGTACATGGCTACTACTATTTTTCTGCTGCTAGGAAAAACATCACTCATTGGAAATGAAAATCTCAGTACCAGCATTTTGAACTTTGAAATGAAATGCAGTAGTAGTATTAGTAGTATATGGAGTAGTATCTTGTCTGTGTGCTATCTGAAGCAGAGCATGGAAGCAAGTTTTGATCGAGCATCAAAACTTCCAATAGCCCGTTGTAACAACTATTTGTGCAGAGATAAGCATGAACAGAGACAATAACTATAGGATTTGTTTGATGATATCTTTTTTATACACTTACTAAAACAAGTAATTCAGAAATTGTGAAACAAGCCCTTCAATGTACGAACTTGAAAGAACTACTGAGGCTTCTGCGACAGTTCAGAAAAGTAATGATCAATTCTCTCTATTTCTGTTTCTAGTTCACATAGTTTGAAGCCTGAACAACTGGCTTTCCTTTTGAAAAACAGAACCAAAACCATGACACAATCACTTGACAACATCTATTGACTACATTAGATGGAGAAATTCCATATGTTGTGGAAGACCACCCTCAAGCAGAAATTCCATACATTAGATATCTCACAAGTGTTTACAATTTAGCATAATTGACGAATAAAAAAGCTTATGTACAAAACCTGAAAAACAACCTGAATTTGGTACCCTCAATATAACCTGAATTTGGTTTGCATGGTGTTCTAAAAATGTACAGTAAGCTAAATCAACCAGAAATCTGTATCTTCTCTTCAAGGCTCAAAACACATAACTTGACTGAGTTGGGTTTCTGAGTTCCAAATGGGGAAATCTAGTGTGAATATGTGACTTAAGTAATGATTTTCTCCCCAACAACCAATTTAGCTCCAGATCAACCTTCTAGCATCTGTGCAACATGCATAATGCAAGTACCAACTAGTACTTCTATTCAACTCCTTCTACTTATATCTAATACAGACAATAGTCTAGACAACTCCCAACTCCTAACTGAAGATTAGCAGCAGTTGCAGAATACAATAGTTTCAGTAAACTCCTAACTGAATATTAGCAACAGTTATAGAATACAACAGTTTCAGTAAACTCCGAACTGAAGATTAGCACAATAGCACTGTCAATGCAGCAAATAATATCGACCAGGGCACCCTTTGTACACAAGCAAGCAAGGATCAGAGCAGAACCTGAGAGGTCGACAAGTAGTTTGGCGCAGGGTGCGGACCAACCGGCGAGCGGGCGGGGCAGGAGGCAGCGGGTGACGGCGAAGACGGCGAAGCAGAGGCAACGGGTGACGGTGGAGGCGTCGGTGTCATAGAGGCGCCGAAGACCTTGTCCTGCGAGACAGAGAAGGGGTCGTCAGCCCCGGCGCAGGCCGGGAGCAAGGGGAGGAGGAGGAGGGGCAAGGGGAGGAGGAGGTTCGGGGGGCATACGGTGCTGCGTCGCTGCTCGGGGCCGACGACGAGGAGGAAGGCGAAGACGTTGAGGAAGATGAGGAAGCCGCAGAGCGCGAGGGAGGCCGGACGCGAGGGAGGCGGGGGTGGAGTCCGGCGTGGGCCGGGGCGGCAGGGGTGGGGGCGCGGGGGCACGGGGGCGGCGGGGTGGAGTCCGGCGGGGGTCGGGGTGGAGGCGTCGTGGGCAGCGCGCGGGTGGATCTGGCGAGGGAGAGAGGGATGAAGGGGATCTGGCGAGGGAGAGGGAGGAATTAGCTAGGGGGGAAACTTACTAATGGCGCACCCCGTGGCGGTGCGCCATTAGAAATCTTTTTTTAGATAGCAATGGCGCAGCCCCCGTCGGTGCGCCATTAGTATGTTTTTTTATTTTTTTAAAAATGAATATGAATATGAAACAGTAATATTTTTTTATAAAAATAGTAATAAGTGTTGTTTAACAACAATTGCAGTCTACACTTTATTATTATTATTTTTTAGAAAATGAATATGAATATGAAACAGTAATAATTTTTTATAAAAACAGTAAATAATTTTTTAAAAAATATCATCAAATTTGTTATTTGAAAATATCATCGGCGGCAGCGGTGGAGCCGGGGAGGGTGCGGTTGGGTCGTCGGCGGCGGTGGAGCGAGGGAAGGTGCGGGGGGTGCTCGTCGGCGGTGGTGGAGCGGGGGAGGGTGCGGGGGGCTGGTGCTCGTCGGCGGCGGTGGAGCGGGGGAGGGTGCGGTGGGTCGTCGGTGGCGTTGGAGTTAGCGGGAGAGGGTGCGGGGGGTGCTCGTCGGCGGCGGTGGAGCGGGGGAGGGTGCGGTGGGTCGTCGGCGACAGTGGAGCTAGCGGGAGAGGGTGCGGGTGGGATCGAGATCAAGATGAAGGGGGATAGCGATCGAGATATGGAGGGGGATCGAGATCGAGATGGAGGGGGGAATCAAGATCGAGATGGAGGGGGGAGTCGAGATGGAGGGGAGAATCCTCATGTAAAGGGTCCGACAGTAATGGCGCACTGTGACACGATGCGCCATTAGTAGTTTTGCAAAAAAAAAGAATATTTTTTTTACAGTAATGGCGCACTGTCTGTCTGGTGCGCCATTACTGGTTAGAACTAGTAATGGCGCACTTCGACCTGATGCGCCATTAGTATGTATGGAAAAATGGAAAAAAATATATTTAACACTAGTGGCGCACCCCGTTTCTGGTGCGCCATTAGTGTCTTCCACACTAATGGCGTATCACCAGCAGGTGCGCCATTAGTATATACTAGTGGTGCACTGCTTCCCTGGTACGCCATTAGTATCAATCCTATCTATAGCCCTTTTCCTAGTAGTGACTCATAAGGAAGACAATCAATAAACACCTCATGCTCCGACTTCGTTACGTAACGGTTCACCATACGTGCATGCTACGGGACTTGCAAACCTCAACACAAGTACTTCTCAATTTCACAATTACTCAACTAGCACGACTCTAATATCACCACCTTTATATCGCAAAACTATTGCAAGGAATCAAACATATCATATTCAGCGATCTACAAGTTTTATGTAGGATTTTATGACTAACCATGTGAATGACCAGTTCTTGTCATCTCTCTAAATAGATATAAGTGAAGCAAGAGAGTTTAATTCTTTCTACAAAAGATATGCCCGTGCTCTAACAAATATAAGTGAAGCAAAAGAGCATTCTACAAATGGCGGTTGTCTAAGTAAAGAGAAACATGCAATCCAAACTTGAAATGATATAAGTGAAGCACATGAAGCATTCTACAAAGCCATACTCAAAAGATATAAGTTAAGTGCAAAGAGCATTCTATAAATCGACCAAGGACCATCTCATACCAGCATGGTGGATAAAAGAAAAATCAAAACTAAATGCAAAAGACTCTCCAAGATCGCACATATCGCATGAACGAAATGAATCCGAAAACATACTGATACTTGTTGAAGAAAGAGGGGATGCCTTCCCAGCATCCCCAATCTTAGACGCTTGAGTCTCCTTGAATATTTACTTGGGGTGCCTCGGGCGTACCCAAGCTTGAGCTCTTGCCTCTCTTCCTTCTTCTCACATCGAAACCTTCTCAATCATCGAACACTTCATCCACACAAAACTTCAACAGAAAACTCGGTAAGATCTGTTAGTATAATAAAGCAAATCACTACTCTAAGTACTGTTGCAAACCAATTCATATTTTGTTTTTGCATTGTGTCTACTGTAATATAACTTTTTCATGGCTTAATCCACTGATATAAATTGATGGTTTTATCAAAACAAGCAAACTATGCATCAAAAACAGAATCTATCTAAAACAGAATAGTCTGTAGCAATCTGAACATTCACCATACTTATGATACTTGAAAACTTATGTCCAAATTAGGAAAAATAAACAATTTGTATAGAAATACACTGCAAAAAGAATCAGAACCATTTGACGCTCCAGTAAAAAAATTAAAATTCATGCTCTACAGCCAAAGTTTCTGTCCTGCACCGCACAAACCAACAAGCATTGTAACCATCCTAAAGGCAAACCTTGGCACATTATTTTTATAATACTATGGAATTGTACAAGGGGATAATTATTTTTGTGGAAAAGTTTCTGTAATCAAGATTCACAAAGTTGCTGTGAGCATGAACAACGTTCAAGGAGCTCTCCCACTTCAACAATGCTTGTCTTTCTCACTTTCGCTTTTATTTTTGAAAAAGTTTTGGGTTCCCTCTTTTTTTAAACTATATGAAAGCACTCAACATAAATAATTGACTCTCTAAAACTTCTGGGTTGTCTCCCTGGCAGCTCTTTCTTTAAGGGAAAACTTTGTTTTTGCCACTCTAGTTTTTGCCAACTTTGCTTATGCCACTCTAGAATTTGACATTTCACTTTTGCCACTCTTAGCTATTGACAATATATCACTTTTGCCATTCTGTGGCAAAAGCAAAAAATTTAGAGTGGCAATTGTGATACATGTCAAAAGCTAAGAGTGGCGAAAGTGAAACGAAAAATTATCGTTTTTGCCATGAAATGGCATTTGTGATGTATTGTCAAAAGCTAAGAGTGGCAAAAGTGAGATGTCAAATTCTATAATGGCATAAGCAAAGTTGGCAAAAACTAGAGTGGCAAAAACAAAGTTTTCCCTTTCTTTAAAGCCATTAAGCTAGGCATATAGTGCTCAAGTAGTGAATCCACCCGGATCCCAAGGTATATCAAAGCCAGTTTTAATTAGCAATGATTTGTAATTTAGTAGTGAGCACAAAGTAACATATATCAATCAATGACGAAGTCTAACTCTCTTCCTATGCATCGGCATGTCATAAAAGAACAATTCATGCACACAAAGTAAAGGCCAATGCATAGTATAAACAATTTCTTGCAATTTTATCGTGTTGGAAACATAGAGAGGTGGAGATGTAATTGCTCTCTTATAATAATTGCAAGTAGGAGCAGCAAGCACATGCATATTATATTTATCAAAATCATCATGTGCAACGGTAAAAGACAACCCATCAATATAATCCTTACTAAGTGCAAACTTCTCCGATATAGTGTAGTCGGGAGAATTCAAAAAGATAATAGGACTATCATGCGTGGGTGCAATAGCAACAATTTCATGTTTAACATAAGGAACTATAGAAAGTTCATCTCCATAAGCATCATTCATATTGGCATCTTGGCCACAAGCATAGCAAGCATCATCAAAAAGGGATATTTCAAGACAATCAATGGGATCATAGCAATCATCGTAGCAATCATCCTTTGGTAAGCACGAACGGGAATTAAACAATGTATGAGTTGAAGAGTTACTCTCATTAAAAGGTGGGCACGGGTGATCAATCCGCTCTTCCTCCTTTTGTTCTTCGCTCTCCTCCTCATCTTTTTCATCCAATGAGCTCACAGTTTCATCAACTTCTTCTTCCATAGACTCCTGCAAAATATTAATCTCTTCTTGGACAGCGGAGACTTTCTCAATAAGTGCATTAATTTCGTAATTGTATTCATAATTCTCATAGCAATATTTGAGGATAGCTAAATTTTCATATCTATAAACAACATCATCAAAATCTTCAAACTCCTTACACATAGATTCAATTTCATAAGCACCCATAAAAGCAACAAATTCTTCTATTTGTTCCACATCATAGTAATCATATATACCATTAGCATAAGAAGCTATGGTTTTATTATCATTGAATTTGCATCAAAAGGGAAGGTGTGGAGCCTTCATCCTAGAGCAACAAGTATAATCATAACTCACGGATAGTTGCCAAGCATACCACTTCTATATATGAATTTGATCCCATAATAGTTTCCCTTTTTGTGTTAAGCGATAATTCCTAAAGTATTCACGTTGATCCAACATTACTCCCATTACATAATTGAATGGGGTTTTCTCAGGATTATTAAAGTAGTACATAATATCTTTCACATAACCAGCATCGAGGGTTTCAGGAGGTTACTCATCTCCATGAGTAGCAAGTACACCTAATTTTTTTGGTATTTCGTGTTCCATATCCATAACTAAAGATAGAGAACAACTAAGAACAACAAATAAAAATTACTTAGTGATAAAGCAAACAAGCACACACGAGAATATTCACCCACGCTATTGCTCCCCGGCAACGGCGCCGGAAAAAGGCCTTGATAACCCACAAGTATAGGGGATCGCAACAGTTTTCGATAAGTAAGAGTGTCAAACCCAACGAGGAGCTAAAGGTAGAACAAATATTCCCTCAAGTTCTATCGACCACCGATACAACTCTACGCACGCTTGACGTTCGCTCTACCTAGAACAAGTATGAAACTAGAAGTACTTTGTAGGTGTTGTTGGATAGGCTTGCAAGAAAATAAAGAGCGAGTAAATAAAATCTAGGGGCTGCTTAGATAAAGACACAACTAAATTAGTTTTAGTAGAGAGCTTTTGTTACGAGAAAGTTATTTGTCCCTAGGAAATCGATAACTAGACCGGTAATCATTATTGCAATTTTATTTGAGGGAGAGGCATAAGCTAACATACTTTCTCTAATTGGATCATATGCAATTATGATTGGAACTCTAGAAAACATCCGCAACTACTAAAGATCATTAAGGTAAAACCCAACCATAGCATTAAAGTATCAAGTCCTCTTTATCCCATACGCAAACAACCTACTTACTCGGCTCTGTGCTTCTGTCACTCACGCCACCCACCATAAGCAAATCATAAACATATTGAAAACCCTACAGCGGGAATCCCTCGCGCTTGCGCGACACGGAGAGCACCATAGGACAACACCAATAATAAAACATGCAACTCAAACCAATCTTGATAATCAAATAGCCCATAGGACAAAACAGATCTACTCAAACATCATAGGATAGCCATACATCATTGGGAATAATATATAGCGTTGAGCACCATGTTTAAGTAGAGATTACAGTGGGTAAGAGAGAGGTTACACCGCTGCATAGAGGGGGGAAGAGTTGGTGATGATGGCGGTGAAGTTGTTGGTGAAGATTGCGGTGATGATGATGGCCCCGGCAGCGCTCCGGCGCCACCGGAAGCAAGGGGGAGAGGGCCTCCCTTCTTCTTCTTCTTCCTTGACCTCCTCCCTAGATGGGAGAAGGGTTTCCCCTCTGGTCCTTGGCTCCCATGGCGTGGGAGGGGCGAGAGCCCCTCTGAGATAGGATCTATCTCTCTGTCTCTCTCTGTTTCCGCGTTCCGTTCTGGCTCTGTTTCACCGTTTCGTGTATATATGGAGATCCGTAACTCCGATTGGCCTGAAACCTTCGCCGTGATTTTTTTCCGAATATTAGCTTTCTTGCGGCAAAAGAAGAGCATCAACCGCCTTACGGGTGGCTCACGAGGGTAGGGGGCACGCCCTAGGGGGGCGCCCCTACCTCGTGACCACTTCGGACACTGGTTCACGTTGATTTTCCTTCCAGATTTTCCATATTTTCCAAAAATAAGCTCCGTCCGTTTTTATCCCGTTTGGACTCTGTTTGATATGGATATTCCGCGAAACCAAAAACATGCAACGGACAGGGACTGGCACTGGATCAGTATGTTAGTCCCAAAAATAATATAAAAGGTTGCCAAAAAGTATATGAAAGTTGAATAATATTGGCATGGAACAATCAAAAATTATAGATACGACGGAGACGTATCAAACTATTATAAATATTAATGAAACAATTCCAAAAATATATTCACATCACTCCCGTCCTACTAACACTCGGCATATCATGATTGCCTTAATCTCGTGACCCCTTAGGTTCCATAACTCATAGACAAGAATGAAACTGTTTGTTCAATGACCAACAACGGAACCTTGGACGTCCATATCGATCCCTATGAGCACATGAATGAACATTTGGTTATCATGTGATGTTCCCTTTGTGTGATACTTTACAAAACCCGGGATGCATCGGTATCCTCCCGAGTCATCACCATGCTCACTATACTGAATCCTCGTTACTAGTTTTGTTCTTCTTTCTTGTTATTGTGTTCCGGCATCCCCTTTACAAAGTCACCTGTGTATAGCCAGACCATGATCGATGCCATCACACTGAGAGGGGCGTAAGAATATATCTCCATCATTGGAGGAGCAAATCCCACTCTCGAGTTATCCAACCACTTGTCAAACTTTCCAGCCTATAAGTTGTCATTATGATCACCATGTTACAGGTAATGTTTGAGCAACCCCAAATTAAAGCCCACCATATGGTAAGAAGTGACCACAATACTCTCATGGCTTAAGGAGAAAAAATCACAATTTAACACTCCATGTTAGGGCATCTCCAAGGTAGACCTGCAAACCGCCCGCATCCGTCTGTACCGCGGAAGCCATCCAACGGGGGCCTATATCGGTCTGTGGCGTGGTTCGGACGCGATTTATTCTGCAAACCGGAGACAAAAGTGGGGAGGTTTGTGGGAGTCCGGACTGATCGCACGCCCACTTCTGACCACCCCGGCCAACCAAAAACCCCTAACACCTACCACGCGCGCATCCCGCCCGGCGCCAGCTGCCCACATTCATGCCGTTGTAGAGCGTGCCGCTCCGCATTGAAGGCGACTCAGGGCGGACACAACCTCTCACTGCCTCCGCCGTTGAAGTGGCTCGCCGTTCGAGCAATCCGTTCGCCGCATGCCTGGATGAACACGCCTCCTCGCCACATTCAAACGTGTCCATTAAACCCGCGGGAAGCCGAGAAACCTACTCTGGCCACACGTCCGCTCATGAGCGGGCCGACATTAAATGCATCGACGGTCGAGCTCCTCCCATCCGCCCTCCATTTAAACGAGGCCAGATACCAGGCAAGAATCGCACCCCTCCGCCGTTCCCCCACCTCCCCCTTCACCAAGTTCTCCACTCTTCCGATGTCTTCCGAAGAGTATTTCTTTAGCATACAAGCCGGCTGGGTGGCCCGCCGAGCCTGCCTGATACGAGCGAGGCAGCTCGCTGCTCCACCTCTTGTGCCTAACCCGATGGAGCAAGTTGCCGCCCCAAGCCACCGCATGGTTCAGTAACTCGCCGCTCCAGGCCTACTCGATGAGGAGCGGCGCGAGTTGCTCCACACTGGCACACTGGGGAGCATGACGACACGATGATAACCCACAAGTATAGGGGATCACAACAGTTTTTTTAGGATAGTATTTCACCCAAATTTATTGATTCGACATAAGGGGAGCCAACAAATATTTGCAAGTATTAGCAGTTGAGTTGTCAATTCAACCACACCTGGAGAATCAAATATCTGCAACAAAGTGTTTAGTAGCACAGTAATATGATAGTTTGATAGCAGTGGTAATAGTAGCAATAGTAATGGTAACAGTAACAATAGCAGTTTTGTAGTGATTGTAACATCAGCAACAACAAAAGTAACTTAGCAAAGATCAATATGCGAAAAGCGTAGGCATTGGATTAGTGATGGACATTTGTTTTGGATGATATACATCATGTAACATCGTGCTGGGCCTGTAGGCCCTCGTTATCCTTCGGGTTGACTCTGGAAGCTACACGCCTGGACGTGATCAAGACTGCATCTACTGAAGACTTGACGTATACTCCAAGACATCTCCTGTTGCCTCCATGCGTACCCCTGGATAACGACCATGTAACCCTAGATGCCGGACATGGCGTCTATATAAGCCAGAGGGTTTAGCCCTTATTAGAGGGGACCCAATCATAATTACAATCACCTAGCCCTAAAGTTAGGTCTCTCCTTACGATCTCGAGGTAGATCAAGCTTCTACTCGATACATCATCAACAATACAATCAAAGCATGACGTAGGGTATTACCTCTTCGAGAGGGCCTGAACCTGGGTAAATACTATCTCCTTTGTCCCTATTACCACCGATCCGAGATCCACAGCTCAGGACCCCCTACCCCGAGGTCTGTTGGTTTTACCACCGATAGTGGTGTTTTCATTGAGAGTTCCACTGTGAGATCAATGAAAAGATCGATTGCTCATTTGTAGATCAATAAATGCTATCTTCTGTCACAATAGAGGTTCTGTTTTCGAATTTAAGTGGGATGATAACCCACAAGTATAGGGGATCAATTGTAGCCTTTCTCGATAAGAAGAGTGTCGAACCCAACGAGGAGCTAAAGGTAGAACAAATATTCCCTCAAGTTCTATCGACCACTGATACAACTCTACGCACACTTAACGTTTGCTTTACCTAGAACAAGTATGAAACTAGAACTACTTTGTAGGTGAACTAGGATAGGTTTCCAAGATAATAAAGAACACATAAATAAAATCTAGGGGCTGTTTAGATAAAGAAACAATTAAGTTAGTTTTATTAGAGAGATTTTTTGTCAGAAGAAAGCTATTTGTCCCTAGGCAATCGATAACTAGACCGATGATCATTATTGCAAATTTGTATGAGGGAGAGGCATAAGCTAACATACTTTCTCTACTTGGATCATATGCACTTATGATTGGAACTCTAGTAAGAATCCGCAACTACTAAAGATCATTAAGTTAGAAACCAACCATAGCATTAAAGTATCAAGTCCTCTTTACTCCCATACGCAAACAACCTACTTACTCGGGTCTTTGCTTTGTCACTCACGCCACCCACCATAAGTGAATCATGAACATATTGCAAACCCTGCAGCGGGGATCCCTCACGCTTGCTCAACACGGAGAGCACCATAGGACATCAACAATAATAAAACATACAACTCAAACCAATCATGATCATCAATCAACCCATAGGACAAAATGGATCTACTCAAACATCATAGGATAGCCATACATCACTGAAAAATTAATATATAGAGTTGAGCACCATGTTTAAGTAGAGATTACAGCGGGGAGAAGAGGTGTTACACCACTGCATAGAGGGGGAGAGAGTTGGTGATGATGGCGGCGAAGTTGTTGGTGTAGATCATCGTCACGATGATGGCGCCGGAACACCAGAGAGAGGGGGAGAGTGAGCCCCTCCATATTATTCTTCTTCCTTGACCTCCCCCTAGATGGGAGGAGGATTTCCCCTCTGGTTCATGGCCTCCATGGCGGCGAAGGGGTGGAGCCCCTCTGAGATTGGATCTCTCTCTCTCTCTCTCTCTCTCTCTCTCTCTCTCTCTCTCTCTTTGTTTCCTTCAGTTTCTGCGTTCCATTTTCTCGCCTTTCAGCATTTCTTAAATTCTTGGAGATCCATAACTTCCATTGGGCTGAAATTTTAACACAATTTTTATCCGGATATTATCTTTCTTGCGGCCAAAGAAAGGCGCCAACCGCCTGGTGTATCCACAAGCCTCCCAGGCGCGCCTAGGTAGGGGGCGCCCCTAGGGCTTGTGGGCCCCTCGGGCATCGTCTCGCGTTGATTCTTTTCCCCCAAAATCACATATATTCCAAAATATATCTCCATAAATTTTTATCGCGTTTGGACTTCGTTTGTTGTGAATATTATGCGAAACAAAAAACATGCAATAAATAGGAACTAGCACTAGGCACTGGATCAATATGTTAGTCCCAAAAATAATATAAAAAGTTGCCAGAACTATATGAAAGCTGTAGAATATTGGCATGAAACAATCAAAAATTATAGATACTATGGAGGCGTATCAGCATCCCCAAGCTTAATTCCTGCTCATCCTCAAGTAGGTAAATTATAAAAAGATAATTTTTGATGTGGAATGCTACCTAGCATAATCTTGATAATATAATCTAATCATGGCATGAATATTAATACACAAGTGATTCAAAGCAATAGTCTATAATTTGACATGAAGACATCAATACTCAAGCATCCCAAAAAACAATCATGTCTTTCAAAATATCAATGCGAAAGAACATCATCCCTACAAAATCATATGGTCTTGTCATGCTATATCTTCATCTCAAAAAGTATTTATCATGCACAACCCCGATGACAAGCCAAGCAATTGTTTCATACTTTTAATGTTGTCAAGCTTTTTCAACCCTCACACAATACATGAGCGTGAGCTATTGATATAGCACTATAGGTGGAATAGAATATGATGGTGGAGATTGTAAGGAGAAGACAAAAAGGAGAAAATCTCACATCAACTAGGAAAATTAATAGGCTATTGAGATGCCCATCGATTGATATCGATGCAAGTGAGTAGGGGTTGCCATGCAACGGATGCACTAGAGCTATAAGTTTTTTATGAAAGCTCAAACTGAAAACTAAGTGGGTGTGCATCCAACTTGCTTTCTCATGAAGACCTCGGGCATTTGAGGAAGCCCGTCATCGGAATATACAAGCCATGCTCTATAATGAAATTTCCAATAGTATATGAAAATGATAACTCAAGAGACTCTCTATATGAAGAACATGGTGCTACTTTGAAGCACATGTGTGGTAAAAGGATATTAACATTGCCACTTCTCTCTTTTTCTCTCATTTTTTATTTTCTCTTTTTTGGGGCTCTTTGGCCTCTCTTTTTTTGGCTCTTTGGCCTCTTTTTTTATTTTAATTCCGGAGTCTCTCCTGACTTGTGGGGAAACCATAGTCTCCATCATCCTTTCCTCACTGGGGCAATGCTCTAATAATGATGATCATCACACTTTTATTTACTTACAACTCAATATTACAACTCGATACAACTAATACATGGTGACTCTGTATGAATGCCTCTGGTAGTGTACCAGGATGTGCAATGATCTAGCATAGCAAAGATATCAAGAAAGGACAAGCCATGAAATATCATACTAGCTATATTATGATCATGCAAAGCAATATGACAATGAATGCTCAAGTCATGTATATGATGATGATGGAAGTTGCATGGCAGTATATCTCAGAATGGCTATGGAAATGCCATAATAGGTAGGTATGGTGGTTGTTTTGAGGAAGATATAATGAGGCTTATGTGTCATAGAGTGTATCATATCATGGGGTTTGGATGCGTCGACGAAGTTTGCACCAACTCTCGAGGTGAGAAAGGCAATGCACGGTACCGAAGAGTCTAGCAAATTGCGGGAAGGTGAGAGTGCGTATAATCCATGGACTCAACATTAGTCATAAAGAACTCACATACTTATTGCAAAAGTTTGTTATCCATCGAAGCGAAGTACTAATACGCATGCTCCTAGGGGGATAGATTGGTAGGAAAAGAATGTCGCTCATCCCCGACCGCCACTCATAAGGAAGATAATCAAAAAGAAATCATGCTCTAACTTCTTCGCATAATGGGAGACCATACGTGCATGCTTCGGGAATCACAAACCTTAACACCGATATTCTTACTAAATCACAATAATTTACTAGTACCTCCCACATATTATCATCTCTATTTTGCAAAACTATTGCAAGGAATCAAACATATCATATTCAGCGATCTACAAGTTTTATGTAAGATTTTATGACTAACCATGTGAATATCCCATTCCTGTTGACTCTCTAAATAGATATAAGTGAAGCAAGAGAGTTTAATTTTTTATACAAAAGATTTGCCCATGCTCTAACAAATATAAGTGAAGCAAAAGAGCATTATACAAATGGCGGTTTTCTATGCGTAGAGAAACAAGCAATCCAAACTTCAAAAGATATAAGTGAAGCACATGAAGCATTCTATAAAGCCATACTCAAAAGATATAAGTGAAGTGCATGAAAAATTCTATAAATCAACCAAGGAATATCTCATACCAGCATGATTAATTACTAAAATAAAAATAAAAGGCACATGACGCTCCAAGAATTTACGCATATCATGTGATGAATAAAAATATAGCTCCAAGTAAAATTACCGATGGTCGTTAGAAGAAAGAGGGGATGCCTTCCAGGGAATCCCCAAGCTTAGTTGCTTGGGAGTCCTTGAATATTACCTTGGGGTGCCTATGGCATCCCCAAGTTTAGGCTCTTGCCACTCCTTCTTCCTTCATCCTTAAATGTTTGCGAAAGTCACCTTATCTCACATGCTTGGAAATGATGGATTGTTTATGATGTTGTGCGCATCTTAAACGTTTGGTCATAGAAGAACGCATGCGATAGGCCCTCGTCGGACGCGGTTACGACGGATGAATCGTGTGGGATATATTTAAGCTTCACATACAGTTTTATAGGGATAATTGTATGCACTCTTACAGCGAATCGCATACAGTCGAGGAAAAGTAAATGTGTGTGATTTTCTACTTATCATACACGTTCTATAATGGTGAACTGTTTGTGATGGGGCGCATCATAAACGTATTACCATGGAAGACCGACTGCGATGGTAGTGCAAGCACAAACGAGTAGCAAGGATGGAGTGTTTGGGATATGCGAGATATCACAAACAGTTGTCTAAAGACTCGCGTTTGGGATACATGCTGGCAACGCATATGCATAGTTATGCAAAATGTATGCATTGCTACTCCCTATCCCCGACGGTTTTTGGGTCGTGTGAGAAGGACCCGCCTATCGCCCACACTCACTAGGCAACGGTTTAAAATGTTATTGTGGAAAGGGCTTAAACACCATTTGTATAGCAGCTCATTGTACCAGTATCAGGGGCTATTAGGATCAGTGGGTTTGTTTTATCCTTTAGGTGCATCCTGGATATTAGGTTGGCACACACCTTCAGGGCTACTGGCTATACATCTCGTACACAAATAAATTGCATCGATCAAAAATAAATTCTGCAAAAAAAATTAGCCAACGGTCGAGGTGGTGCACCACATCGAAAGTAGTCCGGCATAAAGCTTGGCTGCGGGTGGCTGGCTCCATATAGGGCATTTCCGGCATTAAGCTCGACTGAACTCCATCAATTTTTACAAACCGAGGTAATCTATGACACCTCAGATGCAGACCAGCGTTGGAACTCTGCTACTAAAAGGCACCTCGGATGCAGTCCCGCGTTGGAGCTCGACTGCAAAAGGACACCACCGCACGGGAAAAACTTTGAATCCAACGTGTGGTGTGAAAATAACAAGGCATTAGTAAAGGCCAAAAAATTAAAAGGGCTCCTCAGATGCCCGATGTGTGGACTCCTCGGATACGCCTCGGCGATCCTCAAGATCGGAGATGTGAAGAATTGTTGAACCAACTTTCAAGACTGATACCCGAAGATGAAGAATAGTTCGAAAGAACCGAGGAGCGTCTCCAACTTGAAGACCGGTTTAGGGGGCTACTAACGGTGTCCTGGACTAGGGGGTACTCACCATGTCATCTCCCAGCCAGGTGGATCGGGATGAGGATTCCCATGGCGGTTCACTAACAGGCCACTTCGAACAGCCCATGACATATACGAGGAAGATTCCACAAGACTTGGTGATCAAGACAAGGACTCCTCTCCACCGACATATCCGACTAGGACTCTGGTTATCCTAGGCCTTCGGTACATTATATAAGCCGAGGCTAGGCTAGTCAATAGATCATGATCCATCCATACACCCATTCAACATACCCCTAGGGTTTAGACCCCAACTTACGATCTCGAGGTAGATCAACTTTGTACTTCGATACCTTCATAGTATTAACAAGAGTAGGACGTAGGATTTTACCTCCATATAGAGGGCCCGAACCTGGGTAATTTCTTTGTGTGTTCTTCTCCTGTTACCCATCGATTTGATCTAACAGCTCGGGCCCCCCTACCCGAGATCTGCCGGTTTTGACACCAACACACATAATCTTGAGTATTAACCCCACATTACGTAGTACTTTTGAGGACTTTCTTGGCAGTACTACCTAGTACTACATATTTATCTACCGTTAGATCGAGACCAATGGGCGGCTTATAAAAATGTCAACTACCCTAAAACTTGTAACTATCACATGCCCAGGTTACAACCCTGATAGTTTCATTTTGGGTTATATGGTCTGCTAGAAGAGAGTTGATTCACGAGGGAGAACAACAGAGCGCTTTGGGAACAAATTTGTTCATTAAGAGGTTGAATTGCAAATGGTCAAGAAGCCACCGGGTTAGGTTCAAGCTCGGCAGGTAGTTGCCGCTAATTGTCCGAGATAGACTCTACATGAATCAGGTATGCACAAAATTAACGTGGATGAGGTTGTATCTAGAGATGGTACTGGAGGCTCTTTTAGTGCGGTTTCACATAGCTCTACAGGAGTCTACCTAGGCTCTTACAGAAAAAGGATTTCGCCCCCCTCTATATATAAAGAAACAACCAAGGATACAACACCCATGTACAACACGCCATCACCACACACGATACACATTCAAGGCAAGATACAAGGGTGCCGATGTACTACAGCACTACCAAATCAACCCTAGAGCACACTACAGATGAGCCCACTTAGGGCCGACGAGGACCTCCCGAGAACTAGTCATCGAGAAGGGAAGTGGGACAATGACGAAGCATGGACTCCAAGGCAGTGCCTTCAAGAAGGGCATGACACCAGATTGTTGTCACCTCCAAATCCCGAAGATCAAGTTTTCACCCGGAGCTACACAAAGGGAAGAGAAAACCACGACAAAGCCTTCATGAAGGAAGCGATGCCCGTGGCCGCTCCCGCCGTCGACCGGGGAGAAAACTAGGCAAGTAATGTACCCCAGTGCTCCCCCTCCGCCAAACCTCCACGTTGCGTCGAACATCACCAACCATGCCACCTACGTGACCATGGCTGCCCGGCCTCACCCAAGGCGCGTGCGTGCTCCGCCCATGAACACAGTGTCTCCCGCCACTAGGGCCGCCGCCCTACATCCAAGCTACTGATACGTCCATTTTGCATCATGTTTACCTACTGTTATTTATAATGGTTTTATGCATAATAATGCTTTTTTGAGTAATTCTAATGCCTTTTCCCTCATAATATGGAAGGTTCACACAAAGAAGGAGAATTCCGGCAGGTGGAAATCTCGACCTAAAAAAGCTACGCCAGGCTACCTATTCTGCACAACTCCAAATGAGCTGAAACCTCACGAGGAATTTTTATGGAATAAATAAGAAATACTAGAGAAAATAACTATCGAAGGGGGGCCACCTGGTGAGCACAAGACACCAGGGCACGCCAGGCCCACCAGGCGCGCCCTGGTGGGTTGTGCTCAGCCCAGCCCACCTCCGGTGCCCATCTTCTAGTATATTGGTCATTTTGACCTAGAAAAAAAAATAAGGAGACCACTTGTGGGACGGAGTGCCGCCATCTCGAGGCGGAACTTGGGTAGGAGCACTTTTTCCCTCTGGCGGAGTGATTCCGCCGGGGGAACTTCCCTCCCGAAGGGGGAAATCATCGACATCATCATCACCAACAAATATCCCATCTCGGGGAGGGCAATCTTCATCAACATCTTCAACAACAGCATCTCATCTCAAACCCTAGTTCATTTCTTGTATTCAATCTTTGTATCGGAACTATAGATTGGTGCTTGTGGGTGACTAGTAGTGTTGATTACATCTTGTAGTTGATTACTATATGGTTTATTTGGTGGAAGATTATACCTTCAGATCCATTATGCTGTTTAATACCCCTCTGACCTTGAGCATGATTGTCACAGCCTGATTTTTGGCCCTTTTCTTTTTCATTTTATTTTCTGAGGTTTTTGCTTGAGTTTCCTTTTTCCGTGGCTTTGTGGTCTGGAAACTGAAGAAGATGCCCTCTTCTTCCTTTCCAGAGTGGCTTGTCATCCTCAAATCTTACCTAGACCTTTCCATTTCCAGCTTGGGCCAACCCCAATATTCTTATTGGGAATATTCCTTTTTCTATTTAAGGAATAACCCCATTTGCCCTAGGTTGTGAAGCAACCTATATTTTTGTTACTCCTAAAATCCCCAAATAATTCTCATAATTTTTTTGGGTCATATCTTCCTCAAATATGGCAAAATATTTCATTGACCAAGTTTCTGATCATGCTCAATTAATTCCTTCCCTATTCTGTCCTGAATGGCAGTTTGTGAAGCAAGTGCCATTTACCTTTTCCCAATTAAATCCAAACTTTTCGGACACCTTTTCATGTCCAAATAATTTCCTCATGCCAAAATTCAATTCAATTTTCCTTGTGAATATTCCTGAGCAATTTTTCAAAGTTCCTGTCTGAGGGAGTGCATTGTGAAGGAAGTACTAGCTAGAGTTATCAAAATGAGTTGAAATTTTGCACACTCATTCATGTGCTCATATTATCCCACTCCTCCTAAGTTCAGCTCCATCCCTTGATCTATGTGAGCCAAGGATCAAATCTTTGCTTTTGTCAAAATTTTCAGCTTGTGAAGCAAGTATATTTTACCTTGCTCCACTATGGCTGAAATTTGTCCAGGACCTTCTTCTATCCATTTAACCTATCCCCACCAATTATGGGATCAATTTATCAAGCCAATATTCCTTTAGAATTTTTGCAAGTTTCTGTCCAGAGGAGATGCTTGCGAAGCAAGTACCATTTTGGTTTACCCATTCGGTATGAAATTTTTACAGCATCTTCATATGGCCAGATAACACTACCATGCCAAATTTCAGCTCAAGTGGCTTCTTCATTTCAGTGCATCATCATAATCTCTATTCTGGACCATTTTGGTCAATTGGAAAGGAACTATGTTATATATTGGTCCATTTCCTTCCAAACTTCACATGCTTCTTGTCCTTCCTATCATAAACACCCCAGGCATCCCATTTGGCTCCAAGGTCCTCGCTGTTGATCACTGTAACCTGATTCAGTTTGATACAACAAACTTCAGTGGAGTAATCCTATCGATCCAGAGCACCTCTGCTTGATCCATCACCTCCCTCAGGCTCAGTGATGCAGGGACTAATCACCAGACATCTCACGATAGCCTTTGGAGTCTTCTTGATGCCAGCCTGCATGGTGACCACCGTTTTGGCATGCACTGGCCGCGTCCAGAGCGTCTTCTTGCTCGGGCCCCTCCTCTTCTTGGCGTCTCAGCGAGCACGGGCATGTCTAGCATGTTCCCTGCGTTGTCACTGTTCCTCTGGAGCCATTTGCCCGTTCGTTTGCTTCTCTAGTGACCCGTCCCCGTCGCCGAACAATGAGCACCCACGGGAGTGCTGTAGCTGACCGGATCTGTTCGCGCCGCGGCGTCTTCCTCCCCGTGCCCCATTGGACCTCTCTGCTCCGTGACCTCTGCAGCTCGTCCGCTCCCTCCCTCGTCGCGTTCCCGCGCCTCCCCAAGATCTCTGAGCGTCGCCAGGGCCTCGGCTGGACGCGAGGTGCGGCACCCGAGCCAACCGCCTCACCCCGCCTATATAAGAGCCATCCCCGAGCCCCTCCGAGGTCACCTCTCACCTCCACCATCTCCCAGAGCCATGCCTAGCCACTGTCTCGAGCTCAAGGAGCTCTCAGTCCCTCCAATGGCCGACGCGGCTGCCGCCCTGGTCCGCCTAAATTCACTCGAAGCTGACCCCCTCCCTCCCTCATTCGTTCTCCAGAGGAGCCCCCTTGACCCTCTGATCTCCCGACCTCCTCATTCCCTCTCAAGAGCTACCGCAGCCCCGTAGCCCAACTCCACCCGAGCCACCGCCTGCCGACATCGAAGTCCCCCCTCGTATCAGCCTTCCCCGAGCTCCTTAACCTAGCGGAATGGATGCACCTCGTCTCCCCAAGCTCGGCGGTGGTTGAAGCGCGGCAAATGATGGCCTGTAGCACCATCAGTCGTAGCTGGAGCACTTGGCCTCGTCCCTGCCTCTGTTCGCCGTCGGAAAGAAGAAGAGGAGGAGCGGGAGGTGAGAGAAGGCAAGGCGGGACCCACCTATAATCGACCGCGACCCCCTGTCCAGCTGGATAAGTGGAAGCGCAGTTCTAGGAATACGTCTTCGCCTCCAGAAAGCGCATTCCGGCTTTGTTTTGGTTAAGATTACGTTTTCTTCTCTGGAAAACGTATTCTCCTAAAAGCGCTTTCTGTTTTTTAGCCCGTGGAGCTGTTTGTGAGGAAACTTTTACAGATTAGTCCCTGATGTTCCAACCCTCGTATCTCCGCAACCGTAACTCCGATTGAGGTGAATCCAGAGCCTACTTATTTGTCCCGTCGAGGCGATCTGTTCATATGATTTTCACTACATGTTCACATTTTTAAAATGACCATATTGCCCTTGCCCCAAATCAGCCCCCTCCGAGAGAAAATCTTTTCCAGCGAATCTTTCTGCGGCTTCACGACACCTCTTCCCGGAGCTTCCTTCATCCCCAGGCAAGCCACAACCACCATTTGCATGATAGCCATGCAGTAGCATTGGTTGTCAACTTGAATCTTAAATAATTGTCTGTTTGTTTTGCTACCGCTATCATTGTTTCGGTTATGCTATGGATCTGCGTTTACTTTCATGGTATGTTTTTATGCACCTGGTTATCATGTACTAGTTGCTAGTATTACTGTCGTATGTCATGTTTAGTAGTATTACATGTTGGTGTTGGTCATGTACTTCGGAGCATGACTATTGTCTGCTACCGAGTACCGTGATGATGCATGCTCCTTTGCATCTAGCTGGTTATATGCTTCTTGGTAGTATTTTTGATATGTTCTTGCTCAGTATTTATTGTTGATGCTAGTGGTCATGTTATGTTATGAGTAGTGTTATGCTTGTGATATTCATGCTCGTCAGTATGCCATGCTCATTCGGATATATGATTCATTGTCGTTATGCTCAATGATTATGTTGCACCTCTATGCTTATGTTGATATCATGATCATGCATTGTAGTTGCATCATGTTATTTTAATATGACTCAGCTTATTGCATTCAAGTTTAACCAGACTTAAATGAACTTGAACAACTATTGGGTGAGTCATGGTGCCACCATATCGAGCTGACCAGTGCAGCCACATTTGCCTTTTGTGGGAAGGGCCTGATTGGGTCTATTGTCACGCCTCTCGCCAGTGCCTCCAACAAGGGAAGGTTATGCGCGGGCGCTACCCTGATCATGTAGGACGGCATAAGCCTTGTGTGCCCATTGTTGTTGTAAGGATCCTTTTCCCCGTTTGGGACTGTTGTTTGTTTTGCCACAACGGTGGATGTTGATGCCTTTGGTAGGCATGGGGCCACCCATGACTTAGCCCAGATGGGAGTTTGTGGGAGTGGCCGAGAGAGTGTCATGGCAGTAGATCAGTTTGTCGGAACGCCGTTGGTCCACTCGAATGGGAGTGCAAGGCCATGGGTTCCATGGTGTGGGTACGGTGTGCTAACCTCTGCAAAGTGTGTATTAAATCTATCGATAGACGCACCTGCGGATAAGGGCCCAGTTCGTAGTTGGTCACACTATGGGTCAATAGTAATAATAATAATGTGCTTAATAACAACCCCGGTTCGATGATGAGAAAGAGGTTGGTTGTGATCCAGAGAGAATCACCGCGGTATCGAGGATATCGTTGGATACTTGTGGTGTTATGCGAGAGTCAAGGGTAAAGGTCAAGCTCCTTGTGGTCATGTAATGATAACTATGGTATAGTAATACCAAGCTTGATTGGATCATGAGATGATCGAGTGATGTTCGTGATGGTAAGCTTATGCATGTGATGGTTATGAGGTAACCCGAGCAGAGTAAGTTGGTGCATGATAGCGTTATCATGTTGCATGCTAGTATCATCATGTTATGCCATGCTCGTATTGTTCTAGATGTATCATGTTCATATTGTTCATGCTATGATTGATTTGATAGTATCATGTTAATCCTTGTGAACCTGTAATTGCCATGTTGTTGTCTGTCTTGATTGCTCTTGGTTGCTGTGAGCTTGAAAGTACATTCAATGTACTGACCTGGTGTGTCATGCCAACTTGCAGGTCATGTCGGATTTGATTGATTTCTTGTCGTGGATTCCTTGTTTGCGAGCTAGGATAAGCGTTCCAGTCAGAGTCCCTACGGAGTGGAGTTCATCACTGTCATCGCTGTTCCGCTGCTAGAGTTATTCCGTTGCTTTGTGTTGTTCTGCTGCTTGCATGGAGCAACCATGGCAGTTGTAGTGTCGCCGTGCCGTTGTAATCCCGTTGTACACATATAGCTTGTAATAAAAAGTTGATTTGTTCTGGGCTGGAATATGGGGCGTTCCGGTTTCTCTGAGCTAGGGTGCCACAATAATTATCATTTGTGAGTAGTTACTTTTGTTCTTGAGGTCACGGGAGAAATCTTGTTGCAAGTAATCAAGTGAACTTGATATGCGTTCGATATTTTGATAGTATGTATGTTGTGATTCCCTTAGTGGTGTCATGTGAACGTCAACTACATGACACTTCATCATATTTGGCCCTAAGGGAATGCATTGTGGAGTAGTTATTAGATGATGGGTTGTGAGAGTGACAGAAGCTTAAACCCTAGTTTATGCGCTATTCCGTAAGGGGCCGATTGGATCCAAAAGTTTAATACTATGGTTAAAATTTATTATTAATACTTTTCTCATAGTTGCGGATGCTTGTGAGAGGGTTAATCATAAGTAGGAGGTTTGTTCAAGTAAGAACAACACCTAAGCACCGGTCCACCCACATATCAAATTGTCAAAGTAGTGAACACAGATTAAACCAACATGATGAAAGTGACTAGATGAAATTCCCGTGTACCCTTAAGAACGCTTAGCTTATTATAAGAGACCGTTTTGGCCTGTCCTTTGCCTCAAAAGGATTGGGCTACCTTGCTGCACTTTTTTCACCGTCACCTTTACTTGCTCGTTACAAATTATCTTGCTGTCAAACTACTCGTTACTTATAATTTCAGTGCTTGCAGACAATACCTTGGTGAAAACCAGTTGTCATTTCCTTCTGCTCCTCGTTGGGTTCGACACTCTTACTTATCGGAAGGACTACGATTGATCCCTATACTTTTGGGTCATCAAGGCTCTGTTCTGGCGCCGTTGTCGGGGAGTGAAGCACTCTTGGTAAGTGGAAATTGGCAAGGAAAACTTATTACTACGTGCTGAAATTTATTGTCACTTGTTACTATGGAGAACAATCCTTTGAGGGGTTTGTTCGGGATATCTTCACCTCAATTAGATCCACAATTATTTTCCCCCCAACCCACTGCACCTACTGAAAATATTGAATATGAAATTCCTTCGGGTATGATAGAACAACTGCTAGCTAATCCTTATGCAGGAGATGGAACCGAACATCTTGATATGAAATGTATATATGTGCATGAAGTTTGTGGATTGTTTAAGCTTATAGGTTTACCCGGAGATGAAGCTAAGAAGAAGGTTTTCCCTTTATCTTTGGAGGGAAAGGCATTGGCATGGTAAAGGCTAGGTGATGATATTGGATCTTGGAATTGGAATCGATTGAAATTGGAGTTTCACCAAAAAAATTATCCTATCCATCTAGTTCATTGTGATCGGATTATATATATAATTTTTGGCCTTGTGTAGGAGAACATATCACTCTATCTTGGGGGAGGCTTAAGTCAATGTTATATTCACGCCCCAACCATGAGCTCTCAAGAGAAATTATTATTCAGAATTTTTATGCTCGGCTTTCTCATAATGATCGATCCATGCTCGATACTTCTTGTACTGGTACTTTATGAAGAAGGCTATTGAATTCTGGTGGGATCTTTTAGAAAGAATTAAATGCAACTCTGAAGATTGGGAACTCGACAAAGGTAAAGAGTCAGGTATTAAACTTAAGTTTGATTGTGTTAAATCTTTTATGAATACCGATGCTTTTCAAAAGTTTAGCACTAAATATGGACTTGACTCTGAGATAGTAGCCTCCTTTTGTGAATCTTTTTCTACTCATGTTGATCTCCCTAAGGAGGAGTGGTTTAAATATCACCCACCTATTAAAGAAGAAGTTAAAGAACCGGTAATAGCTAAAGATAAAACTATTATTTATAATGTTGATCCAGTTGTTCCTACTGCTTATATTGAAAAACCACCTTTCCCTGTTAGGATGAAGGAACATGCTAAACTTTCAACTGTGGTCAATAGAAGTTATATTAGAACACCTAAACCAGCGGAACAAATCAAGGTAGAACCTAGTGTTGCTATGGTTAAGGATCTCCTGGTTGAAAATATAGATGGGCATGTTATTTACTTCTGTGATCAAGCTGCTAGAATTGCCAAACCCGATGAAAAAGATAAACATAGACCTGTTGTTGGCATGCCTGTTGTCTCAGTTAAAATAGGAGATCACTAGTATCATGGTTTATGTTACATAGGTGCTAGCGTGAGTGCTATTCCTTTTACTTTATATCAAGAAATTATGAATGATATATCACCCGCTGAAATAGAAGACATAGATGTTTCTATTAAACTTGCTAATAGAGACACCATCACACCACCTGGGATTGTTAGAGATGTTGAAGTCTTGTGTGGGAAAATAAAATATCCTACTGATTTTCTTATTCTTGGCTCCCCACAAGATGACTTTTGTCCCATTATCTTTTGTAGACCTTTCTTGAACACCAATGCTAAAATAGATTGTGAGAAACAAACTGTCGGTGTTAGCTTTGGTGATGAGTCTCATGAGTTCAATTTTTCCAAGTTTAGTAGAAAGCATCATAAGAAAGAATTGCCTTGTAAGGATGAAATTATTGGTCTTTCTTCTATTGATGTACCACCTACTGATCCTTTAGAACAATATCTGCTAGACCATGAAAATGATTTGCATATGCATGAAAGAAATGAAATAGATAAGAGTTTCTTTGAAGAATGACCTCTGCTTAAACACAATTTGCCTATTGAAACTCTAGGAGGTCCTCCTCCACCTAAAGGTGATCCTGTGTTTGAATTAAAAAAGTTACCTGACACTTTGAAATATGCTTATCTTGATGAGAAGAAGATATATCCTGTTATTATTAGTGCTAACCTTTCAGGACATGAAGAAGAAATATTATTGAAAGTTCTATGTCAGTGGGAAATGACACCTATGGGATCACAGGAATCCCTACTACGGTTGCGGGGAGAGGGGTTGTGAAAAGAGCGGATCAAACAGATAGCACACGGTTCCTTTACCCAGGTTCGGGCCGCAAGGATGCGTAAAACCCTACTCCTGCTTTGGTGGATTGTATATCTGAGTTCCTGAGCTAGCTATGGGGTGTTGAGAGCTCCAAAAGGCCGAATCCCTCTCCTGGTCGCCTTGGGCCTCCTTTTATAGGAAAGGGGTTGCCACAGTGGCACACAGGAGGTGGAAAGGGTACAGTAGTGCGAGGTTATCCTTCGCATTACATGACAAGGCGCATTAATGTGCCTTGCTTAGGTGTCCTTGCTTTATCGGGGGCGGAGGAGAGCCCCGTCTCGTCCGTCGCCGCTCCCTCTTGCGTCGACACGCGCACTGGCCAGTGGTGCCTGTGGTGCCATGTAGGCAGGTAGGCAGCTGAGGTGGCGCAGTGGTGGGTCTCCACGAAGATCTGCATGCCGCCACGCAGGTGTATGCCCAATTGGTTGGGTTGGCAGCTGCATGCGAACGACAGTGGGGGTGTGACTGGCGCGGGCCTGATGGTGGCCCCATGACGTCTTTGGCAAGGGCCTTGCTGCGGCCCCGGCAAGGGTCTTGCCGCGGCCCCGGCAAGGGTCTTGCCGCGACGCCTGTTGTCATCCCCGGCAAGGCTCTTGCCGGGGGCCTTGTGGTCCTCCTTGGCTGGGATCCCGCCAAGGATCATTACCTTCTAAAGTGGGTCTTTGTTCTGAATGCCTTCACAAAGATCTGCATGCCACCACGGAGATGTCTCCCGAATCCTTGCACCCGTGGGGGCAGTGGACTCGAGGGTGACTTCGCTCCGTAGGTGTGGGGCGAGCTGCCACGGCAAGGGTCTTGCCGGGTTAGCTAAAGCTGCCCCCCGGCAAGGATCTTGCCGGGGGGGGGGGGGCTGCTCTGTCCCCTTTGCTCTTTGTGGTCTTGGCATCGTTCTGCTTCCCTTCAGCTTCGGCCTTACCTTGGCTTACCTCCCTTGCCGTGCTTGGTGTGGCGGTGCTCGTGGCTCAGACTGCCCATGCACAGTTATAGGGGTACAAAAAGTGTACCCCCCTTTTTGTACACCGACAAGAGCCCCGGGCCTGGGCCACACATAAGCGCAACGCGTTGTTGGGCTAGGCCCAAAAACGGTGCGCGGGCAGGCGGGGCGGTTTTTACCGCGGTAAGTTTCTTTGCGTGCTGTGCTTCCCATGCGTCCCGCGCGTGGTGCGGCGTGGGGAGGCGTGCGTGACGTGGGCGGCATGCGTGGGGCTGAGCTCTGGACGCATGCGTCACGTCGTAGTAAAGGGGGCGGTTCGCGCCTTCGCCATAAACGGAGGGAGGTGTGGAGGTGCGGCCCATTTACTTAACGGGGCCGAGGCGTGGTCTTCAAGGCGTCCACTCCCTTCGGTCACGGGGTGGGGAGAGGTCGCCTCACCCGTCGCCTCGGTCCTGCACGCTCGCCATGTGGTGCCCATGCGCTTGGGGTGGCAATCGGTGGAGGCGGGAAACCGGGCCGTCGCGGGCTGGGGCAGCGGGTCGGTCTCGGTCCCCTGCGCCTTCCGCGTCTTGATTGGCGGAGCGGGGCAGCCGAGCCCCCACCCCGTCTCTTTTTAAAAGAGCGGGAGGGGGGATGGCGTCCTGCATTCCTTCATCTCCTTCCTTCTTCATCTTCTGCTCCCCTCCCTTCCATTCGCCATGGAGAGAGGGAACCCTGGTCCTTCAACGGTGGCGACGCGGGTCGCCGCTCGACAACGCGTCCCTCCTTCTCCTGCACCTGTGGTGGCAGAGCCAGCCGCAAGGGGAAGGGGGAGGGGGCGAGGCCGTGGGCGAGGCCGACGCACTCGGGGAAGAGGAGGACGGGGCGGCGCGCCGGCCTCGCCTCCGCCAGCAGCTCCTCCCCCCATGTAGGGCCATGTTGGGGACGACCCTTGTGAGTTCTTCGTCAGGCTGCGCCGGCCGCCTCGCCGTCGCCTTCGTCTCCCGACCCCATTCACGCGGGAGATGGAGTTGGATCCGCCGGAATCACTGCGGCTGCACATGAGGGGCTGTGGGATCAGCGGTATGCGGGTTCGCGTTGACTTCCCAGCCCCTCACGTTATGTATCTTTGTCGGGGATGGAAGACGTTCGCTCATATCCATCGCTTGACGGAGGGGCTCACTCTCCATTTCAAGCTGATGGAGGGCGGCCTCCTCTCCGTGAAGGTCTTCGGGTGCTTCGGGACCCGAGCAAGGTGCTGCGTGGAGAGCTCTTCCGATAGCGAAGACTCCTCCTCGGGCGGGAGTGAAGAGGAGGACAGCGGCAGCGACGACGAGGGTAGCAGGCGGCAGGATGACGGGTCCGACTAGGTCTCGGGTGCCGCCTCGTGCGGCACCGGCGACCCCATCATCCGTGTCGCCGGCTCCCTGAACTTCTCGGGGTCGTCTCCTTGGGCGGCTAGCGTTGGGAGGCTGCGGAAGAGGAAGAGGACGGGCAGCAAGGCCGTCAATTCGGAGTACGCGGGCACCGACGCCTTCGACGCGTGCTGACGTCCTGCCGCCTCGTCTTCGAGCTCTGCTTCCGGCGCCGCCATCACCATCTAGCCTCCGGACGGCCACCGAGATGTTCTCTTGGTGTCTTCTGCCACCCGTAGCTCGCCTAGGCGCCCCTTTTGCCCTTTTCGCCTCCTTGACCTGCCTCCTGAGGAGAGATACAAGAAAGGGATTACGGGCACCTTATCTCTTTTTAGTTTGTAAGCCTTCGGGCCTTAGCTGAATTTAGAACTTGTAATCCCATCATTCATGTTTTTCATTCCCTATGGACTGTACCTGAGTGGAATGTTTTTAATGAAAAAGGGATGCTTTCCGGGTCATTTGTTTGCGGGTAGAACCCACGACAAGGAGCAAATCCTTGATATCTTTTAAGATAAACATTTCCTCGCCCGGCAACAGGCCTTGCCGTCTCCCCACTTCATTCGACCTTTCTCACGCCCGTGGCGGAGGCAGGGATGAGGCGGGTTCAGGCTGCTCGTTTCATCCTTTCGCTGCCGCGACTACGACCAAACCCGGCCCTAGGAACGACCCCTAGGGCCTAGAGTTAGGGGAGCACGGTAGTTTTTAGGAAAAACAAGGTTTCACATACCTCAGTCCATAAGGGAATGCATGATAAGGGATGAAGAACTTATCTGAAGCTGTAGCCCCCGGCAACTTTGGTTTGCCGAGGGTGAATCTTTGCCCTTGCAGCCCCCGGTAGTACTGGCTTGCCGGGGTCTAGATGTTGGTCTGTCCCTCTTATCTTATTCGTCCTTAGTGATCCGGCAAGGACATCAGTGAGTCCTGCGAACCAAAGAAGACAAAAGAACGGTGAAGGGAAGCACACTCGACCTCTAAGCTAGGGGCTAGCCGCCGCCAAGCACTATCAACCCTAACCCAGGACGAGACTCGACCTAGCATGCATGCTATAATTTTAGGGCGCCAGCGCTTCATTTATTTATGCTCAGGGTCTGTGCCTGGCTTTGTACAAAGGGTTACATGCATCATCGGCAATGCTTGTACAAAAGGTGGCTTGCCGGGGGGCCTGGCAAGCCGCGCCTCACGGGTAAAACTTGCGAAGATGCTCAATGTTCCAGGAGTTACTCACCGGAACGGCATCTTCGGTCTCCAGGCGGACTGCGTCGGGCCTGGTGACTTGTATTACCCGGTAAGGGCCTTCCCACTTTGGCGTCAACTTGTTGGAATTCTTGGCCGATTGAACGCGCCGAAGGACAAGGTCGCCTTCCTCAAGGCTTCGGGCATGAACCTTGCTGCTATGGTAGCGGCGCAAGGCTTTCTGGTAGCGTGCTGCTCTCACAGCCGCCCGAAGGTGATCTTCCTCAAGGAGCAGTGCGTCATTTTGCCGCAGTTGCTCTTGCTCAAGCTCATCATAAGCGAGCACTCGAGGCGACCCGTATATGAGTTCAGTGGGGATAACTGCTTCTGCCCCGTATACCAGGGCAAAGGGTGTCTGGCCGGTGGCTCGATTTGGTGTCGTCCTGATTGACCAAAGAATCGTCGGCAACTCATCAATCCAGCGCCTTCCGCTCTTGTGCAGCCTGTCAAAGGTCTTGGTCCTTAAGCCTCGCAGCACTTCAGCATTTGCCCTCTCAGCTTGACCATTGCTTCGCGGGTGAGCAACGGAAGCGAAATAGACTTTGCTGCCGAGGTCTTGAGTATATTGCATGAAGGTGCGGCTTGTGAACTGTGTGCCGTTGTCGGTGATGACCCTGTTGGGTACACCGAAATGACACACTAGCCCCTTGAAGAACTTGACGGCTGACTGATCTGTGACCTTCCTCACTGCTTCCACCTCTGGCCACTTTGTGAACTTGTCGATTGCAACGTACAAGTACTCAAAGCCCCCGACAGCGCGGGGGAAAGGGCCCAGTATGTCGAGCCCCCAGACCGAGAAGGGCCAGGAAAGAGGAATGGTTTGAAGGGCTTGAGCTGGCTGATGAAGCTTCTTTGAATGGAACTGACACGCTTCACACCTGGTGACGAGTGTCATCGCATCCTGGAGGGCGGTGGGCCAGAAGAAACCTTGCCGGAATGCCTTGCCGGCAAGGGCCCTTGACCCGATGTGGGATCCACATATGCCTCCGTGTATCTCTGCCAACAGCTCCAGTCCTTCCTCTCGAGGGATACACTTCAATCTCACACTGTTCGGTCTCTTCCTGTACATGACGTCATCGACGAACTGGTACATGGTAGAGCGACGGGCTACTTTTTCCGCTTCTTCCTGCTCCTCAGGAAGTTCCCCTGTTTGGAGGAATCGGACGGTAAGCTATGCCCACGCTGGAGCCTGGGGCTCGACGGCGAGGACTAAAGGCCTCTCCTCCGCTATAGGAGCGGCTGTCTCGACGGCAAGAGCTTGACGCTCCGCCGGAGATAGCCGTCCCGTGGCGGGCTTAGTGTCCTCGGCAACATCCTTGCCGGCGGCTCCGGGGAGCTCGGCGGGAAAGTACTTGCTGGGCCCTGATTTCCTCCTCTTGTTCTGCTCTGTTGATGGATCAACGGATGGCTGAGTTAGCTGAAGCACAAAGGTACCTGGTTCCACAGGTAGCTTGAGGGCAGCGCGCTTTGACAGGTAATCGGCGATATCGTTCTCCGCTCGGGGAACGTATTCAGCCTGTATACCATCGAAACGCTCTTCCAGCTTTCTCACTTCATCAACGTAGGCCTTCATCAACGGGCTTTGGTAATCCTTGTAGACTTGCTTGACGAAAAACTGCGAGTCGCCCCTGACGATGAGCTTTTTGATTCCGAGGTCCGCCGCGATCCTAAGACCGGCAAGCAGCCCTTCGTACTCCACCGTATTGTTTGTTGACACCTCCCTGGGGAAGTGCATCTGGATCACGTACTTGAGGTGCTCTCCGGTGGGGGCGACGAGTAGTACGCCAGCCCCGGCACCTTGTAGGGAGAAAGCCCCATCAAAGTACACGATCCAATTGCAACTTGCCTCCTTGCCGGGGAGAGCAGTCTCTTGGGCTTCTTCGTCAGGTGTTGCGGTCCACTCTGCAATGAACTCTGCCAGGACTCGGCTCTGGATTGTCGAAGTACTTTCAAACTTGAGGCCAAAGCTGGACAGCTCCAGTGCCCATTCCACAATCCTCCATGTCGCATCTGGATTGTGCAATATTCGTTGCAGAGGGAGGCGAGTGACGACAGTGATCTCGTGTGCCTGGAAGTAGTGACGCAGTTTCCTCGAGGCCATGAGGAGGCCGAAGAGCAGTTTCTGCACGCGGGAGTACCTTGATCTAGCCCCTGCAGGAGGGAGCTAACAAAGTAGACCGGGTGTTGCATCATTTTCTTCTTCGGCGACACTTCGACTGGCTGTGTCGCCTCCGCATTGGTGGTGTCGGGCTCTGTCGCTGCCATTACCTCGTCGTCAACCTCTCTCTGCGCTACTAGTGCGGTGCTGACCACCTGGTTTGTTGCCTCTAGGTATAGCAGCAACGGCTCCTGGGGCCTAGGCGCAACTAGTGTTGGCGCGAAGGGGAGGTACTTCTTCAAATCTTGCAATGCTGCTTCGGCTTCTGGCGTCCACTCCACTGGGCCTGCCTTTTTCAGGATTTTGAAAAAGGGGAGGGCGCGCTCGGCAGACTTGGATATGAACCTGCCCATGGCAGCGACACAACCAGCAAGCCGACGCACATCCTTAATTCGCTTGGGTGCTTCAATCTGCTCTATAGCTTTGATCTTGTCCGGGGTTGGCCTCTATCCCACGCTGTGACACAAAGAACCCGAGAAGCTTGCCGGACGGGATGCTAAAGACGCACTTCTCGGGGTTCAGCTTGAGATTGATCTTGCGCAGGTTTGCAAATGTTTCTTGCAAATCTGTGATGAGGGTTGCCCTGTCCTTGGTTTTGACCACTATGTTGTCCATATAAGCTTCCATATTTCTATGGAGCTGGGGTTCAAAACCAATCTGGACCGCCCTTGCAAACGTCGAACCAGCACTCTTCAACCCGAAAGGCATCCGTATGAAACAATACGTAGCACATGGGGTGATGAATGTTGTTTTCTCTTCGTCTTCTCTTGTCATGAAGATCTGGTGGTATCCGGAGTAGGCGTCGAGGAATGACAATAGATCACACCCAGCCGTGGAGTCAACAATCTGGTCGATGCGCGGCAAAGGGAAAGGGTCTTTAGGGCAAGCCTTATTGATATCTGTGTAATCAATACACAGCCTCCACTTCCCATTTTCCTTGCGCACTATGACCGGATTGGCCAACCACGTTGGATGGAGCACTCCTCTTACCCCGCTGCTTCCAGTTTCCGGATCTCTTCTGTGATGAACTCTTTTCATTCCAAAGCTTGCTTTTTGACCTTCTGCTTGACGGGCCGCGCATGAGGACAGACAGCAAGGTGGTGCTCAATCACCTCCCTGGGAACGCCGGGGATGTCAGAGGCTTGCCAGGCAAACACATCGACATTCGCCCACAGGAAGGTGACGAGCGTGTCTTCCTATTTGTCGTTAAGGGTGGAGCTTATAGTGAAAGCTCCTCCCGTGCCGTCCTCATTGACAGAAACCTTCTTGGTTCCCGGCGGAATGGCCCTGGGCTTCTTGTTTCCGCCGGCGGAGCTCTCTGGCACGTCCTTGACGGCAGCGCTACACTCCGAAGAGGTGCGCTTGCCGGAGTGGGCGTCCGAGGTCTCACCGACCTTCTTCTTCTTCTTCCCTCCCGGGGTCCCAGCGGCAGGAGCAAGTGCCCTAGCGGCGGCAGCTGCTGCAACTGCTTGCTGGTATAGTTGGTCAGCGCAAATCAGCGCATCTTTCTTGTCGGAGGGGATGGTGATGATCGTCACAGGCCCTGGCATCTTCAGGGTGTTGTATGCATAGTGTGATGCCGCCATGAACTTGGCCATCGCTGGGCGGCCAAGGATCCCGTTGTAAGGCAAGGGGATCTTGGCAACATCAAACACGATCCTCTCCGTCCTGAAGTTCAGGTCGCTTCCAAAAGTCACGGGCAGCGTGACCTTTGCCTTGGGTTGGCTTCTTCCCGAGTTGACTCCTTGAAACGTACCCGTCTCTTCGAGGTCTCCATCAGGAATCTGCAGTTTCCCGATCACGGCAGGCGAGATCAAGTTCAGACCGGCCCCGCCATCAACTAGCATCTTTGTCACCTTGAGGTTGCATATTGTTGGTGAAACCAACAATGGTAAGCACCCGACCGCAGTAGTGCGATCAGGGTGATCCTCAGTGTAAAAAATGATAGGTGTGCTGGACCACTTCAGCGGCCTTTGGGGATCAAACGACGGCTCTGCCGCTGTAATCTCTCACGCCCACTGTTTAAGCCGGCGGTGAGAAGTATGCAACGAGGCGCCGCCGTTGACGCACATGGCCTCTGTAGCTTTCTGAAACTCTTGGTCGCCGGACTCGTCGTCCTCTTCGTGATCGTCGTCTTCTGGCTTCCTGTCACGGCCCCGGGCGGGCCTCTCCTGTTGTTTATCCTTGCCGCGACGGCCCTCCTGGCCGTCACACTTTTTACCGGACCCCTCAGCACCGTCTTGGCCCTTCTCCTTGTCCCGCCTCTCATATTCAACCCTCTGCTTCTCAGCGAGGAGCTCAACCTGTCGGCAGTCTTGGAGAGCATGGCCTTTGGTGCGATGGATCTTGCAGTACTGCTTGTCGGAGTTTCTTGACTTCTCGGCGGCTGCCAAGGCCCGGCAGGCAACGCATCCGGCAATTTCCTTGTCGGGGTCATCTGCCTTGGTTTTCTTGGTGGAGCCGGTGTCATCAGATCCCTCGACGGCAAGCACGGCTTTCCCTTTGCGCTTCCTGTTGCGGCGCCGACCTTTCTTCGCCGGGGCGGCAGTATCCTCATCTGAGGAGTCGGTTTCCACGCCGGCATCTTCGCCGGGGTACTTCCTTCCCTCTTCAGCCCGGGCACATCTGTCAGCAAGAACATAGAGTTTCGCTACATCTTTCACCTTGTTCATTGCCAGCTCTTCGCGCATCTTGCGGTTACGCACGTTCTGATGGAACACGCTGATGATGGCGGCAGGATGAACATCGGGGATGTTGTACTGTATCCGGCTGAACCTCTGTATGTACTTACGGAGACTCTCGCCTCCCTTCTGGGGAATGACGTGCAGATCACTTGCTTGGCCATGAGCTTGGTGACCGCCAGTGAAGGCACCCACGAACTCATGGCACAAATCTGACCAGGAGGAAATGGAGTCTACCAGCAAGTGCATCAACCATGACATGGCGTTGGGTTTAAGAGCCAACGGAAAGTAATTCGCAAGCACCTTATCGTCGCGGGCTCCGGCAGCCTGCATCGCGATGGTGTAGATGCTGAGGAACTCGGACGGGTGGGTCTTGCCGCCGTACTTCTCGCCCACGTCAGGTTCGAAGGCGCGGTGAGTGGGCCACTGGAACTGCCGCAGCTCACGGGTAAAAGCCGGGCAGCCTGCCTCATAAGGCAAGCCTCCAGGGCTCTCCGGTGCCGGGTGGTCCAAAGTAGGCCCTGCTCGCCTGTCCAACTGGTGGCGCGCTCCGCGTCGGTGCTCAATAGTGGTCCGAGCGTCTTCATGTTCCCGATCCCGAAGGACCTGGCGCTGGTCACGGTGGGTCCACGGGTCGGATGACGCTATGGAGATTTCATCGCCCGTAACGTCACGACGGGCAGGTGTCCGTGGTACCGGGCAAGGAGGAGGCGAATGCACCGCGGTCGCGGCGCCGCCAGCTTTCCTGCCACTGGTACGCGGGACTCCGTCGGAACGACGACCGGGGGCTCCGCCGGGCTTGGTTCGTCTTTGTTGGCCACCGCAACAAGGCTTCGGATGGTGGCTCTCCATTCGTCGAGTTTCCCCGTAGTGGGAGGAAAATCGAGGAGCAACTGCGCGCGCGCCAAGGCTTCTACTGGCGTCGATGGCAGCGAAACCTGCACAGATCGCGACGCGCTTCGACTTCTGACCATGTCAGAAGGAGCTCTATCACGATCGCGCGGTCGCATGCCATCTTCACCAGCGCCTCGACGAGCGGGCAGGTCTTCTACATCCCGGGAGTGGCGCTTGGGGCTCTTCCCGCGGCGACGCCCGGGGTCTTTGGTGCGATTACGCCGTTTGTCGCGCGCCGCTTGAGAGGAGCGCGCCGTCGGCGCCAGCGTGGGAGTCTGGGAAGCCCTTGCATCGCCCTCGGGCGGGGCGGCAGCGATCCTGGAAGGCCCCGCGCCACCCACGGAGGGCCCGTCTCCATCCTTGGATTTGGCTGCGTGCGGCCCATTGCCAGGCGCACGAACATGCCTCCTCCCAAACTCCGGCTGCTGGGACGGTGTTGGTGTTCGCGAACAGCGCCCCGGGTCCTTTCTGCGACCGGTCCGCTGCTCGCCCGCATCGGGACGGGATGCCCGGCTTCCGACGGGCCAACCGCCACCGTCGTCTTCTTCTTGGGCGCCATGATGATGAAGAAGCGTCGAACTAACTGCTAAAGCCGATTCTCACAACTGCGCCCCCCTACCTGGCGCGCCAAAGATGTCGGTGGGAAACGACACCTATGGGATCACAGGAATCCCTACTACGGTTGCGGGGCGCGTGGTTGTGAAAAGAGCGGATCAAACAGATAGCACACGCTTCCTTTACCCAGGTTCAGGCCGCAAGGATGCGTAAAACCCCACTCCTGCTTTGGTGGATTGTATATCTGAGTTCCTGAGCTAGCTATGGGGCGTTGAGAGCTCCAAAAAGCCAAATCCTTCTCCTGGTCGCCTTGGGCCTCCTTTTATAGGAAAGGGGTTGCCACAGTGGCACACAGGAGGTGGAAAGGGTACATTAGTGCGAGGTTATCCTTCGCATTACATGACAAGGCGCATTTAATGTGCCTTGCTTAGGTATCCTTGCTTTATCGGGGGCGGAGGAGAGCCTCGTCTCGTCCGTCGTGGCTCCCTCTTGCGTCGACACACGCCCTGGCCAGCGGTGCCTATGGTGCCATGTAGGCAGGTAGGCAGCTGAGGTGGCACAGTGGTGGGTCTCCACGAAGATCTACATGCCGCCACGCAGGTGTCTGCCCAACTCGTTGGGTTGGCAGCTGTATGCGAACGGCGGTGGGGGTGCGACTGGCGCGGGCCTGATGGTGGCCCCATGACTTCCTCGGCAAGGGCCTTGCTGGGGCCCCGGCAAGGGTCTTGCCGCGACGCCTGCTGTCATCCCCGGCAAGGCTCTTGCCGGGGGCCTTGTGGTCCTCCTTGGCTGGGATCCCGCCAAGGATCATTACCTTCTAAAGTGGGTCTCTGACCTTGAATGTCTTCACAAAGATCTGCATGCCACCACGGGGATGTCTCCCGAATCCTTGCCCACGTGGGGGCAGTGGACTCGAGGGTGACTTTGCTCCGTAGGTGTGGGGCGAGCTGCCACGGCAAGGGTCTTGCCGGGTTAGCTAAAGATGCCCCCCGGCAAGGATCTTGCCGGGGGGGGCTGCTCTGTCCCCTTTGCTCTTTGTGGTCTTGGCGTCATTCTGCTTCCCTTCAGCTTCGCCCTTACCTTGGCTTACCTCCCTTGCCGTGCTTGGTGTGGCGGTGCTCGTGGTTCAGACTGCCCGTGCACAGTTATAGGGGTACAAAAAAGTGTACCCCCCCTTTTTGTACACCGACATTCTAAGGAAGCACCGAGCTGCTATTGGATATACTCTTGATGATCTTAAGGGCATCAATCCCACTCTATGTCAGCACAAGATTAATATGGAACCTGATGCTAAATCCGTTTTTAATCACCAACGTCAGTTAAATCCGAAGATGAAAGAAGTGGTAAGAACGGAAATATTAAAACTTTTGGAAGCAGGTATAATCTATCTTATAGCTGATAGTAGATGGGTAAGTCCTGTTCATTGTGTCCCTAAGGAAGGATGTATTACTGTTGTTCCTAATGATAAGAATGAACTTATTCTACAAAGAATTGTTAAAGTCTATAGAATGGTAATTGATTTTAGAAAATTAAACAAAGCAAGTAGAAAATATCATTACCGTCTGCCTTTCATTGATCAAATGCTAGAAAGATTATCTAAGCACACACATTTTTGCTTCCTTGATGGATATTCTGGGTTTTCACAAATACCTGTTTCTCAACCTGATCAAGAAAAGACCACTTTTACTTATCCTTTTTGAACTTATGCTTATAGACGTATGCCTTTTGGTTTATGCAATGCACCTGCTACCTTTCAAATATGTATGACAGCTATATTCTCTGACTTTTGTGAAAAGATTGTTGAGGTTTTCATCGATGACTTTTCTGTTTATGGGAAGTCTTTTGATGATTGTCTAAGCAATCTTGATTGAGTTTTGCAGAGATGTGATAAAACAAATCTTGTCTTGAATTGGGAGAAGTGCTACTTTATGATTAACGAAGGTATTGTTTTGGGCCATAAATTTTCTGAAAGAGGTATTGAGGTGGACAAAGCTAAGGTCGATGCAATTGAGAAAATGCCATGTCCTAAAGATATCAAAGTTATTCGTAGTTTCCTTGGTCATGATGGTTTGTATAGGAGATTTATCAACGACTTTTCTAAAATTTCTAGGCCCCTTACAACTCTTTTGAAAAAGGATATTCCTTTTGCTTTTTGATGATGATTGTTTAGAAGCCTTCGAAACACTCAAGAAAGCCTTAATTTCTGCACCTATTATTCAACCACCTGATTGGAACTTGCCTTTTGAACTTATGTGTGATGCTAGTGATTATGTTGTTGGTGCTGTTCTAGGACAAAGAGTTGATAAGAAATTGAATGTTATTCACTACGCAAGTAAAACTCTAGATAGTGCACAAAGAAATTATGCTACTACTGAAAAACAATTTCTAGCAGTGGTCTTTGCTTGTGATAAATTTAGATCTTATATTGTAGATTCAAAAGTTATTGTTCACACTCATCATGCTGCAATAAAGTATCTTATGGAAAATAAAGATGCCAAACCTAGGCTTATTCGTTGGGTTCTCTTACTACAAGAATTTGATTTGCATATCACTGATAGAAAAGGAGCGCAGAACCCCGTAGCTGATAACTTTTCTAGACTTGAAAATATTCTTGATGACCCACAACCTATTAATGATAGCTTTCCTGATGAGCAGTTAGCTACAATAAATGTTTCTAATAGCACTCCTTGGTATGCTGATTATGCTAATTACATTATTGCCAAATACATACCCCCTAGTTTCACATACCAACAAAAGAAAAAAATTCTTCTATGATTTAAGACATTACTTTTGGGATGACCCACATCTTTATAAAGAAGGAGTAGATGGTATTATTAGATGTTGTGTACCTGAGCATGAACAGGGACAAATCCTACGGAAATGTCACTCTGAAGCTTATGGAGGACATCATGCAGGAGACAGAACTGGTCACAAGGTATTGCAATCTAGATTTTATTGGCCTACTCTCTTCAAGGATGCTCGTAAATTCGTCTTATCTTGTGATGACTGTCAAAGAATAGGTAATATCGGTAAGCGTCAAGAAATGCCTATGAATTATTAACTTGCTGTTGAACCATTCGATGTTTGGGGATTGGATTACATGGGACCTTTTCCTTCCTCAAACGGGCATACTCATATTTTGGTTGCTGTTGATTATGTTACTAAGTGGGTAGAAGCGATTCCAACTAGTAGTGTTGATCACAAAACCTCTATTAAAATGCTTAAAGAAATTATTTTCCCAAGGTTTGGAGTCCCTAGATATTTAATGACTTAAGGTGGTTCACACTTTATTCATGGTGCTTTCCGTAAAATGCTTGCCAAGTATGATGTTAACCATAAAATTGCATCACCCTATCATCCCCAGTCTAGTGGTCAAGTTGAATTTAGCAATAGAGAAATAAAAATAATGTTACAAACTTACAAAAGACTGTCAATAGGTCTCGGAAGAATTGGTCTAAGAAATTATATGATGCACTTTGGCCTTACAGAATAGCATATAAAAATTCTATGGGTATGTCTCCTTATAAAATGGTTTAAGGAAAAGCTTGTCATTTGCCTCTTGAGTTAGAACACAAAGCTTATTGGGCAATTAAAGAACTCAACTATGATTTCAAAATTGCTAGTGAGAAGAGGTTATTTGATATTAGCTCATTAGATGAATGGAGAAACCAAGCTTATGAAAATGCCAAGTTATTTAAAGAAAAAGTTAAAAGATGGCATGCTAAAAGAATCCAAAAGCGTGAGTTCAAGGTTGGAGAATATGTTCTTTTGTACAACTCTCATTTCAGATTCTTTGCAAGAAAACTCCTCTCCAAATGGGAAGGACCCTATGTTATTGAGGAGGTTTATTGATCTGGAGCTATCAAAATAAATAATGCCGAAGGTACTAACCCGAAGGTTGTTAATGGGCAAGGGATAAAACATTATATCTCAGGTATGCCCATTAATGTTGAAAGCAATATTATCCAAACTATGACACCGGAAGAACGCATAAAAGAAACCTTCCAGAGCACTCCAGAATTGTAATAAAGAGGAGGTATGAGATACGGTAAGTAAACGGACTCCGAAAAATCTGCAAAAATATTTTCTGTCCAATTTGGAATATAACAAAATTTAGGAAAATAAGAAACTACCAGGAAGGTGACCCTGGTGGGCACAAGACACCAGGGCACGCCTAGCTGCTAGGTGCGCCCAGGTGCGTTATGCCCACCTCGGGTACCTTCCGGATTCTGTTTTTCTTCCGTTTGCTTGTTTCCCAAGGTAAAAAATCTTTATATACCCCCCCCGAACCTAGTCACCAACGTATCACAGAGAAATCTCCTGTTTTCTTTCCTTGCTATTTTCTGACAGATTCATCTAGGCCAGCATCATGTCTTCCTCACCCTCCAACAACAGAGAAAAAGATGCAGGGTTGGTTCGGGAGGATCTAAGGAGAGAGGAAGCTGAAGAGGTTGTCATGGAGGAAGATGAGGGAAATCCCCTTGGGGTTTACCCTCCGGCTTCTGAGAGAGGCACACTGGCTGGTATCTCCACTCGTCCTAATCCTCAGCAAGCCATGAGGACATCAAACAGTCAAGAGAACCTTGAAGTTCAAGAAGAACTCCCACCGAGGAGGCCTTCACACAGGTTACATCGTAACAATTTTCACAATTTCATTCACAACTATGGGTTCGAAAATACTCCTCGTGTGCACATACCGTCTGTCGGCGTTCTGGGAACGGGGGTCCCTAGACTTGCCTGCCTGCGGCGTGACTCGAATGGGGGTCTAGCGCGGCCCATCTTCATCAACACAAGACTCAAGACCCTCGCGAGGGGCCAAGCCTCGCAGGGCGGATGGCGTGGTGCTTCCTCAGGCGCGCCCTCCTCAGGATGGATCACGAGGAGGCGGAAGATCAAGGCAGGGTACCTCGCGAGGTGCCCATGACGCAAGCTGTGACGACCAAGGGTGCCAGGCGGGCGCCAGACCGCGCAGTGTCCTCCCCTTTCCTCTTTGGTGCAAAGGGGGCAAGCGCAGGCGAGAGGATCAAGCAAAGGCATCCATTTCGGTGCAACAAGACCAAGACCAAGACCAGTCCAACGGCGGGAAGGAGGTCATCGTGGAGCCCAGGACAGCGTCACCGCAGGGCCTTTGGCAGGCGAGGACCAACTTTGGTTAGGATAAGTGTACCAGATGTTCCCCTTCAAATTGGCCAATTGTTGGCGCCCTTCCCGCTCAAATATTTGGGAAGAGGCCCAGGGCCTTTGCATATAAATAGGACTAGCCACCCCCAGGGTAGAGGCATCTGATATCTGGACATCTAGAGATCAAGGAGAGTATCCAGGGCAAGCAAAGAACAAGTAGAGAAAGAGAGAGAAGGGCGGCTGAAGTCCCCTAGAAGTTCATCCCCCTAGCCAAGAACAGGCCCTCGCGAGGCTGTTATCCCTTGTATTGTTCATCATCATCAGCCCCAAGAGGCAATCCACCCACCACAAACTAGAGTAGGGTATTACACCACAATGGTGGCCCGAACTAGTATAGACCCTGTGTCTCTTGTGCTGTTCGTTCGGTAGTTTAGATCCTTGCGAGACGGAGAGATAGAAGGAATAACCTCCGCGCGCACCCCAGAGTTCGAACCTTAAGGGTCTGCCGGAACCCGTAATCCGACATTTGGCGCGCCAGGTTGGGGTGCGCCGGAATTTGCCTCCTTACCGCTCCGCCTCCCGTCGCATCGTCATCACCATGTCCGGCGACCAGGCGGGCAACCAAGGTCCATGGGCGGCATGGCCCATCTGCGCGGAGCCGCCCGCCCCGTGCGACCCCGCGCCCTAGGCAGCTCGTGGTCCGCAGGGCGCTGCGGGCCGCGGGTGACACGGACAAGCCTCCGCGACCCTCGCACCACGCCGCGACTACGACACCATACACCCACCGGGAGCAGGCGAACTCGAGGGCCGCGCTCATGGTGGCACGGGAGCTGCTGCAATGCAGGCTGCTGGAGGGCGGCCGCGACGTGCTGCTGGAACGGGTCGCCGAACTCCTGGGCTTTGCCGCTTCGGGGGCTCACCCCTTTTGCATCCAACTTCCGCCCCAAGCCCAGGGCAGCGCACGAGGAGGCCCCACACGCTCCCGCGAACCTCAGGGCTACCCCAACACCGGCGAATCCGCCGGTGCTAGACTGGCGGTGGCGCTACCCCCGCCCCCGGCGCGCGAAGGAGAGGGGCTCGGTGTGGCCCACGGCGCCAGCGGGCAACCGCACTACCACCCCGCGGTGGGCACGTCAAGCAATGCCGCGTGGCGCATGGAGCACTACAGCACAACATTCGGGGTGGCGGCGCCAGTAGAATACGTGCCTCACATGATGAACCAAGGGCACGCTCACGAGGGCGAGCAGGGCTCCCTCTTCAGCCCAAGCTGGGGAGACGAGATGCCAGAGGCCGAGCCCTTCCAGGAGCCCCAGGACGGCTCCGTCGGCCACGCTGGAGGCGACGACTATCGGGTACTGTTAATTCCTCAAGAGCAGGCGTACGCTAACCATGGGTCACAGGAGGTGCAGGTCGCCGCAGCGAGCAGCTGCCCCACTCCCGCGGCCTCCTACCCCTCCGGAGGAGGACGCAGGGGGCTGCAGGAGAGGGGCAGGGATCCTGCATCACCACCACGGCATTCGAAGCAAGGTGTTCTTAGAAGGTAGGCCCTCCGCTGGGGAGGCGCCTGAGGGCCTGCTCCTGGCGGAGGACCTGTGGTCGTCGGGGGAACTGCTGGCGACCGCTCTACCCCACCGGCGGCGTCCTGGTTTCCGGTCGTCGTTGGTGGCACTAGAGTGTGGCGCAAGGCGGGGCCCTCGTCTGGCGATATGAAGCAAGGCCGGTTCCTGTGAAGAAGGCCCAGTGCCTGTGAAGCTCGCCGCCCCGTGACACTCTCACGTAATAATGAGTGGGGCTGTACATGCCCCGGAGTCTCAGGGGTGCCGGCCTCAGGCCCTGGGGCTCCCTCCCACGCCCAGTGGACATCACTTAGCTCCGCGCTGGTGAGGAGACGTCCAAGACTAGATTAGGTGCCGGACGCAGCTTTTTATCTGCTTTCATTGCCTTTTCCCTTTGGTTGTAACTTTTTCCCCGCTGGATTTAAGTTGAATTTGAATTTGAGCTTTGCGTGTGTTCGGGGAAGGGGTGCTTGGTCTCGTTCCAACCATTTCTCACGTTCTGGTCACCACCTCACCACAGCTGCCTCCCCTCGCGAGCCCCTCGCGAGTCGGGCCAGGCCTAGCTCGAGCGCAGCCCTGACTGCCGCTGTTGCTTCCTCACGAGATTACCTTTTGGTGACTGCGGAGGTTGTCTTTTCCTAAGAAGGCCCAGAGCCTGTGAAGAAGGCAAATGCCTGTGAAGCTATCGCATTTATGGAAAGGCCCGGAGCCTGTGAAGAAGGCAAATGCCTGTGAAGCTACCGCGTTTATTGAAAGGCCCGGAGCCTGTGAAGAAGGCAAATGCCTGTGAAGCTATCACGTTTATGGAAAGGCCCGGAGCCTGTGAAGAAGGCAAACGCCTGTGAAGCTATCGCGTTTATGGAAAGGCCCGGATCCTGTGAAGAAGGCAAATGCCTGTGAAGCCATTGCGTTTAGGAGATGGCCCGGAGCCTGTGAAGAAGGCCCACGCCTGTGAAGTTTCCCATCAGCAACGATCCCACATCTTGAGATCTCAACTGGAGAATACCCAAGGCGCAGCGCCCTCCTGCAGGCGGCCTTGGAGCCAGCGAGGAACAAAGGCCAAACACCTGAGCTCTATCCATGCAGGGTAAAAAGACGGGAGTGGTACATGGTCAGTTTGACAAGTCTCCCAATGCATCCTCGGGAGCGCTTCCTGAGCTGTCGCTGGCGTCGCTGAACTCGCCTTCGTTGTCTGCGCCACCACCAGCGGCGCCGGGATCATCCACCACGCCGCCCTCGTCGGCAGCCACAATCACGTCGTCGTCATCCGAAGTGAAGGCCCGGACGAGAGCATCCACGTTGTTCTCCACCCAATCCGCCAGGTCACCTCGGACGGCCTGGGGGACTAGGGCGATGGCGGCATCGAAGTCGAAGTGGGGGTCCATGCCCTGAAGATGGCTGAAGACGCGGGAAAAGGCGCGCTCGAGCAGGGCGCGGCTCCTCTCCTCCACTAACCTGTCGGCCCTGGCCGACCGTGCCTCCAGCTGCGTCACCACAGCGGTGAAGAACTGCGGGTTACCGGTGTAGTTGATCGTGTGCGGCTCGCCAACGGCTGCCCCACAGATGTTGCCCATGGCAGTGTTAGCCCTCTCCCTGAGCGTGGTGAGCATGGGGCCGTGCACGTGCTCCAGGACTTGCCGCTGGCGTATCTCATCGGCATTCTGACACTCGACGGCCTCGGCCTTCTCCACCCGCTGGCGGAGATGGAGCACCTTAGCCTGAAGGGCGGACGATTCCTTCTGCGCTGCCTCAAGGGCGGCCCGAGAAGCATCGGCCCGCCGCGTCGCCTCCTCCAGCTGGGCCCTCAAGGCTGTGGTCCTCCCCTCGGCCTCGACCCGGATCAGCTCCAGCTTCCTCTCGAACTCGCGCTCGAGGCCTTGGCGCACCATCGCCACCCGATGACCAACCTCCTCCAAGACACGCATCTCTCGCGCGGCGACATCGTCTTCCGCCTGCGTCGCCAGGTGCTCCCTCGTCTCCCGCCGCTCGTACTCGAGGGAGCGTTCGGCAGCTTCCAGCACCAGCGCTTCCTCGCGCTTCCGAAGCTCAACCGGGTCACCGGAGGCCACCTTCATCGACACAAGGGCCGCCTCGCGCAGCTCCACCTGCTCCTCCAACGAGCGGCACCGGGCCAGGAGCTCCCGGGTCTGTTCTTCTGCTGCTTCTCGTTGTCGGTCAGCTCTCCGGGCCTCCTCAGTGGCCTTGGATCGAGCCGCCTGAGAGGCCTCTAGCGACGCCTTCACCTTTTCGTCATCGAGGTCACGCTGATGACGCGCGAGGGCAACGGCGACCTCCAGCTCGCGCCTCTCTGCGGCCAGGCGCAGGCCCTCGGCTTCTAGGCGCGCGTCTTCATCGGCGAGCTCCTGCCCAAGCAGGTCTATGGCGCCACTCGCCCTTCGAAGGAACTCGTGGCGACGGGCACGGCGCTCCCGAGCATGCTCAAGCACATCTGCCACACAATCATCTGCCCCAAGCAGGCGTCGAGGACCGCGAACCATCGCTCCGGCCCCGGGCAGGAGACTGGGGGTTGGAGCCCTCACGACAGCCGGCCGTGCCGCATCAGAAGCCCGACCTGAGTCCAGCCCGACCTCAGGAGAAGGGCCCAAGGGGTGCCTCAGCCAGTCACAGCCTGCGACCGGACGAGAAGCCCATGGCAGGCCGCCAATGCCAAGAGAGGGCCCGCGGAAGGAGATCGCGGGGACAGAAGGGCCGCCGCGCACTACGTGATGGTCCACCCCGTCGTTCGCCCTGACCATAAGGGCAGTGCTGCTCGGGGCACTCGGGGGCGGCGGAGGAGACAAAGTCAAGGGAGGCGGCACCTCAGCGGCCTCCATGACCTCGGCAGGAAGGGGCCTGCAGAGCAAGGATCAGTAGACGCAACAAGGGGATCAGGAGCCGGGAAAGGAGAAGGCTTACTCGTCGGTGGCAAAGTACTTCCAGCGCTTCAGCAGGCGACAAGGGGAGTCATCACCCAGGGCCTCCCTTTTCCTCCGGAGGGCCTCAAAGTCCACACGGAAGCGGCCCAGGAGAGGTGCACAGGAATCAACCCGCGAAGAGGACGGAGCACCAAGGCGACCTGCGTCGAGGACGCATGCCTGGCGCGCACAGTCAGTTGCCTCGCCAGAGGGCACGGCCGGGGGCTCGGGAGCCCCGGCCTCAAGCGTCGGAAGCGGCTGCACCTCGCCCGCAGCCTCGGCGGCACGGGCCTTAGGAGCTGCCCCATCAAGGGCATCGCCAGGTGCGGTCACATCATCGGTGGCTCTCTCGAACCCCGCTGTCTCCTGCCTCCCTGCTCCACCACTTGAAGAGGATTCGCCTAGGCCGACCGGAAGGGTAATCACCACCACAGGGTTCTCGCGAGGCCCTTGGAAGCCGACAGGGCGCAGCCCCCACTCGTCGAAAGGGGGCATCTGCCTCACGAAGTCATTCCTGTTCTGGCAGAGGTACAACAAAGCTCCTCCCCGCTGGATGCTACCCGGGTTGGGGTCGCTAGTCAGGACCAAGAGCACCGTCCTCAGCGCCCCGGGCGTCAAGTCTTCTTCCTGAAGCCTCATGCGATCATCATGCCCGCTGAAGGCCCACATTCGACGAGAATGGCGCTGGAGAGGGGCAATTCGGCGCAATAGGAACTCCTTCACCACCTTGGACGCCGTTACATCGAGCTTTTTCAAGAGCATGAAGCGGCGCCATACGAAGGCGAGCCAGGGGCTCTCGAGCATCTCCTGGCCCCAGCCAGAGTTGGGTACAGCAGGCGAAGTTGGCTTCACCAGCAGGGGGCTGGGCACCCCGACATCAGCGTACAACCACCACTCACGGAACCCGGCTGAAGGCAGAGGAAGGTTGAAGTCGATACCAGAGGCCGCAGTCTCAGGCGAAGCTACGAAGCTCACTCATGCCGAGCATTGAGTGGGGTCGACAAGGCGCAAAGAGAAGAAATGGCGCAACAAGGCAACAGAAGGAGGGATGCCCATCATCGCCTTGCAAACAAAAGCAAAAACCGAGAGGAGGGCAATGGATTCAGGACCCAGATGCATCGTGTGGATCTGGTAATGGGAGAGGATGGCGTTGAAGAAATCGGAGAAAGGAGGAACCAGGCCCGCCCACAAGGCGTCGGCAAAATAGTGAACCTCGGTGATAATCCTATCCGTGGGGAACTGAGACGTAGGCCAAGCCGTCGTCCTCCCACACTCGTTGAAGACGGTGGCCAGAGCAGGACTGAGCTTGTCCACGCACTCTAGATTGAGTATGATTGAGTGGCCGACGGCGGGAGCCACCGGCGGCGGCGGGCGAGATGGAGGCGCATGCTTCTTCCCTTTCTCTTTCTTCGTCGGAGCCATGGCGGTGGATGGGAGAGAGGAGATGTGAGATGGGATTAGAGGCAAGAGTCAGAGTTCGAAGGAAGGAAGAACAAGGGACAGTCGAGCAACAGGAAGAGGGGCGGCTGTGTACAACCGTGGGGCAACCTAGCGCGGCGCAAAATAAGGGAGCGTGGGCAAATAGTACCGCCCACGTCCAATCAACCACCACGCGGTGCCCGAGGCCGCAGGCTGTTAGGGCCCGCGGCGCTTCGCCCTTGCCCTTTCGCCTTTCAGCACGGCCAAGTCCATGCGCACCTTGGGCCCGGGGGCTACTGTCGGCGTTCTGGGAACGGGGGTCCCCAGACTTGCCTGCCTGCGGCCTGCGGCATGACTCGAATGGGGGCCCAGCGCGGCCCATCTTCATCAACACAAGACTCAAGACCCTCGTGAGGGGCCAAGCCTCGCGGGGCGGACGACGCGGTGCTTCCTCAGGCGCGGCCTCCTCAGGATGGCTCACGAGGAGGCGGAGAGATCAAGGCAGGGTACCTCGCGAGGTGCCCATGACGCAAGCTGTGACGACCAAGGGTGCCAGGCGGGCGCCAGACTGCGCAGTGTCCTCTCCTTTCCTCTTTGGTGCAAAGGGGGCAAGCGCAGGCGAGAGGATCAAGCAAAGGCATCCATTTCGATGCAACAAGACCAAGACCAGTCCAACGGCGGGAAGGAGGTCATCGTGGAGCCCAGGACGGCGTCACCGCAGGGCCTTTGGCAGGCGAGGACCAACTTTGGTTAGGATAAGTGTACCAGATGTTCCCCTTCAAATTGGCCAATTGTTGGCGCCCTTCCCGCTCAAATATTTGGGAAGAGGCCCAGGGCCTTTGCATATAAATAGGACTAGCCACCCCCAGGGTAGAGGCATCTGATATCTGGACATCTAGAGATCAAGGAGAGTATCCAGGGCAAGCAAAGAACAAGTAGAGAAAGAGAGAGAAGGGAGGCTGAACTCCCCTAGCAGTTCATCCCCCTAGCCAAGAACAGGCCCTCGCGAGGCTGTTCTCCCTTGTACTGTTCATCATCATCAGCCCTAAGAGGCAATCCACCCACCACAAACTAGAGTAGGGTATTACACCACAATGGTGGCCCGAACTAGTATAAACCCTGTGTCTCTTGTGTTGTTCGTTCGGTAGTTTAGATCCTTGCGAGACGGAGAGGTAGAAGGCATAACCTCCGCGCGCACCCCAGAGTTCGAACCTTAAGGGTCTGCCGGAACCCGTAATTCGACACCGTCCAATTGGGACATATCTCATCCAAGAGAAAGTGATGCAAGAATAAACTCCCGGGGCCCGGAAAATAACACATAATGTCTGAAGTGGGGAAAAACACCGAGTTACGTCGTCAGGCCCTTCGAGAGATTCAAGGCTTGAAGGAGATACTCATGATTACATTGGAAAACGCTACCACATCATCACCACCACCTCCCTCTTCATCATCAAAAGAAAATTTAGTATCGGGTATGGGCACTACCCTTGGCTTGCACCAAGCTTGGGGGAGGTGCCCCGGTATCGTATCACCTCCACTATCTTTTGCCTTTAATTTTTTTATTTCGATCCATAGTTATCTTTTTCTTTAGATGAATAAAAGTTTTGTTTGATCCTTTCTTTTCAAGAGTTTGCTTAGTGATCTATCTTTGTAACCGTGTGCAAGATATATAATAAAGTTTAGTTTGAGTTTTGTTTTTTTACTTTCATGTTTCAATAAAAAGAAAGGAAATAAATGTAAAAGATCATATGCTAATCTTATGGGGTAAGTAATGACACCACATAAGGAAGAGTATAAGTAGAAATTTTATTAGAGATTGACAAACATAGCATTGGTCAATGATGCAATTCATGAAAGAATAATAAGCGAAGAGAAGATTCACATGCAAATACACTATCTTGGAAATATTTTGTGATTGTGAGCCCCCATCAAAATATTATATGCCAAAATTGTTGACGTTGGACAAGGAAGACAAACGTAATGATTTATGTTTGTTCATATTCACATAGAAGCTATATTATCATAGATCCTTCAACATGTGGTGCTTGCCCCCCATCTTTGCTAGCCAAAATTCTGCACCAAGTAGAGATACTACTTGTACATCCAAAAACCCTTAAACCCAAATCTTATTTTCAAGAGTCCACCATACCTACCTAAGGATTGAGTAAGATCCTTCAAGTAAGCTGTCATCGGTGCAATAAGGCAATAAAAATTGCTCCTAAAAGTGTTAGATCATTTAGTGCAAAAGAAAATTGAGCGTTGTACGAACATGTGATGGCAAAGAATAAAAGCGATAGACTGCATAATAAAGGGTGCTATCACAAGGGGCAATATAACGTGACGATCTTTTGCACTAAGGGATTGAGCATACAAACAAAAGGCGCATGGAGACCTCTACTTCCCTCTACGAAGGGTGTATCTTTTACTTTTATGTATTTACTTTTATGCAAGAGTAAAAGTTTTTCTCTGTACTCCTTTTTATTTTTCTTTTGGAAAGCATCTTGTGGTGAGGAAAGATCTAGGCACATATATCCACTTGGATATGGGCAGCATGAGTTATTATTGTTGACATCACCCTCGAGGTGAGTATCACTGGTATAACGAGGTGCTATAAAAATGGGTTTTAACCCCTTTCCGCGACGACATTTGGAACCGTCGCCAAGTGAGTGTGGGCGATAGGGGGGTCCTTCCCACAATACCCAGAAATCGTCGGGGATAGGCCCTCCTGGGTCATAGGCTGGGGCAAAATGAGCTCGTGTGCGATTGTGCGAGGCATCGAAACCCAATCATTTCCGTTCGTATGTACATCCCACTCGGTGAATCCTAGAAAAACATTTCCGCTCGCATGTATATCACACACAGTCAATCCAAGGAATACGTTTCCGTTCTTATGTACATCCCACACAGTCAATCCAGGGAAAACGTTTCCGTTTGTATGTACATACCACACAGTTTTATGTATAGGCTCGTGTGTGAAAGGTGTAACTATCACACACGCTCTGCCTTGGTTAACTGTTTTGTTTTATAAACTACATCACACATGATTCGATGAAGAAAACTATGTGGCATTGGGCTATCCATCACAAGCGATTTTACTGCCAAAACCGTTTGCAAAGTTCCATGACCGTCTATTCTATTTTTACATCGCACACGTTGTTTTCTTTCTAACCGTGTGCACATTATTTTATTAGCTCATGTATATTTTTATTTTTGCCTGTAATTTGTTATTCGAATTGGAAATTTTGAAATATGAAATGTGCAATTCAAATTCTCAGCACAATGGTTCAACAACAAATCCATAAATAAAATTGCCAGTATAATATGTTCAGTAATTACAGGATTAGACATCAATTAACTATGATGAACCACAATATTTAAAGGCGGTAAAGGTTAAGAGACATCATTTTGACTGCCAATGGGGTTGAAGAAGCGGAATGCCCATAATGTGCCTTCCTGCATGCCATAGGCACGAACCACTTTTGTCCAACCCCTTGTGACGATCGCCTGCCCATCCTTCACTGCCTCCAGGAAGACTTCTAGAGCATTATCATGGTAGCATGAATTATATACTTTAACCTTAGTTGCCTCCACTTGGGTCATGTAGTTTGCAAGGTAATCATCAGTAAATAGCTTCGGAACCCACTAAAAAGAGAAAAATATCAGATACTGAGGTCTAATAGAGTAACTTGTTGTGGGCAGGGGGAAAATGCAACACATTACTTACCATTTACGCCATTGTGCTGATATTTCACTATTGTCGGAGATTGCCACTATCAAGTACCTCAACCCGTCTAGAAGTGATTATTTACGCCAGTGTTAAGGCACAATGGCACAATGGTAAAATGGCATAAATAGACGGGTTAAGGTACTTGATAGTTCATTGTTGTCTTGGACAAAGTGTAAATAAAGAGCTTAATTCCAATCACCCGTTTCTTTCGCCCAACAATCTTTCTTAGTTTCCTCACTTGACGCTTGTTCATGAATATCTCATTGCCCCATACACAAAAGGGATCGAAGCGTGGATCAGTACCGCTCATATATGTACCTACAAGTAACCAGTAAATGTTAGAAGCTAAATTGAGATTGCACAAATGATGTAAAATACAACTACCTATGTTCCTAAGTAAAGTATTTTTTTTGAGATTTCAATATGAATTACATACGGATGTATATAGAATTATAGATATAGTTTAGATTAGAATCTAGACTCACTCATTTCCCTCCTTATGCAGTCTATATTGGAATATCTAAAAATACTTATATTTAGGAATAGATGGTGTATAAGACATGGGATGCAGCTAACCTCGACGGAAAACAACAACATCGCCCATTGTAGCCCTGTGTAAGTACATGGAAAGCCAATGTTAACTACAACAGGGTTAACATCCACCAAAAATAGCAAATGGTAATAAAACGGCAGCATCTGTAGTGATATCTTCATTGCGAAAGAGTAGCACAGTAGCAAAGGGACGGATTAAAAAATGGATACAACTGTTAATTGCAACATGCTTAACAACATCCTAATTCATGTTTTGTAAGTTTGTAGCTATTGAAATACAACTCTTTAAAAATGGATACAACTGTTAATTGCAACAGGCTTAATGGCCATTGAAACCGGTACTGATAAAAATGCAATTGGCAGAGTTAAACATCACAAGGCAGGTGCTGCCATAGCAGATAATGGCCCAGTTGTCTATAAAAAGGTAGGGAAATAGCTAAAATGTGTTAGGCATGTTTACTACAACATGCTTAATACATCGACCGTACAAAACATAGCCACTAATTGCAACTGGTGTTGGTAAGATTGAACTGGTGAGTACATACTTGGTAAGTCCTGAGAGGTAGTTGCTGGGGCACTTCATCTTGGCCAGAGCCCGCCCAAAGTCAGCGGCGGAAGAGGTGAGTTGTTCTTCCGGGTTGAAGCGTGGATCAGTGCCACTGACATGTGTACCTACAGGCAACCAGTAAATTGTAGAAGTTAAACTGCAATTGCACAAATGATGTGAAATACTGTAAGACATGGGATGCAACTAACCTCGACGTCAAACAACAACATTGGCGGTTATGACCCTGCGTAAGTACATGGACATGCATGTTAAGTATAACAGGGTTAGCATCCACCAAAAATAGCAAATGGGCAGCATCTCTAGTATATCTTCATTGTGGAGAGTAGCATGGTAGCAAATGGACAGATTAAAAATGTGACACTCCAAAAATTTTCCTTTGGTTTTCAACAAAAACTTTGTTTGTTTTTGAAAAGAGGCCATTTAATTTTTTTTCAGAAAACCTCTCTCTTAAAAACTTTCACCCTTGGCAAGGATTTTTATTTTTTTCTTCAACTCTGGTGTTTGAATTATAAAAACTTTTCTTCTGATTCTTTCCCTCTCAAATGTATTTTTGATTTTTATTATTTTCTTTTTAAAAAGAAAACCCTAGAAGTTTTTGGGACTTCTTTCTTTTTTAAACCACCCATGTTTCTTATCTTGCCTCACATGATAAAACCTCTCAAGACCTCTTCTTCCTCCATGGAGCAACCCAAGTTCTCTGTTCCAACAAATCCAAGACACTTTTGAATTTTATTTCATTTATTTTATCTCCCAAAACAATTCTGTCTTTTATTATGAGCCAAGGCAATTTTCAAAGCAAGTACCTTATTGCCTTTGAATTTTGATCTCAAACCAACTCCTCTGGATTGTCCTTAGCATCCACAACCTAGAACCATCTTGATCCACTCCTCCTCTTTTCAAATTTTTCAAATTTCAGCCTCTGCAAAGTTGGACCAGATTTGCCAAATTTGGTGAAATTCATATCTCCTCTTCTCCAAAAATTCTACCAAAATTCAGGCAGCCTCCTGGTGCAATGAGAGGCCACCCCACCAAGTTTCAGCTCAAGGAGAACCTCCTACATGCCAGAAACATTCTGTCGAACACCTGGCCAGCACTGTTACTGTGCATTTTCAGTGAAATTCAGAAAGTTCAGAGATGCAGTGTCGTTTCTTCGTCTGTGATCGGTCACCTGTCCACAGTGCACTTGGTGCGTTGCGCACGGCCCCTCCTCTCTGTCCAGAGCGCCGCACACGCGCTTGGCTGGTTCCCGGTGTCGGTGGCACCCTGGCCCGCCTGCGTCGGCATCTTCTACGACGGCAACGCCACCCGTGGCAGCCAACGGGAGACAGCGCCTGCCCGCAACGCCGTTCGGCGCCGCCCAACGCTCCTTGGCTCTCCGCGTGGCCTCATGCATGCCAGCTCACCTCGCTGCACCGTCGCCGTGGCCCGGCAAGCACAGGGCGCGCTCTCTGCCGCCGACGGGCCCGCGCCGCCCCGTTCCGTTGAAACCCACCCCAAGCTCCTAAAGCCCATTTAACATCTGAATGGAGCCATTGGACCTCCACGTTGATGCCCAACCTCCTAAATGCCCCGACCAAACACTGCACCGCCGTAATCCATCGCCGGAGAACTCCGTTCACGGCCACCGCCTCGGGTCGCCTATAAAAGGGGACCCCGAGCTCACCCTCGAGCACGCACCACCACTGCACTTCACCAACACCCCGCCAGGCCACTAGGGGGACCTCGAGGAGGTCTCCTCCCCGACTCCGGCCGCCCCGTTCCGCCTCGGCCTCCACCTGATTCACTCCGGTGAGGCCATCCCTGGCGCCCAAACCTCTTCAGTAACCTCCTCTAGCTACCAGAGGTCTAACCCCCTCCTCAATTTGCCCTCCGCAGCACTGTCTGACGAGGCCTACGACCACCCGAACCACCGTCCGCCGGAGCAAGGGTCGCCGTCGACGTGTTGCTTGCCGGCGACCACCACCACCACCAACCGACGTGGAATGACGCCCTAAGCACGGAGGTACCTTCCGATCTTTCTGCCTCGCCGTGGAGCGCTGCCGGCGACCACCGCGGCTCTCGGGCACCGTCGAGCTCTGCCGCCTCTTTTGAATTTTTAAACCTGACGGGTGGGACCCGCCTGTCAGCCTCTCTGTTCTTTTTAAACGAACCATTTTCCGAAAATGTCTTCTGCCAAACTACGTTTTCCCTCTGGGCCGGCGTATTCCCTATCGAATCGTTTTCTGTTTTTATAAGTTAGCCCCTGGAAACTTTCTGTTTCATTACAAATGAGTCCCTAGACTAAAACCTTTATAACTTTTAAACAATAGAGTATTTTTGATTGATTCTTTTTTTGTCCTATTTGAAATTTTGTCTAGTTTTTTATCAGATTTATTTGAAAAATATTTGGAGTAATTTTTGTGCACCTCGCGGTATTTACGTTAGCGCGTATGTTTTCTTTATACCGTAGATACCGAGGGAGGTGACGGAGCCGCGAACTTCACCGAGCTAGGCTTTGACTACTCTGAACCGGGCAAGCATGTTTGAAATTTTGATATGATGAGTGTTTTGGCATGTTTGCATTAAGTAGTTTCATGACATGTTTATGAGCATACCGATGAATGTCATATTACATGCAAAGTTGAGGCAAGTGAAGTTACGAAAATCCATAAGTGGATGGATGTGAGTTGCATGGCCATGTGTTGGCATGAGAATGGGTAAGATGGCAGTGTTGTAGCATGCCAGTCTTATGCCAGACTGCTTGACTTCAGTGTCAACCCGTATCGATCCAGTTTCATCCGTTTTCCTTCCCTGTACTACCACATGCCTTCCGCAAGGAATATGGCGTAGTAAGTTGCAAACCGCTTTCCTGGTACACACCACAAGGAGAGGCCGTGATGATGGTTCCATGGCCTTGGATTAAAGCCAGTCATCCGGTCAGGGGGCATGGGTGTTTCGGTTGGGACCGAGAGGGGGGGCACCCCTTAGAGCGCGTGTATATAAATTTGATCCCATGCTAATCGAGATTGTGATCTCCCCGTCTCAAAAGTTTTTCTTGGACGATGTCTAGGGTGATTCCCGGCATCGAGAGATTGGATGGGTGTGTACTGGTTAGCTGTGTTTCTTCCGAAATACCGTAAACGGAACTAGTCCTTCGTGACTACGGAAATCCGTTGGCTGTGGGAAATTTTTGTAAAAACTCTGCAGAGTCATATATTCCTGTGAATCATCTATTCCATGTCCAAGTCCGATATTATCTTATCCTGACAAGTGTCAGTTTTGGTGACAGATACTCCGAGGAATCACATGAGTGCTAAGTCCGGTTAAATGATTATTCCTATGGATGGACTAACCCGTTTATTATCATGAGTTGATTATTTATTATGAGTATTATGTCGCTCAGACGTCCGACTGCAGCAGTGTTGTTATTTACTTTCCGTATAAGCCCTTTCTGTGATGTCGCTCAGACGTCCGACTGCGGCAGTGCTGTTATTTACTTTCAGTATAAGCCCTTTCTGTGATGTCGCTCCGACGTCCGACTGTGGCATTGTTATTTACTTTCAATATAAGCCCTTTCTGTGATGTCGCTCCGACGTCCGACTGTGGCATTGTTATTTACTTTCAATATAAGCCCTTTCTGTGATGTCGCCCCGACATCCGACTGTGGCACGCATACCTTTTATTTTCAGTTTAAGCCCTTTACCTGGTGTCGCTTAGACGCCCGACTGTGGCATGATCTTTATTTATTTGTTTACCTTTCGAGGCGTTGCTTCAGATACCCGATCGGTTTCCTATTATTTTGTTGGGTTTTCAGGCGGACTACCGCCGATTTCCTTTTTATTTACCTTGTTTACTAAATTGAATGTGGATTGGTAAATTTAATCATGACGCATTCATGCATGCATTTGTTATATCTTACGTCCGAACTGTCTTGCGAGTACTTTCAAAGTACTCACCTGGCTTGTTGATTTGGCCAAATGCTGACGAAGGCGATCTCATGGATGAAGAGTTCGATAGCGAGTCCGACGCCTAGAGGAGTCCCAGTCAGTCTCGTGCGACCCTGGATTTGGTCACTGTATTATAACCGCTTCCGCTACCCGAATAAATTCATCGAGCCTCACCTCGACGCTCGATGAGATGCTAGTTTAAGAGCAGTGTTATTCCACCATCACTTTATTCTCGAGTCAGTAGTAAACCACCACACCACTGTGTCATATCCGCCATTATGTATAATTATTGGCGCGCTTGTAATAATTGGTTGAGCAACCTCAGCTCGACCCTGTAATATATTTTATGCTACTGGCTTATTGTATCAAGAGGTTTGTGTACCAGTAAGGAGGATTGATCCTCGTATTGGACTCAAAAGATCAGTTTCTCAATAAATATTTTTATTGGAAAACCGGTCGTGACAAGCTTGGTATCAGAGCCAGGCTAACTGTAGGAAGCCACTAGGTGCGATCGCTAATCGGTTATTAGCATGATAGAGCTAATTTATATTTTTACAAATTGTAGTGATTTTTCTGACAGTCAGCATATATTTATGATCTGACCATTCAGAATTTTTGCCTACTTTTGTAGATGGCCGACAATAGCTGCGAGTCTCAGACCTTCGCCAACATGCCCGATGGGTTCGTCAAGCTTCTCTCCTTCATCGTTCAGGTCGCGATGGGGCCATCTGTACGCCCAGTCTTATCACTCTGCCAGCACAGAGTCAACGATAGTCTGACCATGCACCAGGCCGCGGTGCAGTTCAAGGGAGGGCGTGGTGAGTTACGCCGCTTCCGGTTCGTGGGAAGAGCCATGCCTACGGAGAGGCATGCTATCCAGATGGCAGCCTGCGAGGCGATAGCTCGTCTCGGGGATGTCCTTCCCGTGATGAAGGCTCGTCGTTACCGCTATCTTCCATGCCATGTGCCCTACACCTATCACTACGCATTCTCCTGCCCCAGAGGGGAACGAGACGAGCCTTTTGAGATGCTTATTCAGTATCTCCGGGCTCTGGAGGCAGCCTTCGACAACCTGGTGGACGACTTCGTGGCTACCCGCATGGACTCAGTCCATGGCTGTGCCGCCAACAGGAGTGAGCTCCTGCCCACCGCACCGCCACTGACTTTTGTCTCGTCCTCAGCATCTTATGCACCTACTCGTCGCCTGCCTTCTACCGAAGAGTTCAACCGAGTCATTGCGCCCACTCCAGCGTGCACGGCACCACCCTTCGCGCCCACTCCTGTTCGTGTTGTTCCGCCCCTGGCACCCGCTCCATCTACTCGGCGCAGCACTATGCGTATGGAGCCTATTAGCGAGGAGGAAGTCGAGTCCCCAGCCTCGCTGTGCCTTACCCTTGGCAGGGCCAAGGAAATCATCAACATCTCCGACTGAGTACGCTTAGCCGTCATGCAATGTACCGCCTTATGAGATATGTACTTAGGCTGTGAGAAGTAGCTTGTTTGCGCATCATGTAGAAACTGGAGAAGTGCACTAGCCTAAATAACATGTCAGGATTATGTACGCATATCCTGAGTGATGTATTGTATCGCCCGCGTGTAAGATATGTAATGAGCAGTCCTTCTCCGTGCACAATCGATTTGTTTTTCCAAGCAATCTTGGTCTTTTAAATTATTTGCCATCCTTGTGCGTTTACGGGTTTATTTTTGCGATCCCTTTTTCATTCTCTTTATGGGTTTTTTGCAAAATATATCCCCAGAGTGAAAAATGTCTCGTCCTTGGACTCGCTCCATGCCAGCTCCGCCAGAGGAAAATTATGACACTCAACCAGGCAACAATTTCACACAAGGGCAGTCAAGTCAATATTATGGCACGCAACCAGGCAACAATTTCACACAAGGGCAGTCGAGTCAACAGGACAGTGAAACGACACTTTCCCAAATGTGCCGCCTTTATGAACAGAGTCAGCAACAACATCGGGAAATGATGAACCAAGTCATGAACATGGGAAATCACCATGGGCAGTATCAACAGCATTCCAAACTATCTGAGCTACAGAAGACACGTCCCCAAACATTTTCTCATACTGACAAGCCTCTTGAAGCCGAGGACTAGCTTCGAGATATGGAGAGAAAATTAATTATTGCGAAATGTTCAGACCCCGAGAAAGTACTTTATGCTCCGCACTATCTCACAGGAGCAGCTGCATCTTCGTGGGAGAATTTCCTGCACATGCATCCCAACGAAAATGATATAACCTGGGACGATTTCAAGGAAGGTTTTCGTGGCGCACACATTCCTAAGAGTATTATGAAAATCAAGAAGAGAGAGTTCGATGACCTCAAACAAAGGAACATGACAGTGTCAGATTACAACAGTCAATTTACTCTACTGTCCCGCTATGCCAATGAAGAGCGTATGACTGAAAGCAAGAAGATGGAGAAATTCCTTGACGGTCTGGCGCCCGCACTAAAATGCCAACTGGTCGTGCACACTTTTCCATATTTTAAAACACTAGTGGACAAAGCCATTACTCTGGAAAATGAGAGACGCAGCTTGGAAGATTTCCACAAGCGAAAAAGGGACCAGACTAACCATACTCGCAATCACCGAAGCAAGACAGATTTTCAAAAGGGTGGGACTCACAAATCCTCGTCCAACGTCTCACGCCCAATCAAGAGTTTTCATGCAAGGGACAAGGAGTTCACATATCGCCCCGGCGTTACTTGTTACGCCAGTGGAGAAGAAGGGAACTATGCCAAGCAGTGTCCCAAGCCTAGAAACTCAGGCCCAAAGCCGAACAACGGCGGCAATAATTCAGTGCCCAAGCGAAACAATTTCAATCCCAACACCAACCACAGGAAGGGTCATCTGAACCACGTAACCAAAGAGGAGGCACAAAATGCTCCGGATATCGTACTCGGTACGTTTCCTGTCAACACAATACCTGCAATGGTTTTGTTTGATTCTGGAGCTTCTCACTCTTTTATTTCGAAAAGTTTTGCTTTGCAAAATAATTTTTCGATGCTTCCTTTGGAGAAATCCATGATCATCAAGTCCCCTGGGATTCAGCAAGTCACTCAGAGTTACTATCAGAATGTGGTTATTGAGTTCGAAGGATTGGAGTTTCACGCCAATCTTATTGTGTTGGAAAAAAAAAGGACTGGATGTCATCCTAGGGATGGACTGGCTAACCACCAACAAGGGTTTTATTGACTGCTTCAACCGGACCGTAATTCTCACACACCACCACGGGAAGACAATAAGAGTGTCAGCCAAAGAAAGAAAAATACCCCGGCAACCGAGATTGAATAAGGTGGACGTTTCTGAGCTAAACAAGGTTCCAGTAGTGTGTGAATTTCCAGACGGATTCCCCGAAGAACTACCAGGCATGCCACCAGACCGAGAGATTGAGTTCAGCATTGAGCTAGCACCAGGGACCACCCCCATATACAAGAAACCATACCAAATGGCACCATCCGAGTTGGTTGAGTTGAAGAAACAAATAAAGGAGTTGCTGGGCAAAGGGTACATTCGAGCTAGCTCCTCACCTTGGGGATCACCAATTTTATTGGCCAAAAAGAAGGATGGAACACTGAGATTGTGCATAGACTAACGAGCACTTAACATGGTCACAGTCAAGAACAAATACCCGATGCCACGGATAAACGATTTGTTTGATCAACTAGCTCAGGCCAAGGTATTCTCAAAAATTGACTTAAGGTCAGGATACCATCAATTAAAAGTGCGAACAGAAGATATCCCCAAAACAGCATTCACCTCCAGATATGGACTATATGAATTCACAGTAATGCCATTTGGATTAACGAACACCCCCACATATTTTATTCACCTCATGAACAAAGTATTTATGAAGTTTATGGACAAGTTCGTTGTGGTATTCATTGACGATATTCTGGTATAGTCCAAGACACCAGAAGAGCACGCGGAACATCTCAGAATTGTGCTAGGAGAACTCAGGAAACATCAATTGTATGCCAAGTTCAGCAAGTGCGAATTTTGGCTAAGACAAGTAGGCTTTCTAGGCCACGTACTGACCCAAGAAGGTATCGCAGTGGACCCAGAGAAAGTCAGGGCCGTACGTGGCTGGAAGTCACCAGCCAGCGTAAAAGATATACGGAGTTTCTTGGGAATGGCAGGATATTACCGCAGATTTATTGAAGGATTCTCCACCATAGCCAAACCTATGACGCAGTTACTCAAGAAATACAAGAAGTTTGAATGGACAGAAGCCTGCGAGAAAAGTTTCCAAGAGCTAAAACAGAAATTAACAACAGCCCCGGTATTAATTGTGCCAGACATACACAAGAATTTTGAAGTGTATTGTGACGCGTCCAGAAAGGGTTTCGGATGCGTGTTAATGCAAGAAGGCAAGGTTGTCGCATATGCTTCAAGAAAACTTCACAAGCATGAGGAAAATTATCCCACTCATGACTTAGAAATGGCAGCTGTCATTCATGCACTCAAGGAATGGAGGCAATTCTTACTTGGAAATCGATGTGAAATATATACGGACCATAAAAGTCTCAAATATATTTTCACACAGCCAGAACTAAACTTACGGCAACGACGCTGGTTGGAATTGGTAAAGGATTATGATGTTGGTATCCACTACCATCCAGGAAAAGCAAATGTAGTGGCCAATGCTCTTAGTCGGAACCCTAGCTCCGACAGTCTACAAAGCTTGAGACCCGAATTCCAACAAGAATTTGCCAAACTCAACTTGTTAATGGTCGCAGAAGGCACCATAACAAACTTGGAAATACAACCCGACCTTGTGGAGAGAATTAAAGAAGCTCAGCCTGGTCAACCCAGCATCGAAGGCATCAAAAGAAAGGTGAGAATGGGCAAGGCCTCGGAGTTCGTCATAGACAATGGAGGAATATTATGGCACGGAGACAGACTCTGCGTGCCAAACATAGAAGACCTCAAACAGCAAATTCTAGCTGAAGCCCACACCGCCCCATACTCGATCCACCCTGGAGGAACCAAAATGTATAAGGATATTCAGGAAAGATTTTGGTGGCACGGTATGAAGAGGGACATAGCCACATTCATTGCATGTTGCGACTCTTGTCAACGCATAAAAGCTGAGCATCAGAGACCAGCCGGACTACTGCAACCGAACAAAATACCTGAGTGGAAATGGGATGAAATAGGAATGGATTTCATTGTCGGACTACCTCGGTCACGACACGGGAATGATGCCATATGGGTCATCACCGACAGGTTAACTAAGGTGGCACACTTTATCCCAGTAAAGACGACCCACACCACTCAGAAGCTTGCCAGGATTTATCTGTCCCGCATAGTTTGTCTACACGGAGTCCCGAAGACTATAATATCCAACAGAGGCACCCAGTTCGTCTCGAGGTTCTGGGATCATCTACAACAGGCTCTGGGAACTCAACCGGCCTTCAGTACAGCATACCACCCCCAGACTGATGGGCAAACGGAACGAGTGAACCAAGTTTTAGAGGACATGCTGAGAGCATGTGTCCTCACCTATGGAACCAGTTGGGAAGAAAGCCTGCCATATGCCGAGTTCGCATACAACAACAGTTACCAGGCCGGCCTGCAAATGGCACCATTTGAAGCTTTATACAGACGGAGATGTCGTACCCCGCTAAATTGGTCAAAGACCGGAGACAGCCGCATTTTCGGCCCAGACATGCTCAAAGAAGCCGAGGAAAAGGTCAAACTAATCAGAGACCGACTCAAGACCGCTCAAAGTCGACAGAAGAGTTATTACGATTAGAAACATCGTGGGGTCAGCTTCGAACCCGGTGATTATGTGTACCTACGGGTATCCCCTATGAGGGGCCTGCAATGGTTCAAGATTAAGGGAAAGCTAGCACCGAGATTCATCGGACCATTCTGTATAGTGGCACGAAGAGGCACGGTAGCCTACCAGCTAGACTTACCCAAGGAATTATCCGATGTCCACGACGTGTTCCACGTCTCGCAATTAAGGAAGTGCGTAAGCAACCGAGAGAAACAAGTACCCCATGAGTATATTGACGTGCAACCAGACCTCACTTATCGGGAACATCCAGTAAAAATATTAGAGGAGTCTGAAAGGAGGACCCGACAGAAAACCAGCAAGTTTTTCAAAGTTCAGTGGAGCAATCACACCGAAAGTGAAGCTACTTGGGAAAGAGAGGATTTTCTTCGGGCAGAGCATCCACACTTATTTAGGGAACAGCTGAAATCTCGGGGACGAGATTTTTCCTAAGGGGGTAGGTGTTGTGACACTCCAAAAATTTTCCTTTGGTTTTCAACAAAAACTTTGTTTGTTTTTTAAAAGAGGCCATTTAATTATTTTTTCAGAAAACCTCTCTCTTAAAAACTTTCACCCTTGGCAAGGATTTTTATTTTTTCTTCAACTCTGGTGTTTGAATTATAAAAACTTTTCTTCTGATTCTTTCCCTCTCAAATGTATTTTTGATTTTTATTATTTTCTTTTTAAAAAGAAAACCCTAGAAGTTTTTGGGACTTCTTTCTTTTTTAAACCACCCATGTTTCTTATCTTGCCTCACATGATAAAACCTCTCAAGACCTCTTCTTCCTCCATGGAGCAACCCAAGTTCTCTGTTCCAACAAATCCAAGCCACTTTTGAATTTTATTTCATTTATTTTATCTCCCAAAACAATTCTGTCTTTTATTATGAGCCAAGGCAATTTTCAAAGCAAGTACCTTATTGCCTTTGAATTTTGATCTCAAACCAACTCCTCTGGATTGTCCTTAGCATCCACAACCTAGAACCATCTTGATCCACTCCTCCTCTTTTCAAATTTTTCAAATTTCAGCCTCTGCAAAGTTGGACCAGATTTGCCAAATTTGGTGAAATTCATATCTCCTCTTCTCCAAAAATTCTACCAAAATTCAGGCAGCCTCCTGGTGCAATGAGAGGCCACCCCACCAAGTTTCAGCTCAAGGAGAACCTCCTACATGCCAGAAACATTCTGTCGAACACCTGGCCAGCACTGTTACTGTGCATTTTCAGTGAAATTCAGAAAGTTCAGGGATGGAGTGTCGTTTCTTCGTTAGTGATCGGTCACCTGTCCACAGTGCACTTGGCGCGTTGCGCACGGCCCCTCCTCTCTGTCCAGAGCGCCGCACGCGCGCTTGGCTGGTTCCCGGCGTCGGTGGCAACCTGGCCCGCCTGCGCCGGCGTCTTCTACGGCGGCAACGCCACCCGTGGCGGCCAACAGGAGACAACGCCTGCCCGCAACGCCGTTCGGCGCCGCCCAATGCTCCCTGGCTCTCCGTGTGGCCTCATGCATGCCAGCTCACCTCGCTGCACCGTCGCCGTGGCCCGACAAGCACAGGGCGCGCTCTCTGCCGCCGACGGGCCCGCGCCGCCCCGTTCCGTTGAAACCCACCCCAAGCTCCTAAAGCCCGTTTAACATCTGAATGGAGCCAGTGGACCTCCACGTTGATGCCCAACCTCCTAAACGCCCCGACCAAACACTGCACCACCGTACTCCATCGCCGGAGAACTCCGTTCACGGCTACCGCCTCGGGTTGCCTATAAAAGGGGAGCCCGAGCTCACCCACGAGCACGCACCACCACTGCACCACACCAACACCCCCCTAGCCACTAGGGGGACCTCGAGGAGGTCTCCTCCCCGACTCCGGCCGCCCCGTTCCGCCTCGGCCTCCACCTCGATTCACTCCGGTGAGGCCGTCCCCGGCGCCCAAACCTCTTCAGTAACCTCCTCTAGCTACCAGAGGTCTAACCCCCTCCTCAATTTGCCCTCCGCAGCACTCTCCGACGAGGCCTACGACCACCCGAACCACCGTCCGCCGGAGCAAGGGCCGCCGTCGACGTGTTGCTTGCCGGCGACCACCACCACCACCAACCGACGTGGAATGACGCCCTAAGCACGGAGGTACCTTCCGATCTTTCTGCCTCGCCGTGGAGCGCTGCCGGCGACCACCGCGGCTCTCGGGCACCGTCGAGCTCTGCCGCCTCTTTTGAATTTTTAAACCTGACGGGTGGGACCCGCCTGTCAGCCTCTCTGTTCTTTTTAAACGAACCGTTTTCCGAAAACGTCTTCTGCCAAACTACGTTTTCCCTCTGGGCCGGCGTATTCCCTATCGAATCGTTTTCTGTTTTTATAAGTTAGCCCCTGGAAACTTTCTGTTTCATTACAAATGAGTCCCTAGACTAAAACCTTTATAACTTTTAAACAGAAGAGTATTTTTCATTGATTCTTTTTTTGTCCTATTTGAAATTTTGTCTAGTTTTTTATCAGATTTATTTGAAAAATATTTGGAGTAGTTTTTGTGCACCTCGCGGTATTTACGTTAGCGCGTATGTTTTCTTTATACCGTAGATACCGAGGGAGGTGACGGAGCCGCGAACTTCACCGAGCTAGGCTCCGACTACTCTGAACCAGGCAAGCATGTTTGAACTTTTGATATGATGAGTGTTTTGGCATGTTTGCATTAAATAGTTTCATGACATGTTTATGAGCATACCGATGAATGTCATATTACATGCAAAGTTGAGGCAAGTGAAGTTTTGAAAATCCATAAGTGGATGGATGTGAGTTGCATGGCCATGTGTTGGCATGAGAATGGGTAAGATGGCCGTGTTGTAGCATGCCAGTCTTATGCCAGACTGCTTGACTTCAGTGTCAACCCGTATCGATCCAGTTTCATCCGTTTTCCTTCCCTGTACTACCACATGCCTTCCGCAAGGAATATGGCGTAGTAAGTTGCAAACTGCTTTCCTGGTACACACCAAAAGGAGAGGCCGTGATGATGGTTCCATGGCCCTGGATTAAAGCCAGTCATCCAGTCAGGGGGCATGGGTGTTTTTGGTTGGGACCGAGAGGGGGGCACCCCTTAGAGCACGCGTATATAAATTTGATCCCATGCTAATCAAGATTGTGATCTCCCCATCTCAAAAGTTTTTCTTGGACGATGTCTAGGGTGATTCCTGGAATCGAGAGGTTGGATGGGTGTGTACAGGTTATCTGTGTTTCTTCCGAAATACCGTAAACGGAACTAGACCTTCGTGACTACGGAAATCCGTTGGCTGTGGGAAATTTTTGTACAAACTCTGCAGAGTCATATATTCCTGTGAATCATCTATTCCATGTCCAAGTCCAATATTATCTTATACCGACAAGTGTCAGTTTTGGTGACAGATACTCCGGTGAATCACATGAGTGCTAAGTCCAGTTAAATGATTATTCCTATGGATGGACTAACCCATTTATTATCATGAGTTGATAATTTATTATGAGTATTATTTTCCTTGTGAATATAAGCCCCTTCTGTGATGTCGCTCAGACGTCCGACTGCGGTAGTGCTGTTATTTACTTTTAGTATAAGCCCTTTCTATGATGTCGCTCAGACGTCCGACTGCGGCAGTGCTGTTATTTACTTTTAGTATAAGCCCTTTCTGTGATGTCGCTCCGACGTCCGACTGTGGCATTGTTATTTACTTTCAATATATGCCCTTTCTGTGATGTCGCTCCGACGTCCGACTGTGGCATTGTTATTTACTTTCAGTATAAGCCCTTTCTGTGATGTCGCCCCGACGTCCGACTGTGGCACGCATACCTTTTATTTTCAGTTTAAGCCCTTTACGTGGTGTCGCTTAGACGCCCGACTGTGGCATGATCTTTATTTATTTGTTTACCTTTCGAGGCGTCGCTTCAGACACCCGATCGGTTTCCTATTATTTCTGTTGGGTTTTCAGGCGGACTACCGCCGATTCCCTTTTTATTTACCTTGTTTACTAAATTGAATGTGCATTGGTAAATTTAATCATGACGCATTCATGCATGCATTTGTTATATCTTACGTCTGAACTGTCTTGCGAGTACTTTCAAAGTACTCACCTGGCTTGTTGATTTGGGCAGATGCTGACGAAGGTGATCTCATGGATGAAGAGTTCGATAGCGAGTCCGACGCCTAGAGGAGTCCCAGTCAGTCCCGTGCGACCCTGGATTTGGTCATTGTATTATAACCGCTTCCGCTACCCGAATAAATTCATCGAGCCTCACCTCGACGCTCGATGAGATGCTAGTTTAAGAGCAGTGTTATTCCACCATCACTTTATTCTCGAGTCAATAGTAAACCACCACACCACTGTGTCATATCCGCCATTATGTATAACTATTGGCGCGCTTGTAATAATTGGTTGAGCAACCTTAGCTCGACCCTGTAATATATTTTGTGCTACTGGCTTATCGTATCAAGAGATTTGTCTACCAGTAAGGAGGATTTCTCCTCGTACTGGACTCAAAAGATTAGTTTCTCAATAAATATTTTTATTGGAAAACTGGTCGTGACAAAAAAATGGATACAATTGTTAATTGCAACAGGCTTAACAGCATCCTAAGTCATGTTTTGTAAGTTTGTAGCCATTGAAATCCAACTATTCAAAAATGGATTCAACTGTTAATTGCAACATGCTTAATAGCCATTGAAACTGGTACTGATAAAAATGCAATTGACATAGTTAAACATCACAAGGCAGGTGCTGCCAGAGCAGAGAATGGCCCAGATGTCTATAAAAAGGTAGGGAAAGTAGTGAAAACGTGCTAGGCATGTTTACTTGAACATGCTTAATACATCGACCGTACAGAACATAGCCATTAATTGCAACTGGTATTGGTAAGATTGAACTGGTGAGTACATACTTGGTAAGTCCTGAGAGGTAGTTGCTGGGGCACTTCATCTTGGCCAGAGCCTGCGCAAAGTCAGCGATGGCGGAAGCGAGCTGTTTCTCCAGGTGGAAGCGTGGATTAGTGCCACTGACATGTGTATCTACAGGCAACTAGTAAATGGTAGAAGTTAAACCGCAATTGCACAAATGATGTGAAATGCTGTAAGTCATGGGATGCAACTAACCTCGACGGCAAACAACAGCATCGGCCGTTATGACCCCGCGTAAGTACATGGACAGGCATGTTAAGTACAATGGGGTTAGCATCCACTAAAAGTAGCAAATGGGCAGCATCTCTAGTGATATCCTGAGTCATGTATTGTAAGTTCGTTGCTGGTATTGGTGAAATTGAGCATGACATGGTAATATTTGAACATCACATAGTGTGCAGTACTGAAATAAACAAGGCACGAACATGCTTAATACATCAACCGTACAAATCATGGTTGTTGCAAGTGGTATTGGTAAGATTTAGCTGGTCAGATCTTACCTCTTATGTCCTGGTGGGGGGAGGGTTGTCGCTGGGGCACTTCATCTGGGCCAGAGCCTGCACCATGTCGGTGCTGGCGCAGGCAAGGTGTTCCTCCGGGTCAACACGCACAGCGGCCATCGCGCCATGGACCGCCATCAGCTCATGCCGGTGAGGATTTGGAGGCATGAGGATGTTTAACAGGCGCCATTTAAGCAATCAGGCTGGGGCCGTGATAGAGATCGGTGGGTTACCTGACTGGATCCGAGAAGAACGTAGATGTGGTTGAGGCTGTGGTTGTGGCGAAGGCGGTATGAGATACCGGTAGGGGGAGGCGCGGGTGGGGGGGATACTGAGGGTGGGGGTGTGCTTGGAGGAATAAATTCTGAAATCGTGCGCCTGATGAAAATTTCCCTGCGAAACATGAAACTTGGGCGGGGGAAACACACAACACAGACGAAGCGAGTAAAATACTCATGTGCGAGAAAACAAAAAGTTGGCAGATCCCGTCTCCCAAAAAATGTACACGTGTAGTTGATTTTTTTCGGTCAATGGTACGCCTAGTTTATTAGGAAACATCGCACAGATAACTGACTTATGGATCATTAACGCAAAAAAAAACATAGACGAGTACGACAATAGAAACCGTGTGTTTTGTGATCTTCTTATGATTAACACACAACAAACGCACACGGGCACACATGCTAATCAAAGCTCAAAGCCCTCAAAGGATTCTCTTACCGACATTGTATGTTAATACTACAAACTTAAAGTACTACTGGTAATTCGCTCTAATACTACAAACTTAAACTACTTCTTACATGCTGCCAACTGGGCATGCTGGCCAGACGCCGGTGTTCTCCTTCACGGCCTTGTAGGCGGCAGCCGACCGTGCTTCAATCTCCGCCAAGCTCTCATCACCATGGCGTGAGACCTCTTCTTTCTTGCGGCGACGGGACTCTCTTTTCTTGACAGCTATTTGCCTTTTCCGCTCATTCTGTGCGGCTTTGGCCGCCTCCAGATCGACCACCCATTCGTCCATGGCAGCCTCAAAGTCCGCCCATGTAACTATCTGGCCGCCGGCAGCGATGAACTTGGCGCGGCGAGATGCCATCGCTTCCTTATGATGTGTGTGGTCGCGGGCGGCGAGGAACGTGGCGCGGCGGGATGCCATCACTTCCTTACCAGTTACTATGCGCCGCGGTGCCATGGACGGCGCTTGGAGAGAGCTCTGGGATGGAGGGGCCGTGCAGCCGTTCAGAGCGGTGGTATTCAAGAGCTCAACGACAAACGACAACCAAAATTTGGCTTCCCTTACAATTTTGCTCATTCATTGTCGCACACGGTTCATCTCCGTCGCTTTCGGAAACAGTTTGCGCTGAGCCTATTGTGTGTTGCGTCATGATTGTCCAGAACCCCAGCCATGCGGATCGCGCGTGTGCACCGTAGGATGCACCGCAATCGAATGGCAATCCACATCCCTCACATCACACCCGTGCAGCTATAGCTGGATTGGATTTATGTGCTAAATGCCTAGAAAATGCACATAATCCCCTAAATATGGTAAATGAGCCAGGAAAACTGCCAAATTTGAACACGATGATTTGCAGGGTGTATGTTCGTCGTAGAAAAAAAACTCCAGGGCAAAGAACGAAGAAAATTTGGATTCCCCTTCAATCTTGGTGACTTCCCTCTCGAAAGCATGGAACTTCTTTGGTGATGGTTCGTTTTATGAAGGGCGCGCATGACGACATAAGTCAAACCTTCTCAATTTTTTACCAGGGCATGGTGAGGTCATACATGGCACACCATGCTAGGTGTCATGTTTTTCAAGCATTTATTTCATTTTTTCTATAGTTGAAAACCCAATAAACAAACTTTTGTGGTTGACTATTGCCACACATTTCATTGAAATATCTGTCCATTCCTTGTAAAAGGCATGAGAAGTTACTAAATGGCATGAGCATGGTTTTCCAGGCTGTTCTTGTGCACCCTTTCATGCACCGATTGTTTGAACCTGAATTATGTGCATTAATGCCTAGGAAATGCACATAATCCCCTAAATATGGTAAATGAACCCGAAAAAGTGCCAAATTTGACCACGGTGATTTGCAGGGTGTATGTTCATCGTAGAAAAAAACTCGTGGACAAAGGACAAAGGAAAATTGGACCCCCTTCAATCTTGGTGATTTCCCCCTCAAAACCATGAAACTTCCTTGGGCCTCGAGGTGAGCACAACCCACCGGGGCAAGCCAGGCCCACCAGGCGCGCCATGGTGGGTTGTGCCCTCCTCGTGGCTCTTCTGGCCCTCCGACGAAGCTTCAGGGGTCTCTTTTGTTCCAAAAAAAAGTCGTCAAAAAGTGTCAGCTCATTTGGAGAACTTTCATTTTTGCACAAAAAACAACACCACGGTAGTTCTGCTGAAAACAACATCAGTCCGGGTTAGTTCCATGCAAATCATACCAAAACCATAAAAAATTGTTGTAAACATGGCATTAATACTTCTTAAATTATAGATACATTGGAGACATATCAATGGTTTTATTTATGAAAGGCGTGCATCACGACATAAGGAAAACATTCTCCAATTTTTACCAGACCACGGTGAGGCCATACCATGGCACCACGCCAGGCGTCATGTTTTCCAACCATGTGTTTCATTTTTTCTATAGTAATTAACCCAGTAAACGACGCGTTTATGGTTGACTATTGCCACACATTTCCTTGAAATATCTTCCCATTCCTTGTAAAAGGCATGAGAATGTACTAAATAACACGAGCATGGTTTTCCAGACCGTTCTTGTGCACCTTTTCATGCACCGATTGTTCATATTTGAATTATGTGCATTAATGCCTAGAAAATGCACATAATCCCATAAATATGGTAAATGAGCCCGAAAAAATGTCAAATTTGAACACGTTGCATTTGAGGCGGTATGTTGATCGTTGGAAAAAATAGAATGACAAACTAGGACAGAAATTTGGATTCCCCTTCAATCTTGGTGATTTCCCTCTCGACAGCATGGAACCTCCTCGGTGATGGTTCGATTTATGAAGGGCGTGCATGATGACATAAGCCAAACCTTCTCAAATTTTTACCAGGGCATGGTGAGGTCATACCATGGCACCATGCGAGGTGTCATCTTTTTCAAGCATTTATTTCATTTTTCTCTATAGTTGAAAACCCAACAAACAAACATTTGTGGCTGACTATTGCCACACATTTCATCGAAATATCTGTCCATTCCTTGTAAAAGGCATGCGAATTTACTAAATGGCACGAGCATGGTTTCCCAGGCCGTTCTTGTGCACCCTTTCATGCACCGATTGTTTGAACTTGAATTATGTGCATTAGTGCCGAGGAAATGCACATAATCCCCTAAATATGGCAAATGAACCCGGAAAAGTGCCAAATTTGAACACGGTGATTTGCAGGTTGTATGTTCATCATAGAAAAAGCTCATGGACAAAGGACAAAGGAAAGTTGGACCCCCTTCAATCTTGGTGATTTCTCCCTCAAAACCATGAAGCTTCCTTGGGCCTCGAGGTGAGCACAACCCACCAGGGCAAGCCAAGCCCACCAGGCGCGCCATGGTGGGTTGTGCCCTCCTTGTGGCTCTTCTGGCCCTCCTACGAAGCTTCAGGGGTCTCTTTTGTTCCAAAAAAATATCGTCAAAAAGTGTCAGCTCATTTGGAGAACTTTCATTTCTCCACAAAAAACAACACCACGGTAGTTCTGGTGAAAACAGCGTCAGTCCGGGTTAGTTCCATGCAAATCATACCAAAACCATATAAAATTGTTGTAAACATGACATGAATACTTCATAAATTATAGATACGTTGGAGACGTATCAATGGTTTGATCTATGAAAGGCGTGCATCACGACATAAGGAAAACATTCTCCAATTTTTACCAGGCCATGGTGAGGCCATACCATGGCACCACGCCAGGCGTCATGTTTTCCAAACATGTGTTTCATTTTTTGTATAGTAGTTAACCCAGTAAACGACGCGTTTATGGTTGACTATTGCCACACATTGCCTTGAAATATCTTCCCATTCCTTGTAAAAGGCATGACAATGTACTAAATAACACGAGCATGGTTTTCCAGACCGTTCTTGTGCACCTTTTCATGCACCGATTGTTCAAATTTGAATTATGTGCATTAATGCCTAGAAAATGCACATAATCCCATAAATATGGTAAATGAGCCCGGAAAAATGTCAAACTTGAACACGTTGCATTTGAGGCGGTATGTTGATCGTTGGAAAAAATAGAATGACAAATAGGACGGAAATTTGGATTCCCCTTCAATCTTGGTGATTTCCCTTTCGACAGCATGGAACCTCCTCGGTGATGGTTCGATTTATGAAGGGCGTGCATGATGACATAAGCCAAACCTTCTCAAATTATTACTAGGGCATGGGGAGGTCATACCATGGCACCGTGCGAGGTGTCATGTTTTTCAAGCATTTATTTCATTTTTCTCTATAGTTGAAAACCCAACAAACAAACATTTGTGGCTGACTATTGCCACACATTTCCTCGAAATATCTGTCCATTCCTTGTAAAAGGCATGAGAATTTACTAAATGGCACGAGCATGGTTTCCCAGGCCGTTCTTGTGCACCCTTTCATGCACCGATTGTTTGAACTTGAATTATGTGCATTAGTGCCTAGGAAATGCACATAATCCCCTAAATATGGCAAATGAACCCGGAAAAGTGCCAAATTTGAACATGGTGATTTGCAGGTTGTATGTTCATCATAGAAAAAAACTCGTGTACAAAGGACAAAGGAAAGTTGGACCCCCCTTCAATCTTGGTGATTTCCCCTAGAAACCATGAAACTTCCTCGATGATGGTTCGATTTATGAAAGGCGTGCATGACGCCATTTTTACTAGGCACGGTGAGGCCATACCACGGCACCACACCAGGCGTCATGTTTTCCAAGAATGTATTTCATTTTTGTATAGTTGTTAACCCAGTAAACGACGCGTTTATGGTTGACTATTGCCACACATTTCCTTGAAATATCTGCCCATTCCTTGTAAAAGGCATGAGAATGTACTAACTAGCACGAGCACGGTTTTCCAGACCGTTCTCGTGCACCTTTTCATGCACCTATTGTTTGAATTTCAATTATGTGTGTAATTAATGTGGCACCCCGGCTCAGAGTGACCGGTTTACCATGAATTGCCAGCCCAGAGACCATGTCTTCTGGCAACACACAACATCTTGGTACAGAAAACAACCGCTTTATAAATGCTAGCGGAACAGAGTTTACATTACAACAGCTGTCGAGGCCAAGCGGCACACTTGGTGCGGTTGAATAATATGTACATTATTTAGTGAACATAAAGGGGCCTCGATTCGAACAACTACATGGCAGCGGAATAACGTCATGGCGGAAGCTCCATATCACAGGGACACCAATGTGGACACGATCTAGACTCGAACAACGCTCCTCTCCAACGATACTTTCCTGAAATCTGGCATGACATGCCAGGTCAGTACATTGAATGTACTTGCAAGCTCACAACAGGCATAATCACAATGAGAAACAATATCATGATATTTAACCAATTATTAATAACGCAACACTATATGTCAACATGCTGTGATCATGCTCGAACGTCCCTCGGGACAACTTACCAACTGCGATCATCTCTGGATCACAAACAAACCACCAAAGTGGTCTTTCTCAAGAACAACTCGTGATCCTTACGGGGATCACAACCACGACCATCATTTGGTCCCAAATGCCTCGATGGCCTATCTGCCATCCATCAAAAATGCAAAGTTCATAGCTTAGTGTGCAATTTTTATTAAATGTTGACTCATGGTGGGACCTACTACGAGGTGTCCGTGACCGTGGACTCGGCTATTGATAGATTGCACACTCTGCAGAGGTAGCACACTGTACCCACACCACGGAACCCATGGCCTCACACTCACCATTCGGGGTGGACCAACGGCATTCCGACAAAACCCTTCCATTGCCACAGCACTCTCCCGGCCACTCCGACCCAAATCCCCAGCGGGCTGGTCCTGGGTGGCCCCGTGTCTACCAAAGACACCCCGACCACCGTCATGGTCAAAACACTCCCACTCGGGGACTCGGTACCATAATCTCATCAACGAGCACACAAGATTATGCCTGCTTACCGGGCCAGGGCAAGCACAGCATGACCTTCCCTAGTTGGAGGCACCGACCAGAGGCCATGTCAATGGACCGAATCAAGGCCTTCTCACAAAGGCAATGTGGTTCCACTGGAAAGAAACTCGATTCAGCGGCACCATGACCTAGTCAATGGTATATTCAAGTTGAGTTATATTCAGGTTCAACTTTAAACTAAAAATGACCGGTGTCATAGCATGCCATGAAATGCAAAACAACACATGCATCATAATGATAAAACTGACCGATGTCATACATATACACACCAAGCGTAAACTTCAACAACTCACATTACTCTACTGCTCAAAATGACTCACAACTTAACCAAAATATTTTGCAACAAGTTTTATTAATTTCTTGCGCAAGAAATAACTCCGATAAATTTCTCATATGCTTGACAAAAAGATTTCACTATCAACAACTCTGAATTTCTTTATCACTAAGTTGAGTTCAAACATTCTGTAAGACAAGTAATATGATTAAACAAGTATTTAACAGAATATTTTCTAACAAATTTTTATCAATTTATGAAGGCAAAAACAAAGCTTTAAATAATTACTAACATGCATAATAAAAATATTTCTGACATCACCAAATCAATCTTAACTTGCTTTATCCACTAAACTAGTTTCAATCATTCTGTAAATCAAGCATAACAACTAACCAATATTTAACAGAATACAAATAACTCAATAATTATTTAAATGCATATATTAATCATTTCATTCAAGTAAGGAAATCACAAATATTGAAATGACACCATGAAAATGTTGTTGTGGCTTGCCTTAGTGCAGATGAGGTTCACAAGCCTTCTGGTGATCCTCAAGACACGCCTCACCCTCTGAAAATAAATTTAAACACAAAAAGCAAATATCAAGAACACTTCTGAAAATCACTAGAAATTCTAAACAGCTCAGAAAAATCTCATCTTTGGTGAGCTGCTAGATTTCTTATCAAAGAACACAATGCAAAAAGAATCAATTCATTTGGACTTATGATTGAAGAGTTATAAATGTTTGAAGTGTTCTGTAAATTCAAATGAATATGAATAAAAAGAAACATACTGGGGGGGTGACGTCGAAGGCGTAAAGCCTAGGGGCGCCACCACTTGTACCGCTTCACGCGCGTACAGAGTGGCTGACTAGCAGGCCCCGCTAGTCAGGTGGGGGAAGGCGGAGAAAGAAACAGAGAAGGCCGCGGCTTCGCCGGAGCTCTCGCCAGCGACGAGGGATCCTTGGCCCAAATGAGAGGGAGGGATTGAGAGAGGGGACGATGGCGCACCTGCCCATACCCGTAGCGTGGCTAGGGGTGGTCGGACGACATCGGAAACAAGCTCGCAAGCGGAGGCAGAACGCGGAGGTTGCCGGAGTTGAGGAAGACGGCGAACGGAGGCCACTCCAGGGGCTCCAAGCGGGCGAGACGGCCTCACCGGAGAGAGGCGGAAGCCCTGGAGGGGTTGCCCTGGCCTGGGAGGGGCTAGAGCTCCCGCGGCGTCCAGAGGGGATCGCCGGCGAGCTCGAGCTTGGGGACGGCGGCCTGAGGCCTGCCCGGCCGGGCTACGGCTTCCTACGCAGTCGTGGAGTGTGTGGGAGTGCTGGATGGGGCTCGAGGAGACTGGGGGTGGCCTTAGTTATAGGCGAGCAGCGAGGGGGCTTATGGCTCCGCCGGTGGACACCTATCCACGGCGCCCGGCGACGAGCGGCGTCAGTGAGAGGGGAAGAAGGCGACGGAGGTCACGTGGCCATTGTGGGCGGACGGAGACGAGCACATGATCAAGAGGAAGGCGATGAGCACAGTGCAGAGCGCACTGTGGCATTGGCCAGACCGTGCCCGTACTCTCTGCGGCGAGCTCTGGCGTCGGCAAGCGCCAGGGAGGAGTTAAAGACGTCGAGACGATGATGGTGGTGCGGTTTGGCACGCTCGGGCAGGCGAGGGAAGCGAGCACGCGCGAACAGAGCGTTCGGCCGCACCCAGAGCGTGTCGACACGCATGCCTGGCATCGTGGACACACGTGGTCAACGCGCGAACTCTCTCCTCAGGCTAGCCTTCGTCCGAAAATCATGTCTGGCATGTCGTTTGTGGTGGTTTTGAAGTTTACCACGGTTTGGTTTGGATCCAGGTGCAGTAGAGAGGATTTTACAAGCCAGTTAAGTTTCTGACCAGTAACTTTGAACAATTACTATGGTCAAACGGCTGGGAGATTGAGGCTGTGCTTTGGAGGCTAGTTATAAGTTACTAAGGTAAAGATGCACAAGAAAGTTCAGGTCAAATGGAGCAAGTAAAATGGTAGTTGTTGTAGAAACCACCATTTCTGTCCAGAACAGAAAATATTTTCTGTAGCAAAAATATTCCAAAAAGTGATGAAATATTTTTGCTCAGGAAGGTGCCCTATGGTTCACAGAATATTTGTAAATTATCTCAGATTTTTCTGAGCCATAAAAATTTGGGTCTCTTTGAAGCAAACAGATCTGGCTAGGGTTTTTGAGAGAAAATGAATATTTTTCATTTAAGAAAAATATTCAAACATTATTTTGGGGTGGATCAGAAGTGAAATGATGATTTAGGAGGGAAGTGAAGCACTTGGGTGAAAGCCAAGGATGCCCAAGTGTTTAAGTCCATATGATCTCGTCCAAGTGAAAGCCAAGGATGCCAAGGATGCCCAAGTGAATATTCCAAGTTTCAGAAAATTTTCAAATGAAAATTCAAGCAGATAAGAGAGGGCAAAAACCAGGCTGTTACAAACCTCCCCCACTTAGAATGAATCTCGTCCTCGAGATTCGGTTGCTTGGGAAAACCACTCTGGATACTGATCCCTAAGGAATTCTCCCTGCTCCCAAGTTGCTTTCGACTCTGTGTGATGCTCCCACTGAACATTTTAAAATTTTCTGACTTTACTGCAAGTGACCCTTTCCATCTGATCCAAAATTTTGAACAGTCTCTCTTCATAAGTTAAATCTTTTGCCAATTCTATCTTAGCCATTGCAGCCCTTTTTTCAGGCGGGGATATGCATCATCTCAATTGTGAAACATGGAACACGTTGTGTATGTTTGCCAATTCAGGGGGTAGTTCCAGTTGATATGCAACCGTACCTACTCGAGACATAATCGGAAATGGACCAATGAATCTGGGTGCCAGCTTTCCATGAGTCTGAAATCTCTTGACTCCTTTCATAGGGGTGACTCGAAGGTATACATGTTCTCCGGGTTCAAAACTGACATGCCGATGCTTTGCATCATAATAACTCTTCTTTTGATATTTGGCCAATTGCAGTCTGTCTCTGATTTCCCTAACTTGTTTCTCAGCTTCCAGCATGAGATCCGTTCCGAAGATATGGCTATCTCCAGTCTGAGACCAATTTAGAGGAGTGCGGCACTTACGGCCATACAGAGCTTCATATGGTGACATCTTTAGACTGGTTTGGAAACTGTTGTTATAAGAGAACTCAGCGTATGGCAAGCAATCTTCCCATTTAGCTCCTTTGGCTAGCACATAGGCTCACAACATATCTTCGAGTATTTGATTTACCCACTCTGTCTGTCCATCTGTCTGAGGGTGATAGGCAGTACTATATTTCAGTGCTGTCCCCAGGGCTTGATGGAGACGGGACCAAAAAGCGGAGGTAAACAAAGAACCTCGGTCGGAAGTGATAGTTCGGGAGTACTCCGTGCAGACTGACTATTCTGGACACATACAACTGTGCAAGTTCATCAGCCCTGTATCTGGTGCTGATAGAAATGAAGTGAGCAACCTTGGTTAGGGTGTCTATTATAACCCAGATTGCATCCTTGCCTCGCTGAGTCCAAGGCAATCCTGTGATGAAATCCATGCAAATGTCATCCCATTTCCACTGTGAAACTGGCAGCGATTGGAGGAGTCCAGCTGGCTTCTGATGATCTGCTTTCACCTTGTTACATATGTCGCAATAGGCTACGAAATAGGCAATGTATTACTTTATTCCCTCCCACTAGAATATTTTTCTGAGATCCTCATACATTTTTGTGCCTCCCGGGTGAATGGAATATGCGGATTCGTGTGCTTCTGACAGGATTTTCTTCTTCAAGTCCGGTTGATTTGGCACACAAATGCGTCCACGGAATCGGAGGGTACTAAATTTGTCCTTGGAGAAGTCAGGGGCCTGCTTTGTCATCTGGCCCTCGGCACGTCTTTGTAGATTGGCGTCAGCTGGCTGGGCCTTGCGGATCTCCATCTCAAGTTTTGGGGTAACTTCCAAAATATTAGCAACGCCAGCATCCACGATGACCAAGTTGAGCTGAGCGATCTCCTCTTGAAGTTCGGTAGGCAATGATTTTAACATGACATTTAAGCTGACGGGCTTCGACTGAGCGCGTCGGCAATGACGTTGGCCTTGCCTGGATGCTAATTTATTCCAAGGTCAAAATCCTTGACTAACTCTAACCATCTTCGCTGACGGAGATTTAAATCTGGCTGAGTGAAGATGTACTTGAGGCTTTTGTGGTCGGTAAAAATTTGGCACCTTTTTCCAATGAGGTAGTGTCTCCAAATTTTTAATGCATGAACCACTGCAGCCAATTCCAAATCACGAGTAGGATAATTTCCCTCATGGGGTCATAGCTGTCGTGATGCATATGCTACTACCTTGCTGTCTTGCATCAACACGCAACCAATACCTTGTGTGGAGGCATCGCAGTACACATCAAAACTGCGATAAATGTCTGGAAGAGTCAATACAGGTGCGGTTGTCAGACGTATCTTCAGCTCATTAAAACTCTTCTCACAATCCTCTGTCCACTTAAACTTCGTATCCTTTTTGAGCAGCTCCGTCATGGGTTTAGAAATTTTGGAAACCCCTTCAATAAAACAATGATAGTATCCAGCTAATCCGAGGAAACTCCGGATCTGTGTCACGGTCGTGGGCGGTACCCAATCGAGCACATCCTTGACTTTGCTCGGATCCACGGCTATACCTTCGGCGGATAGTACATGTCCGAGAAACCCAACTTTCTTGAGCCAAAATTCGCACTTACTGAACTTGGCGTATAGCTGATGGTCGCGGAGCCGTTGTAGTACTGCTCGGAGGTGATCCTTGTGCTCCTCTTCACCCTTGGAGTAAATGAGGATGTCATCAATGAAGACTACCACGAATTTCTCGAGCAAGTCCATAAATACTTTGTTCATCATATGCATGAAAAAAGCAGGGGCATTGGTGAGACCAAAGGACATCACGGTATATTCGTAAAGACCGTACCGAGTAGTGAATGCGGTCTTAGGAATATCTTCCTTTTTAATCTTAAGCTGATGATAGCCGGTCCGTAAATCGATTTTTGAGAATACCTTCGCCCCACTGAGCTGGTCAAACAGATCATCAATCCTTGGCAGCGGGTATTTATTTTTGATGGTGACCTCGTTCAGCTGGCGGTAATCTATGCACATACGGATACTACCATCCTTTTTGCCCACGGAAAATGCAGGTGATCCCCATGGTGAAGAGTTGGGACGAATATAACCTTTCTGGAGTAATTCGTCAAGCTGTTTCTTTAGCTCCACTAATTCTGATGAGGGCATCCGGTAATACTTCTTGTATAACAGTGCGGTTCCGGGCACAAGATCTATGGAAAACTCCAGTTCCCGATCTGGTGGCATGCCTGGCAGTTCTTCCAGAAACACATCAGGGTACTCACTGACCACAGGGATTAATTCCAATTCAACCACAGCGGTGAAAACTAGTTCTGGCTTGGGTATATTCTTGCAAGCGTAGAACTTGGTAAGTTACCCATTTAGACCGGTCAAAGTGACTTCTCGGGTTGCGCAGTTTATGAAAACTTGATATCGGGTCAACCAATTCATACCCAATATAATATCCAACTTTTCGGACTCAACGATTATCAGAGATGTTGGAAAGTAGACCCCGTTGATATTAATCTCCAGATCACGGCAGACCAGATTGCTCTTGATTATAGATCCCGGGGTTTGTACCACCATGTTTTTGCCCAAAATTGCACAAGGAAAATTGTTTTGGGCAGAAAAACTCTGAGAAATAAAAGAATGGGAAGCCCAGAGTCAAATAAAATTATGGCAAGTATGTCATTAACAGAAAACATACCCATGACGACTTCTGGCTTCTCTTGGGCTTCATCGGCGGAAATATGATGCACGTGCCCGGTGAAGTTTTTCTGGTTTGGCCACGACTCCATAAAGTCGGCTTGTGGCCTGCTTAGGGCATTCATCTTGTTGTTCTTAGGGCACTTCTTGGCATAATGTCCGTGGTGCCCGCAAATGAAACAAGAATTATTGCGCTGACGCTCCTCATGTATTGGATTGGCCACAATATTCTTGACTTGAGTGGTGGTCTTGTTAACATTCTGCTGCCAATTTGGCTTGTATTCCACCTGAGTTTGTTGCCAGGTACGAGCCTTTTGCACTGGTTTCCCATCCTTCTTTGGCTCAAACTTTCGCATGTTGTCGTTGTTAATAGGCCTATTATCTGTTATAAGCTTGTGCTCCCGTTCAGCAATGAAAGCCTTGTTCACCAGAGTTTGGAAGTCTGCTAAATCAAGCATACTGAGAGTACACCAGAGTTGAGGATTTAGACCTCCAAGAAATCTGTCAATTCTTGTTTCTTTGGTGGCCACGTCATGAAGAGAGTAACGGGCTAGATGATTGAATTTTTACAAATATTCTGCCACAGACTGATTTCCTTGGATGAGTGCAAGAAATTCACGGTGCTTAGTCTTCATAACTCCAATAGGGATATGATATTTTCGGAATCGATCCTTAAAGTTTTGCCAAGTGATTTCCTCATCAGCTGGCCACATAGCCTTTGTATTTTCCCACCATATGGGAGCTGCGCCCTCAAGAGAATGGGTGGGAAAGGGAACTTTATCATTTCGTTCAGTACGAGCAATCTCAAGCTTTTTCTCTATTGTGCGCAACCAATCGTCTGCATCCAATGGGTCAACAATCTGACTGAAGCTGGGTGGATTGGTCCTTTGAAAATCTGACAACTTTGAGTGATGACCATTCTGATTTCCATTCTTTCCAACCATAGCTTGAACACTTCTCAATATTTCAATCAGATGATTGTTCCTTTTCTCTTCAAACATACGCAGAATTTGCTCGGTGGAGGGAGGATCAGGCGGTGGAGGTGGTGGCTGAACGTACGGCTCGGGAGAATGTCCTGCCTGTTGTGCGGAACGACGAAAAGGAGTTCCCTCACGAACGTTGCTACTGCTGCCTCCCCGCGTCATCCTATTGTGAATTTTTCCCAAGATAACACAATCGAGATGAGAAACACCCAAGAATAAAATTGGGGAAAAGCCAGCGATAAATCCCGGAATAAAGCAGAAGAGCGAAAAAAATACGGCGAATAAAGTCTCAACATAATTATCAACATGACTGGTTCACTACTCTCATACATGCAACGAAACATCATGACTCATACGACTACATCCATACATCATCCAGACAACTGCGAATACTCAAAGATACTACTGCTCTGCTGGTGCTGCGGCGTCCTCCCCTGAAGCGGTCTCGGATCCCGAACTGACGTGGTTAACGGAAACCTCCGGGTTAAAGGTAACACGACGGAACTGCCTCGAGAGCTCTCCCTCAGGGGCAGGGGTAGGATGAAGCATCGGGGCTACAGGGGTAGCGAGAAGTGAGACCCACTTGGCAGGAGTACTGAGAGGGTTCACGGCCGAGACGCCCGTGCTACTCGGGGGAGTAACTGGTGAAATAGGGGAGCTAGAACTGACTGGGACATAAGGGGTAAATCCTAGTGAAGACGGAGTAGTGGCGGATCTAGAAGTGACCAAAGTAGTGGCTAAGGCAGTACGGGTATGAGTCAGCTCTCGAGCCAGCTCGTGGATCATGAGATAGCTAGCAGTGACATAACGAGCAAGGTGGCTAGCAACACTATCCGACTCCGGATCAATGAGAGGGAAACGGACACGACCGTTGTCATGCAGAGATGGGTAGTAGTAGAAACCTGGGTGGTTCTGCATTCAGACCTCGTTGTAGCGAAGCTCGACAAGGACCTCGAATGCAGCAAACTGGACAGCCTGAGAACGGTGGAGGCATAACCGCTCCGAGAAGTGCGACTGTAATAGCTGGAATCGGAACTAGTGTGCAGAGTGACCACTACGTGATACTCATACACTAAATCAGCTAGATGCGCCTAGTACACACGATAGACTGGGTCGTCTCCGAGAGGGTACAGCCGACGCCACACATTGCGAAGGAGGTGCGGTGACGTGTACGGCATCAGCTGCAACTGGCACGGATACGACACCGGAGCCATCTACACCCACAACCATTAGCAGGTTAGCATAAAAACACATATAAACCGAATGCATGCAACGCAACAATCAGCACCAATTACTATCGGCACTCAACTTAAATTCGTATCTAACGTCCAGTTAACGCGTCGCAGTCTAGCGTGGCCTACAGTCAGCACGGCTCTGATACCAAGCGTTGTGGCACCACGGCTCAGAGCGACCGGTTTACCATGCATTGCCAGCCCAGAGACCATGTCTTCTTGCAACACACAACATCTTGGTATAGAAAACAACCGCTTTATTGATGCTAGCTAAACAGAGTTTACATTACAACAGCTGTCGAGGCCAAGCGGCACACTCGGTGCGGCTGAACAATATGTACATTATTTAGTGAACATAAAGGGGCCTCGATCCGAACAACTACGTGGCAGCGGAATAACGTCATGGCGGAAGCTCTATATCACAGGGAAATCGATGTGGACACGTTTAGACTCGAACAACGCTCCTCTCTACCGATACTTTCCTGAAATCTGGCATGACACGCCAGGTTAGTACATTGAATGTACTTGCAAGCTCACAACAGGCATAATCATAATGAGAAACAATATCATGATATTTAACCAATTATTAATAATGCAACACTATATGTCAATATGCTGTGATCATGCTCGAACGTCCCTCGGGACATCTTACCAACTGTGATCATCTCTGGATCACAAACAAACCACCAAAGTGGTCGTTCTCAAGACAACTCGTGATCCTTACGGCGATCACAACCACGACCATCATTTGGTCCCAAATGCCTCGATGGCCTATCTGCCATCCATCAAAAATGCAAAGTTCATAGCTTAGTGTGCAATTTTTATTAAACGTTGACTCATGGTGGGACCTACTACGAGGTGTCCGTGACCGTGGACTCGGCAATCGATAGATTGCACACTCTGCAGAGGTAGCACACTATACCCACACCATGGAACCCATGGCCTCGCACTCCCATTCGGGTGGACCAACGACATTCCGACAAAACCCTTCCATTGCCACAACACTCTCCCAACCACTCCGACCCAAATCCCCAACGGGCTGGTCTTGGGTGGCCCCGTGTCTACCAAAGACACCCCGACCACCGTCGTGGTCAAAACACTCCCACTCAGGGACTCGGTACCATAATCTCATCAACGAGCACACAAGATTATGCCTGCTTACCGGGCCAGGGCAAGCACGGCATAACCTTCCCTAGTTAGAGGCACCGACCAGAGGCCATGTCAATGGACCGAATCAAGGCCTTCCCACAAAGGCAAATGTGGTTGCACTGGAAAGAAACTCGATTCAGCGGCACCATGACCTAGTCAACGGTATATTCAAGTTGAGTTATATTCAGGTTCAACTTTAAACGAAAAATGACCGGTGTCATAGCATGCCATGAAATGCAAAACAACACATGCATCATAATGATAAAACTGACCGATGTCATACATATACACACCAAGCGTAAACGTCAACAACTCATATTACTCTACTGCTCAAAATGACTCACACCTTAACCAAAATATTTTGTAGCAAGTTTTATTAATTTCTTACGCAAGAAAGTAACTCCGATAAATTTCTCATATGCTTGACAAAAAGATTTCACTATCAACAACTCTGAATTTCTTTATCACTAAGTTGGGTTCAAACATTCTGTAAGACAAGTAATATGATTAAACAAGTATTTAACAGAACATTTTCTAACAAATTTTTATCAAATTATGAAGGCAAAAACAAAGCTTTAAATAATTACTAACATGCATAACAAAATTATTTCTGACATCACCAAGTAAATCTTAACTTGCTTTATCCACTAAACTAGTTTCAATCATTCTGTAAATCAAGCATAACAACTAACCAATATTTAACAGAATACAAATAACTCAATAATTATTTAAATGCATAGATTAATCATTTCATTCAAGTAAGGAAATCACAGATATTGAAATGACACCATGAAAATGTTGCTATGGCTTGCCTTAGTGCAGATGAGGTTCACAAGCCTTCTGGTGATCCTCAAGACAAGCCTCACCCTCTGAAAATAAATTTAAACACAAGAAGCAAATATCAAGAACACTTCTGACAATCACCAAAAATTCTAAACAGCTCAGAAAAATCTCATCTTTGGTGAGCTGCTAGATTTCTTATCAAAGAACACAATGCAAAAAGAATCAATTCATTTGGACTTATGGTTGAAGAGTTATAACTGTCTGAAGTGTTCTGTAAATTCAAACGAATTTGAATAAAAAGAAACAAATTGGGGGGGTGACATCGAAGGCGTAAAGCCCAGGGGCGCCACCACTCGTACCACTTCACACGCGTACAGAGTGGCTGACTAGAAGGCCCCGCTAGTCAGGTGGGGGAAGGGGGAGAAAGAAATAGAGAAGGCCGCGGCTTCGCCGGAGCTCTCGCCGACGATGAGGGCTCCTTGGCCCAAACGAGAGGGAGGGATTGAAAGAGGGGACGATGGCCGAGGGAGTCCTGGATTAGGGGGTGTCCGGACAGCCGGACTATAACCTTTGGCCGGACTATTGGACTATGAAGATACAAGATTGGAGACTTCGTCCTGTGTCCGGATGGGACTTTCCTTGGCGTGGAAGGCAAACTTGGCAAATACAGATATGTAGATCTCCTCCCATTGTAACCGGCTCTGTGTAACCCTAGCCCCCTCCGGTGTCTATATAAACCGGAGGGTTTAGTCCGTAGGAGACAACAATCATACCATAGGCTAGCTTCTAGGGTTTAGCCTCTCTGATCTCGTGGTAGATCTACTCTTGTACTACCCATATCATCAATATTAATCTAGCAGGAGTAAGGTTTTACCTCCATCGAGAGGGCCCGAACCTGGGTAAAAACATCATGTCCCTTGTCTCCTGTTACCATCCGCCTAGACGCACAGTTCGGGACCCCCTATCCGAGATCCGCCGGTTTTGACACCGTCATTGGTGCTTTCATTGAGAGTTCCTCTGTGTCGTCATGATCAGGCTTGATGGCTCCTTCGATCATCGTTAGCGTTGCTCCAGGGTGAGACTTTTCTCCCCGGACAGATCTTTGTATTCGGCGGCTTTGCACTGCGGGCCAATTCGCTTGGCCATCTGGAGCAGATTGAAAGCTACGCCCCTGGCCATCAGGTCAGGTTTGGAAGCTTAAACTACACGGCCGATATCCGCGGAGACTTGATCTTCGACGGGTTCGAGCCCCTGCCGAGTGCGTCGCACTATCACGATGGGCATGATTTAGCTCTGCCGCCAACAGTGCCCTGGAGGCCGCACCCGCATCCGCTATGACCTTTAGTTCGGAGCCAACTGCACCGACCGAGGGAGGGTGGCTAGACCCCGCCGTGGAGGCTGCAACCTCAACGGCGATCGAGCCAAACACCAACCTTATCCTTTGTGAAGCCCATGACTCCACTTGCCAGACCCTTCTCCGGACTCTGAACCCTCCGCGCCCCTGCCAAACGAATCTGATTGCGCGCCGATCATGGAGTTCACCGCCGCAGATATCTTTCAGCACTCGCCCTTCGGCGACATACTGAATTCACTAAGGTCCCTCTCTTTGTCAGGAGAGTCCTAGCCGGATTATGACCGGCAGGATTGGGATGCGGACGACGAAGAAATTCGACGCCCACCCACCACCCCGCTTCATAGCCACTGTCGATTATTTAACCGACATGCTCGACTTCGACTCCGAAGACATTGACTGTATGGACGACGATGCAGGAGACGAACAGGAACCAGCGCCTACAGGGCACTGGATAGCCATCTCATCCCATGATGTATACATGGTGGACACACCCAAAGGAAACAACGATGAGGAACAGGAGGACGCAACGAAAGATCGTTCCTTCGAAAAGCAGTCAAAGCGACGGCGCAAGCGCCGTTCCAAACCCCGCCTCGACAGAGACAGTGGTCATACAGACCCAGCCACAGAGCAGGGCGAGCCGGCGAATGATGAACATAGCATCAAGCAACCGTTCGAATAAGGCAACTTGGATAACCAAACCGAAAAAACCGTCCCCGGCGACGATAACAGTCCGGATGACCTCACGCCGGACAAGTTCCTGGAGCAGAAGAACCTCCACAAAAGGCTCGTCTCCACTGCGCGTAGCCTGAAAAAGCAGAAGCGGAAGCTCAAGACTGCGGAAGATGCACTCAGAATCAGATGGAGCAAAGTACTCCACACCGCAGACAAATATGGCGGCAGTCGCCACACAAAGAGCTACCCAAAGCGAAAGCTACTGCCCGAATTTGATGAGGAGGACTTAGAGCCCCCGCAATAAAAAAAGCAACCATCCGGTCGGATAGACGACCTCATGGCCACATAGAGCGGCAAACGATGCCATACACAAGCCAGCACGCGATCCACACGAGGATTCACATCAAAAAGATGGCCTAGCCAGATCTATCCACGGGCCAAGAAAGCAAGCTCTAGCAAGCAATGCAACACAACAAATATCTGAACACCACGGCACACCCCCTATGTTTCACCGATGAGGTGCTGGACCATAAATTCCCAGCGGGATTCAAACTCGTAAACATAGAGGCATATGATGGAACTACAGATCCAGGGGTCTGGATCGAGGATTATACCCTCCACATCCACATGGCTCGAGGAGATGACCTCCACACCATCAAATACTTACCCCTCAAGCTCAAAGGGCTAGCCCGGCATTGGCTTAAAGGCCTTCCCGAAAACACCATTCGAAGTTGGGAAGAGCTCGAGGACGCTTTTCGGGAAAATTTTCAAGGGACCTATGTCCGACCACCGGATGCAGACGATTTATGTCATATAACTCAACACACGGAGAGCCAACCCGGAAGCTCTGGAACAGATTTCTTACTAAAAAGAATCAAATAGTCGACTGTTCGGACGCTGAAGCCTTAGCAGCTTTCAAACATAGCGTTCAAGACGAATGGCTCGCCAGACACCTCGGCCAAGAAAAGCCAAGAACAATGGCCGCATTAACAAGCCTCATGACCCGCTTTTGCGCGGGCGAGGACAGATGGTTGGCAAGATGCAGCACCAGCGACCCAAGTACATCCGAAGTCAGGGATTGAAACGGGAAGCCACGACGCAGCAAAGACCAGCGCCAGAATAAGGGAAACAGCCCGAAGAGCACGACAGTTAACGCCGGATTCAAAAGCTCTCGGTAGGGTCAGCAATAGCTGCCCCTCAAAGATAACAGGGATGAACTGTCTAACCTAAACAAAATCCTGGACAAGATATGTCAAATCCACAGCACCCCTGGGAAGCCTACATATCATACCCACAGAGAATGTTGGGTCTTCAAGCAATCCGGCAAACTCAACGCCGAACACAAGGGGCTGGATATACCAAGTGAAGACGATAATGAACCCCACAAACAAAGCACTGGGCAACTAAAGAAATTCCCAGAAGAAGTCAAAACAGTAAATGTACTACACGTGACAAAAAGGAGAAACGAAGTGGCGCTCACAGAGATACGTGCCATGCGGCCTATCACAAAGGATTTTCGCCACTGGTTGTCAAAACCGATCACCTTCGACCGTCGGGACTACTCCGGAAGTATCCGGTACGCAGGCTGGGCTGCCTTGGTATTAGGCCCGATAATCGACGGATACCACTTCACGCGAGTCCTGATGGACGGCGACAACAGTTTAAACCTGATATATCAGGACACAGTCCGCAAAATGGGGATAGACCCAACAAACATTAGCCATAGCAATATTTCCTTTAAAGGAGTAACGCCAGGCCCAGGGGCTCATTGCATGGGCTCCCTCCTACTAGAAGTTACGTTCGGTTCACCTGATAACTTCCATAGCGAAAAAATGACCTTCCACATCGCTCCATTTAAAAGTAGTTATCAAGCACTACTGGGACGCGAAGCTTTAGCTCGCTTTAACGCAATACCGCACTATGTGTCTCTCACGCTTAAGATGCCCGGTCCACAAGGCATCATTTCAGTAAAGGGAAACATTGAGCGCTCCTTGCACGCAGAAGACTGTGCGGCTGCCTTGACAGCCACACAATAAACTGCCCCACCAACCAGAGCGCCAAATAGGTCGTCGAGACCACGGACACGACTGGACGAGTCCGGCATAACTATATAATTACTAGCGGCTTGATGGTTATACATCCCTATACAAGGGGCTCCGCGCACGTAAACAAGCAGCAACAAAACTCAATTCTTTCCACCTTGAATCATACTTCGTTTATTTATTATGACATACATTTTGCACGACTACTTTTTCAACTAAGTTCCTCTCTTTTACAGTTGAACATCGTGCTACACCCGTCCAGGACACGGCACAACGGAGATACAGGTGCAAACATGCAGTAGGGACCCGTTCCAAGGATTCTCTTTGGATTAAGACCCTGCGTAAACCTTTTTTACTGTCTCTTGTTGACACATATCCCCCGGATTCTCTGTACAACCGAGAAGGGGGCTGACATCTTGCCATGTGGCCATGTTAGAATATTGCACGTACCTGGACATTATGGGCTTATTACAAAGGGCAATGTTCAGCCCGTTTACAATCATAAAGACCGAATACCTTAGGGAGTGTTCAACATCGTGAGTTTGGCCTTATATGCATCAGCTCTGAATCATGTCTTTGGTCAAATGTTGGGTTTGCCCGGCTCCTGTGTTTTGCTGCCTTACGTTCTGCTCTATCGGCTAAGGTGGCACTAGGAGAACTACTGCGATTGTGCCCCAGTTTAGCCAGGCGAGCACCTTAGTAGAGAAAGCCGAAAACTGACTGTCATGATGTAGCGCAAGACTGGCCAACCACTCGATGACCTATCGGAATCTTCGGGATTCCTCCGCATTGACGAAGGGCCGTTTCCCGGCTAGGCGCACACGCGCCTCGAATTCGGGCGAGCGCGGTGCCACCAGGGGCTATATAGTAGCCCAATGTCAAACTCCTATGGCTAAGTGAAAGTGATAAAGCATTATAGTCTGGTTGCCTAGTTCGCTGCGCTACCACCTCCTTAATGGACCAAGACGTTGGATCAAGTGTGATGATGCGCCTTCTACAAACACCCCCGCATTATATGCGTGGGGACTGAAGCCAACGACTGCCATCTTTCAAGTTATATATACATATGCGTAAACGGCCGCACAGGAGGTATTATAATTCTTGCAGGCACAAGTATAAAAAGCCTCTACATTTCAGCAAAATATTGTTTTCAATAAGAATACATGTTATTCGAACATAATATCCTTCGAGCGCTGCGTCTCTATTGAACGAGCGCCCTCCAGGACTTCTTGAAAGTAGTGCTCGACAGGTACTCGGCTTTCGTCCGAATCTTGGGCTGCAACGGCGGTGGCCTCCATCTCCGCCCAGTATGTCTTGACACGGGCAAGGGCCATCCGCGCACCCTCCACGCATGATGACCTCTTCATCGCGTTGATATACGGCACTACACCAAGGAACTGCTGCACCAAGCTAAAATAACTGTTCGGCTTTGGCCTTTTCGGCCACAGATGATCCACGACATACCTCATGGCAAGTCCGGACAACCTATTGAGCACGGCCCATTCGACCAAATGATCGGCCAATGGAAGCGGACGCTCTGGATTGTTGAACTGTGACTAGAACAGCTTTTCCACTTCGCGATCCTTCTGATCTCGGAAGTGTTTGGCCTTACCAGCAGCACTTGCCGCTAAATCCAGACATGCATCCGTCGAACTCCACATCCGATCCAACGGGGCGTATTTAGGATCTCAAAACTTCATTCGCAGCATAAAGGGCTTCCCAGCCGCGATATCTCCGGCTTGACGCAGCTCATCCTTCATCGCTCTCATGGCAGAACGAGCATCTTTGGCCGCCGTAGTGGCCTTCTCCAGGTATGTCCGCTCCGCCCGGTCTTCCTTTTCAAGAAGCTTGCAGCGGTCAGCAGCGTCCCTCAACTTCACAGCCATCTCGGCCATTTCTTCCTTGCTTCGGCAGTGAGCAGCCTGTTCGGCTTTTAGCTCCTCAACCGCCTTTAAGGCAGCCACGTCGCTTCTCCTGGCTTGTTCTTTAGCTTGGGCAAGTTCTGCCCTTAGGTTCTCCACGGCGGCAGCCCCATCTGCGTCAAGCACACATGTTATAAGATACTGGCACCAAGCTCCTCTTACCAGGTGTCTCCGGAGAAATTACATACCTTGTGCCTGGTAAAGCCGCTTGTTGACAAGCACGATGTCGGCATCTGCCACATCAAGTTGCCGCTTTAGCTCAGCAAATTCATCAGTCCGGCTGGCCACCGGACACTTCGCCACCTGTATATGAAGGCGGCAAAATTATACCTGGGACTATGATCCTCCATGTACCGTCGTCTTCGACAGCACCTAGAGTCTCAGGGGCTACTATCTACACAGAACGCATCGTAAAGTATGCGGTACTGTCAAAAAGGTGCATCATTTCACGTACCTCAAAGCCCGTCAGTAGACTCATGACAGCTTCATGCAACCTGCTTTCCGCGGACGAAATCCTTTCAATTATTGCACCCATCAACGCACGGTGCTCTTCTGAGATAGACGCCTGCCCTAGCAGATCCTTCAATACCTCCGACTGTGCACCAGGCGGTGCCAGACTCATTCGGTTGCCTCTCCCAGAAGCCGGACACGGAGGGCTTCGGGTGGCCATATTACTACCTTCCGGCCTTACCGGATCAGGAGAAACCCTCCGCGACGACACCTCGGGGTCGCCCGCCTTGTGAGGCAGTATGGTAGGGGGAGGCGTTCCGCTCTCCATCATCTCCAGAAGAAGATCCCCCGAAGACAAGCTCTACTGAGAAGGGCTAAGATCCGAACTACAAGGTAAAATTTCGGTTATTTTCCTCAGAAGTGAAGCAAGGATTTCTCTCATTATTAAACACCCTATTTGCTTACGGCTCGGTGGAGGGCTGATCCCCTTGAGGGCACAGTACGGCCGGGGTATCCCCCGGCACATGACCCTCTGGCGAAGACTTCTTCCCCCGCTTTGAGATCATTGTCTTCGGGTCTTCAGAGGCGGTCCTCTTCTTCCCCTCAGGATAGGAATTTTCTATTTCTTCCTTCCAGACAACCTCCACCGCGGAGGCAGTAGCTTCCTTGTTCCCCCCTTCGTTTTCTTCTGATGGCGCGATCTCTAGCATCCTAGTTAACACGGGATCTGGCGAGGTCTCAGGAAAGGGGGGCGGACACCTGATCAACTTCACCTTCGCTATCCACTCCTGGTTCAAGAACATCTCTTTTTTAAGGGCGATGTTGTGATAAATGAACAGATGGCGTGTCCGGGCACAGGGCTACTTACTTGGGTATCCGGAGGATTGCAGCTCAGACCTGCGTCCTCAGTAGAGTCCGTACACACTACTTGTGGTCCGAAGAACAATTTGTACATCTCCACGGGCGTCATGCCGAGAAGATGTTGGAGAGCTCGTTGTCCCTCCGGATTGAACTCCCACAGGCGGAGGGGGCAACGTTTGCAGGGCAGGACTCGGCGAATTAACATAACCAGCGTCACCACGACCAGACTGACATCTCTCTCCAGGAGATCTCGGACGCGGCTCTGCAATAGGGGCACATCCTTTGCTGGCCCTCAGTCCAACCCCTTATTTACCCATGACGTTAGTCGGGGCGGGGGACCCGAGCGAAAAGCAGGCGGCGCCACCCACTTGGTACCCCTAGGAGATGTGATATAAAACCACTCTTGTTGCCATAAGCTGGACTCCTATTGAAAGAAGCCCTCGGGCCACGGAGCGTCAGCCTCCTTGCTTATTACGGCACCTCCGCACTCTGCGTGCTCTCCCTCAATCATCTTCGGCTCCACTTTGAAGGTCTTAAGCCACAGTCCGAAGTGAGGAGTAATACGGAGGAAAGCTTCGCACACGACGATGAACGATGAGATGTGGAGGATAGACTCTTGAGCTAAGTCGTGGAATTCCAGCCCATAATAGAACGTGAGCCCCCTCACGAAGGGATCCGTCGTGAAGCCTAGTCCTCGGAGGAAGTGAGACACGAACACAACACTCTCACCAGGCTTGGGAGTGGGAATAACCTTCTCTTGAGCAGGAAGCCTATGCGGGATTTCGCCGGTCAAATACCTGGCCTCCCTCAGCTTTAGTATGTCTTCCTCCGTGATGGAGGAAGGCATCCATCAGCCTCAAAGGTCGGAGCCGGACATCATCGAAGGTCCGAAGCACCGAAATCTGAAGCCTTGGGTGCTAGAAGTTGAGGCGGGAGGCGGATTCGATTGAGATCGAAAGAAAGGAGTGAAGCCTTGGTCTCTTTATAAGAGGTTGAATACCAAGAGCCCTCCCTGTGACCGTTTGGGACTTACCTTTGATCAAGGGGATATACCAACGGACATGACTGGGTTACCCACGTCCGTAATGACAAGGATCCCGTGAATAAAGGGGACATGATCTCTGCTTCGACAAGACGTGCCAAGGAAACCACCTCGCGAAACTCGCTAAGGTGGGAAGTAAGAAAAAAACGGATAAAGGCTTGGCTGTGGTGTGGCGTCACGCTACAGAATACGTCAGCAGATTAGATTTGTGAAAATATTACTCTCTCTCTCTCTATGGTGGTATGTGGAACTTGTTTTGCAGAGCCGGACACGATCCTCATGTTCAAAATCTTCTATTAAGTATTCGGAGGAGGAACCCGCCTTGCAATGCCGAAGACAATCTGCGCGCTGGACTCGTCGTCATTGAAGCCTGGTTCAGGGGCTACTGAGGGAGTCCTGGATTAGGGGGTGTCCGGACAGCCGGACTAGAACCTTTGGCCGGAATTTTGGATTATGAAGATACAAGATTGGAGGCTTCGTCCTGTGTCCGGATGGGACTTTCCTTGGCGTGGAAGGCAAGCTTGGCAAATATGGATATGTAGATCTCCTCCCATTGTAACCGACTCTGTGTAACCCTAGTCCCCTCCGGTGTCTATATAAACCGGAGGGTTTAGTCCATAGGACGACAACAATCATACCATAGGCTAGCTTCTAGGGTTTAGCCTATCCGATCTCGTGGTAGATCTACTCTTATACTACCCATATCATCAATATTAATCAATCAAGAGTAGGGTTTTACCTCCATCGAGAGGGCCCGAACCTGGGTAAAAACATCGTCTCCCATGTCTCCTGTTACCATCCGCCTAGATGCACAGTTCGGTACCCCCTACCCGAGATCCGCCGGTTTTAACACCGACAATGGCGCACCTGCCTGTACCCGTAGCGTGGCTAGGGGTGGTCGGACAGCGTCGGAAACAAGCTCGCAAGCGGAGGCAGAAAGCAGAGGTTGCCGGAGTTGAGGAAGACGGCAAACGGAGGCCACTCCAGGGGCTCCAAGCGGGCGAGACGGCCTCACCGGAGAGAGGCGGAAGCCCTGGAGGGGTTGCCCTGGCCTGGGAGGGGCTAGAGCTCCCGCAGCGTCTAGAGGGGATCGCCGGCGAGCTCAAGCTCGGGGACGGCGGCCCAAGGCCTTCCCGGCCGGGCTACGGCTTCCTACGCAGTTGTGGAGTGTGTGGGAGTGCTGGATGGGGCTCGAGGAGACTTGGGGTGGCCTTATTTATAGGCGAGCGGCTAGGGAACTTCGGGCTCCGCCGGTGGACACCTGTCCCTGGCGCCCGGCGACAAGCGGCATCAGTGAGAGCGGGAGAAGGCGACGGAGGTCACGCGGCCACTGTGGGCGGACGGAGACGAGCACAGGATCAAGAGGAAGGCGACTAGCACAGTGCAGAGCGCACTGTGGCGTTGGCCGGACCGTGCCCGTGCTCGCTGCAGCGAGCTTCTGTGTTGGCGAGCGCCAGGGAGGAATTAAAGATGTCGAGGCGGTGATGGTGGCGCGGTTTGGCACGCTCGGGCAGGCGAGGGAAAGGAGCACGTGCGAACAGAGCGTTTGGCGGCACCCAGAGCGCGTCGACACGCATGCCTAGCATGGTGGACACGCCTGGTCACCGCGCGAACTCTCTCCTCAGGCCAGCTGTTGTCTAAAAATCATGTCTGGCATGTTGTTCGTGGTGGTTTTGAAGTTTACCATGGTTTGGTTTGGATCCAGGTGCAGTAGAGAGGATTTTACAAGCCATGTAAGTTTCTGACTAGTAACTTTGAACAGTTATTGTGGTCAAACGGCTGGGAGATTGAGGCTGTGCTTTGGAGGCTAGTTATAAGTTACTAAGGTAAAGATGCACAAGAAAGTTCAGGTCAAATGGAGCAAGTAAAATGGTAGTTGCTGTAGAAACCACCATTTCTGTCTAGAACAGAATATTTTTTGTAGCAAAAATATTCCAAAAAGTGATGAAATATTTTTGCTTAGGAAGGTGCCCTAAGGTTCACAAAATATTTGTGAATTATCTCAGATTTTTCTGAGCCATAAAAATTGGGGTTGCTTTGAAGCTAACATATCTGGCTAGGGTTTTTGAGAGAAAATGAATATTTTTCATTTAAGAAAATATTCCAAAGCTTATTTTGGGGTGGATCAGAAGTAAAATGATCATTTAGGAGGGAAGTGAAGCACTTGGGTGAAAGCCAAGGATGCCCAAGTGTTTAAGTCCATATGAAAAATCCAAGAATTCCAAGTTTCAGAAAATTTTCAAATGAAAATTCAAGCAGATAAGAGAGGGCAAAAACCAGGCTGTCACAATTAATGCCTAGAATATGCACATAATCCCCTAAATATGGTAAATGAGTTCGGAAAAATGTCAAATTTGAACATGTTGCATTTGAGGCGGTACGTTGATCGTTGGAAAAAAACTTAATGACAATCTACGACGAAAATCTGGTGATTTCCCTCTCGAAAGCATTGAACTTCCTCGGTGATGGTTTGATTTATGAAGGGCGTGCATGACGACATAAACGAAACCTTCTCAGCTTTTAACCAGAGCACGGTGAGGCCATACCATGGCACCATGCCAGACGTCATGTTTTTCAAGCACGTATTTCATTGTTCTATAGTTGATAACCCAGTAAATGACGCGTTTGTGGTTGACTATTGCAACGCATTCCATTGAAATCTCTGCCCATTCCTTTTAAAAGGCTTGATAAATTAATAGATACCACGAGTATGGTTTTTCCAGACCGTTATTGTGCAACTTTTCAAGCACCAATTGTTTGAATTTAAGTTATGCGCATTAATGCCTACAAAATGCACATAATCCCCTAAATATTGTAAATGAACCCGGAAAAGTGTCAAATTTGAACACGGCGATTACCAGGGTTTATGTTCATCATAGAAAAAAAACTCATGCATGAAGGACAAAGGAAATTTGGATTCCCATTCAATCTCGGTGATTTACTATCGCACACGGTTCATCTCCGTCGCCTCTGCGAACCGTGTGAGTTCACTCACAAATGCAAAAGGAAAAAAGAAAAACCCTCACCCACTTCGTCCCCACTCACTCGCCATAGACTCCTTCACAACTCTGCAACCTAAGCTCGACGGCTGTTGGCGGTGGGCGTAGGTCGCGCTCCAAATGGCACGGGGTTTCGCCCCTACCGCTTCCCGCTGCCTATCTACACCGACATTCTAGACTCTGGTCGACTGGGGTGTTCTACAGGATTGGGCCGGGAATTTTTTTTCATGGAGAAGGTAATCAACTTAGCAAAATATTCACTCATCTCTTATCGCAGTCCGCCCATCGCTGTTAATCAACCGGCGGAAACCATCGTGGAATCATTTTTGTTTTAGCTAATTCGTGGATGTTCATTCATGTGTCCACAGTGCGAGCACAAATCGGAAAACTGTGGTCGTGGCCAGTCGGAAACAAAGTTCTATCTCACCATTCCGGATGACTTCAGGAAGCGCTCGGCATGTTCAGTCTCAACCTACCATGGTCGGCATGACCTAAATTTGTGAACATATACCATCTCTTGCTACATTATCTATATATTTGCATCAAATCTTTTTTACATTATGTATTTTTAATTCTATATTTTTGTATTTTGCTTTCATCTATATATTGATCTGTTCTATCAGTTACTCACATATTTGCATCTTGCTTTGTTATTTCAATATATCTAATTTTCGATCTTAATTTTCATTTCAAGCAGTACATCCCTTGCTTTGCAAGAACAGGAGTAGAAGGAAATCTTGGGCTTTACTTTGTTGATGACTCCAAGGATGTCATATTGACAACGCAACATGGATTTACAATGAAGGTTAGCATAAAACTTGATAAAGATGGTGACTCCTATTTTAATGCGGACCTTTGGAGAAAAATGTCTAAGTGTTATGAACTGAAAGCTAGCAACAAAATTCTAGTGCGTGCACCATAGCCTGGTCTAATTAATATGGATGTTTACTTCCCCAACGTCATCAGCCGATCGAAGTCTGGTCGAGGTTAGTGTCCTTTCAACTTTCTCCATGCTATCATATTACTTAGCAAAATCTGGGTATTTGTTCTGACTAATTGATCACTATTTAAGCAACCAATTGTGATTTCATATTCTGACTCTGTTCGTAGGCAGCAACAAATTCTATTTACCAATTTATGCGCACTATATATTCTTCTGCCATGTTCTGAATAAATAGTACCTTTCCACCTTTTAAGCAGGATATGTTGGAGGCATAGTGAACGATTAGTATGTTACTAAGCGTACCAAATTTCACTGGAAGGACTTGAAGCATGTCATAAACTTTGTTGATAATCTGACAGAGATAGCATAGCGTATGAACGCTGGATTTTGGATGGGATTAATTAGACCTATGGTGCACACACTGAACAAGACCAATTGTGTGCACAAAACGCTGCTAAAAAGTCTTATTTTAATGTTGATGCTCATAAATTATATATATCTTCAACGTTATGTTACAATTGGTTTTTATTCTACATGTCAACAGAAATTGCCTGTTGTAGCAGTTCCTGGATCGATTTCCCGGTGTGGTCGAATTACACTTGTGCCTGCTAATAACGCCAAAGTGATTGCAAGGTACTGCATTTCCCGCAGAAATGGAACCATTCAAATTAACAAGTTCTCGCTTCTCCTGTCAATGCATCCATATTGGAAAACTGGAGACATTGTTCTACTCATGCTCTACCAAGGCACATGAGGGCTCTCCTCATTGACGAGATGCCGAGTCCCTGTGATCAAGCTGGTTCCAGCGGATAGTTGTGGTTGTTGGCCCTCAGCCTCTTAAAATGTGCTAGCTGTTACTATGTTAAGTATGTAGATATGGACCATATGGTTGTTGGCCCTTAGCCTCTTAAAATGTGATAGTAGTTACTATGTTAAGTATGTAGATATGGACCATATGGTTGTCAAAACCGTGTTAGGGAGATCCTCCTTTTGTCGAATAGTGTAACCACTATATATGTTACTCAAATGCTATTACCCAAGTTCTTAATTTTTCATGGAAAGTATTAGTATCGTACATAGTTCATTGAGTTTAAGCGTGTGCCCGATGTCCAGAAGGCATTTGCATATTAACTGTCCATATTGCAAATTCACACACATGTTAACATAAGGAAACGTATGTGTAACATACTAACCATTGCACATGAGTACTCGTTGCACCATCGTGTGCCATACTCCTAGCCGCCGCAAGCAACTAGTTTGAATTTTTCAAAGTTTTTTGCACACACAGAATCGCACACGAACTAACTGTATTAACCGTCTGTGTTGTAATTTCTCATCGCAAACAGTTCATCCGAGTTGGCTGTTTGCCACGTATCACACACATCTTGTTTACACGACTCGTTTTTGTTCTTTTGGCTCATCGCAAACAGTTCATCCATGTGAACTGTATGCCGCATATCACACACATCTTGTTAAGTTGAACCATTTCTGTTGTGTTCCCTAATCGAAAACAGTTCATCCGAGTGAACCGTATGCCGTATATCGCACACACATTGATATGGCTGCCCGTTTCTGTTGTTCTACCTCATCGCAAATAGTTCGAATGGAATAACCGTGTGCCCTGCATCACATACACATTGATATGGCTACCCATTTCCGTTGTTCTGCCTCATTGCAAATAGTTTGAATGGATTAACCGTGTGCCCTGCATCGCACACGCAACTAAAATCTGAACCGTGTTTGATGGCTCCTCCATCGCAAACATTTTGCACCTTTTTTGACGGTTTTTACACCACCGTTTGCGATTAATGCATCACACATTGTTTCGGCAAAGGGTCTCTGATCATAGTGTCGCGTGAGCAGTATCCTGCAGTAGTGTATGTTGGGAGGCGAAACTATAGCCCTTATCTTTCGTTGTGTCCGGTTGAAATGTTTTGCTCATGTGTATGCGGTGAGTTTAGCAATCATAGAAGACTATATGACGGTTGAGTATGTGGACTTGCCTAAAGGCTCCCGTACGTGACCCTTCCTGAAAAGACGATGAATTGTAGTTGCAAAGTTGACTAAGAACATAGTTTGTTGGTTTCCAATAGAGTTTATACTTTATAGTTCGATGTTGTGATGAATTGTTACTTATTCATGAGAAGTATATGATAAAAAGTTTTATGTTTAAGTTTGTTGCTGTTATAATAATTTACATGATACTTCTATGTCCGTGTTTTGTTTTTATCGACACTTCTCTCTCTCTCTCTCTCTAAGCATGTGGACATGTTTTTCAATTTCGGTTTTCGCTTGAGGACAAGCGAGTTCTAAGCTTGGGGGAGTTGATACGTCCATTTCGCATTGTCTTTACCTACTGTTATTTATAATGTTTTTATGCATAATAATGCTTTTTGGAGTAATTCTAATGCCTTCTGTCGATGTCCAAACCGGCGGATCTCGGGTAGGGGGTCCCGAACTATGCGTCTAGGCGAATGGTAACAGGAGACAAGGGACATGATGTTTTTACCTAGGTTCGGGCCCTCTCGATGGAGGTAAAACCCTACTCCTGCTTGATTAATATTGATGATATGGGTAGTACAAGAGTAGATGTACCATGAGATCAGAGAGGCTAAACCCTAGAAGCTAGCCTATGGTATGATTGTTGTTCGTCCTATGGACTAAAACCCTCCGGTTTATATAGACACCGGAGAGGGTTAGGGTGACACAGAGTCGATTACAACGGAAGGAGATCTACATATCCGTATCGCCAAGCTTGCCTTCGACGCCAAGGAAAACCCCATCCGGACACGGGACGAAGTCTTCAATCTTGTATCTTCATAGTCCAGGAGTCCGGCCAAAGGTTATAGTCCAGCTACCCGGACACCCCCTAATCCAGGACTCCCTTAGTAGCCCCTGAACCGGGCTTCAATGATGACGAGTCCGGCACGCAAATTGTCTTCGACATTGCAAGGCGGGTTCCTCCTCTGAATACTTCGCAGAAGATTTTGAACACAGGGATAGTGTCCGGCTCTACAAAATAAGTTCCACATATTGCCATAGAGAGAATAATATTTACACAAATCTAATCTGTTGACGTACTCCATAGTGTGACATCACACCACGGCCAAGTCTTTATCCGAATCATTTTACTGTCCCACCTCCGCGCCTTTTGCGAGGCGGTTTCCTTGGCACGTCTTGTCGAAGCAGAGATCGTGTCCCCTTAATTTACGGGATTATCATCAATACAGATGTGGGTAACCCGATCGTGCCTGTTGGTATATTTCCTCGATCAAGGCGAGTCTCAAACGGTCATGGGAAGGGCCCTTGGTATTCAACCTCTTATAAAGAGACCAAGGCCTTACTCCTTTCTTTTAATCTCAATCGATTTTGCCCTTTGCCTCGAGTTCCAACACCCAAAGCCCTAGATTTCAGGCGCTTCGGACCTCCGACGATGTCCGGTTCCGACCTTCGAGGCCGATGGATGCCTTCCTCCGTCACGGAGGAGGACGTGCTAAAGTTGAGAGAGGCCAGGTTCTTGACCGGGAAAATCTCGCATAGGCTGCCTGCTCAAGGGCAGGTTATTCCTACTCCCGAGCCTGGTGAGAGTGTGGTATTCGTATATCACTTCCTTTGAGAGCTCGGCTTCGCAACGGATCCCTTCGTGAGGGGTCTCAAGTTTTATTATGGGCTGGAATTTCACGACCTAGCTTCGGAGTCCATCCTCCACATCTCGTCGTTTATCATTGTGTGCGAAGCCTTCCTCCATGTTACTCCACACTTCGGATTATGGCTTAAGACCTTTAAACTAGAGCCGAAGATGATCGAGGGACAGTACGCGGAGTGTGGAGGCGCTGTAATAAGCAAGAATGCTGACGCTCCATGGCCCGAGGGCTCTTTTCAAGAGGAGTCCAGCTTATGGCAACGAGAGTGGTTTTATATCACAGCTCCCAGGGGCATCAAGTGGGTGGCGCCACCTGCTTTCTGCTCGGGCCCCCCACCACGGCTAGCGTCGTGGGTCAACAAGGGGCTGGACTAGGGGCCGGCGAAGGACGTGCCCCTGCTGCAGGGCCGCATCCGAGATCTCCTAGAAAGGGACATCAGCCTGGTCGTGGTGACACAGGTTCTGCTAATTCGTCGAGTTCTGCCCTGCAAACGTCGCCCTCTCCGTCTATGGGAGTTCAACCCGGAGGGACCGCGAGCTCTCCAACACTTTCTTGGCATGATGCCCGTGGAGATGTATAAATTGTTCTTCGGATCACAAGTAATGTGTCCGGATTCTACGGAGGACGCAGGACTAAGCTGCAATCGTCTGGATACTCAAGTAAGTAGCCCTCTTTCTGGACACACCATACGTTCATTTATCACAACATCACCCTTAAAAGAGTTGTCTTTGAAACAAGAGTGGGTAGCGAAGGCGAAGTTAATCAGGTGTCCGGCCCCCCTTCCAGAGACCTCGCCGAATCCCATGTTAACCAAGATGCTGGAGATTGTGCCTTTGGAAGAGAACAAGGAGGGGGACAAAGGAGCTACCGCCTCCTCGAAGGAGTCTGTTGGGAAAGGAGGAATCAAAAATTCCTCCACCCAGGGGAAGAAGATGAGTGCCTCTGAAGACCCGGAGACCATGGTCTCAAAGCGGGGGAAGAAATCTTCGCCAGAGAGTCCTACGCCGAGGCATACCTCAGCCGTACTGTGCCCCCAAGGGGATCAGCCCTCCACCGAGCCGTAAGTAGAGAGGGTCGTTTAAAATAAGAGACATCCCTGTATTATTTATGAGGAAAATAACCGAAATTTTACCTTGTAGTTCGGATCTCAGCCTTCTCAGCAGAGCTCATCTTCGGGGGATCTTCTTCCGGAGATGATGGAGAGCGGAACGCCTTCCCCTGCCATACCGCCTCACGAGGCGGACGACCCTGGGGTATCGTCACAGAGGGTTTCTCCGAATCCGGCTGGGCCGGAAGGCAGCCACATGGCCCCTTAAAGCCCTCTGCGTCCGGCCTTTGAAAAAGGCCATCGGACGAGTCCGGCACCGTCCGGTGCATGGTCGGAGGAGCTGAATGATCTTCTCAGGCGAGCGTCTATCTTAGAATAACACCGTACGTTGATGGGTACATTGATTGAAAGGATTTCATCCGCGGAGAGCGGGTTGCACGAGGCCGTCAGGAGTTTACTGACAGGTTTTGAGGTACGCGAGATGATGTACCTTTTGACCGTTCCGCATATATAAGATGCGTCCTGTGTAGATAGTAGCCCCTAAGACTCTGTGCATTGTCAAAAGTGACGGCACGCAGAGGATCATAATCCCAGGTATAATATGTTGCCTTTCCTGTGTAGGTGGCGAAGTGTCCGGCGGCTAGCCGGACTGATGATTTTGCCGAACTAAAGCGGCAACTTAACGTGGCAGATGCCGACATCGCGCTTATCAACAAGCGGCTCAATGAGGCACAAGGTATGTAATCTCTCCGGAGACACCTGGTAAGAGGAGCTTGACGCTAGTATCTTACAGTGTTTGCACCTAATGCAGATGGGGCTGCCTCTGTGGAGGACCTTCGGGCAGAACTTGCCCGGGCCAAGGAGCACGCCAGGAAAAGCGATGCGGCTGCCTTAAAGGCGGTTGAAGAGCTGAAAGCCTAACATGCTGCTCACTGCCGAAGCAGAAAGGAAATGGCCGAGATGGCTGTAAGGTTGAAGAGCACTGCCGACCGCTGCAAGCTTCTTGAAAAAGAAGATCGGGCGGAACAGACGGACCTGGAGAAGGCCATTACGGCGGCCAAGGATGCTCGTTCTGCGATGAGAGCGATGAAGGAGGAGCTGCGTCAGGCCGGAGATGTCGCGGCTGGAAAGCCCTTTATGCTGTGGATGAAGTTCGGGGATCCTAAATATGCCCCGTTGGACCAGATGTGGAGTTCGGCGGACGCATATCTGGATTTAGCAGTGAGTGCCGCTGATGCGGTCGAACACTTCCAAGATCAGGAGGGTCATGAAGTGGAAAAGCTTTTCTAGTCGCAGTTCCACAATCAAGAGCGTTCGCTTCCATTACCCGATCGTTTGGCCAAATGGGCCGAGCTGAATAGGTTATCCGGACTCGCCATGAAGTATGTCGTGGATCATCTGTGGCCGAAAAGGCCAAAGCCGAACAGTTATTTTAGCTTGGTGCAGCAGTTCCTTGGTGCGGTTCCATATATCAACGCGATGAAGAGGTTAGCGTGTGTGGAGGGTGCGCGGATGGCCCTTGCACGTGTCAAGACATACTGGGCGGAGATGGAGGCCACCACTGTTGCAGCCCAAGATTCGGGCAAAAGCCGAGTACCTGCCGAGCACTACTTTCAAGAAGTCCTGGAGGGCGCTCGCTTAATAGAGACGCAGTGCTCGAAGGATATTATGTTCGAATAACATGGTTTTTTATTGAAAACAATATTTTGCTGAAATGTAGAAGCTTTTTATACTTGTGCTTGCAAGAATTATAATGTTTCATGTGCGGCCGTTTATGTATATGTATATATAACCTAAAAGATTGCAGTCGTTGGCTTCAGCCCCCACGCATATAATGCGGGGGTGTTCGCAGAAGGCGCATTTTCACACTTGATCCAACATCTTGGTCCCATTAAGGAGGTGATGGCGCAGCGAACTAGGCAACCGGACTATGATGCTTTATCACTTTCACTTAGCCATAGGAGTTTGACAGTGGGGCTACTATATAGCCCCTGGGGGCACCGCGCTCACCCGAATCCGGGGCGCGTGTGTGCCTGGCCGGGAAACGGCCCTTCGTTAATACGGAGGAATCCTAAAGATTCCGGCGGGTCATCGAGTGGTTGACCAGTCTCACGCTGTATCATGACAGTCAGTTTTCGGCTTTCTCTACTGAGGTGCTCGCCTGGCTGAACCGGGGCACAATCGCAGTAGTTTTCCTGGTGCCTCCTTAGCCGATAGAGCGGAACGTAAGGCAGCAAAACACAGGAGCCGGGCAAGCCCAACATTTGACCAAAGACATGATTCGGAGCTGATGCATATAAGGCCAAACTCACGACGCCGAACACTCCCTAAGGTATTCGGTCTTTTATGAAAACAGACGGAACAACACCGTTGGTAATAAGCCCCTGGTGTCCAGGTACGTGCAAAATTCTGACGTGGCCACATGCCAAGACACCAGCTTCCTCCTCGGATATACTGAGAATCCAGGGGACATGTATCAACAAGAGATAGTAAAAAAGGTTTACGCAGGGTGTTAATCTAAAAAGAATCCTTGGACCGGGTCCCTGCTGCACGTCTGCGCCTGTGTCTCCGTTGTGCCGTATCCTGGACGGGTGTAGCATGGTGTTCATCTGTAAAAGAGAAGAACTTAGTTGAAAAAGGTCGTGCGAGATGTATGTTATACTAAATAAACAAAGTATAATTCAAAAAGTGAGTAAAATTGAGCCTCATTGTCTCTTGTTTTGCATGCCCGGAGCCCCTTGTAAGGGGGTGTACGGCTATTAAGCCTTTATCAATTGTTTGTTTACGTCGGACTCGTCGAGCCGCGTCCGTGGTCTTGACGACCTATTGAGGTGCTTTGATTGGCGAAGCTGCTTTAGTGTGTGGCTGTCAAGGCAGCCGCACAGTCTTCCGCGCGGGGGGAACACTCAATGTTTCCCTTTAGTGATATGATGCCTTGTGGACCGGGCATCTTAAGCGTAAGAGATGCATAATGTGGTATTGCGTTAAAGCTGGCGAAAGCCTCTCGTCCCAGGAGTGCTTGATAACTACTTGAAAAAGGGGCGATGTGGAAAGTTAGCTTTTCGCGGCGGAAGTTGTCGGAAGAGCCGAACATAACTTCTAGCCGGAGAGAACCCATGCAATGGGCATCCGGGCCTGGCGTTACTCCTTGAAAGGAAGTATTGCTATGGCGAATTTTTGTTGGGTCCACCCCCATTTTGCGGACTGTGTCCTGATATAACAGGTATAGACCACTGCCGCCGTCCATCAGGACTTGAGTAAAGTGAAATCCGTCTATTATCGGATCTAACACTAAGGCAGTCCAACCTGCGTTCCGGATACTTCTAGAGTAATCCTGGTGGTCGAAGGTGATCGGTTTTAACAACCAGTGGCGAGACTCCTTTGGGGTAGGCCATAGAGCACATGTCTCTGTAGGCGCCACTCTTTTTTCCCCTTTTGTCACGTGGAGTAAGTTTACTATTTTGACTTCATGTGGGAAATTCTTTTGTTTCCCGGTGCTCTGCTTGTGGGGTTCGTCATCGTCCTCACTTGGTGTGTCGAGCCCCTTGTGTTCGGTGTTGAGTTGGCCGGATTGCTTGAAGACCCAACATTCTCTGTGGGTATGGTTTGCAGGCTTCCCGGGGGTGCTGTGGATTTGACATATCTTATCCAAAATTTTGTTTAGGTTAGATAGCTCGTCCCTATTATCCTTGAGGGGCGGCTTTTTCTGATTCTGTCGAGAGCCTTTGAGTCCGGCATTGACTGCCGTGCTCTTCGAGCTGCTTTCCTTATTCCGACGCTGTTCCTTGCTGCGTCGTGGTTTCCCATTTCCATCCTTGACTTTGGATGTACTTTGGTCGCTGGTGCTGCATCTTGCCAACCAGCTGTCCTCGCCCGCGCAAAAGTGGGTCATGAGGCTTGTTAATGCGGCCATTGTTCTTGGCTTTTCTTGGCCGAGGTGTCTGGCGAGCCATTCGTCTCGGACGCTGTGTTTGAAAGTTGCTAAGGCTTCGGCGTCCGGACAGTCGACTATCTGGTTCTTTTTAGTAAGAAATCTGTTCCAGAGTTTCCGGGCTGACTCTCCGGGCTGTTGAGTTATATGACTTAAATCGTCTGCATCCGGAGGTCGGACATAGGTTCCTTGAAAATTTGCCCGAAAAGCCTCCTCGCTCTTCCCAATTTCCAATGCTGTTTTCGGGAAGGCGTTTAAGCCAATGCCGGGCTGGCCCTTTGAGCTTGAGGGGTAAGTATTTTATGGCGTGGAGGTCGTCTGCTCTGGCCATGTGTATGTGGAGGATATAATCCTCAATCCAGACTCCAGGGTCTGTTGTTCCGTCGTACGCCTCTATGTTTAAGGGCTTAAATCCCGCTGGAAATTCATGGTCCAGCACCTCATCGGTGAAACAGAGGGGGTGTGTGGCGCCCCTATATTTGGGTGTGCCGTGTTGTCCGGATATTCGTTGCGTCACATTGCTTGCTAGAGCTTGCTTTCTTGGCCCGTAGAGAGACCTGGTTGGGCCATTCTTTTGATGCAAATCCTTGATTGGATTGCGTGTTGGTTTGTGTGCGGCGCCACATGCCATTCTGTGTTGGCCATGGGGCCGTCTATCCGACCGGGTGGCTTCCTTATTTTTTGATTTTGGGGTCTCTAGGGCCTCCTCATCAAATTCGGGCAGTAGCTTTCGCTTCGGGTAGCTCTTTGTGTGGCGACTATCGCCGTATTTGTCTGCGGTGTTGAATACTTTGCTCCATCTGATTCGGTGTGCATCTTTCGCGGTTTTGAGCTTTCGCTTCTGCTTTTTCAGGCTACGCGCCATGGTGGCGAGCCTTTTGTGGTGGTTTTCCTGTTCTAGGAGTTTGTCCAGCGTGAGGTCGCCCGGACTGTTATCTTCGCCGAGGACGGGTTGTGCGGTTTGTTTATCCAAGTTATCTTGTTCGTAAGATTGCTCGATGGCATGTTCGTCGACCGCTGGTTCACCCTGCTCTGTGGCTGGGTCCATCTGGCTGCTGTCTCTGTCGAGGAAGGGTTTGGAGCGGCGCTTAGGTCGCCGCTTTGACTGCTTTTCGAGGGAACGATCCCTCGTTGCGTCCCTTTGATCCTCATTGTCGCTTCCTTTAGGTGTGTCCACCATGTATACATCATGAGATGAGGTGGTTGTCCAGTGCCCTATCGGCACTGGTTCCTCCTCGTCTCCTAAATCGTCATCCATACCGTCGATGTCTTCGGAGTCAAAGTCCAGCATGTCGATTAAATTGTCGACAATGGCTACGAAGTGGGTGGTGGGTGGGCATCGAATTTCTTCATCGTCCGCATCCCAATCCTGTTGGCCATAATCCGGCCAGGACTCTCCTGACAAAGAGAGAGACCTTAGTGAATTCAGAATATCGCCGAAGGGCGAGTGCTGAAAGATGTCCGGGGCGGTGAATTCCATGATCGGCACCCAATCGGGTTCGATTGGCAGGGCGCGGAGGGTTCGGAGTCCAAAGAGGAGTCTGGCACCTTGGAATCACGAGCTTCGCTAAGGACAAGGCTGGTGTTCGACTCCATCGCCGTAGAGATTGCAGCCCCCGAGGCAGGGTCCAGCCACCCGTCCTCGATTAGCGCAGTCGGCTCCAAACTGAGGTTCGGAGCTGATGCGGGCACGGCCTCCAGGGCATTGTTCGGCGGCAGAGCTAGATCATGCCCATCGTGACAGTGTTCGGCGGGAAATCTGCCTGCACGAACACCTATGGGGACCGAGCCCCTTTCTGGTTCGGCGGGGGGAGGAGGTCGTGCGAAGAGCGGATCGAGGCGATGCACACAAGGGGATTTACCCAGCTTCGGGCCGCACGGATGCGTAAAACCCTACTGCTGCTTTGTGGTTTGTATTGTGTTCTTGGGAGCGCTGAGTGCTATAGTGCACTCAGGCAACTAATCAGACCGAGCGTGAGTGGTCTCCTTCCTCCTCCCTTCACGTTGCGCATGGGGACTCCTTTTATATGCGCAAGGGGTTACCCACAGGTGGCAACGTAGGCGGGGGTAAAACTGGAAAACGCTGTGTTGGGTACAGCTGTTTGCACAGTGCTATCATACCTAACTCTGACGGCAGGGGACAAGGGCATTAAATGCCCGTCTAGGTCGCCCAAACAATGCAGAAAAGGGGCCGTCAGGGGCGCCACCGTTTGCCACGACGGCTACCCTGTCAGCGTCGCTTTGCCACCACATGCCCCTGGCTGCGCAGCCTCTCGCCACGTACGCCTGGAACGGCCCCAAAGCGACGCGTGGGTGGATGAGCTGGAACGCAGGCGCGGGGTGGTGACTTGCCGCGGCAAGCGCCTTGCCGCGGTCGATGCCTTGTCGTGCCCGGGAGCTTGTTGCTCACCGGTCCTTGCCGGGGCGCGTGGCGCGTCGCAGCAAGTCTCTTGTCGTGCCTTGGTCGGCCTTCCCTGTCCCGGCAAGCTCCTCTTGTCGGGGCCTTGCTCTCTTCGGGTGGCCTTCCCGGCAAGCTCCTCCTGCCGGGGCCTTGGCTCAAATACTTTGTTCTTGGATGGCCCAAAAAAGGGACCATGGAGAGTTTTGGCGATCGCCTGGCAAGCCTTGCCGTGGGGTGCTACGACTGCACGTGCACAAGTTCGGGGTACTAAGGTACCCCTATTTTAGTACACCGACAGGAGCCCCTGGGCCTGGGCCATACATGGTGCTGAGCGCTGTTGGGCCAGGCCCAAAACAGTGCACGGGCACGCGCGGCCTAGGTCACGCTGCATCTTCTTCTGCATCCACCACGTCCTCCCCGAACGGCACGCGTCGAATGCGGCATCGTGGGGAGAGGCGTGCGTGACGTGGGCGGCATGCGCGGGGCCGAGCCCCGTGGGCATGCGTCACGTCGTAGGTGATTTGTGTATTCGGAAAGGCGAAACGCCCCCTCCCTTCCCCCTTATAAGCAGGGGAAACAGGGGCAGTCCGCCCACCCGCCAGTTGCGATTCCTCGAAAATCTCCGCCACTTCCCAAGAGAAGCAGCGTTCCGCCCCTTCCGTCGCCACCAGTGCTACCGACGCCGTCGACCTCCCTCCCTGCTTCCGCCATGGCCCTAAAGGGCGACAAGGGGAAAGGGAAGGCCGTGAAGTCAGCCGAGGCGCAGCGGCTTGAGGCGCTGCGAAAGGAGCATGCGACCTTCCCCCCTGAGCTCGACGCGTTGGTCCTGAGGGAGAAATTCTACCTCTTCTGGTCGACGGGGACGCGAGCGCATCCGCGCATGAGGGTTCTTCCCGCCGCCGCCCAGAAGGAGTATCCGACCGGGTATCCCTTCTTTGCTCTGTTCTTCTATTGCGGGCTCTGCCCGCCCTTCTCTGAATTTTTCTGCGACATCATGAACACCTACGGGTTCCATCTCCTTGATTTCACCCCCAATGCTGTCCTGACCATGGCAATTTTCGCACATCTTTGCGAAAACTTTGTCCGAGTCTATCCAAACGTAGCCCTCTTCCGCCACTTCTTCACGCCTAGAGTAGAGAGAGGAGAGCCCCTCTCCGGCGGAATCGCTTGGATCTCGAAGCTCGGCAAGAAGGATGCTTATCTGGAGGGAGAGCTCTGCAGCAAATGGGAGGAATGGAGAGCAGACTGGTGCCTGATCGTCGAGGAGAACCCGCAGCCATTCACTGTCGTGCGCCGAACTCCTGTGGTGCGTGGGAGGGATTGGAGTGACGTGGCCCCGGACGACGACAAGCTGCAGATTGCCGTTACCCGGATCCTGCGGCTTAGGCGTGCCGGGCTCACAGTTGGCACCGTTGGCGCAGATTTCCTCCGCCGCCGCATCGCTCCCCTGCAGGAGAAAGGGAGACCCGCCTGGGAGTTCCAGAATGCGGCGGACATCATGAGGCTGCGCCCTGGCCTCAACTTCAATTTCACTATCTTGGAGCTTGATGGGACGCTCAGGGAGCTGTTCAAGCACGACCCCGATCACCCCGAATGGTTCAAGCTGCCATGAGGCGTCGTCCCATTGTGCAACAATTCGTCGCTCAGCCGCATCCTTGCAATGATGCCGCTGTGCGACTTGCACGGGATCGACTCCACTTGGCAGGAGCCCGCCGGCGATGTCGTGCGGGCGTTCTTCGACGACTTGGTGGAGGTGCCAGTCGACGCCGACGAGCAGAAGGGCCTCACCCGGGACAACACCGATGCGGAGTTGGCGCGCATCGCCTCCAGGATGGAAGAGGCGGCGGCAGCCGCGGCCGCGGGCGAATTTGGATTCACATTGGCGGAGGCGGACGCAGCGGAGGCGGAAAGCCTTGCCGACCGAGCGGAGTTTGCCGGCGAGGAAGAGCCTGCCGGGCACGGCGTCGAGGCGGACAAGCCTACCGAGGACACGAGCGGCTTGCCGGAGACGGTCGCCTCTTCCTCCCAACCTTTGGGGAGCTCGTCGCGAGCGGAGCCCCCGGCTCAACCACGGAGGCGTCTCCGCAAGGCCGGAGATTTGGTGGGGCGGTAGACGAGCCAACAGCCGCAACGCCGCATGACGCGCTCCGCTGTGTCAGCAGGAGCGGGGTTTTCGCAGGCCGCTGCTTCTGCTCCTACCGCCCTCGCGCCACGGCGGCGGCCGGGGCAAGGCCGTCTCGGGCTAGCGCCACCACTGCCTCCGCCAAGCGGCCGAGGGAGCCTACTCCTCCGCCTCCTCGCGCCAGAAGCGGGCCAGTCTTCGACTTCTCCGCGCTTAGCTCCGACGAGGAAGAGGGAGAGGAGTAAGATCCTCGTTGTACTTGTATTTCTTCAATTCTTGTAGTTGTGTCTCGCACCTCATTTGCTTTCCTCTGAATTTACTCCTTTTCAGGACTCTGGCTCAGAGAGCGGCAAAGAGAGCCAAGGTCCCGGTGGTCATCCTTGACGACGAGCCCACCGTGACGGCAGGGGGTGCGCCTGAGACGACCTCATCGGACCCACCAAATAATCCTCAGAGCAGCCCCCAGCGTAAGCATATGATTTTGCTTCCTGCCGTTGGGCACGCCTGGGCACTCTTCGTTTTTTGATATCTGTCTGTTGATTTGCATAGGAGCAGAGCAGCCCCACCAGGAGCGTCCGGAGACCGCCCCCGATGCGCCACCCGCTACAACTACACCGCCAAGGGGGAGTTCCCCAACAAGGGAGGAATCCCCGGCAAGGGAGCAATCTCCGGCAAGGGAGCAGTCTCCAGCAAGGGGGGCAGTCTCCGGCGAGGGAGCGGTCCCCGGCAAGGGACAGCACCGGTGACCCCGTGGCGACGGAGACCGTGACCGCAGACCCTGGCGAAGGTAACCTTCTTGCCTTGAAACTCCCCTGGGGTTCTTCTTTTTTTTCGATAGTTGCTTGACTTCTCTCCCTCTTTCAGCCTTCATACCCGCCTGCCACGGACCTGATGGAGACCGAGCTCGTTGTCGAGGAGGACGCGCGTGGCCATACCGACCACGCGGCCGCCACCGGAGAGGCGGACGGTGCTGAGGATCTGGCCGGCGAAGAGGCCTCCAAGGCTGCCGCAGCGGCCGCTGGCGAGGGGGCCGATGATCATACAGACGGCCTTGGGCCCGCAGGGGCGCCAGGCGCTGCGTCGACCGCCGATCCTGCTTCCGACGGAGCGTCGGGCCCCGAGGAGCCCCAGCCAGGCGTCTACCTGAAGGCCGGCGATGGTATCTTCATCAAGCTCCCCTGGGAGTCGACTTCCAGGGCGCCGGTCAAGGGGGAGACCTTGGATGGCGAGGTGCTCGCCTCCGCCGGGCTGACGCTGGTTGATGCGCCAAGCAGCAGCGGCGGCGAGCCTAAGGAGGAGCGGCTGCTCCGGAAGCTGGTGTCACTCTACCGCGCCCGACAAGCCAAGGTGGAGCGCTGGGAGGCGCTTGTCGCGAAGGCGGGAGTGGACATGGAGAAGCGCACCGAGGAGCTCCCGGAGCTCAACCAGGAGGCCCTCCGATCCTTGGCGGAGGAGCGGAGGCGACTCGACGAGGCGCGGACGGCCTTCACCCTCGAGAAGGCCGAATCCGAAGAGCAGCAGAGGCTTGCCGCCGAGGGGCTGGCCGCGCGGGAGGGCGAGCTGGTGCAGCAGAAAGCCAGCCTCGCCAGCCACGAGGAGGAGGTCGCCGCGCGCGAGCAAGCGCTCGGCGGAGCCCTCAAGGAAGCGCAAGATGCTGCCGCGGCCGCCGAGGCCGCCAAGAAGGAGCTGGAGGCGAGGGTGGCGCAGCTCGACACTGATCTTAGGGCGAGCGGTGAGGAGCTCGCTGCGCTCAAACAAGAGCGCGAGAAGGGTGTTTATACCCTCGGCGAGCTCCAAGGACGCTTCGCCGATAAGATCAGGGAGCTTGACGCCGCCAAGGACTCCAATGCCGATCTCGAGATGAAGCTGGCCACCTTGTCCAAGACGCTGGACAGCGCCAACGAGCGAGAGACGGCCTTGCGGAAGGAGATCACGGACAACGAGGCGCTGTTGGAGAGCGCTGCAGTTACCCAAAACGACTTCAGGGTGGCGGTGGAGCAGTGAACGGAGGGTCTGGTGGACATCGCCGCCTCCATCGACAAGGAGCTGTCGCTGTTGGGAATGGAGGGTCACGAGTATCCCTCCGGCGCGAACCTCCCACCCAGCGCCAAGCTCACTTCGTTCTTCAAAGGCGTGGCGACGGCCCTCCAGGCTCTCCGGGATGCGATCCCGGAGCGGCTGGCCGACGAGACGCGCGATGCCTGCGCTGGACCTCTTGAGAAGGTGTTGGTGAAGATTGTCTTCCGCAACCCAGGCCTCAAGCTCACCAACGTCCTCAGATCCCTGCCGTCAGACGCTGACCTGGAGGAGATCAGGGCCCTCATCGCGCCCATTGTGGAAAGGGTGGCCGGGTTCAAGAGGATCGAGGGCGACCGTGTGGATTAGGCCGCCCGCCCTTTTCTTTTCTTGTCGCCGCTGGCCGAGTTATGAAAGCAATTCATTAGGTCCGCGACAAGCTATCTTGTAATATAACTTTTATCTTAGGTAGTGAATGCACTGTTACTTCCTCTATTTGATTCCCTCCTTTGTATGTTATTGCCCTACGCTTTTAGGGAACTTGTTGGCGTAGGCACACTTGCTGAGTGCGGGACATCAGCAGCCCACTGGCGGATCCGTTGCCGGCAAGAAACCTTGTCGTGACTAGCCGCGGTTCACTTAAGTTGTTGAGCAGGCTCGAAGCGAAATAAGGGCGCAACTGCAGTTGCAGCACACTCAAGTCGCTGAGCAAGCTCAAAACAAAGTAAGGGCGCGAGTCTGGTCGCAGCATACTTAAGTCGTTGAGCGGACTCGAAACGAAGTAAGGGCGCAACTAGCCACGAGCTGGTTCCTCCGCGCACAGGTTTTCCATACAAAGTACGATCGTTCGAGGAAGATAACTTTGGAATTTAAAAACTCGATTGCTCAAACTTTGGCAACTTAGCTTTTCCGTGGCTCGATGCCCGGCAAGGTCGCTTTTTGGCAAGGCGAAACATGAGGCTCGTCATCGCTTACCGGGGGTCAGTGCTGCACAGAGTGTCAGATAATGCATGCAAAGAATAAAGAGCATGAGATCGACAAAATGCGCGGAACACATGAACTCAATCTGTGCACAGGGTCTGCGCCTGGCTCTGTACAAAGGATCACATGCAACAGCGGCAAGACTTTGTACAAAAGGGTGGTTGCCGGACGGGGTCCGACAACCGCACCTTACGGGAGAAACACACGAAGATGCCCAACGTTCCAGGAGTTGCTCACCGGAGTGGTATCTTCGGTCTCAAGGCGGACAGCGCCAGGCCTAGCGACTTGTTTCACCCGGTAAGGGCCTTCCCACTTCCTCGGAACTTTTGGCACTAACTTTGCGGCTATAAAAGCAACACAAAGCATGCTGGTAGCGAGCAGCTTGCACGGCGGCCTGAAGACGGTCCTCCTCGAGGAGCAGCGCGTCATCTCGTCGCAGCTGCTCTCGCTCGAGCTCAGCGTGAGCAAGCACTCGAGGTGGCCCGTATGCGAGGTCCGTGGAGCTAACTGTCCCCGCTCCATGGAATAGAGCGAGAGGTTGCCTGGTCATACCAGGGCTTACTTGCGCCGAGAGGTGTCGGCGTATGTTCGGACGCCACGGCACCATGAGCTCGGTGCATGTTCGGACGTCCTGGCACCATGAGCTGGCTCGGTGATGCCCGTTCCGCCGCCGGTGCCGTCCCCACCACCCGTTTGCTCCAGGGGCGGCGGGTTTGACGCGGACGAACCAGCCACCTCCGGAGCCTTCTTCTTCAGTGGCATGTCGATGAAGATGATGGAGATCTAGCCCGTGCAGACGCCGGATCAGGTTCGCACAACTTCGACGCCCCCTACCTGGCGCGCCAAAGATGTCGGGGGAAATCTGCCTCCACGAACACCTATGGGGACCGAGCCCCTTTCTGGTTCGGCAGGGGGCGGAGGTCGCGCGAAGAGCGGATCGAGGCGATGCACAAGGGGATTTACCAAGCTTCGGGCCGCACGGATGCGTAAAACCCTACTGCTGCTTTGTGGTTTGTATTGTGTTCTTGGGAGCGCTGAGTGATACAGTGCACTCAGGCAACTAATCAGACGTAGCTTTCGATCTGCTCTAGATGGCCAAACGGATGGCCCACAGTGCAAAGCTGCCGAATACGAAGATCTGTCCGGGGAGAAAAGTCTCAACCTGGATCGCATCGCCGTTGGTGATCGGAGGAGCCATCGGGCCTAAGAGTGACGACATAGAGGAACTCTCAATGAAAGCACCAATGTCGGTGTCAAAACCGGTGGATCTCGGGTAGGGGGTCCCGAACTGTGCGTCTAGGAGGATGGTAACAGGAGACAAGGGACACGATGTTTTTACCCAGGTTCGGGCCCTCTTGATGGAGGTAAAACCCTACTCCTTCTTGATTAATATTGACGATATGGGTAGTACAAGAGTAGGTCTACCACGAGATCAGAGAGGCTAAACCCTAGAAGCTAGCCTATGGTATGATTGTTGTTCGTCCTATGGACTAAAACCCTCTGGTTTATATAGACACCAGAGAGGGTTAGGGTTACACAGAGTCGGTTACAACGGATGGAGATCTACATATTCGTATCGCCAAGCTTGCCTTCCACACCAAGAAAAGCCCCATCCGGACACGGGACGAAGTCTTCAATCTTGTATCTTCATAGTCCAGGAGTCCGGCCAAAGGTTATAGTCCGGCTACCCGGACACCCCTAATCCAGGGTTCCCTCACCTTCTTTCTCATAATATGCAAGGTTCACACAAAGAGGGAGAATTCCAGCAGCTGGAAATCTGGACTTGAAAAAGCTATACGTCAGGCTACCTATTCTGCACGACTCCAAATGAGCTGAAACTTCACAAGGAATTTTTATGGAATGAATAAGAAATACTATAGAAAATAAATACCGGAGGGAGGGGGGCACCTGGTGAGCACAAGACACCAGGGCGCGCCAGGCCCCCCAGGCGCTCCCTGGTGGGTTGTGCTCAGCCCAGCCCACCTCTGGTGGCCATCTTCTGGTGTATATGTCATTTTACCCTAGAAAAAAATGGAGAGGACTTTTGGGATGGAGCGCCACCATCTCGAGGAGGAACTTGGGCAGGAGCTCTTTTGCCCTTCAGCGGAGGAATTCCGCCGGGGGAACTTCCCTCACGGAGGGGGAAATCATCATCAACATCATCACCAACAACTCTCCCATCTTGGGGAGGGCAATATCCATCAACATCTTCAATAGCACCATCTCCTCTCAAACCCTAGTTCATCTCTTGTGTTCAATCTTTGTATCGGAAGTATAGATTGGTGCTTGTGGGTGACTAGTAGTGTTGATTACACCTTGTAGTTGATTACTATATGGTTTATTTGGTGGAAGATTATATGTTCAGATCCATTATGCTATTTAATATGCCTCTGATCTTGAGCATGATTATCATTTGTGAGTAGTTACTTTTGTTCTTGAGGTCACGGGAGAAATCTTGTTGCAAGTAATCATGTGACCTTGATATGCGTTCGATATTTTGATAGTATGTATGTTGTGATTCCCTTAGTGGTGTCATGTGAACGTCGACTACATGACACTTCACCATATTTGGGCCTAAGGGAATACATTGTGGAGTAGTTATTAGATGATGGGTTGCGAGAGTGACAGAAGCTTAAACCCTAGTTTATGCGCTATTCCGTAAGGGACCGATTGGATCCAAAAGTTTAATGCTATGGTTAGAATTTATTGTCAATAATTTTCTCGTAGTTGTGGATGCTTGCAAGGGGGTTAATCATAAGTAGGAGGTTTGTTCAAGTAAGAACAGCACCTAAGCACTGGTCCACCCACATATCAAATTAACAAAGTAGCAAACACAAATCAAACCAACATGATGAAAGTGACTAGATGAAATTCCCGTGTACCCTCAAGAACGCTTTGCTTATTATAAGAGACCATTTGGACCGTACTTTGCCTCAAAAGGATTGGGCTGCCTTGCTGCACTTTTGTTACTGTCATCGTTACTTGCTTGTTACAAATTATCTTGTTGTCAAACTACTCGTTACTTATAATTTCAGTGCTTGCAGACAATACCTTGCTGAGAACCACTTGTTATTTCCTTCCGCTCCTTGTTGGGTTCGACACTCTTACTTATTGGAAGGACTACGATTGATCCCCTATATTTGTGGGTTATCAGCTACCGCGTGATCAACCAAAGGCCCATCCCATCCCTCCTGAAAACTCCCCTCGGACACACCCTCGTGTCCCCTGATCGTGGTTGCCCAGGCAGCTTGATGTGAGGCCACAAATGCCCGCCCACCGATTGACAAGGACAACAAAGCCAGCCCTCACATGCAGCCAAGAGAGCTCACAGGATGGCCATCGTGCACTGCCCACCTTCGTCTTGGATTCGGACCAGGGAGATCCTGTATTGAACTCGGCCAGTACGCACCGCTATCGGCCCCTCCCACCGGGAGGCAGATTAGTCACCTCAGGCCCAGCCCGCCGCGGCCGGCGCCACCAACTGGCCAGATCAGGCCGCCACGCGGCCCTTCTCTCCCTTGCCACGCCCATGCTGAAGCAGCACATCGGCGCACCGCTGCGCCGCGGTACCTCACGCCCGCACTGCACCTGGCCCGAAGAAGGCGGCCCGCGCCACCCCACCGCACGAGAGGAAGACCGAACCCTGCCGGCGCCGGTCAGGCTTCGCCCAGCCGCTCCCACTGGAGGCAACAAGGGAGGAATAGCGAAGCAGAGGGGGGCTAGAGGAGGGAATCGAGGAGCCCACCACAACCGCCTCATGGGTGGCGGCACGGGAGGGATATGGTTCCTACCTAGGCTCTTTAGCACTGATGCTTGAAGGGCTTAATGATCCCGACATACTTGAGACAATGGCATGGTGTGAAGGGCTCTCTTTGGCTGCAGACCTACTATTGTCCAGGGTTGATTGCCACAAATTGCGGGGAAGACTTGTATAAGATCTCACATTTAGGTGAGATCGTGATATCAACCCCCCAAAAAATATTTAAACATTTCAGAAAAATCTGAAATTATTTGGCAACATCCAAGCGGGGTATGTCTACAACTCCAAAAAAATCAGCTCAAAGCTGTGGAGATTCAAAAAAGACAAAATCGAATGTGACACTATTCACATGCAATTTTTTCTTTTTGTTTCTATTAATGTGAGTTGAATTTGGGGCTGAAACATTTTGAGGTTGTACATCAAACATTGATGTGTGTCTACAAAATTTTGAGAATGTTTGAACATGTACTTCTTTCTTAAAAAAATCGATCTCATAACGCAAGTCCCTCCCACCCCCCACATTTCAAAAGTGTGGTTACTGGTCTGATAAAAAGGGCTCTTCACAAAGTAATGCAAATATCATCCACGAGATCAACCACCGAGCTTTATCTTTTATTTCTTGCTCCTTTGTTCATGAAGGATGCCTTTTAATTGCTGAGGATCATAGCTTAGCGTAACACACTCTTCCTCTACCTTAGGGTCGCAATGTCTAATTTTTGAGCTGGCATAATCCTAATGTAATACCTATCAACCTTTTATTCGAGGAATAAAGTGAGTGTCTTTCTCCTAAATAAAGGTGGCATGGCCTACCTTTTTGTCTCTAAAATGTTATCACATGTATTCCCATCCGTATTATGTATTGATCAATATAATTGTCTAGTTCCCTAGACCAACAGTACAAGGTGCAATGGGGTAGCATTTACATTCATTTATCCTGAAATGTTCATTTCTAACGCGATGGAGAAGTTGTTATTTCTAGTTAAATCGGCGGCAAAACAACTATGTCGGTTAACATATCAGTTGTATATTTTTCAAACAAGACAAGCTATAGTAGCATGCGATATATGCATGTTTTTAGAACATATATAAAGAAAGAGAAATAGATCTTCCGGCACTACCCTTTGATATGCTGATTTTTTTTAATTTTGCTCAAATTTACACTAAAGTATGTCGTAACGAAGACATGTAAGGGGACCAACATCCAACAACGGAGAGAGAGATAGAAACGACAAAGTGGTGTCTGGGGAATATTAATTTTGATGAATAGAACTATTATTTAAAATAGTTAGATATAGTCGTGGTATAGCATCTTACCCCATCTTTGCACATTTGAGATAGTGCTTGCATCATTTAAATATTCCAGCCAACTCTTACCTCAAATTTGTTGTAGTGTGTCGAATTTAATCCAATTTAACACTTTGCACAAGTTTTGACAAGCTAGATCCACTTCTTAAGTGGACATGTATAGCTTATGTGACCAATATTCAACTAGGAAGGGTAAACCAACAAGGTTTGTCCTTCCTACCTTGTAACCCGACCATCAACCCCTTGTCTTAGTGGCAAATCCGGTCATCACTGCCAGCAACTCCGTTGTCGCCTCACTGCTCCTGCTGGCAGCCTTGTATTTAGCGCCAACCCACTGCTCGTGGCCTCACAAAGTGGGTCTACATGTGGTCAAGTGATTTGGGGCAGTCACAGAGTAGGTCTAACGTATGGTCAAGTGAGTTCGGGCAGGGTTCCGGGTTGTGACGGTGGATGGGGATGCAAGTTTGGTTGTGTGGTCAGCGAGGACACGCATAACTAGTTTGCGCTTTCGAGTTGGCATCCAAAAGACACACTAACATGAACAGTGGGCAAGAGGACCTGCCTCCCTCCCCCTCGAGTCTATGTTCCTGTGAGCAAGAAGAAGAAGAAGAAGTCCTCGGTTCAGAAGTTCTCGGCCAAGAGTAGGTAGTCGTCTGGCTCCAAGCAATCGATCACTCGGCTATGTCATCGGCTGGACGCGGATCTGGGTGCGGCTTCTGGTTCTGCTTCGGGAGCTCCCATGCCTTCGCCTACCACACACACTCTGTCGATTTGCTCTCCAGCCTCCACGACTAGGAAGGGGCGCAGGGTCAGGGACAGTGGTGAGCCGGTAGCTGTGCATGCGGAGTGGCCTGCGGCGGCCAGGGATCTACCCCCAAGGTACCTGATACGTCTCCAACGTATCTATAATTTTTGTTTGTTCCATGCTATTATATTATCTGTTTTGGATGTTTAATGGGCTTTATTATACACTTCTATATTATTTTTGGGAGAAACCTACTAACCAAAGGCCCATTGTAAATTGCTGTTTTTTTGCCTATTTTAGTGTTTCGCGGAGAAGGAATATCAAACGGAATCCAAATGGAATGAAACCTTCGGGAGAGTTATCTTTGGAACAAACGCAATCCAGGAGACTTGGAGTGGACGTCAAGCAAGCAACAAGGCGGCCACGAGGTAGGGAGGCACGCCCAGGGGGTAGGCATGCCCCCACCCTCGTGGGCCCCTCATGGCTCAACCGACCTACTTATTTCGCCTATATATACTCATGTACCCTGAAAACATCCGAGAGCACCACGAAACCCTATTTCCACCGCCGCAACCTTCTATACCCGTGAGATCCCATCTTGGGGCCTTTTCCGGCGCTCCTTCGGAGGGGGAATCGGTCACAGATGGCTTCTACATCAACACCATAGCCTCTCTGATGATGTGTGAGTAGTTTACCACTGACCTTCGGGTCCATAGTTATTAGCTAGATGGCTTCTTCTCTCTCTTTGGATCTCAATACAAAGTTCTCGATTCTCTTGGAGATCTATTCGATGTAATTCTTTTTGCGGTGTGTTTGTCGAGATCCGATGAATTGTGGGTTTATGATCAAGATTATCAATGAACAATATTTGGTTCTTCTCTGAATTCTTATATGTATGATTTGTTATCTTTGCAAGTCTCTTCGAATTATCAGTTTGGTTTGGCCTACTAGATTGGTTTTTGTTGCCATGGGAGAAGTGCTTAGATTTGGGTTCAATCTTGCGGTGTCCTTTCCCAATGACAACAGGGGCAGCAAGGCACGTATTGTATTGGAGCCATCGAGGATAAAAAGATGGGGTTTATATCATATTGCTTGAGTTTATCCCTCTACATCATGTCATCTTGCCTAATGCGTTACTTCGTTCTTATGAACTTAATACTCTAGATGCATGCTGGATAGCGGTCGATGTGTGGAGTAATTTATATAGTAGTAGATGCAGAATCGTTTCGGTCTACTTGTCGCGGACATGATGCCTATATACATGATCATGCCTAGATATTCTCATAACTATGCACTTTTCTATCAATTGCTCGACAGTAATTTGTTCACCCACCGTAAATTATGCTATCTTGAGAGAAGCCACTAGTGAAACCTATGGCCCCCGGGTCTATCTTCCATCATATTATTTTCCTATCAATTCACTATTTCTTCCGTAATTTATTTTGAAATCTTTACTTTCCAATCTATATCATAAAAATACCAAAAATATTTATCTTATTATATATATCAGATCTCACTTTTGCAAGTGGCCATGAAGGGATTGCCAACCCCTTTATCGCGTTGGTTGCAAGGTTCTTATTTGTTTGTGTAGATACGTGATGACCCACAAGTGTAGGGGATCTATCGTAGTCCTTTCGATAAGTAAGAGTGTCGAACCCAACAAGGAGCAGAAGCAAATGACAAGGGTTTTCAGTATGGTATTCTCTGCAAGGACTGAAATTATTGGTAACAGATAGTTTTCTGATAAGGTAATTTGTAACGGACAACAAGTAATGAAAGAAAATAAGGTGCAACAAGATGGCCCAATCGTTTTTGTACCGAAGGACAAGCCTGGACAAATTTTTATATGAAGGAAAACGCTCTCGAGGACACATGGGAATTATGTCAAGCTAGTTTTCGTCATGCTCATATGATTCACGTTCGTTACTTTGATAATTTGATATGTGGGTGGACCGGTGCTTGGGTGCTGCCCTTCCTTGGACAAGCATCCCACTTATGATTAACCTCTATTGCAAGCATCCGCAACTACAAAAGAAGTATTAAGGTAAACCTAATCATAGCATGAAACATATTGATCTAAATCAGCCCATTACGAAGCAACGCATAAACTAGGGTTTAAGCTTCTGTCACTCTAGCAACCCATCATCTACTTATTACTTCCCAATGCCTTCCTCTAGGCCCAAACAAAGGTGAAGTGACATGTAGTCGACGTTCACATAACACCACTAGAGGAAAGACAACATACATCTCATCAAAATATCGAACGAATACCAAATTCACATGACTACTTATAGCAAGACTTCTCCCATGTCCTTAGGAACAAACGTAACTACTCACAAATCATATTCATGTTCGTAATCAGAGGGGTATTAATATGCATAAAGGATCTGAACATATGATCTTCCACCAAATAAACCAACTAGCATCAACTACAAGGAGTAATAAACACTACTAGCAACCCACAGGTACCAATCTGAGGTTTTGGGACAAACATTGGATACAAGAGATGAACTAGGGTTTGAGAGGAGATGGTGCTGGTGAAGATGTTGATGGAGATTGACCCCCTCCCGCTGAGAGGATCGATGGTGATGATGATGGTGATGATTTCCCCCTCCCGGAGGGATGTTTCCCCGGCAGAACAGCTCCGTCGGAGCCCTAGATTGTTTCTGCCAAGGTTTCGCCTCATGGCGGCGGTGTTTTGTCCTGAAAGCTTCCTTCTGATTTTTTCCAGGGTGAAAGACTTCATATAGCAGAAGATGGGCACTGGAAGCCTGCCAGGGGACCCACGAGGCAGGGGGCGCGCCCAGCCTGGGCGCGCCCCCATCCTCGTGGGTGGTGGGTGGCCCCCTCTGGTTGATTCTTTCGCCAATATTTTTTATTAATTCCAAAAACTGCCTCCATGAAGTTTCAGGACTTTTGGAGCTGTGCAGAATAGGTCTCTAATATTTGCTCCTTTTCTAGCCCAGAATTCCATCTGCCGGCATTCTCCTTCTTCATGTAAACCTTGTAAAATAAGAGAGAATAGGCGTAAGTATTGTGACATAACGTGTAATAACAACCCATAATGCAATAAATATCGATATAAAAGCATGATGCATGGACGTATCAGTACGAGGCGACTTGCGTGTAACCTCCTACTGGATTGATACCTTGGTTCTCAAAAACTGAGGGAAATACTTACGCTACTTTGCTACATCACCCTTTCCTCTTCAAGGGAAAACCAACTCATGCTTAGGAGGTAGCAAGAAGGATTTCTGGCCCGTTGCCGGGGAGGCTTACGCCAAGTCAAGTCAAGTCAAGACATACCAAGTACCCATCACAAACTCTTATCCCTCGCATTACATTATTTGCCATTTGCCTCTCCTTTTCCTCTCCCCCACTTCACCTTCGCCGTTTTATTCACCCTCTTCTTCCGTTTGCCTCTTTTTTGCTTGCTTCTTGTGTGATTGTGTGTTGGATTGTTTGTCACGATGGCTCAAGATAATACTAAATTGTGTGATTTTTCCAATACCAACAACAATGATTTTCTTAGCACTCCGATTGCTCCTATTACCGATGCTGAATCTTGTGAAATTAATGTTGCTTTGCTGAATCTTCTCATGAAAGATCAATTCTCTGGCCTTCCTATTGAAGATGCCGCTACACATCTAAACAACTTTGTTGATTTGTGTGATATGCAAAAGAGGAAAGATGTGTATAATGATATTGTTAAATTAAAGCTATTTCCGTTTTCGCTTAGAGATCGTGCTAAAACTTGGTTTTCGTCTTTGCCTAAAAATAGTATTGATTCATGGAATAAGTGCAAAGATGCTTTCATCTCTAAGTATTTTCCTCCCGCTAAGATCATTTCTCTTAGGAACGATATTATGAATTTTAAGCAACTTGATCATGAGCATGTTGCACAAGCTTGGGAGAGGATGAAATTAATGATACGTAATTGCACTACACATGGTTTGAATTTATGGATGATTGTACAAAAAAATTATGCCGGATTGAACTTTGCTTCTACAAATCATTTAGATTCGGCCGCGGGAGGCACTTTTATGGAAATCACTTTAGGAGAAGCTACTATACTCCTAGATAATATTATGGTTAGTTATTCTCAATGGCACACCGAAAGATCTACTAGTAAAAAGGTTCATGCGATAGAAGAGATTAATGCTTTGAGTGGAAAGATGGATGAACTTATGAAATTGTTTGCTAATAAGAGTGTTTCTTCTGATCCTAATGATATGCCTTTGTCTACCTTGATTGAGAATAATAATGAATCTATGGATGTGTATTTTGTTGGTAGGAACAATTTTGGTAACAATGCTTATAGAGGAAACTTTAATCCTAGGCCGTTTCCTAGTAATTCCTCTAATAATTATGGTAATTCCTACAACAACTCTTATCAAAATTTTAATAAGATGCTCTCTGATTTTGAGACTAGTGTTAAAGAATTTATGATTTCGCAAAAGAATTTCAATGCTTTGCTTGAAGAAAAATTTCCTAAGATTGATGTGTTGGCTAGGAATGTGGATAGAATTTCTCTTGATGTTGATTCTTTGAAACTTAGATCTATTCCACCTAAGCATGATATCAATGAATCTCTCAAATCTATGATAATTTCCATTGATGAGTGCAAACAAAGAACCGCTATGATGCATGCTAAAAAAGATTGCTTTATGAAAGTGTATTCTTCTAGTTTTCATGATAATAAGGATGAAGATATAAAAGTGATGGATGTGTCTCCTATTAAATATTTGTTTTGCAATATGAATCTTGATAATTATGGGACTGGAGATGAGTCAACTTTAGTTAAGAGGCGTCCCAATGATTCGGAGTTTTTAGATCTTGATGCAAAAATTGGTAAAAGTGGGATTGAAGGGGTCAAAACTTTACATAGCAATGAACCCACTATTTTGGATTTCAAGGAATTGAATTATGATAATTGTTCTTTAATAGATTTTATTTCCTTGTTGCGATCCGTGTTAAATTCTCCTCATGCTTATGATCAAAATAAAGCTTTTACTAAACATATCGTTGATGCTTTAATGCAATCTTATGAAGAAAAGCTTGAATTGGAAGTCTCTATACCTAGAAAACTTTATGATGAGTGGGAACCTACTATTAAAATTAAGATTAAAGATCATGAATGCTATGCTTTGTGTTATTTGGGTGCTACTATTTCCACGATTCCGAAAACTTTGTCTGATGTGTTAGGTTTCCGTGAATTTGATGATTGTTCTTTAAACTTGCACCTTGCGGATTCCACCATTAAGAAACCTATGGGAAGGATTAATGATGTTCTTATTGTTGCAAATAGGAATTATGTGCCCGTAGATTTTATTGTTCTTGATATAGATAGCAATCCTACATGTCCTATTATTCTTGGTAGACCTTTGCTTAGAACGATTGGTGCAATTATTGACATGAAAGAAGGAAATATTAGATTCCAATTTCCGTTAAGGAAAGGCATGGAACAATTTACTAGAAATAAAATTAAATTACCTTATGAATCTATTATGAGAGCCACTTATGGATTGCATACCAAAGATGGTAATACCTAGATCTATTCTTGCCTTTATGCCTAGCTAGGGGCGTTAAATGATAGCGCTTGTTGGGAGGCAACCCAATTTTATTTTTGTTTCTTGCTTTTTGTTTATGTTCAGTAATGAATAATTCTTCTACCTTCTGTTTAGATGTGGTTTTATGTTTTAAATTAGTGTTTGTGCCAAGTAGAACCTTTGGGAAGACTTGGGTGAAGTCTTTATGATCTTGGTGTAAAAAATAAAAACTTTAGCGCTCACGATATTAGCTGCCATTTGTTACTGGAGAGTGCTTTTAGGTTGATTATTTTTGCCGATAATTAATACAGAAATTCAGAACGTCCACCAATTTATTTCAGAATTTTTGGAGTTACATAAGTATACGTTTGATACAGATTACTATAGACTGTTCTGTTTTTTGACAGATTCTGTTTTTCATGTGTTGTTTGCTTATTTTGATGAATCTATGGCTAGTATCAGGGGTATGAACCATAGAGAAGTTGGAATACATTAGGTTTAACACAAATATAAATAAATAATGAGTTAATTACAGTACCTTAAAGTGGTGATTTGTTTTCTTATACTAACGAAGCTCATGAGATTTTCTATTGAGTTTTGTGTTGTGAAGTTTTCAAGTTTTGGGTAAAGATTTGATGGATTATGGAATAAGGAGTGGCAAGAGCCTAAGCTTGGCGATGACCAAGGAACCCCAAGGTAAAATTCAATTACAACCAAAAGCCTAAGCTTGGGGATGCCCCGGAAGGCATCCCCTCTTTCGTCTTCATCTATCGGTAACTTTACTTGAGGTTATATTTTTATTCACCACATGATATGTGTTTGGCTTGGAGCGTCTTGTACGATTTGAGTCTTTGCCTTTTAGTTTAACACAATTATCCTTTTTGTACAAACCTTTTAGAGAGACACACATGAATTGGAATTTATTAGAATACTCTATGTGCTTCACTTATATCTTTTGAGCTAGATAATTTTGCTCTAGTGCTTCACCTATATCTTTTAGAGCACGGTGGTGGTTTATTTTATAGAAATTATTGATCTCTCATGCTTAACTTATATTATTTTGAGAGTCATTTAGAACAGCATGGTAATTTACTTTGGCTATAAAGTTAGTCCTAATATGATAGGCATCTAAGATGGGTATAATAAAAACTTCCATAAAAAGTGCATTGAATACTATGAGAAGTTTGATACTTGATAATTGTTTTGAGATATGAAGATGGTAATATTAGATTCATCCTAGTTGAGTAGTTGTGAATTTGAGAAATACTTGTTTTGAATTTTGCAAGTCCCATAGCATGCAGGTATGGTAACCGTTGTGTGACAAATTTGAAACATGAGGTGTTCTTTGATTGTCATCCTTATGAGTGGCGGTCGGGGACAAGCGATGGTCTTTTCCTACCAATCTATCCCCCTAGGAGCATGCACGTAATGCTTGGTTTTTGATGACTTGTAGATTTTTTGCAATAAGTATGCAAGTTCTTTATGACTAATGTTGAGTTCATGGATTATACGCACACTCACCTTTCCATCATTGCTAGCCTCTTCGGTACCTTGCATTGCCCTTTCTCACCTTGAGAGTTGGTGCAAACTTCACCGGTGCATCCAAACCCCGTGATACGATACACTCTATGACACAAAAACCTCCTTATATCTTCCTCAAAACATCCACCATACCTACCTATTATGGCATTTCCATAGCCTTTTCGAGATATATTGCCATGCAACTTTCCACCGTTTCTGTAGAAGGGAAAGAATAGGCTGTGCAAGACAATTCATTGATCGGTGCTTTAGGCACGTATATATGAGTACAGAGGGGGGCCACAACCTCAACTATATAGAGGAACTAGGAGGTGGTCCCAAGAAACAATATACACGTACACAATATATTCAACACCCCCCTGCAGTCGAAGCGGCTCCGGAGACGCAGAGACTGGAACGAAACTCCTCGAAGGTGGAAGTCAGCAGTCCCTTAGTCATCACATCAGCGTACTGTTGTGCAGTCGGAACATGGAGGACCTGAATACGTCCAAGGGCCACCTGCTCGCGCACAAAGTGAATGTCCAACTCAGTGTGCTTAGTACAGCGATGATGAACGGGGTTGGCAGAAAGGTACACCGCAGAAACATTGTCATAGTAGACAACCGTAGCCTGGGAGACGTCATGATGCAACTCCTGAAGTAACTGTCGTAGCCAGGTGCACTCGGCTATGTCGTTAGCCACAGCTCGGTACTCAGCCTCCGCGCTAGAGCGTGAAACCGTAGGTTGTCGCTTGGACGACCACAAGACGGGTGAAGGACCGAGGTAAACGCAGTAGCTAGAGGTGGACCGATGGGTGTTGGCGCAGCCGGCCCAGTCCGCGTCAGAGTAGGCCACCATCTCCAGAGAAGTGGACGCCGTGAGAGGAAGCCCAAGAGCCATCGTGCCGCGGATGTAACGGAGAATCCGCTTCACGAGGGTCCAATGGGAGTCACGAGGGGCGTGCATATGCAGACACACCTACTGAACATCATACTGTCGATCCGTCGGGTGAGAGTGAGATACTGAAGAGCACCAACAATGGACCGGTAGAACGGAGCATCCGACACGGGAGAGCCCTCGAGAGCAGATACCTTGGCCTTCGTGTCAACAGGAGTAGCAACAGGGTGACAGTTGAGCATGCCGGCACGCTCCAGTAGCTCGTGCGCATACTTCTGCTAATGAAGAAAGAAGCCGTCGGGTCGCCGAACGACCTCTATGCCAAGGAAATAATGTAGTGCGCCTAGGTCCTTGATGGCAAACTCATCATGCAGCTGGAGAGTAATCTGCTGAAGAAGGGTTGCGGAGGAGGCCGTCAGGATGATGTCGTCTACGTAGAGGAGCAAATATGCAGTCGTGTCGCCGCGGTGATACACAAACAACGATGCATCCGAGCGAGTGACTCTGAAGCCCAGTGTCTAAAGAAACCCGACGATATGCTGGTACCAGGCGCGAGGTGCTTGCTTGAGCCCGTAGAAGGACCGGGACAACAAACACACATGCCCAGGAAGAGATGCGTCGATGAAACCGGTCGGCTAATCAAAGTAAACCTGCTCCTAAAGATGGCCGTGAAGGAAGGCGTTGGAGACATCCATCTGATGAACCGGACAACCTCGGGAAACTGCCAGCTGGAGAACTATGCGGATCGTGCCCGGTTTGACAACCGGGGCAAACGTCTCGGTGAAGTCAACTCCAGCGCGCTGCCGAAAACCACGGACCACCCAGCGAGCCTTGTAGCGCTCAAGTGTACCATCTGAGCAGGTCTTATGGCGAAAGACCCACTTGCCGCTGATGACATTGGCGCGAGAAGGCCGAGGAACCAGTGTCCAGGTACGGTTCCGCTGAAGAGCGTCGAACTCTTCCTGCATCGCAGCAAGCCAGTGAGGATCATGGAGGGCTGCGCGAGCGGACGCAGGGATCGGCGACGGTGCAGTGGTGAAGGCGGCGAGAAGATACTCATCGCTGGAGTATCGTAGACTTGGGTGATGAATGCCGGTGCGAGCACGAGTGACGGGGCAAGATGGTAACTCGGTGACTGGCGAGGCGGCCAGTGAAGGAGCGGCGCCCGAGGCCGCCGAAGGACCCGTGCCCGAGGCCACCGAAGCGCCCGTGCCCGAGGCGGCCGAAGCGCCTGAGGCGAAGGGGGCGGGCGAGGTGGGGAGGCCGCCCGAGGCAGTGGGGCCGGCCGAGACAGCCGGTGACGGGGCGGCGCCCGAGGTGGCCGGTGAAGATACCGGAGACGGGGCGGCCGACGAAGATGCCGACGGAGAGGCCGGTGACGCAGCAGCTGTCAACGAGGTGGGCGATGCTGAGGCCCCTGATGGAGTCAGCGAGGGCGTCATGGGGGCGCGAGTCGCAGCTCGTTCCATGGCGGGAGGACCGCCGAAGCCTGGAGGCGGTCCAAGAATCGAGCGGGGCCGTCCACCTGGCGGGGTCGCTGGAGGGCCGCCGGTGGCCGGCAGCGATGTGGCAACGGGAGGTACCTGCTGAAATGGAAACACCTTCTCATCAAAGTAAATGTGCCAGGAGGTGAATACACGATGTGAGACATGATCGTAGTAGCGGTATCCTTTGGTGTTAGGTGGGTAGCCGAGGAAGATGCAAGCGATAGAGCGAGGTGCAAGCTTGTGAGGTGCAGTGGCGGTGAGGCTAGGATAGCAGAGACATCCAAAATGCGAAGGCCATCATAAGATGGGGGCGCACCAAAGAGGAGATAGTGAGGGGCATAGTTCCAGCATGGGCGACACGGACGGATGTTGATGAGGAGTGTGGTGGTGGTGAGAGCGTCCGGCCAAAACCGGGGAGGCACATTAGAGTGAAAGAGTAACGTGGGGACGCAGTCATTAAGAGTGCGAAGGATACGCTCGGCACGACCATTTTGTTATGACGTGTAGGGGCAAGTGAGGCGAAAGATAGTGCCGTGGGAGGCTAGAAGGTTACGAACAGTCGCGTTGTCAAACTCTTTTCCATTGTCAATTTGTAAAGCAAGGATAGGACGACCGAACTGTGTGGTGACATAGGAATAAAAAGCGGTGAGTGTGGCAAGAGTGTCGGACTTGCGACGAAGAGGAAATGTCCACACATAATGAGAGAAATCATCTAAGATCACCAAATAGTATAGGTAGCCTGTGTTGCTTGCAACTGGGGATGTCCAAACATCACTATGCAATAACTGAAATGGAAAAGTGGAAATAGTGGTGGATGTGCTAAAGGGAAGACGAACATGCTTGCCAAGACGACAAGCCTCACAAGTATGGTCATCAATCTTATTGCATGAGAATGAAAAACTCTGGAGTATTTGACGCAAAGTGGTGGGGTTTGGGTGTCCCAAACGAGCATGCCAAAGGTCAACACTTGCGGCAAGGGCGAATGGGGTGGTGGAGGCGGTGGCATAGGAGTGCACCGGATAGAGCTCGTCAGGACTATCGCAACGATCAAGGACCATCCGAGTAAGGGCGTCCTTCACAGAAAAACCGACATCATCAAATTCAACGGTAATGGGATTCTCATGGGCAAGACGACGAACAGATACAAGGTTCATAACTAAATCAGGAGACACAAGAACGTCAGACAAAGTGATAGATGTATATGTGGAAGGAAACGAAGTATGACCAACATGTGTGATAGGTAAAGAGGAATGGTTGCCAACGGTGATGCAAGTAGGAGTATGAACCAGAGCGGAGGAGGTTAGAGTACCGGGATGAGATGTCATGTGGGTGGTGGTGACCGAGTCCATGTACCAAGCGCCACCGGTACCAAGCGCAGCCGGTGATGGGGCCGAGTGTAGCGAGGCCAAGGAAGTAGTGTCCCATGGCGGTGAGAAGGCAGCGAGGCAAAGCCGCCGTATGGCTGAACCGGGGCGGGCGGAGCATGGCCGCCGGCCATCGGCGTGGCGAGCAGAGCCGCGGAGCCGGCACTGGCCGGCTGCTGCGGCACAGCGAAATAGGCTAGATGGCCCGCCGGAAAACCTGTGGCGTGGTGAAGGGATCCGGCACGCCCGCGTACATGTAGCCGAATAGAGACGACGCGGCAGAAGACATCGCAGCGACGGCTTCACGGGCTGCGGCGGCAGTGGGGATGGGCAGCGGTGGCGGCGGCTATAGCAGCGGAAGGCAGGGGACAGATGGTGTAGCTGGAGTGACAAGCGCGCGCAACCACGCTCGACACATATAAGCTAGCAAGCACCCAGCACTACAACTGAACCCCCCTATAGCAATGCATTTTTCCGTATCTAGAAGTCCATATATCCGTTGTTAGTGTCTTTACCAACGGTTTAGGATGCGTTGCCTTATCTGGTGTTGCTAGCGCATAATGCAACGCTTATATTATCGTTGGTAAAAAGGACTGTTGCAAGAATACAACACATAAAATAGACTCGTGCAACACTTCTATGCGTTGGTGATTATTGTATAGGGAACAAAATCCCAGAGCTTGGCAATGGAGGATTTGCAACGCTTCAAGTGTTGGTTCATTTATAATGTCAATAATATTATTTTTTATACATATTGCCAGGAATTAAATTAGTGTCTCACATAATGGTGATAACTATGAATTTCCAGTAAAGAAAAACAAGAGAATATACTCGCGGGAGGAAGAATCATATATTAGATAAAATTGTTGGATTATACTAGGGGATATTACACAAGGGAAATCATCCAAATGGATATAAAATTTAAATGTTTTCTTGACTTAAATTGAAAGCATCCATCAATATCCCTACAACTTAACTAAAACACAATCGACGAACATCATCCAACAGGAACATGATCCCTACAGCTTAACTAAAACTGAAACCATCCGTCTTCATCATCGTGACCAGGAACATCAACATCGTTGTAGTATACTTGCCACACACACCCATAGAATCGTCCATTTATCTTTTGAATCTACAAACAAACAAAAATGAACTGTTAACACACAATGCATTGACATGATGCAAGTACTGATAGAGGTAGGATATTAGTCACTTACAAGTTACAACGGTTGACATGAACAACCAAATCTGCATTACCAAGAGTTGCAGTTTTTGTGACTCTGTACCCAATCTTCAGTTTTCACAAGTGCCATCTCGACATGCACTACCCAGAATTCATTATTAATTTCAGCACCATCAAGTTCAAATTTAGGATCACAACTTACAACTGTAGCAAGAGCTACGTTTCTGTTATGATTTTTTAGGCTCGTTAAAAATACTTTCTTTCTTGCCTATTAGAGAAAATAAAAGTTACCATGGGCAAAATCATGTCAAGCAAAATAATTAATAGAAACATGACATATAACACAAAATGTTGAGAGGCCAAGACATGTCGTGTTTGCATCTTTTCCTCTACTTTATGGTTATGAATACATTCTTCTACATGTTAATCTCATGATGTGCAACATCTATGAAATTCTTGAAGTCTTTCACTACAAACAAAGTAGTTTTGGTGATGAATGCTTAAAATAATTAAACTTCATATGATACCTTCAATATAGAACACAAAGATAGACATTTTTATTCGAGTAGCAGTATGGTATGATAAACTGCAGAATTCTGAGGCACCTACTGGAAGATAGAGAAGCAGTGTGTTAAACCATTAATCAAGTAACAAAATATTACTATATCAATACCTAGGACATATTAAGCCAAAAGATAAATTAAATTTACCAAATTAGTACAAATAAAACATATTAGACAATAAAAAGAAGCTTTGAAGCATAAGATCCATCATAAATGAGGTACTCCCAGTACCGACCCAATGATTTTGCATGCACTGCAGCGATGACAGCAGGGCGGATCAAGCATTAGTTCATATTTACCACCAACTCCTAATAAAATAGCTAGTATATATCCAGATCAAACTCTAACTAGCACATCTGAGCAGATAAATCAAAGGCAGTGACACTATTAAGAAAAGGAGAAGACACGGCAGAGAAAACAAGACAGTAGTATGTTTGAACAAATAATTAGGATGTCTTGTTTGTAGACTACAAATACAAATCAGATAGAGATATGGTGGTATATTTAACTGGAAGTTGCAGGCATCCAAAAAATAATATTTAATATGGTCTAATAATTGAAGGACACTACAGATGAACTTGTGCCTATTAAAGTGATATTGAAATAATTGACATTATTTTTCTTTTTCTTTTTGCAATCCATCAGTACATGACCTCATGATGAATCAGAAACATGGAAGTATTTATAAAGTGGCCATAGGCTACAAATTTACTTCTCTTTTCCCCATGGTGTGTATTTTTCGTTGTAAATAAAAAACACATCAAGAGAATAAAGGAGTGACACTACGGATGTAGGCAAGCATAGTATAAAGAGGAAGGACGAACCACAAAAAGAAGTGTCTAGAATTTGGTAAACCAGCAGACAGAACCGTGTAGGTATATGTTGCTAATAATAGAAGAAGGGGACATCAATCAAATTCCAAAAGCCAAGTGAATAAATGGAAAACACCCATGGTTTTGTATTCCTGGAACACAATCTAGTTCAGTTATCTTTAAAAAATACAGAAGACGGATAGGTTGTAATAGGTGTGGAATTTTATCTAACATGTCACTTGACTAAATTTTTATAAGATTTGTTTCCCTTCTACAGTATTTAGGGGTTACGCAGTAAACAATTTCTATTCATAAATCATAAGTAAATCGCAAGATCTGCTTGCATAAAAAAATTGATATGACATTCAGCTCACATAAACTTATTTTTAAATGGCAAGCATAGCTCATGGTAGATGTACTCAATCATATTTTTCAGAGTTTTGTGACAAGCAACAGTGATTGATCACCAGATTACCTTCCTTTCGATCTTGAACTCCAACTGTAGTGGGGAGAAAGCCTTATGCAGCTGAGTGCTAATGTCACCAGATGTTGATGGATGATAATGCGGAGAACTGTGGATCAGAAGCCCTCAGATCCAACAAGTACTCAGCTTTGCCATGCTCTGCACCGATGTCCTTCTCCCACAGCGTCGCGGCAGCCTAGTCGACCAAGCTGCGTAAACCTGTCAAGCTAATCCTCAGTTTGTAGTAGCAGAGAGCATACAGATCTAAATGGTCATTTAAGCGAATGAAATATATAAAAAAGTTACCAAACTGTGCCTCAAATAAAAGAGTGGGAAAGTTTTGGGGTCATGTCCATTGCAACATATTTAGTGCTTGAGTGCGATTGCATTTCTCTACACCGAGTGGAGGTAATTATTACTTAGTAGAGAAATTTGATTTTTAACTCGCTCTGAAGTCTCGAAAAGAAATATGACCATATGATGGAGTGACTGATCAGGCCTACAACATAAGCAAGTGGCACCATAAGCAGAAAGTGGAACTTTGAATTGTCATCATCAACCACGGGACTAACACAAGTAGCCTTATTATACAATCAGTCAACCACATAATCAAGCAACCAACGATTGCACAATCAAATTTCACTTCCATGGCCTCGTGACAGGGTCCTATAAGCCATAATTGAAATCAATTGAATCACAACAAGAGGCTTCAGCTAGAAGCTCCCCTCCGCACAAACCATATATAATTGAACTTGTCTGTCAAGACTGGCAAGTCATAACTAGCAATTGCCAACAATACTGAAGTCAAGCAGAGCAAGATGGGGAAAATAAAATTGGGAGAAGAGAAGCGGTCCGGCTCACCATGGCAGCGCGATCGCGAGGGTGGTTGTAGCGGTAACTCTGCCCGTAGCTGCAGGACCTCGTGCGGAGGTAGTAGACGTAGTTGGTCGCAGGGAAGCGGTGACGAGGGGCGGCACGCCGGGAAGCAGGGTCGCAGGGGAGCGGTGACGAGGGACGGCGCGCCGGGAAGCAGGGTCGCAGGGGAGCATTGACTAGGGACGGAGCACCGGGATGGAGTATCGCAGGAGGAGTGGTGAGGGGCGGCCTTCCTCGGCGGAGGATCACAGGGAAGTGGTGAGGGGCGGCGCTCCGGGATGCAGGTAGGTCGAGGGGCGGCGGCCGGCGTGGGAGCCTATAGGATCGAGAGGAATAGGGAGGCTGGGAAAGGTAATGACCTAGATTAGTCGTGAAACCAACTTGGGCCAGGCTAGGCAAGAGGCTGGGTTAGTACGTTGGGCTCTTTATTGGAGTTCATCTACAACGCATATGCTACAATGCTTATTATCCGTATCTATTGTGAATTTTTGCAACATACAATCAAAACGTTGTAGAATATATGTTGCTTTATAGGGAGTTTCCTTGTAGTGCAGGCACACAGCTGGATGGAATTGCCTAGTGATCGGGATGACTAGCAAGCACCCACGCACACAACTGGATATTTGGCTAGCGATCTGGATGACCAGCTAGCTAGCGATCAGGCTCGCTAGGGAGGATTGGTGGCGTTGACGAGCGAAAGAAGCAACAACTGTGCGGGAGGTAGGGTACCAATGGCGGCAAGGACCTGCGGCCGCGGCACGAGGAGGGTGGCGCGTCGGCGGCAAGGACCTGCGGCGGCAGCGGGGGCGGCGGCAAAGAGAGGAAGCGGCGGGGGCGGCGGCGTGATGGAGGCGCGGCGGCGGCGGTGGCTAGGTCTAGGAATGACTTGCGATAGATACCATGTAGAAGGGAAAGAATAGGCTGTGCAACACAATTCATTGATTGGTGCATCAGGCACGTATATATGAGTACAGAGGGGGGCCACAACCTCAACTATACAGAGGAACTAGGAGGTGGGCCCAAGACACAATATACACGTACACAATATATTCAACAGTTTCATTTATTATGACTCGCTTCATCATTGTCATATTGCCTTGCATGATCATGTAGTTGACATCGTATTTGTGGCAAAGCCACCATGCATAATTTTTCATTCATGTCACTCTTGATTCATTGCCCATCCCGGTACACCGCCGGAGGCATTCATATAGAGTCATATTTTGTTCTAGTATCGAGTTGTAATTATTGAGTTGTAAATAAATAGAAGTGTGATGATCATCATTAATAGACTGTTGTCCCAAATAAAAAAAGAGAAAGGCTAAATAAAAAAGAAAAAAAAGGAAGGCCCAAAAAAAGAAATAAAAGGGACAATACTACTATCCTTTTTTCCACACTTGTGCTTCAAAGTAGCACCATGATCTTTATGATAGAGAGTCTCTTGTTTTGTCACTTTCATATACTAGTGGGAATTTTTCATTATAGAACTTGGCATGTACATTCCAACAATGGGCTTCCTCAAATGCCCTAGGTCTTCGTGAGCAAGCAAGTTGGATGCACACCCACTTAGTTTCTTTTGTTGAGCTTTCATACATTTATAGCTCTAGTGCATCCGTTGCATGGCAATCCCTACTCCTTGCATTGACATCAATTGATGGGCATCTCCCTAGCCCGTTGATTAGCTGCGTCAATGTGATACTTTCTCCTTTTTGTCTTCTCCACACAACCCCCATACTCTATTACACCCATAGTGCTATGTCCATGGCTCCCGCTCATGTATTGCGTGAAAGTTGAAAAAAGTTTGAGACTACTAAAGTATGAAACAATTGCTTGGCTTATCATCGGGGTTGTGCATGATGAGAGCATTTTTGTGTGACGAAAATGAAGCATAGCCAAACTATATGATTTTTTAGGGATAAGCTTTCTTTGGCCATGTTATTTTGAGAAGACATAATTGCTTAGTTAGTATGCTTGAAGTATTATTATTTTTATGTCAATATTAAACTTTTGTCTTGAATCTTTCGGATCTGAACATTCATGCCACACTTAAGAAATTTACACTGAGAATTATGTTAGGTAGCATTCCACATCAAAAATTCTGTTTTTATCATTTACCTACTCGAGGACGAGCATGAATTAAGCTTGGGGATGCTTGATACGTCTGTAATGTATCTATAATTTTTTATTGTTCCATGCTATTATATTATCTCTTTTGGATGTTTAATGGGCTTTATTATACAATTTTATATTATTTTTGGGACTAACCTACTAACCAAAGGCCCAGTGCAATTTGTTGTTTTTTTTCCTATTTTAGTGTGTGCAGAGAAGGAATATAAAAAGGAATCCAAACGGAATGAAACCTTCGGTAGAGTTATTTTCGAAATAATGCAATCCACGATACTTGTAGTGGAAGTCAAGCAAGAAACAAGGCGGGCACGAGGCAGGGAGGCGCGCCCCCCACCCTCATGGGCCCCTCGTGGCTCAACCGACCTACTTCTTTCGCCTATATATATACTCATGTACCCTGAAAACATCCGAGAGCACCACGAAACCCTATTTCCACTTCCGCAACCTTCTGTACCCATGAGATACAATCTTGGGGCCTTTTCCGGTGTTCCACCGGAGGGGAAATCGATCATGGAGGGCTTCTACATCAACACCATAGCCTCTCCGATGATGTGTGAGTAGTTTACCACAAACCTTCGGGTCCATAGTTATTAGCTAGATGGCTTTTTCTCTCTCTTTGGATCTTAATACAAAGTTCTCCTCAATTCTCTTGGAGATCTATTCGATGTAATTCTTTTTGCGGTGTGTTTGTCGAGTTCTGATGAATTGTGGGTTTATGATAAAGATTATTGTCGGATCACGGGTTCCGGCAGACCCTTAAGGTTCGAACTCTGGGGTGCGCGCGGAGATCATGCCCTCTACCTATCCGTCTCGCAAAGAACTAACTACGAAAAGAACAACACAAGAGACACAGGGTTTATACTAGTTCGGGCCACCATTGTGGTGTAATACCCTACTCTAGTTTCTGGTGGGTGGATTGCCTCTTGGGCTGATGAGGAAGAACAGTACAAGAGAGAACGACCTCGTGAGGGTCTGTTCTTAGCTAGGGGATGAACTGTTGGGGGAGTTCGATCGCCCTTCTTGCTCTCTGGGTGTGTTGCTATGTTCTAGCTGGTTTCTCGATGCCCTAGATACTGAATGAGATGCCTCTACCCTGGGGGTGGCTAGTCCTATTTATAGGCAAAGGCCTAGGGCCTCTTCCCAAATATTGAGCGGGAAGGGCGCCAACAATTGGCCAATTCGAAGGGGAACATCTGGTACACTTATCCTGACTAAAGTTGGTCTTCGCCTGCCAAAGGCCCCGTGGTGACGCCGTCCTGGGCTCCATGGTGACCTTCTTCCCGCCGTTGGACCGGTCTTGGTCTTGTTGCACCGAAATGGGTGCCTTTGCTTGATCCTCCCGCCTGCGCTTGCCCCCTTTGCACCAAAGAGGAAAGGGAGACGCTGCGCGGGCTGGCGCCCGCCTGGCACCTTTGGTCGTCATGGCTTGCGTCATGGGCACCTCGTGAGGTACCCCGCCTTGATCTCTCCGCCTCCTCGCGAGCCAGCCTGAGGAGGCCGTGCTTGAGGAAGCGCCATGTTGTCCGTCTCGCGGGGCTTGGCCCCTCACGAGGGTCTTGAGCCTTGTGTTGATGAAGATGGGCCACGCTGGGCCCCCATTCGAGCCACGCCGCAGGCCGAAGGCAGGCAAGTCTTGGGACCCTGTTCCCAGAATGCCGACAGTAGCCCTCGGGCCCCAGGCGCGCATGGACTTGGCCGTGTCGAGAGGCGAAAGGGCAAGGGCGAAGCGCCGCGGGCCCTAACAGCCTGTGGCCTTGGGCGCCGCGTGGCGGTTTGATTGGACGTGGGCGGCACTATTCACCCACGCTCCCTTATTTTGCGCCGCGCTAGGTTGCCCCACAGTTGTACACAGCCACCCCTTTCTCCTGTTGCTTGACCGTCTCCTGCTCTTCCTCCCTCCGAACTCTGACCCTTGCTTCCAATCCCATCTCACATCTCCTCTCTTTCGCCCGCCGCCATGGCTCCAAAGAAAGGGAAGGGGAAGAAGCCTGTGGCTCCATCTCGCCCGCTGCCGCCGGTGGCGCCTGCTGTCGGCCGCTCAATCATACTCAACCTGGAATGCCTGGGCAAGCTCAGCCCGGCTCTGGCCACCACCTTCAACGAGTGTGGGAGGACGACGGCTTGGCCTACGTATCACCTCCCCACCGATAGGATAATCATCGAGGTCCATTACTTCGTCGATGCCTTGTGGGCGGGTTTGGTGCCTCCCTTCTCCGATTTATTCAACGCCATCCTCAATCATTATCAGATCCACATGATGCATCTGGGTCCTGAGTCCATTGCCCTCCTTTCAGTCTTCGCTTTTGTTTGTGAGGCGATGGTAGGCATCCCTCCTTCTGTTGCCTTGCTGCGCCACTTCTTCTCCTTGCATCTTGCCGACCACACGCAATGCTCGGCATGCGTGAGCTTTGTAGCTTCGCCCGAGACCGCAGCCTCTGGTATCGACTTCAACCTCCCTCTGCCTTCAGCCGGGTTCCGCGAGCGGTGGTTGTACGTTGATGTCGGGGTGCCCAGCCCCCGGCTCGTGAAGCCAACATCGCCTGCTGTGCCCAACTCGGGCTGGGGTCAGGAGACGCTCGTGAGCCCCCGGCTCGCCTTCGTCTGGCACCGCTTTATGTCCTTGAAAAAGCTTGGCGTAACGGCGCCCAAGGTGGTGAAGGAGTTCCTATTGCGCCGCATTGCCCCTCTCCAGCGCCATTCTTGTCGAATGTGGGCCTTCAGCAGTTGTGGCGACCGCATGAGGCTTCAGGAAGAAGACTTGATGCCCGAGGCGCTGAGGAAGGTGCTCTTGGTCCTGACAGGCGATCCCAACCCTGGCGGCATCCGGCAGGGTGGAGCTCTGATGTACCTCTGCCAGAACAGGGATGGCTTTGTGAGGCAGATGCCCCCCTTCGATGAGTGGGGGTTGCGCCTTGCTGGCTTCCGAGGGCCTCGCGAGAACCCTGTGGCGGTGATTACCCTTCCGGTCGGCCCAGGCGAATCCTCCTCGAGTGATGGTGCAGGGAGGCGGGAGACAGCGGGGGCCGAGAGGGCCGCTGATGATGTGACCGCATCTGGCGATACTCTTGATGAGGCAGCTCATGAGGCCCTTACTGCTGAGGCTGCGGGTGAGGCGCTGCCGCTTTCGACACTTGAGGCCGAGGCTCCTGAGCCCCCGGCCGTGATCTTTGGCGAGGCAACTACCCGTGCGCATCAGGCATGTGTCCTCGACGCAAGTGGCCTTGGTGCTCCGTCCTCTTGGCAGGCTGATTCCTGTGCATCTCTCCTAGGCCGTTTCCGTGTGGACTTTGAGGCCCTCCGGAGAAAAAGGGAGGCCCTGGGCGACGACTTCCCTTGCCGCTTGCTGAAGCGCCGGAAGTACTTTGCTGTCGATGAGTAAGTCTTCTCCTTTTCTGTTCCCTATCCCGCTTGCCGCATCCGCTGATCCTTGCTCTGCAGGCCTCTCCCTACTGAGCTCGATGAAGCCGCCGAGTCGGCACCTTCCTTGATTTCGTCTCCTCCGCCGCTCCTGAGTGCCCCAAGCAGCACTGCCCTTATGGTTTGGGCAGGCGACGGCGCGGACCGCCGCGTAGTGCACGGCGATTCTCCTGTTCCCGCGATCTCCTTCCGCGGGCCTTCCCTCGGCGTACGTAGCTTGCTATGGGCTTCCCTTCTGGTCGCAGGCTGCGACTGGCAGAGGCTCCCCTCGGCCCCTCCTCCTGAGGGCAGGCCGGACTCAGGCCGGGCTTCTGATGCGGCGCGGCCAGCCGTTGTGCGGGCGCCAGCCCCCAGCCCCCTGCCCGGGGCTGGAGTGATGGTCCAAGGTCCTCGACGCCTGCTTGGGGTGGATGATGGTGTGGCAGACGTGCTTGAGTGTGCTCGGGAGCGCCGTGCCCGTCACCACGAATTCTTCCGAAGGGCGAGTGGCGCCGTAGACCTGCTTGGGCAGGAGCTCGCTGAGGAAGGCACGCGCCTGGAAGCCGAGGGCCTGCGCCTGGCCGCAGAGCGGCGCGAGCTGGAGGCCGCCGCTGCCCTCGCGCGTCGTCAGCGCGACCTTGATGACGAAGAAGCGAAGGCGTCGCTGGGAGCTTCTCTGGCGGCTCGGTCTCAGGCCATTGAGGAGGCCCGAGGAGCAGACCGACGGCGAGGAGCAGCAGAAGAACGGACACGGGAGCTCTTGGCCCGGTGTCGCTCGCTGGAGGAGCAAGCGGAGCTGCGCGAGGCAGCCCTTGCATCGATGGAGGTGGCTTCTGGCGACCCGGCTGAGCTTCGGAAGCGCGAGGAAGCGTTGGTGCTGGAGGCCGCCGAACGCGCTCGCGAGCACGAGCAGCTGGAGACGAGGGAGCGCCTGGTGACACAGGCGGAAGATGATGTCGCCGCGCGGGAAACGCGTGTCCTGGAGGAGGTTTGCCGTCGGGTGGCAAAAGCGCGCCAAGGCCTCGAGCATGAGTTCGAGGAGAAGCTGGGGATGATCTGAGTCGAAGCTGAGGGTAGAACCGCCGCCTTGAGGGCCCAACAGGATGAGGCGACGCGACGAGCCGACATCGCCCGGGTCGCTCTTGAGGCAGCACACAAGGAGCTGGCCACCTCCCAGGCCGAGGTGCTCCGCCTTCGCCAACGTGTGGAAGAGGCTGTGGCCGTCGAGCGTCAGAATGCCGACGAGATACGCCAGCGGCAAGTCCTGGAGCACGTGCACGGCCCCATGCTCACCACGCTCAGGGAGAGGGATAACATTGCCCTGGGCAACATCTGTGAGGCTGCCGTTGGAGAGCCACACACGATCAACTACACCGGCAACCTACAGTTCTTCACCACCATGGTGACACGGCTGGAGGCACGGTCAGTCAGGGCCGATAGGTTGGTGGAGGAGAGGAGCCGCACCCTGCTCGGGCACGCCTTTTCTCGCGTCTTCAGCCATCTTCGGAACATGGATCCCCACTTCGACTTCGACGCCGCCATCGCCCCAGTCCCCCAGGCCGTTCGAGGTGACCTGGCTGAATGGGTGGAGAACAACGTAGATGCTCTCGTCCGGGCATTCACTTCGGATGATGACGACGCGATCGTGGCTGCCGACGAAGGTGGCGTGGTGGATGATCCCAACGCCGTTGATGGTGGCGCAGACCACGAAGGCGAATCCAGCGACGCCAGTGATAGCTCGAGAGGCGCCCCCGAGGATGCATTGGGGGATTTGTCAGATTGACCATGTACTATCCTCGTCTTTTTACCCTGCATAAATAGAACTCAGGCGTTTGGCCCGACGGTTGTGAGAGCATTTTGGGAGGGGAAGCCCCTCATGTATGAACTCGTATCTAATATATCTGCAGTAATTAAATCATACGTGTGTCCAACGGTAGGCTGGTTCACCCTTGTTCCTTCTTGGCTCCAAAGCCGCCTGCTGGATGGCGCCACGCCTCGGGTGCTTTCCAGTTGAAACCTCGGGAGGCGGGGTCGTTGCTGACAGGAAACCCCACAGGCGTGGGCCGTATTCGCAGGCTCCGAGCCTTTTCTCGTGCAAGACGTCTTCACAGGCGTTCGCCCTCTTCACAGGCTCCGGGCCTTTTCTTGAGCGAGACGTCTTCACAGGCGTTCGCCTTCTTCACAGGCTCAGGGCAATTTTCTCGAGCGAGACGTCTTCACAGGCGTTCGCCTTCTTCACAGGCTCAGGGCCTTTTTCTTGAGCGAGACGTCTTCACACGCATTTGCCTTCTTCACAGGCTCCGGGCCTTTTTCCGAGCGAGACGTCTTCACAGGCATTTGCCTTCTTCATAGGCTCCGGGCCTTTTTCCGAGCGGGACGGCTTCACAGGCGTTTGCCTTCTTCACAGGCTCCGGGCCTTCTCCCGAGCGGGACGGCTTCACAGGCATTTGCCTTCTTCACGGGCTCAGGGCCTTCTACCGAGCGGGACATCTTCACAGGCGTTTGCCTTCTTCACAGGCTCCGGGCCTTTCATGAGAAAACGATCTCCGCAAGCAGCAAAGGTCACCTTGCGAGGGAGCGACAGCGGCAGTCTGGGCCGTGCTCAAGCTAGGCCTGGCCCGGCTCGCGAGGGGCTCGCGAGGGGAGGCAGCTGTGGTGAGGTGTGACCAGAATGCGGGAAACGGTTCAAACAAGACCAAGCACCCCTTCCCCGAACGCACGCAAAGCTCAAATTCGAATTCAACTTAAATCCAGCGGGGGAAAAAGGTTACAACCAAAGGAAGAAGGCAATGAAAGCAAACAAAAAGGCCGCGTCCGGCACCTAATCTAGTCTTCGACGTCTTCTCACCAGCACGGAGCTAAGTGTTGTCCACTGGGCGTGGGAGGGAGCCCCGGGGCCTGAGGCCAGCACCCCTGAGACTCCGGGGCGTGTACAGCCCCACTCATTATTACGTGAGAGTGTCACGGGGCGGCGAGCTTCACAGGCACTGGGCCTTCTTCACAGGAACCGCCCTTGCTTCATATCGCCAGACGAGGGGCCCGCCTTGCGCCACACTCTAGTGCCACCAACGACGACCGGAAACCAGGACGCCGCCGGTGGGGTAGAGCGGTCGCCAGCGATTCCCCCGACGACCACGGGTCCTCCGCCAGGGGCAGGCCCTCAGGCGCCTCCCCAGCGGAGGGCCTACCTTCTAAGAACGCCTTGCTCCGAACGCCGCGGTGGTGATGTAGGATCCCTACCCCTTTCCTGCAGCCCCCTGCGTCCTTCTCCCGAGGGGTAGGACGCCGCGGGAGCGGGGCACCTGCTTGTTGCGGCGACCTGCATCTCCTATGACCCATGATTAGCGTATGCCTCCTCTTGAGGAATTAACGGTACCCAATAGTCGTTGCCTCCAGTGTGACCGACGGAGCCGTCCTGGGGTTCCTGGAAGGGCTCGGCCTCTGGCGTCTCGTCCCCCCAGCTGGGGCTGAAGAGTGAGCCCTGTTCGCCCTCGTGAGCGTGCCCTTGGTCCATCATGTGGGGCATGTATTCCTCTGGCGCCGCCACCCTGAGTGCCGTGTTGTAGTGCTACTTGCGCCAGGCGGCGTTGGTCGCCGTGCCCACCGTGGGGTGGTAGCGCGGTTGCCCGCACGCGCCGTGGGCCGCGCCGAGCCCTTCTCCTTCTCGCGCCGGGGCAAGTCCTGGAGCACGTGCACGGCCCCATGCTCACCACGCTCAGGGAGAGGGCTAACATTGCCCTGGGCAACATCTGTGAGGCTGCCATTGGCGAGCCACACACGATCAACTACACCGGCAACCTACAGTTCTTCACCACCGTGGTGACACAGCTGGAGGCACAGTCGGTCAGGGCCGATAGGTTGGTGGAGGAGAGGAGCCGCGCCCTGCTCGGGCACGCCTTTTCCCGCGTCTTCAGCCATCTTCGGAACATGGATCCCCACTTCGACTTCGACGCCGCCATCGCCCCAGTCCCCCAGGCCATTCGAGGTGACCTGGCTGAATGGGTGGAGAACAACGTAGATGCTCTCGTCCGGGCATTCACTTCGGATGATGACGACGCGATCGTGGCTGCCGACGAAGGTGGCGTGGTGGATGACCCCAACGCCGTTGATGGTGGCGCAGACCACGAAGGCGAATCCAGCGACGCCAGTGATAGCTCGAGAGGCGCCCCCGAGGATGCATTGGGGGATTTGTCAGATTGACCATGTACTATCCTCGTCTTTTTACCCTGCATAAATAGAACTCAGGCGTTTGGCCCGACGGTTGTGAGAGCATTTTGGGAGGGGAAGCCCCTCATGTATGAACTCGTATCTAATATATCTGCAGTAATTAAATCATACGTGTGTCCAACGGTAGGCTGGTTCACCCTTGTTCCTTCTTGGCTCCAAAGCCGCCTGCTGGATGGCGCCACGCCTCGGGTGCTTTCCAGTTGAAACCTCGGGAGGCGGGGTCGTTGCTGACAGGAAACCCCACAGGCGTGGGCCGTATTCGCAGGCTCCGGGCCTTTTCTCGTGCAAGACGTCTTCACAGGCGTTCGCCCTCTTCACAGGCTCCGGGCCTTTTCTTGAGCGAGACATCTTCACAGGCGTTCGCCTTCTTCACAGGCTCAGGGCCTTTTTCTCGAGCGAGACGTCTTCACAGGCGTTCGCCTTCTTCACAGGTTCAGACGAGGGCCCCGCCTTGCGCCACACTCTAGTGCCACCAACGACGACCGGGAACCAGGACGCCGCCGGTGGGGTAGACCGGTCGCCAGCGATTCCCCCGACGACCACGGGTCCTCCGCCAGGGGCAGGCCCTCAGGCGCCTCCCCAGCGGAGGGCCTACCTTCTAAGAACGCCTTGCTCCGAACGCCGCGGTGGTGATGTAGGATCCCTACCCCTTTCCTGCAGCCCCCTGCGTCCTTCTCCCGAGGGGTAGTTGGCCGCGGGAGCGGGGCACCTGCTTGTTGCGGCGACCTGCATCTCCTGTGACCCATGATTAGCGTATGCCTCCTCTTGAGGAATTAACGGTACCCGATAGTCGTTGCCTCCAGTGTGACCGACGGAGCCGTCCTGGGGTTCCTGGAAGGGCTCGGCCTCTGGCGTCTCATCCCCCCAGCTGGGGCTGAAGAGTGAGCCCTGTTCGCCCTCGTGAGCGTGCCCTTGGTCCATCATGTGGGGCATGTATTCCTCTGGCGCCGCCACCCCGAATGCCGTGTTGTAGTGCTACTTGCGCCACGCGGCGTTGGTCGCCGTGCCCACCGTGGGGTGGTAGCGCGGTTGCCCGCACGCGCCATGGGCCGCGCCGAGCCCTTCTCCTTCTCGCGCCGGGGGCGGGGTAGCGCCACCGCCAGTCTAGTGCCGACGGATTCGCTGGTGCCGGGGTAGTCTTGAGGCCCGCGGGGGCACGCGGGGCCTCCTCGTGCGTCGCCCTGAGCTGGAGGCGGAAGCCGAGTGCATAAGGGGTGAGCCCCCGAAGCGGCGAAGCCCAGGAGCTCGGCGACCCGCTCCAGCAGCACGTCGCAGCCACCCTCCAGTAGCCTGCACTGCAGCAGCTCCCGTGCTACTGTGAGCGCGGCCCTCGAGTTCGCCTGTTCCCGGTGGGTGTAGGGTGTCGTAGTTGCGGCGTGATTGGAGGCCCTCGCTGCCGACCGCGCCTGTCGCGGTGTGAGGGGCGCAGAAGCTTGCCCGCGTCGCCCGCGGCCCGCAGCGCCCTGCGGACCGCGAGCTGCCTGTGCCGCGGGGTCGCCCGGAGCGGGAGGCTCCGCGCAGATGGGCCATGCCGCCCATGGGCCTTGGTTGCCCGCTTGGTCGCCGGACATGGTGACAACGACGCAACGGGAGACGGAGCGATGGGAAGGCAGATTCCGGCGCACCCCTACCTAGCGCACCAAATGTCGGATCACGGGTTCCGGCAGACCCTTAAGGTTCGAACTCTGGGGTGCGCACGGAGATCGTGCCCTCTACCTCTCCGTCTCGCAAAGAACTAACTACGAAAAGAACAACACAAGAGACACATGGTTTATACTAGTTCGGGCCACCATTGTGGTGTAATACCCTACTCTAGTTTGTGGTGGGTGGATTGCCTCTTGGGCTGATGAGGAAGAACAGTACAAGAGAGAACGACCTCGTGAGGGTCTATTCTCAGCTAGGGGATGAACTGCTGGGGGAGTTCGATCGCCCTTCTTGCTCTCTGGGTGTGTTGCTATGTTCTAGCTGATTTCTCGATGCCCTAGATACTGAATGAGATGCCTCTACCCTGGGGGTGGCTAGTCCTATTTATAGGCAAAGGCCCTGGGCCTCTTCCCAAATATTGAGCGGGAAGGGCGCCAACAATTGGCCAATTCGAAGGGGAACATCTGGTACACTTATCCTGACTAAAGTTGGTCTTCGCCTGCCAAAGGCCCCGTGGTGACGCCGTCATGGGCTCCATGGTGACCTTCTTCCCGCCGTTGGACCGGTCTTGGTCTTGTTGCACCGAAATGGGTGCCTTTGCTTGATCCTCCCGCCTGCGCTTGCCCCCTTTGCACCAAAGAGGAAAGGGAGACGCTGCGCGGGTTGGCGCCCGCCTGGCACCTTTGGTCGTCATGGCTTGCGTCATGGGCACCACGTGAGGTACCCCGCTTTGATCTCTCCGCCTCCTCGCGAGCCAGCCTGAGGAGGCCGTGCTTGAGGAAGCGCCGTGTCGTCCGTCTCGCGGGGCTTGGCCCCTCACGAGGGTCTTGAGCCTTGTGTTGATGAAGATGGGCCATGCTGGGCCCCCTTTCGAGCCACGCCATAGGCCACAGGCAGGCAAGTCTGGGGACCCCCGTTCCCAGAACGCCGACGATTATCTATGAACAATATTTGGTTCTTCTCTGAATTCTTATATGTATGATTTGTTATCTTTGCAAGTCTCTTCGAATTATCAGTTTGGTTTGGCCTACTAGATTGATCTTTCTTGCCATGGGTGAAGTGCTTAGCTTTGGGTTCAATCTTGCGGTGTCCTTTCCCAGTGATAGCAGGGGCAGCAAGGCACGTATTGTACTGTTGCCATCAAGGACAAAAATATGGGTTTTATATAGTATTGCTTGAGTTTATCCCTCTACACCATGTCATCTTGCCTAATGCGTTACTCCGTCCTTATGAACTTAATACTCTAGATGCATGTTTGATAGCGGTCGATGTGTGGAGTAATTGTAGTAGATGCAGAATCATTTCGGTCTACTTGTCGCGGACGTGATGCCTATATACATGATCATGGCTAGATATTCTCATAACTATGCGCTTTTCTATCAATTGCTCCATAGTAATTTGTTCACCCACCGTAAATAATGCTATCTTGAGAGAAGCCACTAGTGAAACCCGTGGCCCCCGGGTCTATCTTCCATCATATTATTTTCCTATCAACTTACAATTTCTTTCATTATATATTTTGCAATCTTTACTTTCCAATCTATATCATAAAAATACCAAAAATATTTATCTTACTATCTCTATCAGATCTCACTTTTGCAAGTGGCCGTGAAGGGATTGACAACCCCTTTATCGCGTTGGTTGCAAGGTTCTTATTTTTTTGTGTAGGTACGAGGCCACTTGCGTGTAACCTCCTACTGGATTGATACCTTGGTTCTCAAAAACTAAGGGAAATACTTACGCTACTTTGTTGCATCACCCTTTCCTCTTCAAGATAAAACCAATGCATGCTCAAGAGGTAGCAGTACCTCCCCATCTCCCTACCCTTCTCCGTCTTTTGTCTCTCCTGTGTGTCTCTTCTTGACTCACACTTAGTTAAGGTACTATCGGATGTTGGGGTTACTTTTCATGACGCTATTGGTTCCCCTACTTCTATCCTTTCTTTGCTTCGGGCTAATGAGATCACGCAAGTTGCCATTGCTAAGGCCAAGGAGGCTGCGGCCTCTTGTGCTCCTGCCCCTGCGACGGACGTGCCTTTGGTGGAGAATTATGGTAGAGGCCAGGATCCTTCGGCTTCTGCTATACGGAGGCCCGTGAAACGTTCTAAATCCTGTGTGGCCCCGTGCAGGTCGAGCCTTCGCATTAAAAATCTTTCTGCAAAATGAGAGCCCTATTCTGGAATATTAGAGGTTTCGGCACTTGGGGGCATTAGGATCAAATTAGAGATATTGTTCGAGGTCAGAATGTAGACTTGATTGGGCTTGTTGAAACTTTCAAGAATCATTTTCTTCTAATGAGTTTTCTATGGTGGCGGGGGCCGATAGATTTGATTGGCACTGTTTACCTTCTTCTGGACACTCGGGTGGTATCCTTATTGGATCCAAGAGGGACCTTTTTTACTTTGTTGCCTCTGATCATGGTGTCTTTTGGGCGAGTTCTGTTTTATTTCATTGACAGCTTAACTCTCTTTGGGAAGTTTTGGTGGTCTACGGTCTTGTGGACCACTCTCTATCCCCCTGTTTCTTCATGAGATTTCGAATAAAATTGAGTCATGCTCTCTCCCAATGTTAATTGGGGGAGATTTTAACCTGCTCCGTTCTCCTAGTGACAAGAGCAGCAGTCACTTTTCTTGGCCTCTCGCGGATTCTTTCAATGGGTTCATTCGGGACTATGCTCTTCGTGAACTTCCTCAGGTTGGTGCTCGTTTCACCTGGACTAGCCATCAGAGCGACCCTATTAGGTCAGTCTTGGACCATGTTTTTGTCTTCTCTAGATGGAATTATCTATTCCCTCGTGCACTCTGAAAGAGAGGGCCATTATTGAATCCGATCATTCTCCCCTTATCATAGATGCGGGCCTGGACTCCCCTCTGTTGACATCTCGGTTCCAGTTCGATGCTTCTTGGTTGTTTGTTGAGGGCGTTTGCGATCTAATTTCCAATAAGATCTCCTCCTTACTTGCCCTAATAGGCGTTCCTTGAGGCCTATGGATGATTGGCACCATTTTTTGTATTCCCTTAGGAAATTCCTCCGTGGCTCGGCTCGGAACAGGGTTGCCGAGGCCCGTAGGCATAAGTCTGGTCTGCTCGACCAGATTTCGGCTTTACATGTGTTGGCTGATGGGTGTGGTTTGTCTGTGAACGAGTGGCAACTTAGGTACGATCTGGAGGAGGCCTTGGTGCAGCTGCATAGACAGGCCGAGATCTACTAGAGGCAAAGGGGATCCCTGAATTGGACACTTAAGGGAGACTCTCCCACTGCCTACTTCTTTGCTATCGCTAATGGTAGAAGGTGTCGTTGCATGATTGATAGTCTTGTTATTGATGGCACCGGAGTATCGGATCAAAACCTTATTCTTTCCCACGTGGTCGATTTCTTTTCCTCTCTTATTTCTCCTAAACCTGCCTCTGGCTTCTCGATTTCGCCTTCTACGTGGGACGCTTTGGGGAGGGTGTCCTGGGAGGGAAATGAGGCGCTCCTCGTGCCTTTCTCCGAGGAGGAGATTGTTCATATTATTCATTCTACTAAACCCAAGTCGGCTTCGGACCCTGATGGTTTTTCTATCCCCTTCTTTAAGAAGTTCTAGCCGTGTCTTTGATCCTTGGTTTACAATGTCATTCAGGGTTTCTGTTTGGGTACCGTGGACATTTCTAGTCTCTAACTATGTTGTTATTTCTCTTATTCCTAAGCTCAAAGGTGCTGACCTCATTTCTCAATTCAGACAGATCGCACTCATCAACAACTTTGCTAAATTTCTTGCCAAGGGTTTTGCTCTATGCCTCTCCCCCACTGCCCACAGGGTACTCAACCCCTTCCAGTCGACTTTTGTTAAAGGAAGATTTATCCTTAATGGTATCATGTGCCTCCACGAGACTTGTTCATGACTGATACGTCTCCAACGTATCTATAATTTTTGATTGCTCCATGCTATATTATCTACTGTTTTGGACAATATTGGGCTTTACTTTTATATTATTTTTGGGACTAACCTATTAACCCGAGGCCCAGCCCAGAATTGTTGTTTTTTTGCCTATTTCAGAGTTTCAAAGAAACCAAATATCAAACGGAGTCCAAACGGAATGAAACCTTCAGGAACGTGATTTTCTCACCGAATATGATCCAGGAGACTTGGATCCTACGTCAAGAAAGAAAGGAGGAGGGCACGAGGTATGGGGACGCGCCCTCCACCCTCGTGGGCCCCCTGTTGCTCCACCGACGTACTCCTTCCTCCTATATATACCTACGTATCCCCAAACGATCAGATACGGAGCCAAAAACCTAATTTCACCGCCGCAACCTTCTGTACCAACGAGATCCCATCTTGGGGCCTGTTCCGGAGCTCCGTCGGAGGGGGCATCCATCACGGAGGGCTTCTACATCATCACCATAGCCTCTCTGATGAAGTGTGAGTAGTTTACCTCAGACCTTCGGGTCCATAGCTAGTAGCTAGATGGCTTCCTATCTCTTTTTGGATCTCAATACAATGTTCTCCCCCTCTCTCGTGGAAATCTATTCGATGTAATCTTCTTTTTGCGGTGTGTTTGTAGAGACCGATGAACTGTGGGTTTATGATCAAGATTATCTATGAATAATATTTGAATCTTCTCTGAATTCTTTTATGTATGATTGGATTATATTTGCAAGTCTCTTCGAATTATCAGTTTGGTTTGGCCTACTAGATTGGTTTTTGTTGCAATGGGAGAAGTGCTTAGCTTTGGGTTCAATCTTGCGGTGTCCTTTCCCAGTGACAGTAGGGGCAGAAAGGCACGTATTGTGTTGTTTCCATCGAGGATAACAAGATGGGGTTTTTATCATATTGCATGAATTTATCCCTCTACATCATGTCATCTTGCTTAAGGCGTTACTCTGTTTTATTGAACATAATACTCTAGATGCATGCTGGACAGCGGTCGATGAGTGGAGTAATAGTAGTAGATGCAGGCAGGAGTCGGTCTAGTTGTCTCGGATGTGATGCCTATATACATGATCATACCTAGATACTCTCATAACTATGCTCATTTCTGTCAATTGCTCAACAGTAATTCGTTCACCCACCGTAAAATACTTATGCTCTTGAGAGAAGCCACTAGTGAAATCTACGGCCCTCGGGTCTATCTTCATCATATCAATCTTCCTACACTTTATTATTTCCTTTGAATTTTACGTTGCTTTTATTTTACTTTGCATCTTTATCACAAAAATACCAAAAATATTATCTATCATATCTATCAGATCTCACTCTCGTAAGTGACTATGAAGGGATTGACAACCCCTTATCACGTTGGTTCCGAGGAGTTATTTGCTTTGTGCAGGTACGAGCGACTCGCGCGTAGCCTCCTACTGGATTGATACCTTGGTTCTCAAAAACTGAGGGAAATACTTACGCTACTTTGCTGCATCATTCTTTCCACTTCAAGGAAATCCAACGCAGTGCTCAAGAGGTAGCAAGAAGAATTTTTGGCACCGTTGCCGAGGAAGTCTACGCAAAAGTCAACATACCAAGTACCCATCACAATCCCTAATCTCCCGCATTACATTATTTGCCATTTGCCTCTCATTTTCCTCTCCCCACTTCACCCTTGTCGTTTTATTCGCCCTCTCTTTTCCGTTTGCCGTTTTCTCGCTTGCTTTTTGTTTGCTCGTGTGCTGGATTGCTTGTTTATCACGATGGCTCAAGATAATACCAAATTGTGTGACTTTACCAATACCAACAATAATGATTTCCTTAGCACTCCGATTACTCCTCTTACCAACACTGAATCTTGTGAAATCAATACTGCTTTGTTGAATCTTGTTATGAAAATCAATTCGCCGACCTTCCTAGTGAAGATGCCGCTACTCATCTAAATAGCTTCATGGATTTGTGTGATATGCAAAAGAAAAAGGATGTTGATAATGATATTGTTAAATTTAAGCTATTTCTTTTTTCGCTTAGAGATCATGCTAAAGCTTGGTTTTCGTCTTTGCCTAAAAATAGTGTTGATTCTTGGAACAAGTGCAAAGATGCTTTTATCTCTAAGTATTTTCCTCCCGCTAAGATCATCTCTCTTAGAAACGATATTATGAATTTTAAGCAAATTGATCATGAACATGTTGCACAAGCTTGGGAGAGAATGAAATTAATGATACGCAATTGCCCTACTCATGGTTTGAATTTGTGGATGATTATACAAATTTTTTATGCCGGATTGAATTCTGCTTCTAGAAATCTTTTGGATTCGGCCGCGGGAGGTACTTTTATGGAAATCACTTTAGGAGAAGCTACTAAACTCCTAGATAATATTATGGTTAGTTATTCTCAATGGCACACTGAAAGATCTACTAATAAAAAAGTGCATGCGATAGAAGAAATTAATGTTATGAGTGGAAAGATGGATGAACTTATGAAATTATTTGCTACTAATAGTGTTTCTTCTGATCCTAATGATATGCCTTTGTCTACTTTGATTGAGAATAATAATGAATCTATGGATGTGAATTTTGTTGGTAGGAATAATTTTGGTAACAACGCGTATAGAGGGAACTTTAATCGTAGGCCTTATCCTATTAATCCTTCTAATAATTATGAAAATTCCTACAACAGCTCTTATGGAAATTTTAATAATATGCCCTCTGAATTTGAGACTAGTGTTAAAGAGTTTATGAATTCGCAAAAGAATTTCAATGCTTTGCTTGAAGAGAAATTGCTTAAAGTTGATGAATTGGCTAGGAATGTTGATAGAATTTCTCTTGATGTTGATTCTTTAAAGCTTAGATCTATTCCTCCTAAGTATGATATCAATGAGTCTCTCAAAGCCATGCGAATTTCCATTGATGAGTGCAAAGAAAGAACCGCTAGGATGCGTGCTACAAAAGATGCCTTTATTAAAGCGTACGTGTTCTTCCAATTTCTATGAAAATAAAGATGAAGATCTAAAAGTTATTGATGTGTCCCCAATTAAATGTTTGTTTTGCAATATGAATCTTGATAATGATGGGACTGAATATGATCCACCTTTACCTAGAAGGCATTCCAAAAATTTGGAATTTTTAGATCTTGATGCTAAAATTGATAAAAGTGAGATTGAAGAAAGCAAAACCCTAGATGTTGCTAAACCCAATATTTTGGATTTCAAGGAATTTAATTATGAAAGTTGATCCTTAATTGATTGTATTTACTTGTTGCAATCCGTGCTAAATTCTCCTCATGCTTATAGTCAAAATAAAGCGTTTACTAAACATATCGTTGATGCCTTGATGCAATCTTATGAAGAAAAACTTGAGTTGAAAGTTTCTATCCCTAGAAAACTTTATGATGAGTGGGAACCAACTATTAAAATTAAGATTAAGGATCATGAATTTTATGCTTTATGTGATTTGGGTGCTAGTGTTTCCACTATTCCCAGAACTTTGTGTGATTTGCTAGATTTCCGTGATTTTCATGATTGCTCTCTAAACTTGCACCTTGCGGATTCCACTATTAAAAAACCTATGGGAAGAATTAATTATGTTCTTATTATTGCAAATAGGAATTATGTGCCCATAGATCTTATCGTTCTTGATATAGATTGCAATCCTTCTTGTCCTATTATTCTTGGTAGACCTTTCCTTAGAACGGTTGGTGCAATTATTGATATGAAGGAAGGGAATATTAGCTTCCAATTTCCATTAAAGAAAGGCATGGAACACTTCCCTAGGAAGAAAATAAAATTACCATGTGAATCTATTATGAGAGCCACTTATGGATTGCCTACCAAATATGGCAATACCCTAGATCTATCCTTGCTTTTATGCCTAGCTAGGGGCGTTAAACGATAGCGCTTGTTGGGAGGCAACCCAATTTTATTTTTAGTTTTTTTTTGCTTTTGCTTCTATTTAGGAATAAATCTTTGGTCTAGCCTATGGTTAGATGTGTTTTTATCTTTTAATTAGTGTTTGTGCCAAGTTAAACCTATAGGATTTTCTTGGATGATAGTTATTTGATCTTGCTGTAAATTCCAGAAACTTTCTGTTCACGAAAACAATTGTTAAAAATCACCAGGACGTGATAAAATAGTGATTCGAATAGCTGCTGATCAATAAACAAATTTCCTAGGTCGTCCTATTTTGGCTGATTTTTTGGAGTTCCAGAAGTTTGCGTTAGTTACAGATTAGTACACACTGTTCTGTTTTTGACAGATTCTGTTTTTCGTGTGTTGTTTGCTTATTTTGATGAATCTATGGCTAGTAAAATAGTTTATAGACCAGAGAGAAGTTGGAATACATTAGTTTTAACACCAATATAAATAAATAATGAGTTCATTACAGTACCTTGAAGTGGTCTTTTGTTTTCTTTCGCTAACGGAGCTCACGAGATTTCTGTTGAGTTTTGTGTTGTGAAGTTTTCAAGTTTTGGGTGAAATCTTTTGATGGATTATGGAACAAGGAGTGGCAAGATCCTAAGATTGGGGATGCCCATGGCACCCCCAAGATAATATAAGGACACTGAAAAGTCAAAGCTTGGGGATGCCCCGGAAGGCATCCCCTCTTTCGTCTACTTCCATCGGTAACTTTACTTGGAGCTATATTTTTATTCACCACATGATATGTGTTTTGCTTGGAGCGTCTTGTATGATTTGAGTCTTTGATTTTTAGTTTACCACAATCATACTTGCTGTACACACCTTTTGAGAGAGCCATACATGATTTGGAATTTGTTAGAATACTCTTTGTGCTTCACTTATATCTTTTGAGCTATATAGTTTTGCTCTAGTGCTTCACTTATATCTTTTATAGCACGGTGGTGGATTTGTTTTATAGAAACTAATGATCTCTCATGCTTCACTTACATTATTTTGAGAGTCTTAAATAGCATGGTAATTTTCTTAAAGAAATCCTAATATGCTTGGTATTCAAGATTTGTAAAATTTTCTTTTGAGTGTGTTGAATACTAAGAAAAGTTTGATGCTTGATAATTGTTTTGAGATATGAAGATGGTGATATTAGAGTCATGCTAGTTGAGTAGTTGTGAATTTGAGAAATACTTGTGTTAAAGTTTGTGATTCCCGTAGCATGCACGTATGGTGAACCATTATGTGATGAAGTCGGAGCATGATTTATTTATTGATTGTCTTCCTTATGAGTGGCGGTCGGGGACGAGCGATGGTCTTTTCCTACCAATCTATCCCCCTAGGAGCACGCGCATAATACTTTGCTTTGATAACTTGTAGATTTTTGCAATAAGTATATGAGTTCTTCATGACTAATGTTGAGTCCATGGATTATACGCACTTTTCTTCCTTCCACCATTGCTAGCCTCTCTAATACCGCACACTTTTCGCCGGTATCATACACCCACCATATACCTTGCTCAAAACAGCCACCATACCTGCCTATCATGGCATTTCCATAGCCATTCCGAGATATATTGCCATGCAACTTTCCGCCGTTCCGTTTATTATGACACGCTCCATCATTGTCATGTTGCTAGCATGATCATGTAGTTGACATCGTATTTGTGGCAAAGCCACCGTTCATAATTCTTTCATACATGTCACTCTTGATTCATTGCATATCCCGGTACACCGCCAGAGGCATTCATATAGAGTCATATTTTGTTCTAAGTATCAATTTGTAATTGTTGAGTTGTAAGAAAATAAAAGTGTGATGATCATCATTTTTAGAGCATTGTCCCAAGCGAGGAAAAGGATGATGGAGACTATGATTCCCCCACAAGTCGGGATGAGACTCCGGACGAAAAAAAAGAGGCCATAAAAAAAGAGAAAAGGCCCAAACAAAAAAAATGAGAGAAAAAGATTGAAGGGACAATGTTTTTTTTACACCTGAAACAGTAGGAGAGCCTCCTACTGTGTAATTAAATTAATGAATGAGGGAATTTACAAATGGTTCTGTACATGCCAACCCCTTTGGGGGTGGGGGGAGGTAGGAGAATATAAAAGAGTAGCTATAAAGGAGGTGAGGAATAAAGTGTGTTTTTCTGCAACCCTATGAGTTAGGAGGGATAGATCGTCTTTTAGTCTTGAAATCCAGGATGCTTTCGTGGGTGTTAGTCTTCTAAAAACTTTATTATTACGTTCCTTCAAGATGCTCCATGCAGCTTGCAAGAATATTGCCATGAACATTGGCTTATTCCATGCATCCTTGGCCGTGCTTATCCAATCCACTCGTGAACTGTGAGAGCTCCAGCATATGGCAATATCAGACCAGCAGTCTTTGCTGAAGGCACAGCGAAAGAAAAGATGTTCAAGTGTTTCTTCCACGTTGGACTCACAGAGGGGGCAAGTATAGTCATTGCCAATGTTGTAATGTCTTCGCTTCAGCATGTTTCTGGTGTTGAGTCGGTCAGATAGAAGAAGCCACCCAAAGACCTTTATTTTCATTGTAACCTTAGACTTCCAAAGCCAGGCATAAGCTTGATGGGCTCGAACCTCCCTGAAGTAAAAGTTATAATATTTGTTGGCCGAGAACGTCTGGGTCGTCCAGGTGCAGATCCAGCTATCATTCCCCGAGAGGCTATCACTTAGTTGGATATCACGTACGAGACTTTGAAGATCTCTAGTCTCTGCATGCGCCTGAACCGAGAGCTGCAGATAAAACGTTTCATGTAAAGTCGTGGCGCCCAAGAAATCTCTGACAGAAATATCCTCCTGGGAGGCAAAAGAGTAAGCTCGCGGATGTGTCTCTGCCAGTATACCATCCGTCCAATGATCTTTCCAAAAGAGTATGTCCTTCCCCGTGTGCACTTGGGCTTTTGTAATCCCTCGGTAGATTGGCATTAGTCTCATGACATCCCGCCACCAAAAGGATCCGCACGGGTCAGTTGCATGGGGGATCTTGTTGCTATAGTACGTGTTCCTTATGAGATCCACCCAAGGCAGGTCCCATCTGTTATAGAATTTGTGTAGGTATTTTAGCAGAAGTGCATCACTTTGTACCTTGAGATTAATGACACCGAGGCCTCCCGAAACCTTGGGTTGGCAGAACATGTCCCAAGCTGCAAGAGAGTTACAAGAATCACCCTTCTCCGTTTTTTTGGTCCATAAGCATTTGCGTCTGATTTTGTCCAGCAGTTCAATAATGCTCGCTGGCAACTTAAGAGTACAAAGAGCAAAGATGATCAGGGAGGTGATGACCGAGTTGAGAAGTGAAAATTTGCCCCCATAGAAGATCATGTTGAGTGTAGCCGAAAGCCTGCGTTCCACCCGACAGACAAGAGGGAGAAGATCTAGCATAGTTGGCCTGGTTGTCCCCATAGGCAAACTGAGGTATGTAAATGGCATTTTGCCCACCACACACCCGAAGATGGTTGCAATACAGTTGTACGTGTCTTCATGACAGTTTATGGGTATCAGAGTTGACTTGTGGAAGTTTATTTTGAGGCCAATAGATGTTGCATAGTCCGAGAGAATGTCTTTGATGATCACTGCTTGCGTTGTGCATGCTGGCATGGCTAGGATAGTATCGTATGCGTATTGAATGACTGGGTAATCCATTTGATTGGTCGAGGGGAATGGCAGCTGGATTGCTCCTCTAGTGTAGGCATCATTAATTGCTGCTAGTAAGAGATCAGCCGCCAATACAAACACCAGGGGTGAGAAGGGATCACCTTGTCGGACCCCGCATTTACAATGGAATTGCCGTCCAGGTACACCATTTAAGAGGACCATAGATTTACCAGACCCAAAAATGCATTGAACCCAGCCAAGCCATTTGTCATTAAAGCCCATATTCTTCATTATTGTCAACATGGCAGCATGATCAATAGTGTCGAACGCCTTGGCAAAGTCAAGCTTTAGTAACACAATTTCTTTCTTAGAGGCCTGGCATTGGTAAATGTATTCAAATGCCCAAGCAAGGCAATCTTGTATAGTGCGGCCTTTGAGGAGTCCATATTGGTTTCGATGAATAATATGCAGAATCAATCTTTGGAGACGGTTGGCAAGGAGCTTGGTTATGACTTTGAGGCAGCAGTTTAATAAAGTGATCGGTCTATAATCATTGACTGATGATGGGGCATTATTTTTGGGTATCAACGTGATAAAACCATCATTAATGCTTTCAAGATTGAGATTACCATCAAAAAATTGGTTGCAGAGCTTATAGAAGTCATGCTTGATAATGTGCCAACAAGATTTCAGAAACGCACCGTTGAAGCCATCCGGGCCAGGTGCACGATCGGCAGGCATGAGCTTAATAACATTGTCAATCTCATCAGTGGTGAACGGAACAGTAAGCTCATCTAACCTGTCCACTTTTTTAATAATTCTATCCAGATCGAATTTCATATCATGATGTGAAGCCGAACCCAATCTTTGCTTGAATGTATTAAAGATGAGTGCCTCTTTGCCAGCGTGATCCTCCACGGTGGCGCCCGTGTCATGGTCAGGGAGGCAATGTTATTAATTCTCATCCGTTCCGAAGCCATTGCTTGAAAGAACTTTGAATTCTCATCTCCGAATTTAACCCAACGTATAGTGCAACGTTTTTTCCAATATTGCTGTTGATAAGATAAGAGGCGAAGAATATGTGTCTTGAGAATCCTCCTAAAGTTTGCTTCTGGTAATGATAGTGTGCGTTTGTTTTCCAACTCATCGAGTTCAAAAAGTGCCTTATTGGAGTTTTCAATGGCAATCGAAAGTCTAGAAATCCCTTTGCTCCAAATCTTAAGAGCATGTCTAAGAGCCTTTAGCTTTCTGCAAAGAACTGTGGCCATATTATCAGACCGAATTGGCCTGTCCCAAACTTTCTTGACAATCTCATGAAATCCATGATGCTGAACCCAATAAGATTCAAAACGAAACACCTTTGAACGTGGAATGGAGGTCTCAATAGTGATAACACAAGGTATGTGGTCTGAAACTGGTCTCCATAGAGGTTTAACCATGGTCTTGGGAAATGAATTTGTCCAATTGGAACTAGTAAAGAACCAATCAAGTTGGTCTAAGAGGGGGTCGGTTTGCATGTTGCTCCAGGTGAATGATCGACCTTTAATAGGTAGTTCAATGAGGGCTTGTGAGCGAATGAAGTAATTAAAGGTTATCATGTCATTAAGATTACCACCTGGTTTATTGCGGTTGTCTGGGCTTCGGATGAAATTAAAGGCCCCAACTAACTGCCAATCTTCATTATCAGGGATGTTTAATTGGACAAGCCATTGAATGAAAACAAGTCTCTGGTCCCCTGACAAGGTCCATAGACATTCACAAGATTCCAACGGTGAGCGGACTGCATTGATTTGAAAGTAATCACCTGAGCGAAATCATTAGAAGAAACAATATCTGCATGAAAGATGTAGCTGTTCCAGATTGTAACAAGACCACTAGAGGCTCCCCGGGAGGGGACAAAAGCAAATTTATCATAGCGTCGTGGACATAAGGAGTTTATGGCGTTGGTCAGGGCTAGCTGCTTAGCATCAGAGTTCAAACCCCGGACGTTCCAGTAGAGAACGGTCCAATTAACTGACAGAACCATAATAAGATATAGCGATAGCAGAAATAAAAGGTTTAGACAGAGGCCGAAGATGGCCCCGCCTCCTTGTCAGAAAGGAGCGCTTCCTACGAGAGCTCCGAAGTCGGGATGGCACAAAGGTTGGTACCAATATGCTGAATCACCTGGATTGGAGTAGGCGGTGGTGGTGGTGCAGTAGCTGCTGGGGCTTCATTGTTGTCGGAGATCATAGCAGATGCTGCAGAAGGCACAGTCCTTGGCTTGACCTTGGACTTTCTAGTTGACGTGTCCGCAAGAGAAGGCACCTTGAAGCCATCATATTTGTTAGAGCGAGAACTCCTGCGCAGAACAATAGCACACTCTGGAGCCACATTCTTTCCGCGATGCCCAGATGAAGTAGAACCAGATGGAATAGACAAGTCCGCAGTTTGTGGCAGAGCAAGGATGGCTGGAACTTCAGCAGATGGCACAGTAAATCCTGAATTGACAGAGCTGGAATTATTCTTGAGCACAAGTCCTAAACCCACAAATTCAGAAGTTGGAGCCACAGGGACACTGCTTGAGGCCATTTCCATCGTGGGCACGTCACAAGCAATAGTTTCTTGATCCTGGAGTAACCAAGCCGACAGATCAGTCAACAGGTTAGTGCTGGAGACCGAGGAACTAAGGTGAGTGGTCATGGAAGCTTGGGACACCACAAAAGATCCATTTTCTTCAAAAAGAACCACTCTGACGTCAATGATGTTGTTTCTAAAACCAAGTCCAGTGCTCCAAGGGCCATAACTAACAATGATTGGCATTATAGCTGCTGTGAGGAAGGTGTTGATTCTGACAAAAGGAATTCCAGGATTCAGCAAGATGGAGGAAACAGTATCTCCATGGGACGTCATCTCAATATGCAAGCCCGTGGAGGAGAGGGAAAGATCGATTGCCAAAGAGTTGACAGTGGTTGGTGCAGCAACATTATTGGAGTTTTCCTCAGCGGCCAAAGCAGGTACATTCAGCGAGTTTTCCCCATTGGCCATAACAGGGGCAATAGCAGAGCTAGATCCAGACATCATGGAGTGGAGAACATTTGCTAGAACAAGAACAAAGCTGTCAGACAGAGTGGCACTTGAGTCTGAGCTAGTATAGGCAGAAATAGAATCATTCCAAGCCATTCCAGGGCTATCCTGAAGATTGTTGGTAGGCAGCACCCCATCTTGCACCTGTAATCCTTCTGCAGCAAGCCATTCCTGAAAGTTGTACAGAGCTGGTGGGGCTTGAGGAGGAGAAGGAGGCCATTCCCCCCAGTTAACCTAAAAGTGCACATCATTAGCCTGAACCTCCTGCTGCCCACCTTGCTGCTATGCAGCATCAGCAGCAGCGTTCTGTGCCATCCAGTTGTGCAATTGGGCTTGATAAAGCTGTTCGGCAGTGAGACCCTGCGCATACAGGGGGTGAGGGATACCATCCTCCGGTGGTGGATCCTCTCTAGCCAGCGGGACCTCGGGCAGGTGAGCATTCCAGTCACTGCTTCTTAACATTGTGACACAAATAGTCCAGCTGTGCCTCTCGCCTCCCATCTGACGCATAACAAAGCTCTTTGGCACCAAACGCAAGCTAATCACACCGCATTTGATCAGCACAATCTTTCTGTCCGCCCTCGGGCTATGCCAAGTAATCAACTCCCCAAACTTATCAACAGACTTATGAATGTAATGAGAGGTCGGATAGTCATGAGGAAACCCAACATATAGAATCCAAATATGAGGCCCATAACTAGTCATACACATGTTAATAGCAACATCATGCGGGACAAAAGAAACTACGGTGTTCATGTTTTCCTCATCCTCGTCAAGCTCAAAGGTTGTGCCCACAACAGCATCTCTAACCACAGAATCCACAAACCCAAAAATGCCAATGCCAAGCGGATAATCATCTACCTTAGATGGGAAGAAGTTGGATTCATGGAGCAGGCCCTCTATGGTGTTGCGCAGATCTGCCTTGCGGTGAAACGGGATGAACCTGTTAACCTCAGCAATGGCAAGGAAGTCGTGCTGCAGCGGCGGGTTGGGGCCGATCACCATGTCACCGCGCACCTTCCGATCAGCGGGCCCGAGCTCAATGGTCATACCCTGAGGGAGGTAAGGGATGACATTGACCGGATAGTTCGCCATGGGAGCAGAGGGAGGAGCTTGGAGCAAAATAGGGGAGGGGGCGGGCTGGGTGGTGGAATGCGTATCGGCAGCGGTCTTGGGAACCCAAACCCCCACCTTTTTAGTTTGGTTGGCTGGGCAGGAGGTGGCGACATGCCCCGGATGGCCACACAATGAGCATCGGACGGTCACGGCTGGTCTCACGCTTGGTCTCCTAGTGCTCATTGCAAGTTTAGTCAGAGAAGTAAATGATGACTGATTGATTGGATTGCTAGCGGGACTTGCCAATACTGGCTCAGCATTAAAGGTTTTGCCATCCCCTAGATGATAAGGATCAACATTAGCCGGAGATAAATAAGATTCGTTATTTTCCTTCCTAGTCATGGGATTATTTCCAAATGTGTAATCATTGTGATGATTCCTAAAAATCTTGGGCTTCCATATGAAATGGGGGGCAGAACCACATGCCCTGGATGTGTGGCCCAATTTACCACAAATAGAGCACTTAAAGTAGGCCGGGCAAGCAAAAAAATTGTGTTGAGAAGAACCACATGTGACACAGACCCGATCAGCAGAAGTTTTAGTGGGATCATTCTGGCCATTGGGCTCTAGGGCCCTAGTCAGCAATGAGCCGGGTCTTGATCCAGTGGAGAAATCAGAATTAATAACCTCATCCAAGGGGCAATTACTGGCCAGGTGGCCTGACATATCACAATTAGAACATTTATTGATTCTCTTGTAAATATAAGCCAGAGGCGGAATGTGTTTTAAGGACCAAATGGTAGCAATATGCTGAGGTGTGTAGCCGAAATGCAGATAATCCAGGATATGAAGGATAATGAAAGTTGGAATTGAATTCCAGTAATCTAGCATAAAACTTGTGCTTCAAAGTAGCACCACGATCTTCATGATAGAGAGTCTCTCATTTTGTCACTTTCATATACTAGTGGGAATTTTTCATTATAGAACTTCGCTTGTATATTCCAATGATGGGTTTCCTCAAAATGCCCTAGGTCTTCGTGAGCAAGCGAGTTGGATGCACACCCACTTATTTTCTTTTGTTGAGCTTTCATATACTTATAGCTTTAGTGCATCCGCTACATGGCAATCCCTACTCACTCACATTGATATCTGTTGATGGGCATCTCCATATCCGGACAATGTTACTATCCTCTTACCACACTTGTGCTTCAAAGTAGCACCACGATCTTCATGATAGAGAGTCTCTAATTTTGTCACTTTCATATACTAGTGGAAATTTTTCATTATAGTACTTGGCTTGTATATTCCAATGATGGGTTCCCTCAAAATGCCCTAGATCTTCGTGAGCAAGCGAGTTGGATGCACACCCACTTAGTTTCTTTTGTTGAGCTTTCATATACTTATAGCTTTAGTGCATCTGTTGCATGGCAATCCCTACTCACTCACATTGATATCTATTGATGGGCATCTCCATAGCCCGTTGATACGCCTAGTTCATGTGAGAATATCTTCTCCCTTTTTGTCTTCTCCACAACCACGATTCTATTCCACATATAGTGCTATATCCATGGCTCACGCTCATGTATTGCGTGAAGATTGAAAAAGTTTGAGAATGTCAAAAGTATGAAACAATTGCTTGGCTATATGATTGTGCATGATGTAAATACTTTGTGTGATGAATATAGAGCATAGCCAGACTATATGATTTTGTAGGGATAAGTTTTTTTGGCCATGTTATTTTGAGAAGACATGATTGCTTTGTTAGTATGCTTGAAGTATTATTATTTTTATGTCAATATTAAACTTTTTTCTTGAATCTTTCGGATCTGAATATTCATACCACAATTAAGAAGAATTACATTGAAATTATGTCAAGTAGCACTCCGCATCAAAAATTCTATTTTTATCATTTACGGAATTGAGTCTACAACAACCCTAGAAAAATTCGTCGAGTTTCGATGGAGGAATCTCTGGCAATCCACGATATACCGGAGCCGTGTCAAATCTGGACGGGAATCTGGATGAGTTTAGGGCGTGGTGTCCAGCTTCTAGATCGGACGTCCTTTGGGAGATCCAACCGTTGATCGGCTTCGGAATTCCTATATCTACCACCTCTCCAAATTTCATCTCGATCCGACCGTCCAAACTCCGGGAACCTTCCGATTAGTGCATCATTTTTTGGATCTGTTTTTTGTGTGAAAACGAATCCGACCCGAGTTCATCTTTTCTATGAACGGGATTTCGGACATCCCTTTTGAAGAAAGTTTTGTATGGGGTATTGTGTTTTGTTTCCGAACACATCCCACTAACTTTAAGATCTTTTGAACATGATCTTCAACATTATGCTGGTGTCAAACCAGTCCGGCAATATTACTCCACGGCTGCCGACCTGCACTAAGACACGACGTCACTTTGTTGAGCCAGGCTCAACTTCTTCGGATCATCATCTCGGCAAGCCAAACAAGAGTCCGACATCGCAAAGGATAAATCATCACCAACATCGCCGCCCCACAGATTACACGGAGCGGGCATACCGGCATCGCCGCACGGTTGCTTCATCAAGCCGGCACCGATCACGTCACGACCTGCATCGACAGGGCCGCACTATCACTTCTTCAAGCTCATGTCCATCACGCTGACCTACTTTGACTCATCGGCTGACATCGGGGCTTCGACATCTCGGCTGGACCGGGGGCTTCGCCATCTCTTCATCAACCTACTCCGGACACTTCGGCGTCACTAGCCGACCAGCTCCGTCACGTTAGCTGGGCCGAGGGCTTTGCCTCGTCGAGCCAACCTTTACCAGCATTGCCATGTCGTCGTTTTATCGCCCATCAGGAAATGGGTGTGCGGAGCGAGTCCCAATTTTGGGAATCACCTTCCTTCGTATTGCTACAACAAATAAACCAGGTGCTATCAATCCCTAATATTTTTTGCTTGTTTGGGTTCATTTTCCCCCAGGAATTATTACTCTGGTTTGTCCATCATATGTACACAGGTCTATCAAATGGTGGCCGCATTCACGACATTCGCATGGTGATTTGGTCAGATTCCGTACATAGTCCGGCGAACGCCGCATCCGGATCTCGGACCGACCTGCGAATTCAGGCTTTGCCACACCTTTACCGCATCACGCCGACGCCCTGCATCGACATTGACTTCGGCGCCAGGCCATATTTCTTTTATTACTCACTTTGCATAAATTATTCATTATGCAATGATTTTTTTTAATTATCATTATTACTATTATCTCCCGTTTGCACTATTTTTGTGCACAGGAAAATGATCCGGGGACTTCGGTGTCACTCTGCCGGTCTGCATCGACCGTGCTATGTCACCACTTCGGCGTGTCGAGCTCTCCGCTCCGCCACCTCGGGACCGGCTTGGGGGATAGAACCTTGTCCCGCATCAAGCTCGGACTGCGAACACATTAACCAGCTAAGTCGCTTTCATGCTCAAAGCTTTAATTTCTAACTTGTGTTCGGTTCGACCAAGCGTTATACTTTTTTGGAAAAAAGTTGCTTGTAATTTTTTTCCTTGTCCAAACTTTGTTTGTGACGCATAAATTCAAATACCCCGTTTACTTGGGGGCTTCCTTTATGAAGCTTTTCCTGTTGCATATGATTATACTTGTACGGCTTCGTTCCTTGTTCGTGTATTACGCCACAATATGCACCATATTGACTTAAGCGATTTGCAAGCTGGGTAGCCTCGCTCCTATGTTTACCCCTACATTCCCGATTGTTCGGCAAGGGAGTAAAGGGAGCACCTCTACGATTGTCATGATCGGGTCGCCTGAGCCGGACCTCAGACTGGGTGAAGCCGAAAGCTAGCGCTCTTATAGTTTTCAATGATGGTCGGCACACAACGGAACTCATGAGTACAAAAAGTCTATTGCACAAGTCTCATAATAACAATGAGCATCGAAGAAAGGTATCGGTGGGGGCACTATTTTCTTCGAAGATGCTTCTTACACCTCGCAGTAATATAGCATAAGTTCCCTGAGCGCGCTTTGTCTGTTACAGCCTTATGGCCTGATTGCCTGGTTATTGGAAACACCATCGATATTCTCGACCGATGGAGTACATAACACTTTTCGGTCCTTGACCGAAGAGGGAGAAGCCGATGGTTGGTTAAGACGCGTTTAAAGTTCGGTTGAACATAGATATGATATAAGTACTTCGGTACATGCAAACATTCTCCTACCCAAGTCACTTGGGGGCTCTTAAGTTTATTTGAGCCGTTTTATAATAAGTGTTCTTCTTCTTAGTCGTTGCAAAGTTTTATTATTATTATTTATCACTCCTTTTTCTGACACGAGTGTGCGTTCACTAGCCGGGGAGCCTAATTTCTCTCTCAAAGCCGCTAGAGTTTAGTTTGCTAAACTGGCCTGATGAGAAGTACTCCGCCCTCGGGATAGCATGTAGCCATAGGCTGACCCGCTAGCAGTCTTGAGATAGGATGTATCATGTTAAAGCACGACAGAAGCACTTCTTTTTTCTAAGACCAATTTTCGGATTGGCACCGAACACTTGATATTGTTCGGACGTCATGATTTTACTGACGTTTCTTGGTTTTCCAAGCTTTTTCGCACTTTTAAACTATTTGTTCTTTTCCAGCATTAGTCTCGCAGTGCAACGCCGGACACCTTTTAGGGATTCGGCAAAAACATTCTCAGATATTGCTATATATGCATCGGTTTCGAATTGTGTCTTCGGTCAATAGTTGGGTTGCCCGGCTCCTGCACTTGCTTCCTACGTTCCGTTTTGTTCGGCTAGGCGTGCAAAGGGAGAACCACTGCGATTGTGCTTCCAGCTCACATGGTTAAGCACCTCAGTGGAGAAAGCCGAAAACTGACTGTCACAATAAGCGTATACTGGTTAGCGATCGGATGACTATGTTAAATAACATGCCGTTCATAACATTGGCCGAAGTGTTTACGGCTTGACCTCGACTGTCGCCGAACACTATCGGGGGCTATTAACTAGCCTCCCAAACTAAATCCTCGATATTTTGCTCTTACATTGGAGCTGAGGTTCCATGATAATGCTTAGCATGACAACCCAAAGAAAGGAACCGATAGCGGGACTATTTTCTTTGGAAGACATTTCTTCTGTTAAACAGTAATATAACATATCTCTCTGCGTACCTTTGTTTATAAAACCATGTGGCCAGATTGCCTTGTTTGTTGTAAATCTTTGCCCTCATAAAGGCTTTATAAAGTAGGACAAACACTCCTCGGCTACTGACCGAGGAGGTGGAAGCCGATGGTCGGTCAACAAAGTTGTGTACAATGCGGATCCGAGCATTAATGACGTAAAGTACTTGGATACATAGAGTCATTACACATAATTTGTGATTTTACTATGGATATCGATCCTTAATTCGGCCACCCGTGCCCGCATTAAGGCTCGGGGGCTACTGGGCTTCGGGCTTATTATTTACAAATATTAAAGGGGCACATCGATCCCCTGATCTGGTGTTGCCACCCGACCAGTGTCTCGGGGGCTGCTGCATTGCTTGTCCAATGCAGAAAATTTTATGTGCAATATAGTTTCCGAGGAGATTTTGATCCTCAGGTTGGTCGGCCGCACCCAACCTGAGTCTCGAGGACTGAGCACGCCGCTTTTTGTGTCCCGAAGTATTCTGCCGAGCTAGGACTTGATCCTCACACCGATTTTGCAAATCAACCTGAGTCTCAGCGGCTACTGGGATCAGCGGTCTTATGTCATCCTTCATGTGCATCTCGGGTTTTAGACCGATACCCACCTTGAGGGCTACTGGCTATATATCTCGGCAGAGAATAAATTGCACCAATCAAAAATATTGACAAAAATCGACCCACATTCGGGGTGGTGCACCACCTCAGAAGCAGTCCGGCGTTGGATCTCGGATACATAGTCCGGCGTTGGAGCTCGAATATAGTCCGGCGTTGGAGCTCGGATACATAGTCCGGCGTTGGAGCTCGGATACATTCCGGCGTTAGAGCTGGGAAGCGGTCCGGCGTTGGTGCTCGGCTGCAAAAGATACCTCGAATGCAGTCCGACGTTGGAGCCCGGGAACAACTTCAAACCCGAGGTGTGGCATAAAAATAACAAGGCATTGATAAAGGCCGGAAACTTAAAGGGGCTCCTCGGATACCCGACGTGTAAACTCGTCGAATGGATTTCGGCGATCCTCAAGATCGAAGATGAGAAGATTTGTTGAACAAGTTTTCAAGACCAACGACCAAAGATGAAGAACGGATCGGAAGAATCGAGGAGCGTCCCTAACTTGAAGACCGGTTCAGGGGGCTACTGACGGTGTCCTGGACTAGGGGGTACTCACCACATCATCTCCCGATCTGTTAGATTGGGCCGAGGACCCCCATGGCCGTATACTCATGGGCCAGTTCGGACAGCTGCCGCATACAAGGAAGATTCCACAAGACTTGGCGATCAAGACAAGGACTCCTCCCCACCGGCGTATTCGGCTAGGACTCTTGTTATCCTAGGCCTCTGGTGCATTATATAAACCGAGGCTAGACTAGTCGATAGAGGATATACAATATACAATATACAACAATCATACCATAGGCTAGCTTCTAGGGTTTAGCCACCTTGATCTCGTGGTAGATCTACTCTTGTACTACCAATATCATCAATATTAATCAAGCAGGACGTAGGGTTTTGCCTCCATCAAGAGGGCCCGAACCTGGGTAAAACTTCGTGTCCCCTGCCTCCTGTTACCATCGATCCTAGGCGCATAGTTCGGGACCCCCTACCCGAGATCCACCGGTTTTGACACCGACAACCCCCATTTCGACCATAGCGCTCCAACACAAGTCCATTTCCTCCGTTTTGCGGTACGCCACACCCCTCCCAATCAACAGGACCGTGTTTCGACCATAAGAGGTCTGTTTCCTCTGTTTTGCGGTACGCCAGACCCCACCCGATGAACAGGATCCCGTTTCGACCATGGCTGGTCGAACACAAGGCCGTTTCCTCCGTTCCGCGGTACGCCAGGCCTCGTTTCCATCTGTTGTTCCGTCCAAGCCGGTTGGCTCCCGATGAACATCACGTGTTCCGTTGCCTCCCGATGAACATGACGCATTCCATTGCCTCCCCATGAACACGACAACGACGCAGTTTCTCCGTTCTGACCCAGCCATGTACACGAGCCCTGGCCATACGTATGCGCGAGTAGGCGTTCGAGACCCCGCCCGCATGTACGCACGTGGCCGTATTTTCTTGCTTGCACCCTGGCTGATGTATGTACGTGTACATGCTACGTGCGCGCCTCTACTACGACACATGTGCGCCTATACTACGACACGTGCCCTTCCTTACACAGCCACGGTTCATTGCTGCAGCCTGCAGACAAACCGATCGTATGTACGTACACGTTCGCGATCAGAATGACAACACTACGTACGCTTCGACCAGGTGGGTCCCGACTGTCAGGCACTTCCTTGCGTGCGAAGATGTAGCTGGTGGGTCCCAGCAGTCAGGGGGTGAATCATTTTTTTGCCCGTAATATGGACGCACTTCCTTGCGTGCGAAGATGTAGCCGGTGGGTCCGAGCAGTAAGGGGGGAAATGTTTTTTTTTACAAAATACGGTGGCCCGTCCGGTGGGTCCCTGCTGTCAGGTGGAGGAATCATTATTTTCCGCGTAATAAGGAGGCACTTCCTTGCTGCGGCAGTGGACCCAGCTGTCAGCCTCTCCATGTATAGTACTCTTCCAATGGAAGTCGGTCGTTGACCACATCGACCATGCCGCGCCGAGAGCACCAAGGCGGTAGGCGACGCCTAGGAAGGGGAAGACGCGGAGCCGGGGAAGACGTGGCAGTGCATGCCCACGCGGAGAGGAGTACGAGGGTTCTCTGATTCAGCTGCGGTGTGAGGCTGTCGTCGCTGCAGGGCCTGGCCAGCGCTTGGAGTAGTTGGGAGCGGTGAGGCCTCCGCGGCAGCACAGTCGGTCACGGGAGGCAGGAGCAGGCGGCACGACCGGCGCTTCTTTGTGCGGCTGGAGCAAGAAGACCAGAGGTTGAAGAAGCACTACGGCCGTTGGATGGACATGGTACGGTCACTGAATCACTACTAGGGAAAAGCCTAGCAGCAGTGCGGGTTTTAGGCCTATCAGTAGCGTGCGGCGATGCGCTACTGATAAGGCGCTACAGCTAACGTATAGCAGTAGCGTGCCTCCGCCCACGCTACTACTAAATCGACTTAGTAGTAGCGACTTCCCGGAGGAGCACTACTGGTAATTAGTAGTAGCGCTTCTCCCTGCCCGCGCTGCTACTATTATTTCGTATTTTATTTCTTTTTTATTTCATGTTGTATTCGTACACCTTTACACAAGTTTTCATACAACGGGAATTTAGAAATTGTTTTTACATCATAATGAGTTATTACATCACGGGGTGAAAGAACCGTGGACTAGTTTCAAGTGGATGGGCATCCACATGAAACTAATCCGCGGTTCTTTCACCCAATGATATAATAAATATCATCATCATCATCATCATATCATTAACAACTTATCATCATAATACATCATTGTCATATAACACCTCCTCAAGATCATCATTTTCATCAATGAGACATCACATAGCAAATTGGTCACTAGTCGTAATCACAAGTACTCCTCATCATTAACTCTAACACATTGTATCACATAATAAACATATTGTACCTCATAGGACCTACTACATTCTCTTAGGACCTACTATATTCTCTAAGGTAAAATAGCAAAAAACAAGATAGCCCCTGACTCTCCATTATGGAGAATGGAGATTATCCTGTCTCCAATTCTCGCCTTTCGCTTAATGTTACTTCCAAGAACCTCCTTGCGAATGTCCAAATTCTTTTCCATTCTTTGATTAGCATGTGTTCACCGGTTTTAGAAATCCGATATGCACAGGTGAGCTCCTTAGATTGACCTGGCTATATGTTCAGAACTGCAAGGCGACCATTTTGATACATCAGATGAGGCACACAATCCATCGGGATTTCCTGTTGAAAAGCATAGTAATAATTTTGTAGTTAGCAATGATGTACTAGTTTTAGAAGTATGCAAAAGATACACGGATGTTGTAATAGTAAACAATCTTACCAGGGTATCTCCATAGAAGTTACCGTGGTTCAACACGTGCACTAGTGGCACGTATTCACCATAATTTGGAGGAGTTCGATAATAGGTATTGTAATTCTCAAGAAAAGTACAATAAGCAATTAGATGACTTTTCTCCTTATAAGTTAATTCAGAGCCATCACTGTAGTGGGTTTTGTCTACCATCTTCTGCACATTCTTTGAAGATTCAAAATAAGCTGTCAATGGAAATAAGCTATCAACTATTTTGAAATAAACAATATAAATTAGTTAATAACTATGTTTGAGAAACTCACATTGCGGAAGAATCGGAAGCGTATCAACAAGGACCCAAATGTCCATATTGTCTTGCTCGATGTCAGGATTACCAAGATCCATGGTGACAATCATACCCTCATAAAAACCATACATTTTGCAAAGTGCTTCCCAATTTTGGCAACCAAAATGGGTTACGCTCTGAGAATTGTACAGATTTACTTCAAAATCGATATCATGATGGGTCCTTAGGTGTATTTTCTTTGTTTAAAAATTTTCATGGTCTTCAAAACCCATCCTCTCCAAGACATAGCGTCTTGCATGACATGGGATAAGCTAGTCGAATTGTAAAAGATGAAAATTAGACGTTAAATAGTTGAAGTCATGCTTAATTACGAAAAAAACACTTGTCGTTGTTGCGTACCGTTTCAACATCGAAGGTCTCCTCGAGCTTAATGCTGAAGCGCCGATCTTCATCCAGCTCAACGGACCTGTCGCACATACCTCGATCGTCGTGGCACCAGCTGCACTCCCCCGGGAGACTGTCGCCGTCCGAGTACGATATTTCCTACGTTCATACTTCAAAGATTAAACTTGTACAATTAAATATATGTACTAAAAAAACCTAAATTAGATCACTATTTTTCGAGAAAATCCAGGCCACTCGATATTTCCTACATATTCTAGCACAAGTCATGCCAGAATTCATGAAAAAATCCGGCATGACTGTCGGGTGGTTGGTGCACCATATGCCAACGGGTGGCTTATCATTGTGGGAGCCAATAAAACGTCGCCGGTGCCTGGAAATGGGATAAGGCGAAGACAGGCACGCCGGCGGATCTTACCCAGCTTCGGGGCTCTCCGTGGAGATAACACCCCTACTGCTGCTCTGCGGGGTCTCCGCGTGGTCACTAGATCGACAAGTAGCTACAAGAGGCTCCTTGAGCTGTTCGGCGAGAGGGAGAAGAAGGGCAAGGCTAGCTCACTTCTCCTTTCGATGTGGTGTCTAAAACTCCTAAAACTCTCTCCCCTTGCATGGGTGCCCTGGGGGTTTATATAGGCCTACCCCCCAGGGGTACAATGGTAATCCGGCTGGGCGTGGGCCCTAGCCGTATGTGTCTACGCTCGTCGGCTTCTCCGTCGGCCGATGGGGCCCGTCGACTGGTGGACCCCGCCGGCCGGCGGCCTTCTGGTCGACAGGCTGGTCCCACCGCTTGGGGGTCTTGTCGGAGGCTGGTTACTGTTGCCTCGCCTCTGGTGATGAGGGCTTTGTCGTGGTAAGCATGGCCACAGTGCCGCCGTCGGGCGGCCTATCGTTGTAGCCTTACCTCGTCTTGTCTCCTTAATGAGGCGCCTCCTTCGAGGGAGGGAACTAGCCGGTTATTGGGATTCGGCCACACCCCAGGCCGACTGGGGGAGGCCTGGCCGCCTTTGGGCGTCTCCTCGACTGATGGGGCCCGCCACCCACGGGTCATACTGACAGTTCGCCGTGGGTGACGTCATGGTCAACATGGCAACAGTGTCGCGCCGGACGGGTGATGGCCGCCCCGTACGGCGCACTGTGGCCCTGCGCGTCCCGGGATATGGGGGTGGCAGGCTTCACTGTAGCCACGCCCCGTCTCATCGCCGGTATGTGGGTGCAGACTCTGAGGGAACGATCTTGGCCGCCTGCTTGGGGGCCGGCTTCTTGGAGTCGGCCTTCTTGTGGCCGGCTTCTTGGAGTCGGCCCTCTCGTGGCTTTCTTTACGAGGATTTTAGGGTCGGGCCGCCTTCTTGCAGCCGGCCTGAGAGGTAGCCGGCTGGGGGAAGGCGGCCCCACACCTTGGATGCTTGAAGGCTCGATCGGCCTATAATTTTTTCGAAGAGCAAGGGGGAGCCGGCTAGGCTACCCGTGGTCATTTACTCTGACAGTAGTCCCCGAAGCGGGTTGGGCTCCGAGGCTGAAAAAGACGAGAAGCTCAATCAGCTTCATATCTTGAGGAGCCGGCATCTGGGAGCCAGATTTGATTAGGTGCACCATCTTCTGGAGGTTTCGAAGCTTGAATGCGGGAACCAGGGGGCACGCGAGTCAGGCTGCGAGCTGACCACTCGCCGCCTGCGCGCCACATGGCACCCTACGGCTGGAAGGGGCTGCTAGCCCACGAGCGCGACGGAACATCGCCGCAGTCCGGGGCCTGCCACTACCGGGCCTCGGCCCACGCACAGATCTTCTATGGCCCGGATGGACTGTGCGCCTCCCAACGGCGGTTACCGCACGCTGTTAAGGCACAATAAACGCGGGACGTGGGGGAGTGGGCGCAGTTAATCCCACGTCCCCCCACGCCTCGCCTCCTCGGCTTCGCCGCACGAGGCTATAAGTAGGGGGGAGGAGGGGGAGCCGCAGACGCTCGCACGCTCGCCCTCGCTCCGCCCCTTCCTTCTTCTTCTTCCTCCTCTCTATCGCCACACTTTCCTGCCGCCGCCCGGCTCTTCCGCCAATCTTCTTGGCTCGCCGTTGCTCTGCCGTAACAGGGTCGCGCGCTTCTCCGCCGCCGCATCTTTCTCGTCGTCGCGCCGTCCCCATGGCGTTGTCGAGCTCCTGGGATGGCTCCAACGTCCATGACGACCACGTCGACTTCCTCCGCCGGACGTGGCGGCTGCCAGGCGCGAACTAGGTGCGGGTCTGTCTCGCGCCAGAGACGGAGATCTCGCCGGCGCCGGAGGAAGACGAGCGGGTAATCTTCCGCTTGCACTGCCTGCGCGGCTTCAGCCTGCCGGCGAGCAGGTTCTTCCGCTCCTTCCTCGAGTTCTATCGTCTCCAGCTGCATCACCTCACTCCAAACGCGGTGATGCTGCTGTCGGCCTTCGTCGCCCTGTGCGAGGGTTTTCTTGGCGTCCTCCCCACCCACGAACTCTGGGGGGGAATTCTTCCACTACAAGCTTGGCACTGTCGTCGCGGGCGTGCCCGCTCCATGTGGTGCCTTCATCGCTATGCGGAGGACAAGCGACAACAATCTGTTTCCGCCCATCCCGCTGATCCAGTCGGTGAAGCTCTGGCCAAAATTTTACTTCTACGTGAAGAACGTCGCTCTGCAAGGCGACTTCGTCAATCTGCCGGTTTACATAGCCGACCCACCAGCTGGGAGGCAGCCCTCATGGTCCTATCGGGCAAGGTCGCTGTCTCAGGGTGGGGCCGCCGCCATTGCACGGCTCCGGGTGATGATCGAGTCGAAGGGCCTGACCGGGGTCGACCTGGTGGCCGCCTTCATGGAGCGCTGGGTGCTCCCGCTCCAGGGCCGACCTCACATGATCTGTCAGATGAGCGGCCGCTTCGACCCATGCCGGCTGAGCACCAAGGAGATGCCTCACGACGAGGTGTCTTATATGGTGAACTATATTTCCAACTGCAAGCTCGCCGAGGAGTGGCGGTACGGCAAGGAGCCGTATTCTCGCGCCAGTCCTCCGCCTACGGTAAGTTTCTCTTCTTTTCTTCTTTTCTTGTCGTCGGGTTCATGATGGTCAACTCCTAATCAATCGGCTTGTTTTCAGCAGAACCCCCTTCTTCCGCCGGCAACCAAGGCTGCGGGGACGGAACGCCAATTCCTCCCCGACCGCACGGTGGACGACGTTGACGACCCGGACCTGGGGGCGGCCGCCATGGAAGACGACGTCGTAGGGGAAGGCGGCGAGGCAGGCGGCTCTGGGTTCGGGGCCGCCTTCAAGGACTGGCCGGATGATGATGAGGCCGAAGTTATTCCGCACCGTCAGCCGGCGCCCGATCATCAAGGCGCGGGCCCATCTGCCGCAGCGGTTGCTCGTGGTGGCACGTAGAAACGCCGGGCCGCGTCGACCCACTTCGGTAGCCGGCCAAAGAAGCCCAAGGGTACCGCGGCAAAGACCAAGCGGGACGAAGCGGCCGCGAAGGCGGCCCGCTTCCGCATGGTGGTGAAGCAGCCGCAGGCGGTTTCGGCGTAAGTGTCGTTTTTCTCACGCCTTTCATTTTCCTCTTCGGCTGATATTCTTCTAAGCCTTCTTCTTGACTTATCAAATAGGGCCCCGCTTTCTCTCGAGCGGGCCCCTGCCGCCTCCATAGTCGGAACAGCGGGAGGATCTTCAAGCTCCCGCCGTGTGGATCCCCGTGCCGATCTCCTAGAGGCGACGGAGCGGAACGCGCGGGAGGCGCTGGAGGAGCGGGAGGCAGAGGAGTGGAGGGCGGTTTGGGAGGTGAGGGAGAAGTCGGTGGAGGCGCGAGCCGACGCGGCTGCCAAGGCCCAGGCGGAGGCCGCGGTCACGGAACCAGCCTCCGCAGCTCGTCATCCCCCTTCGCATCGCGGCTCCCGACATCCTAGTTCCCCCAACAGAGGAGGCCGGCCGTGGCCGGCCGGCGATGGAGAGGGAGGCGGTATTGTCGCCGCCGATTGGAACGGGCCAAGGAGGCCGTCCTGACGCGCTGCCCGTGCAGCCGGCTGGAGGCGAGCCGACTATGGGGGCGGATCTTGTGGTCCCGTCGCCGTCTCGTCAGTGCACGGGGAAGGCGACTTCAGCGCCGGAGCCGCAAAAAGCTGCGGGCACCAGCCCGTCTGCCCAGGATCTGGAGGCGGTCTGCAACAGCTTGTCCGGGTAGACGCCGGGTAGTGGGACGGCCGTGCTAAACATGGCGGCGCGGGACGTCCGGAGCCGGCTTCAGGCCCAGGCCACCGTGCTGAGGGAGTACACTCAAGAGTTTCTCACGACACGAACGGTTATTCGGGTGAGTCCTCCTGCTTTTCGTCGATTGCTCCTGATTTCTTCCGTGGGTGCGCGTCAGCGCACCCACTGGGTGTAGTCCCCGAGTTCCGAGTCGGCTGTCGAGCAGGCGGCTTGGAACTTCTTGGTAGACTTATATTGCCGTCTTGTTCTTACTCGCATCTCTTATCTTATCTGCAGGAGTATCACAACCTCCACGCAGATGCCTTCAACTCCCAGGCCCAGGAGTTGAACCAGAAGGCCACTGATCTGACCGAGATCCGGAGTAGGTGCTTCGTCTTTTATCTCAAGTGGGGGCGCGTCAGCGCACCCACTAGGTGTAGTCCCCGAGATTCGGGCCGACTGCTGAGCAGTCGGGTTGGATCTTTTCCTGACGACTTCTTTCTTATTGCTTTTTTCTTCTTCTTCACATCTGCAGGGGCCAATGCTGACTTGAGGGAGCAGCTAGGTGTGTCCCAGTCCGCCCTTCACGCTAAGGAAACTGAGTGCAACGCCATGGCCCAGGAGCGCGATCGCTTGGCCAAGAAACTGGCCGACCAGGAGGAGAGCCACAAGGCGGCCCTGAAGGCGGTGCTGGACAGCGAGGCCGCCCTCAAAGCCGAATATGAGACCGAGGCGGCGAGCCGGACCGAGGCGAGGCAGGCGCTGAGTGAAGGCTACAGCCGGGTTGAAGATTTCATTGACGGTAGGCTGCCTTCTTCTTCGTTTCTTTGCCTACCTCCTGCCATCTGGTTCGTCTTTGGATTTTGTGCTACTGCTTTCTTCTTTGTGTAGATTACTTTCCCGGTTACTCCGTTGCCGCTACCCAAGCCATCGAGGCCTACCGCGATGCGCGATGGCAGGCAGGGGTTGATATCGTGCTGGGTGCCGGCCGGTCACTTGAGGAGCAGCTTCTGGCGATTCAAGCCCGCCTGCAGCCGGCTCACTGCATGCTCCATCGTCTTCAGCGCGCCGGGGTGCAAGTGCTGGCCGCCCTCTGCCTCGGCGAGGCGGTTCCCCGCACCCCAAGTCGGACTGCCGACTGGCTGGAGGTTGTAGTCGGCCGCTTCGAGGCTTGGAAGGCGTCAGCGGCCCGGTCCGGCGCTGGGCGGGCGCTGGAGTTCGTCCGAGCTTGGTATTCTGGGCTGAACTTGGACCAGCTGAGCACCTGGCGGCAGGAGGCCGACAAGCAGCTAGAGGAGGTGCGGCTGGCTATCGTCCGGCGCGCCTCGGCGATCACCGAGTACACCGACACCAGTGCCTTTGCCCTTGAGGTGGATCATGACGGCGTCGCTCAGCCGGAGGAGTGGTTCGGGCTAAACCTGGCAGAAGGTGAGGTCAAGGCGAAGGAGATTGCTTCCAGCGATGAGGTCGAAGAGGAAGAGGGAGAGGATGTTGAAGACGTCGTGCCAGACAGCGAAGCGACCAGCCAGCCTCAGCTTGATCGTGCGTCCAGCAATGAGGCGCGTGCAAGCGCGCCGCCTGCAAGAGGTGATGATCATGCCGAGACTCGCCAGCCGGCCACTCCTCCAGCCGGCACTGCTGTCTCGACCAACCTGCCCGACTCGCCCGTCGTTCCCTTGGCCTGATCCGCCGTCCTTGCTTTCCTGTTCGTTACTCTTTTGAACAACTTTTATTAAATTTGTGTAGTTCCACCCACTGGGGGTGTATTCAAACTATGCTGAATGCTGGCCTTTCGAAGGTCTTTTGTGTAAATATAATAATGCATGTATTTGACTTCCGTTCATGTTTGCTTTTCATCCTTTTGGCCTTTTCCTTTGCCGCCTTCCCCTGGTCGCCGCCTTCCCAGCCGGACAACTGCTCTGCAGTCTGTGGCTGGAGAAGGACTTGGCCGTTTTTTTGGGCAGACAAGTACTCGAGTTTTCTTAGATTGTAGCAAGGTGAACAGGAAGCCGGCCAGCTGGCTGCTCTAGTAGCCGGTTGGCGGGGCGGGAGGCCGGCTTGTGTTATATAAGTTTGTTGGTCCTTAGCCGTTTTTCGTATGTGCATCCTTTCCTGCCTTTGGCTCTTGCCAGCCGGACAGTCGATTCTTCGAGCTGCGACTTCTGACAAGAGGGGGCTTTGGTGCCGGCACACTACTTGTCTGACTGAAGGCAGAACTTAGATATAACTCAAGGCGGCGAGTCCCCGGGCCGACTGGTCGAACCCGGTGCCGGACGGAAAAACAAATGTAGTAACATAATCATAGGCATGATACTCATCATTCATAGATAAAAGAGGGTAGTCCCCGAGTGCTCCTCGGGGGGCCCTTTGTCTCGTACTTAGTACAAAAGGTAGCGTGGTACATACTGCTTTTTAACTGTAAAATCTTCGAAGGAGATTGGCGTTCCATGGTCGTTCCGACTCCTTGCCGGAATCATATCTCTTGCGTGCCTTCGGCTTCTGCACGTCAATTAGGTAGTAGGAGTCGTTGCCTAAAGCTCTGCTGATGATGAAGGGGCCCTCCCAAGGGGCCGAGAGCTTGTGTTGGCCGGCTGTTCACTGGATCAGCCGGAGAACAAGATCGCCCTCTTGGAAGGATCTTGGCTTGACCTTCCGGCTGTGGTAGCGGCGTAGACCCTGCTAATAGACGGCGGACCGGCTGATGGCTAACAGCCGGCCTTCTTCCAGCAGGTCGACACCGTCTTCTCGTGCTTCCTTGGCCTCCGCCCCCGTGTACATGGAGACCCGAGGTGAGTCGAACTCGATGTCAGTTGGGATGACAGCCTCGGCACCATATACAAGGAAGAAAGGGGTGAAGCTGGTTGACTTGTTTGGGGTTGTGCGCAAACTCTAGAGGATGGCCGCAACTCATTGAGCCAACAGCCGGCCGAACGCTCCAGAGGCACGACCAGTCGGGGCTTGATGCCGGAGAGGATGAGGCCGTTAGCTCGCTCGACCTGGCCGTTTGACTGCGGGTGGGCAACGGATGCTAGGTCCAGCCGGATGCCTTGTGTTGCGCAGAAGCGTGCCAGTGCTCCCTTGGCAAGCTTTGTGCCATTGTCGGTGATGATGTTGTGCGGTACGCCGTACCGGGTTGTAATATCTGCGATGAATGTCACGGCAGTCGGTCCATTCAGCTTCTTGATCGGCTTTGCTTCGATCCACTTGGTAAATTTGTCGACAAAGACGAGCAGATGTCTCATGCCGCCGCGAGCCGTTTTGAATGGGCCCACCATGTCCAGCCCACAGGCGGCAAAAGGCCAGGTGAGGGGGATGGTCTTGAGTGCAGAAGCCAGCAGGTGTTGCTTGGAACTGAAAACTTGGCACCCTTTGAAGTGTTTGACTAGTTCCTTGGCATCATCCAAAGCAGTCGGCCAGAAGAATCCATGGGGGAAAGCTTTGGAGACGACTGATCTTGAGGCCGCGTGGTGGCCGCATTCACCTTGGTGGATGTCCTACACGATTGCTATGCTCTTCTCTGGCTCGACGCAGCGCTGGAAGACTCCAGTGACGCTGGCCTAACGAGCTCTCGGTTTACTATTGTGTATGCTCCAGCTCGGCGTTGGACTTGCCTTGCCGAGATCTCGTCAGTTGGCAACTCTCTGTTTACCAAGAAGTTGAGGATGGGCTGGGACCATGATGGAGCTGTGACTTCTTCTACTGTCAAAACTGCTACTGTGACCAGGGCGGGTGGGCTGGGTGGTGAAGAGTTGGAGTCGGCCACCGCCTGTTGTGTTGATGCAGTCCCTGGGCCGACTACAGTAGTCCCCGGGCCGGGTTCCGAAGTTCCCGGGCTGGGTGCGACTATGGCAGTCCCTGAGCCTCCTGTCGAAGTCCCCGAGCCGGGTGCGACTATTGCAGTCCCCTAGCCGCCTGTCGAAGTCCCCGAGCCGCCTGCTTGGTTCCCCAAGTCGGATCCGACTGCGTCGGGGTTAGGTGGCACGAAGATGGAATCAGATTCTGGAGATGGCTTGATAGACGGCTTGAGGAGGCGGTGGAGAGAAATGCCGGCTGGTATAGCTTGCCGGGTGGAGCCTATCCGCGCCAGGGCATCTGCACGCCCGTTGTCGGCCCGTGGCACATGGAGGAACTCGCATCCTTCAAAATATCCACTGACTTGCTGAATGAGGAAGAGGTAGCTCGCCATGTTTGTGTCCTTGGCGTTCCAGTCGCCAGATGACTGTTGGACCACCAAATCCAAGTCGCCATAGCACAGGATCCGGCGGATGCCGAGCTCTTTGGCTAGCCGGAGCCCGTGTATGAGCGCCTCGTACTCGGCCACATTGTTGGAGGCGGCAAAATGAATTTGCAATGTGTACTTGAGCTTGTCGCCCTTGGGAGAGGTGAGTATGATGCCGGCTCCTAAGCCGGTGCGCATCTTGGACCCATCGAAGTGCATCCGCCAATGAGTGGAGTCGGGGGCCGGTGGCAGGTACTGGGTTTCGGCCCAGTCGACGAGGAAGTCGGCCAGTGCTTGGGACATAATTGCGGTGGGAGGCTGGTAGAAGATCGTGTAGGGAGCCAGCTCAATGGCCCATTTTGCCACCTGGCCGGATTCATCCCGGCTGCCTATGATCTCGGCGAGCGGGGCAGTACATACGACTGTGATGGGGTGCTCTTGAAAGTAGGGCTTGAGCTTCTTGGCGGCGAAGTACACACCGTAGCACATCTTCTAGTAGTGCGGGCAGTTCTATTTCGAGGCGGATAGTACTTCGCTTAAATAATACACCAGCCTCTGGACTAGCTGAGCTCGCCCTTCTTCTAGGCGCTGGACCACGATAACTGTGCTGACCACCCGGCTAGTGGCGGCAATGTAAAGGAGCATGGGCTCTTTCTCAGTTGGTGCCACCAAGATAGGCAGCGTGTTCAACATCTTCTTTAGCTCGCGGAAAGCTTGGTCTGCTTGGTCGTTCCACTCGAAGTGAGTGGACTTCTTCATGAGTCGGTAGAGGGGGAGAGCTTTCTCTCCGAGCCGGCTGATGAAGCGGTTTAGGGAAGCCAGGCATCCGGTGAACTTCTGGACGTCTCGTAGCTTGGTGGGAATCTCCATTCTCCCTATGGTCTTGATCTTCACTAGGTTGCATTTGATGCCGCGTTCGGATACCGGGAAGCCTAGAAGCTGGCCGGCTGGTACTCCGAACACGCATTTCTCGGGGTTGAGCTTGATCTGGAACCGGCGCAAGTTTTGAAATGTCTCTTTGAGGTCTTCCAGTAAGGTGCCGCGCTTCTCCGTCTTCACCACAATATCGTCTACATAGACGTGGGCATTTCTGCCAAGCTGCTTGAGGAGGCATTTCTGCATGCAACCCTGAAAAGTGGCACCAACATTTCTCAAGCCGAATGTCATAGTCAGGTAGCAGAAAGCTCTGAATGGTGTGATGAAAGCGGTCTTCAGGCGGTTAGCTGGATCCAACTTTATCTGATGGTAGCCTGAGTAAGCATCCAAGAAGCTCAACAGCTCGCATCCGGTTGTGGAGTCTATCACTTGATCAATCCCTGTTAGGGCGAAGGGATCTTTGGGGCAGGCCTTGTTGAGGCTAGTGTAGTCTATACACATGTGCCACTTGTTATTTTTCTTCAGCACGAGGACCGGGTTGGCAAGGCACTCAGGAAAGAAAACCTCCATAATGAAGCCGGCTGCCAGAAGCCGGGCTATATCTTCTCCTATGATCCTTCTCTTCTCTTCCGATAGTCGGCGGAGGGGCTGCTTGACTGGTTTTGCACCTTCTTGGATGTGTAGCTTGGGCTCGGCGAATTCCTTCGGAACACCCGGCATGTCCTTGGGGGACCACTTGAAGATGACCCGATTCTCACGGAGGAAATTGACGAGCTCGCCTTCCTATTTGCTGTCCAGCTTTGCCCCAATGGTGGCAAACCTTCCTGGGTGCTCCGGATCCAGAGGTATCTTCTTTGTTTCTTTGGCCAGCTCGAAAGAACCTTGGGCATCACACTCCTTGGGGTCGGCGGACAGGGCAGGCTGCTTGCCGGCCATGGCCACGACTCGATCCAACATTTCTTCTCTTCAACAATTACGAGGGACTCGGCCAGCCGGCTACTAGCTGTCGCACACTCGGAGGATTTCTTGTAGTCTCCGGCTATGGTGATGATGCCCTTGGAACTCGGTATCTTCATCTTGAGGTAGGCGCAGTGGGGTACATCCATGAACTTGGCCAGAGCAGGTCGGCCAAGCAACGCGTGGTAAGGGATCTCTAGATCCACTACCTCAAACCACACTGCCTCTCGGCGGAAGTGATCCTTGTCCCCAAAGAGGACATCTATCTTGATCTTGCCGATTGGGGAGTAGGACAGGCCGGGTACGATGCCATGGAACACAGTACGACTAGGCATGAGCTGCTTCGTCTTGACGCTCAGCTTCTCCATGGTGTCACGGTACAGTATGTTGATGCTGCTCCCGCCATCTATCAACACGTGGGAGAAACGGGCAGCTCGCCTTTCTGTTGCGAGGGTCGCATCCAAAACCAATGCGTAAGAGCCAGGAGACGGCATCACCTCTGGGTGATCATCCCGGCTCCAGCTGATAGGCCTTTCTGACCAGTGCATGAACTCGGGGTTGTTGGAGGCAACTGCGTTGACTTCTTGGTGTTGTCGGCGTCAGCTATGCCGGTCATGTGGTTGGCTTGTAAAGACGACGTAGGCGGCATGTTCGTCGGGGAACTCGTCTTGAACAGCCCCGACTGCAGGTCAAGCGACCGGTTGCTGAGGGGCCGGAGGCGGCTGACCACTAGGCGCAGGCGGCACTATCCCCTCGCCTTTGGAGATTCGCGTGAGCCAGTGGCATTTCCGGGTCGTGTGGTTTGACGGTTTCGCGCCGTTATGGAACTTGTAGGGGGTATCAAGTGCTTGCTCGTAGGACAAAGCAGACTGCCAAGCCGTCCTGCCGACCTTCTGCTTCTTGGGCGCAGGCCGCCCTTCGGGTTGTTCATCTTTGACTGTGGCCACCTGCCGACTGGCGGAAGGCGGCATGGGAGCCTTACGCTTGTGATTGTTCTGGTACGGGCGTCAGCTGGAGTCTCCAGCCGGCATCTTGGGACTCGGAGCGAGCACCTTCCCGGAGGCGTCTACTCGGAGCTCGGTCTTCATTGAGGAATCGGCCGTGGCATATTTATCGGCTATGACCAGCAGCTCGTCGAGGGTAGTCGTTTCGTCGCACAGGAGTCGGTGCTTGAGGAGGGTGCCTTCTCGGCACCCGGTGGTGAAGTACTCTATAGCTTGAACCTCGTGCACCCCCTCGCAGGAATTGCGGAGCTTGGCCCAACGCGTGAGGTAGTCGCAAGTTGATTCATTGGGCCCTTGAACACACAAGGAGAGCTGTCGGGCCTTGGGAGCCCGCTTGTAGGTGCTGGTGAAGTTGCGGATGAAGGCTTCTGTGAAGTCTAGCCAGCTGTTGATGCTGTAAGGCTTGAGGCTGTTGAGCCAGGTGCGCACCATGCCTTGCAGCATGAGGGGGACATACTTCACGGCAACACGCCTGTTGCCATTCGCTATGCTAACCGCAGTGGAGTAGTCGATCAACCAATCTTTCGGCTTCACGGAGCCGTTGTAATTGGGCGTGTCTCTTGGGAGCGAGAACCCTTTGGGGTAGGGCTTGTCGCGGATGCGGGGGCCAAACCAAGGTGGGCCGACATCATTGTCGGTGTCAAAACCGGCGGATCTCGGGTAGGGGGTCCCGAACAGTGCGTCTAGGAGGATGGTAACAGGAGACAAGGGACATGATGTTTTTACCCATGTTTGGGCCCTCTCGATGGAGGTAAAACCCTACTCCTGCTTGATTAATATTAAAGATATGGGTAGTACCAGAGTAGATCTACCACGAGATCAAGGAGGCTAAACCCTAGAAGCTAGCCTATGGTATGATTGTTGTTCGTCCTACGGACTAAAACCCTCCGGTTTATATAGACACCGGAGAGGGCTAGGGTTACACAGAGTCGGTTACACTTGTAGGAGATCTACATATCCGTATCGCCAAGCTTGCCCTCCACGCCAAGGAAAGTCCCTTCCGGACACGGGACGTGGTCTTCGATCTTGTATATTTATAGTCCAGGAGTCCGGCCGAAGGTATAGTCCGGCTATCCGAACACCCCCTAGTCCAGGACTCCCTCAGTAGCCCCTGAACCAGGCTTCAATGACGACGAGTCCGGCGCGCATATTGTCTTCGGCATTGCAAGGCGGGTTCCTCCTCCAAGTACTTCATAGAAGATTTTGAACACAAGGATAGTGTCCGGCTCTGCAAAATAAGTTTCCACATATTGCCATAGAGAGAATAATATTTTCACAAATCTAATCTGCTGACGTATTCCGTAGCGTGAAATCACAACACGGCCAAGCCTGTACTCGAATCGTTTTTCTGCTCCACCTCAGCGTGTTATGCGAGGCGGTTTCCTTGGCACGTCTTGTCAAAGTAGAGATCGTGTCCCCTCATTCCGGGATTCTCATCAATACGGGTGTCGATGTCAAAACCGGCGGATCTCGGGTAGGGGGTCCCGAACTGTGCGTCTAGGATCGATGGTAACATGTACACGGGGTTTTACCCAGCTTCGGGCTCTCTTGATGAGATAATACCCTACATGCTGCTTTTGATTGTATTCATATGGGTGTAGTACAGAGTTGATCTACCTCGAGATCATATGTTGTGGTCTAAACCCTAGAGGTCTGATGAGTCAACTCATAATCCTCTATCGACTAGTCTGGCCTCGGTTTATATAATACACCAAAGGCCCAGGATAACAAGAGTCCTAGCCGAATACGCCGGTGGGGGAGGAGTCCTTGTCTTGATCGCCAAGTCTTGTGGAATCTTCCTTGTATGCGGCACCTGTCCGGACTGGCCCATGAGTATGCGGCCCTGGGGGTCTTCGGCCCAATCTAACCGATTGGGGGACGACGTGGTGAGTACCCCTAGTCCAGGACACCGTCAGTAGCCCCCTGAACCGGTCTTCAAGTTAGGGACGCTCCTCGATTCTTCCGAACTGTTCTTCATCTTCGGTCATCGGTCTTGAAAACTGGTTCAACGAATCTTCTTTATCTTCGATCTTGAGGATCGCCGAAATGCATTCGACGGGTTTACACGTCGGGTATCTGAGGAGCCCCTTTAAGTTTTCGGCCTTTATCAATGCCTTGTTATTTTTATGCCACACCTCGGGTTTGAAGTTGTTCCCGGGAGGCAGTTCCCTCTTGCGTCCGAGCTCTAACGCCGGACTGCATTCGAGGTATTTTTTTTGCAGCCGAGCACCAATGCCAGACTGCTTCCCAGCTCTAACGCCGGACTATGTATCCGGGCTCCAACGCCGGACTACGTATCCGAGCTCCAACACCGGACTGTATCCGAGGTGTCGTAAATCACCTTGGTTCAAAGAAGTTTGAAGGAGTTTTAGCCGAGCTCAATGCCGGAAATGCCCTCTATGGAGCCAGCAACTAGCGCCCGAGCTTTATGCCGGACTGCTTTCGAGGTGGTGCACCACCCCGAATGTGGGCCGATTTTTGTCAATATTTTTGATCGGTGCAATTTATTCTCTGCCGAAATATATAGCCAGTAGCCCTTAAGGTGGGTATCGGTCTAAAACCCGAGGTGTACATGACGGATGACATAAGACCGCCGATCCCCGTAGCCGCTGAGACTCAGGTTGATTTGCAAAATCGGTTTAAGGATCAAGTCCTAGCTCGGCAGAATACTTCGGGACACAAAAAGCGGCGTGCTCAGTTCTCGAGACTCAGGTTGGGTGCGGCCGACCAACCTGAGGATCAAAATCTCCTCGGAAACTATATTGCATATAAAATTTTCTGCATTGGACAAGCAATGCAGTAGCCCCCGAGGCACTGGTCAGGTGGCAACACCAGATCAGGGGATCAATATGCCCCTTTAATATGTTTAAATAATAAGCCCGAAGCCCAATAGCCCCCGAGCCTTAATGCGGGCACGGGTGGCCGAATTAAGTATCAATATCCATAGTAAAATCACAAATTATGTGTAATGACTCTATGTATCCAAGTACTTTACGTCATTAATGCTCGGATCCGCATTGTACAAAACTTTGTTGACCGACCATCGGCTTCCGCCTCCTCGGCTAGTAGTCGAGGAGTGTTTGTCTTACTTTATAAAGCCTTTATGAGGGCAAAGATTTATGACAAACAAGGCAATCTGGCCATACGGTTTTATAAACAAAGGTACATGGAGAGATATGTTATATTGTTGTTTAACAGAAGAAATGTCTTCCAAAGAAAATAGTCCCGCTATCGGTTCCTTTCTTTGGGTTGTCATGCTAAGCATGATCATAAAACCTCAGCTCCAATGTAAGAGCAAAATATCGAGGATTTAGTTGGGGAGGCTAGTTAATAGCCCACGGTAGTGTTCGGCGACAGTCGAGGTCAAGCCGTAAACACTTCGGCCAATGTTATGAAGGGCCTGTTATTAAACATAGTCATCGGATCGCTGACCAGTTTACGTTTAATGTGACAGTCAGTTTTCGGCTTTCTCCACTGAGGTGCTTAATCATGTGAGCTGGAAGCACAATCGCAGTGGTTCTCCCTTTGCACGCTTAGCCGAACAAAATGGAACGTAGGAAGCAAGTGCTGGAGCCGGGCAACCCAACTATTGACCAAAGACACAATTTGAAACCGATGCATATATAGCAATATCTGAGAATGTTTCTGCCGAATCCCTAAAAGGTGTGCGGCGTTGCACTGCGAGACTAATGCTGGAAAAGCACAAATAGTTTAAAAGTGCCAGAAAGCTTGGAAAACCAAGAAACGTCAGTAAAAACATGACGTCCGAACAATATCAAGTGTTCGGTGCCAACCCGAAAATTGGTCTTAGAAAAAAGAAGTGCTTCTGTCGTGCTTTAACATGACACATCCTATCTCAAGACTTCGAGCGGGTCATCCTACGGCTTCAACCTCCTATCCCGAGGGCGGAGTACTTCTCATCAGGCAAGTTTAGTAAACTAAACTCTAGCGGCTTTTGAGAGAGAAATTAGGCTCCTCGGCTAGTGACCGCACACTCGTGTCAAAAAAAGGAGTGATAAATAATAATAACTTTGCAACGACTAAGAAGAAAAACACTTAGTATGAAACGACTCAAATAAACATAAGAGCCCCAAGTGACTTGGGTAAAAGTTGACTATATAATGTAAGGTGACATGTAGAATGCCTTCTAGCCGGATTGTAGATCGTTTGTCGTAGCAGACCTTTTCGCTTCAACCTCTGGACACAATAGTCTGGAGTGTGTCCGAATACCCTCGCGGTTATAAAAACCGGGGCATGCGTGGAGACCAGGCGTAGGGGTCATTAGTGCTTTATCAGACAAGTGCCCAACTAGTTATGCTATATTACATGGTTAGTAAGAAACATCTTCCAGGGAGAATAGTTCCGTTAGGGGTTCCTTTCCCTGGGAGGCATGCCCTAAAGTGCATGTCCCGGACTACGAAAAGAGCAGAAAAACATCTGGGGGCAGGTAAATAAATAGGTAAGAAATCATCTTTTAGTTCACCGACCGAGTATTCCCTTAAGAACGCTAGCTTTCGGCTTCACCCAGTCTGAGGTACACATCCGGCTGACCCGGCAGTAACAATCGCAGAGGTGCTCCCTTTACCACCTAGCCGAACAATCGGGAACGTAGGGGTAAGCACAGGAGCCAAGCAACCCAGCTTGGCCAAAACTTAAGTCATATCGACGCATATAATGGTGAATAAAAGGTACATGCGGAAGTGTGACACATGTGTTGGGCATAAAGCCCGTATTAATAAGCTTCTGTTAAAGAATCCCCCAGGTATAATGAGCGCGGGTAGCGCGTCAAGTATGTGTGAACAAAGTTTGGACAAGAAAAAAAATTTACAAGCAACTTTTTTTTCAAAAAAGTATAACGCTTGATCGAACCGAACACAAGTTAGAAATTAAAGCTTTGAGCATGAAAGCGACTTAGCTGGATAATGTGTTCGCAGTCCGAGCTTGATGCGGGACAAGGTTCTATCCCTCAAGCTGGTCCCGAGGTGGCGGAGCGGAGAGCTCGACACGCCGAAGTGGTGACATAGCACGGTCGATGCAGACCGGCAGAGTGACGCCGAAGTCCCGGATCATTTTCCTGTGCACAAAAAATAGTGCAAACGGGAGATAATGGTAATAATGATAAATAAAAAATCGTTGCATAATGAATAATTTATGCAAAGTGAGTAATAAAAGAAATATGGCCTGGCGCCGAAGTCGATGTCGATGCAGGGCGTCGGCGTGATGTGGTAAAGGCGTGGCAAAGCCTGAATTCACAGGTCGGTCCACGCTCCGGATGCGGCGTTCGCCGGACTATGTACAGAGACTGACCGAACCAGCATGCGACCGTCGTTAATGCGGCCACCATTTGATAGACCTGTGAACATATGATGGACAAACCAGAGTAATAATTCCTTGGAAAAAATGAACCCAAACATGCAAAAAATATTAGGATCAATAGCACCTGGTTCATTAGTTATAGTAATCCAAAGGAAGATGATGCTGGCAAAGGTTGGCTCGCCGAGGCGAAGCCCTCGGTCTGGCCAATCGTGACGAAGCTAGTCGGCTAGTGACGCCGAAGTGTCCGGAGTAGGTTGATGAAGAGATGATGAATCCTCCGGTCCAGCTGAGATGCCGAAGCCTCGAGGCCAGTCGATGAGTTGAAGTAGTCCGGTGTGATGGACACCGGCTTGAAGGGGCAATAGTGCGGCCCTGCCGATGCAGGTCGTGACGTGGTCGATGCCGGCTTGATGAAGCGACCGTGCCGTGATGCCGGTATGCCTGCTCCGTGTAATCCGTGGGGCGGCGATGTTGGTGATGATTTGTCCTTCGCGATGCCGGACTCTTGTTCGTCTTGCCGAGATGATGATCCGAAGAAGTTGAGCTCGGCTCAACAAAGTGACGACGTGTCTAGCGTAGGTCGGCAGCCGTGGAGCAATATTGCCGGACTGGTTTGACACCAGCATGATGCCGAAGATCATGTTCAAAAGATCTTAAAGTTAGTGGGATGTGTTCGGGAACAATACACAATATCCCATACAAAACTTCCTTCAAAAGGGATGTCCAAAATCCCGTTCATAAAAAAGATGAATTCGGGTCGGATTCGTTCTCGCGCAGAAAATAGATCTGAAAAGTGATGCACTAATCGGAAGGTTCCCGGAGTTCGGACGGTCGGATCGAGCTGAAATTTGGAGGGGTGGTAGATATAGGAATTCCGCAGCCGATCAACGGTTGGATCTTCCAAAGGATGTCCGAGTTAGAAGCTGGACACCACGCCCTAAACTCGTCCAGATTCCCGTCCAGATTTGACAGGGCTCCGGTATATCGTGGAGGTGGTGGCAGCAGATACGAGTTCATTGTCCAGAAAAACAGCACGGCCGCTTGAGGGCAATGTTGACGTTGAGCCCCCGAGCTTCATGGATGACTCCTCCGTGATCTTGATAGAGATCGGAGTTGATGTTTGATGAAGGCCCTCGTCCGAACATGGTGATCCGAACACGGGGCGCAATTCTTGGTCGAACCAAGGTGACCAGTTGAGCTGGTGACGAAGATGCCGAAGTCGCAGTTTATCTACAGGCGAGCCATCGATCCTTTTGCCGATCACACAGCGGAACTCTCAATGAAAGCACCAATGTCGGTGTCAAAACCGGCGGATCTCAGGTAGGGGGTCCCGAACTGTGCGTCTAGGATCGATGGTAACATGTACATGGGGTTTTACCCAGCTTCGGTCTCTCTTGATAAAATAATACCCAACATGCTGCTTTTGATTGTATTCATATGGGTGTAGTACAGAGTTGATCTACCTCGAGATCATATGTTGTGGTCTAAACCCTAGAGGCATGATGAGTCATCTCATAATCCTCTATCGACTAGTCTGGCCTCGGTTTATATAATACACCAGAGGCCCAGGATAACAAGAGTCCTAGCCGAATACGCCGGTGGGGGAGGAGTCCTTGTCTTGATCGCCAAGTCTTGTGGAATCTTCCTTGTATGCGGCACCTGTCCGGACTGGCCCATGAGTATGCGGCCCTGGGGGTCCTCGGCCCAATCTAACCGATTGGGGGACGACGTGGTGAGTACCCCCTAGTCCAGGACACCGTCAACGGGCGTGGGTATCCCAACTGCGCCATTAATTACGGCGCTTGGGAGATAAGCGAGTTTTACCAGGCTGGTGGGGACGCGTACTTGCGTCCGCAAATATAAGGGGATAAGAATCCACCTTCTTCATCCATGCCTTGTTCCTCCTTTGCTCATCCATTTCCGCGCATTCGAGCTCCAGCGCCCAAGTCCGCACTCCCACCTCAACCTTCTCCAGCCATGTCCGGAGCGGGAGGCAAGTGGATGGTCTCCTCCGTTACGGAGGGACATATCAAAAAACTGAGGAAGGCCGGATACTTGTCTAACGACATCGCGCACCGGCTTCCCGAAGAGGGGTAGCTCATCCCCACCCCTGGGCCCCATGACAGGGTGGTGTTCCTCCCCCATTTCGTCCGCGGACTGAGCTTCCCACTACACTCATTTGTCCGGGGGCTCATGTTCTACTATGGCCTGGATTTCCACGATCTGGCCCCGAACTTCGTCCTCAACATCTCGACGTTTATCGTCGTGTGCGAGGCTTTCCTCTGCATCCGCCCCCATTTTGGTCTATGGCTCAAGACTTTCAATGTCAAGCCAAAGGTGGTGCGCGGCAACCAGGCGGAGAGCGGAGGCGCCATGGTGGGCAAGATGCCCAACGTCCTATGGCTCGACGGCTCCTTCGTGGAGACCCTGAAGTGGTGGCAATCGGGGTGGTTCTACATCACCGAGCCGCATGACCTTGAATGGGTCGCACCCCTCGAGTTCCGATCTGGAACCCCTACATGGCTCACCTCCTGGAAGGAGACGGGCCTATCGTGGGGTGAAAAAGGAGAGGTGACCAGACTGCAAACATGCATCCAAAACCTGGTGAGCAAGAAGCTCAAACTTGTCAATGTAGTCTAGGTCATGCTCGTCCGCCGGATCCTCCCGTGCCAACAACGGGCCGTCAGTTTGTGGGAGTTCGACCCGGCGCAGCACCGAACTCTAAGCAGGCTCTTCGACACGATGTACGAAGAAGCCTGGAAGGTGCTATTCAAAGGCGCCGAGGCTCCCGCATCCGCTACCGAGGATCGCGGATTTAGCGCGCAGCATCAGGCCGGCGCGGTAAGTTGTTTTATCTTTTACAGGATATTCGTCTTTCATAGTTTGACTCTATGTTGGATCTAAACTCCCGTTCCTTTGGCAGGAATGGTTGGAGAAGGCCGGACAGATTAACTGTCCGGCCCCTCTACCCGAAGACCCAGCCGACGCCCGCTTGACGGGGCTGCTGGTTCCGGCACCCTACGTGGTGCCGGAGAAGAAGGCCAAGAAGAAGGCCACGGGATCTTGAAAGAGTGCCCGGCGTTTGGTGGTGTCGGTTTCATCGTCCGATGACTCCGAGACGCACTCCTCCTGTGAAGACGAGGAGGAGGAAGAAGAAGCCTCTCCCCCTCTAGTGGGGGGAGGAAAGAAAAGGAAGGCCGCCCCAACTGGGAAGGCCAAAGGGTCCAAGACGGGGAAAACCCTTCCTCCGGACTACTCCACCAACACCGACGACGGCGAAGAGGAGTGGCCGCTCAGGGCCAAGCCCCTGGAGAAATCGTAAGTATCCGGATACCAGAGTGATTCATAGTATTCCTTCATTGCACAGCTTTTCCTTATGTCGAATATGATTATGCAGTCCACCCAAAGACCGGCTCGACGTGTCGTCGAGCGGTTCCCTGGACTCGTCGGATGTAAATTCGCTTCCGACGGCTACCTCCTCCCGCCCTACGGATGACGCCGAGGTGGCGTCCCAGGAGGTTCCAAGCCAGGAGGAGGTGGTCCTGGAGGCGCCGCAAGGCGACCTCCCGGACTCCAGGCGCTGAGGGGATAGAACCCCTAAGGGCTCCAAGTCCGGCCCTAGGCCGGATACCGCTCCGGAACCTTTAAAGGTTCTGAAGTCCAACAGGCGACCTCCTTCCAAGAGGAGAAAGACTATTGAGCCGGTGGCCCCCGTCCAACCGGAGGCGCCAGACAATCTGCTGGAGGTGCTTAACGGCGCCTCCGTCGACGAGGAGCACAGTACCGTGATGAGTACGGTGATTCAGAAGGTTCAGTCCGCTAAGAGCGGACTGACTGAAGCCTGTGCTAGCCTTCTAACAGGCTTTGAGGTAAGTAAAATATATATAAAAATATTACCGCATAGACAGTAGCCCCTGATGCTATGTTTGGCGTTCGGAAAGAAAAGACGAATAGTGGATCTAATAACATTCGCACGAGTCTAACAAAAGTAAGTCAATATGCATATGGAGGCTTCGCTGCTGGCGTCCGTCGCACCTCGAGCAGTCCGAGCAAGAGCTCGGGCTGGCCAAGAAGCAGCTCGAGGATAAGGAAGGTAAGAAATACCTTATTTAAATATATAAAAGGTGCAATTGCAAAAAGTGACAGGATTAACATGGCTATTGTAGGGGCCACAACGGAGGAGGCGACCCTTTAGCAAGCGCTGTCCGAGGCCGAGAATAGGGCGGCCAGGGAGCGCACCGAGCGGGAGAAGTATGACACGCAGGTTGGCGAGGTGCGGCAAGAGCTCTAGGCTCTCATGAAAAAACATGAGTGTTTGGAGCTTGACTCAAAGACGCGAGAGTCCGAGCTCGCGGCGGCCATTGAGAATGCGAAGTCTGCCAAGGCCGAAGCCCAGAAGGCCCTCTAGGAGGTTGAGGCGATGAAAAAGTGTCACAGCCCTAGTTCAGCCCTTGCTTGACTTTGCTTGTTCTTCATGCCATCATGTTTAAATTCCAAAGAAATATGAAATGGGGATCGATTAAACCCTAGCACCAGAAAGAATTCAATAGGATGAAATAAAATCTTCTTCAAGAACCCAAAATGCCCTTCACAAAATGTTCATCATTTCTGGATTGGGTTAAAACCCCTCGCAAAAATGGTGCACCCTTTTCTAGGACATTCTGGATTTTTGAATCAAATCATAAGTATTTGAATTTGGACATTTAAATGCTATAAAATATTTTAAATGTCCAAATAATATTGAAAGCATTTGTGGGCTATTGGAAATAGTTTCAAAAGTGCCCACAATTATTTTCAGGATTTTACAAAATGAATTAGTATTTTTACTAATTCAAAACAGAGAAATATAATAGAAAAAAACAAAAACAGAATAAAGAGAGGGAGAGAATGCTACCTGGCCCACTGGCCGGCCCAGCACTGTGGTGGCCCGTGCCAGCCAGCTGCTTGCTCTCACCAGAGCAGGCAAAGAGGTGACGCCGGCGAGTGCGAGCTTGCCACGGCGCCACCTGCTTGCCATTTCGCCATTGGACGGGCTGGACGACCTCCACGTCGCGCCCCCGACCCGCTGGACACGTCCACTCTCCCCTGCCTCTCCCCCTCGTTCCCCTCCGCCATGGCCGAAGCAGCCGCCGTCGTCCCGCCGCCGTAGCCGTAGCCACCGTCGTCACTGCGCCGCACGACCGTGTCCACGAGCTCCGCCACCCTCCTCTCCGTCGAGCAGGCCGAGCCCCGAGCGCTCGCGTGCCCCAAAGCCACTGCATCGACCTTGCCCGACTCCGTCATCACCGGAGATCCCCTTCGCCATCATCATCGCAGCAGGCCGTTCCTGACCTCGCCGTCGGCTCCATCGCAACCGCCGTGAGCCTAGCTACCTCCCCACCCTCTCCGTTCTCTCTCTCAAGCCCCGTAGCGACTCCACGTAGCTCACTCGCACGCGCCGCCGCGGAGCTCGTCGCTGACGAGGCTCCAGCCACCCAACAGCCGCGCCACCTTGTCCACTAGCCCCAGTGCACCCCCAGAAGCTCAATGCACTAACCCACGCGCCTCGTCGCGCCCCCTAGCGACGAGTCCGAGCTCACCCGAGCTCTGGCCGCCTCCAAACTCGTCGCCGGCGTCATCTCCGGTGACCCCGAGCCCAACCACTAGCACCACCCGCCGTGGCTCGTTCCCAGCTGCCCATAGAACCCAACGGCGCCTCGAACGGTGCCCTGTAGCGCGAACCCGCCGCGTCACCGTTGCAGTTTGTGTCACCGGCGGCTAAACGCCGGTGGGCTAACGTGGCGATGTCATTAGCCTCTAATGACGCCTTAACTAACACTCTAGTGCCACTGCCATGCGGGCCCCGGCGTCAAAATTAATTAGTTTAATTTCTGTTTAGATTAGTGCTAACCCTATGGACCCCACGTGTCTGCTTTGACTTTGGTCAAGTCAACGTTGACCAGTCCCACTTGTCATCCACCCAAACCAGCCTGAGACACTAACGTGTGGGTCCTAGCCGTCAGGTTTGACCTGGACCTGGCGTGTTGACCTGCTGACATCACAGTGACGCAATGCTGACGCAGCTAATGATTTTCTGGATTTATTATTAATCACAAAAATCCAGAAAATTGCCTAACCTTCTAAAAATCATAGAAATTCAACCGTAGCTCAGAATGAAATAATTTATATATGAAAAATGATCAGAAAAATCCAATCTATCCATCTGTATCATTTTCATGCATGTTAGATCAACTTATACCTGCTGATCAGGTCAAATCAATTAAATGGCATTTGAATTTCACATATGGAGTTTGAATTTGAACCCTAAGTTCAAACCAACTTCATTTAATATGGCTGCTAGCTGCATTATCCCAATCACAGCATATTGCCATGACATTATCATGCATCATATTTGCTGCATTGCATTGATTGTGTTCCTCTTTGTTTGCCGGTTTTTGTCCCCTCTCGATAGATGTGATTCCGACGATGAGTTCGATGACACCGATGAAGAACTATAATATCTTCATAAGTGCCAGGCAAGCAAAACCCCCTTGTTCATTTCGATACAATCCCACTCTCTCGCTCCTGCTCTCTTTTACTGCATTAGGACAACAACGATTCATCTGTTACTTGCTGCGGTAGCTGGACCCCTTTCCTCTGCATGACCTGTCATTGCCACAGTAAATAGATGAAACCCACTAGCATGAGTAGGAGTTGATTGAGCCCTGATGTGCCTACTCATTCATGCTTATTTGTCATGCCTGCTACTGCTTAGAGTTGAGTCAGGTCTGATTAATCGGGGATGAATTGGAATGTGGTGAACATGTCCTACTGTTGAGAGCTAAGTGTGTGAACATGATTTGGTAAAGGTAGCGGTGAGAGGCCATGTAGGAGTACATGGTGGGTTGTCTCATTGCAGCCGTCCTCAGGAACTGAGTTCTGTGTTTGTGATCCATGAACAGTTACTACCACGCATTGGAATGCTTAAGTGCCCCTCTCGACTTATTAATCAACCTGATCTCTGTCCAGGAGTTGCAACTAGTTTCTTGTGTTTGTAGGTAGTGTTAGTAGTCTACCAAGTGGCACCCGGTACAGGTGGGCTTGGGACAGACTAGGCACAGTGGCATGGTGTACCAAGTGGCACCCGATTGGTGGGCTTGGGAACCCTGCTCACATCGTTTGGGGCCGTGAGTGACATCCCGGCCGAATCTCCTTGCGGATGGAACCCGAATAGGCGATAAACCTGGACGAGAGACTTGTGTGGTTAGTTAGGTCATGGCCGACTCCCTCGCCCGGCTTCCGCTTGAAGGTTGCCGAGGTACATGACGTGTACAGGGCGATAAGTGGCGAGAGCGTGTGTTAAGTACACCCCTGCAGGGTTATCATTATCTATTCGAATAGCCGGATTCCTCTGATATGGAAACTTGGACCTCTTGCATAGTTCATAGACAAGTGAAAGTGGATACCCTAAAATGCGCAAGATAAGCGTCAGTGCTATGGATGGCATTCTCGTAGATAGACGGGAGCGGATCCATAGTGGTGTATTGATATGGTGAATATGTGGACTCGTGTGTGCCACCTCAAAAGAGTTGCTTGCAGTCGTAGTTCAGGTTAGCCACTGAGTCAAAGCTGGCTTGCTGCAGTCAAACTCCACCACCACCTTTTTGATACCGATGCATATGTAGTTAGTTCTGATGTAAGTCTTGCTGGGTACATTTGTACTCATGTTTGCCTATTTTATGTTTTGCAGAGAGACGCCAGTCTCGCTAGTAGTTCCGTGTGGACTTCGACGTTTAGCTTGATACCTCAGCTACGATCTTGTGCCCTCGGCAGGATCTGGTAGATAGTCAGGCTTCTCAGCCTTTTTCATTTGTAAATGTCTGTACTCAGACAAGTTAAGCTTCCGCCTGTGTTTGACTTGTATGCTCTGAATGTTGGGTCATGAGACCCATGTTTGTAATATCTCGCTCCTCGGAGCCTAATGAATAAATACTTGAGTCGTAGAGTTATGTTGTGATGCCATGTTGTATTTGCACATATCGGGCATATTGTGTGTATGATTGAAATGCTTGGTATGTGTGGGATCCGACAACCTAGTTGTTTATCCTTGGTAGCCTCTCTTATGGGGAAATGTAGTCTTGTGCTTCCTTGAGCCATAGTAGTCCGCTACAGCCCGGTTCACCGGAGTCCTGCTAGCCCAGCACTACTGCTCAGGACACTTGACTGGCCGGCATGTGTTTCACTTCGTTCCTGTGTCTGTCCCTTCGGGGAAATGTCACGCGGTGACATCCGGAGTCCTGCCTAGCCTGCTATAGCCCGGGTTCCCGGAGTCCTGTTAGCCCAGTGCTACAGCCCGGATTCACACGCTGCTGACCGACATGCTCGATGTGATTCATGTATGCCTGTTCCCATGAGTTAGTGCCACTTTGGGTTCATGACTAGTCATGCCGGCCCGGGTTCTCTGTCATATGGATGCTAGCGACACTATCATATACGTGAGCCAAAAGGCGCAAACGGTCCCGGGCCAGGTAAGGTGGCACCCGTGGGAATACCATGCGTGAGGCCGCAAAGTGATATGATGTATTACATGCTAGATCGATGTGGCTTAGGACCGGGGTCCTGACAGCTTTGGTATCAGAGCCTAACTGCCTGTAGGATTACCAAACCAAACTGGTCGATGTTGAGTCTAGAAATGCTTTAGTTATGTAAGGGAATTGATTGTGGGATGGAACGTATGGCTCTTTTTACTCCTTATACCTCATGCCCTCTGAACTGAGTCATCCTTTTCCTTTCTACGGGGATTAAGAACTAGGCCTTCTCGTCTATCTATTAGGATGACGTGTTACTAATCCATAGACTTATAAGATTGTTGGATTCAAGCCTCTGTTCAGTTTCTACTACTTTCAGTATGTTGTCAGCTGAACCAGAACCTTGATATTGTGCTTCCGAGTGGTTATGCCACCATTTTGCAGGATGTCTCAAATTATTTTGAGCATTTACAGCCGTTATGCTGTCCGAGTCATCCCAAGTTTCTAAATAGTCTGATGCAATTGTAAATCCCTTCTTCCCGTTCTCGATGTTCTTTTGGGCCAGATTAAGCACACTACACGGTCTGTGAGGTACTCCGTTGCCTCGACATATATGTTGGAGCTTCTATTATGACTCTAGGTGCCTTATGAAACCATCTAGTAATCTATCCATGTTTTGTGCCCCCAGTGTGATGAATCTGGCCACCATTCTCGAAAGCATCCCGTGATGCCATTTAGTAGTAGGCATTCCACTTTTGGGTTCTGGACCCCAGATTCACTTTACTTACCTCGTGTCGATAGTGTTGCTCGTACCTTTAGGATATTAGTAACCTTTGCGATAGTCCTCGAGGTCCATGGTATATCCTTCTTCCAAATACCATGAACTGCATATGGCAGAAGTTCTTTTGAACCAAAAGATTGCAACCGAACTGCTCGTGATGAGTTCTCCGTACATTGTGAATCTGCTAGTTCTACCGTTCTGCATGGGTTATCCGGAAGAAATGTTGAGCTTGCTCGACATACTAATCTATGCATCCACAACTCAGAAAGATATATGTTCCTTTGAGTTGTCCCTTTTTAGTTGTATTCCGGCCTTTGCCTATCACTTGATAGTCAAGGGTATGTGTGCATTCGTGTCCATCGACGCCTATTATTCTTGTGGTCCGTCAAGCCATTCTATTTCGGAATGACTAGGAGAAACAAACTCCAGTGCCTCATCCATTTCTAGGATTGGGTCAAAACAGTTGTATTCCGCAGATCAAATGCAATCAAGCTTTGATTCTGTTCTACCCTGAAGTATTACCCACTTTATGTCAGGAACGTCATGAGAATTGCACCTCCTCTTATGAATTCTTGATGCAGTGATACTCTCACCATCGTCATTCATTCCTCGGCCCTCGTGTTGTTGTAACCGGAATGCTGACAAGTGAATTGTGATGTGTGAAATCAATGCTCCGAGCAACTCGTTGCTTGGTAGTAAATGGACAATATTCTCATTCTTAGCGTGTTGGTTATTAAATCATCATCCTAAGATTGACCGTGCTACCTAGTTCTTATTTCTGGTGCACTCTTCGATCAATGAGTTGAGATTATTCAAGCCCTTGCTTATTTGATCATACCGTCTTGCTCTGAAAAGCAAGATTGCTCTCGAGCTTAGTAACATATTGGTGGTTCGTGATTTTCCGAAGATCTTCTCGGAAGTATTACCTGGTTGTTCACTGACTGCTATGTTGAGCTCGTGATCGAGTTGGTTTCTTGTAAACCAGCCATTCTCCAAGAAATCTGTGTCGGTTACCCCCTGAGCTGGTTGGTTAAGCTAAACAACAACTTGGAGATTTGGAAGATAAAAGCTTAATCTACTTAGTTCACTCTTAAGGGATATCCTTGCGTGTGTGTGTGCTGAAGAAAGGTGATATCTTCATCAATTGGTCCTCGTGAACAGTTGTTGGATCTATTGCCTTGACAAAACTTTGGCTTGAGTATGGGCTATCGTCAAGTCAAATCAGAACCAACGATGTTCGTAATGTTGTCTTACTCATGGTTGATCCCTCGAGCATACACCATTACATCTTTTTGGTCTGACCAATACTATCACATCGCTCACATGATGGTGGAAGTCCAGTGATATGGAAATACCGATGAGTTGTTGTTGAGCCCATCAGCAGCATTTTGTCTCCCCCATGATTCATGTTGAACATCAAACTAGTGTTGAAAATTTTGTAAGCAATGCCTTCGTGTTCCGTTCATGAAGCTTATGCTTGGATGGAGGAAGTTACTTCCTCGAATTCATGTGCATTTGGTGCAAGTTGCCGCCGTGAGTTCGAGAAAGATTGTTTTTGTTTCCTCTGGTACCATCCCAAATCAGTTATGCATGTGCGAACGTATTCTATGGTTTGGTAGATTAATTACCTCCACTCCATATGTATTCCCTAGCACACCAAGCCACTGATTGATTTGTTCAAGGAGAAGAAGTTCCTTCTTAAGAGCAAGACTTATACAAGGACTTCGATATCCTCGATGATGGTTCCCCACCTGAACTAGGTAGTGTTTTGTTGTAAGACTTCTACGTGATCATTCTTGTCTTGGACATCATGTTCACATGTATGTAGCAGAATCAGCTCCTGTTTTGGAGCTTGCTATCGTAGTTCATTTCCTGAGAATCTCGCAACATCATCTCGTCGGTTTGTGTTGCAAAATTTCTTATCCAGACATGTTGTCTGAAAAATCCTGTTACCAGCCAGATCTGAATCTCAGGCAGATATGATGGCTGGAATATTTCCAAGATCTATGATGTAGGTCCCGACGAGGTTGATGTTCTGGACGACACACCTAGCCGGAAGATCTATTATTGTAGTATCCTGAACGAGCCATTCGACCATCTTCTCCATGAGGATTTGGTATGACTTATTCCACAAGTTGTTCCTTATGGATTTTTGTGCTCCCGAAGTCCGACCTTTACTTGATGGCCATGTTTATGCTTTTAAGCATTGACCGTGGTATCTAGTACATCAAGGAGAACATTAGAAGCGGAGTGTTAAATGTCTCTCGGTCGATCATCCAGATTTGCTTCTTTGGCATTGCTAAGAAAAAAAATCTGAGATAGTGATGTCCTCCTTGCATCTGCATCCTCCATCTTCGTTTATCATGGTGGTATGATGTGTTGCCAGGATCCTCGACACGGATGTTGGTAAAACCTTGATGAATATGGAAATGCTCAAGTTCTTGAGAGCACGCTCAGCCACTAGGTTATATCCTTGGTATCAACTGGAATGTGCCTTCCATTTGCCGAGTTGTTCTATAACCGTAGTTTCCTTTCCAAACTGAGTATGCCATCCTCTCGAATTTTTTTCAAATGATCAATTGTAATTTGCCTCAGGCTGGTATGAAGAGTTTCAATGATCTCTGTATCAAAAGTAATTCTTTTTGCCACTTAAGGGAATAATTCTATGAGTCACCTTTCCTAAGGTGCCCCGTTATGGAATCATGGCAATTAACTCCTTGCTACTTTGAAACCTATGCACCATCTTACTCAAGCGTGGTATTGTTGCCTACCAAATTGAAACCCTCGTCTTCTAATTCCTCCATCACTTGGATGTATGTGTTGTGTCTCAGCTCAAGAGATGCTCCAACATCTCATTCCATGAGTTGGTCATGACTCTCTCTATCTTTGTGAAGATCAAATCCTATAGAGTTTTCCTCTCTTCCATTGTCATAATCGGATGAAGATCTCGAAGGCAAAGATGTCAAGATCAAGATGATGCAATGAATCAACATCTTCGAGAAGGATAGTTGGATCGAGAAGATTGTGATAGTTTGTGCCCCCTCTGTCTTCTTACCTCACGTCTTGAATCTCGGCACGAGATTCTTGTTTAGTGGGGGTGAGTTGTCACAGCTCTAGTTCAGCCCTTGCTTAACTTTGCTTGTTCTTCATGCCATCATGTTTAAATTCCAAAGAAACTTGAAATGGGGATCGATTAAACCCTAGCACCAGAAAGAATTCAATAGGATGAAATAAAATCTTCTTCAAGAACCCAAAATGCCCTTCACAAAATGTTCATCATTTCTGTATTGGGTTAAAACCCCTGGCAAAAATGGTGCACCCTTTTCTAGGACATTCTGGATTTTTGAATCAAATCATAAGTATTTGAATTTGGACATTTAAATGCTATAAAATAATTTAAATGTCCAAATAATCTTGAAAGCATTTGTGGGCTATTGGAAATAGTTTCAAAAGTGCCCACAATTATTTTCAGGATTTTACAAAATGAATTAGTATTTTTACTAATTCAAAACAGAGAAATATAATAGAAAAAAACAAAAACAGAATAAAGAGAGGGAGAGAATCCTACCTGGCAGCCCACTGGCCGGCCCAGCACTGTGCTGGCCCGTGCCAGCCAGCTGCTTGCTCTCGCCAGAGCAGGAAGAGAGGTGACGCCGGCGAGCGCGAGCTTGCCACGGTGCCACCTGCTTGCCGTTTCGCCGTTGGACGGGCTGGACGACCTCCACGTCGCGCCCCAGACCCCCTGGACACGTCCACTCTCCCCTGCCTCTCCCCCTCGTTCCCCTCCGCCATGGCCGAAGCAGCCGCCGTCGTCCCGCCGCCGTAGCCGTAGCCACCGTCGTCACTGCGCCGCACGACCGTGTCCACGAGCTCCGCCACCCTCCTCTCCGTCGAGCAGGCCGAGCCCCGAGCGCTCACATGCCCCAAAGCCACTGCATCGACCTCGCCCGACTCCGCCATCGTCGGAGATCCCCTTCGCCATCATCATCGCAGCAGGCCGTTCCCGACCTCGCCGTCGGCTCCATCGCAACCGTCGTGAGCCTAGCTACCTCCCCACCCTCTCCGTTCTCTCTCTCAAGCCCCGTAGCGACTGCACGCAGCTCACCCGCACGCGCCGCCGTGGAGCTCATCGCCGACGAAGCTCCGGCCACCCAACAGCCGCGCCACCTTGTCCACTAGCCCCACCGCACCCCCAGAAGCTTAACGCACTAACCCACGCGCCTCGTCGCGCCCCCTAGCGATGAGTCTGAGCTCACCCGAGCTCCGGCCACCGCCAAACTCGTCGCCGGCGTCATCTCCGGTGACCCCGAGCCCAACCACTAGCACCACCCGCCGCGTCTCGTTCTCAGCTGCCCATAGAACCCAACGGCGCCTCGAACGGTGCCCTGTAGCGCGAACCCGCCGCATCACCGCCGCGGTTTGTGTCACCGGCGGCTAAACGCTGGTGGGCTGACGTGGCGATGTCATTAGCCTCTAATGACGCCTTAACTAACTCTAGTGCCACTGCCATGTGGGCCCCGGCGCCAAAATTAATTAGTTTAATTTCTGTTTAGATTAGTGCTAACCCTATGGACCCCACGTGTCTGCTTTGACTTTGGTCAAGTCAACGTTGACCGGTCCCACTTGTCATCCACCCAAACCAGCCTGAGACACTGACGTGTGGGTCCCAGCTGTCAGGTTTGACCTGGACCTGGCGTGTTGACCTGCTGACGTCACAGTGACGCAATGCTGACGCAGCTAATGATTTTTTGGATTTATTATTAATCAGAAAAATCCAGAAAATTGCCTAAACTTCTAAAAATCATAGAAATTCAACCGAGCTCAGAATGAAATAATTTATATATGAAAATTGATCAGAAAAATCCAATCTATCCATCTGTATCATTTTCATGCATGTTAGATCAACTTATACCTGCTGATCAGGTCAAATCAATTAAATGGCATTTGAATTTCACATATGGAGTTTGAATTTGAACCCTTGGTTCAAACCAACTTCATTTAATATGGCTGCTAGTTGCATTATCCCAATCACAGCATATTGCCATGACATTATCATGCATCATATTTGTTGCATTGCATTGATTGTGTTCCTCTTTGTTTGCCGGTTTTTGTCCCCTCTCGATAGATGTCATTCCGACGATGAGTTCGATGACAGCGATGAAGAACTATAATATCTTCAGAAGTGCCAGGCAAGCAAAACCCCCTTGTTCATTTCGATACAATCCCACTCTCTCGCTCCTGCTCTCTTTTGCTGCACTAGGACAACAACGATTCATCTGTTACTTGCTGCGGTAGCTGAACCCCTTTCCTCTGCATGACCTGTCATTGCCACAGTAAATAGATGAAACCGATTAGCATGAGTAGGAGTTGATTGATCCCTGATGTGCCTACTCATTCATGCTTATTTGTCATGCCTGCTACTGCTTAGAGTTGAGTCAGGTCCTACTGTTGAGAGCTAAGTGTGTGAACACGATTTGGTAAAGGTAGCGGTGAGAGGCCATGTAGGAGTACATGGTGGGTTGTCTCATTGCAGTCGTCCTCAGGAACTGAGTTCTGTGTTGGTGATCCATGAACAGTTACTACCACGCATTGGAATGCTTAATTGCCCCTCTCGACTTATTAATCAACCTGATCTCTGTCCAGGAGTTGCAACTAGTTTATGGTGTTTGTAGGTAGTGTTAGTAGTCTACCAAGTGGCACCCGGTACAGGTGGGCTTGGGACAGACTAGGCACAGTGGCACGGTGTACCAAGTGGCACCCGGTTGGTGGGCTTGGGAACCCTGCTCACATCGTTTGGGGCCATGAGCGACACCCCGGCCGGATCTCCTTGCGGATGGAACCCGAATAGGCGATAAACCTGGACGAGAGACTTGTGTGGTTAGTCAGGTCGTGGCCGACTCCCTCGCCCGGCTTCCGCTTGAAGGTTGCCGAGGTACATGACATGTATAGGGCGATAAGTGGCGAGAGCGTGTGTGAAGAAGTACACCCCTGCAGGGTTATCATTATCTATTCGAATAGCCGGATTCCTCAGATATGGAAACTTGGACCCCTTGCATAGTTCATAGACAAGTGAAAGTGGATACCCTAAAATGCGCAAGATAAGTGTGAGTGCTATGGATGGCGTTCTCGTAGATAGACGGGAGTGGATCCATAGTGGTGTATTGATATGGTGAATATGTGGACTCGTGTGCGCCACCTCAAAAGAGTTGCTTGCAGTCGTAGTTCAGGTTAGCCACTGAGTCAAAGCTGGCTTGCTGCAGTCAAACTCCACCACCACCTTTTTGATACCGATGCATATGTAGTTAGTTCTGATGTAAGTCTTGCTGGGTACATTTGTACTCACGTTTGCCTATTTTATGTTTTGCAGAGAGACGCCAGTCTCGCTAGTAGTTCCGTGTGGACTTCGACGTTTAGCTTGATACCTCAGCTACGATCTTGTGCCCTCGGCAGGATCTGGTAGATAGTCAGGCTTCTCAGCCTTTTTCATTTGTAGATGTCTGTACTCAGACAAGTTAAGCTTCCGCATGCGTTTGACTTGTATGCTCTGAATGTTGGGTCATGAGACCCATGTTTGTAATATCTCGCTCCTCGGAGCCTAATGAATAAATACTTGAGTCGTAGAGTTATGTTGTGATGCCATGTCGTATTTGCACATATCGGGCATATTGTGTGTATGATTGAAATGCTTGGTATGTGTGGGATCCGACAACCTAGTTGTTTATCCTTGGTAGCCTCTCTTATGGGGAAATGTAGTCTTGTGCTTCCTTGAGCCATAGTAGTCCGCTACAGCCCGGTTCACCGGAGTCCTGCTAGCCCAACACTACTGCTCAGGACACTTGACTGGACGACATGTGTTTCACTTCGTTCTTGTGTCTGTCATTTCGGGGAAATGTCACGCGGTGACATCCGGAGTCCTGCCTAGCCTGCTACAGCCCGGGTTCTCGGAGTCCTGTTAGCCCAGTGCTACAGCCCGGATTCACACGCTGCTGACCGACATGCTTGATGTGATTCGTGTATGCCTGTTCCCATGAGTTAGTGCCACTTTGGGTTCACGACTAGTCATGTCGGCCCGGGTTCTCTGTCATATGGATGCTAGCGACACTATCATATACGTGAGCCAAAAGGCGCAAACGGTCCCGGGCCAGGTAAGGTGGCACCCGTGGGAATACCGCGCGTGAGGCCGCAAAGTGATATGATGTGTTACATGCTAGATCGATGTGGCCTAGGATCGGGGTCCTGACAAAACGATAGCGGCGGGTAAGGCTTTCTTTATGCAAAGCAAGCATGTGAAAGTGAATTACTTGTTACTTACCCGAATTCGGAGCTCTCCAGGAGCATTCGTAGATTTTCCCTGCAGCGTGTCCGATGCCGCCGCATTCTACCAAGCTGAGGAAGGCTGCTCGACGGAGAAGGTGTTCTGGTCTCAATATGCTGAGGCCGGACTCCCGATGCCTTTGAGCGACCAGTTGAAGCAACTGGGCGAGCTCCACAAGGTGGCCGAACAGGCCCTGAAGGGCTTTGTAGTTCAGCTGTGGCCTGGAGAGGCCCTGCCTGGGAGCTACTTTGGGCTGGTGAGGCGGCTCGTGGACGCCTGTCCGAGGCTTGAAGTCGTTAAGCACTCCGCCTGGATTGAGGGTGCTCGTCGGGCCCTTGCCCGCGCTAAGGTGCACTGGGGCAAGTTGGATGCTGAGAAGCTTGTGAAGGACGGGCCACCGCCGGGCAAAGGGCATCGCAAGCCCGAGATGTATTATGAGGGCGTTCTGAAGGGTGCCCGCCTTATGGCAGATGAATGTTCCAGGGATGTAATTTTTGAGTAAACTCGCTCGTTTTGTCCTGTGCGCTGAAAACTTGTTCATGTGCGCTAAGCAACACTTTTGAATTTAAAATATTACCTTCGGTGCGACCGTTTATCAAATTTGAGAGATGGCGAGTCGTCGGCTTCTGCCCCCATGCCACGAGTGCTGGGGTGTTCGGGATAAACTTGAGCGCACTTTTTCCCATTCTTGGGTCCTTCGAGGGAGGCGCTCAACGCAAAGAACAAGGCAATTGGACTATAATGCTTGAACACTCTCACTTAGCCATAGAATTCTATAATTTTAAATTTCGATGAAACCCCTAGTATCCCGAAGACCGAGTTCGGGCGCTATCCACGCCTGGGACGGACAAAGCTGACTCCTCGCTCTAAGCGGCATAAGTATTTAGGAACTCAGAAACCTCTCGAACAGCGACCAGCTCTCGCCTCATCATGACGGTCAGTTTTAGCTTTCTCTACTGAGGTGCTTAGCCCATCTCAACTGGGGCACAATCGCAGTAGTTCTCCTAGCGCTACCTTAGCCCATATAACGGAACGTAAGGTACCAAAACATAGGAGCCGGGCAAACCCAACTATTAACCCAAGACATGATTCGGAGCCGATGCATATAATGCTATAAGTTCGGGGTGACGCACTTGTGAAAGTGTTCAGACTTCTCACACGGTGTTGTGGGGTACTTAATCCCTTGGCGTATTGGCCGTACCAAAGTGTATGGGTGCAACATGTCATTAATGAACATATATTCTTAAAAAAGAGTAATACAATAAGAGACAAAAACTATGCATTGTTTATTTGAAAAAGTTGCGATCAAAGCAGAACGATACAAATAGTGCGATAAGCAAAAGGTGGGACTATTTGACATGTCCATTCCAGGGGCGGACTCAGGTGGGTCCCGACTGTCAGGCACTTCCTTGCGTGTGAAGATGTAGCTGGTGGGTCCCAGCAGTCAGGGGGCGAATCATTTTTTTGCCCGTAATATGGACGCACTTCCTTGCGTGCGAAGATGTAGCCGGTGGGTCCCAGCAGTAAGGGGGGGAATGTTTTTTTACAAAATACGGTGGCCCGTCCGGTGGGTCCCTGCTTTCAGGTGGAGGAATCATTATTTTCCGCGTAATAAGGAGGCACTTCCTTGCTGCGGCAGTGGACCCAGCTGTCAGCCTCTCCATGTACAGTACTCTTCCAATGGAAGTCGGTCGTTGACCACATCAACCATGCCGCGCCGAGAGCACCAAGGCGGTGGGCGACGCCTAGGAAGGGGATGACGCGGAGCCGGGGAAGACGTGGTAGTGCATGCCCACGCGGAGAGGAGTACGAGGGTTCTCTGATTCAGCTGCGGTGTGAGGCTGCCGTCGCTGCAGGGCCTGGCCTGTGCTTGGAGTAGTTGGGGCGGTGAGGCCTCCGCGGCAGCACAGTCGGTCACGGGAGGCAGGAGCAGGCGGCACGACCGGCGTTTCTTTGTGCGGCTGGAGCAAGAAGACCAGAGGTTGAAGAAGCACTACGGCCGTTGGATGGACATGGTACGGTCACTGGATCACTACTAGGGAAAAGCCTAGCAACAGCGCGGGTTTTAGGCCTATCAGTAGCGCGCGGCGATGCGCTACTGATAAGGCGCTACAGCTAACGTATAGCAGTAGCGTGCCTCCGCCCACGCTACTACTAAATCGACTTAGTAGTAGCGACTTCCCGGAGGAGCGCTACTGGTAATTAGTAGTAGCGCTTCTCCCTGCCCGCGCTGCTACTATTATTTCGTATTTTATTTCTTTTTTATTTCATGTTGTATTCGTACACCTTTACACAAGTTTTCATACAACGGGAATTTAGAAATTGTTTTTACATCATAATGAGTTATTACATCACGGGGTGAAAGAACCATGGACTAGTTTCAAGTGGATGGGCATCCACATGAAACTAATCCGCGGTTCTTTCACCCAATGATATAATAAATATCATCATCATCATCATATCATTAACAACTTATCATCATAATACATCATTGTCATATAACACCTCCTCAAGATCATCATTTTCATCAATGAGACATCACATAGCAAATTGGTCACTAGTCGTAATCACAAGTACTCCTCATCATTAACTCTAACACATTGTATCACATAATAAACATATTGTACCTCATAGGACCTACTACATTCTCTTAGGACCTACTATATTCTCTAAGGTAAAATAGCAAAAAACAAGATAGCCCCTGACTCTCCATTATGGAGAATGGAGATTATCCTGTCTCCAATTCTCGCCTTTCGCTTAATGTTACTTCCAAGAACCTCCTTGCGAATGTCCAATTTTTTTCCATTCTTTGATTAGCATGTGTTCACCGGTTTTAGAAATCCGATATGCACAGGTGAGCTCCTTAGATAGACCTGGCTGTATGTTCAGAACTGCAAGGCGACCATTCTGATACATCAGATGAGGCACACAATCCATCAGGATTTCCTGTTGAAAAACATAGTAATAATTTTGTAGTTAGCAATGATGTACTAGTTTTAGAAGTATGCAAAAGATGCACGGATGTTGTAATAGTAAAAAATCTTACCAGGGTATCTCCATAGAAGTTACCATGGTTCAACACGTGCACTAGTGGCACGTATTCATCATAATTTGGAGGAGTTCGATAATAGGTATTGTAATTCTCAAGAAAAGTACAATAAGCAATTAGATGACTTTTCTCCTTATAAGTTAATTCGGAGCCATCAGTGTAGTGGGTTTTGTCTACCATCTTCTGCACATTCTTTGAAGATTCAAAATAAGCTGTCAATGTAAATAAGCTATCAACTATTTTGAAATAAACAATATAAATTAGTTAATAATTATGTTTGAGAAACTCACATTGCGGAAGAATCGGAAGCGTATCAACAAGGACCCAAATGTCCATATTGTCTTGCTCGATGTCAGGATTACCAAGATCCATGGTGACAATCATACCCTCATAAAAACCATACATTTTGCAAAGTGCTTCCCAATTTTGGCAACCAAAATGGGTTACGCTCTGAGAATTGTACAGATTTACTTCAAAATCGATTTCATGATGGGTCCTTAGGTGTATTTTCTTTGTTTAAAATTTTTCATGGTCTTCAAAACCCATCCTCTCCAAGACATGGCGTCTTGCATGACATGGGATAAGCTAGTCGAATTGTAAAAGATGAAAATTAGACGTTAAATAGTTGAAGTCATGCTTAATTACGAAAAAAACACTTGTCGTTGTTGCATACCGTTTCAACATCGAAGGTCTCCTCGAGCTTAATGCTGAAGCGCCGATCTTCATCCAGCTCAACGGACCTGTCGCACATACCTCGATCGTCGTGGCACCAGCTGCACTCCCCCGGGAGACTGTCGTCGTCCGAGTACGACATTTCCTATGTTCATAATTCAAAGATTAAACTTGTACAATTAAATATATGTACTAAAAAACCTAAATTAGATCATTAATTTTCGAGAAAATCCAGTCCACTCGATATTTCCTACATATTCTAGCACAAGTCATGCCAGAATTCATGAAAAAATCCGGCATGACTGTCGGGTGGTTGGTGCACCATATGCCAATGGGTGGCTTATCATTGTGGGAGCCAATAAAACGTCGCCGGTGCCTGGAAATGGGATAAGGCGAAGACAGGCACGCCGACGGATCTTACCCAGCTTCGGGGCTCTCCGTGGAGATAACACCCCTACTGCTGCTCTGCGGGGTCTCCGCGTGGTCACTAGATCGACAAGTAGCTACAAGAGGCTCCTTGAGCTGTTCGGCGAGAGGGAGAAGAAGGGCAAGGCTAGCTCACTTCTCCTCTCGATGTGGTGTCTAAAACTCGTAAAACTCTCTCCCCTTGCATGGGTGCCCTAGGGGGTTTATATAGGCATACCCCCCCAGGGGTACAATGGTAATCCGGCTGGGCGTGGGCCCTAGCCGTATGTGTCTACGCTCGCCGGCTTCTCCGTCGGCCGATGGGGCCCGTCGACTGGTGGACCCCGCCGGCCGCCGGCCTTCTGGTCGACAGGCTGGTCCCACCGCTTGGGGGTCTTGTCGGAGGCTGGTTACTGTTGCCTCGCCTCTGGTGACGAGGGCTTTGTCGTGGTAAGCATGGCCACAGTGCCGCCGTCGGGCGGCCTATCGTTGTAGCCTTACCTCGTCTTGTCTCCTTAATGAGGCGCCTCCTTCGAGGGAGGGAACTAGCCGGTTATTGGGATTTGGCCACACCCCAGGCCGACTGGGGGAGGCCTGGCCGCCTTTGGGCGTCTCCTCGACTGATGGGGCCCGCCACCCACGGGTCATACTGACAGTTCGCCGTGGGTGACGTCATGGTCAACATGGCAACAGTGTCGCGCCGGACGGGTGATGGCTGCCCCGTACGGCGCACTGTGGCCCTGCGCGTCCCGGGATTCGGGGGTGGCAGGCTTCACTGTAGCCACGCCCCGTCTCATCGCCGGTATGTGGGTGCGGACTCTGAGGGAACGATCTTGGCCGCCTGCTTGGGGGCTGGCTTCTTGGAGTCGGCCTTCTTGTGGCCGGCTTCTTGGAGTCGGCCCTCTCGTGGCTTTCTTTACGAGGATCTTAGGGCCGGGCCGCCTTCTTGCAGCCGGCCTGAGAGGTAGCCGGCTGGGGGAAGGCGGCCCCACACCTTGGATGCTTGAAGGCTCGATCGGCCTATAATTTTTCCGAATAGCAAGGGGGAGCCGGCTAGGCTACCCGTGGTCATTTACTCCGACAGTAGTCCCCGAAGCGGGTTGGGCTCCGAGGCTGAAAAAGACGAGAAGCTCAATCAGCTTCCTATCTTGAGGAGCCGGCATCTGGGAGCCAGATTTGATTAGGTGCACCGTCTTCTGGAGGTTTCGAAGCTTGAAGGCGGGAACCAGGGGGCGCGCGAGTCAGGCTGCGAGCTGACCAATCGCCGCCTGCGCGCCACATGGCACCCTACAGCTGGAAGGGGCTGCTAGCCCACGCGCGCAACGGGACGTCGCCGCAATCCGGGGCCCGCCACTACCGGGCCTCGGCCCACGCACAGATATTCTATGGCCCGGATGGACTGTGCGCCTCCCAGCGGCGGTTACCGCACGCTGTTAAGGCGCAATAATCGCGGGACGTGGGGGAGTGGGCGCAGTTAATCCCACGTCCCCCTAAGCCTCTCCTCCTCGGCTTCGCCGCACAAGGCTATAAGTAGGGGGGAGGAGGGGGAGCCGCAGACGCTCGCACGCTCTCCCTCGCTCCACCCCTTCCTTCTTCTTCTTCCTCCTCTCCTTCGCCACACTTTCCTGCCGCCGCCCGGCTCTTCCGCCAATCTTCTTGGCTCGCCGTTGCTCTGCCGTAACAGGGTCGCGCGCTTCTCCGCCGCCGCACCTTTCTCGTTGCCGCGCCGTCCCCATGGCGTTGTCGAGCTCCTGGGATGGCTCCAACGTCCATGACGACCACGTCGACTTCCTCCGCCGGACGTGGCGGCTGCCAGGCGCGAACTACGTGCGTGTCTGTCTCGCGCCGGAGGCGGAGATCTCGCCGGCGCCGGAGGAAGACGAGCGGGTAATCTTCCGCTCGCACTGCCTGCGCGGCTTCAGCCTGCTGGCGAGCAGGTTCTTCCGCTCCTTCCTCTAGTTCTATTGTCTCCAGCCCATCACCTCACTCCAAACGCGGTGATGCTGCTGTCGGCCTTCGTCGCCCTGTGCGAGGGTTTTCTTAGCGTCCTCCCCACCCACGAACTCTGGGGGGAATTCTTCCAGTGCAAGCTTGGCACTGTCGTCGCGGGCGTGCCCGCCCCATGCGATGATCTAGTCGGTGAAGCTCTGGCAAAAATCTTACTTCTACGTGAAGAACGTCGCTCTGCAAGGCGACTTCGTCAATCTGCCGGTTTACATAGCCGGCCCACCAGCTGGGAGGCAGCCCTCATGGTCCTATCGGGCAAGGTCGATGTCTCAGGGTGGGGCCACCGTTGTTGCACGGCTCCGAGTGATGATCGAGTCGAAGGGCCTGACCGGGGCCGACCTGGTGGCCGCCTTCATGGAGCGCCGGGTGCTCCCGCTCCAGGGCCGACCTCACATGATCTGTCAGATGAGCGGCCGCTTCGACCCATGCCGGTTGAGCACCAAGGAGATGCCTCTCGACGAGGTGTCTTATATGGTGAACTATATTTCCAACTGCAAGCTCGCCGAGGAGTGGTGGTACGGCCAGGAGCCGTATTCTCGCGCCAGTCCTCCGCCTACGGTAAGTTTCTCTTCTTTTCTTCATTTCTTGTCGTCGCGTTCATGATGGGCGACTCCTGATCACTCGGCTTGTTTTCAGCAGAACCCCCTTCTTCCGCCGGCAACCGAGGCTGCGGGGGCGGAACGCCAATTCCTCCCCGACCGCACGGTGGACGACGTTGACGACCCGGACCTGGGGACGGCCGCCATGGAAGACGACGTCGTAGGGGAAGGCAGCGAGACAGGCGGCTCTGGGTTCGGGGCCGCCTTCAAGGACTGGCCGGATGATGACGAGGCTGAAGTTATTCCGCGCCATCAGCCGGCGCCCGATCATCAAGGCGCGGGCCCATATGCCGCAGCGGTTGCTCGTGCTGGCGCGTAGAAACGTCGGGCCGCGTCGACCCACTTCGGCAGCCGGCCAAAGAAGCCCAAGGGTACCGCGGCGGAGACCAAGCGGGACGAAGCGGCCGCAAAGGCGGCCCGCTTCCGCATGGTGGTGAAGCAGCCGCAGGCGGTTTCGGCGTAAGTGTCGTTTTTCTCACGCCTTTCTTTTTCCTCTTCGGCTGATATTCTTCTAAGCCTTCTTCTTGACTTATCAAACAGGGCCCCGCTTTCTCTCGAGCGGGCCCCTGCCGCCTCCATAGTCGGAATAGCGGGAGGATCTTCAAGCTCCCGTCGTGTGGATCCCCGTGCCGATCTCCTAGAGGCGACAGAGCGAAACGCGCGGGAGGTGCGGGAGGAGCGGGAGGCGGAGGAGCGGAGGGCGGTTCAGGAGGTGAGGGAGAAGTCGGCGGAGGCGCGAGCCGACACGGCTGCCAAGGCCCAGGCGGAGGCCGCGGTCGCGGAGAGGGAGACGGAGGCCCTGCGGAACCAGCCTCCGCAGCTCGTCATCCCCCTTCACGTCGCGGCTCCCGACATCCTAGTGCCCCCAACGGAGGAGGCCGGCCGTGGCTGGCTGGCGATGGAGAGGGAGGCGGTATTGTCGCCGCCGATTGGAACGGGCCAAGGAGGCCGGCCTGACGCGCTGCTCGTGCAGCCGGCTGGAGGCGAGCCGACTATGGGGGCGGATCTTGTGGTCCCGTCGCCGTCTCGTCGGCGCGCGGGGAAGGCGACTTCAGCGCCGGAGCCGCAAAAAGCTGCGGGCACCAGCCCGTCTGCCCAGGATCTGGAGGCGGTCAGCGACAGCTTGTCCGGGTGGACGCCTGGTAGTGGGACGGCCGTGCTGAACATGGCGGCGTGGGACGTCCGGAGTCGGCTTCAGGCCCAGGCCACCGCGCTGAGGGAGTACACTCAAGAGTTTCTCACGACACGAACGGTTATTCGGGTGAGTCCTCCCACTTTTCGTCGATTGCTCCTGATTTCTTTCGTGGGTGCGCGTCAGCGCACCCACTAGGTGTAGTCCCCGAGTTCCGAGTCGGCTGCCGAGCAGGCGGCTTGGAACTTCTTGGTAGACTTATATTGTCGTCTTGTTCTTACTCGCATCTCTTATCTTATCTGCAGGAGTATCACAACCTCTGCGCAGCTGCCTTCAACTCCCAGGCCCAGGAGTTGAACCAGAAGGCCACTGATCTGACTGAGATCCGGAGTAGGTGCTTCATCTTTTATCTCAAGTGGGGGCGCGTCAGCGCAATCACTAGGTGTAGTCCCCGAGATTCGGGCCGACCGCTGAGCAGTCGGGTCGGATCTTTTCCTGACGACTTCTTTCTTATTGCTTTTTTCTTCTTCTTCACATCTGCAGGGGCCAATGCTGACTTGAGGGAGCAGCTAGGTGGGTCCCAGTCCGCCCTTCACGCCAAGGAAACCGAGTGCAACGCCCTGGCCCAGGAGCGCGATCGCTTGGCCAAGAAACTGGCCGACCAGGAGGAGAGCCACAAGGCGGCCCTGAAGGCGGTGCAGGACAGCGAGGCCGCCCTCAAAGCCGAATATGAGACCGAGGCGGCGAGCCGGACCGAGGCGAGGTAGGCGCTGAGTCAAGGCTACAGCCGGGTTGAAGATTTAATTGACGGTAGGGCGCCTTCTTCTTCGTTTCTTATCCTACCTCCTGCCATCTGGTTCGTCTTTGCATTTTGTGCTACTGCTTTCTTTTTTGTGTAGATTACTTTCCCGCTTACTCCGTTGCCGCTACCCAAGCCATCGAGGCCTACCGCGACGCGCGACGGCAGGCAGGGGTCGACATCGTGCTGGGTGCCGGCCGGTCACTTGAGGAGCAGCTTCTGGCGATTCAAGCCCGCCTGCAGCCGGCTCACTGCATACTCCATCGTCTTTAGCGCGCCGGGGCGCAAGTGCTGGCCGCCCTCTGCCCCGGAGAGGCGGTTCCCCGCACCCCAAGTCGGACTGCCGACTGGCTGGAGGTTGTAGTCGGCTGCTTCGAGGCTTGGAAGGCGTCGGCGCTGGGCGGGCGCTGGAGTTCGTCCGAGCTTGGTATTCTGGGCTGAACTTGGACCAGCTGAGCACCTGTCGGCAGGAGGCCGACAAGGAGCTAGAGGCGGTGCGGCCGGCTATCGTCCGGCGCGCTTCGGCGATCGCCAAGTACACCGACACCAGTGCCTTTGCCCTTGAGGTGGATCATGACGGCGTCGCTCAGCCGGAGGAGTGGTTCGGGCTAAACCTGGCAGAAGGTGAGGTTTCGGCGAAGGAGATTGCTTCCAGCGATGAGGTCGAAGAGGAGGAGGGAGAGGATGGTGAAGACGTCGTGCCAGACAGCGAAGCGACCAGCCAGCCTCAGCTTGATCGTGCCTCCAGCAACGAGGCGCGTGCAAGGGCGCCGCCTGCAAGAGGTGATGATCATGCCAAGACTCGCCAGCCGGCCACTCCTCCAGCCGGCACTACTGTCTCGACCAACCTGCCCGACTCGCCCCTCGTTCCCTTGGCCTGATCCGCCGTCCTTGCTTTCCTGCTCGTTACTCTTTTGAACAACTTTTATTAAATTTGCGCAGTTCCACCCACTGGGGGTGTATTCAAACTATATTGAATGCTGGCCTTTCGAAGGTCTTTTGTGTAAATATAATAATGCATGTATTTGGCTTCCATTCATGTTTGCTTTTCATCCTTTTGGCTTTTTCCTTTGCCGCCTTCCCCTGGTCGCCGCCTTCCCAGCCGGACAACTGCTCTGCAGTCTGTGGCTGGAGAAGGACTTGGCCGTTTTTTTGGGGATACAAGTACTCGAGCTTTCTTAGATTGTAGCAAGGTGAACGGGAAGCCGGCCAGCCGGCTGCTCTGGTAGCCGGTTGGCGGGGCGGGAGGCCGGCTTGTGTTATATAAGTTTGTTGGTCCTTAGCCGTTTTTCGTGTGGGCACCCTTTCCTGCCTTTGGCTCTTGCCAGCCGGACAGTCGATTCTTCGAGATGCGACTTCTGACAAGAGGGGGCTTGGGTGCCGGCACACTACTTGTCTGACTGAAGGCAGAACTTAGATATAACTCAAGGTGGCGAGTCCCCGGGCTGACTGGTCGAACCCGGTGCCGGACGAAAAAACAAATGTAGTAACATAATCATAGGCATGATACTCATCATTCATAGATAAAAGAGGGTAGTCCCCGAGTGCTCCTCGCGGGGCCCTTTGTCTCCTACTTAGTACAAAAGGTAGCGTGGTACATACTGCTTTTTAACTGTAAAATCTTCGAAGGAGATTGGCGTTCCATGGTCGTTCCGACTCCTTGCCGGAATCATATCTCTTGCGTGCCTTCGGCTTCTGCACGTCGATTAGGTAGTAGGAGTCGTTGCCTAAAGCTCTGCTGATGATGAAGGGGCCCTCCCAAGGGGCCGAGAGCTTGTGTTGGCCGGCTGTTCGCTGGATCAGCCGGAGAACAAGATCGCCCTCTTGGAAGGATCTTGGCTTGACCTTCCGGCTGTGGTAGCGGCGTAGACCCTGCTGATAGACGGCGGACCGGCTGATGGCTAACAGCCGGCCTTCTTCCAGCAGGTCGACACCATCTTCTCGTGCTTCCTTGGCCTCCGCCCCCGTGTACATGGTGACCCGAGGTGAGTCGAACTCGATGTCAGTTGGGATGACAGCCTCGGCACCATATACAAGGAAGAAAGGGGTGAGGCCGGTTGACTTGTTTGGGGTTGTGCGCAAACTCTAGAGGACGGCCGCGACTCGTTGAGCCAACAGCCGGCCGAACGCTCCAGAGGCACGACCAGTCGGGGCTTGATGCCGGAGAGGATGAGGCCGTTAGCTCGCTCGACCTGGCCGTTTGACTGCGGGTGGGCAACGGATGCTAGGTCCAGCCGGATGCCTTGTGTTGCGCAGAAGCATGCCAGTGCTCCCTTGGCAAACTTTGTGCCATTGTCGGTGATGATGCTGTGCGGTACGCCGTACCGGGTTGTAATATCTGCGATGAATGTCACGACAGTCGGTCCATTCAGCTTCTTGATCAGCTTTGCTTCGATCCACTTGGTAAATTTGTCCACAGCGACGAGCAGATGTCTCATGCCGCTGCGAGCCGTTTTGAATGGGCCCACCATGTCCAGCCCCCAGGCGGCAAAAGGCCAGGTGAGGGGGATGGTCTTGAGTGCAGAAGCCAGCAGGTGTTGCTTGGAACTGAAAAGTTGGCACCCTTTGAAGTGTTTGACTAGTTCCTTGGCGTCATCCAAAGCAGTCGGCCAAAAGAATCCATGGTGGAAAGCTTTGGCGATGAGTGATCTTGAGGCCGCGTGGGGGCCGCATTCACCTTGGTGGATGTCCTTCACGATTGCTATGCCCTTCTCTGGCTCAACGCAGCGCTGGAAGACTCCAGTGACGCTGGAATAACAAGCTCTCGGTTTACTATTGTGTATGCTCCGGCTCGGTTTTGGACTTGCCTTGCCCAGATCTCGTCAGTTGGCAACTCTCTGTTTACCAAGAAGTTGAGGATGGGCTGGGACCATGATGGAGCTGTGACTTCTTCTAGTGTCAAAACTGCTACTGTGACCAGGGCGGGTGGGCTGGGTGGTGAAGAGTTGGAGTCGGCCACCGCCTGTTGTGTTGATGCAGTCCCTGGGCCGACTACAGTAGTCCCCGGGCTGGGTTCTGAAGTTCCCGGGCCGGGTGGGACTATGGCAGTCCCTGAGCCTCCTGTCGAAGTCCCCGAGTCGGGTGCGACTATTGCAGTCCCCGAGCCGCATGTCGAAGTCCCCGAGCCGCCTGCTTGGTTCCCCAAGTCGGATCCGACTGTGTCGGGGTCAGGTGGCATGAAGATGGAATCAGATTCTGGAGACGGCTTGATAGACGGCTTGAGGAGGCGGTGGAGAGAAATGCCGGCTGGTATAGCTTGCCGGGTGGAGCCTATTCGCGCCAGGGCATCTGCACGCCCGTTGTCGGCCCGTGGCATGTGGAGGAACTCGCATCCTTCAAAATATCCACTGATTTGCTGAATGAGGAAGAGGTAGCTCGCCATGTTTGCGTCCTTGGCGTTCCAGTCGCCAGATGACTGCTGGACCACCAAATCCAAGTCGCCATAGCACAAGATCCGGCGGATGCCGAGCTCTTTGGCTAGCCGGAGCCCGTGTATGAGCGCCTCGTACTCGGCCACATTGTTGGAGGCGGCAAAATGAATTTGCAATGTGTACTTGAGCTTGTCGCCCTTGGGAGAGGTGAGTATGATGCCGGCTCCCAAGCCGGTGCGCATCTTGGACCTATCGAAGTGCATCCGCCAATGAGTGGAGTCGGGGGCCAGTGGCAGGTACTGGGTTTCGGCCCAGTCGACGAGGAAGTCGGCCAGTGCTTGGGACATAATGGCGGTGGGAGGCTGGTAGAAGATCGTGTAGGGAGCCAGCTCAATGGCCCATTTTGCCACCTGGCCGGATTCATCCCGGCTGCCTATGATCTCGGCGAGCGGGGCAGTACATACGACCGTGATGGGGTGCTCTTGAAAGTAGGGCTTGAGCTTCTTGGCGGCGAAGTACACACCGTAGCACATCTTCTAGTAGTGCGGGTAGTTCTGTTTCGAGGCGGATAGTACTTCGCTTAAATAATACACCAGCCTCTGGACTAGCTGAGCTCGCCCTTCTTCTGGGCGCTGGACCACGATAACTGTGCTGACCACCCGGCTAGTGGCGGCAATGTAAAGGAGCATGGGATCTTTCTCAGTTGGTGCCGCCAAGACAGGCAGCGTGTTCAGCATCTTCTTTAGCTCGCGGAAAGCTTGGTCTGCTTGGTCGTTCCACTCGAAGTGAGTGGACTTCTTCATGAGTTGGTAGAGGGGGAGAGCTTTCTCTCCGAGCCGACTGATGAAGCGGTTCAGGGAAGCTAGGCATCCGGTGAACTTGTGGACGTCTCGTAGCTTGGTGGGAATCTCCATTCTCCCTATGGTCTTGATCTTCACTAGGTTGCATTTGATGCCGCGTTCGGAGACCAGGAAGCCTAGAAGCTGGTCGTCTAGTACTCCGAACACACATTTCTCGGGGTTGAGCTTGATCTGGAACTGGCGCAAGTTTTCAAATGTCTCTTTGAGGTCTTCCAGTAAGGTGTCGCGCTTCTCCGTCTTCACCACAATATCGTCTACATAGACGTGGGCATTTCTGCCAAGCTGCTTGAGGAGGCATTTCTGCATGCAACCCTGAAAAGTGGCACCGACATTTCTCAAGCCGAATGTCATAGTCAGGTAGCAGAAAGCTCTGAATGGTGTGATGAAGGCGGTCTTCAGGCGGTTAGCTGGATCCAACTTTATCTGATGGTAGCCTGAGTAAGCATCCAAGAAGCTCAACAGCTCGCATCCGGTTGTGGAGTCTATCACTTAATCAATCCCTGGTAGGGCGAAGGGATCTTTGGGGCAGGCCTTGTTGAGGCTAGTGTAGTCTATACACATGCGCCACTTGTTATTTTTCTTCAGCACGAGGACCGGGTTGGCAAGCCACTCAGGAAAGAAAACCTCCATAATGAAGCCGGCTGCCAGATGCCGGGCTATATCTTCTCCTACGATCCTTCTCTTCTCTTCCGACAGTCGGCGGAGGGGCTGCTTGACTGGTTTTGCACCTTCTTGGACGTGTAGCTTGTGCTCGGCGAATTCCTTCGGAACACCCGGCATGTCCTTGGGGGACCACTTGAAGATGACCCGATTCTCACGGAGGAAATTGACGAGCTCGCCTTCCTATTTGCTGTCTAGGTTTGCCCCAATGGTGGCAAACCTTTCTGGGTGCTCCGGCTCCAGAGGTATCTTCTTTGTTTCTTTGGCCGGCTCGAAAGAACCTTGGGCATCACACTCCTTGCGGTCGGGGGACAGGGCCGGCTACTTGCCGGCCATGGCCACGACTCGATCCAACATTTCTTCTCTTCAGCAATCACGAGGGACTCGTCCAGCCGGCTACTAGCTGTCGCACACTCGGAGGATTTCTTGTAGTCTCCAGCTATGGTGATGATGCCCTTGGAACTCGGTATCTTCATCTTGAGGTAGGCGTAGTGGGGTACATCCATGAACTTGGCCAGAGCAGGTCGGCCAAGCAACGCGTGGTAAGGGATCTCCAAATCCACTACCTCAAACCACACTGCCTCTCGGCGGAAGTGATCCTTGTCCCCAAAGAGGACATCTATCTTGATCTTGCCGATTGGGGAGCAGGACAGGCCGGGTACGATGCCATGGAACAAGTACGACTAGGCATGAGCTGCTTCGTCTTGATGCTCAGCTTCTCCATGGTGTCACGGTACAATATGTTGATGCTGCTCCCGCCATCTATCAACACGTGGGAGAAACGGGCAGCTCGCCTTTCTGTTGCGAGGGTCGCATCCAAAACCAATGCGTAAGAGCCGGGAGACGGCATCACCTCTGGGTGATCAGCCCGGCTCCAGCTGATAGGCCTTTCTGACCAGTGCATGAACTCAGGGTTGTTGGAGGCAACTGCGTTGACTTCTTGGTGCTGTCGACGTCGGCTACGCCGGTCATGTGGTTGGCTTGTAAAGACGACGTAGGCGGCATGTTCATCGGGGAACTCGTCTTGAACAGCCCCGACTGCTGGTCGAGCGACTGGCTGCTGAGGGGCTGGAGGCGGCTGACCAGTAGGCGCAGGGAGCACTATCCCCTCGCCTTTGGAGATTCGCGTGAGCCAATGGCATTTCTGGGTCGTGTGGTTTGACGGCTTCGCGCCACTGTGGAACTTGTAGGGGGTATCAAGTGCTTGCTCGTAGGAGAAAGCAGACTGCCAAGCCGGTCTGCCGACCTTCTGCTTCTTGGGCGCGGGCCGCCCTTCGGGTTGTTCGTCTTTGACTGTGGCCACCTGCCGACTGGCGGAAGGCTGCATGGGAGCCTTACGCTTGTGATCGTTCTGGTACGGGCGTCAACTGGAGTCTCCAGCCGGCGTCTTGGGACTCGGAGCGAGCACCTTCCCGGAGGCGTCTACTCGGAGCTCGGCCTTCATTGAGGAATCGGCCGTGGCATATTTATCGGCTATGACCAGCAGCTCGTCGAGGGTAGTCGGGTCGTCGCAGAGGAGTCGGTGCTTGAGGAGGGTGCCTTCTCGGCACCCGGCGGTGAAGTACTCTATAGCTTGAACCTCATGCACCCCCTCGCAGGAATTGCGGAGCTCGGCCCAACGCGTGAGGTAGTCGCGAGTTGATTCATTGGGCCCTTGGACACACAAGGAGAGCTGTCGGGCCTTGGGAGCCCGCTTGTAGGTGCTGGTGAAGTTGCGGATGAAGGCTTCTGTGAAGTCTAGCCAGCTGTTGATGCTATAAGGCTTGAGGCTGTTGAGCCAGGTGCGCACCGTGCCTTGGAGCATGAGGGGGACGTACTTCACGGCAACACGCCTGTTGCCGTTCGCTATGCTAACCGCAGTGGAGTAGTCGATCAAACCATCTTCCGGCTTCATGGAGCCGTTGTAATTGGGCGTGTCTCTTGGGAACGAGAACCCTTTGGGGAAGGGCTTGTCGCGGATGCGGGGGCCAAAGCAAGGCGGGCCGACATCATTGTCGGTGTCAAAACCGGCGGATCTCGGGTAGGGGGTCCCGAACAGTGCGTCTAGGCGGATGGTAACAGGAGACAAGGGACATGATGTTTTTACCCATGTTCGGGCCCTCTCGATGGAGGTAAAACCCTACTCCTGCTTGATTAATATTGATGATATGGGTAGTACAAGAGTAGATCTACCACGAGATCAAGGATGCTAAATCCTAGAAGCTAGCCTATGGTATGATTGTTGTTCGTCCTACGGACTAAAACCCTCTGGTTTATATAGACACCGGAGAGGGCTAGGGTTACAGAGAGTCGGTTACACTTGTAGGAGATCTACATATCCGTATCACCAATCTTGCCCTCCACGCCAAGGAAAGTCCCTTCCGGACACGGGACGGAGTCTTCAATCTTGTATATTTATAGTCCAGGAGTCCGGCCGAAGGTATAGTCCGGCTATCCGAACACCCCCTAGTCCAGGACTCCCTCAGTAGCCCCTAAACCAAGCTTCAATGACGATGAGTCCGGCGCGCATATTGTCTTCGGCATTGCAAGGCGGGTTCCTCCTCCAAGTACTTCATAGAAGATTTTGAACACAAGGATAGTGTCCGGCTCTGCAAAATAAATTTCCACATATTGCCATAGAGAGAATAATATTTTCACACATCTAATCTGCTGACGTATGCCGTAGCGTGAAATCACAACACGGCCAAGCCTTTACTCGAATCGTTTTTCTGCTCCACCTCAGCGTGTTATGCGAGGCGGTTTCCTTGGCACGTCTTGTCAAAGCAGAGATCGTGTCCCCTCATTCCGGGATTCTCATCAATACGGGTGTCGGTGTCAAAACCGGCGGATCTCAGGTAGGGGGTCCCGAACTGTGCGTCTAGGATCCATGGTAACATGTACACGGGATTTTACCCAGCTTTGGGCTCTCTCGATGAGATAATACCCTAAATGCTGCTTTTGATTGTATTCATATGGGTGTAGTACAGAGTTGATCTACCTCGAGATCATATGTTGTGGTCTAAACCCTAGAGGTATGATGAGTCATCTCATAATCCTCTATCGACTAGTCTGGCCTCGGTTTATATAATACACCAGAGGCCCATGATAACAAGAGTCCTAGCCGAATAAGCCGGTGGGGGAGGAGTCCTTGTCTTGATCGCCAAGTCTTGTGGAATCTTCCTTGTATGCGGCACCTGTCCGGACTGGCCCATGAGTATGCGGCCCTGGGGGTCCTCGGCCCAATCTAACCGATTGGGGGACGACGTGGTGAGTACCCCCTAGTCTAGGACACCGTCAGTAGCCCCCTGAACCGGTCTTCAAGTTAGGGACGCTCCTCGATTCTTCCGAACTGTTCTTCATCTTCGGTCGTCGTTCTTGAAAACTGGTTCAACGAATCTTCTTTATCTTCGATCTTGAGGATCACCGAAATGCATTCGACGGGTTTACACGTCGGGTATCCGAGGAGCCCCTTTAAGTTTCCGGCCTTTATCAATGCCTTGTTATTTTTATGCCACACCTCGGGTTTGAAGTTGTTCCCGGGAGGCAGTTCCCTCTTGTGTCCGAGCTCTAACGCCGGACTGCATTCAAGGTATTTTTTTTGCAGCCGAGCACCAATGCAAGGACTGCTTCCCAGCTCTAACGCCGGACTATGTATCCGAGCTCCAACGCCGGACTATGTATCCGAGCTCCAACGCCGGACTGTATCCAAGGTGTCGTAAATCACCTTGGTTCAAAGAAGTTTGAAGGAGTTTTAGCCGAGCTCAATGCCGGAAATGCCCTCTATGGAGCTAGCCACTAGCGCCCGAGCTTTATGCCGGACTGCTTTCGAGGTGGTGCACCACCCCAAATGTGGGCCGATTTTTGTCAATATTTTTGATCGGTGCTATTTATTCTCTGCCGAAATATATAGCCAGTAGCCCTCAAGGTGGGTATCGGTCTAAAACCCAAGGTGTACATGAAGGATGACATAAGACCGCTGATCCCCGTAGCCGCTGAGACTCAGGTTGATTTGCAAAATCGGTTTGAGGATCAAGTCCTAGCTCGGCAGAATACTTTGGGACACAAAAAGCGGCGTGCTCAGTCCTCGAGACTCAGGTTGGGTGCGGCCGACCAACCTGAGGATCAAAATCTCCTCGGAAACTATATTGCACATAAAATTTTCTGCATTGGACAAGCAATGCAGTAGCCCCCGAGACACTGGTCGGGTGGCAACACCAGATCAGGGGATCAATATGCCCCTTTAATATGTTTAAATAATAAGCCCGAAGCCCAGTAGCCCCCGAGCCTTAATGCGGGCACGGGTGGCCGAATTAAGGATCAATATCCATAGTAAAATCACAAATTATGTGTAATGTCTCTATGTATCCAAGTACTTTACGTCATTAATGCTCGGATCCGCATTGTACAAAACTTTGTTGACCGACCATCGACTTCCACCTCCTCGGCCAGTAGCCGAGGAGTGTTTGTCTTACTTTATAAAGCCTTTATGAGGGCAAAGATTTATGACAAACAAGGCAATCTGGCCATATGGTTTTATAAACAAAGGTACACTGAGAGATATGTTATATTACTGTTTAATAGAAGAAATGTCTTCCAAAGAAAATAGTCCCGCTATCGGTTCCTTTCTTTGGGTTGTCATGCTAAGCATGATCATAAAACCTCAGCTCCAATGTAAGAGCAAAATATCGAGGATTTAGTTTGGGACGCTAGTTAATAGCCCCCGGTAGTGTTCGGCGACAGTCGAGGTCAAGCCGTAAACACTTCGGCCAATGTTATGAACAGCCTGTTATTAAACATAGTCATCGGATCGCTGACCAGTTTACGTTTATTGTGACAGTCAGTTTTCGGCTTTCTCCACTGAGGTGCTTAATCGTGTGAGCTGGAAGCACAATCGCAGTGGTTCTCCCTTTGCACGCTTAGCCGAACAAAATGGAACGTAGGAAGCAAGTGCGGGAGCCGGGCAACCCAACTATTGACCGAAGACATAATTTGAAACCGACGCATATATAGCAATATCTGAGAATGTATCTGCCGAATCCCTAAAAGGTGTCCGGCGTTGCACTGCGAGACTAATGCTGGAAAAGCACAAATAGTTTAAAAGTGCCAAAAAGCTTGGAAAACCAAGAAACGTCAGTAAAAACATGACGTCCGAACAATATCAAGTGTTCGGTGCCAACCCGAAAATTGGTCTTAGAAAAAAGAAGTGCTTCTGTCGTGCTTTAACATGACACATCCTATCTCAAGACTTCGAGCGGGTCAGCATATGGCTTCAACCTCCTATCCCGAGGGCGGAGTACTTCTCATCAGGCCAGTTTAGCAAACTAAACTCTAGCAACTTTTGAGAGAGAAATTAGGCTCCCCGGCTAGTGATCGCACACTCGTGTCAAAAAAAGGAGTGATAAATAATAATAACTTTGCAATGACTAAGAAGAAAAACACTTAGTATGAAACGGCTCAAATAAACATAAGAGCCCCCAAGTGACTTGGGTAAAAGTTGACTATATAATGTAAGGTGACATGTAGAATGCCTTCTAGCCGGATTGTAGATCGTTTGTCGTAGCGGACCTTTTCGCTTCAACCTCTGGACCCAATAGTCCGGAGTGTGTCCGAATACCCTCGCGGTTATAAAAACCGGGGCATGCGTGGAGACCAGGCGTAGGGGTCATTAGTGCTTTATCAGACAAGTGCCCAACTAGTTATGTTATATTACATGGTTAGTAAGAAACATCTTCCAGGGAGAATAGTTCCGTTAGGGGTTCCTTTCCCTGTGAGGCATGCCCTAAAGTGCATGTCCGGACTGCGAAAAGAGCAGAAAAACATCTGGGGGCAGGTAAATAAATAGGTAAGAAATCATCTTTTAGTTCACCGACCGAGTATTCCCTTAAGAACGCTAGCTTTCGGCTTCACCCAGTCTGAGGTACACATCCGGCTAACCCGGCAGTAACAATCGCAGAGGTGCTCCCTTTACCACCTAGCCGAACAATCGGGAACGTAGGGGTAAGCACAGGAGCCAGGCAACCCAGCTTGGCCAAAACTTAAGTCATATCGACGCATATAATGGTGAATAAAAGGTACATGCGGAAGTGTGACACATGTGTTGGGCATAAAGCCCGTATTAATAAGCTTCTGTTAAAGAATCCCCCAGGTATAATGAGCGCGGGTAGCGCGTCAAGTATGTGTGAACAAAGTTTGGACAAGAAACTTTTTTTACAAGCAATTTTTTTTTCAAAAAAGTATAACGCTTGATCGAACCGAACACAAGTTAGAAATTAAAGCTTTGAGCATGAAAGCGACTTAGCTGGTTAATGTGTTCGCAGTCCGAGCTTGATGCGGGACAAGGTTCTATCCCCCAAGCTGGTCCCGAGGTGGCGGAGCGGAGAGCTCGACACGCCAAAGTGGTGACATAGCACGGTCGATGCAGACCGGCAGAGTGACACCGAAGTCCCCGGATCATTTTCCTGTGCACAAAAAATAGTGCAAACGGGAGATAATGGTAATAATGATAAATAAAAAATCGTTGCATAATGAATAATTTATGCAAAGTGAGTAATAAAAGAAATATGGCCTGGCGCCGAAGTCGATGTCGATGCAGGGCGTCGGCGTGATGCGGTAAAGGCGTGGCAAAGCCTGAACTCACAGGTCGGTCCGCGCTCCGGATGCGGCGTTCGCCGGACTATGTATGGAGCTGACCGAACCAGCATGCGACCGTCGTTAATGCGGCCACCATTTGATAGACCTGTGAACATATGATGGACAAACCAGAGTAATAATTCCTTGGAAAAAATGAACCCAAACATGCAAAAAATATTAGGATTAATAGCACATGGTTTATTAGTTGTAGTAATCCAAAGGAAGATGATGCTGGCAAAGGTTGGCTCGCCGAGGCGAAGCCCTTGGTCCGGCCAATCGTGACGAAGCTAGTCGGCTAGTGACGCCGAAGTGTCCGGAGTAGGTTGATGAAGAGATGATGAATCCTCCGGTCCAGCCGAGATGTCGAAGCCTCGAGGCCAGTCGAAGTAGTCCGGTGTGATGGACACTGGCTTGAAGGGGCAACAGTGCGGCCCTGCCGATGCAGGTCATGACGTGGTCGATGCCGGCTTGATGAAGCGACCGTGCCGTGATGCCGGTATGCCCGCTCCGTGTAATCCGTGGGGCGGCGATGTTGGTGATGATTTGTCCTTCGCGATGCCGGACTCTTGTTCGTCTTGCCGATATGATGATCCGAAGAAGTTGAGCTCGGCTCAACAAAGTGACGATGTGTCTAGCGCAGGTCGGCAGCCGTGGAGCAATATTGCCGGACTTGTTTGACACCAGCATGATGCCGAAGATCATGTTCAAAAGATCATAAAATTAGTGGGATGTGTTCGGGAACAATACACAATATCCCATACAAAACTTCCTTCAAAAGGTATGTCCGAAATCCCGTTCATAAAAAAGATGAATTCGGGTCGGATTCGTTCTCGCGCAGAAAATAGATCTGAAAAGTGATGCGCTAATCGGAAGGTTCCCGGAGTTCGGACGGTCGGATCGAGCTGAAATTTGGAGGGGTGGTAGATATAGGAATTCCGCAGCCGATCAACGGTTGGATCTTCCAAAGGACGTCCGAGTTAGAAGCTGGACACCACACCCTAAACTCGTCCAGATTCCCGTCCAGATTGGACAGGGCTCCGGTATATCGTGGAGGTGGTGGCAGCAGATACGAGTTCACTGTCCAGAAAAACAGCACGGCCGCTTGAGGGCAATGTTGACGTTGAGCCCCCGAGCTTCATGGATGACTCCTCCGTGATCTTGATAGAGATCGGAGTTGATGTTTGATGAAGGCCCTCGTCCGAACATGGTGATCCGAACACGGGGCGCAATTCTTGGTCGAACCAAGGTGACCAGTCGAGCTGGTGACGAAGATGCCGAAGTCGCAGTTGATCTGCAGGCGAGCCATCGATCCTTTTGTCGATCACACAACGGAACTCTCAATGAAAGCACCAATGTCGGTGTCAAAACCGGCGGATCTCGGGTAGGGGGTCCCGAACTATGCGTCTAGGATCGATGGTAACATGTACACGGGGTTTTACCCAGCTTCGGGCTCTCTTGATGAGATAATACCCTACATGCTGCTTTTGATTGTATTCATATGGGTGTAGTACAGAGTTGATCTACCTCGAGATCATATGTTGTGGTCTAAACCCTAGAGGTATGATGAGTCATCTCATAATCCTCTATCGACTAGTCTGGCCTCGGTTTATATAATACACCAGAGGCCCAGGATAACAAGAGTCCTAGCCGAATACACCGGTGGGGGAGGAGTCCTTGTCTTGATCGCCAAGTCTTGTGCAATCTTCCTTGTATGCGGCACCTGTCCGGACTGGCCCATGAGTATGTGGCCCTGGGGGTCCTCGGCCCAATCTAACCGATTGGGGGACGACGTGGTAAGTACCCCCTAGTCCAGGACACCGTCAACGGGCGTGGGTAACCCAACTGCGCCATTGATTACGGCGCTTGGGAGATAAGCGCGTTTTACCAGGCTGGTGGGGACGCGTACTTGTGTCCGCCCATATAAGGGGATAAGAATCCACCTTCTTCATCCATGCCTTCTTCCTCCTTTGCTCATCCATTTCCGCGCACTCGAGCTCCAGCGCCCAAGTCCGCACTCCCCGCCTCAACCTTCTCCAGCCATGTCCGGAGCGTGAGGCAAGTGGATGGTCTCCTCCGTTACGGAGAGACATATCAAATAACTGAGGAAGGCCGGATACTTGTCTAACGACATCGCGCACCGGCTTCCCGAAGAGGGGTAGCTCATCCCTACCCCTGGGCCCCATGAGAGGGTGGTGTTCCTCCCCCATTTCCTCCGCGGACTGGGCTTCCCTCTCCACTCATTTGTCCGGGGGCTCATGTTCTACTATGGCCTGGATTTCCACGATATGGCCCCGAACTTTGTCCTCAACATCTCGGCATTTATCATCGTGTGCGAGGCTTTCCTCTGCATCCGCCCCCATTTCGGTCTATGGCTGAAGACTTTCAATGTCAAGCCAAAGGTGGTGCGCGGCAACCAGGCGGAGTGCGGAGGCGCCATGGTGGGAAAGATGCCCAACGTCCTATGGCTCGACGGCTCCTTCGTGGAGACCCTGAAGTGGTGGCAATAGGGGTGGTTCTACATCACCGAGCCGCGTGACCTTGAATGGGTCGCACCCATGAGTTCCGATCTGGAACCCCTATGCGGCTCACCTCCTGGAAGGAGACGGGCCTGTCGTGGGGTGAAAAAGGAGAGGTGACCGGCCTGCAAACATGCATCCAAAACCTGGTGAGCAAGAAGCTCAAACTTGTCAATGTAGTCCAGGTCATGCTCGTCCGCCGGATCCTCCCGTGCCAACAACGGGCCATCAGTTTGTGGGAGTTCGACCCGGCACAGCACCGAACTCTAAGCAGGCTCTTCGACACGACGTACGAAGATGCCTGGAAGGTGCTATTGAAAGGCGCCGAGGCTCCCGCATCCCCTACCGAGGATCGCGGATTTAGCGCGCAGCGTCGGGCCGACGCGGTAAGCTGTTTTATCTTTTACAGGATATTTGTCTTTCATAGTTTGACTCTATGCGGGATCTAAACTCCCGTGCCTTTGACAGGAATGGTTGGAGAAGGCCGAACAAATTAACTGTCCGACCCCTCTGCCCGAAGACCCAGCTGACGCCCGCTTGACGGGGCTGCTGTTTCCGGCACCCTACATGGTGCAGGAGAAGAAGGCCAAGAAGAAGGCCACGGGGTCTCGAAAGAGTGCCCGGCGTTTGGTGGTATCGGATTCATCGTCCGATGACTCCAAGACGCACTCCTCCCGTGAAGACGAGGAGGAGGAAGAAGAAGCATCACCCCCTCCAGCGGGGGGAGGAAAGAAAAGGAAGGCCGCCCCAACTGAGGAGGCCGAAGGGTCCAAGAAGGGAAAAGCCTTCCTCCGGACTACTCCACCAACACCGACGACGACGAAGAGGAGTGGCCGCTCAGGGCCAAGCCCCTAGAGAAATCGAAAGAATCCGGATACCAGAGTGATTCATAGTATTCCTTCATTGCACAACTTTTCCTTATGTCGAATATGATTATGCAGTCCACCCAAAGACCGTCTCGACGTGTCGTCGAGCGGTTCCCTGGACTCGTCGGATGTAAATTCGCTTCCGACGGCTACCTCCCTCCGCCCTATGGACGACGCCGAGGTGGCGTCCCAATAGGTTCCAAGCCAGGAGGAGGTGGTCCTGGGGGCGCCGCAAGGCGACCTCCCGGACTCCAGGCGAAAAGGGGATAGAACCCCCAAGGGCTCCAAGTCCGGCCTTGAGCCGGACACCCCACCGGAATCTTCAACGGTTCCGGACTGCGGCAGGCGACCTCCTTCCAAGAGGAGTAAGCCTACTAAGCCGGTGGCCCCCGTCCAACCGGGGGCACCGGACAATCTGCTGGAGGTGCTTAACGGCACCTCTATCGACGAGGAGCACTGTACTATGATGAGTATGGTGATCTAGAAGGTTCAGTCCACCAAGAGCAGACTCACTGAAGCATGTGGCAGCCTTCTAACAGGCTTTGAGGTATGTAAAAAATATGTAAAAATATTACCGCATAGACAGTAGCCCCTGATGCTCTGTTTTGCATTCGGAAAGAAAAGCCGAATAGATTATCTAATAACAATCGCAGGAGTCTAACAAAAGTAAGTCAATATGCATATGCAGGCTTCGCTGCTGGCATCCGCCGCACTCACTGTGGAGGTGGACACGCTGAGGCAGAACCTTGAGCAGTCCGAACAAGAGCTCGGGCTTGCCAAGAAGCAGCTCGAGGACAAGGAAGGTAAGAAATACCTTAATTAAATATATAAAAGGTGCAATTGCAAAAAGTGACAGGATTAACGTGGCTATTGTAGGGGCCACAATGGAGGTGGCGACCCTTAAGCAAGCGTTGTCCGAGGCCGAGAAGAGGGCGGCCACGGAGCGCACCGAGCGGGAGAAGTATGAGGCGCAGGTTGGCGAGGTGCGGCAAGAGCTCCAGACTCTCATGAAAAAACATGAGAGTTTGGAGCTTGACTCAAAGACGCGAGAGTCCGAGCTTGCGGCGGCCATTGAGAATGCCAAGTCTGCCAAGGCCGAAGCCCAGAAGGCCCTCCAGGAGGTCGAGGCAATGAAGAAGATAGCGGCGGGTAAGGCCTTCTTTATGCAAAGCAAGCATGTGAAAGTGAATTACTTGTTACTTACCTGAATCCGGAGCTCTCCAAGAGCGTTCGCAGATTAGCCCCGTAGCGTGTCCGATGCCGCCGCATTCTACCAAACCGAGGAGGGAAGCTCGATAGAGAAGGTGTTCTGGTCTCAGTATGCTGAGGCCAGACTCCCTGTGCCCTTGAGCGACCAGCTAAAGCAACTGGTCGAGCTCCACAAGGTGGCCGAACAGGCCATGAAGGGCCTCATAGTTCGGCTATGGCCTGGAGAGGCTCTGCCTGGGAGCTACTTCATGCTGGTGAGGCGGCTGGTGGAGGTTGTCCAAGGCTCGAAGTCATCAAGTGCTCCGTCTGCATCGAAGGTGCCCGTAGGGCGCTTGCCCGTGCTAAGGTGCACTGGGGCAAGCTGGATGCGGAGAAGCTTGTGAAGGACGGGCCGCCACCGGGCAAGGAGCATCGCCACCCCGAGATGTATTATGAGGGCGTCTTGAAGGGCGCCCTCCTTATGGCGGACGAATGCTCGAAAGATGTAATTTTTGTGTAAAACTTGTTTATTTTGTCCTGTGCGCTGAAAACTTGTTCATGTGCGCTAAGCAATGCTTTATGAATTTAAAATATTACCTTCTGTGCGGCCGTTTATCAAATTTGAGAGATGGCGAGTCGTCGGCTTCAGCCCCCATGCCACGAGTGCTGGGGTGTTCGGGATAAACTTGAGCGCTCTTTTTCCTATTCTTGGGTCCTTTGAGGGAGGCACTCAACACAACGAACAAGGCAATCGGACTATAATGCTTGAACACTCTCACTTAGCTATAGAATTCTATAATTTTAAATTTCGACGAAGCCCCTAGTGTTCGGAAGACCGAGTTTGGGGCGCTATCCACGCCTAGGTCGGACAAAGCCGACTCCTCCCTCTAAGCGGCATAAGTCTTTAGGGACTCGAAAACCTCTCGAACAGTGACCAGCTCTCGCCTCATCATGACGGTCAGTTTTAGCTTTCTCTGCTGAGGTGCTTAGCCCAGCTCAACTGGGGCACAATCGCAGTAGTTCTCCTAGAGCTACCTTAGCCGATATAACGGAACGTAAGGTACCAAAACATAGGAGCCGGGCAAACCCAACTATTGACCCAAGACATGATTCGGAGCCGATGCATATAATGCTATAAGTTCGGGGTGCCGCACTTGTGAAAGTGTTCGGACTTCTCACACCGTGTTGTGGGGTACTTAAGCCCCTGGCGTATTGGCCGTACCAAAGCGTACGGGTGCAACATGTCATTAATGAACATATATTCTTAAAAAGGAGTAATATAATAATAGACAAAAGCTATGCATTGTTTATTTGAAAAAGTTGCGATCAAAGCAGAACGATACAAATAGTGCCATAAGCAAAAGGTGGGACTATTTAACATGTCCTTTCCAGGGGCGGGCTGCGGAATGGTATGCAAAACAGGTATACTGCTCGTTATAGAGGCCACCTGAGAGTTCCATAGTGCGACGTGGCTTTATGCTTCCCTGGTTCTTGCATCGTTTGTGCGGCAATTGTACTGCCGGTTAGGCCTTCCGAAGAATGGAGTCCTGAAAGTAAGATAAAAGTAAGAAATCGGCAGCCCCTAGTGCGGTTTAAGCCGTGTTTTGGGCGTGCCGTGATGGTGCCCCTCCCCCTGTGCGCATGGTATTTCCAGAGCGTAGTTATGTACGCGCAGCACTGATTTTGCAATTTCGCGAGGGCTGGGGTTGGGGCCGCATTGCTACGCCTGCTCGGAACGTGCCAGGCGGTCTTGCTGTAGGTTACTCCGGGCGCGCTTGACGGTGTCCGGACGTTTAATGGCCGGACTGGAGAATTGCCTTGAGAGGCTGCTTTGTACTTCCGTTGTGAGAGCCGCCGTATGCTCCTCCGTACAGAGAGAGCGTTCGGTGTTTCCATTGACCGTAATGACTCCTCAAGGGCCTGGCATCTTGAGCTTAAGGTATGCGTAATGCGGTACCGCATTGAACTTGGCAAATGTGGTTCGCCCGAGCAGTGTGTGATAGCCACTGCGAAACGGGACTATGTCGAAGATTAACTCCTCGCTTCGGAAATTATCCGGAGATCCGAAGACCACTTCAAGTGTGACTGAGCCTGTACAGTTGGCCTCTACACCTGGTATGACGCCTTTAAAGGTCGTTTTAGTGGGTTTAATCCTCGAGGGATCGATGCCCATTTTCCGCACAGTGTCCTGATAAAGCAAGTTCAGGCTGCTGTCGCCGTCCATAAGGACTCTAGTGAGGTGAAATCCGTCAACAATTGGGTCTAGAACCAATGCGGCAAATCCGCCATGACGGATGCTAGTGGGGTGGTCCCTTCGATCAAAAGTGATCGGGCAGGAGGACCATGGGTTGAACTTTGGGGCTACTGGCTCCATCGCGGATACGTCTCTTAACGCACGCTTCTGCTCCCTCTTGGGGATGTGGGTTGCGTATATCATGTTCATCGTCCGCACTTGTGGGGGAATCCCTTATGTCCACTACTATTCGGCGGCCGGGGCTCCTCCTCGTCGTCGCTATGTAGCCCCTGGTCTCTGTTTTTGGCATTTAATTTGCCGGCCAGCTTGAACACCCAACAATCCCTGTTGGTGTGATTGGCTGGCTTTTCGGGGGTACCATGTATCTGGCATGAGCGGTCGAGTATTCGGTCCAGATTGGACGGGCCGGGACTATTTCTCTTGAATGGCTTTTTCCGCTGACCGGGTTTAGTGCCTCTGAATCCAGCATTAACTTCCATATCCTCAGCATTGTTGCCGTTAATGCGGTGCTTGTGCTTGTTGCGACGCGACCTGGCACTGTTGTCCTTGGTATCCGAATTACCAGGGCTCTTTTTTATGTTATTGCTATGAGCCAGCCAGCTGTCTTCTCCCGCGCAAAAGCGGGTCATGAGTGTCGTGAGGGCTGCCATAGATTTCGGCTTTTCCTGTCCAAGATGCCGGGCAAGCCACTCGTCGCGGATATTATGCTTGAAGGCCGCTAGGGCCTCTGCGTCCGGACAGTCGACGGTTTGATTTTTCTTGGTTAGGAACCGTGTCCAGAATTGCCTGGCCGATTCCTCTGGCTGCTGGATTATGTGGCTTAGGTCATCGGCGTTTGGTGGTCGCGCATAAGTGCCCTGGAAATTGTCGAGGAATGCGGCTTCCAGGTCCTCCCAACAACCAATTGATTCTGCTGGCAAGCTGTTAAGCCAATGCCGAGCTGGTCCTTTAAGCTTGAGTGGGAGGTATTTGATGGCGTGTAGGTCATCACCGCGGGCCATGTGGATATGAAGGAGATAGTCCTCGATCCATACCGTAGGATCTGTTGTGCCATCGTATGATTCGATGTTCACGGGTTTGAAACCCTCGGGGACTTGATGATCCATTACTTCATATGTGAAGCATAGTGGGTGTGCGGCACCACTGTATTGAGCTATATCACGACGTAGCTAAAACGAGCTTTGTCTACTGTGTTTGGCCCGGCCGGATTTACTATATCCGGTGTGATGATTACCGTCTCGTGCCGTGGGGCGCCCACGCGATCCGCAGATCGACCTTTTTTGCTTTGCCTTGTCCCCCAATATATCTCGCAGGTCTGGCGCATTTCCCCGTGCCTTGGTATTTTTAAAGCGGCGCTGGCGTGCGGCTTGAGTGGAGGGCCGAGAGGCCTCTTTGTCGCAGCCACGAGGTGGCCGGTCGGCCGCATCATGTGCTGGTGATGTGGGTGCTTCCTCCTCTAATCGGGGTAGCAACCTGCGCTTTGGGTAGCTTTTGGAGGGGCGTTCGAGTTCATACTCTTCGGCCGCAAGGACTTTTGTCCATTTAGCGGCTAGCAAGTCTTGATCAGCTCTAAGCTGCAGTTGTTTTTTCTTGAGGCTGCTCGCCGTGGCCATATGCCTGCGTTTCAAGCGCTCTTGTTCGACGGGATCCTCAGGCACGGCAAATTCGTCGTCGTCGAGGCTTTCCTCATCTTCGGAGGGAGGCATGTAATTATCGTCCTCGACCTCTCTATCTGCCGCTCTCTCATGAGAGCTGGCTTCTCTATCCTCTTGTGCTGAATTTTGCTGGAGGGGGTTTTCTTCAGCAGTGTCCGGAGTGTTATTATCTCCCGTGCCGGAATCACCATTTTTGCTTTGGCGGGATTGAGAGCGGCGCCGCTGACGCCGGCGCTTAGGCTATTTCTTGGAGGGGACATCCTCCGTTGTTCCATCACCATCGCCTTCTTTTGGGGTGTCCACCATGTATATGTCATATGACGAGGTGGCTCTCTAGTGCCCTATAGGCGCTGGTTCCTGATCGTCTCCTACATCGGCGTCCATACCGTCGATGTCTTCGGAGTCGTAGTCGAGCATGTCGGTTAAATCATCGACAGTGGCTACAAAGTGGGTGGTGGGTGGGTTTTGAATTTCTTCATCATCCGCATCCCAACCTTGCTGACCGTAGTCCGGCCAGGGCTCTCCTGATAAAGAGAGAGACTTTAGTGAATTCAGAATATCGCCGAAGGGCGAGTGCTGAAAGATGTCCGTGGCGGTGAACTCCATAATCGGTGCCCAATCAGATTCGATCGGCAGGGGCGCGGGGGCCTCAGAGTCCGGAGAGGAGTCCGGCACCTTGGAGTCACGGGCTTCGCAGGGGACAAAGCTGGTGCTCGGCCGGATCGCCGTAGAGATTGCAGCCTCCGAGGCGGCGTCCAACCACCTGTCCTCGATCGGCGCAATTGGCTTCGAACTAAGGGTCGGAGCTGATGCGGGTGCGGCCTCCCGGACACTGTTCGGCGGCAGAGCTAACTCATGCCCTTCGTGACAGTGCGGCGCATTCGGCTGTGGCTCGAATCCGTCAAAAATCAAGTCTCGCGGATGTCAGTCGTGTAGTTCAGACTTCCGAATCTGACTTGATGGCCAGGGGCGTAGCTTTCAATCTGCTCCAGATGGCCTAGCGAATTGGCCCGCAGTACAAAGCCGCCGAATACGAAGATATGTCCGCGGAGAAAAGTCTCACCCTGGACCGCATCGCTACTGATGATCGGAGGAGCCATCGGGCCTAAAAGCGACGACACAGAGTGTCGGTGTCAAAACCGGCGGATCTCGGGTAGGGGGTCCCGAACTGTGCGTCTAGGCGGATGGTAACAGGAGACAAGGGACACGATGTTTTTACCCTGGTTCGGGCCCTCTCGATGGAGGTAAAACCCTACTCCTGCTTGATTAATATTGATGATATGGGTAGTACAAGAGTAGATCTACCACGAGATCAAGGAGGCTAAACCCTAGAAGCTAGCCTATGGCATGATTGTTGTTCTTGTTGTGTCCTACGGACTAAAACCCTCCGGTTTATATAGACACTGGAGAGGGCTAGGGTTACACAGAGTCGGTTACAACGGAAGGAGATCTACATATCCGTATCGCCAAGCTTGCCTTCCACACCAAGGAAAGTCCCATCCGGACACGGGACGAAGTCTTCAATCTTGTATCTTCATAGTCCAGGAGTTCGGCCGAAGGTATAGTCCGGCTATCGGAACACCCCCTAATCCAGGACTCCCTCAGTAGCCCCTGAACCAGGCTTCAATGACGACGAGTCCGGCACGCATATTGTCTTCGGCATTGCAAGGCGGGTTCCTCCTCCAAGTACTTCATAGAAGATTTTGAACACAAGGATAGTGTCCGTCTCTGCAAGATAAGTTTCCACATATTGCCATAGAGAGAATAATCTTTACACAAATCTAATCTGCTGACGTATTCCGTAGCGTGACATCACACCACGGCCAAGCCTGTACTCGAATCGTTTTTACTACTCCACCTCAGCGTGTTATGCGAGGCGGTTTCCTTGGCACGTCTTGTCAAAGCAGAGATCGTGTCCCCTTATTCCGGGATTCTCATCAATACGGGCATGGGTAACCCAACCGCGCCATTGATTACGGCACTTGGGAGATAAGCGGGTTTTACCAGGCTGGTGGGGACGCGTAGTTGCGTCCACCCATATAAGGGGATAAGAATCCACGTTCTTCATCCATGCCTTCTTCCTCCTTTGCTCATCCATTTCCGCGCACTCGAGCTCCAGCGCCCAAGTCCGCACTCCCCACCTCAACCTTCTCCAGCCATGTCCGGCTTCCCAAAGAGGGGCAGCTCATCCCCACCCCTGGGCCCCATGAGAGGGTGGTGTTCCTCCCCCATTTCCTCCGTGGATTGGGCTTCCCTCTCCACCCATTTGTCCGGGGGCTCATGTTCTCCTACGGCCTGGATTTCCACGATCTGGCCCCGAACTTCGTCCTCAACATCTCGGCGTTTATCGTCGTGTGTGAGGCTTTCCTCTTCATCCGCCCCCATTTCGGCCTATGGCTCAACACTTTTAATGTCAAGCCAAAGGTGGTGCGCGGCAACCAGGCGGAGTGCGGAGGCGCCATGGTGGGCAAGATGCCCAACGTCCTATGGCTCGAGGGCTCCTGCGTGGAGACCCTGAAGCGGTGGCAATCGGGGTGGTTCTACATCACCGAGCCGCGTGACCTTGAATGGGTCGCACCCCTCGAGTTCCGATCTAGAACCCCTACGTGGCTCACCTCCTGGAAGGAGACGGGCCTATCGTGGGGTGAAAAAGGAGAGGTGACCAGATTGCAAACATGCATCCAAAACCTGGTGAGCAAGAAGCTCAAACTTGTCAATGTAGTCCAGGTCATGCTCGTCCGCCGGATCCTCCCGTGCCAACAACGGGCCGTCAGTTTGTGGGAGTTCGACCCGGTGCAGCACCGAACTCTAAGTAGGTTCTTCGACACGACGTACGAAGATGCCTGGAAGGTGCTATTCAAAGGCGCCGAGGCTCCCGCATCCGCTACCGAGGATCGCGGATTTAGCGCGCAGCGTCAGGCCGGCGCGGTAAGCTGTTTTATCTTTTACAGGATATTCGTCTTTCATAGTTTGACTCTATGCGGGATCTAAACTCCCATGCCTTTGACAGGAATGGTTGGAGAAGGCCGGACAGATTAACTGTCCGGCCCCTCTGCCCGAAGACCCAGCCGACGCCTGCTTGACGGGGCTGCTGGTTCCGGCACCCTACGTGGTGCCGGAGAAGAAGGCCAAGAAGAAGGCCACGGGATCTCGAAAGAGTGCCCGGCGTTTGGTGGTGTCGGTTTCACCGTCCGACGACTCCGAGATGCACTCCTCCCGTGAAGACGAGGAGGAGGAAGAAGAAGCCTCTCCCCCTCGAGTGGGGGGAGGAAAGAAAAGGAAGGCCGCCCCAACTAGGAAGGCCGAAGGGTCCAAGAAGGGGAAAACCCTTCCTCCGGACTACTCCACCAACACCGAGGACGGCGAAGAGGAGTGGGCGCTCAGGGCCAAGCCCCTGGAGAAATCGTAAGTATCCGGATACCAGAGTGATTCATAGTATTCCTTCATTGCACAGCTTTTCCTTATGTCGAATATGATTATGCAGTCCACCCAAAGACCGGCTTGACGTGTCGTCGAGCGGTTCCCTGGACTCGTCGGATGTAAATTCGCTTCCGACGGCTACCTCCCCCCGCCCTACGGACGACGCCGAGGTGGCGTCCCAGGAGGTTCCAAGCCAGGAGGAGGTGGTCCTGGAGGCGCCGCAAGGCGACCTCCCGGACTCCAAGCGCTGAGGGGATAGAACCCCTAAGGGCTCCATGTCCGGCCCTAGGCCGGATAACGCTCCGGAACCTTTAAAGGTTCCGAAGTCCGGCAGGCGACCTCCTTCCAAGAGGAGCAAGCCTACTGAGCCGGTGGCCCCCGTCCAACCGGAGGCGCCGGACAATCTGCTGGAGGTGCTTAACGGCGCCTCCGTCGACGAGGAGCACAGTACTGTGATGAGTACGGTGATCCAGAAGGTTTAGTCCGCTAAGAGCAGACTGACTGAAGCCTGTGCTAGCCTTCTAACAGGCTTTGAGGTAAGTAAAAAATATATATAAATATTACCGCATAGACTGTAGCCCCTGATGCTATGTTTGGCGTTGGAAAAGAAAAGACTAATATTGGATCTAATAACATTCGCACGAGTCTAACAAAAGTAAGTCAATATGCATATGGAGGCTTCGCTGCAGGCGTCCGCCGCACCTCGAGAAGTCCGAGCAAGAGCTCGGGCTGGCCAAGAAGCAGCTCGAGGATCAGGAAGGTAAGAAATACCTTATTTAAATATATAAAAGGTGCAATTGCAAAAAGTGACAGGATTAACGTGGCTATTGTAGGGGCCACAACGGAGGTGGCGACCCTTAAGCAAGCGTTGTCCGAGGCCGAGAATAGGGCGGCCACGGAGCGCACCGAGCGGGAGAAGTATGACGCGCAGGTTGGCGAGGTGCGGCAAGAGCTCCAGGCTCTCATGAAAAAACATGAGAGTTTGGAGCTTGACTCAAAGACGCGAGAGTCCCAGCTCGCGGCGGCCATTGAGAATGCCAAGTCTGCCAAGGCCGAAGCCCAGAAGGCCCTCCAGGAGGTTGAGGCGATGAAAAAGTGTCACAGCCCTAGTTCAGCCCTTGCTTGACTTTGCTTGTTCTTCATGCCATCATGTTTAAATTCCAAAGAAACATGAAATGGGGATCGATTAAACCCTAGCACCAGAAAGAATTCAATAGGATGAAATAAAATCTTCTTCAAGAACCCAAAATGCCCTTCACAAAATGTTCATCATTTCTGGATTGGGTTAAAACCCCTGGCAAAAATGGTGCACCCTTTTCTAGGACATTCTGGATTTTTGAATCAAATCATAAGTATTTGAATTTGGACATTTAAATGCTATAAAATATTTTAAATGTCCAAATAATATTGAAAGCATTTGTGGGCTATTGGAAATAGTTTCAAAAGTGCCCACAATTATTTTCAGGATTTTACACAATGAATTAGTATTTTTACTAATTCAAAACAGAGAAATATAATAGAAAAAAACAAAAACGGAATAAAGAGAGGGAGAGAATCCTACCTGGCCCACTGGCCGGCCCAGCACTGTGCTGGCCCGTGCCAGCTAGTTGCTTGCTCTCGCCAGAGTAGGCAGAGAGGTGACGGCGGCGAGTGCGAGCTTGCCACGGCGCCACCTGCTTGCCGTTTCGCCGTTGGATGGGATGGACGACCTCCACGTCGCGCCCCCAACCCGCTGGACACGTCCACTCTCCCCTGCCTCTCCCCCTCGTTCCCCTCTGCCATGGCCGAAGCAGCCACCATCGTCCCGCCGCCGTAGCTGTAGCCACCGTCGTCACTGCGCCGCACGACCGTGTCCACGAGCTCCGCCACCCTCCTCTCCGTCGAGCAGGCCGAGCCCCGAGCGCTCGCGTGCCCCAAAGCCTCTGCATCGACCTCGCCCGACTCCGCCATCGCCGGAGATCCCCTTCGCCATCATCATCGCAGCAGGCTGTTCCCGACCTCGCCGTCGGCTCCATCGCAACCGTCGTGAGCCTAGCTACCTCCCCACCCTCTCCGTTCTCTCTCTCAAGCCCCGTAGCGACTGCACGTAGCTCACTCGCACGCGCCGCCGCGGAGCTCGTCGCCGACCAGGCTCCGGCCACCCAACAGCCGCGCCACCTTGTCCACTAGCCCCAGCGCACCCCCAGAAGCTCAATGCACTAACCCACGCGCCTTGTCGCGCCCCCTAGCGACGAGTCCGAGCTCACCCGAGCTCCGGCCGCCGCCAAACTCGTCGCCGGCGTCATCTCCGGTGACCCCGAGCCCAACCACTAGCACCACCCACCGCGGCTCGTTCCCAGCTGCCCATAGAACCCAACGGCGCCTCGAACGGTGCCCTGTAGCGCGAACCCGCCGCGTCACCGCCGCAGTTTGTGTCACCGGCGGCTAAACGCCGGTGGGCTGACATGGCGATGTCATTAGCCTCTAATGACGCCTTAACTAACACTCTAGTGCCACTGCCATGTGGGCCCCGGCGCCAAAATTAATTAGTTTAATTTCTGTTTAGATTAGTTCTAACCCTATGAACCCCACGTGTCTGCTTTGACTTTGGTCAAGTCAACGTTGACCGGTCCCACTTGTCATCCACCCAAACTAGCCTGAGACACTGACGTGTGGGTCCTAGCCGTCAGGTTTGACCTGGACCTGGCGTGTTGACCTGCTGACATCATAGTGACGCAATGCTGACGCAGCTAATGATTTCCTGGATTTATTATTAATCACAAAAATCCAGAAAATTGCCTAAACTTCTAAAAATCATAGAAATTCAACCGTAGCTCAGAATGAAATAATTTATATATGAAAAATGATCAGAAAAATCCAATCTATCCACCTGTATCGTTTTCATGCATGTTAGATCAACTTATACCTGCTGATCAGGTCAAATCAATTAAATGGCATTTGAATTTCACATATGGAGTTTGAATTTGAACCCTTGGTTCAAACCAACTTCATTTAATATGGCTGCTAGTTGCATTATCCCAATCACAGCATATTGCCATGACATTATCATGAATCATATTTGTTGCATTGCATTGATTGTGTTCCTCTTTGTTTGCCGGTTTTTGTCCCCTCTCGATAGATGTGATTCCGACGATGAGTTCGATGACACCGATGAAGAACTATAATATCTTCAGAAGTGCCAGGCAAGCAAAACCCCCTTGTTCATTTCGATACAATCCCACTCTCTCGCTCCTGCTCTCTTTTACTGCATTAGGATAACAACGATTCATTTGTTACTTGCTGCGGTAGCTGAACCCCTTTCCTCTGCATGACCTGTCATTGCCACAGTAAATAGATGAAACCGACTAGCATGAGTAGGAGTTGATTGAGCCCTGATGTGCCTACTCATTCATGCTTATTTGTCATGCCTGCTACTGCTTAGAGTTGAGTCAGGTCTGATTCATCGAGGATGAATTGGAATGTGGTGAACATGTCCTACTGTTGAGAGCTAAGTGTGTGAACACGATTTGGTAAAGGTAGCGGTGAGAGGCCATGTAGGAGTACATGGTGGGTTGTCTCATCGCAGCCGTCCTCAGGAACTGAGTTCTGTGTTTGTGATCCATGAACAGTTACTACCACGCATTGGAATGCTTAAGTGCCCCTCTCGGCTTATTAATCAACCTGATCTCTGTCCAGGAGTTGCAACTAGTTTCTGGTGTTTGTAGGTAGTGTTAGTAGTCTACCAAGTGGCACCCGGTACAGGTGGGCTTGGGACAGACTAGGCACAATGGCACGGTGTACAAAGTGGCACCCGGTTGGTGGGCTTGGGAACCCTGCTCACATCGTTTGGGGCCGTGAGTGACATCCCGGCCGAATCTCCTTGCGGATGGAACCCGAATAGGTGATAAACCTGGACGAGAGACTTGTGTGGTTAGTCAGGTCGTGGCCGACTCCCTCGCCCGGCTTCCGCTTGAAGGTTGCCGAGGTACATGACGTGTACAGGGCGATAAGTGGCGAGAGCGTGTGTGAAGAAGTACACCCCTGCAGGGTTATCATTATCTATTCAAATAGCCGGATTCCTCGGATATGGAAACTTGGACCCCTTGCATAGTTCATAGACAAGTGAAAGTGGATACCCTAAAATGGGCAACATAAGCGTGAGTGCTATGGATGGCGTTCTCGTAGATAGACGGGAGCGGATCCATAGTGCTGTATTGATATGGTGAATATGTGGACTCGTGTGCGCCACCTCAAAAGAGTTGCTTGCAGTCTTAGTTCAGGTTAGCCACTGAGTCAAAGCTGGCTTGCTGCAGTCAAACTCCACCACCACCTTTTTGATACCGATGCATATGTAGTTAGTTCTGATGTAAGTATTGCTGGGTACATTTGTACTCACGTTTGCCTATTTTATGTTTTGCAGAGAGACGCCAGTCTCGCTAGTAGTTCCGTGTGGACTTCGACGTTTAGCTTGATACCTCAGCTACGATCTTGTGCCCTCGGCAGGATATGGTAGATAGTCAGGCTTCTCAGCCTTTTTCATTTGTAGATGTCTGTACTCAGACAAGTTAAGCTTCCGCATGTGTTTGACTTGTATGCTCTGAATGTTGGGTCATGAGACCCATGTTTGTAATATCTCTCTCCTTGGAGCCTAATGAATAAATACTTGAGTCGTAGAGTTATGTTGTGATGCCATGTTGTATTTGCACATATCGGGCATATTGTGTGTATGATTGAAATGCTTGGTATGTGTGGGATCCGACAACCTAGTTGTTTATCCTTGGTAGCCTCTCTTATGGGGAAATGTAGTCTTGTGCTTCCTTGAGCCATAGTAGTCCGCTACAGCCCGGTTCACCAGAGTCCTGCTAGCCCAGCACTACTGGTCAGGACACTTGACTGGCCGGCATGTGTTTCACTTGTTCCTGTGTCTGTCCCTTCGAGGAAATGTCACGCGGTGACATCCGGAGTCCTGCCTAGCCTGCTACAGCCCGGGTTCCCGGAGTCCTCTTAGCCCAGTGCTACAGCCCGGATTCGCACGCTGCTGACCGACATGCTCGATGTGATTCATGTATGCCTGTTCCCATGAGTTAGTGCTACTTTGGGTTCACGACTAGTCATGTCGGCCCGGGTTCTCTGTCATATGGATGCTAGCGACACTATCATATACGTGAGCCAAAAGGCGCAAACGGTCCCGGGCCAGGTAAGGTGGCACCCGTGGGAATACCATGCGTGAGGCCGCAAAGTGATATGATGTGTTACATGCTAGATCGATGTGGCTTAGGATCGGGGTCCTGACAGCTTTGGTATTAGAGCCTGACAGCCTGTGGGATTACCAAGCCAAACTGGTCGAAGTTGAGTCTAGAAATGCTTTAGTTATGTAAGGGAATTGATTGTGGGATGGAACGTAAGGCTCTTTTTACTCCTTATACCTCATGCCCTCTAATCTGAGTCATCCTTTTCCTTTCTACAGGGATTAAGAACTAGGCCTTCTCGTCTATCTATTAGGATGACGTGTTACTATTCCATAGACTTATAAGATTGTTGGATTCAAGCCTCTGTTCAGTTTCTACTACTTTTAGTATGTTGTCAGCTGAACCAGAACCTTGATATTGTGCTTCTGAGTGGTTATGCCACCATTTTGCAGGATGTCTCAAATTATTTTGAGCATTTACAGTCATTATGCTGTCCGAGTCATCCCAGGTTTCTAAATAGTCTGATGCAATTGTAAATCCCTTCTTCCCGTTCTCGATGTTCTTTTGGGCCAGATTAAGCACACTACATGGTCTGTGAGGTACTCCGTTGCCTCGGCATATATGTTGGAGCTTCTATTATGACTCTAGGTGCCTTATGAAACCATCTAGTAATCTATCCATGTTTTGTGCCCCCAGCGTGATGAATCTGGCCACCATTCTCGAAAGCATCCCGTGATGCCATTTAGTAGTAGGCATTCCACTTTTGGGTTCTTGACCCCAGATTCACTTTACTTACCTCGTGTCGATAGTGTTGCTTGTACCTTTAGGATATTATTAACCTTTGCGATAGTCCTCGAGGTCCGTGGTATATCCTTCTTCCAAATACCATGAACTGCATATGGCAGAAGTTCTTTTGAACCAAAAGATCGCAACCGAAGTGCTTGTGATGAGTTCTCCGTACATTGTGAATCTGCTAGTTCTACCGTTCTGCATGGGTTATCCGGAAGAAATGTTGAGCTTGCTCGACATACTAATCTATGCATCCACAACTCAGAAAGATATATGTTCCTTTGAGTTGTCCCTTTTTAGTTGTATTCCGGCCTTTGGCTATCACTTGATAGTCAAGGGTGTGTGTGCATTCGTGTCCATCGATGCCTATTATTCTTGTGGTCCGTCAAGCCATTCTATTCCGGAATGACTAGGAGAAACAAACTCCAGTGCCTCATCCATTTCTAGGATTGGGTCAAAGCAGTTGTATTCCGCAGATCAAATGCAATCAAGCTTTGATTCTGTTCTACCCTGAAGTATTACCCACTTTATGTCAGGAACGTCATGAGAATTGCACCTCCTCTTATGAATTCTTGATGCAGTGATACTCTCACCATCGTCATTCATTCCTCGGCCCTCGTGTTGTTGTAACCGGAATGCCGACAAGTGAATTGTGATGTGTGAAATCAATGCTCCGAGCAACTCGTTGCTTGGTAGTAAATGGACAATATTCTCATTCTTAGCGTGTTGGTTATTAAATCATCATCCTAAGATTGACCGTGCTACCTAGTTCTTATTTCTGGTGCACTCTTCGATCAATGAGTTGAGATTATTCAAGCCCTTGCTTATTTGATCATACCGTCTTGCTCTGAAAAGCAAGATTGCTCTCGAGCTTAGTAACATATCGGTGGTTCGTGATTTTCCGAAGATCTTCTCGGAAGTATTACCTGGTTGTTCCCTGACTGCTATGTTGAGCTCGTGATCGAGTTGGTTTCTTGTAAACCAGCCATTCTCCAAGAAATCTGTGTCGGTTACCCCCTGAGTTGGTTGGTTAAGCTAAACAACAACTTGGAGATTTGGAAGATAAAAGCTTAATCTACTTAGTTCACTCTTAAGGGATATCCTTGCATGTGTGTGTGCTGAAGAAAGGTGATATCTTCATCAATTGGTCCTCGTGAACAGTTGTTGGATCTATTGCCTTGACAAAACTTTGGCTTGAGTATGGGCTATCGTCAAGTCAAATCAGAACCAACGATGTTCGTAATGTTGTCTTACTCGTGGTTGATCCCTCGAGCATACACCATTACATCTTTTTGGTCTGACCAATACTATCACATCGTTCACATGATGGTGGAAGTCCAGTGATATGGAAATACCGATGAGTTGTTGTTGAGCCCATCAGCAGCATTTTGTCTCCCCCATGATTCATGTTGAACATCAAACTAGTGTTGAAAATTTTGTAAGCAATGCCTTCGTGTTCCGTTCATGAAGCTTATGCTTGGATGGAGGAAGTGACTTCCTCGAATTCATGTGCATTTGGTGCAAGTTGCCGCCGTGAGTTCGAGAAAGATTGTTTTTGTTTCCTCTGGTACCATCCCAAGTCAGTTATGCATGTGCGAATGTATTCTATGGTTTGGTAGATTAATTATCTCCACTCCATATGTATTCCCTAGCACACCAAGCCACTGATTGATTTGTTCAAGGAGAAGAAGTTCCTTCTTAAGAGCAAGACTTATACAAGGACTTCGATATCCTCGATGATGGTTCCCCACCTGAACTAGGTAGTGTTTTGTTGTAAGACTTCTACGTGATCATTCTTGTCTTAGACATCATGTTCACATGTATGTAGCAGAATCAGCTCGTGTTTTGGAGCTTGCTATCCTAGTTCATTTCCTGAGAATCTCGCAACATCATCTCGTCGGTTTGTGTTGCAAAATTTCTTTTCCGGACATGTTGTCTGAAAAATCCTGTTACCAGCCAGATCTGAATCTTAGGCAGATATGATGGCTGGAACATTTCCAAGATCTATGATGTAGGTCCCGACGAGGTTGATGTTCTGGCCGACACACCTAGCCGGAAGATCTATTATTGTAGTATCCTGAACGAGCCATTCAACCATCTTCTCCATGAGGATTTGGTATGACTTATTCCACAAGTTGTTCCTTATGGATTTTTGTGCTATCGAAGTCCGACCTTTACTTGATGGCCATGTTTATGCTTTTAAGCATTGACCGTGGTATCTAGTACATCAAGGAGAACATTAGAAGAGGAGTGTTAAATGTCTCTCGGTCGATCATCCAGATTTCCTTCTTTGGCATTGCTAAGAAAAAAAATCTGAGATAGTGATGTCCTCCTTGCATCTGCATCCTCCATCATCGTTTATCATGGTGGTATGATGTGTTGCCAGGATCCTCGGCACGGATGTTGGTAAAACCTTGATGAATATGGAAATGCTCAAGTTCTTGAGAGCACGCTCAGCCACTAGGTTATATCCTTGGTATCAACTGGAATGTGCCTTCCATTTGCCGAGTTGTTCTATAACCGTAGTTTCCTTTCCAAACTGAGTATGCCATCCTCTCGAAATTTTTTCAAACGATCAATTGTAATTTGCCTCAGGCTGGTATGAAGAGTTTCAATGATCTCTGTATCAAAAGTAATTCTTTTTGCCACTTAAGGGAATAATTCTATGAGTCACCTTTCCTAAGGTGCCCCGTTATGGAATCATGGCAATTAACTCCTTGCTACTTTGAAACCTATGCACCATCTTACTCAAGCGTGGTATTGTTGCCTACCAAATTGAAACCCTCGTCTTCTAATCCCTCCATCACTTGGATGTATGTGTTGTGTCTCAGCTCAAGAGATGCTCCAACATCTCATTCCATGAGTTGGTCATGACTCTCTCGATCTTTGTGAAGATCAAATCCTATAGAGTTTTCCTCTCTTCCATTGTCATAGCCGAATGAAGATCTCGAAGGCAAAGATGTCAAGATCAAGATGATGCAATGAATCAACATCTTCGAGAAGGATAGTTGGATCGAGAAGATTGTGATAGTTTGTGCCCCCTCTGTCTTCTTACCTCACGTCTTGAATCTCGGGACGAGATTCTTGTTTAGTGGGGGTGAGCTGTCACAGCCCTAGTTCAGCCCTTGCTTGACTTTGCTTGTTCTTCATGCCATCATGTTTAAATTCCAAAGAAACTTGAAATGGGGACCGATTAAACCCTAGCACCAGAAAGAATTCAATAGGATGAAATAAATTCTTGTTCAAGAACCCAAAATGCCCTTCACAAAATGTTCATCATTTCTGGATTGGGTTAAAACCCCTGGCAAAAATGGTGCACCCTTTTCTAGGACATTCTGGATTTTTGAATCAAATCATAAGTATTTGAATTTGGACATTTAAAAGCTATAAAATAATTTAAATGTCCAAATAATCTTGAAAGCATTTGTGGGCTATTGGAAATAGTTTCAAAAGTGCCCACAATTATTTTCAGGATTTTACAAAATGAATTAGTATTTTTACTAATTCAAAACAGAGAAATATAAAAGAAAAAAACAAAATAAAGAGAGGGAGAGAATCCTACCTGGCAGCCCACTGGCCGGCCCAGCACTGTGCTGGCCCGTGCCAGCCAGCTGCTTGATCTCGCCAGAGCAGGCAGAGAGGTGACGTCGGCGAGCGCGAGCTTGCCACGGCAACCGCTGTGAGCCTAGCTACCTCCCCACCCTCTCCGTTCTCTCTCTCAAGCCCCATAGCGACTGCACGTAGCTCACCCGCACGCGCCGCCGCGGAGCTCGTCACCGACGAGGCTCCGGCCACCCAACAGCCGTGCCACCTTGTCCACTAGCCCCACCGCACCCCCAGAAGCTTAACGCACTAACCCACGCGCCTCGTCGCGCCCCCTAACGACGAGTCCAAGCTCACCCGAGCTCCGGCCGCCGCCAAAATCGTCGCCGGCGTCATCTCCGGTGACCCCGAGCCCAACCACTAGCACCACCCGCCGCGGCTCGTTCCCAGCTGCCCATAGAACCCAACGGCGCCTCGAACGGTGCCCTGTAGCGCGAACCCGCCGCGTCACCGCCGCGGTTTGTGTCACCGGCGGCTAAATGCTGGAAGGCTGACGTGGCGATGTCATTAGCCTCTAATGACGCCTTAACTAACACTCTAGTGCCACTGCCATGTGGGCCCCGACGCCAAAATTAATTAGTTTAATTTCTGTTTAGATTAGTGCTAACCCTATGGACCCCACGTGTCTGCTTTGACTTTGGTCAAGTCAACGTTGACCGGTCCCACTTGTCATCCACCCAAACCAGCCCGAGACACTGACGTGTGGGTCCCAGCTGTCAGGTTTGACCTGGACCTGGCGTGTTGACCTGCTGACGTCACAGTGACGCAATGCTAACGCAGCTAATGATTTTCTGGATTTATTATTAATCAGAAAAATCCAGAAAATTGCCTAAAATTCTAAAAATCATAGAAATTCAACCGAGCTCAGAATGAAATTATTTATATATGAAAAATGATCAGAAAAATCCAATCTATCCATCTGTATCATTTTCATGCATGTTAGATCAACTTATACCTGCTGATCAGGTCAAATCAATTAAATGGCATTTGAATTTCACATATGGAGCTTGAATTTGAACCCTTGGTTCAAACCAACTTCATTTATTATGGCTGCTAGTTGCATTATCCCAATCACAGCATATTGCCATGACATTATCATGCATCATATTTGTTGCATTGCATTGATTGTGTTCCTCTTTGTTTGTCGGTTTTTGTCCCCTCTCGATAGATGTGATTCCGACGATGAGTTCGATGACACCGATGAAGAACTATAATATCTTCAGAAGTGCCAGGCAAGCAAAATCCCCTTGTTCATTTCGATACAATCCCACTCTCTCGCTCCTGCTCTCTTTTACTGCATTAGGACAACAACGATTCATTTGTTACTTGCTGCGGTAGCTGAACCCCTTTCCTCTGCATGACCTGTCATTGCCACAGTAAATAGATGAAACCGACTAGCATGAGTAGGAGTTGATTGAGCCCTGATGTGCCTACTCATTCATGCTTATTTGTCATGCCTGCTACTGCTTAGAGTTCAGTCAGGTCTGATTCATCGGGGATGAATTGGAATGTGGTGAACATGTCCTACTGTTGAGAGCTAAGTGTGTGAACACGATTTGGTAAAGGTAGCGGTGAGAGGCCATGTAGGAGTACATGGTGGGTTGTCTCATTGCAGCCGTCCTCAGGAACTGAGTTCTGTGTTTGTGATCCATGAACAGTTACTACCAGGCATTGGAATGCTTAATTGCCCCTCTCGACTTATTAATCAACCTGATCTCTGTCCAGGAGTTGCAACTAGTTTCTGGTGTTTGTAGGTAGTGTTAGTAGTCTACCAAGTGGCACCCGGTACAGGTGGGCTTGGGACAGACTAGGCACAGTGGCACGGTGTACCAAGTGGCACCCGGTTGGTGGGCTTGGGAACCCTGCTCACATCGTTTGGGGCCGTGAGCGACACCCCAGCCGGATCTCCTTGCGGATCGAACCCGAATAGGCGATAAACCTGGACGAGAGACTTGTGTGGTTAGTTAGGTCGTGGCCGACTCCCTCGCCTGGCTTCCGCTTGAAGGTTGCCGAGGTACATGACAAGTACAGGGCGATAAGTGGCGAGAGCATGTGTGAAGAAGTACACCCCTACAGGGTTATCATTATCTATTTGAATAGCCGGATTCCTCAGATATGGAAACTTGGACCCCTTGCATAGTTCATAGACAAGTGAAAGTGGATACCCTAAAATGCGCAAGATAAGCGTGAGTGCTATGGATGGCCTTCTCGTAGATAGACGGGAGTGGATCCATAGTGGTGTATTGATATGGTGAATATGTGGACTCGTGTGCGCCACCTCAAAAGAGTTGCTTGCAGTCGTAGTTCAGGTTAGCCACTGAGTCAAAGCTGGCTTGCTGCAGTCAAACTCCACCACCACCTTTTTGATACCGATGCATATGTAGTTAGTTCTGATGTAAGTCTTGATGGGTACATTTGTACTCACGTTTGCCTATTTTATGTTTTGCAGAGAGACGCCAGTCTCGCTAGTAGTTCCGTGTGGACTTCGACGTTTAGCTTGATACCTCAGCTACGATCTTGTGCCCTCGGCAGGATCTGGTAGATAGTCAGGCTTCTCAGCCTTTTTCATTTGTAGATGTCTGTACTCAGACAAGTTAAGCTTCCGCATGTGTTTGACTTGTATGCTCTGAATGTTGGGTCATGAGACCCATGTTTATAATATCTCGCTCCTCGGAGCCTAATGAATAAATACTTGAGTCGTAGAGTTATGTTGTGATGCCATGTTGTATTTGCACATATCGGGCATATTGTGTGTATGATTGAAATGCTTGGTATGTGTGGGATCCGACAACCTAGTTGTTTATCCTTGGTAGCCTCTCTTATGGGCAAATGTAGTCTTGTGCTTCCTTGAGCCATAGTCGTCCGCTACAGCCCGGTTCACCGGAGTCCTGCTAGCCCAGCACTATTGCTCAGGACACTTGACTGGCCAGCATGTGTTTCACTTCATTCTTGTGTCTGTCCCTTCGGGGAAATGTCACGCGGTGACATCCGGAGTCCTGCCTAGCCTGCTACAGCCCGGGTTCCCGGAGTCCTGTTAGCTCAGTGCTACAGCCCGGATTCACATGTTGCTGACCGACATGCTTGATGTGATTCATGTATGCCTGTTCCCATGAGTTAGTGCCACTTTGGGTTCACGACTAGTCATGTCGGCCCGGGTTCTCTGTCATATGGATGCTAGCGACACTATCATATACGTGAGCCAAAAGGCGCAAACGGTCCCGGGCCAGGTAAGATGGCACCCGTGGGAATACCGTGCGTGAGGCCGCAAAGTGATATGATGTGTTACATGCTAGATCGATGTGGCTTAGGATCGGGGTCCTGACAAAAAGATAGCTGCGGGTAAGGCTTTCTTTATGCAAAGCAAGCATGTGAAAGTGAATTACTTGTTACTTACCCGAATTCGGAGCTCTCCAGGAGCATTCGTAGATTTTCCCCGCAGCATGTCCGATGCCGCCGCATTCTACCAAGCTGAGGAAGGCAGCTCGACGGAGAAGGTGTTCTGGTCTCAGTATGCTGAGGCCGGACTCCCGATGCCTTTGAGCGACCAGTTGAAGCAACTGGGCGAGCTCCACAAGGTGGCCGAACAGGCCCTGAAGGGCTTTGTAGTTCAGCTGTGGCCTGGAGAGGCCCGGCCTGGGAGCTACTTTGGGCTGGTGAGGCGGCTGGTGGACGCCTGTCCGAGGCTTGAAGTCATTAAGCGCTCCACCTGGATAGAGGGTGCTGCTCGGGCTCTTGCCCGCGCTAAGGTGCACTGGGGCAAGTTGGATGCTGAGAAGCTTGTGAAGGACGGGCCACCGCCGGGCAAAGAGCATCGCAAGCCCGAGATGTATTATGAGGGCGTTCTGAAGGGTGCCCGCCTTATGGCAGATGAATGTTCCAGGGATGTAATTTTTTGGTAAACTCGCTCGTTTTGTCCTGTGCGCTGAAAACTTGTTCATGTGCGCTAAGCAACGCTTTTGAATTTAAAATATTACCTTCGGTGTGACGTTTATCAAATTTGAGAGATGGCGAGTCGTCGGCTTCTGCCCCCATGCCACGAGTGCTGGGGTGTTCGGGATAAACTTGAGCGCACTATTTCCCATTCTTGGGTCCTTCGAGGGAGGCGCTCAACACAAAGAACAAGGCAATCGAACTATAATGCTTGAACACTCTCACTTAGCCATTGTAACGCCCCAGATGTAACTTGCCATATTTGTAATCCAACTCTTGCCATTTCCGGCTATGTGTTATGATATTTCCTCCGTGGTTGGGTTCTCTTCGTTTTGCATTTTGGTCATGTCATGCATTTCATATCATGTCATCATGTGCATCGCATTCGCATACGTGTTCGTCTCTTTAATCCGAGCATTTTCCCCGTTGTCCGTTTTGCAATCCGGCGCTCCTATGTTCCCCGGCGTCCCCTTTTACATTTCTTCGTGAGCGGGTATTAAACTTTCTCGGATTGGACCGAGGTTTGCCATGCGGCCTCGGTATAGCACCGGTAGACCGCATGTCAAGTTTCGGGTCAATCGGAGTTCGTTTGGTACTCCAACGGTTAACCGGGTAACCGTGAAGGCCTCGTGTGTGTTGCATCCCAACACCCCTTCAAAACATCCCAATAACCCATCTAAGACACTCCCATGTCCTCCGCCGTTCGATCACGATCGCGTGGCCGAAAACCGCTCTCCATTTGGAGCTTCCTAGCTCCTTCTATCTATAAAAAGGCCTCCCCCTCCTCAAATCCGGGCAAAAATCCCCCTAACCCTAGCTCCCCTAGCTCCCCGTCGCGCCGGACGTGTCCGGACGCGCCGGACGCCGTCCGCGCCGCCGCCGCCGCCAATCCGAGCCTGCCACGTGGTCGCCCCGCCCGCCGGCCACCGCGCGCCCGCCGTGGCCCGCTCGGCCCGGGGAGGGCCCCCGCGGCCCAGTCGCCGCCTGGCGCCCCGCCGCCTCGCGCCCGACCTGCCGCCGCCGCCCGCGCCCGGCTGCGCCCGCGCCGGCGCTCGCCGAGACGCCGCGCCGGACGTCGCCGACCCCGCCTCCTCCGCCGCACGCCGCCGCCTCTCCGCGGATCCCGCGCGCGCCCGCGCGGATCTGGGCCCCGCCGCATAGATCCGGCCTCCCCCACCTCGCGCCGCCTCCTCCGGCACTTCGCCGGCGAGATCCGGCCATCCTCGGTTTCCGCGCCACCGTCGGTTGACTTTTCCCTCTCCCCAAATTTCTCAAAGTCCTCATGATTTTGCATCATCATTGCCTGTTCATCGCGCCGTAACTTTGCATCCATAGCTCCGTTTCGCGCGTATAATATGTCAAATTGTTCGCCTCAGAGAGTAAACCATTTAGTTCCATTGCATCATTTTCATTTGTGGTCATCTTGGTGCCCGAAATGCTGTTAGAAGAGGGCTACGTGATGTTAGTTGCTGGATCTTATCTGAACATGCACTTTTGTCATTTTTGCCGTGATTGATGTGTACCTCCTATGAAGTTGAGTCCTACATGAGTTTTGTCATATGCCATGTTACCTTTCCAGAGATTTTTGCCGTGTATTTTTTTGATCTATGTGGTGACTAGCATAAGCATGCAAACTAGGTCACTTGATGTTGCTGATTTCAGAGACTTAGTAATTTCACTAAGTCCCTGACTGCTGTTATTTTTATGCCATGTGTTCATGTTGTTTCCGAGAGATCTATGCATATTTTGAGCATGATCAGTAAGGGTGTTTTGAACTTTAGGATTTTCTAAAACCATCCATGCCTTTGTTTGTAATTATGGAGTGCCATAGCTTGAGCCAATAGAGCTCTACTTTTGCTACAAAATGTTGCTGGCAGATTGTTTACGTGTTATTCGATTTTGCCAAGCTTGGTGTAGTTGATCCTTGCATGATATAATGTTATTCTTGCCATGTCTAGTTACTATGCCATGTCTTCTTGATGTATGTATGCTTAGTTTATCATGCAATGCGCTGTAGTGAGTACATCGAGCTCACGAACATGCCTAGTCGTTATCTGTTTTTGTCATGTCCAGTTTTCTGCTAAGTCTGAAACCTGTAACAAAACTTGCTTATTTGACATGGGTGTAATCGTATTTTCTGATCCCTTTTGGCTTATGGTCAGTTAGGGACCTTTGTCAAGTGCTTTGAGTGGATTCATGCCATGCCTTTACTTTGCTATGTTCTGATCCTGTAGCATGTTGTTTCATTGCTCTGAACATGTCATCCTGATGTTAGTTTCTGCTATGTTGTTAATTTCACTAAGTCTGAGAACCTGTTATCTTGTGCACTTTTGCCATGCTTGTTTGGACCTGTTATGATGTGATTTAGCCGTAGCTCAGTGTTCATCTTTTATCAAGCATCTTGAGTAGTTTACTGTCATATGCTTTGTTGCCATGTTTGGGTGCAATAGCCTAATTAATTGTTGCTTGCTAAGTAGCATCATGCTGTTAATGGCAGATTCGTGTCATTCTTGTTTTGCTTGTCATTTGCAAACCGTGCATCCGATTCCGGTGATCTTTATATCGATTTCAACCGAAATCACCTCACCTATCCAGTGGCATGCTTGGTTTGCCAAGATTATGCCTTGTTCATCCTTGTCCTTCCGAAGCACGCATACGCATTGCATATCACCTCTCGCATATCATGCCATGTTTTGCATCATGTTGCTTGCGCATTGCATCGTGGTTGATATTGGTTCCTTTACTTGTTCTCTTGATTTGGGTAGAGCCGGGAGACGAGTACGTGAACGAGGAACCTGTTGAGAACGCTTTCGAGGACCAAGCTTTCGACAACTCTGAGAACCTTGCAGGCAAGATGACCGTACCCTCGAAATCACTTCTATCTTTGCTTGCTAGATTGCTCGCTCTTTTGCTATGCCTATGCTGCGATACCTACCACTTGCTATATCATGCCACCCATATCGCCATGTCATCCCCTAACCATCCATGTCCTAGCAAACCGTTGATTGGCTATGTTACCGCTTTGCTCAGCCCCTCTTATAGCGTTGCTAGTTGCAGGTGAAGATGAAGTTTGTTCCTTGTTGGAACATGGACTTGTTGTTCCTTGTTGGAACATGTTTTACTTGTTGGGATATCACAATACCTCTTATTTAATTAATGCATCTATATACTTTGTTAAGGGTGGAAGGCTCGGCCTTTTGCCTGGTGTTTTGTTCCACTCTTGCCACCCTAGTTTCCGTCATACCGGTGTTATGGTCCCGGATTTTGCGTTCCTTACACGGTTGGGTGATTTATGGGACCCCCTTGACAGTTCGCTTTGAATAAGACTCTTCCAGCAAGGCCCAACACATTGATTTTACCATTCGCCACCTAGCCTTTTTCCCTTGGGTTCTGCAGACTCAAGGGTCATCTTATTTTAACCCCCCCCCCCCCGGGCCAGTTCTCCTTTGATTGCTGGTCCAAAGTAGAGCCCTTTGCAGCGCCACCTCGGGGCAACTCGAGGGCTGGTTTTAGTTGTACGGACTGCTCATCCGGATGTGCCCTGAGACCGAGATATGTGCAGCTCCTATCAGGATTTGTCGGCACAATCGGGCGGCTTTGCTGGACTTGTTTTGTTGCTGTCGAAATGTCTTGTAGTCCGGGATTCCGAGATTGATCGGGTCTTCCCGGTAGAAGGTATATCCTTCGTTGACCGTGAGAGCTTATCATGGGCTAAGTTGGGACACCCCTGCAGGGTATTATCTTTCGAAAGCCGTGCCCGTGGTTATGAGGCAGATGGGAATTTGTTGATGTCCGGTTGTAGAAAACCCGAAGTTGACCTTAGCTAAAACACATCAACCGCGTGTGTAACCGTGATGGTCTCTTCTCGACGGGGTCCGGGAAGTGAACACGGTGTTGGAGTAATGTCTGACGTAGGTCGTTTCAGGATCACTTCTTGATCACTTCTAGCTTCACGACCGTGCTTTGCCTTCTCTTCTCGCTCTCTTTTGCGCTGTAGCCGCCATTTATGCTAGTCGCTTGCTGCAGCTCCACCTCACTGTCCTTTCCTACCTATAAGCTTAAATAGTCTTGATCTCGCGGGTGTGAGATTGCTGAGTCCCCGTGACTCACAGATATTATCACAACAGTTGCAGGTTCCAACGATGCCAGTGCAGATGACGCGTCCGAGCTCACTTGGGAGTTCAACGAGGAACGTGGCCGTTACTATGTTTCTTTTCCAGATGATCAGTAGTGGAGCCCAGTTGGGGTGATCCGGGGGATCTGTTTAGCATTTGGGGTAGTCTTCTTTCATTTTGGTACCGTAGTCGGACCTTGAGTGTAATCTGTATGATGGATGTTATTTATGTACTTGTGTGAAGTGGCGATTGTAAGCCAACTATGTATCTTTCCCCTTTATTTATTACATGGATTGTGTGAAGATTACCTCACTTGCGACATTGCTTTCAATGCGGTTATGCCTCTAAGTCGTGCCTCGACACGTGGGAGATATAGCCGCATCGAGGGCGTTACAAGTTGGTAATCAGAGCCTTTCCCCGACCTTAGGAGCCCCCACTGTTTGATCGTCTTTAGTGGCCGAGTTGTGTCTAGAAAAAAATGTTTTGAGTCTTTTAGGAATTATATATCGGAGAGTTTAGGAATTCTTTTTACTCCCCAGTCCCTTCGACCTTCTGGTAAGGCATCTTGACGTAGAGTTTTGACTCTTCTCTTCTCAAATTTCACTAAAAAAAATTTAGGATCACGCGGGTATATTACAATCGTTCCGATGGTTTTATGATGACAACATTGTCTTGGTTGCCTCCCGTCAGCAGGGGTTTTAGAGGAGGTGTCCCGGGGGGTTGAGCTCCGAGGTGTTGTCGTCATAATTTTATCGTTGCGGTTTTGGAATACCTGAGTTTAGTACGCCGACATCAAAAATCTCTTTTGTACAGTTGTTGGTGAGATAACCCTGATAGCCCAGTACTGAGGCGAGTGCGGGAGTATTGCCATGACTTGTATAACGGATGTGTTTTCGAAGGTTGAGGTAGATGATTTCCGAGGATTTCTTGGTTATGTGTTGAAGGATGGATACAGCTGGATCTAGGTAAGTTAGTTTGGGTGATATATTTTGTGTCCCCTGTATCCCCAACACCTGATTGCATAACCAGAAAGTTTCGGGAGTTTATAAGTGGGAATTCATGTAGCTCTAGTATTTCTTCCGCAGATATTTGGTTTGTGATTGGGTAATCCTTACCAAGTATTTGTTCACGTCCGTACCTTGTTGATTTTATTCCTTACCATGTTCTAAGTGGCTTCTCAATTTTGGAAGTGTGATGATTTACATTGGAATTCATTCGTTCATTCTCGTTCGAATGTTAATTGTGAAGACTATATGTTGCAATTTCGTTCCTTTGATTCAGCTTCAATATATCTCTGTCAAGATGCTAATGGATGTCACCCTCTTCAGGATGGCTCCACCAACGTGTCAGAATCCGGAACGCAATGAAGGGAATCAGGCTAACCCTCCGCCTCCACCTCCGCCTCCGGAAGCTTGGCAAGCCTTGATGACTGCCACAAATGCCAACGCTCAGATTCTGATTCAGCTCTTGCAAGATCGCAACCAAGGGCAAGCTAATCAAGAGAATCAAGGCCAAGGCAACAATCAGCCGCATTTCGCTTCACTCAACCAGTTCCTTGCTAATCAGCCAAAGACCTTCAGCTACTGTGTCGAGGCCACAGACGTAGATGATTGGCTCGTGGACATCAGCAAGCATTTCGAGTGCAGCAATGTCAGACCTGAGGACTTTGTCAAGTTTGCCTCTTTTCAACTCAAAGATCAAGCTGCTGAATGGTTCCAGCAATACAAAGATTCCAGAGGAGGTCGTGTGATTACCTGGGATGATTTCCGCCGTGATTTCAAAGCGCACCACATTCCAGAAAGTGTTGTTGAGCTTAAGCGTGAGGAATTCCGCAATCTCAAGCAAGGCACCATGTCTGTCTATCAATACAACACTCAGTTCCAGAAGCTCTCTCATTTTGCAAGGCAAGACATCCCTGATGAGAAGAGTATGATCTACCAATTCAGGCGTGGTCTCAGAGAAGATCTGCAACTTGCTCTCGTGCTTTTAGAGCCATTAAAGTATGATGAATTCTACAACATGGCGCTGAAACAAGAAGATGCTCAGCTCAAGTGTGAGGCTTCTAAGAAGAGAGTCAGAGACGCAGGTCAGTCTTCTTCTTCCTCACTTGTGGCAGCTAAGCAACAGAAGTTCTGGTTGCCTCCTCCTCCTCCGTTCCATCAGCCTTATCAGCAGAAGAACTCAAGCGGTCGTGGATCTTCCCAACCACCCAACCCTGGCTATCAGAACAAGTCTCAGAACCAAGCTCCAAGGCCAAGTGCTCCTTACCATCGTCCGCTCTCAGAGGTGACTTGCAACAAATGTCAGCAAAAGGGTCACTATGCGAACAAGTGCTTCAATCAAAGGCGCCTTCCGTCTCCTCCTCCAGTGAAATCTTCCAGCAATGCAGTGGTCAAGCATAATCCTAAGTCTGCAAAGGTGAACATGATGAATGCAGCTCAAGCAGAGGATTCTTCTGAAGTGATCATGGGTAATCTTCCTGTTAATGATATTCCTGCAAAAGTTTTATTTGATACTGGCGCATCGCATTGCTTCATCTCAAGACCTTTTGCATCTAAGCATGATTTCGTTACTCAAGTTTTGCCGAGACCTTTGTCTATTGTGTCCCCGGGTAAGCAATTGACTTCTCGAGTTTCGGTTCTGGATGTTTCCATCAAGATGGGCGACTATAAATTTCTATCTTCTCCAATGGTGCTTGGTGATTCTGATATTGATCTTATTCTCGGGATGGACTGGCTTTCTAAGCACAGGCTCAGCTCGAGTGTGCTGCCAGGGAAATCAAATTGACTCACTCTTCTAACGATGTGATCATTTATGCTTCTCGTGATGATACCATTCGGGTGTTTTCTCTCAATGAGATTGGTGAAATGGAGGCTATCTCTCAGATTCCAGTCGTTTGTGAGTATCAAGATGTCTTTCCAGAAGAGCTTCCGGGTATGCCTCCCCGCAGGCCAGTTGAATTCGTTATTGATCTTGAGCCTGGCACGGAACCCGTTTGCAAGCGTCCTTACAAGCTTGGACCAGATGAGTTGAAGCAATTGAAGAAACAACTCGATAAACAAGAACGTATGGGTCTGATCAGACCGAGTTCTTCTCCTTGGGATTGTGGTGTTCTTTTTGTCAAGAAGAAGGATGGCACGGACCGACTTTGCGTCGATTACCGTCCATTGAACAAGAAGACTAGACCCACTTCCCAACATCAATGAGCTATTTGAGCAACTCAAAGGTGCTAAGGTGTTCTCCAAGCTTGACCTTCGTATGGGTTATCATCAGATTCACATTCGTGAAGAAGATATTCCCAAGACAGCATTCAGAACAAGCTTTGGTTCTTATGAATATACTGTCATGTCTTTCGGCCTTGTCAATGCTCCTCCATATTTCACTCGCTTGATGAATTTCATCTTCAACCCCTACATCAACGAATTTGTCTTGGCCTATCTCGATGATATTTTGGTCTTCTCCAAGAATAAGAAGGATCATGCCAAACATTTGCGATTGGTGCTCGACAAGCTCAGAGAGTATCAATTATATGCGAAGTTCTCCAAATGTGAATTCTGTCTTGATGAAGTTCTTTATCTTGGCCATATCATCTCTGCCAAGGGCATTGCTATCAATCCAGAGAGGGTGTCTGCAGTTTTGAATTGGAATCCCCCTCAGAATGTCAAGCAGCTTCGCAGTTTTCTTGGACTTGCAAGCTATTGCCGAAGATTCGTTGAGAATTTCTCAAAGATTGCAAAGCCTCTTTCCAACCTCCTCCAGAAGCATGTGAAGTATGTCTGGTCTCCTGAGTGTGACGTTGCTTTCAACACTCTCAAAGAGAAACTCGTCACTGCTCCAGTTCTGACTCCTCCTGACGAATCCAAGCCTTATGAAGTATTTTGTGACGCTTCTCTCCAGGGCCTCGGTGTTGTCTTAATGCAAGAGAAGAAGGTTGTTGCCTATACCTCTCGCCAGTTGAAGCCCAATGAAAGGAACTACCCCACTCACGATCTTGAGTTGGCGGCAGTGGTCCACGCTCTAATAACATGGAGACATCTCCTGTTGGGAAGGAAAGTGGACATTTTCACCGATCACAAGAGTCTCAAGTACATCTTCACTCAGCCTCATCTCAACCTCAGACAAACTCGATGGGTCGAAATGATTCAAGAGTATAATCCGAGTATTGAATATACTCCAGGCAAGGCTAATGTGATTGCAGACGCTTTGAGCAGGAAGGCTTACTGCAACAGCTTAATCCTCAAGCCCTTTCAACAGGATCTTTGTGAAGCTTTCCGCAAGTTGAATCTCCAAGTTGTCCCTCAAGGTTTTCTTGCCAACCTCATCGTCTCTCCTACCTTGGAAGATCAAATTCGTGAGGCGCAACTGTTGGATACCATGGTGAAGAAGGTGAAACGTGGTATTGACAAGGGCATTCCCAAATACAAGTGCTATCGAGTTGATGACAGAGATACTCTTTTCTTCGAGGACCGGATCGTGGTTCCAAAGGGTGATCTTCGTAAAGTCATTATGAATGAAGCGCACAATTCTCTTCTGTCAATTCATCCTGGAAGTTCGAAGATGTACCATGACCTCAAGCAGTCGTATTGGTGGACTCGAATGAAGCGTGAGATCGCTCAATTCGTGAATGAGTGTGATGTCTGCAGAAGGGTGAAAGCAGAACACCAACGACCATCTGGTCTTCTCCAACCTCTTGCTATTCCAGAATGGAAATTCGATCATATCGAAATGGACTTTGTGACTGGTTTTCCTAAGTCCAAGCGTGGAAATGATGCTATCTTTGTCGTCATCGACAAGCTCACCAAAGTGGCTCATTTTCTTCCTATCAAAGAGTCTATCACAGCAGCGTAGCTGGCAGAGCTCTACACCTCCAGAATTGTCTCTTTGCACGGCATTCCGCAATTGATCTCTTCAGACCGTGGCAGCATCTTTACCTCCAAGTTTTGGGATTCTTTTCAGAAGGCCATGGGCACCAACATCCGCTTCAGCACAGCGTTCCACCCTCAGACTAGTGGACAAGTCGAGCGTGTCAACCAAATTCTTGAAGATATGCTCAGAGCTTGTGTTATCTCTTTCGGCATGAAGTGGGAGGATTGTCTTCCTTATGCTGAATTCTCTTACAACAACAGTTTTCAAGCCAGCTCGGGCAAAGCCCCATTCGAGATTCTCTATGGTAGGAAGTGCCGTACCCCTCTCAACTGGTCTAAAACCGGTGAACGTCAATTGCTCGGCAATGATTTGATCTCAGAGGCTGAGGCTATGTGCAAGGTCATTCGTGAGAACCTCAAAGCCGCGCAGTCGCGCCAGAAGAGCTATTACGATAGCAAACACCGAGATGTGGCATTCGAGATCGAAGACCATGTCTACCTCCGCATCTCTCCTATGAAAGGAACTCGTCGCTTCGGTATCAAGGGGAAACTTGCCCCCAGATACGTCGGTCCTTTCAAGATCATCGGCAAACGAGGCGGTCTCGCCTATCAACTTGAGCTCCCCTCCAACTTTGCAATTGTGCACGATGTCTTCCACGTGTCACAGCTTCGCAAGTGTTTCAAGACGCCTGAGTGCACCATCAACTTCGAGGAGATTGATCTTCAAGAAGATTTGTCCTATCATGAGCATCCAGTTGCCATTCTTGAGACAACTGAGCGCAAGACTCGCAACAAGTCAATCAAATTCCTCAAAGTGAAATGGTCACATCATTCAGACCGAGAAGCCACCTGGGAGCGTGAAGACCACCTACGTTCCGAGTATCCGGAGTTCTTTCAGTCCTAGATCTCGGGACGAGATCCTCTCGTAGTGGTGGAGTGTTGTAACGCCCCAGATGTAACTTGCCATATTTGTAATCCAACTCTTGCCATTTCCGGCTATGTGTTATGATATTTCCTCCGTGGTTGGGTTCTCTTCGTTTTGCATTTTGGTCATGTCATGCATTTAATATCATGTCATCATGTGCATCGCATTCGCATACGTGTTCGTCTCTTTAATCCGAGCATTTTCCCCGTTGTCCATTTTGCAATCCGGCGCTCCTATGTTCCCCGGCGTCCCCTTTTACATTTCTTCGTGAGCGGGTATTAAACTTTCTCGGATTGGACCGAGGTTTGCCATGCGGCCTCGGTATAGCACCGGTAGACCGCATGTCAAGTTTCGGGTCAATCGGAGTTCGTTTGGTACTCCAACGGTTAACCGGGTAACCGTGAAGGCCTCGTGTGTGTTGCATCCCAACACCCCTTCAAAACATCCCAATAACCCATCTAAGACACTCCCATGTCCTCCGCCGTTCGATCACGATCGCGTGGCCGAAAACCGCTCTCCATTTGGAGCTTCCTAGCTCCTTCTATCTATAAAAAGGCCTCCCCCTCCTCAAATCCGGGCAAAAATCCCCCTAACCCTAGATCCCCTAGCTCCCCGTCGCGCCGGACGTGTCCGGACGCGCCGGACGCCGTCTGCGCCGCCGCCGCCGCCAATCCGAGCCTGCCACGTGGTCGCCCCGCCCGCCGGCCACCGCGCGCCTGCCGCGGCCCGCTCGGCCCGGGGAGGGCCCCCGCGGCCCAGTCGCCGCCTGGTGCCCCGCCGCCTCGCGCCCGACCTGCCGCCTCCGCCCGCGCCCGGCTGCGCCCGCGCCGGCGCTCGCCGAGATGCCGCGCCGGACGTCGCCGACCCCGCCTCCTCCGCCGCACGCCGCCGCCTCTCCGCGGATCCCGCGCGCGCCCGCGCGGATCTGGGCCCCGCCGCACAGATCCGGCCTCCCTCACCTCGCGCCGCCTCCTCCGGCACTTCGCCGGCGAGATCCGGCCATCCTCGGTTTCCGCGCCACCGTCGGTTGACTTTTCCCTCTCCCCAAATTTCTCAAAGTCCTCATGATTTTGCATCATCATTGCCTGTTCATCGCGCCGTAACTTTGCATCCATAGCTCCGTTTCGCGCGTATAATACGTCAAATTGTTCGCCTCGGAGAGTACACCATTTAGTTCCATTGCATCATTTTCATTTGTGGTCATCTTGGTGCCCGAAATGCTGTTAGAAGAGGGCTACGTGATGTTAGTTGCTGGATCTTATCTGAACATGCACTTTTGTCATTTTTGCCGTGATTGATGTGTACCTCCTATGAAGTTGAGTCCTACATGAGTTTTGTCATATGCCATGTTACCTTTCCAGAGATTTTTGCCGTGTATTTTTTTGATCTATGTGGTGACTAGCACAAGCATGCAAACTAGGTCACTTGATGTTGCTGATTTCAGAGACTTAGTAATTTCACTAAGTCCCTGACTGCTGTTATTTTTATGCCATGTGTTCATGTTGTTTCCGAGAGATCTATGCATATTTTGAGCATGATCAGTAAGGGTGTTTTGAACTTTAGGATTTGCTAAATCCATCCATGCGTTTGTTTGTAATTATGGAGTGCCATAGCTTGAGCCAATAGAGCTCTACTTTTGCTACAAAATGTTGCTGGCAGATTGTTTACGTGTTATTCGATTTTGCCAAGCTTGGTGTAGTTGATCCTTGCATGATATAATGTTATTCTTGCCATGTCTAGTTACTATGCCATGTCTTCTTGATGTATGTATGCTTAGTTTATCATGCAATGCGCTGTAGTGAGTACATCGAGCTCACGAACATGCCTAGTCGTTATCTGTTTTTGTCATGTCCAGTTTTCTGCTAAGTCTGAAACCTGTAACAAAACTTGCTTATTTGACATGGGTGTAATCGTATTTTCTGATCCCTTTTGGCTTATGGTCAGTTAGGGACCTTTGTCTAGTGCTTTGAGTGGATTCATGCCATGCCTTTACTTTGCTATGTTCTGATCCTGTAGCATGTTGTTTCATTGCTCTGAACATGTCATCCTGATGTTAGTTTCTGCTATGTTGTTAATTTCACTAAGTCTGAGAACCTGTTATCTTGTGCACTTTTGCCATGCTTGTTTGGACCTGTTATGATGTGATTTAGCCATAGCTCAGTGTTCATCTTTTATCAAGCATCTTGAGTAGTTTACTGTCATATGCTTTGTTGCCATGTTTGGGTGCAATAGCCTAATTAATTGTTGCTTGCTAAGTAGCATCATGCTGTTAATGGCAGATTCGTGTCATTCTTGTTTTGCTTGTCATTTGCAAACCGTGCATCCGATTCCGGTGATCTTTATATCGATTTCAACCGAAATCACCTCACCTATCCAGTGGCATGCTTGGTTTGCCAAGATTATGCCTTGTTCATCCTTGTCCTTCCGAAGCACGCATACGCATTGCATATCACCTCTCGCATATCATGCCATGTTTTGCATCATGTTGCTTGCGCATTGCATCGTGGTTGATATTGGTTCCTTTACTTGTTCTCTTGCTTTGGGTAGAACCGGGAGACGAGTACGTGAACGAGGAACCTGTTGAGAACGCTTTCGAGGACCAAGCTTTCGACAACTCTGAGAACCTTGCAGGCAAGATGACCGTACCCTCGAAATCACTTCTATCTTTGCTTGCTAGATTGCTCGCTCTTTTGCTATGCCTATGCTGCGATACCTACCACTTGCTATATCATGCCACCCATATCGCCATGTCATCCCCTAACCATCCATGTCCTAGCAAACCGTTGATTGGCTATGTTACCGCTTTGCTCAGCCCCTCTTATAGCGTTGCTAGTTGCAGGTGAAGATGAAGTTTGTTCCTTGTTGGAACATGGACTTGTTGTTCCTTGTTGGAACATGTTTTACTTGTTGGGATATCACAATACCACTTATTTAATTAATGCATCTATATACTTGGTTAAGGGTGGAAGGCTCGGCCTTTTGCCTGGTGTTTTGTTCCACTCTTGCCACCCTAGTTTCTGTCATACCGGTGTTATGTTCCTGGATTTTGCGTTCCTTACACGGTTGGGTGATTTATGGGACCCCCTTGACAGTTCGCTTTGAATAAGACTCTTCCAGCAAGGCCCAACATTAGTTTTACCATTCTCCACCTAGCCTTTTTCCCTTGGGTTCTGCAGACTCAAGGGTCATCTTATTTTAACCCCCCCGGGCCAGTTCCCCTTTGATTGCTGGTCCAAACTAGAGCCCTTTGCAGCGCCACCTCGGGGCAACTCGAGGGCTGGTTTTAGTTGTACGGACTGCTCATCCGGATGTGCCCTGAGACCGAGATATGTGCAGCTCCTATCAGGATTTGTCGGCACAATCGGGTGGCTTTGCTGGACTTGTTTTGTTGCTGTCGAAATGTCTTGTAGTCCGGGATTCCGAGATTGATCGGGTCTTCCCGGTAGAAGGTATATCCTTCGTTGACCGTGAGAGCTTATCATGGGCTAAGTTGGGACACCCCTGCAGGGTATTATCTTTCGAAAGCCGTGCCCGTGGTTATGAGGCAGATGGGAATTTGTTGATGTCCGGTTGTAGAAAACCCGAAGTTGACCTTAGCTAAAACACATCAACCGCGTGTGTAACCGTGATGGTCTCTTCTCGGCGGGGTCTGGGAAGTGAACACGGTGTTGGAGTAATGTCTGACGTAGGTCGTTTCAGGATCACTTCTTGATCACTTCTAGCTTCACGACCGTGCTTTGCCTTCTCTTCTCGCTCTCTTTTGCGCTGTAGCCACCATTTATGCTAGTCGCTTGCTGCAGCTCCACCTCACTGTCCTTTCCTACCTATAAGCTTAAATAGTCTTGATCTCGCGGGTGTGAGATTGCTGAGTCCCCGTGACTCACAGATATTATCACAACAGTTGCAGGTTCCAACGATGCCAGTGCAAATGACGCGTCCGAGCTCACTTGGGAGTTCGACGAGGAACGTGGCCGTTACTATGTTTCTTTTCCAGATGATCAGTAGTGGAGCCCAGTTGGGGTGATCCGGGGGATCTGTTTAGCATTTGGGGTAGTCTTCTTTCATTTTGGTACCGTAGTCGGACCTTGAGTGTAATCTGTATGATGGATGTTATTTATGTACTTGTGTGAAGTGGCGATTGTAAGCCAACTATGTATCTTTCCCCTTTATTTATTACATGGATTGTGTGAAGATTATCTCACTTGCGACATTGCTTTCAATGCGGTTATGCCTCTAAGTCGTGCCTCGACACGTGGGAGATATAGCCGCATCGAGGGCGTTATCCACGCCTGGGCCGGACAAAGCTGACTCCTCGCTCTAAGCGGCATAAGTCTTTAGGAACTCAGAAACCTCTCGAACAGTGATCAGCTCTCGCCTCATCATGACGGTCAGTTTTAGCTTTCTCTACTGAGGTGCTTATCCCAGCTCAACTGGGGCACAATCGCAGTAGTTCTCCTAGCGCTGCCTTAGCCGATATAACGGAACGTAGGGTACCAAAACATAGGAGTCGGGCAAACCCAACTATTGACCCAAGACATGATTCGGAGCCGATGCATATAATGCAATAAGTTCGGGGTGCCGCACTTGTGAAAGTGTTCAGACTTCTCACACCATGTTGTGGGGTACTTAATCCCCTGGCGTATTGGTCGTACCAAAGTGTATGGGTGCAACATGTCATTAATGAACATATATTCTTAAAAAAGAGTAATACAATAAGAGACAAAAACTATGCATTGTTTATTTGAAAAAGCTGCGATCAAAGCAGAACGATACAAATAGTGCGATAAGCAAAAGGTGGGACTATTTGACATGTCCATTCTAGGGGCGGACTCTGGAATGGTATGCGAAACAGGTATACTGCTCTTTATAGAGACCACCTGAGAGTTTCGTTGTGCGGCGTGGCTTTCTGCTTCCCTGGTTCTTGCATCATTTGTGCGGCAATTGTACTTCCGGTTAGGCCTTCCAAAGAATGGAGTCCTGAAAGTAAGATAAAATTAAGAAATCGGCAGCCCCTAGTGCGGTTTAAGCCGCGTTTCGGGCGTGTCGTGATGGTGCCCCTCCCCCTGTGCCCTTGGCATTTCCAGAGCGTAGTTATGTATGCATAGCGCTGATTTCGCAATTTCGCGAGGGCTGGGGTTGGGGCCGCATTGCTACGCCTGCACAGAACGTGCCAGGCGGTCTTGCTATAGGTTACTCCGGGCGCGCTTGATGGTGTCCGGACATTTAATGGCCGGACTGGAGAATTGCCTTGAGAGGCTGCTGTGTACTTCCGCTGTGAGAGCCGCCTTATGCTCCTCCGTACGGAGAGAGCGATCGGTGTTTCCATTGACTGTAATGACTCCTCAAGGGCCTGGCATCTTGAGCTTAAGGTATGCGTAATGCGGTAACGCATTGAACTTGGCAAATGCGGTTCGCTCGCGCAGTGCGTGATAGCCACTGCGGAACGGGACTATGTCGAAGATTAACTCCTCGCTTCGGAAATTATCCGGAGATCCAAAGACCACTTCAAGTGTGACTGAGCCTGTATAGTTGGCCTCTACACCTGGTATGACGCCTTTAAAGGCCGTTTTAGTGGGCTTAATCCTTGAGGGATCGATGCCCATTTTCCGCACCGTGTCCTGATAAAGCAGGTTCAGGCTGCTGCCGCCGTCCATGAGGACTCTAGTGAGGTGGAATCCATCAACAATCGGGTCTAACCAATGCGGCGAATCCGCCATGACGGATGCTGGTGGGGTGGTCCCTTCGATCAAAAGTGATCGGGCAGGAGGACCATGGGTTGAACTTCGGGGCGACTGGCTCCATCGCGTATATGTCCCTTAACGCACGCTTCCGCTCCCTCTTGGGGATGTGGGTTGCGTATATCATGTTCACCGTCCGCACTTGGGGGGGAATCCCTTCTGTCCACTACTGTTCGGCGGCCGGGGCTCCTCCTCGTCGTCGCTATGTAGCCCCTAGTCTCTATTTTTGGCATTTAATTTGCCAGCCTGCTTGAACACCCAACAATCCCTGTTGGTGAGATTGGCTGGCTTTTCGGGGGTGCCATGTATCTGGCACGAGCGGTCGAGTATTCTGTCCAAACTGGACGGGCCCGGACTATTTCTCTTGAATGGCTTTTTCCGCTGACCGGGTTTAGAGCCTCTGAATCCGGCATTGACTGTCGTATCCTCAGCATTGTCGCCGTTAATGCGGCGCTTGTGCTTGTTGCGATGCGACCTCGCACTGTTGTCCTTGGTATCCGAATTACCAGGGCTCTTGGTTATGTTATTGCTACAAGCCAGCCAGCTGTCTTCTCCCGCGCAAAAGCGGGTCATGAGTGTCGTGAGGGCTGCCATAGATTTCGGCTTTTCCTGTCCAAGGTGCCGGGCAAGCCACTCATCACGGATATTATGCTTGAAGGCCGCTAGGGCCTCTGCGTCCGGACAGTCGATGATTTGATTTTTCTTGGTTAGGAACCGTGTCCAGAATTGCCTGGCCGATTCCTCTCGCTGCTGAATTATGTGGCTTAGGTCATCGGCGTCTGGTGGCCGCACATAAGTGCCCTGGAAATTGTCGAGGAATGCGGCTTCCAGGTCCTCCCAACAACCAATTGATTCTGCTGGCAAGCTGTTAAGCCAGTGTCGAGCTGGTCCTTTAAGCTTGAGTGGGACGTATTTGATGGCGTGTAGGTCATCACCGCGGGCCATGTGGATATGAAGGAGGTAGTCCTCGATCCATACCGCAGGATCTGTTGTGCCATCGTATGATTCGATGTTCACGGGTTTGAAACCCTCGAGGATTTGATGATCCATTACTTCATCTGTGAAGCATAGTGGGTGTGCGGCATCTCTGTATTGAGCTATATCACGACGTAGCTCAAACGAGCTTTGTCTACTGTGTTCGGCCCGGCCGGATTTACTGTATTCGGCGTGACGATTACCGTCTCATGCCGTGGGGCGCCCACGCGATCCGCAGATCGACCTTGTTTGCTTTGCCTTGTCCTCCAATATATCTCGCAGGTCTGGTGCATTTCCCCGTGCCTTGGTATTTTTAAAGCGGCGCTGGGGTGCGGCTTGAGTGGAGGGCCGAGAGGCCTCTCTGTCGCGGCAACGAAGTGGCCGGTCGGCCGCATCATGCGCTGGTGATGTGGGTGCTTCCTCCTCTAATCGGGGTAGCAACATGTGCTTTGGGTAGCTTTTGGAGGGGCGTTCGAGTTAATAGTCTTCGGCCGCAAGGACTTTCGTCCATTTGTCGGCTAGCAAGTCTTGATCAGCTCTAAGCTGCAGCTGTTTTTTCTTGAGGCTGCTCGCCGTGGCCATAAGCCTATGTTTGAAGCGCTCTTGTTCGACGGGATCCTCAGGCATGACAAATTCGTCGTCGTCGAGGCTTGCCTCATCTTCGGAGGGAGGCATGTAATTATCGTCCTCGACCTCTGTGTCTGCCGCTCTCTCATGAGGGCTGGCTTCTCCATCCTCCTGTGCTGAATTTTGCTGGAGGGGGTTTTCTTTGGCACTGTCCGGAGTGTTATTATCTCCCATGCCGGAATCACCGTTTTTGCTTTGGCGGGATTTAGAGCGGCGCCACTGACGCCGACGCTTAGGCTATTTCTTGGAGGGGTCATCCTCCGCTGTTCCATCGCCATCACCTTCTTTTGGGGTGTCCACCATGTATATGTCATATGACGAGGTGGCTTTCCAGTGCCCTATACGTGCTGGTTCCTGATCGTTAGATGCATCGGCGTCCACACCGTCGATGTCTTCGGAGTCGTAGTCGAGCATGTCGGTTAAATCATCGATAGTGGCTACAAAGTGGGTGGTGGGTGGGCTTTGAATTTCTTCATCATCCGCATCCCAACCTTGCTGACCGTAGTCCGGCCAGGGCTCTCCTGATAAAGAGAGAGCTTTAGTGAATTTAGAATATCGCCGAAGGGCGAGTGCTGAAAGATGTTCGCGGCGGTGAACTCCATAATCGGCGCCCAATCGGATTCGATCGGCAGGGGCGCGGGGGGCTCGGAGTCCGGAGAGGAGTCCGGCACCTCGGAGTCACGGGCTTCGCAGGGGACAAAGCTGGTGCTCGGCTCGATCGCCGTAGAGATTGCAGCCTCCGAGGCGGCGTCCAACCACCCATCCTCGATCGGCGCAATTGGCTCCGAACTAAGGGTCAGAGCTGATGCGGGTGCGGCCTCCAGGACACTGTTCGGCGGCAGAGCTAAATCATGCCCTTCGTGACAGTGCGGCACACTCGGTTGTGGCTCGAATCCATCGAAGATCAAGTCTCCGCGGATGTCAGCCGTGTTGTTCAGACTTCTGAATCTGACCTGATGGCTAGGGGCGTAGCTTTCAATCTGCTCCAGATGGCCAAGCGAATTGGCCCGCAGTGCAAAGGCGCCGAATACGAAGATCTGTCCGGGGAGAAAAGTCTCACCTTGGACCGCATTGCTGCTGATGATCGGAGGAGCCATCGGTCCTAAAAGCGACGACACAGAGGAACTCTCAATGAAAGCACCAATGTCGGTGTCAAAACCGGCGGATCTCGGGTAGGGGGTCCCGAACTGTGCGTCTAGGCGGATGGTATGTCAGGACCCCGATTCTAAGTCACACCGATCTAGTCTGTAACACCTCATATCACTTTGCGGCCTCACGCACAGTATTCCCACGGGTGTCGCCTTACCATGGCCCGGGACCGTTTGCGCCTTTTGGCTCACGTATATGATAGTGTCGCTAGCATCCATATGACAGAGAACCCGGGCCGACATGACTAGTCGTGAACCCAAAGTGGCACTAACTTACGAGGACAGGCATACATGAATCAACATCGAGCATGTCAGTCAGCAGCATGCGAATCCGGGCTGTAGCACTGGGCTAACAGGACTTCGGGAACCCGGGCTGTAGCAGGCTAGGCAGGACTCCGGATGTCACCGCGTGACATTTCCCCGAAGGGACAGACACAGGAACGAAGTGAATCACATGCCGGCTAGTCAAGTGTTCCGGAGCAGTAGTGCTGGGCTAGCGGGACTCCGGTGAACCGGGCTGTAGCGGACTACTATGGCTCATGGAAGCACAAGACTACATTTCCCCATAAGAGAGGCTACCAAGGATAAACAACTAGGTTATCGGATCCCACAATCATACACACAATATGCTCGATATGTGTAAATACAACATGGCATCACAACATAACTCTACGACTCAAGTATTTATTCATTAGGCTCCGAGGAGCGAGATATTACAAACATGGGTCTCATGACCCACATTCAGAGCATACAAGTCAAAGCACAAGCGGAAGCTTAACATGTCTGAGTACAGACAACTACAAATGAAAAAGGCTGAGAAGCCTGACTATCTACCAGATCCTGCCGAGGGCACAAGATTGCAGCTGAGGTATCAAGCTAAACATTGAAGTCCATGTGGAACTACTAGTGAGACTGACGTCTCTCTGCAAAAACATAAAATAGGCAAACGTGAGTACAAATGTACCCAGCAAGACTTACATCAGAACTAGCTACATATGCATCGGTATCAACAAAGGGGGTGGTGGAGTTTAACTGCAGCAAGCCAACTTTGACTCGGTGGCTATCCTGAACTACGACTGCAAGTACCTCTTTTGAGGTGGCGCACACGAGTCCACATATTCACCGTATTAATACACCACTATGGATACGCTCCCGTATCCTCACGAGAACGCCATCCATAGCACTCACGCTTATCTTGCGAGTTTTAGAGTATCCACTTTCACTTGTCTATGAACTATGCAAGGGGTCCAAGTTTCCATATCCGAGGAATCTGGCTATTCGAATAGATAATGATAACCCTGCAGGGGTGTACTTCTTCACACACGCTCTCGCCACTTACCACCATGTACACGTCATGTACCTCGGCAACCTTCAAGCGGAAGCCTGGCGAGGGAGTCGGCCACGACCTGACAAACCATACAAGTCTCTAGCCCAGGTTTATCGACTATTCGGGTTCCATCCGCAAGCAGATCAGGCCGGGGTGTCGCTCACGGCCCCAAACGATGTGTACAGGGTTCCCAAGCCCACCAACCGGGTGCCACTTGGTACACCAGGCCACTGTGCCTAGTCTGTCCCAAGCCCACCTGTACGGGGTACCACTTGGTAGACTACTAGCACTACCTACAAACACCAGAAACTAGTTGCAACTCCTGGATAGAGATCAGGTTGATTAATAAGTCGAGAGGGGCACTTAAGCATTCCAATGTATGGTAGTAATTGTTCATGGATCACAAACACAGAACTCAGTTCCTGATGACGGCTGCAATGAGACAACCCACCATGTACTCCTACATGGCCTCTCACCGCTACCTTTACCAAATCGTGTTCACACACTTAGCTCTCAACAGTAGGACATGTTCACCACATTCCAATTCATCCCCGATGAATCAGACCTGACTCAACTCTAAGTAGTAGCAGGCATGACAAACAAGCATGAATGAGTAGGCACATCAGGGCTCAAACAACTCCTACTCATGCTAGTGGGTTTCATCTATTTACTGTGGCAATGACAGGTCATGCAGAGGATAGGGGGTTCAACTACCGCAACATGTAACAGTTGAAGCGTTGTTGTCATAATGCAGTAAAAGAGAGCAGGAGCGAGAGAGTGGGATTGTATCGGAATGAACAAGGGGGTTTTGCTTGCCTGGCACTCCTGAAGATGATATAGTTCTTCATCGGTGTCATCGAGCTCATCGTTGGAACCACGTCTATTAAGAGGGGACAAATATCTGCAACAAAGAGAAAGAAAACACAATCAATGCAATGCACAATATGATGCATGATCAAGACATGTCAAAATGGGTGTGTTGGGATAGTGCAACTACAACCAGAAGGTTTTGAGCTCCTTTGAATCAAGGATACAAATACAAGCCTAACTATGAGCTTACATAAGTGCAATATCATGTTTCATCTATACAGCAAGGTTAGGTTGTTCTAACATGCATGAAACCAGTACAGATGGATAGATTGGATTTTTCTGATCATTTTTCATATATAATGTGTTTGATTTGGAGCTACGGTTGATTTAATATGAATTTTAGAAGTTAGCTCTATTTTCTGGAATTTCCTAAAAGAATAAATCCAGAAAAACCTATTACTGCGTCAGCATGACATCGGGGTGACATCAGCAGGTCAAAGGCATCAGCCCAGGTCAAACCTGACGGCTGGGACCCACACGTCAGTGAAACAACTATTTAACAGGGTTAAGTTAATACAAACTAGACAGTCAGTGGGGCCTGGGCCCGCATATCAATGGCTCAGGGTTAGTTTAGCGAGGAGATTAACACTAACAGTGGTGATTAGCACTAACTAACACCTAACTAATCCAGTTAGGGTCAAAGTGGGTCAAACCCACCGGCGTTAAGCCGCCGGCGAGGACAGACGCGGCGGAGGGCGTCGGGATTCCTTCTCCGGTGACCAAATGGCCGGTGGAGGGAACCTACGTGCTGCTGGCAAACTTGCACGCCGAGTGGAGCAGGCGGTGTGTACGGGGGTGGCCGGAGATGACGCCGGCGTCGAGCCAGGCGGCGGCCGGAGTTCGGGCGTGCACGGAAACGGCGTTAGGAGGCACTGCAGGGGGCACAGAGGGGTGCTACGGCCTCCTGGGGTGCACTGAGCATGGTGACACGCTCAGCTGCGGCTATAGGTGACGGTGGCCATGGTGGCGGCATGGCCGGCGGAGCCAAGCTCCCGGCTGTGATGGCCAACGGGGTTAGGGGCAGCTAGGGTGACGTGGCTAGGGGGAGAAGGAAGAGAAGCTCATGGGGAGTGCAGGAGTGGCCTCGGCGTGCTCGGGGAAGCACCGGAGCGAGCGGAGTGGCGAGGGGGATCTCCGGCGACCGAGGTTGAAGAAGATGGCGGTGAGGGCATTCGGGGGCATCCGGCAACGTGCAGCTCGGTGGGGAGGACGAGGAAGACGACGCGGAGCTCGTGGGCACAACAGAGGGGCGAGGGGGTAGCTGTGGCCGTGGTGGTTCTCGTCGGCGGCGGCGGCCGCCGCGTTCGGTGGTGCGAGGGAGAGACCCAGAGAAGGGGGGAGGAGCACGGGAGAGAGTGAGAGAGGGACCAGGGAGGCTGCGTGGCATCTCCAGAGCGTCGTGGGGAAAAGCGGCAAGCAGGAGGTGGTCGGGCGGCGGTGCGCGCGCGTCGGGCACGCGCCCGTCCTCCTGGCAAGGAGGAAGACGACAGGGGAGGGGGCCAGGTGGGCTGGGCCGGCCACTTGGGCTGCCAGGTGGCTGCACAAATGAGGTAAGCCCAGGTGGGTTTTCTCTCTCTCTCTCTCTAATTCTTTTCTGGTTTTCTATTTCTTCTGTAGTGTCAAGGCTTTATTAAAAATGCTAGGGCATTTCCAAAAATCATGAAACTAATCATGGCTACTGTTTAGAATAAATCCAACAGTAAACATTCTAGTTTATGATTATTTGAGCATTTAAAATATTCTATAGCATTTAAATACCCAAATGCAGATACAATATGAATTAATTCAAAAATCCAGAATGGCCTAGAAATATGTGCATCATTTTTGTCAGAGGTGCTGGACCAATTCAGAAATGATGAACATTTCTAAAGGACATTTGGGATCATTGAAAATATTTTTATTTTGATCCTAATTGCATTTCATTTGGTGCTAGGGTTTGTCATCCCCATTTCAAATTCATTGAAATATAAACATGATGCAAACAAGAGAAGCTAGTCCTAGAGCATGCTAGAACTAGGGATGTGACATGGTAACAGGAGACAAGGGACACGATGTTTTTACCCAGGTTCGGGCCCTCTCGATGGAGGTAAAACCCTACTCCTGCTTGAATAATATTGATGATATGGATAGTACAAGAGTAGATCTACCACGAAATCAAGGAGGCTAAACCCTAGAAGCTAGCCTATGGTATGATTGTTGTTCTTGTTGTGTCCCATGGACTAAAACCCTCCGGTTTATATAGACACCGGAGAGGGCTAGGGTTACATAGAGTCGGTTACAACGGAAGGAGAACTACATATCCGTATCGCCAAGCTTGCCTTCCACGCCAAGGAAAGTCCCATCCGGACACGGGACGAAGTCTTCAATCTTGTATCTTCATAGTCCAGGAGTCCGGCCAAAGGTATAGTCCGGCTATCCGAACACCCCCTAATCCAGGACTCCCTCACAGAGGAACTCTCAATGAAAGCACCAATGTCGGTGTCAAAACCGGCGGATCTCGGGTAGGGGGTCCCGAACTGTGCGTCTAGGCAGATGGTAACAAGAGACAAGGGACACGATGTTTTACCTAGGTTCGGGCCCTCTCGATGGAGGTAAAACCCTACTCCTACTTGATTAATATTGATGATATGGGTAGTACAAGAGTAGATCTACCACGAGATCAAGGAGGCTAAACCCTAGAAGCTAGCCTATGGTATGATTGTTGTTCGTCCTACGGACTAAAACCCTCCAGTTTATATAGACACCGGAGAGGGCTAGGGTTACACAGAGTCGGTTACAATGGTAGGAGATCTACATATCTGTATCGCCAAGCTTGCCCTCCACGCCAAGGAAATTCTCTTCTGGACACGGGACGGAGTCTTCAATCTTGTATCTTTATAGTCCAGGAGTCCGGCCGAAGGTATAGTCCGGCTATCCGAACACCCCCTAGTCCAGGACTCCCTCAATCATCTTCTTCTTCCAGGGCTATGGATCGCACTAGGCGGTCGATCCGGTGGCGGGCGTCATTCTCGCCGACTCCTTCGCGGCGGCCCAGTCGGTCGTTGAGAGTCGGATGCGTGACATGTGGCGGGGTGGGATATCTCTCGCCGCGTGGCGGAGAAGGAGGCAGGTCGCCTCGCCGCTCCACAGCTCGAGGGAGGCCTTCTGCGTCACGCTCGATGGAGATTCGAGTCCGACTACGGCTGGCAGCCGGCTCCTTTTCTTTCCTTACATGGGTGTTGCCCGAAGTCGGCGTTCGTGACGTCGCGCCATGCTCTCGGCGTGGGGAAGGACTTTCAGCGCGGACGTCGGCTTCATGCCACTCAGTGGCCGCGTTGATAAGCTGCTGGATGCGTCTGGTCATGTAGGGGAGCTCGTCAACCCCCAGTCCGTTCAGCTCGTCTACGGCCGCCTGGGCGGCGCGTAGGTTCTCGAGAGGCATGGCATAGACTGGGCGTTCTGCTCCCAGCATGTCGGTGATAGCTACGCCGCGTTTCTTGATGACGCCGACGCGGCTCGGCTCATCGGGAGGCGGCGTGCCGAAGGCGTCGCGGTCGATTTCGCGCTGGTGAGCCTCGGTGAGGCGTCTCATGGAAGCTAGCTTCTGTCCCTCCACAATGAGGGCGAGGCGGCGTGCCTCCAGTGTCTCGGCGTCGGCGTCGGCCGGGATGGGGGCGGACAAGTCGTGCAGCACCGCCTGCAGGGCGTCGTGGGCGTTATCGCCGGAGGCGGCGCCGTGGCTGATGACCAGTACCTCGGTGATGGTGCTGCCGCAGCTGTCGGCTCGAGGAAGAGGGTCGTTGATGATCACTACGTTGGTGGGGAAGGCGTCAAGCGACGCCGTGTCAGAGTCGACAAGCATCGGGTCGGTGGAGCCAACCGACTCCAAGTCCACAGCAAGCTCGCCGGAGACGTGGAGTTGGTCAAGGAGGCTGACGAGGTGGCCCTCAAGGCAGCCTGTGCCCGCATCGGATGCGGGCTCGTCGGAGATGCGAGCCTCGCCAAGAATATCGGCGAGGCAGCTCGCCGCGCAGCGCCATCGGGCAAGCCGTGCTGGCTACGCTCGCTGGGAAGGAAGAGGGTTCCCGTCCAGAGCAGGTCTCCGGACGACGATGCACCTGGCCCCATGGTGGGCGCCAAATGTCGGATGGTTGGTGCGACATATGCCAACGGGTGGCTTATCATTGTGGGAGCCAATAAAACGTCGCCGGTGCCTGGAAACGGGATAAGGCGAAGACATGCACGCCGGCGGATCTTACCCAGCTTCGGGGCTCTCCGTGGAGATAACACCCCTACTGCTGCTCTGCGGGGTCTCTGCATGGTCACTAGATCGACAAGTAGCTACAAGAGGCTCCTTGAGCTGTTCAGCGAGAGGGAGAAGAAGGGCAAGGCTAGCTCACTTCTCCTCTCGATGTGGTGTCTAAAACTCCTAAAACTCTCTCCCCTTGCATGGGTGCCCTGGGGGGTTTATATAGGCCTACCCCCGAGGGGTACAATGGTAATCCGGCTGGGCATGGGCCCTAGCCGTCTGTGTCTACGCTCGCCGGCTTCTCCGCCGGCCGATGGGGCCCGCCGAATGGTGGACCCCGCTCGCTGCCGGCCTTTTGGTCGACAGGCTGGTCCCACCGCTTGGGGGTCTTGTCGGAGGCTGGTTACTGTTGCCTCGCCTCTGGTGACGAGGGCTTTGCCGTGGTAAGCATGGCCATAGTGCCGCCGCCGGGCGGCCTATCATTGTAGCCTTACCTCGTCTTGTCTCCTTAATAAGGCGCCTCCTTCGAGGGAGGGAACTAGCAGGTTATTGGGAGTCAGCCACACCCCAGGCCAACTGGGGGAGGCCTGGCCGCCTTTGGGCGTCTCCTCGACTGATGGGGCCCGCCACCCACGGGTCATACTGACAGTTCGCCGTGGGTGACGTCATGGTCAACATGGCAACAGTGTCGCGTCGGACGGGTGATGGCCGCCTCGTACGACGCACTGTGGCCATGCGCGTCCCGGGATTCAGGGGTGGCAGGCTTCAATGTAGCCACGCCCCGTCTCATCGCCGTTATGTGGGTGCAGACTCTGAGGGCACGATCTTGGCCGCCTGCTGGGGGGGCGACTTCTTGGAGTTGGCCTTCTCATGGCCGGCTTCTTGGAGCCGGCCCTCTCGTGGCTTTCTTTACGAGGATTTTAAGGCTGGGCCACCTTCTTGCAGCCGGCCTGAGAGGTAGCCGGCTGGGGGAAGGCGGCCCCACGCCTTGGATGCTTGAAGGCTCGATCGGCCTATAATTTTTCCGAAGAGCCAGGGGGAGCTGGCTAGGCTACCCGTGGTCATTTACTCCGACAATGACATTTGCTAAAAAAGGACATACCGAGCGCCTGAAATTTGCCGAAACGGAAATTAATCAACACTCCGACAAAACATAGGCCACTCGGAGGTCTAACCAAAACATGACCGGGCACTTGGGCAACCACATATCCTATTTGAGCAACACAGGATATACATGTTTTTATCTACATCATATATATCTTATAGGTCTCATATTGACATGGAGATTTGCCTAGTCTCACCTCGAGGTCGGAGGGGGTCGGTGACGGGGACGATGGCGGGGGTGATGGAGGGGCTCCTTGATTTCTCCAAAAGCAAAAACCCTATAAGTTATCACTAATACATCCCGAATAATTGCTTAAACTAAAAAATAACAACAAATATGACATGTTCAACTAGTTCTATTAATTCAACTAGTTCTTACTAAATATAAACTTACTATAAATAGAAAAAAATAGTTCTTTCTAAAAATAAAGTAGTTCAACTAGTTATTTTAATTTTCTTACTAAAAATACATTAGTTCTATTAATTCAAGTAGTTTATTAATTTAATTACTAAACTAGTTCAACTAAAACTAAACTAGAATTGTCAAAAATGGTTTTGACAAAGTTTAAGGTGTTGACTATGATGAGATTTTGTCACTCGTAGCGATGCTTAAGTCTGTCCGAATCATGTTAGCAAATTGCCACATTTTATGAAATCTGGCAAATGGATGTCAAAACTACATTCCTTAATGGATTTCTTAAAGAAGAGTTGTATATGATGCAACCAGAAGTTTTTGTCGATCCTAAAGGTGCTGACAAAAATGTGCAAGCTCCAGCGATCCATCTATGGACTGGTGCAAGCATCTCGGAGTTGGAATATACGCTTTGATGAGTTGATCAAAGCATATAGTTTTATACAGACTTGCGGTGAAGTCTGTATTTACAAGAAAGTGAGTGGGAGCACTACAACATTTCTGATAAGTATATGTGAATGACATATTTTTGATCGGAAATAATGTAGAATTTTCTGGAAAGCATAAAGGAGTATTTGAAAGGAGTTTGTTTCAAAGAAAGACCTCGGTGAAGCTGCTTACATATTGAGCATCAAGATCTATAGAGATAGATCAAGACGCTTGATAAGTTTTTTCAATGAGTACATACCTTGATAAGATTTTGAAGTAGTTCAAAATGGAACAGTCAAAGAAAGAGTTCTTGCCTGTGTTACAAGGTGTGAAATTGAGTAAGACTCAAAACCCGACCACGGCAGAAGATAGAAAGAGAATGAAAGTCATTCCCTATGCCTCAGCCATAGGTTCTATAAAGCATGTCATGTTGTGTACCAGATCTATTGTATACCCTACACTGATTTTGGCAAGGGAGTACAATAATGATCTAGGATTAGATCACTGGACAGCGGTCAAAATTATCCTTAGTGGAATAAGGATATGTTTCTCGATTATGGAGGTGACAAAAAGGTTCGTCGGAAATGGTTACATCGATTCAAGTTTTGACACTGATCTAGATGACTCTAAGTCTCAATCCGGATACATATTGAAAGTGGGAGCAATTAGCTAGAGTAGCTATGTGTAGAGCATTGTTGACATAGAAATTTGCAAAATACATACGGATCTGAATATAGCAGACCCGTTGACTAAACTTCTCTCACAAACAAAACATGATCACACCTTAGTACTCTTTGGGTGTTAATCACATAAGCGATGTGAACTAGATTATTGACTCTAGTAAACCCTTTCAGTGTTGGTCACATGAAGATGTGAACTATGGGTGTTAACCACATGGTGATGTGAACTATTAGTGTTAAATCACATGGTGATGTGAACTAGATTATTGACTCTAGTGCAAGTGGGAGACTGAAGTAAATATGCCCTAGAGGCAATAATAAAGTTATTATTTATTTCCTTATTTCATGATAAATGTTTGTTATTCATGCTAGAATTGTATTAACTGGAAACATAATACATGTGTGAATACATAGACAGACATAGTGTCACTAGTATGCCTCTACTTGACTAGCTCGTTAATCAAAGATGGTTAAATTTCCTAGCCAAAGACATGAGTTGTCATTTGATTAACGGGATCACATCATTAGGAGAATGATGTGATTGACTTGACCCATTTCGTTAGCTTAGCACACGATCGTTTAGTATTCTGCTATTGCTTTCTTCATGACTTATACATGTTCCTATGACTATGAGATTATGAAACTCCCGTTTACCGGAGGAACACTTTGTGTGCTACCAAACGTCACAACGTAACTGGGTGATTATAAAGGTGCTCTACAGGTGTCTCCAAAGGTACTTCTTGGGTTGGCGTATTTCAAGATTAGGATCTGTCACTCCGATTGTCGGAGAGGTATCTCTAGGCCCACTCGGTAATGCACATCACTATAAGCCTTGCAAGCATTGCAACTAATGAGTTAGTTGCGGGATGATGTATTATGGAACAAGTAAATAGACTTGCCGGTAATGAGATTGAACTAGGTATTTAGATACCGAAGATCGAATCTTGGGCAAGTAACATACCGATGACAAAGGGAACAACGTATGTTGTTATGCGGTTTGACCGATAAAGATCTTTGTAGAATATGTGGGAGCCGATATGAGCATCCAGGTTCCGCTATTGGTTATTGACCGGAGACGTGTCTCGGTCATGTCTACATTGTTCTCGAACTCGTAGGGTCCGCACGCTTAAAGTTCGATGACGGTTATATTATGAGTTTATGTGTTTTGATGTACCAAAGGTAGTTCGGAGTCCCGGATGATATCGGGGACATGATGAGAACTCTCGAAATGATCGAGACGTAAATATTGATATATTGAACGACTATATTCAGACATCGGAAAGGTTCCGAGTGATTCGGGTATTTTCGGGAGTTACGGGAATTCGTATTGGGCCTTAATGGGCCATACGGGAAAGGAGAGAAAGGCCTCGAAGGGTGGCCACACCCCTCCCCATGAGCTGGTCCGAATTGGACTAGGGAAGGGGGGCGTCCCCTTCCTTCCTTCTCCATTTCCCTTCCCTTTCCTTGACTCTTACTCCTACTACTTGGAAGGGGGGAATCCTACTCCCGGTGGGAGTAGGACTCCTCCAGGGCGCGCCATAGGGGCCTGCCTTTCCCTCCCTCCTTTATATACGGGGGCAGGGGCACCCCATACACAAAAATTGATCCCTTGGATCTCTTAGTCGTGTGTGGTGCCCCCCTCCACCATAATCCACCTCGATAATATTGTAGCGGTGCTTAGGCGAAGCCCTGCGTCGGTAGCAATATCATCATCATCACCACGCCATCGTGCTGACGGAACTCTCCCTCAAAGCTCGGCTGGATCGGAGTTTGAGGGATGACGGTGTCCTGGACTAGGGGGTACTCACCACATCGTCCCCCAATCGGTTAGATTAGGCCGAGGACCCCCAGGGCCGCATACTCATGGGCCAGTCCGGACAGGTGCCGCATACAAGGAAGATTCCACAAGACTTGGCGATCAAGACAAGGACTCCTCCCCCACCGGAGTATTCGGCTAGGACTCTTGTTATCCTGGGCCTCTGGTGCATTATATAAACCGAGGCCAGACTAGTCGATAGATTATTATGAGATGACTCATCATACCTCTAGGGTTTAGACCACAACATATGATCTCGAGGTAGATCAACTCTATACTACACCCATATAAATACAATCAAAAGCAGCATGTAGGGTATTATCTCATCAAGAGAGCCCGAAGCTGGGTAAAGCCCCGTGTACATGTTACCATCGATCCTAGACGCATAGTTCGGGACCCCCTACCCGAGATCCGCCGGTTTTGACACCGACATTGGTGCTTTCATTGAGAGTTCCGCTGTGTGATCGACAAAATGATCGATGGCTCGCCTGCAGATCAACTGCGACTTCGGCATCTTCGTCACCAGCTCGACTGGTCACCTTGGTTCGACCAAGAATTGCGCCCCCTGTTCGGATCACCATGTTCGGACGAGGGCCTTCATCAAACATCAACTCCAATCTCTATCAAGATCACGGAGGAGTCATCCATGAAGCTCGGGGGCTCAACGTCAACATTGCCCTCAAGCGACCGTGCTATTTTTCTGGACAGCAAACTCGTATCTGCTGCCACCACCTCCTCGAGTATCACTTTGACGATCGCTTTGGTGGAATTGTGCGGAATTGAGTCTACAACAACCCTGGAAAATTTCGTCGAGTTACGATGGAGAAATCTCTGGCAATCCACGATATACCGGAGCCGTGTCAAATCTGGACGGGAATCTGGACGAGTTTAGGGCGTGGTGTCCAGCTTCTAACTCGGACGTCCTTTGGAAGATCCAACCGTTGATCGGCTGCGGAATTCCTATATCTACCACCCCTCCAAATTTCAGCTCCATCCGACCGTCCGAACTCCGGGAACCTTCCGATTAGTGCATCACTTTTCGGATATGTTTTCTGCGCGAGAACGAATCCGACCCGAATTCATCTTTTTTATGAACGGGATTTCGGACATCCCTTTTGAAGGAAGTTTTGTATGGGATATTGTGTATTGTTCCCGAACACATCACACTAACTTTAAGATCTTTTGAACATGATCTTCGGCATCATGCTGGTGTCAAACCAGTCTGGCAATATTGCTCCACGGCTGTTGACCTGCGCTAGACACGTCGTCACTTTGTTGAGCCGAGCTCAACTTCTTCGGATCATCATCTCGGCAAGCCGAACAAGAGTCCAGCATCGCGAAGGACAAATCATCACCAACATCGCCGCCCCACGGATTACACGGAGCGGGCATACCGGCATCACGGCACGGTCGCTTCATCAAGCCGGCATCGACCACGTCACGACCTGCATCGGCAGGGCCGCACTATTGCCCCTTCAAGCCGGTGTCCATCACGCCGGACTACTTCGACTCATCGACTAGCCTCGAGGCTTCGACATCTCGGCTGGACCGGAGGATTCATCATCTCTTCATCAACCTACTCCGGACACTTCGGCGTCACTAGCCGACCAGCTTCGTCACGATTGGCTGGACCGAGGGCTTTGCCTCGGCGAGCCAACCTTTGCCAGCATCATCTTACTTTGGATTACTACAACAAATAAACCAGGTGCTATTAATCCTAATATTTTTTGCATGTTTGGGTTCATTTTTTCCAAGGAATTATTACTCTGGTTTGTCCATCATATGTTCACAGGTCTATCAAATGGTGGCCGCATTAACGACGGTCGCATGCTGGTTCGGTCAGTCTCCGTACATAGTCCGGCGAACGCCGCATCCGGAGCGCGGACCGACCTATGAATTCAGGCTTTGCCACGCCTTTACCGCATCACGCCGACGTCCTGCGTCGACATCGACTTCGGCGCCAGGCCATATTTCTTTTATTACTCACTTTGCATAAATTATTCATTATGCAACAATTTTTTTTATTTATCATTATTACTATTATCTCTCGTTTGCACTATTTTTTGTGCACAGGAAAATGACCCGGGGACTTCGGCGTCACTCTGCAGGTCTGCATCGACCGTGCTATGTCACCACTTCGGCGTGTCGAGCTCTCCGCTCCGCCACCTCGGGACCAGCTTGGGGGATAGAACCTTGTCCCACATCAAGCTCGGACTGCGAACACATTAACCAGCTAAGTCGCTCTCATGCTCAAAGCTTTAATTTCTAACTTGTGTTCGGTTCGACCAAGCGTTATACTTTTTTGGAAAAAAAAGTTGCTTGTAAAAAAAATTCTTGTCCAAACTTTGTTCACACATACTTGACGCGCTACCCGCGCTCATTATACCTGGGGGATTCTTTAACAGAAGCTTATTAATACGGGCTTTATGCCCAACACATGTGTCACACTTCCGCATGTACCTTTTATTCACCATTATATGCATCGATATGACTTAAGTTTTGGCCAAGCTGGGTTGCCTGGCTCCTGTGCTTACCCCTATGTTCCTGATTGTTTGGCTAGGTGGTAAAGGGAGCACCTCTGCGATTGTTACTGCCGGGTCAGCCGGATGTGTACCTCAGACTGGGTGAAGCCAAAAGCTAGCGTTCTTAAGGGAATACTCGGTCAGTGAACTAAAAGATGATTTCTTACCTATTTATTTACCTGCCCCCAGATGCTTTTCTGCTCTTTTTGCAGTCCGGACATGCACTTTAGGGCATGCCTCCCAGGGAAAGGAACCCCTAACGGAACTATTCTCCCTAGAAGATGTTTCTTACTAACCATGTAATATAACATAACTAGTTGGGCACTTGTCTGATAAAGCACTAATGACCCCTACGCCTGGTCTCCACGCATGCCTCGGTTTTTATAACCGCGAGGGTATTCGGACACACTCCGGACTATTGGGTCCAGAGGTTGAAGCGAAAAGGTCCGCTACGACAAACGATCTACAATCCGGCTAGAAGGCATTCTACATGTCACCTTACATTATATAGTCAACTTTTACCCAAGTCACTTGGGGGGCTCTTATGTTTATTTGAGTCGTTTCATACTAAGTGTTATTTTTCTTAGTCATTGCAAAGTTATTATTATTTATCACTCCTTTTTTCGACACGAGTGTGCGGTCACTAGCCGGGGAGCCTAATTTCTCTCTCAAAAGCCGCTAGAGTTTAGTTTGCTAAACTGGCCTGATGAGAAGTACTCCGTCCTCGGGATAGGAGGTTGAAGCCGTAGGCTGACCCGCTCGAAGTCTTGAGATAGGATGTATCATGTTAAAGCATGACAGAAGCACTTCTTTTTTCTAAGAGCAATTTTCGGGTTGGCACCGAACACTTGATATTGTTCGGACGTCATGTTTTTACTGACGTTTCTTGGTTTTCCAAGCTTTTTGGCACTTTTAAACTATTTGTGCTTTTCCAGCATTAGTCTCGCAGTGCAACGCCGGACACCTTTTAGGGATTCGGCAAAAACATTCTCAGATATTGCTATATATGCATCGGTTTCAAATTGTGTCTTCGGTCAATAGTTGGGTTGCCCGGCTCCCGCACCTGCTTCCTACGTTCCGTTTTGTTTGGCTAAGCGTGCAAAGGGAGAACCACTGCGATTGTGCTTCGAGCTCACACGATTAAGCACCTCAGTGGAGAAAGCCGAAAACTGACTGTCACAATAAGCGTAAACTGGTCAGCGATCCGATGACTATGTTAAATAACAGGTCGTTCATAACATTGGCCGAAGTGTTTACGGCTTGACCTCGACTGTCGCTGTCGGGGATGCTGACTCCACAAGCACCTATGGGGACGGAGCCCCTTTTCGGTTCGGCGGGGGGCGGAGGTGCACGAAGAGCAGATCGAGGCGAGGCACACGAGCGGTTTTACCCAGCTTCGGAGCTCTCCGGAGAGATAATACTCCTACTGCTGCTTTGTGGATTGTATTGAGTTCTTGCTCGGGAGCGTTGAGTGCTACAGTACACGCAAGCCGCTAAGGAGACCGAGCATGAGTGTTCTACTGTTCGTCCTCCTTTTCTTCTACGTTGCGCATGGGCCTCCTTTTATATGCTCAAGGGGTCACCGACAGGTGGCAACATAGGCGAGGGCAAAAATGGAAAAGGTGATGCGGTTGGTACAGCTACCTGCACAGTGTATCATACCTAACCCTGACGGCAGGGGACAAAGGCATTAAATGCCTATCTACGTCGCCCAAACAGTGCAGAAAAGGGACCGTCAGGGACGCCACCGCTCGCCACGATGGCGATCTTGTCAGCGCCGCTTGCCATAGTGTACCCCTGGCTGCACAGCCTCCCGCCACATATGCCTGGAAGGGTCCCAGGGTGACACGTAGGTGGGTGTGCTGGAGCGCAGGTACAGAGTGGTTGCTTGCCGCGGCAAACGCCTTGCCGCGGCCGTTGTCTCGTCGCGTCCGGGAGCTTGTCGCTCGCCGGGTCCTGCCGGGACGCGTGGCGCGTCGCGGCAAGTTCCTTGAGATGCCCTGGTTGGCCTTCCCGGCAAGCTCCTCTTGCCGGGGTCTTGTGCCTTGAGTGGCCTTCCTGGCAAGCTCCTCTTGCTAGGGACTTGTCTCCTTGGCTTAAATAGTTTGTTCTTGAATGGCTCCTAAAGGAACCACTGAGGATATTGGCGGTCACCCGGCAAGCCTTGCCGTGGGACGCTGCGACTGCCCATGCACAAGTTCGGGATACTAGGGTACCCCTACTCTAGTACACCGACATGAGCCCCCGGGCCGGGGCCATACACGGTGTTGAGCGCTGTTGGGCCAGGCCCAAAACAGGGCACGGGCACGCGCGGCCTGGATCACGCCGTATCTTGCTCCGCATCCACCGCGCCCTCCCTGAACGGCACGCGTCGATTGCGGCGTCGTGGGAGAGATCGTGGGTGGTTCTTTATTCGGAAAGGCGGAACGTCCGCCCCCTCCCCCCCTATAAGCAGGGGAATTAGGGGCAGGGGCACGCTTTTCGAGGCATCCACTCCCCACGATCACGGGGTGAGGAGAGGTCGCCTCATCCGTCGTCTCGGTTCTGCACGCCTGCCACGCGGCTTCCATGCGCTTGGGGTGGCGGACGGTGGAGGCGGGGAACCGGGCCATCGTGGGTCGAGGCAGCGGGCCGGTCCCAGTTCCCTGCTCCTTCTGTGTCTTGATTAGCTGAGCGGGGCGGCCGAGCCCCCACCCCGTTCCTTTATAAGGAGCGGGGGGAAACGGAGGTCCGCATTCTTTCATCTCCTCTTTCCTTCAGCTTCTGCTCCCCTCTCTCTCATTCGCCATGGAGAAAGGGAACCCTGGTCCTTCAACGGTGCCGGCGAGGGTCGCCGCTAGACAACGCGTCCTTCCTTCTCCCGCACCCGTGGTGGCAGAGCCAGCCGTAAGGGGAAGAGGGAGGGTCGAGGCCGTGGGCGAGGTCGAGGGCGAGGCCGAGGCGCTCGGGGAAGAGGTGGACGGGGCGGCGCGCCAGCCTCGCCTCCGCCAGCAGTTCCTCTTCCCACGGCGATCCATATTAGGGAAGACCCTTGCGAGTTCTTCGTCAGGCTGCGTCGGCCGCCTCGTCGTCGCCTTCGTCTCCCGACTCCATTTGCGAGCGAGATGGAGTTGGATCCGCCCGAGACACTGAGGCTGCACATGAGGGGCTGTGGAATCAGCGGTGCGCGAGTCCACGTTGACTTCCCAGCCCCTAATGTGATGTATCTTGGTCGAGGGTGGAAGACGTTTGCCCGTATCCACCGGCTGACGGAGGGGCTCACCCTCCATTTTAAGCTGATGGAGGGCGGTCTCCTCTCCGTCAAGGTCTTCGGGTGCTTCGGGACTCGGGCAAGGTGCTGCGTGGAGAGCTCCTCCGATAGCGAAGACTCCTCCTCGGGCGGGAGTGACGAGGAGGACAGCGACAGCGACGACGAGGGTAGCGGGCGGCAGGATGACGGGTCCGACTAGGTGTCGGGCGCCGCTCCGTGCGGCACCGGCGACCCCATCATCCGTGTCGCCGGCTCCTTGAGCTTCTCGGGGTTGTCTCCTTGGGCGGCTGCCGTAGGGAGGCTGCGGAAGAGGAAGAGGGCAGGCGGCAAGGCCGTCAACTCGGAGTACGTGGGCACGACGCCCTCGACAGCGTGCTGACGTCCTGCCGCCTCGTCTTCGAGCCCTGCCTCTGGCGCCGCCATCACCATCCAGCCTTTGGACGACCACCGAGATGTTCTCTTGGTGTCTTCTGCTTCTCGTAGCTCGCCTAGGCGCCCCTTTTGCCCTTTTCGCCTCCTTGACCTACCTCCTGAAGAGAGGGACAAGAAAGGGGATTACGGGCACCTTATCTCTTTTTAATTTGTAAGCCCTCGGGCCTTAGCTGCATTTAAAACTTGTAATCCCATCATTCATGTTTTTCATTCTCTATGGACTGTACCTGAGTGGAATGTTTTTTTAGTGAAAAGGGGATGCTTGCCGGGTCACTTGTCTTGCGGGTGGAACCCACGTCAAGGAGCAAATCCTTGATATCTTTAAGATAGACACTTTTTTCCTGGCAGCAGGCCATGTCGTCTTCCCACGTCGCTTGACCTTTCTCACGCTTTTGGCGGAGGCAGGGATGAGGCGGGTTCAGGCTCCTCGTTTCGTCCCTTTGCTGCCGCGACTACGACCAAACCTGGCCCCAGGAACGAGCCCTAGGGCCTAGAGTTAAGGGAGCACGGTAGCTTTTAGGAAGAAACGAGGTTTCGCATACCTCGGTCCATAAGAGAATACATGATAAGGGATGAAAAACTTATCTGAGATTGCAGCCCCCGGCAACTCTGGTTCGCCGTGGGTTAATCTTTGTACTTGCAGCCCCCGGCAACACTGGCTTGCCGGGGTCCAGATGTTGGTCCGTCCTTCTTCTCCTTTTCGTCCTCAAGTGGTCCGGCCAGGATATGTGAGCCCTGCGAACCAAGGGAAACGAAAGAACGGCAAAAGGACGCACACTCGACCTCTAAGTTAGGGGTTAGCCGCTGCTAAGCACTGTCAACCCTAACCAAGGACGAGACTCGACCTAGCATGCATGCTATAACTTAGGGCGCCAGCGCTTCATCTACGCTCAGGGTCTGCGCCTGGCTTTGTACAAAGGATTACATGCAACAGCGGCAAGACTTGTACAAAAAGGTGGTTGCCGGAACAGGGTCCGACAACCGCGCCTTACGGGTAAAATTTACGAAGATGCTCGATGTTCCAGGAGTTGCTCACCGGAATGCCATCTTCGGTCTCAAGGCGGACAGCGCCAGGCCTAGTGACTCGTTTCACCCGATAAGGGCCTTCCCACTTCGGCGTCAACTTGTTGGAATTCTTGGCGGACTGAACGCGCCGAAGAACAAGGTCGCCTTCCTCGAGACTTCTGGCGTTAACTTTGCGGCTATGGTAGCGGCGCAAAGCTTGCTGGTAGCGAGCAGCTCGCATAGCAGCCTGAAGACGATCTTCCTCAAGGAGCAGCGCGTCATCTTGTCGCAGCTGCTCTTGCTCAAGCTCATCATAAGTGAGCACTCGAGGTGACCCGTATACGAGTTCCGTGGGGATAACTTCCTCTGCTCCATAGACTAGAGCGAAAGGTGTCTAGCCAGTGGCTCGATTTGGCGTCGTCCTGATCGACCAAAGAACCACCGGCAGCTCCTCAATCCAGTTTCTTCCGCACTTGTGCAGCCTGTCGAAAGTCCTGGTCTTGAGCCCACGCGGCACTTCAGCATTTGCCCTCTCCGCTTGACCGTTGCTCCTGGGGTGAGCAACAGAAGCGAAGCAGACCTTGGCGCCAAGATCTTGGACGTACTGCATGAAGGTGCGGCTCGTGAATTGCGTACCGTTGTCGGTGATGATCTTGTTAGGGATCCCAAAGCGGCAAACAATCGACCTGAAGAACTTGACTGCTGACTGTCCTGTCACCTTCCTCGCTACGTCCACTTCCGGCCACTTTGTGAACTTGTCGATTGCGACGTACAAGTACTCAAACCCCCGACTGCTCGGGGGAAGGGGCCGAGGATGTCGAGCCCCCAGACCGAAAATGGCCAGGATAAAGGGATCGTCTAGAGAGCTTGAGCTGGCTGGTGTATCTGTTTGGAATGGAACTGGCACGCTTCACACTTGGTTACTTGTGCAGTTGCATCCTGGAGGGCTATCGGCCAAAAGAAACCTTGCCGGAAAGCTTTGCCGGCAAGCGCTCTTGCGCCAATGTGGTGACCACATATGCCTCCATGTATCTCTGCCAACAGCTTCTGTCCATCTTCCCGGTGAATACACTTCAATTTCACACCGTTGAGTCTTCTTCTGTACAATGCGTTGTCGACAAACTGGTACATACTTGACTGCCGGGCTACTCTTTCCGCTTCTTCTTGCTCTTCGGGAAGTTCTCCTGTCTGGAGGAAACGGACGATCTACTGTGCCCATGCTGGAGCTTGTGGCTCGACAACAAGGACTAAAGGCATATCTGCTGCTGCGGGAACATCCGCTTCTACGGCGAGAACTTGCGGCTCAGCCGGAGCTTGACGTTCCCCGGCAAGCTTGCCGAAGCAAAACTTGTCGGGAGCGTCTGCTTCAACGAAACAACCCTGGGGCTTGTTGGAGCAGACTGCTCCTCAGCACTCTTGGCGTTGATCTTGGGGACCTTCTTGGCGGCGGCTTCGGGAAGCTCTGCCGGAAAATAGTCACCAGAAATCAACTTCCTCTTCTTGCTCTGTCCAGTTGATGGCGTCACGGACGGTTGAGTCAGCTTGAGCACAAAGATCCCTGGTTCCACAGGTAACTTAAGTGATGCGCACTTTGACAGGCCATCGGCGATGTCGTTCTGAGCTCTTGGAACATGTTCCATCTGTAGGCCGACAAAGTGCTCTTCTAGCTTCCTCACTTTATCAACGTAAGCTTCCATCAACGGGCTCTGATAACTCTTATTCACTTGGCGGACGACAAGCTGTGAGTCACCCCTGACAATGAGCTGCTTGATCCCAAGGTCTGCCGCGATCCTGAGACCGGCAAGCAATCCCTCATACTCTGCAGTATTGTTCGTTGCTTGCTCCTTGGGAAAGTGCATCTGGACCACGTACTTGAGGTGCTCTCCGGTGGGTGCGACAAGCAGCACGCCAGCACCGGCGCCTTGCAGCGAGAAAGCACCATCAAAGTACATCAGCCACTCTTTGCTTGCTTCCTTGACGGGGATGCTCGTCTCTGGAATTTCTTCATCTGGTGTTGGCGTCCACTCCGCTATGAATTCTGCCAATGCTCTGCTTTGGATAGTTGAAGTGCTCTCAAACTTGAGGCCAAAGCTTGACAGTTCCAGTGCCCACTCAACAATCCTGCCTATTGCTTCTGGATTCTGCAGTATCCTCTTCAGCGGAAAATGAGTGACAACTATTATCTCATGTGCTTGGAAGTAATGGTGCAGCTTTCTCGAGGCCATGAGAAGGCCGAAAAGCAATTTTTGCACACCAGAGTACCTTGACCTAGCCCCCTGCAGAAGGGAACTGACAAAGTAGACTGGGCGCTGCACCATTCTCTTCTGCTGTATCTCTTCGCACATCTACGCGGATCCATCTTTGTCGGGACCAGAGCTTGTCGGGGAAGCCCCCTGCTTGTCGCTGATTGTGCTTGCCGCGGTCGCTGGCTCATCATCAGCCTCCCTCTCTGCTACTAACGCAGCACTAACCACTTGATTGGTTGCCGCCAGATACAGCAGCAACTTCTCTTGTGGTTTAGGTGCGACAAGTATTGGAGTGGAGGACAGGTACCTCTTCAAGTCCTATAGCGCAGCCTCCGCTTCCGGAGTCCATTTCATTGGACCTGCCTTTTTCAAAATTTTGAAAAACGGCAGGGCGCGCTCAGCAGACTTAGAGATAAACCTGCTGAAAGCCGCCACGCAGCCGGCAAGTCTCCGTACATCCTTGACGCGCTTCGGTGCTTCGATCTGCTCAATGGCCTTGATCTTGTCGGGATTGGCCTCAATTCCCCTCTGAGACACGAAGAACCCAAGAAGCTTGCCGGAAGGGACTCCAAACACGCACTTCTCGGGGTTGAGCTTGAGGCTGATCTTGCGCATATTTGCAAAAGTCTCTTCTAAGTCTTGAACCAGAGTTGCTTTGTCCCTGCTCTTGACCACTATATCATCCATGTAGGCCTCCACATTTCTATGTATTTGTGGCTCAAAAGCGGTATGGACGACCCTTGCAAATGTTGAACCAGCATTCTTCAAACCGAAAGACATCCGTATGAAATAGTACGTGCCACATGGAGTGATGAATGCGGTTTTCTCCTCATCCTCTTCTGCCATGAAGATCTGATGGTATCCTGAGTATGCGTCAAGAAATGAAAGCAAGTCACATCCAGCCGTGGAGTCAACAACCTGGTCAATGCGCGGCAAGGGAAATGGATCTTTGGGACAAGCTTTGTTAACATCGGTAAAGTCAATACAAAGCCTCCACTTCCCGTTTGCCTTGCGCACGACTATAGGATTGGCCAACCACGTAGGATGGAGCACTCCTCTGACGAGGCCTGCTGCTTCCAACTTCTTGATCTCTTCTGCGATGAATTCTTGGCGCTCCACTGCTTGCTTTCTGACTTTCTGCTTGACGGTCCGCGCATGAGCACAGACGGCAAGGTAGTGCTCAATTACTTTCCTGGGAACACCGGGGATGTCAGACGGTTGCCACGCAAACACATCGACATTCGCCTGCGGGAAAGCAACGAGCGCGCTTTCCTATTTAGGGTCGAGAGTGGCACTGATGGTGAAAGTACCACCAGTGCCGTCCTCCTTTGCGGACACCTTCTTGGTCGCTGGCGGAGCTGCCATTGTCTTCTTACACTTGCCGGTGGAGCTCGATGGTGCGTTCTCTGTGGTAGCGCAGCACTCCGAAGAGGTGCGCTTGCCGGAGTGGGCATCAGAACTCTTGCCGGACTTGGTCTTCTTCTTCCCCCCGGGAGCTTCAGCGGCAAGTGTCTCGCGATCTGTTGCGGCTGCTGCTTCCCGGTAGATCTTGTCGGCACAGATAAGAGCATCTTTCTTGTCGCCAGGGACAGAGATGACACTTATCGGGCCTGGCATCTTCAGCATGTTGTACGCGTAGTGAGAGGACGCCATGAACTTGGCGAGCGCTGGACGGCCGAGAATCCCATTGTAAGGCAATGGAAAATCGGCAATGTCAAAAGTGATCCTCTCAGTCCTGAAGTTCAACTCGCTGCCAAATGTCACCGGCAGCGTGATCTTTCCCTTCGGCTTGCTCCTTCCCGGGTTGATTCCTTGGAATGTGCCGGTCTCTTCGAGCTCGCTGTCAGGGACTTGGAGTTTCCTGAGCACAGCGAAGGAGATCAGGTTCAAGGCGGCCCCGCCGTCAACTAGCATCTTAGTGACCTTGAGGTTGCGGATAGTTGGTGAGACCAACATCGGCAAGCACCCGACCGTAGTTGTGCGATCAGGGTGGTCCTCAATATCAAAGATGATAGGCGTGCTGGACCATTTCAGAAGCTTGCGTGACTCGACGGGTGGTTCTGCCGCATTGACTTACCGCACCCACTGCTTGAGTTGGCGGTGTGAAGTATGCAGAGAAGCACCGCCGTCAACGCACAAGACCTCTGTGGCTTTCTGGAACTCCTGCTCACTGGTCTCGTCATCATCCATGTCTTCGTCGTCGTCGTCTTCATCTTTGTCGCGGCCGCGGGGAGGTCTGTCTCCTTGCCGCTGATTGGCCTTGCCACGGCGTCCTCCCCGGCCGGTGCGCTTCGTACCGAATCCTCCAGCACCTGCTTGGGCTCTCTCCTTGTCGCGTCGCTCGTACTCGGCCTTTTGCAGCTCGACAAGCTGTTCGACCTTCTTGCAGCTCTGGAGGTCATGGCCCTTGGTGCGGTGGATCTTGCAGTACTGTTTGTTGGTGCCGTCCTGCTTGTCGGCGGCCGCCACAGCCTGGCAGTTGGCGCATGCGGCAACCTCCTTGCCGGAGCTACCATCTTTGGCTTTCTTAGCTCCACCGTCGTTGCCGGACTGCTCAACAACTAGCACGTCTTTGCCTTTCCTCTTCCTGTTGTTCCGCCGCCGGTTTTTATTTGCCGGGGCAGCATCATCGCTGTCAGATCCTCCTGTTCTAGTATTCTCTCCGGGGAGTTTTCTTTCTTCCTCAGCACGTGCACACCTGTCGGCCAGGGCATACAGCTCACTGACGTCTCTAATCTTGCACATCGCCATCTCCTCCCGCATCCTGCGGTTACGCACATTCTGATGAAACGCGCTGATGACTACGGCAGGGTGGACATCTGGGATGTTGCGTTGCACTTGGCTGAATCTCTGGATGTACTTGCGCAAGGGCTCTCCTTCCTTCTAAGCAAGCAGGTGAAGATCACTTTCCTGGCCATGAGGTTTGTGGCCGCCCGTAAAGGCGCCGACAAACTGATGGCATAGGTCTGCCCAGGAAGATATGGAGTTTCCCGGCAAGTGCATGAGCCAGGACCTGACGTTGGGTTTGAGCACCAGCGGGAAGTAGTTGGCAAGGATCTTGTCGTCTTGCCCCCCGGCAGCCTGCACCGCGATGGTGTAGATGCTGAGGAACTCCGACGGATGCAACCTGCCGTCGTACTTCTCCGGTACGTCTGGCTTGAAATTCTTCGTGCTGGGCCACTGGACTTGCCGCAGCTCACGAGTAAACGCAGGGCAACCTACCGCATACGGCAGGTCGCCTGGTTCCCCTGGCGCATGCATGTCGACAGTGGGCCCAGCGCGCCGGTCTGATTGACGCCGCGCTTCTCTTCGGCGCTCGATGCGAGTACGAGCGTCTTCTTGTTGTCGTTCGTGAAGAACTTGGCGCTGATCGCGGCGAGCTCGCGGATCTGATGAAGCGGTGGAGTCGCTGTCGTGGCGGACCCGGCAAGTCGGCAATCTCGGCCTTCGGGGCGGAGAGTGCATGGTGGTTGCACCCCCCCCCCCAGTCTTGTCGCCATCGGTTCGCACCTGGCTGATTTGCCGCGGCTGCGATGCAGTCGGCTGCCGCAGAGTATCGCCGTTGGCGAAGCCGATGAGGCTCTGAATGGTGGCCCTCCAGTCGTCGATCTTGTCCGTCGTTGGAGGGAAGTCTAGGAGCGGTTGAGCTCGCGCCAAAGCTTCTGCTGGAGTGGCGGGTAGCGGTGGCGAACGGTGCGAGGAGCGGGATATGCTCGGACTTCCAACAATGTTAGAAGGAGCAGTATTCCGTCCAGGCGACCGTGCCTCGCTCGCACCAGCACGTTGGCGTGCATGCTGGCCTTGAGCATCCCGAGATCCGCCAGCTCGATTTGGGTCCAGCAAGCGTATGGTACCGTGAGTACCATGACGCTGCCGGTCCCGCGCCTCCTGAGATGGGCGCGGAGCATCCACGGACGCCCGGTCGTCGTGGGAGCCTGCTATGCCGCCGACGGGCAGCGCAGCCTTGTCCTTGGACCTGGCGGCACCGTGGGCTCCCTCGTCGATGCCCGTTCTTCCGCCGGCGTCTTCCCCACCAGCCGTTTGCTCCGGCGGCGGTGGGTTCGACGCGGACGGAGCAGCCGCCTCCGAGGCCTTCTTCTTCGGCGGCATGTCGATGAAGATGTTGAAGATTTAGCTCGCGTGAACGCCGGATCAGGTTCACACAACCTCGACGCCCCGTACCTGGCGCGCCAAAGATGTCGGGGATGCTGACTCCACGAGCACCTATGGGGACGGAGCCCCTTTTCGGTTCGGCGGGGGGCGGAGGTCGCACGAAGAGCATATCGAGGCGAGGCACACGAGCGGTTTTACCCAGCTTCGGAGCTCTCCGGAGAGATAATACTCCTAGTGCTGCTTTGTGGATTGTATTGAGTTCTTGCTCGGGAGCGCTGAGTGCTACAGTACACACAAGCCGCTAACGAGACCGAGCGTGAGTGTTCTACTGTTCGTCCTCCTTTTCTTCTACGTTGCGCAAGGGCCTCCTTTTATATGCTCAAGGGGTCACCGACAGGTGGCAACGTAGGCGAGGGCAAAAATGGAAAAGGTGCTGCAGTTGTTATAGCTACCTGCACAGTGTATCATACCTAACCCTGACGGCAGGGGACAAAGGCATTAAATGCCTATCTACGTCGCCCAAATAGTGCAGAAAAGGGACCGTCAAGGACGCCACCGCTCGCCACGATGGCGATCTTGTCAGCGCCGCTTGCCACAGTGTACCCCTGGCTGCACAGCCTCCCGCCACGTACGCCTGGCAGGGTCCCAGGGCGACACGTTGGTGGGTGTGCTGGAGGGCAGGTACAGAGTGGTTGCTTGCCACGGCAAACGCCTTGCCGCGGCCGTTGTCTTGTCGCGTCCGGGAGCTTGTCGCTCGCTGGGTCCTGCCGGGACGCGTGGCGCGTCGCGGCAAGTTCCTTGAGATGCCCTGGATGGCCTTCTCGGCAAGCTCCTCTTGCCGGGGTCTTGTGCCTTGAGTGGCCTTCCCGGCAAGCTCCTCTTGCTGGGGACTTGTCTCCTTGGCTTAAATACTTTGTTCTCGCACTACATGGTGTTTGAGAAACGGATGACCGAGACATAGTCTTTCAGAAGCGCTAGCACCTTACGATCGGGTAGACCGTACCAACCTAACCCCCCTACATCAGCTAGTCTACCACTGTAAGAGTTCGCACGACTTAATCAACTATGCTAGAGCCCATAGTAGCTTGTGGCTGCACACGGAAGTTTCTAGTATGAATAATCTCATGATCCCTTTGAGCCTGGGTGGCGGTTCATAAAGAAAAACAACAGGCAATCCTGGAATACCCAGGTACCTCAATCCACCCAGATGTGTGTTTAAGTTGCCACCTTAAATAAACCATTAATTAACAATCTCACATCTGTCATGGATATCACTCACCCAATCCACGTCTACTAGCATAGCATGGCATAATAAGCAAATGTAGAAGTAACTCCCAAAGGTTTGATAATAAATCAGGTAATAGGTACTACCTCAACTACTTCCCATCCCACAATTTATTTAGATCCTAATCATGCAATGTTTAAGGATTGATCTAATGCAATAAAACTTGGTAGTAAAGAGGTATGATCAAAGTGTTACTTGCCTGCAATGTTGATGAAGATGATTCGCACTCATAACTCTTGATAGTTCTAGTCGTCTCACTCCGGTCAATCTATCGTAAGCAAGCAATAGTAAGCACACATAAGCACTCACTCAAAAGATCGGAAAAAACGAAGAAGACGATTCAGAAAACATCAAAATCAAGCAAATAACTCTTGCAACATAAAACAATTTCTAACAGTACCAAAATTATGTGATTTTGGCCTTATCAGAAAGTTTAGGTCAAGAGCTTCGGTTTGCAAAAAGAATCAATTCAAACGGAGCTACGAAACTCAAGTTACGATCAAACGAAGTTTGAATTCAAATCTGGTCTAATTAAAATTCTAAACTTTCAAAAACATGTTTAAGTTGTTTTAGTTGAAAGAGGAAATCATAACTAAGACGTGGGCGTTGGTTTCGTTGGATTTGGACAAACGAGTAAAAAGTAGTGACCGTTTGAAAATCAGGGACTAAACTGTAAATAAAATCATCACAGATAGGTCCCTGGCAAAAATAAATAGAAAAGGGAATAACTAAATAATGAACGTTCATTGCCGAACCTTAATCTATGCACATATTCGCTCCAGAGGCTTACATAACAAACGCTCTCTAAATAACCTAACTAAAATAATAAAACCGGCTAACAGAAAACCGAAGAAAACCTAAAGAGACAAATAAACCGGATCTAGGGTTTGGTGGTTTTACCGGTTCGGCCGGCTCGGCGGTTTAGGCGGAGAAAACCGCCGGTGGGGCGGCAAACAGCGGGCGGCGGCTCCGGCGAGTCCAGCGACGGGGCTGCCGGCGCGGGCGGCTCTGTAGACGGCGGGGCAAGGCGGCAGCGGCGTCGGCGGTGCGGGCAAGGCGGCGGCGGTGAGGCGCGACAGCGGCGGCAAGGTGCGGCGGCGAGATGGGGCCAAGGGCGGCGGCGCGGCTTGAGGAGGGCGGTGCGGGCGGCGGTGGCGCTCTATTTATGGAGGGGGCGGCCTCGGGCTTGGAGGAGGGGAAAAAGGCGGCGGGGAGAGTCTGGCCGCGGCACGAAAGTCGAGGCGGCGGCAGAGTCGTGCGGGGTTCGATCTCCCGCTGGAAATCGGGGACAACCCAGGGTGGGCCGGCGCAGCGCTGGGCCGGCTGGGCTTCGGCCCAGTCTGTCCGAAGAGTTTTTTTTAACGTTTTCTCACACTAATAAAAACAGAAAAGAACAAATATATTATATAGGCACATAATATAACGAAATTTTCAGAAAAAGATTTTCTACAATGTGAACATTTTTATAGCATTAAATAAAATACACATAAACTCTAATAATTCAAAGAGTGCTACTGCCCTATTAAAATCCAATAAAAATTATTTTAAAAATACCAAAATGAATTCAAATTTATTTCTCACCAATCTTCTATTGTAGGGAATCATGTTACCCTATTTTCCATGTATTTTATTTTTTTGGAGAAAAATAATTTGAATAAAACCCTAATAACTCCAAATTGAAAATAAATTCAAAAAGGATTTTAAATTTTGATCCTTTGAAACTCCCAACTCATATTTCATATAATTTGAAGAAGTCATTTTATCTTCTCTCATGAAAATCATTGAGTTGCTTGAAGTTTTTGAATTAAAAATATTTCCAAATGAAATTCAAATCTTTTCAAAACCCTTTTCATTTATTTAAATGGAAGAGGTCATGTCATCTTCTCTCGAGGGTTTTGTATTTGAAAAGAATTTGAATTCACGGAGATAAAAATGCATAAGGTGAAAGTTTGGGAAAGTCCTTTTATTCTCTCTCATTTAACTTTCAAAAAATTTCGAATTTCACTCAATCAATCACACAACAATCAAACAATCAATCTATCTATTTATTATAACATTCCAAAATTTAGAATTTTGGGATGTTACAAACCTACCACCCTTAAAATGAATCTCGTCCTCGAGATTCGGAGAGGCTAGAAAGAAATAGGTTAGGTTTGGGGGTCTTCTCAAAATCCATCGATCGTCACCGGGGTCTGGGGTGCTACCACCCTTAGAATCATGGTTACGGTTCCGTCAAAACTCATATACTCCATTCTTATTCTGGACAGTGTCGGTCTTCTCAGATCGTAAGGATAATTCCTTCTCTGGGCTCTTCGGGTAGTGGCATAACCTTTTCCTCAATTCTTCTGTCCTTTCCTCTTGGTAAGGTTATTCCAAGATTGGGTCTTCTTAGCTGACAGGTCTGGCGCCAAAACTAAACAACTATCGATATCTCATGGTGGTCAACAATTTATGGTTTCTCCAGCAGGAAATGGGTCTGGTTGATCCTCACCATATAACCTACGGTTGGCAAAAGCTGCCTTGTACAAGGGAAAATTGCTATACCATTCTAAGGTTCAAACAAGGTTTAGATCGTCGTCACTCTACTATAGGTAAGTCACTCAGATTTACCATCCATATAGCAAGGCGAATAATAAGAGTAAGTCGGTATGGTGATCAATCCATCCCGCACCCAAATCATTACCTTGTATACGGTTTAGCGGATCTTGCATTCTAACACTCGGTCATCCTCACAAGCATTGCAGAATTTCTCTTGTCAACGAACCAGGTTCAGATAAATCCATTGATTCTGCAAGCCAAACAAACATCTATCATTTCTTCACAACTCTCAGGTTTTGCGTTACTCCTATGAGATCGTCTATCGATAAAATCATAACTTCTTCCAGGGTTTTTCCTTCAGCAAGAGTGTGCTTGCTTCTTGGCAGGTCCTGGGGCCTATGGGTTATGGCCAATCTCATCACTTGTAGTCCTTGAACTTATCATCGAGCAACTGATCATTATTCCAACTTCCAACTTCCTAGTATTCTTAAATCCATCCAATTGTACTGTCTTCCTTCCTTCTATTGGCACCAAACTAGGACATGATTACTCAAACTCATCTTGGAGCTTCCATTGATCCATATTTCCGACATCATACCTCCTTTATATCCAATAGTAATTTATCTCTTCATCCTCGTGGGATATCCCACATACCGAGATCAAAACTTATACTTATGAAATACATACTCCACTTCGTGGAACATCATTATCCTTTCCAGGGTCAAGCGTCCTTACATGGGAATATTGGCCATCTCTGCATGGCACTTCTTCAACTGAGAAACGTGAAACACATCATGAACTCCTGACAGTCCTTTGGGTGACTTCAACTTGTTGGCCACTTCTCCCATACGCTCCAAAACTCGGTATGGTCCTACAAATCTCGGGGCTAACTTTCCCTTAACTCCAAATTGTTTAACTCCTCGCAGAGGGGACACACGAAGACATGCTCTGTCTCCAATTTCATAGACTACCTCCTTGCATTTATTTAGTCTGCATAACTCATCTGCCAGGACTGAGCTATCTTCAGTCTATCTCGAATCAAGATCACATTTGGTCCAAACAACTGTCGGTCTCCAACTTCATCCCACATCAACGGTGTCTGGCCATCTTCAAACTGGCTTGGTAACTGTTGTTGTATGAGAACTAAGGTAGATTATCATCCCTACTAGATCCATAATTCTAGCGCACACGCTCTCAACATGTCCTCCAGAATCTGATTAACTCTCTCGGTCTATCCATCTGTCTGCGGATGAAAGGCTGTAATGAACTCCAGCCTAGTACCCAAATTCTGGTGCAGCTGATTCCAAAACTTTGAGGTAAACTGTGTTCCTCTATCTGATTCGATGGTCCTTGGAACTCCATGCAGACATACGATCTTGGTCAAATATATCTTGGCCAACTTCGCACTTGTATATGTGGTTTTCATTGGGATAAAGTGAGCCACTTTGGTCAAGCAAATCAACTACTACCCAGATAGAATCATGTCTCGTTCGGGTTCTGGGACACCCGGTAATGAAATCCATGCTAAGCTTATCCCACTTCCATTCGGGTGTCGGCATAGGCTGTAGTAATCCGGCTGGCTTCTGATGCTCTGCCTTTACTCTCTGGCATACATCACCTACGACTACATACTCCGCAATATCCTTCTTCATACCAGTCCACCAGAAACGCTCCTTCAAATCCAAATACATCTTGGTGTTTCCAGGGCGAATTGAGTATGGTGACTCATGAGCCTCCTGAAGTATTTACTTCCTGATCTTTGCATTTTATTGGGCACATGTACACGGTCCTCGAACCATAAGGTGTCGTGCTCATCCTTACGAAAACCTTTGGCCTTTCCTTCGCTCATCCTTTCTTGTACCTCAGCAATCTCTTTGTCATCCTTCTGAGCTTCACGGATCTTTCCCAACAATGTAGAGTGAACTTCCATTGCTGCAACAAAACCTTTGGGAACAATCTCCAACCAAAGTTCCCTGAGATCCTCGGCTAACTCCTTTGGTAATCCTCCGCTTATGAGGGTATTCGTCCTTGTTTTGTTTATGGTTGTGTCCTATTTCTCCATAGAGTTTGTGTGCACAAGGTTTCTTCATATCCTTTCCATAAGGCTCAATTTCTGGGACACAAGCCAAGACTTTAACAAAGTCCACTTAAATTCCTTCCAAGTGGTTACTCTTTGCCATCCATTGATGGTTTGGTAAGTCCTCCACCAAGTAGAAGCAACCTCTTTCAAAACACTTAAGGGCATGCTGGGCCATATCCTTTCCGGTTATAGTGTTATTCTCCATATGATCTTCCATGTTCTGAATCCATCGGTCTGTCTCCAATTGACTCATCGGTCCAGAAAAAAAATATGGGTTCATCTCCATTCATCCTCTATTGGGTCCATGGGTTTTGGGGTGGGATAAGAGAGAGAGAGAGAGAGAGAGAGAGAGAGAGAGAGATGCACACAATACAAACAAAAGTTTTAAAAGGGCAGATTTTATTTGTGGCTGTCAGGAAAAACATCAAACAAATGACAGCTCACCAACGTTGCATCTAACGTAGGTATATAACAGGGGTTTTGGTCTTCTAAAGGACAATGTCGCCAAACTCTTCAAGTCTTGTTCATGTCTTCGATGGCTTCTTCCGGTCATGCTTGTCCTTCTAAAATTCTTTTGCTAGATCATCTCTGTTGACGCGAAATCTCTCGTGACGTCCTTTAATATTTTTGGAGTTGCATTCCAAACTTCTGGGTTTCAACATCCTTGGCATGAACCATGGTCCTATTGTCCTTCAGTTTCCTGACGAATCACCGATATCTCAAGGTTTTGTTCCACCAGTTTGGCTACTTTCAGCTTCTGGGTCCTGAGTTCTTCACGAAACGCTTCCTTATCAAATACTGCTTCTTGTAGGTCCATCTTTACTTCTTGATGTAACACTCCAGATCCTGGGGATACACCGGCTAAGGTTAAAACTTCATCTTGCTGGTAGGTGCTCCATCAGCCTTCTACCATCCAATCCTTTCATGCATATGCATGCTTAACTCAACACGGTGACAATAGCATACGCGGGCGATAACATCATGGGTAACCGTGTTTCTGCTCTTGTTATTTCCATGAGCTATCTCTCCATAGTTGATATCTCCTACCTTAGGGTTTTCCTTGACAGATATTTTGAGTTTTTTAACTCTCCATGCTCCAGTCTTTCTCCGATACACTTTGATCTCGGGTATTTGACAGCTTCCATAGTCTACCAAATTCCATAAGGGTAGCCTTCCTAGGTCAATAAAATCTGGGAATTTCTTCAGAGCCTTCAAATTCTCCTAGTATTCGGAGTCTTCAATTGTTGTGGTTTCCATTATTCAGATGCACGGTAAAATCTCCTTCATTCCGTAGTGATCTTAGTTATCCAATATCTTGACTTCTTGAAGTAGTCTCATCCGTTGAATCTTCGTGTGGTGAAAAGGGAAAAGGGGTATGGTCTCACTAAAAGGGGATATTTGAATAAGCTCAGAAGAGAAGAGAGGTAAAAGATCTTTTTGAAAAAGAATGTTTTAGAGAAAATCCTTCCTATGGGCTTGCCAGTTTCTAGGGTCACGTCCTACAGTCAACATGTGCTCTGATACCATCTTGTAGCGACCCGACCCGAATGGATCAAGTCTCTGTGCTTAAGTGTCATCCCTGGATCGGTATGCTGACACACATAGTACTCGAGGATTTATAACAGAGGTAAATAACATGTATAAATAACGTAAATACTATTACCTCAATCCAAATAGCGGAAGTAACAAGGTTGTGGATTCCCATCAACACCAACGGCAAATTTGAGTGTAGAAATCGTAACCCTAACGTATCACTTACTCGTCGTAAGAAATTCCTGCAACATGAGACGTTGCAGCCACAAAGGGTCAGTACATTGAATGTACTGGCAAATTCACACCATAGAAAATGATGAACAATGGCTATCACTACATGCATATAAGGCTAGTGGACAAGCTCTATGGTTATAAGGTTTTTTTGCGAAAAGCCAATTTTTCCCTACTGCAAAGGGAATAAATTTTATTTAACTATCATGGTGGTTGTTAAACATTGAGAATGGTTGACAGCATTCTCAATCCCAATTAAGCATCATCATTAAATCCCAATAGAATTAATTAAAGTAACGTGATGAGATCGACATGATAATCCAAGAACTAGATACTCAAAACGTCCATAACCGGGGACACGACTAATCATGATTAGTTTATACACTCTGTAGAGGTTGCGCACTTTTCCCCACAAGACTCGATCTCCTCCGTTGGATTTCTCGCACTACATGGTGTTTGAGAAATGGATGACCGAGACATAGTCTTTCAGAAGCGCTAGCACCTTACGATCGAGTAGACCGTACTAACCTACATCCCCTACATCAGCTAGTCTACCACTGTAAGATTTCGCACGACTTAATCAACTATGCTAGAGCCCATAGTAGCTTGTGGCTGCACACGGAAGTTTCTAGTATGAATAATCTCATGATCCCTTTCAGCCTGGGTGGCGGTTCATAAAGAAAAACAACAGGCAATCCTGGAATACCCAGGTACCTCAATCCACCCAGATGTGTGTTTAAGTTGCCACCTTAAATAAACCATTAATTAACAATCTCACACCTGCCATGGATATCACTCACCCAATCCACGTCTACTAGCATAGCATGGCATAATAAGCAAACATAGAAGTAACTCCCAAAGGTTTGATAATAAATCAGGTAATAGGTACTACCTCAACTACTTCCCATCCCACAATTTATTTAGATCATAATCATGCAATGTTTGAGGATTGATCCAATACAATAAAACTGGGTAGTAAAGAGGTATGATCAAAGTGTTACTTGCCTGCAATGTTGATTAAGATGATTCGCACTCATAACTCTTGATAGTTCTACTCGTCTCACTCCGGTCAATCTATCGTAAGCAAGCAATAGTAAGCACACATAAGCACTCACTCAAAAGATCGGAAAAAACGAAGAAGACGATTCGGAAAACATCAAAACCAAGCAAATAACTCTTGCAACATAAAACAATTTCTAACAGTACCAAAATTATGTGAATTTGGCCTTATCATAAAGTTTAGGTCAAGAGCTTCGGTTTGCAAAAAGAATCAATTCAAACGGAGCTACGAAACTCAAGTTACGATCAAACGAAGTTTGAATTCAAATCCGGTCTAATTCAAATTTTAAACTTCCAACATCATGTTTAAGTTGTTTTACTGGAAAGAGGAAATCATAACGAAGACGTAGGCGTTGGTTTCGTTGGATTTGGACAAACGAGTAAAAAGTAGTGATCGTTTGAAAATCAGGGGCTAAACTGTAAATAAAATCATCACAGATAGGTCCCTGGCGAAAATAAACAGAAAAAGGAAAAACTAAATAATGAACGTTCATTGCTGAACCCTAATCTATGCACATATTCGCTCCAGAGGCTTACATAACGAACGCTCTCTAAATAACCTAACTAAAATAATAAAATCGGCTAACAGAAAGCCAAAGAAAACCTAAAGAGACAAATAAACCAGATCTAGGGTTTGGTGGTTTTACCGGTTCGGCCGGCTCGGCGGTTTAGGCGGAGAAAACCGCCGCGGGGCGGCGAACAGCGGGCGGCGGCTCCTGCGAGTCCGGCGACGGGGTTGCGCGACGCGGGCGGCTCTGCAGACGGCGAGGCACGGCGGCAGCGGCGTCGGCGGTGCGGGCAAGGCAGCGGCGGTGAGGCGCGGCAGCAGCGGCAAGGTGCGGCGGCGAGATGGGGCCAAGGGCGACGGCGCGGCTTGAGGAGGGCGGCGTGGGCGGCGGTGGCGCTCTATTTATGGAGGGGCGGCCTCGGGCTTGGAGGAGGGGCAAAAGTCGGCGAGGAGAGTCCGGCTGCGGCACGGAAGTCAAGGCGGCGGCGGAGTCGTGCGGGGTTCAGTCTCCCGCTGGAGATCGGGGACGGCCCGGGGTGGGCCGGCGCAGCGCTGGGCCGGCTAGGCTTCAGCCCAGTCGGTCCGAAGAGTTTTTTTAAACGTTTTCTTAGACAAATAAAAACAGAAAAGAACAAATATATTATATAGGCACATAATATAATAAAATTTTCAGAAAAAGATTTTCTACAATGTGAACATTTTTATAGCATTAAATAAAATACACACAAATTTTAATAATTCAAAGAGTGCTACTGCCCTATTAAAATCCAATAAAAATTATTTTAAAATACCAAAATGAATTCAAATTTATTTCTCTCCAATTTTCTATTGTAGGGAATCATGTTACCCTATTTTCCATGTATTTTATTTTTTTGGAGAAAAATAATTTGAATAAAACCCAAATAACTCAAAATTGAAAACCCTTTTCATTTATTTAAATGGAAGAAGTCATGTCATCTTATCTCGAGGGTTTTGTATTTGAAAAGAATTTGAATTCACGGAGATAAAAATGCAAAAGGTGAAAGTTTGGGAAAGTCCTTTTATTCCCTCTCATTTAACTTTCAAAAAGTTTCGAATTTCACTCAATCAATCACACAACAATGAAACAATCAATCAATCTATCTATTTATTATAACATTCCAAAATTTAGAATTTGGGATGTTACACAGTACCTATTCCATTAATGATAAAATGTTTTCAAATTCAAGTACTGTCATTCTACTCTATCGCAATGCCATCTGCTTAGTTTGGACATCATGCTTCTCAATATCTTATTTATTGTTATTCATCAGTATGTACTTCATCTGTCTATCATACCATGTTCTTTTTTTTACATTGAAGTGTTGTTCTAGTGGTCTCTTGCAATGTCATCTTAGTTTCCCAATCATACACGCATATGTTGCCTTAGTCTTTTTCTGTAATGTATTCCGCTAGCATACAGTTTTACATTCAAGTAGTGTTTTTTACACTGTTGTCCTGTCGTATCCCTAGCTCTTACATCATACTCCCTCCGTCCGGATTACATGTCGTAGAAATGGATAAAACTGGATGTATCTAGAACTGAAATACGCCTAGACCCATCCTTTTCGGATGGAGGGAATACATGTCAATATGTCATGCCTTTCTATTCTTCAGTACCTATTCCATCTCTGTTGTAGCATGTTTTATAATTGAAGCACCATTCTTCTATATAAGGCATGCAAGGGGAACACGGCTATGTTAGAATCTGAAGGGTTATAAACCAGGTCTTTGTAAAAGATCCAAACGCCAGGAGATAATAAACCAACTCTAGTTTTCATAGATACTACTCCAGCATAAAGAAACCCAACTCCCACTAATAATAAGCAGAATCCAGTGGCCAAAGAACTAGTTCGCTCTAGTCCAGCAAAAATATGTCAACTCCATTCTAAGAAGCGTGTGTCTATCCTCACATCATGAAAGTTTATAGCATTCTGATCATATTTTCTACATGTTTCTTACCCATCTCTCTTTTAGAAAATAAGCTTAAAGGATAGAAGACTTTCTGTACTGGGATCGTATTCGAGGAAAGTATCTTGCGGGAATTCTCTGTGCTCCAATGTTAATGTAAGTACCTGCTGTATATCACTATATTTTTACATCAGCATGTATTTTGTAAATCTGTGTGAATCCAACCTTTATCTGATCTAAATTCAGTTGTAGCAAAATGTTAAAGGCGACAATGTTGATTTTTGCAAGGAAAACTGCCTGGTAGTTTTGCATACTGAGCTGCATGAGTGTACTAACTCATATCATGCACATTATTGAATTGTAGTGCTGCTCTGGTTTCCCATTCATTCATTCGTTCATTGTGTCAATGTTGCTTTCGTATTACCTTACCTGGCTGATGATAGATGTGCCATATTGTGTTAATTTTGTGTAGGTGGTGTGGTATGGTTGCCCAAACGTTCATTGTGTCAATGTTTCTTTCCTATTATCTGACCTGGCAAATGATAGCAATGCTAGTGTGTTAATTTGGTGCAAGCTGCTGAAGATAAGAAGACAAATTCTAAAAACAGCAAGGCAACCCCATTGTTTCTTTCCAATAATCTAGGCCTGGTAATATGGCAATAACTCATGATTAATCTGTTCAGTTCCCCTCCTAATTTATGTTATGATGCAGTGGTCAAGACACTATCCACTATCAATAATACAAGCCTGCCAAAATCGCCATCTGAATCTGTTCAATTTCCTCTGTTTCGAATGCAACGGAAAAAATGTATGTTTGTGAACCAATTAATGGCTGAAGCAATGATGGAAATGGTGGAGGAATCAGAGCTGCACATTCGTGCGCAACAACAACTGATCAATGTTTTCAGAGACAGTGTAGCAAAGCAGCAAGAACTGGCCCACATGCTTATCGGCGTCATCCGCGCTGAGGTTGCAGATTGTGACGTTGTAGATCGTTAGGTTCTATTCATTTATTTGCACTGGCATCAATCTTTGATTGCCCAGTGGATGTAATTTCTTGTAATATATGTTGGATGTGCAACGTTTTTCCCTATATGCCGTACGTTTGCTTGATCGGTTTTGGTCCTGTGCATAATTGCTCATTGTAATGGTCTCAAATTATCTAATTGGGCCTAAAGACATGTGCAAACTTTAGTGGGCCCATTAAGTTAATGGGCCGTTACCAGGCCAAAAGTTAATGGTCAGCCCTCTTACCTCCCGGGTCGTTAACAGGCCGACATCGAAGCGGGCAACAGGTGGGCCCATTTGATTTCACGGGCCGTTAACAGGCCGTTACTAAGGTCGGGCTACATATGGCCCAACTATATTGTGGGCCTTTAGCAGGCCGAAAGAGACAGTGGGCTCGTACTGGACCATGAAGAGCATGGGCCGCTAAGAGGCCGAAAGTCAGGTCATACTATAAATGGCCCAATTGTGTTGTGGGCCTTTAGCAGGCCGAAAGAGAAACCGGGATGGTATTGGATCATGAAGAGCATGGGCTGTTAAAAGGCCAAAACTCAGGTCCGACTACAAATGGCCCAACTCATTTATGGGCCGTCAACAGGCTGAAAGACACACAGGGCAGGGAATTGGCCCAACACTTAAAAGGGTCGCTAAAAGGCCGAAACTAAGGTCCGACTACAAATGGCCCAACTCATTTATGGGCCATCAACAGGCTGAAAGACACACCGGGCCGGAAATTGGCCCAACACTTAAATGGGTCGCTAAAAGGCCGAAAGATGTACCTCCTGAAAATTGGCCCATCCTTTGAATGGGTCGTTAACAGGCCGAAATCACATCGGGCCGATATTGAGCCCAAATATATAGCGGGCTGTTAACAGGCTCGAGCTGACGAAGGGCTGCACTGGTGTCAAATCTTTAACTGGCCGTTGACGGGCCGAATTGGCACATCTCGTATGGGCCGTGGGCTTAAATAGACCTAACACAAGTAGGCCTTATATGGGCCGGCCTGCTAATTTTTACTGGGCTGGCCTTTTTCCCCGGAATGTGCCACTGTTGGGCCGTGCCATGTGTTGACCTATCATAGGCGCCTCCTGTCCAATGAGTGGATGACATCTGTCCCAACGGTGAGCCAACACGTCTTTCCTCCGTCCAATGAGAATTTTACACGTGAAAAATCCTCATTGGTCCGGGCTGTTAACGGGTTATCGGATCTAAAACCAGACCCGACGACCCGTTATGGTGGATGCCACATGTCGGTCACCCTTGACGAAAGCACTTTCATGACGCACCATTTATCGTCATGGAAGTGGACACTTCCGTGATGATAATTTTGGTAATGTCATGGAACACTTCTATGATAGCACAGGTATGACTATCTTGATTCTGTCATAAAATCGTCATGGATGTACATGCATGACAGAAAACGTGACCTACTGTGACAAACACGTATCATCATGGAAGTGTCTTTTTTTTAGTGTTTCCCTTTAAGTACTTGGGCCTTCCTATCTCTCCGGCCAGATTATGTGCTAAGGTATTCGCTCCTACGGTGTCCAGGGTCGGTAATAGAGTTATGCCTTGGAGGGGCAGATATAACACAAATGTTGGCAAAGTGTGTCTCATCAATGCCTGCTTATCTTCCTTGCCGGTGTTTATTATGGGCTTCTATCTCCTTTCTGCTGGCACCACACTGTGGATTTGATAAGCATAGGGGTGCCTTCTATTGGAATGCCGCGGATAACAAACATAAATACGGGATGGTCAAATGGAAGTCCATTTGTAGACCCAAAATCCTTTGGGGGTTGGGAATTCTTAACACCTCGATCATGAATAAGTGTCTTATCATCAAGTGGTGGTGGAAAATCATGACTAGTGGGATGGAGTCCCTGTGGTTATCTATCCTTAAAGCTAAGTATTTTCCTTACTCTAGCCCTATGTTCGCGGGAGCCCATGGAGGATCCCAGTTTTGGAAGGACCTTGTTAAACTGCGCCCTATCTTTAAAGAGCACGTCAAGTTTGTAGTGGGCAATGGTAAATCCATTAGATTATGGACGGATTGGTGGTGTGGTAACTCTACTATTGTTGTGGCTTTCCCTACGCTTTTCTCTTACTATTCGGACCCGGAGATCTCGATCTTTGAGCTCTCTGTTAATAATTCACTACTAGGGAAAAGCCTAGCAGTAGCGCGGGTTTTTAGCCTATCAGTAGCACGGGTAACTGCGCTACTGCTACGGCGCTACAGCTAAAGGTTAGCAGTAGCGTGTGTTGACACGCGCTACTGCTATATCTACTTAGTAGTAGCGCATGGTGGAACGGGCGCTACTGGTAATTAGTAGTAGCGCGTCTCAGAGCCCGCGCTAGTACTATTCGATATTCTATTTTTTTATGTCGTTATTCATACACCTTTATAGAAGTTTTCATACAGTAGCAATTTAGAGATTGTTTTTACATCATAATGAGTTATTAAATCACTAGGTGAAAGAACCACAGATTAATTTCAAGTGGATGGATCCTAAGTGATCAAGTCATGGATTATCGTGATAATCCATGACTTGATCACTTAGGATCCATCCACTTGAAACTAATTCACGGTTCTTTCACCCAACGATATAATAACTCATCATCATAATATTAATATAAAAACTCTTACATCATATCATCACCAACAACACTAGCTAATAATCATCATAGTCATTACCACTATTTAATCATCATAGTCATAGTGTAGCTATCTAATCACCACCAACACTAGCTAATAATAATCATCATAGTCATTACCACCAACACTAGCTATTTAATCATCATAATCATAGTATAGCACATCATCATCTTCAAACTCATTCTAGCTAGCTAATCACTCCTGCTGCTCTCTCTCTCTCAGGTAAAATAGCATAAAACATGTGTAGCACTCCTGCTTCATCATATTGGAGCATGCAGATGAACCTGTCTCCTAATCGTAGGTTGCGCTTAAGATTGCCGCCCCCTAGTACTTCTCTGCGATCATTCACAATTATGCTCCCGTCTTTCACTATTAAGCATTCCTCGGTTTTAGTAATCCTGAATGCACTCATGTGCAATGTAGGATGTCTTGGTCATAAGCTAACCATTGACATGCGACCTTTAGTCTCGATCCACTGAGGGACAACTATCATCGGGAGTCCCTGTTGAAGAACATCGTATAGTAACATACTTAGCAATGAAGTTTAGCTTAAAAATAATGTATGCAAAAGATGCACTGAGGACAAATAGTAAAAATCTTACCATCTTTCCTAAATAGATGTGACCGTAGTTCAATACGAACACTATTGGTCGCATGTTTTGAGTACTAAGATTTTTAAGTCCAGGAAAACAATTTCTCGTGACAGCATCAAGATCCTTAAGCCATGAAACATAATGACTTATCCCCTCGCAGTTTAGTTCAGCCCGTGAACAGTGGACAGTCATGTCTACCAAGCGCCGGACATGTTTGCTTGAATGGAATTAAGCTGTCAGTAGAAATTAGTTGTCAACTATTTTTGAATAAACTATATCGAAGACATAAATATGGTTGAGAAACACATAATGGTAGAACTGGAGGCGTCTGCACATCGACCAAGATGTCTCTATTACCTTCAGTATCATCTTTCGGACGAATATCAAAGGTGATAACCATATTAGGCTCAAATGCATAAGCCTTGCATAGTGCTTGCCAAGTTTTGCATTCAAAATAGGTGTAGGTGTCTGCATTGTATAATTTTGCGTCGAAAGTATAACCATGCTCGGTCTTCAAGTAAACTCTCTTTACCTCCATAGTTTTCATAGGACTGAAACATATCTTATCCAAGAAAAAAACTCTTGCATGGCAGGGGATACGCTAGTAGAATAATAATAAAAATTATAAGTTGAAGCAAATGAAGCAGAAATCATGCTTAATTACGAAAAAAGACTTGACGTTATGACTTACTATATCCACTTCAAAGTTCTCGTCCAGCTTGATGTTGAAGCGCCTATCATCAACTAGGAAATGTCTATCGCACAGGCCGCGCTCGTCTTTGCAGTATTGCACATGCCAAAATCATTTTCGTCGTCAGACATTTCCTATGTTCATAGTTGAAACATTAATTGAAAATCGATCGAAGGCAACTACCAGGAAACTCAACACACAAATCCGGGGCACTCGATATTTCCTACATATTCTGGCACAAGTCATGCTTAAATTCACAAAAAAAATCCGGCATGACCTTTGCTAAAATAGGACATATCAAGTGCGTGAAATTTGCCGGAACGGAAATGAATCAACACTCCCACAAAACATAGGCCACTCGGATTTTCCCAGCGATGCAATGATGTTCATACACATACAATGATGCTTAAGCTTGCAATTCCATCCGAATCAATTATCATAAGCATTCGCACATGATCTCACGGACTAAATACCCTAGTTCTACTCTATTCAACTCACCGAGGAGTGGATAAAGAGGAGGTGGACTTTTAGCTCACTGACTCGGGTGTAGAGGAAGTAGAGGTAGCTCGGATGATGATCACTCCAAGGAGACAAGACTGTACAAAGATTGCATACCGAATAAAATTTTAGATAATCAAATCTCATATAGCATTCTTTGATCACAAAGTGATAAACTAGTTCTATTAACTACTTACTAAATAAACTAGTTCTATTAAGCACTTACTATAAATAAACTAGTTCTACTAAGCACTTACTATAAATAAACTAGTTATATTAAGCACTTACTATAAATAAACTAGTTATATTTAGCACCTACATTCTACCTATCTATACCGTAGTTCTAGCCCTAACATCTATCCATCCATCTATATATATATCTATATTCTACAATGTCTACATTTAAATTACCTACATTCTATTCAAACTACCTAAAATAGTCAAAAAAAATTATTCTATTAAAAAACCTACATTCTAAAATCTACATTTATATTACCTACATTCTACAAGAACAGAGACAGGGAAGGGAGGAAGGAGGGGTAGGAAGGAGGGAGGGAGGAGCAAGGGAGGAGGGAAGGAAGGAGGGAGGAGGCGGGAAGGAGGAGCGAGGGAGGAGGGGGAGGAAGGAGGGAGGAGGCGGGAAGGAGGGGGAGGGAGGAGGCGGGAAGGAGGGGGAGGGAGGACGTAGGAGGAGTTACCTCGGTGGCGGTGACGGCGGCGGGGCAACGGCGGCGGGATGGAGGGAGATGGAGGAGGGAGCTTGGGAGGGAGGGGGCGACGGTGGTGGGATGGAGGAGGGAGGGGATGTAGGACAGAGGGGGCGACGGCGGCAGCAGCTGGCGGCACTGCGGCGGCGGCGGACGACGGACGTGGGGGAGGGGATGGAGGAGGGAGTGGCGAGGGGAGAATGAGGGGCGGGTGTAGACGATATGATGGCTTTAGCGGTAGCGCTCTTTAGGGAAATGCGCTACTACTAAACTCTATAGCAGTAGCGCTTTATAAAATAACACGCTACTGCTAAGGCTAAGCATGTAAAAATAAACATGAAAAATACATTGGTCGTCAATGATCTTTTTGTGTAGAATCTGAATTGTCAATAGGAATCTTCACCGGTTTGCGGCCACAGATCCTAGACATAGATTTCAGTGAAGGCCAAGTGGTTGTGATGGTTTGAGAAGTAACGTATTTAAGGTGATCAACACCCTGTTCGCTTAGCAGTATGGGACTAAAATTAGTTGCAAGAGGGGATGATACTTAGTAGCAGCGTGTGTTGGCGAAACGCGCTACTGCTAAGTACGTTAGCAGTAGGACGTCTTTGGAAAGGGCGCTACTACTATACCTAGTCGGGGGGAAACGCCCTGGCAATTGTAGCAGCAGCGCTCTTCTCACATAGCGCGCTACTGCTACGGTGTTATTAGTAGCGTGGTTTTATGCAGAGCACTGCTAGTAAGTAGCAGTAGCGTCTGCTTTTAAACCGCGATGCTGGTAAGATTCTGTGTATAAGGTTTTTCCTAGTAGTGATTGGGACTTTGCTTTCAGTCGTTCTCTTTCCCCAGAAGAGTTTGATGATTAGCAGTGCCTTGTTTTCCTTATCCCCGTGCTCTCGGAGAATGAGGACCCGGTGATTTGGCCCCATTCAGCCACTGGTCGCTTTTCGGTTAAGTCCTTATATGCTAGACTTATTTCAAGGGTTCCTACTACTAAGTTATTTCGCCCCATCTGGCATGCCGATATACCCCCAAAAATGAAGATCTTCTTGTGGCAAGCCTTTAGGGATTGACTTCCTGCTGCTGACCAGATTCATAAGCGTAATGGGCCTAGCTCGGTGACTTGTGCATTATGTGGCGCTGTGGAGGATACGAATCATATCTTTTTCAGCTGTGTTCTGGCCAGGATGGTTTGGTGTTGTATTCGTTCTTGGCTGGGTGTCACTTGGCACCCCACCTCCTTCTCGAAACTCAGAACCTTGGCATCTGGCCTTTCTGGGATTACCGAACGCATGTTCTGGATTGGTTTTGCCGCGATTTGCATGTCATTATGGACGACTAGGAACAAGTTTACCATTGAGCATATCTTCCCTACTAAGCCTGTTGATTGCTTATTTAAAGCTTGTCTGTTTCTGCAGCGGTGGAGATTATTGACGAAGGTTGATGATCATGGTGCGTTCGACCTCCAGTGCGGCAAAATTCGGGCTTCGGCTTCTTCTATTTCGCAGTAGGTCCCAGCTAGCTAGTTGTCTTCGATCCTCCTTTTGCTCTAGGTAGTGGCCTAGGTGGTGCTTCATGTCGCTTATCCGGCCTGCGTGTCGTGGATGTTTGGCTGTGATGTTGTGTATCTCTGTACTTTGTCCTTGCGTGTGGTTGTGGCCGTCTTTTTTCATATGTGTGGTTTCAATATACTCTGCGTGATGACTTTATTTATAAAGTCAAGTATATGTCTTTCCTTAAAAAACATAACCAGTGGGCCTAACTAGTCAAAGTCGAGGGAAATTGTCGAATGGGGTAAAACTTGACCCAATGCAACAATCTGGGGGTTTTAAATGGGGTAAACAGTTTACAAATGGGAGATATATAAAAAGTGGAATTCACTCTGAACTTATTATTATTACATGTATGCATCGTCCTCGATCCCCATGCGTGCACAACTATTTAATTTCTACGTAAGTACCAACATTTGACCAGGCAATTGTATATAGCTAGCTTAAGTACGCAACATGATGAAAGAACAGCCTAAGACACACGACACACAATTGGAATCTTATCTTACATACATATAGCTCCCAAATTAAATAGTCGTCCTCATGCATGCATCATAAGGGTCAATCTTCCATCCACCGTGATCTTCTTCCTAGAATCCATGAATCCAGAGAGCTCATGAATAAACCAATCCGTCACCGGCGCCGCGTGATGATCAAATCTCTGCCAACAATGTTTCATATGATCAAACTCTCTTTTTATATATCCGGCCGTGAGTGAATTGACAGATGTGGGTGCATGCATGTGTGCTCGGTCGACTGATTCTTAATTTTAGTTACCAGAGGTGGAGGCCGTGGCCGGCGTGGAGGCTGCTGCACGCCGGGTCCTGCAGGTTGGGCTGCGTCGGCTGCAGCCGGAACCCGGCCGCTTCGGCGGCGTGGAGCTGAAGCTGCGGGGACGTCAGCTGCAGCGCGGTGCTCGACGACTCCTCGCCCGTGTAGTACGGCGTCGCCGGGAAGGCCGGCGTCAGCATCGACAGCACCGGCGGCATCACCGCCATCTTCCCGTCGCCGCCATGCTGGTTCTCGCTGATCTGTAGAACAAGCGCGCGCAGCACCCACAAATCATTATAAATTCACACGTGCATCATGCATATGATTGCTTCAACAGAAATTTCCCATTGGTCAAAGCGGGGTTAATTGATTACCATGCGGCACAGGAAACTGTTCTGATCTTCCAAGATATGCTCCTGTCAATTGATCAATCAATTAGCAACGCTCACGTAGCGATCAACCGTTTCACACATAGACACCAGATCAATAGCAGATGCCAAAATGAGGGATTGATAATTCGTTATATACCTTGCGACGTAAGTTGTCGAGCTGCTGGTTCAGGAGCTGATGCTGCAACAAGCCAAGAACACGTACACGGCAGTAACACAAGACATGAATTAGCCGGGTAACTAGTACAGTAAATTAACGATGGAACTAGTTCCTAAACAGGAGTAGTTCATGTGCTGCAAGTAAAAGTAACCAGTTCATATCCTGGCATGTGTTGCCCTTTTTACCTTTCTTGCGCGGACTTTGGCGACGGAGAACTCGAGCTGCTGCTCGATGTCGTTGACGTCGGCGAGGGAGAGGGAGGAGAGGTCATCGCCCGTGTACCTCCGGATGGCGCCATCCAGCTTCTCCATCTCGTTCCTCATCCGTGTCATCTCCACAAATATTTGCTGCATCCATCCATGCATAACAAATAGAAATAGTATAAATTTCCCAGTGCGCAGTCGGTTTGTAGATGTGCTGAATGCAGGAAAATTAATTACTAGCAGTAGTAATATATAAGTGATTTTTGGTGTGTGTTTGTGTTTACCTGATCGTGGTTAATCTCCTCGAACTGACTGTTGGTGGCGTTCTGGTACTGCTCAATGAGATCCCTCAAGCTACATCATCGGATAGTTGAGCAAGTATGTTAGTTACATAATTCAGTCAACTAGTTTGCTGGTGATGGCTAGCTGCATCTACTTAATTCAGTTATACTTTGTCAGTAATTTCATGCAAAACAGGGTCTAATTGTTGGCGAACATCAGATAAAGATTATCTGGGAAATTAGTTCAGTTTTGTGCATTTTCTTGATGCATGCCATGCATCTATCATGTGAATGGCTGAACAGGTTTAGTTAGGATACCATCTGTTGGAGACTTGGAGCCAGCTGCACCAGATCTACAGTAACAAGCCCTAGCTTCTACTAAAAAATTTGGTGTTCTTCATAGTAATGTTTCATGGATTCACCACAAAACCGTAATTTATGATCATATAAATGTCTTCATGCATGTCAGCTGAATTAATTAATATAAGCAGCTAGCTGACACGTACGCGTGTACATGCATGTTGTTATGAACATAAATTCAGCATCGATCTGTCTGAATAATGAGCTTGACTATCATCTCGGAATAAGAACACAGCATGCTTTGCTGACAGATTAACACAGAGAATTAACTTGATCCACACAGACCAGCAAATCCAGGTTTACGATGACATGCATATTCCACAAAAAAGACGAACAACACCACTCGATCTCCCTAAACAGATCGTAAATAGTAGCTAGATCCGGTTCTCCAAAGTAGTCGAAAGAAAGAAGTACGTGGCAGATCGATGAAGAGAAGGGAACAAATTAAGAAAGACGGACCTGGAGGCGGGGCTGGAGTACTCGAACATCCTGCCGGTGCTGGAGAAGATGACGACGCCGACGCGGGCGTCGCAGAGCACGGCGAGCTCGTTGGCCTTCTTGAGCAGCCCGCCCCGGCGCTTGGAGAAGGTCACCTGCCGGTTCGTGGCGTTCTCGATCCGCTTGATCTCGATCTTCCCGCGACCCATCTCCGCAACCGCAACGATCGATGCAACCACGAACCAAGCTATGGCTTTGCGCGTCTCCGGCCCCTTGGTCTCTCTCCCGTCTGCTGCAGGAACAAGAAGAACAACGAGGGTTAATCGCCTTCACGAGCTGGCGCTCTCTGATGCATCAGTCAAACCAACTGGATCTGATCGAACAACACAATCGCACAAGTAGAAGAAAGAAAATCATGCTAAAAAGACCGGATGCAGCACTCATAATTTGCGAGGAACCAAAGAACTAGGAGGCGGATGCTCCGGCTAAAGTGGAATTTTTCACTAAATTTGCGAGGAACAAGGGGCATTATTTCCGGCGCGGATCACAAGAACGGAGAGACAGGAGGGGAGGAGGAGTACTACTAGCTAGCTACCAGCGGTGGTGGTGGTGATATGCACATTACCTTGTGAAGTGGTTGCTTCAAAGGCTAAGGCAGGGGGTGCAGAAGGAGGGACATATATAGAAGGAGAGTGAGGTAGTGTACTGGTGCTGCTGCTACCGCTGGCTAGCTAGGTCTACACTCGATCTCCTCACATCCTCCTGCCTAGCCAGCTGCCCCGAGCAAGCATGCAAAATAATGGTAAATGCGTGGCAGTAACAGTTGTTAACTGGCCCTCTTGACCGGCTGTAAATAACGTACGATGGCCGGCTATCCTGCTTCTTTTTGGTGGTGTTTCTTTCTTGCGCGGCAGTCAAGCTGCTGCCAGCATGCAAAGTGGTTGCTTCTCTGGCTCTTGTTTGCAGTCAATCAATTTTTATTTTGTTTTTTGCCCTCCACACATGGAAGAGGTCTCTATATAGAATAGAAATGACGCGCAAACCCTTCTCTCCCCTTCATAATTGCTTCTAATTAGCTTTATTTTTTTGTCGACGCCTACATGATTAATTGACTACCATGCATAAAGTTAGACTGACGTATATTTGCCCAAAATAGCTATATGTACTATATGTAAGTCGTCCAAATTTGCAATTTGGGTCAGTCGATTTTTCGAAGAAGAAACAAGTTTGCCGAAGAAAAGGGAGGAAGGAAGGAAGGAGCACTCTCCGGCAATCTATCTTAGGGTGGCAGGTTTGCCCACCATATCTATCTTAGGGGTGTGACGGGAGTGCATGTTCGCCGGAAAATTCTGTTCCTCGCCGGGGTTAGAGGATGGCCGCGGGTGGTGCCAGCACAGCGGTGGGCGGTGGCTGAGTGAAGAGCGGGGCGGTGAGGCAGGTGCGGGAGCGCCGCCAGTCGCGGGCGGCGGCAACATCGGTTGGGCCGGTGGTACATTCTACGGTTTGAGGAAGGAGATGCACAGGAGATCTGGGCTGGAGGTTGAAGAAAGAGACCTGGCCGTCCATTTTTCATCCAACGGCTTAAACCAAATTGACTGCCCCCCCCCAAAAAAAAATTAGGCTACTGTGATCTAACCACTCCCATATTTGCCGCTGTAAACGAAAACTTGCATACACTATTCTTCATCTTCCCTTTTGGCGAAAACAGCAGCTAGAGCTGAATTTCACTGTATTAATTAAGAAGGCTGCATGCAAGTTTTTGAAGCCATGGGATAGGAGTATATGCATTCTTTCAACACGCGCGTGTACAAATGAACGAAGGTCACATTCTCATCCCAGATAAATTATGCCCGGCACGAGCATGACCAGTTCATGCATCCAGAGTCATAGAGCATATATACAACTTTGAGCATCAGTGCATGCAATGCAATGATGCACCCGGCCTGCAACATGCACGAGCCGAGCCCCTGTGATACGCCGCAGGTCACACACACAAAAAAAAAAGTTGAGAGGCTGCACCTGCACACACCAAATTCCGCTCCCTCTGCATCCACTACGCAAGTCGACGACGACGATGTGCCATGAATACACATCAACACATGGGAGTGCGCGGCGCCAGAGGCCGGCCGGGTTGCCCAGCTAGCTACCTAGGCAAGGCAACGATCGGTCTGCATGGCCTCACAAGGCACCACGGAAAGCAACGTTCTCTGAGCTCCACCGCTGGGTCCGTCCGTAGCGTGGGCTCGATCGTAACCGCCCTCTGGCTCTGGCCGCGTGGACCCTCCTCCGCAGCTCCAGGCCCGATATCGGCAGGTTTCTGAGGTGGCCGTGACCGTGACGGTGGTCGACAGCGACACTTGCCACTGCACCCATCGATGATCCATGGGTCACCAGGAATCAAACCCTAGCTAGCTAGCTGCAATGCATGCAGGGCATATTGACCGGCCTCCGGCAGTGGTTGCGCTGCTTGCCTTGATGGGGGTCGCCACCACGGGCGGAGCCAGCGCCGAGCTGCTTGCTAAACAATTGGCAGATCATACTGTTGGTCGTGGCTTACCCGGGCACCAGTACATTTTTTTAGAAAAAGAGGATGGCCCGTGGCCTCTGCATCTGGAAGATGCATGCGGCCAATTTATTGATTATTCTTGAGGACCTTACAAAGTATTACAACAATATGCCTGAATCCGTCATCTTGGCAACATATGCCACTACTCCTATACATATGATGAAGGGATGCTAGCTGGGCCAAATACCCAGACAACTCACCTAAACCTATCATCAAAAGCCGGAAGCCCCAGCCGAGCCACATACCGGGTCTGGGGCACAAACCGGTCTGACGCACTCACATGTGTCGTCGCCGCCATCTTCCACAGGTCCGTCTTCAGAGCAGATATTGAGGCTTCTACCTTGTTAGGCCACTCTGCCATCGACGCCACCATGACGCCAGACAGCCACCTCCTCCTGCGCGAGTCCATCTACACGCATCGGGCGGCAAGTCTCCGCTGCGCCACGCCGCGGAGATCCGCCGTCTTCAATGTGGAGGAGGAAACACCGCTCCACCTCTGGGCGCATCGCCGGCCACCTGTCGCGATGTCGTGCAAGTCCAGCTCTGGGAAAGCACGCAGGGAATCACGATCTTCAAGACGACGCCCTCATGAGGGGAAGCGATGTCACGCCATCGTCTGGTCCTGCACCGCAGGTCCTGGGCCTTCACCCGAAGAAAGTGATCCGAGAGCGGATGAGGTCGGAGAACTCCACAACGGCCCCTAGGAGGAGAGCGACATCCGCAGACACCGCGCCGTCGGCTTTCGCCCGGAGCAACCCTACCTCCGCACCCTCACGCTGCCGGACGAGAATGGGGGAACCCCAGCGCCACCAGCATGCGAATCCACTGGCCCAAGCACCTCTTGCGCGGCGGCGGCGCCATCACCACGCACGACCACCAACCTCACCGCCGGTCGAAGCCAACGGGCTAGATCGGCCGAGCCCGCCACGGCCAGATCTGAAACCTCGGGACGCCATTGCATCGAGGCAGCCACGAGCAGCCGGCAGCCCATCACCTACGAAAGGACGAGGACGTCGCGCCGGGCAGCCGCCACGCCGGCCGGAGACACCGAGGACGAGACTCCCACCACCACGGGCTCATGCCGGCGACCTAGGCCGCTGAGCGCGCGGAGATCCCCGCCGCCACCGTCCTTCGGCGCGGGTTTCGCCCGGCGGACTCATCCGGCGGCGGCGGGAGGGGGGGCATGATGTAGGTGGGGCGGCGGCGGCGTTCCTAGGATTCCCACGAGCCGCCCTGGGGACGACGACGCGGGGGTCAGGGGCACCAGTACATGAAGGGATGGTTTCAAAAAATGTCTATGTATGCATGTATGTGTGGTAAACAATGGGCTAGTTTATTTTTAGGGGTAACAATGGGCTAGTTAATTTTTTCTACTAAGAGTCTGACTAATATTTAAGTGTAATGGGCTAAAAAAAATTTGCGAGAGAAATTTCCAATCTATTGATCAGTCGTGGCAGTACAGAGAACTCAAGAGGTAATAAAAATTACAACCAGGTCTATGGACCATCTAGCAACGACTAGAAGCACTGAAGCGAGCCGAAGGCGCGCCGCCGTCATCGCCCCTCCATCACCGGAGCCGGACAAACCTTGTTGTAGTAGACAGTCGGTAAGTCGTCGTGCTAAGGCCCCAAAGGACCAACACACCAGAGAAGCAACCATCGCCGATGAAGAGAGTTGTAGATCGGAAAGATCAAACCTGGAACCACACAAACGAGGACGTAACAAAAACTGGATCTAGATAGATCCCACCGAAGACCAGCACCGACCGAATCCCATGAGATCCGACGGAGACACACCTCCACACATCCCCCGACAACGTTATTCGCACCACCGGGGCGGGGATAGGACGTGGGAGACATTATTGCTACCGAGGGACATCGCCGCTGCCACACAGCCCCAACCAAGACGTTCAACCTAGAAAAAATGAGAACAGGGTCACTCCCGCCGGCAGGGGGCCGAGATCCTCCGCACCTCCACACGACAAAGGCCATTGGAGGCAGGGCGGATCCGCGGCAGCGCTGAAGGGAGGAGGAAGGAGACTTTTCTTGGGGAGGAGGAAATAAGCAGCTAGCGACTTTCTTATTTATGCGGGCTAATTCATCTAATGGGGGAGGTGAAGGGTGCGGATGCAAAGTAAGGGGGATAAGGGGCGTAGTGAAAGGAAATGTGACCGGAAGGAGAGATTGGGTGGGCCGGGGGTGTCAGAGTCCTACGTGGTTGTTGTCCGGACTCTCACATCCCTCCTCCTCCCCCCCCCCCCCCACCCACTTTACCTCCAATTAGCGGGAGAAAACGCGTCCGTAGGACCGTGTTGGATGGCTTCCGCGGTCCGGACATATGCGGGTGGTTTGAGGGTCGCCGTTGGAGATGCCCTTAGAGCATTTCTAGCAGACCCCGTATAATGCCCCGATCCATAAAATAACTGTCAAAATACGGGTCCGCGCGGAAAATGCTGACCGATGAGACCCCGCAAACACGTCAGACTGGTAAAAAAATTTGCAGGGCACAGCATAATTCCCATCCCAACCCGCGAAAACACGGGTCCCCCCTCACCCCGTCGGCGCCCTGTATATAGTGGTAGTGGTTGGCGGTGGGGACATTTCAGCACGCGCTTTTCTCCACCCACCGCCGCCCCTCCCCCCCCCCCACCCACCCCCATCCCCCCTCGCCCCGTGCTTTTCCCCACCCCCCGCCGCCTACGATTCCGGCCAAACTAGCCGGCGGGATCACGCCGGAGGGCCGCCACACGCGCGAGCTTGCCGTCCGCCACTTCCTCCTGCGCCGGCGGGCCGAAAAGTTGCAGATCGGCGGCTGTTCGTCGCAGCGGCTGGATTTGGCGTTTCCGGCCAACGGTGGCTGCGCCATGCCATGGATTGGTCGGGGAGCACCCCATGCAGCCCCGGCAAAGCCCCAGCGCCGCATGCAGGTACTGGTTCGTCCTGTAGCCGCCGTCGTCAGTTTTCCTGCAAGGATTCGGCCGGCCGTTGCCCGGGCTCGGCGCTCGCGCCGGCTCGCCGATGCCGCTCATACAGTCCGACGACTGCACGCGGACAATGTTGCGGCTAACTTCTAGCACGCCGAACCACCCCTGAAAACAACGGGGTATGTTGTTGTTTCCATTCGGCTCCGTCAACCTATTCGGTTCAATTTTGATAGCTTATGGAGATCTTCATGTGTGTAGAAAGATGGATGCTCATTTTGGTTTTGGGAAGGAGAATACATTGATTTTTTGATAGAAAGAAACTTAATAGATGTTCGTGTACTCCTTAGTAGAATTGAGCCTAATGATGCGGCTGCATGTGCAATTAGAGAAGAAACTAGAGGGGAAGCAATGTCTACTTCTTTAGAATCAAAGAAGAAGAATGTAGAATGCAAGATCAAGAATCCGTAAATCAACAATGAAGGCATGGAGAAGATATTGGTCCAACTAGTGAGAGCAGTTATGAAAGTTGGATATCTTCTAAACTGCATAATTATGATTCTTGTTTTCTTTGTCTTGCTATTCTAGTAATGATTTGATGAATTACTATGTATCCAATGCCGTTGAAGAAAATAAAATAGCAAAGAAATGTGTTTTCATTTCTGAAATTGAAACGCAAATTAATGATTTGCGGCCCGGCGCGGCCGGAGGCCGAGCAGACCCCGCAAAGCGGACTCGTAAAAAAGGATATTGGCGCGGGCGGCGGTCCACTTTACGGGATCTGCACGGCCGCTGGCCGTGCCGGTCCGCAAATCTGATTTCGCGAACTGTAAATGCGTCGAATTATACAGGATCTGCTTGAGATGCTCTTACGAAGGTATATATGTTACTCTCTCCGGTTCATATTAATTGAAGTTGCTTTAGTACAATACTGAACCAGCGCCAATTAATATGGACTGGAGGGAGTATCAAAATTTGTGAATGACTTCTTAATAAAATATTTAACTAATTGTCAGTTTGATCAAATAGAAGGAGGAATTGCAAGTCCTGTTTGAGCAGCCGACCACGTGTAAAAAGATGTTTGTAGGATAATTGCGTTGGAGAAGAAAGAAGAGGAACTATGATAACCATTCCTATGTATCTTCACATTTTAAGGCTAGCTAGTTACCATTGTAGGAGGCATGTCCCAAAATTAATGCCTGTGCTGTTGCGCATAACCCGAATGTATTCATGTTCGTGCAAAAACAACTGTTCACGTTGGAAATGTTGTTTTTATAAACAATCCTGTTCGAATTGAAATGTTAACAGTGCCATTTCTGAGCATATATGCACTATGAGCAAACAAACATGTGACCTGCAATTGCAAGCAACTGTGTAAGCATGCTAGTTAGTTTTTAGATCGTCGCATCTCCGGAAGTAAATGTTGGTAAGTCAGCCTTCTCACCAGTATTCACACATGCATGAGATCCAAAAGCAATTCGCATATCTCACGCCTATCATCGAGTGATGTCTATACACAGGAGGGTAGCTAGGGTTTCCATTTATGATGCGCTGATGGAGATAAGAAACCGCCCCTCTTTTCTGCCATGTGATGGAGTGCAAGTGTAGGACAGTTCACAATAATCACCCCCTCTTTTCTGCCACTAACTAGGTTGCCATGGAATCAAAGGCAGAAATGGGTGAGGTTGTGGACTTGTGGTGAGATGGTTTAGCAAGGAAGCTTATGCCATAAAAATGCAGCAGCATCTCAGTTGCAACAACCACCACTGCTTTACAGCAATGACAGTGCGATTGATGTGCCAACTGCCAACAAGTGATAAAAAAGATGGGATTATCTCTTCTTTTTTTCGCATACGAGAGAAACCAAGTAGTAGACATGTTTCTTAATTTTGGGTGCAAATATGATAGCTAGCCATCATAAATTGAGTCTAACTAGTAGCTCCAACAGTTGAACAGACAAGCTCAAGAACATCATCAGCTTGTCTCTGTTAGGTGCGCAGGTCAAGCCACGAGTACGCGTATGATCTGCCCTCCATTATGCTAACTCGCACGTCCCCATTCCATTTGCTTCAGGTTGTATCTAGTATTGCTAGGTAGCTGTTGTTAGTGACAGTGATGCATGGACTTCAATTAAGGTTTCAGATTACTATTAGGCTGCTGATGATGTCCAATTGATAGCTACAGGCTGACACTTGCAGCAGCGTGTGATCCATATCTTACCTTTGGGAAAGGGAAAGCAAAACAGGAGAACCTCGCAGACTCGGCCTCCATTGCTAGCTTGTCGTCATCCCCTAACCTTGGTAATTGAGGTGCAAGAAACCAAACCAAGTAAAAAACCTGTCATCCCTCTCTTTCTACTTGTTGGGATCTCAAAGGCTGTTACAGACCTACTGACAACCAAATATATAACAACAGTAGTAGGTGAAGTTGCTATGCGCCTATGCTTATGAACAAGAATCTGAATTTGTTGTTCAAAAGAGGGGTAACCTTGCATGAACACGAGTAATTTATAAGCAGCAAAATGGAAATGCATATACTCCAAATTAAGCACGCAGATTCAACAGCCACACTGGAAAGCACAATAATTCATGTCCCCCGGTATTCCTCAAACAGGGAGCAGACAGGCACTTCTATCCTCTACACACATGCATAGGATCCACCACAAAGGAAGGAACCAACCTGTTTTTTCATCTTCAAAGAGTAGGTGGTCTTCATGCCCTTGGTGGTGACTGCCAAATCGGAAGGTAGGATTCTTGCGAAGCAGGCGGCATGATGACTGGTAAATGAGGCAAACAAACAGAGGCAATGACATCAGCCTCCACCAATCAATTCTTACAAGGTCACTCCATAGGCAGGCATTTGGAATATTTGATTAGAAACTAGGTCGAAAACGAAGGTACTGTTTACTAAATCAGTTTCGAATCACCATTTTTTTTGGAAAAGAAGGCTTGCCGCCGGCCAATGCATCTAAGCGATGCATGCAGCCATCTGATTAAAAGTCACGAAAAAAGCACATGGTCTTAGATTCATTACAGCTCGCAAGCGGAGCAACAAACAAAAATAAAAACTCAAAACCACAACCGGTACGTATAATAGGACAAGATCCCTAGACTCATGTCCTTTTATGAGACGCCATCCAAACCGATTGAATATAGTCCGTGCTACCATCAGTTTCAAATCACCTAACAAACCACAATCTTTTTTCCTACTAAATTGGAGAAATTTGGACTCCCCCTCCCGACCCCTCCCGTGTCGCCCCCGCGAGGCGACGGGGAGGGCGACCAGATCCAGTCGAGCGCCCCCCTCCTCCTCCTCTTCCCCTGCTCCGCCGCCGCCAGAGGGCACGGCCGGGCAAAGCCCGACCGGTGCCGGCGGCGGCGGGGCGCTGGCGTCCTCCTGCTCAAGGGGGCTGCGCGGGCGTACTTCTTCGGGCCGGTGCATCGCGCGACGATGGGCGCGACGGCGCGGCGTTGTGCGGGTGTGGCGGCTTCGCGTTCTGGCGGCGGCGGCGCTCTGGTGCAGCCTGCGTGGCGGGCACTGCGACGGCGGGGCGTGCCCGGGCTGCAACGGCCAGATCTGGCCGCCGGGCGACACGGGCTGTGACGGCGTGGGCTGGAGGCCGTCGTCCTGCTGGCTGGCGGCAGCGGCGGCTGAAGGCGGCGGCGGATCCTGCTCAAGGTGCGGCCTTCATGGCTACGGTGGGCGGCGGATCTGACGCGGCGGCGGCGGTGCTGGTGGTTGCGGGCGAGCTGGGTTCCGGCCAGATCCAGCTGGATTTGTCGCCGGGGACCCAGCTGGTGGCGCAGGGCGGTGGCCGGAGCGCGTCCTGGTCGGGGATGCTAGCCGGCTCTGGCCAGGGCGTGGCGGCACGTGTGTGGTGGCTGATCTAGTGGTTGCGTGGCCGACGGACTCAACGGCTGGAGTCCGGCGGGCGGCGCAGGATGGGCAGTGGCCTGGTGTGGCTGCTGCTCCGGCCGTGGAGGGATCCACGGTAGCTTGGCATGTCGGCTGCGGCGGCGGCTGACATGTTTCGGCGTCGGTTCGACCGTAGGCGGCGTGCGGCGGCCTTCGATTCCTCTCCCCGTCGCCCACGCACCACTTCCGTCGAAGGACTGGGCTTTTCTCAGCTGTGGTACATCGCCCGTCTCGCGCCCGGCAGCAGGACCGCGTCCGTCTCGCGCCCGGCGGCGGGACCGCGCCCGTCTCGCGCCCGGCAGTAGGACGGGCCGATGGCGCCCAGTTGGGGGCAGCTCAGGGGTGTGAAAGGCCGGGCCTTTCCACCCGTCTCTATAGGTGGCGTGGCGCTGGGTAACTGGTGAGGTGGCGTCGAGGTCTTGGATTCCGGGGTGGCGGCCCTGGTGGTGGTGTCGCGGTGCTCATGGGTAAAGCACGTGCCTTGGTGCTGCCCAGTGACCATGGTCGTGTGGGCGGTATGGTCGCCGGGGTGTGACGTTCGGTGGCGGTGAGTATGGGTCGGGGTGAAAACCTGTCCTATCTTCGGACGGACCGGCGGCGGCGAAGCTCGCTCCCTTCCTGAAGGCGTCGTCGCGGCCATCATTGCCCGTCGTGTTGCTCTAGGGGAAACTCTGACTCTCGGGTCAGGCGGTGGCGGCGCTCCGGTGTCGTTTCCTTCCTGAAGGCACCGCCTTGGAGCCCACGGTTCGTCATATGCGACTGCATCTCTTCGCGGTGGCGTGTTCACGGGCGAGGACCCGACTGCTCTTGTAGTGCTTGAGGTGGTGTTGCTGCGCTCAGCGCTTATGTATCTTGCCTTGGGTGTGTGCGTGTGTTGTGGTGGCGTGCGTTTGTACCGGGTTGTTGGTCGATGCTTTATATATAAAGCGGGGCGAAAGCCTTTTTCGGTAATTGGAGAAATTTTTCGCCCGCAGAGATCGCGGGGGGTTTGGCTCACCATTTCCTTTCCTGGGCATTATTTTATGACCCCGAAACCTTAGAACAATTATTCTACGGTAAATTTTCATTAATAGAAGTAACACTTTTGCTTCGGTATACCCCTAAACACATTAACGGCTAAGATCTCTCTATAACCCTTCATAATAAAGTGTAGGATAGTCTTTTCACCCTTGCCGATACGCGGCTCTCTATATCCCTTCATAATACCTGGTAGGATAGTCTTTTCACCCGTGTCGATACGCGGCCTACGTACATATATGTGGCGCTGCTTTTTTCCCTCGCGGTGGCTTTTTCTTCTCGCGACGCCCACAGTTGTTTTCCAGCTTCTTTTTAAAAGAGAAAAAGATGTTCATTAATAAAAGTAACACTTTTGTTTCGGTACACCCCGTAAACACATTAACGACTGAGATCTCTCTATACCCTTCATAATAAAGGGTAGAATAATCTTTTCACCCACGCCGATACGCCGCTCTCTATACCCCTTCATAATATAGGGTAGGATAGTCTTTTCACCCGCGCCGATACGCGGCCTGTTTACATATACGCAGAGCTCTTTTTTTTCCCGCAGTGTCTATTTTTTCTCGTGACGCCCTCAGCTGTTTTTCAGCTTCTTTGTAAAAGAAAACTAGAACAATGCCCGCGCGTTACAACAGGATATAAATATTTTAGTACGTTGGTTTTTTATTTACCTATCAATAATAATGTGATTGTGTAAATAAATATTTTATCAAATTTTGACCGTGAATTACCTTATATTTTGATTAGAAGTTTGGTAAGTAAATTAAGTTGATTGATTATCATATACATAGAAGCTGTGGCGGAGCTTCATGGGGGCTAACCTAGGCAATGCCCCCCCCCCCCCAGCTCACAGGAAAATCTATGTATATATCTTCGTTTTAGGCCTATTTTTCCACCAAACAACCTATAGTGATTTTGTTTGCCCTCCCCCCCCCCCCCCCCCCCGCCCCAAGCCATTGGCCCCCCATGATTCTTGCCCAAGCTCCGCCACTGCGTGGAAGGTTGGATGAAAGAGTGGTGGTAAGAAAGGTGAAATAGAAACCTTACATCCTTTTTAAGTAGTAGAGAAAAAAGTGCAAGTAACATGAATTGAACTCAAGACCATGGCTAAGGAGGACCATACTAACGAATTAGGACATTCTAATGCCTGTGTGTGTTTACTTCTTGTTTTCTTCAACTTCAATTCGCGGATGGCCGGCCCATTGTTGAATCGGTCATTTTACCACTATTTTTTTTTCTATTCGTTTTTTCTTTTTATTTTTTATTTTTCAAAAATTTCACAAATTTATAAAAATAATTCAAAATTTTGAAAAAAGGTCGCTTTTAAAAACTTTGTTCATAAAGTACAAATATTCATATTATAAAAAAACATACAGATATGTCAAAAAAATGTTTATGTCTTTCAAAATTGCTCTAAATGTCATAACACAAACACATTTAAGAGTAAACAAAATTTGAACACGAACATGTTTTTTGAAAAACACTACGAAACTTGAAATTTCAAGCAAAAATCAGAAAATATGAAAAAAATTGATTTTGAATTTCCTCATACCTTTTTTGTAATTGTGTAGAAAAATTGAATAAATGATTATTTTATAAATTCCAAATAAATTTTGAAAGCAAGAACATTATTTGAAAATGCAGAATTGTCGAAATCACAAAAAGTTGACATTGTGCCTTGGACTGGTGATACAAGGCCCTAGATTTTTTTTGTTACATTTGAAAGATGTCGAAAATAGGTACTCTGAGACGTATCCTTCCGCCCAACCCGAATGCCCTACCCTAACTTTTTTCCATTTAAATTCCTGAAGATTTTCTTAAATTCGCAAACATTGTTTTCAAATTCATGATTTTTTTCATATCTAGGAACTCTTTTCAACTTTTACAAATGTTTTATAAAATCCCATATTTTTTTCGAATTCATGAATATTCTTTTTCAAAATTGCTGAACTTTTCCCAAATTGGTGAATGTTTGGGCAGGCCCAACAGGCACCCGACAGAAGCAATGTCGTCGCCCGGTTGGCCAAGGCCCGAGCGTATTTACAGCTTTTTTCCATTTTTTGTTATTTTAACTTTTTTAACTTTATTACTCATGTTAAAATCTGCTTTAAAATTTAAAATATTTTGGAATACTAAAAAATGTTACTAATTTCGAATATTTTTAAAAAAATTAAAAAATCCCTTTTTTGAATATTTTGTTCATAAATTTAATAAATTTTTACGTTTTGTAATTTTTTTATAAATTTTAAAAAAGTATGTGGTCTGAATTTGTGTTAACATCAATATTTGGGAATTTATTAACAATTTTGGAAAAAGAGTGCGTGTTTATAAAGTTTCATGCACAATTTGAAATTTCAAAATTGTTGACAAATTTCAAGAAATAATTCAGATATAAGAAAACGTTCATTGTGATTGGCAATTAGAGAAATTGCAAATAACAAAAGCCTTGCCCTCCCGGCCTACCCGAACAGCCACCTTTGAACATGATGTGCTTCTTGACATGCATGAAATGACACCAAAATTTGGCAGCATGTGGGTATGCTCATCGCAGGCCTTCATGCAAAATTTAAAGGAATTCGGACACCGAAGGTGCGTTGCGCCACATTCGGCTAGTGTTTTAGGGTTTTTCACCAGGAAAGCCGTACGAAATGCATGAAATGTCGTAACTCAATGAAATTTATTATGCATGCTTGGCATGGTGATACTTTAGTGTGTGGAAAATTTTGGGTCCACTTTATTGATGTGAAAAAAAGTGCATCCAGACTTGCCTTACCGGCCTACCCGAACCACCACCTTTGAACATGGCGTGCTTCTTGTCATGGATAAAATGACACCAAATTTTGCCAGCGTGTGGGCATGTCGATGGCAGGCCTCCATGCAAAATTTGAAGGAATTCGGACATCGAGCGCACGTTGCGTCACGTTCGGCTAGTGTTTTAGGGTTTTTCACCGTTAAAACCCTAGAAAATGCATAAAATATCAGAACTAAATGAAATTTATCATGGATGTTTGGCATGGTGATGCTAGTGTGTGGAAAAATTTGGGTCCCTTATATTGATTTGATCAAAAAGAAAAGGTACAAAAAAAAGAAAAATGAAAAACAACAAGAATCAAAAGAGAAATAAAAACAAACAATAAACTGGTCGCTGATTGATATATTTTCTTTTATTATTATTTTTCTATTTAATAGATGTTCAGAAATTTTTAAAGTTTTTGATTTTTTTATGTGAGCATGTTTATATTTAAACAAACATTTTTGTTTAAAAAACAATTTTTCTATTTAATAGATGTTTTCAGAAATTTTATTATATTAATTTGAGCAATTTTGTATTTAAACGAACATGCTCACATTTTAAGTACAGTTATTGGTACTTTATGAACAAAATTTTAGAAAGCAAACATTTTTTGAAATTTTGAACAAAATTTTATAAGTGTGAACATTTAAAAAAATATAAAAGAAACAAAAAGAAAAAGGAAAAAGAAATAGTGATAAAAGGACCGGTTCAACAATGGACCGGCCCAGCCGCAAACTAAAGTAGGAGAAATAAAAAAATGTAAATAGGCACCAGCATTAGGATGTCCTAATTGGTTAGTGTGATTGTCCTTAGACCAGGAGTTCTTGAGTTCGATTCATGTCGCTTGCGCTATTTTTCAAAGTTTGATAAAAAAACAGTGGGTATGATGCCTCGTACATGTCACATATGCAGATGTGTATACGGTTTGATGAAATGATCATAGTGCCCTTATACGGTTTGTGGAGGCGGGGTGGGGGTGTAGCGAAGCAAAAAAACTCAAGTTTTCTCTAACATAATGAAATACTCCCTCCGTTCCTAAATACTTGTCTTTCTAGAGATTTCAACAAGTGACCACATACGAAGCAAAATGAATGAACCTACACTCTAAAATATGTCTACATACATCCGTATGTTGTAACCATTTGAGATGGCTAGAAAGACAAGTATTTGTGAACGGAGGGAGTATAAAACTGAAAAGTAATTTCCTGGGCATTATTGAGGAGGATTTTGTTTACAAGCCGAATAGATCTCCAGTGAAAAACGGTTACACAGCGGTAGACGGTTGTTCAATGATTTTTTTTTTTTTTTGAGCATACGGTTGTTCAATGATTAGGCTTGGAAGATACACGATTGTGGAAGAGTTGTTTCCTGCTGTCATGGGTTATCCCCTCGGTACCTACCCTTTGACACCGATTAACGGTCTTCGGAGGCCAACCGATGTGCCGGACAGGTTCCATTCGTTGTTGTTATCTACTCCCTCCGTCTTATAATATAAGACGTTTTTTGACACTACACTGGAGACAAAAAACATCTTACATTATAGGATAGAGGAAGTATTTTTGTTGTGTGATTATCATGTGACCTCATCTTTATCCGTGGTTGTTGCCTCTGCGGCTATCAAGAGGGTCATTTATTTGACGGATATTATGTGTTTCTTTTTTTATGAAAGCTACGACTGATATTAGGTGTTTTTGCTCGTCATATGTTTGGTGGTGCGTTAGGTTTCATTTCGTGATCTATTTGCTGATTTATTTCTTTTCTGCAGTGGTTTTCAGATCAGTGTTATTCTACCGGGGTACGAGTCGCAACGTTCGATGGACCAGGTGCTTTGGGAGGCGGATAAACGACTGGTCAATGCATTTTTTGCTGTGTCATAGTAAAGTCCTCTGAAGGTTAGTTTTGCGAGGGGGTCAGGGGAGGAGTGTACCTGGGTGCTTTTTATATGTTTTGTGCTTTACATGGTGTTCTTCTTACGAGAAGGTCGCAGGGGGTAGGCGGTAGTTTTTTCAGAACGGAAGTGCATGCTCGGCTTTAAAATGTGTCCCTTATAGACGAGTTCGAAGATGAAATACGGTTGCGAACAAAACAGAAGTACAGACAAACGAGTTACGGATGATACATGACCCAACAGGGCCCAAATACACGACGTGTAAGAACTCCACATGACTAGGCCAGATGGGCGAGCAGGCAGGTCCCTACCCTGTGATATCGAGTAAATTGCAAAAACCACCAGTTTGAGGGCTAGGTTAGCAGAAATCATTATGTTACAGTTTCTTAGCAAAAAAACACCACATCTCTCGTAAACAATTTACAAATACCACTGGTCAGCGGATCGGGCACCGATAAGTGGATTTATGACAGGTGGGGCCTTTTTTTGCCGACGTGGCACTGTCGGTTGGTCGGACAGCCGTTAGACGGCGTTAGACTGCTCTCTTGCACGATGAGGTTAAGTGATTCGCTACTCTATCTCTCACTCTCACTCTGCTCTCGCACGCTCTCGCTCTGTTCTTGCTCGTCGCCGCCGCTCCACTCCGCGTCGCGCTGCCGCCACCGCATCGTCATGGTGTCCTGGAGACTGGAGTGAAAGCGACGGCAGCAGCGAGCACACTAGGGAGTACATCAGCTCTGGTTCTGACGACGGCAGAATGCAGGTAAAATCCTCGACCTAGGGTTAGGTTAGGGTTTGTTCTATGATTTGGGGATTTTTTTCTCTCTCAAAGGAGCTTGTGTGTTAGCTGATGAAATGTTATGCATTTCTTTGCACCCCTCCGTGATGGTGTCTAGATTGGATCTGATGGTTTTGGACTCTGCGACGGCTGGAATTGATTTCCATCGACTCCCCAGGGTTTCTGTAATATTGGGTCGGCCCATTGGTTGTCTTCTGGTCCAAAAAAATCTCCAAAAAGTTTCGCTGCGTTTGGACTCCGTTTGGTATTGATTTCCTGCGATGTAAAAAACATGCAAAAAACAGCAACTGACACTTGACACTATGTCAATAGGTTAGTACCAAAAAATGATATAAAATGATTATAAAGCATCCAAGAATGATAATATAACAGCATGGAACAATCGAAAATTATAGATACGTTGGAGATGTATCAACATCCCCAAGCTTAATTCCTGCTCGTCCTCGAGTAGGTAAATGATAAAAACATAATTTTTGATGTGGAATGTTGCCTAACATATCATCTCATATTCTTTTCTTTATAGCATGGACATTTGAAATTTTATATCGTTCAAAGCAATAGTCTAGTTTTGACATGATAACTTAAATACTCAAGCATATCAACAAGCAATCAAGTCTTTGAAAATATCAACGCTAAAGTAAGTTATTCCTAGCCCATCATCCTCAATCATTGATTCATTCATGAAACACACTCGCATATTAGCTACACCCAATGCTCAAGTACGATCATAGTATCCCCTAGTTGGTGCTCTAAAAGAGAAGATGGAGACTCAAATTCAAAAAAAAAATTGCATAAAGTAAAAGAAAGGCCCTTCACGAAGGGAAGTAGGGATTTGTATTGTCTTCCATTCTGATCCATACTACCTAGCTGTTGACAGTCTTCGTACTTTCACTACATTGCTTACTTGACTATGGCTTGTCTAGTGTTGTACATCTTTCGCTGCATATTAATAGGTTCATTTCATCTGCACGTCTTCAAAAAACCTCGTGTTTTGAAGACTTTCATAAAAATTGCCTATTCACCCCCCCCCCTCTAGTTGACAACTAGCACTTTCAATTGGTATCGAAGCAAGGTGCTCCCTTGTTCTGTGTAATTCGTTTTAACCACCTGGAGTTTTAGCTATGTCGACTGCAGGGATAATCAAGGTGTCCGTTGTGTGCCCTATTTTTGATGGTCATGATTATCCCAAATGGAAGGCCATGATGAGGAAGCGCCTCCTTGCGATGAACAGTGAGTTGTGGACCGTCACGGAGATTGGTCTTACCAATCTATGCAAGATGGCGCATGTTGACGACATTCGCAAGTACACTCAAATGAATATCATGGCGAAGGATATCATATGCTCCTGCCTGTCTAGAGACGAGTTCAGGAGCATCATGCATCTCTGCAATGCAAAACTTATATGGGACCGGATCTCTGATGTCCATGAAGGTCACCGAACTCGTCAGGACCCCTGGTTCCACGAATTCAAGGAGTCACTTAAAACGATGACTTTTGAACCTGAGTCATCTTCTCCGACCTACTGCTACATGGCACGAGATGCCAAGGTAAACTCACGCGATGCTTACTTTCAGACATTCTGTGAAGATTACTCTGAATGTGAATCCAAACCTAGCTACAAGACTCTTACTAAAATTGCAACTGAACAACAAACTGATATGGAACATATTCAAAAGTTGCTAGACAAAAGTGATGACCTGTTGGACGCGGAAATGAATCGAACTCAGTCCTTAATTGAAGACATTAAAAATCTTCATGTTAAGTACAAGGAAGTTGAAAGTCGTCATGAAACACTCTCAGCTACTCATGAGAAGCTTTCCTATGATTATGTTCAAAGGAAACAGGAACTTGAGAATCTGAGAGCGTCTCATGAAGATCTTCAAAAGGAGAACAATTCACTCGCACTCAACACATCAGTTCCGCTCAGGAATACTTTGTGCCACCATGTTTAAAATGTCTTAAGCGTGATAATGTTGTGTCTGTTGCTGAATGTTCTACTGCTGCTAGTGTTGCAATATCTTCAACTGCTGATGTGGTGACTAACCCCTCTTTTGAGGATACCACCACTATTGCTGATGAAAATGCTAGGTTGAAGACATTGCTTGAAACAGGCATGTACAAAAGCCTCAAAGGGCATCAGACACTATGTGATGTCCTCAAGAAGCAAATTCTAAACCGAAACCCTAGGAAAGAGGGTGTTGGGTTCGAGAGGAAAATGAATGTTGATGGTTCATACTGGAAACCTGAGCAGTACCCCAAAACTACATGGGTTGCTACAAAGGGCCATTCGGTGGACCCATCTACCTTATCTAGCTTCACTTGTACTAACCCCATTATCATTGGTGAATCCTTTGACGCAAATTATAAGTTGTTTAAGAATCATAATGGCGAAGTGTTTGCCAGGTTTATTGGTACTAACTGCAGGAATGGACCACCTTTAATGAAGATCTGGGTGCCCAAAAGTTCTCTTGATAAGCTTCCTGTGAATGTCATCATGACACCACCTGGGAAGAAGGCAAACCCCAGACCAAAGGCTTCATATGGTCCAAACTCTTCATACAGATAGAGGACCCCCCAGGGTCACCCTAATGCCAATGTTTTGCAGGGAAATCATACACAAACTTATGAATATGAGCGTGTTTGTTCAAACTGCTATGTTCATAAAACCAAGAACTTTTCTGCTTATTCTTATGAGTATTATTCACCTCCTGCAAGGCTATTTTCTAGGGCTCCAAAGACAAAATTCTCAGATGCTGCACTTAGACTCATTGCTTCTAGGCCACCCCTGAAGATTTGGGTGGTTAAGAAGAATTAACTGTCGTTTGCAGGGAAAGGTTTCTAGCCGGAAATCATTGACTTCTGAAGACAATGCTGGGGACCTAAAATATCTAGTGGGACGCAAGATAAAGTGCCAAAATGGTCTTACTATGTATTTTGTCCTAGGATTTCTTGACAAACATCCTATCTACCCTAACAAGGATCTGAACTTTGATAGTATGCTTGTTCGTCAAATGTTTATGCTTCACACTTCTCTTTGTGAAGCCTATCTCCCTAACTGCACTATAGGGTACGGCTCCGAAGGCTATTGAGTGGATTATGTACATTGGATGCACTAACCACATGACTGGTGATCAAAGTCTTCTATGGATTCAACCCTACGTCCGTTTGACAAAAGTCACATCACATTTGCTGACACTGGTAAAAGCAAGATATTGGGCCTAGGTATAGTTGCAATCTCAAAGAATCAGCACATGGATAAAGTGATACTTGTTGAATCCCTTGGTTTCAACTTAATGTCTGTCTCAATGCTTTGTGATCTGAACATGATTGTGATATTTGGAAAATATTGTTGCCTTGTGCTTATGGAAACTGGAAAATCTCTAGTCTTCGAAGGGTATCGAAGAGACGATCTGTATATGGTAGATTTCTCCGCAGGACCACAACTTGTCGTGTGTCTTCTAGCAAAAGCTCCAAAATGCTGGCTTTGGCATCGGAGGCTAGGGCATTCAGGCATGAGGAACTTGCACACTCTCGCGTAGAAGAAGCATGTCATTGGCATCGACGGCATCAAGTTCAAGAAGGATCATCTGTGTGGTGCCTGTGAAGCCGGAAAGATGACTAGGGCCAACCATCCCTCGAAGACAATCATGACAACAACACGTCCCTTCGAGCTGCTTCACATGGACTTATTTGGCCCTACTCACTACTCTACCCTTACTACTACTGCATACCTCTATGGCTTCGTCATTGTTGATGATTACTCAAGATATACATGGGTGCACATAATTCTCTACAAGACTGAAGTGTAGGATGTCTTTAGACGATTCGCCAATCGTGCCATGACCAACTATGACATCAAGATCAAGCACATCAGAAGTGACAATGACACGAAATTCAAGACCACAGGCCTCGACACTTATATTGATACATTGGGCATCACACATGAGTTCTCTGCTCCATACACACCTCAGCAGAATGGCATCATGGAGCGCAAGAACATAACCCTCATTGAGATGGCATGTACGATGCTTGATGAATACAAGACTCCAAGGAAATTCTAGCTTGAAGCCATTGATACTGCTTGCCACATCATCAACTGTGTTTATCTTCACAAGTTCCTAAAGAAGACATCCTATGAGCCCCTGACTGGTAAGAAGCCAAATGTCAGCTATTTCAGAGTCTTTGGTGCTAGCTGCTGAATCAAGGATCTACATCACACTTCAAAATTTACACCGAAAGCACGTGAAGGATTTATGCTTGGATACAGAAAGGATTCGCACTCCTACAGAGTCTTCAACCTCTTTCACTACAAAGTGATTGAAACTATGGATGTGTGGTTCGAAGAGACTAACAGCTCACAAAGAGAGCACCTACCAAATGTGCTAGATGAAGCTAGACCAAGTGAGTCTATCAAGCTTATGGTTACTGGAGAAATCATACCTACAGAGGAACAGGCTGAAGAGGAAATCATCATTTCTGCACCAAATCAACATGAAGACACTGCTCAGCCTGAAGCTAATGTTGAAGATGAAGACAATGATCAGCAAGGGCAAAATCTTCATCCAGTTCATCCTCGTGTTACAAATGAAGTCCAGATTGAGAAGATAATTGATAGCATCAATGCACCTGGTCCACTCACTCGTTCAAGAGAAACTCAGTACACAAATTTCTGTGGGCACTTTGCATTTGTCTGTATATCTAAACCCAAGAAAGATAAGGAAGCCTTCATGGAAGCTGAATAGATTCAAGCTATGCAAGAAGAGCTTCAACAGTTTGAGCTGAATAATGTATGGGAGTTAGTGATACGTCTCCAACGAATCTACTTTTCCAAACTCTTTTGCCCTTGTTTTGGACTCTAATTTGCATGATTTAAATGGAACTAACCAGGACTGACGCTGTTTTCAGCAGAATTTCCATGGTATTATTTTTGTGCAGAATAAAAAGTTGTCGGAATGACCTGAAAATCAACGGAGATAACTTTTGGAGTTAATAAAAAATATTGGCAAAAGAATCAGTAGTATGGGTCCCACACCCAAGCCACAAAGGGTGGGGGGCGCCCACCCACCTGGTGAAGGAAATATGCCCTAGAGGCAATAATAAAGTTGTTATTTATATTTCCTTATATCATGATAAATGTTTATTATTCATGCTAGAATTGTATTAACTAGAAACTTAGTACATGTGTGAATACATGGACAAACAGAATGTCCCTAGTATGCCTCTACTTGACTAGCTCGTTAATCAAAGATGGTTAAGTTTCCTAACCATATACATGTGTTGTCATTTGATGAACGGGATCACATCATTAGAGAATGATGTGATGGACCAGACCCATCTGTTAGCTTAGCATAATGATCGTTTAGTTTTATTTCTATTGCTTTCTTCATGACTTATACATGTTCCTCTGACTACGAGATTATGCAACTCCCGAATACCGGAGGAACGCCTTGTGTGCTATCAAATGTCACAACGTAACTGGGTGATTATAAAGATGCTCTACAGGTGTCTCCGATGGTGTTTGTTGAGTTGGCATAGATCGAGATTAGGATTTGTCACTCCATGTATTGGAGAGATATCTCTGGGCCCTCTCAGTAATGCACATCACTATAAGCCTTGCAAGCAATGTGATTAATGAGTTAGTTACGAGATGATGCATTACGGAACGAGTAAAGAGACTTGCCGGTAACAGGATTGAACTAGATATGAGGATACCGACGATCGAATCTCGGGGAAGTAACATACCGATGACAAAGGGAACAACGTATGCTGTTATGCGGTTTGACCGATAAAGATCTTCTTAGAATATGTAGAAGCCAATATGAGCATCCAGGTTCCGCTATTGGTTATTGACCAGATATGTGTCTCAGTTATGTCTGCATAGTTCTCGAACCCATAGGGTCCGCACGCTTAATGTTCGATGACGATTTATATTATGAATTATGTGATTTGATGACCGAAGTTTGTTCGGAGTCCCGGATGAGATCACGAACATGACGAGGAGTCTCGAAATGGTTGAGAGGTAAAGATTCATATATAGGACGATGGTATTTGGACACCGGAAGTGTTCCGGGTGATACCGGGTCACCAGAAGTGGTTCCGGGCAACCCCCGGCAAAGATATGGGCTTAATGGGCCAACTAAGGGAACACAACATCCCACAAGGGGCTGGTGCACCCCCTATAGGGCCAGCCACGTGGGTAGAAAGGGAAAGGAGAGGAGGAAAAGGAAAGTATGAAGTAGGACTCCTACTTCCTTTCCCTCCCCCCTCCTTCCTTTCCCCCTTGTCCAAATATGGTAAGGGGGGCGAATTGGACTAGGGGCCCAACAGTACAAAAAAATACACTTCCGTGATGATACGTGTTTGTCATAGTAGGTCACGTTTTCTGTCCTGCATGTACATCCATGACAAATTTATGACAGAATGAAGATAGTCATACATGTGCTGTCGTAGAAGTGTTCCGTGACATTACCAAAATTATCATCACGGAAGTGTTCACTTCCATGACGATAAATCGTGCGTCATAGAAGTGAACACTTCCGTGATGATAATTTTGGTAATGTCACGGAACTAAATCGTGCGTCATAGAAGTGCTTTCGTCAAGGGTGACCGACACGTGGCATCCACCGTAACGGGAGACCGTTAAACTATCGGGTCCGGTTTTGGATCCGATAACCCGTTAACAGCCCGGACCAATGGGAATTTTCCACGTGTAAAATTCTCATTGGCCGGAGGAAACACATGTCGGCTCAATGTTCGGACAGATGTCATCAACTCATTGGACAAGAGGCGCCTATGATACGTCGACACATGGCATGGCCCAACAGAGGCCCATTACGGTGAAAAGGCCGGCCTATTTGACTTGGTCAAAAGGTAACGGGCCGGCCCACGGAAAGCCTGTTAACGGCCTGTTCGTATATAGCCCATTTATGTCCTGTTACGGCCTATCAGAATTATGCCCAGTAGCTTCATCTGGGCCGTCAAATATGATTCCAGCCCGTTGTAACTTCCGGCCCATGTATGGCACATGATGTCTTTCGGCCCATATGAGGCCCTTTGTAACTCTCGGCCCATTAAAGGCCCGAGATGAAACTGGCCCATAATGAATAGTGTATCACTTTATACCCATTATCGGCCCATTATTCCGTCGGCCGTTTCCAGCCCGTGTTAACTTTCGGCCTTCTAAGAGCCCATTTATTATTGGGCTCATTTCTAGAATTCGGTTAGATACGGTCTGTTACTGGCCTGTTCCGTTTATGGGCCAAATACATCCCGTGGTTACATTCGGCCCGTTTGTGGCCCGTTAACCCGTTGGGTTGTTTTCATAGCGTTATCTTGAAGATGCACGTTGTGTCTATAGTGAACCTGAGCTTTCAAATCACTACATGCAAGTTTTGATGAAGCCTTTGAAGCCAGGGCAGGCCCCTCGAACCAATTTCCTTGTCAAGGAATTACTGTATGTGCCTCGGACTGTCTATCGCATTCTGACAAAGACAATGAGTCCTATCAAAGGCCATGACTCAAATGATGAAGAAGTCATTGGTATCATGAAGAATCTGCTTTTCAATATCATTCATGGCGTTCCCGTCAACTTTCATGATTTCTTCATGAGGACTCTGGCCAATATTGCAATGTCACCATTTGAGCTTAAGCCTTATGCGCCATGGATTATGAGATTCGTCAGGACAAGGTCTTCACTCAATTACAAGGCTGACACTCTGAACCATTGCAGCTACTTGCCTCCAACTGAAGTCCTCAAAAGGACATTTTCCTCAGCTGATGACAAAGGCAAGGTCGCTGTTGTGATAGATGAAGACATTCGTCCATTGGATGGTCAATTCCGCAAGGCTGCATCCTACTCCACCAATGATGACTCTGCCACACATGACTCTGCTGCCAACAATGCCAAGCAAAATCCTCAAGCCACAGCACCCAGGGTGATGACTGATCGTGAGTTACTCCTCAGTCTTTATCAGAAGGTTGATCGCAATCATAAATGGGTCAAGCGTTAGTTTGGGTCAATTCTTCACAACATGACTTCAACACACAATGCAGTGAAGAAAAACCACTACTACCTCCATGAAACCCTCAACCGCACCTGGGCTATTCTATGTCAAGTCTACAACGCTGAAGATCTGAAGAAAATGGGTCTTAAAGAAGATTTTGACTGGGCTGCACCTCCTCCGAAGAAATACAAGAAGTCCAATGTTCCTTCTTTGGTGGCCAGCTCCTATTCTTCATCGTGTGACACTGATGAACATGAAGACTTGGACGACACTGCGGCAGGCCCTACTTCAACAACCGACACCGACAACGCTGGCGCTCCTCCATCAACTTGATTATCTTCAGGGGCGTTAGTCCTCAGTTTTGATCCTTTTGGTCATTCGATGACAAAGGGGGAGAAATTTGAGTTAGTCTTCAAGCGGGTCTATTATAGCGCTCATATACAATGTTTTTTTGCTAAGTTACAACTCTCGTTCTTCCGAAACTTTTATTGGATCGAGTTGTAAACTTAAACCCGATGGTGGTCTGATACTTCTGCTACGTTATTCTGCATGCTTATTCCTCGTTAATATTACTGCACGCATGCTGAATTACATCAGTCACCATATTTCATCATGCATTTCAAATTCTTCATAGTATATATCAAATGCATGTATGAATTACAAGATATAGGGGGAGATCTCCATGATTCAACTCTTCAAGTGTGCATTGCTTTAAAAGCAAATTCCTCACTATGCACATCTTCAGGTGGAGTTCTTCTATATCTTGCAATCAAATTCCTCAATATCAGTATTTACACTTCATATGTTTATCCCCGTTGAAAACTTAACCTATATTGTCATCAATCACCAAAAAGAGGGAGATTGTAAGTGCATCTAGTGCCCCTTAGTGATTTTGGTGTATTAAAGACTTATAGGTTAAGGATCTAATGTGTTTATGAGTGTACACAGGTCTATAAGTCTATGAGGAGTTTGATATTTACAGAGAAAGTCGATCCCTAAAAATGAAGTTCTTCGACTGAAGACTTCGATATTCTGAAGACTTTGAAAGTGAAGAAATTGGTGTAACCTTGAAGACTTGGTATTCATTCGAGGAACATGAAGCGTGAAGACTTTTGTTTTCATAGTTTCATTTTCTCTTTCTTGAGTCATAGGAAACACCGTACTGTTAAAGGGGGTCGAGGAAATACTAAGGAAAATTTTCCAAGTGATGCTCAACTCAAAATCCTACACCTACCATTCCCTTCGAGTGAAGCCATTGGAAATCTCATACAGTTCAGTCAATTTCTTCAGTGACAGAGACGTAGTCTTCTGTTCACTGAGCAATTTGTTCTGACTGAGGAGTTAGGAATTTGTCAGTGCGGATTGCCTACACAGTGAGGAACATGATAGCCCTGAGGAATTAGTACCTCAAATTTCCGACCGCTGTTGTGCTACGCGCCAGCTGTTCCAAAATATCTTATCCTTTCAACGGTCATATCATTGAAGGGCATTTATGTCTTATCATGTCGGTCTGCTCCCTAGGCTATAAATAGCCGCCCCCTACAACCACTAGCTGGTTGGCTGCTCTGAGAGAAACTGACACTTGTCATTTGAGAGCATCCCATCCTCCGAGGACTTTGAGCGAAAATCATCAAGTGAGGAAAAACCCAAACCCAAACACCTACAAACCCAAAGTGATTGAGCATCACTGAAGAGATTGATCCTGCGTGGATCCGATGCTTGTTACCTTTGAAGACTGTGCTTCTTCCAGACGGTTAGGCGTCATGGTCTAGAGCATCCAAGAGGAATTGTGGATCGCCGGGTGACCGAGTTTGTGAAGGTTCAGAAGTCACCTGAAGACTTACCACGAGTGATTGGACGAGGTCTGTGTGACCTTAGTTCAAGGAGAATACGGTGAGGACTTGGTGTCCCAAGCTACGTGCTCAGGACTGGGTGTCCGGGACTGTGTGTCCTCAGGTTTAAATACCTAGCCGCTCCAACGAGATGTACAACTGAGGCAGTAGTTGGAACTGGTCTACCAAATCATTGTCTTCACCAAGCCAACTGGTTCTATTTCCTCAACACTTTCATTTCCTCATTACTGTGTTATGTGTTTGTTCATATCTGTGTTTGAAGACTTTGACTGAAGACTTTCTCAATTTCCTCAGTTCAATTTCTTCAGTCTCTTTGTCTTCATCCTGTACCATCCTGTGTTTACGCTTTCTGTACTCTGTGTTTGTTTTCATTTCATCATGATGACTATGTGTGTCTTCTGTTATGTTTACTTCTGAGTACTTATTCCGCTGCAAGTAGTTCTTCGCTAAGGAATTTCCTCACTAGCAAATTCCTTAGTGAAGAATTCATAAAAATCGCCTATTCACCCCCCTTTAGTCGATATAACGCACTTTCAATTGGTATCAGAGCAAGGTAATCCCTTGTTCTGTGTGATTTTGGTTTAACCGCCTGGAGTTTTAGTTATGTCGACCGCAGGTATGAAGAAAGTGACATGCCCTATCTTTGAAGGTCACGGGTATCCCAAATGGAAGGCCATGATGAAGAAGCGCCTCATGGCGATGAACAGCAAGCTGTGGACCGTCACTGAGATTGGTCTGACCGATCTGTGCAAGATGGCGGAAGCTGATGACATTCGCAAGTACGCCCTTCTCAACCTCACGGCGAAGGACGTCATCTGCTCCTGTCTGTCTTGAAATCAGTTCAGGAATGTCATGCATCTTGACCATGCGAAGCTTATCTGGGACCGTCTCTCTGATGTCTATGAAGGCCATCGAACCTGTCACGATCCTTGGTTTGAGGACTTCAAGGAATCTCTCAAGTCAATGATATTTGAACCAGAATCATCATCCTCCTCACCATGTCTTACAGCAGATGGTGAACAGGTAATTGAATGCTATCTGTCTGAATCCAGCGATGATGAATCTGGTGATGAATTTGGACCCAGTTATGTCAAACTTGCTTCCCATGCTGCTAAACAACAAAGGGCTTTGGAAAAGGCTCACAACATGCTTAGTAAAAGCGATGATATGTTGGGTGAAGAAATGGATCAGTCAAAAGCTTTGGCTGAAAGTCTTCAGAGACTTCATTCTAAGTATGACTCCCTTCAAGATCAGCATAACTCTCTCTTGTCTGATCATGAGAAGCTAAGAGTGAGTTATGAAGATCTTCAGAAGGAGCGCGATTCATTACTTGCTCAACAAATCAGCGCTGCTCAGGAAGAACTTATTCCTCCATGTTTGAAATACATTGAACGAGAATCTGCTAATTCTTCACCTGAATGTTCAAATGCTTCTAATGATACAAATTCTTCACCTGCCTCTGCTATCACTAATTCCTCATCTGAGGACATTGCTAGTATCACTAACGATGCAGGGCTGAAGGAATTGTACATGACAGGCATGTACAAAAGCCTCAAAGGGCATCAGACTCTTTGTGATGTGCTTAAAAAGCAGATCATCAACAGGAACCCTAGGAAAGAGGGTATTGCCTTTGAGAGGAAACTCAATGCTGATGGTACATATTGAAAGCATGAGCAGTACCCCAAAACCTCATGGGTTGCTGCAAAGGGACCTCATGTTGATCCATCTAATTTATCTGGCTATACATGTGAATCTTCTCATTCTTCTGATGAGTCATTTGACTCCAACTATAAACTGTTCAAAAATCAGAATGGTGAAGTATTTGCTAGATATGTTGGCACTAACTGCAGGAATGGTTCTCCTATGAAGAAGATCTGGGTTCCCAAAAGGTGTCCTGAAAGTCTTCAGGTGAATGTCCTCATGACACCACCTGTGAAGAATAGGAACCCCAGATCAAATTCCTCATACGGATCAAATTCCTCATATGGATCAAAGTCCTCATATGAACATCATCGTGCTAACAACTTTGTCTCGCAGGGAAAAGCCAAGGGCTATGAATATGAGCATTATTCTTCTAATCATTTTGTTCATAAGTCCTCGAAGAATTTCTCTGCTTATTCATATGCTTACCATAACCCCTCTTATGTGAAACAAAATGGTTTGGCCTCTATGCCACCATTCTCATATGGAGCTCGCAGAGTGATGAACTCTTTGCCAACCCTTCAGATGTGGGTTGTGAAGAAAAAGAACTAATCTCTTATGCAGGGTCAGGTCTCCAAACGCATTGTAACGTCTGAAGAATTTGCTGGGGACCTGACAAATTGCCTGAAAGGACGCAGGCTAATCATGATGAAATGAACCTTCATTTCTCACGTCGTCACACTGCTTTATCTGTCTTATTGCTTGATGAAATTGATCTGATGAATTTGATATCATATTCTTCACTGATGAAGTATATGAGTTCGTAAGCTTGAACAATTTTCACAAAGAGAGATCGGTGCATTCGGTACCTTCTACGGAAGAGTTGCGGCGGATATGTTGAATTCTCCGCGAAGTAGTCTTGCATCAACATCTCGTTCCCGAGATGGCGATTTCGAGGAATGCAAAGACGACCGACGGTCGATCCTCGCCACCTCTTTCGGTTCTCATCTCCGTGCTCCTTCACGGCGAGGGCCATCACCAACGTCTGTTGCCGATAGTTGACAACCAGCGTCTCAACATCCGAGTCATCCGAATCGGACAAATCATCGAGCAAAATCTTCTCGCATGGGCTCAATTCCATCTAAATTCACAAAAGACACTCCGCGTTAACCAACTATGCATACCGCTCGGCACAATCACAAATAAAAACTCACCGGCTGCTCGGGGGCGGTGGCTCTCCGGCGGCTCGGGGGTGGTCTATCCCGGGCGGCGACGGCGACTAGGGGCGGCTCGGATCGATGGATCCGGGTGAGCTGGTGCAGCGGATCATGGAAGAGGGTAGGGGCGCCCCTGCGGCGCGATTCCGCCCGGAGATTTGGCCGGAATCGCCGGCAGCGGATGGGCGGAACACTGGCGGGCGGCGGCGGAAGGAGGTGGGGAAAGGTCGCGGGCAGAAATGTCTCTCCCGCCAATCGCTTTCCTGGGATACGGAGCACCATAGGGGCGAGGCGGAAAACTGCGTATTTCCAGGTTGGGGATGAGATTTTGCCGCGCCCCTAGAAAATATTTACGGGTCGGACGCGTTTGCTGGGTCTGGTCGGGCAGCATTTTCCGCGCCGACCCGTATTTTGGCGGTTATTTTGCTGGTCGCGGCTTTATATGGGGTCTGCTAGAGATGTTATAAGGCTACTCACAATGGGGAGTGTCATATACCTGTATCATGCATATGATACTAGTGTATGATACTATCTGCATAGTGCATAGTACATGGACAATCACCACAAAGCCAAGTTCAGACTTTTCAGTCCTGATGCTTGCATTATTCTTGGATTTATTACAGGATTTTCAGTGATGCGTTTTCAGTGGAATAGACGTTCCCTTCGACGACGAGGCGTCTATAGTGACTTCGTAAAATCTGAAAATGGTATTGCTGGCTTAGTCTCTCAAAGGTGCTCATAGGGGTAGGGTGTGTGTGCGCGCACGTTCATAGGGATGAGTGTATGCGCGTATGTATGACTACTTGCGTCTGTACTATGTAAATAAACGCATATTATCAATTTTCCTACGGGATGTGATCTGATGCACACAAAAGATTTTTCTACCCCCTTCATCAACACATCAAACAAGAGAAACACACAAGAATTGCATAGAGGTTGTTAGGAAGATGAAGAAAGCTACGAAACTCCCAATAGCGGTGTCTCACTTGAAGACACCACAAAGGGTCATCCATTCAGGGCTGAAGAAAGGAATCCCACATGTAAAAGAAAATCTCAAGGAACAAGGCACCAGCGTGGATCACTGCCAAGAAAATTTAAGCACATATTATGATATTTATCCTATGAAAATGTTATGCATCCATCAAATAATCAAGTAAAATAAATTCATTACACAAATAACAATACCGGATTCTCTTGTCGGTGTTTGTCTGTTTAGGCAAGTGAAGGACGGTGGTTTGTTCCGTGATCTGCCTAAGGTCTGGGCCATAGGGCAGTTTAGATAGAAAAGTCATCTTTGTGTGAATTTGGGGTGAACCTCACGCACGCACGCACGCACGCATGATGCATTCACGATGGATGCAATTAACATGCACAAGCCTGTTTGATATGATGGACCGGTCAGAATAAGCTAATGCATATTGGTTCCTTCACTCACGATAAAAGTTGAGACATGAGCTACTAATCTCATCGTAATTGGCGTGATAAATCGAAGTCAAATTAAACAAAATTCTCGTGTGTACGCATGATCGTCAGCGTGCCGCAAGCGGACGTTTCCGCCTTTTTTTTTCTGAGCATCAGTACAGACACAAGCACTCATATACACGCGCATACACTCACCCCTATGAACGCACACACGCATACCCTATCCCTATGAGCACCTTCGAAAGACTGAGCCGGCATATCATCTTGAGATTTACGAAGTCACCGTAGGCGCCTCGTCATCGACGGGAACGTCTTCTCCCACTGAAAGCGCATCGCCGGAAATCCTGAAATAAATCAAGAAATAATGCGAGCATCATGATTTGAACTCTGATGGGTTGGGGATACCACTGTCCACCTAACCAACTCAACCACAGGTTGATTCGCGCGGACGTTTCCGTCGGTTGTGTCGCTCGTCTCGGCTCACTAGGACGGACGGGGTCGAGCGAGGAGAAACGAATCAGGCCAAAAACGCAGCCCAGATCTAAAGAAAACCTACCGACCGACCTGTATGAAATCGCAACGATAAACGAAATCTTTGAAACAAATTGCACAGCTCCACGTCACCGGTACGACCGAGGTTGGCAAAAAAAGCGCCCAACAAAAAAAAAGCAATAATTTGCTCTGTGATGACAAGTTTATTAAATCTTTCGCATCAATCAGTACATTTTGCAGCAACACTCGCATGTGTAGCGTTTGTCACAGAATTGGATGTAACTTAAGTCGGGATTGTAGATACTGCCAATTGCAAGGCAAAGCTCTCTGCACCTCTCGGTCGTAGTGTTACCGCCAAGCATGTACCTACACATATGTCTAAGCTCACCTTCTTCAACACCTGCGCATGTAGATCGACACATGCATGAATTACTTTGGCATGCATCCCTGGTACCAAAGTGTTGATCCATTTTAACGACCAACACCGAGATAAAAAGAAAGGTAGACTGAAAACTGACGCAGTATTACCTATATTGTCAGCGCCCCTGACGGGTGCGACCCACAAGGCAGCGACACTACACAGCCACAAGCTGCTCCTCGCACGGCCCGGGCCCGGAAGCCCAGCTGCAGGACCGGCGGCCCAGAATGGTCCAAGTGAAGCCTACCCCAGCGATACTAAAGGAGGCAGCGACGCAAGGCTCGGCATCCAGTGGATCACGGCAACGGCGGCTTGACTCTTTTCCCCTTTCCCTTCTTGCCTCGCGACGAACCCTAGTTCCCGAATTCTTGTATCGTACCTGTAATCGCCACCCAAAACTTGTATCCGCGAGTGATTGCTGCTAGTAATCGAGAGAGTATCTACCAGTATCCTAACATCTGGTATCAGAGACCAGCAATTCCCACCACCGCGCCACCCTGGCGCAGATCATCGAGACCAGAGGCCTTCGTCAAGCTCGTACGCACTTGGTAGCCATGGATCCGGCGATCGAAGCCTTCCTCAACCGCCTCGACAACACCCTCAAGGCCCAGAACAAGGCCATCGCGGAGATCCAAGTCTCCACCGCCAAGATCGACGATCTGGTTCACTGGCGCCCAGATCTGGAGAAGCGGGTGGCCGATCTCGGCGACGCAGTGGCGGCGCTCCAGATGGCGCAGCCGCCCGCAGGCAAGGCGGGTGAGGAGCCTCAAGGGGTGAGCCAGAAGCAGGGCCCTTCTGCGACGACCGGCGTCCTTCCGGGGGCCGGTGGCGGCGCGGGCACCGAGCTTCAAGGGCCCAGCGGCCACGGCGTGTTCAACTTGCCACGGGGGAACGTGGCGGCGTCCTTCCAGACGCCGCCGCCACCCCCGGCAACAGGTCCGTCGTCCTCTCTGACCACGTCTCCGTCCTCCTTGTCGCCGTTTGCACATGCGAGTCAGCTGCTAGCAGGTTTAGGGCAGTCCCACCCGTCCATCGCCTTCCCAAAGTTCACGCGCGACAACCCAAGCTTGTGGAAGACGATGTGCGAACAGTACTTTCAGATGTTCGGCATTCTGTCGTCGTTTTGGGTTCCCATGGCGGCCCTGAACTTCTCTGGCTCAGCGGCTGTATGGCTGCAGTCAGTTCAGAAACGTTTAGCGGAGTTCGATTGGGAACAATTTACTGCCCTACTGAGTACACGTTTTGGTCGCGATAGGCATCAAACGTTGATCAGGCAGTTTTATTCTGTTCGACAAACAGCTTCAGTGGCGCATTACATTGAGCAATTTGAGTTGATTATCAACCATTTGGCTTCCTACTCTGACACAATTCATCCGTTTTATTTTCTGACTCGTTTTGTTGAGGGACTACGGAGGGACATCCGACCGGTGGTGCTAGTTCAGCGGCCGCCGGACTTGGATACGACATGCGCTCTGGTGCTGCTCCAAGAGGAGGTGATGGAAGGATCGTTTGGCTCGCTACCTCGACCGCCCGAGCAGGCGCCAAGACAGGGCACTCCCCTGCCCCTGCCCCCTCCACCGGTGCGAGCGGTACCACCAGCTCCAGCGGGAGATCGCCGCGGCACGGACGCCGCCCGCGCCGATCAGTCCAAGCTCAAGACTCTACGGGACTACCGACGCGCCGGCGGGCTGTGTTTTAAGTGCGGCGAACGGTGGGGGCGCGACCATGTGTGCCCCACTACGGTGCAGCTACATGTTGTTGAGGAACTCCTTATATGTTCGGCCTCGACAACGGCATCGACACACAGATCACAGAGGAGGGCACCAGCGAGGTGGCCATGGCGATTTCCCTATCAGCAGTGACAGGAGGGGTCTCGGCTAAGGCGTTTCAGCTTCGCGCATGGTTGCAGGGAAGAGAGGTGCTCATGCTCGTGGACTCGGGCAGCTCAAATTCTTTCGTCAATGAACAACTGGCAGCGCAACTGAAGGGCGTGCACCCTCTCCCCAAGCCAGGCCGCGTCCGTGTGGCAGATGGTGGCGAGCTGCTGTGTACGCAAGTGGCCACCACGTGTGCCTGGTACGCCTAGGGCCATGAGTTCTACACGGATCTGAAAGTGCTTGCCCTGGGCACATATGACGTCATCCTAGGCATGGACTGGCTCGAGGAGCATAGCCCAATGACGGTCGATTGGCGCGCCCGCTTTCTGGAAATACCTACTCCAGCGGGGCCGCTATGACTCATGGGCCACGACGCTGCTTCGACAAGTTGCCAGGAGATCAACAGCATTCAGCTTCAGAGCCTATGCAACAAGGGCGCGATCACGCATGTCGTTCACCTGTGTGTGGTCGCACCGCAAGCAGAAGAACTCGAACCAACTCCATCTTGCATCCAGAGTGTGGTCGACCAGTTTCCGGATGTGTTCGAAGAGCCGGTGGGTTTACCTCCTAGACGAGCGTGCGACCACCACATCCCACTCATTCCGGGGGCACAACCAGTGAACGTCAGATAGTACAGGTATAAACCAGCACAGAAAACAGAGATCGAAGCGCAAGTCGAAGCTCTTCTCAAATCAGGGGTCATACAGCGCAGCAACAGTCCATTCTCGTCTCCTGTCATCCTGGTTAAGAAGAAGGACGGCACTTGGCGGCTCTGCATTGACTACAGGCAACTGAATGCCATCACAGTCCCTAGTAAGTACCTAGTTCCAGTCATTGAAGAGTTGCTCGACGAGCTGCATGGAGCAGCTTGGTTCTCCAAGCTGGACGTCCGCGCAGGCTATCATCAAATACGCCTCGCGCCAGGAGAGGAGCACAAGACAGCTTTCTCAACGCACCAGGGCCACTTCGAGTTTCGCGTGGTTTCGTTCGGACTCACCGGTGCACCACCCACATTCCTGGGGGCAATCCACGGCACACTCAAGCCAGTGGTCAGGGTCTGCGTGATATACTTCTTTGACGACATCCCGATCTTCAGCGCTACGCTGGAAGAGCACGTGACACATGTTAAACAGGTGCTGGAACTCCTGCGCAAAGATCAGTGGAAAGTGAAGCGTAGCAAGTGTGCCTTTGGACAGAGCAAAATATCATACCTGGGGCATGTCATCAGCGCGCAAGGGGTGGCGACAGATCCGACCAAGATTGCAGCAGTAGCTAACTGGACCGCTCCCCAAGACGTCAAAGGTGTCCGTAGCTTTTTGGGACTGGCGGGCTACTATCGCCGATTCGTCTGTAACTTCGGGATCATTGCCAAACCTCTGTTCCACCTACTAAAGAAAGGCGTTCCCTTCATGTGGACATCAACAACAGAAACAACATTCCAGGTTCTGAAACAGCACTTGACAACAGCACCTGTCCTTGCTCTGCCCAATTTTAACCAGCCATTCACAGTGGAAACGGACGCAAGTGATAAGCGAATGAAGCAATTCTGCAACAGAAAGGGCATCCCATTGCGTTCATGAGCAAGGCACTCGGTCCAAGATACCAGGGATTGTCGACGTATGAAAAGGAATACCTAGCCATCATAGTGGTTGTGGACCAGTGGCGCCCGTACTTGCAGCATGCGGAGTTCGACATTTACACGGATAAAAAGAGCTTGACACACCTGGAAGAGCAACGACTCACCACTCTGTGGCAGCAGAAAGCATTTGCAAAACTCCTGGGGCTGAGGTACAGAATCAGGTACAAGAAAGGAACAGAGAATAATGGGGCAGATGCCTTGTCTCGGGCTAATCCAACGATGACACTGTCAACGGTCTCCTCCTGCCAACCCAGGTGGCTGGAAGATGTTGTGAGCAGCTACAACAACAATCCACACGCCCAGAAGCTGTTGGAGCAGTTGGCAGTACGGGAGGATCCCAAGGGCAGGTTCCAGTTGCAGCAGGGTATTTTGCGTTTCAGAGGACGGATATGGCTAGGAGGAGGGACTCAAATTCAACAACAGATCATGCGAGCCTTCCACGACAGCCCGGTGGGCGGACACTCGGGTTTTCCCGTCACATATCGACGCGTTTGCCGCCTCTATGCGTGGCCCAAGATGAAGGAACAGATCAAGAACTATGTGCAATGTTGCCCAGTATGCCAGCAAGCAAAGCCGGATCGAGCGGCATCCCCGGGATTGCTAGCCCCCCTTCTAGTTCCAACGCATCCCTGGGAGATGATCTCCATGGACTTCGTGGACGGGCTACCACAATCGAGCAGGTTCAATTGCATACTCGTAATCGTCGACAAGCGCACCAAGTTCAGTTACTTTTTGCCACTAGCACACCCGTATACAACATCATTCGTGGCGCAACTATACATGCAGCAGGTGTACAAGATTCACGGTCTCCCCGGGGCTATCGTGTCGGACCGCGACCCAGTTTACACAAGCCATTTCTGGCAGGAGTTGTTCAAGTCAGCAGGCACACAACTGCGCCTCAGCACGGCCAATCACCTGGAAACAGACGGACAGACGAAACGAGTCAACCAATGTGTCGAGATGTTCTTGAGATGCTTCACTCAAGCGTGTCCACGATGCTGGAGCTTCTCGATTCCCTTAGCCCAGTTCTGGTACAACAATGCTCACCATTCGGCAATCGGGATGACACCCTTCAAGGCAATGTTTGGCTATGAACCTAGGCACTGGGGCATCTCGGCCGCAAACACCACAGCGGTCCCGGCGCTGAACTCATGGATTGAGGAAAGGGACACAGTTCAAGAACTGCTGCAACAACATCTGAATAGAGCTCGCCAACTCATGAAAAACCAAGCGGACAAGAAAAGATCGTTCAGGTCGTTCGAACTGGGGGACCAGGTTTATCTGAAACTCCAGCCATATATCCAGACTTCGGTGGCACCAAGGGCAAACCACAAGCTGTCTTACAAGTTCTATGGACCATTCCCAATCGTGAGCAAGATCAATGAGGTGGCCTACAAGTTGCAACTTCCTACCAGTGCAACAATACATCCGGTTTTCCATGTCTCACTGCTCCGGCGCGCCCTAAACCCGGGTATGACGGCAGAACCTTGTCTTCCTCAATGCTTTGATGAACTTGCGGTTCCTGTAGCCATACTAGAGACAAGGTGATGAGGACATGACTACCTTGGATATGACCAAAAATATTGCATACATGCATATTTCTCAGGTGATTTCTAGTGCAAACTATTCAATAATATATTTATATTATCCAGAACAAAAATACTTCACACACTTTTGTGTTTTGTCTAGTTGCAGGTGTATGGGACATTTGTACAATCTACATATGAAGATAAGGGAGAAAAAGATGTTTACTTGTTGTTCAAAAAGTTCTCTCACGTCACTTTTGGCCCAAGAGAAGATAGAGTCCAAGTCTCTCACGTTCTGGATTCAGATTTGGACTGCACAGACATACCTGACTCAAAACGCCAAGAACTTCTTCATACGGACTCCGAATTGGGTGATTTTTTTGTTGGAAACTAGATTTCGTGCTCTTTCCAACAAAATTGGATTCACCTTCAAATTCGTCCGGAGCGTTGAGATATCACCGAAACAATCTGACGCAGCAGTAGAATCCGAGTCAAACAACGAGTCCAAAGGTGTTGCATCACCTCCACTTGGGCCCATGAGCCTTGTACGATCTAGGGTTAGTTTAGGCTGCCTTGGGACGTCCTTCCACCTCCTTAGTCGCCACCCCTTGCTCCTATATAAGTAGATCCATCTAGTAGCTTTTTGCTTGGGATTTGTTTAGTTAAAAGTTAGCCATTGCAACTTCGTGTACTTTGTTTGTGTCCAACGACCAGACCAAGACCGCTTACGGATCCCACCTTTATCAATACTAGGGGCTGGGGCCCGCCAATGGCGGGCCTCCTGAGAGTGTTCTTGTGGCGCACTTGCCTTGTTGAAGCGCCTCATTGTGTCCCATACAGCCATTTTCAGACACACACACACACACACATTTCTCTAGTAACATTGAACTAACGGTTGTTAGCCTCACGTTTTCAAATGTCTAACAATGCGATAAAACCAACATATATAAAGCAAGGCATATCTAACCTTACAAGAACCTCGATCAGGACAATAATATAAAAAGAAGCTATAATTGTAGCTATCCATCACATATTGTTTGCTTTAGAAGAACTGATAAAAAAACTGCAAACTTATATCCTTTCAAAGGGAATCGCAGAAAAAAATTAAGAGCCTGCAAGGTGCTCTTTGTTCATCCTACCAAGAACAGCAACATCAAGTTAATATAACATCCTTTTCTTTGAGAAGCAAACAAGAAATACCTACAATTTGTTCCACTGAAATGTTATAATCCACTCCACTGGCATGTGACATAAAAATTTCTGAGAAAATTGCAGGCTAGTTTCAGCGTGCCAATTTGCAGTATGTACTACAGCTGCCTGCTACTATCAGAGTATCATGCATCCATCCACCCCAAAAAAGGAGTAAACGCGGGAACTGACATTGAATGTGGATGAAGTGATCACCTTGAAGATGCGTGGCTTGAGGTGCTTGGAGCAGATCCATCACGCGCGTGCCCCTCTACTCCTACGGCTTCATCAAGATGAAGAGGCTAGAGAGAAGGAGCGACAGAGGTCGTCCCCCTCTCCCTCCGCTGGCGGACCCAAACCATCAGCTAGAACGCGGCTAGGGCGCGGGGAGGCCATGCCATCACGGATCAACAGCGAGAACACGTGTCCTCACAAGTTGTAAGCGCCCCTGACCACCACGTCGGCATGGTTGAGAAGAGATGGATCTGGGCGGTGGTTTCCGGTGACGAGCAAAATAGAAGTTCGGTGTACCCATAGTAGTTGTGTCGGCAGCGGCCATCACAATGAAATATAATCAATGCGTGTCGTCCTGAGTACCTGAAAGGTTTCACCTGGATTTTCCTGGACCAATGTAGCAAAAACATGCACAATTTCTCAAACAAGGTTAGATGAAGTATGTGAATTAGATGCAGTATTGATATAACAAAAAATAGCATTGTCATCAAGGGATCCACTTACAATCGAAAGAAGAAGCAACAGCACGATTTTGCTTGTCTCCGTCGGATCTGGACCAGATACCTACACCATAAAAATACTCAGAAAATGATGGCATAAGAAGATTACCCAGCAATAGAAAAGCAAACTAAATGTAGACGACTGTATCCTTATTGTTAAGATTCATTTAACAGGAATTTCTCGACCATCATTTAAATGAATTGCAAGAATTTTTTCCTGATATTTAATGTAGAAAGCTAACATTAAATTATATGTTGTGCCATGAACTTATTAAAATTTCCTTGATGTACCTATATCATGGGATCCATGAGATTCATGGCCTAGTGATCACTAACCATGCCAGTCATCTGCTCCTGGGAGGTAACCCACCCATTGCCATTCTGTAACCTCTGAATATAGTTTTTCTCCTCCTAGCATTGACATGGAGATGAGCATGAGTCATATTGTGCTCCAACAATTCACACTAACACTGAATGGAAATTTGTGTAGCACTGTTTGAATGATCAGTAAAGATATGAATGCCATACAAAAAAGTCATAAACCATAACAGAAGCTTCCATCCCTTTATATGTGCTCGGACAGCAATATCCATGTCTTCAACTGTCGTTCTCTCCATCCATATTCCAGAGTCCTCGAGTGCCTTAATTCTCCACACTCCTGCTGTTCCGTTGGACCCCAAAAAAATTGAGGAATGCTCCCTTAACCTATTGTTCAACCTCAAAGTGGAAGCACAGATTTAAACAAACTAACAAACAGAGCATAGATGTAATTTGATCAACAAAATTGCGATCATATGACAATTGTGATAAATCATCACATTTATGGTTCAGATCAACAAATTCCAAATCACTTGATATTGGCTACCAACTCTCAGTTAACATGGCAGCAACAGCAAACTATGGCACAGGAGAAATAATGGCCTCCAACATGTTCAGATCATGAAGAGAAAAGACTTTTTTTGCGGAAGAGAAGAGAAAAGACTGCCTGAGCATGGCCCGAACAGAGAGAGGGAAGGGAAGGGCCTTGCATAGAGAGTCATGGCCTGCATGCCCGCCATGGTGCTCCTCCGTCACACCCGCAGCCTGCAGAAACCAACCGCACGGATCAAATCAAAAAATCCAGAAGAAGAAGATGAGGTGAGGGGAGGGGAGGAGGATGGAGGGCGTCAGTACCTTTGATGTCTACGTGCTGAAACTCGTCACCAGTGTCGATGGCCACCACATCAGCAAGCACCGAGAGAAGGCCGCCGCCGCCGCCGCCGTCGCCCCATCCCATCCATCCATGGGTGGGTGTTGGGCTAGGGTTTCATCCCCATCCATCCATTGGTCGGGCCGAACCTCCATGGCCGACCTCGAGCAGACTAAAAAGTAAGTAGGTGGTGAATCCAAATTCAAGAATGGTGTATTATAGTGGTAGAGATATTGGTATACACAGAACACGACACTGTAATGATAAGTAGTAATTCTGTAGTTTTGATGCATAAAAAGAATTGAACAATCCGGTGATCCAAGTATTGTAACGCCCGGATAATCTTGCTACAGTAATCCCACGCTAATCGTGCCATGACACCTCGTTTACTGTAGCTATGCTCGAAAAATTCGAACCGTTCAAAATTCAAATTCAAATTAATGACAACAATAAATGTTTTCAAAAATTGAAACAAAAATGTTCGGTGGTCGCCAAATATTACAAAGGTAATTTTGGTGCAGCAAACACATTTTTATAAAATGCCTAAATACTTTTAAATGGATTAAAACAGAAGAGAAATAATAAAAGAAAACAAACAAAAAAAAGGAATAGGAGAAGAACCCCCCCGGGCCAGCCGACCCAACTGGGCAGGCCCAAACTGGCCCAGCCGGCCACTCCCCCCCCCCCACTCCCCTTATCCACCCCCAGGGCCCGAACCGCCACCGACACTCCCCACTCCCCCCGAAAATATCTCCTCCCCCCCCTCTCCCCCGATTTGGATCGGGATCGAGGAGAAGGCCACCGACGCCGTCGCCCATCGCCGCCAGGGGATCTCGCCGGCGCCTCTTCCCCGCCGGACTGCTTCCCCTCCCCCACCGGACCGTTCCTCTACGCACGTCGTCCCCGTCCCTCCACCTCGACCCCCGCTTCCCTAGACCCTACATGCACCCGGTGAGGCCCCAGCCTCTTCCTCCCCCTCGTCCCCGCGTGTCGTTCCCTACCGCGTGCGCCCGTGTCCCGCCCGCGTGGCCCTGTTCCGTCCCGCCGCCCGCTTCCCCTGATGCCGTGCGCACGCACGCGTCGCGGCCTCTGCTCATCGCGCCGCTCAGAGCCACGACGCCGCACCACGCCGGCTGCCCCGTGCCCCGCGTCGACCAAGCCCTGCAAGGCCTCCCCGCACGCGCCGACCGCGTCCTGCGTGACGCGCGCGCTCGCGCTGACCACCCCCTCCGCATCTGCTCGCCGCGCACCGCAGCGCTGCTTCCGCGGCCCACCGCGACCTTGCCCCGCGCGGCCCCTGCTTCTGCTCTGCTGCCGCTGCCCACCGCTCGCAGGGCCTTGCCCCCTCCCCTTGCTCACCCGCGCGCGTCCGCGCTTGCCGCTGCCGCGGCCACGCCGCGCCCGCGCCCCGTGGCGCCCCTGCTTTTCCCCCTCTGCTCCGCCTTCGGCCGCGGCCAAGCCAACGCCCGCGGCCCGCCGTCGCCTCGGGCCTTTGCTCGCCGGCGTGCCCGTTCGGGCGACGCCGCGCCCCGTCGGACGCCCACGGTCACGGCCATGCCCCGACCCTCCTCGCCCCGGCGTTTTGGGCGAACGCCCAGTCGGGCGCCGCAACGCCCGACCCGCCCGTAGCGCCCGTAACCCACTACGGCCCCCTGTGACTATGACAGGGGGGCCCCACAACCAGAAACGTTTTAAAAAAATATTAATAAAAATAATTAAATAAATAATAATTATTGAATTAATTAATTAAGGAATTAATTAAGTTAATTAATCTTAATTAGATTAACCTAATTAACTGTTAGTTTAATCAGAACAGTAATTAGTTAGTTAAACCCTAATTAACCTAATCAGGGAATGACAGGTGGGTCCCACTGCTGATGTCATAATTCTAATTTCGAATTAATTAATTAATTAATTAAATTCCAGAAATTAATAAAACCTTTATAAAATCATATCTTTTAAACCGTAACTCGGATTAAAATATTTTGTACATGAAAGTTGCTCAGAACGACGAGACGATTTCGAATACGCAACCCGTTCGTCCGCCACACCCCCCTAACCTATCGAACTCGCAACTTTCCCCCTCCGGCTCCTTTGCCCGAAAACGCGAAACACCGGGAATACTTTCCCGGATGTTTTCCCTTTTCACCGGTATCACCGCATACCGCGTTAGGGCACCCCTAACACCGTTACTTGTCATGTCATGCATCGCTATGCATCTACTTGCTTAAATATTTATTGTTTCTCCCCCCTCTTCTCTCGCTAGACACCGAGACCGACGCTGCTGCTACCCAGTACGACTACGGAGTTGACGACCCCTCTCTCTTGCCAGAGCAACCAGGCAAGCCCCCCCTTGATCACCAGATATCGCCTACTCTCCTCTATACTGCTTGCATTAGAGTAGTGTAGCATGTTACTGCTTTCGTTATTCCAATCCTGATGCATAGCCTGTCTTTGATACTGCTGTTGATACCTTTACCTACAATCCTACTTGCTTAGTATAGGATGCTAGTGTTCCATCAGTGGCCCTACACTCTTGTTTGTCTGCCATGCTATACTACTGGGCTGTGATCACCTCGGGAGGTGATCATGGATATATATTATACTATATACATGATACATGTGGTGACCAAAGTCGGGTTGGCTCGAGGAGTACCCGCGAGTGGATCTTTGAGGCGGAGCGGCACGGCAGTTCGGGGCTACCTGGGTGTGAGGTGAGCCTGGCCCTGTTGGCATTCGCGGATACTTAACACGCTTAACGAGATCTGGGTATTTGATCTGAGTCTGGCCATTTGGTCTATACGCACTAACCAACTACGCGGGAAAGATATGGGCACTCGGCGTCGTGGTATCAGCCGAAGCACTTTTTGACGTCAGCGACTGAGTGGCGCGCGCCGCATTGGATCGTAAGCTCGCACTTGTATTAAGGGGGCTAGATCTGCTTCCGGCCGCGTACGCAACGTGCAGGTGTGCTCAGGGCGATGGGCCCAGACCCCTGCACGCATAGGTTTAGACCGGCGTGCTGACCGCTCTGTTGTGCCTAGGTGGGGCTACGACGTGTTGATCTTCCGAGGCTGGGCATGACCCAGGAAAGTGTGTCCGGCCAAATGGGATCAAGCGTGTTGGGCTATGTGGTGCACCCCTGCAGGGAAGTTTATCTATTCGAATAGCCGTGTCCCTCGGTAAAAGGACGACCCGGAGTTGTACCTTGACCTTATGACAACTAGAACCGGATACTTAATAAAACACACCCTTCCAAGTGCCAGATACAACCCGGTGATCGCTCTCTAACAGGGCATCGAGGAGGGGATCGCCGGGTAGGATTATGCTATGCGATGCTACTTGGAGGACTTCAGTCTACTCTCTTCTATATGCTGCAAGACGGAGGCGACCAGAAGCGTAGTCTTCGATAAAACTAGCTATCCCCCTCTTATTCTGGCATTCTGCAGTTCAGTCCACTGATATGGCCCTTTACACATATATCCATGCATATGTAGTGTAGCTCCTTGCTTGCGAGTACTTTGGATGAGTACTCACGGTTGCTTTTCTCCCCCTTTTCCCTTCTACCCGGATGCCGCAACCAGACGATGGAGCCCAGGATCCAGACGCCACCTTCGACGACGACTCCTACTATCTGGAGGTGCCTACTACTACGTGCAGCCCGCTGACGACGACCAGGAGTAGTTAGGAGGATCCCAGGCAGGAGGCCTGCGCCTCGTTCGATCTGCATCCCAGTTTGTGCTAGCCTTCTTAAGGCAAACTTGTTTAACTTATGTCTGTACTCAGATATTGTTGCTTTCGCTGACTCGTCTATGATCGAGCACTTGTATTCGAGCCCTCGAGGCCCCTGGCTTGTATTATGATGCTTGTATGACTATTTTATTTGTAGAGTTGTGTTGTGATATTTTCCCATGAGTCCCTGATCTTGATCGTACACATTTGCGTGCATGATTAGTGTATGATTGAATCGGGGGCGTCACAAGTATATAGGCAGAGGTTCTATACATAACTTAGGAAATATAACATAGTAACATATAGTGTATTTTTTCAGTCACACAGGTAACTAAAAATACAGGAGTAGACAGATCTAATGAATAGCGTGCTATACAAAATAGCGTGGCCTCTGAAAATATGCTATTAGCGAGAGACTGTATACTGATCAATTTAACTAGACAATTTTCTACATGCTATAGCACGCAAGTAAATTATGTCCAGGTACCATCTCGGCAAGTTGATTACCAAAACCAATATTTCTGAAGCACTAAAACTTGGAACTGAAGCTGATTACTGGATCAAATATCCTGGAGTTGGACCTGAAGCACTTTTGAAATGTGAGGATTGCTTAGTGTTTTTGTCAACCAAGGACAAAGGAAGAGGTCAGGGGGGACCTGGATCCCGCTGCCAGTGGAGTCGACAGGGGTGGCACTATACAACTCCGAACAGGAAGCCGAGAACAGGCAAACTCCCGCTGCATTCCTGAGTATCCGACAACAACCTTGCACTCCCTGCTAATCTTTGCCACAGGTGGTGACCTGCAACAGTTGTCAAGTTCAACTTTTTGTACTACCATGCCTCAAAGAAGAGAAAACTGAATCAAAGCAGCACATCGGCCTAAGGCATCAGCAAGAACAAAAGTAATAACACATTAAAAAGTAAAAATAATTCTCAGAGAGAGCACAATTTCTATCTATAGAGAGAAAGGAAAAGAAGTGGGTTACTTGCATCTTCTGGCCAGCGGGGAAGAAGACCAACTCTACCACAACCTCATGGCAGAGCCGTGTGTCGTGGGGATCCCATGGAGGTGCACACAGAGTACGGCGTACCGGTGACCTCCACCGTGTGACGTTGCTGCCCCCATCCTCTACGCCCCCCTCCCTCCACCCCTTTGCTGTGGTGGGCAGCGCAGCTCCGGCCGGCCGGCGTGGATGGGCTGCTGGGCGGGCCGAGTCCGCTCGAGAACAGACAGAGATGGGCGGAGTAGCTCCGGGCGACGGCGAAGAGGACTATCGATGGGTGCCGGAGTGGAGGTGGCTCGGGCCAGCTATGTGCGCGGCGGCGGCTAGGAACCCTAGCGTCACGGTGGAGAGCGGGCTGTGAGGAAAAGAGGATGCGTTTTCGCCGATGCCATCGCTACTTTTTACAGGGGAGGTGCGGTACAGTAAAAGGAGACGTGGCTAGCGCGGTTACTCGACCTTGATGCGCACCTGAATGGTTTTAATTCATCCATATTTGCAATATTCAGATTGCTTTTATCATATTCTTGCTTGTTCTTCGATTGCATGCAGGAATAGACCTTCGTGGTCAGGTTGATCGTGCTCCGGCGTGGTCAATAACCACTCAGAGTTGGTTTAGCGATTGCTAAGGCGCAACGTCTTGCACGTCTGTAGTCGGATCGTCAAAGTCGACTCCACCAAATCGATAGTTATCATCTCATCGAAAGATCGGGACACCCCCGCCTCTACCAAGTGGTATCAGTTTTCAGGTTGCTCGGTGAGAATTTCCAGTTTCCCCTAAATTAGATTTATTTTCTTACCTATTGTCCAAGAAAAAACCACAAAAAAGTTAGATCTATTCATCCTTTTGTCCAAGCCAGTCTAAGCCTTTGCAATTTTCTTTTCATTGTTTGCATTATTGAAATATCGGTTGCATCGTCGTGTCGAGTTGCTGGTCTTAGTGTTTAGTTCGTTTAGAGTTTCGAGTTCTGTTCACATTAGTCACGTCGCCGCTGCATCGTTATCCCTTCCGCTGTCCACCACACCATCCATCAATTTCCACCACGTGCTACCCATAATTCATTATCACAATCATAGTTGAGGTCGTTCACATCTTCGCTTGATCCAATCTGCATCTTATCTAGTTTGTCTTGGAAAGAGTGAGAAAAAATAGACAGAGAAAAAAAAGAGAGAAACAAAAAGAAAAAAGTGTGAGGAAAAAAAGAGAGAAGAAAAAAACAAAATTCGGATCTATCTAGACTCAATCTCGTAGTTGAATTCGGATTGGAATCTATTTTGTGCACTGTTCAGTAAAATAGGCATAACTTCCTCATACGAAGTCCGTTTTGGCTCCGCGAGTACTCAAATGAAAGCTAGCGACAAGACGCATCTGAATAGTTGCAGAGGCAAGTTCAATATTTGACACCTCAAAATTGTCTTCTAAATAGGTCTTTTTGCCCTCCGAAGTTCGCGGACACAGCTTATTCCAGTTTTTCAGGCCAGTTTTAGAATTCTTTGACTCCTCATATCAATTCCGAATTGAGTGATTCTTTTTGCATTGGAAAGCTTGAGTTAGTAGCATTCTTTGAAAAAAGTTATCAGAAAATTGGCTCAAACTTTTCAAGAGGAAAGTTGGAGAGAGAGTTGTTGTATATCCTGCTTGGCAGTTGTTTTTCATCATTATCTTTACTGTCATTGTGATCTTCACTTATATCTTGCTATCCAGAGCTACTTAGTATCCTTCATTGATGCTAGTTGTGCTACGCCGTGACCTCATTAGTGTTCTAGGCTCGCGTCTCTAGTCCGGTCTAGCCTAGGACCAGCATAGTACCGTTGTTGAGTGTTTATTCAATATTGCATCTTTGAATTGATTATTGCTAATATTTTGCTACCATATATAGCCAACCCAGCTCCACATATTTCTACACCGTGTATAAGTACGTTCCCCTGGCAATCGCTTTACACAATTTTCGGAGTTATTTGACACCGCTGGTTGCCTGTCACCACCTGCCACATGGTAAGAACTTGTAAGATATTGATATTTGCTTTACTGTGAGCACTTTACAATTACATCCTAGTAGTTCATAGGAACATTATTCTCGAATTTTGTCTCTTGTTTCTACTAATCATGACAGGTTCCGGAGATAGAAGTTCTTGGACGACAGACACATTATCACCATCACGAGAGTTGGGACAACACACACAAGCACATGGTCAGGTTATCTCTTTACCGTCATTTGAGGGTAGATTTAATCCTGCTATTTATCTAGCTTGGGAGCTTGAAGTAGAACAAGTTTTTAGTCACCATGACTTTTCTGAACTTGAGCGAGTACGAGCTGCCACTAGAGCATTTATTGGTTTTGCTTCTGTTTGGTGGAGTGTGCATTGTAAGAAAAACATTGATAACCAACCCACAACTTGGAAAGATTTGAAAGATGTAGTGAGACAACAATTTTTCCCTCCTTACTATCGCCGTGAATTGCTTTGCAAATTTGAACAATTTAAACAAGGCAACAACAATGTTCATGCTTACTACCAAGAGTTCAAATCTTATATGCATCATTGTGACATAGAAGAATCCGAGGATGATACAATGAATAGATTTTTTGGTGGTTTGAACCATGATATCCGTGCAAGATTTCAGTATATTCCTCGTTGCATTACTGGTATGTATGTTCGCGCTTGTACCTTTGAGAGACAGATACAGGAGGATGCATTGGGTGACTACAACAACTACTATTCTAGTTCATGCTCACCACCACCGGTTGGTTCCTCCACCATTGCACCTACTAGAGCAGCCCCACCTCGGATTGTGAGCGCGACATCATCTCAAGAGTATGGTACATTGTCAATGTCCGTACCTACACCAGCCACGTCTTTGCGACAAGGTAACAGTAAAGGTATTGATGATATAACTTCACATGAGAATGATGCATGTCTAGTTAACTTGAATGCATCATGTGTTGAGTTACCTAGTGATTTGAGCACACCACCTATTTTAGAGAATCTTGCTACTGTCATGAATGTGTCATGTGATGAAACAACTGAAATACCAACAATTAGTGCATCCATTGAATTAATTGTTGATGCAAAAGAATCAATGTTTAATCATTTTGATATGACCTCTAATCTTGGTGATGATTCTGTGACCAAAGACTTATTGCATGTTTGCCTATTTAAGCATGTTGTAGCATGTAAATTAGATGCAAGTAAGGTTTATTCACCAATGTTGGGATGGTTTAATGATGAACATTGTCAATCTTTTGATATGAATAAGAGCATCACTAATATGTGCAAATTGAGTTGCAGTATTTTCATGTCTTCTACTTCTAGTGATAATATTTTGGCTTCGGATTTTATGAACTATGCAAGTTACTCATCTATACATGTGCCATATGTGCAAAAACCAAGGGAAGTAAAAATGGATGACATATACATATACAACATGTACACCTTGTCTCTTTTGTTAGCCACATTTCAGATTAAGCCACGCCGAGGACGGCTTTGTTTTCAAGAAGGGGAGGATGATGAGGACATGACTACCTTGGATATGACCAAAAATATTGCATACATGCATATTTCTCAGGTGATTTCTAGTGCAAACTATTCAATAATATATTTATATTATCCAGAACAAAAATACTTCACACACTTTTGTGTTTTGTCTAATTGCAGGTGTATGGAACATTTGTACAATCTACATATGAAGATAAGGGAGAAAAAGATGTTTACTTGTTGTTCAAAAAGTTCTCTCACGTCACTTTTGGCCCAAGAGAAGATAGAGTCCAAGTCTCTCACGTTCTGGATTCAGATTCAGACTGCATAGACATACCTGACTCAAAACGCCAAGAACTTCTTCATACGGACTCCGAATTGGGTGATTTTCTTGTTGGAAACTAGATTTCGTGCCCTTTCCAACAAAATTGGATTCACCTTCAAATTCGTCCGGAGCGTTGAGATATCACCGAAACAATCTGACGCAGCAGTAGAATCCGAGTCAAACAATGAGTCCAAAGGTGTTGCATCACCTCCACTTGGGCCCATGAGCCTTGTACGATCTAGGGTTAGTTTAGGCTGCCTTGGGACGTCCTTCCACCTCCTTAGTCGCCACCCCTTGCTCCTATATAAGTAGATCCATCTAGTAGTTTTTTGCTTGGGATTTGTTTAGTTAAAAGTTAGCCATTGCAACTTTGTGTACTTCGTTTGTGTCCAACGACCAGACCAAGACCGCTTACGGATCCCCACCTTTATCAATACTTCATCCATATTTGCAATATTCAGATTGCTTTTATCATATTCTTGCTTGTTCTTCGATTGCATGCAGGAATAGACCTTCGTGGTCAGGTTGATCGTGCTCCGGCGTGGTCAATAACCACTCAGAGTTGGTTTAGCGATTGCTAAGGCACAACGTCTTGCACGTTTGTAGTCGGATCATCAAAGTCGACTCCATTAAATCGATATTTATCATCTCATCGAAAGATCGGGACACCCCCGCCTCTACCACAAGGTGGAAGCAGCAGAAGGGCAAGATGTGCGAACAGGTGCGAGCGCTGGTCCAACTCCGACGCGCTAGGATCAACGTGGGAGGACAAGGCGGGTCTACAAGCAAGGTTTCCCTTTGTAGAGGCTTGGGGACAAGCCTCGTCTTAAGAAGCGGGGGATGTCAGCGCCCCTGACGGGTGCGCCCCACAAGGTAGCGACACTACACAGCCACAAGCTGCTCCTCGCACGGCCCGGGCCCGGAAGCCCAGCTGCAGGACCGGCGGCCCAGAATGGTCCAAGTGAAGCCCACCCCGGCGATACTAAAGGAGGCAGCGACGCAAGGCTCGGCATCTAGTGGATCACGGCAACGGCGGCTTGACTCTTTTCCCCTTTCCCTTCTTGCCTCGCGACGAACCCTAGTTCCCGAATTCTTGTATCGTACCTGTAATCACCACCCAAAACTTGTATCCGCGAGTGATTGCTGCTAGTAATCGAGAGAGTATCTACCAGTATCCTAACGCCCTCGGATGCATGACAAGGCCAGTACTGCAAGGTAGACAAAGCAATCAGAAGTACAAAGCATAAAGCCCTTGTGTTGTTCATCCCCATGGTCACAAGCTAGCTAGCCTTTTCCTTGGTCTGGAGGTACGGTGTTCTTCTTATTACGGCTAATGTGTGATGGTCGTGATTCCCCTTTGATACATGGTGTTTTTTCTTATATAGAGGCGAAAACAAATCGTGTAGTATCAATCCCATTTTATGTTTCCTATTTTGATTCCTCGTGCATTGATGTTCTCTTGCGTATATAGTAGAGCGAATGCCTCCCCTGAGTCCCCCGTGTGACCCCGCTCCGGCGACCACGGCCACCATCCTGCGGCCTGCCATTCCGGCGGTCACAGCCATCAATCCGCCTGCGGGCTCTGCCGCTCCTGCCTCTCCAGCCTTGCTGCTGAAGGAAATATGCCCTAGAGGCAATAATAAAGTTATTATTTATTTCCTTATTTCATGATAAATGTTTATTATTCATGCTAGAATTGTATTAACCGGAAACATAATACATGTGTGAATACATAGACAAACAGAGTGTCACTAGTATGCCTCTACTTGACTAGCTCGTTAATCAAAGATGGTTATGTTTTCTAACCATGAACAAAGAGTTGTTATTTGATTAACGAGGTCACATCATTAGTTGAATGATCTGATTGACATGACCCATTCCATTAGCTTAGCACCCAATCGTTTAGTATGTTGCTATTGCTTTCTTCATGACTTATACATGTTCCTATGACTATGAGATTATGCAACTCCCGTTTACCGGAGGAACACTTTGTGTGCTACCAAACGACACAACGTAACTAGGTGATTATAAAGGTGCTCTACAGGTGTCTCCAAAGGTACTTGTTGGGTTGGCGTATTTCAAGATTAGGATTTGTCACTCCGAATGTCGGAGAGGTATCTCTGGGCCCTCTCGGTAATGCACATCACTTAAGCCTTGCAAGCATTGCACCTAATGAGTTAGTTGCAAGATGATGTATTACGAAACGAGTAAAGAGACTTGCCGGTAACGAGATTGAACTAGGTATTGGATACCGACGATCGAATCTCGGGCAAGTAGCATATCGATGACAAAGGGAACAACGCATGTCATTATGCGGTCTGACCGATAAAGATCTTCGTAGAATATGTAGGAGCCAAATGGGCATCCAGGTCCCGCTATTGGTTATTGATCGGAGACATGTCTCGGTCATGTCTACATTGTTCTCGAACCGTAGGGTCCGCACGCTTAAGGTTTCGATGACAGTTATATTATGAGTTTATGAGTTTTGATGTACCGAAGGAGTTCAGAGTCCCGGATGAGATCGGGGACATGACGAGGAGTCTCGAAATGGTCGAGACGTAAAGATCGATATATTGGACGACTATATTCGGACATCGGAAAGGTTCTGAGTGATTCGGGTATTTTCGGGAGTACCGGGGAGTTACGGGAATACGGGGGAAGAAGTATATGGGCCTTATTGGGCTTTAGGGGAGAGGGAGAGGCAGGCCGCGCGCCCCCCCCCCCATTGGCTAGTCCGAATTGGACTAGGGGGAGGGGCGGCGCCCCCTCCTTCCTTCTCTTCCATCTTCCCCTTCCTTGTCTCCTACTCCTAATACATGGAAGGACTCCTAGTTGGACTAGGAAAGGGGGAATCCTACTCCCGGTGGGAGTAGGACTCCCCTAGGGCGCGCCATAGAGAGGGCCGGCCCTCCCCTCCTCCACTCCTTTATATACGGGGGCAGGGGCACCCCATAGACACACAAGTTGATCTTCGTGATCGTTCCTTAGCCGTGTGCGGTGCCCCCCTCCATCATATTCCACCTCGGTTATATCGTTGCAGTGCTTAGGCGAAGCCCTGCGTTGGTAGAACATCATCATCGTCATCACGCCGTCATGCTGACGGAACTCATCCCCGAAGCTTTGCTGGATCAGAGCCCGGGGAGCGTCATCGAGCTGAACGTGTGCCAAGAACTCGGAGGTGCCGGAGTAACGGTGCTTGGATCGGTTGGACCGGGAAGACGTACGACTACTTCCTCTATGTTGCGTCAACGCTTCTGCTTCGGTCTACGAGGGTACGTAGACAACACTCTCCCCTCTCGTTGCTATGCATCACCATGATGTTGTGTGTGCGTAGGAATTTTTTTGAAATTACTACGTTCCCCAACAGTGGCATCCGAGCCTAGGTTTTTATGGTTTGATGTTATATGCACGAGTAGAACACAACTGAGTTGTGGACGATATAAGTCATACTGCCTACCAGCATGTCATACTTTGGTTCGGCGGTATTGTTGGATGAAGCGGCCCGGACCGACATTACGCGTACGCTTACGCGAGACTGGTTCTACCGACGTGCTTTGCACACAGGTGGCTGGCGGGTGTCAGTTTCTCCAACTTTAGTTGAACCGAGTATGGCTACGCCCGGTCCTTGCGAAGGTTAAAACGGAGTCTATTTGACAAACTATCGTTGTGGTTTTGATGCGTAGGTGAGATTGGTTCTTGCTTAAGCCCGTAGCAGCCACGTAAAACTTGCAACAAACAAAGTAGAGGACGTCTAACTTGTTTAGGCAGGGCATGTTGTGATGTGATATGGTCAAGACATGATACTAAATTTTATTGTATGAGATGATCATGTTTTGTAACCGAGTTATCGGCAACTGGCGGGAGCCATATGGTTGTCGCTTTATTGTATGCAATGCAATCGCCCTGTAATGCTTTACTTTATCACTAAGCGGTAGCGATAGTCATAGAAGCATAAGATAGGCGAGACGACAACGATGCTATGATGGAGATCAAGGTGTCGCGCCGGTGACGATGGTGATCATGACGGTGCTTCGAAGATGGAGATCACAAGCACAAGATGATGATGGCCATATCATATCACTTATATTGATTGCATGTGATGTTTATCTTTTATGCATCTTATCTTGCTTTGATTGACGGTAGCATTTTAAGATGATCTCTCACTAATTATCAAGAAGTGTTCTCCTTGAGTATGCACTGTTGCAAAAGTTCTTCGTGCTGAGACACCACGTGATGATCGGGTGTGATAGGCTCTACGTTCAAATACAACGGGTGCAAAACAGTTGCACACGCGGAACACTCAGGTTATACTTGACGAGCCAAGCATATACAGATATGGCCTCGGAACACGGAGACCGAAAGGTCGAGCGTGAATCATATAGTAGATATGATCAACATAATGATGTTCACCATTGAAACTACTCCATCTCACGTGATGATCGGACATGGTTTAGTTGATGTGGATCATGTGATCACTTAGAAGATTAGAGGGATGTCTATCTAAGTGGGAGTTCTTAAGTAATATGATTAATTGAACTTAAATTTATCATGAACTTAGTCCTGGTAGTATTAGCATATCTATGTTGTAGATCAATAGCTCGCATTGTTGCTTTCATATGTTTATTTTGATATGTTCCTAGAGAAAATTGTGTTGAAAGATGTTAGTAGCAATGATGCGGATTGGATCCATGATCTGAGGTTTATCCTCATTGCTGCACAGAAGAATTATGTCCTTGATGCACCGCTAGGTGACGGACCTATTGCAGGAGCAGATGCAGACGTTATGAACGTTCGGCTAGCTCAATATGATGACTACTTGATAGTTTAAGTGCACCATGCTTAACGGCTTAGAATCGGGACTTCAAAGACGTTTTGAACGTCATGGACCATATGAGATGTTCCAGGAGTTGAAGTTAATATTTCAAGCAAATACCCGAGTTGAGAGATATGAAGTCTCCAACAAGTTCTATAGCTAAAAGATGGAGGAGAATCGCTCAACTAGTGAGCATGTGCTCAGATTGTCTGGGTACTACAATCGCTTGAATCAAGTGGAAGTTAATCTTCCAGATAAAATAGTGATTAACAGAATTCTCTAGTCACCATCACCAAATTAGTAGAACTTCGTGATGAACTATAATATGCAAGGGATAACAGAAACAATTCCCAAGCTCTTCGTGATGCTGAAATCGACGAAGGTAGAAATCAAGAAAAACATCAAGTGTTGATGGTTAACAAGACCACTAGTTTCAGGAAAAGGACAAAGGGAAGAAGGGGAACTTCAAGAAGAACGGCAAGCAAGTTGCTGCTCAAGTGAAGAAGCCCAAGTCTGGACCTAAGCCTGAGACTGAGTGCATTTACTGCAAAGGGACTGGTCACTGGAAGCGGAACTGCCCCAAGTATTTGGCGGATAAGAAGGATGGCAAAGTGAACAAAGGTATATTTGATATACAGATTATTGATGTGTATTTTACTAGTGTTCATAGCAACCCCTCGGTATTTGATACTGGTTCAGTTGCTAAGAGTAGCAACTCGAAAGGGGAGTTGCAGAATGAACAAAGACTAGTTAAGAGTGAAGTGACGATGTGTGTTGGAAGTGGTTCCAAGATTGATATGATCATCATCGCACACTCACTATACTTTCGGGATTAGTGTTGAACCTAAATAAGTGTTATTTGGTATTTGCGTTGAGCATAAATATGATTTGATCATGTTTATTGCAATACGGTTATTCATTTAAGTTAGAGAACAATTGTTGTTCTGCTTACGTGAATGGAACCTTCGATGGTCATACACCCAATGAAAATAGTTCGTTGGATCTCGATCGTAGTGATACACATATTCATAATATTGAAGCCAAAAGATGCAAAGTTAATAATGATAGTGCAACTTATTTGTGGCATTGCCGTTTAGATCATATTGGTGTAAAGCGCATGAAGAAACTCCATGCTTATGGGATTTTGGAATCACTTGATTATGAATCACTTGATGCTTGCGTACCATGCCTTATGGGCAAGATGACTAAAACTCCGTTCTCCGGAACAATGGAGCGAGAAACTGACTTGTTGGAAATAATACATACTGATGTATGCGATCCGATGAGTGTTAAGGCTCGTGGCGGGTATCATTATTTTCTGACCTTCACAGATGATTTGAGCAGATATGAGTATATCTACTTAATGAAACACTAGTCTGAAACATTTGAAAAGTTCAAAGAATTTCAGAGTGAAGTAGAGAATCATCGTAACAAAAATAAAAGTTTCTACGATATGATCGCAGAGGTAAAATATTTGAGTTACGAGTTTGGCCTTCAATTAAAACAATGTGGAATAGTTTCATAAACTCATGCCACCTGGAACACCACAGCATAATGGTGTGTCTAAACGTCATAACCGTACTTTATTGGATATAGTGCAATCTATGATGTTTCTTACTGATTTACCACTATCGTTTTGGGGTTATGCATTAGAGACAGCTGCATTCACGTTAAATAGGGCACCATCTAAATCCGTTGAGACGACACTATATGAACTGTGGTTTAGCAAGAAACCAAAGTTGTCGTTTCTTAAAGTTTGGGGTTGTGATGCTTATGTGAAAAGTTTCATCCTGATAAGCTCAAACCCAAATCGGAGAAATATGTCTTCATAGGATACCCAAAGGAGACAGTTGGGTACACCTTCTATCACAGATCCGAAGGCAACACATTCGTTGCTGAGAATGGATACTTTCCAGAGAAGGAGTTTCTCTCGAAAGAAGTGAGTGGGAGGAAAGTAGAAAGACTTGATAAGGTAATTGTACCATCTCCCTTATTGGAAATTAGTTCATCACAGAAATCTGTTCTTGTGACTTCTACACCAATTAGTGAGGAAGCTAATGATGATGATCATGTAACTTCAGATCAAGTTACTACCGAATCTCGTAGGTAAACCAGAGTGAGATCCACACCATAGTAGTACGGTAATCCTGTTCTGGAAGTCATGTTACTAGACCATGACGAACTTGCGAACTATGAGGAAGCGATGATGAGCCCAGATTCCGCGAAATGGTTTGAGGCCATGAAATTTGAGATATGATCCATGTATGAGAACAAAGTATGGACTTTGATGGATTTGCCCGATGATCGGCAAGCCATAGAAAATAAATGGATCTTCAAGAGGAAGACGGACGCTGATAGTAGTATTACTATCTACAAAGCTAGAATTGTCGCAAAAGGTTTTCGACAAGTTCAAGGTGTTGACTACGATGAGAGTTTCTCACTCGTATCTATAGTTAAGTCTGTCCGAATCATGTTAGCAATTACCACATTTTATGAAATCCGGCAAATGGATAAACAAAACTGCATTCCTTAATGGATTTATTAAAGAAGAGTTGTATACGATGCAACTAGAAGGTTTTGTCGATCCTAAAGGTGTTAACAAAATATGCAAGCTCCAGCGATCCATCTATGGACTGGTGCAAGCATCTCGGAGTTGGAATACACGCTTTGATAAGTTGATCAAAGCATATAGTTTTATACAGACTTACGGTGAAGCCTGTATTTACAAGAAAGTGAGTGGGAGCACTACAGCATTTCTGATAAGTATATGTAAATGATATATTGTTGATCGGAAATAATGTAGAATTATTCTGCAAAGCATAAAGGAGTATTTGAAAGGAGTTTTTCGAAGAAGGACCTTAGTGAAGCTGCTTACATATTAAGCATCAAGATCTATAGAGATAGATCAAGACGCTTGATAAATTTTCAATGAATATATACCTTGACAAGATTTTGAAGTAGTTCAATATGGAACAGTCAAAGAAAGAAGTTCTTGCCTGTGTTACAAGGTGTGAAATTGAGTAAGACTCAAAACCCGACCACGGCAGAAGATAGAAAGAGAATGAAAGTCATTCCCTATGCCTTGGCCATAGGTTCTATAAAGTATGACATACTGTGTACCAGATCTATTGTATATCCTACACTGTGTTCAGCAAGGGAGTACAATAGTGATCTAGATGTAGGTCACTGGACAGCCGTCAAAATTATCCTTAGTGAAATAAGGATATGTTTCTCGATTATGGACGTGACAAAAAGGTTCGTCGTAATAGGTTACGTCGATACAAGTTTTGACACTAATCTAGATGACTCTAAGTCTCAATCTAGATACATATTAAAGGTGGGAGCAATTAGCTAAAGTAGCTCCGTGCAGAGCATTGTAGACATAGAAAGTTGCAAAATACATACGGATCTGAGTTTTGGCAGACCCGTTGACTAAGCTTCTCTCACAAGCAAAACATGATCACACCTTAGTACTCTTTGGGTGTTAATCACATAGCGATGTGAACTAGATTACTGACTCTAGTAAACCCTTTGGGTGTTGATCACATATCGATGTGAACTATGGGTGTTAATCACATGGTGATGTGAACTATTGCTGGTAAATCACATGGCGATGTGAACTAGATTATTGACTCTAGTGCAAGTGGGAGACTGAAGGAAATATGCCCTAGAGGCAATAATAAAGTTATTATTTATTTCCTTATTTCATGATAAATGTTTATTATTCATGCTAGAATTGTATTAACCGGAAACATAATACATGTGTGAATACATAGACAAACAGAGTGTCACTAGTATGCCTCTACTTGACTAGCTCGTTAATCAAAGATGGTTATGTTTCCTAACCATGAACAAAGAGTTGTTATTTGATTAATGAGGTCACATCATTAGTTGAATGATCTGATTGGCATGGCCCATTCCATTAGCTTAGCACCCGATCGTTTAGTATGTTGCTATTGCTTTCTTCATGACTTATACATGTTCCTATGACTATGAGATTATGCAACTCCCGTTTACCGGAGGAACACTTCGTGTGCTACCAAACGTCACAACGTAACTGGATGATTATAAAGGTGCTCTACAGGTGTCTCCAAAGGTACTTGTTGGGTTGGCGTATTTCGAGATTAGGATTTGTCACTCCGAATGTCGGAGAGGTATCTCTGGGCCCTCTCGGTAATGCACATCACTTAAGCCTTGCAAGCATTGCACCTAATGAGTTAGTTGCGAGATGATGTATTACGAAACGAATAAAGAGACTTGCCGGTAACAAGATTGAACTAGGTATTGGATACCGACGATCGAATCTCGGGCAAGTAGCATACCGATGACAAAGGGAACAACGTATGTTGTTATGCGGTCTGACCGATAAAGATCTTCGTAGAATATGTAGGAGCCAATATGGGCATCCAGGTCCCGCTATTGGTTATTGATCGGAGACATGTCTCGGTCATGTCTACATTGTTATCGAACCGTAGGGTCCGCACGCTTAAGGTTTCGATGACAGTTATATTATGAGTTTATGAGTTTTGATGTACCAAAGTGTTGGGGAACGTAGTAATTTCAAAAAAATTCCTACGCACACGCAAGATCATGGTGATGCATAGCAACGAGAGGGGAGAGTGTTGTCTACGTACCCTCGTAGACCGAAGCGGAAGCGTTGACACAACGTAGAGGAAGTAGTCGTACGTTCTCCTCGCGATCCAACCGATCACAGCACCGTTACTCCGGCACCTCCGAGTTCTTGGCACACGTTCAGCTCGATGACAATCCCCGGGCTCCGATCCAGCAAAGCGTCGAGGAAGAGTTCCGTCAGCACGACGGCGTGGTGACGATTTTGATGTGTTACCGGCGCAGGGCTTCGCCTAAGCACTGCAACGATATGATCGAGGTGGAATTTGGTGGAAGGGGGCACCGCACACGGCTAAGGAACGATCCGTAGATCAACTTGTGTGTCTCTGGGGTGCCCCCTGCCCCCGTATATAAAGGAGCCAAGGGGGAGGGGCTGGCCGGCCAGGCCTTGGCGCGCCAGAGAGTCCTACTCCCTCTGGGAGTAGGATTCCCCCCCCCCCCAATCCTAGTTGGACTAGGATTCTCCAAGGGGAAGAGAGAGAGAGAGGGGGCGCCCACCTCTCCTAGTCCTAATAGGACTAGGGGAAGGGGGGAGGCGCGCAGCCCATGGGGCGTCCCTCTCACCTCTCCTCCAAGGCCCATGTTGGCCCATTATGCTCCCGGGGGGTTCCGGTAACCCTCCCGGTATTCCGGTAAAATCCTGATTTCACCTGGAATGCATCCGATGTCCAAACATAGGCTTCCAATATATAATTCTTTATGTCTCGACCATTTCGAGACTCCTCGTCACGTCCGTGATCACATCCGGGACTCCGAACTCCTTCGGTACATCAAAATGCATAAACTCATAATAACTGTCATCGTAACGTTAAGCGTGCGGACCCTACGGTTCGAGAACAATGTAGACATGACCGAGACACGTCTTCGGTCAATAACCAATAGCGGGACCTGGATGCCCATATTGGCTCCTACATATTCTACGAAGATCTTTATCGGTCAGACCGCATAACAACATACGTTGTTCCCTTTGTCATCGGCATGTTACTTGCCCGAGATTCGATCGTCGGTATCCAATACCTAGTTCAATCTCGTTACCGGCAAGTCTCTTTACTCGTTCTGTAATACATCATCTCGCAACTAACTCATTGGTTGCAATGCTTGCAAGGCTTTATGTGATGTGCATTATCGAGAAGGCCCTGAGATACCTCTCCGACAATCGGAGTGACAAATCCTAATCTCGAAATACGCCAACCCAATATGTACCTTCGGAGACACCTGTAGAGCACCTTTATAATCACCCAGTTACGTTGTGACGTTTGGTAGCACACAAAGTGTTCCTACGGTAAATGGGAGTTGCATAATCTCATAGTTTAAAGGAACATGTATAAGTCATGGATAAAAGCAATAGCAACATACTAAACGATCGGGTGCTATGCTAATGGAATGGGTCATGTCAATCAGATCATTCAACTAATGATGTGATCTCGTTAATCAAATAACAACTCTTTGTTCATGGCTAGGAAACATAACCATCTTTGATTAATGAGCTAGTCAAGTAGAGGCATACTAGTGACACTCTGTTTGTCTATGTATTCACACATGTATTATGTTTCCAGTTAATACAATTCTAGCATGAATAATAAACATTTATCATGATATAAGGAAATAAATAATAACTTTATTATTGCCTCTAGGGCATATTTCCTTCAGTCTCCCACTTGCACTAGAGTCAATAATCTAGATTACAAAGTAATGATTCTAACACCCATGGAGTTTTGGTGCTGATCATGTTTTGCTCGTGGAAGAGGCTTAGTCAACGGGTCTGCAACATTCAGATCCGTATGTATCTTGCATATCTCTATGTCTCCCACCTGGACTAAATCCCGGATGGAGTTGAAGCGTCTTTTGATGTGTTTGGTTCTTTTGTGAAATCTGGATTCCTTTGCCAAGGCAATTGCACCAGTATTGTCACAAAAGATTTTCATTGGACCCGATACGCTAGGTACAACACCTAGATCGGATATGAACTCCTTCATCCAGACTCCTTCATTAGCTGCTTCCGAAGCGGCTATGTACTCAGCTTCACATGTAGATCCCGCCACGACGCTTTGTTTAGAACTGCACCAACTGACAGCTCCACCGTTTAATGTAAATACGTATCCGGTTTGCGATTTGGAATCGTCCGGATCAGTGTCAAAGCTTGCATCGACGTAACCGTTTACGACGAGCTCTTTGTCACCTCCATAAATGAGAAACATATCCTTAGTCCTTCTCAAGTACTTAAGGATGTTCTTGACCGCTGTCCAGTGATCCACTCCTGGATTACTTTGGTACCTGCCTGCTAAACTTACAGCAAGGCACACATCAGGTCTGGTACACAGCATTGCATACATGATAGAGCCTATGGCTGAAGCATAGGGAACATTTTTCATTTTCTCTCTATCTTCTGCGGTGGTCGGGCATTGAGTCTTACTCAACTTCACACCTTGTGCCACAGGCAAGAACCCTTTCTTTTCCTGATCCATTTTGAACTTTTTCAAAACTTTGTCAAGGTATGTGTTTTGTGAAAGTCCTATTAAGCGTCTTGATCTATCTCTATAGATCTTAATGCCCAATATGTAAGCAGCTTCACCGAGGTCTTTCATTGAAAAACTCTTATTCAAGTATCCCTTTATGCTATCCAGAAATTCTATATTATTTCCGATCAGTAATATGTCATCCACATATAATATCAGAAATGCTACAGAGCTCCCACTCACTTTCTTGTAAATACAGGCTTCTCAAAAAGTCTGTATAAAACCAAATGCTTTGATCACACTATCAAAGCGTTTATTCCAACTCCGAGAGGCTTGCACCAGTCCATAAATGGATCGCTGGAGCTTGCACACTTTGTTAGCTCCCTTCGGATCGACAAAACCTTCTGGTTGCATCATATACAACTCTTCTTCCAGAAATCCATTCAGGAATGCAGTTTTGACATCCATTTGCCAAATTTCATAATCATAAAATGCGGCAACTGCTAACATGATTCAAACAGACTTAAGCATCGCTACGGGTGAGAAAGTCTCATCGTAGTCAATCCCTTGAACTTGTCGAAAACCTTTTGCAACAAGTCGAGCTTTATAGACAGTAACATTACCATCAGCGTCAGTCTTCTTCTTAAAAATCCTTTTATTCTCAATTGCTTGCCGATCATCGGGCAAGTCAACCAAAGTGCATACTTTGTTCTCATACATGGATCCCATCTCAGATTTCATGGCCTCAAGCCACTTTGCGGAATCTGGGCTCACCATCGCTTCTTCATAGTTCGTAGGTTCATCATGGTCTAGTAACATGACTTCCAAAATAGGATTACCGTACCACTCTGGTGCGGATCTTACTCTGGTTGATCTACGAAGTTCAGTAGAAACTTGATCTGAAGTTTCATGATCATTATCATTAGCTTCCTCCCTATTTGATGTAGGTGTCACAGAAACAGATTTCTGTGATGTACTACTTCTCAATAAGGGAGTAGATACTGTTATCTCATCAAGTTCTACTTTCCTCCCACTCACTTCTTTCGAGAGAAACTCCTTCTCTAGAAAGTTTCCGACTTTAGCAACAAAAATTTTGCCTTCGGATCTGTGATAGAAGGTATACCCAATAGTCTCCTTTGGGTATCCTATGAAGACACATTTTTCCGATTTGGGTTCGAGCTTATCAGGTTGAAGCTTTTTCACATAAGCATCGCAGCCCCAAACTTTAAGAAACGACAACTTTGGTTTCTTGCCAAACCACAGTTCATAAGGCGTCGTCTCAACAGATTTTGATGGTGCCCTATTTAACGTGAATGCGGCCGTCTCTAGAGCATAACCCCAAAAAGATAGCGGTAAATCGGTAAGAGACATCATAGATCGCACCATATCTAGTAAAGTATGATTACGACGTTCGGACACACCATTACGTTGTGGTGTTCCGGGTGGTGTGAGTTGCGAAACTATTCCGCATTGCTTCAAATGTAGACCAAACTCGTAACTCAAATATTCTCCTCCACGATCAGATCGTAGAAACTTTATTTTCTTGTTACGATGATTTTCCACTTCACTCTGAAATTCTTTGAACTTTTCAAATGTTTCAGACTTGTGTTTCATTAAGTAGATATACCCATATCTGCTTAAATCATCAGTGAAGGTGAGAAAATAACGATATCCGCCACGAGCCTCAACATTCATTGGACCACATACATCAGTATGTATGATTTCCAATAAATCTGTTGCTCTCTCCATAGTACCGGAGAACGGTGTTTTAGTCATCTTGCCCATAAGGCACGGTTCGCAAGTGCCAAGTGATTCATAATCAAGTGACTCCAAAAGTCCATCAGTATGGAGTTTCTTCATGCGTTTTACACCGATATGACCTAAACGGCAGTGCCACAAATAAGTTGCACTATCATTATCAACTCTGCATCTTTTGGCTTCAACATTATGAATATGTGTATTACTACTATCGAGATTAAGTAAGAACAAACCATTCTTTAATGGCGCATGACCATAAAAGATATTACTCATATAAATAGAACAACCATTATTCTCTGATTTAAATGAATAACCGTCTCGCATCAAACAAGATCCAGATATAATGTTCATGCTCAACGCTGGTACTAAATAACAATTATTTAGATCTAATATTAATCCCGAAGGTAGATGTAGAGGTAGCGTGCCGACTGCGATCACATCGACTTTGGAACCATTTCCCACGCGCATCGTCACCTTGTCCTTAGCCAATCTTCGCTTAATCCGTAGCCCCTGTTTTGAGTTGCAAATATTAGCAACAGAACCAGTATCAAATACCCAGGTGCTACTGCGAGAATTAGTAAGGTACACATCAATAACATGTATATCATATATACCTTTGTTAACCTTGCCATCCTTCTTGTCCGCCAAATACTTGGGGCAGTTCCGCTTCCAGTGACCAGTCTGCTTGCAATAGAAGCACTCAGTTTCAGGCTTAGGTCCAGACTTGGGTTTCTTCTCTTGAGTAGCAACTTGCTTGCTGTTCTTTTTGAAGTTCCCCTTTTTCTTCCCTTTGCCCTTTTTCTTGAAACTAGTGGTTTTGTTAACCATCAACACTTGATGCTCCTTTTTGATTTCTACCTCCGCGGCTTTTAGCATCGCGAAGAGCTCGGGCATAGTTTTGGTCATCCCTTGCATATTATAGTTCATCACGAAGCTCTTGTAGCTTGGTGGCAGTGATTGGAGAATTCTGTCAATGACGCAATCATCCGGAAGATTAACTCCCAGTTGAATCAAGTGATTGTTATACCGAGACATTCTGAGTATATGCTCACTGACAGAACCGTTCTCCTCCATTTTACAGCTATAGAACTTATTGGAGACTTCATATCTCTCAATCCGGGCATTTGCTTGAAATATTAACTTCAACTCCTGGAACATCTCATATGCTCCATGGTGTTCAAAACGTCGTTGAAGTCCCGGTTCTAAGCCGTAAAGCATGGCACACTGAACTATAGAGTAGTCATCAGCTTTGCTTTGCCAGACGTTCACAACATCTGGCGTAGCTCTTGCACCAGGCCTGGCACCCAGCGGTGCTTCCAGGACGTAATTCTTCTGTGCAGCAATGAGGATAATCCTCAAGTTACGGACCCAGTCCGTGTAATTGCTACCATCATCTTTCAACTTTGCTTTCTCAAGGAACGCATTAAAATTCAACGGAACAACAGCACGAGCCATCTATCTACACAACATAGACAAGCAAGATACTATCAGGTACTAAGTTCATGATAAATTAAAGTTCAATTAATCATATTACTTAAGAACTCCCACTTAGATAGACATCCCTCTAATCCTCTAAGTGATCACGTGATCCAAATCAACTAAACCATGTCCGATCATCACGTGAGATGGAGTAGTTTCAATGGTGAACATCACTATGTTGATCATATCTACTATATGATTCACGCTCGACCTTTCGGTCTCTGTGTTCCGAGGCCATATCTGTTATATGCTAGGCTCGTCAAGTTAAACCTGAGTATTCCGCGTGTGCAACTGTTTTGCACCCGTTGTATTTGAATGTAGAGCTTATCACACCCGATCATCACGTGGTGTCTCAGCACGAAGAACTTTCGCAACGGTGCATACTCAGGGAGAACACTTCTTGATAATTTAGTGAGAGATCATCTTATAATGCTACCGTCAATCAAAGCAAGATAAGATGCATAAAAGGATAAACATCACATGCAATCAATATAAGTGATATGATATGGCCATCATCATCTTGTGCTTGTGATCTCCATCTTCGAAGCACCGTCATGATCACCATCGTCACCGGCGCGACACCTTGATCTTCATCGCAGCATCGTTGTCGTCTCGCCAATCTTATGCTTCCACGACTATCACTACCGCTTAGTAATAGAGTAAAGCATTACATCGCGATTGCATTGCATACAATAAAGCGACAACCATATGGCTCCTGCCAGTTGCCGATAACTCGGTTACAAAACATGATCATCTCATACAATAAAATTTAGCATCACGTCTTGACCATATCACATCACAACATGCCCTGCAAAAACAAGTTAGACGTCCTCTACTTTGTTGTTGCATGTTTTACGTGGCTGCTACGGGCTTTAAGCAAGAACTCATCTTACCTACGCATCAAAACCACAACGATAGTTTGTCAAATAGACTCCATTTTAACCTTCTCAAGGACCGGGCGTAGCCACACTCGGTTCAACTAAAGTTGGAGAGACAGTCTTCCGCAAGCCATCTATGTGCAAAGCACGTCGAGGGAACCGGTCTCGCGTAAGCGTACGCGTAAGGTTGGTCCGGATCGTCTCGTCCAACAATACCGCTGAACCAAAGTATGACATGCTGGTAGGCAGTATGACTTGTATCGTCCACAACTCACTTGTGTTCTACTCGTGCAAATAACATCAAACCAAAAAACCTAGGCTCTGATACCACTGTTGGGGAACGTAGTAATTTCAAAAAAATTCCTACGCACACGCAAGATCATGGTGATGCATAGCAATGAGAGGGGAGAGTGTTGTCTACGTACCCTCGTAGACCGAAGCGGAAGCGTTGACACAACGTAGAGGAAGTAGTCGTACGTTCTCCTCGCGATCCAACCGATCACAGCACCGTTACTCCGGCACCTCCGAGTTCTTGGCACACGTTCAGCTCGATGACGATCCCCGGGCTCTGATCCAGCAAAGCATCGAGGAAGAGTTCCGTCAGCACGACGGCGTGGTGACGATCTTGATGTGTTACCGGCGCAGGGCTTCGCCTAAGCACTGCAACGATATGATTGAGGTGGAATTTGGTGGAAGGGGGCACCGCACACGGCTAAGGAACGATCCGTAGATCAACTTGTGTGTCTCTGGGGTGCCCCCTGCCCCCGTATATAAAGGAGCCAAGGGGGAGGGGCTGGCCGGCCAGGCCTTGGCGCGCCAGAGAGTCCTACTCCCTCTGGGAGTAGGATTCCCCCCCCCCCCCAATCCTAGTTGGACTAGGATTCTCCAAGGGGAAGAGAGAGAGAGAGAGAGGGGGGCGCCCACCTCTCCTAGTCCTAATAGGACTAGGGGAAGGGGGGAGGCGCGCAGCCCATGGGGCATCCCTCTCACCTCTCCTCCAAGGCCCATGTTGGCCCATTATGCTCCCGGGGGGTTCCGGTAACCCTCTCGGTATTCCGGTAAAATCCTGATTTCACCTGGAATGCATCTGATGTCCAAACATAGGCTTCCAATATATAATTCTTTATGTCTCGACCATTTCGAGACTCCTCGTCACATCCGTGATCACATCCGGGACTCCGAACTCCTTCGGTACATCAAAATGCATAAACTCATAATAACTGTCATCGTAACGTTAAGCGTGCGGACCCTACGGTTCGAGAACAATGTAGACATGACCGAGACACGTCTTCGGTCAATAACCAATAGCGGGACCTGGATGCCCATATTGGCTCCTACATATTCTACGAAGATCTTTATCGGTCAGACCGCATAACAACATACGTTGTTCCCTTTGTCATCGGTATGTTACTTGCCCGAGATTCGATCGTCGGTATCCAATACCTAGTTCAATCTCGTTACCGGCAAGTCTCTTTACTCGTTCTGTAATACATCATCTCGCAACTAACTCATTGGTTGCAATGCTTGCAAGGCTTTATGTGATGTGCATTACCGAGAAGGCCCTGAGATACCTCTCCGACAATCGGAGTGACAAATCCTAATCTCGAAATACGCCAACCCAATATGTACCTTCGGAGACACCTGTAGAGCACCTTTATAATCACCCAGTTACGTTGTGACGTTTGGTAGCACACAAAGTGTTCCTACGGTAAATGGGAGTTACATAATCTCATAGTTTAAAGGAACATGTATAAGTCATGGATAAAAGCAATAGCAACATACTAAACGATCGGGTGCTATGCTAATGGAATGGGTCATGTCAATCAGATCATTCAACTAATGATGTGATCTCGTTAATCAAATAACAACTCTTTGTTCATGGCTAGGAAACATAACCATCTTTGATTAATGAGCTAGTCAAGTAGAGGCATACTAGTGACACTCTGTTTGTCTATGTATTCACACATGTATTATGTTTCCAGTTAATACAATTCTAGCATGAATAATAAACATTTATCATGATATAAGGAAATAAATAATAACTTTATTATTGCCTCTAGGGCATATTTCCTTCACAAAGGAGTTCGGAGTCCCGGATGAGATCAGGGACATGACGAGGAGTCTCGAAATGGTCGAGACGTAAAGATCGATATATTGTACGACTATATTCGGACATCGGAAAGATTCTGAGTGATTCGGGTATTTTCGGGAGTACCGGGGAGTTACGGGAATACGGGGGAAGAAGTATATGGGCCTTATTGGGCTTTAGGGGAGAGGGAGAGGCAGGCCGCGCGCCCCCCCCATTGGCTAGTCCGAATTGGACTAGGGGGAGGGGCGGCGCCCCCTCCTTCCTTCTCTTCCCTCTTCCCCTTCCTTGTCTCCTACTCCTAATACATGGAAGGACTCCTAGTTGGACTAGGAAAGGGGGAATCCTACTCCCGGTGGGAGTAGGACTCCCCTAGGGCGCGCCATAGAGAGGGCCGGCCTCCCCTCCTCCACTCCTTTATATACGGGGGCAGGGGCACCCCATAGACACACAAGTTGATCTTCGTGATCGTTCCTTAGCCGTGTGTGGTGCCCCCCTCCACCATATTCCACCTCGGTCATATCATTGCAGTGCTTAGGCGAAGCCCTGCGTCGATAGAACATCATCATCATCATCACGCCGTCGTGCTGACGGAACTCATCCCCGAAGCTTTGCTGGATCGGAGCCCGGGGAGCGTCATCGAGCTGAACGTGTGCCAAGAACTCGGAGGTGCCGGAGTAACGGTGCTTGGATCGGTTGGACCGGGAAGACGTACGACTACTTCCTCTACGTTACGTCAACGCTTCTGCTTCGGTCTACGAGGGTACGTAGACAACACTCTCCCCTCTCGTTGCTATGCATCACCATGATCTTGTGTGTGCGTAGGAAATTTTTTGAAATTACTACGTTCCCCAACAGCTGTGGCCACCGGGCTTCCCCACCCCGCCGCCTCCACCTCCCCGGCACCCTGCCTGGGACCCAGATCTATCGCCGCCGCGTTCACTGCGCTCGGGTTCGACGATCGTCCCGGACTCCCCGGCACAGGATGCTGCTGCTGCGCTGGCGCGGGCGCGTGCCCTCCCTGGCGCCAGGTGCGTGCGCTTCCAGGCCACACCTCCCCGCTTTGATGGCCCCCGAGGTCAAGCCCCTGCCAGCTTCATTGAAGCCCCCTCCAGATCTGCTGTGTACCAGGCCGCTGGGCGCATTCATGCTGAAGATACGAGGTCCGAGGCGTCCAGGCTAATGCTCTCAAGGGATGCTCGGCCTGTGGAATCCAGCTCCTTTGGCAGCTTCAATGTCACTCCCCAATGGCAGGTGGTGCGCCCTCCCTACTGGTGGCGCCATCAAGAGGGCCGCGGCAAAAGGAGGTTGCCGCGCCGCGCGAGTGTCTCCTCTGTCAGGGATGCCGCTTGTCGCATTCATGGCTCCATGCCCGGGTTTCGGGCTCCCTTCAAGGCTAGCAGCCGGGCATTGAAGCCTCATCAACGCAAATGCTATCGATGCAGGCAGCGAGGGCATAAAGCGGTGGACTGCCGCGACCCCATTGTGTGTAATTTCTGTGACAGACAGGGGCACCGTCTTCGGGAGTGCAGCGCTCGCCTCGCCCAGCTCCACGCCGGCCGCTCCGCTCCACCACCTGCTCCTCGGCCTCCTCCGCCCCGGACTCCGTCGCCGCCAGCCATGCCTCGCCCTGGGGACCCTGCCTCTCGCCCGGCGGAGGGGTTTGTGGTCTTTAGATCGACCCCCGAGATGGATGCGCAAGCCGCTGCGTTGGCCAACGTAGCGGCGCTCGTCTGGCTCGGCGGCAACAGGCCGCGTGTCAGCGCCGCCACCATCAAGGAGGCTATCCACCGCCACACCAACGTGCCCCTGGCGGACATCACCGTCGTCCCTCACCACCCGGAGGATTTCTTCGTCAAGTTCAAGTTCCCGCATCATCGAGACCTGCTTACCGCGGCGCCAGGCAAGTTTGCCCACGGAGAGCTCGACATCCACGTGGCCAACTGGCGGCCACTCACCCGGGCTGAGGCGGCCCCCCTCCACCATCACGTCCATTTGTGCCTGGAGGAGGTGCCCCTGCAGGCTTGGAGCGAGGAGACCGTCGCCAAGATCATCGGGAGCTCCTGCCTCGTCCACTACTTCGACATTGCCACCGCACTGAAGGAAGATGCATCAACCCTCGACCTATGGGCTTGGTGCGCGGACCCCTCTGCCATCCCCAAGGTCATGTGGGTGACCATTGTCGGGAACGAGGTCGTCGTATCCGCCACGGCCATGAGTGGCCACAAGGGGCTCACCTACAGGGTGATCGTTCACCTCGACCGTCATGAGGACTGGACCCCTGACGTTGATGGTCGTGCACCTGTCAAGGCCCGTAGCTCATCTGAGTTTGACTGGATCCACGGGATTGTTGATGGGGAGGCTGCTCTGCGCGACCGGCGGCACGACGCGCATGGCGGAAGCAATGTCGGCCGGCGCCGCGACGACGACGACCGCGACCGCCGTGACGACAACCATGACCGTGACGGCGGGCGCCGTGGATGCCATGATGATCGGCAAGGCTCCTGGCGGGATAGGTTCTTCCGCAGCCGATCAAGAGCTGCTGGCCACAGGGAGGGCGACGAGCGCCGTGAAGACAGGAGGGGTTATGGACGTGAAGATGGCCGTCGTCGTGGACATGCGACTGAGGACCATGGAAGACGCATCGACCTCAACCGCGAGCAGATTCTTCCTGACGGCTCGGTCATCCCCGTCTCAGGCCGACGTCGCCGTGCTCGTTCCCCGATCTCCTCTCGCCGCCGAAGCTCCAGAACCGTGGCGCGCAGTCCTCAAGGCCGACGCTCCCCTGTGGCCAGGCTTGCTTGGCGCATCAAGATGGCGGCATGTGCTTGCCTGGGTGGTCGCCAGGCTTCCGCCGTGGTCACCCCCTCGTCTGCGGCTGCGGCGCTCGCCTCCTCGCCCCCCAAGACCTCCTCTGCTCTGGTTTCCGCTGCCGGACAGGAGCGGCCAGTGCCGCTGCTTCAAGGATCCCTCGGAGGTGGGATGCGCTGTGTTGTTGCGATTGAGGCAGCAGCAATGTCTCCCTCCACTCCTGTACACCTGCCATGCTCACCAGCACCACCTCCCTCGCATGAGCCTTCAAACACGACGCCAATCCTCGCCACCCCGATCCTGGTGTCGGCCCCGACGCTGAGTCCAGATGCTGCAAGCCCAACGCCGATCTTCATCAGGAGAAGGTCCCCACTGCTGCCAACACCGGTTGCACCCAGGCAAGTGGCGCTCAAGGCCAGGAGGAAGACCCTGGCTCCAGGCTTCTCCCTCAACCGTCGAAGTGCTCGTCTACACGCCAAGAGCAGGGCCACACCCGTGGCAAAAATGGCGGAGTTTATCCTCTGCCGCAGGGTTGGAATTGTTAGAGATGGAACCCAAGTCACGGAGGAAGCAATCACCAAGTTTGCTAAACTTTTCAGGGGCCAGCTCCCCCCTATTGCCATTGGCGCGCTCCGCGCCCTTTTCCGATTGGTCTGCGACCTTGCGACGGCCGTTGAAGAAGCGCTGATTGAGCACGGCGGTGCTGATGGCTTGGACCACGAGGGGTCCGAGAAGGTGGATTGCACGACTGCTGTCTGAAGCGTTAACAGCGGCGTCTTCTCAGAGTTTAATTTAGATTCCATGTTAGACAAGACTACCTGCATGTGTGTGGGTGTTGGTGCGCCATGTTGGTTGCCCATGAGTTGCTTTGTTTGTCGTTGTTGTCTGTGCTACTCCATGATGATCAACGCTTGTTCTTTGAGTTTATGCTCCTGGTGTCTGCTCTACATGATGATCAATGCTTGTTCTTCGAGTTTATGCTCCTGGTGTCTGCTCTACATGGCACCCTTTCTCCTATCCTGGTACTGATGTAGCCACGCCAGACTGCTGTGGACGGGAGACTGCTCTCTGATGTCAACTGCTTGGCCATGTTAGAGCACAACCTGCATGTTATTAGCTGGAACGTCAGGGGACTGAACTGCCCAGATCGTAGAGCAACTGTGCATGAGACAATCAACGCCTCTCCCTGTAATCTCCTGTGCATCCAAGAATCTAAATTAGCAAACCTCGATGACGCTACTGTTGTCTTCCTTGGGGGATTCAGACTCAAGAACTTCGCAACTCTGCCTGCTGTGGGCACGAGGGGCGGCATCATTTTGCTTTGGAACAGAGATAGCATCGAAGCTTCGGACATCACCGTTGGAGAGTTTCATCTATCCGCGACGATCAGGCTGGTGCACACTGAGGTCTCCTTCAAGCTGACAACTGTCTATGAGCCAACGAATAGCAGCCGTAAGGATGATTTCTTTGCGGAAATTATGGCGCAGAAGCCGGCAGCGGGGCAACTGTGGCTGGTGAACGGGGATTTCAACCAGATTTATAGAGCAAAGGATAAGAACAAGCGGAATGCTAACATCTCGCGCATAAACCGTTTTCACAGCACCTTGGACGCCTGTGAGCTAAAAGAGATCCATCTTCAGAACCGCAAGTTCACATGGAGCAACGAGCGCATTGACCCCACCCTCTACAAGTTAGATAGTTTTTTCTGCAACCCTGAGTGGGACCTCCATTTTGGTTCTCATGTGCTTTCCGCCATGGCGACCTCACTCTCTGACCACTGCCCATTGTTCCTGTCCAGCGACTGTGGCCCTAAGCGCCCCCGCACATTCAAGTTCGAGAACTTCTGGATCAAGCTTCCGGGGTTCAGGCAGGTGGTGGCAGAGACTTGGGCCAAGCCTACCACGCACTCGGAGCCATGCTGGATCTTTGCTGAGAAACTTCGGCGCACCGGGGTAGCCCTCCGGCATTGGAGCAACGGTTTCTTCTCAGATGCAAAGTTGCAGCTCACCATGGCCCAGGAGATCATTCTCAGGTTGGACATGGCCATGGACTTTCGGCCACTGTCTCCGGAGGAGAGGGAGTTGAGATTGAGAATGAAAAGAAGAGTGATTGGCCTTGCTGTGCTAGAGAGAGCTAGAAAACGGCAGGCTTCACGGATTACCAATTTGAAGGAGGGCGATGCGAACACCAAGTTTTTTCATCTAAAGGTTAATGCCAGAAGAAGAAAGAATTTCATCAAACGCCTGCGAAAAGGGACGGGCTGGGCAACGACTCATGAAGACAAAGCAGCGGTGACACATGACCACTTCTCGACCATGCTTTGCAAGGATGCTCGGCCTGAGAAGGACTTCAACTGGGATAGGTTTGAGTTTGCCCAATGCGATTTGACTAGCTTGGATGAGCCTTTCGAAGAGAAGGAGGTGTTGGACGCAATTGGGGACATGCCCAAGGATAAAGCTCCGGGCCCAGACGGCTTCACGGGCGCCTTTTTCAAGGCCTGTTGGGAAACGATCAAGGCAGACCTCATGGCCGTAGTAAACGGTTTCTCAAACCTTCGGACAGAGCACTTCCAGTGGGTCAACACGGCAAACATTGTGCTCGTCCCAAAAAAGGATGGGGCGGAATGCATCTCAGATTTTAGGCCAATTAGCCTCATTCACGCTGTGGCAAAGATTGTGGCAAAGATGATGGCTTACCGACTTGCCCCTTTCATGCATACGCTCATCTCCCGCTCCCAGACTGCTTTCATCAAATCTAGAAGCATCCATGATAATTTTATGTACGTGCGCAACATGGCGAGAAGGATGCACCGGCTCAAGAAGCCTACGCTCCTGTTTAAGTTGGACATCAGAAAAGCTTTCGACTCTGTACGGTGGGACTACCTGTTGGAGCTTTTGCGCCGCCGCGGCTTCCCGACGCGTTTTAGAGATATGTTGGCCGCTCTTCTTCATACGTCATCCTCCAGAGTCCAGCTTAATGGTGTTCCGGGTGAGCCTATCTGGCATGGGAAGGGTCTCCGCCAGGGTGGCCCGCTCTCGCCGTAGCTTTTCGTCCTGGCAATCGACCCTATTCAGAGCATCCTTGACACCGCCATGAGGCAGAGCAGGCTACACCGGGTCGGGGGGAGAGCTATCTGCATGCGCACCTCCTTATATGCTGACGATGCTGCAATCTTTGTTGCCCCTTTCAAGGAAGATATCCAGCAGCTTACTTCCCTCCTTGAAGGCTTTGGGGACGTCACTGGCCTCGTGACGAATCTGGGAAAAACCATGGTGGCTCCAATTCGATGCTCCGAAATCGACCTTGACGATGTCCTACAGTGCTTCCCTGCAGCTCGCTCCAACTTCCCCATGCGCTATCTCGGCCTACCCCTCTCGATCCATCGATTAAGGAAGATCGACCTGCAGCACCTCGTGGATAAGGCTGCTGGTAAGCTAGTGCCATGGCAGGGTCGCCTCATCACCACGGTGGGCAGGTCTGAGTTAGTCAAGTCGGTGCTCTCTTCCATTGCCACCTTCCATGCCACGGCCTTGAAGCTGCCGGAGGGAACTATCTCCGCCTTTGTGGGCATCGAGAGAGCCTTCCTTTGGTCGGGCTCGGACAAAGTGTCTGGAGGACAGTGCAAGGTCAGCTGGCGGCTGGTCTGCAGGCCTAAGCGTCTTGGTGGACTCGATATCCTTGACTTCCGCATGTATGCTCGGGCGCTGCGGCTTCGTTGGCTTTGGTATGAATGGAAGGAGCCGCATCGGCCGTGGGTGGGGTACGGAAACCCTTGTGACTCCACTGACAGAGCCCTCTTCTACGCTACGACGACCATCACTGTGGGGGATGGTCGGAAGGCCCGATTTTGGCATTCCCCGTGGATCAATGGAAAGAAGCCCAAAGATCTCGCACCTATGGTCTTCGAGATCTCTGCCAACAAGAACAAATCTGTAAAGGAGGCCCTGCTTGAAAACAATTGGATCCGGTGGATCAACCTTTTGGGAGGCCTCTCGGTGGAGCACATCGAGCAATTTTGCGGCCTCTAGGAGAAGATTCAAGAGGCGCACTTGCATGACAACATTGCCGATGACATCAGATGGAACCTCACCGCCAACGGGCACTACTCAGCGGCCTCGGCTTACAAGGCCCAGTTCGAGGGCTCTATCATCTCACCCATGCCCAAGATGGTGTGGGATAGTTGGGCACCGCCTAAGTGCAAATTCTTTGCCTGGCTTGTTATCAAGGATAGGGTCTGGACCGCCGATCGTCTTCAGCGGAGGGGTTGGCCAAACTGCAATTTATGCCAGCTTTGCAAGAGGGAACTGGAGACCGCGGCGCATCTCCTCTTCAAATGTAGGTACTCCACTCGAATTTGGAATGCGGTCAGAGCTTGGGTGGACGCGCCGGAGTTGGATGTGGCGGCATGGACCGGTATATCCTCGGTCAACGAGTGGTGGACTTAGGTGGTTCTCACTCGTGGTCATAGGAAGAAAGCGGTGTCTTCTCTTATCATGCTTGTTTCTTGGGAGGTCTGGAAAGAGAGAAACGTAAGAGTTTTTCAGCAAACTTGTAGGCTGCCATCTGTGGTGGTCGAAGGCATTAAGGCAGAGGCAAAGAACTAGATCATCGCTGGGGCTAGGCACTTGGGTTCTTTGATGCCGCGAGAGTAGGCTAAATTTTCATTTGTGGAGGAGTAATGACCCTCATAAGACCTTTGTTACTCTGTTACTCCCCTTCTTTTTAATGAGATGAGGCAAAGCTTTTGCCTCCGTTTCAAAAAAAAATAGTAGAAGGATACACAAATCGTGGACTGGAATTGACTGTAGCCAATGTAATGTGGGACTGTTGAAATATAGAAAGGTAATTAATGAGAAGGTAAATGAAAGGAACATTTAGGATATCATGCACATTAGCTGCTACGTATAGTACTTTATTAAGCGGATAGCGATTCTGGTGATCCACCCATCTGAAAAACCACCCAGTACTTAACCAAAATGATACTGTACGATTTTCCGTGGAGATTTTTACTTGGAGTAAAAGATATTATTTGTTGTAACTTGGCAAATTTGACAAATTTGACCTATGAACGAAATCAATTCACGGAATAAACTGTCTGTGAAACTATTTCACACGCCTGACCCTTTTGTGTAGCGCCCGTCACGATGGCGCCACACTACACTGTGCAACGCCTCACAAATAGGTGCTACACGGCCAGCGTCGTACCCGTGTAATCCGAAAATTACTAAATCACTGTGCAGCGCCTAGCTCCTAGGCGTTGCACTAGTGCAGCGCCTAGCTCCCGGGCGTTGCACTAGTGCAGCGCCTGAGAGCTAGGCGCCACGGGTCAGCTGCGTGAAATAGTTCAACGGACAGTTCATTCTGTGATTTGATTTCGTCTATAGGTCAAATATGTCAAATTTGCCTTGTAACTTTGATCAAAATTGCTTTGCGTACGACTCTTCTTATATGAATATATTATACTCCCTCCGTCCGAAAATACTTGTCGAAAAAATGCATAAAAATAGATGTATCTAGAACTAAATTACATCTAGATACATCCATTTCTCGGACAAGTATTTTCGGACAGAGGGGGTAGCAAACATGCCCGTGCGTTGCAACGGAAGAAGAAAAAGTACCATACACAGCTAATTAACCCAACAAACCACGACAACCACTATAAAAAGGTGCATATCTGGATCATCATAAAGTTATTCTTGCTAAATCTCGTGTCAATCATTTGAATAGTTACAACTAAATATGCTACATGACCTTCCATATTAGAACTTTTGTTAACCTAATGATGAATTTATATGCAGAAATCCGTTAGCCCATGCTTATCCAACACAAGAGGTGAACTTGATTAGTGACCGGGATCTGTGGCCCTAGTTTAAAAATATAAGGACTGTAGCCTAGTGGCAAGGGTGGGCAGTGGCTCACCCTGCGACCAGGGTTCGAACTCAGTTAGGGTCAAATTTTCTGGTGACTCACCCCGGCACAAGGGTGGACAGAAAATTGCACAGATATTTGAATAGTACATAAAACAAGACTTAATATTTAGCACGTCAGAAATTACTGCATATGCAGGATTCTCCACGCTCAGCACAAGAGTATAATCATGGTACAGAAACAATGTCAATTAGTAGATGCTAATCATAAGCATGACCCCTCTGAATTCAATAATAGTCGGGATAACTTTATGCTGGATAGCCTGATAGACATCACAAAGTCAGAACAGACTTCTTAAAGATGAAGCATGTAATGAAATATACGTAGTAATGAAAGGTATGTACGCAAGGAATGCTGAAAAGCTTGATCACTGTATCGTGCTATGCCTTTCCAACGAGGAGAGGCAAAAAACACAGCCAGAGCTTTTTAGTTCCTTCCAACGCCTTCCCCTGCTACAACTGAAACAGAGCACTTGCGGGTTGCTGCCGCCCGGCTCGCTTTCTTCCCTTGTACACACTTCAACCTATCTCCCGATCTGATCAACACTGAGCTTATTAGCTATCTCCCGGCTCGTGAACAAATTTTGAAACATGAACATTTTTTGAATAAGTGAACAAATTTTGAATTGCCCACAGATTTTACGAAAACATGAACATTTTTGGAATTTGTGAACAAATTTATAAAGCACGAACAATTTTTGACTCTTGCGAACAAATTTGGAAGCGTGAATTTTTTTGGAAGCACGAACGTTTTTTAAATCTTGAGAACAAATTTTGAATCGGAGAACAATTTTAAAAAATTATGAACAAATTTAGAAGCGTGAACAATTTTTTAAAGCATGAACTTTTTTTGAATCTAGAGATTTTTTTTTGAAATGGAGAACAATTTTGAAAAATCCCGAACAAATTTGGAAGCGTGAACAATTTATGAATATGTGAATAAAAAATTGAAATCTCGTACATTTTCTGAATTTCAAAAGTTTTGAACTTTTTTGTGTAACAAGAACAATTTTTTAATTTGGCATTTCTTGGAAACACGAACAAAATTTAATTTTTTGATTTTTTATGAAAAAACAAAAAGAATTAAAAAAGAAAATCATAAACATTTTGTAAAACTGCGAACATGTTCTGAAAAAGAAAAATAAACGTGAAAAGGAAAAGGAAAGAAAAAAACGAAAAGATGGAAAAGAAACAGAAAACGGAAAGAAAATAAAAGAAAAAGAAAGAGAAAAGTGAAAAAAAGTGGAAAACCCATCAAAAGGAAGAAAAAACGGTTCATGGAACCTTCTAAGAGGTTGAGAAAACCGGAGTGGGGCAGTTCCTAAGTTATGTACGTAAGTGGGCCGGCCGAAAGGATCACTCGGTCGGTCGCCCCCTGTGCGAAGCGCCAGCAGCACGCGCTGCCAAGCAAGCGGGCGCGCACCCCCCGCTCCCCTTCCGGGACGGCCCATGTGTGGCCGGGATGCCGCCTGTTTTTTTTATTTTGCGGATGTTTCCTTTTCTTTTTTTGTTTTTTTTCAATAATTCGGGATATGAAAAGGTCCTAAATTTTTAAAAAGTTGCTAATTTTAAATAAAACAATCATGATTTCAAAAAAAATCATGGTATCTAAAAAGATGCTCGGTAATTAAAAAATTGTTCATGAATTTGGCAAAAAAATGTTCACAAATTTAAAAAATGTTCATGAACTTAAAACAATGATCATGATTTCAAAAAAATGTTCGTGAAATTGAAATTTTTTCACAAAATAAGTAAATCATGATTACAGAAAAATGCTTTGGAATTCAAAATCTGTTCACGAATTTGTAAAAAAATCTTCATAATTTAAAAAATTCGAACAAATGTTCGCTAATTCGAAAAATGTTCAGGAATTTGGGAAAAATGTTCAAGATTCAAAAAAATGTTCACGAATTTGGAAAAAAAATGTTCACGATACAAAAATGTTCATGATACAAAAATGTTCGCTAATTCTAAAAATGTTCACGAATATGAAAAAAATGTTCATGATTTTGAAAAAGTAGTCTTTAATTTTAAGTTTTTCATTATTTCAAAAAATGTTCATGATTTGAAAAACATGTTCATGACTTAAGAGAATGTTCACAAATTTCTATTAAAATTGTTCATGATTTCTTTTTTTATGGTGAAAAATTGTTCATGATTTAAAAACAAATGTTCATGAGTTTTTAAAATATGTTCACAGTTTAAAAAAATGTTCGTGATTTAAGATTAACGATTTAGTAAATATAAAACTGCGACTTTGGAAAAAATGTTCAACATTCAAAAAAACGATTCTAGAGAACAAATCGCGAATTAATAGATTTTTGGAAATTGAGAAACAAGAATAAAAATGAAAACATAAAAGTAAAGAAACAATGAAAAGAAAACAGAAAGCGGAAAAGAAAAAAGAAAAAAAAAGAAAAACCCGGTTCAGGGAAGGTTCTAGAAACTTCCCAAAACCGGTTGGGGTAAAACCCCGAAATGGGCCGGTGCATAGAAACAGCAGCGGGCGAAGGTGGGTACGTGCCACGGCGCTCGCGGGCGCGGTATGCGCCGTATAGGATCTCCGGGATTTTCGGCATTTCCTAACGGGCGCCGCGCCCGTTTCTTCAGTAAATGCAAACGGGCGCATACCCCCGCTCGGCGCTGGGCCGACCCATTTCTTTCTCTTTTTTTCTGTAGAAAACTGCAGCAAAGATCTTATTTTGCAAGCGAGGGATCGAACTCGCGATCTCTCGGTTAAGAGCAGCGCGGTGACCAGCTGGACATCCTAGCGCATGTGCTTATTAACTTCTTTCCTCCCTTTTAATTATTTAGGCCGCGACAGCCCCACAAACCAGTTTTTCACTACTTCATGATTTCTGGACATTTTTTCTTCTTTTTTTCTGGTTCCTTTTTCTTTTTATTTTTATTTTTTTATTTTCTTAATTGCGCGAATGCTTTTTCAAATTCGTGAACCTTTTTCAATTGAATGAATTTTTATCAACATCGATGAACTTTTTTCAAGTTTGATGAACTTTTAACAAAATTGATAATGTTTTTATCAAAATCGATGAACTTTTTTTAAACTTGATGAACTTTTTCTAAATTCAATGAACTTCTCCAATTTCGGTGAACTTCTTCTAAATCGATGAAATTTTTGAAAATTCGATGAACTCTTTTTTAAAATCAATAAAATCTTTTTTTAAAATCGATGAACTTTTTTAAATTTGACGAAATCTTTTTCAAATGTTATGAGCTTTTTTCAAAATTTTCAAAATCGATGAACTCTTTTTCAAATTGGATGAAAATTTTCAAATCGATGAACTTTTTCAAATTTGATGAACTTTTTCAAAATTGAATAACTCTTTTTCATTTTTGATGAACTTTTTTTTCAAAACCAATGAACCTATTCTTTTTCAAAATCGGTTTTTTTATTGATGAACTTTTTGTCCCAAATTCGTGAACTTTTTTTAAGTACCTCGACTTTCTTTCAAATTTTATGAAAATTCTTGAATTCACGAAAATTTTCAATTTTTTGTTTTTTTTGTCAAAAGTCAATAGTTGACCGATCGAGATCTAGGGGAGCGACCACTTGACATGAGTGGTGAGCTATCTCAAAAACAATGAACAATAAAAAAAAGAGATCTAGGGGAGCGAACTAGGCGATCAAGGGAGAGTGAACGACGCGGTCGAGGGGGAGCGAACGAGCCAAAGTGGAACAAACGACAACCTTGGCCGGCCCAGTTCGCGGGCGTGTGGGCGCCAGAACCGCGAACCGGCGCTGAAGGCGCCCGTTAGGCGCTCCCGGGATTTTTGAGTGCTCCTATACGCCGCTCGCTGCGGCAAGAAGTTGCCGTTTCGCACAGGAGGAGGTTCGAGTGGGCCGGCCCATTCGCTGTCCTTCGCCGAATGAAAGAGATGCCAAAAATAAAGGGAGCAACAGATCCGGAATCGAACCCGCGATCCCTACATGTGCACGCTATGCCCTAGCCACTCCACCTGGTGAGCTATTTGTGAAAGAGTGGCAGCGCCAATATAAAAATACCAAACAGAAGTAGAACAACAAAAAAACAAGTTCACAAAATTCCATAAAACTTGCGGGCGAGGGATTGAACTTGCGGGTAGCATTTTTATAATTTGCGAACTAATTTTGAAAAACACGAACCTTTTCTCAATTTGTGCACAAATTTTAAAAAACTGTAATCTTTCTTCAATATGTGAACAACTTTAGAAAAAGGAACATTTTTTAAAAAAAATTCGCAAACATTATTTAATTTTGAACAAAAATTAAACATGAGAACATTTTTTTGCATATGTGAACAAATTTTGAAACCAAAAATATTTTTTTCAATTTGTGAACAAATTTGAATAATAGAAAGAATTCTTGAAATTCCTGCAAATCTTTGAATTTGTGAACAACAATTGGAACACTTTTTTCAAATTCCCCAAAAAATTGTATGTGCAAACAGAATTTAAACATGTGACATTTTGTAAATTTGTGAACAAATTTTGAAACAGGGATTTTTTTGAAACAAAATAAGTTTTGTTTTGTGAAATAACATAAAAAGGTGAACAATTTCTGAAACAGAGCGAACAATTTTTTCAAGCATGAACATTTTTTGAATCTTTAGAACAAATTTCTAAATGGAGAACAAATTTGGAAGCACGAACATTTTTTTTAATCTTGATAACAAATTTTGAAACAGAGAACAATTTTGAAAAATCCAGAACAAAATTGAAAGCGCGAACATTTTTTGAGTGCATGAACAAAATTTTTAATCCGGTACATTTTTTGAATTTCGAATGTTTTGAACTTTTTTGTGTAACGAGAATTGTTTTTGAATTTTGAGAACAATTTTTCAAAATCTGAACATTTTTTGGAAACACGAACAATATTTTGAATATTTTCAAAAAAAATGGAAAAAAAGAGAAGAAAAAAACCAAAGAAAGAAAAAAACAGAAAAAAAGAAAAAAAAGAAATAAAAAAACAGAAATAATTATAAACGAAAAGAAGAAATAAAAGAAAAAAGAAAACCCGGTTCAAGAACCTTCTGGAAGGCTCCCAAAACCGGCCAGGAAGCATCCAGAAGGTTCCCAAAACCGGAAAGAGATCCAACCTGAAAAAGAGCTAGCTGGGCCGGCCCAGTTACCTTCGAACCGGTGCGGTAGGTCGACAATTCGCCGCAGAATACGGCGAATAGGGTTTTCCGGGATTTTCCGCGACATAGCGCGAATCCCCCTTCGAGCTCCGACCCAGTGTATGGGCCGGCCCATTTTTCTGTTTATTCCCCACCGATTTTGGGAACGTTCCAAGAACGTCTTTTTTTTATGTTTTCTCTACCGGTTTTTCTTTTTGTCTTTTTTTCTATTTTTCTATTTTTCGGTTTTCTTTGTTCGTCGAATTCAACAAACTTTCCACCATGTAAAAAAATGTTCAACAATTGAAAATACTCAGCGAATTCAATTTTTTCATCATATTTAAAAATGTTCATCAAAATTCAATTTTTTCCATCGATCTAAAAAATGTACATCAATTTCTATTTTTGTTCGGAAAATGTTGATGAAATTCATATTGTATTAACTGAACTCAAAATGTGTTCATCAATTTTTTCAAAAATATGTTCTTGAATACAACTTTTGTTCATCAAATTAAAATTTGTTCATAAAATTCAACAAATTGTCACCATTACTAGAAAAATGCTCATAAATTGTTTCCACAAGAATGAAAAAATGTTAAATGAAATTTTAAAAATGTACATACTTTTTTAAACCATGAACAGTTTTTGAATTCAAGATTTCTTTTTGAAAGTTCTCTATTTTTTGAAAACTTAGAACCATTTTGTAATCCTGGATTATTTTCACATAGAATAAAACAAAAACATAAAATAAATGAAAACTAAAAACGAAAACAAAAAGAAAAACAGCAAGGGTACGCGCTTACGTGACTTGGTGCGCCTAGGTCGCCAAATAGGGGCACCCAGCCATCCGCATATGAAAAATCCACCGTGGAGACAACACGTGATCGGCATAGGAAAAATCACCGGCCCACATGCGAAAGACAACAGACGCTGAGGGCATGTCCAACGCTGGGCGCCAGGTGTGGGTGCTAGGCTAAAAATCCTACCCGATTAGCGGTTAGACTGATTAATCCTGGCGTCCAGACCGGCATCGGCGCAAAGAATGGTGCCGAGCACTTAGGTGTTTTTCCTTCGTACGAGTCAAAAGGCGTTGATGTGTAGCGATCAATTTTTCAAGTTAATTAGCGCGTATAGTTAGTGCCCAACATTGAGTCGAGGAGCGCTTCGATGCTTTTTTATTTGATGAGATTTATTTTTTTATCCACAAGCGCCTATGTAAGAGTCTAGCATTGGAGATGCCCTAAAAGAGCCCATGCGAAAGAAGTACGCTGCGCGAGCCCATGAAAACAAAGGCGAATCTTAAAGCATTTTCATCCCACAGTCTAAGAGTCAGATGTGACGTAACTAATTGTCATCTAGATGAGATGTGAATTAGCAAATCTGTTAAGTATATACTCCCTCCGTTCGATACTTGTCGTATAAATGGATGTATCTAGACGTATTTTAGCTCTAGATATATCCATTTTCGCAACAAGTAATTTCAAACGGAGGGAGTAGTATACTAATTAGAATATAGAGTGAAATAACCGTTGAGGTAGTTCGGGAGGAAGTCGTGGTTTTTTAACCGAGACGAGAGATGACCTGTAACTTGGTTTGTTTCCTGTAACTGTAAGCAGAGGAGGCCTGGATTTTGCACCTTGTATTGGTTTGAAATGAAAATGGTTATGTTTTTCTCCTCGTCCCCTAACACTTTCACATTTCAGGACATTACTCTCATACGGGCCGGTGCAACACTTTCACATTTCAGGACATTACTCTCATACGGGCCGGTGCAACAGCGGCACTGGACCACCATGGACTAGCCCGCCATCGCGGCCTACGACAGCGGCGTCTTCCCGCCGTGTCGCTGCTCTGCGCGCTACGGCCGGGATGAAGTGCACCACGCGTACAGGGGACTCCACCGTGGCGCACCACTCCTTCTTGGCACTGTCACACGCCTCCGCCGTGAGGCTCTACAGGGACAAGTACCAGGCCACGCAGCGGCGCGTCGTCCGCATGAACATCTACGACTTCTGGAACTACCCCTTCTCCCCCAGCCCCGCCTACGTCTCCGTCACGCAGAAATCGCTCAGGAGACTACCCTGAGATCAGGAAGAAGAAAGCCGCAGCTAATTAACGTGCGTGGAACCACAGCCGGTTCAAAGTATTTTTGGGCCCGCGGCGATGTAAAATAATTTTTTATACTAAACTTTTATACTTATTTTAAATTATGTGTATCACATTATAGTTGTAATTAATATATTTTTTATATTACTTAGCCACATAAGAATGTTTTCAAATAATAGTTATATTATTCATTAGTATTCAGTTGTAATGTATTATAGATTGAAAATTTTAATTCTACAAAATGAAAATTTTATCATGTATCAAAAAGTTTTCTTTATTGTTAAAATAATTTTCTGATTTATTTTTCTAATATTACATAAGCAATGTAGTGTATACATATTTGCATATCTATGCGTGTGTTCATATATATTTTAACATTATTGAATATTATGGTAGAGATTTCTAAATCATATACACGCTAACAAATATTTTAATAGTTGTTTCTAGTGTATATTAGGCAGTCATATTCCTGAAAAATTCTAGGGCATAGAAATTGTGACTTGCAAATTGGGTTCGATAATAGAATCATCAAAGAACTAAAAATGTTGTTGATTATAATTCTACATATGACTCAATTAACTAACATGTTCGTCCAGACTCACATGGTTTGATTAGATGCAAATGAGATGTCTACACATTTATCAAATTAAAAATTATGCATTGGTTTAAATATTGAAATCTAGTTATCATAATTTTCATTATGATATTAAGACATCCATTATAAAGAGAGACTAGTGTATTTGAACTCAACTCCACCAATCGGATTGGTTTGCTTATGCGTAGTATAACTTATTAGTATGTGGTGTGAATACGTTTTTGCGTACAGTGCTTACTAGTATAAGTTTTTAGTTGGGGCCCTCCCCTATTGGGGCCCAGGGCGGTCGCCCCTTTTGCCCGGCTTATGGGCCGGCCCTGTGGAACCATACCTGTAGCCGGGCGTCGAGCCGCTGCGCTGGGTGATGGTGGAGGTGGCCTTGCTGCTGGCGACGCATGCGCGCCTCAGCATCCACTCTCCCACCGCCGTGCCGGAACGGGTGCAGCGCGCGGCGGCTGGCGAGGACGACGCCGCGCAGCATGGGGGTCGGAGCGAGCTTTCCTTCACGGCAGTGCCCCGCTCGTGGCTACTTGTTGTTCTAGGCGTCTGCTGAGCAGAATGCGCCTAGCTAGGGCTGTTGATGCTTTTGCGTTTCCTGCTAGCATTACTGCAGAATCGTGCTTTAGCGCCCGTTCGTAAGGGCCTTTAATGTCAGTTTTATAACCGACACTAAAGGATGGGGACTAAAGCCCCCCCTAGTACCGGTTCAGCACGAACCAGCGCTAAAGTGCTGACACGAGCCAGGCCCGGGTGCGGGTAGACCATTAGTACCGGTTGGTAACACCAACCGGTACTAAATGTTCGGGGGTGGTTTTATTTTTTATTTTTTCTTTAATTTTGTGTTTTTCATTTAATTGTTTTTTGTTTGCTGGTATTTTACGATACTACATATTGTACACGTTATGCATATATATAAGACAAATTCTATCTACCATCGGTGGTAGTTACCACCTAGCTAGGTGCCCTCCACGTGTCCCCTCCCCTCTCTCTCAAACGCAGCTTCAAGTCAAACGGGTCGATATATAACGTTAACGGGTGCTATGTGATCCAATAGGCAGCAACGAATTCCGTTTTCAATTAAATAATCCGGCAAGTAGTGACGCGGTGGTTCAACTACCTCCTGAATTTTTGCCTTCGCTGTTAAAAAAATCTTGGCTACGTAGCAACTTGTCAGTTCAGCATCCGAATGCAACGCTGATTATTCTTGTTGGGTGGAGGGCTATTTTTTAGTCAGAGTAGATAAGTGTATGTTTAATTTTAAAAGGTAGTATGGGAACGTTATATCTTTTCTATATTTTGTACAAAATATATTGAAGAATATATAATATATTTAAAACCACTTGGAGTATATTCCTGCGTAATATTGACATATTTTACATGTAATATCTTAGTGTACAAATATTACCCAAAAAGCTAGTGTATTGGAGTATGGGTTATTAACATATAATTACTGGAGTATGTAGTATACGTCCTTTTGGAAGTATGGAGCGTACATACTACTCTCTTTTTTCTAGGGAATGGAGTATTGACATATTTTACATAAAATATCTTAGCATACAAATATTACCCCAAAAAGGTAGTATATTGGAGTATGAGTATTAACATATAGTTACTGGAGTATGTAGTATACTTCTTGGAAGTATGGAGTGTACATACTACTCTCTTTTTTCTTGGGAATGGAGTATTGACATATTTTACATGAAATATCTTAGCGAACTTAGCATACAAATATTAGGCCAAAAAAGGAAGTATATTGGAGTATGGAGTATTAGTTACTGGAGTATGTAGTATACTTCTTTTTGGAAGTTTGGAGCGTACGTACTAATCTCTTTTTTCTTGGGAAGTGTGCGTATATACTACTGTCTTTGTAGGGAAGTGTACATACTACTCTTTGTTGTAGTATGGAGTATATTTACGAAACTTAGTATGGAGTATATGTTTTTTCAAACCGGGAGTATATAATTTTCTTTGAACCAAAACGTTAAGTAGCATATTCTCATACAAAAAAGAGTATCCAGAAAATAGCAAGGAGTAAATGAACAAAGAACGATGTATGGAATATATTTCTTCTTAACATGACTAGTGTACTCCTGACAAAACATATCCAGAAAGCACGCAATATACAAAGATCACGTTCATGGGTACAATAATACAAATAGGTCATGACTAATGACTACTCCTGACAATGAATGACCATATACTGTTTCCTATCATCCTTCCAGTTCGTGTGTTTTCATGGCTCTCGCGTTTCCGGCCGGCACTCGCATGTAGGAGCGACAGATTGATGCAAGTGTGCAGACGGATTGACTACAAGAAAGAACCAATTAGTATTGTGTATATGCACGAAAATCATGAGGCAAAAAACAAATCAACAATTGGTTCACATGCATGCAAGGAAATCATGGGTTACCTCTAAGGCTATCGAGGTCTTCAACGACGAGTCGCGGAGGCATACATACATGATATGTTCTTGAGTACTACCTATAATGCTTCATCATGTCCATGCATGCTTAATTACAATGCATGGCCACTAATGACAGTATGACTCGTATACAAGCAGGCGTCGTTGCCGGCAGCGGCACGGGCTCCGTGGTCCATCAAGAATTTATCGATGACGACCGTCCAAGATGCCGAGGAAGCGCCCGATTGGTTAGATCTCCAACATCTGATGTTCAAACGAACAGATTTTAGGATGAAAGATTCATATCTGTGTATCTATTTGCATGAAGAAAAGAAGAAGCAAGATGCATGGCTGAACACGCGCGCATGAATTCTTTTGAGATGGAAGTATGATCAAACTATAATCTCGCTAATCATACTAATAAACAATAAAGAAAAGTATATTGGATCATACTTAGTACCTAACTTGTGTTGTACTCAGGACGAGGTCGATCAGCCGGTGAGATCCACGGCGATGACGCCGATCCACCGTCTCCAGCCGCTGGGAAGGGTCGCCCAAGCAGAAAGGTAGGTCGAGCAAACAAAACTGTTTTGGTTCGTAACAAGAATATACTAACAAATCTATTTTTACGTAGTAAAGATTGCTAGGTTGGTTAGTAGCCGGATAAGGACATACGTATAGATAGAGATGCATTCAAATTCTTTGATAAGCGATGCCGATTAATACGCCGGGATAACCACCAATTAAACTAATTAAGCTAATGAATAGAATTAATAATAGTGTCAAACGGGTTGGATGGAACCAATCTTAGGGCATCTCCAGCCGCTCCCCCAACAGGCCCTCCCCAGGCGATTTTGCCGCGCCGGCGTCAAAAAAACGCCCCAGTCGCGCCCCAAGAAGCCCGTTTTTCGCCGGCTCAGGCCAAAACTGGTGCCGGCGGACCCAGGCCGAACCCGGCGCCCTGGGGGCGCTTGGGGAGCCGGCACAAGCGAAAAAGGCGCGTGGGCCCGCCATGGCGGCGACCCGAGGGCCTTTTCCCGCCGTTTCTTGACGCTTTTCCCTCGCATCTCTCCCGCTCGCTCGCCTTCCTCCCGCCATTCTCCTCCCTTTCTCCCGCCAAACCCCCTCCCGCTCGCCTTTCAGTCGCCGCCATGCCGCCGAAGAAGTACACCATGCCGCGCGCGGCGGCAACCGCGATTGGCACCGTGGCCTAGCCGAAGCAGAGAAAGTCGAGGGCGCCTCCATCGAAGCCACCGGGCCTGTCGAACGCCGAGTGGAGGGTGGAAGTTCAGCAACGCGAAGCAGTCACCGCCGACCGGCGGAACAGGGCCATGGCCAAGAAGGCCCGTGACAACGCGGCGCGCGCGGCGGCGTCTTCCTCATCGGTCGACCAGGCGGGGATGATGAATTCACCCGTCATCAGCCATGCCCAGTACGCGCCCTGGGGACAGCAAGGTGTCGGATCTCCATGGGGTTCATCGTCGCCCGGCTACGCCGACGGCGACGCGCACGGTGGGTTCAGCCCAAACGTGACCTTCCCTCATGGTCACCCCGCGACACGCACACCCTCGCCCGCCTTCGTCGGCGTGCAGTACCCTCCATACAACTACTCACCGCCCGCCGCCTACGCGTCCATACCGACGCCCCATCTCTTACGTGGACCGTTGCCCTTCTCGCACCTCGGCGACACCGACGACACGGGAGCCGACATGGATGACATCATCGCGACAGGATCGACCGCGGCCGCCGCGTCTCCCGGGTTCGCCACCCAGGACGAGGTAGTGGATCTGAACGGCGACATGGAGGCCGAGCTCGGCTACGTCTATGGCGAGGACGCGCACGAAGCACAGGAACCCGAGAAGGAGGAGGACGACGAGGAGGAGGAGGAGAAGGAGCCGGCGAAGAAGAAGAAGAAGAAGCGGGCAGCTAGGTCAGGCGAACCGCGCATCAAGTGGACGTCAAAGGAGGAGGAATGCCTCGCCGAAGCATGGAAAGTCGTCTGCCTCGACCCGACCACCGGCGCGAACCAGAGCTTGGAGATGTACTGGGACCGCATCAAGGCCGAGTTCGACGAGCGGAAGCTCGTCGACCCCTACTTCAAAGGCGTCTACATGCAGCGCGGCTCCAAGGCGATGGCGAACCATTGGGGGCGTATCCAGTTGGCGTGCAACAAATGGCATGGAATCGTCGAGGAGGTCGCGGCTCACCCGGAGAGCGGCGCCAGCGTTGAGGACCAGGTACGCACGCCGTTCGCCCGCATCTTTTCGTCGTCTACGCCCGCCGCCCGCCAACTGTTTGTTCCTTCGCGCAGCTGCTGCGTATGTTCACCATGTATCGGCACGACAACCAAGACGCCGACTTCAAGCACCTCCACGTCTACAAGCGCATTGACAAGTGCGAGAAGTGGGCGGAAGTCCGACGTGCCCTCGACAAGGCCAAGGAGACATACAAGCCGGACGCGCCGACTCCGGGCGCGTCGGAGGGGCGGCTGGACGGCCACAAATTGGCAAAGAAGGGGAAAAACGCCGACGCGGCAACCGTGCGAGTGCAGGAGTCCATCGAGCATTGCCTCGGCGACGCCCAGGCCCGGGCCGTCCTACGTGAAGAGAAGACCGAGGCGCGGTGGTCGTCGCTGATGAAGAACAACGCCATCAAGCTCGACCTGCTCCGGACGAACGTCGCCGCGAAGAAGAGGAACACCGACATGGCTTTTCTGATGGGCCGGGCGGACATGCTCCGGAGCAACAACGAGAAGCTCAAGGCGTGGTACCTGGTGCAGCGCGGCCTCATCCTGAGCGAGCTGCCGACGGCAACGCCGACGACGCAAGCTCCCGCGCCCACGACCACACGGATGCCAAGCCCGAACGACGCCTCTACATCGCCGCCCAGCAGTGCCGAAGCCGCGCCGACACAGCCCAGCACCGAAGCAGCTCCGACACCGCCGAGCCCGCGCACGCCGACTCCGCCAAAGCCTGGAGCCGACCCCGCTGAGTGAAGCACGCGAACCTGCGGCGTGTGCGGCGCTCTGTTTTTGTAATGCCAGACTACGTCCGATCGCCGGATTTGTGACGTCTTTTGAGAGCGGGAACGACCAAGTTTAAATTTCCTGCATTCTGGGGCCGGCGCTTGGGGGCGTGACTGGGAGCTAGGTCGCCCCCAGGGGCCGAACTAGCGCCGGCACGCCCCCAGGCCGCTCTATTTAGGCGCCCTGGGGGGCTGAACGGCTGGAGATGCCCTTAACCCGCTAAGATTTTGTAGCGATCTAAGGGAAAAAAAGCTAGCTCAAGATCGACGATGGATTCCTCGGTGGTAGTTACCACCAGGAAAATGAATCATCGAATGTCTCACAACCACCATTAATTATTCACACATACACATGTAAATATATATAAAATTTCTCCTACATGTTGCCTTGGTGCCTCCGGAGCACGATGACAAGTAGTTCATGGGGCTAGTAGCGGGTAATAGTATTCTCCTTTGGGATCTATGACCTGGTCGAGCAAAAATCCCGCTATTTTCTCTTGAAGTGCTCGTATGCGCTCTGTTGCTAGGAGCTGGTCCCGCACATCTTTAAACTGTTAAGAAGGAGATCAATATGCATGTGTATTAGTTGTGTGACTAGATATCGACAACCATGTAAGATTTGTGAATAGTGTTCTGGCAAACGTACCCATTGTTGTCTATCAGATCTGCTTCTTTCCGACGCCATCATGCGAATGTTCTCGCAAACATAGTATGCACACACTTCAGTCCCCGGCGCCTGCTTCAGGGCCTTTACGAGAATAGAATTTAATCAGATAATAATTAATCAAGCATGATAATTAATTAATGATATTGAAACAAGAATTAAAGGGATGGTAGCTAGCTAGCTAGTACTACTTAATTACTTGCCTTGGGTCGCCACTAATACAACTTTTTTTCCAGTTGTCTGGAGTCACCTTGATGAACTTTGCCCAAGCCCTGCCCGCCAGCAAAGAAAATGAATAAAGGGGTTATTAAATAGTTGATATCAGGAAATGACGAACTAATTAAATAGGCCGAGATATAGTTAATAATGATTGAAATTACCTGTCGACTATCCCCTTCAAGATGGCGAAGTCACTTTCTTCCTTAAGTAGTGAGTCCAGTACTTCAACTGTTTCTTTATCAACTTTAATGACTAACAAGATCCAGTGGTAACTGCATGCGCACACGTTTGCATGTCTTAATTAAGCGGGCATGTGCACAACACTAATCAACTACCTAAACCCTATACACTTAATTATTAACATCTAGCTAGCTAGTAAGCAAAAACAGAATTTGTAGTACAAGACAGTGTGACTCACATGAAGTTGTAAGAAAGTAGTATATCTTCATTGGTATTGAGGCGCTTGAAGAACTCTAGCATGCTTTCCTCTAAACTTGCTCGACAACTTGGAATTTTCCATGTGTGTTCATTAACGTATTTGGGTCAATGAACCCAATGCCATAGCGTCCAGCTTTTTTCATTTCATACATCTTCATCCTACATAATACCACAGAAAAGAATATAGTAAGGATAATTACAGGTAATGATTGATCAAAATGATCACTACAGCTAGCTTAAGACTTAAATTACAAAAAGAAATCACTTATAGACAATAACAACTGACGATAGATTTGTTGAGTGCGTCTTGATTGAATAATTGAAACAGTTATGTATACTCAACGGACAGAGCTTTCTCATGGAAGTAATGCTCCTCCTTGACATTCACCACGAGGGACTCTCGATTGGAAATCTTGGTAATGTTCATGTACCATTGACGCAATTCATACATTCTTGTTGGGAAGTTCTTGACCTCCTCGGGCTCGACCAAAGGTTGGCCTCGGACATATTTCCATTTTATTTCCTCCTCTCTAAGCGGAGACATGGCTCGATCTCGAGGAGTTGTCCACCACTGATATTGAGCATTTTAGCCTGGCTTATATGTGAAGGAAATATGCCCTAGAGGCAATAATAAAGTTATTATTTATTTCCTTATATCATGATAAATGTTTATTATTCATGCTAGAATTGTATTAACCGAAAACATAATACCTGTGTGAATACATAGACAAACAGAGTGTCACTAGTATGCCTCTACTTGACCAGCTCGTTGATCAAAGATGGTTATGTTTCCTAGCCATAGACATGAGTTGTCATTTGATTAACGGGATCACATCATTAGGAGAATGATGTGATTGACTTAACCCATTCCGTTAGCTTAGTACTTGATCGTTTAATATTCTGCTATTGCTTGCTTCATGACTTATACATGTTCCTATGACTATGAGATTATGCAACTCCCATTTACCAGAGGAACACTTTGTGTGCTACCAAACGTCACAACGTAACTGGGTGATTATAAAGGTGCTCTATAGGTGTCTCTAAAGGTACTTGTTGGGTTGGCATATTTCGAGATTAGGATTTGTCACTCCGATTGTCGGAGAGGTATCTCTGGGCCCTCTCGGTAATGCACATCGCTATAAGCCTTGCAAGCAATGTGACTAATGAGTTAGTTGCGGGATGATGTATTACGGAACAAGTAAAGAGACTTGCCGGTAACGAGATTGAACTAGGTATTGAGATACCAATGATCGAAAGTAACATATCAATGACAAAGGGAACAACGTATGTTGTTATGCGATTTGACCGATAAAGATCTTCGTAGAATATATGGGAGGAAATATGAGCATCCAGGTTCCGCTATTGGTTATTGACCAGAGATGTGTCTCGGTCATGTCTACATAGTTCTCAAACCCGTAGGGTCCGCACGCTTAAAGTTCGATGATGGTTATATTATGAGTTTATGTGTTTTGATGTACCGAAGGTAGTTCAGAGTCCCATATGTGATAATAGGCATGACGAGGAGTCTCGAAATGGTCGAGATATAAAGATCAATATATTGGACGACTATGTTCGGACACCGGAAGGGTTCCGGGAGGTTTGGACATTTATCGTAGTACCGAGGGTTACCGGACCACCCCCCGGGAAGCTATTGGGCCTTATGGGCCTTAGTGGAAAGGAGAGAGGGAGGCCAGGAGGTGGCGCGCGGCCCCCCTTGCCCCAATCCGAATTGGGCAAGGGAAGGGGGTGGCGGCCCCCCTTCTTCTTCCTTCTCTCCACCTCCTCCTTCCCCCTTCTCCTACTTGGAATAGGAAAGGGGGGACAAACCTACTTGGAGTAGGATTGCCCCCCCTTGGGCGCGCCTCTCCCCTAGGCCGGCCCTCTCCTCCTCCCCCCTTTATATACGGAGGAGGGGGCACCCCATAGACACACAATTGATCTCTTGGATCTCTTAGCCGTGTGTAGTGCCCCCTCCACCATAATCCACCTCGATAATATCATAGCGGTGCTTAGGCGAAGCCCTGCGTCGGTAGAACATCATCATCGTCACCACGCCGTCGTGCTGACGGAACTCTCCCTCAAAGCTCGGCTGGATCGGAGTTCGAGGGACGTCATCGAGTTGAACGTGTGCAGAACTCGGAGGTGCCGTGCGTTCGGTACTTGATCGGTCGGATCGTGAAGACGTATGACTACATCAACCGTGTTGTGCTAACGCTTCTGCTTTCGGTCTACGAGGGTACGTGGACACACTCTCCCCTCTCGTTGCTATACATCACCATGATCTTGCGTGTGCGTAGGATTTTTTTTGAAATTATTACGTTCCCCAACAGTGGCATCCGAGCCAGGTTTTATGCGTAAATGTTATATGCACGAGTAGAACACAAGTGAGTTGTGGGCGATACAAGTCATACTGCTTACCAGCATGTCATACTTTGGTTCTGTGGTATTGTTGGATGAAGCGGCCCGGATCGACATTACGCGTACGCTTACGCGAGACTGGTTCTACCGACGTGCTTTGCACACAGGTGGCTGGCGGGTGTCAGTTTCTCCAACTTTAGTTGAACCGAGTGTGGCTAAGCCCGGTCCTTGAGAAGGTTAAAACAACACTAACCTGACGAACTATCGTTGTGTTTTTGATGCGTAGGTAAGAACGGTTCTTGCTCAGCCCGTAGCAGCCACGTAAAACTTGCAACAACAAAGTAGAGGACGTCTAACTTGTTTTTGCAGGGCATGTTGTGATGTGATATGGTCAAGGCATGATGCTAAATTTTATTGTATGAGATGATCATGTTTTGTAACCAAGTTATCGGCAACTGGCAGGCGCCATATGGTTGTCGCTTTATTGTATGCAATGCAATCGCTCTGTAATGCTTTACTTTATCACTAAGCGGTAGCAATAGTCGTAGAAGCATAAGTTGGCGAGATGACAATGATGCTACGTTGGAGATCAAGGTGTCGCGCCAGTGACGATGGTGATCATGACGGTGCTTCGGAGATGGGGATCACAAGCACAAGATGATGATGGCCATATCATATCACTTATATTGATTGCATGTGATGTTTATCTTTTATGCATCTTATCTTGCTTTGATTGACGGTAACATTATAAGATGATCTCTCACTAAATTTCAAGGTATAAGTGTTCTCCCTGAGTATGCACCGTTGCGAAAGTTCTTCGTGCTGAGACACCATGTGATGATCGGGTGTGATAGGCTCAACGTTCAAATACAACGGGTGCAAAATAGTTGCACACGCGGAATACTCAGGTTAAACTTGACGAGCCTAGCATATGCAGATATGGCCTCAGAACACTGAGACCGAAAGGTCGAGCGTGCATCATATAGTAGATATGATCAACATAGTGATGTTCACCATTGAAACTACTCCATCTCACGTGATGATCGGACATGGTCTAGTTGATTTGGATCACATGATCACTTAGATGATTAGAGGGATGTCTATCTAAGTGGGAGTTCTTTAGTAATATAATTAATTGAACTTAAATTTATCATGAACTTAGTACCTGATAGTATTTTGCTTGTCTATGTTGATTGTAGATAGATGGCCCGTGCTGTTGTTCTGTTGAATTTTAATGCATTCCTTGAGAAAGCAAAGTTGAAAGATGATGGTAGCAATTACACGGACTGGGTCTGTAACTTGAGGATTATCCTCATTGCTGCACAGAAGAATTACGTCCCGGAAGCACCGCTAGGTGCCAGACCTACTGCAGGAGCAACACCAGATGTTATGAACGTCTGGCAGAGCAAACCCGATGACTACTCAATAGTTCAGTGTGCCATGCTTTACGGCTTAGAATCGGGACTTCAACGATGTTTTGACCGTCATGGAGCATATGAGATGTTCCAGGAGTTGAAGTTAATATTACAAGCAAATGCCCGGATTGAGAGATATGGAGTCTCCAATAAGTTCTATAGCTGCAAGATGGAGGAGAATAGTTCTGTCAGTGAGCATATACTCAGAATGTCTGGGTATAACAATCACTTGATTCAACTGGAAGTTAATCTTCCGGATGATAGCGTCATTGACAGAATTCTTCAATCACTGCCACCAAGCTACAAGAGCTTCGTGATGAACTATAACATGCAAGGGATGGATAAGACGATTCCCGAGCTCTTCGCAATGCTAAAGGCTGCGGAGGTAGAAATCAAGGAGCATCAAGTGTTGATGGTTAACAAGACCACCAGTTTCAAGAAAAAGGGCAAAGGGAAGAAGAAGGGGAACTTCAAGAAGAACAACAAACAAGTTGCTGCTCAGGAGAAGAAACCCAAGTCTGGACCTAAGCCTAAGACTGAGTGCTTCTACTGCAAACAGACTGATCGCTGGAAGCGGAACTGCCCCAAGTATTTGGCGGATAAGAAGGATGGCAAGGTGAACAAAGGTATATGTGATATACATGTTATTGATGTGTACCTTACTAATGCTCGCAGTAGCACCTGGGTATTTGATACTGGTTTTGTTGCTAATATATGCCACTCGAAACAGGGACTACAGATTAAGTGAAGATCGGCTAAGGACGAGGTGACGATGCGCGTGGGAAATGGTTCCAAAGTCGAGGTGATCGCAGTCGGCACGCTACCTCTACATCTACCTTCGGGATTAGTTTTAGACCGAAATAATTGTTATTTGGTGCCAGCGTTGAGCATGAACATTATACCTGGATCTTGTTTGATGCGAGACGGTTATTCATTTAAATCGGAGAATAATGGTTGTTCTATTTATATGAGTAATACCTTTTATGGTCATGCACCCTTGAAGAGTGGTCTATTTTGTTGAATCTCGATAGTAATGATACACATATTCATAATATTGAAGCCAAAAGATGCAGAGTTGATAATGACAGTGCAACTTATTTGTGGCACTGCTGTTTATGTCATATTGGTGTAAAGCGCATGAAGAAACTCCATACTGATGGACTTTTGGAACCACTTGATTATGAATCACTTGGTACTTGCGAACCGTGCCTCATGGGCAAGATGACTAAAATGCCGTTCTCCGGAACTATGGAGCGAGCAACAGATTTGTTGGAGATCATACATACAGATGTATGTGGTCCGATGAATGTTGAGTCTCGCGATGGGTATCGTTATTTTCTCACCTTCACAGATGATTTAAGAAGATATGGGTATATCTACTTAATGAAACATAAGTCTGAAACATTTGAAAAGTTCAAAGAATTTCAGAGTGAAGTTGAAAAACATCGTAACAAGAAAATAAAGTTTCTACGATTTGATCGTGGCGGAGAATATTTGAGTTACGAGTTTGGTCTTCATTTGAAACAATGCGGAATAGTTTCACAACTCATGCCACCCGGAACACCACATCGTAATGGTGTGTCCGAACGTCGTAATCATACTTCACTAGATATGGTGCGATCTATGATGTCTCTTACTGATTTACTGCTATCGTTTTGGGGTTATGCTTTAGAGACGACTGCATTCGCGTTAAATAGGGCACCATCGAAATCCGTTGAGACGACGCCTTATGAACTGTGGTATGGCAAGAAACCAAAGTTGTCATTTCTTAAAGTTTGGGGCTGCGATGCTTATGTGAAAAAGCTTCAACCTAATAAGCTCGAACCCAAATCGGAGAAATGTGTCTTCATAGGATACCCAAAGGAAATTGTTGGGTACACCTTCTATCACGGATCCGAAGGCAAGACTTTTGTTTCTAAATTTGGATCCTTTCTACAGAAGGAGTTTCTCTTGAAAGAAGTGAGTGGGAGGAAAGTAGAACTTGATGAGGTAACTGTACCTGCTCCCTTATTGGAAAGTAGTTCATCACAGAAACCGGTTCCTGTGACACCTACACCAACTAGTGAGGAAGATAATGATATTGATCATGGAACTTCAGATCAAGTTACTACTGAACCTCGTAGGTCAACCAGAGTAAGATCCGCACCAGAGTGGTAGGGTAATCCTGTTCTGGAGGTTATGTTACTGGACCATGACGAACCTACGAACTATGAAGAAGCAATGGTGAGCCCAGATTCCGCAAAATGGCTTGAGGCCATGAAATCTGAGATGGGATCCATGTATGAGAACAAAGTGTGGACTTTGGTTGACTTGCCCGATGATCGGCAAGCCATTGAGAATAAATGGATCTTTAAGAAGAAGACTAATGTTGACGGTAATGTTACTATCTATAAAGCTCGACTTGTTGCAAAAGGTTTTCGACAAGTTCAAGGGATTGACTACGATGAGACTTTCTCACCCGTAGCGATGCTTAAGTCTGTCCAAATCATGTTAGCAATTGCTGCATTTTATGATTATGAAATTTGGCAAATGGATGTAAAAACTGCATTCCTGAATGGATTTCTGGAAGAAGAGTTGTATATGATGCAACCGGAAGGTTTTGTCGATCCAAAGGGAGCTAACAAAGTGTGCAAGCTCCAGCATATAGATTTATGGACTGGTGCAAGCCTGTCGGAGTTGGAATAAACGTTTTGATAGTATGATCAAAGCATATGGTTTTATACAAACTTTTGGAGAAGCCTGTATTTACAAGAAAGTGAGTGGGAGCTCTAATATTATATGTGGATGACATATTGTTGATTGGAAATGATATAGAATTTCTGGATAGCATAAAAGGATATTTGAATAAGAGTTTTTCAATGAAGGACCTTGGTGAAGCTGCATATATATTGGGCATCAAGATCTATAGAGATAGATCAAGACACTTAATTGGACTTTCACAAAGCACATACCTTGACAAAATTTTGAAAAAGTTCAAAATGGATCAAGCAAAGAAAGGGTTCTTGCCTGTGTTACAAGGTGTGAAGTTGAGTCAGACTCAATGCCCGACCACTGTAGAAGATAGAGAGAAAATGAAATATGTTCCCTATGCTTCAGCCATAGGCTCTATCATGTATGTAATGCTGTGTACCAGACCTGATGTGTGCCTTGCTATAAGTTTAGCAGGAGGTACCAAAGTAATCCAGGAGTGGATCACTGGACAACGGTCAAGAACATCCTGAAATACCTGAAAAGGACGAAGGATATGTTTCTCGTTTATGGAGGTGACAAAGAGCTAGTCATAAAAGGTTATGTTGATGCAAACTTTGACACTGATCCGGACGATTCTAAATCGCAATCCGGATACGTGTTTACATTGAACGGTGGAGCTATCAGTTGGTGTAGTTCTAAACAAAGCGTTGTGGCGGCATCTACGTGTGAAGCGAAGTACATAGCTGCTTCGGAAGCAGCAAATGAAGGAGTCTGGATGAAGGAGTTCATATCCGATCTAGGTGTCATACCAAGTGCATCGGGTCCAATGAAAATCTTTTGTGACAATACTGGTGCAATTGCCTTGGCAAAGGAATCCAGATTTCACAAGAGAACCAAGCACATCAAGAGACGCTTCAATTCCATTCCGGACCAAGTCCAAGTGGGAAACATAGAGATTTGCAAGATACATATAGATCTGAATATTGCAGACCCGTTGACTAAGCCTCTTCCACGAGCAAAACATGATCATCACCAAGGCTCCATGGGTGTTAGAATCATTACTGTGTAATCTTGATTATTGACTCTAGTGCAAGTGGGAGACTGAAGGAAATATGCCCTAGAGGCAATAATATAGTTATTATTTATTTCCTTATATCATGATAAATGTTTATTATTCATGCAACAATTGTATTAACCGGAAACATAATACTTGTGTGTATACATATACAAACAGAGTGTCACTAGTATGCCTCTACTTGACTAGCTCGTTGATCAAAGATGGTTATGTTTCCTAGCCATAGACATGAGTTGTCATTTGATTAACGGGATCACATTATTAGGAGAATGATGTGATTGACTTGACCCATTCCGTTAGCTTAGCACTTGATCATTTAGTATTCTGCTATTGCTTTCTTCATGACTTATACATGTTCCTATGACTATGCGATTATGCAAATCCCGTTTACCGGAGGAACACTTTGTGTGCTACCAAACGTCACAACGTAACTGGGTGATTATAAATGTGCTCTACAGGTGTCTCCAAAGGTACTTGTTGGGTTGGCGTATTTCGAGATTAGGATTTGTCACTCCGATTATCGGAGAGGTATCTCTGGGCCCTCTCCGTAATGCACATCACTATAAGCCTTGCAAGCAATGTAACTAATGAGTTAGTTGCGGGATGATGTATTACGGAACGAGTAAAGAGACTTGCCAGTAACGAGATTGAATTAGGTATTGAGATACCAACGATCGAATCTCGGGCAAGTAACATACTGATGACAAAGGGAACAACGTATGTTGTTATGCGGTTTGACCGATAAAAATCTTCGTAGAATATGTGGGAGCCAATATGAGCATCCAGGTTCCGCTATTGGTTATTGACCAGAGATGTGTCTCGGTCATGTCTACATAGTTCTAGAACCCGTAGGGTCCGCACGCTTAAAGTTTGATGACGGTTATATTATGAGTTTATGTGTTTTGATGTACCAAAGGTAGTTCGGAGTCCTGGATATGATCACGGGCATGACGAGGAGTCTCGAAATGGTCGAGACGTAAAGATCGATATATTGGATGATTATGTTCGGACACTGGAAGGGTTCCAGGAGGTTTCAGACATTTGTCGGAGTACCGAGGGTTAGCGGAACCCCCCGGGAAGCTATTGGGCCTTATGGGCCTTAGTGGAAAGGAGAGAGGGAGGCTAGGAGGTGGTGCGCGACCCCCCTTGCCCCAATCCGAATTGGGCAAGGGAAGGGGGCGGTGGCCCCCCTTCTCCTTCCTTCTCTCCACCTCCTCCTTCCCCCTTCTTCTACTTGGAATAGGAAAGAGGGGGCCAAACCTACTTGGAGTAGGATGCCCCCCTTGGGCGCGCCTCTCCCCTAGGCCGGCCCTCTCCTCCTCCCACCTTTATATACGGAGGAGGGGGGCACCCCATAGACACACAATTGATCTCTTGGATCTCTTAGCCGTGTGCGGTGCCCCCTCCACCATAATCCACCTCGATAATATTGTAGCGGTGCTTAGGCGAAGCCCTGCGTCAGTAGAACATCATCACCGTCACCACGCCGTCATGCTGACGGAACTCTCCCTCAAAGCTCGGCTGGATCGGAGTTCGAGGGACATCATCGAGTTGAACATGTGCAGATCTCGGAGGTGCCGTGCATTTGGTACTTGATCGGTCGGATCGTGAAGACGTACGACTACATCAACCACGTTGTGCTAACGCTTCCGCTTTCGGTCTACGAGGGTACGTGGACACACTCTCCCCTCTCGTTACTATGCATCACCATGATCTTGGTGTGCGTAGGAATTTTTTTGAAATTACTATGTTCCCCAATAATATGCTCCTCGGTTATTACCAGATTGTTCAGCTAGGGAACGGTTTGCCCACAATAATATAGGGCACGCGTACTCTCATGTGTTGTTGGCACAACAAGCGGGGGGATCAATTGCGCAACCTGTTCTCCCAGCTGGGGAACGGTTTTCCCGCATTTTTTGCCAGCTGCTTGTTGGCTCGAGCTCGAGCTCGCTTCCTTCTGTAGTCGTGCTCGATGTGCCTTCCTGATTTGGCGCTCATAGTCCGAGTCAACAGGCTTGGGAGCTGGTGGTCTAGCCATACGAATGAAGTGGTCAATCGTTTCCTCAGGCACTTTCTCCCTTGGCGGTGGTGCCGGTTTTGTTCCAAAATGGGCGTCCAGTTGGGCCTGCACTATGGCTGTGTTTTGCTCCACGGTCATGTCGTAAGGCCTCTGAGGAAGATGAGTGAGGCTTGGACCATATTTATATCGCTTGCCTCTGCCTGTACCTCCTGTACTACCTCGACTTGTACCGCTACGCACCATAGTTGCGGCGGCTCTCTTCTGTGATTGTTGAGGCGGCGGAGACAGCTGACATGGCTGAGTTGGAGCAGGAGTTTGCTCACGCATTGGTGGACTTGGAGGAGCGGGGGTGTGCTAACATGGTGGCAGACTTCAAGGAGGAGTCGGCTCACGCGTTCGTGTACTTGGAGGAGCGGGGGTCTGCTGACACAGTGGCGGACTTCGAGGAGGAGTCCGCTCATGCGTTCGTGGACTTGGAGGAGCGGGAGTCTGCTGACTCGGTGGTGGACTTTGAGGAGGAGTCGGCTGACGCGGTGTTGGTGGCCTTCGGAAGATGATGCAATCCTTTCTCCATAGGATGATACGATGTATGGCCTCTCTCAGTGTGTGCTCGTCGTCACCTCCAGGAATGTCAAGATCTAGCCCCGAATGTTAGCCCACCACCTCATCAACCAAGACACGAGCATAGCCCGCTGGAATCGGGTTGCAATGGAAGGTTGCTTCGGGGGATTTTCAAAAGCAACGGTGTCCGCCACCTTCATGGATATGATATTCATTTTGAAGCGTAGCTCACAGTTAGTGTTCTCTATGATGTCATTCATAGGGTATCTATCCAGCAATGTGTCGCCCGAGGCAGAACCAATGCTGCTTCTCGGCATGGATGGGACGGTGCTATCCAATGCTGGATCATCCGCTAGCTGCTGCCGCTGCTGAGACCCCCTTTCCTGGCTAAGTGGGTCGATCTGTTGCTGCTGCCACTGGAATTTGAGTGCCAAGTCCACGTGCCTTGCTTCTAGGCCTTAAAGGCATTCTGCTTCTTGCTTCCTCTACTCCTCCTCCAGCTTCCTCTTCTTCTCCTCCTCCATCTTCTTTCTTGCACGACACCTGTAGTCATCGTTCCATTCCGAAAAGCCCTCATACCAGGGAATAACGCCCTTGCCTCGTGTTCTTCCCAGGTGTTCAGGATTTCCCAGGGCGCGGGTAAGCTCGTAACTTTTGTTCGGCTCCTTTTAGATTTGCCTTCTTTGAAACCAGGCCTGTCTTCGGGTCCAACGCCCCCCATGAGCATAGAACCAAGTTCTGCACCTGGGGGGCCAGCTCCTAGTAATTGGAGTGACCCCTGCATCCACCATCTCTTGCTCAGACTTATCCCACTTAGGCATTGCCATCGCGTAGCCACCTGGCCCCAGGCTATGGAACGGTGTCTTTTTTGTGGCATTGGCCTTGTTTTTTCTCGACCGTTCCTTAGATAATTCTGATTCCTTGGATTTCACGAAAGTGGGCCAGTGTTCTCTTTGCTTCTCTAGTGTTCCCTTGAATTCTGGAGTCTTCCTTTCTACAGCGACGTAGTTGGCCCATACAGTTTTCTTGTGGGTGTTGAATGCAATTGCCATCTTCCTAAGAGCAGCGTCCTTGACTTTCTGCACATCTGCATCAGTGAAATGATCTGGTAGGGTGAAATGTTCCATCAGAGATTCCCAAAGCTTTTCTTTTGCTCTGTTGTCTACCCAAGTAACATCTGGACGTTTAGTTTTTGGCTCTTTCCATTCTTGAGTGGAGATCGGGAGTTGGTCCTTCACAAGAACTCTGAACTGACGAACGAACATGTTCGCAATGTTCTTAGGCATGAGGGGTTTGCCATTAACTTTGATGGAATCGATGTTGTACTTTACACCCTCCTTCAACTTTTTGCCTGGGCCTCGCTTTGTCCTGCTGTCTGTAAAGCATATTTGCTCGATCTGGAGGGCTAAAAGAAGAAAGATCGATTCGTTAATATATCTTCAAATAAAAAAACATGTGATGATCACCAGATGCTTGCTTATATAAATATACCTCGCCGGTAGTCCTTGTTATTTCAAGATCAACATTGTGTGTGTCATCATAATCATAATCATAATCATAGTTCATGACTTCATCAGCTTGGTCGTCGAGATCGAATATCTTATCATCACCCTGTGACGCCCCCGATTCGACCATACACTAATCATACACGCAAGCGTGTATGATCAAGATCAAGGACTCACGGGAAGATATCACAACACAACTCTAGACACAAATAAAATAATAAAAGCTTTATATTACAAGCCAGGGGCCTCGAGGGCTCGAATACAGAAGCTCGATTACAAGCGTCAACGGAAGCAAACATATCTGAGTACATACATAAGTTAAACAAGTTTTGCCTTAAGAAGGCTAGCACAAACATCAACGATCGAAGAGGCAAGGCCTCCTGCCTGGGACCTCCTAACTGCTCCTAGTCGTTGGCGGTCTCCACAGAGTAGTAGGCATCCTCCGGGTAGTAGTAGCAGTCGACTGGGGTGGCATCTGACTCCTGGGGGCCACCATATGGTTGCGTCAACCGAAAAGGAGAAAGAAGGGGAAAAAGGGGGAGAAAAGCAACCGTGAGTACTCATCCAAAGTACTCGCAAGCATCAGATCTATACTAAGTATGCATTGGTATCAAACGGAAAGGGTTGTATCTGTGGACTGAACTACATAATGCCAGAAAAGAGGGGAAGGCCTAGCCTATCGAAGACTAGCATATTCAAGCAGCTCCAAGCATCTTGCAACATGTAGAAGAGTATAGAATAGCAGTTTAATTAACAAGCATGTTGTAGAATTAATGCCCAGAGATCCTCTCTCGACTCCCTGCGAGAAAGCAATCCCGGGGCCACATATCCATCACATATCAAGTATCCATTTCTAGTTGTATAAGATCAGGATACAAGTCTGAACATCCATTACCATGGACACGCTATTCGAATATATATCTTCCCTGCAGGGGTGCACCACTTTTTCCAACATGCTCGATCACTCTGGCCGGACACACCTTTCTGGGGTCAATGCTCGGCCTCGAAAGATCAACACGTCGTAGCCCTACCTAGGCTCAGCAGAGAGGTCCCCGCCAGTCTACATCCTAAGCACTCCGGGGTCTGGGCCCATCGCCCGTTGCACTCTGGGTCGTTACGTGCAGGGCGGGTCCGGGCTCCACCACTACAGGATGGCGCCGACCCAGCCGTGCCGCAATGCTGAACTGTACGTTTGACAATGCTTCGCTGATACTGCGACGTTGAGTCCCATAACTATTCTTGCATGGTGGTTAGTGCGTAAAGGCCAAAGTCCAATTTAGAACAAATACCCAAATCTGTTAGTGCATTAACGATTAAAGTAGTGACGGCTGTCGGGACAAGTCCGGAGCTACCACCCCCTCCTGGGTGATACCGCTAAACAGCCAGCCGCCACCGTCACATCACACGGGTGCTCTCCGGGCCCGCCCGACTTTCACAACGGTCTCAAGTAAGGTCAAGGTAACTGTGTGTACGGACATCAAGGGGAAAACCCGAGGAATCACCCCCGATGGATTCCACTCGATGTAATCATCAAGGTGAACGTAAGAGGGACCACCCTCGAGGTTCACACTTGAGGTGTCGAACGACAGAGCCGTATCGGGAATGGTGAAAGAGGAAATCACCCTCGATGACCACGACCGAATAGCTACACTACAGAATTATCATCAGGAGTGTGTTATGAGGGATCACCCTCGACACTCGATAATAGCTCTGCAGAGTCGAGCAACAAAAGGGGCGTGATGTGATGTGAGGTGTCGGGCTCTGGTCGTCGATCATGTTGATCGAGTCGTGGATGATGAAGCAGGGGCAACAAGGACAAGGTGGGGGTCACTGATGGATCACTAACCAACCTATACTAAGCAGTTTGGGATAAGTAGGTAGGTAACAAAAGGCAGGTTACAAAAGCAGGCTATGCATCAGAATAGGAGCAATAAATAACAGTAGTAAAATCTAATGCAAGCATGAGGGAATGGAATGGACGATATCGGGATGATCAAAGGGGGGGCTTGCCTGGAAGCTCCGCTGAAAGGGAAGAAGGGGTCGTCGTCGACGTAGTCGATCACAGGGACATCAACAATGGTCTCGGGGTCTACCAGAGAAGAAGAGGGGGGAAGAAACAGTAAATACAAGCAAGCATATGCAATACTAATCATGACAAGGCGATGCGCAGAGCTAGGGGTGTTCTAACGCAATGCTGCATGATACCGACGAAGGGGGATAACATCCGGGAAAGTTTCCCGAAGTTTGGCATTTTTGGGCAGATGAAACGGAGGGGGAAGGTTGCATGTTTTCCATGCTAGGGGCATGTGACAGATGAACAGAGAGCGGATCCGGATCCGTCTCGTCGTTCTGAGCAACTTTCATGTATAAAACTTTTTCATCTGAGTTACGGATTATTTTTTATGATTTTTCAAAGATATAAAAATATTCTGAAAATCCCTGAAATTTTGCCAAGTCTGAGAATTCGTCAGTTTTAAACATCTTTTAGCTGTTTTCAAAAGGCTACAGCTATGGATCTGTACCTCCTATGATTTTGTGCCTTATATCAATTTTGAGCATTTTGTGCGATGTACATGATAGTAGCACTTTAATCTCTGTTAGAGTTCATTTGCTTGATCATCAACATCTCTAAGGTAGCTATGAAAATAAAGCTATTTTCAACTTTTCTATTAACAGAACATTGAACTTTGTGATTTTCGTAGGAATTAATCCATACATCAAAAGGATTTGGTCCAGTGGGATAAAATGGAGTTTGTCATGTATACTTTCTACTCATATTATTTGTACCCATGTTAGGACTTGTCTAATCGCTGTTTAGGGGCTGCCCAGTGGGTTACTCATTGTAGATTTAGCAAAGCTAACTACATCTACAGTAGCTAGTAGTAGTACTCGGAGAGGAGTGTGGTGGGCAGAGCCGTGACGCGGGCGATGCAGGGGCAGCGGCCGGAGGCGAGGCGGGACAAGGCCCGAACGCAGCATCGCGAGCGGCTGCAGGGCGTGATGAAGGTAGCAGCATAGCAGCTGCTGCATCAGTACAACAGCAGGCAGGGGAGGCGGCGCGCGGCTGGACGCGCGCGAGGCAAGATGGGAAGGCCACGAGTGCTCGCACACGGCAGAGGCCGGCGACGCAGGGCAAGTAGCAGAGGTGGGCAAGCAACAGAATGCAGCAGCGTCAGGCGCGTCCGCGCGCACGCGCGGTGATGCGGAGGAGGGCAGCGGATACGACAGCAGGCAAGCGGGCGCGGTTGCGGGCTGCAGCAGCAACCGGAGCGCGGAGCGGCTGCTGGGCAAGGTGAACCTCAGCGAGGCCACGACGGGCGCGAGGCAGCTGCGGGAGTAGGAGGTGGCAGCGACATCTAGTAGCAGCAACCAAGGAGCAGCAGCTAGCGGCAACAGCAAAAACAGCAGGCACGACAAGGCAACGCGCAGCAGGAGCGGGAGCGCGGGCACACACATGCAGTGCACGGCCGGGATGCCCGGTCGATGCACAGCGTGACATGGCACGGTCCAGAGGCATGGTAGGGACGGTGAACATGCGAAGCTTTGGCCATGGCGACCAAGCTCGCGGGGACGATCTTACAACGGCGAATCGAAGCCAGAGAGAGCAGGATTCGAGAGAGCAGCTCACAGTGAGCCTATAGATGTGCAAAAGCGTGCGCGATGAGGAGTCGGGGAGGCTTGGTGACGACGAATCGATTGGCGAAGTCCGGCGGCGTCCAAGGAAGAAGAAGATGATGTCGCCAATGCAGGGGCGCACAACTCCAAGTGGTGCACGTAGTCACGGAGAAGGAGCCGGCGTGTCTACCGGACATGGATCCAGGCGGCGGGGGCGACAGTTGGCGTAGGAACGACGACGGACAGCGCGGTCACCGCACGAGCTCTCGCGCTCGAGCAGGAGCCAAGGAGGAGGCGGATCGACGGGGAAAGAGAGGGGATCGATTGAGGGGTGGTCTAGGGTTCGAGGGGGGAGAGGGAGACTCTTATCCACAGAAGGGGGCCGGGGATGATCGACACGGCGACCATGGTGGGGTGGATGCACTAAAAAAAAGACATCCGTGACATTTTGGGCCGAACGAATTTTTTTTCTGTCATACATATGACACTTCTATGACGATAATTGTGACAAAACCCGGTATCACCATAGATGTGGTGGGCTCCTACTTCTATGACAAAAAATCATGACAGAAAATGGGCTTTTCGTCCTGGGTGGGCCGGAGACGCAGCTGCATGACATTCTTTGGGCCGTCCATGATGCAAAAAACCGTGGTAGAAGCGAGGGGGAAGAAATTTTTGGGGAGTTCCGAGTTACGGTGGGAGGTCGAGGGCCGAGCGATGCGCATTTCTCTCGTACACGTACGCGCGTGTTGCGAGGCGTTGGCTCTAACTGAACCCAAGCGAGGCGTTGGGCTCTAACTGAACCCGAACGATTGGACTGCAAGCTACGCGTTACTGAACCCGAGCGATCGATCGATGGCTGTTAACTGAACCCAATCGAGCGATTCCTTCGCTACTGCTGCTAATTGAAGCCGATCGATGCTGCCTCTGGGATGAACGGTGAGCGTTGCGGGGGGGGGGGGGGTTGGATGAACAGTGAGCGGTGGCGTTGCCTCTGGATGAACATGACCCCATGGTGTGGAGGGCTGGATGAATAGTAAACGGTGGAGGGGTGCCCGTGGAGGGGTGGTTGAACAGGACCCCGTGGTGTGGAGGGCTGGATGAACAATAGACGGTGGAGGGGTGCCCGTGGAGGGGTGGTTGAACAGTAGCCGGTGGAGTAGCGTGCGATGGAGGCTGGATGAACAGGAGCCCGTGAAGGCTGGAGGGGGTCGATGGTAGCCCGTGGAGGCTGGAGGAGGTCGACGGTGGAGATGAACAGTATCCCCTGGAGTTCCATTTTGCGGTACGCCACACCCCTCCCGATGAACAGGACCCCCGTTTCGACCGTAGGAGGTCCGTTTCATCTGTTTTGCGGTACGCCACACCCCTCCCGATCAACAGTGTCACGCCCAAGATGCGACCCTGTCCTAAAGGAACTCGAAGGTCCCACCAAGGATAGAAGCGCATCTTGAAGACGCTTTTGCAAGGTGTATATCATTACATCAACATTACATAATAGTGGGGATACATCCAATACATACAAAGTCACATGAATACAACAATACATCATATACAAGAACAACATCCGACTACAGATGAAACATAAACAGAAACTCAAATGACATCCACCCTGCTAGCCCAGGCTGCCGACCAGGAAGCTAACCCAAGATCGACGAAGAAGAAGAAGAACTCCAACACAAGTAAACATCGCTCTCACGTCATGATCATCGCATAACCTGTACCTGCAACTGTTGGTGTAGTAATCTGTGAGCCACGAGGACTCAGCAATCCCATTACCATGGGTATCAAGACTAGCAAAGCTTAATGGGTAAGGAAGGGGTAAAGTGGTGAGGTTGCAGCAGCGACTAAGCATGTATGGTGGCTAACATACGCAAAAAAGAGGGAGAAGAGAGGAAAAGCAAGCGGTCGCCAACTAGTAATGATAAAGAAGTGATCCTGAACTCCTACTTACGTCAAACATCACACAGAAACCGTGTTCTCCTCTCGAACCACCCCGAAAAGAGACACTCACGGTTACGCACACGGTTGGTGTATTTTAGAAGAGTTTACTTCAAGTTTACTACAACCGGATATCAACAAATTCCCATCTGCCACATAACCGCGGGCACGGCTTTCGAAAGTTCAAACCCTGCAGGGGTGTCCCAACTTAGCCCATGATAAGCTCTCGCGATCAACGAAGGATATTCCTTCTCCCGGGAAGACCCGATCAGTCTCGGAATCCCGTTTACAAGACATTTCGACAATGGTAAAACAAGTCCAGCAAAGCTGCCCGGATGTGCCGACAATCCTGATAGGGGTTGCACATATCTCGGTCTCAGGGCACACCGGATTGTCTAAACTTCCGATAGGCGAACCCAGAGTTGCCCCTGGTGGCCACCGGCGGCTGACGGTTTGGACCAGCACTCACGACGAGCACTAGCCCCGGGGGGTAAAATAAGATGACCCTCGAGAGCGCGACTCCCAAGGGAAAAAGGGCTAGGTGAGGCAAATGGTAAAACCAAGGTTGGGCCTTGCTGGAGGAGTCTTATTCAAAGCGAACTGTCAAGGGGGTCCCATAAATCACCCAACCGCGTTAGGGACGCAAAATCCGGGAACATAATACCGATATGACGGAAACTAGGGTGGCAAGAGTGGAACAAAACACCAAGCATAAGGCCGAGCCTTCTACCCTTTACCAAGTATATAGATGCATTAATAATATAAGAGATATTGTGATATCCCAACATAAACATAAACATAATCCAACATGGAGCAATCTTCATCTTCACCTGCAACTAGCAACGCTATAAGAGGGGCTGAGCAAAAGCGGTGACATAGCCAAACAACGGTTTGCTAGGAAGGGTGACAAAGGTTAGAGGTTCATGGCAATTTGGGAGGCTTGAGGAGCAAGTGGTAGGTAACGCAGCATAGCGATAGTACAAAGCAACTAGGATAGAATGATAGTAATGAGATCCAAGGTGACGGTCATCTTGCCTGAAATCCCGCCAGGAAGAAGAACGAGTCCATGAAGAAGATGAACCAACGTAGTCGTACGGATCCTCGCAATCGCAACGTTACCGGAACTATCAAGAAGAAGCAATACCGGAAAAAGCAAACAACATAGTAAACAAACAAGCATAACATGACATGATGCACAATCAAGTATGATGCATGTCCGGTTTAATGATTCATGGCATGAGAAAGTGCATCAAACAATCCTACAAATTAAGTGGAGCTCAATATGCAACGGATTGCATATTGAAGAAACACCACATTCATTTATTTATTTCTCTCCCGTCTATGCTACTCATCAACATTAAATGTTGGTTATCATGGCAAGAGGTGAAGCATAATAAAACTATTTATCTAGGCAAGTTTAAATGAGGCCGGAAATAACAAAACAACAATTCCGGAAAATCCCTATATGCATATTTCAAATTTGTACTGTTCTGCCCTAAACACAATTTTAATATTGTTAAATAGTAAAACAAAGTGCACCATGTTAAACTAGGCATTTTTCCACCCCATTTACATGTAAAGTTTATTAAATTAGGAGCTACATCAATTTTAACATGGCATTTATGTAAATTAAAGCAAACATCAATTTTAACATGGCATTTATGTAAATTAAAGCAAACATCAATTTTAAATATTTTTAACAGGGATGAAAGTTGCATATTATTAATCTACACATAATTCTAAGCATTTTACATATAGAAAACATTTTAAACCGATGCATGATTTATTAGTAATTACATGCATGAACATGAGGGTTTTTCTGTAAAACTGCAGTCTTTGGAATAATAGACAAATTCGCTGGAAAGGAAAAAAACACAATCGGGCTGAATCTGGGATCTGGGCTGGGGAGATGCTCACATTGGGCCTGTAGGCGCGCGTGGAGCTGGGCCTCGCGGGCGAAGGGAGCTGGGCCTGCGCGTGGAGCGGTCGCGGTCAACGGGGCTGGGTCGTGGCTCGATGCAGAGGAGGACGAGGCAGGCGAGCGATGAAGAGATTGGTCAACGCAGAAGATGCAGAGGCCTCCCGCGGCTGCGATGCAGAGGACGCAGGGAGCGGGACTTGCCGCTGGCGTCTCCCGGCGACGGCAGACGACGGGACGACCACCGGAGGCGGGGCGAGGTCGAGGGGAACCGATTCCAGGCGGTGGGAGGCGGATCCGGCGAGGCAAGGTCTTGGCGGCGGTGAACGATGCAGTAAGCAGCAGAAGCAGCAGGCAAAATGGCTCCATGGACTTGGCGGGGTGACGGGTCCGAGGCGGAGGTGTGGCTGGCCTGGAGGATTAGCGTGGAGCCGGGCGCTGGACGGCGTCCCAGGTGAGATCCTAGGCGAGGCAGGGGTCGACGGCCATAAGGTCCCTACCAGAGAAACGAGGGAGGGAGATGAGTCCCAGAGGAGGGAGCAACGGGAGAAGAAGAGGCGTGCAACGGGTGCTGCCTGGGTGGCAAAGGCTTCGGCAGGAGGAGATGGCTCGCCGACGTTGGGGAGGACGAGCTCCGACGGCGGCTGTCCTTGGCGGCGGTGGTGGTCCTGCAGGCGAGGTCCGGTACGAGACGACATGGACGGAAGGCTGCAAGGAACTCCATGGGAGGCGTCGGGCGCTCCTGTTTGAACAGAGAAAGAGGGACAAGGAGGTGAGACGAGGAAGGCGGAGAAACCACAGGAGGAGGAGAAGGGCAGCGAAGCTTATCTCGTGGTCGCCGGCGGCGGCGCCGGTCGCCGGACGACGAGGCGAAGTACAGGAGCCAGGGGAGGCTCGGACGGCTACAGGCACGAGAAGACGAGCTCGGGTGGCTGCGGCTGTAGGGGTGGATCGAGCAGAGGCCGGTGAGGTTGGTCGGGGGTGGATCTGAAATCGAGGGATGAAGGTGGTTGGCTCGGTGGGGAGAACGAGGAGGAGACCAGGTGGGCGGCGGCGGCGGCTGGACAGGGGAGGATCCCTAGAAAATAGGGTTTGGTCCAAAATGGACTAGGGGTAGAATATATATGTGGGAAAAAAGGGAAATTGGATCATCCGATCAAAATTCGGCGGTCGAGAATAGATAGGCTAGGAAAGTCTAAATAAGAAACGAAGATGTTTTATAGATGTTTGGGGATGATCCGAAACCAACGGCGATGACTGAGCGGGTCGGGTTCGGGGCAAGTTTCGGACACGCACGCGAGAGGTTCGAGTATTGTGTAGAAAGGGTCGAACGGTCGGGCAACAAAAGAATGGTCGGTCTGAGAAAGGTCAACAACGGCGAGGAAGAAGCGGCAACTAACAACGGATGCAAGTTTTATGAAAACATGCGATGCAAAATGCATGATAACATGATGAAATGCAACAACAACAGAAATAAAAACACATGACAACAACGAAAAACAAGGAAGCCGTCTAGAGCATCGGTCTCGGGGCGTTACAACACTCCTCCACTTACAAGAGATCTCGTCCCGAGATCTAAGGATGACACCGGAGAGAAACGGAAGGGAAAGAGGTAAAAGAAAGTTGCTTCTTCGACAAACGAATGAAACCACAAATCTTGAGAGGTTGAAAAGTTGAAAGAAAGAACACAACGGAGTTGAACGCAATTGAGAGCATTGCGGTAGAAAAAAGAAACAAGGAACACCATGTGAACCTTGGAGGTTGCAAAGCTATGAATGACGAGTACAATGGACAAGAAAGAATTGAAACCACTTTGGCTGAAACGAGATAAACAAGGACCAAGGAAGAACAAATTCGGACATCACTCCGGTTGAAGAGATGCAAGACTTGATAAGATGAAAGAACTTGAATGAGAGCACAACACTCTGGTTAAATGGGTAAGCATGAAAATAATATGATTTTGGCAAAACGAGATGATGGGTGAAGAGAGCAACATCACAATGCCTCCGGAACGAAAGAATAGTAGCTAGATTGTTGGGACAAAGGGACAGAGAAGAAAATGATAACTTCCACCACAATTGAATTTCAAGAGCATCCTTGCAAGGAAGGATTGAACAGAGTTCTTGGGAAACTAGCAACGAGAAGAATAAGCTTGTAGTGGGCTTATGGAAACATCTCAAAATTATGAGGTGACAAACGGCCACTAGCGAAAACCATTGCTTGCTTGAGATCAATGAAGAGATGAAAACTTCTTCCACCAAGAGGATAAAGAGCAAGCTTGGGTCATGCATGATCACCACAAATAGCAACAACCCTTAAGGAAAGGCTTTAGGTGAAATCTGACACAAGATAACTCCAATGGAGGGATTGATAGGTTGAAACGATCTCCTTAACGAAGAGAAAATGATGGATTTAAAATATCCCATTCTCGACAACTTGAATCACGAAGGGAAATTTTCAATAATGACATAACACCACCTCAAAAGATAAGATAGAAAGAATTGCACTTCGGAATGCAAGATGAAGAATACTTGAACTCCTCAAACACGAATCTTGAAGAACACTTCGAGAATGAATTAAATCATGACGAGCTACTGTGAAGAACTCCGGTAACAAAACTATGATGAGATAGAAATGAAGGATGAAAAGAATAAGATTAAAGCCTTGCGATGATACAGATGGAGCTTCGCGACGGAACAAGCGAGAAGCTTGGAACTCCGGAAAAGAAAAGACGAACAACTTAGAACCGAGAAATTATTCAACATGAATAATCTCCGAAGAAAAGAATTAATCAACTTGACCACGATGAAATGAGAATAAGAATTATGTTATGTTTATCCTCCACCAATTAAATTGATGAGAAGCAATGGATTTGCATACAACTTATTCGCATTGGAAAAGATTAAGGGGGGATATAGCGCGAAGTTTGGGAAGGTCTTCAAGAACCACCGGTAGGACTAGAAAGAATGAATGAATTGATACGATAACAACGGAAAAGGAAACTTGAGCAAACCACCGTAAGAATTCAAAATTGAATGACGACGGAGAATGAACCACCGGGAAGAATTAGAAAAGCACGAAGATACTTGAGGGAATTTATAGAAAAGAGAACGAAGAGATCGCGAACTGAGTAAAGAAAGCTTGAACGAAGCACCGGTACAAGTATGGGACGAACGAAGCTGGAAACTTGGAACGAAGGAATATTCTGAAATGGAGGCCTCCGGATAATCGAGATGGAAAGCAACCCCTGAAATACTCCGGATGGTTGAAAAGAATTGCACGACTGGAAACAACTTGATAGGGTAACATCGAGCTAGCACCGCGAATCTCCGGGAGAACGGAAAAGATTTAGGGAAAAATCTACTACGGTCTTCACAAGATGAGAATGACAACGAGAAACAACACCAAAATTAATGAGATACTCCGGGAGAATGAAAAACGAAGAGGTTCAGCCAAGAATGAAAATGATTTGGAATCGATCTTGGAAAGGCGTCTGACTGATGAAATTCATTCTTACGTCAAACTTTGAAAATGATTTGAGAATAACTCCGAGAAAATCAGAAGAGTCAGGTAAGATCCTGGAAAAAGACCTGTGGGTTAGGGCCCACTGAAAAGAAACACCATTGGAAAGGATTGTCGAAGAGATGATGCACCGGAACAACTGAGGGACTTGAATGAGGTGACAACCTCGAAATAATTAAATGCGAACACGAATCTTCTGTGATGTCTTCAACACTCCGGAAGGATGAAATCGCGAGAGGCGAACGATCAGAGGGAAAACACTTCGGTCAAGGAAAAGAATACAAACAGCACCGAAAACTTGAATAGAATCCACCAGAAAGAAAATGCGACGAACAATGATTAACTAGGCGAGAATTCACCGGTTGAGACAATTGAGGAAAGACTGAAGATACTCCGCACGAATGAAATAGATGCTCGAATAGAGGCTCAGACTCCGGAATAAAAGGGTGGGAGGGCGGGAAAAAGACACAAGCAACTTGAACGAGGAATCGATGAGTAACTTGAAGAGAAAAGCACTGGTTGAAATAATTGAGGAGAGAAATAAAAGGCTTCGCACGAGTAGGATGGATAATCGATTTCGGACTCCGGTTCCGAAAAGAAGAAGGGTGGGTGGGTGGGAAAAACAAGGACAACTTCGGACAGGGAAACTACATCGGTTGAAAAGAGCTAAGGATTGATCTCCCAAAAGACAAAGAAGTTTGAGTCAACTTGACGAGAGATGCACCGGATAAAGAGGAAGGACAACGAACGAAAACTAACCGCGTGATCCTAAAGAAAAATTTTGAACGAGAAGAGGAGTAGTTCAAAACATCAACGTCAAGATTTCTCACCAGAGCGACGAAGGGGTTGAGAAGTAAAAAGAATTCCTACTCTCCGATATAACTAGACTCCGAAAAAGTTTCTTCTAGACTCGACATCGGCCAAAACTACAATCAATCAAGGGGGGCTCCTAAGGTCGGTCGAGGCTCTGATACCAACTTGTCACGCCCAAGATGCGACCGTATCCTAAAGGAACTCAAAGGTCCCACCAAGGATAGAAGCGCATCTTGAAGACGCTTTTGCAAGGTGGATATCATTACATCAACATTACATAATAGTGGGGATACATCCAATACATACAAAGTCACATGAATACAACAATATATCATATACAAGAACAACATCCGACTACGGATGAAACATAAACAGAAACTCAAACGACATCCACCCTGCTAGCCCAGGCTGCCGACCAGGAACCTAACCCAAGATCGACGACGAAGAAGAAGAACTCCAACACAAGTAAACATCGCTCTCACGTCATGATCATCGCATAACCTGTACCTGCAACTGTTGGTGTAGTAATCTGTGAGCCACGAGGACTCAGCAATCCCATTACCATGGGTATCAAGACTAGCAAAGCTAATGGGTAAGGAAGGGGTAAAGTGGTGAGGTTGCAGCAGCGACTAAGCATGTATGGTGGCTAACATACGCAAAAAAGAGCGAGAAGAGAGGCAAAGCAAGCGGTCGCCAACTAGTAATGATCAAGTAGTGATCCTGAACTCCTACTTACGTCAAACATCACCCAGAAACCGTGTTCTCCTCTCGAACCACCCCGAAAAGAGACACTCACGGTTACGCACACGGTTGGTGTATTTTATAAGAGTTTACTTCAAGTTTACTACAACCGGATATCAACAAATTCCCATCTGCCACATAACCGCGGGCACGGCTTTCGAAAGTTCAAACCCTGCAGGGGTGTCCCAACTTAGCCCATGATAAGCTCTCGCGATCAACGAAGGATATTCCTTCTCCCGGGAAGACCCGATCAGTCTCGGAATCCCGTTTACAAGACATTTCGACAATGGTAAAACAAGTCCAGCAAAGCTGCCCGGATGTGCCGACAATCCTGATAGGGGTTGCACATATCTCGGTCTCAGGGCACACCGGATTGTCTAAACTTCCGATAGGCGAACCCAGAGTTGCCCCTGGTGGCCACCGGCGGCTGACGGTTTGGACCAGCACTCACGACGAGCACGAGCCCCGGGGGGTAAAATAAGATGACCCTCGAGAGCGCGACTCCCAAGGGAAAAAGGGCTAGGTGAGGCAAATGTTAAAACCAAGGTTGGGCCTTGCTGGAGGAGTCTTATTCAAAGCGAACTGTCAAGGGGGTCCCATAAATCACCCAACCGCGTTAGGGACGCAAAATCCGAGAACATAATACCGATATGACGGAAACTAGGGCGGCAAGAGTGGAAGAAAACACGAGGCATAAGGCCGAGCCTTCCACCCTTTACCAAGTATATAGACGCATTAATAATATAAGAGGTATTATGATATCCCAACATAAACATAAACATAATCCAACATGGAGCAATCTTCATCTTCACCTGCAACTAGCAACGCTATAAGAGGGGCTGAGCAAAAGCGGTGACATAGCCAAACACCGGTTTGCTAGGAAGGGTGACAAAGGTTAGAGGTTCATGGCAATTTGGGAGGCTGGAGGAGCAAGTGGTAGGTAACGCAGCATAGCAATAGAACGAAGTAACTAGCATAGCAATGATAGTAATGAGATCCAAGGTGATGGTCATCTTGCCTGAAATCCCGCTAGGAAGAAGAACGAGTCCATGAAGAAGATGAACCAACGTAGTCGTACGGATCCTCGCAATCGCAACGTTACCGAAACTATCAAGAAGAAGCAATACCGGAAAAGCAAACAACATAGTAAACAAACAAGCATAACATGACATGATGCACAATCAAGTATGATGCATGTCCGGTTTAATGATTCATGGCATGACAAAGTGCATCAAACAATACTAGAAATTAAGTGAAGCTCAATATGCAACGGATTGCATATTGAAGAAACACCACATTCATTTATTTATTTCTCTCCCGTTTATGCTACTCATCAACATTAAATGTTGGTTATCATGGCAAGAGGTCAAGCATAATAAAACTATTTATCTAGGCAAGATTAAATGAGGCCGAAAATAACAAAACAACAATTCCGAAAAATCCCTGAATGCATATTTAAAATTTGATACTGTTCTGCCCTAAACACAATTTTAATATTGTTAAACAGTAAAACAAAGTGCACCATGTTAAACTAGGCATTTTTCCACCCCATTTACATGTAAAGTTTATTAAATTCGGAGCTACGGTTATTTAGTTATGAAATAAATCATTTTAACATGGCATTTATGTAAATTAAAGCAAACAAAAATTTTAAATATTTTTAATAGGGATGAAAGTTGCATATTATTAATCTACACAAAATTCTAAGCATTTTACATATAGAAAACATTTTAAACCGATGCATGATTAATTAGTTATTACATGCATGAACATGAGGGTTTTTCTGTAAAACTGCAGTCTCTGGAATAATAGACAAATTCGCTGGAAAGGAAAAAAACACAATCGGGCTGAATCTGGGATCTGGGCTGGGGAGATGCTCACATTGGGCCTGCAGGCGCGCGCGGAGCTGGGCCTCGCGGGCGAAGGGAGCTGGGCCTGCGCGTGGAGCGGTCGCGGTCAACGGGGCTGGGTCGTGGCTCGATGCAGAGGAGGACGAGGCAGGCGAGCGACGAAGAGACGCGGTCAACGAAGAAGAAGCAGAGGCCTCCCGCGGCTGCGATGCAGAGGACGCAGGGAGCGGGACTTTCCGCTGGCGTCTCCCGGCGACGGCAGATGGCGGGACGACCACCGGAGGCGGGGCGAGGTCGAGGGGAACCGATTCCAGGCGGTGGGAGGCGGATCCGGCGAGGCAAGGTCTTGGCGGCGGTGAACGATGCAGTAAGCAGCAGAAGCAGCAGGCAAAACGGCTCCATGGACTTGGCGGGGCGACGGGTCCGAGGCGGAGGTGTGGCTGGCCTGGCGGATTAGCGTGGAGCCGGGTGCTGGACGGCGTCCCAGGTGAGATCCTAGGCGAGGCATGGGTCGACGGCCATAAGGTCCCTGCCAGAGAAACGAGGCAGGGAGATGAGTCCCAAAGGAGGGAGCAACGGGAGAAGAAGAGGCATGCAACGGGTGCTGCCTGGGTGGCGAAGGCTTCGGTAGGAGGAGATGGCTCGCCGACATTGGGGAGGACGAGCTCTGACGGCGGCTGTCCTTGGCGGCGGTGGTGGTCCTGCAGGCGAGGTCCGGTACGAGACGACACGGACGGAAGGCTGCAAGGAACTCCGTGGGAGGCGTCAGGCGCTCCTGTTTGAACTGAGAAAGAGGGACAAGGAGGTGAGACGAGGAAGGCGGAGAAACCACAGGAGGAGGATTAGAAGGGCAGCGAAGCTTATCTCGTGCTCGCCGGCGGCGGCGCCGGTCGCCGGACGACGAGGCGAGGTACAGGAGCCAGGGGAGGCTCGGACGGCTACAGGCGCGAGAAGACGAGCTCGGGTGGCTGCGGCTGTAGGGGTGGATCGAGCAGAGGCCGGTGAGGTTGGTCGGGGGTGGATCTGAAATCGAGGGATGACGGTGGTTGGCTCGGTGGGGAGAACGAGGAGGAGACCAGGTGGGCGGCGGCGGCGTCTAAATAAGAAACGAAGATGTTTTATAGATGTTTGGGGATGATCCGAACCCAACGGCGATGACTGAGCGGGTCGGGTTCGGGGCAAGTTTCGGACACGGACGCGAGGGGTTCGAGTATTGTGTAGAGAGGGTCGAACGGTCGGGCAACAAAAGAATGGTCGGTCTAAGAAAGGTCAACAACGGCGAGGAAGAAGCGGCAACTAACAACGGATGCAAGTTTTATGAAAACATGCGATGCAAAATGCATGATAACATGATAAAATGCAACAACAACAGAAATAAAACACACGACAACAACGAAAAACAAGGAAGCCGTCTGGAGCGTCGGTCTCGGGGCGTTACAAACAGGACCCCCGTTTCGACCGTAGGAGGTCCGTTTCGTCCGTTTTGCGGTACGCCACACCCCTCCCCATCAACAGGACCCCTGTTTCGACCGTAGGAGGTTCGTTTCCTCTGTTTTGCGATACGCCACACCCCTCCCGATCAACAGGACCCCGTTCCGAACGTAGGAGGTCCGTTTCCTCTGTTTTGCGATACGCCAGGCATCGTTTCCATCGCGTGTTCCGTCCAAGCCCTCCTGATGAACATGACCACGCATTCCGTTCTGACCCAGCCGGTTGGCTCCCATGCGTTCCGTTGCCTCCCGATGAACACGACGCATTCCGTTTCCTCCCCATGAACACGACGCATTCTGTTGCCTCCCCATGAACATGATGACGACGTTGTTTCTCCGTTCCGACCCAGCCATGTACACGAGCCATCGTCGTACGTATGCACGAGTAGGCGTTCGAGACCCCGCCTGTATGTACACATACGTGGCCGTATTTTCTTTCTTGCACCCTGGCCGCTGTACGTACGTGTACATGCTACGTGCGCGCCTCTACTACGACACGTGCGCGCCTCTACATCCACCAGTATATATGTACGTACACGTTCGCGACCAGAATGAGAATGCTACGTATGCTTCGACCAGGTGGGTCCCAACTGTCAGGCACTTCCTTGTGTGCGAAGATGTAGCTGGTGGGTCCCAGCAGTCAGGGGGGCGAATCGTTTTTTGCCCGGACGCACTTCCTTGCGTGCGAAGATGTAGCTGGTGGGTCCCAGCAGTCAGGGGGGTGAATCGTTTTTTTTGCCCGGACGCACTTCCTTGCGTGCGAAGATGTAGCTGGTGGGTCCCAGCAGTCAGGGGGAAACATTTTTTTGTGAAATACGGTGGCCTGTCTGGTGGGTCCCCGCTGTCAGGTGGAGGAATCATTATTTTGCGCGTAATAAGGAGGCACTTCCTTGCTGCGGCCGTGGACCCAGCTGTCAGCCTCTCCACGTACAGTCCACGTCCGATGGAAGTCGTTCCTTGACCATGTTGACCACGCCGCGTCGAGAGCACCACAGCGGTGGATGACGGTGAGGACTAGGAAGGGGACGACTCGAAGCCGGGGAAGACGCAGCAGTGGATGCCCACGCGAAGAGAAGTACGAGGGTTCACTGGTTCGGCTGCGGTGTAAGGCTGCTTTCACCGCAGAATAACAGGGGATGGCTTGGCCAGCGGTGGGAGTAGTAGGGGGCGGTGAGGCCTCCGCGGCATCACAGCCGTCCACGGGGGGCAGAAGCACGCGGCACGACCGGCGCTGGTTTGGGCAGCTGGAGCAAGAATACCAGATGTTGAAGAAGCACCACGGCCATTGGATGAACATCGTACGGTTACAGGAGCTAGAATCGTTCATATTGACTAACTTGACAAAGCCCTCCGTCCTCGTCAACTTGGTAGGCCCACAAGCCAGCCTCCCACTATGCTGGGTTCCAGCTGGCAGGCGGAATATTCATTTTTTTGTGCGTAATAAGGAGGCACTTCCTTGCATGCGAAGATAGCTGGTGGGTCCGACATGTTAGCAGGGGCACCTTATTTTCGCGAAATACAGAGGCCCTTCCGGTGGGTCCCAGATGTCAGGTGGAGGAATCATTATTTTGCGCGTAATAAGGAGGCATTTCCTTGTGTGCGGCCGTGGACCCAGCTGTCAGCCTCTCCATGCACAGTCTACTTCCGATGGTGTCATTCGTTGACCACGTTGACCATGTCGCGCCGAGCGCATCCAAGGTGGTGGACGACGACGAGGCCCCGGACAGCAACGAGCCAGAGATGGGAAGACACGGGAGTAGAGTCACAGACGGAGAGGTGTACGAGGGTTAACTGGTTCTAGTGCGGTGTGGTTCGGCAGTCGGTGGAGAAGAACAGGAGGTGTGGAGGGGTGGAGGGATGGCCTGGCCAACGGTGGAGTAGCGCTTCATAGCGAAGCGTGCTAAGCAGAGCTGCTAGCAGCAGGAGGCGGGAGGTGGTCCCAGCGCCGCTGGAGGAAGAAGACGAGAGATTGAAGATGGATGCCGGTCGTTGGATGTATATCCAATGGCTAACATGTCAGAATCATTTGTTGACTAAATTAACAACGACTTGCGTTGGCTTCGACCTATTGGCCCACATTTCGGCCTCAAAAAATGTGCCACGTATCCAACCCATTTTTTCAGAATTTACAGTCTTTTTTTTGCGCGGTAGAATTTACAGTCAATTTGATCCTTTTTTTTGAATTACAACCATTAGCTGGGCTAGGTGAACAAATAATGTAGCGTCAATGCGGCCCATTTATTTTATTTCCTAAAAAATTACAGGCCATTTGCACTTTCTCGAAATACACGACTTTGCTCGGCTGATTCTAATTATAATGTTGGGTTGGGCCAGCAATGTTATCAAAAAATAAAAAGGGGCTGAGCATTTTGTTATAAATATATTTAAATAATAAGTGATATTATTACATTCGTCCTTAAATCTTACCAAGCTTTTGTACACAATCACTAGGATTTTCGTGCCAAAACAATCCATGATTTTATTTGTTAAGAAATTATTTTTATAATTTAATAAGATGTGGGATATTGTTTTCTTACATATGTAAGTATCTGTTAAATATATGATGACAATAAAAATAATATATAATAACATATAAAATAATTTAAATATATATAATATAGTTAGAAGGGAAACATAAGTTGGACCTGGCATTCCTATTCTTATATAAAAAAATAGAACAGACCTTTGCGTTTTCTTCAAAAAATACATAAATTGGGCTGCCAAAAATAAAACCTCGGATGGGAGGTCCATAGGCCGGTCGATACATGACGGCCCTAAGAAAATACAAATAGGCCTATGGACCTCCCATCCGAGGTCGTGGGCTGCGCATGTTAAAAATGAAAGCCTAGACGGGGCAACCCAAAACCACGTTCAACACTTGCCAAAACTTCGTCCCTCGTTTTCTCTGTGTTTCACACACTCGACACTGTGTGGGCATTTTGACTGTGCATCATATGAAGATGTGCTATGCATGAATGTTGATCAGCATGATGTTAACTGGCTGGTAGTTCCATTTTTGACCATGAATAAAACTTCCAACATGATGTTAACCCTGTTTGAAAAGGCCGTGTTAATATAAATGCTCTGCCTCTGAAAGTTGCAGTTTCTTATCAGTTTCTTATCTGAAACTGAAACTTGCAGTTTTTTCTCTGAGAATCACATTGTCTGCACTTTTATACTCCTATGAAACTACATCTTTTAAGTGCTAAAAATAGATCTCTAGAATTCATAAAATACTTCATATGCTCAACACTGCAAATCTGAAATTCAAAAGACATTCATATTTGAAAGTACTCTCAAAATAAACAACACAAAACACAATTCACAACCTACAAATACTGACAACCCTATGCTCCTCCTGACAATTCACAATCTGCCTGACTATTGGGCTGGGGGGCGCAGCCCCCTCCTATTCCTCGGCGGCAGACAGCCGCCCCGTGAGACGATGTGAATGGCGAGGGAGACGACGGCGGGGAAGCGTCGTCGGGCCAACTGCTTTTATCCTCTTGCAGTTGGGTTCAGTCGACGAAGACTCCACCGGCTCGCTCTAGTAGGACACCCTCACAAACGACACCCTGTAGATGCTTGATCCTTCAATCTCTGGTGGATGCTCCATCTGGGATCAATACTCCCACCACCGCTCCCTCACGATCGGATTCGGCGAATCTGTTTGCTCCATGGCCCAGAGGAGCAGCTCTGTGTACTCCGACGCGACTCCCTCTGGGAGTATCGCTGCCTTTTCGCTCTGTTGCAGATATTTGGCCATGGATGTCGCCGTCGCCGCTAGTTGGTCCTTGTTGTCAAACCAAGACTGTATCTCCAACTTCCTAGCTAGCTTCACAGGGTCGCCGTCTGCGATCCTCACGTATCGGTTGTACTCCTCCATCGATCTACTTCTCCACAGCACCTTCACTCACCGGCGGTGGTTTTTGAATGGAAGAGGATAGGAGCAGCATTGGTTTTGGATTAGAACGGGAGAGGAGCAACGCTGGTTTTGGACTGGAACAGGAGAGGAGGGGCAGTGGTTTTGAAATGGAAGAGGAGAGGAGCGGCGCTGCATTTAGATTGGAACAGGAGAGGAGCGGCGGTGATTTAAGAGGAGAAGAGCGGAAGAGCGGCGCTGGTCTTGGAAGTATTTTTTTGCTGTTTTGCGTATTTTGGGTCAAAGTTTGACCATGTACTGTATTTGACAAGCAAAATGTGAATGCATGTCACCAAAAATTGTATCGTTTGGTTCGTATCTGAATGTACTTTCAAATTATATTATTTGTACAACATATAACATATACTTTATATGCAAAAATCATGGTCAATTATGACCCAGAATAAAAGGGAGACTAGTTAATGTGGGGTCACTTTCTTAATTGAAGGGTAAATTGATTTTGATTTTGATCCAGTCACAACGCGCCGGCCCTCTCGTCCAATCCTAAATCGTTGCCGCACGCTCCCCTCCCTCTTCTCCATGGCAAAACCACCTCCTCTCCTCTCCATCATCTCCATTCCAAAACCACCGTCTCGCCTCTCCCTCTTCTGATCTTCTCCATTGCAAAACCACCTCCTCTCCTCTCCATCATCTCCATTCCAAAACCACCGTCTCACCTCTCCCTCTTATGATCTTCTCCATTGCTAAACCACCTCCTCTCCTCTCCATCATCTCCATTCCAAAACCACCGTCTCGCCTCTCCCTCTTCTCTATATAGTGGAGTAGTACTAGTTTTCTTTTGTCTACCGGAGCCGGCTTGACCTCGTCAATGACTGTCGAGAAGTCTTCATGCACGTGGCCCGGAGGCGCAGTTGTCGTCATTTTGATCTGAAGCGCCGGATTATAACATATAACACGAAAAAAATGCCACATGACAAGAAATCATAACCCTACTGCCCAAAGGAGACAACATGAATCCCGACGGACAAACTAGACGAGGAACAAAGCTCAAATTAAAGATAAACTCGTAGAAAAGGGGTCTGTCGATAGATGTCCTAATTAACATAGCCGGTTTGACCTAGATGGCAGCCGAGTAGTCACTGTTCGTGCATGTGCCCCCAATGACGAGCCCAACTCAGTTGTCGCTGTTTAACCCTCGCAGTGATCCGAAGCACATGACACCTAATTTTGCGAGATGACAAGAAACCTTTTTTTAGATTTCTAACCACAACTACAGCCATGTACAACACAGCCTGCACGATATGTAGACGATAGCCAATCCAGGCGTGTCTGCTGGAGTCTGGTTACATGCATGGACGAACTGATCTTCCGTGTCTTGCAGGGATCGTCCAGGCACCAACGTAGTACAACACTTCTCTAGTACTATCGCTCGTCTCCCTCTTCTATTAAGTCACCCGACTTGCGGGGCCGGGGGTGTGCCTATGGTCGGTTCTCAATTGCCGTCCCACATGTGTGTGCAAACGCAATATGAAGCGCGTTCCATTTGGAGAGCAGCGTGCCAGACCGACCGACCATCTAGGGTGCGACGCGAACGCGATGGGCGTGTTGTATACTCCGTACATGTGTACCACCGTTTTCTAGACGCTTTGCTCCATGGCGCGGGCGCAATCCATGAATACAAAATTAGTATACTGTATACTATTTAAAAGTCGAGGGCGGGGCTTTTCCTGCGCGGTAGGCGGTGGGGCAGTTCCTCCTAGTCGATTAGACAGAGACGCGAGAAGACGAGGGAGTAGGCTGCTGCAAACGTAGGGTTGTGTGATGTGACAGCGAGTTACTGCTGGACAGGTAGGGCCCTGTGATTTGACTTGCCATTATCGTTTAAACTGTGGCGCTACGACCGGCGTGAGTCTCCCGATTCCTGACCACCTCCATACAGGTGCCTCTCCCAATGCTCCACCATGTAGTAGAGGCTGGCTCTTGCATGAGAGCCCACTTCTCCACTTTTTCCTTTCCTCTCTTTCCTCCACATATGCAAAAATGCCATGTAAAGCACACTATTGTACTTACTTTTACTTGCTCCTACAGGTGCTTAAGCTTGCCACATAGGCATAAAGTCTGATGTGGCGAGTTAATCAAGAAGAGAGAGACTAGTTTGGTGACCCAAGGAAGAAACGGTGCTAAGCGCGTGTACCTAGGTGAAAAGACAATTTTGAGTCTATAGCTAATTAAATGAAGCAAACTTAGCAACACCATTTCATTGGAAGAGGTCACTCCTTGGCAAATGCAACAAATACTAGTACTCCCTGTGTCCCATAATATAAGAACATTTTTGGCACTACACTAGTGTCAAAAACATTCTTATATTATGGGACACAGGGAGTACGAAGAAAGAGATGGAGAGGAGGAAAAAAATACACTTATAGCCAACCTTATAGCCAACCTTGTTGTAGTATGAGTGACTAAGTGATGACTATGTATGACATGCCAACATCAGATAGCCTAATGCACCGTGTTAAATCTCCAAGGGCGCGACTGTGCGAGCGACGCGACGGTCGTGGTAGGCGTGACCATGATACGGGCTGCTGGCAGCCCTTGGATCTAAGATCAAACGGTCGCATGCTAAGTTGCTAAAAATTTGCAGAATAACCCTCCAGGATAGGATATTCAGCCATAGGTCTAGAATCATGCCATGCAACCGTTCGATCTCAGATCCAAGGGCTCTTGGAAGCCCGTATCATGGGAGAATGGAAAGCCACTACCCTGCTGTTCGCGCGCTGGCAGTTCGCTCCTACTCGTCCCCGCACGTCGTTCAATACTACGGCGGTTCGCTCCTAGTCGTCTCGTCCATTCACATTATGGCAGTTCCACTAATCCTAACCCTCCTCCCAAATCCATGGCGTCCCAAATCTCCACGATCGGTGGTGAGTACATGGTTAGAACCATCACCGGCGACGAGTTCGGCATCATCTACACCCGTTCTTCCGCGACGGTGAAAGGATGCATTTCTCGCTTCAGACACATGTTCGAAAACTCAGATGATGAGTACGTCGCTGGGCTAGATGTTGAGTACACCACAGTCCTGGGACGAGAGAAGGATCTAAAGGACCAAGAAAGGAAGAAGCCCGCCGTGATCCAAGTTTGCGTGCATGACTTATGCTTGGTCTACCACATATGCCATGCCGACGTTGAGTGCCAGGATTTTAAGGACTTCCTCGAGAGCAAACTAGTCAAATTCGTTACTGTAGACTTTGGTAACGACAAAGAAGTCCTGCGTCGGATAGGCCTCGTTGTAGGCAACACCTTCGACCTCCAGAAGAATCGGCTGGTGTCCTCTCTTCAGCCTTCAATGCTGACCCTGGCAGGAGCCATGGTTCATCCTTCGTATGGTAAACTGGAGAAACCTCCATACACGTTTCATCGTCATGCATGGCAGCAGAATGTACTAGATATAGACCACATCCACTACGCTGCAATGGATGGCTACCTTTGCTTCAATATCTACAAGGGTTGGATGAAGAGCAACATGCAAGTGTGCGGTTCAAGCAAAGAAGTATCGGCCAAGAGGAAGAGGGACAAGGACGAAGTCGAGGACGTGGACGAGGACTCCGAGTAAGGTGGTAGTGTCGTTGCTCATGGTGGTTCTAATGCAGTGTCTACCGAAATAGTTGCAAAGTTTAATTTCAGGTGTGCTTAATTTAATTTGAGGGGTGTGTTGTGCTGAGCCCCCAGCAGAACTATGTTATGTTTCTTCTCGTTACTTTAACTCTTCAATACGTACATACTAGTATTTCTTACATTTCATCTTTTTGTTGGTATAGTACTACCACTCGTTTCTTCACATTATATACGTACAATATATATGGCCAACATCATATAGCCAGCAGTTTAGTTGTCAAAGAATTTCAGGGTGCTTAGTTTTGTCAAAGAATTCCAGGATGCTTAGAGGGTGCTTGGATCCAAGGGACTTATTTTAGTGTGACTAAAAATAGTCTCTTTAAGAGGCTAAAGTTCCAAGCACCCCTGGCTAAAGAGGGGCTAAAACTAGTCTTGAGACTAAATTTTTTTAGTCAGGGGTACCCCTACTAAAATGTGGATTAGTCCTCTCTCTACTCATTTAACTCCTCTCCTTTAACACAGGCGAGTTCTGGATTGGAGGGTTTGGAGGATAATAAATGCTCATTAACTTGATTTTAGCCTTTTTAGTATTTGGATCCAAGCATGGGTGAGGCTAGCATGTTTTAGTCCCACTACTTTTAGTCATGGGACTAAAACGTATCCAAGCACCCTCTTAGTTTTATTTGAGGGGTGGGTTGTGCTAGACACCATTATTGTGACTAGCCTTTTTAATAGTACTATATGCATAATTTGGCGACGAGCGCTCTCTATATGTACCACCTTTTTTTAATTTCAAGTTTTGCTCCATGGCGCAATCCATCGATACTACTGCTGTACAAAAGTATACATTTTTTAAAGGCTAGAGGGCGGGGCAGTCTAGCTTGGTCGGTTTCATGAGAGGCGAGGGCCTTTGTGATTTGACGGCTCATTACTGCCGAAGGCGGGGCCTTGTGATTTGACTGCTCGTATAAATGCGCCGACGACCTGATCGAGGAGGAGCAAAGAACCGTGTGGTATACTCAAGTTTTCCACTGGAGTAGTACTGCGACGGAGGAGCACGAAACACGGCAGCCCAGTCCCATATGGTGATAAAAAATGATCTAATTTGATAGTCATCTCATTTTTAGCATTGTTCTATTCATTCCCTAAAAAACCATTGTTCTATTCATGCCTCGCAGAGAACATGACACGTGCGGCGAAACACCCGAAGCAAAAGATGAAACACAGGAGCAAAAGAAGAAGGAAGATTATCACCCCAAATGATATAATTCGCCGCGGAGTCGTAACTGCTTCGTCATCGCCTCCACGACCTCCATCTCCTTGCGCGTCTCCTCCACCATCATCTTCATTCTGTCCATGACGCGGGATTTCTCGACGCGAGCCTTCATCATCTATTCCACGGCCGCATTACGTACCTTGACAGCAGCCGGGTGCTCGATGCGGAGCTTCGCCAACTCCTCCTTCTATTCCATGACGAGGGCCTGCAACATCTTCATCGAGGAACTACTATTCTCATGCAGCTTCTTCCAGCCGGCTTTCTTCTCCTTCAACAGGTCGATCTCGTGGCAAAGCTTCGCATTGTCCTCCTGAAGTCGCAGGATTTCGCCGGTTGCCTTCTTCTCCGAGGCAATGCTCTTCTTCAGCAGCATCACCAAGCCGGCGGTCAACTCCCCCTGCTGATTGAGCTCAGCGGGCATGTCATCGAGGCTCTCCTTCAGCAACTCCATCAAGCCTTGGATGCACTCCTTCTGCTTATTGAGGTGCTTATTGAGCTGATCGGGCATGCCGTCGAGGGATAATGACTCCAGCTCCGCCGGCTCGGCATGTTCGCCTCTGCGGCTAGGGCGCTCCTGGGAGCCATCGCCTGCCCGTGAGAGATCTTTCGAGGTCTCTGCGTGGCGGCGAGCCCTCTCTTTTTTTCCGCAGCCTTGGTTGCCGCTCCCTTGTTACGAGTAGTTCTCGACCTAGAGCTCTGCTCACCGGCCATGGCAACAACGGACGAAGAAGAAGCACTTATGAGGAGGAAAGGTAGAGTAATTTTCGGTTAGGTAGTTCCCCTTTTTATAACCTAAGTACTAGCACTAGTACTAATACCTGCATAGTGGGAACATGTTCAGGTTTGGTACGTACTAGTAGGTGTGAGCAGGCTTTCAAATGTGATGGGAACAAGGTAAAGATTAATTTATGGTTTTGGTTTCGAGGCACGAAACGGCTCCCGATGAGTTTAGCGGAACATAAATTTCAAGTACTACACTGCTCAAATGCGTAAATATTATGTTACTGTCAAAAATTGGCACAATTTACGAAGGAGACCAATGGAAGTACTACTAGTAACTCACGATTTAACTACTCGCATGCGCACAGTGGAGTAATAATGTCTTTCTTCCGCCCTCACATCCACTCAATTTGCATGCGCTGTATTAGTTGACCATCAATGAAGTGAACGACTTTACACACGTCAAATTATCACATGGGGTGGATCTTGGTACAAAATTGCGTCCGCCCGTGTACCCGCCTGTGCGTGCGAGGGAATGAGTGCGTGCATGGCATGCATGCACATCTTCGCTTCGTGCATGTACCGCCAGTATGGCTCAGGGAGGACGAGTACATTCTTCTGGAACCAGCAGCACGTCACTGTGATCAATCCACGCAAGGAGGTCGCGACAACGCCTCCACATGTGCCACGTGGCTTCATGAACTGTAAGAGAGACACTGTGTAGCGTGCCATTGGTATTCTAATTTACGTGTTTTGCACATACTCGAAGTACTAGTAAGGTACACGTGCCTTGCACGCATCAGATTTGGCAACCAAATTATGAATAAATACCACACTATAGCATGTAAGCTCTGAGTCATATATGCCTGATGTAGCCCTTCGTTTAATTCTTATAGTTCATCTCATTCAAAATCAATTAGTTTTTATAAAATAGCTAAGAACTCGGGAATAGGAAAAACATGGGATTATAGTGGAATGTCGTCTTGAATCTTACAGGATTGTACGAGTGTTTGATTGTGCATAGAAAAAACGCAGAATTTTTTCAAAGAGGTTTGAGTGGATGGGTGTTTCCTATGAAATCTAGTGCAAATGAATCATATGGAAAAATTCCTATGGTTTACAATCCTACAAATCAAACAACGAAGATAGGAAAAATTCCTAATGAGTCGAATCCTCCAAAATTCCTTTGAGAATCCTTTGAATCAAAGAAGCCCTTAATCTATTTTATGATTCATGGAATTGTGCGTTGTAAAGCATAAAGTAAAAACAAATAATGGCAATTCAACTAGAAAAAAACTTTAGGCAGTTATGATACGGAAGATTCTAGAACAAAAGAGAACCACTGTTGTTTTGAGGTTTGTGCATTATGCTTAAGTTCAACCATGGTGTCTGCTAGATTGTACATGTGGCAAAATCTGGTGGTGGGCTAGAAGATGGTATGAGGGGCCGAGTGGAGGGAGACTATGAAGGAATGCACAAGTGCGAGATCGATATTTAGAGAGAGGGGGCGAACACGTGCGCTGTTGCGCGTAGTGGCGGAGCCATGAAAAATAAATGAGCTAGGGGCCAAGCATTGCTAATCCTTTACGAGGAGGGTCAATTCATGAACTTAAACCATTTTTAGCAGCAATTTTCTAATGATCACATTCATATTAGCCTTGATATATAGTGATGTTGGGGGGGGGGGAGGGGGGCAGGGCCCTTACTGCCCCTATCTTCGCCATTGTGCACGCGTCTGAGAGATGAAGCGGAAGGCATGGATGATGAGAGGGGGACGTTGGATATATAATTAATGTGGGTGTATTAGCTATATATGTTAATCCTATATAGAGAGGTGTAGATTGATCGATGTGGACGTGGGAAAGAGGGTGAGACCTCACTGGATATATCGATTGATCGGTTTGTGTGGAAAACTATGAAAGACCTAGCTATATACACACACATACATAGAGGAACATCGATCGTTGCGCATGCACGCGTGAGAGATAAAGAATGCCCGATATGACGAAGAGGGGGGTGTGTGTGGGTGTGTGCCTTCATGGGAGACCGACCTGAAGAAAAAGATTGCATGCGTGCGATGGATAATGCCGACTGGTAGTGTGTGTGCATGCATGCACAAGAGAAAGTTAGAGGTACAATTATAAAGAGAAGACTACTGTGTGGGTGTAAAAGAATAGGTGAGGTCATAATCAATGTAAAGTTGAATTCAAATATTTGAATAAGAGATCCTGATGTTTGAAACCCATGCATGCATGAATATAACGGAGATCTGCGCGGTGTGGTTTGGAAACGAGCATGTTGTAATGTATACACATTGAACAAGGTCAGACTGATTTGAATTTGAGATACCGATGGCACACATCATTTGGCCATGTCGCATACGTGCATGGACACACTATTCGAATTGGAGATGATGGGCGGCTTTCGCATCACATATCTATATCTATACCCCTATATATATTATATTTTTTTATATTGTGTGCGGGTAACTTTAACTTTGAAAGATGGTCGTTGGATGAGGCGAATCCGATGGTCCAAAGATGGCAAATTTGAGCACTACTGGCCGTTGGATATCATCTAGATTCCACCAGACTTTGCCACATGTATAATCTAGAAGACTCCATGGTTAAACTTAAGCATAATGCACAAACATCAAAACACAAGCACTTCTTATTTGTTCTAGAATCTTCCGTATCAGAATTGCCCAAATGTTTTTCTATATGATTTGCCATTATTTGTTTTTACTTTATGTCTTACGACGCACAATTCCATGAATCTTAAAATAGATTAGCTTTCTTATAAAAACTAGATGATTTTGAATGAAATGAACTATAAGAATTAAACGAACATCTACATCATGCATATATGACTCAAAGCTTGCATGCTATAATGTGGTATTTATTCATAATTTGGTTGCCAAGTCTCATGTGTGCAATGCACGTGTACCTTACTCTAGTCTAAATGGTGTTTGTGTGTGTTATGCGTGTTGAGGTGCAAATTGTCTTTTTTGGGTACACGTTAAGCTTGTTCTTCCGAAATTTCAAGCCGCGCCTTGTTATGCCGAAAATTCAAGCTAGCGTCTCTGTCTATCCGGCTGCAAAACTCCCGCCTCTTCAACCCGCGCCTTGTTAGCCTGAAATATTTAAGATATATCTTTGTCTCGTTGTGCTCCGGCAACTCCCTCCATCTCAACCCGCGCCTTGCTATTCCAAAATTACAACGCGCGCGAAACTCCCACCTCCTGTGAAATCTCGACACGCGAAATGCCCGTGGTACCCTTGAACCGAAAGAACCACCTCAAGTCGGTGGGGGTACTTTCGTAACTTACCCCACATTTTGGACAAGCGCGTCTCTAAGCCATGGTTCCCCACTGCCATCCCATCCGCCCACCCATTCATACACCGAGGCCGCAAAAACCCGCGACGAAATCCCACACCCTGCTCCATCCGCCACCCAGCCAGAGCCTCTTCCCCGACGACGTCGTCCACAGCAACACCTCGACGTCCCTCATCCACCGTACCGGATGAGGATCCGTCATCGACCTCATCATCCCGCCGGTTCAGCCACCCCGTCCTCCACCTCCAAGGAGCTGCCCGATGTTCCCCTCGTCTTTCGCGCCACCTCCATTCCCACACCGCCGTCTTCACCGTTTCCTCGGATGAAGTTGCGGCCTAATCGGTGCCACCAAAGAGGTTGTACACTAATCGCCGCATTTTCTTCTTGATTCGGTCTCACGGTGCTGCCGGCGTTCGGTCCCGAGCCGACACGACGCGACTCCATCCACGGCGGCGTCGCCGGCCACTTCCTCCACAACGGCGCTCCCTCGGCAGCGGCGTCCACATCAATAGGAGCTGCTGCTGCTTTAGCTCTCGCTCGCGCTGCTGCTCTGCTCTTGCTCTCGGTCCCCTGCCTGGTCTGCTCTTTGCTATTGCTCTTGCTCGCGTTGCTGCTCTCGCTCTTGCTCTTGCTTGCGATGCTGCTTCGATTTAGCTACACTTCAGTCGACTGAATCGACTTTTGGGTCAGTCGATTTCCAGGGGGTGGGGGGGGGGCTCGCCGGGGTGAAGGAAGAACCAGCCGCAGCGAGGAGGGGGGTTCGCCGGAGAGGTACTCCACTATCTATCTTAGGGTCCAGGATGGGGGCGGTGGTCACCGGCGGTGGCGGGGCGTTGGCGGGGTGGTGGCGTGGGGATCGCCGGAGAAAAAGCTCGGCACGGGGGGGGGGGGCTAGAGGGATGGCCGGGGCGGCGGAAGACTGGCGATGGGGAGTGTTTTCGGGGCGGGCGGGGCGGCGCACCGCCGGCCGCTGGCGGCGGGGGGCTGTTGTTTGGCCGGTGGGGGCTGGCGGCCCAGGGGGGTGCAGGTTGAAGATGAACCGCAGACCCTTGATTTCGTATCCAACGGCTGCAAAATCGACTGACCAGAGATGAAAAAGTCTGTCGACCGAGATGTAGCCTCACCTTGCTAGTGCGTTCAAGTTCGACAGCAAAATTCAGTTTCGATAGTTAATTTCAGTTTCAACAGTTAAGTTCAGTTTCGACGGTTAAATTCAGTTTCGACAGTTAAGTTCATGGATGAGCGGCTGATGTATTTTACATCTAGCACTTTGTGGTTATGTATTTTACATCATGTATTGGAGATGCTATTAGAATTCCACTCAGGTTAACGTTGTTCTTTGTCTCTCTTGTCCTGCTTCAGCCTCGGCGTCATACAACTCACCGCAGCTGCTCCAATGACGAAACCCTCCATCACAGCGGAGCAGTACCTCGGGCTCCATCTCCAGACGCCTAAGATCTTCTTCCCCTCCTCCGATAGCCAAGTCAGCCAGAGCATCCTCATCGGCCAACCCAATCACGCTGAGATAGACATAGCTTCACCAAAGAGGTTGTACACTTGTTGCATCTCTTTTTTACTCTACATGTTATATATATTGTCCACTGAGCACTCGTAGTAACGGGAAATACGATTATTTTATCCTACTATATGACAAGAAGTGAGGTACCAGGCAACTTAGCTATCCGTGATGGACTCTCTTGAACGCCATCATTATTTATCTCTGCGCGTTTGAGCTGTGCATTTGTTGATGGGCCTGGGAGTTGAGCTAGTATGGCAGTGGCCTGGGTCCAAAGTAATAGAAGTAGCACAAAAACATTTTTTAGTGTAGGATTTTCCTTGCTCAAGCCTGCCTACTAGAATCGCCAGTGCTTGAAAGGAAAAACGAATGAAAAACATCGGAATTGGAAAGTTTCCTATGGTACTACTTTTCATGAATTTGGTGCAAAGGAATGGAGCAAAGGAAAACTGTAGGATTTGTTCCTTTAGTGTCTCCTTGAAAGAAAAACCATAGGAATTCTAATTTCCACTTCTCCTCCTTTTCATATTCCTATTCATCAAGCACAAGACTAAGAGATAGTAGCATAATAGCATTATAACCGTACATTTTCTTGTGGTTTGACTTAATCTCACCATGCTTTTTTGCATCCCGTGATCTTCCAATTGTTGTGAATCAAACACCCAGATTGGCAGAAATCCTGTGTTTTTAAATTCTCTATTTTGCACGTGCATTCCTATCCTATTCCTGTCTATTTCCTACCCCTGCATTGTTAGAATCCTCAAATTCAAACAAGCCCTTACTCAATTACTTCTGTTACAGATATGTGTCAAAGAAAACCTTGTGTGGTTTGTCCTGCTCCTGCGGCGCTGTGTTCCACCCCAGCTCAGCTGCTCCAATGACGGAAGGGTTCACCACAGCAGGGATCCGCTCTCCAGACTGTCTTTCGCCATCTCAGATCTTCTTCTCCGCCGCCGGCAGCCACGGCAACTACATTACCATCATCAACTAAGCAGATGACCTTGAGGACTACACGGGTCCGCAAGAGAGGTCACACTCTTTCGTTTCTGCTTACGTTATGTGTCGTTTAATATGATGACATGCTACATTATCGTCGTGTTCACCTATTAGACTCCGAGTCAGGTCCAAACTAATGCTGAAACTTGAGTTTTAAAATGGTTGTGGGGTACATATTGGGGCAACAATCAGTACTATCTGTCTACTATCTGGTTAATCTCCGGTGTCTACTATGAGTTTCATGTTGGGTGCAAACAAACATTAAAGGAGCCATTATCTGCATTTTTTAACTAAAGCTATTATCTGCTTGCTATCATTGGTTTTGGGTCTATCCAGAGTTTGCTACCATCACTCTGGATTTGTGCATGCACTCCTTACATAATCTCACTATGTTTTATTCCTATGCATGCCAGTTATTGTACACAATGGAACTGATCATGTAGAGCAAAAGAGACGAGCCTTGCGTGGCAATAAAATTTCATGTAGACGTCGTTCCATGGTGGGCGCAAAGGCAGCCCCCCTCCACCCATTTCAGATCGTAATCAAGAGGAAGATAACTGTTCTAAGGGGGATTCAGAAGGAGAAGACAACTCCTATTTACCCCATGAGGTCTTCGCTCTAACTTGGCATGCTGATGTTGGTAATATCATGCATATGATGCCTTGCATTGCTTACTGTATACATTAAAGATCTCATCTGCTTAGTTTAGACATGCTTTGTGTCAATGCCATCTGTTTAGTTTCTTTATCGTATATGTGAATCATGCAATGCCATCTTGTCTAGCCAGGCATCATATATGTGAATTTTGCAATGCCACCCTAGTTAGCCAGTCATCTTATATGTGAATTATATCATGCCATCATTTTTTATTACGTGTTAAATTTGTCAACAATTTTAGTACATTCAATTACTCTTCCTGTGCATCAACCATTTGGCACGGTCATGGAAAAATCTGGAGTGGAAACAAGGTCTTCAGAGCAGACAATGCTATTTGACGAAGCGCATGTCTTGCTGGTTACCGATAGCTCCTCAGAGGAAGACTCAGAGACAGATGACCAATCATATTACCCCCCCCCCCGAGGTGCATGCCCTAACTTGGCAGGGTTATGTTGCTCATATCGTGTGTATGGTATCTTGCATTGCTATGTCATTTGCTTAGTTTAGACATGCTTTGTGTGAATGCCACCTGTTTAGTGTCTAATTACCATATATGTGAATTATGCAATGCCATCTTGTTGCAAGACATTATATATGCGAATTATGCAATGTTATCTTGTTGCAAGGCATTATGTATGTGAATTATGCAATGCCATGCTGTTTAGGCAAGCGTCATATATGTGAATTATATCATGCCGTCCTTTTTTTGTATTTCTCATTGCTTTTGTCGACAATGTTTGTATATTCAACTGCTCTTCCTGTGCATCAGCCATTTGAATTGGTGATGGAGAAATCTGGAGTGAAAACAAGGTCTTCAGAGCAGACAATGCTACCTGCTGAAGCAGATATCTTGCTGGTTACAGATAGCTCTTCAGAGGAGGATTCAGAGGCAGATGACCAGTCCTATTATCCCCCTGAGGTGTATGCTCAAACTTGGCAGGGTTATATTACTCATATAATGCATATGTTGTATTGCAATGCTTAGTTTTTACATCATATACACAATATTGAATGCCATCTCCTTAGTTGACACATCATATATGCGATTGCCCTCTGCTCACTTCCTTAGTATATAGAGAATATATTTGAATTATGTCATGCCATGATGTTTACATAGACAGCATGTATTTGAATTATGGCATGCCAACCCATTTTCTAAAGACATAATATAGTTATATCATCTCATCCTGTTTACATAGTCATCATATTTTAAATTAAGTCATTCTATCCGTGAATTATATCATGCCATCATGTTTCCATCGACGACATGTTTGTAATTTATGGCATGCCAACCACTTTAATAGACACATCGTATAGTTATATCATGTCATCCTGTTTACATAGTCATCATATTTTGAAGTATGTCATTCTATCCTGTTTAGTTAGCCATCATACATGTGAAACTGTGTCATGCTATCCTGTTTAATTAGCCATCATATATGTGAAATTATGTCCTGCTATTCTGTTTGCTTAGACAACATAAATGTGAATTATTTCATGCCCTATTTTCTTCCCTACTATCCATTGCACCTGTCTATCTTACAATGGCTGTACATTCAATTACTTTTCTTGTTTATCAGCCATTTCAATTGGAGGGAGTGATGGCAGTATCTGTGGGAGTAAAAACACTGTCGGTGTCAAAACCGGCGGATCTCGGGTAGGGGGTCCCGAACTGTGCGTCAAGGTCGGATGGTAACAGGAGACAGGGGACACTTTGTTTTACCCAGGTTCGGGCCCTCTTGGTGGAGGTAAAACCCTACTCCTGCTAGATTAATATTGATGATATGGGTAGTACAAGAGTAGATCTACCACGAGATCAAGGAGGCTAAACCCTAGAAGCTAGCCTATGGTTTGATTGTGTATGAAGATGATTCTCCCCTACGGACTACAACCCTCCGGTTTATATAGACACCGGATAGGGTTAGGGTTACACAGAGTCGGTTACATTGGTAGGAGATCTTGAATATCCGCACGCCTAGCTTGCCTTCTACGCCAAGGAAAGAACCTTCCGGACACGGGACGGAGTCTTCAATCTTGTATCTTCATAGTCCTGGAGTCCGGCGGGAGATGTAGTCCAGCTATCCGAACACCCCCTAATCCAGGACTCCCTCAGTAGCCCCTGAACCTGGCTTCAATGACGACGAGTCCGGCGCGCAAATTGTCTTCGGCATTGCAAGGCGGGTTCCTCCTCCAAGTTCTTCAAGAAGATGAATAACACTAAAAAAGTGTCCGGCTCTGCAAAACAAGTTTCCACGTATTGCCATATAGAGAATAATATTAACACAAATCAAATCTGCTGACGTATCCCGCTGTGCATCATAACATTGCGGCCAAGCCTTCTGTACGGAATATTTTTACTGTTCCACCGCTACACGTTTAACGAGGCGGTTTCCTTGGCACATCTTATCGAAGCAGAGATCGTGCGCCCCTTTCAACGGGATTCTCATTAACATGGACGTGGGTAACCCAACCGCGCCATTCACCACGGCGTTTGAGAGGCAAGTGAGTTTTATTAGGCAAGTGGGGACGCATAACCGCATCCGCCTATATAAGGGGATAAGGATCCACCTTTTTATTTACGCCTTCTTCCTCTTCTGCCTATCCATCCTTTGTGCTCTCGAGCTCCAGCGCCCAAGCTTGCACTTCCCATCTCGGCCTACTCCAACAATGTCCGGAGCGGGTGGCAAGTGGATGGCCTCCTCCCTCACGGAGGATCAAGTAAAAAAGTTAAGGAAAGCCGGATACCTGTCCAAGGACATCCCACATCGGCTTCCTGAGGAAGGGCAACTTACTCCTACCCCAAAGCCCCATGAGAGGGTAGTCTTCCTTCCCCACTTCCTCCGCGGACTGGGTTTTCCACTTCACCCATTCGTCCGGGGTCTCATGTTCTACTACGGGCTGGATTTCCACGATCTGGCCCTGAACTTTATCCTCAACATCTCGGTGTTTATCGTCATGTGCGAGGCCTTTCTCCGCATCCGCCCCCACTTCGGCCTTTGGCTCAAGACTTTCAACGTCAAGCCCAAGGTGGTGTCCGGCACCCAGGCGGAGTGCGGAGGTGCTATGGCCGGCAAGATGGCCAATGTCCTCTGGTTCGAGGGCTCTTTTGTGGAGACCTTAAAGGGGTGGCAAGCTGGGTGGTTTTACATCACCGAGCCACGCGATCCGAAATGGATCGCAGCCCCCGAGTTCAGATCCAGACCCCCCACGCGGCTTATGTCCTGGAAAGAGACGGGCCTGTCGTGGGGTCACGAAGAAGAAGTGACCGGACTGCAGACATGCATCCGGTCCCTGGTGAACAAGCCAGCTTGTGAATGTAATCCAGGTTATGCTCGTTCGCCGGATTCTCCCGTGCCAAGAGCGGGAGTTCACTCTGTGGGAATTCGACCCGGCGCAGCACCAGACCCTCAATAGGCTCTTCGACACGACGTATGAAGACGTCTGGAAGGTGCTGACCAAAGGCGCCGAGTGCCCCACATCCGCTTCCGAGGACCGCGGATACAGCTCGCAGCGCAACGCTGGCGAGGTAGGCTACTTATACCTTTCACAGGTTCATTAAGCTTTTCTACATAGATTAACTCTATGTGGGATCTAAAAACTCCCTTTGCCTTTGACAGGCGTGGCTGAAGATAGCCGGACCAATCAACTGTCCGGCTCCCCTGCCCGAAGACCCAGCCCCAGCTCTCCTAGAGAAGCTGCTGGCTCCGGCGCCCTATGTGGTGCCGGGGAAGAAGGTCAAGAAGAAGAAGACCACCGGGACTCGAAAGAGTGCCCGCAATGTGGTGGTGTCGAGCTCGTCATCTGGCGAGTCTGCGACGCCCTCCTCTCGTGAAAACGAGGAGGAGGAACAAGGAATCCCTCCCCCTCCAACGGGGGAAGGAAAGAAGAGGAAGGCCGCCCCAGCGGGGGCGGCTACGGGATCCAAAAAGAGGAAGACCCCCACGCCGGACTACTCCCCCGACCCCTACGAGGACGAGGAGGAGCGGCCGGAAAGGACCAAGCGTCCGGCGACGTCGTAAGTATTCGGATACCAGAGTAACTCATGACATCCTTTCATTTGCACAGCTTTCCCTTATGTTGAATGCAGTCGTGCAGGCCGCCCCGGGCCGAACTCGACGATTCGTCGAGTGGTTCCCTGGATTCATCGGACGTGAACTCTGTTCCGCCCGCTGTCTCCCCCCGCCGGGTAGACGACGCCGAAGTGGCGTCCCACCGAACTCCTGGGCAGGAGGAGGTGGTCCTGGAGGAGCCGCAAGGCAACCTCCCGGACTCCAGGAGTGGAGGGGACAAGTCCCCCCAGGGCACCAAGTCCGGCTTTGTGCCGGACACCGCGCCGGACTCAACAGTCCCGGCCCACGGTAGGCGAACTCCTTCCAAGAGGAGCAAGCCGTCTGAGCCGGCAACCTCTGCCCAACCAGAGGCGCCGGACAACTTGCTGGAGGCGCTTGAAGGCGCCACCATCGACGAGGAGCACCGTACTGTTATGAGTACGGTGGTCCAAAAGGTTCAGTCCGCCAAAAGCGGATTGAACGAAGCTTGCGCTAGCCTTTTAACAGGCTTTCAGGTAAGTAATTAGTATGCTAAATTCGTTGCCGCATAGACAGTAGCCCCTGATGCTCTGTTCGGTGTTCGGAAAGAAAAGCCGGATAGAGGATCTAATAATTATCGCAGGAGTCTAACAAAAAAGTCAAATATGCGTATGCAGGCTTCACTGCTGTCCACCGCCGCATTAAGTGCGCAGGTGGATGTCCTTAAGAAGGACCTTGAGTGGTCCGAGCGAGAGCTCGGTCTTGCCCGAGGGCAGCTCGAGGAGAAGGAAGGTAAAAAAGACCGTTAATAATAAAAATTTGCCTATGGAGAGGCTTGATTGCAGAAAATAACAGGTATACACTGCCTAATGTAGGGGCCGCGATAGAGGTGGCCACCCTGAGGCAGGCGCTTACCGAGGCCTAAAAGAAGACGGCCGAGGAGCGCATCGAACGAGAAAAGCTTGTGGTTCAATGCGGCGAGGTGCAGCGGAAGCTGCAAGACCTCATGGAAAAACATAAGGGTTTGGAGCTTGACGCGAAAACGCAAGCCACCGAACTCACCTCTGCCGTTGAGGCCACCAAAATTGCCAAGGCCGAAGCCCAGAAGGCCCTCCAAGAGTTGGAGGATGTAAAAAAGATAGCAGCGGGTAAGGCATTCTCAATGCAAAGTAGGAATATAAAAATAAAATACCTGTTTCTTACCCGAATCCGGAGTTCTCCAGGGGCATTTGTCGATCTTCCCCGCAGCGCATCTGACGCCGCCGCGTTCTACCGAGCTGCACAGGGCAGCTCGGCGGAGAGTATGTTCTGGTCTCAGTATTCTGAGGCCGGACACCCTGTGCCCTTGAGTGATCAGCTGAAGCAGCTGGTCGAGCTCCACCAGGCGGCCGAACAGGCTATGAAGGGCCTTCTAGTTCGGCTGTGGCCTGGAGAGGCCCTGCCTGGGAGCTACTTTGGGCTAGTGCGGCGGCTGGTGGAGACCTGTCCACGGCTTGAGGTCATCAAGCGCTCTGCCTGCATCGAGGGCGCCCGGAGGGCCCTCGCCCGTGTGAGGGTACACTGGGGTAAGCTGAACGGTGAGAAGCTGGTGAAGGACGGGCCGCCGCCAGGGAAGGAACATCGCAAGCCCGAGAACTACTATGAAGAAGTTCTTGCTGGAGCCCGCCTTATTGCGGATGAATGTGCTAAAGATGTAATATTTCCATGAACTCGTTCGTATGTATCCTGTGCGCTGAAAACTTGTTCATATGCGCTTTAAGCAATGCTTTGAATTTAAAATATTATTTTCTGTGCGGCCGTTTATCAGTAATTGAGAGATGGCGAGTCGTCAGCTTTCTCCCCCCATGCAACTAGTGCTGGGGTGTTCGGGATAAACCTGAGGGCTCTTGTTCCCATAGTTGGGTCCTTCGAGGGAGGCCTCAGCACAACGAACCAGGCAATCGGACTATAATGCTTGAACACTCTCACTTAGCCATAGAACTTTATAATTTTAAATTTTGGCGAAGCCCCTAGTTTGGAAGGCCGAATTCGGGGCGCTATCCACGCCTTTAGCCGGATTTAACCAGCTCTCCGCTCGAAGCGGCATAAGCCTTTAAGGACTTGAAAAACCTCTCGAAGAGCGACCGGTCTCACGCCCTATCATGACAGTCTGTTTTAGCTTTCTCCACTGAGGTGCTCACCCACATGACCTGGGGCACAATCGCAGCGGTTCTCCTAGTGCTACCTTAGCCGATAGAGCGGAACGTAAGGCACCAAAACATAGGAGCCGGGCAAACCCAACATATGACCAAAATCATGACTCGGAGCCGATGCATATAGTGCTATAAGTTCGGGGTGCCGCACTTGTGGAAGTGTACGGACTTCTCACGTCCAGATAAAAGGGTAATGAAGCCCCTGGCGTGGTTTGCCGTACCATGGTGTACGGGTGCGATCATGTTATGGGATAAACATATATATTCAAAGAAGGTGATGCAGAAAATAGACACAAAGCTATGCATTGTTTATAAAGAGGCTATTCGAAGCCGGACGATACAAGTAGTGCGATAAGCAAAAAAAACTGGACTATTTAACATGTCCTGGCCAGGCGCAGGCCACGGAAATTTGGAAACAGATATATCGCTCGAAATAGAGACCACCTGAGAGTTCCGAAGCGCGGCGTAGCTTTGTCTGCTCTCCTAGGCCTTGTATCGTCTGTGCGGCAACAAGGCCGAACAGGTCATCCGGAATGTGGAGTCCTGAAAGTAAAAAAAAAATCCGGCAGCCCCTAGTACGTTTAAGGCCGTATTGTAGGCATGCCGTTTAAAATGCCTCCTTCCCCTATGCCCATGGAATTTTAAGGGCATAACTGTGTACTCGAGGTACTAGCTTCGCGATGCTGCGATGGCTGGGGTCGGGGCCGTATTGCTACGCATGCTCCGAACATGCCAAGTGGTCTTGTTGCAGGTTACTCCGGGCGCGCTTTGCATTGTCCGGCGTTTTAGCGGCCGGACTGGAGAGTTGCCTTGAGAGGCTACTTTGTACCTCCGCTGCGAGGGCCGCCGTGTGCTGCTCCGTTGTGATGGAGCGTTCGGTGTTTCCGCTGACCGTAATTACTCCTCGAGGGCCTGGCATCTTGAGCTTGAGATATGCGTAGTGCGGAACCGCATTGAATTTAGCAAATGCAGTTCGTCCGAGCAGGGCGTGATAACCACTGCGGAACGGGACTATATCGAAGATTAACTCTTCGCTTCGGAATTTATCCGGAGATCCGAAGACCACATCAAGTGTTATCGAGCCTGTGCAATTGGCCTCTACACCTGGGATGACGCTTTTAAAGGTCATCCTTGTGGGCTTGATCCTTGATGGATCTATGCCCATTTTCCGCACTGTATCCTAGTAAAGCAGGTTCAGGCTACTACCGCCGTCCATGAGGACTCTTGTAAGATGAAATCCGTCGATGATTGGATCGAGGACCAGTGAGGCAAAGCCCCCGTGACGGATACTAGTGGGGTGGTCCCTTCGATCGAAAGTGATCGGGCAAGAAGACCAAGGATTGAACTTTGGGACGACTGGCTCCATCGCGTACACGTCCCGTAGCGCACGCTTCCTTTCCTTCTTAGGAATATGGGTCGTGTATATCATGTTCACCATCCGCACTTGCGGGGGAAACCCCTTCTGTCCTTTGTTGTTCGGCGGCCTAGGCTCCTGCTCGTCATCGCTGTCTAGCCCCTTGTTTTTATGTTCAGCTCTTAACTTGCCTACCTACTTGAACACCCAACAATCTCTGTTGGTGTGATTGGCTGGCGTTTCGGGGGTGCCATGAATCTGGCACGAGCGGTCGAGTATTCGGTCCAAACTGGACGGGCCCTGGTTATTCTTTTTAGATGGCTGTTTCCGCTGACCGGATTTATAGCCTCTGATTCCGGCATTTACTGCCGTATCCTCATTGCTGTCGCTGCAAACGCGGCGCTTTTGATTGTTTCGGCGTGACCTGCCATTTTTGTCCTTGGTATCCGGATTACCGGTCTTCTTTGATAAGTTGTTGCTACGAGCTAGCCAGCTGTCTTCGCCCGCGCAAAAGCGGGTCATGAGTGTCGTGAGGGCTGCCATGGTTTTTGGCTTTTCCTGTCCTAGGTGCCGGGCAAGCCATTCGTCGCGGATATTATGCTTGAAGGCCGCTAGGGCCTCTGCGTCCGGACAGTCGACTATCTGATTTTTCTTTGTTAGGAACCGTGTCCAGAATTGCCTGGCCGATTCGTCTGGCTGCTGAATTATGTGGCTTAGGTCATCAGCGTCCGGTGGTCGCACATAAGTGCCCTGGAAGTTGTCAAGGAATGCGGCTTCCAGGTCTTCCCAAGAACCGATTGAATTTGCTGGCAAGCTGTTAAGCCAATGCCGAGCTGGTCCCTTAAGCTTGAGTGGGAGATATTTGATGGCGTGCAGGTCGTCGCCGCGTGCCATATGGATGTGAAGGAGATAATCCTCGATCCAAACTGCCGGATCTGTCGTGCCATCGTATGACTCGATGTTGATGGGTTTGAAACCCTCTGGTATTTGATGATCCATTACTTCGTCTGTGAAACATAACGGGTGTGCGGCGCCCCTGTACTGGGCTACGTCACGACGCAGCTCGGAAGAGCTGTGCTTGTTGAGTTCGGCCCGGCCGGAGTTATTGTGTCCGGACTGAAAATCGTCACGTGTTGGGCGTCCGCGTGATCCATAGATCGATCTTGTCCGCCTTGCTTTGTCCTCCAGTACGTCTCGCAGGTCTGGCTCGTTTCCTTGTGCCCTAGCCGAACAGACCCGGGGCATGTTTGGCTTGAAATTTCGACGAGCCTCTCTGTCGCGGCCGCGAGGTGGCCAGTCTGCCATGTCATTTGCTTCCTCCTCTGATTGGGGGAGCGGCCTGCGTCTAGGGTAATTTGTGGAGTGGCGCCCGAGTTCGTACTCTTCGGCCGCAAGGACGTCTGTCCATCTGTCAGCTAGCAAATCTTGATCAGCCCTAAGCTCTTGCTGCTTTTTCTTTAAGCTGTTGGCCGTGGCAATAAGCCTGCGTTGAAAACGCGCTTGTTCGGCAGGGTCTGATGGTATGACGAATTCATCGTCGTCGAGGCTTGCCTCGTCTTCGGAGGGAGGCGTGTAGTTATCGTCCTCAGCCTCTTGTTCTGCCGCTTCCTTATGAAGGCCGGCTTCTCCATCTTCCCGTGCTGAGTCTTGTTTTGGTTGGTGTTCTTCGGCGGTATTCGGGGTAGAATTATCCCCCATGCCGGAATCACCGTTCTTGCTTTGGCGGGATTTAGAGCGGTGCCGCTGACGCCGGCGTTTGGGAGGCTTTCTCGAGGTGCCATCCACCGATGTTCCATCGCCATCTCCGTCTTTCGGAGCGTCCACCATGTATATGTCATATGACGAGGTGGCGGTCCAGCGCCCATCAGGTGCTGGTTGTTGTTCGTCTCCTCCTTCGTCGTCCATACCGTCGAAGTCTTCGGAGCCGAAGTCGAGCATGTCGGTTAGATCGTCGACAGTGGCTATTAAGTGGGTGGTGGGTGGGTTTTGAATTTCTTCGTCGTCCGTATCCCAACCTCGCAGGCCATAATCCGGTCTGGGCTCTCCTGATAAAGAGAGAGACTTGAGAGAATTCAGGATGTCACCAAAAGGTGAGCACTGAAAGATGTCCGCGGCGGTGAACTCCATTATAGGCGCCCAATCAGATTCGATCGGCAGGGGCTTGGGAAGCCCGGAGTTCGGAGAATAATCCGGCTCCTTGGAGTCATGGGCAACGCGGAGTGCGGGACTGGCGTTCGGCTCGATCGCCTTTAACGTCGCAGCCCCTGAGGTGACGTCTAACCGTTCTTCCTCGACGAGCGCAGCGGGCTCTGAATCAAGGATCGGGGCCGGAGCGTATGCGGCCTCCAGGACACTGTTCGGGAGCAGAGCTATATCATGCCCTTCTCGACAGTGCGGCACGCTTGGCTGTGGCTCGAATCCGTCGAAGATCAAGTCTCCGCGGATATCCGCCGTGTAGTTTAAGCTTCCAAACCTGACTTGATGGCCAGGGGCGTAGCTTTCGATCTGCTCTAGATGGCCAAGGGAGTTGGCTCGCAGAGCGAAACCGCCGAAGACGAAGATCTGTCCAGGGAGAAAAGTCTCACCCTGGACCTCATCGCCGTTGATGATCAAAGGAGCCATCGAACCTAAAGGTGACGACACAGAGGAACTCTCAATGAAAGCACCAGTGTCGGTGTCAAAACCGGCGGATCTCGGGTAGGGGGTCCCGAACTGTGCGTCAAGGTCGGATGGTAACAGGAGACAGGGGACACTTTGTTTTACCCAGGTTCGGGCCCTCTCGGTGGAGGTAAAACCCTACTCCTGCTAGATTAATATTGATGATATGGGTAGTACAAGAGTAGATCTACCACGAGATCAAGGAGGCTAAGCCCTAGAAGCTAGCCTATGGTTTGATTGTGTATGAAGATGATTCTCCCCTACGGACTACAACCCTCCGGTTTATATAGACACCGGATAGGGTTAGGGTTACACAGAGTCGGTTACATTGGTAGGAGATCTTGAATATCCGCACGCCTAGCTTGCCTTCTACGCCAAGGAAAGAACCTTCCGGACACGGGACGGAGTCTTCAATCTTGTATCTTCATAGTCCTGGAGTCCGGCGGGAGATGTAGTCCGGCTATCCGAACACCCTCTAATCCAGGACTCCCTCAAACACGGTCTTTAGAAAAGATCGTGCTACTTGTCGATGCAGATAGAACCACAGTTGTACTTGCCCAAGAACCAGCCCCACCACACATAACCCACACTCATGCAGATTGTACCCCTGCCCAGTTGGATAGAGAACTAGCTACACCCCTTCTAACCCCAACCCCAGCAGATAGACACCCAGTTCCCATTGACACAGCACCGTCTCCACCACAGAGCACCCAAACACGAGCAGTTAGTAAGGCAACTGCAGTGCCCAAATCACGAGGACCACCACTCCGAACCCGAAGTCAACGCTTAAAGCAGAAGAAGAATTGTTCTCAAGTCAGGTTCCGTAGCTATGGTTCATACTACTTTGCTCTTGCATCACTATATTTACTGATACCAACTAATTTCAAATTTGAAGGATACAATTGAAACTCCAATGGCGCAACATGTATGTTTTAAACCTGTTTCTTCAACGTGTTTGGCTATTTGCTGTTGTAACTTGCTCTATGTTGATTTCAGTTTCAATTGAATAAACAGTTATGTTCTCATGCCATGCACATTACAAGTGTTGTTATTGCTGTGTAGTTTCCCACACTTATATTCTGTCTATGCTGCTTTGTCTTAAATAGATATGATTTGAACTGTATCTATCTTGATTTGGCAACATAAACTAGAATGATATAGACCATACAGTGACCATACTACATAGATATATGTTTGTTTCATGCTGTTATCCTGTCCACCTTACTACTAAACTGGTTTACCAAAATGAGTTTCATATACTACATTGTAAACTTGAGATGTGTTTATTTGTCTCTCTTTTAGAACGTGGATAAAATATTGGAGAAGAGTACCCTGTTATGCTTGGTAAAGGAAGTAATGCAGATAAGGTTCAAGATAGTGAGACACCCCTGTTGATCTCCAAGTAAGCTAATAAAACTATATTGAAGACACTGAGACAACCCCAAAGTCCTGTCTTGATGTAGTGTTCGAGTTACTACTGGCTACCACTGCTGGCACCAGCTCTTCGAACTCGTTGCCTGAATCAGTTCGGCTTCTTGAGTCTCAACTTCAAGTTGAAAGACATCGATCAGATGTTATGCGACAGGAAGCCGAAGGACTGAGGAAGTCCCTGCAGAATTCAGATGCATACTTTCTGGTGCAACAGGAAGCGCTGGAGGACTTAAGCGCCAAATAAGAGAAAGTTAATAAGCTTGCTAAGCATCTTGCCAGCATTATGGGTACCCAGGATATAATTTCTTGAGCTCTTCTGAAGTGGTTTCAGTTCTGGACTTGTTTTGCTACGGCGTTTATATGCTGCTGTGTTCCCTATATTTTCACTCGTGGTGAACTTTGATGCCCAGTGGATGTAATATGTGTAATAGCCATGATAGCCTAGCGTTAGTTGCTTGCTTATTTATTTCCTTGTTGTCTTGTTTATTTGTTTGCTTGTAGTCATTGCAGTTCTTTTTCCGCGGTTAGCTAGTGGCTGCAATAAACTATTTTTTAAAACTAGGCCACAATAACCATGGGATAATATTTACTGTAGTGACACTGGGCCTTCTACGGGCCGTAGAAACATTGGGCCTTCTGCGGGTCGTATCATCAATGGGCCTTATACGGGCTGTATGATCGATTGGCCAAACATGGGCCAAACAGACCGCATTATGGTCGTAAAAGGGCTAGAGTTGGAATCGTCCGTTCATGGGCCGACCATAACAGGCCATCGTTAATAGGCCCTATTTGATGACGCTATGAAAACGGCCCAACGTATTAACGGACCACAAACGGGCCGACTGTAACCACGGGCTGAATTTGGCTCACAAGCAGAAAGTGACAGTAACGGTCCGTAAGTAAACGAATGCTGGAAATGAGCCCAAGAATAAATGGGCTCTGAGAAGGCCGAAAGATAACATGGGCTAGAAATAGCCCAATGGAATAACGGGCCGTTAATGGGTATAAAGTGATACACTGTTCATTACGGGCCAGTTTCACCACGGGCTGTTAATGGGTGTAAAGTGATACACTATTCATTACGGGCCAGTTTCACCACAGGCCTTTAATAGGCCAAGAGTTACATAGGGCCTCATATGGGCCGAAAGACATCATGGGTCATACATGCGCCAGAAGTGAAAACGGGCTGGAATCATATTGGATGGCCTAGATGACGCTACTGGGCCTAATTCGGATAGGGCGTAACGGGCCTTGGGTTAGCGGGCTGTAAATGGGCTATATGCGAACATGCCGTTAACAGGCTTTCCATGGGCCGGCCCACCACCCTTTGACCAAGTCAAACGGGCCGGCCTTTTCACAGGGATGGGCCTCTGTTGGGCCGTGCCACGTGTCAACGTATCATAGGCGCCTTCCGTCCAATGAGTGGATGACATCTGTCCCAACGATGAGCCGACACGTGTTTCCTCCAGCCAATGATGATTTTACACGTGGAAAATCCCCATTGGTCGGGGCTGTTAACGGGTTATCAGATCCAAAACCCGACCCGATAGCTTAACGACGTTCCGTTATGGTGGATGGCACGTGTCGGTCACCCTTGACGAAAGCACTTCTATGGCGCGCGATTTATCGTCATGGAAGTGGACACTTCCGTGATGATAATTTTGGTAATGTCATGGAACACTTCTACGACAGCACAGGTATGACTATCTTGATTCTGTCATAAATTTGTCATGGATGTACATGCATGACAAAAAACGCGACCTACTGTGACAAACACGTATCATCACGGAAGTGTATTTTTTTTGTAGTGATGGCCGCCATGACCCATCCCATGAACAGGAAGGGGATGGCACCAGTGGTGGGTTGGGCCTTCCCAGCCACTTGGGCCAAAGCTCAGTAGATTTGGTTGTTATCATTTTACTAGTATTTTCCTTTTATCTTTTCTGTTGTTGTTTTTCTTCTCTGTTTGCATTTTGAAATAGATAGCAAAACATTTCTTCTGCCCATAATATTTGGCAACTAAATCAAAGGCAATATTTTGGAGTGGCTCGCAACGTTTGGGGACATTTGGAAAACTTTAAACATTTTTAGAAAATGAAATGCTCAAGTAATTTGCTGTTGATCCACTTAAATAATTCCCAGGTGCATTTTGGGAATCCAAAAGAGGTTGGCTTCTACATGACAATTACTCGATGATTATTTGCAACATTATGAACATTTTAGTTTTGACATTTGAAAACATTATATGTTTGACTTTAATTTAAATTTGAATTTGGACCGGATTCAAACCAACGCGAGTTTAACAAAAGTAATCATGATAACGTGGCATCATTAGCAGGGAATTACTGTAGCTTAATTATCCGGGCGTCACAATTCTCCTCCACTACAAGAAATCTCGTCCCGAGATTTTAGGAGGTAGAAGGAAACAAAGTGGGGTATTCATCACAAAGACGGTCCTCGCAATCCCAGGTGGCTTCATATTCAGAATGATTTGACCACTGAAATTTTAGAAATTTGATAGCCCTCAGATGAGTGCAACGTTCAACTGGAACGAGAACGCGGACCATATGCTCTCTGTATGTGAGATGACCTTGCAGGGGGTTGAGCCTTAGAAGCCAAGTGGTTGTTGCAATTAAGACTTGCGACTCAGGGCATTGGCTATGACACTAGCCTTGCCAGGGGTATATGAAATACCTTAGTCATAGTCTAAGATTGTTTTCTATAAATCATTACTGGCGGAGATCCAGATTTAGCCGAGTAAACAATTACTTCAGACTTTGATGATCGATGAAGATCTCGCAACGATTACTAAGAAGGAAATGTCGCCACAATTTCAGGGCAAATTTAACTGTAGCAGGTTCAAGGTTATGGACTGGGTAGTTCTTTTGGAAAGGCATCTTGACCTGACTGGAGCATTTTCAATTCTCATAAGAGAAGCGTTTACGCATTCAAGGAATAAATCCGTGCTTCGGCATTTCGAACACGATGAGCATGATAGCTTACTATCTCACTTGAAGGATGTATTAGATGGATGGTCTTAGCGGCGCAAATGATAGAAGCGGTATGCGTTTTCAACCATTCCATTCCCAGAATGAGGTCGATATTGGACGACTTTAAAGCAATGGGGGAAACATGGAATTCCAACCCTTCAAGTTCAACGGGGACGTCGTGACTAACCATGGTGGTTCGACATTGGCCCGCGGAATGCAGCTTAGTATTTCGGCCAAGTGATGGAGGTTCCAACAAGTAAGGATCACCTGTGGCTGTCCCACCATTGAGCAGCGAGACCTTTAGGTAGTAACCTGCGAAGGTGACATAGTTGGCAGGGGATTCAACAACAGACTTCAACACGCAAGTAATGTTACGGAGCCAATAATCAGCATCAAGGGGCCAAGTTGAGCTGCGGTAGATGATAGGGTTCAGACATGCAAAGTCATGCAGTGTCACTGGAGCTGGTTGCTGATTCATATTGGGACATGGAACCTGAGCCATGAGTCCTACCATGAACTAGCGATTCAACATCAAATTGTTGTATTATTTCAGCCATGTATTCAGGAGGTGGTGGATTGTCGCCACCACGATCACGACCAGCGGGTCTAAACATCTCGCTTAAATGCATCAGGGGGCAGTTCAACAAAGGGTGGAGCAAGTGTACTGAGTCATTCATGCTGAAACCTGAACGGTGAGCAAAGGCATAGTATGTACAAAGCAGTAGTCATTGAAGACATACAGATACATACGTGGGGCCAATTACACGTTGTTCGTAGGAATTCGGATAAGAAAAACACCCTAGACATACTAGGCGGCATGCATGCACGCGATGGAGGGATATCACAACCGGACATAGCAAAGGCTACACCAACGTTGGAGAAAACCATTGGAGCGAGGGATTTGCAAGTGATGACACATGGTGCCCTCGATGAAAGGATCGTGCGGTCAGTGAACATTGTAAAGCAGATCATGACCCTGAATTCGAGAAAGGGGGTAACACAAATCTCCGGATGGATTTGATCACGAGAACCTATTTTGGAGTTAGCAAAACCGTTTAACCTGAATGGAGGAGAGATCAGCGTCCCAGAGTATAGACGAGGAGTAAAAGATACTAATACCACCCAATGGCGACGTGGGCCCGTAAGCCACACACCATGTTAGTAAATCGGTTTTTCAAATACTAGACTCAACTTCGGCCAAGGAGTTGGAAAGGGGGTTCCTACATGCAGTCGGCTCTGGTACCAACTTGTGACGCCCCCGATTCGACCGTACACTAATCATACACGCAAGCGTGTACGATCAAGATCAAGGACTCACGGGAAGATATCACAACACAACTCTAGACACAAATAAAATAATACAAGCTTTATATTACAAGCGATGGGTGTCTTGGTTTTGTCACGGCAAATGTCCTAGAGAAAGAACTTAGTCGTGGAGCCATCACGACGGGTTAGCTTAAAGGGGTTAAAGCGGACAAGGGACACAGAGGGTTTATACTGGTTCGGCCCCTTGCAGTGAAGGTAAAAGCCAACGATCCAGTTGTTGTGGGATTGCTAGGGTTTCGATGACCAAGGAGCGAATACACTTTGCTTGGGTCTCGAGTTGTTGTCTCTTGTCCTAAACCACCACCGGGTCGTCCCCTTATATACATGGGTTGACGCCCGTCTGGTTTACAGGATCCCAAGGCCGGCTCATAAACGTGTCCGGCCCGGTCTCTACTATTTCTGCCCTATACCACAAGCTTACATATCAATGTCACTTTATCACTACAGGCCTTAATCCGCCTTTGGGCCCTGGGCCTTCTTAAAGTGCCATCATCTTCGTCTTCATGGGCTTCAAGTATAATAACTCATTATGGGGATAACCTGGCCTCTCCTGGCCGGTTTACACCCAGTAGTAATATCCCCAACATTAGGCCCCAGATTGATTTGAACTGGTTCATGTCAATCTTCAACACTTAAGAAAAATTTCTTCTTCAGCACCTTCGCATAATCTTGTAAACCGTCGTGACATCACCTTCCAGGACCATGATAAACCTCCATGACGTCATCTATTATTAAACATTGCACATATCCCACCTTCATTAATGAGCCCTCGACAATCGACGCGACAGAGCCGCCACATATCCCATTTTTCGGGCTCCTTGATTCTCGCGCCTGCTACTTATCCATTGTAACGCCCCGAGACCGATGTGCCAGGTGTCCGTCAGTTATTCGTCGTCGTTGCCATGACTTTTGCTTGCGTGTTGCACTTTGCCATGTCATCATCTGCATTTCATATCATGTCATCATGTGCATCGCATTCGCATACATGTTCGTCTTATGCATCCGAGCATTTTCCCCGTTGTCCGTTTTGCAATCCGGCGCTCCGTTGTTCCCCGGCGTCCTCTTTTACCTTTTCCCTGTGCGGGTATTAAACTTTCTCGGAATGGACCGAGGTTTGCCAAGCGGCCTTGGTATAGCACCGGTAGACCGCCTGTCAAGTTTCGGGTCAATCGGAGTTTGTTTGGTACTCCAACGATTAACCGGGTAACCGTAAAGGCCTCTTTTGGTGCAGCCCAACACCCCTTTCAAAGTGGCCCAAAACCCACCTAAGTATTCTCCATCGTCTCGGTCGTTCGATCACGATCGCGTGCCCGAAAACCGCACTCCATTTGGAGCTTCCTAGCCCCCCTACCTATATAAACAGCTCCCCTCCCCGAAATTCCGGTTCATTTCGCAGATGAATCCTAGCCCCGCTCCCCTCGCGCAGCCGGACGTGTCCACCCGCACCGGACGCGTCCGCCCGCCACCTCACTCGGGCCAATGAGGGTCCGACACGTCATCGCAGCCGCCGCCCCGCCCACTCACCGCATGCCATGTGGCCGCCGCCACCTCCCACCGCGCGGGCCCGCTCGGCCCGCCGCGGGCCCCGCGGCCCGTTCGCCGCCGCCTCCGCGCCTCGCCCGGCTGCGCCGCCGCCGCCGCACCACCGCTGCCGCCGCCGCCTCCATCCGCGCCGCCCAGTGCACGCCCGCGCCGCCTCCGCACGCACCGCGCCTCCGCCGCCCGGCGCGCCCGCCGTCCCGCGCCCTCCGCCGCCGCATGCGCGCGCCGCCGCCTCGCCTTCTGGCGACCGCCGCCGCCGCGGTGTCCGCGCCGCCCCGCTACTGCAGCTCGCCGCGCCACCCCGCGAGCCGCCTCCCCACCGGCCGGATCCGGCCCGATCCGGTCCGGGCCCGCATCCCCGCCGGCCGCCGCGCCCCTCTCCGGCCTCCTCCGCGTCGCCCCTCGTCGGAGAGCTCGACGGAGCCGCCGCCGTCTTCTCCGGTGAGATCCGGTGGATCGGGACGAGATCCACCGGGATCTCATCCAAACGCTGCCCCGTCGTCCCGCACCGCGCCGTCCCGCTCCGCTCGATCCCGCGTTGACTTTTCGCGGGGGTAATTTTCACCAAGTCCCCGACATTCTATCATTATCATGCCATGTTCATCATGCCATAACTCTCTGGATATTGCTCCGTTTTGGGCGTATAATATGTCAAAATGTTCGCCACGAGGAGTACATCATTTCATTCCATTGCGCCATTTTCATTTGAGTTCATCTTGATGCCCGAAATGCTGTTAGAAGAGGGCTAGTTGATGTTAGTGGCTGGAAATTATCTGAACATGCACTTTTGTCATTTTTGCCATGATTGATGTGTACCTCCTATGAAGTTGTGTCCTACATGAGTTTTGAAATATGCCATGTTACCTATCCATAGAATTTTTCCATGTATTTTTGTGATCTATGTGGTGACTAGCACAAGCATGCAAACTAGAGTACTTAATGTTGCTGATTTCAGAGACTTAGTATTTTCACTAAGTCCCTGCCTGCTGTTATTTTTATGCCATGTGTTCATGATGTTTCAGAGAGATCTATGCCTCTTTTGAGCATGATCAGTAAGAGAGTTTTGGACTTGATTATTTTCTCTATCCATTCATGCCTTTTTTTGCAATTATGGAGTGCCATAGCTTGAGCTAATCAAGCTCTACTTTTGCTACAAAATGTTGCTGGCAGATTGTTTACATGTTATTCGATTTTGCCAAGCTTGGTGTAGTTGATCCTTGCATGATATGATGTTATTCTTGCCATTTCTAGTTCCTATGCCATGTCTTATTGATGTATGTATTCTTATTTTATCATGCAATGCTCTGTAGTGAGTGCTTCGAGCTCACGAACATGCCTACTCGTTATCTGTTTTTGACATGTCCAGTTTTCTGCTAAGTCTGAAACCTGTAACGAAACTTGCTTAATTGACATGGGTGTAATCATATTTTCTGTTCCTTTTTGGCTTATGGTCAGTAAGAGACTTTTGTCAAGTGCTTTGAGTAGATTCGTGCCATGCCTTGCTTTGCTATATTATGAACCTGTAGCATATTGTTTCATTGCTCTGAACATGTCATCCTGATGTTAGTTTCTGCTATGTTGATTATTTTCACCAAGTCTGTGAACCTGTTATCTTTTGCACTTTTTCCATGATTGTTTGGACCTATTATGATGTGAATTAGCCGTATCTCAGTGTTCATCTTTTGTCGTGCATCTTGTGTAGATTATTGTCATATGCTTTGTTGCCTTGTTTGGGTGCAGTAGCTTAATTATTTGTTGATTGCTAAGTAGCATCATGCTGTTAATGGCAGATTATTGTCATTCTTGTATTGCTTGTCATTTGCAAAGCGTGCATCCGATTCCGGTGTTCTTTATATCGATTTCAACCGAAATCACCTCATCTATCTAGTGGCATACTTGGTTTGCCAATATTATGCCTTGTTCATCCTTTTCCCTTCCGGAGCATGCATATGCATTGCATACCATCTCGCATATCATGCCATCGTTTATGTGTTGGTTGTTTACTATGTTGTGTGCTTCTTTCCGGTGTTGCTTCTTCGGGTTGATTCCGCTATCGTTGCGATTGTGAGGATTCGTTCGTCTACGTCCGCTTGTCTTCTTCATGGACTCGTTCTTCTTCCTTGCGGGATCTCAGGCAAGATGACCATACCCTCGAAATCACTTCTATCTTTGCTTGCTAGATTGCTCGCTCTTTTGCTATGCCTATGCTGCGATACCTACCACTTGCTTATCATGCCTCCCATATTGTGAAACCAAGCTGCTAACCCACCTTGTCCTAGCAAACCGTTGTTTGGCTATGTTACCGCTTTGCTCAGCCCCTCTTATAGTGTTGTTAGTTGCAGGTGAAGATGAAGTTTGTTCCTTGTTGGAACATGGAGATGTTGTTCCTTGCTTGGAACATGTTTACTTGTTGGGATATCACAATATATCTTATTTAATTAACGCATCTATATACTTGGTAAAGGGTGGAAGGCTCGGCCTTATGCCTGGTGTTTTGTTCCACTCTTGCCGCCCTAGTTTCCGTCATATCGGTGTTATGTTCCCGGATTTTGCGTCCCTAACGTGGTCGGGTGATTTATGGGACCCCCTTGATAGTTCGCTTTGAATAAGACTTTTCCAGCAGGCCCAACATTGGTTTTACCATTTGCCTACCACCTATACTTTTCCCTTGGGAGTAGCTAACCCGAGGGTCATCTTTAATTAGCCCCCCCCGGGCCAGTGCTTCCTTCTAAGTGCTGGTTCGAACCGAGCAGCCTGCGGGGCCCCCTCAAGGAAACTTGAGGCTTGGTTTTACTCGTAGCTTGACTTATCCGGTGTTGCCCTGAGAACGAGATATGTGCAGCTCCTATCAGGATGTCGGCGCATCGGGCGGTTTTGCTGGACTTGTTTTATTACTGTCGAGATTTCTTGTAGCCGGGATTCCGAGACTGATCGGGTCTTCCCGGGGAGAAGGAATATCCTTCGTTGATCGCGAGAGCTTATCATGGGCTAAGTTGGGACACCCCTGCAGGGTTTGAACTTTCGAAAGCCGTGCCCGCGGTTATGTGGCAGATGGGAATTGGTTAATGTCCGGTTGTAGAAAACCCGAAGTTGATCTTAATTAATAATACACCAACCGCGTGTGTAACCGTGATGGTCTCTTCTCGGCAGGGTCCGGGAAGTGAACCCGGTTGTTGGAGTTATGCCTGACGTAAGTAGTTCAGGATCACTTAGTGATCATAGTTGTTCGACCGTGCTTTTGCCTTCTCTTCTCGCTCTCATTTGCGTATGTTAGCCACCGTATATGCTAGTCGCTTGCTGCAGCTCCACCTCATACCTTTTACCCTACCTATAAGCTTAAATAGTCTTGATCTCGCGGGTGTGAGATTGCTGAGTCCTCGTGACTCACCAGATACTTCCAAACCAGTTTTGCAGGTGCCGATGAGACCGTGCAGGTGACGCACCCGAGCTCAAGGTGGAGCTTGATGAAGATCTTGTTCTTTGTGTTGTTTTGTTCTAGTCGATCAGTAGTGGAGCCCAGTTGGGGTCGATCGTGGACCTTTGTCGCTTTTGGGGTTTCTTCTTTTATTTTGGCTCCGTAGTCGGGCCCTGATTGTAACTGTATGATGTGATGTTTTATTCATGTATTTGTGTGAAGTGGCGATTGTAAGCCAACTATGTACCTCTTTCCCTTATGTATTACATGGGTTGTGTGAAGATTACCTCACTTGCGACATTGCTTTCAATGCGGTTATGCCTCTAAGTCGTGCTTCGACACGTAGGAGATATAGCCGCATCGAGCGCGTTACATCCATACACCTTATAAATAAGGCTGAGGGGTCCTTTTCACTTTTCCCCTTGTGCCTCTTCACATTTTCTTCTTCCTCGCGCTGCCCGACCATTGGAACTTTGCCGCCGCCGTCGACCTTCGCTTCTGCCCCAACGACAGCCGCTGCATCAACCTGACTGTACCAGAAAAATGCGGCGCTCCTCCGCTGTTCCCTCGGCATCAGTAAGTTCCTTTTTTACTTGCTCTAGATCCACTATTAGGGTTGAGTGTTCATCAGAGTCTATTGCAGCTCCGGCGCCGTTCCTCCCTGTTCTTCTTAGTAGCATAAACGGCTAGTTTGGATCTGATACTTCTTGTGCGGCCGTGGCCATGATCCCCTTTACCTTGTTGGAGCATCTCCTTTATATAAAAACTCATCTGAACTTGAGGAACTTGTTCAAACACTTGAAATTATGTCTGAATATTTTCTAGCTTTCTGTCATACCGCAGATCTAAAATTTATCACATCAATCTGCGAAACTTGTTTTTCCTTCACTTAGGTACTTTAGATCTGTACCTTTCATACCAATATAGGCGGTTTAGCTTTGAAAAAAATGATAATTCGGTAGGTACCATTAGTCCCCACTTAAACCGTCGATTCATTTTTCTTTGCACCTTCTCCATCGTAAGATCCCGGCTTAGCAATATTAGACTCCGGTTTAGTAATGTCATATTCCGGTTTAACAATATGCGTACACCTCTGCTTTAACTTGCATCGCTTTATACTTGTCCATTATAAATCTTAAACTGGCAATAATTATGTTTCATCTTCCATTGAAATGGCCAAACAAGTCTATGAATGCAACTGGGTTCCTTCCCGGGTCACTGAAGATCAGTTAAACAGATGTGTCGCAACGGGCGCTTTAGTCAAGAAAGAGGTCATCCACTGGAGGGCCCCTGGTCCGGAAAATCCTCCTAAACCCAAGGATGGAGAAGTAGTCATTTTTGTTGACCATCTGGGTCAAGGCTTTAGCCCTCCTGGTTCAAAGTTCTTCCGAGATGTGCTTGCCAGTTTTCAGCTTCACCCTCAGGACACCGGTCCAAACTTTGTCTCTAACATCTGGCATTTCCAAGTCTTCTGTGAGGCTTATCTTCAAGAGGAGCCCACAGTGAAGGAAATATGCCCTTGAGGCAATAATAAAGTTATTATTTATTTCCTTATATCATGATAAATGTTTATTATTCATGCTAGAATTGTTTTAACCGGAAACATAATACTTGTGTGAATACATAGACAAACAGAGTGTCACTAGTATGCCTCTACTTGACTAGCTCGTTGATTGAAGATGGTTATGTTTCCTAGCCATTGACATGAGTTGTCATTTGATTAACGAGATCACATCATTAGGAGAATGATGTGATTGACATGACCCATTCCGTTAGCCTAGCACCCGATCGTTTAGTATGTTGCTATTGCTTTCTTCATGACTTATACATGTTCCTATGACTATGAGATTATGCAACTCCCGTTTACCGGAGGAACACTTTGTGTGCTACCAAACGTCACAACGTAACTGGGTGATTATAAAGGTGCTCTACAGGTGTCTCCAAAAGTACTTGTTGGGTTGGCGTATTTCGAGATTAGGATTTGTCACTCCGATTGTCGAAAAGGTATCTCTGGGCCCTCTCGGTAATGCACATCCCTTAAGCCTTGCAAGCATTGCAACCAATGAGTTAGTTGCGAGATGATGTATTACGGAACGAGTAAAGAGACTTGCCGGTAACGAGATTGAACTAGGTATTGAGGTACCGACGATCGAATCTCGGGCAAGTAACATACCATGACAAAGGGAACAACGTATATTGTTATGCGGTCTGATCGATAAAGATCTTCGTAGAATATGTGGGAGCCAATATGAGCATCCAGGTTCTGCTATTGGTTATTGATTGGAGACGTGTCTCGGTCATGTCTACATAGTTCTCGAACCCGTAGGGTTCGCATGCTTAACATTTCGATGACAGTTATATTATGAGTTTATATGTTTTGATGTACCGAAGGTTGTTTGGAGTGCCGGATGTGATCACGGACATGACGACGAGTCTCGAAATGGTCGATACATGAAGATTGATATATTGGAAGCCTATGTTTGGATATCAGAAGTGGTCCGGGTGAAATTGTGATTTTACAGGAGTACCGGAGGGGTTAACGGAACCCCTCGGGGACTTAATGGGCCTTAGTGGGCCTTGGTGGAAGAGAGGAGAGGCGGCCATGGCAAGGACCGCGCCCCCTCCCCCTAGTCCGAATAGGACAAGGAGAGGGGGGCGGCGCCCGACCCTTCCTTCTTATCTTCCACCTCTTTCCCCTCTCTCTCCTAGTCCAACAAGGAAAAGGGGGGAGTCCTACTCCCAGTAGGAGTAGGACTCCTCCTGGCGCGCCCCTCTCTAGGCCAGCCACACCCCTCCTTGCTCCTTTATATACGGGGGCAGGGGGGCAATCCATAGACACAACAATTGATCAAGTTGATCTTTTAGCCGTGTGCGGTGCCCCCCTCCACTATAGTCCAGCTTGATAATACTGTAGCGGTGCTTAGGCGAAGCCCTGCGTCGGTAGAACATCATCATCGTCACCACGCCGTCGTGCTGATGAAACTCTCCCTCAACACTCGGCTGGATCGGAGTTCGAGGGATGTCATCGGGTTGAACGTGTGCTGAACTCGGAGGTGTCGTGCGTTCGGTACTTGATCGGTCGGATCATGAAGACGTACGACTACATCAACCGCGTTGTGCTAACACTTCCGCTTTCGGTCTACGAGGGTACATGGACAACACTCTCCCTTCCGCTTTTGCGTGTGTGTAGGAATTTTTTTGAAATTACTACGTTCCCCAACAGTGGCATCCATGCCAGGTTTTATGCGTAGATGCCATATGCACGAGGAGAACACAAGTGAGTTGTGGGCGATATAAGTCATACTGCTTACCAGCATGTCATACTTTGGTTCGGCGGTATTGTTGGATGAAGCGGCCCGGACCAACATTACGCGTACGCTTACGTGAGACTGGTTCTACCGACGTGCTTTGCACATAGGTGGCTGGCGGGTGTCAGTTTCTCCAACTTTAGTTGAACCGAGTGTGGCTATGCCCGGTCCTTGCGAAGGTTAAAACAACACTAACTTGACAAACTATCGTTGTGGTTTTGATGCGTAGGTAAGAACGGTTCTTGCTAAGCCCGTAGCAGCCACGTAAAACTTGCAACAACAAAGTAGAGGACGTCTAACTTGTTTTTGCAGGGCATGTTGTGATGTGATATGGTCGAGACATGATGCTAAATTTTATTGTATGATATGATCATGTTTTGTAACCGATTTATCGGCAACAGGTAGGAGCCATATGGTTGTCGCTTTATTGTATGCAATGCAATCGCTCTATAATGCTTTACTTTATCACTAAGCGGTAGCGATAGTCGTAGAAGCATAAGATTAACGAGACGACAATGATGCTACGATGGAGATCAAGGTGTCGCGCCGGTGACAATGGTGATCATGACGGTGCTTCGGAGATGGAGATCACAAGCACAAGATGATGATGGCCATATCATATCACTTATATTGATTGCATGTGATGTTTATCTTTTATGCATCTTATCTTGCTTTGATTGACGGTAGCATTATAAGATGATCTCTCACTAAATTTGAAGATAAAAGTGTTCTCCCTGAGTATGAACCGTTGCCAAAGTTCGTCGTGCCCAGACACCACGTGATGATCGGGTGCGATAAGCTCTACGTCCATCTACAACGGGTGCAAGCTAGTTTCGCACACGCAGAATACTCAGGTTAAACTTGACGAGCCTAGCATATGCAGATATGGCCTCGGAACACTGAGACCGAAAGGTCGAGCGTGAATCATATAGTAGATATGATCAACATAGTGATGTTCACCATTGAAAACTACTCCATTTCACGTGGTGATCGGTTATGGTTTAGTTGATTTGGATCACGTGATCACTTAGAAGATTAGAGGGATGTTTTTCTAAGTGGGAGTTCTTAAGTAATATGATTAATTGAACTTAAATTTATCATGAACTTAGTACCTGATAGTGTCTTGCTTGTCTATGTTGATTGTAGATAGATGGACCGTGCTGTTGTTCCGTTGAATTTTAATGCATTCCTTGAGAAAGCAAAGTTGAAAGATGATGGTAGCAATTACACGGACTGGGTCCGTAACTTGTGGATTATCCTCATTGCTGCACATAAGAATTACGTCCTGGAAGCATCGCTGGGTGCCAGGCCTGCTGCTGATGCAACTGACGACGTTAAGAACGTCTGGCAGAGCAAAGCTGATGACTACTCGATAGTTCAATGTGCCATGCTTGACAGCTTAGAACCGGGACTTCAACAATGTTTTGAACATCATGGAGCATATGAGTTGTTCCAGGAGTTGAAGTTAATATTTCAAGCAAATGCCCGGACTGAGAGATATGAAGTCTCCAATAAGTTCTACAGCTACAAGATGGAGGAGAATAGTTCTGTCAGTGAGCATATACTCAAGATGTCTGGGTATAATAATCACTTGATTCAACTGGGAGTTAATCTTCCGGATGATAGCGTCATTGACAGAATTCTCCAATCACTGCCACCGAGCTACAAGAGCTTTGTGATGAACTATAACATGCAAGGGATGGATAAGACGATTCCCGAGCTCTTCACAATGCTAAAAGCTGCGGAGGTAGAAATCAAGAAGGAGCATCGAATGTTGATGGTCAATAAGACCACCAGTTTCAAGAAAAAGGGCAAAGGGAAGAAGAAGGGGAACTTCAAAAAGAACAGCAAGCAAGTTGCTGCTCAAGAGAAGAAACCCAAGTCTGGACCTAAGCCTGAGACTGAGTGCTTCTACTACAAGCATACTGGTCACTGGAAGCGGAACTGCCCCAAGTATTTGGCGGATAAGAAGGATGGCAAGGTGAACAAAGGTATATGTGATATACATGTTATTGATGTGTACCTTACTAGAGCTCACAGTAGCACCTGGGTATTTGATACTGGTTCTGTTGCTAATATTTACAACTCAAAACAGGGACTACGGATTAAGCGAACACTGGCCAAGGACGAGGTGACGATGCGCGTGGGAAATGGTTCAAAATTCGTTGTGATCGCGGTCGGCACGCTACCTCTACATCTACCTTTGGGATTAGTATTAGACCTAAATAATTGTTATTTGGTGCCAGCGTTGAGCATGAACATTATATCTGGATCTTGTTTGATGCGAGATGGTTATTCATTTAAATCAGAGAATAATGGTTGTTCTATTTATATGAGTAATATCTTTTATGGGCATGCACCCCTGAAGAGTGGTCTATTTTTGATGAATCTCGATAGTAGTGATACACATATTCATAATGTTGAAGCCAAAAGATGCAGAGTTGAAGATGTCGCTACCCATCTAAACAACTTTTTTGATTTGTGCGATATGCAAAAGAAGAAAGATGTGGATAATGATATTGTTAAATTAAAGCTATTTCCGTTTTCTCTTAGAGATCGTGCTAAAACTTGGTTCTCTTCTTTGCCTAAAAATAATATTGATTCATGGAATGAGTGCAAAGATGCTTTTATCTCTAAGTATTTTCCTCCCACTAAGATCATCTCTCTTAGAAAAAATATTATGAATTTTAAGCAACTTGATCCTGAGCATGTTACATAAGCTTGGGAGAGGATGAAATTAATGATACGTAATTGCCCCACACATGGTTTGAATTTATGGATGATTATACAAAAAAATTATGCCGGATTGAATTTTGCTTCTAGAAATCTTTTAGATTTGGCCGTAGGAGGTACTTTTATGGACATCACTTTAGGAGAAGCTACTAAACTCCTAGATAATATTATGGTTAATTATTCTCAATGGCATACCGAAAGATCCACTAGTAAAAAGGTTCATGCGATAGAAGAGATTAATGTTTTGAGTGGAAAGATGGATGAACTTATGAAATTGTTTGCTAATAAGAGTGTTTCTTCTGATCCTAATGATATGCCTTTGTCCACTTTGATTGAGAATAATAATGAATCCTTGGATGTGAATTTTGTTGGTAGGAACAACTTTGGTAATAATGCGTATAGAGAAAACTTTAATTCTAGGCCGTTCCCTAGTAATTCCTCTAATAATTATGGTAATTCCTACAACAACTCTTATGGAAATTTTAATAAGATGCCCTCTGATTTTGAGACTAGTGTTAAAGAATTTATGAATTCGCAAAAGAATTTCAATGCTTTGCTTGAAGAAAAACTGCCTAAGATTGATGAGTTGGCTAGGAACGTGGATAGAATTTCTCTTGATGTTGATTCTTTGAAACATAGATCTATTCCACCTAAGCATGATATCAATGAGTCTCTCAAAGCCATGAGAATTTCCATTGATGAGTGCAAAGAAAGAACCGCTAGGATGCGTGCTAAAAAAGATTGCTTTGTGAAAGCGTGTTCTTCTAGTTTTCATGATAATAATGATGAAGATCTAAAAGTGATTGATGTGTCTCCTATTAAATCTTTGTTTTCCAATATTAATCTTGATAAACATGGGACTAGAGGTGAGTCAACCTTAGTTAAAAGGCGTCCCAATGATTTGGAGTTTTTAGATCTTGATGCAAAAATTGGTAAAGGTGGGATTGAAGAGGTCAAAACTTTACATAGCAATGAACCCACTATTTTGGATTTCAAGGAATTTAATTATGATAATTGTTCTTTGATAGATTGTATTTCCTTGTTGCAATCCGTGTTAAATTCTCCTCATGATTATGATCAAAATAAAGCTTTTACTAAACATATCGTTGATGCTTTAATGCAATCTTATGAAGAAAAACTTGAATTAGAAGTTTCTATTCCTTGAAAACTTTATGATGAGTAGGAACCTACTATTAAAATTAAGATTAAAGATCATGAATGCTATGCTTTTATGTGATTTGGGTGCTAGTGTTTCCACCCAAAACTTTGTGTGATGTGTTAGGTTTCCGTGAATTTGATGATTGTTCTTTAAATTTGCTGTCTGGGGAAACGACACCTATGGGATCACGAGGAACCCCTTTTGCTACGGTTAGCGGGTGCGGGGCTGTGGAAAGAGCGGTATTCGGAGATCAAAGCGGGGGCGGCTTCTCCAGGTTCAGGCTTCAAGTGATGCGTAATATGTTGGGGAACGTTGCAGAAAACAAAAATTTTCCTACGGTTTCACCAAGATCCATCTATGAGTTCATCTAGCAACGAGTCATGGGAGAGAGATTGCATCTACATACCACTTTGTAGATCGCGAGCGGAAGCGTTCAATGAACGGGGATGAGGTAGTCGTACACGACGTGATCCAAATCACCGGAGATCCTAGCACCGAAAGGACGGCACCTCCGCATTCAACACACGTAAGGTCAGCGTAACGTCTCCTTCTTCTTGATCCAGCAAGGCAAAGGAGAGGTTGGTGAAGATGGCTCCAGCAGCAGCACGACGGCGTGGTGATGGTGGAGCTGCAGTACTCCGACAGGGCTTCGCCGAGCTCTACGGAGGAGGAGGAGATGTTGGAGAGGGAGAGGGAGGCGCCAGGAGCAAGGGTGCGGCTGCCCCCCTCCCCTCCCCCTTTATATAGCCCCCTAGGGGGGGCACCGGCCCTAGGAGATGCAATCTCCTAGGGGGCGGCGGCCAAGGGGTGGGGCTTGCCCCCCAAGCAAGGGGGGCGCCCCCCCCCCTTTAGGGTTTCCCCCACCCTAGGCGCATGGGCCTCTAGGGGCTGGTTCCCCTTGGCCCATGTAGGCCAAGGCGCACCCCTAGAGCCCATGTGGCCCCAGAGGCAGGTGGCCCCACCAGGTGGACCCCCCGGGACCCTCCGGTGGTCCCGGTACAATACCGATAACCCCGAAACTTGTCCCGATGGCCAAAACAGCACTTTCTATATATAATTCTTTACCTCCGAACCATTCCGAAACTCCTCGCGACGTCCGGGATCTCATATGGGACTCCGAACAACATTCGGGTTACTGCATATACATATCTTCACAACCCTAGCGTCACCGAACCTTAAGTGTGTAGACCCTACGGGTTCGGGAGACATGCAGACATGACTGAGACGGCTCTCGGGCAATAACCAACAGCGGGATCTGGATACCCATGTTGGCTCCCACATGCTCCACGATGATCTCATCGGATGAACCACGATGTCGAGGATTCAATTAATCCCGTATACGATTCCCTTTGTCAATCGGTATTTTACTTGCCCGAGATTCGATCGTCAGTATCCCAATACCTCGTTCAATCTCGTTACCGGCAAGTCACTTTTCTCGTACCGTAATGCATGATCCCGTGATCAAACACTTTGATCACACTGAGCTCATTATGATGATGCATTACCGAGAGGGCCCGGTGATACCTCTCCGTCAAGCGGAGTGACAAATCCCAGTCTCGATCCGTGTCCACCCAACAGACACTTTCAGAGATACCCGTAGTATACCTTTATAGTCACCCAGTTACGTTGTGACGTTTGGCACACCCAAAGCACTCCTACGGTATCCGGGAGTTACACGATCTCATGGTCTAAGGAAAGGATACTTGACATTGGAAAACTCTAGCAAACAAACTATGCGATCTTATGCTATGTTTAGGATTGGGTCTTGTCCATCACATCATTCTCCTAATGATGTGATCTCGTTATCATTGACATCCAATGCCCATAGACAGGAAACCATGACTATTTATTGATCAACCAGCTAGTCAACTAGAGGCTTACTAGGGACACGTTGTTGTCTGTTATTCACACATGTATTACGATTTCCGGATAACACAATTATAGCACGAATAAAGACAATTATCATGAATAAGGAAATATAATAATAATGCTTTTATTATTGCCTCTATTGCATATTTCCAACATAATACCCTACTCCTGCTGGTTTCTGTTTATCTGGTGTTCTTGGACTAGCTACCAGGCATGTAGGGTCCAAAAAGTCTGAATACTCTCCCAGTACACCGCGGGCCTCCTTTTATAGACAAAGGGGCTGCCACAGTGGCACACGGGAGGTGGAAAGCTATACAGTGGTCGAGTATATCCTCTAGCACCGTAGGACAAACACATTTAATGCGCTGCCGACGTGCTCTTCTTGCTTTATCCGGGATGGCAAGGAAGCTCGTCCCAGCTATCGCCGCCTCGCCTAGCTTTGACGCGCGTCCGAAGTGATGAGGCGGGTAGTGCCACCTGGCTGGCTAGCTGCTAAGTTGGTGCGGTGGCAGAGCCTTCACGAGGATCTGCATGCCACCACGCAGGTGCTTGCTGAGTTGGCCTAGAGGCCGCATGTCACCACACAGGTGCTTGCCTAGTTGGTGGGCTGGCAGCTACATGGGAACGGCGGCGGAGTCTTGGCAGATGTGGGCCTGGCTGCGGCCTCGCAGATGTCTTCGGCAAGAGTCTTGCCATGGCATCATGGTCGTCCCCGGCAAGGGGCTTGCCGGGGGTCTCGTGGGTATCCTTGGCAAGGATCTTGCCGAGGATCTTCGTCTTCTGGTTATTCATCTAGTCTTGTATGCTTCTGGTCTTCACAAAGATCTGCATGCCACCATGAAGGCGCTTCCTGAGCCTTGGTTCCAATGTGGTTTGAGGGCATCGGAACTCTCAGGCTCAAGGCTGGCAGCCCTGCTCGTGTTGGGCAAGGTGCCCCGGCAAGGGCCTTGACGGGGGAGTCCACCTCGCCCTTCTGCTCTTTGTGTTTCCGGCTTGGCGTTGGTCTACTCGTCGTGTGCCTTTGCTTCCTCTGCCCCACCAAGCGTGGCCAGGGGCGTGGGGCTGCGACTGCCCACGCGCAAGTAAAGGGGTGCAAAAGGGGACCCCCTACTTTTGTACACCGACAGGAGCCCCCAAGCCTGGACCACTTATAAGCGTGGGGCGTTATTGGGCCAGGCCCAGAACGGTGTGTGGGCGCGCGTGCAGCGGAGTTTTTATCGCAGTAACTCCCTCACTCGTTGCGCTTTCCCCACGACCCGCGTTGAATGCGTGACGTGGGGGTCATGCGTGATGTGGGGTTCATGCGTGGGGTGGTTGCTTCCCTCATGCGTCACATCATAGTAAAGAGGCGGCTCGCGCCTTCCCCATAAAAAGAGGAAAACGCAGGGGCACGGCTCATTTACTAAGTGGACTCGAGTCATGGCCTTCAAGGCGCCCGTGCCCCATGATCACGGGGTGTAAACCGGTCGCCTCACTCGTCTCCTCGATTTCGGCTTGCTCTCCATGTGTCCCACATGCCTCGAAGATGGTAGGCGGTGGACGCGGGGGGCACGGGCCTTAAATGACAAGGCGGGGAACCGGGTCATCGCTGATTGGAGCAGCGGGTCGGTCTTGATTCCCTGCGCCCCTGGTGGCCGGATTGGTTAAGTGGGACGGCCGAGCCCCGGCCCCGCCCCTTTATAAGAAGGGGAGGGGGATGGCACCCCTCAATCTTTCATCATTCATCTCCTTCCACCTTGGCTCCTTCCTTTCTTCTGCTATGGCAAGAGGGCGCACCGACACTCCGATGGCGGCGACGAGGGTCTCTGTTCGATAGCGTGCCCCTCCTTCCCAAGAGCTCGTGGAAGCAGAGCCGGCCGTGAGAGGAAGGGGGAGGGGCGAGGCCGAGGCCGCCGTGGCGCTCGGGGAAGAGGAGGACAGGGCAGCGCACCGGCCTCGCCTCCGCCAGCGGCCCCTCCCCAAATGGAGGGCCACGTCGGAGACCAGCACCGTGAGTTCGTCATCAGGTTGCACCGGCCAGTGCACCGTCATCTTTGTCTCCCTACTCCGTTCGCTCGGGAGATGGAGCTCGACCCGCGACAGGCTCTGAGGTTGCATATGAGGGGCTGCGGGAATGGCAGCATGCGGGTCGACGTCGACTTCCCCGCCCCTCACGTCTTGTATCTTCGTCGCGGATGGAAGACCTTCGCTCGTGCCCACAGCCTGTCGGAGGGGCTCGTTCTCCACTTCAAATTAATGGAGAATGGCCTTCTCTTGGTCAAGGTCTTTGGGCACTTGGGAACTCGCCTAAGGTGTTGCGTGGAGAGCTCCTCCGATGACGAAGACTCCTCCTTAAGCAGGAGTGACGAGGAGGACAGCGACATCGACGACGAGGGCGTCAAGCGGGAGGACGCCGACTCCGATTGATCACGTCGTCCTCCTCCCTCGGCCATCCGCCCTGCCGAGGGTCTTCCTCGTCAAGCTCTCCATCAGTGTGTTCCCCGTCGCCTCCTTTTTGCCTTCACCTACCGCACCTGGGGGGAAAGGGGCAAGAACGGGGATCATGGTGCACTTATCTTTTTTAGTTTTTAAGCCTGCGGGCACTTGTTATATTTGAACCTTGTATTCCCCTTGCACATGTTTACATTCCGTGTGACCTGTACCTGTTTGGAACGTATTAATGAAAAAGGGTGCTTGTCGGGTTCTTTGTGCGTGAGCGAGGCCCATGCCATGGAATGAATCCTTGTTATTTTTAAGATAAACATCGTCGCCCGGCAACTGGCCTTGTCGTCCCCTCACTTCATTCACGACCATACTCACGCTCTCGGCGGAGGCAGGGGCGAAGTAGGGTTAGGACCTTTGTTTGCTTCCTTGTCACCGCAACTACAACCAAGTTCCGGCCCAGGGAATAGTTCTTGGGCACAGGAAAGGGGGAGCATGGTGGCCCAGGAATAAACGAGGCTTCATACGTCCCAATTCCATATGGAAATGCATAACAGGGAATAAAGGACTTATCTGGATCTGCAGCCCCCGGCAACCTTGGCTTGTCGTGGTCGGGTGCTTGAATCTGCAGCCCTCGGCAATGGCTTGCCGGGGTCGGGGATGTCGATCCATCTCCCTGCCCTTAAATGGCTTAGCAGGAATGCCTGTGCAGCCTGCGAACCAAAGAAAAGACTGGAAAGGATGGAAAGACACACACACGACCTCTATGCTAGGGGTTAGTTGCCGCCGGGCACTATCAACCCTACCTAAGAGAGACTTAACCTAACATGCATGCTAAAACCTAGGGCGCTAGCGCTTCATTTATTTATGCTTAGGGTCTGCTCTTGGCTCTGCACAAAGGGATACATGCCTCATCGGCAAGTCTTGTACAAAAGGTGGTTTGTCGGGAGGCCCGCAACCGCGCCTCATGGGTAAAACTTACGAAGATGTTCAATGTTCCAGGAGTTGCTCACTGGGACACCATCTTCGGTCTCCAGGCGGACTGCGCCAGGCCTGGTGACTCGTATTACCCGATAAGGGCCTTCCCACTTTGGCGTCAACTTGTTGGAATTCTTGGCCGCCTGAACGCGCCGAAGAATAAGGTCGCCTTGCGGCTATGGTAGCGGCGCAAGGCCTGCTGGTAGAGTGCAGCTCGCACAGCCGCCCGAAGACGGTCTTCCTCAAGGAGCATTACGTCATCTTGCCGCAACTGCTCTTTCTCAAGCTCATCATAAACGAGCACTCGAGGTGACCCGTATGTGAGTTCCGTGGGGAGAACTGCTTCTGCCCCGTATACCAGGGCAGAGGGTGTCTGGCCGGTGGCTCGATTTGGCGTCGTTCCAATCGACCAAAGAACCGTCGGCAACTCATCAATCTAGTGCCTTCCACACTTGTGCAGCCTATCAAAAGTCTTTGTCCTGAGGCCTCGCAGTACTTCAGCATTTGCCCTCTCCACCTGGCCGTTGCTCCGTGGGTGTGCCACTGAAGCAAAACAGACCTTGCTATCGAGATCCTAGATGTATTGCATGAAGGTGCGGCTTGTGAACTGCGTGCCATTGTCGGTGATGACCCTGTTCGGCACACCAAAACGGCAAACTAGCCCCTTGAAGAACTTGACGACTGACTGTGCTGTCACCTTCCTCACTGCTTCCACTTCGGGCCACTTTGTGTCTTGTCGATTGCGACGTACAAGTACTCAAAGCCCCCGACAGCATGGGGGAAGGGGCCCAGTTTGTCGAGCCCCCAGCCCGAAAATGGCCAAGAGAGAGGGATTGTTTGAAGGGCTTGAGCTGGTTGATGAAGCTTCTTTGAATGGAACTGACAGGCTTCACACTTGGTTACTAGCGCAGCTGCATCCTGGAGGGTCGTGGGCCAGAAGAAACCTTGCCAGCAAGGGCCCTTGACCCTATGTGGGAACCACACATACCCTCCATGTATCTCTGCCAACAGCTCTAGTCCGTCCTCTTAAGGAATGCACTTCAGCCTGACTCTGTTTGGCCTCCTTCTGTACAGGGTATCATCCACAAACTGGTACATGTTGGACCAACGGGCTACTTTCTCTGCTTCTTCCTGCTCCTCGGGGAGCTCTCCTGTTTGGAGGAAACAGACGGTGGGCTACGCCCATGTCGGAGCCTGGAGCTCGACGGCAAGGACCAAAGGCACATCTTCGGCCGCAGGGGCAGCTGCCTCTGCGGTCAAGGCCTGGACCCCGTCGGAGGTAGTTGCCCCTCGGAAAGCTTGGGGTACCCGGCAACCTCCTGGGAGCTCAGCAGGAAGGTACTTGCCGGGGCTTGTCTTCCTTCGCTTGTTCTGCCCTGCTGATGGCTCTACGGATGGTTGTATTAATTGAAGTACAAAGGTACCAGGTTCCATAGGGAACTTGAGGGCAGCGCATTTCGACAGGTCGTCGGCAATGCTGTTCTCCGCTCGGGGGACATGTTCTGCCTGTAGGCCGTCGAAATGTTCTTCCAACTTCCTCACTTCATTCACGTAGGCCTCCATCAATGGGCTCTGGTATTCCTTGTTGACTTGCTTGACGATAAGCTGCGAATCACCTCTGATGATGAGCTTCTTGATTCCGAGGTCTGCCGGGATCCTAAGACCGGCAAGCAACCCCTCGTACTCCGCCGTATTGTTCGTTGATTTTTCCCGGGGGAAGTGAATCTGGATTACGTACTTGAGGTGCTCTCCGGTGGGTGTGACGAGTAGCATGCTAGCACCAGCACCTTGGAGTGAGAAAGCTCCGTCAAAGTACATAATCCACTCATTGCTCGTCTCCTTGCTGAGAAGGGTGGTCTCTTGGATCTCCTCGTCGGGCGTTGCGGTCCACTCTGCTATGAACTCTCCCAAAGCTCGGCTCTTGATCGTTTAAGTACTTTCAAACCTGAGGCCAAAGCTCGACAGCTCCAGTGCCCACTCAACAATCCTCCATGTCGCATCTGGGTTGTGCAAAATCCGTTGCAAAGGGAGGCGGGTGAGGACGGTGATCTCGTGTGCTTGGAAATAGTGGTGCAGCTTTCTCGAGGCCATGAGAAGGCCGAAAAGTAGCTTCTGCATTCCAGAAAATCTTAACCTAGCCCCTTGCAAGAGGGAACTGACAACATACACTAGGTGTTGCACCATCTTCTTCTTCTCTCCCACTTTGCCCATCCGCTTCGGCTCTGCCTCGGCGGGTCCGGGCCTTGCCGGGGGTTCTGATTTGCTGGTGTCAGGCTCTGTCGGGGAAGACCCCATCTTGCCATCCGATGGCTCTGCTGCAACTTCTGCTTCTCCCTCAAGTTCCCTCTGCGCCACCAGCGCAGCACTGACCACTTGATTCGTTGCTGCTAAGTACAGCAACAACGGATACCATGGTTTAGGCACGACTGGTATTGGCGTGGAGGAGAGGTACCTCTTCAAATCTTGCAGTGCTGCCTCTGCCTCCGGAGTCCATTTTACTGGACCAGCCTTTTTCAAAACTTTGAAAAAGGGGAGGGTGCGCTCAGCAGATTTGGAGATGAACCTACTCAGGGCAGCAACGCAGCCGACGAGCCTACGGACGTCTTTGACCCGTTTCGGCGCCTCAATCTGCTCGATCGCTTTGATCTTGTCAGGATTTGCTTCGGTTCCGCGTTGAGACACAAAGAACCCGAGAAGTTTGCCAGAGGGGACACCGAACACGCACTTCTCTGGGTTGAGCTTGAGGTTGATCTTGCGCAGGTTTGTGAATGTTTCTTCTAAATCTTGCATGAGCGTGGCCCTGTCCTTGGTTTTGACCACTATGTTATCCATATAAGCATCCATATTTCTATGTAGTTAGGGCTCAAAACCAATCTGGACTGCTCGGGCAAAAGTTGAACCAGCGCTCTTCAACCCGAAAGGCATTCGTACAAAACAGTATGTACCATATGGGGTGATGAACGCGGTCTTCTCTTCGTCTTCCTTCATCATGAAGATCTGGTGGTACCCTGAATAGGCATCGAGGAATGACAGCAGGTCAAACCCGGCAGTGCAGTCTACAATCTGGTCGATGCATGGCAGAGGGAAAGGATCCTTTGGACATGCTTTATTGATGTATGTGTAGTCAATACACAGCCTCCACTTCCCATTTGCCTTACGCACCACCACCGGATTGGCTAACCACATGGGGTGGAGTACTCCTCTTACCAGGCTTACTACCTCCAACTTCCTGATCTCTTCAATGATGAACTCATGTCGCTCCAAAGCTTGCTTCCTGACCTTCTGCTTGACGGGCCGCACGTGAGGACAGACAGCAAGATGGTGCTCAATCACCTCCCTGGGAATGTCGGGGATGTCAGATGCTTGCCATGCAAATATGTCAACATTCGCCCGCAGGAAGGCGACGAGCGCGCTTTCCTATTTGCTGTCGAGGGTGGAGCTTATAGTGAAAGAGCCGCCCATGCCGTCCTCCTTAATGGACACCTTCTTGGTTTCTGGTGGTGCAGCCTTGGACTTCTTGCTCTTGCCGGTGGATCTCTCTGGCATGTCCTCAACGGGAGCACTACACTCCGAAGAGGTGCGCTTGCCGGAGTGGTTGAAAGAGGTCTTGTCGAAAGAGGTCTTGCCAGAAGGAGTCTTGCCGGCCTTCTTCCTCCCTGGAGCTTCAGCGGCAGGAGCAAGTGCCCTGGTGGTAGTTGCTGCAACTGCCTCTCGGTAGAGTTGGTCGGCGGAGATGAGCGCGTCTTTCTTGTCAGAGGGGACGGTGATGATGGTTAGCGGCCCCGACATCTTCAACATGTTGTAGGTGTAGTGGGATGCCGCCATGAACTTGGCCAGCGCTGGGCGGCTGATACGTCTCCAACGTATCTATAATTTTTGATTGTTCCATGCTATTATATTATCTGTTTTGGATGTTTATGGGCTTTATTAAACACTTCTATATAATTTTTGGGACTAACCTATTAACCTAGAGCCCAGTGCCAGTTCCTGTTTTTTGCCTATTTCAGTGTTTCGCAGAAAAGGAATATCAAACAGAGTCCAAACAGAATGAAACCTTCGGGAGAGTTATTTTTGGAACGGAAGCAATCCAGGAGACCTGGAGTGTACGTCAGGCAATCAACAAGGAGAGCACGAGGCAGGGGGCGCGCCTACCCCCCCAGGCGCGCCCTCCACCCTCGTGGGCCCCTCGTGGCTCCCCTGGCCGACTTCTTTGGCCTATATATATATATATATATCCATATTCCCTAAAAACTTTGGAGAACAGAATAGATCGGGAGTTCCACCGTCGCAAGCCTCTGTAGCCACCAAAAACCAATCGGGGCCCTGTTCCGGCACCCTGCCGGAGGAGGTAACCCTCATCGGTGGCCATCTTCATCATCCCAGTGCTCTCCATGACGAGTAGGGAGTAGTTCACCCTCAGGGCTGAGGGTATGTACCAGTAGCTATGTGTTTGATCTCTCTCTCTCTCGTGTTCTTGAGGTGATACGATCTTGATGTATCGTGAGCTTTGCTATTATAGTTGGATCTTATGATGTTTCTCCCCCTCTACTCTCTTGTAATGGATTGAGTTTTCCCTTTGAAGTTATCTTATTGGATTGAGTCTTTAAGGATTTGAGAACACTTGATGTATGTCTTGTTGTGCTTATCTGTGGTGACAAGGGGATATCACGTGATCCACTTGATGTATGTTTTAGTGATCAACTTGCGGGTTCCGTTTGTGAACTTATACATAGGGGTTGGCACACGTTTTCGTCTTGACTCTCCGGTAGAAACTTTGGGGCACTCTTTGAGGTTCTATGTGTTGGTTTGAATAGATGAATCTGAGATTGTGTGATGTATATCGTATAATCATACCCACGGATACTTGAGGTGACATTTGAGTATCTAGGTGACATTAGGGTTTTGGTTGATCTGTGTCTTAAGGTGTTATTCTAGTACGAACTCAATGATAGATCAATCCAAAAGAATAACTTTGAGGTGGTTTCGTACCCTACAATAATCTCTTCGTTTGTTCTCCGCTATTAGTGACTTTGGAGTGACTCTTTGTTGCATGTTGAGGCATAGTTATGTGATCCAATTATGTTATTATTGTTGAGAGAAATTGCACTAGTGAAAGTATGAACCCTAGGCCTTGTTTCCTAGCATTGCAATACCATTTACGTGCACTTTTATTACTTGTTACCTTGCTGTTTTTGTATTTTCAGATTACAAAATCCTATATCTACCATCCATATTGCACTTGTATCACCATCTCTTCGCCGAACTAGTGCACCTATACAATTTACAATTGTATTGGGTGTGTTGGGACACAAGAGACTCTTTGTTATTTGGTTGCAGGGTTGTTTGAGAGAGACCATCTTCATCCTACGCCTCCCACGGATTGATAAACCTTAGGTCATCCACTTGAGGGAAATTCACTACTATTCTACAAACCTCTGCACTTGGAGGCCCAACAACGTCTACAAGAAGAAGGTTGCATAGTAGACATCAAGCTCTTTTCTGGCGCTGTTGCCGGGGAGGTGAGTGCTTGAAGGTATATCTTTAGATCTTGCAATCGAATCTTTTAGTTTCTTGTTTTATCACTAGTTTAGTCTATAAAAGAAAACTATAAAAAAAATGGAATTGAGTTTGTCTCATACGCTTCATATTTTTAATATCTTTCGTGAGAATGATGGAAAGGAAAATTGTGCCGAAATGTTAGAAGAAGAGGTCTATAAAATGTTTAGCACTAAACCTTTGAATGATGATCATGATTGCAATGTTGTTAATATGAACTCTTTCAATATCCATAGTACTAATTGATGAAGCTATGTACCTGGGGTAGGGGCACGGACCTGTCCTAAGTGCCCTGCCCAAGGACATCCTCAGAAGAAGTCACCTTTCAATCGACTTGAAGGTACCCACTCGACGGGTTCAAGACACTCGACCAAGAAGCTACCACTCGACCACGAAGCCAACCACTCGACTGCTAGGAGATCTAAAGTTACTCCACAGGCAAACGGTTGGTCATTAAGTAGTCTTTATGGTCATCATATCACTTCATTAGAGGCGTTACCTGTAACGCTCGACCTTAATGTACCTTAAACCCTGCATTACTGAGGGCAGGAGGGGGTTGGCGAACTCTATATAAGCCACCCCCTCCTCAGTATCAAGGGTTCGGACCCCTGTCACTCTCACACTTATAATCCAGTCGACCGCCTCCGGGCACCGAGACGTAGGGCTTTTACTTCCTCTGAGAAGGGCCTGAACTCGTACATCTTTGTGTGCTTACAGCTTCTACATAGCTAAGATCTAGCCTCTCCATACTAACCCCCCTACACTACTGTCAGACTTAGAACCACGACAGTTGGCGCCCACCGTGGGGCAGGAATCTTAGCGCTTGGTTGTAGGAGTTGCGATTTTTCCGATCTCCTTGATCATGGTTTCATGCGGAGTTTTGGTGGAGGGCCGCGAGATCCGTCTCGGCGTGCTCACGTTCATCGCCGACGACTCCGCTTGGCTTCAGGAGGCTCCACTCGACATCGACGCGCTCCCCGTCCGCGGGGCAACGCACTTCCGCGCATGCGTTCGTGGCGTCCTCCTACGGCAGCCGTCGACCCAGTATCGATCAGCTCCCGTTTCACCTCCCCACCTTGTCTCTCGCCGACGCAAGCGCTCCGGCCGGTCGAGACTTCAGAGGTGGGTGAGGCATGCGGTGGCCCGCCAGACGGCCACCCCTCAAGTTGCGAAAATCGAGCCCGACGAATATCTCTACAGCCTATTCGATTTGTCGACTGGCTCCGCAGAGACCTCATCCAAATGCGATAGCAGTGACCCTGCAGCGGAGGTTCTGGCGATTGATGGGACTCGCAGCCCTCCAGGTTTTCCCCGTACCGACGGAGGCGCGGGTGGGGACGACTCGGCACATCTCCACGAGGAGTATCTCCCCAAGCCTCTCACGTCGCAGCAGCAGGAGGAGCTTCGCCGCCAGAACATGGATGCACTCCACACTCCTATCGTTGGAGAAACCCCCGAGGCCCGAGCCTTGGAGGACGCGCATTTGGCTAACTTGGCCGAGCGCACTCGACTGGAGAATCTCCAGCGAGTACTCGACAAGAGAGCACGTCAGCGGGCTCCCGAGTCCAGTCGACGTCAGCTCTTCCCGCCTACGCAGGTATATCAAACTCCCATTCAGAATTTGGCAGCCGCGGCTCGAATAGCAGAATCGATTCAGCCCTCCCAGTCAGAGGCTGGCAGGGGCTTGTTGCAGATCAGAGCGTTGCTCCGGGAAGCAGGTAACCAGAATTCCGTTGTTTCTCAGTCGCGGAATAGGATTCACAGTCAGTCCGTTGCAGCGGATACAGTACATTCGGCTCACAGCCCAAGATCGCCCCCGAGGCGTGAGGGACGTGGAGACCGGCACGATCAGTACAGGAGAAATGAGCAGTATGATCACCGACTCGATCGCGATGATCAGCGTCGAGTGCCAACTCCTCCCCCGAGGAGTGGGTCATATGCGCCTCGACGGCAGGAGGACAGACGCCCTCACAGTGTTGGGCGGAGGATTCCAGTCGACCCCAGGAGACCAGGCTTTGATGCGATATCCATCCTAGTTCAAAGTTTGGTCGACAGGAACAGGGCTCACAGAGAAGGCCATGATAGAGATGCGCCTACCAGCAGCAGAGTACACGTTTCGGGGCCAGAGTGTTTCAGTCGAGCCATCAGGGCCGCAGTGATTTCTCCCAACTTCAGACTGGCGACTAGAGTCAGCAAGTTCACTGGTGAGTCCAAGCCTGGCACTTGGCTCGAAGATTACCGAGTGGCTGTCCAGATTGGTGGCGGCAATGATGAGGTGGCTATGAAGCATTTACCTCTCTTGTTGGATGGCTCAGCCAGAGCGTGGCTGAATCAGCTAGCACCCAGTAGCATCTACACTTGGGAGGACCTCTCCCGAGTGTTTGTCACGACTTTCGAAGGAACATGCAAACGACCGGCAGGCCTTACAGAATTGCGGTCTTGCGTGCAGAAGCCGAATGAAACACTGAGAGATTACATCCAGAGGTGGATCACTCTGCATCACACAGTTGAGAATGTACCAGATCATCAAGCAGTTTATGCCTTTAAAGAAGGCGTCAAGAACAAAGAGTTGAACCTGAAGTTCGGTCGGACCGGAGAAATGTCTTTGAATCGGATGATGGAAATTGCCACCAAATACGCTAATGGTGAAGATGAAGATCGACTCCGGAGTGGCAAGCAGAAAGCAGTCGCCCAGGAAACCGGAGGCAATTCCAGTCGGAAGCAGAAGCGGAAGGCCGAGCCAGCCGCTCCTGGGGAGGCCCTGGCCGTAACCCAGGGAAAATTCAAGGGGAAACCTAAGGGGCCCTGGAACCCCAAGAAAGTAAAAGATCAGGACGGAAACGACGTTTTGGATCTGCCGTGTCACATTCACACCAAGAAAGATGAAGAGGGTAAACTCATTTACCCCAAGCATACCACTCGACAGTGTCGGCTCCTGATTCAACAGTTCCAGGGCAAGCAGTCCAAGGACAAGGAAAAAGAGTCAGACAAAGTTGAGGATAAGGAAGATAGTGACGACGGGTACCCCCAAGTCAATTCCAGCTTGATGATTTTTGCTGATGTCGAGAGCAAAAGTCGACTGAAAGTCATTAGCCGTGAAGTAAATATGGTTGCCCCGGCAACACCCAGCTACCTGAAGTGGTCTCAAACTGCCATCATGTTCGACCAGTCAGATCACCCCACGCACATTGCCACCCCCGGGAGGAAAGCGTTGGTGGTCGACCCAGTCGTCGAAGGCACTCGACTAACCAAAGTCTTGATGGATGGTGGCAGCGGCCTGAACATTCTGTATGCAGAAACATTGAAAGGGATGGGCATTCCGATGTCCAGGCTCAGTACCAGTAACATGAGCTTCCATGGAGTCATTCCCGGGAAGAAAGCCGAGTCACTCGGCCAGATTGCTCTTGATGTGGTTTTCGGTGATTCGAAGAATTACCGCAAGGAATAGTTAACATTCGAGGTTGTGGACTTCCAAAGTGCTTATCATGCTATTTTGGGCAGACCAGCTTATGCACGCTTCATGGCTCGACCGTGTTACGTGTATCTCAAATTGAAGATGCTTGGCCCTATAGGTGTGATCACTGTTACGGGCAACCGGAAGAAAGCACAAGAGTGTTTTCAGAAGGGTTCAAAGATTGCTGACGCCCAAATGGCAGTGGTCGAGTTGCAGGAGTATCAGAAGACTGCAGATCCGAGTGAATTGCTTCGAGCCAAGAAGCCTGCTTCAGAATCAGCATTTCAGTTGTCCGGCGAGACGAAGCCAGTTCACATTCACCCGTCTGATCCCAGTGCAGCTCCGACTCACATCTCAACGACGCTCGACTCCAAATAGGAAGAAGCGCTCATCCAGTTCCTCCGTGAGAACTGGGACATCTTTGCATGGAAGCCCTCTGACATGCCTGGAGTTCCCAGGGGACTGGCTGAGCACCGTCTACGAGTCGACCCGAAATTTAAGCCTGTGAAAGAACATCTTCGACGGTCCGCCGTCCAGAAGAGGAAAGCCATTGGCGAGGAGGTGGCTCGGCTACTAGCACCGGAGTTCATCAGAGAGATTTACCACTCCGAGTGGCTCACCAATGTAGTCATGGTCCCCAAGAAGGACAAGTTGCTTCGCATGTGCATCGACTTCAAGCATATCAATCGGGCCTGCCCAAAAGATCATTTCCCTCTCCCCCGCATCGATCAAATAGTCGACTCGACCGCGGGGTGTGAGCGTTTGTCTTTTCTAGACGCCTATTCAGGGTACCATCAGATCCGTCTGTATGGACCCGACGAGATCAAAACAGCTTTCATCACTCCATTCGGGTGCTTCTGCTATGTCACCATGCCCTTCGGCCTCAAGAATGCTGGAGCCACGTTCATGAGGATGATTCAGAAGTGTTTACTCACTCAGATCAGTCGGAAGGTGGAAGCATACATGGATGATATTGTGGTCAAGTCACGGAAAGGTTCCGACCTCCTGACTGACCTTGCCGAAACCTTCGCCAACCTCAGGAGGTATGATATCAAGCTCAATCCATCAAAGTGTACATTCGGAGTTCCAGGTGGAAAGTTACTCAGTTTTCTCGTTTCCGAACGAGGAATCGACGCCAATCCTGAAAAAGTTGGCACCATACTCCGGATGAAGCGCCCTGAGTGTGTGCACGATGTCCAGAAGCTTACAGGTTGCTTGGCCGCTTTAAGTCGATTCATTTCTCGTCTCGGTGAAAAGGCGTTGCCTCTTTACCGACTGATGAAGAAATCTGACAAGTTCGAGTGGACTCCAGAAGCTGATGCAGCGTTTGCAGACCTCAAAGCTCTGCTCTCCACCCAGCCAGTGCTTGCTGCCCCAATCAGTAAAGAGCCTCTGCTGCTTTACATTGCGGCCACGAGACAAGTTGTCAGTACAGTACTTATGGTCAAGCGGGAAGAAGAAGGAAAAACCTTCAGAGTTCAACGCCCAGTATATTATGTGTCTGAAGTTTTGACCCCCTCAAAGCAAAGATATCCTCATTACCAGAAGCTTGTGTATGGGATTTACATGACCACGAAGAAGGTTGCACACTACTTCTCTGATCATTCCATTATAGTCATCAACAACGCTCCACTGTCGGAGATTTTGCACAACAGAGATGCAACTGGTCGAGTGGCGAAGTGGGCGATTGAACTCCTTCCCTTAGATATCAAGTTCGAAGCAAAGAAGGCTATCAAGTCCCAAGCAATTGCAGATTTCGTCGTCGAGTGGATTGAACAGCAACTTCCGACTCAAGTTCACTCGGAGCACTGGACCATGTTCTTTGATGGATCTAAGATGCTGAATGGTTCCGGTGCTGGGGTAGTACTGGTCTCCCCCCGAGGAGATAAGCTCAGCTACGTTCTCGAGATTCACTTCAATTCCTCCAACAATGAAGCAGAATATGAAGCACTTTTGTATGGGTTGCGCATGGCCATTTCACTCGGCATCCGTCGCCTCATGGTCTATGGCGACTTAGATTTGGTGGTTAATCAGGTGATGAAGGAGTGGGACGTCAGAAGCCCAGCTATGACTGGCTACTGCAACGCAGTAAGAAAGCTGGAAAAGAAGTTCGAGGGGTTAGAGCTTCATCACATCCCCCAACTGAAAAATCAAGCAGCTGATGATTTGGCAAAGATAGGCTCCAAGAGAGAAGCCATTCCTAGCAATGTGTTCTTGGAGCACATCCACTCGCCATCAGTCCAGGAGGATCCTTTTACAGAGGAACCCTCGCAGCCGAAAAGTGCCACAGATCCGACTAAAGTCGAAATTCCTGTTGTGGTCGACCTAATCATGGAAGTCTTGGCAATCACTCCCGACTGGACAGTACCGTACATTGCTTATATCTTAAGGAAAGAACTCCCAGAAGACGAGGAAGAGGCTCGACAGATCGTCCGTCGATCCAAAGCCTTCACGGTCATAAAGGGACAGTTATACAAAGAAAGCGTGACTGGAATTGGTCAGAAGTGCATAACGCCAGAGGAAGGTCAGATAATCCTTGACGATATCCACTCGGGGACCTGTGGTCACCATGCGTACTCTCGGACCATTGTGGCTAAAGCATACCGAGCGGGATTTTACAGGCCTAGAGCAAATGAAATGGCGAAAGAGATAGTAGACAAGTGTGAAGGCTGCCAGTTCTACTCCAACATGTCGCACAAGCCAGCATCAGCCCTGAAGACCATTCCACTCGTCTGGCCCTTCACTGTTTTGGGACTGGACATGGTGGGACCACTGAGAACAGGCAGGAGCGGATTCACACATGTGCTTGTAGCAGTCGACAAGTTTACCAAGTGGATTGAAGCTAAGCCTATCAAAAATCTAGACGCTAGCACTGCTATCAGTTTCATCAGGGAGCTAATATTCAGATATGGAGTCCCACATAGCATCATCACGGACAATGGGTCAAACTTCGATTCAGACAGGTTCAGAGCATTTTGTGCCTCTCAAGGCACACGAGTCGACTATGCCTCGGTCGCACATCCCCAGTCGAATGGACAAGCTAAAAGGGCAAATGGTCTAATTCTCAAAGGACTAAAGCCTCGACTGATGCGCGATCTCAAGCACGCAGCAGGCGCTTGGGTCGACAAGCTTCCGTCAGTTCTGTGGGGATTGAGGACCACCCCGAACCGGTCGACTGGAAGAACTCCGTTCTTTCTGGTTTACGGAGCCGAAGCAGTCCTGCCGAGCGATCTACTTCACAATGCACCCCGAGTCGAGCTTTACACCGAGGATGAAGCAGAGCAAGCCCGGCAGGACGCAGTCGACCTCCTTGAGGAGGAAATAGAAATGGCTATGATCAGGTCTACCATCTATCAGCAAGACTTGCGTCGGTTCCATGCCAGAAACGTGAAGAGTCGAGCCTTCCAAGAAGGAGATTTGGTCCTCCGAGTGGATCAACAGAAACCACACAAACTTGCTCCTACTTGGGAAGGCCCCTTCATCATCACCAGAGTCCTCCACAACGGAGCGTATCACCTTTACAATGTCAATCGCCGGATCGACGAGCCACGAGCTTGGAATGCGGAACTACTCCGCCCATTTTACTCTTGAGTTCTCACTCGGACGAGATGTAATAAGAAAAAGTTCTGTAGTTTATTTTTATCAAAGACAAGAGCGTACCAGTTCCTCCTGTAATTGTTGTCACTTTTGTTTGTGTACAAAATCCCCCAGTGGGTAGCTTAGCTGCGAATCCGTTTCGCCTAAGTTTTTCAAAAAAAAATCCTACCGAGTGGTGAGCCAGACTCCCACTCGGAGGCTTAGCTGCAGCCCAGTGCTCGCCTAAGTGTTTAAAATCCTACCGAGTGGTGAGCCAGCCTCCCACTCGGGGGCTTAGCTGTAGCCCAGTGCTCGCCTAAGTGTTTAAAAATCCTACCGAGTGGAGAGCAAACCTCCCACTCGGAGGCTTAGCTGCAGTCCAAGCACTCGCCTAAGTATATAAAAATCCTACCGAGTGGAGAGCAAACCTCCCACTCGGGGGCTTAGCTGCAGTCCAAGCACTCGCTTAAATATATAAAAATCCTACCGAGTGGAGAGCAAACCTCCCACTCGGGGGCTTAGCTGCAGCCCAGTGCTTGCCTAAGTATATAAAAATCCTACCGAGTGGAGAGCAAACCTCCCACTCGGGGGCTTAGCTGTAGTCCAAGCACTCGCCTAACTATATAAAAATCCTACCGAGTGGAGAGCAAACCTCCCACTCGGGGGCTTAGCTGCAGTCCAAGCACTCGCCTAAATATATAAAAATCCTACCGAGTGGAGAGCAAACCTCCCACTCGGGGGCTTAGCTGCAGCCCAGTGCTCGCCTAAGTGTTTAAAATCCTATCGAGTGGCAAGCAAACCTTCCACTCGGGGGCTTAGCTGCAGTCCAAGCACTTGCCTAAGTGTATAAAAATCCTACCGAGTGGAGAGCAAACCTCCCACTCGGGGGCTTAGCTGCAGCCCAGTACTCGCCTAAGTGTTTAAAATCCTACCGAGTGGAGAGCAAACCTCCCACTCAGGGGCTTAGCTGCAGCCCAGTGCTCGCCTAAGTGTTTAAAATCCTACCGAGTGGAGAGCAAACCTCCCACTCGGGGGCTTAGCTGCAGCCCAGTACTCGCCTAAGTGTTTAAAATCCTACCGAGTGGAGAGCAAACCTCCCACTCGGGGGCTTAGCTGCAGCCCAGTGCTCACCTAAGTGTTTAAAAATCCTACCGAGTGGAGAGCAAACCTCCCACTCGGGGGCTTAGCTGCAGTCCAAGCACTCGCCTAAGTATATAAAAATCCTACCGAGTGGAGAGCAAATCTTCCACTCGGGGGCTTAGCTGCAGCCCAGTGCTCGCCTAAGTATATAAAAATCCTACCGAGTGTAGAGCAAACCTCCCACTCGGAGGCTTAACTGCAGTCCAGGCACTCTCCTAAGAATATAAAAATCATACTGAGTGGAGAGCAAACCGCCCACTCGGGGGCTTAGCTGCAGCCCAGTGCTCGCCTAAGTACAGGTCACGTCCCGACCCGCAAAGACGGCACGATGCGAATCGACCGTTACCTTTTCCTTCACCGCTGCACCACAAATACAAAGTTATTTCGAGTGAAGATCAAGTTCCACTCGACGGACAATTTACGAAGATATTCAACGGTAGACAAGTTTGATAAGACCCTAAGGTCCCAGACCTCAGATCAAAGTACTCGAGCCCTCGGCTCGACAGAGTTTAACGATTACAGAATCCACTCGGCATTCCGAGGCAAATTTAAAGTGAAGCATAAAAGTTTTTTACTCCTCCGGCGGAGGACTGGAAGGGGCAATGAACTCATCCAAGTCGATCCCGTCTGCAATACGAGTGGCAGCAGCAATGAAAGTCTCCATGAAGTCTTGAATGCTGAGCTTCCTGGTATTGGCAACCTGAATGGCAGCCAACTTCTCCTCTCGCACCTCCTTACAGTGGACGCGAACCAGAGACAGGGCAACATCAGCGCCACACCTCGCAGAGGACTTCTTCCATTCCGTCACTCGACCAGGGACGTCGTTCAGTCGAGTCATCAGGGACTCGAGATCACTCGTAAGCGTCGCCCTGGGCCAGAGCGACGTGTCGATCCGCGACACTGCAACTTTCAGTCGAGCCAGATAGTCCACCACGCTGGCAATACGGGATTCCAGGCGGAGCACATTCATAGCGGCCTCGTCCTTCACGAGTGAATTGGCGGGGTCCAAGCTTGGCTCGAGTCGATTGGTCTCCTCTTCAAAGTTCTGGCAGAATTCTAGAAATAACAATTCAAGTATAAGGCAGTCGATCTACACGAGTTTGGTTACTGCAAGCCAGTCGGGTGAAAATTGGTACCTTCGAGCATGATGAACAACTTCTTGGCAAGTCCCCCGAGATAAACCTCAAGATCGTTCTTCTTCCCCGCCAGTTCGCCTGCCTTGTCATTCAGAGCAATCTTGTCGTTCTTCAGTCGGCTGACCTCCTTATTAGCTGCGTCAAGAGCAGCTTTCAGTCTAGAGTTCTCCTGTTCAAGAGTAGAGACTGAAGCCAGCTTTTCTTCAGCAAGCTTTGTTTTGTTCAAGGCCTCCTTCTGCGCTTCGTCAAGATCCTGATCCTTCTTCTCCAGAGCTTCCTCCAGTTGATCTGCAGCACGTCGAGTGCAATTAACATCAAGGATTGGCAAAAAGGGAAAAGTCACTCGTCAAGAATGGTAGACCTCACCAGCCATACCTTTTGCCTCTTCTCGAGCCTTCTGCAAGTTCTCTTGAGCAAGTTTTAAGTCAAGGTTGAGCTGGATCTGTTGGTCCTTCAACTTAGTGAAGCGAGCCGCAAGTTCACAGGATTTCTGCGAAGAAACCAGTCGACAAACGTCAAGGATAGGTTGCTTCCGAGTAACCAAGAGACAATAGTAGTGTTTCTAAGACTACAGTCGAATCAAAACATTCGACAGCAGTCTCGGGGACTACACCCAGTGGGTGCACTCAGCGTGCCCCCACTGGTTCAAAAAAAAGTCGACTGCCCGCAGTCGACCGCATACAGTTCCATTCGACATGGCCCGACCAGACCGAGTGAAGAAGTACAAATGCAGCAACGCAATATAAAGACTATAGTCGACTGCCAGCAGTCCACCGTAGTCTCGGGGACTACACCCAGTGGGTGCACTTAGCGTGCCCCCACTCGACCAAAGGTTGACAGACACACCCAATGGGTGTACAGATATAAAGATCTTCGGAAAAGAGATTCTTTGAACAACATATTGCAACATTCCAAGTGTCGAGTCGACTGACCTTGACATTGCTCTGAAGAGCCGAACTCGCGTCATACGCCGATTGGCTGGCGTCCTGAACCACCTTCACTTGCTCCATCATGATACCCGCCTGGCATATAGCCTCTTTTGCGGCACCCACTTGGTCCTCTGGGACGGGGTATGTAGCAAAAAGCGAAGGTGGATTTGCAGTCGACGCCGAAGGCCGCACGCTCGTCAGAGGGTCAGCAAAAGTCACGGAAGTCCGAGTGGTATCACCACCGTCCCGAACTACAGCCTCAGACACCGGAGCAGGTCGGGGGGTCTTTCCAGTCGATGCTCTCTGGTTCCTTCTTGCTCTCAGCGGCTCGTCGTCTTCATCGTCTGGTAGGTTGATAACATGAGGGGGAGCTGCAAGAAAAGTCAATCGACCAGAGTTACAAGAAACATTCAGTCGACCGAAGACAGAACATCAGTAATTGTACCTGGATTGGAAGTAATAGCATCTTCCATCTCTTGATCTCCGCCCTTGGCAGAGATCTCAGAAGTAGCTGCACTACAAATTTCGGAAGTCAGTCAGTTGGCTCAATGAATCGACCAAGGATCCGTCTACAGTCGACAAAGGAAAACAAGTACTATTATTACCCAAAAATAGTGGGGACAGTCATCTTCATCTTGGGCAGAGCCTTGGGCGGCTTGGATGGCGTCGCACGTGGGTGCTTGGGAGCTTTCTCAGTCGGCGTAGGGGAAGAGGTCCGAGGGCGTTTCGACGACTGCCCAACAGGAGCAGTCGCCTTACCACGTTCCCTCACGGGATCATGCGTAAGCTTGGATCGCCTCTCCAAGCGGGGGGGTTCAACTTCCTCCTCCTCCTCTTCGCTGGAGTCGACGTCGTTGTCTCCCTCCCCTTCGCCATCGGATTCGCACTCGCCATGTTCGTCTTCGCTTTCACCTCCGCTCGCCTCCCCTTCCTCAGTCGGCTCCTGTGCCCCGTTGGGCGTCGAGTACATCTTAGTAGTTTCCTGGGGAACAACAGACAAGACAACAGTCAGTCGACCAATTCAAAGAAGACCAATGAAGAAAGCAAGATCTCAGTCAGGTGCATAAGGACAGACCTGGTCCACGTCGTATGTGTTGTTGAGTGGAGGAACCCTCCTGGCTCCTCGGGGATTGTCTTTGTTTCCCGTGATGCTTGACAGCCATCCCTCTAGCATCTCATCAGTGACCTCCTCCGGGTGGATCCGAGTGGTGTCTTCAAGACCCGAATACAGCCACATCGGATGATCGCGAGCCTGGAGTGGCTGGATGCGCCTCCTAAGGAAGACCTCCAGCAAGTCCATGCCAGTCACGCTGTCGCGGACAAGCTGAACCACTCGACCAACCAGCACCTTAACTTGGGCCTTTTCTTCCGGTGTCACTTTCAGAGAAGCAGGCTTTTGGGCTCGTTCCAGAGAGAAAGGGGGAAGTCCAGTCGACTGACCCGGAGTCGCCTGGTCTTTGCAGTAAAACCAGGTCGCCTGCCAACCACGGACCGACTCAGGGAAGGTGATGGATGGAAAGGAACTTTTTCCCCTCGTCTGGATCGCCGGGCCCCCGCACAGCTGGATCACCTGCGTCCTGTCGTCACTCAACTCGGCCTTTTTGACCGATTGAGAACGGCAAGTGAAGATGTGCTTAAAGAGTCCCCAATGGGGGCGGCAACCCAAGAAACCCTCACACAAGGAAATGAAAGCAGCCAGATACACGATGGAATTGGGAGTGAAATGGTGGAGCTGCGCTCCGAAGAAGTTCAGAAAGCTCCGGAAAAAAGGATGAGGCGGCAGAGAAAACCCGCGATCGATGTGGGTGGCGAGGAGGACACGCTCACCCTCAAGAGGTTGGGGCTCGACTTCCTTCCCCAGGAGACGCGCAGCTTCGTGGGGAATGACCCCTCCCTCAACCATATCATCGAGGTCTTCCTGCCGAAGCACCGTCGGCATCCAGTCTCCCTGGATCCAGCCTCTGGGCAGAGCAGTCCTTGAGGAAGAACCGCCCTGAGCGGACTTCTTCCCTTTCCCCTGGGCCTCCGCCTTCTTCGCGCGCTCCAGAGCGGACGTCTTGTCCTTCCCCATCGTCGCCGGCAAATCTCGAGCGGGCCTGCGGCGCTAAGGTGGAAGCAGAGACGGCGGAGGTCCTAGCGAAGGGAGAAAGGGAAGAAAGAGCACACTGTTCGGAAATCCCGAGCCGGTGGTTTATAAGAGGTCGCTTCTGAGTGGCTGACCGGTAGGCCCAAGCTATCCCGTCAAATCCCGCAGCAGACGTGCGCGCAGTACGTGGCGAAAAAGGCGGCGCGGAAATCGAGGAGCTTCCGTCTTATCCCGTCCGATTACCGCGGCCGCTCCTGTCCCGCGCGCTTCCCGAAATTCATATCCCGCGAAATCCGCGGGTCGCAGAACAAATCATCAGACAGAAGATCCTTTTCACACCATCATTCGGAATGTCACAGACAAGGAAATTCACTCGACGAAAGGCCTAGAATGGATCAAGGCAACTAAAAAAGGTTGGTGACGTCACCCGTGACGATTGACCCAAAACAAGGCGCTCATGTAGCACAAAGAACCAGTCGGAAAGATCTCCAACCCTTTCCCCGCTCTAACCTCGATCCATTCGGGGGCTAATGATGAAGCTATGTACCTAGGGTAGGGGCACGGACCTGTCCTAAGTGCCCTGCCCAAGGACATCCTCAGAAGAAGTCACCTTTCAATCGACTTGAAGGTACCCACTCGACGGGTTCAAGACACTCGACCAAGAAGCTACCACTCGACCACGAAGCCAACCACTCGACTGCTAGGAGATCTAAAGTCACTCCACAGGCAAACGGTCGGTCATTAAGTAGTCTTTATGGTCATCATATCACTTCATTAGAGGCGTTACCTGTAACGCTCGACCTTAATGTACCTTAAACCTTGCGTTACTGAGGGCAGGAGGGGGCTGGCGAACTCTATATAAGCCACCCCCTCCTCAGTATCAAGGGTTCGGACCCCTGTCACTCTCACACTTATAATCCAGTCGACCGCCTCCGGGCACCGAGACGTAGGGCTTTTACTTCCTCTGAGAAGGGCCTGAACTCGTACATCTTTGTGTGCTTACAACTTCTACATAGCTAAGATCTAGCCTCTCCATACTAACCCCCCTACACTACTGTCAGACTTAGAACCACGACACTAATGATGATTGCACTAGTTATGATGAAAATATCTCTTATAAGCATGTCAATTTTTGTGGAGTGCATTGGGTTTGCAACTACACACCAAATAGGGAAGATAGATATTGCAAGAGGCATAAGCATTTAGAAACTAAATTGTTGCACGAAAGGCTAGATGTTTGTGCCGAAAATATAAATTTCCTTAGTCGTACTTGTGAAGTTTGCAATGAACAGGGTCATTTAACTAGATGCAAATTGTTTCATGATCTAATCGTGTCCAAAAATTGTGATGACTTGATTTCCCTTGCACATTATAATGAACTTAGTTTGCTTATGGGTTATGAAGAAATGAAACGTATAACTAAGCATCTTCCAGAATTTGCCTGTTATAAACTTGTAGATTTTGATCTAGAGAAAATGTATATGTATTGTGCGGTGAATTGCATTGAAAATCCTTATATTGCCAATTACATAAAGAAAAGAAAGCAAATAGAAGATGAAGAGAATATAATGAAAGGGAAGAGACTTCCCAATATCCTCCTATTATTTCTTATGATGAATCAGGTAACGAGGAGGAGCCTTCTATTAAACCAATCTCATTAATAAGGAGCTTCAAAAAGAGGATTGAACCCACACATGATGTGGTGAAGAAGAAGAAAAGAAAAAAGGAAGAGAGGTAAAAAGACATCTCTCCCAAATAATGTTGCTCCTATTGTTGTTGTGCCTCATGAAAATGAATCAAAAATAATTGTGGAAGATGATGCACTTGATGATGATCTCGTTATGCCTATTGCTTGTTGTGATGATTATGACTGGGAAGATAATGATACTTCTTATGATCTTAATAATACTTTTGGCACTTACTTGGAAGAACATGTTGATAATTGCTATACTATTGGTGCTATCCATACTATGACAGTGATTATGATTATGATATGAAAAGGCCCAAGCTTGGCGATGCTATGTTTGATGAAGATGATGTTTTTGAGAATATATTTGATGCAATTAATGTTTGTCCCAAGCTTGGGGATGCTACGTTTAATGAAGATGATATTTTTAGTCTCCCAAGTTTTGATATGCAAATTTATTATGATGAGAACAAAGTTGCTACTTATGATGATTATTGTGATGATACATATGCTATAAAAAGTAGTGATGGTTATATTTATAAAACTTGTCATGATTATGATTACCCTTTTTCTAAACATTACTCTTTTAATGTGGAAACAATTTATAGTATTCGAGTCTCTTATGATACTCCCACTATTCCGAATGAGAAGAATTTTGCTCATGTGGAGAGAAATAAAATTTCTATGCAAGTAGATCATGAAAAGAATGCTTTAGGTGCTGGTTATATTGTTGAATTCATTCATGATACTACTGAAAATTATTATGAGGGAGGAATATATGCTTGTAGGAACTGCAATAATATCGAGTTTCCTCTCTATGTGCTTAAAGTTTTGAAGTTATGCTTGTTTTGCCTTCCTATGCTAGTTGATTATTGTTCCCATAAGTTGTTTGCTCACAAAATCCCTATGCATAGGAAGTGGGTTAGACTTAAATTTGCAAGTCATATTCTTCATGATGCTCTCTTTATGTTTCAATTCTTATCTTTTATATGAGCATCATTAAAATCATCATGCCTAGCTAGGGGCGTTAAACGTTAGCGCTTGTTGGGAGGCAACCCAATTTTATTTTAGCTCTTGCTTTTTGGTTCTGTTTAGTAATAAATAATCTATCTAGCCTATGGTTAGATGTGGTTTCATGTTTTAATTAGTTTTTGTGCCAAGTTAAACCTATAGGATCTTCTTGGATGATAGTTATTTGATCTTGCTGAAAATTACAGAAACTTTTTGTTCACAAAAGCAATTGTTAACAATTACCAGAACGTGATATAATATTGATTCCAATTGCAGCAGATCAATAAACAAATTATTTAGGTCGTCCTATTTCGGCAGAACATTTAGAGTTCCAGAAGTTTGCGTTAGTTACAGATCACTACAGATTGTTCTGTTTTTGACAGATTCTGTTTTTCGTGTGTTGTTTGCTTATTTTGATGAATCTATGGCTAGTAAAATGGTTTATAAACCATAGAGAAGTTGTAATAAAGTAGGTTTAACACCAATATAAATAAAGAATGAGTTCATTACAGTACCATGAAGTGGTGTTTTATTTTCTTTTGCTAACGGAGCTTACGAGTTTTCTGTTAAGTTTTGTGTTGTGAAGTTTTCAAGTTTAGGGTAAAGATTCGATGGACTATGGAATAAGGAGAGGCAAGAGCCTAAGCTTGGGGATGCCCAAGGCATCCCAAGGTAATATTCCAGGATAACCAAGAGCCTAAGCTTGGGGATGCCCCGGAAGGCATCCCCTCTTTCGTCTTCGTCTATCGGTAACTTTACTTGAGGCTATATTTTTATTCACCACATGATATATGTTTTGCTTGGAGCGTCTTGTATGATTCGAGTCTTTGATTTTTAGTTTACCACAATCATCCTTGATGTACACACCTTTTCAAGATACACACATGAATCGGAATTTATTAGAATACTCTATGTGCTTCACTTATATCTTTTGAGCTAGATAATTTTGCTCTAGTGCTTCACTTATATCTTTTTAGAGCACGATGGTGGTTTTATTTTATAGAAATTATTGATCTCTCATGCTTCACTTATATTATTTTGAGAGTCTTTTTAAAACAGCATGGTAATTTGCTTTGGCTATAAAATTAGTCCTAATATGATGAGCATCCAAGATGGGTATGATAAAAACTATCATATAAAGTGCATTGAATACTATGAGAAGTTTGATTCCTTATGATTGTTTTGAGAAATGAAGATGTTGATATTAGAGTCATGCTAGTTGAGTATTTGTGAATTTGAGAGATACTTGTGTTAAATTTTGTGATTTCTGTAGCATGCACGTTGGTGAACCGTTATGTGATGAAGTCGGAGCATCATTTATTTATTGATTGTCTTCCTTATGAGTGGCGGTCGGGGACGAGCGATGGTATTTTCCTACCAATATATCCCCATAGGATCATGCGCTTAGTACTTTGTTTCGATAACTAATAGATTTTTGCAATAAGTATGTGAGTTCTTTATGACTAATGTTGAGTCCATGGATTATACACACTCTCACCCTTCCACCATTGCTAGCCTCTCTAATACCACGAACCATTCGCCGGGATCATACACCCACCATATACCTTCCTCAAAACAGCCACCATACCTACCCATTATGGCATTTCCATAGCCATTCCGAGATATATTGCCATGCAACTTTCCACCATTCAGTTTATTATGACACGCTCCATCATTGTCATATTGCTTTGCATGATCATGTAGTTGACATCATATTTGTGGCAAGGCCACCATTCATCATTCATACATGTCACTCTTGATTCATTGCATATCCCGGTACACCGCTGGAGGCATTCACATAGAGTCATATTTGTTCTAAGTACCGATTTGTAATTCTTGAGTTGTAAGTAAATAGAAGTGTGATGATCTTCATTATTAGAGCATTGTCCCATGTGAGGAAAGGATGATAGAGACTATGATTCCCCCATAAGTCGGGATGAGACTCCGGACGAAAAAATAAAAAGGCCAAAGAAGCCCAAAAAAAGAGGCCAAAGAAGCCCACCAAAAAATGATGAGAGAAAAAGAGAGAAGGAGCAATGTTACTATCCTTTTTCCACACTTGTGCTTCAAAATAGCACCGTGATCTTCATGATACAGAGTCTCTTATTTTGTCACTTTCATATACTAGTGGGAATTACATTATAGAACTTGGTTGGTATATTCCAATGATGGGCTTCCTCAAAATGCCCTAGGTCTTCGTGAGCAAGCGAGTTGGATGCACGCCCACTTAGTTTCTTTTGTTGAGCTTTCATACACTTATAGCTCTAGTGCATCCGTTGCATGGCAATCCCTACTCACTCACATTGATATCTATTGATGTGCATCTCCATAGCCCGTTGATACGCCTAGTTGATGTGAGACTATCTTCCCCTTTTTGTCTTCTCCACAACCACCATTCTATTCCACCTATAGTGTTATGTCCATGGCTCACGCTCATGTATTGCGTAAAAGTTGAACATGTTTGAGAACATCAAAGTATGAAACAATTGCTTGGCTTGTCGTCAGGGTTGTGCATGATTTAAAAATTTTGTGTGATGAAGATAGAGCATAGCCAGACTATATGATTTTGTAGGGATAACTTTCTTTGGCCATGTTATTTTGAGAAGACATGATTGCTTTATTAGTACGCTTGAAGTATTATTATTTTTATGTCAATATTAAACTTTTAACTTGAATCTTTCGGATCCAAACATTCATGCCACAGTAGAGAAAATTACAATGAAAATTATGTTAGGTAGCATTCCACATCAAAAAATTTGTTTTTATCATTTACCTACTCGAGGACGAGCATGAATTAAGCTTGGGGATGCTGATACGTCTCCAGCGTATCTATAATTTTTTATCGTTCCATGCTATTATATGCTCTTTTATATTATTTTTGGGACTAACTATTAACCGGAGGCCCAGTGCTAGTTGTTGTTTTTTTGCCTATTTCGGTGTTTCATAGAAAAGGAATATCAAACGGAATCCAAATAGAATGAAACCTTCGCGAGGATCTTTCTTGGAACAAACACAATCCAGGAGACTTGGAGTGGAAGTCAGAGATGCAACAAGGCGGCCACGAGACAGGAGGGCGCGCCCCCACCCTCGTGGGCCCCTCGTAGCTCCACCGACCTACTTCTTTCGCCTATATATACTCTAATACCCTGAAAACATCCAGGGGAGCCACGAAACCACTTTTCCAGCGCCGCAACCTTCTGTACCCGTGAGATCCCATCTTGGGGCCTTTTTCGGTGATCTGCCGGAGGGGGATTCGATCATGGAAGGCTTCTACATCAACACCATAGCTTCTCAGATGATGTGTGAGTAGTTTACCACAGACCTTCGGGTCCATAGTTATTAGCTAGATGGCTTCTTCTCTCTCTTTGTTTCCCAATACAAAATTCTCCTCGATGTTCTTGGAGATCTATTCGATGTAATACTTTTTGCGGTGTGTTTGTCGAGATCTGATGAATTGTGGGTTTATGATCAAGATTATCTATGAACAATATTTGATTCTTCTCTGAATTCTTATATGCATGATTGATATCTTTGCAAGTCTCTTCGAATTATCAGCTTGGTTTGGCCTACTAGATCAATCTTTCTTGCAATGGGAGAAGTGCTTAGCTTTGGGTTCAATCTTGTGGTGCTCGATCCCAGTGACAGAAAGGGAACCGACACGTATTGTATTGTTGCCATCGAGGATAAAAAGATGGTGTTTATATCATATTGCTTGAGTTTATCGCTCTACATCATGTCATCTTGCTTAATGCGTTACTCTGTTCTTAGGAACTTAATACTCTAGATGCGTGCTGGGTAGCGGTCGATGTGTGGAGTAATAGTAGTAGATGCAGAATCGTTTCGGTCTACTTGACACGGACATGATGCCTATGTTCATGATCATGCCTAGATATTCTCATAACTATGCACTTTTCTATCAATTGCTCGGCAGTAATTTGTTCACCCACCGTAATATATGCTATATTGAGAGAAGCCACTAGTGAAACCTATGGTCCCCGGGTCTACTTTACATCATATAAGTTTATGATCTACAATTCTAGTTTACTATTTATTTTGCAATCTTTACTTTTCAATCTATTCAACAAAAATACCAAAAATATTTATCTTATTATCTTTATCAATTCTCACTTTTGCAAGTGGCAGTGAAGGGATTGAGAACCCCTTTATTGCGTTCGTTGCAAGGCTCTTGATTGTTTGTGCAGGTACTAGGCGATTTGCGTGTAGTCTCCTACTTGATTGATACCTTGGTTCTTAAAAACTGAGGGAAATACTTACGCTACTTTGCTACATCACCATTTCCTCTTCAAGGGAAAACCAACGCATGCTTAAGAGGTAGCAAGGTTCTAGTGTGAGTGCTATTCCTTACACCTTATATCAAGAAATTATGAATGACATAGCACCCGCAGAACTAGAAGACATAGATGTTACTATTAAACTTGCTAATAAAGACACTATATCACCAATTGGGATTGTTAGAGATGTTGAAGTCTTGTGTAGGAAAATAAAATACCCTACTGATTTTCTCGTTCTTGGTTCCCCACAAGGTGACTTTTGTCCCTTTATCTTTGGTAGACCTTTCTTGAACACCGTTAATGCTAAAATAGACTGTGGGAAACAAATTGTCGGTGTTAGTTTTGGTGAGGAGTCTCATGAATTCAATTTTTCCAAGTTTAGCACAAAGCTTCATGAAAAAGAATTGACTAGTAAAGATGAATTAATTGGTCTTGCTTCTATTGATGTGCCTCCTACTGATCCTTTAGAACAATATTTGCTAGACCATGAAAATGATTTACATATGCTTGAAAGAAATGAAATAGACACTGGTGCGCGTCGTTACTATACAGACGGTTTTGACCCCTTTCCGCGACGGCATTTGGAACCGTCGCCTAGTGAGTGTGGGCGATAGGGGGTCCTTCCCAGATGACCCAGAAACCGTCGGGGATATGCCCTCCTGGCACACATGCTCGGCAAAATGAGGTCGTGTGCGACTGGCGAGCGCTCAAATATGGAAATACGTACAGTACAGATAAAAATACAATTATACATGTGAAATTGTTTCCGGACGCAAGTACATTCCACACAGTCAGTCCCCGCTAAACGTTTCCGTACGCATGTACATCCCACACAGTCGCTCCAAGGAAAACGTTTTCGTTCGCAGGTACATCACACACAATTTTTCCCGTTAAATTGTTTGTGATAGCGTTGCCATTGTAGATGATATTCACAATTTTATTGTTTGCATCATTGAATGCATCACACATAGTCCGTAGAAGAAACTGTGTGGCAAAGGTTGTCCATCACACACAGTTTCTATGTGGTAAACGTTTGCGCAAGGTGGCCTAACGCAAACAGTTTTCAAGAGAAACTCGTGTGTGATTATTCATTGATCCAACACGGTTTATTCCTAAAAATTATGTGCGTTGCCTGAGGTCATCGCCCACGGTATTTTTTCCAGTAACCATTTGCAATAGCAAAACCCAATTAGCAGGCTAATTGCCCTATTATTAATAATCTATTTATTAATCTAATTTACATTCATATTAAGCACATAATATATGTCATTTCCATATTAAGGAAGCATAATTTCATAATTGAAATACATCAGAGTACAACATGATATAGCTTCAACACTCAGCTACCCCATTACACAACTGCACCAGCACCAAGTTTCACATGCAACATGTAGAACCTTTTGAAATTAGCATCATACACGGTATATAGGCAGATGCATCTCATCTGGAAAACTGCTAAAGCGGAAGGCGAATATTGATCGTTCATTCATGTTGATGGTCTTTGCAACTTTAGGCCAGTGCATGTGAATGATTGATCATCTGTCCTTCATCCTCTTCAGAAACACTTCAATATTGAACCGTGGGTGTTGTATGAAAACCTTCCTCACCTCCTGACCATAGAGGTGGTTTGAGAGGTAATTATCAGTGAACTGCTTTGGAAAGGCCTAAAAACAAGGATGTGCATAAATATCTTCTCTGTATTGGAAATGGGGCAAAGGAATAAAAAAAGACAAGGTATAATAGTTAGTACTATCTTGTAGTGAATTGATGTCTTCTTCATTGTGCAGACAAAGATCTTGTTGTTTCTTGTCGCTAATTTCTTTATCCTAACAATCTTTTGAGTTTCTTGACTTGACTGCTATTCATGGACAACTCATTTCCCCATATGCAAAAAGGGTCGAACAGTGGGTCAAAACCTCTGACAACAGGACCTACATGTGCAGGACCAAATTGTCAAAAACCTAGATATTAGAATGGTTCTTGCAATTGCACAATAATGTGATATTAGACAACGGACCATGCACGTGCTAACCTCGATTGTAAACCTCAGTGCTTCCCATTGTTTCCCTGCAACACATATAAGGTAGTTAGTCATCAGGTTAAGTAAGGGTCCGCATGCTATCAGTAAAATATGTTGATGAAAAATAAGCACATTGCAGATTCATCAGATAAATTCAAGCCACATGGAAAACCCATTTATCCAAACCAGGCATGATTAAGAACTAGGAAATATAGCACTTGTATATGTTTCTCATGTATTAATTGCAGCCAAATTCGATTTATTTCTCACATGGTATACAATAACAGAATGCAGCCACAACAATTGGACATCACATTGCAGAATTGAACCATCCAGTTAAGTAAACACCACAACAAATGAACCAAATATTAACTGAGCACCACATTGCACAATATAACATACTCCTAATAGAAGATCAGACAATTAACCAAACCAAGCATGCTTAACAACTTGGAAATATAGCAATTGTATGTGTTTCTCATGTATTTAGTACAACCAGATTCGATTTATTTCTCACAAGGTATACAATAACAGAATGCAGCCACAACAATTGGACATCGCATTGCAGAAGTGAACCAAACAGTTAACTAAACAGCACAACACAAATGAACCAAGCGTTAACTGAGCACCACATTGCACAATGTATAACCAAACCAAGCATGCTTGACAACTTGGAAATATAGCAAGTGTATTTGTTTCTCATGTATTTTGTAAAGATAGATTCGATTTATTTCTCACATGGAAGACAATACAAAATTGCAGCCTGAAGAATTGAACATCACATTTGCAGAATTGAAGCAAACAGTTAACTGAACACCACAATGCACGACATATAGAACATATACTCTAGAGCAGAAGATTGCATGGTAAAAGTAGATAGCACAATTCACTAGAATTTGTTAAGGAAAGGCAGTAGCTAGCAAACTGAACATGGGTCCTTATAGTGAGCTAATAAGACAAGCTACTCCTCGTTGTCGGAGATATCGATGATGATTGGCTCCTTGGACATGGAAGAGGGCGAGGCCTCCACTTCGTGGGTGCCCTCGTCGTAGTGGTGAGTTGCCTGAGCCGCTCCGGGCACCAACCTGCTGGCTCTCGAGATGAGGTAAGCACGTGCATGCTGAGAAAACACCTCGTAGTCTTCGTCGAAGGCACCGACGTTGGCCTCGAGAAAACACCACAAACTGTCATTTAAAGCAGTCAACCGTGTCGCGGCGTCGCGCACGAGGCGTCGACGGTGGCCTCGATGGCGAGGTGCTCCTCCAAGATTTGGGGGTCGACACGATTGGCAGCCATCGCGACCTCATCCGCGCTACATCCGCGATTTGCTTCTTTGCTGCCAAATGCTCCTTGAAATCCTGGCTATACTGCGTGCACCATGGCTTAGGGCAGCGCTTATTTGGTGGAGGGGTCGGTGATTTGAGTGGAAGGTGTCGCGCTCGCGCCGGTGGTCGGGGCATGTGGGATGTGGAAGGAGGAGGAGGATGGGGGTCGGGTGTGGATTACCTGCCTGGATAGGTGAGGCCGAGCAGCGTGAAGGAGGGTCACCGACGAGGAGGCGGCGCTGCAAGCAAAGAGTGAAGGTTTCAACTTCGAAAGGAAGGTGGAAACAGGGGAAATGTGGCTTTTGGTAAGGGGGAGGGAGCGGGGAGGTAGATATTTCCACGGAAGCCGAAAATTTGGAATCGCTTCAGCAAAAAAACTGGCGCGCAAAGTGTCATCACACACGGTCCCTTATTCAGAACTGTGTACGATATGTGAACATCACAAACGATTCAGATAGCTTAACCCGTGTGTGATGAGTTTGAACATCAAAAATTTTGGTTCGAATTTCCCTGCTTACAGTGGTCATCCACATCATTGCATAATTTGGGTACACAAAGGAGACTACAGCACACCCACACTTCTTAATCAAGCAAGTTCAGCAATTAAATAGAGCTAGCTGACCTAAATATTAATATAACAAACTAAAGACCGGCGCTCTTAATTAAACAAAACAAAGAGTACTACTACGGCTGGTGCTCGTCAATCTCTGCCGCCGCCTCCATGTCTAGCTCGCGCCCGACGGTCTCCTGGGGAAGGAGCTCCACGGCATCCATCACACCATACTCGGCAAGCATCTCGCCATCCGCGTCCGTCATCTCTTTGGAAAAGGCCGCCATGAGCTAGGCGTGGGCCTCCATCAGGGCTAAGGCCTCTCTCGCCTGTTGTTATCCCCGAGCCAGATGTTGCTGCCGCCACCTGAGAAGCAACAGCAGCCGTTTGGGCTGCCATGCCCGCCCGGTCATAGATTGCGGTCGTGCTCATGCACCTTGTTAGCACGCGCATGGCGGCTGCTGCCGCGCTCTCGCCGGAGTGGGCCGCCGAAGTTGCCCTCTCGACGGGGGTCCACATGCCCATCTTTCACCGGCGATGATTGAACAGTGAAATGATATTTGGGGAGCGAGCTAGTGTGCTTGAGACGCCGGCTGTGGACAGTAGCCGATGCACCTTCTCGCGTAAGCCATAGGCGTACTATGCACCGACGGTGCTCCAGGATATTTTGTGCTGCATCTCACATGGTTTGTGATAATAAACTGTGTGCGATCTACTTGATTTTTCATCTTGATTTGGATTACATAATGGGGTCACAACGGCAATGGATGGTGTTTGAATTGCTATACCTTTTATTTGCAATGAACAAGCAACTATATGTGTGTCGTAAAAGAATTGGAATTAACTAAGTTTTCTATGCATTCATGTGCATAATTCAAATTTGAACTACATGCACATGCTCTAATGCATATAAATTGGTTGAACATTCAAATCTGTGTCCTTGGTTGCATGCTTAGGTCCCATGCAAGAAATGGGAATGAATGTCAAACACCCTGCCACGGTTACTCGGCCGCAAACATTGAGATACCTGGTTTTTAAATTCTAGTAAATCCAAAGCTTGTCTGAAATTCATGAAACTTGGCATGCTATCATGGAGCGGCATCAACATGCAGTGTTAAATTTTTCGTCCCATTTGGGGCAGGTTTGGGAATATGCTTCTCACAAAGCAGAGCTTCTCACAACAAGCCTGATGGTTTCGGTAGGGAACGTCCCACCATTGGGGACGAAACGATATCCATTGCATCTTATTGCTTTCTAAATTTTTCTCGTGTCAACTAGAACAACAGGAGTGTTGTGTCAATTTTTGGGATTTTTTGGGGTTCGTTTGGACATTTTTATGCATTAATTGAGTTTTCAATGCATTTATGTGCATAATTAAAATTTGAACTACATGCACATGCTCTAATGCATATAAATTGGTTGAAAATTCAAATATGTGTCCTTGGTTGCATGCTTAGGTCCCATGCAAGAAATGGAATGATTGTCAAACACCCTGCCACGGTTACTCGGCCGCAAAAATTGAGATACCTGGTTTTTAAATTCTAGTAAATCCAAAGGTCATCTGGAATTCATGAAACTTGGCACGCTATCATGGAGCGGCATCAGCATGCCGTGGTAATTTTTTTGTCCCATTTGGGGCAGGTTTGGGGATATGCTTCTCACAAACCAGAGCTTCTTACAACAAGCCTGATGGTTTCAATAGGGAACGTCCCATCTTTGGGGACGAAACGACATCCATTGCCTCTTATTGCTTTCAAAAAGATGCTCGTGTCAACATTGAACAACAGGAGTGTTGTGACAATTTTTGGGATTTTTCAGGGTTCGTTTGGACATTTTTATGCATTAACTGAGTTTTCAATGCATTTATGTGCATAATTCAAATTTGAACTACATGCACATGCTCTACTGCATATAAATTGGTTGAAAATTCAAATATGTGTCCTTGGTTGCATGCTTAGGTCCCATGCAAGAAATGGGAATGAATGTCAAACACCCTCCCACGGTTACTCGGCCGCAAACATTGAGATACCTGGTTTTTAAATTCTAATAAATCCAAAGCTCGTCTAAAATTCATGAAACTTGGCATGCTATCATGGAGCGGCATCAACATGCCGTGGATTTTTTTATCCCATTTGGGGCAGGTTTGGGGATATGCTTCTCACAAACGAGAGCTTCTCACAACAAGCCTGATGGTTTTGGTAGGGAACGTCCCACCTTTGGGGACGAAACGATGTCCATTGCCTCCAATTGCTTTCAAACATTTTCTCGTGTCAACATAGAACAACAGGAGTGTTGTGTCAATTTTTGGGATTTTTGGGGGTTCGTTTGGACATTTTTACGCATTTACTGTGTTTTCAATGCATTTGTGTGCATAATTCAAATTTGAACTACATGCACATGCTCTAATACATATAAATTGGTTGAAAATTCAAATATGTGTCCTTGGTTGCATGCTTAGGTCCCATGCAAGAAATGGGAATGAATGTCAAACACCCTGCCACGGTTACTCGGCCGCAAACATTGAGATACCTGGTTTTTAAATTCTAGTAAATCCAAAGCTCGTTTGAAATTCATGAAACTTGACATGCTATCATGGAGCGGCATCAACATGCTATGGTAATTTTTTTGTCCCATTTGGGGCAGGTTTGGGGATATGCTTCTCACAAACCAGAGTTTCTCACAACAAGCTTGATGGTTTCGGTAGGGAACGTCCCACCTTTTGGGACGAAACGGTATCATTGCCTCTTGTTGCTTTCAAAAAATTTCTCGTGTCAACATAGAACAACAGGAGTATGTGTCAATTTTTGGGATTTTTCGGGGTTTGTTTGGACATTTTTATGCATTAACTGAATTTTCAATTCATTTATGTGTATAATTCAAATTTGATCTACATGCACATGCTCTAATGCATATAAATTGGTTGAAAATTCAAATCTGTGTCCTTGGTTGCATGCTTAGGTCCCATGCAAGAAATGGGAATGAATGGCAAACACCCTGCCACGGTTACTCGGCCGCAAACATTGAGATACCTGGTTTTTAAATTCTAGTAAATCCAAAGCTCGTCTGAAATTCATGAAACTTGGCATGCTATCATGGAGCGGCATCAACATGCCGTGGTAAATTTTTTGTCCCATTTGGGGCAGGTTTGGGGATATGCTTCTCACAAACCAGAGCTTCTCACAACAAGCCTGATGGTTTCAGTAGGGAACGTCCCACCATTGGGACGAAATGATATCCATTGCATCTTATTGCATTCAAAAAATTTCTCGTGTCAACATAGAACAACAGGAGTGTTGTGTCAATTTTTGGGATTTCTCGGGGTTTGTTTGGACATCTTTATGCATTAATTGAGTTTTCAATGCATTTATGTGCATAATTCAAATTTGAACTACATGCACATGCTCTAATGCATATAAGTTGGTTGAAAATTCAAATATGTGTCATTGGTTGCATGCTTAGTTGTCATGCAAGAAATGGGAATGAATGTCAAACACCCTGTCACGGTTACTCGGCCGCAAACATTGAGATACCTGGTTTTTAAATTCTAGTAAATCCAAAGCTCGTCTGAAATTCATGAAACTTAGCATGCTATCATGGAGCGGCATCAACATGCCATGGAAAAAAATTCCCACTTGGGGCAGGTTTGGGGATATACTTCTCACAAACCAGAGCTTCTCACAACAAGCCAGATGGTTTCGGTAGGGAACGTCCCACCTTTGGGGACAAAATGATATCCATTGCCTCTTATTGATTTCAAAAAAATTCTCATGTCAACATAGAACAACGGGAGTGTTGTGTCAACTATTGGGATTTTTCGGGGTTCATTTGGACATTTCTATGCATTAACTGAGTTTTCAATGCATTTATGTGCATAATTCAAATTTGAACTACATGCACATGCTCTAATGCATATAAATTGGTTGAAAAATCAAATCTATGTCCTTGGGTGCATGCTTAGGTCCCATGCAAAAAATGGGAATGAATTTCAAACACCAGGGCACCGTTGATTCCCGGCAAAATGTTGAGATACTTTATTTTTAAATTCTAGTAAATCCAAAACTCGTCTGAAATTCATGAAACTTAGCATGCTATCATGGAATGGCACCCGACATGACGTGGTATTTTTTGTGTCCATTTTGAGAGAATGTGCACTCGAATAATGACAGCCAACCAAGGCATTTTGAAAAAATAGCTTCCACTTTAATATCTCAAACGTTTGTATAATTCAAACTGTGTGCGTTCTGTTAATCATTCACGTGACGCCACATGTCTTGGTTTTAGTGGCTGTAGTGGTGTCGTGCGGACAGCTGCCTGACCTTGACTGAACGGGACATGATGTCATGAAGATCATTGGACAAAATAAACTTGATTCTTAGTGAAAGTTTTGAGATATGATGATGTGATATGTGAGTTATGTTGATGAGTAATTTTTCTCTAGTAAGAATATTAATGTTAAGGTTTGTAATTCCCTATGCACGCACGAAAGTCAATAATCATGCAATGAAAATTATATCCTACTTGTGGTGCATTATTCGGTGTTAATTATGCTTAATGCTTGCTTATGAGATTATTCGTTTCTTGGATGGTCGCTTCACAATCTTTTTGCTACCCTTCATTTTGCACTAAGTATGACCTCTACTTGTGCGTCTAAAATCCTTTAAACCAGTTTTGCCACATGAGTCCACCATATCTACCTATATGCAGTATTCTTTTGCCGTTCTAAGCAAATTTGCATGTGCCATCTCTAGTTTTCAAAATAAACTTCTCTTTTGTGTGTTTGTTTCGCTCGCAGAACGGTAACGGGTGGCTAATATTTTCCATGCTAGATGTGTTATTCTCAAGATGAGTGTTTATTCAGTTGTCATTGCACGAGAGTAAGGCAAAGGTTTTATGGATTCCCAGTCCCAAGATGCAAAAAAATATTTACTTTATGTTGTCAAATAATAAATTCCTTGGAAAGTGTTGGTATGGAGGGCACCCGTGGATACGGTTAGCCATGGAAAGTGAAAGTAATGGTGGAAAAGGGAATAAACTTTATTTTCTGTTTGGGAACCGCCTATGGCATATCTAGAATGGAAAGTGTTGGGAACTCTAAGTCGTTTTCATTGGTGGGATGGATACACCTCCCAAAATGTTTTTATCTCTATTTTTTCGCTTTGAGCTCTGGCACCTCTACAAATCCCTACTTCCCTTTGCGAAGGGCATTTCTTTTACTTGATACAATTTTATTTTTGAAATTTGAGTCTCCATCTTCTCTTACAAAAGCACCATCTAGGAGGCAATATGATCGTGCTCAAGTATTGGGTGTAGTTAATATTCGAGTGTGTTTCATGAATGGATCGATGTTTGACCATGATAGGCTAGGGATAACTTGTTTTAGCATTGATATTTTGAAAGACATGGTTGCTTGTTGATATGCTTGAGTATCTAAATTATTATGTCAAAACTAGACTATTGCTTTGAATCACATAAAAGTCCAAATGTCCATGCTATAAAGAAAAGAATATGATATGACTTGATGAACATCACTCCACATCAAAAATTCTGTTTTATTCACTTACCTACTTGAGGACGAGTAGGAGTTAAGATTGGGGATGCTGATACGTCTCCAACATATCTATAATTTTTGATTGTTCCATGTTGTTTTATTATCAATCTTGGATGTTTTATAATCATTTTATAGTCATTTTATATCATTTTTTGGTACTAACCTATTGACATAGTACCAAGTGTCAGTTGTTGTTTTTTCCATGTTTTGTACATCGTAGGAAATCAATATTAAACGGAGTCCAAATGCCATGAAACTCCATGATGATTTTTTATGGGCCAGAAGAAAGGCAATGGGCCCTGGTTGCACCTGGGGGGAGTCCCGAGTAGGGGACAACCCACCAGGGCGCGCCAGGAGGCCCTGGCACGCCCTGGTGGGTTGTGCCCACCTCGGGTGCCCCCGTACCGCCTCTTTGCTCTATAAATACCACAATATTCCAGAAACCCTAGAGGCATCGACGAAATATTCATCCAGCCGCCGCAGAGTCCAGAACCACCAGTTCCAATTTAGACACCATCTCAGATGGGGTTCACCACCTCCATTGGTGCCTCTCCGATGGTGCGTGAGTAGTTCTTTGTAGACCTTCGGGTCCGTAGTTAGTAGCTAGATGGCTTTCTCTCTCTCGCTGAATTCTCAATACAATGGTCTCTTGGAGATCCATATGATGTAACTCTTTTCCGTGTGTTTGTTGGGATCTGATGAACTTCGAGTTTATGATCAGTCATATCTTTTTATATCCATGAAAGTTATTTGGGTTTCTTTGATCTCTTATATGCATGATCTCTTATAGCCTCGTATTTCTTCTCCAATATTTGGGTTTTGTTTGGCCAACTTGATCTATTTATCTTGCGAAGGGAAGAGGTGCCCGGTAGTGGGTTCGATCTTACGGTGCTTGATCGCAGTGACAGAAAGGGAACCGACATGTATGTATCGTTGCTACTAAGAATAAAAAGATGAGATCTATATCTACCGCCATATAGATAAACGAATCTTGTCTACATCATGTCATCGTTCTTATTGCATTACTCCGTTTTTCCATGAACTTAATACACTAGATGCATGCTGGATAGCGGTCGATGTGTGGAGTAATAGTAGTAGATGCAGGCAGGAGTCGGTCTACTAATCTTGGACGTGATGCCTATGTAGATCATTGCCTAGATATCGTCATAATTATTTGAAGTTCTATCAATTGCCCAACAGTAAATTTTTTACCCACCGTTTGCTATTTTTCTCGAGAGAAGCCACTAGTGAAACCTACGGCCCCCGGGTCTTATTTCTCATATATTTGCCTTGCGATCTACTTTTCCTATGCATTTTTATTCAGATCTATTAAACCAAAAAATACAAAAATACCTTGCTGCGTTTCATCTTTATTTATTTTATTTGGCGTTCGATCTATCAATCTGCTACAATTTACCTCACGTCCGTTTGCCTGTCTTGAGGCGCCGTACCCCAGAAGGGATTGACAACCCCTTTAACTCGTCGGGTTGCGAGGTGTTGTTGTTTGTGTGGAGGTGCTTCTTACGTCGTGTTGCTTGGTTCTCCTAGTGGTTCGATACCTTAGTTTCATAACTGAGGAAAATACCTACCGTCGTTGTGCTACATCATCCCTCCCTCTCCGGGGAAATACCGACGTAGTTCCAGCTGCCATCACTCCTTCTTCCCCTGGTGCATAACAAAGGTCTAGCACAAAGAGAAGAAGGAGAAGCGACCCCCACGACAACAGTCGGCATTCTTCTTCTCTCATATATGGTGGAGACTCTCCCTCACTGATTTTTTGACTGTCATGTATGGATCCCCGACAGACTTAAAGTCAACTCAAAATGTCGTTTAATTCTCTTTCTTGCAAATTCGGGGCACTCAATATTTCCTACATATTCTAGCACAAGTCATGCTTAAATTCATGAAAAAAATTCAGCATGACCTTTGCTAAAATTTGATATATCGAGCGTCTGAAATTTGCTGGAACGGAAATGAATCAACACTCCGGCAAAACATAGGCCACTCGGAGATGAATCAACACTTTGCACATGAGCATAAACTGGTGCTCATTGCATTTCAATGGTTCAATATTGACAAAAAAATCAATATATCTTATAACCCAAACATTTCATTTGGTTAAGAAGCATAACTAAATACCCTAGTTCTACTCAATTCAACACCGAGGAGTGGACAAGGAGGAGGTGGACTTTTAGCTCACCGACTCGGGTGTAGAGGAAGTAGAGGTAGCTCGGATGACGATCACTCCAAGGAGATACGACTCTACAAAGCCTGCATATTCCACCGAGTAAAATTTTAATTAGATCATCAAATCTCATATAGCATTCTTTGATGACAAAGTAATAATGACATAAATTCAACTAGTTCTATTAATTCAACTAGTTCAACTAAGCACTTACTAAAAATAAAGTAGTTCTATTATTTTTCTTACTCAAAATAAAGTAGTTCTATAGTAAAATTTTAATTAGATCATCATATCTCATATACCTAAATTTTCTTACTAAAAATAAACTAGTTCTATTAATTCAACTAGTTCAACTAAGCACTTACTATAAATAAAAATAATTAATTTTCTTACTAATTCAACTAGTTCTATTAAGCACTTACTATAAATAAACTAGTTCTATTAACCACTTCCTAATTAAATAAACTATTTCTATTAAACACTTACTAAAAAATAGTAAAAAACTACATTATACAAGAACAGTAGGGTGGGATGAGGGAGGAGGAGGAGGAAAGAGAGGAGGAGGGGGCGATGGCAGGAGGGAGGACAGAGGAGGTGGGAGGAGGGCTGCCGGCGAAGGGCTTGGCCGGAGGAGGAGGGAGGAGGGGGCGGCTGGAGGAGGAGGGAGGGGCGCGGTGGGGAGGAGGAGGAGGGAGGGGAGAGGAGGAGGAGGGAGGAGGAGGGATGGAGAGACTACCTCAGTGGAGGAGGAGCAGGAGCGTCGGTGGTGGCGGGCGATGACCGTGGTCGGGGAACGGCGGCGGTGGACGAAGGGGGGTGCGGGGGAGCGAGAGTGAGAGTGGAGAGGGAGAGTGGGGGTGCGCAGCCGGTTGGATAAGGCGCTTAGCAGTAGCGCGTTAAGATAAAACGCTACTGCTAAAATCCATAGCAGTAGCGCTTTTAACTCGAGAAGCGCTCCTGCTATGCCTGTAGCAGTAGTGCCTTCTGAAAAACGCGCTACTACTAAGGCTAAGCATGTAAAAAATCAAAAATAAATTAGTCATCAATGATCTTTCTGTGTAGAATCTAAATTGTCAATAGAAATCTTCCCCGGTTCTCATGAAGACCAAGTGGTTGTGATGGTTTGAGAAGCACCATATTTAAGGTGGTAAATATTCTGTTCGCGGAGCGAGGTGGGACTAAACTTTGGTCTTATTAGGAGGGGGACTGAATTTAGCAGTACCGCTGGTTAGAGGAAACTGCTATTGCTAAGTTCAATAGTAGTAGCGCTTCTAACGTATGAGCGCTACTAGTATCCCTAGCCTACCTGCAACGGTCTGGCAATTATAGTAGTAGCGTGTTTCCTAGCTATAGTGCCATTGTTATGCGCATAGTAGCAGTGCTCATTCTGCCCAAGCGCTACTGGTGAGCTTCTGTGTATAAGCATTTTCCTAATAATGCATCCCATCACTTCGAAAAATTCCAGCAGCTTGAGTTCTACCCTTACTACGAAAATAGCTTACCACCAACCGTTGTATCTGTGCCCTCACCACCGATGTTCATCTCATAGTTTTCCTCCTCTCTCCACACCGCCACCTTGGCCCGGTGCCATCTAGCAGACAATCTAGTACAAATTCTTCGACTCCCGTTGCTAAAAAAACTTGCACTTATGGTGGTTAATCTGTCAAAGGCCTCACTACACAGCATCATCCACTCCAGTTGCCCTGCCCTAGAGCGCTTGCTGCTTTTTGTGGAAAAGAAATCTGAATCCGTTGTCTCCAAATAAAGGTGCCTCACCTTGTAAGCATTGGAATTTATTTTAAAGGACAAGAGCTCATCAACGAAGATGATTAATGTAGCTTAACTATCGGGGTGTCACATGTTGGGCGGCGTTCGGGGTGTCCTGGCACCACTGCCGCACTTCACGGCGTGCGTCCATGTTGTTCACTAGAACGAAGGACGCCTTGCACGCCCTTGATGCCATGACCGAGTTGGCTCGCGACACAAAGGAAAACGGCGATAAAGATAACGCAAACAGAGGGAACAAAATGCCTCAGACCCCTACCTGACACGCCAAATGTCGATGTCTAAGAACCTGACATTGGGTTGCTTGCTACCACCCTTTGTGAGTTCAACAAGGGACTAAACGCGGTTGGTCTCCTAAGTCATCGATCACCGGAAAAAAGAAGCAGAAACTAGAGCACACCGGAACTACCAGGTTCGGGCCACCGTAGGTGTAATACCCTATTCCTGCTCTAGGATGATATTGATGTGTCTTTGTGGCCGAGTGGCTACAATGTGTATTCTTAGCTGGGTATGTGAGTCGACCCGCTTTCAGGTCGTGGTCGTCCTCTATTTATACTGAATCTAGTCCTCCCCACTTTCAACGGGGGGTTGCCACATGTTCAGCTCCAACCAAGACGAGAGAATGGAAAACCATCTACGCTGGTCGGACACGATGGGGGATGGCTTTTGACCCATCCCGCGTGAGCTGCTAGTACATGACACTCCTGTAGCAGCACGCTGGGTAGGTGAATCTCCAAAGGTCACTGTGGATGACCTTCCGAATGGTGCGCTCCCATCCGTGCCCAAAGTCAAAGGCGCCACTGTCGCATCCTCTCTCAGTTGCAGACACCATCCACTACAGCGGGGTGGCTTGCATTAAATGCCCCTGTCAGACCGTCTCTCACCTCCTTCTTCGGCGGAGTCGCGCGGGGCAAGAGAACTTTCCGAATCGATCACGGGAAGCTCTAGCCGGGTTTTACTACCCCGTGGCGACATTTTTCGAGGATCCCATGTTATGGTTCGGCAGCACCTTCCAGCTACGTCATCTAGCACGGGGCTTCTTGTCGGGTGACACCGTCTAGCCCTCGGTCCGTCGGCCCTGGGTACCCAGTTTCCCACTAGGCCGACACCTATGTCACTCCATGGGACGCACCTAACCTGCACAGTTATTCTACAAGCGACACCTTGCGGCTCACAACAACGGTCTTTCACAAAATGGTCCGTTCTCCTCTTGGTCATGCGCTAGTCTTCGGCGCTATGGAGCCAACCACTCCGAGTTTTTGTCGATTTATTGATAGCATGAGTAACTATGCATCGTCACGTCATGGCTGAAGACGATGACAGCTGGTTCCTTTCGTCTTATTTAGACCAACAAAATTTTCGAGAACCAACTACCAAGACACAATTTGCTTTTGATCAACTTGCAATTGTCTTGTCCAGATAGAAGTAGAAATAGCAGGGTACGGTCGCCTTGGCACGCGGTTTAATATTTTATAGCGTTGTCAAACGTACGTGATGTGAGTTTGTGAGATTCGAATTAGAGGGATTAAATTCCTTTTTTGTAGTTGTCTATTTTATTTCGCAACGTGGCAATTTTGTTACCAAGCCTATTGTTCCTCTGTGGGCCACCTGATTTTTTGTGAGGAGACAATTGGTTTGTCGATGTCGGTGGTGCGTAGTGTTTTCCGGCAAACAGACCCAAGTACAGCCGAGTGGGACAGTGGTCCCCACTTAATAAATTTCTAAATTTCAGTGTAATTTGTTTATACTTGGATGAAAATGTTTCAAAAATTCTAGTTTGTACTAGAAGTACTTCTGGTCATCTGAAGTGTCTCCACTGAATTATTTGTCTCGGTTATTAAACTGTATATTGTTGTGATCTAGGTGTCTGTTATTATCTATACTCATCTCGTGTAACAACTTGTGTAATCTGTGCCCTAGTTATATATATATATATATATATATATATATATATATATATATATATATATATATATATATATATATATATATACATCCCAAGGCCACCGTATTGAGTGCGCCGATCCAATCTACTTTCCCTTCGTTTCACATGGTATCAAGCCATCCCGCGTAATCACACGATGGGCTCCCCTATGGCTTCCGCTTCCTCCTCCTCTGCCCTAACCATGCTCTCCCTGCCCGCCGCCTTCAATGGGCCGCCGGCCTCTGTCGTTCCCCTCCCTCCGCTAGTCTCATCACCGCCAAGCTTACCACCTCCAACTTTCTCCTATGGAGGGCTCAAGTCCTTCCTCCCCTGCGCATAGCTGGAGCCACAGGCTACGTCGGTGGCACTCTCCCAGCCTCTGCCAAGCTCCTGGACCCCGATGACAAGGGGGTGCGCGCTACCAATCCGGAGTATATCACCTGGTACCGCCAGGACCAGATCGTCCTTAGCTACCTCCTTGCCTCCCTCTTCGATGAGGTACTGCAGCGGGTGCATCGGTTGGAAACTTCTCATGCCATCTGGGCACATGTCAAGGAGATGTACACCACCCACTGACGCGCCAGTATCGTCCAGATCAAACTGGACATGGCAGTCTTCAGGAAGGGAAATCTTTCCATGGCGGACTACTTCACCAAGATCCGCGCCAATGTTGGTCAGCTTGCCGCTATCGGCCGCACCATGCGTGATGAGGACATCATCACCTCCGTCATCACCGGCCTCGACAGCGACTACGAGCCCTCATCACAGCTGCTACCACCCGCCTTGAGGGCATGTTGCTTGGTGAGTTCTACTCCCATGCGATCGCCTTCGAACGCCGCCGCGAGTACAACGCCGCTCGTCTTCATGTTCAGCCCGGTGGCTCCTCCGTCAACTACGTTGCCCGGGACTCGAACGGCAACAACAACAACACCAATCGGGGCAAGGGCAACTACCGCGGCAAGGGTCACGGCAACTCCGGAGATCACGGTGGCTACAACAACAACTCCCATGGTGGTGATCGCGGGAACCGCGGTGGTGGTGGCACGCGCCAGCAAGGCGATTTTGGTGGCAACCGCGGTGGTGATTGCGGTGACTACGGCGACCGCGGTGACAAACGCGTCCAGTGTCAGCTCTAACGTGGCCCTGGGCATTACGCCTGGGAGTGCGGCCAACGCTACAACCATGCCTTTCAGCCTCCACAGTCCAAGATGGCAGGGCTTGCTGCTGCTTCTCCCCCGTCCATCCTAGGTGACCCCGCCTGGTTCACTGACACCGGGGCCACGGACCACATCACCGGCGATCTAGATCGCCTCACGGTCTGGGAGAAGTACCCAGGGAGAGATCGCATCCACACAGCCGACGGTTCAGGTTTGCACATAGCTCATCGTGGTCATGCAATTCTTCCTACTCCTTCTGCAAATCTCAAACTCCTTAATATCCTGCATGTTCCTAATGCTGACAAGAATCTTCTTTCTGTCAATCATCTAAAGTATTACCCTACTCATTTTCTTCTGAAGGATTTGATCACCAAGATGTTCTACTTCAAGGCAGATGTGAAAACGGGCTTTACCCCATTCGGCCATCATCTCACCATGCCCTGTCTTCGGTTAGGTTGTCATCTGAAGATTGGCACGCAAGGCTTGGCCACCCGTCCACTCAAGTCGTTCAACACGTTTTATCATCCAATAAACTAGCTTCTTCTAGTCGGTCTATGACCCATGTGTGTAATGCATGTCAACAAGGCAAAGCACACCAACTTCCTTTTCCTAGAACCTCAAGTGTTTCTTCCTTTCCCTTGGAACTTATTTTTTAGGATGTGTGGGGACCCGCCAAAACATCATCTGGTGGATTCCAGTACTATGTCTCATTTATTGATGATTATAGTAAGTTTGTGTTGATTTATCTTCTCAAAAGAAAATGTGACGTGTTTGATGTCTTTCATGACTTCCTTGCTCATGTTGAACGCCTCCTATCTCGAAAGATCTTATGTGTTCAATCTTATTGGGGTGGGGAATACGAAAAGCTTAGCAACACATTTTTTGTCAACTTGGCATTATGCATCATGTATCCTGCCCACACACACACCAGCAAAATGGTTCAGCTGAAAGGAAGCACCGTCATATTGTTGGCATGGGGCTATCTTTGTTATCACATGCGTCTATGCCGCTACGTTTTTGGGATGATGCCTATCTTTCGGCATGTTATCTTATCAATCGACTTCCTAGTCGTGTCATTGGCAACCTTAGTCCTATGGAGAAGTTGCTTAACACCAAACCAGACTATACGTCTCTTCGTACGTTTGGTTGTGCTTGTTGGCCCAACATGCGTCCCTACAACACACACAAACTTGCTTTTAGATCTCAACAATGTGTGTTCATTGATTATAGCATTCGCCACAAAGGGTATAAATGTCTTCATCTGCCCACACCCCGCATTTACATCTCTCGTCATGTCACGTTTGACGAGAATTTTTTTCCTTTTGCCAGCCCTTCTGCCTCCCCCAAACTACCTCGAGTTGCAGAACATAACATCCTGTTATTTCTGCATGACCACATGAATTATGGCATATCTGCTTTGTCTACGAACCTGGATGCAGGATCTACCCCGGCGTAGACGATCCTAGGTGCAACAACGCCTGCCTCCCAGGTGCACAAGATCCGGAGCAGATCGGGCCTCGGATCGCCCGATCGCCTTTCCACCCGCCCCGCCCCCCTCAATGGCAGGGCCCGTCTCTGGCCTGGTTACCTCCAACCCCGACCCGCCACAGGCTGTCGTCCGCGTGCCCCCTCGCCAGCCGGTGGGCCAGCCTCCTTTCACGACAGGCTCGCCAGCGTCGTCTGGATCCTCCTCGGGATCGTCGCCGGATCCATCTGATGGGCCTGCAGGCGTCACGGGACCCCAGGGTGATCGGATTCCCTCCTCAGCTGCCTGCGCCCCCGGATCTTCTGTGCCTGGATCTACTGCACCTCCTGCCCATGCAATGGTGACACGCGCACGTGATCATACTCGCAAAGTCTTGCACCGTACGGATGGTACCATCAACTACGATCCGTCTCGGCGTGTGTTTCTGGTCTCCAGGGAACCCACTGATCATTGTGAGGCCATGGCATCTCCTGCTTGGCGTGCTGCTATGCAGTTCGAGCTTGATGCACTCCGTCACAATGGCACATGGACCTTGGTTCCACCACCACCTTATGCCAATGTGATCGACTGCAAATGGGTTTTCAAGGCCAAGTACAAGGCTGGTGGCTCTGTTGATCGTCACAAGGCTCGTCTTGTTGTGAAAGGGTTCAAGCAACGGTATGGTCTTGATTATGATGATACATTCAGCCCGGTTGTCAAACCTGTTACTGTTCGTCTAGTTATTTCCATTGCTGTCTCTCGAGGTTGGTGTCTGCGACAGTTGGATGTTCAGAATGCATTCCTTCATGGAGTTCTTCAGGAACAGGTGTATATGCGACAACCTCCCGGATTTGTGGATCCTGTTGCTCCTCGATATCTTTGTAAGCTCAGAAAGCTATCTATAGACTCAAACAGGCCCCTAGAGCCTGGTATTCTCGGTTAAGCTCTCGGCTTCTCCAACTTGGTTTCTTGGCATCTAAGGCATGCACTTCTATGTTTGTCTTTCATCGTGACAATGTCACCATGTTCATGCTTGTTTATGTGGATGACATCATTGTGGCCAGCTCATCACCTACTGCAACAACCAAGTTACTTGCTGATCTTCATGCCACGTTTGCTCTCAAGGATCTTGGTCCCTTGCATTTTTTTTCTTGGGGTTGAGGTGAAGTCGTCGCTGTCGGTGCCAAAACCGACGGATCTCGGGTAGGGGGTCCCGAACTATGCGTCTAAGGTCGATGATAACAGGAGACAAGGGACACAATGTTTACCCAGCTTCGGGCCCTCTCTATGGAGGTAATACCCTACTTCCTGCTTGATTGATCTTGATGAATACGAGTGTTACAAGAGTTGATCTACCACGAGATCGTAATGGCTAAACCCTAGAGGTCTAGCTTGTATGACTATGGTCACGTCTTTGTCCTTTCTGGACTAAGTCCTCTGGTTTATATAGGCACCGGGAGGATCTAGGGTTACATGAGGTTGGTTACAAAGAAAGGAATCTACATATTTAGTCGCCAAGCTTGCCTTCCACGCCAAGGAAAGTCCCATCCGGTCACGGGTGTAGTCTTTGGCCTTCGCATCTTCACAGCCCATCAGTCCGGCCCATGGCTAATAGGCCAGGCGCCCGAGGACCCCTTAGTCCAGGACTCCCTCAGTAGCCCCCGAACTAGGCTTCAATGACGAGGTGTTCGGCGCGCAGATTGTCTTCGGCATTGCAAGGCGGGTTCCTCCTCCGACGACTTTCAAGTGACGTATTCGGCTTGTAATTCAATGCTGCACCCCTCGGCTTCTGTGCATCGATGACTTCAACTTCCACGTGTCGAGGGAATGCGTGCGGTCAGGGTATCTTTTGCAAATAACACCCCGGCCACGCAAGAAAGAGCGTCTATTTAAAGAGATTGGGTCTCAGATCCATTCGGCACCACGCGGAGAAAATCCTTAGAGATTGCCAGGTAAGACCATTCCAACATGGCTAGCATTCCCTACCCCTCCTCCCGTTCTGACCCGGAGAAAGGCGAGTGGGAGAGGTGCTCTGTGTCCCACAGTCAATTGGCGAAGTTGCAAACGCAAGGATTTCTCCCCCCTGCGGATCTAGTCCCTGTTCGAGCAGAGTTGGCTTCCTTCAATGGCAAAACCCAGGCGGAGGATTTCCCCAATCCATCTGCGGGGGAACGGGTGTGCTTCGTCCCCTATCTGCTAAGGGGTGTAGGATTTCCAATTCACCCATTCCTCCGAGGGCTTCTGGAGTATTATGGCCTCCAGCTGCACAATTTTACCCCAGCCTCCATCCTGCATATTGCGGGTTATGTCGCTTTATGCGAACTATTCCTGGGTTGTGAGGCCCATTTTGATCTGTGGAGAAGGTTATTTTGTCTTGTCCCGCACAACCACGAGGGATCGATATTTGAAGTGGGCGGGGCCGAAATATGGCGCATTGCTGAGACCGGATACCTATTCGGCACAACGAAGAAAGCTTTCGAAGAGTGGACCTCTGAATGGTTTTACACTGAGGACGTCGTACTTACAGATCCAGTCCGGAGGGGTCTCCCCGAGTTTACAAGTGTCCCTCTGAAGAAACGCCACAGCTGGCGCCCTCGGAGCCTCGAGGAGGAAGATAGTGCGGAAGTTCGCCAACTCCTGAGCAAGATCAGGACACTTGCCCAGTCCGGATATACGATAGTCGAAGCGATGGCGACCTCCATAGTGCGGGGGGTCCATCCACTCCAATACAGAGGACTTCCCATGTGGAACTACAATGGGGAAGATGATGCCTCCCGCTGCGGCAGGAAAGGTCTGGACGCCCCTGCCGCCCTAGCCAAAATATTGGCCAAACTGTTCAAGGGTGAGGAAGAGGAGTTCCTGCGGATCACGCACAGAGAAGGATATTCCATGTACAGTCCTCCTAGCTGGGTAAGCCCCCAACTCTTCTGCTCTACTCATTCCACTCCTTGAGCTTCGTTCAATGAATATTAACCCATCCATTTATAACAACACTGGCGAAAGATTTCCGAGGGGCTTCACAGCCCCGCCCCGCAGCCCAAGGGCCACAATTGGGACCTTGACCCCGGATTCGAAGAGGATCCAGATATATTTGTGGTGCTCGAGAATGGGACGTTTTACCAAACGAGCTATGACGGCACAGAGGTGGCCATCATCACCGACTATCTCGGTCTTCTCCCTGCTTCTCATGTAAGTAATCAGGAGACACTTTGTCCGAGAGGGTTTTCTCATTCTTCCTCACCCACCGCACCATCCTGTGCTCAGAAGGGGAGGCGTTCGGCACGTCGTGCTGCCCCAGGGGCATCTCCAGAGAGAGCGGCTCCCACGCCGAGCAGGCCTTCGAAGAGGAAGGCAAACAGAGATACGGTCGGGCCTTCCTTGAAGAGGTATGGGTTCGCAACTATGCTTTTTTTAGCAGTCGCATCCAACTGTGACTCCTATGTTCATTTTGTATCAGGAAAAAGGTTCGACGGACTGTGTCCGGGGACCCGGCCAGTCGTACTCCTAATAGCCAAGATTCGGCCCCAGCCGAAGGATCGTTGTATAACCAGGTTCTTACGGAGAAGAACGACCTGCTAGCCCAAGAGCTGGAGCAGTATCGGACACAGCTAACTGCTGCTACCACCGATCTGGAAAAGTTCAAGAAGGCGTCCTCTGGTAATATTTCCCTCCATCGAGAAACAAAAAATGATACGCCGGCTGTATTGAAACTGCTTCTTGTCTCATAACAGGGTCATCGGACCAACTGGGGGAGGAACTGAAGGCCGCTTAAACGAGCGAAAAAGAGGCGAAGAGACAACATGCCACAGGCGAGCGCGTTCTGACCCGAGTCAGAGAGGAGAAAAACAAACTCCAGGATTCAAACACCAAACTGAGCGAAGAACTGAAAGATGTGCAAGCCCAGCTAGCCGACTCCGTGAAGGAGAACAAAAAGCTGCGAGGCTGCATATTCAGTATGTGGCTGAATTTACCTTATAACGTTTGGAGGTAAAAGTAGCTGATATAGCTATGATTGCAGGTATGTTGACGGGCCGTCCCGAAGAGGAGGTGTCCGGATCATCAAGTGATCTTTTGCAAGGGCTGTCGCAGTTGCACGAGCAAGCTCGGCAGGCAATGCAGAGTGTAACCAAGGCCTTATGGCCATCCGCCTCCCCTCCAGGGAGTATGGAGAAGCTTGTAGAGCTGTTCAAGGGAGCGCGGCGGTGTATCCGACTATGGAAGATATTGGCCTGCCGAGAGGGTGCGCGAGAGGCCTGGGCCATGGTAAAAACATGGTACACCAAGCTGGATCCGAATCACATGGCCCGGGTCGGACCGCTAGGGTCAAATGGGGAAGAAATTCCCGTTAGTTTAGTATATGACCAAGTAGAGGTGGCCGCTAGATATTCCCAACAGGATTGTAAGTTAGACCGCCTATTGGACGGTATAGAGGAGGAAGTTTTTAAGTCCTAAGTAACTATGTACTTTCCTTCTAGCTGGATTGTAAAACAATTGTCATGGCCGACATTTTCGCTTCGACCTCTCGACCCGAAGGTGCGGAGTGTTTTCCGAATACCTGAGCGGCAAAATAAACCGGGGTATGCGTGAAAACCAGGCGTAGGGGTCATAGTTGCTTGAACAGACAAGTTGTATCCGGCTAGTTGTGTTATATTGCATTAAAATTGTAAGAAACATCTTCCAGAGAGAATAGTTCCGTTAAGGGTTCCTTTCCCTGGATGTGCATGCATCGATGTGCATGTCCGGACTGTGATGAATAAATCACAACGTGTATAGCTTCTGGGGGTTCACGAAGGAACAAATGCAAAAACACCTTTAGTTCACCGATCGAATATTCCCTTAAGAACGCTAGCTTTCGGCTTCACCCAGTCTAAGGTACACATCCGGATGACCCGGCAGTAACAATCGTAGAGGTGCTCCCTTTATGCCCTAGCCGAACTAACGGGAACGTAGGGCATAAGCACAGGAGCCAGGCAGCCCAGCTTGGCCAAAACTTAAGTCATATCGATGCATATAATGGCGAAGAAAAGGTACATGTGGGAGAAAAGGCATATGTGATGAGCTTGATGCTCAGAAAATAATAATAGCAAGCTTCTGTCCAAGAAGCCCCCAGGTATAATAGACGTACATACTTGAAGATGTATGCGTCGGGTGTGCACGGTCTAACCGCACGAAAGCTTTTAAGGCTAAAGAGAAAAGACGAAAGAGGGAAAATTGATGGAAACAATAGGGGGAACGAAACGAACAAAGAGTTCAGCGCTAGGCGTAGAATCTTCGGAGTCTGGCCGCGTTCCAGGGGTTCGGCTCTAGTCGATTGTCTGACGCATCACGCAAGCGGTACGCCCCTCCGGTGAGAACTTCGTCGATGATGAAGGGACCCTCCCACTTGGGCTTGAGTTTGTCCTTTTTCTTCTCTGGCAGGCGTAGAACGAGTTCGCCGACGTTATAAGTTTTGGCCCGCACTTCTCTGCTTTGATACCTGCGAGTCTGCTGTTGATAAAACGCGGAACGGGCTTTTGCAACATCGCGCTCCTCCTCCAGGGCATCTAATCTGTCCTGCCGATCGAGCTCGCCCTCTCTCTCTCTCTCTTCGTACATGCGCACTCGAGGTGAGTCATGAATAATATCACAGGGTAGCACTGCCTCTGCGCCGTACACCATGAAAAAAGGTGTGTATCCGGTAGTGCGATTGGGCGTGGTCCGCAGCCCCCAGAGTACGGAGTCGAGCTCCTCAACCCAGTGCTTGTCTGACTCTTTCAAAGACCGCACCAGTCTAGGCTTAATGCCGCTCATAATAAGACCATTGGCTCTTTCGACTTGACCGTTTGTCTATGGATGATAGACAGAGGCGTAATCGAGCTTGATGCCCAGATTAGCGCACCAGGTTTTCACTTCGTCGGCTGTGAAGTTAGAGCCGTTATCGGTGATGATAATGTGTGGAACACCATAACGGTGTACGATGCCGGATATAAAGTCTATTACTGGTACGGCTTCGGCTGTTTTAACTAGTTTGGCTTCTATCCACTTGGTGAATTTGTCCACCATGACCAGCAAATATTTTTTTCTTATTGCTTCCTCCTTTAAGGGGTCCTACCATGTCCAGTCCCCAGACCGCAAAAGGCCAAGTGATGGGGATCGCTTGTAGGGCAGTGGGGGGCATATGGCTTTGGTTGGCGAAGAGTTGGCATCGGACACAATGTTGGACAAGGTCCTGTGCATCTGCTCAGGCCGTCGGCCAATAAAATCCTGTACGGAAGGCCTTGCTAACAAGGGCCCGAGCTGTGACATGGTGCCCGCCGAGACCGACATGTATCTCAACCAGGAGTTGTCGCCCCTCCTCCTCGGAGATACACCTTTGAAGGACTCCGATAGCGCTTTTCTTATAGAGCTCTCCGTCGTGAACCTTGTAGGCCTTCAAACGTTGTACAATGCGGTGGGCATCATTCTGATCCTCGGGAAGTTTTTTCCTATTAAGGTAGGCTAGGAAAGGTTCGGTCCATGGGGAAATGACTGCCATAATGAGATGGGTCGACGGTGTTATTTCGGTGGCTGAGCCGCCAATGATATATGTGTGTTCGGAATCTGGGGTTGTGTTCGGATTCGGACTAGTGTTGCCGCTTTCCCCTTGCCACACCACGGATGGCTTGAAGAGCCTTTCCAGAAAGATATTAGGTGGGACAGGGTCGCGCTTGGCGCCAATACGAGCGGGAACGTCCGCCGCTTGATTACTTTCTCGGGCCACGTGATGGAACTCGAGCCCCTCGAACCGAGCTGACATTTTTAGGACGGCATTACGATAAGCTTCCATCTTTGGATCTTTGGCATCGAAATCTCCATTTATTTGAGATATTGCCAGGTTAGAGTCCCCGCGCACCTCTAGGCATTGTATGCCCATGGAGACAGCTATCCGGAGACCATGCAATAAGGCCTCATATTCGGCTGCGTTGTTGGAGTCTGTGTATAGTATTTGGAGTATGTACTGAACGATGTCTCCAGTAGGGGACGTTAAAATGATGCCCGCTCCTAGCCCTGCCAGCATTTTGGAGCCATCGAAATACATAACCCAATTGGAATATGTGTCGTACTCTTTAGGGAGTTCGGCCTCTGTCCATTCGGCGACGAAGTCAGCCAGTACTTGGGATTTAATATCTCGACGTGGTTTGTATGTAATATCAAATGGAAGGAGCTCAATGGCCCATTAGGCAATCCGTCCTGTGGCATCGCGGTTGTTTATTATGTCGTTGAGTGGTACTTCGGAAGCCACCGTGATCGAACACTCCTGGAAGTAGTGTCGTAGCTTTCGGGATGCCATGAAGACCGCGTATGCTATCTTTTGATACCGGGGGTACCGGGATTTTCATGGTGTAAGGACAGTGGATACGTAGTATACTGGCTTCTGAAGCGGGATTTTGTGTCCGTCCTGTTCTCGTTCAACGACGAGCACGACGCTCACCACCTGATGTGTTGCCGATATGTATAATAACATGGGTTCGCCGACGTTTGGCGCGGCCAGGATTGGGTTGCTCGCTAGAAGGGTTTTTATTTCTCCTAGTCCGGCTGTTGCCGCGTCCGTCCACTCGAAGTGATCGGTTCGCCGTAGAAGGCGATAGAGTGGCAGTGCCTTTTCTCCCAATCTGGAGATAAAGCGGCTTAGAGCTGCCACGCAACCCGTGAGTTTTTGAACTTGTTTAAGGCATGTTGGCGTAGCCAACTGTGACAGAGCTCGGATTTTGGCTAGATTTGCTTCAATTCCTTTATTGGAAACGATGAAGCCCAGTAGTTTTCCAGCGGGGACGCCGAAAACACACTTTTCCGGATTGAGCTTAATGTCATAAGCACGGAGGTTGTCGAATGTGAGACGTAAATCGTCTATTAGTGTTTCGACGTGCCTAGTTTTGATGACGACGTCGTCCACATAAGCTTCAACTGTCTTGCCGATCTGTTTCTCCAGGCATGTTTGAATCATGCGTTGGTATGTGGCGCCAGCGTTAATGAGCCCGAAGGGCATGGTGTTGAAACAGAATGGCCCATATCGGGTAATGAATGATGTTGCAGCTTGATCGGACTCCTTCATTTTGATTTGATGGTATCCGGAATATGCATCAAGGAAACACAGTGAGTCGTGTCCTGCGGTAGCATCAATGATTTGATCAATGCGGGGGAGGGGGAAGGGATCCTTAGGGCAAGACTTATTGAGGTCTTTAAAATCGACGCACAAGCGCCAGGATTTGTCCTTCTTTGGTACCATCACCAGGTTTGCCAGTCAGTCTGGATGTTTTATTTCTCTGATGAATCCGGCCTCAGTTAGCTTGGCTAACTCCTCCCCCCTAGCTTGGCGTTTGGGTTCGGAAAAGCGCCGTGGTGCTTGTTTGACTGCTGTGTATCCCTTTAAATGTTCGGCCGGCTTGCGTGGGATTCCAGGCATGTAAGAAGGGTGCCAAGCGAATATATCCCAGTTTTCACGAAGGAAATCCCGTAGCGCGTCCTCGACCGTTGGGTCTAGTTGTGCTCCAATAGATGATGTCTTCTTGGGGTCCGCTGGGGGGACCTGGAATTTGACTATTTCTTCTGCCGGTTTGAAGGAGGTGGATTTGGGTCGTTTGTCTAAGATCACATCGTCCCTATCCACCGTGGAGCGCAGTGCGGTTAATTCTTCGGCCGCGAGGGCTTCAGATAATGCCTCAAGGGCTAGGGATGCGGTTTTGTTTTTGGCGCGGAGTGCTATGTCCGGATCACTCACAAGAGTCATTATGCCGTTGGGCCCGGGCATTTTGAGCTTCATGTACCCGTAAGGAGGTATAGCTTGGAAGCGTGTAAAAGCATCTCGCCCCAACAGGGCGTGATATCCACTGCTGAAAGGGGCCACTGGGAAGGTTATTTCTTCGGACCGATAATTCTCCGGCGTGCCGAATACCACGTCAAGTGTGATTTTTCCCGCACACCGCGCCTCCCGACTGGGAATGATTCCTCGGAAGGTTGTGCTTCTTTGCTTGATGCGGCTCCTGTCTATTCCCATTTTGTGGAGCGTATCCTCATAGATGAGGTTTAGTCCGATGCCGCCGTCCATGAGGACCTTGGTGAGTCGAAAGCCATCCACGATGGGACTGAGGACTAATGCGGATGGCGCTCGGACTGTCCTGTATTTTGGTTCGTCACCGGCATTAAAGGTTATAGCTGTGTCGTTCCAAGGGTTTATCGCGGCGATTTGACAGACTTTGGCGAGGTCGCGGAGTGCTCTTTTGCGCTTATTATTTGAAGCAAATGTCTCGAAGACCGTCAATACTCTAGGGTCGTCATCTTCTGGAGGGTGTTGCTCTGGGGCATTTTTGGTAAGGATGTCTTCGCCACTCTTGGCTACCTGTCGGAGTATCCAACATGCTCTAAGGTTGTGGGTTGATATGGTATCCGGTGTTGTGTGTATTTTGCATGGGTCATCGAGCCATCGCTCTAGAACGGTTCCGTGCCACGTAATGGGTTTGTATTTCTTGGCTATTGGACTGGGCGTGCCATGGGGGTGCGCCCTTTTCGCCTGGACGAGAGGTTGAGTTAGCACCGACGACTCCCAGCAAGCTGCCTGAGCTTTCCAGGCGCTTTCCATTGCATTGTACTTTTGTACGATAGTTGCCAAGTTAGCGAAGTGTAGTATACGGTGGCGATTGATGGCATTGAGGATTCCTTCATCCGTGCAGTTGTTGCAGAACGCTGATATCGCGTCCTCGTCGTGGCAATCTTTAACCTTGTCCTTGACAAGGATGAATCTGGCCCAAAAGTGGTGGACCGTTTCCTGAGACTGTTGTTGTATGCTCATAAGAGCGCTTATGTCTGGGTGGGTGGGTGGAATTGAATCCGGACCCTGGCCCGATCGATGATCCGGAGTTTGAAGATTTTCCAGACTTAACAGTCCGGGCTCCGAAGTATCTTTTGATTGCTTAGGTCCGCCGTCCGATCCTATGTTCGGAAGGCCGGTCACATCCTTCCGCTGGTGGGTATCTGGTTATTTAGGGTCGGCGATCCGAACATAGTCCGTCTTTGGTATAGGGGAAGAGTCGTCGTCTTGCTCCTCGACTACCGATATCTGGTGGGTGACCAGCGGAGATTTGATTTCTCTTTGATCGGGTTTAAGCCCGATCCGATCGTAATCTGTGGCGATTCCCAGGGCGGCGATGCGATCCAGGAGCTCGTTTAAAGACGAAAACTCCGTCGGATCCATCTGCTTGGAGTGTTCGGAGTCGATGCGAAGGGGATTTTCGATGGCCCGAGAGGTCATCGTCGGCTTAACAGCCGAACGGGTGGCCATGGTAAAGCTGCCCAGCCGGAGGGTTTGGCCTGGGGCCAGTCCTTCTCCGGCAGTGATATTGTCTTTAAGGACGAGGCGAGTCATCGATCCTGTCGTCGACGTCACAGTGGAACTCTCAATGAAAGCACCAAAGTCAGTGTCAAAACCGGCGGATCTCGGGTAGGGGGTCCCGAACTGTGCGTCTAAGGTCGATGGTAACAGGAGATAGGGGACACAATGTTTACCCAGGTTCGGGCCCTCTCTATGGAGGTAATACCCTACTTCCTGCTTGATTGATCTTGATGAATACGAGTGTTACAAGAGTTGATCTACCACGAGATCGTAATGGCTAAACCCTAGAGGTCTAGCTTGTATGACTATGGTCACGCCTCTGTCCTTTCCGGACTAAGACCTCTGGTTTATATAGGCACCGGGAGGATCTAGGGTTACACGAGGTCGGTTACAAAGAAAGGAATCTACATATTTGGTCGCCAAGCTTGCCTTCCATGCCAAGAAAAGTCCCATCCGAACACATGTGTAGTCTTCGGCCTTCGCATCTTCACAGCCCATTAGTCCGACCCATGGCTAACAGGCCGGACGCCCAAGGACCCCTTAGTTCAGGATACCCTCAGTCGCCACGGGGGATTGTGCTCTCTCAACAAAAGTACATTGGCGACATTCTTCACCGTGCTAACATGGAGAGTTGTAAGGTTTCCACTACTCCCATGCCCTCCAGTGAGAAAATAAACAAGGATAGTGGGGCACCTCTCTCTCAGGATGACAATACTAAATACCGCAGCTTGGTTGGAGCACTCCAGTATCTGACGTTGACCAGGTCAGATATTTCTTTTGCTGCCGGACGAGCTCAGACTTCATGCCATGCCATGCCCTGGTCTGGTGACTGCCAAAACGGAAGGCAGGATTCTTGCGAGGCAGGCGGCATGATGGCTGGTAAATGAGGCAAACAAACAGAGGCAATGACATCAGCCTCCACCAATCGATTCTTACAAGGCTCTCCACAGGCAGGCATCTGGAATATTGGATTGGATAGAAACTAGGGCGAAAACGAAGGCATTTGGAATATTGGATTAGATAGAAACTGTGTAAGCATGCTAGTTAGTTTTTAGATCGTCGCACCTCCAGAAGTAAATGTTGGTAAGTCAGCCTTCTCACCAACATTCACACACGCATGAGATCCAAAAGCAATTCACATATCCCACGCTCATCATCGAGTGATATCTATATACGGGAGGGTGGCTAGGGTTTCCATTTCTGATGCGCTGACGGAGATAAGAAACCGCCTCGTTGCATCATGTGATGGAGTGCTAGTGTAGGTTTCCGTGGAATCAAAGGGTGGGGAGAAATGGGTGAGGCTTTGGACTTGTGGTGAGATGGTTTAGCAAGGAAGCTTATGCCATAAAAATGCAGCAGCATCTCAGTTGCAACAACCACCACAGCTTTACAGCAATGACAGAGGCAGAGCGATTGATGTGCCAACTGCCAACAAGTCATAAGAAAGATGGGATCATCTTCTTCTTTTCTTCGCATACGAGAGAATGTGATGAAACCAAGCAGTAGACATGTTTCTTAATTTTGGGTGCAAAATATGATATGGCTGGCTCTCATAAATTCAGTCTAACTAGTAGCTCCAACAGTTGAACAGACAAGCTCAAGAACATCGTCAGCTTGTCTCTGTTAGGTGCGCAGCTCAAGCCACGACTACACATACGATCTGCCCTCCATTATGCGAACAAAACAGGAGAACCTCGCAGACTCGGCCAACATTGTTAGCTTGTCGTTTGCCCTAACCATGGTAGTTAAGGTGCAACCAACCAACCAAACCAAGTGAAAAATCTGCCATCTCTCCCTTTCTACTTGTTGGGATGTCAAAGGCAACCAAATATATATAACAACAGTAGGTGAAGTTGCTATGAACAAGAATCTGTATTTGTTGTTCAAAAGAAGGGAGACCGTGTATGCATTTTCGAACCCAATTAAATAGGCGGCGAAGTGGAAATGCATATAGTCCAAATTAAGCACACAGATTCAACAGCCACACTGGAAAGCACAATAATTCATGTCCCCCGTTATTCCTCAAACACACATGCATTGGATCTGCAACAAAGAAAGCAACCAACCTGTTTTTCATGCTCCAAAGACTCATGCCCTGGTCTGGCGACTGCCAAATCGGAAGGCAGGATTCTTGCGAGGCAGGCGTCATCATGACTAGTAAATGAGGCAAACAAACAGAGGTATGACAACAACCTCCATCAATCGATTCTTACAAGGCTCTCTACGGGCAGGCATTTGGAATATTGGATTAGATAGAAACTAGGGCGAAAACGAAGGTACTGTTTACTAAATCAGTTTCAAATCACCTAACAAATCACAATCCTTTTTTCCTACCGCTGGTGCCATACCAGCGTCGAAGCTACCATTAGGAACCCCCCTAAGACCTAATCATGAGTAACTGTTCCGGCCAACGATGATGGAAATAAATTAACACAAGCCTGAGTTTATAGGCATCAAGTTCAGGATCATGTCATGGCTTCATTGTATCAATCTCTTGGCTAGTTTGAGGGAGACTGCTGCTGCTCTTCAGGTGCCTCCTCGGCCTGTTGCCCTTGAGGCTGCTGCCACGCATATGCCACTGGGTGACCCTGCTGGCCACCATACATCATTCCTACTCCCGGTACCTGTTGTGCTTGCACATAGTAATAAGGAGGATATGCATCAGCTGGTGCCCCTAGAGCAGCAGGTGGCAAGCCCACCCTCGGAAGCCCAAGGCCTTCCTCCTTCATGTCATCCCTGGGAATGATGTCCACCAAGAAGTCGTAGATGTCAGTCCTGGTAATGGCAGCTGCAATGTCATTCTTCTGCAAGGTCCGGCGCTTGTTCTCCTCAGTGTGCATCCATGACCTCAGTGTCAACTCTAAGATAAACACCTCGCATGCCTTTGCAAAGACAACAGGAGCTTCTGCAGAGATCATCCGGACATCCTCGTCAGCCTTCATTATCTTTTTTATCCTTGCCAGTGGTAAGGTGTGGTTCTTGAAGTCAGTTGCCTGCTCAATCTCTTCCATTTGAGTAGCCCAGAACTCACGAAGTTGCTGCTGCTGCTGTTGCTGCAGTTGTTGGTGAAATTGCTGGGCTTGTTGGTAAACCAGTTGGTGCTGAGCACTGAGTTGAGCTGGATTAGCGGGGAATGGCACTGCTGGCTGTGAGCCAGGAGGAATGGCGGCAGCACCTCCAGGAAGCATGGCTGGAGCTGGATAGGCAGCAGGTGCAGGATATGCTTGTGACCCAGCAGTGGCCACACCCACCACAGGCTCAGGCTGCGAGGATGGTTCCATGTGAGATCTTATTCGTGCAAAGCCAAATATCTTCCGAGCACTGCGCAAAACAATTAAAGGTATTGAACAGTTAATTTTCATCTAGATTAATAAGAAAGATCCGAACAAGTTTACAAGATTGGAAATTCATAAATGTATCGTAGATGAATGGGAATTCCATTTTATAATGTGAACTAGGGAATCAAAGCAATCAAACTCGAACAGTTAATCTGAAAGGTCCATTGCAGTATTCCAAACACAAAAAGATTCTCGTTACACATGAAAAGGTGAAATTAAAAGGATTAAACGGAAAAGTATCATCAGAAAACAAGCAGCAGCAGAAATGAAATCAAACAGACTATATATGTAAATAAAAATCACAAGTTCCCATCAACCTTATCCCTAATATGTGTCATAAGAACCTTCATAATGCAACTATCAATTGACCTCAATATTTCATCCCTGAAGGTTGAACACAGTATTCCGAACAAAGAAACATTATACCGCGACACATAAAGCAACTGAAATGAAAAGGATTTAAAGGCAAAAGTATCATCAGAACACAAACAGCAATGGATAAGTAGGAGAAGTTTCCTTCGCAATACAACAATCCATAATTTGCAAGTGTATGTTTGCATAACCAATCAATCCCTGCTAAAATTGGTTAAGGAGTATGGACAAACACAGAAAAGTCCAATATTTGGACTACTTTAACAAAGCAAGTTAGATGGGTCTGTAGAAATCATACAGAAAGTTCAGAGCTTCAAATCATCCATGTGCGTACACCACATGTACGAGGATTTTGAGTGCAAGCAGGTTCTGTAGATCACACAGAAAAGGCACATAAACCTACACCATCAGTTAGGACTTGGGAGTCTCCAGAAAGGACTGGTATGTATAGCTCTATATTCCTCCTAAATTAGTAAGGCAGTATCATGTACTTGCATTAACCAGGAGCCTTGAATTAAGTCAATATCACACCTAGATGCCAAACCTTGTAAAGTTCAACTACAGTTAAAAGTGGAGTGGCGTGTAAAAGAAGGACTTCTTTATTTCCTGATGGCACAGCTTACTTTTACAAACTTTGACGATGTAAAGGACAAAGTTTGTTTAATTAAACCTACTACATCATCAAGTTTGTCACATATAACCAAGACGCCAAATGACTTACGCTGTCTTCTTATCCTCACTTTTCACCATCACTTGAAAACGATTTATTGTGTTCTCCCAAGTAAGCTAAAGGCAGATAACAACTGCCTTAATAGTATTTCTTAGAACATATAGCAATTGGGCAGCTTAAAATGATTCATGCGTTTGACGTGGGCAAAGGAGACCTGGCATATGTCGTGTCACCATGACATAGAGACACGGCGGGGGCATATATCGATACCTTCCAAAAATCAGACTGAGAAACGTATGCAACCAAAAATATCGTTCACAATACGTTGGCATAATCAATGCGTCGGACATGTGTTGGGGTCGACGCACGCCAATACTAATTTATAGAAGGTTGAGCTTTCGTGGAGCCAATCCCAACTAAGCCTACTACACAGCGGAATTTGTCTCTATCGCAATCTCACCGGATTGGCGCTGAAGATAAACAGAACAGCGGAAGCGTGCACTGTAAATCTCTGAGCTCTCATTTTGCTTTAGTGGACAATCGTGCTGGCAACTGAATTTGATGCATACATCCAATTCCTTAGCTCTTACATGTACGAGAATCAAGTCTGTCACACAAGTTAGTTACACATACATAGGAAATCTAACGAAAAAGAGCCATGCCTAAGAGAAAACATAACTGAACTAGGTAAATTACGGATCACCCGGGCGCATGCAGTGGAACAGTGCCAACGCGTGGCCCTGGTGATGGGCCGATGGTTATGGAAGAATTATGACACTCTTCCGTCGAAGAAGACGCATCAACACCATCAATTTCACAACCGAAACCATCGCCGAATCGCACTTGCCCTACGAATTCAGCAAACGAGAAGCCACCAGCAGATCGCAAACATGACATGCGCGAAACGGGGAAGAAAATTCCGGATCAATCTAGGCAGGCGTGCATGCGGGAATTGAACGGGATCACGCCCCGCGGACAAAAAAAGTTGGGGAGGGGGGAAAGTTCGTTACCGAGAACCGCCGGATCTCCGGTGCGGGGAAAGGAGGACGTAGGAGACGGCGATGGAGGCGGTGAGGCGGCGGCGAGGAGGGCGGTGGTGGTGGCGGCGGAGGGGTCCCTGTCTCGCTGCTCCGCTGGTGGATTCTGGGAAGCCCGAGGCGGAGGCGGAGAGAGAGAGACAGAGAGTCGCCCTCGGTCAAGGACGAAGAGAAGAAGAGTCAAGGGAGAGAGAGAGACTACTGCAGCAGGCAGGGGTTTTTATGGGTCGTGGGCCGTCTGGGCCTGTATGGAAAGATCTAGCCAGACCCATGTATCTGCATGGGCTGGGCGCAATTTTCATTTTTGGAAGAAAAACACTGCTTGTCAATTTCTCAAAAAAGGAATCCGTATCATGTACTGTACATCAAGAAAAATCGGTAAGAGAACATAACTAAGCTGCAGTTCTCTTTGCCCAGTTTTGCAAAAAAAAAAAATCCATTTGCCCAGAAAATATAGAAAGAAACTAGCAAGACAAATCATGGGAATTATGCTTTGGTTCATGGTTGTAGGTACACCCTATATGGGGATACCTTTAATAATTAAAAAAAATCAAAATAGGTAAGAACTATTTTTAGAATAAACTTGACTTACTGTTGCACTAGTATATAAATTTTCACGGGAAAAAAATCAATGTTGACTTCACAGCGTAAAAAGACAAAAATTATTTGCTATTATAGGTCACTATTCACACTATTTTGATCAAAAATTTGTCTTCTTTAAAAAGAAGTCAAAGGGGGATTTTCTTTTCGTGGAATTTTTCTCACGAGTACAATAGAAGGTCAATTTTATTTTAAAAATATTTTCAAATATTTTTAATTTTTTATTGAATTACTTATTTCTTTCTCCATATAGGATGTAGATGTCCCCATAGACCAAACGCCCCCTCCGACAAATCATCTGCATTCATGTGTACAACCACTAGGTAGAAGCGCCGAGGCAGGACCGTCTGCTCAACACACACACACACACACACACACACACACACACACACACACAGCCATATCGCCTGGTCGGAAATCCCAGTGAAAGTAAAAGCAGCACCGGAATCCTGTAAAATCCCTGACCGGGATGCATTGGGTCCAGTGGCCGGAATGCGTCCCATCAGCCTGGGCAAGCATCAGATCCGAGGAATCCTGACGGTGACGGGGCGCACCATAATGCCGTTACGCGTCGATGTCATGGTCGGTCTCGCCGGCCATGGCAGATTGGCAGGCATCTTCTCCTCCGTCTCCGCCCCCACCACCACCCCGAAGCAGCCGGTGCGGTGGTGGTGACAGCGACAGATCACGGACGGGACTGCGGAGCCGTGAATTCCATTTCCAGGACCAATTATTGCGCCACCACCACCCCCGACCGTCGCCCATTCCGTTCCCACCCAGTGCCATGGCGATGGCGTCACCGCCGGCCGGTACCGCCGCATTCATGGCGCCTCTCGGCCCTGTACGTCCCCCCTGCCCATCGGCATCCGCCACTGCAATTACAGTACTCTCGACCCTATCCTCGGCAGCTCAGAATCAGAAATCTGAACACGGTCCTTGAGAATCCGGTCGAGCATGGCATGCCATGGCGCAGCTCGATCGATCCAGCAATGGCGTTCTTCTCACATACATACAGCACTATTAATTTACAAGCATTCGTCGTTCTCCCGACCGAACTTTCCCCTACGGAAAAGCTCTTCTTTAATCGAATTAAAACAAGCTGCTGCCTTTCCATTCCAGAGGTTGAGGAAAAGGAACCCGAGGAGAGAGAAAGGGAAGCTGCTGGCGCCGGGACAGCTAATGGCTGGCGGCGGTTGGCCGGCTGGCGACGACGAGGCCGTTCGGCGCGGGGACGACGGCCGCGACGGCGGTTGAGGACGAGGTGGCGCTGCCTGGCGCGAGCACGAAGCGGGACGAGAAGGTGTAGCTGTAGTAGAGGCTGGCCGCGTCCGCGTCCAGGTCGGGGTCGCCGAAGCCGCTCTGGTCGAAGTTGCGCGCGTAGCTCAGCGGGTCGTACTGGCACCCCCGGAGCGCCCCGGCCGCCGACGAAGACGACGACGACGCCGCCGGCCTGGCCGCGCATAGCGCCTGCCTCCCCTGCCGCCGCAGCCGCCGGACGAGACGCCCGAGCCCGCACCCGCCGCCGCAGCACCGCCGTGCCGCCGGGCCGACGATGCCGCCTCCGCCTCCGCCGCCGCGCCGGCAGGTCGACGTAGCCCCCGCGCCGCTGCCGCCTTCTACCATCGCCGCCGCCCACGTCTCTCCCTCTCGCTCCTCGCCTCTCCGCGGCGCCGCGTGCGCGACCGTGTGTCCAGTGCAGTGTGGCTGTGGGACTTGTGCCGGGAGCGTGTGTGGGTTGTTGGTAGGTAGACGTGTCCGTGACCGTGATTTATAAAGGTCCGGCCAGCTGTGGCCGCCAACCCATTGGCGCAAACCGTTTGCGAACTGAGGCGGTCCGGCCACGGAGCAGTGCAGCCTCCGTGAGTATTTTGGTGTCAAGCTGGGGAGGATGAGACCCGTGCACCCACATCGGGGCAGGGAAGATCTTATCTTTCCTTTTTCTTTTCTTAGCAAAGAAGATATTTTATTTTTCTTTTCTTAGGAAAGAAGAGATATTTTCTTTTCCTAGAAGTAGAAGGCCTTTTTCTTTTTCGTACATACCTTGTTCACCCGAATGCCCATGCCGTTTGATGCGTGTAGATGACTTGCAGCACTGCCTCTTCAAATGTCGTCGCGTGAAAGAAGTGTGGTCTCAGCTAGGACTTCTAGATCCATTCAAACAGCAACTCACGAGGACAAATCAGGCTCAGTCATTATGAATATATTATCAAAGCTTGATGTTGTTTCGGATGGAGTACCTCTGGTCGAACTGGCTGTTGTGGCGGCAACGACGACAATTTGTGAAAGTAACCGTAATTCAAAACCCTGAGAAAACAGCACTGTATATTTGCGTCCTAGCTACAAATCCGTCTCATGGACTGATCTAGAGCGTGCGGTACTGTTGTGCGTGATGAACGGGGTGACTTTCTAGCAGAAGTGACTTGGTTTCTTCCGCATATCCAAGATGTTGATTCAGTGGAGCTCGTGACAATTAGAAATGAAATATACTTGTTGGCAAATTTGGGGTGCAACAATGTGGAGATTGAATTTGATTGCTCTTTTGCGATGGAGGCAATTCAGCAAATGGACTCTTATCTACGACCCGACGTTGCATTGGTCTCTGAATGCAAGCAGTTGGCAATGAACTTTGCCAACATATCATTTAAACATTATTTCCGGGAAGCTAATCAGGTAGCAGATGAGCTAGCTAAGCACACTTTTAGTGCTAGATTTTCAGGTTCTTGAGATGATGTAATTCCTAACTTTTACTTGTATAAACGATATGACCATCATATGAGAAATAAAGTCTATTTGCTATTAAAAAAGGCCTTTCTCTTCCTACAAGTAGAAGGCAAGGACGATATATTAGAAATGTCCAACCTTCAGCTAGAAAAATGTCCAACCTTACGAGACCATTTTCTAAAAAGCGGCAAATAAACGCCATGTTGTATATCAATGATGTCTTCCTCGTGTAGTCGTCGGTGACAGTGGCACGTAATGAGCAAATCTCCATGCCGCCTCTGGATCTCTGAAACATCCTTGGAGACAGATAACAGTCTTGAGGCAGGGGACGGAAAGTTGCCGGTCGGAACCAGGAGAAATCAACGACAAGGAAGTAAGGTTGAAATCATCGTCCTATAGAAAAGGACGACGAAGGGCCCTAGATAACCACCATGATCTGATCAAACTGAATTAAAATGCCTTACCTCCTCTAGATCTTCGAAACATCCTCGGAGCCAGATAACAGTGTTGGCATATGAGGCGGGAAGTTGTCGGTCAGAGCAAGAAGAAATCAAGGTGCCTAGACAATCATCCTCGTCCGACCAAGGAGAACAAAATGTCTTACCTCCTCTAGATCTCCGGAACAACCTCAGAACCACTCCCAATGAAGAAACCTCCATAATTCATAGCAACAGTAAATAAATCCCTTTCTTCATCACCTACATGGACATTGCAGATTCAGATGATCAGATAATGTGTACTCAAATCTAGTTAATTGCAAAGATCGCTTTGCATTGCAAAAATTGCAAAACTCAATTAGCATGGTCAAGTTTAGTTAATAAGACCACTTAGCATGTGCAAAGACAGTTCAACAAAGTTAAGTTTAGTTAACACAATATCGTTCACACATTCAGTTAGCACATCCACGGTGTCCCGGCCAAAAAGGGGTCCCTTGCCATGTCCCTTCCCGGCCTGATGGGTTGGGCTGAGGACCCCTAGGTCGGTTACGTCTTGGGCCACATTGGCGGCCCTTGGTGAATTATACGAGGACTCCAGGAGACTTGGATGACAATCAGCAGATACCAGCGCCGTGGAGGACTCTCCCTTCACCGACGTGGCCGACTAGAATCTATAACCCTAGGGACCCCGGTAAGCTATATAAGTCAGGGGTTGGCCTCGTCGATATACATTCCTTTGGGTACTTTACATGTACTTTGTATACACCCCAACATAATATATAAGAGCAAGAGTAGGATATTATCTCCCATGCGAGAGCCCAAACCTAGGTAAAACCTTGCCCTCGTTACCATCGGGCCAAGTAGCCTAGGTAAGATACCCTACCGGGATATGTCGAATCTTGCTCTGGCACACATAAATTTAGGTAATTGAACATGGGCAATTGAGTTATATGATTCACATCTAAGCTAAACCATATAACCTCATAAGCACGTGTTTACCTATCCTAGCATCCAGAATCCTCTAGTTTAATCATGATCCGAGCGTGCCACCCCCCCCCCCCCCCCGCGCACGCTCAAAAAAAAAGAGAAAACCCTTTTTCACAGTCCAAGTAAGCCACACGAATGAATCATGGCATTGGCGACATCTAAGCCACACGAACATGACATCTAAATGATGGATGCCAATAACATGAATAAGAATGAACATCATGGGCGGAAGGGAACGAAAACTCACCATAAACGGAGGTGTCTCGCCCTTTGGTCGCAACCGCGGCGCCATGATTCAACTCGACAGCGAAATCTCCGTCATAGGCGCCGCCACCGAGGCCTCCTTCTGTCGAAGCGAAAACCCTAGGTGATCGCCATCGCAATCGCCTCCTCCTCTTTACTTTTGTAAGTGCATCTAGTGCCACCCCTAGTTGGTTTTGGAGTATTGGCGACAAACCTGGTTGAGGGACTAATGTGTTTGTGAGAATTGCAAGATAACACACGTAGTAGTCCCTCATTGATTCGGTTTACCTACCGGAGACGGCCACTAAAAATGTATGAAGACATTGACGACAATGGTGGTATATGAAGATATTCACATTGAAGACTATGACATGAGAAGACATTGAGTTAAGACTATGGAGTGCGAAGACTTAGTTGTTTCGTTGCTTCCTTTTCTTCTTTGTTGAGTCATAGGAACCACCGTACTGTTAAGTGGGGTCCCAGTGAACAAAGTCAGAGTGACTGAAGTGATGCTCAACCCAAATCCTATGTCTTCGAGCGAAGACAATGAGAGCAAATCTTATCCAGAGCTGGATGAGTCAGCTTTGCTTGTAGCCCAAGTAAAGTTGTCGTGTGTGTTTGAAATCTGACCGTTGGAACACGTGTCAGTTCCTTAGTGACCCAGGGTCATTTCGGACAAATCAGGTCGGGTTGCCTAGTGGCTATAAATAGCCCACCCCCCTACACCATAAATTGGTGGCTGCTCAGAGTTAGTACACGGCTTTTGTCGTTTGAGAGCAACCCACCTCCGAAGCTTTTGAGAGAGAGAAATCCTTGCGAGGACAAAGCCCAAACACCCAGAGCCAAAGAGTGTTAGGCATCACTGAAGTCTTTCTGTCTGCGTGACCTGAAGACTTGTTACACTTGAGGACTGTGAATCCTCCAGCCGGTTAGGCGTCGCGTTCTGAGCATCCAAGAGTCATTGTGGATCGCCGGTGAACGAAGTCTGTGAAGGTTTGGCAGTCTACCTTGAAGACTTACCAGAGTAATTGGGCGAGGACTGGGTGTCCTTAGCTCAAGGGGAATAAGGTGAAGACGCGGTCTTCTGAGTTGAATCTCAGCCTCCCCAACCAGACGTACAGTTGTCACAGCAACTGGAACTGGTCCAACAAATCATGTGTCCTCAACAAGTGACTGGTTCTATCCTCTCCCTCTCTTTACTTAGAGTTTGTCTTCGTGAAGTCATTGCCTGTTTGCTTTACCTATTTGTCTTCACTGTTTGACTACTATCGTTGTTTGGCTTCATACCTTCTTCTATCCTGATCCTTACTACCTAGCTGCTGTTAGTCTTCGTACTCTCACTTTATTGCATACTTGACTATGACTTGCTTAGTGTAGTTTATCTTCTGCTGCATATTAATAGGGTCATTTCTATTGTTTGTCTTCGAAACTTCCATGTTTTGAAGACTTCCATAAAAATCGCCTATTCACCCCCCCTCTAGTCGATTACTAGCACTTTCAATTGGTATCAGAGCAAGGTACTCCCTTGTTCTGTGTGATTCGGTTTAACCACCTGGAGTTTTAGCTATGTCGACTGCAGGAATAATCAAAGTCTCCCCGTCTTCGATGGAACTGAATATCCCTACTGGAAAAATAAGATGCGCATGCAATGTTGAAGCCATTGATGTCGACCTCTGGTATGTCGACAAGAATGGCGTTCCCAAGACTGGTGAAGGTGTCACCCCTGCTGATGTCAAGAAGTTCGTTCAACTAGATTCTACTGCCAAGAACATCATCTGTGGTCATCTGACCAAAGGACGGTATGGCCTGTTGGAAATATGCCCTAGAGGCAATAATAAAAGCATTATTATTATATTTCCTTGTTCATGATAATTGTCTTTATTCGTGCTATAATTTTGTTATCCGGAAATCGTAATACATGTGTGAATAACAGACAACAACATGTCCCTAGTAAGCCTCTAGTTGACTAGCTCGTTGATCAATAGATAGTCATGGTTTCCTGACTATGGGCATTGGATGTCAATGATAACGAGATCACATCATTAGGAGAATGATGTGATGGACGAGACCCAATCCTAAACATAGCATAAGATCGCATAGTTCGTTTGCTAGAGTTTTCCAATGTCAAGTATCCTTTCCTTAGACCATGAGATCGTGTAACTCCCGGACACCGTAGGAGTGCTTTAGGTGTGCCAAACGTCACAACGTAACTGGGTGACTATAAAGGTATACTACGGGTATCTCTGAAAGTGTCTGTTGGGTTGACACGGATCGAGACTGGGATTTGTCACTCCGCTTGACGGAGAGGTATCACCGGGCCCTCTCGGTAATGCATCATCATAATGAGCTCAATGTGATCAAAGTGTTTGATCACGGGATCATGCATTACGGTACGAGTAAAGTGACTTGCCGATAACGAGATTGAACGAGGTATAGGGATACCGACGATCGAATCTCGGGTAAGTAAAATACCGATTGACAAAGGGAATCGTATACGGGATTAATTGAATCCTCGACATCGTGGTTCATCCGAAGAGATCATCATGGAGCATGTGGGAGTTAACATGGGTATCCAGATCCCGCTGTTGGTTATTGCCCGAGAGCCGTCTCGGTCATGTCTGCATGTCTCCCGAACCCGTAGGGTCTACACACTTAAGGTTCGGTGACGCTAGGGTTGTAGGGATATGTATATGCAGTAAACCGAATGTTGTTCGGAGTCCCGGATGAGATCCCGGATGTCACGAGGAGTTCCGGATTGGTCCGGAGGTGAAGAATTATATATAGGAAGTGCAGTTTCGGCCATCGGGAATGATCTGGGGGTCACCGGTATTGTACCGGGACCACCAGATGGGTCCCGGGGGTCCACCGGGTGGGGCCACCCATCCCGGAGGGCCCCATGGGCTAAAGTGGGAGGGGGACCAGCCCTTAGTGGGCTGGTGCGCCCCCAAGGCCCACCCCCTGCGCCTAGGGTTGGAACCCTAGGGTGGGGGGCGCCCACTTGCCTTGGGGGGCACTCCACCCCCCTTGGCCGCCGCCCCCTTGGGAGATTCAATCTCCCAGGGCCAGCGCCCCCCCAGGGGGCCTATATAAAGGGGGGAGGGGAGGGGGGCAGCAGCACCCCTTACCCTGGCGCCTCCCTCTCCCTCTCCAACACCTCCTCCTCCTCCATAGAGCTCGGCGAAGCCCTGCCGGAGTACTGCAGCTCCACTATCACCACGTCGTCGTGCTGCTGCTGGAGCCATCTTCCTCAACCTCTCCTTTGCCTTGCTGGATCAAGAAGAAGGAGACGTTACGCTGACCGTACGTGTGTTGAACGCGGAGGTGCCGTCCGTTCGGTGCTAGGATCTCCGGTGATTTGGATCACGTCGTGTACGACTACCTCATCCCCGTTCGTTGAACGCTTCTGCTTGCGATCTACAAAGTGGTATGTAGATGCAATGTCTCTCCCATGACTCGTTGCTTAGATGAACTCATAGATGGATCTTGGTGAAACCGTAGGAAAAATTTTAATTTTCTGCAACGTTCCCCAACAGTGGCATCATGAGCCAGGTTTATGCATAGTTCTCTATTGCACGAGTAGAACACAATTTGTTGTGGGCGTAGATGTTGTCAACTTTCTTGCCGCTACTAGTCTTATCTTGCTTCAGCGGTATTGTGGGATGAAGCGGCCCGGACCAACCTTACACGTACGCTTACGTGAGACCGGTTCCACCGACTAACATGCACTAGTTGCATAAGGTGGCTGGCGGGTGTCTGTCTCTCCCACTTTAGTTGGAGAGGATTCGATGAAAAGGGTCCTTATGAAGGGTAAATAGAAGTTGACAAATCACGTTGTGGCTTTCACGTAGGTAAGAAAACGTTCTTGCTAGAACCCTAATTCAGCCACGTAAAACTTGCAACAACAATTAGAGGACGTCTAACTTGTTTTTGCAGCAAGTGCTTTGTGATATGATATGGCCAAAGTTGTGATGAATGATGAATGATCTATATGTGATGTATGAGATGTTCATGCTATTGTAATAGGAATCACGACTTGCATGTCGATGAGTATGACAACCGGCAAGAGCCATAGGAGTTGTCTTTATTTTTTGTATGACCTGCGTGTCATTGAGAAACGCCATGTAATTACTTTACTTTATTGCTAAACACGTTAGCCATAGTAGTAGAAGTAATAGTTGGCGAGCAACTTCATGGAGACATGATGATGGAGATCATGATGATGGAGATCATGGTGTCAAGCCGGTGACAAAGATGATCATGGAGCCCCAAGATGGAGATCAAAGGAGCTATGTGATACTGGCCATATCATGTCACGTTTATTATTTGATTGCATGTGATGTTTATCATGTTTTGCATCTTGTTTACTTAGAACGACGGTAGTAAATAAGATGATCCCTCATAATAATTTCAAGAAGTGTTCCCCCTAACTGTGCACCATTGCGACAGTTTGTTGTTTCGAAGCACCACGTGATGATCGGGTGTGACAGATTCTAACGTTCACATACAACGGGTGTAAGACAGATTTACACATGCAAACACTTAGGTTGACTTGACGAGCCTAGCATGTACAGACATGGCCTCGGAACACAGAAGAACGAAAGGTCGAGCATGAGTCGTATAGAAGATACGATCAACATGAAGATGTTCACCAATGTTGACTAGTCCGTCTCACGTGATGATCGGACACGGCCTAGTTGACTTGGATCATGTAATACTTAGATGACTAGAAGAGGGATGTCTATCTAAGTGGGAGTTCATTAAATAATTTGATTAAATGAACTTTATTATCATGAACTTAGTCTAAAATATTTACAATATGTCTTGTAGATCAAATGGCCAACGTAGTCCTCAACTTCAACGCGTTCCTAGAGAAAACCAAGCTGAAAGACGATGGCAGCAACTATACGGACTGGGTCCGGAACCTGAGGATCATCCTCATAGCTGCCAAGAAAGATTATGTCCTACGAGCACCGCTGGGTGACGCACCTGTTCTCCCTGCAGAACAAGACGTTATGAACGCTTGGCAGTCACGTTCTGATGATTACTCCCTCATTCAGTGCGGCATGCTTTACAGCTTAGAGCCGGGGCTCCAAAAGCGTTTTGAGAGACATGGAGCATATGAGATGTTCGAAGAGCTGAAAATGGTTTTCCAAGCTCATGCCCGGGTCGAGAGATATGAAGTCTCCGACAAATTCTTTAGCTGTAAAATGGAGGAAAGTAGCTCTGTCAGTGAACACATACTCAAGATGTCTGGGTTGCACAACCGCTTGACTCAACTGGAAGTTAATCTCCCGGATGAAGCGGTCATTGACAGAATCCTCCAGTCGCTTCCACCTAGCTACAAGAGCTTTGTGATGAACTACAACATGCAGGGGATGGTAAAGACCATTCCTGAGGTATATGCTATGCTGAAATCAGCAGAGGTAGAAATCAAGAAGGAACATCAAGTGTTGATGGTGAATAAAACCACTAAGTTCAAGAAGGGAAAGGGTAAAAAGAACTTCAAGAAGGACGGCAAGGAAGTTGCCGCGCCCGGTAAGCAAGTTGCCGGGAAGAAGCCAAACAATGGACCCAAGCCCGAGACTGAGTGTTTTTATTGCAAGGGAAGTGGTCACTGGAAGCGGAACTGCCCCAAATACTTAGCAGACAAGAAGGCCGGCAAAACAAAAGGTATATGTGATATACATGTAATTGATGTGTACCTTACCAGTACTCGTAGTAGCTCTTGGGTATTTGATACCGGTGCAGTTGCTCACATTTGTAACTCAAAGCAGGAGCTGCGGAATAAGCGAAGACTGGCGAAGGATGAGGTGACGATGCGCGTCGGGAATGGTTCCAAGGTCGATGTGATCGCCGTCGGCACGCTGCCTCTACATTTACCTACGGGATTAGTTTTAAACCTCAATAATTGTTATTTAGTGCCAAGTTTGAGCATGAACATTGTGTCTGGATCTCATTTAATTTGAGATGGCTACTCATTTAAATCCGAGAATAATGGTTGTTCTATTTATATGAGAGATATGTTTTATGGTCATGCTCCGATGGTTAATGGTTTATTCTTAATGAATCTCATACGTGATGATACACATATTCATAGTGTGAATACCAAAAGAGTTAAAGTTGATAACAATAGTCCCACATATTTGTGGCACTGCCGCATTGGTCACATAGGTGTCAAACGCATGAAGAAGCTCCATGCAGATGGACTTTTAGAGTCTCTTGATTATGAATCATTTGACACGTGCGAACCATGCCTCATGGGTAAAATGACCAAGACTCCGTTCTCAGGAACAATGGAGCGAGCAACCAACTTATTGGAAATCATACATACCGATGTGTGCGGCCCAATGAGTGTTGAGGCTCGCGGTGGCTATCGTTATGTTCTCACCCTCACTGATGACTTGAGTAGATATGGGTATATCTACTTAATGAAACACAAGTCTGAGACCTTTGAAAAGTTCAAGGAATTTCAGAGTGAGGTTGAGAATCAATGTGATAGAAAGATCAAGTTTCTACGATCAGATCGTGGAGGAGAATACTTGAGTCACGAATTTGGCACACACTTAAGAAAATGTGGAATAGTTTCACAACTCACGCCGCCTGGAACACCTCAGCGTAATGGTGTGTCCGAACGTCGTAATCGCACTCTGTTAGATATGGTGCGATCTATGATGTCTCTTACCGATTTACCGCTATCTTTTTGGGGATATGCTTTAGAGACTGCCGCATTCACTTTAAATAGGGCTCCGTCGAAATCCGTTGAGACGACACCGTATGAATTATGGTTTGGGAAGAAACCTAAGCTGTCGTTTCTAAAAGTTTGGGGATGCGATGCTTATGTCAAGAAATTTCAACCTGAAAAGCTCGAACCCAAGTCGGAAAAATGCGTCTTCATAGGATACCCTAAAGAAACTATTGGGTATACCTTCTACCTCAGATCCGAAGGCAAGATCTTTGTCGCCAAGAATGGATCCTTTCTAGAGAAAGAGTTTCTCTCGAAAGAAGTGAGTGGGAGGAAAGTAGAACTTGATGAAGTGTTACCTCTTGAACCGGAAAATGGCGAAACTCAAGAAAACGTTCCTGAGGTGCCTGCATCGACTAGAGAGGAAATTAATGATGATCAAGACACTTCTAATCAGGCTCCTACTGAAATTCGTAGGTCCACAAGGACACGTTCCGCACCAGAGTGGTACGGCAACCCTGTCTTGGAAATCATGTTGTTAGACAACGGTGAACCTTCGAACTATGAAGAAGCGATGGCGGGCCCGGATTCCGACAAATGGCTAGAAGCCATGAAATCCGAGATAGGATCCATGTATGAAAACGAAGTATGGACTTTGACTGACTTGCCCGTTGAGCGGCGAGCCATAGAAAATAAATGGATCTTTAAGAAGAAGACAGACGCGGATGGTAATGTGACCATCTATAAAGCTCGGCTTGTCGCTAAGGGTTATCGACAAGTTCAAGGGGTTGACTACGATGAGACTTTCTCACCGGTAGAGAAGCTGAAGTCCGTCCGAATCATGTTAGCAATTTCCGCATTCTACGATTATGAAATATGGCAAATGGACGTCAAAACGGCATTCCTTAATGGTTTCCTTAAGGAAGAATTGTATATGATGCAGCCGGAAGGTTTTGTCGATCCTAAGAATGCTGACAAGGTGTGCAAGCTCCAACGCTCGATTTATGGGCTGGTGCAAGCATCTCGGAGTTGGAACATTCGCTTTGATGAGATGATCAAAGCGTTTGGGTTTACGCAGACTTATGGAGAAGCCTGCGTTTACAAGAAAGTGAGTGGGAGCTCTGTAGCATTTCTCATACTATATGTAGATGACATACTTTTGATGGGAAATGATATAGAACTCTTGGACAGCATTAAGGCCTACTTGAATAAAAGTTTTTCAATGAAGGACCTTGGAGAAGCTGCTTATATATTAGGCATCAAGATCTATAGAGATAGATCGAGACGCCTCATAGGTCTTTCACAGAGCACATACCTTGATAAGATATTGAAGAAGTTCAATATGGATCAATCTAAGAAGGGGTTCTTACCAGTATTACAAGGTGTGAAATTGAGCTCAGCTCAATGTCCGACCATGGCGGAAGATATAGAAGAGATGAGTGTCATCCCCTATGCCTCAGCCATAGGTTCTATTATGTATGCCATGATGTGTACCAGACCTGATATAAACCTTGCCGTAAGTTTGGTAGGAAGGTACCAAAGTAATCCCGGCAAGGAACACTGGACAGCGGTCAAGAATATCCTGAAGTACCTGAAAAGGACTAAGGAAATGTTTCTCGTTTATGGAGGTGACGAAGAGCTTGTCGTAAAGGGTTACGTCGACGCTAGCTTCGACACAGATCTGGATGACTCTAAGTCACAAACCGGATACGTGTATATTTTGAATGGTGGGGCAGTAAGCTGGTGCAGTTGCAAGCAGAGCGTCGTGGCGGGATCTACATGTGAAGCGGAGTACATGGCAGCCTCGAAGGCAGCACATGAAGCAATTTGGGTGAAGGAGTTCATCACCGACCTCGAAGTCATACCCAATGCGTCGGGGCCAATCAAACTCTTCTGTGACAACACTGGAGCTATTGCACTTGCCAAGGAGCCCAGGTTTCACAAGAAGACCAGGCACATCAAGCGTCGCTTCAACTCCATTCGTGAAAATGTTCAAGATGGAGACATAGAAATTTGTAAAGTGCACACGGATCTAAATGTCGCAGATCCGTTGACTAAACCTCTCCCTAAGGCAAAACATGATCAGCACCAGAACTCTATGGGTGTTCGATTCATCACAATGTAACTAGATTATTGACTCTAGTGCAAGTGGGAGACTGTTGGAAATATGCCCTAGAGGCAATAATAAAAGCATTATTATTATATTTCCTTGTTCATGATAATTGTGTTTATTCGTGCTATAATTGTGTTATCCAGAAATCGTAATACATGTGTGAATAACAGACAACAACATGTACCTAGTAAGCCTCTAGTTGACTAGCTCGTTGATCAATAGATAGTCATGGTTTCCTGACTATAGGCATTGGATGTCAATGATAACGAGATCACATCATTAGGAGAATGATGTGATGGACGAGACCCAATCCTAAACATAGCATAAGATCGCATCTCTGAAAGTGTCTGTTGGGTTGACACGGATCGAGACTGGGATTTGTCACTCCGCTTGACGGAGAGGTATCACCGGGCCCTCTCGGTAATGCATCATCATAATGAGCTCAATGTGATCAAAGTGTTTGATCACGGGATCATGCATTATGGTACGAGTAAAGTGACTTGCCGATAACGAGATTGAACGAGGTATAGGGATACCGACGATCGAATCTTGGGCAAGTAAAATACCGATTGACAAAGGGAATCATATACGGGATTAATTGAATCCTTGACATCGTGGTTCATCCGATGAGATCATCGTGGAGCATGTGGGAGTCAACATGGGTATCCAGATCCCGCTGTTGGTTATTGCCCGAGAGCCGTCTCGGTCATGTCTGCATGTCTCCCGAACCCGTAGGGTCTACACACTTAAGGTTCGGTGACGCTAGGGTTGTAGGGATATGTATATGCAGTAAGCCAAATGTTGTTCGGAGTCCCGGATGAGATCCCGGACATCACGAGGAGCTCCGGATTGGTCCGGAGGTGAAGAATTATATATAGGAAGTGCAGTTTCGGCCATCGGGAATGATCTGGGGGTCACCGGTATTGTACCGGGACCACCAGATGGGTCCCGGGGTCCACCGGGTGGGGCCACCCATCCCGGAGGGCCCCATGGGCTGAAGTGGGAGGGGGACCAGCCCTTAGTGGGCTGGTGCGCCCCCCAAGGCCCACCTCCTGCGCCTAGGGTTGGAACCCTAGGGTGGGGGGGCGCCCACTTGCCTTGGGGGGCACTCCACCCCCCTTGGCCGCCGCCCCCTTGGGAGATTCAATCTCCCAGGGCCGGCGCCCCCCAGGGGGCCTATATAAAGGGGGAGGGGAGGGGGGCAGCAGCACCCTTACCCTGGCGCCTCCCTCTCCCTCTCCAACACCTCCTCCTCCTCCATAGAGCTCGGCGAAGCCCTGCCGGAGTACTGCAGCTCCACTATCACCACGCCGTCGTGCTGCTGCTGGAGCCATCTTCCTCAACCTCTCCTTTGCCTTGCTGGATCAAGAAGAAGAGACGTTACGCTGACCGTACGTGTGTGAACGCGGAGGTGCCGTCCGTTCGGTGCTAGGATCTCCGGTGATTTGGATCACGTCGTGTACGACTACCTCATCCCGTTCGTTGAACGCTTCCGCTCGCGATCTACAAAGTGGTATGTAGATGAAATCTCTCTCCATGACTCGTTGCTTAGATGAACTCATAGATGGATCTTGGTGAAACCGTAGGAAAATTTTAATTTTCTGCAACGTTCCCCAACATGGTCGTGTGAGTGCTCTGGAAACGTCGAAGCTAGTCTGGGACTGGTTGTCCAAGGTCAACGAAGGCGTCTCAACCCAGAGAGATCAAAGGATCAGTGTTCTTTGCAACCTCTTTAACCGCTTCAAGAGAAATGACAATGAAAATGTCCAGCTCATGTTTGATCACCTCACCGACATCACAAATGAGCTTCGTGCTCTCGGCGCCACTGAGATTACCAAGCATGAAATCGTCAAGACACTGCTGAGATCACTTGACAGCTCCTTTGACACCTGCCCTCATGATACAAGAACGCCCTGACTTCAAGACACTCGATCCGTCTGATATACTTGAGAGGCTCAACACACATGAGTTCCAGCTATCTGAGAAAAGAGATATCTATGGTCCCAACTATGGCCGAACTCGCGCTTTGAAGGCAAAAGCTGTTTCTTCATCTAAAGAAGAATCTGACTGCAGTTCTGATGATCCTAAAGACATTGGAAAGGAACTTGCTATGCTTGTGAAGAAGTTCCAGAAGTTCACTAAGAAGAAGGGCTTCAGAAAGTCTTCACGATCCAGCTCAAGAAATGATGGAGCTTCCACTCATGACTACAAGAAGAGAACATGTCACAAGTGCAAGAAACCTGGACACTATATCTCTGAGTGTCCATAGTGGGACAATGAGAAGAAGAAGAAGAAGAAGAAGAAGAAGAAGAAGAAGAAGAAGAAGAAGAGAAGAAGAAGAGAGAAGAAGAAGAAGAAGAAGAAGAAGAAGAAGAAGAAGAAGAAGAAGAAGAAGAAGAAGAAGAAGAAAGAAGAAGAAGAAGAAGAAGAAGAAGAAGAAGAAGAAGAAGAAGAAGAAGAAGAAGAAGAAGAAGAAGAAGAAGAAGAAGAAGAAGAAGAAGAAGAAGAAGGAAGAAGAAGAAGAAGAAGAAGAAGAAGGAAGAAGAAGAAGAAGAAGAAAAGAAGAAGAAGAAGAAGAAGAAGAAGAAGAAGAAGAGAAGAAGAAGAAGAAGAAGAAGAAGAAGAAGAAGAAGAAGAAGAGAAGAAGAAGAAGAAGAAGATGAAGAAGAAGAAGAAGAAGAAGAAGAAGAAAGAAGAAGAAGAAGAAGAAGAAGAAGAAGAAGAAGAAGAAGAAGAAGAAGAAGAAAGAAGAAGAAGAAGAAGAAGAAGAAGAAGAAGAAGAAGAGAAGAAGAAGAAGAAGAAGAAGAAGAGAAGAAGAAGAAGAAGAAGAAGAAGAAGAAGAAGAAGAAGAAGAAGAAGAAGAAGAAGAAGAAGAAGAAGAAGAAGAAGAAGAAGAAGAAGAAGAAGAAGAAGAAGAAGAAGAAGAAGAAGAAGAAGAAGAAGAAGAAGAAGAAGAAGAAGAAGAAGAAGAAGAAGAAGAAGAAGAAGAAGAAGAAGAAGAAGAGGAAGAAGAAGAAGAAGAAGAAGAAGAAGAAGAAGAAGAAGAAGAAGAGCAAGGAATATGATTCTGATGACAAGAAGAAGAAGAAATCTTCAAAGTCTTCTTCCAAGTCCTCATCCAAGTCTTCATCCCATAAGAAGAGCTCATCTGGCAAGGCTCGTGCTTTTGTTGGCAAGAAAATGGATTCAGAAGAGGAGTCTGCTTCAGAGGAGGTAGAAGTGGAGTCTAGGAGTCCGACCCTGGTGTTGCAAGTCTGGCTCTAGCCACAGCCTACGTTGTCAAGTCAATCTTCAACACTGAAGACAATGGCTCCGTCACCAACGCTGAAGCTAATGACCAGGACGACTCTGCTCCCACCTACTGCTTCATGGCACGCGGTGCCAAGGTAAAATCACGCGATGCTTACTTTCAAACATCTAGTGAAGATGACTCTGATTGTGAATCCAAACCCAGCTACAAAACACTTGCTAAAATTGCATCTGAACAACAAAAGGCTATGGAACATACTCAAAAACGGTTAGACAAAAGCGATGACCTGTTGGACGCGAAAATGACTCGTTCACAGTCTTTAGTTGAAGACATAAAAAATCTTCATGCTAAGTACCAAGAACTTGAAAGTCATCATGAAACACTCTCAACCACTCATGAAAAGCTCTCCTATGATTATCTTCAAAGGAAGCAAGAGCTTGAGAAATTGAGAGCGTCTCATGAAGATCTTCAAAAAGAGAATGAGTCACTTCGCGCTCAACAGATCTGTCCCGCTCAGGATGGATTTGAACCACCATGTTTAAAATGCATCGAGCGTGATAACGCTACCTCTGTTGCTGGATGTTCCACTGTTGCATTATCTTCAACTACTGATGTGGTAACTAACCCCTCTGCCGAGGATACCACTACTATTGCTGATGAAAATGCTAGGTTGAAGACATTGCTTGAAACCGAGATGTTCAAAAGTCTGAAAGGGCATCAGACACTGTGCGATGTCCTCAAAAAGCATATTCTGAACCGAAACCCTAGGAAAGAGGGTGTTGGGTTCGAGAGGAAAATGAATGTTGATGGTTCCTACTGGAAGCCTGAGCAGTACCCCGAAACCACTTGGGTTGCTGCAAAGCGACCTTCAGTGGACCCATCCACCTTATCTGGTTTTACTTGTGCTAACCCTGTTATCCTTGATGAATCCTTTGATGCAAACTATAAACTATTTAAGAATCAGAATGGTGAAGTATTTGCTAGGTATATTGGTACTAACTGCAGGAATGGGCCACCTATGAAGAAGATATGGGTTCCCAAAAGCTGTCTTGAGAATCTTCCAGTGAATGTCATCATGACACCACCTGGGAAGAAGACAAACCTCAGGCCTAAGGCTTCATATGGTCCAAAGACTTCATACAGACAGTGGACTCACCTGAGTCACCCTAATGCCAATGTTTTGCAGGGAAATCATACTCAGACTTATGAATATGAGCGTGTGTCTTCAAACCGCTATGTTCATAGAACTAAGAACTTTTCTGCTTATTCATATGAGTATCATTCATCTCCTGCAAGGCTATTTGCTAGGGCTCCAAAGCCGAAGTTCTCAGATGCTGCACTTAGACTCATTGCTTCTAAGCCACCCCTTAAGATGTGGGTGGTTAAGAAGAATTAACTTTCTTTTGCAGGGAAAGGTCTCCAGCCGGAAATCAAAGACTTCTGATGCTATTGCTAGGGACCTAAAACATCTTGTAGGGCGCAAGATCAAATGCCCAAATGGTCTTACTATGTATTTTGTTCCTGAATTGTTTGCCATACATCTTATCAGTCCTAATCTTGATCTAAGCTTCAATAATCCTCTTGCCCGTCAAATGTTTATGCTTCACAATACTCTTGGTGAAGCCTATCCCCCTAACTGTACTGTAGGGTATGACACCTCATGCTTCAGAATGGATTATGGACAGTGGATGCACTAATCATATGACTGGTGATCGAAGTCTTCTCATGGACTCAACTTTACGCCCATCTGACAAGAGTCACATCACATTTGCTGACACTGGTAAAAGCAAGGTATTGGGTCTAGGTAGAGTTGCAATCTCAAAGGATCAACACATGGATAAAGTGATGCTTGTTGAATCCCTTGGTTTCAACTTAATGTCTGTATCAATGCTTTGTGACTTGAACATGATTGTGATATTCGGAAAATATCGTTGCCTTGTACTAATGGAATCTGACAAGTCTCTAGTCTTTGAAGGGTACCGGAAAGATGATCTATACATGGTAGATTTCTCAGCAGGTCCACAGCTTGCCGTATGTCTTCTTGCAAAAGCTTCAGAGTGCTGGCTCTGGCATCGGAGGCTGGGGCATGCTGGCATGAGGAACTTACACACTCTCACCAAGAACAAGCATGTCATAGGCATCGAGGGCGTCAAGTTCAAGAAGGATCATTTGTGCGGTGCCTGCGAAGCTGGAAAGATGACTAGGGCAAAGCATCCCTCGAAGACAATCATGACGACATCTCAACCCTTCGAGCTGCTACACATGGACTTATTTGGCCCTACTCACTACTCTACACTCACAACAATAGCTTGTCTCTACGGCTTCGTCATTGTTGATGATTATTCAAGATATATGTGGGTGCACATTGTTCTCTACAAGACTGAAGTGCAAGATGTCTTCAGGCTCTTCGCCAACCGTGCCATGAACAATTATGGCGTCAAGATCAAGCATATTAGAAGTGATAACGGCACTGAGTTCAAGAACACCGGCCTTGATCTTTATCTGGATACAATGGGAATCACTCATGAGTTCTCAGCTCCGTACACACCCGAGCAGAATGGCATCATGGAGCGCAAGAACAGAACCCTCATTGAGATGGCTCGAACGATGCTCGATGAGTACAAGACACCAAGAAAGTTCTGGCCTGAAGCTATTGACACTGCATGCCACGTCATCAACCGTGTCTATATTCACAAGCTTCTGAAGAAAACATCCTATGAACTCCTCACTGGCAAGAAGCCAAATGTTAGTTACTTCAGAGTATTTGGTGCTAGGTGTTGGATCAAGGATCCACATCACAAATCAAAATTTGCTCCGAAAGCACATGAAGGTTTTATGCTCGGTTACGGAAAAGACTCGCACTCTTACAGAGTCTTCAACCTCTTTCTCTATAAAATTGTTGAAACTGTGGATGTGAGATTCGATGAAACCAATGGCTCGCAAAGAGAGCACTTGACAAATGTGCTAGATGAAGTTCCACCCAGTGAATCAGTCAAGCTAATGGGAACTGGTGAAATCATGCCATCTGAAGCACAGCCTGAAGAGGAACTTATCAGTTCTGCACCTAATCGACCTGAAGACAATGCTCAGCCTGAAGACAATCCTTCCAATGTTGACAATGATCAGCAAGAGCAAAATCTTCGTCCAGTTCATCCTCGTGTTGCAAACGAAGTATAGATCGAGAAGATAATTGATAGCATAAATGCACCTGGTCCACTCACTTGTTCAAGAGCAACACAGCTAGCAAATTTCTGTGGGCACTTTGCTTTTGTCTCAATATCTGAACGCAAGAAAGTTGCTGAAGCCTTTATGGAACCTGAATGGATTCAAGCTATGCAAGAAGAGCTTCAACAGTTCAAACTGAACAATGTCTGGGAACTGGTCAAGCGACCTGACCCTCGCAAACACAACATAATAGGCACAAAATGGATATATAGAAACAAGCAAGATGAGCATGGTCAAGTCGTCAGAAACAAAGCACATCTCGTCGCTCAAGGATATACTCAAGTTGAAGGGATTGACTTCGATGAAACATTTGCTCCTGTGGCTAGGCTTGAAGCTATTCGCATACTGCTAGCCTATGCTAACCATCACAATATCTTGATATATCAAATGGATGTGAAGAGTGCATTTCTCAATGGCAAGATTGAAGAAGAAGTATACGTTGCACAACCTCCTGGCTTTGAAGATCCAAAACATCCTGATATGGTGTACAAGCTAAACAAAGCACTGTATGGCCTCAAACAAGCTCCTCGCGCTTGGTATGATACGCTCAAAGACTTCCTGAAGAGCAAAGGCTTCAAACCTGGTTCCCTGGATCCCACTCTCTTCACGAAGACATATGATGGTGAACTGTTTGTCTGCCAAACATATGTGGATGACATTATCTTCGGCTGCACCAACCAGAAATACAGTGATGAGTTTAGACACATGATGCAAGAGCAATATCAGATGTCCATGATGGGTGAGCTGAAGTTCTTCCTTGGTCTTCAAATTCGTCAGCAAAGAAATGGCATTTTCATATCTCAAGAAAAATACCTCAAAGATTGCCTGAAGAAGTTTGGAATGCAAGATTGCAAAGGTTACACGACGCCAATGTCAGCCAAACACCATCTGGGTCCCGACGACAATGGTAAAGAATTTGATCAAAAGGTATACCGCTCCATGATTGGTTCTTTACTTTATCTATGTGCATCTAGGCCAGATATTATGCTTAGTGTTTGCATGTGTGCTCGATTCCAAGCGGCACCAAAGGAATCGCATCACTTAGCTGTGAAGCGAATTCTTCGATATTTGGCTTACACCCCAACATTAGGACTATGGTATCCAAAGGGCTCAGAATTTGATATGGTTGGATTCTCGGATGCTGATTATGCTGGTGACAAGGTGGATCACAAGTCTACATTAGGCACATGTCATTTTCTGGGACGATCACTTGTCTGTTGGTCTTCAAAGAAGCAGAACTGTGTATCACTCTCCACTTCTGAATCTGAATACATTGCTGCTGGATCTTGCTGCGCTCAGCTTCTATGGATGAAGCAAACTCTCAAGGACTATGGCATCCATCTGAAACAAGTACCACTCTACTGTGACAACGAAAGCGCCATCAAGATTGCCAACAACCCAGTTCAACACTCGAAGACAAAGCACATTGAAATTCGTCATCACTTTCTCAGAGATCATGTCATGAAGGAAGATATTGATATCATTCACGTCAACACTGAAGAGCAACTGGCAGATATCTTCACAAAGCCCTTGGATGAGAAAAGGTTTTGCAAGTTACGGTGTGAGCTAAATATCTTGGAATCCTCAAATGTCCTGTGATCAGGCACACATCCTAACACTTATGCATGATGATGACTTAGATGTGCAACACACGAAGTAAAGTATATCTTCAATCAATGAAGACTTACATTCTGAGTGTGAATACATTACGTGGAATTTGACTTCGGAGCGCCACGGTAATTGTGCACCGTGTCTGGGTCTAATACTTCCTATACGGTGGGTAACGCCACCACCAAATTCTTCTATTTGAAGTGTTTTTATCAAGGCGTTACATTTGCTATGTCTTCGCATTTGGTTTGTCTTCAATTTCAACTTGTCTTCATGATTATCCTCACTGTGTTGTTTTCTGATATATACATATTAGTGTTATGTCCTCTACAGCATTCACTTATAGCTATGTCTTCCCTGTTGAATCTCTTGAACTAAGTGAATGTGATCGGACCCTAATCTATCTATGCTTTCTATCTCAAACTCTATCTGTCCAAATCATATGCATTCTATTGAAACTGTCGAATGTCTTCTCTGCGTCCTTGTCAGCTGAAGATACAGAGACAAACATTAAATCTGGTTTAAATGCTCTATTCTTATTGCCTGAAATCCGGAGAAGCCAGAACGACCATCCGACAATCCTGGCGGGCGTGGGAACGTGGGACAACCCCAAATGTGTTGCATGTACGCCACGTGTCCCTCAAATGTGAACCGCCAGGGGCACCTGCGTAATTGCGTTGTGTCGTCCCTTTCCTTATAAATACTTGTCCCCTCACGGTCAAAAATCCTTCTTTCACCTCTCCACCTCGTCAAACCCTAGCGCCACTGCTAGCCCTCGACGACGCCGGCGACGAAGCGCTTAGCTGCTGCAACTTCTCCAACGCCGTCTTCACGCCGGCCGCGGACATCGTCTTCTCCGCCGCCGCCGTAGGTGTCTTCCGTCGCCAAGTTAGGGCACGGAAGATCGAGCTGCTCGGCCTCCACTTCTTCTCCGTCTAGCAGTTCTTCGTGTGGTAAATAAAACCCTCTTTTTACCATCTTTTTGATCCTAAAGATTCATCCTTTTTACCAAAAGTGGTTTCTGCCTACACAATGTTAGATCTATCCTGTCTGCATCTCATATAATGCCTAGTATATTCACTTAAGCTTCACATCTAGTTAGATTCCTCACTTGTACTTATTCCTGGATTCGTACAAATCTGGAACCAACTCTCAACATATAAGTGAATGTCTTCGCGCTATGAGGTCAATGTCTTCTAAACCGATTTATCTTCAAAATCTTCTCAGAATGCATATGACCTCTTTCCCTTCCCTCGCATCTCTAATGCTGTCACAGGTACATGTCCATGGGAGAATCTCTTGGTTCTCATAGTCTGCATTCATTTGCAGAATTCTTACAGCATCACATCAATTCTCCCGAAGCTAGCTCTTGTCTGACCAGCAGACGGAAGCCTTTGACTGTGTTGAAGCCATTCAGTTTGAAGTTCATGGCTACAGAAAAATCAGCAAGGAAGGGTGGCAGACAGCACCGTGGAGGCACTTCAAAAGATTTGCCACCAGATCTGGCAGTCTAGTACAAAACTGATCAAGAGGAAACGTACAATGAAAGGAAAACCCGAATCCAATGGATTCGAAGATATTGGGCTGAAGAATGGTTCAAGTACCACTTCGTAACCAAGGAATAGGCTGAGAAGAATGCGATAAAGTGTCCTTGGGGAGATATAACTTACAGAGGTCTTCAACCCAAGAACAAAGCTGACGCTATTGCACAAGGGTTCTACCCATGCATGGTCAGAGGACCACAACCTGCCAACGCCGACCCCACTTCTCTCTTGTGGTGTCGTGATGACAACCTTTTCAAACACAACTATCAATTTGCTAAGGCTTCAGGAAAGGAGAACAAGAATTCACTGGGTCTGAAATTCAACCCCGACCCATATGCTCCAAGGGAGGATGGCACTCGTGAAGCTGATCAAAACGAGCTTGGCCTCTTCTATGATCTTCAAGGTCTTCTCACCTACATTGCTGTCCAAGGAGCTGCAGTTGGGGACGCTCCTGAAGATGTTGACACAGATGAAGCACCACCTGCTCCAAAGCCCCAGAAGCAGAAGAAGGCTAAGGCATCAAAGCCAACTGCGTCACCGAAAGCTTCGCACTTGAAGCCTCTGGCTACTGCACCTCCTGAAGATAGTGTGCAGTCTGAAGATATATCACGTATCTCCAAGAAGACGGAGATGAAGAAGAAAAACGTCAAGAGTTCTGGTCAGGCATTGACCCCTGTTGCCATTCTGCGAGACGAACCCATTGACCTGTCAAGTGATGAAGATCTTGCAGATGACGCTCTTGAGCAACTAATAAAGAGCAAGGATGAAGCAGAAATCTTCAATGATTTGCCTCTCTTTGACGTGGCAGTCATCAACGACTTCATTGATGAGTGGTTTGACACCCCCAATCTCAGCTTTGAAGATCTGCAACTTCCAATTGGCCTCAGTGTCTCTTTCAATGGCACCATTGCTTCTGAGCTAGCTCTAGCTCAGCGCATTGTTGAACTGAAGCACAAGATTGACTATGAGAAAGCTCAGTTCAAGAAGCACATGGCAAAGCTCAGTGTGCAAGATGTCAAAAACTTCAAAGTTATGATGCACGAACTCAAGGAAGCTTTTTTCAAGAAACGTGAAGAAGCTAAAGGTTCTTGTGAGCGCATGAAGAGTCTGGCTGCCAAGTGCGTGCAAGCTTACAATGAAGCTGAAAAGCGCAAGGCTCTTGGGCGTCCAGGCATCAACCCCGGGATGGCTGCCAAGAAAAAGAAGCCATCTGTTGACCAAACTGAACCATCTAGGCAGGAAGAGCCTTGCATTGTCTTCCCTGCCAGCATGACAGGCGTGAAGCCTAAGGTCCCCACAGTGGCTTCAGAACTTCAGAAGACAAGGGTAGCTGAAGCCAAGGCCAGGAAGCGCGAAACCAAGAACGTCTCAGATGAAGCTCCACCCACCAAGAAGCGCAAGTCCAAGAAGAACCGGGCTGCTCCCACAGAGCCCCTTGTTGTCGAGCCAATCTTGGTTGCTCGTCCAGAGTCTGCACATCAAGAATGACAGATGATAGTTCATGAGCCTGCTTCTACAGAGGCTCCTGAAGCTGAAGATATTTCAGCAGTTGACCCCACCGCTGCTGAAGACATTGGTCCCCACGACAATGTTGGAGATGATGAAGTCCTTCCTCAGATCGAGCACAACGTGGTATCATCGCCTGTTCTCACGAACAACGAACTTATCAGCATTGGTCGTCCTCTGACGCCAATTGCACAAGATGCATCGTGGGCTGATCACCCACAACAACAAGACACCCCAAGCCCTCCCCAACCACAAGTCACCTCACCACAAGATGACGATGACTTTGAGGACCAGCCAACTCCATCTCCACAGGCGTCGCCAGCGTTACGCAGGCTTCGCAAAGGACCAAGGCCACAAGTCTCTGAATCTGAAGCCAAAATGGCTGAAGATATTCCGGCTGCAACAGCCGATGAAACACAAGAACCAAGAGTGGATGAAGAACATGTTGCAACACCCCCTGTCCAACGAGAAGTTGTTCTCACGGAGAATGTGACCGACCCTCCAGTTATACAAATGGAGGTTACACAGACTGAGGCGACCACCAACTCCACCACTGAAGCCAATGACGTTGTCATGGCTGAGGCTAATGTGGCGCCTGAAGCTAATGAGGCGCCTGAAGTAAATGTGGCGCTAGAAGTCAATGCGCCTGAAGTCAATATGGTGCCTAAAGTGACTGCACCTGAAGCTGATGCTGCACCTACCACCAATCTGCAGCCTGAAGTCAATGCCACTGCTCCTGTTCCGCCTCCAAGGCCTCATACTATCGAGCAAGCATACAATTATGGGCAACTTATCACTGTCAAATGGCCTCTTCTGGTTTCTCCGCCTTTTGTTGGTCCTCAATTTGACTACCATGTCGAGCACGGGCCTCAGGTTCAGAAGCCAACGCCAAGACTGCCCAGATTTCCAGGGACAACCATTTCACCAGGGTCCTTCAATGTCAATGGCTTCAAAGCACACAACACCTTCTTTGATAGCGCCAAGAACCCCTACTCAAGGGCAAGGATCTCATCTGATCGGTTCTGGAGCTATCAGCAGTGCAGCTATTATTCATGTGTTCTTTATGATCAAGGGCGCATCTTCCCACATATCCGTCTTGATACTGAATCCATTGCTGGACTGCCATGCCTTGAAGAAGCCCTTGACTGTTTCCGTGATGCGGGCTTGCTCAACTTTGTAACTGACAAGGAGCATTGGAATGAAGAACTTCTGCTTCAATTTTATGCTACCCTCCACATTCGCGGATACAACAGGGATCCGAAGACTTGGGTCCTTGAGTGGATGACAGGCAATGTCCATCATGAAGCCAAAGCCTTTGACATCATTGATCTTACTGGCCTGCCCACTCCAGGAGAACTTTATGAACCTGGTTGTCAGCTTCACCGCAATGCATTGGAGAGTATCTTCCATAAGCTAGAGCCCAATATGAGCCAAATGTTGAGCATGATGAAGCCTCTACCACATGACACTGAATACCCAAAGGAATTCCTTGTCGAAGACCTATAGTATCTGCCCCGTACCATTTATCACATCATAAGGCAAACTCTATGTCCTGTCAAAGGACATTCTTCTACAACAAAACTTGAAGGAGCAATGAAGACTTTGGTCTTCTATATCTTTAATGGCATCAGCTTCAATACTCAAGACTTCTTCATCAGACAGTTGGCTGCATCTGGCTCTGATCTTTTTGGCCTGAAGTTCTATGCTCCATGGGTCATGCGCCTCATCAAGCTACACTCAGCTGTCAACTATCAGCCCTCTGCTCGCAACCATCTGATCTTTCTGCCACAGGTTGATATGTCAGTTGAAGCCATAGACCCAGAACCTGCCAAGGAGCCTATTTGCCTTCACAATGCTGAACATCAAAGCTTCTCGCAACCCATTGAAGGAGTCCAAGCAATGACTCGCATTTATCCATTGGCTGGAAATACTCGCTTACCTCACCGAGCTCATACTGAAGCCACTGAGAGTACAATCGCTCAAAGGCCTCGGAAGCGCTCTCGTGTTCTGAATGACCGAGAACTTCTTGTGGCACTGCATCAGAAACAAGATAAGCATCACTTCTGGCTGAAACGACAGATGAAAAGCCTCTTGGTGGATGTCAATCGCATTCGCAATCTTGCCACCAAGAATGCCTTTGTTACGCATGAAACCTGTCGGCGGTCCTGGAAGAGTTTGACACTGATGAGTGCCTGGTTCGGGGGCTACTGAGGGAGTCCTGGATTAGGGGGTGTTCGGATAGCCGGACTATACCTTCAGCCGGACTCCAGGACTATGAAGATACAAGATTGAAGACTTCGTCCCGTGTCCGGAAGGATCTTTTCTTGGCGTGGAAGGCAAGCTAGGCGTGCGGATATTCAAGATCTCCTACCATTGTAACCGACTCTGTGTAACCCTAACCCTATCCGGTGTCTATATAAACTGGAGGGTTGTAGTCCGTAGGAAAACCATCATCATACACAATCATACCATAGGCTAGCTTCTAGGGTTTAGCCTCCTTGATCTCGTGGTAGATCTACTCTTGTACTACCCATATCATCAATATTAATCTAGCAGGAGTAGGGTTTTACCTCCATCGAGAGGGCCCGAACCTGGGTAAAATAAAGTGTCCCTTGTCTCCTGTTACCATCCGACCTTGACGCACAGTTCGGGACCCCCTACCCGAGATCCGCCGGTTTTGACACCGACATTGGTGCTTTCATTGAGAGTTCCTCTGTGCCGTCGCGATCAGGAAGGATGCCTCCTCCCGTCTTTAAAGACGGCGCCATTACAAAAGGAGCCTTGGCTGTCGGCCAAACTCTCCGGCTAGGTGGTTTTCTCGCAACCACCTGTTCGGCTGTTGCACCGACGGTGACCTCCCGGGTCATCGAAAGCAACCTCCACGTCGGCTCAGAACTCGCCGAGCAATTGGATCCGATGGAGCTTTCTTCCGTAAACGAGCTCCTGGATCGCATCGCCGCACTGGGTGTCACTACAAATTACGACTAGGTTGGGCTTAAACCCGATCTAAGAGAAATTAACTCTCCCCAAGTCACCCACCACGTTGCTGTGGTGGAGACACAATGCGGCGACCCTTCATCTATCTTAAGGACTAGCTACGTCCGAATTCCTGAACCCTCCATGCCGGATATTCGCGGAGGGGAGGATACAATCCAAGACCTGAGCTTAAAATCAGGCAAATCGGATAACATCCAAGACTCCGGATCTCAGAATCCGGAAGTTCTTCGGCCTCCGAACAACAAACTGGGCGAAGTCTCAGATTCAACGACACCCGCCCGCCCGATCTTAAGCGATCTTTCCCAAATCAGGCAAATGCCCGAAGAAACAGTACATCATTACTGGGCCAGATTCCTCCTGGTTATGAACAGGATAAAGGACTGCCGCGAGGGAGACGCAATTTCAATCTTTTGCAGTAACTGCACGGACAAGAGAATACTCAACGCCGTAAGTCGTCGTAATATTACACGCTTTGCTGACTTGGCGTCCATAGTACAAAAATACAGTGCGATGGAAAGTTCTTGGAAAACCAAAATAAAATTTTGGGATAATCCGGCCTTGAATAGCAATCCCGTCCGAATTAAGAGGGCGCACCACAGTAAGGCGCCCGGACTAAATACCAAAAAATCAAAACCCTTTAGAGGGCATGGAACCGTACTGGAAAAGTGGCTAGATGGACCGTGCAAGATTCATAGTGCAGAGGACGCCACCCCAACTCACAGCCTCAGGGCATGTTGGATACTCCGGCAGGTGGCCAAAATTGGCGAGGACCTCCTAATTCCAGAGGTCGAAGGAAACCAGCCCGAGAATTTCAGTTCCGTTCTCACAGTCTTTGAGACTTTCGCATCAAATAACATGCGAAAAAGAACACTCCGCAGCCTCACTGAAGTCTATCAAGTAGCGACAATAAGCCCATGGAGTAATACTGCTACCACCTTCAATGCGAGTGACGAACCTAAATTTCGAACAGCCAGAGCACCAGCCGCATTGTTCCTCAGTCCCATAGTGGTCGGCTGTCGCCTCGCAAAGGTACTCATGGACGGAGGCAGCGGATTGAACCTCATTTACGAGGAAACCCTCCAAAAGATGGAAATAGACTGGAACCGCATTGAGCGAAGCAGCACAACCTTTAGAGGAATAATCCCCAGTCAGGAAGCGCGCTGCACCGGAAAGATCACACTAGATGTGGTATTCGGCACGCCGGATAATTACAGGTCCGAACAGATCATGTTCCAGGTGGCCCCATTCAAAAGCGGATATCATGCTATACTCGAACGGGAGGCTTTCACAGTTTTCCAAGCTATACCCCATTACGGGTACATGAAGCTTAAGATGCCTGGGCCAAACGAAATTATCACTCTCGCTAGTGATCCGGACATAGCACTCCGCGCCGAGAACAAGACAGCCGCATTGGCCCTCGAGGCACTATCCGAAACCTTAGCGGCCGAAGAACTGACTCCGCTGCGATCCACGGTCAATAGGGATGATGTGATACTCGATAAGAGATCCAAATCCACATCCTTCAAACGAGCGGACGAAATAGTCAAATTCCAGGTCAACCCAACGGACCCCAATAAAACAGCCTCCATCGGGGCAAGACTGAACCCTGATGTAGGCGCCGCACTGCGAGAGTTCCTACGAGAGAACTGGGACATTTTCGCTTGGCACCCTTCAGACATGCCAGGAATCCCACGCAGGTTGGCCGAACACAGCCTAAATATCCAGAAAGGATTCAAACCTGTCAAACAAGCCCTTCGGCATTTCTCCGAACCAAAGATACAGGCTATGGGAGAGGAGCTAGCCAAGTTATTGGAGGCCGGGTTCATTAGAGACATAAAACACCCGGACTGGCTAGCAAACCTGGTGATGGTACCAAAGAAGGACAAATCCTGGCGCCTGTGTGTCGAGTTCAAAGACCTTAATAAGGCTTGCCCAAAGGATCCTTCCCCCCTCCCTCGAATAGATCAAATCATCGATGCCACAGCAGGACACGATTCGCTGTGCTTCCTCGACGCATACTCCGGTTACCATCAAATCAAGATGGCAGAATCAAACCAAGCCGCAATAGCATTCATCACACCATACGGCCCATTCTGCTTCAACACAATGCCCTTTGGGCTAAAGAACGTCGGTGTAACATATCAGCGCATGATTCAAACATGCCTGGCAAACCAGATCGGCAAAACAGTGGAGGCGTACGTAGATGATGTGGTCGTTAAATCAAGACATGTCGAATCTCTAGTAGACGACTTGAGGCTTACATTCGACAACCTCCGAAAATACGACATTAAGCTCAATCCGGAAAAATGCGTTTTCGGCATTCCAGCCGGAAAGCTCCTGGGCTTCATTGTATCCGGTAGAGGAATTGAGGCAAACCCAGCTAAAATCCGAGATTTGTCACAATTGGATGTCCCAAAAGACCTCAAACAAATACAGAAAATCACCGGATGCGTGGCGGCTTTAAGCCGCTTTATCTCCCGCCTGGGAGAAAAGGCATTGCCCCTTTACCGCCTCCTCAGGCGCACCGAACACTTCGAGTGGACAGACGCTGCCACGGCCAGACTCGAGGAAATAAAGGCCGTCTTGGCAACAAACCCAGTCCTGGCCGCGCCGAACACTGGCGAACCCATGCTATTGTACATTGCCGCAACTCATCAAGTTGTTAGCGCAGTACTCGTCGTCAAGCGGGCAACGGACGGACACAAACTCCCCCTTCAAAGGCCGGTTTACTACGTGTCCACTGTCCTCACACCATGCAAATCACGGTACCCGCATTACCAAAAGATTGCATACGCGGTGTTTATGGCATCCCGGAAGCTACGACACTACTTTCAAGAGTGTTCTATAACAGTAGCCTTGGAAGTACCACTCAACGATATTATCAACAACCGCGATGCAACGGGCCGGATAGCAAAATGGGCCATAGAGCTCCTCCCGTTTGACATAACCTACAAACCACGGGCGAGCCATTAAATCGCAAGTCCTAGCCGACTTCGTCGCCGAATGGACAGAGGCCGAACTCCCTAAAGAGTACGACACATATTCAAACTGGATCATGCATTTCGACGGCTCCAAAATGTTGGCCGGACTGGGGGCTGGCGTTGTTTTGACGTCCCCTACAGGAGACACAGTCCAATATGTACTCCAAATTATGTACACGGACTCCAACAATGCAGCCGAATACGAGGCCCTTCTACATGGTCTCTGGATGGCAGTATCCATGGGCATTCAACGCCTGGAAGTACGCGGGGACTTAAACCTCGCGATATCCCAAATAAATGGCGACTTCGACGCCAAAGACCCAAAAATGGCAGCTTATTGCAATGCCGTCCTAAAAATGTCAGTTCGGTTCGAGGGACTGGAGTTTCACCATATAGCCCGAGAAAATAATCAGGCAGCGGACGTCCTGGCACACATCGGAGCAAAACGAGATGCAATCCCCCCCAACATCTTCTTAGAAAGATTATTCAAGCCATCTTTAGCATGGGAGGGGGAACCCTCGGATAACAGTCCGGACACAACCGCAGAACCCGACGCCGAACAATCCGACATAATCGGAGGCCCTGCCACCGAAATCACACCTTCAGCCCACGTAATAATGGCGGTCATCGCCCCATGGACAGAACCATTCCTAGCCTACCTTACTAGGCAGGAACTCCTAGAGGACCAAAACGAGGCACGCTGCATAGTGCGGCGATCTAAATCCTATAAAGTCGACGAGGGAGAGTTATATAAGAAAAGCACTACAGGAGTCCTTCAAAGATGTATCTCCGAAGAGGAAGGGCGGAGTCTGTTGGCTGAAATTCATGCCGGACTCGGTGGCCACCACGCCGCAGCTCGGTCCCTTGTAAGCAAGGCTTTCCGTACGGGCCTTTATTGGCCGACGGCCCGAGCAGACGCTCATGACTTAGTCAAACGATGCGTCGGTTGCCAGCTCTTTGCAAACCAAAGCCATATGCCGCCCAACGCCCTCCGAACTATCCCCATCACTTGGCCTTTTGCGGTCTGGGGGCTTGATATGGTGGGACCCCTTAAAGGTGGAACCCACAAGAAAAAATACTTATTGGTCATGGTGGATAAATTCACCAAATGGTTAGAAGCCAAGTCTGTTAAGACGGCCGAATCCGGACCTGTGATAGACTTCATATCCGGGGTCGTACACCGTTACGGTGTCCCCCACAGTATCATCACCTATAACGACACAAACTTCACCTCTGATGAAGTAAAGCTGTGGTGCAAAAACATGGTCATTAAGCTCGACTATGCTTCTGTCTATCACCCACAAACTAACGGTAAGGTCGAACGTGCAAATGGTCTCATCATGAGCGGCGTTAAACCCAGACTAGTGCGGTCCCTCAAGGAATCTAACACGCACTGGGTGGAGGAGCTCGACTCCGTACTCTGGGGGCTGCGAACCACGCCGAATCGTACCACCAGATTCACACCATTCTTTATGGTGTACGGCGCAGAGGCAGTTCTGCCCCCGCGACATAATTCATGACTCACCTTGAGTGCGCATGTACGAAGAAAGAGAAGCCGAGCTTGATCGGCATGACAACTTGGACGCCTTAGAGGAGGAGCGCGACGTGGCTAAAGCCCGTTCCACATTTTATCAACAGCAGGCTCGAAGATATCAAAGCAGAGAAGTACGGGCCAAAAATTACAACGTTGGCGAACTAGTTCTACGCCTGCCGGATAAGAAAAAGGACAAACTCAAGCCCAAATGGGAAGGTCCCTTCATAATTGACCAAGTCCTGACTGGTGGAGCGTACCGCCTGCGAGATGCGTTGGATAACCGACTCGAGCCGAACCCATGGAACGCAACACGTCTCCGGAGATTCTATGCCTAACGCCGAACTCTGGGTTTGTCTCCTTCCTCTGTCCATTTATATATATATTTTTCTGTTTTTATTTTGTCTCCTCCCACTCTTTCCTTTTATAGCCCTTAAAGGCTCATCATGTGACGCGCTACCCGCGCTCCTCAAACCTGGGGGCTTCTTTAACAGAAGCTTGTTTATATGGGTTTCACGCCCAACGCATGCGTCAGACTTCCGCATGCACCTTTTCTTCACCATTATATGCATCGATATGACTTAAGTTTTGGCCAAGCTGGGTTGCCTGGCTCCTGTGCTTACCCCTACGTTCCCGATTGTTCGGCTAGGTGGTAAAGGGAGCACCTCTGCGATTGCTACTGCCGGATAAGCCGGGTGTGTACCTCAGACTGGGTGAAGCCGAAAGCTAGCGTTCTTAAGGGAATATTCGGTCGGTGAACTAAAGATGAACCTTTTTTACTTATACATGCCCCCAGATGTTTTCCTGCATTTGCAGTCCGGACGTGCACTTCAGGGCACGCCACCCCAGCGAAAGGAACCCTTAGCGGAACTATTCTCTCTGGAAGATGTTTCTTACTAACCATGTAATATAACATAACTAGTTGGGCACTTGTCTGATAAAGCACTAATGACCCCTACGCCTGGTCTCCATGCATACCTCAGTTCTTATATAACCGTTACGGTATTCGGACACACTCCGGACCGTCAGGTCCCGAGGTCGAAGCGAAAAGGTCGGCAACGACAAACGATCTACAATCCGGCTAGAAGGCATTACACATGTCAATTATAAATTACATAGTCATCCTGACTGATTGTATTCCTCCTCTATACCATCTAACAGGCTGTCTAATTTACAGTCCTGCTGGGAATATTTTGCGGCCAATTCTACCTGGCCATACACTAAGCTCACAGGGATCTCCTTCCCGTTAGGCCCCACCAGTCCGACCTCGGCCATGTGATTGGGGTCAGACTTCGTAAAACGGGTCTTCACCATGGCCCAGGCCTCCCTAGCGCCCTGCCGGCAGGCCGATATCTTCCAAAACCGGAAGCGCCGCCGAGCTCCCTTTAACTTCTCCGCAAGTTCTCCAAGGCCCTCAGGTATGGAGTGGGCAGGCCACAAAGCTTGGGCAATACCTCACATCGCCTGCCGAACTCGTTCGTGCAGTTGCGAGAGTTCGGGAAGAAGATCGCCCGTTGAACCGGGCATCTCCTCTACAGGACGACCTGTCAGCATACCTACAGACATAACTCTGTTAGTCGTCTTCCTCGTCGAACTCCTTTTTCAAGAGTTCGCTTAAGCACTTACTAAAAATGCCGCGTCGAAGTCGCTGATTCTCCTTATTGGAGTCCGACAGCTGGCCACGAACATCTTTTAGTTCAACATCCAGCCTGGTGTTGGCATCCTGGAGATCATTCTTCTCCCACCTCACCTTTGTTAGCACGCTTTCAGCAGCCTTTAACTGACGTAGAAGCTGTTGCCTGTCCGGATTGAGTCCGGCGCCATCTGCAATACCATTTGTCAGATTGGCACTTAAATCCGCACAATACTAAATATTCTGGTGTATTGTTTACCTGCAGAGGTCTCTTTAGACCCCCCTGCTGCCGTTAGTGCCGCCTCTAGTTGGGCCCTGCACCTTTCCAACTCCTGGGACAGCGCGGTGTCTTTCTCGGTAAGAAACTGCATGTTATATGATTCTCAAATCAGTTATTTCCACTGCTTCAAGTCTCGGGGGCTACTGGCATATCTATATTTACCAAAATTTTCTCACCCGTATGTCTTTTACATACTGCTCCGTGGCTCTGGCTAAACCATTTTGAGCGGCACGGAGGTACGCGTCTCCTGAATTGAAGGCATTTAAAGCCTCCTGGGAGAAACAAGCGTCGCGAAGAACTGTCTGGCGACGCCTGTGGTTCATGGCACTCTCCACCTCGGAAGGGGTGGCAGACAGCCTGTCCGCATCCTCTGATGGAGGAGCGTCCGGTGCGTGCCTTGCGCGGGCCTCCGCTTCCGGGCCGGGCGTTGGAGTCTGGCTGGTGGAGGCGCGATTGGCAACCTCTCCGGATATAGTCCGGCGAGGTCTCTTCGTCCTGAAGATAGCCCGAATGTTAATATACCCTGGAGGAGTAAAACGCCGGGGAAAAAGAGAGGGTACGCCATACCTTTGCTCTGGCACCTCAGTCCGGACTATATTCCTTTTTGCCCCACAGGGCCCTGCGGCCCCCTGCCGGCTAGCTGCAGCGGGGTCGGCTTCCCGCCTCGGGAATTTCCCCTACAAAGCATGGTTGCTGTCAGAACAACCAAACCCGTGAAAACGGAACCCCTCTTAAGGGGGTAAAACTCCGGTATTTTTCACCTGGGAGGCCGGGATTAACCCAGGGTAATCAGCTATAATAGCTACCAAGGTATCGTCCTTGTTTAGCTGATAAAACACTCCGTCGATAAGCTCCACCGCTAAGTCCGGATCCTCTTCGGAGTCCGGATCGAGGGACCGTTCTGGGTCCTCTGGCTGTGGAGGACGGTTGTTTATGTTTTTTACCTCTTGACGCAGGTCCTGCGTTGAAGTCGTTAGACTGCCTATTTAATCATGGGAATGTAAAATGAACAGGGAAGCACGATTGTCCGCTTACCCAATTCGGAGGACTATACATGGAAAATCTGCCCTGCGGGTCGACGCGGAGGAATTCCTCTTCTTCTCCCTTGTACAAAGAGGATAAGATCTTCATTAGGGCGGCAGGCGAGTCCGGCCCTTTACGGCCGTAACGGGTGGCGTCATCTTCCCCGTTGAAATCCCACATGGGGTGGCTTCTGTATTGGAGCGGTTGCACCCCCCGCATAATGCACATGGCCATGACTTTAATCATGGTTAGTCCGGAATGAGCCAGTAGCTTAATCCGGCCCATTAAGTAAAGGACGTATCTGTCATTCTCTCTCTGAGAGCTCCGAGGGCGCCAGCTCAGGCGTTTCTTCAGGGGAGCGTTATTGAACTCAGGGAGACCGGCCCGGATAGGGTCCGGTAGGGGGACGTCGTCTATGTAAAACCATTCTGAAGGCCAGTCCTCGGATGCCTTCTTCGGGGTTCCGGACGGGTATCCGGTCCCGGCGATGCGCCATACTTCGGCTCCGCCCACTTGATATATGGACCCCTCTTGGGAACGGGGCACCAGGCAGAATATCTTCTTCCACAGCGTGAAATGAGCCTCGACGCCTAAAAATAGCTCGCAAAGGGCAACGAAGCCCGCAATGTGTAACATGGAGCCGGGCGTAAGGTGGTGCAGCTGGAGGCCATAGAACTCCAGAAGCCCGCGGAGAAAGGGATGAATTGGAAATCCCAGTCCCCTTATTAGATAAGGGACCAGGCACACCCGCTCTCCTTTAGAGGGACTAGGTGAGTTCTCCGCTTGTTTTCCGCCTTGATAAGTGGTGAGTCCGGCTCGGACCGAGACCATATAGGCTTGAGGGAGAAATCCCTTGGCTTGGAGCAACACTAATTCGCTATGCGGGATGGAACAACTCTCCCAGTCTCCAAGGATAGGACTGGAAGGGCGAGAGGAGGAGCTACGACGGCTGGCCATGTTGGAATGGATCTTTGCTGGAGGCGCTCTGATGATTTCTCGCGGAAGGGGAAGGTGTGGTTTGGATCTGAATCCCCATCCTGTTAAATGGGCGGCTCATTTACATGGCTAGGGGTTTGGATGTAAAACCGCCCCAGCTTTTCGCATTCGTTTGACATGTGGAAGGCGGCCATTATTGGGCGTGAAAGCCAAGGAGCGCTGCATTATAAAAATCGAACGTTATACCCGCAGGTACACAAAGTTTGAAGGAGAACCTGCCTTGCAATGCCGAAGACAATCTACGCGCCGGACTCGTCATCATTGAAGCCTGGTTCGGGGGCTACTAAGGGAGTCCTGGATTAGGGGGTGTTCGGATAGCCGGACTATACCTTCAGCCGGACTCCAGGACTATGAAGATACAAGATTGAAGACTTCGTCCCGTGTCCGGAAGGATCTTTTCTTGGCGTGGAAGGCAAGCTAGGCATGCGGATATTCAAGATCTCCTACCATTGTAACCGACTCTGTGTAACCCTAACCCTATCCGGTGTCTATATAAACCGGAGGGTTGTAGTCCGTAGGAAAACCATCATCATACACAATCATACCATAGGCTAGCTTCTAGGGTTTAGCCTCCTTGATCTCGTGGTAAATCTACTCTTGTACTACCCATATCATCAATATTAATCTAGCAGGAGTAGGGTTTTACCTCCATCGAGAGGGCCCGAACCTGGGTAAAATAAAGTGTCCCTTGTCTCCTGTTACCATCCGACCTTGACGCACAGTTCGGGACCCCCTACCCGAGATCCGCCGGTTTTGACACCGACACTCGCTTACCTCACCGAGCTCATACTGAAGCCACTGAGAGTACAATCGCTCAAAGGCCTCGGAAGCGCTCTCGTGTTCTGAATGGCCGAGAACTTCTTGTGGCACTGCATCAGACACAAGATAAGCATCACTTCTGGCTGAAATGACAGATGAAAAGCCTCTTGGTGGACGTCAATCGCATTCGCAATCTTGCCACCAAGAATGCCTTTGTTACGCATGAAACCTGTCGGCGGTCCTGGAAGAGTTTGACACTGATGAGTGCTGAAGCAGATCTTCAAGACGATGGCTTCACTGAGAAATTCAAGTTTGACTCCACTCCTCCAAGGAATGCTGTCCTGCGTCGAACTCCATCTCTTGAAGACTCTGACTATTCTTCCTCCGCTACAACCGTGAATGCCAGAGTGATCGACGATGAAGATGATGCTACTTCACCACCCACGACTTCAGCGTGAATCGACACTGCACCAAGTTCGTCTGCGCCACCAAACCCCAACGTCGATCCTGCATCTACTCCTACTCCTTCTGGGAACGCGTAGAGGCTCTATGTCTTCATACCTTTTTGGTCCTTACTGACAAAAGGGGGAGAAGCATATGAGTTGATAGTCTTCAAGCGGGTCCATATGGGCGGTTGCTTTATATTTTTGCCTAGTGTTTACAACTCTCGTTTTTTGATACAGTTGGTTCTTTGAGTTGTAACACTTAAACTTGATGGTCGTCTGCTACATTTTCTGCTATTCTGTGATGTAATGATAAATTCCGCATGTGCGATGATAACTTCCGCACTTAGGTCATCTTGTAGACGTCCATTTTTCATTATGCATGTCATTATCTTCGTTATATCAAATCATGCATGATGAATTGTCGTCATAAGTTGAAGAGGATCTCCACAAGTACAACCTGCCATGTGCATTTGCATACCAAAAGCAAATTACTTATATGCACATCTTCAGGGGGAGCCTTTTGCTACTTATGAAAACAATACCTTTTATCCTTTACAATTTCACATAATTTATCCCTGTTGAAAACTTCAACCGGTTTGTCATCAATCACCAAAAAGGGGGAGATTGTAAGTGCATCTAGTGCCACCCCTAGTTGGTTTTGGAGTATTGACGACAAACCTGGTTGAGGGACTAATGTGTTTGTGAGAATTGCAGGATAACACACGTAGTAGTCCCTCATTGATTCGGTTTACCTACCGGAGACTGATGAAGTTATGTACCTAGGGTAGGGTCATGGACCTGTCCTAACTGCCCTACCCAAGGACATCCCTAGAAGGAATCACCTTTCAATCGACTTGGAGGCGTTCCACTCGACAGACTCGAAGACACTCGACCATAAAGCAGTCACTCGACCAAGATCCAACCACTCGACTGCCAGGAGACCTAAGGCCACTCCGCACGCTAACGGTCGGTCATTGAGTAGTCTTTATGGTCATTATAGCACTTTATTTGGGGCATTACCAGTAATGCCCAACCTTAATGTACCTTAAACCCTGCATAACTGAGGGCTGGGGGGGTCTGGCTAACTCTATATAAGCCACCCCCCTCCTCAGTGTAAAGGGTTCGCACACCTGTAATCCATACACACATAATCCAGTCGACCGCCTCCGGGCTCCAAGACGTAGGGCTATTACTTCTTCTGAGAAGGGCCCGAACTCGTAAACATCGTGTGCTACAACTTCTCCATAGCTAAGATCTTGCCTCTCCATACCTACCCCCGTACATTACTATCAGAGTTAGAACCACGACAGTTGGCGCCCACCATGGGGCAGGTGTCTTAGCGACTAGTTGGAGAAGTTGCGATTTTTTCCGATCCAAATCATCATGGTTTCTGGCGGAGTTCTGGTGGAGGGCCGCGAGATCCGTCTCGGCGCGCTCACGTTCATCGCCGACGACTCCGCTTGGCTTCAGGAGGCTCCGCTCGACATCGACGCGCTTCCTGTCCGCGGGGCAACACACTTTCGCGCGTGTGTCCGTGGCGTCCTCTTGCGGCAACCGTCGACTCATTATCGGTCGGCCCTTGCATTGTCCTCCCTCCCTGTTTCCCGCTGGCGCAAGCACTCCGATCGGTCGAGACTCCAGCGATGGGTGAGACACGCGGTGGCACGCCAGTCGGCCACCCCCCAAGTCGCGGCGATCGAGCCCGACGAATCCCTCTACGGCATGTTCGACTGGCTCCGTAGAGACCGCATCCGAGTGCGACAGCAGTGATCCGGCAGCGGAGGTCCTGATGGTCGATGGGCCGCGCAGTCCTCCCGGTTTTCCCCGCACCGACGGAGGCCCAGGCGGAGGCGACCCGTCGCATCCCCATGAGGATTATCTCCCCGAGCCTCTCACGTCGCTACAGAGAGAAGAACTTTGTCGCCGGAACATGGATGCACTGCACACTCCTATTGTTGGAGAAACCCCCGAGGCTCGTGCCTTGGAGGACGTGCACCTCACCAACTTGGGTGAGCGCACTCGACTGGAGAACCTCCAACGAGCACTCGACGAGTGTGCACGACAACGGGTTCCGGAATCCAGTCACCGTCAGCTTTTTCCACCCCCACAGGTATATCGAACTCCGATTCAGAATTTAGCAGCTGCAACCCGTATAGCACAGTCGATTCAGCCTTCCCAATCAGAGGCTGGCAGAGGCTTGCTGCAGATCAGAGCGTTACTCCGGGCAGCAGGAGACCAGAATTCCGCTGTTTCTCAGTCGCGGAACAGGATCCACAGCATATCCATTGGTGCAGACACAGTCTAGTCGGCCCACAGCCCAAGATCGCCTCCGAGGCGTGAGGGACGTGGCGACCCACAGGATCAGTACAGGAACCGTGAGCAGTATGGTCATCGAATCGATCGTGCCGACCGACGTCGAGTGCCCACCCCTCCCCTGGGGAGAGGATCGTAAGTGCCTCGACAGCAGGATGACAAGCGCCCTCATAGCGTTGGGCGGAGGATTCCAGTCGACCCCAGGGAACTAGGCTTTGATGCGAGATCCATTCTCGTTCAAGGTTTGGTCGACAGAAACAGAGCTCACCGAGAGGGTCACGACGGAGATGCACCTACCAGCAGCAGAGTGCATGTTTCAGGGCCAGAGTGCTTTAGTAGAGCCATCAGGGCCGCAGCGATTCCTCCCAACTTTAGGTTGGCGACTGGAGTCAGTAAGTTCACTGGTGAGTCCAAGCCTGATACTTGGCTTGAAGACTACCGAGTGGCTGTCCAAATTGGCGGTGGCAGTGATGAAGTGGCCATGAAACACCTGCCTCTCATGTTGGGGGGCTCGGCCAGAGCATGGCTGAATCAGTTAGCACCCAACAGCATTTACACTTGGGAAGATCTCGCCCGAGTGTTTGTCACAACATTTGAAGGAACATGCAAGCGACCGACAGGGCTAACCGAACTGCGGTCTTGTGTGGAGAAGCCGAATGAAATTTTGAGGGATTACATCCAGAGATGGATCACGTTGCATCACACAGTGGAGAATGTGCCTAACCACCAAGCAGTCTGTGCCTTCAAGGAAGGTGTCAAGAACAGAGAGCTGAATCTAAAATTCGGTCGAACCGGAGACGTGTCTCTGAATCGGATGATGGAGATTGCCACCAAGTACGCTAATGGTGAAGATGAGGATCGACTCCGGAGTGGCAATCTCAAGTCAGTCGCCCAAGAAACCGGAGGAGGAAATTCCAATCGGAAACAGAAGCGGAAAGCCGAGCCAGCTGCTCCTGGAGAAGCCTTGGCTGTGACTCAAGGAAAGTTTAAGGGGAAACCCAAAGGGCCTTGGAACCCTAAGAAAGTTAAAGACCAGGATGGATATGATGTGTTGGATTTGCCATGTCACATTCACACAAAGAAAGATGAAGAGGGTAAACTCATTTACCCGAAGCATACCGCTCGACAGTGTCGGCTCTTGATCCAGCAGTTCCAAGGGAAGCAACCCAAAGACAAGGAAAATGAGTCGGATAAAGTTGAGGACAAGGAAGATAGTGATGATGGATACCCCCAGGTCAATTCCACTATGATGATCTTTGCTGATGTTGAAAGCAAAAGTCGACTGAAAGTTATCAACCGAGAGGTGAATATGGTCGCTCCGGCGACACCCAGTTATCTGAAGTGGTCTTAGACTGCCATCACATTCGACCAGTCCGATCATCCAACGCATATTGCCACCCCTGGGAGGCAAGCTTTGGTGGTCGACCCAGTTGTCGAAGGCACTCGACTGACCAAAGTATTGATGGATGGTGGCAGTGATTTGAACATACTGTATGCAGAGACGTTAAAGGGGATGGACATTCCAATGTCCAGGCTCAGCACCAGCAACATGAGTTTCCATGGAGTCATTCCTGGGAAGAAGGCTGAGTCACTCGGCCAAATTGCTCTTGATGTGGTTTTCGGTGATTCCAAGAATTACCGCAAAGAAAAGTTGACGTTCGAGGTTGTGGACTTCCAGAGTGCTTATCACGCCATTTTGGGCAGGCCAGCTTATGCATGTTTCATGGCTCGACCATGTTATGTGTATCTCAAATTGAAGATGCCTGGTCCTAAAGGAGTGATCACTGTTACAAGCAATTGGAAGAAAGCAGAAGAATGTTTTCAGAAAGGCTCGAAGATCGTTGATGCCCAGATGGCAGTGGTAGAACTGCAGGAGTACCAGAAGACAGCCGACCCGAGTGATTTGTTGCGAGCCAAGAAGCCTGCTACGGAATCAGCTTTCCAGTCGTCCGGCGAAACGAAGCCGATTCACATTCACTCGACCGATTCCAATGCTGCTCCGACTCATATCTCAACAACACTCGACTCCAAATAGGAAGAAGCGCTCATCCAGTTCCTCCATGAGAACTGGGACATCTTCGCATGGAAGCCTTCTGACATGCCAGGTGTTCCCAGGGGGCTGGCTGAGCACCGCCTATGAGTCGACCCGAAAACGAAACCTGTGAAAGAACATCTCCGACGGTCCACCGTCCAGAAGAGAAAGGCTATTGGTGAAGAGGTGGCTCGACTCTTAGCAGCAGAGTTCATCCGAGAGATTTACCACTCCGAGTGGCTCGCCAACGTTGTCATGGTCCCCAAGAAGGACAAGTCACTTCGCATGTGCATTGACTTTAAACATATCAATCGGGCCTGCCCGAAAGATCATTTTCCTCTCCCCCGCATTGATCAAATAGTCGACTCGACTGCGGGATGTGAGCGACTGTCTTTTTTAGACGCCTATTTCGGGTACCATAAGATCCGTCTGTATGGACCCGACGAGATCAAAACAGCTTTCATCACTCCATTCGGGTGCTTCTGTTATGTTACCATGCCATTCGGCCTCAAGAATCTCGGAGCCACGTTCATGAGGATGATTCAGAAGTGTTTGCTCACTCAAAACAGTCGGAATGTGGAAGCATACATGGATGATATTGTGGTCAAGTCACGGAAGGGTTCCGACCTGCTGCCTGACCTTGCTGAAACCTTTGCCAACCTCAGAAGGTATGACATCAAGCTTAATCCATCCAAGTGCACATTCGGAGTCCCTGGCGGAAAGTTACTCGGTTTTCTCGTTTCCGAACAAGGAATCGACGCCAATCCAGAAAAAGTTGGTACTATACTCTGGATGAAACGTCATGTGTGTGTGCACGACGTCCAAAAGCTTACTGGTTGCTTGGCCGCTTTAAGTCGATTCATCTCTCGTCTCGGTGAAAAGGCATTGCCCCTTTACCGACTGATGAAGAAGTCAGACAAGTTCGAGTGGACTCCGGAAGCTGATGCAGCGTTTGCAGAGCTCAAAGCTCTGCTCTCCACCCAGCCGGTGCTTGCTGCCCCAATCAGCAAAGAGCCCTTGCTGCTTTACATTGCAGCCACGGGACAGGTCATCAGTACAGTACTTACGGTCGAGCGGGAAGAAGAAGGAAAAGCCTTTAAAGTTCAACGCCCAGTATATTATGTTTCTGAAGTTTTGACTCCATCAAAGCAAAGATATCCTCATTACCAGAAGCTTGTATATGGGATTTATATGACCACGAAGAAGGTTGCACATTATTTCTCTGACCATTCCATTACAGTCGTCAGCGACGCTCCATTGTCAGAGATTTTGCACAACAGAGATGCAACGGGTCGAGTGGCAAAATGGGCGATTGAACTTCTTCCCCTAGATGTCAAGTTTGAAGCAAAGAAGGCCATCAAGTCCCAAGCAATAGCAGATTTCTTCGCTGAGTGGATTGAACAGCAACTACCGACTCAAGTTCACTCGGAGCACTGGACCATGTTCTTCGATGGGTCTAAGATGCTGAATGGTTCCGGTGCTGGGGTTGTTTTGGTTTCCCCCCGAGGAGATAAGCTCAGATATGTTCTCCAGATTCATTTTGATTCCTCCAATAACGAAGCAGAATACGAAGCACTTTTGTATGGGTTGCGCATGGCCATTTCACTCGGCGTCCGTCGCCTCATGGTCTATGGTGATTCAGATTTGGTGGTTAATCAGGTGATGAAGGAGTGGGACGTCAGAAGTCCAGCCATGACTGGTTATTGCAATGCTGTAAGAAAGTTAGAGAAGAAATTCGAGGGGTTGGAGCTTCATCACATACCCCGACTGAAAAATCAAGCAGCTGATGATTTGGCGAAAATAGGTTCCAAAAGAGAAGCCATTCCCAGCAACGTATTCTTGGAACACATCCACACGCCATCAGTTCAAGAGTATCCTTTCACTGAAGAAGCCTCGCAACCAAAAAGTGCCACGAATCTGACTGAAGTTGAAGTACCAGCAGTGGTCGACCTGATCATGGAAGTCTTAGTCATCACACCTGACTGGACGGTGCCATACATCGCGTACATCTTAAGGAAAGAACTCCTAGAGGACGAAGATGAGGCTTGACAGATCGTCCGTCGATCCAAGGCCTTTACAGTCATAAAGGGACAGTTGTATAGAGAAAGCGCGACTGGAGTCAGCCAGAAGTGTATAACACCAGAAGAAGGTCAAATAATCCTTGATGATATCCACTCGGGGACCTGCGGTCATCATGCGTCCTCCCGGACCATTGTGGCTAAAGCATACCAAGCAGGATTTTACTGGCCAAGAGCAAATGAGATGGCGAAAGAGATAGTCGACAAATGCGAAGGATGTCAGTTCTACTCCAACATGTCCCAATAAACCCGCATCAGCCCTGAAGACCATTCCACTCGTCTGGCCCTTCGTTGTTTGGGGATTGGATATGGTTGGACCACTGAGAACAGGCAGGAGCGGATTCACTCATGTGTTGGTGGTAGTCGACAAGTTTACCAAATGGATTGAAGCTAAGCCTATCAAGAATCTCGATGCCTGCACTGCTATCAGTTTCATCAAAGAATTGATATTCAGATATGGAGTTCCGCATAGCATCATTACTGACAATGGGTCAAACTTCGATTCGGACAAGTTCAGAGCTTTTTGCGCCTCTCAAGGCACACGAGTCGACTACACTTCAGTCGCTCACCCCCAGTCGAATGGACAAGCAGAAAGGGCAAATGGTCTGATTCTCAAAGGACTTAAACCCCGACTGATGCGCGATCTCAAGCACACAGCAGGTGCATGGGTCGACGAGCTTCCATCAGTTCTTTGGGGATTGAGGATTACCCCGAATCGGTCGACTGGAAGAACCCCATTCTTTCTGGTCTACGGAGCTGAGGCAGTTTTGCCGAGTGATCTGCTTCACAATGCACCCCAGTCGAGCTTTACTCTGAAGATGAAGCAGAACAAGCCCGGCAGGACGCAGTCGACCTCCTGGAAGAAGAAAGAGAAATGGCCATGATCCGATCGACCATCTACCAGCAAGACTTGCGTCGATTCCATGCCAGAAATGTGAAGAGTCGAGCCTTCCAAGAAGGAGACTTGGTCCTCCGAGTGGATCAACAGAAACCACACAAGCTCGCTCCTACTTGGGAAGGTCCCTTCATCGTCACCAGATTCCTCCACAATGGAGTGTACCACCTTTACAACGTCGATCGCCAGATTGATGAGCCACGAGCTTGGAATGCGTAACTGCTCCGCCCCTTTTACACTTGAATTCTCACTCGGATGAGATGTAATAAGAAAAACTTATGTAGTTTATCTATCAAAGACAAGAGTGTTATAACTTTTCCAGTGGTTGTTGTTGCTTCTGTTTGCATGAGAAATCCCCCAGTGGGTGGCTTAGCTGCGAATCCGTTTCGCCTAAGTTTGTAAAAAAATCATACCAAGTGGTGAGCCAGCCTCTCACTCGGGGGCTTAGCTGCGAACCCGTTTCGCCTAAGTGTTCGAAAATCCTACTGAGTGGTGAGCCAGTCTCCCACTCGGAGGCTTAGCTGCAGTCCAGTACTCGCCTAAGTTTGAAAAATCCTACCGAGTGGTGAGCCAGCCTCCCACTCGGAGGCTTAGCTGCAGTCCAGTACTCGCCTTAGTTTGAAAAATCCTACCGAGTGGTGAGGAAACCTCCCACTCTGGGGCTTAGCTGCAGTCCAGTACTCGCCTAAGTATGTAAAAATCCTACCCAGTGGAGAGCAAACCTCCCACTCGGGGGCTTAGCTGCAGTCCAGTACTCGCCTAAGTATTTAAAAATCCTACCGAGTGGAGAGCAAACCTCCCACTCGGGGGCTTAGCTGCACTCCAGTACTCGCCTAAGTATATAAAAACCCTACCGAGTGGAGAGCAAACCTCCCACTCAGGGGCTTAGCTGCAGTCCAGTACTCGCCTAAGTATGTAAAATTCCTACCGAGTGGAGAACATACCTCCCACTCGGAGGCTTAGCTGCAGTCCAGTACTCGCCTAAGTATTTAAAAATCCTACCGAGTGGAGAGCAAATCTCCCACTCGGGGGCTTAGCTGCAGTCCAGTACTCGCCTAAGTATGTAAAAATCCTACCGAGTGGAGAGCAAACCTCCCACTCGGGGGCTTAGCTGCAGTCCAGTACTCGCCTAAGTATGTAAAAATCCTACCGAGTGGAGAACAAACCTCCCACTCGGGGGCTTAGCTGCAGTCCAGTACTCGCCTAAGTATGTAAAAATGCTACCGAGTGGAGAGCAAACCTCCCACTCGGAGGCTTAGCTGCAGTCCAGTACTCGCCTAAGTATGTAAAAATCCTACCGAGTGGAGAGCAAACCTCCCACTCGGAGGCTTAGCTGCAGTCCAGTACTCACCTAAGTATGTAAAAATCCTACCGAGTGGAGAGCAAACCTCCCACTCAGAGGCTTAGCTGCAGTCCAGTACTCGCCTAAGTATGTAAAAATCGTACTGAGTGGAGAGCAAACCTCCCACTCGGAGGCTTAGCTGCAGTCCAGTACTCGCCTAAGTATGTAAAAATCCTACCGAGTGGAGAACATACCTCCCACTCGGAGGCTTAGCTGCAGTCCAGTACTCGCCTAAGTTTGAACTCCATCCCGATCCGCAGGGACGACGAGGTGCAGGTTGACCGCTATCTTCTCCTTCAGAGCTACGCCACAAATACAAAAGTTGCATCGAGTGAAGAACAAGTTCCACTCGGCTGAGAATTCACAAAAAACAGAGTTTGCTCGAAGGCAAAGGCAAGCATATTCAACGATAAACCAAGTTCAGATAAACCCTAAAGGTCCCGGACCGCAGATCAAAGTACTCGAGCATTCAGCCCGAAAGAGTTTAACGGTTACAAAATCACTCGGCATTCCGAGGCAAATTTAAGGTGGGCATAAAAGTTTGATTCACTTCACACGTGGAGGATTGGCAGGCTCGACGAATTCGTCCAGGTCGACGCCGTCGGCGATCCGAGTGGCTGCAGCAATGAAAGTCTCCATGAAAGATCGGAACTCATGCCTCTGGGTGTTGGCGACCTTGATTGCTGCCAGCTTATCTTGTCGCGCCTCCTTGCAGTGGACACGGACCAAAGACAGAGCCACATCAGCGCCACACCGGGCAGAAGATTTCTTCCACTCTTGCACTCGACCAGGGATCTCGTTAAGTCGAGTCATCACATACTCGAGATCATTCTGGAACGTGGCCCTTGGCCAAAGCGCCGTGTCAATCCGGGACGTGGCGACCTTCAGTCGAGCTAGGTAATCCACAACACCGTCGATGCGGGATTCCAGTCGGAGCAAGTTCATGGCAGTTTCATCTTTCACGGGAGAATTGATGGGGTCCAAACCTGGCTCAATCCGCCCAGTCTCCTCCTTGAAGTTCCGGCAGAACTCTGCATTCACAACTCGAGGATGAGTCAATTTTCGTATGCTGAGTCGACATAGAAAAATCAGTCGGAACAAAATGTATACCTTCAAGCTTGATGAACAACTTCTTGGCGAGGCTCCTCAGATAGCTCTCCAGATTGTCCCTCCTGCGAGCGATGCCTTCCATCTTCTCGTTCAGGTTGACCTTGTCCTTCTTCAAGCGCGTTTGTCCTTCTTCAAGCGCGTGACCTACTTGTTGGCTTCGGCCAGGGCAGATTTGATTTTGGCATTCTCTTCTTCCAATTGGCCGACTGAAGCCAACTTCTGTTCAGCCAGAGCAGTTCTGTCGTCGGCTTTCTTCTGAGCAGCAGCCAAATCTTGATCCCGCTTCGCCAGAGCTTCGTTCAGTTTTCTGCAAAGAAGTGGTGCTTAATTCAGAAAGAGTAGAAGGGTATCCAAGCTTAAGACAAACCAGTCGACAAGCTCGTCTTACCATCGGCATCGTCCTTGGCCTTTTGCAACGCTGTCTTGGCCAATTCCAAGTCAAGGTTTAGCTGGATCTGCTGTTTCTCCAAGTCAGCAAAACGAGCCCCAAGATCACAAGATTTCTGCAATCAGGGAGGAGAAGTTATTGTATAGCGAAAAACGACAAAGACAGTTAATATTAAGACTACGGTCGACTGCCCGCAGTCCACCATAGTCTGGGGACTACACCCAGTGGGGGCACTCAGCGTGCCCCCACCGGTTCAGTGAACACTCGACGAGAACCTTTCGGCGCGAGTGTAATAATAAAAAAAAAGAGAAGAAGAAATTCGACTGCCCGCAGTCGACCTAGATCTCATTCGACATGGCCTGACCAGACCGAGCGAAGAAATCCAAGCAAAGCAACACAATATAAAGACTACAGTCGACTGCTAGCAGTCCACCGTAGTCTCAGGGACTACACCCAGCGGGTGCACTCAGCGTGCCCCCACTAGTCCAAAAAATTCCATCGACACACCCAGCGGGTGTACAGATACAAAGATCTTCGGAAAAGAGAGTCTTCAGATAGCATATCCTAACAGAACAAGCGGCGACCGACTAACCTGAACATTACTTTGAAGAGTCGAGCTGGCGTCATAGGCGGCTTGACTGGCGTCCCGCACCGTCTTCATCTTCTCCATCATAATGCCCGCATGGCGTATGGCTTCCTTAGCAGCATCTACTTCGTCCTCTGGGACATGATGGGTGGCAAAAACTGAAGGTGGGTCCGCGGGAGCTTGAGCAGTCGACGAAGAAGGCAGGGCACTCGACAATGGCACGGCGAAGGTAACAACTCCCCGGTTGGCATCACCAGCGTCCTGAACGACTGGTTCCGCTACCGGCGTCGACTGTGACACCCTTCTGGCAGGAGCTTTCCTATTTTTCCTCGTCAAAGGCCTCTCAGGCTCTTCGTCGTCGTCGTCGGGGAGGTCAATAATGTTAGGAGCTGTTCAAAGATCAATCGCCAAAATTACATCACCCAATGGTATGCATTGTAGTTGAGTCGACCAAATAAAGACAGAATGACAAAAAATATACCCAGATTGGAAGTGACTGCATCCTCCATTGCTTCATCCTCTTCCCTGTAAGCTGAGGTCCCGGAAGTAGCGGCGCTGCCGGTTCCAAGGTTCGTCTAGTTAAATCAAGGGAGAATAAACAGCACGGGACGTCGAGTGAATACAAAAAGGAACACTCACACAGAAGCGACGGGGATGTCGATCTTGATCTTCGGCAGCGCCTTCCGAGACTTCTGCTCTGCGACTTTGGGATGCTTTGACACTTTTTCAGTTGGGGTTGGTGAAGATGTCCGAGGACGCTTTGAAGACTGACCAGTCGAAGCAATCACCTTTTCACGGGTGCTCGACCGTTCTTGGTCAAGCTTGGATCACCTCTCCCTGTGAGGAGGCGACTCGACTTCTTCTTCGTCACTTGAGTCGTCGCTTTCTTCGTCTCCTTCTCCATCAGAATGATATTCGCCACTGTCACCGCCACTCGCCTCTCCTTCTGGGTCTTGCTCTTGCTCTCCGTTGGGCATTGAATACATTTCGATAAGGGCCTGAAAGAAAGTAGGAAAAATAAAGTCAGTTGACGCAGTATAGACAGATGCGCGAGTGAATTCGGAATATAATCAAAAGTTTAGAATCGGACCTTCTCTGGTTCATGGGACTGGTCGAATGGAGGAACTCTCCTGGCTCCCCTGGGGTTGTCCTTGTTTCCGGTGATGCCCGACAGCCACCCCTCCAGTGTGTCGTCGTCGACCTCCTCCGGGTGGATCCGAGTGGTGTCGTCAAGACCCGAATACATCCACATCGGATGGTCTCGGGCTTGAAGGGGCTGGATGCGCCGCTGAAGGAAAACCTCCAAGAGATCCATACCAGTGACCCCGTCACGGATAAGCTGGACCACTCGTTCGACCAGCACCTTGACTTGCGCCTTTTCCTCCGGGATCACCTTCAAAGAGGAGGGTTTCCTCACTCGGTCCATGGTAAAAGGAGGGAGTCCAGTCGACTGCCCTGGCGTCGGCTGGTCCTTGCAGTAAAACCACGTCGACTGCCATCCACGGACCGAGTCGGGAAGAATCATGGACGGAAAGGAACTTTTCCCTCTCATCTGAACACCAAGACCCCCGCACATCTGAATCACTTGTGTTCTCTCGTCACTCGGATTGGCCTTTTTCACCGTCTGAGAACGACAGGTGAAAATGTGCTTGAAAAGGCCCCAGTGAGGCCGACAACCCAAGAAGTTCTCGCACAAAGACACGAAAGCAGCAAGGTACACGATTGTGTTGGGAGTGAAGTGGTGGAGTTGTGCCCCAAAGAAATTCAGAAATCCCCGAAAAAAGGGTGAGGAGGCAAGGAAAACCCGCGGTCGACGTGGGTGGCAAGGAGAACGCGCTCACCCTCCCGAGGTTGCGGCTCAGATTCCTTTCCCGGAAGCCGCGCCGATCCATGGGGGATCAGCCCTCCGTCGGCTAGGTCATTGAGGTCTTCTTGGCATATCGTCGAGCGGATCCAGTCGCCCTGGATCCAACCCTTCGGCAAGCCGGCTCGCGAGGAAGATCCGCCCCGACTGGTCGCCTTCCCCTTCGCCTTGGCCGTCGCCTTCTTCGCCCGCTCCAGAGCCACCGTCTTCTCCTTCCCCATCGTCGCCGGCGAGACACGTACGGAGCGGCGGTGCTGGGACGAGAGCGAGCGCAGCAGAGAAGCCTGGAGAGGAGAAGAGGAAATGGGAACACACTGTTCAAGAAATCCTGGTCCAACGCCTTATATGAGGCTACTTCCGAGTGGCTGACTGGTAGGCCCGGGCGATCCTGTCAAATCCCGTAACAGTCGCGCGCGCGATACGTGGCGAAAAAGGTGGCGCGGAGATCGAGGAGGCTCCGCCCTATCCCATCCGATTACTGCGGCCCTCCCCGTCCCGCGCGCTTCCCAAAATTCGAATCCCGCGAAATCGGCGGACAGCCGAACAACTTGTCAAACGGAAGATTTCCTTCACACCGTCACTCGGAGCTTTCAAGTAAAGGAACTCACTCGTCAAAAATTAAGAATGGATCAAGGCGACTGAAAAGGAGGTTGTTGTTATCACTCAGGTTCGTTGATCGAAACAAGATATGCTCACGGCAGGAAAAATGAGTCGGAGAAGTTCTCAACTCCTTCTCCACTCAAACCTCGATCCATTCGGGGGCTAATGATGAAGTTATGTACCTAGGGTAGGGTCATGGACCTGTCCTAACTGCCCTACCCAAGGACATCCCTAGAAGGAATCACCTTTCAATTGACTTGGAGGCGTTCCACTCGACAGACTCGAAGGCACTCGACCATAAAGCAGTGACTCGACCAAGATCCAACCACTCGACTGCCAGGAGACCTAAGGCCACTCCGCACGCTAACAGTCGGTCATTGAGTAGTCTTTATGGTCATTATAGCACTTTATTAGGGGCGTTACCAGTAACGCCCAACCTTGATGTACCTTAAACCCTGCATAACTGAGGGTGGGGGGGGGTCTGGCGAACTCTATATAAGCCACCCCCCTCCTCAGTGTAAAGGGTTCGCACACCTGTAATCCATACACACATAATCCAGTCGACCGCCTCCGGGCTCCGAGACGTAGGGCTATTACTTCTTCTGAGAAGGGCCCGAACTCGTAAACATCGTGTGCTACAACTTCTCCATAGCTAAGATCTTGCCTCTCCATACCTACCCCCCTACATTACTGTCAGAGTTAGAACCACGACAGAGACGACCCCTAAAAATGTATGAAGACATTGATGACAATGGTGGTATATGAAGATATTCACATTGAAGACTATGACATGAGAAGACATTGAGTGAAGACTATGGAGTGCGAAAACTTAGTTGTTTCGTTGCTTCCTTTTCTTCTTTGTTGAGTCATAGGAACCACCATACTGTTCAGTGGGGTCCCAGTGAATAAAGTCAGAGTGACTGAAGTGATGCTCAACCCAAATCCTATGTCTTCGAGCGAAGACAATGAGAGCAAATCTTATCCAGAGCTGGATGAGTCAGCTTTGCTTGTAGCCCAAGTAAAGTTGCCGTGTGTGTTTGAAATCTGACCGTTGGAACACGTGTCAGTTCCTTAGTGACCCTGGGTCATTTCGGACAAATCAGATCGGGTTGCCTAGTGGCTATAAATAGCCCACCCCCTACACCATAAATTGGTGGCTGCTCAGAGTTAGTACACAGCTTTTGTCCTTTGAGAGCAACCCACCTCCGAAGCTTTTGAAAGAGAGAAATCCTTGCGAGGACAAAGCCCAAACACCCAGAGCCAAAGAGTGTTAGGCATCACTGAAGTCTTTTTGTCTGCGTGACATGAAGACTTGTTACACTTGAGGACTGTGAATCCTCCAGCCGGTTAGGCGTCGTGTTCTGAGCATCCAAGAGTCATTGTGGATCGCCGGTGAACGAAGTCTGTGAAGGTTTGGAAGTCTACCTTGAAGACTTACCAGAGTAATTGGGAGAGGACTGGGTGTCCTTAGCTCAAGGGGAATAAGGTGAAGACGCGGTCTTCTGAGTTAAATCTCAGCCTCCCCAACCAGAAGTACAGTTGTCATAGCAACTGGAACTGGTCCAACAAATCCTGTGTCCTCAACAAGTGACTGGTCCTATCCTCTCCCTCTCTTTACTTAGAGTTTGTCTTCGTGAAGTCATTGCCTGTTTGATTTACCTATTTGTCTTCACTGTTTGACTACTATCGTTGTTTGGCTTCATACCTCCTTCCATCCCGATCCTTACTACCTAGCTGCTGTTAGTCTTCGTACTCTCACTTTATTGCATACTTGACTATGGCTTGCTTAGTATAGTTTATCTTCCACTGCATATTAATAGGGTCATTTCTATTGTTTGTCTTCGAAACTTCCATGTTTTGAAGACTTTCATAAAAATCGCCTATTCACCCCCCTCTAGTTGATTACTAGCACTTTCAACTTTCTTCCCTTTCTTTCCGCATCGGGTGGTTTTGAAGCATCGTCGATGGAACCGAGGTGGGGGCAAGGCTTTTTTATTTGCAAAATGGCGTGCGCACGTGGCGGCGCTCTTGCAAATGCGGCCCCTGAAACAATCCACCTGCATTAAAGAAGGCCCAAAAACCGATTTTTTTCTCGAAAAACCCCTTGCAGACGCAGAGTATCACCGCCGCAGTCCATCCTACACTGCCGTGGCTACAGACGGTTAGGCAGACGACGCCATGTGAGAGAAACGTCTCCCGTGAGCATGTGTGCATACTGTCACTCATGCGGTCCATCCTATGGTGACGTGGCTACACACGGCGAGGCAGATGGCGGCGTCGTGTGGGCGACATACCTATGAAAACGTCTCCGGTGACCGGAACAACTTCGTCAACCCGAAAACCCGAAACAATCCACCTGCTGCATTAAAGAAGGCCCAAAACCCGGGTTTTTTCTCGGAAAACCCCTTGCAGACGCAGAGTATCACCGCCGCAGTCCATCCTACACTGCGCGTGGCTACAGACGGCTAGGCGGACGACGCCACGTGAGAGAAACGTCTCCCGTGACCATATGTGCATAGCATACTGTCACTCATGCGGTCCATCCTATGATGACGTGGCTACACACGGCGAGGCAGATGGGGGCGTCATGTGGGCGACATACCTATGAAAACGTCTCCGGTGACCGGAACAACTTCGTCAACCCGAAAATTGCAGTTCGTGAATTCAGTGACCTTTTTTTTGCACTCTTCTCCCATAGAGTGTGAGAGACGAATTTTTACTCTTGTTTTGTCAAAGGAAAAACTAAGAAAAATCCGACTGGCGATGCATGGACTGATGGATCTCGATCGGGCGTGGGAGGGAGGGGAGGGGAGGGAACAAAACGGTGGGCAGTACGGTTGGCAGTGGAGCCACGCGGGGCGGCAAGGACGTCGTCATGGGCCTCCCTTGTCGTGGAGCAAAGCGTGACAGCCAGCCACGTCGTCCCCACCACCCCTACCCCCGCCCCGATCCGGCCCGGTCGCTAGCTACTCTCTCTTTGGCTATTGGCATGGCCACACTTCACAGTTGTACGCCCATATCCACCGCACCCTGGCCGACGCCAGTACGCCACAGCGCCGCTACGACTGAAATTTCCAGCAGCAAGAGCGAGCCATTTCCCTTCCCTTCCCTTCCTATCAACAACACGGCGAGGGCTGCGCCAGTCATTTTTTAAAGCGTGTGAAAGGTTGTCGGCATGGCATCGTCAGCTCGCTCGCGGTCAAGCAGCACACTCCGTCCCGAGGGCATTTCTTTCTTCCTTCTCGCGGTGCTGCTAGCCAGGCAGTAGAATATTACTGCTCGACAAGTCGCCGGATGCAGGGAGGACGCAGGCATGTGGCACCCCCCTAATAAGATAGATATACTTTTGTCAGATTAAAATAGATCCAGCCGAGAGTGGTCGCTCGACATTCTCTTGGTCTGCCATCTAGCACTGAACTGAACTGGATCGAGTTGAGGTACTAGCTAGCTAGGAAAGCATTGCTTCGAGCGAACGGCTTCATGATTAGCTTTTCTTCTTTAAAAAAGGTCCGGCGCTTTAGCCCGTCCTCCGAGTCCGAGACCATCACCTCCAGTAGTACGCTGATGAGTCAGCAAAACATTTGAAGAGTTACGTCGTGGGTACCGATCTGAAATCCTTCCTCCGCCACCCGAGAATCATAGTAGTATTCTCATCTGATTCGCTTTGGATGCTCGTGCTTGGTAGTAGTAAATTGTAATACCGTGGGTTGCTAGTCACGTGACTGCGCAGTCTACATTTGTAGAGTATCGTTGCTAAGCACCAAGAACCCAAGGACCGACCCAGATTGATTGGCAAGGCCTGTTGCGGGAAGAATCCCATGAGTTTGTCCGATGGAGCTAAACGCATCACGGTCCGGCCCGGTCCTAGATAGTCAAGATTGTATCAGTAGCTGATACTGTCAATCCCGCTTTGGAAATCGGAAAGCGGTAACATGATAGCATGTCTACGACCAGAAATGACTAACCATGGACACCCTCACCCCTGTGGTAAAAACGAAAATCATCCTGCCTCAGCCTCACTATACCATGAAGCTTGAATATACGATACCAGAACAAACCTGTGAATATACATTTGAGACCACTCTTTAAGCGAATTTGCATCCTCCAATCTAAAAAAATAGTTCCCCGCAAAAAAATCTAAGAAAAATAGTTAAGTCAAAAATTCTATGAAAGAAAGCTTATGTCCTATAACAATTTCTTCCGGTGGAAAGAAAGCTTATGTCCTATAACAATTCCTTCCGGCGAAAGATGCGTAGTTCGCCTGATCATTTTGGGAGAGAAAAAAACAATCTATGTATAGCAAAAGTGCGCTTCACCATGGAAGGCAAAATGGATGTGAGCAGAAGCAGGGCGGGCATGGCTCTATCAATCAAACTTGACACATGAGCAGAGCACAGATTAAAAAACCTATGCAGGTGGGTATCCCCTGTATCTCAAGTAGTCGATGGAAGGGCATCGGTCGTCGGTGTTGAATCCTCGGGGTGGAAATCTGAAATACGGCAGATCACTGATAAGCCCTTCATGCAAAAAGGATGCTCGAGCAGAAGCCTTACTAAACAGTCACTTCTTTTCAAATATATTACCTCCATTTGGAAATAAGTGATGTGGTTTTAGTTTAAATTTAAACTAAAACACTAAAACCACGTCACTTATTTCTGAACGGAGGGAGTAATGTACAGGCTACAGAAAGGCCAGCAAAAATTACAAATGAAGTGTTTACTGCTACGTGGATTATTTAAATCCGAGTTACCTTCAGTTACAAGATGGTGAAAACGAAGCTTTGCTAGTTACAGCCTGCGGTCTGCATTAAACGCCAAAAAAAGAGAGAGAAGTTATATGCCTGGATACAGTGTACTAGTCTTGCTGGAATCTTATGCATATACACGAAAAAATGGCTAGTCGTCCCATTCACTATTGGTTTCACACTCTTCGATCAACCTGGTAGAAAGTGAGGATCCATAAATGAAGTGCAATTGTTAGAAGGGAAGAGAGGATTTGATGGAATAGTTCGTTGTATTGCTTGAGCCTCGTGGGCATATATGTAGTAGTACAATCATCTACTTGGAGTACAAGACAAGACAGAACAAATCCTAGTCTATCTCGTCTTTCCTAATAAACATTATACTCAACATCCCCCCGCAGTCACAACAGTAGCGACGCAGACGGTGAGACTGGAGAAGAATCCGAAGGCAAGCCGACGGACACCCCCCACAGTCGTAACAGTCGACGCATCGCGGAGTCGTGGCTGGAGTGGCAACCGACGAGGTTGCTCAAGAAAGGCGGTAGCCCTTTATGCCGTTTGTCGAGGTAGCCGAGAGCGTATGATGATGGAGCCGTGGTCGAGGTAGCCGTGCGAAAAATGTCGTGGTCGATGTCGAGTCGGGGTAGCCAGTGTCGATGAAGTCGCCGTGGAGCCGCGGGCGCAAGGAGACGCCGAGTTAGCATGGGCGCAGTGGTGTCGAAGTAGTGATGCGCCGGGAAGAAGATGTTGTTGACGACACGTCGCGGCGGGGTTGCCAAACCCGGGGACACATCGTAGACGAAGGCACGCGTCGGTGTTGCCTGTCGTGGTTCTAAGTCTGACAGTAAGAATGGGGGGTAAGTATGGAGAGGCAAGATCCTAGCTATGGAGTAGTTGTATGCGCAAGGAGTTTTACGAGTTCGGGCCCTTCTCTGAGGAAGTAACAGCCCTACGTCTCGGAGCCCGGAGGCAGTCGACTGGATTATGTGTGTGTGTGTTACAAAGTCGCGAACCCTTGTCCTAGTGGAGGGGGGTGGCTTATATAGAGTTCGCCAGGACCCCAGCCAGCCCACGTTACAAGGAGTTTAATGTACATAAAGAGAGGGGGTTACTGGTAACGCCTGTAATAAAGGACCATAAAGGCCATAAAAGCTACTTATGAGATGACCGTTTGTAGGCAGTGCCTTTAGGTCTTCTTATAGTCGAGTGGCTGTCTTCATGGTCGACTGCTTGTGCTTCTGGTCGAGTACGCTCGTGTCCGTCGACTGGGCTGACCAAGTCGACTGAAATGTTGATACTTCTTAGAATGTCTTTCATTGTAGGAGTCATGTCCTTGATTGGGTACCTCAGGTATGATAAGTTACCCTACCCTAGGTACGTATCCTCGTCATTAGCCCCCGAATGGGTCAGGAGTTAAGTGAGAATGGGGCCGAGCCTATGCTTCCGACTCAACCTCCATGCTTCGGTTGCCTCTGTCTTTGGATAAATGGAAGTTACGGTGGGAACCCATTCTTCAGTTGCCTTGATCCATTCAGATGTCCGTCGAGTGGTTTCATATTACCGTCGAGTGTGTTTATGTGACGAGTCTCTTGGGAGACTTAAGGAAACGGATCTTTTCGTCTGACAAACCGTCCTGTCGATCGCGGATCTTGCGGGATTTGAAAATTGGGAAGCGCACCGGACGGAGAAAATCGCGCGAATCGGCTGGATAAGGCAAGGGCGCCTCGATCTCCGCGCCACCTTTTTCGCCACGTACTGCGCGCGCGCCTGCTGCGGGATTTGACTGGGGGGCGCAGGCCCACTGATCAGCCACTCGGGTGTGGCCTTATATAAGGTAATGATTCCGATTTTTTTTACTGTGCGCCCTTGTTTTTCTTCTCCCTTCCTCCGTAAGCCTCCGCCTCGCTCTTCGCTGCAATCTCGACACCGCCGCTCGGCCAAGACCTCGTTCGAGACGATGGGGAAGGACAAGACGGCGGCGGCGGAACGCGCGAAGAAGGCCGCGACAAAGGGTAAGGGGAAGAAATCTGGCCGAGGCGGGTCGTCCTCGCGGGCCGCTCTGCCGTCCGGCTGGTTACAGGGGGATTGGATGCCCTCCATCCTTACTCAAGCGGATATCGACGACATGGTGGAGGGGGGACTCATTCCCTACAAGGCTGCTCGCCTCCCTGGGGAGGAGACGGAGCCGAAACCTCGCGAGGGTGAGTGCGTCCTGATAGCCACCCATGTCGACCGGGGGTTTTCCCTGCCCCCGAGTCCTTTTTTAGGGCCTTTCTGAACTTCTTCGGAGCGCAACTCCACCATTTCACGCCCAACTCCATAGTCTATCTTGCTGCGTTCGTGTCTCTGTGTGAGTGTTTCTTAGGCTGTCGACCTCACTGGGGCCTCTTCAAGCATATCTTCACTTGCCGATCCCAGTCGGTTAAAAGGCTCAACCCGGACGGGGAAAGGACGCAGGTGATCCAGATGTGCGGGGGCCTCGGGATCCAGACGAGGGGTAAGAGTTGTTTTCCTCCCATGACGCTTCCCGATTCCGTGCGCGGGTGGCAGTCGACTTGGTTCTACTGCAAGGACCAGCCGACCCCTGGCCACTCGACCGGCCTTCCTCCTTTTACCTTGGACCGAGTGCAGAAACCCGCTTCTTTGAAAGTGGTTCCAGAGGAGAAGGCTCAGGTGAAGGTATTAGTCAGTCGAGTGGTTGAGTTGGTTCGGGAAGGCGTGACCGGCATGGACTTGCTCGAAGTCTTCCTCCAGCGACGAATCCAACCTCTCCAGGCTCGGGATCACTCGATGTGGTTGTATTCCGGGTCCGACGACTCCACGGTGGGCGCCAACTGTCGTGGTTCTAAGTCTGACAGTAAGAATGGGGGGTAAGTATGGAGAGGCAAGATCCTAGCTATGGAGTAGTTGTATGCGCAAGGAGTTTTACGAGTTCGGGCCCTTCTCTGAGGAAGTAACAGCCCTACGTCTCGGGATCACTCGATGTGGTTGTATTCCGGGTCCGACGACTCCACTCGGATCCACCCGGAGGCGGTCGAGGCTTCTGTACTGGAGAGCTGGCTGACCAGCATGACCGGGAATAAGGACAACCCCAGGGGTTCTAGGAGGATTGCTCCGCTTGATGGGATGATGGAGACAGACAAGGTACGTTTTACTTCTTCCGACTGAAATTTTCACTCCGTCTAGTAACTGGCTTGCGATAAGTCGACTGATCCTTGCTCTGCCCGTTGTCTTGCAGGAGATCAACGACATGTATTCGGTGCCGAATGGGAACTAGGAGCAAGTATCTGAAGGAGGAGGGAGTGGAGGCGAAGGAGGTGAGGATGGAGGCGAAGTCGAGGAGTGGGAATCTGATGGTGACGTAGAGGAGGAGACCAGCGACGACTCGGGTGATGAAGATGAAGAGGTGGAGGTCGACCTTCCTCGACGCGAGAGACGCTCCAAGAACGCTCAGGATCCCGCCGCGGAGCACAGTCAGTCGAGTGCTCCGGTGGGCCAGTCATCCAAGCGCCCTCGGACCGCGTCGCCGGCCCCAACTGAGAAGGCACCCAAGCAGCCCAGAGCCATCCCGACCAAGCCACCCAAGGCCTTGCCCAAGATCAGGGTCGCCATCCCTGTCATCTCTGGGTAAGTGACTGTTTTTATCTTTCTTCAGTCGACTAGAACGGATTCTTAGTCGATTCACTTTCAAATTATTTGCTTGGAATCGTGCAGCGCCGCTACTTCCGAGACTTCCATCCAGAATGTCGATGAGATGATGGAGGACGCCGTCACTTCCAACTTAGGTATAATCTTTGACACGATCCGACTGTTTAACTGCTGAGTCGATTGGATATTCATTTCTGAACTTTTGTAGCTCCGACCAACATTATTGACCTTCCGGATGATGAGGAGGAGGCGGAAGTGCCGCTCAGGCCTTTTAGGAGGAGAGGCCAGAGGGCCCCGGTCGACAAGGCTCCTCAGACCGCGTCGACTGCTGAGACGGTGGTCCAAGGGGGTGACAACACCGCCCGGACTACTGTGACTTTTGCTGAACCTCTGACGACTGCCCGGCCTTCGTCGTCGACTGCTCCCCCACTGGTCGACCCGCCCTCGTTCTTCGCCGCCTACCAGGCCCCGGAGGATCAAGTGAGTGCTGCTAAGGAGGCTATACGTCAGGCGGGGCTCGTGATGGAGCAGACCAAAGCGGCTCGGGATGCCAGTCAAGCGGCCTATGACATCAGCTCGGCGTTGCAGCAGAACGTCCAGGTTAGTTGGTCTTCACTTGCGTTGTACACCCACTGGGTGCTGTTGATCTGAAATTTTTCATTGGTGGGGGCACGCTGAGTGCACCCACTGGGTGTAGTCCCCAAGGCCACGGTCGACTGCTGGCAGTCGACTGCGGTCTTTATGCTTTCAAACTTCCTCACTCGACTGATCGGATTGGGTCGAGTGGAAATCAAGGAAAACCGGTGGGGGCATGCTGAGTGCACCCACTGGGGGTAGTCCCCAAGGCCACGGTCGACTGCTGGCAGTCGACTGCGGTCTTTATGCTTTCAAACTTCCTCACTCGACTGATCGGATTGGGTCGAGTGGAAATCAAGGAAAACCGGTGGGGGCACGCTGAGTGCACCCACTGGGTGTAGTCCCCGAGGCTACTGTCGAATGTTTTGATTCGGCTGTAGTCTTAGAAGTGTTGTGCTCTTTCTTTCAGTCACTCGGGAGTAACTTGTCTTTGATACCCTTTGTCGATTGACTCTTTGCAGAAGTCTTGTGAGCTTGTTGCTCAGCTCGCTGATCTGAAGGATAAGCAGATCCAGCTTAATCTTGATTTACAGTTTGCTCAGGAAAACGTGCAGAAGGCGAAGGATGAAGCAAAAGGTATGGCTGGTGAGGACTCGACGTCTATCTCTGTTCCTCTACCCGTTCTGAACTCTGTGTCTGTTGTTGCTTTGCAGACGAACTAGAGAAGGCCCTGAAGAAGAAAGATCTTGACCTTGCGGAGGCGCAAAAGGCAGCTGCGGAGAAGTTAAAGCTCGCTGAAGAGAAACTTGCTTCAGTCAGCCATCTTGAGAACGAGAACGCTAGGCTGAAGTCTGCTCTTGACGAGGCCAATAGGGAAGCGAGTCGACTGAAGACTGACAAGAGTACTCTGAACGACAAGATCGGCCAGCTGGCGGGGAAGCACAAGGACTTGGGGGATTATCTTGGGGGTCTTGCCAAGAAGCTATACCTCATGCTTGAAGGTAACCCCCTTTGTGCGATTAATCTTGTTGTTGTCGACTCACCATTTGGTTACAGTTTTGCTCTGTCGAAACTTCTTTCAGAATTCTGCCGGAATTTTGAGGAAGAGACCAGTCGAGTGGAGACCCGCCTGGACCCTATCAATTCTCCTGTGAAGGATGAAGTGGCCATGAATGTCCTCCGGTTGGAATCCCGTATCGCTGGTGTGGTGGACTACCTGGCTCGACTGAAAGCTGCTGTGTCGCGGATCGACTCCGCACTCTGGCCCAAAGAGACCCTTCAGAACGACCTTGAATCCTTGGTCACTCGACTAAGTGATGTTCCAGGTCGAGTGCGAGAATGGAAAAAGTCTTCTGCTAGGTGCGGTGCTGATGTGGCTCTGTCACTGGTTCGTGTCCACTGCAAGGAGGCGCGAGAGGAGAAGCTGGCCGCTCTCCAGGTTGCCAATACCAGGAAGCATAATTTTCAGGATTTCATGGAGACCTTCATCGCTGCTGCCACTCGAATCTCAGACGGGATCGACTTGGACGAATTCGTTGCGCCATCAAGCCCTCCGCCAGAAGAGTAAAAAACTGCTGTGCTTTACCTTAAATTTGCCTCGGGATGCCGAGTGGTTTATGTATTTGATAAACTCCGTCGGGCTCTCAGCTCGAGTACTTTTATTTGCGATCTAGGATCTTTTGATTTTATCCGAACGTGGCTCGACGTTGAATGTCTTCGTGACTTGATCCGCCGATCTACTATTCGTTGTTCCCTCAGAGGCTGCTATTCGTTGTTTCCTCAGAGGCTGCCTGGTTTGCACGATGCTCATCGCCGCGATGGTGTCTGTCAAAATGGCTTAGGCGAGCACTGGGCTGCAGCTAAGTCCCCGAGTGGGAGGTTTGCTCTCCACTCGGTAGGATTCCAATTACTTAGGCGAGTGCTTGGACTGCAGCTAAGCCCCCGGGTGGGAGGTTTGCTCTCCACTCGGTAGAATTTCAATTACTTAGGCGAGTGCTTGGACTGCAGCTAAGCCCCCGAGTGGGAGGTTCGCTCTCCACTCGGTAGGATTTCAATTACTTAGGCGAGTGCTTGGACTGCAGCTAAGCCCCCGAGTGGGAGGTTTGCTCTCCACTCGGTAGGATTTCAATTACTTAGGCGAGTGCTTGGACTGCAGCTAAGCCCCCGAGTGGGAGGTTTGCTCTCCACTCGGTAGGATTTCAATTACTTAGACGAGTGCTTGGACTGCAGCTAAGCCCCCGAGTGGGAGGTTTGCTCTCCACTCGGTAGGATTTTTTCAAACTTAGGCGAGTGCTTGGACTGCAGCTAAGCCCCCGAGTGGGAGGTTTGCTCTCCACTCGGTAGGATTTTTTCAAACTTAGGCGAGTACTTGGACTGCAGCTAAGCCCCCGAGTGGGAGGTTTGCTCTCCACTCGGTAGGATTTCAATTACTTAGGCGAGTCCTTGGACTGCAGCTAAGCCCCCGAGTGGGAGGCTGGCTCTCCACTCGGTAGGATTTTTTCAAACTTAGGCGAGTGCTTGGACTGCAGCTAAGCCCCCGAGTGGGAGGCTGGCTCTCCACTCGGTAGGATTTTAATTTCTTAGGCGAAACGGATTCGCAGCTAAGCCCCCGAGTGGGAGACTTGCTCTCCACTCGGTAGGATTTCCTGAAAACTTAGGCGAAGCGGATTCGCAGCTAAGTCACCCACTGGGGGAAATTTAAACAAACAGAAAAAGAAATAGCAGTCTTTTGCTTGAAACAAAAGAACTACAGAGGTACTTTTATTACATCTCAGTCGAGTGAGTTTTTAAGTGTAAAAAGGACGGAGCAGGTCCGCGTTCCATGCTCGAGGCTCGTCGATCCGTCGATCGATGTTGTAGAGGTGATACGCTCCGTTGTGCAGGACTTTGGTGATGATGAAGGGGCCTTCCCAGGTCGGGGAAAGTTTGTGAGGTTTTTGCTGATCCACGCGGAGGACCAAATCTCCTTCCTGAAAGGCTCGACCCTTCACATTTCTGGCGTAGAACCGACGCAACTCTTGCTGGTAGATGGTCGAGCGGATTAGAGCCATCTCTCTTTCCTCCTCTAAGAGGTCGACTGCATCTTGCCGGGCCTGTTCTGCTTCTGCTTCGGAATATAACTCGACTCGAGGCGCGTTGTGGAGCAGGTCGCTCGGCAAAACCGCTTCGGCTCCATAGACCAGAAAGAATGGTGTTCTTCCAGTCGACCGGTTAGGGGTGGTCCTCAATCCCCATAGAACTGACGGAAGTTCGTCGACCCAGGCGCCTGCTGCGTGTTTGAGATCACGCATCAGTCGGGGTTTTAGTCCTTTGAGGATGAGGCCATTCGCGCGTTCGGCCTGTCCATTCGACTGAGGATGAGCAACTGAAGCGTAGTCGACTCGAGTGCCCTGAGAGGCGCAGAAGGCTTTGAATCTGTCATTATCAAAGTTTGATCCGTTATCCGTGATGATGCTGTGCGGAACTCCATATCTGAATATCAATCCCCTGATAAAACTGATGGCAGTGCTTGCGTCGAGGTCCTTTATGGGTTTGGCTTCTATCCACTTCGTGAACTTGTCGACTGCAACCAACAAGTGGGTGAAGCCACTCCTACCAGTTCTCAGTGGTCCGATCATGTCTAGACCCCAGACAGCGAAAGGCCAGACGAGTGGAATGGTCTTCAAGGCGGAGGCGGGCTTGTGAGACATGTTGGAATAAAACTGGCACCCCTCGCACTTGTCGACTATATCCTTTGCCATTTCGTTCGCCTTTGGCCAGTAAAAACCCGCTCGGTATGCTTTGGCCACGATGGTCCGAGAGGACGCATGATGGCCACAGGTCCCCGAGTGGATGTCCTCGAGAATTATCTGTCCTTCTTCAGGTGTGATGCACTTCTGACCAACTCCAGTCGCGCTTTCTCTGTATAGCTGCCCTTTGATTACTGTAAAGGCTTTGGATCGACGGACGACCTGTCGAGCCTCTTCTTCATCTTCTGGGAGCTCTTTTCTCATGATATACGCAATGTACGGCACTGTCCAATCGGGAGTGGTGATCATAACTTCCATAATCAGGTCGACCACGGCTGGAACCTCCACTTCGGTCGAGTCAGAGGCGCTTTTTGGTTGTGGAGGCTCTTCTGTGAAAGGATCTTCTTGCACTGATGGTGTGTGAATGTGCTCCAAACACACATCTTTAGGGATGGCCTCCCTTTTGGACCCTATCTTCGCCAGATCATCTGCAGCTTGATTTTTCAGTCGGGGTATATGATGGAGTTCCAACCCCTCGAATCGTTTCTCCAGCTTCCTCACTGCGCTGCAATATCCCGTCATGGATGGGCTTCGGACGTCCCACTCCTTCATCACTTGATTAACAACCAGATCTGAGTCGCCGTAGACCATGAGGCGACGGACGCCGAGTGAAATGGCCATACGTAATCCGTATAGAAGCGCTTCATACTCTGCCTCATTGTTGGAGGAATCAAAGTGAATCTGGAGGACATACTTGAGCTTATCTCCTCGGGGGGAAACCAGTACAACCCCCGCACCGGATCCGTTCAGCATCTTGGAGCCATCGAAAAACATAGTCCAGTGCTCCGAGTGAACTTGAGTCGGAAGCTCCTGCTCGGTCCACTCGGCGAGGAAATCAGCTATTGCCTGGGACTTAATAGCTTTCTTTGCCTCGAACTTGATATCAAGAGGAAGAAGTTCAATTGCCCATTTCGCCACTCGACCGGTTGCATCTCTGTTATGAAGAATCTCTGATAATGGAGCGTCGCTGACGACTGTGATAGAGTGATCAGAGAAATAATGAGCAACCTTCTTCGTGGTCATGTAAATCCCGTAAACAAGCTTCTGATAGTGGGGATATCTTTGCTTCGACGGGGTCAGAACTTCAGAGAGATAATAAACTGGGCGTTGAACTTTGAAGGTCTTTCCTTCCTCTTCCCGCTCGACTGTAAGAACGGTACTAACGACTTGTCCCGTGGCTGCTATGTAAAGCAACAATGGCTCTTTGCTGACAGGAGCAGCAAGCACCGGCTGGGTGGAGAGCAGAGCTTTTAGCTCTGCAAATGCTGCATCAGCTTCTGGAGTCCATTCGAACGTGTCTGACTTCTTCATTAGTCGGTAAAGAGGCAGCGCCTTTTCACCGAGCCTGGAGATGAATCGACTTAAAGCGGCCAAGCATCCAGCAAGTTTCTGGACATCGTGCACACGCACGGGGCGTTTCATCCGGAGTATGGTGCCAATTTTTTCGGGGTTAGCGTCGATTCCTCGTTCGGAAACAAGAAAACCGAGTAACTTTCCTCCAGGGACTCCAAATGTGCACTTCGACGGATCGAGCTTGATATCATAATTCCTGAGATTGGCAAAAGTTTTAGCTAGGTCAGTCAGCAGGTCGGAACCTTTTCGTGACTTGACCACTATGTCATCCATGTATGCTTCTACATTCCGACTGATTTGAGTGATTAGGCACTTCTGAATCATTCTCATGAATGTAGCTCCGACGTTCTTGAGACCGAAAGGCATGGTAACATAGTAGAAACACCCAAATGGGGTGATGAAGGCTGTTTTTATTTCATCGGGTCCATACAGACGGATCTGATGGTATCCAGAGTAAGCATCTAAAAAAGATAACCTCTCGCATCCTGCAGTCGAGTCGACTATTTGGTCGATGCAAGGAAGAGGAAAATGATCTTTTGGGCAGGCCCGATTGATATGCTTAAAATCGATGCACATGCGCAACGATTTGTCTTTCTTGGGGACCATTACAACATTGGCGAGCCACTCGGAGTGGTAGATCTCGCGAATGAATTCTGCTGCTAGGAGTCGGGCCACTTCTTCGCCAATGGCCTTTCTCTTCTGAACGGCGGACCGTCGAAGATGCTCCTTGACTGGTTTGACCTTTGGGTCGACTCGAAGGCGGTGCTCGGCCAGTCCCCTGGGCACACCTGGCATGTCAGCAGGCTTCCATGCAAAGATGTCCCAGTTCTCACGGAGGAACTGGACGAGCGCTTCTTCCTATTTGGAGTCGAGTGTAGTGGAGATGTTGGTTGGAGCCGCATTTGGATCGGTCGGGTGGATGTGGACTTGCTTGGTCTCACCAGTCGACTGAAATGCTGACTCCGTGGCGGGCTTCTTGGCTCGTAACAACTCACTCGGATCCGCAGTCTTCTGGTACTCTTGTATCTCTATCTTGGCCATCTGAGCATCAGCAATTTTGGCGCCTTTCTGGAAGCACTCCTCTGCCTTCTTCCGATTGCCAACGATGGTGATTACACCTTTGGGGCCAGGCATCTTCAGCTTGAGGTATACGTAGCATGGTCGAGCCATGAAACGAGCATAGGCTGGCCTCCCAAGAATGGCGTGGTACGCACTCTGAAAATCCACGACCTCAAAGGTTAACTTCTCTTTCCGGAAATTCTTCGAGTCACCAAAGACGACGTCGAGAGTGATTTGACCGAGTGACTCAGCTTTCTTCCCAGGAATGACTCCGTGGAAGCTCATGTTGCTGGGGTTGAGTCGGGACATCGGAATGCCCATCCCCTTCAATGTCTCTGCATACAACAAGTTTAGCCCACTGCCGCCGTCCATCAGAACCTTGGTCAGTCGAGTGCCTTCAATAATTGGGTCGACCACCAACGCTTGCCTCCCTGGGGTGGCAATATGAGTCGGATGATCGGACTGGTCGAAGGTGATGGCGGTCTGGGACCACTTCAGGTAATGGGGTGTCACCGGAGCGACCATGTTTACTTCGCGATTGATGGCCTTCAGTCGACTCTTACTTTCGACATCAGCGAAAATCATCAGAGTGGAATTGACTTGGGGGTATTCTTCACCGCTGTCTTCCCTGTCTTCAACTTTGTCTGACTCTTTCTCTTTGTCCTTGGCCTGCTTCCCTTGGAACTGTTGCATCAGGAGTCGACATTGTCGAGTGGTATGCTTAGGGTAAATGAGATTTCCCTCTTCATCTTTCTTCGTGTGAATGTGGCATGGTAAGTCCATCACATCGTTCCCGTCCTGGTCTTTCACTTTCTTGGGGTTCCAAGGACCCTTGGGTTTCCCCTTAAACTTCCCTAGGGTCACAGCTAAGGCTTCCCCGGGGGCGACTGGCTCGGCCTTGCGCTTCTGCTTCCGACTGGAGTGTCCTCCGCCGGCCTCATTAGCGGCTGCCTTATACTTGCCACTCCGGAGTCTATCTTCCTCTTCTCCGTTCGCGTACTTGGTGGCGATTTCCATCATTCGACTCAGGGTCATATCCCCGGTTCGACCGAACTTCAAACTTAACTCCCTGTTTCTGACGCCTTCCTTGAAGGCGCAAACTGCCTGATGATCGGACACATTCTCGACCGTGTGATTCAGAGTGATCCACCTTTGGATATAATCCCTCAGGGTTTCACTCGACTTCTGAACACATGACTGCAATTCTGTCAACCCTGCCGGTCGCTTGCAAGTCCCTTCGAATGTCCTGACAAACACCTGGGCTAGATCTTCCCAAGTACAAATACTGCTGGGAGCCAACTGATTCAACCACGCTCTGGCTGATCCTTCCAACATGAGGGGCAAATGCTTCATGGCCACCTCGTCATCGCCGCCTCCGATCTGAACAGCCACTCGGTAATCCTCGAGCCATGATTCCGGCTTGGACTCTCCGGTGAACTTGCTAACTCCAGTCGCCAACCTGAAGTTGGGAGGAATCACTGCAGCTCTGATTGCTCTGCTGAAACACTCGGGACCTGAGACGCGAACTCTGCTGCTGGACGGCGCGCCTCTGTCACGGTCTTCTCGGTGAGCTCTATTTCGGTCGACCAGACCTTGAACGATGATGGATCTCGCATCAAAGCCCGGTTCCCTGGGGTCGACTGGGACCCTTCGCCCAGTACTGAACTGGCATCTGTCCTCTTGCCGTCGAGGAACGTACGACCCCGCTCTTGGGGCAGGAGAAGGCACTCGACGTTGATCGTTGCGATCGAATCGGTGCTCATATCGCTCGTGCCCTTGGTATTGATCCTCGTGCCGGCCTCTGTGTCCTTCACGCCTCGGGAGCGACCTTGGACTATGAGCCGACTGAACGGAATTCGCAGCGACGGATCGACTGTGAATCCTGTTGCGCGACTGGGATACGGCTGAATTCTGGTCACCCGCTGCACGGAGCAAATCTCTGATCTGCAACAGACCTCTCCCTGCCTCTGACTGTGAAGGCTGGATCGACTCCGCTATGCGAGCCGCAGCTGCCAAATTCTGAATCGGGGTACGGTATACCTGGGTCGGCGGCTGGAAGAGGCGACGACGACTGGACTCGGGAACGGGCGGTCGTGCGCGCTCGTCGAGTGCTCTCTGGAGATTCTCCAGTCGAGTACGTTCAGCCAAGTTGGCCAAGCGCGCCTCCTCCAGGGCTCGTGCCTCAGGGGTTTCTCCAACGATAGGAGTGTGAAGGGCGTCCATGTTCCGGCGACGGAGTTCCTCCCTCTGCACTGAGGTAAGGGGCTCGGGCCTGTACTCTTCGTGGCCCCGCACCGGAATCCCCCCTGCGGCAACCTCTTCGGTGTGGGGGAATCCGGGGGGACTACGTGGTCCGTCGACCATTAGTACTTCCGCCGCTGGATCACTGCTGTCGCACTCGGACGCAGTCTCTACGGAGCCAGTCGACAGGTCGAACAGGCCGTAGAGTGACTCGTCGGGCTCGATTGCCGCGACTTGGGGGATGGCCGACTGGCGGGCCAGTGCGTGCTTCACCCACCGCTGGAGTCTCGACCGACCGGTGCGCTTGCGCCGGTGGGAAACTGATGACGACGATGGCGAAACGAATGCCGACCCGTACTGGGTCGACGGTTGCCGCAGGAGGACGCCGCGGACGCATGCGCGGAAATGCGTGGCTCCGCGGGCGGGAAGCGCGTCCACGTCGAGTGGAGCCTCCTGCAGCCAAGCAGAGTTGTCGACGATGAAGGAGAGAGCGCCGAGACGGATCTCGCGGCTCTCGACCATGACTCCGCTCGAAAACATGATGTGGGGTGAAAGAATCCCAACTCCTCCAACAAATCGCTAGAACACCTGCCCCACGGTGGGCGCCAACTGTTGTGGTTCTAAGTCTGACAGTAAGAATGGGGGGTAAGTATGGAGAGGCAAGATCCTAGCTATGGAGTAGTTGTATGCGCAAGGAGTTTTACGAGTTCGGGCCCTTCTCTGAGGAAGTAACAGCCCTACGTCTCAGAGCCCGGAGGCAGTCGACTGGATTATGTGTGTGTGTGTGTTACAAAGTCGCGAACCCTTGTCCTAGTGGAGGGGGGTGGCTTATATAGAGTTCGCCAGGACCCCAGCCAGCCCACGTTACAAGGAGTTTAATGTACATAAAGAGAGGGGGTTACTGGTAACGCCTGTAATAAAGGACCATGAAGGCCATAAAAGCTACTTATGAGATGACCGTTTGTAGGCAGTGCCTTTAGGTCTTCTTATAGTCGAGTGGCTGTCTTCATGGTCGACTGCTTGTGCTTCTGGTCGAGTACGCTCGTGTCCGTCGACTGGGCTGACCAAGTCGACTGAAATGTTGATACTTCTTAGAATGTCTTTCATTGTAGGAGTCATGTCCTTGATTGGGTACCTCAGGTATGATAAGTTACCCTACCCTAGGTACGTATCCTCGTCATTGCCAGCACCGCGCATGCGTAGACGAACGAAGACGAAGTTGACAAAGCGCCGCACCAGGCTTGCCAGGCCCGGGGACACGTCGTGGACGAAGGCACGCGGCGGTGTTGCCAGTACTGGGCATGCGTGGACTGGGACCTGCACGAGCTGTACGCCATGTCGAAGAAGTCGGAGAGGCCAACAGAGAAGGACTCGACGACGGTTGCGGTGCCAATCGGCGCGGGGCCGATGTCGCCCGCGGTTGTCGGAGTAGACGAAGTGGTCGTGGTAGATGACGGCGACGCTGGCGACGGGCTGATGCCGGACGAAGACGAAGAAGGTGGACGGGCGGCGGCGGCGGTTGCGTGGGTAGGGGCGGCGGCGACCAAAGAAGAGCAGCGGCGGCGGCCTGACGGCGGCGGCGGCGGCTATGCTCGAAGTAGGCGAAGAACCCTGACAGCATGACGAAGACCGGCGCGGACAGTGGCGTTCCCGCGCCAAGGGAGACGGCGCGGCGCATACCACGAGAAGCCAACGCACATGGACGACAAAGTGGACCGTGGGCCACCGCGCTACGGCCCGAAGGGGCGACGCAGCGGCGGCAGGCGGGTCGGGGCGACGACATGAAGACCTCGGGACGACGGCGGGGATCGCGGGCCGCGCCGCTGTGGCCCGAAGGGGCGACACAACGGCGGTTCGTGAGTCGGTGCAACCGCGGGGACGGCCTCGAGACGGCGGCGGGGACCGCGTGCCACGCTCGCTATGGCCCGACGGGGCGACGCAGTGGCGGCGCGAGGGTCGATGCAGCCACGGGACGGCCTAGAGCGGACGCCCTCGGGGCGGCGGGGGACCGCGGGCCGCGGCACTACAGCCCGAAGGGGCGACGCAGCGGTGACGCGGGTCGGTGCAGCCGGGAGAAGAACCACGGGGCGGCGGCGCTGCGGCCCGACGGGGCGACGCAGCGGCAGCCCTATGCTCGATCGGTGGAGAGGCGCGCTGAACTCGGGGACGATCTTCACGGGACCTGCGGAGGCGCGCGTAACCGACGGGCCAGGTCGGTCGCGCGGCGTAGATGAGTCGGATCGCGGCGGCGAGCGGGTGATCAGGCCGATCACGCGCGAGGTCGGGGACGCCGCTCGGTGGAGGCGTGGTGGCGACGGAGTCCGAGATGAAGCCGGCGGCGGCGGTTAGCAGGGCGGCTATGATTGGCCGCTGCATGACGCGAGGCCGCCGAGTCGGGGTGATGCAGGAGTCCCGGTCGGAGCAGGGCGGTGACGGCCGGGGTAGATCGACGGGCGGGCCGGCGCGCGAACGGCGGCAACGAAGAGCCGCCGAGTCGGGGCGACCGGCGGGCCGACGCGCGGACGACGCGCGAGGCCGCCGGGTCGGTGAAGAAGCCGGCCGATCGCGCCGGTATTGGAGTAGAGGCGCACGGGGTCGACAACGGCGATGGGCGACGCAAACCGGATCACATAGACCGAAAAACCAAAAAATATACGCCGATCAAAGCGACCGGCGAGAGAGAGAAAACCCGGATCAAAGGATCGGAAAAAAGACTCTCTAGGACAGTCGGTCAACACGACCGGCGAACGAACCCTAGGTACTGGCGGCACGGCCCCCGACGGCGGTCATGGAGGCCGACCACCCTAGGGGCGGCGCGCGGGTGTGGAAGCAGCTGCTAGGGTTTAGGATCGACTTGCGATAGGTACCATGTTAGAAGGGAGAGAGAGGTTTGATGGAATAGTTTGTTGTATTGCTTGAGCCTCGTGGGCATATATATAGGAGTACAATCATCTACTTGAAGTACAAGACAAGTCAGAACAAATCCTAATCTATCTCGTCTTTCCTAATAAACATTGTACTCAACAGCAATGATACAATTCAACTGTTCCTTATCTGTCAGTTCCCAGCAGCTGTTAAGAGGCACAGCCGCACAGGGCTAACAGTTCAGGAGTAAAGGGTGTGCTACAGGGTGCTGGTTGGCCGGTATGACATGCACCATGTATCGGTAGGGAACGGGGCAGGACCATCTGCCTCTCATGATGCACACTTGTTCTACAACCACCCAACAAGGAAACAGTTTGTTGTCTAGAAAAGTTGACGTTCTGAACGCACTATCATACATAAACTGTAAAGTTTGTTGGAAACGCTGCTATTCGTGTTTTTAGTCCGAGGCTGTAGTTTACGTTGTTTCGGCCTTTTGTTTTCAGTTGGAAGGTTACCCTGTAGGCCTCATTTGGCACAAGAGGTTTGGAGGGGTTTGGAGTGGATTTTCCACGCGTGGCCCAGAACCCGCTATAATCCACCTCGGTGCATTTGGTAGGCGAGGTTTTGCTAGCCCAATCCACCCGACCCCCCTTCGATTTGCTCGGATCCACGCGGTTCAGAAAGCACGAGGAGGCCCTCGGGGAAGTGAATCCATGCCGAAGACTGCAGCCTTCTTCTCGCGCAGCCGCCTCTAGACGTGCCGCCGCCGGCCGCGGCCTCCTCCTCGCGGCACCGCCTGCCGACTCCTCGACGTGCCGCCAGCGGCAGCCGCCTCGACGCGTCGTCGCCGCCAGTAAGTACCTCTGCGCGGCCCTCTCCTGTTCCCCTCTGGGTCGCCCCCTCACTCCCCGATCCACTCGTCTAGTCTAGGATCTCGGCCATGGAGTGCTCCTCCTCGTGGTTAATTCTCCTACTGCTCTACAGCTCCAATAACCAAACAGCAAGCATTTCCTGAGCCTTAGACAGATCTGCACATATTTTGCAATTTATGCACACAATACATTTCCAGTAATCTTACTCTGTTTATTGTTATTCAGTGTGGCTTGTAAGGCTGGACTGCGCAAATACAGAAATACCAACATAGTTCATCTCATCGTTATGTGCCTTGAGGCGAACCTACACATACACACAACCCCATTTGCAGTATTTATAACAACTCAACATTGTCTCTCCTGAACTCCTATATTTATTTTAAAACTGGGACTACTTCGTTCCACTCCTATATATATAATACATAGGCATCAGCCGGTTTGCTGTTGGTGAAGTGTGGCGATGTTTTCATGTATTTGTATGGGTGTTGTGGCTTACATAGTTGCAGTGGTTTTTTCATGTTGTAGCTCACTCTGCTGCATCTGCTAGCTGTTACTTTATTTTGGCTTTTAAAGATATGTTTGACCTGCTGTATAACTTGCGCGATCTGATTCTATGTTTCACACGTACGTACAGTCTGCAAGAAGGCTAGCCGACTCATTTCTCCTTTTTCTTTTTGTTGGGAAGTAACTCTTTTTTTTTCATGAAACTAAACGGTAGCTAAACTGGGAAGTTGGAATGTTTGGGTTTTATGTTTAACTGAACGACAGCTAACTTCGGAAGTTTGAATGCTTGACTTGAGTATGCCTTTTTTTAAGAGAATGCTTGGGTATGTGAACTGCGATGATGAGATTAGTGGCATGACGATGCTTGTCCATCCTTGCTGCATCTGGGTGGCGGTGCTCGGAGCATGGCTGCTGTTAGGCGTGGTGGCTTATTATTTTGTCATATAATGGACTTGTTCTCGAGCATTGAAACCTCAACTCTTCATAAGTTATGGATGATGACCATTCTGTAGCTTAGCATACATAGTTTGGCCAACAAACTTTTGCTTCTCTGTTATCACTCTCATAAGAACTGAAGTACTAGAACATAGGTTGGCCTATTTAAGTTTTGTCACTCTCATTTTGCTTTCATTTAATAATCAGGTTCCCAAGCAACCAGAGAAGCAAGATTAAACAATCTGGACAAACTTTTGGTCATTCAAAATTGGATGATCATGACATCATTAAGAGCAATTCGTCTGTATGACAACATTATTCTCAACTTTGTCCATGCTGTTATGAGAAATCATGTTGTTGCTGTGAAGAAATGTTGCAAGATTATTCCCCTGTAGCAAGTTTCATGAGGTCACATTTTTGTTAGGTGATCTTTACAATTCTGTAGCAAGCTCTTCTTAGTACGATGTTGTTTTCTTATAAAGATTGCATTTTTAGATGTTTGCACTATCTTATCTAAATATGGCAATCCCTGTCCACCAAACAAGTTTTTTATATGGAGGGAATTGTGGCCAGAGGGGTTTGGGGGTTTCAAGGGGATTTGAGAGGATTGGGTGGAAGGAGGGGATTCACCAAATCCCCTGAAATCCCCACCTCCCCAAACCTCTCAAATCCACTTCTACCAAATGAGGCCGTACGATTTTACTCCTTGATCAACTGAGAAACGGCACTGCTGTCTTTCTTTCGGCAAAAATTACACTGCTGGTAACGGGGACTAGGCACAAATATGCAAGCCAAACATTTTGCGCGTTAAATCGTGAATTGGCACGCAACACCAGAAAAAAAAAGTAGTGAGAGATTGTTCATACTAACAACAAGTGTTTGAACTCTGAGTAAGAGTAGACAACAAATAGAACCATGAACATCTCTTGATGACAAAAATCTGAAGTAGAAAAGTTGATTAGACAAAAAGGCGTGGAAAGAATTAATACCTTCAGTAAACAAAATCATATGAACACATCACGATTTTACAAAATACAGCAGCTCGTCTGGTCCCTGAAAAGGTAAAATAATGGACAATTTAATTAGCGATTGCAAGTCATGTTAAAACCAAATCCATTTAAGATAATGTCAATTTTGAAATCCTAGTATTGCTTGCATTTACAAATAGATATTACATACTCCCTCCTAGTGTAAAAAACGCTCTTATATTATGGGACGGAGGGAGTAGTATGTTATAGAATCTCTTGTGTGTGAGGGTACATGTTTTAATATGTTAGCAGACTGTGCTGACTGCTTGGATAGCCAAGTTTTGACAGGAAAACGAAACCCACTTCATAGTTCTGAATCTCATTCCAAGTTATACAGCAAGAGAAAACATACTTCTTCGGATCTTCATAGTGTATTAAAGCCTCCAGAAATTTCTTCCAGTAAGGTCCAGTTTCCTGAAGGTTAACTTTGTCTGGTCCCCCAAGATAAGCTTGAACAATGAATTCATGGCTCCTCTCTCTGAACAGAGGAAAATGTGTCAGCTTGTTGTTTATTATGCAGTAAGATGAAATATATTGTGGTTAATCCTTTTAGACAGACCTTCCTTCATATCGTGACAACCATCCCAAGTAAGCTGCTCCAAAGTACATTGATGCAAATGGATTGTAGAGATCATCCACCGAGCTCACTGTGTATGCCGTATGGCCACAATCTCTACATACTCAAAACGCAAACTGCAAGTGAGAACAACTACCTGGAAACTGTAATAGCAAAATCGAACAAGAGCAGTTCTACGCGACCAACTCAATGGAGTTAGATTCCAGATTATTAGATAAATACTTCGCTCTAAAGTATGATTGTCTGACTTCTGAAGTAACCTAAAGTAGCAGATCAAAAGAATTCATGCGTTACATTTTGTAATTGGATCACCGAATATATTTGTATGAAACCGTGTGTGCCAAAACTGTAGTTCAGGTTCAGCTATCGTGTGTAAGGACAAAATAAAAGTAAAGCAAGGATAACTGGTAAAGCAAAGAGTTTCATGTTTGTCAGGGTGAACAATATAAGTTGAGGTCCTACTCAGATTCCACAATCACCTCACCGTAATTGTTTGGATAAAATGTACAGGTAAATGGCTAGACGCAGTGTCATGCTCACCTGGAAAGCCATGCGGCAGTAGGGTAATCTATTCCCATCAATCCTGTCCGAGAACGTACTCCATGGACAAAGCGCATACTGCACACCTCTGCGAGAGCAGCTAGGGCTTCCTATGCAGATTTGAAACAGAATAGAAGGTTCAACAAATGTTAGGATGCAGGGGCTTATAGATAGAACTAGCTAAAGGAAATTCAGATAATATATTTATTGTTATTGTGATAGCCCTACAGGCATCTACATAGGCAGTACCAATTAATCAAAATAATAATATAGGCAGCACCGCTGGAATTTTAATTAGAAATATCTCTAATCACTAATTTTACAAGGAGATGGATGCTAACGCGATTAGCAGACATTATTTCCAAATTTTTACAGAAAGAGAGAAATAAGGAAATGTTATGACAACTAATAACAGAAGAAATGCATTAGTTAATACGATGAGCATAGTATGTGATGATCACCCATGCTACAGTATTATACATAGACCTTCAAAAGCAATACGATAGCATGTGAGAAAACAGAGCTTTAAGAGCTATTCTACAGGATGCACGGGTATTGGCATTTCACTGCATTACAGATTTGCTATAATAGCAACATGTTTAAGCAAGTTTGGAAGATAAGAAGAGCAACATGTTTAAGCAAGTTCGAAGATAATATCATTAGATATTGACACATTATGAATTTATGATGATATACTATTTTGTTAGAATAGAATGCACTGACTATCAGCCCAAAGCTTACCGGCTTTACTCCTCTTGAGCTGAAATGGCGAGATATGATTATTTCAGCAACAGCCTGGGATCAAATTCAGAATCACATACAGAAACTATGCATTGGTGTCTAAACTCGTCATTACATAAAACCATCAAAAACTATGCTGATAATATGATATAGATACAGGGTGGTTGTATCAAATAAGGTGTGAAGTAATGGTTCTCTGAACAATATTTGGCCTTCACACTTGGTATTGCATGATAGAGAAATGCACGACAACACTCTAATCACAGCTATACTGAAATATGGGCTATGTGAACCCATACTAGTATTGTTACATGGCATTCACATGATCCGTTCTTTTTATGAAATTAAAGTCAGAACTTTACCAGCACAAGAATATGCAGAAGTTTAACTGTAGCTTTACGTACAAACATATGTTTGTCAAGTTTTAGCACGGCAAAGAGGGAAGCCTACTAGTGAAAGGAAATGTGAAGTAACTGCACAACTATTAAGAACCAGCCATACCTTAACCTCAACTCGAGAAAGATACGGTCTCTTCTTGGCATCATGCGAAAATCTGACATTTCCACGCCGCTCACCAGAATTTGTCCACTCCTTCAACACATCAGGCTGACTCCACATTCCATCCAGATCTTCCACTGACACTTTGGAATCCCAATATACTAGCTGTGTTCCTGACACAAAGATGATAACCGGATGACATGTTGAATGTAGCAAGAAGCTTTTCTGGAATCAAAATAGGGATCAGCATTTGGAGTACATGTGTTATTTTAACTTTTGCTTATATTTCACACTCGTTGAATCTAAAAAATACTAAATAAAAAATCAACGAATTTAACCTGCAGTTGAGGAATTTTCTAGGAGATCAGGAGCCAGCTCGTTGAAACTGTCTGGTTGTCTGCCAGCAAAAAAAATGAGAAACAGTTCATCAACAAGTTAGACCCTGGATGTAAGGTAAAAGAAAGAAATAGCTTTTGAATTTTAATTCAGTGAACAGTTTCTACATTTCTATCCTAATGGATATTGGATGGGTTGTAAGGAGTTGACCATGCAGTTCATATAGTTTACTTAGGGCATCATTTAGCACGCATGCAAGAGCCACCTTCTCACATACAAGCACATATACTACTCCCTCCGTCCATAATATAAGAGCGTTTTTACACTCGCTAGTGTAAAAACGCTCTTATATTATGGACGGAGGGAGTACAAGATTAGCACCTTATCAGTCGTAAGTGGCAAGAAAACTGTTTCTTTCATTAAACACCTCTTCACCCACTTGCATTGTATGTGCATTAATGATATGATATCATCAAGGAACATCCTTTGGATTGTTGTGAAACAAAAAAAAACTGGTTATTTCATTAGTTTGATACTCCCTCTGTATCAAAATATAAGAATATTTTGATACAGAGGGAGTATTTTGATATGTTAGGTGAACATAAATGATTAATTAAAAAGGAAACAAAATATTAGCAGTTGTAGGTTATTACAGCCTACAGCTACTATAATAGTAGGCCTACGTGATAATTCTCTCAGGGTGATGGCAGGGTGGGTTGCGACTGCCCACCCATCTCCAGAGGTGTCCAGCAGCGATTAGAGCGGACAATGCGGTTGGCCACTACTACTTCCTTCCGGGTTTATTAGTCCCACTTGTATTTCGGGTCAAACTTTGACATTTGACTTAAACTACAGAAAATAAGTTATATATCACAAAAATATTATCATTGGAAAGCTCTTTCGAAAATGAATCCAACAATATAAGTTTTTTGACATACAACTTATATTTTTTTAGTAAAATCTACAGTCAAAATTGAGCACAAAATATGAAGGGGGCCAATAAACCCGGATGGAGGCAGAAGTCCGCATTATCCTGCTATAGTGGGTACAGAGAGGAGTACGGTGAAGGACTGGGACGCCGCCTGCAACGACAAGGCAGGCTGGAGGTGGTGACTGCACCATCGGTTTCTTGCGAGATATGTGGCAAGCTGCTTGAAATCATGGGAATCAAAGTAGTCAGTCCGCATCGCAATTGGTAAGCTTTTTCAAGGCACGGCCCAGCAGCTTAGCTTGGTGTCCGTTCCCGCTTACACCCTCATAATTCTCTGGTCCAAATTTATAGAGGTGAAACTTAAGATTAAAGCTACTGTAAACTTGTATCATGTCAAACAAATAAAGTTGTGGCTTATGGTTCTGTTATTTCGAGGAGCTCAATAATTTCCCCCAATCTTGAGGTCTTACTGGGCTTACATATTTAAGCTCAAAACCTTGAAGACAAGACCTTAATAGACCACAGATTATAAGAGAAACAAATTTAACCAAGGCAATACACTGAGCACTGAACAACATAACAATGTTGGAAGTGGAATACGAAGAGAGATTTTGAAGAATAAAACCTCATAGAGAGCAAGATCTCTTTCACATAAAGATAGCGTTCGAAAATGGGGGCAGATGACTTGTGAGTAGCTTTCTTTTTGCCTCCCTTGTAAGCTCTAACGACAAATTCTTCAGTTCTTTCTCTGCAGCATTTTTTGCCAAATAATTGCGTTTAGCAGTAGAAAGATACAAGATGATAAAGTACATCAAATTTAAAAGTGATACAGAATCTACCAGAGAAATACATACTTTTCATCACATGAGAAGAGCCACTTTGCATAAGCAGCACCAAAGTAGACATTTATAAAAGGCCAGTATAGTAAATCAATATTATCTTCAAGTTCAATGTCATAATTTTTGTAACCCAGTTCCCTATCAGAAGTGATGAAAACAAGAAGTTCAGTTAAAGAACGTAGATGAGAAAGGAAGATACAGAAATTAAGTTGACCAGGCCTGTTGACCGTTGAGTACCTGCCAAGCCATTGAGCAACTTCTGGTGTCACCTGCATTATGCCCATCTTAGTCTCCTTAGTCTTCCGATCATAGTTATCCACAAAGAGCCTCTTTCCACTCGCAATTTCTGCAAGGGCACCTATCATATACTGCAAAAAATAAGTAGGATGCTTAGGCTTAGACAAGTCCACCAGGATAGTTACCAATAACAAGATAGCTGAACTCTATCATCACAATTGTCATGTCTCATACTCACATAATTTCTTACTCTTCTACCAAAGACAATGTATCATGAAACATATGTTAGTATACAGTTGTACTGCACCACTCACTTTTCCGATTACTGACACAAGTGCAAATAATGATAAAACATAGAGCAATAGAATCAATACCGGGTCTAGCTGTGATTTGAAATGCCTCTGAACAGTAATTGCAGCAACTACCTGAAAGGATCAACGAGTGTATGTAAGAATAGTTCTAACCCAGCATTATACAAACAACAAACATAATACAGTAATTAATAAAACCAATAGACCCCCGCTCTGAGATTATTTTCCATAGCTCGGCAAACTTCAGCACTGCAGTAATAAACTTCTAAACAGTCATTTAATCACTTCCTTGAATATAGCAAGAAACCACCATGTTTGACCACTTATCTCACAGCAGCGATAGCATTTATCTTGGTTAAGCTTCAGCAACAAATTCACTAGGCCACTACTGATAGCCTGCTCTGCTTTTAGTGCCACACTCTAGCATCTCAGATGTGAAATGATTATTAAAATGAATAAACCAAATAATGGATAGACTGGATATGTCAGACATTTTGTTTTTTAAAGAGGTTATCTTAGGCATGCAGAAATGCAGCTTCAAAAAACAGATATATAGTGATCTAGCAAACAGTACAAGTATCCAACAGCTACCGATAATAAAGGTTTACACAGTTAGGCTGATCACCCACCATAATTTCAGTTTGTGTCAGATATGCCTCGCCATCAGGATCCCGTGATAGGTGAACTTTCTGTCCCTGTTCTTCCCCAGCGTCAATCCACTCTTTACTTACATGAGGATCTGCCCACATTAATCGCATATCATCCGGATCCAAGCAGTCATCCCAATATTTAAAGCTTACGGGCATCTTGTACTGATCAATAGCAGTTTCTGTCAATCTGCATTGAAAACAATAAACAAGAGTAAAACTTAGATGCCATATGGTATGTGTTTATAATACATTGGAATTAAGGTCAGAAAATACATTGGAATTAATAAAAAGGGGCAGCCCGGTGCACGTAGCTCCCGCTCGCGCAGGGTCCGGGGAAGGGTTCGACCGCTTTGGGTCTATAGTACGCAGCTTTTCCCTACATTTCTGCAAGAGGTTGTTTCCAGGACTCGAACCCGTGACCTCATGGTCACAAGGCAACAGCTTTAATGCTGCGCCAAGACTCCCCTTACATTGGAATTAATACTTTGCACAAAATGCAATCACATAATAAGAGGAAAATGCAATGACTGGTTGCATTGTATGATACTAGAAATGAGGGCGTCCAAGTATCTGTAAACCAAACTGTGCACTCACTCGAGATGAAAAATCGTCAAATCCTGTACATGTATGCATCATACTACAGCATGTAGTAAACATGACAAAGTAAATGTAACATGGAACTGCTCACTGAAAACAAACATAAATGTGGTGAACACACAAACACCACGGTATCTCGATGCACACAGAAGCCATCACCAAAATAAGTACACAGAATTCAGCAAGTCACACCACACCCACACCAACTAAGAGTCGGCAGATTCACATAATAAAGAATTATAAAACATAGTTTGGTAGCAGGGAGATGTTTTCTTCGATTATTAATTGTTTTCTAAAAAGGTCTCGTGGAAGCTGTACAATTCCCACAAATTTTCATATGGCGATAGAAATTGCCAAAAACTAGCACATAGCACCTCGTGATCATTGTTTCCACCGTGGGATGACTTTCTAGGTTAAAACCGTGGAATAACTTAAATTTACAACACAATAGAAATCACTAAATCAGCACTAATCCACGAACAGTTTACAACTTAAATAGCAGTTTGGCACTAACCAACCAACCAGCTCCTAGGAGAGAACGACCAACCAACCAACCAGCAGCAGCAGCAGCAGCGTGATCGTATCAGTCAAGACATAGCGTCGCACACACGCTGTACCTGTACGAACGCACGCACGCACGCACGGCGAGATCACCAAAACCAGCAACCGCATTGGCCTCGTCAACCCGCCACCAAACAGAAGGAACGCACCGAGCGAGCATCGCACGCAACAACAAACGCAGCTCGCCACCTCGTGATCTCAATCGGAACCTCCACCCATGCACGACACAACAACCAAAATCGGCAACAACAAATCACTGGGCGCTACAGAAAACCTCGCTCCCACGGTCGAGCAGCGAAGAGAACGGGGCGGGAAGAGGCTGCGGCGGGATGGCAGCAGAGGCAGCTCACCAGGGCACGCGGAGACTGTCAGGAGGGGAATCGGAGGTGTTTCCCGCCGCTCGCCGCCGGCTCCTCTCGATCCGAAGGGGATTTGGGGGTGGCGACGGTGGGGTGGGGTGGTGGGAATGGGGAATTGGCGAGAGAGAGATAGAGAGAGAGAGAGGAAGGAGAGAGAGGCGCGTAAAGTGGAAGAGGGGAAGGGAGGGTGGCAGAGCAAAGCGCGAGTGCGGGCGGTACAGTTTAAACGTGGGCCTGCGCACGTGTCGGGTGGGTAGGACTCCATTGCTCGTGGATTTCGGATTTGAAATCACAGTCGTTGAAATTGGATGGGCGTCGATTTCTTGCGAATGAAGCGACGCTGTTTGGTCGTTTCGGATAACTATTCTTCTCCGCTCACCAGTCTAGATCAATTTGATGTTTGCTTGTCATCCAATGATTTTTCCAGTGGAATGTTGTAAAAAATAATCCGGCAAAGATTCTTTTATTTCAAAATTATAGGATTACAATCTGGCAGAGCTCCTCGATACACGGAGGGCCTCTCTGAAGCCAAACAACAGTACAAGATTATGTATGGCTGTAATTAGCCAGACAATCTACTACACTATTTTGATACCTACAAATCTTCTGGGGTATAAACTCCCTCTCCTCCATCAGGGCCTTGATCTCAGCTAAGAAGTGCCCATAAGCGGACTGTGAGAGATTCTCATTTGATAAGATGGACAGAGTCTCAATTGAATCTAAGTGGACAATGACTTGCAGTTCTGTGTGTTGGAGAGCTAAATCCATGCCTTGCATACGTGCATGGATCTCCGCTTCAAGAGCATCATTGCATCTGAATAAAACCCTATAAGCAGCAAAGATGACCGAACTGTCATGATGTGGTAGCACCATACTAGTCACAGTGGAGCCACCATGAACAGAAAAGGAAGCATCCACCGAGAGGGTTGCCTGGCCCACTGGAGGAGGAGGCCATGGCACACACTGGCCGCTACCCATAGGTTCCGGAGTCCGGACCTCCAACGAGGTCATTTTACCTTTGATAATCTCTTTAGTGGTATATCTCCAAGCAAGATCTAGGGACTTCAGGTAACTGACCAAGAAATCAACACTTATTTCCAACGGAGGAACTACCTTGCCATGTGCTATATCTGACCTGAGATTCCAAATACGCCAAATAAGCAAAATAGCCATGTCACGAACTTGATCGGAACATCCAGATAAAACATATAACAACCACTCCTTGCCATTGTCTATCAGTTGTTCCGTCGCCGGTAGCGGCCAGAACTAATGCATGGCCTCCCAAATGGCCCTTGCATGGCCGCATGTAATTAAAGCATGGAAGGAGCTCTCCACTTCAAGACCACACACACGACATGTTCCACGATTTGAGAGATGTCTAGTCACTTTGCATTCATTTGTTGCTAAGGCCCTACCCGCAACCTTCCAGGCAGTGACCCGCATCTTTAGCGGAACTTTTGCTCGCCAGATACATGACCATAGAAAATCAATGCCGGGTGTCAATCTGTTCGAGGATCTATTAGTGCAAAAATATTGTAAGTATATACTAGTGTAATGCTCGTGCGTTTCCTGCCAAAAAATGTCCATGTGTTGCATTCTTTTTTATGATGGAAGACAGTGACTTTGTTTTAGTCTTTCCTTTAGATTGCCACATCTAAAATTATGCAAGTTTAACCAAATTATATGGATATTTGATTCAAGCCACACACTATAAAAGATTGGTTTTGGGAAAAAAATCCAAATTTGTCGATTGATCCTACTCTCACATCACATTGGCAGCGTCCTTCGTGGGCACCACGTACCACGGGGTCCACTTTCAGAAATATCTCGGACATCCCCGTCCCATACCCGTCATCTCTATCCCCTCTCTCTCTCTCTCTCTCTCTCTCTCTCGGTAGATTACCGTTTACGTATATCTCGCCACCGTCGCAACATGGCACCATGCGTCATCGCCGACGCTGTTGGAAGGTAATGCTGTAGCCCACGCGTCACCCCCGCCGCTGCCACAAGGTGATGTTGCAGCCACCGCACACTGCACGCCATTGTCGAACTGATGTTGCAAGCACCTCGCACCACTTCTGTTGTCGCCATTGATCCTACAAGCACCTTGTTGGGGAACGTAGTATTTCAAAAAAATTCCTACGATCACGCAAGATCTATCTAGGAGAAGCATAGCAACGAGCCGGGAGAGTGTGTCCACGTACCCTCGTAGACGGAAAGCGAAAGTGTTTAGTAACGCGGTTGATGTAGTCGAACGTCTTCATGATCCAACCGATCCAAGTACCGAACGCACGGCACCTCCGCGATCTGCACACGTTCAGCTCGGTGACGTCCCTCGAACTCTTGATCCAACTGAGGCCAAGGGAGAGTTTCGTCAGCATGACGGCGTGGTGACGGTGATGATGAAGTTACCGACGCAGGGCTTCGCCTAAGCACTATGACGATATGACCGAGGTGTAAAACTGTGGAGGGGGGCGCCGCACATGGCTAAAGATCAACTTGTGTGTCTATGGGGTGCCCCCCTCCCCCGTATATAAAGGAGGGGAGGAGGAGGCCGACCGGCCCTAGGGGGCGCGCCCAAGGGAGGGAGTCCTACTCCATGTAGGAATCCCCCCACCCCTTTCCTAGTCCAAGTAGGAGAAGAAGGGAAAGAGGAGAGAAGAGAAGGAAGGAGGGGGCGCCCCCTCCCCTTGTCCAATTCAGACCGGGCAAGGGGGGGGCGCCACCTCTGGCCGGCCCTCTCTCTTCTCCACTAAGGTACATTGTGGCCCATTAATCCTCCGGGGGGTTCCGGTAACCCCCCGGTACTCTAGGAAATACCCGATACACTTCGGAACCATTCCGGTGTCCGAATATAACCTTTCAATATATCAATCTTTATGTCTTGACCATTTCAAGACTCCTCGTCACGTCTGTGATCTCATCCGGGACTCCAAACAACCTTTGGTCATCAAATCACATAAACTCATAATACGAATCGTCATCGAACGTTAAGCGTGCGAACCCTACGGGTTAGAGAACTATGTAGACATGACCGATACACATCTCCGGTCAATAACCAATAGCGGAACCTAGATGCTCATATTGGCTCCTACATATTCTACGAAGATCTTTATCGGACAAACCGCATAACAACGTACATTGTTCCCTTTGTCATCGGTATGTTACTTGCCCGAGATTCGACCGTCGGTATCATCATACCTAGTTCAATCTCATTACCGGCAAGTCTCTTTACTCGTTCCGTAATGCATCATCTCGCAACTAACTAATTAGTCACATTGCTAGCAAGGCCTATAGTGATGTGCATTACCGAGAGGGCCCAGAGATACCTCTCCGAAACACGGAGTGACAAATCCTAATCTCGATCTATGCCAACTCAACAAACACCATCGGAGACACCTATAGAGCATCTTTATAATCACCCAGTTATGTTGTGACGTTTGATAGCACACTAAGTGTTCCTCCGGTATTCGGGAGTTGCATAATCTCATAGTCATAGGAACATGTATAAGTCATGAAGTAAGCAATAGCAATAAACTAAATGATCATAGTGCTAAGCTAATGGATGGGTCATGTCCATCACATCATTCTCTAATGATGTGATCCCGTTCATCAAATGACAACACATGTCTATGGCTAGGAAACTTAACCATCTTTGATTAACGAGCTAGTCAAGTAGAGGCATACTAGGGATACTTTGTTTGTCTATGTATTCACACATGTACTGAGTTTCCGGTTAATACAATTCTAGCATGAATAATAAACATTTATCATGATATAAGGAAATATAAAGAATAACTTTATTATTGCCTCTAGGGCATATTTCCTTCAGTCTCCCACTTGCACTAGAGTAAATAATCTAGATTACATAGTAATGATTCTGACACCCATGGAGTCTTGGTGTTGATCATGTTTTGCTCGTGAGAGAGGTTTAGTCAACGGGTCTGCAACATTCAGATCCATATGTATCTTGCAAATCTCTATGTCCCCTTCCGACACTTGATGACGGATGGAATTGAAGCGTCTCTTGACGTGCTTGGTTTTCTTGTGAAATTTGGATTCCTTTGCCAAGGCAATTGCACCAGTATTGCCCACTATAAAAAAATACACTTCCGTGATGATACGTGTTTGTCATAGTAGGCCGCATTTTTTGTCATGCATGTACATCCATGAAAAATTTATGACAGAATCAAGATAGTCATACCTGTGCTGTCGTAGAAGTGTTCCATGACATTATCAAAATTATCATCACGGAAGTGTCCACTTCCATGATGATAAATTGCGCGTCACAGAAGTGCTTTCGTCAAGGGTGACCAACACGTGGCATCCACCGTAACGGAACGCCGTTAAGCTATCGGGTCGGTTTTGGATCCGATAACCCGTTAACTGCCCCGACCAATGGGGATTTTCCATGTGTAAAATCATCATTGGCTGGAGGAGACACGTGTCAGGTCCGCTTTGGCACAGGTGTCACTCATCCAATGGGCGAGACGCGCCTATGATATGTTGACACGTGGATCGACCCATCAAGTTTAAATGGGCCGGCCCAACTAAAGGCCCACAAGATTTTGCGGACCATAATGGGCCGGCCCAGCTAAAGGCCCATGAGATTTTGCGGACCATAATGGGCTGGCCTAGCTAAAGGCCCACAAGATTTTGCGGGCCATAATGGGCCGGCCCAGGTAAAGGCCCACAAGATTTTTGTGTGTCGTAATGGACCGGCCCAGGTAAAGGCCCACAAGATTCTTGCGGATCATAATGGGCCGGCCCAGCTAAAGGCCCACGAGATTTCGTCGACATTAATGGGCCGGCCCAGCTGTAGGACCACAAGATTTTGAGGACCCTAGTAGGCCGGCCCATTAACTGGCTGCCATGTTTTGGGCCAAATGCCGGCCCATATTTGATCCGGTCCATTAATGGCCTGCCACGCTCCGGGTCTAATAGTGGCCCATATGAGATCCGGCCCGTTAAAAGCCTACCACGTTCTGGGCCAAATTACGGCCCAGATCAGGTCCGGCCCTTTAAGAAGCTTTGGGCTCAATTATGGCCCATATCAGATTCGGCCCGTCAACTGGACACTATGCTTTTGGGCCCACTTGCTAAAGGCCCACTTAGTAATTCGGCCTGATATTAGTTTTGGCCTGTTAAGGGCCCATTTAACATTTCGGCCCTATATTTATTTCGGCCTGTTAAAAGCCCGTCGTATAGTTGGGCCTAACTACGACCCGGTTTGCATCCGGCCTGCTCGCAGCCGATATCTGATTGGGCCAAACAAGGACCGAGACAATTTTGGCCTGTTAAAAGCCCATGATTTGATTCGCACAATCATGGGCTGGGGTTCATTTCGGGCTGCTGTCGACCCGTGAGCTGTTCGACACGTTTCAGGCCCAACCTACATCGTGATTGCATGACGGCCCGATTATGTACCGTAATTTTACGGTTTGGCCGGTTTACTGCGAAGACAGGATATATATATACAGTAAAATAACTGCAGCATCGTGAATAAGAAAAAACCTAGACTATACAATAAAGAAATTACGGCATATTACATCCACTGGGCATCAAAGTTCGCCACTACGATAATAAAGCACAAGCAGACAACAGATTACATACATTGGGCATCAAAGATCGCCACCAGTGCAAATAAACACGCCGACAAAATAATATACAAAACCGACAGCACTTCAATAGAGTTCAAGAAAGGTTAGCCCTACTGGGGAGCTGCAGCGCAAGCAGCTGAGCAAGATGATGAGACTGCGCTTGTTCAACACTTATATCTTCCTCACTCTAAAAGATAAACAAGCAGACAGATGTCAGGTTTTGCACATAAAAGTATCAGTGCTGATAATTCATCACATTTGTTATTGACGAATAAAGTGACACAGATTAAAATTGCATTAACACAATATGGTATTGTTCAGGTCAAGACATGACAGGAAATGACATTGTGAAGGAGTTGGCAGCTTCACGACACTACTGGATTACAGATCAAGAACTCATAAGTATCAATGGTTAGTGTGCTGTCAATTTATACCATTTCAGATTGGCAAATAAAGAGACGGTTTAAATAATAGTAGAATGATATGACATTGTTCATAGTTAAGACATTGCAGAATATGACATTGTGATGTAGTGGGTAGGTTCACCACACCACTAGATTATGGATGAAGAACAGAAGCATACATGCAGTGCAAAAGAAGATCACTTGCTCTGTATAGTTTAATTTATATGGTATGGAGAAGGAACTTAAATTGAGAAAGGACAAACTTTTGTTTATGAACTACATAATAAACTTTAAACAAACAATTTGATGCAAACACCAAAAATAAACAGCTGTTGCAGTCATGCCTAACCAAATATATACAACAAACTTTGAAGGCTTGAGATGGACAAAGTTACATTATTGGTGAAGATAGGCTCTATAAAGGCCTTGTCCATGCTGATAGGGGGGGGGGCAATTCAAGAAGTTTACCACAGAATCTTCTTCAAAAGCATTGCCTTTATTCTACATTTTGTTAAGAGTAAATATAGATGTGATAATATACAAAAAATGGAGAATATTTAAGATAAGATGAAGAGTGATGCTACATAACCAAGTAGCTATAAATGTAAGTGCAGCCATACAGGCAAAAGGTACAGCCAAGAGCAATGCACAGCTAAACTTCTTCAGTACCAACCTTATGGTAAGAGTAAATATATATCTGATGTGTAGAAAATGGAGGGCAAAGGAAAATAAGCTGCAGAGTGATGGTACATGAACAACTACCTGTCATTATAAGTACACTAATAAAGGACAACATGTACTTACAAGAACAATGCAAAGCTAAAAAAACATTGGCATTGGATATATTCTACATTAATTTAACCATTCATACAAATCAGATAATTTGGAGCGAACAATTGATAAGCAAGCTATCATGCATACTGCTGTCACATAATGAACCAGGTATGTATGCAAGTACAGTGATACAAGACAACAGGTACTAACAAGAGCAAAGCAGCGGGCAACATATTTGCGATATCCTGTCGTTCTTGTCAAACCAGTATTCTTCTTCGAGCAGATTTCCTGCAAAAAAGATCCGTAAGGCACATGCGAAAAAGTAGAAGTTCAAATTGTCATGTGATTTCATAGACAGTACCTCATCCTGGGAACAAGACCAGTGCATAACAAGGTTTTTCCATTCAATGTCTTCTAAATTTAGCATAGGAGACTTCACTGGAAATTCGTTTATAGACTTGCCATCAAAGTGTGATTTCCTCAGGTAACACCGATATTGCTTCAATGCTTCCTTGAAAAGCACAAGCAAGCTTTGCTCGTCATGACTATCCAGATTGACCCTCGCCTAGTTACAACAATGTAATGTAAATCATTGATGTGTTCAATCAGCAGAAAACAGGAAAATAATAACCATGAATAATAGCACTTACACGTAGGTTGGACAGGAAGATGTGAAAATGGTGTTTGTCTTCACAATAATCTTCCCATGATGGGAATATATGCACGTAGTCCCTAACAACATTGAAAGCATTGTCTTTTAAACTGGGAATAAATGGAATGGGTTCCAATCTGCAGGAATTGGCCGTCTCTGCAGTTGGGACAGGTCTTCGGCCGGTGGACTTGCTGTACTTTTTGCTAGAGTGGGATTTTTCTGTGGTACAGCTGGTGCTATGGCAAATGAAATCGGTAATACCTTTTGCTGGAGTGCTGGTCCTGTGTGGTGGGGCTAGTGGTGTGGCCAGTGAAGTATGGGTACAGTCTGCTGGAGTCGGTCCTACGTTTTGTGTCACTTGTTGTACATCCAATATTAAGTGGGGTGCTGTCTGATTTCTCCGACACCACCACGTTTTTCAAGGACTTTGCTGGTGCTCCTTCAGGTTCGGCAATCACCCTCTTCCTTTTTGATGTCTGATGCACAAGAACATCATTTGAGTGGAAAAACATGGTATGATGACAGATGGAATATGTATTGATAATGGATGGGCATGGCATCTCGACATATATGATGAGTAAACTAAGCAGATGGCGGTGCAACAAAGTAGAAGAAATGCAAGACAATATATGCAAGATACCCGCAATCAATAAAACATTGCCAAATTAGAACATGCACCTTGATGGGTGAACAGGACATGCCATCTGCCTTTGACTCCTCGAGGTTAGAATAGTCATTAGGATCATATTCTGAACAAGAATCAACAGGTGGGGAGCGTATGAGTTTCACTGCATCCAGAATGGCACTCAATGCCTTGGTGCCATTTTTGTAAGTCATTGCAGTGTTTAGCTTCAAGAGTGGACTGCTGCTAGTGCGACACAAAGCAGCTACACATATCATAGTGTAGATATAACGGGAAAACCTTAAGCATCAGAGTAAAATCAGCAAAGTGGAACTTGCTGGAATATATGTGCTAGTATTGCCGGTACGGCTAGAAAGGCTTCGGATACCAACTCTCTTCAAGTGAAGGTGTGGTACTGTTAATACCAGTGTAACTCTCAAAGGCGACACAGCTCCCCGCATTTCCTTGCTATTCTTATAGGATTCAAGTGGGCATGCCACTACAAATCCTATTCCTATGTTTACAAGATCCTACGAATCAAATAGGCTCAAAGTGTTCATCACAACCGACCGTATAGACCTCTACACTGCAAATGTCCCTGCTCATCTTTAGTACAAGGAACATACTATACTACTATCATACTCCCTCTGTTCCAAAATATAAGTCTTGGTAGAGATTACTATGGATCACATACAGATGTATCCAGATACATTTTAGAGTGCAGATTCACTCATTTTGCTCCATATGTAGTCCATGGTGGAATATATACAAAGACTTGTATTTAGGAACGGAGAGAGTACATATTAAAGAAGAACGGAAAGAGGAACATGGTAAAGAAGAGCAAGCAGATTTTGGATAATAAAATGTTGGTTGCTCAGTGCCCACACATGATGAACCAGAGCGCATTAAGAATGCAACTCCCAGCTGTCTCTAGACCATTTCAGGTGGTTGGATGAAGATCCTACGTCTCTTAACCCTTCTTCTTCCTCGTCTCTGATTCTTCCCATACAGAACACCGCACGGGCCGCCGACCAGACCACCGGCCCCCACCGCGTGTGTTCCTCCGCCACCCCCACCCCCACCCCCGCCCCAACCCCCACCCGTGTCGAGTTTTCTTCGTTCGGCGAGGCCCCACAACCACCCGAGCCCCTTCGATCGCACCGCGAACTCCGGCGAGCTCTGAAAAATCGACTGACCCAATTTTGAAATTTAGTCTATTGTGATTTAACTAGTGTGGAATATAAAAGGGGAAAACCATAAGCATTGGGAGTATAGTTTTGAGCGTGCCATGGCGGATCTGAAGGTGTAAACTGGACAAAGGCAACTTCGCAACCAAGACAAGAAATCAGAGTAAAGCAGTGGCAATCTATTTTCTTGCTGCGATAAATAAGTTGAGCAGATACGAAAGAGTACCGCCTCTGGTGCGGCGCCGTGTACGCATCTGCTGAGAATTTGACGGTGTTGCGGTAGCGATGGCTGTCGGCGGCATGGAAGCAGATCTAGGAGGGTAGAAGGTGGCGACGGGGCGCGGTGGACGAGACGGTCGTAGGAGCGGCGCCGACAAGGTGGACGACGGCGGGGATGAAGCGAGAGGACGGGATGCAAGGATCCCGGTCCAAAGCCGTGGATGAGAGAGGTCGATCTCTTGTAATGGACGGCGGCGTCGGGGTATCAGCTCCGGCATGGTGGAGGAGGACAGCGGTGGATGGGGTGGCGGACGGCGGCGAACGGAGGAGGGTGGGGTGGAGAGGGTGTTTTGGCGCCCACGGAGTATGAATGGGGAAAAGGGAGGTAGAGAGGAAGGGGGGAACCATGTATTCAGGGCGCGCTTGTCTCAAATGCGAGGAAATGTACAAACTTAGCCCCCGTTTCAAATTTCTACTACATCACATCAAAATTAGTCGGTTGGGGATAGGACGGTAATCTCGCATACACCGAATATTTGCCGACGAGAGTTTGTTTTTGGTGCCCACCGTGTATGAATATGAATCGGGGAGGGAGTCGATTTCCGACCGAGGACACACTGTGTTTTGGCGCCCACCGTGTATGAATCCGGGTGAGAGGCGATTATGTCACGTTTGGGTGAAAGTACAAACCTACCCCTATCGAAACATATAGAAATCCAACAGACAGGCTTTGCGTGGCAGGGATAGGTAGTAGTGATTTCCATCTCGCAGATTTTGGTTTCGGGTGGTTACCGCGACTTTCCCCGCTTCGTTCAAATTTTGCAGAGTGTACATTTACCGTGCCAACTCAATTCGAATCCCGTTTGTATTCTATTTTTTTCGGGCGGGATCCATTTTCAATTGGAATTACATTCTATATACATCATTTTTTTATATATACTTTCAAAAGCACAACAAAGAATTCTGCTCCTTTATATGTATAATATGATTTACAAATACAACGATCTCGAAATATTAAGGTTGAATTCGAAAAAATTTAACCAAATTATGTTCTACTAAAATGTATGGATCAGTAATATCTACATATTAAATAACATAGATGTGCGTGAATTCATATGAGTATGCATGTTTGATAGATCAATTTTGGTTCGAGTATGGATTACATGTATCATCATCTCGAATTCAAATATTTGAATCCCTTTTTTGTTCACTCCTTTCACGCCCATCTCTATCGCATGCATGCTCCTTCAGGTAGCTATCACTCTCTTTTCTCCAGCTCACCCGCACGCTCACTTCATGTTTCTCCTATCCTCGCAAACATGGTCTTTCGATGTCTCCCTTAAGAAGTGTCACACTCTCCCTATCATTATACATTACACGGTTTTCATTATCTCTCACGTCTCTACTTTTCTCTGGTATCACTCGGTACCTAAGCTTTCTTTTTCACCGCCACACACACAGTCTCCACTCATCTTTCACTTTGTCTTTCTCTCTATGGGATTCTCTCACACACCCTATATGTCTCTACATATGACTCATACCACTAAAATTACTCTCTCTTTCCTGTAGACACAACATTTGTTGCAGTCTCCTTTTTGTCTCCATCCAAGACTGACATTATTCATTTGTTTACGATCAGACAACCCCGACTACCGTCTCCTCTCTCTCTCTCACACAGAAACACACACACAACTCCTGCTTCCACTCCCCTTCCCGACTACCGTCTCTCTCTCTCACACACAAAACTCTCGCTTTCGCACCCCGACTCGTATTTCTCTCACAAACATTTATTGACTAGCTAGCCTCTAGATAGGTTTATACACCACCCGCACACTCGTGCTTCCACCATCGCATACATGTCTCTCTCCCGCTCCTTGTATCTATGTAGATTTTTCTTCCCTTCTTGAGACGCGCCCTCTCGATCATGCACACACACACTATCGCCTCATTTTATGCTGATACCTATCGCGCACACACTCCTTGTGTCTTTGTCACACATGCACTCCGTCCTCCTCCACTCTCCCTCTCTCTCACACACACATGGGCTTTTTGCAACAACTAGCAAGATGCCCATGCGTTGCACGGAACATCAAGATGCATTTGTATGAGTAGTTTATCTTGTGGGGGAAAAGGATGAACGAGGGAAGGCCTTATTTGCAAATGTGGAGAGGGGTGTGGGTATCTTTCTGCAAAATTGCCATAGTTTCCTTCCTATCCGCCAGATATAGATCGGACGCCCTATATTGCAGGATGGCAGGCACACGATCATCACCGACAATGCTTTTTATAAGAGTAGGGATAAAAAATAGAGTTGGTGATGATGGTGGGCCTGCCATACGGCAATGTAGGTCGTCCGATTTATATCTGACGGATAGGAAGGAAAATATGGCAATTTACCCTCACTCTTCACCACATTTGCAGATATGGCCTTCCCTCGTTCATCCTTTTCTCCCACAAGATCTTGATGTTCCGTGCAATGCATGGGCATCTTGCTAGTAAGAGTAGAAATTAGACATATACCACTTCTCGAATCTTGAAACCAACAACATTCCTCCCTTATCTCATCAAAACCATCAAAGGAATATATTTTGAGTGAAACATAACATATTTTTAGTGATATACTATTTCAAAACTAGACTTTTTTCTATCAAATCGGTGAATATGTATTAATCTACTTTGACCGTGTGGCAACGCATTGTCACATTGCTAGTAGTTATTATAAATTTTTGGACACCAGACAAATGGTGGAGTACATATACGAAGAGAAGAGGCGCACGCACGCAGTCGGCCTCTCGCTGTCTCGCACACATGAGTGTTACATAAAGGTGACGTTAACAAATAAACCCTAAAACCCTAGGTGCATGATTGCTGCATTCGCGGGTACCGGGTACGTGGTGGAGCATTGATAACCCACAAGTATAGGGGATCGCAACAGTTTTCGATAAGTAAGAGGGTCGAACCCAACGAGGAGCTAAAGGTAGAACAAATATTCCCTCAAGTTCTATCGACCACCGATACAACTCTACGCATGCTTGATGTTCGCTTTACCTAGAACAAGTATGAAACTAGAAGTACTTTGTAGGTGTTTTTGGGTAAGCTTGCAAGAAAGTAAAGAGCACGTAAATAAAAGCTAGGGGCTGTTTAGGTGAAGACACAACTAAATTAGTTTTAGTAGGGAGCTTTTGCCAACAAGAAGGTTATTTGTCCCTAGGCAATCGATAACTAGACCGCTAATCATTATTGCAATTTTATTTGAGGGAGAGGCATAAGCTAACATACTTTCTCTACTTGGATCTATGCACTTATGATTGGAACTCTAGCAAGCATCCGCAACTACTAAAGATTCATTAAGGTAAAACCCAACCATAGCATTAAAGTATCAAGTCCCCTTTATCCCATACGCAAACAACCTACTTACTCGGGTCTGTGCTTCTGTCACTCACGCCACCCACCATAAGCAAATCATAAGCATATTGCAAACCCTACAACGGGAATCCCTCACACTTGCACGACACAGAGAGCACCATAGGACAGCACCAATAATAAAACATACAAATCAAACCAATCACGATCATCAAATAGCCATTAGGACAAAACAGATCTACTCAAACATCATAGGATAGCCATACATCATTGGGAAATAATATATAGCGTTGAGCACCATGTTTAAGTAGAGATTACAGCGGATAAGAGAGAGGTTACACCGCTGCATGGAGGGGGGAAGAGTTGGTGATGATGGCAGTGAAGTTGTTGGTGAAGATGGCGGTGATGATGATGGCCCCGGCAGTGCTCCGGCACCACCGGAAGCAAGGGGGAGAGGCCCCCCCTTCTTCTTCTTCTTCCTTGACCTCCTCCCTAAATGGGAGAAGGGTTTCCCCTCTGGTCCTTGGCTCCCATGGCGTGGGAGGGGCGAGAGCCCCTCCGAGATTGGATCTATCTCTCTGTTTGCCTCTGGTTCTGTGTTCTGTTCTGGCTCTGCTTCACTGTTTCGCGCATATATGGAGATCCTTAACTCCGATTGGCCTGAAACCTTCGCCTTGATTTTTTTCCAATACTAGCTTTCTTGCTGCAAAAGAAGAGCGTCAACCGCCTTATGGTGGGCTCACGAGGGTAGGGGCGCGCCCTAGGGGGGGGGCCCTGCCTCGTGACCACCTCGGGCACTGGTTCGCGTTGATTTTCCTTCCGAATTTTCCATATTTTCCAAAAATAAGCTCCGTCTGTTTTTATCCCGTTTGGACTCCGTTTGATATGGATATTCTGCGAAACCAAAAACATGCAACAAACAGGAACTGGCACTGGGCACTGGATCAATATGTTAGTCCCAAAAATAGTATAAAAAGTTGCCAAAAAGTATATGGAAGTTGTAGAATATTGGCATGGAACAATAAAAAATTATAGATACGACGGAGACGTATCAAGCACCTTTGTAGGAATAGTCAGATCGCGTGATAATTTGATCCGTAGGAGTTGATGGTCGGGACCACAGGTGAACGACTTGAAGCGCGGTGGCTCGCCAGTTGCCACAGATCGAGTAGCCACGTTTAAAATATCATTTTTTAGCGGGGTTAAGAGTTCCGATTTTCAATGGCGCGTTATAAGTAGTAAGTAGTTTTTAGAACGATTGGTATGGAGCGAAAATGGAATTCATAGTACTACGTACCTCCTTGGCATATGGTTGTATGTTTTTTTTTTGCGATGGAGGTTGTATGGGTTTATGTTGCGAGATGTTGAACCTGGTAGTTCTAGGGCAAATACTATGGTTTAGATTTAGATGCTGGTTTTCAGTAATGAAAATCGGAAGGGGAAACCCTTCTTTTATTAAAAAAAACTACTACCTCCATTCTGGTTTACTAGTCCCCATCGTACTTTGGGTCAAAGTTTGTCCACGAATTTTACTTATAGAATGTGAATGGAAAACGAGATTTTGTTATACCCAAACAAAAAAGGACTGGAGGGAGTGATTGCTCTGACACAGACGCGACCTCTCATAGCGCAGGCATTGAACCGGCGCGCCGGCCAAGAGGGCCGCACTTGCTGCAGGCCCGATTGAGCAGGCCTCCTCGCTGCGTGCAACCAGCTTAAGACTGCCCGCCTACCTTCATTGAATCTGCGCGTGTGCCGGCAACACGTCCTTCCGCGAGCCGGCAGGCATTTTAGAACACAAAAATGACTAAAATATAATTAATTTACGCATGGTATTGACTTGTTGTGCTCGCATTGGTAGCAGGAACTAGTAGAGGATTTTCTTTATTTATAACTCTCCTCACATTTTTTTGGCTTTGAAGTGAATCATGGTTGTGGACATTATGTATGAATGTGCAGATATCTGTGAACATGAGTTTGATGTGGAAGTTGAACTTGGAATGTCGGGCTTGTGCGTGAACTATACCATGTCCAATGCTTCGTCTGTTATTGTTTGGAAAGTAATTGATGTTATTACATGACCCAAACAAACATTTTGTGCCACATCAGTAGATGCACGGACATCACAACAGGCATGTTGACTGGATAAACATTGAACCTAGCTATTATGAAGGAAATTTTGTATTGACAACAGTTTTAGGAAGCATGAGACAGCTAGCCTGCTCTGGCTCTGCTAGCTTATTTCTGGCTTCTTCCACCTCTTCTTTGGCTTGGGTGAAGAGAGCATCTGATTGCTCTTTTCGCTTCTTCAGGAACTCAGCTACATTCTCAAGGGCTGCTGCATGCTTTCTTTCAGCCTTTACTAATGCCACGAGGACACGAACAACTGACGACTCCACCTGGCTTGTGTGTAATCCAGCATCATCTGGGAATTTGCACCTTGTGTCTAATCCAGCATCATTAGGGAACTGTCACCTTGTGTGTAATCCAGCCTCATTTTGGAAACATGATCTCGAGGTTGACCATACTTCCCTCCTCGCAGGAACTGCATCCTGACATGAAGTTACTTCTTTTTTAGATCAATACTCAGAGCAACCTAGATCCATTTAGTAGAAGCCAGATAAACAGAACTCGGAGAAGTGAATTCAAAAGGAAAAAAATAAGAACAAACTACAAGGTGAGAACACCCACTTCCTACATCGAGCTAAAAACGAAAGCATTAGGACGATTAAGACTCTTCTTATTACACATCGAAGAACACCACGCTTAAGAGAAACAGAAACTACAACATATACACATCGAAGAACACGAGGCTACACGAAAGTAATTGAAAGGGTGTTACTTACCAAAGCTCGTTTTACAGGTTCGGTGCAGCTCCTCTTTAACTTGCCAAGCTCCTTGAAGATGTCCCGAATATCCCGTGTTTGGTCTTCATTGCTCCTCTGCATGTTCGCACTCATGGTTTTAAAATCTCAACATGGTAATACTCACACATCTTGTGGGCAACATTAAAGCACTCGTCTGCCATGTTAGAGCATCTCCAACAGAATCGCAACGCGCGGCGCTTTAAAAAAGCATTTACAGTGCTGAGATAGAGAAGTAGATACTAGAGAGTAGAGGATAGTTCTCATCATAGATAAATAAAAAAAGATAATTCAACTACTCCTCGTCGTCCGACTCCTCCTCGGTTGGACAATGGAGGCTATAACCAATTACTTTTACGGGAACAATAGCACCCACGAAATTTGAAGGTTAGATATGAACAAAATTGGAACTGCACATGTACTGTTAAGTGATTCAATACACACATTACCAATCGAGGAGGAGAACGATGGTCGCGGCGGCCTCTGTGAGTCATGGTCGGCAACTGGAGTCAGTTCATTGTCCACGGCGGTGGTACTTCTGCGCTTGGCGTCGGCTTCCGGAAAGCAGATCCGAGACTGTGGAAGACGATGCCGGGGAAGAGGCTCCGTGTACGACGACGACGGTGGACCGGCTCCAGTGCGGCGTACGAGGTCATCGATGAGGCAGATGCGCTGCGGTGGACGAGTGCGCCGATGTAAAGGGGAGGAGCATGAAGGCTGCGGTGCCGTGGAGAAGTCTATTTTGCGGTGGGGATAGAAAATGGGGAGTATTCAGGTGTACTACTCTGGGTGCCGGGGTGGGGTTGGCTGGGTAGGGTGAACCTGAAGTTACGAAAACAGCCCCCTACCAAGCGTCATCCGTAGGCCTGTTCCGAAGGCTATGATGGTAACTTCCCACTGCTCGAATCAGTGTCGCGGGAGATTTTCCCGCCGACCTCAAAAATTTGTGACACTGGAATCCCCGTGTGGCGTGTTTAGTGATTCGGCTAAGCAACTAGCGAGTAGTAGTAGTAAACTCTGCATATTAGGTTTGATCGAAGTCAAACTTCCTAAAGTTTGACCAAGTTTATAGAAAAATATAAACATTTACCATAACAAATATGTATGATGTGAAAGTACATTCAATAATGAATCTAATGGTATTTATTTGTTATTGTATATGTTAATATTTTTTGTTATAAGCTTTCTGAGAGTTTACAAAACTTGACTTTGACTAATGCTAATACGCGGACTTAAATAAAAATGGAGGGAGTACACATTTGTTTTCTTTGTTCGTAGTGAACTAATCATTTGTTGAAATTGTGAAATAAATATATTAGGCTATTGACTTCGAATGTAATGGTCTATACAATTCAATAGTTACAATCATTGTCGAATCCCAAGATGTATACAAGGTCTATAGTACTTCACAACATGCTCAAACTCACATGATCCCAGTCAAATGAGAATCTAAATGCATTTCATAGTTATTACTTTGTAGGATGCAACAAAAACAACCATAACTGTACACCAGCCATTATAGAAGCAACATTTTGACATATCCCAACGTGTGAATGAAACGTGCAGAGAGAGCTTTTGAAGATGGAGCAGATAGGGCGGGAAAGATTGTATGTATGTGGACGAGAGAGTAGGAGACAAACCTAATGAGACGGAGAGAGAGAGAGATAGAGAGAGAAAGAGAGAGGAAGAAGTTAGGTCTGTGAGAAAGATGGATACATGTAATATACATGAGATGCGTGTGCATCTGGATTCTTTATACATGGAAGGAGAAGAGACAACATTAACTTCTACCTCGTTTCTTAGGCGCGGTGCATTAACTTCTACCTCATTTCTTATTTCTTGACATATCAACCAATAGGAGATGTGGGTGTGCATGCTTTTAATGACTTGAGACTACCAAACACGACATGCAGTGGTTAGTTCATTGCATGCAATGCTATTAATTAGCAAATAAACATTAAGAACTCTCGTTTTCCCCTCCTCCTTGGTCACAGTGCACAATCTAAGATGACTTACTCACCTAGACGGAGGGAGTACTGATTATAATGAGTATAAGAACTACGTTTTATAATGAGTGTAAAAATATTGATTTGACATTGTGAATGTTGACACATTGTGGAATAGTTTTTGAAGTCTGCAAAAGTACTCAACTAGTGCTGTCGTTCTTCACAAAAAAATGTGTTTACCAATGCATGCATGAACACTAGTTACTCTAACCCCCTCTCTTCTTTAATTCTTTGCCACATCAGCATGTTTGCTATTCCCGTGTGCATGATACCAGCTAAGATACCACCATTATGGCCAGCCTTAATCATCACAAGCAATAATTTAGTGCACCTTGAAATATGAACATGTGTGGGGCGTGTATGTTTTAATGACTTGAGACTATACCTAGCCCGGCATGCAAGAGGACTTATTATGCACCGTTCCCCATACCTGCAGGAAGCCCGTTCGTCTCCAAATCTTGTCCTCTCCATGTGTGGAAACAATATGCCTGCCAAACTCTCCTTCTCCCTCCGACGGTCCCACCACTCCACCCCGTGTGAAAATCTGCATGCATGACTCTCCTCCCCCCACGCTCGTCCAATCTGTTGTGACCAGCAATATTTCCACCCCTTTGCTCCCCCGTAATTTACTCCAACAAATATGCCCATGTAGTTGTTACTTAACTGCAGGTGCATTGGGTCACTGACATATGGGCCCAACAGGGGTCTCGCCCACATGTCAGTGACGCAATTGGACCTGTAGTTAAGTCAGTGCAGCTCAGTCCATATCTTACGTAGGTGTGCCATTGCTCCCTATAAATACGGCGCCTCCCACGACTTCGCTATCTCCTCCCCCTCACATTCACGTTCATCGCTATCTCCTCCCCCTCCCTCTCACGTCGACCACCATGGCATCGCCCCTCCCAAGCCCTAGGAGCCCCTCGCTACACCGCGCGGACGGTCACGCGTCACCGTTCCGTTCCTCGCCGCCAGTAGTCGAGGAGGATGCGTCAGTGTTCCGCTCCTCGCCGCTACGCGACGCGTCGCCGTTCCATTCCTCGCCGCCACTAGTCGAGGAGGACGTGTCGGTGTTCCGCTCCTCGCCGCGACGCGACGCGTCGCCGTTCCGTTCCTCGCCGCCTCTAGTCGAGGAGGACGCGTCGGTGTTCCGCTCCTCGCCGCGACGCGTCGAGGTGGACACGTTGGCGTTCCCAATCTCGCTAGCACGCGCGCCGGAGGACGCGTCGGCTCCCCGCTACGAGGAGAACGCCGCACCGCCCGCCGAGCCCCCCAGCCTTGAGGAGCTTTGGAAAGAAATGGATGTCGCCTTGTGGGAGGCTTTGCCTCTTGCAGAGCACGCCAAAATAGAGGCGGAGAAGAAGGCCGAGGAAGAGAAGCGCACCACGGAACAAGCTGCCTGGGAGGCCTATGTCGCTTCCGAGAGAGTCAGGCAATTGGCTCTTTGGCAGAAGGCTCGTGTGAGGGCCGTGAGGGTGGCGGAGGACGCCCGTGCCGACGCCCTGAGTGCAGTCGGGCCCAAGCGCCTCATCTACGCTTGGCGGTACGTGGACCGGGTGCACGCTTCCAGCGAGGAAGCGTACCTGTTGGCGCCGGATCACACACCGGTGAGATCACGCTCGCCCGCCGGCAAGCCGCCAATCAGCACCTCGCGAGTTGCGAGGCTGAGGAAGAGGCGTTGTGTCGGCGCGCTGGGAAACGGCCGCACACCAGGGCACTCGTGGTGCGCCGCAAGCGCTCCTGCAAGCGCCGTGGCTTTTAGGAGGAGTATAATTTTTGTTTCATAAGGCGATCTCATTAGTTTTGGGACGCAAATGATAAATCCCTCAAGAATTTTTAGCATCCTTAATTAAGTATGTAAAAGGGAAAGTTTGGAAACCTTGTGTATTCGTACGCATTTTGCAAGTACGTGCATATAGCACAAACTTTACTATATACTATCGCACTACACGTCTCTCTCGATATATGCTTGCAGACTGTGCTACTCCCTCCGTCCAGGTCAATAAGTCATCTTTGGTTGTGCACCATGACCAAGAAGGAGGGTAGACTTATACACCTAGACGGAGGGAGTACTACTATTACTTATGTACGTGCAAATGCACGTTTTAACATTACGATGCGGTTTTTGTAAAAGTAGAAAAACAACACTAGTCAAGCTTGTGAAACAATTCAATGCAAAACAAATGCAAAAATGCTCGTTTGATTGTTTACTTTTAGCTTCCTTCTCTGTGGTTATTTCTCTGTCGTACTTTGTATGGAGTATCTCACTGGTTGGAAAGGCATGCAAATTCCAACTTGAGTACTACTACTAGTAGGAGTACCAGGGGCCAGTTCTTTTAGGCTTCTAGATTAGTAATCCCATAACTACTACCTTCGTCCTAGTTTATTGGTCCCCATTGTAATCTGTGTCAAATTTTGATCATAAATTTAACTAATGAAATGTTAGTGCATGTCACTAGTCTTATGGGAAAAGCTGGGGAAGCCACCAAAAGAGCTGGCCCTAGGAGTAGTAGCTAGGGATACTAGGAGTAGTAGCTAGGGATCGAGTGTGCGAGATGAACCGGAGAAAGTAAATGCAGAGAGATGAAATGCAAAAAATACGAAGGGATGTGATGGTTGCTTGTCCGTTTATTTTACTAGGCCACTTATTACTGGGAGTGGTTGGGTTTTGTGATATGACGGCTTTACTGCCGCGCCACGAGCGGGGTGAGACTTCCGTGCAGCGCCGCCCTCTACACTAGTACTACTACATCGGTCGTGGTTTATCCCCCATTGAATTTGACTGAAGATATAACTGACAAAATGTTAGTGCATGTCAACAAAAACAATATCGTTGGATTCGTATTTGAATGTAGTTTTCAATGATATAATTTTAGGTGACATGCATCATCATTTATCGTACTATATATAATGTTAGTTCAATTTTTGGTCGTACTAATCTATAGTAAGGTGCCCGTGCGTTGCACGGAAGAGTGAAATGCATTGATCGGGGAGTTGTTTATTTTGACAAAGGATGTGGGGGTCATCTCATGTGTAACGGTTATCGATAGGTTTTTTCGGATAATATTTCATCTCTAGAGCTCACAAACATCCGGGTGAAATAGATAAAAAAGTATCTTTTGCAAACAAAAGCGTTCAACTGTTCAACCTACATCCAAAACTTGTGAAGAAATAACTCTTATTGTGCTTTGCAAGAAATGATCTTCAAGAATTAGTTTTTGAGTATCCACTGTTATACATGTTGGCTACATATGACATGGCACTTTCTTATAGTCAACAGTTGGCTATACTATTTAAGTATTAACCATGCCCTTATACACCTAGACGGAGGGATTAAATCAGGATGACTTGGAAGGGGGCAGAGGATATGTAAGAAATGGTTCATCATAAGTCTTTCACCAGTACTGTAGTAAAAGTTCATACATGGAAGATTCTAGACTAAACCATAAATGGATACACTTTTATTCATGCGCGATACTCCAATAGAGCAAGATCATGCATGGAAGTCTCCACATGCTTAGACAGCGGATTACATTGAGCGAAAACTAATGATCAACATTTAACTTGAATATGCAGATGTCCAGGTGAACCTCCTTGGAGTCCCCGTGCACATTGTTGGGGGTCAAATAACACCATGCGTCTTCCATGTCCACATCGGCGGGAAAGTCCCAGCTCGGTAGAGTCCAAGTATGCTTGGTGTAGCCAGTGTCGCCGCCCACGGACCTCCGAGGGGTAGTAATAGTGAGCACGCACCCGTACATCGGCCTCGTGTCAGTGTCAGCGTTAGCGGCGTCGCCCCTGACACACACTACAGAGATGTGGTGGCGGCCTGCGCGGGCCTCGCTGGTGGCCACGATCAAGAGGAAGATGCTGCCGTCCTCCTCCGAGACTAGCAGGCGGCGCTGATCCTCAAGCGACTCCGGCACGGTGAACAGGTAGCACGTCTCATACTTGATGTTCTTCGCCAAGGGCCAGTAGTGATTGCCGCACGCCTACGTCAGGTGATGCACGATGTTCGCCGGCGAGCCCCAAAACGGCACCGGGCACTCATAGCAGTAGACGAAGGGCTCCTTGGAGGCATAGACCAGGCCGTCCATGAAACGGGAGTGGCTGTAGGGGACGTTCCGCCAATTGAATATATGAGTAAGTTACTACGAGATTTAGTCCGAATAAGCACAAAATAAATCATGACGGCTATAACAGAGATTAAACTAATCATGCAGACTAGCATAGTAGATAAACAGATCGAATCTAGGACACATACTAGAAACATGAATTTTTCCATGACTTTGAACAGGAAGGACAAAAACACATACAATGCAACGGGAGCAGCACCATTGGCGTTGAGGTTGTCGCCCATGTCATTGAGGAAGAGGTTGCCGAGGTCGGGGACGAAGTCGTCGTCGATGAAGTCGTCGCTGCTAGCAGTCGCGAGAGTGCGCTCCCCAAATTTCAATAGTGCCCGCCGAACGGAGCGCAAGAGGAGTGGCTGTAGGGGACGTTGCGGCCGCCGAATGGAGCGCAGGAGTAGCCCACGAAGCAGTACATGGTGCTCCTCCCTAGTCTCTATTCTTATCTCTATCTGTACTACTCTTCTTTGTTTTTTATAATATACTAGTTGTAGTTGTCAAATCTAATAGTACTGTGCCGTCCACTGCACGCCCCGCTGAACACGCCTCCTCGCCTCCATCAAACCCCTCCGTTAAACCCGCATGCAAACCGAGAAACCTACTCCGGCCCGCGGGAGGAAATTTGTCGGTTGCCGTTGGAGAATAATAGATTCACATCCAATCCATTTGAGTTAATTGCGTGTATGATTCTCCCTCTATAAAATGTTAATTGCATCCTTAATCTTGTATTCTAAGTACTCTGTGGGTTCCATTGTCAGTACAATGTACATGACTTGCAGACTGGCTACAGATTCGTACAGAAAGTTAAAAAGAAACAAATCCATGACTCGCAGGATTGGAGTTAGCACCGATGGCGGTTCATAGTCGTTCCACGCTCGGGCATTGAAGTTTGTAACTATTTTAGATTAGAACATACTACTCCTCCGATGCTAGTAGTAGAGCAGAGTCCTACTCCACTACTACTCTACTCAAGCAAGTTAGGGCATAGTAGCAGTGGAGTAGAGTACCAATACTGTGATCACTCAAGCAAGTTGTCTGACTTTGATATGACCCTACGCTACTGGTATGTGTCTCGTAAGTCAAGCGGCGTGATGTAGTCATCATCACCTGTCCACTTCCTGCAGCACATATTCGCTTCTCCATCTTTGTCCGCTCTTCCATCCCCGCTCAGGCGCCTCCCCCCGTCGTCCGAAACCCAAGCACTAACAATGGCAGAACTGAGCAGCGTCCGCCGAAAGAGTAGCTGGAATTCGCTTCCCATAGAGGTAATCAAGCTCATTGTTTCGCGTGTGGACAATCTCAGTACCATGTCGCTCGCCGCGTGCTCATCGGGGCTATACCGTTTACTCAAAGCCCTCAGGCCGGAGCTTTTTAAGCCAGCTCCTTGCTTGCTGATGCCGCCTGATCTTCAGAAATGGTGTGTCATGTAGCATAACGATCGTAGGGTGGCGAGCATCAACCCCCTTGACTGCGATCCGATCCCCGTCAGCCTCAACTACATTAACGATATGTACTGGGTCGGCATGAACACGTCTTGGATGGTGCTCGTCGACGGTCGCAGCAGCTGGATGCTCGTGGAGGTCTACACCCGGCGATTGATCCCCTTCCTTCGATTAACACTGCACTGCTTTGGCACCGCGGCCCAGAATACTCGGAATCTTACAGTAGCCAACATGATACCAAGTTTGATTTGCTCAAGGTTGTAATCTGCCAAGTGCCCACAAGATCTGTGAATTATAAAGACTTCAGGCTAATTGCGTTCTTCAACCGCGGTCTCGCCTATCTGACAGGTCACTGCGGTAAGTGGATAAATCTGCACGTCCATCGCAGGATCATACATCCTCCATGGTTCTCTAATGCCATTGAACACAAGGGCTTCATTTACGTTGTCGACTCCTTCTATGGCTGGACGTATTGCTGGCCTACTCCAGTCATCGCTACAAACAGCTGTTACAGCAGTATGTTACTTTCCTATGATATCATGATGGCTTGCTTATATTACTATCAACATTTGCTGAAAAAATATTCATGCTCATAACATGCTGTTCTTAAGATTGACTAAATCAAGAGCCCTTTTTTATTTGACTCCAACTTGATATGATGTTGTAGGCCGCCTGGTGTCCCTACCCTTCCTAATCCCAGAACCTTTCAAAGAAAAGCGGCATGGCAGTTGCAGGTGGTTCCTGGCTCGATCAGACGACGGCGAAAGATTGATGATCGTTCGCACGTACCGGACGTGTTGTTTCGCGGAATACAATCACAGTCACTGCAAGGTCTTTGAGCAGGATCCCAGCTTCTCTGGGCCTTCAGGAATTTTTGACTGGAGGCTGGTAAGTAGCCTTGGTACACGCTCTCTGTTTGTCAGACTGAATTATCCGATTAACCAGGAGATAACCAACGGCAAGGATCATGATGGCAGCGCGGTTTCGTTCATCAGGCAAAACTGTGTGTACACAGCGTACCATGCGTCTCTGCATGCACCATACCCTGATATGTGCCGCCATGCTCTGCAGCCCAAAGTAGGAGAGAGGGTCCCCCGTCAGGCTGCTGGCTGGAGTTTCCCCCGTCAGGCACCCATCTGGTTCAAGCCGTCAACCAATCTCCATAGCTTAATAAATAGTAACGTCTAACTGAGCCAGTTAGTTAGATGCGTACACTTGGTGTAGTAGGATCTTTATTTAGTTTGATGCATACACTTGTTCTTTTTTGGTAGCCCTTTTATAATGATGGCTGATGTTTGGTTTGGAAGAGAGAGCCGCGTCTTCACTCTTCTGGCCTGCTTACTGCTTCTGTTGCACCCCCAGCCCTGGTTGTTGCTGCTGCTGTTTTCAATGTACAATCAGTAGTATATTTTGTCTGTTGGTTGAATAAATGTGTTGTTAGAATGACAAACACAATGTTTTGGAAGTCGTTGCACGGTTCGATCCTTTAGTGCCCCGTACCGTACGTAGCGCATACTATTTTTCATACGGAACACATTTTCCACTTGTTGATAACATGCAGCCCACTGATGAAGGCTCAATAGAGAGGCCCATAATTAACTGGAAGGGAGGCTCTCACATGAATCTGGCCCAGGTACATGCTCATGGTCCCCTAAACATAAATAAGTAAATAAATAAATAAAGCTAAATGCTCATGCACCAGTTCTTTGGGAAAATAGGTAGCCCAATATTTCTTTTTGAAGAATACCCAAGCTAGGCCTATTTGTTTTCTTCAAATTACTAGGCTGCAAATCTTTCAAGACGAGGAGGGATGCATTCCGGCCTGGCTTAAGAGTATGGTCAATGTCTGTTAAAACTAATATCAAAAGGGGTTGAAAATTCCAAAAAATTTATAGCAAATGGGATATAAGTTTCTTTTTTTGTTTTTGTTCTTCACTGATATCTTATACGTATTTCATTGGATTTAACATGACATAGTACTAATTTATTTTAAAATTTGTTTTAGTATGGCTATTAATTTTTGGATTAAGAATATTCCGTCCCCCAGCAAAAATTTGCGAATTTTCAAAATTTCCCACATATTTAGTTATTTTTTTGGCCCTGGTACTGACCAGAAAATGGCCAGCATTTCTAAAAATGGAAAACGGGCTGCAATAAATTCCATATGAATTAGAAAATGAGTAAAAATTATAAAAATAATAGCAAATGGGATGTACACGCCACAGATTTTGAGGCTGACTTGTTTACGCAAGGCTTTGTCAGTGAACACACGATTCTAGCAGCAGTGACTGTTGGATGTCCATCCAACGGCCGACGTGCTTCTTCAATCTCTGATCTTCCTCCTCCAGCCGCCTAAACTAGCGCCGGCGGGACTGCCTGCTCCCTCCTCTTATGGCCAGCTATGATGCCGCGCAGGCTTCCCCGGCCCACCCTACTCCCTCCGCTGGCCTGGCCGTACGCAATCAACTGCCTCCTTATTGCGCGAAAAAAATGATTCCTCCCACTGACATCTGGGGCGCACCAGTTGGGAGGCTAACCTGTGGGCCTACTAAGTTGACGTGTACGTAGGGCTTGTCAACTTAGTTAACAAACGATTCTAGTAGCAGTAACCGTTGGATTTGAATCAAACGGTCCTGCTGCTTCTTCAATCGTTGCTCTTCTTGCACCAGCCGCCCAAACCAGCGCCGGGGAGACCGCCTGCTCCTGCCTCCAGTGGCCGGCTGTGCTACCGTTGAGGCCTCACCGCCCCTACTACTCCCACCGCTAGCCAGGCCCTGCGGCGATGGCAACCTCACACCGCAGCCGAACTAGTGAACCCTCGTACTCCTCTCCGCGTGGGCATCCACTGTCGCGTCTTCCCCGACTCCGCGTCGTCCCCTTCCTAGGCCTCGCCGTCGTCCACCGCCTTGGTGCTCTCGGCGCAGCATGGTCAACATGGTCAACGACATTCCATCGGAAGAGTACTATACGTGGAGAGGCTGACAGTTGGGTCCACGGCCACAGCCCAGTTTTTTTGTGATTTGCCAAGTAAGTCGCTTTGTCAGGCCTGTTGGGCTGCAAATCTTTCAAGACAAGAAGAGCTTTCATTCGGCTGGCCGAGAAAATGGCCCATCAGTAATGGGAAATGGGCTGTACATTTTTAAAACACATCAAACCGGCAATTAGTTTCAAATATCTTTTTTTTTCATTTTGAGATTTTAAATTACATTAATTTTTATGCGTGGAGAATTTGTTGGATTTTATATTGATATACATTTATTTTTAAAATCAGTTTGAATGTGAGTCGAAATTTCGGATTAAAAACAGTTCGGACCGCACCGAAATATGCAAAATTTCGTATAATTTTTTAACCGTGGCCACAATATGGGATGTAATGCTAACAAAAAGAATATGGGATCCAAAAAACCTTAATAATTAGCGAATGGACTGTAAATTATTAGAAATAATGGCAGATGGGCTGTATGCTGTTTTCCACAGATTTGAGGCTTTCCTAAAAAAAGGTTGACGCACAAGCAGTGACTGTTGGATGGCCATCCAACGACCGTCGTGCTTCTTCAATCTCTGCTCTTCCTGCTCCAGCCGCTCAAACAAGCGCTGGCGGGACTGCCTGCTCCCTCCTCCCCGCGGCCGGCTCTGCTGCCGCGCAGGCCTCACCGACCCACCATACTCCCATCGCTGTGAAGGAAATATGCCCTAGAGGCAATAATAAAGTTATTATTTATTTCCTTATATCATGATAAATGTTTATTATTCATGCTAGAATTGTATTAACTGGAAACATAATACATGTGTGAATACATAGACAAACAGAGTGTCACTAGTATGCCTCTACTTGACTAGCTCATTAATCAAAGATGGTTATGTTTCCTAACCATGAACAAAGAGTTGTTATTTGATTAAAGAGATCACATCATTAGTTGAATGATCTGATTGACATGACCCATTCCATTAGCATAGCACCCGATCGTTTAGTATGTTGCTATTGCTTTTATCCATGACTCATACATGTTCCTTTAACTATGAGATTATGCAACTCCCGTTTACCGTAGGAACACTTTGTGTGCTACCAAACGTCACAACATAACTGGGTGATTATAAAGGTGCTCTACAGGTGTCTCCGAAGGTACATGTTGGGTTGGTATATTTCGAGATTAGGATTTGTCACTCCGATTGTCGGAGAGGTATCTCTGGGCCCTCTCGGTAATGCACATCACTTAAAGCCTTGCAAGCATTGCAACTAATGACTTAGTTGCGGGATGATGTATTATGGAACGAGAAAAGAGACTTGCCGGTAACGATATTGAACTAGGTATTGGATACCGACGATCGAATCTCGGGCAAGTAACATACCGATGACAAAGGGAACAACGTATGTTGTTATGCGGTCTGACCGATAAAGATCTTCGTAGAATATGTAGGAGCCAATATGGGCATCCAGGTCCCGCTATTGGTTATTGACCGGAGACGTGTCTCGGTCATGTCTACATTGTTCTCGAACCGTAGGGTCCGCACGCTTAACGTTACGATGACAATTATTATGAGTTTATGCATTTTGATGTACCGAAGGAGTTTGGAGTCCCGGATGTGATCACGGACATGACGAGGAGTCTCGAAATGGTCGAGACGTAAAGAATGATATATTGGAAGCCTATGTTTGGACATCGGATGCATTCCAGGTGAAATCAGGATTTTACCGGAATACCGGGAGGGTTACCGGAACCCCCCGGGAGCATAATGGGCCAACATGGGCCTTGGAGGAGAGGTGAGAGGGCTGCCCTCATGGGCTGCGCGCCTCCCCCCTTCCCCTAGTCCTATTAGGACTAGGAGAGGTGGGCGCCCCCCCTCTCTCTCTCCCCCTTGGAGATTCCTAGTCCAACTAGGATTGGGGGGGGGGGGAATCCAACTCCCAGAGGGAGTAGGACTCTCCTGGCGCACCAAGAGTTGGCTGGCCAGCCCCTCCCCCTTGGCTCCTTTATATACGGGGGCAGGGGGCACCCCAAAGACACACAAGTTGATCTACGGATCGTTCCTAAGCCGTGTGCGGTGCCCCCTTCCACCAAATTCCACCTCGATCATATCGTTGCAGTGCTTAGGCGAAGCCCTGCGCCGGTAACACATCAAGATCGTCACCACGCCGTCGTGCTGACGGAACTCTTCCTCGACACTTTGCTGGATCGGAGCCCGGGGATCGTCATCGAGCTGAACGTGTGCCAAGAACTCGGAGGTGCCGGAGTAACGGTACTTGGATCGGTCGGATCGCGAGGAAAACGTACGACTACTTCCTCTACGTTGTGTCAATGCTTCCGCTTCGGTCTACGAGGGTACGTAGACAACACTATCCCCTCTCGTTGCTATGCATCACCATGATCTTGCGTGTGCGTAGGAATTTTTTTTTGAAATTACTACGTTCCCCTACAGTGGCATCCGAGCCTAGGTTATTATGGTTTGATGTTATTTGCACGAGTAGAACACAAGTGAGTTGTGGACGATACAAGTCATACTGCCTACCAGCATGTCATACTTTGGTTCAGCGGTATTGTTGGGCGAGACGATCCGGACCAACCTTACGCGTACGCTTACGCGAGACCGGTTCCCTCGACGTGCTTTGCACATAGATGGCTTGCGCAAGACTGTCTCTCCAACTTTAGTTGAACCGAGTGCGGCTACGCCCGGTCCTTGAGAAGGTTAAAACGGAGTCTATTTGACAAACTATCGTTGTGGTTTTGATGCGTAGGTAAGATGAGTTCTTGCTTAAGCCCGTAGCAGCCACGTAAAACTTGCAACAACAAAGTAGAGGACGTCTAACTTGTTTTTGCAGGGCATGTTGTGATGTGATATGGTCAAGACATGATGCTAAATTTTATTGTATGAGATGATCATGTTTTGTAACCGAATTATCGGCAACTGGCAGGAGCCATATGGTTGTCGCTTTATTGTATGCAATGCAATCGCGATGTAATGCTTTACTTTATTACTAAGCGGTAGTGATAGTCGTGGAAGCATAAGATTGGCGAGACGACAACGATGCTGCGATGAAGATCAAGGTGTCACGCCGGTGACGATGGTGATCATGACGGTGCTTCGAAGATGGAGATCACAAGCACGAGATGATGATGGCCATATCATATCACTTATATTGATTGCATGTGATGTTTATCCTTTTATGCATCTTATCTTGCTTTGATTGACGGTAGCATTATAAGATGATCTCTCACTAAATTATCAAGAAGTGTTCTCCCTGAGTATGCACCGTTGCGAAAGTTCTTCGTGCTGAGACACCACGTGATGATCGGGTGTGATAGGCTCTACGTTCAAATACAACGGGTGCAAAACAGTTGCACACGCGGAATACTCAGGTTTAACTTGACGAGCCTAGCATATAACAGATATGGCCTCAGAACACGGAGACCGAAAGGTCGAGCGTGAATCATATAGTAGATATGATCAACATAGTGATGTTCACCATTGAAACTACTCCATCTCACGTGATGATCGGACATGGTTTAGTTGATTTGCATCACGTGATCACTTAGAGGATTAGAGGGATGTCTATCTAAGTGGGAGTTCTTAAGTAATATGATTAATTGAACTTTAATTTATCATGAACTTAGTCCTGGTAGTATTAGCATATCTATGTTGTAGATCAATAGCTCGCATTGTTGCTTCCCTGTGTTTATTTTGATATGTTCCTAGAGAAAATTGTGTTGAAAAATGTTAGTAGCAATGATGCGGATTGGATCCGTAATCTGAGGTTTATCCTCATTGCTGCACAGAAGAATTTTGTCCTTGATGCACCGCTAGGTGACGGACCTTTTGCTGGAGCAGATGCAGACGTTATGAACGTTTTGCTAGCTCAATATGATGACTACTTAATAGTTTAGTGCACCATGCTTAACGGCTTAGAATCGGGACTTCAAAGACGTTTTGAACGTCATGGACCATACGAGATGTTCCAGGAGTTGAAGTTAATATTTCAAGCAAATACCCGAGTTGAGAGATATGAAGTCTCCAACAAGTTCTATAGCTAAAAGATGGAGGAGAATCGCTCAACTAGTGAGCATGTGCTCAGATTGTCTGGGTACTACAATCGCTTGAATCAAGTGGGAGTTAATCTTCCAGATAAAATAGTGATTGACAGAATTCTCTAGTCACCATCACCAAGTTAGTAGAACTTTGTGATGAACTATAATATGCAAGGGATAACGGAAAATATTCCCAAGCTCTTCGCGATGCTAAAATCGGCGAAGGTAGAAATCAAAGAAAAACATCAAGTGTTGATGGTTGACAAGATCACTAGTTTCAAAAAAGGGCAAAAGGAAAGAAGGGGAACTTCAAGAAGAACGGCAAGCAAGTTGCTGCTCAAGTGAAAAAGCCCAAGTCTGGTCCTAAGCCTGAGACTAAGTGCTTCTACTGCAAAGGGACTGGTCACTGGAAGCGGATCTACCCCAAGTGATTGGTGGATAAGAAGGATGGCAAAGTGAACACAAGTATATTTGATATACATGTTATTGATGTGTACTTTACTAGTGTTCATAGCAACCCCTCAGTATTTGGTACTAGTTCAAGTTGCTAAGATTAGTAACTCGAAACGGGAGTTGCAGAATAAACAAAGACTAGTTAAAGGGCAAGGTGACGATGTGTGTTGGAAGTGGTTCCAAGATTGATATGATCATCATCACACACTCCCTATACTTTCGGGATTAGTTTTGAAACTAAATAAGTGTTATTTGGTGTTTGCGTTGAGCATGAATATGATTTGATCATGTTTATTGCAATACGGCTATTCATTTAAGTAAGAGAACAATTGTTGTTCTGTTTACATGAATAAAACCTTCTATGGTCATACACAACAATGAAAATGATTCATTGGATCTCGATCGTAGTGATACACATATTCATAATATTGAAACCAAAAGATGCGAAGTTAATAATGATAGTGCAACCTATTTGTGGCACTGCCGTTTAGGTCATATTGGTGTAAAGCGCATGAAGAAACTCCATGCTGATGGGATTTTGGAATCACTTGATTATGAATCACTTGATGCTTGCGAACCATGCCTCTTGGGCAAGATGACTAAAACGCCGTTCTCTGGAACAATGGAGCAAGCAACAGAATTGTTGGAAATCATACATACTAATGTATGTGGTCCGATGAATATTAAGGCTCGCGACAAAATATCATTATTTTCTGACTTCCACAGATGATTTGAGCAGATATGGGTATATCTACTTGATGAAACATAAGTCTGAAACATTTGAAAAGTTCAAAGAATTTCAGAGTGAAGTGGAAAATCATCGTGACAAGAAAATAAAGTTTCTACGATCTGATCGCGGAGACAAATATTTGAGTTACGAGTTTGGTCTTCAATTAAAACAATGTGGAATAGTTTCACAAACTCATGCCACGTGGAACACCGCAGCATAATGGTGCGTCCGAACGTCATAACCGTACTTTATTAGATATAGTACAATCTATGATGTTTCTTACCGATTTACCAATATCGTTTTGGGATCATGCATTAGAGACAACTGCATTCACGTTAAAAGGGGCACCATCTAAATCCGTTGAGACGACACCGTATGAGCTATGGTTTAGCAATAAACCTAAGCTGTCGTTTCTTAAAGTTTGGGGCTGCGATGCTTATGTGAGAAAGCTTCAACCTGATAAGCTCGAACCCAAATCGGAGAAATGTGTCTTCATAGGATATCCAAAGGAAACTGTTGGATACACCTTCTATCACAGATCCGAAGGCAAGACTTTTGTTGCTAAGTTCGGAAACTTTCTAGAGAAAGAGTTTCTTTCGAAAGAAGTGAGTGGGAGGAAAGTAGAAAACTTGATAAGGTAATTGTACCTTCTCCCTTATTGGAAAGTAGTTCATCACAGAAATCTATTCTTGTGACTACTACACCAATTAGTAAGGAAGCTAATGATGATGATCATGTAACTTCAAGATCAAGTTACTACCGAATCTCGTAAGTAAACCAGAGTGAGATCCGCACCAGAGTGGTACGGTAATCCTGTTCTGGAAGTCATGTTACTAGACCATGACGAACTTGCGAACTATGAGGAAGCGATGATGAGCCCAGATTCCGCGAAATGGTTAGAGGCCATGAAATCTGAGATATGATCCATGTATGAGAACAAAGTATGGACTTTGAGGGATTTGCCCGATGATCGGCAAGCCAAAGAAAATAAATGGATCTTCAAGAGGAAGACGGACACTGATAGTAGTGTTACTATCTACAAAGCTAGAATTGTCGCAAAAGGTTTTCGACAAGTTCAAGGTGTTGACTACGATGAGAGTTTCTCACTCGTATCTATGCTTAAGTCTGTCCGAATCATGTTAGCAATTGTCGCATTTTATGAAATCCGGCAAATGGATAAACAAAACTACATTCCTTAATGTATTTATTAAAGAAGAGTTGTATACGATGCAACTAGAAGGTTTTGTCGATCCTGAAGGTGTTAACAAAATATGCAAGCTCCAGCGATCCATCTATGGACTGGTGCAAGCATCTCGGAGTTGGAATATACGCTTTGATAAGTTGATCAAAGCATATAGTTTTATACAGACTTGTGGTGAAGCCTGTATTTACAAGAAAGTGAGTGGGAGCACTATAGCATTTCTGATAAGTATATGTAAATGACATATTATTGATTGGAAATAATGTAGAATTATTCTGTAAAGCATAAAGGAGTATTTAAAAGGAGTTTTTCAAAGAAAGACCTCGGGGAAGCTACTTACATATTGAGCATCAAAATCTATAGAGATAGATCAAGACGCTTAATAAGTTTTTTCAATGAGTACATACCTTAACAAGATTTTGAAGTAGTTCAAAATGGAATAGTCAAAGAAAGAGTTCTTGCCTGTGTTACAAGGTGTGAAATTGAGTAAGACTCAAAGCCCGACCACGGCAGAAGATAGAAAGAGAATGAAAGTCATTCCCTATGCCTCAGCCATAGGCTCTATGAAGTATGCCATGCTGTGTACCAGAACTATTGCATACCCTACCACTGAGTTTGGCAAGGGAGTACAATAGTGATCTAGGAGTAGATCACTGGACAGCGGTCAAAATTATCCTTAATGGAATAAGGATATGTTTCTCGATTATGGAGGTGACAAAAGGTTCGTCGTAAAAGATTACGTCGATGCAAGTTTTGACACTAATCTAGATGACTCTAAGTCTCAATCTAGATACATATTGAAAGTGGGAGCAATTAGCTAAAGTAGCTCCGTGCAGAGTATTGTTGACATAGAAATTTGCAAAATACTTACGGATCTGAATGTGACAGACCCGTGGACTAAAATTATCTCACAAGCAAAACATGATCACACCTTAGTACTCTTTGGGTGTTAATCACATAAGCGATGTGAACTAGATTACTGACTCTAGTAAACCCTTTGGGTGTTGGTCACATATCGATGTGAACTATGGGTGTTAATCACATGATGATGTGAACTATTGATGTTAATCACATGGTGATGTGATCTAGATTATTGACTCTAGTGCAAGTGGGAGACTGAAGGAAATATGCCCTAGAGGCAATAATAAAGTTATTATTTATTTCCTTATATCATGATAAATGTTTATTATTCATGCTAGAATTGTATTAACTGGAAACATAATACATGTGTGAATGCATAGACAAACAGAGTGTCACTAGTATGCCTCTACTTGACTAGCTCATTAATCAAAGATGGTTATGTTTCCTAACCATGAACAAAGAGTTGTTATTTGATTAAAGAGATCACATCATTAGTTGAATGATCTGATTGACATGACCCATTCCATTAGCATAGCACCCGATCGTTTAGTATGTTGCTATTGCTTTTATCCATGACTTATACATGTTCCTTTAACTATGAGATTATGCAACTCCCGTTTACCGTAGGAACACTTTGTGTGCTACCAAACGTCACAACGTAACTGGGTGATTATAAAGGTGCTCTACAGGTGTCTCCGAAGGTACATGTTGGGTTGGCATATTTCGAGATTAGGATTTGTCACTCCGATTGTCGGAGAGGTATCTCTGGGCCCTCTCGGTAATGCACATCACTTAAAGCCTTGCAAGCATTGCAACTAATGAGTTAGTTGCGGGATGATGTATTACGGAACGAGAAAAGAGACTTGCCGGTAACGAGATTGAACTAGGTATTGGATACCGACGATCGAATCTCGGGCAAGTAACATACCGATGACAAAGGGAACAACGTATGTTGTTATGCGGTCTGACCGATAAAGATCTTCGTAGAATATGTAGGAGCCAATATGGGCATCCAGGTCCCGCTATTGGTTATTGACCGGAGACGTGTCTCGGTCATGTCTACATTGTTCTCGAACCGTAGGGTCCGCACGCTTAACGTTACGATGACAATTATTATGAGTTTATGCATTTTGATGTACCGAAGGAGTTCGGAGTCCCGGATGTGATCACGGACATGACGAGGAGTCTCGAAATGGTCGAGATGTAAAGAATGATATATTGGAAGCCTATGTTTGGACATCGGATGCATTCCAGGTGAAATCAGGATTTTACCGGAATACCGGGAGGGTTACCGGAACCCCCCGGGAGCATAATGGGCCAACATGGGCCTTGGAGGAGAGGTGAGAGGGCTGCCCTCATGGGCTGCGCGCCTCCCCCCTTCCCCTAGTCCTATTAGGACTAGGAGAGGTGGGCGCCCCCTCTCTCTCTCTCTCCCCCTTGGAGATTCCTAGTCCAACTAGGATTGGGGGGGGGATCCTACTCCCAGAGGGAGTAGGACTCTCTTGGCGCACCAAGAGTTGGCCGGCCAGCCCCTCCCCCTTGGCTCCTTTATATACGGGGGCAGGGGGCACCCCAAAGACACACAAGTTGATCTACGGATCGTTCCTAAGCCGTGTGCGGTGCCCCCTTCCACCAAATTCCACCTCGATCATATCGTTGCAGTGCTTAGGCGAAGCCCTGCGCCGGTAACACATCAAGATCGTCACCACGCCGTCGTGCTGACGGAACTCTTCCTCGATGCTTTGCTGGATCGGAGCCCGGGGATCGTCATCGAGCTGAACGTGTGCCAAGAACTCGGAGGTGCCGGAGTAACGGTACTTGGATCGGTCGGATCGCGAGGAGAACGTACGACTACTTCCTCTACGTTGTGTCAACGCTTCCGCTTCGGTCTACGAGGGTACGTAGACAACACTCTCCCCTCTCGTTGCTATGCATCACCATGATCTTGCGTGTGCGTAGGAATTTTTTTTTTGAAATTACTACGTTCCCCTACACGCTGGCCTACCCATCCCTCTACTCACCGACACCTGCTGTTATTCTCCGGCGATGACAGACGAACCAGTAAACCCTCGTACAGTCGTACTCCCCTCCGTGTGGGAAACAACTGCCGAGTCTTCCCTGCCTTCGTGTCGTTCCCTTCCTAGGCCTCGCCGTCGTCCACCGCCCTGGTGCTCTCGGCGCAGCCTGGTGAACATGGTCAACGACCGACATGCATCTAAAGTGGACTGTATGTGGAGAGGCCGACAGCTGGGTCCACGGCCGCATGCAAGGAAATGCCTCCTTATTACTCGCAAAATAATGATTCCTCTACCTGACATCAGGGACCCACCGAAAGGGCCTCTGTATTTCGCGAAAAAAACGTTACCGCCGCTGACAGCTCAGACCCACCAGCTATATCTTCGCACGCAAGGAAGTGCCTGATACGTCCATTTTGCATCATGCTTTTATATCGATATTTATTGCATTTTGGGCTGTTATTTCACATTATGTCACAATACTTATGGCTATTCTCTCTTATTTTACAAGGTTCACATAAGGAGGGAGAATGCCGACAGTTGGAATTCTGGGCTGGAAAAGGAGCAAATATTAGAGACCTATTCTGCACAACTCCAAAAGTCCTGAAACTCCACGGAAGTGATTTTCAGAATATATAAAAAATATCCAGTGGAAGAAGTTCACCAGAGGGGGCCCCACCTGGTCACGAGGGTGGGGGGCGCGCCCTACCCCCTGGGAGCGCCCCTACCTCGTGGGCCCCCTGTTGGCTCTCTGATGCCCATCTTCTGCTATATGAGGTATTTCGTCAAGGAAAAATTGAGAAGCAACCTTTCGGGACGAGACTCCGCCGCCACGAGGCGGAACCTTGGCGGAACCAATCTAGGGCTCCGGCAGAGCTGTTCTGCTAGGGACACTTCCCTCCGGGAGGGGGAAATCATGGCCATCATCATCACCAACGCTCCTCTCATCGGGAGAGGGCAATCTCCATCAACATCTTCACCAGCACCATCTCATCTCAAAACCCTAGTTCATCTCTTGTATCCAATTCTTGTCTCCAAGTCCGGGATTGGTGCTAGTAGGTTGCTAGTAGTGTTGATTACTCCTTGTAGTTGATGCTAGTTGGTTTATTTGGTGGAAGATCATATGTTCAGATCCTTTATGCATATTATTACCCCTTTGATTATGAACGTGAATATGCTTTGTGAGTAGTTACGTTTGTTCCTGAGGACAAGGGACAAGTCTTGCTATTAGTAGTCATGTGAATTTGGTATTCGTTCGATATTTTGATGAGATATATGTTGTCTAGCCTCTAGTGGTGATATGTGAACGTCGACTACATAACACTTCACCATTATTTGGGCCTAGAGGAAGGCATTGGGAAGTAATAAGTAGATGATGGGTTGCTAGAGTGACAAAAGCTTAAACCCTAGTTTATGCGTCGCTTCATAAGGGGCTGATTTGGATCCACCTGTTTCATGCTATGGTTAGGTTTACCTTAATACTTTTGTTGTAGTTGCGGATGCTTGCAATAGAGGTTAATCATAAGTGGGATGCTTGTTCAAGTAAGAACAGCACCCAAGCACCGGTCCACCCACATATCAAATTATCAAAGTACCGACCGCGAATCATATGAACCTGATAAAAACTAGCTTGACGATATTCCCATGTGTCCTCGGGAGTGCTTTTCCTTATATAAGAGTTTGTCCAGGCTTGTCCTTTGCTACAAAAAGGATTGGGCCACCTTGCTGCACTTTATTTACTTCTGTTACTTGTTGCTCGTTACAAATTATCTTATCACAAAACTATCTGTTGCCACTCATTTCAGTACTTGTAGAGAATACCTTGCTGAAAACCGCTTATCATTTCCTTCTGCTCCTCATTGGGTTCGACACTCTTGCTTATCGAAAGGACTACGATAGATCCCCTATACTTGTGGGTCATCAAGACTCTTTTCTGGCGCCGTTGCCGCGGAGTGAAGCGCCTTTGGTAGGTGGAATTTGGTAAGGAAAAATCTATTTAGTGTGCTGAAATTTACTGTCACTTGTTACTATGGAAAGTAATCCTCTAAGGGGCTTGTTCGCGGTATCTTCACCCCGACCAGTAGAGCAAAGAGTTTCTCCTCAATGTACTGAACCTACTGAATATAAAAATGTTCCCTTTGAATTTCCTTCGGGTATGATAGAAAAACTGCTAGATAATCCTTTTACAGGAGATGGAACAAAGCATCCTGATGAGCACTTAATATATGTGGATGAAGTTTGTGGATTATTTAAGCTTGCAGGTATACCCGATGATATTGCTAAGAAGAAGGTCTTCCCTTTATCTCTGAAGGGAGACACATTGACATGGTATAGGCTATGTGATGATACGAGATTATGGAACTATAGAAGATTGAAATTGGAATTTCATCAAAAGTATTATCCTATGCATCTTGTTCATCATGATCACAATTATATATATAATTTTTGGCCTCGCGAAGGAGAAAGCATCGCTCAAGCTTGGGGGAGGCTTAAATCAATGTTATATTCATGCCCCAATCATGAGATTCCAAGAGAAACAATTATTCAAAACTTTCATGCTCGACTTTCTAAAAATAATTGCACCATGCTCGATACTTCTTGTGCTGGCTCTTTTATGATGAAGACTATTGAATTTAAATGGGATTTATTGGATAGAATTAAACGCAACTCTGAAGATTGGGATCTCGACGAATATGACACCTAAGTTTGATTGTGTTAAATCTTTTATGGACACCGATATTTTCCCTAAGTTTAGCACTAAATATGGTCTTGACTCTGAGATAGTAGCTTCTTTCTGTGAATCTTTTGCTACTTATGTTGATATCCCTAAGGAGAAGTGGTTTAAATATCATCCCCCCATAGAAGTAAAAGTAGTTGCACCTATTAAAGTTGAAGAAAAGATTGTCACTTATAATGATCCTATTGTTCCTACTTCTTATGTTGAGAAACCACCTTTCCCTGTTAGAATAAAGGATCATGCTAAAGCTTCAACTGTGGTTCGTAAAAGAAATATTAGAACTTATACACCTCCTGAGCAAGTTAAAGTTGAACCTAATGTTGCTATTGTTAAAGATCTCTTGGCTGATAATATTGATGGGCATGTTATTCAATTCTGCGGTGAAACTGCTAGAATTGCTAAACCTTGTGCTAAAGTTAAACATAGACCTGTGGTAGGCGTGCCTATTATTTCTGTTAAAATAGGAGATCATTGTTATCATGGCTTATGTGATATGGGTGCTAGTGCTAGTGTTATACTGCATACTTTATACGAAGAAATTAAGCATGAAATTGCACCTGCTGAGTTAGAAGGAATTGATGTTACAATTAAACTTGCCAATAGAGATACTATATCATCAATGGGAATTGTTAGAGATGTTGAAGTCTTGTGTGTAAAAGCTAAATATCCTACTGATTTTCTTGTTCTTGGTTCCCCATAAGATAGCTTTTGCCCCATTATATTTGGTAGACCCTTCTTGAACACTGTTAATGCTAAGATAGACCGCGAAAAGAATGTTGTTACTATTGGCTTGGATGATATGATTCATGAGTTTAATTTCTCTAAATTTAGTAAACAACACCGTGAAGAAGAATTACCTAGTAAGGATGAAATTATTGGTCTTGCTTCTATTGTCATACCTCCTAGTGATCCTTTAGAACAATATTTGCTAGACCATGAAAATGATATGTTTATGAATGAAAGAAGGGAAATAGATGAAGTATTCTTTAAACAGGAACCTATTCTGAAACACAATTTGCCTGTTGAAATCCTAGGGGATCCTCCTCCACCTAAGGGTGATCCCATGTTTGAGCTTAAACCGTTGCCTGATAATCTTAAATTTGCCTATCTTGATGAAAAGAAGATATATCCCGTTATTATTAGTGCTAACCTTTCAGAGCATGAAGAAGAAAGATTATTGAAAACTCTGAAGAAGCACCGTGCTGCTATTGGATATACTCTTGATGATCTTAAGGGCATTAGTCCCACTCTATGTCGACATAAAATAAATTTGGAAGCAGACGCCAAACTAGTTCGTGATCCTCAAAGACGTTTGAATCCTAAAATGAAAGAAGTGGTGAGAAAAGAAATACTAAAGCTTCTGGAGGCAGGTATAATTTATCCCGTTGCTAATAGTCAGTGGGTAAGTCTTGTTCATTGTGTCCCTAAAAAGGGAGGTATTACTGTTGTTCCTAATGATAAAGATGAATTGATTCCACAAAGAATTATTACAGGTTATAGGATGATAATTGATTTCCACAAATTAAATAAGGCTACTAAGAAAGATCATTACCCCTTACCTTTTATTGATCAAATTCTAGAAAGATTATGCAAACATACACACTATTGCTTTCTAGATGGTTATTCTGGTTTCTCTCAAATACCTGTGTCAGCTAAAGATCAATCAAAGACTACTTTTACATGCCCTTTTGGTACATTTGCTTATAGACGCATGCCTTTTGGTTTATGTAATGCACCTGCTACCTTTCAAAGATGCATGATGGCTATATTCTCTGACTTTTGTGAAAAGATTTGTGAGGTTTTCATGGACGACTTTTCCGTCTATGGATCTTCTTTTGATGATTGCTTGAGCAATCTTGATCGAGTTTTGCTGAGATGTGAAGAAACTAATCTTGTCTTGAATTGGGAAAAGTGCCACTTTATGGTTAATGAAGGTATTGTCTTGGGGCATAAAGTTTCTGAAAGAGGTATTGAAGTTGATAAAGCCAAGGTTGATGTTATTGAAAAGATGCCATGTCCCAAGGACATCAAAGGTATAAGAAGTTTCCTTGGTCACGTCGGATTTTATAGGAGGTTCATTAAGGACTTCTCAAAAATTTCTCGGCCTCTGACTAATTTATTACAAAAAGATATACCATTTGTCTTTGATGATGATTGTGTAGAAGCATTTGAAATACTTAAGAAAGCATTGATCTCTGCACCTGTTGTTCATCCACCTGATTGGAATTTACCCTTTGAAATTATGTGTGATGCTAGTGACTATGCTGTAGGTGCTGTTCTAGGGCAAAGAGTTGATAAGAAATTAAATGTTATCCATTATGCTAGTAAGACTCTAGACAATGCTCAAAGAAATTATGCTACCACTGAAATAGAACTTTTGGCAGTTGTATTTGCTTGTGATAAGTTCAGACCTTATATTGTTGATTCTAAAGTAACTATTCACACTGATCATGCTGCTATTAAATATCTTATGGAAAAGAAAAATGCTAAACCTAGACTTATTAGATGGGTTCTCCTGCTACAAGAATTTGATCTGCATATTGTTGATAGAAAAGGAGCTGAGAACCCCGTTGCAGACAACCTGTCTAGGTTAGAAAATGTTCTTGATGACCCACTATCTATTGATGATAGCTTTCCTGATGAACAACTAAATGTCGTAAGTACTTCTCGTAGTACTCCTTGGTATGCTGATTATGCTAATTATATTGTTTCCAAATTTATACCATCTAGCTTCACATACCAACATAAGAAAAAGTTCTTCTATGATTTGAGACATTACTTTTGGGATGACCCACATCTTTATAAAGAAGGAGTAGATGGTGTTATTAGACGTTGTGTACCTGAGTATGAACATGAATAGATTCTACACAAGTGTCACTCCGAAGCTTATGGAGGACACCACACTGGAGATAGAACTGCGCATAAGGTATTGCAATCTGGTTTTTATTGGCCTACTGTCTTCAAGGATGCCCGTAAGTTTGTCTTATCTTGTGATGAATGTCAAAGAATTGGTAATATTAGTAGACGTCAAGAAATGCCTATGAATTATTCACTTGTTATTGAACCATTTGATATTTGGGGCTTTGATTATATGGGACCTTTTCCTGCCTCTAATGGATATACACATATTTTAGTTGCTATTGATTACATTACTAAGTGGGTAGAAGCTATTCCAACTAGTAGTGCTGATCATAACACTTCTATCAAAATGCTTAAAGAAGTTATTTTTCCGAGGTTTGGAGTCCCTAGATATTTAATGACTGATGGTGGTTCACACTTTATTCATGGTGCTTTCCGTAAAATGCTTGCTAAGTATGACGTTAATCATAGAATTGCATATCCTTATCACCCACAGTCTAGTGGTCAAGTAGAATTGAGTAATAGAGAGCTCAAATTAATTTTGCAAAAGACTGTCAATAGGTCTAGAAAGAATTGGTCCAAGAAACTTGATGATGCATTATGGGCCTATAGAACTGCATATAAAAATCCTATGGGTATGTCTCCGTATAAAATGGTATATGAAAAAGCATGTCACTTACCTCTCGAACTAGAACATAAGGCATATTGGGCTATTAAAGAGCTCAACTATGATTTCAAACTTGCCGGTGAGAAGAGGTTATTTGATATTAGCTCACTTGATGAATGGAGAATCCAAGCTTATGAAAATGCCAACTTGTTTAAAGAAAAAAGTCAAAAGATGGCATGACAAAAGAATACAAAAGCGTGACTTTAACGTAGGTGATTATGTATTGCTATACAACTCTCGTTTAAGATTTTTTGCAGGAAAACTTCTCTCTAAATGGGAAGGCCCTTACGTTATCGAGGAGGTCTATCATTCCGGTGCCATAAAAAACAACAACTTCGAAGGCACGAATCCGAAGGTGGTAAACGGTCAAAGAATCAAACATTATATCTCAGGTAATCCCATAAATGTTGAAACCAATATTATTGAAACCGTAACCCCGGAGGAATACATAAGAGACACTTTCCAGAACGTTCCAGACTCCGAAAAGGAATAGGTATGTGGTACGGTAAGTAAACCGAGTCCAAAACAGTTTTTAAGGCAATATTTCTCTATTTTGGAATATTTAGAAAAACAAAAAAATAAGTGGCAGTCCGGGAAGGACACGAGGGCTCCACGAGGGTGGAGGGCACGCCCTACCCCCTGGGTGCGCCCCTACCTCGTGAGCACCTCGTGTGCCCTCCGGACTCCGTTTTCTTGCACACTACGTATTTTGGTCGGTAAAAATTCATTATATATTCTCCCGAAGGTTTTGGCTGCTGTATCACGCAATTATCCTCTGTTCTTGTTTCGAGCTGTCCCACTGCAGATTAGATCAACATGTCATCCCAGGATTCGGAAGGAGAAAGCTATGTGGATGATTACTTAGCAAATCCCAAGGTCTATGGAGATGTGGAACACGAGGTTGGACCACGGTGGAAGAAGAGGACTATGAACCCAAGGGGAAGGAGGAGACGAGCTCAGATGAAGATGAAGCCCCATTACCTCAACCTGGGGACATGCAGGTGGAGTTCAAAAAGTCAAGTCTCCCTAATAGGGTTAAGAAACCAAAGTTCGAGTTTATCCCTTTTCGTCTCTTGCAGGAAAATAAGCAGGACCTATGCAAAAAGATATTAACCCTGGAGTGGGAGATTGATGATCTGAGGGATCAAAATGCCATCCTCAAGCGCAAATTAAGGGAGAATTTTATGCCATCAACTAAGTCAACGACACCTCCAAACTCTTCACCGACAACAAAGAAGGAGACATAATCACATGGGCATGGGCACTCCCCTTGGCAACTGTCAAGCTTGGGGGAGGTGCCCCGGTATCGTATCACCATCACAACTCCTATCTTTACCGTCTTTCTTAGTTCGATCCTATTAGTATTATTTTAATCTAGTAGAATAAAGTTTATGGCATGATCTAGTTTTGAGTTTTGCTTTATGATCTCTCTATGTAATCGAGTCCGTGAGCTATATATAATAAAGATTAGTGTTGAGTCAAGGGCTTGATTTTCTTGCTATGATCTTGAGTGGATAAAAGAAAAGAGAAAAAAGAATAAAAAGAAACAAAGAGTTCATATTGATCTTATTGAGAGTAATGACTTCACATAGAAAGAGTATGATGATTAAAAGTTGTTGGGAGTTGGCAGACATAGCTTTGGTCATCGTTGCAATTAATAGGAAGTAATAAGGAAAGAGAGGTCTCACATATAAATATATTATCATTGACATCTTTTATGATTGGGAGCACTCATTAAAATTTGACATGCTAAAGAGTTGATGTTGGACAAGGAAGACAACGTAATGGGTTATGTTTTCTTGCATCTGAGATAAAGTATGTTGTCATGGATCGTCCAACATGTTGAGCTTGCCTTTCCCCCTCATGCTAGCCAAATTCTCAGCACCAAGTAGAGATACTACCTGTGCTTCCAAAACCCTTAAACCAGTTTTGCCATGAGAGTCCACCATACCTACCTATGGCTTGAGTAAGATCCTTCAAGTAAGTTGTCATTGGTGCAAAGCAATAAAAATTGCTCTAAATATGTATGATTGATTGGTGTGGGAGAAATAAGCTTTATACGATCTTGTGATGTGGAAGTAATAAAAGCGACGGACTGCATAATAAAGGTTCATATCACAAGGGGCAATATAAAGTGACGTTCTTTCGCATTTAGATTTTGTGCATCCAACCATAAAAGCGCATGGCAACCTCTGCTTCCCTCTGCGAAGGGCCTATCTTTTATTATTATCTTCTACCTTATGCAAGAGTCATGGTGATCTTCACCTTCCCTTTTTCTTTATCCTTTGGCAAGCACAGTATGTTGGAAAGATCCTGATATATGTTACTAATTGAATGTAGGGGAGTATGAGTTATTATTGTTGACATTACCCTTGAGGTAAAAGGTTGCGGGGCGAAACTATAAGCCCCTATCTTTCTCTGTGTCCGATTAAAACTCCGTAACCACAAGTATTGCGTGAGTGTTAGCAATTATGATGGACTAGATGATAGTTGAGTATGTGGACTTGCTTTTAAGCTCTGACATAGACTCTTTCTGATGTTATGATAAATTGCAATTGCTTCAATGACTGAGATTATAGTTTGTTGGTTCTCAATAAAGTTTCTGATTCATACTTTTGCATTGTGAATAGATCATCACTTGAACATAAGTAATCATATGACAATATCTATATATGTTGCTGTTATGAGAATAATCATGATGCCTTCATGTCCGTATTTTATTTTTATCGACACCTCTACCTCTAAACATGGGGACATATTTATCGTTATCGGCTTTCGCTTGAGGACAAGCGAGGTCTAAGCTTGGGGGAGTTGATACGTCCATTTTACATCATGATTTTATATCGATATTTATTGCATTTTGGGTTGTTATTTCACATTATGTCACAATACTTATGGCTATTCTCTCTTATTTTACAAGGTTCACATAAGGAGGGAGAATGCCGGCAGCTGGAATTCTGGGCTGGATTCTGGGCTGGAAAAGGAGCAAATATTAGAGACCTATTCTGCACAACTCCAAAAGTCTTGAAACTCCAGGAAGTGATTTTCAGAATATATAAAAAATATCCAGCGGAAGAAGTTCACCAGAGGGGGCCCCACCTGGTCACGAGGGTGGGGGGCGCGCCCTACCCCTTGGGCGCACCCCCTACCTCGTGGGCCCCCTGTTGGCTCTCTGATGCCCATCTTCTGCTACATGAGGTCTTTCGTCGAGGAAAAATTGAGAAGCAACCTTTTGGGACGAGACTCCGCCGCCACGAGGCGGAACCTTGGCGGAACCAATCTAGGGCTCCGACAGAGCTGTTCTGCTAGGGACACTTCCCTCCGGGAGGGGGAAATCATGGCCATCGTCATCACTAACGCTCCTCTCATCGGGAGAGGGCAATCTCCATCAACATCTTCACCAGCACCATCTCATCTCAAAACCCTAGTTCATCTCTTGTATCCAATTCTTGTCTCCAAGTCCGGGATTGGTGCTAGTAGGTTGCTAGTAGTGTTGATTACTCCTTGTAGTTGATGCTAGTTGGTTTATTTGGTGGAAGATCATATGTTCAGATCCTTTATGCATATTATTACCCCTCTGATTATGAACATGAATATGCTTTGTGAGTAGTTACGTTTGTTCCTGAGGACAAGGGAGAAGTCTTGCTATTAGTAGTCATGTGAATTTGGTATTCGTTCGATATTTTGATGAAAGTTATGTTGTCTAGCCTCTAGTGGTGTTATGTGAACGTCGACTACATAACACTTCACTATTATTTGGGCCAAGAGGAAGGCATTGGGAAGTAATAAGTAGATGATGGGTTGCTAGAGTGACAGAAGCTTAAACCCTAGTTTATGCGTTGCTTCGTAAGGGGCTGATTTGGATCCACCTGTTTCATGTTATGGTTAGGTTTACCTTAATACTTTTGTTGTAGTTGCGAATGCTTGCAATAGAGGTTAATCATAAGTGGAATGCTTGTTAAAGTAAGAACAACACCCAAGCACCGGTCCACCCACATATCAAATTATCAAAGTACCGAACGCGAATCATATAAACATGATGAAAACTAGCTTGACGTGTCACGCCCAAGATGCGACCCTATCCTAAAGGAACTCGAAGGTCCCACCAAGGATAGAAGCACATCTTGAAGATGCTTTTGCAAGGTGGATATCTTTACATCAACATTACATAATAGTGGGGATACAACCAAGACATACAAAGCCACATGAATACAAGCATACATCATATACAAGATCAACATCCGACTACGGATGAAACATAAACAGAAACTCAAACGACATCCACCCTGCTAGCCCAGGCTGCCGACCAGGAACCTAACCCAAGATCGTCGAAGAAGAAGAAGAACCCCAACACAAGTAAACATCGCTCTCGCGTCATGATCATCGCATAACCTGTACCTGCAACTGTTGGTGTAGTAATCTGTGAGCCACGAGGACTCAACAATCCCATTACCATGGGTATCAAGACTAGCAAAGCTTAATGGGAAAGGAAGGGGCAAGGTGGTGAGGTTGCAGCAGCGGCTAAGCAATGTATGGTGGCTAACTTACGCAAACAAGAGCGAGAAGAGAAGCAAAGCAAACAGTCGTCAACTAGTAATGATCAAGAAGTGATCCTGAACTCCTACTTATGTCAAACATAACCCAGAAACCGTGTTCTCCTCTCAAACAACCCCGAAAAGAGACAATCATGGTTACACACACGGTTGGTGTATTTTAGAAGAGTTTACTTCGAGTTTACTACAACCGGATATCAACAAATTCCCATCTGCCACATAACCGCGGGCATGGCTTTCGAAAGTTCAAACCCTGCAGGGGTGTCCCAACTTAGCCCATGATAAGCTCTCGCGATCAACGAAGGATATTCCTTCTCCCGGGAAGACCCGATCAATCTCGTAATCCCGGTTACAAGACATTTTGACAATGGTAAAACAAGACTAACAAAGACGCCCGATGTGTCGACAATCCCGATAGGAGTTGCACATATCTCGTTCCCAGGACACACCGGATAAGCGAAGCGTACAGGTACCGACGTAACGCAAGTTGCCAAGGGATGGTCCCGCGCGGTGCTCTACTTTGGACCAACACTTAGAGAAGCATTGGCCCGGGGGGCTAAATAAAGATGACCCTCGGGTTAATTACTCCCAAGGGAAAAGTAGGTGGTGGTGAGGCAAATGGTAAAACCAAGGTTGGGCCTTGCTGGAGGAGTTTTATTCAATGCGAACTGTCAAGGGGGTCCCATAAATCACCCAACCGCGTTAGGGACGCAAAATCCGGGAACATAATACCGACATGATGGAAACTAGGGCGGCAAGAGTGGAACAAAACACCAGGCATAAGGCCGAGCCTTCCACCCTTTACCAAGTATATAGATGCATTAATAATATAAGAGATATTGTGATATACCAACATAAACATAATCCAACATGAAGCAATCTTCATCTTCACCTGCAACTAGCAACACTATAAGAGGGGCTGAGCAAAAGCGGTAACATAGCCAAACAACAGTTTGCTAGAAAGGGTGACAAATGTTAGAGGTTCATGGCAATTTGGGAGGCTTGATAAGCAAGTGGTAGGTAACGCGGCATAGCTATAGAACGAAGCAACTAGCATAGCAATGATAGTAATGAGATCCAAGGTGACGGTCATCTTGCCTGAAATCCCGTAAGGAAGAAGAACGAGTCCATGAAGAAGATGAAGCCACGAAGGCGAACGAAGCGTAGATGAACGAATCCTCACGATCGCAACGAAACGGGAACTATCGAGAAGAAGCACACAACATGGTAAACACACCACACATGGACAAGGCATGATGCTCAACCAATTATGATGCATGGCAAAGCTACATGAATCTACTCATGGCAAGAGATGATGCATACAAGGGCAACACATCAAAGCAAGTTCAAATGAGGCCGAAAACAACATATAACAATTCCGGTAAGTCCCCATATGCAAATTTCCAAATTGGTCCTGATCTGAATAAACCTTATGTTAAATTTGTTAACCAACAAGTTAAGATGCACCACGATGATCTACACGAAATTCTAGTCAAGTTACATATTAAGTTCATTAGATTCGGAGATACGGTCTAGAAGATATGAGCAAAACAAGATGAGCATGGCATTGATGCAAAATGCACTCAAACATTAAGCACACACCTCAAATCATGGATGCAACAAGGTAACATGAAACTACATGCAAAACTAAGCAAGTTTCATATAGAGCACACTCAAAACATAGCAACGGTTCAACACATACACTCTATACAAGTCTAAAGGACAAGTTGTCCAAAACAGAAACTAGGCATATTGCAAGCATCAAAACAACATGCTACAGGATCTCAACATGCAAACAAAAGGCATGTACATGCTTTACAGGTAAAGCATAAAAAAACATGAACACTAAGCTATCTCCAGAAACTACTAGAACAAGCTCAAAAGGACATGACAATATTGCAAATAATAACAGGTTCACAGACTTGGTGGAATTCACATGACATGGCAGAAATAACATCAGGTTGCAATGTTTAGAGCTATCAAACAACATGCTTCAGGAACTTATTGTGGAAACCAAAGGCATGGTATGAATCTACTAATTGCATAGACCAAAATGCCCTTACTGACCATGAGCCAAAAAGGCACATAAGATATGATGGCACCCATGTAAACATAGCAAGTTCCATTACCAGATTCAGACTTAGCAGAAAAACCGAGCATGGCATAAACAGCAGTATGAAGGCAACTTTGCGAGCTCGATTCACTCATCACAAGGCATTGCATGACAAGATAAGCATAGCATCAACAAGAATACATGCTTATAAAGCTAACCATGGCAATAACAAGCTCATAGCATGCTTGGATAACTAACAACAACCATGGCAAAACTGATTAACAAGTAAACAATCTGCCAGGAACATTTTATAGCAAAAGTAGAGCAAGATTAAGACATTCTAGAGCACTCCATATATGCAAACAGGGGAATGAATGGATAGAGCATAACCATATGTCCAAGACATCCTTACTGAACATACTCAAAAGAGGCATGTATCGCACTGTAGCAACATGAATACATGGCATGAAAATAACAGCAGAACAAAGACTTGGTAAAATCCTAAGTCACTGAAATCAGCAACATCACGGGGGCTACTTTGCAAGCTTGAAACAATCAATACATGGTATATCATGAATAGTGGATTGCACCACAGCAAAGATGGCATGTTGTATCTCATAACACACGTAGACTTCATGCTAAAAAAAATCACACAAAGAGATGCAAAAACGACAAATGAGCATGTTCTGATAAGTTACAGCAGACAACATTATATATCACTCTTGCAATGATGATTTGGGCATCAATATGGACTTAAACAAGAATACCACAATGGAATCAAATTAGGAGAATATCATGATTAACAATTTGACATATCGCATGCACAAAACGGAGCAGTATGCAAGAAGTTATGATATGGCAAAGTGGGCACCAGAATGTAAATATTTTGGGACTTAGCAGTTTTTTCTGTCAGGTCGGGGTTGGCTCCTTCTCTCGTACAGAACTGCCATGACGGAAGGCAACGCCGGCGGCGAGGGGGCGTGGGACTCCGGTGGGCATCGGGAAGCCCGGGAATCGGTGGATCCGGGCATGGGGAATCCATTCCCGGCGACAAGGCGGCTTGGGGCGGCGCGGACACGTAGATCGGGGCGCCATGGCCGGCGGCGCCATGGAGTTCTCGGCACAGCCACGGGAGAGAGAGATGAGTAACGGGGAGAGGAAGGAGAGGGAGTAGGCGAAGGGGAAGGAGGAGCAGGGCAACGGGGTCCGGCCTGGGGTCGGCGGCGGCTCGCCGGCGCGACGAGGATGGCCGGGGTCGGCGCCGAGGCGCTCCGGCGGCGCAGGTGGCTCGGGGTCGAGGGGCTCCTCCCCTCGATCCAGTTCGGTAGCGAGGGAGCGGGAGCGCTCGGGAGGTAGCTGTGGCTTGGCCCGGATCGGGCCCGGGGCGGGCCGCGGATGGGCCTCGCGGGCCTGGCGCTGTGGAGGCGACGTGGCTGCCCCTGGTTGGCTGCAGGGCGGCGGCGCGGCGAACGGAGCGGCGACACTTGGCGACGAAGGAGGGCACCGGCGCTGAAAACGAGGAGGGAGCGGCGGCTGGCTGCGGAAATTGAGGAGGGGGTAGGTAGGAGGCCAAAATTGGCAGGGGAGGCGTCTATATATAGAAAGGGGGCTAGGGTTAGGGGTTTTGCTCCGTTTCGGAGCCGTTCGATCGCCATCGGACGGTCCAGAGCGGAGGGATAGGTAGTTGGGCCTAGTGGGCTGTGTAGATGAGTTGGGATGAGAGGAGAGAAGAGAATAGAATCCCGGCAACGGTTTTCGGAGACCGAAAACGTCCGACGATTAAACCGGCAACGACGCTGCTACGAATGACGGTTGGACAGTCAAACGAACTCTGAATGCGATGAAACATGGCAGGTGCTCTGTCTACACTATAATAAGATCGCACGCCACGAAATGAGGTAAAAGGGGGCGCCGGAGGACATAGGAGTGTCGGATTGCAAAACGGACAACGGGGAAAATGCTCGAATGCATGAGACGAACACGTATGCAAAATGAGATGCACATGATGACATGGCAAAATGCAACACGCAAGCAAATGACTTGGCAACGATGGCGAATAACTGGCGGACACCTGGCGCATCGAATCTGGGGCGTTACATAGCTTGACGATATTCCCATGTGTCCTCGGGAGCGCTTTTCCTTATATAAGAGTTTGTCCAGGCTTGTTGTCGGTGTCAAAACCGGCGGATCTCGGGTAGGGGGTCCCGAACTGTGCGTCAAGGCCGGATGGTAACAGGAGACAAGGGACACGATGTTTTTACCCAGGTTCAGGCCCTCTTGATGGAGGTAATACCCTACTCCTTCTTGATTAATATTGATGATATGGGTAGTACAAGAGTAGATCTACCACGAGATCAAGGAGGCTAAACCCTAGAAGCTAGCCTATGGTATGATTGTTGTGTATGGGGTTGATTGTCCTACGGACTACAACCCTCCGGTTTATATAGACACCGGATAGGGTTAGGGTTACACAGAGTCGGTTACAATGGTAGGGGATCTTGAATATCCGCATCGCCAAGCTTGCCTTCCACGCCAAGGAAAGTTCCATCCGGACACGGGACGAAGTCTTCAATCTTGTATCTTCATAGTCCAGGAGTCCGGCGAAGGTATAGTCCGGCTACCAGAACACCCCCTAATCCAGGACTCCCTCAGTAGCCCCTGAACCAGGCTTCAATGGCGACGAGTCCGGCACGCAGATTGTCTTCGGCATTGCAAGGCGGGTTCCTCCTCCAAGTCCTTCATAGAAGATTGTAAATACCAAGGATAGTGTCCGGCTCTACAAAATAAATTTCCACATATTGCCATAGAGAGAATAATATTAACACAAATCAAATCTGCTAACGTATTCCGTAGTGCGTCATCACACTACGACCAAGTCCTTTACGAATCGTTTTTTCTTTTCCACCTCAGCACGTTTTGCGAGGCGGTTTCCTTGGCACGTCTTGTCAAAGCAGAGATCATGTGCCCTTTTTACGGGATTCTCATCAATACGGACGTGGGTAACCCCATCGTGCCCGTTAGCACGTTTCCTCGATCTAAGGCGAGTCCCAAACGGTTTACGGGGAGGGCTCTTGGTATTCAACCTCTTATAAAGAGACCAAGGCCTTACTTCTTTTTTTCAATCTCAAGCAAGTTCGCCCGTCGCTTCGAGTTCCAACACCCTAGGCTCCAGATTTCAGGCGCTTCGGACCTTCAACAATGTCCGGTTCTGACCTTCAAGGCCGATGGACGCCCTCCTCCGTCACGGAGGAGGACGTACTAAAGTTGAGGGAGGCTAAGTTCCTGACCGGCGAAATTTTGCATAGGTTACTTGCTCAAGGGCAGGTCATTCCCAGTCCCCAGCACGGTGAGAGCGTGGTGTTCATGTCTCACTTCCTTCGGGGGTTGGGCTTCCCAATGGATCCCTTTGTGAGGGGACTGTTGTTTTATTACGGGCTGGAATTCCATGACTTAGCTCCGGAGTCCATCCTCCATATCTCCTCGTTTATTGTCGTGTGTGAAGCGTTCCTCCGTGTTACCCCTCACTTCGGACTATGGCTCAAGACCTTCAAAGTGGAGCCGAAGATGATCGAGGGACGGTACGCAGAGTGCGGAGGCGCTGTTATAAGCAAAAATGCCGATGCTCCATGGCCCGAGGGCTCTTTTCAAGAGGAGCTAGGCTTGTGGCAACGAGAGTGGTTTTATATTACCGCTCCCCGGGGCTCCAAGTGGGTGGCGCCTCCTGCCTTTCGCTCGGGTCCCCCACCACGGCTAGCATCATGGGTCAACAGAGGGTTGGATTGGGGTTTTCCCAAAGACGTGCCTTTGTTGCAGGGCCGGATTAAGGATCTCTTGGAAGGAGACCTCAGCCTGGTCAAGGTGACGCAGGTCATGTTGATTCGCCGAATATTGCCCGGCAAACGTCGCTCCCTTCACCTATGGGAGTTTAATCCAGAGGGACCGCGAGCTCTCCAGAATTTCATGGGCGCAACGCCCGTGGAGATGTATAAACTGTTCTTCGGATCACGAGAAGTGTGTCCGGATCTAACCGAGGACACAGGCCTAAGCTGCAATCGCCCGGATACTCAAGTAAGTAACCTTGTGCCCGGACCTTCTATCCGTATAATTGTTGTAAACTTGCCCCTAAAAGAGCTGTCCTTTTAAGCAGGAGTGGATAGCAAAGGCAAAGCTGATCAGGTGTCCGGCCCCCCTTCCCGAAACCAGGCCAGATCCTGTGCTTGTCAGGATGTTGAAAATAATGCCTTTGGAGGGAAGTAAGGGGGAGGACAAGGAAACTATGGCCTCCTCGAAGGAGACTGTTCTGAAGGGAGGAGCCAACAATTCCTCTCCTAAGGGGAAGAAGAGGGCCGCCTCTGACGACCCGGAGACCATAGCCTCAAAGCGGGGAAAAAAATCCTCGTCAGAGGGTCCGGTGCCGGGAAGTTCCTCGGCCCAACCACGCCCTCAAAGGGATCAACCCTCCAGCGAGCCGTAAGTAGAGAAAGATTTTCCTTTTGAGGGATGAGAGAAATCCTTGATTTTATATCTGAGAAGATTAACCGAAATTTTACCTTGTAGCTTGGACCTCAGCCCTTCCCAGCGGAGCTCATCTTCGGGGGACCTCCTTCCGGAGATGATGGAGAGCGGGACGCCTCCCCCTGCCGTGCCGCCTAGCGAGGCGGGCGACCTTGAGGTGTCGTCGTGGAGGGTTTCTCCGAGTCCGGCAGGGGCGGAAGATGGCTATGCGCCCCCCCCGAGGTTCTCCGCGTCAGGCCGTCGAAAGAGGCCGTAGGACGAGTCCGGCACCGTATGGTGCTCGGCCGGAGGAGTTAAAGATTCTGCTGGGGCGAGCTTCTATCTCGGAGGAACACCGTGCATTGATGGGCACGGTGATTGAAAGGATCTCATACGCAGAGATCTCGGCCTTTCGCTGAGTGATGATGATGATGACGATGACACGCTGTGCAGCGGGAGCTCGCCCCCGGTCCCGAAGAAGGGCAGGACCGGGTTGATCCCCCGCGGGTCCGCCCTGACTCCAGGGCGAACCGCTGACGCGCCTTCTGCTTCCGAGGTCGACCCCTTCAGCCGGCTCTCCGGCTTCAAGTTTGGCAGGAGACCGTTGGAGCTTTCTTGCGACGACCTGTAAGTGCTTGATCATTGGTTTCTTGTTCCGCTGACGAGGCTTGACGATTACTTCTCCTGAGCAGGCTGGTGCCCGTGGCGAAGAAGCTGAAGGGGGCTCCCGAGGCTCCAGCTGCGGCGACACCTCCACCCGCGGGGGAGGGCGACCGCGACGCACAGGCTCCTCCTGTCCACTCGCCCTTGCGGGGCTTGGCTGATTTGGCTGGGGCCGCGACCCCCATGGCTCGGTCGACCCCAGAGGTACCCTTGCCTGGTGCTGCTGCTACGGCTGGGGAGGCGCAGCGGACTCCGTCTCGGGATACTGCAGCCTCGCTGCCGCTAGCTTCTCCTCCCGTTCTGCCGGCTGCTGGTTCCGCGACTCCTCCTGTTGCCTCGAAGCGCCCTGATGCTTCTCTGCCTTCTTCTTCCATCCTGGAGCGAGCTGTTGCTAGGCTAGATCGGCTGCGGCAGGATCTTCTAGGCGCCAACCCTCGCCTGGTGGCCGGGCGTCTGGAGTTGGCCTCGGGGTGGATTCGCTCCGACGCCTCAATCCGGGCAGCGCTGGTTCTGGCCTCGACGACCTGTGATGAGGAGAGGGAGGCTACCCTCAAGGCGTAGGCTGCCCGTGACGCGGCCCTGGGAGAGGCGGTTGGCATCCGCGGCCGCTGCAAGGAGCTGGAGGACGAGTTGCAAGGCCTTTGTGATCAGCTTGCAGAGGAGACCCGCCTTCGCCAAGAGCAGGAGAAGGGGGTGAAGGCTCGCGAGGCGGCGCTCGAGGACCGGGAGGCGAAGCTCAGGAAGCGCCACAGCCACCTAGGTACGTTGAAGAAGGAGCTGGAGACGACGAAGGCCGAGCTGGACGCCAAGGCCAGGGTCCTCGCCGAGGATCGCGTGGCCTTCGCGGACATGGAGAAGGATGCCCGCGCTTCACTGAAGACGCTTTGCGAGAGTGGCCTGGATTGCCCGCTGGCTGGCGACGGGGACGGCCCCGCCAAACTGCTTCCCTTCTTGGTGAAGGCTCTTGGAGATGTTGCCCTCGGACTCGTCCCCACGGTCGAAGCCGAGGCGCATGTCCTGTCTTCCGCCGCGCTGACGCGGGTCTTCGCCCATATCTACCTCCGTGACCCCAGCGTCGACCTTGACAGCCTGCTGGAGCCGGTGAGGGGCGAGGGCGCCGCTGCTACTGTCGAGGCCATGAAGGGGCGCGCAGAGGCGCTGCTAGGGAAGTTCCGGGCCTTCAGCACCAAGCCGAAGCGAGGCGCTGCCGGCTCTACTACCCCACAAGGTGAAGCCACTCCACGCGACTCCGCTGCCGACAAGTAACTACGCTATCGTTCCTGTCCTCCTTTCGATTCCTGCACATGCGCGACGCCTGGAGGAGGCATTTAAATTTGCATTTGGTACCAAGGCGACAGTATGGGTTGTAATATTCACTTTTAAGTTCCTTGAATTTTTATGTTCCTCTTCCCTACTTGCTTATGTTCTACGCCGGCAGAGGCCGACCACGCGCATGCCTCACCCAGCATCAGCCCCGACCGGAAACCAGGACGGGACCAAAGGAATGAGGGGCCACGTGACAAGTTAGGCTCCTGAGTCGCGATGCTCAGAAGTCCCCCTTAGCGCACGAACAACAAGTAGGGAAGCGTGATGTAGGTGCATTTCCGTTCTACGTCTGCAGAGCCCGACCCTGAGCGTACCTCACCCAGCATAGCCTTTCGGAACTAAGGAGTGAGGGGCTACGAATCCAGTTAGGTTCCTGAGTCGCGATGCTCAAGAGTCCCCCTTGACGCGCGAACAACAGGTGACGAGATGAAAGGCAGGCGGGGCTACCGTTCTACGTCTGCAGAGCCCGACCCCGCGCGTACCTCACCCAGCATAGCCTTTCGGAACTAAGGAGTGAGGGGCTATGAAGCTAGTTAGGCCTGCGTAGGAGCTTGGGCACCTCGGGAGGCAGGCCCTTCGAGGCCCGCGTCTGCCCAGGGGGACCCTCCTACGATCGCATAGGAAAGCGCGCCCAGCGCCCTCCTCAGGCAGGGCTCGGGGGCTGTCACCTGGAGGGCCACCGACCTCGCCAAGGTCACGAGGGAGGCGCTTGGGCACCACGTGGAGGCGTGTTTCGAAGCACGTTTCCCTCGAAAGGAAGCCAGGGAAGGAAGGTCGAACCAGCAGGAGTTTGTTAGAAAGGCCATCCAAGAACTACAGGAGTCAAGGATCATGAGAGGTTGCCGTCGCCCACCAGCTGTGGCTCCCCATCCAGGCGAGGATGGTGGGCTGCGCGTCTGCGTCGACGTACCAGGGCTCAATCAGATCGCCACGATGGAGCGCCTCTGGCCCTCACAAGTGGGGCGTTGCGGAGGACCACCCCACAGCTATGTTCGCATGCCTTATGGCTTGCCGAGCGTGGCTGCGGCGTACCAGCGCATCATGAGGAGCATCTTGGAGGCGCAAGAAGACAGGCGTCCAACAACCCTGGCGGAGATGGAGGCTGCTCACGAGGAGCCACCAGTGCCTTCGGAGCCTCCCAAGGCCCCTGGGCGTGGGGGCTCGTGAGGATCGGCTTCCGCAGCCCACCAAGTCTGCTGCACCAACGCCACCGCCCCGACGACATCTTCAGGTGACATCTTCCAAGTTTCATTCCCAACTAGGAGCACCCCCCCGGGGTTGCGTCATTCCCAGGCCGCGTGGGTCCGTCCCTGTGGCATGTATCCCTTTTTATCTTTTCAGTTGCTAGCTTGCTTTGCTGTGGGCGCCCCTTGGGCTGCGTCATCCCCAGGCTACTCGGGCTAGGCCCAGCGGCATGTATCCCTTCCACGTTTATTTCCAATTATGCATCATGCTTGATTACTCGATGCCGCCCGCGGCACCTCTTCTTCTTCATGCCGACCACTTGCACGTTAAAGGGGGGGTGCCTGAGCATCGCGACTCAGGGCTCCTACTGGCTCTCCATCCCTCACCCTCTGGCCTTGACCACAGCATCGCGACCTGGCATACAAGCGACGTCTGAGACAAGCTCGAGGGCTGGGACCCGAGGACGTAGAGTGCCGGCATCTAACCAGATTTTGCAGGAACACATCTCAAGATACGGCCCAGTGCCAGGCGCAACCCGCCTAGAGGTAGGGCCTCGTGAGTCCCGCGCTGGCTCACGGGTGCCCAGATACACCTCACCTAGCTCTACCGTGCCAGCCACGTGTCAGGACGGGGGCTGTACACGCCCCGGGGGCTCCTCCCGGAGGGGAGCCCCCTCCCACGTACCAGTGGAAGCACCATGCTCCGCGCTGGCTGACGACACTGCCGAGGAGCGGCTATGCCCGTACACATACGGAAGCACTATGCTCCGCGCTGGTGATAAACAACTGAGGGTGGCCTCCGGGCCGCATTAACCTCAGGGAGCCCCGAGCTCAGTGGCCGGCCTCATCGTAACGCCTCCCCCCGGGACCGCCGCGCGAGGGGGCTGGGCACGGGGGCTACAACTGGGTCACGCCCAGCCATACGCCCCAGCCAGACCCCTCGGGCCTGGTTCGTCGCGCGTCTCTCCCCGAGCGGAGCAAAGGTACGAAGGCCGTTTGCACGTCAAGGGGGACTCCTGAGCATCGCGACTCAGGAGCCTAACTGGCTCCGTAGCCCCTCACTCCTTAGTTCCGAAAGGCTATGCTGGGTGAGGTACGCACGGGGTCGGGCTCTGCAGACGTAGAACGGTAGCCCCGCCTGCCTTTCATCTCATCACCTGCTGTTCGCGCGTCAAGGGGGACTCCTGAGCATCGTGACTCAGGAGCCTAACTGGCTCCGTAGCCCCTCACTCCTTATTTCCGAAAGGCTATGCTGGGTGAGGTACGCGCGGGGTCGGGCTCTGCAGACGTAGAACGGAAACGCACCTACATCACGCTTCCCTACTTGTTGTTCGTGCACTAAGGGGGACTCCTGAGCATCGCGACTCAGGAGCCTAACTTGTCACGTGGCCCCTCATTCCTTTGGTCCTGTCCTGGTTTCCGGTCGGGGCTGATGCTGGGTGAGGCATGCGCGTGGTCGGGCTCTGCCGGCGTAGAACATAAGCAAGTAGGGAAGAGGAACATAAAAATTCAAGGAACTTAAAAGTGAATATTACAACCCATATTGTCGCTTTGGTACCAAACGCAAATTTAAATGCCTCCTCGAGGCGTGGCGCATGTGCAGGAATCGAAAGGAGGACAGGAACGATAGCGGAGTTACTTGTCGGCAGCGGAGTCGCGTGGAGTGGCTTCACATTGTGGGGTAGTAGAGCCGGCAGCGCCTCGCTTCGGCTTGGTGCTGAAGGCCCGGAACTTCCCTAGCAGCGCCTCTGCGCGCCCCTTCATGGCCTCGACAGCAGCAGCGGCGCCCTCGCCGCTCACCAGCTCCAGCAGGCTGTCAAGGTCAGCGCTGGGGTCGCGGAGGTAGACATGGGCGAAGACCCGCGTCAGCGCGGCGGAAGACAGGACATGCGCCTCGGCTTCGACCGTGGGTACGAGTCCGAGGGCCACATCTCCAAGAGCCTTCACCAAGAAGGGAAGCAGTTTGGCGGGGTCGTCCCCGTCGCCAGCCAGCGGGCAATCCAGGCCACTCTCGTAAAGCGTCTTCAGTGAAGCGCGGGCATCCTTCTTCATGTCTGCGAAGGCCACGCGATCCTCGGCGAGGACCCTGGCCTTGGCGTCCAGCTCGGCCTTCATCGTCTCCAGCTCCTTCTTCAACGCACCTAGGTGGCTGTGGCGCTTCTTGAGCTTCGCCTCCCGGTCCTCGAGCGCCGCCTCGCGAGCCTTCACCCCCTTCTCCTGCTCTTGGCGAAGGCGGGTCTCCTCTGCAAGCTGATCACGAAGGCCTTGCAACTCGTCCTCCAGCTCCTTGCAGCGGCCGCGGATGCCAACCGCCTCTCCCAGGGCCGTGTCACGGGCAGCCTTCGCCTCGAGGGTAGCCTCCCTCTCCTCGTCACAGGCCGTCGAGGCCTGAACCAGCGCTGCCCAGATTGAGGCGTCGGAGCAAATCCACCCCGAGGCCAACTCCAGACGCCCGGCCACCAGACGAGGGTTGGCGCCTAGAAGATCCTGCCGCAGCCAATCTAGCCCAGCAACAGCTTGCTCCCGGATGGAAGAAGAAGGCGGTGAAGCATCAGGGCGCTTCAAGGCAACAAGAGGAGTCGCAGAACCAGCAGCCGGCGGAACAGGAGGAGAAGGTAGCGGCGGCGAGGCTGCAGTATCCCGAGACGGAGCCGGCCGCACCTCCCCAGCCGTAGCAGTAGCACCAGGCAAGGGTACCTCCGGGGTCGACCGAGCCATGGGGGCCGCGGCCCCAGCTAGATCAGCCAAGCCCCGCAAGGGCGAGTGGGCAGGAGGAGCCTGTGCGTCGCGGTCGCCCTCCCCCGCGGGTGGAGGTGTCGCCGCAGCTGGGGCCTCGGGAGACCCCTTCAGCTTCTTCGCCGCGGGCACCAGCCTGCTCAGGAGAAGTAATCGTCAAGCCTCGTTAGCAGAACAAGAAACCAAAGATCAAGCACTTACAGGTCGTCGCAAGAAAGCTCCAACGGTCTCCCGCCAAACTTGAAGCCGGAGAGCCGGCTGGAGGGGTCGACCTCGGAAGCAGAAGGCGCGTCAGCGGTTCGCCCCAGAGTCAGGGCGGACCCGCGGGGGATCAACCCGGTCCTGCCCTTCTTCGGGACCGGGGGCGAGCTCCCGCTGCCCAGCGCGTCGTCGTCGTCATCATCATCATCACTCAGCGAAAGGCGGAGAGCGCGGGGCTTGCGCTGGAGCGGGGGAGCCCTGGATTCTCCGTCAGACGCTTCGGAGTCGGGGCCTCCCTCCTTCTCCTCCTCGCCCCCGTTTCCGCTGGAGTCGCCAGAGGACACATTCACCAGGTCCTCGGGAGCCACCGCGGGCACGAGCTCGTCCCCGTTGAAGACGGGCATGGACTCAACCACTTGCTCCCAATCGTCGCGAAGGAACAGGGGCGAAGGCGCGCCCTCCAGCCTTGCTGCCTCGCCCCAGACCAGGGATTGGAGGACCGCAGTCACGTCCTCTTCGCCCATGGCTGCGGGGCTCAGGTGAGGCCTCCATCGGGGGAGAGTACTGCCGAAGCGGAGCCAGCTGGTGCTCCAGGAACTCCCTCAGCAACGACGCCCCGGTCAGCTTCGCCGTCGCCATGTTGGCTGGCTTCAGATCGGCGTCCATCTTCGCCAGCATCGACTTTGCGCGGGGATCCGTGAGCTCCGCCCGGCACCAGTCTTCCGAGCTCACGGCCGGCTCCGTGGGAAGGGCCAACCGAGGGTCGACGCACCCGGCGTCAACCAATACCCACTTGCTCTGGAAGCCCTCGATCCTCTTCCCTGGATTCGAGATGGCCATGGAGCTGCCGCACGCGACGAAGCCCGCGCACATAGAAGGAGAACCTTTGGAGGTCCGGAGGTAGAAATAGTGGCGCAGCAAGGCCACTGAAGGCTGCACCCCCACATGCGCCTCGCAGTAGTAGGCGAAGATCGCCAGGAGAAGGACGGAGTTGGGGTGGAGATGCAAAGCTTGCAAGTTGTAATGGCGGAGGACGGCGAGAAAGAACTCGGAGAAAGGAGGCACTAGGCCCGCTGCAATGGAGCTTACGAAGAAAGGATAGAAGGTGCTCCCTTGGCCTTCAGGGGCATCGGAGCGGACCTTGAACATCTGCGCCCCGTCAATGCCCTGCGCCGCAGCCATCCGGTGCAGTAGGGCGAGGCTCGCCTTCGACACGTTGGGCGAATCCAAAGCAGGCGAGAACCAAGCTTCGGCCGGGGCCCGGCGAGGTGCCATGGCTATGTGGGTCGAGCGAGTGGAGTAGATAAAGAAGGAGAAGAACAAAACCCGAGCAGATGCCACGCCTTTAGTATCCTGCGCAGTTGCAAAAGTGCCCACGTCCAATCAACCGTCATGCGGAGCCCAAGGCCGCAGGCTGTTAGGGCCCGCGGAGCTTCGCTCTTGCCCTTTCGCCTCTCGGCACGGCCAAGTCCGTGCGCGCCTCGGGCCCGGGGGCTACTATCGGTGTTCTGGGAACGGGGGTCCCCAAACTTGCCTGCCTGCGGCCTGCGGCGTGGCTTAAATGGGGGCCCAGCATGGCCCATCTTCATCAACACAAGGCTCAACACCCTCGCGAGGGGCCAAGCCTCGCGAGGCGGACGACACGGCGCTTCCTCAAGCACGGCCTCCTTAGGCTGGCTCGCGAGGAGGCGGAGAGATCAAGGCGGGTACCTCACGAGGTGCCCCTAACGTAAGCCATGACGACCAAGGGCGCCAGGCGGGCGCCAGCCTGCGCAGTGTCCCCCTTTCCTCTTTGGTGCAAAGGGAGCAAGCGCATGCGAGGGGATCAAGCAAAATCACCCATTTCAGTGCAACAAGACCAAGACCAGTCCAACGGTGGGAAGGAGGTCACCATGGAGCCCAGGACGGCGTCACCGTAGGGCCTTTGGCAGGCGAAGACCAACTTTAGTCAGGATAAGTGTACCAGATGTTCCCCTTCAAATTGGCCAATTGTTGGCGCCCTTCCCGCTCAATATTTTGGGAAGAGGCCCAGGGCCTTTGCCTATAAATAGGACTAGCCACCCCCTAGGTAGGGGGGTCGGATCGGATCAAGTACTGAGAAACCAGTAGAGAGAGAGAAGGGCGATCGAACTCCCCCTTGCAGTTCATCCCCTAGCCAAGAACTGACCCTCGCGAGGTCGTTCTTCCCTGTAACTGTTCTTCATCATCAGCCCAAGAGGCAATCCACCACACCACACTGGAGTTGGGTATTACACCATAATGGTGTCCTGAACCAGTATAAACCTTGTGTCTCTTGTGTTGTTCTTGCAGTAGTTAGATCCTACGAGATGGAGAGGTAGAGGGCACGATCTCCGCGCGCACCCCAGAGTTCGAACCTTAAGGGTCTGCCGGAACCCGGAATCCGACATTTTTCCGGCAGACCCTTAAGGTTCGAACTCTGGGGTGCGTGCGGAGATCGTGCCCTCTACCTCTCCGTCTCGTAGGATCTAACTACTGCAAGAACAACACAAGAGACACAAGGTTTATACTAGTTCGGGCCACCATTGTGGTGTAATACCCTACTCTAGTTTGTGGTGGGTGGATTGCTTCTTGGGATGATGAGGAAGAACAGTTACAGGGAAGAAACGACCTCGCGAGGGTCAGTTCTTGGCTAGGGGATGAACTGCTAGGGAGAGTTCGTTCGCCCTTCTCTCTCTCTCTCTAGATGCTGGGTTCGATGTGAATCGGTCCCTCTACCCCGTGGGTGGCTAGTCCTATTTATAGGCAAAGGCCCTGGGCCTCTTCCCAAATATTGAGCGGGAAGGGCGCCAACAATTGGCCAATTTGAAGGGGAACATCTGGTACACTTATCCTGACTAAAGTTGGTCTTCGCCTGCCAAAGGCCCTGTGGTGACGCCGTCCTGGGCCCCATGGTGACCTCCTTCCCACCGTTGGACTGGTCTTGGTCTTGTTGCACCGAACTGGGTGCCTTTGCTTGATCCCCTCGCCTGCGCTTGCCCCCTTTGCACCAAAGAGGAAAGGGGGACGCTGCGCGGGCTGGTGCCCACCTGGCGCCCTTGGTCGTCATGGCTTGCGTCATGGGCACCTCGTGAGGTACCCGCCTTGATCTCTCCGCCTCCTCGCGAGCCAGCCTAAGGAGGCCGTGCTTGAGGAAGCGTTGTGTCGTCCGCCTCGCGAGGCTTGGCCCCTCGCGAGGGTCTTGAGCCTTGTGCTGATGAAGATGGGCCACGCTGGGCCCCCATTTGAGCCACGCCGCAGGCCGCAGGCAGGCAAGTCTGGGGACCCCCGTTCCCAGAACGCCGACAGTAGCCCCCGGGCCCAAGGCGCGCACGGACTTGGCCGTGCCAAGAGGCGAAAGGGCAAGGGCGAAGCGCCGCGGGCCCTAACAGCATGCGGCCTTGGGCGCCGCGTGGCGACTGATTGGACGTGGGCGGCACCGTTTACCCACGCTCCCTCATTCTGCGCCGTGCTAGGTTGCCCCACAGTTGTACACAGTCGCCCCTTTTCCCTGTTGCTTGGCCGTCTCCTGCTCTTCCTCCCTCCGAACTCTGACCCTTGCTTCCAATCCCATCTCACTCCTCCTCTCTTCCGCCCGCCGCCATGGCTCCAAAGAAAGGGAACGGGAAGAAGCCTGCGGCTCCATCTCGCCCGCTGCCGCCGGTGGCGCCTGCTGTCGGCCACTCAATCATACTCAACCTGGAGTGCCTAGGCAAGCTCTATCCGGCTCTGGCCACAGCCTTCAACGAGTGCGGGAGGACTACGGCGTGGCCTACGTGCCACCTTCCCACTGATAGGATAATCACCGAGGTCCATTACTTTGCCGACGCCTTGTTTGCGGGTTTGGTACCTCCCTTCTCTGATTTCTTCAACGCCGTCCTCGATCATTATCAGATCCACATGATGCATATGGGTCCTGAGTCCATTGCTCTTCTTTCAGTCTTCGCTTTTGTTTGTGAAGCGATGGTGGGCATCCCTCCTTCTGTTGCCCTTCTGCGCCACTTCTTCTCCTTGCATCTTTCCGACCCCACACAATGCTCGGCATGCGTGAGCTTGGTAGCTTCGCCCGAGACCGCAGCCTCTGGTATCGACTTCAACCTTCCTCTGCCTCCAGCCGGGTTCCGCGAGCGGTGGTTGTACATTGATGTTGGGGTACCCAGCCCCCGGCTCGTGAAGCCGACATCGCCTGCTGTGCCTAATTCGGGCTGGGGCCAGGAGACGCTCGTAAGTCCCCGGCTCGCCTTCGTCTGGCACCGCTTCATGTCCCTGAAGAAGCTTGGCGTTACGGCGCCCAAAGTGGTGAAGGAGTTCCTATCGCGCCGCATTGCCCCTCTCCAACGCCATTCTCGTCGAATGTGGGCCTTCAGCGGGCATGGTGACCGCATGAGGCTTCAGGGGGACGACCTGATGCCCGAGGTGCTGAGGAAGGTGCTCTTGGTCCTGATGGGTGATCCCAACCCCGGGGGTGTCCGGCAGGGGGGAGCCTTGCTGTACCTCTACCACATCAGGGATGACTTCGTGAGGCAGATGCCCCCTTTCGACGAGTGGGGGCTTCGCCTTGTCGGCCTCCAGGGGCCTCGCGAGAACCCGGTGGTGGTGTTTTCCCTTCCGGTCGGCCTGGGTGGGTCCTCCTCGAGTGGTGGCGCAGGGAGGCAGGAGACAGCGGGGGTCGAGGGAGCCGCGGAAGATGTGACCGCACCTGGCGATGCTCTTGATGGGGCAGCTGATGAGGTCCGCGCTGCCGAGGCCACGGGTGAGGCGCTGCCGCCCCCCATGCTTGAGGCCGAGGCTCCTGAGCCCCCGGCCGTGACTTCTGACGAGGCAACCTCCCATGCGCATCAGGTATGCGCCCTCAACGCAAGTGGCCTTGGCGCTTCGTCCTCTTCGCAGGCTGATTCCTGTGCATCCCTCCTGTGCCGTTTCCGTATGGACTTTGAGGCCCTCCGGAGAAAAAGGGAGGCCCTGGGCGACGACTTCCCTTGCCGCCTGCTGAAGCGCCGGAAGTACTTTGCTATTGATGAGTAAGCCTTCTCCTTTTTCGTTCCTTATCCTGCTTGCCGCATCCGCTGATCCTTGCTATGCAGGCCTCTGCCTACTGAGCTTGATGAAGCCACCGGGTCGACGCCTTCCTTGACCCCGTCTCCTCCGCCGCCCCTGGGTGTCTCGAGCAGCACTGCCCTTGTGGTTTGGGCAGGCGACGGCGCGGACCGCTGCATAGCGCGCGGCGACTCTCCCGTTCCCGCGATCTCCTTCCGCGGGCCTTCCCTGGACATAGGCAGCCTGCCGTGGGCTTCCCGTCTGGTTGCGGGCTGCGACCGGCTGAGGCACCTCCGGGGCCCTTCTTCTGAGGCTAGGTTGGATTCAGGTCGGGCTTCTGATGCGGCGCGGCCGGCCGTCGTCATGGCTCCAGCCCCCAGCCCCCTGCCCGGGGCCGGAGCGATGATCCGAGGTCCTCGACGCCCGCTTGGGGCGGATGATGGCGTGGCAGACGTGCTTGAGCGCACTCGGGAGCGCCGTGCCCGTCGCCACGAATTCCTCCGGAGGGCGAGTGGCGCCATAGATCTGTTTGGGCAGGAGCTCGCTGAGGAAGACGCGCGCCTGGAAGCCGAAGGCCTGCACCTGGCCGCAGAGCAGCGCGAGTTGGAGGCCGCCGCTGCCCTCGCGCGTCGTCAGCGCGACCTTGATGATGAAGAAGCGAAGGCATCGTTGGAGGCTTCTCTGGCGGCTCGGTCTAAGGCCGTTGAGGAGGCCCGGGGAGCAGACCGACGGCGAGAAGCAGCAGAAGAACGGGCACGGGAGCTCTTGGCCCAGTGTCGCTTGCTGGAGGAGCAAGCGGAGCTGCGCGAGGCAGCCCTTGCATCGATGGGTGTGGCCTCTGGCGACCCGGCTGAGCTTCGGAAGCGCGAGGAAGCGTTGGTGCTGGAGGCCGCCGAACGCACCCGCGAGCAAGAGCAGCTGGAGACGAGGGAGCGCCTGGCGACGCAAGCGGAAGATGATGTTGCCGCGCGGGAAACGCGTGTCCTCGAGGAGGTTTGCCGTCGGGTGGCGTCAGCGTGCCAAGGCCTCGGGAGTGAGTTCGAGGAGAAGCTGGGGATGATCCGGGTCGAAGCTGAGGGTAGAACTGCCGCCTTGAGGGCCCAATGGGATGAGGCGATGCGTCGAGCTGACGCCTCCCGGGTTGCTCTTGAGGCGGCGCAGAAGGAGCTGGCCACCTCCCAAGCCGAGGTGCTCTGCCTTCGCCAACGTGTGGAAGAGGTTGTGGCCGTCGAGCGTCAGAATGCCGACGAGATACGCCAGCGGCAGGTTCTGGAGCACGAGCACGGCCCCATGCTCACCAAGCTCAGGGAGAGGGCTAACATCGCCCTGGGCAACATTTGTGAGCCTGCCGTGGGCGAGCCGCATACGATTAACTACGCTGGTAACCTGCGGTTCTTCACCACCGTGGTGACACAGCTGGAGGCACGGTCGGTCAAAGCCGATAGGTTGGTGGAGGAGAGGAGCCGCGCCCTGCTCGGGCGCGCCTTCTCCCGCGTCTTCAGCCATCTTCGAAACATGGATCCCCACTTTGACTTTGACGCCGCCATCTCCCCAGTTCCCCAAGCCGTCCGAGGTGACCTGGCTGAATGGGTGGAGAGCAACGTAGATGCTCTCGTCCGGGCCTTTACTTCGGATGATGATGGCGTGATCGTGGGCGCCGATGAAGGTGGCGCGGTGGATGACCCCAACGCCGTCGATGGTGGCGCAGACGACGAAGACGGACCCAGCGACGCCAGCGATAGCTCGGGAGGCGCCTCCGAGGATGCATTGGGGGATTTGTCGGATTGACCATGTACCATCCTCGTCTTTTTACCCTGCATAGATAGAACTCAGGCGTTTGGCCCGACGGTCGTGAGAGCATTTTGGGAGGGGGAGCCCCTCATGTATGAACTCGTATTTAATGTATCTGCAGTGAGTAAATCGTATGCGCGTCCCACAGTAGGCTGTTTCGCCCTTGTTCCTTGCTGGCTCCGGAGCTGCCTTCTAGAGGGCGTCACGCCTCGGGCGCTGGGTAGTTGAAATCTCGTGAGGTGGGGTCGTTGCTGACAGGAAACCCCGCAGGCGTGGGCCGTCCCCACAGGCTCCGGGCCTTTTCTCGAGCGAGACGTCTTCACAGGCATTTGCCTTCTTCACAGGCTCTGGGCCTTCTCTTCGAGCGAGATGTCTTCACAGGCATTTGCCTTCTTCACAGGCTCTGGGCCTTCTCTTCGAGCGAGACCTCTTCACAGGCATTTGCCTTCTTCACAGGCTCTAGGCCTTCTCTTCGAGCGAGACCTCTTCACAGGCATTTGCCTTCTTCACAGGCTCTGGGCCTTCTCCCGAGAGGGACGGCTTCACAGGCGTTTGCCTTCTTCACAGGCTCTGGGCCTTCTCCCGAGAGGGACGGCTTCACAGGCGTTCGCCTTCTTCACAGGCTCTGGGCCTTCTCCCGAGAGGGACGGCTTCACAGGCGTTCGCCTTCTTCACAGGCTTTGGGCCTTCTCTCGAGAGGGACGGCTTCACACGCGTTCGCCTTCTTCATCGGCTCTGGGCCTTCTCCCGAGCGGGACGTCTTCATAGGCGTTCGCCTTCTTCACAGGCTCTGGGCCTTCTCTCGAGCGGGACGGCTTCACAGGCGTTCGCCTTCTTCACAGGCTCTGGGCCTTCCATGAGAAAATGATCTCCGCAAGGACCAAAGGTCACCTCGCGAGGGAGCGGCAGCGGCAATCTGGGCCGTGCTTAAGCTAGGCCTGGCCCGGCTCGCGAGGGGCTCGCGAGGGGAGGCAGCTGTAGTGAGATGGTGACCAGAACGCGGGAAATGATTCAAACAAGACCAAGCACCCCTTCCCCGAACGCACGCAAAGCTCAAATTCGAATTCAACTTAAATCCAGCGGGGGGGGGGGGGACGTTACAACCGAAGGAAGAAGGCAATGAAAGCAAACAGAAAGGCCGCGTCCGGCACCTAATCTAGTCTTCGACGTCTTCTCACCAGCGCGGAGCTAAGTGCTATCCACTGGGCGTGGGAGGGAGCCCCAGGGCCTGAGGCCGGCACCCCTGAGACTCCGGGGCGTGTACAGCCCCACTCATTATTACGTGAGAGTGTCACGGGGCTGCGAGCTTCACAGGCACTCGGCCTTCTTCAGAAGAACCGGCCTTGCTTCATATCGCCAGACAAGGGGCCCACCTTGCGCCACACTCTAGATCCACCAACGACGACCGGAAACCAGGACGCCGCCGGTGGGGTAGAGCGGTCGCCAGCGGTTCCCCCGACGACCACGGGTCCTCCGCCAGGGGCAGGCCCTCGGGCGCCTCCCCAGCGGAGGGCCTATCTTCTAAGAACGCCTTGCTCCGAACGCCGCGGTGGTGATGTAGGGTCTCTGCCCCTTTCCTGCAGCCCCCTGCGTCCTCCTCCCGAGGGGTAGGAGACCGCAGGAGCGGGGCAGCTGCTTGCCGCGGCGACCTGCATCTCCTGTGACCCATGATTAGCGTATGCCTGCTCTTGAGGAATTAATGGTACCCGATAGTCGTTGCCTCCGGTGTGACCGATGGAGCCGTCCTGGGGTTCCTGGAAGGGCTCGGCCTCTGGTGTCTCGTCCTCCCAGCTGGGGCTGAAGAGTGAGCCCTGTTTGCCCCCGTGAGCGCGCCCTTGGTCCATCATGTGGGGCACGTATTCCTCTGGCGCCGCCACCCCGAATGTTGTGCTGTAGTGATCCATGCGCCATGCGGCGTTGCCTGTCGTGCCCATCGCGGGGTGGTAGCGCGGTTGGCCGCTGGCGCCGTGGGCCGCACCGATCCCATCTCCTTCGCGCGCCAGGGGCGGGGGTAGCGTCACCGCCAGTCTGGTGCCGGCGGATTTGCCGGTGTTGGGGTAGTCTTGAGGCCCGCGCGGGTGCGCGGGGCCACCTCGTGCGCCGCCCTGAACTTGAGGTGGAAGCTGGACGCAGAAGGGGTGAGCCCCCGAAGCGGCGAAGCCCAGGAGCTCGGCGACCCGCTCCAGCAGCACGTCGCGGCCGCCCTCCAATAGCCTGCACTGCAGCAGCTCCCGTGCTACTGTGAGCGCGGCCCTCGAGTTCGCCTGTTCCCGGCGGGTGTACGGTGTCGTAGTTGCGGCGTGATTGGATGCCCTCGCCGCCGACTGCACCTTTCGCGGTGTGAGGTTCGCAGAAGCTTGCCCGCGTCGCCCGCGGCCCGCAGCGCCCTGCGGACCGCGAGTTGCCTGCGGCGTGGGGTCGCCCGGAGCGGGAGGCTCCGCGCAGATGGGCCATGCCGCTCACTGGCCTTGGTTGCCCGCCTGGTCGCCGGACATGGTGACGACGATGCAACTGGAGACGAAGCGATGGAAGGGCAGATTCTGGCGCACCCCTACCTGGCGCGCCAAATGTCGGAGGTTCCGGCAGACCCTTAAGGTTCGAACTCTGCGGTACGCGCGAAGATCGTGCCCTCTACCTCTCCATCTCGTAGGATCTAACTACTGCAAGAACAACACAAGAGACAAAAGGTTTATACTAGTTCAGGCCACCATTGTGGTGTAAGACCCTACTCTAGTTTGTGGTGGGTGGATTGCCTCTTTGGCTGATGAGGAAGAATAGTTACAGGGAAGAAACGACCTCGCGAGGGTCAGTTCTTGGCTAGGGGATGAACTGCTAGGGAGAGTTTGTTCGCCCTTCTCTCTCTCTAGATGCTGGGTTCGATGTGAATCGGTCCCTCTACCCCGTGGGTGGCTAGTCCTCTTTATAGGCAAAGGCCCTGGGCCTCTTCCCAAATATTGAGCGGGAAGGGCGCCAACAATTGGCCAATTTGAAGGGGAACATCTGGTACACTTATCCTAACTAAAGTTGGTCTTCGCCTGCCAAAGGCCCTGTGGTGACGCCGTCCTGGGCCCCATGGTGACCTCCTTCCCACCGTTGGACTGGTCTTGGTCTCGTTGCACCAAAATGGGTGCCTTTGCTTGATCCCCTCGCCTGCGCTTGCCCCCTTTGCACCAAAGAGGAAAGGGGGACGCTGCGCGGGCTGGCGCCCGCCTGGCGCCCTTGGTCATCATGGCTTGCATCATGGGCACCTCGTGAGGTACCCGCCTCCTCGCGAGCCAGCCTAAGGAGGCCGTGCTTGAGGAAGCGCTGTGTCGTCCGCCTCGCGAGGCTTGGCCCCTCGCGAGGGTCTTGAGCCCTGTGCTAATGAAGATGGGCCACACTGGCCCCCATTTGAGCCACGCCACAGGCCGCATGCAGGCAAGTCTGGGGACCCTCGTTCCCAGAACGCCCATCTCGAATCCAGGGAAGAGGACCGAGGGCTTCCGGAGCAAGTGGGTATTGGTTGATGCCGGGTGCGTCGACCCTCGGTTGGACCTTCCCACGGAGCCGGCCGTGAGCTCGGAAGACTGGTGCTGGGCGGAGCTCACGGATCCCCGCGCGAAGTCGATGCTGGCGAAGATGGACGCCGATCTAAAGCCGGCCAACATGGCGATGGCGAAGCTGACCGGGTCGTCGTTGCTGAGGGAGTTCCTGGAGCACCAGCTGGCTCCGCTTCGGCAGTACTCTCCCCCGATGTGGAGGCCTCACCCGAGCCCCACAGTCGTGGGCAAAGAGGATGTGACTGCGGTCCTCCAGTCCCTGGTCAGGGGCGAGGCAACAAGGCTGGAGGGCGCGCCTTCGCCCCTGTTCCTCCGCGACGATTGGGAGCAAGTGGTGGAGTCCTTGCCCGTCTTCAACGGGGACGGGCTCGTGCCCGCGGTGGCTCCCGAGGACCTGGTGAATGTGTCCTCTGGCGACTCCAGCGGAAACGGGGCGAGGAGGAGCAGGAGGCAGGCCCCGACTCTGAGGCGTCTGACGGAGAATCCAGGGCTCCCCCGCTCCAGCGCAAGCCCCGCGCTCTCCGCCTTTCGCTGAGTGATGATGATGATGACGACGACGCGCTGGGCAGCGGGAGCTCGCCCCCGGTCCCGAAGAAGGGCAGGACCGGGTTGATCCCCCGCGGGTCCGCCCAGACTCCGGGGCGAACCGCTGACGCGCCTTCTGCTTCCGAGGTCGACCCCTCCAGCCGGCTCTCCGGCTTCATGTTTGGCAGGAGACCGTTGGAGCTTTCTTGCGACGACCTGTAAGTGCTTGATCTTTGGTTTCTTGTTCCGCTGACGAGGCTTGACGATTACTTCTCCTGAGCAGGCTGGTGCCCGCGGCGAAGAACCTGCTAGGGGGAGTTCGATCACCCTTCTCTCTCTCTCTCTACTAGTTTCTCAGTACTTGATCCGATCTGACCCCACTACCTCGGGGGTGGCTAGTCCTATTTATAGGCAAAGGCCGTGGGCCTCTTCCCAAAATATTGAGCGGGAAGGGCGCCAACAATTGGCCAATTTGAAGGGGAACATCTGGTACACTTATCCTGACTAAAGTTGGTCTTCGCCTCCCAAAGGCCCTGCGGTGACGCCGTCCTGGGCTCCATGGTGACCTCCTTCCCACCGTTGGACTGGTCTTGGTCTCGTTGCACCGAAATGGGTGCCTTTTCTTGATCCCCTCGCCCGCGCTTGCTCCCTTTGCACCAAAGAGGAAAGGGGGACGTTGTGCGGGCTGGCGCCCGCCTGGCGCCCTTGGTCGTCATGGCTTACGTCAGGGGCACCTCGTGAGGTACCCGCCTTGATCTCTCCGCCTCCTCGCGAGCCAGCCTAAGGAGGCCGTGCTTGAGGAAGCGCCGTGTCGTCCGCCTCGCGAGGCTTGGCCCCTCGCGAGGGTCTTGAGCCTTGTGCTGATGAAGATGGGCCACGCTGGGCCCCCATTTGAGCCACGCCGCAGGCCACAGGCAGGCAAGTCTGGGGACCCCCGTTCCCAGAACGCCGACAGTTTTGTCTGATTTTGACGTGAGCCTTTGAATCCGGCATTGACTGTCGTGCTCTTCGGACTTTTTTCCTTAGTCCGGCGACGATCCTTGTTGCGTCGCGGTTTTCCGTTTCCATCCCGAATTTTGGATGTACTTGGGTTGCTGGGGCTGCATCTTGCCAGCCAGCTGTCCTCTCCTGCACAAAAGCGTGTCATGAGGCTTGTTAGTGCGGCCATTGTTCTTGGCTTTTCTTGGCCGAGGTGTCTGGCGAGCCATTCGTCTCGGACATTATGCCTGAAAGCTGCTAAGGCTTCGGCGTCCGGACAGTCGACTATCTGATTCTTTTTAGTGAGGAATCTATTCCAGAACTGCCGAGCCGATTCTCCGGGCTGTTGAGTTATGTGACTAAGATCGTCTGCATCCGGAGGGCGGACATAGGTCCCCTGAAAATTTGCTCGGAAAGCATCCTCGAGCTCTTCCCAACTTCCAATTGTGTTTTCGGGAAGGCTTTTAAGCCAATGCCGGGCTGGCCCTTTAAGCTTAAGGGGTAAATATTTGATGGCATGGAGATCATCTCCTCTGGCCATATGTATGTGGAGGATATAATCCTCGATCCAGACTCCAGGGTCTGTTGTTCCATCATATGCCTCTATGTTTACGGGTTTGAATCCCTCTGGAAATTCATAGTCGAGAACCTCATCGGTGAAACATAGGGGGTGTGCGGCGCCCCTGTATTTGGGTGTGCCGGATTCCGACGATGGCTTTATTGCATTGCTTGCGAGAGCTTGCTTTCTTGGCCCATAAATGGACCTGTCGTGGTATTCTCACGGGGGGGGGGGGGGGGGGTGCAAGACGACATATGCCACAAGGTGGCTTTGTGTGAGGGCAAGACTGCTGCTGATAGGCCCGGGAGCGGGTATGCGAGTAGCACGCGGTAGTTTACCCAGCTTCGGAGCTCTCCGGAGAGATAATACTCCTACTGCTGCATGTCTGACTGTATCTATCTGGGGTGTACATCAGGCAGTACAAAGTGCTCCTGGAGCTGTATCTGGGATCAGTGCCAAGTGCACCTGATCTGGTATATGCCTACGTGAGGCATGCTAGTGGTCGGCCATGCTCATGGCCGTGAGCATATGAGTGCTCATGCGTGAGTGTGTGTGAGTCCATCCCCTGGATGGATGGATGTGTGCCTTTATATAGGCATGGCTAGCTTACTTCCTAAGCTATGTAGTGGCATGGACAAGGCATGGTGGGGTGTCATGCTTGTCCCCTGTGTCACTTCATAAATAGTGCCAGGGGACAAGTGACACTGTACTTGATGGCTGGGGTGGCACATGAACAGTGCCGGGTACGGTCGTCACGTCGGGGTCGCGTCAGGCTACAGTTGACTTCGGGCAGCCGGCCTGGTGGAGGAGTCGGCAGCCTGCAGTCGGCCTGGAGCGGTCGGGAAGTCGGCCTGGTGGTGTAGTCGGCAGCCTGCAGTCGGCCTGGTGGTGTAGTCGGCAGCCTGCAGTCGGCCTGGTGGTGTAGTCGGCAGCCTGGAGTCGGCAGCCGGCCGGGTAGTTGGACTGAGGGGCTTTGCTAGCCCCGATGTCTTGAATTATTGTCTCGCCATCTTCGGGGTATCCGTGTCCAATTACTCCGACAGTAGCCCCCAAGCCTCCGGGCAACTTGGCAAAGTTGGGCGGAGGTTTTTTGGCGAGTGTTCATGAAAATGATCATGAAAAAGACGAAGTTAGTCCATGCAGATATATCAAATGTTTGCTTTTTAGCATTGCAAGTTTTATGCGGAGGGTGCCGACTCGCTTTGGTCCGAGCCCCCTTAATCTTTTTCGTGTTCCCTCCGCTTTTTGGCTTGTGCTCTTCCTTGCCGGACAGCCGCTCTGCAGTCTGTGGCTGAGAGTGGGCCGCGAAGCGGAGTGTACAGTACTCAGAGTCTGGGAGCAGATTCAACCGAGTAGATACTTGTAAAGGAAACGACTGGATCGCCCGATCTGTTTTTCATCCCGGACGTTTTTCGCGTGGGTGGCCTCCAGCGTTCACTCTTGCTAGTCGGACAGCCGCTCTGCGGTCTATGACTAAGAGTGTGCCTTTGGTACCGCGCACGCTACTAAGCCATCTGCGGGAACTAACGTCTCAGGCCAAGCGGCCAGCCCCCGGGCCAACTCTGGTTGGCGCCGGGGTGAACAATGATGCGACTGTAATAAAATGCGGAGAGAGCCCCCGAGCACCGCTCGGGGTTATCCGTGCTCTTGCGGTGCAAAAATATGCGGGTGAGGAGCTCACATTGATTTCGTGTAGTCGCGGTCATCGAAGACAAGCGACGCGACTCGGCGCTTGCGGAGCGCGTCGGCGCACCTGCTAGGTGCAGCCTTCGGGTGCTCGAAGGGGTCCCGACCGGTCAGGCTCGACCGGCCAGATGGCGAGGCGGCTTGCAGCGCCCTTTTTTCCTTCTTTTTTCTCTTCTGCCGGCTGCTAGCGGCCGGACAAAGCTCTTCTCTTGTCTGCAATCTTCTGTGAGGGCGCGCCAGCGCACCCACTGGGTGTAGCCCCGAGATTCGGGCCGACTACTGAGCAGTCGGTCCGGATCTCCCGGCAACTACTTTGTCTTATTCTTCGCGGGGGCGCGTCAGCGCACCCGCCGGGTGTAGCCCCCGAGATTCGGGTCGACTGCTGAGCAGTCGGACTGGATCTCCCGGTGACTACTTTGTCTTCTTTATTGAAGTTGATGTTTTTTTCTTCTTCTCTTTGTCCGTCTGTTGGCAACGGGCAGCCAGATGTTTCGCCCTTGTGTCCGTGTTGATGGGAGCAGTCGGCTCACATCTCTTTCTCTCTCTTTTTTATCTCTTTCTCTCTTTTTTTTCCTTTCGGGCACTCGGCCACTTCTCAGCCGGATTGGGCACTCGACCCTTTTTTTATTCCAGTCGGCCATTGGGCAGGCAGCCCCCCGACTTTCTAGCCGGCCCCTTACTTTTTTCTTTCAGCAAGCATCTTGACTTTTCTCTTTGCTCGCTTTCTTTCTTTTCTCTTTATCTTCTTTTCGCCGCCTGAGCAGTCGGCAGGAGCGGGACGCTGCAGAGGACGGCTGGCACGCCAAGCCAGCGGCCGGGTCGCGGTGCGGCAGCGGAGTCAGCGGGCCGGGTCGGAGGCGGAGCCGGCTGAATCGCGCAGACGCATGGAACTGGCCAGCGCTGGGCGGCATGCCGGCAGGCGCGCGGGAGCCGGCGAGGAGCAGCACGGGGCGGACCCGGCAAGACGACCGGGGAGGCCGGATGCCGGGTGGCGGGACGAGCTGCAGCCAGGTGGCGGGAGCCGGCCAGGGCGCACAGACGACGGCGCAACTAGGCGGATGTGCTAGGGCAGGCGGCGTCGCGGAGGAGCACGCGGTCGGGCTCGCGCAGCCGATGGAGGGACTGCAGGCGCACGCGCCACGCGCGGCAGGCGGCCAGGGTAGAGGGATGCCGGCTGGAGCGTGATGCCGGGTGCTGGGGAGGCGCAGCCGGACGCTGCGCGGGCAGAGCCGGCAGCCGAGTGGCGGGACTCGGGCGAGGAGCGCGCGGGATGAAGGCGGAGGCGCGGGCTGGCCAGGATGCAGCGCAGGCTCGAGCCGGCGCAGAGGACCCGGCGATGGGCTTCCCAGGCACGTGCGGACCTGTCGCGGGCGGCTGGAGCCAACGCACGGATGCGCGGAGCCGTGGAGGTGCGGCGAGGCTATGTAGCTGGTGCAGGGAGCCCGCCGGGCGAGCTTGAGGCAGCGCAGGGGCGTGGGCGCAGAAGATGGCAGCAAGTCGGGCGCCGCCGGCTGGAACGGCGAGGCGGCAAGCGGGACGCAGCCGCGGCGTTGCGGGCGTGGCGTCGTGGAGGATGCCGGCTATGTCGCGGACGGAGCCGGCCCAGCGCGGGCTGCATCGCGTGGAGGCCGCGGGGGTGGAGCAGGGAGCCGTTCAGCGTGGTCGAGGTAGCTGGGAGCCGGTGCTGTGGCGGCCGGGCGTGCGGGGGCGGAAGCCGTCCGCGGGATGGAGCCGTGAGGGCGTGCGCGGGGAGACCCGGGGCCGGGGTGGAGCAGAGCGGAGGCGATGCCGTGCATGGCCATTCTCTGAACTTTGTCTGGATGTCATCTGACCAACGTTCAGACTATCCAACTAGTATCTGACTTGCATCTCGACTATGCATGGGTGTATAAGGTAGTCTGGGTAGTATTTTGCTAGTGTATGGCTAATGGTTTGACCATTCTTTGACTCACATCTAGCTAGCTAGCATAGATGATATATGGAGGGGCGAACGCGTGTGGAAGGACGCGGCTGACTGAAGCGAGGCGAGGCGGCACGCACGCGGACGAACGGTCGGCGTTGCAACGGTGGTGTGATGAAAGCGGCAAGGCCGACGACGAGGACGCGCCGTCCCACGCGGCCGCTCCGGGGGCGGGTCGAAGTTGAGCCCCCGAGCGCTACCGGAGAGACGGCGCGACGCCGCGGCGGAGATGATGAAGATGGTCCCGCCCGGACTGCGAAACCAGCAGCAGTGCGGTAGCATAGTACCGCCCCACGGTGGGCGCCAAATGTCGTGGTATTCTCACGGGGGGTGCAAGACTAAATATGCCACAAGGTGGCTTCGTGTGAGGGCAAGACTGCTGCTGATAGGCCCGGGAGCGGGTATGCGAGTAGCACGTGGTGGTTTACCCAGCTTCGGAGCTCTCTGGAGTGATAATACTCCTACTGCTGCATGTCTGACTGTATCTATCTGGGGTGTACATCAGGCAGTACAAAGTGCTCCTGGAGCTGTATCTGGGATCAGTGCCAAGTGCACCTGATCTGGTATATGCCTACGTGAGGCATGCTAGTGGCCGGCCATGCTCATGGCCGTGAGCATATGAGTGCTCATGCGTGAGTGTGTGTGAGTCCATCCCCTGGATGGATGGATGTGTGCCTTTATATAGGCATGGCTAGCTTACTTCCTAAGCTATGTAGTGGCATGGACGAGGCATGGTGGGGTGTCATGCTTGTCCCCTAGGTCACTTCATAAATAGTGCTAGGGGACAAGTGACACTGTACTTGATGGCTGGGGTGACACATGAACAGTGCCGGGTACGGTCGTCACGTCGGGGTCGCGTCAGGCTACAGTTGACTTCGGGCAGCCGGCCTGGTGGAGGAGTCGGCAGCCTGCAGTCGGCCTGGAGCGGCCGGGAAGTCGGCCTGGTGGTGTAGTCGGCAGCCTGCAGTCGTCCTGGTGGTGTAGTCGGCAGCCTGCAGTCGGCCTGGTGGTGTAGTCGGCAGCCTGCAGTCGGCCTGGTGGTGTAGTCGGCAGCCTGCAGTCGGCCTGGTGGTGTAGTCGGCAGCCTGCAGTCGGCAGCCGGCCGGGTAGTTGGACTGAGGGGCTTTGCTAGCCCCGATGTCTTGAATTATTGTCTCGCCATCTTCGGGGTATCCGTGTCCAATTACTCCGACAGGACCGAACTGGGCCATGATGCCAATCCTTAGCGCCACTTGCCGCTTTATGGGGTCGTCTATCCGACCGTGTGGCTTTCTTATTTTTTGAACGCGAGGGCTCTAGGGCCTCTTCGTCGAATTCGGGCAGTAGCTTTCTTTTTGGAAAGCTTTTAGTGCGGCGACCGTCGCCGTATTTATCTGCGGTGTTGATTACTTTACTCCATCTAATCCGGAGTGCATCTTCCGCTGTCTTTAGCTTTCGCTTCTGCTTTTTCAGGCTACGTGCAGTTGCAACGAGCCTCTTGTGGAGATTCTTCTGCTCCATGGATTTATCCGGCGTAAGGTCGTCCGGAATGCCGTTTTCGCCGGGGGAGGGCGTTTCGGTTTCTCTATCTGTGTTGCCCTGTTCGGACGGCTGCTCTAAGGCCTGCTCGTCGTCTACCGGCTTGTCCTGCTCTATGGCTAGGTTTTTATCGAGGCGGGGCTTGGGTCGGCGTTTATGCCGACGCTTTGATTGCTTTCCGGGGGGTCGATCTCCCGTTTCATCCTCTTTTTCCTCTTTGTCACTTCCTTTAGGGGTATCCACCATGTACACATCATGAGATGAGGTGGCTGTCCAATGCCCTATGGGCGTTGGTTCATTGGTATCTCCTGCATCGTCATCCATGTTGTCGATATCCGCGGAGTCAAAGTTGAGCACGTTGTTTAGGTTGTCAACAGTGGCTACCAAGTGGGTGGTGGGTGGGTTTTGAATTTCTTCATCGTTCGTATCCCATCCTTGCTGACCGTAGTTCGGCTAGGACTCTCCTGATAAAGAGACATACTTGAGAGAGTTCAGGATATCGCCAAAAGGCGAGTGCTGAAAGATGTCCGCGGCGGTGAACTCCATTATCGGCGCCCAATCGGATTCGACTGGCAGGGGCGCGGGGGGTTCGGAATCCGGGGAGGAGTCCGGACCCTCGGAGTCACGGGTCATGCAGAGTGCGGGGCTGGCGTTCGGCTCAATTGCCTTTGAGATCGCAGCCCCCGAGGTGACGTCCAACCGCTCATCCTCGATCGGTGCAATAGGCTCCGAGTTAAGGGTCGGAACCGGTGCGGGTGCGGCCTCCAGGACACTGTTCGGAGGCAGAGCTAGATCATGCCTCTCGGGATAGTGCGGCGCGCTTGGCCGTGGCTCGAATCCGTCGAAGATCAAGTCTCCGCGGATATCAGCCGTGTAGTTTAAGCTTCCAAACCTGACTTGATGGCCAGGGGCGTAGCTTTCGATCTGCTCCAGGTGGCCAAGCGAATTGGCCCGCAGAGCGAAGCCACCGAAGACGAAGATCTGTCCGGGGAGAAAAGTCTCACCCTGGACCTCATCGTTGTTGATGATCAAAGGAGCCATCGGGCCTAAAGGCGACAACACAGAGGAACTCTCAATGAAAGCACCAATGTCGATGTCAAAACCGGCGGATCTCGGGTAGGGGGTCCCGAACTGTGCGTCAAGGGACACGATGTTTTTACCCAAGTTCGGGCCCTCTCGATGGAGGTAATACCCTACTCCTGCTTGATTAATATTGATGATATGGGTAGTACAAGAGTAGATCTACCATGAGATCAAGGAGGCTAAACCCTAGAAGCTAGCCTATGGTATGATTGTTGTGTATGGGGTTGATTGTCCTACGGACTACAACCCTCCGGTTTATATAGACACCGGATAGGGTTAGGGTTACACAGAGTCGGTTACAATGGTAGGAGATCTTGAATATCCGCATCGCCAAGCTTGCCTTCCACGCCAAGGAAAGTTCCATCCGGACACGGGACGAAGTCTTCAATCTTGTATCTTCATAGTCCAGGAGTCTGGTGAAGGTATAATCCGGCTACCCGAACACCCCCTAATCTAGGACTCCCTCACTTGTCCTTTGCTACAAAAAGGATTGGGCCACCTTGCCACACTTTATTTACTTCCGTTACTTGTTGCTTATTACAAATTATCTTATCACAAAACTATCTATTACCACTCATTTTAGTACTTGCAGAGAATACCTTGCTGAAAACCGCTTATCATTTCCTTCTGCTCCTCATTGGGTTCGACACTCTTACTTATCAAAAGGACTAGGATAGATCCCCTATACTTGTGGGTCATCAGTGCCTCCTTATTACGCACAAAAAAATGAATACTCCCCCTGTTAGCTGGGACCCAGTATAGTGGCAGGCTGACTTGTGGGCCTACTAAGTTGACGGGGACGGAGGGCTTTGTCAACTTAGTCAATATGCACGATTCTAGCTCCAGTGACCGTACGATGTCCATCCAACGGCCGTAGTGCTTCTTCAACCTCTGGTCTTCTTGCTCCAGCCACCCAAATCAGCGCCGGTCGTGCCTCGTGCTCCTGCCTCCCGTGGCCGGCTGCGATGCGGCGAAGGCCTCACCGCCCCCTACTATTCCCATCGCTCGCCAGGCCATCCCTCTACTCACCCACACCCCCTGTTATTCTGCGGCGACATCATCATCACACCGCAGCGAACCAGTGAACCCTCATACTCCTCTACGCGTGGGCATCCACTGCCGCGTCTTCCCCGGCTCCGCGTCGTCCCCTTCCTAGGCCTCGCCGTTGTCCACCGCCCTGGTGCTCTCGGCGCGGCGTGGTCAACGTGGTCAAGGAATGGCTTCCATCGGACGTGGACTGTATGTGGAGAGGCTGACAGTTGGGTCCACGGCCGCAGCAAGGAAGTGCCTCCTTATTACGTGCAAAATAATTATTCCTCCACCTGACAGCGGGGACCCACCGGACAGGCCACCGTATTTTGCGAAAACATGTTTCCCCCCTGACTGCTAGGGCCCACCAGCTACATCTTCGCACGCAAGGAAGTGTCTGACAGTCGGGACCCACCTGGTCGAAGCGTACGTAGCGTTGTCATTCTGGACGCGAACGTGTACGTACATATATACTGGTGGATGTAGAGGCGTGTACGTGTCGTAGTAGAGGCACGCACGTAGTATGTACACGTACGTACAGCGGCCAGGGTGCATGAAAGAAAATACGGCCACGTATGTGTACATACGGGCAGGGTCTCGAACGCCTACTCATGCATACGTACAGCGAGGGCTCGTGTACATGGCTGGATCGGAACGGAGAAACAACATCGTCGTCGTGTTCATGGGCAGGCAACGGATTGCTCATGTTCATGGGGAGGCAACGGAATGCGTCGTGTTCATCGGGAGGCAACGGAACGCGTGGGAGCCAACCGGCTGGGTCGGAACGGAATGCGTGGTCGTGTTCATCGGGAGGGCTTGGACGGAACAGACGATGGAAATGAGGCCTGGTATACCGCACAACGGAAGAAACGACCTTGTGTTCGACCGGCCACGTTCGAAACGGGATCCTGTTCATCGGGAGGGGTCTGGTGTACTGCAAAACGGACGAAACAGACCTCCTACGGTCGAAACGGGGGTCCTGTTGATCGGGAGGGGTGTGGCGTACTGCAAAACAGACGAAACGGACCTCCTACAGTCGAAACGGGGGTCCTGTTCATCGGGAGGGGTGTGGCGTACCGCAAAACGGACGAAACGGACTTGTGTTGGAGCGCTACAATCGAAAGGGGGGTCCTGTTCATTGGGAGGGGTGTGGCGTATCGCAAAATGGGACTCCACGGGATACTGTTCATCTCCACCGTCGACCTCCTCCAGCCTCCACAGGCTACCGTCGACCTCCTCCAGCCTCCACGGGCTCCTGTTCATCCAGCCTCCACCGCGCGCTACTCCACGGGGTACTGTTCAACCACCCCTCCACCGTCTACTGTTCATCCAGCCCTCCACACCACGGGGTCCTGTTCAACCACCCCTCCACGGGCACCCCTCCATCGTCTACTGTTCATCCAGCCCTCCACCACACCACGGGGTCCTATTCATCCAGAGCAAACGCCACCGCTCACTGTTCATCCAAACCCCCCCGCAACGCTCACTGTTCATCTCAGAGGCAGCATCGATCAGCTTCAGTTTGCAGCAGTAGCGAAGGAATCGCTCAATCGGGTTCAGTTAACAGCCATCAATCGATCGCTCGGGTTCAGTAACACGTAGCCTGCAGTGCAATCGCTCGGGTTCAGTTAGAGCCCAACGCCTCGCTCGGGTTCAGTTAGAGCCAACGCCTCGCACACACGCGCGTACGTGTACGAGAGAAACGCGCATCGCTCGGCCCCCGACCTCCCACCGTAACCGGGAACTCCCCGAAATTTCCTCCCCCTCGCTTCTACCACGGTTTTTTCCGTCATGGACGGCCCAAAGAATGTCATGCAGCTGCATCTCCGGCCCGCCCTGGACGAAAAGCCCATTTTCTGTCATGACTTTTTGTCATGAAGTAGGAGCCCACCACATCTATGATGATACCGGGTTTTGTCACAATTATCGTCATAAATGTGTCATATGTATGACAAAAAAAAATTCGTTCAACCCAAAATGTCACGGATATGTCTTTTTTTTGTAGTGGTCACAAAATATTTTTATTGGACCCAATGCACTAGGTATGACACCTAGATCGGATATGAACTCCTTCATCTAGACTCCTTCATTTGCTGCTTCCGAAGCAGCTATGTACTCCGCTTCACATGTAGATCCCGCCACGATGCTATGTTTGGAACTGCACCAACTTACAGCTCCACCATTCAATATAAATATGTATATGTCGGCATTCTGGGAACGGGGGTCCCCAGACTTGCCTGCCTGCGGCCTGCGACGTGGCTCGAAAAGGGGCCCAGCACGGCCCATCTTCATCAACACGAGACCCAAGACCCTCGCGAGGGACCAAGCCTCGCGGGGCGGGCGACACGGCGCTTCCTCAGGCACGGCCTCGTCAGGCTGGCTCGCGAGGAGGCGAAGAGATCAAGGCGGGGTACCTCACGAGGTGCCCATGACGCAAGCCATGACGACCAAGGGTGCCAGGCGGGCACGAGCCCGCGCAGTGTCTCCCTTTCCTCTTTGGTGCAAAGTGGGCAAGCGCAGGCGAGAGGATCAAGCAAAGGCATCCATTTCGGTGCAACGAAACCAAGACCAGTCCAACGGTGGGAAGGAGGTCATCGTGGAGCCCAGAACGGCGTCACCACAGGGCCTTTGGCAGGCGAGGACCAACTTTAGTCAGTATAAGTGTACCAGATGTTCCCCTTCAAATTGGCCAATTGTTGGCGCCCTTCCCGCTCAATATTTGGGAAGAGGCCCAGGGCCTTTGCCTATAAATAGGACTATCCACCCCCAGGGTAGCGCATCATCAAGAAACCAGCTAGAAAGACTCAGGCAGCAGAGAGAGAGAGAGAGAGAGAGAGAGAGAGAGAGAGAGAGAAGGGCGGCTGAACTCCCCCTAGCAGTTCATCGCCCTAGCTAAGAGCAGACCCTCGCGAGGCTGTTCTCCCTTGTATTGTTCATCGTCATCAACCCAAGAGGCAATCCACCCACCACAAACTAGAGTAGGGTATTACACCTTAATGGTGGCCCGAACTAGTATAAACCCTGTGTCTCTTGTGTTGTTCTTTCAGTAGTTAGATCTTTGCGAGACGGAGAGGTAGAGGGCATAATCTCCGCGCGCACCCCAGAGTTCGAACCTTAAGGGTCTGCCGGAACCCGAAATCCGACATTTGGCGCGCCAGGTAGGGGTGCGCCAGAATCCACCTTTCTACCACTCCGCGTCCAGTCGCATCGTCATCACCATGTCCGGCGACCAGGCGGGCAACCAAGATCCATGGGCGGCGTGGCCCGCCCGCGCGGAGCCGCCCGCCTCGGGCGACCCCGCGCCCCAGGCAGCTTGTGGTCCACAGGGCGCTGCGGGCCGCGGGCGACGCGGACAGGCTTCAACAACCCTCACGCCGCGGCAAGCGCGGTCGGCGGCAAGGGCCTCCAATCACGCCGCAACCACGACACCATACACCCGCCGGGAGTAGGCGAACTCGAGGGCCGCGCTCACGGTGGCCCGAGAGCTGCTGCAGTGCAAGCTGCTGGAAGGCGGCCGCGACGTGCTACTAGAGCGGGTTGCCGAACTCCTGGGCTTTGCCGCTTCGGGGGCTCACCCCTTCTGCATCTAGCTCCCGTCTCAAGCCCAGGGCGGCACGCGCGGGGGCCCCGCACGCTCCCGCGGGCCCCAAGGCTACCCCAACACCAGCGAATCCGTCGGCGCCGGACTGACGGGGGCGCCACCCCCGCCCCCGGCGCGTGAGGGAGAGGGACTCGGCGCGGCCCACGGCACCAGCGGGCAGCCGCGCTACCACCCCGCGGTGGGCACGTCAAGCAGCGCTGCATGGCACATGGAGCACTACAGCACAGCCTTCGGGATGACGGCGCCAGAAGAATACGTGCCCCACATGATGGACCAAGGGCACGCTCACGAGGGCGAACAAGGCTCGCTTCTCAGCCCAAGCTGGGGAGACGAGACACCAGAAGCTGAGCTCTTCCAGGAGCTCGGGGACGGCTCCATCGGCCACGCTAGAGGCGACAACTATCGGGTACCACTAATTCCTCAGGAGCAGGCGTATGCTAATCATGGATCGCAGGAGGTGCAGGTCACCGCAGCAAGCAGCTGCCCCGCTCCCACAGTCTCCTACCCCTCGGGAGGAGGGCGCAGGGGGCTGCAGGAGAGGGGCAGAGATCCGACATCACCACCACGGTGTTTGGAGCAAGGCATTCTTAGGAGGTAGGCCCTCCGCTGGGGAGGCGCCTAAGGGCCTGCCCCCGGTGGAGGACCCGTGGTCGTCGGGGGAACCGCTGGCGATCGCTCTACCCCACCGGCGGCGTCCTGGTTTCCGGTCGTCGTTGGTGGCACTAGAGTGCGGCGCAAGGCAGGGCCCTCGTCTGGCAATATGAAGCAAGGCCGGTACCTGTGAAGAAGGCCCCGTGCCTGTGAAGCTCGCCGCCCCGTGACACTCTCACGTAATAATGAGTGGGGCTGTACACGCCCCGGAGTCTCAGGGGTGCCGACCTCAGGCCCTGGGGCTCCCTCCCACGCCCAGTGGACAACACTTAGCTCCGCGCTGGTGAGAAGACGTCCAAGACTAGATTAGGTGCCGAACGTGGCCTTTTGTCTGTTTTCATTGACTTCTTCTTTGGTTGTAACTTTTCCCCTGCTGGATTTAAGTTGGATTCTAATTTGAGATTTGCGTGTGTTCGGGGAAAGGGTGCTTAGTCTCGTTCGAGTCATTTCTCGCGTTCTGGTTACCGCTTCACCACAGCTGCCTCCCCTCACGAGCCCCTCGCGAGTCGAGCCGGGCCTGGCTCGTGCGTAGCCCAGACTGCTACTATTGCTCCTTCTTGGGAGGACTTTTCGGTACCTGCGGAGGATGTCTCTTCATGAAAAGGCCCAGAGCCTGTGAAGAAGGCGAATGCCTGTGAAGCTATCGCTTTTAGGAAAAGGCCCAGAGCCTGTGAAGAAGGCGAATGCCTGTGAAGCTATCGCGTTTAGGAAAAGGCCCAGAGCCTGTGAAGAAGGCGAATGTCTGTGAAGCTATCGCGTTTAGGAAAAGGCCCAGAGCCTTTGAAGAAGGCGAATGCCTGTGAAGCTATCGCGTTTAGGAAAAGGCCCAGAGCCTGTGAATAAGGCGAATGCCTGTGAAGCTATCGCATTTAGGAAAAGGCCCAGAGCCTGTGAAGAAGGCGAATGCCTGTGAAGCCATCACATGCGGGAAAAGGCCCGGAGCCTGTGAAGAAGGCCAGCGCCTGTGAAGCCCCCCGCCAGCGACACTTGCGCGTCCTACAAATTCAACTAGAGAACACTCAGGAAACCACGTCCTCCCACGGGCTGCCTCGGGGCCTGCGCGAAACAAAGGTAAACCAGCCAGCTGCCAGGCGCGGGTGCTCGCGCAATATAATAGCTGCTAATACGATGAATACAGGTTTTACATGAGGGGCTTCCCCTCCCAAAATGCTCTCACAGCCATCAGGCCAAACACCTAAGTTCTACTCATGCAGGGTAAAAAGACATGAGCGATACATACTCACTCGGACAAATCCCCCAATGCGTCCTCAGGAGCACCTCCCGAGCCACCGCTGGCATCGCTGAACTCGCCATCGCTGCCTGCGTTGCCACCAGTGGCATCAGGGCTGTCCACCACACCGCCCTCATCAGCAGCCACGATCACGTCGTCGTTGTCCGAAGCGAAGGCTCTGACAAGAGCGTCCACATTGTCTTCCACCCAGTGCGCCAGGTCGCCTCGGACGGCCTGGGGGACTGGGGCGATGGCGGCGTCAAAGTCGAAGTGGGGATCCATGTTCCGGAGATGGCTGAAGACACGAGAAAAGGCGCGCCCGAGCAGGGCGTGGCTCCTCTCCTCCACCAACCTGTCGGCCCTGACCGACCGCGCCTCCAGCTGCGTCACCACGGCGGTGAAGAACTGCAGGTTGCCGGCATAGTTGATCGTGTGCGGCTCTCGACAGCCGCCTCGCAGATGTTGCCCAAGGCTGTATTAGCCCTCTCCCTGAGCGTAGCAAGCATGGGGCCGTGCACGTGCTCCAGGACCTGCCGCTGGCGTATCTCATTAGCATTCTGGCGCTCGACGGCCTCAGCCTCCTCCACCCGCTGGCGAAGACGGAGCACCTCGGCCTGGGAGGCAGCCAACTCCTTTTGCGCTGCCTCAAGGGCGGCCTGGGTGGCGTCGGCCCGCCGCGTCGCCTCATCCCGTTGGGCCCTCAGGGCTGCGGTTCTTCCCTCAGCCTCGATCCGGATCAACTCCAGCCTCCCCTCGAACTCACGCTCGAGGCCTTGGCGCGCCGTCGCCACCCGGCGACCAACCTCCTCCAGGACACGTGCTTCCCGTGCGGCGACATCATCTTCCGCCTGCATCACCAGGTGCTCCCTCGTCTCCAGCCGCTCGTACTCGTGGGTGCGTTCGGCGGCTTCCAGCGTCAACGCCTCCTCACGCTTCCGAAGCTCAGCTGGGTCGCCGGAGGCCACCTTCACCGATGCAAGGGCCGCCTCGCGCAGTTCCACTTGCTCCTCCAATGAGTGGCACCGGGCCAGGAGCTCCCGAGCCCGTTCCTCCGCTACTTCTCGCCGTCGGTCAGCTCCCCGGGCCTCCTCAGCAGCCTAGGATCGAGCCGCCCGAGAGGCCTCCAGCGACGCCTTCGCCTCTTCATCATCAAGGTCGCGCTGATGGCGCGCGAGGGTGATGGCGGCCTCCAGCTCGCGCCTCCCTGCGGCCAGGCGCAGGCCCTTGGCCTCCAGGCGCGCGTCTTCACCAGCGAGCTCCTCCCCAAGCAGGTCCACCGCGTCGGTCGCCCTTCGAAGGAACTCTTGGCGACGAGCACGGCGCTCCCGAGCGCGCTCGAGCACGTCTTCCACACCATCATTGCCCCGAGCAAGCGTCGGGGGCCACAAATCATCGCTCCCCCTCCGAGCAGGGGGCTGGGGGCTGGCGCCCTCACGACGGCCGGGCGCATCATACCACAAGCCCGGCCTGGGGCCAGCCCCTCTCCAGAAGAAGGGCGCAGGGGGCGCCTCAGCCAGTCGTAGCCCGCGGCCAGGCGAGAAGCCCACGGCAGGCTGGCTATGCCAAGAGAGGGCCCGCGAAGGAAGATTGCAGGAAGAGAAGGGTTGCAGTGCGCCTCGGGACGGTCCGCCCCTTCATTCGCCCACACCACAAGAGCAGTGCTGCCCGGAGCACTTGGGGACGACAGGGGAGACGAAGCCAAAGGAGGCGGCGCCTCAGCGACTCCCACGAGCTCGGCCGGAAGAGGCCTGCGGAGTAAGGATCAGTAGACGCAACAAGGGGATCAGGAGCCAGAAAAGGAGAAGGCTTACTCGTCAGTAGCGAAGTATTTCCGGCGCTTAAGCAAGCGACAAGAGAAGTCATCACCCAGGGCCTCCCTTTTCCTCCGGAGGGCCTCAAAGTCCACGCGGAAGCGGCCCAAGAGAAGAGCGCAAGGATCAACCTGCGACGAAGACGGAGCATCAAAGCGATCCGCGTCAGGGGCGCCTGCCTGACGCGTGCTGTCAATCGCCTCGCCAGAAGACGCGGCCCGGGCCCCAGGGGCCTCAGCCCCAGGCGCTGGGAGCGGCTGCTTGTCACCCTCAGCCTCAGCAGCACGGGTCTCAGGAGCTGCCCCCTCGAGGGCATCACCAGGCGCAGTCACCTCATCGGGAGCCCTCTCGGCCTCAGCCGTCTCATGCCTCCCTTCTCCACCACTCGAGGAGGATTTGCCTTGACCGAACGGAAGGGCGGTCACCACCACAGGGTTCTCACGAGGCCCTTGGAAGCCAGCAGGGCGCAGCCCCCATTCATCAAAGGAGGGCATCTGCTTCACGAAGTCGTCCCTGTTCTGGCAGAGGTACAGCAGGGCCCCTCCCCGCTGGATGTTGCCCGGGTTGGGGTCACCAGTCAGGACCAAGAGCACTGTCCTTAGCGCCCCAAGCGTCAGGTCTTCTTCCTGGAGCCTCATGCGATCACCATGCCCACTGAAGGCCCACATTCAGCGGGAGTGGCGTTGGAAAGGGGCAATGCGGTGCAACAGGAACTCCTTCACCACCTTGGGCGCTGTCACGCCGAGCGATTTCAAGAACGCGAAGCGGTGCCAGACGAAGGCGAGCCGGGGGCTCTCGAGCATCTCCTGGCCCCAGCCCGAATTAGGTACAGCAGGCGAAGTTGGCTTCGCCAGCAGGGGGCTGGGCACCCCGACATCAACGTACAACCACCGCTCGCGGAACCCAGCTGAAGGCGAAGGAAGCTTGAAGTCGATCCCTGATGCCGCAGTCTCAGGCGCGGCGACGAAGTTCACACACGCCGAGCATTGAGTGGGGTCGGCAAGGCGCAAAGAGAAGAAGTGGCGTAGCAAGGCAACGGAAGGAGGGATGCCCATCATCGCCTCGCAAACAAAAGCGAAGACCGAAAGAAGGGTGATGGATTCAGGACCCAGATGCATCATATGGATCTGGTAATGGGAGAGGACGGCCTTGAAGAAATCGGAAAAGGGGGGAACCTGACCCGCCCATAAGGCGTCGGCAAAATAATGAACCTCAGTGATTATCCTGTCAGTGGAGAAGTGAGACGTAGGCCAGGCCGTCGTCCTCCCACACTCGTTGAAGATGGTGGCCAGAGCCGGGCTGAGCTTACCCAGGCACTCTCGATTGAATATGATCGACCGGCCGACGGCGGGGGCCACCAACGGCGGCGGGTGAGACGGAGGCATGGGTTTCTTCCCTTTCTCTTTCTTTGTCGGAGCCATGGCAATGGGAAGGAAGGGGAAGATGTGAGATGGGATTGGAGGGAAGAGTCGGAGTTCGAAGGGAGGAAGAATAGGGGACGGTCGAGCAACAGGAAGGGGAGCGGCTGTGTACAACTGCGAGTCCACCTAGCAGGGCGCAAAATAAGAGAGCGTGGGGGAACAGTGCCGCCCACGTCCAATCAACCGCCACGCGGCGCCCAAGGCCGCAGGCTGTTAGGGCCCGCGGCGCTTCGCCCTTACCCTTTCGCCTGTCAGCACGGCCAAGTCCGGGCGCGCCTTGGGCCCAGGGGCTACTGTCGGCGTTCTGGGAACGGGGGTCCGCAGACTTGCCTGCCTGCGGCCTGCGGCGTGGCTCGAAAAGGGGCCCAGCACGGCCCATCTTCATCAACACGAGACCCAAGACCCTCGCGAGGGGCCAAGCCTCATGGGGCGGGCGACACGACGCTTCCTCAGGCACGGCCTCATCAGGCTGGCTCGGGAGGAGGCGGAGAGATCAAGGCGGGGTACCTCACGAGGTGCCCATGACGCAAGCCATGACGACCAAGGGTGCCAGGCGGGCGCCAGCCCGCGCAGTGTCTCCCTTTCCTCTTTGGTGCAAAGGGGGCAAGCGCAGGCGAGAGGATCAAGCAAAGGCATCCATTTCGGTGCAACGAGACCAAGACCAGTCCAACGGTGGGAAGGAGGTCATCGTGGAGCCCAGAACGGCGTCACCATAGGGCCTTTGACAGGCGAGGACCAACTTTAGTCAGGATAAGTGTACCAGATGTTCCCCTTCAAATTGGCCAATTGTTGGCGCCCTTCCCGCTCAATATTTGGGAAGAGGCCCAGGGCCTTTGCCTATAAATAGGACTAGCCACCCCCAGGGTAGCGCATCATCAAGAAACCAGCTAGAAAGACTCAGGCAGCAGAGAGAGAGAGAAGGGCGGCTGAACTCCCCCTAGCAGTTCATCGCCCTAGCTAAGAGCAGACCCTCGCGAGGCTGTTCTCCCTTGTATTGTTCATCATCATCAGCCCAAGAGGCAATCCACCCACCACAAACTAGAGTAGGGTATTACACCACAATGGTGCCCTGAACTAGTATAACCCCCGTGTCTCTTGTGTTGTTCTTTCAGTAGTTAGATCTTTGCGAGACGGAGAGGTAGAGGGCATAATCTCCGCGCGCACCCCAGAGTTCGAACCTTAAGGGTCTGCCGGAACCCGAAATCCGATAGTATCCGGTTTGTGACTTAGAGTCTTCGGGTTCAGTGTTCAAGCTTGCATTGACATAACCATTTACAACGAGCTCTTTGTCACCTCCATAAACGAGAAACATATCCTTAGTCCTTTTCAGGTATTTCAGGATGTTCTTGACCGCTGTCGAGTGATCCACTCCTGGATTACTTTGGTACCTCCCTACTATACTTATAGCAAGGCACACATCAGGTCTGGTACACAACATTGCATACATGATGGAACCTATGGCTAAGGCATAGGGAATGACTTTCATTTTCTCTCTATCTTCTGCAGTGGTCGGGCATTGAGTCTCACTCAGCTTCACAGCTTGTATCACATTCCAGAACCCTTTCTTTGACTGATCCATTTTGAACTTCTTCAAAATCTTATCAATGTATGTGCTTTGTGAAAGTCCAGTTAAGCGTCTTGATCTATCTCTATAGATCTTGATGCCCAATATGTAAGCAACTTCACAGAGGTCTTTCATAGAAAAACTCTTATTCAAGTATCCTTTTATGCTATCCAGAAATTCTATATCATTTCCAATCAACAATATGTCATCCACATATAATATTAGAAAGGCTACAGAGCTCCCATTCACTTTCTTGTAAATACAGGCTTCTCCAAAAGTCTGTATAAAACTCATACCTCTCGATCGTATCTCTAATTTATGAAGTATTCATGCTATTATATTATCTGTTTTGGATGTTTATGGGCTTTACTAAACACTTCTATATTATTTTTGATACTAACCTATTAACCGGAGGCCCAGCCCAAATTGTTGTTTTCTTGCCTATTTCAGTGTTTCGAAGAAAAGGAATATCAAATGGAGTCCAAACATAATGAAACCTTCGGGAGAGTTATTTTTGGAACGGAAGCAATCTAGGAGACTTGGAGTAGACGGCAGGGAAGCTTCGAGGAAGCCACGAGGCAGGGAGGCACGCCCTACCCCCTGGGTGTGCCCCCCTCCCCCGTGGGCCCCTCGTGGCTCCCCTGACCGACTTCTTTCGCCTATATATATATCCGTATACCCTAAAAACATCGGAGAGCAGAATAGATCGGGAGTTCCGCCGCCGCAAGCCTCTGTAGCCACCAAAAACCAATCGGGACCCTGTTCCGGCACCCTTCCGGAGGGGGGATCCATCACCGGTGGCCATCTTCATCATCCCGGTGCTCTCCATGATGAGGAGGGAGTAGTTCACCCTCGGGGCCGAGGGTATGTACCAATAGCTATGTGTTTGATCTCTCTCTCTCTCTCGTGTTCTTGAGGTGGTACGATCTTGATGTATCGCGAGCTTTGCTATTATAGTTGGATCTTATGATGTTTCCTCCCCTCTACTCTCTTGTAATGGATTGAGTTTTCCCTTTGAAGTGATCTTATCGGGTTGTGTCTTTAAGGATTTGAGAACACTTGATGTATGTCTTGCATGTGCTTATCTGTGGTGACAATGGGATATTCACGTGATCCACTTGATGTATGTTTTGGTGATCAACTTGCGGCTTCTGTTTGTGAACTTATGCATAGGGGTTGGCACACGTTTTCGTCTTGACTCTCCAGTAGAAACTTTGGGGCACTCTTTGACGTTCTATGTGTTGGTTGAATAGATGAATCTGAGATTGTTTGATGCAAATCGTATAATCATACCCACGGATACTTGAGGTGACATTGGAGTATCTAGGTGACATTAGGGTTTTGGTTGATTTGCGTCTTAAGGTGTTATTCTAGTGCGAACTCTATGATAGATCGATCCGAAAGAATAACTTTGAGGTGGTTTCGTACCCTACAATAATCTCTTCGTTTGTTCTCCGCTATTAGTGACTTTGGAGTGACTCTTTGTTGCATGTTGAGGGATATTTATATGATCCAATTATATTATTATTGTTGAGAGAACTTGCACTATTGAAAGTATGAACCCTAGGCCTTGTTTCAACGCATTGCAATACCGTTTGTGCTCACTTTTATCATTAGTTACCCTTGTTGTTTTTATATTTTCAGATTACAAAAACCTATATCTACCATCCATATTGCACTTGTATCACTATCTCTTCGCCGAACTAGTGCACCTATACAATTTACCATTGTATTGGGTGTGTTGGGGACACAAGAGACTCTTTGTTATTTGGTTGCAGGGTTGCTTGAGAGAGACCATCTTCATCCTACACCTCCCATGGATTGATAAACCTTAGGTCATCCACTTGAGGGAAATTTTCTACTGTCCTACAGACCTCAGCACTTGGAGGCCCAATAATATCTATAAGAAGAAGGTTGTGTAGTAGACATCAAAAACCTTATGCTTTGATCGCACTATCAAAACGTTTATTCCAACTCCGAGAGGCTTGCACAAGTCCATAAATGGATTGCTGGAGCTTGCACACTTTGTTAGCACTTTTTGGATCGACAAAACCCTATGGTTGCATCATGTACAACTCTTCTTATAGAAATCCATTAAGGAATGCAGTTTTGACGTCCATTTGCCAAATTTCATAATCATAAAATGCGGCAATTGCTAACATGATTCGGACAGACTTAAGCATCGCTGTGGGTGAGAAAGTCTCATCGTAGTCAACTCCTTGAACTTGTTGAAAACCTTTTGCAACAAGTCAAGCTTTGTAGACAGTATCATTACCATCAGCGTCCGTATTCTTCTCAAAGATCCATTTATTTTCTATGGCTTTCCGATCATCGGGCAAGTCAACCAAAGTCCATACTTTGTTCTCATACATGGATCCCATCTCAGATTTCATGGCCTCAAGCCATTTCGCGGAATCTGGGCTCATCATCGCTTCCTCATAGTTCGTAGGTACGTCATGGTCAAGTAACATGACGTCCAGAACAGGATTACCTTACCACTCTGGTGCGGATCTTACTCTGGTTGACCTACAAGGTTCGGTAGTAACTTGATCAAAAGCTTCATGATCATCATCATTAACTTCCTCACTAATTGGTGTAGGAATCACTGGAACTGATTTCTGTGATAAACTACTTTCCAATAAGGGAGCAGGTACAATTACCTCATCAAGTTCTACTTTCCTCCTACTCACTTCTTTCGAGAGAAATTCCTTCTCTAGAAAGGATCCATTCTTAGCAACGAATATTTTGCCTTCGGATATGTGATAGAAGGTGTACCCAACAGTCTCCTTTGGGTATCCTATGAAGACACATTTCTCCGATTTGGGTTCGAGCTTATCAGGTTTAAGCTTTTTCACATAAGCATCGCAGCCCCAAACTTTAAGAAACGACAACTTGGGTTTCTTGCCAAACCATAGTTCATATGGTGTCATCTCAACGGATTTAGATGGTGCCCTATTTAATGTGAATGCAGCCGTCTCTAAAGCATAACCCTAAAACGATAGCAGTAAATCAGTAAGAGACATCATAGATCACACCATATCTAATAAAGTGCGGTTACGACATTCGGACACACCATTATGCTGTGGTGTTCCGGGTGGCATGAGTTGCGAAACTATTCCGCATTGTTTCAAATGAAGACCAAACTCGTAACTCAAATATTCACCTCCACGGTCAGATTGTAGAAACTTCATTTTCTTGTTACGATGATTTTCCACTTCACTATGAACTTTTCAAATGTTTCAGACTTATGTTTCATCAAGTAGATATACCCATATCTGCTCAAATCATTTGTGAAGGTCAGAAAATAACGATACCCGCCGCAAGCCTCAACACTCATCGAACCACATACATCAGCATGTATTATTTCCAACAAGTCTGTTGCTCGCTCCATTGTTCCGGAGAACGGAGTCTTAGTCATCTTGCCCATGAGGCATGGTTCGCAAGCATGAAGTGATTCATAATCAAGTGATTCCAAAAGCCCATCAGCATGGAGTTTCTTCATGCATTTTACACCAATATGACCTAAACGACAGTGCCACAAATAAGTTGCACTATCATTATTAAACTTATATCTTTTGGCTTCAATACTATGAATATGTGTATCACTACTATCTAGATTCAACAAAAATAGACCACTCATCAAGGGTGCATGACCATAAAAGGTATTACTCATATAAATAGAACAACCATTATTCTCTTAAATGAATAACCGTCTCGCATCAAACAAGATCGATATATAATGTTCATGTTTAACGCTGGCACCAAATAACAATTATTTAGGTCTAAAACTAATCCCGATGGTAGATGTAGAGGTAGCGTGCCGACGGCGATCACATCGACTTTGGAACCATTTCCCACGCGCATCGTCACCTCATCCTTAGCCAATCTTCGCTTAATTCGTAGCCCCTGTTTCGAGTTGCAAATATGAGCAACAGAACTAGTATCAAATACCCAGGCGCTACTACGAGCATTAGTAAGGTACACATCAATAATATGTATATCAAATATACCTTTCACTTTGCCATCCTTCTTATCCGCCAAATACTTGGGGCAGTTTCGCTTCCAGTGACCAGTCCCTTTGCAGTAGAAGCACTCAGTCTCAGGCTTAGGTCCATAATTGGGATTCTTCACTTGAGCAGCAACCTTCTTGCCGTTCTTCTTGAAGTTTCCCTTCTTCCCTTTACCCTTTTTCTTGAAACTAGTGATCTTGTTAACCATCAACACTTGATGCTCCTTCTTGATTTCTACCTCCGCAGCCTTAGCATCGCGAAGAGCTAGGGAATTTTCTTATCCATCCCTTGCATATTATAGTTCATCACGAAGCTTTTGTAGCTTGGTGGCAGTGATTGAAGAACTCTGTCAATGACACTATCAACCAGAAGATTAACTCCCAGTTGAGTCAAGTGATTGTGATACCCAGACATTTTGAGTATATGTTCACTGACAGAACTATTCTCGTCCATTTTATAGCTGTAGAACTTATTGGAGACTTCATATCTCTCAATCCAGGCATTTGCTTGAAATATTAACTTCAACTCCTGGAACATCTCTTATGCTCCATGACGTTCAAAACGTCATTGAAGTCCCGATTCTAAGTCGTAAAGCATGGCACACTGAACTATCGAGTAGTCATCAGTTTTGCTCTGTCAGGCGTTCATAACATCCGGCGTTGCTCCTGCAGCGGGTCTTGCACCTAGCGGTGCTTCCAGGACGTAATTCTTCTGTGCAGCAATGAGGATAATCCTCAAGTTATGGACCCAGTCCGTGTAGTTGCTACCATCATCTTTCAACTTAGCTTTCTCTAGGAACGCATTAAAATTCAATGGAGCAGTAGCACTGGCCATTTATCTACAACAACATAGACATGCAAAATACTATCGGGTACTAAGTTCATGATAAATTAAAGTTCAGTTAATCATATTACTTAAGAACTCCTACTTACATAGACATCCCTCTAATCATCTAAGTGATCACGTGATCCATATCAACTAAACCATGTCTGATCATCACGTGAGATGGAGTAGTTTTCAATGGTGAACATCACTATGTTGATCATATCTACTATATGATTCATGCTCGACCTTTTGGTCTCAGTGTTCCAGGCCATATCTACATATGCTATGCTCGTCAAGTTTAACCCGAGTATTCTGCGTGTGCAAAACTGGCTTGCACCCGTTGTATGTGAACGTGGAGCTTATAACACCTGATCATCACGTGGTGTCTCGGCACGACAAACTGTCGCAACGATGCATACTCAGGGAGAACACTTGTACCTTGAAATTTAGTGGGAGATCATCTTATAATGCTACCGTCGAACTAAGAAAAATAAGATGCATAAAAGATAAACATCACATGCAATCAAAATAAGTGATATGATATGGCCATCATCATCTTGTGCCTTTGATCTCCATCTCCAAAGCACCGTTATGATCACCATCGTCACCGGCTTGACACGTTGATCTCCATTAAAGCATTGTTGTCGTCTCGCCAACTATTGCTTCTATGACTATCGCTACCGCTTAGTGATAAAGTAAAGCAATTACATGGCGATTGCATTCCATACAATAAAGCGACAACCATATGGCTCCTACCAGTTGCCGATAACTGTTACAAAACATGATCATCTCATACAACAATTTATATATCATCACGTCTTGACCATATCACATCACAGCAAGCCCTGCAAAAACAAGCTAGACGTCCTCTAATTTGTTGTTTGCAAGTTTTATGTGGTTGCTACGGGCTTAGCAAGAACCGTTCTTACCTACGCATCAAAACCAGAACAATTTTTCGTCAAGTATGTTGTTTTAACCTTCAACAAGGACCGGGGTCTAGTCACACTCGATTCAAGTAAAGTTGGAGAAACAGACACCCACTAGCCACCTGTGTGCAAAGCACGGCGGCAGAACCAGTCTCATGAACGCGGTCATGTAATGTCGGTCTGGGCCGCTTCATCCAACAATATCGCCGAATCAAAGTATGACATGCTGGTAAGCAGTATGACTATTATAGCCCACAACTCTTTGTGTCCTACTCGTGCATATAACATCTACGCATAGACCTGGCTCTGATACCACTGTTGGGGAACGTAGTATTTCAAAAAAATTCCTACGATCACGCAAGATCTATCTAGGAGAAGCATAGAAACGAGCGGGGAGAGTGTGTCCATGTACCCTCATAGACCGAAAGCGGAAGTGTTTAGTAGCACGGTTGATGTAGTCGAACATTTTTGCGATCCAACCGATCCAAGTACCAAACGCACGGCACCTCCGCGATTTGGAAATGTTCAGCTTGGTGACGTCCCTCGAACTCTTGATCCAGTTGAGGCCGAGGGAGAGTTTCGTCAGCACGAAGGCGTGGTGACGGTGATGATGAAGTTACCGGCGCAGGGCTTCGCCTAAGCACTACGACAATATGACCGAGGTGTAAAACTGTGGAGGGGGCATCGCACACGGCTAAAGATCAACTTGTGTGTCTATGGGTTGCCCCCTCCCTCGTCTATAAAGGAGGGGAGGAGTAGGCCGGCCGGCCCTAGGGGGCGCGCCCAAGGAGGGGAGTCCTGCTCCAAGTAGGAGAAGAAGAGAAAGAGGAGAGAAGAGAAGGAAGGAGGGGGCGCCACCCCTCCCCTTGTCCAATTCGGACTGGTCAAGGGGGGCGCGCCCACCTCTGGCCGACCCTCTCTCTTCTCCACTAAGGCGCATTGTGGCCCAGTAATCCCCCGGGGGGTTCCAGTAACCCCCCGATACTCCGGAAAATACCCGATACACTTCGGAACCATTCCGGTGTCTGAATATAACCTTCCAATATATCAATCTTTATGTCTCGACCATTTCAAGACTCCTCGTCACGTCCATGATCTCATCCGGGACTCAGAACAACCTTAGGTCATCAAATCACATAAACTCATAATACGAATAGTCATTGAACATTAAGCGTGCGGACCCTGCGGGTTCGAGAACTATGTAGACATGACCAGTCACATCTCCGGTCAATAACCAATAGTGGAACCTGGATGCTCATATTGGCTCCTACATATTCTATGAAGATCTTTATCGGTCAAACAGCATAACAACATACGTTGTCCCTTTATCGTCGGTATGTTACTTGCCCGAGATTGGATCGTTGTTATCATCATACCTAGTTCAATCTCGTTACCGGCAAGTCTCTTTACCTGTTCCGTAATGCATCTTCCTACAACTAACTCATTAGTCACATGTGTTGTAGGGTGGAACCCTAGATGTAGATCTTTCACGAATTGGAGGGGAAATCTCCAAGAACAGGAAGAACACAAAGGAGGGAAACCCGAGGAACACTCAAATTGACTTGATCCAATCACACATGTGCTAGATCCCATCACACAAAGAGAGATACAAAGGTCCAAATCCAACACAAGAAGATACAAGAGGTAACTAGTTCATCCCAATCCTATGAGGAGAGAGGTCCTGATGATCCTATGATGGGGATCCTTCCCTAGATGGGGCCTTGATATCCACAAGAGGATCTTCTCCCTTAGGAGGTCATGATCTCCAAGAGGAGGAAGATGAGCAAAGCTCTCTCAATATCTCACATGTACTTCGCTATGCTTCTAATGAGGTAGGGGAAGAGTTTATATAGTCTAGGGACCAAATATGAGGGAGAGAGGGGTACAAAGGTCAAAGACCCCAAAGTGCACGCAGGCAATCTGATGGGTCCGGGCACCCGCGGTAAAGGGGCCCGGGCACCTGGAGGTGGTGCGGCTGTAGGTGGCCGGGCACCCGAGGCCGAAGGCCGGGCACCGGATCGGTCAGGGAGGGCCGACTGTAGGTGGCTGGGCACCCGGGCCCGTCATGGCCGGGCACCCGGGGAGGGCCGAGGTTGCACCAGGTCGTGGCAGGAGGGAGGCCAGGGACCCGGGGATTGGGGGCCCGGGCACCCGAGGCGGCGAAGGGCAAAGCCTAGGTGGAGGCCGTGCACCCGGGGGTTGGGGGCCGCACTAGGTCGTGGCAGGAGGGAGGCCAGGCACCCGGGGGTTGGGGGCCCAGGCACCCGGGGCGGCGGAGGGCAAAGCCCAGATGGAGGCCCTGCACCCGGGGCGGCCAGGAACTCCAGCCGGCTGTAGGGAGGGGTCGGGCACCCTGGCTGCTGGTGGCCGGGAACCCGGGGTGGTCTGGGGCCTCCTTTGCTTCGCGCTTCGGTTGTCCTTCTTCCTTCTCTTCTTTCATGTGTGCTTGCGTCTCCGTCCTCGACTCTTCACGGCCATCTCCTTGGTATCTAAGAAAGCAGAATGTATCCATTTGAGGTAGGACCCAACTCTCGTGTGAAATCGAATGGAATTTTAAGAGGAAGGAGTTAACCTTGGTTTCGATGGCACGTGCGCGAGGCCTCGTCATAGGTCCTCTCCGTGCTGCGGTGGAGATGGGGCGTCAATGGGGGTGAAAGAGGGATGCTCCGCATCATCTTCTCCGCCTTGGGAGAGATCCGTCCACGGATCGTGATCTTCATCACCATGGGAAAGAGAGGGCGTCGCCGTGTAGAAGTGGACGACCACCAAGTACTCAACATCTTTGATACGTCTCCAACGTATCTATAATTTTTGATTGTTCCATGCTATTATATATTCTGTTTTGGATGTTTAATGAGCTTATTTATACACTTTTATATTATTTTTGGGACTAGCCTATTAACCGGAGGCCCAACCCAAATTGCAGTTTTTTGCCTATTTCAGAGTTTCGCAGAAAAAGAATATCAAACGGAGTCCAAACGAAATGAAACCTTCGGGAACGTGATTTTTGGAACAAACGTGATCCAGAGGACTTGGAGTCTACGTAAAGAAATCAACGAGGAGAGCACAAGGTAGGGGGCACGCCCACCTCCCCAGGCACGGCCTTCACCCTCGTGGGGCCCATGTTGTTCCACCGACGTACTTCTTCCTCCTATATATACCTACGTACCCCCAAACCATTAGAAGCATCCATGAAAACCTAATTCCACTTCCGCAACCTTCTGTACCCATGAGATCCCATCTTGGGGCCTTTTCCGGCGTCCTGCCGGAGGGGGCATTGATCACAGAGGGCTTCTACATCAACACCATAGCCTCTCCGATGATGTGTGAGTAGTTTACCTCAGACCTTCGGGTCCATAGTTATTAGGTAGATGGCTTCTTCTCTCTCTTTGTATCTCAATACAAAGTTCTCCTCGATTCTCTTGGAGATCTATTTGATGTAATCTTCCTTTGCGGTGCGTTTGTCGGGACTGATGAATTGTGGGTTTATGATCAAGATTATCTATGAACAAATTTGAATCTCCTCTGAATTCTTTTATGTATGAAGGTAACGCTCATGGCTCTGGAGATGAAGGTAACGCACAAAATGACCGACGCATGCTTCGACGAGAACATGTCATTCTGGCACGAACGTCTTCCAAAGGGGAACAAGTGCCCGACCAGTTTGGGGGAGGCAAAGAAAATCGTGTGTCCTCTGGATTTACCGCACGTGAAATACCATGTGTGCATGAACAATTGCATCATTTATCGGGACGAGCACGCGGAGTCTACCATATGTCCGGTGTGCGGCGTCACTCGATACAAGAAGAGGAAGAAAGCTCCTCGAAAAGTGGTGTGGTACTTTCCGATCACTCCTCGTCTGCAGCGGTATTTCACGGATCCTAAGGTAGCAAAGCTCCTGCGTTGGCACGCGGATAGGGAGGAGAAGAAGCGAGAAGATGACGCAAATGATCTGGAGATAGATAAAAAAGACAAGATGCTGAGTCACCCTAAGGATGCGAGCCAGTGGCAAGCGTTGAATTTTGAATACCCAAAATTTGGGAAGGATCCAAGGAACATCATGCTGGGCGCGAGCACCAATGGAGTAAATCCGTTTGGCAGCCAGAGAAGCACACATAGCACCTGGCCTGTGTTTGTGTGGATGTACAACCTTCCCCCCTGGTTGTGCATGAAGAGGAAGTACATTCACATGAGTATGCTAATTGAAGGGCCGAAACAACCAGGGAGCGACATCAATCTGTATCTGGGGCTACTGAAGGAGGAGCTAGACACGCTGTGGAAAACGCCAGCCAATACGTGGGACGCCGCAGAGAAAGAATATTTCCCTATGAGAGCCGCACTGCTCACGACGGTGCACGACTAGCTCGGTTACGGATATCTCGTGGGGCAGGTAGTCCACGGATTTTCTGGATGCGTAAGGTGCATGGATGACACAACGTATCACCAGCTAGATAGAGATCCCGGGTCTTCGAAAACCGTGTTCATGGGACATCGAAGGTGGCTTCGCGACGATGACCTGTGGAGGAAACGCAAGGATCTGTCCGATGGTGAAACCGAACCCCGAAAACGCCCGTGTACGAGGAGCGGCGAGGAAATAGACAAGACTGCCCACTGCCGGGAAAGAAGCAAAAGGCGCCAGAGCCGGGAAAGAAGCGAAAGGCGCCAGAGCCGCTGCTGAAGTTATGGAAAACGAGGTCTGTTTTCTGGGACTTGCCGTACTGGAAGATCCACCGTGTGCCTCACAGCCTTGATGTCATGCATATCACGAAGAACGTGTGCGAGAGTCTGCTTGGTACCCTGCTCAACATGCCAGAGAGGACCAAAGATGGGCCGAAAGCAAGGGCAGACTTGAAATCAATGGGCATCAGGCAGGAGCTTCACGCTATATATGATGATGATGATGATGATGATGATGATGATGATGATGATGATGATGATGATGATGATGATGATGATGATGATGATGATGAGGCGAAGCAGGATACAGAAAGTCGTCGCAAAGGAAAAAAGGCCAAGAAGACTGGAAATGACTACCCTCCCGCGTGCTTCACTCTAAGTCAGGAGGAGATCGAGCAGTTTTTCACCTGCCTCCTAGGAGTAAAACTTCCTTACGGTTACGCGGGGAAGATAAGAAGATACCTAGACCCAGCGAAGAAGAAGTTCAGCGGGATGAAGTCTCACGACTGTCACGTGCTGATGACGCAGATACTTCCAGTTGCAATCCGTGGGATCATGGACGCGCACGTCCGTGAATGCTATTTGGCCTGTGCAACTTCTTCGACATCATCTCTCAGAAGTCGATTGGCGTGAGGCAACTCAGAAGGCTACAGGAAGAGATCGTGGTGATACTATGCGAGCTTGAGATGTACTTCCCGCCCGCATTCTTCGATGTTATGGTGCATCTGCTGGTCCATATAGTGGAGGATATCATCCAACTCGGGCCGACGTTCCTGCACAGCATGATGCCGTTCGAAAGGATGAATCGTGTCATCAAAGGATACGTCCAGAGGGAAGCATAGCCAGGGGCTTTCTGACAGAAGAGTGCATCTCCTACTGCACGAATTATCTAGGCATCGAGAACCCCGTTGGTCTGCCCGTCAACAGGCACCTCGGCAGGCTCGCTGGATGGGGTCACCGTGAGGGTCGCCGCGAAATGCATGTCGACTTCGAGGGTCGAATCGCCGACTTTGAAAGAGCAAACCTAGTCGCGCTAAAACACATAGACGTGGTCGATCCTTGGGTTGTAGAGCACAAAACCTTTATTAAGAAGACGTACAATGACCGAGGCCAACAGAGGACGGACGGAGATATACTCAAAGAGCACAACTCATGTTTCACGCGTTGGTTCAAGCTGAAGCTTCTGTCGTACCCTTTACATGAGGATTCTTCCGCAGAAGAACAACTCATATTCGCCTTGTCACAGGGCGCCGAGCACAACCTGATGACCTATGAGGCGTACGATATCAACGGCTACACATTCTACACCGAGGCCAAGGACATGAAGAGTGATGGTTATCAGAACTCCGGGGTAACGATGGAATCCTACACCGGTAACGACAAGGACAGATACTACGGAAGGATCGAGGAGATTTGGGAGCTGAGCTACGCTGGAGACAAGGTCCCGATGTTCCGTGTCAGATGGGCCAAGAGCGTCCTAAAAGAAGACCGGTATTTCACCACCATGGTTATACCCGAAGCCAAATCCAAGACCGCGGGCGCAAACGTCACCGCGAAAAATGAACCATGGGTACTGGCTTCCCAAGTGGACCAATGCTTCTTCATTAACGACCCGTCAAAGCCTAGTTGTGTTGTCGTGAGGAGAGGCAAAAGGAAGATCATCGGAATGGATGGAGTAGCCAATGAGCAAGACTTCGACAAGTACGGCGACCCGAGGATCGAACATGACGACGATGATGAAGTAGCAGCATACACCACAAGAAGAAGCAGGACCACCCTACCTAAAGGACGCCCGTTCCATAGAAGAACTCCATTTGCAAAAAAGAAGGGCAAGAAGATTGTATTTAATTAAATCGTAGCCTTCATTTCTCGATTGTATTTCATGGGCACTTTTTGAACTATCATGAATATTTTTAAATTTCATGGACACTCGATCTCGATCCCCCTCCATCTCGATCGCTATCCCACCTCGCCAGATCCGGTCCCACTCACCGCCGAGCACCCCCCGGTCCACCGGCCGCCGCCGCCGACCACCCGCACCCTCGATTCCCCTACTCAACTGCCTCCGCCGACCCCCTGCACCCCTCCCCTACTCAACCGCCGCCGCCGACCCCCTGCACCCTCCCCCGCTCCACCGGCATTACTGTTTGATGATATTTTTTAAAAAATTATTACTGTCTTATAAAAAAATATTACTATTAGGATTTAAACAAGTTTGAACATATTTAAACACAAATAAGTATCAAACAACATTTTAAATGCATAAAAAAATTTGTGGAGCATGGGAAACGAACCCAGGACCTCCTGGTGTGAGAACTGGCTGCAGACCAGTCGAGCTAGTAGAGGGGACTTGATGTGGATCAGGTCAGGTGGTAGATAACCTGTTGGCTCGAGCAGAAATCAAAAAAATACTAATGGCGCACCAGGGTGAGGTGCGCCATTAGCATGGATGTACTTATGGCGCACCGAGGGGTGGTGCGCCATTAGTATTGTGCCGCCCCTACTTCGTCCCGGCCCAAACCTATCGATCCCTTCTCTCTCCCTCGCCCTCGCCCTCGATCCCCTTCCCCTCTCCTCTCCTGACGCCGCTGCCCCGCCGCCTCGAAGCCGCCCCGACGCCGCGACGCCGCCCCGACGCCTCGACGCCGCCCCTTGCCCCGATGCCTCGACGCCGCCCCTTGGCCCGACGCCTCGACGCCGCCCCTTGCCCCGACGCCTCAACGCCGCCCCGAGCTCGACGCCATCATCATGGTAACTAATTAAGCCTCTCTAGGCCGAGGACTTCATCTCCTTGCCTTTGACTGGGCATCCCTGACGCCCTACATGTTTTCGCAGGGCGCTGCCGATGTTCCGTGCACTCTCCTGCACTTCGTGAACAATGAGTTGGTCGATGTCGCCAAGGGCAAAATCGTTCAACCGGGTAACCCCTTGTTCCACGGTACCCAGATGCCACCCAACTTGTTTAGGGTTCAACTGGTTCGGGTGCTGCCAGGCTGCGACGAGTTGTTACCTCCGATTTGACCCGTCGGGGCCGACGATGATGACGTGATGACCCTCAGCGCCTGCCTGAACTGGCCCCTGCTTTGGCCGAAGAGCAAGATTCGTTTGGGGGCGGGGGACACCACCCCAAAGACAACACCGCCAGTCGTGCCGGCGCCAAGTCGGCCCCATGGCAAGACCGCCGCAACGGTGCCGGACATCCCTATGCCACTGGATCCAAACATGCATATGGCATAGGATCAGAACGACGACGACGACGATACATTTGCCAACGTCGATCGGTACTTTGCCGATCATGGGTACGATGGCGACTTCATGGGGCCTCCTTCTCAAGAACCCAACCCAACAAAAGACGTGCGTGATCTAGCTGGTACCATGGAGAAGCCAAGTTGCAACAGGCGTCATCTGCCGCTCAGCTCTCAGGAGACGCCTCCAGCTGCCGACTTCACCGAGCCTCAGATAGGCGAGGTGCGAAATATTCTCAGCCCCAACACACTCAAGAAGGCGGTCTGTGAGCAGAACTCGGTCCCATTATAGGAGAAGAAGAAGGCACGCAAAAGAAAGACTAACAAGGGTGCGAGCCAGCCGGCACCGAGTACGATCCATGCTCAGGACGGGCCACCTTCACCTGAGGATTTAATGAGGAGGGTGCATGTGGCGGGTAGGCCGATGCTACCGAGAAATATGCTCGATGTTGCAGCCGGCACTATGCGGAGTCTGCATGACAGTGTTCTTTCTTTGGAGAAGCGGCATCTCACAGAGAAGGATGTGGCATACCCGGTTTTCGTGGCCAAGGTGCCAGAGGGCAAGGGCTTTGTGGATAACTCCATCGGGGGTACGATCGTCCTGCGGTTTGATGACATCCACGCTATGTTGAACCTTCATCCGCTGCACTACACCTTCGTTCAGCTATTTTCGCTGAGTATGGAGATGCGGATCATTCGCGACAAGACCCCGGACATCGTGATAGTCGACCCCTTCTACATGCGTGCCAAGATCTTGGGCAGCGCTGGGGATCGGCAAGTCGCGAGTTCTTACCTCGAAGGCGTCATTCTGGCAAACCCAGATAAGGATAACTTCCTCGTGCCTTACTTTCCCGAGTAAGTCCTCCCCTCAACCGCCCCGTAACATACGAATTCTTAGATTTCGATCGTTTTTCTTTTAACATTCCGTGTTTTCTGCAGTGACACACATTGCACGCTCATCCTCCTAAGCCCCAAATATTCCATGGCCACGTATTTCGACCCGGACCGTCAGTCGAACGTAGACTACACAAATGTCAAGAAGGTTTTTGATGATGTTCTCCCCGGCTACGCCCAATCTGGAGGCACCTTCAACAGGCCTATTCGTAAGTACGGCAAGCACGTGTTCTCCCACAATACGACGTTCTGCTGCGTCAAGCAGCCGCCTGGCAGTCAGAAGGGTGCCTACTACGCCATCCATCACATGCGGGCGATCGTACAGGACCATCATCAACTTCTGCTACCAAGTAAACTCAAAGATTGGGCCGCGAGCGTGTCGGCAATCCAGGACGCGGACATCAGACAAGAATTCTTTCGCATCCAGTCGGAGTTCTCGGAAATCATCCATCAAGATGTCCTTCATACCTCGGGGCAGTTCTACCTCAGAAATCAACCGTCCAACATTGAGATAGACGGAATGCTACAAATGCAGGCTGACAACGCCCGTAATTTCATGACTCCCACGATAGACAGCGGCTTCATCCACGCTCCGGTCCCTTGAGTCGAGTCGAAAGCAGTGATGCTGTGTCTAGTTCTGAAACATCGATTGGCTCATGTTGTAATTAAACTTTAATGAACTTGTAGTATTTCTCTTTGGTTTCGAGAATCGTTCAACTTAGATGTAATTGATGCTATTAATGTCTTGCTTTTCTCTTTCGACCGTTCTGTTGCATACTTATATATTGCTTATGTATTGTCTGTGAATTGGTACTAATGTTTCGTTTGGCTAGTGCATAGCGATGCCGTCGTATGTCGTGTACAAGGGTAAGGTTCCCTTAGTCTACGACGACTGGGAGGAGTGTCGGAGACTGGTTCACCGATTCAGCGGTAACAGTTACAAAGGGTACACCACTAGGGCCGAGGCCGAATCTAGATATGCCCGCTATCTAGCGGGAGAGGGGAGGGAGCGTTGGAGGAACCGGATGAAGACGAGTTTCATCGTGATGATGCTCATCGTGATGACCGCAGCTCTCTTCTATGTGATGGTAGTTTAGATGATCGATATCGACTTGTAATGTGAAGACAAACTCGCTACTCGCGGTCTCGAGACTTGTAATATAATGTTCTATCTTTGTTCGGTCTTTTCAATTCGGAGACTAATATGATGAATTGTATTCGGAGACTAATATGATGAATTGTATTCAGAGACTAATCTTCTATTGTATTCGATGAGTCTGTTGTTGATGTGTGCTGTCTATATTTTGTCCAATTATACATTTCGTAACCTGTGCAAAAAAACAGAAAATTAAAAAATTAAAAAAACCTAATATTCATACTAATGGCGCATCAGATAACAGTGCGCCATTAGTATGCCAGAGGATACTAATGGCGCATCCTTAAGCAGTGCGCCATTAGTACGCCGAGGTTACTAATGGCGCATCCTCTTGTCGTGCGCCATTAGTATGCCAAAGCACCTGGCTATACATGGCCCCTGGGAGGCATACTAATGGCGCACCGTGCCCTATACTAATGGCGCACCAGTGGTGCGCCATTAGTATACCAGATACTAATGGCGCACCAGTGGTGCGCCATTAGTAAATATTACTAATTGCGTGCTAGTAATGGCGCACCACTAATGCGCCATTAATGGCCAAATTAGGTGTGCCATTAGTAGCCCTTTTTCTAGTAGTGTCTCGTCTAATCCTAAATCGTTGCCGCATGCTCCTCTCCCTCTTCTCCATTGCAAAACCACCTCCTCTCCTCTACATCATCTCCATTCCAAAATCACTGTGTCGCCTCTCCCTCTTCTCAATTGCAAAACCACCTGCTCTCCTCTCCATCATTTCCCTTCCAAAACCACCGTCTCACCTCTCCCTCTTCTCTATTGCAAGACCACCGTCTCTCCTCCCATCTTCCAAAGCTAGCACCAAATCAGGCAGATCGCCGGCGGCGACCAGGCAAAGTTAGCCAGGTTGAAGGAGATCCTTACTTGGTTTGACAATGAGTGGGAGATTTCGAGGACGGTAGGGTTTAAGGTAAGCTTCGCACTAACCTAATCTTCCACCCGCTCATGCTTACAATCAGTGTGACAGCTAATGAAAATCATGGTTACAATCAGTCTCAGAGTACTACGCCAATCACCCTTAAATAACTCTGGACATTTGTGTCAAAGTTGTGACACTATGTACAAATAAAGAAAAATAGATTGGTGCTTCTTTCAAAAAAGAGTACTCCCTAGAAAACTGCCAATATAAGCTACTAGTATTTGGATAGAGGATTTACTGCCGAGAAAGATCCGTCCACAGAGAGCGCCACACATCCCACTGGTGGTGGTGGATGCCAATGCGTGCATGGAGCATGGTTGGTGTCTGTAATTTTTACTTGGCACGCCTCGCACTCTGCATATATGCCGGCTCCATCTGTACATTTGTGCAGTTCCACCAAAATGCATCTGAATAACCCTGTTTGCACAGATAATGAAAAAGCGTGATTACATTATAGTGGCACTAGTTGATGAAACATGCAAAATAAATAGAAGAAAATATTGCAATAGTATCATAGTATGTCATGCTGCGAGGGCGAGATGGGCCCTATGACGCCTCATACGGTACGCCACGCCTCATACTGGAAATCGTCCCAAGTCTCCCCGATACACCTTCTGCCAGTGATGAAAATCAGTGTGTAGCGGTAGTACAAGGAGGGGCCTTGAGACATTCAAATCTCTATTTTTGTTCACATCAACTAAAATTAAGCAGCCCGGTTTGCAGAAATGCTTAAACATTAACAATGGGACTAGTTGATGAAACATACATTAACAAAGAGAAGCACTTTCTTTATCTACATTGGAAATGAAATGATAGAGAGGACACTTGCTCTATTTTAACTATATTATTACTTCATTTTATCAGTGACACAAGGGTCGAGCAGGTGGCAAACGAGGTGTACCGTGCGTCGCAAGGATGAAGGTCGGGTGTGCTTAGACTAGGATGCTGAAGCTGGCTCTTTCAGTCCCTATCTTCTCCCTGATGTTTCTGTGGTAGCATTTGGGTTGTAATCCAAACTTGGTCGAGCTGGTGCTGCGTCCCCCTACCTTCCTAGCTTATGTGGCAAACTTGTCTCCGGCTAGTACTCAGTCCGTTCTAGTAGTAGTTGCATAACTGCCCGTTTACACTGAGATGTTGTCGGATAATGGTTCTCTATGGTTGGGTTTCTTTAATGAAATCAGAGGGAACCCCCTCTTTCAATATATAAAAAAAGAGTGGCACTAGTGGTGCCAAAACATTGCCTCAAATTAACAGTGCAACTAGATTAAGGTGCAAAATAATAACATTACTGCTTTATCATGGCAGTGCCAAAACAGTAGCACAAGAGCAGGATCAACATGCAGGATCTTTGGCAAACGGTCAGACCAAAAAGGAACATACCTCGTGATGGGAACCATATCTGCAGTCAACGCCATCGTAGAAGGGATGACACCAGTCACCAACATGGATGATTCAATTCATGGGACCTTTTGGTGCAGCTCACCTAAAATGAAGCAATGTCCCATGAGCTAGCAGCTTCTTCTTCTTTTTTTTAAGAAAAGGGCTCCAGCCCCGGTTCCATTTCCATCAGAAAATGAAACCCACAGAGCTTCTTCTTCATTAGTTGCAACAAAATTCAGCAACATCAAGGTTGGTCGTGAAGCTCCTGGAGAGTAGGCGGACCAGGACAGTTGCATCTCCAACGAAAAGAAGCAACTTATCTTAATGGGAAATTTAGCAGGACATGAAAAAAGTGCCATTGATTCATATTACTGGAGGCATTACATTGAAAACAACATTGGTTTAATGTGTCCTTACTTTTAACAGTGCGACTGCTACATTTTACCAGTGGCATTACATAAGAGCAGCTCGGGGCAACAAACATCAGAAGAGGATATCTGTGTTGGTCCCATTTTTGTTCGGTATATAGCCACCTTATACTGTGTGAGGCTAGCAAATCTAGTGCCGGACTTACTCTGTTGACTTGTCCCCCAGTCCCCACTTTCTTTTCTTTTTCATCCAATAGATCAGGTTTATATTGATTTCGTACTGTGTTCCATTTATTTCCCTATTAGACCTAGAGACCAGTTCGATAGCCAGTCTCTACTACTTTTCGCCCCCATTATTTCCTCTTTCGACCAAGTCCTAGATTCAGGTAATAAATCTTCCCCCACCCCCACCCCTTTCTTCCTTGTTTGAACCAAGTACTACTAGATTCGAGTGCATGAACTAGTTTTACCTCTTAACAGTAAAAAATTAGGTGGTTCTCGAACAGCCGATCGATCCTATCTACACGAGGGGGCATGAGAAATAGTAAAAGATACAAATGCAGTGACATTAGGAGCTCAGGAAGTAGAGCAATGCCGGTGTCGAAGGAAGTTATACCTGAGGGTCGCCGGGATGTCGCTAGGTGGGCAGCGGGAGGCCGGATCTGCCCACTACGGCAGCGAGGAAGAAGGGGTGGGAGGCCCTCCCTCGCCAGCGATGCTTGGGAGAGAACGGCAAGGCACGCTGATTAGGACGCGCCGGTAGTGGGTAGGAGCCGTCGCCGAGGACGACCGCATGAACATTTCACATTCTCACCTTCCCCCGCGGAGAGGATCCGGCTGGATCTGTGACCATCAGTGAGTAGAGACAGAGTGTGGCCACCACTGTCGTGTTTAGATCTGGAGAGGACGAGACAGTGTGAGGAGAGAAACACTAGCAAGCAAGCGCGGAGGCTCCTGCCTATATACTGGAGTACTAGTTTTCTTTTGTCTACCGGCCGGAGCCAGCTTGACCTCGCCAATGACTGTCGAGAAGTCTTCACGCACATGCCGCAGAGGCGCAGTTGTCGTCATTTTGATCTGAAGCACCGGATTATAACATATAACGCGAAAAAATGCCACATGACAAGAAATCATAATGTCACTGCCCAAAGGAGACAAGATGAATCCCGACGGACAAACTAGACGAGGATCAAAGCTCAAATTAAAGAAAAACTCGTAGAAAAGGGGTCCGTCGATAGATGTCCTAATTAATATAGCCGGCTTGACCTAGATGGCAGCGAGTAGTCTTCGTGCATGTGCCCCCAATGACTAGTCCAACTCAATTGTCGCTGTTAACCCTCGCAGTGATCCAAAGCACATGACACCTAATTTTGCGAGATGACAAGAAACCTTTTTTTAGATTTCTCACCAGAACTACAACCCTGTACAACACAGCCTGCATGATATGTAGACGATAGCCAATCCAGGCGTGTTTGCTGGAGTCTGGTCACATGCATGGACGAACTGATCTTCAGTGTCTTGCAGGGATCGTCCAGGTACCAACGTATGTGCTCCTACAACACTTCTCTTCCACTACTAGGAAAAGGCCTACTAATGGCGCACCGGGTTTGCCTACTAATGGCGCACTACCGGTGCGCCATTAGTATCAAGCCACTAGAATTTTTTACTAATGGCGCACCACCGGTACACCATTAGTATCTGGTATGCTAATGTCGCACCATGCAGTGCGCCGTTAGTTTTTCCCACTGTGCGCCACTAGTGTCTGCTATACTAATGGCGCACCACATGGTAGTGCGCCATTAGTAACAATTTTTTTATTTTTTTTCTTAATCTCAGGTCACTATTTCACCTATGAGATATCCAACACATATATATATACAACAAGCATCCATATAACAATCATAGCCAACACACAAGTTCCATCATATATACATACATAGACAACACACAAGTTCCATCATATATACATACATAGCCAACACATAGTTCCATCGTTACATATTACAAAAGTTTCACATTGTTCATCCAACACCGTTATCCATCAATTCACAAAAGTTTCACATTGATACAAAATAAAAACACAAATGGAAAAGAAGCACTCCATCCATGCAAGCTTCCGTGAACTAAATCAAATCTGCAAAATGATAAACAAGAAGTTAGAAGAAGAAAAAGAAGAAGACTAGAAGAATACTAGAAGAAGAAGAACACTAGAAGAAGAATAAGAAGAATTTTGGAAAAGAAGAAGAATAAGAAGAAGACTATAAGCTTATTATGTAAACTTGATCATTTTGTGCTAACATAAGTTATTTTGGAGCTAACCTATAGGAAACTAAGCATATAAGCTCTAAGTTAGTATATTAGAGCCAACTTAGGTAAAATGAAGCTAACCTATGTCATTTTGGAAAAGAAGAAGAATAAGAAAAATACTATAAGCTTATTATGTAAACTTGATCATTTTGTGCTAACATAAGTTATTTTGGAGCTAACCTATAGGAAACTAAGCATATAAGCTCTAAGTTAGCATATTAGAGCCAACTTAGGTAAAATGAAGCTAACCTATAGGAAACTAAGCATATTAGAGATAACATAGGTAACTAAGTGTGTGTGTGTGTGTGTGTCTATATATATATATATATATATATATATATATATATATATATCATTTTGGAGATCTGACATACCTGACAAAGTTCAGTTCTCATGCATTGTTCTTCTCCTTCTCCTTCCTCAGCCTGATGCGCCAAGAGCGGCGAGGCGATGGAGACGGTGGAGGCAGTGGGATGTAGTCTTCTACCTCAATTGGCGTGGTCATGTCGCCCAGTTGTGGGATCGCCGGCGCCACCGCCGGTCAGGCACCACCACCATCGCCAGGCCACCTTCAGGCACGACCATCGCTAGGTCATCCTCAGCCACCTCCATCTCTTGCCCATGGTCTGCCACCACCATCTCTTGCCCATGGTCAGCCACCACCATCTCTTGCCCTTGGTCAGCCACCACCAGCGCTAGGTCATCCTCAGCCTGATGCCCATCGTCATCCTGCAACTCCTCATCCCCACTCTGCTCCTCTTCTCCCGCACTCCAGTCCGGATCATCCTTCTTGTTGTCTATGCTGCTGCCAGAATCGCCACTGCTTTCGCTACAGCCAGAATCGCCGCTGCTTTCGCTACAGCCATAGTCGTTGCTGCTTTGGCTGTAGCCATTGTCGCTGCTGCTGCTCCCATTACCTGTCAAAATGCAACAATGACCGTTAACAATCGATGTGAGACAAAGCCAAATGTAGAGAAATAAGAAGAGGCAGAACGTACCGGCATCATAATCTTCAGCGTAGCGCATGCGACACATAGTCGCGTTGAACACCTTCACGATGAGCATGGTGGCGTCGTTGTCGTACCTGAAGAGAAGGAAGTACCCCAGCTGCAGGTCGTAGGCACGGTAGAACTTCTCCCACCCACGAGACAAGTACATGTGGCCCTCCTTGATCACCAACTCCACATCCCACAGCCTGCGAAACCCGCTGCCGGCCTGTCGCAGCTTCACATTATTTGGTGGATCTTCACCCATCAGCATGTTCATAAAACTGTCAGGCGGCCTCTGCAGTTTGGGACAATGAGTGATGTAGCAAACAACAGATATCATAATGAGATGGGTGAAGGGGAGATCTCTCGTTTTATATACCTGCGTCATGGATGATACTGAAGTCCCAAGTATGATAGTGAAGAACTCGGAAGCATCCAACTCATACTGCGGTGTCGCAGAGCGGCGGTGGCTGCTTCCCGCCATCTCTGATAAGCAGCAGAAGAGACCAATTAGTACCCTTACAACAGATCATAAAACATATGGAGTACCCGAATTTGCCGGAACGGAAGTTAATCGACATTCCGGCAAACTCAAGGGCCTCTCAGGGTACCTGCAAAATCATTATCCCCGCGTAATGAATTCGCCAATGGGTCATTTCAGAAGATCACAAGTAACATCATGACAAGTACAACATCATCACAAATACAACAGCAGGGATATTTTTATGATACAAGAAGAAAGCAGCCACAACTACAGTAAAAACAAGCAACTACACACACAGGAGTTGTAAAATATCCCTGCTATTCTTTTTTACATAAACATGTAATTAGTCAAGACAACTTCTCTCATATTTTTAAACTTCCATTTATTTTAATCTACGGTAGAGACATGACATCATCACCCTCCAGAAAAAACCAACAAAGCCATTTATTTATTTTAATTCTGTCTATTCCCATTGGTCTGGCTGACCTTTGGGTAATAGCTACTTATACTTGTTGTTACAGGTTACTGCTGTTATATATACTTACAGCAGCACTGCTAATGATACTAGCCCAAGTGCTTGTGGGTGTGGTGTCCTATTTGCAGAAAAATACCATGGGTAAGTGGAGTGCAGTGTTCTGCAGAAGCAGATGTTCAGTTGGGTGCTACCCTGTCTATTTCTTCTATGCTATCAAACCTAACAAATCTACTGGACAACATACAGGTATAACCGATACAACCAAACAAGGCAAGGTATTATACAGATAACATTTAGATTTCTTTACTTGAAAAGGACAGACAAAATATACCATAGACCTTTCTGTAGTGGAAGCACAAAATATCAATTGACCATAGACCTTTATGCACTAGAACCGAACAAGGAAAGGCGAGGTATTAAGATAGATGTGAACACATGAGATAAAATCTAGAGACGTGAACACAGAAGATAAATTCAGAAACCTGGAACTACTTGTCATCATCACCAATATTGTGACCAGTGTGATCTTCATCATCACTACCATATTGCATCATAGTTTCATCGTGGTCATCCTCCTCCTCGCTTTCATCCAATAATTCAATATGTTGTTTGACAAGTTTTGCTGCTACAACAGGATCAAAAAAGTGTTCTAAAAAATACCGCTAACTACGCGGATGAAGATCGTGGCCCCTAAAGTGGCATGTGTTTGCTGTACTGGTTCTCCAGTACAACAAAGGAAACGGGCTCATGGCCCCTAACTACGCGACACCACCGATCATGGCGCTCGTGCCATCCCACGAGCGATCAGAGGGGGCGCCAGACTCGCTCTTGGCGCTAACTAACTCGAACTAAACTCATTGACAGAAAACAACCTCAAACTACTACTGACGAAACTGATGAAACTGACAAAACTGAAGAAATAAACACTAGCTACTGAAGACTTGGCTTTATTCAACAGATATGACCATGCTAGAAAGAGTAGATTTCTCACATTACAATTGATAATGTAATATCAATACATTACAATTAATAACAATAATCAGGACACGACATCAAGAAAGTCATTTACTTCAAAATATGATGCCAGACTCACAGAAGATCCACGAGCAACAACGACTGTGTACTGCTGGCAAACTAGAATACCAACCTACTCCCAACATTTGCCCAAGATTACTGCTATACACTGAAAACTAGACATGTGTAACCACCAAAGCAGCTAATTTCTTCAACATGGCTACCGAATCCGCCCAAGTCCCACGGCCTATGCAATACGGATCGAAGAGCTCGAACGAGGTGATTGGAGCAGGGGGAAGGGGAAGGGAAGGAGCGTTACCTGGCCGCTCGTCACCGGTCGGTCTCGCCTCGCCGCAGTGAGGAGCGAGGCAGTCTTGTCTGAATCAATCAGGGGACGGGGGAGATGTGAGATCAAGAAAGGAGAGATTGGAAGAAGAGACCCAGAACAGAGGCGATTTGGGTTCGTTACCGAGATCTAGCAGTAACATGGTGACGATGAGGAAGCCGGCGACGAGGCCGATGCCGAAGTTGCGCGGCTCGATGGTGCGGCTGAAGGCCTTAAGCAGCCTGGCTGTGTCGTGGTGGTCGTCGTCTCCTCCTCCTCCTCGTCCTCCTCCTGGTCCTCCTCCTCCGGCTCGGGGCGCGGGGGCGCGGGGGCGGTGGCGCGGGGGAGCTACAGTTGTGGGGGGCGTGGGGGCGTGGGGGCGGCGGCGCTGGGGAGCAGCAGTGGTGGGGGGCGTGGGGGCGCGAGGGCGGGGGTCGGGGCGGCGGCGGCAGGGGACAGAGGGGACGGAGGGGGCGTGCAGGCGCGGCGGCGGCGTACGGTTGGGGCGGAGGGGGCAAATTAGGTCGAGTGGGGAGGAAGGGAGGGAGGGGAATAGGTGGAGTGGGGGGAAGCTTACTAATGGCGCACCCAGCAGCGGTGCACCATTAGAATGTTTTTTTATTACAGTTCGAGCCCTCAGGTTATATCCCACCTAACCCAATCTACATCAGAACCCGCCCACTAGCCCGATTGGTCAGCACGCAGCACACACACTGGAGGTCCTGGGTTTGATTCCCAGGCTCCCCAATTTTTAATTTTATGCATTTAAAATGTTGTTTGGTATTTATTTGTGTTTAAATATGTTCAGACTTGTTTAAATCATAACAGTAATATTTTTTATAAAAACAGTAATATTTTTTTAAAATATGTTCAAATTTGTTATTTTAAAATATTTATGAATATGAAAAAGGTGGAGTGGAGGGTGCGGTGGGTCATCGGCGACGGTGGAGTGGGGGAGGGTGCGGGCCGGGGGTCGGCGGCGGCCGATGGAGCGGGGGAGGGTGCGGTTGATCGTCGGCGGCGGTGGAGCGGGGAGGGTGCGGTTGATCGTCGGCGGCGAGGGGGACGTCAATGTCCCATGAACACGGTTTTCGAAGACCCGGGATCTCTATCTAGCTGGCGATACGTTGTGTCGTCCATGCACCTTACGCATCCAGAAAATCCGTGGACTACCTGCCCCGCGAGATAATCGTAACCGAGATAGTCGTGTAGTAGTGCATTTAAAATGTTGTTTGATATTTATTTGTGTTTAAATATGTTCAAACTTGTTTAAATCATAACAGTAATATTTTTTATAAAAATAGTAATAATTTTTTTAAAAAATATGTTCAAATTTGTTACTTGAAAATATTTATGAATATGAAAAAGGTGGAGTGGAGGGTGCGGTGGGTCATCGGCGACAGTGGAGTGGGGGAGGGTGCGGGCCGGGGGTCGGCGGCGGCCGCCGGTGGAGCGGGGGAGGGTGCGGTTGATCGTCGGCGGCGGTGGAGCAGGGGAGGGTGCGTTTGATCGTCGACGGCGAGGGGGACGTCGATGTCCCATGAACACGGTTTTCGAAGACCCAGGATCTCTATCTAGCTGGCGATACGTTGTGTCATCCATGCACCTTACGCATCCAGAAAATCCGTGGACTACCTGCCCCGCGAGATACCAGTAACCGAGATAGTCGTGTAGTAGTGAAAAATATATATATACTAATGGCGCACCGCGTAGTAGTGCGCCATTACTAGTTTAAACTAGTAATGGCGCATTGTGACATGGTGCGCCATTAGTTGTTTTGCAAAAAAAAGAATAAAAAAATTCAGACTGGCGCACTCCTTGTCCGGTGCGCCATTACTAGCTAGAACTAGTATTGGCGCACTTCGGTCGGATGCGCCATTAGTATGTATGTAAAAATGAAAAAAAATTATCACTAGTGGCGCACCTTTCGTCTGGTGCGCCATTAGTGTCTTCCACACTAATGGCGTATCACCAACTGGTGCGCCATTGGTATATAGTAGTGGCGCACTACTTCCCTGGTGCGCCATTAGTGTCAATCCTATCTATAGCCCTTTTCCTAATAGTGTTCTATTAACTCACCCGACATGCGGGGCCGGGGAGTGTGCCTATGGTCGGTTCTCAATTGCGGTCCCACATGTGTGTGCAAACACAATATGACGCGTGTTCCATTCCGAGAGCGGCGTGCCAGACCGACCGACCATCTGGGGTGCGACGCGAACGCGACGGGCGTGCTGTATACTCCGTACATGTGTAGCGCCGTTTTCTTGGTGCTTTGCTCCATGGCACAATCCATGGATACAAAATTAGTATACTGTACTATTAAAGAGTTGAGGATGGGGCTTTTCTCGCGCGGTAGACGGGGCAGTTGAAGGAGTCCTGGACTAAGGGGTCCTCGGGCGTCCGGTCTGTTATCCATGGCCGGACTGATGGGCTACGAAGGCATGAAGACCGAAGACCATACTCGTGTCCGGATTGGACTCTCCTTGGCGTGGAAGGCAAGCTAGGCGACCAACTGTGAAGATTCCTTCTTATGTAACCGACCCCATGTAACCCTAGATCTCTCCGGTATCTATATAAACCGGAGAGCATAGTCTGGATAGGACACATTCATTACCATATACACATAGGCTAGACTTCTAGGGTTTAACCATTACGATCTCGTGGTAGATCAACTCTTGTAATACTCATATTCATCAAGATCAATCAAGCAGGAAGTAGGGTATTACCTCCATAGAGAGGGCCCGAACCTAGGTAAACATGGTGTCCCCCGTCTCCTGTTACCATCGATCCTAGACGCACAGCTCGGGACCCCCTACCCGAGATCTGCCGATTTTGACACCGACAAAGGATTTGATGTCCCCTTCAATCGTCAGTTATGGCGCCATTCAGGGAGAAACTTCCTCCCTGGACAAATCTTTGTCTTCGGCGACTTCGTACTGTTGGCCAACTCGCGTGGCCATCTGGAGCAGGTCGATAGTCATGCCCCTAGCCATCAGGTCAGATCTGGAAGCTTGAACTGCGTCACGGATACTCGCGGAGACTTGAGCTCCGATGGATTCAAGACTGCGGCAGTCGCTCCCCCTCTCTCCGATGAACATGACTTAAATCTGTCATCGGATCAGACCCAGGAGATGGATCCTGCTGCTGCAACGGCCTCAGAACCGAAGCAGATCATGCCCTTCGAGGCCACAAAGTCCACGACATTGGAGCCGCACACGGACTCGACATCCTGCAATATTTGCGTCAATGGAACCCCGGACTCATTTTCGACTACACGTTCCAGATCATACGCGCCTGCGGGTACCGAGCTGGATCAGTTATCGATTTTCGAATTTAGCACCGCAGACTTCTTCCAGCACTCGCCTTTCGGTGACATACTAAATTCTTTAAAGAACTTATCCTTGGAGGAGGACTCACAGCCGAAATATGTTTGGGTCGAGCTAGATACGGATGACGAGGAACTTTGCTTCCCACCCGCCACCCACTTCATAGCCACCATCGATGACTTAACCGACGTGCTTGACTATGGCTCCGAAGACATCGACGGTATGGACGACGATGCCGATATGCAGCAAGGCCAAGACCTGCCATTCACTGGACGTTGGACGACTACCTCTTCGTACAACGTGTACATGGTTGATACACCTAAAGGATCTGGTGATGACAACAAAGAGCTAGATGCGAATAAAACCTCTGAGACGCAGTCCAAACACCGACGCCCCAAGCGTCGTTCTAAGTCTCATCGCTCAAAGGACGGCAACACCAGCACCGGAGAGAATAGTACTCCAGGCGACACCGAAAACAATGAAGACCCTGTTGGAGCTACATCCAAACAGGAGGAACATGACAACAGGCAGGACAACCCTGATGAATAGGACATAGAAGATGACTCGGAGGACGACAGCTACCGTCCACCCTCCTAAGAGGAGACAAGCCTCGGCAACGAAGACTTCATCATACCTGAGGATCCTCTGGAGCTGAACAAGATCTGCTCGTCGACAGGTGGACCGATGTCCTGACAGCTAAAGAATACGGCCTCAGGCGCCCAACAAAGACCTACCCGAAACGCAAACTGCTACCTCAATTCGACAAGGAAGCACCGGAGCATACATCTCCCTTGCGTAATGTGGAACGACCACCACGTGGTCGGGACAGGGCGGCCGACCGGCCACCCCGTTGGCGGGATAAAGCGGCAACTCAGGCCAAACAGCAGCCTGCCCCACCACCTCGTAAAAATAGAGACGGAAGAGTTCGGGGTCACACATATGACCTCCGGCAGATCCTAGACGATAGAGGAGGACATACAAGATCGATCTATGGATTGCGAGGGCGTGCCTCGAGGCACGACGAAGGATACCTATTCAGACGTGATAAATCTAACCATGCCCGGGCCGAATACCGCAGACGGACTCCGTCAGAGCTACACCATGACGCGGCCCGATACAGAGGCGCCACACACCCTCTCTGCTTCAGAGATAAAGTACTGGATCACGAAGTCCCCGAGGGGTTCAAGCCTGTCAACATTGAATCATACGACGGCACAACCGATCCCGCAGTATGGATCGAGGATTTCATGCTCCATATCCATATGGCTCGAGGAGATGATCTCCACGCCATTAAATACCTCCCATTAAAGCTCAAAGGCCAGCTCGGCACTGGCTTAACAGCCTGGCTGAAAATTCTATCGATAGCTGGGAGGACTTGGAAGAAGCCTTCCTGGACAACTTCCAGGGAACATATGTCCGGCCACCCGATGCCGATGACTTAAGCCACATAGTCCAACAATCAAGAGAATTAGCCAGAAAATTCTGGACTAGGTTCCTAACCAAAAAGAACCAGATCGTTGACTGTCCGGATGCTGAAGCCCTAGCAGCCTTTAAACACAGCATCCGAGACGAATGGCTCGCCCGCCACCTCAGCCAAGAAAAGCTGAGGTCCATGGCAGCCCTCACGGCACTTATGACCCGCTTCTGCATGGGAGAGGATAGTTGGCTGGCTTGCAGTACAAACACAACCAACAAAACATGCCCCTACGAGGCCAACAACAGCACCGGCAAGCTCCGGCGTAACAGACACAAACGCCGAAACAATGGCGATAACACCGATGACACTACAGTTCACGCGGGATTCAGCGGCTCTAAGTCCGGCCAGTGAAAAAAACCCTATAAAAGGAGCAATAGAGGACCATCCAGCTTGGACCGCATGCTCAATCGTCCTTGCCAGATACACCAAACCATAGATAAACCGGACAACCACACTTACAGAGATTGCCGGGTCTTTAAACAAGCCAACAAGGCAAACAGTAGAAACAAGGAAGTGGAGTCACAGAGCGAGGACGACGACGAAGGGCCCCAGCAGCCAAACACCGGAGGACAAAAGAAATTTCCCCCTCAAGTCAAAACGGTGAACATGATATATGCTAAACACATCCCCAAAAGGGAGCGCAAGCGCGCACTTGGGGACGTCTATGCGTTAGAGCCAGTTGCCCCAAAATTCAATTCGTGGTCGTCATTTTTGATCACCTTTGACCGCCGAGATCACCCAACCAACATCCGCCACGGTGGTTTAGCCACACTGGTCCTAGACCCAATTATTGACGGATTTCACCTGACACGAGTCCTAATGGACAGCGGTAGCAGCCTCAACCTGCTATATCAGGATATAGCACGTAAAATGAGCATCGACCCCTCACGGGTCAAGCCCACGAATACTACCTTTAAAGGAGTCATACCAGGCATAGAGGCCCGTTGTATGGGCTCAATAATGTTGGAGGTAGTATTCGGTTCCTCGGATAACTTCCGAAGCAAAGAACTGATCTTCGATATCGCCCCGTTCCGCAGCGGCTATCACACTTTGCTCGGACGAACCGCATTTGCTAGATTCAACGCGATGCCTCATTACGCTTATCTCAAACTCAAGATGCCCGGTCCACGTGGCACCATTACAATAAATGGAAACACGAAACGTTCCCTCCGTATAGAGGAGCACACTGCCGCCCTAGGAGCAGAAGTACAGAGTGGCCTACTCAAGCAGCATTCGAATCCGGCTGCCGATCTCCTAGACACCACTAAGAGGGTCTGGACCACACTGCAGTGGGACAGCTCGGCTCGTCAAGAGCCGAACTAGCAATTCAACCTGCGTCCCAGTCCCGACGAGGCAAAGACACTAATACCACGCACTCAAAACCTTGCGGGAATTGACGGAGGCATAACTCGTCCGCGATCCACTGTACGGCTTGACCGACCCTAGGATCTGCATGCTTTTACTTTTTCTTTTTATGGGTTCTCTTCTTGTTTCAAGGTTCATACGGATAGCCCGCTTGCAGAACACACCAAGGAGGCAAGGAGCTCTGGCTCACGAGGGAATCCCCAGGTTGTCTCTACTCGTTGCCATACCCGCTTGTAGCCCGTCCTTGGTTTTGGCATGTCAAATAGCCTTACTTGCTTATCGCATTACTTGTTCAAAGTACTACTCGATGTAGTTTCAACATCACAATGGTGAAAACATGGTAGCGTCAGCTAGTTATTTAAATTTCCTGTTTCCTCACATTTGTATTTCTCACTCTTTGCATGCGTACACAATGGTACACATTACCACGCGAGGGGCTCCATTATGCCCCACATTCCGGCAATAAAGTCCGAACAGTTTTACAGTACAGTTCGGCACCCCGAACTTATGGCATTATATGCATCGGCTCCGAATCATGTCTTTGGTCAATAGTTGGGTTGTCCGACTCCTGTGCTTACTACCTTACGTTCCGTTGTATCGGCTAGGGTAGTAAAGGGAGAACTACTGCGATCGTGTCCCGGTTCTTCCGAACGAGCACCTCAGTAGAGAAAGTCGAAACTTGACTGTCATGATGTGGCGAGAGCTGGTCAGCTGTTCGAGAGGTTCTAAATCGTTGGAGATTTTTTCCGCTTCTTCCGAAGAATCGGTTCTTCCGATTAGGCGTCTATAGCGCCCCCAGTTCGGTGTTCCGAATACTAGGGGCTTCGCCCATTTTCTCAATTGTCAAACTCCTATGGCTAAGTGAGGGCGGTAAAGGCCGCATAGTCTTATTGCCTTGTTCGTTGCGCTAAGCGCCTCCTTCAAGGACCAGAATGTGGAGTAAAGAGTGTTTAGATTTATCCCGAACACCCCCGTATTATATACGAGGGGGCAGAAGCCGACGACTGGTCAACCCTCAGATTTCATAAATAGCTGCACAAGAGGTGAAAGTTTAAAATAAAAAACATTATATTACATATCACAGGGAAAGATAATACATGTTCTCATGGGAATATGATATCCTTCGAACATTGCTCCACCACAAGGCGAGACCCCTCCAGGACACCTTCAAAATAGTGCTCGGGTTGACGATGCTCCTTGCCCTCCGGCAGTCTCTCGGTCATTAGCTTCTTGGCATGCAGCTTTGCCCAATGTGTCTTGACGCGGGCAAAGGCCATACGCGCACCTTCAATACAGACCGACCGCTTCACGGCTTCTTGCCGCGGACAGGCACTCACAAGCCGCTGCACAAGTCCGAAGTAGTTGCCAGGTACAGGATCGGCAGGCCACAGTCGGACTGTCAAGTCCTTCATGGCTAGCTCTGCCAACCTATGCAGCTCGACCAACTGCTTCAGCTGGTCGCTGAAGGGCACCAGATGTTCGGATCCCAGATATTGGGCCCAGAACAGCTTCTTCGTAGACATCCCCTCTTAAGTTCTATAATGCTCGGCCGCATCCGACGCACTATGCGGCAGATCTTTAAACACCGCTGTAAAAACCCAGACGTTTGCAGATCTCGAAACTTACGAAGCGGCCCGAGGCTTGGATTGGCGAGGTCGCTCCCGACTGTTATCAACATCCCACGTGGAGTTAACCGCGAGGGAGCCCCTCCCCCTCTTGGGCGCCTCCGCCTCCAAACTCATGGAGGCCTCCCTTTTCTTTCTTCCTCCCGCAGGGGGGGAGTCGCTTTCCTCCTCGTCGCCATCGTCGGCGGCTGAGGGGTCTGTCTCATCGTCAGACGAGATTACCAAGGTGCTCCTTCGGTGAAGGCCACTCCTGGTCCCCTTGGCCGTAGTTTTGACCTTCTTTTCCGGCACGTCCTAAGGCGCCAGAACTAGCATCTTCGCAAGGAGCGGGGTCTCTTCGTCTTCGGGTAGCGGAGCTGGACTGTTAATCCATCCCGCTAGATCGACCCAGGCCTAAAAAAGAAATTGATAAGAAGGCATAGTATCCTTCCTCGAAGTGTGTCCTTAAATACTATACCATGATGGCTTGCCGAATTAGCCTAAGCTTAAAGTTGAGCTCGCGATCTTTGGTCGAGAGTGGCGGTGTCTTGCTGCCCTTGAAGAGCACCTTCCAGATATCTTCGTGTGTTGTGCCGAAGAGCCTCTGCAGTGTCTGGTGCTTTGCTGGATCGAACTCCCATAAATAACAGGCTTGGCGCTGACACGGAAGGATCCGGCGTATAAGCATGACCTGAATCACATCAAGGAGCTTGATCTTCTGGGTTATCATATTCTGGAGGCACTTTTGGAGCCCCTTGGTCTCTTCCAAAGATCCCCAGGTTAGGCCCTTTTCCTGCCAGGTGGTAAGCCGCATCGGGACTCCGGATCAGAATTCGGGAGCCGCCGCCCAGTTGGCGTTGCGTAGCTCGGTGATATAGAACCACCCAATTGTCATCCCTTCACCGTCTCTACGAAGGAGCCTTCGGGCCAGGTGATGTTGGGCATCTTGCCCACCATGGCACCTCCGCAGTCAGCTTGTTGGCCGCGCACCACATTTGGCTTTACATTGGAAGTCTTCAGCCAAAGGCCAAAGTGAGGTGGAATGCGGAGAAAGGCTTCGCATACAACTATGAATGCGGAGATATTAAGGATGAAGTTGGGGGCAAGGTCATGGAAGTCTAGTCCATAGTAAAACATCAATCCACGAACAAATGGGTGGAGAGGGAATCCTAATCCACAGATGAAATGCGCAAGGAACACTACCCTCTCTTGAGGTTCGGGGGTAGGCACGATCTGTCCCTCGGTGGGGAGTCGGTGGACGATTCCCTCAACCAGGTATCCGGCCTCACAGAGCCCCTTGATGTCTCCCGGCTTCACGGAGGAGGTCATCCACTTGCCTCCCGCTCCAGATCCAGACATGGCTAAATGCTTTTTGGAAATAGAGGAAGGTGGGAGCCTCTGTGCTGGAGCTCGAGGACGGAAGGACGGAGAAGGAGGGGGCGTGGGTGAAGGGCACGAATCCTTATCCCCTTATAAAGGCTACGAATATCAGCCGCCCCCCTGTTGGTCATAAAACCTGCCTGTTCCCAATGGGTAGTGTAAACGGTGCAGTTGGATTACCCACGCTTGTATTAATGGAAATCCCGCAATAAGGGGACATGATCTCCGCTTTGACAAGACGTGTCAATAGAACCGCTTCTCAATACGTGGGAAGGTGGGACGGCCAAACGGTTCGAAAAAAGGACCAGGCAGGTGTGGCATCATGTTACTCGAAAACTGTCAGTGGATAGGGCTCGTGTGAAATATATACTCTTTCTGCGGTTGTGAAGGGTACATAGCAGGTCCGGATACTATCGTCGCACCCGAAGGCTATTTTGGAGTTCGGAGGAAGGAGAACCCGCATTGCAATGCCGAAGACAATCTGTGCGCCAGACTCCTCATCATTGAAGCCAGGTTCAGGGGCTACTGAGGAAGTCCTGGACTAAGGGGTCCTCGGGCGTCCCTTCTGTTATCCATGGGCCGGACTGATGGGCTGCGAAGGCATGAAGACGGAAGACCATACTCGTGTCCGTATTGGACTCTCCTTGGCGTGGAAGACAAGCTAGGCGACTAGCTGTGAAGATTCCTTCTTATGTAACCGACCCCATGTAACCCTAGATCTCTCCGATGTCTATATAAACCGGAGAGCACAGTCTGGATAGGACACATTCATTACCATATACACATAGGCTAGACTTCTAGGGTTTATCCATTACGATCTCGTGGTAGATCAACTCTTGTAATACTCATATTCAACAAGATCACTCAAGCAGGAAGTAGGGTATTACCTCCATAGAGAGGGCCCAAACCTGGGTAAAGATGGTGTCCCCCGTCTCCTGTTACCATCGATCCTAGACGCACTGTTCGGGACCCCCTACCCGAGATCCGCCGGTTCTGACACCGACAGCAGTTCCGCCTAGTCGGTTTGACAGAGATACGAGAAGATGAGGGAGTAGGCTGCTGCAAACATAGGGCTGTGTGATTTTACAGTGAGTTACTGCTGGACAGGTGGGGCCCGGTAATTTGACTTGCCATTATCATTTTAACTGCGGCGCTACAACCGGCTTGAGTCTCCCGATTCCTGACAACCTCCATACAGGTGCCTCTCCTGATGCTCCACCATGTAGAGGCTGGCTCTTGCTTGAGAGCCCACTCCTCCACTTTTTCCTTGCCTCTTTCCCCCACATATGCAAAAATGCCATGTAAAGCGGGCTTATAGCCCACTATTATACTTGACCCTACATGTGCTAAGCCTACCACATAGGCATAAAGTCTGATGTGGCAAGTAAATTAAGAAGAGAGAGACTAGTTTGGTGACCCCAGGAAGAAACGGTGATAAGCGCGTGTACCTAGATGAAGCAAACTTAGCAACAAAAAACTAAGCACATATGCATTGGGGACTTGAGTTGCTAAGCCATTTAATGCCCATAGCACCTCATCTAAGCACCATTTCATTGGAAGAGGTCACTCCTTGGTAAATGCAATAAATACTACAAAGAAAGAGATAGAGAGAAGTAAACAAAAAAAATACTCTTATAGCCAACCTTATAGCTAACCTTGTTGTATGAGTGACTAAGTGATGACTATGTATGTCATGCCAACATCAGATAGCCTAACACACCATGTTAAATATCCAAGGGCGCGACCGCGCGAGCGAGGCGACGGTCGTGGTAGGCGCGACCATTATACGGGCTGCTGGCAGCCCTTGGATCTGAGATCGAACGGTCGCATGCTAAGTTGCTGAAAATTTGCAGAATAACCCTCCAGGATAGGATATTCACCCATAGGTCTAGAATCACACCATGCAACCGTTCGATCTCAGATCCAAGGGCTCTCGGAAGCCCGTCTCATGGGACAATGGAAAGCTTCATATCACCTGTAATTTTCCCGACGCTTGACATGCCATCGAAAGCCATTTAATTGGGCGCCGAGTAGACATGACATCTAATTGGGCCCCCGTAGTACTGTGCATGAATCCATTTATCCACCAGGCAAGCCACTACCCTGCCATTCGCACGCGCCCCCACTCGACATTTTTACAATTGATAAATCGCTCCTAGTTGTCCCGTCCTTTCACATTACGGTAGTTCCACTAATCCTAACCCTCCTCCCAAATCCACGGCGTCCCAAATCTCCATGATCAGCGGTGAGTACAAGGTTAGAACCATCACCAGCGATGAGTTCGACGTCATCTACACCCGTTCTTCTGCAACGGTGAAAGAATGCCTTGCTCGCTTCAAACGCATGTTCGAAAACTCAAATGATGAGTGGGTCGCTGGGCTAGATGTTGAGTACACCACACTCCTGGGAAGCGAGAAGAAACTAAAGGAGGCAGAGAAGAAGAAGCCCGCCGTGATCCAAGTTTGCCGGCATGACTTATGCTTGGTCTACCACATATGCCATGCCGACGTTGAGTGCGAGGAATTTAAGAAGTTCCTCAAGGGCGGCCGAGTCAAATTCGTTACTGTAGACTTTAGGAACGACAAGGAAATCCTGGGTCGGATAGGCCTTGTTGTAGGCGACCCCTTCGACCTCCAGAAGGAAGGGCTGGTGCCCTCCCTTGATCAACCTTCAATGCTGACCCTGGCAGGAGCCATGGTTCATCCTTCGTACGGTGAACTGAAGAAACCTCTGCAGACGTTTCATCGTGCATGGCAGTGGACTGTACTAGATATGGACCACATCCACTACGCTGCAATGGATGGCTACCTTTGTTTAAATATCTACAAGGGTTGGATGAAGAGCAAGAGCCAAGTGTGCGGTTCAAGCAAACAAGTATTGCCCAAGAGGAAGAGGGACAAGGACGAGGTTGAGGACGTGGACGAGGACTCCGAGTAAGGTGGCAGTGTCGTTGCTCATGGTGGTTCTAATGCAGTGTCTACTGGATTAGTTGCTTAGTTTAATTTCTGGTGTGCTTAGTTTTATTTGAGGGGTGTGTTGTGCTGAGCCCCCAGCAGAACTATGTTATGTTCCTTCTCGTTATATTTCATACATTTATCTTTTAGTTGGTATAGTACTACCACTCGTTTCTTGACATTATATATGTACAATATATATGGCCAACATCATATAGCCAGCATTTTAGTTGTCAAAGAATTCCAGGGTGCTTAGTTTTTTCAAAGAATTCCAGGGTGCTTAGTTTTATTTGAGGGGTGTGTTGTGCTGGACACCATTAACTTATCATTGTGAGAATCGTCTTATTTTTGTCATGTAACATGGTCAACGGGTTTGACGTGAAAATAACAATGTCTAATGGCATTTCTGAGCAAACATCTAACTTAATGATGGCATTTTTTAGATATCTAATTGCATTTTTGAGCAGATATCTCACGGATCGATGGCATTTTTTTAGTAGTTGTAACTTCTAATGGCAAAACTGAGTAGTGATACACAACTAGTGGCATAAATAATAAGACCCAAGAATTAAATAGGTATGCTCATTTCTTTATTTCTTTATTTCTTCATACCTTTGTGTGCGAAACAATATACGCTGCCTCCTCCCAGATTTTCTTTACAGAGGCAACATAGAACTATATGAGTGCCCTGTTAAATTTTGGAATTATTCCGGGTTCGTTTGGCCTTTTTTATACATTAATTGAGTTTATGTTCATTTAATGTGCATAATTCAAATTTGAACTACAAGCACATGCTCCCGTGCACCAAAGTTGACTGAAAAATCACATGTGTGTCCTCGGGGTGAATTTCTAGGTCCCATGCAAGAAATGGGAATGAAATTCAAACATCTGGGCATCGTGGTTCGCCCGATAACATTGAGAAGCTTGGTTTTAAAATTCTCACGCCTGAAAATCATGAAACTTGGCATGGTGTCATGTCATGGTACTACCATGCAGTGGTAAAAAAATTGCTGAATAGGAACAAGTTTTGGTATAAGTTTCTTGCAAACCGGAGCTTCTCTCAAGAAGGCTCGTGGTTCTGAGAGGGAACATGTCACCTTTGTGTGCATAATTCATATTTTAAATACAAGCACATGCTCCACCGCACCAAAGCTGGTTGAAAAATCACATGTGTGTCCTCGGGTAAATTTCTAGGTCCCATGCCAGAAATGGGAATGAAATTCAAACATCTGGGCGTCATGGCTCGGCTGGAAACATTGAGAAACTTGGTTTTTTAATTCCTGTAAATCCAAACCACGCATGAAAATCATGAAACTTGGCTTGGTGTCATGACATGGCACCAATATGTTGTGGTAATTTTGCTGTCCGATTTGCGAAGACGCACACATTAGACTAGTCACAGTGGGAGTAACTTGACTAGTAACATCACACATTTCAATACAAGATTGCTTATGTGGCAGCTAATTAATGAGGAGAGAGGGGTTTGTGGTAACTTAGCTAGTTACTGTAACATCACACATTTCTAGACATAATGAGTCTATAGCCTAATAAATGTACTCTTTCATGATACCACTCATATGTTACTACCCACTATGGAGGTAGTAACATAGAGTAGTAACATTGGTAAGTTACTACTCTATGTTACTACCCACTGTGAGTAGTCTTAACAATCAACAAAGTCATTTTGGAACAAGTGTTGTCACGTTACAATCGGAAACACAAGTATTACTGAAACCGTGGGCGTTTTATTTACCATTTACGTGCCGCCACGCGTCCCCTTTTTTATTAGCTAGGAGGCGCCGTGCAGGGTAGCTATTTGAGTACGGGAGGCGTGCGATCAGACCCCTACGCGTGCTTATCGGGAGGAGAGCCCTTTGTCCTCCATCTGCCGTCCACCTCTCTCCCGAGGTCTCCATTAATGGCGCCCGAGCCTCTGTTTAATGGCGTGGAAATGTCTCACTCGACTGAGATTTAAGAGAGAAAAAAGAAAATTTTGCATGGGTTTTGATGTAAGATCCGACGGACCTATATAACATCTATTGCGACTTATAGCAAGACTGATGAATATATATAAGGACGACGAGAGTGGCTAATAATTGTCTTACATAATTAGGAAGATAATTGAAAAAGACACATGCAGCTACGCCCGAAATACGCAAGGGCAAAAGAAGAAGGAAGACGCATACAACGATCTGGCTCGCTGATCTCTACTTTCTTTATGCACTGCAGGTCGCGGAGACTAGTTCTCGCGGCGGGCGATGATCTCTTTCATCAGTTTCGTGCCCTTAATATGCTGCTTGGCAGCATCCATGGATTCCTCCACCAGTCTGTTGCGCTCGATGCGGAGCATGTCATTCTCGTCCATAAGTTTCTTGATGATGACGCCCGTCCTCTGCAACAAGGTAGCGGTCTCCTCCTCCTGCTTCGCCCTTCCGACGATCTTCGCCCTCAGCAGGTTGCGCTCGCCCCAGAGCTTCTCATTGCCCTCACCTGGTTGCCGGATGACGCCGGTAGCCTCGTCCTGCATCCTCGCCCAGCCGAAGATCTGATCCATCTGGCTATGGACTATCACATGCATGCGCCTGTAAGAGTCCTCGCCTGCTCGCGAGATATTTTCCCAGGCCACCACGGCGCGGCGGGACCTCCCTACTGCTTCGGCGGCACGGCGGGACATCTCTGCTGCTTCCGCGGTGTGGCCGGACCAGTTTGCTACATAGACGGCACGGCGGGACCTCCGTGCGGCTTCGGCGGCACGACGGGACCTCTGTGATGCTACTGTTGCACGGCTGGACATGTCAGCTGCTTTCGCGGCGAGGCGGAACATCTCTCGTGCTTCCTCTTCCATGCTCACCTCTCCCTGGTGGAAATCTCTCGATCCAGAACTCACGCTGGCTATGGCTTGATTGACTTGATTGTTTTTTGTACTATTTATAACCGAGTACTACTAATACGCTCCTAAGTGGGAAACCGTTTAGGTTGTGATTGGTGTGAATAGGTTTGCAATTAAATATAGCGCAGTAGTAGTAGTAATTTGGAATGTGACAAGACACGCTCAAAATTTATTGACGGTTCTAGTTTCGAAGTGCGGCACTATTCCCGGTTGGCGTAACGTCGGCACGTTTTCTCGGCCGTGGTGTAGCATATGCCATGGTACTCGTTCTTTTTCTACTGCTGTGTACGTGCAAAAACTGGCACCGTCGGATACATATCTTACGCTTGGCGCTCGACAGGAATAGCCTCGTGGCGAGCTATAGACTAGTCTTTTTTCTAGACGCATTACACCTATCCCTCGGGACTTCTCGCATGCACCATCACTGCTCCCTAGGTCGATGCCACACACATACAGTTTTACTCTAAGAAGAGGTGCACGCACGCACTCGTCCTCTCTCACACACGCATCTGTAGCTACGAATTGTAGTGTTCTCAACCATCCGATTGGCTCTATCATAGGTTTCACGTTGCTCCTTGTCCTTGACATTGAGAAGTTTAAAACGCGGAGGCTAAGATGGAGGCGCGAGGTTTTGGTTAATGTGCGGGCCGCACACGGCACCAACATGACACGAGCTTCGTATGCCTATTGCGCATGCAGTCGGGTGAGTTGTCCAAGTATAGACACAACCAGGCCCTCGTTGGTATCCGCGCCTCAACTTTGGCTGGTCATAGTGGAGAGTAGCATAGACTAGTTACTAGTCTATGTTACTAGTACCTTCATAGTGGCTAGTGTCATATAGTATATGCATAATTTGGCGACGAGTTCTCTCTATATGTACCACCTTTTTCCTTTAATTACATCTTGTTAGTTTTGCTCCATGGCACAATCCATCGATACTACTACCGTACAAATGTATGCATTTTTTAAAAGGCTAGAGGGCGGGCCAGTCTAGCTTGGTCCTTTTCATGAGAGGCGAGGGACTTTGTGATTTGACGGCTCATTACTGCTGGAAGGCGGGGCCTTGTGATTTGACTGCTCGTATAAATGTGCCGACGACCTGAGAGGAGCAAAGAACCGTGCGGTATACTCAAGTTTTCCACTGGAGTACGACGGAGGAGCACGAAACACGGTGATGTCTACTACACAACCTTCTTGTAGACGTTGTTGGGCCTCCAAGTGCAGAGGTTTGTAGGACAGTAGCAAATGTCCCTCAAGTGGATGACCTAAGGTTTATCAATCCGTGGGAGGCGTAGGATGAAGATGGTCTCTCTCAAGCAACCCTACAACCAAATAACAAAGAGTCTCTTGTGTCCCCAACACACCCAATACAATGGTAAATTGTATAGGTGCACTAGTTCGGCGAAGAGATGGTGATACAAGTGCAATATGGATGGTAGATATAGGTTTTTGTAAATTGAAAATATAAAAACAGCAAGGTAACAAGTGGTAAAAGTGAGTGTAAACGGTATTGCAATGATAGGAAACAAGGCCTAGGGTTCATACTTTCACTAGTGCAAGTTCTCTCAACAATAATAACATAGTCAGATCATATAACTATCCCTGAACATGCAACAAAGTGTCACTCCAAAGCCACTAATAGCGGAGAACAAACGAAGAGATTATGGTAGGGTACGAAACCACCTCAAAGTTATTCTTTACAATCAATCCGTTGGGCTATTCCTATAAGTGTCACAAACAGCCCTAGAGTTCGTACTAGAATAACACCTTAAGATACAAATCAACCAAAACCCTAATGTCACCTAGATACTCCAATGTCACCTCAAGTATCTGTGGGCATGATTATACGATATGCATCACACAATCTCAGATTCATCTATTCAATCCAACACAAAGTACTTCAAAGAGTGCCCAAAAGTTTCTACCAGAGAATCATGACGAAAACGTGTGCCAACCCCTATGCGTTGGTTCATGGGCGGAACCCGCAAGTTGATCACCAAAACATACATCAAGTGGCACGTGATATCCCATTGTCACCACAGATACACACGGCAAGACATACATCAAGTGTTCTCAAATCTTTAAAGACTCAATCCGATAAGATAACTTCAAAGGGGAAACTCAATCCATTACAAGAGAGAAGAGGGGGAGAAGAAACATAAGATCCAACTATAATAGCAAAGCTCGCGATACATCAAGATCGTGCCAAATCAAGAACATGAGAGAGAGAGAGAGAGATCAAACACATAGCTACTGGTACATACCCTCAGCCCCGAGGGTGAACTACTCCCTCCTTGCAATGGAGAGCACCGGGATGATGAAGATGGCCACCGGTGAGGGATCCCCCCTCCGGCAGGGTGCCGGAACAGGGTCCTGATTAGGTTTTTGGTGGCTACAGAGGCTTGCAGCGGCGGAACTCCCGATCTAATCTCTGTTTTGGAAGTTTTGGGGTACGTGGAGTTATATAGGCGGAAGAAGTACGTCAGGGGAGCCACGAGGGCCCCACGAGGCAGGGGGGTGCGCCCTAGGGGGGTGGGCGCGCCCCCACCCTCGTGGCTTCCTTGTTCCTTCCTTGACGTGGGGTCCAAGTCCATCGGGTAGCTTCCGTTCCAAAAATAACTTCTCTAGTTGATTTCGTTCTGTTTCGACTCCGTCTAATATTCCTTTTCTTCAAAACACTGAAATAGGCATAAAACAACAAATCTGGGTTGGGCCTCCGGTTAACAGGTTAGTCCCAAAAAATAATATAAAAGTGGATAATAAAGCCCAATATTGCCTAAAACAGTAGATAATATAGCATGGAGCAATCAAAAATTATAGATATGTTGGAGACGTATCACAGGGCAGCCTAGTGCCATATCCTCCACTCTCTACTCTTGTTATATATTACTAGCAAGAGGCATTATTCTATTGGTGATAAAGAATGGTCTAATTTTGCTAGTCATCTCATTTTTAGCATTGTTCTATTCATGCCTCGCTGAGAAGGTGACATGTGCGCCGAAACACCCGAAGCAAAATAAGAAACACAGGAGCAAAAGAAGAAGGAGGATTATCACCCCAAAAAAAAGAAGGAAGACGCACACACAAGTCTGGGGCGCTGCTATCACTACATGAAGGGTTGCTGGCCGCAGAGTCGTAACTGCTTCTTCATCGCCTCCATGACCTCCCTCTCCTTGCGCGTCTCCTCCGCCATCTTCTTCATTGTGTCCATGACGCGGGATTTCTCGATGCGAGCCTTCATCATCTATTCCACGGCCGCATTACGTACCTTGACAGCAGCCGGGTGCTCGATGCGGAGCTTTGCCAACTCCTCCTTCTGTTCCATGACGAGGGCGTGCAACATCTTCATCGAGGAACTACTATTCTCATGTAGCTTCTTCCAGCTGGCGTTCTCCTCCTTTAGTAGGTCGAGCTCGTGGCAGAGCTTCGCCTTGTCCTCCTGAAGTTGCAGGATTTCGCCGGTCGCCTTCTTCTCCGAGGCAATGCTCTTCTTCAGCACCATCACCAAGCCGGCGGTCAACTCCCCCTACTCATTGAGCTTAGCGGACATGTCATCGAGGCTCTCCTTCAGCAGCTCCACCAAGCCGTGGATGAACTCCTTCTGCTTATTGAGGTGCTTATTGAGCTATTCGAGCATGCCGTCAAGGGATAATGACTCCAGCGCCGCCAGCTCGGCATGTTCGCCTCCGCATCTAGGGCGCTCCTGGGAGCCATCGCCTGCCCGTGAGAGATCTTTCGAGGTCTCTGCATGGTGGCGAGCCCTCTCTTTTTTTCCATAGCCTTGGTTGCCGCTCCCTTGTTACGAGTAGTTCTCGACCTAGAGCTCTGCACACCAGCCATGGCAAGGACGGACGAAGAAGGAGGAGTTATGAGGAGGAAGGTAGAGTAATTTTTGGTTAGGTAGTTCCCCTTTTTATGATCTAAGTACTAGCACTAGTACTAAAACCTGCATAGTGGGAACATGTTCAGGTTTGGTACGTACTAGTAGCTGTGAGCAGGCTTGCAATTAATTGTAGCACTAGTACTTTCGAATGTGATGGGAACAAGGTAATGATTAATTGATGTTTTTTGGTTCGAGGCCCGAAACGGCTCCCGATGAGTTTAGTGGAACATAAATTTAAGTAGACTACACTGCTCAGATGCGTAAATATTATGTTACTGCCAAAAATTGGCACAAAATACGAAGGAGACCAATGGAAGTACTACTAGCACCCCATGATTTAACTACTCGCATGCGCGCAGTGGAGTAGTAATGTCTTTCTTCCACCCCATGATTTAACTAGTAGCACTATATTAATTGACCATCAATGAAGTGATGGATTTTACACGCGTCAAATTATCACATGGGGTGGATCTTGGTACAAAATTGCGTCCGCCCGAGTACCCGCATGTGCATGCAAGGGAATGAGTGCGTGCGTGGCGTGCGTGCACATCGTTGCTTCGTGCATTTACCGCCAGTGCGGCTCAGGGAGGACGAGTACATTCTTATGGAACCAGCAGCACGTCACTGTGATCAATCCACACAAGGATGTCGCGACAACGCCTCCACATGTGCCACGTGGCTTCATGAACTGTAAGAGAGACACTGTGTAGCATGCCATTGTGTTTTGCACATACTCGAAGTACTAGTAAGCTACACGTGCATTGCACGCGTTAGATTTTGCAACCAAATTATGAATAAATACCACACTGTAGCATGTAATCTCTGGGTCATATATGCCTGATGTAGACCTTCATTTAATTCTTATAGTTCATCTCATTCAAAATCAATTAGTTTTTATAAAAAACCTAGGGCCTCTTTGATTCGTAGGATTTCCAAAACGCGGGAATAGGAAGAACATGGGATTAGAGTGGAATGTCGTCTTGAATCCTATAGGATGGTATGAGTGTTTGATTGTGCATGGAAAAAACGCAGAATTCTTTCAAAGAGGTTTGAGTGGATGGGATGTTTCCTATGAAATCTAGTGCAAATGAATCATATGGAAAAATTCCTATGGTGTACAATCCTACGAATCATACAACCAAGATAGGAAAAATTCCTAAGGATTAGAATCCTCCAAAATTCCTTATTGAATCCTTTGAATCAAAGAAGCCCTTAATCTATTTTATGATTCGTGTAATTGTGCGTTGTAAAGCATAAAGTAAAAACAAATAATGGCAATTAAACTAGAAAAAAAGTTTGGGCAGTTATGATATGGAAGATAGTAGAACAATGGAGAACCACTATTGCTTTGAGATTTGTGCATTATGCTTAAGTTCAACCATGGAGTCTGCTAGATTGTACATGTGGAAAAATCCGGTGGGGGCTAGAAGATGGTGCCAGGGGCCGAGTGGAGGGAGACTATGAAGGAGTGCACAACTGCGAGATCGATATTTAGAGAGAGGGGGCGAGAACGTGCGATGTTGCGCGCAGTGGCGGAGCCATGAAAAATGTCGCATGAGCTAGGGGCCAAGCATTGCTAATCCTTTACGAGGAGGGCCAATTCATCAACTTAAACCATTTTTACCAGCAATTGTCTAATGATCACATTCATATTAGCCTCAATATATAGTGATGTTAGGGGGGGCAGGGCCCTTGCTGCCCCCTGTCTTCGCCATTGTGCGCACGTCTCACAGATGAAGCGGAAGGCATGGATGATGAGAGGGGGGCATTGGATATATAATTAATGTGGGTGTATTAGCTATATATGTAATCCTATATAGAGAGGTATAGATTGATCGATGTGGACGTGGGAAAGAGGGTGAGACCTCACTAGATATATAGATTGATCGGTTTATGTGGAAAACTATGAAAGACCTAGCTATACACACACACATAGAGGAACATCGATCGTTGCACATGCACGTGAGAGATAAAGAATGCCCGATATGATGGAGAGGGGGATGTGTGTGTGTGCCTTCATGGGAGACCAACCTGAAGAAAAAGATTGCATGTGTGCGATGGATAATGCCGACTGGTAGTGTGTGTGCATGCATGCACGAGAGAAATTTAGTGGTACAATTATAAAGAGAAGACCAATGTGTGGGTGTAAAAGACTAGGTGAGGTCATAATCAATGTAAAGTTGAATTAAATATTCGAATAAGAGATCATGATGTTTGAAACCCATGCATGCATGAATATAACGGAGATCTGCACGGTGTGGTTTGGAAACGAGCATGTTGTAATGTATACACATTGAACAAGGTCAGACTGGTTCGAATTTGAGATACCGATGGCAGACATCGTTTGGCCACATTGCATCCGTGCATGGACACACTATTCTAATTGGAGATGATGGGTGGCTTTCGCATCACATGTCTATACCTATACCCCTATATATATATTATATTTTTTATATAGTGTGCGGATAACTTTAACTTTGAAAGATGGTCATTGGATGAGGCCAATTCGATGGTGCAGAGCTAGCAAATTTGAGCACTACTGGACATTGGATATCATCTGGATTCCACCAGATTCTGCCACATGTACAATCTAGAAGACTCTATGGTTGAACTTAAGCATAATGCACAAACCTCAAAACACAAGCACTTCTTCTTTGTTCTAGAATCTTCCATATCAGAATTGCCCAAATGTTTTTCTACATGATTTGTTTTTACTTTATGCCTTACAACGCACAATTCCATGAATCTTAAAATAGATTAGATTTCTTATAAAAACTAGATGATTTTGAATGAAATGAACTATAAGAATTAAACGAAGATCTACATCATGCATATATGACCCAAAGCTTACATGATATAATGTGGTATTTATTCATAATTTGGTTGCCAAATCTCATGCATGCAATGCACGTGTACCTTACTAGTCTAAGTGTTGTCTGTGTGTGTGTTGTGCGTGTTAAACACATTGTACATAGTATATCATACTAGTCTAAATTGTCTTTTTTTGGTACACGTTCAGCTTGTTCTCCCGAAATTTCAAGCCGTGCCTTGTTATGCCGAAATTTCAAGCTAGCGTCTCTGTCTATCGTGCCGCGAAACTCCCGCCTCTTCAACCCGCGCCATGTTACCCCGAAATATTTAAGATAAATCTTTGTCTCGTTGTGCTCCGACAACTCCCTCCATCTCAACCCGCGCCTTGATATTCCAAAATTACAACGCACGCGAAAACTCCCACCTCCTGTGAAATCCCGACACGCGAAATGCCCGTGATACCCCTGAACCGAAAGAACCGCCTCAAATCGGTGGGGGTACTTTCATAACTTACCCCACATTTCGGACAAGCGCGTCCCTAAGCCATGGTTACCCACTCCCATCCCATCCGCCCACCCATTCGTACACCGAGGCCGGGAAAACCCGCGAAGCCCCACACCCTCCTCCGTCCGCCACCCAGCCGGAGCCTCTTCCCCGACGACGTCGTCCACAGCAACACCTCGACGTCCATCATCCACCGTACCGGATGAGGGTCCATCGTCGATCTGGTCATCCCGCTGGTTCAGCCACCCCGTCCTCCACTGTCGGATTTCGGGTTCCGGCAGACCCTTAAGGTTCGAACTCTGGGGTGCGCGCAGAGATTACGCTTCCTACCTACCCATAATCGTCCGCCTCGCAAAGATCTAAGCTACCAAAAGAACGACACAAGAGACACAGAGTTTGTACTGGTTCGGGCCACCGATGCGGTGTAATACCCTACTCCAGTGTGGTGTGGTGGATTGCCTCTTGGGCTGATGATGATGAACACTACAAGGTAGAACAGCCTCACAAGGGTCTGTTCTTGGCCTGGGGGATGAACTGCTAGGAGGAGTTCAATCGCCCTTCTCTCTCTGATGCCTATCTAACTGATTGTCGGGTTGCTAGATGTTCCGATCTTCCTAGATGCCTCTACCCTAGGGGTGGATAGTCCTATTTATAGGCAAAGGCCCTGGGCCTCTTCCCAAATATTGAGCGGGAAGGGCGCCAACAGTTGGCCATTTTGAAGGGGAACATCGGGTACACTTATCCTGACTAAAGTTGGTCCTCGCCTGCCAAAGGCTCTGGTGATGACGCTGGCTTGGGCTCCATAGTGACTTCCTCCTTGTCGCGGAGCTGGTCTTGGTCTCGTTGCACCGAAATGGGTGCCTTTGCTTGACCCTCCCGCCTGCGCTTGCTCCCTTTGCACCAAAGAGGAAAGGGAGGACACTGCGCGGGCTGGCGCCCGCCTGGCGCCCTTGGTCATCATGGCTTGAGTCATGGGCACCTTGTTAGGTACCCCGCCTTGATCCCTCCGCCTCCTCGCGAGCCAGCCTGATGAGGCCGTGCCTGAGGAAGCTCCGTGTCGGCCGCCCCGCGAGGCTTGGCCCCTCGCGAGGGTCTTGGGTTTGTGTTGATGAAGATGGGTCATGCTGGGGCCCCTTTGAGCCATGCTGCAGGCCGCAGGCAGGCAATTCTGGGGACCCCTATTCCCAGAGCGCTGACAGTAGCCCTCGGGCCCAAGGCGCGCCCGGACTTGGCCGTGCTGGGAGGCGGAAGGGCAAGGGCGAAGCGCCGCGGGCCCTAACAGCCTATGGCCTCGGGCGCCGCGTGGCAGTTGATTGGACGTGGGCGGCACTGTTCCCCCACACCCCCTTATTTTGCGCCCCGCTAGGCGGACTCGTAATCGTACACAGCCGCTCCCCTTTCTGTTGCTCGAGCGTCCTCTGTCCTTCCTCCTTTCGAACTCCAGCTCCTTCTTCCAACCCAATCTCGAATCTTCCCGCCTCCTTCCCATCGCCATGGCTCCGACGAAGAAGGAGAGGGGAAATAAACCCATGCCTCCACCTCGCTCGCCGCCGTTGGTGTCCCCCGCCGTTGGCCGGTCGATCATACTCAATCGAGAGTGCCTGGGCAAGATCAACTCGGCTCTGGCTTCTATCTTCAACGAGTGCGGGAGGACGACGGCCTGGCCTCCGTCCCACTTCCCCACTGATAGGATAATCACCGAAGTCCATTATTTCGCTGATGCCCTGTGGGCGGGTCTGGTTCCCCCCTTTTCCGATTTCTTCAGGGCCGTGCTTTCCCACTACCAGATCCACATGATGCACCTGGGTCCTGGATCCATCACCCTTCTTTCGGTCTTCGCTTTTGTTTATGAGGCAATGATGAGCATCCTTCCTTCGGTTGCCTTGCTGCACCACTTCTCTGTGCCTTGTCGACCCTACCCAATGCTCGGCGTGTGTGAGCTTCGTCGCCGCGTCTGAGACAGAGGCCTCAGGGATTGACTTCGGGCTTCCTTCGCCTTTGGCTGGGTTCCGCGAGTGGTGGCTGTATGTCGATGCCGGGGTGCCCAGCCCCCTGCTATTGAAGCCATCCTCGCCTGTTGTCCCCAATTCGGGCTGGGGCCAGGAGACGCTCGAGAGCCCCCGGCTCGCCTTCGTCTGGCACCGCTTCGCGTTCTTGAAGTCGATTGGCGTGAGAGCGCCCAAAGTGGTGAAGGAGTTCCTGCTGCGCCGCATTGCTCCTCTCCAACGCCACTCCCGCCGGATGTGGGCCTTCAGTGGGCGTGGCGATCGTATGAGGCTCCAGGAAGAGGATCTGATGCCTGAGGCACTGAGGACAGTGCTCTTGATTCTGACTGGCGCCACCAACCCGGGCAGCATCCAGTGGGGAGGGGCCCTGCTGTACCTCTGCCAGAACAGAGACGATTTCGTGAAGCAGATGCCTACCTTTGAGGAGTGGGGGCTGCGCCCCGCCGGCCTCCAGGGGCCTCGCGAGAACCCAGTGATGGTGACTGCCCTTCCAGTCGGCCAAGGCGACTCTTCCTCAAGTGGCGGGGCAGGGAGGCATGAGGCGCCAGAGGCCGAGGGGCCTCCCGACAGGGTGACAGCGCCGGGTGATGCCCATGAAGGAGCAGCCCCCGGGGCCGGTGCTGCCGAGGCTGAGGGTAGCGAGCAACCGCCCCCAGCGCCTGGGGCTGAGGCTCCTAAGGCCCCAGCTGTGCTTCCTGGCGAGGCGGCTGGCAACATGCGTCAGGCAGGCGTTTCTGATGTGGATCGCCTCGATGCTCCGTCTTTGTCGCAGGTTGATTCCTGCGCTCTTCTCTTGGGCCGCTTTCGCGTGGACTTTGAGGCCCTCCGGAGGAAAAGGGAGGCCCTGGGCGACAACTACCCTTGTCGCCTGCTGAAGCGCAGGAAGTACTTCGCCACTGATGAGTAAGCCTTCTCCTTTTCCAGCTCCCGATCCTACCGTTGCTTTTACTGATCCTCGCTCTGCAGGCCCCTTCCGGCCGAGCTCGAGGAGGAGGCTGAGGTGCCGTCCCCCTTGGCTTCGCCCCCTCCGCCGTCCTCAGGTGCTCCAAGCAGCACAACCCTTGTGGTGAGGGCGATCGGCGGGGCGGATCGTCCCGAGGTGCATCAGGGTCCTGCGTACCCCGCGATCTTTCTTCGCGGGCCTTCTCGTGGCATAGCCGACCTACCGTGGGTTTCCCGTCTGGTCGTGAATTGCGACTGGCTTAGGATGTCCCTGCGCCCTTCATACGGAGACGGGCTGGCTCCAGGCCGGGCTTCTGGCGCGGCTCGCCCGACCGTCGCGAGGGCGCCAGCCCCCTGCCTGGAGGGGAACGCTGATTTGTGGTCCCCGGCGCTTGCTTGGGGTAGACGATGGTGAAGAAGACGTGCTCAAGCGCGCCCGGGAACGCTGCGCTCGTCGCCAAGGATTCCTTCATAGTGCGGCTGACGCGGTGAGTCTGCTTGGGGAGGAGCTCGCTGATGAAGACGCGCGCCTCGAGGCCGAGGGCCTGCACCTGGCCGCAGAGAGGCGCGCCCTCGAGGGCGCCATTGCCCTTGCGTGTCACCAGCGCGATCTTGATGATGAAGAGGCGAAGGTGTCGTTGGAGGCTTCCCGGGAGGCCCGATCTCAGGCCGCTAAGGAGGCCCGGGAAGCCAACAGACGGCAGGAGGCGGCGGTGGACCGGGCTCGGGAGCTCCTGGCCTGGTGCCACTCACTGGAGGAGCAAGTGGAGCTGCGCGAGGCGGCCCTCGCGTCGATGAAGGTGGCCTCTGGCGACCCAGCAGAGCTCCAGAAGCGTGAGGAGGTGTTGATGCTGGAAGCTGCCGAACGCACCCGTGAGTATGAGAGGCTGGAGACGAGGGAGCGCTTGGTGATGCAGGCGGAGGACGATGTCGCCTCACGGGAAGCCCGTGTCCTGGAGGAGGTTGGACGTCGGGTGGCGATGGCGCGCTTGGACCTCGAGCGCGAGTTCGAGGGGAAGCTGGGGTTGATCCGGGCCAAGGCTGAAGGTAGAACTGCCGCTCTGAGGGCCAAGATGGAGGAAGCGACGCAGCGGGCCGAAGCTTCTCGGGACGCCCTTGAGGTAGCGCGTGGGGAGTCAACCACCTCCCAGGCCGAGGTGCTCCATCTTCGCCAGCGGGTGGAAGAGGCTGAGGCCGCCGCGCGCTAGAATGTGGATGAGATACGTCAGCGGCAGGTCCTGGAGCACGTGCATGGCCCCATGCTCATCACGCTCCGGGAGAGGGCCAACACAGCCCTGGGCAACATCTGCGAGGCGGCTGTCGGCGAGCCGCACACAATCAATTATGCCGGCAACCTTTAGTTCTTCACCGCCGTGGTGACGCAGCTGGAGGCACGGTCGGCCAGGGACGACAGGTTGGTGGAGGAGAGGAGCCGTGCCCTGCTCGGGCACGCCTTTTCCCATGTCTTCAGCCATCTCCGGAACATGGACCCCCGCTTCGATTTCGACGCCGCCATCGCCCCAGTCCCCCAGGCCGTCAGGGACGACCTGGTGCACTACGTGGAAGACAAGGTGGACGCTCTCGTCCGGACCTTTGCTTCCGACAATGACGACGTGATCGTGGCCGCTGACGAGGGAGGTGTGGTGAACGGCCCTGACGCTGCCGGTGGCGACGCAGACAACGATGGCGAGTCCAGCGACGCCAGCGGCAGTTCGGGAGGTGCTCCTGAGGGTGCATTGGGGGATCTATCCGACTGATTCTGCATCGTTCCTGTTTCCTTACCCTGCATGAATAGAACTCAGGTTTTGGGCCTGATGGTTGTGAGAGCATTTTGGGAGGGGGAGCCCCTCATGTAAAACTTGTGTTCATCGTATTAGTAGATGTTGCATTGCACATGCGCCCACGCCTGGTGGTTGGTTAGTTTACCTTTGTTTCGTGAGGGCCCCGAGGTAACCTGCGGGAGGCTATGAGTGTTCTCTAATCGAATCCGTAGGACGTGAGGGTGTCGGGGGGGCGAGCTTCACAGGCGTTCGCCTTCTTCATAGGCTCCGGGCCTTTTCCAAAAAGGGATAATCTTCACAGGCATTTGCCTTCTTCACAGGCTCCGGGCCTTTTCCAAAAAGGATGATCTTCACAGGCATTCGCCTTCTTCACAGGCTCCAGGCCTTTTCCAAAAAGGATGATCTTCACAGGCTCCGGGCCTTTTCCAAAAAGGATGATCTTCACAGGCATTCGCCTTCTTCACAGGCTCCGGGCCTTCTCCAGGAAGGGATAATCTTCACAGGCATTCGCCTTCTTCACAGGCTCCGGGCCTTTTCCAAAAAGGATGATCTTCACAGGCATTCACCTTCTTCACAGGCTCCGGGCCTTCTAAATCCTCCCGAGAGGACGCGGCACGGCAGTCTGGGCTGCGCACGAGCTAGGCCTGACCCAGCTCGCGAGGGGCTCGCGAGGGGAGGTAGCTGAGGCGAAGTGGTAACCAAAACGCGAGAAACGGCTCGAACGAGACTAAGCACCCCTTCCCCGAACACACGCAAATTTCAAATTCGAATCCAACGTAAATCCAGAGGGGGAAAATTACAACCAAAGGGAAAAGCAATGAAAGCAGACAAAAGGCCGCGTCCGGCACCTAATCTAGTCTTGGACGTCTTCTCACCAGCGCAGAGCTAAGTGCTGCCACTGGGCGTGGGAGAGAGCCCCAGGGCCTGTGGCCGGCACCCCTGAGACTCCGGGGCATGTACATCCCCACTCATTATTATGTGAGAGTGTCACGGGGCGGCGAGCTTCACAGGCACTGGGCCTTCCTCACAGGTACCGGCCTTGTTTCATATCGCTAGACGAGGGCCCCGCCTTGCGCCACACTCTAGTGCCATCAACGACGACTGGAAACCAGGACACCGCCCATGGGGTAGAGCGGTCGCCGACGGTTCCCCCGACGACCACGGGTCCTCCGCCAGAGGCAGGCCCTGAGGCACCTCCCCAGCGGAGGGCCTACCTCCTGAGAACGCCTTGCTCCGAACGCCGCGGTGGTGATGTCGGATCCCTGCCCCTCTCCTGCAGCCCCCTGCGCCCTCCTCCCGAGGGATAGGAGACTGTGGGAGTGGGGCAGCTGCTCGCTACGGCGACCTGCACCTCCTGCGATCCATGATTAGCGTATGCCTGCTCCTGAGGAAGTAGCGGTACCCGGATCGTTGCCTCTAGCGCGGCTAGTGGGGTCGTCCCTGGGTTCCTGGAAGAGTTCAGCTTCTGGTACCTCGTTCCCCCAGCCTGGGCTGAGGAGTGAGCCTTGTTCGCCCTCGTGAGGGTGCCTCTGGTCCACCATGTGGGGCACGTACTCTTCTGGCGCCGTCATCCCGAAGGCCATGCCGTAGTGCTCCGCGTGCCATGCGGCTTCGCTTGATGCGCCCGCCGCGGGGTGGTAGCACGGTTGTCCACTGAGACCGTGGGTCGCGTCAGGTCCTTCTTCCTCACGGACTGGGGGCGGGGGTAGCGTTGTCGCTGGTCCGGTGCGGACAGCCTCGCTGGTGTTGGAGTAGCCTTGGAGCCCGCGGGCGAGCGCGTAGCCCCCGCGTGGGCCGCCCTGGGCTTGAGGCGGGAGCTGGGTGCAGAAGGGGTGAGCCGCCGAGGCGGCAAAGCCCAGGAGCTCGGCGACCCGCTCTAGCAGCACGTCGCGGTCGCCTTCCAGCAGCCTGCACTGTAGCAGCTCTCGGGGCACCGTGAGCGCGGCCCTCGAGTTTGCCTGCTCCAGGCGGGTGTACGGTGTCGTGGTCGCAGCATGATTGGAGGCCCTTGCTGCCGATCAAGCTTGCCGTGGTGTGAGAGCTGTTGAAGCCTGTCTGCATCGCCCGCAGCCCGCAGCGCCCTGCGGACCGCGAGCTGCCTGGGGCGCGGGGTCGCCTGAGGCGAGCGGCTCTGCGCGGGCGGGCCACGCCGCCCATGGATCTGGGTTGCCCGCCTGGTTGCCGGACATGGCGATGACGACGCGACGGGGCACGAAGCAGTAGTAGGCGGATTCCGGCGCACCCCTACCTGGCGCGCCAAATGTCGGATTTCGGGTTCCGGCAGACCCTTAAGGTTCGAACTCTGGGGTGCGCGCGGAGATTATGCTTCCTACCTACCCGTACTCGTCCGCCTTGCAAAGATCTAAGCTACCAAAAGAACGACACAAGAGACACAGAGTTTATACTGGTTCGGGCCACCGATGCGGTGTAATACCCTACTCCAGTGTGGTGTGGTGGATTGCCTCTTGGGCTGATGATGATGAACACTACAAGGTAGAACAGCCTCGCGAGGGTCTGTTCTTAGCCTGGTGGATGAACTGCTAGGAGCAGTTCAATCACCCTTCTCTCTCTCTGATGCCTATCTAACTGATTGTCGGGTTGCTAGATGTTTCGATCTTCCTAGATGCCTCTACCCTGGGGGTGGCTAGTCCTATTTATAGGCAAAGGCCCTGGGCCTCTTCCCAAATATTGAGCGGGAAGGGCGCCAACAGTTGGCCATTTTGAAGGGGAACATCTGGTACACTTATCCTTACTAAAGTTGGTCCTCGCCTGCCAAAGGCTCTGGTGATGATGCTGGCTTGGGCTCCACAGTGACTTCCTCCTTGTCGCGGAGCTGGTCTTGGTCTCGTTGTACCGAAATGGGTGCCTTTGCTTGATCCTCCCGCCTGCGCTTGCTCCCTTTGCACCAAAGAGGAAAGGGAGGACACTGCGCGGGCTGGCGCCCGCCTGGCGCCCTTGGTCGTCATGGCTTGCGTCATGGGCACCTCGTGAGGTACCCCGCCTTGATCCCTCCGCCTCCTCGCGAGCCAGCCTGATGAGGCCGTGCCTGAGGAAGCTCCGTGTCGTCCGCCCCGCGAGGCTTGGCCCCTCGCGAGGGTCTTGGGTTTGTGTTGATGAAGATGGGCCGTGCTGGGCCCCCTTTGAGCCACGCCGCAGGCCGCAGGCAGGCAAGTCTGGGGACCCCCGGTCCTAGAAGGCCGACATCCACCTCCAAGAAGCTTCCCCGACGTTCCCCTTGTCTTTCGCACCACCTCCATTCCCACACCTTCGTCTTCACCTGCACCACCGGAAGAGCATCATCATCACCGTTTCCTCGGATGAAGTTGCAGCCTAATCGACGCCACCAAAGAGGTTGTACACTAATCGCCGCATTTTCTTCTTAATTCGATCTCACGGTGCTGCTGGCGCTCGGTCCCGAGCCAACACGGCGCAACTCCATCCACGGCGGCGTCGCCGGCCCCTTCCTCCACGGCATCGCTCCCTCAGTGGCGACGTCTACATCAATAGGAGTTGCTGCTGCTTTAGCTCTCGCTCGCGTTGCTGCTCTGCTCTTGCTCTCGCTCCCCTCCCTGGTCTGATCTTGCTCGCGCTGCTGCTCTCGCTCTCGCTCTTGCTTGCGATGCTTCTCCGATTTAGCTACACTTCAGTCGACTGAATTGACTTTTGGGTCAGTCGATTTTCAGGGGGTGGGGGGCTCGCCGGAGTTAAGGAAGAAACATACGCAGCGGGGAGGGGGGCTCGTCGGAGAGGTACCCCACTATCTAACTCAGGGTTCAGGGTGGGGGCGATGGTAGACGGCGGTGGTGGGGCGGTGGCGTGGGGATCGCCGAAGAAAAAGCTCGACACGGGGGGCCTAGAGGGATGGCCGGGGCAGCGATGGGCCGGCGGTGGGGAGTGTTTTTAGGGCGGGCGAGGCGGCGCACCGCCTGCCGCGGGCGGCGGGGGGGGGGGGGGGCTGTTTTGCCGGTGGTGGCTGGCGGCTCAGGGGGGCGGAGGTTGAAGATGAATTGCAGGCCATTGGTTTCGTATCCAACAACTACAAAATCAACTGACTAGAGATGAAAAAGTCAGTCGACTGATGTGTAGCCTCACCTCTAGTGCATTCAATTTCGATAGTAAAATTCAGTTTCGACAGTAAAATTCAGTTTCGACAGTTAAGTTCAATTTCGACAGTTAAATTCACTTTCGACAGTTAATTTCAGAGATGAGCGGCTGATGTATACATCTAGCACTTTGTGGTTATGTATTTTACGTCATCTATTGGAGAAGCTATTGGAATTCCACTCAGGTTAACGTTGTCTCTCTTGTCCTGCTTCAGCCTCGGCGTCGTACAACTCACCGGAGCTGCTCCAACAACGAAACCCTTCATCACAGCGGAGCAGTACCTCGGGTTCTGTTGGGGATATTGCTATTTGGGGTAAACCGGCCTGCAGGGCCCGGGTTACCTCCGTCAATGAATCCGAGATGTTAAAGCCCAAGGAGAAATAGAAGGGCCCAAGGCCTATAATCGGTTTAGAGGTTTACGGCGTAAACCGGCCTGAAGTAAACTTGCATTGTAAGTTAGGAATAGAGAGACCGACCCGGGCACGTTTATAAGCCGGAGGTCGGGACTTTGCAGACCGACGGGCATCACCCGTGTATATAAGGGGACGACCCGACGGCGGTTTGGGGGACAGAGAAGAAGAACTCGAGGTTTAGGCGAAGCTTATCGCTCCCTAGCCCTCGAAACCCATCAATCCCATCACAACTAGACGTAGGCTTTTACCTTCATCGAAGGGGCCGAACTAGTATAAACACCGTGTCCTTGTGTCCACTTTTAACCCCTTCAAGCTAACCCATTGCGATGGCTCCACGACTAAGTCCTCCCACTAGGACATCTGCCGTGACAAACCCACGACAGTTGGCGCCCACCGTGGGGCTATCGCGAGATGGTTTCAAGTTTTTGGAGGGCCTCTTTGAAGGACTCGAGGGTTACGCTGTGGGCCGGATGACCAAGAGCCGCCGCGGAAAACTCTACATCGACAGCACAGGCTGGGGCCCCGACGCCGGCTCGATCGAGTACGGGTGTCGGGTCCCCTTTGGCGGCATCCATGTTTTCATCGGCAAGATCGGAGAACCAGGCCCCGAGTTAGGCGTCTGCGCCGACCTCGTCGAGACAGCTCAGTGCACAAGATCGACCCTGGCTAAGCCGACCAGGAAGCACGCCTTCGTGGGAGTCATCCACGGAGGAAGCTACGAGGAAGGATCCGAATCCGGTGACGGAACCGCCATTTACTCCGGCGATGAAACATCGACCGGGGAAACCGAATCTCTTTACCAGTTGCAAGATGATCGGATTGGGGGCGGCTCCGAGGGCAACAGTATTCTGGACCCCTCTGATCTGCCATATCGGGTTGGGATCTTCATGGCTGGAACACAGGCGGTGCCACGATCATCAACTGCAGCAACAACGATCTCCGGATCGGCAGCGGCAACGGCTGCGCGGGCAGGAGGCCCTGCGGGTTCACCAGCCCAAGTTTTGTCAGACCTGTTTGACGCACTGGCAGCGCTCATGGCGGAAGCCAACCCGGTGGATCAGGAGGTTCACAATGCTGAGATTGCCAAAGTAAAAGAGCAGATCACTCAAGCTAAGGCGGAACTGGCAGCAGAAGAGATCAGGATGACGGCGGAGCGCGCCGCTTTGGATGCACAGGCTTACAGGCTCATGATGGACCAGAATGCGTCTCAGGAAGTCCTGAAGAGGAAATCCCGGTCTCGATTGCCCGCAGCCCTCGACGCCCGAAACCTCTTCAACACCCCGGGGGTAAACCGTGCGGAGGCGACAGTTGGCGCCCCGGTTCAGCACCGGATAATAAACCTGCCTCGTCACAACACTGGTACACCACAGGCCGTGCCAACACCGTCAGGTCATTATTCCAACCCGATGGATAACCTCGTCGCGGCGGCAGCTCGGCTGGAAGCCATTCCGATCGAAGGCGATTCGCCGCAAGACGTGGAGACACGCCGGGTCAAGGAGCTCCTTAGGACCGCGTTGGCCCAACAAGAAGCATATTCACAAAGCCGTGATCGGATTCACTCCACCCCTCGCCCCAGCGGGAGCCATAGTAGGCGCATGGAGGAGCCGGCTGTGTCAAGCAATGCCAGGCGTGAAGCGCTCCGCGGCAACAACCCGGCGGGCGTCGGCAATGCTCAGGAGAATATGGATCGTGCCCGTGCGCGGGAGGCCGGATTAGCAACGCAGCATCAGGCTCGATAGCTTACACCTACCTTCCCAGCGGCTACGGTTGAACCGGGAGTGGTCTCCAGTTCTTTGGGAGTACCGTGCCTTGTTCCCGCTTTGCGCAATGTACGCCTGCCCAAAGACTTCAAAGGCCCCCGCAAGGTACCAAACTACACGGCAGATCAGCCTCCGGAGACATGGGTGGAAAGCTATGAAATGGCTATGGAGATGCTGGATGTGGATGACACGGCGTGTGCCAAGTATTTTACTATGATGTTAGAAGGAACGGCCCGGACTTGGCTAAAGAGCTTACCGCCTAATTCAATTAGTTCATGGGCCCAATTGCGCGCCCGGTTTATCAAGAATTTCAAGGACACGTGCAAACAGCCAATGTCGATAGTTGACCTAGCAGCCTGCGTTCAGCAAGAAGGGGAATCAACTACCCATTGGGTGCGGCGGGTATCAGAAGTTTTGCACTCGTCAGATCGCATCAACGCAGACACCGCCGTGGTGCTGTTGGAAAGCAACTGTCGGTTTGGCCCTTTGAAGCTAAAGCTGGGCCGGATGAAGCGTGATTGTACAGATATAGGAACGCTCATGACCGCTTTAGTGAAGTATGCAGATTCTGACAGTACCAAGGATCCTGACTCTGGTGATGACAAAGCAGGGAAGGGAAAGAAGGATAGCAACACCAAAGGCCAGCAACATCGACCGACAGGTAATGGAGGCGGAGGTAAGCGTAAACCGGACGGGAGCATGGATTTTGTGGCCAACGCAAGTGCACAGAATAAGGGCCAGCGGCGTAAGGGGAAACAGCCAAGTTTCCGCGCAAATCCCGGTCCTAATCCGGAGCGTTTGAACTTTTTCTTAAACCAGCCCTGTCCGAAGCACGGAACAAAAGAGGAACCGGCAACCCATCTTTGGAAGGATTGTTATATCATGAAGGAGTTCAAAAGCTCAAACACTTTCCAATATGATCACAGCTCCGGCGGCGGTTCAGGTTCCGGATCAGGATACGGTGGCGGAAATTCCGGTCCAGGCTTCCAGGGTAATCCGGGCGGACAGGACAGCCAAAATAATCAAGGTAATCAAAGTGGTTACGGACAGCAGCAATCAGGTTATCAGAGCAACCCGAAACAGTTGAGTGGTGGACAGTATCATGTCTTTACTACAAGCTTGGATAAACGGGATAGAAAGCTTCAGAGGCGGGCAGTCAGTGCTATCGAACCGGCCACGCCTCACTATCTGCGCTGGTCGGAACAGCCTATCATATGGAGCCGAGAAGATCACCCTCCCAGGGTTTATAATCCGGGTCAGTTAGCATTGGTGGTGGCGCCTCAGGTGGGAGGTTATAAGCTCACCAAGGTGCTCATGGACGGAGGGAGCAGCATTAACATCTTGTATTATGAGACCTTCCGTCGCATGGGACTGGTAGATAAGGATCTCAAACCGACCAATACCGTGTTCCACGGGGTGGTGCCTGGCAAGTCTGCGTATCCGGTTGGTAAGATAGCCCTTGAAGTGGTCTTTGGCGATAGTCACGATTACAGATCAGAGACGCTGACGTTCGAAGTGGTTAAAATCCAAAGTCCGTACCACGCTTTGTTTGGACGGCCAGCCTATGCAAAATTTATGGCGCGGCCCTGCTATGTATATCTGCAACTTAAGATGCCGGGTTACAAGGGCACCATAACGGTTCATGGGAGCCGTCGAATCGCTTTGGAATACGAGGAAGGAGATGCGACTTATGCAGAATCGGTTTGTGCTACGGAGGAGCTAAAGCAGTACAAAGACAGTGTTGACCCGGAGGACATGACTTCGTTGAAGAAGCCAACCACGGACCACGATCCGGCCTTGAAGTTCAAATCGGCTGCCGAAACTAAGCTCGTTGACTTCATGCCTGGCGATTCGTCCAAGCAGTTCAGCATCAGTGCAAACCTGGATCCAAAATAGGAAAGCGCGCTCATCGAGTTCATCCGTGAGAATCGGGACATCTTTGCATGGAAACCATCTGACATGCCTGGTGTACCGAGGCGACTCGCTGAGCACACCCTTAATGTGGATCCTAAGTATAAACCGGTAAAACAATTCTTATGCCGGTTTAACGAAGAAAGACGTAAAGCGATTGGTGAGGAAGTGGCCAGGCTCCTGGCAGCTGGGTTTATCGTCGAGGTTTTTCATCCCGAATGGCTTGCTAATCCGGTGCTGGTTCTTAAGAAAAACGGCACCTGGCGCATGTGTGTGGATTACACAGACTTGAATAAAGCTTGTCCAGTGGATCCTTTTGCTCTCCCCCGGATTGATCAGATCATTGATGCTACGGCAGGTTGCGAGCGTTTGAGTTTTTTGGATGCCTATTCGGGTTATCACCAGATCAAAATGGCAGTTAAGGACCAGGAGAAGACGGCGTTCATTACTCCCTTTGGAGCCTTCTGCTATGTGTCTATGCCCTTCGGGCTTAAGAGTGCGCAAGCTACTTATCAACGGTGTGTGCAAAATTGTCTCCACGAGCAGATTGGCCGTAATGTGCATGCTTATGTGGATGATATTGTGGTCAAGTCACGAAAGAAGGAGACCCTGGTTGACGATTTGAAGGAGACTTTCGATAATTTGAGAGTGTACCAAATGATGCTCAACCCAGCTAAATGTGTTTTTGGTGTGCCTGCAGGCAAGTTGTTGGGATTTTTAGTATCCCATAGAGGAATTGAGGCTAATCCGGAAAAGATCACAGCCATCACCTCCCTGGCCAAACCGAAATGCGTCAATGATGTTCAGCGCATGGCCGGACGGATTGCAGCGTTAAGCCGGTTTATCAGTCGCCTTGGTGAAAAGGCGATCCCCTTGTATCAAATGCTCAAGAAGACGGATCAATTTGTCTGGAGTGCGGAGGCAGATAAAGCGTTCGAGGACTTGAAGCGGCAGCTAGTCAATCCGCCAGTTTTGGCAGCCCCTGTAGATAAAGAGCCACTCCTGTTATATGTGGCTGCGAATGCCAGAGCAGTTAGTGTGGCGATGGTGGTAGAACGAAAGGAGGCTGGAAAGGAACATCCGGTTCAGCGACCGGTTTACTATATCAGTGAAGTACTTATCGAGTCCAAACAAAGGTATCCACATTGGCAGAAGCTGGTATATGGTGTTTTTATGGCAAGCCGGAAGCTGAGGCAATATTTTCAAGGACACCCCATCACGGTGGTCAGTTCTGCTCCTTTGGGTGACATCATACAGAACCGGGAGGCGACCGGTCGGATTGCTAAGTGGGCTATCGAGCTTGGGCCGCACGGTTTAAGATACGTGCCCCGGACGGCTATAAAGTCACAAGCACTTGTCGACTTCATAAACGATTGGACAGAGTTACAAGCGCCTGAAGAGAAGCCAGATAGCACCTATTGGACTATTCATTTTGACGGGTCCAGGCAATTGGAAGGCTCGGGGGCTGGAGTCGTTTTAACTTCCCCACGAGGAGATAAGTTTTGTTATGTCCTCCGTTTAATGTTCCCCTGTACAAATAATGCGGCTGAGTATGAAGCTTTGCTTCATGGTCTTCGGATGGCTAAAGAGATGAATCTGAGCAGAGTTAGGTGCTTCGGTGATTTGGATCTGGTGGCTCAGCAGGTATCTGGCACCTGGGATTCTAAGGACCCGCTCATGGCTGCATACCGACGTGAAGTAGATATGGTAGCTGGGCATTTCAAAGGCTATCAAGTGGACCATGTGGACCGCAGAAAGAATGAGGCAGCGGACGCTTTAAGCCGCTTGGGCTCTCAGCGTAAACCGGTCCCACCCAATGTTTTCTTGGATGTATTGTATCACCCATCGGTACAGCTACCCGGTGAGCTAGAGTTGGCTGTTCCTGATCCGGAAGCTCAATTAGTGGCGGCTCTTCACGTCACCCTGGATTGGACGCTCCCTTATCTGGCATACATGAACCGGGGTGAGTTGCCAGAAGACGAAAGCCTGGCTCGACAGATAGTACGGCGGTCCAAATCTATGACCATTCTCAAGGGAGAGCTACATCATCGCAGCGTGTCAGGAGCGCTGCAACGGTGCGTGTCCTTTGAGGAGGGGTGCGAGATATTACGTGAAATACATGAAGGGGATTGCGGTCACCACGCCGGTTCAAAATCATTGGTGGCTAAAGCGTTCCGCCACGGTTTCTATTGGTTAACTGCTCATGCTGATGCAGAAGACCTGGTCAGATTATGTGATGGTTGCCAGAAATTTTCCAGACGAGCGCACGTACCGGCTCAAGAATTGAGGATGATTCCAATCACTTGGCCGTTTGCAACTTGGGGGCTCGATATGGTTGGGCCTTTTAAGCGTTCCAAAGATAAGAAGACCCACCTACTAGTGGCGGTTGACAAATTTACAAAGTGGGTGGAGGCAGAACCTGTCAGTAAATGTGATGCTGCCATGGCGGTTCGGTTTATAAAGAAGGTGATCTTTCGGTTTGGCTTTCCACACAGCATCATCACAGATAATGGTACCAATCTATCCAAGGGGGCCATGAGAGAGTTCTGTGCGCGGGAGCATATACGGCTTGATGTTTCTTCGGTGGCGCACCCACAATCTAATGGTCAGGCAGAACGAGCGAATCAAGAGATCTTGAGAGGTATCAAACCCCGGCTTCTGGTCCCTTTGCAAAGGACGCCGGGTTGTTGGGTGGAAGAGCTACCGTCTGTATTATGGAGCATCAACACCACGCCTAACAGATCCACGGGGTTTACGTCGTTTTTTATGGTCTACGGAGCAGAGGCGGTTCTCCCAAGTGATATACGACATGATTCACCGCGTGTGGCAGCGTATGTTGAAGCGGACAACGAGCAGGCACGGCAGAACGCTCTTGACTTGTTGGATGAGGAACATGACTTAGCAGCTGCCCGTTCAGCGATTTACCAGCAAGATCTTCGCCGTTACCACAGCCGTCGGGTTAAGACCAGAACCTTTCAGGAGGGGGATTTGGTGCTTCGGCTCATCCAGGATCAGTCTGATCAACATAAATTATCCCCGCCTTGGGAGGGACCTTTTGTGGTTAGCAAGAATCTGAATAATGGGTCATACTACCTGATTGATATCCGAGAGCGCAAGGATTCACGCACATCAGAGGAGGAGACCAGCAGACCGTGGAACATAGCTCATCTTCGACCTTATTATACATGAGCCTTGGGCTCTGTTTATGTACACATCATGACCATGTATATATTATGATTAATACAATAAACCGGAGCCTCGAGTAAAGCGGGGTCTCTGCTGTTCTTCACATCATGCGTGCTTACCCCTTGAGGTCGCTTCACAGAAGATCAAAGTGAAGATTCCGGTTTAAAAGCCGGTTCAAGGGAAGATGTCTCTCACAAAGCTGTGAAGCTCTTAACATCTGGTTCAAGATCCCGGTTCAAGCGTGGGGCTTCCTGTTCAAACATAGGTCGTATTCAAACCAAAGAGAACATAGCTATTCAAACATGGGGCTTCCTGTTCAAACATAGGTCGTATTCGAACCAAAGAGAACATAGCTATCCTTATAAAGTCAGTTGGGGACCTAGTCGGCCTGAACCGTAGCTACACCTCCAGGGGGCTTGGTCATGTCTTGACGACGGTAATGCCTTCTGGCTGGCATATTTGCCACTGAATCAGTTGGGGACCTAATCGACTTGAACCGTAGTTACACCTTACGGGAGCTCGGTCATGTCTTGATGATGGTAATGCCTTCTGGTCGGCTTTTTAGCCAATGAATCATTTGGGGGCTTGGTCGTGTCCGAACCAACGCAATGCCACTTGATCGGCCTTTGGCCACGGAGTCACTTGGGGGCTTGGTCGAACCCGAACCAATGCAATGCCATTTGACCGGCATATTTGCCACGATTCAGTTAGGAACCTAGTCGACTTGAACCGTAGCTACACCTCTTGGGGGCTTGGTTTATTTTGTCTTGACGATGGTCACGCCTTCTGAACGGTTCATAGCAACCACTATTTGCATGCGTTTTACTATCGCGTTGGCCTCTCGTATTTGGTTTTTGTTTTCTTTGCCTTTATTGTGGTATTTTTTGTTCTTCGGAACGTCAAGTGCTTTTAAACCGATTCAGCTGACACAGCCTGGTCCGTTTTTTTAACCCGGAGGCAAGTTACCCGGTTTGGCAAAGGCGCAGCACGGTTCATAGGGTCAAAAGATCTTGCGTATTCAGTAAAGACAGGAAACATAAGCTGGAAAACGTCATTGGAAAGGGCATCAGTACCCGTGCACGAAGGCACATTCAAATGCAGAGGTATTAAACTATCTTATTACAAGGCAGCGTAGTGCCTGAATATATTGTTCTTGACAGATTAAACGTCACCAGTTAAGGTGAACCGGAGTGTTAATTACGCCCGTTCGCCGCCTCGGTTCGAAAGCTGTGGATCATCTTGCGCCGCTTCAGCTCTATCTTGGCTACCCATTGGTTGGAAATCAGCAGTGGTCCAGTCGATTCCCATTAGCGCTTGAAAGACAGCTTCTTCGTGAATCAGCAAAGACGGTTCAAGGTCAGGGGCATAGGTATGCTTACGGATTGGAGGAATAAGGTTTCCCGCTTCAGGGACCGGGGCAGCTACTCGTTTGTTCTGGTTATCGTATTGGGCTTGGTAATGTGACAAATCTGCTTCCTCAGCCAGTTGACAAGCTAGGGGGCGCACCGCCCGGTTTATCGCCCTCAAATCATCTTCACCAAAGTCTGAACCGTCTTCTTTCAAGCTGGGGTATCCTTGGGCCGCTTCGACAGGATCGAAATCTGGTACCCACGCTTTAGCCCGGATCAAGGCAGTGATGGCTCCAGTTCGAGCAGCTGATCTTTTCAACTCTTCAATCCGGGCTGGAAGCATAGATAGCCGTTTCAACGTATCTTGAATCAGGGACGGTGCAGGGTTGTTATGCGATGCAGTGGTGATAGCTCTTTGTGCTCCGGTGTACAACTGTTCAATCAGAGTATAGGCAACTTTGAGTTTCATCCGCACATCAGAACCCAGGTGTCCAATACGTGTGCCTGCAGTGTTTCAAAAGGGATTACAAACCGGACATAAGACATAGCGGACAAAGTACAAATTGGAAGAAGGGCATCGAAGGAAATTTACCAAAGACGGCAGAGGTCATGGAGTGTATTTGTCGCTTCACGCTGGATAATTCATCGACCACCGGTTTGAGAGCAGCTTCGGCATTTTCAGCCCTCTTCGTCAAAAGAGCTTTTTCAGTAGCCCAATCAGCTTGTTCCTTCTTGCGGTTTTCTTTCAGCTGTTCCATAACAGTTAAAGCATTGGTCAATTCTTCCTTCGCTTTTGCAGTTTCAGCCTGCTGGGTTTTTAAGGCTTCCCGAAGGTCCGAGACTTGTTTCTCTTTGGTCTGCAGATTCCCCTGCAACAGGTCATCAGTAGTGTTCAGAAAATATTGCACGGTTTGGAAGTATCAACCACACAAGCAAGTTATGTGCTCGATACTTGGGGGCTAATGCATACTTGATCTTAATGCATGTTTTACATTGCAAAAGTCCCAGGGTTTATACAATTATTTAAACTTGGCACTTGGGAGCTAATGGTTATCTGATGATGTTTTCTGGTTATGACCTATGTTGAAGCCTTGGGTTTTCCAAACCGGACCTTAATTGTCAAGGCAGCCTGATCCGGTTTACCATCTCGGTTTGGAAATATTGATAAGCTAAGTTGCAATGGAATGAAGCACAAGGGAGTTACCTCAAGTTTCTCCTTCATCATCTTGATCATGCCAGCTTCATAATCCCGACTGGTGTACAGTCGGTTCAGGTACCCAGAATAAAGATCCGGGGCGCTTAAAGCGGCGTACGTAGAGGAGTCAAGGTCCCATTTGCCCTTTATGGCCGAGATTTCGTCCTTGGCAGTATGCTTGGCTAAAGTAGCAGTGTTCCCCGGTTCAGAGTGACCGATGCCGGTAATCACAACATCATCATCCTTGGAATCGCTGCTCTGCAGTGGCCCTGTCGGTTTATCAACAGTTCCAGAAGGGGGGAGGGATTCCTCAACCCGAACAGGACTGGCAGGCGGATCAGTACGGCTGGCAGGTTTGGTAGTCCTTTCTTCAGCACAGGTGTCATCTTGCGGAGATAGATAATTCTGAATATCTTCACGACCCAGAGCGTCAGCATCAGGAGTTTTCTCCGGTTCAGGAGCGGCAGTTCCTTCAGCCGGGTTATCCAGACGAGCCTTCTTGCTTGGTCTAGGTTTAGCCATGGAAAAAACCCAAAGATTGAAAAAACGGTGTAAGATGGATTAAGAGACCCATACAGAGATATGTTGTGATCGGTCCAACTTACCCAATAACTGTCTTCAGCGGTGGCAGTTGAGTGGCTGAGGATTCACCAGAAGATGAATGGGAGGTGACCTGATAATCGGAGTCAGATGGATTAAGAGGCTGACGAATTAAACCTGTTTTAGGAGGAAAGCTAGCGCATAAGTCGGAGACCTCTGTGCGGCGTTTCCGAACCGGGCTGTTCGGTAAACCGGCGGAGGTAACTACCTGGCCGCTATGCCGGGTGGTGCGTCGAGCTTCATGTTGCTGGGTCTTCACAAGAAATTTGGGATCCAAGTAAGCAAGAGGATGAGAAAATTTAATTTTCCGGTTTGCTTGGCGAGGTTTTTTCAAAGGCAAAGGAACGGCGTCAGAAGAAAGAATAGTTACCTCTGGGCCTTCAGCATTGCTCGCTTCAGCGTCGTCCTGACAAATATCATCATCAATAAGACGCATAAAAAGTAAGCCAACTGAATCGAGGTCTACCCCAAGGTCCGGATTACCCACATCATCCTCCTCTAAATCCGGGGTGGAGGAAGCGGTGTTCCGTTTTTTCTGAGCGGGTTTCTTCACCCTCGTTTTGGGTCGGGTTACCCTTTCGGTCGGCTCTTGAAACTTCTTGCTCCAAAACGGATCATCTCCCTATGTCAGAAAGGACTGGAGTTAGCAATATGTGTATAAGGAGATCATAAATTCTATAACAAACAGAGGGGAAGTACTTACAGCAGGTGGTTTGTTTGTGGCACAAAATGGAAGCAGGCCGGTTCGGGCGCAAACATATTCCGGTTCATTCAGCATCTTTTTTACAGCTTCGGTGACTTCGTCTTCCGTTAGCTGAATGTTGCAGTGCCTCAAAGGATCATCAACCCGGCCCGTGTATTGGCACATCAAACCGGAGCGGATGCTAAGGGGCAGGATGCTCCATGAAATCCAGCAGCGGGCAAGGTCTACCCCCGTCAAACCGTTAGCCATGAAGGCTCTGAGCTTGGACAGCTGAGGGGCGTACTTACTCCTCTCTTTGGCGGTTAGCCTTTGGGGGAAGGGGTGTGTGTTGCTAAGTCTCTCCGGACGGAAGCCGGGCAGTGGATTTTCTTCAGCAGGGGAAGTATTCTTGCAATAGAACCAAGTATGATTCCATTCTTGCGGATGACTATGCAGCTTGGCATGAGGATAAGTCACTTCTTTCCTCTTTTGAATCGTCACACCACCCAGTTCCATATTAGGGCCGTCGGTGAATTCGGTACGTCGGTTCAAATGAAAACAGTCCCGGAATAGCTCTACAGTAGGTTCCTCCTGGAAGTACACCTCGCAAAGCACTTGGAAATGGCAGATATTCGTGACTGAGTTTGGACCAACGTCTTGTGGGCGCAACCTAAAGTTAGCCAGGACGTCCCGATAAAATTTTGAACCGGGTGGGTTGAAACCCCGGGCCAGGTGATCCGCAAACACCACTACTTCTCCCTCCTGTGGGGTGGGAGGACATTCATTCCCTGGAACCCTCCAATGGATGGCATTTTTGCTACTCAAAGCGCCAGTCAGAACTAAGTTGTTTAGTTGGGTCTCAGTGATGCGAGAGGGAACCCAGTTGCATTCGTACACCTGTTTTGCCATGAGGAAATCTACAAGACAAAGGTGTACCGGTTTGAGAACAAAGTGTGAATATAAACCGAAGATGCTCTTATATAGAGCAAGGTTATCTACAATGATATCATCCAGCGGTTCATCAAGGGGACTAATGGATGTGTGGATTGGTTTGTTCGCTTTGCTAGAAGTTAAACCGACCAGATCTAACAGTTGTGAATATGAAAGCAGAAACAGATCCCGTACGGATTCTTTCAAAGCAATGGATCTACAGCTAGGGCGAAAAAGAAGTAAAAATACGAGGTATCATCATCTGTTCGCAAAAGCTGCTATGGAGATGAACAAGGAACAGTGGCAGGATGACGAACCCTAGAACAGATCTGAAGCGAGAAGAGCAGGGGTCTAACCGGGATCCAAACGGAGGTGGAAGGTCGCCGCGGTGCTCTGGTCCGATCAGGTTGATGCAGCGGCCGGAGTTGAGGCAGTAGCTGACGGCGGCGGCGGAGCTCCGAGGTCTGGGTCGCGAGGAAGACGAAGAAGGGGGCGAAACGGAGGAAAGGAAGATGGCCTTCAAGTCCTATTTATAAGGCGCGGCGTGCGTGCCAGGCGCGCGAATCCAGGGGCCGGAGATTTCGGGAGCCCAGCCGTCGCCCTGATTATTGCGGATTGGCAAAAGGAGACGGTAGCTTTGCACTGACGTCATATCGGTTTACCGCAGCAAAAGGAGACGAAGCAAATAGCGGTTCAACAGTTACTGGAAGACATTTGAAGACAGAAATTTTTTAAGGATTGACATGAACCTGTTCAAATCAATCTGGGGCCTAATGTTGGGGATATTGCTATTTGGGGTAAACCGGCCTGCAGGGCCCGGGTTACCTCCATCAATGAATCCGAGATGTTAAAGCCCAAGGAGAAATAGAAGGGCCCAAGGCCTATAATCGGTTTAGAGGTTTACGGCGTAAACCGGCCTGAAGTAAACTTGCATTGTAAGTTAGGAATAGAGAGACCGACCCGGGCACGTTTATAAGCCGGAGGTCGGGACTTTGCAGACCGACGGGCGTCACCCGTGTATATAAGGGGACGACCCGACGGCGGTTTGGGGGACAGAGAAGAAGAACTCGAGGTTTAGGCGAAGCTTATCGCTCCCTAGCCCTCGAAACCCATCAATCCCATCACAACTAGACGTAGGCTTTTACCTTCATCGAAGGGGCCGAACTAGTATAAACACCGTGTCCTTGTGTCCACTTTTAACCCCTTCAAGCTAACCCGTTGCGATGGCTCCACGACTAAGTCCTCCCACTAGGACATCTGCCGTGACAAACCCACGACAGGTTCTGTCGGGGATATACCCCGCGGTATGACCCGACCGGAGTTGTAAACTGGCTAGGACTTGGTAAACCGACGGATGGTAAACTGGCAGGTGGTAAATCGGCAAGTGTTAAGGCAGGTGGTAAACCGACAGGAGTTAAGTCAGATCTTAAACCGGCAGACCATCTTAAACCGGCAAACAGTGATAACTGGGTTGCCATGGGTTATGAAGTCCGAGACGTTATGAAGCCCGAGATGTTATGAAGCCCAAGATGTTAAGAAGCCCATAAAGAGGAGTCAGAATAGTTAAGTCTTAAGTCCTAGTTGGACTCTACATGTAACCCGCCCCTTCAACTTATAAAAGGAAGCAAGATAGAAATAATCTTAGGGCTAGACACAACTAGAGGAGAGCCGGTTTACGGCGACTCCCTCGTGATGATAATGAGACCTAGCCTCAAACAGCATGTAGGGTTGTTACCGGATGATGTTTCCCAGGGCCTGAAGCTGTCTAAATCCCTATCTTGTGTTGATCCGCGGTGCGTCTCTCGATTCCCTTCAACCCCTCTCAAGCTACCACATAGATGCATTGGCCTCACGACTAAGTCCTCACTCTAGGACATCTGTCGTGACAAAACTACGACAGTTGGCGCCCACCATGGGGCCCACGCACGGTGATGTTGAGTTCTTGGAGGGATCTCTCCTAGGGTTCGAGAAGCTCGCGATTTCGTCGGATGAGGAAAAGCGCCACGGAAAGCGCGCGGGATAACTCGTCATAAGACAAACCGTGGACAGAGTGGGTAAATTTATCGTTTTGTGACCAGTGTCATGGTTAACCTCGGAGCTGATATTGTGAGATCAGAGATGAGAAATCTAGAGTTGTGCGCGTGGCCGCATGCGACCAGGCAATCCGTCCAGGTTGATTTCCGCTGGCAGAAATCACATATTTGACCTGAGGACGAAATCAAATCACAAATTGACCTCGTTCCAAAAAAACTTCACTCTGTTGACCCTTTCGTGTGGCGCCCAACAGCTGGGCGCCACACACTACTATGCAGCGCCTCCGCCTTAGGCATCGCACCTCCTGCCAGCGTGGCAGCCCTGGTCCAGTTGCGGCCCCACAGACAGCAGTGCAGCGCCCAAGGGATAGGCGCCACACTTGTAATGTGCAGCGCCTATCGCTTGGGCGCTGCACTGTCTGTGTTCCACTTAGGCTGGCCCCACCCTCTCTCCCCCCACCCCCACCCCACACACCCCCACCCCACCCAAACCCTTAGACTTGCGCCCCTCCTTTCTTCCCCTCTCCCCCCTCTCAAATCCTTGTCAAATCTTGCAAATCCGGAGTATTTGACCGTGGATTTCGAAGCCAACCCCTCCTTTAAGGTAAGCTCCTCCGATCCCCTCATTTTCATCCATAGGAATTGTCACATTTGCTCAAATCTTGCTACTTTGGGGAAACCCTAGTTTTGGCTTGGATTTGCAAATTTGTGTTGAATGATGTTATGTTTCTTTGCTAATTTGGTATGGTTAGGCTTTCATAGTATGCTAGGGTTAGGGTTATGTGTGTTTGATGTTGGTGTTAGGGTTATGCTAGGGTTAGGATTGTGATTATTGTTAAGTGGGGGTTATGGCATATGTTTTTTGGTGCAAATATTTTTGTTAAGTACTTAGTTGATATATGTGTGTTTTTTATTATTGTAGGGATGGGGAGAACATGTGTTTATGTTCATCATGTGGATAAAGAGGACTTTTTGAAAGGCAATGTTGAGCCGGACCCGGATGAGCTTGACATGGTGTTTGAGAGTAGTCCTAGCTATGCAAAGCTCTTGGACCAAGTGAGGAAGGATTTGAATTGGATGGACCCAAGTGACGTTGTTGAGTTCGAGGGAAGGCATAATGTTGGTTTTGGAATGCACATTCGTTGGAAGACAATGCGTGTGAACTCCGAGCAACGTTGGGTTGCATACAAGGAGACGGTTGCCGAATCTCTAGACAAGGCTCTTGAGTTATTTGCCTCCAAGAAGGTTGAGTCTACTTTGAATTTGGACTTGAGCCGGAACCCCTCACCGTTGGTTGCTAGCACTCCCCCACCCATTAACCAAGATCAAATGAGTGAACCTCATTTCATGCAACAAGATTGGCCAACATTGAGCTCGACACCAAACAACCAAAATGAAGCTTTTGAAGAGGAGAATTATGAGTACGAGGAGGATGACAACGAAGTTGATCTCCATGACAACAATGTGGGTGATCTTGACCAATATCATGTGCAAGAGACAATGGACCAATCCATCCCTTTTTCCCGCGCATATGCATCGGACTAGGATGACGATGGTCCCGATGAAGAAGTGGACGAGGAGGGGTTCACGCCAAAGGAGGCCCAAGCATTCAAGAAGGTATTCGGGCAGGATTACAAGACACCATTGTTCAAGGATCTTAGTCTTGCGGATGAAGCCATTGTGGATGGTGGCAAATGCATATCTCTTGGAGCTAGGCCAAGTTCTCACAGTGATTTGGAAGACGGCAAGAACAGGATATATCCCGGTTGTGAGTTTGAATCTTTCTTGGAATTGAAGATGTGGCTCGACAACTATTCGGTTACGCATTATCGTCCACATAAAGTGGCCAACTCGGACGTCAATGTGCGTTAAACGGTCAAATGTGAAGTGCCAAGATGTCCACGAATTGTGCGTGCAAGGCCATGGAAAGAAGGTCCCACTTGGCGCATAGTGAGATGTTTACCAACTCACATGTGTTGGCACAAGAATGCGGATGGTGAGCTTGTGTACCCTAAACACAGACAACTCACGTCCGAATTCATTGCTTACAGGTTATCCAACCTAATATCCACACTTCCAACAATGAGCATCAAGAGTGTCATTGACCTTGTGAAAGCCATCTTTCATTACAAGGTGAAGTACGGCAAGGCATGGAAGGCTAAGCAAGCCGCATTCAATATGCTGTATGGCAATTGGGAGGAAGCACACAACCGACTCCCTAGGTTGTTGTTAGCTATGGCTGCCACAAACCCAGGCATGGTTCACGTGGTTGAGCATCATGGGCACCAAACATTGATTCATAACGGGAGGACCGTCCGAGTATTTGGCAGTGCATTTTGGGCCTTTGAGCAATGCGTGAGGGCTTTTGAGCATTCTCGGCCAGTCATTGCCATTGATGGCACGTTCTTGACCGGACAATACAAGGGCACTTTATTGGTTGCAATAGCAAGTGATGCCAATAACCGGGTGTTGCCTTTGGCATTCGCTTTGGTTGAGGTGGAGAACAATGTTAACTGGGAGTGGTTCTTGCGTCAATTAAGAACAAGGGTATTACCGGCTGAAAGGGAAATTGAGAACAAGGGAATTCTAAATGCGGTGGTGGTTGACATTCCCGGACATACAAAGTTGCACCATCGATGGTGCATGAGGCACTTTTGTGCAAACTTCTATAGGGCATGTGGTATCAAGGAGTTGGCCGATGATCTTCAAGATTGTTGTCTCGCTTTCACCAACAAGCGGTTTTCCACATTGTTCAATGCATTGTTTAGACACAAGAAACCTGACCCCGGTGGTCATGAATTTCTCAGCAAGAACATTGTCGAAAGGAATATGTGGGCACGTGCTTTCGATGAAGATGGCCGGAGGTACGGTCAAATGACAAGCAATATGGCAGAATGCTTCAATAAGGTGCTCAAGGGTGTACGTGCATTACCCGTGACGGCAATAGTTCAATACACATTTGACAAGATGAATGCATACTTTTTAAAGTACTCAATGGAGACGGATAAGCAGATTGCTGGTGAAAACAAGGATAATCACAAGTACTATTTCCCACCAAAGGTTGAAGAATGGTTGGACTTTCAATCACGAAAGGCAGACTCACAAGAAGTTGTACTATATGATGACAACGAGTGGAAGTATGAGGTGAAAGAGCCTGGAGGAACCACAAACGATGGCCACCAATACGGAGGTTGCGCTTTCAAGGTCTCCCTAACACGGTGTGATTGCAGTTGCATGAGGCCATCGTTGCTTCATCTCCCATGCTCGCACTTGTTAAATGCATCCCGTGTTAGGAATGTGGACGTCAATCACCCTCTTACCGTGAGGGAGTCCGAGTTCTCAATCATGACGGTAAAGAAAACATGGGCTCCCCGGTTTCAGGCATACTTGGACCAATCACAATGGCCGGAGTATCATGGAGTTCAACTATGGCCGGACCCGGAATTGAAGGTCGTTAGACGGGTAAGACATCAGACAAAGCGTCTTAGAGGTGACATGGACGGATGGGGCCGTGGTGGTGGTGCAGAATACGGCACCGGCCAATTCCAAGAGCCTCGTGAGCAATCCCGTTGTGGGGACTGCAGTCATCGGGGACACAACACAAGAACTTGTCCCAAACCAAGAAAAAGATCAAAGAAAAATGATGCAAGCACAAGCCAAGCAAATGATGCAAGCACAAGCCAACCAAGTCAACCAAGGAGTAGCCAACCAAGTCAAACAAGCAAACGAGGAACTAGGCAACAAAGAGGGAGTCAACTAGGTCTTAGAAGAGGCCGTGGTGGTGGTAGAGGCCATGGTGATGGACTAGGCCGTGGTGATGGTCTTGGCCGTGGTGAAGGCCTAGGTCGTGGTGATGGTCTTGGCCGTGGTGAAGGCCTAGGCCGTGGTGATGGGAGAGGCCGTGGTGAAGCCTAGGCCGTGGTGAGGGTCTTGGCCGTGGTGGTGGTCTAGGCCGTGGTGGTGGGAGAGGCCGTGGTGATGGTCTTGGCTGTGGTGAAGGCCTAGGCCGTGGTGAGGGTCTTGGCCGTGGTGAGGGTCTTGGCCGTGGTGGTGGTAGAGCCCGTGGTGGTGGTCTAGGCCGTGGTGGCGGTAGAGGCCGTGGTGGTGGTAGAGGCCGTGGTGGTGGTCTTGGCCTTGGCGGCGGCCGTGGTGGAGGAATATTCACTTGGCTCGATGGACCATTGCCGTATGTGACTTATTATGATCTTGTTCTTTTGGCTCAATGCTTGTGTTGTCATTTTGCATTGTGTGACTAACTATTATATTGCCATTTTCATAGGTATGGAAACAATGAAGAGGCTGGAGGACACGGAGGGGGAAGGTGAGCTCCCTCGGTGGTCGGAGGACGGAGAAGAAGAAGAGAGAAAGAAGAAGGGACAAGGACTATGTCTTTTGGCTAAATGTTTGTGTATGACTATGTTATTGGACTACTCTATTGCTATGTGTGTATGAGTATGTGATTTGGACTACTATATGTGCTATGTCTTCTTTCTGTGTTTTTGGACTACTACGTGTGATTTGGATATGATTATGTGCCATCTATGTGAATCACAAAACATAAAAAGCACTTTGTATTTGAAAACAGCAGAGAGTGCAGCGCCTAAGGTTGAGGCGCCACAGTACACGGTGCAGCGCCTCTCACTTAGGCGCTGCATACTGACTTAGCAATTTTTTTGGGTGTAAAAGCTACTGGAACGCTTCTGTTGCTCTCTGGACTGGCATGTCCAGCTGTGCAGCGCCCATGGGAGAGGCGCCACACAACACAGTGCAGCGCCTCTCCCTTAGGCGCTGCACAGCTGGACATGCCAATCCAAAGAGCAACAGAAGCATTCCAGTAGGTTTGCACCCAAAAAAATGCTAAGTCAGTATGCAGCGCCTAAGGTAGAGGCGCTGCACTGTATTGTGTGGCGCCTCTGCCTTGGGCGCTGCACAGTATAGTGCAGCGCCTCTCCCTTGGGCGCTGCACACTGACTTAACATTTTTTTGGGTGCAAACCTACTGGAACGCTTCTGGAATGGCATGTCCAAGTGTGCAGCGCCTAAGGCCAAGGCGCTGCACTGTGGTGTGTGGCGCCTTACCCTTGGGCGCTGCACATCTGGACATTTATTAGGATGCACTCACCCCATCCCACCCATCCCCACCCCACGCACCCCCACCCCCACACAAACCCGAAGCTCAGTGCCTCCCATCTGCCCTCCTCTCTCCCCCTCTCTAATCCTCCTCAGATCCGAAGTATTTGACCGTGGATTTGGAAGCCAACCCCTCCCTTAAGGTAATCTCCTCTGATCCCTTCGTTTTCATCCATACATTTGCTCAAGGTTATGCTAGGGTTAGGATTGTGGTGCCTTCCGCGCGTGTTCCTGGTGCCACGCTTGCAGGCAAGCTTCTTCTTCCTGGGTGGACGAGGCTCCTCTTCCTGCACTTCCTCCTCCGCCTCCGCCTCCGCCTCATCATCGAAGCTAGCCATCCGCGAGGTCCCTACGACCACCTTTGGGTTGCCTCTGTTGTCAAAGTCATTGGGCGTGTACCGGCGTCTGGGCTGCCTAGGCTTGAACACATATGGGGACCGAAGTTGAGCGTCCGCCAAAGTCATGTCATCATCAAGCTCATCGCACTATCAAACAATCAAACAATATGGTGAAGACCGGCGTCGTAATCAAGTGAGAATCACATCTAATGGATTAGTCATACCTCTTGGGTGACCACACCCTCATCATCCAGATAAGCATATGAGGAACTCACATCGTCCCCCTGATGGTGAGATGAGGGGTCTGATGGTGTACCAGACCTAGAGGCAGATGGTTCATCATATTCGGGATCACGGCAACCGAGAAGACTCGATAACCACCTTAACTTCCTGGCCTGACGCTGTAACATGAACAAGTGTGGAAGATATCAAACTCCGCCACATAGACTACCTCTCATAGTGAATGCGATTTGTACCTTGAGGAATGCTCGTAGTGAACCATCATCATTGCCTTTTGCAACCAGTGTGTTCTCCAAAATAGACTGGCTCTCATCAGCAGCTTTCTTGATCTTGGTGCGCTGCGGATGAGAAATAATGAACACGTTAGCCATTCAAACATGTGTAATACGGCCAACGGGAAAGTAAAGAAGGAACACTTTACCACATAGTTAATCACCGGAACAGTAGGGACTCCTTGCCCTAACTTGACATCTCTGTTGTACTTCCCCTTTGGTAGATCCTCAAAGTTTATGGGTTCTTCAAGAATATCCTCCTTATATGCCAGCGGGCATATCTCAACTCGAGTATTTTGAAGAAGCCATCGTATGTAGTTATCAAAGGCAACTGGATTATGCTCACGAAGCTGGGCACGTGCAGTGCTACGAGCTTGCTCCACGCAAAGCTGGAAGCGGGTGACATATGAAGCATGATGCTTGTCCTAGTCCTTTATCTTGCACTGCTTTCTCCTGTCCAACCTGCATGGTACAATACCAAACATTAGCAAAATCAAGAAGGAGTGACGATGCTTAGTCAATACGCTCTCTTACCTATGAAGTGCTTTATCCGTATCCACCCATTCCGGCGGGTGAGGCTGGAACAGACCAAACTGACGAAACACGCGATGTGGCAAATGAAACTCAACAGCCTAGTTGCATATCAATGGGCACCGCATAAGCCATAGATCCCTATCCCGCAAGCACATCGGGTTGATTTTAAACTCTGAGGTGTTCCCAAGGCTGTCGTCGGCGCCATATGGCTGCCATTCCACCTATGAAATAGGGCAACAATGCAAAATTGGTGACTTTTTTTAGGCAAACATGAGAAAAGACTGAAATAATGACCTCGTTACCTGCTCAGGCGTAATCGTGTCCAACTCGGCAACGTACTTCTGGTACATGAGATTGACATCGTTTGTCATCTCGGAAACCACATCCCACTTGTAAGCCCAAGTGGGGCGCCGTAATTCGTCATCTTCATCTTCATACCAAGGATTAAACCTGACGCTCTTCGGGCGTCCAACAGGCAGACGCTCCCAGCTCCATACAGAAAGTAGAAGCATATTACCACCAATGCATGCACTATCTGTGATCCTGCAACACGCATCGTCCAGCTGCATATGAAATAAAAACAATGTTAACTTGACAACAAGCTTGCATTGCTAACGAAGAAATGAGTTGATCACAAAACAGACCAACTACCTGTCGGTACAAGTAGGCAAGAGTAGCTGATCCCCAACTCCATTTGCTATCGAAGACGGTCAACGCCTTCAGCCACATCCATGGAGCGTTCTTGCCAGTGGAGTCAGGAAACAAAGTCCTCGACACAACATACCACATGTAGACACGAGCATGTGTCTGGATCACATCATCAGTGGCATCCGGAGGGCACGTCGCAAAGTGAGTTTGAATCCACGTGAAAGCAGCTCTGGCTGCTTTTCTTTCCCTCTTCTTCTTCTCTTCTCCCTCCTCTACATCAGCCTCAGCCTCGGTAGGAGCCATATCGATAAGAGCAATCATCTTCTCGCGCCACCCATCAGAATCGGTGCTCATACAGAGAGGCCTCCCGTTGATAGCAAGACCGGTGATCAACGAGACATCCTCGAGTGTCATGGTCATCTCCCCAGTCCGAAGATGGAAACTATGCGTCTCCGGCCTCCACCGATCAGCAAGAGCGGACACCACTGGAGCGTTCAGATTCGGCGTGGACCGGCTGACCAACTGAATCCACGGAGTAGTCCTGCCTGCTTGATGTACGGTGTGTACCGCTCATCGTAAGGCATGGCAGGACCAGAGACCCCGTGATACCGAATCTTCAAAGGTTCAAGCTTCTGCAAAAAAAAGTAATGACAAATCTTAGGGCATGTAAATTTCAACTTAAGGCAAATTTGCAAAATATTTAGATTACTCGTTATTACCATCTCCTTCTCGCGCATCATGTAGGCCCGGTGTTTCGTGTCGTAGACATTGTCGAGAAGCCAAACCATCCTTACATAGTTCAAACAATAAACATATATGAGTTCATCTTCATCTCAAATATCGGTATACACTAAACATCTAATATGTGTTCAATTATAAGAATCTCAACATCTCCTTCTCACACAATGAATATGTCATATCTGTTCAAATAAACTCAACATCTAATATTTCAAATAAAATCAACATCTAATATATATATCTAAAAACAGATATATCTCTACAAAACTCAACATCTCATTGTTATCTATATAAATAGGCATCTCATATATATATATATATATATATATATATATATATATATATATATATATATATATATATATGAAAAAACAAAACAATCTAGGGTTTCACTAACAAGAACTATATATTGTGAACTAAGCAACAACACTACGGTACTACCACTATGACTACACATCCTAAATCAAGCAAATCAAGCAAATCAAGGGTTCCATCAAATCTTGGACAAATCTCTAAAATGGCAACAATTTTACGGAGGAAAAGAAAGGGAACAGAGGAGTTTACCTAGTAGGATGGATTGGAGATCGAATCCACGGATCAAATCTTCAGATCTGAGAGGGATGTGGGGGGGGGATTCGATGGGGGCGCCGCCGCTGCTCTCTGTCCAGAGAGCGGAGAGGGGGAAGAACTGCCTGGCTGGGCTGGGCTGATGCGCTTTACCTCACTGTGCAGCGCCCAAGAGCTAGGCGCTGCACATTACAAGTGTGGTGCCTATCCCTTGGGCGCGGCACTGCTATCTGTGGGGCCGCAACTGGACCAGGGCTGCCATGCTGGAAGGAGGTGCGACGCCTAAGGCAGAGGCGCTGCATAGTAGTGTGTGGCGCCCAGTTGTCGGGCGCCACACGAAAGGGTCAGCAGAGTGAATTTTTTTCGGAACGAGGTCAAATTGTGATTTGATTTCGTCCTCAGGTTAAATATGTGATATCTGCCATTTCCGCTACATTGATCTACAAAGTCGCCGAGACCGACAGGAAGATTCCCTCTGCACCATTGCAGAAATCCACCAAAAGCGTCTCGTTTTCCGGATTGGAGGCAAACTTCACTACAGCTGTGTGCAGACAGTTAACACGGCCACGCCTTCCCTCTACAGACAAATACAAAGACCCAAATTGTTGCTGCTACTGATACACGTCAAATCGGAAGGCTCTCCCAAAAGGAATTATCCATAGTTTGCGACGTGCAGACCAAGTCAAACCGAGGAAACATCATGTACTATTTCAACTAGTAGTAGCTACTACTAGCATGGATTAAGTGAAGCAACTGTTTTGTTCTTCAAATTTTTACGGTCACTCCAAAAGTTACGAAGATGCAGGCGCACCAGGATGGTACATTGGATAATCTTGGACGAGCAGAGTCAGTAACGTTTCCATCGATTGGATTTAAAAAAAAAGAAGGGATGGAAGGGCCACGAGCCCACAACCTGGAGGGCACGAACGAGGATAGTCAAAGCGTCAAATTGATAGAGACGAGGATGGACACGGGAACAAGGGATCAATTCGGACTCTGACGCTTCGCCGTTCTGCTACTGCTACTTCCGAGTCGTATCCATCAGCCGTATTGACTAGTACTACTACCAAGGACCAACAGGATCTATACTATTCACGTGGGTTGAGTGCTAGTTTCAGCCTTTTGGAATTAGAGGGTGCTTGGATACGTTGTAGTCCCATGACTAAAAATAGTGGGACTAAAACTTGCTAGCCTCACCCATGCTTGGATCCAAATACTAAAGAGACTAAAATCAAGTTATTGAGCCTTTATTATTCTCCAAACCATCCAATCATGAACTTGCATGTGTTAAAGTAGAGGAATTAAATGAGGGGAGAGAGAGCTAATCCATATTTTAGTAGGGTTCCCTTGACTAAAACTTTTTAGCCTCAAGACTAGTTCTAGTCTCCTTTTAGTCAGGGGTGCTTGAAACTTTAGTCTCTAAAAGAGACTATTTTTAGTCAGACTAAAAATAGTCCCTTGGATCCAAGCACCCTCTTAAGTATCTCCGATAACAGACACAAAGCTAATTACGCTTCAGGGAAGACAAAATCCAGTCATTGTGAATATTAGGGATTGGAGATACTGCAGCTCGCTGAAACCAGATTGATCCACGGGCTGGGAATTCCCTGTTGACCCGCCTCAGCTGAAACCACCGAGCCGCGAGCCAGCCGAGTCGCCTCCGCCTTGCCGGTGTTGCATCAGTCAAACTGCTGCTCTGCTGTTGCATTCCACTTTTGCCTCCGAGTTGCCGCGGCACAGCCGGAGCAGGCCAAGCTGTCGCACGTCAAACCGGTCATACCCGATCCGCCCTCGCCGGCGCGCCGAGCCACTGCAATGCCTCAACCCGGACGACCCGGGGGCGAATCATCCATGGATTCAGACTCCTCCGTTTGACCAGCCACTTCCTCGCATGGCAAGTCGCCGCCTCGCCGGTCTGATTCCTGTATGGCAAGCCACATCCTCCACAATTGAGCTGGCCTGGTCTCCAGTACGCCGCAAGTCGCCTCCGCTGTAAACCGCCCCGGACAAGTCACCGCTGCATCTGTCAAACCGGACTAGCCTCTGCTCCGCCTCTAAACCGCCCGATCGGCCGACTCCGAGATGCCCCCGCGGGCCTGCCTGCCGTGTTGAAGTCATTGCCGGTTTACCTCACTGCGTTCCTTCGAGCTACCCCCGCCGACGGTCCGTCCCCTCTGTGGCTGATGCCACCTCGTCGCACCATGCTGAATCGCCGGCCTCGCCCATGCCTTGCTCCGGTTCACTGAAGCCCTCAAATCACAGCCGCCTCAGTAAACCGGCTCGATTTCCATGTTGTCGGGTCGCCTCCTCCTCGCTGGACTGTCTCAATGGTCCGCCCGGCGTCTTCGAGTCGTCATCGCCAAATCGCTGCTTTCTGCTAAACCGTCGCCGGATGGGGGATGGATTTTCCGCCGATGCGCCCGTGCGCTCTTTTACCCCGGTCTTTGCCGTCTGCCACGGATCGGAGCTGCCCTGGACGCAAGTCTCCACCTCTGCTGCGGCCGGGCCCTGCGACGCCTCCACCAGAACGGCCACGAGCCGCCCTCGGGTTCGCTGATGCTGAGCCATCTCCATCTTCGCCGCGGACAGCTTCCGCCGTGACCTGCCGCGGTGAAGTTTACTTCAAGCCGCCACGACAAATCGCCGGGGGCTTCCTCGAGTCGTCAGGGCCGGGCCGCCTCTGTTACGACCATTACAAGCCTCCGAGCTGCACTCCTCCATGAATCGTTGTTGCCGGTTCACCTCTCCTCGAGCCGCACTCCTCCATGAATCGCCGCGGCCGTCTAACCACGGACTCGCCCCGCTGCCTGTGGGTCGGTTCGCCACCACCAAATCGCCGTCTGCTTCCGCTTCTGTTACACCGTGACCCGCCTCCGTGTTGTCTTCGCTGCCTCGCGAGCGCCCTGACGGTTCCAGAGCGGTTGCCGCCCTCGTCGGTGGGCCTAAATCGCTGCTGCGACCCTGTCTCGTTGTCCTGAGCAAGGCCGCCGTCAGGGCTACATCTGCGGCCTTGCCTTTGCTGTCACCAACCCGCAGCTGCGTCTCTCTGAACCGCTGCCGGTTCAGTCGCACCTTGCCGGACGGCCGCCTCGAGCTGCCCTCGCCGAGCCACCAGCCTCTGCCGACGCGCCCTACGCTGTGGTCGCCCTCACCGGCGCGACATTGGGTCGTCGCCTTCGCCGAGTCGCCGCCTTTATCTTCAATCTGCATGGCTACGGTCTTGACCCGGCCCCGCTTCACGGTGCTTCCAAGTCACCCCCACCCGGGTCGTGTTGCCCCTGCCTCGCGAGTTCAGGAGGAAAATGCCCGGTTTGACCATCAGATTGTTGCTAAAAAAAGTGGAAGCAGTACAATTCAGATCTATTGGAAAAACGACGACGGACATGACTGACTTGACATCCCCGAAAAAAATCAGGTGCTATCCACCTTATTTATTTTTTCAGTACACTTTAAGTTCCTCCGGGAACAATTGTCCTCCCTTTAATATTTTTTGTTTCATGATCATGGCAGAGACGACAAGACCATCTGTCATCCAAATATATCAGGACAATTATTCACCGCCGAAGTGGAGTTATATCGCGAATATGGAGTGCATAGCATCGTCATTTTGCACTAACATTTATCCGTGCTACCATGCTCAACAGAAGTGCTTACGCTACCGCCCCGGCGGTCTAGTCTACATCAACACACCGGGCCGCACCTGTCTGCATGAGCTGTCTATTAAGTATGAGCAAGTCACTGCTTGGGTAGCCCGGTTTCTTCCAATAAATTGGAGGCAAATTATCATTCAGCCACCGTTTGCACTGGATGATTCAATGGACATGCGCACAAATTGCTGTTACTACAGTTTGGTCAACTTCAAACAACCAGTTGGAAGGAACCATTGGCCGAGTTGCTGACACGGCTCATACGGGATCATTTATAACCCGCCGCAGTCACCTCAACCTTCTATGGATTTACATCGCGTTATTAACACCGATGATATATACCTTATGCTATGGTCAAGTATGGAGAATTTCAGGACAACTCCTTGAGTCATCTTAAAACTCGGGGGCTACGATGATATGATGCAGCAAGTCTTGCCAGTTTCAGCTAATTCAAGTGCCCTAGGATGTTGAAGGAAAAGATAACCCGGTCCCAGAGGCTACTGTTATATTTAAAGGCCGTCAGTGAAGGAAATATGCCCTAGAGGCAATAATAAAGTTATTATTTATTTCCTTAATTCATGATAAATGTTTATTATTCATGCTAGAATTGTATTAACAGGAAACATAATACATGTGTGAATACATAGACAAACAGAGTGTCACTAGTATGCCTCTACTTGACTAGCTCATTAATCAAAGATGGTTATGTTTCCTAACCATGAACAAGGAGTTGTTATTTGATTAATGAGGTCACATCATTAGTTGAATGATCTGATTGACATGACCCATTCCATTAGCTTAGCACCCGATCATTTAGTATGTTGCTATTGCTTTTATCCATGACTTATACATGTTCCTTTAAACTATGAGATTATGCAACTCCCGTTTACCGTAGGAACACTTTGTGTGCTACCAAACGTCACAACGTAACTGGGTGATTATAAAGGTGCTCTACAGGTGTCTCCGAAGGTACATATTGGGTTGGCGTATTTCGATATTAGGATTTGTCACTCCGATTGTCGGAGAGGTATCTCAGGGCCTTCTCGGTAATGCACATCACATAAAGCCTTGCAAGCATTGCAACCAATGAGTTAGTTGCGAGATGATGTATTACGGAACGAGTAAAGAGACTTGCCAGTAACGAGATTGAACTAGGTATTGGATACCGACGATCGAATCTCGGACAAGTAACATACCGATGACAAAGGGAACAACGTATGTTGTTATGCGGTCTGACCGATAAAGATCTTCGTAGAATATGTAGGAGCCAATATGGGCATCCAGGTCCCGCTATTGGTTATTGACCGGAGACGTGTCTCGGTCATGTCTACATTGTTCTCGAACCGTAGGGTCCGCACGCTTAACGTTACGATGACAGTTATTATGAGTTTATGCATTTTGATGTACCGAAGGAGTTCGGAGTCCCGGATGAGATCGGGGACATGACGAGGAGTCTCGAAATGGTCGAGACGTAAAGATCGATATATTGGACGACTATATTCGGACATCGGAAGGGTTCTGAGTGGTTCGGGTATTTTCGGAGGTACCGGGGAGTTACGGGATTACGGGAGAAGTAATGGGCCTTGATGGGCTTTAGTGGGAAGAGGAAAAAGGCTGCTGCGCCCCCCCTCCCCTCTAGTCCGAATTGGACTAGGGAAAAGGGGGCCGGCCACCTCTCCTTCTCCTCCTATTCCTTCTCCCTTCCTCCCCTCTTGGTGGACTCCTACTAGGACTTGGAGTCCTAGTAGGACTCCATATCTTGGCCGCACCAATTGGCTTGGCCGGCCTCCTCCTCCTCCATCCTTTATATACTGAGGCAAGGGGCACCCCTTGAACACACAATTGATCATTGAGATCTTTCCTTAGCCGTGTGCGGTGCCCCCTCCCACCAAATTCCACCTCGGTCATATCGTTGCAGTGCTTAGGCGAAGCCCTGCGCCGGTAACACATCAAGATCGTCACCACGCCGTCGTGCTGACGGAACTCTTCCCCGACGCTTTGCTGGATCGGAGCCCAGGGATCGTCATCGAGCTGAACGTGTGCCAAGAACTCGGAGGTGCCGGAGTAACGGTGCTGTGATCGGTTGGATCGCGAGGACAACGTACGACTACTTCCTCTACGTTGCGTCAATGCTTCCGCTTTCGGTCTACGAGGGTACGTAGACAACACTCTCCCCTCTCGTTGCTATGCATCACCATGATCTTGCGTGTGCATAGGAATTTTTTTGAAATTACTACGTTCCCCAACAGTGGCATCCGAGCCTAGGTTTTTATGGTTTGGTGTTATTTGCACGAGTAGAACACAAGTGAGTTGTGGACGATACAAGTCATACTGCCTACCAGCATGTCATACTTTGGTTCAGCGGTATTGTTGGACGAGACGATCCGGACCAACCTTACGCGTACGCTTACGCGAGACCGGTTCCCTCGACGTGCTTTGCACATAGATGGCTTGCGGAAGACTGTCTCTCCAACTTTAGTTGAACCAAGTGTGGCTACGCCCGGTCCTTGAGAAGGTTAAAATGGAGTCTATTTGACAAACTATCGTTGTGGTTTTGATGCGTAGGTAAGATGAGTTCTTGCTTAAGCCCGTAGCAGCCACGTAAAACTTGCAACAACAAAGTAGAGGACGTCTAACTTGTTTTTGCAGGGCATGTTGTGATGTGATATGGTCAAGACATGATGCTAAATTTTATTGTATGGGATGATCATGTTTTGTAACCGAGTTATCGGCAACTAGCAGGAGCCATATGGTTGTCGCTTTATTGTATGCAATGCAATCGCGATGTAATGCTTTACTTTATTACTAAGCGGTAGTGATAGTCGTGGAAGCATAAGATTGGCGAGACGACAACGATGCTACGATGGAGATCAAGGTGTCGCGCCGGTGACGATGGTGATCATGACGGTGCTTCGAAGATGGAGATCACAAGCACGAGATGATGATGGCCATATCATATCACTTATATTGATTGCATGTGATGTTTATCTTTTTATGCATCTTATCTTGCTTTGATTGACGGTGGCATTATAAGATGATCTCTCACTAAATTATCAAGAAGTGTTCTCCCTGAGTATGCACCGTTGCGAAAGTTCTTCGTGCTGAGACACCACGTGATGATCGGGTGTGATAGGCTCTACGTTCAAATACAACGGGTGCAAAACAGTTGCACACGCGGAATACTCAGGTTATACTTGACGAGCCTAGCATATAACAGATATGGCCTCGGAACACGGAGACCGAAAGGTCGAGCGTGAAACATATAGTAGATATGATCAACATAGTGATGTTCACCATTGAAACTACTCCATCTCACGTGATGATCGGACATGGTTTAGTTGATTTGGATCACGTGATCACTTAGAAGATTAGAGGGATGTCTATCTAAGTGGGAGTTCTTAAGTAATATGATTAATTGAACTTTAATATTATCATGAACATTAGTCCTGGTAGTATTAGCATATCTATGTTGTAGATCAATAGCTCGCGTTGTTGCTTCCCTGTGTTTATTTTGATATGTTCCTAGAGAAAATTGTGTTGAAAAATGTTAGTAGCAATGATGCGGATTGGATCCGTGATTTGAGGTTTATCCTCATTGCTGCACAGAAGAATTATGTCCTTAATGCACCGCTAGGTGACGGACCTATTGCAGGAGCAGATGCAGACATTATGAACGTTTTGCTAGCTCAATATGATGACTACTTAATAGTTTAGTGCACCATGCTTAACTGCTTAGAATCGGGACTTCAAAGACGTTTTGAACATCATGGAGCATATGAGATGTTCTAGGAGTTGAAGTTAATATTTCAAGCAAATACCCGAGTTGAGAGATATGAAGTCTCCAACAAGTTCTATAGCTAAAAGATGGAGGAGAATCGCTCAACTAGTGAGCATGTGCTCAGATTGTCTGGGTACTACAATCGCTTGAATCAAGTGGGAGTTAATCTTCCAGATAAGATAGTGATTGACAGAATTCTCTAGTCACCATCACCAAGTTAGTAGAACTTCGTGATGAACTATAATATGCAAGGGATAACGGAAAATATTCCCAAGCTCTTCGCGACGCTAAAATCAGCGAAGGTAGAAATCAAAGAAAAACATCAAGTGTTGATGGTTGACAAGATCACTAGTTTCAAGAAAAGGGCAAAAGGAAAGAAGGGGAACTTCAAGAAGAACGGCAAGCAAGTTGCTGCTCAAGTGAAAAAGCCCAAGTATGGTCCTAAGCCTGAGACTAAGTGCTTCTACTGCAAAGGGACTGGTCACTGGAAGCGGAACTACCCCAAGTGATTGGCGGATAAGAAGGATGGCAAAGTGAACATAAGTATATTTGATATACATGTTATTGATGTGTACTTTACTAGTGTTCATAGCAACCCCTCAGTATTTGGTACTAGTTCAGTTGCTAAAATTTAGTAACTCGAAACGGGAGTTGCAGAATGAACAAAGACTAGTTAAAGGGCAAGGTGACGATGTGTGTTGGAAGTGGTTCCAAGATTGATATGATCATCATCACACACTCCCTATACTTTCGGGGTTAGTGTTGAAACTAAATAAGTGTTATTTGGTGTTTGCGTTGAGCATGAATATGATTTGATCATGTTAATTGCAATACAGTTATTCATTTAAGTTAGAGAACAATTGTTGTTCTGTTTACATGAATAAAACCTTCTATGGTCATACACACCAATGAAAATAGTTCATTGGATCTCGATCGTAGTGATACACATATTCATAATATTGAAACCAAAAAGATGCGAAGTTAATAATGATAGTGCAACCTATTTATGGCACTGCCGTTTAGGTCATATTGGTGTAAAGCGCATGAAGAAACTCCATGCTGATGGGATTTTGGAATCACTTGATTATGAATCACTTGATGCTTGCGAACCATGCCTCTTGGGCAAGATGACTAAAACGCCGTTCTCCGGAACAATGGAGCAAGCAACAGATTTGTTGGAAATCATACATACTGATGTATATGGTCCGATGAATATTAAGGCTCGCGACAAGTATCATTATTTTCTAACCTTCACAGATGATTTGAGCAGATATGGGTATATCTACTTGATGAAACATAAGTCTGAAACGTTTGAAAAGTTCAAAGAATTTTAGAGTGAAGTGAAAATCATCGTGACAAGAAAATAAGGTTTCTACGATCTGATCGCGGAGACAAATATTTGAGTTACGAGTTTGGTCTTCAATTAAAACAATGTGGAATATCTTCACAAATTCATGCCACCTGGAACACCACAGCATAATGGTGTGTCCGAACGTCATAACCGTACTTTATTGGATATAGTACAATCTATGATGTTTCTTACCGATTTACCAATATCATTTTGGGATCATGCATTAGAGACAGCTGCATTCACGTTAAAAGGAGCACCATCTAAAGTCCGTTGAGACGACACAAAATAAACTGTGGTTTGGCAAGAAACCAAAGTTGTCGTTTCTTAAAGTTTGGGGTTACGATGCTTATGTGAAAAAGTTTCATCCTGATAAGCTCAAACCCAAATCGGAGAAATGTGTCTTCATAGGTACCCAAAGGAGACTGTTGGGTACACCTTCTATCACAGATCCGAAGGCAAGATATTCGTTGCTGAGAATGGATCCTTTCTAGAGAAGGAGATTCTCTCGAAAGAAGTGAGTGGGAGGAAAGTAGAAAACTTGATAAGGTAATTGTACCTTCTCCCTTATTGGAAAGTAGTTCATCACAGAAATCTGTTCTTGTGACTACTACACCAATTAGTAAGGAAGCTAATGATGATGATCATGTAACTTCAAGATCAAGTTACTACCGAATCTCGTAAGTAAACTAGAGTGAGATCCGCACCAGAGTGGTACGGTAATCCTGTTCTGGAAGTCATGTTACTAGACCATGACGAACTTGCGAACTATGAGGAAGCGATGATGAGCCCAGATTCCGCGAAATGGTTAGAGGCCATGAAATCTGAGATATGATCCATGTATGAGAACAAAGTATGGACTTTGATGGATTTGCCCGATGATCGGCAAGCCAAAGAAAATAAATGGATCTTGAAGAGGAAGACGGACACTGATAGTAGTGTTACTATCTACAAAGCTAGAATTGTCGCAAAAGGTTTTCGACAAGTTCAAGGTGTTGACTACGATGAGAGTTTCTCACTCGTATCTATGCTTAAGTCTGTCCGAATCATGTTAGCAATTGCCGCATTTTATGAAATCCGGCAAATGGATAAACAAAACTACATTCCTTAATGGATTTATTAAAGAAGAGTTGTATACGATGCAACTAGAAGGTTTTGTCGATCCTGAAGGTGTTAACAAAATATGCAAGCTCCAGCGATCCATCTATGGACTGGTGCAAGCATCTCGGAGTTGGAATATACGCTTTGATAAGTTGATCAAAGCATATAGTTTTATACAGACTTGCGGTGAAGCCTGTATTTACAAGAAAGTGAGTGGGAGCACTACAACATTTCTGATAAGTATATGTAAATGACATATTATTGATCGGAAATAATGTAGAATTATTTTGTAAAGCATAAAGGAGTATTTGAAAGGAGTTTTTCGAAGAAGGACCTCGGTGAAGCTGCTTACATATTGAGCATCAAGATCTATAGAGATAGATCAAGACGCTTGATAAGTTTTTCAATAAGTACATACCTTGAAAAGATTTTGAAGTAGTTCAAAATGGAACAGTCAAAGAAAGAGTTCTTGCCTGTATTACAAGGTGTGAACTTGAGTAAGACTCAAAGCCCGACCACGGCAGATGATAGAAAGAGAATGAAAGTCATTTCCTATGCCTCAGCCATAGATTCTATAAAGTATGCCATGCTATGTACCAGATCTATTGTATACCCTACACTGTGTTAAGCAAGGGAGTACAATAGTGATCTAGGAAGTAGATCACTGGACATCGGTCAAAATTATCCTTAGTAAAATAAGGATATGTTTCTCGATTATGGATGTGACAAAAAGGTTCGTCGTAAAAGGTTACGTCGATGCAAGTTTTGACACTAATCTAGATGACTCTAAGTCTCAATCTAGATACATATTGAAAATGGGAGCAATTAGCTAAAGTAGCTCCGTGCAGAGCATTGTAGACATAGAAAAATTGCAAAATACATGCGGATCTGAATGTAGCAGACTCGTTGACTAAAATTTTCTCACAAGCAAAACATGATAACACCTTAGTACTCTTTGGGTGTTAATCACATAGCGATGTGAACTAGATTACTGAATCTAGTAAACCCTTTGGGTGTTGGTCACATATCGATGTGAACTATGGGTGTTAATCACATGGTGATATGAACTATTGCTGATAAATCACATGGCGATGTGAACTAGATTATTGACTCTAGTGCAAGTGGGAGACTGAAGGAAATATGCCCTAGAGGCAATAATGAAGTTATTATTTATTTCCTTAATTCATGATAAATGTTTATTATTCATGCTAGAATTGTATTAACAGGAACATAATACATGTGTGAATACATAGACAAACAGAGTGTCACTAGTATGCCTCTACTTGACTAGCTCATTAATCAAAGATGGTTATGTTTCCTAACCATGAACAAGGAGTTGTTATTTGATTAATGAGGTCACATCATTAGTTGAATGATCTGATTGACATGACCCATTCCATTAGCTTAGCACCCGATCGTTTAGTATGTTGCTATTGCTTTTATCCATGACTTATACATGTTCCTTTAAACTATGAGATTATGCAACTCCCGTTTACCGTAGGAACACTTTGTGTGCTACCAAACGTCACAACGTAACTGGGTGATTATAAAGGTGCTCTACAGGTGTCTCCGAAGGTACATATTGGGTTGGCGTATTTCGAGATTAGGATTTGTCACTCCGATTGTCGGAGAGGTATCTCAGGGCCTTCTCGGTAATGCACATCACATAAAGCCTTGCAAGCATTGCAACCAATGAGTTAGTTGCGAGATGATGTATTACGGAACGAGTAAAGAGACTTGCCAGTAACGAGATTGAACTAGGTATTGGATACCGACGATCGAATCTCGGGCAAGTAACATACCGATGACAAAGGGAACAACGTATGTTGTTATGCGGTCTGACCGATAAAGATCTTCGTAGAATATGTAGGAGCCAATATGGGCATCCAGGTCCCGCTATTGGTTATTGACCGGAGATGTGTCTCGGTCATGTCTACATTGTTCTCGAACCGTAGGGTCCGCACGCTTAACGTTACGATGACAGTTATTATGAGTTTATGCATTTTGATGTACCGAAGGAGTTCGGAGTCCCGGATGAGATCGGGGACATGACGAGGAGTCTCGAAATGGTCGAGACGTAAAGATCGATATATTGGACGACTATATTCGGACATCGGAAGGGTTCTGAGTGGTTCGGGTATTTTCGGAGGTACCGGGGAGTTACGGGATTACGGGAGAAGTAATGGGCCTTGATGGGCTTTAGTGGGAAGAGGAAAAAGGCTGCTGCGCCCCCCCTCCCCTCTAGTCCGAATTGGACTAGGGAAAAGGGGGCCGGCCACCTCTCCTTCTCCTCCTATTCCTTCTCCCTTCCTCCCCTCTTGGTGGACTCCTACTAGGACTTGGAGTCCTAGTAGGACTCCATATCTTGGCCGCACCAATTGGCTTGGCCGGCCTCCTCCTCCTCCATCCTTTATATACTGAGGCAAGGGGCACCCCTTGGACACACAATTGATCATTGAGATCTTTCCTTAGCCGTGTGCGGTGCCCCCTCCCACCAAATTCCACCTCGGTCATATCGTTGCAGTGCTTAGGCGAAGCCCTGCGCCGGTAACACATCAAGATCGTCACCACGCCGTCGTGCTGACGGAACTCTTCCCCGACGCTTTGCTGGATCGGAGCCCAGGGATCGTCATCGAGCTGAACGTGTGCCAAGAACTCGGAGGTGCCGGAGTAACGGTGCTGTGATCGGTTGGATCGCGAGGACAACGTACGACTACTTCCTCTATGTTGCGTCAATGCTTCCGCTTTCGGTCTACGAGGGTACGTAGACAACACTCTCCCCTCTCGTTGCTATGCATCACCATGATCTTGCGTGTGCGTAGGAAATTTTTTGAAATTACTACGTTCCCCAACAGTCAGAAATATTCCGGCTCAGAATGATGCTTCCGGTTTATTGTCCGGTTTAAGAAAAATCCCGTCTCCCACACAGCGCTGATGCCCTTAGTGTCTGGTTTAAATCCGGTTTAAGAGGAAACCATCTCTTGCAAGGCTCTGAAGTGCTCAAAGCTGGTTTAACAATGTCCGGTTCAAAAAGGAATTAACTTCTCACAAGTTCGAGCTTAAAGGCCGTCAGAAAATTTCCGGCTGAAAATGAAGATTCCGGTTTAAAATCCGGTTCAAGGGAAAGAAGTCTCCCACAAAGCTTTGAAGCTGTCAATATCCGGTTTAACATCCGGTTCAAGAAGGATTTATCTCTTGCAAAAAGTTAAAGGGTGCCAAAGAGGACCTGCTGCCATGATGCGCGGTTCAAACATGGGTATCATGCCTTATTGGCTTATCATATTATTGATCACTTGGGGGCTTGGTCATGTTTGAACCATAGTCACACCTCTTGATCGGTTCAATGCCACAACATCACTTGGGGGCTTGGTCGTATCCGAACCATAGTCACACCTCTTGATCGGCGTAATGCCACAACATGACTTGGGGGCTTGGTCGTATCCGAACCATAGTCACACCTCTTGATCGGTGCAATGCCACAGCATCACTTGGGGGCTTTGGTCGAACCCGAACCATCGCTACACCTCTTGATTGGCGTAATGCCAAAGCATCATTTGGGGACCTGGCTGACTCGAACCATAGCTACAGCTTTTGGGGGCTTGGTCGTGTCCGACCGTGGTAATACCTCTTGATCGGCTCAAAGCCTCATTTACAATGGTTTTTTCTACCTTTTTGTTGCTTTTTCAAACCGGCATTAATAACCCAGTTCGTTTGTCAATTACAAATTGACGGAACACGATTAAATCATAATCCGGAGACTATCAGCCCGGTCTGGTTTCGACTATAAGTCGCCAGCATATATTTGGATTGCGCCATTGGAATCATGCGCTCATAAATCATTGGATTATATTATTCAAGTCTTCAAATAGCCAACATGGCCGGATTTTATTATGGTTATCAGTAACCAGTATTATGATTAAGGTTTTCAAAGTCACTTTAGCGCAATGGCTATTATATTATCAATGGATATGATTTAGTTTACAATTGAAGGAATAGTCCCAAGTCGATGTAGGCTTACGACCCGACACTTGGGGGCTACATTATTCAACTTAAGATTATATCAAATATGCAAGTCTCATGTCGCTGCAAGCATGCACTGTCAGGTTTCGGATTCCGGCAGACCCTTGAGGTTCGAACTCTGGGGTGCGCGCGGAGATTACGCTTCCTACCTACCTGTACCCCTCCGCCTCGCAAGGATCTAAACTATGAGAAGAACAACATAAGAGACACAGGGTTTATACTGGTTCGGGCCACCGATGTGGTGTAATGCCCTACTCCAGTGTGGTGGTGTGGTGGATTGCCTCTTGGGCTGATGATGATGAACAATACAAAGAAGAACAGCCTCGCGAGGGTCTGTTCTTGCTGGGGGGATGAACTGCTAGGAGGAGTTCAGTCGCCCTTCTCTCTCTCTCTCTGATCTGATTGCCAATCGATCCGTCCTCCAAATTCGCCTCTACCCTGGGGGTGGCTAGTCCTATTTATAGGCAAAGGCCCTGGGCCTCTTCCCAAATATTGAGCGGGAAGGGCGCCAACAATTGGCCATTTTGAAGGGGAACATCTGGTACACTTATCCTGACTAAAGTTGGTCCTCGCCTGCCAAAGGCTCTGGTGATGACGCTGGCTTGGGCTCCACAATGACTTCCTCCTTGTCACGGAGCTGGTCTTGGTCTTGTTGCACCGAAACAGGTGCCTTTGCTTGATCCTCCCGCCTGCGCTTGCTCCCTTTGCACCAAAGAGGAAAGGGAGGACACTGCACGGACTGGCGCCCGCCTGGCGCCCTTGGTCGTCATGGCTTGCATCATGGACACCTTGTGAGGTACCCCGCCTTGATCTCTCCGCCTCCTCGCGAGCCAGCCTGATGAGGCCGCGCCTGTGGAAGCTCCGTGTCGTCCGCCCCGAGATGCTTGGCCCCTCGCGAGGGTCTTGGGTCTGTGTTGATGAAGATGGGCCGTGTTGGGCCCCCTTGAGCCACGCCACAGGCCGCAGGAAGGCAAGTCTGGGGACCCCCATTCCCAGAACGCCGACAGTAGCCCCCGGGCCCAAGGCGCGCCCAGATTTGGCCGTGCAGGGAGGCAAAAGGGCAAGGGCGAAGCGCCGCGGGCCCTAACATCCTGCAACCTTGGGCGCCGCATGGCGGTTGATTGGATGTGGGCGTCTCCGCAACCGCGCGAGTTGATAAAGGAGCGGCATCTGCCGAGACTTTGCTTTTTTCGCTTTCTCCGATTGCTGCTCAGATCCCCTTTCCCGCGCCTCTCCTTCCTTCCTCCAAATCTCCAGATCTACTTCGACCGCGTGACCTAGGAAGCCATGGCGCCTCGTCAGTCCCCGACCGGAGCTTGGTACTCATCTGCTCTGGAGTCGCCAAACGTGTCGGAGGCGAGCCTCGCCCGGTTGCGCCGGATGGCGGCTGCGTAGGGCATCGACGGGGCGAAGGTGTTCAAGGCCGGCTCCGCCACCCCTGAGGGCCGTGGGAGCACCTTTTATCCGCTCTTTGTAAGCTCCATTGCCGCTGGCCTAGTGCCTCCCTTCTCCGAGTTCTTCCTCTCTGTCCTCCGCCATTACAAGCTACAGGCTCTGCATCTTCATCCCAACTCCGTCCTTCTCCTGGCAATCTTCGCCTATTACTGCGAGGCTCACATAGGGGTGCAACCCTCGGTGGCCTTGCTGCGCCACTACTTCTCCCTCTGGACCTCTCGCGGTCCTGCTTCCGTGTGCGCGAGCTTCATCGCGTACGGTGGCGCCATTGCCATTTCGAGCCCCGGGAAAAGGATTGAGGGCTTCAGGAGCAAGTGGGTCTTGGCTAATGCTGGGCGCATCCACCCTCGACTGATCTTGCCCACGGAGCAACCCACGAGCTCCAGCGATTGGGGTCGAGCGGAGCTCGTGGACCCCCGCGTGAAGCCGGTGTTGGAGAAGATGGACGCGGATCTGAGGCCGGCTAACACGGCGACGGCAAAGCTGACCGGCGCGTCGCTGCTGAGGGAATTCCTGGAGCACCAGCTGGCTCCGCTTCGGCAGTACCCACTTACGATGTGGAGGCCTCATCCGAGCCCCGCGGTCTTGGCTGGCGAAGATCTGGCTGCAGTCCTCCAATCTCTGGTCGGGGTCGATGTGGCGAGGTTGGAGCGCGCTCCTACGCCCTTGTTCCTCCGCGACGACTAGGAGTAGGTGGTGGAGTCCATGCCTGTCTTCAACGGGGATGGGCCTGTGCCCACGGAAGCTCCCGGGGAGCCTGTGGACGTGTCCTCTGACGACTCCAGCGAAGAGGAAGACGGAGGGGAGCGGGAGAAGGGGCCTGACTCCGAGGCGACTGACGGAGAGTCGAGGGCTCCCCTCTCCCGGCGCAGGTCCCATGCCCTTCGCCTCTCTCTGAGCGATGACGACGAGGATGATGACGTGCTGGGCATCGGGAGCTCGCCCCCGATCCCGAAGAAGGACAGGACCGGGCTGATCTCCCGTGGGTCTGCGCCGACCCCGGGGCGGTCCGCAGATGCTCCTTCCGCTTCCGAGGTTGACCCTTCCAGCCGGCTTTGAAGCTTCAAGTTTGGCCGGAGGCTACCTGAGCTCACCGGCGATGACCCGTAAGTGCTTGACTCTTTGTCTTTGTTTCTTGTTCTGCTGCTGAGGCTTGACGTCTGCGTCTCTTGGACAGGCTGGCACCTGCAGCAAAGAAGCCGAAGGGGGCTCCTGAGGTTCCTTCCGGGGCAGCGCCTCTGCCCGCGAAGGAAGGTGACCGCGACACACGGGCCTCTCCTGCCCGGTCGTCCTCGCGAGGCCTTGCTGAGCTGGCTGGGAGGAGCTCAACCCCCATGGCCCAAGTGACTCCCGACGTGCCTTTGCCTGCCGCCGCCACCACAGTCGTGTGGGCGCAGCTGGCTTCGCCTCGAGATGTTGTGGTCATGCCGCCGCCTTCTCCTCCTACTCCATCGACTGCTGTCTCTCCGACTCCTCCTGCCCTTCTGGATCGTGTTGCTGCCGAGCTGGACCGGCTCCGGCAGGATCTTCTTGGCGCCGACCCTCGCTTGGTGGCCGGGCGCTTGGAGCTAGCTTCAGGATGGGTTCGCTCCGATGCTTCGGTTCGGGCGGCGTTGGTCCAGGCCTCAACGGCATGCGATGAGGAGAGGCAGGCCGCCCTTGAGGCGAAGGCTGCTCGTGACGCGACCCAGGGGGAGGCAACCGACGTCCGTGGTCGCTGCAAGGTGATGGAGGACGAGCTGCGAGGCCTGCGGGACCAGCTCGCGAAAGAGGCCCGCCTTCGCCAAGAGCAAGAAGAAGGCGTGAAGGCTCGCGAGGCAGCCGTCGAGGTCCGGGAGGCCAAGCTCAAGAAACGCCGCGACCGCCTAGGCGTGTTGGAGCAGGAGTTGGGGGCGAGGAAGATCGAGATGGACGACAAGGATCGGGTTCTTGCCGAGGACCGCGTGGCCTTCGCGGAGATGGAGAAGAAGGCTCGCTCCTCGCTGAAGACGCTTTACGAGAGCGGCCTGGAGAGCCCGCTGGCCGGCGCCGAGGACGGCCCTGCCAAGCTGCTTCCCTTCCTGGTTCGCGCTCTTGAAGATGTCACCCTTGGCCTTGGCCCCACGGTCGAGGCCGAGGCGCGTGTCCTGTCTTCTGCAGCGCTGACGCGGGTCTTCACCCACATCTACCTTCGCGATCCCAGCGTCGACCTTGACAGCCTGCTAGAGCCAGCGAGCGGCGAGCATGCCGCTACCGCTGCCGAGGCCGTGAAGGGTCATGCGGAAGCTCTGCTGGGGAAGTTCCGGGCCTTCAGCATCAAGCCGAAGCAAGGCGCTGCCGACCCTGCTGCTCCATGAGGCGAACCCACTCCGCGCTGCTCCACCGCCGTCGGGCGATTCCGTCGTGGCTCCTGTCCTGTTTTTTAATTCCTGCACGTGTACCATGCCTCGGGGAGGCGTTTAAACTTGCGTTTGGCGTTGAGATAACAGTATGGACTGTAATATTTGCTTCTGAATTCCTTGAATTTACGCTATTCCTTCCTACTTGCTTATGTTCTACGCCGGCAGAGCCCGGCCCCGCGCGTACCTCACCCAGCACTATCCCCGACCGGAAACCAGGACGGGACCAAGGAGTGAGGGGCTACGTGACAAGTTAGGCTCTTGAGTCGCGATGCTCAGGAGTCCCCCTTGGCGCACGAACAACAAGTAGGGAGGCGATCCTTGAAGTTTACGCTTTTCCTTCCTACTTGCTTATGTTCTACGCCGGCAGAGCCCGACCCCGTGCATACCTCACCCAGCATTAGCCTTTCGGAACTAAGGAGTGAGGGGCTACAGGACCAGTTAAGCTCCTGAGTCACGATGCTCAGGAGTCCCCCTTGGCGCACGTAGGGAGGTGAGATGTGGGTGGATCTACCGTTCTACGTCTGCAGAGCCCGGCCCCGCGCGTACCTCACCCAGCGTTAGCCTTTTGGAACTAAGGAGTGAGGGGCTACGGGACCAGTTAGGCTCCTGAGTCGCGATGCTCAGGAGTCCCCCTTGACGCTCAAACGGCCTTCGTACCTTGGCTCCGCTCGGGGAGAGACGCGCGACGAACCAGGCCCGGGAGGGGGGGCCTGGCTGGGTGGCGTGCGTCTGGGCATGACCCAGGCGCAGCCCCCTCGCGCGGCACTCCCGGGGGGAGGCCTTGCGATGAGGCTAGACACTGAGCTCTGGACTCCCTGAGGTTGATGCGGCCCGGGGGCCACCCTCAGTTGTTTATCACCAGCGCGGAGCATAGCGCTTCCGTATGTGTACGGGCATATCCGCTCCTCGGTGTCGTCAGCCAGCGCGGAGCATGGTGCTTCCACTGGTACGTGGGAGGGGGCTCCCCTCCAGGAGGAGCCCCCGGGGCGTGTACAGCCCCGCCCTGACACGTGGCTGGCACGGTAGGGCCTGGCGAGGTGTATTTGGGCACCCGTGAGCCAGCGCAGGATTCACGGGGCCCTACCTCTAGGCGGGTTGCGCCTGGCACTGGGCCTTATCTTATGATGTGTTCCTGCAAATTGGGTTAGATGCCGGCACTCTACGCCTCGGGTCCCGGCCCTCGAGCTGGTCTCAGCCGTCGCTGGTATGCCAGGTCGCGATGCCATGGACAAGGCCAGAGGGTGAGGGCTGGAGAGCCAGTAAGAGCCCTGAGTCGCGATGCTCAGGCACCCCCCCTTTAACGTGCAAGTGGTCGACATGGAGAAGAAAAGGTGCCGTGGACCGGCATCAAATAATCAAGCATGGTGGGTTGAACGCATATCCGGAAATAAACGCGAAAGGGATACATGCCGCTGGGTCTGGCCCGAGCGACTTGGGGATGATGCAGCCCGAGGGGCGCCCCCAACAAAGTAAGCTAGCGACACGAAATAAAAGGGATACATGCCGCTGGGACGGACCCACGCGGCCTGGGAATAATGCAGCCCTGGGGGGCGCTCCCAACTGGAAATGAAACTTGAAAGATGTCACCTGATGATGTTGAGGACGAAGCAATGTTGGTGCAGTAGGCTCGGTGGGCTGTGGATGCCGATCCTCACGAGCCCCCAGGCCCTGGGGCCTCGGGAGGATCCGGAGGCGCTGGTGGCTCCTCGCGGACCATCTCCATCTCCGCCAGGGCTGCGGAACGCCTGGCCTCTTGAGCTTCCATGATGCCCCTCATGAGGCACTGGTACGTGGCAGCCCCGTTTGGCAAGCCGTAAGGCATGCAAACATAGTTGTGGGGTGGACCTTCGCAGCGCCCCACTCGCGAGGGCCAGAGGCACCCCAGAGTGGCGACTCGATTGAGCCCTGGTATGTCGATGCAGACGCGCAGTCCACCATCCTCGCCTGGATGGGGAGCCACAGCTGGTAGGCGACGGCCGCCTCTCATGACTCTTGACTCCTGTAGCTCTTGAATGACCTTGCTGACGAACTCCTGAGGGTCTGGCTCCCCTTGCCTTACTCCTTCTTGAGGGAAACGTGCTTCGAAACACGCCTCCACGTGGTGCCCAAGCGCCTCCCTCGTGACCTTAGCCAGGTCGGTGGCCCTCCAGGGGAGAGCCCCCGAGCCCTGCCTGAGGAGGGCGCCGGGTGCGCTTTCCTATGCGATGGAAGGAGGTTCCCCCTGAGCAGGCATGGGCCCTGAGGGGCCTGCCTCCTAAGGGACCGGGCCGGATGATGTCTTCTTCTTCTTGGGGGTGGTCTCGGGAAGCCTACTGCTTTCGCGATCCGGCTCTTCCAGTGATGCGGCCTGAAAGGCTCGTCCAGGGAACAGACCGCGTCCTTCTCTTCACAGGGCACTGTGATGACTCCGCCACTCCCTGGCATCTTGAGGATGTTGTAGCTGTGGTGAGTCACGGCCATGAACTTGGCCAGCGCCGGGTACCCAAGGATGGCGTTGTACGGCAGGCAAATGTGAGCGACGTCGAAGTCAATGAGCTCGGTGCGGTAGTTGTCGCGTGCTCCGAAGGTGACAGGGAGGCGGACCTGCCCGATCGGGACCGTGGAGCCGTCAGTGACTCCGGAGAAGGGCTTGGTTGGCTGAAGCTGGTTGTAGGGCACTTGGAGATTGTTGAATGTTTCCACGGACAGGACGTTGAGCTCTGCCCCGCCATCGATGAGGGTCCTGGTGACCACCACGTTGCTGATGATTGGGGAACAAAGCATCGGGAGGACTCCGGCTGTGGCTGCACACTTGAGCTGATCAGCTGAGCTGAACGTGATGGCGCACGATGACCACCTGAGAGGACGTGTGGCTTCGAGCTTGGGGAGGACTGCATTCACTTCGCGGGCGAACTGCTTGAAGATGCGCTGAGAGGCTGGGGCTTGAGCTCCGCCCAGGATGCAAGCGATTGCGCGTGGCTCCCGGAAGCCCCCAGCCCCCTTGTCCTGGTGGCGGTCCTCGTTTCTCCTTAGCTGCGGCGGCAGCGGTGGGAGGCCTGCGTTGCCTTGCGGGTGATCCTCGCGAGGCTGGTCCCTCCAGTCTCCCTCGCGAGGCGGGTCTTTCCAGCGGTCCTCGCGAGGTCGATCGCGCCACCCTTGGTGTGAGCCGCGGTCTTCCCAACGTCCTGCGTTCCTTCCTCCTCCTCAACCGTAGCCCCGGTCGGCACGATCGGGGCGACGACCGACCCTTCCTTCTCGCACGGCTCGGAGCTCTTGACATTCGTTGGTGTTGTGGGTGTGGAGGTCGTGGTACACACAGTACCGACTGCCCTTGGAAGATTCGGGCTGATCTCTGCCCCGCTTGGTGTCCGGTTCTGCCACGAGCACGGCAGCCCCCTCGCGCTTCACATCCTTGGCCTTGGACTTCTTCTCTTCTGGGTCTGCGGTAGGCAGCTCGAGGAGGGAGAGACGCCCTTCCTCAGCCCTGGCGCACTTGGTCGCCAAGTTGAACAGCTACAAGGAAGTGCACAGGTCTTCATGCATCGCCAGCTCCTCCTTCATCTTGACATCGCGCGCGTCGTCGGAGAAGGCTGAGATGATGGCCTCCTCGGACACCCTGGGAATCTTGAGGCGTGCGTTGTTGAAGCGCTGGATGTACTTTTGCAGGGTCTCTCCGGGCTGCTACCTGATGCGGCGCATGTCGCTCATGGCGAGTGGCCGATCGCGAGTACCTTGGAAGTTGGCGATGAAGCGGGTGCGCATCTCGTCCTAGGAGGAGATCGTGCCTGGGGCCAGGTTCAAGAGCTAGGTGCGGGCCCCGTCCTTGTGCGCCTTGGGAAACCAGTTCGCCATGACCTTCTCATCTCCGTTGGCAGCTTCGATGCCCAGCTCATAGAGCTGGAGGAACTCCGCAGGGTCGGCCGTGCCGTCGTAGCGAGGAGGCAAGTCTGGCTTGAACTTGTCGGGCCATGCGATGCTGTGCAGCTCGATGGTGAAGGCACGGCAGCCCGCCGTGGCCACGGGGGGCCTTGGGTGACGGAGAGCTTGGTCTTGCAGGTCCCCGCGCGCTGCAGCTGGGAGCAGCGCGGGGTCTTGATGTGCGGGAGCAGGAGCATGGCCGCGACGTGCTGGAGTAGGGAGCGCCCAGGCGGCTTCTTGCGGGCGAGGGACTTTGGCAGCTCCGCTCTTGCCGCGCTAGCGCCTGGCGGAGCGGGTTCCGCCCAGGGGCCACGCGCCTTGCAGCTAGGGCGTCTTCTTTGTGAGGAGGCGGCTGGGGTGCCCCCGGAGCTTCGTCGCCCGCGCGGGGCGGGGTGCGGTGCAGCGGAACGGACGGTGCAGGAGAGCCCCCCGCGGCGCGGACAAGCTCGGCGACGCGGTCGAGCCACTCTTCGTAAACATTGTCGACGGGACGGTAGCGCAGGAGCTTGTTTGCTGCGATCAGCGCAGCTCGACCCTCCATGGGTGCGCGGAGCGCGCGGGACGAAGAACCAGCTAGGGTGAGCGAGGGAGTAGCGGTGCGGCCGTCTTGCCGCACGGACGGACGCTGAGACGACGATTGCTGCTCGTTCCCCGGTGGGCCGGTGGCGGCGTTGATGGCAGGCGACGGGGAACGGCGAGGATGCCCACCGACAGGGCCGTCTGGGCGACGCGGGAAGCGAGAGCGGCTCGACGCTCGGCACGGGCCCGACGAGCGTCAGACATGGACGCGATGGTCGGAGGAGAAACGGGCGGTGGAAGACGAATTCCGGCGCACCCCTACCTGGCGTGCCAAATATCGGGTTTGGGGTTCCGGCAGACCCTTGAGGTTCGAACTCTAGGGTGCGCATGGAGATTACGCTTCCTACCTACCTGTACCCCTCCGCCTCGCGAGGATCTAAACTATTAGAAGAACAACACAAGAGACACAGGGTTTATACTGGTTCGGGCCACCGATGTGGTGTAATACCCTACTCCAGTGTGGTGGTGTGGTGGATTGCCTCTTGGGCTGATGATGATGAACAATACAAAGAAGAACAACCTCGCGATGGTCTGTTCTTGCTGGGGGGATGAACTGCTAGGAGGAGTTCAGTCGCCCTTCTCTCTCTCTCTCTCTGATCTTATTGCCAATCGATCCGTCCTCCGAATTCGCCTCTACTCTTGGGGGTGGCTAGTCCTATTTATAGGCAAAGGCCCTGGGCCTCTTCCCAAATATTGAGCGGGAAGGGCGCCAACAATTGGCCATTTTGAAGGGGAACATCTGGTACACTTATCCTGACTAAAGTTGGTCCTCGCCTACCAAAGGCTCTGGTGATGACGCTGGCTTGGGCTCCACGATGACTTCCTCCTTGTCGCGGAGCTGGTCTTGGTCTTGTTGCACCGAAACGGGTGCCTTTGCTTGATCCTCCCGCCCGCGCTTGCTCCCTTTGCACCCAAGAGGAAAGGGAGGACACTGCACGGGCTGGCGCCCGCCTGGCGCCCTTGGTCGTCATGGCTTGCGTCATGGACACCTCGTGAGGTACCCCGCCTTGATCTCTCCGCCTCCTCGCGAGCCAGCCTGATGAGGCCACGCCTGAGGAAGCTCCGTGTCGTCCGCCCTGCGAGGCTTGGCCCCTCGCGAGAGTCTTGGGTCTGTGTTGATGAAGATGGGCCGTGCTGGGGCCCCTTGAGCCACGCCGCAGGCCGCAGGCAGGCAAGTCTGGGGACCCCCGTTCCCAGAACGCCGACATGAACCATAACACTTGGGGGCTAATGCAAAACCATTTTTATTAGTCTTATTGAAGACCCAACTCATCACATCATAATGAGCCGGCCCTTGGGGGCTACCAATCGCTCCTATCAACAATTCAAGGTACACAAATTTTCATCTATTATTGAAGGATCCACTGCTCAGTTGGTAAAGCACACAACTCTCAACCTTGTGGACGTGGGTTCAAGCCCCATGATGGGAGTTACATCATATAATGTTATTCTTAATGAAGTATATATAAAGTCCCAGCTCAATATTATCTTACTGAGCCGGCCCTTAGGGGCTACACTGGTTGAAGTTTTTATGAACATCAGGAAATTGCAAGTCCCAAGTTGCTGCAATCATGGCAACCCGACACTTGGGGGCTACATATGTGGAATACTCAGTTCTGACTAGTGATTGAGATGAACAACCTGGATTTCTTCAAGCTTGTGACATTCATATTGAAGCAAATCTTAAGTTGTTACTACGTTACCTTCTTATGATTTGAGGTCTACAAGTAATAGGTATATAAGAGGTATATTTTCAAAAGCTGATGTTAACAAATAGTTATGATCCGGTGCCATCAATATTTGTAAACCGGCAAGTTCTACATTCTTAAGCCGGCTGAAGATCAGATGAGTATTTCAAAGACCAATATTTTTGTTAAGCATTGGGAGCTGAGTCAAAGAAGTTATTCTTCACAATATTTCTCTGTGACAAACCAATGTCAGCAAATTGATTATGAAGCTGGCCTATTGACCCGGATTTTCTAGAAGGAAATGACAAGGATTCAAAGATGCTCAGGATCAGTTTAACATGGATAAATCCAAATTAAACTGGGGGCTAATGTCGGGGATATACCCCGCGGTATGACCCGGCCGGAGTTGTAAACCGGCTGGGACTTGGTAAACCGGTGGATGGTAAACCGGCAGGTGGTAAATCGGCAAGTGTTAAGGCAGGTGGTAAACCGGCAGGAGTTAAGTCAGATCTTAAACCGGCAGACCATCTTAAACCGGCAGACCATCTTAAGCCGGCAGACCATCTTAAACCAGCAAACATTGATAACTGGGTTGCCAGGGGTTATGAAGTCCGAGACGTTATGAAGCCCGAGACGTTATGAAGCCCAAGATATTAAGAAGCCCATAAAGAGGAGTCAGAATAGTTAAGTCTTAAGTCCTAGTTGGACTCTACATCTAGCTCGCCCCTTCAACTTATATAAGGAGGGGCAGGGCTCCCCAAAGAGGGACAAGTAAGATAGAAATAATCTTAGGGTAGACACAACTAGAGGAGAGCCGGTTTACGGCGACTCCCTCGTGATGATAATGAGACCTAGCCTCAAACAATATGTAGGGTTGTTACTGGATGATGTTTCCCGGGGCCTGGAGCTGTCTAAATCCCTGTCTTGTGTTGATCCGCGGTGCGTCTCTCGATTCCGTTCAACCCCTCTCAAGCTACCACATAGTGCGTTGGCCTCACGACTAAGTCCTCACTCTAGGACATCTCCCGTGACAAAACAACGACAGGCTCCATCTCCAGACGCCTAAGATCTTCTTCCCCTCCTCCGACAGCCAGGTCAGCCGGAGCATCCTCACCGGCCAACCCAATCACGCTGAGATTGACATGGCTTCGCCAAAGAGGTTGTACACTTCTTGTGGTTTGACCTAATCTCACCATGCTTCTTTGCATCCTGTGATCTTCCAATTCTTGTGAACCAAACACCCAGATTGGCAGAAATCCTGTGTTTTTAAATTCTCTGTTTTGCACGTGCATTCCTATCCCATTCCTGTCTATTTCCTATCCATGCATTGTTAGAATCCTCAAATTCAAACAAGCCCTTATACAATTACTTATGTTATAGATATGTGTCAAAGAAAACCTTGTGTGGTTTGTCCTGCTCCTGCGGTGTTGTGTTCCACCCCAGCTCAGCTGCTCCAACGACGGAAGGGCTCACAACAGCAGGGGTCCGCTCTCCAGACTGTCTTTCGCCGCCTCAGATCTTCTTCCCCGCTGCTGGCAGCCACGACAATTGCATTACCATCATCAACGGAGCAGATGACCTTGAGGACTACACGGGTCCGCAAGAGAGGTCGCACTCTTTCGTGTCTGCTTACGTTATGCATCGCTTAATATGATGACATGCTACTTTATCGTCATGTTCACCTATTAGACTCCGACTAAGGTCTAAACTTATGCTGAAACTTGAGTTTTTAAATGGTTGTGGGGTACATATTGAGGCAGCAATCAGTACCATCTGCCTACTATCTGGTTAATCTCAGGTGTCTACTATTCATGTTGGGTGCAAACAAACATTAAAGGAGCCATTATCTGTATTTTTTAACTAAAGCTATTATCTGTCTTCTATCATTTGTTTTGGGTCTATCCACAGTTTGCTACCATCACTCTAGATTTGTGCATGCACTCCTTACATAATCTCACTATGTTTTATTCCTATGCATGTCAGTTACTGTACACAATGGAACTGAACATGTAGAGCAAAAGAGACGAACCTTGCGTGGCAATATAATTTCATGCAGACGTCGCTCCATGGTGGGCGCAAAGGCAGCCCCCCCTCCACCCATTTCAGATCGTAATCAAGAGGAAGATAACTGTTTTGAGGGGGATTCAGAAGCAGAAGACCACTCCTATTTACCCCATGAGGTCTTCGCTCTAACTTGGCATGTTTGACGTTGGTAATATCATGCATATTGTGCCTTGCATTGCTTACTGTATACATCAAAGATGTCATCTGCTTAGTTCATACATGCTTTGTGTCAATGCCATCTGTTTAGTTTCTTTATCGTATATGTGAATCATGCAATGCCATCTTGTTTAGCCAGGCATCATATATGTGAATTTTGCAATGCCACCCTGGTTAGCCAGTCATCTTATATGTGAATTATATCATGACATCATTTTTTATGTGTTAAATTTGTCAACAATTTTAGTACATTCAATTACTCTTCCTGTGCATCAGCCATTCGGCAAGGTCATGGAAAAAATCTGGAGTGGAAACAAGGTCTTCAGAGCAGACAATGCTATCTGACGAAGCGCGTGTCTTGCTGGTTATAGATAGCTCCTCAGAGGAGGATTCAGAGACAGATGACCAGTCCTATCCCCCCCCCCTGAGAGAGTCCTGGACTAAGGGGTCCTCGGGTGTCCGGCCTGTTATTCATTGGGCCGGACTGAGGGGCTGTGAAGATATGAAGGCGAAGACTATACCCGTGTCCGGATTGGACTTTCCTTGACGCGGAAGGCAAGCTAGGCAACCAGTTATGAATATTCCTTCTTATGTAACCGACTCCATGAAACCATAGATCTCTCCGATGTCTATATAAACCGGAGAGCGTAGTCCGGATAGAGATACACGTTACCATAGTCATATAGGCTAGACTTCTAGGATTTAGCCATTACGATCTCGTGGTAGATCAACTCTTGTAACACTCATATTCATCAAGATCAATCAAGCAGGAAGTAGGGTATTACCTCCATAGAGAGGGCCCAAACCTGGGTAAACATCGTGTCCCCCGTCTCCTATTACCATCGCTCCTAGACGCAAAGTTCGGGACCCCCTACCCGAGATCCGCCGGTTTTGACACCGACATTGGTGCTTTCATTCAGAGTTCCACTATGCAGTCGACAGAAGGCTCGATGCCCCCTTCAATCGTAGATAATGATGCCGTCCAAAGAGGAACCTTCCTACCCAGACAGATTTTCGTGTTCGGCGACTTCGTACTGCGGGCCAACTCGCTTGGCCATCTGGAGCAGGTCGATAGCAACGCCCCTGGCCATCAGGTCAGATTTGGAAGCTTGAACTATGTCGCGGACGTCCGTGGAGACTTGATCTTTAATGGATTCGAGACCATGGCAATCGCTTCCCCTTGCTCCGATGAACATGACTTAAAGCTGTCATCGGATCACATCCAGGAGATGGTTCCTGTCGCTGCAACGGCCTCAGAACCGAAGCAGATCGTGCCCTCCGAGGACACAAAGTCTACGGTGTTGGGCCGCACACGTACTCTACATCCTGCAATGTTTGCGTCAATGGAACTCCGAACTCGTCTACGGCTATACGTTCTGGACCAGGTACGCCCGCGGACACCGAGCTGGATCGGTTATTGATTTTCGAATTCAGCACCGCACACATATTCCAGCACTCACCTTTTGGTGACGTACTAAACTCTCTAAAGAACTTGTCCTTGGAGGAAGACTCACAGCGGAACTATGTTCAGTTCGAGCTAGAGGCGGATAACGAGGAACTTTGCTTCCCACCTACCACCCATTTCATAGCCACTGTCGATGACCTAACCGATGTGCTTGATTATGGCTCCAAAGACATCGACGGTATGGATGACGATACCGATAAAGAGCAAAGCCAAGAACCGCCATTCACTGGACATTGGATGGCCACCTCTTTGTACGACGTGTACATGGTTGATACACCTAAAGGATCCGGCAACGACAAAAAGAGCCAGATGCGAATAAACCCTTTGAGACGCAGTCCAAGCGTCGGTGGCCCAAACACCGTTCTAAGGCCCGTCGCTCAAAAGATGGCAACACTGGCACCGGAGAAAATAGTACTCCAGGCGACGCCGAAAACGATGAAGACCCATTCGGAGTTGCATCCGAACAGGAGGAACATGAAAACATGCAAGATAACCCTAATGAACATGCCATAGAAGATGACTCGGAGGACGATAGTTACCGTCCACCCTCCAAGGAGGAGACAAGCCTCGGCAACAAAGACTTCATCGTGTCTAAGGATCCTATGGAGCAGGAGCGCTTGAAGCTTCAGCTCATAGCCACTTCAAGGAGCCTGAAAAAGAAATAGCAGCAGCTTCAAGCTGAACAAGATCTGCTCGTCGACAGATGGACTGATGTCCTGACAGCCGAAGAATACGGCCTCAAGCACCCAGCCAAGAGCTACATGAAACGCATACTGCTACCTCAATTCGATGACGAGGCGCCAGAGCACACATCTCCCTCGTGTAATGCGGAACGACCACCACATGGTTGAGACAGGGCGGCCGACCGGCCACCCCGCGGTCGGGATAAAGCGGCAACTCAGGCCGAACAACACCCTGCCCCACCGCCCCGTGAAAATAGAGTCGGAAGAGTTCAGGGTCACACGTACGACCTCCGGCAGATCCTGGAGGATAGACCAGGGCATACAAGATCGATCTACGGATTGCGAGGACGTGCCTCGAGGCACGACAATGGCTACCTATTCGGACGTAACAAACCTAACCACGCCCGGGCCGAATACCGCAGACGGACTCCATCAGAGCTACGCCATGACGCGGCCCGATATAGAGGTGCCGCACACCCGCTCCGCTTCACGGATGAAGTACTGGATCATGAATTCCCCGAGGGGTTCAAGCCCGTCAATATCGAATCATACGACGGCACAACTGATCCCGCAGTATGGATCGAGGATTTTATTCTCCATATCCATACGACTCAAGGAGATGACCTCCACGCCATAAAATACCCCCCACTAAAGCTCAAAGGGCCAGCTCGGCACTGGCTTAACAGCCTGCCTGAAAATTCAATCGGCAGCTGGGAGGACTTTGAAAAAGCCTTCCTAGACAACTTCCAAGGAATCTATGTCCGGCCACCGGACGCCGACAATTTGAGCCACATAGTTCAACAACCTGGAGAATTAGCCAGAAAATTCGGGACTAGTTTCCTAACCAAAAAGAACCAGATCGTTGACTGTCCGGATGCCGAGGTCATAGCAGCCTTCAAACACAGAATCCGTGACGAACGGCTAGCACGCCACCTTGGCCAAGAAAAGCCGAAGTCTATGGCAGCCCTTACGGCACTCATGACCCGCTTCTGCGCGTGTGAGGACAGCTGGCTGGCTCGTAGCAAAAACACAGCCAGCGAGGCAGGCCCCACTAAGGCCAAGAACAACACCGCCAAACTCCGGTGCAATAGACACAAACGCCGAAGCTATAGCGACAACACCGATGACACCACAGTCAACGCCGGATTCAGTGGCTCCAAGTCCGGCCAATGGAAGAAGCCCTAAAAAAGAAACAATGAAGGACCTTCCAGCCTGGACCGCATACTCGACCGTCCGTGCCAGATTCACGGCACCCTGGATAAGCAAGCCAATCATACCAACTGGGATTGTTGGGTCTTCAAGAGGCTGGCAAGTTAAATGCCGAAAACAAAGAAAAGGGATCACAAAGTGAGGACGAGGACGAAGAGCCCCGGCAGCCGAACACTGGGGGGGGGGGGCAGAGGAAATTTCCCCCTCAAGTCAAAACGGTGAACATGATATTTGCTACGCACATCCCCAAAAGGGAGCGTAAGCGAGCACTTAGGGACGTCTACGCGGTAGAGCCAGTCGCCCAAAATTCAATCCGTGGTCATCATTCCCGATCACCTTCGATCTTCAAGATCACCCAACTAGTATCTGCCATGGCGGTTCAGCCGCACTAGTCCCCGACCCAATTATTGATGGGTTTAACCTAACACGAGTCCTGATGGCCGGTGGTAGCAGCCTCAACCTACTTTATCAGGACACTGTACGGAAGATGGGCATTAACCCCTCACGAATCAAACCAACAAAGACTACCTTTAAAGAAGTCATACCAGGCGTAGAGGCCCGCTGTACAGGCTCAATCACGCTGGAGGTGGTCTTCGGTTCTCCAGAAAACTTCCGAAGCGAAGAGTTAATCTTCGATATCATCCCCTTCCGCAGCGGCTATCACGCACTGCTCGGATGAATCGCGTTTGCTAGATTCAACACAGTGCCACACTATGCTTATCTCAAGCTCAAGATGCCTGGTCCACGCGGTGTCATAACAGTAAATGGCAATACGGAACGCTCCCTCCGAACAGAGGAGCACACCGCCGCCCTCGCAGCAGAGGTACAGAGCGGCCTTCTCAAGCAGCACCATAGTATGACTATCGAGCCCTCGGACATCATTAAGAGGTTCCCGACAACATTGCAACGGGACAGCGTGGCTCGTCGAGAGCTCGATTAGCAATTCGGCCTCCGTCCCAGTCCTGATGAGGTAGTGGCATTCGTACCATGTGTACACAATTACACACTCAAAATTCCATGGACATCGACGGAGGCACAAGATAATCCGGGGTCTACAGTTCGGCCAGACCGATCCCGGACACATATACTTTCACCTTTTTTTCTTGTTTCAGGTTCCTTTTTCCGCGGGCCTGATCGCAAGTCCTTTGGAAGGATTAGCATACAACGGAGGCAAGCAGCATAGGTGTGTAGGGTAACCTCTATACGTTATTCTTGACGGTATTCATTCTTATTTCTCGGGACCCGCACGCTGCACCCCATTGATTCCGACATGTTAAATAGCCCGGACACTTCTCGCACCATCTGTACAAGATAAGCCTTGACATATCCATCCAGTTATAATAAAATGATTTGTGGCCCAGTTTCTGTGGTCTTTGATCTGTACTTCATTTTATTTCGATCTGCTTACCGGCTGCATCGGTACTCTTTTGTACGTTTCATATTCGCCAGGGGCTACTTGTCGCCCCACAATAAGGCAGCAAAGTCCGAACACTTCTTATAGATAAGTTTGGCACCCCGAATTTAGCATTATATGCATTGGCTCCGAATCATGTCTTTGGTCAATAGTTGGGTTGCCCGACTCTTGTGCTTGCTACCCTATGTTCTGCTACATCGGGTAGGGTAGTAAAGGGAGAACTGATGCGATTGTGCCCTGGCCTCGACCGGATCAGCACCTCAGTAGAGAAAGCCGAAAACTGACTGTCATGATACGGCGAGAGCCGGTCAGCTGTTCGAGGGTTACAAAATCGTTGGAGATTCTTTCCGTGTTATGCGAAGGATCGGCACTTCCCGATCAGACGCTGACAGCACCCTGGCTTGGACTAGGGGCTGCGCTCATGCTTTATTATAAAACTCCTATGGCTAAGTGAGGGCGTTTAAGCCGTATAATCTGATTGCCTTGTTCGTTGCGCTAAACAACTCCTCCAAGGACCATATAATTGGATCAAGATTGTTTAGATTCCATCCCGAACACCTCCGTACTACCTACGCGATGGCAGAAGCCGACGACTGGCCAACCCTCAGATTGCATACAACACGGCCGCACAGGAGGAAGCAATTAAATCATAAGGAAATTACATTACAAAACATGCTTTGTTTTCATAATACAAGGCAAGTGTCGGTGTCAAAATCGGCGGATCTCGGGTAGGGGGTCCCGAACTGTGCTTCTAGGATCGATGGTAACAGGAGACGGGGGACACGATGTTTACCCAGGTTCGGGCCCTCTCTATGGAGGTAATACCCTACTTCCTGCTTGATTGATCTTGATGAATATGAGTATTACAAGAGTTGATCTACCACGAGATCGTAATGGCTAAAACCTAGAAGTCTAGCCTATGTGTATATGGTAACGAATGTCCGTTATCCGGACTATGCTCTCCGGTTTATATAGACACCGGAGAGATCTAGGGTTACTCGGAGTTGGCTACATAAGAAGGAATCTTCATAGTTGATCGCCTAGCTTGCCTTCCACGCCAAGGAAAGTCCAATCCGGACACGGGTATGGTCTTCAGTCTTCATGTCTTCACAGCCCATTAGTCCGGCCCATGGATAGCAAGCCGGACGCCCGAGGACCACTTAGTCCAGGACTCCCTCAGTAGCCCCTGAACCTGGCTTCAATGACGAGGAGTCCGGCGCGCAGAATGTCTTCAACATTGCAAGGCGGGTTCCCCTTTTTCCAAACTCCCAGATAGTCTTCGGACATGATGATTGTATCCGGACCTGTTACACACCACACATAACCGCAGAGAGAATAGAATATTTGCACGGATCTAATCTGCTGACAGTTTCTTTACAACATGACATTGCGTCTGTCCGGTTATGATTTCGAGCCGTTTTTCTTCTACCATCCCATGTCTCGAGACGCGGTTGCTATTGGCATGTCTTGTCGAAGCAGTGATCGTGTCCCCTTATTGCAGGATTCTCATCAATGCGGGCATGGGTAACCCAACCGTGCCATTTGCACAGCCCTTGGGAATAGGCGAATCTTAAAGCGAGCGAGGAGGCGTTTAATGATTGCTGCCTTTATAAGAGGATAAGGATCCCCTCTTCCTCTTCTCACGCTTTCTCTCTGTCTCCGCCCTCCCGATCTCAAGCTCCAGCGTCCAAGTTCCCATCTCCTTTCCACTCAAGCAACCATGTCCAGATCTGATGGTTAGGGCAAGTGGATGGTCTCCTCCGTGAACGAAGAGGACATTACCGAGCTCCGAGGGGCTGGATATTTGGCAGAGGGAATCGCCCACCGCTTTCCGGCCGAGGGACAAATCGTCCCCACGCCGGAGCCCAACGAGAGGGTAGTATTCCTTCCTCATTTCTTCCGCGGGCTGGGGTTTACACTCCACCCTTTCGTCCGTGGGCTGATGTACTATCATGGGATAGATTTCCATGATCTGTCCCCGAATTCCTTCCTCAACATTTCAGCATTTATTGTCGTGTGTGAGGCCTTCCTCCACATCCATCTCCACTTTGGGCTGTGGCTCAAGGTCTTCAACGTGAAGTCGAAGGTGGTGGTGCCAGCTGTCGGTGTCAAAACCGGCGGATCTCGGGTAGGGGGTCCCGAACTGTGCGTCTAAGGCGGATGGTAACAGGAGGCGGGGACACGATGTTTACCTAGGTTTGGGCCCTCTCGATGGAGGTAATACCCTACTTCCTGCTTGATTGATCTTGATGATATGAGTATTACAAGAGTTGATCTACCACGAGATCGTAGAGGCTAAACCCCAGAAGCTAACCTATGGTATGATTGTTGTTGTCCTACGGACTAAACCCTCCGGTTAAATAGACAGCGGAGGGGGCTAGGGTTACACAGAGTCGGTTACAAGGGAGGAGATCTACATATCCATATTGCCAAGCTTGCCTTCCATGCCAAGGAGAGTCCCATCCGGACACGAGTCGAAGTCTTCAATCCTGTATCTTCATAGTCCAACAGTCCGGCCAAAGGATATAGTCCGGTTGTCCGAGGACCCCCTAATACGGGACTCCCTCAGTAGCCCCTGAACCAGGCTTCGATGACGATGAGTCCGACGCGCAGATTTGTCTTCGGCATTGCAAGGCGGGTTCTTCCTCCGAATACTCCATAGAAGATCTTGAACACAAGGATAGTGTCCAGCTCTGCAAAACAAGTTCCACATACCACCGTAGAGAGAATAACATTTCCACAAATCTAATCTGCTGACGACTTTTCATAACGTGACATCACACCATGGCCTGGTCATTATTCGAACCGTTTTTCTCAATCAGCCTGCCACTGCATGTTTTGCGAGGCGATTTTATTGGCACGTCTTGTCGAAGCAGAGATCGTGTCCCCCTTATTACGAGATTCTCATCAATACGGATGTGGGTAACCCAATCGTGCCCGTTGGTATGACTCCTCGATTTTAGGCAAGTCCCAAACGGCCACGAGGAGGATGCCTGATATTCACCCTCTTTATAAAGAGGCCAAGGCGTGTCCTTTTTCTTCTCATACTCGATCGAATCCTTCCCCCGCCTCGAGTTTCAACACCCAAGGCTCAGGTCAGGCGCTTCAGACCTTCAATCATGTCCGGATCCAACCTTCATGGTCGGTGGATGCCCTCCTCTGTCACAGAGGAAGACATCAATAAGCTAAGAGAGGCTAGGTATTTGACCGCCGAAATCTTGCACAGGCTACCTGCTCGAGGGCAAGTCATTCCCACTCCCGAACCCGGTGAGAGCGTCGTATTCATCTCTCACTTCCTCCGAGGGCTAGGCCTTGTTCTAGATCCCTTTGTTAGGGGGCTCATGTTCTATTACGGGCTGGATTTCCATGACCTGGCCCCGGATTCCATCCTTCACATCTCGTCGTTCATCGTCGTGTGTGAAGCCTTCCTCCGCATTACCCCACACTTCGGCTTATGGCTCAAGACCTTCAATGTGAAGTCGAAGATGATTGAGGGGCGACATGTAGAGTGCGGAGGTGCCGTAGTAAGCAAAGGCGCCGATGTTCCATGGCCAAAGGGTTCCTTCCCGGAGGTGTCCAGTTTATGGCGACTGGAATGGTTTTATATCACAACTCCCCGGGGTACCAAGTGGGTAGCCGCCCCTGCCTTTCTCTCGGGCTCCCCACCACAACTGACGTCATGGATCAACAGGGGGCTGGATTGGGGGCCAGTAAATGATGTGTCAATATTGCAGAGTCGCATTCGAGATCTCCTCGAGAGAGATGTCAGCCTGGTCACGGCAATGCAAGTCATGCTAGTTTGTCAAGTCCCATCTTGCAAACGTCGACCCCTCCGTATGTGGGAGTTCAACCCGGAAGGACCGCGAGCTATTCAGCACTTCCTCGGCATGACGCTCGAAGAGATGTACAAATTGTTCTTCGGACCAGAAATAAGGTGTCCGGACACCACCGAGGATGCGGGTCTGAGCTGCAATCGTCCAGATACCCAAGTAAGTAGTCCCGTGGCCGAACATGTTGTCTTTTAGTTTCTCACAACATCATCCTAAAAAGTCGCCTTTTGACTAGGACTAGATAAAAAAGGCGAAGACAATCAGGTGTCCGGTCACCCTTCCCGAGGGCTCACCGGATCCTGTACTAGCCAGGATGCTTGAGCTTGCGCCTTATCAAGCACCATCAGGGGAAGGTAAAGGGAGGAACAAAGAGGCCGAGAGAGAGCCTCACTTACTATTCATCCAGACCAGGGGAATCAGTTCCTCCTTGAAGGAGGATAACCGGGGGGGGGAGAATCTAAAATTCCCTCTCCCCAGGGAAGGAAGAGGACCGCCTCTGAAGACTTGGAAGTAATGGTCTCCAAGCGAGGGAAGAATCCTTTGTCGGAGGGTCCTACCCCGAAGGGTACCCTTGCCGCACCATGCCCACAAGGGGATCAGCTCTCCACAGAGCTATATGTAAACAAAGAGTACTTAATAGTGAAAATATCCTGCTTTACTTCTGAGGACAATAACCGAAGCATTTGTCTTGTAGTTCGGATCGTAGCCCTTCTCGACAGAGTTCTTCTTCGGGGGATCTTCTTCCAGAGATGATGGAGAGCGAAACACCTCCCATGCCCCCCCGCCTAATGAGGCGGGCGACCCTGAGGTGTCGTCACGGAGGATTTCTCCTGATCCGCCAAGGCCGGAGGGTACTCCTTCGGCCACCCGAAGTCCGGAGTATTCGGCTCCTAAGGAGAGCAACAGAAAGAGTCCGGAACCGTACGGTGTGCGATCGGATGCACCGAAGGATCTTCTGGAGCAAGCGGCTATCTCAGAAGCGCATCGTACGCTAATGGGTACGATGGTTGAGAGGATTTCATCTGCCGAAAGCGGGCTGCATGAAGCTTTTATGAGCCTGCTGAAAGGCTTTGAGGTACGCAAAGTAGTATATGTTTTTGATGGTACCGCACACGCTAGGTGTGCCATATGCAGATAGTAGCCCCTGAAACTCTGGTTGCTGTCGAAAACGGCGGCAAACAGAGGACCATAGTCCCAGGTAATAATCATGCCACCTTCATGTGCAGGTGGCGAAAGGTCTAGTGGCTAGCCGGACTGGTGAGTTTGCCGAGCTGAAGCGGCAACTTGATGCGGCAGATGCCGACATCGTGCTTGTAAACAAGCGGCTCGACGGGGCACAGGGTATGCGATTTCTCCGGTGATCAACACATAGTAAGAGGAGCATGATGCTAGTATCTTTAATATGTTGTGACTGTAGATGGGGCTGCCGCCATGGAGACCCTTCGGGCGAAACTTGCCCGAGCCAAGGAACAAGCCAGGAAGAGTGATGCAGCCGCTCTAAAGGCGGTCGAAGAACTGAGAGCCGAACAGGCTGTGCATTGCCAAAGCAAGGATAAGATAGCCAAGATGGCTGTTGAATTGAAGGATGTCGTCGACCGTTACGAGCTTCTTGAAAAGGAAAATCGAGCGAAGATGACGGACCTAGAGAAGGCCATGGTAGCGGTCAAGGACGCCCACTCTAAAATCAGAGCGGCGAAGGAGGAGCTGCGTCAAGCCGGGGATATCGCGGCTGGGAAGCCCTTTTTGTTGCGGATGAAGTTCGGAGATCCTAAGTATGCCCCTCTTGATCAACTATGGAGTTCTGCAGACGCATATGTGGATTTGGCAGCAAGTGCTGCTGATGAGGCCGAGTATTTCAAAGATCAAAAAGATCATCAAGTGGAGAAGCTGTTTTGGTCACAGTTCAATGTTCCAGTGCGTCCACTTCTGTTGAATGAGCGAATGGCCGAGTGGGCCGAGCTCCATAGGTTGTCCGGGCTTGCCATGAGGTCTGTTGTGGATCATCTGTGGCCGGAAGGGCCAAGGACGAATAGTTATTTTAGTTTAGTGCAACAGTTCCTTGGTGCTGTGCCGCGCATCGACGCTATGAAGAGGTCGGCGTGCATAGAGGGTGCGCGGATGGCTCTTGCTTGTGTCAAGACATACTGGGCAGAGATGGAGGCCACCGCCATTGCAACCCAGAGTTCAGCCGTGGGCCGAGTATCTGCCGAGCACTACTTTGAAGAAGTCCTTGAAGGCGCTCGTTTAATAGAGGTTCAGTGCTCGAAGAATATTATGTTCTACTGACATGTATTCCCATTGTAAGAACAATGTTTATTAAATTATAAAGGCTGTGTTTATACTTTTGCCCGAAAGTATTATGATGCCTCCTGTGCAGCCGTTTATGTATATATGCATATAACCTGAAAGTTTGCAGTCGTCGGCTTTAGCCCCCACGCATATAATGCGGGGGTGTTCGCGGAAAACGCATATTCACACTTGATCCAACGTCTTGATCCATTAAGGAGGTGAAAGCGCAGCGAACGAGGCAATCGGACTATATTTCGTTAACACTTTCACTTAACCATACGAGTTTGACGGTGGGACTACTATATAGCCCCTGGTACCTCCGCGCTCGTCCAAATACGGGGCGCGTACATACATGACCGAGAAACGGCCCTTCGCTAATGCAGAGGAATCCCGAAGATTCCGCTAAGTCATCGAGTGGTTGACCAGTCTCGCGCTTTATCATGACAGTCGGTTTTCGGCTTTCTCTACTGAGGTGCTCATCCGGATGAACCAGGGCACAATCGCAGTAGTTCTCCCAGTGCCACCTTAGCCGATAGAGCGGAACGTAAGGTAGCAAAACACGGGAGCCGCGCAAACCCAACATTTGACCAAAGACATGATTCTGAGCTGATGCATATAAGGCCAAACTCGCGACGCCGAACACTCCCTAAGGTATTCGGTCTTTATAACATATGTCGGGCTGAGCAATGCCCTTGATAAGGAACCCCGAGTGTCCAGGTATGTGCAATGTTCTGACGTGGCGAAATGCCAATAACGTCAGCATCCTTCTCGGTTGTACTAAGTATCCGGAGGATGTGAACAACAAGAAACAGTAAAAAAGGTTTACACAGGGTCTTAATCTAAAAAGAAACCTTTGAGCGGGTCCCTGCTGCACGTCTGCACCTGTGTCTCTGTTGTGCCGTATCCTGGAAGGGTGTAGCACGATTATCATCTATAAAAGAGAAGAACTTAGGTGAAAGTTGTCGTGCGAAAAATTGGTTATTCTCATTAAACCATTAAAATTCAAGATAAGTAAAGTTGAGTCGAACTAGCCCTGTTTACACGCGGGAAGCCCCTGGTACCATCTACGGGGGTATAACCATCAAACCAATCTCGGGTTTATCTAAGCTGTTATAGCTAGTAATGTGCCGGACTCGTCTAGCCATGTCCGCGGTCTTGATGACCGATCATTTATTCTGGTTGGAGGGGTCGTTTAGTGTTCGACTGTTAAAGCCGTCGCACATTCTTCCGTGTGAAAGGAACGTTCAATATTTCCGCTAATTGTGATGATGTCGCGTGGACCGGGCATCTTAAGCTTGAGAGAAGCGTAATGCAGTACTGCATTAAAACGAGCAAAAGCTGCTCTTCCGAGTAGTGCTTGATAGACACTTCGGAGTGGAGCAATGTCGAAGGTTAACTTTTCGCTTCGGAAGTTGTTGGGAGAACCGAATACAACCTCTAGTATTAGCGAGCCTATGCAGCGGGCCTCTGGGCCTCGTATTACTCCCTCGAAGGTAGTATTACTGTGGCTGCTTTTTGTCGGGTCTATCCCCATTTTCCGGACTGTGTCCTGATATATCAGATTAAGACTACTACCGCCATCCATAAAGACTCGTGTGAGATGGTATCCGTTTATTATTGGGTCTAACATCAAGGCGGCCAATCCTTCATGCCGGATGCTTGTCAAGTAATCCCTGCGATCAAAAGTGATCGAGCTGGCCAACCAGGGGTTGAACTTAGGGGTGACGGGCTCTACGGCGCGTGTGTCTCGGAGTTCCTGTTTGCTTCTCTTCTTCATCACGTGGATCATGTTCACTGTTTGACCTCTGGTGGGAATTTTTTCTGTCCCCCAGTGCTTTGCTGGCGAGGCTCGTCCTCGTCTTCACTTGGTGTCTCCCTCCCCCTGTGTTCGGCGTTTAGCTTACCGGCCTGCTTGAAGACCCAACATTCTCTGTGGATGTGATTTGCAGGTTTATCAGGGGTGCCATGAATCTGACATAGTTTGTCTAGAATCTTGTTTAGGCTGGACAGTCCATCTCTGCTGCCTTTGAAAGGCTTTTTCCACTGACCCGGTCGAGATCCCCTAAATCCGGCATTTACTGCCGTGTTATCTGGGCTGTCTTCTTTATTTCGACGCTTGCTTTTACAGAGTCGTGGTTTTCCATTGCCATCCCTAACTTCGGATGAGCCTGGGTCGCTGGTGCTACTACGGGCTAGCCAGCTATCTTCACCCGCGCAAAAGCGGGTCATGAGGCTTGTCAGGGCTGCCATTGTTCTCGGTTTTTCTTGGCTGAAGTGTCTGGCGAGCCATTCGTCTCGGACGCTGTGTTTGAAAGCTGCTAAGGCTTCGGCGTCTGGGCTGTCAACGATTTGGTTCTTCTTAGTGAGAAATCTGTTCCAAAGCTTTCGGGCTGACTCTCTGGGCTGTTGAATTATATGACTTAAATCGTCTGCATCCAGAGGTCGGACATAGGTCCCTTGAAAATTAGCTCGAAAAGCATCCTCAAGCTCCTCCCAACTTCCAATTGAGTTTTCGGGGAGGCTTTTCAGCCAGTGCAGAGCTGGTCCTTTCAGCTTGAGGGGCAAGTACTAGATGGCGTGGAGATCGTCTCCGTGAGCCATATGGATATGGAGGATAAATTCCTCAATCCAGACCCCAGGGTCTATGGTTCCATCGTATGCCTCTATGTTCACTGGTTTGAATCCTTCTGGAAATTCGTGGTCCAGCACCTCATCGGTGAAACATAGGGGGTGTGCGACACCCCTGTATTTGGATGTGTCGTGGCGTTTTGACGGTTGTAGTGTTCGGTTTTGGTTGTGCGCTGGAGCGCGTTTCCTTGATCCGTAGATGGATCTGGTCGCGCCGGTCTTCTGATGCAAGTCCTCATGTGAAGCGTGTGCTGACTTATGTGCGGCCTTGTTAGCCGCTCTATCGCGGCCACAATGTGGTTGATCCGACTGGTCGGCCATTCTATTTTTTGGTTGTGTGGGCTCTAAGGCCTCTCATCAAATTCAGGCAACAGCTTGCGCTTTGGATAGCTCTTTGTGTGGTAACTACCACCATACTTTTCGTCATTGTTGAGCACTTTGTTCCATCTAATGTTGAGTGTATTCTGCGTGGCCTTAAGCCTTTGCTTCTGCTTCTTTAGACTCCTCGCGGTGGCAATAAGCCTTCTGCAGAGGTTCTCTTGCTCCAAGTGCCTTTCCAGGATGATGTGTGCATCTTCGTCCAGACTGTTTTCCTCTCCGGAGGGAGGTTGATGAGCTTTATCCTCGGCGTCGCCGTGTTCGGACAGCGGATCCGTACTATGTTCGCCATTTACTGGTTCATCCTGCTCTGCCGCTGGGTCAATGTGGTCGTCGTTTCCTCTGGAGTCGACTGGGGTGTTATTTTCTCTTGCTCTATTATCGTTGTGTTTGCCGAGGCGGGATTTGGAGCGGCTCCTACGCCCACGCTTTGGTTGCTTCTCGAGGGAGCTATCCTTTGCTGCATCCTTCCGTTCCTCGTCATTGTTTTCTTTGGGTGTATCCATGATGTATATGTCATGTGATGACGTGGCTGTCTAGTGCCCTATGGGCGATGGTTCCTGTTCCTCCCCTGCATCGTCGTCCATGTCGTCGATGTCTTCGGAGTCGAAATCGAACATTTCGGTTAAATCGTCAATAGTGGCTACTAAGTGGGTGGTGGGTGGGGAGTGAATTTCTTCGTTGTCCGCATCCCATTCTAGCCGGACTTAGTTCGGCCAAGGTTGTCCTGACAAGGAGAGGGACCTTAATAAATTTAGCACCTCGCCAAAAGGCGAGTGCTGAAAGATATCCGCGGAGGTAAACTCCATGATTGGCGCCCAATCAGATTCGATGGGCACGGACACAAGCGGCTCGGAGTCCGTGTCCGGGGATGAATCCAATGATTCGGCTACACGGGTCTCGTGGGAGGTGAAGTCAGTATTCGGCTCTATCGCCACTAAGAGTGCGGCTTTCGAGGCGGGGTCTATCCACCGTCCTCTGATGGCGCAATTTCTTCTGGATTAATGCCCGAAGTAGTTGCGGGCGTGATCTCCCGAACACTGTCTGACGGCAGAGCTAAATCACGCTCGTCATGATCGTGCGGCACACCTGACATGGGTTCGAATCCGCCGAAGATCAAGTCTCCGCGGATGTCGGCAGTGTAGTTCAAGTTTCCAAATCTGACGTGATGGCTAGGGGCGTAGCTTTCGATCTGCTCCAGATGGCCAAGCGAATTGGCCCGTAGTACGAAGCCGCCGAATACGAAGATCTGTCCGGGGAGGAAAACCTCACCCTGGATTGCATCGTTGCCGATGATCGAAGGAGCCATCGAGCCTTGCGGTGACGACACAGTGGAACTATTAATGAAAGCACCAATGTCGGTGTCAAAACCGGCGGATCTCGGGTAGGGGGTCCCGAACTGTGCGTCTAAGGCAGATGGTAACAGGAGGCGGGGGACACGATGTTTACCCAGGTCCGGGCCCTTGAAAGCACAAGTGCTCCCCAGGTGGTTTTGGTCATTAATGTCAACATATCTCTTGTTGGACTAACATTTCTATCTAGCATGTTTCAGATAAGTTCAACAATGGAGTGGCATGGACAAAAGGTTGTGGGAACTCCTTCAAGATGCTAAGGACAAAGGATTGGCTAAAGCTTCAAGCTCAAGACTCTTTATTTTACATTTTAGTGATCCAAGATCACATTGAGTCCATAGGAAAAGCCAATACTAACAAGGAGGGATGAGGTGTTGCTTAATGAGCTTTTTGCTTCATGTGCTTAATGATATGCTCCAAAATCCTCAGCTACTTTCCCACTTCCACATATGACCTAAACCCAAAGTCAAACTCGGACCTACCGATTCTTTCTATCCGGCGCCACCGAGTTTCACATGTCATAGCCACTGCCACAAACCCTAGCAAATCCATTTCACTGACAGGGATCTCGGTCTCACCGAGATGGGATTGTAATCTCACTGTGTATGTCCATTACCAAAATTGGTCTCACCGAGTTTGTGCAATCGGTACTACCGAGATTACAATGCAAACTCTCTGGTTAACTTATTACCAAAATCGGTCCAACCGAGTTTAGTAATCGGTCCCACCGAGTTTGCCTGACCAACTCTCTGGTTAGCTAATTACCAAATCGGTCTCACCGAGTTTGTGTAATCGGTCTCACCGAGATTACGTTATGCCCTAACCCTAACCATATCGGTCCTACCGAGTTGCATATCAGTCCCACCGAAAATCTCTAACGGTCACTAGGTTTACTATTTCGGTCCGACCGAGTTTGTTGATTCGGTCCCACCGAGATTGGTAAATTGTGTGTAACGGTTGGATTTTGTGTGGAGGCTATATATACCCCTCCACCTCCTCTTCACTCGTGGAGAGAGCCACCAGAACACATCTACACTTCCAACTCATATGTTCTGAGAGAGAACCACCTACTCATGTGTTGAGACCAAGATATTCCATTCCTACCATATGAATCTTGATCTCTAGCCTTCCCCAAGTTGCTTTCCACTCAAATCTTCTTTCTACCAAATCCAAATCCTGTGAGAGAGAGTTGAGTGTTGGGGAGACTATCATTTGAAGCACAAGAGCAAGGAGTTCATCATCAACACACCGTTTGTTACTTCTTGGAGAGTGGTGTCTCCTAGATTGGCTAGGTGTCACTTGGGAGCCTCTGACAAGATTGTGGAGTTGAACCAAGGAGTTTGTAAGGGCAAGGAGATCGCCTACTTCATGAAGATCTGCCGCTAGTGAGGCAAGTCCTTCGTGGGCGATGGCCATGGTGGGATAGACAAGGTTGCTTCTTCGTGGACCCTTCGTGGGTGGAGCCCTCCGTGGACTCGCGCAACCGTTACCCTTCGTGGGTTGAAGTCTCCATCAACGTGGATGTAGGATAGCACCACCTATCCAAACCACGGGAAAAACATCCTTGTCTCCAATTGCGTTTGAATTTTTCAAACCCTTCCCTTTACATTCTTGCAAGTTGCATGTTTTACATTCCGCTGCTCATATACTCTTTGCATGCTTTCTTGATATGTATTGTGTATGTTGAAATTGTGCCTAAAACTCCACTCAAACCGAAAAAGGTTAAAATTTTCAACTTTAGCACTAAGTGTCTAATCACCCCCCTCTAGACACACCTACTTCTAGATCCTACAAGTGGTATCAGAGCTTTGGTCTCCATTGCCTTGGTTTAATCACCATTGGAGGAAGATGGATGTGTCTACTTTAGGGAGTCTTAGACATAGAGTGCCTATTCTTGATGGAGAGTATTTTCATGAGTGGAAAAATGAGATGCTTGTAATTTTCAATCAATATCATTTGAACAAGTACATTGCTAGCCCTTGTGCACCTAATATTGATTCTTTGCATCCTACCCTAGATGAAGACGTTGACATGATTCGCAATCTTAGAACCGTTGAGCTCATCATTAGAGGATTGCCCAAAAACTTGATTGCTAGTTTACCTACTCTTAATTGTGCCTATACTATATAAAAATTTCTTGAGGAACGATTCCCCGAGTATTCCTTGAAAAATTTGGATGAAATTCTCCATAAATCTATTGCCTTGAGTAAAATGAACTCTAGTGAACCTAGTTTTGGTGATTGTCCATTTGAGCTTACTAATCTCATGCATGCTAAAGGAAATGTTGGAATCATTAGTGATATTATATCCGAAGCTATAAGAATTCATAAAAGTGACCACTTTGATGATCATTTATCTAATGAATCACTCTCTCTAGGAAATGATGAGTCACAAGATCATGTTGAACATGGATACTACGATGAGAATGATGATAGTGACTTCGATCTTGATGATGCAATGAGACACTTTGGTCTTATGGCTAATCTTCGGGGATATGTGTCAGGAGGAAAGGAATGGGTTCTCGACAGTGGATGTACTGATCATATGACCGGAGACGAAGAGATGTTCCGTGAGCTTGCTGAAAATGACGGCCCTTGAAAATATGTCACTTTTGGTGATAATTCAAAGGTTAAGGTGGTTGGCCTTGGTAAGGTGGCCATCTCACACGATAGCTCCATTCAAAATGTCATGCTCGTTGAATCTCTTGGCTACAACTTACTTTCAGTATCTAGACTTGCTGATTTCGGTTTGAATGTCCTATTTACTAAGGTAGATTGCCAAGTGTTTCGTCGAGACAATCATAAAATGGTTTTTACCGGTATACGTAGAGGTGACCTTTACATTGTCGATTTCTCTAAAAAGGCACAACCTAAAACTTGCTTTATTTCTAAATCCTCAAAAGTTTGGTTGTGGCATAGACGACTAGGTCATGTTGGCATGAGAAACCTTGACAAGCTTATTAAAGGAAATCATATCCTTGGAGTTAACGATGTCATATTTGATAAGGATAGACTTTGAAGTGCTTGTCAAGCAGGTAAACAGGTTGGAGGAAGGCATCCCGTGAAGAACATCATGACCACAAGGAGGCCACTCGAGCTACTTCATATGGATCTTTTTGGTCCCAATGCCTACAAGAGTCTCGGTGGAAATTCTTTTGGTCTAGTTATAGTCGATGATTTTCCAAGATTTACGTGGGTGTTCTTTCTTGATGATAAATCGCAGGTCCAAAAGATCTTCAAAAACTTCGCTAGGAAGGCCCAAAATCAGTTTGACGTGAAGATCAAGAAGGTTCCGAGTGACAACAGAACAGAGTTCAAGAACGCAAATGTGGACACCTTTCTTGACGAAGAAGGGATTTCACACGAGTTTTCGGCTACGTATACACCTCAACAAAATGGAGTTGTTGAGAGGAAGAACCGGACGCTCATCGAAATGGCGAGAATGATGCTTGATGAGTACAAGACGTCGAAGCACTTTTGGGCAGAAGCGGTTGAGACAGCTTGTCATGCAACAAATCGCTTGTATCTTCACAAGCTACTCGGCAAGACGGCATACGAGCTCCTCACCGGTAACAAACCCCAAGTTGGATACTTTCGAGTATTCGGCTCAAAGTGCTACATTCTTGATAAGCATCGTCGTTCAAAGTTTGCTCCTAAATCTCATGAAGGTTTCCTACTTGGTTATGGCTCAAACTCTCACACTTACCGTGTCTACAACAATTTCACCCGAAAGGTTGAAGAGACGGTAGATGTGAAGTTTGATGAATCTAACGGCTCGCAAGTAGAGCAATTGCCAATTGATGTAGGAGACAAAGACCCTTCAGAAGCAATCCAAGACTTGTCCATTGGCAAAGTTCGTCCAACGGAGGTGAAGGAGAGTACTTCATCCGTCCATGTGGAAGCCTCTACTTCACGACAAGGTGAACCAAGAATCGACACGGAGGCATCCACAAGTGGGACACACCAAGATGAAGAAAACAAGGAAATGCATCAAGACGAACATCAACAACCTCCTTCTCCACCACGACAAGAGAACGACAATGTCAACAATGAAGAAGACCAAGAAGAAGAACAATATGAAGAAGATGTTCAACGAAGACCCAAGCAAAAGCTTTCACAAGTTCGAGCAAGAATTGCCAAAGATCATCCCGTCGAGCAAATCTACAATGATATTCAAACTGGGAGAATTACTCGCTCAAAAACTTGTTTAGCTAACTTTTGTGAAAACTATTCATTCATCTCTAGCATTGAACCTATGAAGGTTTAAGAAGCATTGAAGGATCCGAATTGGATAAATGCTATGCATGAAGAGCTACACAACTTTGAAAGAAATCAAGTGTGGACATTGGTCGAGAAGCCCGACAACAACCACAACATCATTGGTACCAAATGGGTGTTTTGCAACAAGCAAGATGAAGATGGACAAGTGGTTCGCAACAAGACACGTCTCGTCGCCCAAGGCTACACACAAGTTGAAGGTATGGACTATGGTGAGACATATGCTCCCGTTGCTAGACTTGAGTCCATTCGCATCTTACTTGCCTATGCTAATCACCATAATATCACCTTGTACCAAATGGACATTAAAAGTGCTTTTCTAAATGGTGAAATAGAGGAGGAAGTTTATGTCAAACAACCTCCCGGATTTGTCAATCCTAAAAAACCAAATCATGTTTACAAACTTCACAAAGCCCTTTATGGTCTTAAACAAGCTCCTAGAGCATGGTATAAATGCTTGACCAAGTTCCTTATTGCAAGTGGTTTTGAAATTGGAAAAATTGATTCCACACTTTTTACTAAAAGGGTTAATGGAGAACTATTTGTATGCCAAATTTATGTTGATGATATCATATTTGGATCAACTAACCCTCTTTTTAGTGAAAAGTTTGGAAAGCTTATGTCGGAGAAATTTGAGATGTCTATGATGAGTGAACTCAAATTCTTCCTTGGTTTGCAAATCAAGCAAACTAAGGAAGGTACATTTGTCTCTCAAACGAAGTACACCAAAGACTTATTCAAGAAGTTCAATATGCAAGAATGCAAAGGTATGCCTACACCCATGCCTACTAGTGGACATCTTGATTTGACCAAAGATGGTGAACCGGTTGATCAAAAGGTTTATCGCTCTATGATTGGTTCATTATTATACCTATGTGCTTCACGTCCCGACATTATGCTAAGTGTGTGCATGTGTGCACGATATCAAGCTGCTCCTAAAGAATGTCATCTTAAAGCGGTGAACAGGATAGTGAGATACCTAATTCATACACCAAATTTTGGCATTTGGTATCCTAAGAGGTTCTATTTTGATCTTGTTGGCTATTCCGACTCGGATTATGCCGGAGACAAGGTTGATAGAAAGTCCACTTCGGGTACTTGTCAATTTCTTGGTAGATCTCTTGTGTCTTGGTCTTCCAAGAAACAAAACTCGGTATCCTTATCCACCGCTGAAGCGGAATACATTGCCGTTGGTTCATGTTGTGCTCAATTACTTTGGATGACCCAAACTCTTAAAGATTAAGGGATCTATGTGAAACATGTTCCATTGCTTTGTGACAATGAAAGTGCTATCAAAATTGGTCATATCCTGTACAACATTCTCGAACTAAGCATATTGAAGTTCGTCGTCATTTCATTCGAGATCATGTTGCTAAGGGTGACATTGATCTTAAGCATGTTGGCACCGATAAGCAATTAGCGGATATATTCACTAAACCACTTGATGAGAAAGTGTTTTGCAGGTTGAGAGGAGAATTGAACATTACTGATGCTTCAAATTTGGAGTAGAAACTCCATTGGATACATGCAACACATGAGCTTGTGACTAATCCATGATATATCTCTTATGATGACTATCTTGTGTCTTGGATATATTTTGTACGCTGCATGTTATCTAACCCATGTAGGCACTTGGTTGAATCTAATTCTATGAGATTGCAACTTACTCACATCTTGAGCAATCTCTACATCACCAAGTCTCTACACAACGGTGGTTGACGACAAGGAAGCACGAAACCATTCGAACATATCCTTTGACAAATTCTATGTTGAGCTTCATGATTGTCATTTTTGGATATACAAGTGCTTTTCCTTGCAAGAACTAACCCATGTAGGTAGATGAACTCAAATTCCAAGTGGTGCTCCCAACTCTTGATGAGCTACATCAACCTTGAGCACCCACACAAGTTCCACTACATGAGCAAGACCCACACCACCACCCAAGGTATGATATTCCATCTTAGAGAAGCTTTACTCCAAGTCATGAGTCAAAGCAACTCAACAAGATGAGAATACATCAAGATGCTTAAACGAAAAATGGTAACCCCATTTAGAGCTTAAACGATGAGTATGACCTATGATCAAGTGTTCTCACTTGACTCCTAAGTCAATGTACTCTAACATAGGTGACTATGTCACCGCCCAACTCTAGATGAAGTTCTCTTGTGTTCTTTTCTGTGTTATTGCATTTGTCTCATGCATATTTATTTGCTGTCTCTTTTTCAATAAAAAACTTCATCTAGATCTTTCAGTTTCTTCTCTTTTCTGTTTTTCTTTGTTCTCCATTTTCTGCATCCAATTCCTTGCAAATCTTTCAGTTAATTCATTGCAAATCTTTGTGAGATCTTATTTGACTAGTGAGCTGAGGTGACAAGTGTTTTCTCTGTGATGAACTCGGTTTCACCGAATTTTAGTTTTCGGTCCAACCGAATCCTTTCGGTACCACCAAAACATGCCAACTCGGTGCCACGGACTTCACAACAGGAAAAACAGTTTGCCACTTGTTCTATATTTTTTCTGATCCAGCTCCACTCAATGAATCTTGTCCTCTACAAGCATAACAATTTTATCCACTGCTTTGTGCTGAGTCTCAAGGACCAAAACCATTCGACGGATTCCAGAGAAACCTTCTTGGAAATTGATGTCAAAGGGGGAGAGAGAGATCACATCAAAGCTTATCACCTACAAAGGAGAAAGTATTAAGGGGGAGAAAGAGATCTCCAGGGGGAGAGAATACTCAAGGATCCCAGATGCTTGATGTTCAAGAGGAGAGATGCCACATGTCTTTTTGGGGGAAAGACATGTTCATATGTGCTTATTTGCATTAAGTTCTATTCATTTATATCTTTCAGCTCTGATTTTCTGTTCCCTATCTTCTCCCAATATCCCATGTCAGATTCAGGGGGAGCAAGACATCTAAGGGAAAGAAATCATTCAAATTCATTGCATATCTTTACTCTTGGGGACATGTCTAATCCAATGTGGTACCTTGTACTCACTCTCTACATGTCATCCCAGTCTTGGTATTCTTGTGGTTTCTTTTGTTTGCTCTGGCTAGTGGATGTACCTGTGTTATCTAACCTTGTTTGTTCAGGTTCATTCCATCCTAAGCCAACTCAAGACTACAAGGTAAGTATATGCATTAGAGTCATGAGTATGAGGAATTCTTGCTTATGTACATACTGTTTGCAAGAAGGACTCATAAGCATGAAGGTATTTCTCTTAATAATCTTTTGCTCTGATGCATATGGCCAAGATACATGTAACACATTGCCTACTCTGTCATGTTTATGCTCTCACATGCTTCTATATTTTATATTCACATGATTGCATACATGTAGGGGGAGCTTATGTTTGTTACATGTCCTACCAAAGCTTTACTCGCTATTCTTTGTATCTTTATCTAAAGCTTTGATGTATGTTGCCATCAATTACCAAAAAGGGGGAGATTGAAAGCACAAGTGCTTCCCAGGTGGTTTTGGTAATTAATGTCAACATATCTCTTGTTGGACTAACGTTTCTATCTAGCATGTTTCAGATAAGTTCAACAATGGAGTGGCATGGACTAAAGGTTGTGGGAACTCCTTCAAGATGCTAAGGACAAAGGATTGGCTAAAGCTTCAAGCTCAAGACTCTTTATTTTACATTTTAGTGATCCAAGATCACATTGAGTCCATAGGAAAAGCCAATACTATCAAGGAGGGATGAGGTGTTGCTTAATGACCTTTTTGCTTCATGTGCTTAATGATATGCTCCAAAATCCTCAGCTACTTTCCCAGTTCCACATATGACCTAAACCCAAAGTCAAACTCGGACCGACCGATTCTTTCTATCCGGCGCCACCGAGTTTCACATGTCATAGCCACTGCCACAAACCCTAGCAAATCGGTTTCACCGACAGGGATCTCGGTCTCACCGAGATGGGATTGTAATCTCACTGTGTATGTCCATTACCAAAATCGGTCTCACCGAGTTTGTGCAATCGGTACTACCGAGATTACAATGCAAAATCTCTGGTTAACTTATTACGAAAATCGGTCCAACCGAGTTTGGTAATCAGTCCCACCGAGTTTGCCTGACCAACTCTCTGGTTAGCTAATTACCAAATCGGTCTCACTGAGTTTGTGTAATCGGTCTCACCGAGATTACGTTATGCCCTAACCCTAACCATATCGGTCCTACCGAGTTGCATATCAGTCCCACCGAAAATCTCTAACGGTCACTAGGTTTACTATTTCGGTCCGACCGAGTTTGTTGATTCGGTCCCACCGAGATTGGTAAATTGTGTGTAACGGTTGGATTTTGTGTGGAGGCTATATATACCCCTCCACCTCCTCTTCACTCGTGGAGAGAGCCATCAGAACACATCTACACTTCCAACTCATATGTTCTGAGAGAGAACCATCTACTCATGTGTTGAGACCTAGATATTCCATTCCTACCATATGAATCTTGATCTCTAGCCTTCCCCAAGTTGCTTTCCACTCAAATCTTCTTTCTACCAAATCCAAATCCTGTGAGAGACAGTTGAGTGTTGGGGAGACTATCATTTGAAGCACAAGAGCAAGGAGTTCATCATCAACACACCATTTGTTACTTCTTGGAGAGTGGTGTCTCCTAGATTGGCTAGGTGTCACTTGGGAGCCTCCGACAAGATTGTGGAGTTGAACCAAGGAGTTTGTAAGGGCAAGGAGATCGCCTACTTCGTGAAGATCTACCGCTAGTGAGGCAAGTCCTTCGTGGGCGATGGCCATGGTGGGATAGACAAGGTTGCTTCTTCGTGGACCCTTCGTGGGTGCAGCCCTTCGTGGACTCATGCAACCGTTACCCTTCGTGGGTTGAAGTCTCCATCAACGTGGATGTAGGATAGCACCACCTATCCGAACCATGGGAAAAACATCCTTGTCTCCAATTGCGTTTGAATTCTTCAAACCCTTCCCTTTACATTCTTGCAAGTTGCATGCTTTACATTCCGCTGCTCATATACTCTTTGCATGCTTGCTTGATATGTATTGTGTATGTTGAAATTGTGCCTAAAACTCCACTCAAACCGAAAAAGGTTAAAATTGCAACTTTAGCACTAAGTGTCAAATCACCCCCCTCTAGACACACCTACTTCTAGATCCTACAGCCCTCTCGATGGAGGTAATACCCTACTTCCTGCTTGATTGATCTTGATGATATGAGTATTACAAGAGTTGATCCACCACGAGATCGTAGAGGCTAAACCCTAGAAGCTAGCCTATGGTATGATCGTTGTTGTCCTACGGACTAAACCCTCCGGTTTATATAGACACCAGAGGGGGCTAGGGTTACACAGAGGCGGTTACAAGGGAGGATATCTACATATCCATATTGCCAAGCTTTCCTTCCACGCCAAGGAGAGTCCCATCCGGACACGAGTCGAAGTCTTCAATCCTGTATCTTCATAGTCCAACAGTCCGGCCAAAGGATATAGTCCGGCTGTCCGAGGACCCCCTAATCCGGGACTCCCTCACAAGCACGCAGAGTGCGGAGGAGCCATGGTGAGCAAGCTATCCAACGTCTCCTGGCCCAAAGGCACTTTTGTGGGGACAGTAAAGGAATGGCAGGAGCAGTGGTTCTACATCACAGAACCTCGCGGCACCACCTGGGCCGCGGCTGCCGAATTCCACTCCGGTGCTCCCATGCGACTCACGTCCTGGGTAGAGAAGAGTCCGGACTGGTGTTCACCTAATGAGCCGATAGCGTTGCAGACGCGCATTCAAAGCATGGTGACCAAGAACGTAAAGCTCGTTGACGTCATCCAGGTGATGCTGGTCCGTCGGATTCTTCCGTGCCAGCGCCGAAGCCGCCCTTTGTGGGAGTTCAATTTGAAGAAGCACCAGACCTTGGGGAGGCTCTTCGAGACTACCCATGAAGGTGCCTGGAAGTTGCTTGAGAACCCACCGGCCACGGATTCAAACCGTGGCCACAATTGTACACACCCCGCCAGCAAGGTATGCTATTTCTGACGTATCCCCAACCTCATTGTTTCGAGGGTGACGTCTGAGCTTTTATTATGGTTCCTCTAGGACTGGATGGAGAGGGCGAAGCGAATCCAGTGTCCGACTCCACTGCCCGAAGAACCGGTCATCCCGCGCCTAGCGGAGATGCTGGTGCCGGCGCAATACAAGGCGCCGGAGAAAAAGGCCAAGAAGAAGGCCCAGGGGGCCAAGAGTGGCCCCCGTCGCAAGGGCACTTCGGACGCGACGTCCGAAGACGACGAGGCCCATTCCTCCATTCCTGAGGACAATGAGGAGGAGGAGGAGGAGGAAAAAAACCCTCCTCCCGAGGAGAAGAAGAAGAAGAGGGCGACCCCGGCACCTCCGGAGGCGAAAGCACCCAAAAAGGGGAAGGGCGCCTCGGCGGTCAATACCGCATGGGATGTTGACAGTAGTTCGGAACGGCGCCCCGCACTAAGCCCCAGACCACATCCTAAGTGACAGGGCTTGTTCATGTGCACATCCAGCCCTTTCTCTCCATTATGTTGACGTAGCTAAGTGTACTATTGCAGTCCGGCCCGCGACCTAATCCAGCGATCCTCGTCTGGGGGTACGTTGGCTCCGTTGGAGATGGCGAGCCAGTCGTCACCGCCTGCTTACTCTCCCAGGGACGGGGACGACACCAAAGTGTTGTCTCGGAGAGCCGATCCGAACCGGGGAGGAGCCCAGGACGCTATCGGGGAGGCACCACGAGGCGAAGCCTCCACTGCTAGACACATGGGGGAGACGATCCCCATGAAAACTGGTGAAGAGGGCCGCGTCCAGTTTGGCCCTCAGCTTAATACGATTTTGGAGACCCATATGGCTCCTGAGTCGGGCGAGCAACCCCCTTTGAAGGAGGGGGTGCGCCGCTTCCGCCGATGGTCCCTGTCCATCCAGGGGCGCCGGACAACCTAATGGAGGTGCTGCGAGGCGCCTCCGTTATGGAGGAACACTGTGTCCTTATGGGCACGGTGATTGAGAAGGTTCAGTCCGCCAAGAGTGGAATGAACGAGGCCTGCAGCAACCTGTTGACAGGTTTCGAGGTAAGTGACATAGAAGGGGAAAAACCTGTAGTCAGTAGCCCCTGAGACATTGTCCGGCAAGAAGAACCGGACAGAGGATCTATTGTAGGAGACTAACATAGCTTGTATGCATAAGTAGGCGTCGCTGTTGCCCGCAACCTCGCATGCCGCCGAAGTCTCTGAATTGAGGCAGAGGCTGGAGTGGACCGAGAACGAGCTCGGCGAGGTTAGGGTTCGGCTCCAGGAGAAGCAAGGTGAATAACGACTCGTTGTATGTTCGAAAAGTGTGAGCGATGTTTATTCACTATATTGTCGTAATATGTGCAGGATCCGCGACCGAGGTCGAGGCCCTGAGGAAGGCCCTGGGCGAGGTTGAGGACAAAGCTGTCCAGTAGCAAGCCGCCCGTAAGAAGCTAGAGGCCCGGGTCAAGGAAATCCAGCAGGAGCTCCAGGATGCGGTGAAAAAATGTGATACCTTGGAGAATAATGCGTCGGCTCAAGAGGCCGAGCTCACCAAGGCTCGTCAGAGCACGGAGACCGCACAGCATGAGGCCTAGGCCACCCTCCAGGAGATCCAGGAGGCCAAGAAGATCACGGCGGGTAAGGCCTTTAAGATGCAAAGGAAGTATGCGGAGAAGCAATACCTTTTACTAACCCGTGTTCGGAGTTCCCCAAGGGCTTTTGCGGATGTACCACGCAGCGTATCAGAGGCTGCAGAGTTCTACCGAGACGAAGGAGGAGGTTCTACGGAGAAGCTATTCTGGTCACAGTCCGTGACGCCAGAGCATCCCGTGTCCTTCACCGATCAGCTGAAGCAACTGGTGGAGCTGCACAGGGTGGCCGAACTAGCCATGAAGGATTTGACAATCCGGCTATGGCCAGCCGAAGCTATGCCCGGTAGCTTCTTCGGACTCATGAGGCATCTGGTGGAGGCCTGTCCGTGGCTAGATGTCATCAAGCGCTCCGCTTGTATTGAGGGTGCCCGTATGGCCTTCGCTCGCTGCAAGATGTGGTGGGCGAAGATGAGCGATGTTGAAGTTGCCAACGGGCCGTCGGAGGGCAAGGAGCACCGCACACCCGTGCGATATTTCGCGGATGTCGTAGAGGGGTCTCGACTTGTGGTGGCGCAATGTTCGCAGGACATTGTATTTGAATAAATGTATTCATGTTGCCTTTTCCTTATATTATGTGAACAAAGCCGGTGTTTGTAAAATAATATAGTTATGCTTTAAATTTTTTCCTCCTGTGCGGCCGTGTTATTTGTAATTTGAGGGTTGGCCAGTCGTCGGCTTCTGCCCTCACATAGCCGATCGAAATGAAATGAAGTAAGAAGCGAAAACCACAGAAACTGGGCCACAAACCATTTTTATTATAACTGGATGGATACGTCAACGCGTATCTTGTACAGATGGTGCGAGAAGTATCCGTGCTATTTAACATGCCGGGAACAGTAGGGCGCAGTGTGCGCGTACTGAGAAATAAGTTTGAATATCGTCAAGAAGAACGTATAAAGGTTACCCTACACACCTGTGCTGCTTGCCTCCATTGTATGCCAATCCTTCTAAAGGACTTGCGATCGGGCCCGCGGGAAAAGGAACCTGAAACAAGAAAAAGGTAAAAGTATGTTTGTCCGGGATCTGTCTGGCCGAACTGTAGACCCCGGGTTATCTTGTGCCTCCGTCGATGTCGATGGAATTTTGAGTGCGTAATTGTGTACACGTGGTACGAATGCCACTACCTCATTGGGATTGGGACGGAGGCAGGGTTGCTAGTCGAGCTCTTGACGAGCCGCGCGGTCCTGTTGCAGTGTAGTCCGGGACCTCTTAATGACGTCCGAGGGCTCGACAACCGTACTATGGTGCTGCTTGAGAAGGCCGCTATGTACTCCTGCTGCTAGGGCGGCGTTGTGCTCCTCTGTTCAAAGGGAGCATTCCGTATTGCCATTGACTGTTATGACGCCGCGTGGGCCGAGCATCTTGAGCTTGAGATAAGCGTAGTGTGGAACTGCATTGAATCTAGCAAATGCGGTTCGTCTGAGCAGCGCATGGTAGCCGCTGCGGAAGGGGACAATGTCGAAGATTAACTCTTCGCTCCGGAAGTTGTCCGGAGAACCGAAGACCACTTCCAGCATGATTGAGCCCGTACAGCGGGCCTCTACGCCTGGTATGACTCCTTTAAAGGTAGTCTTTTGTTGGTTTGATTCGCGAGGGGTTAATGCCCATCTTCCGCACTGTGTCCTGATAAAGCAGGTTGAGGCTGCTGCCACCGTCCATCAGGACTCGTGTTAGGTGAAACCCGTCAATAATTGGGTCGAGGACTAGTGCGGCTGAACCACCATGGCGAATACTAGTTGGGCGATCCCGGTGATCGAAGGTGATCGGGAATGATGACCACGGGTTGAATTTTGGGGCGACTGGCTCTACCGCTAGACATCCCTAAGCGCTTGCTTACGCTCTCTTTTGGGGATGTGTGTAGCATATATCATGTTCACCGTTTTGACTTGAGGGGGGAATTTCTTCTGCCCCCCGGTGTTCGGCTGCCGGGGCTCTTCGTCCTCGTCCTCACTTTGTGATCCCTTTTCCTTGTTTTCGGCATTTAAATTGCCAGCCTTCTTGAAAACCCAACAATCTCTGTTGGTATGATTAACTTGCTTATCCGGGGTGCCGTGTATCTGGCACGGACGGTCGAGTATGCGGTCCAGGCTACAAGGTCCTTCATTGTTCCTTTTGTACGGCTTCTTCCGTTGGCCATACTTGTAGCCAGTGAATCCGGCATTGACCGTGGTGTCATCGGTGCTGTTGGTGTTGCTTTGGCGTTTGTGTCTATTGCGCCGGAGCTTGCTAGTGCTATTCTTGGCCTCGGAGGGGCCTGTCTCGTTGGCTGTGTTGTTACTATGGGCCCGCCAACTGTCCTCTCCTGTGCAAAAGCGGGTTATGAGTGCCGTGAGGGCTGCCATGGACTTCGGCTTTTCTTGGCCGAGGTGGCGTGCTAGCCATTCGTCGCGGATGCTGTGTTTGAAGGCTGCTAAGGCCTCGGCATCCGGACAGTCAACGATCTGGTTCTTTTTGGTTAGGAACCTAGTCCAGAATTTTCTAGATGATTCTCCAGGTTGTTGAACTATGTGGCTTAAGTCATCGGCGTCTGGTGGCTGGACATAAGTTCGCTAGAAGTTGTCCAGGATGGCTTCTTCCAAGTCCTCCCAGTTGCCGATAGAATTTTCAGGCAGGCTGTTAAGCCAGTGCCGAGCTGACCCTTTGAGCTTTAGTGGGATGTATTTAATGGCGTGGAGGTCATCTCCTCGAGCCATATGGATATGGAGAATGAAATCCTCGATCCATACTTCGGGATCGGTTGTGCCATCGTATGATTCAATGTTGATAGGCTTGAACCCCTCGGAGAATTCGTGATACAGTACTTCATCTGTGAAGCAGAGAGGGTGTGCGGCACCTCTATATCGGGCCGCGTCGTAGCGTAGCTCTGGCGGAGTCCGTCTGCGGTATTCGGCCCGGGCGTGGTTAGATTTATCACGTCCGGATAGGTATACGTCATCGTGCCTCGAGGAACGCCCTCGCGATCCGTAGATCGATCTAGTATGTCATGCTCTATCGTCCAGGATCTGCCGGAGGTCATATGTGTGGCCCCTAACTCTTCTGTCTCTTTTTTTATGAGGTGGTGAGGCAGGCTGCTGTTCGGCCTGAGTTGCCTCTTTATCCCGGCCACAGGGTGGCCAGTCGGCCGCCCTGTCCCGACCACGTGGTGGTCGTTCCGCATTACGCAAGGGAGATGTATGCTCCGGTGCTTCCTCGTCGAACTGAGGTAGCAGTTTGCGTTTCGGGTAGCTCTTTGTTGGGCGCCTAAGGCCGTATTCTTCGGCTGTCAGGACATCAGTCCACCTGTCGACGAGCAGATTTTGTTCAGCTTGAAGCTGCCGTTGTTTCTTTTTTAGGCTCCTTGTATTGGCTATGAGCTGAAGCTTAAAGCGCTCTTGCTCCAGAGGATCCTCATGCACGATGAAGTCTTCGTTGCCGAGGCTTGTCTCCTCTTTGGAGGGTGGACGGTAGCTGTCATCCTTCGAGTCATCTTCTATGTCCTGTTCATCAGGGTTGTCCTGCCTGTTGTCATGTTCCTCCTGTTCGGATGTAGCTCCGACAGGGTCTTCATTGTTTTCGGCGTCGCCTGGAGTACTGTTCTCTCCGGTGCCGGTGTTGCCGTCCTTTGAGTGACAAGGCTTAGAACAGCGCTTGGGGCGTCGGTGTTTGGACTGCCTTTCAGAGGTTTTATTCGCATCTGGCTCTTCGTTGTCGTCGCCAGATCCTTTGGGTGTATCAACCATGTACACATCGTACGAAGAGGTAGCCGTCCAACGTCTGGTGAATGGCGGGTCCTAGCCTTGCTCCATATCGGCATCTTCATCCATACCGTCGATGTCTTCAGAGCCATAGTCAAGCACGTCGGTAAGTCATTGACGGTGGCCATGAAGTGGGTGGTGGGTAAGAAGAAAATTCCTCGTGATCCGTATCTAGCTCGACCCGAACATAGTTCGGCTGTGAGTCCTCCTCCAAGGATAAGTTCTTTAAAGAATTTAGTATGTCACAAAAGGTGAGTGCTGGAAGAAGTCTGCGGTGCTAAATTCGAAGATCGATAACCGATCCAGCTCAGTGCCCGCAGGCGCGTATGATCTGGAACGTGTAGTCGAAAACGAGTCCGGGGTTCCATTGACGCAAATATTGCAGGATGTCAAGTCCGTGTGCGGCTCCAACGCCATGGACTTTCTGGCCTCGAAGGGCATGATCTGCTTTGGTTCTGAGTCCGTTGCAGCAACAGGATCCATCTCCAGGGTCTGATCCGATGACTGATTTAAGTCATGTTCATCGGAGAGAGGGGGAGCGACTGCCGCAGTCTTGAATCCATCGGAGACCAAGTCTCCGTGAGTATCCGTGACGCAGTTCAAGCTTCCAGATCTGACATGATGGCCAGGGGCGTGACTCTCGACCTGCTCCAGATGGCCAGGCAAGTTGGCCAGCAGTACAAAGTCGACGAACACAAAGGTTTGTCCGGGGATGAAGGTTTCTCCATGAACGGTGCCATTACTGACGATCGAAGGGGACATCGAATCCTCTGTCGACGGCACAGTGCAACTCTCAATGAAAGCACCAATGTCGTTGTCAAAACCGGCGGATCTCGGGTAGGGGGTCCCGAACTGTGCGTCTAGGATCGATGGTAACAGGAGACGGGGGACGCGATGTTTACCCAGGTCCTCTCAATGGCGGAAATACCCTACTTCCTGCTTGATTGATCTTGATGAATATGAGTATTACAAGAGTTGATCTACCACGAGATCGTAATGGCTAAACCCTAGAAGTCTAGCCTATGTGTATATGGTAATGAATGTCCGTTATCCGGACTATGCTCTCCGGTTTATATAGACACCGGAGAGATCTAGGGTTACTCGGAGTCGGATACATAAGAAGGAATCTTCATAGTTGATCGCCTAGCTTGCCTTCCACGCCAAGGAAAGTCCAATCCGGACACGGGTACGTTCTTCGGTCTTCATGTCTTCACAGCCCGTCAGTTCGGCCCATGGATAGCAGGCCAGACGCCCGAGGACCCCTTAGTCCAGGACTCCCTCAGCAAGGGCAACACAAATGTTTTTCATTTGAAAATAATGTCCTGCCCACACTCAGCTGCTGTAAGTCGAGAACCTTCTATGACATCCGCAAAATACCGCTCAGGTGTGCGGTGCTCCTTGCCCTCCGACGGCCCTCTGGCCACTTCAACGGCATTCATCTTCGCCCACCACATCTTGCAATGGGCGAAGGCCATGCGGGCACCTTCGATACAGGCAGAGCGCTTGATGACGTCCAGCCGAGGACATGCGTTCCCCATCCACCTCACAAGTCCGAAGTAGCTGCCAGGCATAGCTTCGGCTGGCCATAGCCGGATTACCAAATCCTTCATGGCTAGTTCGGCCACCCTATGCAGCTCCACCAGCTGTTTCAGCTTATCGGTGAAGGACACGGGAGGTTCTGGCATTGTATATTGCGACCAGAATAGCGTTTTCGTCGAACCCCCTCCTTCGACTCGATAGAACTCCATGGCGTCTGATACACTACATGGTAAATCCGCAAAAGCCCCTGGGGAACTCCGAACCCGGGTTAGTAAAAGGTACTGCTTCGCCGCATACTTGCTTTGCATCTTAAAAGCCTTACCCGCTGTGATCTTCTTGGCCTCCTGGATCTCCTGGAGGGCGGCCTGGGCCTCATTCCGTGCGGTCTTCACGCTCTGACAAGCCTTGGTGAGTTCGGCCCCTCAAGCCGACGCATCATGCTCCAAGGTCTCACATTTTTTCACCGCATCCTGGAGCTCCTGGTGGATTTCTTTGACCCGGGCCTTGAGCTTCTTATGGGCGGCTTGCTGCTGGATAGCCTTCTCCTCGGCCTCGCCCAGGGCCTTCCTCAGGGCGTCGACCTCGGCCGCGGCTCCTGCACATATTACGACACTACGGTTAATATACAGCGCCTACGCTTTCCGAACACACAGCAAGTCATTACTCACCTTGCTTCTCCTGGAGCCGAACCTTAACCTCGCCGAGCTTGTTCTCGGTCCTCTCCATCCTCTACCTCAATTCAGAGACTTCGGCAGCATGCGAGGTTGTGGCCAACAGCGATGCCTGCTTATGCATACATATTACGTTAGTCTCCTGCAACAGAAGATTGATCCTCTGTCCGGTTCTCCTCGCTGAACGTCGGACAGTGTCTCAGGGGCTACTGAATACATGGTTTTTTTTTCTTTCTACGTCACTTACCTCGAAACTTGTCAACAGGTTGCTACAGGCTTCGTTCAGTCCACTCTTGGCGGACTGAACCTTCTCGATCACCGCGCCCATAAGAACACGGTGCTCATCCATAATGGAGGCACCTCGTAGCGCCTCCATCAGGATATCCGATGCCCCTAAATGGACGGGGGGCCACCGGCGGAAGCGGCGCACCCCCCTCCTTTAAAGGGGGCTGTTCGCCCAACTCCGGAGCCATATGGGCCTCTGGAATCGTATTCGGCTAAGGGCCGAACTGGATACGGCTCTCTTCACCAGTATCCATGGGGATTGGCTCCCCCATGTGTCCGGCAGTGGAGGTCTCGCCTTGTGGCGCCTCCCGGAAAGCGTCCTGGGCTCCTCCCTTCGAAGCGGTCCTCCAGGACAACACTTCGGTGTCATCCCTGGCCCCGTGGGAGTAAGCAGACGGTGGCGACATGCTCTCCATCTCCGACGGATCCAACGAACCTCCAGATGAGGATCGCTGGAAGGTCACGGGCCGGACTGCAATAGTGTAGTTAACGATGTTAAAATAATAAAGAGGAAGGGCTGGATGTGCACATGAATAGGCCATGTCACTTACGATACGACCTGGTGCTTAGTGCGGGGGCATTGTTCCGGACTACTGTCAACGTCCCACGCGGTATTGACCGCTGGGGCACCCTTCCCCTTTTTGGGCGCTTCCGCCTCCAGATGCGCCGAGGCCGCCCTCTTTTTCTTCTTCTCCTTGGTGGGAGGGTTGTTTTCCTCCTCCTCCTCCTCTTACTCATCATTGTCCTCAGGGACAGAGGAATGGGCTTCGTCGTCTACGGACATCACGTCCGACATGCCCTTGCGACGGGGACCACTCTTGGCCCCCTTGGCCTTCTTCTTGGCCTTCTTCTCCGGCGCCTTATACGGCGCCGGCACCAGCATCTTCGCTAGACGCGGGATGACTGGTTCTTCAGGCAGCAGAACCGGACACTGGATCCGCTTCGCCCTCTCCATCCAGTCCTAAAAGAGCAATAATAAAAGCTCACACATCATCCTCGAAACAATTAAGATGGGGATACATAAAAAATAACATACCTCGCTGGCGGGGTGTTTACAATCGTGACCACGGTCTGAATCCATGGCCGGTGGCTTCTCATTGCCCTTAAAAAGCAACTTCCAGGTGCCTTCGTGAGTAGTCTCGAAGAGCCTTACCAAAGTCTGGTGCTTCTTCGAATTGAACTCCCACAGATGGCAGCTTCGGCGCTGACACGGAAGAATCCGGCGAACTAGCATCACCTGGATTACATCGACGAGCTTGACATTCTTGGTCACCATGCTTTGGACACGCGTATGCAGCGCTATCAGCTCGATAGGTGAACACCAGTCCGAACTCTTCTTGACCCAGGAGGTGAGTCTCATGGGAGCGCCGGAGCGGAATTCGGCAGCTGCGGCCCAGGTGGTGCCGCGAGGTTCAGTGATATAGAGCCATTACTTCCGCCACTCCTTTACTGTGTCCACAAAGGTGCCCTTAGGCCAGGAGACGTTGGATAGCTTACTCACCATGGCTCCTTGATGTCTACTATGCAACCTTCTTCTTGTAGACGTTGGTGGGCCTCCAAGTGCAGAGGTTTGTAGGATAGTAGCAAATTTCCTCCAAGTGGATGACCTAAGGTTTATTAATCCTTGGGAGCCGTAGGATGAAGATGGTCTCTCTCAAGCAACCCTGCAACCAAATAACAAAAGGTCTCTTATGTCCCCAACACACCCAATACAAGTGCAATATGGATGGTAGATATAGGTTTTTGTAATCTAGTGTAAATTCTATAGGTGCACTAGATCGGCGAAGATATGGTGATACAAGTGCAATATGGATGGTAGATATAGGTTTTTGTAATCTGAAATTATAAAAACAGCAAGGTAACTAATGATAAAAGTGAGCGTAAACGGTATTGCAATGATAGGAAACAAGGCCTAGGGTTCATACTTTCACTAGTGCAAGTTCTCTCAACAATAATAACACAATTGGATCATATAACTATCCCTCAACATGCAACAAAGAGTCACTCCAAAGTCACTAATAGCGGAGAACAAACGAAGAGATTATGGTAGGGTATGAAACCACCTCAAAGTTATTCTTTCCAATCAATCCATTGGGCTATTCCTATAAGTGTCACAAACAGCCCTAGAGTTCGTACTAGAATAACACCTTAAGACACAAATCAACCAAGACCCTAATGTCACCTAGGTACTCCAATGTCACCTCAAGTATCCGTGGGTATGATTATACGATATGCATCACACAATCTCAGATTCATCTATTCAAACCAACACAAAGTACTTCAAAGAGTGCCCCAAAGTTTCTACCGGAGAATCAAGACGAAAACATGTGCCAACCCCTATGCATAGGTTCATGGGCGGAACCCGCAAGTTGATCACCAAGACATACATCAAGTGAATCACGTGATATCCCATTGTCACCACAGATACGCACGGCAAGACATACATCAAGTGTTCTCAAGTCATTAAAGACTCAATCCAATAAGATTACTTCAAAAGGAAAACTCAATCCATTATAAGAGAGTAGAGGGGGAGAAGCAACATAAGATCCAACTGTAATAGCAAAGCTCGCGATACATCAAGATCGAATCACCTCAAGAACACGAGAGAGAGAGAGAGAGAGAGATCAAACACATAGCTACTGGTACATACCCTCAGCCCCAAGGGTGAACTACTCCCTCCTCATCATGGAGAGTGCCGGGATGATGAAGATGGCCACCGGTGAAGGTTCCCCCCTCCGGCAGGGTGCCGGAATAGGGTCCCGATTGGTTTTTGGTGGCTACAGAGGCTTACGGCGGCGGAACTCCCGATCTATTCTGTTCGCCGATCGTTTTATTGTATATGGGTATATATATGTGGAAGAAGTACGTCGGTGGACCTCTGGGCTGTCCACGAGGCAGGGAGGCGCGCCCTAGGGGGTGGGCACGCCCCCACCCTCGTGGGCAGCCCGGGACTCCCCTGGTGCAACTCCGGTACTTCGTGGGCTTCTTCTGGTCCAAAAATAGGTTCCGTGGAGTTTCGAGTCAATTGGACTCCGTTTGATATTCCTTTTCTTCGAAACACTGAAATAGGCAAAAAACAACAATTCTGGATTGGGCCTCCGGTTAATAGGTTAGTCCCAAGAATAATATAAAAGTGGATAATAAAGCCCAATATTGTCCAAAACAGTAGATAATATAGCATGGAGCAATCAAAAATTATAGATACGTTGGAGACGTATCAACATCCCCAAGCTTAATTCGTGCTCGTCCTCGAGTAGGTAAATGATAAAAACGGAATTTTTGATGTGGAATGCTACTGAGTCCAAAAACAGAAATAATATTGCCAGAAATTGATAAGGTAGCATTTCCATTTCTTCTTCAAAAAAAGTGCCTTTTGATGCAAGAATTGCCTTTCCTTGATATCGAACATAATGCATAAGAGGATCCATAAAGAACCATAGGGTTTTCCGAGAAAAACCAGGGTACATTATCCCAAAATGTTCCATCTTCCTAGAAAAGTGGATTCGTTCCAGAAAAGTTCCAGAAGATGCTAATGGTAAGCAAGAAGATTGTTTACGAAGAAACAACAAAAATAATTCATATTCTGATACATAAGAGAAAAAAAACCCGAGAGAAGCAAAAGTAACTTTCGAAGGTTTAGTTACGGAAGCCCTACCCAATGGAATGTTCCGCATTCGGCTAGAGAATGACACCATCATCCTAGGCTATATTTCAAGAAAGATACGGTCTAGTTCTATACGAATACTGATGGGGGATAGGGTCAAAATTTCAATGTAATTCTTCTTAATTGTGGTATGAATATTCAGATCCGAAAGATTCAAGACAAAAGTTCATATTGACATAAAAATAATAATACTTCAAGCATACAAACTAAGCAATTATGTCTTCTCAAAATAACATGGCCAAAGAAAGTTCATCCCTACAAAATCATATAGTTTAGTCATGCTCCATTTTTGTCACACAAGAATGCTCTCATCATGCACAACCCCGATGACAAGCCAAGCAATTGTTTCATACGTTAGTAATCTCAAACCTATAAACTTTCACGCAATACATGAGTGCGAGCCATGGACATAGCACTATGGGTTGAATAGAGTATGATGATGGGGGTTATGTGGAGAAGAAAAAAAAGGAGAAAGTCTCAGATCAACGAGGCTAATCAATGAGCTATGGAGATGACCATCGATTGATATTGATGCAAGGAGTAGGGATTGCCATGCAAAGGATTCACTAGAGCTAAAAATGTATGAAAGCCCAACAAAAAAACTAAGTGGGTGTGCATCCAACTTGCTTGCTCACGAAGACCTAGGGCACTTGAGGAGGCCCATTGTTGGAATATACAAGCCAAGTTATATAATGAAAAATTCCCACTAGTATATGAAAGTGACAAAACAAGAGACTCTCTATCATGAAGATCACAGTGCTACTTTGAAGCACAAGTGTGGAAAAAAAGGATAGTAGCATTGCCCCTTTTTTTGACTTCTTTTTTTGGCCTTTTTTATTGGGACAATTCTCTATTACATGATGACCATCACACTTCTATTTATTTACAACTCAATGATTACAACTCGATACTGGAACAAAGTATGACTCTATATGAATGCCTCCGGCGGTGTACCAGGATATGCAATGAATCAAGAGTGACATGTATGAAAGAATTATGAATGGTGGCTTTGCCACAGATACTATGTCAACAACCTGATCATGCTAAGCAATATGGCAATGATGAATGTGTCATGATAACGGAATGGTGGAAAGTTGCATGGCAATATATCTCGGAATGGCTATGGAAATGCCATAATAGGTAGGCATGGTGGTTGTTTTGAGGCAGATATCAGGAGGTTTATGTGTGAAAGAGCGTATCATATCACGGGGTTTGGATGCACCGGCGAAGTTTGCACCAACTCTCATCTGAGGAAGGGCAATGCACGGTACCAAAGAGGCTAGCAATGATGGAAGGGTGAGAGTGCGTATAATCCTTGGACTCAACATTAGTCATAAAGAACTCACATACTTATTGCAAAAATCTACAAGCCATCAAAAACCAAGCACTACACGCATGCTCCTAGGGGGATAGATTGGTAGGAAAAGACCATCGCTCGTCCCCGACCGCCAATCATAAGGAGGACAATCAAAGAACACCTCATGTCTCAAATTTGTTACATAACGTTTACCATACATGCATGCTACGGGACTTGCAAACTTCAACACAAGTATTTCTCAAATTCACAACTACTCAACTAGCACGACTTTGATATTATCACCTCCATATCTCAAAACAATCATCAAGCATCAAACTTCTCTTAGTATTCAAAACACTCATGAGAATTTTTTTTACTAGTTTAAGCAAATTACCATGCTGTTTAAGACTCTCAAAATAATATAAGTGAAGCATGATATTTCATCTATTTCTTCAAAATAAAACTACCACCATGCTCTAAAAGATATAAGTGAAGCACTAGAGCGAATGACAAACTACTCCGAAAGATATAAGTGAAGATCAATGAGTAGTCGAATAAATATACAACTATGTGAAGACTCTCCCATTTAATAATTTCAGATCTTATTATTTTATTCAAACAGCAAGCAAATCTAAAGAAAATAAAATGACGCTCCAAGCAAAACACATATCATGTGGTGAATAAAAATATAGCTCCAAGTAAAGTTACCGATGAACGAAGACGAAAGAGGGGATGCCTTCCGGGGCATCCCCAAGCTTAGACGCTTGGTTATCCTTGAATATTACCTTGGGTGCCTTGGGCATCCCCAAGCTTAGGCTCTTGCCACTCCTTATTCCATAGTCCATCGAATCTTTACCCAAAACATGAAAACTTCACAACACAAAACTCAACAGAAAACTCGTAAGCTCCGTTAGCGAAAGAAAACAAAACACCACTTCAAGGTACTGTAATGAACTCATTATTTATTTATATTGGTGTTAAACCTACTGTATTCCAACTTTTCTATGGTTTATAAACTATTTTACTAGCCATAGATTCATCAAAATAAGCAAGCAACACAATGAAAACAGAATCTGTCGAAAACAGAACAGTCTGTAGTAATCTGTATCAAACGTATACTTCTGTAACTCCAAAAATTCTAAAATAACTTTGTGGACCTGAGGAATTTGTCTAGTAATCATCTGAAAAAATAATCAACTAAATATCACTCTCCAGTAAAAAGTTTTAGCTAATCTCGTGAGCGCTAAAGTTTCTGTTTTTTACAGCATGATTATAAAGACTTCACCCAAGTCTTCCCAAAGCTTCTACTTGGCACAAACACTAATTAAAACACAAAACCACATATAAACAGAAGCTATATGGATTATTTATTACTAAACAGAACCAAAAAGCAATAAAATAAAATAAAATTGGGTTGCCTCCCAACAAGCGCTATCGTTTAACGCCCCTAGCTAGGCATGATGATTTCAATGATGCTCACAAAAAGATAAGAATTGAAACATAAAGAGAGCATCATTAAGAATATGACTAGCACATTTAAGTCTAACCCACTTCCTATGCATAGGGATTTGTGAGCAAACAACTTATGGGAACAATAATCAACTAGCATAGGAAGGCAAAACAAGCATAACTTCAAAACTTTGAGCACGTAGAGAGGAAACTTGATATTATCACAATTCCTACAAGCATATATTACTCCCTCATAATAATTTTCAGTAGCATCATGAATGAATTCAAAAATGTAACCAGAACCTAAATCATTCTTTTCATGATCTACAATCATAGAAAATTTACTACTCTCCACACAAGCAAAATTCTTCTCATACGGAATAGTGGGAGTATCATAAGAGACTTGAATACTATAAATTGTTTCCACATTAAAAGAGTAATGTTCAGAAAAAGGGTAATCATAATCATGAAAATTTTTATAAATATAATCATCACTACTTTTTATAGCATAAGTTTCATCACAATAATCATCATAAGTAGCAACTTTGTTCTCATCATAATCGATTGAAACCTCTTCCAAGATAGTGGACTCATCACTAAATAAAGCCATGACCTCTCCAAATCCACTTTCATAAATATTATAATATTCAACATCCTCCAAAATAGTGGGATCACTACTTCCTAAAGTTAACACTCTTCCAAACCCACTTTCATCAATATAATCATCATAGGTAGAAGGCATGCTATCATCATAACAACTTTGCATATCAAAACTTGAGAGGCTAAAAATATCATCATTATTAAACATAGCATCCCCAAGCTTGGGACAAACATTAATTTCAGCAAATATATTCTCAAATATGTCATTCTCATCAAACATAGCTTCCCCAAGCTTGGCCCTTTTCATATCATAAGCATAATCATTCTCATCATTAATAGTATGGATAGCACCAATAGTATAGTAATTATCATATTCTTCCAAGAAAGTGCCAAAAATATTTTCAAGATCATAAGAAGTATCATTATCTTCCCAATCATAGTCATCACAACAAGCAATAGGCATAACGAGATCATCATTAAGTGCATCATCTTCCACAATTATTTTTGATTCATTTTCATGAGACACAACAATAATAGGAGCAACCTTATTTGGGAGAGATACCTTTTTACCTCTCTTCCTTTTTCTTTTCTTATAGTTCACCTCATGTGTGGGTTCAATCCTCTTTTTGGAGCTCCTTATTAATGAGATTGGTTGAATAGAAGGCTCCTCCTCGTTACCTGATTCATCATAAGAATTAATAGGAGGATACTGGGAAGTCTCTTACCTTTCATTAGCATTCTCTTCATCATCTATTTGTTTTCTTTTCTTTATGTAATTGGCAATATAAGGATTTTCAATGCAATTCACCGCACAATACATATAAATCTTCTCTAGATCAAAATCAAGAAATCTATCAAGATTAAACTTTGGAATACCCTCAGTTATACATTTCATTTCTTCATAACCCAAAAGAAGACTAAGCTCTTTATGATGCTCGAGAGTAATCAAGTTATCACAATTTTTGGACACGACTTGATCATGAAACAAATGGCATTGGAGATTTAAATGACCATGTTCATTGCAAAGTTCACAAGGGGCGTGATAAATATTTAATCTTTCAGCGCAATCATCTAGCCTCTCTTGCTACAATTTAGTTTCTAAGTACTTATGCCTCTTGCAATATCTATCTTCCCTATTTGGTGTGTACTTACAAACCCAATGCACTGCACAAAAATTGACATGTTTATAGGAGACATTTTCATCATAACTAGTGCAATCATCATTAGTACTATGGATATTAAAGGAGTTCATACTAACAACATTGCAATCATGCTCATCATTTAAAGATTTAGTGCCAAACATTTTAATGCATTCTTCTTCTAACACTTTGGCACAATTTTCCTTTCCATCATACTCACGAAAGATATTAAAAAGATGAAGCGTATCAGACAAACTCAATTCCATTTTTTTGTACTTTTCTTTTATAAACTAAACTAGTGCTAAAACAAGAAACAAAAGGATTTGATTGCAAGATCTAGAGATATACCTTCAAGCACTCACCTCCCCGGCAACGGTGCCAGAAACTGCTTGATGTATACTACGCAACCTTCTTCTTGTAGACATTGTTGGGCCTCCAAGTGCAGAGGTTTGTAGGATAGTAGCAAATTTCCCTCAAGTGGATGATCTAAGGTTTATCAATCCGTGGGAGGCGTAGGATGAAGATGGTCTCTCTCAAGCAACCCTGACAAAAGGTCTCTTGTGTCCCCAGCACACCCAATACAATGGTAAATTGTATAGGTGCACTAGTTCGGCGAAGAGATGGTGATACAAGTGCAATATGGATGGTAGATATAGGTTTTTGTAATCTAAAATTATAAAAATAGCAAGGTAACTAATGATAAAAGTGAGCGTAAACGGTCTTGCAGTGATAGGAAACAAGGCCTAGGGTTCATACTTTCACTAGTGCAAGTTCTCTCAACAATAATAACATAATTGGATCATATAACTATCCCTCAACATGCAACAACGAGTCACTCCAAATTCACTAATAGCGGAGAACAAACGAAGAGATTATGGTAGGGTACGAAACCACCTCAAAGTTATACTTTCCAATCAATCCATTGGGCTATTCCTATAAGTGTCACAAACAACCCTAGAGTTCATACTAGAATAACACCTTAAGACACAAATCAACCAAAACCCTAATGTCACCTAGATACTCCAATGTGACCTCAAGTATCTGTGAGTATGATTATACGATATGCATCACACAATCTCATATTCATCTATTCAAACCAACACAAAGTACTTCAAAGAGTGCCCCAAAGTTTCTACTGGAGAATCAAGACGAAAATGTGTGCCAACCCCTATGCATAGGTTCATGGGCGGAACCCGCAAGTTGATCACCAAGACATACATCAAGTGAATCACGTGATATCCCATTGTTACCACAGATACGCACGGCAAGACATACATCAAGTGTTCTCAAGTCATTAAAGACTCAATACGATAAGATTACTTCAAAGGGAAAAACTCAACCCATTACAAGAGAGTAGAGGGGGAGAAGCAACATAATATCCAACTATAATAGCAAAGCTCGCAATACATCAAGATCGAATCACCTCAAGAACACGACAGAGAGAGAGAGATCAAACACATAGCTACTGGTACATACCCTCAGCCCCGAGGGTGAACTACTCCCTCCTCGTCATGGAGAGCGCCGGGATGATGAAGATGGCCACCGGTGAAGGTTCCCCCCTCCGACAGGGTGCCGGAACAGGGTCCCGATTGATTTTTGGTGGCTACAGAGGCTTGCGGCGGCGGAACTCCCGATCTATTCTGTTCCCCGATCGTTTTAGGGTATATGGGTATATATAGGAGGAAGAAGTACGTCAGTGGACCTCCGGGCTGTCCACGAGGCAAGGGGCGTACCCTAGGGGGTGGGCGCGCCCGCCACCCTCGTGGGCAGCCCGGGACTCCCCTGGTGCAACTCCGGTACTCTGTGGGATTTTTCTGGTCCAAAAATAGGTTCCGTGGAGTTTCGGGTCTATTGGACTCCGTTTGATATTCCTTTTCTTCGAAACACTGAAATAGGCAAAAAACAACAATTCTGGGCTGGGCCTCCGGTTAATAGGTTAGTCCCAAAAATAATATAAAAGTGGATAATAAAGCCCAATATTGTCCAAAACAGTATATAATATAGCATGGAGCAATCAAAAATTATAGATACATTGGAGACGTATCACTTCTCCGCACTCCGCGTGCTGGCCATCCACCACCTTCGGCTTCACGTTGAAGACTTTGAGCCACAGCTCGAAGTAGGGTTGGATGCGGAGGAAGGCCTCACACACGACGATGAACGCCGATATGTTGAGGAAGAATTCGGGGACAGATCATGGAAATCTATCCCGTAATAATACATCAGCCCGCGAAGGAAAGGGTGGAGTGGAAACCCTAGCCCGCGGAAGAAATGGGGGATGACTACTACCCTCTCAGTGGGCTTTGGCGCGGGGAAGACTTGTCCCTCGGCCAGCAGACGGTGGGCGATCTCCTTCGCCAAATATCCGGTCATCCGAAGCTCAGTAACGTCCTCCTCCTTAACAGAGGAGACCATCCACTTACCCTGACCATCGGATCCGGACATGGTTGCTTGAGTGGAAAGGATATGAGAACTTGGGCGCTTGAGCTCGAGATTGGAAAGGCGGAGACAGAGAGAGAGTGTGTGGGAAGAGGAAGAGGGAATCCTTATCCCCTTATAACGGCAGCAAATATTAAACGCCTCCTCACTCACCTTAAGATTCGCCTATTCCCAAGGGCTGTATAAACGACACGGTTGGGTTACCCATGCCCGCATTGATGAGAACCCTGCAATAAGGGGACACGATCTCTGATTTGACAAGACGTGCCAATGGCAACTGCGTCTTGGGGCGTGGGGCGTCGAACATAAAAGCGGTCTGGAAATATGACCGGTCGGACGTAATGTCATGCTGCAAAAAAGTTGTCAGCGGATGGAACTCGTGTAAATATATATATATTCTCTCTGCGGTTGTGTGTGCTATGCGTTATGGGTCCGGATACAATCATCGCATCCGAAAACTATCTTGGAGTTCGGGAAAGGGGGAACCTGCCTTGCAATGCCGAAGACAATCTGCGCGCCGGACTCCTCGTCATTGAAGCCAGGTTCAGGGGCTACTTAGGGAGTCCTGGACTAAGGGGTCCTCGGGCGTCCGACCTGTTATTCATTGGGCCGGACTGAGTGGCTGTGAAGATATGAAGGACGAAGACTATACCCGTGTCCAGATTGGACTTTCCTTGGCGCGGAAGGCAAGTTAGGCGACCAGCTATGAATATTCCTTCTTATGTAACCGACTCCATGTAACCCTAGATCTCTCTGGTGTCTATATAAATCGGAGAGTGTAGTCCGGATAGAGATACACGTTACCATAGTCATACAGGCTATACTTCTAGGATTTAGCCATTACGATCTCGTGGTAGATCAACTCTTGTAACATTCATATTCATCAAGATCAATCAATCAGGAAGTAGGGTATTACCTCCATAGAGAGGGCCCGAACCTGGGTAAACATCGTGTCCCCCGTCTCCTGTTACCATCGCTCATAGATGCACAGTTCGGGACCCCCTACCCGAGATCCACCGGTTTGGACACCGACACCCCCCCGAGGTGCATGCTCTAACTTGGCAGGGTTATGTTGCTCATATCGTGCGTATGATATCTTGCATTGCTATGTCATTTTCTTAGTTTAGACATGCTTTGTGTGAATGCCACCTGTTTAGTGTCTAATTACCATATATGTGAATTATGCAATGCCATCTTGTTGCAGGACATTATATATGTGAATTATGCAATGCTATCTTGTTGCAAGGCATTATATATGTGAATTATGCAATGCCATGCTGTTTAGCCAAGCGTCATATATGTGAATTATATCATGCCGTCCTTTTTTTGTATTTCTCATTGCTTTTGTCGACAATGTTTGTATATTCAACTGCTATTCCTGTGCATCAGTCATTTGAATTGGTGATGGAGAAATCTGGAGTGAAACAAGGTCTTCAGAGCAGACAATGCTACCTGGTGAAGCAGATATCTTGCTGGTTACAGATGGCTCTTCAGAGGAGGATTCGGAGGTAGATGACCAATCCTATTATCCCCCTGAGGTGTATGCTCAAACTTGGCAGGGTTATATTACTCATATCATGCATATGTTGTATTGCAATGCTTAGTTTTTACATCATATACACGATATTGAATGCCATCTCCTTAGTTGACACATCATATATGCGATTGCCCTCTGCTCACTTCCATAGTATATAAATCATATATTTGAATTATATCATGCCATGAGGTTTACATAGATAGCATGTATCTGAATTATGGCATGCCAACCCATTTTCTAAAGACATAATATAGTTATATCATCTCATCATGTTCACATAGTCATCATATTTAGAATTATGTCATTCTATCCGTGAATTATATCATGCCATCATGTTTCCATCGACGGCATGTTTGTGATTTATGGCATGCCAACCACTTTAATAGACACATCATATAGTTATATCATGTCATCCTGTTTACATAGTCATCATATTTTGAAGTATGTCATTCTATCCTGTTTAGTTAGCCATCATACATGTGAAATTGTGTCATGCTATCATGTTTAATTAGCCATCATATATGTGAAATTATGTCCTGCTATCCTGTTTGGTTAGACAACATAAATGTGAATTATTTCATGCCCTGTTTTCTTCCCTACTATCCATTGCACCTGTCAATCTTACAATGTCTGTACATTCAATTACTTTTCTTGTTTATCAGCCATTCCAATTGGAGGGGGTGATGGCAGTATCTGTGGGAGTAAAAACATGGTCTTCAGAAAAGATCGTGCTACCTGTCAATGGAGATAGAACCACGGTTGTACTTGCCCAAGAACCAGCCCCACCACACATAACCCAGACTCACGCAGATTGTACCCCTACCCAGGTGGACAAAGAACCAGCTGCACCCCTTCTAACCCCAACCCCAGCAGATAGTAACCCAGTTCCCGTTGACACATCACCATCTCCACCACAGAGCACGTAAACACGAGAAGTTAGTAAGGCAACTACAGTGCCCAAAGCACGAGGACCACCACTCCGAACCCCAAGTCAACGCTTAAAGCAGAAGAAGAATTGTTCTCAGGTCAGGTTCCGTTGCTATGGTTCATATTACTTTGCTCTTGCATCACTGTATTTACTCATACTAACTAATATCAAATTTGAAGGATGCAATTGAAACTCCAATGGCGCAACACGTATGTTTTAAACCTGTTTCTTCAACGTGTTTGTTGTTGTAACTTGCTCTATGTTGATTTCAGTTTCAATTGAATAAATAGTTATACTCTCATGCCATGCACCTTTCAAGTGTTGTTATTGCTATGTAATTTCCCACACTTATATTCTGTCTAAGCTGCTTTGTCTTAAATAGATATGATTCGAACTGTATCTATCTTGATTTGGCAACATAAACTAGAATGATATAGACCATACAGTGACCATACTACATAGATATATGTTTGTTTCATGTTGTTATCCTGTCCACCTTACTACTGAACTGGTTTACCAAAATGAGTTTCATATACTACATTGTAAACTTGTGATGTGTTTGTTTGTTTCTCTTTTAGAATGCAGATAAAATATTGGAGAAGAGTACCCCGTTATGCAACGGTACAGGAAGTAATGCAGATAAAGTTCAACATAGTGAGACATCCTTGTTGGTCTCGAAGAAAGCTGATAAAGACTATATTGAAGACACTGAGACAACCCCAAAGTCCTGTCTTGATGTAGTGTTCGAATTACTGGCTACTAATGTTGGTACCAGCTCTTCGAACTCGCTGCCTGAATCAGTTCGGCTTCTTGAGTCTCAACTTCAAGTTGAAAGACATCGATCAGATGTTATGCGACACGAAGCCGAAGGACTGAGGAAGTCCCTGCAGAATTCAGATGCATACTTTCTGGTGCAACAACAAGTGCTAGAGGATTTAAGCGCCAAACAAGAGAAAGTTAATAAGCTTGCTAAGCATCTTGCCAGCATTATGGGTACCCAGGATATTGTTTCTTGAGCTCTTCCGAAGTGGTTTTAGTTCTGGACTTGTTTTGTTGCGGTGTTTATATGCTGCTTTGTTCCCTATATTTGCACTGGTGGCGAACTTTGATGCCCAGTGGATGTAATATGTGTTATAGTCGTGATAGCCTAGCGTAAGTTGCTTGCCTATTAATTTCCTTATTGTCTTATTTATTTGTTTTCTTGTGGTTAGTGCAGTTCTTTTTCCGCGGTTTGCTAGTGACCGCAATAACCTATTTTTTAAAACTAGGCCACATTAACCATGGGCTACATATTTACTGTAGTTAACATGGGCCTCCTACGGGCCGCAGAAACAATGGGCCTTCTAAGGGTCGTAGAAACAATGGGCCTTCTATGGGGCATAGAAACAATGGGCCTTATACGGGCCGTAGGCACAATGGGCCTTCTACGGTATGTATCATCAATGGGCCTTCTACGGGTCGTATGATCGGTTGGCCAAACATGGGCCAATAGCAGACCACATTATGGCTGTAAATGGGCCAGAGTTGAAATCGTCCTTTCATGGGCCGACCATTATGGGCCATTGTTAATCGGCCGTATTTGATGACGCTATGAAAATGGGCCAACGTATTAACGAGCCACAAATGGGCCGACTGTAACCACGGGCTGAATTTGGCCCACAAGCATAAAATGACAGTAACAACCGAAAGTAAACGAATGCTGGAAATGAGCCCAAGAATAAATGGGCCCTGAGAAGGCCGAAAGATAACATGGGCTGGAAACAGCCCAACGGAAAAATGGGCCGTTAATGGGTATAAAGTGATACATTGTTCATTACGGGCCAGTTTTACTACGGGCCGTTAATGGGCCGAGGGTTACTAAGGGCCTCATATGGGCCGAAAGACGTCATGGGCCATACATGGGCTGGAAGTTAAAACGGGTTGGAATTATATTGGACGGCCCAGATGATGCTACTGGGCCTAATTCGGATAGGCCGTAAAGTGCCCTGGGTTAGCGGGCTGTAAATGGGCTATATGCGAATAGGCCGTTAACAGCCTTGCCGTGGGCCGGCCCGCCACCTTTTGACCAAGTCAAACGGGCTGGCCTTTTCACAGGAATGGGACTCTGTTGGGCCGTGCCATGTGTCGACGTATCATAGGCGCTTTGGGTCCAATGAGTGGATGACATCTGTCCCAACGGCGAGCCGACACGTGTTGCCTCCAGCCAATGATGATTTTACACGTGGAAAATCCCCATTGGTCGGGGCTGTTAACGGGTTATCGGATCCAATACCAGATCCGATAGCTTAACGGTGTTCCGTTACGGTGGATGCCACGTGTCGGTCACCCTTGACGAAAGCACTTATGTGACGCGCGATTTATCATCATGGAAGTGGACACTTCCGTGATGATAATTTTGGTGATGTCATGGAACATTTCTACGACAACACAGGTATGACTATCTTGATTCTGTCATAAATTTTTCATGGATGTACATGCATGACAGAAAACGTGACCTACTATGACAAACACGTATCATCACGGAAGTGTATTTTTTTGTAGTGACATGAGAAAGCATAGAAATCAAGTCGTGCAAACTAGTGGAGCGAAGATGCAACACACTAGAGGAAATCATGGCACTCATGTCATGTGAGCAAATAATAGATATAGGTAATGCACATGACATATCGCGAGCACGAGCACAAATCAAGATCATAGTATCATCGTAGGAATGTGGCATAAATGGAAAATGGCAATAACAAGAAATATCTCCACCAAGCTTGCAAATACACATACAAGTACAAAAATAAATCATCATGTATAATGCAAAGCATGGGTCACAAATGCATGGTAAAGGCATCGGAATAAGCATGTCATGCAAAGTGAACGTGGCAAGATGGGCATATAATATGTAATGGACAATAACCCATAGCCAAGTGAGGGCCATGTAGAAGAAATGTGCGAAGTCTTTGTGCGAAGAGAGCGGTGGGAAAGGCAATCCATGGGATCCCAAGTCATCATTGCTCCCTAGAGCTCGTTTTGTCAACTCATGGGATTGTGAGGTTGACAAGTATTCATGGGTACCTACACAAAAGAGACACAAACCAAAGAAGGTGTGTGCGTGGTAAATGTACACATCATCCATCATGATGTGTATGTGCATGTTTGAGTTAGCACAAGATAAGCATCGCTCAAAGAAATTTGATGCATGGCATAAGAACATGTCATCCATCATGCAATAATAGTTGTTATGTATGACATGATGGGGACACAAATTGAGAATGCAAGTATATGGTGCATCACTAGCATGTTCATTCATGGGGAGCATATGGTGCACACAAGTAGTGGGATCATGCAAAGTATGAAATGCATCAAAATCTCCTAATATGTATGAGGAAACTAAAACATCACATGGAGAATATTGAGAACATCCAAAATAATGCATATTTGGAACAATGTGATCATGGCATGGCATAGTAGATGAATTTCGCAAATCATGTAAAGGAAGCATGGCAATATCATTGCATAAAAACAAAAGCCAATGACCATCATCTCGTCATCTAGGCCATAAGTGCAAATGGGATTTATTTTAATGGGGCATGCATAGTTACTATGTTGAGATTGAAATGATGCAATGTGGGAGATCTCACTCATAGCATATGACAAGTTCAATGGATTGTCAAACATGATGTGACCAAAAGAATTTTCACATGATATCCTATGTAACATGGCATCACAACTAATAGACTCCACATGGCAATCATCAAACTCATCATAAATGGGTAAATCATCACATGGGGAAGTCGAACTAGCATGAAGCATGACAATAGGTGGATCAACATCATGCAAGCAATCAATATCAAGAATGTCCACTAGTGGGACTAGAGCATCACCTTCACCTATATTACCTTGTTCAATCCACTCAAGTGGTGTAGGTGAGGTCGCAAAGACCAAATGGTGTTCATCATCTTCACCTTGATGGAACCATGTGGGGGGTGCATCATATTCCACCATGGCCATCATCTTGTCCAAAGGAAGGACGAAGTCGTCACGAATCGGCGCGTCATCATATATGGGACCTAGAACCAAATGAGAAGACACAATCTCTACTCCTAATGGAGCAGTTGGTAGTCTTCGCCGGTTAATTTTCGTCCCACCTCCATCGTTTTTTTTTCGTCCTCAATCCATGGTTTATTTTCGACGGACTTATTTCATTGGTTTTTTCGTCCCGCTTCCACCATGAAAAAACCACAGGTAACAAATCCGTACGATCCAACTCCTCCCTCGATCTCCGCCGCCCCCGCCTCCCCTCGTCAGTCCTGCCCCTTCCTCGCCTCTCCTCTCTATCTTCTGCGGTGGCGGCGCTGACTCCGCGTGATTCCTCCTCCCCTGCTTGACTCCTCCTCGTCCCCCTGACTAGGGTTTCAGACGGCAGCAGCGCCCTCCACCGTCTGGTCCTTCCGGCCGCGCCCTCTTCATCCTTTAGTGCCGCCTCCAGGTCATTGTCGCTGTCGCCCCTACGAACTCTGAGCACGCACGCGTGAGGCCTCCACCACCACCCACCGCAATACCCCCGGTCCCTCCCTCCCTCCTGTCCGCCGATGCAGACGACAGTGTTGGTGGGCGGCCTGGCCCTCGACGTCCATGGTGCCGTATCCGCGTCCCGCCGCCAGGAGCAGCAGCAGTGCCACATCGGCATCGTCGCGCATCTCGCCGACGTGGTCAGCAAGACCTGCATCTCGATCCTCGCCCACTCTCCATCCTCTTGCAGGCAGACTTGCGTTGGAATCGGCAATTTTAGGTTCTGGAGGACGCATCTCGCCAACGTGGTCAGCAAGACCTGCATCTCGATCCTCGCCTACTCTCCATCCTCTTGTAGGCAGACTTGCATTGGAATCAGCAATTTGAAGATCTGGAGGAGTTGGTGTGTTTGCAAGATGAGCTGCTTGATTCGGCCTCATTGTGAGATTCTTGCTGTTACTAGTTTCTAAAATTTTGTGCAAGCAAATTCATCTTGACAGCATCTAATATTACTTTCAATCACTCTACTCACAGGTTGGTAAAACCTAGTGGTATACTAATATACAGTACATGTTCCATTAACCATGAAGAAAATGAGAACCGGGTTACTGCTTTTGTTCAGAGGCATCCGATACGAGTTCATATTTAAATTATGCATCGACCCTTCACAAAAGATACAAACTGAATATTCAATTGATCTAGGCAATATGTCTGTCCTTCCAATTCGGTGGTAACTTGGTACTATTAAGCGTCTACATTGTTTCTCCCCAAGTATTATTATCACCAAAATTCTACTCCCTCCGGCCACGACAATAATTTTGGAACAGAGGCTTTACGCCCCCCTCTTTATCTCCCGCGTTCTTGTGTGCACGGATTGTGAGCGTGAAGGAAGATTTTTCTTCTATTTCGTGGTGCTGCTGTGCTCCTTCTGGCTTCACACTTCACGTGTATATATATATATATATATATATATATATATATATATATATATATATATAGTGTTACTATTCATCACCCAGGGCGCAGAATAAGTTATTCTTCACCTCAGGTAATCTTACGATCATATCATAATTAAATTACGTTTGGAATTCAAATAGTTACATTCCTATTGATTCACTACGTAAAATTTGGCATAAAAAATTAAAAATATAGGTCATAAGAAAATAAAATTTGCAGTTTATGTGTATTTTACACTATGTTTTTACGTTTGTAATTTTACATAACATAAAATATTTTTTACGACGATTATATATTTTCTTACGGTCTCTTTTTACGTCGGAAATAAGACAAAACTTACGGAACGTAAAATTACGGTGCATTGATGATAAAATAGAGGGGGGTGAAGAATAACTATTTCTCACCCAGGGTGACGAATAGTCAATCCCTATATATATATATATATATATATATATATATATATATATATATATATATATATATATATATATATATATATATATATATATATATATATGGTTGACAGTCTATTATTGGTGTTGTTAATTTACAACACTCTGCGCATGTATTGTCCAATCACTCTCCAAACTTAAACCTTGGGTGTGGATTTATTGTATGTACCATACACTATTCATAACTACAACATTGCAATCTCTTGAAATTGTTCTTGAATATGGTAATTTTTTGTCACATAGCCCACATGTTGATGATAAAGTTTGTTGTATGAGCTTGTGGCATACTAATCCGACAGGTGGCAGGTATACATTCAGATGCTGCAACTCTAAGGAAGGGTAGTATATGGCACGCGGCTTCGCGGATTGTTCGACAAGAATTGTTTGGGGCATATTCGAAAGGCAATCTTGTGAAGATTGTACATCGATTTCCTTATTCCGCCATCAGCTTCTATTCATATGAGCGACACAAAAAGTTCAGCACTGAATTTCAGTATGTTAACTTGCAAGATTTGTCGTGACTATGTTTTTTTGTTATAGTTTTATAAATTTTGAATTATAATTGCAACTTCTTGGAATGGACGACCCAAATTATGTTAGTGTTTGTAGGTTTACTTGGTGGTGGTCTGGCGTGAGTGACAGCTGCATCTGTAACCTACCCATTGGATGTTGTTCGAACTCACCTGACAACACAGGTGATGCTTTTCTTCCTTTTGTGAATAACACTTAGCCAACTAATCAATCAATATAACTTCCGGTTAGAACTTAGAGCACCTTTAGCTAACGATTTCATGCAATGCAGCTTTACAAACCAAAGGAACATGTTTTAGTAATCTAAACTTTCATGTCTATAAAATTCTGCAAAAAACCACTAGGTATTACAATGGTATATTAGTGGTCACATTCCTGATCATGGTATATTAGGTTCAGCAAAATGGTGTTATGGTGTGGAAAATATTGCGGGATGTATAAATACTTAAGTTTTGTTGTTTTTAGAGCTTTACATCGGAATACTTTTCGGATCGGTGCCACTGACGTGTGCTTTAATTATCAGCTTCCTTCTTGGAAGTTTTCCGTTGAGGTCAGTAGCACTTATTGGTACAACCTCTAATAAACCCGTTGAGTGCTGATGCCGTGGCAGCCGCCGGCGCCGCCGCTGCATCCAGTTTTGGAACTGCTGCTCCATCAGCTATAAACAATTTACATTGCGATCCCAACTAACTTGATCTTACTCTGTACTTTTTTGACAAAATGGAGACAACAGAAGCTGATGATTCAATGGATAAGTCAAAGGTCCGGAAGCTTATGGAGATAACTGATACAATTCAGTGCAAATCATTAAAACTAGGCGATAGTATTAGCATAGCTAAGGAAATACTTCTTCCCTTGCCTTTTACCTCTGTATATGTTTGAATATGCATCATTTTCTAGCAATCTTCTGGGTGCACTGTCATTTATAAGATTGCTATTTTGTTAAATTAATTCACAGTGTGATTTCTATGTGTAGAACACTGTTTTAGCCCTCGTTAGATGCTTGACGTTTGACAAGTGTCTTATGGACATGAACAGTCATTATGACCGCTAAGTGAAGCTATATCTTTAGGATCTTGTGCTTACTAGAGATATAACACGTGTAAGCGAAATTGGGCTAGGTCCCATTTGTATTCCTTCTGTGATAATGCTGAAACAGCGAGACATTGTCCTTCATGTCCAGTTGCTAGAGGTGGTTTGGGGATCTGTTGGTGGTTTGCTGAATATTAGTTCTTGTCTTTCTTCTCTGCACGGTGGACAGAGACTCCGATGCGGAGGCGCACAAGGGGGAAGCGCAGGAGTGGAGGCCATGGCTGGGGAGCATGTGCGCCGTTGTAAGGATAGGAGCGCCAGCGCTGGATCCAGGTACGCCCTCGATGTGGTCGCGCGCGGGATGCCCTCAAGATGGTCCATGCTGTAGCCCAGGTCGGGATCGGGCTGACAACGGCAACGGCCACTCCGTTTGACCATGCCCATAGGCCCCCAGGTCCATGGCACAAGTAACACTACCAACAGGTTGAACCGATGGATGTTGGTATTTAGATCTTGCTGTGTGAACCAGGAGGATGTCTATGGAGGTGTCTTCAGGATCGGTGGTGCATCAGAAAATATGACATGAAGAACCTGTGCAGGACGTGGTAAACGATTCAGATCTGGGCTTTTTTCCATCCCTCTGTAGTTCACCTTATGCTGCTTCTCATTGAATTTTTCATTTTTACATTTGTTCCTATATGGCTGCAAGCAACCTTGAGAATGGAAGCTAGCTAGCTCAGTCTGGTGCTGAGAACAACGCCCGGCTCGCTACCGAGGTCATCCGCACATAGGCTCTACGGAACAGCAGGAGCAACACTAGCACCTATTGCCCTGTTGTAGTGATGCGGGCCAGAGCGAGCTGGGATGCATGTGGCGATGAGAGGATGTATATGTCAGCTCCTTCACCTTCAACATGTCGATTATATGTGACGGCTTCTTCTTCTTTTTTCTTTCCCCATTTTACTTTTTATTATCCATGTGGATAAAGATTTTAGGTTGTGTCCTCTCTTTTCTTTTAATGCTCAGGCATGTCCTCTTGCAATTCAAGATTATCCATATTGACAGCTCCTATTTTTTATGTGGGTGCTTTACTCTTCATATTTTGATGCCTATGCATTTTACTGAAAATGTAGTATGGAGGACAAAAATTCTTCCTTAGAAAGTAGACGTAGCAGAACTAAAATTATTCTACCTATTTTTATGTGTGCTTTATTTTTGATTTCTAGCAGTGTATAATTGTTGTTTGTGAATTTTAGGATTGAATTAAACTAAACCCGAACAGAATAGCCCGTGATTTTAATTTTCTAGCAGCGTATAATTGAGGGACTGTTCTCTTTCAATGCAAGCTTGCCTGTAATTTTATTAGCAATTATTATGTATGTGTTTTTGTTTTTTTGTTTTTGATGACGTCACTTTTAGTTAGTAGCATAATATGTAGTAACCATACCATGGTTAACTTTCTAGAGTTTGGACTACTGCGTTTACTATTATACAGGCCTGCACAAATAAATAAGAGCTCTTAACTATTCCACTCAATCATATATTTTATCTATTCTCTTGAATGACATTCTATTTCTCCTCCTCATGGGTTTAGTATTATTTTCCGCATACCTCATGGAAATAAATATGAGTTCTTATTACTTCTTCCACTCAACCATGTTCATCTAAATCTAGTCGGCCAGTTGAATGAAATCATGTTTCTTCTCAATGAAGGCCTTGCTTGTGTGTAACTGCTACGAGGAGTACCCAGGGCTGTGGAGGCAAGTGTTTGCTTGAGGGTGGCATACTCGCATGTCTCAAGAATTGAGGGGAGAGAGAGCTAGAAGATAATAAACATGAGGAACATGTAGTTCCGTGAAAATACATTCCAAGTCCAATATGGAATAACTCTTAGTTTAGTTTTTAGTTTTTGAGCCCTAAGAAAGAGGAGTAATTGGATGAGTTGAGTAGCGCTAGAAATAATTCAATTGTTGTTTACATATTGTCTGTTAGTGCCCTTGTGTTTGAGGAAAATTCCGGAATGAGATTCACATGCAAGTAAGAAGCAGAGAAAGGAAGCTGAAATCTTGAAAGCATTATATGTTTTTGTGACACCTTAAAATTTATACACATTATTATTGCCTTAAAAATTGAATAAGGAATATTTTTATTTGGTATGGACCACAAAATCTGTTCATCCAGTAGGTGGTGGGGTGATGGTCTGGTCATTCTTCTCCAAGATGTGGATCTATCTGGACTTTTGCAGCTATGCTCGTGCCTGGTTTGACTGATTAGGAGACATCTCTGGATGATTGGTTATCTGGCCATGTTTTCCAGCTGTATAAGCTTTGTGAGTTCTTGAGATTCCTCGTTTTAGCTAATTCGGTGTTCTGTATAGCAGTGATTTCACGGAGATATTGGATGTTAACTTATTCATATCCTCATCCTAAAGATCATATGAGAAGTACTTGATAGAATTGTGCCTAGGAAGTGTACCCTCAAATTCTAGAAGAACCGAGTACTACCTGCCCTTTTAAAGAACCGTGTAATCACTTATAGATTGTCAAACTAGCACATTTCTTATTTTTAGTACTTTAGGATGTAAATGCTCAATTCTGACATGTTTTGTGCATTTCTTCCCATGCAGTTTGTTGAACTAACAAAACCTGTCTATTGGGTTTCCAACAAGATGGATACTGATCTTTAAAATCTAAGGTGGAGAGTTAACTATCATGCACTATAGACAACAGACCCAATTCTCAAAATGGGTCAATTGCTTGTCCAAAGAATGAGAAACAACAGTGGATGCTTCATTTCTCTTCACCTAAGGTATTAATTATTTCAACTGAAATTTTGTGGTTACTATGCAGTACTAGTGAATTTTGTTCACAATAAGCCATGAAATATTTGAGCCTGACAGGCTCACCTTCTTGGGATCTACTTTGTGGGTGGAAAATTGAGCTAATTGAACTAGGTGAAATATGTAAGAGCGGAAAAACACTGATGTAAGAGATCAATACTCATTCGTGGTCATTAGAAGTATGGTCATCTCAGGTTTTAATAGTTATACCATTACAGTTAAACTTGTGAGCAGGAAAGCTACACTGATAGAGAATGCCGGCATTGCAAATACCCTCTTGACAATTGAAGAACTAGGCTTCATGATTAGGGCATTGGGGTTTGGGTAGGACACCATATCTTGCGGGAGCAAAGTCAGGGAGTCCATCAGTTAAAAGTTTGGCTCCGATCCAAACACGTCGTCGGTCTTTTGGGCAATAGGCTCGGTAAATCAAGAACGAGAGATGCCTTCGACTTTCAAGCCATAGCCTCACTAGATCGAGAGAGACGAAGAGATCAGTCAGGGGGTGGGGCGGCTCAAGAGCACGAGTGTCGGTGTCAAAACCGGCGGATCTCGGGTAGGGGGTCCCGATCTATGCGTCAAGGCCGGATGGTAACAGGAGACAAGGGACACGATGTTTTTATCCAGGTTCAGGCCCTCTCGATGGAGGTAATACCCTACTCCTGCTTGATTAATATTGATGATATGGGTAGTACAAGAGTAGATCTACCACGAGATCAAGGAGGCTAAACCCTAGAAGCTAGCCTATGGTATGATTGTGTATGAAGATGATTGTCCTACGGACTACAACCCTCCGGTTTATATAGACACCGGATAGGGTTAGGGTTACACAGAGTCAGTTACATAGGTAGGATATCTTGAATATCCGCATCGCCAAGCTTGCCTTCCACGCCAAGGAAAGTCCCATCCGGACACGGGACGAAGTCTTCAATCTTGTATCTTCATAGTCCTGGAGTCCGGCTGAAGGTATAGTCCGGCTACCCGAACACCCCCTAATCCAAGACTCCCTCAGTAGCCCCTGAACCAGGCTTCAATGACGACGAGTCCGGCGCACAGATTGTCTTCGGCATTGCAAGGTGGGTTCCTCCTCCAAGTCCTTCATAGAAGATTGTAGATACCAAAAATAGTGTCCGGCTCTGCAAAATAAGTTTTCACATAGTGCCATAGAGAGAATAATATTAACACAAATCAAATCTGCTGACATATTCCGCAGTGCGTCGTCACACTACGGCCAAGTTCTTTACAAATCGTTTTTACTTTTCCACCTCAGCATGTTTTGCGAGGCGGTTTCCTTGGCACGTCCTGTCGAAGCAGAGATCGTGTGCCCCTTTTACGGGATTCCCATCAATATGGACGTGGGTAACCCAACCGCGCCATTTACCACGGCGCTTGGGAGGCAAGCGAGTTTTATTAGGCAGGTGGGGACGCATAACCGCATCCTCCCATATAAGGGGATAAGGATCCACCTTTGTACCTACGCCTTCTTCCTCCTTTGCCAATCCCTCTCTTGCACACTCGAGCTCCAGCGCCCAAGCCCGCTCTTTTCACCTCAACCTTCTCCAACAATGTCCGGAGCAGGAGGCAAGTGGATGGTCTCCTCCGTCACGGAGGCCCAAGTTAAAAAGTTGAGGAAGGCCGGATACCTGTCCAAGGACATCCCGCACCAGCTTCCCGAGAAGGGGCAGCTTCTCCCCACCCCAAGGCCCCATGAGAGGGTAGTTTTCCTTCCCCACTTCCTCCGCGGACTGGGTTTTCCACTCCACCCATTCGTCCGGGGACTCATGTTCTACTACGGCCTGGATTTCCACAATCTGGCCCCAAACTTCATCCTCAACATCTCGACGTTTATCGTCGTGTGCGAGGCCTTCCTCCGCGTCCGCCCCCATTTCGGCCTTTGGCTTAAGACTTTCAACGTCAAGCCCAAGGTGGTGCGCGGCAGCCAAGAGGAGTGCGGAGGCGCCATGGCGGGCAAGATGGCCAACGTCCTATGGTTCGAGGGCTCCTTTGTGGAGACCCTAAAGGGGTGGCAAGCAGGGTGGTTTTACATCACCGAGCCACGCGATCCGAAATGGGTCGCAGCCCTCGAGTTCCGATCCGGACCCCCCACACGGCTAATGTCTTGGAAAGAGACGGGCCTGTCGTGGGGCAACGAAGAAGAGGTGACCGGATTGCAAACTTGCATCCAGTCCCTGGTGAACAAGCCAATCAGGCTTGTCAATGTAGTCCAGGTCATGCTCGTTCGCCGAATCCTCCCGTGTCAACAACGGGACTTTACTCTGTGGGAGTTCGACCCGGCGCATCACCGAGCCCTTAACAGGCTCTTCGACACGGCATATGAAGATGTCTGGAAGGTGCTAATCAAAGGCGCTGAGGCTCCCGCATCCGCTTCCGAGGACCGCGGATACAGCTTGCAGCGTCACGCTGGCGAGGTAAGCTATTCTCACCCTTTACAGGATGTTAAGTTCTTTCATAGTTTGACTCTATGCGGGATCTAAACTCCCTTACCTTTAACAGTCTTGGCAGGTGATATCCGGACCGATTAACTGTCCGGCTCCCTTGCCCGAAGACCCAGCCCCTGCTCTTTTAGAGAAGCTGCTGGCTCCGGCGCCTTATGTGGTGCCGGAGAAGAAGGCCAAGAAGAAGAAGGGCACGGGGACTCGAAAGAGTGCCCGCAATGTGGCGGTGTCAGACTCGTCATTTGACGAGTCCGAGACGCTCTCCCCTCATGAGAACAAGGAGGAGGAGGAAGGAACCTCTCCCCCTCCAGCGGGGGGAGGAGAAAAAGGGAAGGCCGCCCCAACGGGGGATGCCGGAGGGTCCCGAAAGAGGAAGACCCCTCCGCTGGACTACTCTCCCGACGCCGACAAGGACGACGAGGGGTGGTCGAACAGGGCCAAGCGTCCGGCGAAATCGTAAGTATTCGGATACCAGAGTGACTCATGATATTCCTAGGTCGTTCAGCCTTCCATGATGCCGAACATAATTGTGCAGCCCGCCCCAGGCCGAACTCGACGATTCGTCGAGCGGCTCATTGGATTCGTTGGACGTGAACTCAGTTCCGCCCGCTGTCTCGCCCCGCACTGCAGACGACGCCGAAGTGGCGTCGCAACGAGCTCCGGGGCAGGAGGAGGTGGTCCTGGAGGAGCCGAAAGGTGACCTCCCGGACCCCAGGAATCAAGGGGACACAACCCCCAGGGCTCCAAGTCCGGCCTTGTGCCGGACGCCGCGCCGGACTCTTCGAGAGTTCTGGTCCGCGGTAGGCGAACTCCTTCCAAGAGGAGCAAGCCTTCTGAGCTGGCGGCCTCCGTCCAACCGGAAGTGCCAGACAATCTGCCGGAGGAGCTTAACAGCGCCTCCATCGACGAGGAGCACCGTACTATTATGAGTACGGTGATCCAGAGGGTTCAGTCAGCAAAGAGCGGATTGACTGAAGCTTGCGCTAGCCTTTTGACAGGCTTCGAGGTAAGCAAAAATATATCAAAATATTACCACATAGACAGTAGCCCCTAATGCTCTGTTTGGCGTTCGGAAAGAAAAGCCAAATAGAGGATCTAATAAATTTCGCAGGAGTCTAACAAAAAGGAGTCAATATGCGTATGCAGGCTTCGCTGCTATCCACCGCCGCACTGACTGCGGAGGTGGGTGTCCTGAAACAGGACCTTGGGCGGACCGAGCAAGAGCTCGACCTTGCCAAGCGGCAGCTCGAGGAAAAAGAAGGTAAGAAATACCTTACAGAAAAAGATGCCTATAGAGAGGCGTGATTGCAAAAAATAACAGGATCATACTGCTTATTATAGGGGGCACAACTGAGGTGGCGACCCTCAAGCAGGCGCTATCTGAGGCCGAAAAGAAAACGGCCGAGGAGCGCACCGAGCGAGAGGGAGTTGGGGCTCAGGTCGGCGAGGTGCAGCAAGAGCTGTAGGCTCTCATGAAAAAACATGAGAGCTTGGAGCTTGAGTCAAAGGCGCAAGCATCCGAGCTCGCGTCGGCCCGTGAGACCGCCAAGGGTGCCAAGGCTGAAGCCCAAAAGGCCCTCCAAGAGTTGGAGGAGATGAAAAAGATAGCAGCGGGTAAGGCATTCTTAATGCAAAGTAGAAATATAAAAGTAAACTACTTGTCACTTACCCGAATCCGGAGTTCTCCAGGGGCGTTCGCAGATCTTCCCCGCAGCGTATCCGCCGCCGCTGCATTCTATCGGGCTGAAGAGGGCAGCTCGACAGAGAGTGTGTTCTGGTTTCAGTATTCTGAGGCCGGACACCCTGTACCCCTGAGCGACCAGCTGAAATAGCTGGTCGAGCTCCACAAGGCGGTCGAACAGGCCATGAAGGGCTTCATAGTTTGGCTGTGACCCAGAGAGGCCCTGCCTGGGAGCTATTTCGGGCTGGTGTGGCGGCTAGTGGAGGCTTGTCCAAGGCTCGAGGTCATCAAGCGCTCCGTCTGCATCGAAGGTGCCCGTCGGGCCCTTGCCAGTGCGAAGGTGCACTGGGGTAAGCTGGACAGAGAGAGGCTCGTGAAGGACGGGCCGCCGGTGGGGAAGGAGCATCGCAAGCCCGAGAACTACTACAAGGATGTTTTTGCAGGTGCCCGGCTTGTGGCGGATGAATGCACCAAAGATGTAATTTTTTAATGAACTCGCTCGTGTTTATCCTGTGCGCTGAAAACTTGTTCATATGCGCTAAGCAATGCTTATTGAATTTAGAATATTATTTTCTGTGCGGCCGTTTATCAAGAATTGAGAGATGGCCAGTCGTCGGCTTCTGCCCCCGTGCCACTAGTGCTGGGGTGTTCGGGATAAACCTGAGCACTCTTTTTCCCATGTTTGGGTCCTTCGAGGGAGGCGCTCAGCACAACGAACCAGGCAATCGGACTATAATGCTTGAACACTCTCACTTAGCCATAGAACTTTATAATTTTAAATTTCGGCGAAGCCCCTAGTTCGGAAGACCGAGATCGGGGCGCTATCCACGCCTTTGGCCGGACAAAGCCAGCTCCCCGCTCGAAGCGGCATAAGTCTTTAGGGACTCGAAAAACCTCTCGAATAGCGACCGGTCTCTCGCCTCATCATGACAGTCAATTTAGCTTTCTCCACTGAGGTGCTTAACCCAGCTGAACCGGGGCACAATCACAGTGGTTCTCCTAGTGCTACCTTAGCCGATATAGCGGAACGTAAGGCACCAAAACATAGGAGCCGGGCAAACCCAACTATTGACCCAAATCATGATTCGGAGCCGATGCATATAGTGCTATAAGTTCGGGGTGCCGCACTTGTGAAAGTGGACGGACTTCTCACACCATAATAAGGGGTACTGAAGCCCCTGGTGTATTTGTCGTACCATGATGTACGGGTGCGATCATGTCATTTAATAAACATATGTATGAAAAGAGGATAATGCAAAAAATAGACAAAAAGCTATGCATTGTTTATAGAGAGGCTATTTATCAAAGCCGAACGATACAAGTAGTGCAATAAGCAAAAATATACTGGACTATTTAACATGTCCTGACCAGAGGCAGGCCGCGGAGTTGTATTTGAAACAGGTATACCGCTCGTAACAGAGACCACCTGGGAGTTCCATAATGCGGCATGGCTTTGTCTGCTTCCCTGGATCTTGCATCGTTTGTGCGGCAGTCGAATTGCCGAACAGGTCGTCCGAAATGTGGAGTCCTGAAAGTAAGAAAAAAGAATCCGGCAGCCCCTAGTACGTTTTAAGCCGTATTTTGGGCGTGCCATTATCGTGCCCCTTCCCCTGTGCCCATGGTATTTCAAGGGCGTATTTATGTACGCGAGGCACTGGTTTCGCTATATCGCGAGGGCCGGGGTTGGGGCCGCATTGCTACGCCTGCTCAGAACATGCTAGGTGGTCTTGTTGTAGGTTACTCCGGGCGCGCTTGGCAGTGTTCGACTTTTTAACTGCCGGACTGGGGAATTGCCTAAGAAGGCTGCTTTGTACTTCCGCTGCGAGAGCCGCCGTGTGCTCCTCCGTACGGAGGGAGCGTTCGGTGTTTCTGTTGTCCGTGATCACTCCTCGAGGGCCTGCCATCTTGAGCTTGAGGTATGCGTAGTGCGGCACCGCATTGAACTTTGCAAATGCGGTTCGTCCGAGCAGGGCGTGATAGCCACTGCGGAACGGAACTATATCGAAGATTAACTCTTCACTTTGGAAATTATCCGAAGATCCGAAGACCACGTCAAGTGTTATCGAGCCTGTACAATTGGCCTCTACACCTGGTATAACGCCTTTAAAGGTCGTCTTTGTGGGCTTAATCCTTGAGGGATCTATGCCCATTTTCCGCACTGTATCCGGTAAAGCAGGTTCAGGCTACTGCCGCCGTCCATGAGGACTCTTGTGAGATAAAATCCGTCGATGATTGGGTCGAGAACCAACGCGGCAAAGCCGCCATGACGGATGCTAGTGGGGTGGTCCCTTCGAGCAAAAGTGATTGGGCGGGAGGACCATGGGTTGAACTTTGGGGCGACTGGCTCCATCGCGTATACGTCCCGTAGCGCACGCTTCTGCTCCCTCTTGGGAATGTGGGTTGCGTATATCATGTTCACCGTCCGCACTTGTGGGGGAAACCCCTTCTGTCCATTGTTGTTCGGCGGCCTGGGCTCCTCCTCGTCATCGCTATGCAGCCCCTTGTCTTTGTTTTCGGCTCTTAACTTCCCTGCCTGCTTGAACTCCCAACAAACACAGTTGGTGTGATTGGCTGGCCTTTCGGGGGTGCCATGGATCTGGCACAAGCGGTCGAGTATTCGGTCCAAACTGGACGGGCCCTGAGTATTCTTTTTGAATGGCTTTTTCCGCTGACCGGATTTATAGCCTCTGAATCCGGCATTAACTGCCGTATCTTCATTGCTGTCGCTGCTAACGCGGCGCTTTTGCTTGTTTTGACGTGTCCTGCCATTTTTGTCCTTGGTATCTGAATTACCAGGGTTCTTTGATAAGTTATTGCTGCGAGCTAGCCAGCTATCTTCTCCCGCGCAAAAGCGGATCATGAGTGTCATGAGGGCTGCCATAGATTTCGGCTTTTCCTGTCCCAGGTGCCGGGCAAGACACTCGTCGCGGATGTTGTGCTTGAAGGCTGCTAGGGCCTCTGCGTCCGGACAGTCGACTATCTAGTTTTTCTTTGTTAGGAACTGTGTCCAGAATTGCCTGGCCGATTCTTCTGGCTGCTGAATTATGTGGCTTAAGTCGTCGGCATCCGGTGGTCGCACGTAGGTTCCCTAGAAGTTGTCGAGGAATGTGGCTTCCAGGTCCTCCCAAGAACCGATTGAGTCTGCTGGCAAGCTGTTACGCCAATGCCGGGCCGGTCTTTTAAGATTGAGCGGGAGGTATTTGATGGCATGTAGATCATCGCCACGTGCCATGTGGATGTGAAGGAGATAATCCTCGATCCATACCGCCGGGTCTGTGGTGCCATCGTATGATTCGATGTTCATGGGTTTGAAACCCTCTGGGATTTTATGATCAATTACTTCGTCTGTGAAGCATAGTGGGTGTGCGGCGCCCCTGTACTGGGCTATGTCACGACGCAGCTCGGAAGAGCTATATCTGTTGTGTTCGGCCCGGCCGGATTTGTTGTATCCGGAGTGAGGATCATCATCACGTGCCGTGGGGCGCCTACGCCATTCGTAGATCGATCTTGTTTGTCTTGCTTTATTCTCCAGTACGTCTCGCAGGTCTGGCGCATTTTCCCGTGCCTTGGTTGAGCGGCGTCGGGGCATGGCTTGGGTGGTGGGACGACAGGCCTCTCTGTCGCGGCCGCGAGGTGGCCGGTCTGCCATGTCGTGCGCTGGTGATGTAGGCGCTTCCTCCTCTGATCGGGGTAGCGCCCTGCGCTTTGGGTAACTCTTGGAGGGGCGCTCGAGTTCATACTCTTGGCCGCAAGGACTTCAGTCCATCTATCAGCTAGCAAATCTTGATCAGCTCTAAGTTGTTGCTGCTTTTTCTTTAGGCTGTTTGCCATGGCTAGAAGCCTGCGTTTGAAACGCTCTTGTTCGGCGGGGTCTGATGGTACGATGAATTTGTCGTCATCGAGGCTTGCCTCGTCTTCGGAGGGAGGCATATAGTTATCATCCTCAACCTCTCGTTCTGCCGCTCTCTCATGAGGGTTGGCTTCTCCATCTTCCTGCTTCGAATCTTGCTGGGTTGGGTGTTCTTCGGCGCTATCCGGGGTAGTATTATCTCCCGTGCCGGAATCACCGTTTTTGCTTTGGCGGGATTTAGAGCGGCGCCGCTGACGCCGGCGCTTTGGCTGTTTCTTGGAGGTGTCATCCCTCGCTGTTCCATCGCCATCTCCATCTTTTGGAGTATCCACCATATATATGTCATATGACGAGGTGGCCTTCCAGCGCCCTACAGGTGCTGGTTCCTGTTCGTCTCCTACCTCGTCGTCCATACCGTCGAAGTCTTCGGATCCGAAGTCAAGCATGTCGGTTAAATCGTCGACAATGGCTACAAAGTGGGTGGTGGGTGGGCTTTGAATTTCTTCATCATTTGAATCCCATCCTCGCTGACCGTAATCCGGCCAGGGCTCTCCTGATAAAGAGAGAGACTTGAGAGAATTCAGGATGTCGCCAAAAGGTGAGTGCTGAAAGATGTCCGCGGTGGTGAACTCCATTATGGGTGCCCAATCGGATTCGATTGGTAGGGGCACGGGGGGTTCGGAGTCCGGAGAAGAGTCCGGACCCTCAGAGTCACGGGTCACGCGGAGTGCGGGGCTGGCGTTCGACTCGATCGCCTTTGAGATTGCGGCCCCCGAGGCGACGTCCAACCGCTCATCCTCGATTGACGCAATAGGCTCCGAATTAAGGGTCGGAAATGGTGCGTGTGCGGCCTCTAGGACACTATTCGGAGGCAGAGCTAGATCGTGCCCCTCGAGATAGTGCGGCGCGCTTGGCTATGGCTCGAACCCGTCAAAGATCAAGTCTCCGCGGATATTAGCCGTGTAGTTTAAGCTTCCAAACCTGACTTGATGGCCAGGGGCGTAGCTTTCGATCTGCTCCAGGTGACCAAGCGAGTTAGCCCGCAGAGTGAAGCCGCCGAAGACGAAGATCTGCCCGGGGAGAAAAGTCTCACCCTGGACCTCATCATTGTTGATGATCGAAGGAGCCATCAAGCCTAAAGGCGACGACACAGAAGAACTCTCAATGAAAGCACCAATGTCGGTGTCAAAACCGGCGGATCTCGGGTAGGGGGTCCCGATCTGTGCGTCAAGGCCGGATGGTAACAGGAGACAAGGGACACGATGTTTTTACCCAGGTTCGGGCCCTCTCGATGGAGGTAATACCCTACTCCTGCTAGATTAATATTGATGATATGGGTAGTACAAGAGTAGATCTACCACGAGATCAAGGAGGCTAAACCCTAGAAGCTAGCCTATGGTATGATTGTGTATGAAGATGATTGTCCTACGGACTACAACCCTCCGGTTTATATAGACACCGGATAGGGTTAGGGTTACACAGAGTCGGTTACATAGGTAGGAGATCTTGAATATCCGCATCGCCAAGCTTGCCTTCCACGCCAAGGAAAGTCCCATCCGGACACGGGACGAAGTCTTCAATCTTGTATCTCCATAGTCCTGGAGTCCGGCTGAAGGAATAGTCCAGCTACCCGAACACCCCCTAATCCAGGACTCCCTCAACGAGCATGGCGGCGGCCATGGAGCGTGAGCGAGCATGGAGTGGGGACCAAAGGCAGGATGCGGAAGCTGGAGCATCATCTGTGGTACGACACCGTGCGACAGTCGTCCGAGGTGTCGTGGAGGCGGAGCGAGGCCGTTCGGAGTGAAGACGGGAAGCGTAGGATGGCAAGCTTGTCGAATTTCGGGTTCCGGCAGACCCTTGAGGTTCGAACACTGGGGTGCACGCGGAGATTTCGCCTTCTACCTACCTGCACCCCACCGCCTCGCTAAGATCTAAGCTATGGAAAGAACAACACAAGAGACACAGGGTTTATACTGGTTCGGGCCACCGTTGTGTTGTAATACCCTACTCCAGTTTGGGGTGTGGTGGATTGCCTCTTGGGCTGATGATGATGAGCAATACAAGGAAGAACAGCCTCGCGAGGGTCTGTTCTTGGCTGGGGCGATGAACTGCTAGGAGGAGTTCAGTCACCCTTTTCTCTCTCTCTCTCTCTCTCTCTCTATCTCTCTCTCTCTCTGTGTGTGTGTGTGTGTGTGTGTGTGTGTGTGTGTGTGATGCTACTCGATCCGATCCCAGCTTGTTTCTGGGCTGGCCGATTCTCTATCGTCTATCTCTATCCTCTGATTCCAATATGGCCTACCCTGGGGGTGGCTAGTCCTATTTATAGGCAAAGTCCCTGGGCCTCTTCCCAAATATTGAACGGGAAGGGCGCCAACAATTGGCCATTTTGAAGGGGAACATCTGGTACACTTATCCTGACTAAAGTTGGTCTTCGCCTGCCAAAGGCTCTGGTGGTGATACTGGCTTGGGCTCCACAATGACCTCCTCCCTGTCGTTGGGCTGGTCTTGGTCTCGTTGCACCGAAACGGGTGCCTTTGCTTGATGCTCTCGTCTGCGCTTGCTCTGTTTGCACCAAAGAGGAAAGGAGGACACTGCGCGGGCTGGTGCCCGCCTGGCGCCCTTGGTCGTCATGGCTTGCGTCACAGGCACCTCGTGAGGTACCCCGCCTTGATCTCTCCGCCTCCTCGCGAGCCAGCCTGATGAGGCCATGCCTGAGGAAGCTCCGTGTCGTCCGCCCCGCGAGGCTTGGTCCCTCGCGAGGGTCTTGGGTCTGCGCTGATGAAGATGGGCCGTGCTGGGCCCCCCTTTGAGCCACGCCGCGGGCCGCAGGCAGGCAAGTCTGGGGACCCCCGTTCCCAGAACGCCAACAGTAGCCCCGGGCCCAAGGCGCCCTGAGTCATGATGCACAGGCACCCCCCCTTTACCGTGCAAGCGGTTCGCGTGGATGAGAGTGAAGGAGACACCGCAAGGGCCTCGCCTGACGCAGCTCCTTGAGGAGATCATGTAGACCCATCATAGAAAGAACGAGGGGTTGCCATGACAACTGACAGTTAGCCGTTGGTTGCTTCCGAGGGGCGATGAGGCACTGAAGGCTTGACGAGGTGGCGCCATGCGGGGCTGCCGCGGCCAAAGCTCAGCCATTCAGGTTTGTCGGCGTTGTAGGGACGGACCCATGCGCAAGTGTCGTGCCGTTTTGGGAGCAGCTCCGTCAGTTGGCGTCAGTTGAGTGGGCAACTAGGTCAAACACATTAGCCGCGAAGGAGTGGATTCATTCAAATAGATGCTGGGAAGGCGGACATCACTGGGTCAGGCCCGAGCGACTTGGGGATGATGCAACCCGAGGGGCGCCCCCAACAAAGTAAGCTAACAACATGAAATAAAAAGGGATACATGCCGCAGGGACGGACCCATGCGGCCTGGGAATAATGCAGCCATGGGGGGCGCTCCCGGCTGGAAATGAAACTTGAAAGATGTCACCTGATGATGTTGAGGACGAATGAGCGTTGGTGTAGCAGACTCGGTGGGCTGCGGAAGCCGATCCTCACGAGCCCCCAGGCCCAGTGGCCTCGGGAGGCTCCGGAGGTGCTGGTGGCTCCTCGCGGACCATCTCCATCTCCACCAAGGCTCCGGAGGTACGTGGCAGCCGCGTTCGGCAAGCCGTAAGGCTTGCGAACGTAGGTGTGGGGTGGACCTTCGCAGCGCCCCACTCGCGAGGGCCAGAGGCGCTCCAGAGAGGCGACTCGATTGAGCCCTGGTATGTCGATGCAGACGCGCAGCCCACCATCCTCGTCTGGATGGGGAGCCACAGCTGGTAGGTGGCGGCCGCCTCTCATGACTCTTGGCTCCTGTAGCTCCCGAATGGCCTTGCTGACGAACTCCTGAGGGTCTGGCCCTCCTTGCCTTACTCCTTCTTGAGGGAAACGTGCTTCGAAACACGCCTCCATGTGGTGCCCAAGCGCCTCCCTCGTGACCTTAGCCAGGTCGGTGGCCGTCCAGGGGAGAGCCCCCGTGCCCTGCATGAGGATGGCGCCGGGAACACTTTCCTATGCGATGGAAGGAGGTTCCCCCTGGGCAGGCGCGGGCCCTGAGGGGCCTGCCTCCTGAGGGGCCGGGCCGGACGATGTCTTCTTCTTCTTGGGGGTGGTCTCGAGAAGCCTCCTGCTTCCGTGATCCGGGTCTTCCAGTGATGCAGCCTGAAAGGCTCGTTCCAGGGAACACACCGCGTCCTTCTCTTCACAGGGCACCGTAATGACTCCGCCACTTCCTGGCATCTTGAGGACATTGTAGCCGTGGTGAGTTACGGCCATGAACTTGGCCAGCGCTGGGTACCCAAGGATGGCGTTTTACGGTAGGCGAATGTGAGCGACGTCGAAGTCGATGAGCTCGGTGCGGTAGTTGTCGCGTGCCCCGAAGGTGACAGGGAGGCGGACCTGCCAAATCGGGACCGTGGAGCCGTCGGTGACTCCGGAGAAAGGCTTGGTTGGCCGAAGCTGGTTGTAGGGCACTTGGAGATTGTTGAATGTTTCCACGGACAGGATGTTGAGCCCTGCCCCGCCATCGATGAGGGTCCTGGTGACCACCACGTTGCTGATGATTGGGGAACAAAGCATCAGGAGGACTCCGGCTGTGGCCGGACACTTGAGCTGATCCACTGAGCTGAACGTGATGGCGCATGCCGACCACCTGAGAGGGCGCGTGGCTTCGAGCTTGGGGAGGACTGCATTCACTTCGTGGGCGAACTGCTTGAAAATGCGCTGAGAGGCTGGGGCTTGAGCCCCGCCCAGGATGCAAGCGATCGCGCGCGGCTCCTGGAAGCCCCCAGCCCCCTCGTCTTGATGGCGGTCCTCGTTTCTCCTTGGTTGCGGCGGCAGCGGAGGGAGGCCTGCGTTGCCTTGCGGGCGATCCTCGCGAGGCTGATCCCTCCAGTCTCCCTCGTGAGGCGGGTCTTGCCAGCGATCCTCATGAGGTTGATCGCGCCACCCTTGGCGCGGGCCGCGGTCTACCCAGCGTCCTGCGTTCCTTCCTCCTCCTCGACCGTAGCCCCAGTCACCGCGGTCTGGACGACGACCGATCCTTCCTTCTCGCACGGCTCGGAGCTCTTGACATTCGTTGGTGTTGTGGGTGTGGAGGTCGTGGTACACATAGTACCGACTGCCTTTGCAAGACTCAGGCTGATCTCTGCCCCGCTTGGTGTCTGGTTCTGCCGTGAGCACGGCAGCCCCCTTGCACTTCACATCCTCGGCCTTGGACTTCTTCACTTCTGGGTCTACGGCAGGCAGCTCGAGGAGGGAGAGACGCCCTTCCTCAGCACTGGCGCACTTGGTCGCCAAGTTGAACAGCTCCAAGGAAGTGCATAGGTCTTCATGCATCGCCAGCTCCTCCTTCATCTTGACGTCGCGCACGCCGTCGGAGAAGGCTGAGATGATGGCCTCCTCGGTCACCTTGGGAATCTTGAGGCGTGCGTTGTTGAAGCGCTGGATGTACTTCTGCAGGGTCTCTCCGGGTTGTTGCTTGATGCAGCGCATGTCGCTCACGACGGGTGGCCGGTCGCGAGTACCTTGCAAGTTGGCGATGAAGCGGGTGCGCATCTCGTCCCAGGAGGAGATCGTGCCTGGAGCCAGGTTCAGGAGCCAGGTGCGGGCCCCATCCTTGAGCGCCATGGGAAACCAGTTCGCCATGACCTTCTCGTCTCCGTTGGCAGCTTTGATGCCCAGCTCATAGCGATGGAGGAACTCCGGAGGGTCGGCTGTGCCGTCGTAACGAGGAGGCAGGTCTAGCTTGAACTTGCCAGGCCACGTGACGCTGCGTAGCTCGGTGGTGAAGGCACGGCAGCCTGCTGTGGCCACGGGAGGCCTTGGGTGACGGAGAGCTTGGTCCTGCAGGTCCCCATGCGCTGCGGCTAGGAGCAGCGCGGGGTCTTGACGTGCGGGAGCAGGAGCATGGTCGCGACATGCTGGAGCAGGGAGCGCCCGGGCAGCTTCTTGCGGGCGAGGGACTTCTTGGCAGCTCCGCTCTTGCTGCGCTGGCACCTGACGGTGTGGGCTCCGCCCAGGGGCCACGCGCCTTGGAGCCAGGGCGCCTCCTTGTGGAGGAGGCGGCTGGGGCGCCCCCGGAGCTTCGTCGCCCGTGCAGGGCGGGGTGCGGTGCAGCGGAAAGGACGACGCAGGAGAGCCCCCTGCGGCACGGACGAGCTCGACGACGCGGTCGAGCCATTCTTCGTAGACTTCATCGACAGGACGGTAGCGCAGGAGCTCGTTTACCGCGATGAGTGCAGCTCGAGCCTCCATGGGTGCGCAGAGCGCGCGGGACGAAGAACCAGCTGGGGTGAGCGAGGGAGTAGCGGTGCGGCCGTCTTGCCGCATGGACGAATGCCGAGACGATGCTTGCTGCTCGTTCCCCGCCGGGCCGGTGGCAGCGTTGACGGCAGGTGACGGGGAACGGCGAGGACGCCCGTCGACAGGAGCCGTCTGGGCGACGCGGGAAGCGAGAGCGGCTCGGCGCTCGGCGCGGGCCCGACGAGCGTCAGACATGGACGCGATGGTCGGAGGAGAACGGGGCGGTGGAAGACGAATTTCGGCGCACCCCCTACCTGGCATGCCAAATGTCGGATTTCGGGTTCCGGCAGACCCTTGAGGTTCGAACAGTACTGGGGTGCGCGCGGAGATTTCGCCTTCTACCTACCTGCACCCCACCGCCTCACTAAGATCTAAGCTATGGAAAGAACAACACAAGAGACACAGGGTTTATACTGGTTCGGGCCACTGTTGTGGTGTAATACCCTACTCCAGTTTGTGGTGTGGTGGATTGCCTCTTGGGCTGATGATAATGAGCAATACAAGGAAGAACAGCCTCGCGAGGGTTTGTGCTTGGCTGGGGCGATGAACTGCTAGGAGGAGTTCAGTCACCCTTCTCTCTCTCTCTCTCTCTCTCTCTCTCTCTCTCTCTCTCTTTGTGTGTGTGTGTGTGATGCTACTCGATCCGATCCCAGCTTGTTTCTGGGCTGGCCGATTCTCTATCTTCTATCTCTATCCTCTGATTCCGATCTGCCCTACCCTGGGGGTGGCTAGTTCTATTTATAGGCAAAGGCCCTGGGCCTCTTCCCGAATATTGAACGGGAAGGGCGCTAACAATTGGCCATTTTGAAGGGGAACATCTGGTACACTTATCCTGACTAAAGTTGGTCTTCGCCTGCCAAAGGCTCTGGTGGTAACACTGCTTGGGCTCCACAATGACCTCCTCCCTGTCGTTGGGCTGGTCTTGGTCTTGTTGCACCGAAACGGGTGCCTTTGCTTCATGCTCTCGCCTGCGCTTGCTCCCTTTGCACCAAAGAGGAATGGAGGACATTGCGCGGGCTGGCGCCCGCCTGGTGCCCTTGGTCGTCATGGCTTGCGTCACGGGCACCTCGTGAGGTACCCCGCCTTGATCTCTCCGCCTCGTCGCGAGCCAGCCTGATGAGGCCGTGCCTGAGGAAGCTCTATGTCGTCCGCCCCGCGAGGCTTGGCCCCTCGCGAGGGTCTTGGGTCTGCGCTGATGAAGATGGGCCGTGCTGGGCCCCCCTTTGGGCCATGCCACGGGCCGCAGGCAGGCAAGTCTGGGGACCCCCGTTCCCAGAACACCGACAAAGCTGGGGGTGACGACAGTGGGGTGGTGCAGATGGAGGCGTTGGGACGGGCTAGTGAGGTGAAGGGGACGATGTCGAGAGCAGCTGCGGTGCGTGCTATCCCACCATTGTTTTGTGACCAAGCCCACGTGAAATTTAGCCAGCAAAATGATCCATAGTAAGATGCCCGAATCCATCTACTTGTGGTTAATTTTATTTATGAACCTGTTCGTGTCTTCTTGAATTGTAGCCTCTTTGGCTGAGGCCATGCATGGACAAGGTGATCTCCTGATGCATCTATCGGCCATGGGCTACAAACTGAATTAACAACAAGTATGGTGATAGCCAGCATTGTCTTTATCTCTAAAGAACAATAACTATGCAACATAGTGCTGAACATTGACATTTTGCGTTTTGGTTATAAGTTCTTTGTAATATTTGGTGATTTATCTAATTGATCTTTCTTTACCAGCTTGCGTTGTCAGAGTATTGTTTCACTGTAGGAAATTTATTCAAAGGTCTCCATGATTGCATAAATCTATGTAGACTGACGTGTTGATTATTTTGGCATGCATTTTTTGGACAACATTATCTACATACTTATTTCCATTACTATGACATCATGCTTTATTTCAGAAAGTGATTGCACAACTGCACCATGGCTGGAATTTAGCCAGCAAAATCTATGTAGCCTCTTTGGCTGAGGCCATGCATGGACAAGGTGACATAAAAGGAAATTGCATAATTGCACCATGGCTACCCAGTATATCAAGCAAGCTCGGGTTCCGATATCTAATGCAGATGGAGTGACAAATTTGAGCAGAAGATATTCTTAAGGTCGACAAGAAACTATATCTTTAATTTCTATGGGATGTTTCACTCATATGCAGGTAACTAGGTTAATCTAAACATGCCTTTCAGTATCCCATTACTCATGTCGAAGTTGTGTACTGTTAGATTGCACCTTTGTTTGTATTAAGATCAGAAGTAATGGACTTGATGTTTAGTTTTATTTTTTCACTCACTTCATAGGAAGCATTACAGTGGGATATGTTGTTCTTCCGTGCTATACTCTGAGCCCACCCTCACCAAGATTCACCCTGTCTGCCTAAGTCCACCTTTCGCCATGAAGGGCCACTCTACGGCTGCAGGGACGACCAGGAGGCGGTGACGCCCGCGGCCCTACACTTGTCACACTCCAGGAATGGATCCTACCTGCAGAGTTAGTGGCGTCGGTGGGCGCCGGCAATGAAGAGGCCATGCTGCGTATCGATGCTCTGCTTTTGACTGGATCTTCAACCTCGGTAGACAGTGCCATACACTGCTTCTTCAACCTCCATCGCGACCCTTCCTCCCGGATGCCAAGCTTGCCATCCTTCTTGCTGCCAAAATGCTAGACAAAAGTTCACCAGAAAAAATGATCCCATCTGTGGGATCAACACCACAGGGTCGTTGACTTGGTTGATCTCTTTGATGTAACTGGCATTGGTGGGTCCATGTGGTTGGAGAGCCCGTTTCTCCGGGATGTCGATGCTATCCTGCTCATTGTACACGCTGGCATGAGGGTGCTTGACTTCTGGGAGCAGGTCGAAAACCGGGACTAAGTAAGCTTTGCTGGCCATCTAAATAATCCTATTCTCTTGTTTCTTTTTTCTGATTCATGATTGATTCAATTTGCGTGGAGAATTCTGTAGGAAAGAGTACAAGGTAACTAAAAATCATCTCTTAGCTGATCAATCTTGTAATTATAAAGCGAAATTAAGCTACCAAAATGATTTAGTTTGGTAGAGAAGTTTGGAATATTAACTTCTTGGTTTAGTTACCTAGGCAATGGAGATCCCATGCAAATTAAGAATGAAAGGTTGATTGGCATCTGACAATCTACTTTTCTTCCTACTCTACATTTTTAGAAACTCTGTACGAAGCTGGTGCACATAGGTTATGGGTTGGTATATTTCCTTATGTAGCCTTTGTTCAGGTAAATCAGACAGACATGGGGACTATAGGTAGCCTCTATTTTTACCCATCTCTGTTATTGTTAATGAGTCTAACAATGAACTGACTGCATCTTCATGTTTTCACCTTTGTTACCAGAGAGCTTCTGAAAGGTTCAAAATATTACGTCGGCACTTTAAGTCTCCCATTTCGATCGTCGTGATTTGCAATTTGTGAGTATATTTACATTGTTACCACGTGCTTCATTCTCCTCTGATTGTTCAAGCGAAGGTTCTTGAAAATAGCATAGGCATGTATACTGCTTCTATTAGGTGTGGCTGACAAAGACAGAGGCGATTCGGGCACACGAAACTCCCTTACAATCCAGACAAATCCTACGTTGGAACCATCTCGATGTTCTTCGCCAGCTACGTCGCATCGATCCTGTATATATACTATTGGATCCAAAAGCCCCAAGTCATCTTCTATTCCCATGATTATTTAGCAAATGCAGGAAAACATTGTTGTTTATATTATATGTATATTATTGGGTAGGAGTTTTTCCCACTAGATGTGAATATTAGGAAGGATATATCTTGTAGCAGATCAGGTTCAGGATCATGTCGTGATTTCTTAAGGGCCTCATGATTGTTGTTGTTTTTTTCCTTTCAAAACACCTAGGTGATCATCCTAACTATCATAATTGTACAAGCAAGATTATCAGAATAACTAAGCAATTTTTTCTTCAGATTAAGTACAGAGTTTGAGGTGTTTTATTTTTCAGATTTATAGTGCCTAATTTGAATCAACAAGGACCATGATATTGCAAGGCTTGAAATTTTAGACTCATTTCTATGCCAAGCTGAAAATTTGACATGCCTTATGCTTATATATATATGCAACCAGTAAATTTTTTGAAATGCCCGTGGCCACACACGGGCATTCTACTAGTAGAGGTAGAGGTTAAGTTGTTAGAAATCGAAATGGCCTCACATGCCCTATCAACTACCTCACTCTCTCTATGTGGTGGTGGCTTACTCACTCCCTCAAGGTAGGTGCACTCAATGTCACATATGGTGGAGTCACTCAAATCACTCAAGTGGTGGTGGTGGTGGCTCTCCTCACATGGGAATTGGGGCAGCTCATCATATATGGGGCTAGTGGTGAAGTCACTCTCACTCTTAATATGGTGGCAAAAGTCACTCAAGTCATCATACGTCGGCGTGGTCGAAGGGAAAATCCCATGCTCAACCATATCGTCGTCGTCGCCGTGGATGAAGGCCGAAGATGGCACATCATCGCTCTCCTCCATGACCGAAGGGAAAATCCCATGCTCGATCATCTTGTCACCGTCGCCGTGGATGAAGGCCGATGTAGGCGTACTCGTCAGAGGTAGGCGAAGATGCCGTACATCCGAAGGCGAAGATGCCGAAGTGGTGGTATAGTCGTAGCTCCGTCTTGTTGGTGCTCATCTCGCGGTCTTCTCTTGTGCTCATGAATGTTTTCTTGACGGTGCCACATGGTACTTGCATCTTGTGGCCGCCCCGAAGGTGTGCGACTTGAGCGTCTCCACCGTGAAGATAACGAAGGGGAAGAAGACTTGTATTTGGCCTCCAAGTCTTGTACTTGCTACATTTGTTCCGCCAACTTGGTGTCGATGTAGTCCCTTTTCCTTGCTTTGCTTTGGTGAATGTCGACGGTGATTCGCTCAATGCCGTGCATTGCTCGTTGTAGTCCGAAGAGTGGTGTTTTGGTGATGTAGTTGTTCGCGCCGTCGTTGTCGTGGAAGAGCGGAGATGAACTGCCTTTCCTATCCATCACAAGACTCGAACAAATGTGAGTGGAAGAAAGGGAAGAACTAGACCAATTTACCTTATCCAATGTTGAAGGTGGATCAATGATCACTCAATAATGTATCGAGGAAATAGCACAATTGGTACCGGATCTTGTCAATTCTCACACATACACAAGTAAGGCTTATGGTGGAGCTCGATGAGGATAGTGGCACAAAAATTTGATGCAAATTGTTAGCAAGAGTCAATAATGTTGGAAAAGATTTACAAATTCACAAGTGAAACAAGTAGACCAATAGCAATATGTGGCACACGGATAGATAAATGGGGTCGTGCAACCAAGGAATGAGCACAAAATGTGGAATCCCTGGAAAACGCTTGTGTTGCACAACTCAAGAGAGACGCTACCACGATTGCTCAATAGGCGGATACTACACTTGTGCACAACCTATATGATGCAAAATGTATGAGCTTTCTATCCCAAGTATGTTATGTGTATGATGTTCCCGGTGTTCTTCTCAAGATGATCCAAGATGATCAGATATGCAAAACTTATGTGCAATGTGGTATGATGCTATGGCTATTGCTTACAAGCTCTTTGCTCTCTTTTTCTTTTTGCTTAAAAGCTTATTCTTTTTTTATATGGCCACTTATGCGAAATGCACAAACCAAGATAGCAATTGTGTATATGCGAGAACTATCTTGTGACACAAGGGATGATACTATGGTACCAAGATAATATCAATATGATATGGTACGTATGCAATGGAAGGTACGGATCACTAATGTGCACACGTAACGTTGCCGGCAATACTCAATGGCTAGTCTTGATAGGCAAGTGACACAAAATGGGCTAAGGGGCTAACAATTTAATGGCAAGAATGTACAATGATGGGATACCATGATACCAAGATGATCTAGAGGTTACCGTTCTTTCTTACGGTTAGGGTGTCAAAATGGTGAAGTGGTCGATGTCAAGTCCTTGTTGAAGGTGAGCGGCGGTGTTGTCGATGTCGAACCATTCCTAGTTAGCCGAAACACCCTAGGAAACGGAAAAAAACCGCGAACTCAAAATCTCAAAGGAAAATGTCAAATGGTGGTAGCGGAATGCGTTGGTGCTTCCGAAGTTAGCAATGTGGAAGTGGAGGTTGTGGTTGATGACGAAGCAACCATCCCTAAGTAGCCGAAACACCTTAGGAGACTCAAGTCACAACGCAAGAAACCACAAATGCTAAATGGAGCAAAAATGGGTTAGGTTGCCGAAAGCTTTGGTGGTTTGGCGAATGATATGGTGGATGGCCTATGTAAAGATGCCAAAATGCCAAAAACTATTGATGGAGTCAAATGGTGTTGGAACCTATCTAGATGGATGGGGGATGTCAATAGCTACCCAACGAGCTAAAGAACGTCAAAATCGGACTCGGGGAGTGAAAGTTATGGCCGAAACGGTGTTTGTGTTCGGCTGATTCGGGGTGGTGCGGGTGCCCGGTGGTCGGGGGTGCGGACACCCGGGGTGGTCCGGGGCAAACAGACCGGGGGTGCGTGTGCCCGAGGGTTCGGGGTGCGGGCACCCGGGGTGGTCAGTGGGGATGCACGGGGGGTCCGGGTGCCCGGGGGTCGCCGATTTGGGTGGAAAATCATGGAGAAATGGAAGAATTTGGTGGATTTAATGGAGGGAAAGGTGGAGATGGATGGGGGGAAGGCTAGATCCACTTGAAACCAAGAAAATCCATGTATCAAATCCAACAAAACCTCATCAAACCAACAAATCAAAAAAATGGGGCTATTTTTGGTGCGGAATTTTCAAAATTGGGGAAGAACACAACAAAATTTGGCTAGAGAACAAGAAGGGGGGCTCCAATTTCATGAGAAACCATGGCTCATGATACCAAGATGTTGTAGGGTGGAACCCTAGATGTAGATCTTTCATGAATTGGAGGGGAAATCCCCAAGAACAAGAAGAACACAAAGGGGGAAAACAAGAGGAACACTCAAATTGACTTGATCCAATCACACATGTGCTAGATCCAATCACACAAAGAGAGATACAAAGGTCCAAATCCAACACAAGAAGATACAAGAGGTAACTAGTTCATCCCAATCCTATGAGGAGAGAGGTCTTGGTGATCCTATGATGGGGATCCTTCCCTAGATGGGGCCTTGATATCCACAAGAGGACGTTCTCCTTTAGGAGGTCATGATCTCCAAGAGGAGGAAGATGAGAAAAGCTCTCTCAAAATCTCACATGTACTTTTCTATCCTTGTAATGAGGTAGGGGAAGAGTTTATATAGTCTAGGGACCAAATATGAGGGAGAGAGGGGTACAAGGGTCAAAGACCCCAAAATGCACGCAGGCAATCTGATGGGTCCGGGCACCCGGGGTAAAGGGGCCCGGGCACCTGGAGGTGGTGCGGCTGTAGGTGGCCGGGCACCCGGGGCCGAAGTCCGGGCACCCAAACTAGTCAGGGAGGGCCGGCTGTAGGTGGCCTGGAAAACCTAGGCCCATCATGGCCGGGCACCCGGGGAGGGCCGAGGCCGCACCAGGTCGTGGCAGGAGGGAGGCCAGGCACCCGGGGGTTGGGGGCTTAGGCACCCAGGGCGGCGGACGGCAAAGCCCAGATGGAGGCCGTGCACCCGGGGCGGCCAGGAACTCCAACCGGCTATAGGGAGGGGCCGGGCACCCGGGCTGCTGGTGGCCGGGCACCCGGGGTGGTCCGAGGCCTCCTTTGCTTCGCGCTTCGGCCGTCCTTCTTCCTTCTCTTCTTCCATGTGTGCTTGTGTCTCCGTCCTCGACTCTTCACGGTCATATCCAAAGCACAATGTATCCATTTGAGGTAGGACCCAACTCTCGTGTGAAATCGAATGGAGTTTGAATAGGAAGGGTTAACCATGGTTTCGATGGCACGTGCGTGAGCCCTCGTCATAGGTCCTCTCCGTGCTTGCGGTGAAGATGGGGTGTCCATGGGGGTGAGAGAGGGATGCTTCGCATCACATTGCTTGCAAGGCTTATAGTGATGTGCATTACTGAGAGGGCCCAGTGATACCTCTCCGAAACACGGAGTGACAAATCCTAATCTCGATCTATGCCAACTCAACAACCACCATCGGAGACACCTGTAGAGCATCTTTATAATCACCCAGTTATGTTGTGATGTTTGATAGCACAGTAAGTGTTCCTCCGGTATTCGGGAGTTGCATAACCCTATAGTCATAGGAACATGTCTAAGTCATGAAGTAAGGAATAGCAATAAACTAAACAATCATAGTGCTAAGCTAACAGATGGGTCATGATCATCACATCATTCTCTAATGATGTGATCCCGTTCATCAAATGACAACACATGTCTATGGCTAGGAAACTTAGCCATCTTTGATTAATGAGCTAGTCAAGTAGAGGCATACTAGGAATACTCTCTTTGTCTATGTATTCACACATGTACTAAGTTTCCGGTTAATACAATTCTAGCATTAATAATAAACATTTATCATGATATAAGGAAATATAAATAACAACTTTATTATTACCTCTAGGGCATATTTCGTTCACACCTCGCACCACAGCGGTTGCCGCCAATGCTGACGTTTGCATAATCGATGCTTGACGAGGATATGACATTGATACGTCGGTCCGTCCCATGTGTGATGGTGTGTCCCCTCTGTGGCGAAAAGTAGGCGACTATGTTCCCTAGGTCCTTCTGCGCGTTTCTCCAAACTTTGTCGGGATTCCAACTTTATTCACCATGTGTCTATCCGCCAACGGGTGAATCACTAAGCCCGCAACGATTCCACTCCAAAACAACAAGTGTGCCCCATCTCACAAGCCATCAATCGTTTCTCTCTTCCCCACTTTCCATCCCAAAACCAAGCTCATCTTTGCTTCCTAATCCCAACCCCCTTCTTCCAGATTTGCTTCCACCCCACTACATGTTTTCTTCTCCGTAATCCACCCCTTTGACCAGCCTAATCTTCAATCCGAGTAGTATCGTTCAGATCCGAGTTGCTCCATCTAGGTAGTCCAAGACTTTTCATGGTGCTAGGGCACGTGATCATGAAGCACCGGCTCCCTAGTTTTTAATTGAATCATCGGCAACAAAATCTTGAGGGGAGGTGACCTCGCCTTGATCCAAATGGATCAGGTGGAGGATCAACTAAAGGAGATGAAGCTGTCAGAAGCAGAGGAGAAAGGAATTAAAATACATAGAGGAAGGCCAGCAATAACATCTATTGTTGGGAGAACACTGGGTGAAATCTGGAACCCACTCCATGAAGTAGAATGCAAGGAACTTGGAGGTAATAGATTCCTATTTATCTTCAGTAATCAAGCCGGAAAGAAAAGCTTTAGAAGATGTACCTTGGAATTTCGACCAAGAGCTTTTAGAAGTGCAGGATTTTGATGAAAAGAAGTCTCTAGAGGAGGTGCAATTCACTCATATCCCAATCTGGGTTAGAGTCTATGATATTACCTTCTATATTATGAATAGGGAGACAGGGGCGACAGGAGATACTATTGGTGAAGCAGTTGTAGTGGACACAGATGATGAAGGTTGGTTTGCAGAAGAATATCTACATATAAAGGTTAAAATTGATATTAGGAAACCACTGAGGAGAGGCATGTATCTGAATCTAGATGATGATGAAAAGGAAGATGGACAAGGACAGAGAAGACTACAAGATGGCGAATCAGAAATAGAAATGGAGGACCAAGAAGACAGAGGGGATGAAGATAAGAATAAAGGGAAAAGGAGATGGGTCAGGTTTGCATATGAATATCTGCCAGACTTTTGTTACACATGAGATTGTTTAGTTAAAATGAAAAGAGGAGAAAGTCAGCAGTTTGGAAAAAGCCTCGGAGCTAATTTGGTAAGACAAAGGAAGTATGAGGAAGAGAGGGGAAGAGGTCAAGGAGGAAGAAACTACTTTGGCTGGCGGGCAAACGACTTGGGAGGTAGAGGAAGTCCCGAGAAATCAAGAGGTGATGCACAGAGCTGGAGGAAATGAGTCAGAGATTAAATGGAGAGAATAAACAGAGGTCACAAACCAAAAAATCCAAAAGGAGGAGGTGTCTACAATTAGCAATATCAAAAATGCACTAGAAATGGAGACTGCTGGAGATGAGACAGCAAAACAGAAAACTATTGAAAGTAATATTGCGAAGGTAAGTCAGACACAAGCCCAAACAGAAAAGGAACACTCAAGCTGTGAACAAGCAGAATTTGTGGGCAAGGACGAAGGGGCGGAAAAAGGTGCACAGGAAAGTTAGGGACATCTTTTAGGAGCCTCACAAGATAAGGAGGAGGAGGGCCGAGCCTGTACAACCAGTTATGGTAAGTCATTGCATTTCAATTATCTGGACATCTATTTGTCTGCCATTGTGCTTGCCTAGGGTTCTCCACCTGTAACCTAGTCATTGGGTCATTGATTAATACTCCCTACGCTCACTATTATAAAATGTTATAACTTTTTTTAAATCAGATGTATATAAACACATTTTAGTGTGTATGTTCACCCATTACAACCCAAATGTAGTCTATATTTAAATATCCATAACATCTTATAAGCGTGAGCAGAGGGAGTAACTCCTTTCTACCATGGTAGAGACCTTGATGCCACAAATGACATAACTAGACACATGTTCACTTCATTAGCATCCCTATAATTACTAGGATCTTGAGTAGATACTGGTCGAGATACTTCATAGGTGGCAAACGATGTTACATTGCTTGTTCGATTATATAGAAGATACATCGGTTGATTCAGATGTAGTCAGGCCAAGGATGTTATTGAGGCGTGCATGTACGCATGCTACCAAGACAACAATTCAATTGCTTGTTTGTTTGAGGCATAGTTAAATTGCTTGTTTTAATTTGCTTTGTTTGTCTTGCAGTTAATGATATGCCCAAATAGTGTTGCCTGATGTAGCGTCCTTGTATAACTATTAGTTCAAGTAATTAAAGGCCTTACCATTTCATTACTCTGGCAAAGTGTGCATGCAATTCTAAAGTCCATTAACTAACTATTATTGCATGAGGTTCACAATCTAAAACTGCTCGCTTACACACAAAAATTTAATTGCTTGTTTCTCTCAGGCATATTTTATTTGCTTGTTTGTATGAGCCATACTGTATTTTGCTTGTTTGGTAGCAACTGACTAAGTTGGCTAACGATTGCATAGTTTTGCTTATTGTAATGGGTTTGTATAAATCCCTCTGAAGTTCATTATGCTACCTAAGACTCTTAAAACATGCCACACAATGTTCTAGCTAGTTAATATGAGGTACACAATGGCTAATTACTTGTTTACTTATACGCAAGATATATCTAATGTTCAGTAGATGTATGTGGTTTCAATCTGTAACCTGCCAGTGTTTTTTATTTGGCCCCAACATCAAGCTCCTTTGGTGAGCGAAGAGAGATTTCTGTACGCGTGCTGCACAGACTACCATCTTTATAATTTTTACAATGTCACTTGTGACGGTGTCCTGGACTAGGGGGTGCCAACCTAGTCAACCCATAGTCTTCGAGCTGGCCCTGTGGGATTTCATTCTCCATTAGGTGGACTCTAGAAGCTACATGCCTGGACATGATCAAGACCGCATCAACCAAGACTTGGCAAAGACTTCAAGACATCTCCTGCCACCTCCATACGTACCCCTGGATACTGACCATGTAACCCTAGATGCCCTATCTGGCGTGTATATAAGCCAGAGGGTTTAGCCCATAGAGGGGACGGAATCAAAATTACATGCACCTAGCCCTAGAGTTAGGTTTATCCTTACGATCTCGAGGTAGATCAAGCTTGTACTCGATACATCATCATCATCATCAATAAAATCAAAGCAAGGCGTAGGGTATTACCTCTTAGAGAGGGTCTGAACTTGGTTAAACATTGTCTCCTTCATCCCTGTTACTATCGGTCCTACCTCCACAGCTAGGGATCCCCTACCCCGATGGTCTGCCGGTTTTACCACCAACAACATGCTTATGCTTCATGATGTGTACATTGTTGTTAGTCCTGTTTGTCATGTAAAAGTTAGTCTATGTTGTTTGCTACACTGGTATAACTATCTTTTTCCTAAGTCATGTGTACTAACATAAACATTTCAGGATAAAGTGACATCAACACAAAGTTCTCAGAGCATTGCGGCATGTCCGTTACCAAACAATATTGGGTTAGAATTGGAATGCGTTGATATTCTAGAGCATTTTCTAGAGGCGGAAAGACAACGTTCATATGCGCTCCAAGACTTAATCGAAATGTTGAGAAGGGAGATGCAGGAATCAGATGTATTAGTCACCATGAAACAAGTTACTATAAGTCAGAAAGAAAGTGGAGATTGAGTAGAGTGCAGTTTGTGCTATCTGAATCCGGGCAATCTTGTTTTCTGAATAGTTCAAATGGTAAGTTGTCTTTATTTATCTCCATTATGTATGAGGTGTATGTGCCTAGTGTATGCAATTTGTTGTTTGGTTGCACTTTATTATCACTGGTGGTGAACTTTGATCTCCAGTGGATATAATATGCCGTAATTTCTGTATTGTATAGTGTAGGATTATTCTTAGTTTCTATGGCGTAATTTATTTATTGTACAGTGTAGGTTTTTTGAGGGGATTGTATAGAGTAGGATAATTCTTAGTTACTGTATACGCTATCATTGAAAAGGCCAAAAGCATCGATGGTGGCCAGTGGGCCAAAACGTTACTGGGGCATCGTTATTTGGCCGGACCACAAATAATACGTGAATCCTAATCCACCTAGACCCTTAATGGATCAGATGGGCCTGTTGTTCTTAAGTAGGCCCATAACAATCATGGGCCATTGGGTGGGAAAAATGGCATGTGGGCCCTAACAAGTGAAAGTGCTAGTTATCGACTAGAAGGGGTGGTGAATAGGCAATTTTTATGAAAAAAATTAAGGCAGGCAATGTCTTCAAAGACAGGTAGTTAAAACACTATCTAAACAGGATGTAACGGAAGATAAACTACACTAGCCATGCAGAAGAGTCAAGTATAGTCCAAGTAATGCACAAAGACAAGTAGCAGCTAGGTAGAGCAGATCAGAATTGAAAGATAGTGTGAAGATACATATGCAATCAGAGTGAATGTCTTCACACAATGTCTTCGAACAAAACGGGCAAGTAAAGACTTCACGAACCTAAATAGTAAGTAAGGAGTGAAGTGATAGAACCAGTTGCTCGATGAAGATAAGGACTTGGTAGACCAGTTCTAGTTGTTGTGACAACTGTACATCTGGTTAGGAGGCTAAGATTGAACTCATAAGACCACGTCTTCACTTTATTCCCCTTGAGTTAAGGTCACTCAAACCTCGCCCAATCACTCAGGTAAGACTTCAAGGTAGACTTCCAAACCTTCACAGACTTCATTCACCGGTGATCCACAATGACTCTTGGATGCCCAAAACGCGACGCCTAGCTGACTGGAAGATCACAGTCTTCAAGTGTAATAAGTCTTCGGTTCACGCGGAACAGAAAGACTTCAGAGATGTCACTCTTTGGGCTCTGGGTGTTTTGGTTTTGCCCTCGCAAAGATTCTCTCTCAAAGGCTTCAGAGGTGGGTTGCTCTCAAACGACAAAAGCCGTGCACTAACTCGGAGCAGCCACCAATTTATGGTGGAGGGGGTGGGCTATTTATAGCCATGAGGCAACCCGACATGATATGTCCGAAATGACCCTGGGTCAATGGACAATCGACATGTGTCCAACGGTCGGATTTCAAACACACGCAACAGCTTGACTTGGGCTACAATAAGAGCTGACTCATCCAACTCAGGATAAGATTTTCTCTCATTTGTGTTTGCTTGAAGACATAGGATTTTGGTTTGAGCATCTGATACGTCTCCGTCGTATTCATAATTTTTTATTGTTCCATGCCAATTGAGGGAGTCCTGGATTAGGGGGTGTCCGGATGGCCGGACTATAACCTTTGGCCGGACTCTTGGACTATGAAAATACAAGATTGAGGACTTCGTCCCGTGTCCGGATGGGACTTTCCTTGGCGTGGAAGGCAAGCTTGGCAATACGGATATGTAGATCTCCTTCCATTGTAACCGACTCTGTGTAAACCCTAGTCCTCTCCGTGTCTATATAAACTGGAGGGCTTTAGTCCATAGGACGAACAACAATCATAGCATAGGCTAGCTTCTAGGGTTTAGCCTCTCTGATCTCGTGGTAGATCTACTCTTGCACTACCCATATCATCAATATTAATCAAGCAGGAGTAGGGTTTTACCTCCATCGAGAGGGCCCGAACCTGGGTAAAAACATCGTGTCCCTTGTCTCCTGTTACCATCCGCCTAGACGCACAGTTCAGGACCCCCTACCCGAGATCCGCCGGTTTTGACACCGACATTGGTGCTTTCATTGAGAGTTCCTCTATGTCATCGTCGTTAGGCTTGATGGCTCCTTCGACCATCATTGGCGATGCAGTCCAGGGTGAGAATTTTCTCCCCGGACAGATCTTTGTATTCGGCGGCTTTGCACTGCGGGCCAATTCGTTTGGCCATCTGGAGTAGATTGAAAGCTACGCCCCTGGCCATCAGGTCAGATTCGGAAGTTTGAACTACATGGCTGACATCCGCGGAGACTTGATCTTCGACGGATTCGAGCCGCAGTCGGGCGTGCCGCACTGTCACGATGGGCATGATTTAACTCTGCCGCCGAACAGTGCCCTGAAGACCGCGCCCACATCCGCTCCGACCCTTAGCTCGGAGCCCACTGCGCCAACTGAGGACGGGTGGCTAGACCCTGCCGCGGGGGCTGCAGTCTCAACGGCGATCGAGCCGGACACCAGCCTTACCCTCTGCGAAGCCCGTGACTCCAAAGTGCCGGACTCCTCTCCAGACTCCGAACCCTCCGCGCCCCCGCCAATCGAATCCGATTGGGCTCCTATCATGGAATTCACCGCCGCAGATATCTTTCAGCACTCGCCCTTCGGCGACATCCTGAATTCACTAAGATCTCTCTCTTTGTCAGGAGAGTCCTGGCCGGATTGTGACCGGCAGGATTGGGATGCGGACGACGAAGAAATTCAGCGCCCACCCACCACCCACTTCGTAGCCACTGTCGATGACTTAACCGACATGCTAGACTTCGACTCCGAAGACATCGACGGTATGGACGATGATGTAGGAGACGAACAGGAACTAGCGCCTATAGGGCACTGGAAAGCCACCTCGTCATATGACATATATATGGTGGATACACCCAAAGAAAGCAATGGCGACGCGGGGGATGACCCCTCCAAAAAGCAACCCAAGCACCGGCGTCAGCGGCGCCGCTCTAAATCCCGCCAAAACAAAAACGGTGGTACTGGCACGGGAGATCATAACACCCCGGACAGTGCCAAAGACAACTCCCTCCAGCAAGATTCAGCACAGGAGGATGGAGTAGCCAGCCCCCTGAGAGAGCGGCAGACAGAGAGGAGGAGGATGACAATTACCTGCCTCCCTCCAAAGACGAGGCAAGCCTCGGAGATGACGAATTTGTCGTGCCTGAGGATCCCGTCGAATACGAGCGCTTCAAGCGCAGGCTTATGGCCACGGCAAATAGCCTTAAGAAAAAGCAGCAACAGCTTAGAGCTGATCAAGACTTGCTGGCCGACAGATGGACTGAAGTCCTTGCGGCCGACGAGTACGAACTCGAACGCCCCTCCAAGAGCTACCCAAAGAGCAGGTTGCTACCCTGATTAGAGGAGGAAGCACTTAAACCTACATCACCAGCGCATGATGCGGCTGATCGGCCACCTCACGGCCGCGACAGAGAGGCCTCCCGGCCCTCCACTCAAGCCTCACCCCGGCGTTGTTCAAAAAATACCAAGACACGGGGAAACGCGCCAGACCTGCGAGATATGTTGGAGGACAAGGCAAGGCAAACAATATCGATCTATGGATCGCGCGGGCGCCCCACGTCACGAGATGATAATCGTCACGCCGGATAAGGCAAGGCAAACAAGATCGATCTACGGATCGCATTAGCTTAACAGCTTGCCAGGAAAATCAATTTGTTGTTGGGAGGACCTGGAAGCCGCATTCCTCGACAATTTCTAGGGCACGTATGTGCGACCACCAGACGCTGATGACCTGAGCCACATAATCCAGCAGCCAGAAGAATCTGCCAGACAATTCTGGACATGGTTCCTATCCAAGAAAAATCAAATCGTTGACTGTCCGGACGTAGAGGCCCTAGCAGCCTTCAAGCATAACATCCGCGATGAATGGCTTGCCCAGCACCTTGGACAGGAAAAGCCGAAATCTATGGCAGCCCTCACGACACTCATGACCCGCTTTTGCGTAGGAGAAGACAGATGGCTGGCTCGTAGCAATAACATGACCAAGAGCCCTGGTAATGATACCAAGCACAGCAATGGCAGGTCGCGTCGCAACAAGCACAAGCACCGCATTAACAGCGACAACGCTGAAGATACGACAGTTAATGCCGGATTCAGAGGCTCTAAACCCGGTCAGGGAAAAAGCCATTCAAAAGAAACACTCCGGGCCCGTCCAGTTTGGACCATATACTCGATCGCTCGTGCCAGATACATGGCACCCCCAAAAAACCAGCCAATCACACCAACAGGAATTGTTGGGTGTTCAAGCAGGCCGGCAAGTTAAATGACAAAAACAGAGACAAGGGGCTACACAGCGACGAAGATGATGAGCCCAGGCCGCCGAACAATAGTGGACAGAAGGGCTTCCCCCCACAAGTGCGGACGGTGAACATGATATATGAAAGCACAAGTGCTCCCTGGGTGGTTTTGGTAATTAATGTCAACATATCTCTTGTTGGACTAACACTTTTACCTAGTATGTTTCAGATAAGTTCAACAATGAAGTGGCATGGACTAGAGGATGTGGAACCCCTTCAAGATGCTAAGGATAAAGGATTGGCTCAAGCTTCAAGATCAAGACTCTTCATTTTCGATTTTAGTGACCCAAGATCACATTGAGTCTATAGGAAAAGCCAATACTATCAAGGAGGGATGAGGTGTTGCTTAATGAGCCTTTTGCTTCATGTGCTTAGTGATATGCTCCAAAACCCTCAACTACCTTTCCACATCCACATATGACCTAAACCAAAAGTCAAACTCGGCCCCACCGATTCTTTCTATCCGGAGCCACCGAGTTTCATATGTCATAGCCACTGCCACAAACCCTAGCAAATCGGTTTCACCAATAGGGATCTCGTTCTCACCGAGATGGGATTGTAAGCTCTCTGTGTATGTCTGAGGGAGTTCTGGATTAGGGGGTGTTTGGATAGCCGGACTATACCTTCAGCCGGACTCCAGGACTATGAAGATACAAGATTGAAGACTTCGTCCCGTGTCCGGAAGATTCTTTTCTTGGCGTGGAAGGCAAGCTAGGCATGCGGATATTCAAGATCTCCTACCAATGCAACCGACTCTGTGTAACCCTAACCCTATCCGGTGTCTATATAAACCGGAGAGTTGTAGTCCGTAGGACAGAACCGTCATCATACACAATCATACCATAGGCTAGCTTCTAGGGTTTAGCCTCCTTGATCTCGTGGTAGATCTACTCTTGTACTACCCATATCATCAATATTAATCTAGCAGGAGCAGGGTTTTACCTCCATCGAGAGGGCCCGAACTTGGGTAAAATAAAGTGTCCCTTGTCTCCTGTTACCATCCGACCTTGACGCACAGTTTGGGACACCCTACCCGAGATCCGCCGGTTTTGACACCGGCATTGGTGCTTTCATTGAGAGTTCCTCTGTGTCGTCGCCTTTAGGCCCGATGGCTCCTTTGATCATCAGCAACGATGAGGTCCAGGGCGAGACTTTTCTCCCCGGGCAGATCTTCGTCTTCGGCGGCTTCGCTCTGCGGGCCAATTCGCTTGGTCATCTGGAGCAGATCGAAAGCTACGCCCCTGGCCATCAAGTCAGGTTTGGAAGCTTAAACTACACGGCGGATATCCGCGGAGACTTGATCTTCGATGGATTCGAGCCACAGCCAAGCGTGCCGCACTATCCTGAGGGGCATGATATAGCTCTGCCCCCGAACAGTGTCCTGGAGGCCGCATACGCTCCGGCCCCGATCCTCGACTCGGAGCCCGCTGCGTCCTTTGAGGATGAACGGTTGGACGTCACCTCGGAGGCTGCGATCTTAAAGGCACGCAAGCCCCGTACTCCGAGCCTTCTGCGCCCCTGCCAATCGAATCCGATTGGGTGCTTGTAATGGAGTTCACCGCCGCGGACATCTTTCAGTGCTCACCTTTCGGTGATATTCTGAATTATCTCAAGTCACTCTCTCTGTCAGGAGAGCTCAGGCCGAACTATGGTCTGTGAGGTTGGGATTCGGACGATGAAGAAATTCAAAGCCCACCCACCACCCACTTAATAGCCACCGTCGATGATTTAACCGACATGCTTGACTTCGGATCCGAAGACTTTGACGGTATGGACGACGAAGACGGAGATGATCTGGAATCAACACCTATAGGGCACTGGACCTCCACCCCACCTAACGATGTATTCATGGTGGATACCCCTAAAGGAAACGACAACGAGGAAAAAGGGGGTGAAAAAAGAGGTAAAACCTCCGAAAAGCAGTCAAAACGGCGATGTAAACGCCGAGCCAAGCCCCGCCTCGATCAAAACCCAGCCCTAGAGTGGGATGAGCCGGTAGACAACGAGCTTGCCTCAGAACATCCGTCCAAACAGGGCAACACGGATAGAGAGGACGGACAGCCCTCTCCCGGCCATAACAGAACTCTGGACAATCTCACGCCGGATAAAACCACGGAGCAGAAGAATCTCCACGACAGGCTCATCGCCACGGCATGTAGCCTGAAAAGGCAGAAGTGGAAGCTGAAGACGGCGGAGGATGCACTCAAAACAAGATGGAGCAAAGTAATCAAGACCGTAGACAAATACGGCGACTGCCGCCGCACCAAAAGCTATCCGACAAGAAAACTACTGCCCGAATTCGACCAGGAGGCCACGCGGTCGGATAGACGACCCCATGGCCACCATAAAAGGCAAGCGGCGCCGCACTCAATGCGGCATGCGACCCAATCAAAGACTCGCACCATGGCCCAGCCAGGTCCATTTACGGGCGAAGAAAGCAAACTTTTACAAGCAATGCAAAAAATCCACCATCAGAATCCGGCACACCCAAATACAGGGGCGCCGCACACCCCCTATGTTTTACCGATGAGGTCCTGGAATATGAATTTCCAGAGGGATTTAAACCCGTCAACATAGAGGCATACGATGGAACAACAGACCCTGGAGTCTGGATCGAGGATTATATCCTCCACATACACATGGCTAGAGGAGACGATCTCCACGCCATAAAATATTTACCCCTTAAGCTTAAAGGGCCAGATAGGCACTGGCTTAAAAGCCTTCCCGAAAACACAATTGGAAGCTGGGAAGAGCTCGAGGATGCTTTCCGAGCAAACTTTCAAGGGACCTATGTTCGTCCCCCGGATGCAGACGATCTCAGGCACATAACTCAGCAGCCCGGCGAATCAGACCGGCAGTTCTGGAACAGATTCCTTACTAAAAAGAATCAAATAGTGGATTGTCCGGACGCCGAAGCCCTAGCGGCCTTCAGACACAATGTCCGAGATGAATGGCTTGCCAGACACCTTGGCCAGGAAAAGCCAAGAACAATGGCCGCACTCACATGCCTCATGACCCGCTTTTGCGCGGGATGGGACAGCTGGTTGGCACGATGCAGCCCCAGCGACCCAAGTACATCAGAAATTAGGGATGGAAACGGAAAACCACGGCGAAATAAGGACCGCCACCGAATCAAAGGCAAAAGTCCGAAGAGCACGACAGTCAATGCCGGATTCAAAAGCTCACGGCAAAATCAGACAAAACCACCCCTTCAAGATAATAGGGAAGATCCGTCCAGCCTAAACAGAATCCTGGACAGAATATGTCAAATACACAGTACTCCTGCGAAGCCTGCTAATCACACCCACAGAGACTATTGGGTTTTCAAACAGTCCGGAAAGCTTAACGCCGAACACAAGGGGCTCGACACGCCAAGCGAAGAAGAAGACGAACCCCAAAAGCAGAACACCAGGAAACAAAAGAACTTCCCACAAGAAGTCAAAACAGTGAACTCACTTCACGTCACAAAGCATGTGTTGCCCATTAAGGTACGCATAGTGAAACATATCCCTCGGGAGTCCCGCCACTGGTCATTAAAACCAATCGTTTTTGACCAGCTAGATTATTCTAGAAATATCAAAAACGCAGGCCGGACTGCCCTAATACTCGATCCAATAATCGACGGGTTCAAATTTACTAATGTCCTTATGGACGGCGGCAGCGGACTAAACCTGATATATCAGGATACAATCCACCGCATGGGTGTAAACCCAGCGAGAATCCACCACAGCAAAACCTCCTTTCAAGGGGTAGCACCAGGCCCGGACACCCATTGTATGGGTTTTCTCCGGCTTATAGTCATATTCGGCTCTGCCAATAATTTTCGTCGCAAAAAACTGACTTTCCATGTAGTCCCATTTTCAAGTCGCTATCAAGCACTATTGGGACGTGGAGCTTTCACTCGCTTCAACGCAATACCGCATTATGCATCTCTCACGCTTAAGATGCCCGGACCGCGAGGCATCATCTCTTTAAAGGGAGCGCACTAAAATACTCCTCCTCCATATGGAGGATTGCGCGGCCGCTTAAACAGCCCCACAATAAAATGGCCTCGCCAGCCAAAGGACTTTTTCGATGTAAGTCCGTAAAGGCCACAGGCCCGGACTCCATGAGTTCGGCACAAGCCAATTATCAATATAGGCTCAGTACCCGTACCAAGGGTTGTACACAGAGACAATAAAGCTCCATTTCATTTATTCCACTTTAATATTTTGTTACCCGCACGACCCATTTTTCAATTTCGTTCCTCTTTTTTCTACAGATGAACGTCGTACGGCGCCCGTCCAAGACACGGCACAGCGGAGACACAGGCGCAGACGTGCAGTAGGGACCCGTCCTAAAGGATTCATTTTAGATTAAGACCCTGCGTAAACCTTCTTTACTGTCTCTTGCTGTTATACATCCCCTGGTTTCTTTTGCTATAACCAAGGAGGAGGCTGGCGTTTTGGCATGTGGCCACGCCAGAATTCTTGCTCGTACCTAGACACGAGGGGCTTTTTTCCTTCTTAAGGGTGTTGTTTCACACGCATCCACAAAGACCGAACGCCTTAGGGAGTGTTCGGCGTCGCGAGTTTTGGCACTATATGCATCAGCTCCGAGTCATGATTTTGGTCACATGTTGGGTTGCCCGGCTCCTGAGTTCGGCTACCTTACGTTCCGTTCTGTCGGCTAAGGTAGCACCAGGAGAACTACTGCGATTGTGCCCCGGTTCGGCCAGGCGAGCACCTCAGTAGAGAAAGCCGAAAACCGACTGTCATGATGTAGCGCGAGACTGGTCGCCACTCGATGACTTATAGGAATTTATCGAATTCCTCCGTTTTGACGAAGGGCCGCTTCCCGGTCAGGCTCGTATGCGCCCCGAATATCGGGTAAACGCAGTTGACACTAAAGGGCTACCTAAAGAGTCCCACTGTCAAGCTCCTATGGCTAAGTGAAAGTGTTAAAGCATTATAGTCCGGTTGCCTAGCCCGCTGCACTATCACCTCCTTTGTAGGACCAAGACGTTGGATTAAGTGTGAAAATGCGTCTTCTGTGCGCACCCCCGCACTATGTGCGTGGGGGCTGAAGCCAACGACTGCAATCTTTCAGAATTTAAATATTTAACGGCCGCACAGGAGGTGTTCTTAATACTTGAAGGCACAAGTCTAAAATATGCCACTACATCTTATCAAAATATTATCTTATAATTACATATGTTATCATAACATAGAATCCTTCGAGCACTGCGTCTCTATTATGCGAGCGCCCGCGAGGACTTCCTCAAAATAGTGCTCGGAGGGTACTCGGCTTTCATCCGAATCACGGGACGCAACAACGGTGGGCTCCATATCTGCCCAGTATGTCTTGACACGGGCAAGAGCCAGCCGAGCGCCCTCTGTGCAAGCTGACCTCTTCATAGCATCAACACGTGGCACCACATCGAGAAATTGCTACACTAAGCTGAAATAACTCTTCGGCTTCGATCTCCCAGGACATATGCGTTCCACGGCGTACTTCATGGCAAGCCCGGACAACCTATGCAGCTCAGCCCATTGGGCCAGGCGATCGTCCACTGCAAGTGGACGCTCTGGATTGGCGAACTGCGACCAGAAGAGCTTCTCCCCTTCATGACCCTTCTTATCTTGAAAGTGTTTGGTCGCATCAGCTGCACTAGCCACCAAATCCAGATAGGTGTCCTCTTCACTCCACGCTCGGTCCAACGGGGCAAACTTCGGATCACAGAATTTTCTCCGCAGCAAGAAGGGCTTTCCATCCGCAATTCGTCCGGCTTGACATAGCTCTTCCCTTGTCGGTCTCTTTGCAGAACGGGCGTCCTTGGGTCAGCAACGGCCTTCTCCAAGTCCGTTTGCCTTGCCCGACCTTCCTCTTCGAGAAGCTTGCAACGGTCAGTAGCACTTTTTAACTTTACGGCCATATTAGCCATCTCCTCCTTGCTTCGGCAATGGGAAGCCTGTTGGGCTTTCAGCTCTTCATGGGCTTTTACGGCAGCCGCATCGCTTCTTCTGGCTTGTTCCTTTGCTCTGGCGAGTTCGGCCCTAAGACCTTCTACGGCGGCTGCACCATCTACGTCAAGCATACAACAAGGTAAGATATGGACATAAAGCTCCTCTTACTAACAATCGCCAAATATATTCAATACCTTGAGCATCATCAAGCCGCTTGTTAACAAGCACGATGTCGGCTTCTGCCTCATCAAGTTGTCGCTTCAGTTCGGCAAATTCTCGAGTCCGTCTTGACTCCGGACAACCAGCCACCTACATAAAAAGGTGCCACTTAAAGGACCTGGGATTAAGATCCTCTGCGCGCCGCACATCTTTGCGACGTACAGAGTCTCGGGGCTACTATCTACACAGGGCGCACGTTATTATGCGCAACTAACACTAATATTCATTATTTAAAACGTACCTCAAGGCCCGCCAATAAACTCTTGACGGCCTCGTGCAGTCTGCTTTCCGCGGATGAAAACTTTTCAATCACCGTGTTCATCAACACGCGATGCTCCCCAGCAGAGTCTTTAGCTCCTCCGACCGAACACCAGTTGGTGCCGGACTCGTCCCATGGCCTTCTTCGAAGGCCGGACGCGGAGAACCTCGGGGGGTCACTTGGTCACCTTCTGCCCCTGGCAGATTCGGGGAAATCCTCTGCGACGACACTTCGGCGTCGCCCGCCTTGCTAGGCGATGCAGAAGGAGGAGGCGTCCCGCTCTCCATCATCTCCGGAAGAAGATCCCCCGTCAACGACGAGCTCTGCCGAGAAGGGGTGAGGTCCGAACTACAAGGTAAGGTTTCGGTTAAAACTTCTCAGATATAAATCAAGGATTTCTCCTAAAAGAACAACTCTCCTTCTACTTACGGCTCGTTGGAGGGCTGCTCCCTTCGAGGGTTTAGTCCGGCCGAGGGGCTCCCCGGCGTCGGGCCCTCTGACATGGATTTTCCCCCCTGCTTTGGAGCTGTGGCTTCCGGGTCGTCAGAGGCGGCCCTTTTCTTCCCCTTAGGAGAGGAATTATCGATTCCTTCCTTCGGAATGGCCTCTTTTGAAGAGGCCCTGGTTTCCTTGTCCGCCCCCTCATTCCCCTCCAGAGGCACTGCCTCCGACATTCGGACTAGCATAGGATCTAGCCTGTTTTCGGGAAGGGGAGCCGGACACCGGATCAGCTTCGCCTTCGCTATCCATTCCTGCATAAAAAGAGAAGCGTTGTTAAAAAAACAGGTTAATTATGTGGATAGAAGGTCCGGGCACAAGGTCACCTACTTGAGTGTCCCGGTGATTGCGGCTTAAACCAGCATCCTCGGTCAAATCCGGACTCACTTCTTGTGGTCCGAAGAACAGTCTATACATCTCCATAGGCGTCGTGCCCATGAAATTTTGGAGAGCTCGCAGCCCCTCGGGGTTGAACTCCCACAAGCGGAGGGGGCGATGTCGGCCGGGCAGAATCCGGCGAATCAGCATGACTTGTGTCACTTTGACCAAGTTGAGGTCTCCTATCAAGAGATCCTTAATGCGGCCCTACAACAGAGGAACATCTTTGGGCAAGCCCCGATCTAACCCTGTGTTGATCCATGATGCTAAGCGTGGTGGGGGGGCCCGAGCGAAAGGCGGGAGGCGCCACCCAAGTGGTGCCCCGGGGAGAGGTGATGTAGAACCACTCCTGTTGCCACAGGCCGAGATCCTCTTGGAAAGCGCCCTCGGGCCATGGAGCATCGGTATTTCTTTTTATAACAGCGCCTCTGCACTCTGCGTGGCGCCCCCTCGACTATCTTCGGTTCTACCCTGAAGGTCTTGAGACATAATCCGAAGTGAGGGGTAACATGGAGGAACGCTTCGCACAAAACTATGAACGAGGAGATATGGAGGATGGACTCCGGAGCTAGGTCGTGGAATTCCAGCCCATAATAAAACATCAGCCCTCTTACAAAAGGATCCATCAGGAAGCCTAATCCCCGAAGGAAGTGGGAGACGAATACTACGCTATCGCCAGGCTGAGGGCTAGGGATCACCTGTCCTTGAACAGGCAACCTGTGCGGCATCTCGCTGGTAAGGAATCTAGCTTCCCTCAACTTTGATACGTCCTCCTCCGTAATGGAGGAAGGCATCCATTGGCCTTGGAGGTCGGAGCCGGACATCGTCGAAGGTCTGGTGCGCCTGGAATTTGGAAGCCTAGGGTGTTGGAACTCGAGGCGACGGGCGAGCTCGTTTTGAGAATAGAAGAGGGGAACAGGGTCCTGGTCTCTTTATAAAGAGGCAGAATACCAAGATCCCTCCCCGTAACCGTCTTGGACTGGCCTTTAATTAAGGCAGGACGTGCTGTTGGGCACGGTTGGGTTACCCACGTCCGTATTAATGAGAATCCCGCTAAAAGGGGCACACGATCTCTGCGTTGACAAGACGTGCCAAGGAAACCGCCTCGTTGAACGCGCCGAGGTGGTGCGATGAAAATAATCCATACAGAAGGCTTGGTCGCAGTGTTATGACGCACTGCGGAATACGTCAGCAGATTTGATTTGTGTTAATATTATTCTCTATATGGCAATACGTGGAAAACTTGTTTTGCAGAGCCGGACACTATTCTTGGTGTTTATAATCTTCTTGAAGAACTTGGAGGAGGAACCCGCCTTGCAATGCCGAAGACAATTTGCGCGCCGGACTCGTCGTCATTGAAGCCTGGTTCAGGGGCTACTGAGGGAGTTCTGGATTAGGGGGTGTTCGGATAGCCGGACTATACCTTCAGCCGGACTCCTGGACTATGAACATACAAGATTGAAGACTTCGTCCCGTGTCCGGAAGATTCTTTTCTTGGCGTGGAAGGCAAGCTAGGCGTGCGGATATTCAAGATCTCCTACCAATGTAACCGACTCTGTGTAACCCTAACCCTATTCGGTGTCTATATAAACCGGAGGGTTGTAGTCCGTAGGACAGAACCATCATAATACACAATCATACCATAGGCTAGCTTCTAGGGTTTAGCCTCCTTGATCTTGTGGTAGATCTACTCTTGTACTACCCATATCATCAATATTAATCTAGCAGGAGTAGGGTTTTACCTCCATCGAGAGGGCCCGAACCTGGGTAAAATAAAGTGTCCCTTGTCTCCTGTTACCATCCGACCTTGACGCACAGTTCGGGACCCCCTACCCGAGATCCGCCGGTTTTGACACCGACAATGTCCATTACCAAAATCGGTCTCACTGAGTTTGAGCAATCGGTACTATCAAGATTACAATGCAATCTCTCTGGTTAGCTTATTACCAAAATCGGTCCCAACGAGTTTGTGTAATCGATCTCACCGAGTTTGCCTGACTAACTCTCTGGTTAGCTTATTACCAAAACCAGTCCCACCGAGTTTGTGTAATCGGTCACACCGAGATTACGTTATGCCCGAACCCTAACCATATTGGTCCTACCGAGTTGCATCTTAGTCTCACCAAAAATCCTAACGGTCACTAGGTTTGCTGAATCCGTCCGACCGAGTTTAACCATTCGGTCCCACCGAGTTTGGCAAATTGTGTGTAACGGTTAGATTTTGTGTGAAGGCTATATATACCCCTCCACCCACTCTTCATTCGTGGAGAAAGCCATCAGAACACATCTACACTTCCAACTCACATGTTCTGAGAGAGAACCACCTATCCTTGTGTTGAGGTCAAGATATTCCATTCCTACCATATGAATCGTGGTCTCTACCCTTTCCCAAGTTGCTTTCTACTCAAATCTTCTTTCCACCAAATCCAAATCCTGTGAGAGAGAGTTGAGTGTTGGGGAGACTATCATTTGAAGCACAAGAGCAAGGAGTTCATCATCAACACACCATTTGTTACTTCTTGGAGAGTGGTGTCTCCTAGATTGGCTAGGTGTCACTTGGGAGCCTCTGACAAGATTGTGGAGTTGAACCAAGGAGTTTGTAAGGGCAAGGAGATCGCCTACTTCATGAAGATCTACCGCTAGTGAGGCAAGTCCTTCATGGGCGACGGCCATGATGCAATAGACAAGGTTGCTTCTTCGTGGACCCTTCGTGGGTGGAGCCCTCCGTGGACTCGCGCAACCGTTACCCTCCGTGGGTTGAAGTCTCCATCAACGTGGATGTACGATAGCACCACCTATCGGAACCACGACAAGAACATCCTTGTCTCTGATTGCGTTTGAATACTCCAAACCCTTCCCTTTACATTCTTGCAAGTTGCATGCTTTATTTTCCGCTGCTCATGTACTCATTGCATGCTTGCTTGATATGTATTTTGTTTGTTAAACTTGTGCCTAAACTCCACTTAAACTTAAGAATATTAAAAACTGCAACTTTTGGCACTTAGTGTCTAATCACCCCCCCCCCCCTCTAGACACCTCTTCTCGATCCTTTCAATTGGTATCAGAGCTTTGGTCTCCATTGCCTTGGCTTAAACACCATTGGAGGAAGATGGATGTGTCTAATTTGGGAAGTCTTAGACATAGAGTGCCTATTCTTGATGGAGAGTATTTTCATGAGTGGAAAAATGAAATGCTTGAGATTTTCAATGAATATCATTTGAACAAGTACATTGCTAGTCCTTGTGCACCTCATATTGATCCTTTGCATCCCACACCCGAAGAAGATCTTGACATGATTCGCAATCTTAGAACCATCAATCTTATCATAAGAGGATTGCCCAAAAATTTGATTGCTAGTTTGCCTACTCTTGATTGATCCTATATTATATGGAAATTTCTTGAGGAATGATTTCCCGATTATTCCTTAAAAAAATTAGACAAAATTCTCCATAAGTCTATTGCTTTGAGTAAGATGAACTCTAGTGATCCTAGTTTTGGTGATTGTCTATTTGAGCTTACCAATCTCATGCGTGCTAAAGGAAATGTTGGAATCATTAGCAATATCATATCCGAAGCTATTAGAATTCATAAAGGTAACCATTGTGATGATCATTTATCTAATGAATTACCCTCTCTAGGAATTAATCAATCACAAGATGGTGTTGAACATGGATACTATGATGAAGATGATGATAGTGACTATGATCTTGATGATGCAATGAGGCATTTTGGTCTTATGGAAAATCTTCGCGGCTACATGGCTGGAGGAAAGGAATGGGTCCTTGATAGTGGATGTACTGATCATATGACCGGAGATGAAGAGATGTTCCATAAGCTTGCTGAAAACAACGGCCCTCGAAAATATGTCACTTTTGGTGATAATTCAAAGGGTAAGGTGGTTGGCCTTGGTAAGGTGGCCATCTCACACGATAGCTCCATACAAAATGTCATGCTCGTTGAATCCCTTGGATACAATTTACTTTCAGTTTCTAGACTTGCGGATTTCGGTTTCAATGTCTTATTCACCGAAGTAGATTGCCAAGTGTTTCGTAGAGACAATCATAAAATGGTCTTTACCGGTATACGTAGAGGAGATCTTTACATTGCTAATTTCACTAAAAAGGCTCAACCTAAAACTTGCTTAATTGCTAAATCTTCTAAAGGCTAGTTGTGGCATAGAAGACTAGGTCATGTTGGAATGCGAAATCTTGATAAGCTTATTAAAGGTGATCATATCCTTGGAATAAAAGATGTCATATTTGACAAGGATAGACTTTGTAGTGCTTGTCAAGCAGGAAAACAAGTTGGATGAAGTCACCGCGCGAAGAACATCATGACCACAAGAAGACCACTCGAGCTAATTCACATGGATCTCTTTGGTCCAAATGCCTACAAGAGTCTCGGTGGTAACTCATTTGGTCTAGTCATAGTTCATGATTTTTCAAGATTTACGCGGGTGTTCTTTCTTGATGACAAATCGCAGGTCCAAAAGATCTTCAGAAACTTCGCTAGGAAGGCCCAAAATCAGTTTGACGTGAAGATCAAGAAGGTTCGGAGCGACAACAGAACGGAGTTCAAGAACGCAAATGTGGACACCTTTCTTGACGAAGAAGGGATTTCACACGAGTTCTCGGCTACGTACACACCTCAACAAAATGGAGTTGTTGAAAGGAAGAACTGGACTCTTATCGAGATGGCAAGAACGATGCTTGATGAGTACAAAACGCCAAAGCACTTTTGGGAGGAAGCGGTTGAGACAGCTTGTCATGCAACAAATCGCTTGTATCTTCACAAGCTACTCGGCAAGACGGCATACGAGCTACTCACCGGTAACAAACCCCAAGTTGGAGACTTTCGAGTATTCGGCTCAAAGTGCTACATTCTTGATAAGCATCGTCGTTCTAAATTTGCTCCTAAATCTCATGAAGGTTTCCTACTTGGTTATGGCTCAAACTCTCACACTTACCGTGTCTACAACAATTTCACCCGAAAGGTTGAAGAGACGGTAGATGTGAAGTTTGATGAATCTAACGGCTCGCAAGTAGAGCAATTTCCAATTGATGTAGGAGACAAAGACCCTTCGGAAGCAATTCAAGACTTGTCCATTGGCAAGATTCATCCAACGGATGTGAAGGAGAGTACCTCGTCCGTCCAAGTGGAAGCTTCTACCTCACAACAAGATGAACCAAGAGTTGATACGGAAGCATCCACAAGTGGGACACGCCAAGATGAAGAAAACGAGACAGTACACCAAGATGAACATGAACAACCTTCTTCTCCACCACGACAAGAGAACGACAACGTCAACGATGAAGAAGGCCAAGAAGAAGAACAAGATGAAGAGGATGTTCCACCTCAACCCAAGCAAAAGCTTTCACAAGTTCGAGCAAGAATTGCCAAAGATCATCCCGTCGAGCAAATCTATAAAGATATCCAAACCGGGAGAATCACTCGCTCTAAAACTCGTTTAGCTAACTTTTGTGAACATTACTCATTCATCTCTAGCATTGAACCTATGAAGGTTGAAGAAGCATTGAAGGATCCGGATTGGATAAATGCTATGCTTGAAGAGCTACACAACTTTGAAAGAAATCAAGTGTGGACATTGGTCGAGAAGCCCGACAACAACCACAACATCATTGGTACCAAATGGGTGTTTCGCAACAAGCAAGATGAAGATGGACAAGTGGTTCGCAACAAAGCACGTCTCGTCGCGCAAGGCTACACACAAGTTGAAGATATGGACTATGGTGAGACATATGATCCTGTTGCTAGACTCGAGTCCATTCGCATCTTACTTGCATATGCTAATCACCATGATATCACCTTGTACTAAATGGACATTAAAAGTGCTTTTCTAAATGGCAAAATTGAGGAGGAAGTTTATGTTAAGCAACCTCCTGGCTTCGTCAATCCTAAGAAACCTAATCATGTTTACAAACTTCACAAAGCCCTTTATGGTCTCAAACAAGCTCCTAGAGCATGGTATAAATGCTTGACCAAGTTCCTTATTGAAAAAGGCTTTGAAATTGGTAAAATTGATTCTACTCTTTTCATTAAAAGGTTTAATGGAGAACTATTTGTGTGCCAAATTTATGTTGATGATATCATATTTGGTTCAACTAACCCTCATTTTAGTGAGAAGTTTGGAAAGCTAACGTCGGAGAAGTTTGAGATGTCTATGATGAGTGAACTCAAATTCTTTCTCGGTTTGCAAATCAAGCAAACTAAGGAAGGTACCTTTGTTTCTCAAACAAAGTACACCAAGGACTTATTCAAGAAGTTCAATATGCAAGAGTGCAAAGGTATGACTACACCCATGCCTACTAGTGGACATCTTGATTTGACCAATGATGGTGAACCGGTTGATCAAAAGGTTTTATCGCTCTATGATTGGTTCATTGTTATATCTATGTGCCTCACGTCCCGATATTATGCTAAGTGTGTGCATGTGTGCACGATATCAAGCTGCTCCTAAAGAATGTCATCTTAAGGCTGTGAAAAGGATAGTGAGATACCTGATCCATACACCAAATTTTGGCATTTGGTATCCTAAGAGGTCCTCTTTTGATCTTGTCGGCTACTCCGATTTGTACTATGCCGGAGACAAGGTTGATAGAAAGTCCACTTCGGGTACTTGTCAATTCCTTGGTAGATCTCTTGTATCTTGGTCTTCCAAGAAACAAAACTCAGTATCCTTATCCACCGCCGAAGCGGAATACATTGCCGCTGGTTCATGTTGTGCTCAATTACTTTGGATGACCCAAACTCTTAAAGATTATGGGATATATGTGAAACAGGTTCCATTGCTATGTGACAATGAAAGTGCTATTAAGATTGCTCACAATCCCATGCAACACTCTCGAACTAAGCATATTGAAGTTCGTCATCATTTCATTCGAGGTCATGTTGCAAAAGGGGACATTAACATTAAGCATGTTCGCACCGATAAGCAATTGGCGGATATATTCACTAAACCACTTGATGAGAAAGTGTTTTGCAGGTTGCGAGGTGAATTGAACATCATTGATGCTTCAAACTTGGAGTAGGAACTTCATTTGATACATGCAGGGCATGAGCCTACGACTAATCCTCGATATTTCTCTTATGATGCTATTCATATGTCTTGGATATATTTATACCTTGCATGTTATCTAACCCGTGTAGGTACTTGGATGGATATAAATCTATGAGATTGCAACTCACTCACATCTTGAGCAATCTCTACATCACCAAGTCTCTACACAATGGTGGTTGAAGACAACGAAGCACGAAACCATTCAAACATATCCTTTGACAAATCCTATGATTAAATCCTATAATTGTCATTTTGGATACACAAGTGCTCTTCCTCGCAAGACTAACCCATGTAGGTAGATGAACTCAAACTCCAAGTGGTTCTCCCAACTCTTGATGAACTACATCAACCTTGAGCTACCCACACAAGTTCAACTACATGTGCAAGATCAACACCACCACCCAAGGTATGTTATTCCATCTCAGAGAAGCTTTACTCCAAGTCATGAGTAAAAGCAACTCGACAAGATGTGAATACATCAAAAGGCTTAAACGAAAAATGGTAACCCCATTTTGAGCTTAAACGATGAGTATGACCTATGATCAAGTGCTCTCACTTGACTCCTAAGTCAATATACTCTAACATAGGTGACTTTGTCGCCGACCATCTCTAGATAAAGTTCTCTTGTGTTCTTTTCTGTGTTATTGCATTTGTCTCTTGCATATTTGATTTCCTTTTTAAAAAAAACTTCATCTAGATCTTTTAGTTTCTTTGCTTTTTATTCTGCATTTGCCGCATCCAATTCATTGCAAATCTTTCAGTAAATTCCTTGCATCTTCTTGTGAGATTCTACTTGTCTAGTGAGCTTAGGTGACAAGTGGTTTCACTCTGATGAACTCGGTCACACCGGTTTCACACAACTCAGAGTCACCGATTTCACCACAGGAAAACCAACTTGCCACTTATTCCTGATTTCTGTTTGCTCCAGCTTCACTCAATGATTCTTGTCCTCTACCAGCATCATATTAGACATGCTGCTTTGCTCTGTGACTCAAGGACCAACCCATTTGTATCACATGTCCAGAAGAGCCCTTCTAGGAAATTGATGTCAAAGGGGGAGAGGGAGATCACATCAAAGCTTAATCTTTCCTATAGGGGGAGAAAGAGAGAAATACTCAGGGGGAGAGAGTTTCTCAACAAGGAGAAAGTAATATCATCAAAGACCCCAGATGCTTGGTGTTCAAGAGGAGAGATGTCACATGTTTGTTTGCTTACTTTAGCTCAAGCTCTGTTGTTTCTTTTCTGTTGCTCTGGTTTTCTGTTCCCTATCTTCTCCCAATATCCCATGCAGATTTAGGGGGAGCAAGACATCTAAGGGAAGGAAATCACTGATTTTATTGCATATCTTTACCCTTGGGGACATGTCTATATCCAATGTGGTACTTAGTACTCACTCTACATGTCATCCCAATCTTGGTTCTCTTGTGGTTTCTCTTGTTTGTTTTGGTTAGTAGGTGTATCTGTGTTATCTAACCTTGTTTGCGCAGGCTCATCCCATCCTAAGCCAACTCAAGACCACAAGGTAAGTATATGCATCTCAGTCATGTGAATGAGAAGTTCTTGCTAATATACATAATGTTTGCAAGAAGGACTCATGAGCATGAAGGTACATTTCTCACATTCACATCATTTGCTCTGATGCATATAGCCAAGATACATGTAACACATTGCTTACTCTGTCATGCTCCTATATTCCATATTCACATGTTTGCATACATATAGGGGGAGCCTATGCATGTTACATGTCCTTCCAAAGCTTTACTTGCTATTCTCTATATCCTTATCTAAAGCTTTGATGTATGTTGTCATAAATTACCAAAAAGGGGGAGATTGAAAGCACAAGTGCTCCCTGGGTGGTTTTGGTAATTAATGTCAACATATCTCTTGTTGGACTAACACTTTTACCTAGTATGTTTCAGATAAGTTCAACAATGAAGTGGCATGGACTAGAGGATGTGGAACCCCTTCAAGATGCTAAGGATAAAGGATTGGCTCAAGCTTCAAGATCAAGACTCTTCATTTTCTATTTTAGTGATCCAAGATCACATTGAGTCTATAGGAAAAGCCAATACTATCAAGGAGGGATGAGGTGTTGCTTAATGAGCCTTTTGCTTCATGTGCTTAGTGATATGCTCCAAAACCCTCAACTACCTTTCCACATCCACATATGACCTAAACCAAAAGTCAAACTCGGCCCCACTGATTCTTTCTATCCGGAGCCACCGAGTTTCATATGTCATAGCCACTGCCACAAACCCTAGCAAATCAGTTTCACCGATAGGGATCTCGGTCTCACCGAGATGGGATTGTAATCTCTCTGTGTATGTCCATTACCAAAATCGGTCTCACCGAGTTTGAGCAATCGGTACTACCGAGATTACAATGCAAACTCTCGGGTTAGCTTATTACCAAAATCGGTCCCACCAAGTTTGTGTAATCGGTCTCATCGAGTTTGCCTGACCAACTCTTTGGTTAGATTATTACCAAAATCGGTCCCACCGAGTTTGTGTAATCGGTCACACTGAGATTACATTATGCCCAAACCCTAACCATATCGGTCCTACCGAGTTGCATCTCAGTCTCACCGAAAATCCTAACGGTCACTAGGTTTGCTGAATCTGTCCGGCCGAGTTTAACCATTCGGTCCCACCGAGTTTGGCAAATTGTGTGTAACAGTTAGATTTTGTGTGAAGTCTATATACCCCTCTCCACCCACTCTTCATTCGTGGAGAAAGCCATCAGAACACATCTACACTTCCAATACACATGTTCTGAGAGAGAACCACCTACACTTGTGTTGAGGTCAAGATATTCCATTCCTACCATATGAATCTTGATCTCTGGCCTTTCCCAAGTTGCTTTCCACTCAAATCTTCTTTCCACCAAATCCAAATCCTGCGAGAGAGAGTTGGGTGTTGGGGAGACTATCATTTGAAGCACAAGAGCAAGGAGTTCATCATCAACACACTATTTGTTACTTCTTGGAGAGTGGTGTCTCCTAGATTGGCTAGGTGTCACTTGGGAGCCTTCGACAAGATTGTGGAGTTGAACCAAGGAGTTTGTAAGGGCAAGGAGATCGCCTACTTCGTGAAGATCTACCGCTAGTAAGGCAAGCCCTTCGTGGGTGAAGGCCATGATGGAATAGACAAGGTTGTTTCTTCGTGTACCCTTCGTGGGTGGAGCCCTACGTGGACTCGCGCAACCGTTACCCTCCGTGGGTTGAAGTCTCCATCAACGTGGATGTACGATAGCACCACCTATCGGAACCACGACAAAAACATCCGTATCTCCAATTGCGTTTGAATACTCCAAACCCTTCCCTTTACATTCTTGCAAGTTGCATGCTTTATTTTCCGCTGCTCATATACTCATTGCATGCTTGCTTGATATGTATTGTGTTTGTTAAACTTGTGCCTAAACTCCACTTAAACTTAAGAATATTAAAAACTGCAACTTTTGGCACCTAGTGTCTAATCACCCCCCTCTAGACACCTCTTGTCGATCCTTTCAATATACGCAACCCACATCCCCAAGAGGGAGCGGAAGCGTGCGTTAAGGGACGTATACGCGTTAGAGCCAGTCGCCCCAAAGTTCAACCCATGGTCCTCCTGCCCGATCACTTTTGATCGAAGGGACCACAGCACTAGCATCCGCCATGGCGGATTCGCCGCATTGGTTCTGGACCCAATCATTGACGGATTTCACCTCACTCGAGTCCTTATGGACGGCGGCAGCAGCCTGAACCCGCTTTATCAGGATATAGTGCGGAAAATGGGCATAGATCCCTCAAGGATTAAACCCACAAAACGACCTTTAAAGGCATCATACCAGGTGTAGAGGCCAACTGTACAGGCTCAATTACACTTGAAGTGGTCTTCGGATCCCCGGATAATTTCCGAAGCGAGGAGTTAATCTTCAACATAGTCCCGTTCCGCAGTGGCTATCACGCACTGCTCGGATGAACCGCATTTTCCAAGTTCAATGCGGTGCCGCACTACGCATACCTCAAGCTCAAGATGCCAGGCCCTCGAGGAATCATCACGGTCAATGGAAACACCGAACGCTCTCTCCAAACGGAGGAGCATACGGCGGCCCTCGCGGCGGAAGTACAAAGCAGCCTCTCAAGGCAATTCTCCAGTCCGGCTTTTAAACGTCCGGACACCGTCAAGGGCGCCCGAAGTACCTACAGCAAGACCGCCTGGCACGTTCGGAGCAAGCGTAGCAATGCGGCCCCAACCCCAGCCCTCGCGAAACTGCGAAATCAGTACTACGTGTACATAATTACGCTCTGAAAATACCATGGGCACAGGGGGAGGGGCACGACAACGGCATGCCCAAAATATGGCTCAACCGCACTAGGGGCTCCCGATTTTGTCATTGTTTCTTACTTTCAAGACGTTACTCTCTGGAAGACCTGTCCGGCGGTACAATTGCCGAACACACGATGCAACGTCCAAGGAGGCAGAGAGCTACGTCGAATTCCCAGGTGGTCTCTATAACGAGAAAAATACATGTCTTACATAACGCCTCACAGCTCGCCCGGGAGGGGGACATGTCAAATAGTCCCATCTCTTGCTTATCGCATTATTTGTATCGTTCTGCTTTTACCGCAGCCTTTTTGAATAAACAATGCTTAGCTTCAACTTATTATTGCATTCTCTATTCATTTTTTTTCTCTTTCCATATATATGTTCAGTTATGACATTTAGCACCCATACACTTTGGTACGGCCAATACGCCAGGGGCTCAAGCACCCCATAATACGGCGTGAGAAGTCCGAACACTTTCATAAGTGCGGCCCTCCGAACTTATAGCATTGTATGCATCAGCTCCGAATCATGTCTTTGGTCAATAGTTGGGTTTGCCCAGCTCCCATGTTTTGGTACCTTACGTTCCGCTCTATCGGCTAAGGTAGCGCTGGGAGAACTACTGCGATTGTGCCCCGGTTGAGCTGGGTTAAGCACCTCGATAGAGAAAGCTAAAACTGACTGTCATGATAGGGCGAGAGTTGGTCGCTGTTCGAGAGGTTTCGAGTCCCTAAAGACTTATGCCGCTTAGAGCGAGGAGTCGGCTTTGTCCGGCCTTGGCGTGTATAGCGCCCCGAACTCGGTCTTCCGAACACTAGGGGCTTCACCGAAATTTAAAATCATAGAATTCTCTGGCTAAGTGAGTGTTAACACATTATAGTCCGATTGCCTTGTTCGTTGTGCTGAGCACCTCCCTCGAAGGACCCAAGAATGGGAAAAAGAGTGCTCAGGTTTATCCCGAACACCCCAGCACTCGTGGCATGGGGGCAGAAGCCGACGACTCGCCATCTCTGAAATTTAATAAACGGTAGCATAGAAGGTAATATTTTAAGTTAAACAAGCTTTCATAGCGCATATGAACAAGTTTTCAGCGTACAGGATAACACGAGCGAGTTTACTCAAATATTACATCTCTGGCATATTCATCCGCCACAAGGCGGGCACCCTTCATGACGCCCTCATAGTACATCTCGGGGTGGCGATGCTCCTTGCCCGGCGGTGGCCCGTCCTTCACCAGCTTCTCCGCGTCCATCTTGCCCCAATGCACTTTGGCACGGGCAAGCGCCCTACGGGCGCCCTTGATGCAGGCGGAGCGCTTGATAACTTCAAGCCACGGACAAGCATCCACTAGCCGCCTTGCCAACCCAAAGTAGCTCCCAGGCAGAGCCTCTCCAGGCCACAGCCGAACTATGAGGCCCTTCATGGCCTGTTCGGCCACCTTATGGAGCTCGACCAGTTGCTTCAGTTGGTCGCTCAAGGGCACCGGGTGTCCGGCCTCAGCATACTGAGACCAGAAAACCTTCTTCGTCGAGATCCCCTCCTCGGCCCGGTAGAAGGCGGCGGCATCTAACACGCTGCGGGGCAAATCTGCGAATGCTCCTGGAGAGCTCTGGACTCGGGTAAGTAACAAGTAATTCACTTTCACGTGCTTGCTTTGCATAAAGAATGCCTTACCCGCCGCAATCTTCTTCATCGCCTCAACTTCCTGGAGGGATTTTTGGGCTTCGACTTTTGCAGACTTGGCGCTTTCGAGGGCCGTCGCGAGCTTGGACTCTCGCGTCTTTGAGGCAAGCTCCAAACTCTCGTGTTTTTTCACGAGAGCCTGGAGCTCTTGCTGTACCTCACCGACTCGCGCCTCATGTTTTTCCCGCTCGGTGTGCTCCGTGGCCGCCTCCTTTTCGGCCTCGGAAAGTGCTTGCTTAAGGGTCGCCACCTTAGTCGTGGCCCCTAGCACGTCAATAACGATCCTGTCATTTTTTGCAACTACATTTTCTTTTTTTATATATGTTCTTACACAAGGCATTGTGTACCTTGGTTATCCTCGAGCTGCTTCTTGGCAAGGCCGAGCTCTTGCTCGGACCGCTCGAGGTTCTGCTTCAGCGTGTCCACCTCCGCAGTCAGTGCGGCAGAGGCCAGCAGCGAAGCCTGCATACGCATATTGACTTAATTATGTTAGACTCCTGTTAATATTATTAGATCCTCTATTCGGCTTTTCTTTCTGAACGCCAAACAGAGCATCAGGGGCTACTGTCTATGCGGTAATACTTTCACATATTTTTTACATACCTCAAAGCCTGTTAGCAGGCTGGCACAGGCTTCAGTCAGCCCGCTCTTGGTTGACTGATCCTTCTGGATCACCGCACTCATGATAGTGCGGTGCTCCTCGTCGATGGAGGCGCCGTTAAGCACCTCCAGCAAGTTATCCGGTGCCTCCGGTTGGACGGAGGTCACCGGCGTTGTAGGCTTGCCCTTCTTCTTGGGGGGGCGCCTGCCAGACTCCGGAACCATTGAAGGTTCCGGTGCGGTGTCCGGCCCACGGCCGGACTTGGAGCCCTTGGGGGTCTTATCCCCTTTGCGCCTGGAGTCCGGGAAGTCGCCTTGCGGCGCCTCTAGGGCCACCTCCCCCTGGCTTGGAACCTTTTGGGACAACACCTCAGCATCGTCCGTAGGGAGAGAGGAGGAAGCGGCCGGAAGTGAAAAACTATTCACATCCGACAAACCCAGGGAACCGCTCGACGACACGTCGAGCCAGGCTTTGGGCGGACTGCGTAATTATATTCAGCGTCAGGAGAAGCTGTGCAATAAAGGAGCACCATGAGTCACTCTGGTGTCTGAATACTTACGACTTCGCCAGGGCTTGCCCCTGGGTGGCCACTCCTCGTTGCTGTCGGCGGCGTTGGTGGAGTAGTTCGGAGGGAGGGTCCTTCCTTTCTTGGACCCTCCCCCCCCCCCCCCCACAGTTGGAGCGGCCTTCCTTTTCTTTTCTCCCCCGGCTGGGGAAGAAACCTCTCTTTCCTCCTCCTCGTCTTTGTGGGAGGAGTGCGCCTCGGAGTCATCGGACAGTGAGTCCGACTCCACCGGGCGTCGGGAACTCTTTCGGGTTCCCGTGGCCTTCTTCTTGGCCTTCTTCTCCGGCACCACGTAAGGTGCCGGAACCAGCAGCTTCGCCAAGCGGGCGTCTGCTGGGTCTTCGGGCAAAGGAGCCGGACAGCTCATCTGCCCGGACGTCTCCTGCCAATCCTGTCAAAGGTACGGGAGTTTAGATCCCGCATAGAGTCAAACTATGGAAAACGAGTATCCTGTAAAAGGTAAAACCGCTTACCGCGTTGGCTTGCCGCTTTGCACTGAATCTGTGGTCCTCGGTAAGGGGAGGAGGAGTCTCTGCGCTCTTGAATAGCACCTTCCAGGCATCCTCTTGGGTTGTGTCGAAGAGCCAGCTCAGAGTTTGGTGCTTGGCTGGATCGAACTCCCACAAATTAAAAGCCCGTTGTTGACATAGGAGGATCCGTCGGATGAGCATAACCTGGACTACATTGACGAGTTTGAGCTTCTTGCTCACCAGGTTCTGGAAACATGTTTGGAGTCCGGTCACCTCTCCCGAACTGCCCCACGCCAGGCTCTTCTCTTTCCAGGAGGTGAGCCGCGTAGGGGCCCCAGATCGGAACTCGGGGGTCGCGACCCATTTGGGGTCGCGCGGCTCGGTGATGTAGAACCACCCCGATTTCCACCCCTTTATGGTCTCCACGAAGGAGCCCTCGAGCCATAGGACGTCGGGCATCTTGCCCACGATGGCACCTCCGCACTTCGCCTGGCGGCCGCCCACAACCTTCGGCTTGACATTGAAGGTCTTCAGCCATAAGCCGAAGTGGGGCCGGATGCAGAGGAAGGCCTCGCACACGACGATAAATGCCGAGATGTTGAGGATGAAGTTCGGGGCCAGATCATGGAAGTCCAGGCCATAGTAGAACATGAGCCCCCGGACGAATGAATGGAGGGGGAATCCCAGTCCGCGGAGGAAATGGGTAAGGAAGATGACCCTCTCATGGGGCCTGGGGGTGGGGATGAGCTGCCCCTCATCTGGGAGCCGGTGCGCGATGTTGTCAGGCAGGTATCCGGCTCTCCTCAGCTTTTTGACGTCTCCCTCCATGACGGAGGAGACCATCCACTTGCCTCCCGCTCCAGACATGGTTGGAGAAGGTTGAGGAAGAGAATACGGACTTGGGCGTTGGAGCTCGAGTGTGCGAAAATGGATAAGCAAAATAGGAAGAAGGCATGGATGAAAACGTGGATCCTTATCCCCTTATATGGGCGGATGAAACTACGTGTCCCCACCAGCCTGGTAAAACTCGCTTATCTCCCAAGCGCCGTAATCAATGGCGCGGTTGGGTTACCCACACCCGTATTGATGAGAATCCCGTAATAAGGGACACGATCTCTGCTTCGACAGGACGTGCCAAGGAAACCGCCTCGCTAAACGCACTGAGGTGGGACAGTGAAAATGATTCGAATAAAGGCTTGGATGTGGTGTGATGTCATACTACAGAAAACGTCAGCAGATTAGATTTGTGTAAATATTATTCTCTCTACTGTGGTATGCGGAACTTATTTTGCAGAGCCGAATACTATCCTTGTGTTCAAAATCTTCTATCAAGTATTTGGAGGAGGAACCCGCCTTGCAATGCCAAAGACAATCTGCGCGCCGGACTCATCGTCATTGAAGCCTGGTTCAGGGGCTACTGAGGGAGTCCTAGATTAGGGGGTGTCCGGATGGCCGGACTATAACATTTGGCCGGACTCTTGGACTATGAAGATACAATATTGAAGACTTCGTCCTGTGTCCGGATGGGACTTTCCTTGGCGTGGAAGGCAAGCTTGGCAATACGGATATGTAGATCTCCTTCCATTGTAACCGACTCTGTATAAACCCTAGCCCTCTCCGGTGTCTATATAAACCGGAGGGCTTTAGTCCATAGGACGAACAACAATCATACCATAGGCTAGCTTCTAGGGTTTAGCCTCTCTGATCTCATGGTAGATCTGTCGGCGTTCTGGGAACGGGGGTCCCCAGACTTGCCTGCCTGCGGCCCGCGGCGTGGCTCAAGGGGGCCCAGCACGGCCCAACTTCATCGGCACAAAACCCAAGACCCTCGCGAGGGGCCAAGCCTCATGGAGCGGACGACACAGCACTTCCTCAGGCACGGCCTCGTCAGGCTGGCTCACGAGGAGGCAGAGAGATCAAGGCGGGGTACCTCGCGAGGTGCCCATGACGCAAGCCATGACGACCTAGGGCGCCAGGCGGGCGCCAGCCCGCGCAGTGTCCTCCCTTTCCTCTTTGGTGCAAAGGGGGAAAGCGCAAGCGAGAGGATCAAGCAAAGGCATCCATTTCATTGCAACGAGACCAAGACCAGTCCAACGGTGGGAAGGAGGTCATTGTGGAGCCCAGAACGGCGTCACCACAGGGCCTTTGGCAGGCGAGGACCAACTTTAGTCAGGATAAGTGTACCAGACGTTCCCCTTTGAATTAGCCAATTGTTGGCGCCCTTCCCGCTCAATATTTGGGAAGAGGCCCAGGGCCTTTGCCTATAAATAGGACTATCCACCCCCAGGGTAGAGGCATCTGGCATCAAGAGATCTAGCGTCGAGCGATCAAGCCAGCAGAACTTAGAATAAGAGCAAGCAAAGAGAGAGAGAGAGAGAGAGAGAGAGAGAGAGAAGGGCGGCCGGACTCCTCCTAGCAGTTCGTCCCCCTAACCAAGAGCAGACCGTCGCGAGGCTGTTCTTCCCTGTATTGTTCTTCATCACCAGCCCAAGAGGCAATCCACCACACCACACTGGAGTAGGGTATTACACCACATCGGTGGCCCGAACCAGTATAAACTCTGTGTCTTTTGTGTTGTTCCTTTGGTAGTTTAGATCCTTGCGAGACGGAGAGGTAGAGGGCATAATCTCCGCGCACACCCTAGAGTTCGAACCTTAAGGGTCAGCCGGAACCCGAAATCCGACATTTGGCGCGCCAGGTAGGGGTGTGCCGGAATTTGTCTTCCACCGCCCCGCTCTCCGCCGACCGTCGCGTCCATGTCTGACGCTCGTCGGGCCCGCGCCGAGCGTCGGGCCGCCATCGCTTCCCGCGTCGCCCAGACGGCCCCCGTCGGTGGGCGTCCTCGTCGTTCCCCGTCGCCCGCCGTCAACGCCGCCACCGGCCCGGCGGGGAACGAGCAGCAAGCGTCGTCTCAGCACACGTCCGTGCTGCAAGACGGCTGCACCGCTACTCCATCACTCGCACCAGCTGGCTCTTCGTCCCGCGCTCTCCGCGCACCCTTGGAGGCTCAAGCTGCGCTCATCGCAGCAAACGAGCTCCTGCGCTACCGTCCCGTCGACGACGTCTACGAAGAGTGGCTCGACCGCGTCGCCGAGCTCGTCTGCGCCGTAGGGGGCTCTGCTGCGCCGTCCGCTCCGTTGCGCCGCACCCCGCCACGCGCTGGCAATGAAGTTCCGGGGGCGTACCAGCCGCCTCTTCTCCAAGAAGACGCTGTGGCTCCAAGGCGTGTGGCCCCTGGGCGGAACCCGCTCCGTCAAGCGCCAGCCCAACAAGAACGGAGCTGCCAAGAAGTCCCTTGACCGCAAGAGGCTGCCTGGGCGCTTCCTGCTCCGGCTCGCCGTGACCCTGCTCCGGCTCTGGCACGTCAAGACCCCGCACTGCTCCCAGCTGCAGCGCATGGGGACCCGCAAGGCGAAGCTCTCCCTCAACCGAAGCCTCCCGTGGCCACAGCAGGCTGCCGCGCCTACACCACCGAGCTGCGCAGCGTCGCCTAGCCCGGCAAGTTCAAGCCGGACCTGCCTCCTCGCTACGACGGCTCGACCGACCCTGCAGAGTTCCTCCAGCTCTATGAGCTGGGCATCGAAGCTGCTAGTGGAGACGAAAAGGTCATGGCGAACTGGTTCCCCATGGCACTCAAGGAAGGAGCTCGCACCTGGCTCCTGAACCTGGCCCCAGGCACGATCTCTTCCTGGGACCAGATGCACACCCGCTTCATCGCCAACTTCCAAGGTACCCGTGACCGGCCGCCTGCCGTGAGCGACATGCGCCGCATCAAGCAACAATCCGGAGAGACCCTGCAAAAGTACATCCAACGCTTCAACAGTGCGCGCCTCAAGATCCCCAGGCTATCCGAGGAAGCCATTATCTCGGCCTTCTCCGATGGCGTGCGTGACGTCAGGATGAAGGAGGAGCTGGCGATGCATGAAGACCTGTGCACCTCCCTGGAGCTGTTCAACTTGGCGACCAAGTGCGCCAGGGCTGAGGAGGGGCGTCTCTCCCTCCTCGAGCTGCCTGCCGCAGACCCAGAAAAGAAGAATGTAACGCCCCGGATTCGATGCGCCAGGTGTCCGCCAGTATTCGCCGTCGTTGCCATGTCATCATCTACATTTCATATCATGTCATCATGTGCATCGCATTCGCATACGTGTTCGTTTCATGCATCCGAGCATTTTCCCCGTTGTCCGTTTTGCAATCCGGCGCTCCTACGTCCTCCGGCGTCCCCTTTTACCTTTTTCCGTGAGCGGGTATTAAACTTTCTCGGAATGGACCGAGGTTTGCCAAGCGGCCTTGGTATAGCACCGGTAGACTGCCTGTCAAGTTTCGGGTCATTCGGAGGTCATTTGATACTCCAACGTTAACCGGGTAACCGCGAAAGCCTCTTTTGTGTGCAGCCCAACACCCCTTCAGAGTGGCCCAAAACCCATCCAAACCCACTCCATCTTCTCGGTCGTTCGATCACGATCGTGTGGGCGAAAACCGCACCCCATTTGGAGCTTCCTAGCTCCTCCTACCTATAAATATGTGCTCCCCCGCGAAAATCTCGCACTCCAAAACCCTAGCTTCTTCCTCCTCCCGCCGACGGACACGTCCACCCTCTCGCCCGGACATGTCCGCCCATCGCCCCGTCCAATAGGACGCTGCCACGTCGCCCCGCTGGCCCATCTCTCTCCTCCGCCGCCCGCGGCCCGCCGGGGCTCAAGGCCGGCCCGCCCCGGGTCCCTCGCCCGTCGCCGCCGCCCGACAGCGGGCTCGCCGGCGCGCGCGGCCGCCCCGCTCTTCCCCGCTGCCGGCGCCGTCCTCCCACCGCCGCGGCTCAGCGCGCCGGGCCCCACGCCTCCACCCCCGCGCCGCCGCCCGCCGCTGCTCCCTCGCCGCTCCGCCGCCTCGCGCCTCCACGTCTCCCTCCTCCTCGCCACCGCCCGGATCCGGCCGCACCTTCGACCCCGGCTGCCTCCCTCCTCTTCCCCGACGCAACTCCGGCGAGAGCCCGGCCATCCTCGGGAACCGTGCCCGAGGCCCCCAGATCCAGATCCAAAACGAGGTTGACCCCGTTTTTGCCCAAGTCCCCGGATATTTTTACATAATCATGTCTTGTTCAACGCATCATAACTCTCTGCATACTGCTCCGTTTCATGCGTGTAATATGTCAAATTGTTCGCCTCGATGAGTAAATCATTTCATCTCATTGCGTCATTTTCATTTGAGCTCATCTTGATGCCCGAAATGCTCTTGGAAGAGGGCTATGTGATGTTAGTTTCAGATCTGTTTCAATAGATGCACTTTTGTCATTTTTTCCTTGGTTGATGTGTGCATCCTATGAACTGGAGTCCTACATGTGTTTTGTAATATGTCATTCTATCTTTCCAGGGGTGTATGCCATGTATTTTGGTGATCTATGTGGTGACTAGCACAAGCATGCAAACTAGGGATCATAATGTTGCTGATTTCAGAGACTTAGTATTTTCAGTCATGTTCTGCTGTTATTTTTATGCCATGTGTTCATGTTGTTTCAGAGAGATCTATGCCTCTTTTGAGCATGTTCAGTAAGAGTGTTTTGTACATATGGATTTTCTCTATCCATCCATGCCTTTGTTTGTAATTATGGAGTGCCATAGCTTGAGTCAATCGAGCTCTACTTTTACTACAAAATGTTCCTGGCAGATTATTTACGTGTTATTCGATTTTGCCAAGCTTGTTGTAGTTGTTCCTCGCATGCTATGATGTTGACATGGGTGCTATTATATTTTCTGATCCCTTTTTGCTTATGGTCAGTAAGGGACTTTTGTTCAATGCTTTAGGTAGATTCATTCCATTCCATATCTTTCTATGTCCTGTTCCTGTAGCTTGTTGTTTCCTTGCTCTCAACATGTCATCCTGATGTTAATTTCTGGCATGATAGTATTTTCACTAAGTCTGTGAACCTGTTATCTTTTGCACTTTTGCCATGCTTGTTTGAACCTGTTGTGTTGTGATTTAGCCGTAGCTCAGTGTTCATCTTTTGTCAAGCATCTTGTGTTGTTCACTGTCATATGCTTTGTTGGTACATTTGGCTGCAGTAGCTTAATTTCTTGTTGCTTGCTAAGTAGCATCATGTTGTTAATGGCAGAATCTTGTCATTCTTGTTTTGCTTGTCATTTGCAAACCGTGCATCCGATTCCGGTGATCTTTATATCGATTTCAACCGAAATAACCTCATCTTTTCAGTGGCATACTTGGTTTGCCAAGATTATGCCTTGTTCATCTTTTCCTTCCGTAACACGCATATGCATTGCATACCACATCTCACATATCATACCATGTTTTGCATCATGTTGCTTGCGCATTGCATCGTGGTTGATAGTTGATCCTTTGCTTGTGTTCTTGTTTTTGGTAGAGCCGGGAGACGAGTACGTGACCGAGGAACCTGTTGAGAACACTTAGGAGGACCAAGCTTTCGACAACCCTGAGAACATTGCTGGCAAGATGACCATACCCTCGAGATCACTTCTATCTTTGCTTGCTAGTTGCTCGCTCTTTTGCTATGCCTATGCTGCGATACCTACCACTTGCTTATCATGCCTCCCATATTGTTAAACCAAGCCTCTAACCCACCTTGTCCTAGCAAACCGTTGTTTGGCTATGTTACCGCTTTGCTCAGCCCCTCTTATAGCGTTGTTAGTTGCAGGTGAAGATGAAGTTCGTTCCTTGTTGGAACATGGAGATGTTGTTCCTTGTTGGAACATGTTTACTTGTTGGGATATCACAATATATCTTATCTAATTAACGCATCTATATACTTGGTAAAGGGTGGAAGGCTCGGCCTTATGCCTGGTGTTTTGTTCCACTCTTGCCGCCCTAGTTTCCGTCATATCGGTATTATGTTCCCGGATTATGCGTCCCTAACGCGGTCGGGTGATTTATGGGACCCCCTTGACAGTTCGCTTCGAATAAGACTTTTCCAGCGAGGCCCAACCTTGGTTTTACCATTTGCCTCACCACCACCTATCCCTTTCCCTTGGGTCGACCAACCCGAGGTCATCTTTATTTTAGCCCCCCCCCGGGCCAGTGCTTCTCTAAGTGCTGGTACGAACCGAGCGATGTCCGGCGCCCCCTGCGCAATCAGGGTCTATGCCAACCCGACGTCTTGCTCATCCGGTGTGCCCTGAGACCGAGATATGTGCAGCTCCTATCAGGATTTGTCGGCACATCCGGGCGGCTTTGCTGGACTTGTTTTATTACTGTCGAAATGTCTTGCAGCCGGGATTCCGAGACTGATCGTGTCTTCCCAGGGAGAGGGAATATCCTTCATTGATCGCGAGAGCTTATCATGGGCTAAGTTGGGACACCCCTGCAGGGTTTGAACTTTTGAAAGCCGTGCCCGCGGTTATGTGGCAGATGGGAATTTGTTAATGTCCGGTTGTAGAAAACCCGAAGTTGATCTTAATTAAAATACACCAACCGCGTGTGTAACCGTGATGGTCTCTTCTCGGCGGAGTCCGGGAAGTGAACACGGTGTTGGAGTTATGCTTGACGTAAGTAGTTTCAGGATCTCTTCTTGATCATAGTTGTTCGACCGTGCTTTTGACTTCTCTTCTCGCTCTCATTTGCGTATGTTAGACACCAGATATGCTAGTCGCTTGCTGCAGCTCCACCTCACTACCCTGTCCTACCTTTAAGCTTAAATAGTCTTGATCTCGCGGGTCTGAGATTGCTGAGTCCCCGTGACTCACAGATACTTCCAAAACCAGTTTGCAGGTGCCGATGAATCCGTGCAGGTGACGCACCCGAGCTCAAGGAGGAGCTCGATGAAGACCTTGTTCATTGTGTTGTTTCGTTTCAGTTTATCAGTAGTGGAGCCCAGTCGGGACGATCGGGGATCTGTGTAGCATTTGGGGTAGTCTTCTTTTATTTTGGTTCCGTAGTCGGACCTTGATTGTATCTGTATGATGTAATGCTTTACTCATGTATTGTGTGAAGTGGCGATTGTAAGCCAACTATGTATCTCTTTCCCTTATGAATTACATGGGTTGTGTGAAGATTACCTCACTTGCAACATTGCTTTCAATGTGGTTATGCCTCTAAGTCGTGCTTCGACACATAGGAGATATAGCCGCATCGAGGGCGTTACAAGTTGGTAATAAGAGCCTTCCCCGACCTTAGGAGCCCCCACTGATTGATCGTTTTGAGCGGCCGAGTTGTGTCTAGAAAAGTGTTTTGAGTCATTTAGGAATTATGTATCGGAGAGTTTAGGAATTCTTTTTTACTTCCCAGTCTCCTCATCGCTCTGGTAAGGCGTCCTGACGCAGAGTTTTGACTCTTCTCTTCTCAAATTTCACTAAAAAAAATTAGGATCACGCGGGTATCTTAGAATCGTTCCGATGGTTTTGTGATGACAACATTGTCTAGGTGCCTCCTATCAGCAGGGGTTTAGTGGAGGTGTCCCAGGGAGTTGAGCTTTGAGGTGTTGTCGTCATAATTTTATTGTTGCAGTTCTGGAATACCTGAGTTTAGTACGCCGACATCGAAAATCTCTTTTGTACAGCTGTTGGTGAGATAACCCTGATAGCCCAGTACTGAGGCGAGTGCGGGAGTATTGCCATAACTCGTATAACGGATGCTTTTCGAAGGTTGAGGTAGATGATTTTGAAGGTTTCTTGGTTATGTGTTGAAGGATGGATACAGCTGGATCTAGGTATTGTTAGTTTGGGTGATATATTTTGTGTCCCCTGTATCCCCAACACCTGATTGCATAACCAGAAAGTTTCGGGAGTTGATAAGTGGGAATTCAAGTATCACGTAGGAATTCTTTCCAACGGACACATGATACGATATGGGATCTATCATATGTTTGTTTCCGGCTTATTCTGTAAGCCAATCCTTTGTTTTGGTTTTGTTTTGTGGTATTCGAGTTGCTTCAATGCCAAGTGTTGATTCCATACCTTTTCTAAACGGTGTTATCATATTTCTATGGAAATACTAATCCTTCTTGATCATCAAGATTATCATGCCAATTCTTTTCCAACCGGTGTGTTCCTCTTCAAGTGAATCCGATCACTTAAACATTCGCAAGATCAATTATCAGTTCTTCTCAACGGTGTTTGCTTCATCCGTTCCAAGTTGTCTTTGTTTTTCCCTCCCTCCCACCCTTATTTCTTCAAGGACGCAGATTTCTTGATCAAGTATCCATTTTATTGATGTGAAGCCTCTCCATTCTTCTCCTTCATGTTCTTACCCGGTGTTTCTCATGAAGATGCTAACGGAGCCTCAAGTTTATAATTATTTGTTCTTTTATCTTCCCCGGTGTGTTCAGTGCAATCTTTCGATGGTGATCACATTTTTTTCCTCGTTTCAATACCTCCTCATACCGGTGCACCTCATAATAATTCACTTCTCGCTATTCATTTGTTCGGGAGTGCTGAAGATATCTCAGAAGGCTCGTCTTGTCTTTCAAGATCAGTTCAACCTATTTCGAGGTTATTATCTCATTCTAGCCATTTAAATCAACCGGTGCAATCTCCCTTTCAAGTAATCGTTCAACGGTGTTTTTTTTGAGTGGGCCCTAACCCACATGTCTTTTCCCAGGATCTTACCTGACTCTTCTAATTTTTCCGGAGCTATTCCCAAATTCATTTCAAAGTGTGATGTAAGAATGTATTCCATCAGTCATATGTCTTTCTCCAAGATCTTTCAAATTCTTTTCATTATTGGTTCAACCTTTCCAATTTTCATTCCGGATTGCCTCAACAATTCATGGTGGTGTTTCTCATCGTCATTCTCAACATTTGAAGACCGAAGAAGAGTTTCTCTTAAATCTTGCTCCATTCTCTTCAAGATTCATGGTTCTAGCTTTGATGCCATCCTCTCATAATTATTTTTTCATTGCGAGAACTCTTTTCACCCATCCGGAGCATTTCAGGAGTCTTTTCAGTTTGATTCTCCGAAGGCCATCATTTCAAAAGAATTATTCATTCTCAGCTTCGTCTATCGTTCTCCAAATCTTACCGGTGCATCTTTCAATATTCTCTAATCAGTTCATGATCTCTTCGTTCTCATGTATCTAAATCCTAGCAAGCATCTTCGTTCATTTGCTAATTCTTCCCGGTGTTTCCTTATCTTTTCTTCGTTCATTTTCAATTTTTACGGTGTTTCGTTCTACATTCCTCTTCCGTTGTTATCATACCAATTCATTCGTTCTTTCCAATCCTACCGGTGGTTCGTTGAAGACATTCCCAAGTTTGTGCTATATCTCTCTTGATCCTTTCTATGAGAATAATTAGTATGCCAAATCCATTGTTTGTCATCAATTTAAATTGGTGAAGGATAAGCATAATGTAATTCTTATTCTTGTTTCATCGAGTAAATTCTATTCCTTATTTCGGAGGTTCTTCAAATTCTTGATTTCAATTGTTTCACCTTATCTTCCTCAGAGTTCCAAGCTCTTGCAATTATATCACCACGGAGATCCATCTAATCATTGCAAGGCTTCACCTTGTGTTCAACTTCTCTTTCTTCCTATCATCCTTTTATTACCGGAGTTTCTTCATGGAGGCTATACATGGTGGTTTATCAAGGACCCTTTTCATTCTTCAATTGTTCTTCAAGTTTTCTCTCGGAGTTAAGATCCGCCAAGCTATACTCTAAATTAAACAGGGTGCTTAACACTTGTTTTGTTTGGAGGAGTTCAAGCATTTCTTCATCTTGCATTCCGAAGTGCAATTCTTTCTATCTTATCTTTTGAGGTGGTGTTATGTCATTCTTGATAATTTGAGTTCATGTTGCATGACTCACATGTTGTTAAGAATGAGGTATTTTAAACCCATTGACCTCTTCGTTGGAGTTATCTTGGGTTATATTTCACTTAAGGCTTTCCCTAAGGATTGTTGCTATTTATGGTGTCTATAAATGACCCAAGTTCTTCATTTATCCTACCGGTGAAATAAGTTTCTCGTCTCCTTGTTGATATCAATCCAATCGTTTGTTTCCGTTAGTGGCAGAATTTCACCTCATAATTTTGAGACATTTTCTGTAAGCCAACAACAACCTTACTTTTTTGTTGTTTAATTTTCACCAACTCCATTCTATCCTTGTTTCTAAGGATGCCTTCAAATTCATTGCTGGTACAACTTATCATTTTCTTCTATTTTCATTCTTCCTAACGATTTAGCTTCTATTCGTTCGTTCCGGAAGCATTGTGATATTGCTCTCTTCGACCCAACTCATCCTAATGTTCTTTTATTGCTTATCCATTTAACCGGAGTGTGGTGTCTATCATTCCTCTTTTAACCGGAGTCTCATCCAAGTGCTTTCATTTGCCAAGTTCATATTCTATTCCTTCCATTTCCAACCGGAGTGTTGTTGTAATTGTTCTTTATCGTTCCTTGTACATCTTGTTTCAACCGGAGTGGTTCCAATGTCTATCTTGTCACTTAAGCTCTTATTTCTCGCCGTATTCCTTGTTCCTTGTCCAACGGAGTATTTCATTTCGTTCATCTCCATGGTATTCTTTCTTTCATATTGCTCAACCTCTCAAGGTTCGTGGTTTCAATCGTTCGTCAAAGAAGCAACTTAGATTTACCTCTTCTCTTCCTCTTCCGTTTCTCTCCGGTGCCATTCTTAGATCTCGGGACGAGATCCTCTCGTAGTGGTGGAGTGTTGTAACGCCCCGGATTCGATGCGCCAGGTGTCTGCCAGTATTCGCCGTCATTGCCATGTCATGTGCTTGAGTTTTTCACTTTGCCATGTCATCATCTACATTTCATATCATGTCATCATGTGCATCGCATTCGCATACGTGTTCGTTTCATGCATCCGAGCATTTTCCCCGTTGTCCGTTTTGCAATCCGGCGCTCCTACGTCCTCCGGCGTCCCCTTTTACCTTTTTCCGTGAGCGGGTATTAAACTTTCTCGGAATGGACCGAGGTTTGCCAAGCGGCCTTGGTATAGCACCAGTAGACCGCCTGTCAAGTTTCGGGTCATTCGGAGGTCGTTTGATACTCCAACGGTTAACCGGGTAACCACGAAAGCCTCTTTTGTGTGCAGCCCAACACCCCTTCAGAGTGGCCCAAAACCCATCCAAACCCACTCCATCTTCTCGGTCGTTCGATCACGATTGTGTGGGCGAAAACCGCACCCCATTTGGAGCTTCCTAGCTCCTCCTACCTATAAATATGTGCTCCCCCACGAAAATCTCGCAGTCCAAAACCCTAGCTTCTTCCTCCTCCCGCCGACGGACACGTCCACCCTCTCGCCCGGACATGTCCGCCCATCGCCCCGTCCAATAGGACGCCGCCACGTCGCCCCGCCGGCCCCTCTCTCTCCTCCGCCGCCCGCGGCCCGCCGGGGCCCGAGGCCGGCCCGCCCCGGGCCAGATCTGGGCCGCCGCCCCGGGTTCCTCGCCCGTCGCCGCCGCCCGACAGCGGGATCGCCGGCGCGCGCGGCCGCCCCGCTCTTCCCCGCTGCCGGCGCCGTCCTCCCGTCACTGCGGCTCAGCGCGCCGGGCCCCGCGCCGCCGCGCGCCTCCGCCCCCGCGCCGCCGCCCGCCGCTGCTCCCTCGCCGCTCCGCCGCCTCGCGCCTCCACGTCTCCCTCCTCCTCGCCACCGCCCGGATCCGGCCGCACCTTCGACCCCTGCTGCCTCCCTCCTCTTCCCCGACGCAACTCCGGCGAGAGCCCGGCCATCCTCGGGAACCGTGCCCGAGGCCCCCCAGATCCAGATCCAAAACGAGGTTGGCCCCGTTTTTGCCCAAGTCCCCGGATATTTTTGCATAATCATGTCTTGTTCAACGCATCATAACTCTCTGCATACTGCTCCATTTCGTGCGTGTAATATGTCAAATTGTTCGCCTTGATGAGTACATCATTCCGTCTCATTGCATAATTTTTATTTGAGCTCATCTTGATGCCCGAAATGCTGTTGGAAGAGGGCTATGTGATGTTAGTTTCAGACCTGTTTCAGTAGATGCACTTTTGTCATTTTTGCCTTGGTTGATGTGTGCATCCTATGTACTGGAGTCCTACATGTGTTTTGTAATATGCCATGCTATATTTCCAGGGGTGTATGCCATGTATTTTTGTGATATATGTGCTGACTAGCACAAGCATGCAAACTAGGGATCATAATGTTGCTGATTTCAGAGACTTAGTATTTTCACTAAGTCATGTTCTGCTGTTATTTTTATGCCATGTGTTCATGTTGTTTTAGAGAGATCTGTGCCTCTTTTGAGCATGTTCAGTAAGAGTGTTTTGTACATATGGATTTTCTCTATCCATCCATGCCTTTGTTTGTAATTATGGAGTACCATAGCTTGAGACAATCGAGCTCTACTTTTGCTATAAAATGTTCCTGGCAGATTGTTTACGTGTTATTGGATTTTGCCAAGCTTGTTGCAGTTGTTCCTCGCATTCTATGATGTTGTTCTTGCCATGTCTATCTTCTATGCCATGTCTTCTTGACGGATGTATGCTTAGTTTATCATGCAATGCTCTATAGTGAGTGCATCGAGCTCGTAAACATGCCTACTTGCTATCTGTTATTAACATGTCCAGTTTTCTGCTAAGTCTGAAACCTGTAACGAAACTTGCTTAATTGACATGGGTGCTATTATATTTTCTGATCCCTTTTGGCTTATGGTCAGTAAGGGACTTTTGTTCAATGCTTTGAGTATATTCATGCCATGCCATATGTTGCTATGTCCTGTTCCTGTAGAATGTTGTTTCCTTGCTCTAAACATGTCATCCTGATGTTAATTTCTGGCATGATAGTATTTTCACCAAGTCTGTGAACCTGTTATCTTTTGCACTTTTGCCATGCTTGTTTGAACCTGTTGTGGTGTGATTTAGCCATAGCTCACTGTTCATCCTTTGTCAAGCATCTTGAGTAGTTCACTGTCATATGGTTTGTTGGTACGTTTGGGTGCAGTATCTTAATTTCTTGTTGCTTGCTAAGTAGCATCATGCTGTTAATGGCAGAATCTTGTCAATCTTGTTTTGCTTGTCATTTGCAAACCGTGCATCCGATTCCGGTGATCTTTATATCGATTTCAACCGAAATCACCTCATCTTTCCAGTGGCATACTTGGTTTGCCAAGATTATGTCTTGTTCATCTTTTCCTTCCGGAACACGCATATGCATTGCATACCACATCTCGCATATCATACCATGTTTTGCATCATGTTGCTTGCGCATTGCATCGTTGTTGATAGTTGTTCCTTTGCTTGTGTTCTTGTTTTGGGTAGATCCGGGAGACGAGTACGTGACCGAGGAACCTGTTGAGAACACTTACGAGGACCAAGCTTTCGACAACCTTGAGAACTTTGCAGGCAAGATGACCATAACCTCGAAATCACTTCTATCTTTGCTTGCTAGTTGCTCGCTCTTTTGCTTTGCCTATGATGCGATACCTACCACTTGCTTATCATGCCTCCCATATTCTTAAACCAAGCCTCTAACCCACCTTGTCCTAGCAAACCGTTGTTTGGCTATGTTACCGCTTTGCTCAGCCCCTCTTATAGCGTTGTTAGTTGCAGGTGAAGATGAAGTTCGTTCCTTGTTGGAACATGGAGATGTTGTTCCTTGTTGGAACATGGAGATGTTGTTCCTTGTTGGAACATGTTTACTTGTTGGGATATCACAATATATCTTATCTAATTAACGCATCTATATACTTGGTAAAGGGTGGAAGGCTCGGCCTTATGCCTGGTGTTTTGTTCCACTCTTGCCGCCCTAGTTTCCGTCATATCGGTATTATGTTCCCGGATTATGCGTCCCTAACGCGGTCGGGTGATTTATGGGACCCCCTTGACAGTTCGCTTCGAATAAGACTTTTCCAGCGAGGCCCAACCTTGGTTTTACCATTTGCCTCACCACCACCTATCCCTTTCCCTTGGGTCGGCCAACCCGAGGGTCATCTTTATTTTAGCCCCCCCCCCCCCGGGCCAGTGCTTCTCTAAGTGTTGGTCCGAACCGAGCGATGTCCGGCGCCCCCTGCGCAATCAGGGTCTATGCCAACCCGACGTCTTGCTCATCCGGTGTGCCCTGAGACCGAGATATGTGCAGCTCCTATCAGGATTTGTCGGCACATCCGGGCGGCTTTGCTGGACTTGTTTTATTACTGTCGAAATGTCTTGTAGCCGGGATTCCGAGACTGATCGGGTCTTCCCGGGGAGAAGGAATATCCTTCATTGATCGCGAGAGCTTATCATGGGCTAAGTTGGGACACCCCTGCAGGGTTTGAACTTTTGAAAGCCGTGCCCGCGGTTATGTGGCAGATGGGAATTTGTTAATGTCCGGTTGTAGAAAACCCAAAGTTGATCTTAATTAAAATACACCAACCGCGTGTGTAACCGTGATGGTCTCTTCTCGGCGGAGTCCGGGAAGTGAACACGGTGTTGGAGTTATGCTTGACGTAAGTAGTTTCAGGATCACTTCTTGATCATAGTTGTTCGACTGTGCTTTTGCCTTCTCTTCTCGCTCTCATTTTCGTATGTTAGACACCAGATATGCTCGTCGCTTGCTGCAGCTCCACCTCACTACCCTGTCCTACCTTTAAGCTTAAATAGTCTTGATCTCGTGGGTCTGAGATTGCTGAGTCCCCGTGACTCACAGAGACTTCCAAAACCAGTTTGCAGGTGCCGATGAATCCGTGCAGGTGACGCACGCGAGCTCAAGGAGGAGCTCGATGAAGACCTTGTTCATTGTGTTGTTTCGTTTCAGTTGATCAGTAGTGGAGCCCATTCGGGACGATCGGGGATCTGTGTAGCATTTGGGGTAGTCTTCTTTTATTTTGGTTCCGTAGCCGGACCTTGATTGTATCTGTATGATGTAATGCTTTACTCATGTATTGTGTGAAGTGGCGATTGTAAGCCAACTATGTATCTCTTTCCCTTATGAATTACATGGGTTGTGTGAAGATTACCTCACTTGCGACATTGCTTTCAATGCGGTTATGCCTCTAAGTCGTGCTTCGACACGTAGGAGATATAGCCGCATCGAGGGCGTTACAAAGAAACCCAAGGTCAAGGACGTGAAGCGCAAGGGGGCTGTCGTGCTCGCGGCGGAACCAGACACCAAGCGGGGCAAGGATCTGCCTGAATCTTCCAGGGGCAGTCGGTACTGTGTGTACCACGACCTCCACACCCACAACATCAACGAATGCCAAGAACTCCATGCCGTGTGAGAAGGGAGGATCGGCCGTCGTCCTGACCGTCCTGACCGGGGCTACGGCCGAGGAGGAGGAAGGAACCCAGGACACTGGGAAGACCGCGGCCCGCGCCAAGGGTGGCGCGATCAACCTCGCGAGGACCGCTGGCGAGACTTGCCTCGCGAGGGGGACTGGCGGGATCAGCCTCGTGAGGATCGCCTGCAGGGCAATGCAGGCCTCCCTCCACTTCCGCCTCAGCCAAGAAGGAACAAGGACTGCCACCAGGAGGAGGGGGCTGGGGGCTTCCAGGAGCCACGCGCAATCGCCTGCATCCTGGGCGGAGCTCAAGCCCCAGCCTCCCAACGCATCTTCAAGTAGTTTGCCCGCGAAGTGAATGCAGTCCTCCCCAGGCTCGAAGCTACGCGCCCCCTCAGGTGGTCGGCGTGCGACATCACGTTCAGCTCAGCGGATCAGCTCAAGTGCTCGGCCATAGCCGGGGTCCTCCCGATGCTTTGCTCCCCAGTCATCAGCAACGTACTGGTCACCAGGACCCTCGCCGATGGTGGAGCAGGGCTCAACGTCCTGTCCGTGGAAACATTCAACAATCTTCAAGTGCCCTACGACCAGCTTCAGCCGACCAAGCCCTTCTCCGGAGTCACCGACGGTTCCACGATCCCGATCGGGCAGGTTCGCCTCCCTGTCACCTTCGGAGCCCGCAGCAACTACCGCACCGAGCTCATCGACTTCGACGTCGCCTACATCCGCCTGCCGTACAACGCCATCCTCGGGTACCCAGCGCTGGCCAAGTTCATGGCCATGACTCATCATGGCTACAACGTCCTCAAGATGCCAGGAAGTGGCGGAGTCATCACGGTGCCATGTGAAGAGAAGGATGCAGTGTGTTCCCTGGAGCGAGCCTTTCAGGCTGCGTCGCTAGAAGACCCAGATCGCGGAAGCAGGAGGCTTCCCGAGATCACCCCCAAGAAGAAGAAGACATCGTCAGGCTTAGCCCCTCAGGAGGCAAGCCCCTCAGGGCCCGCGTCTGCCCAAGGGGACCCTCCATCCATCGCATAGGAAAGCGCGCCCGGCGCCCTCCTCAGGCAGGGCTCGGGCGCTCTCACCTGGAGGGCCACTGACCTGGCCAGGGTCACGACGGAGGCGCTTGGGCACCACGTGGAGGCGTGCCTCGAAGCACGTTTCCCTCAAGAAGGAGCAGGGCAAGGAAGGTCAGACCAGCAGGAGTTCGTTAACAAGGTCGTTCAAGAACTGTAGGAGTCAAGAGTCATGAGAGGTTGCAAACGTCTACCAGCTATGGCTCCCCATCCAGGTGAGGATGGTGGGCTGCGCGTCTGCATCGACATACCAGGGCTTAATCGGGTCGCCACGGTGGAGCTCCTCTGGCCCTCGCAAGTGGGGCGTTGCGGAGGTCCACCCCACAGCTATGTTCGCATGCCTTACGGCTTGCCGAGCGTGGCTGCTGCATACCAGCGCCTCATGAGGGGCATCGTGGAGACCCAGGAAGACAGGCGTTCCGCAGTCTTGGCGGAGATGGAGATGATTCGCGAGGAGCCACCAGCGCCTCCGGAGCCTCCTTAGGCCCCTGGGCCTGGGGGCTCGTGAGGATTGGCTTCCGTAGCCCACCGAGTCTGCTGCACCAACACCACTTCATCCTCGGCATCTTCAGGTGACGTCCTTCAAGCTTCATTTCCAGCTGGGAACGCCCTCCCAGGGCTGCTTCATTCCCAGGCCGCGTGGGTCCGTCCCTGCGGCGTGTATCCCTTTCTTATTTTTCAGTCATTAGCTTGCTTTGTTGGGTGCGCCCCTCGGGCTGCATCATCCCCAAGCCGCTCGGGCCAGACCCAGTGGCGTGTATCTCCCTTGCGTTTATTTCCAGCTATGCTTTCGCCTATCATGCTTGATTACTTGATGCCTGTCCATGGCACCTCTCCTTCTCCATGTCGACCACTTGCACGTTAAAGGGGGGGTACCTGAGCATCGCGACTCAGGGCTCTTACTGGCTCTCCAGCCCTCACCCTCTGGCCTTGTCCATGGCATCACGACCTGGCATACCAGCGACGGCTGAGACAAGCTCGAGGGCTGGGACCCGAGGACGTAGAGTGCCGGCATCTAACCCAATTTGCAGGAACACATCTCAAGATACGGCCTAGTGCCAGTCGCAACCCGCCTAGAGGTAGGGCCCCGTGAGTCCCGCGCTGGCTCACGGGTGCCCAGATACACCTCACCTAGCCCTACCGTGTCGGCCACGTGTCAGGGCGGGGCTGTACACGCCCCGGGGGCTCCTCCTGAAGGGGAGCCCCCTCCCACGTACCAGTGGAAGCACCATGCTCCGCGCTGGCTGATGACACTACCGAGGAGCGGCTATGCCCGTACACATACGGAAGCGCTATGCTCCGCGCTGGTGATAAACAACTGAGGGTGGCCTCCGGGCTACGTTAACCTCAGGGAGCCCAGAGCTCAGTGGCTAGCCTCATCGCAACGCCTCCCCTCGGGAGCGCCGCGCGAGGGGGCTAGGCACGGGGGCTACGCCTGGGTCATGCCCAGACATACGCCACCCAGCCTGGCCCCTCGGGCCTGGTTCGTCGCGCGTCTCTCCCCGAGCGGAGCCAAGGTATGAAGGCCGTTTGAGCGTCAAGGGGGACCCCTGAGCATCGCGACTCAGGAGCCTAACTGGTCCCGTAGCCCCTCACTCCTTAGTTCCGAAAGGCTATGCTGGGTGAGGTACGCGCGGGGCCGGGCTCTGTAGACGTAGAACGGTAGTCTCGCTTGCATCTCACCTCATCGCCCGCTGTTTGCGCGTCAAGGGGGACTCTTGAGCATGGCGACTCAGGAGCCTAACTGGCTCCGTAGCCCCTCACTCCTTAGTTCCGAAAGGCTATGCTGGGTGAGGTACGCGCGGAGTCAGGCTCTGCAGACGTAGAACGGAAGATACACCTACATCACGCTTCCCTACTTGTTGTTCGTGCGCCAAGGGGGACTCCTGAGCATCGCGACTCAGGAGCCTAACTTGTCCCGTAGACCCTCACTCCTTTGGTCTCGTCCTGGTTTCCGGTCGGGGCTAATGCTGGGTGAGGTACGCGCGGGGCCGGGCTCTGCCGGCGTAGAACACAAGCAAGTAGGGAAGAAAAGCGTAAAATTCAAGGAACTTAAAAGCAAAATATTACAGTCCATACTATCGTTTCGGTACCAAATGCAAGTTTAAATGCCTCCCCGAGGCGCAATGCATGTGCAGAAACTAACAGAAGAACAGGAGCAGTAGCGGAGTCACTTGTTGGCGATGGAGCAGCGCGGAGTGGCTTCGCTTCGTGGAGCAGCAGAACCAGCGGCGCCTTGCTTCGGCTTGGTGCTGAAGGCCTAGAACTTCCCCAGCAGCGCCTCCGCGCGCCCCTTCACGGCTTCGACAGCGGCGGCAGCACCCTCGCCGCTCTCCGGCTCCAGCAGGCTGTCGAGGTCGGCGCTGGGATCGCGAAGGTAGATGTGGGCGAAGACCCGCGTCAGCGCAGCGGAAGACAGGACACGCGCCTCGGCCTCAGCCGTGGGGCCAAGGCCAAGGGCGACATCTCCAAGGGCCTGAACTAGGAAGGGAAGCAGCTTGGCGGGGCCGTCCCCGTCACCGGCCAGCGGGATCTCCAGGCCGCTCTCGTAAAGTGTCTTCAGTGAAGCGCGAGCATCCTTCTCCATGTCCGCGAAGGCCACGCGATCCTCCGCAAGGACCCGGGCCTTACCGTCCAGCTCGGCCTTCGTCGCCTCCAGCTCCTTCTTCAGCATGCTTAGGCAGTCGCGGCGTTTCTTGAGCTTGGCCTCCCGGTCCTCGATGGCCGCCTCGCGAGCCTTCGTGCCTTCTTCCTACTCTCGGCGAAGGTGGACCTCCTTCGCGAGCTGGTCTTGCAGGCCCTGCAGTTTGTCCTCCAGCTCCTTGCAGCGACCACGGGCTTCAACCACCTCTCCCAGGGCCGCGTCTCGGGCAATCTTCGCCTCGAGGGTGGCCTCCCTCTCTTCGTCACAGGCCGTCGAGGCCTGAACCAGCGCCGCCCGAATCGAGGCGTCGGAGCGGATCCACCCCGAAGCCAACTCCAGGTGCCCGGCCACCAGGCGAGGGTCGGCGCCAAGAAGATCCTGCCGCAGCCGGTCCAGTTCAGCAACGGCACGTTCTAGGACGGCAGAAGAAGACGGAGAAGCATCGGCACGCTCCAAGACAATAGGAGGAGTTGGGGGAGCAGCGGACGGTGGAACGGGAGGAGAAGGTAGCGGCGGTGAGACCACAGCATCCTGAGGTGGAGTCTGCTGCACCCCAACGGCCGTGGTGGCGGCAGCAGGCAGGAGCACCTCGGGAGTCACTTGGGCCATGGGGGCAGGGCTCTCCCCAGCCAGCTCAGCCAAGCCTTGCAAGGATGAGCGGGCAGGAGAAGCCCGTGTCTCACGATCGCCTTCACCTGCAGGCGGAGGCGTTGCCGCGGATGGGGCCTCAGGAGCCCCCTTCGGTTTCTTCGCCGTGGGCGCCAGCCTATCCAAGAGAAACGAACATCAAGCCCCAGCGGCGGAACAAGAAACAAGAGATAAAGGATCAAGCACTTATGGGTCGTCGCCGGAGGACTCAAGCAGCCTCCGGCCATACTTGAAGCCTGAGAGCCGGCTGGAGGGGTCAACCTCAGGAGCAGAAGGCGCGTCTGCAGATCGCCCCGGAGCCAGGGTGGACCCGCGGGGGATCAGCCCGGTCATGTCCTTCTTCGGGATCGGGGGCGAGCTCCTGCTACCCAGCACGTCGTCACCCTCATCATCATCGCTTAACGAGAGGCAGAGAGTACGGGACTTGCGCCGGGGAAGGGGAGCCCTAGACTCTCCATCGGTCGCCTCAGAGTCAGGGCCCTCTCCCCGCTCCTCTTCACCCCCCTCTCCGCTGGAGTCGTCGGAGGACACGTCCACCAGTCCCTCGGGAGACACCACGGGCACGGGCCCGTCCCCGTTGAACACGGGCATGGACTCCACCACCTGCTTCCAGTCGTCGCGAAGGAACAAGGGCGTGGGCGCGCCCTCCAACCTCGCCACCTCGCCCTCGACCAGAGATTGGAGAACCGCGGTCAAATCCTCGTCGCCCACAGCCACGGGGCTCGGATGGGGCCTCCACATCGGAGGTGAGTACTGCCGAAGCGGAGCCAATTGGTGCTCCAGGAACTCCCTCAGAAGCGACGCGCCGGTCAGCTTCGTCGCCGTCGTGCTGGCCGGCTTTAGGTCCGCGTCCATCTTCTCCAGTACCGGCTTCGCGCGGGGGTCAGTAAGCTCCGCCGGGACCAGTCGCCGGAGCTCACGGGCTGCTCCATGGGTAGGATCAGCCGAGGGTGGATGCGCCCGGCGTCCACCAAGACCCACTTGCTCCTGAAGCCCTCAATCCTCTTCCCGGGATTCGAGATGGCAATGGCGCCACCACACGCGACGAAACTCGCGCATGCGGAAGGGGAACCGCGGGTGACCCGGAGGTAGAAGTAGTGGCGCAGCAAGGCCACTGAGGGTTGCACCCCCACATGAGCCTCGCAGTAGTAGGCGAAGATCGCCAGGAGAAGGATGGAGTTGGGGTGGAGATGCAGAGCTTGTAAGTCGTAATGGCGGAGGACAGAGAGGAAGAACTCGGAAAAAGGAGGCACCAGGCCCGCAGTAATGGAGCTCACGAAGAGAGGGTAGAAGGTGCTTCCTCGGCCCTCAGGGGTGGCGGAGCCGACCTTGAACACCCGCGCCCCGTCGATGCCTCGCGCCGCCGCCATTGGCGTAGCTGGGCAAGGCTCGCCTCCGACACATTCGGCGAGTCCAGGGCAGGCGAAAACCAAGCTTCGGCCGGAGGCTGACGAGGCGCCATGACTTCCTAGGTCACACGGGAAGAGCAGATCTGGGAATTAGGAGGAAGGAAGGAGAGGCGCAAGAAAGAGGATCTGAGCAGCAACTGGAGAAAGAGAAGAGCAAAGCCTGGGCGGGCGCTGCACCTTTAATAACCTGCGCAGTTGCTGAAGCACCCGCGTCCAATCAACCGCCACGCGGCGCCCAAGGCCGCAGGCTGTTAGGGCCCGCGGCGCTTCGCCCTTGCCCTTTCGCCTCTCGGCACGGCCAAGTCCGGGCGCGCCTTGGGCCCGGGGGCTACTGTCGGCGTTCTGGGAACGGGGGTCCCCAGACTTGCCTGCCTGCGGCCCGCGGCATGGCTCAAGGGGGCCCATCACGGCCCAACTTCATCGGCACAAAACCCAAGACCCTCGCGAGGGGCCAAGCCTCGCGGGGCGGACGACACAGCACTTCCTCAGGCACGGCTGTCGGATCACGGGTTCCGGCAGACCCTTAAGGTTCGAACTCTGGGGTGCGCGTGGAGGTTATGCCCTCTACCTCTCCGTCTCGCAAGGATCTAAACTACAGAACGAACAACACAAGAGACACAGGGTCTATACTAGTTCGGGCCACCATTGTGGTGTAATACCCTACTCTAGTTTGTGGTGGATGGATTGCCTCTTGGGCTGATGAGGATGAACAGTACAAGGAAGAACAGCCTCGCGAGGGTCTGTTCTTGCCTAGGGGATGAACTGCTGGGGGAGTTCAATCGCCCTTCTCACTCTCTGGGTGTGTTGCTAGCTCTATTCGCCTTTACCTTGGGGGGGCTAGTCCTATTTATAGGCAAAGGCCCTGGGCCTCTTCCCAAATATTTGAGCAGGAAGGGCGCCAACAATTGACCAATTCGTAGGGGAACATCTGGTACACTTATCCTGACTAAATTTGGTCTTCGCCTGCCAAAGGCCCTGTGGCGACGCCGTTCTGGGCTCCATGGTGACCTCCTTCCCACCGTTTGACTGGTCTTGGTCTCGTTGCACCGAAATAGGTGCCTTTGCTTGATCCTCTCGCCTGCGCTTGCCCCCTTTGCACCAAAGAGGAAAGGGGAACGTTGTGCGGGCTGGCGCCCGTCTGGCACCCACGATCGTCATGGCTTGCGTCATGGGCACCTCGCGAGGTACCCCGCCTTGATCTCTCCGCCTCCTCGCGAGCCAGCCTGAGGAGGCCGCGCCTGAGGAAGCGCCATGTCGTCCGCCCTGCGAGGCTTGGCCCCTCGCGAGGGTCTTGAGTCTTGTGTTGATGAAGATGGGCCATGCTGGGCCCCCATTTGAGCCACGCTGCAGGCTGCAGGCAGGCAAGTCTGGGGACCCACGTTCCCAGAACGTCGACAGTAGCCCCCGGGCCCAAGGCGTGCATGGACTTGGCCGTGCCGAGAGGCGAAAGGGCAAGGGCGAAGCGCCGCGGGCCCTAACAGCCTAAGGCCTTGGGCGCCGCGTGGTGGTTTGACAGGACGTGGGCGTCTCCGCTTCCCCACGACGCCTTGGCAACTGCGTGACTTGACTAGTCCCTGCATGCGTAGATACGGGTCATTATTACCTACGATCATGGTGCTCGACGGTTGGCCTCTTCCGGCTATAAGTACGAGGCCGCATAAGCTCCGCCAGTCCGCCCCTTCCCGCTTCTCTTCGTCTTCCTCTCCTTTGTCGCCCGCTGCTCGCATGGCTCCGAAGAGGTTCTCAGCCGCGGAGAAGGGGAAGGCTAGTCGGTCGGGGCCCGACTCCCCTTCGGCCAAGCGCGGCCGGGGTCGTCCCCGCAAGCATCCCGTGGTCCCCGCTGTGGCTCCCCGTGGCCACAGGGATGGTTCTCCGCGTGGTGGTGAGCGCTCGGCTGCCAAGGGAAGGCAGGCTGTGGCTGTGCGGCCCCCCAGGCCGCGCTTTCGCTCGGCGGAGGTGCTGCCGGAGTTCGTCGTGTGGTCGGCGGACCCGACCAACACCTGGCTCCAGCTTCCTCGCTTCTTCATCAGCGAGCTGCCGGCCAGCGCCCGGTGCGGCTTCTGGCTTCAGGCTGACGGTCGCTGCAGTAGGGCCTCCTGGGTTTCGCTCGAGGTCTCCCCTTCTGGGAATGGGGCCCTGACCCGCGGCTGGCAAACGTTTGCCCGCGCGCGCGGCCTGGGCCAGCGGTGCACCCTGCACTTCAAGTTCGACGGCGACGGCACCCTCTTTGTGAGGGTGTTTGGGGAAGATGGTCGCCGCGCAGGATGCTGCCCCGAGGGCGACGACCGCGGACAGGGGCCTCGCTCCGACGATGATGGAGGAGACAGCGCCCGCTCCGATGGCGGCGCCCGATGCTCCCCAAGCTCCACCAACTCTTCTTCGGGCGGCTCCTCCAGCGGCGGCCGCAGCCAGCCCCCTCGCCATCGTGCTTGCTTGGGGGGTGGCTGTTCATCCGCCCGTTGCTGCGCCCCGGTGAAGCGCGAGAGGAAGTCCGCCTGAGCTTCGGAGGCATCCCGTGTCGCCTCTGCAGGCCGATGTGAGGCGGGCCGCGCCGGGCTCGCCCTTTCCTTTTCCTTTTGCTCCCTGTGTAAGACAAAACAGCAGCATGGAGCCCCGTGGGGGCGTGTTGAGAATCATTGCCGTTGTAGCCATTACCTTGACTTTGTTGTTGTGCTTCTCGACTATTTGCCCTCGCGTAGGTAGTTTGCGGCCCCAGCCGGGGGGCGACCGACCCAGGCCCTATGTGCGTGTCGCGGTGCCCGAGGGGAACGGACTAGAGGGGTGCTCCTGTAGAGAGCCCGGGCCATGAAACCTTTAAGCGGCTAGAGCAGAAACGCTTGCGAGGGCGTTCGAGTTCCATCCCTCGCGAGGCCTTTCATGAGAAAAATCAAAACGAGGAGCAAAAATCGACGAACCACAAATCAACAACGGCGATTGTTTCGATAAGACTTCAGATGCAAATAAACACGTCAAACTCGGAAAGCAAATGAAAAAGCCGCGTCCGGAACCTAGTCTAGTCTTCGACATCTTCTCACGAGCACGGAGCTAAGTGCTGCCACTGGGCATGGGAGGGAGCCCCAGGGCCTGAGGTCGGCGCTCCTAACACTCCGGGGCGTGTACAGCCCCACTCATTATTACGTGAGAGTGTCACGGGGCGGCGAGCTTCACAGGCATTGGCCTTCTTCACAGGCTCCGGGCCTTTCTCCTTAGAGGTAATAAGCTTCATGGGCACTCGCCTTCTTCACAGGCTCTGGGCCTTTTCCAAAAAGAGATGAGCTTCACAGGCGTTCGCCTTCTTCACAGGCTCTGGGCCTTCTCCAAAAAGAGATGAGCTTCATAGGCGTTCGCCTTCTTCACAGGCTCTGGGCCTTCTCCAAAAAGAGATGAGCTTCCTAGGCGTTCGCCTTCTTCACAGGCTCTGGGCCTTCTCCAAAAAGAGATGAGCTTCACAGGCATTCGCCTTCTTCACAGGCTCTGGGCCTTCTCCAAAAAGAGATGAGCTTCACAGGCGTTCGCCTTCTTCACAGGCTCTCGGCCTTTTAGGGGTAGAACCTCCGGAGGTGTTGGATGTTCCACGCGTTCTGGATTGGCTCCCCCTCTTGAGTCTCCAAGCGCATGGAGCCTGGCCTGGAAACATGAACAACCTTGAACGGGCCCTCCCACATGGGAGAGAGCTTGTGCAGCCCCTCCCTGGAGAGGACCCGCCTGAGTACGAGGTCTCCTACCTCGAGGGTCCTGGGGCGGATGTTGCGGCAGTGATATCGTCGTAGCACCTGTTGGTACCTTGCCGCTCGCAGCGCGGCTTCCCGGCGGCGTTCCTCCCCCAGCACGAGGTCCATCCCCCGCATGGCGTCCTGCTGCGCTTCGTCGAACGCCAGGACCCGTGAGGAGCGACGCCTGACCTCGTGAGGAAGGACTGCTTCAGCTCCATAGACCAGGAAGAACGGGGTCTTCCCAGTTGGTTTGGTCGTGGTGGTGCGGATGGACCACAGCACGGATTGGAGCTCGTCATACCAACCCCTGCCGCAGGCCTCCAGCTTCTTCTTGAACGTTCTGGTCTTGAGGCCTCTCAAGACCTCCGCGTTGGCTCGTTCGGCCTGCCCATTGCTTCGCGGGTGTACCACCGAGGCGTAGCATATCTGCGTCCCAAGGTTAGCACAGTATGTTTTGAAGAGATTACTGGTGAACTGCGAACCGTTGTCTGTGATGATGCGGTTCGGCACCCCGAACCGGCTCACGATACCCCTGATGAACTTGACCGCGGAGCCCGCGGGGATGGTGCGGACAGCCTCCACCTCTGCCCACTTGGTGAACTTGTCAATGGCGACGTAGAGGTAATGGTAGCCCCCTGGCGCCCGAGGGAACGGGCCCAGGATGTCCAACCCCCAAACTACGAATGGCCACGAGAGGGGTATAGTCTGCAGGCCTCCCGCTGGTTGATGGATCTGCCTGGAATGGAACTGGCAGGCCTCACAAGCCTTCACCAATTCGATTGCGTCGTTGAGTGCGGTGGGCCAATAGAACCCACTACGGAATGCCTTGCCAACGAGGGTCCGTGATGATGAGTGGTGTCCACAGTCTCCGCCGTGTATGTCCTCCAGTAGTTCCTTTCCTTGCTCCCTGGAGATGCAGCGCAGAGATACATCGTTTGGTCGCTTCCGATAAAGTTCTCCATCTCTGATGCAGTATGCCGTGGCCTGCCGCGCCACACGTTCTGCTTCCTCTTCCTTCTCCGGTAGGGCCCCTTGTGTTAGATAACTCCGGAGTTCTGCGATCCAGCACTCCTCCTGAGGTTCCATCGTCAGGAGCAGGCGTGCTCCTGAGGTCGGCCCACAAACCGGGGCTCCCGAGGCTGGCGGCTGGGGGAGATCCTCTCGAGGCTGAGCCATGTTTGATAACGTCGGCTGTGCTGAAGGTTTGAAGAGCCGCTCCTCGAAGACGCCAGGTTCCTGCGTCAACCGCCTGGATGCCCGTCCGGCTATGTCGTCAGCTTCTTGATTGGTGCCACGGGGCACGCGCTTCAGCTCCAGCCCCCATAACTGCTTTTCCATCCTGCGGACCTCCGCCAGGTAGGCCTCCATATGCTCGTCCTTCGGCTCGTATACCTTGTTGGAGAAATTGACTAGGAGCTGCGAGTCGCCCTTGATGGTGAGGCGCTTCACTCCCAGGGCCACTGCGGCCTTCAGCCCGGCTTTCAGTCCCTCATACTCTGCTATGTTGCTGGAGACCTTTTCACCTTGCTGGAAACAGGGCTGTACGGCATAATAGAGCTTATCCTGAGTGGGTGATATCAGCACCGCGCCAGCCCCCGCGCCGTGCCTGGAGAACGCCCCATCGAAGTACATAACCCAGCCTTCCGGCGCCTCACTTCCTGGGGAGAGGGACCGATCCTCGTCATCCTTGAGGCCTGGTGCCTCCGCCCATTCCGCCACAAAATCCGCCAATGCTGCTCCTTTGATGACCCTGGTTGTGTTGAACTCGAGCTGAAACGCCTGCAGCTCTATATTCCACTCGGCGACCCTTCCGGCCGAGTTAGGGCTCCTGAGCACTCTCTCCAGGGGGTACGATGAGACGACCTTGATGGGGTGAGCCTGGAAGTAGTGACGCAGCTTGCGTGATGCTACCAGTAACGCGAGGAGGAGCTTCTGAGGCATTGGGTATCGTGCCCTCGCATCCCTTAGCACCGTGCTAACAAAGTAGACCGGGTGCTCAACAAGGCTGAGAGCATCTTGGGTCGCGGCGCCCTCGGGAGGTAAGGGCACCTCATGAGATGACGTGGCCTTAGGAGGTGAACCATCTGGGCATGCGGCCTCCCCTGTATCCGGTGCGTTCTTCAGTAGCTGACCCTCTTCATCTGTGGTTGTGGCTTCCACGGGCTTTCCTTGTTCCCATTTTGTCTTTCCTCGGGCTGCCGCTGCGGTCTTGACCTGGCGCTCCTCCCTAACCGCAACCAGGGCTGCGCTGGTGGAGTAGGGAGTGGCGGTGAGGTAAAGCAGCAGGGGCTCTTGAGGGCGCGGAGCCACCATGACTGGGGGGACTAGTCAGGTACCTCTTGAGATCTTGAAACGCCTTATCTGCCTCTTCAGTCCATTCAAAGGGCCCCTTTTTCTTCATCAGCTGAAAGAAACGCAGTGCTCGCTCCCCTAATTTGGAGATGAAGCGCCCTAGCGCGGCACACGCCTAGTGAGCTTCTGCATTTCTCTGAGGGTCTTTGGCGGACTCATGTCCTCGACCGCCTTGACCTTCTCTGGGTTAGCTTCAATGCCACGGTGGGACACGAGGAAGCCCAAGAGCTTGCTCGAGGGGACCCCAAACACACATTTCTCTGGGTTGAGTCGCAGGTTTACTGCATCGAGGCTCGCGAAGGTCTCCTCCAGGTCTTGTATCAGGGTTTTGGCCTCCCAAGATTTCACCACAATGTCATCAACGTAGGCTTCGACATTCTTCCTGAGTTGCGGGCCCAAGGTGATGTGCATCAACCGCTGAAAGGTCGCCCCTGCGTTACGCAGTCCAAATGGCATGCATGTATAGCAGTATACCCCGCACGGGGTCAAGAAGGCGGTCTTCTCAATGTCTTCTACCGCCGTCTTGATCTGGTGATATCCGGAGAAGGCGTCCAAGAAGCACAGCAGGTCGCACTCGGCGGTGGAATCGACGATCTGGTCGATGCAGGGGAGCGGAAACGGATCTTGCGGGCATGCCTTGTTGAGATTGGTGAAGTCGACACACATGCGTTCCTTCCCCCCTTTCTTGGGCACAGCGACAGGGTTGGCCAACCAATCCGGGTATCGGACCTCGCGAATGACCCCAGCGGCTTCTAACTTGCGGGTCTCTTGGACGATGAAGGCCTGCTTCTCTGCGGACTGCCGCCTGGCCTTCTGCTTCACGGGGCGCACATTTGGGCACACATTGAGGTGATGCTCGATGACGCTCCTGGGGACCCCTGCCAACTGATCGGGCTCCCAAGCAAACACCTTCTTATTTGCGCGCAGGAACCTGACCAAGGCCTCCTCCTGCTCAGGCTCAAGGTTGGCGCTTATGGTGAAAGTGGCACTAGAGGACCCGTCCTCGTCGACGGGTATCTGCTTGGTTTCTGCCTTGTCCTGGGTGAACAACTGCTTCTTCTTGGTGGGCGCAGCCCCCTTGGGCTCAAGGGTCCCCGCGTCGGCGGGCTGTGCCGATGCCGCCGTCTTGAAGGCGAGCTTGAGTACTCGCAGGGCGTCCCCGGTGTCTCCGTGCACAATGAGGGTACCGTTGCTCCCGGGCATCTTCATGAGGTTGTACGTCGGGTGCGTGGCGGCCATGAACTGAGCCAGTGCTGGGTAGCCGAGGATGGCGTTGTAAGGGAGGCCGATGGGGGTGATGTCGAAGTCGACCATCTCCATGCGGAAGTTGTCGTACGTGCCGAAGGTTACTGGGAGCCGGATCTGTCCCAAGGAGTCGGATGATCCGCCCCCGATGCTCGAGAAAGGTCGGCTGGGTTGCAGCCGCTCCCGGGGTATGCAGAGAAGGTTGAAGGTCTCGACCAAAAGCACACTGAGGCCCGCGCCGCCGTCGACGAGGGTTCTGGTGACGGCCACCCGGCAGATGGTGGGGGTGCACAACAGGGGGAGCGTGCCCGAGCCGACCAAGCTAGCGGGGTGGTCCTCCGAGCTGAAGGTCAGACCGACCTCATGCGCCGCCCGGTCCGGGGGAGCCCCCTGCCGTGCGGAAACGGTGCTGATCCGGCGGGCAAACGGCTTCACGTGGCGGCTCGTGGGCGGCGCCTGCGAGCCACCCAGGAGGGCCGCAACGACCGGATGCATCGACGTCACGGTGTGGTCGCCCTGTCGCATAGGCGGATGCTGGGGTGGTGCTTGCCGCTCGTTTCCCGCCGGGCCAGTGGCGGTGTTGACGGCGGGCGACGGGGGACGGCGAGAACGCCCACCGGCGAGGGCCGCTGGCGCGACGCGAGCTCGATGGGCGTTGTACATGGATGCAGCAGCCGGAGGAGGACGGAGCGGTGGAAGGCAGATTCCGGCGCACCCCTACCTTGCGCGCAAAATGTCGGATCACGGGTTCCGGTAGACCCTTAAGGTTCGAACTCTGGGGTGCGCGCGGAGGTTATGCCCTCTACCTCTCCGTCTCGCAAGGATCTAAACTACAGAACGAATAGCACAAGAGACACAGGGTTTATACTAGTTCGGGCCACCATTGTGGTGTAATACCCTACTCTAGTTTGTGGTGGATGGACTGCCTCTTGGGCTAATGAGGATGAACAGTACAAGGAAGAACAGCCTCGCGAGGGTCTGTTCTTGGCTAGGGGATGAACTGCTGGGGGAGTTCAATCGCCCTTCTCACTCTCTGGGTGTGTTGCTAGCTCTGTTCCTCTTGCCTTTACCCTGGGGGGGATAGTCATATTTATAGGCAAAGGCCTTGGGCCTCTTCCCAAATATTTGAGCGGGAAGGGCGCCAACAATTGGCCAATTCGAAGGGGAACATCTCGTACACTTATCCTGACTAAATTTGGTCTTCGCCGGCCAAAGGCCCTGTGGTGACGCCGTTCCGGGCTCCATGGTGACCTCCTTCCCACCGTTGGACTGGTCTTGGTCTCGTTGCACCGAAATAGGTGCCTTTGCTTGATCCTCTCGCCTGCGCTTGCCCCCTTTGCACCAAAGAGGAAAGGGGAACGCTGCGCGGGCTGGCGCCCGCCTGGCACCCACGATCGTCATGGCTTGCGTCATGGGCACCTCGCGAGGTACCCCGCCTTGATCTCTCCGCCTCCTCGCGAGCCAGCCTGAGGAGGCCGCGCCTGAGGAAGCGCCGTGTCGTCCGCCCCGCTAGGCTTGGCCCCTCGCGAGGGTCTTGAGTCTTGTGTTGATGAAGATGGGCCATGTTGGGCCCCCATTTGAGCCACGCCGTAGGCCGCAGGCAGGCAAGTCTGGGGACCCCCGTTCCCAGAACACCGACAACGGCCTCATCAGGCTGGCTCACGAGGAGGCGGAGAGATCAAGGCGGGGTACCTCGCGAGGTGCCCATGATGCAAGCCATGACGACCTAGGGCGCCAGGCGGGCGCCAGCCCGCGCAGTGTCCTTCCTTTCCTCTTTGGTGCAAAGGGGGCAAGTGCAGGCGAGAGGATCAAGCAAAGGCATCCATTTCGGTGCAACGAGACCAAGACCAGTCCAACGGTGGGAAGGAGGTCATCGTGGAGCCCAGAACGGCGTCACCACAGGGCCTTTGGCAGGCGAGGACCAACTTTAGTCAGGATAAGTGTACCAGATGTTCCCCTTCGAATTGGCCAATTGTTGGCGCCCTTCCCGCTCAATATTTGGGAAGAGGCCCAGGGCCTTTGCCTATCAATAGGACTAGCCACCCCCAGGGTAGAGGCATCTGGCATCCAGAGATCTAGCGTCGAGCGATCAAGCCAGCACAACTTAGAATCAGAGCAAGCAAAGAGAGAGAGAGAGAGAGAGAGAGAGAAGGGCGATCGGACTCCTCCTAGCATTTCATCCCCCTAACCAAGAACAGACCCTCGCGAGGCTGTTCTTCCCTGTATTGTTCTTCATCACCAGCCCAAGAGGCAATCCACCACACCACACTGGAGTAGGGTATTACACCACATCGGTGGCCCGAACCAGTATAAACTCTGTGTCTTTTGTGTTGTTCCTTTGGTAGTTTAGATCCTTGCGAGACGGAGAGGTAGAGGGCATAATCTCCGCGCACAACCCAGAGTTCGAACCTTAAGGGTCAGCGGGAACCCGAAATCCGACAAGATCTACTCCTGTACTACCCATATCATCAATATTAATCAAGCAGGAGTAGGGTTTTACATCCATCGAGAGGGCCCGAACCTGGGTAAAAACATCGTGTCCCTTGTCTCCTGTTACCATCCGCCTAGATGCACAGTTCGGGACCCCCTACCCGAGACCTACCGGTTTTGACACCGACACCAATATTCTACAAATTTCATGTACCTTTTGGCAACTTTTTATACTATTTTTGGGACTAACATATTGATCCAGTGCCCAGTGCCAGTTTCTGTCTCTTGCATGTTCTTGGTTTCACAGAATATCCATATCAAACGGAGTCCAAACGGGATAAAAACGGACGGAGATACTTTTCGGAATATTTGGAAAATCTGGAGGAAAAATCAACGCAAACCAGTGTCTGAGGTGGGCACGAGGTAGGGGGCGCCCCCCCTGGGCACGCCCCTGACCCTCGTGACCCACCTGTAAGGCGGTTGACGCCCTTCTTCGGCCGCAAGAAAGCTAATTTTCGGGAAAAAAAATCACGGTGAAGGTTTCGTTCCAATCGGAGTTACGGATCTCCGGATATAAAAGAAACGGTGAAAAGGCAGCAGAATAGAACGCAGAAACAGAGAGTGGCAGAGAGATATATCCAATCTCGGAGGGGCTCTCACCCCTCCCACACCATGGGAGCCAAGGACCAGAGGCCAAACCCTTCTCCCATCTGGGGAGGAGGTCAAGGAAGAAGAAGAAGAAGGGGGGCACTCTCCCCCTTGCTTCCGATGGCGCCGGAGCGCTGTCGGGGCCATCACCATCACCGCCATCTTCACCAACAATTTCACCGCCATCATCACCAACTCTTCCCCTCTCTATGCAGCGGTGTAACCTCTCTCTTACCCGCTATAATCTCTACTTAAACATGGTGCTCAACGCTATATATTATTTCCCAATGATGTATGGCTATCTTATGATGTTTCAGTAGATCTGTTTTGTCCTATGGGCTATTTGATGATCGTGATTGGTTTGAGTTGCATGTTTTATTATTGGTGTTGTCCTATGGTGCTCTCCATGTCGCGCAAGCGTGAGGGATGCCCGCTGTAGGGTGTTGCAATATGTTCATGATTTGCTTATGGTGGGTGGCGTGAGTGAACAGAAGCACATACCCGAGTAAGTAGGTTGTTTGCGTATGGGATATAGAGGACTTGATGCTTTAATGCTATGGTTGGGTTTTACCTTAATGATCTTTAGTAGTTGCGGATGCTTGCTAGAGTTCCAATCATAAGTGCATATGATCCAAGTAGAGAAAGTATGTTAGCTTATGCCTCTCCCTCAAATAAAATTGCAATAATGATTACCGGTCTAGTTATCGATTGCCTAGGGACAAATAACTTTCTCGTGACAAAAAGCTCTCTACTAAAACTAATTTAGTTGTGTCTTCATCTAAACAGCCCCTAGCTTTTATTTACGTGCTTTTTACTTTCTTGCAAGCTTATCCAAAAACACCTACAAAGTACTTCTAGTTTCATACTTGTTCTAGGTAAAGCGAACGTCAAGCATGCGTAGAGTTGTATCGGTGGTCGATAGAACTTGAGGGAATATTTGTTCTACCTTTAGCTCCTCGTTGGGTTCGACACTCTTACTTATCAAAAGAGGCTACAATTGATCCCTTATACTTGTGGGTTATCAATACCTTTTTCTGGCGCCGTTGCCGGGCAGTCATAGCGTGGGGTGAATATTTTCGTGTGTGCTTGTTTGCTTTATCACTAAGTAATTTTTATTTTCTGTTCTTAGTTGTTCTTTATCTTTAGTTATGGATATGGAACATGAAATACCAAAAAACTAGGTGTACTTTCTGCTCATGAAGATGGGGAACCTCCTAAAACCCTCGATGCTGGTTATGTGAAAGATATTATGTACTACTTTAGTAATCCTGAGAAAACCCCATTTAATTATGTAATGGGAGTAACGTTGGATCAACGTGAATACTTTAGGGATTATCGCTTGACACAAAAAGGGAAACTATTATGGGATCAAATTCATATATTGAAGTGGTATGCTTGGCAACTATGCGTGAGTTATGATTATACTTGTTGCTCTAGGATGAAGGCTCCACACCTTCCCTTTTCATGCAAATTCAATGATAATAAAACCTTAGCTTCTTATGCTAATGGTATATATGATTACTATGATGTGGAACAAATAGAATAATTTGTTGCTTTTATGGGTGCTTATGAAATTGAATCTATGTGTAAAGAGTTTGAAGATTTTGATGATGATGTTTATAGATTTGAAAATTTAGCTATCCTCAAATATTGCTATGAGAATTATGAATACAATTCCGAAATTAATGCTCTTATTGATAAAGTCTCCGCTGTCCAAGAAGAGACTAATATTTTGCAGGAATCTATGGAAGAAGAAGTCGATGAGACTGCGAGCTCATTGGATGGAAAAGATGAGGAGGAGAGCGAAGGACAAAAGGAGGAAGAGTGGATTGATCACACATGCCCACCTTCTAATGAGAGTAACTCTTCAACTCATACATTGTTTAATTCCCCTTCGTGCTTACCGAAGGATGATTGCTATGATGACTGTTATGATCCCTTTGATTCTTTTGAAATATCCCTTTTTGATGATGCTTGCTATGCTTGTGGCCAAGATGCCAATATGAATTATGCTTATGGAGATGAACTTGCTATAGTTCCTTATGTTATGAATGAAATTTTTGCTATTGCACCCACGCATGATAGTCCTATTATCTTTTTGAATTCTCCAAACTACACTATATCGGAGAAGTTTGCACTTATTAAGGATTATATTGATGGGTTGCCTTTTACCATTGCACATGATGATTTTAATAGATATAATATGCATATTCTTGCTGCTCCTACTTGCAATTATTATGAGAGAGGAACTGTACCTCCACCTCTCTATGTTTCCAACACGATAAAATTACAAGAAACTGTTTATACTATGCATTGGCCTTTACTTTGCGTGCATGAATTGTTCTTTTATGACATGCCGATGCATAGGAAGAGAGTTAGACTTTGTAATTACATGATATATGTTACTTTGTGCTCACTACTAAATGCCAAATCATTGCTAATTAAAATTGGCTTTGATATACCTTGGGATCCGGGTGGATTCACTACTTGAGCACTATATGCCTAGCTTAATGGCTTTAAAGAAAGCGCTGCCAGGGAGACAACCCAGAAGTTTTAGAGAGACATTTATTTCTGTTGAGTGCTTTCATATAGTTTAAAAACAACAAAAATAAAGAGGGGAACCTAAAAACTTTTTCAAAAAGAAAAGCGAAAGTGAGAAAGACAAGCATTGTTGAAGTGGGAGCTAGCCTTGAACTTTGTTCATGCTCACGGAAACTTTGTGAATCTTGATTACAGAAACTTTTCAATAAAAATAATTATCCCCTTGTACAATTCCATTCTATTATAAAAATAATGTGCCAAGGTTTGCCTTTAGGATGTTTACAATGCTTGTTGGTTTGTGCGGTGCAGGACAGAAACTTTGGCTGTAGTGCGCAAATTTTAATTTTATATAGGAACATCAAATGGTTCTGGTTCTTTTTGCACTGTCTTGTTGTAAAAAAAATTTAGTTTTCCTAATTTTTGCAGAATTTTTCAAGTATCAAAAGTATGGTGAATGTTCATATTGCTACAGACTGTTCTGTTTTAGACAGATTCTGTTTTTGATGCATAGTTTGCTTGTTTTGATGAAACTATCAATTTATATCAGTGGATTAAGCCATGAAAAGTTATATTATAGTAGACACAATGCAAAAACAAAATATGAATTGGTTTGCAACAGTACTTAAAGTAGTTATTTGCTTTATTATACTAACGGATCTTGACGAGTTTTCTGTTGAAGTTTTGTGTGGATGAAGTGTTTGATGATTGAGAAGGTTTCGATGTGAGAAGAAGGAAGAGAGGCAAGAGCTCAAGCTTGGGGATTCCCGAGGCACCCCAAGTAAATATTCAAGGAGACTCAAGCGTCTAATCTTGGGGATGCTGGGAAGGCATCCCCTCTTTCTTCAACAAATATCGGTATGTTTTCGGATTCGTTTCATTCATGTGATATGTGCAAATCTTGGAGCATCTTTTGCATTTAGTTTTCTTTTTTTTTATGCACCATGCTGGTATGAGATAGTCCTTGGTTGATTTATATAATGCTCATTGCACTTCACTTATATCTTTTGAGTATGGCTTTATAGAATGCTTAATGTGCTTCACTTATATCATTTGAAGTTTGGATTGCCTGTTTCTCTTTACATAGACAACCGCCATTTGTAGAATGCTCTTTTGCTTCACTTATATTTGTTAGAGCGTGGGCATATCTTTTTTAGAAAGAATTAAACTCTCTTGCTTCACTTATATCTATTTAGAGAGATGACAGGAACTGGTCATTCACATGGTTAGTCATAAAATCCTACATAAAAGTTGTAGATCACTAAATATGATATGTTTGATTCCTTGCAATAGTTTTGCAATATAAAGGTGGTGATATTAGAGTCGTGCTAGTTGAGTAATTGTGAAATTGAGAAATACTTGTGTTGAGGTTTGCAAGTCTCGTAGCATGCACGTGTGGTGAACCATTATGTAACGAAGTCGGAGCATGAGGTGTTTATTGATTGTCTTCCTTATGAGTGGCGGTCGGGGACGAGCGATGGTCTTTTCCTACCAATCTATCTCCCTAGGAGCATGCGCGTAGTACTTTGTTTCGATGAATAATAGATTTTTGCAATAAGTATGTGAGTTCTTTATGACTAATGTTGAGTCCATGGATTATACGCACTCTCACCCTCCCATCATTGCTAGCCTCTTCGATACCGTTCATTGCCCTTTCTCACCACGAGAGTTGGTGCAAACTTCGCCGGTGCATCCAAACCCCGTGATACGATACGCTCTATCACACATAAGCCTCATTATATCTTCCTCGAAACAGCCACCATACCTACCTATCATGGCATTTCCATAGCCATTCCGAGATATATTGCCATGCAACTTCCATCATCATCATATACATGACTTGAGCATTTATTGTCATATTGCTTTGCATGATCGTAAGATAGCTAGCATGATGTTTTCATGGCTTGTCCATTTTTTGATGTCATTGCTACGCTAGATCATTGCACATCCCAGTACACCGCCGGAGGCATTCATATAGAGTCATATCTTTGTTCTAGATATCGAGTTGTAATATTGAGTTGTAAGTAAATAAAAGTGTGATGATCCTCATTAATAGAGCATTGCCCCAGTGAGGAAAGGATGATGGAGACTATGATTCCCCCAAAAGTCGGGATGAGACTCCGGACTTTACAAAAAAATAAAAGAGGCCAAAGAAGCCCAAATAAAAAAAGAGGTCAAAGAAGCCCACCAAAAAATAAAAAAAGGGAAAAATAAAAAAATAAAAAATGAGAGAAAAAGAGAGAAGGGGCAATGTTACTATCCTTTTACCACACTTGTGCTTCAGAGTAGCACCATGATCATTCATATAGAGAGTCTCTTGAGTTATCACTTTCATATACTAGTGGGAATTTTCATTACAGAACTTGGCTTGTATATTCCGATGATGGGCTTCCTCAAATGCCTGAGGTCTTCATGAGCAAGCAAGTTGGATGCACACCCACTTAGTTTCTAGTTTGAGCTTTTCATACACTTATAGCTCTTAGTGCATCCGTTGCATGGCAATCCCTACTCACTCACATTGATATCTATTAATGGGCATCTCCATAGCCCGTTGATACGCCTAGTTGATGTGAGACTTTCTCCTTTTTTGTCTTCTCCACACAAGCTCCACCATCATATTCTATTCCACCTATAGTGCTATGTCCATGGCTCACGCTCATGTATTGCGTGAAAGTTGAAAAGGTTTGAGAAACGTCAAAAGTATGAAACAATTACTTGGCTTGTCATCAGGGTTGTGCATGATGTGAATATTTTGTGTGGTGAAGATGGAGCATAGCTAGACTATATGATTTTGTAGCTAGGGATGAGCTTTCTTTGGCTATGTTATTTCAATAAGACATAATTGCTTGGTTGGTATGCTTGAAGTATTATCGTTTTTATGTCAAATGATAGACTGTTGCTTTGAATCACTCGTGTCTTAATATTCATGCCATGATTAGACATATGATCAAGACTATGCTAGGTAGCATTCCACATCAAAAATTATCTTTTTTTATCATTTACCTACTCGAGGATGAGCAGGAATTAAGCTTGGGGATGCTGATACGTCTCCGTCGTATCTATAATTTTTGATTGTTCCATGCCAATATTCTACAACTTTCATATACTTTTTGGCAACTTTTTATACTATTTTTGGGACTAACATATTGATCCAGTGCCCAGTGCCAGTTCCTGTCTGTTGCATGTTTTTGGTTTCGCAGAATATACATATCAAACGGGAGTCCAAATGGGATAAAAATGGACGGAGATACTTTTCGGAATATTTGGAAAATTTGGAGGAAAAATCAACGCGAACCAGTGTCCGAGGTGGGCACGAGGTAGGGGGCGCCCCCCCCCCCTCCTAGGACGCGCCCCTGACCCTCGTGACCCACCTGTAAGGCGGTTGACGCCCTTCTTCGGCCGCAAGAAAGCTAATTTTCGGGGGGAAGAAACACGGCGAAGGTTTCATTCCAATCAGAGTTACGGATTTGTGGATATAAAAGAAACGTGAAAAGGCAGCAGAACAGAACGCAGAAACAGAGAGAGGCAGAGAGATAGATCCAATCTCGGAGGGGCTCTCCCCCCTCCCACGCCATGGGAGCCAAGGACCAGAGGAGAAACCCTTCTCCCATCTAGGGAGGAGGTCAAGGAAGAAGAAGAAGAAGGGGGGCCCTCTCCCCCTTGCTTCTGGTGGCGCCGGGGCGCTACCGGGGCCATCACCATCACCGCCATCTTCACCAACAACTTCACCTCCATCATCACCAACTCTTCCCCTCTCTATGCAGCGGTGTAACCTCTCTCTTACCCGCTGTAATCTCTACTTAAACATGGTGCTCAACGCTATATATTATTTCCCAATGATGTATGGCTATCTTATGTTGTTTGAGTAGATCTGTTTTGTCCTATGGGCTATTTGATGATCGTGATTGGTTTGTGTTGCATGTTTTATTATTTGTGCTGTCCTATGGTGCTCTCCGTGTCGCGCAAGCGTGAGGGATGCCCGTTGTAGGGTGTTGCAATATGTTCATGATTTGCTTATGGTGGGTGGCGTGAGTGAACAGAAGCACAGACCTGAGTAAGTAGGTTGTTTGCGTATGGGATAAAGAGGACTTGATGCTTTAATGCTATGGTTGGGTTTGACCTTAATGATCTTTAGTAGTTGCGGATGCTTGCTAGAGTTCCAATCATAAGTGCATATGATCCAAGTAGAGAAAGTATGTTAGCTTATGCCTCTCCCTCAAATAAAATTGCAATAATGATTACCGGTCTAGTTATCGATTGCCTAGGGACAAATAACTTTCTCGTGACAAAAAGATCTCTACTAAAAACTAATTTAGTTGTGTCTTCATCTAAACAGCCCCTAGCTTTTATTTATGTGCTCTTTACTTTCTTGCAAGCTTATCCAAAAACACCTACAAAGTACTTCTAGTTTCATACTTGTTCTAGGTAAAGCGAACGTCAAGCGTGCGTAGAGTTGTATCGGTGGTCGATAGAACTTGAGGGAATATTTGTTCTACCTTTAGGTCCTCGTTGGGTTCGACACTCTTACTTATCGAAAGAGGCTACAATTGATCCCCTATACTTGTGGGTTATCATCATCACGTCAGTTTTCTGACTTTGTTCACCTGGACCCCACTTAACAGTTCAGTGGTTCCTATGACTCAGGAAAGAACAAAATGAAACTATGAAAGAAACTGTGTCTTCGCACTCCGTTGTCTTCAAGCGAATGTCTTCACGTGTCATTATCTTCGGCATGAATGTCTTCAAGAACCACCAATGTCTTCATACATTTTTAGGGGTCATCTTTGACGGGTAAACCGAATCAATAGGGAGCTCTACCTGTGTTCTCTTGTGAATGTCACAAACACATTAGTCCCTCAACCAAGTTTATCGTAAATTCTCCAAAACCAACTAGGGGTGGCACTAGATGCACTTAAAACAAGGCATGTTAACATGCCGAAATAAACCACAGGCGTTATTTGGCTCATACACACTACAGGTCGTTAACATGCCGAAACACGACTCGGGCTTTAGTTGGGCCAAAACATAAGCAGACCCTTTAGCAAGCCAAAAGGATGATTAGTCTGAAATGTTAAAAAGAGCCCACGGGCCATTAGCAGGCCAAAATCTATCTCAGGCTAGAGGGCCCAATTACAAGGCATGCCATTGATAAGCCGTAATCTAACTCGTGTCATAAATGGGCCGACGTACAACAAGGGCCTGATACGTCCATTTTGCATAATGTTTTACTACTGTTATTTATGATGTTTCTATGCATAATAATACTTTTTGGACTAATTATAATGCATTTTCTCTCATAATATGCAAGGTACACACAAAGAAGCAGAATTCCGATAGCTGAAAATATGGACCTAGAAAAGCAATGCCAGGCCACCTATTTTGCACAACTCCAAATAAGCTGAAACTTCACGGGGAATTTTTATGGAATAAATGAGGAATATTGGAGCCAATAAGTACCAAAGGGGGCCTACCAGGTGGGCACAACCCACCTGGGCACGCCAGGGAGCCCAAGCGTGCCCTGGTGGGTTGTGCTCCCCTCGGCCCACCTCCGGTGCCCATCTTCTGGTATATAAGTCATTTTGACCTAGCAAAAATAAGGAGAGGACTTTCGGGGCGGAGCGCCGCCATCTCGAGGCGGATCTTGGGCAGGAGCACTTTTGCCCTCCGGCGGAGTGATTCCGCCGGGGGAACTTCCCTCCCGAAGGGGGAAATCATCGTCATCATCATCACCAACAACTCTCCCATCTTGGGGAGGGCAATCTCCATCAACATATTCAAATAGCACCATCTCCTCTCAGACCCTAGTTCATCTCTTGTGTTCAGTCTTTGTACCAGAACTATAGATTGGTACTTGTGGGTGACTAGTAGTGTTGATTACATCTTGTAGTTGATTACTATATGGTTTATTTGGTGGAAGATTTTATGTTCAGATCCAATATGCTATTTAATACCCCTCTGATCTTGAGCATGATTATCATTTGTGAGTAGTTACCACTACTAGGGAAAAGCCTAGCAGTAGCGCGGTTGCCGCGCTACTGATAAGGCGCTACAGCTAACATGTAGCAGTAGCGCATGTTGTCCCACGCTACTACTATACATGGCTAGCAGCAGCGGGCTTTAATTCCACGTGCTGCTGCTAATAGTTGCAACACTTTTAACTAGGACGCGCTACTGGTAAGAGAGCGCTACTGCTAAATTTATTCCCCTCGCTACTACTAGTTTTATTAGTTTCTGTTTTTTTCTGCATATTTGTTTTGTATTTGAACAGGCTTTATACAAAATCTTTAGCATATCAAACACATACAAATGTAATCATAGCATATACATACAGATAGTCTCATCATAATCATCATCCAACACAAAGTGGTCTCTCGTCATCATCTAAAAAATAGCGATACAAGTCTCGGTTACTTGCAACTACATCATCATCCATCTAAACAATGATATAGGCGAGAAGACCTATCACTATGAGTGAGACCGGAACTATGCAGTACATGAGTTCGTATCCCTCTCTCTCATTAGCGTGAACCTAAACTAACTACTGGTTGTCGCTCGGAAACCGAACACCGGTACACCTGGGCCTGACACTCCGGCCACTCGTCGTATACTCCTTGCGTTGCACTTCTTCACCATCGATGATCTATGCACCAGTATCGTCACATGAGTCGATGATATGCAACATACATAGTTGAGCAACAGAAAGTGACAGACTTGGCAAAAATAGAAGCAACATATCATAAGCATAAATAACAAAGTTCATCATACCCAAAATGCCCTAGCCAGAGTGATCTTCGCTAGTTGAGGAGGACGGTTTAATTAGATCACAAATAAAGTTTCGTCGTGCATAACTCAAAGTTTCGTCATTCAGAAAGTATGGACTAAACGGACACATTGTCATATATCGACAACCACTCCAACATGTTGTTCCATCCGTCCAAGTTACGGAGATAGTCCCCGAGCTTAGTGAAAGGCTTCAGGTCGAGACGCTGAGTGGCTACGCTTGTTGAGATGTCTTCCCGCGACATTTGCCCTTCCTCGTAGAACAGACCTGTTTTGTCGAGGACCTCCTTGATGATGACTTGGGCAAATTCCTGCTAGATGCGAAAGAACTCAGCTTAAAGTCAATGATCCGGGATATCTCCTACGATCTTTGCCCATTGCAGAATATGGGCATCACCGGATTTAGGTGACATGCGAAGGTTCTGATGATCCCGTCTGTACTCCAGCATGTGGTGTAGGACATAGAATCCATCACCAAGAGTATCACTCAGTTGCTGGATGCAGCAGAAGTCGGTCTTATGGCCGAAGGCGGGCCTGCCATCCCTTTTCTTCTTGTCCTTGATCTCTCCACCCCGTACACTATAGTAAAAGATAGCACTGTCGAGAACAGACTTGATGTGGGTGTTACCCTTTTTGTTCATGTTCTTTGACGAGTCCACATAAATATCATGGGAGTATCAGGGGTAACGGATGATGAGGACGGCGCGCCAGCCGCTGCGCAAAATAAGTACACCTCAAATTAATTAGCCTCAACCATGCAAATAAATGATTGAAATCGAAGGAAGGATATCCGCGCAGATGACTTACATGGGACGATAATGCACGAGAATTGCCTCCTTGTCCTTATTGGCAACCATGAAATCGGTGATGTAGTCCCTCCCATATTCACGGTGCGATGCGCAGACTGCCAAGAAGCCCTCGTGCATGAAGTACGTGTCAGCCACACAGATATAAGGTATCTCCTCAATCCTGATGATGTAGTTCATGTACAAGGCACAAAGGCGGACAAACATAAAATCCAGCTTCTTCAAGTGAAACATGTCGAAGATGTAATCGAATCGAAGGAAGAACTTGTCCGCAGGGCATGTGTGGACGTACAACCTTTGCCGCGGCACATTAAGCACGTAGAGTGGGTGTCCTGGATTTTTTGAGGCGATGAGGCTTTTCTCTCTCCGCGACACATCGTCATGAAGTCTCCTTAGATCGCCGTGTGTGGCCTCTACCGCTGACTTAGGTAGGATTGGTTCACCGGGGATATGCCATTTTGCCCCACCGGGGATAGGTATACGGTCTTGAACTCGGGGCTGCTAAGGCGGCTGGATCATAGAAGCAGCTTTGTTGCCTTTCCTCGGTCTCTTCCTATGCTTATTTGGTACTGGAAGGTCATCTATAATATGTTTAGCCTCCGGAGGTGGAAATTCAGGCTCCGACTCGTGACGCTCAAACCCTGAGTACTCATCATAGGCGCCAATATTGAGATATTGTTGATTGTCATCGTCATCCTCATCCTCATGTATGGCGATGTCCTCTTCCTCACCCCATCCGCTATCACCCAACACGATAGCCGACACTAATTGGGTAGGTGGGGTGATGATGTTCATACCTTGCTGAGGCTGCGTGCTCGTGGGTGTCCTCCCGGCTGCCTCCAGACGAAGCAGACTCTTTGGCCACAACAGGACCAACCCATTGCAACCTCCAAGCCACCGCGGGGTCTCGTCGTCATCCCCCCTAGTACTGGAGGAGCCAAATTCTTGTTGCCTGGTTTGACACTGGCCACGGAAACCTTGAAGATGTCAGGGGGGATCGGCCGGCTGTGGAACAATGGTTCCTTCGGCTTCATTATTGTCGCCTTCCCCACATCCACCTTCTGGTTGCCGATGGTGTACAATATGGTGCACGGGGTTACGTCGGACTGCCAGGACATGTCTGCGACATGAGACATCCGAAAGGCAACGGAAACGAGAGACTATACATTTATTGAAGAGGGCTGGTGTGACAGATACTGTGAGGGCGTCGAGCTCAGTCAAAGACGAAGCACCGCCGAGCACATCCGAGATGGAGGACGGGCTGCTATGAGCAGGTGCGGGAGCCGGTGCAGGAGCAGGTGCAGGTGCTGGTGCAACGCTAGTCGAACTGCTCCCGAAGAAGTCGGCAAGGGGAAAGTCCGCTGCATTTTTTTCTGGATTTTGCCTGCTCCAACTGAGAACGGCCGGAACCAAGACACCAGACATATCTGCAATCGCCTATTTTGCGGCAGCTATCGTTGTTGTGACTATCTCAGCTGATTTCTTCTCAACCGCAATATCAACCTTCTTGTCGGTGTTTTCTTCAATTAACCTCTGTCTTTCCTTTCTCTCCTCCGTGGTCTCATGGTAGTACTTCTTCCACGTGGCGCCGTCTCCAACACTGTGCACGCATCCATACGACGACCGAGTGTCCACCGGGAGTCCTTTCAATATGTTCAACGCCCCGTTGAATGGAGTGTCCCACTTGGGCCTCGCCAACGCCTTAGATGGTGAGTCGCTTTCGACCGCAATCCTGTGGTACTCTCTCTGCAAAAGGAACAAGGATCTTTTACAAATATGACTAAACATGCAGTCGAATTGAATAGAAACTAAAATTACTAGAAGTCTCATGAACTCCGTCGTGATCGGGTCCGTCTCGAAAACCTTCTTGACTGGGTCCCAATGGTACCGGGCCCTGAGGACGTCACGCTCCTGGGGGACGGTGAAGTCCGCCAAGGGGTCTGGGATGCCCGGACTTTTGCGTTCTGTGTCTTCCTTGGCCTATATGGACCTCTTCCCGCCGTAACCACGGCTTCCGAGGTGGTGGCACCCCATGTTCCTCTGTTGAAGCCCCTTCATGTACTTCGACTTTTTTTGGCAGCTTCGGCCTTGCAAAGCCGCCTTGAACATTTGAAACTGCTCTTCCATGATTGTCGAATTATCCTTTACAATCTCGAAGTATGGTTCCTTTTTGTGGATGATCAGATGTTTCACCCTTGCTTTCCAGGCGGCCAACGTGTCGCTAAACTTGGTCATGGTGTGTTTGTTTATCTTCTTCATTGCCGGGTCCTTATCTGGATTTTTTTATTCCTTTTCATCCCGACCTGGGAACAAGAATATTTGGTGCAGCTTCTGTAGGAGGGACGGCCTCATATTATCTATCTTATGTAGTTTCTCATCGTTGACGGTGGCGGTTGTCCGTATGATGCAGCCTATTTGATTGTCGTAGCACGCGCGCGCTTTCGCGGGCGCTTTTGACTCAAAAACGTCGTCGTCCACCTCCGTGACCACCAGTCTAGTAGTCATGAATTGGTTTAGGCATCGTTGCCTCTTTGCTTTCGGTTATATACCGGCTCCGCTAGTCTCGGCGCCGGCCTCAGTCTCAGCGCCGGTCTCGATGTCGGTCTCAGTCTCTGATGTGACAGGTGGGCCCAACAACAACAACCGTTGATCATCGGCAAGGCTCAAAAATTCGTCTGCCGCCAGGTAGACGTTGTCGCAATCACTAGAACCTTGTCCTTCATCGTTGCTAGCCATGTTTCCTATGATTAAATCCAGTCAATTAATTCTAGACCTAATAAAATGAATAATGACATAAAAAAGGTCTATGTTTTGCAGGAACATTGACTCCTTCCCGGTGCGGCAAATCCCGGGCACTCGATATGTCCTAGTTTGTAGCACAAGTCATGCCGAAATTCATGGAAAATTTCGGCATGACCTTTGCTAAAAAGTGGACAAATCGAGCACCTAAAATTTCCTGGAACGGAAATGAAGCAACATTCCGACAAAACATAGGCCACTCGGCTTCATTCCCTGGAAACAACAAAAGGCCACTTGGGCACAATCGAACCACTTCAATGAAAAGATATAACATGACCACTTCAATGAAAAGATATAATCAACAATAAAAGCCTAGGAAGGGATCATCTTTAAAATAAAACTTGCCTAAATTATTTTCCTAGAAAAATAGTGGTCTTTTCAAAAATCAAAAGCCTTTGCAAAATGACCTCACTAAACATTTCTTTGCCTAGGACAGAACCCAAATTCTGTTCTAGCTATTCCTCTCTCTCTCTCTCTCTCTCTCTCTCACACACACACACACACATTATTTTCTCTAACCCTTCTCTACCTAGGATAGAACCCAATTAAATTGCAAAGGAACTCCATTTCTCTAACCCTTCTGACCTAATGCTCTAAAATAAAATTTTCCTCTAACCTAGCGAACCTAGTTAACCTAGCTTGTTAACCTAAAGAACCTAACTAACCTAGCTATTTAACCTAGTTAGTTAACCTAGCTAGTTAACCTAGTTTACCTAGATAATTAACCTAATTAAACTAGTTAACCTAGCTAGTTCTCTGTCAAAGCCCTAAATAATTTTTTGCACTAACCTAGATAATTAACCTAATTAAACTAGTTAACCTAGCTAGTTCTCTGTCAAAGCCCTAAATAATTTTTTGCACTAACCTAGATAATTAACCTAATTAAACTAGTTAACCTAGCTAGGTAGTTCTCTTTCCAATGTTTGTGCTATGCATGAGTGAGAGAGAGGAGGGGTGGGGGTTTACAGAGGATGGCTCCGGTGGTGGCAAGGGAGGAGTGGTGGCGATGGAGGCAGGGGCGTCTCCGGTGACGGCGAGGGAGGCAGGGGCGTCGAGGGTGGCTCCGGTGGCGCCGAGGGCGGCTCCGGTGGCGTTGATGAGGCCGCACGGCTCCGATGGCGTTGGGGGCGGCTCCGGTGGCGTCGACGGCGCGCGGCTCTCGTGGCTTCGGGGGCGTCAACGTCAGCAGGAGAAGGCGGCGAAGTGGGGCAACGACGGCGAAGTGAGGCGAGGGATTTGGGGGAGAAGTGGTGGCCGAGGGGCGCTTTTGGTTTAAGTCAAACTTAGCAGTAGCGCGTTTCTGAAAAAGCGATATAGCTAAGTTAGCTATAGCGATTTTTACTAAACGTGCTACTGCTATAGCTATGTATTTTTCTTTTCTTTTCTTATTTCCTTTTCTCTTTCTATAGCGGGGGTCTAAAACTCGCTACTGCTACATTATTTATAGCGCCTCTTATGAACAGACGCTACTGCTATGCCTTTCTCCTTTTTTCCCTTTTTCATTTATTTTTTATTACATTTTATTTTTTTCCTTTCTCCTTTTTCTATTTCTTTCATTTTCATTTACTTTTCTATTTGTTTTTCATTTTATTTTATTTTCATTAGCAGTAGTGCCTTTTACCGTAAACGCGCTGCTAAAATAATCTTAGCGGTAGCGCGGTTTTTACAAGACCGCTACTACTATATGTAGCCTATCGGCTTAGTAGTGAGAATTTTAGTAGTAGCGCGTTTACATGGAGACGCGCTACTGGTACGTGTGTATCTGTAGCGCGTTTATCCTGCATGCGCTACTGCTATTTAGCACTAGTGCCCTTTTTTAACAAGCACTACTACTAAAGTTCTGTGTATAAGGTTTTCCCTATTAGTGTACTTTTGTTCTTGAGGTCACGAGAGAAATCATGTTGCAAGTAATCATGTGAACTTGATATGTGTTCGATATTTTGATAGTATGTATGTTGTGATTCCCTTAGTGGTGTCATGTGAATGTCGACTACATGACACTTCACCATATTTGGGCCTAAGGGAATGCATTGTGGAGTAGTTATTAGATGATGGGTTGCGAGAGTGACATAAGCTTAAACCCTAGTTTATGCGCTATTCCGTAAGGGACCAATTGGATCCAAAATTTTAATGCTATGGTTAGAATTTATTCTTAATACTTTTCTCATAGTTGCAGATGCTTGCGAGGGGGTTAATCATAAGTAGGAGATTTGTTCAAGTAAGAACAGCACCTAAGCACCGATCCACCCACATATCAAATTATCAAAGTAGCAAACACGAATTGAACCAACATGTTGAAAGTGACTAGACGGAATTCCCGTGTACCCTCAAGAACGCTTTGCTTACTATAAGAGACCGTTTTGGCTAGTCTTTTGCCTCAAAAGGATTGGGCTACCTTGCTGCACTTTTGTTACCACTATCATTACTTGCTCATTACAAATTATCTTGCTATCAAACTACTATGTTACTTACAATTTTAGCGTTTGCAGACATTACCTTGCTGAAAACCACTTGTCACTTCCTTCTTCTCCTCGTTGGGTTCGACACTCTTACTTATCAAAAAGGCTACAATTGATCCCATATACTTGTGGGTCATCAAGGCCATTTTATGGCGCCGTTGTCGGGGAGTGAAGCGCTCTTGGTAAGTGGAAATTGGTAAGGAAAAATTATTACTACGTGTTGAAATTTATTGTCACTTGTTACTATGGAAAACAATCCTTTGAGGGGTTTGTTCGGGGTATCTTCACCTCGAACAGAAAAAACAATTAGTTACCACTCAACCTACTGCACCTACTGAAAATATTGAATATAAAATTCCTTCGGGTATGATAGAACAACTGCTACCTAATCCTTATGCAGGAGATGGAACCGTACATCCTGATATGCACTTGATATATGTGGAAGAAATTTTGTGGATTGTTTAAGCTTGCAGGTTTACCCGAAGATGAAGTTAAGAAGAAGGTTTTCCCTTTATCTTTGAAGGGAAAATAATTGACATGGTATAGGCTATGCAATGATATTTGATCTTGGAATTGGAATCGATTGAAATTGGAGTTTCACCGAAACAATTATCCTATGCATCTAGTTCCTGGTGATCAATTATATATATAATTTTTGGCCTTGTGAAGGAGAAAGTATCACTCTAGATTGGGGGAGGCTTAAGTCAATGTTATCTTCATGCCCTAATCATGAGCTCTCAAGAGAAATTATTATCCAGAATTTTTATGCTCGGCTTTCTCATAATGAACGATCCATGCTTGATACTTCTTGTGTTGGTTCTTTTATGAAGAAGACTGCTGAATTCCGGTGGGATCTTTTGGAAAGAATTAAATGCAACTCTGAAGATTGGGAACTTGACGAAGGTAAAGAGTCAGGTATTAAGCTTAAGTATGATTGTGTTAAATCTTTCATGAATATCGATGCTTTTCAAAAGTTTAGCACTAAATATGGACTTGACTCTGAGATAGTAGCCTCCTTTGTGAATCATTTGCTACTCATGTTGATCTCCCTAAGGAGAAGTAGTTTAAATATCACCCACCTATTAAAGAAGAAACTAAAGAACCGGTACCAATTAAAAAGGAAACTATTATTTATAATGCCGATCAAGTTGTTCCTACTGCTTATATTGAGAAACCGTCTTTCCCTATTAGGATAAAGGAACATGCTAAAGTTTCAACTGTGGTCAACAAAAGTTATATTAGAACACCAAAACCTGATGAACAAGTCAAAGTAGAACCTAGTGTTGCTATGGTTAAAGATCTCCTGGAAGAAAATATAGATGGGCATGTTATTTATTTATGTGATGAAGCTGCTAGAATTGCCAAACCTGATGGAAAAGATAAACACAGATCTGTTGTTGGCGTGCCTGTTGTCTCAGTTAAAATAGGAGATGACTGTTATCATGGCTTATGTGACATAGGTGCTAGCATGAGTGCTATTCCCTTTACCTTATATCAAGAAATTATGAATGACATAGCACCAGCAGAGATAGAAGACATGGATGTTACTATTAAACTTGCTAATAGAGACACTATTTCACCAATTGGGATTGCTAGAGATGTTGAAGTCTTGTGTGGAAAAATAAAATATCCTACTGATTTTCTTGTTCTTAGTTCCCCAGAAGATGATTTCTGTCCCATTATCTTTGGTAGACCTTTCTTGAACACCGTCAATGCTAAAATAGATTGTGAGAAACAAACTGTCGGTGTCAGCTTTGGTGATGAGTCTCATGAGTTTAATTTTTCCAAGTTTAGTAGGAAACCTCATAAAAAAGAGTTGCCTAGTAAGGATGAAATAATTGGTCTTGCTTCTATTGTTATGCCTCCTACTGATCCTTTAGAACAATATCTATTAGACCATGAAAATGATTTACATATGTATGAAAGAAATGAAATAGATAAGGTCTTGTTTGAACAACGTCCTCTGCTTAAACACGATTTGCCTATTGAAACTCTAGGAGGTCCTCCTCCACCTAAAGGTGATCCTGTGTTTTAATTAAAACAATTGCCAGACACTTAGGTCATAAAATTTCTGAACGAGGTATTGAGGTGTACAAAGCTAAGGTTGATGCAATTGAGAAAATGCCATGTCCTAAAGATATCAAAGGTATTCGTAGTTTCTTAGGTCATGCTTGTTTCTATAGGAAATTTATCAAATACTTTTCTAGAATTTCTAGGCCTCTTACAAATCTTTTGCAAAAGTATGTTCCTTTTGTTTTTTATGGTGATTGTTTAGAAGCCTTTGAAACACTCAAGAAAGCCTTAATTTCTGCACCTATTGTTCAACCACCTTATTGGAACTTGCCTTTTGAAATTATGTGTGATGCTAGTGATTATGATGTTGGTGTTGTTCTAGGACAAAGAGTTGATAAGAAACTAAATGTTATTCATTATGCTAGTAAAACTCTAGACAGTACACAATGAAGTTATGCTACAACTGAAAAAGAATTTCTAGCAGTGGTGTTTGCTTGTGATAAATTTAGATCTTACATTGTTGATCTAAAGTTACCGTTCACACTGACCATGCAGCTATTAAATATCTTATGGAACAGAAAGTTGCTAAACCTAGACTTATTTGATGGGTTCCCTTGCTACAAGAATTTGATTTACATATTACTGATAGGAAAGGAGTAGAGAACCCCGTAGCTGATAACTTGTCTAGGGTTGAGAATGTCCTTGATGACCCACTACCTATTGATGATAGTTTTCCTGATGAGCAGTTAGCAGCAATAAATGTTTCTAATAACACTCGTTGGTATGTTGACTATGCTAATTACATTGTTGCTAAATATTTACCACGTAGCTTTACATAACAACAAAAGAAAAAATCTTCTATGATTCAAGACATTACTTTTCGGATGACCCACATCTTAATAAAGAAGGAGTAGATGGTATTATTAGACGTTGTGTATCTGAGCATGAACAGGGACAAATCCTATGGAAATGTCACTTCAAAGCTTATGGAGGGCATGATAACCCACAAGTATAGGGGATCGCAATAGTTTTCGAGGGTAGAGTATTCAACCCAAATTTATAGATTCAACACAAGGGGAGCCAAAGGATATTTGTAAGTACTAGCAGCTGAGTTGTCAATTCAACCACACCTGGAGATTAATTATCTGCAGCAAAGTGATCAGTAGCAAAGTAGTATGATAGTTTTGATAATAGTAGCAGCAGCAACAGTAACGGTAACAGTGATAGGAGTGATTTGTAGCAAGTGCAACAGTAACGGTAGCAGTAGTGACTTAGCAAGAACAATATAAGAGAAATTCGTAGGCATTGGATCGACGATTCGTTGGAAGATATTCATCATGTGACAGATATAACCTAGGGCGATACGGCACTAGCTCCAATTCATAAATATAATGTAGGCATGTATTCCGTAAGTAGTCATACGTGCTTATGGAAAGAACTTGCATGACATCTTTTGTCCTACCCTCCCGTGGCAGCGGAGTCCTATTGGAAACTAAGGGATATTAAGGCCTCATTTTAATAGAGAACCTGTCAGGGAAATGACACCTATGGGATCACAAAGAATCCATTCTACGGTTGGCACGGTGCGGGGCTGTGGGAAGAACGGGATTAGAAGATCAACGCGGGGGAGTTTATCCAGGTTCGGGCCGCAAGGGATGTGCAATACCCTACTCCTGCTGGTGTATGTTTATCTGGTGTTCTTGGACTTTATAAAGAGTGTGCAAGGTCCAAAAAGTTTGAATCCTCTTTCAGTACGCCGCAGACCTCCTTTTATAGTCAAAGGGGCTGCCACAGTGGCACACATTAGGTGGAAAGTTGTACAGTAGTCGTGTTTATCCCTGGCACCATAGGACAAAATGCATTAAATGCGCTACTTAGGTGTCCTCTTGCTTTATTGGGGACGGCAACGAAGCCCATCCCGTCCGTCCCTGCTTTGCCTTGCTCCGACACGCGTCCAGGCCAACGAGGCATGCAGCGCCATGTAGGCTGGCAGGTTGCTGAGCTGGTGTGGTGGCAGGGTCTTCACGAAGATCTGCATGCCACCACGTAGGTGCTTGACTAGTTGGCTTAGGAGCCACGTACTGCCACGTGGGTACTGGCTTAGATGGTGGGTCGACCGCTGAGCTGGGGCGGCGACTGGGCGGCAAGGCCTTGCCGTGGTCTTGCTAATATTCCCGGCAAGGGTCTTGCCGGGGCCTTGCGGGCGCCCTCGGCGAGTCTTGCCGGGGCCTCGTGGGTATCTTCGGCAGGAGCCTTGCCGGGGCCTCGTGGGCATCCTCGGCAAGGAGCCTCGCTGTTGTCTTGTTCTCTGGTTCCTATCTAGGCCTCACGGGCCATTTGTCTTCACAAAGATCTGCATGCCACCATGCAGGCGCCTCTCGAGTCTTGGTTCCAATGTCGTTGATGGTGTTGGAACTCTTAGGCTCAAGGGTGGTAGCCTCGCTGGTGTTGGGCAAGTTGCCCCGGCAAGGTTCTTGCCGGGGCTACGTAAGCTGCCCCGGCAAGGCTCTTGCCGGGGAAAGCCCACCTTGTCCCTTTCCTCCTCGCGCGACTGGCTTGGCGCTGCTCTGGTGGTCTTGTACTTTTTGCTTCCTTCCTCTACCCTGCTAAGTGTGGCCGTAGGTGCGGCTCTAACTGCCCGTGCACAAGTAAAGGGGTACAAAGAGGGCCCCTACTTTTGTACACCGACAGGAGCCCCTGGGCCTGGGCCACACATAAGCGCGACGCGTTGTTGGGCTAGGCCCAGAACGGTGAGCAGGCACGCGGGGCTGAGTCTTACCGCAGTAACTTTCCTCGCCAGTTGCGCTTCCCCATGACCCACGTTGAATGCATGACGTGGGGGTCGTGCGTGGAATGACCGCAGCAAGCTTGCATCATCCCGTAGTGAGTAGTAAAGAGGTGGCCTGCATTTTCCCTAAAAAGAGGGAAAACTGCAGGGTCACTGCTCATTTACTTTCTCAGCCTTGGAACCGCCATTCCACGTTTCCCATCGCACCCACCCTCTTCGCCATGTATGCCGCATGCATGGTGCGGGGTAGGTGACGGATGCGCAGGATATGAGGAGATGCACGATGGCCAATACTTATGCGCCTTTGATTGGGCGAGGAGGGCGGTCGATGACCCTGCTTGCTGCCAACTTAATTAGCCGGATTTGAACAGGCTCTTCAGATGCATAGAGCCGGTCTTTAGCCTTCCCCACTTGGCTATAAAAAGGGACTCGGGAGGAGAAGGGGAGGCATCTTATCGCGCCTTCCCTTCGCCTCCATCTTCCATTCACTGCCATGGCAAGAGGGCATGGTCGCAGCCGTTTTCCTGCGGAGGCGACTAGGTCTTCCTACCGCCAGAGAACCGCGGCGGTCAAGGAAGACCCAACCGTCCAAGACGAAGGCCATGCTCGAGGTGGAGGTGCCAGACAGGGCCACGATCGGCGAGGCGGTTGAGGCAGAGGCGGTCGCAGAAGGGGAACATCGGCGTCATCGCCATCTCCGTCACCATCTCCGCCACCGTCTCCTCTTGATTCGTCGAGCGGCCATGTTGGGGACACGGTGCTGGAGTTCATCCTATAGCTGCATGAGCCACCGCGTAGCCACCTTCGCCCTCCCGAGGCATTCGCGAGGGTGCTGGAGATCGACCAGCGGTCGAGTATAAGGCTTCACTTGAAGGGGTGTTGCAATGGCGATATGTGGGTGAACATAGGGTTCCCCACCCCTCATGTGATGTTCCTTCGTCGGGGTTGGAAGACCTCCACACGTGCCCACTGCTTGATGAAGGGGCACGTTCTCCTCTTCAAACTAGTGGAGAGTGACTTGCTCTCCGTCAAGGTCTTCGGGCGCTCAGGACACAGGCTAGGGTGCTGTGCGGAGAGCTCGACTGACGACCAGAGCTCCTCCTCGAGAGGCAATGAGGAGGGAACCAGCGAGGAGGACGACGGGGATGGGTCCGACTAGGCGTCGGACGCCCCGTCCCTAGGCGGAGCCGGCAGCAGCACCATCTGCACCTGGCCCTCTCCCCGGCAAGAAGTTTGCCGAGGGGGAGGATGTTCTTGGTGGTGGCTCCTTGAGCCAGCTCCTTGAACTTCTCGGGGCCGTCGCTCTGGCGGCTGGCACTGGAGGGCTAGAGAAGATGAAGAAGGCGGGTGGCGGGCTGTCAAGTCGGAGTACGATGGCGTCGACGCCTTCGTCACGTATTGGCGGCCCACTGCCTCATCTTTCGGCCTCTTCCCCGGCACCGTCATCACCAGCCTTCTTCTGGGTGGCCGCGGGGACGTTCTCTTGGTGTCTTCTGCTGCTCGTACCTCGCCTAGGCACTCCTTTTGCCCCCTTGCCATCCCGATCCGCTTCCTGAGGAGAGGGATAAGAAACGGATTACGGGCATCTTATCCTTTTTTTAGATCTTAAGCCTGCGGGAACTTGTTGAATAGACTTTGTAATCCCCTTGCTCAAGCTCATACTCCGTATGGATTGTACTTGTTAACAAAGTATTAATGAAGAAAAGGGGTGTTTAACGGGTTCTTTTGTACGCGGCAACAGACCTTGCCGTCCTCCTTCTATATAGCTCGACGACACTCACGCCCTTGGCGGAGGTAGGGGCAAAGTAGGTTTAGGCCCTTCGTTTGTTCCCTTTCCATCGCACTACAACCAAGTTCCGGACCAAAGAAAGGTTCTTGGACACGGGAAAGAGGGATCACGGTGGTATAAGAGTGAGCGAAGCTTCGTACGTTCAAGTTCCATACGGAAGTGTGGAGTGGGGGTGAAAGACTTATCTGATTCTGCAGCCCCCGGCAACCTTGGCTTGCCGTGGTCGGATCTCTAGATCTGCAGCCCCCGGCAACCTTGGCTTGCTGGGGTTGGGGCGTCGGCCTATTACCTTTCCCCCAAACAGCTCAGCAAAAACGCCCGCGCATCCTGCGAACTAAAAGAAAGGATGGGAAGGAACAGAGAGACGCACACTCAACCTCTATGCTAGGGGTTAGTCTCTGCTAAGCACTATCGACCCTAATAAAGAGAGAGACTCAACCTAGCATGCATGTTAAAACTTAGGGCGCCAGCGCTTCATTTATTTATGCTCAGGGTCTGTGCCTGGCTTTGTACAAAGGGTTACATGCCTTACCGGCAAGGCTGGTACAAAATGGGGGTTGCTGGGTGATAATCCCCAAGTGCAAGGAATCATCGTAGCACTTTCCAAAGGTGGAAGTGATAAGTATGGAGTGTTGAACCCACAAGGATCTAAAGGTAAGATCAATATTCTCTCAAGCCATATCTGCCACTAATACGACTCTACGTGCACTGAACATTTACTTCCAACTAGCAACGAGAAATAAAACTACGTTGTGGGTATGAAGAGGATAACTTTGCATGGTATCGAAGAGCTAAAACATAAAAGTAGGTGCTGTTATCATAAAGTTAGAATATATTACTTAGTATTATAAATAGCGAGTGTGGAATAATGGTGGATCGGTGTGCGGAATTGTCCTAGGCAATTGTTAACAAGACCGGTAATCACTATTGCAGTTTCATATGAGGGAGAGGCATAAGCTAACATACTTTCTCTACTTGGATCATATGCACTTATGATTGGAACTCTAGCAAGCATCCGCAACTACTAAAGATCATTAAGGTAAAACCCAACCATAGCATTAAAGCATCAAGTCCTCTTTATTCCCATACGCAACAATCCCTATTACTCGAGTTTAAGCTTATGTCACTCTAGCAACCCACTATAAGCGAATCATGAACGTATTGCAATACCCTACAGCGGGGATCCCTCATGCTTGCGCGACACAGAGAGCACCATAGGACACCATCAAAGTAAAACACACAACTCATACCAATCAAGATCATCAATCAACCCAAAGACAAAAGATATCTACTCAAAACATCATAGGATGGCAACACATCATTGGATCATAATATGTGGCATAAAGCACCATGTTCAAGTAGGGATTACAGCGGTGTGCGGGAGAGTGGACCGTGTAAAAGAGATGAGGATGGTGATGATGATGGTGATGATGATGGTGATGTTGATGAAGACGATCACCGTGGCGATGATTCCCCTCCCGATGGCACTCCGGCGCCACCGGAAGAGAGGAGGAGAGGTTCTCCCCCTTGTGCTTCCTCCTCCATGGCCTCCACCCTCTGGTCCTTGGCCTTCATGGTGATGATGGCCCCTCTGGGATACTCCTCCATGGCCACCGGTGATGATGGCCCCCTCCGGCAGGGTGCCGAAGAGGGCCCCGATTGGTTTTTGGTGGCTACAGAGGCTTGCGGCGGCGGAACTTCTGATCCAATCTATGTTCTGGAAGTTTTAGGGTACGAGAGTATATATGGGTGGAGGGGGTACGTCGGAGGAGCTATGGGGGCCCCACGAGGCAGGGGGCGCGCCCCCACCCTCATGAGCACCTCCCGTATCTCCTGACGTAGAGTCCAAGTCTATCCGGTGGCTTTTCTTCCAAAAATAACTTCTCCAGTTAATTTCATTCCGTTTTGACTCCGTTTGATATTCCTTTTCTTCGAAACACTGAAATAGGCAAAAAAAACAGCAAATCTGGGCTGGGCCTCCGGTTAATAGGTTAGTTCCAGAAATAATATAAAAGTGGATAATAAAGCCCAATATTGCCTGAAATAGTGGATAATATAGCATGGAGCAATCAAAAATTATAGATACGTTGGAGATGTATCAGGCAGCCCCAAGCTTAATTCCTGCTCGTCCTCGAGTAGGTAAATGATAAAAAGATAATTTTTGATGTGGAATGCTATTAAGTGCTTAAGTTTGATCAATGATAATTCCAATCACTTTTTCTAGCATCATTACATATCATAACAATAGCTCATCTCATAAAACTTTTCATGATCGAGTAACAAGCAAATCACAAGTTTAAAGTATGGATCATAAACTTTCTTGAAAACTAACAAACAATATTCTCAGTCATCAAACAATTGCAATTCATCCTATTTTCAGGAAGAGTCTACGTGAGAGCTTTGATTTAGCATACTTCACATACTCAACTATCATTTAGTCTTTCACAATTGCTAACACTCACGCAATACTTGTGGTTATGGAGTTTTAATCGGACACAGAGAAAGATAGGGGCTTGTAGTTTTGCCTCCCAACCTTTTACCTCAAGGATAATGTCAACAATAATAACTCATGCTCCCCTACATCCAATTATATATATATATATATATATATATATATATATATATATATATATATATATATATATATATATATCATGTTCTTTCCAACATGCTGGGCTTGCCAAAGGATAAAATGAAAAAGGAAAGGTGAAGATCACCATGACTCTTGCATAAGGTAGAAGATAATAATAAAAGATAGGCCCTTCGCATAGGGAAGCAGAGGTTGCCATGCGCTTTTATGGTTGGATGCAAAAAATCTCAATGCGAAAGAACATCACTTTATATTGCCCCTTGTGATATGAACCTTTATTATGCAGTCCGTCGCTTTTATTACTTCCACATCACAAGATCGTATAAAGCTTATTTCTCCCACACCAATCAATCATGCATATTTAGAGCAATTTTTATTGCTTTGCACCCATGACAACTTACTTGAAGGATCTTACTAAATCCATAGGTAGATATGGTGGACTCTCATGGCAAAACTGGTTTAAGGATTTTGGAAGCACAAGTAGTATCTCTACTTGGTGCTGAGAATTTTGGCTAGCATGAGGGGAAAGTCAAGCTCAACATGTTCGAGGATCCATGACAGCATACTTTATCTCATATATAAGAAAACATAACTCATTACGTTGTCTTCCTTGTCCAACATCAAATCTTTAGCATGTCATATTTTAATGAGTGCTCCCAATCATAAAAGATGTCAATGATAATATATTTATATGTGAAACCTCTCTTCCTTCAATATTCTTTCATGAATTGTTCGAGTGACCAATTCTATGTTTGCTAACTTTTAATAAGTTTACTACCTATAATTATTATGTGTGAAGTCATTACTCCCCATGTTATAAGCATATGGAACATATATAAATTCAGGTTTATGACATTCAATTTATTCAACCATTTACTCATAGGATATACATGAAGCACATAAGCAAATGACAAACTACTCCAAAAGATATGAGTGAAGAACACTGAGTAGTCAAATAATTAACTAGCCATGGGAGGATTTTCATTCAATAATTCAGATCCAATGATTTTATTCAAACAGAAAATAAAATTGAAAATACGCTCCAAGCAAAACACATATCATGTGACGAATAAAAATATAGCTCCGAGTAAGGTTTACCGATAGTTTTGAAGACGAAAGAGGGGATGCCTTCCGGGGCATCACCAAGCTTAGGCGCTTGAGTCTTCCTTGAATATTACCTTGGGGTGCCTTGGGCATCCCCAATCTTAGGGTCTTTCCACTCCTTATTCTCCTCATATCGATATCTCACCCAAAACTTGAAAACTTCAATCACACAAAACTTAACCAAACTTCGTGAGATAGGTTAGTATGATAAAGAGCAAACCATTCACTTTGGTACTGTCAAAGACAAGGTTCATAATTGTTCTCACACAATTCCTACTCTACCATATCATTTCTACAATTTATATTGAGAAATATAAGTCATGGAAACTAGAAAACAAGCAAACTATGCAATGAAAACAGAATCTATCAGAAACAGAACAGTCTGTAATGATCTGAACAATAACCATACTTCTTCTACTCCAAAAATTATTAAATAAATTGGTGGACGTGAGGAATTTTTCTATTAATCTTCTGCAAAAAGAATCAACTCAAAAGCACTCTTCTGTAAAAAATTACATCTATTCTCGTGAGCGCAAAGTTTCTGTTTTTTACAGCAAGATCACATTAACTTTCACTCAAGTCTTCCCAAAGGTATTACTTGGCACTTTATTGAAAACAAAATCTATAAAAAATGATTACTACAGTAGTTTAATCATGTAAACACACAAAAACAGTAAGGGTAAATATTGGGTTGTCTCCCAACAAGCGCTTTCCTTTAATGCCTTTTAGCTAGGCATGATGATTTCAATGATGCTAGCATAAAAGATAGGGATTCAAACACAAAGAGAGCATCTTGAAGAATATGACTATCACATTTAAATCTAACACACTTCCTATGCCTAGGTATTTTTTTAGTACACACTTATGGGAACAAGAATCAACTAGCATAGGAAGGCAAAACAAGTATAACTTCAGAACTTTAAGCACATGGGGAGGAAACTTGATATTAATACAACTCCTACAAGCATGTATTCCTCCCTCATAATAATTTTCAGAGGCATCATGGATAGAAACTTTGTTTTCATACTCAATTGGAACCTCTTCCGAAATAGTGGAATCATCACTAGCTAAAGTTGACACTCTTCCAAATCCACTTTCATAAATATCACACTAAGATTCAACATCTTCCAAAATAGTGGGATCACTAATTATTAAAGTTGACACTCTTCCAAACCCACTTTAAATGATAGTATTATTCATACTCCAAAAGGTATAAGTAAAGTTCATGGAGCATTCAACAACAGACCAATATCCAAGCTCAAAATGTATAAGTGAATCACATGAAGCATTCTATAAAACCATACTCAAAAGATTTAAGTGAAGCACAAAGAGTAATTCTATAAGATCATACTTAAAAGATATAAGTGAAGCACATGAAGTATTCTATAAATCATTGAAGGGACATCTCATGCTAGCATGGTTCTTAAAGGAAAAACAAAAACACAAAGGACACAAAGCGTGTGAACAAAACAAAAACCGAGGTATACCGATATTTGTTGAAGAAAAAAGATGGGATGCCAACCGGGGCATCCCCAAGCTTAGATGCTTGAGTATCCTTGGAATATTTACTTCGGGTGCCTTGGGAATACCCAGGATTGAACTCTTGCCTCTCTTTATTCTTCTCATATTGATAGCTTCTCGACCTTCGGACACTTCATCCACACAAAACTTTAACAAAAACTTGTGAGATCCGTTAGTGTAATAAAACAAATCACTACCTTTAGGTACTGTAATGAACTCATTATTTATTTTTATGGGTGTTAAACCTACTGTATTCCAAGTTCTCTATGGTTCATACTCCCAATACTATCCATAGATTCATCGAAATAAGCAAACAACACATGCAAAACAAAATCTGTTAAAAACAGAACAGTCTATAGTAATCTGGAAGTTTGGTAAACTTCTGTAACTCCTAAAATTATAAACTGAATTTTACAATTTGAAAAATTTGTACAGAAGTAATGTGCAAAAAGAATCAGAACCATTTGACTTTCCAGTTAAAAATTTAAATTCATGCACTACAGCCAAAGTTTCTGTTTTTGTTCTGCACAAACCAAACAAACAATCTAATCATCCTAAAACCCAAGCTTGGCATATTTATTTTTATAATAGAATGAATATATACAAGGGGATAATTATTTACAGAGAAACTTCCATGAAAAATTCTACATTGTTTCCGTGAGCATGAACACAAATGCTCAAGGTCGACCCTCACTTCTTCAATGCAAAACCTTCCAATCACTTCTCTTTTTGAAAAACTTTTTAGGCATGAGAGGCAAGTAATATATTTTTTGTATTTTAACTTTTAAATTTGTTTTTGTATGTTTCACCCACAACTAAAAAGAAACAAAAAGTAAAAACAAAATCTACTTAGTGAAGAAAGCAAACAAGCACACATGAGAATATCAACCCCACGCTATTGCTCCCCGGCAACGGCGCCAGAAAAGAGCTTGATAATCCCCAAGTGCAAGGAATCATCATAGCACTTTCCAAAGGTGGAAGTGATGAGTATGGAGTGTCGAACCCACAAGGAGCTAAAGGTAAGATCAATATTCTCTCAAGCCCTATCTGCCACTGATACGACTCTACGAGCACCGAACGTTTACTTCCAACTAGCAACGAGAAATAAAACTACGTTGTGGATATGAAGAGGATAACTTTGCATGGTATCGAAGAGCTAAAACATAAAAGTAGGTGCTGTTATCATAAAGTTAGAATATATTACTTAGTATTATAAATAGCGAGTGTGGAATAATGGTGGATCGGTGTGCGGAATTGTCCAAGGCAATTGTTAACAAGACCGGTAATCACTATTGCAACTTCATACGAGGGAGTGGCATAAGCTAACATACCTTCTCTACTTGGATCATATGCACTTATGATTGGAACTCTAGCAAGGATCCACAACTACTAAAGATCATTAAGGTAAAACCCAACCATAGCATTAAAGCATCAAGTCCTCTTTATTCCCATACGCAACAATCCCTCTTACTCGGGTTTAAGCTTCTGTCACTCTAGCAACCCACTATAAGCGAATCATGAACGTATTGCAACACCCTACAGCGGGGATACCTCACGCTTGCGCGACACGGAGAGCACCATAGGACAACATCAAAGTAAAACACACAACTCATACCAATCTAGATCATCAATCAACCCAAAGACAAAAGATATCTACTCAAAACAGCATAGGATGGCAACACATCATTGGATCATAATATGTGGCATAAAGCACCATGTTCAAGTAGGGATTACAGTGGTGTGCGGGAGAGTGGACCGCGTAAAAGAGATGAGGATGGTGATGATGATGGTGATGTTGATGAAGACGATCACCGTGGCGATGATTCCCCTCCCGATGGCACTCCGGTGCCATCGGAAGAGAGGAGGAGAGGTTCTCCCCCTTGTGCTTCCTCCTCCATGGCCTCCACCCTCTGGTCCTTGGCCTTCATGGTGATGATGGCCCCTCCGGGATACTCCTCCATGGCCACCGGTGATGATGGCCCCCTCCGGCAGGGTGCCGGCGAGGGCCCCGATTGGTTTTTGGTGGCTACAGAGGCTTGCGCCGGCGGAACTTCTGATCCAATCTCTGTTTTGGAAGTTTTAGGGTACGAGAGTATATATGGGTGCAGGGGGTACGTCGGGGGAGCTACGGGGGGCCCACGAGCTAAGGGGGGCGCCCCCCACCCTTGTGAGCACCTCCCGTATGTCCTCACGTAGAGTCCAAGTCTATTCGGTGGCTTTTCTTCAAAAAATAACTTCTACAGTTGATTTCGTTCCGTTTTGACTCCGTTTGATATTCCTTTTCTTCGAAACACTAAAATAGGCAAAAAAAAAAAGCAAATCTGGGCTGGGCCTCCGGTTAATAGGTTAGTTCCAGAAGTAATATAAAAGTAGATAATAAAGCCCAATATTGCCCGAAACAGTGAATAATATAGCATGGAGCAATCAAAAATTATAGATACGTTGGAGACGTATCACCGGGGCTCCCGGCAACTGCGCCTTAGGGGTAAATCTTGCGAAGATGTTAGATATTCCAGGAATTGCTCACCGGAATGCCATCTTCGGTCTCCAGGCGGCTCGTGCCGGGCCTGGTGACTTGTATTACCCGATAAGGGCCTTCCCACTTCGGCATCAACTTGTTTGAATTCATGGCGGATTGAATCCGCCGAAGAACAAGGTCGCCTTCCTCAAGGCTTCGGGCGTGAACCTTGCGGCTATGATAGCGGCGCAAGGCTTGTTGGTAACGAGCGGCTTGCTAATCCACAAGTATAGGGGATCGCAACAGCTTTCGAGGGTAGAGTATTTAACCCAAATTTGTTGATTCGACACAAGGGGAGCCAAAGAATATTCTCAAGTATTAGCAGGTGAGTTGTCAATTCAACCACACCTGGAAACTTCGTATCTGCAGCAAGGTGTTTAGTAGCAAAGTAATGTGATAGTGGTTGTAACAGCAACAAAAGTAAAGACAGAAAAAGTAATATTTTTGGTATTTTGTAGTGATTGTAACAGTAGCAGCGGGAAAGTAAATAAGAGAGAACCAGTATATGGAAAAATCATAGGCACCGGATCAGTGATGGATAAGTATGCCGGATGTGGTTCATCATGTGACAGTCATAACATAGGGTGACACAGAACTAGCTCCAGTTCATCAATGTAATGTAGGCATGTATTCCGTATATAGTCATACGTGCTTATGGAAAAGAACTTGCATGACATCATTTGTCCTACCCTCCCGTGGCAGCGGGATCCTATTGGAAACTAAGGGATATTAAGGCATCCTTTTAATAGAGAACCGGAACAAAGCATTAGCACATAGTGAATACATGAACTCCTCAAACTAGGGTCATCACCGGGAATGGTCCCGATTATTGTCACTTCGGGATTGCCGGATCATAACACATAGTAGGTGACTATAGACTTGCAAGATAGGATCAAGAACTCACATATATTCATGAAAACATAATAGGTTCATATCTGAAATCATGGCACTCGGGCTCTAGTGACAAGCATTAAGTATAGCAAAGTCATAGCAACATCAATCTCAGAACATAGTGGATACTAGGGATCAAACCCTAACAAAACTAACTCGATTACATGATAAATCTCATCCAACCCATCACCGTCCAGCAAGCCTACGATGGAATTACTCACGCACGGCGGTGAGCATCATGAAATTGGTGATGGAGGATGGTTGATGATGACGACAGCGACGAATCCCCCTCTCCGGAGCCCTGAACGGACTCCAGATCAGCCCTCCGGAGAGGTTTTAGGGCTTGGCGGCGGCTCCGTATCGTAAAACGCGATGATTTCTTCTCCCTGATTTTTTTCTCCCTGAAAGCCAATATATAGAGTTGGAGTTGGCGTCGGAGGGCATCCAGGGGGCCCACGAGGTAGGGGGTGCGCCCCCCACCCTCGTGGACAGGGTGTGGGCCCCCTGGTCTTCATCTGTGGCGAGGATTTTTTATTGTTTTTTCTAAGGTGTTCCGTGGAGTTTCAAGACTTTCTGAGAATATTTGCTTTCTGCACATAAAACAACATCATGGCCATTCTGCTGAAAACAACATCAGTCCGGGTTATTTCCATTCAAATCATACAAGTTAGAGTCCAAAACAAGGGCAAAAGTGTTTGGAAAAGTAGATACGACGGAGATGTATCAACTCCCCCAAGCTTAAACCCTTGCTTGTCCTCAAGCAATTCAGTTGACAAACTGAAAGAAAGAAAGAAAAAATTTTACAAACTCTGTTTGCTCTTGTTGTTGTAACTATGTCAAGCAAGCATTCAAGTTTTCAGCATATATCATAACTAACCACATTTGCAATAATTCTCAGGTCTCACAATTACTTATATCAATAGCATAATCAACTAGCAAGCCATAATAATAAATCTCGGATGACAACACTGTCTCAAAACAATCATAATATGATATAACAGGATGGTATCTCGCTAGCCCTTTCTGAGACCGCAAAACATAAATGTAGAGCACCTTCAAAGATCAAGGACTGACTAGACATTGTAATTCATGGTAAAAGAGATCCAATCATAGTCACACCCAACATAGATTAATAGTGATGAATGCAAATGACAGTTGTGCTCTCCAGCTAGTGCTTTTTAATAAGAGGGTGATGACTGAATCATAAAAATAAATGGATATGCCCTTCGCAGAGGGAAGCAGGGATTTGTAGAGGTGCCAGAGCTCGGTTTTGAAATAGAGATAAATTGCATTTTGAGCGGTATACTTTCATTGTCGATGTAACAACTAAGAGATGGCGATATCTTCCATGCTAAACAAATTATAGGCGGTTCTCAAACAGAATGGTAAAGTCTATACTCCCCCTCCACCAACAAGCATCAATCCCTGACTTGCTCGGAACAACGAGTATCTCCAACATACATCAGGTCCCAGGGGGAGTTTTGTTTGCAATTAATTTTGATTTAGTTTGCATAAAGTATGGGACTGGGCATCCAAGTGACCAGCCAGTTTCTCGTGAGTGAGGAGCGGAGTCCACTCCTCTTGAGAATAACCCGCCTAACACAGAAGATAAGGACAGCCTTGGTTGATACATGAGCTATTCGAGCATACAAAATAGAATATTTATTTGAAGGTTTAGAGTTTGGCACATACAAATTTACTTGGAACGGCAGGTAGATACCGCATATAGGAAGGTATAGTGGACTCATCTGGAATAAATTTGGGGTTTAAGGGACTGGATGCACAAGCAGTATTCCCGCTTAGTACAAGTGAAGGCTAGCAAAAGACTGGGAAGCGACCAACTAGAGAGCAACAACAGCCATGTACATGCATTAAAATTAATAAACATTGGATGCAAGCATGAGTAGGATATAATCCACCATGAACATAAATATCATGAAGGCTATGTTGATTTGTTTCAACTACATGCGTGAACATGTGCCAAGTCAAGTCACTCAAATCATTCGAAGGAGGATACCACCCCATCATACCACATCACAACCATCTCAATAGCATGTTGGCACGCAAGGTAAACCATTATAAATCATAGCTAATCAAGCATGGCACAAGCAACTATGATCTCTAATTGTCATTGCAAACATGTTTATTCATAATGAGCTGAATCAAGAACGACGGACTCATCATATTTACAAAAACAAAAGAGGTCGATTTCATACCAGCTTTTCTCATCTCAGTCAGTCCATCATATATCATCATAATTGCTTTTCACTTGCACGATCGAATGGTGTGAATAACAATAAGAGTGCACGTGCATTGGAATAAGCTGGAATCTGTGAGCATTCAATAAATAGGAGAAGACAAGGTAATATGGGCTCTTGGTTAAATCAATCATTAAAGCATATAAGAGCCACTACAACAATTTAATTATGGTCTTCTCCTACTGACCCCCAAGAAAAGAAAAGAAATAAAAACTATTTACACGGGAAAGCTCCCAACAAGCAAAAGAAGAACGGGAAATATTTTTGGGTTTTGTTTTTAATTACTACTATAGCAGGAAAGTAAATTACTACTTTTTTTGTTTTCTTAAGGTTTAACAAACACACGAGAAGAAAGCAGGAAAAAGGAAATAAACTAGCATGGATATTACAGTGAAAGAGTATGAGCACCAACATCTAGCAATGAGTGTGTGTGAACATAAATGTAATGTCGGTGAGAAATACGTACTCCCCCAAGCTTAGGCTTTTGGACTAGGTTGGTTTATGGCCAGGGATAGCCTGGCGGATACCCGTAGGTGTAGCTGGGGTCGTACTGCGACGAGGAATAGTTGGGATCATACTGTGATAACGAAGAGGGCTCTGACTGCCACTGGCTGACAGTCGTCTCTGGATCCCAAGAATAAACAGATTGTGGTGGAGGCTCATCTTGTGGTTTCGGTTCCGGGGCTTGTGCAGGATTTTTGTAGGCTTGGACAGCAGCCCACGTAACGAGATAGGGACCTGCAAAATTAAACAGATAAGGAGCAGGCAACGTAATAGTTTCCGGATAATGTTTATCAAAGTATAACTTGTATTTGAGCTCTCTATTCCTGTCCTTAACAAGAAAATCATGGGATATCATGCTCTTATAGTCTAGATAAGCATTAGGCAGCAATTCTTCTTCTTCTCATAATGCCTAATAGCTATGTTAAAGTGCGTAGCAAGGCGAGAAGCATAAATGCCTCCAAAGATGGGGCCTTTAGTACGGTTCAGACTCAATCGCCTAGCAATGGTTCCGCCCATACTAACAGTGTTGTCGTGGTATAAACCATGGAACAAAATGATAATATCAGGAACGCTAAAGTTCCCACAGTTCACATGACCTATCAAGCATCGACTAGCAAATAAAGCAAAATAGCGTAACACACGAAAATGTATGCTAGTGATCCTTACATCAGAAACCTTCTTAGTTTCTCCCACAGAGATAAGTTTAATAAATGGTTCCAACTCCTTACTGGGTGGTTCCTCTAAAGTGCCCTCAGGGCGTATGTTGCAGACTGCGCAAAATTCAGACAATGGCATTTTCTTCACAACGTCATATAAATGAAACTCTACTGATGGAGGTGATTCCTTAGGGTAAAAGTAGAAGTTTTGCACAAAAGTAACTGTGAGTAAGAGATACTGTGGACGTTGGTCGCGGACGAAGTCGGTGAGGCCATCATTTTCAATCAATGAATAGAAATCCTCATAAATCCTGACCTCTCTCAAGAAATTATCAGAAGGCCATTCACACGGCCGGATTTCCGCGGTACGAGGCAAATTATATTTGGGCCTCTGAGCTTCTTCATCTTGTTTATCCTTTGAGCTTCGGCTCGAAGAGCCCCTCAAAATTCTCTTCATCATTTTTCTGAAATTTTTAGTAACTTCAAACAAAAGTGAACCAACTTCAATAAAGCTGATAGCAACTACTCCTACAAGTGCCTAGAGCCTATATCAAGCATTAGAACTACTTGGGACCATATAAATTTGACATGCAAGCTCAAGAACATGGTCACCTATGCAGCGCAAATTTGCAAAGAATAAAGCAATAGAACAAAAACTAATTGGACCAATGGAGGAGTCACATACCAAGGAATAATCTCCCCAAGCAGTTTTGCGAGAGGTGCTTTGAACAAGGAGATCGAAAATCACAGCAAAAGTGGTTGGAACTCGTGCTTGAGTTGGTTTTTCGGGTTTGTGTTAGACAGAGGAAGAAGATGGGTGTTGGGATAAGTGGAGGAGGGCCACCGTGGGCCCATGAGGCAGGGGGCGCGCCCAGGGGTGTAGGGCGCGCCCACCACCCTCGTGGCCAGGTGGCAGCTCCTCCCGTGGTAATTTTTGCACAGTAAATCCTCAAATATTCCCGAAAAAATCATATTAAATTGGCATGTCATTCTGAGGACTTTTATTTTCGGGATATTTTTATATTGCACGGATAAGCCAGGAAACAGACAGAGAAATACTATTTTTACTTTATTTCTACTAAAGAACAGAAAATATAAAGAGGGTACAGAAGGTTGTGCTTCTAGTTTCATCCATCTCATGCTCATCAAAAAGAATCCACTAACAAGGTTGATCAAGTCTTGTTAACAAACCCATTCCGATAATCATGAAACCGGAGAAATTTCGAATGATACTAAGTTACCTCAACGGGGATATGCACATCCCCAATAATAAGTATATCATATTTCTTTTTGACCGTAGGTAGAGGAAATCAAAAACCTCCAATTACTATCGATGGGATTTTTCCAATGGAGTTGATACTGTGGACTTGAGGTTGTTTCCTCGGAAAGTGTACCGTATGCTCATTACCATTAACATGAAAAGTGACATTGCCTTTGTTGCAATCAATAACAGCCCCTGCAGTATTAAGAAAAGGTCTTCCAAGAATAATAGACATACTATCATCCTCGGGAATATCAAGAATAACAAAGTCCGTTAAAATAGTAACATTTGCAACCAGAACAGGCACATCCTCACAAATACCGACAGGTATAATAGTTGATTTATCAGCCATTTGCAGAGATATTTCAGTAGGTTTCAACTTATTCAAGTCAAGTCTACGATATAAAGAGAGAGGCATAACACTAACACCGGCTCCAAGATCACATAAAGCTGTTTTAATATAATTTCTTTTAATGGAGCAAGGTATAGTAGCTACTCCGGGGTCTCCAAGTTTCTTTGGTATTCCACCTTAAAAGTATAATTAGCAAGCATGGTGGAAATTTCAGCTTCCGGTATCTTTCTTTTATTAGTAATGATATCTTTCATATATTTAGCATAAGGATTTGTTTTGAGCACATCAGTCAATCGCATACGTAAAAAGATAGGCCTAATCATTTCAGCAAAGCGCTCAAAATCCTCATCATCCTTTTTCTTGGATGGTTTGGGAGGAAAAGGCATGGGTTTCTGAACCCATGGTTCTCTTTCTTTACCATGTTTCCTAGCAACAAAGTCTCTTTTATCATAACGTTGATTCTTCGATTTTGGGTTATCAAAATCAACAGCAGGTTCAATTTCTACATCATTATCATTACTAGGTTGAGCATCATCATTAATATTTTCATTAGGTTCATGTTCATTACCAGATTGTGTTTCAGCATCAGACATAGATATATCATTTGGATTATTAGGTGGTTCATCAATAGGTTCACTAGAAGTTTGCACAGTTCTATCATTTTTCTTTTTCTTCTTTTTAGAAGAACTAGGATCATCAATATTATTTCTTTGAGAATCTTGCTCGATTCTCTTAGGGTGGCCTTCAGGATACAAAGGTTCCTGAGTCATTCTACCAGTTCTAGAAGCTACTCTAACAGCATAATCATTTTTCTTACTATTCATTTCATGGAGCAATTCTTTTTGAGCTTTAAGTACTTCTTCTACTTGAGTGGTAACCATAGAACCATGTTTGCTAACAAGTTTAAGTTCACCTCTAATATTAGCCATATAATCACCCAAGTATTTAATCATATCAGAATCATATTTCAATTGTCTACCAAAATAAGCATTGAAATTTTCTTGTTTGACAATAAAATTAGCAAACTCATCAAAGCATTGCCTAGCATACTTATAGTGAGGGATATCACCTTCATCAAATCTATAGAGAGAATTTACCTTTACTACCTCTGTCGGGATATCAGGATCAGGAGGTTCTTCAGTAAATAAGTGATCAAGTTCATATGTTTCTTCGACAGGTGGTAGATTAAGACCATGTATTTCTTCAATAGGAGGAAAATTCTTAACATCTTCAGCTTTAATACCTTTTTCTTTCCTAGATTTCTTTGCCTCTTGCATATCTTCGGGACTGAGAAATAGAACACATCTCTTCTTTGGAGTTGGTTTAGGAATAGGCTCAGTAATTGGAGCGGGAGCTGGCTCAGGAGCTGCCCAATTATTTTCATTTTTCAACATATTATTCAATAGAATTTCAGCTTCATCCGGTGTTCTTTCCCTGAAAAAAGAACCAGCACAACTATCCAGGTAATCTCTGGAAGCATCGGTTAGTCTATTATAAAAGATATCAAGTATTTCAGGTTTCTTAAGAGGATGATCAGGCAAAGCATTAAGTAACTTGAGAAGCCTCCCCCAAGCTTGTGGGAGACTCTCTTCTTTAATTTGCACGAAGTTGTATATTTCCCTTAAAGCGGCTTGTTTCTTATGAGCAGGGAAATATTTAGCACAGAAGTAATAAATCATATCCTGGGGACTACGCACACAACCAGGATCAAGAGAATTAAACCATATCTTAGCATCACCCTTTAATGAGAACGGAAATATTTTCAGGATATAGAAGTAACGCGATCTCTCATCATTAGTGAACAGGGCAGCTATATCATTTAATTTAGTAAGATGTGCCACAACAGTTTCAGATTCATAGCCATAAAAGGGATCGGATTCAACCAAAGTAATTATATCTGGATCAACAGAGAATTCATAATCCTTATCAGGAACACAGTTAGGTGAAGTTGCAAAAGCAGGATCAGATTTCATTTTATATCTAAGTGATTCTTTGTTCCATTTAATCAATAACCTCTTAAGCTCATATCTATCTTTGCAGGCTAAAATAGCTAAGGAAGAATCTTTATCAAAAAGATAACCCTGAGAAATAACGGGCATATTTTCATTATCACTTTCATCATCGTATTCAGATTCATCAATTTCTCTTTCTCTAGCCCTAGCAATTTGTTCTTCAAGAAATTCACTAAGGGGCACAGTAGTATCAGGCATAGAAGCAGTTTCATCATAAGTATCATGCATAGCAGAAGTGGCATCATCAATAACATGCGACATATCGGAACGAATAGCAGAAGCAGGTTTAGGTGTCGCTAGCTTACTCATAACAGAAGGTGAATCAAGTGCAGAGCTAGATGGCAGTTCCTTACCTCCCCTCGTAGTTGGGGGCTAAATTGTTGTCTTAGCGTCTTTAAAGTTCTTCATAGTGTCCAGCAGATATAAATCCCAAGTGACTCAAAGAATAGAGCTATGCTCCCCGGCAACGGCGCGATAAAAAGGTCTTGATAACCCACAAGTATAGGGGATCGCAACAGCTTTCGAGGGTAGAGTATTCAACCCAAATTTGTTGATTCGACACAAGGGGAGCCAAAGAATATTCTCAAGTATTAGCAGCTGAGTTGTCAATTCAACCACACCTGGAAACTTAGTATCTGCAGCAAGGTGTTTAGTAGCAAAGTAATATGATAGTGGTGGTAACAGCAACAAAAGTAAAGACAGCAAAAGTAATGTTTTTGGTATTTTGTAGTGATTGTAACAGTAGCAGCGGAAAAGTAAATAAGCGAGAACCAGTATATGGAAAACTCGTAGGCACCGGATCAGTGATGGATAATTATGCCGGATGTGGTTCATCATGTGACAGTCATAACATAGGGTGACACAGAACTAGCTCCAGTCATCAATATAATGTAGGCATGTATTCCGTATATAGTCATACGTGCTTATGGAAAAGAACTTGCATGACATCTTTTGTCCTACCCTCCCGTGGCAGCGGGGTCCTATTGGAAACTAAGGGATATTAAGGCCTCCTTTTAATAGAGAACCAGAACAAAGCATTAGCACATAGTGAATACATGAACTCCTCAAACTAGGGTCATCATCGGGAGTGGTCCCAATTATTGTCACTTCGGGGTTGACAGATCATAACACATAGTAGGTGACTATAGACTTGCAAGATAGGATCAAGAACTCACATATATTCATGAAAACATAATAGGTTCAGATCTGAAATCATGGCACTCGGGCCCTAGTGACAAGCATTAAGCATAGCAAAGTCATAGCAACATCAATCTCAGAACATAATGGATGCTAGGGATCAAACCTTAACAAAACTAACTTGATTACATGATAAATCTCATCCAAACCATCATCGTCCAGCAAGCCTACGATGGAATTACTCACGCACGGCGGTGATCATCATGAAATTGGTGGAGGATGGTTGATGATGATGACGGCGACGAATCCCCCTCTCTGGAGCCCCGAACAGACTCCAGATCAGCCCTCCTGAGAGGTTTTAGGGCTTGGCGGCGGCTCCATATCGTAAAACGCGATGATTTCTTCCCCCTGATTTTTTTCTCCCCGAAAGCCAATATATAGAGTTGGAGTTGGCGTCGGAGGCCATCCAGGGGGCCCACGAGGTAGGGGGCGCGCCCTAGAGGGGGGGCGCGCCCCCCACCCTCGTGGACAGGGTGTGGCCCCCCTGGTCTTCATCTTTAGCGAGGATTTTTTATTGTTTTTTCTAAGGTGTTCCATGGAGTTTCAAGACTTTCCGAGAATGTTTGCTTTCTTCACATAAAACAACATCATGGCAATTCTGCTGAAAACAGCGTCAGTCCGGGTTAGTTCCATTCAAACCATACAAGTTAGAGTCCAAAACAAGGGCAAAAGTGTTTGGAAAAGTAGATACGACGGAGACGTATCACGGCTCGCACAGCAGCCCGAAGACGATCTTCCTCAAGGAGCATCGCATCCTCTTGGCGCAACTGATCCTGCTCAAGCTCATCATAAGCGAGCACTTGAGGTGACCCGTATAGGAGTTCCGTGGGGAGAACTGCTTCTGCCTCGTACACTAGGGTAAAGGGCGTCTGGCTAGTGGCTCGATTTGGCGTCGTTCTGATCAACCAAAGAACCGTTGGCGACTCATCAATCCAACGCCTCCCGCACTTGTGTAGCTTGTCAAAAGTTCTAGTCTTGAGGCCCCGCAACCCTTTTGCATTCGCCCTCTCAGCCTGGCCATTACTTCTGGGATGAGCAATAGAAGCAAAACATACCCTGCTGCCGAGGTCTCGAATGTACTGCATGAAGGTGCAGCTTGTGAACTGCGTGCCGTTGTCGGTGATGACCCTATTCGGCACACCAAAACGGTACACTAGCCCCTTGAAGAACTTGACGGCTGACTGTGTCGTCACCTTTCTCACCGGCTCCACTTCCGACCACTTTGTGAACTTGTCGATTGCGACGTACAAGTAATCAAAGCCCCAGATAGCACGGGGAAAAGGGCCCAGTATATCTAGCCCCTGGATCAAAAATGGCCAGGAAAGAGGGATGGTTTGAAGAGCTTGAGCCGGTTGATGGAGCTTCTTTGAATGGAACTGGCATGCTACACACTTGGTTACTAGTGCAGTCGCATCCTGGAGAGCGGTGGGCCAGAAGAAACCTTGCCGACAAGGGCTCTCGACCCTATATGGGAGCCACACATGCCTCCATGTATCTTTGCCAACAACCTTAGTCCGTCTTCCCGAGGAATGCACTTCAACTTCACGTCGTTCGATCTCCTTCTATACATGGCATCATCCACAAACTGGTACATGCTGGACCGACGAGCTACTTTCTCTGCTTCTTCCTGTTCCTCAGGGAGTTCGCCTGTTTGGAGGAAACGGATGGTGGGCTGTGCCCATGCCAGAGCCTGGGGCTTGACGACAAGGACTAAAGGCTCATCTTCGGCCATAAGGGAAGCTGCCCCCACGGTCAGGGCTCGAGGCCCTGTCGGGGGTTGCTGTTCTTCGGCAAGCCTGGGGCACCCGGCAACGTCCTTGCCAGCGGCTCCTGGGAGCTCAGCGGGAAAGTACTTACCGGGGCCTGCCTTCCTTCATTTGTTCTTTCCTACTGACGGATCAACGGATGGCTGAGTTAATTGAAGCACAAAGGTACCTGGTTCCACAGGCAACTTGAGGGCAGCGCGTTTTGACAGGTAGTCGGCAATGTTGTTCTCTGCTCGGGGAACATGCTCTGCCTGCAGCCCGTCAAAATGCTCTTCCAACTTCCTCAGTTCATCCACATAGGCCTCCATCAGCGGGCTCTGGTAATACTTGTTAACTTTCTTGACGACGAGCTGTGAATCACCTCTGACGATGAGCTTCCTGATTCTGAGGTCTGTCGTGATCCTGAGACCGGCAAGCAGTCCCTCGTACTCTGCCATGTTGTTCGTTGATTTTTCCTGGGGAAAGTGCATCTGGACTATGTACTTGAGGTGCTCTCCGGTGGGCGCGACGAGTAGTATGCCGGCACCAGCACCTTTCAATGAGAAAGCTCCATCAAAGTACATAATCCAATCGCAACGCGTTTACTTGCCGGGAAGGGTGGTCTCTTGAACTTCTTCGTCGGGCATTCCAGTCCATTCTGCTATGAACTCTGCCAAGGCTCGGCTCTTGATCGTTGAAGTACTTTCAAAAATGAGGCCAAAGCTCGACAGCTCCAATGCCCACTCCACAATCCTCCCATTTGCATCTGGGTTGTGCAAGATTCATTGCAACAAGAGGCGGGTGACAACGGTGATCTCCTGTGCTTGGAAATAGTGGCGCAGCTTTCTCAAGGCCATGAGGAGGCCAAAAAGTAGCTTTTGTGTGCCAGAATATCTTGACCTAGCCCCTGCAAGAGGAAACTGACAAAATAAACTGGGTGATGCACCATCTTCCTCTTTTGTTCAACTTCGCCCATCTGCGCAGACTCCGCCTTGCAGGGACTGGGCCTTGCCGGGGGTTCCGCCTTGCCGGTGTCAAGCCCCGCCGGGGAGGGCCCCGACACACAATCTGATGGCTCCACTGGTACTGCTGCTTCTCCCTCGCGTTCCCTCTGCACCACTAGCGCAACACTGCCCAGTTGATTCGTTGCCGCTAAGTATAGCAGCAACAGCTCTTGTGGTTTAGGTGCGACTAGTATCGGTGTGGAGGAAAGGTACTTCTTCAAATCTTGCAGCGCTGCCTCTGCCTCCGGAGTCCATTTTACTGCACCCGCCTTTTTCAAAACTTTGAAAAAGGGGAGGGCATGCTCGGCAGATTTGGAGATGAACCTACTCGGGGCAGCAACGCAGCCGGCAAGCCTACGGACGTCCCTAACTCGTTTCGGTGCCTCAATCTGCTCAATGGCTTTGATCTTGTCGGGATTTGCTTCGATTCCGCATTGAGACACAAAGAACCCGAGAAGTTTGTCGGACGGGACACCGAACACACACTTCTCTGGGTTGAGCTTGAGGTTGATCTTGCGCAGATTTGCAAATGTTTCTTCTAGATCTTGTACAAGCGTGGCCCTGTCCTTGGTCTTGACTACTATATCATCCATATAGGCTTCTATATTTCTATGCACCTGGGGCTCAAAACCAATTTGGACCGCCCGGGCAAACGTCGAACCAGCGCTCTTCAACCTGAAAGGCATTCGTACAAAATAGTACGTACCACATGAGGTGATGAACGTAGTCTTCTCTTCGTCTTCCTTCATCATGAAGATTTGGTGGTATCCTGAATAGGCGTTGAGGAATGACAGCAGGTCACACTCGGCAGTGGAGTCTACAATCTGGTCGATGCATGGCAGAGGGAAAGGATCCTTCGGACAAGCTTTATTGATATATGTCTAGTCAATACATAGCCTCCACTTCCCATTCGCCTTACGCACCACCACCGGATTGGCCAACCACGTGGGGTAGAGTACTCCTCTAACCAGGCCTGCCGCCTCCAACTTCCTGATCTCTTCAATGATGAACTCTTATCGCTCCAAAGCTTGTTTCCTGACCTTCTGCTTGACGGGCCGTGCGTGAGGCCAGACAGCAAGATGGTGCTCAATCACCTCCCTGGGAACACCGGGGATGTTAGATGCTTGCCATGCAAATACATCAACATCCGCCCGAACGAAGGCGACGAGCGTGCTTTCCTATTTGCTGTCGAGGGTGGAGCTTATAGTAAAAGCCCCACCCGTGCCGTCCTCCTTGATGGACACCTTCTTGGTTTCCGGTGGTGCAGCCCTGGACTTCTTGCTCTTGCCGGTGAAGCTCTCTGGCACGTTCTCGACAGGAGCACTGCACTCCAAAGAGGCGCGCTTGCCGGAGTGGGTGCTGGAGGTCTTGCCGGAAGGGGTCTCGCCAGAAGGGGTCTCGCCAGAAGGGGTCTTGCCGGCAGAGGTCTTGCCGGCCTTCTTCCTTCCTGGGTCTTCAACGGCAGGAGCAAGTGCCTTGGCGGCAGTTGCTGCAACTGCCTCTCGGTAGAGTTGGTCGGCGCAGATGAGCGCGTCTTTCTTGTCTGAAGGGACAGTGATGATGGTCAGCGGCCCGAGCATCTTCAATGTGTTGTAGGCGTAATGTGACGCCACCATGAACTTGGCCAGCGCGGGGCGGCCAAGGATCCCGTTGTATGGGAAGGGGATCTCAGCGACATCGAAAACGATCTTCTCCGTCCTATAGTTCAGCTCGCCCCCAAACGTAACGGGCAGCGTGATTTTACCTTTTGGCTGGCTCCTTCCCGGGTTGACCCCTTTAAACGTGCCCGTCTCCTAGAGATCTCCATCAGGAATCTGCAACCTCTTGATCACATCAAGCGAGATCAAATTCAGTCCGGCCCCATTGTCAACCAGCAGTTTTGTCACCTTGAGGTTGCATATTGTTGGTGAAACCAACAACGACAAACACCCGACCGCAGTTGTGCGGTTAGGGTGATCCTCGGTGTCAAAAATGATGGGCATGCGGGACCACTTCAGTGGCCTTTGGGCATCGAACGACGGCTCCGCCGTAGTGATCTCACGCGCCCACTTCTTCAGTTGGCGGTGTGAGGTGTGCAACGAGGCGCCACCATCAACGCACATGGCCTTTGTAGCTTTCTGGAACTCGTTCTCACCAGACTCGTCGTCCTCGTCATGATCATCATCTTCCTCCTTCTTATCGCGGACCCGAGTGGGCCTCTCTTGTTGAATATCTTTGCCGCGGCGACCTCCTTGGCCGCCACGCTTCTTGCTAGACCCCTCAACACCATCCTAACCCTTCTCCTTGTCTCGCCTTTCATATTCAGCCTTCTACTTTTCTGCAAGAAGTTCAACCTGTCGGCAGTTCTGGAGGTCATGGCCCATGGTGCAGTGGATCTTGCAGTACTGCTTGTCGGAGCCTCCTGGCTTGTTGGTGGCCGCCACGGCCCGGCAGGCGGCGCACCCGGCAACTTCCTTGCCAGGGTCGTCAGCCTTGGCCTTCTTGGCGGCACCGGGGTCGTCAGATCCCTCAACGGCAAGCATAGTCTTGCCCTTACGCTTCCTATGGGGACGTCGGCCCTTCTTTGTCGGGGCAGCGGTGTCTTCGTCTGTGGAGTCGGTTTCCGCACCGGTGTCTTCGCCGGGGTACTTCCTCCCCTCTTAAGCTCGAGCACATCTATCGGCCAGAACATAAAGTTCGGCCACAGCCTTGACTTTGTTCATCGCCAACTCTTCATGCATCTTGCGGTTGCGCACATTCTGATGGAATGCACTGATGACAGCAGTGGGATGAACATCTGGGATGTTGTACTGCACTCGGCTGAACCTCTGTATGTACTTGCGCAGGTTTTCGCCTTCTTTCTAGGGGATGATATGCAAATTGCTTGCCTAGCCATGAGCTTGGTGGCCTCCTGTGAAGGCGCCAACAAACTCATGACACAAATCCGACCAAGAAAAAATGGAATCCACTGGCAAATGCATCAACCATGACATGACGTTGGGTTTGAGTGCCAACGGGAAGTAATTGGCAAGCACCTTGTCCTCGTGAGCTCTGGCAGCTTGCATCGCAATGGTGTAGATGCTGAGGAACTCCGACGGGTGAGTCTTGTCGTTGTACTTCTTGCCAACATCAGGCTTGAACGTGCGGTGGGAGGGCCACTGGAACTGCCACAGCTCTCGGGTAAAGGCTGGACAACCCACCTCATAAGGCAGGTCATCAGAGCCCCCCGGCGCCGGGTGGTCCATAGTAGGCCCCGCATTTCGATCTAACTGATGGCGTGTCTCCCGTCGTCGTTCGATGGTGGTTCGAGCATCTTCCTGGGCTCGCTTCCGAAGGACTTGGCGTTGGTCGCGGCAGGCTCGCGGGTCGGATGACACCGTAGAAACGTCGTCACGGACATCGGCCCGGTGAGCCAGCGACTGATGTCACAGCCGCGGGGGAGGAGAGTGCACCATGGTCGCAGCATCCCCGGTCCTCCCACCGCCGGCACGCGTCGGCTCGACAGAATGTCGGCATGAGGGTCCCGCTAGGAGTGGATCATCTTTGTTAGCAAAGCTGACGAGGCTTCGAATGGTGGCTCTCCACTCGTCGAGCTTCTCCGCAGAGGGCGGGACGTCGAGGAGCAATTGTACGCGCGCCAGCGCTTCTACTGGCGTGGGTGACAGCGAAAGCTGTGTGGACCGTGACACGCTCCGACTTCTAACCACGTTAGAAGGAGCTCTATCACAGTCTCGCGGTCGCACGCCGCTTCCGCCAGCGTCCCGGTGCATATGTTGGCCCGATGCATTCTGAGAGTGACGCACAGGGCTCTTCCCGCGGCGGCGCCCGGGGGCGCCGACGTCGCGGTGTTGCTCATCGTGCATGGCCAGGGAAGGCTACGGCGCGGGCGCCGGCGCGGGCGTCAGGCAGGTCCCCGCTTCGCCCGTGGCAGCACAGCCCCGTCCCCGGGCCCAGCGACGTGTGGCTCGTCATCTTGGGGCCGTACGACGTCGCTCGTCCGGCTCCGTGTGCCAGAGTGTCATGGATGCTCACGGGCGGTGCCTCCTGCGCCATCCGTGGCCACCCCACCGCGTACGGGCCTGCTCCAGACGACCCGATCGCTGTCATCCCCTTCTTGGGGGCCATCGTGATGATGAAGTCGAGGCGTCGGCTTCAAAACAGGATTTCCATAGCTTGCGCCCCTGCCTGGCGCGCCAAAGATGTCGGGGAAATGACACCTATGGGATCATAAATAATCCCATCTACGGTTGACAGGGTACGGGGTTGTGGGACGAGTGGGATTAGAAGATCAACGCGGGGGAGTTTATCCAGGTTCGGGCCGCAAGCGATGCGTAATACTCTACTCCTGCTGGTGTATGTTTATCTGGTGTTCTTGAACTTGCTATAGAGTGTGCAGGGTCCAAAAAGTTTGAATCCTCTCTCGGTACGTCGTGGGCCTCCTTTTATAGTCAAAGGGACTGCCACAATGGCACACAGGAGGTGGAAAGTTGTACAATAGTCGAGTTTATCCCTGGCACCGTAGAAAAAACACATTAAATGTGCTACTTAGTTGTCATCTTGCTTTATCGGGGACGGCAACGAAGCCCGTCCCGTCCGTCGCCGCTTCGCCTTGCTCCGACACGCGTCCAGGCCAACGAGGCATGCAACACCATGTAGGCTGGCAGACTGCTGAGTAGGGATGAAAATGGAGTGGAAACTTTCTGTTTTTCCGAAGGAAAAATGGAAACGGAGGGGAAATATGAAAACGGAAACGGAAATTTGCAAAACGGAAGTGGAAATGGAATTTCTAAAGTGGAAACGGAAACAAATACGAAACGGTGTTTTCCGGTGGAACATGCATGGAAATGAAACTTTCCGTTTCCGTGAATATGGAATTTCTGTTTTTACTATAGACCTATAGTTGCTTTTATCCCAACCACCAAAGATAACACAATGACACAATTAGTAGAATGGATCTAAGGCCCAAATTCTACTATCACACATGTACTTAGCTTGACCCTATACACAATTGTCCGGTACTACTACAATACTACGCTAAGTTGCTAACATAATGATATTATTTTGTAGCCATGTTAACAACTCATTAAATTTGTTTGTTTTTGTGTGTATTTCTCTATGATTCAAGGGGTTTTTAATTTCTGATCAATGCCTATTTCTATTTCCGTATCCGCTTTGTATTCGCTCCGTGTCCGTTTCCGGTAGTATCTGTTTCCGTATTCATTTCCGGAGTTTCTGTATTCGTTCCCGCTTCTGCAAAAAAATATGAAAACAAATATGATAGCACTCAGCTCCGTCCGTTTCCGCTCCGTTTTCATCCCTACTGCTGAGTTGGTGTGGTGGCAGGGTCTTCACGAAGATCTGCATGCCACCACGCAGGTGCTTGACTAGTTTGCTTAGGAGCCACGTACTGCCACGTGGGTACTTGCTTAGATGGTGGGTCGGCCGCTAAGCTGGGGCGGCGACGGGGTGGCAAGGCCTTGCCGCGGTCTTGCTGATATTCCCGGCAAGGGTCTTGCCGGGGTCTTGCGGGCGCCCTCGGCAAGAGTCTTGCCAGGGCCTCGTTGGTATCTTCGGCAGGAGCCTTGCTGGGGCCTCGCGGGCATCCTCGGCAAGGAGCCTTGCAGTTGTCTTGTTCTCTGGTTCCTATCTAGGCCTCGCAGGCCCTTTGTTTTCACAAAGATCTGCATGCCACCATGCAGGCGCCTCCCATGTCTTGGTTCCAATGTCTTTGATGGTGTTGGAACTCTTAGGCTCAAGGGTGGCGGCCTCGCTGGTGTTGGGCAAGTTGCCCCGGCAAGGTTCTTGTCGGGACTACGTAAGCTGCCCCAGCAAGGCTCTTGCCGGGGAAAGCCCACCTTGTCCCATTGCTCCTCGCGCCTCTGGCTTGGCACTACTCTGGTGGTCTTGTGCTTTTTGCTTCCTTCCTCTGCCCTGCTAAGTGTGGTCGTAGGTGTGGCTTCTAACTACCCGTGCACAAATAAAGGAGTACAAAGCGCGCCCCTACTTTTGTACAACGACAGGACCGGAACAAAGCATTAACATGCGGTGAATACATGAACTCCTCAAACTATGGTCATCACCGGGAGTGGTCCCGGCTATTGTCACTCCTGGGTTGCCGGAGCATAACACATATTAGGTGACTATAACTTGCAAGATCGGATTTAGAATATAGATATAATGTTGATAACATAAACGGTTCAGATCTAAAATCGTGGCACCCGGGCCCAAAGTGACAAGCATTAAGCATGGCAAAGTTATAGCAACATCTATCTCAGAACATAGTGGATACTAGGGATCAAGCCCTAACAAAACTAACTAGATTACATGATGAATCTCATCCAACTCCTCACCAACCAGTGAGCCTATGAAGGAATTTCTCACTCCCAGTGGGAAGCATCATGGAATTGGCGATGGAGAAGGGTTGGTGATGACGAAGATCGAAGATCCCCCTCTCCGGAGCCCCAAACGGACTCCAGATCTGACCTCTCGATGAAGAACAGGAGGTGACGGCGACCCCGTCTCGTGGATCGTGATAATTCTTTCTCCCTGATCGCGATAATGCATCCCCATCCACCAGTTTCGTGCTCAGTTTTAGGGCAAAGGGGGATCGAGACGAGGGGGGAAAAGAGCAAGTGTCTGCGGAAAAAAAGGCACCGAGGAACAAGATATTATTCTTAATGCCATGGTGTAATTTGAAGAAAATGATGTTATCAAAAAGAAAATCCATCTTGACAACGTGATGTGTTCTTACCGAGAAATCACATTAAAGGAGGTGTCGGTGTGTTAAGTAAGGTGTATACAGTCTAGCCTCAGAATCCAATTGTCCATGCCAACGTATAAGAATGGAGCCAGCCTCATGATCAATCATGTGGGTGCCTATGAGTTGTTGGACTATGTCATGCCCAGTAATTCTGATCAAGTCGGGCACGCGATGAACTATCCGGTTCCTCTCATGGAAACTGTTGTGTTACTAACTAAGACGTGAAATGAATAAATCGATACAGGAATGAATGTTGTGACATACAAGCGTAGCTGACCTTACAAGCTGATTCTGGGGCAGTGCCAAGAGATGAGGCTTCAGCAACTCGCAGGTTTCAGTTTTTGGGGGAGTACCGGACGCCCAATAAACCACGGGTTGCTAGCATAGCTCGTAGATGTTATGTACTTCCGATTCGGGAGATTAGCGCATGTGACAACAACAAAAAACACCAGACTGGTTTCCCGAGTACTGTCACTGTATAGATCCTTAATAGCTTCTGCAATGCATCTAGCATACTGCTGGATTGAATTGCATGTACTCTAATTTCGAGTATGCGGATGGTCATCCTTGGCTTGTTTGGCAGGGGCCTAATCATTGAGATGCTTGCAGGGGGCTCGCCAGCCGCTCCTTTTAATGAAAGCGTCTCTTGTGATGAACTTTCGCATGTAAACAGGTGAGGATTTGTGTGTGAGCTCACATTAGGCAGGTCGAAAAAAGTGTAAAACAAAGCTTGATCATTACCTTCGCAATCGGGAAGGTCCATCCTAACACCAGTCAACTTGGGTGCCTTGGGTGTCCGGTATGAAGCTTCTGCACTGCCAAGCACCCCATGCACCTTTTCGTTTGCTGACTCCGGATGGAGTTCACGCGGCAACACCTGGTGTCGGGGACATACCCCGCGGCGTAAACCGGCCAGAAGTATAACCCGGCCGGACTTGGCGGTTTATTTGAGACCCCACTGACACTTGGCGATTCACTGGCGACCCGCCCTGACCTGGCGATTTACAAGCAACCCGCCTGGTCATTATGGTTCACTGGTGACCCGACGGGCGGGATAGACGGATGACAAGACCCAAGGCCCAGAAGGCCGGTTTACGTTAATGGTGGGCCGGTTTATGAGGAAAGTACAAGGAATATTCTCCTACAAAGGAAGCAAGACTAGGACTCCACTTGTAATAGAGTAATCCTAATCCAACTAGGACTAGTCATGTAAACCGCCCCTTCAACATATATAAGGAGGGGCGGGGCTCATCAAAGATGAACAAGCAAGAAGAAACAATCTCTAGGGGTAAACACAAAGAGCCAGTTTACCGGCGACTCCCTCGTGAGCATGATGAGACCTAGCCACAAACAGCATGTAGGGTTATTACCCGATGATGTTTCCCGGGGCCCGAAGCTGTCTAAATCATTGTTTTGTGTTGCATTTCTCGATTCCGCTCAACCCCTCTGAAGCTACCACATAGATGTGTTGGCCTCGCGACTAATTCCTGACACTAAAGACATCTATCGTGACAAAACCGTGACAGTTGGCGCTCACCATGGGGCCCGCGCTAGATGGTGTTGAGTTCTTGAAGGGACCTCACTCAGGGATCGAGAAGCTCGCGATTGATCGGGTAAAAAAAGAGTCGGCGTACTCATCGGTTTGTGATTGAAACTATGGTTAAACTTTGGAATGGGCGTACACTACGAGATTAGGGTTGCAGCATCCTGTGCGCCGCCGCCGGCGCAACCCGGTGATCCATCAAATCCGAAGCAAGATTGTTTTTCTGCGCAACCAGGCGTTATCGAGACCGACACGGTCTTGCTTTTAGTATTTCGAATCCGTACGCAGTAGTGGTCAGCCTCAAAGCGATTTTCTATGCAATCAATCCGTTGGCGCGTCTACATCAAGCGATCAGCTTGCCAAGTCGCGGAGACAGTCAAATTCTGCTATTGTCATACATTGCTTCGCTGGTTCAAGTCCCAGGGCATCAACTCGTACCTGCTCCTTTTGGATAAAGGCCAAAGCCAATTGCATTTAGTACTCCTCCCACGAATAGTGCTCGGAGGCATGTACTTGCTCACGTGAGCTCTCAATTAAAACCCAACAGTATGGTCTGCTTCAGTTATATACTACATACAGTAGAAGAATCTTCAGAATTCACATGTTCCTCTCGGAGTATTGCTAGCTAGTACTGCACTTGATGGACTGGTTGAGGATCTTTGTCGAGCGCAGGCCGCTGCTGTGAGCAGCCGCTTCCGTCTGACGGGTGCCGAGGCGCGCCGCCTCCACTGCGGCGACCCGGTGGCCTTCACCACAGCAGGCCTAGTTTCGCCTCGCCTTGAGAGCCACACGTGCCAGGACGGCTTGCCCTCGTCTCTAAGTCACTGTGACAATCGCTGAGACCCGCTTTGCACCTCGCGACGCTGCAAATCGCCCAAACCGACAAGTTTGTTGCGGCCTTGTACCTCAAGAGTCAAGGATCACAACCCGAAATCAAGATCCATCTTCAACTCCGACCTCAAGAGTCAAGGATCACAACCCGAAATCAAGATCCATCTTCAACTCCGCCTCGCGCCGGCCGCGCCCAGAGTCGCCATTGCGGATACATGCCAAGTCACTGCCGCCCGAGCTCCGTTTCAATTGCACGGACTTTGCAGCAAGCCGCCACCGTGCCCGCCTCCGGGTCAAGTCGCCCTCCGCCGCCAGTCATCCGTAACTACGGCCCCGGGCCGGCGAGTGGCTTCGTTTGCCTCACGCCTCCACAGCCTCAAGTTGCCAGTCCGCCGCCGCTGTGGCCTGTCGCGTGGCTAGCGCGCCCGCCTCCGTCTGTGAGCCGGCCCACCCTGACGAGTCGCCGGTCGCCTTCATAGCGCGTCTGTTTCTGTCGTGACGAGGGCCGCCCGCCTTAAGCTGCTATGGCCTCGTTTTTTTTTGCTTCGCTGGCTTTTGCCCTCACGGCCTCTGATCTGAGCTGCCGCCCTCGTCGAAACGCCTGCGCCTCCGTGAGCCACCCTGTTGGTGTACAAAAAGAGGGGTACACTTTTTGTACCTCTATAACTGTGCACGGGCAATCTGAGCCATGGGCACCACCACACTGAGCAAGGCAAGGGAGGTGAGCCAAGGTAAGACCGAAACTTGAGAGAAGCAGAACAACGCCAAGATCAAGATCACAAAGAGCAAAGGGGACAAAGCGGACTCCCCCGGCAAGATCCTTGCCGGGAGGCGGTTTTAGCAAACCCGGCAAGACCCTTGCCGTGGCAGCTCGCCCCACACCTACGGAGCGAGTCAGCCTTGAGTCCACTGCCCCCATGGGACAAGGATTCGGGAGACATCCCCATGGTGGCATGCAGATCTTTGTGAAGACCTTCAAAATCAGATACACACTTCAGAAGATGGTGATCCTCGACGGAATCCCAGCCAAGGAGGACCACAAGGCCCCAGGCAAGAGCCTTGCCGGGGATGACAGCAGGCGCCACGGCAAGACCCTTGCCGGGGCCCCGGCAAGGCCCTTGCCATGAGCACCCGTAGGGCCACCATCAGGCCCACGCCAATCAGACCTCCACCGCCGTTCGCATGCAGCTGCCGACCCAACCAGCTGGGCAGGCACCTGTGTGGCGGCAAGCGGATCTTCGTGGAGACCCACCACTGCGCCACCTCAGCTACCTGCCTGCCTACATGGCACCGCGGGCACCGTTGGCCAGGGCGCATGTTGACGCAAGAGGGAGCGGCGACGGACGAGACATGGCTCTCCCCCGTCTTCGATAAAGTAAGGACACCTAAGCAAGACGCATTAAATGCGCCTTGTCATGTAATGTGAGGGATAACCTCGCATCACTGTACCCTTTCCACCTCCTGTGTGCCACTGTGGCAACCCCTTTCCCTATAAAAGGAGGCCCAAGGCGACCAGGAAGAGGATTCGACTTTTTGGAGCTCCTCACGCCCCATTGCTAGTTCAAGAACACAGATAAACAATCCACCAAAGCAGGAGTAGGGTTTTACGTGTCCTCGCGGCCCGAACCTGGGTAAAGGAACCGTGTGCTATCTGTTTGATCCGCTCTTCTCACGACCCCGCGCCCCGCAACCGTAGTAGGGATTCTTGTGATCCCATAGGTGTCGTTCCACACCGACATCTTTGGCGCGCCAGGTAGGGGGCGCAGTTGCGAGAATCGACTCTAGCAGTTAGTTCGATGCTTCTTCATCGTCATGGCGCCCAAGAAGAAGACGACGGTGGCGGTTGGCCCGTCGGAAGCCGGACATCCCGTCCCGACGCGGGCGAGCAGCGGACCAGTCGCAGAAAGGACCCGGGGCGCCATTCGCGAACACCAACACCGTCCCAGCAGCCGGAGTTTGGGAGGCGGCGATGTTCGTGCGCCTGGTAACGGGTCGCACGCCGCCAAATCCAAGGACGGAGCCAGGCCCTCCGCGGGTGGCGCGGGGCCTTCCAAGATCGCTGCCACCCTGCCCGATGGCGACGCGAGGGCTTCCAAGACTCCCACGCCGGCGCCGACGGCGCGCTCCTCTCAACCGGCGCGCGACGAACAACGTAATCACGCCGAAGACCCCGGGCGTCGCCGCGGGAAGAGCCCCGAGCGCCACTCCCGGGATGTAGAAGACATGCCCGCTCGCCGAGGCGCTGGCGAAGATGGCAAGCGACCGCGGGGTCGTGATAGAGCTCCTTCTGACATGGTCAGAAGTCGAAGCGCGTCGCGATCCGTGCAGGTTTCGCTGCCACCAACGCCAACAGAAGCCTTGACGCGCGCGCAGTTGCTCCTCGATTTTTCTCCCACTACGGGGAAACTCGACGAATGGAGAGCCACTATCCGAAGCCTTGTTGCAGTGGCCAACAAAGACGAGCCGAGTCCGGTGGAGCCCCCGGGTCGACGCTCCGACGGAGTCCCACGCACCAGTGGCAGGAAAGCCGGCGACGCCGCGACCACGGTGCACTCGCCTCCTCCTCGCCCGGTACCGCGGACGCCAGCCCATCGCGACGTTACGGGCGACGAAATCTCCATAGCTTCGTCCGACCCGCGGACCCACTGTGACCAGCGCCAAGTTCTTCAGGAACAAGAACATGAAGACGCTCGAACCACTATCGAGCGCCGGCTTGGAGCGCGCCACCAATCGGACAAGCGAGCAGGGCCTGCTGTGAACCACCCGGCACCGGAGAGCCCTGGAGGCCTACCTTACGAGGTAGGCTGTCCGGCTTTTACCCGTGAGTTGCGGCAGTTCCAGTGGCCCACTCACCGCACCTTCAAACCTGACGTGGGCGATAAGTACAGCGGCAAGACCCACCCGTCCGAGTTCCTCAGCATCTACACCATCGCGATGCAAGCTGCCGGAGCCCGCAATGATAAGGTGCTTGCGAATTACTTTCCGTTGGCTCTTAAACCCAACGCCATGTCATGGTTGATGCACTTGCCGATAGACTCTATTTCCTCCTGGTCGGATTTGTGCCATGAGTTCGTGGGCGCCTTTACTGGAGGCCACCAAGCCCATGGCCAAGCGAGCGACCTGCACGTCATTCCCCCAGAAGGGAGGCGAGAGTCTCCGCAAGTATATACAGAGGTTCAACCGGATACAGTACAATATCCCTGATGTTCACCCTGCCGCCATCATCAGCGCGTTCCATCAGAACGTGCATAACCGCAAGATGCGCGAAGAGCTGGCAATGAACAAGATGAAAGATGTAGCAGAACTCTATGTTCTTGCTGACAGATGTGCCCGAGCTGAAGAGGGAAGGAAGTACCCTGGCAAAGATGCCGGCGTGGAAACCGACTCCTCAGATGAGGATACTGCCGCCCCGGCGAAGAAGGGCCGGCACCGCAACAGGAAGCGCAAGGGTAAAGCCGTGCTTGCCGTCGAGGGATCTGATGACACCGGCTCCGCCGAGAAAACCAAGGCAGATGACCCCGGCAAGGAAATTGCCGGATGTGTCGCCTGTCGGGCCTTGGCGGCTGCCGAGAAGCCAGGGAACTCCGACAAGAGATACTGCAAGATCCATCGCACCAAAGGCCATGATCTCCAAGACTGCCGACAGGTTGAGCTCCTCGCTGAGAAGCAGAGGGCTGAGTATGAGAGGCGGGACAAGGAGAAGGGCCAAGACGGTGCTGAGGGGTCCGGCAAGAAGCGTGATGGCCAGGCGAGCCGTCGCGGCAAAGATAAACAACAGGACAGGCCCGTCCAGGGCCGTGACAGAAAGCCAGAAGACAACGATCGCGAAGAGGATGACGAATCCGGCGACCAAGAGTTTCAGAAAGCTATAGAGGCCATTTGCGTCGATGGCGGCGCCTCGCTGCATACTTCTCACCGCCGGCTTAAACAGTGGGCGCGAGAGATTACAGCGGCAGAGCCGTCATTTGATGCCCAAAGGCCGCTGAAGTGGTCCAGCACACCTATCATTTTTGACACTGAGGATCACCCTGATCGCACTACTGCGGTCGGGTGCTTGCCATTGTTGGTGGTTTCACCAACAATATGCAACCTCAAGGTGATAAAGATGCTAGTCGATGGCAGGGCCGGTCTGAACTTAATCTCGCCTACCGTGATCGAGAAACTACAGATTCTTGATGGAGACCTCAAAGAGACGGGCACGTTTCAGGGGGTCACCCCGGGAAGAAGCCAACCCAAGGGAAAGGTCACGCTGCCCGTGACTTTTGGAAGCGACCTGAACTACAGGACGGAGAGGGTCGTGTTTGATGTTGCCAAGAGCCCCTTGCCCTACAACGGGATCCTTGGCCGCCCAGCGCTGGCCAAGTTCATGGCAGCGTCACACTATGCCTACAACACCCTAAAGATGCCAGGACCTGTGACGATCATCACCATCCCCTCCGATAAGAAAGATGTGATTTGCGCTAACCAACTATACCAGCAAGCAGTTGCAGCAGCTGCCGCCGCTAGGGCACTTGCTCCTGCCGCTGGGACCCCGGGAGGGAAGAAGAAGAAGAAGACCGGTGAGACTTCGGACACCCACTCCGGCAAGCGCACCTCTTCGAAGTGTAGCGCTGCCGTCGAGGACGTGCCAGAGAGTTCCACCGACAGAAACAAGAAGCCCAGGGTCATACCGCCGGGAACCAAGAAGGTTTCAATGAGGACGACATGGGAGGAGCTTTCACCATAAGCTCCACCCTTGACAACAAATAGAAAGACGCGCTCGTCACCTTCCTGCGGGCGAATGTCGATGTGTTTGCATGGCAAGCTTCCGACATCCCCGGCGTTTCCAGGGAGGTGATTGAGCACCACCTTGCTGTCTGTCCTCATGCGCGGTCCGTCAAGCAGAAGGTCAGAAAGCAAGCTTTGGAACGACAAGAGTTCATCACAGAAGAGATCCAAAAACTGGAAGCAGCGGGTTTGGTAAGAGGAGTGCTCCACCCAACGTGGTTGGCCAATCCGGTCGTAGTGCACAAGGCAAATGGGAAGTGGAGACTGTGTATTGATTACACAGATATCAATAAGGCTTGTCCTAAAGACCCCTTCCCGTTGCCGCGCATCGACCAGATTGTTGACTCCACGGTTGGGTGTGATCTGTTGTCATTCCTCGACGCCTACTCCGGCTACCACCAGATCTTCATGAAAAGAGAAGACGAAGAGAAAACAACATTCATCACCCCATGTGGTACGTATTGTTTCATGCGGATGCCTTTCGGGTTGAAGAGTGCTGGTTCGACGTTTGCAAGGGCGGTCTAGATTGGTTTTGAACCCCAGCTCCATAGAAATATGGAAGCTTATATGGATGACATAGTGGTCAAAACCAAGGACAGGGCAACCCTCATACCAGATTTGCAAGAAACATTTGCAAACCTGCACAAGATTAATCTCAAGCTAAACCCTGAGAAGTGCGTCTTTGGCGTCCCGTCCGGCAAGCTTCTCGGGTTCTTTGTGTCACAACGTGGGATAGAGGCCAATCCGGACAAGATCAAAACTATAGAGCAGATTGAAGCACCCAAGCGAATCAAGGATGTGCGTCAGCTTGCTGGTTGCGTCGCCGCCATGGGCAAGTTCATTTCCATGTCTACCGAGCGCGCCCTTCCCTTTTTCAAAATCCTGAAAAAGGCGGGCCCGATGGAGTGGACGCCAGAAGCCGAAGCAGCATTGCAAGATTTGAAGAAGTACCTCTCCTCCGCGCCGATACTAGTTGCGCCTAGGCCACAGGAGCCGTTGCTACTATACCTGGCGGCAACGAACCAGGTGGTCAGCGCCGCACTAGTGGCGCAGAGAGAGGTTGACGACGAGGTAATGGCAGCGACAGAGCCCGACACCACCAATGCAGAGACGACACAGCCAGTTGAAGTGCCGCCGAAGAAGAAAATGATGCAGCACCCGGTCTACTTTGTTAGTTCCCTCCTGCAGGGGGCTAGATCAAGGTACTCCGGCGTGCAGAAACTGCTCTTCGGCCTTCTTATGGCCTCGAGGAAGCTGCGTCACTACTCCAGGCACACGAGATCACTGTCGTCACTCACCTCCCTCTGCAACGGATATTGCACAATCCAGATGCAACGGGAAGAATTGTGGAATGGGCACTGGAGCTGTCCAGCTTTGGCCTCAAGTTTGAAAGTATTTCGACGATTCAGATCCGAGTCCTGGCGGAGTTCATTGCAGAATGGACCGCAACGCCTGACGAAGAAGCCCAAGAGACTGCTCTCCCTGGCAAGGAGGCAAGTTGCGATTGGATCATGTACTTTGATGGAGCTTTCTCCTTACAAGGCGATGGGGCTGGCGTACTGCTTGTCGCGCCCACCGGAGAGCACCTCAAGTACGTGATCCAGATGCACTTCCCCAGGGAGGCGTCAACCAACAATACGGCTGAGTACGAAGGGCTGCTTGCCGGTCTTAGGATCGCGGCGGACCTCGGAATCAAGAAACTCATCGTCAGGGGTGACTCGCAGCTTGTCGTCAAGCAAGTCAACAAGGATTACCAGAGCCCGTTGATGAAGGCCTACGTCGATGAAGTGAGAAAGCTGGAAGAGCATTTCGACGGTATACAGGCTGAACACGTTCCCCGAGCGGAGAACGATATCGCCGATTACATGTCGAAACGCGCTGCCCTCAAGCTACCTGTGGAACCAGGTACCTTTGTGCTTCAGCTAACTCAGCCATCCGTTGATCCATCAACAGAGCAGAACAAGAGGAAGAAATCAGGGCCCGGCAAGTACTTTCCCGCCGAGCTCCCCGGAGCCGCCGGCAAGGATGTTGCTGGGGACACTAAGCCCGCCACGGGACGGCTAGCTCCGGCGGAGCGTCGAGCTCTTGCCGTCGAGACAGCCGCTCCTATAGCGGAGGAAATGCCTTTAATCCTCGCCGTCGAGCCCCAGGCTCCAGCGTGGGCACAACATACCGTCCGATTCCTCCAAACAGGGGAACTTCCTGAGGAGCAGGAAGAAGCGGAAAAAGTAGCCCATCGCTCTACCATGTACCAGTTCGTCGATGACGTCCTGTACAGAAAGAGGCCGAACGGTGTGAAATTGAAGTGTATCCCTTGAGAGGAAGGACTGGAGTTGTTGGCGGAGATACACGGAGGCATATGTGGATCCCACATCGGGTCAAGGGCCCTTGCCGGCAAGGCATTTCAGCAAGGCTTCTTCTGGCCCACCGCCCTCCAGGATGCGACGACACTAGTCACCAGATGTGAAGCGTGTCAGTTCCATTCAAAGAAGCTTTATCAGCCAGCTCAAGCCCTTCAAACCATTCCTCTCTCCTGGCCCTTCTCGGTCTGGGGGCTCGACATACTGGGCCCTTTCCCCCGCGCTGTCGGGGGCTTTGAGTACTTGTATGTTGCAATCGACAAGTTCACAAAATGGCCGGAGGTGGAGGCAGTGAGGAAGGTCACAACTCAGTCAGCCGTCAAGTTCTTCAAGGGACTAGTGTGCCGTTTTGGTGCACCCAACAGGGTCATCACCGACAACGGCACACAGTTCACAAGCCGCACCGTCATGCAATATGCCCAAGACCTCGGCAGCAAAGTCTGTTTCGCTTCCGTTGCTCACCCACAAAGCAATGGTCAAGCTGAGAGGGCAAATGCTGAAGTACTGCGAGGCTTAAGGACCAAGACCTTTGACAGGCTGCACAAGAGTGGAAGGCGTTGGATTGATGAGTTGCCGACGGTTCTTTGGTCGATCAGGACAATGCCAAATCGAGCCACCGGCCAGACACCCTTTTCCCTAGTATACGGGGCAGAAGCAGTTATCCCCACTGAACACATATACGGGTCACCTCGAGTGCTCGCTTATGATGAGCTTGAGAAAGAGCAACTGCGGCAAGATGATGCACTGCTCCTTGAGGAAGATCGTCTTCGGGCGGCTGTGAGAGCAGCACGCTACCAGCAAGCTTTGCGCCGCTACCATAGCCGCAAGGTTCATGCCCGAAGCCTTGAGGAAGGCGACCTTGTCCTTCGGCGCGTTCAATCGGCTAAGAATTCCAACAAGTTGACGCCAAAGTGGGAAGGCTCTTATCGGGTAATACGAGTCACCAGGCCCGGCGCAGTCCGCCTGGAGACCGAACATGCCGTTCCGGTGAGTAACTCCTGGAACATTGAGCATCTTCCCAAGTTTTACCCGTGAGGCGCGGCTTGCCGGGCCCCCGGCAAGCCACCTTTTGTACAAGCATTGCCGATGATGCATGTAACCCTTTGTACAAAGCCAGGCGCAGACCCTGAGCATAAATAAATGAAGCGCTGGCGCCCTAAGTTATAGCATGCATGCTAGGTCGAGTCTCGTCCTTGGTTAGGGTTGATAGTGCTTAGCGGCGACTAACCCCTAGCTTAGAGGTTGAGTGTGCGTCTCTTTGCCGTTCTTTTGTCTTCTTTGGTTCGCAGGACTCACAGATATCCTTGCCGGATCACTTGAGGACGAAAAAAAGAAGAGGGACGGACCAGCATCTAGACCCCGGCAAGCCAGTATTGCCGGGGGCTGCAAGTGCAAAGATTCACCCACGGCGAACCAGACTTGCCCGGGGCTACAGCTTCAGATAAGTTCTTCATCCCTTATCATGCATTCCCTTATGGACTGAGGTATGTGAAACCTCGTTCCTTCCTAAGGCTACCGTGCTCCCCTAAACTCTAGGCCCTAGGGCTCGTTCCTGGGGCCAGATTTGGTCGTAGTCGCGGCAGCGAAAGGATGAAACGAGGAGCCTGAACCCACCTCATCCCTGCCTCCGCCAAAAGCGTGAGAAAGGTCGAGCGACGTGGGAAGACGGCAAGGCCTGTTGCCGGGCAAGGAAATGTTTATCTTAGAGATATCAAGGATTTACTCCTTGACGTGGGTTCTACCCGCAAACAAATGACCCGGCAAGCATCCTTTTTCATTAAAAACATTCCACTCAGATACAGTCCATAGGGAATGAAAAACATAAATGATGAGATTACAAGTTTTAAATTCAGCTAAGGCCCGAAGGCTTACAAACTAAAAAGAGATAAGGTGCCCGTAACCCCTTTCTTGTCCCTCTCCTCAGGAGGCAAGTCAAGGAGGCGAAAAGGACAAAAGGAGCACCTAGGCGAGGTACGAGCGGTAGAAGGCACCAGGAAAACATCCCGGCGGCCACCTCCACGGGAAGCTGGTGATGATGATGATGGTAGAAGAGCTGGAAGACGAGGCGGCAAGACCGGCAATACGCGAGGAAGGCATCGATGCCCGCGTACTCCGAGCTGACGGCCCGCTATCCGCCTTCTTCGCCTTCCCGCACTTCCTACGCCAACCACCCAAGGAGACGGCCACGAGGAGTTGGTGGGGGCTCGGTGCAGATGATGTTGCTGCCAACATCGCCCCAGGATGATGGGACCAACGTCTAGTCGGACCCATCATCCTGCCGCCTACCATCCTCGTCGACGTTGTCGCTGTCCTCCTCGTCACTCTCGCCCGGGGAGGAATCTTCATCATCAGAGGAGCTCTCCACGCAGCACTTCAGTCGAGTTCCAAAATCGTCAAAGACCTTGACGGAGAGAAGGCCGCCCTCCATCAGCTTAAAATGGAGAATGAACCCCTCCGCCAGGCGGTGGATATGAGCAAATGTCTTCCATCCCCGATGAAGATACATTACAAGAGGAGCGGGAAAGTCGACGCGGACCCGCGTGCCGCTGATCCCACAGCCCCTTATGTGCAGCCGCAGCGACTTCGGCGGATCCAGCTCTATCTCCCGCACGAATGGGGTCGGGAGACGAAGGCGACGGCGCGGCGGCCGGCGCAGCCTGACGAAGAACTCGCAAGGATCATCCCCAACATGGCCCTTCGTGGGAGGAGGAACTGCTGGCGGAGGCGAGGCCGACGCGCCGCCCCGTCCTCCTCTTCCCCGAGCGCCTCGGCCTCGCCCACGGCCTCGCCCCCTCCCCCTTCCCCTTGCGGCTGGCTCCGCCACCGTAGGTGCAGGAGAAGGAGGGACGCGTTGTCGAGCGGCGACCCTCGCCGCCACCGTTAAAGGACCAGGGCTCCCTCTCTGCATGGCGGATGGAAGGGGGAGCGGAAGCCGAAGGAAGGAGGAGATGAAGGAATGCGGGACGCCATCCCCCCTCCCGCTCTTTATAAAAGAACGGTGTGGGGGCTCGGCCGCCCCGCTCAGCCAATCAAGACGTGGAAGGCGCAGGAAACTGGGACCGACCCGCTGCCCCAGCCTGCGGCGGCCCGGTTCCCGCCTCCACCGGTCGCCACCGCAAGCGCATGAGAGCCACGTGGCAGGCGTGCAGGACCGAGGCGACGGATGAGGCGACCTCTCCCCACCCCGTGATTGTGGGGAGTGGGCGCCTTGAAGACCACGTCTTGGCCCCGTTCAGTAAATGGGCCACGCCCCCACGCCTCCCTCCTCTTATGGGGAAGGAGCGAACCGTCCCCTTCACTACGACGTGACGCATGTGTGCAGAGCTCAGCCCCACGCATGTCGCCCACGTCACACACGCCTCCCCACGCCGCGCCACACACGGGGAGCATGGGAAGCTCAACACGCGAAGAGACTTACCGCGGTAAAAACCGCCACGCCTGCCCGCGCATCGTTTTTGGGCCTAGCCCAACGACGTGATTGCGCTTACGTGTGACCCAGGCCCGGGGGCTCCAGTCGATGTAAAAAAAGAGTGGTACCCCTATAACTGTGCACGGGCAGTCTGAGCCACGGGCACCACCACACTGAGCAAGGCAAGGGAGGTGAGCCAAGGTAAGACCGAAGCTCGAGAGAAGCAGAACGACGCCAAGACCAAGACCACAAAGAGCAGAGGGGATGAAGCGGACTCCCCCGGCAAGATCCTTGCCGGGAGGCGGTTTTATCAAACCCGACAAGACCCTTGTCGTGGCAGCTCTCCCCACACCTACGGAGCGAGTCACCCTTGAATCCACTGCCCCCATGGGGCAAGGATTCGGGAGACATCCCCGTGGTGGCATGCAGATCTTTGTGAAGACATTCAAGATCAGAACACACTTTAGAAGATGGTGATCCTCGGCGGGATCCCAGTCAAGGAGGACCACAAGGCCCCCGGCAAGAGCCTTGCCGGGGATGACAGCAGGCGCCACGGCAAGACCCTTGCCGGGGCCCCGGCAAGGCCCTTGCCATGAGCACCCGTAGGGCCACCATCAGGCCCACGCCAATCAGACCTCCACCGCCGTTCGCATGCAGCTGCCGACCCAACCAGCTGGGCAGGCACCTGTGTGGCGGCAAGCGGATCTTCGTGAAGACCCACCACGGCGCCACCTCAGCTGCCTGCCTGCCTACATGGCACCGCGGGCACCGCTGGCCAGGGCGCGTGTCAACGCAAGAGGGAGCGGCGAGGGACGAGACAGGGCTCTCCCCTGTCCCCGATAAAGCAAGGACACCTAAGCAAGACGCATCAAATGCGCCTTGTCATGTAATGCGAGGGATAACCTCGCATCACTGTACCCTTTCCACCTCCTGTGTGCCACTGTGGCAACCCTTTTCCCTATAAAAGGAGGCCCAAGGCGACCAGAAAGAGGATTCGGCTTTTTGGAGCTCCTCACGCCCCATTGCTAGTTCAAGAACACAGATAAACAATCCACCAAAGCAGGAGTAGGGTTTTACGCGTACTCGCGGCCCGAACCTGGGTAAAGGAACCGTGTGCTATCTGTTTGATCCGCTCTTCTCACAACCCCGCGCCCCGCAACCGTAGTAGGGATTCTTGTGATCCCATAGGTGTCGTTCCACACCGACACACCCCGCCGAACGACCCATCTCAGTTACCACCTACGCCATTGTGGTTCAAACCGCCAGCAGCTTGGCCTTGCGTTGCCCGGTCTCGCCTTGATATGGACCAAGAGTTCAACATGACAAACTGCAAAAGGGAACAACACTATTTATTTACCAGTGTTGCCTTCTATGTATTTTGGAGAAGCAGCAACACATTGAATGGGATATTGAATAGCACTTCCATCCTGAACAATGCAAGCTTGAAGGCTTGGTTGACTACCGGCGGTCAAATGATTGTGGTGTGGAGCTGTTAAAGGAATGAAGGAGGATCAAGTTATAAGTCCAGCCACTTACAAACAGCAAACTAAACCGGCATTGTTTCGGGTTGACTGTGCCTGCCGGTTCATCTCTATAGTCGCCTCATTATCACAATTGGCTTGACATCCCAGTATTGAACACCCAAAAGGAAGGGATTGCTGATCATGGGAGTACCATGTTTACGCTGGATGGGTTACAACATTACCAGATTATCCAAGGACGGTATATATGGATTATTGGTCATCCAAACAAATCATGTGATATCCATCTAAATCTAGTTTCTTGGTATATATTGTTTTCATCAAGGGAACAATTACTTTGGACCGTATATTTTGATATGCAGGACAATTATTCATTATAAACGTGGTTTATACCATGGGTACGGAGCACGCGCTGGCAACGTCCTACCCGGTGTTCGTCTGTGCCACATTACACGGTGAATGGACGCATGCAAGACGCCGCCCTTACGGCCCGGTTTACATCAGCTTGCCGGGACCGCGCCTGCATTTGACTCGCCCGAACCGATTTACAACGTCGTGGCCGACTCATCTGGCTGTGCCGCGTCTGATGCTGCGGACGTATTTTCCGTCCGTCTCTCGCGGCCTGGTCTACATCAACACGCCAGGCCGCACCCGTCTCCATGAGCTGTTTATTGAGTATAAAGTCAGTCACTGCTTGGGTAGCCCGATTTTCTTTCAAATTGGAGGCGAATTATCATCAACCGCCGTCTGCACTGGATGGCTCAATGAGCAAGCGCGCAAGTCGCCGCCACTACAGTTTGGTTAACTTCAAATAGCTAGTTAGAAGGAACCATTGGCCGAGTTGCTGACACGGCTCATACGGGATCATTTTTAACCCGCCGCAGTCATCTCAACCTTCTGTGGATTCACATCCTGCTGTCAACACCAATGATATACAAGTTATGCCTGTTTATATCACGGTCAAATATGGAGAATTTCAAGCCAACTCTTTGAGTCACCTTGAGACTCGGGGGCTACAATGATATGACTCAGCAAAGGTTGCCGATTTTTCAGTGAAGTCAAGAACTCCAGGACGTTGGAGGGAAAGACAACCCAGTCCCGGAGGCTACTACCATATGGATGAAAATTTAAGGGCCGTCAGAAAATTTCCGGTTCAGAATGAAGAATGCCGGTTTAAAATCCGGTTCTAGGGAAATCTGTTCTCCCACGAAGCTCTGAAGCTCTCAAATCCGGTTTAAGAATTTCCGGTTCAAAAAAGAATTAACTTTTTGCAAGTTCGAGTTTAAAGGCCGTCAGAAAAAATTCCGGCTAAAAATGAAGATTCCGGTTTAAAACCCGGTTAAAGGGAAAGATGTCTCCCATGAAGCTTTGAAGCTCTCCATATCCGGTTTTATAATCCGGTTCAAGAAGAAATATCTCTTGCAAAGTTCGAGTTCTCAGAAAAAATCACCAGGGGCTTGGTCGTATTCGAACCATAGCTACACCTCTTGATCGGCGCAATGCCACAACATCACTTGGGGGCTTGGTCATATCCGAACCATAGTCACGCCTCTTGATTGGCTCAAAGCCAAATCAATCCGGGGCCAAAGAGAGTGTTGTAAAGCAACAACTCAAACATAGGCACCCACTGAGCACAGCTCAAAATGTTACTTGGGGATTCTTTGCTGTCGAAATGAACAAAGAATCTACACTTGTAACAGGCTATCAAGCCATGGCTTGGAAGCCTGGTGTATACACCTAAAACCCCGAGTTAGCCTGCCTCTTTAAGTAAGTTACTCCGCCCAGGTAAACCTGGTATGACCCATCGAACTTTGACAAGTTACTTTAATAAGACCCTGAACTTGTCAAATTAAAATGATGATTGGTTAAGGATTGAGGACCATCTTAAAAGGCTTTGTAAAATGGTTTAACTCAGTGGCCTGGCAGCCCATGAAAAGCCTCGAATTTGGGGCCTGGCAGCCCGTGAAAAGCCTCGACTACAAGGGTTTCATTTGCTTTTTGCTAAGTTTTTTTCTCTCTTTTGATAAGGCTTATGATGTTTTTGATAAACCGGTGGTCATCAACCCGGCTAGGCTGTCAACTACAAGTTATCAGTACATGATCAATTATAATCCGGCGTTTATTGACCCGGTCTGGTTTCGACTATAAGTCACCAGTGTTATATATGGACAATCCGGTGTTTATCATAACCCGGAATGGTTTTATCATAAACCGGCACAATATAATAGGAGTTATTGTTACTCAAGATTAGGGTTATCACCCTCACTACAAAGTTGGTCAGCCAACATTATGACTCAAGGTTACAAGTATCAATTATTTTCATATTTGATTATCTTTTTACAGCCTTGGTTATAAACCCCGGCTAGGTATTTGGGCATCATGACCCGTCCGGCGATAAACCGCCAGGACACTTTAAACTTGTTGTATGCAGAAACAGGTTGAATAAAGCATGATTATAAGTCACCGACGCTTATTAACCCAGCCTAGTTTTCGACTATAAGTTGCCAGTATGATGATAAATTATCCGGTGTTTATTAAACCGGCCTGGCTTGGAATTACAAGTCGTCAGTATATATTTGGATTGCGCCATTGGAATCATGCGCTCATAAATCATTGGATTATATTATTCGAATCTTAAAATAGCCAACATGGCTGGATTTTATTATGGTTATCAATAACCAGTATTATGATTGAGGTTTTCAAAGTCGCTTTAGCGCAATGGCTATTATTTTATCAATGGATATGATCTATTCTACAATTGAAGGAATAGTCCCGAGTCGCTGCAGGCTTACGACCCGACACTTGGGGGCTACATTATTCAAGTTGAGATTATATCAAATATGCAAGTCTCATGTCGCTGCAAGCATGCACTATGACACTTGGGGGCTAATGCAAAGTCATTTTTATTGGCCTTATTGAAGACCCGACTCATCACATCATAATGAGCCGGCCCTTGGGGGCTACCAATTACTCCTGTCAACAATTCAAGGTACACAAGTCTTAATCCATTATATTGAAGGTTTATTGCTCAGTTGGTAAAGCACAAAGCTCTTAACCTTGTGGACGTGGGTTCAAGCCCCGTGATGGGGGTTACATCATATGATGTTATTTTCAATGAAGTATATATAAAGTCCCGGCTCAATATTATATTACTGAGCCGGCCCTTGGGGGCTACACTGGTTGAAGTTTTTATGAGTATAAGGCAATTACAAGTCCCAGGTTGCTACAAGCATGACAACCCAGCACTTGGGGGCTACAAAATATGGAGTATTCTGTTTTTACTAGTGACTGGGATGAACAACATGGATTTCTTCAAAAAGTGGTAGTGTTTATATTGAAGCAAGTCTTAAAGCTATCACTTTGTTCTGCTCAAGACTTGGGGGCTAAAGGTATTATATTATTATTGAAGAAATATTTTCAAATTCTCTGTTTTAAGCAAACCAGATTGACCCGGTGTCACCAATCATTATGACCCTGTGGCTGCAACCCGGCATCATCAATAATCATGAACCGGCGTTGGCAACAATCATGAACCGATGTTGGCAACAATCATGACCTGGAATTATCAGCTATAACCCTACAATGGTGGTAATCATAAACCGGCAAGTTCTACATCTTCAAGCCGGCTGGATATCAGTTGAATATTTCAAAGACCAATATTTTTGTCAAGTCAGAGCATTGAAGGCCGACTCAATTGGATTATTTTTTATAATATTTCTTTACAAGAGCCAATGCCAGCAAAAGGATTATGAAGCTGGCCTATTGACCAAAATTTTCCAGGAGAAAATGTCAAGGACTTAAGGATGATCAGGTGCTGGTTTACAGAAATATTTAAGCCGGAGCACAACCCGCCAAATTTGTTCTTGTGTTTATGTTGCAGATCAGTTTAACATTGATAAATCCAAATTAAACCGGGGGCTAATGTCGGGGATATACCCCGCGGCGTAAACCGACCAGAAGTATAACCCGGCCAGACTTGGCGGTTTATTTGAGACCCCACTGACACTTGGCGATTCACTAGCGACCCGCCCTGACCTGGCGGTTTACAAGCAACCCGCCTGATCATTACGATTCACTGGTGACCTGACGGGCGGGACAGACATATGACAAGGCCCAAGGCCCAGAAGGCCGGTTTACGTTAATGGTGGGCCGGTTTATGAAGAAAGTACAAGGAATATTCTCCTACTAAGGAAGCAAGACTAGGACTCCACTTGTAATAGAGTAATCCTAATCCAACTAGGACTAGTCATGTAAAGCACCCCTTCAACATATATAAGGAGGGGCAGGGCTCCCCAAAGAGGGACAAGCAAGAAGAAACAATCTCTAGGGCTAGACACAAAGAGCCAGTTTACCGGCGACTCCCTCGTGAGCATAATGAGACCTAGCCACAAACAGCATGTAGGGTTATTATCGGATGATGTTTCCCAGGGCCCGAAGCTGTCTAAATCCTTGTTTTGTGTTGCGTCTCTCGATTCCGCTCAACCCCTCTCAAGCTACCACATAGATGTGTTGGCCTTGCGACTAAGTCCTGACACTAAGGACATCTGCCGTGACAAAACCACAACACCTGGCGTGTCTGGTCTAAGAGGACAATCGATCAGACCCCTGGCAGTGCAGCATGTGCAGCTGGCTGCGAGTGCGGACATAATGTTGTGTGTGAAGGTGACCATGTCATTCTGGATGTTGTGGCAGGCAATGGTGACATGCCAGAATGCACATGCATTTTGCTCTCGCAGAAGCACAACAAGTGGCTATGATGACTGAAAAATGAGAACAGGTATAATGGCTGGTTAAGTTGAGCAGACAGGGAGTGACGACAAACAAAAAAAGAATGTCGAAACATGCTTTCTCGAGTACCATCTTCGGATATCGCGACGCAATGTTGTTGGAGTAGTCCAAGGCAGATGGTTGCCTTGGCAGCTCGCGCAGACCATCGGTGAGTGCAACACGGCTCGGGAAGTTAACCGTGTTCGTCTTAGGAAAACTAGGGCAACTTGCGGTGGGCGGCCGAATGGTCCGGGAACGGATCACAGTCTTCGGCTTTGTACGGGGCTCGTCAGGTTGCAAGCTCCTAGAATAGCATACGGTTGATCGGTCGCTCATCTGCGGCATCAAATATAAACAGCCGCGGCCAAAATGTTAGGGTGCCTTGGCTTTGGAACATTTTCAATAGTGAATGTATGGTTGCGTAGATGGGAAATGCTTGCATTACCATTGATGAACCAAAACGACGGTTCAGGTACTCCCACATCGGTTGGCATAGTAGTCATCCGAAGCAATTTATCTTGATCAAATTCCTTAAACCTAGGAACGACATCATGTTTCATGTTGAATATGCCTAGATCAATGTTGTCAAGGTAGAAAACCTATAAAAGTTTGAGAAGAAATGGAGCTCGTTAAATACAAGAGCGTAGAACAAAAATAGCAAACAAACTTTATCATGGTCTTGCTAGAAGAGAGAAGCCGGTACTAACCTGCAAGAACAAATGACAGCCGACGAGGTTGGCTGTTGTCACACCATTCTCTAAATCAATCTTTAGCTTTGTGACTGCATCAAGAAAGCATTGCAGCACGTACTCACAACAGTTAAACTGTGCTATTTCTTCAGTGCTAGCGAGTGCACCCCAGATCTCAATGCTCTCGTAGTCATGTGTGCATGACGGTTCCAGAATGTGGCCCATCATGAAGATTACAAAAGCAATTTGGAAGCAATCTTCCTCCAACTTGCTTGACTCTTCAGTTATATTTCTTTTCAAAAAAATCTTCAGTTGTGCGCTGCAGATTGATCCATGCCAAGTGTTTTCATTATAAATGAAATGAACTCTTCATTGATATTGCCATCTGGACCACGGACATCCCTATTTTCCACATGGGATTCAAAAAACCTCAGCCACATAGGCCGGCCTAAACGACGGCAATTTTTTATCATTGACAACAAGTGCACGGCGCAGCACATCCACCTTGCTCATGGTCCAAATGCTCAGCTTCAGATTAATCTTCTGAATCATTGGCAGCTCAAGCATCACCCCAAAGCCTATTTCTTTTACTAACCATTGTTTGTACTCGCTGAAGACATCAATTACAGAAAAAACATGCTTGACAGAGCATCTAGATTTGATGTTGGGCGGAGAGCATCAGATCGACTCCCTGCCTGACTACGCTTGCTACCTGATGATTCGGCCGCAGCTTGTTCGGCCTTGCTTCTCTGGCCATCACAGAAATCATCGCCGCTGTCTGAATCCGGCATGGTTTCCTATGCAAATAAAATGTGAAAGATCCAGTGATTAGGGGTGCTCGGCGTTAGCTCTTTGAGAAGTACTAATCGAACATGTAGGGCTATGAAGTGCCCATGGTGGGAGGCGGGTGGCATGGATTTGCTATGGGGGAAGGTAGCTGCACGCAGGCGCGCCTGCCGGCAGAAATGATGAAGGCCGGCATGGTTGGGTACGGGGAGGGCGTAGGGGCCAGGGGCGGCGGATATTACCTTGGACAGGCAACGCGCGTTGAGGGGTGCGGCCGCTGGAGCCGCGGCAGGTCAGGAGCAGCAGGGGGGCGTTGAGGGGTGCGGCCGCCGCAGCCGCCAGAGCTCAGTAGTAGCAAGGGGGGCACGTTGGAGACCCGGATCTAGAGCTGGTGGTGTGGTGGGTACTCCCAGATGCAGCGGGCCGTCTGTATCACTAGTGGTTGGGGCGCACCCTTGGTGCCCCGACTGAGACGAAGCTCTGCGGTGACAGATAGGTGACGTCCCTTCGACTGTCCTTTTTATCTAACGATTGTGATTAATGAAGTGATATTTCCAAGAGATGGAACACATGCAGCTACATAATCACGGTATAGATGAAGCTGATAGCAAAGTAGTAGTGGTAGTAGAAGTCAGGGAACCAACAGAAATGCATTGCTGGAAATGTATTCCATTATATGAACAGCTATTATGGACGGTACGTCGATGATGGACAGAGGCAAAAATTTCTAAACTCAGGCATCCACAAAATGAAATCATCTGGTCATGATTAAGAATGATAACCACTGGACTTTACTGCAGAAACCCAACAAGAAGCCAAGATTTTTCGACTAAAATTCTGAATCGCAAGAGAATAACAGCAAGCCTATGATCCTACAAGCAAGGAGTGCTTGCTCCTTGTTCCTTTGAATTACAAACTTCAGCAGTCAGAAGCGCTTGCCTCTCCAAATTAGCAAACAAATATATAAATAATTGAATCGATTTAACTGAGGCTGGCAGTTTGAGCCTCCTTAGCCTGGCATTTGAGAAGAAAAAGTGTGATAGGAGAATATACATATGGCCAATAGGTGTATAATTGGAGAACAGCAGTAGCAGCTCTGCTGAAAATCACAAAAGGGAAACCATAATGCTATAATTTGCAATGCATAGCATATAATGCTATAATTAAGATACCAGGTTTTGTTATTCCATGTTAAGATACAAAGATTTTTCTAATTCATGTGGCCTCTTGAAAATCTAACGACTCTTGTATTTTGTCTGCCTTAAACCTTAAAGAATGCAAAGGATAAAAATCCACATATTTCTAGAAACACAGTTAAGACTCTTGTATTTTGTCTGCCTTAAACCTTAAAGAATGCAAAGGATAAAAATCCACATATTTCTAGAAACACGGTTACACATGTAAATAAACCCAATGATATTCATTACTGTCATGACACCATGTCCTCCGTGTCATTTCACATCTCAACAAAATAGACATAACCAAACCTAACATGGAACTACTCATTTGGAACCTTGAGCTATTTGGCCAGGTTAAGTTAGTTAGGTGCCGCTTAGTTCAAAACAAACATGCATGACATCGGTAAAAAAATATTGTGGGTATTTACCATGTCCAATGAATCAGCTCCAAGGTCACAGAAGTTGGTGCTACCGCAAACTTCAGTGCCTTCAGAAACAAAAAGTTGCCTCTTAACGATTTCACAAACCTTTTCCACTGTATCCTGTTTTGCATGTTGGCATACATATCCAGAAAGAACTTGTGAGCTATGAAGGACTTAAAAAATTATAGCAATTAACTATAGAAATGTGACACTGTGTAGGCCAACACACAACTGCTCAAGAGAACAGAGACATGAGCATACATGTACGCAAGGATTGAACAAAACGCGAGGTATGACAAAGCAAAACCAAGATGAGGCGAACTGAAAGAACCAGGCACATCATGACAACAAAGAGGGCACATATAGCCCTTCTATGCAAGTATACCTAAAATCAAAACTATGTCACAGTTGCACAAGGTCAGATTAGAGCTCACCTTGTTGTCCTTAGTTTCACTCGACCAGAAGTCTTGAACTTGTTTCGATGCCACTACACCTTGTTTCCTTTCTGGTTAGCACTCCATCTTGTAAGCCTGTAGAAAACACATAGGGGAAAGATTCACGAAACTCATATAATTGAAAAGGAACAATCCGTACATGCCTTGTTCCAGATCCTAATAAGATATCCGAAGTAGTACTATCTTTTTGGCCATCGAAACAGAGCTAAATTAATTCAACACACAATAGATCAACTCAATCATGTGTGAATTCAGTCTCTTTGACCACACTAAAAGCTACTCTGCATGAGGGGAATTTGGCAATGTTATTAGTAAGAAATCATAATAGGCTATCAACTCTAATTATTTAGGTGAAATATCCAAAAGTAGCAACGAAGGCAATAATAAATATGGTCCATATAGCTTAGTTTCAATCACATGAAGAAAAAAGAGACCATAGACAGAGGCAAAGCAACCTATATTAATGAGCAATAGGAAACATCAATCTAAAAAATTGAACAGGTTTCTACTGGTATTCAAAGAGATGTTTCCCATGATTAGTTTTCCCAAGATTAGCACCTAAGCAACATGCTGTTCAGCGACAACCGGCGTCAAATTGGAAATGGACGACAACAAGTTATAAGGAAAAGGTTGCTTCATTTCTACATCGGTCATCTCAAAAGCCTGCAAGATTCAAGATGGTGTGACACTTTAATAGATATTCCATATTTCTGGTATAATGCGTATATCTAATGCTTACGTATACCTTTGGCAGCACGTTAAAAAATCCAGCAATGGCTGACAACATAGTAAGCGAAGCAACACTCTACCATTGGGTACTTCCCACCATAACGATTGCCAGGTATATAAGCAAGACAAATAAAACGTGAAGAGATACCTTGTGTGTTGCAGCAGTCTCTATTAGCACACATCCATGATCTAGATTGTCATTTATCATAATACGAACAATCTGCTCGGCGGTTTCACTGTTATTGTTCAAGTTCTAAATGAGACTTCGATGATGAGATGACAAAACAACACAAAGAGGCTCCTGCGCAGAAGACATGACAATTGAATATAGCATCATACATCAAATCTAAACCTAAATGACTCTAATAATAAATGCGTCGAGACTGTAACTACAACTACAAAACTACATTGAAGAGACTTATGCAAAAATACCTTGGAAGTTACATGAGCTAGACTCAAAGCTAGCATGCCAACCATCAAATGTGCAGCGTGAGATAAAACACTATCATGAGATTATATTGCCAAATCCTACCGGGAAAATATGACAACATGTTAGAAACTTTTTGACTACAGCAAGAAAAATGGCTAATGAACATGTATAGCTAGGGAAATAGTCCATGGCATTCACCTTAAGAGTAAACTCCTTAGTAGTTCGGGTAGCTATTGTAACGCTTCTTTGAATAACAGGGCCTATAATTTCTTTAATTGGTCTTATCTGTAGCAACATCCATGATCCTATGAGGATCAAGAGTGTTAATAGACCTGCAGTAAAATAAACTGAAATGTTAGATAAATTTCCATCTTATAGATATACTTGCTATATTGCAGTGAGCCAAGAGTAACTAAGATTTTCATTAACTCTAAAATATATATTCGCGCGAGGTATTGCTGCCAAGAGCTGTGAAAAACATATAAGAAAACAAAGAAGTACAGAAGAAGCAAAGTTGGGAAACAAAAAACAGAGGCAAACCTAATGAAGAGTAAACAATGTCGGATTGCTCGAGAGCGGGTTGGGCCATGATATGCAAGTTTGAATATGCCGCTCCACCTTCACTTGATCCTTAAATCAGCTTTGGAGTGTGGACCGCAATAAAATCATTGACAACAAATATTCCCTAAATTTCTATGAATACCCAACAATGGAAAATATTTTCTAACCAACAGAAATAGAAAGGACGTGAGCAAACCTCCATCATGCACTAAAATGATTTTATGAGAGGGAGAATATTTCTTACCTGTGTATGAGAGATTCATGAATGCAACATCGATCTTGTGGGCCTTGTCAGGTCCCCTAAAATTCAAGCAGCCTGCTCAAAAGAAAAACGGCAACCAGAGAATCAATTTTAAAAAAGCACACAACACTCACAAAATGACATGTTAATCCATCACAAGCAAGCAATTTAGGAAAATAAAGTTCAAGACAAAGGATCATGAAGCAACCATAGCAGGCTATGACAATTGGTCGTAACAAATTTGCGAAGAACACCTACTAGACAGAAGGTTCTGAAGTAAATATGTAAGGGCGGTAAGCCATCCTAAACCCAATAAAAAATAGAAGAGAACAATACCAAACCTGAGTATTTCAATTTTGTTTCACACATATGTGTTATCAGATCAGTATACTGCCAACAGAAGGGCTAAAACAAATGTAGGATTCACTAATACTTGACTAAAAGTCCCTTTCTTGTGATCTTGTCTTTGTGTAACAAACACTCAGGAATTTTTTTAGGAAATCCAATTGTATAAATTTGAACACATCGTTGGACGAAAAATCTCAAATGCAACTATATACAACGGTTTTGAGTGGCTTCCACACTAAACATCACCAACTATTTCACCCACTTAATCTTCAGAATAATAACAAGCACACGTGTGTACACACGAGCTAGGCAGGAACTATTTGAGGAATAAACAAAAATGCTGAGAAATAGGAGTGAAGATCAAGAAACCATTAAGCCTAAGGATGGATCTCTTCTACCGGAACCAAAACCATTAAGCCTGCAAGGTAGTGTCCATCCATGAGACGTACATGAACATTTAATAACTCACATCTTGATATATATGTAACTTGACCAAAGAAGAAACAAAAGGTTTTGATGCAACACCACCCATTCTGCACATGAATGTAAATAGAGAGAAGGTGGGCTAACCTATTCAAAGCTCTATCCAATGAACAAATTTCGCTACTGCACCCAAGACCGTCTCGCTGGAGGTCTTAGTTCCTTGCGTCATCACTGATCCCTCAAAAAATGTACCACAAAAGACAAATTTAACAACCATGTCTCATTGTCTAATATCCATATTTACCATTCTCCCGCTTGCATCAGTAAGAAACAAGAGAAGAGGAGGCGCTAGCATACCCGCAGAGACGCCGTTGTGCAGCACTGCAGCAGAAGAAGCGGTGGGCCTTGCGCCATCATCGATTCGCGCTGAAGCGACCCACATCCTACGCTTTCACCACCATCGCCACCTGCTACGATTGCTGCTACCCTCCTCCCGCTGACGGCATATGCCTTGATGTCATTGTTTAGCGAAATTGTCACAAACTGCACAATTAGTAGAGATTACCTGAAAGATTACTGTCTGAGATAATCACATATGCACTGAGAAGACATGAAACCAATGATATCGATATGTGAGACGCCCTTACAACACAAGACAACTCCTCACTTAGAGGGTTCATAAAAGACAGCTCCCTGACAAGCGCTGCTTCCTTGGCAGATCCATACTTCTCCTCTTCCTTCTTCTCATGCTGCTTACCTCCTTCTCACTAACTGCAAACTTTTTAAAAACTGGAATTTGTTAGTTACCTGCTAGCATGGGGCGCGGCCGACGAGAAGGACAGGTCGACGGTGGCGCGAGTCTCTGCCCTCCTCCAGTAGAGACATCACCCATGGGGAAGGCAAGGATCTGTAGGTCCTGGGGGCGGGAGGTAGGAGGCGGGCGCGCGAGGGTGGAGAGGCCCATCAATCGGCGCCAGAGTGGAGGTGGCACCGGCTGTCTGTGCGCGCAGCGGCGACGGCGCCCCTGTGCTCTAGATCCGGCGAGAAAATCGGCTGGCCCGGCCCCTTGACTCCTCTCCTGCTGCAGCCGCAAGGCTCCCCGGGGGAAGACGCGGAGGAGAGAGACCAGGAGAGGAGGATGGATCTGGACGGATGGGAGGAAAGTGTGGGGGCGGGGGAGGCCGTTGGTGTGTCACCCGCCGCCGGGACTCGCCGGAATCGGCCGGCATGGGCGGTGGTGGCGGTGGCGGCGAGGAGTCGCAGGGGAGAAAGAGAGATCGTGAGAGAGGAGGCGAGGGGAGGCTTCAGGCTTGCGTGTGAGACGATCGAAGGGTCGACGCGCTTTTTTACTTTTCCCCCTTGGCCCTCGCCAATCCTTTGTGCCCACGTGGCTACAACGAGGGAGCGCCCTTAATGCACACGTTAATGTTTTTGATAGCTGAGGTCCGTCTGCACCGCCCTGTACCAAAACAGGCCTAACTGCCGTCCTCATCCAATAATTGCGCTACGTGGAACCGCCCGTGGAATTATGTCCATGGAATACGACACAGAATAAAGGGCTGCGAGGGAATCTCAAAGCATGTGGGTGGCCCAGATTTCGGGTTCATCTGGACCCGGGTTCTGAATTGCATTTCCGTATCTCGCTATCCCTTTTTGAGACCGCAAAACATAAATGCAAAGCACCTCCAAAGTTCAAGCAGCGACTAAACATTGTAATTCATGGTAGAAAAGATCCAGTCATGATGCACCCAACATTAGCTACGCACAATGCATCAGCATGACAGCAGTGCTATCAGGTTCTGACACTTATTTTAGAAGGTGGTGGCACAACATAAAAGTAAATAGATAGTTCCTTTATAGAGGGAAGCAGTGATTTGCAGAGGTGCCAGAGCTCAAAATCTTAAAACAGGGTAAATGATATTTTGAGAGGTGCATCATTCTTGTTTACTTCACGACCATCAGTTATCTATATCTTCCATGCTAAACACGCTAGTGGCGGTTCCCAAGACTCCGTAGGAGTTTTTGTTTGATTATTTGTAAGCTCTTTCGTTTTTGCAGTTTGGGACTGGGCATCCCTATTACCGCCCTTTTCTCGTGCAATGGCGAGTGAATAAACACTCAACCTGAGAATAACCCGCTTAGCATGGAAGAGACCGACTACCTCCTGTCATTCTATGAACAACCCAGACACACAAAGGGGATATTTATTTGAAGTTTTTAGAGATGGCACATGCGAATTTACTTAGGACGGCAGGGTAATGCCGCATATAGGTAGGTATGCCTGTCAGTGGGAAACGACACCTATGGGATCACAAGAATCCCTACTGCGGTTGCGGGGCGCGGGGTTGAGAGAAGAGCAGGTCTAACAAAGAGCACGCGGTTTGTTTATCTAGGTTCAGGCCGCGAGGATGCGTAAAACCCTACTCCTACTTTGGTGGATGTATTCTGTGTTCTTGAGCTAGCTACGGAGTGTAATGAGCTCCAAAAATCTGAATCCCTCTCCTCGTCGCCTCGTGCCTCCTTTTATAGGAAAAAGGGGTTGCCACAGTGGCACACAGGAGGTGGAAAGGTCTACAGTGGCACGAGGTTATCCCTCGTATTACAGGACAAGGTGCATTTAATGCATCGCTTAGGTGTCCTCTTGCTTTATCGGGGACAGGGGTGAGGCCCGTCCCGTCTGTCGCCGCTCCTCCAAGCTTCGACACGCGCCCTGGCCCGTGATGCATGCGGTGCCATGTAGGCAGACAGGCAGCTGAGGTGGCGCGGTGGTGAAGCCTCCACGAAGGGCTGCATGTTGCCACGCAGGTGCCTGCCCAGCTGGTTGGGCTGGCAGCTGCATGGGAATGGTGGTGGAAGCTTGGTTGGCATAGGCCTGGCAGTGGTCCCGCTGGCATCCTTGGTGAGGGCCTTGCCGGGTGGCCCGGCAAGGGTCTTGCCGTGGCGCGCCGCCGTCCTCGGCAAGGATCTTGCCGGGGGTCTGGCGACCTTCCTCGGCAAGGATCTTGTCGAGAGTCGTCGTCTTCTAATCCTCATCTGATCTTGAATATGTCTTCACAAAGATCTGCATGCCACCACAGAGGTGCCTTTCCGAGCCCTGGCCCTAGGCTAATGATGGCGCTAGGGGCCGTGGGCTCAAGGGTGGCTCACTCGGTTGGCGTGGGGCGAGCTGCCCCGGCAAGGGTCTTGCCGGGGCTGCCGAGGTTGCCTGGCAAGGGTCTTGCCGGGGGGAACCTGCTTCGTCCCTCTGCTCTTTGTGGTCTTGGCCTTGGCGTTGCTTTTCTTCATCTTGTGCCTTTGGCTTCTCTCCGGCTCCCCTTTCCCTGCCCTGTTATGCGCGGCCGTGGCGGGAGGCTCTGACTGCCCGTGCACAAGTAAAGGGGTCAAAAGAAGAGCCCCTACTTTTGTACACCGACAGGAGCCCCCGGGCCTGGGCCACACATAAGTGCATCACGTTGTTGGGCCAGGCCCTTAATGGTGCGCAGGCAGTTGGGGCAGATTTTACCGCGATAACCGCTCCGTCCGCTGCGCTCCTCCATGACCCGCGTTGAACGCGCGACGTGGGGGTCGTGCGCGCGCATGACGGAAGCATGTTTTCGTCATCCCATGGTGGATAGTAAAGAGGCGGCTTGCATGTCTCTTTGAGACTGCGGGGCCGCTTCCCATTTACTGCCCTCGCTTGGGAACCGTCGCTCCGTGCGTCCCACCGCGCCCGCCTCCTGCGCCACATTCGCTGCATGCATAATGCAGAGCGAATGACAGGCGCGCGGGACGTGGGAAGTTGTGCGCGTGTGTGGGTCAATTCCCACGCGCCTTCAATGGAGCGGGGAGGGCGGTCGACGGCCCCGCTTGTGGTCATTTCAACAAGCCGAATTGGCCGAGAGGGGCAGCCGAGCCCCGCCCCCGCCCCTTTATAAAGAGGGGAGCGGGAGGAATGGTGCCTCCCAACCTTTCATCATCTGCCTCTCCCCGCTCCTGCTTCCTTTCTTCTTCTGCCATGGCGAGGGGGCGTGGCGACGCCTCATCGGTGGTGGCGAGGTTTACGCCAAACAGCGCATCGCTCCTCCCCAAGAACTCATAGTGGCGGGGCCGGACGCCAGAGGAAGGGGGAGGGGGCGGGGTCGAGGCCGTCGTGGTGCTCGAGGGAGAGGTGGACGGGGCGGCAGATCAGCCTCTCCTCCGCCAGCAGCTCCTCCTCTGATGGAGGGCCATGCCGGGGACAACCCGTGTGAATTCTTCGTCAGGTTGCACCATCCACCGCGCCGTCGCCTTCGCCTCCCGACTCCATTCGCGCGGGAGATGGACCTGGATCCGCCACAGGCGTTGCGGTTGCATATGAGGGGTTGCGGGAACGGCGGCACATGGGCCGATGTCGAGTTCCCCGCCCCTCACATCATGTATCTCCATCGAGGGTGGAAGACCTTCGCTCGCCTCCATAGCTTGACGGATGGGCTCACTCTCCATTTCAAACTAATGGAGGGTGGCCTCCTCTCTGTCAAGATCTTCGGGCACTTCGGGACTCGCGTAAGGTGCTGCGTGGAGAGCTCTTCTGACGATGAAGATCCCTCCTCGAGCGAGAGTGGCGAGGAAGACAACGGCAGCGACGATGAGGCTAGCGGGCGGCAGGATGACGGGTCCGACTAGGCGTTGGGCGCCACTCCGAGCGGCACCGGCAGCCCCATCATCCGTGTCGCCGGCTCCTTGAACTTCTCTGGGTCGTCTCCTTGGGCGGCTGGCGTTGGGAGGCTGCGGAAGAGGAAGAGGGCGGACGGCAAGGCCATCAAGTCGGAGTACGCGGTCACCGGTGCCTTCGTCGCGTACGACGTCCTGCCGCCTCGTCTTCAAGCTCTGCCTCCGGCGCCGCCATCACCATCCAGCCCTTGGATGGCCGCCAAGATGTTCTCTTGGCATCTTGTGCCACTCGTAGCTTGCCTAGGCGCCCCTTTCGCCCTTTTCGCCTCCTTGACCTGCCTCCTGACGAGAGGGACAAGAAAGGGATTACGGGCATCTTATCTCTTTTTAGCCTTGTAAGCCTTCGGGCCTTTGTTAACTTTAGAACTTGTAATCCCCTTGTTCATGTTTTTCATTTCGTATGAACTGTACCTGTACGGGATGTTTTTTAATGAAAAAGGGATGTTTGCCGGGTTTTTCGTTCGTAGGTAAAACCCACGACAAGGAGTAAATCCTTGTTACCTTTAATATAAATGTTTTCTCACCCGGCAACAGGCCTTGACGTCCCCCACTTCGCTCGACCTTTCTCACGCCCTTGGCGGAGGCAGGGATGAGGTGGGCTTAGGCTCCTCGTTTCATTTCCTTGCTGCCGCGACTACGACCAAACTCGGTCCTAGGAAACGAGTCCTAGGGTCCGGAATGAGGGGAGCACAGTAGCCTAAGGATAAAACGAGGTTTCACATACCTCAGTCCATAACGAAACGCATGATAAGGGATAGAGAACTTATCTGAATATGCAGCTCCCGGCAACCTTGGCTTGTCGTGGGTGGATCTTTGCTCTTGTAGCCCCCTAGCAATACTGGCTTGCCGGGGCCCGGGCGCTGGTCCGTCCCCTTTCTTCCAAGGTAGCTCGGCAAGGATATTCATGTGTCTTGCGAACCAAAGAAGACAGAGAAGAACAAAGAGACGCGCACTCGACCTCTAAGCTAGGGGTTAGCCGCCGCTAAGCACTATCAACCCTAACCGAGGACGAGACTCAACCTAGCATGCATGCTATAACTTAGGGCGCCAGCGCTTCATTTATCTGTGCTCAGGGTCTGCGCCTGGCTTTGTACAAAGGGTCACATGCCTTGCCGTCAAAGCTTGCACAAAATGGTGGCTTGCTAGGAGGCCTAGCAAACCACGCCTTATGGGTAAAACTTGCGAAGATGCTCGATGTTCCAGGAGTTGCTCACTGGGACGACATCTTCGGTCTCCAGGCGAACTGCGTCGGGCCTGGTGCCTCATATTACCCGATAAGGGCCTTCCCACTTCGGCGTCAACTTGTTGGTATTCTTGGCCGACTAAACGCGCCGAATAACAAGGTCGCCTTCCTCAAAGCTTCGGGCATGAACCTTGCGGCTATGGTAGCGGCGCAAGGCTTGCTGGTAGCGTGCCGCTCTCACAGCCGCCCGAAGACGATCTTCCTCAAGGAGCATCGCGTCATCTTGGCACAACGGCTCTTGCTCAAGCTCATCATAAGCGAGCACTCGAGGTAACCCGTATATGAGTCCCGTGGGGAGAACTGCTTCTGCCCCGTATACCAGGGCAAAAGGTGTCTGGCCAGTGGCTCGATTTGGCGTCGTTCTGATCGACTAAAGAACTGCCGGGAACTCATCAATCCAGCGCCTTCCACTCTTGTGCATCTTGTCAAAGGTCTTCGTTCGCAAGCCTCGCAACACTTCAGCATTTGCCCTCTCTGCTTGGCCGTTGCTCCGTGGATGTGCCACGGAAGCAAAACAGACCTTGTTGCCGAGGTCTCGGATGTACTGCATGAAGGTGTGGCTTGTGAACTGCGTGCCGTTGTCGATGATGACTCTATTTGGCACACCAAAACAGTAGACCAGTCCTTTGAAGAATTTGACGGCTAATTGAGCAGTCACCTTCCTCACTACTTCCACCTCTGGCCACTTTGTGAACTTGTCGATTGCAATGTACAAGTACTCAAAGCCCCCGATGGCGCGGGGGAAAGGGCCCAGTATATCGGGCTCCCAGACCGAGAATGGCCAGGAGAGAGGGATTGTTTGAAGGGCTTGAGCTGGTTGATGAAGCTTCTTTGAATGGAACTGGCATGCTTCACACTTGGTGACTAGTGCCGTCGCATCCTCGAGGGTGGTGGGCTAGAAGAAACCCTGCCGGAACGCCTTCCCGGCAAGGGCCCTTGACCCTATGTGGGAGCCACATATGCCTCCATGTATCTCTGCCAACAGCTCTAGTCCTTCCTCCCAGGGGATGCACTTGAGTTTCACACCATTCGGCCTTCTCCAGTACAGGACGTCATTGATGAACTGGTACAGGGCGGACCGACGGGCTACTTTCTCCGCTTCTTCCTGCTCCTCAGGAAGCTCCCATGTTTGGAGGAATTGGACGATGTGTTGTTCCCATGCCGGAGCCTGAGGCTCGACGGCAAGGATCAAAGGCATATCTTTCGCCATGGGAGCGGCTGTCTCTACGGCCAGGGCCTGACGCCCCGCCGGAGCTATCTGCTCTCGGGCAGGCTCAGCGTTCGCGGCAGTACCCTTCCGTGCCATCCTCCGTGATGGGCACCTTCTTGGTCTGTGGCGGCTCGGCTCTAGACCTCTTGCTCTTGTGGTCAGAGCTCTCTGGCACGTCCTCAACGGTAGCACAACAACCCGAGGAGGTGTGCTTGCCGGAGTGGGTGCAAGAGGTCTTGCCGGTCTCCTTCTTTCCTCCCGGGCCTTCGGTGGCAGGAGCAGGTGCCTTGACGGCAGCCGCTGCAACTGCTTCCCAGTAGAGTTGGTCGGGGTAGATCAACGCGTCCTTCTTGTCGGAGGGGACGGAGATGATGGTCAACGGCCCAGGCATCTTTAGCACGTTGTAGGCGTAGTGTGATGCCGCCATGAACTTGGCTAGTGCCAGGCGGCCGAGGATCCCGTTGTAGGGCAAGGGGATCTCGGCCACGTCGAAGACGATCCTCTCCGTCCGGTAGTTCAGCTCTCCTCCAAATGTCACGGGCAGTGTAACCTTTCCCTTTGGCTAACTTCTCCCCGGATTGACCCCCTGAAACGTGCCCGTTTCCTCGAGGTCTCCGCCAGGGATTTGCAACTTTCTGACCATGACAGGCGAGATCAGGTTCAGGTCGGCCCCACCGTCAACCAACATCCTGTTCACCCTGAGGTTGCGTATTGTTGGTGAAACCAACAACAGCAAACACCCGACCGCGGTAGTGCGATCACGGTGGTCCTCGGCGTAAAAGATGAGGGGCGTGCTGGACCATTTTAGCGGCTTCTGAGCGTCGAACGACGGCTCTGTTGCTGTAACCTCTCGCGCCCCCTGCTTGAGCTAGCGGTGAGAGGTATGCAGCGAGGCGCCGCCATCGACGCACATGGCCTCCGTAGCCTTCTGGAACCCTTGCTCACTGGACTCGTCGTCCTTGTCATGATCGTCGTCTTCTTGTTTCTTGTGCGGCCCCGGGCGGGCCTCTCTTGCTGGTTGTCCTTGCCGGGGCGGCCTCCTTGGCCGCCATGCTTCTTGCCGGATCCCTCGGCACCATCCTGGTCCTTCTCCTTGTCCCGCCTTTCATACTCAGCCTTTTGCTTCTCAGCAAGCAGCTCGACTTGTCGGCAGTTCTGGAGATCGTGGCCCTTGGTGCGATGGATCTTGCAGTATTGCTTGCCGGAGCTTCCTGGCTTGTCGGTAGCCGCCAAGGCCCGGCAAGCGGTGCACCCGGCAATCTCCTTGCCGGGGGTGTCTGCCTTGACCTTCTTGCCGGCACCGGTATCATCAGATCCCTCAATGGCAAGCACGGCCTTGCCTTTGCGTTTCTTGTTGCGACGCCGGCCCTTCTTTGTCGGGGCAGCGACGTCCTCTTCGGTAGAGTCGGTTTCCGCGCCGGCGTCTTCGCCGGGGTACTTCCTTCCCTCTTCAGCCCGGGTGCACCTGTCGGCCAGAACGTAGAGCTCGGCCACATCCTTAACCTTGGTCATCGCCAGCTCCTCGCGCATCTTGCGATTGTGCACGTTCTGATGGAACGCGCTAATCACAGCGGCGGGATGAACGTCGGGGATGTTGTACTGCACCTGGCTGAATCTCTGGATGTACTTGCGCAGGGTCTCCCCTTCCTTCTGGGGAGTGATATGCAGGTCACTGGCCTGGCCATGAGCTTGGTGGCCTCCTATGAAGGCGCCAACGAACTCATGGCACAGGTCTGACCAGGAAGAGATGGAGTCTGCCGGCAAGTGCATCAGCCAAGACATTACATTGGGCTTGAGCGCCAGCGGGAAGTAGTTGGCAAGCACCTTGTCGTCACGAGCCCCAGCGGCCTGCACCGCGATGGTGTAAATGCTGAGGAACTCGGACGGATGGGTCTTGCTGGTGTACTTCTCGCCGACGTCGGGCTTGAACATGCGGTGGGACGGCTACTGGAACTGCCTCAGCTCACGGGTAAAAGCCGGGAAGCCCACCTCATAAGGTAGGCCGCCAGGGCCCCCCGATGCCGGGTGGTCCGCAGCAGATCCCGCTCGCTTGTCCGACTGGCGGCGCGTTTCGCGTCGGCACTCAACGGTGGTCCGAGCATCTTCGTGAGATCGCTCCTGAAGGACCTGGCGCTGGTCGCGGAGGGTCCGTGGATCGGATGACGCTATGGAGATCTTATCACCACTGTCGTCGCGAAGGAGAGTGCACCGTGGCCGCAACTCCCCCGGTCCTCCCAACGCCAGCATGTGGTGGTTCGTTGGAGCGCCGACCCGAGGGCCCCACCGATTGCGGATCGTCTTTGTTCATGACGACGACGAGGCTCCGGATGGTGGCCCTCCACTCATCGAGCTTCTCCGCAGCAGGAGGGAAGTCGAGGAGCAGCTATGCACGCGCCAAGGCTTCCGCTGGCGTGGGTGGCGGTGACAGCTGAGTGGATCGCGGCGCGCTTCGACTTCTAACTATGTTAGAGGGAGCTCTGTCACGACCCATTGGCTGCGTGCCATCCTCGCTAGTGCTTCGGCGAGCGTGTTGAACTCCTTCATCTTGCCGACGACGCACATGGCTCTTCCCACGGCGGTGCCCAGGGTCACCAACGTGGTGACGCTGTTCGGCGCGCACACCATGGGAAGAACGCGCGGTGGTCGCCGGTGTATGCATCCTAGAGGTTGCGGCGCCACCCGAAGTCGGCGCAACGACACCCCTAGAGGGCCCCGCGCCGTCGGCACGGGGCCCAGTTCCATCTTTGGGTCCGGTGGCGTGGGGCCGATCGTCTGGCGCACGAACGACGCCACTTGCCAGGCTCCGACTGCTCGGGTGGTGCTGGTGTTCGCGGGCCGCGGCCCGGGTCCTGTCCGCGACTGATCCGCTGCTCGTTCGCACCAGGACAGGCCGTTCGGCCCCCAACGAGCCGATCGCCGTGGTCGTCTTCTTCTTAGGGGCCATGGCGACGAAGAGCCGCTAGGCTAACTACCAGACCGGATTCTCACAAACGCGCCCCCTACCTGGCGCGCCAAAGATGTCGGTGGGAAATGACACCTATGGGATCACAAGAATCCCTACTGCGGTTGCGGGGCGTGGGGTTGAGAGAAGAGCGAGTCTAACAGAGAGCACGCGGTTCGTTTATCCAGGTTCCGTACGCGAGGATGCATAAAACCCTACTCCTGCTTTGGTGGATGTATTATGTGTTCTTGAGCTAGCTACAGAGTGTAACGAGCTCCAAAAAGCCGAATCCCTCTCCTCGTCGCCTCGGGCCTCCTTTTATAGGGGGTTGCCACATTGGCACATAGGAGGTGGAAAGTTCAACAGTGGCACGAGGTTATCCCTCGTATTACAGGACAAGGTGCATTTAATGCATCACTTAGGTGTCCTCTTGCTTTATCGAGGACAGGGGTGAGGCCCGTCCCGTCCGTCGCCGCTCCTCCAAGCTTCGACACGCGCCCTGGCCAGCGATGCATGCGGTGCTATGTAGGCAGGCAGGCAGCTGAGGTGGCACGATGGTGAAGCCTCCACGAAGGGCTGCATGTTGCCACACACGTGCCTGCCCAGCTGGTTGGGCTGGCAGCTGCATGGGAATGGCGGTGGAAGCTTGGTTGGCGTAGGCCTGGCGGTGGTCCTGCTGGCGTCCTTGGTGAGGGCCTTACCGGGTGGCCCGGCAAGGGTCTTGCCGTGGCGCACTGTCATCCTCGGCAAGGATCTTGCTGGGGGTCTGGCGACCTTCCTCGGCAAGGATCTTGTCGAGAGTCGTTGTCTTCTAATCCTCATCTGATCTTGAATATGTCTTCACAAAGATCTTCATGCCACCACAGAGGTGCCTTTCCGAGCCCTGGACCTACGCTAATGATGGTGCTGGGGGCCGTGGGCTCAAGGGTGGATCACTCCATTGGCGTGGGGCGAGCTGCCCCGGCAAGGGTCTTGTCGGGGCTGCCGAGGCTGCCCGGCAAGGGTCTTGCCGGGGGGAACCTGCTTCGTCCCTCTACTCTTTGTGGCCTTGGCCTTGGCGTTGCTTTGCTTCGGCTTGTGCCTTTGGCTTCTCTCCGGCTCCCCTTTCCCTGCCCTGTTATGCGCGGCCGTGGCGGGAGGCTCTGACTGCCCGTGCACAAGTAAAGGGGTCAAAAGGAGAGCCCCTACTTTTGTACACCGACAATGCCAGACTCATTTGGAATTAGTTGGGTTCCAGGTTTTGGATGTACAAGCAAAATTCCCACTTAGTGCAGGTGAAGGCTAGCAAATAAGTTGAGAAGCGGCCATCTAGAGAGCAACAACGGTCATGAACATGCATTATGCATAAGTAACATCGGACACTAGCATGAGTAGGATATGAACACCATGAACATAAATATCATAGAGGCTATGTTGGTTTTGATTCAACCACATGCATTAACATGTGCCAAGTCAAGCCACTCGAACATTCAAAGGAGAATACCATATCATCATACTACATCACAATCATTTTAATGCAATGTTGACATCCAAGATAAATCATTATCCACTCCTAGCTACTTATGCACGGCATGAGAAACTATAATCTCTAATTGTCATTGCAAACATGTTTAATCATAATGAGCTGAATCATGGATACTAGGTTAAACATATTTACGAAAACTGAACAAGTCGAGTTCATACCCGTTTCTCTCTACCACGTCCAGTTCATCGAATATCCTCATTATTGCCTTTCACTTGCACGACCGAACGATATGAAAATAATAATAGTGCAAGAGTGCCATGGACTAAGCTGGAATCTGCAAACATTTTATTCAACAGGAGAAGACAAGGTAAAATGGGCTCTTTGTTAGATTAACAATTATGCAATTGAGAGCCACTCAACATTTTCATCATGGTCTTCTCCTTGGTACGACTCAATAAAAGGAACAGAAATTCAGAGAAACACACTGAAATATTCTTTGGAGTTTTTGGTTTTCTTGAACAAGAAAATAGAAGGGAAAAGCAAAAACGAGAAAAACTATTTACACGGGAAAGCCCCCAACAAGTAAAAGAAGAACAAGGAAATCTTTTTGGGTTTTCTTTTTACTGCTGCAACAATTTAAACTAGGAAGAAAAATCAAAAAGAAGAAGGAAATATTTTTGTATTTTCTCAAAGTTTTTCAAACACACAAGAAGAAAGCCAGAAAATAAATTTAGCATGGATAATACAATGAAAGGGTGTGAACACCGACAACTGGAATGAAATGTGTGAGCATGAATGTAATGTCAGTGGAAATACATACTCCCCCAAGCTTAGGCTTTTGGCCTAACTTGGTAATCAGTAGTCACCTGCATAATGGTCGGAGTGATAGCTCATGGAGGCTCTCGGTGCGGATGCCCAGCCTGCCGTGCAGCTACAATCGCCGCGTTATGAGATCGAGCCTCGCTCTCAAGAGCAAAATATCTTACTTTGTTGTGATAATTAAAGAGAGCAGGCGCATGAAAATATGTGCACACCACGGAATCTTGGTTAAATAACAATTTATAAGTGAAGTTATCGGGATCACCTCTAAGGATCTTATGGCGTTTCATAGCATCAAAGTCTAAATACTGCATCGGTAAAATAGGGTCATAGGGCAAAGGTGAAACACCCAACTCTCTTGCTAAGTGTGTGGCATAAATTCCACCATAAAAATAACCACTATTAGCGTTGTGTTGCAACTTGCGTGCAAGAATCGCTCCAAGATTATAACTTCTGTCACCAGTTAGAGCAGTGCGTATGAGGCTCAAGTCTGGAGCACAAAGTGTACTACAATCTTGTTTGCCTACAATACATTTTCCATTAAATAATGCAAAGTACTGAATTGTGGGAAAAGGAATGCTCTTTATTCTACCCTATGTCACTCCCCTAGTCTCTCCATAACAAAGACTAGTCAAGAATGTCTGAAATTCAGATCTTGGTGGTTCGTCAAGCGAACCCCAGAATAGGATTTTGCAGTGGTGAGCAAATCTCTCTAAGGATATGGTAAATGGATTTTCATATAGTTTAAATGACACCCTAGACTCACGGGGATGGTATTTAAATCCTTTGACAAATGATTCAGTAAGAGTGTGGTGTCGTTTGCACTTATCTGAAATTAGGGACTGAGGCCGGCATTGTGAACATATTGCTCAAATTATGCCTTAACGCACACACTCACCATATAATCGTCGCATGGCCATAAGCATGTTTTGGTGGCTGCATCTCGTATGGAACTTTCACTTGGTTCAACATAAGACCGATGAACGGAACTGTCACTAGAAGATGCCTCCGAGGATCTCCTCCTTGAAGACCTCATACCAAAGAGGTTCGTCATGTTCGCGTACAATTTTCTGAAAATTTTTGGGTGTCAAAAAATTTTCAACAAAACTTCACCACATTGGTAGCAACTACTCATAGGGATGCATAGAGGCCATAGAAAGCATTCAAACTACTTAGAACTTTAAGAATTCAACATGCAAGATCATCTACAGCAGCACCAATAGTAGCTAAATATTCAAAACATAAACCATTAAAGCAAAAACTAATTGGACAAACAGAGGAGTCACATACCAAGCAACAATCCCCCGAAACACTTTCGAAAACGGAGGTTCGAGCAAAGAGATCGAAATCCACGGGTTTGTGAGCAAGAACACAAGAGAGAGAGAGAGAGAGAGAGAGAGAGCAATGGTGAATTTTATCTGGAGGTAGGTGGTGATGTGGTATAAAGAGATAAGTGAGGGGGGGCCCACGTGGGGACCACAACCCACCAGGGCGCGCCTATGGGGTCCTGGCGCACCCAGGTGGGCTGTGCCCACCTGATGCACCTCCCTTTGATATTATTTGTACTAGGAATTCTTAAATATTCAGAAAAAAATCATATTAAATTTTCAGAGCATTCTCAGAACTTTTATTTTTGGGTTATTATTTTATTGCACGGGAAATTCAGAAAATAGACAAGACATGGCAATTTATTTTATTTAACTAATAAGAACAGAAAATAAAAGGTAGGGACAGAAGGTAGTGCTCACTGAATTCATCAACTTCATACCTCTAAAAATGATCCATTAATAAGGTTGATCAGATCTTATTAACAACCACTTTCGATTAGCAAGAAACCGAAGAACTTTCGTAAATCACTAAGTTAGCTCAACGGGGATATGAATGTCCCCAACAATAAGCATTTCATATTTCCTTTTAACAGTAGGTAGAGGTAGTTGAAAACTTCCAATAGTGATTGTTGGAGATGTTTCAATAACGTTAATACCATTCATTTGGAATTATTTCTTCGGAAAGTGCATCATATGCTCATTACCATTGATATGAAAAGTGACCTTGCTTTTATTGCAATCAACAACATCCCCTGCAGTATTCAAGAAGGGTCTACCAATGATAATCAACATGTTGTCGTCCTCGGGCATCTCAAGTATAACAAAGTCAGTCAAAATAGTAACATTAGCAACAACAACGGGCACATCCTCACAAATGCCGATAGGTATGGCAGTTGATTTGTCAGCCATTGGCAAAGATATTTTAATAGGTGTGAGTTTATTCAAATCAAGTCTTTTATATAAATAGAAAGGCATAACACTAACACGAGCTCCCAAATCACATAAAGCACTTTTCACATAATTACTTTTGATGGAGCAAGGTATAGTTGGTATTCCCAGATCTCTAAGTTTTTTAGGTACTCCACCCTTAAAAGAGTAATTAGCAAGCATGATGGAGATTTTAGTTTACAATATTTTTCTCTTATTGGTGATGATGTCTTTCATGTATTTTGCATAAGGAGGCATTTTCAAGATATCAGTCAAGCGAGTATGCAAAAAGACTAGCCTCGGCATTTCAACAACGCGTTCAAATTCTTCCTCATCTTTCTTTTTAGTTGACTTAGGTGGAAAGGGCATAGGTTTTTGAACCCATGGTTCTCTTTCCTTACCGTGTTTTCTAGCCCCAAAGTCTCTTTTATCATATCTTTTATTTTTAGGTTGTGGGTTATCAAGATCAACAGCTGGTTCTATTTCAACATCATTATCTGGTTCTTTTTCATTGTCTGGTTGAGTATCTTCATGAACATCAGCATTATCTTTTTCATTCTCACTAGGTGAATGTTCATTACCAGATTGAGTTTCAACGTCAGAAATAGAAACATCGTTATCATTATCAGGAGGTTTTTCTACTTCGGGTTCACTAGAAGCATGCAAAGTCCTATCATTTTTCTTTTTCTTCTTCTTTTTAGACGGACTAGGTGCAGTGATATTATTCCTTTGTGAATCCTGTTTAATTCTTTTTGGGTGCCCCTCGGGATAAAGTGGTTCCTGAGTCTAGCAGCAAAGTCATGTATGTTGTTATTCATTTCATCAAGCAATTCTCTTTGAGATTTAGCAACTTGTTATAACTAAGTTTGTACCATAGAAGCATGCTTTCCCACACCTCTAACATCATTTGAGATTCTAAATAACAAGTCACTCAAGCGAGCAATCATATTAGAATTGCATTTCAATTGTTTCATAACATTTGCATTGAAGTGATCTTGTTTTCTAATGTAATTCTCAAACTCATAAAGGCATTGGCTAGGGTGCATATTGTGAGGATTGTCATTATCATTGAATTTCAGTAGAGAATTTACCTCTACCACCTTAGGCATTGGTGGTGTACCAAGCTCATGTATTTCTTCAATAGGAGGTAAATTTTTTACATCCTCAGCTTTAATACCTTTTCCTTCATAGATTTCTTTGCCTCTTGCATATCTTCATGGCTGAGATATAAGATACCCCTCTTCTTCGGAGTGGGCTTAGGCGGTGGTTCGGGAAGAGTCCAATCATCATAATTTCTCAATATGTTATTCAATAATTCTTCCGCTTGCCCAATAGTTCGTTCCCTGAAAACAAAACCAGCACAACTATCTAGGAAATCCCTAGAAGCATCAGTTAGTCCATTATAGAAGATATCAAGTATTTCATTTTTCTTAAGAGGATGATCAGGCAAAGCATTAAGCAATTGGACAAGCCTCCCCCAAGCTTGTGGGAGACTCTCTTCTTCAATTTGCACAAATTTAAATATTTCCTGTATGGCAGCTTGTTTCTTATGAGCAGGAAAATATATTTCAGAGAAGTAATAAATCATGTCTTGGGGACTACGCACACAACCAGGAGCAAGAGTATTGTACCAAGCTTTAGCATCACCCTTTAATGAGAACGGAAATAATTTGAGAATATAGTAATAGCAAATCTTCTCATCAAGAGCAAAAAGGGTGGCTATGTCATTCAACTTAGTAAGATGTGCCACAACAGTTTCAGTTTCATAACCATAGGAAGGATCAGATCCAACCAAAGTAATTAACTCTGGGTCGACAGAGAATTCGTAAACCTTATCATCAATAAAGATAGGTGAAGTAGCAAACTTAGGATCACATTTCATTTTAGCATTCAGAGATTTTTCTTTATACTTGCATAATAATTTTTCTAGATCATCTCTATCCTTACAAGCAAGAATATCTCTAGTGGCCTCCTCACCCATAACATAACCTTCCGGTACCTTTGGCAATTCATATCTAGGAGGGCTAGTTTTAGTAGGTGTTTCAAGATTTTCGGTTTCAAGCTCATCATCAGTTTCAACAATATCATGTTGTCTTACTCTAGCAATTTGTTCATCAAGAAATTCACCTAGTGGCACATTATCATCAGGGAAGGTACTAGCATCATCATAAGCATCATTCATAGTAGAAGTAGCATCATCAATAACTTGCAACATATTAGGACTAATAGCATGTGGTGGTGTTGCAAGTTTACTTATAGCAGAAGGTGAATCTAAAGCAGAGCTAGATGACAGTTCCTTACCTCCCCTCGTCTTAGAGGGAAAAATCTTAGTCTTAGCATCCTTCAAATTCTTCATAGTGATAAATTGATAATAATCCCAAGTGAATCATCAAACATAGCTATGCTCCCCGGCAACGGCGCCAGAAAAAGGTCTTGATAACCCACAAGTATAGGGGATTGCAACAATTTTCGAGGGTAGAGTATTCAACCCAAATTTATAGATTCAACACAAGGGGAGCGAAAGAATATTTGTAAGTATTAGCAGTTGAGTTGTCAATTCAACCACACATGATGAATCTCATCCAACTCCATCACCGTCTAGCAAGGTTATGAAGTAATTACTCACTCCCGGTGGTGAGCATCATGGAATTTTTTATGAAGAAGGGTTGATGATGACGATGACGAATCCCACTCTTTAGAGCCCTGAGCGGACTCCAGAACAGCCCTCCCGATGAAGAACAACAGGTGGTGGCAGCTCCCTATTATAGAACATGATGAAACTTCTTCTCTTATTTTTTTCTCGGGAAGACGAAAAGTATAGGCTTGGAATTAGATCAGACGGAGCCACATGGGCCCCACAAGGCATCAGGGCACACCATGTTGCCTTGTGAGCAACTGGTGGCCCCCTTCCGGTGGATCTTCATTCCAATATTTTTTACATATTCAATAAAAAATCTCCACAAAGTTTTGGCGGATTCCGAGAAGTTCTGCTGAAAACAGCGTCAACCCATGTTAGTTTCATTCAAATATGTTAATTAGAGTCCAAAACAAGAGCAAAAGTGTTTGGAAAGTAGATACGATGGAGACGTATCAACGACGACCCATTATAGTGGCTGCCACATGTCGGTTACCCTTGACGAAATCACTTCCATGACGTGCCATTTATCATCACGGAAGTGTTTCACTTCTGTGATGATCTCTACTCCTAATGGACGAGTTGGTTGAATAGTCCCACCACTTTCGTCTGGTTTTTTTTCGCCTGTTTTTTTTCATCCCACCTCCCACCGCCATATCCTCATGTTGATTTTTTTACCATCCCAATAAAAACTTTCCTAACCTTCTCAAACTTTCCTAACCAAATATGTCACAAATAGGCAGGATCCGATAGCACTTACCAAACAATAAAATACAGTTTCATAGAAATCAATTGCAAATCTTAACTTTCCTAATTTATCGATCCTCGCCTTTTCTAACAACAAACTTTCCTAATGGCACAGTTCCTACGTTGTTCGTTCGTTCGTCCCTCCTCCCCTTCCCATCGATCGCTACTCCCTCCCCTCACCCCCACCAATTTTTATTCCCATGGAGCAGGTGAAAAAAACCCAGAAAAAATCATGTGAAGAAACATAATCCTTCCCACGCTCACACCCTACCCTATTACCCTCTCGCCTACGATGCCACCCCCGTTCCCTGCGGACGCCATGGCGGCCATAGCCTTCCGATCCTCCTCTGAACGCATCGCCGCCGGCGACACCGCCTAACCACGGTCTCCACTGGTGCTGCGATGGCCGCGGCCTCCACTCAGATCCATTCGCCGTTGACCCCATATCCTCCCTCACGACAGGATCCGGACTCCACCACTGTGCATGGGTGCGACGAGATATCGGGATCCACCACTCCTCGACTGCCGCTCGACCTCCACGACCGCGCCTCGCCAATGCTTAGTTCCCCGCCTCCTGCCCTTCATCGATATGGACTCGTGCTATTCGACCCCATGGTGTCGTGCTAGACGCGTGCTCCACGGTCCTCCCCTCCCTCCATGGTCTCGTATAGTCAAAGGACGATGAGGAGCCCTGGCATGGATGTGTGGGCTGTTGTTGTTCTGGCTGGTAAGTTTTTCATTGATTTCTTCTCCGTTGGAAATCGTTTACCCAAGATTGTATTTCTGAGGTTTTTAACGACTCAAATTTTCATTTTCACTGAATGAATTACAGGAGCACACCTATCAGATGTCCTACAGTCCAGGCTGCAGGCATGAACTATGTATATAAATGATGAATGGGTGCTGCCTTGAACCATCAGCAGATTAGCGTTGCTTGCGTTGATCAAACGTTTGCCCTGGACATCCTGCTTAACGTCGATGACGGTGGTAAGACCAGCAGCCTTGAGATAATCACGCTCCCGCTCGCTCGGCCTCCTACTGTCAGAGTAAATGACCACGGGTAGCCTCATCTGCTCCCCATGGCGATTCAAGACATCGGGGCCGGCTGCGCCCCTCAAGCCTCAAAGACGAAGAGCCACCTTCTCAGGGCCGGCTAGTCCAAGCGGCTGGCTACTAGAGGGCGGCAGTTCCCAGAAGACAACCATGAGGTGGGACGACTCCTAGCAGGCGGCCTCCAGAGAGGCTGAATCCTAGCAAGCGGCCTCCAGAGAGGCCGGCTCCTAGCAGGCGGCCCCCCTCCGCTCCCTTGAAGTTTGCACCACATTATAACGACGAGACGGGGCGTGGCTACAGTGCAGCCTGCCACCCCCGAATCCAGGGCAGAGCGTGGCCACAGTGCAGCGTACTGGGTGGACACCCTCGCCCAGCGCAGCACTGTAGCCACGCAGCCCATGACATCACCCATGGCAGAGGAGGCAATGCTCCCACTACGGACTGTCGGTACGGCCCGTAGGCGGCGGGCCCTACCTGTCCTTGAGAGACCGACTCCTGACCAGCCGGCACGAGGAAGGCCGACTCCCAACCAGGCGGCTCTCCCCTCCCTCGGAGTCCATGCGCCATTAATCAGGAGAGACGGGGAGTGGCTACAGTGATCGCCCGCCAGGTGGCGGGACTGTAGCCACGCCTTCCCCGACAAAGCACACATCATCAGTGGCACTGCCAAAGTACTAAGCAGCCGGCAGGACCCGCCAGCGGCGGGCGCGGCCTGTCGGCCAAGTACGAGACAGCCGGCGGGACCCACCAGGCGGCAGGCCCCAGCTGCCGGTGGAGAAGCCGGCGACTATAGACACTGACAGCCGGGTCCTACACCCGGCCAGATTACCATTGTATCACTGGGGGGTAGGCCTATATAAACCCCCCCCCCCAGGGCACCCATGCAAAGGGTTCAGCCTCATAGAGATTACACACACAAATAGAGGGAGTCAAGCTGGGGCTAGCCTTGTTCTTCTTCCTCCCCTAGAGAAACAGCTCAAGGAGCAAGCTTGTAGCCACCATTGTCGATCTAGTGATCATGCGGAGACCCCACAGAGTAGGACTAGAGGTGTTATCTCCTAGGAGAGCCCCGAACCTGGGTAAAGTTCGCCGGCATACGTCTCTACGCCTCATCCCGTTTCCTGGAACTGGCGACGTCTTACTACCCCCACCATCATAAGCCATCCTTTGGCATATGTCGCAAGACACCCCCGACATTTGGCGCCCACCGTGGGGCTAGGTGCACTGTCGTCCGGAGTTCTGTTCTGGACGGGAACCCTCTTCCTCCCTAGCGAGCGCAGCCAGCCCGGCACGCCTGAGGGCATTTGCGCTGACGCGCTGCATGGTGCTGAGGTCGCCTCCGCAGCGAGCTGCCTCATTGACCTCATCGGCTAGATCCGCCTCTCTGACGAGCCGACGCCCGACACGGGAGCAGCCAGCTCCGAGAGCTGCCTCGTCGACCTCCTTGGCAAGCTCGGCATCGCTAATGAGCCGGCCTCCGACCTGGAGTCGATCGGCTCCACCGACCCGATGCTTGTCGACTCCGACACAGCATCCCTTGACGCCTTCCCCACCAACGTGGTGGTCATCGATGACCCTCTCCCTCACGTCGACAACGGCGCAGCACCGTCACGGAGGTGCCCATCATCAGCCATGACGGAGCCTATGGTGGGGCTGCCCAAGACCCGCTTCAGGCAGCCCTGCGAGACCTGTCTGCGCCCATCGCAGAAGACGCCAACGCCGAGACGCTAGAAGCCTGCCGCGTCTCGCTCGTCAAAAGCGTCAAGAAGTTCGCCACCATGATACGCCTCTCCGAGGCTTACCAGCGCAAGATCGACCGCGCCGTTGGTGGCACGCCGGCTGATGGCGGGCCTAGCCGCATTGGCATGGTCCAACAGTGCGGCGCTGCCGTTTTTAGCATGTTCGGGGTAGACCGCCCTGTCTATGCCAGGCCCATGGAGAACATACGAGCTGCCCAGGCGGCAGAAGACGAGCTAGACCACCTCGAGGGCGACGAGTGTCGCTGCATGACGGAGCGCGTTCAACAACTCATTCACGCGGCCGTCGCGTAGCAAGTAGCCGGCTGCCGCGTAGAAGAACCCGACCAGCAGGTTGAGAACCCACCCCCTCGCCGAGAGCAAGGCACGACCTCCCGGACGCCCAGGCGGCTTCTGCGACAGACGAGACCGAGAGCCGGCAGCTAGCCGCAGCCGCACACGCCTCACCATCGAGCGCGACCAAGATGGCCACCCACGAGCGGTGGAACGACGGGACGATTATCCTCCCCCTCCTCCTCCTCGCAGGGAGAGGCGCGCCTCCCCGCCGCCTATTGAGCACCCGACTCTCGGCAACCGGCTTGGCCGCCGGGAAGGAGTCGAAAGAGAATGATGCTCGCCACCGGATCGACCGCCTCACTCGATCCCTGGCGCTAGAAGAAGAAGACGCGATGGGTCCGCCTTGTTTCGGCCCCCGCATTCGCGACGAGCCCTTCCCCAAAGGGTTCTCGCTCCCACGAGACACGCCCAAATACAACGGCTCCGTAAAGCCGGAAGATTGGCTGGTTGACTACTCCACGGCCGTAAACATAGCAAACGACAACAAGCGCGTTGTCGTGAAGTACGTTCCGCTCATGCTCCAGGGCACGGCCCGGACATGGCTGAACAGCCTGAAGCCCTACAGCGTCAATAGCTGGGTAGATTTCACCGAAGTGTTCATCTGCAACTTCACCAGCACTTACAAGCGGCCGCCCAAGCCCCGCCAGCTCTCGCTGTGCGTTCAAGGCCCAGATGAGTCCACCCGCGACTACCTGGCGCGGTGGGCAGAACTGCGCAACTCCTGCGAAGGGTGCATGAGGTCCAAGCGATCGAGTACTTCACCGCCAGGTGCCGAGAGGGCACCTTACTCAAGCACCAACTCCTCTGCGACAAGCCGGCCACCCTCAACGAGTTGCTTATCATAGAGATAAATAAGCCATAGTCGACTCCTCCATGAAGTCGGAGCTCCGACTGGACGCTTCTGGGAAGGTGCTCCCTATAGCTCCTCGAACGCTGGCTGGAGATAACAGTCGGCGCCAACAGCCGAACGACAACAAGCGCAAGGCCCCGCAGCCGGCTTCCACCAGCCGGCAGGTGGCGACAGTTGAAGACTAGCAGCCTGAAGGACAACCCGGACCCAATCATCAGAAGGGTGGCAAGCCAGCTTGGTTGCCTACTTTCTCCTTTGAGCATACCCACGATGCACCCTACAAGTTCCACAGCGGCGCGAAGCCGTCCAACCATACCACCCGGAAATTCCACTTGCTGGTCTACATTGCCAAGGGAGAAGGATTGCCCCCTCCGCCTGCTGGCCCGCCGGCTCTGCCTCCTCAGTAGCCGGCAGCCCGCCCAGCAGTCGGCGCGATCCAAGATGACTTCCCTGAAGAACATGGTGCTTACGTCATCTTCACCAGTGTGGCCAACGACAGACACAGCCGACGTCAGCAGCACCGTGAGGTGAACGCCGTTGCTACGACAGCCCCAGAGTTCATGCAAGTGTCTGAGAAGCCTATCAGCTGGAGCCGAGCTGAACACCCGGAAGTGATGCCTGCTCTGGGTTCCTATGCCCTGGTGTTGGATGCTACCCTTGCAACAGAGAGGCGAGCTGCTCGTTTCTCCCGGATCCTGATAGATGGCGGTAGCAGCATCAACATCCTTTACCGTGAAACCATGGAGAAGTTGTGCATCAAAGAGAAGCAGCTCCAGCCCAGCCGGACTATCTTTCATGGCATTGTGTCCGGCCTTTCCTGCTCACCAATCGGCAAGATCAAGATAAACGTCCTCTTCGGAGACAAGGATCATTTCCTCCGTGAAGCAATTTGGTTTGAGGTGGTTGACCTGGAGAGTCCTTACCATGTGCTCCTAGGCCGGCCAGCTCTAGCCAAGTTCATGGTAGTACCTCATTATGCCTACCTCAAGATGAAGATGTCGGGAACCAAGGGTATTATCACAATCAATGGAGACTATGAGAAGTCGTCCGCCTGTGCTGTAGCCAGCAGCCGGCTGGCCGAGTCCCTCGTGATTGCTGCTGAGAAGAAGCTCCTGGACCGGGTGGTGGCCATGGCCAGCAAGCAGCCGGACCTGTCACCAGAACCCAAAGAGTGAGAGACCCAGGACTCCTTCAAGCCGGCCAAAGAAACAAAGAAGATCCCCTTGGACCCTGAGCACCCGAAGAGGCACGCTATCATAGGTACCAACTGATGGAGTCCTGGACTAAGGGGTCCTCGGGCGTCTGGCTTATTATCAATGGGCCGGACTGATGGGCTGTGAAGACATGAAGACCGAAGATTGTACCCGTGTCCGGATAGGACTCTCCTTGGCGTGGAAGGCAAGCTTGGCGATCAACTATGAAGATTCCTTCCTATGTAACCGACTCTATGTAACCCTAGTCCCCCCGGTGTCTATATAAACCGGAGGGTTTAGTCCAGAAAGGATATACTCATTACCATAGTCATACAGGCTAGGCTTCTAGGGTTTAGCCATTACGATCTCATGGTAGATCAAATCTTGTAACACTCATATTCATCAAGATCAATCAAGCAGGAAGTAGGGTATTACCTCCATAGAGAGGTACCGAACCTGGGTAAACATCGTGTCCCCGGTCTCCTGTAACCACCGACCTTAGACGCACAGTTCGGGACCCCCTATCCGAGATCCGCCGGTTTTGACACCGACATTGGTGCTTTCATTGAGAGTTCCGATGTGATGTCACCGAAAGGTTCGATGGCCCCTTCGATCGTCAATAGTGACGTTGTCCAAGGAGAAACCTTCCTCCCCGGACAGATTTTTGTATTCGGCAGCTTCGTACGCGGGCCAACTCGCTTGGCCATCTTGAGCAGATCGATAGCTACGCCCCTGGCCACCAGGTCAGATTTGGAAGCTTGAACTACGTTGCGGATATCTGTGGAGACTTGATCTTCAATGGATTTGAGACCGCGGCGATCGCTCCCCCTCGCTCCGATGAACATAACTCAAATCTGTCATTAGACCATATTCAGGAGATGATTCCTGTAACTGCTACGGCCTTAGATCTGGAGCAGATCGCACCATTCGAAACCACAGAGTACGCGGCATTGGAGCCGCACGCAGACTCAACACCTGGGAATATCCGCGTCAACGGAATTCCAGACTCGTTTCCGGCTATAAGTTCCGAACCGCGTACGCCTGCGGACATCGAGCTGGATCGGTCATCGATCTTCGAGTTCAGCGCCGCAGACGTCTTCCAACACCCGCCCTTGGGCGATATGCTAAATTCATTAAAAACTTGTCATTGGCGGGGGACTCACAGCCGAACTATGTCCGGTTTGAACTAGAGGCTGATGATGGAGAATTTCGCTTCCCACCCGCCACCCACTTCATAGCCATTATCGAGGACTTAACCAACGTGCTTGATTATGGCTCTGAAGACATCGATGGTATGGACAACGATGTCGATAAGGAGCAAGGCCAAGACCCGCCATTCACTGGACGTTGGATGGCCACCTCTTCGTATGATGTGTACATGGTTGACACACCTAAAAAAGCTAGCGACAATGACAAAGAAGATCCAGTGGCGAATAAACCTTCTGAGACACAGCCCAAGCGTCGGCGCCCTAAACGCCGCTCTAAGTCATGTCGCTCAAAAGATAGCAACACTGGCACCGGAGAAAATAGTACTCCGGACGACGCTGAAAACAATGAATACCCTGTTGGAGTAACATCCGAACAGGAGGAACAAGACAACTGGCAAGTTAACCCTGATAAACAGGCCATGCCCAACGACCCGGATGACGATAGTTGTCGTCCACTCTCCAAGGATGAGGAGAGCCTCGGCAACGAGGATTTCATCATGCCTGAGGCACCCCTCGAGCAGGAGCGCTTCAAGTGCCAGATAATAGCTACTGCAAGAATGCTGAAGAAGAAGCAGTAGCAGCTTCAAGCTGATCAAGACCTACTCATTGACAGATGGACTGATGTCCTGGTAGCCGAGGAATACGGCCTCAAGCGTCCAGCCAAGAGTTACCTGAAGCGTAGACTGCTACCTCAGTTTGATGAGGAGGCGCCGAAGACCATACCTCCCTCGCGCAATGCGGAACGACCACCACGTGGTCGGGATAGTGCGACGGACCGACCACCCCGCGATCGGGATAAAACGACAACTCAGGCCGAACAGCAGCCCGCCCCACCGCCTCGTAAAAACAGAGACAAAACAGCTCAGGAATATACATACGACCTTCTGTAGGACCTGGACAGTAGAGCAGGACACACCAAATCAATCTACTGATCACGAGGACGCTTTTCGAATCGCGATGACGGCTACCTATTCGGACGTGACAAACCTAGTCACGCCCGGGCCGATAACCGCATGCGGACTTCATCGGAGGTGCGCCGCGACGTGGCCCGATATAGAGGCGTCGCACACCCTCTTTGCTTCACAGATGAAGTAATGGATCATGAATTCCCCGAGGGGTTCAAGCCCGTCAATATTAATCATACGACGGAACAACTGATCCCGCAATATATGAAAGATCAACAAAATAAACTAAGTGGGTGTGCATCCAACTCACTTGCTCACGAAGACCTAGGGCATTTTGAGGAAGCCCATCATTGGAATATACAAGTCAAGTTCTATAATGTAAAATTCCCACTAGTTTATGGAAGTGACAAAATGAGAGACTCTCTATCATGAAGATCATGGTGCTACTTTGAAGCACAAGTGTGGTAAAAGGATAGTAACATTGTCCCTTCTCTCTTTTTTTATTGGGCTTATTCCATCTGTGCCCCCAATTCCTTAGTTGTGCTCAGTTTTCCCCACGCTTCAAACTTTTGCTCACTTTTCCCCATTCCCTTAGCTAAAACTCTCACAAATATTCATAACAGACGTTTGCCGTCTTGGTCGTTAACTGACATGTGGGGCCACGTTGGGCTCTGTTTTTTTAGGGGCTCGTTGGACTCTGTTGACTGTGGCTGTGGCTTCGCTGGTTGGGTCGTGTTTGTGTTCATCGGACGGGCCCGTTAGTTTGTTGGTAATAAATTAAAAAAGCCTGCTATCGATGCATGCAGCCTGCTATGCATGCCCGGCTTTGGCATCGATGTAGCCTGCTATGCATGCGAACACCTGTAAGTGCATCTAGTGCCCCTTAGTGATTTTGGTGTATTGAAGACTTATAGGTTAAGTATCTAATGTGTTTATAAGTGTACAGAGGTCTATAAGTCTATGAGGAGTTTGATATTTACAGTGAAAGTCGACCCCTAAAAATGAAGTTCTTCATTTGAAGACTTTGATATTTTGAAGACTTTCTGAAGACTTTGAAAGTGAAGAAATTGGTGTGACCTTGAAGACTTGGTATTCATTCGAGGAACATGAAGCGTGAAGACTTTTGTTTTCGTAGTTTCATTTTCTCTTTCTTGAGTCATAGGAAACACCGTACTGTTAAAGGGGGTCGAGGAAATACTAAGGAGAAAATTTCCATGTGATGCTCATCTCAAATCCTACACCTACCAATCCCTTCGAGTGAAGCCATTGGAAATCTCATACAGTTCAGTCAATTTCTTCAGTGACAGAGACGCAGTTCTTCTGGTCACTGAGGACTTTGCTCTGACTGAGGAGTTAGGAATTCTCCAGTGTGAATTGCCTACACTGTGAGGAACACGATAGCCGTGAGGAATTTCTACCTCAAATTTCCGACCGTTGCTGTGCTACGCGCCAGCTGTCCCAAAATATCTTATCCATCCAACGGTCATATCATTGAAGGGCATTTATGTCTTATCATGTCGGGCTGCTCCCTAGGCTATAAATAGCCGCCCCCTACAACCACTAGCTGGTTGGCTGCTCCGTGAGAACTTGACACTTGTCATTTGAGAGCAACCCATCCTCCGAGGACTTTGAGCAAAAATCATCAAGTGAGGAAAATCCAAACCCAAAACACCTACAAACCCAAAGTGATTGAGCATCACTGAAGAAATTGATCCTGCGTGGATCCGACGCTTGTTACCTTTGAAGACTGTGCTTCTTCCAGACGGTTAGGCGTCAAGGTCTAGAGCATCCAAGAGGAATTGTGGATCGCCCAGTGACCAAGTCTGTGAAGGTTTGGAAGTCACCTGAAGTCTTACCACGAGGGCGAGGACTGTGTGTCCTTAGCTCAAGGAGAATACGGTGAGGACTGTGTGTCCGGGACTAGGTGTCCTCGAGTTTAAATACTCAGCCGCTCCAATCAGATGTACAACTGAGACAGCAGTTGGAACTGGTCTACCAAATCATTGTGTTCACCAAGCTTACTGGTTCTATTTCCTCAACACTTTCATTTCCTCATTACTGTGTTGAATGCTTGTTCATATCTATGTTTGAAGACTTTGACTGAAGACTTTCTCAATTTCCTCAGTTCAATTTCTTCAGTCTGTTTGTCTTCATATTGTGCTATCCTGTGTTTATGCTTTCTGTACTCTGTCTTTGTCTTCATTTCATCATGATGACCATGCATGTCATCTGCTATGTTTACCTCTGAGTACTTATTCCGCTGCTAGTAGTTCTTCGCTAGGGAATTTCCTCACGAGCAAATTCCTCAGTGAAGAATTTCATAAAAATCGCCTATTCACCCCCCTCTAGTCGATATAACGCACTTTCAATTGGTATCAGAGCGAGGTACTCCCTTGTTCTGTGTGATTTTGGTTTAACCGCCTGGAGTTTTAGTTATGTCGACCGCAGATATGAAGAAAGTGTTGTGCCCCATCTTTGACGGTCACGAGTATCCCAAATGGAAGGCTATGATGAAGAAGCGTCTCATGGTGATGGACAGCGAGCTATGGACCGTCACTGAGATTGGTCTGACCGATCTGTGCAAGATGGCGGAAGCTGATGACATTCGCAAGTACACTCAACTCAACCTCACAGCGAAGGCCGTCATCTGCTCCAGTCTATCTCGAAACCAGTTCAGAAACATCATGCATCTCGATCAGGCGAAGCTTGTCTGGGACCGTCTCTCTGATGTCTATGAAGGCCATCGAACCCGTCATGATCCTTGGTTTGAGGATTTCAAGGAATCGCTCAAATCGATGACATTCGAACCAGAATCATCATCCTCTACTTCATGCCTTATGGCAAAAAGTGCTGAGAGTCTAGTGATGAAGAATCTGGTGATGAATTTGGACCCAGTTATGTCAAACTTGCTTCCCTTGCCGCAAAACAACAAAGAGCTTTGCAAAAAGCCAATGATATGCTTAGTAAGAGCAATGATATGTTGGGTGAAGAAATGGATCAGTCACAAGCCTTGGCTGAAAGTCTTCAGAGACTTCATTCCAAGCATGACTCTCTTCAAGATCAGCATAACTCTCTCCTGTCTGATTTTGAGAAGATGAGAGTGAGTTATGAAGATCTTCAGAAGGAGCGCGATTCATTACTTGCTCAACAAATCAGCGCTGCTCAAGAAGAATTCATTCCTCCATGCCTAAAATGCATTGAATGAGAATCTGCTAATTCTTCACCTGAATGTTCAAATGCTTCAAATGTTACAAATTCTTCACCTATCTCTGCTATCACTAATTCCTCATCTGAGGACATTGCTAGTATCATTGACGATGCAGGACTGAAGGAATTGTACATGACAGGCATGTACAAAAGCCTCAAAGAGCATCCGACTCTTTGTGATGTGCTTAAAAAGCAGATCCTCAACAGGAACCCTAGGAAAGAGGGTATTGCCTTTGAGAGGAAACTCAATGCTGATGGTACATATTGGAAGCCTGAGCAGTACCCCAAAACCACATGGGTTGCTGCAAAGGGACCTCCAGTTGATCCATCTAATTTATCTGGCTATACATGTGAATCTTCTCATTCTTCTGATGAGTCATTTGACTCCAACTATAAATTGTTCAAAAATCAGAATGGTGAAGTATTTGCTAGATATGTTGGCACTAACTGCAGGAACGGTTCCCCTATGAAGAAAATCTGGGTTCCCAAAAGTTGCCTTGAAAATCTTCAGGTGAATGTCCTCATGACACCACCTGTGAAGAAAAGGAACCCCAGATCAAATTCCTCATATGGACCAAATTCTTCATATGGATCCAAGTCCTCATACAGACCAAGTTCCTCAAGAGGATCAAATTCCTCACATGGATCAAAGTCCTCATATGAACATCATCGTGCTAACAACTCTGTTTCGCAGGGAAGAGCCAAGGGCTATGAATATGAGCATTATTCTTCAAATTATTATGTTCATAAGTCCTCGAAGAATTTCTCTGCTTATTCATATGCTTACCCTAACCCCTCTTATGTGAAACGAAATGGTTTGGCTGCTTTGCCACCATTCTCATATGGAGCTCACAGAGTGATGAACTCTTTGCCACCCCTTCAGATGTGGGTGGTGAAGAAAAAGAACTAATCTCTTCTGCAGGGTCAGGTCTCCAGACGTACTGTAACGTCTGAAGAATTTGCTGGGGACCTGACAAAGTGCCTGAAAGGACGCAGGCTAATCATGATGAAATGAACTTTCATTTCACACGTCCTCCCTTTGTTTTATCTGTCTTACTATTTGATGAAATTGATCTGATGAATTGTGGTATCATATTCTTCACTGCTGAAGTATATGAGGTCGTAAGTTGCACTAATTCATCTGCAGTATGATCAACCCAAAGCCACTGAATGGGTACTTGATAGTGGATGTACAAATCACATGACCGGTGACAGGAATCTGCTGATAGATGCTCCCTTATCAGCGTCACACAAGAAGCATATCATCTTCGCTGATAAAAGCAAAAGTTAGGTATTGGGTCTAGGTAAGGTTGCTATCACAAAGGATCGACACATGGACAAAGTCATGCTTGTTGAGTCCTTAGGATACAATCTTATGTCTGTCTCAATGCTTTGTGATCTTGATATGGTTGTTGTCTTTGGCAAGTATCGTTGTGTTGTGATTATGGAAGCTGACAATTCCAAAGCCTTCGAAGGCTTTAGGAGAGGAGACTTGTATATTGTTGATTTCTCTGCAGATTCACAACCAGCCGTGTGCCTCCTTGCAAAAGCTTCAGAAGGATGGCTATGGCATCGACGACTTGGTCATGCAGGCATGAGGAATTTGAACACGCTTGCGAAGAAGAAGCATGTCATTGGCATTGAAAATGTCAAATTCCTCAAGGATCACTTGTGCGGTGCCTGTGAAGCTGGAAAGATGACAAAGGCCAAGCATCCAGCGAAGACTATCATGACCACTACTCGTCCATTCGAATTGCTTCACATGGATCTCTTCGGTCCTAATCATTATTCCTCTGTTTCAAATGAAGCATCTCAATATGGCTTTGTTATTGTTGATGATTACTCTCGTTTCACATGGGTACACCTTGTCTCTTACAAAACTGAAGTGCAGGAAGTCTTCAAACGATTTTCCTCGAGGGCTTCAACCAACTTTGGTGCGAAGGTTAAGCACATCAGAAGTGACAATGGCACCGAGTTCAAGAATTCGGGTCTCGATGACTATCTTGATGAACTTGGTATTACTCATGAGTTATCTGCTCCTTATACTCCTCAACAGAATGGCGTGGTGGAGCGCAAGAACAGGACTCTTACCGAGATGGCTCGCACTATGCTCGAGGAGTACAAAACCCCTCGTCGTTTCTGGGTTGATGCAATTGATACTGCGTGCCATATCATCAACAGAGTGTATCTTCACAAATTCTTCAAGAAGACTGCTTATGAACTCCTCACTGATAAGAAACCCAATGTGAGTTATTTCAAAGTCTTCGGTGCTAAATGCTGGATTAGAGATCCTCATCACAACTCTAAATTTGCACTGAAAGCACATGAAGGTTTCATGCTTGGTTACGGAAAGGACTCGCACACCTACAGAGTCTTCAACAATGTTCTTCACAAGATTGTTGAAACTGTAGATGTGCGGTTCGATGAAACTAATGGCTCGCAAAGAGAGCACCTACCTTCTGTATTAGATGAACCAGCACCCGAGGATTCTATCAAGCACAAGGCTACTGAAGATGTCATTCCTACTGAAGAATCTGCTGAAGAATTCATTCCAGAACATGAAGAACGTCGAGCTGATGCACCTGAAGAAAATGCTGAGGAAATTGATGCTGAAGAAAATGCTGATCAAATTCCTCAACGACAACCAGCTCACCCTCGCGTTGCAAAAGAAGTGCAAGTGGAGAAGATCATCGATGACATTAGAGCACCAGGTCCTCTCACACGCTCAAAAGCTTCACATCTATCTAACTTTTGTGGGCACTTTGCTTTTGTCTCTATCACAGAGCCTGCTAAGGTAGATGAAGCATTTTTGGAGCCTGAGTGGATTCAGGCCATGCAAGAAGAATTACATCAGTTCAAGCTCAACAACGTATGGGAACTAGTCAATCGTCCCGATCCTCGCAAGCATAACATCATTGGTACAAAGTGGATCTACCGCAACAAGCAAGATGAAAATGGTGTTGTGGTGAGGAATAAGGCACGACTAGTAGCTCAAGGCTACACACAGGTTGAAGGAATTGATTTCGATGAAACTTTTGCACCTGTTGCTAGACTTGAGGCTATTCACATATTGCTTGCTTATGCTAACCATCATGATATCATCTTACACCAAATGGATGTGAAAAGTGCATTCCTCAATGGTAAGCTTGAGGAAGAAGTATATGTTGCTCAACCCCCAGGTTTTGAAGATCCAAAACATCCTGACAAAGTCTTCAGACTCAATAAGGCCCTCTATGGACTGAAGCAGGCCCCACGGGCGTGGTATGATACATTGAAGAAATTCTTCATGATGAAAGGCTTCACACCCGGTTCACTCAATCCCACTCTCTTTACTAAATCTTATGATGGTGAACTGTTTGTGTGCCAAATATATGTTGATGATATCATCTTTGGATGTACTAACCAATGTTACAGTGATGGATTTGCCTATATGATGAGAGAAGAATATCAAATGTCTATGATGGGAGAGTTGAAATTCTTCTTAGGTCTTCAAATTCGTCAACAGCGCAATGGTATATTCATATCTCAGGAGAAATACCTCAAGGATGTCCTGAAGAAATTCGGCATGCAAGACTGCAAATGCATCAAAATTCCTATGCCCACAAATGGTCATTTATGCACTGATGAAAATGGTACTGACTTCGATCATAAGGTATACCGCTCCATGATTGGTTCTTTATTGTACTTATGTGCATCTAGGCCAGATATAATGCTTAGTGTTTGCATGTGTGCATGATTTCAAGCTGCACCGAAGGAATCACACCATAAGGCTATGAAGCATATTCTTCGATATCTAGCTCACACACCAACACTAGGATTATGGTATCCCAAGGGCTCGGATTTTGATCTCATTGGATATTCAGACTCTAACTATGCTGGTGACCGTGTGGAACGCAAGTCAACATCTGGTACTTGTCATTTCCTCGGACGATCATTGGTCTGTTGGTCCTCGAAGAAACAGAACTGTGTATCACTGTCTACTGCTGAAGCTGAGTACATTGCTGCTGGTTCTTGCTGTGCTCAATTACTATGGATGAAGCAAACGCTCAAGGACTATGGCATCAACGTGAAGAATGTGCCTCTCCTCTGTGACAATGAGAGTGCCATCAAGATTGCTCACAACCCAGTTCAGCACTCGAAGACAAAGCACATTCAGATTCGTCATCATTTTCTTCGTGATCATGTGTTGAAGGGCGACATTTCTATTGAGCATGTGAAGACTGAAGAACAGCTAGCCGATATCTTCACTAAGCCCTTGGATGAGAAGAGATTTAGCAAGTTGCGGTGTGAGCTAAATATCTTAGAATATTCGAATGTACTTTGAAAATGCACTCATCCTAACACTTATGCAAAATTGATGACTTAAATGTGCAACACATGAAGAAACGTTTTTCTTCAATCAATGAAGAATAACACTCTAAGTGTGAAGAAATTAATGAAGAATTTGATTCTCAGAACCCTACGACAATTGTACGCGGTGTCTAAAATCATCATTCTTACACGGTGGGTCACGCCACCACAAAAGTTGAAAATCCTCAATTTGAGTTTTTCCTCATTTTTGAAATTCCTCAGTTTTTTTTAAATTCTTCAACTTTGCAAAATCTTCACTTGTGCCGTCATTTTTCTTCATTGGCTATACATATATATATATATGAGTTTATGTCCTCTACAACATTCACTTATAGCTATTTCTTCAAGTTGGAACTTTTCTGCTAAGTGAATGTGATCGGACCCTTCCCCTCTATGCTATACTCAATCCAATCTATTCACGAATTCTTCATGTGCGTTCTATTTGAAACTCGTTCAAATTCTTCACTGTGTCCTTGTCAGCTGAAGAAATTGCGAACGGAACGTTAAAACTAATCTTATCCAAACTTTCGGTTTTGCCGCTCAAACCGTTCCGCATCCCATGGTGGATTATTTTATCCACCCACGATCTTACACGATCTCCACTACACAGTACGTGGGTGACACATGTCGCGAGAAGGAGAACAGCCAGGGGCACGTTCGTCCTAAATCTTCGGACGAGCAGTTTTTCACTGCGGCTATAAATACTCATGTCGCCGTCCTCACTTCTTTTACCCCGCTCGATCTCACTTCCCCCGCTCGAGCTTCCAAACCCTAGCGCCGTCGCTACTCCATCGTCGCCGATGAGGAAGAGCTTCACTGCCTCGACCTCGTCGCCGTCGTACTCGCGCCGACCGCGGAAATCTTCACCTCCGCCGCCGCCGTAGTCGTCTTCCTCCGCCAAGTTAGGGCGTGGAAGATCTGCATCGATGAACTTCACTGTTCCAACTCCCAGTTCGTCGTGTTCTTCGTTCAGGGTAATTAAATGCTAATTTTACTGCCCTCTTTAATTCGACACTATTCTACAAAATCTTCAAAGGTGTTTTATTCTTCAAATCCTCACACACAAAACACCTCACATGTTATCTGTTCTTGATTTATTTCCCTAAGCCTAAATTTCTTCAAGATTCCTCAATTGTGTGGATCTTCGATCTATACAACTCTGGAACCTAAGATATAGCGCGCTTAGTGAAATTCCTCAAGACGAATCTGGTCAAATTCCTCAAACTTGTTCTTTATGAAAAACCCTCTGAGAACGCATATGACCTCTCCAAATTCCTCGCAACTATACTCTGTTCATAGGTACACATGTCCGCTGCCGAATCATTAGGTTCTCATCAATTTAACTCATTTGCAGCGTTCCTCGAAGAAAAGTTGCACACTTCTTCAGAGAACTCAATTGTTCAAATTCCTCAACTGAAGAAAATGGCTGAAGGAAAAAGGCCACAGAAAGGAGGAAAGAAGCCTGAGGTCATGTCTGCCTTTGAAATCCCTGAGGATATTTATGCTGATTACTGCACGCCTGATGAATCCAAATTTGGCAAAGAAGATAAAAATCAGCGCAAGGTGCGCATCCAAAGGATTGAACGGAGATGGGCACGTGAATGGCGGGAGTATAGATACGTCACTCCCAAGTATATGAAGAAATTCGCAGTAAACCCTCCATGCCAAAGACCTCCATTGGCACCTGGCCAAGTGGCTGATCCCACTAGCATCAGACGCGGTGAGGAATTTCCTAAGGAATGGGCCAAGCGCCAAGCTAAACTGCAAAGGCAAGCTAGAGAAGCAGTGAGGAAATTCAATGAAGACTCTGCTGCTGCTGCTGCCACTGAGGCCTCGGTCAAGCCGAAGAAAGCGATGCTAAAGAAGCCCGCTTGCAAGCCAAGTGCTTCAACATCAATGCCCTCACGGCTAAGTTCCTCAGCTGTGCCCTCACGGCGAGAAGCTTCAAAATCTTCAAAGCAAATTCCTCATGCTGCTCCTGCACCTCCAAAGTCCTCAGCTGTCCCGACAAAGTCCTCAGCACCTGTGCATCTGGCCTCGTGCCAAAGGACGACTGGCATCTCTATTGCCTCTGGTGTCTCAGCTAGTTCTTCAGCTGCACCAAATTCCTCAGCTGGACCTTCTCTGCTGAAGAAAAAGGCTACTGCTGGACGCGACACTCGTCCAAGTCCTCAGAAGAAGCAGGTAGTCATCACTGTGCCATCTGATGATGATGAAGCTGATGAAGAAGAACTCGTTGAAATCATCAGAGACCGCCAAGAAAGGGCTGCTAAAGCCAAAGGCACACCTGTGCCACTGCTATTGGATCCAAGGGCGATCCTAGACTATATTGATCTCTGGCATAAGGACCCAAACACACCTATGCCTGATTTCAAGCTGACACCTGGCCAAAGTCACATGTTGACTCACTTCATCCAAGAGGAGAAGTGGAAATATGGCAGGGCCAGAGAGATCAAAAAGTCGCAGTACCGGAAAGATAAGCTGCTGAAGAAAAATGTTGTCAAGATGACACATGATGAACTTGTAAAAATGCAGGCTGAGATCAAAGCCCTCAGCGACAACTTTGACTCGTACTATGCTGATTGGCAAGGAGCCAAGGTCAGATTTGTGAGGCTGACTGATACCTTCACCAAGGGTACTGCCTCCAAGCAACAAATTCCTCAAGCTGAAGCATCTGTTCAGCAAACTGAAGAACATGCCAGCACCACTGATGAAGTTCAGGCTGCTGAAGAAAATGCCAGTTCCAGGGCTGATGACTCTGCTCCAGCCGCTGATGAAATTGCCAGGGCATCCACTAGTGGTGCGCCTAAAGAAAATGAAGAAACCAGGGCAACTGCATCAGTTGCGCCTGAAGAAAATGAACCAGATTCCTCAGCTCCACCTGCGCCTACGCCAACATCAATTCTTCCATCTGCATCAGATGTGAAGAAAACCAAGGCTGCAGAGCGAGCTGCAGTGAAGAAAAGGAAAGCATCAAGTGCTTCAGAATCTTCAGTCCCAAAGATGATGAAGCCCATGACCAGCTCATTTGCCAATCCAATTGATGTTGTTCCTATCTCCTCCATGCCATCAAACGACCTTGTTCCTTTTGGTGAAGATTATGAGATCCCTATTGGATCAGATGAAGAAACTCAATCTGCTGCTTCGTCAGAGCAGATTGATGAAGAAATTGAAGCGGATGCAATCCCTTCAACCCTAATGATCTCATCACCAATGCCTCAGTTTGATGCTGAAGAGGCTGGTGTTGAAGAAATTGACGATGAAGATGTGGATATTGGCAGCACAACTCCATTGATGAATGATGACTTTTGGGAAAGTCAGCACCCCAATTCTCCACTCTTCACCCCACTGCAGCAAATTCCTCACTCCCCTGCACAAACTGTTCAAATGGGCTCTGAAGAAACTCATCCCACTGCACCTGTGAATGAAGGAATTCCAGCCACTAGTGCTGAAGAAACTGCTGCTGAAGCTGAAAAGGTGACTGCACCTGAGGAGGAACCAGAAATTCCTCAGCCTGAAGAAACTGAGATCGTGATTCCTGAGGTCGTGATGCAACTCACTGACACTCCTCTGTCATGGCCAAAGGATCCGTTCTCACGCAAACAGAAATTCAAGGCTGAAGAATTCTATGGCGAGCACGTGTTCTTCACTAAATACAATCCATATGACTCTGCTCGCATAAGGAAGAGGCATTTCTGGATGGCCAGCCAAGCAAACTTCTATTCCTCTGTGCTGTACAACAAAGACAAAGTCTTCGATCATGCTCATATTCCTCACGTGGATATGGAGTCTTTGCCGTGCTTCACGCCAGTCCTCAGTGTTCTTCACGATGTTGGGCTGCTCAATTTCTGCACAGATATATGCGATTGGAATGAAGAGCTTATTCTTCAATTCTATGCAACATTGCACATCACCGGCAACTCTGAAGATGTCAACTCATGGGTTTTGGACTGGATGACTGAGAACACACATCATAAGGCCCCAGCATCTGAATTGCTTCGTGTCCTTCCTCTGAGTCCACCCACTGAAGATGCGCGCTGTGTGTACAACGAACCTGAGCTTTCAAATCACTATATGCAAGTGCTGATGAAGCCTTTGAAGCCAGGGCAAGCTCCTAGAACCAAATTCCTCGTCAAGGAATTGCTGTATGTGCCAAGGACTGTCTATCGCATTCTAACGAAGACAATGAGTCCCATCAAAGGCCACAACTCGTTTGATGAAGAAGTCGTTGGCATCATGAAGAATCTGCTGTTCAACATCATTCATGGCGTTCCCGTCAACTTCCATGATTTCTTCATGAGGACTCTGGCCAACATTGCTATGCACCATTTGAGCTGAAGCCTTATGCACCTTAGATAATGAAATTCATCAGGACAAGGTCTTCACTCAACTACAAGGCTGAAACTCTCAACCACTGCAGCTACTTGCCTCCCATTGAAGTCCTCAAACGGACATTTTCCTCAGCTGATGAAAAGGGCAAGGCCACTGCTGTGATATATGAAGGCATTCATCCATTGGATGGACAATTTCGCAAGGCTGCTTCTTATTCCACCAATGATGACTCTGCCACACATGACTCTGCTGCTAACACTGCCAAGCCAAATCCTCAAGCCACATCACCTAGGGTGATGACTGACCGTGAGTTACTCCTCAGTCTTCATCAAAAGGTTGATCGCAATCACAAATGGGTCAAGCGTCAGTTTGGTTCAATTCTTCACAACATGACTTCCGCACACAATGCCGTGAAGAAAAACCACTACTACCTTCATGAAACCCTCAACCGCACCTGGGTTGTTCTATCTCAAGTGTACAGTGCTGAAGACTTGGAGAAAATGGGTCTCAAAGAAGACTTTGACTGGTTTGCACCTCCTCCGAAGAAATTCAAGAAAGTCAAAGTTCCTTCTCTGGTGGCCAGTTCATATTCTTCATCGCGTGCGACTGATGAACATGAAGATTTGGACGACACTGCAGCAGGCCCTACTTCAACGACCAACCCCAACAACGCTGGCGCTCCTTCATCAACTTGATTATCTTCAGGGGCGTTAGTCCTCAGTTTCGATCCTTTTGGTCATTTGATGACAAAGGGGGAGAAATCTGAGTTAGTCTTCAAGCGGGTCTATAATAAGGGCATATTCATTTTTTTTAAGTTACAACTCTCGTTCTTCCGAAACTTTTATTGGATCGAGTTGTAATCTTAAGTCCGATGGTGCGCTGATACTTTTGTTGCACTATGCTTTGATACCTTGATGCGCTATTCTGCATGCTTATTCCTCGTTAATATTATTGCACGCATGCTGAATTACATCAGGCACCATATCTCATCATGCATTTCAAATTCTTCATATTATATGTCAAATGCGTGTATGAATTACAAGATATAGGGGGAGATCTCCATGATTCAACTCTTCAAGTGTGCATTGCTTCGAAAGCAAATTCCTCACTATGCACATCTTCAGGGGGAGTTCTTCTATATCTTGCAATCAAATTCCTCAATATCTGTATTTACACTTCATATATTTATCCCCGTTGAAAACTTAACCTATGTTGTCATCAATCACCAAAAAGGGGGAGATTGTAAGTGCATCTAGTGCCCCTTAGTGATTTTGGTGTATTGAAGACTTATAGGTTAAGTATCTAATGTGTTTATAAGTGTACACAGGTCTATAAGTCTATGAGGAGTTTGATATTTACAGTGAAAGTCGACCCCTAAAAATGAAGTTCTTCATTTGAAGACTTTGATATTTTGAAGACTTTCTGAAGACTTTGAAAGTGAAGAAATTGGTGTGACCTTGAAGACTTGGTATTCATTCGAGGAACATGAAGCGTGAAGACTTTTGTTTTCGTAGTTTCATTTTCTCTTTCTTGAGTCATAGGAAACACCGTACTGTTAAAGGGGGTCGAGGAAATACTAAGGAGAAAATTTCCATGTGATGCTCATCTCAAATCCTACACCTACCAATCCCTTCGAGTGAAGCCATAGGAAATCTCATACAGTTCAGTCAATTTCTTCAGTGACAGAGACGCAGTTCTTCTGGTCACTGAGGACTTTGCTCTGACTGAGGAGTTAGGAATTCGCCAGTGCGAATTGCCTACACTGTGAGGAACATGATAGCCGTGAGGAATTTCTACCTCAAATTTCCGACCGTTGCTGTGCTACGCGCCAGCTGTCCCAAAATATCTTATCCATCCAACGGTCATATCATTGAAGGGCATTTATGTCTTATCATGTCGGGCTGCTCCCTAGGCTATAAATAGCCGCCCCCTACAACCACTAGCTGGTTGGCTGCTCCGCGAGAACTTGACACTTGTCATTTGAGAGCAACCCATCCTCCGAGGACTTTGAGCGAAAATCATCAAGTGAGGAAAATCCAAACCCAAAACACCTACAAACCCAAAGTGATTGAGCATCACTGAAGAAATTGATCCTGCGTGGATCCGACGCTTGTTACCTTTGAAGACTGTGCTTCTTCCAGACGGTTAGGCGTCAAGGTCTAGAGCATCCAAGAGGAATTGTGGATCGCCCAGTGACCAAGTCTGTGAAGGTTTGGAAGTCACCTGAAGACTTACCACGAGTGATTGGGCGAGGACTGTGTGTCCTTAGCTCAAGGAGAATACGGTGAGGACTGTGTGTCCGGGACTAGGTGTCCTCGAGTTTAAATACTCAGCCGCTCCAACCAGATGTACAACTGAGACAGCAGTTGGAACTGGTCTACCAAATCATTGTCTTCACCAAGCTTACTGGTTCTATTTGCTCAACACTTTCATTTCCTCATTACTGTGTTGAATTATTGTTCATATCTGTGTTTGAAGACTTTGACTGAAGACTTTCTCAATTTCCTCAGTTCAATTTCTTCAGTCTGTTTGTCTTCATATTGTGATATCCTGTGTTTACGCTTTCTGTACTCTGTCTTTGTCTTCATTTCATCATGATGACCATGCATGTAATCTGCTATGTTTACCTCTGAGTACTTATTTCGTTGCTAGTAGTTCTTCGCTAGGGAATTTCCTCACGAGCAAATTCCTTAGTGAAGAATTTCATAAAAATTGCCTATTCACCCCCTCTAGTCGATATAACGCACTTTCAACACCGCCACGCACGCATCTAGTGACCTAGACCTAATCGCATGCATGCACGCCGACACACACGCATCGATCCGTGCCGCACGGTTGCCGGTGGATTAAGTCGCTCTGCATCATTGTTTCAAGCGTCGCATGCATACGTGCCGGTGGCAGAAGGGGCAGGCTGCATGCACGGTCGCGTCCATATGTCGAGGCATTGGTTCACGCCGCAGGCTGCACGCACGCTCGTGAATGGGAGGCAGGCAGCCGCCAACGCAGAGCACGCAGAAGGGGGAGGCAGGCAGCCGCCAACGCAGAGCACGCAAAGCACGCTCGCATCGATTCTCATTTACACATTGATGATCGCATCGGTTCACGCACGCACTGAGTCATGATCTACGCCGGCCGTTTGCGCATGTACCCACTTCGGCTCCCCCGGCTATTTAAACTGCCCTCCATTGCCTCTTCTTCTACAGATCCATCTGCGCCTCCAACTTCTTCTCTTCTTCCCCCAAAAGCCAAAGCCGTTCCACTCAGCGAAGCGAGCAAGATGCAGTACAACGGGCCGACGTTCCAAGCGCCGCCCACCGTGCCGGAACGGCGGTACCGCGCCCACGTCGTCGTCGAGGAATCCCTCCGCGTGTGGGCGTTCTCCCGCTGGAGGGGAAGCACTGAGCTTGCACGGGGGTTCCTCCGTGCGGGCTTCCACCACCTCCCGGCGGGCTCGCCGCCCATGTTCAACCTCGTGGAGCAGCGTCCCCACGCCAACGCTCCAGTGGTAGGTCTCCCCGTCCACTTCACCAACAGGTTCGATGCCTACTACCTGCTCGGCAAGGTGTATTGGTGTGGGTGCGAGTTCATCGCATTCACGACCTATAACATCTTCACCGACTTCGAGAGCGTCTTCCCCGCTCGCAACCGCATGCACAGCCTCCCATACTACCTCGGCGACAACGGCCGTGAGGAGGAGGAGTACTGAAGCCGGCGGTGAAGAAGACGGTGAAGCCGGCGGTTAAGGTGAAGACATGGTGGTGTTGCCCTAGCTACCCTATCTATCTATCTAGTATGTAGTGTTAGTTTGGTGTATGTGTTGCCTGAGCTATCTATGTAAGGTTAACTATTGTCTATGGTGTCTATGTAAGAACTTATGTTGCCCTAGCAACCGTACCCTATCTAAGTTAAGTTATGTGTGTTATATTAATGCTTTGTTATGTTTGTATTTTGTTTGTCCCAAGTTTAGACACGACTAATTGGCGTGGGAAAAATTAACCAAACAAACTAAAAATGATGTGTTTATAGATGCCTTCTAAAAATAAGAACATATTGTACATTTGTACATGGCTTTGGTTTGAGAGCTCTGTATTTTTTAGGTATTCAAAGAATACTTTGGTTTTCAGAAATATTGAAGTATCAAATACTTTGAGATATTTGGCTTTAGTCAAAAGTGTAGTTTTAACTACACTATGTTTGAAGAATATAAAAAAGAGGTTTAGACCTCTTTTTCTAATCATGAAGTATTGGTTCGCTAGGCATAATAATACTGCAGTTTGCAAATACTTTGATTCTAAAAAATGAAGGGACCCATAAAGGAAAGCCAAAAAAATTCCTCAATGAGATAGAAGAGATTGGGCAATCAAATTAATGAAAAAAGCAATCAGAAACAAAAAAGAACAAAGAAATCCTTCCTAAACAAAAAAAGAAACATCGCTTGTTTCTGGGCTTCTTTTTGGGTCAGCGAACTAGTTTTTTCATCAGAACTGACGAACTCGAGGACAAAAGTTTGGCAAGTGCGACAGAGAAGAGATGAACTTGATGTATATTCCTTGTGCTGCTCAAGTACTACTTACTGTCATCTGACGAGCTATGGTATGATCCAATACTCGAGGTTATTAGCTAACAAAATAATCCTATCACTGAACCGGCAGTTGTTTTCTGCCGAAACTGAAAGTGTCGAAACTTAATAGTAAACTGCATACATTCAGTGATCGACAGTTGCACAAACATCTCTAACGAGAGATGGCCATCAAGTAAAAAATTCCTAGAGCAAGTATTCCTAAAGCTATCAGATTGGATTGCTTCTTCAATTCAATCAGATGCTTGAAGTTCTTGTTCATCTTCTTCAATTCCGTCTTCAGTTCGACATCTACCACCGTCGGGTATTCTGGACGTGCTGCTGCTGCCGGAGCGGCACTATCATGGGGCAGATTGGACTCGCTGGTTGCATTCCCCCTCGAATCCAGCAAGCCCGACCCTTGAAGCCTCTGGATGTAATCATCCATCCACTCGAAATGGTGGCATTTCTTCACGATCTGAAAACGAAATCATGTAACCTAAATCCAAATCTGACAGATTTTTTGAGAAATTAGAGATAAAGTATGCGAGGAAAACTCATATCTAACCTGCCCCTTCGGCTTGCTCTCGCATTTGACGAACTCGCGCCCAAAGTTCCTATTCTTCTCCTCCTTCGAAGTCAACCGCTTCAGTGGCGCAGTCCATGGGCAGTCAGTGCATCGAGTCATCGGCACTGGACCATACACCGGCCACGTGGAACGGGGGGCTGACGAGGAGGTCGACATATCGCCCGAGAGGAAGAAACAGAGGAATTGCTCGAGAGGAAGAAGAACGAGAAGATGGGGAAAGAAACAGAGGAATTGCTCGAGAGGAAGAATAACGAGAAGATGGGAAAGAAACAGAGGAATTGCTCGATCTGCTCGATGCCTTTGTTTGTCAGATGGAGAAGAGGAGAAGGGGAAGCTATATTGACGATTTGCCACATTGTATTTTGCAGTTTCAATATTTGAACCAACTCTTAACACTGACATGTGGTGGTCATGTGCGAAAAATACAATTTCATATGTAAAGTGGGGCAGATCGTAAAAAACCCGAGAAGGACAGTGCAGTAGCCAATCAGGATGCATCACGCGGATCGCGCATGCCTGCCCCACATCTGACGGGTGGTGTTTGGCGCTTGGTAGGATCCGACGGCGCACGTTCGACGCTAGGGTTTGGAGCATTTCTGCGGGGTTATGAGCGAGTCAATGGGGTTATTAGGGTTTGACCAGATTTCAAATGGCCATAACTAAATTAGAAAAAATCGCAAAAATATAAAACAAACGTAGTTCGTCCGTTTATGAGACCTAGTTACCATAAAAAAACATAAACTCGGTATAGGGGCGTTTTTTGAAAAATCATTTTTTGAAGTGATTTGTCGAAATCAAGTTCAAATGTTTTTAAAAAATTCAAAAAAAATCAAAATGTTGTAATTCTTGCGCACATAGCCGTCATATGTGGCAAGGTTATGAGAAAAAAATATAAACTTGGTGTAGGTCATTTTCATGAAAAAAGTCTTCACACAAATGAGCTATCACCTATGAACATTTTCAGAGTTCATAGAATAGGGAGAGAGGGTTTAGGGTTTGAAAAAAAATCAAAATAATTAAAGAAATCAGAAAAATCTCCATAGCTTCATTTTGGAGTGAGTAAGAAGGATCTGAACTTACTTTTTCATTTTCTTATCTAAAACGTGTTATTTGACGGTTTTGAATTAAAAGCATATTCTTTTCAAAAAAATGTAGTAATATGAATATTAATTAATAAATAGTGAGACTTCGTTTTTACCCTATATATATGGAACAAGTGTTAATAAAAATATATATGCCTCATTTAGGCAAGGTCAAAAAAACTTGATTTCAAATAGGGTTGTTTACCCTAGTTTTCGAGCTCGTTTCTAGCACATTTCTCATTCCGACTGTTCACCTACGAATATTGGACTTCAAATGCTCGATCAAATACACCGCATAGAGCAATGAACCTCCAATGTTCAACTTCAACTTTGACTCGAATCCAAATTTTGGCCCAAATTCAAATATTGATTTAAATTCAAATTTTAATGGAAATTTGAATTCTGACTCAAATAAGAAACCAAAGTAGAAGCAACATTATTACAACTGATAAGTTTTCACAGTAGCTCAAATCTACCAAGTTTTAAGATGCCAACATCTTAATACAAATCTACCAAGTTTTAAGCGATCCACTCGCCCTCAAATTGACAACACAAAATTTCCCAACAACTCAATTCAAATTTTCGACTTGCTCCTTGTGTTTGCAGCTGGCTTCACCGTCTTGCTCCTGGTTTCCCTAGTTGAGATGCTCTTTTCTTTCAGACTCTTGTTCCTTTTGATCTTGGGCTTTACTTGGGGTTCTCCTCGTGGAGGTGCTGATGGAGTAGTTGCACTCGCCGAGCACTTGACGACCATTTGACGGTCATCTATGGGTTCAGTAATCTTTAAAGGCACAATTGAAAAAATTACGCCCTCCTCTTCCTCTCTTATAGATTCAAAACCATCAAAGGCCATGGTTTCAAAATCTTCCGCTTCTTCATCTCTTGGCCTTTTCTCCCTAGAGCTGGTAAATAAAATTATAAGCCATAGGAAAAAAAGAGAACAAATGCAAACAAAAGGGTAGTTGCATTCTACAAAGGGTGCAAACACATACCAAGATGCTTCATTTGCTGCTGCATTCTCCACTGCTTCATTTGCTGCTGCATTCTCCACTGCATCTTCAGTCTCCATTGCTGCTGCATTCTCCTCAGCATTGGCTGCTGTCCATCTTTCCTCCTCTCCAAATGATGCATCCACTACATTGGTACAAAGCCTAGCAATATGCCCCAGAACTCCACATTTTTTGCAAGCACGCTTCTTTGGTAGACGACCCTCCTCACCTGCTCTAATCCTCTGGTTCCTTGGTCTTCCTGGTGGTCTAGTAATGACAGGAGCGTGGAGTTTGAACCCTGGATCTACTATGTTCCATTGATCTTTCCCCAATAGTGCAGGCACATTGTCCGCATAAGCAGCCATAAATTTGGCAACAGAGAAATACTCAGAGCAATATTGATCAACTTCACCATCTGCACCCCTGATAACGGTCATCAGATGTAGGGCATGTATGCATGGCTTCCCACGGATCTGCCATTGCCTACAAGTACATTCTCTAGTACTTAGGTTCACAGGATACCTTCATACCCTATTTTTAGTGTCAGTATAGGTAACCTCTCCCTCATATGTACCAGATCGAATACATTTCATCTTCAGTCCTCTTGCCTTCAAGTGCAATGCCTTAATCAGTGATGGGAGCATTTGATGACCAACATATTGTGTTTCTGCAATTCTTTTGCGAAGAGCCATCTTTATCATGATCATTTGCCTCATCTTGTCAAATGCTTGCCACAATAAGAGCCCTTTCACTGACTTGAACTTTGAATTGAAGCATTCTGCAAGGTTACTGGTCACATAATCTACTTTGCAGATTTCATTGAATTTGCTTCTTGACCACACCTTGCCATGATGTGCATCCATGTACTCCTTCATAAGAGGATTTTGAGCATACAACACTCTCAAATGGTGTTCATGCTTCCTTTTGCTGCATGTGTATGATGCTGGCCATAAGTTCTCATCATAAACTTTACCTTTGAACTTCTTTTTGAAATTATGCGCTAGGTGTCGCATACATTCCCTATGATCCACTCCAGGGAATACAATTTCCACTGCACTCTCTAAACCCTTGCAAGCATCTGTGTGTATAGCTAAACCTGGGGGTGTGCCTATAATGTTGCGCAACTGCTGCAGAAACCAGACCCAACTTTCTTCAGACTCTGCCTCCACCACACCAAATGCAACTGGGAATAGCCAGTTGTGTCCATCAACTGCAGAAGCTGCTACTAGCTGTCCTCTCCATCTTCCAGTCAAATGTGTAGCATCTACGGCCAAATAGGGCCTGCAACCATCTAGAAACCCCTGCCAGCAAGCCTTGAAACAAACAAAAGCCCTTATGAAGCACTCCTTCTGAAATGACTTCCCTTTTATTTTGAATGGAACTGTATGCTTGTCAATCTCTACAACACTCCCTGGACTTGCCATCTCCACTTCAGCTTTGAAAGTGTAAACCAGCTGAAAACTGTCATTCCATTGACCATTAATTCTGTCAAGAGCCTTTTCCCTAGCATTGAAAATTCTCATGTAAGGAATTTCTATCTTGTACTTCTCAAAAAGCTTCCCATGGAGTGCTGTTGGACCAAGTCCAGGTTCTTCTCTCAGCCAATCCAATATAGCATCTGCCACCCACCTAGTTTTTGCTAGCTTGGTTTTGGCCTTCCCCCCTCCCCCTCCAGGTGGACAGGTGTGCTTGTGTGGGTTTTTCTTTATCTGAAACAAAACAAAAGGGTATAGAACAGTTAAGAAACCTTACTCAATGATCTGAAACTAAATTACTAACTGAACTTGGATTACCTGAATATATTTGCTCTTTCTCATACGAGATGCATGCAACTTCCACCTACACCTAGGATATGGACAAAAAACTATGAACCTTGTTGGCTCACTCCTTTTAATCCTATAGGTGTTTTCAGATATGATGCACCATGTTGTCACTGCATTCCGACAGTCCACCATTGATTGGAAAATGGTACCTACACTAAGCTCAGGTTTTTCCCTGTTGCACTCAATTGTTGGCATGTCATCACCATCGTATTCATCCTCGATTAAGCTGTCCGTGTTCTCCACCTTCTCTTCATCGTCAGTGTCATCAAACCTAGCTTGGCCGATGGGCTCCTCCATATATTCGTCATCCACTGCTTGCTGACTGGCTACATCGACCAGTTCAGGAAACATCATCTCATTTTCATCATCATTTGTAGGCACTGCCTCGTCAGGTTCTGCATCTTCTTCTACACCAACTGCAGAAGGTACACGAGAAGCAGCAGCTGAATCGGAACCAGAATTGGCAGCAGACATGTTGTGGCTCCATGAACCACTTGCTTTACTTGGTGTCGACCTACAAGGAGTGCCGGGGTGCTGGCTATTAGCACAGACAGATGATGTCTGAACTCCCTTCCCCTTCGCCCGTTCTGCGCGTGGCTGAAGCACATCGATTTGGAGTTTACCGAATCGGCAGCCAGCAATCCCAGCAAAAAGCAACGGCATATGATCGTTGCAAGTTAGTGGGAGAAATCTTTGCTCGTCACTGCTGAAGTAATTCAGTTCAACAACATCGGCATCACTCCAGGGATAGGTGTTTCGGAGCTCAGCTCGCAAATCTTTGAAAGATATGCTGGTTTCTACCACTTTGGGATAGAAAAATGATGAAATCAAATGCGGTTTAGTACCACGCAGCACACTAGTTTCCATTCTAATCACCAGCCGGAAAGCCAGCGCGGGATCAATCCTACAATACGACTTCAGTTAGCTGGGTAAAATCGAGCACAAATTCGAACGATTCAAGCAAACAGAAGTCAAATACGGCCTACAATACGACTTAGAACATCAATTTGAGAGGAAACAATGCTTACCCAGGTTTAATCCATGAATTATCTCCCGCGGATTCGACCCAATCCTCTCCACGATCGACTGCATTCCGGTGCGTCCTCACTCAGCATCGCTATGTAATCTCAGATGGGGGGGTGGGCTATATCTGGCGGAGACCCGGCGTCACCGACGAACGGACGAGGGCATAGGGTGGAGGAAACAACTGTGGTGGACGCGGCAAGACACCGACGGAGGGGGCGGGGCGGCGCTGCGTAGTGCGGCCTGTCTAGATCTGTTTCGGATTTAGACAAGCTGCCCAATACGTGTCTCCTTGCGGTCCCACCCGTCAGCAAGCAACAGTCAGACGAAGACTCGGCCCCACTCGTCAGCAATTAACGTTCAATAGACGGTCAAGACGGCAAACACCCGCTATGAGCATTTGTGAGAGTTTCAGCTAAGGAAGAGGGGGAAAGTGAGCAAATGTTTGGAGCGTGGGGAAAAGTGAGCACAACTAAGGAACCAGGGGCACTAATTTAAATACCCCTTTTTTATTTGGGCCTTTTTTATGGCCTCTTTTCATATATTTTTTTATTTTTCGTGCGGAGTCTCATCCCGACTTGTGGGGGAATCATAGTCTCCATGATCCTTTCCTCACTTGGGACAATGCTCTAAAAATTATGATCATCACACTTTTATTTTTCTTACAACTCAACAATTACAACTCGAAACTTAGAACAAAATATGACTCTATGTGAATGCCTCCGGCGGTGTACCGGGATATGCAATGTTTCAAGAGTGACACGTATGAAAGAATTATGAACGGTGGCTTTGCCACGAATACGATGTCAACTACATGATCATGCTAGCAATACGACAATGATGTAGCGTGTCATAATAAACGGAACGGTGGAAAGTTGCATGGCAATATATCTCGGAATGGCTACGGAAATGCCATGATAGGTAGGTATGGTGGCTGTTTTGAGGAAGGTATATGGTGGGTGTATGATACCGGCGAAAGGTGCGCGGTATTAGAGAGGCTAGCAATGGTGGAAGGAAGGAAAGTGTGTATTATCCATGGACTCAACATTAGTCATAAAGAACTCATATACTTATTGCAAAGATCTAGAAGTTATCAAAGCAAAGTATTACGCGCATGCTCCTAGGGGGATAGATTAGTAGGAAAAGACCATCGCTCTTCCCCGACCGCCTCTCATAAGGAAGACAATCAATAAATAAATCATGCTCCGACTTCATCACATAACGGTTCACCATACGTGCATGCTACGGGAATCACAAACTTTAACGCAAGTATTCTTTAAATTCACAACTACTCAACTAGCATGACTCTAATATCACCATCTTCATATCTCAAAACAATTATCAAGCATCAAACTTTTCTTAGTATTCAACGCACTCAAAAGAAAGTTTTACAAATCTTGAATACCAAGCATATTATTATTAAGCAAATTACCATGCTATTTAAGACTCTCAAAATAATCTAAGTGAAGCATGAGAGATCAATAGTTTCTTTAAAACAAATCCACCACCGTGCTCTAAAAGATATAAGTGAAGCACTAGAGCAAAACTATAAGTCTCAAAAGATATAAGTGAAGCACATAGAGCAAAACTATAAAGCTCAAAAGATATAAGTGAAGCACATAGAGTATTCTATCAAGTTCCTATTTATGTATGGCTCTCTCAAAAGGTGTGTACAGCAAGGATGATTGTGGCACACTAACAAACAAAGACACAAATAATACAAGACGCTCCAAGCAAAAGACATATCTTGTGGTGAATAAAAATATAGCTCCAAGTAAAATTACCGATGGAAGTAGACGAAAGAGGGGATGCCTTCCGGGGCATCCTCAAACTTTGACTTTTTGGTGTCCTTGGATTACCTTGGGGGTGCCATGGGCATCCCCAAGCTTAGGCTCTTTCCACTCCTTGTTCCATAATCCATCAAAAGATTTCACCCAAAACATGAAAACTTCACAACACAAAACTCAATAGAAATCTTGTGAGCTCCGTTAGCGAAAGAAAACAAAAGACAACTTCAAGGTACTGTAATGAACTCATTCTTTATTTATATTGGTGTTAAACCTACTGTATTCCAACTTCTCTATGGATTATAAACAATTTTACTAGCCATAGATTCATCAAAATAAGCAAACAACACACGGAAAACAGAATCTGTCAAAAACAGAACAGTCTGTAGTAATCTATAACTAACGCAAACTTCTGGAACTCCAAAAAATCTACCAAAATAGGAAGACCTAGACAATTTGTTTATTGATCAGCAGAAATTGGAATAAGTATTTTATCACGTTCTGGTTATTTTTAACAATAGTTTTCATGAACAGAAAGATTCTGGAAATTACAGAAAGATCAAATAACTATCATCCAAGAAGATCCTATAGGTCTAACTTGGTACAAACACTAACTAAAACACAAAACCACATCTAAACAGAAGGTAGATGGATTATTTATTCCTAAATAGAAGAAAAAACTAAAAAATAAAAATAAAATTGGGTTGCCTCCCAACAAGCGCTATCGTTTAACGCCCCTAGCTAGGCATAAAAGCAAGGATAGATCTAGGTATTGCCATTGTCGGTGTCAAAACCGGCGGATCTCGGGTAGGGGGTCCCGAACTATGCGTCTAGGCAGATGGTAACAGGAGGCTGGGGACACGATGTTTTACCCAGGTTCGGGCCCTCTTGATGGAGGTAAAACCCTACGTCCCGCTTGATTAATAATGATGATATGGGTAGTACAAGAGTAGATCTACCACGAGATCAAGGAGGCTAAACCCTAGAAGCTAGCCTATGGTATGATTGTTGTTCTGTCCTATGGACTAAAACCCTCTGGTTTATATAGACACCGGAGAGGGTTAGGGTTACACAGAGTCGGTTACAATGATAGGAGATCTACATATTCGCATCGCCAAGCTTGCCTTCCACGCCAAGGAAAGTCCCTTCCGGACACGGGACAAAGTCTTCAATCTTGTATCTTCATAGTCCAGGAGTCCGGCTGAAGGTATAGTCCGGCTATCCAGACACCCCCTAATCCAGGACTCCCCCAGTAGCCCCTGAACCAGGCTTCAATGACGACGAGTCCGACGCGTAGATTGTCTTTGGCATTGCAAGGCGGGTTCCTCCTCCAAGTACTTCATAGAAGATTTTGAACACAAAGGATAGTGTCCGGCTCTGCAAAATAAGTTTCCACATATTGCCATAGAGAGAATAATATTTACACAAATCTAATCTGCTGATGTATTCCGTAGCGTGACATCACACTACGGCCAAGCCTTTATTCGGATCGTTTTTACTCCCCCACCTCAGCGCATTTCGCGAGGCGGTTTCCTTGGCACGTCTTGTCAAAGCAGAGATCGTGTCCCCTTTATTTACGGGATCCTCATCAATACGGACGTGGGTAACCCAATCGTGCCCATTGGCATGTTTTCTCGATTAAAGGCGAGCCCCAAACGGTTACGGGGAGGGCCCTTGGTATTCAACCTCTTATAAAGAGACCAAGGCCTTGCTCCTTCTTTTCAATCTCAAACGAGTTCGCCCTTCGCCTCGAGTTCCAACACCCAAGGCTCCAGATTTCAGGCGCTTCGGATCTTCGACAATGTCCGGTTCTGACCTTCGAGGCCGATGGTTGCCCTCCTCCGTTACGGAGGAGGACGTGCTAAAGCTGAGAGAGGCCAGGTTTTTGACCGGCGAAATCTCACACAGGTTGCCTGCTCAAGGGCAGGCCATTCCCACTCCCAAGCCTGGTGAGAACGTGGTGTTCATGTCTCACTTCCGTCGGGGGCTAAGCTTCCAGACGGATCCCTTCGTGAGGGGGCTCATGTTTTATTATGGGTTGGAATTTCACGACTTAGTTCCGGAGTCCGTCCTCCACATTTCCTCATTCATCGTCGTGTCTGAAGCCTTCCTCCGTGTTACTCCTCACTTTGGACTATGGCTCAAGACCTTCAAAGTTGAGCCAAAGATGATCGAGGGACGACACGCGGAGTGCGGAGGTGCCGTTATAAGCAAGAATGCTGATGCTCCATGGCCCGAGGGCTCTTTTCAAGAGGAGCTCGGCTTATGGCAACGAGAGTGGTTCTATATCACCGCTCCCAGGGGCACCAAGTGGGTGGCGCCACCTGCCTTTCGCTCGGGTCCCCCACCACAGCTAGCGTCATGGGTCAATAAAGGACTAGACTGGGGGCCATCCAAGGACGTGCCCTTGTTGCAAGGCCGCATCAAGGATCTCTTAGAAAGAGACCTCAGCCTGGTCAAAGTGACACAGGTCATGCTGATTCGCCGAACCCTGCCCGACAAATGTCGCCCCCTTCGCCTGTGGGAGTTTAATCCAGAGGGACCGCGAGCTCTCCAGCATTTCATGGGCGCAACGCCCGCGGAGATGTATGAATTGTTCTTTGGATCACAAGCAACGTGTCCGGACTTGACCGAGGATGCAGGTCTGAGCTGCAATCGCCCGGATACTCAAGTAAGTAGCCTTGTGCCTGGACTCGCTATCAGTATATTTGTCATAAACTTGCCCCTAAAAGAGCTGTCCTTTAAACAGGAGTGGATAGCGAAAGAAAAGCTTATCAGGTGTCCGGCTCCCCTCCCCGAGACCACGCCGGATCCCGTGCTGGTCAGGATGTTGAAGATTGTGCCTTTGGAGGAAAGCAAGGGAGGGGACAAGGAAACAACGGCCTCCTTGAAGGAGGCTGTTTGGAAGGGAGGAATAAAAAATTCCTCTCCTCAGGGGAAGAAGAGGACCGCCTCTGAAGACCTGGAGACCATGGCCTCAAAGCGGGGGAAGAAATCCTCGTCAGAGGGTCCTGCGGCGGGGGATACCTCGGCCGAATTATGCCCTCAAGGGGATCAGCCCTCCGCCGAGCCGTAAGTTGAGAGAGGTTTTCTTTTTAAGAGATAAGAGAAATCCTTGCTTTATATCTGAGAAAAGTAACTGAAATTTTACCTTGTAGCTCGGACCTCAGCCCTTCTCAGCAGGGCTCGTCTTTGGGGAACCTTCTTCCGGAGATGATGGAGAGCGGAACGCCTTCCCCTGCCGTACCGCCTAGCGAGGCGGGCGACCCTAAGGTATCGTCGCGGAGGGTTTCTCTGAATTCGGCAGGGACGGACGGTAGTCATTTGGGACCCCAAGGCCCTCCGCGTCCAGCCTTCGAAAAGGGCCATCGAACGAGTCCGGCACCGTCCGGTGCGCGGTCGAAGGAGCTGAAAGATCTGCTAGGGTGAGCGTCTATCTCAGAGGAGCATCGTGCCGGGGTACGGTGGTTGAGAGGATTTCGTCCGCGGAGAGCGGACTGCATGAGGCCGTCAGGATTTTACTAACAGGTTTTGAGGTATACAGTTGCGCATGAACAAGATGCGCCCTGTGTAGATAGTAGCCCCTGAGACTCTGTGTGTTGTCAAAAGTGACAGCGCGCAGAGGATCATTACCCCAGGTCTAAAATGCCGCCTTTATGTGTAGGTGGTGAAGTGTCCGGCGGCCAGCCGGACTAATGAATTTGCCGAGCTAAAGCGGCAACTTGACGTGGCAGATGCCGACATCACGCTTGTTAACAGGCGGCTTGACGAGGCACAAGGTATGTAGTTCCTCCGATGGCATCCAGTAAGAGGAGTTTTATGCCAGTATCTTACAATGTGTGTGTGTAATACAGATGGTGCTGCTGCCATGGAGAATCTTCGGGCGGAACTTGCCCGAGCCAAGGAGCAAGACAGAAGAAGTGATGCGGCTGCCGGAAAGGCAATTGAAGAGCTGAAAGCCGAATAGGCTGCTCACTGCCGAAGCAAGAAGGAAATGGCCGAGATGGCCGTGAAGCTGAAGAGCGCTGCTGACCGTTGCAAGCTTCTTGAAAAGGAAGACCGGGCGGAACAGACGGACCTGGAGAAGGCCGTTGCCGATGCCAAGGATGCTCGCTCTGCGATGAGAGCTATGAAGGAGGAGCTGCGTCAGGCCGGAGAGATCATGGCTGGGAAGCCCTTTATGCTGCGGAGGAAGTTCTGTGATCCTAAATATGCTCCGCTGGACCAAATTTGGAGTACGGCAGACACCTATCTGGATTTGGCAGCGAGTGTTGAGGATGCGACCGAACACTTTCGAGATCAAGAAGATCGCGAAGTGGAGAAGCTCTTCTGGTCGCAGTTCCATAATCCAGAGCGTCCGCTGTCCGTAGACGATCGTCTGGCCGAATGGGTTGAGCTGAATAGGTTGTCCGGACTCGCCATGAAGTGTATTATGAGCCACCTGTGGCCGGAGAGGCCGAAGCCGAAAAGTTATTTCAACTTGGTGCAGCAGTTCCTTGGTGCGGTGCCGCATATTAATGCGATGAAGAGGTCAGCATGCATAGAGGGTGCACGGATGGCTCTTGCCCGTGTCAAAACATACTGGGCGGAAATGGAGACCACCGTTGTTGCATCCCGAGATTCGGACAAAAGCCGAATACCTGCCGAGCACTATTTTCAGGAAGTTCTTCAAGGCGCTTGTTTGATAGAGACACAGTGCTCGAAGGATGTTATGTTTAAATAGCATATGTTATTGTAAAACAATTTTTGATAAATTGTAGAAGCTTTTTATACTTGCGCCTACAAGTATTGTAACACCTCCTATGCGGCCGTTTAGAATATATGTAAATTAAGGACAGTAAAACTGAGCCTAATCCCTGCCCTCTCACGCCATTAGATGTTTGAGCCGTTCATTTTCGAGATTGCATTGTTTCTGGCCGCTGGATGCACGTGGATCTCTGTTTTTTGAACGTGACCACAACCTGGGCCTGCTGTCCGAAGGGCAGCTATTCCGGTAGCTTTTTTGGTCAATTCTGGTTGACTGGGCCAGGCAGCCCATCTAGTGAAGCCACTGAGAGAAAAGGGTACATGAAAAAAACTGCAGCGAACGGAACAGTCGTGGACGATTGCTATGCTCCTTCCTCCCAAACCCTAACCAGACCAGGCGGCGGCGGTGAAGTTCGCGTGGACGAAAGAGATGGGAGCGTACGTGGCGTGTAGTGTGTCAACAAGTTTCGTGAGTTCTTCTAAAGGATTTTGCGGACCCGACGATGGGCTGCCCGGTGCTGGTCGCTGGCAGCAAGGCTATAGCCCCGCCGTCGTTGAGGCCGTCACCTTGGCGTGGGAGTGCGGCATCTTTGTCATTTGGGTAATTCCATTTGTCTTTTCTAATAAAACTGGGGTATACATATGAGTAATCCATTCTAATTCCTGCTCTACGTAACCTCCTTTTTGCCTGGTACTACGGTTCCTATTTTGCTGGTTCGGTTTGGTTAATCTTGCAATTTCCCATGTATGCGCGATGAAGACGAATTCGCAATACTATCTACTCACCTTCGATCCAGCGGCAGAGCGGTTGTTCTGTCTGTTCATATCACTGTCCGCGTGTCCTGCCAGAGTTGATTCCAGCGGCGCCAATATCTACCGCCAACTCTCCACCTTGGGTTCTTCCGGTATAATTTCAGTCACCGTCCGCTAGCACTCCTCCTGGCCAGATGGTTCCGACAGCGTGTGTACCTACAGAAAAATCCTCCTTTTTAGGCCAGTAATTGTTCTTGGGATTTAATTTCTGCGGAGGCAACGGGTACGAACCGGTGCCCGGTGGCTCCATGAGTTAGAAGGTGCGTTTCCTGATCTCTTTCCCTGGTAGTTCAATTATCATAGTATTTTTCTAATGTGATTTGAAAAGTCTCATCAAATCCAGTGAACATACGAGACTGCAATACTTGGTTTATGTTCTAGAATTAAATGACTTGCTTATAAGTCTGCTTGCCTTTTTATGTGAACTATCATTATTTTTCTTTATCCAACTACATTGAAATTTGTCGATGAAGGGCATCTTCAATACCTTTATTTATGATTTGGCACATGAGTGGGACCCAAGGGAGGATGTTGTTCTGACTTTACTTTAAGATATGAGTACATTCTACTTGACATTTCTCATGTTCAACCGGCAATGAGCATCTGCTCTATTTTGATGTTTCTTTAATCATTATTTCCAAACTATGCACCTAAGGGTAGGATAAAAGTATTGATGTTGAACATGTTGATATTTGGTTATCAAGCGATGAATTAGAATCATAATATGCTGACTGGTGCGGTATGGAAGTGGACTAAAGTGATTTTTCCATATTCTTAGATGTCCTGTTCGTTTCTGGTCCAAGAATTTTCTCTCTCAAATTATAATCCACCTAATAGCTTGCATGATGTTTGTATAGATGTTTCCTCCATAATTAGCTGCGTGCATGATATATTTTCTAAAGGTAGCTGCATATTATCAGGTAGCTGCTCTTGCTATGGCGAATGGCTTGGGTACTGTGTTTTTATAGGTTCAATCTTGCACAATGAGTTGTGTGCATGCTCTCTTTCATCAGGCCATGATTTGATAGGGTAGCTACTCCGTAGGTTTGTTCAAGTCCATATATATGCATGTCCCATAAATGTGGAAATTGGTACAGCATGACTTAGAGGTTGCATCATCAGATACCAAAAACGGAGGTCTTCTGCCCATTGAACAATCTCATCGCAAGAAGACAGTCGTTTAAAATTTATATGATTTCACTCAACTTATTCTCCTATCAGATTCCAAATGTGGTTCGTGTACAATGGACTTCCTGGAGAAATAGAGAGCATAATATTTATTTTTTAATGTTTCTCTTGGAAGGTGTGCCTTCATGTTGTTCGACCACTTTGGATACATGCAAGATGAATAAGATTTAATGGAGTGGATTATGGTAACAAAGATTAAGTATTGCCCATGTTGAATTATTATATATTGGAAACTGAGTTTCATACACAACTTTGTCGCATAAGTAATCACATAAAAAATGCATTTACTGATCTATAGTATGTGATACGGAAGGAATATTCCAGCTAACATGTTATGCACATTTATAGTAATCATACTGTAACTCTTTTTGGTTGTACTGAAGCACATGCAATTCTAAATTCCGCTAAACATGCTTTGTGATACTAATTCTTGCAACATTAGTAACAAGGGTACATCACTAATGTTGCTGCAAGCATGCAAGATATATGTCTGGGTGCTGAAAAGATTCATACAACGCATGTACATCGAATAATTAATTGTTGCATCCTTACAGAATGCATATTCCCGGACCTTCTGTTTGTTACATCTCATTGTCCAGTGATAAGATGATATTTGAGCCTTACATTTGTTTTGGGTTTAGGTATGTTCTAGGTTGCATTTGGTGATTATAACGATTTCCCTTTATTATTAGTCTCATGCTTTAACCTTCTCCTCTTACAAAAGCTTGATTGACGTATTGTGGAGATCACTTAGTTAGGGCCTCTCACTGCTTCTCCTATGCATTTTCTCTGTCGTTGCTTCCACTAAACTATTAGACACTTGAGACCCTCAACAAGATTCTATCGGATTTGTGAGGGCTATTTCCGAACCAGTGATTAATCATACCAGCTTATGAGATAATGCGCCACTGCATCAAATTAAACAAGAATGTCTCATGGATGGAACATGTATTTTATTTCATCGAGAGCATATGTGACATATGTATGAAAATGTAACTTCAATTTTGTTCCTACCTCAAAAACTATGCTTGGTTTGTCCTTTATTTTTTATGGACATGAGCTGATATTACTGGTTCATTAAAAAAGTAACTTGATGACTTGTTAAAAAATTCCAGTCAAACCAAGATTATTCATGGCTGTGAAAATTACATTCCATCTACTGATGGGTCTATCGATCTACTCCCTCCATCCGAAAATACTTGTCATCAAAATGGATAAAAAGGATCTATCTAGAACTAAAATACGTCTAGATACATCTCCTTTTATCCATTTTGATGACAAGTATTTCCGGACGGAGGGAGTAGGTATGAGATGACAGCAAAAATATTTACTACTTTTGATACAAGCATTGGACACTTTAACAACCAGGGTATAGCGGAGCAAGTCACGTCAAAAAATTACTAAGAAAATATACACACATATATATTGCCTCATACAAACATCGGTCCTTAATATTACAATGTCAAAATAGACGGGCGCAACAACGCGCGCCTTCAATGATCTAGTGTAATCTGAAAGATGGCAGTCGTCGGCTTCAGCCCCCACGCAAATATTGCGGGGGTGTTCGCAGAAGGCGCGTTTTCACACTTAATCCAACGTCTTGGTCCTACAAAGGAGGTGATAGCGCAGCGAACTAGGCAATCGGACTATAATGCTTTAACACTTTCACTTAGCCATACGAGTTTGACAGTGAGGCTACTTATATAGCCCCTGGTGGCGCCTGCGCTCGCTCGAACTCGGGGCGCGTATGTGCCTGGCCGGGAAACGGCCCTTCGTTAATGTGGAGGAATCCTAAAGATTCCGGTGAGTCATCGAGTGGTTGACCAGTCTCTCGCTATATCATGACAGTCAGTTTTCGGCTTTCTCTACTGAGGTGCTCGCCTGGCCGAACCGGGGCACAATCGCAGTAGTTCTCCTGGTGCCGCCTTAGCCGATAGAGCGGAACGTAAGGCAGCAAAACACAGGAGCCGGGCAACCCAACATTTGACCAGAGACATGATTCGGAGCTGATGCATATAAGGCCAAACTCGCGACGCCGAACGCTCCCTAAGGTATTCGGTCTTTATGAAGGCGGGTGGTACAACGCCCTTAATTATAAGCCCCTGGTGTCCAGGTACGCGCAAAATTCTGATGTGGCCACATGCCAAGACGTCAGCCTCCTCCTTGGTTATACCAAAAAACCAGGGGATGTGTATCAACAAGAGACAGTATAAAAGGTTTATGCAGGGTCTTAATCTGAAAAGAATCCTTGGAACGGGTCCCTGTTGCACGTCTGCGCTTGTGTCTCCGTTGTGCCGTATCCTGGACGGGTGCAGCACGGTGTTCATCTCTAAAAGAGAGGAACTTAGTTGAAGAAAGATTGTGCCGAACAGAAGTTATACTAAATAAACAAAGTATAAATTGAAATGGGTAAAATTGAGCTTGATTATCTCTTCCTTTATATGCACGGAGCCCCTAGTACAGGGGTGTATGGCTATTGAGCCTTTATCCATTGTATTTTTATGCCGGACTCGTCTAGCCGTGTCCGTGGTCTTAATGACCTGTTTAGATGTTTTTAGCTGGTGAAGCCATTTTATTGTGGGGTTGTTGAGGTGTCTGGCGAGCCATTCGTCTCGAACATTATGCCTAAAAGTTGCTAGGGCTTCGGCGTCCGGACAGTCGACTATCTGATTCTTTTTAGTAAGGAATCTATTCCAGAATTTCCGGGCTGACTCTCTGGGCTGTTGAGTTATGTGACTTAGATCGTCTGCATCCGGAGGGCGGACATAGGTCCCTTGAAAATTTGCCCGAAAAGCGTCTTCGAGCTCTCCCCAACTTCCAATGGTGTTTTCGGGAAGGCTTTTGAGCCAATGCCGAGCTGGCCCTTTGAGCTTGAGGGGTAAGTATTTTATGGCGTGGAGGTCATCTCCTCTTGCCATGTGTATGTGGAGGATATAATCCTCAATCCAGACTCCAGGGTCTGTTGTTCCGTCGTACGCCTCTATGTTTACGGGCTTGAATCCCGCTGGAAATTCATGGTCCAGAACCTCATCGGTGAAACATAGGGGTTGTGCGACACCCCTGTATTTGGGTGTGCCGTGATGTTCGGATATTAGTTGTGTTGCACTGCTTACGAGAGCTTGCTTTCTTGGCCCATAGATAGATCTGGGTGGGCCATCTTTTTGATGCGAACCCTTGAGTGGGTCGCGTGCCGGCTTGTATGCGGTGCCGCTTGCCGCTTTATGCTGGCCATGGGGTCGTCTATCCGATCGGGTGGCTTTCTTATTTTTTGATTGCGGGGGCTCTAAGGCCTCCTCGTCAAATTCCGGCAGTAGCTTTCGCTTTGGATAGCTTTTGATGTGGCGACTACCGCTGTATTTGTCTGCGGTGTTGAGTACTTTGCTCCATCTGATTCTGAGTGCATCTTCCGCAGTTTTGAGCTTTCGCTTCTGCCTTTTTAGGCTACGCGCCGTGGCAACGAGCCTTCGGTGGAGGTTCTTCTGCTCTATTAGCTTGTCCAGCGCAAGGTCGTCCGGAATGTTGTTCTCGCCGGGGACAGGTTGTTCGGTTTGTTTATTCGGGTTGCCCTCTTCGTCGCCCGCCGGCTCATCCTGCTCTATGGATGGGTCTGTATGGCTGCTGTCTCTGTCGAGGTGGAGCTTGGAGCGGTGTTTACGTCGCCGCTTTGATTGCTTTTAGAGAGAACGATCCCTCGTTGCATCCCTGTGTTCCTCGTCGTCGCTTCCTTTGGGTGTGTCCACCATGTACACATCATGAGATGAGGTGGCTGTCCAGTGCCCTATAGGCGTTGGTTCATGTTCGTCTCCTACATCGTCGTCCATACCGTCGATGTCTTCGGAGTCGAAGTCGAGCACATCGTTTAGATTATCGACAGTGGCTACCAAGTGGGTGGTGGGTGCGATTTGAATTTCTTCATCGTCCGTATCCCAACCTTGCTGACCGTAGTCCGGCCAGGGCTCTCCTGATAAAGAGAGAGACTTTAGTGATTTCAGGATATCGCCGAAGGGCGAGTGCTGAAAGATGTCCGTGGCGGTAAACTCCATGATCGGCACCCAATCGGATTCGATCGGCAGGGGCGCGGAGGGCTCGGAGTCCGGAGAGAAGTCCGGCTCCTTGGAGTCACGAGCCTCGCGGAGCGCGGGGCTGGTGTTCGGCTCGATCGTCGTTGGGATCGCAGCCCCCGAGGCGGCGTCCAACCACCCATCCTCGATCGGTGCTGTTGGCTCCGAATTAAGGGTCGAAGCCGATGCGGGTGCGGCCTCCAGGGCACTGTTCAGCGGCAGAGCTAGATCATGCCCGTCGTGACGGTGCGGCGCGCTCGGTAGTGGCTCGAATCCGTCGAAGATCAAGTCCTCGCGGATGTCAGCCATGTAGTTTAAACTTCCAAATCTGACCTGATGGCCAGGGGCATAGCTTTCGATCTGCTCTAGATGGCCAAGCGAATTGGCCCGCAGTGTGAAGCCACCGAAGACGAAGATCCGTCCGGGGAGAAAGGTCTCACCCTGGACTACGTCGCTATTGATGATCGGAGGAGCCATCTAGCCTAAAAGTGACGACACAGAGGAACTCTCAATGAAAGCACCAATGTCGGTGTCAAAACCGGCGGATCTCGGGTAGGGGGTCCCGAACTGTGCGTCTAGGCGGATGGTAACAGGAGGCTGGGGACACGTTGTTTGACCCAGGTTCGGGCCCTCTTGATGGAGGTAAAACCCTACGTCCTGCTTGATTAATATTGATGATATGGGTAGTACAAGAGTAGATCTACCACGAGATCAAGGAGGCTAAACCCTATAAGCTAGCCTATGGCATGATTGTTGTTCTGTCCTACGGACTAAAACCCTCCGGTTTATATAGACACCGGAGAGGGTTAGGGTTACACAGAGTCGGTTACAATGATAGGAGATCTACATATTCGCATCGCCAAGCTTGCCTTCCACGCCAAGGGAAGTCCCTTCTGGACACGGGAAGAAGTCTTCAATCTTGTATCTTCATAGTCCAGGAGTCCGGCTGAAGGTATAGTCTGGCTATCTGGACACCCCCTAAGCCAGGACTCCCTCAGCCATCTTTGGTAGGCAATCCATAAGTGGCTCTCATGATAGATTCATATGGTAATTTTATTTTCTTCCTAGGGAAGTGTTCCATGCCCTTTTTAATGGAAATTGAAATCTAATATTCCCTTCCTTCATATCAATAATTGCACCAATCGTTCTAAGGAAAGGTCTACCGATAATAATAGGGCAAGAAGGATTGCAATCTATATCAAGAACGATAAAATCTACGGGCACATAGTTACTATTTGCAACAATAAGAACATCATTAATTCCTCCCATAGGTTTCTTAATAGTGGAATCCGCAAGATGCAAGTTTAGAGAGGAATCATCAAAATCACGGAAATCTAGCAAATCACACAAAGTTTTGGGAATAGTGGAGACACTAGCACCCAAATCACACAAAGCATAAAACTCATGATCTTTAATTTTAATTTAAATAGTAGGTTCCCATTCATCATAAAGTTTTCTAGGGATAGAAACTTTCAACTCAAGTTTTTCTTCATAAGATTGCATCAAGGCATCAACGATATGTTCGGTAAAGGCTTTATTTTGACTATAAGCATGAGGAGAATTTAGCACAGATTGCAACAAGGAAATACAATCAATTGAAGAGCAACTTTCATAATTAAATTCCTTGAAATCCAATATAGTGGGTTTAGCAACATCTAGGGTTTTATTTCTTTCAATCCCACGTTTATCAATTTCATCATCAAGATCTAAATACTCTGAATTTTTGGAACACCTTCTAGGTAAAGGAAGATCATATTCAGTTTCATCAAAATTCATATTGAAAAACAAAGATTTAATAGGGGACACATCAATAACTTTTAGATCTTCATCTTGATTTTCATAGGAATTTGAAGAACACGCTTTAATAAAAGCATCTTTCATAGCACGCGTCCTAGCGGTTCTTTCTTTGCACTCATCAATGGAAATTCTCATGGCTTTGAGAGACTCATTGATATCATGCTTAGGAGGAATAGATCTAAGCTTTAAAGAATCAACCTCAAGAGAAATTCTATCAACGTTCCTAGCCAAATCATCAACTTTAAGCAATTTCTCTTCAAGCAAAGCATTGAAATTCTTTTGTGAATTCATAAACTCTTTAACACTATTCTCAAATTCAGAGGGCATCTTATTAAAATTTCCATAAGAGTTGTTGTAGGAATTTCCATAATTATTAGAAGGATTACTAGGATAAGGCCTAGGATTGAAATTCCCTCTATACGCGTTGTTACAAAATTATTCCTACCAACAAAATTCACATCCATAGATTCATTATTATTCTCAATCAAAGTAGACAAAGGCATATCATTAGGATCAGAAAAAACACTCTTAGTAGCAAATAATTTCATAAGTTCATCCATCTTTCCACTCAAAACATTGATTTCTTCTATCGCATGCAATTTTTTATTAGTAGATCTTTCAGTGTGCCATTGAGAATAATTAACCATAATATTATCTAGGAGTTTAGTAGCATCTCCTAAAGTGATTTCCATAAAAGTGTCTCCCGCAGCCGAATCTAAAAGATTTCTAGAAGCAAAATTTAATCCGGCATAATTGTTTTGTATAATCATCCACAAGTTCAAACCATGAGTAGGACAATTACGTATCATTAATTTCATTATCTCCCAAGCTTGTGCAACATGTTCATGGTCAATTTGCTTAAAATTCATAATATCGTTTCTAAGAGAGATGATCTTAGCGGGAGGAAAATACTTAGAGATAAAAGCATCTTTGCACTTGTTCCAAGAATCAATACTATTTTTAGGCAAAGATGAAAACCAAGCTTTAGCACGATCTCTAAGCGAAAAAGGAAACAACTTCAGTTTAACAATATCATTATCGACATCTTTCTTCTTTTGCATATCACATAAATCAACGAAGCTATTCAGATGAGTAGCGGCATCTTCACTAGGAAGGCTGGCGAATTGATCTTTCATAACAAGATTCAACAAAGCAGTATAGATTTCACAAGATTCAGTATTGGTAAGAGGAGCAATCGGAGTGCTAAGGAAATCATTATTGTTGGTATTGGTGAAGTCACACAATTTGGTATTATCTTGAGCCATCGCGACAACCAAGCAATCCAACACACGAGCAAACAAAAGGCAAGCGAGAAAAAGGCAAACGGAAAAGAGAGGGCGAATAAAACGGCAAGGGTGAAGTGGGGGAGAGGAAAACGAGAGGCAAATGGCAAATAATGTAGTGCGAGAGATAGGGATCGTGATGGGTACTTGGTATGTTGACTTTTGCGCAGACTCCCCGGCAACGGCGCCAGAAATTCTTCTTGCTACCTCTGGAGCACTGCATTGGATTTCCCCGAAGAGGAGAGGATGATGCAGCAAAGTAGCATAAGTATTTCCCTCAGTTATTGAGAACCAAGGTATCAATCCAGTAGGAGGCTACGCGCGAGTCCCTCGTACCTACACAAAACAAATAGCTCAACGCAACCAACACAATTAGGGGTTGTCAAGCCCTTCACGGCCACTTACGAGAGTGAGATCTGATAGAGATGATAGATAATATTTTTGGTATTTTTGATATAGAGATGCAAAGTAAAAAGTAAAAGGCAAAGTAAAAAAGCAAAGCAATAATAAAGTGATGGAGATTGATATGATGAGAATAGACCTGGGGGCCATAGATTTCACTAGTGCCTTCTCTCAAGAGCATAAGTATTCTACGGTGGGTGAACAAATTACTGTTGAGCAATTGACACAATTGAGCATAGTTATGAGAATATCTAGGTATGATCATGTATATAGGCATCATGTCCGAGGAAAGTAGACCGACTCCTGCCTGCATCTACTACTATTACTCCACTCATCGACCGCTATCCAGCATGCATCTAGAGTATTAAGTTAAAAACAGAGTGACGCCTTAAGCAAGATGACATGATGTAGAGGGATAGTTTCATGCAATATGATAAAAAACCCATCTTGTTATCCTCGATGGCAACAATACAATACATGCCTTGCTGCCCCTTCTGTCACTGGGAAAGGACACCGCAAGATTGGACCCAAAGCTAAGCACTTCTCCCATTGCAAGAAAAACCAATCTAGTAGGCCAAACCAAACTAATAATTCGAAGAGACTTGCAAAGATAACCAATCATACATAAAAGAATTCTGAGAAGATTCAAATATTATTCATAGATAGACTTGATCATAAACCCACAATTCATCAGTCTCAACAAACACACCGCAAAAATAAGATTACATCAAATAGATCTCCACGAGAGAGGGGGAGAACATTGTATTGAGATCCAAAAAGAGAGAAGAAGCCATCTAGCTACTAACTATGGACCCGAAGGTCTGAGGTAAGCTACTCACACTTCATCGGAGGGGCTAGGATGATGTATAAGCCCTCCGGCTGAGCTCCGGAACAGGCCCCAAGATGGGATCTTGTGGGTACAGAAGGTTGCGGCGGTGGAATTAGGTTTTTGGCTTCGTATCTGATCGTTTGGGGGTACGTAGGTATATATAGGAGGAAGAAGTACGTCGGTGGAGCTTCGAGGGGCCCTCCACCCTCGTGACCGCCTCGTGGCTTTCTTGACGGAGGGTCCAAGTCTCCTGGGTCTTATCTGATGAGTAAATCATGTTCCCGAAGGTTTCATTCCGTTTGGACTCCGTTTGATATTCTGTTTCTTCGAAACTCTGAAATAGGCTGTCGGTGTCAAAACCGGCGGATCTCGGGTAGGGGGTCCCGAACTGTGCGTCTGGGTGGATGGTAACAGGAGACAAGGGACACGAAGTTTTACCCAGGTTCGGGCCCTCTCGATGGAGGTAAAACCCTACGTCTTGCTTGATTAATATTGATGATATGGGTAGTACAAGAGTAGATCTACCACGAGATCAAGGAGGCTAAACCCTAGAAGCTAGCCTATGGTATGATTGTTGTATGTCGTCCTACGGACTAAAACCCTCCGGTTTATATAGACACCGAAGAGGGTTAGGGTTACACAAAGTCGGTTACAATGATAGGAGATCTAAATATCCGCATCGTCAAGCTTGCCTTCCACGCCAAGGAAAGTCCCATCCGGACACGGGACGAAGTCTTCAATCTTGTATCTTCATAGTCCAGGAGTCCGACTGATGGTATAGTCCGGCCATCTGGACACCCCCTAATCCAGGACTCCCTCAGTAGCCCCCGAACAAGGCTTCAATGACGACGAGTCCGGCGCACAGATTGTTTTCGGCATTGCAAGGTGGGTTCCCCTTCTAGATTTCGTGTACCTGTTGAATAATGTCCTGTTCTTTATAAATGCAGTGCTCCTTGGATTCTACGCCCAATAATGGCCGCCTTCCACGTGTCAAACGAATACGAAAATTCTGGGTGTTTTTACATTCACACCCCTAGCCGCGTAAATGAGCCGCCTATTTAAAGGAATGGGGATTTAGATCCAAACCACACCTTCTCCCCTCCGCGAGTAGTCATCAGAGCGCATCCAGCAAAGGTCCATTCCACCATGGCCAGCCATCGCAACTCCTCCTCTCGCCCTTTCAGTCCTAAGCCCGGAGACTGGGAGAGGTGCTTCATCCCGCATAGCGAGCTAGTATCGCTTCAGACCAAGGGATTCCTCCCTCCGGCCTACATGGTCCCGGTTCAAGCCGGACTCGCCACCTATAATGGCGGAGAGCAAGCGGAGAGCGCCCCCACTCCCTCCAAAGGAGAGCGGGTATGCCTTGTCCCTTGTCTAATAAGGGGACTCGGATTTCCAATTCATCCGTTTCTCCGGGGGCTTCTGGAGTTCTATGGCCTCCAGCTGCACAACCTCACGCCTGCCTCTATATTGCATATCGCGGGCTTCATTGCCCTTTGCGAGCTGTTCTTGGGTGTTGAGGCTCATTTCGCGCTGTGGAAGAGGCTATTCTGCCTGGTGCCCCGTTCTCAAGAGGGGTTAATATATGAAGTGGGCAGAGCCGAAGTGTGGCGCATCGCCGGGACCGGATATCAATCCGGAACCCCAAAGAAGGCGTCCGAGGACTGGCCTTCGGAATGGTTCTATATAGAGGATGTCCCGCTGCCGGATCCTGTTCGGATCGGCCTCCCTGAGTTCAGCAGTGCTCCCTCGAAGAAGCGCCTAAGCTGGCGCCCACGGAGCCCTCAAAGAGAAAGTGACAAGGACGTCCTTTACCTAATGGGCCGGATAAGATTATTGGCTCATTCCGGACTAACCATGATTGGAGTCATGGCCGTATGCATCATGCGGGGGGTGCAGCCGCTTCAATATAGAAGTCACCCCATGTGGGATTTCAACGGGGAGGACGACGCCACCCGTCACGGCCGTAAGGGGCCGAAATCGGCTGCTGCTCTGATAAAGATCTTGTCCACTTTGTACAAGGGAGAAGAGGAGGAATTTCTCCGCGTCAACCCTCAGGGTGGTTTTACCATGTATGATCCTCCGAACTGGGTAAGTGAACGCTTTCACTAGTCCATCCGTTTTGTATTCCTACTATCAAATATATGGTCTGACGACTTCGACGCAGGAACTGCGCCAGGCTGTTAAAAAGATAAACAGCCCCCCTCCACAGCGCGAGGATCCGGGACGGTCCCTCGACCCGGCCTCCCAAGAGGATCCGGACATATCTGTGGAGCTAATTGATGGGGTATTCCATCAACTAAGTAAGGACAACGCCTTGGTGGCCATTACAGCCGATTACCCAGGGCTAATCCCCACCTCCCAGGTAACTGAGACCGAAATCCCAGTACTTTGAAAGGGGGCCCATCCTCGCGTGTTTTCGATGACCGTATAACAACCGTGTTTTGCAGAGGAGGTCCTTGAGGCGGGAGGCCGAGCCTACGGCGGCCAGCCCACGAGGGGCTGCGGGGCCTCGTGGGATAAAAAGAAGTGTAGTCCGGACCGAGGTGCCGGCGCAAAGGTATAGCGCGCCTTTTTATTCCCCGGTGTTATTCCTTCAAGGCATATTAACACTCGTGCTCTGTTCAGGACAAAGAGACCTCGCAGGACTATATCCGGAGAGGCTGCCAATCGCGCCTCCACCAGCCAGGCTCCCCAGCCTGGCCCGGAGGCGGAGGCGAACACGAGGCGCGTACCGGACGCTCCTCCGACAGAGGATGCGAACAGGCTGTCTGCCACCCATTCCGAGGTGGAGAGTGCCATGAACCACAGGCGTCACCGGACTGTTCTTCGCGATGCTTGTTTCTCCCAAGAGGCGTCTGATGCCTTCAATTCGGGATATGTGTATCTCCATGCCGCTCAAAATGGTCTAGCCAGAGCCACGGAGCAATATGTAAAAGACATACGGGTGAGAAAATTTAATGGTTATATATATCAGTAGCCCCCGAGACTTGAAACAGTTAGAATAACTGATTTAAGGATCGTGTAATACGCAGGTTCTTTCAGAGAAGAATACCCAACTGTCCCAGGAGCTAAAAGAGTGCAAAGCCCAACTTGAGGCCGCACTAGCCGCGACGGGGGAGCCCAAGGAGACCCCCTTTGGTAATATATGCTTCAAAAAGATAAGTGTGAAGTGCGGCATATGTGCCGATCTGACAAATGAAATTGCAGGTGGCGCCGGACTAGATCCGGACAAGCAACAACTCCTACGCTGGCTAGAGGCTGGCGAGAGCGTGCTAACAAAGGTGAGGCGGGAGAAGAATGATCTTCGGGATGCCAACACCAAGCTGGGTATTGAACTGCAAGATGTTCGTGCCCAGCTGTCGGACTCTGTTAAGGAGAATCAGCGGCTTCGACGCGGCATATTTAGTAAGTGCTTGAACGAACTTTTGAAAAAAGGTTCGGCGAGGAAGTCGACTAACAGAGTGATGTCTGTAGGTATGCTAACAGGTCGTCTTGCAGATGAGATGCCCGGTTCTACGGGTGACCTTCTTCCCGAGCTCTCGCAACTGCACGAACGAGTTCGGCAGGCGATGCAAGGCGTTGCCCAAGCCTTATGGCCATCCCTCTCCATGCCCGAGGGCCTTGGAGAGCTTGCAGAGAAGCTGAAGGGAGCATGGCGGTGCTTCCGATTGTGGAAGATATCGGCCTGTCGTCAAGGCGCTAGGGAGGCTTGGTCCATGGTGAAGACGCGGTACACAAAGGCTGACCCAAACCACATGGCCGAGGTCGAACCTGTGGGGCCCGATGGGAAGGAGATCCCTGTAAGCTTAGTATACAGCCAAGTAGAATTGGCCGCAAAGTATTCCCGGCAGGACTGTAAATTACACAGCCTGTTAGATGGTATTGAAGAGGAATACAATCAGTCAGAGTGACTATGTAATTTTAATTGACATGTGTAATGCCTTCTAGCCGGATTATAGATCGTTTGTCGTTGCCGACCTTTTCGCTTCGACCTCGGGACCTGACGGTCCGAAGTGTGTCCGAATACCCTTGTGGTTATATAAGAACCGGGGTATGCATGGAGACCAGGCGTAGGGGTCATTAGTGCTTTATCAGACAAGTGCCCAACTAGTTATGTTATATTACATGGTTAGTAAGAAACATCTTCCAGGGAGAATAGTTCCGTTAGGGGTTCCTTTCTCTGGGAGGCATGCCCTTAAGTGCATGTCCGGACTGTGAACGCAGAAAAAGCATCTGGGGGCACATAAATAAATAAGTAAAGGTCATCTTTACTTCACCGACCGAATATTCCCTTAAGAATGCTAGCTTTCGGCTTCACCCTGTCTGAGGTACACATCCGGCTGACCCGGCAGTAACAATTGCAGAGGTCCTCCCTTTACCACCTAGCCGAACAATCGGGAACGTAGGGGTAAGCACAGGAGCCAGGCAACCCAGCTTGGCCAAAACTTAAGTCATATCGATGCATATAATGGTGAATAAAAGGTACATGCGGAAGTTTGACACATGTATTGGGCATGAAGCCCGTATAAATAAGATTCTGTTTAAAGAAGCCCCCAGGTTTAGTGAGCATGGGTAGCGCGTCAGTTGATGAGCCTTTAAGGGCTATAAGAGAGAAAAAGGGGGGAAGGAGAGAAATGTAAGACAGAAAATGTAAAAAATGGACAGAGGAAGGAGACGAACACAGAGTCCGGCACTAGGCATGGAATCTTCGGAGACGGGCTGCGTTCCATGGGTTAGGCTCGAGTCGGTTTTCCGATGCATCTCGCAGGCGGTAGTCAGGACCTGGTCGATTATGAAGGGACCTTCCCACTTGGGCTTCAGTTTGTCCTTTTTCTTGTCCGGCAGGCGTAGAACTAGTTCGCCAACATTGTAATTTTTGGCCCGTACTTCTCTGCTTTGATATCTTCGAGCCTGCTATTGATAGAATGCGGAACGGGCTTTTGCCACATCACGCTCCTCCTCCAAGGTGTCCAAACTGTCCTGCCGATCGAGTTCGGCTTCTCTTTCTTCGTACATGCGCACTCGAGGTGAGTCATGAATTATGTCGCAAGGCAAAACGGCCTCTGCGCCGTACACCATGAAGAATGGTGTGTAACCGGTGGTGCGATTCGGCGTGGTTCGCAGCCCCCAGAGTACGGAGTCGAGCTCCTCTACCCAGTGCGTGTTGGATTCCTTGAGGGACCGCACTAATCTGGGTTTGATGCCGCTCATAATAAGACCATTTGCACGTTCGACCTGGCCGTTAGTTTGTGGGTGATAGACGGTGGCATAATCGAGCTTGATGCCCATGTTTTTGCACCAGAGTTTTACCTCATCGGCCGTAAAGTTCGTGCCGTTATCAGTGATGATGCTGTGGGGGACGCCGTAACGGTGTACGACCCCGGATATGAAGTCTATCACTGGCCCGGATTCGGCCGTCTTAACAGGCTTGGCTTCTATCCATTTGGTGAACTTATCCACCATGACCAGTAAGTATTTTTTCTTGTGGGTTCCACCTTTAAGGGGTCCCACCATGTCAAGCCCCCAGACCGCAAAGGGCCATGTTATGGGGATAGTTTAGAGGGCAGTGGGTGGCATATGGCTTTGGTTTGCAAAAAGTTGGCAACCGACACATCGTTGGACTAAGTCCTGAGCGTCTGCCCGGGCCGTTGGCCAATAAAAGCCTGTACGGAAAGCCTTGCTTACAAGGGACCGAGCTGCAGGGTTGGCCAATAAAAGCATGTACGGAAAGCCTTGCTTACAAGGGACCGAGCTGCAGCGTGATGACCACCGAGTCCAGCGTGAATTTCAGCCAGCAAGTTCTGCCCTTCCTCTTCGGGGATGCACCTTTGAAGGACTCCGGTAGTGCTTTTCTTATAAAGTCCTCCCTCATGGACTTTATAGGCCTTACATCGCCGCACTATGCAGTGTGCCTCATTTTGGTCCTCTAGGAGCTCCTGCCTAGTAAGGTAGGCTAGGAATGGTTCTATCCACGAGGCGATGACGGCCATTATTACGTGGGCTGAAGTTGTAATTTCATTGGCAGAGCCTCCGATTATGTCAGATTGTTCGGTGTCGGACAGTGCGGTTGGATCCGGGCTGTTATTACCAGGTTCCCCTTCCCATACTACGGATGGCTTGAACAGCCTTTCCAAGAAGATGTTGGGGAGGACTGCATCGCGTTTTGCGCCGATGCGTGCCAGGACGTCTGCCGCCTGATTGTTTTCCCGGGCTATATGGTGAAATTCGAGCCATTCGAACCGAGCTGACATTTTTAAGACGGCGTTGCGTAAGCTGCCATTTTTGGATCCTTGGCACCGAAGTCTCCATTTATTTGGGATATCGCGAGGTTCAAATCCCCGCGCACCTCTAGGCGTTGAATGCCCATGGATATTGCCATCCGGAGACCATGTAAAAGGGCCTCATATTCGGCTGCATTGTTGGAGTCCGTGTACATAATCTGGAGCACATATTGAACTGTGTCTCCTGTGGGGGACGTCAAAACGACGCCAGCCCCTAGTCCGGCCAACATTTTGGAGCCGTCGAAATGCATGATCCAGTTTGAATATGTGCCGTACTCTTTAGGGAGTCCGGCCTCCGTCCATTCTGCGACGAAGTCGGCCAAAACTTGCGACTTGATAGCTCACCGTGGCTTATAAGTTATGTCGAACGGGAGGAGCTCGATGGCCCATTTTGCAATCCGGCCCGTTGCATCGCGGTTGTTTATAATATCATTGAGTGGTACTTCCGATGCTACTGTTATCGAACACTCTTGAAAGTAGTGTGTAGCTTCCGGGATGCCATGAATACCGCGTATGCAATCTTTTGATAATGCGGGTACCGTGATTTGCATGGAGTGAGGATAGTGGACACGTAGTAGACCGGCTTTTGAAGGGGGAATTTGTGTCCGTCCGTTTCTCGCTCGACGACGAGCACTGCGCTAACAACCTGGTGGGTTGCTGCAATGTACAATAGCATTGGTTCGCCGATATTTAGCGCGGCTAGGACTGTGTTTGTTGCCAATATTGCTTTTATTTCATCGAGTCCGGCCGTGGCGGCATCCGTCCACTCAAAGTGTTCAGTGCACCGAAGGAGGCGATAGAGGGGTAGTGCCTTTTCTCCCAAGCGGGAGATGAAGCGGCTTAGAGCCGCCACGCATCCGGTTAATTTTTGTATTTGTTTGAGGTCCTTTGGGATATCCAATTGCGACAAAGCTCGGATCTTGGCTGGATTTGCTTCAATTCCTCTGCCGGATACAATGAAGCCCAAGAGCTTTCCGGCTGGAACGCCGAAAACGCATTTTTCCGGGTTGAGCTTGATGTCGTATGTTCGGAGGTTATCAAATGTAAGCCTCAAGTCGTCTACTAGAGATTCGACATGTCTTGTTTTTACGACCACATCATCCACGTATGCCTCCACTGTTTTGCCAATCTGGTTTGCCATACATGTCTGAATCATGCGCTGATATGTTGCGCCGGCGTTTTTAAGCCCGAAGGGCATTGTGTTGAAGCATAATGGGCCGTATGGTGTGATGAATGTCGTTGCGGCTTGGTCTGACTCTGCCATCTTGATTTGATGGTAGCCGGAATATGCGTCGAGGAAACACAATGAATCGTGTCCTGCAGTGGCGTCGATAATTGGATCGATGCGGGGGAGGGGGAAGGGATCCTTTGGGCAAGCCTTGTTAAGGTCTTTAAAATCAACGCACAGGCGCCAGGATTTTTCCTTCTTTGGTACCATCACCAAGTTTGCTAGCCAGTCCGGATGTTTTATATCTCTGATGAATCTGGCCTCCAATAGCTTGGCTAGCTCCTCTCCTATGGCCTGTCTCTTGGGTTCAGAGAAACGCCGAAGGGCTTGTTTGACAGGTTTGAATCTTTTTAGGATATTTAAGCTGTGTTCGGCCAGCCTGCGTGGGATTCCTGGCATGTCTGAAAGGTGCCAGACGAAGATGTCCCAATTTTCATGTAGGAATTCTCGCAATGCGGCGTCTACATCAGGGTTTAATTGTGCCCCGATGGAAGCTATTTTATTGGGGTCCGTTGGATGGACCTGGAATTTGACTATTTCGTCCGCTGGTTTAAAGGAGGTGGACTTGGATATTTTGTCGAGTATCACATCGTCCCTGTTCACCGTGGAGCGCAGCGTAGTCAGTTCCTCAGCCGCTAGGGCTTCGGATAGTGCCTCAAGGGCCAATGCGGCTGTCTTGTTTTCGGCGCGGAGCGCTATGTACGGATCACTAGCGAGAGTGATAATTTCGTTCGGCCCGGGCATCTTGAGCTTCATGTACCCGTAATGGGGTATTGCTTGGAAGATTGTAAACGCTTCCCGCCCTAGCAGAGCGTGGTATCCGCTACTGAACGGGGCCACCTGGAACGTGACCTCTTCGGACCTATAATTATCCGGCATGCCGAACACCACATCTAGTGTGATTTTTCCTGTACAGCACGCTTCCCGACTGGGGATTATTCCCCTAAAGGTTGTGCTGCTTCGCTCGATGCGGTTCCAGTCTATTTCCATTTTTTAAAGGGTTTCCTCATAAATGAGGTTCAATCCGCTGCCTCCGTCCATGAGTACCTTGGTGAGGCGAAAGCCGTCCACTATTGGACTGAGGACCAATGCGGCTGGTGCTCGAGCTGTTCGGAATTTAGGTTCATCACTGGCATTAAAAGTAATAGCCGTGTCAATCCATGGGTTTATTGTTGCTACTTGATAAACTTTAGCAAGGCTGCGGAGTGTTCTTTTTCGCATATTATTTGATGCGAAAGTCTCGAAGATTGTTAAGACTGTACTGGTGTCCCTAAGGTGGCTTTCTGCGGCCTCCGGAATTAGGAGATCTTCGCCAACTTTGGCCACCTGCCGGAGTATCCAACATGCTCTAAGGCTGTGAGTTGGTGTGGCGTCCTCTGTACTATGAATTTTACAGGGTCCATTAAGCCATCCTTCTAGTACGGTTCCACGCCCTGTAGAGGGTTTTGGTTTTTTGGCGTTTAGCTTGGGTGTTTGACGATTATGCACCCTTTTATTTCGTACGGGGTTTCTATTCAGGGTCGGATTGTCCCAAAATTTTATTTCGGTTTTCCAGGCGCTTTCCATCGCACAGTACTTTTGTACTATGGACGCCAAGTCAGTGAAGCATGTAATATCACGACGACTTATGGCGTTGAGGATTCCCTTGTCCGTGCAATTATTGCAGAATATTGAAATTGTGTCTTCCTCGCGGCAGTCCTTTATCCTGTTCATAACCAGGAGGAATCTGGCCTAGTAATGATGTACTGTTTCTTTGGGCTTTTGCCTGATTTGGGATAGATCGCTTACGTTCGGGTGGGTGGGTGGAATTAAATCCGAAACCTCACCCAATCTGAGACTCAAAGGCCAAGGAGTTTCCGAACTCTGAAGTTTGGATTCTTGGAAGTTGTCCAATGAATCTAGCCCGTTGCCTGATTCTAAGTTCAGGTCTTGAGTTACATCCTCCCCTCTGCGGGTATCCGGCTTGGAGGGATCGGGAATCCGGATGCAGCTAGTCCTTAAGATAGATGAAGGATCGCCGCACTACGCCTCGACCACGGCAACGTGATGGGTGGCTTGGGGAGAGTTAATTTCTCTTAGATCGGGTTTAAGCCCAACCTGGTCGTAATCCGTAGCGACCCCTAGGGCAGCGATGCGATCCAAGAGCTCGTTTACGGAAGAGAGCTCCATTGGTTCTAACTTCTCGACGAGTTCCGAGCTGACGTGAAGATTGCTTTTGATGACCCGAGAGGTCACTGTCGGCGCAACGGCCGAACAGGCGGTCATAAGAAAACCACCTAGCCGGAGAGTTTGGCCGACAGCCAAGGCTCCCTTAGTAACGGCGCCGTCTCTAAAGACGGGAAGAGGTATCCTTCCTGATTGCGACGGCATAGGGGAACTCTCAATGAAATCACCAATGTCGGTGTCAAAACCGGCGGATCTCGGGTAGGGGGTCCCGAACTGTGCGTCTGGGCGGATGGTAACAGGAGACAAGGGACACGAAGTTTTACCCAGGTTTGGGCCCTCTCGATGGAGGTAAAACCCTACGTCCTGCTTGATTAATATTGATGATATGGGTAGTACAAGAGTAGATCTACCACGAGATCAAGGAGGCTAAACCCTAGAAGCTAGCCTATGGTATGATTGTTGTATGTCGTCCTACGGACTAAAACCCTCCGGTTTATATAGACACCGAAGAGGGTTAGGGTTACACAAAGTCGGTTACAATGATAGGAGATCTAAATATCCGCATCGCCAAGCTTGCCTTCCACACCAAGGAAAGTCCCATCCGGACACGGGACGAAGTCTTCAATCTTGTATCTTCATAGTCCAGGAGTCCGGCTGATGGTATAGTCCGGCCATCCGGACACCCCCTAATCCAGGACTCCCTCATAGGCAAAAAACAGCAATTCTGGGCTGGGCCTCCGGTTAATAGGTTAGTCCCAAAAATAATATAAAAGTGGAAAATAAAGCCCAATATAGTCCAAAATAGTAGATAATATAGCATGGAGCAAACAAAAATTATAGATACGTTGGAGACGTATCAACCCTCACGGCACTCATGACCTGCTTTTGCGCGGGTGAGGACAGCTGGCTGGCTCATAGCAAAAACACAGCCAGCGAGGCAGGCCCCTCCGAGGCCAAAAACAGCACCGGCAAGCTCTGGCGCAATAGACACAAACGCCGAAGCAATGGCGATAACACCGATGACACTACAGTTAACGCCGGATTCAGCGGCTCCAAGTCCGGCCAGCGGAAGAAGCCCTACAAAAGGAACAGTGAGGGACCATCCAGCTTGGACCGCATACTCGACCTTCCGTGCCAGATACATGGCACCCCGGACAAACAAGCCAATCATACCAACAGAGATTGTTGTGTTTTTAAACAGGCTGGCAAGTTAAATGCCGAGAACAAGGAAAAGGGATCACAAAGTGAGGACGATGACAATGAGCCCCGGCAGCTGAACACTGGGGGGCAGAAGAAATTTCCCCCTCAAGTCAAAATGGTGAACATGATATATGTTTCACACATCCCCAAAAGGGAGCGCAAGCGTGCACTCAGGGACGTCTACGCGGTAGAGCCAGTCGCCCCAAAATTCAATCCGTGGTCGTCATTCCCAATCACCTTCGATCGTCGAGATCATCCAACTAGTATCCGCCATGGCGGTTCGGCCGCACTGGTCCTCGACCCAATCATCGACGGGTTTCACCTAACACGAGTCCTAATGGATGGTGGTAGCAGCCTCAACCTGCTCTATCAGGATACAGTGCGCAAAAAGGGCATTAATCCCTCACGAATCAAACCCACAAAAACTACCTTTAAAGGAGTCATACCAGGCGTAGAGGCCCGTTGTACGGGCTCAATCACGCTGGAAGTGGTCTTCGGTTCCCCGGGCAACTTCCGAAGCGAAGAGCTAATCTTTGATATCGTCCCCTTCCGCAGCGGCTACCACGCACTGCTCGGACGAACCGCGTTTGCTACATTCAACGCGGTGCCACACTATGCTTATCTCAAGCTCAAGATGCCCGGTCCACACGGCATCATAATAGTCAATGGAAACACCGAACGCTCCCTCCGTACAGAGGAGCACACAGCCGCCCTAGCAGCAGAGGTACAGAGCGGCCTTCTCAAGCAGAACTATAATCCGGCTGTCGAGCCCCTGGACATCACTAAGAGGGTCCGGACCACACTACAACAGGACAGCTCAGCTCATAAGAGCTTGATTAGCAATTCGGCCTCTGTCCCAGTCCCGATGAGGTAGCGGCATTCGTACCACGCGTACATAATTACGCACTCAAAATCCCATGGGCATCGGCGAAGGCAAAGCTAGCTTGTAGTCCGCAGTTCGGCTACACCGATCCCGGACTCACTTGTATTTTTACTATTTCCTTTTTCCTTTTTTTTCTTTTTCAGGTCTCTTTTATACAGGTCTCCTTCGATAGCCTGATTACTGGTCCTGTCAAAGGACAAGTACACCAGATTGGCACAGAGCACAGGCATACAGGGGAAGCTCTAGAGGACGATCCAACGATTACTCTACCTATTTTTATTACCCAAATGCAGCCCTCCTTTGGTTATGGCATGTTAAATAGCTGGTTGCTTATTGCACTATTTGTATAAATGCGCTTTGACGCATTAACCCAACTATAATGGAAATAGTTCACGACCCAAGTCCAAGGGCCCCAGATACTACCTCTGCTCTCTTTCTTTTTTCCTTTGCCAATAATTACTTATCTTCTCGCACCCGTACACTTTGGTACGTTTCATATTTGCTAGGGGCTCCCCATCGACCCATAATGCGGCAACAAAGTCCAAACACTTCTTGCCAATAAGTTCGGCACCCCGAATTTAGCATTATATGCATTGGCTCTGAGTCATGTCTTTGGTCAATAGTTGGGTTGCCCGGCTCCTATGATTGCTACCCTACGTTCCGCTATATCGGGTAGGGTAGTAAAGGGAGAACTACTGCGATTGTGCCCTGGTCTAAACCGGATGAGCACCTCAATAGAGAAAGCCGAAAACTGACTGTCATGATGCCGTGAGAGCCGATCAGCAGTTCGGAGGTTACAAATCGCTAGAGATTTTTTCCGCATTCCGCGAAGGATCGGTACTTCCCGATCAGACGCTGACATCACTCTGGTTCATATACCAAGGGTTGCGCCCATGTTTTATTATAAAACTCCCATGGCTAAGCGAGGGCGTTTAAGCCGCATAGTCTGATTGTCTGGTTCGTAGCACTAAACAACTCCTTCAAGGACCATATAATCGGATCAAGGTTGTTTAGATTCCATCCCGAACACCTCCGTACTACCTACGTGAGGGTAGAAGCCGACGACTGGCCAACCCTCAGATTCCATACAACACGGCCGCACAGGAGGAAACAATTAAAACATAAAAAACATTATATTACAAACCGGCTTTGTTTTCATCATACAAGGCAAAAACAAAACACAAATGTATTCATTCAAAAATAATGTCCTGCCCGCACTACGCCGCTGCAAGTCGAGACCCCTCTAGGACATCCGCAAAATATCGATCGGGTGTGCAGTGCTCCTTGCCCTCTAGCGGCCCCCTGGCCACCTCAACGGTGTCCATCTTCGCCCACCACATATTGCAACGGGCGAAGGCCATGCGGGCACCTTCGATGCAAACTAATCGCTTGATGATGCCTAGCCGCGGACAGGCTTCCACCACCCGCTTCACGAGGCCAAAATAACAACTAGGTATAGCTTCGGCTGGCCATAACCGGATTATTAAATCCTTCATGGCCAGTTCGGCCACCCTGTGCAGCTCGACCAACTGTTTCAGTTGATCGGCAAAGGGCGCCGGATGTTCTGGCACAGCATACTGCGACCAGAACATCTTCTCCGTGGAATTCCCTTCTCTGGCTCGGAAGAACTCCGCAGCATCGGACACGCTGCACGGTAGATCCGCAAAAGCCCCTGGGCAACTCCGAATCCGGGTTAGTAAAAGGTACTTCCTCTCCAGATACTTGCTTTGCATGTTAAAAGCCTTACCCGCTGCGATCGTCCTGGCCTCCTGGATCTCCTGGAGAGCGTCCCGAGCCTCATTCCGTGCGGCCTCTGTGCTCTGGCGAGCCTTGGTAAGTCCGGTCTCTTGAACCAACGCCTCACGCTCCAAGGCTTCGCACTTATTTACCGCATCCTGGAGCTCCTGCTGGACCTCGTTGACCCGAGACTTGAGCTTCTTACGGGCGGCCTGCTACTGGACAGCCTTCCCCTCGGCTTCGGCCAGGGCATTTTTTAGGGCCTCGACCTTGGTCGCCGCCCCTGCACATATTATGACACTCCGGTTAATACTCACGGCTTATTCTTTCCGAATACACAGCAAGTCGTTACTCACCTTGCTTCTCCTGGTGCTGAATCTTCACCTCGCCGAGCTCGTTCTCGGTCCGCTCCAACCTCTGCTTCAGTTCAGAGACTTCGGCACCATGCGAGGTCGCGGCCAACAACGACGCCTGCTTCATACATATCAGGTTAGTCTCCTACAAAGGATTGATCCTCTGTCCGACCTTCCTTTTTGAATACCGGACAGTGTCTCAGGGGCTACGGTTAGCACGGGGTGTTCTCTTTCTACGTGACTTACCTCAAAACCTGTCAACAGATTGTTGCAGGCCTCGTTTAGTCTGCTCTTGACGGACTGAACCTTCTCAATCACCGTACCCATAAGGACATGGTGCTCGTCCACAATGGAGGCGCCTTGTAGCGCCTCCATCAGGTTATCAGGTGCCCCTGGTTGGACAGGGGCCATCGGTGGAATTGGCGCACCCCCCTCCTTCGAAGGAAGGTGCGCGCCGGATTCTGTGGCCATATCGGTCCCCGGAATCGTATTCGGCGGAGGGCCGAACTGAATACGTCCCTCCTCGCCAGTCTCCATGGGGATTTGCTCCCCCATGTGTCCGGCAGCGGAGGTCTCGCCTTGCGGCGCCTCCTGGATAGCGTCCTGGGCCCCTCCCCGGCTCGGAGCAGTCCTCCAGGACAACACTTCGGTGTCGTCCTTGGCCTCAGGGGAATAAGCAGTCGGTGGTGACATGCTGGCCATTTCCGCCGGATCCAACGAACCTCCAGATGAGGATCGCTGGATGTTGTCGCGAGCCGGACCGCAATGACACAATTAACCAGGTCAAAACGATAAAAAGGAGAGCCGGGTATACGGGTATATGTGAGTCATAGTACTTACGATGCGTCCCGAGGTTTAGTGCGGGGGCGTCGCTCCGGACTGCTGTCAACGTCCCATGCGGTGTTGACCGCAAGGGCGCCCTTCCCCTTCTTGAGCGTTCCCGCCTCCAGATTCGTGGAAGCCCCCCTTTTCTTCTTTCCCTCTTCAGGGGGAGGGTTCTTCTCCTCCTCCTCCTTGTCGTCGTCCTCGGAGATGGAGGAATGGGCTTCTTTGTCTTCGGACGTCACGTCACGTCTTTGGCGTCTTCGGACACTGGATCTGCTTCGCCCTCTCCATCCAGTCCTGAAAAAGCAATGATAAAAGCTTAGACATCATCCTCAAAACAAACAAGTAGGGGATACGTTAAAAATACCATACCTTGCTGGCGAGGTGTTTAATGTCGTGCCCACGGTCTGAATCTGTGGCCGGCGGTTTCTCGTTGCCCTTAAAGAGCAACTTCCATGCACCTTGTCGGTGTCAAAACCGGCGGATCTCGGGTAGGGGGTCCCGAACTGTGCGTCAAGGTCGGATGGTAACAGGAGACAAGGGACACTTTATTTTACCCAGGTTCGGGCCCTCTCGATGGAGGTAAAACCCTACTCCTGCTAATTAATATTGATGATATGGGTAGTACAAGAGTAGATGTACCACGAGATCAAGGAGGCTAAACCCTAGAAGCTAGCCTATGGTATGATTGTGTATGATGATGGTTGTCCTACGGACTACAACCCTCCGGTTTATATAGACACCGGATAGGGTTAGGGTTACACAGAGTCGGTTACAATGGTAGGAGATCTTGAATATCCGCACGCCTAGCTTGCCTTCCACGCCAAGAAAAGATCCTTCCGGGCACGGGACGAAGTCTTCAATCTTGTATCTTCATAGTCCTGGAGTCCGGCTGAAGGTATAGTCCGGCTATCCGAACACCCCCTAATCCAGGACTCTCTCACACCTTCGTGAGTGGTTTCGAAGAGCCTCACCAGGGTTTGGTGCTTCTTCGGATTAAACTCCGACAGAGGGCGACTTCTGCGCTGGCACGGGAGGATCCAGCGAACTACCATCACCTGGATTACATCGACAAGCTTGACGTTCTTGGCTATCATGCTTTGAACGCGCGTCTGCAACGCTATCATCTCATCGGGCGAACACCAGTTCGGACTCTTCTCGACCCAGAAGGTGAGTCGCATGGGAGCGCCGGGGCGGAATTTGGCAGCTGCAACCCAAGTGGTGCTGCGGGGTTCTGTGATGTAGAACCACTGTCTCTGCCACTCCTTTACTGTATCCACAAAAGTGCCTTTCGGCCAGGAGACGTTGGACAGCTTACTCAGCATGGCTCCTCCACACTCTGCGTGCTGGCCATCCACCACCTTCGGCTTCACGTTGAAGACTTTGAGCCACAGCCCGAAGTGGGGTTGGATGCGGAGGAAGGCCTCACACACGACGATAAACGCCGAGATGTTGAGGAAGGAGCTCGGGGATAGATCGCGGAAATCTATCCCGTAATAGTACATCAGCCCGCGGATGAAAGGATGGAGTGGGAACCCTAGTCCGCGTAAGAAATGAGGGATGAATACCACCCTCTCGTTGGGCTTTGGAGTGGGCACGACTTGTCCCTCGGCCGGCAGGCAGTGAGCGATTTCCTTCGCCAAGTATCCGGCCGACCGAAGCTCAGTAATGTCCTCCTCCTTGATGGAGGAGACCATCCACTTGCCCTGACCTCCGGATCCGGACATGGTTGAGTATTTGCTCGAGTGGAAAGGAGATGAGAACTTGGGCGCTGGAGCTCGAGATTGGAAGGGCGGAGATAGAGAGAAGGTGTGGGAGAGGAAGAGGGAATTCTTATCCCCTTATAAAGGCAGTAAATATTGAACGCCTCCCCACTCGCCTTAGAACTCACCTATTCCCAAGGGCTGTATAAACAACACAGTTGGGTTACCCATTCCCGCATTGATGAGAATCCCACGGTAAGGGGACACGATCTTTGCTTTGACAAGACATGCCAATGTCAACCGACATGGAGCGGCGGACACAAAACGGTTCGAAATTATGACTGGTCAGACGTGATGTCATGCTACAAAAATTTGTCAGCGGATTGGACTCGTGTAAAATTATATTCTCTCTGTGGTTGTGTATGGTGTGTGTGACAGGTCCGGATACTATCACCGCGTCCAAAGACTATCTTGGAGTTCGGAAAGAAGGGAACCCGCCTTGCAATGCTGAAGACAATCTGCGCGCCGGACTCCTCGTCATTGAATCCAGGTTCAGGGGCTACTGAGGGAGTCCTGGACTAAGGGGTCCTCGAGCGTCTGGCCTATTATCAATGGGCCGGACTGATGGGTTGTGAAGACATGAAGACCGAAGACTGTACCCGTGTCCGGATAGGACTCTCCTTGGCGTGGAAGGCAAGCTTGGCGATCAACTATGAAGATTCCTTCCTATGTAACCGACTCTATGTAACCCTAGTTCCCCCCGATGTCTATATAAACCAGAGGGTTTAGTCCGTAAAGGATATACTCATTACCATAGTCATACAGGCTAGGCTTCTAGGGTTTAGCCATTATGATCTTGTGGTAGATCAACTCTTGTAACACTCATATTCATCAAGATCAATCAAGTAGGAAGTAGGGTATTACATCCATAGAGAGGGCCCGAACCTGGGTAAACATCATGTCCCCTGTCTCCTGTAACCATCGACCTTAGACGCATAGTTTGGAACCCCTACCCGAGATCCGCCAGTTTTGACACCGACACCAACCTCGATAGAAAATAGAAAAGCGAGCTCGTCGATTTCCTCCGTGAGAATGGGGACATCTTTGCATGGTCTCCCAAAGACATGCCGGGTGTTCTGACGGATTTCGCCGAGCACAAGCTACATGTCAGAGCAGATGCCAAACCAGTCAAACAACCCCTCCGCCGACTTTCGGAAGAGAAGAGAAGAATTGTTGGTGAAGAGATAGCCCAGCTTCTAGCAGCTGGCTTCATTATGGAAGTGTTTTTTTTCAGAGTGGCTAGCCAACCCAGTCCTTGTACCGAAGAAGAAGAACAAGTGGCGCATGTGCATTGATTACACCAGCCTCAACAAAGCTTGCCCCAAGGATCCGTTTGCTCTGCCTCAGATTGACCAAGTGATAGACTCCACAGCCGGATGCGAGCTGTTGAGTTTCTTGGATGCTTACTCAGGGTACCACCAGATCAAGTTGAACCCAACAGACCGCCTAAAGACCGCCTTCATCACACCATTTGGATCCTTCTGCTACCTGACTATGACATTCGGCTTGAGAAATGCCGATGCCACGTTTCAGTGTTGCATGCAGAAGTGCCTCCTCAAGCAACTCGGCAGAAATGCCCACGTCTATGTATACGATATTGTGGTGAAAACGGAGAAGCGTGGTACCCTTTTGGAAGATCTCAAGGAAACTTTTGATAATCTGCGCCGATTTCAAATCAAGCTCAACCCGGAGAAGTGTGTTTTTGGAGTACCAGCCGGCTAGCTCCTTAGCTTCCTGGTATCAGAATGCGGCATTGAGTGCAACCCTGTGAAGATCAAGGCCATCAAGAGGATGGAGAGACCCACCCGACTGATAGACGTCCAGAAGTTCACCGGCTGTTTGGCATCGATCAGTCATTTCATCAATCGGCTGAGCGAGAAGGCTCTTCCCCTGTACTAGCTCATGAAGAAAACCACTCATTTCGAGTGGAATGACAAGGCGGACGAGGCCTTTCTCCAGTTGAAGAAGATGTTGACCACACCGCCTGTCCTGGCGGCTCCGACTGCTAAAGAACCCATGTACCTATACATCGCCGCCGCCAGCCGGGTGGTCAGCACTGTCATGGTAGTACAGCGCCCAGAAGACGGCAGAGCACAACCGGTCCAGAGGCCTGTGTACTATTTGAGCAAGGTGCTATCAACCTCAAAGAAGAACTACCCTCACTACCAGAAGATGTGCTACGGCGTGCACTTTGCCGCCAAGAAGTTGAATCCATACTTTCAAGAGCACCCAATCACGGTTGTCTGCACTGGCCCACTTGCTGAGATCATAGGCAACAGAGATGCATCTGGTTGGGTGACCAAATGGGCCATCGAGTTGGCCCCCTACACCATCTTTTACCAACCACACACCGCCATCAAGTCCCAAGCACTGACCGACTTCCTCGTTGACTGGGCCGAGACCCAGTACCTGCCGCCAGCTCCGGGCTCTACTCATTGGCGGATGCACTTTGATGGCTCAAAGATGGGCACCGGCTTGGGAGTCGGCGTTGTTCTCACCTCCCCCAAAGGCGACAAGCTCAGATACACATTGCAAATCCACTTTGTCGCCTCCAACAATGTGGCCGAGTATGAAGCGCTAATACACGGCCTCCAGCTGGCCAAAGAGATCGGCATCCGCCGGATCGTTTGCTATGGCGACTCCAACTTGGTGGTCCAACAGTCGTCTAGTGATTGGGATGCCATTGATGCAAATATGGCGAGCTACCGTTTCTTCATTTAGCAACTCAGCGGATATTTTGAAGGGTGCAAATTCCTTCATGTGCCACGGAACGAAAACGAGCCAGCTGATGCCTTGGCATGGATTGGCTCCACCCGTCAAGCAATACCAGCCGGCGTCTCCCTGTAGTGCCTCCGCAAGCCGTCAATCAAGCCTTCTCCAGGATCTAAGTCTATCTTCGTGCCGGATCCTCCTGAAGCAATCGGATCTGACTCGGGGGCTGCAGTAGCCGGCCCTGGGACTTCGGCAGGCGGCACGGGGACTGCAGCAGTCGCACCCGGCCCGGGGACTCCACAACCCGGCCCAGGGGCTGCAGCAGTCGGCCCGGGGACTTCACCAAGTGGCTCGGGGACTACAACAATCGCACCCGGCCCGGGGACTTCACAACCCGGCGCGGGGGCTCCAGCAGTCGGCCCGAGGACTTCAATGATGCAGCAAGCAGCAACCAACTCCAACCCGCCGCCACCCAACCCAACCGCCCTAGTCCAAGTGGTTGTGATAGCAGTGCATGAAGTCGAAGCACCATCGGGCGCAGCCCATCCTCAAATTTCTGGTAAACAGAGAACTGTCGGCTGATGAGATCTCGGCTCGGCAAGTGCAGCGCCGAGCAGGAGCCTACACGATAGTAAACAGAGAGCTTGTCAGACGCAACATGACTGGGGTCTTCCAGCGCTGCATAGAACCAGAGAAGGGCCAAGAAATCCTCAAAGATATCCACCAAGGCGAGTGCAGCCACCACGCGTCCTCCAGATCCCTTTTCGCCAAAGCTTTCCGCCATGGTTTGTTCTGGCCGACTGCTTTGGAGGATGCCAAGGATCTGGTCAAGCATTGCAAGGGGTGCTAGAAATTCAGCTCCAAGCAACATCTGCTGGCTTATGCACTCAAGACCATCCCCCTCGCTTGGCCCTTTGCCGTGTGGGGGCTGGACATGGTGGGACCATTCAAGACAACACGCGGCGGCATGACCCATCTGCTTGTCACCGTGGACAAATTCACCAAGTGGATTGAAGCGAAGCCAATCAAGAAACTGAATGATCCGATTGTTGTGACCTTCATTGCAGATATCACCGTCCGGTATGGTGTACCACACAGCATCATCACCGACAATGGCACAAATTTTGCCAAGGGAGCCTTGGCCTGTTTCTGTGCAACGCAGGGCATCCGACTGGACTTATCGTCCATTGCCCATCCGCAGTCAAACACCTGGTAGAGCGAGCAAACGACCTCATCCTCTCCGGCATCAAGCCCCGACTGGTCGAGCCACTGGAGTGGTTGGCCGGCTGCTGGATGGACGAGCTGTCGGCCGTCCTCTAGAGCCTTCGCACCACTCCGAACAAGTCAAACAGTTTCACTCCATTCTTTCTCGTGTACGGTGCCGAGGCCGTCATCCCAACTGACATTGAGTTTGACTCACCTCGCGTCACCATGTACACGGAGGCGGAGGCAAAGGAAGCATGAGAAGATGGCGTCGATCTGCTGGAAGAGGGCCGACTGTTGGCACTCAGCCGGTCCGCCATCTACCAGCAGAGCCTGTGCCGCTACCACAGTCGAAAGGTCAAACCAAGATCCTTCCAAGAAGGAGACCTTGTGCTCCGGCTCATCCAGCAAACAGCCGGTCAGCACAAGCTCTCAGCCCCTTGGGAAGGCCCCTTCGTCATCAACAAAGCTTTGGGTAATGACTCTTACTACCTCATCGACGGACAGAAGCCTAGAGCACGCAAGAGAGACAACTCAGGCAAGGAATCAGAGCGTCCATGGAATGCAAATCTCCTCCAAAGATTTTACAATTGATGCAGTATGTACCACGCTACCTTTTGTATTAAGCACTAAGACACCGGGTCCCTCGAGGAGCACTCGGGGGATACCCTTTTTATCTATATGATAAGTTCCATGCCTACGAATGTGTTATATCGTTATTCCGCCTGGCACCGGGTTCGACCAGTCGGCCCGGGGGCTTGCCGCCTTGTACTATGTCGGTGCTACCTGCAGTCGGACAAGTAGTGTGTCGACACCTAAGCCCTCTCTTACCACAAGCCGCAGCTCGCAGAGCGACTGTCCGGCTGGCAAGAGTTAAAGGCAGGAAAGGGTGCCCACACGAAAAATGTCTAAGGACTAAAGCATTCACATAGGCCAAGTCGGCTCCTCGCCTCACCAACCGGCTGCTGAGCAGCCGGCCGGCCGGCTTCTTACTTAACTTACTACGTTCTAAAAACAGCCAAAGTACTTGCCTTCCCAAAATGGCCAGGTACTTGACCCAGCCACAGACCGCAGAGCGGCTGTCTGGCTGGCAAGGCGGCAGCCAAGGGAAGGTGGCAAAGGAAAAAGCCAAAAGAACAAAAAGCAAGGCAAGATAGAAATTGGCTGAGATAATTTACATAGCACAAGGCCCTCGGCCAACATTCAGTAGTGTTTGAATACACCCCCATCAGGTGGAACTGCGCAAATTTAACAAGTTTGTTCGAGCAACTACAAAAGCAGGAAAAGTTAAAACTGGCCGCCTAGGCTAGAGGAGCAGCAGGCAGGTCCAGCAGGTTGGTGGAGTCGGCGGCGCCGGCTGGTGGACTAGTCGGCTGGCGAGTCTCGGCTTGGTTGCCTTCGGCAGTAGTTGGTGCGCTCACACGTGGCTCGTTGCTCGAGGCACGGTCAAGCTGAGGCTGGCCATCTGCTCCGTCCTCCGGCGCGTCGTCTTCACCATCCTCGCCCTCCTCGTCCTCGCCTTCATCGCTGGAGGCGATCTCCTCCACCGAGTCCTTGCCGTTTGCCGGGTTCAGCCTGAACTAGTCGGGCTGCACCTCGGCACCCTCCTCGTCAAGCTCGGGGAGAAAGACACTGGTATCAGTGTACTCGGCGATCGCTGCAGCATGATGATAGAGTGCGGGCGCCACAGTCACCAGCTCTTCGGCGGCTTCAGCCCAGAGCGTGGCTAACTGGGCTAGGTTCAGCCCAGGGTACCACGCCTTGACAAACTCCAAGGCTCGCCGTGCGTTCGCCTGGGCCTCGGAGCCTTTCCACGCCTCAAAACGGCTGACGGCCACCTCTAACCAGTCGGCGGTCTGACTGGGGGTGCGCAGAACTGGAGTACCTGGCCAGAGGGCGAAAACCACCTAGGCTTCGACGCGCTGCAGACGGCGAAATGCCTGATGAGCCGGATGGAGACAAGCTTGAACAGCGAGAAGCTGTTCGCTGAGGGTCCATGGGGCGCTAGGCGCGATTTCTGCATCAGCCAGCCTTCGCTCGTCGCGGCGAGCCTCGATGGCTTGGCTGGCGGCAACGGCATGACCAGGAAAATACTCTGCACAAGAAGGAAAAAGAAGTATGAAGTCGGAAGCCGGCTCAAATGAAAAGTCGGTAGGCAGAAGAAAGGGAAGAACAACTCACCATCGAGCATGTCCTCGATCTCGCTGTAGCCGTCGGCCAGAGCCTTCTCCCTCTCGACCCAGTTCAGGAGCAGAGTCTCGAACTCGGCCTGGAGGGCCTCCTCCGCCTCCTTGAGCTTCTGGAGCTCCGCCTTGTGCTGGTCCGCCTGGTCAGCCAACTTCCTGGCCAGGCGTTCGCGCTCCTGCTCTGCCTTACTGTGCTCCTCCTCCTGGGCGCGCGGCGCGGTTTGAGCCCTGCCCAGCTGCTGCTGCAAGGTGGCATTGGCTCCTACAGAAGACAAGAAAAAAGAGACAGTCAGCAAGTCAACAAAAGAAAAAAGTAGATGCTAGAAGATCCGGCCCGACTGCTCAGCAGTCGGCCTGAATATCGGGGGCTACACCCCGCGGGTGCGCTGGCGTGCCCCCACGAGAATAAGGAAGGAGTGCTTACTCCGGCTGTCGGCCAAGTCAGTAGTCCGCTTGGTGCTACCTCTTGAGCACTGCGTTGGATTTCCTTGAAGAGGAAAGGGTGATGCAGCAGAGTAGAGTAGGTATTTCCCTTAGTTTTTGAGAACCAAGGTATCAATCCAGTAAGAGGCTACGCAAGAGTCCCTCGTACCTACACAAAACAAATAGCTCAACGCAACCAACGCAATTAGGGGTTGTCAAGCCCTTCACGGCCACTTACGAGAGTGAGATCTGATAGAGATGATAGATAATATTTTTGGTATTTTTGATATAGAGACGCAAAGTAAAAAGTAAAAGGCAAAGTAAAAAAGCAAAGCAATAATAAAGTGATGGAGATTGATATGATGAGAATAGACCTGGGGGCCATAGATTTCACTAGTGGCTTCTCTCAAGAGCATAAGTATTCTACGGTGGGTGAACAAATTACTGTTGAGCAATTGACAGAATTGAGCATAGTTATGAGAATATCTAGGTATGATCATGTATATAGGCATCATGTCCGAGGCAAGTAGACCGACTCCTGCCTGCATCTACTACTATTACTCCACTCATCGACCGCTATCCAACATGCATCTATAGTATTAAGTTCAAGAAAACAGAGTAACTCCTTAAGCAAGATGACATGATGTAGAGGAATAAATTCATGCAATATGATAATTACCCCATCTTGTTATCCTCGATGGCAACAATACAATACGTGCCTTGCTGCCCCTACTGTCACTAGGAAAGGACACCGCAAGATTGAACCCAAAGCTAATCACTTCTCCCATTGCAAGAAAAACCAATCTAGTAGTCCAAACCAAATAGATAATTCGAAGAGACTTGCAAAGATAACCAATCATACATAAAAGAATTAAGAGAAGATTAAAATATTGTTCATAGATAGACTTGATCATAAACCCACAATTCATCGGTCTCAACAAACACACCGCAAAAAGAAGATTACATCAAATAGATCTCCACGAGAGAGGGGGAGAACATTGTATTGAGATCCAAAAAGAGAGAAGAAGCCATCTAGCTACTAACTATGGACCCGAAGGTTTGAGGTAAACTACTCACACTTCATCGGAGGGGCTATGATGATGTAGAAGCCCTCCGTGATGATGGCCCTCTCCGGCGGAGCTCTGGAACAGGCCCCAAGATGGGATCTCGTGGGTACAGAAGGTTGCGGCGGTGGAATTAGGTTTTTGGCTCCGTCTTCGATCGTTTGGGGGTACGTAGGTATATATAGGAGGAAGAAGTACGTCGGTGGAGCTTCGAGGGGCCCACAAGGCAGGGGGCGCGCCCTAGGGGGGCGCCCTCCACCCTCGTGACCGCCTCGTGGCTTTCTTGACGGAGGGTCCAAGTCTCCTGGATCATATTTGTTGAGAAAATCACGTTCCCGAAGGTTTCATTCCGTTGGGACTCCATTTGATATTCCGTTTCTTCGAAACACTAAAATAGGCAAAAAAACAGCAATTCTGGGCTGGGCCACCGGTTAATAGGTTTGTAAGTGCATCTAGTGCCACCCCTAGTTGGTTTTGGAGTATTGACGACAAATTTGATTGAGGGACTAATGTGTTTGTGAGAATTGAAGGATAACACAGGAAGTGTCCCTCATTGATTTGGTTTACCTACCGGAGATGACCCCTAAAAATGTGTGAAGACACTGAAGACAATGGTGGTATATGAAGATCTTCATATTGAAGACTATGACATGAGAAGACATTCTGTGAAGACTATGGAGCGCGAAGACTTAGTTGTTTCGTTGTTTCCTTTTCTTCTTTGTTGAGTCATAGGAACCACCGTACTGTTAAGTGGGGTCCAAGTGAATACAGTCAGAGTGACTGAAGTGATGCTCAACCCAAATCCTATGTCTTCGAGCGAAGACAATGAGAGCAAATCTTATCCAGAGCTGGATAAGTCAGCTTTGCTTGTAGCCCAAGTAAAGTTGCCGCGTGTGTTTGAAATCTGACCGTTGGAACACGTGTCAATTCCTTAGTGACCCAGGGTCATTTCGGACATATCAGGTCGGGTTGCCTAGTGGCTATAAATAGCCCACCCCCTGCACCATAAATTGGTGGCTGCTCAGAGTTAGTGCACGGCTTTTGTCGTTTGAGAGCAACGCACCTCGAAGCCTTTGAGAGAGAAATCCTTGCGAGGACAAAGCCCAAACACCAAGAGCCAAAGAGTGTTAGGCATCACTGAAGTCTTTCTGTCTGTGTGACCTGAAGACTTATTACACTTGAGGACTGTGAATCCTCCAGCCGGTTAGGCGTCACGTTCTGAGTGTCCAAGAGTCATTGTGGACCGCCGGTGAACGAAGTCTGTGAAGGTTTGGAAGTCTACCTTGAAGACTTACCAGAGTGATTGGGCGAGGACTGTGTGTCCTTAGCTCAAGGGGAATAAGGTGAAGATGCGGTCTTCTGAGTTGAATCTCAGCCTCCCTAACCAGATGTACAGTTGTCACAGCAACTGGAACTGGTCAAACAAATCCTGTGTCTTCAACGAGTAACTAGTTTTATCCTCTCTTCCCTTTACTTACAATTGTCTTCGTGAAGTCATTGCCTGCCTGTCATACCTGTTTGACTTCATTGCTTGACTACTATTGCTGTTTGGCTTCATACCATCTTCCATCATGATCCTTACTACCTAGTTGCCATTAGTCATCGTACTCTCACATTATTGCATACTTGACTATGGCTTGCCTTGTGTAGTTTATCTTCCGCTGCATATCAATAGGGTCATTTCTACTGTTTGTCTTTGAAACATCCATGTTTTGAAGACTTTCATAAAAATCGCCTATTCACCCCCCCCCCTCTAGTCGATAACAAGCACTTTCAATTGGTATCAGAGCAAGGTACTCCCTTGTTCTGTGTGATTCGGTTTAACCACCTGGAGTTTTAGCTATGTCGACTTCAGGGATAATCAAAGTCTCCGCTGCTTGCCCCGTGTTCGATGGAACTGAATATCCCTACTAGAAGAATAAGATGTGCATGCATCTTGAAGCCATTGATGTCGACCTCTGGTATGTCGTCAAGAACGGCGTTCCCAAGACTGGTGAAGGTGTCACCCCTGCTGATGTCAAGAAGTTCATTCAACTGGACTCTACTGCCAAGAACATCATCTGTGGTCATCTGACCAAAGGACAGTATGGCCGTGTGAGTGCTCTGGAGACGTCAAAGCTAGTCTGGGACTGGCTATCCAAGGTCAACGAAGGCGTCTCAACTCAGAGAGATCAGAGGATCAGTGTTCTTCGCAACCTCTTCAACCGCTTCAAGAGAAACGACAATGAGAATGTCCAGCTCACGTTTGATCGCCTCACTGACATCACAAATGAGTTTCGTGCTCTTGGCACCACTGAGATTACCAAGCATGAAATCGTCAAGACACTACTGAGATCACTTGACAGCTCCTTTGACACCCTTGCCCTCATGATTCAAGAACGTCTTGACTTCAAGACACTCGATCCGTCTGATATACTTGAGAGGCTCAACACACATGACTTCCAGCTTTCTGAGAAAAGAGATATCTATGGTCCCAACTATGGCCGAACTCGCGCTTTGAAGGCAAAAGTTGTTTCCTCATCTGAAGAAGAATCTGACTGCAGTTCTGATGATCCTGAAGACATTGGAAAGGAACTTGCTATGCTTGTGAAGAAGTTCCAGAAGTTCACCAAGAAGAAGGGCTTCAGAAAGTCGTCATGATCCAGCTCAAGAAATGATGAAGCTTCCACTCATGACTACAAGAAGAGAACATGTCACAAGTGCAAGAAACCTGGACACTATATCTCTGAGTGTCCACTGTGGGACAACAGAAGAAGAAGAAGAAGAAGAAGAGCAAGGAATATGATTCTGATGGCAAGAAGAAGAAGAAATCTTCAAAGTCTTCTTCCAAGTCCTCATCAAAGTCTTCATCTCATAAGAAGAGCTCATCTGGCAAGGCTCGTGCTTTTGTTGGGAAGGAAATGGATTCAGAGGAGGAGTCTGCTTCTGAGGAGGCGGAGGTGGAGTTTGAGGAGGAGTCCGACCCTAGTGTTGCAAGTCTGGCTTTAGCCACTGCTTATGTTGCCAAGTCCATATTCAACACTGAAGACAATGACGTCCACACCAACGCTGAAGCTGATGACATGGACGACCCTACTCCTACCTACTGCTTCATGGCACGTGGTGCCAAGGTAAAATCACGCGATGCTTACTTTCAAACATCTAGTGAAGATGACTCTGATTGTGAATCCAAGCCTAGCTACAAAACACTTGCTAAAATTGCAACTGAATAACAAAAGGCTATGGAACATACTCAAAAACTGTTAGACAAAAGCGTTGACCTGTTGGACGCGGAAATGACTCGTTCACAGTCCTTAGTTGAAGACATAAAAAATCTTCATGCTAAGTACCAAGAACTTGAAAGTCGTCATGATACGCTCACAACCACTCATGAAAAGCTCTCCTATGATTATCTTCAAAGGAAGCAAGAGCTTGAGAAGTTGAGAGCGGCTCATGAAGATCTTCAAAAAGAGAATGAGTCACTTCGCGCTCAACAGATCAGTCCCGCTCAGGATGGATTTGAACCACCATGTCTAAAATGCCTTGAGCGTGATATCGCTACCTCTGTTGCTGGATGTTCCACTACTGTTACTGTTGCATCGTCTTCAACTATTGATGTAGTAACTAACCCCTCTGCGGAGGATACCACTACTATTGCTGATGAAAATGCTAGGTTGAAGACATTGCTTGAAACAGGGATGTATAAAAGTCTGAAAGGGGATCAGACACTTTGCGATGTCCTCAAAAAGCAGATTCTGAACCGAAACCCTAGGAAAGAGGGTGTTGGGTTCGAGAGGAAGATGAATGTTGATGGTTCCTACTGGAAGCCTGAGCAGTATCCCAAAACCACATGGCTTACTGCAAAGGGACCTTTAGTGGAGCCATCCACCTTATCTGGCTTTACCTGTGCTAATCCTGTTGTCATTGATGAATCCTTTGATGCAAACTATAAATTGTTCAAGAATCAGAATGGTGAAGTGTTTGCCAGATATATTGGTACTAACTGCAGGAATGGGCCACCTATGAAGAAGATCTGGGTTCCCAAAAGCTGTCTTGAGAAGCTTCCAGTGAATGTCATCATGACACCACATGGGAAGAAGACAAATCCCAGACCTAAGGCTTCATATGGTCCAAAGGCTTCATACAGACAGAAGACTCACCTGAGTCACCCTAACGCCAATGTTTTGCAGGGAAACCGTACTCAGACTTATGAATATGAGCGTGTATCTTCAAATCGCTATGTTCATAGAACTAAGAAATTTTCTGCTTATTCATATGAGTATCATTCATCTCCTGCAAGGCTATTTTCTAGGGCTCCAAAGCCGAAGTTCTCAGATGCTGCACTTAGACTCATTGCTTCTAAGCCACCCCTGAAGATGTGGGTGGTTAAGAAGAATTAACTTTCTTTTGCAGGGAAAGGTCTCCAGCCAAAAATCAAAGGCGTCTGATGCTATTGCTGGGGACCTAAAATATCTTGTAGGGCGCAAGATCAAATGCCCAAATGGTCTCACTATGTATTTTGTTCCTAAATCGCTTGCCACTCATCCTATCAGTCCTAATCTTGATCTGAGCTTCCATAATCCTCTTGCCCGTCAAATGTTTATGCTTCACAATGCTCTTGGTGAAGCCTATCCTCCTAACTGTAATGCAGAGTATGACACCTCGTGCTTCAGAATGGATTATGGACAGCGGATGCACTAATCATATGACTGGTGATCGAAGTCTTCTCATGGACTCAACCTTACGTCCATCTGATAAGAGTCACATCACATTTGCTGACACTGGTAAAAGCAAGGTATTGGGTCTAGGTAGAGTTGCAATCTCAAGGGATCAGCACATGGATAAAGTGATGCTTGTTGAATCCCTTGGCTTCAACTTAATGTCTGTCTCAATGCTTTGCGACCTGAACATGGTTGTAATATTTGGAAAGTATCGTTGCCTTGTACTAATGGAATCTGACAAATCTCTAGTGTTTGAAGGGTACAGGAAAGATGATCTGTACATGGTAGATTTCTCAGCAGGTCCACAGCTTGCAAGATGTCTTCTTACAAAAGCTTCAGAATGCTGGCTATGGCATCAGAGGCTGGGGCATGCTGGGATGAGGAACTTACATACGCTCGTCAAGAAGAAGCATGTCATTGGCATTGAAGACGTCAAGTTCAAGAAAGATCATTTGTGTGGTGCCTGCGAAGCTGGAAAGATGACTCGGGCCAAGCATCCCTCGAAGACAATCATGACTACGTCTCAACCCTTCGAGCTGCTACACATGGACTTATTTGGACCTACTCATTACTCTACCCTCACTACGACCGCCTGTCTCTATGGCTTCGTCATTGTTGATGATTACTCAAGATACACATGGGTGCACATAATTCTCTACAAGACTGAAGTGCAAGATGTCTTCAGACGTTTCGCCAATCGAGCCATGAACAACTATGGCGTCAAGATCAAGCATATCAGAAGTGATAACGGCACTGAGTTCAAAAACACCGGTCTTGATCTTTATCTGGATACAATGGGAATCACTCATGAGTTCTCTGCTCCTTACACCCCTCAGCAAAATGGCATCGTAGAGCGCAAGAACAGAACCCTCATTGAGATGGCTCGAACGATGCTCAACGAATACAAGACACCAAGAAAGTTCTGGCCTGAAGCTATTGACACTACATGTCACGTCATCAACCGTGTTTACATCCATAAGCTTCTGAACAAAACATCCTATGAGCTCCTCACTGGCAAGAAGCCAAATGTCAGCTACCTCAGAGTATTTGGAGCACGGTGCTGGATCAAGGATCCCCATCACAAGTCAAAATTTGCACCAAAAGCTCACGAAGGTTTCATGCTCGGTTACGGAAAGGATTCGCACTCTTACAGAGTCTTCAACCTCTATCTCTATAAAATCGTCGAAACTGTAGATGTGCGGTTTGATGAAACCAATGGTTCACAAAGAGAGCTCCTGCCAAGTAATCTTGAAGAAGCTCCACCCAGCGAGTCTATCAAGCTAATGGGAACTGGTGAAATCATGCCTGCTGAAGCACAGCCTGAAGAGGAACTTATCATTTCTGCACCCAACCAACCTGAAGACAATGCTCAGCCTGAAGACAATCCTCCCAATGATGACAATGATCAGCAAGAACAAATTCTTTGCCCTGTTCATCCTCGGGTTGCAAGTGAAGTGCAAATTGAGAAGATAATTGATAGCATCAATGCACCTGGTCCACGTACTCGCTCAAGAGCAACACAGTTAGCAAATTTCTATGGGCACTTTTCTTTTGTGTCAATATCAGAACCCAAGAAAGTTGCTGAAGCCTTTATGGAACCTGAATGGATTCAAGCAATGCAAGAAGAGCTTCAACAGTTCAAGCTGAACAATGTTTGGGAACTTGTCAAGCGTCCTGACCCTCGCAAGCATAACATTGGAACAAAATGGATATATCGAAACAAGCAAGATGAGCATGGCCAAGTCGTCAGAAACAAAGCACGTCTCGTTGCACAAGGATATACTCAAGTTGAGGGGATTGACTTCGATGAAACATTTGCTCCTGTGGCTAGACTTGAAGCTATTCGCATATTGCTAGCCTATGCTAACCACAACAATATCTTGCTATATCAAATGGATGTGAAGAGTGCATTTCTCAACGGCAAGATTGATGAAGAAGTATACGTCGCACAACCTCCTGGCTTTGAAGATCCAAAACATCCTGATATGGTGTACAAACTAAACAAAGCACTGTATGGCCTCAAACAAGCTCCTCGCGCTTGGTATGATACGATCAAAGACTTCCTGAAGAGCAAAGGCTTCAAACCTAGATCCCTCGATCCTACACTCTTCACGAAGACATATGATGGTGAACTGTTTGTGTGCCAAATCTATGTGGATGACATCATCTTCGGCTGCACCAACCAGAAGTATAGTGATGAGTTTGGATACATGGTGCAAGAGCAATATCAGATGTCCATGATGGGTGAGCTGAAGTTCTTCCTTGGTCTTCAAATTCGTCAGCAAAGGAATGGCATCTTCATATCTCAAGAGAAATACCTCAAAGATTGCCTGAAGAAGTTTGGAATGCAAGATTGTAAAGGTTACACGACGCCAATGCCAGCCAAACATCATCTGGGTCCCGACAAAAATGGTAAAGAGTTCGATCAACAGGTATACCGCTCCATGATTGGTTCTTTACTTTACCTATGTGCATCTAGGCCAGATATTATGCTTAGTGTTTGCATGTGTGCTCGATTCCAAGCGGCACCAAAGGAATCGCATCACCTAGCTGTGAAGCGAATTCTTCGATATTTGGCTCACACCCCAACACTAGGATTATGATTTCCAAAGGGCTCAGAGTTTGATCTGGTTGGATTTTCGGATGCTGATTATGCTGGTGACAAGGTGGATCGCAAGTCTACATCAGGCACATGTCACTTTCTGGGACGATCACTTGTCTGTTGGTCTTCAAAGAAGCAGAACTGCGTGTCACTCTCAACTGCTGAATCTGAATACATTGCTGCTGGATCTTGCTGTGCTCAGCTTCTATGGATGAAGCAAACTCTCAAGGACTATGGCATCAATCTGAAACAAGTGCCTCTTTTCTGCGACAACGAAAGCGCCATCAAGATTGCCAATAATCCAGTCCAGCACTCGAAGACAAAGCACATTGAAATTCGTCATCACTTTCTCAGAGATCATGTCATGAAGAAAGATATTCATATCATTCACGTCAACATTGAAGAGCAATTGGCAGATATCTTCACAAAGCCCTTGGACGAGAAAAGGTTTTGCAAGTTACGGTGTGAGCTAAATATCTTGGAATCCTAAAATGTCCTGTGATCAGGCACACATCCTAACACTTATGCATGTTGATGACTTAGATGTGCAACACACCAAGTAAAGTATATCTTCAATCAATGAAGACTTACATTCTGAGTGTGAATACATTAACGTGGAATTTGACTTCGGAGCGCCATGATAATTGTGCGACGTGTCTGGGTCTAATACTTCCTATACGGTGGGTAACGCCACCACCAAACTTTTCTGTTTGAAGTGTTTCACTCATGGCGTTGCATTTGATATGTCTTCACATTTGGTTTGACTTCAGTTCAAATTTATCTTCATGATTATCTTCACTACGTTGATTCGACTGCTATTTGATATATATATATATATATATATATATATATATATATATATATATATATATATACTAGTGTCCTGTCCTCTACAGCATTCACTTATAGCTTTGTTTTCTTGTTGAATCTTTTGAACTAAGTGAATGTGATCGGACCCTAATCTGTCTATGCTTCCTATCTCAAACTCTATCTGTCCAAATCATATGCATTCTATTGAAACTGTCGAATGTCTTCTCTGCGTCCTTGTCAGCAGAAGATACAGAGACAAACATTAAATCTGTTTTAAATGTGTCATCCTTATTGCCTGAAATCCGGAGAAGCCGGAACGTCTATCCGACAAACCTGGCGGGCGTGGGAACGTGGGACAACTCTAAGTATGTTGCATGCTTGCCACGTGCCCATCAGATGTGAACCGGCAGGGGCACCTGCGTAATTGCGTTGTGCCGCCCACTTCCTTATAAATACATGTCCCCTGCGGTAAAAGAAACTTCTTCCACCTCTCCACCTCGTCAAAACACTAGCGCCACTGCTAGCTCTCGACGACGCCCGCGACGAAGCGCTTAGCTGCCGCGACTTCTCCGACGCCGTCCTCACGCCGGCCACGGACATCGTCCTCTCCGCCACCACCGTAGGTGTCCTCCGTCGCCAAGTTAGGGCACGGTGGATTGAACTGCTCGGTCTCCTACTCTTCCCATCTAGCAGTTCTTCGTGTGGTAAATAAAACTCTCTTTTTACCGTCTTTTTGATCCTCATAGATTCATTATGTCTACCAAAATAGGTTTCTGCCTATACAAGTTAGATCCATTCTGCCTGAATCTCATACTGCCTAGCATATTCACTTAAGCTTCATAACAAGTTAGATTCCTCACTTGTACTTATTCGCGGATTCGTACAAATCTGGAACCAACTCTCAACATATAAGTGAATGTCTTTGCATCATGAGGTCAATGTCTTCAAACCGATTTATCTTCAAAATCTTCTGAGAATGCATATGACCTCTTCCCCTTCCCTCGCATCTCTAATGCTGTCACAGGTACATGTCCGTGGGAGAATCCCTTGGTTCTCATAGTCTGCATTCGTTTGCAGAATTTTTACAGCATCACATTAATTCTCCCGAAGCCAGTTCCTGTTTGTCCAGCAAAAAGGAAACCTTTGAAGCCTTTGAACGTATTGAAACCTTTTAGTTTGAAGTTTATGGCTATAGAAAAATCAGCAAGGAAGGGTGGCAGGCAGCGCTGTGGCAACACATCAAAAGATTTGCCACCAGATCTAGCAGCCCAGTACAAAACTGATCCAGAGGAAACATACAATGATAGGAAAACCCGAATCCAATGGATTCGAAGATATTGGGCTGAAGAATGGTTCAAGTACCGCTTCGTGACCAAGGAATACGCTGAGAAGAATGCGATAAAGTGTCCTTGGGGAGATATCACTTACAGAGGTCTTCAACCCAAGAGCAAAGCTAAAGCTATTGCACAAAGGTTCTACCCGTGCATGGTCAGAGGACCACAGCCTGCCAATGCCGACCCCACTTCTCTCTTGTGGTGTCGCGATGACGACCTTTTCAAACGCAACTTTCAATTTGCTAAGGCATCAGCAGAAGAGAACAAGAAGTCACTGGGTTTGAACTTCAACCCTGGCCCATCTGCTCCAAGGGAGGATGGCACTCGTGAAGCTGATCAAAACGAGATTGGCCCCTTCTATGATTTTCAAGGTCTCCTCACCTACATTGCTGTCCAAGGAGCTGCTGTTGGGGACGCTTCTGAAGAGGCTGACACAGATGAAGCACCTCCTGCCCCAAAGCCCCAGAAGCAGAAGAAGGCTAAGGCATCAAAACCAACTACATCACCAAAAGCTTCGCACTTGAAGCCACTGGCAACTGCACCTCCTGAAGACAGTGTGCAGTCTGAAGATTTGTCACGCATCTCCAAGAAGACGGAGAAGACGAAGAAACTTGTGAAGCATACTGATCAGGCACTGACCCCTGCTGCTATTCTGCGTGAAGAGCACATTGATCTGTCTAGTGATGAAGATCTTGCAGATGATGCCCTTGAGCAACTGATCAAGAGCAAGGAAGAAGCAGAGATCTTCAATGATTTGCCTCTCTTTGATGTGGCAATCATTCACAACTTCATTGATGAGTGGTTTGACTCACCAAATCTCAGCTTTGACGGTCTGCAACTTCCCATTGGGCTCAGAGTTTCCTTCAATGGAGCCATTGCTTCAGAGCTTGCTCTCGCTCAGCGCATCGTTGAGCTGAAGCACAAGATCGACCATGAGAAAGCCCAATTCAAGAAGCATGTGGCTAAGCTCAGCGTGCAAGATGTCAAGAACTTCAAGATCATGCTGCACGAGCTCAAGGAATCCTTCCTCAAGAAGCGTGAAGAAGCCAAAGGTTCTCGAGAGCGCATGAAGAACCTGGCTGACAAGTGTGTGCAAGCCTACAATGAGGCTGAGAAGCGCAAGGCTCTTGGTCGTCCTGGCATCGATCCAAGAATGGCTGCCAAAAAGAAGAAGCCTTCGACTGACCAAGCTGCTCCTTCAAGGCAGGAAGAGCCGCGCATTTTCTACCCAACTAGCATGACCGGCTCGAAGCCAAAGGTCAGATCAACCGCTCCTGAGCTAAAGAAGACGAGAACTGCTGAGGCTGAAGCCAGAAAAAGGAAAAATCCTGAAGCCTCTGACGTTGCTCCCACTAAGAAGAAGCACAGAACCAAGAAGGATAGGGCTGCTCCCTCAGAGCCCTTGGTTGTTGAACCCATATCAATGGTTCGCCCTACCTGTGAACACCAAGAACGACGGATGATAGTTCATGAGCCTGCTTCCGCAGAGGCTCATGAAGCTGAAGACATTCCAGGAGTTGACCCCAACGCTGCTGAAGACATTGGTCACCACGACAATGTTGAAGATGATGAAGTCCTTCCTCAGATCGAACACAACCTGGTATCATCGCCTGTTCTCACGAACAGCGAACTCATCAGCATTGGTCGTCCTCTGACGCCAATTGCACAGGATGCTTCGTGGGCTGATCACCCACAACAACAAGACACCCCAAGTTCTCCCCAACATCAAGCTACCCCGTCTGTGCGAAATGAGGATGATGACTTTGAGGCCCAGCCAACTCCATCTCCAAAGGCGTCGCCAGTGTTACGCAGGCTTCGCAAAGGACCAAGGCCTCAAGTCACCACCTCGAGCGTTCCAGAAGGAGAAGTGCCTCAACAATCTGTTGCACGTCAAGTGTTTCCAGATGCCACTCCCACTGTGAATGTCTCAGAGTCTGAAGCCAAAGGTGCTGAAGACATTCCGGCTGCATCAGCTGATGAAAAACAAGAAGAAGATCGTGTTCCAACTCCCCCCATTACAGAAGAAGTGGTTCCTGAAGTGAACCTGCCAGTGCCCGACCCTCGAGCTCATCAAGTGGAGGTTGAAAATACTGCGGCTGCCACCACCAACACCAATGAAGCCAATGACGTTGTCATGGCTGACGCAAATGTGGAGCCTGCACCGACAAATGTGCCAGAAGCCAATGCTGCATCTGCACCTGAAGCCAATGTTGACGCCTCTGCTCCTGTTCCGCCACCAAGGCCACACACTATCGAGCAAGCTTTCAACTATGGTCAGCTCATTTCTGTCAAATGGCCTGTTCTGACTCCTCCGCCTGCCGCTGTTGGTCCTTAGTTTGAGTACCATGTTGAGCACAGGCCACGGGTTCAGAAGCCAAAGCCCAGGTTACCAAGGTTTCCAGGTACTGCATCAGCACCAGGATCTTTCAATATCAATGGCTTCAAGGCACACAATACCTTCTTTGACAGTGCAAAGAACCCTTACTCAAGAGCAAGGATATCTTCTGATCGGTTCTGGAGCTATCAGCAGCGAAGCTAATACTCATGCATTCTGTACAATCAAGGCCGCATTTTCCCACATATGCGTCTTGATGCTGAAGCCATCACTGGTCTGCCCTGTCTGGAAGAGGCTCTGGACTGCTTCAGAGAGTCCGGCCTGCTGCAGTTTGTCACTGATAAGGAGCACTGGAACGAAGAGTTATTGCTCCAATTCTATGCCACTCTCCATATCCGTGGCTACTATAAAGATACAAAGACATGGGTTCTTGAGTGGATGACAGGAAATGTTCATCATGAAGCCAAAGCCATTGATGTCATTGAGCTTACAGGCCTACCCTCAGCAGATGATCTTTATGAACCTGGCTGTCAGCTTCACAATGATGCTATGGAGAGCATCTTCCACAAGCCTGAACCCAATATGAGTCAGATGCTCAGCATGATGAAGCCATTGCCTCCAGATGCTGAATACCCGCAGGCGTTCTTTGTTGAAGACCTTGAGTATCTGCCCCGCACCATTAATCATATAGTCAGGCGAACTCTTTGGCCTATCAAAGGACACTCTCCTAATGCCAAGCTGGAAGGCGCAATGAAGACTTTGGTTTTCCATATTCTTCATGGCAAACGCTTCAATGCCCAAGACTTCTTCATTCGCCAACTTGCTGCATCTGGATCTGACATCTTTGGTCTGAAGTTCTATGCTCCCTGGATCATGCGACTGATTAAGCTTCACTCTGCCTTCAACTATCAACCCTCTGCACGCAATCATATCATATTTATGCCAGATGTTGATTTGTCTATTGAAGCCATATACCCAGAGACTGCAAAGGAGCCTCTTAGTCTTCAGAATGCTGACCATCAAAGCTTCACTCAAAATGATGAAGGAGTTCAAGCTGTCGCTCGAGTCTACCCTCTGGCTGGGATTACTCGCATGCCTCATCGTGCACAAACAGAAGCCACTGAGAGCACAATTGCCCAAAGGCCTAAGAAGCGCTCCCGCATTCTCAATGACCGAGAGCTTCTGGTTGCCCTTCATCAGAAACATGATAAGCATCATGACTGGCTTAAGCGCCAAATGCAGAGCCTCTTGGTGGATGTCAATCGCATTCGCAATCTTGCCACCAAGAATGCCTTTGTCACGCAGGAAACGTGTCGGCGATCATGGAAGAGTTTGACACTGCTCAGTGCTGAAGCGGGTCTTCAAGATGATGGCTTCACAGAAAAATTCAAGTTTGACTCCACTCCTCCATGGAATGCTGTCCTACGTCGCACTCCATCTCTTGAAGACTCTGACTATTCCTCTTCTGCTGCAACTGTCAACGCCAAAGTGATCGATGAAGAAGACGATGCTACTTCACCGACCCCTTCTGCAAGAATTGACACTGCACCAAGCTCGTCTGCACCTCCAAACGACAATACCAACCCTGCTGCTTCACCTACTCCTCATGAGGACGAGTAGATGCTCTATGTCTTCAAACCTTTTTGGTCATTACTGACAAAAGGGGGAGAAGCGTATGAGTTTGATAGTCTTCAAGCGGGTTCATATGGGCGGTTGCTTATATTTTGCCTAGTGTTTACAACTCTCGCGTTTTAATACATTTGGTTCTTTGAGTTGTAACACTTAAACTTGATGGTCGTCTGCTACTTATTTGATATTCTGTGATGCGATGATAAATTCCTCATGTGCGATGATAACTTCCGCACTTAGGTCATTCTGCAGACGTCCATTTTTCATTATGCATGTCATAATCTTCGTTATATCTTATCATGCATGATGAATTGTCGTCATAAGTTGAAGAGGATCTCCACAAGTACAACCTGCCATGTGCATTTGCATTCCAAAAGCAAATTACTTATATGCACATCTTCAGGGGGAGCCTTTGAAACTTATGAAGACAATCCTCTACCCTTTACAATTTCACATACTTTATCCCGTTGAAAACTTCGACCAGTTTGTCATCAATCACCAAAAAGGGGGAGATTGTAAGTGCATCTAGTGCCACCCCTAGTTGGTTTTGGAGTATTGACGACAAATTTGATTGAGGGACTAATGTGTTTGTGAGAATTGCAGGATAACACAGGAAGTGTCCCTCATTGATTTGGTTTACCTACCGGAGATGACCCCTAAAAATGTGTGAAGACATTGAAGACAATGGTGGTATATGAAGATCTTCATGTTGAAGACTATGACATGAGAAGACATTCTGTGAAGACTATGGAGCGCGAAGACTTAGTTGTTTCGTTGTTTCCTTTTCTTCTTTGTTGAGTCATAGGAACAACCGTACTGTTAAGTGGGGTCCAAGTGAATACAGTCAGAGTGACTGAAGTGATGCTCAACCCAAATCCTATGTCTTCGAGCAAAGACAATGAGAGCAAATCTTATCCAGAGCTGGATAAGTCAGCTTTGCTTGTAGCCCAAGTAAAGTTGCCGCGTGTGTTTGAAATCTGACCGTTGGAACACGTGTCAGTTCCTTAGTGACCCAGGGTCATTTCGGACATATCAGGTCGGGTTGCCTAGTGGCTATAAATAGCCCACCCCCTGCACCATAAATTGGTGGCTGCTCAGAGTTAGTGCCCGGCTTTTGTCGTTTGAGAGCAACCCACCTCGAAGCCTTTGAGAGAGAAATACTTGCGAGGACAAAGCCCAAACACCCAGAGCCAAAGAGTGTTAGGCATCACTGAAGTCTTTCTATCTGTGTGACCTGAAGACTTATTACACTTGAAGACTGTGAATCCTCCAGCTGGTTAGGCGTCATGTTCTGAGCGTCCAAGAGTCATTGTGGATCGCCGGTGAACGAAGTCTGTGAAGGTTTGGAAGTCTACCTTGAAGACTTACCAGAGTGATTGGGCGAGGACTGTGTGTCCTTAGCTCAAGGGGAATAAGGTGAAGACGCGGTCTTCTGAGTTGAATCTCAGCCTCCCTAACCAGATGTACAGTTGTCACAGCAACTGGAACTGGTTAAACAAATCCTGTGTCTTCAACGAGTAACTGGTTTTATCCTCTCTTCCCTTTACTTACAGTTGTCTTCATGAAGTCATTGCCTGCCTGTCATACCTGTTTGACTTCATTGCTTGACTACTATTGCTGTTTGGCTTCATACCATCTTCCATCATGATCCTTACTACCTAGTTGCCATTAGTCATCGTACTCTCACATTATTGCATACTTGACTATGGCTTGCCTTGTGTAGTTTATCTTCCGCTGCATATCAATAGGGTCATTTCTACTGTTTGTCTTTGAAACATCCATGTTTTGAAGACTTACATAAAAATCGCCTATTCACCCCCCCCCTCTAGTCGATAACAAGCACTTTCAAGGTTAGTCCCAGAAATAATATAAAAGTGGAAAATAAATCCCAATATAGTCCAAAACAGTAGATAATATAGCATGGAGCAATAAAAAATTATAGATACGTTGGAGACGTATCACATGGCCAGCTCCCGGACATGGGAGTTGAAGGTGGCCGCGCGGATGTTGTGGTAGTCTTGCAGCAAAGACAATAGAAGAAAAAAGAAGAGGTTACCACTCGGAACTTACCTTTAAGTTCCGAGCCGCCTGCTCGGCCCGGAACTCGGGGGCTACACCCAGTGGGTGCGCTGGTGCGCCCCCATCGAAGATTACAAGAAGGTTACAAGAATCAGAAACAAGCAATCAAGAGACATACCCGGACGGCGGCACGCATCGCCAAAAACTCCTTTGTGTATTGCTGGAGGGCGGCGCCTTGGGCCTGAAGATGGGCCTGGACGTCATTAGCGGCTCAATTCAGCACGCTCGTCCCGCCCCCAGGAGTCCACTCTGGTGGGGCGGCGCTGCTGGCCTCGACATTAGGAGCCAAAGAGCTTGCAGCCCCGAAATCCAGCGGCCTTGGCACTGACGCCGCCTTCTCCGAGCGACGGTGCCCCAGAGTGCGGCCGCCGGGGTCGCCCCCACCACTAGCTCGCCACCGACTGGTGGCCCTTGCGGCGCCTCAGGCCTATTGGTCTGAGCGTCGGCAGTCGGCATGGGCGGGGTCACTTCCGCCTCCATGATGACGGGGTCGCCCCGTCCCCTCTCCATGACCGGTTGGTCGTCGCCGGCTCCTCCAATCAGCGCTGGGATCCCGGGCGTGGGTGGCGCGGAGCGCAGAGGGATGACGAGTTGCGGAGCCCGGCTGTGGGCCGCATCCGCCTCCTACACCTTGGCGGCCGCGTCCGCCCGCTCCTTGGCCGCAGCGTCGGCTTGAGCCTTGGTGGCTGCATCGGCTTCGGCTTGCGCCGCCTTAGTCACCGCCACCTTCTGTCTCTCCGCCTCTTCCAGCTCCTCGCGCGCCTCCCGCGCGTTCCGCTCCGTCGCCGCCTGGAGCTCAGCGCGCGGGTCCACATGGCGGGTGTCGGCGGAGCCTTTCGCCACCCCGATCACGGAAGTAGAGGCTGACCGCTCAAGAGAGAGCGGGGCCCTATTCAAGCAAGACAAGAAAAAACTAAGAAGGAGTTTTGCAAGAAAGACACAAGAAAAAAGCAAGAAAGGTCAAGCACTTACGCAAACACCGTCGGGGGCTACTTTGTAGTCCTCTAGAAATGGGCCGCCTTGGCGGCGGCCTCCTGCCGCCTAGTCGCGGCGGCCGTGTTCCGGGGCTTCTTCGGCCGGCTGCCGAACTGCGGCGGGCCGACTCGACGCTTCTGCGCGCCGCCTGGTGCAGTAGGCGCGACTGAGGAGCCCACGCCCGTCTTATCGGCGCAGGGCGGGTGGCGCGGCTCGGCCTCCTCCTCCTCATCGCCCGGCCAGTCCTCAACGCCGCCTCCTCTGGATCCACCGCCTCTGGAGCCGCCTGCTCCGCCACCACCACCTGTGGCATCATCCTCCTCCATGGCGGCCGCCCCCCAGTCGGGGTAGTCCGCATCGCTCACCAACCAGTCCGGCAGGTACTCCTGGCCTTGCTCCAGGGCGTCGGCTGCCGGCTTGGGTGTGAGGATCTGCATTGTGGCCGACTGATCAGGCGGCAAAAGCAGAACCCGGCAAGTGAAGGTAAAGAAGAGTTAAGGACTTACCGCAGGCGGCGGGTTTGCGCGGGAGTACGACCGCTTGCCGAACTGCCACTCCTCCTCCAAGAGTTTGCAGTTCGAGATGAAGTTCACCAGACGGGCCACCTCCGCGTCCGGCATCTCCTTGGTGCACATCCGGCACGGGTCTTGATGCCCGCTCATCCGGCTGATCATGTGAGGCCGAAATTAGAGAGGGAGCACTCGCGCACCACGAAGGCGGTCAGCAGGTCCGACGCCTTGAGACCCTCCAAATCCACCATCACCTTGAGCCGGGCGATGGCGGCAGTGGAGGCGGTCGACAGTATCTTCGGCTTGAAGGTTCAGTTGGTGCGGGGCTCAGCCGGCGGGCTGACTGTATAAGCCGACAGGTTGACGAAGTCCTGCGTCGGGTGGACGTTCTTCACGTAGAACTAAGATTTTTGCCACAACTTGACCGACTATGTCAAGTTAATGGCCGGGAAGCAGTTCCCAGCACCCGGACGCCGCACCGCGACAAAGGCTCCGCACTGAGCCACCTCCTTCTTGATGACGGTGCCGAGCTTGGTGTAGAAGAACTCCCCCCAGAGCTCGAGGGTGGGGAGAATGTCGAGGTAGCCCTCGCAGAGCGTGACAAAGGCCGACAGCAGCACCATCGTGTTTGGCGTAAGGTGGTGCGGCTGGAGCCGGTAGAACTGAAGGAAGGAGCGGAAGAAGTCGCTCGTCGGCAGGCCGAGGCCGCGAATGAAATGCGACCAGAAGACGACGTGTTCGCCGTCCTCCGGCGCCGGCGAGATCTCCGTTTCGGGCAGAGGACGCGCCCACATGTAGTTCTCATCGGGCAGCCGCCGCGTCAGGCAGAGGAAGGTGATGTGATCCTCATGGACGTTGGAGCCGTCCCAGGCGCCGACTCGTTCTTGCGTCATGGAAGCTTGGGCCCGACGGTGGCGCGACACGACGACGAATGCACGAGCTTGCGGCGGAGCAGCGACGCTGCAGGGAAGATGGGCTCGGAGATGATGGGGCTGCGGCAGCACTTCGGCAAGGTGCAGGAGTGCGGCGGCGGCAGCAAGATGAAGAAAGGAGAAGGGAGAGGAGGGCGCGCGTGCGTCTGCCGCCCCCCCTCCTCCCCCTACTTATAGCCCCAGGCGGCGAAGCTGAGGGGGCGAGAACGTGGGGGTCGAGGGATTAACTACGCCCAACAACCCCACGACCCCGCATTAACCGTGCAGTAACGACGTGTAGTTACTGCGCCACGGAATCCCAACCGTTTGCCTCGGCCGCACCGGATCCACGCGCGCGCTGAGGGTCGATAGTGGCGGGCCCCAGCCTGCGACAATGTCCTGTCACACGCGTGGGCTGGCAGGCCCGGCTGGCTGGCGTCGCGCGCAGGCAGCAGGCGGCGAGCCTGGCGCCTAGCTGGCGCGCCACTTGGCTCCCGCCACGACGATTTAAAATTATTAGGCGGTCCACCTAGTCGCGGCCGGCTCTTACCAGTCGATGCTTCGGAAGACGGATGAAGCAACATCATCAGACCACTCGGAGTACGAAGCTGCTGAAGCTCCTTGCCTCTTCAGCCGCGGTGCCACACCAGCTCTGGGGACTACTATCGGAGTAAATGACCACAGGTAGCCTCATATGCTCCCATGGCGATTCAAGACACTGGGCCGGCTGCGCCCCTCAAGCCTCGAAGACGAAGAGCCACCTTCTCAGGGCCGGTTGGTCCAAGCGGCCAGCTGCTAGAGGGCGGCAGTTCCCAGAAGACAGCCATGAGGTGGGCCGACTCCTAGCAGGCGGCCTCCAGAGAGGCCGGCTCCTAGAAGGCGGCCCCCCTCCGCTCCCTTGAAGTTTGCACCACATTATAACGACGAGACGGGTCGTGGCTAAAGTGCAGCCTGCCACCCCCAAATCCAGGGCGGAGCATGGCCACAGTGCAGTGTACTGGGTGCACATCCCTCGCCCGGCGTGACACTGTAGCCACGCAGCCCATGACATCACCCATGGCAGAGGAGGCCATGCCGAAAGTGCGTTATATCGACTAGAGGGGGGTGAATAGGCGATTTTTATGAAATTCTTCATCGAGGAATTTGCTCGTGAGGAAATTCCTTAGCGAAGAACTACTAGCAGCGGAATAAGTACTCAGAAGTAAACATAGCAGATTACATGCATGGTCATCCTGATGAAATGAAGACAAACACAGAGTACAGAAAGCGTAAACACAGGATAGCACAATATGAAGACAAACAGACTGAAGAAATTGAACTGAGGAAATTTAGAAAGTCTTCAGTCAAAGTCTTCAAACACAGATATGAACAATTACACAACACAGTAATGAGGAAATGAAAGTGTTGAGGAAATAGAACCAGTAAGCTTGGTGAAGACAATGATTTGGTAGACCAGTTCCAACTGCTGTCTCAGTTGTACATCTGGTTGGAGCGGCTGAGTATTTAAACTCGAGGACACCTAGTCCCGGACACACGGTCCTCACCGTATTCTCCTTGAGCTAAGGACACACAGTCCTCGCCCAATCACTCGTGGTAAGTCTTCAGGTGACTTCCAAACCTTCACAGACTTGGTCACTCGGCGATCCACAATTCCTCTTGGATGCTCTAGACCTTGACGCCTAACCGTCTGGAAGAAGCACAGTCTTCAAAGGTAACAAGCGTCGGATCCACACAGGATCAATCTCTTCAGTGATGCTCAATCACTTTGGGTTTGTAGGTGTTTTGGGTTTGGGTTTGGATTTTCCTCACTTGATGATTTTCGCTCAAAGTCCTCGGAGGATGGGTTACTCTCAAATGACAAGTGTCAAGTTCTCGCGGAGCAGCCAACCATCTAGTGGTTGTAGGGGGCGGCTATTTATAGCCTAGGGAGCAGCCCGACATGATAAGACATAAATGCCCTTCAATGATATGACCGTTAGGTGGACAAGATATTTTAGGACAGCTGGCGCGTAGCACAGCAACGGTCAGAAATTTGAGGTTCAAATTCCTCAGGGCTATCATGTTCCTCACAGTGTAGGCAATTCGCACTGGCGAATTCCTAACTCCTCAGTCAGAGCAAAGTCCTTAGTGACCAGAAGAACTGCGTCTCTGTCACTGAAGAAATTGACTGAACTGTATGAGATTTCCAATGGCTTCACTCGAAGGGATTGGTAGGTGTAGGATTTGAGATGAGCATCACTTGGAAATTTTCTCCTTAGTATTTCCTCGACCCCCTTTAACAGTACGGTGTTTCCTATGACTCAATAAAGAGAAAATGAAACTACGAAAACAAAAGTCTTCACGCTTCATATTCCTCGAATGATAACCAAGTCTTCAAGGTCATACCAATTTCTTCACTTTCAAAGTCTTCAGAAAGTCTTCAAAATATCAAAGTCTTCAGACGAAGAACTTCATTTTTAGGGGTCGACTTTCTCTGTAAATATCAAACTCCTCATAGACTTATAGACCTGTGTACACTCATAAACACATTAGATACTTAACCTATAAGTCTTCAATACACCAAAATCACTAAGGGGCACTAGATGCACTTACACATGCTCCCACTACAGAGTGTCGGTACGGCCCGCAGGCGGCAGGCCCTACCTATCCATGAGAGACCGACTCATGACCAGCCAGCACGGGGAAGGCCGACTCCCAACCAGGCGGCCCTCCCCCTCCCTCGGAGTCTGTGCGCCATTAATCAGAAGAGATGGGGGGTGGCTATAGTGATCGCCTGCCAGGCGGCACTGTAGACATGCCTTCCCCAACAAAGCACACATCATCAGTGGCACTGCCACAATACTAAGCAGCTGGCAAGACCCGCCAGCGGCGGGCGCGGCCTATTTGCCAAGTATGACATAGCCGGCGGGACCCACCAGGCGGCGGGCCCTAGCGATCGGCGGAGAAGCCGGCGACTATAGACACTGATAGCCGGGTCCTACATCCGGCCAGATTACCATTGTACCCCTAGGGGGTAGGCCTATATAAACCCCCCAGGGCACCCATGCAAAGGGTTCCGCCTCATAGAGATTGCACACACATAGAGGGAGTGAAGCTAGGGCTAGCCTTGTTCTTCTTCCTCCTCTAGAGAAACAGCTCAAGGAGCAAGCTTGTAGCCACCATTGTTGATCTAGTGATCATGCAGAGATCCCATAGAGCAGGACTAGGGGTGTTATCTCCTAGGAGAGCCCCGAACCTGGGTAAAGTTCGCCGATGTACGTGTCTACGTCTCATCCCATTTCCTGGCACCGGCGACGTCTTACTATCCTTCACCATGATAAGCCATCCTTTGGCATATGTCGCACGACACCCCCGACACCTACCCTGCACGGGACGAGATCGGCACAGTGATGGTAACAGCGCCGACGAGGTCACCCTCTCCTTCGCAGCTTCTCCTCTGACATTGTCGCTCCTCTATTAGTCGACCACTTTCATGTCGCCGAGGCCTTTCGCGCATTTGACCGAGGCAACGGAGGATGCATCTCAACTGCCCAGCTTGTGCGCTCCATGGTGCCATTACAAGTGGCTGGAGGAATGGTGCATGCTAACAAGGCGTGTGATCCTTCTATAAAATTCTGGCTATATGTGCATTGCCTCATTGGTTCTAGTTTAGTTGTGCTGGTATATTTGGGTTCCTATAGGCCAAGTTGTTTCACCGGAAAAGAATCCCACGAACCTTAATGTGGTGCAGAAGTTTTGGGTGCATCATTCTCTTCTGCTCTATTGTGTCGTGTGCTCCATGCCTGTACCTTATGATTCAGGAGTGCCTAGTGACAAAATGTGTAATATTTGTAGAGTCGATGCTCTAGGCGAGGGACAGTCCACGCAATGGTTTCCAGTTATGTGACAAGCTTCTAAAAAATGATCAAGTAAAGAAAGAAATCTTTAATGGTCCTACCTATTTCATTCGTGGGATTTAGAGGGCTACTAGCTCGCTATGATTAGACACTTAATTTGTTTGTTGTTGAACTAAGTTTGGTATGGTGTACGAAGCCCCAAGTTATCTTGTAAAAAGGATTCTTATGATAAGTATTGAAAGCAACTTCTGAACTTTTATATAGATATTTAAGTTCCAATACCATATTTTGTTATGACACAGGAAACCCAAATTTTGATGCCAGAGATTTACCTTCGATGTTGCATGTGCACTACTGACTTTAGCCAATCGTCCTACTGTTGTGCTTTTATTTGAAGTTCACTGAATTTCTTGTAATGACATTTCAGGGATGATACGATCAACCCAACTGTTAGCTTTGGAATGCATTTTGGGGTCGACTCATGAAGACGATGACTAGCTTGCACCAACATTTGTAGCTTCTGTATAAATGACTCAGATTGTCTACAAGCAAGGAAAATGATTATACGGAATAAAAAGGTATGCACTGCTCCATAATACCCAGTTATTGTCAGCAAACTTGCTTGTACGCCATGAAACAACGTCAGGTGTATGAACATGCAGTTCAACGAAGGCGATTCAGGCACTGACGTGGGTGAGCTAGCGATTTGACACCATAGACTCAACCTATGCCAGTGGCATCGAGGAAGGTGTGGAGCTCTTGGCCTCCTCAGGACGCCGCCAGGCTCGTCTCCGTAGCCCGCCATGGTTGCAGTATAGAAGAAACCCTTACTCCCACATGTGTCCCTTTTTTCCTCCGCATTGCTTCTATGGATCAAAACCCTAGCAAACTCCTCTCCAAGCACACGATTGATTCCGTTCGTATACATCTAACGGTTTAATGAAGATGCAACAAATTTCATTTTGTAGTTTTGCTTGTGGAGGTGATTGTCATTGAAAAGCATAATTTTTTTAATGGATGTTACTTGCCAACTCGTTTGGCTCTTTATATATTTAAAATTGTTTGTAAACCATGGATGAGACTCAGCATTGGCAGTGTGGAAATTGACATGAGATGCATTGTACTATTGCTTGTTCTTTGGCCAATCAACAACATAATTCTCTATTTTTTATGTGTCTCTGTGTTGAACTCGTACGGGTTTTATCAGTACGTAGAGATAATAATATGCAGATTCAGTGATATATATGCAGAATGTTTGTTTTTGCTCTTTTAGTAATTATGCAGATCAACAATACATCTTCTGGTAAATGTGTTAATCCTAATAAACCATGGACAGTTGTTGATTCTAGAGATTTATAAAAGCTAATAAATTACATCCTTGAGTAATATGAGAGAATTAAGATTTTGATGGAGGTAAACCTATCCAACATGGTACACAAGCTCTTGCTAGTTGAACTATTTTAAAATTTTGACTTCTAAGGTTTGAACCTTTTTGCACCGGAGCTAAACCTATCCACCGTGTTCGTGAACCTGAAGCCACTTGCATGGTTGTCAAAATAACTAGGGGGAGCTAAACCTATCCAGCGTGTTCGAGAACCTGAAGCCACTTGCATGGTTATCAAAAGGGCTAGAGGTAAATTGCTTGGTACTTGGGGTGTTATGTTACTGCTATTAGTCATTGCTTGTGAACTGAACCCCCCTCCCACGACGCGTCCCGCGAGCGCATCATGGGTGGGGCGAGTGAAAGAAATATGCCCTATAGGCAATAATAAAGTTATTATTTATTTCCTTATTTCATGATAAATGTTTATTATTCATGCTAGAATTGTATTAACCGGAAACATAATGCATGTGTGAATACATAGACAAACAGAGTGTCACTAGTATGCCTCTACTTGACTAGCTCATTGATCAAAGATGGTTAAGTTTCGTAACCATAGACATGAGTTGTCATTTGATAAATGGGATCACATCATTAGGAGAATGATGTGATGACTTGACCCATTCCGTTAGCTTAGCACTATGATCATTTAGTTTGTTGCTATTGCTTACTTCATGACTTATACATGTTCCTATGACTATGAGATTATGCAACTCTCGATTACCGAAGGAACACTTTGTGTGCTACCAAACATCACAACGTAACTGGGTGATTATAAAGGTGCTCTACAGGTGTCTTCGATGGTACTTGTTGAGTTGGCATAGATCGAGATTAGGATTTGTCACTCCAATTGTCGGAGAGGTATCTCTAGGCCCTCTCGGTAATGCACATACTATAAGCCTTGCAAGCAATGCAACTAATGAGTTAGTTGCGAGATGATGCATTACAGAACGAGTAAAGAGACTTGCCGGTAACGAGACTGAGCTAGGTATTGAGATACCGACGATCGAATCTCGGGCAAGTAACATACCGATGACAAAGGGAACAACGTATGTTGTTATGCGGTTTGACCGATAAAGATATTCGTAGAATATGTAGGAACCCAATTTCCGCTATTGGTTATTGACTGGAGACGTGTCTCGGTCATGTCTACATAGTTCTCGAACCCGTAGGGTCCGCACGCTTAAAGTTCTGTGACGATCGATATTATGAGTTTTTGTGTTTTGATGTACCGAAGGTAGTTCAGAGTCCCGGATATGATCACGGACATGACGAGGAGTCTCGAAATGGTCGAGACGTAAAGATCGATATATTGGAAGCCTATATTTGGACATCGGAATGGTTCCGGGTGAAATCGGGATTTTAACGGAGTACCGGGAGGTTACCGGAACCCCCCGGTAATTGTATGGGCCTTAATGGGCCATAGTGGAGAGAGAGAGAGAGAGGAGGCCAGGGCAGGCCGCGCGCCCCCTCTCCCCTCTGGTCCGAATTGGACTAGGAGGGGGCGACTCCCCCCCCCCCCCTTTCCTTCCTTCCTCCCTCTCTCCCCCTTCCTTCTCTCCTAGTCCACCTAGGGAAGGGGGGAATCCTACTCCCGGCGGGAGTAGGACTCCTCCAGGGCGCGCCATAGGGGCTGGCCCTCTCCCCCTCCTCCACTCCTTTATATACGTGGCCAGGGGCACCCCATAGACACACAGGTTGATCATTGATCTCTCTTAGCCATGTGCGGTGCCCCCTCCACCATAATCCACCTCGGTCATATAGTAGCGGTGCTTAGGCGAAGCCCTGCATCGGTAACTTCATCAACACCGTCATCACACTGTCGTGCTGATGAAGCTCTTCCCCGAAGCTCTACTGGATCGTGAGTTCGCGGGACGTCGCTGAGCTGAACGTGTGCTGAACACGGAGGTGCCGTACGTTTGGTACTGAGGATCGGTCGATCATGAAGACGTACGACTACATCAACCGCGTTCTCATAATGCTTCCGCTTTCGGTCTACGAGGGTACGTGGACACACTCTCCCCTCTCGTTGCTATGCATCACCATGATCTTGCATGTGCGTAGGATTTTTTTTGAAATTACTGCGTTCCCCAACAACGAGATCTGATGCCGGCGCTAGCTTTCTCCATCGTCCTTCCCTCCTTCTCACTGCTGCCAGAGGGCGTACGCCGGGCGAAGCCCATGCGGCGCTAGCAGCGGCGGGGCTTCTCTCCTTCCTCCCCATGGCCGGGATCTTGGCGGTGCAGGGCGCCGCTCGTGGGGGAGTTGGGTCCAGCGGTGGGGATGCATGGATCCGGTGGCGGTGCAGCTCCGCGGCGGCGCGGTACGAGTCTAGCCCAGAGCGTCTGGTCTGGACCCCAAGGGCTTGCGGTTGCGGCGGCCACTGATGGAGAGGGCGCCTCTCCTTCTTCTACGAGGGGGGGGGGGTGTCGGTGCTGTGATGCGCCATCTTGGCCCTGCTGGGTGGCGAGGCGGCGGCGGGCGTGGTCCCGATCTGAAGATAGTGGCTGCTCCGGCGCCTGTTTTTCTCTGCCTGCAGGTTGTGGGTTTTCCCCGGGCATCCTGCTTGGATGGTTGGCGCTGCAATGGAGGTGCGGGCTTGGGGTCAGGGGAAACCCTTGACTGGCGATGCCAGCCGATAGTCACGATGTCGGCGACGCTCTCGATGTTGTTTCTCCCCTCTGGTGGGCGACATCGAGACCGTCTCCCCACCCTCCGCCCCGTGGTCCCGGGAGGCGAAAGCCTAAAATCTCTTGATTGGGTGGTGACGGCGCATCGGCATTGGTTACTTCATGAAAGTTCCACCTTGGGAGTCCATAGGGGTCAGGGGCTCAACGCGGTGGTGCTCTGCCAATTCTTCGATAGTGTTCCTGCTCGGCAATGGTGTGGGTTTCTTGATCTTGGCTGGAGACGGTGGCGGCGTATGTGTTCCTGTGAGAGGAACGGCATCCTTCGATCCAAGACAAGAGGGCAGGGGTGCCCTCTTCGGAGGCAACGACGGAAGGTGGGACAACAGGGACCCTTGGGAGTTGATGGAGCATAGCTTTCCTCCTGTGACGAATTGCCCCCTTGTCACGGTCGCGTTGTTGGCATGATGAGTCCAGTGTTTGCTGTTCTACAGTGTTTGTATCTTGTCAATTTTATTTTCTATTTTCTTTTCCTTTCTTGTTGCTGGTTGTAATGTGTGGTGGTTGCTTTATATATAAAGTGAGGCGAAAGCCTTTTTTGATAAAAAAATGTAATGAATTGACCCTTATGTTGCAAGGTATGTACTTACTGATATATTTTTGTTTTTATACTTCCTTGCGAGCCTGTAGTTTTAAAAAGAACAACACAAAGAATACATAATCTGTGACGCAACTTTGGATATCAGTATAAAAAGTTTTGCCATGGAGTTTTTTGCACCATACTTCCTTTTGCCACTTTTATTGTGTTCTTTCTTCTTTTCTTTTTTATTAGAACTAAAAGTCAGCATGCCAAAAAATGTAGGTTTAAGCCCTGGCCATCTTCAGTTTTTTTCCTGGCCGTCTTTAGATGAAAACATTAATTAGCCTACTTTTTTATCACTTTTGGAGGATCTGTCATTTTGAGAAAGTCATTATCTCAACTGCAAGCAGGCAATTTTGCCATAGATGTAGGACGATCCGGTTCTTTTAGACTCCATTGTTTTGGATTGGTACTATATATTTTGAATTTCTTTCATAAACGAATGTGGAGAATGGGAGAGGATCTGCTGTTATAAAAATTTACTTGTGCATGTGGAGTTTTTTATTCAAGATCCTATTGTTGTTTGTCCTTTTCCACTGTAATTGTTTATTGATTATAAATGATTTTTATTTCTTCTGGATTGATTGGACTATTTGACAAGTGGATTTGTGGGACTACCTAGGAAGATGAAACAACTAACAGTTGTTTACAGCAGGACAATTGCTCCTGAGAGGTGGAACACTTGGAAGGTGGGTGCATTAAAGCAGATCAAGTCGCTGAGGCCCTCGTGGCTATGTTTGAACATGGAGACAAGGAATATATGGAGCGGTCTTAAAGGAGATTCTATGATATGAAGTTTGTGTTTGAGTTAGATACTATTGGGCAGCTAGGTCTCCTTACGTTGGCAACACTAAAATGGAGAATGCAGGTCATGTTGTCGTCCTCTTTGGATAAGTTTGGTTATGGAACCCATTAAGTTTTGAACTAAGCTTGCGGTGCGCTGAGATCAATGTTGTCATTCTAAAATGTTCCATTAACATTATCTATCGTATTTAATTATTTGTTTTATCCATTCAATTACATTGTTGCCCGTAGCAACGCACGTGCACTCTACTAGTAAATGTATTATTGCCATGGAACACTTCTACGACAACACATGTATGACTATATTGATTCTGTCATAAAATCGTCACGGATGTACATGCGTGATAGAAAATGGGACTTACTGTTACAAACACGTATTTGTTGGAAATATGCCCTAGAGGCAATAATAAAATGGTTATTATTATATTTCCTTGTTCATGATAATTGTCTGTTATTCATGCTATAATTGTGTTATCCGGAAATCGTAATACATGTGTGAATACATAGACCACAACATGTCCCTAGTGAGCCTCTAGTTGACTAGCTCGTTGATCAACAGATAGTCATGGTTTCCTGACTATGGACATTGGATGTCATTGATAACGGGATCACATCATTAGGAGAATGATGTGATGGACAAGGCCCAATCCTAAGCCTAGCACAAGATCGTGTAGTTCGTTTGCTAAAGCTTTTCCAATGTTAAGTATCATTTCCTTAGACCATGAGATCGTGTAACTCCCGAATGCCGTAGGAGTACTTTGGGTGTACCAAACGTCACAACGTAACTGGGTGACTATAAAGGTATATAACAGGTACCCCGAAAGTATCTGTTGGGTTGACACGGATCGAGACTGGGATTTGTCACTCCGTATGACGAAGAGGTATCTCTGGGCCCACTCGGTAATGCATCATCATAATGAGCTCAATGTGACCAAGTGTTTGGTCACGGGATCATGCATTACGGTACGAGTAAAGTGACTTGCCGGCAACGAGATTGAACGAGGTATTGGGATACCGACGATCGAATCTCGGGCAAGTAACGTACCGATTGACAAAGGGAATTGTATACGGGATTACTTGAATCCTCGACATCATGGTTCATCCGATGAGATCATCGAGGAGCATGTGGGAGCCAACATGGGTATCCAGATCTCGCTATTGGTTATTGACCGGAGAGTCGTCTCGGTCATGTATACGTGTCTCCCGAACCCGTAGGGTCTACACACTTAAGGTTCGGTGACGCTAGGGTTGTAGAGATATTAGTATGCGGTAACCCGAAAGTTGTCCGAAGTCCAGGATGAGATCCCGGACGTCACGAGGAGTTCTGGGTTGGTCCGCAGGTAAAGATTTATATATAGGAAGTCCAGTTTCAGCCATCGAGAAAGTTTTGGGGGTCATCGGTATTGTACTGGGACCACCAAAAGGGCCCCGGGGGTCCACCGGATGGGGCCACCTATCCCGGAGGGCCCCATGGGCTGAAGTGGGAAGGGGAACCAGCCCCTGGTGGGCTGGTGCGCCCCCTTGGGCCTCCCCTGCGCCTAGGGTTGGAACCCTAAGGGTGGGGGGCCCACTTGGCTTGGGGGGCAAGCCACCCCCTTGGCCGCCGCCCCCCCTTGGAGATTGGATCTCCTAGGGGCCGGCGCCCCCCCCCCCCCGGGGCCCCTATATAAAGAGGGGGAGGGAGGGCAGCCGCACCCTTGCTCCTGGCGCCTCCCTCTACCTCCGTAACACCTCTCCTCCCCGCTTGCGCTTGGTGAAGCCCTGCCGGGGTCCCGCTACTTCCACCACCACGCCGTCGTGCTGCTGGATCTCCATCAACCTCTCCCTCCCCTTGCTGGATCAAGAAGGAGGAGACGTCTTCCGCAACCGTATGTGTGTTGAACGCGGAGGTGCCGTCCGTTCGGTGCTTGGTCATCGGTGATTTGGATCACGACGAGTACGACTCCCTCAACCCCGTTCTCTTGAATGCTTCCGCTCGCGATCTACAAGGGTATGTAGATGCACTCCTCTCTCTCGTTGCTAGATGACTCCATAGATTGATCTTGGTGAAGCGTAGAAAAATTTTATTTTCTGCAACGTTCCCCAAAGTGGTATCAGAGCCAGGTTTATGCGTAGTTTCTATGCACGAGTAGAACACAAGATGTTGTGGGTGTCGATTTTGTCAATTTACTTGCCGTTACTAGTCTTATCTTGATTCGGCGGCATCGTGGGATGAAGCGGCCTAGACCGACCTTACACGTACGCTTACGTGAGACAGGTTCCACCGACTGACATGCACTAGTTGCATAAGGTGGCTAGCGGGTGTCTGTCTCTCCCACTTTAGTCGGATCAGATTCGATGAAAAGGGTCCTTATGAAGGGTAAATAGAAATTGGCATATCACGTTGTGGTTTTGACGTAGGTAAGAAACGTTCTTGCTAGAACCCTATTGCAGCCACGTAAAAACATGCAACAACAATTAGAGGATGTTTAACTTGTTTTTGCAGCATATGCCTTGTGATGTGACATGGCCAAAAGGATGTGATGAATGAATTATATGTGATGTATGAGATTGATCATGTTCTTGTAATAGGAATCACGACTTGCATGTCGATGAGTATGACAACCGACAGGAGCCATAGGAGTTGTCTTTATTTATTGTATGACCTGCGTATCATTGAATAACGCCATGTAATTACTTTACTTCTTTGCTAAACCGTTAGCCATAGTAGTAGAAGTAATAGTTGGCGAACAACTTCATGGAGGCACGATGATGGAGATCATGATGATGGAGATCATGGTGTCATGCCGGTGACGAAGATGATCATGGCGCCCCGAAGATGGAGATCAAAAGGAGCAAATGATATTGGCCATATCATGTCACTATTTGATTGCATGTGATGTTTATCATGTTTTGCTTCTTATTTGCTTAGTACGACGGTAGTAAATAAGATGATCCCTCATAATAATTTCAAGAAAGTGTTCCCCCTAATTGTGCACCGTTGCGAAAGTTCGTTGTCTCGAAGCACCACGTGATGATCGGGTGTGATAGATTCTAACGTTCACATACAACGGGTGTAAGCCAGATTTACACATGCAAAACACTTAGGTTGACTTGATGAGCCTAGCATTTACAGACATGGCCTCGGAACACAAGAGACCGAAAGGTCGAACATGAGTCGTATGGAAGATATGATCAACATGGAGATGTTCACCGATGATGACTAGTCCGTCTCACGTGATGATCGGACACGGTCTAGTTGAGTCAGATCATGTATCACTTAGATGACTAGAGGGATGTCTAATCTGAGTGGGAGTTCATTAAATAATTTGATTAGATGAACTTAATTATCATGAACTTAGTCTAAAAATCTTTGTAATATGTCTTTTAGATCAAATGGCCCATGCTAATGTCAACCTCAACTTCAACGCGTTCCTAGAGAAAACCAAGCTGAAAGATGATGGCAACAACTATACGGACTGGGTCCGGAACCTGAGGATCATCCTCATAGCTGCCAGGAAGAAGCCAAAGAATGGACCCAAGCCTGAGACTGAGTGCTTTTATTGCAAGGGAAAGGGATACTGGAAGCGGAACTGTCCCAAATACTTAGCGGACAAGAAGGCCGGCAACACTAAAGGTATATGTGATATACATGTAATTGATGTGTACATTACCAGTACTCGTAGTAGCTCCTAGGTATTTGATACCGGTGCGGTTGCTCATATTTGTAACTCAAAACAGGAGCTGCGGAATAAACGAAGACTGGCGAAGGCCGAGGTGACGATGCGCGTCGGGAATGGTTCCAAGGTCGATGTGATCGCCGTCGGCACGCTACCTCTACATTTACCTACGGGATTAGTTTTAAACCTCAATAATTGTTATTTAGTGCCAGCTTTGAGCATGAACATTGTATCTGGATCTCGTTTAATGCGAGATGGCTACTCATTTAAATCCGAGAATAATGGTGGTTCTATTTATATGAGAGATATGTTTTATGGTCATGCCCCACTGGTGAATGGTTTATTCTTAATGAATCTCGAACGTGATGTTACACATATTCATAGTGTGAATACCAAAAGATGTAAGGTTGATAATGATAGTCCCACATACTTCTGGCACTTGTCGGCGTTCTGGGAACGGGGGTCCCCAGACTTGCCTACCTGCGGCCTGCGGCATGGCTCAAGTGGGGGCCCAGCATGGCCCATCTTCATCAACACAAGCTCAAGACCCTCGCGAGGGGCCAAGCCTCGCGGGGCGGACGACAGAGAGCTTCCTCAGGAGCAGCCTCATCAGGCAGGCTTGCAAGGAGGCGGAGATATCAATGCAAGGGGACCTCGCGAGGATCCAGTGACGCAAGCCATGACGATCAAGGCCAGGCGGGCGCCAGGCGGGCGCCGGCCTGCGCAGAGTCCTTATTTCCCCTTTGGTGCAAGGGAGGCAAGCTCAGGCCAAGGTATCAGGCAAAGGTTAACATTCCAGTGCAACGAGACCAAGACTAGCCGGGCGCCCGGACGGAGGTCACCATGGAGCCCAAGACGGTGTCACCACCAGAGCTTTTGGCAGCCGAAGACCACCTTTGGTCAGGATAACTTGTACTAGATGTTCCCCTTCAAAATGGCCAATTGTTGGCGCCCTTCCCGCTCATTATTTCGGGGAGAGGCCCAGGGCCTCTATAAATAGAGCTAGCCACCACAGAGTAGAGGCAAGGAGGTCCAGGGTAGAGAAATCTGGTATAGCCCAAGTAGAGAGAGGCGACTGAACTCACTCAAGCAGTTCATCGCTCTAGCTCAAGAACACCTCTCGCGAGGTTGTTCTTCCTTTGTACTGTTCATCATCATCCCCTGAGGCAATCCACCACGCCACACACTGGAGTTGGGTATTACACCACAACAGTGGCCCGAACCAGTATAAACCCCGTGTCCCTTGTGTTGTTCATCATTTTCATCTCAGTTCGCACGAGAGGATCGGACGTAGATCGATAGGGGAGATATCTCCACGCGCACCTTAGTGTTCGAACCTCAAGGGTCTGCCGGAACCCGAAATCCGACATTTGGCTGAGGTGGAAGCTGTTCGCACAATCTCGGCAGGCTCGGCAGTCAAGTTCATCAAGGGCCTCGTGAGCCGGTTTGGGGTGCCTAACCGCATCATCACTGACAACGGTTCGCAATTCACTAGTAATCTCTTCAAAACGTACTGTGCTAACCTTGGAACGCAGATATGCTACGCTTCGGTAGCACACCCCCGGAGCAATGGCTAGGCTGAACGAGCCAACGCGGAGGTCCTGAGGGGCCTCAAAGCCAGGACCTTCAAGAAGAAGCTCGAGGCCTATGGCAGGGGCTGGTACGACGAACTCCGGTCCATGTTGTGGTCCATCCGCACGACAACGACCAAGCCGACTGGCGAGACCCCGTTCTTCCTCATCTACGGAGCAGAAGCTGTTCTCCCTCACGAGGTCAGGCGTCGCTCCGAACGGGTCCTGGTGTTCGATGAGGCTCAGCAGGACGCCATGCGGGGGACAGATCACGTGCTGGGGGAGGAACGCCGTCGAGAAGCCACACTGCGAGCGGCAAGGTATCAACAGGCGCTACGACAATACCACTGTCGCAACATCCGCCCCAGGACCCTCGAGGTAGGGGATCTCGTGCTCAGACGGGTTCTCTCCAGGGAGGGGCTACACAAGCTCTCTCCCATGTGGGAGGGCCCGTTCAAGGTTGTTCATGTTTCCAGGCCTGGCTCCGCGCGCTTGGAGACTCCGGAGGGAGCACCCATCCAGAACGCGTGGAACATTCAACATCTCCGGAAGTTCTACCCCTGAGCGAGGCCTAGCGCCTAGGAAAGGCCCGGTGCCTGTGAAGAAGGCCAATGCCTGTGAAGCTATCGCGTTTTGGGAAAGGCCCGGTGCCTGTGAAGAAGGCCAATGCCTGTGAAGCTATCGTGTTTTGGGAAAGGCCCGGTGCCTGTGAAGAAGGCCAATGCCTATGAAGCTATCGCATTTTGGGAAAGGCCCAGTGCCTGTGAAGAAGGCCAATGCATGTGAAGCTATCGCGTTTTGGGAAAGGCCCGGTGCCTGTGAAGAAGGCCAATGCCTGTGAAGCTATCGCGTTTTGGGAAAGGCCCGGTGCCTATGAAGAAGGCAAACGCCTGTGAAGCTGGCCGCCCGTGACACTCTCACGTAATAATGAGTGGGGCTGTACACGCCCCGCAGTCTCCAGAGTGTCGCCCTAGGGCCTCGGGGGCTCCCGCCCACGCCCAGTGGCAGCACTTAGCTCCACGCTGGTGAGAAGAAGTCGAAGACTACAATAGGTGTCGGACGCGGCTTTTTCATTTGCTTTCTGCTGTTGGCGTGTTTATTCCCGCTTGAAGTCTTATTGGAGTTGTTGGCATTCCTAGCTTGTGGCTCTCTGTCTTTTTCATCTACTCGCCTCGTTTTCTCTCGCACAAGTCTCGCGAGGGATGATCGCGGGCGCCCTCGCGAGCGTCTTCTGCCCCGATCGTCTGGAGTTTTCCTGCCTGAGTCCTCTGCGGGAGTACCCTTCCCAGTCCATGCCTCACGGGCATCGCGAAGTGAACGCAGGACCTGGGCTGATCACCCCCGCTGCCGGAATCAAAGGTTGCCCCTCTAACTAATCTTTGCAGGGGCATGAAGCTCACGGCGGGGCCTGAGCCTCGGGAGGCAAGGGCCACGTCAAGCTCCACCAAACTCAAATGACTCCCACACATGGGCACGCATCACAGAAACATAGGGCGGAAATGGCAAAAGCAACGCGATAGTTGACAACAACAATTCTAACACGCCCCCACGATGCCCTGTACTACCTTCTTATTACGCAGGAAAGGAAGGAAACAAAATGGGCATGACCTATCCTACACCAACCTACAGCAAAGGCTCGGGCTGCCCCTGGGGCTCAGGCGGACGCCCCCTCTCGCTTCACCGGGGCGAGGCGGCGGGTGGACCCACTGCCTTCACCCAGGCGGGCGCGACGGCGCGGGGGCTGGTTGTGGCCACCGTTGGAGGAGCTGCTGCCCGAGGGAGAGTCGCCGAAACTTGGCGAGCCCCGGGCACCGCCACCAGCACGCCTGGCGCCGTCTTCATCCTAGTCGGTGCTGGGGCTGGGCAGGCGGCCGCGATCACCATCTTCGGGGTAGCACCCCGCGCGGCGACCATCCTCCCAAACACCCTCACGTAGAGGGTGGCGTCGCCGTCGAACTTGAAGTGCAGGGTGCACCGCTGACTCAGGCCGCGTGCGCGGGAAAACGTTTGCCAGCCACGAGTCAAGGCCCCGTTTCCAGAAGGGGAGACCTCCAGCGAAGCCCAGAAGGCCCTGCTGCAGCAACCATCAGCCTGGAGCCACAAGCCGCACCGGGCGCTGGCCGGCAGCTCACCAATGAAGAAGCGGGGGAGCTGGAGCCAGGTGTTGGTCGGGTCAGCCGACCACACAACAAACTCCGGCAGCACCTCCGCCGAGCGGAAGCGCGGCCTGGGGGGCCGCGCGGTCACGGCATGCCTCCCCTCGGCAGCCGAGCGCTCGCCGCCACACAGGGAACCGCCTCCGTGGCCGCGGGAAGCCGCTACAGGGACCGCGGGATGCTTGCTAGGGCGACCCCGGCCGCGCTTGGCCGGGGAGAAGTCGGGCCCTACCTGGTAGGCCCTTCCCTTCTCTGCGGCTGAGAACCTCTTCGGAGCCATGAGAGTGGTGAGTGGCCAAGGAGAAGAGGAGGAGAAGCAGAAAAGGGCAAACTGGCGGAGCTCACGCAGCCCCGTACTTATAACCGGAGAAGACCAACCGCCGAGCACCACGATCACAGGTAATCATGACCAGTATCTCTGCACGCAGGGACTTGTCAAGTCGTGTAGTCGCCGAGGCGTCGTGGGAAGCGCAGACGCCCACCTCCAATCAAACGCCACGCGGCACCCACGGCCGCAGGCTGTTAGGGCCCGCGGAGCTTCGCGCTTGCCCCTTCACTTCTTTGCTAAGCCAAGCCCGCGCGCACCTCGGGCCCGGGGGCTACTGTCGGCGTTCTGGGAACCGGGGTCCCCAGACTTGCCTGCCCACGGCCTGCGGCATGGCTCAAGTGGGGCCCCAGCGTGGCCCATCTTCATCAACACAAGCTCAAGACCCTCGCGAGGGGGCAAGCCTCGCGGGGCGGACGACAGAGAGCTTCCTCAGGAGCGGCCTCATCAGGCAGGCTCGCGAGGAGGCGGAGAGATCAATGCAAGGTGACCTCGCGAGGATCCAGTGACGCAAGCCATGACGATCAAGGCCAGGCGGGCGCCGGCCTGCGCAGAGTCCTTGTTTCCCCTTTGGTGCAAGGGAGGCAAGCTTAGGCCAAGGTATCAGGCAAAGGTTACCATTCCAGTGCAACGAGACCAAGACCAGCCGGGCGGCCGGACGGAGGTCACCGTGGAGCCCAAGACGGCGTCACCACCAGAATTTTTGGCAGCCGAAGACCACCTTTGGTCAGGATAACTTGTACTGGATGTTCCCCTTCAAAATGGCCAATTGTTGGCGCCCTTCTCGCTCATTATTTTGGGGTGAGGCCCAGGGCCTCTATAAATAGAGCTAGCCACCACAGAGTAGAGGCAAGGAGGTCCAGGGTAGAGAAATCTAGTAGAGCCCAAGTAGAGAGAGGCGATTGAACTCACTCAAGCAGTTCGTCGCTCTAGCTCAAGAACACCTCTCGCGAGGCTGTTCTTCCTTTGTACTGTTCATCATCAGCCCCTGAGGCAATCCACCACACCACACACTGGAGTAGGGTATTACACCACAACGGTGGCCCGAACCAGTATAAACCCCGTGTCCCTTGTGTTGTTCATCATTTTCATCTCAGTTCGCATGAGAGGATCGGACGTAAATCGATAGGGGAGAGATTTCTGCGCGCACCCTAGTGTTCGAACCTCAAGGGTCTACCGGAACCCGAAATCCGACAGCACTGCCGCCTTGGTCACATAGGTGTCAAACGCATGAAGAAGCTCCATACAGATGGACTTTTGGAGGCTCTTGATTTCGAATCATTTGACATGTGCGAACCATGCCTCATGGGTAAGATGACCAAGACTCCGTTCTCCGGAACAATGGAGCGAGCAACCAACTAATTGGAAATTATACATACTGATGTGTGCGGTCCAATGAGCGTTGAGGCTCGCGGCGGCTATCGTTATGTTCTCACTCTCACTGATGACTTAAGTAGATATGGGTATGTCTATTTGATGAAACACAAGTCTGAGACCTTTGAAAAGTTCAAGGAATTTCAGAATGAGGTAGAGAATCAACATGACCGAAAGATAAAATTCTTACGATCAGATCATGGGGGAGAATATTTAAGTCACGAATTTGGTACACACTTAAGGAAATGTGGAATCGTTTCACAACTCACGCCGCCTGGAACACCTCAGCATAACGGTGTGTCCGAACGTCGTAATCGCACTCTATTGGATATGGTGCGATCTATGATGTCACTCACTGATTTACCGCTATCATTTTGGGGATACGCTCTATAGACAGCTACATTCACTTTAAATAGGGCACCGTCTAAATCCGTTGAGATGACACCGTATGAATTATGGCTTGGTAAGAAACCTAAGCTGTCATTTCTAAAAGTTTGGGGATGCGATGCTTATGTCAAGAAACTTCAACCTAAAAAGCTCAAACCCAAGTCGTAAAAATGCGTCTTCATAGGATACCCTAAGGAAACCATTGGGTATACCTTCTACCTCAGATCTGAAGGCAAGATCTTTGTTGCCAAGAACGGGTCCTTTCTGGACAAAGAGTTTCTCTCGAAAGAAGTAAGTGGGAGGAAAGTGGAACTTGATGAAGTATTGCCTCTTGAACCGGAGAGTAGCACAGCTCAAGAAAATGTTTCTGTGGTGCCTCCACCGACTAGAGAGGAGGTTAATGATGATGATCATGAAACTTCAGATCAAGTTGCTACTGAACTTTGTAGGTCCACAAGGACACGTTCCGCACCAGAGTGGTATGGCCCTGTCCTGGAAATCATGTTGTTAGACAACGGTGAACCTTCGAACTATGAAGAAGCAATGGCGGGCCCAGATTCCAACAAATGGCTTGAAGCCATGCAATCCGAGATAGGATCCATGTATGAAAACAAAGTATGGACTTTGACAGACTTGCCCGATGATCGGCGAGCGATAGAGAATAAATGGATCTTTAAGAAGAAGACAGACGCGTATGGTAATGTCACCATCTATAAGGCTCGACTTGTCGCTAAGGGTTATCGACAAGTTCAAGGGGTTGACTATGATGAGACCTTCTCACCCGTAGCGAAGCTGAAGTCCGTCTGAATCATGTTAGCAATTGTCGCATACTATGATTATGAGATATGGCAAATGGACGTCAAAACGGCATTCCTCAACGGCTTTCTTAAGGAAGAATTGTATATGATGCAGCCGGAAGGTTTTGTCGATCCTAAGAATGCTAACAAGGTATGCAAGCTCCAGCGCTCAATCTATGGGCTGGTGCAAGCATCTCGGAGTTGGAACATTCGCTTTAATGAAATGATCAAAGCGTTTGGGTTTATGCAGACTTATGGAGAAGCCCGTGTTTACAAGAAGGTGAGTGGGAGCTCTGTAGCATTTCTCATATTATATGTGGATGACATACTTTTGATGGGAAATGATATAGAACTTTTGGACAGCATTAAGGCCTATTTGAATAAGTGTTTTTCAATGAAGGACCTTGGAGAAGCTGCTTACATATTAGGCATCAAGATCTATAGAGATAGATCGAGACGCCTCATAGGTCTTTCCCAAAGCACATACCTTGATAAGATATTGAAGAAGTTCAATATGGATCAGTCCAAGAAGGGGTTCTTGCCTGTGTTGCAAGGTGTGAAATTGAGCTCAGCTCAATGTCCGACCACGGCAGAAGATAGAGAAAAGATGAGTGTCGTCCCCTATGCATCAGCCGTAGGGTCTATCATGTATGCCATGTTGTGTGCCAGACCTGATGTGAACCTTGCCGTAAGTTTGGTAGGAAGGTACCAAAGTAATCCCGGCATGGAACACTAGACAGCGGTCAAGAACATCCTGAAGTACCTGAAAAGGACTAAGGATATGTTTCTCGTTTATGGAGGTGATGAAGAGCTCGTCGTAAATGGTTACGTCGACGCTAGCTTTGACACAGATCTGGATGACTCCAAGTCACAAACCGGATACGTGTATATTTTGAATGGTGCGGCAGTAAGCTGGTGCAGTTGCAAGCAAAGCGTCATGGCGGGATCTACATGTGAAGCGAAGTATATGGCAGCCTCGGAGGCAGCGCATGAAGCAATCTGGATGAAGGAGTTCATCACCAACCTAGGAGTCATACCCAATGCGTCGGGGCCGATCACTCTCTTCTGTGACAACACTGGAGCTATTGCACTTGCCAAAGAGCCCAGGTTTCACAAGAAGACCAGGCACATCAAGCGTCGCTTCAACTCCATTCGTGAAAATGTTCAAGATGGAAACATAGATATTTGCAAAGTACATACGGATCTGAATGTTGCAGATCCGTTGACTAAACCTCTTCCGTGAGCAAAACATGATCAACACCAGAACTCTATGGGTGTTCGATTCATCACAATGTAACTAGATTATTGACTCTAGTGCAAGTGGGAGACTGTTGGAAATATGCCCTAGAGGCAATAATAAAATGGTTATTATTATATTTCCTTGTTCATGATAGTTGTCTATTATTCATGCTATAATTGTGTTATCCGGAAATCGTAATACATGTGTGAATACATAGACCACAACATGTCCCTAGTGAGCCTCTAGTTGACTAGCTCGTTGATCAACAGATAGTCATGGTTTCCTGACTATGGACATTGGATGTCATTGATAACGGGATCACATCATTAGGAGAATGATGTGATGGACAAGACCCAATCCTAAGCTTAGCACAAGATCGTGTAGTTCGTTTGCTAAAGCTTTTCCAATGTTAAGTATCATTTCCTTAGACCATGAGATCGTGTAACTCCCGGATGCCGTAGGAGTGCTTTGGGTGTGCCAAACGTCACAACGTAACTGGGTGACTATAAAGGTATACTACAGGTATCCCCGAAAGTATCTGTTGGGTTGACACGGATCGAGACTGGGATTTGTCACTCCGTATGATGGAGAGGTATCTCTGGGCCCACTCAGTAATGCATCATCATAATGAGCTCAATGTGACCAAGTGTTTGGTCACGGGATCATGCATTACGGTATGAGTAAAGTGACTTGCCGACAACGAGATTGAACGAGGTATTGGGATACCGACGATCGAATCTCGGGCAAGTAACGTACCGATTGACAAAGGGAATTGTATACGGGATTACTTGAATCCTCGACATCGTGGTTCATCCGATGAGATCATCGAGGAGCACGTGGAAGCCAACATGGGTATCCAGATCCCACTGTTGGTTACTGACCGGAGAGTCGTCTCGGTCATGTCTACGTGTCTCCCGAACCCGTAGGGTCTACACACTTAAGGTTCGGTGACGCTAGGGTTGTAGAGATATTAGTATGCGGTAACCCGAAAGTTGTTCGGAGTCCAGGATGAGATCCCGAACGTCACGAGGAGTTCCGCATTCGTCCGGAGGTAAAGATTTATATATAGGAAGTCCAGTTTCGGCCATCGGGAAAGTTTTGGGGGTCATCGGTATTGTACCGGGACCACTAGAAGGGTCCCGGGGGTCCACCGGATGGGGCCACCTATCCCGGAGGGCCCCATGGGCTGAAGTGGGAAGGGGAACCAGCCCCTGGTGGGCTGGTGCGCCCCCCTTGGGCCTCCCCTGCGCCTAGGGTTGGAAACCCTAGGGGTGGGGGGCGCCCCACTTGGCTTGGGGGGCAAGCCACCCCCTTGGCCGCCGCCCCCCTTGGAGATTGGATCTCCTAGGGGCCGGCGCCCCCCAAGGCCCCTATATAAAGAGGGGGGAGGGAGGGCAGCCGCACCCTTGCTCCTGGCGCCTCCCTCTACCTCCGTAACACCTCTCCTCCCTGCTTGCGCTTGGCGAAGCCCTGCCGGGATCCCGCTACTTCCACCACCACGTCGTCGTGCTGCTGGATCTCCATCAACCTCTCCCTCCCCTTGATGGATCAAGAAGGAGGAGACATCTTCCCCAACCGTACGCGGAGGTGTCGTCCGTTCGGCGCTTGGTCATCAGTGATTTGGATCACGACGAGTACGACTCCCTCAACCCTGTTCTCTTGAACGCTTCCGCTCGCGATCTACAAGGGTATGTAGATGCACTCCTCTCTCTCATTGCTAGATGACTCCATAGATTGATCTTGGTGAATCGTAGAATTTTTTTATTTTCTGCAACGTTCCCCAACAGTATTATCACAGAAGTGTTTTTTTAGTGTCACCCCATGCTATTGCTCTCCAACAAAGGTGCTAGAAAAGGTCTTGATAACCCACAAGTATAGGGGATCATCTATAGTCTTTCGATAAATAAGAGTGTCGAATGATGGCTCGAGAATTTGTGATATTTTTTGAGTGATTCTTTTTGGGTTTTCATTGGATCTTTGTTACTTCTCGGTTATTTCTAACGCTAATCCTTCAAAAGAGAATAAGATATGTTCTTCCATTGTTTGGCAGGAAATATCATATATGGAAGGAAATCAAGGAGAACTACTGCAAATCAAGTCAAATGGAGCAACTTCCATGTGGAGAGCCAAGCCACTAGGCGCACCAGAGCAAAAGACGGCTTTGCATGCGACCGCAAGCGCTCGTATGAGCGGTCGATGAGGTGCCAACAACTCCATCACGTCTATACAAGACACTTCCGTGAAGGGACCCAGGGGAGAAGACAACCCTAGCCGCCGCCACCATGTCCAGAACAGAAGAGGAGAAGATCCAAAGAACCTTCGGAGATCTTCTTAGTTTTGGTCCTTTCATCTCCATCATCATCTCATCCTTCACTATTGTAAGAGGAATTTCAGGTTGTGAGAACAACTATAACTCTATTCATTCTCGTTTGGAGCACCTTCTATCCGCTCTTTGTGAGCGCCATTATTGCCAGTCTGGTGCCTCCTTTCTCTGAGTTCTTCTTTGTTGTTCTCCGCCAATACAACTTGCAAGCTCTGCATCTCCATCCCAACTCTGTTCTTCTCCTGGTGATTTTTGCTTACTACTGTGAGGCTCATGTTGGGGTGAAGCCCTCAGTGGCTTTGCTGCGCCACTATTTCTTCCTCCGGGTTTCTCGTGGCCATATCTCCACATGCGCGAGCTTCATCACGTACTCCAACTCCAATGCTATCTCGAAGCCTGGGAAGAGGATCGAAGGCTTCCGGAGCAAGTGGGTCATGGTAGATGTTGGGCGCCTCCACCCCCGACCGGTGTTGCCCACGGGGCAGCCCAAGGCTGTTGACGCGTGGTCCCGCGCGAAGCTCGTCGACCCCCGTGCGAAGGCGGTGCTGAAGAGGATGAACGCGGACCTGATGCCAAGCAACCTAGGGGTGGCGAAGCTGACCGGGGCCACGCTCCTGACGGAGTTCTTGGAGCACCGGGTGGCTCCACTCCAGGAGCACTCGCTCCCATTGTGGAGGCTTGGGGAAGCGGACGCCGCCTTGCGCCTAAGCTCCGAGGCCCTGACCGACAAGAATCTGGTTGCGTCCCTCCATTCCTTGGTCGGGGGAGACGTGGCAAGCCCGGTGGGCGCCCCCGTCCCCCTGTTCCTTCACGACGACTGGGAGCAGGTGGTGAACACCATGCCCACCTTCAACGGTGAGGGGCTGGTGCCTGCGGAAGCTCCCAAGGATCTGGCGGCGCTGGCGATGGTGGACGTGTCCTCCGGCAGCTCCAGCGGGAGTGAGGGGGTGAAGAGGCAGAGGAGGAAGAGTCTGACTCTGAGGCGACTGGCGAGGAGTCGGGAGAGTCCTTCCCGCGGTGCAGGTCCTGGGCCCTTTGCTCCATGCCGGACGACGACGAGGCCAGCACTAGGCGAGGAGGGGAGGACTCTCCCTTGGTCACAATGAAGGGCAGGTCGGGGCTGGTTCCCCCAGGGTCTGCTCTGGTCCCTAGGCGGTTTGAGGCCAGCTCCAGCCCTCCAGACGTGCCCTCTATTTCCGGGCCTCTGGAGGTCGACCCCACCTGCAGGCTTTCGGGCTTCAAGTTTGGCCGGAAGCTGCTTGAGTCCGCGAGCGTCGACCAGTAAGTGCTCGATTCGTGCTTTGTTTGGTTTCTGCCGCCGAGGCTTGACGTCTGCATTCTTTTTCCAGGCCGGCACCTGCAGCAAAGAGGTTGAGAGGGGCTTCTACGGCCCTGCTTGGGGCGAGTCCATCTGCCGGGGTGGCGCCTTCATCCGCTGGGGGAGAAGATGGCGAGGCTCGCGCCTCCCCCGCCCGATTGTCTTCGGGAAGTCGACTGGGACGCCTCGGCGAGGAGTCAGCCCCCGTGGCCCCGCTGACCCTAGAGTCGACTGCGCTCGACACTGCGACTGGGGCAGCCAAGGCCCAGGGGTTCCTTCCTGCCAAGCCGTGATCACACTGCCGTCCTCTTCGCCCGCTCCGTTGGTCCCCGTTTCTTTTGTTCCCTCTGCCGCCGTCCTGGACCAGGTCGCCAACGAACTGAGCCAGCTGCGGGAGGATCTTCTGGGTGCGGACCCTCGCCTGGTGGCCGGGCACCTGGAGCTAGCTTCTGGCTGGGCCCGTTCCACCACCTCCGTCCGAACAGCGTTGAGTCAGGCCGTGTCGGCCTTCGATGGGGAGAAGCAGGCCGCCAGCCAAGCCAAGGCTGCTCGCGACGCTGCCCTGGGCGATGCTGCGGCCGCCCAGGGCCGCTGCAAGGCGCTTGAGGTCGAGCTGCAAGGCTTGCGCGATGAGCTCGCCAAGGAGGTCCATGGCCGCCAGGAGAAGGAGAAGGAGATGAAGACTCGGGAGGCTGCCGTCAAGGACCGGGATGCCAAGCTCGATGACCGCCTCGGCCGATTGGAGACGTTGGAGCGGTCGCTGAAGGCGGAGAGGACCGATCTAGATACCAAGGCGAAGGTCCTAGCGGAGGATCGGGTGGCCTTCGCGAAGATGGAGAAGAAGGCTCGCGCCACGCTGAAGACGCTTTACGAGAGCGGCTTGGAGGAGCCGTTGGCTGGCGCGGAGGACGGCCCCGCCAAGCTGCTTTCCTTCCTGGTTCGTGCGCTTGAAGATGTCGTGGATGGCCTTGGCCTCACGGCCGAGGCCGAGGCATGTGCCATGTCTTCTGCGGCGCTGACGCATGTCCTCAGCCACGTCTACCTGCGCGACCCCAACGTCGACTTCGACAGCTTGCTGGAACCTGTGAGCGGCGACCTTGCCGCCGCTGCCGCTGAGGCCCTGAAAGGCCGAGCCGAGGCTTTGCTGGGGAGGTTCCGCGCCTTCAGCATCTTGCCCGGGCGCGGTGCCGCCAGCTCCGCGGCCCCAGGAGGCAGAGTCGCCCAGCGTGACTCCACCACAGGCGGCGGCACCACTGGAGAGTGATCCCTTCGCGGTTTCTGTCCTGTTTTTATTCCTGCAACATGCACGATGCCTCGCGGAGGCGTTTAAACTTGTGTTTGGCGTCGTGAAACAATCTATGGCTTGTAATATTTGCTTTGAATTTCTTGGAATTTGCATTTTCCTCTCCTACTTGCTTGCGCTCTACGTCGGCAGGGCCCAACCCCGCGCATACCTCAACCGCCGTTAGCCCCGACCGGAAACCAGGACGTGACTAAGGAGTGAGTGGCTACGTGGCAAGTTAGGCTCCTGAGTCGCGATGCTCAGGAGTCCCCCTTGACGCGCGAGCAACAAGTAGGGAAGGGGGGAGCAAGGAGTGGATTGAGCGTTCTGCGTCGGCAGGGCCCGGCCCCGCGCATACCTCAACCGCCGTTAGCCCCGATCGGAAACCAGGACGGGACTAAGGAGTGAGGGGCTACGTGGCAAGTTAGGCTCCTGAGTCGCGATGCTCAAGAGTCCCCCTTGACGTTCAAACGGGTTTTCATACCTTGGCTCCGCTCGGGAAGGGGCGCGCGACGACCAGGTCCGAGGGACCTGGCTGGGTGGCGTGCGCTCGGGCATGGCCCGGGCGTAGCCCCCGTGTCCAACCCCCTCGCGCGGCGCTCCCGAGGGGAGGCGTTGCGACGGTGCCGGACACTGAGCTCTAGGCTCCCTGAGGTTGGTACGGCCGTGGGCCGCCCTCAGTTGTTTATCACCAGCGTGGAGCATGGCGCTTCCGTATGTGTACGGGCATAGCCGCTCCTCGGCAGTGTCGTGAGCCAGCGCGGAGCATGGTGCTTCCACTGGTACGTGGGAGGGGGCTCCCCTCCGGGAGGAGCCCCCGGGACGTGTACAGCCCTGCCCTGACGCGTGGCCGGCACGGTAGGGCTAGGAGAGGTGTATATGGGCACTCGTGAGCCAGCGGGACTCACGAGGCCCTACCTCGAGGCGGGTTGCGCCTGGCTCTGGGCCTTTATCAATGGTGTGTTCCTGTAGGGTGGTTAGAATGCAAATGCTCTACGTCCTCAGGTCCCGGCCCTCGAGCTAGCTCAGCCGCCGCTGGTATGACAAGTCGTGATGCCGTGGGTCAAGCCCAGGGGGTGAGGGCTGGAGAGCCAGTAGGAGCCCATGAGTCGCGATGGTCAGGTACCCCCCTTTTAACGTGCAAGCGCTTTGCTGAGAGTGAAGAAGTCCGCGATAAGCAGCAGGTGACAATCATGGGAGCCAGATTAAGCGTGAAAGAGCAAATTCATTTTAGGTAGATGCAGGAAAAGCAAACGTCGCTGGGCCAGGCCCGAGCAGCTTGGGGATGATGCAGCCCGAGGGGCGCCCCCAACAAGGTAGGTAAAGAGCATAAGCAAAACGGATACATGCCGCGGGGACGGACCCACGCGGCCTGGGAATGATGCGGCCCTGTGGGCGCTCCCAGCTAAAAATGGAACTTGGAAAGATGTCACCTGATGCCGTTGAAGACGGAGCGATGCTGAAGAAGCGGGTGATGCGTGGTGAGGACGTCGATCCTCACGAGCCCCCAGGCCCAGGAGCCTCGGGAGGCTCCAGGGGCACGGGTAGGTCTTCGAGGGCCATCTCCATCTCCGCCATGACCGCACAATGGTTGACCCCCTGAGCCTCCAGAACGCTCCTCAGCAGGCGCTGATAAGAGGCGACCGCGTTCGGCAGACCAAAAGGCATGCGAACATAGCTGTGAGGTGGACCCTCGCAACACCCCGCGCGTGAAGGCCAGAGGCGCTCCTGAGACGCGGCTCGGTTGAGCCCTGGCACGTCGATGCAGACGCGCAGCCCACCATCCTCGCCTGGATGTGGGGCTACGGCGGGCAAGCGGCGGCTGCCGCGCATGACTCTCGACTCCTGTAGCTCCTAGGTGTTTCTTGCGATGAACTCCTGAGGGTTTGGTCTTCCTTGCCTTGTACCTTCCTGAGGGAAACGTGCCTGGAAGCACCCCTCCAAGTGGTGCCCGGGCGCCTCCCTCGTGACCTTGGCAAAGTCGATGGCTCTCCAAGAAAGAGCCCCCGAGCCCTGCCTGAGGAAGGCGCCGGGCGCGCCTTCCTATGCGAGAGGGTGGCGCTCCCTGGTCGGGCACAAATCCTGACGCAAAACCTCCTGAGGCGCCTGCCTCCTTATGGCTTGGGCCAAGCGAAGCCTTCTGCTTCTTAAGGGTCGCCTCGGGAAGTCTTCCGCTCCTGTGATCTGGGTTTTCAATTGCCGCGGCTTGGAACGCACGCTCAAGTGAACACACTGCATCTCTTTCTTCACAGGGTATGGTGATGACTCCACCGCTTCCCGGCATCTTGAGGACATTGTAACCATGGTGGGTCACTGCCATGAACTTGGCTAGGGCCTGGTACCCGAGGATGGCGTTGTACGACAGGCGAGTGTGGGCGATGTCGAAATCGATGAGCTCGGTGCGGTAGTTGTTACGCTGCCCGAAGGTGACTGGGAGGCGAGCCTGCCTTATTGGGACAGTGGAGCCATCAGTGACTCCTGAAAAAAGGCTTGGTCGGCTGGAGCTGATCGTACGACACTTGAAGATTGTCGAATGTCTCGACGGACAGGACGTTGAGTCCTGCTCCGCCATCAATGAGGGTCCTGGTGACCTGCACATTGCTCATGACTGGGGAGCAAAGCATCAGGAGGACTCTGGCCGTTGCCGCGCACTTGAGCCGATCCACTGAGCTAAATGTGATAGCACACGCAGACCACCTGAGAGGGCGCGTGGCCTCAAGCTTGGGGAGGACTGCATTCACCTCGCGAGCAAACTACTTGAAGATGCGCTGTGATGCAGGGGCTTGAGCGCCACCCAAGATGCAAGCGATTGCGCATGGCTCCTGGAAGCCCCCAACCACCTCGTCTTGATGTTGGTCTTCGTTCCTCCTTGGCGGTGGCGGCAGAGGAGGGAGGCATGCGTTGTCGTGTGGGCGATCCTCGCGAGGCTGATCCCTCCAGCCTCCCTCGCGAGGTTGGTCCTGCCAGCGATCCTCGCGAGGTCGGTCACGCCACCCTTGGCGAGGGCCACAGTCTTCCCATCGTCCTCCACCTCTTCCTCCTCCTCGACCATAGCCCCTGTCGTTGCGCTAGGGGCGTCGGCCGATTCGCCCGTCTTGCACGGCCCTAAGCTCTTGACATTCGTTGGTGTTGTGGGTGTGGAGGTCGTGGTACATGCAGTATCGGCTGCCCTTGGATGACTCGGGCTGATCCTTGCCTCGCTTGGTGTCTGATTCCGCTGCAAGCACAACAACCCCCTTGCGCTTCACGTCCTTGGCCTTGAGCTTTTTCTCTTCTAGGTCGGCTGCCGGGAGCTCGAGGAGGGAGAGGCGCCCTTCCTCAGCCCTGGCGCACTTGGTCGCCAAGTTGAACAGCTCCAGGAATGTGCACAGGTCTTCATGGATTGCTAGCTCCTCCTTCACCTTGATGTCGTGCACGCCATCGGAGAAGGCCGAGATGATGGCTTCTTCAGTCACCCTGGGAATCTTGAGGCGAGCGTTGTTGAAGCGCTGGATGTATTTCTGCAGGGTTTCCCCCGGCTGCTGCTTGATGCGGCGCAGATCACTCACGGTCGGGGGCCGGTCGCGAGTGCCCTGGAAGTTGGCGATGAAGCGGGTGCACATCTCGTCCCAGGAGGAGATCGTGCTGGGAGCCAGGTTCAGGAGCCAGGTGCGGGCGCCGTCCTTGAGCGCCATGGGAAACCAGTTCGCCATGACCTTTTCGTCTCCGTTGGCGGCTTCGATGCCCAGCTCGTAGAGCTGTAGGAACTCCGCGGGGTCCGCCGTGCCATCGTAGCGAGGGGGAAAGTCAGGCTTGAACTTGCCTGGCCATGTGACGCCGCGTAGCTCGGGGGTGAAGGTGCGGCAGCCTGCTGTGGCCACCGGCGCCCTTTGCTGGTACTGGGCCTGCTCCTGGGGATTACCACGCGCCGCCACTTGAAGCAGCGCGGGGTCTTGGCGTGGAGGCGCAGGGACGCGATCTTGGCGCGCCGGCGCTAGGAGCGCGCGAGCACCTTCTTGGGGGCGAGGGATCTCCTGGCAGCTCCCTTCTTGCTGCGCTGGCGCCGGACGCAGATGGTCTCGCCCTGGGGCTGCGCGCCTTGGAGCCAGGGCGCCTTCTTGGGGAGGAGGTGGTGGAGGCGCCTCCTGATCCTCGCCCCCCTGCACGGAATGGAGGGCGAGGCAGCGAGAGGGATGGAAAGGAAGAGCCCCCTGCGGCGCTGACGAGCTCGGTGATGCGGGCGAGCCAATCCTCGTAGAGGTCGTCGACGGGGCGGTAGTGCAGGAGCTCTCTTGCCAGGAGCAGCGCGGCGTGCGCGTCCACGGGGGCGCGACAGGCGTGAGACGATGAACCAGCTGGAGCCAGCGACGGGGTGGCGGTGCGGCCATCCCGCCGAACCGAAGGATGCTGGGACGAGGCCTGCTGCTCGTTCCCCGCCGGGCCGGTGGAGGCGTTGGCGGCAGGCGACGGGGAACGACGGGGGCGTCCGCCGACGGGCGCCGTCTGGGCGGCGCGGGTGGCAAGAGCAGCCCGGAGCCCGACGAGAGTCAGCCATGGACACGACGGAAGATCACACGCGAACAGCGGAAGAAAGATTTCGGCGCACCCCTACCTGGCGCGCCAAATGTCGGATTTCGGGTTCCGGCAGACCCTTAAGGTTCGAACTCTGGGGTGCGCGCGGAGATCTCTCCCCTACCGATCTACATCCGATCTCCTCGTGTGATCTAAGCTGGAAACGACAAACGACACAAGGGACACGAGATTTATACTAGTTCGGGCCACCGTTGTGGTGTAATACCCTACTCCAGTGTGTGGTGTGGTGGATTGCCTCAGGGGGCTGATGATGAACAATACAGGGGAAGAACTGCCTCGCGAGAGGTGTTCTTGAGCTGGTGCGATGAACTGCTTGGGTGAGTTCAATCGCCTCTCTCTCTGCTAGGGCTCTATCAGACCCGATCCGATTCCTCTCCCTCTCTCTTGTGGTGGCTAGCCCTATTTATAGAGGCCCTGGGCCTCTCCCCAAATAATGAGCGGGAATGGCGCCAACAATTGGCCATTCTGAAGGGGAACATCTAGTACAAGTTATCCTGACCAAAGGTGGTCTTCGGCTGCCAAAAGCACTGGTGATGACGCCGTCTTGGGCTCCACGGTGACCTCCGTCCTGCCGCTTTGCTGGTCTTGGTCTCGTTGCACCAGAATGGTAACCTTTGCCCGGTGCCTTGGCCTGTGCTTGCCCCCTTTGCACCGAAGGGGAAACAAGGACACTGCACAGGCCGGCGCCCACCTGGCGCCCACCTAGTCTCGGTCATCATGGCTTGCGTCACGGGCTCCTTGCGAGGTGCCCCTGCCTTGATCTCTCCGCCTCCTCGGGAACCTGCCTGATGAGGCTGCCTCTGAGGAAGCTTCCTGTCGTCCGCCCCGCGAGGCTTGGCCCCTCGCGAGGGTCTTGAGCCTGAGCTGATGAAGATGGGCCGCGCTGGGCCCCCACTTGAGCCACGCCGCAGGCCGCATGCAGGCAAGTCTGGGGACCCCCGTTCCCAGAATGCCGACAAACTCCATCACGTCTATACAAGACACTTTCGTGAAGGGACCCAGGGGAGAGGACAACCCTAGCTGCCGCCACCACGTCCAGAACAGAAGAGGAGAAGATCCAAAGAACCTTCGAAAATCTTCTTAGTTTTGGTCCTTTCATCTCCATCATCATCTCATCCTTCACTATTGTAAGAGGAATTTCAGGTTGTGAGAACAACTATAACTCTACTCATTCTCGTTTGGAGATAAGACTATTTGAATTATCCATTTCATCTTATTGTGGATTTTCGCGGTATTATCAACATGATTTTCATGGGTATGTGTGAGTAATCCCCCATAGGCGCGGGAGATGTAGGTGAATGGTAAGATTCATCTATGCCTGATCTATATGTCTTCATTTGTATTTGTAGAAGTATTATCTGTCTAACATGTTGTGATATTGTGGCGAACCCTATGCGGTTGCCCAAGTTAAGTGCCCGGGCAACACAATCTCAAGACCTACACAGGTAACACATATTGTTTAGATTATATATCTATGAGGACCGAAGACAATATGAGATAACAGTGATCCATGAAACTTAATGCTTGGTCCCGGTCCAAGGACCTTATTTGTGGAGACGACCACTCTGTGGCAACAGTGAAGCAGGACCATAGAATGGAATGTAATCCCACGAGGAGGAGTTTCATAACTTTAGGGTGATCCGCATATGGAACACACATATCACTATGAGTATAATACAAGGTAACTGGTATTACCGTCGCACTGACACACTTGATACATTCTTACCATGAACCGAATTCTCTCCGCGCCTAGTCTCTTCATTGCAGGAAATGCAACTCTACTTCGACTTTTATTTATGTTATTTACTTTTAAGAGCTTTTACTGTGGTTACTATAAACCTTTTATCCTTGTCACTCTGGTTTATTCATCCACTAGGATAGTAACAATATTTGCAGAAGCTCAAGCAGTCACTTCACACAAGAAATGTGACACTTTGTGTGTGACAAAAGCGCCAATATAAATACTCTCCTCTGCTCTTCGTTGGGACGATAACTAATCGGGATACTTCCACGAAAGTGGTACGTAACCTTGTTTGGCTTGCAGGCACCATCGAACCCAACGAGGAGCTAAAGGTAGGTTTATATTCTCTCAAGTTCTATCGACCATCGATACAACTCTATGCACACTAACGTTCACTTTACCTAGAACAAGAAATAAACTACTTAACGATAATAAAAGATAGTTTTGCATGATAATAAAGAGTTAGTTGTTGTTTTAATGAAAGAACAACAAAGAAGAAAGTTTTGGAGAACAATGAAAAAGGATTATCCCTAGGCAATTGAATATGACATGATAGTGATGCTTATAATACTTATGAGGGAGAGGCTTAAATAACATACTTTTCGTACTTGGATCACATGTTCTTATGATTGAAACTCTAGCAAGCATCCGCAACTACTAAAGACTCATTAAATTAAAACGCAACCATAGCTTTAAGTCAAAAGTCCCCTTTAATCCCATATGCAACAACTCACAAACTCGGGTTTAGCTTCTAGTCTCTCCCGCAACCCATTATAAGCAAATCATTAACATATTGCAACACCCTCCAACGGGGATCCCATACGCTTGCGCGACACAGCGGGCACCATATGACAGCACCATAGTAACATACAACTCATATCAACCATATCATACCACAATTAGCCCACAGGACAAAAAGAATCTACTCAAACATAATAGAGGTGCAACACATCATTGGATAATAATATATAGCATAGAACACCATGTCCAAGTAGGGGTTATAGCGGGGTGAGAGAGGTTACACCGCTACATAGATGGGGAGGAGTTGGTGATGACGACGACGAAGTTGTTGGAGCAGATCGTCGTCATGATGGTTCCCCCAACGGTGCTCCAGCGCCACCGGGGGAGTGGGGGAGAGAGCCCCCCTCATTCTTCTTCTTGCTTGGTCTCCCCCTAGACGGGAGAAGGGTTCCCCCCTCTGGTTCTTGGCCGCCACGACTCCCGGGGGGCGGGTGCCCCTCCGAGATTGGACCTCTCTCTGTTTTCTTCTCTGTTTCGCGGTAGGGTTTCTGCCCGAACACCGTTTCTTTTATAGTCAGAGTTTCGTAACTCCTATTCGGCTGAGATTTTAACATAATTTTCCCCCAATATTAGCTTCCTTACGGCCAAAAGAGAGCTCAAGAAGCTTCACGATTGGCCCACAAGCCTGGCTCCCATGCCCGGGGGGGGGGGGGGGCTGGGCTTGTGGAGCCCACATGCCTCGTCCCGCATTGATTGTTGCACCCTAAAATGAGATATATTCCACATAAAATCTTCATAATTTTTTTATCGTGTTTGGACATTCCTAGATATGGATTTTCTACGAAACAAAAAAAATGCAAAAAACAAAGCACTGGGCACTAGATTAATAAGTTACTCCCTCCGTTCCATAATATAAGAGCGTTTTGTACACTGGTGTAATGTCAAAAACGCTCTTATATTATGGGACGGAGGGAGTAGTTCATAAAAAATAATATAAAATGCACCAAAACCATATACCATTGATGTAAACATAGCACGAATACTTCATAAATTATAGATACGTTGGAGACGTATCAAGCCCCTCATCAATCCTTGCACCGCCGCTACTGCCCCTCTGTGGCCTGTCTTCCACACTGCTCTGCCTTTATTAACCTTCGCCCAACCAGGAGGTGATGGAATCCACGACAGTGGAGTTGTACTTGTCGTCCTTGCATATGATACCGCCTCACACACTGGTTGTGGCCATTCAAGGAAACGAGTAAATGGTCCTATGGCCTCCTTGTCATTGCGAGACTACGAGGAAGGCCCCAAATACAAGGAATCAGCCAAACTCAATGGTCAGAGGCGCTATCATATTTTCTAGCGTAGTCTTTCGTTTTCAACAAATTTCACGACTCTGACAGACCCTAACAACTTGCTAAAGTTCAGGTAAGTGGCGCCGTCGACCCAGTGTACGTGCCCGAGGTGCAGCTTTGGTCATACTGTTAGTTCGTGCCTCCCTTCAGGCCAGGCCGGCGGCCCGAGCGATTCTCGTCCAGCGCGTGACAAACACAATACACCGTGGTACACACTCAAGAAATAGTTTTAACGAGTAAAATAATACTCCCTCTATGGATTTAAATTAAACTACGAAAGCGTCTTACATCATGAGTATCTTGTATCCACACCTATGGCCGGACATGCATTTTTCTTTTGTTTTAAAATGCCGGGCAGTCCATCAAAAAGAAATGTCGGGCGCGCTTAGACAAATGACAATCGCCTTGCAAAAAGACGAACACCAGTTGGTCTTCCTGTGGGAAAAACCAAGCCAAAGTTGGTAAGATCCTCCTCCTCTTTTTAAAAACACACGACGATGAACACGGCCAGCCAACCAAGAGATTCGGTGGAGGGGGTAGGCGAGGCGAAGCTCGCTCGCTCGCTCGTGTGCAGCTGCTGTTTTTCTCCTCCCTCTTGTTATAAAACAAGCCTCGGGCCGCCACCTTCCCCTGCCCGCCCGCCCGCCTCCGCGAACGAAAGGCCAAACCTCTGCCCCCCTCCTTGGCTCCTCCTCCTGACTCCCTCCTGCGGTCCCTCCCCTCCCTCGCCGGTCAAACCCTAACGCGCGCACCCACCCACCCACCCGTCCGCCCGTCAATCCCTTCTCCCATGGCGGCGCTCTCCGTGCCTCTTCGCACTGCGGCGGTCCTGTCCTCGTCCGGCGCCGGATCCCGCGCCGCCGCCGACCCCTCCAAGGTATCCGTTGCTTGCCCCTTCACACACACTCCGTCTGTACGCGTAAAGCCGGAGAGGTTCCATTAAGGGCTGGCACACGCGGCGCCGCTGGGTTGATGCGAGTCCATTTCCGCGTCTGGATTTGGTTCCCGTCGTAATTCGCTCGAAATAGTCTTATCCCCATTTGAGCGGTTTGGCGCCGCAATGCGTCCTACAGGCTGAATTGGGTTCAAACGCCGTTTACGACTTGGCTTCTCTGATGTTTAGCACCAGTGCCATGGAATTGAGCCAGGGGGGCCCTATTGTTAACTCTGAATTAAGATGCAAATTGGTTTGTATGCCATGACGTGTTGCTGTAGCTCATGTTGCTTTCAACTTTTGTTTGGAATCTGCTGTAGTGTTGTTCACATCGCCAGAAGCCTTTCTTCTTCTCCTTTGATGGATGTTATGTTAGTCCTGAACTTTTCTGTACTCATATTGACGGGACTTGTCTGCTGTGGCATAGGTGTCATGCGTGAGGAGCAAGGGCTCAGCTCATTTTGGCTGCAGCTTCCCCTCCATTGCAGCTTCCTCTTCATCGTAAGTGCCTCTTCCTGATGCATAATTCGCATTGCCTTGTGAACTGTATACCATATTAGGATGTACTGCATCTAATTCGTGTATACTATAAAGTGCCAGGAACATTGAGCCACTTAGAGCTATAGCTACACAGGCGCCCCCGGCCGTCCCACGTAAGTTGTTGGGCTCAGCAAACATTGCAGCTTCTAGTGGCATTTGATTGTTTTATAATCTTTACCCTTTTTGTTTTTCTCTGCAGAATATTCGAGTGGGGAGAAGACGAAGGTTGGCATCAATGGTGAGCCTCTTGTATATATAATTGATGCAAAAAACTGTTGCAATCTAGATGAGGCAGATTAATCCTTGCTGGTTGCATCTTTTGTCCAGGATGCTTAGGCCATGTTCTTTTGTTTCAGAATATACTGTATCGACGAAATAAAGTAGTTTAAGTATTTACTCCATTCCCTTATACGAGGAGTGGAGGGAGTATCATCTTGTAAGGTCTTCGGAACATATTTTTATTCCTCAGATGATCACACCAGGCACACATAGATAGCTTATATACTTTGGTACTGTACGAGTCAAAAGTAGATGAAGTAATAATCCATATACAATTTTTAATGTTAGCCTGTTGTTTTTATTACTGCAGGATTCGGACGGATTGGGAGATTGGTTCTGAGAATTGCAACCAGTAGAGATGATATTGAAGTTGTGGCTGTCAATGATCCTTTCATTGATGCTAAGTACATGGTAAGGAAATAATGCTGTATGATCTGCATATTTTGTGCTATGAGATCTACATGTGAATCATGGTTTTGCAGTAGTTAGTTCTTTACCACTTTGTACGAAATTGCATCGAACCATGTTGCATAGTACTGACATACTTTTTGTTTGTGTGATAGAGACCTCATGAATTTCATGAGTATTCTTTTTTTAGTTAATATAAATGTAACGAGGTAGTAATTTTGTCTCCGAGATAACTCGCACACACATTATTCATGGCATCATGCACACACTCCCTCCAATAGCCTACGATAATTTCCTCACTATGCATGAGATATAATAGGTGTCCTGCAGCTGCTTCATAGTATTTCGTGGTAACTTCACATACCCATTCAAATGTAATGTACTATCTACATATCAATGAGTATGGCAGGTGTTCGTGTGGCATACTCACAGTCATTCATCACTCGTGGTATAAGTGCTTATCTGGCTCATGCTTCCAACCACTGTCTCCTACCTTCTGTGACCCTCCTCCTTTTCACCGCCACCTACTGCTCTCTCCCATCCCCGCAGAGGCAGGCGACTCTGGAAATGGGAGAGACCGGTTGGCATTGGTAAAGAGGAGTTCCAGTGCAGAAGGTAGAGGGCAGTAGACATTGCTTTCATCAAGGCAACATAAGCTAGAGAATGCTCTGATACGATGAATCATTTTGATGTACTTTGCCACATGAACGATTCCCGTGTGCAAAGTACATGTGAATGTTTGAATGAGCATGTGAAGCTAACAAGCAGCTATAGGAGAACTATTCTGTCCCACACCCCTGGTGCGGATTTCCTAGAGGAGTGTTGCTGATAACAGGTGCAAAGTGCCATATAACTCTGTGTCACGAGGTAGCCTGGAGAGATGATAGTTCTCATAATACCATTTACTCCGATGCCAAGTATCTTTCCTGTTAATTCATTCACAATATGTTCTGCCTGTGTTTCACCTTCATGTTGTATGTGGCAGCTTCTTCAGTCAATTCACAAAATCTTGTTTATAATGCACTGTATTTCTGTATTTCAAGCACATAAGCATTGGTTAAGCATCCAATTTTATGCAATTGGGATTCCTATTTTTTTCTGTTAGGTGCCATGACAAGAATCATCCAGTGGGATGATCTACTGCATTGGAATTTGACAAATTTAATTCTGCCATTATATATTTTCCTTTACTGTTGAAGCGACAAGTCTTCTGTATTTGCATGTGGTGTAGCATTTTAATGTGCTTTTCTTTGGTTTGAAGTTAATGTTCCCCTTTTTCCAGGCCTATATGTTCAAGTATGACTCCACTCATGGCCCCTTTAAAGGATCTATTAATGTTGTGGATGATTCAACCCTGGAGATCAATGGGAAGAAAATCACAATAACAAGCAAAAGGTAATTATGCCAGGGTTAGCCGATTGTTTGCCATATTCATGCAGTTCATGTAAATGTCGTGGTCACTGAATATACATGACATTTTGTCCTGAAATAAGTACAAGTGGAGCAATGAAGTGGCCAAAGTAACATTATTACTACTTCTTCCGTCCCACAATATAAGACGTTTTTGCAATCTAGGGAGTACTTAATAACTGATTCTTACAAACACATGTTTTTGCATTTTCATACGGACATATAATATCTATACCAGCGGAAGCTTGCTGTGCATCTGGTGTACTGCGTATTTCTTTTCATACTCTGGTTCTGATATTCATATGTCAGTTGTGATTGAACTTGTACTTATGGGTTGTGGTTTTTGTCAGTTTTTTCTTCTTCAGATCCTTTATTTTGACATTTTTGCTTCTTGTGTGTTGACGGATTTTAATCTTTATTTCTCAATTTCCAGAGACCCCGCAGAGATTCCTTGGGGTAACTTTGGAGCTGACTATGTTGTTGAATCTTCTGGTGTTTTTACAACCATCGATAAAGCATCAGTACACTTGAAGGTCTGTATACCATTTCTTTCGTAATGTTGTCTAATTAGCGAACAATATGCCTTTTGCAATCAACACAGTGTTGAGCCTTTTGCTACCTTGTTTATATAGGGTGGTGCTAAGAAAGTGGTGATATCTGCTCCATCCGCAGATGCTCCCATGTTTGTGGTTGGAGTAAATGAGATGAGCTACGATCCCAAGATGGATGTTGTTTCTAATGCAAGTTGTACCACTAACTGTCTTGCTCCTCTTGCCAAGGTAACTTCTTCCCCATTCCTTATCCTGTTGGTTTTCAGTTTCTTGACTAGTTACTTCCTGCCAAGTTACTTGCACAATACGATCACAATAAACTGCTCAGTATTGTCGAAAAAACCCTGCTCTGGTGATTAATCTATTCTACCGTCCTCATGATGCCCATGAACCATCATGTGCAGGTTGTTCATGAAGAATTTGGCATTCTTGAAGGTCTAATGACAACTGTTCACGCCACAACAGGTTTTCTTCTTATGTTTTGAAACTTATCAGTTCTCACAAATGGAGACTAGTGATTTTGCAGTCTTCGTGGAGTATTTGTTACTTTCAAACCAGGTGTCATAACTCATAACAAGCTTGTTCTTCTGTGTCCAGCCACCCAAAAGACTGTTGATGGTCCTTCAATGAAAGATTGGAGAGGAGGACGTGGTGCTGGTCAAAACATAATTCCTAGCTCCACTGGTGCAGCAAAGGTAGCTTGAGATGAAAGCATATCATGTGTCTATTTACGATTTTCGTTGTTGATTGACTGGTTCTATTGTCCTGTAGGCCGTTGGGAAAGTCCTCCCTGAGTTAAATGGAAAGCTTACTGGCATGGCTTTCCGAGTTCCAACACCAAATGTCTCTGTGGTCGACTTGACCTGCCGGCTTGAGAAAAGTGCCTCTTATGATGATGTGAAAGCAGCCATCAAGTATGCAGAACCATCGCATTTTTCATGCTCATTTACTTATTACCTGTTCAGCTCTTACATTTCATAATTTCAGTTTGGCTTGACTTGTTAGCGTATGTGATACTTACCAGTATTTTGAAGATTAACAGAATGCTCATGACACTTCTGAGCAAAATCTAATATGCATATCCGAACTGAAAATATTTGAACTTAGGAAGTTGGAACTGATGAGCAAATATGTCAAAATACAGTTAAATTATTTTGCACTTACAAAAATTATACTCAACTGTTAGCTAGGTAAGGATTATCTGTTACTCCCTCCGATCCAAAATAAGTGTCGCAGTTTTAAACTAAGGTTAGTATTACTTAGTAACTTGAATGAGCTTCTCCTGCTAATGTATACGTAGAACCTAACAACTGTATGTGTCGATGTCATCATGTGTAACACTGCTTTCACTATTATCAACCTTACTCGAATGCCCCGTGTTTCAGGGCGGCATCAGAGGGCGCACTGAAAGGCATTTTAGGCTACACAGATGAGGATGTGGTATCCAACGATTTTGTTGGTGACACAAGGTAAGAATCACATCTGCTCGCATGGTAACACAATTTGCTCTGCACCCATAGTACCAAAGAATCACTCCTTTCCCTGCATCTCAGGTCAAGTATATTTGATGCTAATGCTGGCATGGGGCTGAGCTCTTCCTTCATGAAGCTCGTGTCGTGGTACGACAACGAGTGGGGCTACAGGTGAGTGTCTGTTTCTCTCTGCATTAAAAGTTCTTTTCCCACATTTTCAGATCTCCGGTTAACCAATGGGTTCTCATTTTCTTTTGCTTCAGCAACCGGGTTCTTGATCTGATCGCCCACATGGCTCTTGTCACCGCCAAGCACTGATCAGCCCCGTGTGCTACCTACTAATAGGCTGCAATTTTGCCGGTTCTTTTTATTTTCAGCAATTTTTATTGCCTTTGTTGTGCCTTTTGAGCACAAGCAGAAATGGGTACTCGGATCCATGACTTGCTTGTAGCAGTGGACGAAATTTACACCATAGCGTTATGAGCACGTCGTGGATTTGTTGAGCGAATCTCATTTGTATCGGTGGTTTGATTTTTTGTTGCTAAAGAAAGAAATCACAAATTGTCCCGTTTGGACTTCTCATGTACTATGATTTCTTCATATTTTGTTTCCACAACTTATAGATGAATTTATCCAAGTTTAACTCTCCCATGTCATCTGAACCTATGTTTGCAATCATTTTTGGCACATAGCAAGCGGCCGTGGTACCTTGAAGTCTAAGCCCAGAATTACGCACGTGGGTGACCACGGTAGACGATTGAAATAATTGGATGATGGATCAGTTTGCATCTGGTCTGCATATCCCGCTTGTCTTGGTCTTATTTCGCTGTTGAGCAAAAACGCACCCCTTGGGCGCATGGTGTGTCGTGGAGGTGGAGAGGGGAGGAAGGAGAAGATGTTGGTAAGAGCATCTCCAGCCGTTGGGGCGAGCCGGCGATGCGCTGGAGGCAGTTTTGCGTCCAGCCGTCGCCCTTAGGCGCCGATATTGGCCCACTTTTGGCGAATAAAGGGCCCATATGGACGAGAATAGACCCATATTCGACGTGGTTCGTTGTGGCTCGGCGTTCAATTATCAACATAAATATTTTTTTTACATAGTTCATCATAGAAAATCAAATAGTTCAACAAAATAGTGCAACAATAAATCGTTCAATACGAATTATATAGTTCAACAAATAAAAACTCATATTTCATCACACGTCGTGCCCGGCGTCGCCCTTGAGCCTTCATAGGTGCTCCACCAGATCCTGCTGCAGCTGATGATGCACCTGTGGCTCTCGGATCTCCTGACGCATACTGAGGTAGGTAGTCCAGGTTGCCGCTGGTGATCAACTTCGGCTAGAGGATCCTGCCTGTAGTATGGTTCAGTGTCAAACACTGGGTCTTCTTGCTCGCTCTCGATGATCATGTTGTGCAAGATGACACAACAAATCATGATCTCCCACATTTGATCTTTCGACCAGGTCTGAGCAGGGTACCGGACAACAGCAAATCAAGATTGGAGCACACCAAAAGCCCGCTCGACATCCTTCCTGCAAGCCTCCTGATACTTGGCAAAGTAGGACTTCTTGCCTCCTGGCACAATGTTTGAGATAGTTTTCACAAATGTAGATCATCTTGGATAGATGCGATCAGCTAGGTAGTACCCCTTGTTGTAGTGCCGCCCATTGATCTCGAAGTTCACCGGAGGAGAATGTCCTTCGACAAGCTTGGCAAAGACAGGGGAGCACTGCAACACGTTGATGTCATTGTGAGTTCCTGGCATACCAAAGAAGGAGTGCCAAATCCAGAGGTCCTGTGTTGCCACTGCCTCAAGTACCACACTACAACCGCCTTTGGCTCCTTTGTACATCCCGTGCCAAGCAAATGGGAAATTTTTTCATTTCCAATGCATGCAGTCGATGCTTCCAAGCATCCCTGAAAATCCTCTTGCTACATTCTGTGCTAGGATCCAAGCAGTGTCTTTCGCATTGGGTGTTCTCAAGTATTGCGGTCCAAACACTGCCACCACTGCCCGACAGAACTTGTAGAAACACTCTATGCTGGTGGACTCGGCCATGCGCCCATAGTCGTCGAGTGAATCACCGGGAACTCTGTATGCAAGCATCCTCATCACTGTCGTGCACTTCTGGATCGAGGTGAATCCAAGTTTGCCGGTGCAATCCATCTTGCACTTGAAGTAGTTGTCGAACTCCTGGATGGAATTCACAATCCTGAGGAAGAGTTTTCGGCTCATCCGATAACGGCGCCGAAATGTTTTGTCGCCGTGAAGTGGAGCATCGGCCAAGTAGTCGGAGTAGAGCATGCAGTAGCCTTCGAGACGATGCTGGTTTTTTGCTTTCACCCGTCCCGCCGTCGAGCCACCTCGCCGCGGCTTTTTATTGCTCGCCAGCAGCTGGGCGAGGGCGGCGAGCACCATTAGATGTTCTTCTTCCTGGACATCGGCCTCGGCTTCCTCCTCCAGCAGCACGGCCAGCGCATCCTCGTCATCTGAGTCCATCGCCGGGGCATGCAAATCGCCGAATACCTTGCGCCCGGTGGGCGTGTACTGATACGTCTCCATTGTATCTATAATTTTTGATTGTTCCATGCCAATATTATACAACTTTCATATACTTTTGGCAACTTTTTATACTATTTTTGGGACTAACATATTGATCCAGTGCATAGTGCCAGTTCCTGTCTGCTGCATGTTTTTTGTTTCGCAGAAAATCCATATCAAACGGAGTCCAAACGGGATAAAAACTGACGGAGATTTTTTTTGGAATATTTATGATTTTTGGGAAGAAGAATCAACACGATACGATGCCCGAGGGGGCCACGAGGCAGGGGGGCGCGCCCCAGGGGGTCAGGCGCGCCCTGGACCCTCGTGGCCACCCCGTAAGGCGGCTGGAGCCCTTCTTTCGCCGCAAGAAAGCTAATTTCCGGATAGAGATCGTGTCCAAAATTCAGCCCAATCGGAGTTACGGATCTCTGGGAATTTAAGAAACGGTGAAGGGCCAGAAAACAAAACGCAGAAACAGAGAGACAGATCCAATCTCGGAGGGGCTCTCGCCCCTCCCACTCCATGGAGACCATGGACCAGAGGGGAAACCCTTCTCCCATCTAGGGAGAAGGTCAAGGAAGAAGAAGAAGGGGGGGGGGGGGCTCTCCCCCCTCGCTCCCGGTGGCGCCAGAGTGCCACCGGGGGCCATCATCATCACCGTCATCTTCACCAACAACTTCACCGCCATCATCACCAACTCTTCCCCCCTCTATGCAGCGGTGTAACCTCTCTCTTACCCGCTGTAATCTCTACTTAAACATGGTGCTCAACGCTATATATTATTTCCCAATGATGTATGGCTATCCTATGATGTTTGAGTAGATTCGTTTTGTCCTATGGGTTATTTGATGATCAAGATTGGTTTGAGTTGCATGTTTTATTATTGGTGCTGTTCTATGGTGCTCTACGTGTCGCGCAAGCGTGAGGGATTCCCGCTGTAGGGTTTGCAATATGTTCATGATTTGCTTATGGTGGGTGGCGTGAGTGAACAGAAGCACAGACCCGAGTAAGTAGGTTATTTGCGTATGGGATAAAGAGAACTTGATACTTTAATGCTATGGTTGGTTTTTACCTTAATGATCTTTATTAGTTGCGGATGCTTGCTAGAGTTCCAATCATAAGTGCATATGATCCAAGTAGAGAAAGTATGTTAGCTTATGCCTCTCCCTCAAATAAAATTGCAATAATGATTACCGGTCTAGTTATCGATTGCCTAGGGACAAATAACTTTCTCGTAACAAAAAGCTATCTACTAAAACTAATTTAGTTGTGTCTTTATCTAAACAGCCCCTAGCTTTTATTTACGCTCTTTTTATTACCTTGCAAACCTATCCAAAAACACCTACAAAGTACTTCTAGTTTCATACTTGTTCTAGGTAAAGCAAACGCCAAGCGTGCGTAGAGTTGTATCGGTGGTCGATAGAACTTGAGGGAATATTTGTTCTACCTTTAGATCCTCGTTGGGTTCGACACTCTTACTTATCGAAAGAGGCTACAATTGATCCCCTATACTTTTGGGTTATCAAGACCTTTTTCTGGCGCCGTTGCCGGGGAGTAATAGCGTGGGGTGAATATTCTCGTGTGTGCTTGTTTGCTTTATCACTAAGTAATTTTTATTTGTTGTCCTTAGTTGTTCTTTATCTTTAGTTATGGATATGGAACACGAAATACCAAAAACATTAGGTGTACTTGCTACTCATGGAGATGGGGAACCTCCTAAAACCCTCGATGCTGGTTATGTGAAAGATATTATGTACTACTTTGATAATCCTGAGAAAACCCCATTCAATTATGTTATGGGAGTAACGTTGGATCAACGTGAATACTTTAGGGATTACCGCTTGACACAAAAAGGGAAACTATTATGGGATCAAATTCATATATTGAAGTGGTATGCTAGGCAACTATGCTTGAGTTATGATTATACTTGTTGCTCTAGGATGAAGGCTCCACACCTCCCCTTTTCATGCAAATTTAATGATAATAAAACCTTAGCTTCTTATGCTAATGGTATATATGATTACTATGATGTGGAACAAATAGAAGAATTTGTTACTTTAATGGGTGCTTATGAAATTGAATCTATGTTTAAAGAGTTTGAAGATTTTGATGATGCTGCTTATAGACCTGAAAATTTAGCTATCCTTAAGTATTGTTATGAGAATTATGAATACAATTCCAATATTAATGAACTTATTGAGAAAGTCTCCGATGTCCAAGAAGAGACTAATATTTTGCAGGAATCTATGAAAGAAGAAATTGATGAAACTGTGACCTCATTGGATGAAAAAGATGAGGAGGAGAGCGAAGAACAAAAGGAGGAAGAGCGGATTAGCTACCCGTGCCCACCTTCTAATGAGAGTAACTCTTTAACTCATACATTGTTTAATTTCCCTTCGTGCTTACCGAAGGATGATTGCTATGATGATTGTTATGATCCCGTTAATTCTTTTGAAATATCCCTTTTTGATGATGCTTGCTATGCTTGTGGTCAAGATGCCAATATGAATTATGCTTATGGAGATGAACTTGCTATAGTTCCTTATGATAAACATGAAATTGTTGCTATTGCACCCACACACGATAGTCCTATTATCCTTTTGAATTCTCCCAACTACACTATATCGGAGAAGTTTGCACTTATTAAGGATTATATTGATGGGTTGCCTTTTACCATTGCACATGATGATTTTGATAGATATAATATGCATGTGCTTGCTGCTCCTACTTGCAATTATTATAAGAGAGGAACTACATCTCCGCCTCTTTATGTTTCCAACATGATAAAATTGCAAGAAACTGTTTATACTATGCATTGGCCTTTACTTTGTGTGCATGAATTGTTCTTTTATGACATGCCGATGCATAGGAAGAGGGTTAGACTTCGTCATTACATGATATATGTTACTTTGTGCTCACTACTAAATTACAAATCATTGCTAATTAAAATTGGCTTTGATATACCTTAGGATCCGGGTGGATTCACTACTTGAACACTATATGCCTAGCTTAATGGCTTTAAAGAAAGCGCTGTCAGGGAGACAACCCGGAAGTTTTAGAGAGTCATTTATTTCTGTTGAGTGCTTTCATATAGTTTAAAAACAACAAAAATAAAGAGGGGAACCTAAAATTTTTTCAAAAAGGAAAGTGAAAGTGAGAGGGACAAGCATTGTTGAAGTGGGAGCTAGCCTTGAACTTTGTTCATGCTCACGGAAACTTTGTGAATCTTGATTACAGAAAATTTTCAACAAAAATAATTATCCCCTTGTACAATTCCATTGTATTATAAAAATAATGTGCCAAGGTTTGCCTTTAGGACGTTTACAATGCTTGTTGGTTTGTGCGGTGCAGGACAGAAACTTTGGCTGTAGTGCGCGATTTTACATTTTTTACTGGAACGTCAAATGGTTCTGATTCTTCTTGCACTGTCTTGCTGTACAAATTGTTTATTTTCCTAATTTTGGTAGAATTTTTTAAGTATCATAAGTATTGTGAATGTTCAGATTATTACAGACTGTTCTGTTTTAGATAGATTCTGTTTTTGATGCATAGTTTGCTTGTTTTGATGAAACTATCGATTTATATCAGTGGATTAAGCCATGGAAAAGTTACACTAAAGTAGACACAATGCAAAAACAAAATATGAATTGGTTTGCAATAGTACTTAGAGTAGTGATTTGCTTTATTATACTAACGGATCTTACCGAGTTTTCTGTTGAAGTTTTGTGTGGATGAAGTGTTCGATGATCGAGAAGGTCTCGATGTGAGAAGAAGGAAGAGAGGCAAGAGCTCAAGCTTGGGGATGCCCGAGGCACCACAAGTAAATATTCAAGGAGACTCAAGCGTCTAAGCTTGGGGATGCCCCGGAAGGCATCCCCTCTTTCTTCAACAATTATCGGTATGTTTTCGGATTCGTTTCGTTCATGCGATATGTGCAATCTTGGAGCGTCTTTTGCATTTAGTTTTCATTTTTCTTTTATGCACCATGCTGGTATGAGATGGTCCTTGGTTGATTTATAGAATGCTCTTTGCACTTCACTTATATCTTTTGAGTATGGCTTTATAGAATGCTTCATGTGCTTCACTTATATCATTTGAAGTTGGATTGCCTGTTTCTCTTTACTTAGACAACCGCCATTTGTAGAATGCTCTTTTGCTTCACTTATATTTGTTAGAGCGTGGGCATATCTTTTGTAGAAACAATTAAACTCTCTTGCTTCACTTATATCTATTTAGAGAGATAATAGGAACTGGTCATTCACATGGTTAGTCATAAAATCCTACATAAAACTTGTAGATAACTGAATATGATATGTTTGATTCCTTGCAATAGTTTTGCGATATAAAGTTGGTGATATTAGAGTCATGCTAGTGGGTGGTTGTGGATTGTAGAAATACTTGTGTTGAGGTTTGTGATTCCCGTAGCATGCACGTATGGTGAACCGTTATGTAACGAAGTCGGAGCATGAGGTATTTATTGATTGTCTTCCTTATGAGTGGCGGCCGGGGACGAGCGATGGTCTTTTCCTACCAATCTACCCCCTAGGAGCATGCGCGTAGTACTTTGTTTCGATAACTAATAGATTTTTGCAATAAGTATGTGAGTTCGTTATGACTAATGTTGAGTCCATGGATTATACGCACTCTCACCCTTCCATCATTGCTAGCCTCTTCGGTATGGTGCATTGCCCTTTCTCACCTCGAGAGTTGGTGCAAACTTCGCCGGTGCATCCAAACCCCGTGATATGATACGCTCTATCACACATAAGCCTCATTATATCTTCCTCAAAACAGCCACCATACCTACCTATCATGGCATTTCCATAGCCATTCCGAGATATATTGCCATGCAACTTCCATCATCATCATATATACATGACTTGAGCATTTATTGTCATATTGCTTTGCATGATCGTAAGATAGCTAGCATGATGTTTTCATGGCTTGTCCGTTTTTTGATATCTTTGTTACGCTAGATCATTGTACTTCCCGGTACACCGCCGGAGGCATTCATATAGAGTCATATCTTGTTCTAGTATCGAGTTGTAATATTGAGTTGTAAGTAAATAAAAGTGTGATGATCATCATTATTAGAGCATTGCCCCAGTGAGGAAAGGATGATGGAGACTATGATTCCCCCACAAGTCGGGATGAGACTCCGGACAAAAAATAAAAATAAAAAAAGAGAAAGGCCAAAAAAAAGGAGAAGGCCCAAAAAAAAGAGGAAAAAATGAGAGAAAAAGAGAGAAGGGGAAATGCTACTATCCTTTTACCACACTTGTGCTTCAAAGTAGCACTATGTTCTTCATATAGAGAGTCTCTTGAGTTATCATTTTCATATACTAGTGGGAATTTTCATTATAGAACTTGGCTTGTATATTCTAACGATGGGCTTCCTCAAATGCCCTAGGTCTTCATGAGCAAGCAAGTTGGATGCACACCCACTTAGTTTCAGTTTGAGCTTTCATATACTTATAGCTCTAGTGCATCTGTTTCATGGCAATCCCTACTCCTCACATTGACATCAATTGATGGGCATCTCCATAGCCCGTTGATTAGCTGCGTCGACGCGAGACTTTCTCCTTTTTTGTCTTCTTCATACAACCTCCACCATCATATTCTATTCCACCTATAGTGCTATGTCCATGGCTCACACTCATGTATTGCGTGAAAGTTGAAAAGGTTTGAGAACATCAAAAGTATGAAACAATTGCTTGGCTTGTCATCGGGGCTGTGCATGATGTGAATATTTTATGTGGTGAAGATGGAGCATAGCCAGACTATATGATTTTGTAGGGATACCTTTCTTTGGCCTTGTTATTTTGAAAAGACATGATTGCTTTATTAGTAGGCTTGAAGTATTATTGTTTTTATGTCAAATAATAGACTATTGCTTTGAATCACTCGTGTCTTAATATTCATGCCATGATTAGATACATGATCAAGATTATGCTAGGTAGCATTCCACATCAAAAATTATCTTTTTTATCATTTACCTACTCGAGGACGAGCAGGAATTAAGCTTGGGGATGCTGATACGTCTCCGTCGTATCTATAATTTTTGATTGTTCCATGCCAATATTATACAACTTTCATATACTTTTGGCAAATTTTTATACTATTTTTGGGACTAACATATTGATCCAGTGCCCAGTGCCAGTTCCTGTCTGCTGCATGTTTTTTGTTTCGCAGAAAACCCATATCAAACGGAGTCCAAACGGGATAAAAACTAACGGAGATTTTTTGGAATATTTATGATTTTTGGGAAGAAGAATCAACACGATACGATGCCCGAGGGGGCCACGAGGCAGGGGGGCGCGCCCCAGGGGGTCAGGCATGCCCTGGACCCCTGTGGCCACCCCGTAAGGCGGTTGGAGCCCTTCTTCCGCCGTAAGAAAGCTAATTTCCGGATAGAGACCGTATCCAAAATTCAGCCCAATCGGAGTTACGGATCTCCGGGAATTTAAGGAACGGTGAAGGGCCAGAAAACAGAACGCAGAAACAGAGAGAGACGGAGAGACAGATCCAATCTCGGAGGGGCTCTCGCCCCTCCCACGCCATGGAGACCATGGACCAGAGGGGAAACCCTTCTCCCATCTAGGGAGAAGGTCAAGGAAGAAGGAGAAGGAGGGGGGCTCTCTCCCCCTCGCTTCCGGTGGCGCCGGAGTGCCACCGGGGGCCATCATCATCACCGTCATCTTCACCAACAACTTCACCGCCATCATCACCAACTCTTCCCCCCTCTATGCAGCGGTGTAACCTCTCTCTTACCCGCTGTAATCTCTACTTAAACATGGTGCTCAATGCTATATATTATTTCCCAATGATGTATGGCTATCCTATGATGTTTGAGTAGATTCATTTTGTCCTATGGGTTATTTGATGATCAAGATTGGTTTGAGTTGCATGTTTTATTATTGGTGCTGTCCTATGGTGCTCTCCATGTCGCGCAAGCGTGAGGGATTCCCGCTGTAGGGTTTGCAATATGTTCATGATTTTCTTATGGTGGGTGGCGTGAGTGAACAGAAGCACAAACCCGAGTAAGTAGGTTGTTTGCGTATGGGATAAAGAGGACTTGATACTTTAAGGCTATGGTTGGGTTTTACCTTAGTGATCTTTAGTAGTTGCGGATGCTTGCTAGAGTTCCAATCATAAGTGCATATGATCCAAGTAGAGAAAGTATGTTAGCTTATGCCTCTCCCTCAAATAAAATTGCAATAATGTCTCTACTAAAACTAATTTAGCTGTGTCTTTATCTAAACAACCCCTAGCTTTTATGTACGCTCTCTTTATTACCTTGCAAACCTATCCAAAAGCACCTACAAAGTACTTCTAGTTTCATACTTGTTCTAGGTAAAGCAAACGTCAAGCGTGCGTAGAGTTGTATCGGTGGTCGATAGAACTTGAGGGAATATTTGTTCTACCTTAATTTAGCTCCTCATTGGGTTCGACACTCTTACTTATCAAAATAGGCTACAATTGATCACCTATACTTGTGGGTTATCATGTACCCGCCGCTAAACTGCCCCTCCGCGTCCGGAAACGGTGGCCGGAAACGACCAGCTGCTGGTGGAGGGGCTGCCTCGGCGAACCTCTGCTATTTTTTCCGTGAAGATTGGCTATCTAGCGGTGAAGGGCGGCTGGCGGCGCAGGGATAGCTAGTGGCGGCCGAGGGCGCGGGGGGTGGGAGGCGAGTCGGGGAAGAAGAACTTGACTTTTCCACCTGACAATGTGGGCCAGTGATGACCCACAAGTATAGGGGATCTATCATAGTCCTTTCGATAAGTAAGAGTGTCGAACCCAACGAGGAGCAGAAGGAAATGATAAGCGGTTTTCAGCAAGGTATTCTCTGCAAGTACTGAAATAAGTGGTAACAGATAGTTTTGTGATAAGATAATTTGTAACGAGCAACAAGTAACAAAAGTAAATAAAGTGCAGCAAGGTGGCCCAATCTTTTTTGTAGCAAAGGACAAGCCTGGACAAACTCTTATATAAGGAAAAGCGCTCCCGAGGACACATGGGAATATCATCAAGCTAGTTTTTATCACGTTCATATGATTCGCGTTCGGTACTTTGATAATTTGATATGTGGGTGGACCGGTGCTTGGGTGCTGTTCTTACTTGAACAAGCATCCCACTTATGATTAACCTCTATTGCAAGCATCCGCAACTACAACAAAAGTATTAAGGTAAACCTGACCATAGCATGAAACATATGGATCCAAATCAGCCCCTTACGAAGCAACGCATAAACTAGGGTTTAAGCTTCTGTCACTCTAGCAACCCATCATCTACTTATTACTTCCCAATGCCTTCCTCTAGGCCCAAATAATGGTGAAGTGTTATGTAGTCGACGTTCACATAACACCACTAGAGGCTAGACAACATACATCTCATCAAAATATCGAACGAATACCAAATTCACATGACTACTAATATCAAGACTTCTCCCATGTCCTCAGGAACAAACGTAACTACTCACAAAGCATATTCATGTTCATAACCAGAGGGGTAATAATATGCATAAAGGATCTGAACATATGATCTTCCACCAAGTAAACCAACTAGCATCAACTACAAGGAGTAATCAACACTACCAGCAACCTACTAGTACCAATCCCGAACTTGGAGACAAGAATTGGATACAAGAGATGAACTAGGGTTTTAAGATGAGATGGTGCCGATGAAGATGTTGATGGAGATTGCCCTCTTCCGATGAGAGGAGCGTTGGTGATGACGATGGCGATGATTTCCCCCTCCCGGAGGGAAGTGTCCCCGGCAGAACAGCTCTGGCGGAGCCCTAGATTGGTTCCGCCAAGGTTCTGCCTCGTGGCGGTGGAGTCTCGTCCCGAAAGGTTGCTTATCAATTTTTCCTCGACAAAAGACCTCATATAGAAGAAGATGGGCGTCGGAGGGCCAACAGGGGGCCCACGAGGTAGGGGGGCGCGCCCAGGGGGGTAGGGCACGCCCTCCACACTCGTGACCAGGTGGGGCCCCCTCTGGTGAACTTCTTCCGCTGGATATTTTGTATATATTCTAAAAATCACTTCCGTGGAGTTTCAGGACTTTTGGAGTTGCGCATAATAGGTCTCTAATATTTGCTCCTTTTCCAGCCCAGAATTCCAGCTGCCGGCATTCTCCCTCCTTATGTAAACCTTGTAAAATAAGAGAGAATAGCCATAAGTATTGTAACATAACAAGTGATAATAGCCCATAATGCAATAAATATCGATATAAAAGCATGATGCAAAATGGACGTATCAACTCCCCCAAGCTTAGACCTCGCTTGTTCTCAAGCGAAAGCCGATAATGATAAATATGTCCCCATGTTTAGAGGTAGAGGTGTCGATAAAAATAAAATACAGACATGAGGGCATCATGATTATTCTCATAATAGCAACATATATAGATATTGTCATATGATTACTTACGTTCAAGTGATGATCTATTCACAATGCAAAAGTATGAATCAGAAACTTTATTGAGAACCAACAAACTATAATCTTAGTCATTGAAGCAATTGAAATTTATCATAACATCAGAAAGAGTCTATGTCAGAGCTTAAAAGCAAGTCCACATACTCAACTATCATCTAGTCCTTCATAATTGCTAACACTCACGCAATACTTGTGGTTACAGAGTCTTAGTCGGACACAGAGAAAGATAGGGGCTTATAGTTTTGCCCCACAACCTTTTACCTCATGGGTAATGTCAACAATAATAACTCATGCTCCCCTACATCCAATTAGGCACATGTATCAGGATCTTTCCAACATACTGTGCTTGCCAAAGGATAAAATGAAAAAGGAAAGATGAAGATCACCACGACTCTTGCATAAGGTAGAAGATAATAATAAAAGATAGGCCCTTCGCAGAGGGAAGCAGCGGTTGCCATGCACTTTTATGGTTGGATGCACAAAATCTTAATGCGAAAGAATGTCATTTTATATTGCCCCTTGTGATATGAACCTTTATTATGCAGTCCATCGCTTTTATTACTTCCACATCACAAGATCGTATAAAGCTTATTTCTCCCACACCAATCAATCATACATATTTAGAGCAATTTTTATTGCTTTGCACCGATGCCAACTTACTTGAAGGATCTTACTCAATCCATAGGTAGATATGGTGGACTCTCATGGCAAAACTGGTTTAAGGGTTTTTGGAAGCACAAGTAGTATCTCTACTTGGTGCTGAGAATTTAGCTAGCATGAGGGGAAAGGCAAGCTCAACATGTTGGAGGATCCATGACAACATACTTTATCTCAGATATAAGAAAACATAACTCATCACGTTGTCTTCCTTGTCCAACATCAACTCTTTAGCATGTCATATTTTAATGAGTGCTCCCAATCATAAAGGATGTCAATAATAGTATATTTATATGTGAGACCTCTCTTTCCTTATTACTTCCTATTAATTGCAACGATGACCAAAGCTATGTCTGCCAACTCCCAACAACTTTTAATCATCATACTCTTTCTATGTGAAGTCATTACTCTCAATAAGATCAATATGAACTTTTGTTTCTTTTTGTTCTTTTTCTCTTTTCTTTTATCCACTCAAGATCATAGCAAGAAAATCAAGCCCTTGACTCAACACTAATCTTTATTATATAGCTCACGAACTTGATTACATAGAGAGATCAAAAAGCAAAAACTCAAAACTAGATCATGCCATAAACTTTATTCTACTAGATCAGGATACCACTAATATGATCGAACTAAGAAAAACGGTAAAGATACGAGTGTGATGGTGATACGATACCGGGGCACCTCCCCAAGCTTGGTAGTTGCCAAGGGGAGTGCCCATACCCATGTGATTATGTCTCCTTCTTTGTCGGTGAAGATGATGGAGGTTTGTCGATGATGCGGGCTTGTCGTCCATCTTCCAAGGCATAGGCTCACCATCGTAGAAAGATGATCGAGTCTCCGGGATCCTCAGATCTGTAGCCAAACTCATCTTTTTGAACCTATATTCATACTCACAGTTTTGGTTTTGCAGGTCATAGATTTGGGCTTGAAGGTGCTCGATCTTCTCATGAAGCTTGAAGATGGCCTCCCCGATGTTGTCGACATCCAACTTGTGGTTGCTAGTGAACTCCGCGATCATCATGTGGTTGGAGTTGAGTCCATGTTCCACCATCCCCTGACACTTGAAAACTTGTTGCTCCACCGCTTCGAGCCTCGTCTCCATGCTTCCGGTCCCCTTTGGTCCCTCTTTATCGCGGATGTGCAGCAACCCATCACGCAACTCAATGGTTTGAGGGTGTCACAGCACCTCTGCGAGGTAAGGGTTGATAACCTTCTCGAAGAACTTGTCCTTGGAAGCACTTGGGGACGTCATGATAATCTAGATCTATCAGACAAAAGCTCGAAACAAGAACATAGGATATTTGCGTGATACGGGAGTCAAAACCTTCGGGAGAATATATATAATGAATTTTTACCGACCAAAATACGTATCGTGCAAGAAAACGGAGTCCGGAAGGCACACGAGGTGCTCACGAGGTAGGGGGCGCGCCCTCCACCCTCATGGGGCCCTCGTGTCCTTCCCGGACCGCCACTTATTTTTCTATTTTTCTAAATATTCCAAAACGGAGAAATGTTGCCTTAAAAATTGTTTTGGAGTTGGTTTACTTACCGTATCACATACCTATTCCTTTTCGGAGTCTGAAACATTCTGGAAAGTGTCTCTTATGTATTCCTCCGGGGTTACGGTTTCAATAATATTGGTTTCAACATTTATGGGATTACCTGAGATATAATGTTTGATTCTTTGACCGTTTACCACCTTCGAATTTGTGCCTTCGAAGTTGTTGATTTTTGTGGCACCGAAACGATAGACCTCCTCGATAACGTAGGGGCCTTCCCATTTAGAGAGAAGTTTTCCTGCAAAAAATCTTAAACGAGAGTTGTATAGCAATACATAATCACCTACGTTAAACTCACGCTTTTGTATTCTTTTGTCATGCCATCTTTTAACTTTTTCTTTAAACAACTTGGCATTTTCATAAGCTTGGGTTCTCCATTCATCAAGTGAGCTAATATCAAGTAACCTCTTTTCACCGGCAAGTTTGAAATCATAGTTGAGCTCTTTAATAGCCCAATATGCCTTATGTTCTAGTTCGAGAGGTAAGTGACATGCTTTTCCATAAACCATTTTATACAGAGACATACCCATAGGATTTTTATATGCAGTTCTATAGGCCCATAATGCATCATCAAGTTTCTTGGACCAATTCTTTCTAGACCTATTGACAGTCTTTTGTAAAATTAATTTGAGCTCTCTGTTGCTCAATTCTACTTGACCACTAGACTTTGGGTGATAAGGTGATGCAATTCTATTGTTAACATCATACTTAGCAAGCATTTTACGGAAAGCACCATGAATAAAGTGTGAACCACCATCAGTCATTAAATATCTAGGGACTCCAAACCTCGGGAAAATAACTTCCTTAAGCATTTTAATAGAAGTGTTATGATCAGCACTGCTAGTTGGAATAGCTTCTACCCACTTAGTAACGTAATAAACAACAACTAGAATATGTGTATATCCATTGGAGGCAGGAAAAGGTCCCATATAATCAAAGCCCCAAACATCAAATGGTTCAATAACAAGTGAACAATTCATAGGCATTTCTTGACGTCTACCAATATTAACAATTCTTTGACATTCATCACATGACAAGACAAACTTACGGGCATCCTTGAAGAGAGTAGGCCAATAGAAACCGGATTGCAATACCTTATGTCCAGTTCTATCTCCCGCGTGGTGTCCTCCATAAGCTTTAGAGTGACACTTGCGTAGGATCTGTTCCTATTCATGCTCAGGTACACAACGTCTAATAACACCATCTACTCCTTCTTTATAAAGATGTGGGTCATCCCAAAAGTAATGTCTCAAATCATAGAAAAACTTTTTCTTTTGCTGGTATGTGAAGCTAGGTGGTATGAATTTAGCAACAATGTAATTAGCATAATCAGCATACCAAGGAGTACTGCGAGAAGTACTTATAACATTTAATTGTTCATTAGGAAAGCTATCATCAATAGGTAGTGGGTCATCAAGAACATTTTCTAACCTAGACAAGTTGTCTGCAACGGGGTTCTCAGCTCCCTTTCTATCAACAATATGCAAATCAAATTCTTGTAGCAAGAGAACCCATCTAATAAGTATAGGTTTAGCATCTTTCTTTTCCATAAGATATTTAATAGCAGCATGATCAGTGTGAATAGTTACTTTAGAATCAACAATGTAAGGTCTGAACTTATCACAAGCAAATACAACTGCTAAAAGTTCTTTTTCAGTAGTAGCATAATTTCTTTGAGCATTGTCTAGAGTCTTACTAGCATAGTGGATAACATTTAATTTCTTATCAACTCTTTGCCCTAGAACAGCACCTACAGCATAATCACTAGCATCACACATGATTACAAAGGGTAAATTCCAATCAGGTGGCTGAACAATAGGTGCAGAGATCAATGCTTTCTTAAGTATTTCAAATGCTTCTACACAATCATCATCAAAGACAAATTGTATATCTTTTTGTAATAAATTAGTCAGAGGCCGAGAAATTTTTGAGAAGTCCTTAATGAACCTCCTATAAAATCCGGCGTGACCAAGGAAACTTCTTATACCTTTGATGTCTTTGGGACATGGCATCTTTTCAATAGCATCAACCTTGGCTTTATCAACTTCAATACCTCTTTCAGAAACTTTATGCCCCAAGACAATACCTTCATTAACCATAAAGTGGCACTTTTCCCAATTCAAGACAAGATTAGTTTCTTCACATCTCAGCAAAACTCGATCAAGATTGCTCAAGCAATCATCAAAATAGGATCCATAGACGGAAAAGTCGTCCATGAAAACCTCACAAATCTTTTCACAAAAGTCAGAGAATATAGCCATCATGCATCTTTGAAAGGTAGCAGGTGCATTACATAAACCAAAAGGCATACGTCTATAAGCAAAAGTACCAAAAAGGCATGTAAAAGTAGTGTTTTATTGATCTTTAGCTGACACAGGTATTTGAGAAAAACCAGAATAACCATCTAGAAAGCAATAGTGTGTATGTTTGCATAATATTTCTAGCATTTGATCGATAAAAGGTAAGGGGTAATGATCTTTCTTAGTAGCCTTATTTAATTTGCGGAAATCAATTACCATCCTATAACCTGTAGTAATTCTTTGTGGAATCAATTCATCTTTATCATTAGGAACAACAGTAATACCTCCCTTTTTAGGGACACAATGGACATGACTTACCCACTGATTATCAGCAACGGGATAAATTATACCTGCCTCCAGAAGCTTTAGTATTTATTTTCTTACCACCTCTTTCATCTTAGGATTCAGACGTCATTGAGGATCACGAACTGGTTTGGCGTCTGCTTCCAAATTTATTTTATTTGACATAGAGTGGGACTAATGCCCTTAAGATCATCAAGAGTATATCCAATAGCAGCAGGTGCTTCTTCAGAGTTTTAAATAATCTTTCTTCGTCATGCTCTGAAAGGTTAGCACTAATAATAACAGGATATATCTTCTTTTCATCAAGATAAGCATATTTAAGATTATCAGGCAACGGTTTAAGCTCAAACATGGGATCACCCTTAGGTGGAGGAGGATCCCCTAGGATTTCAACAGGCAAATTGTGTTTCAGAATAGGTTCCTGTTTAAAGAATACTTCATCTATTTCCCTTCTTTCATTCATAAACATGTCATTTTCATGGTCTAGCAAATATTGTTCTAAAGGATCACTAGGAGGTATGACAATAGAAGCAAGACCAATAATTTCATCCTTACTAGGTAATTCTTCTTCATGGTGTTGTTTACTAAATTTAGAGAAATTAAACTCATGAATCATATCATCCAAGCCAATAGTAACAACATTCTTTTCGCAGTCTATCTTAGCATTAACAGTGTTCAAGAAGGGTCTACCAAATATAATGGGGCAAAAGCTATCTTATGGGGAACCAAGAACAAGAAAATTAGTAGGATATTTAGCTTTTACACACAAGACTTCAACATCTCTAACAATTCCCATTGATGATATAGTATCTCTATTGGCAAGTTTAATTGTAACATCAATTCCTTCTAACTCAGCAGGTGCAATTTCATGCTTAATTTCTTCGTATAAAGTATGCAGTATAACACTAGCACTAGCACCCATATCACATAAGCCATGATAACAATGATCTCCTATTTTAACAGAAATAACAGGCACGCCTACCACAGGTCTATGTTTAACTTTAGCACAAGGTTTAGCAATTCTAGTAGTTTCACCGCAGAATTGAATAACATGCCCATCAATATTATCAGCCAAGAGATCTTTAACAATAGCAACATTAGGTTCAACTTTAACTTGCTCAGGACGTGTATAAGTTCTAATATTTCTTTTACGAACCACAGTTGAAGCTTTAGCATGATCCTTTATTCTAACAGGGAAAGGTGGTTTCTCAACATAAGAAGTAGGAACAATAGGATCATTATAAGTGACAGTCTTTTCTTCAACTTTAATAGGTGCAACTACTTTTACTTCTATGGGGGGATGATATTTAAACCACTTCTCCTTAGGGATATCAACATAAGTAGCAAAAGATTCACAGAAAGAAGCTACTATCTCAGAGTCAAGTCCATATTTAGTGCTAAACTTATGGAAAATATCGGTATCCATAAAAGATTTAACATAATCAAACTTAGGTGTCATACCTGACTCCTTACCTTCGTCGAGATCCCAATCTTCAGAGTTGCGTTTAATTCTATCCAATAAATCCCATATAGATTCAATAGTCTTCATCATAAAAGAGCCAACACAAGAAGTATCGAGCATGGTGCGATTGTTTTCAGAAAGTCGAGCATAAAAGTTTTGAATAATTGTTTCTCTTGGGAGCTCATGATTGGGGCATGAATATATCATTGATTTAAGCCTCCCCAAGCTTGAGCGATGCTTTCTCCTTCACGAGGACAAAAATTATATATATAATTGCAATCACGATGAACAAGATGCATAGGATAATACTTTTGATGAAATTCCAATTTCAATCTTCTATAGTTCCATGATTTCGTATCATCACATAGCCTATACCATGTCAATGCATCTCCCTTCAAAGATAAAGGGAATACCTTCTTCTTAGCAACATCATCGGGTATACCTGCAAGCTTAAATAGTCCACAAACTTCATCCACATATATTAGGTGCTCATTAGGATGCTTTGTTCCATCTCCTGAAAAAGGATTAGCTAGCAGTTTTTCTATCATACCCGAAGGAAATTCAAAGGGAACATTTTCATATTCAATAGGTTCAGTAGGTTGAGGAGCAACTCTTTGCTCTACTGGTCGGGGTGAAGATACCCCGAACAAGCCCCTCAGAGGATTACTTTCCATAGTAACAAGTGACAGTAAATTTCAGCACACTATATAAATTTTTCCTTACCAAATTTCACCTACCAAAGGCGCTTCACTCCCCGGCAATGGCGTTAGAAAAGAGTCTTGATGACCCACAAGTATAGGGGATCTATCGTAGTCCTTTCGATAAGTAAGAGTGTCGAACCCAATGAGGAGCAGAAGGAAATGATAAGCGGTTTTCAGCAAGGTATTCTCTGCAAGTACTGAAATAAGTGGTAACAGATTGTTTTGTGATAAGATAATTTGTAACGAGCAACAAGTAACAAAAGTAAATAAAGTGCAGCAAGGTGGCCCAATCCTTTTTGTAGCAAAGGACAAGCCTGGACAAACTCTTATATAAGGAAAAGCGCTCCCGAGGACACATGGGAATATCGTCAAGCTAGTTTTCATCACGTTCATATGATTCGCGTTCGGTACTTTGATAATTTGATATGTGGGTGGACCGGTGCTTGGGTGCTGTTCTTACTTGAACAAGCATCCCACTTATGATTAACCTCTATTGCAAGCATCCGCAACTACAACAAAAGTATTAAGGTAAACCTAACCATAGCATGAAACATATGGATCCAAATCAGCCCCTTACGAAGCAATGCATAAACTAGGGTTTAAGCTTCTGTCACTCTAGCAACCCATCATCTACTTATTACTTCCCAATGCCTTTCTCTAGGCCCAAATAATGGTGAAGTGTTATGTAGTCGACGTTCACATAACACCACTAGAGGCTAGACAACATACATCTCATCAAAATATCGAACGGATACCAAATTCACATGACTACTAATAGTAAGACTTCTCCCATGTCCTCAGGAACAAACGTAACTACTCACAAAGCACACTCATGTTCATAATCAGAGGGGTAATAATATGCATAAAGGATCTGAACATATGATCTTCCACCAAGTAAACTGAAAGTGCAACTATCCCTGGGTGGTTTTGGTAATTCCTAACAACATATAGCTCATTGAGCTAACATTATTCCAAGATTAATATTTCAGGAAAAGCTCAATGAATGGCATGGCATGGATAAGGAAAGTGGACCCCTCAAAACACTAAGGACAAAAAGTTTGGCTCAAGCTCAAAGCTCAAGACTCTACATTTTATATTTTAGTGATCCAAGATCACATTGAGTCTATAGAAAAGCCAATACTATCAAGGTGGGATGAGGTGTTGCTTGATGAGGTTCTTGCTTCATAGTGCTTAGTGATATGCTCCAAAACCCTCAACTACCTTCCCACATCCACATATGACCTAAACCAAAAGTCAAATTCGGCCCCACCAATTCTTTCTATCCGGTGCCACCGAGTTCAGATGTCATAGCCACTGCCACAAACCCTAGGCAAATCGGTTTCACCGATAGGGATCTCGGTCACACCAAGATGGGGTTGCAATCTCTCTGTTTCCCTTCATAACTTTTCGGTCCTACCGAGATGAGCGATCGGTCCCACCAAGATTGCAATGTAAACTCTCTGTTTCCCTTTGTAACATTTCGGTCTCACCGAAATGAGCAAATCGGTCCCATTGGGTTTACCTGACCAACTCTCTGGTTAGCTTATTACCAAAATCGGTCCCACCGAGTTTGTGTAATCGGTCTCACCGAGATTACGTTATGCCCTAACCCTAACCATATCGGTCCTACCGAGTTGCGTTTCAGTCCCACCAACGGTCACTAGGTTTGCTAAATCGGTCCGACCGAGTTTCTTAATTCGGTCTCACCGAGATTGGTAAATTGTGTGTAACGGTTAGTTTTTGTGTGGAGGCTATATATACCCCTCCACCCACTCTTTCATTCGTGGAGAGAGTCATCAGAACATATCTACACTTCCAATACACATTTTCTGAGAGAGAACCACCTACTCATGTGTTGAGACTAAGATATTCCATTCCCACCATATGAATCTTGATCTCTAGCGTTCCCCAAGTTGCTTTCCACTCAAATCTTCTTTCCACCAAATCCAAATCCTGTGAGAGAGAGAGTTGAGTGTTGGGGATACTATCATTTGAAGCACAAGAGCAAGGAGTTCATCATCAACACACCATTTGTTACTTCTTGGAGAGTGGTGTCTCCTAGATTGGCTAGGTGCCACTTGGGAGCCTCCGACAAGATTGTGGAGTTGAACCAAGGAGTTTGTAAGGGAAAGGAGATCGCCTACTTCGTGAAGATCTGCCGCTAGTGAGGCAAGTCCTTCGTGGGCGATGGCCATGATGGAATAGACAAGGTTGCTTCTTAGTGGACCCTTTATGGGTGGAGCCCTCCGTGGACTCGCGCAATCGTTACCCTTCACGGGTTGAAGTCTCCATCAACGTGGATGTACGATAGCACCACCTATCGAAACCACGACAAAAACATCCGTGTCTCCAATTGCGTTTGAATTCTCCAAACCCTTCCCTTTACATTCTTGCAAGTTGCATGCTTTACTTTCCGCTGCTCATATACTCTTTGCATGCTTGCTTGAATTGTGTTAAGATTGCTTGACTTGTGCTAAGATAGCTAAAATCTGCCAAAGACTAAAATTGGGAAAATGATAGATTTTTAATTGGTCAAGTAGTCTAATCACCCCCTCTAGACATACTTTCGATCCTACAAGTGGTATCATAGCTTTGGTCTCCATTTGCTTTGATTTCCATAGCTTTTGGTGGTCATAGCCTTGGTTTCACAACCTAGGAGAGTATGGCGAGGGAAATTATCACCGTAGAGGTCCTTACTTTGATGGTACTAATTTTGCTAATTGTAAGCATAAGATGAAAATGCATATTCTTGGACATAACCCCGCCGTTTGGGCTATTGTGTGTATTGTCTTGCAAGGTGAATTCTTTGATGGGAAAGAACTGAATCTGAAGCCACCGCGGAAGAGTTGAAAATGCTGCAATACAACGCTCAAGCTTGTGATATCCTCTTCAACGGATTGTGCCCCGAAGAATTCAACAAAACCAGTCGTCTTGAGAATGCAAAGGAAATTTGGGATACTTTGATTGACATGCATGAAGGTACCGACTCCGTCAAGGAATCCAAGTTGGATGTGCTTCAAAGTCAACTTGACAAGTTCAAAATGAAGGATGGTGAAGGTGTCGCTGAAATGTACTCTAGGCTTGCTCTTATCACAAATGAGATTGCCGGCTTAGGAAGTGAAGAGATGACCGACAGATTCATCATCAAGAAGATCCTAAGAGCCTTGGATGGAAAATATGATACCGTGTGCACACCGATTCAAATGATGCCCAATTACAAAGATCTCAAGCCAACGGAAGTCATTGGAAGAATTTTTGCTCATGAGATGTCACTCAAGGATAAAGAGGAACTTCACAACAAATCAAGTGGTGCTTACAAAGCCTCATGTGAAGCCCCCACATCATAAAGTGAGAAACAAGTCTTCAATGAAGAATTGAGCTTAATGGTGAAGAACTTCAACAAATTCTACAAGAGTAGAAGCAAAGAGAGAAGCTCCAAGTCAAGGTCCTACAATGACAAAAGATCTTCCAGTCGAGAGCGAAACTGCTACAATTGTGGAAGGCCCGAACACTATTCCAATGAGTGTACGACCCCCTACAAGAAAAGAGAAGATTCTCCCAAAAGAAGAAGTAGGAGAGAAGAATCACCACCTAGAGAAAGAAGGATAGAGATGATCGTTATGAATGAAGACCCCCACGGAGAAGCAAGGATTCGGAAAGAAAGGACAAGTCATCAAGGAGCTACAGAAAACAAAGACAACAAGCTCATGCTGGTGAATGGGTATCCGGCTCCGACTCCGACAATCACTCCGAGAGAAGCTATCACGCCGACTCCGAATATACTCAAGATGAAGGTGTTGCCGGTCTAGCACTTGTGTTAACCAACTCCTACGACATATTCGAGTCACCAAATGAAGGAATTGGAATATGCTTCATGGCCAAAGGTCCAAAGGTATCACACCCCGAGTATGTTGATTTCAATAGTGATGAAGATGACTTGTTAGGTGATGATGATTTACTTGTTGACAACTCTAGTGATGAATACTATGATGAAACATCAGTTAATCATGCTAATCAAGATGAAATGAATGACAATGATAAGGAGAAGATTGAGTCTCTAACTAAAGAACTAAACACTCTTAAGTTAGCCCATGAAACTATCTTAGGAGATCATCGAGAACTTTTAAGGACTCATGAGAAATTATGCTTTGAAAAGCTCAACCTTGAGCAAGAACATGAGTTCTTAAAGGCAATCAATGATGATCTTTGCAAGAAAAGTTCTTCTTACATTGCCAAGCGTTTACTCTTATCCACTTACATGCCTCAAGTCAAGCCTAGTAACAAGAACAAGAAAGATTCTTCCTCTAGTAGTAACAATAATCATGCTAAATCCAATGTTGTTGCTTCTAGTAGTTCTCTTGATTCCACTAATGATTCTCTTAGCCAATTTACACTTGAGCAAGAAAATAGCTTATTGAAGGGAATTATAGAGAAAGGTGTCTACAAGAGCCTTGCTGGAAGTAAGCAATTCGAGGAAATTGTACGCAAGCAAGGAAGGCATCGGAAGAACCAAGGTGTTGGTTTTGAACGAAAGTACAATGCCAATGGAGTTGAGTGGGAAGAAGATCAATACCCCAAGACGAAGTTTGTTCCTCAACAAGAGAAGTATGATCCTACTTCTTTCAAAGGGACACAAGCTCAACATGATCTTTCACCACAAGACCACAGGCAAAAAGGCAAGGACAAGCTTCAAGAGGAAATTGATGCATTTGAAGAAGCTCCTAAGGCCTTGGTCAAGTGGGTTCCCAAGACTACATCAAGTTCCACTTCATCAAGTACAACTACAACTCCGAGGATTCCCATCAAGATGGTGTGGATCCCGAAGAAGAAGAACTAGAGAGTTCTTGAGAGTGACTCCGCCAACATACTTTACTCTTATCATTTTGGCAAGAACGAGTGCAATCAACTTCCACATCTTGCACTAGTTCAAGGAGTCACAAACCCTCTTATTGTTAAGACAAGGTACAAGGTAACCTAAAGCTTTCATAGACATCATCTTGTGTGTGCATCACTATATGTCTATGGATATCCTTGTTTGTTCCTTGTGGGACTAACCCGTGTAGGTATTGAAAGTGCAACTCACTCCAAAGGATAGCTCCAAATGATCTACATCAACATTGAGCATCCACATCTTCAACATCTACATGAAGTCATCATCGACAAAACCCAAGGTTAGTTCATCCCTATTAGGGGGGATCTCACATCTAGGGGGAGCTTTACTCTAAGAATTGAGCTAAAGCAACTCTAATGGTGTGAAAACAACAGTGCTTTATGTAAAAGTGGTAACCCCACTTGTGCTTAAACGATGAGTATGACATATGATCAAATGTTCTCATTTGACTCCTAAGTCAATATACTCATATATAGATGACCTAGTCATCGCCAATTGCTTGATAGATGCTAGAATTGGTTGTGCATGCTTTGCCACATATTTCTATTGCCATTTTATTGTGTGAGCATGTTGGTTGCATAATTTACTCATTCAAGGACATCCACTTGTTGTTTTGATTGATTGGTTTCTTTTTCTCTTGCCAAGTGGATGGACAAGAATGCCTAAGAACCTTCTCTAGCTATCTATGCTTTTCTCGTCTCAAACTCTATTCATGCTACATCACAAAATTTGATCAAGTCAGATTCGAACCACTCTGTGTGAGGAGCACTCGGAGTCCCCAATTCGTCATAGACTTAAACTTCCAAAACTTCTTTGTGCGTTTTGGTCTGACCGATTCACCCATTTCGGTCATACCGAGATCACTAAGTCGATCTAGGTTTTCAATCTCGGTGCAACCGATTTGAACTTTTCGGTCACACCGAGTTGCAGCAACTGCTTGCAGTTATGCATCTCGGTGCCACCGAGTTGTTCCACTCGGTCACACCGACATGGTCAGGCTATATATACCCTCGGGCAAAATTTTGGAAATTTTCTCCGAACTCTTTTGCCTGCGCTTAGCCCCTCTGCCTCCAGGGTCTCCGGATTGTCCTCCTCATCGCCAGTTGCCTCCTGCCGCTGGTCTCCGCCGCCGTCAACGGGAATCATCCCTGCCGTTGCCGCCGTAGCGAGTTCATCACCGAACTAGGGTATGAACTCGATCACTGTGCTATCCTTATCTGATTCCTAGCACATTGTGTTCGCCATGAATCTTGCCACGATTGAAACTATCTTATTCAGTCAAAAACACTCCGTAGATTAGAGATGATTTAAAAATTTAGGGTTAGGTTTCCGCCGAAACCATCTCGGACCAACTAAGTTGTGGAACTCGGTACCACCGATTCGGCTCAGACCATTGCACATGAGATTCTCGGTCTGACCGAGAATTGAAAATCGGTGTGACCGAGTTCAGCACTTTGTGAAACCCTAACAGTCTTGGTGCCACCGAACTGTGGCTCGGTCTGACCGAGTTCACTAGTTTAGGTTCCAAGAGCTACTTCGGTATCACCAAGTTTACAAATCGGTCGATCCGAAATGCTTTTTGAGGAAAACTAAAACTAAGTTTTTGATTCATTCGTTTGCAAAAACCTCTGTATTTTGTGATGCTTATCCACTCTACCTCATCTATACTCTATTCACAGGGACAGTTGTCAGAGTTTGCATCATGTCTGATCAAAGTGACAATCAGAACAAGTCAGAGGAGCAGGTTCACATGAGTGAGGGCACTAGTCCCTCTAGCAGCTCAGATGAGGGAAGCAGGAGCACCCCAAGCAACCTACCCAAAGCTGCCATCAGGGCCAGAAAGAAGAAAACTTCTGAGTCTGAGGATGAAGACTATGTGGCAGTTGAGGATGAGGCCACTTCGAAGAAGAAAGTGCTGAAAAAGGAGCATGGGTCAGTTGCAGCCACTAAGCCAGGAATGCAGAAGAAGGCACCTGCAAGAAGGGTTCCCACTTCCAAACCTAGGAAGGTTGCCACTAGAGAAACCATGAAGTTTACCATTTAGTCAGAAGAGGAAGCTGTTGGCCAAGACAAGAAGAAAAAGAGAGTCAGAATCACTACTGCCAGAGTTCTTGGCAAACCCTCTATGAGGAGAGACTCTGAAGAAGAAGAAGAGGAAGAGGTTGCTGCACCAGCACCTAAAGCCCAGAAGCTCATGGGTGATGCTATCAAGTCAGGGGCTACTTCATCCAAGCCCAAAGAAGCTCCCAAGCCAGCTGCTCCAAAACCCAAGTCTGCACCAAAGAGGAGTACCGGGAACATTCCAGCTGTTGAGAAAAACAAGGCCACAGTGCCTGAAACTGCTGAAGAAGAAGATGATGAGGCACATGTTCTAAGGAAGTTGAAGCCAAAAATTCCAGATCATAATGATGATCATCCTGTAGCAGAAAACATGAAGATCAGGAAGGAATCAGGATTGAGGCTATGGAGATAGCCAGATCCATATGCCACCAGGAGAAGGACCGTTGTGGACTACAGGTTCCATACCAAGGAATAACAGGATTTCTATGAGACAGTGCTGCTTGACAAGAAACCAATAGTATGTGACATGAGATGGGTCGACTAGAAGTACATCAAGGAGAATGAAGAACACTATCCAGGAGTATATGACAGTTTCATGGCTTGTGGAGTTGATGAGTTTGTGGCTCAGAAGCTCACAAAGTGGAATGATGAGCTCATCATGCAGTTCTACTCCACAACTCACTTCTACCCAGATGGCAAGATAGTCTGGATGTCTGAAGGCACTCGATACCAGTCAACAATAGCAGAATGGGCTCAATTGATCAATGCTCCTGAGGAGAATGAAGATGACTTGGATGTCTATGCCAAGAAGAAGAAGGATCACAACTCCATGGCTAGCATGTATAAGGAGATCCCAGATGCAGACCTTGAGACTCACCAATTTGGATCAGTGAAACACCTGCTGTCAGGACTGCCTACTATCAATTGGATACTCAGGCACACTCTTCTGCCCAAGTCTGGTGATCACAGAATGATCAGAGGCCACTCCATCAATCTGCTACATATATTTGATGTGCCACAAAAGTTCAAGGTCATGAGTCTTATAGTTGAAGCTATCAAGAGAATAGCTGCTGACCAAAAGAGAAGCTGTGGGTATGCCCCACAGATCCAGGAGTTGAATAACTCCAAGATGGGCACTGGCACATACCTGTTGGACAAGGAGCACTTGCCTATCTATCCAGATTTTGAGAACAACCAAGTGGTTATGAATGAGGATGAACCATCTTCTGTGCAAGTTCAAGCCAAGAGGGAGAAGGCAAAGGCTGAGAAAGCTGCAAAGATGCCAACCATGGAAGAGGCATCTCAATATCTTCTGAAGAGCAAGCAAGATCAACTTGGCTACTTGATTGCATCCACTCTAAGGATTGAGAAAGGACTGGCCACCCTGACTCGAAACCAGGAGAGCTTGGAAAGAATCATGGAGCAGAAGTTCTATGACATGGATGTGAAGGTAACTGAGATCCAGTCTGTTGTGGAGCAACTTCAGGATGATATGCAGGAGAGGAAGGGCAAGACAACCACTGAGGCATTTGCCAGAGTGCCTAGAGCTCAGAGGTCAACTGCAGTGCTAGTAACAGACACCAGAGCCACTTCATCTGCACCAGCTACAACATCAGTGCCACCAGCTCCAGCACCTACTCCAACGGCTCCATCTACATCGACTGAAGCCTTCGTTCTTGGAGTTCTCCGGACACCACCACCAGAAGACCAAAGCCTGAGAGACGATTTAGTGCTATGCATTTTCTATGAACTTTTTGGTAACTTGTTGCCAAAGGGGGAGAAAAATGTATAGATCATAGGCTTCGAGAGAGCGCGTTGCTTTTTATTCTCTCTTGCTTTGGTGGTTGAACTTTATTTGCTTGATTGAGATACTTTATGCTTGTGTGTGATACTTGGATGATCATGTGTGCTTGATCATATGCTACATTAATGCTTGTTGGATGACATTATTATTTTATCCCTATATGATCAATCACTTTGCTTGGTAATGAGTGCATGTATTTAATTATTATCATTTTGAGCGCTCCACCAAGATGTATGTGACATGGAAGAGTAACCCAGATCCTAACTCATTGTGCATTTGCAGTCCAAAGCAAATCTTAAACTATGCACAAATTTAGGGGGGCTCTTGCTTTTCACATACTTCTCAAAACGACAATGCTTTTCACTCTTATTATCATTCGTCGAAGCTTTGATCTATATGTTGTCATCAATTACCAAAAAGGGGGAGATTGAAAGTGCAACTATCCCTGGGTGGTTTTGGTAATTCCTAACAACATATAGCTCATTGAGCTAACATTATTCCAAGATTAATATTTCAGGAAAAGCTCAATGAATGGCATGGCATGGATGAGGAAAGTGGACCCCTCAAAATACTAAGGACAAAAAGTTTGGCTCAAGCTCAAAGCTCAAGACTCTACATTTTATATTTTAGTGATCCAAGATCACATTGAGTCTATAGGAAAAGCCAATACTATCAAGGAGGGATGAGGTGTTGCTTGATGAGGTTCTTGCTTCATAGTGCTTAGTGATATGCTCCAAAACCCTCAACTACCTTCCCACATCCACATATGACCTAAACCAAAAGTCAAATTCGGCCCCACCAATTCTTTCTATCCGGCGCCACCGAGTTCAGATGTCATAGCCACTGCCACAAACCCTAGGCAAATCGGTTTCACCGATAGGGATCTCGGTCACACCGAGATGGGGTTGCAATCTCTCTGTTTCCCTTCATAACTTTTCGGTCCTACCGAGATGAGTGATCGGTCCCACCAAGATTGCAATGTAAACTCTCTGTTTCCCTTTGTAACATTTCGGTCTCACCGAAATGAGCAAATCGGTCCCATTGGGTTTACCTGACCAACTCTCTGGTTAGCTTATTACCAAAGTCGGTCCCACCGAGTTTGTGTAAACGGTCTCACCGAGATTACGTTATGCCCTAACCCTAACCATATCGGTCCTACCGAGTTGCATTTCAGTCCCACCGAAAATCCTAACAGTCACTAGGTTTGCTCAATCGGTCCGACCAAGTTTCTTAATTCGGTCTCACCGAGATTGGTAAATTGTGTGTAACGGTTAGTTTCTGTGTGGAGGCTATATATACCACTCCACCCACTCTTCATTCGTGGAGAGAGCCATCAGAACATATCTACACTTCCAATACACATTTTCTGAGAGAGAACCACCTACTCATGTGTTGAGACCAAGATATTCCATTCCCACTGAGGGAGTCCTGGATTAGGGGGTGTTCGGATAGCCAGACTATACCTTCAGCCGGACTCCAGGACTATGAAGATACAAGATTTAAGATTTCGTCCCGTGTCCGGAAGGATCTTTTCTTGGCGTGGAAGGCAAGCTAGGCGTGCGGATATTCAAGATCTCCTACCATTGTAACCGACTCTGTGTAACCCTAACCCTATCCGGTGTCTATATAAACCGGAGGGTTGTAGTCCGTAGGACAACCATCATCATACACAATCATACCATAGGCTAGCTTCTAGGGTTTAGCCTCATTGATCTCGTGGTAGATCTAGTCTTGTACTACCCATATCATCAATATTAATCGAGCAGGAGTAGGGTTTTACCTCCATCGAGAGGGCCCGAACCTGGGTAAAATAAACTGTCCCTTGTCTCCTGTTACCATCCGACCTTGACGCACAGTTCGGGACCCCCTACCCGAGATCCGCCGATTTTGACACCAACATTGGTGCTTTCATTGAGAGTTCCTCTGTGCCGTCGCGATCAGGAAGGATGCCTCTTACCGTCTTTAAAGACGGCGCCATTACAAAAGGAGCCTTGGCTGTCGGCCAAACTCTCCGGCTAGGTGGTTTTCTCGCAACCACCTGTTCGGCTGTTGCGCCGACGGTGACCTCCCAGGTCATCGAAAGCAACCTCCACGTCGGCTCAGAACTCGCCGAGCAATTGGATCCGATGGAGCTCTCTTCTGTAAACGAGCTCCTGGATCGCATCGCCGCACTGGGTGTCGCTACAAATTATGACCAGGTTGGGCTTAAACCCGATCTAAGAGAAATTAACTCTCCCCAAGTCACCCACCACATTGCTGTGGTGGAGACACAATGCGGCGACCCTTCATCTATCTTAAGGACTAGCTACGTCCGAATTCCTGAACCCTCCATGCTGGATATCCGCGGAGGGGAGGATACAATCCAAGACCTGAGCTTAAAATCAGGCAAATCGGATAACATCCAAGACTCTGGATCTCAGAATCCGGAAGTTCTTCGGCCTCCGAACAACAAACTGGGCGAAGTCTCAGATTCAACGACACCCGCCCGCCCGATCTTAAGCGATCTTTCCCAAATCAGGCAAATGCTCGAAGAAACAGTACATCATTACTGGGCCAGATTCCTCCTGGTTATGAACAGGATAAAGGACTGCCGCGAGGGAGACGCAATTTCAATCTTTTGCAGTATCTGCACGGACAAGGGAATACTCAACGCCGTAAGTCGTCGTAATATTACACGCTTTGCTGACTTGGCATCCATAGTACAAAAATACTGTGCGATGGAAAGTGCTTGGAAAACCGAAATAAAATTTTGGGATAATCCGGCCCTGAATAGCAATCCCGTCCGAATTAAGAGGGCGCACCACAGTAAGGCGCCCGGACTAAATACAAAAAAATCAAAACCCTTTAGAGGGCATGGAACCGTACTAGAAAAGTGGCTAGATGGACCCTGCAAGATTCATAGTGCAGAAGACGCCACCCTAACTCACAGCCTCAGGGCATGTTGGATACTCCGGCAGGTGGCCAAAATTGGCGAGGACCTCCTAATTCCAGAGGTCGAAGGAAACCAGCCCGAGAATTTCAGTTCCGTTCTCACAGTCTTTGAGACTTTCGCATCAAATAACATGCGAAAAAGAACACTCCGCAGCCTCACTGAAGTCTATCAAGTAGCGACAATAAGCCCATGGAGTAATACTGCTATCACCTTCAACGCGAGTGACGAACCTAAATTTCGAACAGCCAGAGCACCAGCCGCATTGTTCCTCAGTCCCATAGTGGTCGGCTGTCGCCTCGCAAAGGTACTCATGGACGGAGGCAGCGGATTGAACCTCATTTACGAGGAAACCCTCCAAAAGATGGAAATAGACTGGAACCGCATTGAGCGAAGCAGCACAACCTTTAGAGGAATAATCCCCAGTCAGGAAGCACGCTGCACTGGAAAGATCACACTAGATGTGGTATTCGGCACGCCGGATAATTACAGGTCCGAACAGATCACGTTCCAGGTGGCCCCATTCAAAAGCGGATATCACGCTATACTCGGACGGGAGGCTTTCACAGTTTTCCAAGCTATACCCCATTACGGGTACATGAAGCTTAAGATGCCTGGGCCAAACGAAATTATCACTCTCGCTAGTGATCCGGACATAGCACTCCGCGCCGAGAACAAGACAGCCGCATTGGCCCTCGAGGCACTATCCGAAACCTTAGCGGCCGAAGAACTGACTCCGCTGCGATCCACGGTCAATAGGGATGATGTGATACTCGATAAGAGATCCAAATCCACATCCTTCAAACCAGCGGACGAAATAGTCAAATTCCAGGTCCACCCAACGGACCCCAATAAAACAGCCTCCATCGGGGCAAGACTGAACCCTGATGTAGGCGCCGCACTGCGAGAGTTCCTACGAGAGAACTGGGACATTTTCGCTTGGCACCCTTCAGACATGCCAGGAATCCCACGCAGGTTGGCCGAACACAGCCTAAATATCCATAAAGGATTCAAACCTGTCAAACAAGCCCTTCGGTGTTTCTCCGAACCAAAGACACAGGCTTTGGGAGAGGAGCTAGCCAAGTTATTGGAGGCCAGATTCATTAGAGACATAAAACACCCGTACTGGCTAGCAAACCTGGTGATGGTACCAAAGAAGGACAAATCCTGGCGCCTGTGTGTCGATTTCAAAGACCTTAATAAGGCTTGCCCAAAGGATCCTTTCCCCCTCCCTTGAATAGATCAAATCATCGATGCCACTGCAGGACACGATTCGCTGTGCTTCCTCGACACATACTCTGGTTACCATCAAATCAAGATGGCAGAATCAGACCAAGCCGCAACAGCATTCATCACACCATACGGCCCATTCTGCTTCAACACAATGCCCTTTGGGCTAAAAAACGCCGGCGCAACATATCAGCGCATGATTCGAACATGCCTGGCAAACCAGATCGGCAAAACAGTGGAGGCGTATGTAGATGATGTGGTCGTTAAATCAAGACATGTCAAATCTCTAGTAGACGACTTGAGGCTTACATTCGACAACCTCCAAAAATACGACATTAAGCTCAATCTGGAAAAATGCGTTTTAGGCGTTCCAGCCGGAAAGCTCCTGGGCTTCATTGTATCCTGTAGAGGAATTGAGGCAAACCCAGCTAAAATCCGAGCTTTGTCACAATTGGATGTCCCAAAAGACCTCAAACAAATACAGAAACTCACCGGATGCGTGGCGGCTTTAAGCCGCTTTATCTCCCGCCTGGGAGAAAAGGCACTGCCCCTTTACCGCCTCCTTAGGCGCACCGAACACTTCGAGTGGACAGACGCTGCCATGGCCGGACTCGAGGAAATAAATGCCATCTTGGCAACAAACCCAGTCCTGGCCGCGCTGAACACTGGCGAACCCATGCTATTGTACATTGCCGCAACTCATCAAGTTGTTAGCGCAGTACTCGTCATCGAGCGGGCAACGGACGGACACAAACTCCCCCTTCAAAGGCTGGTTTACTACGTGTCCACTATCCTCACACCATGCAAATCACGGTACCCGCATTACCAAAAGATTGCATACGCGGTGTTTATGGCATCCCGGAAGCTACGACACTACTTTTAAGAGTGTTCTATAACAGTAGCCTCGGAAGTACCACTCAACGATATTATCAACAACCGCGATGCAACAGGCCGGATAGCAAAATGGGCCATAGAGCTCCTCCCGTTCGACATAACCTACAAACCACGGGCGAGCAATTAAATCGCAAGTCTTTAACCAGCCTTTAACCGGCGTAGAAGCTGTTGCCTGTCCGGATTGAGTCCGGCGCCATCTGCAATACCATTTGTCAGATTGGCACTTAAATCCGCACAATACTAAATATTCTGGTGTATTGTTTACCTGCAGGGGTCTCTTTAGACCCCCCTGCTGCCGTTAGTGCCGCCTCTAGTTGGCCCTGCACCTTTCCAACTCCTGGGACAGCGCGGTGTTTTTCTCGGCAAGAAACTGCATGTTATATGATTCTCGAATCAGTTATTTCCACTGCTTCAAGTCTCGGGGGCTACTGGCATATCTATATTTACCAAAATTTTCTTACCCGTATGTCTTTTACATACTGCTTCGTGGCTCTGGCTAAACCATTTTGAGCGGCACGGAGGTACGCGTCTCCTGAATTGAAGGCATTTAAAGCCTCCTGGGAGAAACAAGCGTCGCGAAGAACTGTCCGGCGACGCCTGTGGTTCATGGCACTCTCCACCTCGGAATGGGTGGCAGACAGCCTGTCCGCATCCTCTGGTGGAGGAGCGTCCGGTGCGTGCCTTGCACGGGCCTCCGCTTCTGGGCCGGGCGTTGGAGTCTGGCTGGTGGAGGCGCGATTGGCAACGTCTCCGGATATAGTCCGGCGAGGTCTCATCGTCCTGAAGATAGCTTGAATGTTAATATACCCTGGAGGAGTAAAACGCCAGGGAAAAAGAGAGGGTACGCCATACCTTTGCTCTGGCACCTCAGTCCGGACTATGTTTCTTTTTGCCCCACGGGGCCCTACGCCCCCCCGCCGGCCAGCTGCAGCGGGGTCGGCTTCTCGCCTCGGGAATCTCCCCTACAAAGCATGGTTGATGTCAGAACAACCAAACCCGTGAAAACGGAACCCATCTTAAGGGGGTAAAGCTCCGGTATTTGTCACCTGGGAGATCGAGATTAACCCTGGGTAATCAGCTATAATAGCTACCAAGGTATCGTCCTTGCTTAGCTGATAAAACACTCCGTCGATAAACTCCACCGCTAAGTCCGAATCCTCTTCGGAGTCTGGATCGAGGGACTGTTCTGGGTCCTCTGGCTGTGGAGGACGGCTGTTTATGTTTTTTACCTCCTGACGCAGGTCCTGCGTTGAAGTCGTTAGACTGCCTATTTAATCATGAGAATGTAAAATGAACAAGGAAGCACGATTGTCCGCTTACCCAATTCGGAGGACTATACATGGAAAATCCGCCCTGCGGGTCGACACGGAGGAATTCCTCTTCTTCTCCCTTGTACAAAGAGGATAAGATCTTCATTAGAGCGGCAGGCGAGTCCGGCCCTTTACGGCCGTAACGGGTGGCGTCATCTTCCCCGTTGAAATCCCACATGGGGTGGCTTCTGTATTGGAGCGGCTGCACCCCCCGCATAATGCATATGGCCATGACTTTAATCATGGTTAGTCCGGAATGAGCCAGTAGCTTAATTCGGCCCATTAAGTAAAGGACGTCTCTATCATTCTCTCTCTGAGAGCTCCGAGGGCGCCAGCTCAGGCGTTTCTTTAGGGGAGCGTTGTTGAACTCAGGGAGACCGGCCCGGATAGGGTCCAGCAGGGGGACGTCGTCTATGTAAAACCATTCTAAAGGCCAGTCCTCGGACGCCTTCTTCGAGGTTCCGTACGGGTATCCGGTCCCGGCGATGCGCCATACTTCGGCTCCGCCCACTTGATATATGGACCCCTCTTGGGAACGGGGCACCAGGCAGAATATCTTCTTCCACAACGCAAAATGAGCCTCGACGCCTAAAAATAGCTCACAAAGAGCAACGAAGCCCGCGATGTGTAACACAGAGCCGGGCGTAAGGTGGTGCAGCTGGAGGTCATAGAACTCCAGAAGCCCGCGGAGAAAGGGATGAATTGGAAATCCCAGTCCCCTTATTAGATAAGGGACCAGGCACACCCGCTCCCCTTTAGAGGAACTAGGTGAGTTATCCTCTTGTTTTCCGCCTTGATAAGTGGTGAGTCCGGCTCGGACCGAGACCATATAGGCTTGAGGGAGAAATCCCTTGGCTTGGAGCGACACTAATTCGCTATACGGGATGGAACAACTCTCCCAGTCTCCAGGGATAGGACTGGAAGGGCGAGAGGAGGAGCTGCGGCGGCTGGCCATGTTGGAATGGATCTTTGCTGGAGACGCTCTGATGATTTCTCGCGGAAGGGGAAGGTGTGGTTTGGATCTGAATCCCCATCCTGTTAGATGGGTGGCTCGTTTATACGGCTAGGGGCTTGGATGTAAAACCGCCCCAGCTTTTCGCATTCGTTTGACACGTGGAAGGTGGCCATTATTGGGCGTGAAAGCCAAGGAGCGCTGCATTATAAAAAAAATCGGACGTTATGCCCGTAGGTACACAAAGTTTGAAGGAGAACCCGCCTTGCAATGCCGAAGACAATCTGCGCGCCGGACTCATCGTCATTGAAGCCTGGTTCGGGGGCTACTGAGGGAGTCCTAGATTAGGGGGTGTTCGGATAGCCGGACTATACCTTCAGCCGGACTCCAGGACTATGAAGATACAAGATTGAAGATTTCGTCCCGTGTCCGGAAGGATCTTTTCTTGGCGTGGAAGGCAAGCTAGGCGTGCGGATATTCAAGATCTCCTACCATTATAACCGACTCTGTGTAACCCTAACCCTATCCGGTGTCTATATAAACCGGAGGATTGTAGTCCGTAGGACAACCATCATCATACACAATCATACCATAGGCTAGCTTCTAGGGTTTAGCCTCCTTGATCTCGTGGTAGATCTACTCTTGTACTACCCATATCATCAATATTAATCTAGCAGGAGTAGGGTTTTACCTCCATCGAGAGGGCCCGAACTTGGGTAAAATAAAGTGTCCCTTGTCTCCTGTTACCATCCGACCTTGACGCACAGTTCGGGACCCCCTACCCGAGATCCGCCGGTTTTGACACCGACACACACCATATGAATCTTGATCTCTAGACTTCCCCAAGTTGCTTTCCTCTCAAATCTTCTTTCCACCAAATCCAAATCATGTGAAAGAGAGTTGAGTGTTGGGGAGACTATCATTTGAAGCACAAGAGCAAGGAGTTCATCATCAACACACCATTTGTTACTTCTTGGAGAGTGGTGTCTCCTAGATTGGCTAGGTGTCACTTGGGAGCCTCCGACAAGATTGTGGAGTTGAACCAAGGAGTTTGTAAGGGCAAGGAGATCGCCTACTTCGTGAAGATCTACCTCTAGTGAGGCAAGTCCTTCGTGGGCGATGGCCATGATGGAATAGACAAGGTTGCTTCTTCGTGGACCCTTCGTGGGTGGAGCCCTCCGTGGACTCACGCAACTGTTACCCTTCGTGGGTTGAAGTCTCCATCAACGTGGATGTACGATAGCACCACCTATCGGAACCACGACAAAAACATCTGTGTCTCCAGTTGCGTTTGAATTCTCCAAACCCTTCCCTTTGCATTCTTGCAAGTTGCATGCTTTACTTTCCTCTGCTCATATACTCTTTGCATGCTTGCTTGAATTGTGTTAAGATTGCTTGACTTGTGCTAAGATAGCTAAAATCTGCCAAAGACTAAAATTGGGAAAAGGATAGATTTTTAATTGGTCAAGTAGTCTAATCCCCCCTCTAGACATACTTTTGATCCTACATAAACCAACTAGCATCAACTACAAGGAGTAATTAACACTACTAGCAACCTACTAGTACCAATCCCGGACTTGGAGACAAGAATTGGATACAAGAGATGAACTAGGGTTTTAAGATGAGATGGTGCTGGTGAAGATGTTGATGGATATTGCCCTATCCCGATGAGAGGAGCGTTGGTGATGACGATGGCGATGATTTCCCCCTCCCGGAGGGAAGTGTCCCTGGCAGAACAGCTCTGCCGGAGCCCTAGATTTGTTCCGCCAAGGTTCCACCTCGTGGCGGCGGAGTCTCGTCCCGAAAGGTTGCTTATCAATTTTTCCTCGACGAAAGACCTCATATAGCAGAAGATGGGCGTCGGAGGGCCAACAGGGGGCCCACGAGGTAGTGGGCGCGCCCGAGGGGTAGGGCGCCCCCCCCACCCTCGTGACCAGGTGGGGCCCCCTCTGGTGAACTTCTTCCGCTGGATATTTTTTATATATTCTAAAAATCACTTCCGTGGAGTTTCAGGACTTTTGGAGTTGCGCAGAATAGGTCTCTAATATTTGCTCCTTTTCCAGCCCAGAATTCCAGCTGCCGGCATTCTCCCTCCTTATGTAAACCTTGTAAAATAAGAGAGAATAGCCATAAGTATTGTATCATAACAAGTGATAATAGCCCATAATGCAATAAATATCGATATAAAAGCATGATGCAAAATGGACGTATCAGCCAGCCGCACTTTTCCCTTGCGCCGGATCCCCCGACGCCCCCAGTGCGCCGGGTTCGGCCTGCGACCGCCGGGTCCAAAAACGGGCCGAACCGGCGCTTTTCGGCGTCCTAGGGGCGTGACCGGGCCGTTTTTTTGGCGCCGGCACCGAAAAAGTGGCTTGGGGGGCCTCTTGGGGGCGCGGCTGGAGATGCTCTAGGACGAGGTTCAACTACCATCCCTAGAGCGTAGACGTATGCATTTGCCCTGCGTCCGGCGTGGCGTGTGGAACAAGGGCATTCGAATACTCATTCCTCGTGTGGTGGTGCTAGATTTACGGTTAGGATTTTTCTTGAACACGGTACAGACGCAAGATCTTATATACACGCGCATACACTCACCCCTATGAACGCACACATGCACACCCTAGGCCTATGAGCACCTTCGAAACACTGAGCCGGCATATTATCGTGAAATTTATGAAGTCGGAGCTGATCGAGTGCTACCGGCTATCGCATACACGGTCGCTGAGCCTCTATGGACGCTAGTTCTCCTCTCCACTCAATCATCTGTTAGCCCCTCCCCATGTAAAAAAAACCCGTCAAAAAACCTGTCCCCCCTCCCCTCTCTATGCCTCTCCTTCCATTTCACTAACTACCTCTGGAACCCTCATCTCCTTCATCCGCTCGAGCGTAGGTTGTGATAATGAGGGTTATGAAGGGTCAAATCTGGTGGGTGGTCAGGCCAGGCATCTGGTTCCCCTGAACTGATTAGTTCAGTGCTTCGAGTAATTGAGAAATTTGCTCTGTTGACTTATTGGTTTCCTTCAAAGGCAACAACTGCGATTTGGTCCACTAGAACATCGGTTTGGTCCTTGTAAGAACGAGCAAAGTTGATATGCGAGAAATCAATGATGAAATTCGATGCTTCGTGCCCTTCGTGAAGTTGCTGCTTGCCCTCATCCTTGCCAGCCCCCATCATAGATGGAACTCTTGCTTTGCCATCGTCCGACCCATGTCGCTTCGCCACCTCCTTACCCGAGGAAAGGCATACTTAGTAGTCGGTGTACATCACGGGCCGCGGTATGCCGATGCGACAAAGAAGACCCCTGAGGGGGCCAGATGCCATGATAGAACTTTTGGGGACCCCGATACAGATGGAGGGAGGGCCACCCGCAACTCGGTCCATGCTAAGGCTTCCTCGAGGTCAAATGTTCGTCGAAACGGGCTGTTCCAATTCCCATTGTGGGTCGTCGAGGCAACCTAAAGCATCATATCTGAGCATCTCACAAAAATAGTCGGGAATTCGACATGCATGATTCCTACCGAGCCACGGGTCGAGCCATAAAAGGGTACCTTCTCCATCACCTATGGAGGCCCTAGTACCTAGGCGGATCTCATGCTTGATCGACCTGGGAGATTTCTAGAACCGCAACCCCTCCCGTCGACCGCAAGTCAAAAGAGGGTGGTCCTACAGTTATTTAGCTTTTATAAGCTATATCTATAGGCCCCCCTCATCCCTAAGAATCCTCCACTTACTCTTTCATGAGGGTCACATTCATATGCCAGACGGCAGAATACGCAGACCGTCTGGTCCTTAGGGAAACAGACATCTGCCCTCTTCACCATATGGTATTTCATGCACCTATTGGCCGCCTGCTAGAAGAAGCGTGACAACTCCTTGAAGGAGTCAATACATGGGGAGGCTAGAGAGGCATAAGTCAATGAGCACATATTTACTCCCTTTAAAGGTGAACCTCCCACACCACAGCGCTGCCTTCGCCTTGACCCACCTTACTAGCGGATCAAAGTCCTAGATAAGGGTCTTAGTGGCAAAGAGTGGTATCCCCAGACATGTGATTGCGAAAGAGGACAACCTGCAATTATGATTGTCTGCAATCCATTGCTCCTCCTTGGGCTGATAATCCAAAACCACAACCTCACTCTTATCAAAGTTGATCTTGAGGCCCAACCTCAAAGCAGAGGAGAAGGAACTTAAGATTGAAAATATCTAATACAACCCCCTCCACCATGATCATGATGTTGTCCGCATACTTGAGGTGGGTCACACAACCTCCAGGGATAATATGGCTAGCCACACCAAGATAGCCGCCAAGGGGTCAACCACAAGGTTAAAGAGGAGGAGATTGGTTCCCCTGCTTCACCCCATGCAAAAATATAAAACATGGACCCACTTCCCCATTAATAATGATGGTCGTGCTACCACTCATGACGATCTGCATGATTCGATTAACCCAACGATCCTCGACCCCCTCCGCTCAAGAACTAGGTGGAGGAAGGACCAGTCCAAGTGGCCACATGCCTTCTCTGGCTCTAATAAACCCTTACCTCATGAACAATGCCATGAAGTTCCAAGATCAAATCGTGAATACCCTTTAAGGAAAGCCAACTGGTAAGGATGCGTGAGGCGTCCCACCAATAGGGTGGACCGTGTCACACAAACCTTAGCAAAGATCCGCTGGAGGATGTTGATAACCCACAAGTATAGGGGATCACAACAGTTTTTGAGAGTAGAGTATTCAACCCAAATTTATTGATTCGACACAAGGGGAGCCAAAGAATATTCTCAAGTATTAGCAGTTGAGTTGTCAATTCAACCACACCTGGATAACTTAATATCTGCAGCAAAGTATTTAGTAGCAAAGCAATATGATAGTAGTGGTAACAATAATAAAAGTAATATTTTTGGTATTTTGTAGTGATTGTAACAGTAGCAACGGAAAAGTAAATAAGCGAAGAACAATATAGGAAAAGCTCGTAGGCATTGGATCGGTGATGGAGAATTATGCCGGATGTGGTTCATCATGTAACAATCATAACATAGGGTGACACAGAACTAGCTCCAATTCATCAATGTAATGTAGGCATGTATTTCGAATATAGTCATACGTGCTTATGGAAAAGAACTTGCATGCCATCTTTTGTCCTACCCTCCCGTGACAGCGGGGTCCTAATGGAAACTAAGGGATATTAAGGCCTGCTTTTAATAGAGTATCGGAACAAAGCATTATCACATAGTGAATACATGAACTCCTCAAACTATGGTCATCAACGGGAGTGGTCCCGATTATTGTCACTTCGGGGTTGCCGGATCATAACACATAGTAGGTGACTATAGACTTGCAAGATAGGATCAAGAACTCACATATATTCATGAAAACATAATAGGTTCAGATCTGAAATCATGGCACTCGGGCCCTAGTGACAAGCATTAAGCATAGCAAAGTCATAGCAACATCAATCTCAGAACATAGTGGATACTAGGGATCAAACCGTAACAAAACTAACTCGATTACATGATAGATCTCATCCAACCCATCACCGTCCAGCAAGCCTATGATGGAATTACTCACGCACGGCGGTGAGCATCATGAAATTGGTGATGGAGGATGGTTGATGATGACGACGACAACGAATCCCCCTCTCTGGAGCCCCAAACAGACTCTAGATCAGCCCTCCCGTGAGGTTTTAGGACTTGGCGGCGGCTCTGTATCGTAAAACGCGATGAATTCTTCTCTTTGGTTTTTTTCTCCCCGAAAGCAAATATATGGAGTTGGAGTTGAGGTTGGAAGAGCTCCAGGGGGCCCATTAGGTAGGGAGGCACGCCCTGGGAGGGAGGGCGCGCCCCCACCCTCATGGACAGGGTGTGGGCCCCCTGGTCTTCATCTTTTGCAAGGATTTTTTATTATTTCCAAATAGACGTTCCGTGGAGTTTCAGGTCATTCCTAGAACTTTTGTTTCTGCACATAAATAACATCATGGAAAGTTTGCTGAAAACAACGTCAGTCCGGGTCAGTTCCATTCAAATCATGCAAGTTAGAGTCCAAAACAAGGGCAAAAGTGTTTGGAAAAGTAGATACGACAGAGACGTATCAACTCCCCCAAGCTTAAACCTTTGCTTGTCCTCAAACTTTTACAAACTCTATTTGCTCTTGTTGTTGTAAATATGTAAAGCCAGCATTCAAGTTTTCAGCAAAGATTATGACTAACCACATTTGCAATAACTCTTAGGTCTCATGTTTACTTATATCAATAGCATAATCAACTAGCGAGTCATAATAATAAATCTCGGATGACAACACTTTCTCAAAACAATCATGATATGATATAACAAGATGGTATCTCGCTAGCCCTTTCTTAGACCGGAAAACATAAATGCAGAGCACCTTTAATGATCAAGGACTGACTAGACATTGTAATTCATGGTAAAAGAGATCCAATCGTAGTCATACCCAATATAAATTAATAATAATGAATGCAAATGACAGCTGCGCTCTCCAGCTAGTGCTCTTTAATAAGAGGGTGATGACTCAACATGAAAGTAAATAGATAGGCCCTTCGTAGAGGGAAGCAGGGATTTGTAGAGGTGCCAGAGCTCGGTTTTGAAATAGAGATAAATAATATTTTGAGCGGCATACTTTCATTGTCAACATAACAACCAAGAGATGGCGATATATTCCATGGTACGCACATTATAGGCGGTTCCCAAACATAATGGTAAAGTATATACTCCCCCTCCACCAACAAGCATCAATCCATGACTTGCTCGAAACAACGAGTGTCTCCAACTAGCAACAGTCCCAGGGGGAGTTTTGTTTGCAATTAATTTGATTTAGTTTGCAGAAAGCATGGGACTGGGCATCCCGGTGACCAACTATTTTCTCGTGAGTGAGGAGCGGAGTCCACTCCTCTTGAGAATAACCCGCCTAACATGGAAGGTAAGGGCAGCCCTAGTTGATACATGAGCTATTCGAGCATACAAAACAGAATGTTTATTTGAAGGTTTAGAGTTTGGCACATACAAATTTACTCGGAACGGCAGGTAAATACCGCATATAGGAAGGTATAGTGGACTCATATGGAATAACTTTTGGGTTTAAGGGATTGGATGCACAAGCAGTATTCCCGCTTAGTACAAGTGAAGGCTAGCAAAAGACTGGGAAGCGACCAACTAGAGAGCGACAACATTCATGAACATGCATTAAAATTGATAAACATTGGATGCAAGCATGAGTAGGATATAATCCACCATGAACATAAATATCGTGAAGGCTATGTTGATTTTGTTTCAACTACATGTGTGAACATGTGCCAAGTCAAGTCACTTAAATCTTTCAAAGGAGGATACCACCCCACTATACCACATCACAACCATTTTAATAGCATGTTGGCACGCAAGGTAAACCATTATAACTCATAGCTAATCAAGCATGGCACGAGCAACTATGATCTCTAATTGTCATTGCAAACATGTTTATTCATAATAGGCTGAATCAGGAACGATGAACTCATCATATTTACAAAAACAAGAGAGGTCGAGTTCATACCAACTTTTCTCATCTCAGTCAGTCCATCATATATAATCATAATTGCCTTTCACTTGCACGACCGAACAATGTGAATAATAATAAGAGTGCACGTGCATTGGACTAAGCTGGAATCTGTGAGCATTCAATAAACAGGAGAAGAAAGGCCATATGGGCTCTTGGTTAAATCAGCAATAATGCATATAAGAGCCACTTCAACAATTTAATTATGGTCTTCTCCTATCGACCCTCAAAGAAAAGAAAAGAATAAAACTATTTACACGGGAAAGCTCCCAACAAGCAAAAGAAGAACGTGAAATCTTTTTGGGTTTTTTATTTTTAATTATTACTACTATAGCAAGAAAAGTAAACTAACTAAAAATTACTCTAATTTTTTTTGTTTTTCTTAAGGTTTATCAAACACACAAGAAGAAAGCAAGAAAAATAAAATAACTAGCATGGATATTACACTGAAAGAGTATGAGCACCGACATCTAGCAATGAGTGTGTGAACATAAATGTAACATCGGTGGGAAATACATACTCCCCCAAGCTTAGGCTTTTGGACTAAGTTTGTTTATTGCCAAGGATGGCCTAGCAGATATCCGTAGGTGTAGCTGGGGTCGTACTGAGATGCAGAGGACTCTGACTGCCATGGGCTGGCAGTCATTTCCGGATCCCAAAAGTAATCAGACTGTCGTGGAGGCTCAAATTGTGGTTCCGGCTCCGGGGCTGGTGTAGGGTTCCGGTAGGCTTGAATGGCAGCCCACAGAACGAGATACAGACCTTCAGATAAATTAAACAAGGAAGGAGCAGGTAAGGTAATAGTCTCAGGGTGATGTTTATCAAAGAACTATTTGTATTTAAGCTCCCCTTCCCTATTCTTAACAATAAAGTCATGCGCTAGCATACTCTTATAATCTAAATAAGCATTGGGAAGCAATTTTCTTCTTTCTCATAGAGCCTAATAGGTATGTTAAAATGTGCAGCAAGGCATGAAGCATAAATACCTCCAAAGATGGGGCCCTTTGTACAGTTCAAACTTAACCATTTAGCAATAATTCCGCCCATACTAACAGTGTTATCGCGGAATAAACCATGGAACAAGATGATAATATCAGGAACACTAAGGTTTCCACAGTTACCGCGACCAATCAAGCAACGACTACCAAATATGGCAAAGTAGCGTAAAATAGGAAAAATGTATGCTAGTGATTCTTGCATCGGAAACCTTCCTGGTTTCCCCCACAGTAATGGTGTCAATAAACCCGTCCACATCTTTACGACGTGGTTCATCTAAGGTACCCTCGAAGGGTATTTTGCAAATCTTGCAAAATTCATCTAGTGGCATCTTCTTAACAACATCATATAAATGAAACTCCACTGAAGGAGGTGTTTCCTTAGGAAAATAGTAGAAGTTTTGCACAAAATATTAGTGAGTAAGAGATACTGATGACGTTGGTCGTGGAGGAAGTCGGTGAGGCCAGCATTCTCAGCCAATGAATAGAAATCATCATAAATCCCGGCTTCTCTCAAGAAATCATCGGAAGGCCATTCACACGGTCGGATCTCCGCGGTGCGAGGCAAATTATATTTGGGCCTCTGTGCTTCTTCATTTTTCTTTTCCTTCGAGCTTTGGCTCGATGAGCCCTCAAAAATCTCTTCATTATTTTCTGAAATATTCTGAAATTTTTAGTAACTTCAAATAAAAGTGAACCAAGCTCAACAAAATTGCTAGCAACTACTCCTACAAGTGCCTAGAGACTATATCAAGCATTAGAACTACTTGGAACCATATAAATTTGACATGCAAGCTCAAGAACATGGTCACCTAGGCAGCACAAATTTGCAATGAATAAAGCACTAGAACAAAAACTAATTGGACCAATGGAGGAGTCACATACCAAGGAACAATCTCCCCAAGCAATTTTGTGAAAGGTGCTTTGAGCAAGGAGATCGAAAATCACAGCAAAATGAGCTAGGACTCGTGCTTGAGCTGGATATTGGTGTTTGTGGGAGGAAGAAGGAGTGTATGAGTGCAGGACTAAGTGGAGGAGGGCCACCATGGGCCCACGAGGCAGGGGGCGCGCCCTCCACCCTTGTGGCCAGGTGCTTGCCCCTCCTGCTGCGTTCTCAGTGCCAGAAATTCTCAAATATTCTAGAAAAAATCATATTCCATTTTCACGGCATTTGGAGAACTTTTATTTTTGGGGTATTTTTATATTGCACAGATAAATTAGAAAACAGACAGAAAAGTACTATTTTTACTTTATTTCAACTAAATAACAGAAAATAGAGAGAGGGTACAGAAGGTTGTGCCTTCTAGTTTCATCCATCTCATGCTCATCAAAAGGAATCCACTAACAAGGTTGATCAAGTCTTGTTAACAAACTCATTCCAAATAACATGAAACCGGAGAAATTTCGAATAACACTATGTTACCTCAACGAGGATATGCACATCCCCAATAATAAGAATATCATATTTCTTCTTGACAGTAGGAAGAGGAAATTCAAAACCTCCAAATATAATCGATGGAATTTTTCCAATAGAGTTGATACTATGAACTTGAGGTTGTTTCCTTGGAAAGTGTACCTTATGCTCATTACCATTAACATGAAAGGTGACATTGCCTTTGTTGCAATCAATAACGGCCCCTCCAGTGTTCAAAAAAGGTCTTCCAAGAATAATAGACATACTATCGTCCTCGGGAATATCAAGAATAACAAAGTCTGTTAAAATAGTAACATTTGCAACCACAACTGCACATCCTCACAAATACCGACATGTATAGCAGTTGATTTATCAGCCATTTGCAAAGATATTTCAGTAGGTGTCAACTTATTCAAGTCAAGTCTACGATATAAAGAGAGAGGCATAACACTAACACCGGCTCCAAGATCACATAAAGCAGTTTTAACATAGTTTCTTTTAATGGAGCATGGTATAGTAGGTACTCCTGGATCTCCAAGTTTCTTTGGTATTCCACCCTTAAAAGTATAATTAGCAAGCATGGTGGAAATCTCGGCTTCCGGTATCTTTCTTTTATTTGTAACAATTTCTCTCATATACTTAGCATAAGGATTCATTTTGAGCATATCAGTTAATCGCATACGCAAAAAGATAGGTCTAATCATTTCAGCAAAACGCTCAAAATCCTCGTCATCCTTTTTCTTGGATGGTTTGGGAGGAAAAGGCATGGGTTTCTGAACCCAAGGCTCCCTTTCTTTACCATGTTTCCTAGCAAAAAAGTCTCTCTTATCATAACGTTGATTCTTTGATTGTGGGTTATCAAGATCAACAGCAGGTTGAACTTCTACATCATTATCATTACTAGGTTGAGCATCATCATGAACATCATCATTAACATTTTCATTAGGTTCATGTTCATTACCAGATTGTGTTTCAGCATCAGAAATAGAAATGTCATTTGGATTCTTAGGTGGTTCAACAATAGGTTCACTAGAAGCATGCAAAGTCCTATCATTTTTCTTTTTCTTCTTTTTAGAAGGACTAGGTGCATCAATATTATTTCTCTGAGAATCTTGCTCAATTCTCTTAGGGTGGCCTTCAGGATACAAAGGTTCCTGAGTCATTCTACCAGTTCTAGTAGCCACTCTAACAACATAATCAGTTTTCTTACTATTCATTTCATTGAGCAAATCATTTTGAGCCTTAAGTACTTGTTCTACTTGGGTGGTAACCATAGAAGCATGTTTACTAATGAGTATAAGTTCACCTTTAATATTAGCCATATAATCACCCAAGTGCTCAATCATATAAGCATTTTGTTTTAATTGTCTACCAAAATAAGCATTGAAATCTTCTTGCTTAACTATAAAGTTATCAAACTCATCCAAGCATTGGCTAGCAATCTTAGTAGGAGAGATTTCAGCTTCATCATATCTATAGAGAGAATTTACCTTTACTACCTGTGTCGGGTTATCAAGACCATGAGTTTCTTCAATAGGTGATGAGTTAAGATCATATGTTTCTTCAACAGGCGGTAGATTAAGACCATGTATTTCTTCAATAGGAGGTAAATTCTTAACATCTTCAGCTTTAATACCCTTTTCTTTCATAGATTTCTTTGCCTCTTGCATATCTTCAGGACTGAGAAATAGAACACCTCTCTTCTTCGGAGTTGGTTTAGGAATAGGCTCAGGAATTGGATTAGGAAGTGTCCAATTATTTTCATTCGTCAACATATTATTCAATAGAATTTCAGCTTCATCCGGTGTTCTTTCCCTGAAAACAGAACCAACACAACTATCCAGGTAATCTCTGGAGGCATCGGTTAGTCCATTATAAAAGATATCAAGTATTTCATTTTTCTTGAGAGGATGATCAGGCAAAGCATTAAATAACTTGAGAAGCCTTCCCCAAGCTTGTGCGAGACTCTCTTCTTCAATTTGCACAAAATTATATATATCCCTTAAAGCAACTTGTTTCTTATGAGCAGGGAAATATTTAGCAGAGAAGTAATAAATCATATCCTGGGGACTGCGCACACAACCAGGATCAAGAGAATTAAACCATATCTTAGCATCACCCTTTAATGAGAACGGAAATATCTTAAGGATATAAAGGTAGCGAGATTCCTCATCATTAGTAAAGAGGGTGGCTATATCATTTAATTTAGTAAGATGTGCCACAACAGTTTCAGATTCATAGCCATGTAAAGGATCAGATTCAACCAAAGTAATTACATCAGGATCAACAGAGAATTCATAATCCTTATCAGTAACACAGATAGGCGAAGTAGCAAAAGCAGGGTTAGGTTTCATTCTAGCATTAAGAGATTGCTGATTCCATTTAGCTAATAACCTCTTGAGTTCATATCTATCTTTGCAAGCTAAAATAGCTAAAGAAGCTTCTTTATCAAAAAACAAAACCCTCAGGAGTAACAGACAAGTCTTCATCATCACTTTCATCAATATAATCAGTTTCAATAATTTCTTTCTCTCTAGCCCTAGCAATTTGTTCATCGAGAAATTCACCAAGTGGCACAGTAGTATCAAGCATAGAAGTAGTTTCATCATAAGTATCATGCATTGTAGAAGTGGCATCATCAATAACATGCGACATATCAGAACGAATAGCAGAAGCAGGTTTAGGTGTCGCAAGCTTACTCAAAACATAAGGTGAATCAAGTGCAGAGCTAGATGGCAATTCCTTACCTCCCCTCGTAGTTGAGGGATAAATTGTTGTCTTAGCGTCTTTCAAGTTCTTCATAGTGACCAGCAGATATAAATCCCAAGTGACTCAAAGAATAGAGCTATGCTCCCCGGCAACGGCGCCAGAAAATAGTCTTGATAACCCACAAGTATAGGGGATCGCAACAGTTTTCGAGGGTAGAGTATTCAACCCAAATTTATTGATTCGACACAAGGGGAGCCAAAGAATATTCTCAAGTATTAGCAGATGAGTTGTCAATTCAACCACACCTGGATAACTTAATATCTGCAGCAAAGTATTTAGTAGCAAAGCAATATGATAGTAGTGGTAATTTGTAGTGATTGTAACAGTAGCAACGGAAAAGTAAATAAGCGAAGAACAATATAGGAAAAGCTCGTAGGCATTGGATCGGTGATGGAGAATTATGCCGGATGCGGTTCATCATGTAAAAATCATAACATAGGGTGACACAGAACTAGATCCAATTCATCAATGTAATGTAGGCATGTATTTCGAATATAGTCATACGTGCTTATGGAAAAGAACTTGCATGGCATATTTTGTCCTACCCTCCCGTGGCAGCGGGGTCCTAATGGAAACTAAGGGATATTAAGGCCTCCTTTTAATAGAGTACTAGAACAAAGCATTAGCACATAGTGAATACATGAACTCCTCAAACTATGGTCATCACCGGGAGTGGTCCTGATTATTGTCACCTCGGGGTTGCCGGATCATAACACATAGTAGGTGACTATCGACTTGCAAGATAGGATCAAGAACTTACATATATTCATGAAAACATAATAGGTTCAGATCTGAAATCATGGCACTCGGGCCCTAGTGACAAGCATTAAGCATAGCAAAGTCATAGCAACATCAATCTCAGAACATAGTGGATACTGGGGATCAAACCCTAACAAAACTAACTCGATTACATGATAGATCTCATCCAACCCATCACTGTCCAGCAAGCCTACGATGGAATTACTCACGCACATCGGTGAGCATCATGAAATTGGTGATGGAGGATGGTTGATGATGACGACAGCGACGAATCCCCCTCTCTGGAGCCCCAAACGGACTCCAGATCAGCCCTCCCGAGATGTTTTAGGGCTTGGTGGCGGCTCCGTATCGTAAAACGCGATGAATTCTTCTCTCTGGTTTTTCTCTCCCCGAAAGCAAATATATAGAGTTGGAGTTGAGGTCGGAAGAGCTCTAGGGGGCCCACGAGGTAGGGGGGCGCGCCCCCACCCTCACTACAAAAAAGACACATCCATGACATTTTGGGCCGAACGAATTTTTTTTCCTGTCATGCATATGACACTTCTATGACGATAATTGTGACAAAACCCGGTATCATAATAGATGTGGTGGGCTCCTACTTCTATGACAAAAAATCATGACAGAAAATGGGCTTTTCGTCCTGGGCGGGCCGGAGACGCAGCTGCATGACATTCTTTGGGCCGTCCATGACGGAAAAAACCGTGGTAAAAGCGAGGGGGAGGAAAATTTCGGGGAGTTCCCGGTTATGGTGGGAGGTCGGGGGCCGAGCGATGCGCGTTTCTCTCGTACACGTACGCGCGCGTGTGCGAGGCGTTGGCTCTAACTGAACCCGAGCGAGGCGTTGGGCTCTAACTGAAACCGAGCGATTGCGCTGCAGGCTACGCGTTACTGAACCCGAGCGATCGATCGATGGCTGTTAACTGAACCCGATCGAGCAATTCCTTGGCTACGGCTGCTAACTAAAGCCGATCGATGGGATGAACAGTGAGCGTTGCGGGGGGGTGGATGAACAGTGAGCGGTGGCGTTGCCTCTGGATGAACAGGACCCCGTGGTGTGGTGGAGGGCTGGATGAACAGTAGACAGTGGAGGGGTGCCCGTGGAGGGGTGGATGAACAGGACCCCGTGGTGTGGAGGGTAAGATGAACAATAGACGGTGGAGGGGTGCCCGTGGAGGGGTGGTTGAACAGAACCCCGTGGTGTGGAGGGCTGGATGAACAGTAGACGGTGGAGGGGTGGTTGAACAGTAGCCGGTGGAGTAGCGCGCGGTGGAGGCTGGATGAACAGGAGCCCGTGGAGGCTGGAGGAGGTCGACAGTGGATGAACAGTAGCTCGTGGAGGCTGGAGGGGGTCGACGGTGGAGATGAAAAGTATCCCGTGGAGTCCCATTTTGCGGTACGCCACACCCCTCCCGATGAACAGGACCCCCGTTTCGACCGTAGCGCTCCAACACAAGTCCGTTTCCTCCGTTTTGCGGTACGCCACACCCCTCCCGATCAACAGGACCCCCGTTTCGACCGTAGGAGGTCCGTTTCCTCTGTTTCGCGGTACGCCACACCCCTCCCGATCAACAAGACCCCCGTTTCGACCGTAGGAGGTCTGTTTCCTCCGTTTTGCGGTACGCCACACCCCTCCCGATCAACAGGACCCCCGTTTCGACCATAGGAGGTCCGTTTCCTCCGTTGTGCGATACGCCAGGCCTCGTTTCCATCGCCTCTTCTGTCCAAGCCCTCCCGATGAACATGGCCACGCATTCCGTTCCGACCCAGCCGCGTTGCCTCCTGATGAACACGACGCATTCCGTTGCCTCCCCATGAACACGACGACGACGCCGTTTCTCCGTTCCGACCCTGCCATGTACACGAGCCCTCGCCGTACATATGCGCGAGTAGGCGTTGAGACCTCGCCCGTATGTACACATAATTGTCCGTATTTTCTTTCTTGCACCCTGGCCGCCTCTACTACGACACGTGTGCGCCTCTACATCCACCAGTATATATGTATGTACACATTCACGACCAGAATGACAACGTGAAAGCACAAGTGCTCCCTGGGTGGTTTTGGTAATTAATGTCAACATATCTCTTGTTGGACTAACACTTTTACCTAGTATGTTTCAGATAAGTTCAACAATGGAGTGGCATGGACTAGAGGATGTGGAACCCCTTCAAGATGCTAAGGACAAAGAATTGGCTCAAGCTTCAAGATCAAGACTCTACATTTTCTATTTTAGTGATCCAAGATCACATTGAGTCTATAGGAAAAGCTAATACTATCAAGAGGGGATGAGGTGTTGCTTAATGGCTTGCTTGCTCAAAGTGCTTAGTGATATGCTCCAAAACCCTCAACTACCTTCCCACATCCACATATGACCTAAACCAAAAGTCAAACTCGGCCCCACCGATTCTTTCTATCCGGCGCCACCGAGTTTCAGATGTCATAGCCACTGCCACAAACCCTAGCAAATCGGTTTCACCGATAGGGATCTCGGTCTCACCAAGATGGGATTGTAATCTCTCTGTGTATGTCCATTACCAAAATCAGTCTCACCGAGTTTGAGCAATCGGTACTACCGAGATTACAATGCAAACTTTCTGGTTAGCTTATTACCAAAATCGGTCCCTCCGAGTTTGTGTAATCGGTCTCACCGAGTTTGCCTCACCAACTCTCTGGTTAGCTTATTAGCAAAATCGGTCTCACCGAATTTGTGTAATCGGTCACACCGAGATTACGTTATGCCCTAACCCTAACCATATCAGTCCTACCGAGTTGCATCTCAGTCCCACCGAAAATCCTAACGGTCACTAGGTTTGCTGAATCGGTCCGACCGAATTTAACTATTCGGTCCCACCGAGTTTGGCTAATCGTGTGTAATGGTTAGATTTTGTGTGGAGGCTATATATACCCCTCCACCCACTCTTCATTCGTGGAGAGAGCCATCAGAACATATCTACACTTCCAATACACATTTTCTGAGAGAGAACTACCTACTCATGTGTTGAGGTCAAGATATTCCATTCCAACAATATGAATCTTGATCTCTAGCCTTCCCCAAGTTGCTTTCCACTCAAATCTTCTTTCCACCAAATCCAAAATCCTGTGAGAGAGAGTTGTGTGTTGGGGAGACTATCATTTGAAGCACAAGAGCAAGGAGTTCATCATCAACACACTATTTGTTACTTCTTGGAGAGTGGTGTCTCCTAGATTGGCTAGGTGTCACTTGGGAGCCTCCAACAAGATTGTGGAGTTGAACCAAGGATTTTGTAAGGGCAAGGAGATCGCCTACTTCGTGAAGATCTACCGCTAGTGAGGCAAGTCATTCGTGGGCGACGGCCATGATGGAATAGACAAGGTTGCTTCTTCGTGGACCCTTCATGGGTGGAGCCCTCCGTGGACTCGCGCAACCGTTACCCTCCGTGGGTTGAAGTCTCCATCAACGCGGATGTACGATAGCACCACCTATCGGAACCACAACAAAAACATCCGTGTCTCCAATTGCATTTGAATACTCCAAACCCGTCCCTTTACATTCTTGCAAGTTGCATGCTTTACTTTCCGCTGCTCATATACTCATTGCATGCTTGCTTGATATGTATTGTGTTTGTTAAACTTGTGCTTAAGCTCCACTTAAACTTAAGAATATTAAAAGCTGCAACTTTTGGCACTTAGTTTCTAATCACCCCCCTCTAGACACCTCTTCTCGATCCTTTTAATTGGTATCAGAGGTTTGGTCTCCATTGCCTTGGTTTAAACACCTTTGGAGGAAGATGGATGTGTCTACTTTAGGGAGTCTTAGACATAGAGTGTCTATTCTTGATGGAGAATACTTTAATGAGTGGAAAAATGAAATGCTTGAGATTTTCAATGAATATCATTTGAACAAGTACATTACTAGCCCTTGTGCACCTCATATTGATCCCTTGCATCCCACACCCGAAGAAGATATTGACATGATTCGCAATCTTAGAACTGTTGATCTCATCATTAGAGGCTTGCCTAGAAACTTGATTAGATGTTTGCCTACTCTCAAGTGTGCCTACACCATATGGAGATTTCTTGAGGAACGATTTCCAGATTATTCCATGAAAAATTTAGACGAAATTCTCCATAAGTCTATTGCGTGCTAAAGGAAATGTTGGAACCATTAGCGATATCATATCCGAAGCTATTAGAATTCATAAAGGTAACCATTGTGATGATCATTTATCTAATGAATTACCCTCTCTAGGAATTGATCAATCACGAGATGATGTTGAACATGGATACTATGATGAAGATGATGATAGTGACTATGATCTTGATGATGCAATGAGGCATTTTGGTCTTATGGCAAATCTTCGCGGCTACATGGCTGGAGGAAAGGAATGGGTCCTTGATAGTGGATGCACTAATCATATGACCGGAGATGAAGATATGTTCCGTGAGCTTGCTGAACACGACGGCCCTAAAAAATATGGCACTTTTGGTGATAATTCAAAGGGTAAGGTGGTTGGCCTTGGTAAGGTGGCCATCTCACATGATAGCTCCATACAAAATGTCATGCTCGTTGAATCCCTTGGATACAATTTACTTTCAGTTTCCAGACTTGCTGATTTCGGTTTCAATGTCCTATTCACTGAAGTAGGTTGCCAAGTGTTTCGTAGAGACAATCATAAAATGGTCTTTACTGGTATACGTAGAGGAGATCTTTACATTGTTGATTTCACTAAAAAGGCTCAACCTAAAACTTGCTTAATTGCTAAATCTTCTAAAGGCTGGTTGTGGCATAGAAGACTAGGTCATGTTGGTATGCGAAATCTTGATAAGCTTATTAAAGGTGATCATATCCTTGGAATAAAAGATGTCATATTTGACAAGGATAGACTTTGTAGTGCTTGTCAAGCAGGAAAACAAGTTGGATGAAGTCACCGCGCGAAGAACATCATGACCACAAGAAGACCACTCGAGCTACTTCACACGGATCTCTTTGGTCCAAATGCCTACAAGAGTCTCGGTGGTAACTCATTTGGTCTAGTCATAGTTGATGATTTTTCAAGATTTACGTGGGTGTTCTTTCTTGATGACAAATCGCAGGTCCAAAAGATCTTCGAAAACTTCGCTAGGAAGGCCCAAATCAGTTTGACGCAAAGATCAAGAAGGTTCGGAGCGACAACGGAACAGAGTTCAAGAACGCAAATGTGGACACCTTTCTTGACGAAGAAGGGATTTCACACGAGTTCTCGGCTACGTACACACCTCAACAAAATGGAGTTGCTGAGAGGAAGAACCGGACTCTTATCGAGATGGCAAGAACGATGCTTGATGAGTAAAAAATGCCAAAGCACTTTTGGGCGGAAGCGGTTGAGACAGCTTGTCATGCAACAAATCGCTTGTATCTTCACAAGCTACTCGGCAAGACGGCATACGAGCTCCTCACCGGTAACAAACCCCAAGTTGGATACTTTCGAGTATTCGGCTCAAAGTGCTACATTCTTGATAAGCATCGTCGTTCTAAATTTGCTCCTAAATCTGATGAAGGTTTCCTACTTGGTTATGGCTCAAACTCTCACACTTACCGTGTCTACAACAATTTCACCCGAAAGGTTGAAGAGACGGTAGATGTGAAGTTTTATGAATCTAACGACTCGCGAGTAGAGCAATTGCCAATTGATGTAGGAGACAAATACCCTTCGGAAGCAATTCAAGACTTGTCCATTGGCAAGATTCGTCCAATGGAAGTGAAGGAGAGTACCTCGTCCGTCAAGTGGAAGCTTCTACCTCACGGCAAGGTGAACCAAGAGTTGGTACGGAAGCATCCACAAGTGGGACACGCCAAGATGAAGAAAACGAGGAAGTACACCAAGATGAACATCAACAACCTCCTTCTCCACCACGACAAGAGAACGACAATGTCAACAATGAAGAAGGCCAAGAAGAAGCACAAGATGAAGAGGATGTTCCACCCCAACCCAAGCAAAAGCTTTCACGAGTTCGAGCAAGAATTGCCAAAGATCATCCCGTCGAGCAAATCTACAATGATATCCAAACCGGGAGAGTCACTTGCTCTAAAACTCGTTTAGCTAACGTTTGTGAACATTACTCATTCATGTGTAGCATTGAACCTATGAAGGTTGAAGAAGCATTGAAGGATCCGGATTGGATAAACGCTATGCATGAAGAGCTACACAACTTTGAGAGAAATCAAGTGTGGACATTAGTCGAGAAGCCCGACAACAACCACAACATCATTGCTACCAAATGGGTGTTTCGCAACAAGCAAGATGAAGATGGACAAGTGGTTCACAACAAAGCACGTCTCGTCGCCCAAGGCTACACACAAGTTGAAGGTATGCACTATGGTGAGACATATGCTCCCGTTGCTAGACTTGAGTCCATTCGCATCTTACTTTCTTATGCTAATCACCATGATATCACCTTGTACCAAATGGACATTAAAAGTGCTTTTCTAAATGGCAAAATTGAGGAGGAAGTTTATGTTAAGCAACCTCCCAGTTTCGTCAATCCTAAGAAACCTAATCATGTTTACAAACTTCACAACGCCCTTTATGGTCTTAAACAAGCTCCTAGAGCATGGTATAAATGCTTGACCAAGTTCCTTATTGAAAAAGGCTTTGAAATTGGTAAAATTGATTCTACTATTTTTATTAAAAGGGTTAATGGAGAACTATTTGTGTGCCAAATTTATGTTGATGATATCATATTTGGTTCAACTAACCCTCATTTTAGTGAGAAGTTTGGAAAGCTCATGTCGGAGAAGTTTGAGATGTCTATGATGAGTGAACTCAAATTCTTTCTCGGTTTGCAAATCAAGCAAACTAAGGAAGGTACCTTTATATCTCAAACGAAGTACACCAAGGACTTACTCAAGAAGTTCAATATGCAAGAATGCAAAGGTATGACTACACCCATGCCTACTAGTGGACATCTTGATTTAACCAAAGATGGTGAATCGGTTGATCAAAATGTTTATCGCTCTATGATTGGTTCGTTGTTAAATCTATGTGCCTCTCGTCCCGATATTATGCTAAGTGTGTGCATGTGTGCACGATATCAAGCTGCTCCTAAAGAGTGTCATCTTAAGGCTGTGAAAAGGATAGTGAGATACCTAATCCATACACCAAATTTTGGCATTTGGTATCCTAAGAGGTCCTCTTTTGATCTTGTTGGCTACTCCGATTCGGTCTATGCCGGAGACAAGGTTGATAGAAAGTCCACTTCGGGTACTTGTCAATTCCTTGGTAGATCTCTTGTGTCTTGGTCTTCCAAGAAACAAAACTCGGTATCCTTATCCACCGCCGAAGCGGAATATATTGCCGCTGGTTCATGTTGTGCTCAATTACTTTGGATGACCCAAACTCTTAAAGATTATGGGATATATGTGAAACATGTTCCATTGCTATGTGACAATGAAAGTGCTATTAAGATTGCTCACAATCCCGTGCAACATTCTTGAACTAAGCATATTGAAGTTCGTCATCATTTCATTCGAGATCATGTTGCCAAAGGGGACATTAACCTTAAGCATGTTCGCACCGATAAGCAATTGGTGGATATATTCACTAAACCACTTGATGATAAAGTGTTTTGCAGGTTGAGAGGTGAATTGAACATCATTGATGCTTCAAACTTGGAGTAGGAACTCCATTTGATACATGCGGGGCATGAGCCTATGACTAATCCTCGATATTTCTCTTATGATGCTATTCATATGTCTTGGATATATTTGTACATTGCGTGTTATCTAACCCGTGTAGGTACTTGGTTGAATCTAAATGTATGAGATTGCAACTCACTCACATCTTGAGCAATTTCTACATCACCAAGTCTCTAGACAATGGTGGTTGAAGACAAGGAAGCACGAAACCATTCAAACATATCCTTTGGCAAATTCTATGTTGAGTCTCATGATTGTCATTTTGGATACACAAGTGCTCTTCCTTGCAAAGCTAACCCATGTAGGTAGATGAACTCAAACTCCAAGTGGTGCTCCCAACTCTTGATGAACTACATCAACCTTGAGCAACCCACACAAGTTCAACTACATGAGCAAGATCAACACCACCACCCAAGGTATGTTTTTCCATCTTAGAGAAGCTTTACTCCAAGTCATGAGTCAAAGCAACTCGACAAGATGTGAATACATCAAAAGGCTTAAACGAAAAATGGTAACCCCATTTTGAGCTTAAACGATGAGTATGACCTATGATCAAGTGCTCTCACTTGACTCCTAAGTCAATATACTCTAACATAGGTGACTTTGTCGCCGACCATTTCTAGATGAAGTTCTCTAGTGTTTCTTCGTGCTTTTGTATTTGCATATTTGTTTCCCCTTTAAAAAAAACTTCATCTAGATCTTTTCTTGTCTTTTTCTTTTTGTTCTGCATTTCCAGCATCCAATTCATTGCAAATCTTTCAGTTAATTCCTTGCAAATCCTTGTGAGATCTTACTTGTCTAGTGAGCTGAGGTGACAAGTGGTTTCACTCTAATGAACTCGGTCACACCGGTTTGTTCTCTTCGGCCCAACCGAAAACTTTCGGTGCAATCGAAGCACACAACTCGGAGTCACCGATTCCACCACAGGAAAACCAACCTGCCACTTATTCCTGATTTCTATTTGCTCCAGCTCCACTCAATGATTCTTGTCCTCTACCATCATCATATTACACATGCTGCTTTGCTCTGTGACTCAAGGACCAACCCATTTGTATCACATGTCCAGAAGAGCCCTTCTTGGAAATTGATGTCAAAGGGGGAGAGAGAGATCACATCAAAGCTTAATCTTTCCTATAGGGGGAGAAAGAGAGAATACTCAGCGGGAGAGAGTTTCTCAACAAGGAGAAAGTAATATCATCAAAGATCCCAGATGCTTGGTGTTCAAGAGGAGAGATGTCACATGTCTTTAAGAGGGGAAAGACATGTTTGTTTGCTTGCTTTAGCTCAAGCTCTGTTGTTTATTTTTTGTTGCTCTGATTTTCTGTTCCCTATCTTCTCCCAATATCCCATGCAGATTCAGGGGGAGCAAGACATCTAAGGGAAGGAAATCTCTGATTTTATTGCATATCTTTACCTTTGGGGACATGTCTATATCCAATGTGGTACTTAGTACTCACTCTACATGTCATCCCAGTCTTGGTTCTCTTGTGGTCTCTCTTGTTTGCTCTGGTCAGTAGGTGTATCTGTGTTATTTAACCTTGTTTGCGTAGGTTCATCCCATCCTAAGCCAACTCAAGACCACAAGGTAAGTATATGCATCACAGTCATGTGAATGAGAAGTTCTTGCTGATGTACATACTGTTTGCAAGAAGGACTCATGAGCATGAAGGTACATTTCTCACATTCACATCATTTGCTCTGATGCATATAGTGAAGATACATGTAACACATTGCTTACTCTGTCATGTTTACGCATTCACATGCTCCTATATTCAATATTCACATGATTGCATACATGTAGGGGGAGCCTATGCATGTTACATGTCTTTCCAAAGCTTTACTTGCTATTCTCTACATCTTTATCTAAAGCTTTGATGTATGTTGTCATCAATTACCAAAAAAGGGGGAGATTGAAAGCACAAGTGCTCCTTGGGTGGTTTTGGTAATTAATGTCAACATATCTCTTGTTGGACTAACACTTTCACCTAGTATGTTTCAGATAAATTCAACAATGGAGTGGCATGGACTAGAGGATGTGGAACCCCTTCAAGATGCTAAGGACAAAGAATTGGCTCAACCTTCAAGATCAAGACTCTACATTTTCTATTTTAGTGATCCAAGATGTCAGGACCCCGATCCTAGGCCACATCGATCTAGCATGTAACACATCATATCACTTTGCGGCCTCACGCACGGTATTCCCATGGGTGTGTAACGCCCTCGATGCGGTTATATCTCCCACGTGTCGAAGCACGACTTAGAGGCATAACCGCATTGAAAGCAATGTCGCAAGTGAGGTAATCTTCACACAACCCATGTAATACATAAGGGAAAGAGATACATGCTTGGCTTACAATCGCCACTTCACACAATACATGAGTAAAGCATTACATCATACAAATACAATCAAGGTCCGACTACGGAACCAAAATAAAAGAAGACTACCCCAAATGCTACACAGATCCCCGATCGACCCCAACTGGGCTCCACTACTGATCAACTGAAATGAAACAATACAAAATGAATAAGATCTTCATCGAGCTCCTCCTTGAGCTCGGGTGCGTCACCTGCACGGTTTCATCGGCACCTGCAAACTGGTTTTGGAAGTATCTGTGAGTCACGGGGACTCGGCAATCTCACACCCGCGAGATCAAGACTATTTAAGCTTAAAGGTAGGACAGGGTAGTGAGGTGGAACTGCAACAAGCGACTAGCATACCTGGTGTCTAACTTACGCCAAAGAGAGCGAGAAGAGAAGGCAAAAGCACGGTCGAACAACTATGATCAAGAAGTGATCCTGAAACTACTTATGTCAAGCATAACTCCAACACCGTGTTCACTTCCCGGACTCCGCCGAGAAGAGACCATCACGGTTACACACGCGGTTGATGTATTTTAATTAAGATCAACTTCAGGTTTTCTACAACCGGACATTAAAAAATTCCCATCTGCCACATAACCGCGGGCACGGCTTTCGAAAGTTCAAACCCTGCAGGGGTGTCCCAACTTAGCCCATTATAAGCTCTCGCGATCAACGAAGGATATTCCTTCTCCCCGGGAAGACCCGATCAGTCTCGGAATCCCGGCTACAAGACATTTCGACAGTAATAAAACAAGTCCAGCAAAGCCGCCCGATGCGCCGACATCCTGATAGGAGCTGCACATATCTCGTTCTCAGGGCAACACCGGATGAGCAGTCTGTACAGCTAAAACCAAGTCTCAAGTTGCCCCGAGGTGGCGCTGCAAAGGGCTCTATTTCGGACCAACACTTAGACAAGCATTGGCCCGGGGGGGGGGGGATAAATAAAGATGACCCTTGGGTTAATTACTCTCAAGGAAAAATAGGTGGTGGTGAGGCAAATGGTAAAACCAAGGTTGGGCCTCGCTAGAAAAGTCTTATTCAAAGCGAACTGTCAAGGGGGTCCCATAAATCACCCGACCGCGTTAGGGACGCAAAATCCGGGAACATAACACCGATATGACGGAAACTAGGGCGGCAAGAGTGGAACAAAACACCAGGCATAAGGCCGAGCCTTCCACCCTTTACCAAGTATATAGAAGCATTAATAATATAAGAGATATTGTGATATCCCAACAAGTAAACATGTTCCAACAAGGAACAACATCTCCATGTTCCAACAAGGAACAAACTTCATCTTCACCTGCAACTAACAACGCTATAAGAGGGGCTGAGCAAAGCGGTAACATAGCCAAACAACGGTTTGCTAGAACAAGGTGGGTTAGAGGCTTGGTTTAACAATATGGGAGGCATGATAAGCAAGTGGTAGGTATCGCAGCATAGGCATAGCAAAAGAGCGAGCATCTAGCAAGCCAAGATAGAAGTGATTTCGAGGGTATGGTCATCTTGCCTGAGATCCCGCAAGGAAGAAGAACGAGTCCATGAAGAAGACAAACGGACGTAGTCGAACGAAACCTCACAACTCCGGAACGAAACCGAAGCTAACGAGAGAAGCAACCCGGAAAGAAACAAACAACATAGTAAACAACCATCACATAAACATGGCATGATGCACAATCAAGTATGATGCATGTCCGGTTTTAAATAAGCATGGCATGGCAAAGTGCACAAACAATACTACAAATTAAGTGGAGCTCAATATGCAACGAGTTGCATATTGACGAAACTTCACAACATTTATTTAGTTCTCTCTCGTTTATGTACCCAACAATATTAAATGTTGTTAAACATGGTAAGAGATGAAACATATGAAAACAAACTATTTATGCAAGTTTAAATGAGTCCGGAAACAACGAACAACAATTCCGGTAAAACCCCATATGCATATTTTAAGGTTTGGTACTGTTCTGCCCTAAACACAATTTTAGGGTTGTTAAACATTCAAAGCAATGTCACAATGTTAAACTAGGCATTTTCCACCCCATTTACATATAAAGTTTATTTAATTCCGAGCTACGGTTAAATAGTTATGAAATAAATCATTTTAACATGGCATTTAAGCAAATTTAATCAAACAACATTTTAAACATTTTTAACATGGATGAAAGTGGCATATTATGAAACTAGATGAAATTCTAAGCATTTTACATATATAGTTTGTTTAATTCGGATGCATGCATATTTAGTTATTAACAATTCAAAACAGGGGCATTTTCTGTAAATAAGAATGCATTGGAAAAATGCTAAAATACACAGACTGATAAAAAAAAATATGCACGGGCCAGAAGCACTAGAGTGCAGCGGCCCAGAGGTGGGATCGGGCCCAAGTGGCCGTGGGTGTGTGTGCTCGATGTAAAACAGAGAAGCAAGGGAAAAAAAGAAAATGGGAGCACCTGGGATCAAACCCAGGACCTCCTGGATAGAGGGTCAGAGCGCTGACCAGTTCCACTACTGCTCTACTTGTGCATCATATGGGATCCAGCCACTCTTAACCAATGACTGAAACAGACAAGCTTTGGATCCATGGCTCACGGTGGTTGCCGGCAACGCAGCCGAGCACAAGCGATGGCCGTTGGGGTGATGAACCTGCGGCGGGCGTGCGGATTCGGGAGGCGAAAGACTAACTCCGATGATGGGGGCGCCGGCTGGTGCTCCTGTTCGAGGCAAGGACAGAGAGAGAGAGAGAGATTAGAGGGGAAGAAGCAGAACACGGAGAAGAGGAGGAAGGGCACCGCGACATGACCTGGGTTGTCGCCGGCCACGGGTCGAGCTCTTGCTCGAGGAGGGAGGCGCGCAAGCGGCTCGGCTGTTGGGGCCCCTAAGTGAAGCGGAGGAGGCCGACGCTGGCCGCTGGTGGCGCACGGCGGCGGAGGTGCTCGGGGAAGAACCACAAGAGGAGGTGGCGGCGCACGGGAGGCTCAGGCAGAGGCTGGTTGATGGGAGCCGAGGAGCTCGGAATCGGGCGTCCTGCTCGACCTGGAGGGTGGAACCAGGAGGCAGCGAGCTTGAAGGCCATGGCGGGGCTGGTCTCGGGAGGAGCTCGCCTCCTTGGGTCGACGAGGAGAGCGAGGATGAAGGACGGCGAGGTGGCGGCGGGCTCCGGTGGCGCGGTGAGGAGCTCGGGCAGGGAACAGCGGAGCTGCTGCTGGTTGGAGGTGGATCGAGGAGGGGATGGATTTGGGTTGGCTGGTGTTGAACGAGGGAGGATTTGGATCAGGGAGGGTCCCGATGTAGATGGTGGCGGAGCTAGGCTAGGATCCCTAGAAATTAGGTGGTTTGTCTAGATTAGGTTAGGGGGTCTATATATATAACAAGTGGATTTTTGGATAGGGCATTTGGTCCCTCCGATTTTAATCGGACGGTCCCGGATAAATAGGCTAGGGAGACCAAATAAAAAAACGGAGATGTTTTATAGATGTTAGGGGATGATCCGGACCCATTGATAACGACTGCCCGGGTCGGGTTCGGGACCGCTTTCAGACGCGCGCGAGCGGTCTGTGTAAAGTGTAGAGAGGGTCAAACGTTCAGACAAGAGGGAATCAAAAACCCGGTTGGACTCGGATCGATCAACGAAGGCAAGGGGGGAATGCGGCAACTACGAGCGGATGCAAGTTTTTATGAAAACATGTGAATGCAATGTGCATGATGATATCATGAAATGCAACAAGCAAATAAATAACACAACTGACACGCAAAACATGGAAGGCATCTGAAGCGTCGGTCTTGGGGCGTTACAACACTCCACCACTACGAGAGGATCTCGTCCCGAGATCTAGGACGGCACCGGAGGGAAAAGGAAGAGGAAGATAAGAGGTAAAACTAACGACGCGTTTGGTTCGCAGAAAAATAGCGGTTTCCGATTTCAGTGCTTCCTGAAACCATTCCATCGTGTTTGGTACGTCCACACTGTCTTCCGTAGCCGCGGTTTCTGATACAGGACTTCACGAAACTGAAAACACCCGTACCGGAGCTGATTGGGAAAACGAAACGCATCTCCATCAACCAAACGAAGCGCGCTTTCCATTAAAGTAATCAGAAACGGAGCTTCCCGATACAATAAAATCAATACGTTACCGGAGCCGAAACAAACGCGTTGTAAGTTGCTTCTTTGACAAACGAGTGAAACCAAGGAACCTTGCGAGGTTGAACAAATTGAAAGAAAGAATACCATGGACATGAACGAAATGAAAACACTCCGTTGGACAAGGAACAAGGAAATACGGCGAAAAAGACGAGCTTAAATGACATGATTGACATTGAAGCCACTCCGGTCAAAACGAAATAGAGAAGGAATCGGAATGATATAATTTGGGCAGCACTCCGACTGAAAACGGAAGGAATTGAACAAGAACTTGGGAAGATTGGACGATACTTGACGAAATGAACAACACACTGTCTCCACAACAATTAAACGAATGACACAAGGGGTAAGAATGATTTCAGACAGCACTCCGGTTGAGAAGGGGCCAAAACTTGATAATATGAAAAGAACTTGAAGAGATGATACAACACTCCGGTTGAGAAGGGAGGTAAACTTGGCAAAATGGGGAGAACTTGAAAAGAGGGCACGACACTCTGATTACATGAATAAGCACGAAGAGAACACAATCCTCAGAATTCGAGATGATGAGTGAAGAGAACAACATCGCAATGCCTCCGGAAGAAGGAATGGGATGATATGAACGGAGAGAAACAAGATCTTGAGAGAGCATGCTTACAACAAATGCTAGAACAGAGTTGTTGGATTATCAACAACGAAAGTATAAGCTTGATGTGGGCTTATGGAAGACAACTCAAAATTATGAGGTGAGCTTCTGCCACCAACGAAAACAAATGATTGGATTGAGAGCAACACGGAGACGAGAAACTTATCTCACCGGGAGGACAAATGAAGAACTTGGGTCATTTATAAGCACCATAAATAGCAACAATCCTTAGGGAAGGCTTTAGGTTAAATATAGCCCAAGATAACTCCAATGAAGAGATTGCTGGATTTAAAATACCTCATTCTTAACAACATGTGAATCATGAGACATGAACTCAAATTATCAAGAACGACATAATACCACCTCGAATGATACGGTTGAAAGAATTGCACTTCGGAATGCGAGATGAAGAATGCTTGAGCTCCTCCAAGAAGAATCTTGAAGAACGCTTCGAGCATGAATTAAATCCTTGATGAACCACCATGAAGAAAACTCCAAGAAGAACTCTGGTAATAAAAGGATGATAGGAAGAAAGAGAAGTTGAACACAAGGTGAAGCCTTGCAATGATTAGATGGATCTTCGTGATGATATAACTGAGAAAACTTGGAACTCCGGAAAGAAATATGAACAACATAGAACTGAGAAATTGATACCATTACGAACTTCGGAAGAAGGAATTAATCACTTGGTTGAAACAAGAATAAGAATTACAATATGCGTATCCTTCACCAATTTAAATTGATGACAATCCATGGATTAGGCATACTACTTCTCGTAGAAAGGGATTAAGAGAGACATGGCGTAAACTTGGGAAGAGTCTTCAATGATCCACCGGTAGGATTGGAAAGAACAAATGAATATATATGATAACGAAGGAAGAGAACTCTTGAACGAACCACCATAAGAATTGAAAATGAAAGTAGCAAAGGCACAATTCACCGTGAAGAATTAGAAAACGAATAAAGATGCTTGACAGAATTTAGATACATTAGAATGAAGAGATCATGAACTGATTAGAGGATATTTCGACGATGCACCGGTGAGATTTGGAAAACAAGAGCTGAACGCTTGAATGAATAATTTCTGGGATGATGGGCTCTGGAGAATCCAACTGAAAAGACTCCTGAAATGCTCCGGATGGGTGAAAAGAATTCTTGCAATCAAAAACAATTATGAGAGGATGGCATGAAGCTAGAACCGTGAATCTTGAATGGAACAGACAAAATTTAGAGGAAGCACTTCTTCGGTCTTCAAAATCTAAGAATGACGACGAGAAACACCACCATAATATGTTGAGGCACTCCGGAACAAAGAAGAATAGAAAAGGTTGAACCAACCATGAAAAGAGTTTGAAAGATTTTGGAGAAATACAAATGACTGATGAAAATTCATTCGTACGTCAAACTTTGAAAAGAATTTGGGAATCGCTCCGGGAAAATTAGAAGAGTCAGGTAAGATCCTGGGAAAAGCCTGTGGGTTAGGGCCCACTCAAAAGAACCACCGTTGAACGATTGCTTGAAAAGAGAGATTGCACCGGTTGAATTAAATGGCTTGAATGAGATAGCATCCTCAAAAGAACTTGAGTGAATTGAGAATGGAAACTTGACTGTTCTGAGATATCTTCATCACTCCGGAACAATTGAATAGCGAGAAGTGGATGATTAAGCGGTGCACCGGCATGAGAAAACATTTGAAAAGAGGAAAAAGGGATAAGATCAACACCAAAATCTTGAATTGGATTCACCGGAGAAGAAAATTGGAATGAAACAATGATAAAGTTGAAGCTTCCTTAGCATCTTCATGAGAATCACCAGGTAAGAACATGGAGGAAAAGAATGAAGAGACTTCACATCAATAAAAAGGATACTTGATTAGGGAAATCTGAGTCCTTGAAGAAAAAGGGTGGGAGGGCGGGAATAACAAAGACAATTTGGGACAGATGAAACAAGCAACGTTGGGAAAAAAACTGAGAGGTGATCTTGTGAATGTTGAAATGATCGGATCCACTTGAAGAGAAGCACACCGGTTGAAAAGAATTGAAAAGACAACCTCAGTGATCAAGAAGGATTAGTATTCACATAGAAATATGAGCACACCGTTTAGGGAAGGTATGGAATCAACACTTGACATCGAAGCAACTCGAATACCACAAATAAAACAAAACAAAGGATTGGCTTAGGAAATAAGCCGGAAACAAACATATGATAGATCCCATATCGTATCATGTGTCTATTGGAAAGATATTCTAGGAGCTACTTGAATTCCCACCTATAAACTCCCGAAACTTTCTGGTTATGCAATCAGGTGTTGGGGATACAGGGGACACAAAATATATCACCCAAGCTAACAATACCTAGATCCAGCTGTATCCATCCTTCAACACATAACCAAGAAACCTTCGGAAATCGTTTACCTCAACCTTCGAAAAGCATCCATTATACGAGTTATGGCAATACTCCCGCACTCGCCTCAGTACTGGGCTATCAGGGTTATCTCACCAACAACTGTACAAAAGAGATTTTCGATGTCGGCGTACTAAACTCAGGTATTCCAGAACTGTAACGATAAAATTATGACGACAACACCTCGGAGCTCAACTCCCCGGGACACCTCCACTAAACCCCTGCTGACAGGAGGCACCAAGACAATGTTGTCATCATAAAACCATCGGAACGATTCTAAGATACCCGCGTGATCCTAAATTTTTTTTAGTGAAATTTGAGAAGAGAAGAGTCAAAACTCTACGTCAGGATCCTTACCAGAGCGATGAGGAGACTGGGAAGTAAAAGAATTCCTAAACTCTCCGATATATAATTCCTAAATGACTCAAAACATTTTTTCTAGACACAACTTGGCCTCTAAAAACGATCAATCAGTGGGGGCTCCTAAGGTCGGGGAAGGCTCTGATTACCAACTTGTAACGCCCTCGATGCGGTTATATCTCCCATGTGTCGAAGCACGACTTAGAGGCATAACCGCATTGAAAGCAATGTCGCAAGTGAGGTAATCTTCACACAACCCATGTAATACATAAGGGAAAGAGATACATAGTTGGCTTACAATCGCCACTTCACACAATACATGAGTAAAGCATTACATCATACAAATACAATCAAGGTCCGACTACGGAACCAAAATAAAAGAAGACTACCCCAAATGCTATACAGATCCCCGATCGACCCCAACTGGGCTCCACTACTGATCAAATGAAATGAAACAATACAAAATGAATAAGATCTTCATCGAGCTCCTCCTTGAGCTCGGGTGCGTCACCTGCACGGTTTCATCGGCACCTGCAAACTGGTTTTGGAAGTATCTGTGAGTCACGGGGACTCAACAATCTCACACCCGCGAGATTAAGACTATTTAAGCTTAAAGGTAGGATAGGGTAGTGAGGTGGAGCTGCAGCAAGCGACTAGCATATCTGGTGTCTAACTTACGCAAAAGAGAGCGAGAAGAGAAGGCAAAAGCACGGTCGAACAACTATGATCAAGAAGTGATCCTGAAACTACTTACATCAAGCATAACTCCAACACCGTGTTCACTTCCCGGACTCCGCCGAGAAGAGACCATCACGGTTACACACGCGGTTGATGTATTTTAATTAAGATCAACTTCAGGTTTTCTACAATCGGACATTAACAAATTCCCATCTGCCACATAACCGCGGGCACGGCTTTCAAAAGTTCAAACCCTGCAGGGGTGTCCCAACTTAACCCATTATAAGCTCTCGCGATCAACGAAGGATATTCCTTCTCCCCGGGAAGACCCGATCAGTCTCGGAATCCCGGCTACAAGACATTTCGAAAGTAATAAAACAAGTCCAGCAAAGCCGCCCGATGCGCCGACATCCTGATAGGAGCTGCACATATCTCGTTCTCAGGGCACACCGGATGAGCAGTCCGTACAGCTAAAACCAAGTCTCAAGTTGCCCCGAGGTGGCGCTGCAAAGGGCTCTAGTTCGGACCAACACTTAGACAAGCATTGGCCCGGGGGGGGGGGGGCTAAATAAAGATGACCCTTGGGTTAATTACTCCCAAGGGAAAATAGGTGGTGGTGAGGCAAATGGTAAAACCAAGGTTGGGCCTCGCTGGAAAAGTCTTATTCAAAGCGAACTGTCAAGGGGGTCCCATAAATCACCCAACCGCGTTAGGGACGCAAAATCCGGGAACATAACACCGATATGAAGGAAACTAGGGCGGCAAGAGTGGAACAAAACACCAGGCATAAGGCCGAGCCTTCCACCCTTTACCAAGTATATAGAAGCATTAATAATATAAGAGATATTGTGATATCCCAACAAGTAAACATGTTCCAACAAGGAACAACATCTCCATGTTCCAACAAGGAACAAACTTCATCTTCACCTGCAACTAACAACGCTATAAGAGGGGCTGAGCAAAGCGGTAACATAGCCAAACAACGGTTTGCTAGGACAAGGTGGGTTAGAGGCTTGGTTTAACAATATGGGAGGCATGATAAGCAAGTGGTAGGTATCGCAGCATAGGCATAGCAAAAGAGCGAGCATCTAGCAAGCCAAGATAGAAGTGATTTCGAGGGTATGGTCATCTTGCCTGAGATCCCGCAAGGAAGAAGAACGAGTCCATGAAGAAGACAAACGGACGTAGTCGAACGAAACCTCACAACTCCGGAACGAAACCGAAGCTAACGAGAGAAGCAACCCGGAAAGAAACAAACAACATAGTAAACAACCATCACATAAACATGGCATGATGCACAATCAAGTATGATGCATGTCCGGTTTTAAATAAGCATGGCATGGCAAAGTGCACAAACAATACTACAAATTAAGTGGAGCTCAATATGCAACGAGTTGCATATTGACGAAACTTCACAACATTTATTTAGTTCTCTCTCGTTTATGTACCCAACAATATTAAATGTTGTTAAACATGGTAAGAGATGAAACATATGAAAACTAACTATTTATGCAAGTTTAAATGAGTCCGGAAACAACGAACAACAATTCCGGTAAAACCCCATATGCATATTTTAAGGTTTGGTACTGTTCTGCCCTAAACACAATTTTAGGGTTGTTAAACATTCAAAGCAATGTCACAATGTTAAACTAGGCATTTTCCACCCCATTTACATATAAAGTTTATTTAATTCCGAGCTACGGTTAAATAGTTATGAAATAAATCATTTTAACATGGCATTTAAGCAAATTTAATCAAACAACATTTTAAACATTTTTAACGTGGATGAAAGTGGCATATTATGAAACTAGATGAAATTCTAAGCATTTTACATATATAGTTTGTTTAATTCGGATGCATGCATATTTAGTTATTAACAATTCAAAACAGGGGCATTTTCTGTAAATAAGAATGCATTGGAAAAATGCTAAAATACACAGACTGATAAAAAAAATATGCACGGGCCAGAAGCACTAGAGTGCAGCGGCCCAGAGGTGGGATCGGGCCCAAGTGGCCGTGGGTGTGTGTGCTCGATGTAAAAACAGAGAAGCAAGGGAAAAAAAAGAAAATGGGAGCACCTGGGATCGAACCCAAGACCTCCTGGATAGAGGGTCAGAGCGCTGACCAGTTCCACTACTGCTCTACTTGTGCATCATATGGTATCCAGCCACTCTTAACCAATGACTGAAACGGACAAGCTTTGGATCCATGGCTCACGGTGGTTGCCGGCAACGCAGCCGAGCACAAGCGATGGCCGTTGGGGTGATGAACCTGCGGCGGGCGTGCGGATTCGGGAGGCGAAAGACTAACTCCGATGATGGGGGCGCCGGCTGGTGCTCCTGTTCGAGGCAAGGACAGAGAGAGAGAGAGATTAGAGGGGAAGAAGCAGAACACGGAGAAGAGGAGGCAGGGCACCGCGACATGACCTGGGTTGTCGCCGGCCACGGGTCGAGCTCTTGCTCGAGGAGGGAGGCGCGCAAGCGGCTCGGCTGTTGGGGCCCCTAAGTGAAGCGGAGGAGGCCGACGCTGGCCGCTGGTGGCGCACGGCGGCGGAGGTGCTCGGGGAAGAACCACAAGAGGAGGTGGCGGCGCACGGGAGGCTCAGGCAGAGGCTGGTTGATGGGAGCCGAGGAGCTCGGAATCGGGCGTCCTGCTCGACCTGGAGGGTGGCACCAGGAGGCAGCGAGCTTGAAGGCCATGGCGGGGCTGGTCTCGGGAGGAGCTCGCCTCCTTGGGTCGACGAGGAGAGCGAGGATGAAGGACGGCGAGGTGGCGGCGGGCTCCGGTGGCGCGGTGAGGAGCTCGGGCAGGGAACAGCGGAGCTGCTGCTGGTTGGAGGTGGATCGAGGGGGGGATGGATTTGGGTTGGCTAGTGTTGAACGAGGGAGGATTTGGATCAGGGAGGGTCCCGATGTAGATGGTGGCGGCGCTAGGGTAGGATCCCTAGAAATTAGGTGGTTTGTCTAGATTAGGTTAGGGGGTCTATATATATAACAAGTGGATATTTGGATAGGGCATTTGGTCCCTCCGATTTTAATCGGACGGTCCCGGATAAATAGGCTAGGGAGACCAAATAAAAAAATGGAGATGTTTTATAGATGTTAGGGGATGATCCGGACCCATCGATAACGACTGCCCGGGTCGGGTTCGGGACCGCTTTCGGACGCGCGTGAGCGGTCTGAGTAAAGTGTAGAGAGGGTCAAACGGTCAGACAATAGGGAATCAAAAACCCGGTTGGACTCGGATCGATCAACAAAGGCAAGGGGGGAATGCGGCAACTATGAACGGATGCAAGTTTTTATGAAAACATGTGAATGCAATGTGCATGATGATATGATGAAACGCAACAAGCAAATAAATAACACACCTGACACGCAAAACATGGAAGGCATCTGAAGCGTCGGTCTTGGGGCGTTACAGGGTGCCACCTTACCTGGCCTGGGACCATTTGCGCCTTTTGGCTCATGTATATGATAGTGTCGCTAGCATCCATATGACAGGGAACCCGGGCCGACATGGCTAGTCGTGAACCCAAGGCGGCACTAACCCATGAGGACAGGCATACATGAATCACATCGAGCATGTCGGTCAACAACGTATATATCCGGGCTGTAGCACTGGGCTAATAGGACTCTGGTAACCCGGGCTGTAGCAGGCTAGGCAGGACTTCGGATAACACCGCGTGACATTACCCCGAAGGGACAGACACAGGAACGACGTGAATCACATGCCGGCCAGTCAAGTGTTCCGAGCAGTAGTGCTGGGCTAGCAGGACTCCGGTGAACCGGGCTGTAGCGGACTACTATCGCTCAGAAGCACTAGACTACATTTCCTCATATGATAGGCTGCCAAGGACAAACAACTAGATAGTCGGATCCCACTCATATCAAGCATTTCAATCATACACACAATATGCCCGATATGAGTAAATACAACATTGCATCACAACAAAACTCTACAACTCAAGTACTTTATTTAATAGGCTCCAAAGAGCCTTACATAACATCCATACAGATAGGGTCACATGACCCGACACTCAAGTCATACATTCATACAAGCACATGCGGAAGCAAAGTAGTCTGAGTACAGACACTAGAAAGAAAGAAGGCTTGACAAAGCCTGTCTATCTACATCGACCCTTCACAAGTCTTGGATCACCACCTGGGTGATAAGTCACTCGTCAACGTCGAGGTCTACGTAGAACCCATCAGAGGGGTTGGCGTAGTCGTCTGAAAACATTAATTAAAGCAACATGAGTACGAAGGTACTCAGCAAGTCTTACAACAGAATCCTACTATACATGCACATTCTCAAGAAGGTAGTGGAGTTATTGCAGCAAGCCAGCTTTGACTCTTGGCTAAACTATCCTACGACAGACACAACTTGTAAAGCATTTGTCGCACACGAGTCCACTATCACCAACACAATACTCCACCGTGGATCCTCTCTCGTCATCCTACGAGAGCGCCATCCGCGGTACTCACACTTATCTTGAGACTTTTAGTAGTATCCATTTAATTGTCTATGAACTATATAGGTGACCAAGTAGTCCTTTACCGCGGACGCGGCTATTCGAATAGTTTTATACCCTGCAGGGGTGTACTTCTTCACACACGTTCTCACCACTTACCGCCGTTTACACGACATGTACTCGGCAACCTTCAAGCGGAAGCCCAACGAGGGTGTCGGCCACGACCTGACTAAACACACAAGTCCCTAGTCCAGGTTTATCGCCTATTCGGGTTCCATCCGCAGGGAGTCCGGCCGAGGTTTCCACTAACGGCCCCGAACAATGTGAACAGGGTTCCCGAGACACCAAACGGGCGAATTGGTACACCATGCCACGTGCCTACCGCAACACAGCCCACCCCTATGGTCAGCGCTGCGTGCAGCCCCCAGCATGCTACAAACACCAGAAACTACTTTGCAACTCCCGGACAGAGGACAAGTATGGTTAATAAGCCAAGAGGGTCCATTGGTTTCGGGCCCAATGCGTGGTAGTAGCTGAGTCTTAAATCACACACACAGATCTTGGTTCTTAAGGACGGCCTCAATGAAACAACCCACCACGTACTCCTACATGGCCTCTCATCGATTCCTTTACCAAATCGTATTCAACACTTTCACACTCTCGACAACATCACAACCTTTCACTCTAGTTCATCATCTCGATGAGCCAGACCTGACACAACTCTAAGCATAGCAAGCATAGCATGGTAGGAACACATACACACATATGGCTCAAATAACTCCTACACATGCTAGTGGGTTTCATCTAGTTACTGTGGCAATGACAGGTCATGCAAAGGAAGTGGGTTCAACTACCGAGACACACAGCAGTTTGAATCACGTTGTCTTAATGCAGTAAACGAGAGCAGAAGCGAGAACATGGGTTTGTATCAGAATGATCAATGGGTTGCTTGCCTGATGGAGTGGTAGTGGGATACTGCCCTTCAGTTGGATACTCGTGAATATCCTCGGAGGCAGAACCTACCACGAAGAACACACCGGAACACAATCAATACATGACGATATGCTACAATATGATGCATGCTATGACATGGCAATATGAATGTGTCTTGGCCTAATGCAAGCTAGAATAGAAAGGGATGAACTCATTTGAATCAAAGATTCAAATATTAGCTCATTAGACATGGCCTTAATATTGCATTACCTTATTCTGCTTAAACAGCAAGGTAAACTTGTTTTTTCGTGCATGAAACCATTACAGATGGATAGATTGAATTTTTCTGATAATTTTTCATATATAAATTATTTCATTTGGAGTTACAGATTAATTTCTATGATTTTTTTGAAGTTTGAAACATTTTCTGGATTTTCCTGAATAAAAATAAATCTAGTAATTAAATTACTGCGTCAGCACTACGTCAGGATGACGTCAGAGGTCAACGGGGTCGTCCAGGTCAAACTGACCAGTGGGTCCCGCATGTCAGTAATTAGTTAAACTAATTAATTTTGATTAAGACTAAACCAGTTAGTTAGCAGAGGGGGTCCCACTTGTCTTTGACTCAGGGAGTCAACCTGGGCCCACCTGGTCAAAGTCAAAGGTCAAACTCGCCGGCGTCTAGCCGCCGGCGAGGCCAGACACGGTGGAGGAAGTGCATTTGCATGTTCCGGCGACCAAACGAGCGGCGGAGGGCATCTACGTGCAGCTGGGAGCAAGCCGCAGCGTTCGGTGGCAGTGGTTGGGCTCGGGGTGGCTGGAAATGGCGCCGACGACGAGCTTTGCGGTCGTCGGAGTCGGGTGAAAGTGAGCCCGAGGCTACGGGGCACGACAAGGTGCGTGGAGTGGTGCGTTGAGCTCCTGGTGATGCGGTGAGGTGTTTGGACACGATGGCGTGGCCGGAGTTTGGCCGGAGCCACGTCGGTGACGAGCTTCACGGCGATGCATGCGGGTGAGCTTCATGCAGTTGCTGTAGTGCACGAGGAAGCAAACGGGGAGGAGGGGGAGGTAGCTGAGCTCACGGTGGTCACGTAGAGCTAGCCGGCGCGGTCGGGGACGAGCTGATGCGGCGGCGACGTCGAAAGGGATCTCCGGCGGTGGCTGACGAAGGCGAGGTCGATGGAGGTGCTGCAGAGCGTGCGAGCGCTCGGGGCTCGGCCTGTTCGAATCAATCGGCGACGGCGGAGCGAGTGGAAACGGTGGTGCAGCACGGGGACGGCGTTGGACACGACTACGGTGGCGGAACGGCGACAGCTGCGTCGGCCATGGCGGGGGAGTGCGAGGGAGAGAGGCAGGGGGCGAATGAACGTGTCCAGGGGGTCGGGCGCGAGGTAAGTTTCTCTTTTATTTTCCCTTTTCTATTTTTCTGTAACTTTGTGGCATTATTAAAAATGCTTAGGCACTTTCTAAAATCCTGGAAATAATTGAGGGCTCTGTTGGGATTATTCCTAACAACAAACATTTATTTCCAGAATTATTTGAGCATTTAAATTATTTAAGAGCATTTAAATGCCCAAATTCAAATACTTATGATTTAAATCAATGGCCTTCTGTTGACCTAGAAAATTGTGCACCTATTTTGTCAGAGGTTTTATCCCAAGACAAAGAGGGTGAACATTTTAGAAGGGCATTTCAGGTTCACTGAAAATGCTTTTAGTAAACCCTAGTTGATTTCAGGGGGGGGGGGTGTTGGGGGGTTCTGCCTTCCCCATTTCAAGTTTCTGATGGAAAGGTAAACATGATGCAACACTCTAATGCATGACTAGCTAGGGGGTGACAACTCACCCCCACTCGAAAGAATCTCGTCCCGAGATTTAGGATCCGCCGGAAAGAAGGTGGGGTACTCGAGTCGTAGACGATCCTCCCTTTCCCAAGTAGCTTCTTGCTCGGAATGGTGTGACCATTGAACTTTAAGAAACTTGATATTCTGGCGTTGAGTGGTACGCTCGGCTTGATCAAGGATACGAACGGGGTATTCTCGATAGGTGAGGTTATCTTGGAGATCAAGCGTTTCGTGGTCCACTCCACGGATAGGATCCGAGAAGCAACGCCTGAGTTGAGAAACGTGGAAGACATCATGAACTTTGGAGAGATGCGAAGGTAGTTCCAGTTGGTAGGCAACTTCCCCTCGTTTGGCAAGAATGCGAAAGGGTCCAATGTAACGAGGAGCCAATTTGCCTTTGATACCGAATCGATGGGTTCCCTTTAAAGGTGTAACCCGAAGGTAAGCCTTCTCGCCAACTTCATAAGCCATCGGCTTATGCTTGCGGTCATACTGACTCTTTTGTCGAGATTGGGCGGTTTTCAACTTCTCACGAATAATGCGAACCTGCTCTTCGGCATCCTGGATCATGTCCGGGCCAAAGAGTTGTCTCTCGCCGGTTTCTGACCAGTTAAGGGGCGTTCGACATTTTCGTCCATAGAGAACTTCGAAAGGAGCCTTTCCCAAGCTAGCTTGATAACTGTTGTTATAAGCGAACTCGGCAAATGGAAGGCACCTCTCCCAATTCATACCGAAGGAGATAACAGAAGCTCGGAGCATATCCTCCAGAATTTGATTGACTCGTTCTACTTGACCACTTGACTGAGGATGGAACGCGGTGCTAAAGGAGAGACGAGTTCCCATAGCATTTTGGAAACTTTCCCAAAATCGCGAGGTGAAAAGACTTCCACGGTCTGAATTAATTTCCAAAGGAACACCATGGAGAGACACTATTCGAGAGATGTATAATTCAGCTAGCTGGCTAGTGGTTATACTCTCGCGAACAGGTAAGAAGTGGGATACTTTGGAAAGACGATCGACAACGACGAAGATAGCATTATTCCCTCTCTTGGTTCTGGGAAACCCGGTAATGAAATCCATACCGATTTTATCCCATTTCCATTCAGGAATTTCCAATGGTTGAAGGGTGCCAGCAGGCCGTTGATGCTCTGCCTTAATGCGACGACAGACGTCGCAATTTGCAATATATTGAGCGATTTCTCTCTTCATCCTAGTCCACCAAAACCTCTGGCGTAGGTCTTGATACATTTTAGTACTACCGGGATGAATGGTGAGAGGGGATTCATGAGCTTCCTTAAGGATCAATCGCCTCAGGTTGCATACTTTGGGAACCACTAGGCGGTCCCCAAAGAACACGACACCTTGATCATCAATGGAGAAACAATCTGCAACTCCCTTCTTGATGTTTCTCTTGATATGGGAGATTCCTGGATCCACCTTCTGTGCCTTGATGATCTGATCTGTAAGGGTAGGTTTTGCCACTAGGGTGGAAAGGAATCCTCGAGGAACAATGTGAAGGTTAAGCTTACGAAATTCCTCGTGGAGAAGTGGTTGACTTTGTTGTAACATCAAATTGTTACAATAAGACTTACGGCTTAGCGCATCAGCCATGACATTGGCTTTGCCTGAGGTGTAATTTATTCCTAAGTCGTAATCTGATATCAACTCGACCCAACGTCTTTGCCTGAGATTCAAATCCGGTTGGGTGAAGATGTATTTCAGGCTTTGGTGATCAGTGTAGATTTCGCAACGATTACCAAGAAGGTAATGTAGCCAGGTTTTGAGTGCATGGACTACAGCTGCAAGCTCTAGATCATGTGTGGGATAGTTATCCTCATGTGGACGCAACTGTCGAGAAGCGTAGGCAATCACATGACGATCTTGCATGAGAATGCAACCTAGTCCTTGTCGCGAGGCGTCGCAATAGATAACAAAGTCCTTAGAAAAATCTGGTGGTACTAGTACGGGAGCAGATGTCAGGCGTCTTTTCAGTTCCTGAAAGCTGAACTCGCACTGTGGGGTCCACTCGAACTTTTTATCTTTCTTGAGGAGTTCAGTTAGAGGCTTAGCAACCTTAGAGAAATCCTCGACGAAGCGACGGCAATAGCTCGCTAAACCAACAAAACTCCGAACTTGCTTGACCGTTTCAGGTAGAGTCGAGTCAAGGACGGCTTGAACTTGCTCGGGATTGACAGCAATGCCCTTACCAGAGATTACATGGCCCAGATAGGTCACTTCTGGCAACCAGAATTCACACTTGGAGAATTTGGCATAAAGGCGATGCTCTCGAAGTTTCATCAATACTAGCCTTAGATGTTCGGCATGTTCCTCCTCATTCTTGGAGTAGATGAGTATATCATCGAGGTAAACCACGACGAATTTATCCAAATACTCCATGAAGATCGAGTTCATTAACCGAGAGAAGGTGGCTGGAGCATTGGTTAAACCGAAGGACATGACGGTGTACTCGTATTGGCCATAACGAGTAACAAAGGCCGTTTTGGGAATGTCCCCATTCTTGATATTGATTTGATGGTAGCCCAACCTCAAATCCATCTTGGAAAAGACTGAGGATCCAGCGAGCTGGTCATACAGGTCGTTGATCCTGGGGAGCGGATACTTGTTTTTGATAGTGACCAAATTGACTGGTCGGTAATCCACAACCATCCGATCCGTTCCATCCTTCTTCTTGACGAAGAGGACGGGGCAAGCCCATGGAGAAGAACTAGGATGGATGAAACCCTTTTGCAAGGACTCATTGAGTTGTTTCTTAAGCTCGGCTAGTTCTAGGGGTGCCATCTTATAAGGTCTTCTAGAGATTGGGACGGTTCCTGGAACAAGGTCTATTACGAACTCGACATCTCTGTCTGGTGGAACACATGGCAGTTCCTCTGGAAAGACATCCGGGAAGTCACGAACTACCAGAATATCTTCAAGGTCTGGAATGGGGTTGGCATTTAAAGAGTAGAGCTGACGCTCCGACACTCGGGTCAAAACATGGACTGTCTTGCCCGATGGATGGGTGAGTTGAACAGTTCTAGTAGAGCAATCAATCTTAGCGTAATGGGCTGACATCCAGTCCATACCCAGGATGATGTTTATGTCCGAGGACTTGAGAGGTATTAGTGACGCGAGGAAGACCAATCGGTCGACAAGAATTTCATTTCCATGGCTGATTCTAGAGGTTTGCCACTTAGAACCAGGAGTTTGAATTTCCATGGAGGTGGGCATGTCACTAAATGTGGTGTTGTGCAAACGAGCATAGCTCTCAGAAATAAATGAATGAGATGCTCCGGTATCAAAGAGAACAGTTGCCGGATGGCAATTAACAAGGAGCGTACCGAGAACAACGTTGGGGTCCTCCTGAGTCTCCTCAGGTGAGACGTAGTTGACATGGCCACGAGCAGTGGTGGCCGGCTTAGCGACGAGCACTTTTGCTGTTGGCTTACCACGGCCAACAGACTTTCCGAACTGATTGGGGTTGTTCTGGGGACACTCGCGGATGTAGTGACCCGGCTCTCCACACTTGAAACAAGTTATCATATTGGGGCGTGGAGCAGCATTAGCAGCGGGACCACCATAAGTCTTGGGCGGTACATATTGCTGGTTGGGGCGAGGCGCCTCAAAGGATGGCCTCAGGGTGAACCTGGATGGCACAGCAGTGTTTGGGATCCAGACCCGGCGCTTCTGAGATCCAGAGCCGGATGAAGATCCAAAGTCACGGGAGTGCTTGCGGGAAGCTTCAAAGTCATTCTGCCCTGTCTTGGCACTGATGGCCTTGTTGACCAACTTCGGAAAGGAGGTGCAATCGTGCAGACGAAGATCACGGCGAAGCTCGGGGCTAAGTCCCTTGCGGAACCTTGCCTGCTTCTTAGCGTCGGTGGATACCTCTTCGGGAGCATAACGTGCTAACTTCCCAAACTCGCGACTGTATGCATCCACAGTCAGCCTACCCTAGGTGAAGTTACAGAACTCCTCCCTCTTGCGATCCATGAGGCCTTCCGGAATGTGATGCTCACGGAAAGCAGCACTGAAATCAGCCCAAGTAGTGATTTGGCCGACCGGGCGCATAGCCTCATAATTTTCCCACCAAAGGCTAGCACGTCCTTCGAGGTGATAGGCAGCAAAGGTAACTTTATCATCTTCGGCTACGTTGGCAGAACATAGCTTGTGGGCGATGCTGTGAAGCCAGTCATCCGCATCGAGAGGTTCGATGGAATGGTTAAACTTTGGTGGGTACAGCTTGACAAAGTCATTGATTGACACTGGAATGTTTCTCTGCTGGCGTGCAGTATTCTGCTCAATCCGCTCCAACAAGCGGTTAGTCTCACGCTTGTTTCGTTCTGCCTCCAGCATCACTTCGGCCAGAGATGGCGGCTGAGGCAGATTTTCATCCCTAGCGGCGCTAGCTTCACCCTGCTCCGGAGCAGCAGGGTTGCTGCGGGTGTTGACCATCCTAGGAAAAACAAGGCAACGATTTAGACCAGGATGGCAAGAGAAATCTGGGCAAGGAAGTGCGGAATGTAATGGATAACAAGGGATGCAGAGATGTTCATCCATATGACATGGTAATATAAAAACTGCCATATATTAACCAACAGTCATACACACCATACATAGTTTAGTACAAGCCCAAGCTAAGGTACAACTATGATGAAGACGTTACATCTCATCGGAGGCATTCCAAGCTCCTATACATTATTTTTCTACACCTCCGGAATGGATACACACTAAGTCATATTCCACAAGTCACGCAGGACGGTGGACATACAACTGTTACGATACTAGCGAAACTACTACTAGCTCAGACAGCTCCGTAGTAATCCTCATAGAAGTCACCACCCAAGCCTAGAAGCGGAACATGATCATCTGGGAACAGACGATCCTGAGGAGCTTGCGGACCATAGGGACTTGGGTGTGGCCTTGGTCCAACAAATGGCGGCATACGAGGTCCACGAGGAGGAGTGATGCCTCCCACCTCACGCCACTCCATGAAATTTGGCAGGCTGGCACGCACAGGATATAAGTCCCTCATGTCCATGTATCCGGCTTGCACCGCAGGGGTAAACCGAGTCAAAGTGGCCCAGTGATCAGAACGAGCATTAAAGAGCTCCATACGCAAGGCCCGGTTTTCACGGTCCTTGTCTTCCAACATCTCAGTAGTGGTGCGAAGGAGTGAGTTCTCATGGGATGCATCGCTATACATACCCTGAAGGTAACCATGCGCCCCAGGAAGGGATGCTGGCATGTAGCGGAAATCAGTGTTGCTCAGCAAGGCAGTTCTGGCTCGAATAATAGTCATCATCGAGTAGGCTGCATCCCGCACGGACATTCCAATAGTGATCCCAAGTCCATAAGAACAGTGGAGCGGTTCAGTAGCTCCGGGATAGGATGGATAAATCCTGACCGTGCACAGATATTGGCTTTGGTTAAAGTCTCTAAACTGCTCCTCGACGGTATATTCGGGATACCATCGGTAACCTGTCTCAACCATCACTCGAACCAACATAGCTGTGTGACCACATATGTCGATGCAACGGGTCAGACGAACCAATTGGTTCTGGGAACGGGTGGCCATCTGGAAGCACAAATTAATGCAAAGGCATTAGAATTTTCTAGGAGAATTTGGACAGCATAACGGCTGTAAATGCTCAGAAAAAGAGATGAGACATCCACAACAGTTTGCAAAACCACTCAACAACTTCATATCAAGGTTCTGGTTCAACTGGCAACATACTGAAATTTAGTAGAAACTGAACTGGGTTGTATCCAACAATCCTATAAGTTACTACGGATTAGTAACACGTGAACTGGATAGAGGGAAGAGAGCCTAGTCCTTAACCCACGTAGAATGAGAAGAGAATGACTCAAGATAGAGGGCATAAGGTAAAGGAGTAAAAGAGCCTTACGTTCCCTCCCACAAACAATTCCCCTACATATAACTAAAGCATTTCTAGACTCGACATCGACCAGTTTGGCTTAGCGAACCTACAGGCAGTCCGGCTCTGATGCCAATGCTGTCAGGACCCCGATCCTAGGCCACATCGATCTAGCATGTAACACATCATATCACTTTGCGGCCTCACGCACGGTATTGCCACGGGTGCCACCTTACCTGGCCCGGGACCGTTTGCGCCTTTTGGCTCACGTATATGATAGTGTCGCTAGCATCCATATGACAGAGAACCCGGGCCGACATGGCTAGTCGTGAACCCAAGGCGGCACTAACCCATGAGGACAGGCATACATGAATCACATCGAGCATGTCGGTCAACAACGTATATATCCGGGCTGTAGCACTGGGCTAACAGGACTCCGGTAACCCGGGCTGTAGCAGGCTAGGCAGGACTCCGGATAACACCGCGTGACATTTCCCCGAAGGGACAGACACAGGAACGACGTGAATCACATGCCGGCCAGTCAAGTGTTCCGAGCAGTAGTGCTGGGCTAGCAGGACTCCGGTGAACAGGGCTGTAGCGGACTACTATCGCTCAGAAGCACTAGACTACATTTCCTCATATGATAGGCTGCCAAGGACAAACAACTAGATAGTCGGATCCCACTCATATCAAGCATTTCAATCATACACACAATATGCCCGATATGAGTAAATACAACATTGCATCACAACAAAACTCTACAATTCAAGTACTTTATTTAAGAGGCTCCGAAGAGCCTTACATAACATCCATACAGATAGGGGTCACATGACCCGACACTCAAGTCATACATTCATACAAGCACATGCGGAAGCAAAGTAGTCTGAGTACAGACACTAGAAAGAAAGAAGGCTTGACAAAGCCTGTCTATCTACATCGATCCTTCACAAGTCTTGGATCACCACCTGGGTGATAAGTCACTCGTCAACGTCGAGGTCTATGTAGAACCCATCAAAAGGGTTGGCGTAGTCGTCTGAAAACATTAATTAAAGCAACATGAGTACGAAGGTACTCAGCAAGTCTTACAATAGAATCCTACTATACATGCACATTCTCAAGAAGGTAGTGGAGTTATTGCAGCAAGCCAGCTTTGACTCTTGGCTAAACTATCCTACGACAGACACAACTTGTAAAGCATTTGTCGCACACGAGTCCACTATCACCAACACAATACTCCACCGTGGATCCTCTCTCGTCATCCTACGAGAGGGCCATCCGCGGTACTCACACTTATCTTGAGACTTTTAGTAGTATCCATTTAATTGTCTATGAACTGTATAGGTGACCAAGTAGTCCTTTACCGCGGACGCGACTATTCGAATAGTTTTATACCCTGTAGGGGTGTACTTCTTCACACACGCTCTCACCACTTATCGTCGTTTACACGACATGTACTCGGCAACCTTCAAGCGGAAGCCCAGCGAGGGTGTCGGCCACGACCTGACTAAACACACAAGTCCCTAGTCCAGGTTTATCGCCTATTCGGGTTCCATCCGCAGGGAGTCCGGCCGAGGTTTCCACTAACGGTCCCGAACGATGTGAACAGGGTTCCCGAGACACCAAACGGGCGAATCGGTACACCGTGCCACGTGCCTACCGCAACATAGCCCACCCCTATGGTCAGCGCTGCGTGCGGCCCCCAGCATGCTACAAACACCAGAAACTACTTTGCAACTCCCGGACAGAGGACAAGTATGGTTAATAAGCTGAGAGGGTCCATTGGTTTCGGGCCCAATGCGTGGTAGTAGCTGAGTCTTAAATCACACACACAGATCTCAGTTCTTAAGGACGGCCGCAATGAAACAACCCATCATGTACTCCTACATGGCCTCGCATCGATTCCTTTACCAAATCGTATTCAACACTTTCACACTGTCGACAACATCACAACCTTTCACTCTAGTTCATCATCCCGATGAGCCAGACCTGACACAACTCTAAGCATAGCAAGCATAGCATGGTAGGAACACATACACACATATGGCTCAAACAACTCCTACACATGCTAGTGGGTTTCATCTAGTTACTGTGGCAATGACAGGTCATGCAAAGGAAGTGGGTTCAACTACCGAGACACACAACAGTTTGAATCGCGTTGTCTTAATGCAGTAAGCAGAAGCGAGAACATGGGTTTGTATCGGAATGATCAATGGGTTGCTTGCCTGATGGAGTGGTAGTGGGATACTGCCCTTCAGTTGGATACTCGTGAATATCCTCGGAGGCAGAACCTACCACGAAGAACACACCGGAACACAATCAATACATGACGATATGCTACAATATGATGCATGCTATGACATGGCAATATGAATGTGTCTTGGCCTAATGCAAGCTAGAATAGAAAGGGATGAACTCATTTGAATCAAAGATTCAAATATTAGCTCATTAGACATGGCCTTAATAGTGCATTACCTTATTCTGCTTAAACAGCAAGGTAAACTTGTTTTGTCATGCATGAAACCATTACAGATGGATAGATTGAATTTTTCTGATAATTTTTCATATATAAGTTATTTCATTTTGAGTTACAGATTAATTTCTATGATTTTTTTGAAGTTCGAAACATTTTCTGGATTTTCCTGAATACAAATAAATCCAGTAATTAAATTACTGCGTCAGCACTACGTCAGGATGACGTCAGAGGTCAACGGGGTCATCCAGGTCAAACTGACCAGTGGGTCCCGCATGTCAGTAATTAGTTAAACTAATTAATTTTGATTAAGACTCAACCAGTTAGTTAGCAGAGGGGGGTCCCACTTGTCATTGACTCAGGGAGTCAACCTGGGCCCACCTGGTCAAAGTCAAAGGTCAAACTCACTGGCGTCTAGCCGCCGGCGAGGCCAGACGCAGCGGAGGAAGTGCATTTTCACGTTCCGGCGACCAAACGAGCGGCGGAGGGCATCTACGTGCAGCTGGGAGCAAGCCGCAGCGTTTGGTGGCAATGGTTGGGCTCGGGGTGGCCGGAAATGGCGCCGACGACGAGCTTTGCGGTCGCCGGAGTCGGGTGAAAGTGAGCCCGAGGCTACGAGGAACCAAACGGGGAGGAGGGGGAGGTAGCTGAGCTCATGGTGGTCACGTAGAGCTAGCCGGCGCGGTCGGGGACGAGCTGATGCGGCGGCGACGTCGAAAGGGATCTCCGGCGGTGGCTGACAAAGGCGAGGTCGATGGAGGTGCTGCAGAGCGTGCGAGCACTCGAGGCTTGGCCTGTTCGAAGCAATCGGTGACGGCGGAGCGAGTGGACACGGTGGTGCAGCACGGGGACGGCGTTGTACGCGACTACGGTGGCGGAACGGTGACAGCTGCGTCGGCCATGGCGGGCGAGTGCGAGGGAGAGAGGCAAGGGGCGAATGAACGTGTCCAGGGGGTCGGGAGCGCGACATGGAGCCTGCCCAGGCCAGCGGAGCGGGGAGGGGAGGAAGCAGGGCGGCGGCCAGCTGCGTGGCGCACGCTGAGCTCGCCGTCGAGCACCTGGCTGCCTGCCTGGCCAAGCCAAGCTGCTCGCTGGCGCGGTGGCTGGGCTGGGCCGGCAGGTGGGCCTGGTGGGGGGGGGGCGCGAGGTAAGTTTCTCTTTTATTTTCCCTTTTCTATTTTTCTGTAACTTTGTGGCATTATTAAAAATGCTTAGGCACTTTCTAAAATCCTGGAAATAATTGAGGGCTCTGTTGGGATTATTCCTAACAACAAACATTTATTTCCAGAATTATTTGAGCATTTAAATTATTTAAGAGCATTTAAATGCCCAAATTCAAATACTTATGATTTAAATCAATGGCCTTCTGTTGACCTAGAAAATTGTGCACCCATTTTGTCAGAGGTTTTATCCCAAGACAAAGAGGGTGAACATTTTAGAAGGGCATTTCAGGTTCATTGAAAATGCTTTTAGTAAACCCTAGTTGATTTCAGGGGGGGTGTTGGGGGGTTCTGCCTTCCCCATTTCAAGTTTCTGATGGAAAGGTAAACATGATGCAACACTCTAATGCATGACTAGCTAGGGTGTGACACAAGATCACATTGAGTCTATAGGAAAAGCCAATACTATCAAGAGGGGATGAGGTGTTGCTTAATGGCTTGCTTGCTCAAAGTGCTTAGTGATATGCTCCAAAACCCTCAACTAGCTTCCCACATCCACATATGACCTAAACCAAAAGTCAAACTCGGCCCCACCGATTCTTTCTATCCGGCGCCACCGAGTTTCAGATGTCATGGCCACTGCCACAAACCCTAGCAAATCGGTTTCACCGATAGGGATCTCGGTCTCACCGAGATGGGATTGTAATCTCTCTGTGTATGTCCATTACCAAAATCGGTCTCACCGAGTTTGAGCAACCGGTACTACTGAGATTACAATGCAAACTTTCTGGTTAGCTTATTACCAAAATCGGTCCCTCTGAGTTTGTGTAATCGGTCTCACAGAGTTTGCCTGACCAACTCTCTGGTTAGCTTATTACCAAAATCGGTCTCACCGAATTTGTGTAATCGGTCACAACGAGATTACATTATGCCCTAACCCTAACCATATCGGTCCTACCGAGTTGCATCTCAGTCCCACCGAAAATCCTAATGGTCACTAGGATTGCTGAATCGGTCCGATCGAGTTTAACTATTCGGTCCCACCGAGTTTGCCTAATCGTGTGTAACGGTTAGATTTTGTGTGGAGGCTATATATACCCCTCCACCCACTCTTCATTCGTGGAGAGAGCCATCAGAACATATCTACACTTCCAATACACATTTTCTGAGAGAGAACTACCTACTCATGTGTTGAGGTCAAGATATTCCATTCCAACCATATGAATCTTGATCTCTAGCCTTCCCCAAGTTGCTTTCCACTCAAATCTTCTTTCCACCAAATCCAAATCCGATGAGAGAGAGAGTTGAGTGTTGGGGAGACTATCATTTGAAGCACAAGAGCAAGGAGTTCATCATCAACACACCATTTGTTACTTCTTGGAGAGTGGTGTCTCCTAGATTGACTAGGTGTCACTTGGGAGCCCCCAACAAGATTGTGGAGTTGAACCAAGGAGTTTGTAAGGGCAAGGAGATCGCCTACTTCGTGAAGATCTACCGCTAGTGAGGCAAGTCCTTCGTGGGCGACGACCATGATGGAATAGACAAGGTTGCTTCTTCGTGGACCCTTCGTGGGTGGAGCCCTCCGTGGACTCGCGCAACCGTTACCCTCCGTGGGTTGAAGTCTCCATCAACGTGGATGTACGATAGCACCACCTATCGGAACCACGACAAAAACATCCGTGTCTCCAATTGCGTTTGAATACTCCAAACCCTTCCCTTTACATTCTTGCAAGTTGCATGCTTTACTTTCCGCTGCTCATATACTCATTGCATGCTTGCTTGATATGTATTGTGTTTGTTAAACTTACGCTTAAACTCCACTTAAACTTAAGAATATTAAAAACTGCAACTTTTGGCACTTAGTGTCTAATCACCCCCCTTCTAGACACCTCTTCTCGATCCTTTCACAACGCTACGTATGCTTCGACCAGGTGGGTGCCGACTGTCAGGCACTTCCTTGCGTGCGAAGGTGTAGCTAGTGGGTCCCAGCAGTCAGGGGGGAAACGTTTTTTTCACGAAATACGGTGGCCCGTCCGGTGGGTCCCTGGTGTCAGGTGGAGGAATCATTATTTTCCGCGTAATAAGGAGGCACTTCCTTGCTGCCGCCGTGGACCCTACTGTCAGCCTCTCCACGTACAGTCCATGTCCGATGGAAGTCGTTCCTTGACCACGTTGACCACGCCACACCGAGAGCACCAGGGCGGTGGACGACGGCGAGGCCTAGGAAGGGGACGACGCGGAGCCGGTGAAGACGCGGCAGTGGATGCCCACGCGGAGAGGAGTATGAGGGTTCACTCATTCGGCTGCGGTGTGAGGCTGCCATCGCCGCAGGGCTTGGCCAGCGGTGGGAATAGTAGGGGCGGTGAGGCCTCCGCGGTAGCACAGCCGGCCACGAGAGGCAGGAGCAGGCGGCATGACCGGCGCTGGTTTGGGCGGCTGGAGCAAGAAGACCAGAGGTTGAAGAAGCACTACGGCCGTTGGATGGACATCGTACGGTCACTGGAGCTAGAATCGTGCATATTGACTAAGTTGACAAAGCCCTCCGTCCCCATCTACTTAGTAGGCCCACATGTCAGCCTCCCACCAAGGTGGGTCCCAGCTAGCAGGGGGTATTCATTTTTTTGTGCATAATAAGGAGGCACTTCCGGTGGGTCCGAGATGATAGCAGGGGGAACATTTTTTTCGTGAAATACGGTGGCCCGTCGGGTGGGTCCCAGCAGTCAGGGGCAAACGTTTTTTTCGCGATATACTGGTGGGCCTTCGGTGGGTCCCTGCTGTCAGGTGGAGGAATAATTATTTTCCGCGTAATAAGGAGGCACTTCCTTGCGGTTGCCGTGGACCCAGCTGTCAGCCTCTCCACGTATAGTATTCTTCCGATGGAATTCGGTTGTTGACCACATTAACCACGCCGCGCCGACAGCACCACGGCGATGGACGACGGCAAGGCCTAGGAATTGGACGACATGGAGCCGGGGAAGACGCGGCAGTGGATGCCCACGTGGAGAGGAGTACGAGGGTTCACTGGTTCGGCTGCGCTGCCGTCGCCGCAGAATAATAGGGGGTGTGGGTGAGTCGAGTGGAGGGATGGCCTGGCCAGCGGTGGGAGTAGTATGGGGGCGGTGAGGCCTCCGCGGCAGCACAGCCGGCCACGAGAGGCAGGAGCAGGCGGCACGACCGGCGCTGCTTTGGGCGGCTGGAGCAAGAAGACCAGAGGTTGAAGAAGCACTACGTCCGTTGGATGGGCATCGTACAGTCAGTCGATCTAGAATCGTGCATATTGACCAAGTTGACAAAGCCCTTTGTCCCCGTCAACTCAGTAGGCCCACTATACTGGGTCCCATCTAGCAGGGGGAGTATTCATTTTTTTGTGCGTAATAAGGAGGCACTTCCTTGCGTGCGAAGATATAGCTGGTGGGTCCGAGTTGTCAGCGGCGGTAACGTTTTTTTCGCGAAATGCAGAGGCCGTTTCGGTGGGTCCCAGATGTCAGGTGGAGGAAATCATTATTTTGCGCGTAATAAGGAGGCATTTCCTTGCGTGCGGCCGTGGACCCAACTGTCAGCCTCTCCACATACAGTCCACTTCAGATGCATGTCGGTCGTTGACCACGCTGACCACGCCACGCCGAGAGCACCAGGGCGGTGGACGACGGCGAGGCCTAGGAAGGGAACAACACGGAGGCAGGTAAGACTCGGCCGTTGTTTTTGTTTCCCACGCGGAGGGGAGTATGACTGTACGAGGGTTTACTGGTTCGTCTGCCGTCGCCGGAGAATAACAGCAGGTGTGGGTGAGTAGAGGGATGGCTAGGCCAGTGATGGGAGTACGGTGGGGCAGTGAGTCCTGCGCGGCAGCACAGCCGGCCGCGGGGAGGAGGGAGCAGGCAGTCCCGCCGGCGCTTGTTTGAGCGGCTGGAGCACGAAGAGCAGAGATTGAAGAAGCACGACGGCCGTTGGATGAACATCCAACAGTCACTGCTTGTGCGTCAACCTTTTTTTAGGAAAGCCTCAAATATGTGGAAAACAGCATACAACCCATCTGCCATTATTTCTAATAATTTTCAACCCATTTGCTAATTCTTAAGGTTTTTTTGGAGCCCATATTCTTTTTGTTAGCATTACAACCCAAATTGTGGCCACGGTTAAATAATTATACGAAATTTTGCATATTTCGGTGCGGTCCAAACTGTTTTTTATCCCAAAATTTTGACTCACATTCAAACTGATTTTAAAAATAAATGTATATCAATATAAAATCCAACAAATTCTCCACGCATAAAAATCAGTGTAATTTAAAATCTTGAAATGAAAAAAAAGATATTTGAAACTAATTGCCGGTTTGATGTGTTTTAAAAATGCACAGCCCATTTCTCATTACTGATGGGCCATTTTCTCGGCCAGCCGAATGAAAGCTCTCCTCGTCTTGAAAGATTTGCAGCCCAACAGGCCCGACAAAGCGACTTGCTTGGCAAATTTCAAAAAAACTAGGGTGTGGCCGTGGACCCAGCTGTCAGCCTCTCCACGTACAATACTCTTCCGATGGAAGTCGTTCCTTGACCACGTTGACCACGCCGCGCGGAGAGCACCACGGCGGTGGACGACGGCGAGGCCTAGGAAGGGGACGGCGCGATAGTGGAAGCCCGCGCGGAGAGGAGTACGAGGGTTCACTGGTTCGGTTGCGGTGTGAGGCTGCCGTCGCCGCAGGGCCTGGCCAGCGGTGGGAATAGTAGGGGGCGGTGAGGCCTCCGCGGCAGCACAGCCGGCCACGGGAGGCAGGAGCATGCGGCACGACCGGCGCTGCTTTGGGTGGCTGGAGCAAGAAGACCAGAGGTTGAACAAGCACTACGGCCGTTGGATGGACATTGTTATTTTGCGCGTAATAAGGAGGCATTTCCTTGCGTGCGAAGATATAGCTGGTGGGTCCGACCTGTCAGCGGGGGGAACATTTTTTAGTCCATTTGGTGGGCTGGGTGAAACAATGATGTAGAATCTATGCAGCCCGTTTAAATCCCATTTGCATTTTTCTCGAAATCCGCGGACTTGCTGGGCTGGGTGAAAATATCATGTTGGGCTAGACGGAGAAATGTTATAAAAACATAAACACATGATTGCACGTCAGTAAAATCTTTGCAAGCTTATGTACGCAATCACTAGGAGTTAACTTGCCAAGTTATATATAAACAATTATTATTATTATTTTGTAAGAACTTTCAACTTACGATACAAAATACCATTTTAATTTGATGAGTTAATAGTACGTGGGGTATTATTATTTTTTAGGCTAGACGTGGGAAAGTTGAGTTGGTTCTAGGGGAAAGTACTGGGAGAAAACTCAATTTACATCGAAAAAGAAAGTGGGAGAAAATCCAGAGACCTGCTGGGTCCACCTGAGGAGGGGAATATGTTGGGAGGAAGAAGATTCAAAGCACGGCAGCCGAGTGAACTAGTTTTTTTTACGGACAGGTGAACTAGTTTACATACATAAGCAAATAGCCAGTAAAAAAGCAATCAGGTTAATGGGTTCTTAAAAGAAATATTTCAGACAAAACAGATAATTACGACACATAGGCTAATGCATGAAACACTCAGATGATAAAGGTGCTTATAAACAGATAAAGTACAACATCTAGACCTTCCTGGCACGCTTGATCATGACGCTGCGGCTGTCCGTGTACTCGTCGGTTACGTGAAGCAGACACGCCCTCATGTCCAAGATATGTCTGTACATGTTGTAGCATGCGTATGCGTCCTTGGCCGCGTAGGTTATGTAGGCTAGATTCAGAGGTACCGCCCACGTGTTCAGGTCGTCTTCTTTCATGTTGGCGTATCAGGGGTCGATGATGGTCTCAGCGAGGTCAACCACGGAGTCCTTCTCCTGCCCGTTGCTGATGATCTTGTATTGCTTCTAGATGTCGACAAGCTTGTTGCACCAGATGGCCGAATCGTCGCGTTCTTCCTTCTCTCCACCGTAGCGAAGGTGCAGTCGGCGTTGCCGATGAAACGGGCGAATGCTCCAGAACCTGGTGCAGCCATAGGACTGAGGCGAGGCAGAGCTTCACCGAGTCCATATCGTTGGTGTACATCACATTCAACTTGGTGCAGCCATAGGACTGAATGGCGAACTCAAAGGGGAACTCCTTGCTGAAGTCCATATCCAGCAGGCACACCCCTCGGATCGCCATTGGAGTCTCTTCGAGTGAACGAGTGTGTAGGCGGCGGCAGCAGTTCGTTTTTCAGCTCCCGGGGAACTGGATTCAACAGTAAGCTGAGTGTGTATAGGCGACAATAGTTACTACCCCTCCCTCGTCCGCTGCATGCCCGATAGAAGATGCACCCTCGGCCACACGTCGGTTCACGAGCGGTTCTGTATTGGTACTATAATAACAGGAGTTAGTGGTCACTTTATTTAAATTTAATTAGCTCTAATAGAAATTTATACTTAAAACAAGCAATGCATTCGCTCGTTCTATCAGTGCCACAGGATCAACATGCACAACAATTAAAATTATTATTCTCAGGACGCACACGATCAACACATTTGTCGCACTTTCACAAAGATAATACTACCAAGTTTGAACTTTTTGTTATGGTTGTTGTCCTCTGCATCATCATGCCATGTTTCCCAGCTTGCAAGATTCAGAACCAACAAATAAGATCCAAATAATAAGTACAACAAAGATGCCTACACATCTCATTGATTCCCAGCTTGCAAGATTCAGGACCAACAAATAAGATCCAAATAATAAGTACAACAAAGATGCCTACACATCTCATTGATTCCCAGCTTGCAAGATTCAGAACCAACAAATAAGATTTAAATAATAAGTATAGCAAAGATGCCTACACATCTCACTGATTCCCAGCTTGCAAGATTCAGAACCAACCCATTAGAGCCTTTTGATAAAGTGAATATCGGGATTAAATCCATCTTCGCTAGCCATGTCATACAATCGAAGAACTTGGCGAATGCTCTTGACCATCACAACATCTGTAGTTGAGTATTCCTGTTTGCATGGCACAAACCAGGAGAGCATGATTTCACTTTAATAGTGGCCTCCTTTACTCAAACTGCAGCTCCACTCGGATGAAGCTTGCCTGGACTTCCATGATTCAATTCATGCGCCTTTTTCTGCAGTTCACCTAAAATGAAGCAAATATTGCATCATTCAGCTAGCAAGAAGTACTTGCTCTCGTGAGGTGGCAGGTTCTTCTTTAGTAGTTGCACTAAAATTGAGGAACGTTAAGGTTGGCTGTCCGGCTCATGTAAGGTGCAACTATAATTTTGTTATCCTTTTGTGCAGTTCCACTAAAATAAAGTGCCATTGTGGTGACACTGACGACTCATCTTGCAAAGGCTAATAAAATGTTGCACGAGATTACCAGCAGAACTAGACGGAGATTTTGGAAACTCCAATCACCATTTTGTGCAGTTCCACCAAAATTGAGAGATGTTGCCCACGTGACATTTTAGTTGAACTGCACAAGACACTCATTCCAAAAAAAGTGTTTTGTGCAGTTCACCAAAAGGTCACAATAGCAACAAGGTGAAATGGATATCCCTATCTGCATAAAAAGATAGAAAGTAAACAATTGCTGGTCAATAAGAATATACGAAACATATACAAAATGAAAAGAAGCATCTTAATTATGTTCATGGCAATCACGCAAGGACAATAGAAATTTTAAAACGTCAGCAATGCTTCATGTTACCAGAAGCATTACGATCAACAATGAGATTCCTCAAATATGGGATTACATTAACGGTGGCATTGCTTGTTTACCAGACACAGTAAATCAACAGCAGCTAAAGAGTTGGTTTAAGGGCATGGGACCGTGGGGACACCAGGACACTCAGCAGCGTAAAGGAGCAACTTACTTATCATACTGGGGAAAACAGCAGGAGTGCCATTTGTAACACAGTTTAATTGCATCTTATCACTATAGGCATTAGATTAACAACAACACTGGTTAGACATGTCCCTAAGGTAACAGTGTGATCGCTTCATTTTACATGCGCCCTTACATTAACAACAGCAAAAGGTTGGTATAAGGACATGCGACAGTGGACACATCAGCACAATGTACCTACAAGGAGGCATAAAGTGGTGATGCCGAGTTTGTTCATGCTATGTGAGGGCAGCAAACCTAACCCTGGAGACCTTGTACTATGTCAGGGTAGCAAATCTAATCCTAGAGACCTTTTACTATGTGAGGGCAGCAAATCTAATCCTGGACACCTTTTACTATGTGAGGGCAGCAAATCTAATCCCGAGACCTTTTACTATGTGAGGGCAGCAAATCTAATCCTGAGACCTTTTACTATGTGAGGGCAGCAAATCTAATCCTGGAGACCTTTTACTATGTGATGGCAGCAAATCTAATCCTGGACATACTCTGTTGACTTGTCCACCAGCCGCCACTTTCTATCCTTTTTTCAACCAATAATACATCTGTTCCTTATCCAGCCCATCATTTCCCTTTTCAGCCAAGAGACCGGTTGGGTATCCGGTCTCTACTACTTTCACCATATTATTTCCTCTTTGAATCAAGTCCTAGATTCATGCTACAACTTTCCCCCCTTTCTTCATTGTTTGAACAAAGCCCTAGATTCGAATGCATGAAGTAGCTTTACCTCTAATAGTACTAAAAATTTAGGTGGCTTTGGAAGATCTGATGGGAGTAGAAAAAGATGCACATGCAAACACGTGGGGAGATGGGGTAGTAGAGCAAGGCCGCTTTTGAAGAACTTATACCTGAGGGTCGCCGGGATGTCGACGGCGGTAGGTCGGATCTACGGACAATACAGCAGGGAGGAAGAAGGGTCGGAGGACCTCTCGAGTCGGCGCTGTGTCAGAGAGAACGGCACGGGCAGAGGATCGGGCCCCTCCGGCAGCTGTGGGTTTCCTCCCTCGGCGGCGATGACCGCGTGAACGATGCACCTTTTAGTCCTCTACACACACCGGCCGAAGGGATCCGGCCGGATCTGTGACCAGCGGTGAGCAGAGAGAAAATGTCGCTACCGCTGTCTTGTTTATATCTGGAGAGGATGAGAGAATGAAGAGAGCAACCCTAGTAAAGCAAGCACTCAGGCCCCTGCGTCCATATATAGTGGAGTGATTATGTTTTTCTCTCCACAACAAGCGTTTCAATTTGTGTACGTGGCATTAAAGAAAAGAAACTCTTTATTTAAGGTGACTACTGTACGACTCCTACTTACTACTACTAGTAGTACTACAGTATTGTTCACCTATGCTCCCCGCCCCTCCATTCATTGAACAACCCCACGGGTGAATAAACATACAGTACTTACTATATTTATATAGAACGAACAAGCTCGAACTATTTTCGCGTAGTTAAAAGTTGAGGGCGGGGCTTTTCCCGGGCAGTACGCGCGGCAGTTTTCGGGTAGGCGGTTTGACAGAGAGGCGAGGAGGGTGAGCGAGTGGGGCTGTGCGATTTGACGGCGCGTTACTGCTGGAAAAACTTGTGATATGACCACTCACTATAGTCATGAATTACTGGCGCTCTGACCGGGGTGATGCCCCCCTTCCGTTCCGTGCTCTAATCTGGTGCATGACACGTCGACCCGGATGCTGGCTCTCCCACATGTCGGAGTAGTAAGAAGGAGCAAAGAATGATGCGGTATATACTAGTAACATATGTGTGGTAACATGCAGCACTTCATTTATTAGGCTATAGATACATCTTGCCTTGATATGTGTGATGTTACTCATACTAGTAGTAACTAGCTATGTTACTACTTTCATCTCTTTCTTAATTTATTGCATGCCACATCATCTGTTTAACCTAGATATGTGTGATGTTACTACCAATGTTACTCCCATTGTGGGTAGTATGAAAGACCCGCAGTGTACAATATATTTGCTGCAACCTCTAACATTTACCCACCACAAATTAAAATATATGTGGCCGTATGTATCGTTCTAATGCAGAGGCCGGGGAGTCCCCTCTTTTCGAAGAAAAAAACAAATTAAAATATATATTCCTGTCTTGACCAGATGAGCATGCAAACTACAATCACCAGGGTGTCAGGTAGGGCCAGAAGACTATTTTTTTAAAAAAAAAACTTCGAGACGGCCACATAGCATGGAGCCGACCCCAACGATTTTAAGCTTACAGGCACGGTACACGCTATCCTAGACTACTCTACACATGAAACTGCCACACGAGCGTCCGGGGTGCGCTTGGCTCTTCGCCTCTTCGGGAAGTCGAATAATGATGGAGTACTACTGCACTGGAGGAGTACTACAGTACGCTTCTGGCCATCTGACACCAATTGAACTGCTGCATGTCCACCGCATGTGGGAGGGACAGCGTGTAGTGAAAGCTTCTCCTCTTCTTGCCAGCCACCACGCTCATGGGTGAGGGAGGGACGCTCCTGCCTTTGCGTGTATGACAGGTGGGCCCGACAGGTGTGTGGCCAACCTGTCATACAGCCAAAGGCAGGTGCAGTTAAGTCGGCGAGGGAGAGGATAATCAAACTTCTCGTTGATGTACGAGTTGACGCGACACATCAAAGCATTGCACTCGATATATTTCAATAATTTGCGTTTACCGATGCATTAATTACAATGCATGCATGCATGCCGTGACTCTCCTTTTGATACTTGCATGTGTTGATTTAATGCACCTTGAAGTAGTATAAAATATGCGACGGTAAAGCTTTGTAATACCCCGGCCCAAGTCGAGAGATGGTTGTGCACGAGGAGGGCGAGATCATGCAGACCGAACATGACCCGACGAAGGAGCTATCTAAGGTCTCGATGGACCTCACCGTGCTCCACTGCCCCTTGTGCCTCCGCCCCTTGACGCCTCCAGTGTATGAGGTTCGAATACACCTCGTCCGTTTGGCTGATTGAGCAAGGTGCAGGTTTCTTGATTGATGTGCTGTTCGATTGATTTCTGCAGTGCAAGGGAGGGCACCTGGCCTGCGCGGACTGCTGCGTCGAGCGCCCCGGGAACCAGCGGCAGTGCCAGAAGTGCGAGCACGGAGGTGGCTTCGACGTGTGGAATACGGCGGTGGACTCCGTCCTTTCATCGGTGAGGGTGGAGTGCCCGCACGAAGGCTGTGGGCTCTACGTCACTTACCACAAGCTCGCCGATCACCAGAGTGTGTGTCCGCTCGCGCCCTACAAATGCCCCGTGCCCGTCTGCGGCTACGAAGGCCCGCCGCCGACGCTCTACCACCACATCAGCATCGCGCATCCCATGCCCGTGCACAGGATCCAATACGGCAAGGTGCTCCAGCTGCAAGTGCCACTGTCGGAGCCACGGCTCTTGCTGTTCACGGAGGAGGACCGCCGCGCTTTTTTCTTGGTCGGCGGCGTGCTCGACATCGGCGCGCCTATCGTCGTGTCGGTCGTCTGCATCAGAGCGGGGGCGTCCCCACTGCCGCACTACGTGGCCAAGCTGTGGGCGAACGGCCCGCCGGGGGAGCCCAAAGGCACGACCGACGCTGTCAAGGTGGAAATGGAGGTGACAAGCAGCAAGGATCCCGGCGACGTCGACGTGCAGGAGCTGACCTTCTTGACAGTTCCGCCCAAGCTGCTGGCCGGGGCTAAGCTTGTGTCCCTCCACATTCAGATTGACAAGCTCACGTCCTAAATGTTTCTACAGTGCCTTCTGTTTATCTTAGTAATATGCTAATATAGGGATTATCTTGGTCTACTTTAGCTTAAGAAATGGTGGGTTTTGGTGGCGATAAAAAATTATGTTTATCAATGCATTAATTGCAATGCATGCATGCATAAAGTACATGCATTGGTCAATTTTCTCTTAATACTTGCATGCAATGATTTAATGCACCTTGGAATCTGAACATGTGTTGGGGAACAACCAAATTGAGCCTTATAAAAATGGAAAAACTAAAATTTTGAGATAAGCCCTATAAAACTGGAAAGGAGAGAGTAGAAAAAGAAGTACTCCATCCGGGAATAGTGCCGCACTTCGAAACTTGAACCGTCAATAAATTTTGAGCTTGCGTCTCGTCACATTCCAAATTACTCCACGCTATATTGAATTGCTAACCTGTTCACACCGATCAAAACCTAAACGGTTTCCCACTTAGGAGCGTATTAGTACTCGGTAATAAATACTAGTATGCCAAGATGACTGCGCATTCCTCCTCAACTCCTCATCCACAAAAAAAAACAAGCAATTCAGCATCCTTCCCTTGCGTCTGCCATGTCCAGCGCGAGTTCTGGGTCGAGAGATTGCCACTAGGGAGAGGCGAGCATGGAAGCGGAAGCACGAGAGATGTCCCGCCTCACAGCGAGAGCAGCCGACATGTCCCGCCGCGCGGAAGTAGCAGCACAGAGGTCCTGCCGCGCCGCTGAAGCAGCACGGAGGTCCCGCCGCGCCGTCGATGCAGCAGACTGGTCCGGCCGTGCCGCGGAAGCAGCAGAGATGTCCCGCCACGCCACGAATGCGGCAGAGATGTCCTGCCGCGCCGCAGCGGCCTGGGAAAATTTCTCGCGTGCAGGCGACGATTGTTACAGGCGCATGCATGCGATCGTCCATGGCCAGATGGATCAGATCTCCCGTTTTGCGAGGTTGCAGGATGACATGAAAGCCTCGTTTGAATAGGATATCGGTGCACTAAGGGAGGGCAATGAGAGGCTCCGGGCCAAGCGCGACCAGCTGAGGGAGAAGATCGTCCGAAGTGCAGACCAGCAGGAGGAGACTAGTGCCTTGTTGAAGAGGACCGGCGTCGTCGTCAAGAAACTTATGGACGAGAATGACATGCTCCGCAACGAGCGCCAAAGGCTGGTGGAGGAATCCATGGATGTTCTCAAGCAGCGTCTTGAGGACACGAAAGATCTCATCGCCGCTCGCCGCGAAGACTAGTTCCCGCGGCCTGCAGCAACGCATCAAGAAAGTAGAGATCAGCGAGCCAGATCCTTGTCTTCCTTCTTCTTTTGCCCTTGTGTATTTCGGGCGTAGCCGCATGTGGCTTTTTTAATTATCTTTCTAATTATGTACGACAATTAATCATCCTTATCTTTCTGTGGAAGATCAATGTTGCAAGGCTGGGATGAAGAAAACTCTTGCTGTGGCGACCCTGGCGTTGCTGTTCTTCTAGTTGCTACTGGGCTTCCTTCAGTTTCCTGGTATCTTTTGATGTAATAATTGGTTTAGGATGTGGATTGTGTCGTCGGTTGTAATGTTGGGTTCTAGCGCGGATGTTTGGCCTTTGTTGGCCTCTTGGGATGTTGTGATTTCAATCTGGTAGCTTTTAGTCCTTCGTGTTAGGCTGGAGTTGTGCTGAACTTCTTGTGAATTGTGGTGGTTTTCAGGAATGAAAATCGGAAGGGACAAGCCCTTCTTTGATCAAAAAAAAATCAATCGTCCTTATATATTCATCAGTCTTGCTATAAGTCGCAGTAGATGCTATATAGGTCCGTCGGATCTTACATCATGATCCGTGCTTTCAGATTTTCTTTTTTCTCTCTTAAATCTCAGTCGAGTGAGACATAGCCACGCCATTAAACAGAGGCTCGGGCGCCATTAATGGAGACCTTGGGAGAGAGGTGGATGGCAGATGGAGGTCAAAGGGCTCTCCTCCCGATAAGCATGCGCAGGGGTCTGATCGCACGCCTCTCGTACTACTCAAATAGCTACCTTGCACGACGCCTCCTAGCTAATAAAAAATGGGGACGAGTGGCGGCACGTAAATGGTACTAGTAAGTAGAACGCCCACGGTTTCAACAATACTTGTGTTTCCGATTGTAACGTGACAATACTTGTTTCAAAATGACTTTCTTGATTGTTAATGTGTGCGCCTTCGCAAATCGGACTGCAAATTTACCACAACATGTTGGTGCCATGTCATGGCACCAAGCCAAGTTTCATTATTTTCATGCGTGTTTTGGATTTACGGGAATTAAAAAACTAAGTTTCTCAATGTTTCCAACCCAGCCACGACGCCCAGAATTTTGAATTTCATTCCCATTTCTTGCATGTAACCTAGAAATTTACCCGAGGACACACATGTGATTTTTCAACCAACTTTGGTGCACTGGAACATGTGCTTGTATTTCAAATTTGAATTATGCACGCAAAGGTGACACGTTCCCTCCCAGAACCACGAGCCTTCTTGAGAGAAGTTCTGATTTGCAAGAAGCTTATACCAAAATTTGTTCCTATTCGGCCAATTTTTTTTACCACGGCATGGTACTACCATCACATGACACCATGCCAAGTTTCATGATTTTAAAACCAAGTTTCTCAATGTTCTCGACCGAGCCATGATGCCCAGATGTTTGAATTTGATTCTCATTTTTTGCATGGGACCTAGAAATTCACCCAAGGACACAAATGTGATTTTTCAACCAACTTTGGTGCACGGGAGCATGTGCTTGTAGTTCAAATTTGAATTATGCACATTAAATGACCAAAAACTCAATTAATGTGTAAATAAGGCCAAACGAAGCCGGAATAATTCCAAAATTTAACAGGGCACTCATGTAGTTCTATATTGCCTTTGTAAATAAACTCAAGGGGGACAACCTATATCGTTTCACACTCAAAGGTGGCACGTTCCCTCTCAGAACCACGAGCCTTCTTGAGAGAAGCTTGGGTTTGCAAGAAGCTTATACCAAAATCTGTTCCTATTCGGCCAATTTTTTTACCACAACATGGTAGTACCATGACATGACATCCATGCCAAGTTTCATGATTTTCAGACGTGTTTTCGATTTACAAGAATTTTAAAACCAAGTTTCTCAATGTTCTTGGCCGAGCCATGATGCCCAGATGTTTGAATTTGATTCTCATTTCTTGCATGGGACCTAGAAATTCACCCGAGGACAAAAATGTGATTTTTCAACCAACTTTGGTGCACGAGAGCATGTGCTTGTAGTTCAAATTTGACATATGCACATTAAATGACCAGAAACTCAATTAATGTATAAAAAGCGATAAACGAACCCGGAATAATTCCAAAATTTAACAGGGCACTAATGTAGTTCTATGTTGCCTTTGTTAAGAAACTCAACGGGGGGGGGGCAGTGTATAACGTTTCACACTCAAAGGTGGCACGTTCCCTCTTAGAACCACGAGCTTCCAAATCGGCCCAATTTTTTACCACAACATGTTAGTGCCATGACATGACACCATGCCAAGTTTCATGATTTCCAGGCGAGTTTTGGATTTATATGAATTTAAAATCAAAGTTTCTCGATGTTCTCAGCCGAGTCATGACGCCCAGATGTTTGAATTTCATTCTCATTTCTTCCATGGGACCTAGAAATTCAACCAAGGACACACATGTGATTTTTCAACCCACTTTGGTGCACCGGAGCATGTGCATGCAATTCATATTTAGGTTATGCACATTAAAAGTCCAGAAACTCAATTAATGTATAAAAAGGCCAAATGAACCCGAAATAATTCTAGAATTTAACAGGGCACTCATATAGTTCTATGTTGCCTCTGTAAATAAAATCAGGGGGAGGCAGCGTATATCGTTTCGCACACAAAGGTGACACGTTCCCTCTCGGAACCACGAGGCTTGTTGAGAGAATCTTCGGTTTTGCAAGAGGCTTATATGAAAACTTGTCCCAATTCAGCCAAAAATTATACGTATGAAAACAGGGTTTAGATTATCCCAAACATCTCGCTACCTAGACCAATAATGTACTATGATTTGAATTAAACATAAAATGGATACAAATATTTGAATTGGAGAGCGTATGGTACATGTAGTTCATAGTGAAATATGATTACTGCTATATGTATGTTTTTTGTTATCAAGATAATATTTCAATTATTATATAACTTGACAACAATCGTATTCAAATAAGGAAAATTGATTCAAATTTAGTCCATATGGTAGAAGACAATATATATGTTCACATGGTGGAGTAAAATGTTCATATATGATGGAAGATCAAAATGTATGACTACATCAATTATAAACCGCAAGGTCACCTAACGATATATTCGAATTCAACATAACGTGGACTCAAAAATTGAAATTTGAGATCATGGCATCTATAATCATATAAAAAGGGACATTACTCTTTCTTTGGTGGGAATTGATTTGTTTTTTGTTCTTGTTGAGGGAAGTGCGAATCGATTTGGTACTGTGCAGGGTAATCTTGTACTCCCGATTTTTTTTACATTTTTCTTGTAGTTTTTTCAATGACATCTATAGCAATATAGTAAAAGGGGACATGACTCTCTTGTGTCTTGTATGAATTGTTTTTTTACACGTTAAGTTTGTTCTGCCGAACAAGGAATCTGCACCTTGTTATCCCGAAATTTTCAAGCTTGAGTATCTTTTGTCTCACCTGCTTTGAAACTCCCGCTTCTTCAACCCGCACCGCACCTTGTTATCCCGAAATTTGGACGCGCGCGAGAACTCCCTCCTCATTCGAAATCGCTCCCGCAGCCCAGACACGCAAAATCCCCCTTCTACCCCTCAGCCGGAAACGAAGCTCCACGTCGCGGTGTCAAAACCGGTGGGGGTACGCTGGTAACTTGCCCTAAATTTCAGACAAGCGCATCCCTAAGCTTGGCTCCCCCTCCCCCTTCGCCCCCCATTTGTACACCAAGGCTGCCAAAACTCGCGAAACACCATGCTCCTCCGTCGGCCTCCCGACCGCCGCCCAACCGGAGACTCTTCCCCGACTACGTCGTCCACCGCAACAGCTTGTCGTCCCTCATCCACCACACCGGACGAGGATCCGTTGTCGATCTCGCCGTCCCGCCGGATCAGCCGCCCCGTCCTCCACCTCCAAGGAGCTGCCCCGACGTTCGCCTCGTCTATCGCGCCACCTCAATCCCCACAGCACCGTCTTGACCTGCCCCACCGGAACCGCAGCACCCTCACCAATTCCTATGATGAAGCCGAGGCCAACTCGGCGCAACCAAGGAGGTTCTGCACTCACCGCTGCATTTTATCTTTTATTCGATCTCACGGGGCTGCCGGTGCTCGATACCGAGCAGACATGGCGTGTCTCCATCGACGGCGGCGTCGCCGGCCACATCATCCACGGCGTCTCTCCCCCATGTCGTTGCTTCCTCGGCGACGACTTCCACAACGACACTAGCTGCAGCTGCTCCGGCTCTCGCTCGCGCTGCGACTTTGTTCTTGCTGTCGGTCGCGCTGCTGCACTGCTCCTGCTTTCGTTCGTGCCGCTGCTCTGCTCTTGCTCTCGCTTGCGCTGCTGCTGCTGCACGACCTCTGGCAGCTACAGGAGTTGCTGCTTTAGCACTCGCTCATGGTGCTACTGCACGACTTGCTCTCTGCTAGTGCGTTCCCTGCTCGAGCGTCTGCTGATTTAGATCACTGCTTCTCTGCTACAAGTGCTCGAATGCCCTAAACATCTATTGCAATGCTCTGTTACTAGTTCAATCAGTTTCGACAGTAAAATTCAGTTTCGACTGTGAAGTTCATTTTCTTCAGTTAAGTTCAGAGTGAACAGTACTTACAACATCTGTCGGAGCGGCCGTGGCGCGGTTGATGCGTTTTACATCTAGCACTTTTTGGTGATGTATTTTACATCATCTATTGCATATGATATTAGGGTCCCACTTCAGATAAACATTGTCTGTCTTGTCATGCTTCAGCCTCGAAAACGTACACCTTAGCGGAGCTGCTCCAACGACGGAACCGTCCATCACAGCGGAGTAGTACCCTCGGTGCCATTTCCAGAGGCCTCGGATCTTCTTCCCCGCCTCCGACAGTCACACCAGCATCATCACCATCCTCCACGTCCAACTCAATGATGCTGAGGTCCACAAGGCTATGCCAAAGAGGTTGTACACTCGTCGCATCACTTTGTTTCTCCATTTCTCTGTTCTTCCAATTCATGTGAGCCAAACACACAGGTTGACTGAAATCCTATGTTTCCAAATGCTTTGTTTTGCACGTGCATTCCTATTCTATTCCTGTGTTTTTCCTGTCCCTGCGTTTATAGAATCCTCCAATTCTAAGGAGCCCTTACAGATTTACTTCATTTTCAGATAGGCGTCAAAGAAAACTCTGTGTGTTATGTCCTGCTCCTGCCGTGTCGTCATCCACCCCTCCTGAGGTGCACCATCGACAGAAGCGTTCACTGCAGCAGAGATCCCCCCTGCAGACTTCCTTTCGCCGCCTCAGATCATCTTCCCCGTTGCCGGCAGCCACGCCAACCGCATTATCATCACCGACTGAGCAGATGAACCTGAGGACTACACAGTTCCGGAAGAGAGGTCGCAGTCTTTCGTGTTTGCTTACGTTATACATCGGTTATTATTACTTGCTACTTTATCGTTCAATCTTGAGTTTTGAATTGCCCATGGGTCTCATATCGAGCCAGCAACGAATAGTATATGTCTACTATCTGGTTCATCTGGGGTCTTCTATGTGGTTCATGTTGGGTGGGCAACAAAAAATAGATGATCCATTGTCTATCTTTTTAAACTGAAGCTATAATCTACATGGTATCATTAGTTTTGGATCCATCCACTCGTTTGCTACCATCAGTCTTGATTTTTGCATGCACCCCTTAGGCCTTACAAAATCTAACTATTTTTTTATTATGCATGTCAGATATTGTACACAATCGTACTGAACATGTAGAGAAAAAGAGAAGACCGTTGCGTGCGAATATAATGTCATGCAGACGCCGCTCCATGGTGGGCGAAGTGCCCCCCTCCTGCATTTCCAGATTGTATTCCAGAGGAAGATAACTGTTCAGATGGAGATTTAGAAGGAGCCGACCATGCCTGTTTACCACCTGAGGTGTTTGCTCTAACCTAGAATACTGATGTTGGTCCTATCATGCATATGTCTCCTTGCATTGCTTACATTATACATCTTATATGTCATCAACTTAGTTTAGATTTGCTTTGTGTGAATGCCACCTGTTTGGTTTCTATATCATACTCCCACCATTCCTAAATATTTGTCTTTTTAGAGATTTCAACAAGTGACTACATACGGAACAAAATGAGTGAATCTACACTCTAAAATATGTCTTTATACATCCGTATGTGGTAGTCCATTTGAAATCTCTAAAAAGACAATTATTTAGGAACGGAGGGAGCATATGGGAATTATGCAATGCCATCTTCTTTAGCCATGCATCATATACGTGAATCATGCAATGCCATCCTGTTTAGCCAATCATCGTATATGTGAATTGTATCGTGCCATATTTTTTTCCATAATGTATTCCATTTGTCAACAATGTTTATACATTCATCTACTCGTCCTGTGCATCAGCCATTTGAGTCGGTCATTGGAAAATCTGGAGTGAAAACAAGGTCTTCTGAGCAGTTAGTGCTACCTGTCGATGCCGATTTCTTGCTGGTTACAGATAGCTCCTCAGAGGAGAATTCAGAGAGAGATGACCAGTCGTATTCCCCTCCCCCCGAGGTGCATGTGATGTCTACTACACAACCTTCTTCTTGTAGACGTTGTTGGGCCTGCAAGTGCACAGGTTTGTAGGACAGTAGCAAATTTCCCTCAAGTGGATGACCTAAGGTTTATCAATCCGTAGGAGGCGTGAGGATGAAGATGGTCTCTCTCAAGCAACCCTGCAACCAAATAACAAAGAGTCTCTTGTGTCCCCAATACACCCAATACAATGGTAAATTGTATAGGTGCACTAGTTCGGCGAAGAGATGCTGATACAAGTGCAATATGGATAGAAGATATAGGTTTTTGTAAACTGAAAATATAAAAACAGCAAGGTAACAAGTGGTAAAAGTGAGCGTAAACGGTATTGCAATGATAGGAAACAAGGCCTAGGGTTCATACTTTCGCTAGTGCAAGTTCTCTCAACAATAATAACATAGATATAACATATGACAAGCCCTCAACATGCAACAAAGAGTCACTCCAAAGCCACTAATAGCGGAGAACAAACGTAGAGATTATGGTCGGGTACGAAACCACCACAAAGTTATTCTTTCAAATCAATCCGTTGGGCTATTCCTATAAGTGTCACAAACAACCCTGGAGTTTTTACTAGAATAACACCTTAAGATACAAATCAACCAAAACCCTAATGTCACCTAGATACTCCATTGTCACCTCAAGTATCCGTGGGCATGATTATACGATATGCATCACACAATCTTAGATTTATCCAACCAACATAAAAGTACTTCAAAGAGCGCCCCAAAGTTTCTACCGGAGAATCAAGAACGTGTGCCAACCCCTATGCATAGGTTCCCAATGTCACGAAACCCGCAAGTTGATCACCAAGACATACATCAAGTGTTCTCATAAAGACTCAATCCGATAAGATTACTTCAAAAGGGGAAACTCAATTCATCACAAAGGAGTAGAGGGGGAGAAACATCATAAGATCCAACTACAATAGCAAAGCTCGGGATACATCAAGATCGTGCCATAGAGGAACACGAGAGAGAACACGAGAGAGAGAGAGATCAAACACATAGATACTGGTACATACCCTCAGCCCCGAGGGTGAACTACTCCCTCCTCGTCATAGAGAGCACCGGGATGATGAATATGGACACCGGAGATGGATCCCCCCTCCGGCAGGGTACCGAAAAGGGGTCTCGATTGGTTTTTGGTGGTTCTGGAGGCTTGCGGCGGCGGAACTCCCGATCTATCTTCTGTTCTGGAAGTTTTAGGGTACGACGGTATATACGGGTGAAAGGAGAACGTCGGTGGAGCTAAGGGGGCTCCACGAGGCAGGGGGGCGCGCCCAGGGGGGAGGGCGCGCCCTCCACCCTCGTGACTGCCTCGTGGCTCTTCTCACGTGGGGTCCAAGTCCATCAGGTGGGTTTTCTTCGAAAAATAACTTCTCCAGTTGATTTCGTTCCGTTTTGACTCCGTCTAATATTCCTTTTCCTCAAAATACTGAAATAGGCATAAAAAAGCAAATCTGGGCTGGGCCTCCGGTTAATAGGTTAGTCCCAAAAATAATATAAAAGTGGATAATAAAGCCCAATATTGCCTAAAACAGTAGATAAAGTAGCATGGAGCAATCAAAAATTATAGATACGTTGGAGACGTATCAGGCATCCCCAAGCTTAATTCCTGCTCGTCCTCGAGTAGGTAAATGATAAAAAGAGAATTTTTGATGTGGAGTGATACTTTGGCATAATTTCAATGTAAATCTTCTTAATCACGGTATGAATATTCAGATCCGAAAGGTTCAAGATAAAAGTTCATATTGGCATAAAAATGATAATACTTCAAGCATACTAATCAAACAATTATGTCATCTCAAAATAACATGGCCAAAGGAAGTTCATCCCTACAAAATCATATAGTTAGGCTATGCTTCATTTTCGTCACACAAAGATGTTCCCAACTTCTATACCCCCGATGATAAGCCAAGCAATTTTTTCATACTCAAATAATCTCAAACTTTTTCAACCTTCACGCAATAGATGAGCGCGAGCCATGGACATAGCACTATGGGTGGTATAGAATATGATGATGGGGATTGTGTGGAGAAGACAAAAAAGGAGAAAGTCTCACATCAACGAGGCTAATCAATGAGCTATGGAGATGCCCATCAATTGATGTTAATGCAAGGAGTAGGGATTGCCATGCAATAGATGCACTAGAGCTAAGAATGCTCAACAAAAGAAAACTAGTGGGTGTGCATCCAACTTGCTTGCTCATGAAGACCTAGGGCATTTTGAGGAAGCCCGTCGTTGGAATATACAAGCCAAGTTCTATAATGAAAAATTCCCACTAGTATGAACAAGACAACTTATGAGACTCACTATATGAAAATCATGGTGCTACTTTGAAGCACAATATATAAGACTCACTACATGAAGAACAAGGTGCTACTTTGAAGCACAAGTGTGGAAAAAGAGATAGTAGCATTGCCCTTTTTATTTTCTCTCTTTTTTTGGGCCTTTCTTTTTTTTTCTTTTTGGCCTTTCTCCTTTTTTTTGATTGGGCAATGCTCTAATAATGATGATCATCATAGTTCTATTGATTACAACATAATGATTACAACTCGATACTAGAACAAGATATGACTCTATATGAATGCCTCCGGCGGTGTACCGGGATGGTGCAATGAATCAAGAGTGACATGTATGAAAAATAATGCATGGTGGCTTTGCCACAAATACGATGTCAACTACAAGATCATGCAATGGCAATATGACAAAAGTAAAGCATGTCATGATGATGATGATGGTGGTGGAAGTTGCATGGCAATATATCTCGGAATGGCTATGGAAACGCCATGATAGGTAGGTATGGTGGCTGTTCTGAGGAAGATAGGGAGGTTTATGTGTGAAAGAGCGTACCATATCACGGGGTTTGGATGCACCGGCGAAGTTTGCACCAACTCTCAATGTGAGAAAGGGCAATGCACGGTACCGAAGAGGCTAGCAAATGGCGGAAAGGTAAAAGTGCGTATAATCCATGGACTCAACATTAGTCAAAAGAACTCATATACTTATTGGAAAAATTTAGAAGTCATCAAAAATCAAGTACTACGCGCATGCTCCTAGGGGGATAGATTGGTAGGAAAAGACCATCGCTCGTCCCCGACCGCCACTCATAAGGATGCACAAGCCAGGTACACTTCATGCTTCAAATTTGTTACACAACTTTAGCCATACGTGCATGCTACGGGACTTGCTAACTTCAACACAAGTATTTCTCAAATTCACAACTACTCAACTAGCACGACTATGATATTATCACCTCCATATCTCAAAACAATTATCAAGCATCAAACTTATCTTAGTATTCAACCCACTCAAAAGAAAGTTTCACATATCTTGAACACTAAGTATATTAACATTAAGCAAATTACCATGCTATTAACGACTCTCAGAATAATATAAGTGAAGCATGAGAGTTCATCTATTTCTTCAAAACAAAACCACCATTGTGCTCTAAAAGATATAAGTGAAGCACTAGAGCAAATGACAAACTACCCCAACAAGATATAAGTGAAGATCAATGAGTAGCTAAATAATTATTATGCAACTATGTGAAGACTCTCTCTCATTTAAAAATTTCAGATCTTGGTATTTTATTCAAACAGCAAGCAAAGCTAAAGAAAACTATATTGCAAGGATAACACAACTCATGTGAAGAAGCAAAAAACTTAGGCTCAACCGATACTAACCGATAGTTGTTGAAGAAGAAAGGTGGGATGCCTACCGGGGCATCCCCAAACTTAGATGCTTGAGACTTCTTGAAATATTATCTTGTGGTTCCTTGGGCATCCCCAAGCTTGAACTTTTGTGTCTCCTTAATTCCTCTCATATCATGGTTTCTCTTTTTATCAAAAGCTTCATTCACAACAAACTCAACAAGAACTCGTGAGATAGGTTAGTATAAACCAATGCAAAACCTTATCATATTATACTGTAACAAATCACTTAAATTATTATTCAACATTTAATACTAAATGCCTCTGCATATTTAATACTCCTATGATCAAATAGAATCATTAAACAAGCAAACATATGCAAACAACGCAAACATAACAGCAATATGTCAAAACAGTATAGTCTGTAAAGAATGCAAGAGTATCAATACTTCCCTGACTCTAAAAATTATGAACTAAAATTCCCACTGTAATAAATTTATCAGAGCTCAATATGCAAAAAGATTCAACGTTATACCATGCTTTGACTTTTCTAGGTAATTTTTGCAACAGCGGTAAACTTTCTGTTTTCAAACAGCAACATGCAAACTAGCAAAATAAGCATGGCAAAGGCTATCCTTGACTTTTTTATTGAGACTAAAGAGGCAAAACATTATTCTAACTACAGCAAGAAAATACTAACAAAATAAAATTACACTCCAAGCAAAACACATATCATGTGGTGAATAAAAATATAGCTCCAAGTAAAGTTACCGATGAACGTAGACGAAAGAGGGGATGCCTTCCGGGGCATCCCCAAGCTTAGGCTCTTGGTTGTCCTTGAATATTACCTTGGGGTGCCTTGGGCATCCCCAAGCTTAGGTTCTTGACACTCCTTATTCCATAGTCCATCGAATCTTTACCCAAAACTTGAAAACTTCAACCACACAAAACTCAAAACAAAACTCGTAAGCTCCGTTAGTATAAGAAAATAAAACCACCACTTAGGTACTATAATGAACTCATTCTAAATTCATATTGGTGTAATATATACTGTATTATAACTTCTCTATGGTTCATACCACTTAATACTAGCGATAGATGCATCAAAATAAGCAAACAACACAGAAAACAGAATCTGTCAAAAACAGAACAGTCTGTAGTAATCTGTATCAAAAGTATACTTATGGAACCCCAAAAATTGTGAAATAAATTGCTGGACCTGAGAAATTTGTCTATTAATCATCTGCAAAAATAATCAACCTAAAATCACTCTCCAGTAAAAAATGGCAGCTATTCTCGTGAGCGCTAAAGTTTCTATTTTTCACAGGAAGATCACATAAACTTCACCCAAGTCTTCCCAAAGGTTCTACTTGGCACTTTATTGAAACAAAATCTATAAAACATGATTAATACAGTAGCATAATCATGTGAACACACAAAAACAGTAAGGATAAGTATTGGGTTGTCTCCCAACAAGCGCTTTTCTTTAATGCCTTTTAGCTAGGCATGATGATGACAATGATGCTCACATAAAAGATAAGAATTGAAATATAAAGAGAGCATCATGAAGAATATGACTAGCACATTTAAGTCTAACCCACTTCCTATGCATAGGGATTTTGTGAACAAACAACTTATGGGAACAATAATCAACTTGCATAGGAAGGTAAAACAGGCATAACTTCAAAAATTTAAGCACATAGAGAGGAACCTTGATATTATTGCAATTCCTACAAGCATATGTTCCTCCCTCATTATAATTTTCAGTAGCATCATGAATGAATTCAACAATATAACCAGCACCTAAAGCATTCTTTTCATGATCTACTTGCATAGAAATTTTATTACTCTCCACATAAGCAAAATTCTTCTCATTCAGAATAGTAGTGGGAGCAAACTCAACAAAATAACTATCATATGATTGAGAATTAAGATCAAGATGACAAGTTTCATGGTTATCATTATTCTTTAAAGCATATGTGTCATCACAATAATCATCATAGATAGGAGGCATGCTTTCATCATAGTAAATTTGCTCATCCAAGCTTGGGGGACAAAAAATATCATCTTCATCAAACATAGCTTCCCCAAGCTTGTGGCTTTGCATATCATTAGCATCATGGATATTCAAGGAATTCATAATAACAACATTGCAATCATGCTCATCATTCACATATTTAGTGCCAAACATTTTATAGATTTCTTCTTCTAGCACTTGAGAACAATTTTCCTTTCCATCATACTCACGAAAGATATTAAAAAGGTGAAGTGTATGAGACAAACTCAATTCCATTTTTTTGTAGTTTTCTTTTATAAACTAAACTAGTGCTAAAACAAGAAACAAAAAGATTCGATTGCAAGATCTAAAGATATACCTTCACTTAACTAGCCTCCCCGGCAACGGCGCCAGAAAAGAGCTTGATGTCTACTACACAACCTTCTTCTTGTAGACGTTGTTGGGCCTGCAAGTGCACAGGTTTGTAGGACAGTAGCAAATTTCCCTCAAGTGGATGACCTAAGGTTTATCAATCCGTAGGAGGCGTGAGGATGAAGATGGTCTCTCTCAAGCAACCCTGCAACCAAATAACAAAGAGTCTCTTGTGTCCCCAACACACCCAATACAATGGTAAATTGTATAGGTGCACTAGTTCGGCGAAGAGATGCTGATACAAGTGCAATATGGATAGAAGATATAGGTTTTTGTAAACTGAAAATATAAAAACAGTAAGGTAACAAGTGGTAAAAGTGAGCGTAAACGGTATTGCAATGATAGGAAACAAGGCCTAGGGTTCATATTTTCGCTAGTGCAAGTTCTCTCAACAATAATAACATAGATAGAACATATGACAGGCCCTCAACATGCAACAAAGAGTCACTCCAAAGCCACTAATAGCGGAGAACAAACGTAGAGATTATGGTCGGGTACGAAACCACCACAAAGTTATTCTTTCAAATCAATCCGTTGGGCTATTCCTATAAGTGTCACAAACAACCCTGGAGTTTTTACTATAATAACACCTTAAGATACAAATCAACCAAAACCCTAATGTCACCTAGATACTCCATTGTCACCTCAAGTATCCGTGGGCATGATTATACGATATGCATCACACAATCTCAGATTTATCCAACCAACATAAAAGTACTTCAAAGAGCGCCCCAAAGTTTCTACCGGAGAATCAAGAACGTGTGCCAACCCCTATGCATAGGTTCCCAATGTCACGAAACCCGCAAGTTGATCACCAAGACATACATCAAGTGTTCTCATAAAGACTCAATCCGATAAGATTACTTCAAAAGGGGAAACTCAATTCATCACAAAGGAGTAGAGGGGGAGAAACATCATAAGATCCAACTACAATAGCAAAGCTCGGGATACATCAAGATCGTGCCATAGAGGAACACGAGAGAGAACACGAGAGAGAGAGAGAGAGAGATCAAACACATAGCTACTGGTACATACCCTTAGCCCCGAGGGTGAACTACTCCCTCCTCGTCATGGAGAGCGCCGGGATGATGAAGATGGCCACCGGAGATGGATGCCCCCTCCGACAGGGTACCGGAAAGGGGCCCCGATTGGTTTTTGGTGGTTCTGGAGGCTTGTGGCGGCGGAACTCCCGATCTATCTTCTGTTCTGGAAGTTTTAGGGTACGACGGTATATATGGGTGAAAGGAGAATGTCGGTGGAGCTACGGGGGCCCCACGAGGCAGGGGGCGCGCCTAGGGGGGAGGGCGCGCCCTCCACCCTCGTGACCGCCTCGTGGCTCTTCTGACGTGGGGTCCAAGTCCATCAGGTGGGTTTCCTTCCAAAAATAACTTCTCCAGTTGATTTCGTTCCGTTTTGACTCCTTGTGATATTCCTTTTCCTCGAAATACTAAAATAGGCATAAAACAACAAGTCTGGGCTGGGCCTCCGGTTAATAGGTTAGTCCCAAAAATAATATAAAAGTGTATAATAAAGCCCAATATTGCCTAAAACAGTAGATAAAGTAGCATGGAGCAATCAAAAATTATAGATACGTTGGAGACGTATCAGCATGCTCTAACTTGGCTGGGTTATATTGCTCATATCTTGCATTGCCATCCCATCTGCTTAGATTAGACATGCTTTGTGTGAATGCCTCCTGTTTGCTTTCTATATCAGATATGTGAATTATGCAATGCCATGTTTTTCAGCCAGTTATCATATATGTGAATTATGCACCGCCATGGAGCCAGGCATCATATATGTGAATTATCTCATGCCATCTTTTTTTTTCATTACGTATTCCATTTGTCGACAATCTGTGTATATTGAACCTGTCGGTGTACTAAAGTAGGGGTACCTTAGTATCCCGAACTTGTGCACGGGCAGTCGTAGCACCCCGCGGCAAGGCTTGCCAGGCGATCGCCAAGACTCTCCGTGGTCCCTTTTTGGGCCATCCAAGGACAAAGTATTTGAGCCAAGGCCCCGGCAGGAGGAGCCTGCCGGGAAGGCCACCCAAAGAGAGCCAGGCCCCGACAAGAGGAGTTTGCCGGGACGACCGCTCGAAGCACAAGACCCCGGCAGGAGGAGCTTGCCGGGAAGGCCAACCACGGCACGACAAGGACCTTGCCACGGCGCGTCCCGCGCTCCGGCAAGGCCCGGTGAGCGACAAGCTCTCGGGCGCGACAAGACATCCACCGCGGCAAGGCGTTTGCCGCGGCAAGTTACCACCCCGTGCCTGCGCTCCAGCTCACCCACCAACGTGTCGCTCTGGGGGCATTCCAGGCGCACGTGGCGGGAGGTTGTGCATCCAGGGGCATGCGATGGCGAAGCGAAGCTGACAGAGTAGCCATCGTGGCAAACGGTGGCGCTCCTGACGGTCCACTTCCCTGCACCGTCTGGGCAACGCGGACGGGCATTTAATGCCCTTGTCCCCCGCCGTCAGAGTTAGGTATGATAGCACTGTACCGCCACTATGCAGGCAGCTGTACCCACTACAGCATTCTCCCATTTTTGCCCCCACCTGCGCTGCCACCTGTGGGTAACCCCTTGAGCATATAAAAGGAGGCCCCATGCGCACTTAGAGGGAGGAGGACACCCATCGCCACGCTCGGCCTCGCCAGCGGCTCGTGCGTACTGTAGCACCACGCGCCCCCGAGCAAGAACACAATACAATCCACAAAGCAACAGTAGGGTTTTACGCATCCTTGCGGCCCGAAGGTGGGTAAAATCCCCCGTGTGCCTCGCCTCGATCTGCTCTTCGTGCGACCTCCGCCCCCCGCCGAACCAAGAAAGGGGCTCGGTCCCCATAGGTGTTCGAGGAAGCTGATTCCCCCCGACATCTATGGCGCGCCAGGTAGGGGACGTCGAAGTCGTGCGAACCTGACCCGGCGTCTGCACGGGCTAGATCTCCATCATCTTCATCGACATGCCACCGAAGAAGAAGGCTCCGAAGGTGTCCGGTCCGTCCGCGTCAAACCCGCCGCCCTTGGAGAAAACGGGCGGTGGGGACGGCACCGGCGGCGGGACGGGCGTCGTCGAGCCAGCTCATGGCGCCACGGCGTCCGAACATGCACCACGCCCCTCTCAGGAGGCACAGGACCAGCAGCGTCTTGGCGCCCACGGTACCATACGCTCGCTGGACCCAAATCGAGCCGGCGGATCCCAGGGCGCTCAGGGCCAGCACTCACACCAACGTGCTGGCGCGAGCGTGGCGCGGCTGCCTGGTCCGGGTCTTGCTCCTTCTAACATAGTTAGAAGTTCGAGCACATCCCGCTCCACGCGCCGTTCGCCACCACTGCCCACCACTCCAGCAGAAGCTCTGGCGCGAGCTCAACTGCTCCTAGACTACCCTCCAGCGGCGGACAAGCTCGATGACTGGAGGGCCACGATACAGAGCCTCATCGGTTTCGCCAACGGCGACACTCCGCGGCAGCACAGCGCATCGCAGCCGCGGCGGGACGGCCATGCGAGAACCGATGGCGCCAGGACCGGCGGGGGTGCGACCACCGTGCACTCCCCGCCCCAGAGGCCAAGGTCGCTGACTCGCCGGAATCATCACGACAACGACTCCACCGCGTCGTCGAATCCGCGAACTCGTCGCGATCAATGCCAAGTTCTTCACGAGCGAGAGCAAGAGGACGCTCGTACTCAGATCGAGCGTCGAAGAGAAGCGCGGCGTCAATCAGACCACCGCGCTGGGCCCTCTGTCGACATGCATGCACCAGGGGAACCAGGCGACCTGCCGTACGCGGTGGGCTGCCCTACGTTCACCCGTGAGCTGCGGCAAGTCCAGTGGCCCAGCACGAAGAATTTCAAGCCATACGTACCAGAGAAGTACGATGGCAAGTCGCATCCGTCGGAGTTCCTCAGCATCTACACCATCACGGTGCAGGCTGCTGGAGGGCGAGACGACAAGATCCTTGCCAACTACTTCCCGCTGGTACTCAAATCCAACGTCATATCCTGGCTCATGCACTTGCCGGATAACTCCATAACCTCCTGGACAGACTTGTGCCATCAGTTTGTTGGCGCCTTTACGGGCGGCCACAAACCCCATGGCCAAGCGAGCGACCTTCATCTGCTCGTCCAGAAGGAAGGGGAACCCCTGCGCAAGTTCATCCAGAGATTCAGCCGTGTACACTACAACATCCCAGACGTCCACCCCGCCGCGGTCATCAGCGCGTTCCATCAGAACGTGCGTAACCGCAGGATGCGGGAGGAGATGGCGATGTGCAAGATCAAAGACGTCAGTGAGCTATATGCCCTGGACGACAAGTGTGCCCGTGCTGAGGAAGGAAGGAAACTCCCCGGAGAGAACACTGGAGCAGGAGAATCTGACAGTGAGGATACCGCCCCGGCAAGGAAGGGCCAGCGGCGGAGCAACAGGAAGAAGAAGAGCCAAGAAGTACTGGTTGTTGAGCAGTCCGGCGATGAAGGCGCCGCCAAGAAGGCCCAGGCTGGTAGCTCTGGCAAGGAGATTGCCGGATGCGCCCACTGCCAGGCTGTGGCGGTCGCCGAAAAGCGGGACGGCACCAACAAGCAGTACTGCAAGATCCACCGCACCAAGGGCCATGACTTCCAGAGCTGCAAGCAGGTCGAGCGGCTCGTCGAGCTGCAAAAGTCCGAGTACGAGCGGCACGACAAGGAGAGAGCCCGGGGAGGTGGCGGAGGATCAGGCACGAAGCGCCTCGGCCAGGGAGGACGCCGCGACAAGGACAAGCAGCGGCAAGCGGACCGACCTCCCCGCGGTCGCGACAAGAACGAAGACAAGGACGAAGACGAAGACATGGATGACGTCGAGACCAGTGAGCAGGAGTTTCAGAAAGCCACAGAGGTCTTGTGCGTAGACGGCGGTGCTTCCCTGCATACTTCTCACCGCCAGCTCAAGCAGTGGGCACGAGAAGTCAATGCAGCGGAACCACCCGTCGAGTCGTGCAAGCCTCTGAAATGGTCCAGCACGCCTATCATCTTTGATATTGAGGACCACCCTGATCGCACAACCGTGATCGGGTGCTTGCCGATGTTGGTCTCGCCAACAGTCCGCAACCTCAAGGTCACTAAGATGCTAGTTGATGGCGGGGCCGGCTTGAACCTGATCCCCTCCGCTGTGCTCCGGAAACTCCAAGTCCCCGACAGCGAGCTCGAAGAGACCGACACGTTCCAAGGAATCAACCCGGGAAGGAGCAAGCCGAAGGGGAAGATAACGTTGCCAGTAACATTTGGCAGCGAGCTGAACTTCAGGACAGAGAGGATCACTTTTGACGTTGCCGATTTTCCATTGCCCTACAATGGAATTCTCGGCCGTCCAGCGCTCGCCAAGTTCATGGCGGCCTCTCACTACGCCTACAACATGCTCAAGATGCCAGGCCCGATAAGCATCATCTCCGTCCCCGGCGACAAGAAGGATGCCCTTATCTGTGTCGACAAGATCTACCGGGAAGCAGCAGCCGCAGCAGATCATAAGTCGCTTGCCGTTGAAGCTCCCGGAGGGAAGAAGAGGACCAAGCCCGGCAAGTGCTCTGGCGCCCACTCCGGCAAGCGCACCTCTTCGGAGTGCTGCGCTACCGTCGAGGACGTGCCATCGAGCTCCACTGGCAAGAGTAAGAAGACAATGGCAGCTCCGCCAACGACCAAGAAGGTGCCCTCCAAGGAGGACGGCACTGGTGGTACCTTCACCATCAGTGCCACGCTCGACCCCAAATAGGAAAGCGCGCTCGTTGCTTTCCTGCGGGCGAATGTCGATGTGTTTGCCTGGCGACCATCTGACATCCTCGGCGTTCCTAGGAAGGTGATTGAGCACCACCTCACCGTCTATCCTCACGCGTGACCCGTCAAGCAGAGAGTCAGGAAGCAAGCAGTGGAGCGCCAAGAGTTCATCGCAGAAGAGATCAAGAGGTTGGAAGCGGCAGGCCTCGTCAGAGGTGTGCTCCATCCGACGTGGTTGGCCAATCCTGTTGTCGTGCGCAAAGCAAATGGGAAATGGAGGCTTTGCATCGACTTCATTGATGTTAACAAAGCTTGTCCCAAAGATCCCTTTCCCTTGCCGCGCATTGACCAGATTGTTGACTCCACGGCCGGATGTGACCTGCTTTCATTTCTTGACGCCTACTCAGGATATCATCAGATCTTCATGGCTGTAGAAGATGAAGAGAAGACCGCGTTCATCACTCCATGTGGCACGTACTGTTTCGTACGGATGCCTTTCGGACTGAAGAACGCCGGTTCAACATTTACGAGGGTTGTCCACACCGCTTTTGAGCCAAAAATCCACAGAAATGTGGAGGCCTACATGGATGACATAGTGGTCAAGAGCAGAGACAGGGCAACCCTGATTCAAGACTTAGAAGAGACCTTTGCGAACCTGCGCAGGATCAGCCTCAAGCTCAACCCCGAGAAGTGCGTGTTCGGAGTCCCTTCCGGCAAGCTTCTCGGGTTCTTCGTGTCTCAGCGAGGAATAGAAGCCAACCCAGACAAGATCAAGGCCATCGAGCAGATTGAAGCACCAACACGTGTCAAGGACGTACGAAGGCTTGCCGGCTGCGTCGCGGCTCTCAGCAGGTTTATTTCCAAGTCTGCAGAACGTGCCCTGCCGTTTTTTAAAATTTTGAAAAAGGCGGGTCTAGTAAAATGGACTCCGGAAGCGGAGGCTGCGCTGCAGGACCTGAAGAAATACCTGTCCTCCGCTCCAATACTTGTCGCGCCTAAACCACAAGAGAAGTTGCTGCTATACCTGGCGGCAACCAATCAAGTGGTTAGTGCTGCGTTAGTAGCGGAGAGGGAGGCAGATGATGAGCCAGCAACCATGGCAAGCACGTCCAACGACAAGCAGGGGGCTTCCCCGACAAGCTCTGGCCCCGACAAGGATGAATCTGCGCAGGAGCAAGTGGAGGTGCAGAAGAACAAAATGGTGCAGCGCCCAGTTTACTTTGTCATTTCCCTTTTGCAGGGGGCTAGGTCAAGGTACTCTGGCATGCAGAAATTGCTTTTCGGCCTCCTCATGGCCTTGAGAAAGCTGCGCCATTACTTCCAAGCACAAGAGATTACAGTTGTCACCCGCTTTCCGCTGAAGAGGATACTGCAGAATCCAGAAGCAACAGGCAGGATTGTCGAGTGGGCACTAGAGCTGTCGAGCTTCGGTCTCCAGTTCGAGAGCACCTCGACTATCCGAAGCAGGCCATTGGCGGAGTTCATAGCGGAGTGGACACCGACACCGGACGAAGATATCCCAGAGACGAGCATCCCCGCCAAAGAAGCAAGCAAAGAGTGGCTGATGTACTTTGATGGTGCTTTCTCGCTGCAAGGCGCCGGTGCTGGTGCGTTACTCGTCGCGCCCACCGAAGAGCACAAGCACGTAGTCCAGATGCACTTCCCCAAGGAGCAAGCAACGAATAATACTGCAGAGTATGTAGGTCTCCTCGCCGGTCTCAGGATCGCGGCAGAACTTGGGATCAAGAAGCTCATTGTCAGGGGTGACTCGCAGCTTGTCGTCCGCCAAGTGAACAAGGATTACCAGAGTCCGTTGATGGAAGCGTACGTTGATGATGTGAGGAAGCTGGAAGAGCACTTTGACGGCCTGCAAATGGAACACATTCCAAGAGCTGAGAATGACATTGCTGATGGCCTGTCGAAGTGCGCAGCATTTAAGTTACCTGTGGAACCAGGAACCTTTGTGCTCAAGATGACTCAACCATCCGTAACGCCATCAACCAGACAGAGAAAGAAGAGGAAGTTGGTCTCCGGCGACTATCTTCCGGCAGAGCTCCCTGGAGCCGCCGCCAAGAAGGTCCCCAAGATCGACGCCAAGAGCGCTGAGGAGCCGTCTGCTCCGGAAAACCCCAGGGTTTGTTCCGTAGAAGCAGGCGATCCCGACAAGTTTTGCTCCGGCAAGCTTGCCGGGGAACGTCAAGATCCGGCTGAGCCCCAGATCCTCGCCGTAGAAGCGGACGTTCCCGCAGCAGCAGAAGTGCCTTCAGTCCTTGTTGTCGAGCCGCAGGCTCCAGCATGGGCGCAACAGACTGTCCATTTCCTCCAGCACGGAGAACTTCCCGAAGAGCAAGAAGAAGCGGAAAGAGTAGCCCGGCGCTCGAGTATGTACCAGTTCATCGACAACACACTGTACAGAAGAGGGCGCAACAGTGTGAAATTGAAGTGCATTTCCCGGGAAGACGGACAACAGCTGTTGGCAGAGATACATGGAGGCATATGTGGTCACCACATCGGCGCAAGAGCACTCGCCGGCAAAGCGTTCCGGCAAGGTTTCTTCTGGTCGACAGCCCTCCAGGATGCAACTGCACAAGTAACCAAGTGTGAAGCGTGCCAGTTCCATTCCAAGCAGATACACCAGCCAGCTCAAGCTCTCCAGACGATCCCTTTATCCTGGCCATTTTCGGTCTGGGGGCTCGACATCCTTGGCCCCTTCCCCCGAGCTGTCGGGGGCTTTGAGTACTTGTACGTCGCAATCGACAAGTTCACAAAGTGGCTGGAAGTGGAATCAGTGAGGAAGGTGATAGCACAGTCAGCCATCAAGTTCTTCAGGTCGATTGTCTGCCGCTTCGGGATCCCCAACAGGATCATCACCGACAACGGTACACAATTCACGAGCCGCGCCTTCATGCAATACGTCCAAGATCTCGGCGCCAAGGTCTGCTTCGCTTCTGTTGCTCATCCCAGGAGCAACGGTCAAGCTGAAAGGGCCAACGCCGAAGTACTGCGTGGGCTCAAGACCAGAACTTTCGACAGGCTGCACAAGTGCGGAAGAAACTGGATCGAGGAGCTGCCGGTGGCTCTTTGGTCGATCAGAACGATGCCAAATCGAGCCACTGGCCAGACACCATTTGCTCTAGTCTATGGAGCAGAAGCAGTTACCCCCACGGAACTCGTATACGGGTCACCTCGAGTGCTCGCTTATGATGAGCTTGAGCAAGAGCGGCTGCGTGAAGATGACGCGCTGCTCCTTGAGGAAGATCGTCTTCAGGCTGCTGTGCGAGCCTCTCGCTACCAGCAAGCTTTGCGTCGCTACCATAGCCGCAAAGTTAAAGCCAGAAGCTTTGAGGAAGGCGACCATGTTCTTCGGCGCGCCCCGTCCGCCAAGAATCATAACAAGTTGACACCAAAGTGGGAAGGCCCTTACCGGGTGAGACGAGTCACGAGGCCCGGCGCTGTCCGCCTCGAGACCGAAGATGGCACTCCGGTGAGCAACTCCTGGAATATTGAGCATCTTTGTAAGTTTTACCTATAAGGCGCGGTTGTCGGGCCCCGCCCGGCAACCAACCTTTTGTACAAGTCTTGCCGCAGTTGCATGTAATCCTTTGTACAAAGCCAGGCGCATACCCTGAGCAGCAGAAATGAAGCGCTGGCGCCCTAAGTTTTAGCATGCATGCTGAGTCGAGTCTCGTCCTTGGTTAGGGTTGATAGTGCCTAACAGCTGCTAACCCCTAGCTTAGAGGTCGAGTCTGCGTCCTTTTTACAGTTCCTTCGTTTCCTTTGGTTCGTAGGGTTTTGCATATCCTGGCCAGGCCGCTTAAGGACGAAGAAGAGAAGAAGGGCGGACCAGCATCTGGTCCCCGGCAAGCCAGTATTGCCGGAGGCCGCAAGTACGAAGATTCGCCCGCGGCAAGCCAAAGTTGCCGGGGGCTGCAATCCCAGATAAGTTTTTGCATCCCTTGTCATGCATTCTCTTATGAACTGTGGAATACGAAAACCTTCTTTCCTCCTAGAAGCTACCGTGCTCCCTTAACGACCGGCCCCAGAGCGCGTTCCTGGGGCCCGTTTTGGTAGTAGTCGCGGCGGCAAAGGGGCGGAATGAGGGGCCCGAACTCACTTCATCCCTTCCTCCGCCAAAGGCGTGAGAGAGGTCGAGTGGCGCGGGAAGACGGCAGGGCCTGTTGCCGGGCAAGGAAGTGTCTATCTTAACGATATAAAGGATTCGTTCCTTGGCGTGGGTTTTACCCGCGGGACAAATGGCCCGGCAAACATCCCCTTTTCATTAAAAACATTCCGCTCAGGTACAGTTCAGAGAGAATGAAAAACATGAAAAGATGGGATTACAAGTTTTAAACACAGCTAAGGCCCGAGGGCTTACAGATTGAAAAAAGATAAGATGCCCGTAATCCCTTTCTTGTCTCTCTCCTCATGAGGTAGGACAAGGAGGCGAAAAGGGCAAAAGGAGCGCCTAGGCGAGCTACGGGTGGCAGAAGACACCAACAGAACGCCCAGAGGGCCGCCGGGGGGCTCCGGAGGCTAAATGGTGGCGGCGGCGCCGGAGATGGAGTTCGAAGATGAGGCAGCGGGACGTCAACATGCTGTCGAGGGCACCTAGCCCTCGTACTCCGAGTTGACGGCCTTGCCGCCAGTCCTCCTCCTCTTCCGCAGCCTCGCCACTCCAGCCGCCCAGGAAGACAACCCCGAGAAGCTCAAGGAGCCGGCGACACGGATGATGGGGTCGCCGGTGCCACACGGAGCTGCGACCGGCGCCTAGTCGGACCCGTCATCCCGACGACCGCTGCCCTCGTTGTCGCTGTCGCTCCCCTCCTCGTCACTCTCGCTCGAGGAGGAGCTTTCGCTGTCGGAGGAGCTATCCACGCAGCACCGGGCCCGGGTCCCGAAGTCCCCGAAGGCCTTGACAGAGAGGAGATCGCCCTTCATCAACTTAAAATGGAGGGTGAACCCCTCCGTCAAGGTGTGGATACGGGCGAATGTCTTCCACCCTCGGCCAAGATACACTACGCCGGGGGCTGGGAACTCGACGTGGACCCGCGTGCCGCTGATCCCGCAGCCCTTCATGCGCAGCCTTAGCGTCTCGGGTTGCTCCATCTCCATCACGCTTGCGAAGGGAGCCGGGAGGCGGAGGCGGCGGCGAGGCGCCCGACGCAGCCTGACGAAGAACTCGCAAGGATCGTCCCCGAGGTGGACCGCCGTGGGAAGAGGAGCCGCTGGCGGAGGCGAGGCCGGCGCGTCGCCCCGCCCGCCTCTTCCCTGAGCGCCGCGGCCTCGTCCACGCCCTCGTCCACGACCTCGCCCCCTCCCCCTTCCCCTTACGGCTGGCTCCGCCACCGCGGGTGCAAGGGGAGGAGGGGCGCGCTGCCTGGCGGCAACCCTTGCCGCCACCGATGAAGGACCCGGATTCCCTTTCTCCATGGCGAATGGGGAGAGGGGGTCAGAAGATGAAGAGGAGAAGAGATGGAGGAGTGTGGGTTCCCGTCGCCCCCTCTTGCTCTTTATAAAGGAGCAGGGTGGGGGCTCGACTGCCCCGCTCAGCCAATCAAGACGCAGAAAGGCCAGGCGACTGGGGCCGACCTGCTGCCCCGACCCGCGACGGCCCGGTCTCCTGCCTCCACCGTCCGCAACCCCGGGTGCATGGAAGCTGCGTGGCTGACGCGCAGGACCGAGGCGGCGGATGAAGCGACCTCTCCCACCCCGTGATCGTGGGGAACGGGCGCCTCGGAAACCGTGCCTCGGCCCCATCCAGCGAACAAGCCACGCCTCCACGCCTCCCTCCACTTATGGAGCTAGCGCGAACCGTCCCCCTTTATGGCGACGTGACGCATGCCTGCAGGGTTCGGCCCCGCGCACGCCGCCCACGTCACGCACGCCTCTCCCCACGATGCCGCGTTCGACGCGTGCCTTTCGGGGAGGGCGTGGTGGGCGGAGAAGCAGATGCAGCGTGACCCAGGCCCCGCGTGCCCGTGCACTGTTTTGGGCCTGGCCCAACAGCGCTCGGCACCGTGTTTGGCCCAGGCCCGGGGGCTCCTGTCGGTGTACTAAAGTAGGGGTACCTTAGTATCCCGAACTTGTGCACGGGCAGTCGTAGCACCTCGCGGCAAGGCTTGCCAGGAGATCGCCAAGACTCTCCGTGGTCCCTTTTTGGGCCATCCAAGGACAAAGTATTTGAGCCAAGGCCCCGGCAGGAGGAGCCTGCCGGGAAGGCCACCCGAAGAGAGCCAGGCCCCGGCAAGAGGAGCTTGCCGGGACGACCGCTCGAAGCACAAGACCCCGGCAGGAGGAGCTTGCCGGGAAGGCCAACCACGACACGACAAGGACCTTGCCACGGCGCGTCCCGCGCTCCGGCAAGGCCCGGTGAGCGACAAGCTCCCGGGCGCGACAAGACATCCACCGCGGCAAGGCGTTTGCCGCGGCAAGTTACCGCCCCGTGCCTGCGCTCCAGCTCACCCACCAACTGTTGGGGAACGTAGTAATTTCAAAAAATTTCCTACGCACACGCAAGATCATGGTGATGCATAGCAACGAGAGGGGAGAGTGTTGTCTACGTACCCTCGTAGACCGAAGCGGAAGCGTTGACACAACGTAGAGGAAGTAGTCGTACGTTCTCCTCGCGATCCAACCGATCACAGCACCGTTACTCCGGCACCTCCGAGTTCTTGGCACACGTTCAGCTCGATGACGATCCCCGGGCTCCGATCCAGCAAAGCGTCGGGGAAGAGTTCCGTCAGCACGACGGCGTGGTGACGATCTTGATGTGTTACCGGCGCAGGGCTTCGCCTAAGCACTGCAACGATATAACCGAGGTGGAATTTGGTGGAAGGGGGCACCGCACACGGCTAAGGAAAGATCTCAATGATCAATTGTGTGTCTATGGGGTGCCCTCTGCCCCCGTATATAAAGGAGCCAAGGGGGAGGGGCTGGCCGGCCAAGCCTGGCGCGCCAGGAGAGTCCTACTCCCTCTGGGAGTAGGATTCCCCCCCCCCCCCAATCCTAGTTGGACTAGGATTCTCCAAGGGGGAGAGAGAGAGAGGGGGCCGGCCACCTCTCCTAGTCCTAATAGGACTAGGGGAAGGGGGAGGCACGCAGCCCATGAGGGCAGCCATCTCACCTCTCCTCCAAGGCCCATGTTGGCCCATTATGCTCCCGGGGGGTTCCGGTAACCCTCCCGGTATTCCGGTAAAATCCTGATTTCACCTGGAACGCATCCGATGTCCAAACATAGGCTTCCAATATATCATTCTTTACATCTCGACCATTTCGAGACTCCTCGTCATGTCCGTGATCACATCCGGGACTCCGAACTCCTTCGGTACATCAAAATGTATAAACTCATAATAACTGTCATCGTAACGTTAAGCGTGCGGACCCTACGGTTCGAGAACAATGTAGACATGACCGAGACACGTCTCCGGTCAATAACCAATAGCGGGACCTGGATGCCCATATTGGCTCCTACATATTCTACGAAGATCTTTATCGGTCAGACCGCATAACAACATACGTCGTTCCCTTTGTCATCGGTATGTTACTTGCCCGAGATTCGATCGTCGGTATCCAATACCTAGTTCAATCTCGTTACCGGCAAGTCTCTTTACTCGTTCCGTAATACATCATCTCACAACTAACACATTAGTTGCAATGCTTGCAAGGCTTATGTGATGTGCATTACCGAGAGGGCCCAGAGATACCTCTCCGACAATCGGAGTGACAAATCCTAATCTCAAAATACGCCAACCCAACATGTACCTTCGGAGACACCTGTAGAGCACCTTTATAATCACCCAGTTACGTTGTGACGTTTGGTAGCACACAAAGTGTTCCTACGGTAAACGGGAGTTGCATGATCTCATAGTTAAAGGAACATGTATAAGTCATGGATAAAAGCAATAGCAACATACTAAACGATCGGGTGCTATGCTAATGGAATGGGTCATGTCAATCAGATCATTCAACTAATGATGTGATCTCGTTAATCAAATAACAACTCTTTGTTCATGGTTAGGAAACATAACCATCTTTGATTAATGAGCTAGTCAAGTAGAGGCATACTAGTGACACTCTGTTTGTCTATGTATTCACACATGTATTATGTTTCCTGTTAATACAATTCTAGCATGAATAATAAACATTTATCATGAATTAAGGAAATAAATAATAACTTTATTATTGCCTCTAGGGCATATTTCCTTCACCAACGTGTCGCTCTGGGGGCATTCCAGGCGCACGTGGCGGGAGGTTGTGCAGCCAGGGGCATGCGGTGGCGAAGCGATGCTGACAGAGTAGCCATCGTGGCAAACAGTGGCGCTCCTGACGGTCCACTTCCCTGCACCGTCTGGGCGACGCGGACGGGCATTTAATGCCCTTGTCCCCCGCCGTTAGAGTTAGGTATGATAGCACTGTAGCGCCACTGTGCAGGCAGCTGTACCCACTACAACATTCTCCCATTTTTGCCCCCACCTGCGCTGCCACCTGTGGGTAACCCCTTGAGCATATAAAAGGAGGCCCCATGCGCACGTAGAGGGAGGAGGACACCCATCGCCACGCTCGACCTCGCCAGCGGCTCATGTGTACTGTAGCACCACGCGCTCCCGAGCAAGAACACAATACAATCCACAAAGCAGCAGTAGGGTTTTACGCATCCTTGCGGCCCGAAGCTGGGTAAAATCCCCCGTGTGCCTCGCCTCGATCTTCTCTTCGTGCGACCTCCGCCCCCTGCCGAACCAAGAAAGGGGCTCGGTCCCCATAGGTGTTCGAGGAAGCCGATCCCCCCCGATAGAACTACTCTTCATGTGTATCAGCCATTTGAGCCGGTTATGAAAAAATCTGGAGTGAAAACAAGGTCTTCAGAGCAGGCAATGGTACCTGTTGAAGCATATATCTCGATGGTTAAAGGGAGCTCCTCAGAGGAGGATTCAGAGATAGATGACCAGTCCTATATCCCATCTGAGGTGTATGCTCTAAGTTGCAATATTTATATTTCTCATATGATGCATATGGTGTCTTGCATTGCTTAGTTTAGACATCATATGCGCACTATTGAATTCTATCTGCTTAGTTTAGAGATCATACATGCGAGTGCCAGTTGCTTAGTATATGAATCAATTATGTCAATTATGTCATGCCATCCTGTATACTTAGACAACATGTATGTGAATTATTTCATCCCAACCTATTTTAGAAATACATCATATAGTTTTGTCATGTCATCCTGTTTAGGTACTCATCATATGTTGAATTATGCCATTATATCCTGTTAAGTTATCCATCATATATCTGAAACTGTGTCATGCTATCCTGTTTAGTTAGGCATCATATATGTGAAATTGTATCATGCGGTCCTGTTTGGTTAGACAACATACATGTGAATTACCACATCTGTCTATCACACAATGTCTGTACGTTCAATTTCTTTTCTTATTCATCAGCCATTTGAATTGGAGGGGGTGATGGCAGTATCTAAGGGAGCAAAAACCTGTTCTTCACAAAAGACAGTGCTACCCGTTGATGCAGATAGAACCATGGTTGTATTGGCCCACAAACTAGCCCTAGCACACATAATCGAGACTCTTCCAGATTGCACACTTACACCGTTGGGCAGAGAACCAGCTACAACCCATCTAACCGCAACCCCAGCGGATAGTAACCCACTTATAGTTGACCAAGCACCATGTCCACCATAAAGTACCCCCACACGAGCAGTTTGTAAAGCTACTGCAGTGCCCAAAGCACGAAGACCACCACAGCTAACCCAAACTCCACGTTTAAAGCAGAAGAGCAACTGTTGTCAGGTCAGATTCCGTAGCTATGGTCCATACTCCTTTGCTATTGCATCACTATATTTACTCATACCAACTACTTTCGAATTTGAAGGATCCAATTGAAACTCCAATGGCGCAACAGGTATGTTTTAAACCTGTTTCTTTAACTCGATTGCTGTTCTAACTTCTTGCTCTATGTTGATTTCAGTTTAAGTTGCATAAACAGTTATGTTCTCATGTGATGCACATTCTGCCAATGATGTGTAGTTTCTCACACTTATATTCTGTCTATGTTGCTGTGTCTTAAAAATATATGAGTTGAACTGTGTCTCTATCTTGATTAGGGAACATAAACTAGAATGATATGGACAATACAGTGACCATAGTACATAGATATATGTTTGTTTCATGCTGTTATCCTGTCCACCTTACTACTGAATCGGTTTACCAAAATGAGTTTCATATACTACAAGCTAAACCTGTGATGTGTCTGCTTGTTTCTCTTGTAGTATGCAAACAGAATATTGGAGAAGAGCACCCCACTATGCAATGGTAGAGAAAGTAATGCAGATAAGGTTCAAGATAGTGAGACAACCCTGTTAGTCTCCAAGAAAGGTGATAAAAACGATCTTGTAGACAGTGAGAAAACCCCACAGTCCTGCGTTGATGTAGTGTTCGAGTTACTGGCCAGTACCGCTGGCACAAGCTCTTCCAACTCGCTGCCTGAATCACTTCGGCTTCTTCAGTCTCAGCTACAAGCTGAAAGGCATCAGTCAGCTGTGCTGCGGAAGAAGCCGAAGGACTGAGGAAGTCCCTGCAGAATTCAGATGCGTACTTTCTTGTGCAACAGCAAGCACTGGAGGATTTAAGCGCCAAACAAGAGAAAGTTAATAAGCTTGCTAAGCATCTTGCTAGCATTATGGGTACCCAGGATATTGTTTCTTGAGCTCTTCTGAAGTGGTTTCAGTTCTGGAATTGTTTTGCTGCGGCGTTTATATGCTGGTGTGTTCCCTATATTTGCACTGGTGGCGAACTTTGATGCCCAATGGATGTAATATGTGTAATAGCCATGATAGCCTAGCATAAGTTGCTTGCTTATTTATTTCCTTGTTTTGTTTATTTGTTTGCTTGTAGTCAGTGCAGTTCTTTTTCCGCGGTTTGCTAGTGGCTGCAATAACGTATTTTTTAAAACTAGGCCACAATAACCATGGGCTAATATTTACTATAGTGACACTGGGCCTCCTACGGGCCGTAGAAACAGTGGGCCTTCTACGGGCTGTAGAAACAGCAGGCCTTCTACGGGTCATAGAAATAATGGGCCTTCTATGGGCCGTAGAAACAATGGGCCTTCTACAGGCCGTATCATCAATGGGCCTTATACGGGCCGTATGATCGATTGGCCAAACATGGGCCAATAACATGCCTCATTATGGCCGTAAACGGGCTAGAGTTGGAATCGTCCATTCATGGGCCGACCATAACGGGCCATCGTTAATAGGTCGTATTTGATGACGCTATGAAAACAGACCAACGAATTAACGGACCACAAACGGGCCGACTGTAACCACGGGCTGAATTTGGCCCACAAGCAGAAAATGACAGTAACGGGCCGTAAGTAAACGAATGCTGGAAATGAGCCCAAGAATAAATGGGCTCTGAGAAGGCTGAAAGATAACATGGGCTGGAAACGGCCCAACGGAATAACGGGTCGTTAATGGGTATAAAGTGATACACTGTTCATCACGGGCCAGTTTCACCACGAGCCGTTAATGGGTGTAAAGTGATACATTGTTCATTACGGGACAGTTTCACCACGGGCCGTTAGTAGGCCAAGAGTTACATAGGGCCTCATATGGGCCGAAAGACATCATGGGCCATACATGGGCCAGAAGTGAAAACGGGTTGGAATCATATTGGATGGCCCAGATGACACTACTGGGCCTAACTCGGATAGGGCGTAACGGGCCTTGGGTTAGCGGGCTGTAAATGTGCTATAATCGAACAGGCCGTTAACAGGCTTTACATGGGCCGGCCCGCCAGCTTTTGACCAAGTCAAACGGGCCAGCCTTTACACAGGAATGGGCCTCTGTTGAGCCGTGCCACGTGTCGACGTATCATAGGCGCCTATCTGACCCGCTGACGAGCTGACACGTGTTTCGTCCGGCCAATAAGAATTTTACACGTGGAAATTTCCCATTGGTCGGGGCTGTTGATGGGTTATCGGATCCAAAACCTGACCTGATAGCTTAATGGCGTTCCGTTACGGTGGATGCCACGTGTTGGTCACCCTTGACGAAAGCACTTCTGTGACACGCGATTTATCATCATGGAAGTGGACACTTCCGTGATGATAATTTTGGTAATGTCATGGAACACTTCTACGATAGCACATGTATGACTATCTTGATTCTGTCATAAATTTTTCATGGATGTACATGCATGACAAAAAAAGCGACCTACTGTGACAACCATGTATCATCACGGAAGTGTATATTTTTGTAGTGCCTCGTGGACAGGGTGTGGGCCCCCTGGTCTTCATCTTTTGCAAGGATTTTTTATTATTTCCAAATAGACATTCCATGGAGTTTCAGGTCATTCCAAGAACTTTTGTTTCTGCACATAAATAACACCATGGAAAGTCTGCTGAAAACAACGTGAGTCCGGGTTAGTTCCATTCAAATCATGCAAGTTAGAGTCCAAAACAAGGGCAAAAGTGTTTGGAAAAGTAGATACGACGGAGACGTATCAGACGTTGATCATCGTGATCGGCCAAGGGATGAATATCCATGGCTTGCACTAATTTGGGGATCAGGGTAATAACATGGAAATTCAGGCGAGACATGCCAATATCGAGCATCGGCATAATCGCCACCTGAAGATGCTCCCATATTTTCTAGGAGAAGGTGACCAGAAGGCTATCTGTTCCAAGCACTAAACTCGCCTTCATCTCCATATTTGTTTGGATAACTTCTTCCGACATGAATGGAAGGTGAGTTCCGCATTCTCGCCAACCAAGACCATGGACCTAGCTGGCTAACAGTCTACAGCTAACACAACCCCAACACGGGGTCCCGGAGTGAAGATCTCCTTATAGAACAGTAAATGTGGGCGGAGATATCTCTGGCATCATCCAAGAGGACGTAAACCACCCATAAGCACTTGATGTAGAACTTCCAACACCGCCCATTCATTATGGCGTGGAAGTTGGCGGTGTTAGCTTTCTCCATGCAGAATCCAATTCTCTCGGCTCTTCTACCGCTAGAAAACCTTCTCACCTTGTAGATCTCCATGAGGGAGGCCTCCAAGGCGTATTGCTAAAGCCACTGCTCGGTGTTAGGCTGACCAAATTAGACACCACATCAAGTGACTGCATCGAGTAAATAGCATAAAACTACTACTTTAGAGGCTAGGGTTCTAAAAAGCTACCGAATATTTTTTTGCTAATAACTACCAAGTCAGGGGTCGACTGTTTAAAAAAAAACTCTAATTGTCCAGTGCTTTATAATTGACCGTGATTATGACAGTTCGGTCCCACATGTAAGAAAACTGGTTGTTTGACCGTTAAATGACATCTGGTGCCCACATGTCAATGTCCCTGCAAACTTAAAAAACAATCAGGTCCCTTTAAACTTTTAAAAACGCAATCAGGTCCTACAAAGAAACTAAAAAGAGCCATCGGGTCCCTATCGTGCTCAAGATCCAGAGGAGCGTACCCGCCGCCCTGCTCGCCGTTGAGCTCCCTCCCATCCGGTGTCTGGTGGGCGTAGCCATGGAGCTCCCTTCCAGCGCCGCTGCACAGCTCCCTCCCGTCGTCCGTCGCCCGCCTAGTGCGCTCTGCCGCGGAGCTTCCTTCCAGCGTGCGTGCCGGCTGCCGCCTCCTCCGGTCGGCGAGCTGCGCCTGCAGCCATCGTGAGCTCCCCGGTGTGCGTCCTCTCACTCTCCCTCTTTCCAGGGCACGGCGGCACGAGCCCCTGGCCATGGCGCTCGGTTGGCGGCAGCCCATGCCCCTAGGCACGGTGGCTTGAGTCCCTTCCCCTGGCCATGGCGCGTGGTTGGCGGCGGCCCGTGCTCCTGGGTGTCGGCTGCTCCTCGCGCGGCGCTCCTTCCTGGAGTCGGCCCTGGCTTGGCCTGCGGCGGGGTGGCGGAGGTGGTGGAGATCGAGCCTTGGTCAGGAGGAGAAGGGAGAGAAGAAAAAGATATGAGGAAGAAGAAGGAACTTACATGTGGGTCCCACATGTAAGATAATAGTCAAACAAAACAGTGAAACAAACAGAATGTTTAGGAGTGGGTCCGACCTGTCAAAATATGATTTAAACTACTAGTGACGAGCATTTTGGGTTTTTTGAAACAGCCAACCCCTGACTTGGTAGTTATCAGCGAAAAAATATTCGGTAGTTTTTTGGAACCCTAGCCTGTAAAGTAGTAGTTTTATGCTATTTACTCGACTGCATCTGACCTAGGATAGCGCCCTTACACTGATGCAGTTCAGCCCCTACATTTGCACCCCAACCCCGTATGAAATGGCGGGATACATTGGCATAGTTGAGTTGAGCCGCTTCCCATGAACCCTGACTAGAGAGGCCAGAAGTTCTCAATGTGGAAGAGGTTCAACCGAGGGGGTGGATCCTTCCCCAAAGAGGGAAGGATGCCAGAATGGTCCAAGCCGATCCTGGTAACTGCGCGCAAGGAGCAGAGAGGCAATGCCACTTTCCACTCAACGAGATTAGGGCTCAATCGAACACACTCCAGATCGGGTCAACCTGGTTACCAGGATCGCATAGGTGTGGGAGGAACCGGCCTCCGTCGCACACTCCCTCGCGCCCTGCCTCTGATTAGGGTGCCCCCATATCCGCCGCAGATGCACTGCCAGAATGACTGCCAGAGTTGAACAAGGTAGAGGGGATTTGAGAGTTCCAGTTGTAGATGCTCTTAAGCCTCAACTCTGTCTCCTCGTCACCCCTCCCCTTCCCAGGCCTTCACTGCTGGAGCTGTTGTCGCTGTCATATCATTGCGGCCTAGTGTAGATGCCATATATGGGCCACAATAACAATTTGATAGGTTGATCATGAAAATTAAATACTACTCCCTCTGTCCCATAATATAAGAATGTCTTTGACACTACACTAGTGTAAAAAGCGTTCTTATATTATGAGACAGAGGGAGTAATAAATAGTACGATCTCTTTAGATACAACACGTTTTTTTTCTTTCAATACAACATTTTTCGGAAGTACTAAATACCTACCTAATGCAGTTAGATACAACTTGAGATATGATGCAGTGGAATACAGTTACTCTGTATATATACAAGAGGCAGGTAAGCAGACACTGCTCCATTGCACCCCCGCACCTCCAAGCAATCAAGGAATAACCTCAAGTGCAAGCCATGGCGTACAAGATCACCATCAGTTCTATCTTGATATTGGCACTCGTGTCCTGTGGTAAGCGCATGACTACATTCTGCTAACACTTTTCCTCTATATAATTCCTATGCGTCACAATACTCGTCGTTTTGTTACTTGTAAGGCCTGTCCAACATGAGTTATATTCTTAATATTTGTTCCCTCTCCTATCCAAATTAATTGACGCAACCTTTATACAACTAGGCAGTACTAATTTCTGTCTGAGAAACAATATTTTTTCCGTCAAAACTGATGATTAAAGTCAAAAAACAAAGACCATATCAATACCCGAAACGACACGTATGATACAACGCGCCACTTGTAATTGCCGGGTAATGAATGGGCATGTGTGTACCTAATCATACTGCTACTCATTCTAGTTTATGCAGATGGCTAGTGTCAGACAGCCTCCGATCCCACCTGCCGCAGCCGCGACGGTGGCGGGAGGTACCGGTGGAGCATCTACCGTTAAACGTTGCTTTGAGATTGATCTGGCTGGAGACTCTACCATGCTTTATTTTTGTCTTTTATAGCAATACAACTCTTATATAAACAGATATACTTCACTGGACGGGGGCCACAACAACACCTTTTGTCAGATGTCAGGATGAGAGCAGACAGGTGCACCACGGCTGCATGCAGACACTAAATACATGCACTTTTGTTTTCATGTGACATTTTAAAAGGTTGATAACTTTTGAACTAATTATCCAGTTTTGAAACTTTTTATATTTTTTAGTTCAGGGCGGCAAGACCTTCAAAACAAGATCAATCTTGGATACACTTTGGCTAATTTGAATTTAATCGTTTCACTCATTTTAAAAAACACATTTCAGTCTGTTTCACATTTCACTAGTTTTAGAAAACCTTTCAATTAGTTTCACATTTCACTAGATTCAGAAAACATATTACACCCATTGAAAAAAGATAGATTTCACTCATTTTAGAAATCACATTTCACTATATTTAACGTATTTCACACCAAAAATGTTTTGTATGTATGGAAAACAAATTTCACCCATCTAAAGAAAATAATTTCACACGGTTGAGGAAACATACTTCACTCAGTTGAGAAAACATATTTCAAATTTGATTTAACTCAATGAAAAAAAAACCAATTTCAATTATTTCAGAAAATATATTTCGCTTGTTTCAGAAACCTGATTTCAGTCATTTGAAATGTTGAAATTAAAACATGTTTGAAATGCATCCAAATTTGGTCTTATTCTAAAGCTCTTGGCTTTAGGAATTCAAATATACAAAATATTGAAAAAATAATTTAAAAGATAGAAATGATTGAAAATACTAAAGAGAAAATAAAAGGAAAGGATTTGTAACACGGCACCACATGCAACATTAGGAATTCAGGATAGTCTCTCTCTGTCACCTGGCATGGATCCCATCAATCTGACATTGATTCGAACAAAAATACAAGAAATTATTTACATCTACACTTTGATATACACATGCATGTGGTTCCACACCTTTACACATGGCAGCAAGGCATTGGTCAGAGAATCAGCGATAGCTCCAAGCACGGATAAAAAACACTTTGCGGTGGCGCGATGCAGAGTCGCCGGCCATCACAGGCGGGCTTTGCCAGATCAAGTTTGATGGCAGCGTGGGGGTCTGCGAGTGGTGCAATATAAGAGCAACTTTAGCAGACTCCGCATCCCGCTGGCCCGCAAAACGTGTTTGCAGTTCGCGCAAAACCGCTTTTGCGGTCCGGCACGGGCTGGCACAGATGCAGACCTCCCAAACGGATTCGTAAAAAGTATATTTGCGGAATATGCCTTTTATGGGTCGGCTTCTGCGGGTTCTGCTCGGGCACCACCGTGATGACCCGCAATCAGAAAAACTGCAAATCTCGCATTTGACATAGGGTTTCACAAACAAGTTCAAATTCAAATGACATAAACGGTTTTATGCGCAAATAAAAGCCAAGTTCATTATGGAAAACGCAAAAGAGGGCCCTGCTAAAGGTTTGCGCCCATGTCCGGCATCATCTTGGTCGATCTTCACTCTGCGCCATCGAGTCCATCTTGAAGTTCATCGGCACCACCGAATCCACCTCCGGTGCTTGTTCCAACTCCCGCACCGAAATCATCCACATTGCTACCATATGGAGCAGAGAAAATATCACCGGAACAGTAACACGGACCGGCCGACACGACCATTCTTCTCTTCAAGATTTCTCTCCTTGCCATATCATGTCATGTTTTGGTGAGGTCGTTCATGTCATTGCGGTTCATTGACATGATCTTGTTTTCTATGGCGAGCAACATGGACATGGATTTGTTTTCAGCGGGGCGTGCTCTTCTCTCCTTGATGGCAGCTTTGCGCAACCCCTCTTCCTTGAGCAATTGCCACTTTTCTTGCTTCTCCTTCACCTTCTTCTCGGCCAATTCTTTCTTGATCTCCAACGACTTCAACAACATCGACTCGTTGAATTGCACCAAGGCATCAATCTTCTCCCTCAAGCTCGATGCTTCTTGCTCTCTCTTGATCTTCTCCTTAGTCTTCTTGTGGCCACCGGGCTTGTGCAAATTTTTTGGGCCATCATCATCCTCATCTTCATCCATGTTTGTAAGTGAGCCTCTCTTTGGTGGGGATTCTTTGTCGATCAACTTTCACTTCTCGCACTTTTGGAGCAACTCCCAACAATGCTCTAGTTTAAAAAATCTGCCTTCCAAAGCTTCCATGTCCTTGTATCTATGTTGAGCAATCTTATCCTACACAATGTGAACAAAGTGATCCAATAATTTCCCATGATGCAATATGATGATGCACAATTTGAACAAAGGCAAAACAAACTCACATAGTCGGACTCCATGGTGCCATTTGGAGGTGCATTGCATACTTGCTCCAAGCAAGCTGCCCAACGGCTGCACATAGGCTTGATATTCTCCCAACGCCCTTGAAGCGACCGAAATGTGCGTCAAGTCCTATTGGGATGCTTTGCCATAATGCAGAAGTATTGATCTTCGATCCTTTTCCAATATCTCTTGGCGGTTTGAGAAGTACCCATGCATGCATCAAGAGACACCGCACTCCATGCTTGAATCAAAGCCTGATCAAGATCGTGTAGTTCTTCGATCTTTGGCTTTTTCCAGATTTTGCTTGCGATTGCTCATACGCTTCCGCTTCGATCTCCTCCAATTCGTCTGCACAACCATGATCATCTACGCCGCCCTCCGTTTCATTGTAGTCGAATGGTTCGAAAGGGGATTGATAATTGTCAACCGCGTTCGTGTCCAACAAGTTCACGAACTCGGTTGTTGCATTGTTCGAACCACCGCTATAGCGAACGATAACAAGTCACGACCTATCGAGAATAATGGCGGAAATGAAAGGAAATCACCAAGAATGAAAACGCATACCTTCCGGCCATTTCGTCGAACACCTCGCTTGCGGGGGAGCGGCACCATTGAACGGCATCACCGGAGCAACTCCTTGCGGAGGGATGGAGTGAGAGGATGAAGAAGGTGTCTTCTTTGAAGCCGGAACCTTCCTCCACTTCACGCCCGCAGCCTTGGCGACCTTCTCTGCCGCCAACCGGGATCGCGCTGCCGCATTGGCGCCCGGAGCACGGGCCATCGCGACGGGGGCAGCCGGATTCCCGCCCTGCACGACCACGTTGCCCTGCCGCTTGCGGGCAGGCGCATCTTGTGCTTGGGCGATGGCGGCAGGGCCAACATGGCCGGCGACGAGATCCGGCCGAGGGGAAGGAGCGTGCGCGACCTCGACGGTGTCAGGGGACATCATGGGGTCGTCCATGGCGGCGAGGGACGGCCGGGGAGGAGGAACCGGAGCTTGCGGAGGGAGGCAATGGTGGCGGAGGGTGCGAGGAGCGGGAAAGGGCGCGCGGAAATATCCCTCCCACCAAATCTCATGGCGGATATGTCGGCATTCTGGGAACGGGGGTCCCCAGACTTGCCTGCTTGTGGCGTGGCTCGAGGAGGGGCCCAGCACGGCCCATCTTCATCAACACAGACCCAAGACCCTCGCGAGGGGCCAAGCCTCGCGGGGCGGACGACACGGAGCTTCCTCAGGCACGGCCTCATCAGGCTGGCTCGCGAGGAGGCGGAGAGATCAAGGCGTGGTACCTCACGAGGTGCCCGTGATGCAAGCCATGACGACCAAGGGCGCCAGGCGGGCGCCAGCCCGCGCAGTGTCCTCCTTTCCCCTTTGGTGCAAGGGGAGCAAGCGCAGGCGAGAGCATCAAGCAAAGGCACCCGTTTTGGTGCAACGAGACCAAGACCAGCCCAACGGCAGGGAGGAAGTCATTGTGGAGCCCAAGCCAGCGTCACCACCAGAGCCTTTGGCAGGCGAGGACCAACTTTAGTCAGGATAAGTGTACCAGATGTTCCCCTTCAAAATGGCCAATTGTTGGCACCCTTCCCGCTCAATATTTGGGAAGAGGCCCAGGGCCTTTGCCTATAAATAGAACTAGCCACCCCTAGGGTAGGGGCAATCGGCCTATCCAGAAACAAGATGGGATCGGATCGAGTAGCATCACACAGGGAGAGAGAGAGAAGGGTGACTGAACTCCTCCTAGCAGTTCATCGCCCCAGCCAAGAACAAACCCTCGCGAGGCTGTTCTTCCTTGTATTGCTCATCATCATCAGCCCAAGAGGCAATCCACCACACCACAAACTAGAGTAGGGTATTACACCACAATGGTGGCCCGAACTAGTACAAACCCAGTGTCTCTTGTGTTGTTCTTTCCATAGCTTAGATCTTAGCGAGGCGGTGGGGTGCAGGTAGGTAGAAGGCAAAATCTCCGCGTGCACCCCAGTGTTCAAACCTCAAGGGTCTGCCGGAACCCGAAATCCGACATTTGGCGCGCCAGGTAGGGGTGCACCGGAGTTTTCCCTTCCGCCACCGCCACGACCTGCCTCGCGATGAGTAGCGTGTCGCCCGCTCCGGCCGCCGACGCCAGCATGGGGGCCAGGGGGCTCCGAGCCCTGCAACGGGTACGGTGGCCGGACAAGTTCAAGCCAACGACGCCGCCGCGCTACAGCGGCACGACTGATCCGCTGGCCTTCTTGCTGGTGTACGAGGAGGCCATCCTCGAAGCTGGAGGTGATGATAGGGTCATGGCCAACTGGCTTCCCATGGCCCTCACCGGCGCTCCGCGCGCATGGCTGCTCCACCTGCCGGCAGCCTCCATGGCCTCTTGGGAAGAGCTCCACGGCCTCTTCCTCGCCCACCATGCTACACCAACACCCCCGGTCGTCGCGGCCCTCCTGGGCGGCTCGCAGGCGCCGCCTACAAGTCACCACATCAAGCCGTTAATCCGCCGGGTCAGTGCCGCTTCCACGCGGCAGGGGGCTCTCCCGGACCGGGCGGCGCCCAAGGCCAGCCTGACCTTCAGCTCGGAGGACCACTCCTCCAACTCGGCCTGCTCAGGTGCGCTCCCCATGCTGTGCACCCCCACCATCTGCCAAGTGGCCGTCACCAGAACTCTCATCGATGGCGGCGCGGGCCTCAGCGTGCTCTCGGTTGAGGCCTTCAACCTCCTCTGCATACCCCTGGAATGGCTGCAACCCAGCCGGCCCTTCTCAGGCGTTGGGGGCGGGTCATCTAGCTCCTTGGGCAGATCCGGTTCCCAGTAACCTTCAGCACCTACGACAACTTCCGCACGGAGCTGGTCAACTTCGACATCGCCCCCATCGGCCTCCCCTACAACGCCATCCTCGGCTATCCAGCACTGGCCCAGTTCATGGCCGCGACGCACCCGGCGTACAACCTCATGAAGATGCCCGGGAGCAGCGATGTCCTCACCGTGCACGGGGACACCGGAGACGCGCTGCGAGTGCTCAAGCTCGCCTTCAAGACGGCGGCGTCGGCACAGCCCGCCGACTCGGAGACCCCCGAGCCCAAGGGGGCTGCACCCGCCAAGAAGAAACAGTTGTTCACCCAAGACAAGGCAGAAACCAAGTAGATACCCGTCGATGAGGACGGGTCCACCAACGCCACTTTCACCATAGGCGCCAACCTCGAGCCTGAGCAGGAGGAGGCCCTGGTCAAGTTCCTGCGTGCGACCAAGAAGGTATTCGCTTGGGAGCCTGACTAGTTGGTGGGGATCCCTAGGAGCGTAATCGAGCATCACCTCAACGTGTGCCCCAACGTGCGCCCTGTGAAGCAGAAGGCAAGGCGGCAGTCCACAGAAAAGCAGGCCTTCATCGTCCAAGAGACCCGCAAACTAGAGGCCGCTGGGGTTATTCGCGAGGTCCGATACCCGGATTGGTTGGCCAACCCTGTCGTTGTGCCAAAGAAGGGAGGGAAGGAGCGCATGTGTGTCGACTTCACCAACCTCAACAAGGCATGCCCGCAAGATCCGTTCCCGCTCCCCCGCATCGACCAGATCGTTGATTCCACCGCAGAATGCGACCTGCTATGCTTCTTGGATGCCTTCTCTGGGTATCACCAGATCAAGATGGCGGTAGAAGACGTCAAAAACACAGCCTTTCTAACCCCGTGTGGGGTGTACTGCTACACATGCATGCCATTTGGGCTGCGTAATGCAGGGGCGACCTTTCAGCGGCTGATGCACATTACCTTGGGCCCGCAGCTCGGGAAGAATGTTGAGGCTTCGGTCGATGACATTGTGGTGAAGTCTCGGGAGGCCAGGACCCTGATACAAGACCTGGAGGAAACCTTCGCGAGCCTCAATGCAGTGAACCTGCGGCTCAACCCAGAGAAGTGTGTGTTCGGAGTCCCCTCGGGCAAGCTCTTGGGTTTCCTCATGTCCCACCGAGGCATTGAGGCTAACCCGGAAAAGGTCAAAGCGGTCGAGGACATGAGCCCGCCAAAGACCCTCAGAGAAATGCAGAAGCTCACTGGGCGCGTGACCGCGCTGGGGCGCTTCATCTCCAAGTTGGGGGAGCGAGCGCTGCCCTTCTTCCAGCTAATGAAGAAAAAGGGGCCCTTTGAATGGACTGAAGAGGCTGACAAGGCGTTCCAAGATCTCAAGAGATACCTGACCAGCCCTCCGGTCATGGTGGCTCCGCGCCCTCAAGAGCCCCTGGTGCTTTACCTCGCCACCACTCCCTACTCCACCAGCGCAGCCCTGGTGGCGGTTAGGGAGGAGCGTCGAATCAGAACCACAGCAGCAGCCCGGGACAAGGCAAAACAGGAACAAGGAAGGCCCACAGAAACCGCCAACGCGGCTGGGGAGGATCAGCCGCCGCAGAGGAGTGCACCGGAGGTGGAAGAGGCCCCTCTCCCAGATGTCCAGCCTCCGGAGGCCTCATCGCCTCAGGAGGCGCCATGGTCTCCGGAGGGCGCCACCAGCACTAATGCACCCAACCCCATTGAGCACCCAGTGTACTTCGTCAGCACGGTGTTGCGGGACGCGAGGACACGGTACCCCATGCCTCAGAAGCTCCTCCTCGCGCTACTGGTGGCCTCACGCAAGCTGCGGCACTATTTTCAGGGTCACCCCATCAAGGTCATCTCGTCATACCCCTTGGAGAGAGTGCTCAGGAGCCCTAACTCAGCTCGAATTCAGCACGACCAGAGTCATCAAGGGAGCAGCATTAGCGGATTTTGTGGCAGAATGGACGGAGGCACCAGGCCTCAAGGCCGACGAGGATTGATCCCTCTCCCCGGGAAGCGAGACGCCGGAAGGCTGGGTCATGTACTTCGATGGGGCGTTCTCCAGGCATGGCGCTGGGGCTGGGGCGGTGCTTATATCGCCCACTCAGGACAAGCTCTACTACTGTGTACAGCTCTATTTCCAGCAAGGTGAAAAGGTCTCCAACAACATAGCGGAGTATGAAGGTCTAATAGCGGGCTTGAAGGCCGCAACTGCCCTGGGGGTGAAACGCCTCACCATCAAGGGCGATTCGCAGCTCCTTGTCAATTTCTCCAACAAGGTGTACGAGCCGAAAGATGAGCACATGGAAGCCTACCTTGCGGAGGTCCGTAGGATGGAGAAGCAGTTCTGGGGGTTGGAGTTGCAGCATGTGCCCCGTGACACCAATCAGGAGGCCGACGACATCGCCAAACGGGCGTCAAGGCGGTTACCTCAGGAGCCTGGCATCTTCGAGGAGCGGCTCTTCAAGCCCTCAGCCCTGCTGTCATTGTCAAACATGGCTCAGCCTCGGGAGGAGCTCCCCCAGCCACCTGCCTCAGGAGCCCCGGTCTATGGCCCGGCCTCAGGAGCACGCCTGCTCCTGATGATGGAGCCTCAGGAGGGGTACTCGATCACGGAGCTCCGTAGTTACTTAACACAAGGGACCCTGCCGGAGAAGGAGGAGGAAGCGGAGCGTGTGGCATGGCTGGCCACGGCATACTGCATCAAGGTTGGAGAGCTCTACCGGAAGCGACCAAACGATGTATCCCTGTGCTGCATCTCCAGGGAGCAAGGAAAGAAACTGCTGGAAGATATACACGACGGAGACTGTGGACATCATTCATCATCACGGACCCTCGTCGGCAAGGCGTTCCGCAGTGGGTTTTATTGGCCCACCGCACTCAATGACGCCGCCGAACTGGTGAAGGCTTGTGAGGCCTGCCAGTTCCACGCCAAGCAGATCCATCAGCCGGCAGGAGGCCTGCAGACTATACCCCTTTTGTGGCCGTTCGCAGTCTGGGGGCTGGACATCCTGGGCCCGTTTTGTCGGGCGCCAGGGGGCTACCGCTACCTCTACGTCGCCGTGGACAAGTTCACCAAGTGGGCTGAAGTAGAGGCCGTCCGCACCATCCCCGCGGGTTCCGCGGTCAAGTTCATCAGGGGCATCGTGAGCCAGTTCGGGGTGCCGAACCGCATTATCACAGACAACGGTTCGCAGTTCACCAGTAACCTCTTCAAAACATATTGTGCTAACCTTGGAACGCAGATATGCTATGCTTCGGTGGCGTACCCCCGAAGCAACGGCCAGGCCGAGCAAGCCAACGCAGAGATCCTCAGGGGCCTCAAGACCAGGACGTTCAAGAAGAAGCTGGAGGCATGCGGCAGAGGTTGGTACGATGAGCTTCAGTCCGTGTTGTGGTCCATCCGCACAACCGCGACCAAGCCGACTGGAGAGACCCCGTTCTTCCTAGTCTACGGAGCCGAAGCGGTCCTCCCTCACAAGGTCAGACGTCGCTCTGCAAGGGTCCTGGCGTTCGACGAGGCGCAGCAGGACGCCATGCGGGGGATGGACCTCATGCTGGGGGAGGAACGTCGCCGAGAAGCCGCGCTGCGAGCGGTGAGGTACCAACAAGCACTGCGACGATATCACTGCCGCAACATCTGCCCCAGAACTCTCGAGGTAGGAGACCTCGTGCTCAGGCGGGTTCTCTCCAGGGAGGGACTGCACAAGCTCTCTCCCATGTGGGAGGGCCCGTTCAAGGTTGTTCATGTTTCCAGGCCTGGCTCCACGCGCTTGGAGACTCAGGAGGGGGTGTCGGTCCAGAACGCATGGAACATCCAGCACCTCCGGAGGTTCTACCCCTAAAAAGGCCCAAAGCCTGTGAAGAAGGCGAACGCCCGTGAAGATTGTCCTTTTTGGAAAAGGCCCAGAGCCTGTGAAGAAGGCGAATGCCTATGAAGATTGTCCTTTTTGGAAAAGGCCCAGAGCCTGTGAAGAAGGCGAATGCCTGTGAAGATTATCCTTTTTGGAAAAGGCCCAGAGCCTGTGAAGAAGGCGAATGCCTGTGAAGATTATCCTTTTTGGAAAAGGCTCAGAGCCTGTGAAGAAGGCGAATGCCTGTGAAGATTATCCTTTTTGGAAAAGGCCCAGAGCCTGTGAAGAAGGCGAATGCCTGTAAAGATTATCCTTTTTGGAAAAGGCCCAGAGCCTGTGAAGAAGGCGAATGCCTGTGAAGCTGTCGCGTTTTGGAAAAGTCCCTGGGCCTGTGAAGAGGGCAAATGCCCGTGAAGCTTGCTTCCCCCAAGAAAGGCCCGGAACCTGTGAAGAAGGCGAACGCCTGTGAAGCTCGCCGCCCGTGACACTCTCACGTAATAATGAGTTGGGGCTGTACACGCCCCGGAGTCTCAGGAGCGCCGGCCTCAGGCCCTGGGGCTCCCTCCCACGCCTAGTGGCAGCACTTAGCTCCGCGCTGGTGAGAAGACGTCGAAGACTAGATTAGGTGCCGGACGCGGCTTTTTCATTTGCTTTCCGCAGTTGGCTTGTTCATTCTCATTCGAAGTTTTGTTGAAGTTGTTACCGTCTTTGACTTGTGGTTCTTCGCCTTTTCACTCTCCTACCTCGATTTCTCTTATGCAAGGCCTCGCGAAGGGGGGCAGCCGAGCGCCCTCGTGAGTGTTTCTGTCCTAGTCGTTCAAAGGTTCCGCGACCTGGGTCCATTACAGGAGCACCCCTCCAGTCCGTGCCCCACGGGCACTGCGACACGAACACAGGGCCTGGGTCGGTCGCCCCCCCACGGCTGGGGCCGGGAACTGTCCACGCGCGGGCACGTAGCCGGAAGGCACGATAAGAAAGCAAAGCGATGATTAACAGCAATAACCCAAACATGCCCCCGCGGGGCTCCACGCTACTGTCTTTTTACGCAGGAAAAAGGAAAAGAAAGAGCAAATCAGGCGCAGCTCGCCTCACACCAGCCTACAGGGAAGACTCGAGCTGCCTCCGGGGCTCAAGCAGACTCCCTCTCACGCTTCACCGAGGCGCGACGGCGGGCAGACGCACTACCACCTTCCAAGCAGGTACGACGGCGTGGAGGCTGACCGCGGCCACTGCTAGAAGAGTCGCTGCCTGAAGAAGAACCGGTGAAGCTTGGGGAACCCTGAGCGCCGCCAATCACGCGAGCGCTATCCTCTCCGTCATCGCCGGGGCTGGGTCCCCGGCCGCGGTCGTCGTCCTTAGGGCAGCACCCTACGCGGCGACCATCTTCCCCAAACACCGTCACGTAGAGGGTGGCATCGCCGTCAAACTTGAAGTGCAGGGTGCACCGATGGCTCAGGCCACGCGCGCGGGCAAACGTCTGCCAACCGCGGGTCAAGGCCAGGCTCCCGGCTGCAAAGACCTCCAGTGAAGCCCATGAGGCCCGGCTGCAGCAGCCGTCTACCTGAAGCCAGAGGCCGCCCGGGGCGCGGCCCGGGAGCTTGCCGAGGAGGAAGCGAGGAAGTTGAAGCCGGGCGCTAGTCGGCTCCGCCGACCACACAACGAACTCCGGCAGCACCTCTGCAGCGCGAAAGCGCGGCCTAGGGGAACGCGCGACCGAAGCGCGCCCCCCGGCCGCAGTTGTCCGCCCGTCACCATGCTGGAAATCATCTCCACGGCCGCGGGGAGCTGCCGTGGTGGCCACAGGATGTTTGCGAGGGCGCCCTCGACCGCGCTTGGGTGGGGGAGAGGCAAGCTCAACCTGGCGAGCCTTCCCCTTCTCTGCGGCCGAGAATCTCCTCGACGGAGCCATGAAGAAGAAGGAGAAGCAAGGGGGGATGAACTGGAAGGGCGCGCGCCGCTCCGTACTTATAGCCGGCGAGGGCCAACCGTCGGCCTCCACGATCGCAGGTAATCATGACCCGCTTTGCATACAGGGACTTGTCCAATCCGTGCAGTTGTCGAGGCGCCATGGGGAAGTGGAGACGCCCACGTCCAATCAACCGCCACGCGGCGCCCAAGGCCGCAGGCTGTTAGGGCCCGCGGTGCTTTGCTCTTGCCCTTTCGCCTCCCTGCACGGCCAAGTCCGGGCGCGCCTTGGGCCCGGGGCTACTGTCGGCGTTCTGGGAACGGGGGTCCCCAAACTTGCCTGACTGCGGCCTGCGGCGTGGCTTGAGGAGGGCCCCAGCATGGCCCATCTTCTTCAACACAGACCCAAGACCCTTGCGAGGGGCCAAGCCTCGCGGGGCGGACGACACGGAACTTCCTCAGGCACGGCCTCATCAGGATGGCTCGCGAGGAGGTGGAGAGATCAAGGCAGGGTACCTCACGAGGTGACCGTGACGCAAGCCATGACGACCAAGGGCGCCAGGCGGGCGCCAGCCCACGCAGTGTCCTCCTTTCCTGTTTGGTGCAAGGGGAGCAAGCGCAAGCGAGAGCATCAAGCAAAGGCACCCGTTTCGGTGCAACGAGACCAAGACCAGCCCAACGGCAGGGAGGAAGTCATTGTGGAGCCCAAGCCAGCGTCACCACCAGAGCCTTTGGCAGGCGAGGACCAACTTTAGCCAGGATAAGTGTACCAGATGTTCCCCTTCAAAATGGCCAATTATTGGCGCCCTTCCCGCTTAATATTTGGGAAGAGGCCCAGGGCCTTTGCCTATAAATAGGACTAGCCACCCCCATGGTAGGGGCAATCGGCCAATCCAGAAACAAGCTGGGATCGGATCGAGTAGCATCACACAGGGAGAGAGAGAGAGAGAAGGGTGACTGAACTCCTCCTAGCAGTTCATCGCCCCAGCCAAGAACAGACCCTCGCGAGGCTGTTCTTCCTTGTATTGCTCATCATCATCAGCCCAAGAGGCAATCCACCACACCACAAACTAGAGTAGGGTATTACACCACAATGGTGGCCCGAACTAGTATAAACCCAGTGTCTCTTGTGCTGTTCTTTCCATAGCTTAGATCTCAGCGAGGCCGTGGGGTGCACGTAGGTAGAAGGCGAAATTTCCGCGCGCACCCCAGTGTTCGAACCTCAAGGGTCTGCTGGAACCCGAAATCCGACATGATAGGGGTTGAGCTCGGGTCGGCCTCCCAACCCGTGAAGATAGAGGTTGGGGAAGAAGATTTGCCGCGCCCCGCAAAAATATTTGTGGGTCGGGGCGGGATGCTGGGTCTGCTAGAGTTGCTCTAACACCGACCCGCAAAGTACCTTCTTCCCCTGGAGCAAAAAGCATGACCTGACGGACTGATGCCATTCCAAATATCTTATCGATTGTATCGCTTGATTTATGTAAGGTTTCATTGAGCTTGAACAATGACTCCACCCAGGGCCGGCCCTATGTTTCGAAGGGCCCTTGGGAGAACTCGATGACGTGGGCCCCTAATACTATATGTATATGTTTGTGTTTGCACACTATATAAAATGTGTATGTCTAACTTCATTGGCAAAATATTAATCGTAAATTTTCATCCATACATTCTCAGTTTGAAATGTCTAATAATAATTGTTAGGAATGTCATATTACGATAGAAAAACTAAAAAGATAGGAAAATGAAATTGCCATGATTACCTCAAATGAGAACCAAATTCTAGTGACTCCTGATCGGGATTAGTTTCTTGCCCCCTTCTTCGTTGACATCAACATTTCTTGAAGATGAAAAACTTTTCTAAAGAACCCTTTTGCCTTTCAATTAAGAGATTGTTCCTTTCTTTTTCTCCGTTTTGCAGCACCCGACAAATGCTCCAGAGGCAACATTCTAAGACTAATGACCTAAAATTATGAGGAAAAAAAATAGTAAACAGAAATAGAAATTTGAGTTCAACACCTTAACAACCCTATACTAAAATTGAGTATTGCATGAATCATGTACGTACTTTTGAAAGACTGGGAGGACGATGATAGATGAACTCGCGCCGTAGCACCATCGCAGCCTCGCAGACGCCCGGGCAGCAAGAGCAAGGGGGGCCAACGGCGGCACGACGCAAGACGGCGAGAGCAGTCAACAGCCTGCTGCACCAGCGGCAACCTGCAGGTCCTTGAGCGGCGGAAAGAATAGGGAGCGGCGGTTGAGAGACGACGAAGAGATCGTGATGGATTTTAAAGCGATCTCCGTGGAGCGATGAGTGCAGATGCGGCCGTCGTAAGAGAGCAACGCTTGATTCTTAACGCTACCAATCAATTGGGCCAGCCCATCACATTGTCCGTTCCTTCTTTTTTTTCTCTATTTTACTGGGCTATACACATAGATAGATACCAGATCATGGGCCCCTTGCAGGGCTGGGCCCTAGGCCGCCGCCCCCTGGCCATACCCCCAGGGCCGGCCCTGACTCCACCGCAATGTGAGTCACGAGGCGAACTTGATCCTGTTGGGATTCGTATTTGAGATCATTGACACATTTTAAAATGGTCCCAACTATTTTGGACCGTTCATAATTTTTAATCCAGGGGTAAAAAATATTTGGTCCCTGCGACAATGCACCGGCACATACCTGGTAACAAAAATACGACTAATCAAATGCAAGCCGTTACACTTGTCGGTGGTGGCACATGATGTCAATGGGTGGGGTTTACCTTTTTAAAGTGCCAAGGTACATGTACTTGAGTTTTTGTTCCATGTGAAAAACTAATTTCTGCCCAAGGAACATGTCAACAAACCCGTAAATTGATGCACCCACCCGTAAACATGTCAACAAGGTTACATCGACCCAGAGCTGGAGACAACTCGGCAACATCATTGCATGTGGAGAGGAGTCTGAAGGTTGATTGGTTTGCATGGGAGCAGAGGCGGAGACAGGGGGTGCGAGCAGGGATCAGACCCCCCCCATCGCCTCGCCCCCCCATGACGCTTCGTTAGTAGGTACTAGTATTACCAGTAGTTTCTACGTATAGGTGTTATGTCTACAGGCGGCTTCTGATCTTTTTTTGTTGGACATGAAAACTTTCTAGCCCAAGTGCCCAACTGCCCAAGGCCCAACGTTGAACCATCAACAGAGCCTCTCGATTGCTATATGTACGTATATCAGAAAAATAGGTTACCTGCTATGGATCTACCCTTATCCTCCCGGCATTTTCGTTCGTGCAATCAAGTCTTCTGGTTCTGTACCTCCCTGCGCCGCCGCCCATCGCTCGTTCACGGTCGGCTCTTGCAGTCTTGCTGCTTTTGCCGCCGTCGCCCATGGCCTTGGTCCAACACTTCAGTGCATGCGATTCAATCAAAAGACAGAAAGTACTTGTGTACTTCATCGGCATCATAAGATCAACAGATCAACTTCAACTCGGAATCAAGGTACGTCACTGAATCACTGTTAATCTTGGTGAATTGGCGCAATTTCTACAGAAATAATAGTTTAATTTACTGCTTTGATAAGGTAGCATAATAGTTTTCTAATGCCACTCCTTGTTTAATGTTCCAATGACTAAAGGATGAAGCAGAAGAGTACAGCAACAATAGATTTGTTTTTCAAGCCTATTGCTTCTAGCTCTAATGCAACTGAAAATGCAAATCCACCGGAGGAGCAACCTGTTGTAGATGATACTTCCAGCCCCAATCTAGTTGATATGCAAACTGATGATCAAAATATTGCGGCACCACTAGAAACTTTAGAAGAAGGTAGAACTAAAAGCACAAAATATGTGAGGGATCCTGGTACACGCCAACAAATTTGGGAACTCCATCCCGATAAGCAGGATGAAGCACGTCGATTCTATGTTTCTAAGGGTGCTTTTCATCCATACATGAAAGAGTATCCATATAATGGAACAACAAAAAACCGCCGCCGATTCCAGTATAGTTATTTCACTGATTGGCCTTGGCTAGAGTATTCACTTGTCACACATCGTGCATACTGCTTCTATTGTTTCCTCTTTACGAAAAAGCCAACTGGAAAGTGTGGTTCAAGTGCATTCACAGTGGATGGATTTATAAACTGGAGAAAGGTGAATGATGGCAAAGATTGTGCTTTTATAACCCACATGGGCAAAGATTCCAACTCAGCTCATAGCTATTCAGCCCGCTGTTATGAAAATCTGAAAAAATAGATTGAACCACATTGACAAGGCGATGGTACAAGTATGTACAAAAAAGGTTGCAGCTGCAAGGTTAAGACTTAAAGTCACAATTGATTCCATTAGGTAAGACTAAGTTTATTTGTTTCAACAATTAACCTAGTATATTTTGTATTTATGTAAGACTAACATGTCCTTTGTCTGTTATTTCATTAGGTGGTTAACATTCCAAGCTTGTCCATTTAGAGGCCATGATGAATCTCCAGGATCCCTAAACCAGGGTAATTTTCTTGAGTTGGTAAAGCTTTTGGCTGCTTATAACAAGGATGTCAGAGATGTTGTCTTGGAAAATGCTCCACAAAATGCCAAGTACACCTCACACCCCGTTCAGCAAGAAATCCTTGGTTTACTTTCCAGGAAAGTGCAGAAAAGTATTAGAGAAGAAATTGGCAATAGCAAATTCTGTATAATGGTGGACGAGTCTAGAGATGAATCTAAAAAGGAGCAGATGGCACTGGTCATTCGGTTTGCTAATAAAGAAGGGTACATAGATGAGCGCTTCCTTGACATCATACATGTTAGTGACGCTGCTGCATTGACTCTCAAGGAGGCAATTTGTACTGTCTTAGAAGATAATAACCTGAATGTACAAGATATTAGAGGTCAAGGATACAACGGCGCAAGTAACATGCGAGGGGAATGGAATGGATTGAAAGCTCTAATATTAAATGAGTGCCCTTATGCTTATTATGTGCACTGCATGGCTCATCAGCTCCAATTGGCTCTTGTTGCAGCATCACGAGAGGTACACGAGGTGCATAATTTTTTTCAGCATGCAAATTTTGTGATAAATGTTGTTAGTGCGTCGTCTAAACGGAATGATGAGTTATTAGCTAATCAAGCTGCTGAAATTGCACGTGGCATTGAATTGGGTGAGCTTGATACGGGAAAAGGGGCCAATCAAATAGGCTCTTTACAGAGGCCGGGAGACACGAGGTGGAGTTCTCACTTCAAGTCAATTAATAGCTTGAGGAAGATGTTTGCTGCTACGATTGCAGTTCTACGAAGCGTAGCAAATGATCGTTCAGTCACAAGATATTCTCGTGGAGATGCAGTGGGCGCCCTAAAGATGATTATCTCTTTTGATTTTGTATTCATTATGCACCTCATGGAGAAAATTATGAAGATCACAGATGTTTTATGTCAAATGCTCCAAAGGAAGTCTCTGGATATTTTAAACGCATTAGATTGTGTTGCAAACACAAAGTTTCTACTTGCTAAACTAAGAGAAGATGGTTGGGAACCACTTCTAAAAGAGGTTAAATCTTTTTGTCTGAAGCATGATATTGACACCCCCGATTTTAGTTCCAAGTATGTCTCTTTTCCTATATCTAGATTGGAATATTAATCATCACAAGTATTTTAATCTAATATATGTTGCCATTTGTAGGTACGTTGATATGACTAAATCTCGAAACAAGCATGACAACACCACAACACTTCACCACTATAAAGCAGATGTATTCAATGTTGCCATAGATCAACAGTTGGTCGAGCTAAATGACCGGTTCAGCGTTCAAAGCACTGAGCTATTGAGGCTTTGTGTATCCTTGAATCCACTGCATGACACATTTGATGCGACAAAGATATGCACTCTAGCAGAAAAGTTTTATCCTGCTGATTTTTCTAACCAAGACTTGGCTCGGTTAGAGTCTCAACTTATCCATTTCAGAATGGATGTTCGCTCACATCCAGATCTAAAATGCTTGCATTCACTTGCTTATTTGACTGTTGGTTTGTTCAAAACTGGTAAAGTTCAGGACTATTCCATGGTTGATAGACTATTGTGGTTGGTTATTACTCTTCCAGTTTCAATGGCAACCACTGAGCCAGCCTTTTCTGCTATGAAACTAGTGAAGACACGTCTTCGAGGCAAAATGGGTGATGACTTTCTTCAACATTACATGATTGTCTACATTGGAAAGGATATAGCTGCAAAAGTCACATCTGATGAGATTATCCACATTTTCGACGATGGTACTCGTAGAGCTGAATTTCAGTTGATAGATATGTAACTTTTTTTGTTGCTAGACATACGTTGTCATGCACTCATATCAATTCTACTATTGAGACTATATTCTTGTGTGGCGTATAATTTGAAATGATTATTATCTGTCTCGCCCCCCTCATGTTCAAATCCTGGCTCCGCCCCTGCATGGGAGTGCAGGGCGCCAGAGAAAATTTGATGCCTTGGGAGGTTTAGAGGATGGCCAAGGATGGCGGCAGCGCGATGATGGATGGGGCGCTATCGGCCGTGGGGGCGAAGAAAGCGGTTCGGTCGGTAAACTTGGGCGATTTGAAAAAGATGATGAACAGTAGATATGGAAAGAAGAAAGTTATCCGGATGTTCGGTTTAGATCCAATCGTTTAGGGATACCTTGATACATATATTTTTTCTAGGTACATGATAGGTAGGTGCTTGATACTTCTCGCCATAATGTCATTTAAAAGATATATGTGTCAGAAATTTAACTCTGATCTTGAGCTCAGATGCTCCCCTTTTGAACTGTAAGATAAAAAAAATACCAAAACAATTTGCAAAAAAAATCTGACACATAAAAAAATGGAAGACTCTTTTAGGTGTTTACCACTTTCTGAGCAGACGTTCGTGGAGCTTGCTAAAAATACAGAGTTCAGATTTTTAAATCGGAGCTCGAATTTTTGTTGCAGCTTTGTACATTTGGAGCTATGATTTTGTTTCTTTTTATCAATCTCCTCTGGTGTCATCTCAATGCGAAAAATTGCAAGAACTTATAAGAGTCTATTATTTTTTATGTTTTTTAGTTTTTTTCCTACTTTTATCATATTTACTGTTCACATAGGTGCAGATGCACCAGAACATCAAACGGGTTTGGTAAAACTTAGTCGATTGCGTAGCCGTTTGATCTTTGCATGGAGATTGTGCCGGACTTAGCACCGTCCAACGTACCTAGCAGCTTTTTATTCCCACCATTTGTAACATGTCCTCCCACAAGTTGCAATGTCCGTCATTGCTGATTGTAGCATGTCGTCTCACCGGACACAATGCCTGCACTCGTCATTTGTGGCATGTCGCACTGGTCGCAACATCCGCCATCATTGCTTGCAAGATGTAGTCACACCGGTTGAAACTTCTGTTGTCGTTGCTTGCAACATTTTTCTACACCATTTGCAGCATTCAACCATGCCACTCGTAATAACAAGTCTCAGTCGACTGAATTCTAGCCACACCCGGACTAAAACGCTGCTCCCCGTGTCGGAAATTCCAGGACCATACAGTTTTTCAATAATAAAATAAAAAGAGGTTTCCCTCTCCTATTTTCCACTAAAAGAAACCATGCATAGTCTTATTTCCCAGTTTACAGACGCATGTAATGTTGTTGTACATCATTTTGCAGCTAGCTGTCGTGATAACAGAATTTATTCAATCGAGTAGCCTTTGATAGATCGATATCAGATCCTGTAGTGGTCAAGCCTGGAGGTGCCATCGAGAGCCTTGTACCTTTAGTGGACGATCAACTCCACCGTGGCGCTCCTGTACCGCGGAGGGCTCGCGGCGCCATCGCCGACGAGGATGGGAGCGCACACCCTGGCAGCTGCGCCATGCGGCCGGAAGAAGCAAGCCAAGGACACTCGAGGCCCACGTTGTATGATGTATGAATTACACGATGTATTGCTCATGTGCAAACACACGTATATATGATGTATAAAGGTGGGCCACGACCTCAACTATATAAGGCAACTAGGAGGTGGACCCAATACACAGTTATGCACAACACATATACTCAACGGACATGGATCATCTAACGTATCTATCCCTGCCTTACCCTGCCTTTCGGCCGCTGACAGGTGGGACCCTCGCCTGGTGGGACCCACATGTGAGTGCCCAATGGTAGGATAGTCCACGTCAGAGGATCCTCGTCCATACTCACCCCCCAGTCGAAGCGGCACGGCTGCTGATGCAAAGACTGTACCAGAACTCCTCAAATGACGCCGTAGGCAAGCCCTTGGTCATGATATCTGCAAATTGTTGGGAAGTAGGGACGTGTAGAACACGAATATGGCCAAGAGCCGCCTGTTCCCGAAAAAATGAATATCCAACTCAATATGCTTGGTCCGACAATGATGTACCGGGTTAGCGGAGAGGTAGACTGCCGAGACGTTGTCGTAGTGGACCACCGTAGCACGATCTACCGGGCAAGAAAGCTCCTACAGCAGCTGGCGAAGCCATGAATACTCGGCGACGACGTTGGCCACAGTGCGATACTCAGCCTCAGTGCTGGAGCGAGAGACCGTAGGCTGCCGCTTGGACGACCACAAGATAAGTGAGGGTCCAAGGAAGACTCAGTAGCCCGAAGTGGAGCGACGAGCGTCAGGGCAACCCGCCTAGTCTGCATCGGAGTAGGCGGTGAGGGCGGTGTCGGCGGAGGCATGTAGCATGACGCCAAGGTCATAGTGCCACAGACATAGCGGAGAATCCGCTTGACAGCGGCCCAGTGAACGTCCCGAGGAGCATGAATATGAAGACACACCTGCTGGACGGCATACTGTATCTTCGGTCGAGTCAGAGTGAGGTATTGAAGAGCACCAACGATAGACCGGTAGAAGGCAACATCCGAAGCAGGAGAACCATCCGTGGCAGAGAGCTTGGCCTTTGTATCAACATGCGTAGTGGTGGGCTTGCAGTTAAGCATGCCAGCACGATCCAGGAGCTCATGAGCGCACTTCCGCTGATGAAGGAAGAAGCCACCCGGACGGCGCACCACCTCAACACTGAGGAAGTAGTGCAAAGGACCCAAGTCCTTGATGGCGAACTCAACGCGGAGACGGGCAGTGAGCTGACTGAGAAGACCAGTTGTACACGCCGTCAGGATGATATCGTTGACATAAAGTAGCAAGTAAGTCGTGTCGGAGCCCTGATGATAGACGAAGAGCGATGCGTCCTAGCGGGTGGAGCGGAACCTGAACTGGTGCAGAAACACCGCGATGCACTGGGACCAAGTGCGCGGAGCCTGCTTGAGTCCGTACAAGGACCGCGAAAGCAAGCACACGTGGTCGGGAAGTGCTGGATCTAGAAACCCCGTAGGCTGCTAGCAGAAGACCCACTCCTCGAGGTGACCGTGAATGAAGGCGTTGGAGACATCCATCTGGTGCACCGGCCAAGCACGGGAGACCGCAAGGTGGAGAACCATGCGAATCGTACCGGTCTTAACGACCGGAGCGAAGGTGTCGGTGAAGTCGATATGCCAGCACGTTGCTGGAAGCCACGAACAACCCAGTGCACTTTATAGCGATCAAGGGTACCATCAGGACGAAGCTTGTGTTTGAAGACCCACTTCCCGGTAATCACGTTGGCGTGCCGGGGACGGGGAACAAGCTGCCACGTCCGGTTGCACAACAGGGCATCAAACTCCTCTTGCATCACAACCATCCAGAGCGGGTCACGAAGAGCGACTCGAACGGAGGACGACAATGGCGATGGCGTAGAGGTGGATGCAGTGTGGACGTAGTCGTCCGAACCATAGCGCGAGCTCGGGGAAAAACACCTGTACAAGCGCAGGTGACCGGACTGACCGTGGATGGCCCGGCCGCATTCGCCTATGAGGAGGGCGCCGGAGCCGCCTAAACCACGGGCGCTGAGGCCGCATGTGGGGGGGGGGCGTTCCGAGGCTGGGGCCACGGGCGCCGAAGCAGCGGGCGCCGAGGCAGGCGCAGGGGCCGCGGGCACCAAGGCCGTGGTCGCGGGAACCGCGGGAAGAAGGGGCGCCGAGGGCACCGGGGCCGCGGTGAGAGGAGGCGCCACGTGCGGGGGCGCCGGCGGGTGGCGCGCCTCAAAGCTAGGGGACGGGCCAAGAGTGGTGTGCGAACGCCCTGGGAGAGGCGTCGAGGGTCCCGCGCCATAAGTGGCGGGAGGAACTACCAGGGGTACCTGCTGAAACGGAAACACATGCTCATCAAAGTAAACGTGCTGGGAGGTGAACACATGGTGGTAGCTGATGAATATGCATGCAACGGAACGTGGTGCAAGCTTATGAGGAGTAGTGTCGGTAGTGCTAGGATAACAGAGGCACCCAAAAATACGCAAACCATCATAAGATGGTGGCGTGCCGAAGAGTGTTGGGGAACGTAGTAATTCAAAAAAATTCCTATGATCACGCAAGATCTATCTAGGAGATGCATGGCAACGAGAGGGGAGAGTGTGTCCACGTACCCTCATAGACCGAAAGCGAAAGCGTTATGTTAACGTGGTTGATGTAGTCAAACGTCTTCATGATCCAACCGATCCAAGTACCGAACGTACGACACCTCCGTGTTCAGCACACGTTCAGCTTGATGACGTCCCTCGAGCTCTTGATCCAGTAGAGGGTCGAGGGAGAGTTCCGTTAGCACGACGGCGTGGCGATGGTGTTGGTGATGTGATCTGCGCAGGGCTTTTCCTAAGTAATACAACGCTATGACCGGAGGAGTAAACTGTGGAGGGGGGCACCGCACATGGCTAAGAAACAACTGTTGTGCTTTGGCGTGCCTCCCTGCCCCCGTATATAAAGGAGGGGAGGAGGAGGCCGACCACCAAGGGGCGCGCCAGGAAGAGGGGAGTCCTACTAGGACTCTAGTCCTAGTAGGATTTGGCCCCCACCCTTTTTTCCTTCTTCCGGAGGGGGAAAGGGGGAAGGAGAGGGAGTAGGAGAAGGAAAGGAGGGCTCCGCCCCCTTCCCTAATCTAATTCGGCCTCCTCCCTTGTGGGGGGCATGCCAGCCCCTTGTGGGCTGGTTAGCTTCCCTCCTATGGCCCATATGGCCCATATCTATTCCCCGGGGGGTTCCGGTAACCCCTCCGGTACTCCGGTATGTACCCGATACAATCCGGAACCCTTCCGGTGTCCGAATACTACCTTCCAATATATCAATCTTTACCTCTCGACCATTTCGAGACTCCTTGTCATGTCCTTGATCTTATCCGGGACTCCGAACAAATTTCGGTCACCAAAACACATAACTCATAATACAAATCATCATCGAACATTAAGCGTGCGGACCCTACAGGTTTGATAACAATGTAGACATGACCGAGACACGTCTATGGTCAATAACCAATAGTGGAACCTGGATGATCATATTGGCTCCTACATATTCTACGAATGATCTTTATTGGTCAAACCGCATAACAACATACGACATTCCCTTTGTCATCGGTATGTTACTTGCCCGAGATTCGATCGTCGGTATCATCATACCTAGTTCAATCTCATTACCAGAAATTCTCTTTACTCATTCTGCAATGCATCATCCCATAACTAACTCATTAGTCACATTGCTTGCAAGGCTTATAGTGATGTGCATTACCGAGAGGGCCCAGAGATACCTCTCTGATACACAGAGTGATAAATCCTAATCTTGATCTATGCCAACCCAAGAAACACCTTCGGAGACACCTGTAGAGCATATTTATAATCACCCAGTTACGTTGTGACGTTTGATAGCACACAAGGTATTCCTCCGGTATTCGGGAGTTGCATAATCTCATAGTCAGAGGAACATGTATAAGTCATTAAGAAAGCAATAGCAATAAAACTAAACGATCATTATGCTAAGCTAACGGATTGATCTTGTCCATCACATCATTCTCCTAATGATGTGATCCCATTCATCAAATGACAACACATGTCTATGGTCAGGAAACTTAACCATCTTTGATTAACGAGCTAGTCAAGTAGAGGCATACTAGGGACACTCTGTTTTGTCTATGTATTCACACATGTACTAAGTTTCCGGTTAATACAATTCTAGCATGAATAATAAACATTTATCATGATATAAGGAAATATAAATAACAACTTTATTATTGCCTCTAGGGCATATTTCCTTCAAAGAGAAGGTGGTGAGGTGCGTAGTTCCACCGTGGGCGGCAGGGTCGAAGGTTAAGGAGAAGTCATGCAGCAGCGAGTGCGTCAGGCCAGAAGCGAGGCAGAACGTTAGCATGGAAGATGAGCGTGCGAACGCAGTCATTCAGAGTGCAAAGGACGCATTCGGCTTGACCATTCTGCTGTGAAGTATACGGGCATGTGAGATGAAAAACTGTGCCATGGTGCGACAAAAAGGTGCGGAAAGCAAGGTTGTCGAACTCTTTTCCATTGTCAGTCTGAAGAGCAAGAATGGGATGCCAAAACTGCATGCTGACATAGGAGTAAAAAGCCGTCAAAGTGGAGAGTGCATCCGACTTTCGTCGCAAAGGGAAGGTCCACACATAATGAGAATAATCGTCGAGAAGAACCAGATAATATAAGTAGCCCGGATTACTAGGAACCGGAGAGGTCCACACATCGCTATGAATCAACTGAAAAGGAAAATAATTAATGGTGGTGGAGTTATTAAACGGAAGTCGGACATGTTTGCTGACACAACATGCGTGACAAGTGTGATCCTCTATCTTATTACAACTGAAACTGGAACTCCTAAGAATATGACGAAGTGTGACGGGGTTGGGATGACCCAAATGAGCGTGCCAGAGATCAACGCCAGCGGAGAGAGCAACCGGTGTATGGGTGGAGAATGAAGGCGAGTGCACCGGATAGAGCTCGTCGGGGCTGTCACATCGGTGGAGTACCATCCTGGTTCGAGCATCCTTAACACGAAAACCAAGCTCGTCAAATTCAACAGTGACAGGATTTTCACGAGTAAAACAATGAATGAAATAAGGTTCTTAATAAGATGACGAGGCAAAAATATATTAGACAAATATAAAGGCGTGGAATTAGAAGGAAAAGAAGTGTGCCCGACGTGTGTGATAGGAAGTGTGGAACTGTCGCCGACAATGATGCGGCGGTCGGTGGTGACGGGAGTGGAGGAGACAAGATTACCAGGATGAGCAAACATGTGAGCCGTACCCCCGGTGTCCATGTACCAATCACCGCCTCCAGTGTAGTTGTTCGGCGTAGGGGCGGTGTGCAGCGCGGCGAGGAGCGCCGGGTCCCAAGGCGCCAAGGGCATCGCCGACGAGGGGGACAGAGGCGCCATCGGGAGGCCGTAACCGCGCTCAGCTGCGGTGGTGGGTACCCTCCATAGGGCAGGGGCCCATGGGACCGGCATGGTGTAGGCATGAACAACGCCGGTCCACGGGTTGTAGCCATCAGCCCATGGAGGAGGCACCTGGAGCTGCTGCTGCTGCTGACGAGGCTGGCCGGCGCCCTGCTGCTGCTGCTGACCATCTCAACAGCCACCGCATCGGCCCCCGCGGCGCCGGTCGGCGGGAGGGGCGGGAGGTGCGTGTTGCCCGTATGGAAGGGGGAGCATCCCTGGCTGCTGTGGCACCGGGTACGGCGGCGGCGGCGCCTGGTACGACGCTTGATGCCGCGGCTGAGGCGGCGCAACCGAGGCAACAGGAGGCGTCGGGGGCCCGCCACGGGTGGTGCCGGCGGTGAGGGCAGTGTGGATGGCCCGCGCCTTCACCTGCTACATCCGCCGCTCCTCCAAGTGGAGGTACACAACGAACTTGGCGAAGGAGGGCTCGGGGATGAAGGTGAGGTTCGTCGTGGCGTTGCCGAAGCTTGTTGAGCCCGGCGTTGAGCGAGCTGAGGAGGAGGTCATCATCAATTTTCGTGCCAATATCATGGAGCTCGTCAGCGAGAGTCTTGAGATGGTGAGAGTAGTCATCCACGGAGGAGTTGTCCTGGTGGCACCCAAAGAACTCTTGCTGCAAAAAAACACGACGTTGGAGTTGATTGTCGGTGGAGAGCCCATTCAGCTTGGTCCACACGGCGTGGGCGTCTTCACCGTCCTGCACGACCGTCTGAAAGAGGTCCGGCGAGATGGTGAGGAAGAACCACCGGATGATCGTGGTGTCGATGGTGGATCAGTCATGGAACTCGGGGACAAGGATGGAGTCGACAGAGCCGTCCACGTGATCGACGAGATGGTACTCCCAGAACACGGGGGAGAAATATGTCTTCCACGTGTAGTAGGAGGAGTCCGCCTGGGAGAGACGAACCGACACCCGCTCGTAGTTGTTCAGGTTGTGGATGTCGCTGACGTCGGCGAACGGGTTGGAGTTGGTGGACGCGGATGACGTGACATACAACATGGCGGGTAGGGTCGGCTCGGCGTGGCGCGAGTTAGGGTTCGATGCGGATGGCGGCGGCGGGTCGGCTCGGGATGGCGGTGGCGCTCGAGGAGGGGTTAGGTCGGGCGGAGAGGGGGGCAACGGCAGCAGGGAGGGAGTTGGGTGGCGGCGGTGCTCCGGTGCAGCTTAGGGAGTTGCGCGGCGCGGCGGCAGGAGGGTTTAAGCGGCAGCGCGGGTACGAAAGGGGGAGCCCGGCGGCAGGGAGATTGAGAGGCGGCAGCCGCGGGAGCGGGGAGACGGACGGGCGGCGGCGGCTGGGCGGTGGCGCGGAGGGCGTGCGGTGACGGCGACGGAGGGCGGAAGCTAGGGTTAGAACCCGAAAACTGATACCATGTATGATGTATAAATTGCATGATGTATTGCTCATGTGCAAACACACGTATATATGATGTACAAAGGAGGGCCACGACCTCAACTATACAAGGCAACTAGGAGGTGAGCCCATGCTACCTCTTGAGCACCGCGTTGGATTTCCTTGAAGAGGAAAGGATGATGCAGCAAAGTAGTGTAAGTATTTCCCTCAGTTTTTGAGAACCTAGGTATCAATCCAGTAGGAGGCTACGCGTGAGTCCCTCGTACTTGCACAAAGCAAATAAATCCTCGCAACCAATGCGATAAGGGGTTGTCAATCCCTTCACGGTCACTTACGATAGTGAGATCTGATAGATATGATAGGATAATATTTTTGGTATTTTTGTGGTAAAGATGCAAAGTAAAATAAAAGCAAAGTAAAAAAGCAAAGGAAATAACTAAGTATTGGAAGATTGATATGATGAAGATAGACCCGGGGCCATAGGTTTCACTAGTGGCTTCTCTTAAGAGCATAAGTATTTTACGGTGGGTGAACGAATTACTGTTGAGCAATTGACAGAATTGAGCATAGTTATGAGAGTATCTAGGTATGATCATGTATATAGGCATCACGTCCGAGACAAGTAGACCGACTCCTGCCTGCATCAACTACTATTACTCCACTCATCGACCGCTATCCAGCATGCATCTAGATTATTAAGTTCAAGAAAATAGAGTAAAGCTTTAAGCAAGATGACATGATGTAGAGGGATAGATTCATGCGATATGATAAAAACCCCATCTTGTTATCCTCGTTGGCAACAATACAATACGTGCCTTGCTGCCCCTACTGTCACTGGGAAAGGACACCGCAAGATTGAACCCAAAGCTAAGCACTTCTCCCATTGCAAGAAAGATCAATCTAGTAGGCCAAACCAAACTGATAATTCGAAAAGACTTGCAAAGATAACCAATCATACATAAAAGAATTCAGAGAAGATTCAAATATTGTTCATAGATAATCTTGATCGTAAACCCACAATTCATCGGTCTCAACAAACACACCGCAAAAAGAAGATTACATCGAATAGATCTCCACGAGAGAGGGGGAGAACATTGTATTGAGATCCAAAAAGAGAGAAGAAGCCATCTAGCTACTAACTATGGACCCGAAGGTCTGAGGTAAACTACTCACACTTCATCGAAGAGGCTATGGTGTTGATGTAGAAGCCCTCCGTGATGGATGCCCCCTCTTGCGGAGCTCCGGAACATGCCCCAAGGTGGGATCTCATGGGTACACAAGTTTGCGGCAGTGGAATTAGGTTTTTGGCTCCGTATCTGATTGTTTGGGGGTACGTAGGTATATATAGGAGGAAGGAGTACGTCGGTGGAGCAACAGGGGGCCCACGAGGGTGGAGTATGCGCCTGGGGGGGTAGGCGCGCCCCTTACCTCGTGGCCTCCTCTTTTGTTTCTTGATGTAGGGTCCAAGTCTCCCGGATCATAATCTTCCTAAAAATCACGTTCCCGAAGGTTTCATTCCGTTTGGACTCCGTTTGATATTCCTTTTCTGCGAAACTCTGAAATAGACAAAAAAAGCAATTCTGGGTTGGGCCTTCGGTTAATAGGTTAGCCCCAAAAATAATATAAAAGTGGATAATAATGCCCAATATTGTCCAAAACAGTAGATAATATAGCATGGAGCAATCAAAAAATATAGATACGTTGGAGACGTATCAGGCATCCCCAAGCTTAATTCCTGCTCGTCCTCGAGTAGGTAAATGATAAAAACAGAATATTTTATGCGGAGTGCTACTTGGCATAATTTCAATGTAATTCTTCTTAATTGTGATATGAATATTCAGATCCGATAGATTCAAGACAAAAGTTTAATATTGACATAAAAGATAATAATACTTCAAGCATACTAACAAAGCAATCATGTCTTCTCAAAATAACATGGCCAAAGAAAGTTATCCCTACAAAATCATATAGTCTGGCTATGCTCTATCTTCACCACACAAAGTATTTAAATCATGCACAACCCCGATGACAAGCCAAGAAATTGTTTCATACTTATGACATTCTTAAACTTTTTCAATCTTCACGCAATACATGAGCGTGAGCCATGGATATAGCACCATAGGTGGAATAGAATGGTGGTTGTGGAGAAGACAAAAAGGAGAAGGTAGTCTGACATTAACTAGGCGTATCAACGGGCTATGGATATGCCCATCAATAGATATCAATGTGAGTGAGTAGGGATTGCCATGCAACGGATGCACTTAGAGCTATAAGTATATGAAAGCTCAACAAAAGAAACTAAGTGGGTGTGCATCCAACTCGCTTGCTCATGAAGACCTAGGGCATTTTGAGGAAGCCCAACATTGGAATATACAAGCCAAGTTCTATAATGAAAAATTCCCACTAGTATATGAAAGTGAAAAAATGAGAGACTCTCTATCATGAAGATCATGGTGCTACTTTGAAGCACAAGTGTGGTAAAAGGATAGTAACATTGTCCCTTCTCTCTTTTTCTCTCATTTTTTTCTTCTTGGGCCTTTTCTCTTTTTTTATGGCCTCTTTTTTTAGTCTGGAGTTCTCTCCCGACTTGTGGGGGAATCATAGTCTCCATCATGCTTTCCTCACTTGGGACAATGCTCTATTAATGAAGATCATCACACTTTTATTTTCTTACAACTCAACAATTACAACTCGATACTTAGAACAAAATATGACTCTATATGAATGCCTCCGGCGGTGTACTGGGATATGCAATGAATCAAGAGTGACATGTATGAAAGAATTATGAATGGTGGCTTTGCCACAAACACACACTACAAAAAAAGATACATCCGTGACATTTTGGGCCGAACAAATTTTTTTTCTGTCATACATACGACACTTCTATGACGATAATTGTGACAAAACCCGGTATCATCATAGATGTGGTGGGCTCCTACTTCTATGACAAAAAATCATGACAGAAAATGGGCTTTTCATCCTGGGCGGGCCGGAGACGCAGCTGCATGACATTCTTTGGGCCGTCCATGACAGAAAAACCATGGTAGAAGCGAGGGGGAGGAAAATTTCGGGGAGTTCCCGGTTACGGTGGGAGGTCGGGGGCCGAGCGATGCATGTTTCTCTCGTACACGTACGCGCGTGTGTGCGAGGCGTTGGCTCTAACTGAACCCGAGCGAGGCGTTGGGCTCTAATTGAACCCGAGCGATTGCACTGCAGGCTAAGCATTACTGAACCCGAGCGATCGATCGATGGCTGTTAACTGAACCCGATCGAGCGATTCATCGGCTACTGCTGCTAACTGAAGCCGATCGATGCTGCCTCTAGATGAACAGTGAGCGTTGCGGGGGGGGGGGGGGGTTGGATGAACAGTTCCCGGTGGGGGTGGATGAACAGGACCCCGTGGTGTTGCCTCTAGATGAACAAGATCCCGATCAATCGAGCCGGTTGGGGCTGGATGAACAGGACCCCGTGGAGGGCAGGATGAACAGTAGACGGTGGAGGGGTGGTTGAACAGGACCCCGTGGTGTGGAGGGCTGGATGAACAGTAGACGGTGGAGGGGTGGTTGAACAGTAGATGGTGGAGTAGCGCGCGGTGGAGGCTGGATGAACAGGAGCCCATGGAGGCTGGAGGAGGTCGGCGGTGGATGAACAGTAGCTCGTGGAGGCTGGAGGGGGTCGACGGTGGAGATGAATAGTATCCTGTGGAGTCCTGTTTTGCGGTACACCACACCCCTCTCAATGAACAGGACCCCCGTTTCGACCGTAGCGCTCCAACACAAGTCTATTTCCTCCGTTTTGCGGTACGCCACACCCCTCCCGATCAACATGACCCCGGTTTCAACCGTAGGAGGTCCGTTTCCTCCGTTTTGCGGTACGCCACGCCCCTCCCGATCAACAGGACCCCCGTTTCGACCGTAGGAGGTCTGTTTCCTCTATTTTGCGGTACGCCAGGCCTCATTTCCATCGCCTCTTCCGTCCAAGCCCTCCCGATGAACACGACCACGCATTCCGTTCCGACCCATGAACACGATGACGACGCTGTTTCTCCGTTCCGACCCAGCCATGTACACGAGCCCTCGCCGTACGTATGCGCGAGTAGGCGTTCGAGACCCCGCCCGTATGTACACATACGTGGCCATATTTTCTTTCTTGCACCCTGGCCGATGTAGGTATGTGTACGTGCTACGTGCGCGTATCTTCTACGACACGTGCGCGCCTCTACATCCACCAGTATATATGTACGTACACGTTCGCGACCAGGATGACAACGCTACGTACGCTTCGACCAGGTGGGTCCCGACTGTCAGGCACTTCCTTGCCTGCGAAGATGTAGCTGGTGGGTCCCAGCAGTCAGGGGGTGAATCATTTTTTTCCCGGACGCACTTCCTTGCGTGCGAAGATGTAGCTGGTGGGTCCCAGCAGTCGGGGGGCTGGTGGGTCCCAGCAGTCAGGGGGGCGAATCGTTTTGGTTTTTTTTGCCCGGACGCACTTCCTTGCGTGCGAAGATGTAGCTGGTGGGTCCCAGCAGTCAGGGGGGCGAATGGTTTTTTTGCCCGGATGCACTTCCTTATGTGCGAAGGTGTAGCTGGTGGGTCCCAGCAGTCAGGGGGGAAACGTTTTTTTCGAGAAATACGGTGGCTCGTTCGATGGGTCCCTGCTGTCAGGTGGAGGAAACATTATTTTCCGCGTAATAAGGAGGCAATTCCTTGCTGCGGCCGTGGACCCAGCTGTCAGCCTCTCCACGTACAGTCCATGTCCGATGGAAGTCGTTCCTTGACCATGTTGACCACGCCGCGCCGAGAGCACCAGGACAGTGGACGACGGCGAGGCCTAGGAAGGGGACGACGCGGAGCCGGGGAAGACACAGCAGAGGAAGCCCGCGCGGAGAGGAGTACGAGGGTTCACTGGTTCAGCTGCTGTGTGAGGCTGCCGTCGCCGCAGAATAACAGGGGGTGTGGGTGAGTAGAGGGATGGCCTGGCCAGCGGTGGGAGTAGTACGGGGCGGTGAGGCCTCCACGGCATCACAGCCGGCCACGGGAGGCAGGAGCACGCGACACGACCAGCGCTGCTTTGGGCGGCTGGAGCAAGAAGACCAGAGGTTGAAGAAGCACTACGGCCGTTGGATGGATATCGTACGATCACTTTAGCTAGAATCGTTTATATTGACTAAGTTGACAAAGCCCTTGGTACGCATCAACTTAGTAGGCCCACAGCTCGGATTTGGCAAAGAACATATAGCCCATTTTCGATTTGTAAGAATGTACAACCTATTTTTTTATTCTAATGGAATTTACGAAAACCCATTTACAGTTTGTTAAAAGTACAACCGAACTTCTAGCTAGGACAACGATTAATAATTTCAAACAACCCCTCAAAACAGAATTCAAAAAAAAGTTCCCACATTTTGATGGGATCCGAAATATTTTTATCCGAAATTTCTAGTCAGGTTAAATATAATTTCAAAATAAAGTTGTATTACGTTAAAATCCAACGAGATATTGCGCGCGCAACAAGTAATGAAATTAAAATTTTCTAATTCCAAAAATAATATATTTTTCAAACTAATTACGTGTTTGGTGCATAGTAATTGTCCAGTTATTATAATTACATCCCATTTATTATTTCTTAAAGTCCATTTTCTTGTTAAGCCTAATGCATACCTCCTAGAAAAGTTTGCAGCCCAGCGGGGCGGAGAATAACAAGTTGACCCAGATATTGTGTACAACTGTCGGCCCAGTTGCATTGCTGATGTTGAAAAAAAGCTATTTTTTATACACACATTTAAAAAAATTTGTATAGATAAGGAACATTTTTTATACACACATTTAACAATTTTTAAATACATGATTAACATTTTTTAAAACATATTTTTTAGTCAACAGTGGGCCCACAGCGAGCGGAGGAGGTCACAATACACATATTTTTTAAATACATGATTAACACTTTTTAAAACATATTTTTTAATCAACAGTGGGCCCATAGCGAGCGGAGGAGGTCACAATACACATATTTTTTAAATAAATGATTAACACTTTTGCAAAAACAATTAGCCCACAGCGAGCAAATTAGCTCTAGTCGGCCCACAGTGGGCCGACAGGACCCAATCAGCCCACAGTTGGCCGACAGGGGCCAGTCGGCCAGCTGTAGGCCGACTTGAATCCAATCGGCCGGCTGTGGGCCGACTAGGCCCAGTCGGCCTGCAGCGGGCCGACGGTGTATTATTTTTGAAAAAATGTAACCAGCGTAATATTTATGAAAATTAATAAAACATTGTATTATTTAAAAAAAATAGCGAAAAAAGGCATGTGTAGTACAGTACAACCTAACATGGTTACTCAGCCCACATTCAGCGACGCCGGAAAGGCCCAAACAAGGCTTCTGTACAACTTTTGGAAGTCACTGAGCTCAATTAATAACTTAAGAAAAAAGTTAGATTACAGTGGAACCTAATTAAAAGCTGTCACGAGCAAATAAATAATTCAACGGGTCCCTCTTGTGTGTGTGCGTGCGTGCGTGTGTGTGTGTGTGTGTAAGAGAGAGAGAGAGAGAGAGAGAGAGAGAGACCCATCGGCGGATGCTCGTAAATACATCTTTCAGCCATATGCATTGCTGATACTCAGTAAAAACTTATATAGTTGACACAATCATATAGAACATCATAGCACACTGAACTTGCATACAAAAATTTCACGCAGGCGGCACAATCAGGATGGAAGCAGTGGATCGCTACGGGAAGGGCTATGTTGAAACCAACGAAGTCGTACATAATGGTTCATCGTCTTTATCAATGACGGGGAAATATCTTTAATGGTGTGCAAAGAAAATAGACAGACAACACAATAAGTTCTGCTAGCACATTAAGTTGACGTACAAACCTTTCTAAAAAAAAGTTCAGGTACAAAATTAGAACAGGTCACAATCAAATGTACTGGCATATCAGTGCTTCACACCTATAGCTCGGATTTAACTAGTATCTGACAAGATTCAGTTGTTACCTCAAATTAGAGCACATCCAGGCATCCAACCCTGCCTCTTCTCCCAAAGAAGCAGTGGCCTCCGCCGCGTGATGGAGTAGGCCCTGTGCCATCCATCGTTCCGAGCAACACGGGGAAGTCTGACGTTGACTCCTGTAATGGACGTCGTCGACGGACCCTGGCACCAGCGGCGCCGACAGGACTTGATGTATTGACCACTTCTTCGACATGCACGAACTTTCGATACAGGCACATCCCTAACATGGTCTGCGGCGGCCTTGGTGCGACGAATAGTACAACCCCGGTTCTTGCACCGGTATCTCAACACCAATCACCTTCGGTATGGTGGAAGGCTTCTTCATCCATGCCATAACCGTCAGAGACCAGATGTCTGGAGGAACAAACATACTTACGAGCTCACCTCCAAGGTCGTTGATAAGCTCATTCATGGACTCGCTGTTCCAAGCAAGTTGAGGCATGCCGTGGAAGGTAAGCTTTGTTAAAAACTCAAACTCAGAGGGCACCGAGCCCCATCCTGGGTGCCACCGATCAAAGCTCACCAACGCGCCATCACAGAACAAACGCCGGGAAGATTCGAACACATGACTGCAGTCGAAAGTTGTCCGGAACCTGACAAAGAAATCAGCCGGTGGCGGACAGACTTCGATGAGCAAGTCACTTATTTAGATGCTGTGCGCAATGCCAAGAGCTTTGACAAGGTCATCTGGCGAGACGGGAGGCCGGTCGTCGTTGATGGTTACCATCAGCACTTTGCCGGCAAACTGGTCGTCAAGCGCCGCCATCCCACTGTTGAGTGACAGCACGCAGCGACCGAAGGCAGGACGGACCTCAGGATCTCCGGCTCGGAGATCTGCATTGACCGGCAACATGATAGTGCGCTTGAGTACAGGGAGTACAGGAGGGGATTTGGGGGAACTGGAGTAGGAATCGAGATTCCAGAGGTGGGGGAGGGGCGGGAGACTAGGGATGAAAAGGTAGCATGAATTTTGAGCACGCGCCAATATGCTCTCGGTGCGCAAGCGCACGAAAACACCGGTGGCGCCCACATGTCGGCCTAAGAGTCCTTATTCTTTGTTTTTTGGAGAGCCCGGCCTTTTTTTTCGGGATCTTTTGAGAGCCCGGCCTGAGAGTCATAATTGACCTGTTTGGCATTGCGTTACTACTCGGCCCATATTCAACGACACCTCACTGGCCCAAACAAGTGTACATCATCGAAAAGACACTGAGCTCAAATTATATAACTTGAGAAAAGAAGATATACTCTGAACACTGGAGAATGGTGATGCCCTCATTTAGCCCACCAGTAGTTCGAGACAATAAAAAGTTCAAAACAACGATATATACAACATTCAAACACTGACTAGTGACTACTACTGACATAAACAGCAAGACATGATAGTTCATAAGAAGTCTTGCTACACCACCAAAACACACCCATCTGCAGCGCTCAGACTCTCGTGATCCAGACGAGAATGACATTCTAAACAGAAGCAACTATTACATAGTAAGAGTGACATAGACGAGGATGACCAAATGACAAGGAATATGCATAACAAAATAAAGAACTACCATCCAGAACCAGCAGCAAAGACAACAAAGTCATTCGAAGAGATGATCCAACACCATCATAATTTGCAGCCCCGCTTCAGCGACCAGTGATCCAGAGACACCAGTACTCCACCCTTTCGATGGAACAGCCCAATTACCTATCAACCTGAAGGCTCAAACCACATCACTGTTTGTCGTAATTGAGACATCCAAGGATCAAAGTTAATCCGGATGCCTTTGTCATTCTCACCTTCTTTTGGTTGCAGGCTATATCGTTGACAATCAGGGGAGTTTGCTCCCGAACTCCTAGGGCTCGCCGTGTAGACACAGTTTTCCATAGCAAACAGAGCCTCTGTGCCATCAAGGTCCTTGCCAACGGTGATCTCCTGGTTAATCGGATAATTGAGTCCGAGAAACAGAGAGTGTGAACCAAGGTTGTTTACCCGCCTCCAACTAAAAAATCCTAAAGGCCCCAACAAGCTGGTATCCTGCTCATAGACGTAACAGCCACTGTCTGGATACTCACGTATTACACGGTGCTTGTATACAGTGGAGTTTTTGCAATATAACTTTTCCGGCTCATGTGTCCAAATGATCATCAGTCTTTTGCCGTCATCTGATTGAGCGAGGAACCAGTTGTGCTTCCCTGTTTTTGGCAAAGGTGGTGTGATTACAAAGGGCAGTAACTATAGGGACACTGCATCATATCAAAAAGGACAGGCATTGTTAATGTAAGATTAGCATTGTTCAGAGTATGAGTAGGATAATGCAAGAAACAGCATTGATATGTCCATGTTGGAACTGGGAGGAAAATACAGGGAAATGTATACTGGGTTCGAAAATATAGAAGTGCCATGCATGGTTATACTCATGTTATCTCGCAATCTATTCTTCACAGGAAACTACCATGTCATGCATGTTATGTAATCATGTTCTGTCCTCACAAACAAATTCTTCAAGGTAAATAACAGACCATGCATTGTTATATACTCGTGTTCTGTGGGCAAAAATTTTGTGAGGATATTATTCTAGCCATTGATTGCTGAAGGGCGAATATAGGTATGTACACATGGTAAGCATTGCAGGATTTAACTACTTCCAAATATAGAGTTCTCCATATGCACAATTACTTCCCTAATGTATGGTTAGATGAAACCAACAGTGTGGTGCATGTTTCTACATCATGAAAATGAGGAAACTAACATGAGAGGAAACAACTTACATGCGCCGCCCCAGCAATACGTGGTGCCATCTGCTTTGTCGATCGCGTAGATGATGCCATTGTGTTCAGTAGCATCACAGAAGTGTGTATCAGCTTTGACGATGATCCACTGCGAGCCGAGTTGTCTCCAGCTAAAGAAGGCACCAGCGTAAAGATAGGCGAGTCCGCGGTCGAACAAGGCAATTAGCTTGAAGTCTGCATAATTCGCATGTTGTGTGGGCACTTGGCAGATTACAATCTTCTGCAAAACAAGGTCCGTCCAACTGACGTAGTAATCTAGATGACTTGGGCCGCGATGGTAATACTCTATATAATCCAACAGAGGAAGGATAATCTCATGGGAGGTCTGGAAGTTCACGGGCACCAACTTTTTACCGTCTTCTCTAAAGGCAGCCATCCAGTGGGAGTTCATGCCGCCCCAGTACATACCTGCCAAGAAGTTTCGGGCGATGGTGATCGGATCGATGTCGAGGGAAATGGTGTACGACGACCCACTACATACCTGCAAAGAAGTTTCGGCTAATGGAGATCAGATTGAAGTCGAGGGGCATCATGCACGCCTCCGTATCATGGTGAGCGAATCTCGCAAGACCAGATAGCAGCAAGCAGGGTGTCTTGAAAAGCTTAGGCCTCGCTTTGACGATGGCCGTGTGCATGTCCCTCGAGCATGCAGCCAGCCGCAGGGCGCTCAACATATCCATACACGAACAACAGAGGTCGAGGATGTCACTGGGGAGATTGCTCCAATCGCGGCTCATATGGATGTTGCCCGGTTCGCGTTCGGTCATGGTGGAGTTTGGAAGGGTGCTTGATTTACGGGGGAGAAGGATGTCGGTGCTGGAGCGGCTAGCGAGGGAATAGTGGTACTGGGGAGGCGAGTGAGGCGACGGTACACAGGGGCACAGTGAGATGGAGACGGAGAAGGAGATGGAGATGGAGTGGTGCTACGGGAGCGGAGAGGGAGACGAGGCGAGGCGCCAATGTGTTGTACAACGGCGGTGACATACTGCACTGTGCACAGGGTGAGGCTGACTTTGGTAACCCGAACACGCCGCCTGGACTAGTGTCAGGCGCAGGGTGTTGTCACTTCACTGTGAGGACCGGATGAATAGTATTTTGACCATCAAGTGTACCACAGTTGTACTACTACTACTACTAGTAGTAGGTACATGAGTACTCCAGTATTATATAGCGTAAATAGGTCTGCCCTGGGAAGATCTAGTGCACCGCCGTCCTTCAGCTGTGCCTCAAAGATGATGTTTTGGTGTACCACATCATACACTCGCCCTCCATACTAGGTGAGCTTCACGATTTCTTGTCTCGGGAGGACGTATACTTCTGTGGGGCAGCCATCGAAGGGGACAAACAGAAGCTGGAGCCGTACAACCTTGATTTGAAAAGCATCGCTGACCTACAAACCAGAATCAAAGTTCATGTAGAAGTTTGTGATAAACAGACACCATCCCTATTCGACGTAGCCAATTTTGTGCTCGGTACAAATCTTCAGAAGGGTGACGAGACGGTGGCATTAAGGTCGTCTGGATGGGAGAATTATCCCTTGACGTACGAGCAGATAAAATATGCTGCCCTCGATGCCCGTGTGAGTTTCGAGATAGCTGCAAGGTCGAAAGAGCTTGTGCGAAGCCGTCTCCCACAGAGAATGAGAAGAAGAAGAAGAAGAAGAAGAAGAAGAAGAAGAAGAAGAAGAAGAAGAAGAAGAAGAAGAAGAAGAAGAAGAAGAAGAAGAAGAAGAAGAAGAAAGAAGAAGAAGAAGAAGAAGAAGAAGAAGAAGAAGAAGAAGAAGAAGAAGAAGAAGAAGAAGAAGAAGAAGAAGAGAAGAAGAAGAAGAAGAAGAAGAAGAAGAAAGAAAGAAGAAGAAGAAGAAGAAAGAAGAAGAAGAAGAAGAAGAAGAAGAAGAAGAAGAAGAGAGAGAAGAAGAAAGAAGAAGAAGAGAAGAAGAAGAAGAAGAAGAAGAAGAAGAAGAAGAAGAAAGAAGAAGAAGAAGAAGAAGAAGAAGAAGAAGAAAAGAGAAGAAGAAGAAGAAAGAAGAAGAAGATGAAAAGAAGAAGAAGAAGAAGAGAAGAGAAGAAGAAGAAGAAGAAAAGAAGAAAGAAGAAGAAGAAGAAGAAGAAGAAGAAGAAGAAGAAGAAGAAGAAGAAGAAGAAGAAGAAGAAGAAGAAGAAGAAGAAGAAGAAGAAGAGAAGAAGAAGAAGAAGAAGAAGAAAGAAGAAGAAGAAGAAGAAGAAAGAAGAAGAAGAAGAAAGAAAGAAGAAGAAGAAGAAGAGAAGAAGAAGAAGAGAAGAAGAAAGAGAAGAAGAAGAAGGAAAAGAAGAAGAAGAAGAAGAAGAAGAAGAAGAAGAAGAGAAGAAGAAGAAGAAGAAGAAGAAGAAGAAGAAGAAGAAGAAGAAGAAGAAGAAGAAAAGAAGAAGAAGAAGAAGAAGAAGGATAGGAAGAAGAAGAAAGAAGAAGAAGAAGAAAAGAAGAAGAAGGAAGAAAAGAAGAAGAAGAAGAAGAAGAAGAAGAGAAAAAGAAGAAAGAAGAAGAAGAAGAGAAGAAGAGAAGAAGAAGAAGAAGAAGAAGAAGAAAAGAAGAAGAAGAAGAAGAAGAAGAGAAGAAAAGAAGAAGAAAGAAGAAGAGAAGAAGAAGGAAGAAGAGGAAGAAGAAGGAAGAAGAAGAAGAAGAAGAAGGAAGAAGAAGATGAATAGAAAATTTGCTCGTACACGTGGATGTGTAGGTCGACGAATTCTTGCAGGGTGAGGCGCCTCGCGGCGAGCGCGACCTCCAGGTGGACATTCTTCATGGCGTCGGCGAGCAGTTGCAGGGCCACTAGTGCTTGAAAGAGGTTCCGGCCATGGAGGCCGATTAGGGTGGCAGGCAATGAGGAGCCCTGGCGGGCGCGCGGGCTGGAGGAGTACGGCGATGTCGTCCGCGAGCTTCTTGATGACGGTGAACTTGTTGCTGGTGTCAACGATCATCTGGTCCAACTAAGAGTCGTAGTTGGCGTCGACGGCGGCCATCCACCAGCCGGTCTCCAACACCGTCTGGAGACGATCTTCGGCGCCATGTCGCAGGCCGGCGTCGTGGACCATCTGGCGCAGCCGCTGGTCGCTCACGCACATCGCCGCCATGGGTCTGGAGTGAGCTCTTTTGCGCTTAGTGTAGGTGCTTAGGCAAATGCTTAGGTGCGTAAGATGTGGTAGATGCATTGGAATGGAGGGGCGCCTTTATATGAGGGCAATGAGGGCAAACTGCGTTGCATTCACATCGTGCAGCCTCTTTTCCCGGACCTCCTCCCATTACTTCCCTCATGCATTAATTGAGGAGGATGCATTGGCCGTTCAACATATCAGGAACTGCTACTCCCTCCCTCGTCTGCATTAAAGCCATATCGGGAACTGCGCCGCCCACTTTCAAATCGAATACTCCCTCCGTCTAGGTGAGTATTAAGTCATCTTACGAAAACCAAATACTCCCTCCGTCCCATAATATAAGAACGTTTTTGACACTAGTGTAGTGCCAAAAATGTTCTTATATTATGGGACAGAGGAAGTAGTAAACACATAGGCGTGGTGCATTAACTCTCACGTTGTTTCTTAGGCTAGCCATAGTGGGAGTAACTTAGGTAGTAACTTAACACATCCCAAGACAATTTTGCTTATGTGGCAACTATTTAATGAGGAAAGAGGTGCTTGTGGTAACATAATACATTACTGTAACACAGCGCTTTAGTCGCTTCGACAAAGACGCGAGAAGATGAGGGAGTAGGCTACTGCAAACGTAGGGCTGTGTGATTTGACAGCGAGTTACTGCTGGACAGGTGGGGCCCCGTGATTTGAATTGCCATTATCATTTTAACTGCGGCGCTACGACCGGCGTGAGTCTCCCAGATTCCTGACCACCTCCATACAGGTGCCTCTCCCAATGCTCCACCATGTAGTAGAGGCTGGCTCTTGCATGAGAGCCCACTTCTCCAATTTTTCCTTGCCTCTCTTTCCTGCACATATGCAAAAATGCCATGTAAAGCGCACTATTGTACTTACTTTTAATTGCTCCTACAGGTGCTTAAGCTTGCCACATAGGCATAAAGTCTGATGTGGCAAGTTAATCAAGAAGAGAGAGACTACTTCCTCCGTCTAGGTGTGTAAGTCATCTTACGTTGTGCACTGCAACCAAGATGGAGAGGAAAACGAGAAAACTTAATGTCTTTTTCTAATTAATAGCATTGCATGCAATGAACTAACCACTGCATGTCATGTTTGGTAGTCTCAAGTCATTGAAAACATGCATGGCACACATCTCTTATTGGTTGATATGTCACAAAATAAGAAACGAGGAGGGAGTTAATGTACCGTGCCTAAGTGTTTTGGGATTATTTGGTTTTCGTAAGGTGACTTACACACCTAGACGGAGGGAGTAGTTTGGTGACCCAAGGAAGAAACGGTGCTGAGCGCGTGTACCTAGGTGAAAAGACAATTTTGAGTCTATAGCTAATTAAATGAAGCAAACTTAGCAACACCATTTCATTGGAAGAGGTCACTCCTTGGCAAATGCAATAAATACTAGTACTCCCTGTGTCCCATAATATAAGAACGTTTTTGGCACCACACTAGTGTAAAAAATGTTCTTATATTATGGGACGGAGGGAGTACGAAGAAAGAGATAGAGAGGAGTAAAAAATACACTTATAGCCAACCTTGTTGTAGTATGAGTGACTAAGTGATGACTATGTATAACATGCCAAACATCAGATAGCCAAACGCACCATGTTAAATCTCCAAGGGCGCGACCGCACGAGCGACGCGACGGTCGTGGTAGGCGCGACCACGATACGGGCTGCTGGCAGCCCTTGGATCTGAGATCAAACGGTCGCATGCTAAGTTGCTAAAAATTGTAGAATAACCCTCCAGGATAGGATATTCACCCATAGGTCTAGAATCACGCCATGCAACCATTCGATCTCAGATCCAAGGGCTCTCGGAAGCCCGTATCATGGGAGAATGGAAAGCCACTACCCTGCCGTTCAAACGCTGGCTGTTCGCTCCTACTCATCCCCACACGTCCTTCAATACTACGGCGGTTCGCTCCTAGTCGTCCCGTCCATTCACATTACGGCAGTTCCACTCATCCTAATCCTCCTCCCAAATCCATGGCATCCCAAATCTCCAGGATCGGCGGTGAGTACAAGGTTAGAACCATCACCGGCGATGAGTTTGACGTCATCTACACCCGTTCTTCCGCGACGGTGAAAGGATGCCTTTCTCGCTTCAGACGCATGTTCGAAAACTCAGATGATGAGTGGGTCACTGGGCTAGATGTTGAGTACACCATAGTCCTGGGACGAGAGAAGGATCTAAAGGACGAAGAGAGGAAGAAGCCCGCCGTGATCCAGGTTTGCGTGCATGACTAATGCTTGGTCTACCACATATGCCATGCCGACGTTGAGTGCCAGGATTTTAAGGACTTCCTCGGGAGCAACCTAGTCAAATTCGTTACTGTAGACTTTGGTAATGACAAAGAAGTCCTGCGTCGGGTAGGCCTTGTTGTAGGCAACACCTTCGACCTCCAGAAGAATCGGCTGGTGTCCTCACTTCAGCCTTCAATGCTGACCTTGGCAGGAGCCATGGTTCATCCTTCGTACGGTAAACTAGAGAAACCTCCATACACGTTTCATCATCATGCATGGCAGCGGAATGTACTAGATATAGACCTCATCCAGTACGCTGCAATGGATGGCTACCTTTGCTTCAATATCTACAAGGGTTGGATGAAGAGCAACAACCAAGTGTGCGGTTCAAGCAAAGAAGTATCGGCCAAGAGGAAGAGGGACAAGGACGGAGTCGAGGATGTGGACGAGGACTCCGAGTAAGGTGGCAGTGTCGTTGCTCATGGTGGTTCTAATGCAGTGTCTACCGGAATAGTTGCAAAGTTTAATTTCAGGTGTGCTTAATTTAATTCGAGGGGTGTGTTGTGCTGAGCCCCCAGCAGAACTATGTTATGTTTCTTCTTGTTACTTTAACTCTTCAGTACGTACATACAAGTATTTCTTACATTTCATCTTTTAGTTGGTACAGTACTACCACTCATTTCTTCACATTATATACGTACAATATATATGGCCAACATCATATAGCCAGCAGTTTAGTTGTCAAAGAATTTTAGGGTGCTTAGTTTTGTCAAAGAATTCCAGGGTGCTTAGTTTTATTTGGGGGTGGATTGATGCAGTTGTGCTGGACACCATTATTGTGACAAGCCTTTTTAATTGTACTATATGCATAATTTGGCGACGAGCGCTCACTATATGTACCACCTTTTTTTTAATTTCAAGTTTTGCTCCGTGGCGCAATCCATCGATACTACTACTGTACAAAAGTGGAGTATATACATTTGTTAAAAGGCTAGAGGGCGGGGCAGTCCAGCTCGGTCGGTTTCACGAGAGGCGAGGGCCTTCGTGATTTGACGGCTCATTACTACTGTCAAATCGAATAGTACTGCGCCGCCCGCTGCACGCCCGGCGCCTCCATTAAACCCCTCCGTTAAACCCGCATGCAAACCAAGAATCCTACTCCGGCCACACGTCCGTTCATGAGTGGGCCGGAATTAAACGCAACACCGGCCGAGCTCCTCCCGTCCACCCTCAGTTTAAACGAGGCCAGAAGCCGGCCAAGCTCCTACCGTCCGCCCTCTATTTACACGAGGCCAGACAGACAGCGGGCAAGAATCGCACCCCTCCGCCGCTCCCCCATCTCCTCCTTCACCATTTTCTCCACTCCTCCGATGGCTTCCGATGAGCCGTTCTTCGGCATATTACTCGGCTGGGTGGCCCGCCGAGCCCTCCGGATACGGGCGAGGCCGCTCCGTGCTTCACCAACCTCTCTTGGCCCGACGGAGCCAGTTGCCGCCCTAAGCAGGCGCGTGGTTCAGCAACTCGCCGCTCCAGTTCAGCTCGATGAGGAGTGGCGAGTTGCTCCACGCTGGCACGGCGGCGAGCACGCCGGTACGGGCGCCGTCGCTGCCGCGTCGTACCGCGCCAGCAGTGTCTGCGGTGGCCGCGCCTCCCGTGTCTGTGGGCGCGCCTCCCGTGCCTGCGGGAGCACCATGCAGGCAGAGACAGAAGCCAGGTGCGTGGAGAGTGACGAGTCGGTGGCCAGCTTCTCCGTGTCCGCCGCCATCATCGAGGAGAAGTAGAACACGGGAGGCCGCCGCCACTTGGGACCCATGAAGGCCACCGCCGAGGCGACGACCATGGATTCAGGTGGTTTCTTTGTTGCTTCGTCTCTTCCAAGGACCTTCGTCGACCCCGCAAGTGTCTGACGGACATGAGGAAGACAAAGGGATCCGCGGCGACCATTTAGATTATGTACTCCCTCTCCAGCTGGCGGGGAATTTTTGTTCTAAGAATGGATAAATTGTATGTATCTATAACTAAAATAAGTCTAGATACATCCATTTCTAGCACAATTATTTCCGGACGGAGGGAGTATTAATTATACAAGAGAGCCGGATTGGCACCTCTTAGTTCATGTAAATGTAATGAAATCCATGATGTTTATATGAAGATCTGGCTTTTTTATACGAAATCCTTCATGCTTATATGAAATCAGTCCGTGTTTGCATGAATTTCATCTGGTTGGTTAGAGTTGTAAAAATGTATGCCGCTGGCGTTTCATGTCGTCCTCCGCTTAAGCAAGCGGGAGGAAATTTGCCGGCTGCCGTTGGAGATGCTCTTTATGCTGGAAATAATAGAGTGACATCCAATCCATTTGAGCTAATTGCCTGTATGATTGTCCCTCTATAAAAAGTTAATTGCATGCACAGTGTACACGTGACTTGCAGGGTGGCTACAGCTTCGTACAGAAAGTTAAAAGAAACAAGTCCATCCTTAATCTTGTACTATAAGTACTCTGTGGGTTCCACTGTCAGTACAGTGGCGAAAGAAGTATATATCAAATAAGTAGAGTAATATATAATATAAAAATATAAAGTTAAAAGACAGAATACAAACTCATGTCATCGCGTTGCGAGCATCCGGCGCTAACCAGCCTAGCACATTTTTGTTGTAGACCATGCTGGAGATATATCTCCATGTCTACTCTTATATATACTCCATTCGTTCCTAAATATTTGTCTTTTTCAGATTTCAAATGGACTACCACATACGGATGTGTATGTAGACATATTTTAGAGTGTAGATTCACTCATTTTGCTTCGTATTTCTTTTCAGGAAGGGGTCAGATTTGTCCTTGATTTATTTATGAGGTATCCAGATGGCACTGCACCACCAAGAAAAGAGGGTAACATCAAAATTATGGACTACTTTTTTGAGTATGTTGGTAAGGTCCGGTCATAGTCACTTGTTGAAATCTCTAAAAAGACAAATACTCCCTCTGTCCAAAAATACTTGTCATCAAAATGGATAAAAGGAAATGTATCTAGACTTATTTTAGTTTTAGATACATCTCTTTTTATCCATTTTTATGACTAGTATTTTCGGACGGAGGGAGTAGAAAAAGAGTTGGTGATGATGGTGTGCGTGCCATCCTGCAATATAGGTCGTCGGATTTATATCTAACGGATAGGAAAGAAACTATGGCAATTTTGCAAAAATATACCCACACGTCTCTCCACGTTCGCAAATAAGGCCTTCCCTCGTTCAACCTTTTCTCTCACAAGATAAACTACTCATACAAATGCATCTTGATGTTCCGTGCAATGCACGGGCAGCTAGCTAATTTCTTTTAAAATAGTTGCTATGATAATTGGGTTGAAGTGATATATTTTATGTCTGCCCCGAATGACTTCAGATTCACTAGTAGTAACAAAGAAAAGGTTCCCTTGTTAATTAACAGAAAACAGGGTGAAAACTATCACATGAGGCCGGTAAAAACAAGGCACACTGGGTTCAGCGTCATGTCACTACAGCTGTGCACGCGCGAGAATTCTACATATCGAGGGGGCTACCGAGTGAGGCACCGAGACACAATGTTTGAGAGAGAAACCAATTGACAGATTATGATCAGATCGAGTTGTCACCCTTCTGCTGTCATTGTTGGGGGGGGGAGAGGGAGAGAAAGACGTATTGAGAGTGTGTGCAGTAGACACAGAGGCACAACTAGCGAGTGTGTGTGTGTGTGTGTTTGAAAGAGGAGTAGATAGATTATTATCAAGATCGATGTGCCACCCTACTCCTTCGGTGCCGGGTAGTGTGTGTGTGTGTGTATGTTTGAGAGAGAAGCCAGTCGATAGATTAGTATCAAGATCGAGGTGTCACCCTACTCCTTCGGTGTTGGGAAGTGTGGGTGTGTGTGGGGGGGGGGCAGTGACACTCACATATCTTTACTCTTATAAAAAACAGAGTTGGTGATGATGGTGTTCCTGCCATCCTGCAATATAGGCCATCCGATTTATATCCGACGGACAGGAAGGAAACTATGGCAATTTTGCAAAAAGATACCCACACCCCTCTCCGCATTTGCAAATAAGGCATTCCCTCGTTCATCCTTTTCTCCCACAAGATAAACTTCTCATACAAATGCACCTTGATGTTCCGTGCAACGCATGGGCATCTTGCTAGTAGGGAGAAGGAGTTTGTGTGACACATATCTAGCTATATTAAGGGATAGGTAGATAGCATATGTGTGAGAGACATTAGTGGCTGTGGGTGGGCGGATTTAAAGGGGTGGGCGTGTTAGTCATAGAGCGTGTGTGTTTCTGTGTGAGAGACTTGTAGGACGGGGTAGAAAGACGAATTTAACCCTGACGGAGGGAGAGAAATACACGAAGTGCACGTGTGTGATTCCGATGCTCACAGGGAAATGAGATATGTATGCCTGTGAGAGAGATTGCACAATTCATTGATGTATCACTATCTAGCGATCGTGGACGTGCATCGCTTGAACATAAGTCAATATCTACTTTGTATCGTGTCCAAAGGTACAATATCGATTCAACGCTATAAAGATTGGACACTCACATATCACATTTTTTTTATTTAAATAAGCCTTTTTAGTTACAATGATGTTTCTTCAAACAACCAATGTAGCTATCATGAACATGCACCATTGTTACTCTTGCATTCAAATTCATTAGTCTTGGATGATTTAAGTTTCTATTTTGAAGTAATATATGTAATATTCATATATGAATTCAACGGGTACACAATTTATGAAATGGAGGCTATGTAATCATATGAGGTAACACTTTTAAGTAGCTGACTACAATATCCATTTCTTTTTGTGCGCCTCTACACTAACACGTCAATGCATTATGTTTAAAGTAAATAACCAATGGCACTAAATTATCTATTTACACGAGAAATACATAGGCTGAGCGTTTGATCCCTTTTTTATGAACGCGCCACTACACCCGTACGACTGGACGCGCCCGTGTGAACGTCCAAGTTATCGGCGCATCATCCCGAGTTATTGTCTTTTTTCTGGGGTGGACTTCACACCAGTTATTAACTGCTGACGCGTGCCCCGTGTACACAGTCTAGCATGACCTTCCTGCTAGCACGGTCCAAAATTAGTTGAAACTGGATACGAGCGATCCCGCGGGCGGCAAAATCTCCCGCCTCCTTCTAAAATTTCCGCCACCTTAGTCTTTAGCATGCGAAATCCCCCTTTTGTCCTTGGTGCACGGAGACCAACAGTTACAATCCGCCCTCATCTACATGATAGGTCGGGGCTGCTTTGGTAACTTCCGGTTCCCCCACTACACGGCACCCCCATTTCCTCTCCCCCTCCCGCAAAAAAGACTAACTACACGGCACGCCGTTCGTACTTCATCGCCCTTTCTCCCCTCCCCTCTCGAAACCCTAGACTGCTCATCCACCGGCGTACCATAGCCCATTCACTGCCAGCGGCGTCCACCTCGCCGGATCTGCTTCTGCGGCCGCATCTACCCCTCCCACCTCTCCTAGAAACAAGAAGACTGCTCATCCACCACTGTACCACAGCCCATTCAGTGCCACCCTTGTCCACGGTGCCGGATCTGCTTCGTCGGTACTCTCGTCAACCGCCGCACATCTGCAGCGGCTCATTCGTACTCCCCACCGGAGACGCTTCGTCCACACCCCTTGGAGCCACCCCACCGACACCCCCGTCGACGGCCTCTGATCCTTTTTGCCGACACCTTCCTCAACCCTACTGGAGCCGCTTCGCCGACACCTTCCTCAACCCTACCGGAGTAGCTTCGCCTATACCATTCTCAACCCTACCGAGGCCGCTTTGCCAACTCACAAGTCCACGGCCTTAGATCCACTTCCTCGCACCCTCATCCAACCTACCGGAGTAGCTTCTGACGCCCCATCCACGGCCGCAGATCCGCATCATCGACACCACCCTTAACCCAACCACCGGAGCAGCTTCTGACGCCCCGTCCATGGCCACAGATCCACATCGTCGACACCATCCTTAACCCAACCACCGGAGTAGCTTCACCTACGCCCTCGTCCACGACCATAGATCTGCTTCGCCCACACCGTAGTCCACCCTACCGGAGCCGCTCCACAAACACCCTACTTGAAGGTTCTAGATCTCCTTACCGGACCCCGACAGCCAGTGCAGCGTCATCACCATCGACGTTTCTAACCTGATTCCCACAGTCTGGAGAGATGCCAAGCACCCGCCACGGCCTAGGTACTTGTCACCTTTAAACCCGTCCAGCATCACCTGCCCGATGTACTTCAAATATACTAACTGGCCGTTGTTACCTGTTATGCAGCTGGCAAAACCTACAAGGACGATGTTTCTTCTGGATCTAACAGCTTGGCCAACCAAGATCCTGGACTAAGGCATTGCTATGATCTTGTAAGCGCGTCTCTCTCTCTTGTATTGTTCTGTGCCTGCCAACGTGCTTTGCTAGGATTTTCGACCAGTAATCCCTTTGTGCAGACAATGATTTCTACTACTGGCTGCTAAATTAGGTATGTAGATGTCATACATGATACTACCTCGTACCTCCGTTCCTAAATATAAGTCTTTCTAGAGATTCCACTATATGCTACATACGGAGCAAAATGAGTGAATCTTCACTCGAAAATGCATCTATATACATTTGTATGTGGTCCATACTGGAATCTCTACAAAGACATATATTTAGGAAGAGGGGCAGTACATTACACAAAATCGTAGGTGGCATGTAGGAATTCCAGTGCACTATATTAGGCTCCCTTATAGTGCTTGCTAGTCCAGCATACAGAGTCATGGCTAGTTTATGGTACACACACAATCGTTAATTGGTGGTTTAAATATGCGCAAGGGATATGCAATGTAGTATCATGTAGAGATGTCTGAAATTAGCCGTGTCAACTTGCAGATAGGGTTACACAATGAAAAAGTACAAGATGTATGTGGCAATTTCATGGAACATCGCAAAAAAAAGGAGAGGCAGCGGTGAGCCTATACAGTGTGCTATGGTACGTCACTCCTCCATTGCAATCATCATGACATGTTATTTGTATGCCAGTTCTATTAGCCAAGTTTCTTAGGGATAGTTATTATGAGTTATCCTAAGAAAATAAGCACCTGTGAATATAAGTTCCATGTAATAAGGCAACCAGTTCTTTTCATTGCGTTTTCAGCTTATGTTTGGTATGATCAGTGGAAAGTCTAGATTGCATTATATATTTTTTCATTTTGCTGCCCATATGGAAATTAATTTGACTTGCAAACATCACAAATTGAACCCAGTGCAGTAATTAATATGATAGGAAAACATACCATCACTATTTGCTCAAAATGCAAATACAAAGATACCATCTACTTGGCACAATCTACTTTGGTCAATGTTTTCCATAGAGATCCCATTGCCTAATTTAAACGAAGAATGCATGACCCACATTTAAATGAAGAACAATTATTTATTGAAATTCGATGGTCCAAGTGGCTGGTTATTATCGTATAGCAGCATCACCTGAAAGCATCATATAGCAGCAGCAGCAACTCATAGCAACTCATCATACAGCAGCAGCAGTCTGCAATTCATCATATACCAGCAGCAGCTCATAGCAATTCATCATATAGCAGCAGCAGGAATAGCTCATAGCAATTCATCATATAGCAGCAGCAGGAGCAGCTCATAGCAATGCATCATATAGCAGCAGTAGGAGCAGCTTGTAGCAACTCATAATATAGCAGCAGCAGGAGCAGCTTGTAGCAACTCATCATATAGCAGCAGCAGCTCATGGCAATTCATCATATAGCAGCAGTAGCAGCTCATAGCAACTCATCATACAGCAGCATCAGCTCATAGCAATTCATCATATAGCAGCAGCAGGAGCAGCTCATAGCAATTCATCGTATAGTGGATCAGAATGAAAATTTGGCAAAAAATCAGAGGAGATCCTCACCTTGTTGGATGAGCTCACCCTTCAACAGCACCTCAAGGCCATGGCCTGGGAGGAGGGGAGGGAGAATAAGGTGCCTTCTGCCGCAGTGTGGCATTAGCCGTAGTTGTGCCGCACCCGCTGGAGTAGTGCGTTGGACGAACCACAGTGGAGCAGCTGCTGGAGACGATGAGAATGAGGGGCGGCGCCAAAGGGAGGAGAAGCCAGGGAGATTTGCCCCTACCCGCCGGCCATGTAGCCTAGCTGGACATAGCATCGTCGAGGACAAGGCCAGATGGGACCAGTGGCGACGGCTCGCTGGAGGAACCCTAGTGCTGCAGGCAGGGGATCGAGGTAGAGGGAAAGGGGAGAGGAGATGCAAGCGGGCAGGGCAATGAATTCTTGCGTGTTTGTTTTTACTTGAGTGTCAGGTGTGACACGGGCGTCAGCAGTTGCATTTTGAGTGTAATATAGGCAGACAACAGAGTCATTTCACTATTCCCCTTCCCTTCAATTTTTAGTGAGGTTCTACCCGAAACACCCCCCCCCTCCAAAGCAAAATTAGTTAAGCCCAAGCCCATAACTCAAAAATGACTTCTTTACATCTTTTATGGCTTATTTTGACAATATGCCCTGAAAAGGCGGAATCGAACTGGCCGTTAACCTGCAATTCAATTGTGCGTGCAATGACGAATCACTCCTGCCTTCTATCTGTACATTTAGGCATCATCATACATGGCATAACCCAATACATGTGCATTCCATTGTAGAATCTAGACTATGCAATGTTTATGTTAGTTCATACGTTGCACATGATGTTTAAATGCCCCTTAAATCTGGTCAGTCAAGTGATGGTCTTTAAGCCTCCTTCTTTGCTTCTATTGTTGATATGTAAGATTTGCTCACACTTCTGTTCAATTGCTTGTTTGCATCAGCCAGCCATACTAGGACTGTTTGCTTTGATTACTTGATGTTCTTGACCTAACACTCTAACAGAGCTTGTCAATGATTAAACACTAAGGGATGCCGTAGTGGGGCCTAACTCATAGGTGACATAAAGGTTTGGCTGTACACTACATTAGGCTCTCCAAGAGTACCTGGAGATCCAGTTCGAAAGTATGCCTAGTTTTTACATAGTGCAGACATAGTAAATGCTCATTTCATTGTGTGAAATTGCAAGAGATGCGGCATGTTTCATTATGTGGTGTTGTTTTGTTATAATCTCATCCTTTTGTGTTCACAGAGTGGAAAGTATGCATATTTATCTTCCAAGGAGACGAGTAACTAGTTTGTGTCACCTTGCAGAGGGGGTGCACTGAAGATAAGATTGAGGATTTCTGTCACAGCCCTAGAATTGTTTGCAACTAGTGGCATTGCATCCATGCATCATGTTCAAATTTCATGAAACTTTAAGTGGGGATTGATCAAACCCCTAGCACCAAAACAATCCAAATAGGTTCAACTTCAAAATATTTTCAATGAACCAAATTGGTCTGCAAAAATGTTCATGATTTATGGAAAAGGGTGAAAACCATATCCAGAGATGATGCATATTTTTCCAGGACATTTTTGGATTTTTGAATAAACCATAAAGTATTTGAATTGGGGCATTTAATTGCTATACATATTATTAAATGCTCCAACAATTCTGAAAATAGCTAAGGGCCTCTGAGAAAATTCAGTTATTGCCCATAATTAATTTCAGAATTTATAGAAATGATTTGGTGCTTTTGCTAAACCAAAACAGAGCAAAGAAAATAGAAAACAAAAAGAGAAGAAGGAAAGGGAACTAACCTGGGCCACCTACCTGTAGCAGCAACCCAGCAGGCAGGCCCAGCCCACTGGCCCCTGCCAGTCACCTGCTACCTCCCGCCAGGCAGGCAGGGAGCTGCGTGTCACGCGCGCTTGGCCGTGGCCGCCTTCTGCTTCGCCGTGGCAGCCTCCTCGGCCTTTGAACCGCGCCACGGAGACGCCCAACGCTCCCTCTCGCTTTCCCCTCCTCTCCCTGGACCTCACTCCCCTCTCTGCTCTTTCTCTTTCTCGCGACCGAGCGGAGCTCGTCGCCGCCGACACCGTCCGCCGCGGCCGCTGCCACTGCCTAGCGTCGCCATCATGTTCCAGAGATCCGCCACCGTCTCCTATGCCTCCCCGACGACCCACGTGCCACCGGACGCCCCCGAGTGCTCTCCCCGTCGTCTTCTTCAACCCCGGACGCCGGAGATCCCCATCGCCGCTCCGGTCTCTCCGGTGCTTCCCCCACCTCACCGACGACGCCATCGAGTTCACCGTGAGCTCCTGCCCGTTCTCCCCCCTTGTTCTGCTCATTCCCGTGCCGTAGCACCCTCGTCCGCGTGCTCCGAACTCCGGCCGCCGCAAACTTCGTCGTCGGCGCCACTCCGGCCACCCCCGGCCGCACAACCACCACGGTTGGATGCGGACGAGCGTCCGCATCCCGTAGCTATGCTCCGCGCGCCAAACCGCGCCCTGTAGGCGAATCTCGCGCCGCTCCGCCGCATCTGCTGCCGCCGGCGGCTAAACGCCGGCGGGCTGACCGCTTTGACCGGCGGGGTATGACCCCGCTGACGTGGCCGTTGACTGGACCCACACGTCAGCGACCCTAACTAGCACCGTGACACTGACTAGTGGGCCCCACTGGTCAGGTTTGACCTGGACCGGGTCAGTTGACCGCTGACGTCACACTGACACCAGGCTGATGCAGTAAATCCTTTTCTGAATTTATTTTTATTTAGGAAATTCCAGAAAATAATGCAAACTTCTAAAAATCATATAAAATCAATGGTAACTCCAAATGAAACAAATTATATATGGAAAATTATCAGAAAAATCCAATCTATCCATTTGTACCAGTTTCATGCATGTTTAAACAAGTTAACTTGCTGTTTAGTGCAAACCATGATAAAGCACTATTTAAGATCACAAATGAGTTTGGACTTTGAATATTTGGTTCAAAATAGCTCAAACCCATCTGGTTGTAGTTCCATTACCCCAACACACTCATTTTATCATGTCATGATCATGCATCATATTGTGCATTGCATTGATTGTGTTTCTTCCTTGTTTGCCGGTATTTGCCCCCTCTCGATAGACGTATTTCGACGATGAGATCAATGACACCGATGAAGAGCTATAATATCTTCAGAAGTGCCAGGCAAGCAGAACCCCCTTGTTCATTCCGATACAATCCCACTCTCTCGCTCCTGCTCTCTTTTACTGCATTAGGACAACAACGATTCAACTGTTACATGCTGCGATAGCTGAACCCCTTTTCTCTGCATGACCTGTCATTGCCACAGTAAATAGATGAAACCCACTAGCATGAGTAGGAGTTGTTTGAGCCCTGATGTGCCTACTCATTCATGCTGTTTGTCATGCCTGCTATTGCTTATAGTTGAGTCAGGTCTGATTCATCGGGAATGAATTGGAATGTGGTGAACATGTCCTACTGTTGAGAGCTAAGTGTGTGAACACGATTCGGTAAACATAGCGGTGAGAGGCCATGTAGGAGTACATGGTGGGTTGTCTCATTGCAGCCGTCCTCAAGAACTGAGCTCTGTGTTTGTGATCCATGAACATTTACTACCACACATTGGGCTCCGGGCGCTCCAAGCTCTCTCGACTTATTAATCAACTTGATCTCTGTCCAGGAGTTGCAACTAGTTTCTGGTGTTTGTAGGTAGTGTTAGTAGTCTACCAAGTGGCACCCGGTACAGGTGGGCTTGGGACAGACTAGGCACAGTGGCACGGTGTACCAAGTGGCACCCGGTTGGTGGGCTTGGGAACCCTGCTCACATCGTTTGGGGCCATGAGCGACACCCCGGCCGGATCTCCTTGCGGATGGAACCCGAATAGGCGATAAACCTGGACGAGAGACTTGTGTGGTTAGTCAGGTCGTGGCTGAGTCCCTCGCCCGACTTCCGCTTGAAGGTTGCCAAGGTACATGACGTTTACAGGGCGATAAGTGGCGAGAGCGTGTGTGAAGAAGTACACCCCTGCAGGGTTATCATTATCTATTCGAATAGCCGGATTCCTCGGATATGGAAACTTGGACCCCTTGCATAGTTCATAGACAAGTGAAAGTGGATACTCTAAAATGCGCAAGATAAGCGTGAGTCCTATGGATGGCGTTCTCGTAGGGAGACGGGAGCGGATCCATAGTGGTGTATTGATATGGTGAATATGTGGACTCGTGTGCGCCACCTCAAAAGAGTTACTTGCAGTCGTAGTTCAGGTTAGCCACAGAGTCAAAGCTGGCTTGCTGCAGTTAAACTCCACCACCCCCTTTATTGATACTGATGCATATGTAGATAGTTCTGATGTAAGTCTTGCTGGGTACATTTGTACTCACGTTTGCCTATTTTTTTGTTTTTGCAGAGAGACGTCAGTCTCGCTAGTAGTCCCGTGTGGACTTCAACGTTTAGCTTGATACCTCAGCTACGATCTTGTGCCCTCGGCAGGATCTGGTAGATAGTCAGGCTTCTCAGCCTTTTTTCATTTATAGATGTCTGTACTCAGACATGTTAAGCTTCCGCTTGTGCTTTGACTTGTATGCTCTGAATGTTGGGTCATGAGACCCATGCTTGTAATATCTCGCTCCTTGGAGCCTAATGAATAAATACTTGAGTCGTAGAGTCTTGTTGTGATGCCATGTTGTATTTACACATATCGAGCATATTGCGTGTATGATTGAAATGCTTGGTATGTGTGGGATCCGACAATCTAGTTGTTTATCCTTGGCAGCCTCTCTTATGGGGAAATGTAGTCTAGTGCTTCCATGAGCCATAGTAGTCCGCTACAGCCCGGTTCACCGGAGTCCTGCTAGCCCAGCACTACTACTCAGGACACTTGACTGGCCGGCATGTGTTTCACTTCGTTCCTGTGTCTGTCCCTTCGGGGAAATGTCACGCGGTGACATCCGGAGTCCTTCCTAGCCTGCTACATCCCGGGTTACCGGAGTCCTGTTAGCCCAGTGCTACAGCCCGGATTCACACGCTGTTGACCGACATGCTCGAGGTTGATTCATGTATGCCTGTCCCATGGGTTAGTGCCGCTTTGGGTTCACGACTAGCCATGTCGGCCCGGGTTCTTTGTCATATGGATGCTAATGACACTATCATATAGGTGAGCCAAAAGGCGCAAACGGTCCCGGGCCAGGTAAGGTGGCACCCGTGGGAATACCGTGCGTGAGGCCGCAAAGTGATATGATGTGTTACATGCTAGATCGGTGTGACTTAGGATCGGGGTCCTGACAATTTCCAAGTACAAGATGTTAGGAAGGAGCCTTGCAAGAGAAGTAGGAGCTGCACTGAGCCTCTTCAACCTGCTAAGGTAAGTCACTGTATGCAACTCAACAGTTCAATTCCTTGTTTGTTTCAGGCATAGTTAATTTTCTCTTTTCATTTGCTTTATTTGTCCTCAGTTAATGAGATGCCCAAATAATCATGCCTGATGCTCGGTACTTGTATCACTATTAGTTGACATAATTAAAGGCCTTGCCAATTAATTACTCTGCCGAAGTGTGCCTAAAGCTTTGAAGTCTATTAACCAACTATTATTGCATGAGTCTCACAATCTAGTTTATACTACTGAAAGGATCGAGAAGAGGTGTCTAGAGCAGGGGGGTGATTAGACACTAAGTGCTAAAAGTTGCAGTATTTAATATTCTTAAGTTTAGGTGGAGTTTAAGCACAAGTTTAACAAACACAATACATATCAAGCAAGCATGCAATGAGTATATGAGTAGCGGAAAGTAAAGCATGCAACTTGCAAGAATGTAAAGGGAAGGGTTTGGAGTATTCAAATGCAATTAGAGACACGGATGTTTTTGGCGTGGTTCCGATAGGTGGTGCTATCGTACATCCATGTTGATGGAGACTTCAACCCACGGAGGGTAACGGTGCACGAGTCCATGGAGGGCTCCACCCACGAAGGGTCCACGAAGAAGCAACCTTGTCTATTCCATCATGGCCGTCGCCCACGAAGGACTTGCCTCACTAGCGGTAGATCTTCACGAAGTAGGCGATCTCCTTGCCCTTACAAACTCCTTGGTTCAACTCCACAATCTTGTTGGAGGCTCCCAAGTGACACCTAGCCAATCTAGGAGACACCACTCTCCAAGAAGTAACAAATGGTGTGTTGATGATGAACTCCTTGCTCTTGTGCTTCAAATGATAGTCTCCCCAACACTCAAATCTCTCTCTCACAGGATTTGTATTTGGTGGAAAGAAGATTTGAGTGGATAGCAACTTGGGGAAGGCTAGAGATCAAGATTCATATGATTGGAATGGAATATCTTGAGCTCAACACAAGTATAGGTGGTTCTCTTTCAGAACATGTGTATTGGAAGTGTAGGTATGTTCCGATGGCTCTCTCCATGAATGAAGAGTGGGTCGAGAGGTATATATAGCCTCCACACAAAATCTAACCGTTACACACAATCTGCCAAACTCGGTGGGACCGAATCGTTAAACTCGGTCGGACCGATTCAGCAAACCTAGTGACCGTTAGGATTTTCGGTGGGACTGAGATGCAACTCGGTAGGACTGATATGGTTAGGGTTAGGGCATAACTTAATCTCGGTGTGACCGATTACACAAACTCGGTGGGACCGATTTTGGTAATAGGCAAACCAGAGAGTTGGTCAGGCAAACTCGGTGAGACCGATTACACAAACTCGGTGGGACCGATTTTGGTAATGAGCTAACCAGAGGATTTGCATTGTAATCTCGGTGGTACCGATTGCTCAAACTCGGTGAGACCGATTTTGGTAATGGACATACACAGAGAGATTACAATCCCATCTCGGTGAGACCGAGATCCCTATCGGTGAAACCGATTTGCTAGGGTTTGTGGCAGTGGCTATGACATGTGAAACTCGGTGGCGCCGAATAGGAAGAATCGGTGGGGCTGAGTTTGAATTTTCGTTTAGGTCATATGTGGATGTGGGAAGGTAGTTGAGGATTTTGGAGCATATCACTAAGAACATGAAGCAAGAGGTTCATTAAGCAACACCTCATCCCTCCTTGATAGTATTGGCTTTTCCTATGGACTCAATGTGATCTTGGATCACTAAAATAGAAAATGTAGAGTCTTGATCTTGAAGCTTGAGCCAATCCTTTGTCCTTAGCATCTTGAAGGGGTTCCACATCCTCTAGTCCATGCCACTCCATTGTTGAACTTATCTGAAACATGCTAGGTAAAAGTGTTAGTCCAACAAGAGATATGTTGACATTAATTACCAAAACCACCCAGGGAGCACTTGTGCTTTCAATCTCCCCCTTTTTGGTAATTGATGACAACATACATCAAAGCTTTAGATAAAGATATAGAGAATAGCAAGTAAAGCTTTGGAAGGACATGTAACATGCATAGGCTCCGCCTACATGTATGCAAACATGTGAAAATGGAATATAGGAGCATGTGAATGCATAAGCATGACAGAGTAAGCAATGTGTTACATGTATCTTGGCTATATGCTTCAGAGCAAATGATGTGAATATGAGAAATATACCTTCATGCTCATGAGTCCTTCTTGCAAACAGTATTTACATCAGCAAGAACTTCTCATTCACATGACTGTGATGCATATACTTACCTTGTGGTCTTGAGTTGGCTAAGGATGGGATGAACCTGCGCAAACAAGGTTAAATAACACAGATACACCTACTGACCAGAGCAAACAAGAGAAACCACAAGAGAACCAAGACTGGGATGACATGTAGAGTGAGTACTAAGTACCACATTGGGTATAGACATGTCCCCAAAGGTAAATATATGCAATAAAATCAGAGATTTCCTTCCCTTAGATGTCTTGCTCCCCCTGAATCTGATCATGAGATATTGGGAGAAGATAGGGAACAGAAAATCAGAGCAACAGAAAAGAAACAAGAGAGCTTGAGCTAAAGCAAGCAAGCAAACATGTCTTTCCCCTCTTAAAGACATGTGACATCTCTCCTCTTGAACACCAAGCATCTGGGGTCATTGATATTACTTTCTCCCCCTGAGTATTCTCTCTTTCCCCCTCTATAGGAAAGATTAAGCTTTGATGTGATCTCTCTCTCCCCCTTTGAAATCAATTTCCAAGAAGGGTTCTTCTGGTCATGTGATACAAATAGGTTGGTCCTTGAGTCACAGAGCAAAGCAGCAAGTCTAATATGATGCTGGTAGAGGACAAGAATCATTGAGTGGAGCTGGAGCAAGCAAAAATCAGGAATAAGTGGCACCGAAAGATTTCGGTTGGACCAAAGAGAACAAACCGGTGTGACCGAGTTCATCAGAGTGAAACCACTTGTCACCTCAGCTCACTATACAAGTAAGATCTCACAAGGATTTGCAAGGAATTAACTGAAAGATTTGCAATGAATAGGATGCAGAAAATGCAAAACAAAAAGGAAAGAAAAGAAGCTAAAAAGTTCTAGATGAAGTTTTTTTTGAAAGGGGAAACAAATATGCAAGAGACAAATACAATAACACAGAAAAGGACACAAGAGAACTTCATCTAGAGTTGGGCGGTGACAAAGTCACCTATGTTAGAGTATATTGACTTAGGAGTCAAGTGAGAGCACTTGATCATAGGTCATACTCATCGTTTAAGCTCAAAATGGGGTTACCATTTTTCGTTTAAGCATCTTGATGTATTCACATCTTGTTGAGTTGCTTTGACTCATGACTTGGAGTAAAGCTTCTCTAAGATGGAATAACATACCGTGGGTGGTGGTGTTGATCTTGCACATGTAGTCGAACTTGTGTGGGTTGCTCAAGGTTGATGTAGTTCATCAAGTGTTGGGAGCACCACTTGGAGTTTGAGTTCATCTACCTACATGGGTTAGTCTTGCAAGGAAGAGCACTTGTGTATCCAAAATGACAATCATAGGATTTAACATAGAATTTGTTAAAGGATATGTTTGAATGGTTTCGTGCTTCCTTGTCTTAAACCACCATTGTGTAGAGACTTGGTGATGTAGAAATTGCTCAAGATGTGAGTGAGTTGCAATCTCATAGATTTAGATTCAACCAAGTACCTACATGGGTTAGATAACATGCAAGGTACAAATATATCCAAGACATATGAATAGCATCATAAGAGAAATATCGAGGATTAGTCATAGGCCCATGCCCTGCATGTATCAAATGGAGTTCCTACTCCAAGTTTGAAGCATCAATGATGTTCAACTCACCTCTGAACCTGCAAAACACTTTCTCATCAAGTGGTTTAGTGAATATATCCGCCAATTGCTTATCGGTGCGAACATGCTTAAGGTTAATGTCCCCTTTGGCAACATGATCTTGAATGAAATGATGACGAACTTCAATATGCTTAGTTCGAGAATGTTGCACGGGGTTGTGAGCAATCTTAATAGCACTTTCATTGTCACAAAGCAGTGGAACATGTTTCACATATATCCCATAATCTTTAAGAGTTTGGGTCATCCAAAGTAATTGAGCACAACATGAACCAGCGGCAATGTATTCCGCTTCGGCGGTGGATAAGGATACCGAGTTTTGATTATTGGAAGACCAAGACACAAGAGATCTACTAAGGAATTGACAAGTACCCGAAGTGGACTTTCTATCAACCTTGTCTCCGGTATAGTCTGAATCGGAGTAGCCAACAAGATCGAAAGAGGACCTCTTAGGATACCAAATGCCAAAATTTGGTGTATGGATTAAGTATCTCTATATCCTTTTTACAACCTTAAGATGACATTCTTTAGGAGCAGCTTGATATCGTGCACACATGCACACACTTAGCATAATATCGGGACGTGAGGCACATAGATATAACAATGAACCAATCATAGAGCGATAAACTTTTTGATCAACTGGTTCACCATCTTTGGTCAAATCAAGATGTCCACTAGTAGGCATGGGTGTAGTCATACCTTTGCATTCTTGCATATTGAACTTCTTGAATAAGTCCTTAGTATACTTCGTTTGAGAGACAAAGGTACCTTCCTTAGTTTGCTTGATTTGTAAACCGAGAAAGAATATGAGTTCACTCATCATAGACATCTCAAACTTCTCCGACATTAGCTTTCCAAACTTCTCACTAAAATGAGGGTTAGTTGAACCAAATATGATATCATCAACATAAATTTGGCACACAAATAGTTCTCCACTAACCATTTTAGTAAAAAGAGTATAATCAATTTTACCAATTTCAAAGCCTTTTTCAATAAGGAACTTGGTCAAGCATTTATACCATGCTCTAGGAGCTTGTTTAAGACCACAAAGAGCTTTGTGAAGTTTGTAAACATGATTCGGTTTCTTAGGATTGACAAAGCCGGGAGGTTGCTTAACATAAACTTCTTCCTCAATTTTGCCATTTAGAAAATCACTTTTAATGTCCATTTGGTACAAGGTGATATCATGGTGATTTGCATAAGCAAGTAAGATGCGAATGGACTCAAGTCTAGCAATGGGAGCATATGTCTCACCATAGTCCATACCTTCAACTTGTGTGTAGCCTTGGGCGACGAGACGTGCTTTGTTGCGAACCACTTGTCCATCTTCATCTTGCTTGTTGCGAAACACCCATTTGGTACCAATGATGTTGTGGTTGTTGTCGGGCTTCTCGATCAATGTCCACACTTGATTTATCTCAAAGTTGTGTAGCTCTTCATGCATAGCATTTGTCCAATCCGGATCCTTCAATGCTTCTTCAACCTTCATAGGTTCAATGCTAGAGATGAATGAGTAATGTTCACAAAAGTTAGCTAAACGAGTTTTAGAGCGAGTGATTCTCCCGGTTAGGATATCATTGTAGATTTGCTCGACGGGATGATCGTTGGCAATTCTTGCTCGAACTCGTGAAAGCTTTTTCTTGGGTCGGGGTGGAACATCCTCTTCATCTTGTTCTTCTTCTTCTTCTTGGTCTTCTTCAATTTTGACATTGTTGTTCTCTCGTCGTGGTGGAGAAGGAGGTTGTTGATGTTCATCTTGGTGTGCTTCCTCATTTTCTTCATCTTGGTGTGTCCCACTTGTGGATGCTTCCGTATCAACTCTTGGTTCACCTTCTCGTGAGGTAGAAGCTTCCACTTGGACGGACGAGGTACTCTCCTTCATTTCCGTTGGACGAATCTTGTTGATGGACAAGTCTTGAATTGCTTCCGAAGGGTCTTTGTCTCCTACATCAATTCGCAATTGCTCTACTTGCGAGCCGTTAGATTCATCAAACTTCACATCTACCGTCTCTTCAACCTTTCGGGTGAAATTGTTGTAGACACGGTAAGTGTGAGAGTTTGAGCCATAACCAAGTAGGAAACCTTCATGAGACTTAGGAGAAAATTTAGAACGACGATGCTTATCAAGAATGTAGCACTTTGAGCCGAATACTCGAAAGTATCCAACTTGGGGTTTGTTACTGGTGAGGATCTCGTATGCCGTCTTGCCGAGTAGCTTGTGAAGATACAAGCGATTTGTTGCATGACAAGCTGTCTCAACCGCTTCCGCCCAAAAGTGCTTTGGCGTCTTGTACTCATCAAGCATCGTTCTTGCCATCTCGATAAGAGTCCGGTTCTTCCTCTCAACAACTCCATTTTGTTGAGGTGTGTACGTAGCCGAGAACTCGTGTGAAATCCCTTCTTCGTCAAGAAAGGTGTCCAAATTTGCTTTCTTGAACTCCGTTCCGTTGTCGCTCCGAACCTTCTTGATCTTTATGTCAAACTGATTTTGGGCCTTCCTAGCAAAGTTTTTGAAGATCTTTTGGACCTGTGATTTGTCATCAAGAAAGAACACCCACGTAAATCTTGAAAAATCATCAACTATGACTAGACCAAATGAGTTACCACCGAGACTCTTGTAGGCATTTGGACCAAATAGATCCATGTGAAGTAGCTCGAGTGGTCTTCTTGTGGTCATAATGTTCTTTGTGCGGTGACTTCCTCCAACTTGTTTTCCTGCTTGACAAGCACTACAAAGTCTATCCTTGTCAAATATGACATCTTTTATTCCGAGGATATGATCACCTTTAATAAGCTTATCAAGATTTCGCATACCAACATGACCTAGTCTTCTATGCCACAACCAGCCTTTAGAAGATTTAGCAATTAAGCAAGTTTTAGGTTGAGCCTTTTTAGTGAAATCAACAATGTAAAGATCTCCTCTACGTATACCGGTAAAGACCATTTTATGATTGTCTCTACGAAACACTTCGCAATCTACTTCAGTGAATAGGACATTGAAACCGAAATCCGCAAGTCTAGAAACTGAAAGTAAATTGTATCCAAGGGATTAAACAAGCATGACATTTTGTATGGAGATATCATGTGAGATGGCCACCTTACCAAGGCCAACCACCTTACCCTTTGAATTATCACCAAAAGTGACATATTTTCGAGGGCCGTCGTTTTCAGCAAGCTCATTGAACATATCTTCATATCCGGTCATATGATTAGTACATCCACTATAAGGGACCCATTCCTTTCCTCCAGCCATGTAGCCGCGAAGATTTGCCATAAGACCAAAATGCCTCATTGCATCATCAAGATCATAGTCACTATCATCATCTTCATCATAGTATCCATGTCCAACATCATCTTGTGATTGATCAATTCCTAGAGAGGGTAATTCATTAGATAAATGATCATCACAATGGTTACCTTTATGAATTCTAATAGCTTCGGATACGATATTGGTAATGATTCCAACGTTTCCTTTAGCATGCAGTAGACAATCACCAAAGTTAGGATCACTAGAGTTCATCTTACTCAAAGCAATAGACTTATGGAGAATTTCGTCTAAATTTTTCAAGGAATAACTTGGAAATCGTTCCTCAAGAAATTTCCATATAGTATAGGCACAATCAAGAGTAGGAAAACTAGCAATCAAATTTTTGGGCAATCCTCTTATGTTAAGATTGATGGTTCTGAGATTTCAAATCATGTCAAGATCTTCATCTAGGGTAGGGTGCAAAGGATCAACATGAGGTGCACAAGGGCAAGTAATGTACTTGTTCAAATGATATTTATTGAAAATCTCAAGCATTTCATTTTTCCACTCATGAAAATATTCTCCATCAAGAATAGGCACTCGATGTCTAAGACTTCCGAAAATAGACACACCCATCTTCCTCCAAAGGTGTTTAAACCAAGGCAATGGAGACCAATGCTCTGATACCAATTGAAAGGATCTAGAAGAGGTGTCTAGAGGGGGGGTGATTAGACACTAAGTGCTAAAAGTTGCAGTTTTTAATATTCTTAAGTTTAGGTGGAGTTTAAGCACAAGTTTAACAAACACAATACATATCAAGCAAGCATGCAATGAGTATATGAGCAGCGAAAAGTAAAGCATGCAACTTGCAAGAATGTAAATGGAAGGGTTTGGAGTATTCAAACGCAATTGGAGACACGGATGTTTTTGGCGTGGTTCCGATAGGTGGTGCTATCGTACATCCACGTTGATGGAGACTTCAACCCACGGAGGGTAATGGTTGCGCGAGTCCACGGAGGGCTCCACCCACGAAGGGTCCACGAAGAAGCAACCTTGTCTATTCCATCATGGCCGTCGCCCACGAAGGACTTGCCTCACTAGCGGTAGATCTTCACGAAGTAGGCGATCTCCTTGCCCTTACAAACTCCTTAGTTAAACTCCACAATCTTGTCAGAGGCTCCCAAGTGACACCTAGCCAATCTAGGAGACACCACTCTCCAAGAAGTAACAAATGGTGTGTTGATGATGAACTCCTTGCTCTTGTGCTTCAAATGATAGTCTCCCCAACACTCAACTCTCTCTCATAGGATTTGGATTTGGTGGAAAGAAGATTTGAGAGGAAAGCAACTTGGGGAAGGCTAGAGATCAAGATTCATATGATTGGAATGGAATATCTTGATCTCAACACAAGTGTAGGTGGTTCTCTCTCAGAACATGTGTATTGGAAGTGTAGGTATGTTCTGATGGCTCTCTCCACGAATGAAGAGTGGGTGGAGGGGTATATATAGCCTCCACACAAAATCTAACCGTTACACACAATCTGCCAAACTCGGTGGGACCGAATCGTTAAACTCGGTCGGACCGATTCAGCAAACCTAGTGACCGTTAGGATTTTCGGTGGGACTGAGATGCAACTCGGTAGGACCGATATGGTTAGGGTTAGGGCATAACGTAATCTCGATGTGACCGATTACACAAACTCGGTGGGACCGATTTTGGTAATAGGCAAACCAGAGAGTTGGTCAGGCAAACTCGGTGAGACCGATTACACAAACTCGTTGGGACCGATTTTGGTAATGAGCTAACCAGAGGATTTGCATTGTAATCTCGGTAGTACCGATTTCTCAAACTCGGTGAGACCGATTTTGGTAATGGACATACACAGAGAGATTACAATCCCATCTCGGTGAGATCGAGATCCCTATCGGTGAAACCGATTTGCTAGGGTTTGTGGCAGTGGCTATGACATGTGAAACTCGGTGGCGCCGGATAGAAAGAATCGGTGGGGCCGAGTTTGACTTTTGGTTTAGGTCATATGTGGATGTGGGAAGGTAGCATATCTTTAAGCACATGAAGCAAGAGGCTCATTAAGCAACACCTCATCCCTCCTTGATAGTATTGGCTTTTCCTATGGACTCAATGTGATCTTGGATCACTAAAATAGAAAATGTAGAGTCTTGATCTTGAAGCTTGAGCCAATCCTTTGTCCTTAGCATCTTGAAGGGGTTCCACATCCTCTAGTCCATGCCACTCCATTGTTGAACTTATCTGAAACATGCTAGGTAAAAGTGTTAGTCCAACAAGAGATATGTTGACATTAATTACCAAAACCACCCAGGGAGCACTTGTGCTTTCAACTACGCTGATGATTGCATAGTTTTGCCTGATGTAGTATGTTTGTATGAAACCCTCTGCTGTTCATTATGCTCCCTAAGACTTTAATTGAGGCACAGAATGGCCAACTGCTTGCTTACTTATACGCAACGTGCTGTCTAAATTTGTAACTTGTCTGTGTTTTCGATTGGGCCCCAACATCATGCTCCTCTGGTGAGCTAATGTGACACCCCTAAATTTTTGGCCTTATTTTATTAATTAAAATTTTGCCAGGAAATTTAAACTTTTATTTTCTGGTTTTTCTTTTGGTTTCAAGGCCTTTCTTTACCTTATTATTATGGAATTTTTACCTCAAATGAAAAACTTTCCAAATATGTTATTGGACTTGTTTGCCCTTTCAAGAAAAACATTTCTATTATCAGTGGAATTTAATTGCATAATTAACTCTCTCTGAGCTTTATTCCTTAAAATGATTTTTTCATTAGTTTTGGAGCCCTTTTCTTGAACTACAACCACTTGATAAATGTATTTAATATTTTCACCAAAATTTGGAGTTGTCATGTGATGTTTTTAAATCACTTTTATGCAAAAATATATTTCATTCATTTAATATTTTGAGCACTACACCAATTTTTCAAATCTGGTCTAGTGGGCAATTTTGCACTACAACCCATTTAAATATTTCTTTCTAGCCTCCACCAAAATTATGGGATGTTCATAGGAGTATCTTTATGCAAAAACCCTTTTATAATCTTTGAAAAATTTGAGTGAAACAACCTCTTTTTCATTTTGGCCCAGTTGGATGTTTTCTACTGCATCCCTAATAAATTATGCCCTAGTGGCCATGAGCTTTCTCCTGCTTGTAGTACTCCATACCAAACTCTTAAGTCTAGGAGGTTGGACTCATTGGAGCATCTTTGGTGCATGGAACAATGCCCGTTTCCTTCTGCCAGAACTGAAGTTTGGCAAAACTTACACTAACAAGTTTGAGATTTTGGCAAACTAACCTCACCACTCTCTTATTCATCCAAAGAGACCCTGATCTGCAGATTTTGGGCCACCCCAAGAATTGCCTAGATGCCATTGGCATTCTGTCAAACACCTGGTGTGCATGTCCAGTTTTGGCATGATTTTTGTTTTGCACTGTGATCTTGCCCCTCTGTACATACTAGCATGTCTACTAAGTTCCTAGCTAACCCTAACCCAGGCTTGCTAACCCCCAGTCTCCCCTATGCCCTCTAGCACACGCTGGCATTTCAGCAAACAGATTGTGTGCGTGCACTAGGCGTGCCCAGAGCGCGCGTTTTGCACGTGCGTGCACGCGAGTCACCGCGTCCCGCTGTCGACGCCCCGCGCTCGCCCTGGCCCTTCCCCTCTCCCAGTCGATGCCCCGACCCCTTCCCTCGCCGCAGAGCCGCCCCTGGAGCTCCACAGCGCCGCCGTCAGGTCGGCCGTGGTAGCTAGCGGCCGGCCACAGCAGGCCCCGACCATGGCAGCACTGCCCGAGCCTCCCCAGCGCGCCAGCTCGCTCGTGGAACAGCCCGACCTCATCCGCAAACGCGTCCACTAGCGCTCGCCGCCGCCACGTCGCCCTGCCCCTACAGAATGACAGTCGCCGACATTCTTATCCACGGCCGCCACAGTGTCTGCAGAACCCAAGGGAAAAGGCTTAGGTGGCAAATAGTAAAACCAAGGTTGGGCCTTGCTGGAGGAGTTTTATTCAAAGCGAACTGTCAAGGGGGTCCCATAAATCACCCAACCATGTAAGGAACGCAAAATCCGGGAACATAATACCGATATGACGGAAACTAGGGCGGCAAGAGTGGAACAAAACACCAGGCATAAGGCCGAGCCTTCCACCCTTTACCAAGTATATAGATGCATTAATTAAATAAGAGATATTGTGATATCCCAACATATACATGTTCCAACATGGAACAAACTTCATCTTCACCTGCAACTAGCAACGCTATAAGAGGGGCTGAGCAGAAGCGGTAACATAGCCAAACAACGGTTTGCTAGGAAAGGGATGGTTAGAGGCTTGACATGGCAACATGGGAGGCATGATATAGCAAGTGGTAGGTATCGCGGCATAGCAAAAGAGAGAGCATCTATCAAGCAAAGATAGAAGTGATTTCGAGGGTATGGTCATCTTGCCTGAGATCCCGCAAGGAAGAAGAACGAGTCCATGAAGAAGACAAACGGACATAGTTGAACGAATCCTCAGAACTCCGGAATGAAATCGAAGCTAACGGGAGAAGCAACCCGGAAAGCAACAAACAACATAGTAAACAACCACCACATACACATGGCATGATGCACAAACAAGTATGATGTATGCCCGGTTTAAAGATGCATGGCATGGCAAAGTGCACAAACAATACCACAAATTAAGTGGAGCTCAATATGCAACGAGTTGCATATTGACGAAACACCACATCAATTACTTAGTTTACTCCTGTTTATGTACACATCAATATTAAATGTTTCTTAACATGGCAAGAGGTGAAGCATAACAAAACTACCTATCTAGGCAAGTTTAAATGTGGCCAGAACAACAAACAACAAGTCCGGAAAAACCTCATGAGCATATATTAGATTTGGTACTGTTCTGCCCTAAACACAATTTATAGTTGTTAAACAGGAAAATAAAGTGCAACATGTTAATCTATGCATTTTTCTACCCCATTTACATAGAATGTTTATTAAAATCCGAGCTACGATTATTTAGTTATGAAGTAATTCATTTTAACATGGCATTTATGCAAATTTAAACAAACAGCATTTTAAACATTTTTAACATGGATGAAAGTAGCATATTAGTAAACTACACAAAATTTCTGAGCATTTACATATTTAAGACATTTTAATCCGATGCACGGTTTGTGAATTATTAAATGCATGATCTAGGGGGGCTATTCTGCAAAACGGTAAATCTCTGGATAATACACAAATTCGCAGACGCTGGAAAAAACATGATATGGGCCGAATCTGGCTGGCCCAACCGAGAGGAGGAGTTGTGGGCGCTCACCCATGGGCTTTAGCCCAGGTCGGTGGTGGTGGCTGAGGCAGTGCAGGCTGGGTGAGGAGGCGCGCTGGGTCTTGGGGGTCGCTGGAGGCGTGGTCAACGCTCGGGACGAGCGGGCTCCTGATGCTCATTACCAACAGAGGCAGCAGCAGGTCATGGCGATGCAGAAGACGGTGCCAGGGGAGGTTCTAGCGACGGGGTCGGCAGGAGCTGGCCGGAACGAGGCAGTTCGAGTCGTCCGGCATCGGATCCGGGCAACGGTGTCGCGCCCGGCAAGAACTTGGCGACGGCGGCTCCTTGTAGCAGTAGCTACAGGGAGAGAGAGATGTGAGCCGAGAGAGAGAGAAGGAGAGGAAAAAGGGAAGGGCGGAGGGGAGCAGAGGGGAGGCCTGGAAGTCGATGTCGCCGGCAGCAGGTCGAGCTGGAGGGGCTCGGGGCCTTAGGTGCGGGAGCAGAGGAGGCCGAGGCGCCATGGCAGGGGAAGGGCAGCGGCGGCGGCATCTGGATGGACTCGACGACCTGCTGGTCGCCGGTGGGAGCGCAGTCCGACGAGGCTCGGGAGGTTACAGGAGGCGCAGGATCTCGCGATGCAGAGGACTTGGCTCGGGGTCGAGAGGAGACGAGGACGAGCGTTCCTGCTCGGGACGACGAGGAGGTTCGAAGCCCGCGCGAGGTTGAGATCCAGGAGGAGGGGATCGAGGAGAGGAGTGGCGGCTGTGGCTGGCCGTGTTTTGGTTGGGTGGCTCTGAAATTGAGGAAGATGGTCGGAGGCAGGATGGAATGGATGGAATGGATGGTTTGGGGCACGGCGTGGTTGGTGGATCTGGATCGAGGAATTTTGCCAGGAGGCAGCGGGGTCGAGGGGGGATCCCGAGGGGAGCGACCAGGCGGCGGCGGCGTGCGGAATGGGTGGATGGGACAACTAGGGGCTAGGGTTAGGCTGTTTAAATAGTTAGGTGGACTAGCTTGGGGTAAAATGGACCCTCTGATCAAAATCAAACGGTCGAGAATAAATAGGTTATGGAGTCCAATTAAGAAAATGGAGATGTTTTATAGATGTTAGGAGATGATCCGGACCCAACGGTGACGACTGTCCGGGTCAGGTTCGGGACAACTTTCGGACGCGCGCGAGAGGATGTGAGCACTGTGCTAAGAGGGTCAAAAGGTTAGGCGAGAGGGAATCGAAAAAACCCGGTTGGGCTCGGAACGGTCAACAAAAGCAAGGGGGGCGCGGCAACTACGGGTGTATGCAAGTTTTGAAAACATGCGGATGCAATGCGTATGATGCCATGATGAAATGCAACAACAACAAATAAACACACGACAGCCACGCAAAACATGGAAGGCGTCTGGAGCGTCGGTCTCGGGGCGTTACAGGTTATGACCTGTGGGGCAGGGGGAGGTATGATGAGTGGTGGTTGTGTGTGATGGATGTGAAATATTATTCTTGAGCTAATCATGCAGGAAATACTTAAGCCTCCTGAGTCGGCCGTAGATCGAGTCTTGTTCCAGTAACCCCCATACTTGTTTTGTGCTGCCACTTGTCCCTGCCATAGGTAGGGTACGGTTTAGTAAGTTGTCAACCCCTGTCTTAGCACACACCATACAGAGAGGCCATGGTGGAAGATACCTGTTGCATCCGGTAGGCATGCCACCTGGTCCGGGGGCATGGGTGTTTCCGGTTGGGACCGAGAGGGGGGCTCCCCTTAGAGCGCGCGATAGAAATTTGATCCCATGCTACGCGAGGTTGTAGCCTCCCCACTTAGAGTTTTGCTTAACAGGTGTCATGTGTGATTCCAGACACGAGTAAAAGCTGGTGTGTGCAAGTCAGGAGTGTTTTCGACTAAAAGACCATAGACGGAATTAGTTCCGATGGACTAAAGAAATCTGTTACTCGTGGGCAAGGAGTACACCCTCTGCAGAGATATTAAACCTATTCGAATAGCCGTTTCCATGGTTAAGGACTACAGTCTGGGATGGGTCAAGTGTCGGTCTCCGGAGGAGAAACTACTAAACCAGAATATTGATTATGACTTGTGATATATGATGGTTATGATTATTATCATTGTGGACTAACCGTTTGCATTGTTTGAAATAATGAATATCCCTGGGACGGTACTACCTCCTGGATATTCACTGTGATTATGTTTACTTATAAGCCCTTTATGTGGTGTCGCACAGACGCCCGACTATGGCATGTCCGTTATTTCATTTACTTATAAGCCCTTTATGTGGTGTCACACAGACGCCCGACTGTGGCATGCTTGTTATTCCTTTTATATATATGCCCTTTCTGTGGTGTCGCTCAAACGCCCGACTGAGGCATGCTTCATATTATTATCCTTTCGAGGCGTCGCTTTAGACACCCGATCGGTGCTTTATATTTTTACACCCTGATTGTTTACTCATGATTTATTTAAATGATCTACTTGTGTGCATCTTGAACCTTATTTCATAACTGACGAAGTGATCATAGAATATTTTAAAGCATGACTATCAGTGGCTATATTATACCTGTGTTCTTAATGTTTGCGAGTACATTCAAAGTACTCACTGGCTTGTCCCTGGCTATTATCTTGGCCAGATTTCTTGCGTGGAGAGGAGAGTTGCGATGACAGCCCCGGAACCTACGCAATGGAGATAACAGCCTCACGAAGATAGGAGTTATCCTGGTCAGCTGTTCCTATGGGAAATGGAGTCCCAAAGACGCTGGTGACCCGCAAACCGCTTCCGCCTTCAGCCACTAGAAAACCAATTGTTGTACTCATAGGCCAGAATGGTCTTGTACTACATATTATGTACTTTGCTTGGAATTTCTGTATCAAGTTGGTGCCTCATCATCTAACAGTAATCCTGGGGCTGATGAGCACAAGGGCCATTTTCTGGAAAATTATATCCCGAAAACCCGGTCCTGATAGCTAAGATGGATTTCTGTATGCAGGCTGCACAGACTATCTTTTTTATAATTTTTAAAATATCACCTGCTTATGCTTCATGACGTGTAACATTTTTTTAAAGTGACATGTAACATTATTGTTAGTCCTGTTTTGCCATGTAGTACAAAATAGTGCTTGTTCGCTTCACTGTTGTAACTATATTTTTGCCCTAGTCATGTGTACTTACAGAAACATTTCAGGATGAAGTGACATCAACACAAAGATCTGGGAGTAGTGCGGCATGGCCGTTACCGAATGATTATGGATTGGAATTGGAATGTGTTGATGTTCTCGAGCATCAACTAGAGGTGGCAAGACAACGTGTACATGATTGCCAACATATAATCAACAAGTTGAGACTGGACATGCAGGTATTAGATGCAGGAGTCAAAAAATGAAACAAGACACTGAGGTAACCATGAAGGAATTGGAGATTTTGCAGACTGAAATTTGTGCTATCTGAATCCGGCCAATCCTATTTTCTGAAGATATTATAGTTCAAATGGAGTTAAGTTGATGTGCGTCCATGATGTATGAGCTGTATTTGCCCAGTGTATGTAATTTGTTGTTTGTGTACCTTTATTATCACCTGTGCCGAACCATAATGCCCAGTGGGTATAATCGGCTGTAATTTCTTTATTGTATAGTGTAGGATTATTCTACCTTTCTATGCCTTGATCTCTTTGTTTTAATAGTGTAGGCTTTTTAGAGGTGATAGTATTGAGTAGGATAATTCTTTGAATATGCTATATCGTTCAAACGGGGGCCAATTCGCCCGACCATGGCCCTTCACGGGCCGTCGGATCCATGGGCCTTCTACGTCTCGTAGGATCCATGGGCCTTCTACGTCTCATAGGTTCCATGGGCCTTCTACGTCTCGTAGGATCCATGGGCCTTGTACGTCTCGTAGGATCCATGGGCCGCCGGCTCATTTATGGTTCTTGTACGGGCCTTTAATGGGCCGTAGACGGGCCTTTAATAAAAATCGTACGTTTTATGGGCTGACCATAACGGGCCGTTAATAGGCCGTATTTGGTGATGCTATGAAAATGGCCCAACAGACTAACGGTCCACAAACGGGCCGACTGTAACGACGGGCTGAATTTGGCCCACAAGCAGAAAATGACAGTAACGGGCCGTAAGTAACCGAATGCTGCAAATGAGCCCAAGAATAAATGGGCCCTCAGAAGGCCGAAAGTTAACTTGGGCTGGAAACAACCCAAGGAATAACGGGCCATTAATGGGTATAAAGTGATACACTGTTCATTACGGTCCAGTTTCACCACGGGCCGTTAATGGGTGTAAAGTAATACACTGTTCATTACGGGCCAGTTTCAGCACGGGCCGCTAATTGGCCAAGAGTTACAAAGGGCCTCATATGGGCCGAAAGACATCATGAGCTATACATGGGCCAGAAGTGAAAACGGGCTGGAATCATAGTGGACGGCCCAGATGATGCTACTGGGCCTAATTCGTATAGGGCGTAACGGGCCTTGGGTTAGCGGGTTGTAAATGGGCTATATGCGAACAGGCCGTTAACAGGCTTTCCATGGGCCGGCCCGCCAGCTTTTGACCAAGTCAAATGGGCCGGCCCGCTAGCTTTTGACCAAGTCAAACGGGCCGGCCTTTTCACAGGAATGGGCCACTGTTGGGTCGTGCCACGTGTCGACGTATCATAGGCGCCTATCTGACCCGCTGACGAGCTGACACGTGTTTCGTCCGGCCAATAAGAATCTTACACGTGGAAATTTCCCATTGGTCGGGGTTGTTAACGGGTTACCGGATCAAAAACCCGACCCGATAGCTTAACAGCGTTCCGTTATGGTGGATGCCACGTGTCGGTCACCCTTGACGAAAGCACTTCTGTGACGCGCGATTTATCGTCATGGAAGTGGACACTTCCGTGATGATAATTTTTGTAATGTCATGGAACACTTCTACGACAGCACAGGTATGACTATCTTGATTCTGTCATAAATTTGTCATTGATGTACATGCATGACAAAAAAGCGACCTACTGTAACAAACACGTATCATCACGGAAGTGTATTTTTTTGTAGTGACAATGTCAACTACATGATCATGTTAAGCAATATGACAATGATGGAGCGTGTCATAATAAACGGAACGGTGGAAAGTTGCATGGCAATATATCTCGGAATGGCTATGGAAATGCCATGATAGGTAGGTATGGTGGCTATATTGAGGAAGGTATATGGTGGGTGTATGATACCGGCGAAAAGTGCGCGGTATTAGAGAGGCTAGCAATGGTGGAAGGAAGGAAGTGCCTATAATCCATGGACTCAACATTAGTCATAAAGAACTCATATACTTATTGCAAAAATCTACAAGTTATCAAAGCAAAGTATTATGCGCATGATCCTAGGGGGATATATTATTAGGAAAAGACCATGGCTCGTCCCCGACCACCACTCATAAGGAAGACAACCAATAAATAAATCATGCTCCGACTTCATCACATAACGGTTCACCATACGTGCATGCTACGGGAATAACAAACTTTAACACAAGTATTTCTCAAATTCACAACTACTCAACTAGCATGACTCTAATATCACCATCTTTATATCTTAAAACAATTATCAAGAATCAAACTTTTCTTAGTATTCAACACACTCATAAGGAAGTTTACAAATCTTGAATACCAAGCGTATTCAGATTATTTAAGAAAATTACCATGCTATTTAAGACTCTCAAAATAATGTAAGTTAATCATGAGAGATCAATAGTTTCTATAAAACAAATCGACCACCGTGCTCTAGAAGATATAAGTGAAGCACTAGAGCAAAACTATATAACTCAAAAGATATAAGTGAAGCACATAGAGTGTTCTAACAATTTCCAAATCATGTATGGCTCTCTCAAAAGGTGTGTACAGAAAGTATGATTGTGGCAAACTAACAAATAAAGACTCAAATCATACAAGACGCTCCAAGCAAAACACATATCATGTGGTGAATAAAAATATAGCTCCAAGTAAAGTTACCGATGGAAGTATACGAAAGAGGGGATGCCTTCTGGGGCATCCCCAAGCTTTGACTTTTTGGTGTCCTTAGATTATCTTCGGGATGCCATGGGCATCCCCAATCTTAGGCTCTTGCCACTCCTTGTTCCATAATCCATAAAAAAATCACCTAAAACTTGAAAACTTCACAACACAAAACTCAACAGAAATCGTGTGAGCTACGTTAGGGAAAGAAAACAAAAGACCACTTCAAGGTACTGTAATGAACTCATTCTTTATTTGTATTGGTGTTAAACCTATTGTATTCCAACTTCTCTATGGTTTATAAACTATTTTACTAGCCATAGATTCATCAAAATAAGCAAACAACACACGAAAAACAGAATCTGTCAAAAACAGAACAGTCTGTAGTAATCTGTAACTAACGCAAACTTATGGAACTCCAAAAAGTCTACCAAAATAGGACTAGGAAATTTGTTTATTGATCAGAAGAAATTGGAATCAGTATTTTATCACGTTCTGGTGATTTTTAACAGTTGTTTTCGTGAACAGAAAGTTTCTGGAAATTACAGCAAGATCAAATAACTATCATCCAAGAAGATTCTGAAGGTTTAACTTGGCACAAACACTAATTAAAACATAAAAACACATCTAACCAGAGGCTAGAACAAATATTTATTCCTAAACACAAGCAAAAGGCAAAAAAACTAAAAATAAAATTGCGTTGCCTCCCAACAAGCGTTATCGTTTAACGCCTCTAGCTAGGGATAATAGCAAGGATAGATGTAGGTATTGCCATCTTTGGTAGGCAATCCATAAGTGGATCTCATGATAGATTCATATGTTAATTTTATTTTCTTCCTAGGGAAGTGTTCGATGCCTTTCTTTAATGGAAATTGGAATATAATATTCCCTTCCTTCATATCAATAATTGCACCAACCGTTCTAAGGAAAGTTCTACCAAGAATAATAGGGCATGAAGGATTGCAATCTATATCAAGAACGATAAAATCTATAGGCACATAATTCCTATTTGCAACAATAAGAACATCATTTAATTCTTCCCATAGGTTTCTTAATAGTGGAATCCGCAAGGTGCAAGTTCAGAGAGCAATCATCAAAATCACAGAAATCTAGCAAATCACATAAAGTTTTGGGAATAGTGGAAACACTAGCACCCAAATCACACAAAGCATAAAACTCATGATCTTTAATTTTAATTTTAATAGTAGGTTCCCACTAATCATAAAGTTTTCTAGGGATAGAAACTTCCAACTCAAGTTTTTCTTCATAAGATTGCATCAAGACATCAACGATATGTTTAGTAAAGGCTTTATTTTGAATATAAGCATGAGGAGAATTCAGCACGGATTGCAACAAGGAAATACAATCAATCAAAGAGCAATTTTCATAATTAAATTCCTTGAAATCCAAAATAGTGGGTTTAGCAACATCTAGGCTTTTGATTTCTTCAATCCCACTCTTATCAATTTTAGCATCAAGATCTAAAGACTCCGAATTTTTGGAATGCCTTCTAGGTAAAGGTGGATCATATTCAATCCCATCATTATCAAGATTCATATTGCAAAACAAAGATTTAATAGGGGACACATCAATAACTTTTAGATCTTCATCTTTCTTTTCGTAGAAATCCGATTTAGAGGCCATCCTATTAACTAAGGTAGCTTGCTTATTCGATATTTCAGCAGTTAATTTCTCAAGACGAGCAATTTGGGATCTTAAACCATCAAATTCTTTAGACATATCATCGAGCTCTTTATTCATAAAACTCATAAAACTATTTTGTTCGTTAAGCTCGTTTCTGAAGAAATTATTATGCTCGAATTGCAAAACCATAAAACTCCTAACGTTGCTTTTGATCTCTTCAAGCATTTTAAGGTGAAGATCACCGAATCTAGGTAGATCCATTGTGACAGACAAGCAAACCAACACACAAGCAAACAAAAGGCAAGCGAAAAGGAAGGCGAACAGAAAAGAGAGGGCGAATAAAACGGCAAGGGTGAAGTGGGGGAGAAGAAAACGAGAGGCAAATGGCAAATAATGTAATGCGGGAGATAAGGGATTGTGATGGGTACTTGGTATGTTGACTTTTGCGTAGACTCCCCGGCAACGGTGCCAGAAATGGCTCGTTGTCGGGAGTCCAAATCTTGACTTGACCTTGCGTAAGCCTCCCCGACAACGACGCCAGAAATTCTTCTTGCTACCTCTTGAGCACTGCGTTGGATTTCCTTGAAGAGGAAAGGATGATGCAGCAAAGTACCGTAAGTATTTCCCTCAGTTTTTGAGAACCAAGGTATCAATCCAGTAGGAGGCTACGTGCGAGTCCCTCGTACCTGCACAAAGCAAATAACTCCTCGCAACCAACGCGATAAGGGGTTGTCAATCCCTTCACGGTCACTTACGAGAGTGAGATCTGATAGATATGATAGGATAATATTTTTGGTATTTTTGTGGTAAAGATGCAAAGAATAATAAAAGCAAAGTAAAAAAGCAAAGGAAATAACTAAGTATTGGAAGATTGATATGATGAAGATAGACCCGGGGGCCATAGGTTTCACTAGTGGCTTCTCTCAAGAGCATAAGTATTTTACGATGGGTGAACGAATTACTGTTGAGCAATTGACAGAATTGAGCATAGTTATGAGAGTATCTAGGTATGATCATGTATATAGGCATCACGTCCGAGACAAGTAGACCGACTCCTACCTGGATCTACTACTATTACTCCACTCATCGACCGCTATCCAACATGCATCTAGAGTATTACGTTCAAGAAAACAGAGTAACGCTTTAAGAAAGATGACATGATGTAGAGGAATAGATTCATGCAATATGATAAAAACCCCATCTTGTTATCCTCGATGGCAACAATACAATACGTGCCTTGCTGCCCCTACTGTCACTGCGAAAGGACACCACAAGATTGAACCCAAAGCTAAGCACTTCTCCCATTGCAAGAAAGATCAATCTAGTAGGCCAAACCAAACTGATAATTCGAAGAGACTTGCAAAGATAACCAATCATACATAAAAGAATTCAGAGAAGATTAAAATATTGTTCATAGATAATCTTGATCATAAACCCACAATTCATCGGTCTCAACAAATACACCGCAAAAAGAAGATTACATCGAATAGATCTCCATGAGAGAGGAGGAGAACATTGTATTGAGATCCAAAAAGAGAGAAGAAGCTATCTAGCTACTAACTATGGACCCGAAGGTCTGAGGTAAACTACTCACACTTCATCAGAGAGGCTATGGTGTTGATGTAGAAGCCCTCCGTGAAGGATGCCCCCTTCGGCGGAGCTCCGGAACAGGCCCCAAGATGGGATCTCGTGGGTAAAGAAGGCTACGGCGGTGGAATTAGGTTTTTGGCTCCGTATCTGATCGTTTGGGGGTACGTAGGTTGTCGGTGTCAAAACCGGCGGATCTCGAGTAGGTGGCCCCGAACTGTGCGTCAAGGCCGGATGGTAACAGGAGACAAGGGACATGATGTTTTTACCCAGGTTCGGGCCTCTCGATGCAGGTAAAACCCTACTCCTGCCTGATTAATATTGATGATATGGGTAGTACAAGAGTAGATCTACCACGAGATCAAGGAGGCTAAACCCTAGAAGCTTGCCTATGGTATGATTGTTGTATGATGTATATGATCTATCGACTAGCCTGGCCTCGGTTTATATAATGCACCAGAGGCCTAGGATAACAAGAGTCCTAGCCGAATACGCCGGTGGGAAGGAGTCCTTGTCTTGATCGCCAAGTCTTGTGGAATCTTCCTTGTATGCGGCAGCTGTCCGAACTGGCCCATGAGTATACGGCCACGGGGGTCCTCGGCCCAATCTAATAGATTGGGAGACGACGTGGTGAGTACCCCCTAGTCTAGGACACCGTCAGTAGCCCCTTGAACCGGTCTTCAAGTTAGGGATGCTCCTCGATTCTTTCGAACTGTTATTCATCTTCGGTTGTCGGTTTTGAAAACTGGTTCAACAAATCTTCTTTATCTTCGATCTTGAGGATCGCAGAAATGCATTCGACGGGTTTACACGTCGGGTAACCGAGGAGCCCCTTTAAGTTTCCGGCCTTTATCAATGCCTTGTTATTTTTATACCACACATCGGGTTTGAAGTTGTCCCCGGGTGGCTGCGTCCTCTTGCGTCCGAGCTCCAACGCCGGACTGTTTTCGAGGAGTATTGTTGCAGCCGAGCTCCAACGCCGAACTGCATCCGAGCTCTAGCGCCGGATCGTATCCGAGCTCCAACGCCGGACTGTATCCGAGCTCCAACGCCGGACTGTATCCAAGGTGTCATAGATCACCTTGGTTCAAAAAAGTTGAAGGAGTTTAGCCGAGCTTAATGCCGGAAATGCCCTCTATGGAGCCAGCCACTAGCGCCCGGGCTTTATGTTGGACTGCTTCCGAGGTGGTGCACCACCCAGAATGTGGGCCGATTTTTGTCAATATTTTTGATTGGTGCAATTTATTCTTTGCCAAGATATATAGCCAGTAGCCCTCAAGGTGGGTATCGGTCTAAAACCCGAGATGCACATGAAGGATGACATAAGACCACTAACCCCAGTAGCCGCTAAGACTCAGGTCGATTTGCAAAATCGGCCTGAGGATCAAGTCCTAGCTCGGCCGAATACTTCGGGTCACTAAAAGCGGCGTGCTCAGTCCTCGAGACTCAGGTTGGGTGCGGCCGACCAACCTGAGGATCAAAATCTCCTCGGAAACCATATTGCACATAAAATTTTCTGCATTGGACAAGCAATGCAGTAGCCCCCGAGACACTGGTCTGGTGGCAACACCAGATTAGGGGATCGATGTGCCCCTTTAATATGTTTAAATAATAAGCCCGAAGCCCAGTAGCCCCCGAGCCTTAATGCGGGCACGGGTGGCCGAATTAAGGATCGATATCCATAGTAAAATCACAAATTGTGTGTAATGACTCTATGTATCCAAGTACTTTACGTCATTTAATGCTCGGATCCGCATTGTACAAAACTTTGTTGACCGACCATCGGCTTCCACCTCCTCGGCCAGTAGCCGAGGAGTGTTTGTCTTACTTTATAAAGCCTTTATGAGGGCAAAGATTTACGACAAACAAGGCAATCTGGCCATACGGTTTTATAAACAAAGGTACGCGGAGAGATATGTTATATTACTGTTTAATAGAAGAAATGTCTTCCAAAGAAAATAGTCCCGCTATCGGTTCCTTTCTTTGGGTTGTCATGCTAAGCATGATCATAAAACCTCAGCTCCAATGTAAGAGCAAAATATCGAGGATTTAGTTTGGGAGGCTAGTTAATAGCCCCTGGTAGTGTTCGGCGACAGTCGAGGTCAAGCCGTAAACACTTCGGCCAATGTTAAGAACGGCCTGTTATTTAACATAGTCATCCGATCGCTGACCAGTTTACGCTTATTGTGACAGTCAGTTTTCGGCTTTCTCCACTGAGGTGCTTAACCATGTGAGATGGAAGCACAATCGCAGTGGTTCTCCCTTTGCACGCCTAGCTGAACAAAAAGGAACGTAGGAAACAACTGCAGGAGCCGGGCAACCCAACTATTGACCGAAGACACAATTCGAAACCGATGCATATATAGCAATATCTGAGAATGTTTTTGCCGAATCCCTAAAAGGTGTTCGGCGTTGCACTGCGAGACTAATGCTGGAAAAGCACAAATAGTTAAAAAGTGCCAAAAAGCTTGGAAAACCAAGAAACGTCAGTAAAAACGTGACGTCCGAACAATATCAAGTGTTCGGTGCCAATCCGAAAATTGGTCTTAGAAAAAAGAAGTGCTTCTGTCGTGCTTTAACATGATACATCCTATCTCAAGATTTCGAGCGGGTCAGCCTACGGCTTCAACCTCCTATCCCGAGGGTGGAGTACTTCTCATCAGGCCAGTTTAGCAAACTAAACTCTAGCGGCTTTGAGAGAGAAATTAGGCTCCCCGGCTAGTGACCGCGCACTCGTGTCGAAAAAAGGAGTGATAAATAATAATAATAAAACTTTGCAACGACTAACAAGAAGAACACTTATTATAAAACGACTCAAATGAACTTAAGAGCCCCCAAGTGACTTGGGTAGGAGAATGATTGCATGTACCGAAGTACTTATATCATATCTATGTTCAACCGAACTTTAAACGCGTCTTAACCGACCGTCGGCTTCTCCCTCTTCGGTCAAGGACCGAAAAGTGTTATGTACTCCATCGGTCGAGAATATTGACGATGTTTCCAATAACCAGGCAATCATTCCATAAGGCTGTAACAGACAAAGCGCGCTCAGGGAACTTATGCTATATTACTGCAAAGAGTAAGAAGCATCTTCGAAGAAAATAGTACCCCCACCGATACCTTTCTTCGGTGCTCATTGTTATTATGAGACTTGTGCAATAGATTTTTTGTACTCATGAGTTCTGTTGTGTGCCGACCATCATTGAAAACTATAAGAGAGCTAGCTTTCGGCTTCACCCAGTCTGAGGTCCGGCTCGGGCGAACCGATCGTGACAATCGCAGAGGCGCTCCCTTTACTCCCTAGCCGAACAATCGGGAACGTAGGGGTAAACACAGGAGCGAGGCAACCCATCTTGCAAATCGCTTGAGTCAATATGGTGCATATTGTGGCGTAATACACGAACAAGGAATGAAGCCGTACAAGTATAATCATATGCAATAGGAAAAGCTTCATAAAGGAAGCCCCCAAGTAAACGGGTTTGGACAAGGGAAAAAAATTACAAGCAACTTTTTTCCAAAAACGTATAATGCTTGGTCGAACCGAACACAAGTTAGAAATTAAAGCTTTGAGCATGAAAGCGGCTTAGCTGGTTAATGTGTTCGCAGTCCGAGCTTGATGCGGGACAAGGTTCTATCCCCCAAGCCGGTCCCGAGGTGGCGGAGCGGAGAGCTCGACACGCCAAAGTGGTGACATAGCACGGTCGATACAGACCGGCAGAGTGACGTCGAAGTCCCCGGATCATTTTCCTGTGCACAAAAATAGTGCAAACGAGAGATAATAGTACTAATGATAATTAAAAAAAATCGTTGCATAATGAGTAATTTATGCAAAGTGAGTAATAAAAGAAATATGGTCTGGCGTCGAAGTCAATGTCGATGCAGGGCATCGGCGTGATGCGGTAAAGGCGTGGCAAAGCCTGAATTCGTAGGTCGGTCCGAGCTACGGATGCGGCATTCGCCGGACTTTGCACGGAAACTGACCGAACCACCATGCGACTGTCGTGAATGCGGCCACCATTTGATAGACCTGTGTATATATGATGGACAAACCAGAGTAATAATTCCTTGGAAAAAATGAACCCAAACAAGCAAAAAATATTAGGGATCGATAGCACCTGGTTTATTTGTTGTAGCAATCCGAAGGAAGGTGATTCCCAAAATTGGGACTCGCTCCGCACACCCATTGCCTGATGGGCGATAAAACGACGGCATGGCAATGCTGGTAAAGGTTGGCTCGCCGAGGCAAAGCCCTCGGCCCAGCTAACGTGACGGAGCTGGTCGGCTAGTGATGCCGAAGTGTCCAGAGTAGGTTGATGAAGAGATGGCGAAGCCCCCGGTCCAGCCGAGATGTCGAAGCCCCGATGTCAGCCGATGAGTCGAAGTTGGTCGGCGTGATGGACACCAGTTTGAAGAAGCGATAGTGCGGCCCTGTCGATGCAGGTCGTTACGTGGTCGATGCCGGCTTGACGAAGCAACCGTGCGTCGATGCGGGTATGCCCGCTCCGGGTAATCCGTGGGGCGGCGATGTTGGTGATGATTTATCCTTCGCGATGTCGGACTCTTTCTCGTCTTGCCGAGATGATGATCCGAAGAAGTTGAGCTTGGCTCAACAAAGTGACGCCGTGTCTTAGCGCAGGTTGGCAGCCGTGGAGTAATATTGCCGGACTGGTTTGACATCAGCATGATGTTGAAGATCATGCTCAAAAGATTTTAAAGTTAGTGGAATGTGTTCGAGAACAAAACACAATACCCCATACAAAACTTCCTTCAAAAGGGATGTCCGAAATCCCGTTCATAGAAAAGATGAACTCGGGTCGGATTCATTTTCGCGCAGAAAACAGATCCGAAAAGTGATGCACTAATCGGAAGGTTCCCGGAGTTTGGACGGTCGGATCGAGCTGAAATTTTGAGAGGTGGTAGATACGGGGATTCCGCAGCCAATCAACAGTTGGATCTTCCAAAGGACGTCCGAGCTAGAAGCTGGACACCACGCCCTACACACATCCAAATTCCCGTCCAGATTTGACAGGGCTCCGGTATATCGTGGATTGCCAGAGATTCCTCCATCGGAACTCGACGAAATTTTCCAAGGTTGTTGTAGACTCAATTCCGCACAATTCCACCAAAGCGATCGTCAAAACGATACTCGAGGAGTTGGTGGCAGCAGATACGAGTTTGCTGTCCAGAAAAACAGCACGATCGCTTGAGGGCAATGTTGACGTTGAGCCCCCAAGATCCATGGATGATTCCTCCGTGATCTTGATAGAGATCGGAGTTGATGTTTGATGAAGGCCCTTGTCCGAACATGGTGATCCGAACACGGGGCGCAATTCTTGGTCGAACCAAGGTGACCAATCGAGCTGGTGACGAAGATGCTGAAGTCGCAGTTGATCGGCAGGCGAGCCATCGATCCTTTTGTCGATCACATAGCGGAACTCTCAATGAAAGCACCAATGTCGGTGTCAAAACCGGCGGATCTCGGGTAGGGGGTCCCGAACTGTGCGTCAAGGCCGGATGGTAACAGGAGACAAGGGACATGATGTTTTTACCCAGGTTCGGGCCCTCTCGATGGAGGTAAAACCCTACTCCTGCTTGATTAATATTGATGATATGGGTAGTACAAGAGTAGATCTACCACGAGATCAAGGAGGCTAAACCCTAGAAGCTAGCCTATGGTATGATTGTTGTATGATGTATATGATCTATCGACTAGCCTGACCTCGGTTTATATAATGCACCAGAGGCCTAGGATAACAAGAGTCCTAGCCGAATACGCCGGTGGGAAGGAGTCCTTGTCTTGATCGCCAAGTCTTGTGGAATCTTCCTTGTATGCGGCAGCTGTCCGAACTGGCCCATGAGTATACGACCACGGGGGTCCTCGGCCCAATCTAATAGATTGGGAGACGACGTGGTGAGTACCCCCTAGTCTAGGACACCGTCATAGGTATATATAGGAGGAAGGAGTATGTCGGTGGAGCAACAGGGGGGCCACGAGGGTGGAGAGCATGCCTGGGGGGTAGGCGCGCCCCCTACCTCATGGCCTCCTATTTTGTTTCTTGACGTAGGGTCCAAGTCTCCCGGATCATAATCTTCCTAAAAATCACGTTCCCGAAGGTTTCATTCCGCTTGGACTACGTTTGATATTCCTTTTCTGCGAAACTCTAAAATAGGCAAAAAAAACAACAATTCTGGGCTGGGCCTCCGGTTAATAGGTTAGTCCCAGAAATAACATAAAAGTGGATAATAAAGCCCAATATTGTCCAAAACAGTAGATAATATAGCATGGAGCAATAAAAATTATAGATATGTTGGAGACGTATCAGCCCAATACACAATTATGCACAACACACGCTCTTGGAGAGGACACGGTGCTCCACACTCCTGAACCTAATGTTGGAGAGCAGCTGAAGGAAGTCGCCAATGTTGACGATGAACGCGTCGGGCTCGGCGGGCACGTCCACCCAGACCGGCTGCTCATCCAGCCGGAGCCAGTGGAGCACCTGGAGACCGCCGACGGTCTCCTAGAGGAGCACCGTCAGGAACGACGAGTCGGTGTGCCTGGACGTGCCCATGGTGAGGTGCGGCTTCGGGGACGCCAAGTAGTAGTGGCCAACGACGCTCAGCCCCTCAAGGCAGTTGACTTCGTGCTGCTCCAGGAACCCATGATGGAGGCCCAGGGCCTCCGACAGCAGCTCGAAAAGCATGCCGCCGAGCCTCTGCACCTCCCTCATGAACTCCACCATGATGCCTCTGCATGCCGGCGGGATCTCCTCAGGCGATGGCCCCGTCGGCGCCATGTCCAGGTACCGCGTGTCTCGCTAGTTGGCCGCCGGCGAGCGGAACAGGTCGAAGTTGCTATGGTACCTCACGTGGCTCTGGCCGTCCCTCGAGTAGTAGGGGCGCCTCGCCTCTGTCGGCTCCTTGTTGAAGCTCCGCAGCGCCGCGAGCATCTCCGACATGACCGAACCCGGCACGTCGTGGTTCACCACCTGGACGGTGTTGTTATCACTCCAGCAAGGTCGATGACTGGGATCGCGAAGTGGTCTTCGTCTTGGGCGCGCGCCAGGGTGTCCGGCGGGTGGTGGAAGATGGCCGGGAGCCCGGGACGGTGGTGATGCCTGCGTCAATGAGTCCTTTGACGCCGGCCTTGGTGTCGTCGAAGGCCTTGAGGTCGCAGAGACGATCGCAGGCGGAGGCCATTGGAGGCTGGAGCGGGACTGCGTGAGCAAACAGGTGAGCAGCTGCTGCCTACCGGGGTGTACAGTGTGCTGCACCCTTGGAGTACAAGTGTATAAAACGCAGCGTCCATTGCTACGGTTGTTGGATCCGAGCGACCGACATCATGACAAGTCATTAAGGTCAAGTTCTTTTGGCCGATTCTTCTAAAATCTTAAGAATCGAACCTTCACTCAGCTCCTTCCAGAATCATGAACCTATATTTTTTTGACAAGCCTAATTGTTTTCATCATAACTACTTCCTCTGTCCCATAATATAAGAGCATGTTTTGACACTACACGTGTCAAAAATGATCTTATATTATGGGACGAAGCGAGTAGCTAGGATTGTAAAAAAAATATGGGTTCATAATTCTGAGAGAAGTTGGCGGAGGTCCGATTCTCAAGATTCTGGAAGAATCACCCAAAGAACTAGGCCTAATTAAATTTGTGAGGGGGATTGAATGTCATCCAACGTGATGCAACCACCACCGCCTTTGTCCTACATCCATACTTTTTGAATCTTCTAATGGTTGTTTAATGAGAACGTTTCCCTTCAGCCGGCTGATCCCGTGCGAGTGAATCCGCCGCTTCCGTATACTTCATATGTAGTCTTTATCAGATGGTCGAGAGTAACCCTTCCATCTCCATGTTTCTGCAACTATCCTTTGTTTCATGAAGGGGATTTACAACTAGCCTTCTATTACAAACTGAACATGGCTTGATCCCGCAACGCATAGACTAGGGAGGGCGAAGGCGTCCAAGCAGAGCACTGCTACCTATAGTTCATTGTCGCCGAGTGTATCCATGTCGGATCTCCACCGCCAAATACCTCCCCACCGACCGGATCAAAGGATCCGACGAGATCCGCCATGTCGGATCTCCACCGCCAAATACCTCCCCACCGACCGGATCAAAGGATCCGACGAGATCCGCCATGTCGGTCCTGGAGCGCCAATAACCTCGCCGCCATCCTGTAACCACCGGCGTTAGCAGTGGCCACAAATAGACAACACCACGTGCGTACGACCACTACTAGATCTCGGCCCGCCGTTGTTGTTTGAAAAAACACCTCCGAGACATGTTTCTGCAACAACGGTGAACAACAGCAGCAAATGATGACTGTGCAAGTGCATGACTGGCCGGAGATGTTGTTGAAGAATACGCGGCCGCGGGAGATGTTGCAGTTTTTGCAATAAAGATCTTGTTGCAGTAAATTAGAGAAGAAGAGGCTATTTTAACATTGTTCTCGTTACATGAAATTAGAGAAGAGGAGGTTTTGCAACAAGGGTCTTGTTGCAGGAAATTAGAAAAGAAAAGGAACGATACATACTGCTTGCATCATTGAATCAGACGGCTCGTAAGGCGGTGGATCTTTTAAAAAGATTAGTTGTCCGATGCATAGCACCCTTCTTTTCTAGTAATATCTTCTCCCTCCGTCCCATAGTGTAAGACGTTATCTTAACAAGGTGTACCCTTGTTAAAATAACGTCTTACACTATGGGAACAGAGAGTAGTTTGTAATTTCAAGGATTTTAGTGGATCAAAGATCCACATTGAGTTTAAGGACAACGTACTATTAAGAGGCACATGGAAAAAAATTAGAATGAACTTCTTTCAAGATCCTAAAGAAATCCCAAAGATTTCCACTCAACTCTACATTTCCTCCTTCCCTCAAAAAGGAAACTCTACATTTCCTCCATGTTTCACCTTTATTGTACCTCGAGTTACATTTTGTTCCATACTACCGAGCATGTAGCGAGAGAGTAAAATTTGCTGAGCAAACCCATTTTTCTCCATGGCATATATTTAGTATTATAGATATAAGTAATTTATTTTATAAACTTGATCAAAATACGTGAAGCCTAATTTTTTAAAAAACTAATGCATGCTATATTAGGGAGAGGTTATTTGTGAGCTACCTGAAAAAACATTTCAATCGTTCACTTTCTTTCCCGACCATCAAATCAATATTCATCGTCAATGCATTTTCCTCCTGAAGCTCAGTCATGTTCATCTTCTTCCTCACGCAGCCGCCCACATACTTTACCCCGTCAAGCTGCTTCCGCCCTCCCCTGCCGACGGGCGCTACTACACCGACCTCATCTCCCCGCCCTCCCGCGCCTCCGTTTCTTGTCGCCGCCACAACCATCCCTCTGGGTACCCTCTCGACCTACAACAACTCCAGCGACCCCCGCACAACACCCCCCTCCCCCCGCCCCCCTCCGACTTACAGTCATCAAGGTTTATACTCGCTATCATTGACTCCCGCTCGTCCATGGCCCGGCCTCGCCGTGGCCGGCGTTTGTCGATGGCGCTCCTCACGCCATCCCTGCCTTAGGCCTCTAGCGAAGCACAAAGTGACTGACGCATGGAAAAAATTCAGGTACCGCAAACTCAACTATATTATGAAATGGTAGGAGTAACGAGTTAATTCTTTTTTAGCGGGGCATCGAGTTAAGACTGGATGGCTACGTTAGGTGGGTGGTCAAGAAAAAGGGAGACCACTAATTAAGTCGACAAATTATTGAGGGCAACGTGCCCATTCACCCCGATCTGGCTGACTGGCCTCTACGGATACCTTTTTTTTCATGAATACGCAGAGGATGCGTGTCGGTTTCAAAACCGGCGGATCTCGGGTAGGGGGTCCCAAACTGTGCGTCTAGGCGGATGGTGACAGGAGACAAGGGACACGATGTTTTTACCCAGGTTCGGGCACTCTCGATGGAGGTAAAACCCTACTCCTTCTTGATTGATATTGATGATATGGGTATTACAAGAGTTGATCTACCACGAGATCGAAGAGGCTAAACCCTAGAAGCTAGCGTATGGTATGATTGTTCTTGTCCTACGGACTAAACCCTCCAGTTTATATAGACACCGGAGGGGGCTAGGGTTACACAGAGTCGGTTACAAAGAAGGAGATCTACATATCCGTATTGCCAACCTTGCCTTCCACGCCAAGGAGAGTCCCATCCGGATATGGGACGAAGTCTTCAATCTTGTATCTTCATAGTCCAACAGTCCGGCCAAAGGATATAGTCCAGCTGTCCGGATACCCCCTAATCCAGGACTCCCTCAGTAGCCCCTGAACCAGGCTTCAATGACGATGAGTCCGGCGCGCAGATTTGTATTCGGCATTGCAAGGTGGGTTCCTCCTCCGAATACTTTATGAAAGTTTGTGAAGACGAGGAATGTGTCCGGCTCTGCAAAACAAGTTCCACGTACAACCGCAGAGAGAATAATAGTCCCACAAATCTAATCCGCTGACGTATTTCACAGTGCGTCATCACACCATAGCCAGGTCACCATTCGAATCGTTTTCTTTTTACAACTAACCCCAGCATGTTTCGCGAGGCGGTTTCCTTGGCACGTCTTGTCGAAGCAAAGATCGCGTCCCCTTATTACGGGATTCTCATCAATACGGACGTGGGTAACCCAACCGCGCCATTAATTACGGCGCTTGGGGATAAGCGAGTTTTACCAGGCTGGTGGGGGGCGCCTAGCTTCGCCCACCCTTATAAAGGGATAAGGATTCACCTTTTTCTACCCATGCCTTCTTCCTCATTGCTCATCCATTCCTACGCACTCGAGCTCCAGCGCCCAAGTCCAGATCTTCCTCCTCAACCTTCTCCAATCATGTCCGGAGCAGGAGGCAAGTGGATGGTCTCCTCCGTCACGGAGGGACACATCAAAAAGCTGAGGGGAGCCGGATACCTGTCCGAGGATATCGCACACCGGCTCCCAGATGCGGGGCAGCTCATCCCCACCCCCAGGCCCCATGAGAGGGTAGTATTCCTTACCCTATTCCTCCATGGACTGGGATTTCCTCTCCACTCATTCGTCCGGTGGCTCATGTTCTACTACGGCCTGGATTTTCATGATCTGGCCCCGGAATTCATCCTCAACATATCGGTGTTTATCATCGTGTGCGAGGCCTTCCTCTGCATCAATCCCCACTTCGGCCTATGGCTGAAGACCTTCAATGTCAAACCGAAGGTGGTGGGCGGCCAGCAGGCGGAGTGCGGAGGCGCCATGGTGGGCAAAATGCCCAACGTCACATGGCTCGAGGGCTCCTACGTGGAGACCATAAAGGGGTGGCAATCAGGGTGGTTCTACATCACCGAGCCGCGCGACCCCAAATGGGCGGCGGCCCCCGAGTTCTGATCCGGAATCCCCACGCGGCTCACCTCCTGGAAAGGGAAGGGCCTGCCCTGGGGTAGTCTGGCAGAGCTAACCGGACTCCAAATCTGTATCCAAAACATGATAAACAAGAAGCTCAAGCTTGTCAACATAGTCCAGCTCATGCTCATCCGCCGGATCCTCCCATGTCAACAACGGGCGTTCAACTTGTGGGAGTTCGACCCGGCCCAACACCAAACTCTGAGCGAGCTCTTTGACACGACGCATGAGGATGCTTGGAAGCTGCTATTTAAGGGCGCCGAGGTTCCCCCTCCCCTTACCGAGGATCGCGGATTTAGCGCGAAGCGCCAAGCTGGCGCCCTAAGCTTTTTTATCTCTCATAGAGTATTCATTTTTCACAATTTAACTATGTGTGGGATCTGAGCCCCCATGCCTTTGACAGGAGTGGGTGGAGACATCGGGGCAGATTGACTGCCCGACCCCTCTACCCGAAGACCCTGCAGACGCTCTCCTAATGGAGATGCTGACTCCGGCCCCATACGAGGTGCCGGAGAAGAAGATCAAGAAGAAGGCCACGGGAACCCGAAAGAGTTCCCGGTGCCAAGTGGTATCGGACTCATCGTCCGATGACTCCGAGACACCCTCCTCCCGTGAAAACGAGGAGGAGGCAGATAAAGATTCTTCCCCTACAGCTGGGGAAGACAAGAAAAGGAAGGCCGCCCCAACTAGGGAGGCCGGCGGGTCCAAGAAGGGAAGGACTCTCCCTCCGGACTGCTCCGCCACCGCCGCCGACAGCGAAGACGAGTGGCCACCCAGGGCCAAGCCCCTGGCGAGATCGTAAGTATTCGGATACCAGAGCAACTCATGGCACCATTTAATTTCACAGCTTCTATTAACACGGACACGGTTATGCAGTCCGTCCCGGGCCCGTATCGACGTATCCTCGTCGAGCGGTTCTTTGGATCCGTCGGCCATGAGCAGCGGGGGATCACTTCCGACCGCCTCCACCCCTTGCCCTACGGACAACGCCGAGGTGTTGTCTCAAAGGGCACCAAGCCGAGGGGAGCTTGTCCTGGAGGCGCCTCAAGGCGACCTTCCGGACTCTAGGCGCAAAGGGAGCAAGGCTCCCAAGGGCTCCAAGTTCGGCCCTAGGCCGAACACCGCACCGGAACCTCCAGTGGTTCTGGACTCCGGCAGGCGACCCCCTTCCAAGAGGGGCAAGCCGTCCGTCCCAGTGACCTCTGCCCATCTAGAGGCACTGGACAACCTGCTGGGAGCGCTTAGCGGTGCTTCCATCGACGAGGAGCACCGCACTATTATGAGTGCAGTGATCCAGAAGGTTCAGTCCGCCAAGAGCGGACTGACTGAAGCCTGTGCCAGCCGTCTAACAGGCTTTGAGGTATGTATTTAAGATATAGGAAAATATTACTGCATAGACAGTAGCCCCTGATGCTCTGTTTGGCGTTCACAAAGAAAAGCCGAATAGATGATCAAAATAACATTCGCAGGAGTCTAATACAAGTATGTCGATATGCGTATGCAGGCTTCGCTGCTGACCTCTACCGCACTGACTGTGGAGGTCGATGCACTGAAGCAGAACCTCGAGCGGTCCGAAAAAGAGCTCAGCTTTGCCAAGAAGCAGCTCGAGGAGAACCAAGGTAAGCAATACCTTGTCTATATATATAAATAAAAAGGATGTGGTTGCAAAAAATGATAGGATCATCACGAATGTGTCAGGGACCACGACCGAAGTGGCGGCCCTGAAACGAGCGCTGTCCGAGGCCGAAAACAAGGCGGCCACGGAGCGCACCAAGCGGGAGAAACAAGAGGCACGGGTGGGCGAGGTGCAGCAAGAGCTCCAGGCTCTTGTGAAGAAGCACGAGACTTTGGAGCTTGACTCGAAGACGCGAGAGTCCGAGCTTGCCACGGCCCTCGAGAGCACAAAGCATGCTAAGGCCGAAGCCCAAAAAGCCCTCCAGGAAATCGAGGCGATGAAGAAGATAGCGGCGGGTAAGGCATTCATTATGCAAAGCAAGCATGTGAAAGTAAATTACTTGTTACTTACCCGAGTCCGAAGCTCTCCAGGAGCATTCGCAGATTTGCCCCGCAGCGTGTCAGATGTCGCAAAGTTCTATCGGGCCGAGAAAGGGAGCTCGATGGAGAAGGTGTTCTGGTCTCAGTATACTGAGGCCGAACACCCGGTGCCTTTAAGCGACCAGCTGAAGCAATTGGTCGAGCTCCATAAGGCGGCCGAATAGGCCATGAAGGGTCTTATAGTCCGGCTGTGGCCTGGCGACGCCCTTCTGAACAGCTACATCGGCCTGGTGAGGCGGCTTGTGGAGGCATGCCCCTGGCTTGAAGTCGTCAAGCGATCCGTCTGCATCGAGGGCGCCCATAGGGCGCTTGCCCATGTTAAAGTACACTGGGGCAAGATGGACGCTGAGAAGCTGGTGAAGGAGGGACCGCCGCAGGGCAAGGAGCATCGCCACCCCGAGATGTATTATGAGGGTGTCCTAAAGGGTGTCCGCCTTATGGCGGATGAGTGTTCCGAAGATGTAATATTTGAGTGAACTTGTTCGTGTGATCCTGTGTTATGAAAACCTGTTCATATGCGCTATGCAACGCTTATTTGAATTTCAAATATTACCTTTTGTGCGGCTGTTTATCAAATCTGAAAGATGGCTAGTTGTCGGCTTCTGCCCCCATGCCACGAGTTCTGGGGTGTTCGGGATAAGTATGAGCACTCTTTTTCCCATTGTTGGGTCCTTCGAGGGAGGTGCTCAGCGCAACGAACAAGGCAATCGGACTATAATGCTTTATCACTTTCACTTAGCCATAGAAGCCTACAATTTTAAATTTTGGCGAAGCCCCTAGTGTTTGGAAGACCGAATTCGGGGTGCTATACACGCCTTAAGCCAGACAAAGCCAACTCCTCGCTCTAAGTGGCAGAAGTCTTTAGGGACTCGAGATCTCTCGAACAGCGACCAACTCTCGCCTTATCATGACAGTCAGTTTTAGCTTTCTCTACTGAGGTGCTCGTCTAGATGAACCGGGGCACAATCGCAGTAGTTCTCCCAGTGCTACCTTAGCCGATATAGCGGAACGTAAGGCACCAAAACATGGGAGCCGGGAAAACCCAACATTTGACCAAAGACATGATTCGAAGCTGATGCATATAATGCTATAAGTTCGGGATGCCGCACTGTCGAAAGTGTTCGGACTTCTCACGCCGTATTATGAGGTGCTTAAGCCCCTGGAGTATTGGCCGTACCAGAGTGTACGGGTGCTGAATGTCATGAATGAACATATGTATATATAAATAAAGGAAGAATAGAGAATGCAGTAATAGACTAGTGCTATGCATTATTTATTCGAAAAGGTGCCTCAAAGCAGAATGGTACAGGTGGTGCAATAAGCAAAAAGTAGTACTATTTGACATGTCCCCACCAAGGGCAAGCTGAGGAATGGTGCTTTAAAGCACGTATTTTATCGGAGACCACCTGGGAGTTCCATGGTGTGAAGTAGCTTGCTGCCTCCTTGGTTGTTGTACCGTGTGTTCGGCAGCTGTACTGCCGGACAAGGCTTCCAGAGAGTAGAGTCCTGAAAGAGACAAAAAAAGGCAAAGTAGGAAGCCCCTAGTGCGGTTGATCCGCGTTTTGAGGCTTGCCATAGTCGTGCCCCTCCCCCTATGCCCATAGTATTTTGAATGCGTAATTATGTACGCGTGGCACGGATTTTGCCGTTTGGCTGGGTCTGGGGTAGGGGCCGCATTGCTATGCGAGCTCGGAACGTGCCAGGCGGTCTTGTTGCAGATTACTCCGGGCACACTTGACGGTGTCCTGATGTTTGATCGTCGAACTAGTGAATTGCCTTGAGAGGCTGCCTTGCGCCTCTGCTGCGAGGGCCGCAGTGTGCTCTTCCGTTCGGAGAGAGCGCTCTGTGTTTCCATTGACGGTGATGACCCCCCTAGGTCCTGGCATCTTGAGCTTAAGGTATGCATAATGTAGTACCGCATTGAATCTTGCGAATGCGGTTCGCCCGACCAGTGCGTGATAGCCACTGCGGAACGGGACTATATCGAAGATTAACTCTTTTCTTCGGAAGTTATCCGGGGATCCGAAGACCACTTCCAGTGTGACTAAGCCTGTACAATGAGCCTCTACACCTGGAATAACGGCTTTGAAGGTCGTTTTTGTGGGTTTGATCCTTGAAGGGTCTATACCCATTTTGCGCACTATGTCCTGATAAAGCAGGTTCAGGCTGCTGCCACCATCCATGAGGACTCGAGTGAGGTGAAATCCGTCAATGATTGGGTCTAAAACCAGTGCAGCAAATCCGCCATGACGTATACTAGCGGGGTGGTCCCTGCGATCGAAGGTGATCGGACAGGAGGACCAGGGATTGAACTTTGGGGCGACTAGCTCCAACGCATATACGTCCCTTAGCGCACGCTTCCGCTCCCTCTTGGGGATGTGGGTTGCGTATATCATGTTCACCGTCCGTAGTTGTGGGGGAAACCTCTTCTGTCCTCCGGTATTCGGCGGTCGGGGCTCCTCCTCGTCATCACTATGTAGCCCCTTGTCCTTGTTTTCGGCGTTTAACTTGCCGGCTTGCTTGAACACCCAACATTCTCTGTTGGTGTGGTTGGCTGGCTTGTCGGGGGTGCCATGTATTTGACATGAGCGGTCGAGTATTCGGTCCAAACTGTACGGGCCCGGAGTGCTTCCTTTGAATGGCTTCTTCCGCTGACCGAGTTTAGAGCCTCTGAATCCGGCATTGACTGCGGTATCTTCAGTATTGTCGCTGTTGATAGGCGCTTATGTTTGTTGCGACGTGACCTGCCATTGCCATCATTGGTATCCGAAGTACCAGGGTTCTTTGATATGTTATTGCAGCGAGCCAGTCAGCTATCCTCCCCCGTGCAAAAGCGGGTCATGAGTGTCGTGAGGGCTGCCATAGTTTTTGGCTTTTCCTGGCCCAGGTGCCGGGCGAGCCACTCGTCGCGGATGTTATGCTTAAAAGCTGCTAGGGCCTCTGCGTCCGGACAGTCGACGATTTGGTTTTTCTTGGTTAGGAACCGTGTCCAGAACTGCCTGGCCAATTCCTCTGGCTGCTGAATTATGTGGCTCAAGTCATCGGCATCTGGTGGTCGCACATAAGTGTCCTGGAAGTTGTCGAGGAATGCGGCTTCCAGATCTTCCCAACAACCAATGGATTCTGCTGGCAAGCTGTTCAGCCAATGCCGAGCTGGTCCTTTGAGTTTGAGTGGAAGGTATTTGATGGCGTGTAGATCGTCACCGCGGGCCATGTGGATATGCAGGAGGTAGTCCTCGATCCATACCGCAGGATCTGTTGTACCATCGGATGATTCGATATTTACGGGTTTGAAACCCTCTGGGATTTGGTGATCCATTACTTCGTCTGTGTAGCATAGGGGGTGTGCGGCACCTATGTACTGGGCTATATCGTGACGTAGCTCATATGAGTCTTGTCTGTTGTGTTCGGCCCGGCCGGATTTACTGTTACTGTATCCAGCGTGACGATTATCGTCTCGCGTAGTGGTGCGCCCTCGTGATCCGTAGATCGATCTTGCGTGTTTTGCTTTGTCCTCCAATACGTCTCGCAGATCTAGCTTGTCTCCTCGTGCCTTTTTATTTGAATGGCGCCGGGGTGCGGGCTGGGCCTTTGGCAGAAATGCCACTCTGTCACGGCCGCGAGGTGGCCGATCAGCCGCATCATACGCTGGAGGTGTAGGCTTTAATGCTTCCTCCTCTAACAGGGGTAGCAACCTGCGCTTTGGGTAACTTTTGGAGGGGCGTTCGAGTTCATATTCCTCGGCCGCCAGGACTTCAGTCCATCTGTCAGCTAGCAAATCCTGATCAGCTCGAAGCTGTTGTTGCTTTTTCTTAAGGCTATTTGTCGTGGCTATAAGCCTGCGCTTGAAGCGCTCTTGTTCGACAGGATCCTCAGGCACGACAAATTCTCTATCGTCGAGGCTTGCCTCATCTTCGGAGGGAGGCATGTAATTATCATCCTCTGCCTCTCCATCTGCTGCTCTCTCAGGGAGGCTGGCCTCTCCATCCTCCTGCTCTGAATCTTGCTGGAGGGGATTGTCGTTATCTTCGGCGCTGTCCGGAGTGTTATTATCTCCTGTGCCGGTATCACCGCTTTTGCTTTGGCGAGACTTAGAGTGGCGCCACTGACGTCGGCGCTTAGGTTGCTTCTTGGAGGGGTCATCCTACGCTGTCCCGTCGCCATTGCCTTCTTTGGGTGTGTCCACCATATATATGTCATATGATGAGGTGGCTGTCCAGTGCCCTGTGGGCAGTGGTTCCTGTTCGTCTCCTACGTCGTCATCCATACGGTCGATGTCTTCGGAGTCGAAATCGAGCATGTCAGTCAAGTCATCAACAGTGGCTACTAAGTGGGTGGTGGGTGGGCGGCGAATTTCTTCGTCATCCGAATCCCAATCCTGCCAGACATAGTTCGTCCAGGTTTCTCCTGACAGGGAGAGGGACCTTAACGAATTCAGTATGTCGCCGAAGGGCGAGTGCTGGAAGATATCCGCGGAGGTGAACTCCATGATCGGCGCCCAGTCAGATTCGATAGGCATGGGCGCAGGCGGTTCGGACTCCGTGGCCGGAAAGGAATCCGGCGATTTGGCGTCACGGCTCTCGTGAAGGGTAAGGGTGATATTTGGCTCGATCGCCGCTGAGACTGCAGCTTTCGTGATGGGGTCTAGCCACCCGTCCATGGATGGCGCGATTAGCTCCGAATTGAGGGTTAGAGCGGTTGCAGGTGCGATCTCCTGAACACTATCCGATGGCAGAGCTAAATCATGCTCATCGTGACCGTGCGGCGCACTCGGCAAGGGCTCGAATCCGTCGAAGATCAAGTCTCCGCGGATGTCGGCCGTGTAGTTTAAGTTTCCAAATCTGACCTGGTGGCCAGGGGCGTAACTCTCGATCTGCTCCATATGGCCAAGCGAGTTGGCCCGCACTGTGAAGCCGCCGAATACAAAGATCTGTCCGGGGAGAAAAGTCTCACCCTGGACTGCATCGCCATCGATGATCAAAGGGACCATCAAGCCTGACAGTGACGACACAGAGGAACTCTCAATGAAAGCACCAATGTCGGTGTCAAAACCGGCGGATCTCGGGTAGGGGGTCCCGAACTGTGCATCTAGGCGGATGGTAACAGGAGACAAGGGACACGATGTTTTTACCCAGGTTCAGGCCCTCTCGATGGAGGTAAAACCCTACTCCTGCTTGATTTATATTGATGATATGGGTATTAAAAGAGTTGATCTACCACGAGATCGAAGAGGCTAAACCCTAGAAGCTAGCATATGGTATGGTTGTTCTTGTCCTACGGACTAAACCCTCCGATTTATATAGATACCGGAGGGGGCTAGGGTTACACAGAGTCGGTTACAAAGAAGGAGATCTACATATCCGTATTTCCAAGCTTGCCTTCCACGCCAAGGAGAGTCCCATCCGGACACGGGCCGAAGTCTTCAATCGTGTATCTTCATAGTCCAACAGTCCGGCCAAAGGATATAGTCCGGCTGTCCGGATACCCCCTAATCCAGGACTCCCTCAATGCGTATATTTTCATTGATAGGAGAAGAGTTGTACATCATGAGGTTACAAGATCTCTCTAAGCCATGTACACGGGAAGGCATGGAAGCGAGCTAGGAGCAGAACAGACATGAGGATGCTTAGCCCCAGAAACCTATAGAGCTATCTCTCGGGAATGATGTTGTGTAGTCTGTTGGCGCCGGCCTTGGCCCACATGCGTGCTTCGTCTCTGATGATGTCGGATAGTCGGGTGATGGAGGGTTGCTCGCCGTCGAAGATGCAAGAGTTCCGGTGCTTCTAAAGCCACCAGGCAGTGAGGATGATAAGGGAGGCCAAACATTTGCTCGTAGGGGATGGCGAACGGTTGGAGGACTTCTCCAACCAGGTGAAGAAGTCAGTGTCACTGCTTGGAATGTCGGCGGTTGAGCTAACCCAACTGAGGACCTCGTGCCATATTTGGCGGGAGAAAGGGCAGCCCGCCCAAAGATGTTGCATTGTCTCCTCTTCTTGATCGCAGAAGGCGCAAGAGTGCTTGTGTGGAAGGCCATGCCGAGCGAGTCGTTCAGCCGTACAACATCGGTCTTGCAACACAAGACACATGAAGAATTTTATGCGAAGGGGGGCCATGGCTTCCAAGTGAGCCGCCGACGCGGGTTCTGGTAGGCGCCAAGGAAAAGCGCCTGGTAACATGAGCTGCCCGAGTAGGTAGTGAAAGAGGTCCAGCGCCATTGGATGGAGTCCGGGGAGTCAGTGAGAGGGATGTGACGCACGCAGCACGAAAGGTCGACATATTGTACGAGAGCGGCAGGGCCCGGGGCGCCCTGGATGTCATGGATCCATGAGCGATGGAGGAGGCCAGCGTGCACGGTGCGGGTCTTGCGCCTTCGCCGGGGAACAAGAGCGAGAACGTGTGGGGCGATCTTGGCGACCGATCTACCATTGATTCAGTGGTCACTCCAGAACCTGCAAGTGCGTCCGTCACCGAGCGCCCATGTGGTAGACGCAAGGAAGATGGCCGAGACGACGGGGTCTTGTGGGATGTGCAGGTGGCTCCACGGGCGCGACGTGTCCATGTACTTGAGCCATAGCCAGCGAGTTCTAAGCGCGATGCCGGTGCGCTATAGGTCACGGACGCCGAGGCCGCCAAGAGAAAGCGGGCGGCATACCCTTTGCCAGTTGACCAAGCATTGGCCGCCTTTGGCATCTATGCTCCCAGCCCAAAGGAGCCCACGAATGATCCAATTGGCCTGTTGAGGATGGAGGGGTTGAAGGCGATGGCGGTGAGGAAGTGCATGGGGATGGCACATAGGACGTGCCGGACGAGAGCGAGATGATCTCCTCGGGAGAGGAGGGGGGCGCGCCATGTGGAAAGCTTTCGCTCCAACTTGTGTATACTCGGCATGAGGCTTGATGTCTACTACGCAACTTTATTCTTGTAGACACGTGTAGGGCCTCCAAGCGCAGAGTTCTGTAGGACAATAGCAATTTTCCCTCAGGTGGATGACCTAAGGTTTACCAATCCATGATAGGTGTAGGATGAAGATGGTCTCTCTCAAATGACCCTGCAACCAAATACAAGAAATCTCTTGTGTCCCCAACACACCCAATAAAACGGCAAGTTGTATAGGTGCACTAGTTCGACGAAGAGATGGTGATACAAGTGTAATATGGATGGTAGAAATATATTTTTATAATCTAAATAAATAAAACAGCAAGGTAGCAAATAGTAAACGGGCAGAAAAATGGTATTGCAATGCTTGAAAATGCGGCCTAGGGTCCGTACTTTCGCTAGTGCAATCTCTGAACAGTGCTAATATGATTGGATCATATAACAATCCCTCAACGTGCGATGAAGAATCACTCCAAAGTTCCTATCGAGCAAAGAACATAAGAATAAATTGTTTGTAGGGTACGAAACCACCTAAAAGCTATTCTTTCCGTTTGATCTATTCAAGAGTCCGTACTAAAATAACACTACTAGAAAAAGGGCTATAGATGGGATTGACACTAATGGCGCACCAGATAGGAGGTGCGCCATTAGTATATACTAATGGCGCACCACCTTCTGGTACGCCATTAGTGTTGAAACTACTAATGGCGCATCTGGCCCAGGGTGCGCCATTAGTATCAATTTTTTTTGAACTAGTGCGCCTGTCCAAACATACTAATGGCGCATCCAGACAAAGTGCGCCATTACTAGTTGTAACTAGTAATGGCGCACCAGCAGTAAAGTGCGCCATTAATGTTCTTTTTTTATTATATTTTTTATTCTTTTTGTTGCAAAACTACTAATGGCGCACCAGCCATCAATGCACCATTAGTAACGTTGGTTACTAATGGTGCATTGATGACTGGTGCGCCATTAGTAAAGTAGGACAGCTAGATATTTTGGACAGCCACACCTACCCACTCACTTTCCCTTCATTCTCTCCACCTCGATCCTCCTCCAAGCTTGTGTCGGTTGCAAACTGGGTGAGTATGCATACCGGAGGTGATGTTCCAGTTTGAAGCCGACTAGATCGGAGCTCATGGAGTGCTAAGATCCGCGCTGCAGTGTGTTCGTCACGGCCTCCCATCTCAGGCTCCGGCAGCGGCTGGTTCGTCACCGCCTCTCCAGCATCACCTCGCGTCCTCCTCGACCTCGTCGGCTGCAAGTCGTTGGTGAGCTCCATCTCAATTTTATTAGCTAGTACATGTATGATGCATATAGTTTTATTTTCTTGTGCTTGTTCATGTCAAATCTGCTCGTGCCTGAATGATGCACTTCTACAACTTCGATTTGATGCTCATACTTGTTCAAGTCTTGGTGGTTTGGTAGTCTAATTTGGACATTATACTTGTTCAAATCTTGATGCCCATACTTGTTCAAATCTTGGGGTACTTAAGAGTCTGCCGGCATCTAGACAGTTGATATACTTCAGAGACATACTAGGAAAATTAAACATATGGATGCCGGAGACATACTAGATGGGGTTTAATTAAGTCTGCCATAGTACTTAAGAACCTGCCATTCTACTTAACAGTTCACAAACACTTCACAGTTCACAACCATACTAGCTAGCGCAAAAGTTAAACATCATCAACTTCACAGAGGGTGACTACATGGGACTCATAGCCTTCAGGAGGGCTGCATGCTCTGCCCTGATCTTCAGGTCCCTCCCACTCGTCTTTAAACCGCGTGCATACGAGATAAGGTGCTCATACATCCCATCCTTGGGAATTTGCTTAGTGGTGCAGTATGGGCACCTGAACTTGCCCCACTTGTAGTACGCCGCCTTCCCCTTCTCCCTAATCTTGTTGGCTTCCTTCTCAATGAAGGACTTGTGGTTCCACTCTTCCACCTCATCTCCAGAGTTGTACTGCACATACAAATGATTTGCATAAATACATACTTCCCATTTAGAGTAATGTAATTAACAAACATCAGATAATTGCCATTTACTGGAATTTAATGAACAAACAAACATCAAATAACTGCCATCTACTGGAATTTTAATTAACAAACATCAAATAGCTAGCCATGAACATCCAGGAATTAATTAAACAGAAATAGACCACAGGTAAATCTAACCAAACTGAACTCAAATCACAGGTCTCAATTTTGACATGCGCTAAAACTGCAATTTGATTTGATCATTTGTCCCACACGTAAGATGCATATCAACATTACTCAATCCAGATAACTATCCTATGATCGAAGCAGATGCCATCCCAGCAAATGATTAACACATACTAGTAGGATGTACAAATAAATCCCAAATTTGGACATGCGCTAGAGAACATATATTCTGTCTTGAAAAGAATGATTCAAAAGAAGCAGTAGGGGCATTAGAACATCACACATAATAACATAAGGCAGAAGTTCACCAAAGATGCAGGCAGAAGTTCACATAATAACATAATAACATCAACCAAATTGTGCCTGGTCGATGCTCCCAGTCCTAGATAAATGGGAACACAGAACATGATTATTACCAAAACACATAGTAGCAGCTACGACATTGAACTGGTACGCTAGATGTAGTAGACCTTGAAGAGATCCATGGCGAGCACCCCAAACTAGCTCTAACCTATGCATCCAAACAGGGCCAAAAAACAGCTTGGGGTTACCTCCTCGTCGTCGTCAGAATCAGACGGGTCGTTGAACCCAGCAATGTCCAGCTTCCTCTTGTTGCCAACAGCTTCCTCATTTTGCAATATAAGTAATTAATTCAATTATACTACTAACTACATATCACACAGCACATAACATAATCTAACAATTAATTGAGGGAATATGCACAACAAATCTAACAACATATACAACACATAACATAATCTGAGCACATGCGGCAATCCAGATTCTAATATAAATAACCTAACTAAACATCTAATTAGAAAACCCTAACCACTACATCCACTTGATGATTCAATCACAGATTCTACATATAACTGCCTATAAATTAATCCAATACAAAAAAACCTAACCACACTACATCCACTGGATGATTAATTCAATCATAGATTCCACATATCAGTGGCTATAATTGAATCCAATACCAAAAACCCCCAACTAAACATCTAACTAAAAAACCCTAACTAGTAGATCAATCACACCAAACTTAACCCTTCACAATAAATCAATCAATCAAACATCTAAATCTACTGCTTAATGGGGGTAACTAGAAACGGAGGGGACTGCTGGCAAGGATTACCTGCAGGTCCACGTGCTCACCACCGGCCTTCGTAGGTCCATGAGATGGGCCGCTGGACACCGTCACGCGAAGCTCCGGCACGGCGGAGGCCGCCATGGCCACCTTCTTCTCCTCCACACCCGCCGCCACGGCCACCTTCTTCTCCTCCATGGCGCGTGGAGATGTAGCACCTCCTTCTATCATGGCAGCTTCGCCGCGGCCTTGCTCAATCCGAGCCAGAAGCAAGCAGGAGGAGAGAGGGAGGCGGTGGTGGTGAGCGAGCAGGTGGGGTGGCCGGTGAGGGAGACGACGAGGCAGAGGAGAGAGGAGGGGGAGGGAGGCGATTTGGGGGAAATGGGTTGGGCGATGCGGCCGGTGCCCGTTCCCATCCTCTTATACTAGGGGCATTTTTTTGGAAAATATCCACACACACACACGTGCACGCGCACGACCACGGCGAAACGGAACCGCCAGCAATCGTTGTGGTTAGCGCGCGTCGTTAGGCAGCAACGCTAGGGAATAGACCAGGAATCATGCCTACGTGGCTAAAACGAATGGGAATTAGATCCTGGCGCCGGTCACAAGCGCCCTAAATGTCCTGCAATAGACATATGCTTGTGGTTAGAGCAGTGAAGCATATAGTTGTGTACATTGAAGCCTGAGCCGGACGTGTTGGTAGCATGTGAAAATGAGAAGTTTTTTATGTGAGTTGTATGTAGGATGAAGCACAAACATGCTTGTTTATGGGGCAACTATGATGGTAATTTTGGTTCTCGAAAGCATGGAAAACAAATGGTAAATGCCTGTAATTGACCCCTTAGGTGTAGGCAGGATAATACTCTCGGTAATGGCCACCTTTTCCGAGAGGAGCTCTCGGTAAAACATCTAACCTAGATCTCTTTCCTTCTTGTGCATTCTCGATAATCTGTATTATACTTTTGTTGTTGTTTTCTTCCATGCTTGGCAAACAACCTTAGCACATCATAATTACCGTCTTGTGTTTTCTTCTTTGGCTAGTGCATAGCGATGTCGTCGTATGTCGTGTACAAGGGTAAGGTTCCCGGAGTCTACGACGACTGGGAGGAGTGTCGGAGACAGGTTCACCAATTCAGCGGTAACAGTTACAAAGGGTACACCACTAGGGCCGAGGCGGAATCTAGATACGCCCGCTATCTAGCGGGAGAGGGGAGGGAGCGTTGGAGGAACCGGATGAAGACGAGTTTCATCGTGATGATGCTCATCGTGATGACCGCAGCTCTCTTCTATGTGATGGTAGTTTAGATGATCGATATCGACTTGTAATGTGAAGACAAACTCGCTACTCGCGGTCTCGAGACTTGTAATATAATGTTCTATCTTTGTTCGGTCTTTTCAATTCGGAGACTAATATGATGAATTGTATTCGGAGACTAATATGATGAATTGTATTCAGAGACTAATCTTCTATTGTATTCGATGAATCTGTTGTTGATGTGTGCTGTCTATATTTTGTCCAATTATACATTTTGTAACCTGTGCAAAAAACAGAAAATTAAAAAATTAAAAAAAACCTAATATTCATACTAATGGCGCATCACATCATAGTGCGCCATTAGTATGCCAGAGGATACTAATGGCGCATCATCAAGCAGTGCGCCATTAGTATACCAGATACTAATGGCGCACCAGTGGTGCGCCATTAGTAAAAATTACTAATGGTGTGCTAGTAATGGCGCACCACTAATGCGCCATTAATGGCCAAATTAGGTGTGCCATTAGTAGCCCTTTTTCTAGTAGTGTAACACAAAGCTATTCTTTCTGTTCGATCTATCCTAGAGTTCGTACTAAAATAACACCAAAGCAAATTCATATTCATAATACTCAATCCAACACAAAGAACTTCAAAGAGTGCCCCAAGATTTCTACCGGAGAAAGAAAGACAAGAACGTGCATGAACCCCTATGCATAGATTACCCCAATGTCACCTTGGGAATCCGTGAGTTGAGTGCCAAAACATATATCAAGTGAATAATTACGATACCCCATTGTCACCTCGAGTATTCAATTGCAAGACATATATCAAGTGTTCTTAAATCCATAAAAGTATTCAATCCGATAACAACGAAATCTCAAAGGGAAAACTCAATTCATCACAACAAGATAGAGAGGGGAAAAACACCATATGATCCGACTATATTAACAAAGCATGCGATACATCAAGATCGTGACATCTCAAGAACACAAGAGAGAGAGAGAGAGAGAGAGAGAGAGATTAAACACATAGCTACCGGTACAAACCCTCAGCCCCGAGGGTGGACTACTCCCTCCTCATCGTGGTGGCCGCTGGGATGATGAAGATGGCCACCGAAGAAGATTCCCCCCTCCGGCAGGGTGCCAGAAAGGGTCTAGATTGGTTTTCGGTGGCTACAGAGCCTTGCGGCGGCGGAACTTCTGATCTAGGTTAACCCCGAAGGGTTTCGGAATATTTGTGAATTTATAGGGTAAAGAGGGGGTGCAGGAGGCCACCGAGGTGGGCACAACCCACCTGGGCGCGCCTGGGCCCCCAGGCGCGCCCTGGTGGGTTGTGCCCCCCTCGGGGCACCCCCAGGTGCTGCTCTGGCCCATCTTGGGTGTTCTGGTCCATAAAAAATCTCCAGCAAGTTTCGCGGTGTTTGGACTCCGTTTGATATTGATTTCCTATGATGTAAAAAACAAGCAAAAAATAGCAACTGGCTTTGGGCACTGGGTCAATAGGTTAGTCCAAAAAATGATATAAAGTTGCTATAAAATGATTGTAAAACATCCAAGAATGATAATAAAACAGCATGAATACTTCATAAATTATAGATACGTTGGAGACGTATCAAGGCTCGTGGTAGAAGGCTTGCGGATGGACAAAGGGAGTCCCAAGTATTGAATAGGGAATTACTTCACCGGGCATTGCATCTCGGAAGCAATGGTCACTATATCCTCATCATTGCACTAGATGGGTGTAGCCGAGCACTTGTTGTAGTTAGTCCGGAGCCCGGAGGCCACCCCAAAGACACGTAGAAGCTCGCGGACAACAGAGATATCATGGTGATTCGGGCGGCAAAAGATGACGACCTCGTCGGCATAAAGAGAGATGCTATAGGTCGCGTGTCTCGTGGTTAGCCACTGGACAAGGCCAAGCTCGACGACACGGATGAGCATGGAGTTGAGGACGTCGATGACGATAGTGAAGAGCATCGGAGAAACCAGGTCGCCCTGGCAAAGGGCGCAGACATGGCCGATGGGGGGAGGGTGGCTGTTGATGACCCACAAGTATAGGGGATCAATTATAGCTCTTTTCGATAAGTAAGAGTGTCGAACCCAACAAGGAGCAGAAGGAAATGACAAGTAGATTTCAGTAGGGTAATGTCTGCAAGTGCTGAAATTGTAAGTAGCGGAGTAGTTTGATAGCAAGATACTTTGTAGCGAGCAAGTAACGATAGTAGGAACAAATATGCGGCAAGGTGATACGTCTCCAACGTATCTATAATTTTTGATTGTTCCATGCTATTATATTATCTGTTTTGGATGTTTAGTGGGCTTTAATATGCTCTTTTATATTATTTTTGGGACTAACCTATTAACCGAAGGCCCAGTTCAAATTGCTGTTTTTTTGCCTATTTCAGTGTTTCGCAAAAAAAGGAATATCAAATGGAATCCAAACGGAACGAAACCTTCGCGAGGATCTTTCTTGGAACAAACGCAACCCAGGAGACTTGGAGTGGAAGTGAAGGAAGCAATGAGGCGGCACGAGGCAGGAGGGCGCGCCCCCACCCTCGTGGGCCCCTCGTAGCTCCATTGACCTACTTCTTTCACCTATATATACTCTTATACCCTGAAAACACCCAGGGGAGCCACGAAACCACTTTTCCACCGCCGCAACATTCTGTACCCATGAGATCCCATCTTGGGGCCTTTTCCGATGATCTGCCGAGGGGGATTTGATCATGGAGGGCTTGTACATCAACACCATAGCCTCTCCGATGATGTGTGAGTAGTTTACCACAGACCTTCGGGTCCGTAGTTATTAGCTAGATGGCTTCTTCTCTCTATTTGGTTCTCAATACAAAGTTCTCCTTGATTTTCTTGGAGATCTATTCTATGTAATACTTTTTGCAGTGTGTTTGTCGAGATCCGATTAATTGTGGGTTTATGATCCAGATTATCTATGAACAATATTTGATTCTTCTCTGAATTCTTATATGCATGATTTAATATCTCTGCGAGTCTCTTCAAATTATCGGGTTAGTTTGGCCTACTAGATTGATCTTTCTTGCAATGGGATAAGTGCTTAGCTTTGGGTTCAACCTTGCGGTGCTCGATCCCAGTGACAGAAAGGGAACCGACACATATTGTATTGTTGCCATCGAGGACAAAAAGATGGGGTTTATATCATATTGCTTGAGTTAATCCCTCTACATCATGTCATCTTGCCTAATGCTTACTCTGTTCTTATGAACTTAATACTCTAGATGAATGTTGGATAGCGGTCGATGTGTGGAGTAATAGTAGTAGATGTAGAATCATTTCAGTTTACTTGATACGGGCATGATTCCTATGTTCATGATCATGCCTAGATATTCTCATAACTATGCGCTTTCCTACCAATTGCTCGGCAGTAATTTGTTCACCCACCGTAATATATGCTATCTCGAGAGAAGCCACTAGTGAAACCTATGGCCCCCGGGTCTATTTTACATCATATAGTTTATCATCAACTTGCTATTTCTATCGCCGTTTATTTTGCAATATTTACTTTTCAATCTATACAACAAAAATACCAAAAATATTTATCTCATTATCTTTATCAGATCTCACTTTTGCAAGTGGCCATGAAGGGATGTACAACCACTTTATCGCGTTGGTTGCAAGGTTCTTGATTGTTTGTGTAGGTACTAGGCGATTTGTGTGTAGTCTCCTAATGGATAGATACCTTGGTTCTCAAAAACTGAGGAAAATACTTACGCTACTTTGCTGCATCACCCTTTCCTCTTCAAGGGAAAACCAACACATGCTCAAGAGGTAGCACAAGGTAGCCCAATCCTTTTGAGGCAAAGGACATGCCAAAACGATCTCTTATGATAAGCAAAGCGTTCTTGAGGGTACTGATACGTCCATTTTGCATCATGCTTTTATATCGATATTTATTGCATTACGGGCTGTTATTACATGTTATGTCACAATACTTATGCCTATTCTCTCTTATTTTACAAGGTTTACATGAAGAGGGAGAATGTCGGCAGCTGTAATTCTAGGCTGGAAAGGAGCAAATATTAGAGACCTATTCTGCACAGCTCCAAAATTCCTGAAACTTCAAGGATGTTATTTTTGGAATTAATAAAAAATACTGGCGAAAGAATCCACCAGAGGGGGCCCACACCACCCCTGCCTCGCGGGCCCCCTGGCAGGCCTCCGGTGCCCATCTTCTGCTATATGAAGTCTTTTACCCTGGAAAAAATCATAAGCAAGCTTTCGGGAAGAAACTCCGCCGCCACGAGGCGGAACCTTGGCGGAACCAATCTAGTCCTCCGGTAGAGCTGTTCTGCCAGGGAAACTTCCCTCTGGGAGGGGGAAATCATCGCCATCGTCATCACTAACGATCCTCTCACCGGGAGGGGGTCAATCTCCATCAACATCTTCACCAGCACCATCTCCTCTAAAACCCTAGTCCATCTCTTGTATCCAATCTTTGTCCCAAAGCCTCAGATTGGTACCTGTGGGTTGCTAGTAGTGTTGATTACTCCTTGTAGTTGATGCTAGTTGGTTTATTTGGTGGAAGATCATTTGTTCAGATCCTTTATGCATATTAATACCCCTCTGATTATGAACATTAATATGTTTTGTAAGTAGTTACGTTTGTTCCTGAGGACATGGGAGAAGTCTTGCTATAAGTAGTCATGTGAATTTGGTATTCGTTCGATATTTTGATGAGATGTATGTTGTCTCTCCTCTAGTGGTGTTATGTGAACATAGACTACATGACACTTCACCATTGTTTGGGCCTAGAGGAAGGCATTGGGAAATAATAAGTAGATGATGGGTTGCTAGAGTGACAGAAGCTTAAACCCTAGTTTATGCGTTGCTTCGTAAGGGGCTGATTTGGATCCACATCTTTCATGCTATGGTAAGATTTACCTTAATACTTCTTTTGTAGTTTTGGATGCTTGCAATAGGGGTTAATCATAAGTGGGATGCTTGTCCAACAAAGGACAGTACCCAGTCACCGGTCCACCCACATACCAAATTGTCAAAGTAACGAACGCGAATCATATGAGCATGATGAAAACTAGCTTGACGATAATTCCCATGTGTCCTCGGGAGCGCTTTTCTCTATATAAGAGTTTGTGCAGGTCGTACTTTGCTACAAAAAGGATTGGGCCATCTTGCTGCACCTTATTTACTTTCATTACTTGTTACCCGTTACAAATTACCTTATCACAAAACTATCTGTTACCGATAATTTCAGTGCTTGCAGAGAATATCTTACTGAAAACCGCTTATCATTTCCTTCTGCTCCTCGTTGGGTTTGACACTCTTACTTATCCAAAGGACTACCATAGATCCCCTATTCTTGTGGGTCATCAAGACTCTTTTCTGGCGCCATTGCCGGGGAGTGAAGCGCCTTTGGTAGGTGGAATTTGGTAAGGAAAAATTTATATAGTGTGCTGAAATTTACTGTCACTTGTTACTATGGAAAGTAATCCTCTGAGGGGCTTGTTACGGGTATCTTCACTCCGACCAGTAGAGCAAAGAGTTGCTCCTTGAGGGAGTCCTAGATTAGGGGGTATCCGGACAGCCGGACTATATCCTTTGGCCGGACTGTTGGACTATGAAGATACAAGATTGAAGACTTCGTCTCGTGTCCGGATGGGAATCTCCTTGGCGTGGAAGGCAAGCTTGGCGATATGGATATGTAGATCTCCTTCCTTGTAACTAACTTTGTGTAACCCTAGCCCCCTCTGGTGTCTATATAAACTGGAGGGTTTAGTCCGTAGGACAACAATAATCATACCATAGGCTAGCTTCTAGGGTTTAGCCTCTACGATCTCGTGGTAGATCAACTCTTGTAATACTCATATCATCAAGATCAATCAAGCAGGAAGTAGGGTATTACCTCCATCGAGAGGGCCCGAACCTGGGTAAACATTGTGTCCCCCGCCTCCTGCTACCATCCGCCTTAGACGCACAGTTCGGGACCCCCTACCCGAGATCCGCCGGTTTTGACACCGACATTGGTGCTTTCATTGAGAGTTCCACTGTGCCGTCACCGTAAGGAAGGATGCCTCGTCTCGTTGTCAAGGACAACGTCACCTCTGGGGGAGCCCTGGCTGTCGGCTAAACTCTCCGGCTAGGCGGCTTCGTCATGACCGCCCGTTCGGCTGCTGCACCGGAGATGACTTCTCAGGTCATCGAAAACAGCCTCCACGTTGGCTCGGAACTTGCCGAGCAGATGAATCCAATGGAGCTCTCTTTGCTAAACGAGCTCTTGGATCACATTGCCGCTTTGGGAGTCGCTACGGACTATGATCGGATTGGTCTGAAACCCGACCAAAGGGATATTAACTCTCCGCCGGTCACCCATCACATAGCGGTGGTGGAGGAACAATGCGGTGATTCTTCCTCTATCTTGAGGACAAACTATGTCCGGATTCCCGAGCTCTCCGAGCCGGATACCCGTTTACGGAAGGACATTGCCCAAGACCTGAACCTAGAATCAGGCAGCGGGCCAGACTTATTGGGCAACATCCCGACGCCCGAACTTCCAAGATCGGAAACTCCTCTGCCCCTGGGTCTCAGATCGGGTCAGGGTTCGGACTCAATTGCACTCACCCACCCAGATATAAACGATCTTTCCCACATTAGGCAAGAGCCCTAGGAAATAGTACATCATTATTGGGCCAGATTCCTCCTTGTAATGAACAAGGTCAAGGACTGTCGCGAGGAAGACGCAATCTCATTTTTCTGCAATAATTGCACGGACAAGGGAATCCTTAACTCCATAAGTCACCGTGACATAGCACGCTTCGCTGACTTGGCGGCCATAGTACAGAAGTACTGTGCGATGGAAAGTGCATGGAAAACCGAAACAAAATTCTGGGATAATCCGGCTCTGACTAAACACCCAGTCCGAATTAAAAGGGTGCACTCTCATAAGACACCCGACTCAATTACAAAGAAGCAAAAGCCCACTACAGGGCGTGGAACAGTATTGGAGGGATGGCTTAACGGCCCCTGCAAAATTCATAGTACAGCGGATACCATACCAACACACAACCTTAGAGCATATTGGGTACTCTGACAGGTGGCCAAGAGCGTTGAGGATCTCCTCATTCCAAACATCGCAGAGCACCATCCTGGGGATAACAATACAATATTGATGGTCTTCGAGACCTTCGCCTCAAATAATATGCGCAAGCGAGCACTCCATAGCCTTGCCGAAGTCTGTCACGTGGCAGCAATAAATCCATGGAGCGACACGGCTATCACCTTCAACGCCAGTGATGAACCTAAATCCTGAACAGCCTGAGTACCAGCCGCATTGGTTCTTAGTCCAATTATGGACGGCTTTTGGCTCACTAAAGTGCTCATGGATGGCGGCAGCGGATTAAACCTCATTTATGAGGAAACTCTTCAAAAAAATGGAAATAGACAGGAACCGCATTGAGCAAAGCAGCACGACCTTCAGAGGAATCATCCCTAGTCGGGAGGCACGCTACGCGGGGAAAATCACACCAGATGTGGTATTCGGTACTCCGGAGAATTATAGGTCCGAAGAAATTACATTCCAAGTGGCCCCGTTCAGTAGCGGATACCACGCCCTTTTAGGGCGGGAGGCATTCACGATCTTCCAAGCCATACCCCATTACGGGTACATGAAGCTCAAAATGCCCGGGCCCAATGGAATCATCATTCTAGCTAGTGATCCGGACATAGCGCCCCGTGCCGAAAACAAAACAGCCGCACTGGCCCTCGAGGCATTATTCGAAGCCCTCGCGGCAGAGGAATTAACTACGCTATGCTCCACAGTGGACAGGGACGATGTGATACTCGACAAAAGACCCAAATCCACTTCTTTTAAACTAGCGGATGAAATAGTCAAATTCCAAGTCCACCCAACAGACCCTACAAAAACAGCCTCCATCGGGGCATAGTTAAACCCCACTGTAGACGCCGCACTACGGGAGTCCCTGCGCGAGAATTGGGACATATTTGCCTGGCATCCCTCAGATATGCCAGGGATCCCATGCAGGCTGGCCGAGCATAGCCTTAACATTCTAAAGGGACTCAAGCCGGTCAAGCAGACTCTTCGGCGTTTCTCTGAACCTAAGAGACAAGCCATGGGAGAGGAACTAGCCAAGTTATTGGAGGCCCGATTCATTAGAGAAATAAAACATCCGTACTGGCTAGCAAACCTGGTGATGGTACCAAAAAAGGACAAATCCTGGTGCCTATGTGTCGATTTCAAGGACCTCAACAAGGCTTGCCCAAAGGATCTCTTCCCCCTCCCTCGCATCGATCAAATTATCGATGCTACCGCAGGACACGACTTATTGTGCTTCCTCGACGCATACTCCGGCTACCACCAAATTAAGATGGCGGAGTCCGACCAAGCCGCAACGGCATTTATCACGCCATATGGCCCCTTCTGTTTCATCACAATGCCCTTCGGGTTCAAAAACGCCGGCGCAACGTATCAACGCATGATTCAGACATGTCTGGAAAAGCAGATCGTCAAAACAGTGGAGGCATACGTAGATGATGCGGTCGTTAAAACCATACACGTCGACTCTTTAATAGACGACTTGAGGCTCACGTTCGACAATCTCCGAGCATACGACATCAAGCTCAATCCGTAAAAATGCGTTTTCGGCATACCCGCCGGAAAGCTCCTGGGCTTCATCATCTCCAGTAGAGGAATTGAAGCAAATCCGGCTAAAATCCGAGCTCTGTCATAGTTGGCCATCCCAACTGACCTCAAGCAAATCTAGAAATTAACTGGATGCGTGGCGGCCTTAAGCCGCTTTATCTCCCGATTAGGAGAAAAGGCATTACCCCTTTATCGCCTTCTTCAGCGCACCGAACACTTCGAGTGGACGGACGCAGCCACAGCCGGACTGGAAGAAATAAAATCCATACTGGCCACCAACCCAACCCTGGCCGCGCCAAACATCGGCGAACCAATGCTGCTATATATAGCGGCAACTCATCAAGTCGTAAGCGCAGTGCTTGTCGTCGAACGAGAAACGGACGGACATAAATTCCCACTTAAAAAGCCGGTATATTATGTATCCACTGTCCTCACTCCATGCAAATCACAGTACCCGCACTATCAAAAGATAGCATATGCGGTATTCATGGCATCCCGGAAGCTAAGACACTACTTTCAAGAGTGTTCAATCACAGTGGCCTCAGAAGTACCACTCAACGACATAATAAACAACCACGACACCACGGGCTAGATTGCCAAATGGTCCATTGAGCTCCTCCCGTTCGACATAACATATAAACCTCGGCGAGCCATTAAGTCGCAAGTATTGGCCGATTTTGTCGCCGAATGGACAGAAGCCGAACTCCCTGAAGAGTACGGCGCATACTCCAATTGGATCATGCACTTCGACGGCTCTAAAATGTTGGCTGGTCTGGGGGCTGGCGTCATCCTGACGTCCCCCATCGGAGATACAGTCCAATATGTACTCCAGATACTGTACACAGACTCCAATAACGCAGCCGAATACGAGGCCATGTTACATGGTCTTCGGATGGCAGTTTCCATGGGCATTCGATGCCTGGAGGTGCATGGGGACTCGAACCTCGCAATATCCCAAATAAATGGAGACTTCGATGCCAAGGATCCGAAAATGGTGGCTTATCGCAACGCCGTCCTCAAGATGTGAGCTCGGTTCGAGGGGCTCGAATTCCACTATGTGGCTCGGGAAAACAATCAGGCGGCAGATGTCCTCGCCCGTATCGGCACTAAGCGTGACCCTCTCCCACCTAAAATCTTCTTGGAAAGACTGTTTAAGCCATCCGTGGTATGGGAAGGGGACACCGGTAACAATAGTCCGGACCCGGCCACAATGCCAGGTACCGAACACCCTGACACAATCGGAGGCTCTGCCACCAAAATAACACCTTCAACCCATGTAATAATGGTCGTCATCGCCCCATGGACAGAACCATTCCTGGCCTACCTAACCAGGCAGGAACTTCCCGAGGACCAAAATTAGGCATGCAACATAGTGCGGCGATCTAAAGCCTACAAGGTCCACGAGGGAGAGCTTTATAAGAAAAGCACTACCGGAGTCCTTCAAAGGTGCATCTCCGAAGAGGAAGGGCGGAAGCTTTTGGCAGAAATCCATGCTGGACTCGGCGGCCACCACGCCGCAGCCCGGGCCCTTGTAAGCAAGGCCTTCCGTACATGTTTCTATTGGCCGACGGCCTGGGCAGATGCACAGGATTTGGTCCAACGCTGTGTCGGTTGCCAGCTTTTTGCAAAGCAAAGCCATATGCCACCCACCGCTCTCCAAACAATCCCCATTACGTGGCCCCTTGCGTTCTGGGGGCTTGATATGGTCGGACCCCTTAAAGGGGGAATCCATAAGAAAAAATACTTACTGGTCATGGTGGATAAATTCACCAAATGTATATAAGCCACACCCATTAAAACAGCCGAATCCGGACCGGTGATAGACCTCATATCTGGGGTTGTACACCATTATGGCGTCCCCCACAACATCATCACTGACAACAGCACAAACTTTACAGCCGATGAGGTAAAACTTTGGTGCAGCAACATGGGCATCAAGCTCGATTATGCTTCTGCCTATCACCCGCAAACTAACGGTCAAGTCGAGTGAGCAAATGGTCTTATCATGAGCGGCATAAAACCCAGATTAGTGCGGTCCTTAAAGGAGTCTAACATGCACTGGGTAGAGGAGCTCGACTCTGTCTTATTGGGGCTGCGGACCACGTCGAATCGCACTACCGGATACACACCATTCTTTATGGTGTATGGCGCAGAGGTGGTTCTGCCCTGACATAATTCATGATTCACCTCGAGTGCGCATGTATGAAGAAAAAGAGTCCGAGCTTGATCGGCAGGACAATTTGGACGCCCTGGAGGAGGAGCGTGACGTGGCAAAAGCCCGTTCCGCATTCTATCAGCAACAGGCTCGAAGATACCAAAGCAGAGAAGTACGGGCCAAAACTTATAACGTTGGCGAACTTGTTCTACGCCTGCCGGAGAAGAAAAAGAACAAGCTTTAGCCCAAATGGGAAGGTCCCTTCATTATTGACCAAGTTCTGACCGGCGGAGCGTACTGTCTGCCGGATGCATCGGACAATCGACTTGAGCCAAACCCATGGAACGCAGCCAGACTCCGAAGATTGAACGCTTAGTGCCGGACTATGTGTTCGTCTCCTTACCCCTGTCCATTTTTTGCATATACATTATCTGTCTTTTCTCTCTTTCTTTCTTCTTTTTCCTTCGTCTCAGGGCCTTAAAAGGCCAACTTGTGTCTTGACTACACAATATTAACGCGCTGGCCGTGCTCATTATAACTGGGGGCTTCTTATACAGAAGCTTAATATAACTATTTTTCTGGGCTTCATGCCCCGCACATGTGTTATTCTTCCGCATGTACCATTTCTCGCCATTATATGCATCGATATGACTTAAGTTTTGGCCAAGCTGGGTTGCCTGGCTCTTGTATTTATGCCCTACGTTCCAGTTAATTCGGCTAGGGCATAAGGGAAGCACCTCTGCGATTGTTACTGCCGGGTCAGCCGGATGTGTACCTCAGACTGGGTGAAGCCGAAAGCTAGCGTTCTTAAGGGAATATTCAATCGGTGAACAAAAGATGACCTTTATTTACTTTGATACATGCCCCCAGACGTTTTTTGCCTGCGTCTCTTCTCGCAGTTCGGACATGCACATTAGGCCATTTGTACCTAGGGAAAGGAACCCTTAATGGAACTATTCTCCCTGGAAGATGTTTCTTACTATCCATGTAATATAACATAACTAGTTGGGTACTTGTATGTTCAAGCACTTATGACCCCTATGCCTGGTTTCCATGCATACCCCGGTTCTTACATAACTGAGCGGGTATTCGGATACACTTCGGACTATTGGGTCCCAAGGTCGAAGCGAAAAGGTCCGCCATGACAAATGAATTACAATCCGGCTAGAGACATTATACATGTCACTTAAATTACACAGTCACTTAGACTGACTAAATTCTTCTTCTATCCCATCCAACAGGTTGTCTAGCCTACAATCCTATTGGAAATACTTTGCGGCTAATTCTACTTGGTTATGCACCAAACTGACGGGGATCTCTTTCCCATCGGTCCCCACAGGTCCGACCTCGGCCATGTGGTTTGGGTCAGCCTTGGTATACCGCGTCTTCACCATGGCCCAGGCTTCCCTGGCACCTTGACGGCAGGCCGATATCTTCCATAATCGAAAGTGCCGCTGCACTCCCTTGAGCTTATCTACAAGCTCTCCAATGCCTCCTGGCAGGGAGACGGATGGCCACAAGGCCTGGGCAATACCCTGCATCACCTGCCAAACTTGTTCGTGCAGTTGTGAGAGCTCTGGTAGAAGATCACCCGCAGACCCGGGCATCTCCTTCACGGGATGACCCGTCAGCATACCTGCAGACATAACTCTTTTAGCCGGCTTCTTCGCCGAACTCTTTAAAAAAGTTCGTTCAAGCACTTAGTAAAAATGCCGCGTCGAAGTCGCTTATTCTCCTTCACGGAGTCCGCAAGCTGGGCTCGAACATCCTTCAGTTCCACGCTCAACTGGGTATTGGCGTCTTGGAGATCGTTTTTCTTCCGCCTAACTTTCATAAGCACGCGCTCGCCACCTTTAGCTGTTGTATGGCATGTTGCTCATCCGGATTCACTCCGGAGTCATCTGCAATATCTATTGTTAGATTTGCAGGCATGCCACATACTATATGGTATCTATCATTCTTTGAAACATGTGATACCAAATGGGGCCTTCTCGGACTCCTTCAATGCGGCAACTGCGGCCCGTAGCTGGGCCTTGCACTCTTCCAGCTCTTGAGACAATTGGGTATTCTTCTCTGTAAGAACCTGCACAAATAATGATCCTTAAATCAGTTGTGCCAACTGTTTCAAGTCTCAGGGGCTACTGATATATATATAATCATCAAATTTTCTTACCCGTATATCCTTTACATACTGGTCCTTGGCTCTGGCAAGACCATTTTGAGCAGCACGGATGTACGCGTCTCCTGAGTTGAAGGCATCAAACGCCTCTTGGGAGAAACAAGCGTCACGGAGTACGGCCCGGCGACGCCTGTGATTCATGGCACTCTCCACTTCGGAATTTGTAGCGGAAATTTTATCCGCATCCTCTGTAGGAGGAGCATCCGGCGCGTGCCCCGTGTTAGCTTCCGCCTCTGTGTCCGGCCCTGGAGCCTGACTGGTAGAGGCGTGATCGGCAACCTCTCCAGATATAGTCCAACGAGCGTTTTTCCTTTTAGGAAACACGGGTGTTATTATATTTTAAAATACGATAACCACAGAGCAAGGTTTTGTATCATACCTCTGCGTCGGCGTCTCCGTCTGGACCGCCTTCCTTTTAGCCTGCCCGGCTTCGGCGCCCCTTGTTGGCGAGTCACCACGGGTTCGGCATGGCGTCCCGAGGACCTTCCCTATAAAACACCGTACTAGTGCGGTAGGTGAAGTGCATAAAAGGGGACCCTTCTCGTAAGTCGGGACTCTGGTTTTACTTACATGCGAGGCGGGGAGTAGCCCAGGATAGTCAGCTATAATGGCCACCATGGCATCATCACAGCTTAGTTGATAGAATATCATGTCGATCAACTCCACAAATATGTCCAGATCCTCTTCGAGGCCGGGTGTCGGTGTCAAAACCGGCGGATCTCGGGTAGGGGGTCCCGAACTGTGCGTCAAGGCCGGATGGTAACAGGAGACAAGGGACACGATGTTTTTACCCAGGTTCGGGCCCTCTCGATGGAGGTAAAACCCTACTCCTGCTTGATTAATATTGATGATATGGGTAGTACAAGAGTAGATCTACCACGAGATCAAGGAGGCTAAACCCTAGAAGCTAGCCTATGGTATGAATATTGTATGATGGAGTTGTCCTATGGACTAGAACCCTCTGGTTTATATAGACACTGGATAGGGTTAGGGTTACACAAAGTCGGTTATAATGGTAGGAGATCTTGAATATCCGCATCGCCTAGCTTGCCTTCCACGCCAATGAAAGTCCCATTCGGACATGGGACGAAGTCTTCAATCTTGTATCTTCATAGTCCAGGAGTCCGGCTGAAGGTATAGTCCGGCTATCCGAACACCCCCTAATCCAGGACTCCCTCAGTAGCCCCTGAACCAGGCTTCAATGACGACGAGTCCGGCGCGCAAATTGTCTTCGGCATTGCAAGGCGAGTTCCTCGTCCAAGTCCTTCATAGAAGATTGTAAACACCAGGAGTAGTGTCCGGCTCTGCAAAATAAGTTTCCACATAGTGCCATAGAGAGAATAATATTCACACCAATCAGATCTGCTGACGTATTCCACAGTGCGTCATTACACTACGGCCAAGTCCTTTACTCGAATAGTTTTTACTCTTCCACCTCAGCGTGTTTCACGAGGCGGTTTCCTTGGCACGTCTTGTCAAAGCAGAGATCGTGTCCCCCTTTTACGGGATTCTCATCAATACGGACGTGGGTAACCCAACCGCGCCATTTATCACGGTGCTTGGGAGGCAAACGAGTTTTACCAGGCTGGTGGGGACGCATAGACGCATCCACCCATATAAGGGGATAAGGATCCACCTTTTTACCTACGCCTTTTTCCTCCTTTGCCTATCCATTTCCTGTGCACCCGAGCTCCAGCGCCCAAGCCCGCACTTCCCACCTCAACCTTCTCCAGCAATGTCCGGAGCGGGAGGCAGGTGGATGGTCTCCTCCGTCACAGAGGGCCATGTCAAGAAGCTAAGGAAGGCCGGATACTTGTCCAAGGACATCGCGCATTGGCTTCCCGAGGAGGGGCAGCTTCTCCCCACTCCAAGGCCCCATGAGAGGGTAGTTTTCCTTCCCCACTTCCTCCGCGGACTGGGTTTTCCACTCCACCCATTCGTCCGGGGGCTCATGTTCTACTACGGCCTGGATTTCCATGATCTGGCCCCAAACTTCGTCCTCAACATCTCGGCGTTTATCGTCGTCTGCGAGGCCTTCCTCCGCGTCCGCCCCCATTTCGGCCTCTGGCTCAAGACCTTCAACGTCAAGCCCAAGGTGGTGCGCGCAGCCAGGCGGAGTGCGGAGGCGCCATGGCGGGCAAGATGGCCAACGTCCTATGGCTCGAGGGATCCTTCATGGAGACCCTAAAGGGGTGGCAATCCGGGTGGTTTTACATCACCGAGCCACGTGATCCAAAATGGGTCGCAGCCCCTGAGTTCCGATCCGGACCACCCACGCGGCTTATGTCCTGAAAAGAGACGGGCCTGTCGTGGGGCGACGAGAAAGAGGTGACCGGACTGCAAACATGCATCCAGTCCCTGGTAAACAAACCGACCAGGCTTGTCAACGTGGTCCAGGTTATGCTCGTCCGTCGGATCCTCCCGTGTCAACAACGGGACTTTACTCTGTGGGAGTTCAACCCGGCGCAGCACCAAACCCTCAACAGGCTCTTCGACACGACGTATGAAGACGTCTGGAAGGTGCTAACCAAAGGCGCCGAGGCTCCCACATCCGCCTCCGAGGACCGCGGATACAGCTCGCAGCTTCACGCTAGCGAGGTAAGCTATTTCTACCCTTCACAGGATGTTTAAGCTCTTTTTCATAGTTTGACTCTATGCGGGATCTAAACTCCCTTACCTTTAACAGGCTTGGCAGGTGATATCCGGACCGATTAACTGTGTGGCTCCCTTGCCCGAAGACCCAGCCCCTGCTCTCTTAGTGAAGCTGCTGGCTCCGGCACCTTATGTGGTGCCGGAGAAGAAGGCCAAGAAGAAGAAGGCCACGGGGACTCGAAAGAGTGCCTGCAACGTGGCGGTGTCGGAGTCGTCATCTGATGAGTCCGAGACACTCTCCCCTCATGAAAACGAGGAGGAGGAAGAAGAAACCTCTCCCCCTCCAGCGGGGGGAGGAGAAAAAAGGAAGGTCGCCCCAACGGGGGAGGCTGGAGGGTCCACGAAGAGGAAGACACCTCCGCCGGACTACTCCCCCGGAGCCAACGAGGACGACGAGGAGTGGCCAGACAGGGCCAAACGTCCGGCGAAATCGTAAGTATTCGGATACCAGAGTGACTCATGATATTCCTTGGTCGTTCAGCTTTCCCTAATGCCGAACATAATTGTGCAGCCCGCCCCGGGCCGAACTCGACGATTCGTCGAGCGGCTCCCTGGATTCGTCGGACGTGAACTCAGTTCCGCCCGATGTCTCCCCCCGCACTGCAGACGACGCCGAAGTGGCGTCGCAACGAGCTCCAGGGCAGGAGGAGGTGGTCCTGGAGGAGCCGAAAGGCGACCTCCCGGACCCCAGGAGTGAAGGGGACAAGACCCCCCCCAGGGCTCCGAGTCCGGCTTCGTGCCGGACACCGCGCCGGAATCTTCACCAGTTCCAGACCGCGGTAGGCGAACTCCTTCCAAGAGGAGCAAGCCTTCTGAGCCGGCGGCCTCCGTCCAACCGGAGGTGCCGGACAATCTGCTGGAGGTGCTTGACAGCGCCTCCATCGACGAGGAGCACCGTACTATTATGAGTACAGTGATCCGGAAGGTTCTGTCTGCCAAGAGCGGACTGAACGAAGCTTGCGCTAGCCTTCTAACAGGCTTCGAGGTAAGTAAAAAATATGCAAGAATATAACCGCACAGACAGTAGCCCCTGATGCTCTGTTCGGCGTTCGGAAAGAAAAGTCGAATAGAGGATCTATTAAATTTTGCAGGAGTCTAACAAAAAGGAGTCAAAATATGCATATGCAGGCTTCGCTACTAGCCACTGCCGCGCTGACTGCGGAGGTGGATGCCCTGAAACAGGGCCTCGAGCGGACCGAGCAAGAGCTTGGCCTTGCCAAGCGGCAGCTCGAGGAGAAAGAAGGTAAGAAATACCTTACAGAAGAAATGCCTATAAAAAGACGTGATTGCAAAAATTAACAGGATTGTACTGCCTATTGTAGAGGCCACGACTGAGGTGGCAACCCTCAAGCGGGCGCTGTCTGAGGCCGAAAAGAAAACGGCCGCGGAGCGCACCGAGCGAGAGAAACTTGAGGCCTAGGTCGGCGAGGTGCGGCAGGAGCTTCAGACTCTTATGAAAAAACATGAGAGTTTGGAGCTTGAGTCAAAAACGCAAGCGTCCGAGCTCACGACGGCCTCTGAGGCTGCCAAGTCCGCCAAGGCCAAAGCCCAAAAGGCCCTCCAAGAGTTGGAGGAGATGAAAAAGATAGCAGCGGGTAAGGCATTCTTTATTCAAAGCAGAAATATAAAAGTAAACTACTCGTTACTTACCCGAATCCGGAGCTCTCCAGGGGCATTCGCAGATCTTCCCCACAGCGTATCCGACGCCGCCGCATTCTACTGAGCTGAAGAGGGCAGCTCGACGAAGAAGGTGTTCTGGTCTCAGTATGCTGAGGCCGGACACCATATGCCCTTGAGCGACCAGCTGAAACAGCTGGTCGAGCTCCACAAGGCGGCCGAACAGGCCATGAAGGGCTTCGTAGTTCGGCTGTGGCCCGGAGAGGCCCTGCCTGGGAGCTACTTCGGGCTGGTGCGACGGCTGATGGAGGCCTATCCAAGGCTTGACGTCATCAAGCGCTCCGTCTGCATCGAAGGTGCCCGTAGGGCCCTTGCCCGTGCAAAGGTGCACTGGGGTAAGCTAGACGGTGAGAAGCTTGTGAGGGACGGGCCGCCGCCGGGGAAGGAGCATCGCAGGCCCGAGAACTACTATAAGGATGTTCTTGCGGGTGCCCGCCTTGTGGCGGATGAATGTACCAAGGATGTAATTTTTGAATGAACCCGCTCGTGTTTATCCTGTGCGCTGAAAACTTGTTCATATGCGCTAAGCAATGCTTGTTGAATTTAAAATATTATTTTCTGTGCGGCCGTTTATCAAAAAAAATGAGAGATGGCGAGTCGTCGGCTTCCGCCCCCATGCCACTAGTGCTGGGGTGTTCGGGATAAACCTGAGCGCTCTTTTTCCCATATTTGGGTCCTTCGAGGGAGGCGCTCAGCACAACGAACCAGGCAATCGGACTATAATGCTTGAACACTCTCACTTAGCCATAGAACTTTATAATTTTAAATTTCGGCGAAGCCCCTAGTTCGGAAGGCCGAGTTCGGGGCGCTATCCACGCCTTGGCCGGACAGAGCCGGCTCCTCTCTCGAAGCGGCATAAGTATTTAGGGACTCGAAAAACCTCTCGAACAGCGACCGGTCTCGCGCCTCATCATGACAGTCAGTTTTAGCTTTCTCCACTGAGGTGCTTAACCCAGCTCAACCGGGGCACAATCGCAGTGGTTCTCCTAGTGCTACCTTAGCCGATATAGCGGAATGTAAGGCACCAAAACATAGGAGCCGGGCAAACCCAACTATTGACCCAAATCATGATTCGGAGCCGATGCATATAGTGCTATAAGTTCGGGGTGCCGCACTTATGAAGTGTTCGGTCTTCTTACGCCATATTAAGGGGTACTGAAGCCCCTGGCGTATTTGCCGTACCACAGTGTACGGGTGCCGCATGTCATTAATGAACATATATATAAAAACAGGATAATGCAAAAAAACAGACAAAAAGCTATGCATTGTTTATAAAGAGGCTGCTATCGAAGCAGGGCGATACAGATAGTGCGATAAGCAAAAGATACTGGACTATCTAACATGTCCTGGGCGGGGGCAGGCCGCAGAATTGTATTTAAAACAGGTATACTGCTCGTAACAGAGACCACCTAGGAGTTCCATAGTGCGGCATGGCTTGTCTGCTTCCCCGGATCTTGCATCGTTCGTGCGGCAGTTGAATTGCCGAAGAGGTTGTCCGAAGTGTGGAGTCCTGAAAGTAAGAAAAAGGAATTCGGCAGCCCCTAGTACATTTTAGGCTGTATTTTGGGCTTGCCATTATTGTGCCCCTTCCCCTGCGCCCATGGTATTTCGAGAGCGTAGTTATGTACGCGAAGCACTGGTTTCGCTATATTGCGAGGGCTGGGGTTGGGGCCGCATGGCTACGCCTGCTCCGAACGTGCCAGGCGGTCTTGTTGTAGGTTACTCCGGGCGCGCTTGGCAGTGTCTGGCTTTTTAACGGCCGGACTGGAGAATTGCCTGAGAAGGCTGCTTTGTACTTCCGCTGCGAGAGCCGCCGTGTGCTCCTCCGTACGGAGAGAGCGTTCGGTGTTTCCATTGGCCGTAATTACTCCTCGAGGGCCTGGCATCTTGAGCTTGAGATACGCGTAGTGTGGCACCGCATTGAACTTTGCAAATGCGGTTCGCCCGAGCAAGGCGTGATAGCCACTGCGAAACGGTACTATATCGAAGATTAACTCTTCGCTTCGGAAGTTATCCGGAGATCCGAAGACCACTTCAAGTGTTACTGAGCCTGTATAGTTGGCCTCTACACCTGGTATAATGCCTTTAAAGGTCGTCTTTGTGGGCTTAATCCTCGAGGGATCTATGCCCATTTTCCGCACTGTATCATGATAAAGCAGGTTCAGGCTACTTCCGCCGTCCATGAGGACTCTTGTGAGATGAAATCCGTCGATGATTGGGTCGAGAACCAATGCGGTGAAACCGCCGTGACGGATGCTAGTGGGGTGGTCCCTTCGATCAAAAGTGATCGGGCAGGAGGACCATGGATTGAACTTTGGGGCGACTGGCTCCATCGCGTATACGTCCCGTAGCGCACGCTTCCGTTCCTTCTTGGGAATGTGGGTTGCGTATATCATGTTCACCGTCCGCACTTGTGTGGGGAAACCCTTCTGTCCACTATTGTTCGGCGGCCTGGGCTCCTCCTCATCATCGCTATGCAGCCCCTTGTCTTTGTTTTCGGCTCTTAGCTTGCCTGCCTGCTTGAACACCCAACAATCCCTGTTGGTGTGATTGGCTGGCCTTTCGGGGGTGCCATGTATCTGGCACGAGCGGTCGAGTATTCGGTCCAAATTGGACGGGCCCTGAGTATTCTTTTTGAATGGCTTTTTCCGCTGACCGGATTTATAGCCTCTGAATCCGGCATTTACTGTCGTATCTTCGTTGCTGTCGCTGTTAGCATGGCGCTTTTGTTTGTTCCGGCGTGTCCTGTCACTTTTATCCTTGGTATCCGAACTACCAGGGTTCTTTGATAAGTTGTTACTGCGAGCTAGCCAGCTGTCTTCTCCCGCACAAAAGCGGGTCATGAGTGTCGTGAGGGCTGCCATAGATTTCTGCTTTTCCTGTCCCAGGTGCCGGGCAAGCTATTCGTCGCGGATATTATGCTTGAAGGCTGCTAGGGCCTCAGCGTCCGGACAGTCGACTATCTGGTTTTTCTTTGTTAAGAACCGTGTCCAGAATTGCCTGGCTGATTCCTCTGGCTGCTGAATTATGTGGCTTAGGTCATCGGCATCCGGTGGTCGCACATAAGTGCCCTGGAAGTTGTCGAGGAATGCGGCTTCCAGGTCCTCCCAAGAACCGATTGAGTCTGCTGGCAAGTTGTTGAGCCAATGCCGGGCCGGTCCCTTGAGCTTGAGTGGGAGGTATTTGATGGCGTGTAGATCATCACCACGGGCCATGTGGATATGAAGGAGATAATGCTCGTTCCAGACCGCGGGATCTGTTGTGCCATCGTATGATTCGATGTTTACGGGTTTAAATCCCTCTGGGATTTTATGATCCATTACTTCATCTGTGAAGCATAGTGGGTGTGCAGCGCCTCTATACTGGGCTATATCACGACGCAGCTCAGAAGAGCTATGTCTGTTGTGTTCGGCCCGACCGGATTTGTTGTATCCGGAATAAACATCTCCGGCACGTGCCATAGGGCGCCTGCACGATCCATAGATTGATCTTGTTTGTCTTGCCTTATCCTCCAGTACGTCTCGCAGGTCTAGCGCATTTTCCCGTGCCTTAGTTGAACGTCATCGAGGCATGGCTTGAGTGGAGGGTCGAGAAGCCTCTCTATCGCGGCCGCGTGGTGGCCGGTCGGCCATGTCGTGCGCTGGTGATGTGGGTGCTTCCTCCTCTGATCGGGGTAGCGGCCTGCGCTTTGGGTAGTGCTTGGAGGGGCGTTCGAGTTCATACTCTTCGGCCGCAAGGACTTCAGTCCATCTGTCAGCTAGCAGATCTTGATCAGCTCTAAGCTGTTGCTGCTTTTTCTTGAGGCTGTTTGTCGTGGCTAAAAGCCTGAGTTTGAAACGCTCTTGTTCGGCGGGGTCTGATGGCACGACGAATTCGTCGTCGTCGAGGCTTGCCTCATCTTCAGAGGGAGGCATGTAGTTATCATCCTCAACCTCTCGGTCTGCCGCTCTTTCATGAGGGTTGGCTTCTCCATCTTCCTGTGCCGAATCTTTCTGGAGGTGGTGTTCTTCGGCGCTATCCGGGGTAGTATTGTCTCCCGTGCCGGAATCACCGTTTTTGCTTTGGCGGGATTTAGAGCGGCGCCGCTGACACCGGCGCTTTGGCTATTTCTTGGAGGTGTCATCCTCCGCTGTTCCGTCGCCATCTCCATATTTTGGAGTATCCACCATATATATGTCATATGACGAGGTGGCCTTCTAGCGCCCTACAGGTGCTGGTTCCTGTTCATCTCCTGCATCGTCGTCCATACCGTCGACGTCTTCGGAGTCGAAGTCAAGCATGTCGGTTAAATCGTCGACAGCGGCTACAAAGTGGGTGGTGGGTGGGCTTTGAATTTCTTCATCGTCCGTATCCCATCCTCGCTGACCGTAGTTCGGCCAGGGCTCTCCTGATAAAGAGAGAGACTTGAGGGAATTCGGGATGTCGCCAAAAGGTGAGTGCTGAAAGATGTCCGCGGCGGTGAACTCCATGATCGGCGCCCAATCGGATTCGATCGGCAGGGGCGCGGGGGGTTCGGAGTCCGCAAAGGAGTCTGGATCCTCGGAGTCACGGGTCCTGCAGAGTGCGGGGCTGGCGTTCGGCTCAATCGCCTTTGAGATCGCAGCCCCCGAGGTGACGTCCAACCGATCATCCTCGATCGACGCAACTGGCCCTGAATTGAGGGTCAGAGCCGGTGCGCTTGCGGCCTCCAGGATACTGTCCGGCGGCATAGCTAGATCATGCCCCGCGAGACAGTGCGGCGCGCTTGGTTGTGGCTCGAATCCGTCGAAGATCAAATCTCCGCGGATGTCTGCCACGTAGTTTAGGCTTCCAAACCTGACCTGATGGCCAGGGGCGTAGCTTTCGATCTGCTCCAGATGGCCAAGTGAATTGGCCCGCAGTGCAAAGCCGCCGAAGACGAAGATCTGTCCGGGGAGAAAAGTCTCACCCTGGACCGCATCGTTGTTGATGATCAAAGGAGCCATCGAGCCCAAAAGCGACGAGACAGAGGAACTCTCAATGAAAGCACCAATGTCGGTGTCAAAACCGGCGGATCTCGGGTAGGGGGTCCCGAACTGTGCGTCAAGGCCGGATGGTAACAGGAGACAAGGGACACGATGTTTTTACCCAGGTTCGGGCCCTCTTGATGGAGGTAAAACCCTACTCCTGCTTGATTAATATTGATGATATGGGTAGTACAAGAGTAGATCTACCACGAGATCAAGGAGGCTAAACCCTAGAAGCTAGCCTATGGTATGAATATTGTATGATGGAGTTGTCCTACGGACTAGAACCCTCCGGTTTATATAGACACCGGATAGGGTTAGGGTTACACAAAGTCAGTTACAATGGTAGGAGATCTTGAATATCTGCATCGCCTAGCTTGCCTTCCACGCCAAGGAAAGTCCCATCCGGACACGGGACGAAGTCTTCAATCTTGTATCTTCATAGTCCAGGAGTCCGGCTGAAGGTATAGTCCGGCTATCCGAACACCCCCTAATCCAGGACTCCCTCACCGGGGTCGAGGGCTCGGTCAGGATACTCCGGTTGTGGAGGCGGGTTGTTGACCTCCCTTACAGCCTTTCGCAGTTCCTGCTATGAAAATGGCAAGGTAAATACTTATTACAAAAATATGGGAAGGGTGGGAGTAAAAAGTGGCAGCTCACCCAGCTTGGAGGGTTGTACATGGAGAATTAATCCATCCCGTGGCTTGATGCGGAGGAACTCCTCCTCCTCTCCCTTATACAAATTGGACAGAATTTTTGCTAGAGCAGCAGCTGAATCCGGTCCTTTACGACCGCAGCGAGTGGCATCATATTCCCCGTTGAAGTGCCACATGGGGTGGCCTCGATATTGAAGTGGCTGCACCCCCCCCCCCCGCATAATGCATATTGACATAACCTCGGTTATTGTCAGTCCTGATTGAGCCAACACCTTTATCCGGCCCATCAGGTAAAGGATGTCTCCGCTATCTTCCTCCCGAGGGCTCCGTGGGTGCCATCTTCGGTGTTTCTTCAAAGGGGCATTGTCGAACTCGGGAAGACCAATCCAAATAGGATCCGGAAGGGGGACGTCCTCCATATAAAACCACTCTGAAGGCCAGTCTTCGGACGTCTTCTTCGAGGTACCGGGTAGGTATCCGGTCCCGGCGATGCGCCATATTTCGGCTCCGCCCACTTGATATATTGACCCCCTCTGTGTACGGGGCACAAGGCAGAATAGCTTCTTCCACAACGCGAAATGAGCTTCCCAACCTAGAAACAGCTCACAAAGGGCTACATAACCAGCGATGTGTAAAATGGAAGCAGGGGTGAAGTTATGCAACTGGAGGCCGTAAAGCTCCAGGAGTCCTCGGAGGAACGGATGGATTGGAAATCCAAGTCCCCTTAGTAAATAAGGGACAAGGCATACCCTCTCCCCTTTGGAGGGGATGGGAAAGCTCTCCGCTTGCTCCCCGTCATTATAGGTGGTGAGCCCGGCTCGAACGGGGACCATGTACGCTGGAGGGAGAAATCCCTGGGTCTGTAGCTCCACTAATTGACTGTGCGGGACGGAACACTTTTTCCAATCTCCGGGCTTAGGGCTATGGGAGCGAGAGGAGGAGCTGCGATGGCCGGCCATGTTGGGATGGATTTTTTCGGCCGCGCTCTGATGAATGCTCGCTGGGGGGAAGATGGTGTGATTTGGATCTGAGAATCCCCGTCCCTTTAATAGACAGTTTATTCACATAGCTAGGGTGGCAAATGTAAAAAACGCCCTGGCTTCTCGCATTCGCTCGACACGTGGAAGATCGCCATTATTGGACGTGGAAGCCAAGAAGCACAACATTTATGAGGAGCCAGACACTATTCAACAGGTATTCAGGATTTGGAGAAGAACCCGCCTTGCAATGCCGGAAACAATCTGCGCGCCAGACTCATCGTCATTGAAGCCTGGTTTGGGGGCTACTGAGGGAGTCCTGGATTAGGGGGTATCCGGACAGCCGGACTATATCCTTTGGCCGGACTGTTGGACTGTGAAGATACAAGATTGAAGACTTCCTCTCGTGTCCGGATGGGACTCTCCTTGGCGTGGAAGGCAAGCTTGGCGATACGGATATGTAGATCTCCTTCCTTGTAACCGACTTTGTGTAACCCTAGCCCCCTCCGGTGTCTATATAAACTGGAGGGTTTAGTCCGTAGGACAACAACAATCATACCATAGGCTAGCATCTAGGGTTTAGCCTCTACGATCTCATGGTAGATCAACTCTTGTAATACTCATATCATCAAGATCAATAAAGCAGGGAGTAGGGTATTACCTCCATCGAGAGGGCCCGAACCTGGGTAAACATCGTGTCCCCCGCCTCCTGTTACCATCCGCCTTAGACGCACAGTTCGGGACCCCCTACCCGAGATCCGCCGGTTTTGACACCAACACTCCTCAACCTACTGAACCTACTTAAAATGTTTACTTTGAAATTCCTTCGGGTATGATAGAGAAACTGATAGCTAATCCTTTTACAGGAGATGGAACATTACATCCCAATTTGCACCTAATCTATGTGGATGAAGTTTGTGGATTATTTAAGCTTGCAGGTATGCCCGAGGATGTTATCAAGAAGAAGGTCTTCCCTTTATCTCTGAAGGGAGAGGCATTGACATGGTTTAGCTATGTGATGATATGGGATCATGGAACTACAAGCGATTGAAATTGGAATTTCATCAGAAGTTTTATCCTATGCATCTTGTTCATCGTGATCGTAATTATATATATATAATTTTTGGCCTCACGAAGGAGAAAGCATCGCTCAAGCTTGGGGGAGGCTTAAGTCAATGTTATATTCATGCCTCAATCATGAGCTCTCAAGAGAAATGATTATTTAAAAAATTTATGCTCGGCTTTCTCTCAATAATCACTCCATGCTCGATACTTCCTGTACTGGCTCTTTTATGATGAAGACTATTGAATTCAAATGGGATTTATTGGAAAGAATTAAACGCAACTCTGAAGATTGGGATCGCGACGAAGTTAAGGAGTCAGGTATAGCACCTAAGTTTGATTGTGTTAAATCTTTTATGGATACCGATGTTTTCCGTGAATTTAGCACTAAATATGGACTTGACTCTGAGATAGTAGCTTCTTTCTGTGAATCCTTTGCTACTCATGTTGATCTCCCTAAGGAGAAGTGGTTTAAATATAATCCTCCCATTGAAGTAAAGGTAGTTGCACCTATTAAAGTTGAAGAAAAGACTATCACTTATAATGATCATGTTGTTCCTACTGCTTATATTGAGAAACCACCTTTCCCTGTTAGAATAAAGGAGCATGCTAAAGCTTCAACTGTGGTCAACAAAAGTAACATTAAGACACCCAAACCCCCTGAGCAAATTAAAGTTGAACCTAGTATTGCTATGGTTAAAGATCTCTTGGCTGATAATATTGATGTGCATGTTATTTACTTCTGCAATGAAGCTGCTAGAATTGCTAGACCCGATACTAAGAATAAACATAGACCTGTTGTAGGAATGCCTATTATTTCTGTTAATATAGGAGAGCCTTGTTATCATGGCTTGTGTGATATGGGTGCCAGTGCAAGTGCGATACCTCATTCCTTATACAAAGAAATTATGCATGATATTGCACCTGCCGAGTTAGAAGAAATTGATGTTACAATTAAGCTTGCCAACAAAGACACTATTTCACTAGTTGGGATTGTTAGAGATGTTTAAGTCTTGTCTGGGAAAACTAAATATCCTGCTGATTTTCTTGTTCTTGGTTCCCCACAAGATAGCTTTTGCCCCATCATATTTGGTAGACCCTTCTTGAATACTGTTAATGCTAGGATAGACTGCGAAAAGGATATTGTTACTATTGGTTTGGGGGATATGTCTCATGAGTTTAACTTTGCTAAATTTTGTAGGCAACCCAGTGACGAGGAATTGCCTAGTAATGATGAAATTATTGGTCTTGCTTCTATTGCCGTGCCTCCTAATGATCCTTTAGAACAATATTTTCTCGACCATGAAAATGATATGTTTATGAATGAAAGAAGGGAAATAGATGAAGTATTCTTTAAACAGGGACCTATTTTGAAACATAACTTGCTTGTTGAAATCCTAGGGGATCCTCCTCCACCCAAGGGTGATCCCGTGTTTGAGCTTAAACCATTACCTGATACTCTTAAATATGCTTATCTTGATGAAAAGAAGATATATCCTGTTATTATTAGTGCTAACCTTTCAAAGCATGAAGAAGAGAAATTATTGAAAACTCTGAAGAAACATCGTGCTGCTATTGGATATACTCTCGATGATCTTAAGGGCATTAGTCCCACTCTATGCCAACACAAAATAAATTTGGAGAAAGACGCTAAACCAATTGTTGATCACCAACGATGGTTAAATCCTAAGATGAAAGAAGTGGTAAGGGAAGAAATACTAAAGCTTCTGGAGGCAGTTATAATTTATCCTGTTGCTGATAGTCAGTGGGTAAGCCATGTCCCTTGTGTCCCTAAGAAGGGAGGTATTACCGTTGTTCCTAATGATAAAGATGAATTGATCCCACAAAGAATTGTTACAGGTTATAAAATGGTAACTTATTTCCGCAAATGAAATAAAGCAACTAAAAAGGATCATTACCCTTTACCTTTTATTGATCAAATGCTAGAAAGACTATCCAAACATACACAATTTTGCTTTCTAGATGGTTATTCTGGTTTCTCTCAAATACCTGTGTCAAAAGAGGATCAAGAAAAGACCACTTTTACTTGCCCTTTTGGTACCTTTGCTTATAGACATATTCCTTTTGGTTTACGTAATACACCTACTACCTTTCAAAGATGCATGATGGCTATATTCTCTGATTTTGTGAAAAGATTGTTGAGGTTTTCATGGATGATTTCTCCGCATATGGAACTTCTTTTGATGATTGCTTGAGCAACCTTGATCGAGTTTTGCAAAGATGTGAAGAAACTAACCTTGTCTTGAATTGAGAGAAGTGCCACTTTATGGTTAATGAAGGTATTGTCTTGGGGCATAAAATTTCTGAAAGAGGTATTGAAGTTGACAAAGCTAAAGTTGATGCTATTGAAAAGATGCCGTGTCCCAAGGACATTAAAGGTATAAGAATTTTCCTAAGTCATGCCGGTTTTTATAGGAGGTTCATTAAGGACTTCTCTAAAATCTCTAGGCCTCTGACTAATCTCTTACAAAAAGATATCCCTTTTGTATTTAATGATGATTGTGTAGAAGCATTTGAAATACTTAAGAAAGCCTTGATTTCTGCACCTATCGTTCAGCCACCTGATTGGAAATTACCCTTTGAAATTATGTGTGATGCTATTGATTATGTTGTAGGTGCTGTTCTAGGACAAATAGTTGATAAGAAATTAAATGTTATCCAATATGCTAGTAAAACTCTAGACAATGCCCAGAAAAATTATGCTACTACTAAAAAAGAATTTTTAGCAGTTGTATTTGCATGTGATAAGTTCAGACCTTATATTGTTGATTCTAAAGTAACTGTTCACCCTGATCATGCTTCTATTAAATACCTTATGGAAAAGAAAGATGCTAAACCTAGACTTATTAGATGGGTCCTCTTGCTACAAGAGTTTGATTTGCATATTATTGATAGAAAGGGAGCTGAGAACCCCGTTGCAGACAACTTGTCTAGGTTAGAGAATGTTCTTGATGACCCACACCTATTGATGATAGATTTCTTGATGAACAATTAGCTATCATAAATGCTTCTCGTACTGCTCTATGGTATGCTGATTATGCTAATTACATTGTTGCTAAATTTATACCACCTAGTTTCACATACCAGCAAAAGAAAAAGTTTTTCTATGATTTAAGACATTACTTCTGGGATGACCCACACCTTTATAAAGAAGGAGTAGATTGTGTTATTAGACGTTGTATACCTGAGCATGAACAGGAACAGATCCTACGCAAGTGTCACTCCGAAGCTTATGAAGGATACCACGGTGGGGATAGAACTGCACATAAGGTATTGCAATCCGGTTTTTATTGGCCTACTCTCTTCAAAGATGCCCGTAAGTTTGTCTTGTCTTCTGATGATTGTCAAAGAATTGGTAATATTAGTAGATGTCAATAAATGCCTACAAATTATTCACTTGTTATTGAACCATTTGATGTTTGGGGATTTTATTATATGGGACCGTTTCCTTCCTCTAATGGGTATACACATATTTTAGTTGTTGTTGATTATGTTACTAAGTGGGTAGAAGTTATTCCAACTAGTAGTGATGATCATAACACCTCTATTAAGATGCTTAAAGAAGTTATTTTTCCGAGGTTAGGAGTCCCTAGATATTTAATGACTGATGGTGATTCACATTTTATTCATGGTGCATCTCGTAAAATGCTTGCTTAGTATGATGTTAATCATAGAATTGCATCCCCTTATCACCCACAGTCTAGTGGTCAAGTAGAATTCAGTAATAGAGAGCTCAAATTAATTTTGCAAAAGACTGTTAATAGATCTAGAAAGAATTGGTCCAAGAAACTTGATGATGCATTATGGGCCTATAGAACTGCATATAAAAATCCTATGGGTATGTCTCCATATGAAATGGTTTATGGAAAAGCATGTCACTTACCTCTCGAACTAGAACATAAGGCATATTGGGCCATTAAAGAGCTCAATTATGATTTCAAGCTTGCCGGTTAGAAGAGGTTATTTGACATTAGCTCACTTGATGAATGGAGAATCCATGCCTATGAGAATGCCAAACTATTTAAAGAGAAAGTTAAAAGATGGCATGACAAAAGGATACAAAAGCATGAGTTTAATATAGGTGATTATGTGTTGCTATTCAACTCTCGTTTAAGATTTTTTGCAGGAAAACTTCTCTCTAAATGGGAAGGTCCTTACGTTATCGAGGAGATCTATTGTTCCGAGGCCATAAAAATCAACAACTTCGAAGGCACAAATCCAAAGGTGGTGAACGGTCAAAGAATCAAACATTATATCTCAGGTAACCCTATAAATGTTGAAACTAATGTTATTGAAACCGTAACCTTGGAGGAATACATAAGGGACACTTTCCAGAACGTTTCAGACTCCGAAAAGGAATAGGTACGTGGTACGGTAAGTAAACCGACTCCAAAACAGTTCTAATGGTAATTTTTCTCCGTTTTGGAATATTTAAGAAAATAGGGAAATAAGAAGTAGTCCGGGAAGGACACGCGGCGTCCATGAGGGTGGAGGGCGCGCCCCCTATCTCGTGGGCACCTCGTATGCTCTCCGGACTCCGTTTTCTTCCACGATACTTCTTTTGGTTGGTAAAAATCCGTTATATAATCTCCCGAAGGTTTTGACCACCGTACCACGCAAATATCCTTTGTTTTTGTTTCGAGCTATTTTTCTGATAGATCTAGATCACCATGACGTCTCCAAGTGCCCCCAAGGACAAGTTCTTCAGGAAGGTCATCAACCCCTACCTCACGGAAGTGCTGCAACATTCTCAAACCATTGAGATGCGTGAGGGGTTGCTGCACATTCGCGATGTTGAGGGACCAAGGAGGACCGGAAGCATGGAGGCAAGGCTCGAGGCAATGGAGCAACAAGTTTTCAAGTGTCAGGAGATGGTGGAGCGTGGACTCGACTCCAATCACATAATGATCACGGAGTTGACCAACAACCACAAGCTGGACGCCAAGGACATTGGGGAGGCCATCTGCAAGCTTCATGAGAAAATCAAGCACCTCTAAGCCCATATCTATGACCTGCAAAATCAAAACTGTGAGTATGAATATAGATTCAAGAGGATGAGTTTGGCTGCAGATTTAAGGATCCTGAAGACTCGATCATCCTTCTATGATGGAGAGCCTATGCCTTGGAAGAGGGATGACAAGCCTACATCATCAACAACTCCATCTCCTTCACCGGCAAAAGAGATATAATCGCATGGGTATGGGCACTCCCCTTGGCAACTGCCAAGCGTGGGGGAATTGCCCCGGTATCGTATCACCATCACACTCCTATCTTTACCGTTTTTCTTAGTTCGATCCTTTTGGTAATATCTTGATCTAGTAGAATAAAGTTTTAGTATGATTTAGTTTTGAGTTTTGCTTTATGATCCTTCTATGTAATCGAGTCCATGAGCTATATATAATAAAGATTAGTGTTGAGTCAAGGGCTTGATTATCTTGGAATGATCTTAAGAGAAAAGAGAAAGAATAAAAAGAAATAAAGAGATCATATTGATCTTATTGAGAGTAATGACGTCACATATAAATAGTATGATGAATAAAAGTTGTTGAGAGTTGACAAACATAGTCATCATTGCAATTAATAGGAAGTAATAAAGAAAGAGAGGTTTTCACATATAAATATACTATCTTGGACATCTTTTATGATTGTGAGCACTCATTAAAGTATGACATGCTAAAGAGTTGATGTTGGACAAGGAAGACAACGTAATGGGTTATGTTTTCTTATATCTGAAATAAAGTATATTGTCATGGATCATCCAACATGTTGAGCCTCATGCTAGCCAAATTCTTTGCACCAAGTAGAGATACTACTTGTGCTTCTGAATATCCTTAAACCCAGTTTTTCCATGAGAGTCCACCATATCTACCTATGGATTGAGTAAGATCCTTCAAGTAAGTTGTCATGTTGCATGCAATAAAAATTGCTTTCTAAATATGTATGATCTATTTCTTGTGATATGGAAGCAATAAAAGCGACGGGCAGCATAATAAAGGTCCATATCACAAGTGGCAATATAAAGTGATGTTCTTTTGCATTAAGATTTCATGCATCCAACCATAAAAGCACATGACAACCTCTGCTTCCCTCTGCGAAGGGCCTATATTTTATTCTTGTCCTATACATTATGCAAGAGTCATGGTGATCTTCAGCTTTCCTTTTTATATTTTATCCTTTGGCAAGCACCTTGTGTTGGAAAGATCCTGATATATATATATATATATATATATATATATATATATATATATATATATATATATATATATATATATATATCCAATTGGATGTAAGTTAGCATGAACTATTATTGTTGACATTACCCTTGAGGTAAAAGGTTGGGAGGCAACACTATAAGCCCCTATCTTTCTCTGCGTCCGATTAAAACTCCATACCCATAAGTATTACGTGAGTGTTAGCAATTGTGAAAGACTATATGATAGTTGAGTATGTGGACTTGCTGAAAAGCTCTTATATTGACTCTTTTCGATGTTATGATAAATTGCAATTGCTTCAATGACTGAGATTATAGTTTGTTGGCTCTCAATGAAGTTTATGGTTCATACTTTTGCATTGTGAATAGATCATCACTTGAACATAAGTAATCATATGACAATATCTATACATGTTGCTGTTATGAGAATAATCATGATGCCCTCATGTCCGTATTTTATTTTTATCGACACCTCTACCTCTAAACATGGGGACATATTTATCGTTATCGGCTTTCGCTTGAGAACAAGCGAGGTCTAAGCTTGGGGGAGTTGATACGTCCATTTTGCATCATGCTTTTATATCAATATTTATTGCATTATGGGTTGTTATTACACGTTATGTCACAATACTTATGCCTATTCTCTCTTATTTTACAAGGTTTACATGAAGAGGGAGAATGCCGGCAGCTGGAATTCTGGGCTGGAAAAGGAGCAAATATTAGAGACCTATTCTGCACAGCTCCAAAAGTCCTGAAACTTCACAAAAGTTATTTTTGGAATTAATAAAAAATACTGGCGAAAGAATCCACCAGAGGGGGCCCACACCCTGGCCAGGAGGGTGGGGGCACGCCCTACCCCCTGGGAGCGCCCCCTGCCTCATGGGCCCCCTGGCAGGACTCCGGTGCCTATCTTCTGCTATATGAAGTCTTTTACCCTGGAAAAAAAATCATAAGCAAGCTTTCGGGAAGAAACTCCGCCGCCACGAGGAGGAACCTTGGCGAACCAATCTAGGGCTCCGGCAGAGCTGTTCTGTCGGGGAAACTTCCCTCGGGGAGGGGGAAATCATCGCCATCATCATCACCAACGATCCTCTCATCGGGAGGGGGTCAATCTCCATAAACATCTTCACCAGCACCATCTCCTCGAAAACCCTAGTCCATCTCTTGTATCCAATCTTTGTCCCAAAGCCTCAGATTGGTACCTGTGGGTTGCTAGTAGTGTTGATTACTCCTTGTAGTTGATGCTAGTTGGTTTATTTGGTGGAAGATCATATGTTCAGATCCTTTGTGCATATTAATACCCCTCTGATTATGAACATGAATATGATTTGTGAGTAGTTACGTTTGTTCCTGTGGACATGGGAGAAGTCTTGCTATAAGTAGTCATGTGAATTTGGTATTCGTTCGATATTTTGATGAGATGTATGTTGTCTCTCCTCTAGTGGTGTTATGTGAATGTCGGCTACATGACACTTCACCATTGTTTGGGCCTAGAGGAAGGGATTGGGAAGTAATAAGTAGATGACGGGTTGCTAGAGTGACAGAAGCTTAAACCCTAGTTTATGCGTTGCTTCGTAAGGGGCTGATTTGGATCCACATCTTTCATGCTATGGTTAGGTTTACCTTAATACTTCTTTTGTAGTTGCGGATGCTTGCAATAGGGGTTAATCATAAGTGGGATGCTTTTCCAAGAAAGGACAGTACCCAAGCACCGATCCACCCACATACCAAATTATCAAAGTAACGAACGCGAATCATATGAGCGTGATGAAAACTAGCTTGACGATAATTCCCATGTGTCCTCGGGAGCGCTTTTCTCTATATAAGAGTTTGTGCAGGCTTGTCCTTTGCTACAAAAAGGATTGGGCCATCTTGCTGCACCTTATTTACTTTCATTACTTGTTACCCGTTACAAATTACCTTATCACAAAACTATCTGTTACCAATAATTTCAGTGCTTGCAGAGAATATCTTACTGAAACCGCTTATCATTTCCTTCTGCTCCTCGTTGGGTTCGACACTCTTACTTATCTAAAGGACTACGATAGATCCCCTATACTTGTGGGTCATCAGGTACACGGGATTTGCATCTAGTCACGTTCATCATTTTGCTTTAATTCGTGTTCGCTACTTTGATAATTTGATATGTGGGTGGACCGGTGATTAGGTGTTGTTCTTACTTGAACAAACCTCCTAATTATGATTAACCCTCCCACAAGCATCCGCAACTATGAGAAAAGTATTAAGAATAAATTCTAACCATAGCATTAAACTTTTGGATCCAATCGGACCCTTACGGAATAGCGCATAAACTGGGGTTTAAGCTTCTGTCACTCTCGCAAACCCATCATCTAATTGCTACTCCACAATGCATTCCCTTATGCCCAAATATAGTGAAGTGTCATGTAGTCGACGTTCACATGACACCACTAAGGGAATCACAACATACATACTAACAAAATATCAAAGACATATCAAATTCAGATGATTACTTGCAACATGATTTCTCCCGTGACCTCAAGAACAAAAGTAACTACTCACAAATGATAAACATGTTCATGATTAGAAGAGTATTAAATAGCATAATGGATCTGAACATATAATCTTCCACCAAATAAACCATATAGTAATCAACTACAAGATGTAATCAACACTACTAGTCACCCACAAGCACCAATCTATAGTTCCGGTAACAAGATTGAACACAAGAGATGAACTAGGGTTTGAGATGAGATAGTGTTGTTGAAGATGTTGATGGAGATTGCCCTCCCCAAGATGGGATAGTTGTTGGTGATGATGAGGACGATGATTTCCCCCTCCGGGAGGGAAGTTCCCTCGGCGGAATCGCTCCGTCGGAGGAAAAAAGTGCTCCTGCCCAAGTTCCGCCTCGAGATGGCGGTGCTCCGTCCCAAAAGTATCCTCCTTATATTTTCTAGGTCAAAATGACCTATATACCAGAAGATGGGCACCGGAGGTGGGCCGAGGAGGGCACAACCCACCAGGGCGCGCCTGGGCTCCCTGGCGCGCCCAGGTGGGTTGTGCCCACCTGGTGGGCCCCCTCTGGTAGTTATTTGCTCCAATAATTCTTATATATTCCATAAAAAATCTCCGTCAAGTTTCAGCTCGTTTGGAGTTGTGCAGAATAGGTGGCCTGATGAAGCTTTTCCAGCTGCTGGAATTCTCCCTCTTTGTGCGTACCTTGTAAATTATGAAAGAAAAGACATTAGAATTAATCCAAAAGGCATTATTATGGATAAAACATTATAAATAATAGTAAGAAAACATGATGCAAAATGAACGTATCATCCGTTGATCATGACACGGCTAGAGGCGGTGGATATAAGGATCGATACCCAGTCGCGCCGACGTTGGCCAAAACCAAGGTGCTGCAGGGTTTCGAGGAGAAAGGGCCAGGAGACGCTGTCAAAGGCCCGCGCTGTTGGGGAATGTAGTAATTTCAAAAAAAATCCTACGCACACGCAAGATCATGGTGATGCATAGCAACGAGAGGGGAGAGTGTCATCTACGTACCCTCGTAGACCGTAAGCGGAAGCGTTATAACAACGTGGTTGATGTAGTCATACATATTCACGATCGATCGATCCTTAGTACCGAACGAACGGCACCTCCTCGTTCAGCACACGTTCAGCTCGGTGACGTCCCGCGAACTCACGATCTAGTAGAGCTTCGGGGAAGAGCTCCGTCAGCATGACGGCGTGGTGACGGTGATGATGATGCTATCGACGTAGGGCTTCGCCTAAGCAGCGCTATGATATTACCGAGGTGGACTATGGTGAAGGGGGGCACCGCACACGGCTAAGAGATCAATGATCAATTATTGTGTCTCCAAGGGGTGCCTCCCTCCCCGTATATAAAGGAGTGGAGGAGGGGGAGGGGGATGGCCTCCTATGGCGCGCCCCATGAGGAGTCCTACTCCCACCGGGAGTAGGACTCCCCCCTTCCAAGTAGGAGTAGGACAGGAGAAGGAAGGGAGAGAAGGAGAGAAGGAAAGGGCCCCCCTCCTTGTCCAATTCAGACTAGAGGGGGAGGGGTGCGCGGCTGCCCTGGCCGCCCCTCCTCTTCTCCCACTAGGGCCCATTAGGCCCAATATACTCCCCGGGGGGTTCCGGTAACCCCCCGGTACTCCGGTATATGTCCGAAACCTCCCGAAACACTTCTGGTGTCCGAACATAGTTGTCCAATATATCGATCTTTACGTCTCGACCATTTCGAGACTCCTTGTTATGTCCGTGATCATATCCGAGACTCCGAACTACCTTCGTTACATCAAAACACAAAAACACATAATATCGATCGTCACCGAACTTTAAGCGTGCGGACCCTACGCGTTCGAGAACTATGTAGACATGACCGAGACATGTCTCCGGTCAATAACCAATAGCGGAACCTAGATGCTCATATTGGTTCCCACATATTCTACGAAGATCTTTATCGATCAAACCGCATAAAAACATACATTGTTCCCTTTGTCATCGGTACGTTACTTGCCCGAGATTCGATCGTCGGTATCTCAATACCTAATTCAGTCTCGTTACCGGCAAGTCTCTTTACTCGTTCCGTAATACATCATTCCGCAACTAACTCATTAGTTGCATCGCTTCCAAGGCTTATTATGATGTGCATTACCGAGAGGGCCCAGAGATACCTCTCCGACAATAGGAGTGACAAATCCTAATATCAATTTATGCCAACTCAACAAGTACCTTCGGAGACACCTATAGAGCACCTTTATAATCACCCAGTTATGTTGTGACATTTGGTAGCACACAAAGTGTTCCTCCGGTATTCGGGAGTTGCATAATCTCATAGTCATAGGAACATGTATAAGTCATGAAGAAAGCAATAGCAACATACTAAACGATCAAGTGCTAATCTAACGGAATGGGTCATGTCAATCATATCATTCTCTAATGATGTGATCCTGTTTATCAAATGACAACTCATGTCTATGGTTAGGAAACATAGCCATCTTTGATCAACGAGCTAGTCAAGTAGAGGCATACTAGTGACACTCTGTTTGTCTATGTATTCACACACATGTATTATGTTTCCGATTAATACAATTCTAGCATGAATAATAAACATTTATCGCGAAATAAGGAAATAAATAATAACTTTATTATTGCCTCTAGGGCATATTTCCTTCAGTCTCCCACTTGCACTAGAGTCAACAATCTAGATTGCACAGTAATGATTCAAACACCCATGGAGCCGTGGTGCTGGTCATGTTTTGCTCGTGAGAGAGGCTTAGTCAACGGGTCTACAACATTCAGATCAGTATGTATCTTGCAAATCTCTATGTCTCCCACCTGGATTTGATCGCGGATGGAATTGAAGCGTCTCTTGATGTGTTTGGTTCTTTTGTGAAATCTGGATTCCTTTGCCAAGGCAATTGCACCAGCATTGTCACAAAAGATTTTCATTGGACCCGATGCACTAGGTATGATAGCTACATCGGATATGAACTCCTTCATCCAGGCTCCTTCATTTGCTGCTTCCGAAGCAGCTATGTACTCCTCTTCACACGTAGTTCCCGCCACGACGCTTTGTTTAGAACTGCTCCACCGTTCAATATAAACACATATCCAGTTTGCGATCTAGAATCGTCCGGATCAGTGTTAAAGCTTGCATCAACGTAACCATTTATGACAAGCTCTGTGTCACCTCCATAAACGAGAAACATATCCTTAGTCCTTTTCAGCTATTTCAGGATGTTCTAGACCGATGTCCAGTGATCCACTCCTGGATTACTTTGGTACCTCCTTGCTAAACTAATAGCAAGGCACACATCAGGTCTGGTACACAACATTGTATACATGATAGATCCTATGGTTGAAGCATAGGGAACACTTTTCATTTTCTCTCTATCTTCTGAAGTGGTCGGGCATCGAGTCTTACTCAACTTCACACCTTGTAACACAGGCAAGAACCATTTCTTTGCTTGATCCATTTTGAACTTTCTCAAAACTTTATCAAGGTATGTGCTTTGTGAAATTCCAATTAAGCGTCTTGATCTATCTCTATAGATCTTGATGCCCAATATGTAAGCAGCTTCACCGAGGCCTTTCATTGAAAAACTCTTATTAAAGTATCTTTTTATGCTATCCAGAAATTCTATATCATTTCCAATCAACAATATGTCATCCACATATAATATTAGAAATGCTACAGAGCTCCCACTCACTTTCTTGTAAATACGAGCTTCTCCAAAAGTCTGTATAAAACCATATGCTTTGATCACACTATCAAAACATTTATTCCAACTCCTAGAGGCTTGCACCAGTCCATAAATGGATCGCTAGAGGTTGCACACTTTGTTAGCACCCTTTGGATCGACAAAACCTTCTGGTTGCATCATATACAACTCTTCTTCCAGAAATCCATTCAGGAATGCAGTTTTGACAACCATTTGCCAAATTTCATAATCATAAAATGCGGCAATTGCTAACATGATTCGGACAGGCTTAAACATCGCTACGGGTGAGAAAGTCTCATCGTAGTCAACCCCTTGAACTTGTCGAAAACCTTTCGCAACAAGTCAAGCTTTGTAGACAGTAACATTACCGTCAGCGTCAGTCTTCTTCTTGAAGATCCATTTATTCTCGATGGCTTGTCGATCATCGGGCAAGTCAACCAAAGTCCACACTTTGTTCTCATACATGCATCCCATCTCAGATTTCATGGCCTCAAGCCATTTTGCGGAATTTGGGCTCATCATCGCTTCCTCATAGTTCGTAGGTTCGTCATGGGCAAGTAACATGACCTCCAGAACAGGATTACTGTACCATTCTGGTGCGGATCTTGCTCTAGTTTACCTACGAGGTTTATTAGTAACTTGATATGAAGATTCATGATCAATATCATTAGCTTCCTCAGTAATTGGTGTAGGTGTCACACAAACCAGTTTCTGTGATGAACTACTTTCCAATAAGGGAGCAGGTACAGTTACCTCATCAAGTTCTACTTTCCTCCCGCTCACTTCTTTCGAGAGAAACTCCTTCTCTAGAAAGGATCCATTCTTAGCAACAAATGTCTTGCCTTTGGATCTGTGATAGAAGGTGTACCCAATAGTTTCCTTTAGGTATCCAATGAAGACACGTTTCTCCGATTTGGGTTCGAGCTTATCAGGTTGAAGCTTTTTCACATAAGCATCGCAGCCCCAAACTTTAAGAAACGACAACTTTGGTTTCTTGCCAAACCACAGATCATAAGGCATCGTCTCAACGGATTTTGATGGTGCCCTATTTAACGTGAATGCAACCGTCTCTAAAGCATAACCCCAAAACGATAACGGTAAATCAGTAAGAGACATCATAGATCGCACCATATCTAGTAAAGTACGATTACGACGTTCGGACACACCACTATGCTGTGGTGTTCCGGGTGGCGTTAGTTGCGAAGCTATTCCGCATTGTTTCAAATGTAGACCAAACTCGTAACTCAAATATTCTCCTCCACGATCAGATCGTAGAAACTTTATTTTCTTGTTACGATGATTTTCCACTTCACTCTGAAATTCTTTGAACTTTTCAAATGTTTCAGACTTATGTTTCATTAAGTAGATATACCCATATCTGCTGAAATCATCTATGAAGATGAGAAAATAACGATACCCGCCGCGAGCTTCAATATTCATTGGACCACATACATCAGTATGTATGATTTCCAACAAATCTATTGCTCGCTCCATTGTTTCGGAGAACGGCGTTTTAGTCATCTTGCCCATGAGGCATGGTTCGCAAGTACCAAGTGATTCATAATCAAGTGATTCATAATCAAGTGATTCCAGAAGTCCATCAGTATGGAGTTTCTTCATGCGCTTTACACCAATATGACCCAAACGGCAGTGCCACAAATAAGTTGCACTATCATTATCAACTCTGCATCTTTTGGCTTCAACATTATGAATATGTGTATTACTACTATCGAGATTCAACACAAATAGACCACTCTTCAAGGGTGCATGACCATAAAATATATTACTCATATAAATAGAACAAACATTATTCTCAGATTTAAATGAATAACCGTCTCGCATCAAACAAGATCCAGATATAATGTTCATGCTCAACGCTGGCACCAAATAACAAGTATTCAGGTCTAAAATTAATCCCGAAGGTAGATGTAGAGGTAGCGTGCCGAAGGCGATCACATCAACTTTGGAACCATTTCCCACGCGCATCGTCACCTCGTCCTTAGCCAATCTTCGCTCAATCCGTAGTTCCTGTTTCGAGTTGCAAATATTAGCAACAGAACCAGTATCAAATACCCAGGTGCTACTGCGAGCTCTAGTAAGGTACACATCAATCACATGTATATCACATATACCTTTGTTCACCCTGTCATCCTTCTTCTCCGCCAAATACTTGGTGCAGTTTCGCTTCCAGTGACCAGTCTGTTTGTAGTAGAAGCACTCAGTCTCAGGCTTAGGTCCAGACTTGGGTTTCTTCTCCTGAGCAGAAACTTGTTTGCCATTCTTCTTTAAGTTCCCCTTCTTCTTCCCTTTACCCTTTTTCTTGAAACTGGTGGTCTTGCTGACCATCAACACTTGACGCTACTTTTTGATTTCTACCTCCGCAGCCTTTAGCATCGCGAAGAGCTCGGGAATTGTATCCATCCCTTGCATATTATAGTTCATCACAAAGCTCTTGTAGCTTGGTGGCAGTGATTGAAGAATTCTGTCAATGACACTATCATCCGGAAGATTAACACCCAGTTGATTCAAGTGATTGTTATACCCAGACATTCTGAGTATATGTTCACTGACAGAACTATTCTCCTCCATCTTACAACTGTAGAACTTATTGGAGACTTCATATCTCTCAATCCGGGCATTTGCTTGAAATATTAACTTCAACTCTTGGAACATCTCATATGCTCCATGACGTTCAAAACGTCGGTGAAGTCCCGGTTCTAAGCCGTAAAGCATGGCACACTGAACTATCGAGTAGTCATCAGCTATGCTCTGCCAGACGTTCTTAATGTCATCAATAGCATCTGCAACAGGCCTAGCACCCAGCGGTGCTTCCAGGACGTAATTCTTCTGTGCAGCAATGAGAATAATCCTCAAGTTACGGACCCAGTCCATGTAATTGCTACCATCATCTTTCAACTTTGCTTTCTCAAGGAACGCATTAAAATTCAATGGAACAACAGCACGGGCCATCTATCTACTAACAACATAGACAAGCAAAATCCTATCAGGAACTAAGTTCATGATAAATTTAAGTTCAGTTAATCATATTACTTAAGAACTCTCACTTAGATAGACATCTCTCTTATCATCTAAGTGATCACATGATCCAAATCAACTAAACCATAACCGATCATCATGTGAGATGGAGTAGTTTTCAATGGTGAACATCACTATGTTGATCATATCTACTATATGATTCACGCTCGACCTTTCGGTCTCAGTGTTTCGAGGCCATATCTGCATATGCTAGGCTCGTCAAGTTTAATCCGAGTATTCTGCGTGTGCAAAACTGGCTTGCACCCGTTGTACAAGAACGTTGAGCTTATCACGCTCGATCATCACGTGGTGTCTCAGCACGACGAACTTTGGCAATAGTGCATACTCAGGGAGAACACTTGTACCTTGAAAATTTTAGTGAGAGATCATCTTATAATGCTACCGTCAATCAAAGCAGAATAAGATGCATAAAGGATAAACATCACATGCAATCAATATAAGTGATATGATATGGCCATCATCATCTTATGCCTTTGATCTCCATCTCCAAAGCACCGTCATGATCACCATTGTCACCGGCGCGACACCTTGATCTCCATCGTAGCATCGTTGTCGTCTCACCAACTATTGCTTCTACGACTATCACTGCCGCTTAGTGATAAAGTAAAGCAATTACAGGGCGATTCATTGCATACAATAAAGCGACAACCATATGGCTCCTGCCAGTTGCCGATAACTCCATTACAAAACATGATCATCTCATACAATAAAATATAGCATCATGTCTTGACCATATCACATCACAACATGCCCTGCAAAAACAAGTTAGACGTCCTCTACTTTGTTGTTGCATGTTTTACGTGGCTGCTACGGGCTGAGCAAGAACCGTTCTTACCTACGCATTAAAATCACAATGATATTTCGTCAAGTTAGTGTTGTTTTAACCATCAACAAGGACCGGGCGTAGTCACACTCGGTTCAACTAAAGTTGGAGAAACTGACACCCGCCAACCACCTGTGTGTGAAGCACGTCGGTAGAACCAGTCTCGCGTAAGCGTACGCGTAATGTCTGTCTGGGCAGCTTCATCCAACAATACCGCCGAACCAAAGTATGACATGCTGGTAAGCAGTATGACTCTTATCGCCCACAACTCTTTGTGTTCTACTCGTGCATATAACATCTACGCATAAACCTGGCTCGGATGCCACTGTTGGGGAACGTAGTAATTTCAAAAAAATTCCTACGCACACGCAAGATCATAGTGATGCATAGCAACGAGAGGGGGGAGTGTCGTCTACGTACCCTCGTAGACCGTAAGCGGAAGCGTTATAACAACGCGGTTGATGTAGTCGTACGTCTTCACGATCGACCGATCCTCAGTACCGAACGAACGACACCTCCGCGTTCAGCACACGTTTAGCTCGGTGACGTCCCGCGAACTCACGATCCAGTAGAGCTTCGGGGAAGAGCTTCGTCAACACAACGGCGTGGTGACGGTGATGATGATGCTACCGACGTAGGGCTTCGCCTAAGCACCGCTACGATATTACCGAGGTGGATTATGGTGGAGGGGGGCACCGCACACGGCTAAGAGATCAATGATCAACTGTTGTGTCTCCAAGGGGTGCCCCCTCCCCGTATATAGAGGAGTGGAGGAGGGGGAGGGGGCGGCCTCCTATGGCGCGCCCCATGAGGAGTCCTACTCACACCGGGAGTAGGACTCCCCCTTCCAAGTAGGAGTAGGAGAGGAGAAGGAAGGGAGAGAAGGAGAGAAGGAAAGGAGGGCGCCCCCCCCCCCTTCCTTGTCCAATTCGGACTAGAGGGGGAGGGGCGCGGCTGCCCCGGCCTCCCCTCCTCTTCTCCCACTAGGGCCCATTAGGCCCAATATACTCCCCGGGGGGTTCCGGTAACCCCTCAGTACTCCGGTATATGTCTGAAACCTCCCGAAAGACTTCCAGTGTCCGAACATAGTGGTCCAATATATCGATCTTTACGTCTCGGCCATTTCGAGACTCCTCGTTATGTCCGCGTGCGGACCCTACGGGTTCGAGAACTATGTAGACATGACCGAGACATGTCTCCGGTCAATTACCAATAGCGGAACCTGAATGTTCATATTGGTTCCCACATATTCTACGAAGATCTTTATCGGTCAAACCGCATAACAACATACGTTGTTCCCTTTGTCATCGGTACGTTACTTGCCCGAGATTCGATCGTCGGTATCTCAATACCGAGTTCAGTCTTGTTACCGGCAAGTCTCTTTAGTCGTTCCGTAATACATCATCCCGCAACTAACTCATTAGTTGCATCGCTTGCAAGGCTTATTATGATGTGCATTACCGAGAGGGCCCAGAGATATCTCTCTGACAATCGGAGTGAAAAATCCTAATCTCGATTTATGCCTACTCAACAAGTACCTTCGGAGACACCTGTAGAGCACCTTTATAATCACCCAGTTATGTTGTGACATTTGGTAGCACACAAAATGTTCCTACGGTATTCGGGAGTTGCATAATCTCATAGTCATAGGAACATGTATAAGTCATGATGAAAGCAATAGCAACATACTAAACGATCAAGTGCTAAGCTAACAGAATGGGTCATGTCAATCACATCATTCTCTAATGATGTGATCCCGTTTATCAAATGACACCTCATGTCTATGGTTAGGAAACATAACCATCTTTGATCAACGAGCTAGTCAAGTAGAGGCATACTAGTGACACTCTGTTTGTCTATGTATTCACACACATGTATTGTGTTTCCGGTTAATACAATTCTAGCATGAATAATAAACATTTATCATGAAATAAGGAAATAAATAATAACTTTATTATTGCCTCTAGGGCATATTTCCTTCACGCGCGATGTCAAGCTTTAGAAGCATGTGGGGCACCTTGAGGTTGTGAAGGAGACGCGCCGTCTGCTGGACGAGCAGAAAGTTGTTGTGAATACACCGGCCCGCGATGAAGGCGCTCTGATTGGTCGAGACCATGGCCCCAAGACGAGGTGCAAGCCGAAGAGACAACACCTTTGCAAAGAGCTTTGCAATGAGGTGGATGACGCTAATGGGGCGGTAGTCCAATATGGTAGCGGCGTCCGGGCGCTTGGGCAGGAGGGTGAGGAGCGCTTCGTTGAGTTTCTGGAAACCTCGCCCGTTGGCGGTGTATAGCTTGTCAAAAGCCTCACATATGTCATGCTTGATAATATCCCAGCAAGCTAGAAGGAATTCGACCGTGAATCCATGCGGGCCAGGAGCCTTTCCGGTTGGTAGGCATTTGATGGCCCTCCAAATCTCATCCTCTATGAAAGGTGTCTCCAAGTCGGATAGGTCAAATGATCCCGTGTGCAAAAGGGACTGGTTCAAGGAGAAGGCACGCTCTTCAGAGGAGCCAAGGACGTTGGCAAAGTAATTGTAGGCGGCTTCAGCCATATCAGCGTGCCCGGAGACGGAATGGTCGTTGATACGTCTCCGTCGTATCTATATTTTTTGATTGTTCCATGCCAATATTCTACAACTTCCATATACTTTTTGGCAACTTTTTATACTATTTTTGGGACTAACATATTGATCCAGTGCCCAGTGCCAGTTCCTGTCTGTTGCATGTTTTTGGTTTCGCATAATATCCATATCAAACAGAATCCAAACGGGATAAAAACAGACGGAGAATTATTTTGGAATATTTGTGATTTTTGGGAAGAAAATCAACGCGAAACGGTGCCCGAGGTGGCCACGAGGGTGGGGCCCATAGCCACTCCAAGCAGGCGTGCCCCCACCCTCGTGGGCCCCTCGTAAGGCGGTTGATGCTCTACTTTGGCCGCAAGAAAGCTAATTTTTGGAAAAATATCTGGGCGAAGGTTTCAACCCAATCGGAGTTACGGATCTCCGGATATAAAAGAAACGGTGAAAGGGCAGCAGAACAGAACGCAGAAACAGAGAGAAACAGAGAGATGGATCCAATCTCGGAGGGGCTCTCGCCCCTCCCACGCCATGGAGGCCAAGGACCAGAGGGGAAACCCTTCTCCCATCTTGGGAGGAGGTCAAGGAAGAAGAGGACGAAGGGGCCCCTCTCCCCTTCTCTTCCGGTAGCGCCGGAACGCTGCCGTGGCCATCATCATCATCACCGCGATCTACACCAACACCTCCGCCATCTGCACCAACATCTCCATCACCTTCCCCCCTCTATCTACAGCGGTCCACTCTCCCGCAACCCGCTGTACCCTCTACTTGAACATGGTGCTTTATGCTTCATATTATTATCCAATGATGTGTTGCCATCCTATGATGTCTGAGTAGATTTTCGTTGTCCTATCGGTGGTTGATGAATTGCTATGATTGATTTAATTTGCTTGTGGTTATGTTGCTGTCCTTTGGTGCCCATCATATGAGCGCGCGCGTGGATCACACCATAGGGTTAGTTGTATGTTGATAGGACTATGTATTGGAGGGCAAGGGTGACAGAAGCTTCAGCCTAGCATAGAAATTGATGCATACGGGATTGAAGGGGGACCAATATATCTTAATGCTATGGTTGGGTTTTACCTTAATGAACGTTAGTAGTTGCGGACGCTTGCTAATAGTTCCAATCATAAGTGCATAGAATTCCAAGTAAGGGATGACATGCTAGCAGTGGCCTCTCCCACATAATACTTGCTATCGGTCTAGTAAAGTAGTCAATTGCTTAGTGACAATTTCGCAACTCCTACCACCACTTTTCCACACTCGCTATATTTAGTTTATTGCTTCTTTACATACAACAGCCCCTAGCTTTTATTTACGTGCTCTTTATATTCTTGCAAACTTATCCAAAAACACCTACAAAGTACTTCTAGTTTCATACTTGTTCTAGGTAAAGCGGATGTCAAGCGTGCGTAGAGTTGTATCGGTGGTCGATAGAACTTTAGGGAATATTTGTTCTACCTTTAGCTCCTCGTTGGGTTCGACACTCTTACTTATCGAAAACTGTTGCGATCCCCTGTACTTGTGGGTTATCAGTCGTCCACGTGGAGGGAGGAGATGAGGTTACGTTGTTTCCAGCGCGAGGCATGCATGCTGAGGTAGGACAGCGGGGAGCCACGGAGCCAGGATAGGCGTGATAACTGATGAGTGATGGAGCGCTCAAGGGAAGCCAACCCCAGGTAGGTGCTTTTGAGCTTGCGCCTGAGCCACACCTCGATTTGGATAGCGGGCGGAAGTCCTGCGCGGCATCAAGGCGGGCAATCAACTCTCGCCGACCTGTAGTTGCAGAGAGACACCGCCGATCGTGCACACACTCCATCATTGGAGGTGCCGCACGGTGGCCTTGAGGTGGGCCACAATACGCCGGAAGGGATCCGCCTCCAGGGGAATCGAGTTCCAAGCTTCCGAGACCGTGTCATGGAAGCCGTCAAGCTTCGGCCAGAAGCGCTCGAAGTGAAATCTGCGCGCCCCCGCGGGGCGAGCAGCACAATCCACAACCAACGGGCAGTGGTCGGACACCACAGAGGAGAGACGGTGCAGAAGGCAATGTGGGTGGGCGATCTCCCATCCGTACGTGCACAGGATCCTATCATTTCGCACGAGGGTTGGCGTGTCGCGCTCACTAGACCAGGTGTAGCGGCGCCCATTCAGGTACATATCTCGGAGATCCTCATCAGCTATGAAACGCCGAAATCGACTCATGACGCGATGGTTCAGATTCGGGGTGTTCTTGTCAGCAACCGAAGTGATCATGTTGAAGTCGCCGCCAAGGAGCCAAGGTCTGATGCGCGATTCGCGCACTTCGTGGAGGTCAGCTAGGAAGTCAAGCTTGGCATCATCATCCCGAGGGTTGTACACGCCAGTGAGCCACCAATGCCCATTGCCGTCGGCGGGAGAAACAAGAGCGGTGATATGATGTTCGCCAATCAGAGGGTTAGAGAGGGAGACATGCGATCTGTGCCGCGCGAGGAGCACGCCACCTCGTGTTCCAGAGGTCGGGAGGAAGAAGAAATCCTCAAATAAGGGTCCTAGGGTGTCGAGGACCATGGAATCCGAGGTGTGGGCAATCTTAGTTTCTTGTAGGCACACAATGGTGGGGGCAGCAGCAGACGGCCGTACGCTTAGCACTGGAATTTAAGCCGCGCACATTCCAGAAGATAATCTTAAGATTGTGATCCATTAGCAAAGTTATGGGGGGGCATTGAGAGCGCAACAAGCCAGACGGCTAAGCCTCCACGAGGTGAGGCGCGGCACGAGAGCACGAGGCCTCGGCCGGTGCACGTCCAGGGAGATGCCAACCGAAGAAGCCGGCGAATGCCTCGACCACGTCCTCCGCCAAAGGTCGCTCAAACAGGAGAGCGTATTTGTCTAGCATCTTGTGTGGAATGGCCGCATTGTCGTCCTTAATTAGCCCAAGGCGGCGCAGAAGAACCCGCTTCGCCTTCATCTCAGAGTCGAGGCCCTGGTCAGCTTTGGCAATCCTAAAGCTCCAGCGAGGGGTGAAGTTTGCAGGTAGCTCCCGCCGACGGCGGCGCGGCAGCGCAGCCAGAAGGGGCTGGGAGCGAACGAAGAGCACGTCCACAAACACAACCAAGGAGTTGGAGCTGTTGTCCGAAGCCGTGGGCACGGTAGAGGACGGAGCAACACTTGAGGCCGGCGTGCATGCAAAAGTGGCTGCGTCAGACGAAGGGTTTTGCATGTGCATGTCGCTAGGTGGTGGGCCATCACCAGACAGCCACGCCTCCTGTGAGCCCGCGGGAACCAGCGAATCAGCGGCTGCAGCAAGGGTGGGGCCGGAGGGATTCGCGGGGCTGGCCGAAGGATCGGGAACCGCAGCAGGCACAGTCATTGGTTGGTCAATAACCGGATCCAAAGCCGCAGCAGCATCGGTGGTGGTCCCACGGGAGGATTCTACATGGGCGGATAAAGCAGCACGGCTGTCGGTGTTGTCGGGATCCACCCGTTGGGCGGGGCACTCGAGCAGCAGGCTGGGAGCGGAAGGCACGGTTTGCTCGGGATCAGCGCGTGCGTTGGATGGCAGGCCATTGTCGTGGAGCAGGGGGGAGGCCAAGACAGTGGCCGCGTTAAATCCCGGGAGGGCCCATGCACCGGGGCGGCCAAGCCACAGCTGACAGGTGGCGGCAGGTCATGCGTTGCAGGCGTCTCGTGGTGGGCCAGGGCTAGCCCCAAATCAGCAGGCGTGCCTAATCGCACGCGAGCAGGGAACCGCACGACGTCAGCCACGACCCCGGGGTGGGGCCCGAGAATGCCCACCCATGACCGGCACGGCGGGTGCATGTGAGCACAGCGGCGGTGCCGCCGACGGCCACGCCGGTTACCAGGCGGGTGAGCCGCGCTACCACCGGCCCGAGGAAACACATGACGCTGCGGCCAGCACGGAGGAAGGGGCGGGGAGTCAGGCGCAGAGCCTGGGTCGCCCGACGTCGGCGGCGGCAGAAGTCGACGCACTCCGCGACATGGATGCGGATCGGGAACCTGGCGAGGCCAAGGGCGAACAGCTCCGCGCAATCAGGGTCAGCCTCGGGCAGCACAACGTCATCATTAGGGAGAAGGAGCTCCGTGGTGCACGGTACGGCATCGGGGTTGATCGTCCAGACGGTGAGCTTGAAGACGGACATGTCAGACATGTTGCGCGTCTCTTGGGCGAGGTGTTCCACTTTGCAAAATGGCGAGAGCAGGAACTCGACGGTGGAGCGCAACCACACGTGGTCGGGGATGCTGTAGAGCTCAAGCGAGAGGAGGAAGCACGCCGTCACCGGTTCGGACCTGGCGGTCTGGCCCTAGGGGTGGAAGATGAAGCGGAATGGTCTCGTGCACGCGCGGCCGGCAAGGGTGACACGGCGATGCAGCGCGGGGTTGGGGAACCTGACGAGAAAATCTTCCGGCGCGGGCCGATGGACGGAGAAGTCGTCTGCGGTGAGCGAGAACTGAGAGCAGAGGACGGCGGAAACCTCGTCGCAGGACACGCCCGAACGGCAGCCAGCCATGGTGACAAGGAGGGCGCGCTCCAAGTCCCGCTCCGCGGCGATGAGTGATGTAAAGGATCCGTTGGCACCATGCACATATTTTTGAAACAGAGGCAAAAGATTTGCCTCATTCATTAATTAAGAAGGAGAGTTTTGAGTACATGAGAACCGGCTTTACAACATAGCCCATCAACAAAAGGTGCAAACGAATTACTCTCGCGGCATGATGATGCTCAGATGTCTAGCCCCCGCGGTGACCCACGTCCTGGCCTCCTCCTGGATGAGTTTTAGAATGTAGTGTGGCGGCGTCGATTTCTTCTGGAAGACTCTAGCGTTTCTCTCATTCCAGATGACCTAACATACAAGCATGGTGAGTGAGGCCATGGCCTTCCTGTTTGTTGTATTTGGTTTGGACATGCTTGTCCACCAACACTTGATGTTGTGTTCCGTCCCCCATCTATTCATCTCCAGCGCCCCAAGTCCAAGCCATGCTTTGACCATTCTCCAAATACGCAGGGTAAACCGGCATTTAAAGAAGAGGTGACTGGATGTCTCATTGGCCCTCCTGCAAAGGGCGCATAGGCCACAATTCTCCCAACCCCTCTTCTGCAGCCTATCCGCAGTCCATATCCTGTTTTGGATGGCCAACCATGAGAAGAACTTGACCTTGGGAGGCGCCCAAACCTTCCAGATGGTCTTGTTCATGACTGTGGATGTGGAGCCCAAGAATTGTGCCCTATAAGCAGAGCCTGCCGAGTATTCTCCATTTGCCTCAAATTTCCAAGTGATGTCGTCGTCATTGTCCATTTGTAATTGTATGCCTAGAAGCTGCACCCAGAGATCGACAAACTGGACAATGTGCCCCACCGTGAGGTCGGTAGAAGGGTTAATCTTGTGCACCCAAGCCTTGTCGCGCATGGCCTCCCTCACGCACCATTTTTTCACTTGCAAGCCGCAAAAATGAGTGGGGCAATATCCTTTGGCCTTTTCCCTCCCAGCCATGGCGCATCCCAGAAAGGTATCTTCCCTCCGTTGCCCAAGGTGATGACTGTGGATGCGTAGAAAAGGTCCATATCCACCTCGGAGCATGGGTTGCCCAGGCCAACCCACAACTTAGACGGGTCCTTCCATGCCATCCAGGGCCATCTCAGCCTGAGAGCTCTCGCAAATTTCCCCAAATGGAGTATGCCAAGCCCACCGAGCTGTGTAGGGCGGCAGACTGTCTCCCAATTGACCTTGCATTTTGCTCCTGTAGTTGTGTCGATAGCTGACCATAAAAATGCCCGCTCAATCTTGTTGATGCTTTGCAGCACACCAGGGGGGCTGTGAGCGGGGTGATGTGGTAGACAACTTGTGAGGTGAGGACCGATTTCACCAAGGCCGCCCGCCCAATCGTGGTAATGTTCCGCCCCTGCCAGGGGGGGCAATCTCGCCGCAACCTTATCCTCAATGAGTTGAAAGTCCACCCTTTTGAGCTGCCAGATCGAAAGGGGGAGGCCCAGGTACTTCATCGGAAAGGATGTCTGCATAGCAGGAAGGCTGGCCAGAATGTCATCCAGGTTCATGTGACCACACCGAATAGCAACTATAGAGCTCTTTTGAAAGTTGGTTGACAGCCCGGTGACCTCGCCGAAATATCTGAGGATGGCAACAAGGTTATGGACGTCCTCCCGCGTCGGTGAGATGAAAATTGCCGCATCATCAGCATAGAGGGAGGTCCGAACAAGCGATCCCCTCCCTCGAAGCTTGTGTAGGAGGTTGTGGTTTGTCGCGACATCGAGGATCTACTGCAGCGTGTCGATTGCGATGACAAAAAGCAAGGGAGAGAGAGGGTCTCCCTGCCTAAGTCCACAACCATGGAGGATCGGGGGCCCGGCAATACCGTTAAGAAGAACGCGTGACGATGAGGTGCAGAAAAGGGCAGCAATCCAATCCCGAAAGCGGTCCGGAAAGCCCAAGCGACGAAGCAGGTCCAAGATATATTCCCATCGCACTGAGTCGAAGGCCTTCCGAATGTCCAACTTTAACAGCAAGGATGGGGTCTTATTTCGGTGCAGTCGTCGCAAGGTTTCTGACGTACATGAAGTTGTCATGGATGCTTCTTTTTTTTATGAAAGCACTTTGCGTGTTGGAGACCAAGTTGTTCATGAATGGGGCAAGACGAACAGACAACACCTTGGCAATGATCTTGGCGATAGCGTGAATGAGGCTGATGGGGCGGAAGTCCCCAATCTCTTCCGCCCCATCCTTCTTCGGGAGCAAGACAACATTTGCCGAGTTCAGCCAGTGTAGGTTGGACGTTTGTAGGTTGCTGAATTGATGAATAACTCGCATGACATCGTCCTTGACAATGGGCCAACACTTCTTGAAAAAAATGACCGTGAAGCCATCCGGCCCCGGGGCCTTGTCGCCCGGCATGAGGTTAATGGCAGCCATGACCTCGTCCTCAGTGATGGGGGCATCAATACCGGTCAGATCAACCATCCTCAGGTTGAGGTTCTCCCAGTTTAGGTCCCTTTGGTTGTGCTGGCCTCCACCCAATGTCCCTGCAAAGTGCTCATGGATGATTTCCTCTTTGACCTTCTGATCAGTGACCCATCCACCATTTCTCTTTAGTCGGTGAATGTGGTTCTTCCTTCGGCGCCCATTTATTCTGAGATGGAAGAATTTGGTATTGGCATCGCCCTCTCTGATATTTTCTATGCGAGCGCATTGCTTCTTTCTTGCCCTTTCAACCGAGGCGAGGGAAATGACTCGACACTTGAGACGACCTCGAAGGTCCCTTTCCGCCATAGAGAGTGGGCGTGTTTCCTGGGCAATGTCGAGATGGAGGATGATGGAGAGGGCCGCATGCAGGTGAAGCTTCGCCTTTGAGAAAAGACCCTTTCTCCATTTGGCCAGGAGCCATCCTGTGTGCTTTAGCTTGAAGAAAAGCCGTTGGCAAGGCTCAGTATGTTCGCATGGATCCGCCCAAGCTTTGAGCACGATGTCTCAGAAGCCTGGAAGACATGTCCAGAAATTCTCAAACTTGAAGCATCTTGGTCGCTTTGGCCCTTTATCATCAGCGAGGAGGAGAGGACAATGGTCTGAGAGTGAGGAAGAGATGGCGTCGAGCACGTGCGATCCAAATTGCATGTCCCAATCAGCATTACAGAAGACCGAGTCAAGCTTGCATAAAGTGGGGTTTTGTCGCTCATTACTCCAAGTGAAACGTTTGTTCTGTAGGTGAATTTCTTTGAGTTCGCATGAGTCGAGAGCATCACGAAAGCGGTTAATACGGCTGCGGTTGACATTTCTATTGTTTTTGTCTCTGGCTCTTGAGATTTGGTTGAAATCGCCCATGGCAATCCATTTAGTTCCAATAGTTGGCTTTTGGGCGATCAAGTCCTCGAAGAAATCATCCTTTCTGTTGGCAGCCGTGGGTCCATAGACAGTAGTTAACTTGAATGACGTCTCGGAGTGAAGCACGTTGACAGTTACCGACAGGCAAAATTCGGATGTGTGGACGTCCGAAATACGGACGACACTATCATCCCAAAGCATTAGCATGCCTCCTCTAGTGCCCATCGCAGGCCGTTGGGCGAAGCTCCGTAGCCGATTTCCGCCAAGGTAGGTGGCAACAAATTGGTCAACATCCTCCAGTTTAGACTCCTGGAGGCAAACTATGTGACAGGACGAGGAGGCGATCATCTCGTGCACCACCGTGCGTCTATGAGGATCATTCAGCCCTTGCACATTCCAACTGAGGAAGTCGACTTTTTGTTCTGTCATGGGGAAACGATGGTTCTCATGGCACTGTGGAACAGCGCCCAGCAAGGTTGCATCACAGTGGAACAGGGTATAGGCGAAGACATAGCTGCAGTGGGGTGTGGACTGACTTGGGGAAGGCTCCAGTGCACAGCAGAGGCAAGTAGCCAAACACATGCATTCTTCATCAAACTAGGAAGCAGTACAACGAGGATACAACCGGCTACAGAGGTACAACATGCCGACACATGGTTACAACCATCAGGGAGGCAAGGGAAGCTTGGCCATCGATCACTGGAACAATTAACTTGAGCTAAGATGGATAACATTGGAAACTAGCTAAAGCTCGCTTCGGTTGGTGCCTGCTGCACAATCAGGCAACTCCTGAAGCCTCGACCACCTCGTGGTCCAGAGCAGCCTGACCACCACGGTTGATCGGGGCGTCTTCGACAGCCGTGGCCTCCTCGTCATCAAGCTTGAACAGAGCACGTAGCGCCGAAATCACTGTCGGCGATAGCTCGTGCTGGAAACGGCGGCCCAGTTCATCCAGTGCATCCTTTGTGACATCTTTGCCGTCTTGCACGATCCCAAGGCTTCGGCAGGCGAGCTTCTCAGCCTCCACCGAGACCGGAGCAGCAGCCCGTCGCTCCTTAGCGCGCGCAACGGTGCGCTGCAGGGAGAAGCCGATGCTGGAGTTGATTGTGACGCCTGCCATGGTCTTCCTTCGAGTGATCTGCGCGCGTGACATAGGAGGTGGTGCAGACAGGAGCGCAGCCTCCGGCTGTTTGAAGAGGGCATCGAAGCTGTCGTGGCCGTGGCGAGTCGGCGATGGGGTGCGGCGAGCTGGCTGGCTTGTGACATGAAGAGGCGTGGCCAACGAGGGACGTGTCTGGCTGGTAGCCTGATGAGGCGAGCTGAGCGGAGTGGAGAGCTCGTATCCTGGTGGGCCTGCTGGCGTTGAGGAAGAGGCAGACAGCGTCGGAGCAGGGGTTGGAACCGGAAGGATGCGCAGGATGGGGCTAGCAGCCGTGCCTCCGACCGCGGCAGCTTCCTCAGGCATTAACACCGGAGATGGCGGAGTTGGGAGGACGGACGTGGGGGAAGTCGAGTGTGCCGCGTCAGAGGGTGCGTGCAACGCGAAAAGCCACCCCGCGGACTCCTGGCGGGGCTGGTGGAAGAGTCAGAGGCTCCAGCTTGCCGACGCCTGTGGCCATCCCGACCATCGCGGTCATCGCGTCCCCGCCTCTGGTCGTCACCACGGTCACCGTCGTGGTCACGGTTGGCGCGCGAACGGCTGCGTCCCGGCCACCTGAAGACCCTGTCATCACGCCCGTGGTCGCGGCCTCGCCGCGCGTCATCTTCGTCATCGTCGCGGCGCCCATGGCCGTGCCCATCGCGAGGCTCCTCTTGGGTGTCCGACGGCGCCCGTTCGCCATCCACCACACGGTGGTGCCAAGTGTGCTCGTAGATGTCCGGGTTGGCCCTTGGGTCATCGTCGTTGGCGCCGGAGTAGTCCTCGTGGAGCCCCAGGTGGACCAGGACTCTGTAGCGGAGACGGCGCCGGCCACACCCTCGCCGCTGGGCGCGTCTGGCCGGCAGCGAGATCTGCATCACCTTTGGGATGCAGCTTGGGTTCGTCGTCCACGCCCAGATGCCGAGCGTGCGTGCGTCTTCCTTGCGGGTGGAGTGCGGGAGGATGTAGTCGAGCTCGCTGTCGACGCCAATGACGCGACCGATGGTGTCCTCATTCTAGGCATGCAGGGGGATGCCCTCCAAGCTGAGCTGAACATGGTGCTTCATCTCTTGGTGTTCTGTTTGCGCCTCCATGATCCAAGGCTTGGGGTGAAGCTGCAGCTGGTCACGCTCGAAGTTGCCGCGGGCGATGACGTCGTCGCGGTGGTGAGGGTGGGTAAACTTGGAGAGGAAGTCCTCTGGGACGTGGCGCACGACGGTGACGAGGTTGAGCGGCACATTGAACTCCTTGTGCAGGGCGTTGGCGACGACCGAGGTGGAAACAGAGCGGCGGCGGTCACCTCCCAGCGAGATGAGCACGCAGCAGCTGGCGAGGGCGTCGGCCTGCACCTCCATGTCCGGCGTTGCCGGCGCGACGACCCTCCCCATGGCTGGCCTGAGCAGCGGGTCGCCAGCGCGGAGCTGCGGGGCGCCAGCGCGGCGCGCCATCAAGGCGTCGCGGTAGGAGAGGTCTTGCAGGAGAGGCGGTCGCAGAGGAGGAGCGGCCTAGCGAGCACGAACTGGAGCAGCAGGGCGAGCAGAAGCAGGAGGACGCCCCCTGTTCGGGCACCCACGGGCCCGATGGCCAGACCGGAAGCAGGCGTTGCAATGCACCTCCTCCGTGCGCTCCCTGATGTGGTGAAGTGGGGAGAAACAATTGAAGCACTTGCCCACGAGGTGCGGGGGGATATGAAGGCGCTTGCGATGTGCAGAGGGCGGCGGAGTCAGACGCGGCCGCTGGGAATCGCGCGCCGAGCCCACACGCGTCCAGCCTGGCTCTAGCAGCTCGCTCTGAGCATGGCCATGAAGGCGCGCGGCGGGGGCAGCGGGAGACCGGGGAGAAAGATGGGGAGGCGCCGTCCCGTCGCCGCCTGCCCCATCTCCCGCATTGATGGCGGCATCGCCATGAATGCCCACTGCAGGGGCGACGGTGATGGACGTGACGCGCACGCATCCGCCCGAAGCTCCGGTTGTGTCTCCATAACCACGCCCGCATTCAAAGCCTCCTGGATCCGCGCGCAGGAGGACGGTGAGGGCAGAGAGGATCCAGATCCGCGCGGCGGCCGATCTAGATCGGGCAGGGACGCGTCAGCGGCAGCAGGGATCACCATCGGGACGAAACCGCGCGGCAGGTGGGGCGGGGGCAGTGGCAGCTGGAACAGGCGCAGCGAGAGGGAGGAAGGGGTGGCCGGCGAGGCTGGAATGGCCCTCGCCGGGAGGGGCTGGTGGTGGTGAGGGGGGCTCGGGTGTGGAGGGCCGCTGCGCTCCATCGTCACGCGAAGATCCACTGCTATGGTGGAGATGCGCACCATGCACATTGAAACCGTCCACCAAACACGACCTGACTCGTAGCAATATATAAGCTCACGAAACTCGAAACTCGAAATAGCCATTCGTCACGCTTTCACTGTATCACTCGTAGAAGCACCGAATAGCAACAGGAGAAGAAGAAAATTGCCTTAAGCTCATTGTGTCTCCTCGATCGTGTGAGTTTATTCTCTTGCTAGGCGGTGTTCTCTTGCGTGGGGAGATCCGGCCTCTAGCTGACAATTGCTGCTGCTCCGAGCCACTGCCAATGTCTTCTTGACCTGTTGGCTGCTACTCCTGTATTAAGTGCACTTGTATTGTATCTTGCTATTTCAGGATTTAGTACTGGACGACGGGGTAGAAGAGGGAAAGACATCGAGAAATTTTGCCACTGGCCGGCTAACTGATTCTACTCTGTATACTCAAACTTTGCAAGTTTGTCGTAATTCAATTTTTGTAAACTTTGACTAAGTTTGTAGTGGAATTTATTTACATTTACGTACCAAATTGATAGCATTATATTCATTATTGAATATATTTGTCATACCATATATATTTGTTATTATAAAAGTTGATTTTATAATGTTTGACTTAGGACAACACTAATATGCAGAGTAAATAGAAGCAGGGGGAATGCATTTTTCTCTCTAAATCCTTTGACACCTAGTGATTAACTCTTAATTTGAACCTAGTAAATACATGCAGCACACAGATAGACGCCATAGAAAGCTTATAATTACTTAGAGCATCCCCAACACTCCAACAGCGGCGCCAAAAGACGCGCGCGCGATAAACTGGCACTTTAGCGCGCGCGGAACGTTTTCGCGCGCTTCAGCGGAGGCGGGAAACTAACGCGTGTGGGAAACGAATGCGCGCGCGGGGAAGAAAGCGGGCGGTCGCGCGCTAGATTTGGTGCGCCGCTTCCGGCGTGCCTAAATTGCGGCACTCGTCACGCGACCTCCCATCCTGTGACGCCCTCGATTCAATCATACACTAATCATACACGCAAATGTGTACGATCAAGATCAAGGACTCACGGGAAGATATCACAACACAACTCTAGACACAAATTAAAATAATACAAACTTTATATTACAAGCCAGGGGCCTCGAGGGCTCGAATACATAAGCTCGAATACACAAGAGTCAGCGGAAGCAACAATATCTGAGTACAGACATGAGTTAGACAAGTTTGCCTTAAGAAGGCTAGCACAAAAGCAACTTCGATCGAAAAGGCAAGGCCTCCTGCCTGGGAGCCTCCTAGCTATTCCTGGTCGTCGGCGGTCTCCACGTAGTAGTATGCATCGGCGGTGGCATCTGGCTCCTGGGCTCCGACATCTGGTTGCATCAACCGGAAAGAAGAAGAAAAGGGGAAAAGGGGGAGAAAAGCAACCGTGAGTACTCATCCAAAGTACTCGCAATCAAGGATCTACACTACATATGCAACATTATCAAAGGAAGGTTGTATATGTGGACTGGACTGCAGAAATGCCAGAATAGAGAGAAGGCCTATTCCTATCGAAGACTAGCATCTTCTGGAAACCACCATCTTGCAGCAACATGAGGGAGTAGAGTAGCATAAAGTAAAGTAGTAGTAGTGTTATCAACACAATCCATTACTCATATCCATGTCTCATCATAGTCCATTTCTCATCTCAGGTATCCAGTTCTAGTTGTATCGATCGGGATACAACTCCAAGTGTCCGTTACCATAGGACAGGCTATCGATAGATGTTTTCTTCCCTGCAGGGGTGCACCAACTTACCCACCACGCTCGATTAACTCCGGCCGGACACACTTTCCTGGGTCATGCCCGGCCTCGGCCAAACAATACGCCGCAACCCGACCTAGGCTTAATAGAGAGGCCAGCACGCCGGACTAAACCTATGCCCCCAGGGGTCATGGGCCATCTCCCCAGGAACTCCTGCATGTTGTGTACGCGGCCGGTGAGCAGACCTAGCTACCTCCTTCAATAAGGCAGGCGCTTACGCAGTCCAACCCGGCGCGCGCCACTCAGTCGCTGACGTCTATTAAGCTTCGGCTGTTGTATACGACGCAGAACGCCCATACTATGCCCACGTGATGGTTAGTGCTATCAGGCCAGAGGCCCCTCGGATCAAATATCCAAATCATAGTGGATTAGGAATGCGCGGTAACAAGCAGAGACTCACGAAAGATGTGACCCCATTGCCCCGTCTCGAGGACTTGTGGCAAGGGCTAGGAGTGCCCGGCCACGCCTCGTAATTATCTCGCGGGCACCTTCCAGGTCTGCCCGACTCCACATCACTCGCAATTAAGCTCGCGTGGGTACCCCTCAGGGTCGACCCGCCTTTCCAGGTAACAGTGGTAAGGTCCAAGTATTCGTGTGTCCAAACATCAAGGGGAAAACCCGAGGAATCACCCCCGATGAATTCCACCAGATGTAATCATCAAGGTGAACGTAAGAGGAATCACCCCCGAGGTTCACACTTGAGGGGGTTGCACGACAGAGTCGAAACGAAAGTGGTTACGGAGGAAATCACCCTCGATGACCACGACCGAATGACTACTCTACAGGGTTAACATCAGAAGTGTTGAAGAGGTTCACCCTCGGTACTCGATAGTAACCCAGTAGTGTCAAGCAACTAAGGGGAAGTGATGTGCGGTGACGGGGCCTGGTCTTCGATCACGTAGATCGAGTCGTCAATGATGAAGCAGGGGCAACAACGACATGTGGGGGTCACTGATGGATCACTAACCAACCTATACTAAGCAGTTTAGGATAAGCAGGTAAGGTACAACAGCAGATACAAAAGCAGGCTATGCATCAGAATAGGAGCAAACAATAACAATAGCAAAATCTAATGCAAGCATGAGAGAATGGAATAGGCGATATCGGGATGATCAAAGGGGGGCTTGCCTGTTTGCTCTGGCAAGGAGGGGGTCGTCGTCGACGTAGTCAATCACAGGGGCATCAACAATGGTCTCGAGGTCTATCGGAGAAGAAGAGGGGGAAGAAACAGTAAATATAAAGCAAACATTGTATCACAAAGCATAACATGGCAATATGTTGTGCCGGGTGTGACCTAACGTATGGCTACACGATATAGGAGAAGGGGGAATTCAACCGGGAATGTTTTCCCGGTTCCGGACCTGTGTCAGACAGATGACCGGAGGGGGAATGTCCCATGTTCAGCATGCTAGGGGCATGTGACAGATGAATGGACTGTGTATTCTGACTTGTCTCGTTTTTCTGGGCGTTTTTCATATATAAACGTTTACGATCCGAGCTACGGTTTAAAAGTTACGGATTTTCAAAGTTTTAACCAATTTCTGAATTATTTTAAAAGCAGAAAAGGTTTATTGCGTCAGCAGTGACGTGACCACTACGTCAGCTCTGCTGACCAGTCAAACTGACAGGTGGGACCCACCTGTCAGCCTCTCTGTCGAACAGAGGCTTAACTAAACTAACAGGGTTAGTTAGGGGGCGTGGGCCCCAGCAGTCAGTGACTAGTTAGTACTAACTAACTAACTAATTTAACTAATGTTTTAATTAATCGATTTTATTTAGAAAAACGTTTATTTAACAAAAAAATGCGATGGGGCCCGCGTGTCAGAGACACTGTGTGCCCAGTCAGCACAATTGACCACGGTCAACGTGGTCAACTGGGGTCAGGGGGCCCACGGGCAGTGACCCAGAGGCGGGCCCCAGGTGTGCCACGTCGGCGGCGTCGGGGTTTCGTCGCCGGCGACCAAAACAGCGGCGGGGATCGCCGTACTTCGCCGGGAATCGTGCACAGGGGGTCATTTGGCCCGGGACTTGGCGCGTTTGAACGAGGAGACGAAGCCGCGCCGTGTGGTGTGGTCGGTTGGATGCGGGGGTGACCGGAACTGCGTCGGCGACGAGTGGAGGCGGCGGTGGGGTTTGGGACCTCGTCGGGATCGGCGTTGCAGTGCGTGTTTTGTCGAACGAAGGAGCTGGGCGAGGTCTACGGCGCTCCAGGAGCTCGTCGGAGCTACTAGCTCGAGCAGAGGAGCTCTGTGGCGAGCCCTACGACGGCAATGGCGGGCGGCGGAGCTCGGCTTGCGGGCGAGCTAGCTACAGCGTGGGGAAGAGCACGGGGAGAGGAAAGGAGGGAGGGAGGGGCTCACAGAGGGGCGTAGCCGTTCAGAGCGGGCGCGGGGAAGGCGTGGTGCAGCCGGAATCGACGGCGAGGGCGGCAGTGCTCGAGGTTGAAGACGACGGGGATCCGGGGCTGCAGCGCCTCCCAGCTCGCGCTGCTTGCCGTAGTCGACGCAGGTGATGACAGCGGTACTCCTCGACGTCTTCGCTTGGCTCTGGGAGGTCGTCGTCCACGGCCACGACGAAGCGGCAGCGGCGACCGCATCGGGTGGACACAGGGGAGGAAGGAAAGGAGGGGAAGAAGGGGATCTAGAGGAGGGAGGCGAGGGAGATATTTGTGCGAGGGGGATGACGAGGCCGAGGGGGGGAGCCTGAGGGGTCGGCCTTATCCCCTCGGGGCGTCGCCGGCGAGGCGATCCGGTGGGGACTCGTCCCTGTAGCGACGGGGTCGCTGGAACAGAAGACGACCGGGGGGCTGGCTGGGCCGGCCTGGCTGGTCGCGGCCAGCTGGGCCAAGAGGCCCAGTTAGGCCAGGGGGGCTTCTTTTTTCTTTTCTTCTCTTTTTTTTAAGCTTTTGCCTTTTTTTAACAACTTGCTGATATAGCTATTTTAGGCCATTTAGACATTTTGCAAAAATATTGGTTCACCACCAATATTACCAGAAGAATATTTTCCACATGATGAACATTTTAGTTTTCATGTTTGAGCACTTTTGAATTTCACTTAGCATTTGAATTCGCATTCAAAGGGAAAATTGAAAGAAACATGAGACAATAATGATCAGGCACATGTTTAGCAAAAAGATTAACATAACCCCAGGGGTTACTGTAGCATCATTACACCGGGGTGTTACAACTCTCCTCCTCTAAAAGAAATTCTCGTCCCGAGAATTAAGAGGTAGAAGGGAACAGGTCGGGGTATTCAGCCCGGAGGCTATCTTCGCGTTCCCAAGTGGCCTCCTCTTTAGTATGATTGGACCATTGCACCTTGAGGAACTTGGTAACCTTCTGGCGGGTTCGACGTTCAGCTTCTTCAAGAATGCAGATCGGATGCTCCTTGTATGTGAGATCATCTTGAACTTCAATCAATTCCGGATCCACTTCACGTTCCGAATCCTTGAAGCAACGACGAAGTTGCGACACATGGAAGACATCATGGACATGAGAGAACTGAGGTGGCAACTCTAGTTGATAAGCCACCAGTCCACGACGGGCCAGAATGCGGAAAGGACAGATGTAGCGCGGAGCTAGATTGCCCTTGACTCCGAACCGATGAGTGCCTCTCAAAGGAGTGACACGCAGATAAGCTTGTTGACCAGGTTGATAAGTTGAACCCCAGTGTTTCCGGTCATAGTTGCTCTTCTGGCGGGACTGGGCCGCCTTGAGATTATCCCGGACAATGCGAACCTGCTCTTCAGCTTGTTGAATAATGTCTGGACCAATGAGCGTCCGTTCCCCAGTTTCTGACCAATTCAGAGGGGTTCGACACTTGCGTCCATAAAGCACTTCAAAGGGTGCCATTTTCAAGCTGGCTTGATAGCTGTTGTTATAAGAGAACTCCGCATAAAGGAGAGATTCTTCCCACTTCTTGCCGAAAGAAATAACACAAGCTCGAAGCATGTCTTCAAGAATTTGATTGACTCGCTCGACTTGGCCTTGGGATTGGGGATGATAAGCAGTGCTCCAGGTAATATGAGTTCCCATTGCCTCTTGGAAACTATCCCAGAACTTTGAAGTGAATATACTTCCGCGGTCTGAACTGATCTCCTTCGGAATGCCGTGGAGCGACACAATTCCGGAGATATACAAGTTTGCTAATTGACTAGCAGTGATAGTCTCCTTGACTGGCAGAAAGTGAGCAACCTTCGAGAATCGGTCGATGACAACAAAGATAGCATCGTTACCTTTCTGAGATTTGGGAAGGCCAGTGAGGAAGTCTATTTGGATCTTATCCCACTTCCATTCAGGAATCGGAAGCAGTTGCAGAAGTCCAGCCGGTTTCTGATGTTCTGCTTTGACGCGACGACAAACGTCACATTCTTCAATATATCGGGCAATGTCTTGCTTCATATTAGACCACCAGTACTTCTGACGGATGTCTAGATACATCTTGGTACTTCCCGGATGAATAGAGAGAGGGGTGTCATGCGCTTCTTTCATCACCTTCTCTGTCATAAGCTCGAACCTGGGTACTACAATGCGATCTCTGAAGTATAAGGTTCCGTCTTCACCAAGTGAGAAATCTCTGGATTTCTCTAAGGCAAGATCCTTTTTCATCAAATCAACATGAGCATCTTTGGCTTGAGCAGACTTGATTGCTTTCAGAAGAGTTGGTTCCAAGACAAGGTTATTCAGAGAACCCTGTGGAACTAGTTGAAGGTTCAGCTTGCATAGCTCTTCATAAAGGCGGGGTTGAGCTTTGTAGACCTGGTGATTATTGCAATAAGACTTACGGCTCAGGGCATCAGCCATTACATTAGCCTTGCCAGGGGTATAGGATATACCGCAGTTGTAGTCAGCAATAGCTTCCATCCATCGCTGCTGACGGAGGTTCAGATCTGGCTGAGTAAACAGGTACTTCAGACTCTGATGATCGGTGAAGATCTCACAACGATTACCGAGAAGATACTGTCGCCATAGCTTCAGTGCAAAGATAACCGCAGCAAGCTCAAGGTCATGAACTGGGTAGTTCTCTTCATGAGGACGCACTTGACGGGAGGCATAAGCAATCACTTTGCACTCTTGCATTAGGACGCAGCCTAATCCTTGTCGTGAAGCATCGCAATAGATGACGAAGTCCTTGCGAGAATCAGGGGGAGCAAGCACTGGGGCAGATGTCAGCTTGTCCTTGAGTGCCTGGAAACTTTCCTGACACTTTTCAGTCCAATCGAACTTAATGCCTTTGTGAAGCAGATTAGTCAGTGGCTTGGCGATCTTGGAGAAGTTCTTGACAAAACAGCGGCAATAGCCGGCAAGTCCGAGAAAGCTTCTAACTTGCTTGACAGTCTTCGGAGGGGTCCAGTCAAGAATAGCCTGAACTCGCTCTGGGTTGACGGCAATACCATCCTTGGAGATGACATGACCAAGGTAGGTGACTTCAGGAAGCCAGAATTCGCACTTGGAATACTTGGCATAAAGTTGATGCTCTCGAAGCTTCTCCGGAACAAGACGAAGATGTTCAGCATGTTCTTCTTTGTTCTTCGAATATACCAGGATATCATCCAGATAGACTACGACGAACTTGTCGAGGTAATCCATGAATATGTAGTTCATCAGACGGGAGAATGTGGCTGGAGCATTGGTCAAGCCGAAAGACATGACGGTGTACTCGTAAGAACCATAACGAGTGACGAAGGCGGTCTTTGGAATATCCTCCTCACGAACACGGATCTGGTGGTAACCCAACCTCAAGTCGAGTTTAGAGAATATCGATGAACCAGCCAGTTGATCATACAAGTCATTGATCTGAGGTAGGGGATATTTGTTCTGAATTGTAGCTTGGTTGATAGGACGATAGTCTTGGACCAAACGGTTCGTTCCGTCCTTCTTCTTAACGAAGAGAGAAGGTGCTCCCCAAGCAGAGGAACTTGGACGAATGAAACCCTTGCGAAGAGATTTGTCGATTTCCTCCTTAAGCTCAAGGAGTTCATGAGGTGGCATCTTGTAGGGTCGTTTGGCAATAGGAATAGTGCCTGGTTTCAAGTCGATGACGAACTCGACAGCCCGGGCAGGGGGTATTCCTGGAAGCTCTTCTGGAAATACGTCTTGGAAGTCGCGAACGTCTGGAATCTTTTCAATTCCCTCAAGAGGTGCTGCGTTCAATGCATTCAAAGCATAAAGCCGTGCTTCAGCGTTTTGAACAAGCTGAGCATGGTAGGTTATAATCTCATCTCAAGGATGTAGGAGGTGAACGACCTTGGTAGCGCAAACGAAAGAGGCAGTATGCGCTTTCAACCATTCCATTCCCAGAATGAGGTCAATATTGGAAGACTCCAGAATAATGGGAGAAACATGAAATTCCAACCCTTCAATTTCAACGGGGACGTCGCGACCAATCATGGTAGTTTGACACTGACCCGCAGGGGTGCGTACCACTATCGGAGTGTTCATGGGTTCGCATCGAATGTCATGTGCGTAAGCAAAATATTCTGACATGAATGAATGCGATGCTCCTGAATCGAATAAAACAGAAGCCGGTACTGAATTAACAAGAAGAGTACCCATCACAATGGCGGGCTGATCTTGAGCTTCATTCAGATCAACATGATTAGCCTGTCCACGACCATAAGGTCTGGCATTGTTGTTATGGGGATGATTGCTACGACCAGTTGAAGGCAGAGCCAGCTGATTCTGATTTTGAGGACAATTTTTGGAACGGTGACCTGGGAGGCCACACTTGAAGCATAGACCATCATTGGGGTTGGGAGCAGAAGCTTGGGGTGGTACAGCCCGAACAGGCTGCCTCTGCGGTGGAGGAGGCAGACGAGGTGCAGCATAGGACTGTCTTGGTGCAGGTGCAGTTGGGCGATACATGCTGTGGGGGATCCATATCCCACGCTTCTGCGCTGATGGGCCCGAAGATGAGCCAACGTCACGGCTGCGCCTGAGGGATCCCTGGTGTTCCTGAAGACCAGTCTCAACCTGAATAGCCTTGTTCACCAAGGTGGCGAAGTCGGCAAAGTCATGAACGAGTAATGCTAGCTTGATATCAGGTTGAAGTCCATCATGAAACTTTTCCTGCTTACGAGCATCAGTAGCAATGTCATCTTCAGCATAACGGGACAAGTCCAAGAATTCCCGCTGGTAAGCATCTACAGACTTGTTGCCTTGGGTGAGGTTGCGGGACTCTCGCTTCTTCTTGTCCATGATTCCCTGAGGAATGAAGCGGGCACGGAAGGCGTCTTGAAAATCCGGCCAAGTGATGACCGTTCCAGCAGGTAGGGTACGCCTGTGGCTATCCCACCATTGAGCAGCGGGACCCTTGAGGAAGAAGGATGTGAAGGTGACATAGCTGGCAGGGGCCACACTAGCATACTCCATTTCATACGTGATGTCGCGGAGCCAGTCATCAGCATCAAGGGGTTGAGTTGAGCTGCGGTAGATAGTTGGGTTGAGGCGCATGAAGTCCTGCAGAGTTACTGGGGTTGGCTGTTGATTCATGTTCGGACGAGGAAACTGAGCCATCATTCCTTCCATGAACTGGCGATTCAACTCAAACTGTTGCATCATTCCAGCAAAGAATTCTGGCGGTTGTGGATCGTTGGCACCACGGCCACGACCAGCGGGTCTAACCATCCTGCTAACATGTAACAGGGGGTAGTTCAGCATTGAGCAATTTGCAAAGACAAGGATCATTCATGATGAAACAAGCATAATGAAAGAGGTACGATGGATACCACTCAGTAGTTAACACGACAGGGTGTGCGCTACTCAAAAAGCTATTCTAAGGAATAACTATGGCTTTATCCAACTTCGGGGTGAATGTGGTCAGGGATCCTAATGTTAGTAAAATTCGTTTAACCCGAGTAGAAGAGAGTTCAGAGTCCCAGAGTATAGACGAGGAGTAAAAGATCCTAATACCACCCAATGGCGACGTGGGCCCGTAAGCCACACAACCAAGTTAGTAAAAGTTTTTCATTGACTAGACTCAACTTCGGCCAAGGAGTTGGAAAGGGGGCTACCTACAGGCAGTCGGCTCTGATACCAACTTGTGACGCCCTCGATTCAATCGTACACTAATCATACACGCAAATGTGTACGATCAAGATCAAGGACTCACGGGAAGATATCACAACACAACTCTAGACACAAATTAAAATAATACAAACTTTATATTACAAGCCAGGGGCCTCGAGGGCTCGAATACATAAGCTCGAATACACAAGAGTCAGCGGAAGCAACAATATCTGAGTACAGACATGAGTTAGACAAGTTTGCCTTAAGAAGGCTAGCACAAAAGCAACTTCGATCGAAAAGGCAAGGCCTCCTGCCTGGGAGCCTCCTAGCTACTCCAGGTCGTCGGCGGTCTCCACGTAGTAGTATGCATCGGTGGTGGCATCTGGCTCCTGGGCTCCGACATCTGGTTGCATCAACCGGAAAGAAGAAGAAAAGGGGAAAAGGGGGAGCAAAGCAACCGTGAGTACTCATCCAAAGTACTCGCAAGCAAGGATCTACACTACATATGCAACATTATCAAAGGAAGGCTGTATATGTGGACTGGACTGCAGAAATGCCAGAATAGAGAGAAGGCCTGTTCCTATCGAAGACTAGCATCTTCTGGAAACCACCATCTTGCAGCAACATGAGGGAGTAGAGTAGCATAAAGTAAAGTAGTAGTAGTGTTATCAACACAACCCATTACTCATATCCATGTCTCATCATAGCCCATTTCTCATCTCAGGTATCCAGTTCTAGTTGTATCGATCGGGATACAACTCCAAGTGTCCGTTACCGTAGGACAGGCTATCGATAGATGTTTTCTTCCCTGCAGGGGTGCACCAACTTACCCACCACGCTCGATTAACTCCGGCCGGACACACTTTCCTGGGTCATGCCCGGCCTCGGCCAAACAATACGCCGCAACCCGACCTAGGCTTAATAGAGAGGCCAGCACGCCGGACTAAACCTATGCCCCTAGGGGTCATGGGCCATCTCCCCGGGAACTCCTGCATGTTGCGTACGCGGCCAGTGAGCAGACCTAGCTACCTCCTTCAACAAGGCAGGCGCTTACGCAGTCCAACCCGGCGCGCGCCACTCAGTCGCTGGCGTCTATTAAGCTTCGGCTGATGTATACGACGCAGAACGCCCATACTATGCCCACATGATGGTTAGTGCTATCAGGCCAGAGGCCCCTCGGATCAAATATCCAAATCGTAGTGGATTAGGAACGCGCGGTAACAAGCAGAGACTCACGAAAGATGTGACCCCGTTGCCCCGTCTCGAGGACTTGTGGCAAGGGCTAGGAATGCCCGGCCACGCCTCATAATTATCTCACGGGCACCTTCCAGGTCCGCCCGACTCCACATCACTCGCAATTAAGCTCGCGCGGGTACCTCTCAGGGTCGACCCGTCTTTCCAGGTAACAGTGGTGAAGTCCAAGTATCCTTGTGTCCAAACATCAAGGGGAAAACCCAAGGAATCACCCCCGATGAATTCCACTAGATGTAATCATCAAGGTGAACGTAAGAGGAATCACCCCCGAGGTTCACACTTGAGGGGGTTGCACGACAGAGTCGAATCGAAAGTGGTTACGGAGGAAATCACCCTCGATGACCACGACCGAATGACTACTCTACAGGGTTAACATCAGAAGTGCTGAAGAGGTTCACCCTCGGTACTCGATAGTAACCCAGTAGTGTCAAGCAACTAAGGGGAAGTGATGTGCGGTGACGGGGCCTGGTCTTCGATCACGTCGATCGAGTCGTCAATGATGAAGCAGGGGCAACAAGGACAAGTGGGGGTCACTGATGGATCACTAACCAACCTATACTAAGCAGTTTAGGATAAGCAGGTAAGGTACAACAACAGATACAAAAGCAGGCTATGCATCAGAATAGGAGCAAACAATAACAATAGCAAAATGTAATGCAAGCATGAGAGAATGGAATAGGCGATATCGGGATGATCAAAGGGGGGGCTTGCCTGGTTGCTCTGGCAAGGAGGGGGTCGTCGTCGACGTAGTCAATCACAGGGGCATCAACAGCGGTCTCGAGGTCTACCGGAGAAGAAGAGGGGGAAGAAACAGTAAATATAAAGCAAACATAGTATCACAAAGCATAACATGGCAATATGTTGTGCCGGGTGTGACCTAACGTATGGCTACACGATATAGGAGAAGGGGGAATTCAACCGGGAATGTTTTCCCGGTTCCGGACCTGTGTCAGATAGATGACCGGAGGGGGAATGTCCCATGTTCAGCATGCTAGGGGCATGTGACAGATGAATGGACCGCATATTCTGACTCGTCTTGTTTTTCTGGGTGTTTTTCATATATAAACTTTTACGATCCAAGCTACGGTTTAAAAGTTACGGATTTTCAAAGTGTAAACCAATTTCTGAATTATTTTAAAAGCAGAAAAGGTTTATTGCGTCAGCAGTGACGTCAGCACTACGTCAGCTCTGCTGACCAGTCAAACTGACAGGTGGGACCCACCTGTCAGCCTCTCTGTCGAACAGAGGCTTAACTAAACTAACAGGGTTAGTTAGGGGGCGTGGGCCCCAGCAGTCAGTGACTAGTTAGTACTAACTAACTAACTAATTTAACTAACATTTTAATTAATCGTTTTTATTTAGAAAAACGTTTATTTAACAAAAAATGCGATGGGGCCCGCCTGTCAGAGACACTGTGTGCCCAGTCAGCATAGTTGACCACGGTCAACGTGGTCAACTGGGGCCAGGGGGCCCACGGGCAGTGACCCAGAGGCGGGCCCCAGGTGTGCCACGTCGGCGGCGTCAGGGTTTCGTCGCCGGCGACCAAAACAGCGGCGGGGATCGCCGGACTTCGTCGGGAATCGTGCACAGGGGGTCATTTGGCCCCGGACTTGGCGCGTTCGAACGAGGAGACGAAGCCGCGCCGCGTGGTGTGGTCGGTTGGATGCGGGGGTGACCGGAACTGCGTCGGCGACGAGTGGAGGCGGCGGTGGGGTTCGGGACCTCGTCGGGATCGGTGTTGCAGTGCGTGTTTTGGCGAACAAAGGAGCTGGGCGAGGTCTACGGCGCTCCAGGAGCTCGTCGGAGCTACTAGGTCGAGCGGAGGAGCTCTGTGGCGAGCCCTACGACGGCAATGGCGGGCGGCGGAGCTCGGCTTGCGGGCGAGCTAGCTACAGCGTGGGGAAGAGCACGGGGAGAGGAAAGGAGGGAGGGAGGGGCTCACAGAGGGGCGTAGCCGTTCAGAGCGGGTGCGGGGAAGGCGTGGTGCAGCCGGAATCGACGGCGAGGGCGGCAGTGCCCGAGGTTGAAGACGACGGGGATCCGGGGCTGCAGCGCCTACCAGCTCGCGCTGCTTGCCGTAGTCGACGCAGGTGATGACGGCGGTACTCCTCGACGTCTTCGCGTGGCTCTAGGAGGTCGTCGGCCACGGCCACGACGAAGCGGCAGCGGCGACCGCGTCTGGTGGACACAGGGGAGGAAGGAAAGGAGGGGAAGAAGGGGATCTAGAGGAGGGAGGCGAGGGAGATATTTGTGCGAGGGGGATGACGAGGCCGAGGGGGAGGAGCCCGAGGGGTCGGCCTTATCCCCTCGGGGCGTCGCCGGCGAGGCGATCCGGCGGGGACTCGTCCCTGTAGCGACGGGGTCGCTGGAACAGAAGACGACCGGGGGGGCTGGCTGGGCCGGCCTGGCTGTTCGCGGCCAGCTGGGCCAAGAGGCCCAGTTAGGCCAGGGGGGCTTCTTTTTTCTTTGCTTCTCTTTTTTTTAAGCTTTTGCCTTTTTTTAACAACTTGCTGATATAGCTATTTTAGGCCATTTAGACATTTAGCAAAAATATTGGTTCACCACCAATATTACCAGAAGAATATTTTCCACATGATGAACATTTTAGTTTTCATGTTTGAGCACTTTTGAATTTCACTTAGCATTTGAATTCGCATTCAAAGGGAAAATTGAAAGAAACATGAGACAATAATGATCAGACACATGTTTAGCAAAAAGATTAACATAACCCCAGGGGTTACTGTAGCATCATTACACCGGGGTGTTACACATCCCTATCCACACTGCCACGCGTGTTCTCCCCGCATCCGCGAGTGCCCCTTCGGCGCCTACTACGCTGAGATCCGGTCCGGCGACGTTCGCCTCGGCCTCGGCACATTTGAGACCCCGCATGAGGTCGCCCGCGCATACGACGTGGCGGCGTGGCGCCTAGAGAGGCCTCGCCCGCAAATGAAGTTCCACGACGTCTACACGCGCGAGCAGGCGCAGGCCGTCGGCCCTCCGCCTCGTTTATAACACACCTGGACCGTGAGGAACACCGTCGGCGGCAGCGCCGCCTCCTCATCAGCGAGGAGGACGAGCAAGCCATGGCAGAGTGGCGCCGGCGCCGCCCGGAGGACGTCACCAACGTGCACGGCTTCTGGGCAGAGAGGACGGCAAGGCGTCGCCCGGGGCGGGCGGACATGCGTCGGCGGAAGGCACTGGCCATATCGCAGTGCGATCTCGTTAACGCCGGTGGGAAGTCGTTCTTCTCGTCAGACGGTGATCATTGGGATGATGTGTGGCTTTTTACCTCGGATAACACCGACGAGGGTGACGATGAGGACGACTCCGAGTAGGTTCTAGTTGCACTGTCGTTTTTTTCTAGTTGCACCGTAGTTTTTATTATGTAGTTGCACCGTAGTCCTTTTATCTATCTATGCTATGAACTATGTAAATATCTACGTATCGTTTTTTATCTATCTACGTATATGCATCATAGTCCAGAGTGTTTGTGCGAGAACGCGCGTGCTGCATTTTAGCGCACCTGCTGGAGCTACGCGCGCTCTAAATTTACCGCGACTGATGGAGCTAGCGCTCCCCGTCGCGCCAAAGCAGGCAATCGACGCGGTGCAAACAGATTTTTAGCGCGCCGCGCGTTGGGCGGCTGTTGGAGATGCTCTTAGTACGTACTCCCCCATTTCATAAAAAAGTACAAAGACATGCATGAATCTCATGAGCGTCGATCAGTCCTTTGATACAGTGTCATCAGGAATTGTTGTGTGCGCAGCACCCTTTGAGAAAGACAAATCATCAGGGTCCTTTCTAAATTATTTGAAGTTTTAGTTTATCTGTCCTTAGCAAAAAAAAGTTTTCTATTCTGTTTTCTTTTCCAGCAGGGTCCGAAAGAATTGGCTTCCATATAATCTCAGAAATCTCAGGGTTTTCGGCCCAAAAGCATTCACACAATTTTTAATTCAAGTATTGTTGAATTTGAGCTAATTTTGTCAAAACCAACAAATCCCACGACATTCTACTCTACCATTGGGCCAGAGGAGCTGGTGACCGGTTGGCTGACCGGAATTGAAAACCTTTATCACAAGTCAAACTTTATTGTTTAGGAAGTCAAAAGAAAAACATGTTAATATCCACAATATCAAATATAAAAGCTTACCACATAACTAGTTAAGATTTTCAACGGTGTAAAAGTTCTAAAAAATTCTGAAAAAAATACTCAGCTAATACACCTATAATAATATGGTCCAACGGAGGGATTGAAAAAATATGACTGAATGTGTCCTGGACAAAAAGAACAAATGTTTCAATATTTTTTTTGCTGAGGACACATAAATGCATATTTTCACAATCACACTGTTGGATCATCTTATTATATTAGAGTGAGGCTTCCCTATTTATTTCATATTTTTTAATAATTTTTAAACCCTTAAATTTTTAGCAAGCTGTAACTAGTTCTGTGGCAAGCTATATATATAGACACACACATAAAAAATACGTAAATGTATTCTATGATTAACGTACTGAAACTAATTACTTGGTCAAATCTACAGGGAAATACATCAAATTAGTTTCTGTATAAAAGGGAGTTCTTTGGAGATTATGAACATGTACCCACTCCTACTGTTGGCAGATCTGACCTAATGCATCACTAGTCATAAATATATGGAACCATACTTCAAGATGGTACCTCATATTACCAATTTGTGTGATGTGTGTGGTGCCATAACGGTGGCTTTGTTTCTGTAGAAAAGGGAGTTCTTTGGAGATGGGGTTTTGCGTAAGTGGCACCAGAGCAACTATCATGGGAATAGGCATAGCTGTGCTAACCAATGTACTGCAACAAAGTTCCTTCTCTGACTACTATTTTGAGACAACAAATAGCAATCACATGGTGGACCTAAAGGCCAACTTCACAAATATATGTAAGTTTTATATGCATATATGCTGGCCATGTACCACATTCTGTCGTAAGTAGATGGTATTTTTGAATGCTCATATGTTAGGCAACATGCATACACATTTGAGACAGTAACCTTTTAGTTTTTACACGTATACCTATTAGAATTTAACAAAAGCTATACCAGTAGGTACAGTAGCAAATTTTCAAAATTATAATTGCAACTTTTCTGGGGCGTCATGCATTACAAACATGCTATTCAAGCAGTAATGTTTCATCAATATACTATTCAAGGGTGAAGCAGTGTTTTCTAGGAATTGAAGATTATGTCTCTCTATCAAATTTTGCAAGTGAGAAGACAATGATTGAACATTATAGCAGTAATGTCCAAGCTTGATGTGTCCTGCGCGGCTGCGCGGCAGCGGCCAGTGACACTGGGTCTGCCCTGGCCACCGGCAGCATGGCCTGCCTTCCTGCACCCAGCAGTGCTGCATCAAAGCACGGTAAGAACTGTCTGATTCACCTAGCTACCGTGTATGTCGTCCGCATCCGGGTTGTCTCCGTCGCCATCAACCTTAGCATGGATGTGCTCCTCCTCAACCACCATGTTCTGCACATCGTGCTCCAGGTCGAGAACGTGAGCTTCATGCTCATGGCCGGCCCCCTTGATCCGAGCTTGTGCCTGGTCGAAATCCTTCGAATAGCCCCGCTTGATGGCCACAAATGTACTTCGCTCCTTTTCTGCATCTGACAAAAGACAGCTGGGCGGCTGAAATAAATGCGATTCATTGTCATACGCAGTATACTTTTTGTATTGGATGGAAGCAAACTTAAACTTCATTAATTGCATCCATCCCGAGACAATAACGAACGTGTAAATTACAGGGAGTGGAGCCTCCCTGTGCTCCTTGTCCGCTTCCCTAATCCGTGTTCCTATTGAGTGCTAACTTGTGCTTCCCAACAAGTGCTTGCAACTAGCATTAATATGCATATTTTTCATTATGTGTGACCAGTCAACACATTTGTGCTTCCAACTTGTAGTAACTCATGCTTTCAAGTGAACCAAGTTGTGCTTCCGCAGGAGTGAAACACACTTATGATGCACACAGTGCTTCATGAAAATCCTGAAAGAAAAACTCAAATAATAATAATGATAAAATAAACCAAGAAAACTGAGAAAAGGCCAAACAACATAAAAAAATCGTTCGGTGGGAGAAGCATCCAGCGCACTACATATCGGCGTTGCCACATGACGCACTGGACCGCTCCTCGGACCAGGAAAAAGTAACATTCATGGGACCCTTTTAGGGGTGCCCTTCAGTTGCTCCCAATACTTGCATGATCATTGATATTTTATCCTATCATGGCACATTCAATATTTTAATTTGTTTCGGTGTTTCCTACTGGAAAATCCTATTTGCTGCTCAATGCGGCAAAGATTCGCCAAAATGCACATCGTCGTGCACATTATGCAGAACCATTTCACCATTACGCATGGGTTTTTCTTCTCTGTTTATTTTACTTCCTTTTTCTTTTTTTTCTTTTCCTGTATCTTCTTATTTTTATCTTTTCCTTTTTTAGTTTTTTGCCTTTTCCTTTTCAAGAATTCACAATTGGTCAATATGTATTTAAAAAAATGCTTACTGTTTTGAAAAAATGTTCAGAATTTAAAAAATATCTGTGTTTTCTGAAGAATGTTCAGAATGAGAAAAATCTAGAAAATTCATAATTTTCTAAAAAATCTTGACACTTTCAAAAACTGTTTTTGTTTTTCAAAAAAGTTCTTTCCTTTTCCATTTTTATAAAAAATGGAAATTCGAAAAATAATCGCAAATTTGAAAAGTATTCGCATTTTTCGAAGAATGTTCACAATTTTGTAAAAAAGTACATGTCCAAAAACAGTTCCTAATTTTGAAACAAATTCGTGTTTTCAGAAAATGTTCAAAAGTTTCCAAAAATATGTGAATTTTCATAAAATGTTCACAATTTAAAAAGTTGTTCATTTTTCAGAAAATGTTTGGAATTTCAGAAAAAAAATCATAGTTTCAAAAATGAGTTCGTGTTTTCCAGAATGTTCAGAGAAATGGGAACAAAATTGAAATTCTGGATATTGTTCTTAAAATGTCATTGTTTTTAAACAAGAACATTTTTTATATTCAAATAAATTAAAAAATATGATCATTTTTACAAGTTGTGAACAATTTTCCAATATTTCGAATATGTTTCCAAACAGAGGAACAAAGTTTGAAGAAGAAAAAAGAAAAGGAAAACACCAAAAGGAATACTAAAAACTACAGTAGTAAAGAAGAAAAGAAAACTAAAATTTGCCTATGCGATGGGTCGACTATTTGACGCGGTTATGGTAACGAGGTCCATATAGGACACTTAGTTTTGGCTCTAGGGATCATATGATCTTTGATGCACAATAAATTAAAATAAATAGCACATGAATTTTAAAAAAGGTGTATATGTTCATGTTAGTGTAATAAGTGTGCTTGCCAATTTTTATGCAAAATAGAATAGCAGTGCTTCGTAGGTAAAAAAACAAAATTAAGTACAACATTTGAAGGTAACATTTGTCGTTCGACTTTTTTTTTTGTACCGGTCAACATGCTTAAGCTTTTCCCCTAAAAATTTGCAGGTAGCATTTGAATGTGACAATGAACACATCTATTTCTTTTTTTTACATTGGCAAAATACATTTTTGGCGCCCAGGAGCATATAGTCCCTAGAGCCAAAAGCAATATCCTGCTTATGAGCGGCAAACAGCGAGCCTTTTCACAGGTTCAATCCGACTGGACGACCATTTGGGATTCAGCAAAACATTGTAGTAAGCGACGGACTGTATCAAACCAGACACTAGCAAATAAGTTTTGGCTCGGGTAATTTTAAACATTTACTTCAAAGATGAATATTATTTGAAATAAAATTTAAAAAATCAAATATCTTTTGGAAACAGATAAAAATTTGAAAATTTGGATGATTTTTTTGAAAAATTGTTCAGTACGTGTTTTAAAAAGTTCAGTGTATACTAAAGAAAATTTCAGAGCAGTTGTTTGAAAATAATGTTCACACTATGTTGCCAAATCTATGAAAAACGAAAATGTGCAGAAAGAAAAATCAGAGGAAAAATCTAAAAAAGAAAAGATAAAAAAAATAAGATAAAAAATAATAAAGTAAATCGAAACAAAAAACTACAGATGAAAACCCCCGAAAATGAAATGGCTGGAGAAGAAACAGCCGAAAGAAGGCCGACCTGTCTGGAGGCTCGTTTTAGCGAAGCGGCTACTATATGCCTCCCGCGGGCGCCATATTTGATTGTCCGTTAGCGTCAAATAGGACCTCTCTTTCCTACTTGCCACTCGATGAGGGCAGTTATCGAGGAAAGAGACGTTCGGGAGTGAACAGTTGTACCAATCTGTTTTTTAAAGAATACTCACTTAGCACGTTGGGGAGTGAACAATCGAAGGCATTGAGCATTTTTAAATAAAAGGGGACCATTTTTTCTAAAACACAGTGAACATTTTTTGTAAAACATGAAGCTTTTTTTTAGTTTTTATAAATTTTATGAAATGTTGCTAAAACAATGTTCATGGATATTTTTTAAAAACTGTGCGAACAAATTTCTAGGTTGTACGGATTTTTTTTCAAATTTCACGAACATCTTTATTGAGTGATTTTTAGATGCCACAAACGTGTGAACATTTTATGAATGTGATGAACATTTTTGTGTATTATTTTTTAGGAATTATGCTTTATCTAACTAGAAAAGCTCGGAATGTCATCGGAAATTACATCCAACACAAAATCTGGTGGCACACCAAACCAATCTTACATAGTTCTTCGCCAGCACCTATTTTCGCTAACTTATGCGCGGCAACTTTAGCGGTATGCTTCTCCCAAGAAACTCGAAACCCGCTAAAAGTTCCCATCATCTGCTTGATCTCTAGGATCCAAAGGTCCCATCGCCGAGAAATTCTTGCTTGGTTGATTTAACATGTGCACCACCTGCAAGCTATCAAGCTCAACGTGGATCCTTTTTGCATTGATCTCCATTGCTACCTGCAGTGCTCGTCTGCATGCCAAAATCTCAGCCGCTCTAGGGTCCACAATATTCAGAAAATGATGGCACACTCTGGCCAAAAAAGCGTCATTGTGGTCCTGTCGTGGTTTTGTCACGGCAGATGTCCTCATGAAAGGACTTAGTCGTGGAGCCATCGCTACAGGTTAGCTTGAAGGGGTTAAAGCGGACACAGGGACGCAAGGGAGTTTTATACTAGTTCGGCCCCTTTGATGAAGGTAAAAGCCTACGTCTAGTTGTGATGGAATTGATGGGGTTTCGATGACTACGGAGCAAACAAGCTTCGCCTAAGTCTCGAGTTGTTGTCTGTTGTCCTTGAACCGCCGCCGGGTCGTCCCCTTATATACATGAGTGACGCCCGTCGGTTTACAGAGTCGCAACACCGGCTCATATACGTGTCCGGTTTGGTCTCTACTTATTCCTAACTTACAATACAAGTTTACATACCAACGCCGGTTTACAGCTACAGTCCTTAAACCGATCGTGGGCTTTAAGCCCTCATCTACCTTCATGGGTTTTAGCATATTTAACTATTGATGAAGTTAACCCGGCCCAGATAGGCCGGTTTACGCCCAGTAGTAATATCCCCAACATTAGGCCCCAGATTGATTTGAACAGGTTCATGTCAATCCTTAGCAAAAACTTCATCTTCAACATCTTCTTGTAGTTTGGTGAACCGCCGTGAGGTCATCTTCTTTGATTGATGTAAACCGGAGTGACGTCATCTGTCATAAAGAAACTATCCATGATACCTTCTTGTTTAATAGATCCGCGATAACCGAGGCAACAACTCCGTTTCCAAAACTCGCAGCCGCTTGATTTACGCGCCTGACACATGTCCCTTGCCTTATAAATAGGACCGAAGGGTCATTTCTTTTTCCCCTTCGTGCCTTTCTGCTTCGTCTTCCTCGCATCGCCCTAGCTTCGGAGCTCCGCCGCCGCCGTCAACTTCTGCATCGACCTTGGCCGCTGCATCACCCTGAACGTACCAGAGCACCGCGACGATCTTGCGCATCTTCCTCAGCTCCGGTAAGTCTTCTATCTTTTCCACCTTAGATCTGTTCTAGGGTTTCGCAGTTCTTCAGTGTTCATCGTTTGCTGCTTGTTTATACGATAGCTCTTTATATGAACCTGCAAATCTTTGCTTTGTTGTAGTGGTAGTTGTTTAACCTCCGTCTTTACTTACACATCTCAAAACCATATATCTACCTGTACCTTTGCTCATTGGCTCAATATTGCTCTATTTAAACTTGAATATTCATCTCTTTTCTGAACATGTTCCAGATCCAAAATTGTAGTATAACTTTGTGAAATCTGTTTTTGCGTGCTTACTCATCTGCAATCTCGATTATTCCATGGGTAAACTGGGCGGTTTAACTTTGTAGAAAAATTGATAAGCCGGTATATGTACCATTAGTCCCCTTGTTGAACCGCCGGAATTCCTTATCCAGACACTGCCGCTTTGTAAAACTCTGGTTTAGAAATAACTGTCTCCGGTTTAGTAATATACGCATCAGGGTATACCTTTCCAATATCTTCTTGAACCGATAATTGCTACTTTGCAGACTGTACTATGACCAAACGAGTGTACGAGTGCAACTGGGTTCCTTCTCGTGTGAATGATATTCAACTGACCAATTTAGTCAAGACTGGCGCTTTAAGCAGACAGGACGTTATTTATTGGAGGGTCCCAGGCACAGAATGTCCTCCCCAGCCTAAAGAGGGAGAGGTGGTTGTTTTTGCTGATCATCTAGCCCGGGGCTTCAGTCCTCCCGGTTCAAAATTTTACCGGGACATCCTAGCCAATTTCCAACTCCGTCCGCAAGATACATGCCCAAACTCCATAACCAACATCTGTCACTTTCAAGTGCTCTGTGAGGTGTTCTTTCAAGAGGAGCCCACAGTTGAATTATTCAGAGATTGCTTCCATTTAAATCGCCGTACTGAATTCACTGACGGTCCCAACACAGAGTTAGGCGGTATGGCGATTCAAAAGAGGAAAGAGGTCACTTACCCTCACGCCAAACTGCACAGCCATCCCAAAGAGTGGAATCAAACATGGTTCTACTGCAAAGATACCTCTCCTTCTGACGAAAATCCTTTGCCGGGTTACCGTCCAGAGCGGCTAAGCAACACACATCCTTTCCTGCGAAGGCTGACCGCTAAGGAGCGAAGCAAATATGCTCCTCAATTATCCAAACTCAGGGCCTTCATGGCTAATGGGCTGACAGGGGTCGACCTTGCTCGCTGCTGGATATCGTGGAGCATATTGCCTTTAAGCCAGCGCTCCGGTTTGATGTGCGAGTACACATGAAGTGAAAAAGACCCTCTTCGACACATTGACATCCAGCTCTCATACGACGAAGTCACAGAAGCTATGAAAAAGATACTGAATGAACCGGAAGCTGTCTGTGCTCAAACCGGCCTGGCTCCCTTTTGTGCCATCAACAAACCGCCAGCTGTAAGACTCATACCTTGTACTTTTTATTGAATCTGCCTGCTCAAATTATCAATTGTTAACATCTTTCAAACAGGGCGATGATCCGTTTTGGAGCAAGAAACCTCCACAAGAGAAACCGGAGAAGCCGGAGAGACCAACCCGGCCCAAAACCAGAGTTGTGAAGAGGCCCGCTAACAGGAAGAAAACCACTGCGTCTTCTGATCCGGTAGCTGACGATGATGTGGGTAACTCGGACCTTGAGGTAGAGCTTGATTCACTTGGCTAATTTTTCACACGCCTTATTGATAATGACCATTGTCAGGATGACGCGGAAGGCAGTCATGCTGATGCTGTAGAGGTAATCACTCTATCCTTCGATTCAAACCCTTTGCCTTCACTAAAAATCCGTCGGGCAAACCAGAAAATTAAATTTTCTCATCCTCTTGCTTATTTGGATCCCAACTTTCTTGTGAAGACACAACAGCACGAAGCCCGCCGCACAACCCGGCACAGCGGCCAGGTAGTTACCTCCGTCGGTTTACCGAACAGTCCGGTTCGGAAACGCCGTTCAGAGGTCTCTAACTCTCTTGTCAATGCTTTTCCTAAAGCGGGTTATTTTCGTCAACCTCTTAATCCATCTGACTCCGATTATCAGGGCACTTCTCATTCGTCGTCTGGCGAGTCCTCAGCCACCCAGCTTCCACCATTCAAAACGGTGCTTGGGTGAGTCATATTCCTTATAATATTTCTGATATATTACTTTGTAAGATATACTGTACTGATCCTTCTTATTCCTTTCAGGGCCAAACCTAGGCCAAGCAAGAAGGCTCGTCTGGACAAAGCGGCAGAGGAAAATACCGTTCCTGAACCGGACAGAATACCAGATCCTGAAGTGGCTATTCATGAAGACGTGTCGAATGACCCACCACTGTAAGACCATGACTTCGTCACTGAAGAGGCACATATTGATACCACAGGCTCTATTGATCAGCCCACAAGCCCCGTCCGGATTGACAGAACAGCTAGCCCGAAGCGAACTGACAAACCGGCGACTCCATTACGAACCGGCGAAGCAAAAGATGATGATGTTATTATTACTGGCATTGGTCGCACAGAGCCAAGCAATCCCGTCGCTTTATCCAAACATACTACCAAAGAGGAATTTGCTGCAATTGGCGAAGGCAAATGGAATGCCGACTTGGCCACTTACGCCGCTCTGAACGCCCAAGATCTCCATTCCGGCTATCTGAACCGGCTGTACACTAGCCGTGACTATGAAGCCGGTCTGGTTAATATGATGAAAGACAAATATGAGGTAACTTCCGTATACTTCTTTGTTTGTATATTTCAATCTGTCAACTCCCATAGCCCCCAAGGGCCGGTTTAAGATATCAACTTTTACCGGGACTTGCCAATATGAACTGCAATGTGTTTTGAATTTTGCTGATGGAGCCCCCAAGGGCCGGTTCAACTCAATGAAGTTGAACCGGGACTTTAGGTAATAAAGATTGCAGCATCAGTAATTATTGAGCAAATAGCCATTAACCCCAAGTGCCAAGTTGAATACTTGTATTGAGCTTGGGACTTTATAAAAAATTGTAGTATGAAGAGCAAATACGCATTAGCCCCCTAGTACCAAGGGCCTAACTTGTTATGGGGTTGGTACTTCAATTTTGTACCGTCATCTGAATCATATTATGGTCTGTATGCAGGCTGAGCTGAACAAAAGGGAAAACCAAATCGCCGATCTGCAAGAAAATCTGAAGTCCCAACAAGCTGAAACCTCCAAGGCAAAAGAGGAATTAACCAACGCTTTAAGCGTCATGGAAAAGCTTAAGGAGGGTTACAACAAAGAGCGGGCGGATTGGGCCACTGAAAAATCCGCTTTAACTCAGCGAGCAGAGAATGCCGAGGCTGCACTCAAACCGGTAGTGGATGAACTGACCAGCATAAAGCGGCAAGTGCATGCCATGACCGCTGCTGTCTTTGGTAAGCCTTCTTGATTTATGAAGTAACGAGGTCTTCTTATGTAACTGTTGGTTTATTAACCCATTATATGACACAAGGACACGCATTGGTCACTTGGGATCAGACGTGCGGAAGAAACTGAAAGCCGCTTATACATTGATAGAGCAATTGTATAGTGGTGCGCAGCGGATCATCTGTAGTGCTTCTCACAACAACCCGGCGCCCGCCTTGATCCAAGACACCCTTAAAAGGTTGTCTATGCTTCCTGACCGGGTTGAAGAGCTGAAGAAATCTGCTGCTCGAACCGGTGCTATAAGCGCCTTGATCCGGGCAAAAGCGTGGGTGCCGGATTTCGATCCTGTTGAAGCGGCTCAGGGCTATCCCAGCTTGAAGGAAGACGGTTCACAGTTCAGTGAAGCGGATCTGCGAGCGATAAACTGGGAGGTGCGCCCTCTAGCTTGTCAATTGGTTGAAGAGGCAGATTTGTCTCACTATCAAGCCCAATATGATGACCAAAACAAACGAGTGGCCGCACCAATTCCTGAAGCGGAGAACCTTATCCCTCCAATCCGTAAGCATACTTACGCTCCTGACATTGAACCATCGTTGCTGGTCAATGATGAAGCTGTCTTCCAAGCATTAACTGGAATCGACTGGACAACTGTTGATTTCCAGCCGCTGGCTAGAGAAGCAGAAGTTGAAGCGGCGCGGGATGACCCGCAACCTTCAGGCCAAGTGGGTGACCAAACATAAACTGGATACTGGTTTAAATTACTGCTCCTTTGCGTGACGCAGAAACAATGATCGTATGGGCACCGTGTTGCCTTGTAATAGGCTAGCCGATACACTTGATTTTGATATGCCTTCGTGCATAGCTATTGCAACTTGTGCTTCCTTTGGATGATCAATCTCCAAACTATTTTCTGCAGCCAAAAAATCTTAAAGTGCCGCCGCGGTTGTACAGCCAGGTGGGTTATGATATCTATATATATGAAGTCGAATATTTTAGATGTAAGCATATGATCAAATATTGTGATACATAATACCTGCCATCGTTGGGTATGAAGTTGGCTTTGCCAATCTTGAAGCGGTATTTTATAAACCCATATTGTTGGAGGAGAAAAACAGCTCCTGTGTATATAATGCCGGTTTACTAGGTAAACCGTTCCGGGTTATGATAAACACCGGTGTTACTCCATAATAGGATGTTAACAAAAAATCAAACTGGGCAAATAGTCTCCGGATTAAGAATTGACCGTGTGTCGTCGATGGTCAGTCAAACCGGTTTTAAAAAATTGTCGGTTTAAAAACATAGCAAAAAGAGATATTTATCCAAAGAGAAATAAAATTCAAGCAAAGGTAAATATAAAACCATTTGCAAAAAGAGGCTTGTTGAGCCGATCAAGTGACATTACCATGGTCGGACACGACCAAGCTCCCAATAGGCGTAGCTATAGTCCAAGTCAGCCAGGTCCCCAAATGATGCATTGGCATTACGCCGATCAAGAGGTGTAGTGATGGTTCGGGTTCGACCAAAGCCCCCAAGTGATTATGTGGCCTTAGGTCGATCAAGAGGCGTGACTGGTTCAGACGTGACCAAGTCCCCAAATGATTCTGTGGCTTTCGCCTATCAAAAGGTGTTGCATTGGTTCGGACACGACCAAGCCCCCAAGTGACCTGATTGAAGGCTTTTTTGAAAAAGCTAACTCAAGGGGTAAACAGGGGGCCGCTTTAAGACAAAAACTCCGTGTAACCACACATGATGTGAAAATAACAGATACCCCGCTTTAGCTAAGGCTCGGGTTTATTGCATTGATCATAATATATACATTGTCATAATATGTACATAAGTAGAGCCAATGGCTCAGGTATAGTAAGGCCGAAGATGAGCTATGTTCCACGGCCTGTTGGTCTCCTCCTCTGATGTACGTGAGTCTTTATGCTCTTGAATATCGATCAGGTAGTATGACCCGTTGTGCAGATTCTTGCTGACCATGAAAGGTCCCTCCCAAGGTGGGGATAAATTGTGCATATTAGTCTGGTCTTGGATGAGCCGGAGTACCAAATCTCCTTCTTGAAAGGTTTTGGTTCTAACTCGGCGACTGTGATAGCGACGGAGATCTTGCTGGTAAGTCGCCGAACGGGCGGCCGCTATGTCTCGCTCCTCATCCAACAAGTCCAAAGCATCTTGTCGTGCTACCTCGTTGTCCGCTTCAACATAAGCCGCTACACGAGGTGAGTCATGACGGATGTCACTGGGGAGAACCACCTCCGTTTCGTAGACCATAAAGAACAGCGTGTATCTTGTCGATCTGTTGGGTGTGGTGTTGATGCTCCATAATACAGATGGTAACTCTTCAACCCAACAACCTGGCGTCCGTTGCAAAGGAACCATAAGCAGGGGCTTGATGCCTCGCAAGATCTCTTGATTAGCCCTCTCTGCTTGACCATTGGACTGCGGGTGAGCCACTGATGAAACGTCAAGCCGGATGTGCTCACGTTGACAGAACTCCTTCATAGCACCTTTGGACAAATTGGTACCATTATCAGTGATGCTGCTACCTGGGAAGCCAAACCGGAAGATCACCTTTTTGATGAATTGAACCGCCGTAGCTGCATCACACTTGCTTACTGGCTCTGCTTCCACCCACTTTGTAAACTTGTCAACCGCCACCAAAAGGTGGGTCTTCTTGTCCTTGGACCTTTTGAAAGGCCCAACCATATCCAACCCCCAAGTTGCGAACGACCAAGTAATTGGAATCATCCTCAATTCTTGAGCCGGCACATGAGCGCGTCTTGAGAACTTTTGACAACCATCACATTGTTTGACCAGGTCTTCCGCATCAGTATGAGCAGTCAACCAATAGAAGCCGTGGCGAAATGCCTTAGCCACCAAAGACTTTGAACCGGCGTGGTGACCACAATCTCCTTCGTGGATTTCACGCAAGATTTCACAGCCTTCCTCAGGAGACACACATCGTTGAAACGCCCCTGACACGCTGCAACGATGCAGCTCACCATTGATAAATAGTCATGGACTTGGACCGCCGGATTATCTGCCGGGCCAGAATCTCGTCTTCTGGTAACTCGCCCCGGTTCACATATGCAAGATAGGGAATCGTCCAAGCCGGGATGACATGGAGAGCCGCCACCAATTGAGCCTCCGGATCAGGAATAGCCAAATCCTCTTCACCAGGGAGCTTGACCGACGGATTGTGCAGAATATCCAAGAAGACATTAGGCGGAACCGGTTTACGTTGAGAACCCAACCGGCTTAAAGCGTCCGCCGCTTCATTCTTCCGTCGGTCCACGTGATCCACCTGATAACCTTTGAAGTGACCTGCAACAATATCCACCCCACGACGATATGCTGCCATGAGAGGGTCCTTAGAATCCCAAGTGCCAGACACCTGTTGAGCTACCAGGTCTGAGTCACCGAAGCACTTAACTCGGCTTAGATTCATCTCATTAGCCATCCGAAGACCATGGAGTAAGGCTTCATACTCAGCTGCATTGTTAGTACAAGGGAACATTAAGCGGAGAACGTAACAGAACTTATCACCTCGTGGGTAAGTTAACACGACTCCAGCCCCCGAGCCCTCCAATTGCCTGGACCCATCAAAATGAATAGTCCAATAAGTGTGATCCGGCTTATCTTCAGGTGCTTGCAGTTCTGTCCAATCATTGATGAAATCCACAAGTGCTTGAGACTTGACCGCCGTTCGAGGTACATATTTCAACCCATGAGGTCCAAGTTCTATAGCCCACTTAGCAATCCGGCCAGTTGCTTCTCTATTCTGGATTATATCTCCCAAGGGAGCAGAGCTGACCACTGTGATGGGATGACCTTGGAAGTATTGCTTAAGTTTCCGGCTTGCCATGAAAACCCCATATACCAGCTTCTGCCAATGCGGGTACCTTTGCTTGGACTCAATAAGGACCTCACTGATATAGTAAACCGGACGCTGAACCGGATACTCCTTGCCTGCCTCCTTGCACTCCACCACAATAGCTACGCTGACTGCACAAGCATTAGCTGCGACATATAGTAGCAACGGTTCCTTGTCAATTGGAGTAGCAAGAACAGGCGGATTGGCTAGCTGCCGCTTTAAATCCTCAAATGCTTTATCCGCAGCAGAACTCCAGACGAATTGATCCGTCTTCTTCAGCATCTGATACAAAGGGATCGCCTTCTCACCAAGGCGGCTGATAAACCGGCTCAACACGGCAATCCGGCTTGCCAGGCGTTGAACGTCATTGATACACCAGAAAACCCAATAACTTGCCTGCCGGTACACCAAAGACACACTTGGCCGGGTTGAGCATCATCTTGTATGTCCGTAGGTTATCAAAGGTTTCCTTCAGATCGTCGACCAGAGTCTCCTTCTCCCTTGACTTAACCACAATATCATCCACATAGGCATGTACATTACGGCCAATCTGTTTATGAAGGCAATTATGTACACACCGTTGATAAGTTGCCTGAGCACTCTTGAGCCCAAAGGGCATAGATACATAGCAGAAGGCTCCAAAGGGAGTTATGAACGCCGTCTTCTCCTGGTCCTTAACTGCCATCTTGATTTGATGATAACCAGAATATGCATCCAGGAAACTCAAACGCTCGCAACCCGCCGTAGCATCAATAATTTGATCAATACGGGGGAGGGCAAAAGGGTCTGCTGGGCAAGCCTTGTTAAGATCTGTGTAATCCACACACATGCGCCAGGTGCCGTTTTTCTTAAGGACCAGCAACGGATTGGCCAACCATTCAGGATGGAAAACTTCAACAATAAAGCCAGCCGCCAAGAGCCTAGCTACCTCTTCTCCAATAGCTTTGCGTCTTTCTTCATTAAACCGGCGGAGAAACTGTTTCACCGGTTTATACTTGGGATCAACATTAAGAGTGTGCTCAGCGAGTTGCCACGGTACACCTGGCATGTTAGAAGGCTTCCGTGCAAAAATGTCCCGATTCTCACAGATGAACTCGATGAGAGCGCTTTCCTATTTTGGATCCAAGTTGGCACTAATACTGAACTGCTTGGACGAATCGCCAGGTACGAAGTCAACAAGCTTAGTATCATATGCCGATTTGAACTTCAGGGCAGAATCATGCTCTGTAGTTGGCTTCTTCAACGGAGTCATGTCTGCCGGATCAACATTGTCCTTATAGTATTTCAGATCCTCGGTGGCGCAAACCGACTCTGTATAAGCCGCATTACCTTCTTCACACTCCAAAGCGATCTTGCGGCTGCCATGAACAGTTATTGTTCCCTTGTGACCCGGCATCTTGAGCTGTAAATAAACATAACAGGGCCGTGCCATAAATTTGGCATAGGCCGGCCGCCCAAACAGGGCGTGATATGGGATCTGGAGCTTCACCACCTCAAAAGTCAACGTCTCTGACCTGGAATCATGATCATCTCCAAAGGCCACTTCCAGAGCTATCTTGCCAACAGGATACACCGACTTACCAGGTACCACACCATGGAATACCGTATTGGACGGTTTAAGATTTTTATTTGTTAGTCCCATACGGCGGAAGGTTTCATAGTATAGGATGTTAATGCTGCTCCCTCCATCCATGAGCACTTTTGTGAATTTATAACCTCCCACCTGAGGTGCCACCACCAACGCTAGTTGACCCGGATTGTCAACCCGGGGAGGGTGATCCTCTCTGCTCCATACAATTGGCTGCTCAGACCAGCGTAAATAACGGGGCACGGCTGGTTCAACAGAGTGTACCGCCCGCTTATGAAGCTTCTAGTCCCGCTTGTCCAAGCTGGTGGTGAAGACATGATATTGCCCACTATTCAACTACTTCGGGTGACTCTGATAACCCGAATGTTGCTGTTGATTGTAGCCGCTTTGATTACCTTGGTTGTGTTGTCCGCCCTGATTGCCATTAAAGCCTGAACCGGACTTTCCTCCGCCGTGACCCGGCCCATGAGATCTCGACGCTGAACCGCCACCTGACCCGTGATCATACCGGAAAGTGTTAGAGTTCTTGAACTCTTGCATGATGTAACAATCTTTCCAAAGGTGGTTGGCCGGCATCTCCTTCGTCCCATGCTTTGGACAAGGCTGGTTTAACAGGTAATTCAAGCGGTCCGGGTTGGGACTGGGCGCACCGCTGCGATTCAGTGGTTTACCCTTTCGTCGCTGGCCCTTGTCCTGTGCGTTGGTGTTAGCCACAAAGTCCATGCTACTATCCGCTTTACGCTTGCCTCCGTTTCCATGACCCGCCGAGTTGTGCGGCTATCCCTTGGAGTTGCTGCTCTTCTTTCCCTTCCCTGCCTTATCATCGTCAGACTCGGGATCCTTGGTACTATCAGAGTCAGCATACTTCACTAGTGCAGCCATGAGGGTTCCCATATCATTGCAATGGCGCTTCAACCGCCCCAACTTCAGCTTCAGAGGCTCAAACCGGCAGTTGCCTTCCAAAGTTATCACCGCTGTATCGGCATTGATGCGGTCTGATGAATGCAAGATTTTCGAGACCCGGCGCACCCATCGGGTTGTCGATTCTCCTTCCTCCTGGATGCAGGCCGCTAAGTCCACTATTGACATAGGCTGTTTACATGTATCCTTGAAATTCTGGATAAACCGGGCTCACAATTGGGCCCATGAACTGATAGAGTTGGCCGGCAAACTTTTTAACCAACTGCGGGCCGTCCCTTCAAGCATCATGGTGAAGTACTTTGCACATGCTGCCTCATCCACATCAAGCATCTCCATGGCCATCTCATAACTCTCCACCCATGTTTCTGGAGACAAGTCGACAGTGTAATTTGGCACTTTGCGTGGGCCTTTGAAATCCTTGGGCAGGCGCACATTACGTAAAGCGGGGACAAGGCACGACACCCCCAAAGAGCTAGAAGTAACTCCTGGCTCGACCGATGTGGTCGGACAAACCGGCGTGAGCTGACGAGCCTCATACTACGCCGCTAACTCGGCCTCCCTGCGTGCTCGGGCCCAGTCCACCACTTCCTGGGCATCACCAATACCACCTGCCGGATTGTTGCCACGTGGTGCTTCATGGTTTCGTGCATTGCTTGACACGGCCGGTTCATCCATACGCCTGCTGTAACTCCGGCTTGGGCGAGGGGTAGAGTGAATCCGGTCGCGGCTGTATGAATATGCTTCCTGTTGAATCAAAGCTGTTCGAAGAAGCTCCTTAACCCGGCGCGTCTCCACCGCCTGCGGAGAATCACCTTCGATCGGGATGGCCTCCAGTCGTGAAGCGGCAGCCACGAGGTTGTCCATTGGATTGGAATAATGACCCGGAGGCGTCGGGACAGGCTGCGGTATAATGTTATTCTGATGAGGCAGGTCCATCAAGCACGGCTGAATCGGCGCATCAGCTCCGGGAGCTTCCGCTCGGTTTAATACCGGTGGGTTACTGGCCCCTGCTCCTGGAGTGTTGAAGAGGCACCTTGCGTCGTAAACCGGAGGCAGGCGAGACCGGTGCTTCCTTTTCAAGACTTCGTGCGATGCGTTCTGATCTAGCATAAGCCGGTAAGCCTGCGCATCCAAAGCGGCCCGCTCTGCAGTCATCCTGGCATTCTTAGCTGCTAGGTCAGCCTTTGCTTGAGTGATCTGATCCCTCACCTTCGCAATTTCCGCATCGTGGGCGTTTTGATCCGCCGGATTGGCTTCTGCCAGGAGCGTAGCCAACGTATCAAACAAATCAGATAAAACTTGAGCCGGCGGGTGCACAGGGCCTCCTGCCCTGGCTGCCGTCGCCGTTCCTGACCCGGAGATCATTGCTACTGCAGTCGAAGAATGGATCGCTGCTTGTGTACCGGCCATGAATATTCCAACCCGGTTGGGCAGATCGGAGGGATCCGGAATACTGTTGCCATCGGAACAGCCCCCAATCCGGCCATCTTGTAGCTGATACAACGATTCGGTTTCTCCGGTTGATGACTCGTCGCCGGAATAAACGACGGTCTCGCCACCAGATTCCGATCCATCCTCATAGTATCCTCCGTGGATGACTCCCACGAAGGCACGCTTCATGGCCGGTTTAACCTGGGCGGATCGTGCACGCTGAGCCGTTTCGACGAGGTCGGTGCAGATGTCCGGCTCAGGGCCCGGTTCACCGATCTTGCCAATGAAGACGTGTATGCCACCAAGGGGGACCCGGTACCCGTACTCAATTGAGCCGGCCTCGGGGCCCCATCCTGCATCGTCGATGTAGAGCTTGCCGCGACGACTCTTGGTCATCCGGCCCACGGCGTAACCCTTGAGTCCTTCGAAGTTGCCCTCCAAAAACCTGAAACCATCGTGCGATAGCCCCACGATGGGCGCCAACTGTCGTGGTTTTGTCACGGCAGATGTCCTCATGAAAGGACTTAGTCGTGGAGCCATCGCTACGGGTTAGCTTGAAGGGGTTAAAGCGGACACAGGGACGCAAGGGAGTTTTATACTAGTTTGGCCCCTTTGATGAAGGTAAAAGCCTACGTCTAGTTGTGATGGAATTGATGAGGTTTTGATGACTAGGGAGCAAACAAGCTTCGCCTAAGTCTCGAGTTGTTGTCTGTTGTCCTTGAACCGCTGCCGGGTCGTCCCCTTATATACATGAGTGACGCCCGTCGGTTTACAGAGTCCCAACACCGTCTCATATACGTGTCCGGTTTGGTCTCTACTTATTCCTAACTTACAATACAAGTTTACATACCAACGCCGGTTTACAGCTACAGGCCTTAAACCGACCGTGGGCTTTAAGCCCTCATCTACCTTCATGGGTTTTAGCATACTTAACTACTGATGAAGTTAACCCGGCCCAGATAGGCCGGTTTACGCCCAGTAGTAATATCCCCAACAGGTCCCGAATGACTGCACCTCCTCCAGCCTTATGGCCAAATTTGGAGAGACTGGGCCATCTGAATTGACTTCCATGATTTCATGTGGAGGTGCTATCCTTTTGCCATCCCGAGCTTCATTTCTGGCCAGCCATAGACCGTAGGTAGCCTATATCATTGCCTCCTTTTCGTCATCGGCCGCATCGGCGAACCAACCCAGCAGCCAGCGAGCTAATGCGCCCTGGGTATCCATCGGGATCGGTGGGGACGCCACCGATACCTTTTTCCGAGCTCAATAACTACGATAACTGAATGGAATGCTGACATGCCCAAAAGCGATGTAAAATAGTTTCTTCTCTGCCGCATGCAACACAGAAAAAACCCCGGCTTAATTCGACGTCGATGGGGTTCTGTCCCCACGGCCATCCCATTTTTTATTATCCTCCACATGTGAAATTTTGCCTTTGCTGGAGCGTTAGTATCCCGCAGCAACATATATCTCATGTGTTGTTCAACTGAATTTGAGGGTCCCTGATGACCCGACCGAGCCCTCTTTCTGGACATCCAAAGGTGGTATGTAGACTTGACATTGAAGACACCATTCTTGGTAAAATTCTAGGACAAGTAGTCCTCCGTACCCGGGCCACCCACAACGATTTGCTTGATGTCATTGGCATCCGACTCCAAGAACATAGCAACAATTTCCCCTGTATCCCATGTCGTACCATTCCAGTTCAGCAAAGTCCGCTACTTTAGTTATACCGTGGATATACTCTTGACCCAATGGTCTTAAATATCCATTTCGTGGTATCCATTTATCATGGTGAATGCTAATGCTAGACCCGTCCCCAATCCGCCACACCAGCCCCTCCCGTAGCAGGTCTCTTCCGTGCAAAATATTTTTGAATGTGTACGACGAACTGGTTGGGCATGTTGTTGTCAATATGGAGTTCTCACCAAAATATCTTGCTTTGAGGACTCTTGCACAAAGAGATGATGGTTCTGTAAGGATCCGCCATGCTTGCTTCGGCAGCAGAGCTTGGTTAAAACTCTCTGGATCATGAAAACCTAAGCCACCATCCCTCTTGGATGCACACATATTCTCCCAAGAAATCCAATGCACCTCCCTTTCTCCATTCATTGGCCCCACCAAAATTTCGATGAGATTGAAGTCAGATTCCGACATATTTTCTTTGTGAGGTGAAAACAACTCATGGTAAACATTGGTGTTGCCTGTAGTCCAAACGTGATTATCACTTCTCTTGCAGCTTTAGAAAGACCCTACCCCTTCCATCCTGTCACCTTGCCTTTTGAACTTTCTGTCACATATTTGAATGTACCATATTTGGATCTCCCAACCAGTGTTGGTAGGCTAAGATAACGTTCACTCAGCGCCTCTGAATTGATCCCAACTACTTGCTTCAATTCTGTTTTGGTCACATCACTACATCCCCTACCAAAAAAGATAGAGGATTCTGTAGGTTCACTCTTTGTCCTGAAGCTTCCTCATACCTTGTCAAGATATCCTTGTGCGCCACCATATTATCACTAGTCCCCTCCAGAAAAACAAAACTATCGTCAGCGAATAGTAAATGTGTGACATGGGGGCTAGTGCTCCCAAAAGACACGCCTTCGATCTTATTTTCCTCTTGTGATTTCTTCAACAGAGCTGAGAACCCCTCCACGCAGAAGAGAAACATATATGGTGACAAGGGGTCACCCTGCCTGAAACTTCGTGAGGGTACAAAACATCTAGAACACCCACCATTCAGCTTGACAGAGAATTTTGTAGCCCTGAAGCATCTCATAACCATGGATACCCAGAGAGGATCAAAACCAAACTTAGTCATCATCTGTTCCAGAAACACCCATTCGAACCTATCGTAGGCCTTCATCATATCTAGCTTTACCGCACGCAAGCTCTTCTTTCTCTTCCTGGTGCGTATTGCATGCACACACTCATAGGCAACCGGTACATTTTCTGTGATAAGTCGTCCGGGAACGAAAGCACTTTGCTCCTCAGAGATAAGAATGGGGAGGATGCACTTGAGCCTATTTCCCAAAACCTTGGTAGCAATCTTGTACAACACGTTATAGAGGCTAATTGGTCTAAATTGCGAGAGAATCTCCGGCGAGTTCACTTTAGGTATCATAATGATGACCATAGCACTAAAAGATTCCGGTGTGACCGCCCCCTTCAAGAAATCTCTTACCGCCTCACAGACATCATTTCTTACCAACGACCAGTGTCTTTGGTAGAACAATGCAGGCAGCCCATCTGGCCCTGGAGCCTTGGTCGGTCCCATTTGGAATAAGGTTATTTCTACTTCTTCGTCTATGATCGAAGCTGTTAGTCTTCCATTCATCTGCACTGTCACAACCTGTTGAATATTTTCTAGTAGTCCATTGGCCCCAACCGAACCATCAGAAGCAAACAACTTCTCATAAAAAGTAGCCGCCATATCCCTCATTTCCTCATTAACAATACATTTTGTGCCATCTTCTCTGATGAACGCCCTGACAGTATTCTTCCTCTTCCTATATGATGCTCTATTCTGGAAATACTTTGTGTTTTGGTCGGCCACCATTAGCCAGTCCACCCGTGATCTTTGTTTGTACAAAATTTCCTCCCTTTCATACATTTCCTTAAGCTGCTCCTCAATCTCGCGGACCTCCAGTGAGTGTCTGATTGATAGTGCACGGGACTTGGCCTCCATGAGCCATGTCTTTAGCTTGTCAATCTTGCATCGGACTGATCCAAACACTTCTCTAGCCTAGCGTTGCATGCTAACAGAGATAGTCCCGAGTCTATTCCACACTGCATCAAGTCCATGACCTCCATCAGCCGCAACCTCCCATGCCTCAGTCACCATCTGCTCATATTTCTCATGCATCGTCCACGCTTCCTCATAGCAAAAGGGCCTGTCCCCACCCCACGAGACACTTGGAGCAATCTCCAAGGCTCGCACAAGGATTGCTTGGTGATCAGATTCTTCTATCCTCACACGTTCCACTCTGGATACAACTCTAAAAAATTATCTGTACATGTTGCTCGATCTATACAAACCTGGATGTTTTCGCCTCCATCTCTTTTATTGTCCAATGTGTACGGATAACCCGAGAAACCCAAGTCTGCAAGACCGCAGTCGGCCAGACAGTCTTTGAAATCCTCCATTCTTGCGAAGCTCCTCGAATTACCACCAATCTGTTCGGTTTGAAATAAAGCTTCATTGTAATCACCCACACAAATCCAGGGTAGAGCATCTTGCGCACGCAAATATGTGATAGCATCCCAGGTTTTTTTCGTAGTTCAACGTTTGGCTCCCCATAGATTCCAATGAATCTAGAGGTTTCCCGTCACACACAATCTCGGCATCAATGAAATATTGAATCCACGGTCTCAACGTAACTTGTATATGGTCTCTCCACCAGAGTGCTAAACCCCCACTCCTACCATTGCAATTAATAACCACACCACTTTTAAAGCCCATACTCCACTTTAGTCTTTCCATCCCTCCCGCCGTCTTCTTTGTTTCGCATAAGAAAACCACCACTGGGTTGTAGGATTGTATCAGGTCACGTAGTTCGCCAACTATTGAGGCCAACCCCAATCCCCGAGTGTTCCAGGCCAGCAGATTCATTGGACTCGGCGGCCCTGGGATCTAGGGTCCGCCGTTTTGTCATTTTTCTCAGAGATGCGATCAAACATCGAGGATGTTTTCTTCCTCGTATCGCGAATGAAAGCATCATTAGCAACCTGCCTATCCGAGTTCCCCTTCACCACCTACATCTGCCGTGGTTTCCTCTTCCTACTCTCACGCTCATATCAATCCTTTGAATCATGGTGCTGCTGGTAGTCATGATCCTTCCTGGGCTTCCTCACATATATACCCTTTTGTCTCCTATGGCCCCCATGCAGATCAGGTTCCCCCAGTAGGTTGCCCCATCCCTCTCCTGTTGCATGGTGCCCGGAACCCGAACCAGTAGCTTTGTCCTTTCCTTTACGTGCCCATTCAACCTCCCATGCATTATCTATCTGATGTTGCTGGCTTTGCTCAATCAATTTACCTCTGAGATCCTTCTCTCGGCGTGCCTCTAGATTGTCGCACAAATCCTTCTCCCTCGGGAACTCATGCCTGTATTTCTCTTTACTTGGACTGTGAACATCCCTATTATCATGCCTAGACTCCTCGCCAGTGTGAGTGTTAGCCGAACGAGAGAAAGCTGGATTCAAGTTTCTCTTGGGGGGCGAGTCCCATACCCTTGGATGGACTTGGTTGTTGTAGGCCGTCTCCCCCATATGTGATCTGCTCATGCTGTTGTTACTTCCTGTTGCCCCACTTATAGATCCTTCTTTTCTAGCATTGTTCCTTCCCGGAGAACCCTCAACCAGCCTCCCATTGTGAGGCCGAATCAATTGGAGATCACATACACACCCCTCATGAACAAGAGGTCCACACTCAAAACAAAATGGGGGACTTTCTCATAGTAAAAATCGAACCATGTTTTCTCCTTATCCTCCGTTGACTTCCTCAAATAGACTCCGCGGACCAAGGGATCAAAGACAGAGATTTTGGCTCTGACCCTCAAGTGACTTCCCCTCGCTATGCCATCCTTGTCCACATCAACCCTTACAACCTCTCCCATCCAGTTGCCCAAAGCCTTGCCAAACGCTTCAGTCCTCTTATCAGGTGGTAGATTAGTTACCCTTACCCAGATGTCAATCTTATCGAAGACCATCTCAGATGGCCTTTTGTCTCCCTCGTAGTCCTTCGTGATCAGAATGCTAAAATCATACTTCTAGGCTCCGTTATTCGGCACATGCTTCCAATCCCCCTCGCAGCCAAAGTGTACCATGAAGATATTGGGACCGATTTCTCTGAACTTCGCCTCCTTGTGCATGCCCCAGGCTCTCGGCATCGTCTTCTCCAACACTGTTTTCTTCAGAGGCCGGGATGAACAAACTTTGCCCACCGCCGACCATCTATGGTGCATCTGGGTAGCAGGTTTCGGATCTTCAAAGATGAACCCCTCCACTTCCTTGTCGATGAGCACCATGCCTCCTAACCTCTATGAAAGGCTTGCGACTGGGTCTGGTGTTTTCTTCTCCAACGGGGATTTAGAAGAACCCCCACTCACTGATCCAACATTCTTGCGCGCTGGTGGCGTAGCCGCCGTCACCGATGGGTTGGAGTAAGTTCTCTTCGGATTAGCCGTCGCCCTCTCACCTGCCTTCCCCTCCATCAACTCTGCTCCACAACGGGGATCACAGACAACACTATAGGTGGATTGTTGATAGGTGTGAGGTTGGATGATTTAGATAGATGTTGTAATTGTGGGGTCTGGTGCACCCATTCTAATTATCAAGGGTAAAGGAGAGATTCTCTAGGGTTATGATTAACGTGTATGACCCTACTCAACGGGAGCTTACAAATGATTTGTTTGTAAAAATGACATCAAGGGTGCACATTACCGACTTACCAAAGGTAATGGGTGGAGATTGAAATCTGATTAGGTTCTTCCATGAAAACTTTTGAATGGCAATGTGACATATTATAAGGATGCCAACCATCAATGAGTTCAATGTTGAAGTTGAGTGCTTGATAGAGCTTTCATCAGTTCATGGTTTTCGGTTTGCTTTTTTGAGAAGTTTGCTTGAGGCTGTGTCACGCTTCTCTTTTATTGGTAGAGCTTTCATCACGCTTCTCTTTTATTGGTAGAAGGGGAAGATAGAGCTTTAATCCATACTAATTCATGTTTGAAACATCTTGGTTGCTGAAAGAAAATTGAAAAGAGGAGGTTATTTCTTGATGGCCAACAAGATGCAAAGCTAATAAGTCAGATGTTGTGGATGAGGAATCGTTTTTCACCATAGAGGTCTTATTTTCGAATTTAAGTGGCACTAGCTTCTTCCTCAGTTGTTATTACCTCGCAAAAGCATAGACAAAGGTGACCAATTATCAAAGTCCAAGTCACAACTAGAAAGACCAGCAAATAGAGGCAAGCCCAATCGCGCAACCTAGAAAGTCAGACTACAGGGTACCCAATAGTAAGCAATTCTTCTATTCTAAGCTAATGGCGTTGAATAGATATGCCCAATTGGTGCAAAAACAATAGTAGATGGCTAGACAGCTCCATCAATTTTGTTTATACTAGCAAACATACCTATGCGTTGCAACAAGAGAGAAAAAAAGTATGCGCTAGACACTAAGCATGACTCAATACCGTGACATATATGAGCGTCCTTCATTTTAACATGGTGGCTCACCATGTTGCCAATTATTTTTCTTCCCACCCTCGCTAATGATGGTCGTGATGTCCAGGTGATCACAATGCATTCGACGTTGTAAATCCCAAGGTTATGAGCTTGCCATTGCACGACACACTTGTCATTATGTTGCGCAAGAGAATGTTTAGCACTTTGAAACAAATCTCATCGACCATGAAATACTCCCAATGCCTACACATATAAAGACTTCCGAAAAATTAATCAAATCCTAGAAATAACGACTTTTGAATCGGTGAACACTTTTCAAATTGATAAACATTTCTATTGAAATTTTGGATTTTCTCAAATAAAATCATGAATTCTTTTTTAAATGCATGAAAGTCTTTTGAATTCATGAACACTTTTTACTCAACAAACATTTTTGACAATGAACTTTTTTAAAAAAAATGAGAAAAAAACTTCATTTTTTTATTTTTTTGAAAATTTTCTAAAATTTCATGGACATTTTTTTTTCAGATTCCCGGATATGCCTCAGATACAAGATCATTTTTTTCAAAATCATGAACATGATTTTATTTCCTGACCAGTTTTTTCCAAATCAAGATTTTTTTATAATTTGCGAATAGTTTTGCAAAGCCACAACATTTTTTGAATCCGAGACAATTTTATGATTTCCTAAACACTTTTTGAATTCACATACATTTTATGATTTCTAAACAAATGAAAAATGGCAACTTTGAAAATTCCGAATTAGTTTAAAGAAGGACGAAAAGACAAAAAAACGAAATGAAAAAGAACAGCGGAGTTAAACCCTTATGGGCCGGCCCATGAAAGCCTATGTGGGGTGGACGTGCATGAAAAAGGATGCAAAAATTGTGGAACCTGGGGATCGAACCCTTGTCTACTCACTAGTAGAGCGATGCGTTAGCCACTATGATTCCTATGCGCATGACTTTTATATTGGTATCGCCTCCCAAAAATAACCCGAATCATTTTCTTTACTTACCGGTGGCATAGTGGGTAATTTATAGCAACTTTAGAGGTATTTTTTTAGGCGGACGATCAGAAGCACTAGCTGCTTTATTATTAGGGAAAGATTAACTTGTCCAGTTGTGTTTCTCTACTAGCTTTTTTCCATGCTTTAATTTTCTCTCTCTTTGTTTCTTATCTTTCTTTTATTATTATCATTTAATTTACTGTTTATTTTCACTTTTTGTCTTGTCTTCTTATTTTGTATTTTATGCTTTGTTTAATTTTTTAAATCGTGAACATCTTTTGAAAACACATGAATTTTTTTAAATGTGTGATAATATTTAAAACACATTATTTGACTAAAAAATTGAGGGCACTTTAAAAATCGATGAGCTTTTTCAAATTTATGAACCATTCTAGTTGACAATTCTTTTTTAATTTGCGAATATTTTTTAAAATTTTGACAATGTTTTTAGAAAATTGATTTCCTTATAATTTTTTATATAATTTGGAAATTGTTTTAAATCATTCACTTTGTACGTATTTTTGATTAATTTTTAAAATTCATTAAAAAACTACATATACGTGAACATTTAAAAATGTAAAGAAATCACCGTTATTTTGAATTTTGTGAATATTTTTAAAATATAGTTACATTTAAATAAAATTGTGATCGTCTTGAAAAATAATTCATAAACTTTTTCCAATAAATAAATATTTTTTAATAATGTTTCTTTCCTCTGTCAAAAAATGGGATCGTCCGCACGAGCGAGCAACTAATGTTTTATGTTATGGATATGGACATAATGTAGGACCGAAAGTATGTCTAGAGGGGGGGGGGGGGTGATTAGACTACTTGACCAAATAAGAATCTTTTCTTTCCAATTTTAGTTGTAGGTAGATTTTAGCAAGTATGGTAAGTCAAACAATCAACCTATACATGCAATTCTAAGAGTACAACATCGGAATGTAAGACATTGCACATGTAAGTAAATGGAAGGGTTTGGAGAAGGCAAATGCAATGGAGAGACGAAGATTTTTGGCGTGGTTTCGATAGGTGGTGCTATCGTACGTCCATGTTGGAGACTTCAACCCTTGAAGGGTCCATGATGAAGCAACCTTGTGTATCCCACCATGGCCATCGCCCACAAAGGACTTGCCTCACTCAAGTAGATCTTCATGAAGTAGGTGATCTCCTTGCCCTTACAAACTTCTTGGTTCAACTCCACATCATGTCGGAGGTTACCAAGCGACACCTAACCAATCTAGGAGACACCACTCTCCTAAAGGTAATAGATGGTGTGTTGATGATGAACTCCTTGCTCTTGTGCTTCAAATGATAGTCTTCCCTACACTCAACTCTCTCTCTCTCTCTCACAGATTTGGCTATGGTGGAAGAAGGATTTGAGTGGAAAGAAACTTGGGGAAGGCTAAAAATCAAGGTTCAAATGGCAGGAATTGAATCTGTTGATCTCAACACATTAGTAGGTGGTTCTCTCTCAGAAAATGAATGGTGGAAGTGTAGGCACGTTTTGACGGCTCTCCTCAATGAGGAAGAAGGGGTGGAGGGGTATATATAGCCTCCACACAAAATCCAATTGTTACACACTTTTGACACATCTCGGTGGCACCGATCAGAAAACTCGGTGGCACCGATCTGTGTAAAAATATGAACGTTAGGAATCTCAGTGGGACCGACGGGAACAACTTTGAGGTACCGATGTGCAAGGGCTTAGGGAAAACCTCAACTCGGTGGCACCAATTGCATCATCTTGGTTTGACCAAAGTGAAGGAATAAGGCAACAGAGAATCAATCAAGCCATCTCGATGAGACCGATTGCAATTCTTGGTGGGACCGAAGTGATTGCAACAAGTCACAGAGAGCTAGCAAGGCCATCTCGGTGAGACCGAGATCCATATTGGTGGATCCGATTTGTTAGGGTTTGGCAGTGGCTAAGTCCAGATGAAATCGGTGGCTCCGGATAGGAAATATCGGTTGGGCCGAATTGGAGTTTTAGGGTTTGGACATATTTGGATAGAGAAAGTGGCTGAGGGTTTTGGAGAAATATCACTAAGCACTTTGAGCAAATAGATCATTAAGCAACACCTCACCCCCTTAAGGTTTTAATGAGAAGTGGATTTCTTGGATCCATAATATCTTATCCTCTGGATCTTCCTCTTTGTTATTAAATGGAGTGCCTGGGCATCACTTCAAGTGTAAGAGAGGTGTGAGACAGGGTGATCCAATGTCTCCCCTGTTATTTGTTTTAGCTACTGATCTGCTTTAGTGTATGGTAAATGATACGTGTGCTAAGGGGATCTTAACACTCCCAATACCTACACATTGTCAGGATTACCCTATAGTTCAGTATGCAGATGATACTTTCATTGTTCTGCCTACTTTGGACTACCGGCTTCTTACTTTGAAAGATATGTTGGATGTCTATGCCGCCTCCATTGGTTTGTCAGTAAATTTTGCAAAATCCTTAATGATACCTATGAAAATTTCAAATGATGAAGCCAACAGACTAGCCAGTGTTTTGAGTTGTAAATTGGGATCCATGTGTTGGAAATATGCCCTAGAGGCAATAATAAAAGCATTATTATTATATTTCCTTATTCATGATAATTGTCTTTATTCGTGCTATAATTGTATTATCCGGAAATCGTAATACATGTGTGAATAACAGACAACAACATGTCCCTAGTGAGCCTCTAGTTGACTAGCTCGTTGATCGACAGATAGTCATGGTTTCCTGACTATGGACATTGGATGTCATTGATAACGAGATCACATCATTAGGAGAATGATGTGATGGAAAAGACCCAATCCTAAACATAGCATAAGATCGCATAGTTCGTTTGCTAGAGTTTTCCAATGTCAAGTATCCTTTCCTTAGACCATGAGATCGTGTAACTCCCGGATACCGTAGGAGTACTTTGGGTGTGCCAAACGTCACAACGTAACTGGGTGACTATAAAGGTATACTACGGGTATCTCTGAAAGTGTCTGTTGGGTTGACATGGATCGAGACTGGGATTTGTCACTCCGCTTGACGGAGAGGTATCACCGGGCCCTCTCGGTAATGCATCATCATAATGAGCTCAATGTGATCAAAGTGTTTGATCACGGGATCATGCATTACGGTACGAGAAAATTGACTTGCCGGTAACGAGATTGAACGAGGTATTGGGATACCGACGATCGAATCTCGGGCAAGTAAAATACCGATTGACAAAGGGAATCGTATACGGGATTAATTGAATCCTTGACATCGTGGTTCATCCGATGAGATCATCGTGGAGCATGTGGGAGCCAACATGGGTATCCAGATCCCGCTGTTGGTTATTGCCCAAGAGCCGTCTCGGTCATGTCTGCATGTCTCCTGAACCCGTAGGGTCTACACACTTAAGGTTCGGTAACGCTAGGGTTGTGAAGATATGTATATGCAGTAACCCGAATGTTGTTCGGAGTCCCGGATGAGATCCCGGACGTCACGAGGAGTTTCGGAATGGTCCGGAGGTAAAGAATTATATATAGAAAGTGCTGTTTTGGCAATCGGGACAAGTTTCGGGGTTATCGGTATTGTACCGGGACCACCGGAGGGTCCCGGGGGTCCACCGGGTGGGGCCACCTGCCTCGGAGGGGCCCCATGGGCTGTATGAGGAAGGGAACCAGCCCAAAGTGGGCTGGTGTGCCTCCCCCCAAGGGCCCATGCGCCTAGGGTTGGGGGGGAACCCTAAAGGGGGCGCCCCCCTTGCTTGGGGGGCAAGTCCCCCTCCCTGGCCGCCGCCCCCCTAGGAGATTCCATCTCCTAGGGCCGGCGCACCCCCAAGGGGCTATATAAAGGGGGGACGGGAGGGGGGGGCTGCACACCCTTTGCCCTGGCGCCTCCCTCTTCCTCTCCAACACCTCCTCCTCCTCCGTAGAGCTCGGCGAAGCCCTGTCGGAGTACTGCGGCTCCACCATCACCGCGCCGTCATGCTGCTGCTGGAGTCTTCTTCCCCAACCTCTCCTTTGCCTTGCTGGATCAAGAAGAAGGAGACGTTACGCTGACCGTACGTGTGTTGAACGTGGAGGTGCCGTGCTTTCGGTGCTAGGATCTCCGGTGATTTGGATCACGGTGTGTACGACTACTTCATCCCCGTTCGTTGAACGCTTCCGCTCGCGATCTACAAAGTGGTATGTAGATGCAATCTCTCTCTCCCATGACTCGTTGCTAGATGAACTCATAGATGGATCTTGGTGAAACCATAGGAAAAATTTTAATTTTTTGCAACGTTCCCCAACAGTGGCATCATGAGCTAGGTCTATGCGTAGTTCTCTATTGCACGAGTAGAACACAATTTGTTGTGGGCGTAGATGTTGTAAACTTTCTTGCCGCTACTAGTCTTATCTTACTTCAGCGGTATTGTGGGATGAAGCGGCCCGGACCAACCTTACACGTACTCTTACGTGAGACCGGTTCCACCGACTAACATGCACTAGTTGCATAAGGTGGCTGGCGGGTGTCTATCTCTCCCACTTTAGTTGGAGCGGATTCGATGAAAAGGGTCCTTATGAAGGGTAAATAGAAGTTGACAAATCACGTTGTGGCTTTTACGTAGGTAAGAAAACGTTCTTGCTAGAACCCTAATTCAGCCACGTAAAACTTGCAACAACAATTAGAGGACGTCTAACTTGTTTTTGCAGCAAGTGCTTTGTGATATGATATGGCCAAAGTTGTGATGAATGATGAATGATCTATATGTGATGTATGAGATGTTCATGCTATTGTAATAGGAATCACGACTTGCATGTCGATGAGTATGACAACCGGCAGGAGCCATAGGAGTTGTCTTTATTTTTTGTATGACCTGCGAGTCATTGAGAAACGCCATGTAAATTACTTTACTTTATTGCTAAACGCGTTAGCCATAGTAGTAGAAGTAATAGTTGGCGAGCAACTTCATGGAGACACGATGATGAAGATCATGATGATGAAGATCATGGTGTCAAGCCGGTGACAAGATGATCATGGAGCCCCAAGATGGAGATCAAAGGAGCTATGTGGTATTGGCCATATCATGTCACGTTTATTATTTGATTGCATGTGATGTTTATCATGTTTTGCATCTTGTTTACTTAGAACGACGGTAGTAAATAAGATGATCCCTCATAATAATTTCAAGAAAGTGTTCCCCCTAACTGTGCACCGTTGCGACAGTTCGTTGTTTCGAAGCACCACGTGATGATCGGGTGTGATAGATTCTAACGTTCACATACAACGGGTGTAAGACAGATTTACACACGCAAAACACTTAGGTTGACTTGACGAGCCTAGCATGTACAGACATGGCCTCGGAACACAGAAGACCGAAAGGTCGAGCATGAGTCGTATAGAAGATACGATCAACATGAAGATGTTCACCGATGTTGACTAGTCCGTCTCACGTGATGATCGGACACGACCTAGTTGACTCGGATCATGTAATACTTAGATGACTAGAAGAGGGATGTCTATCTAAGTGGGAGTTCATTAAATAATTTGATTAAATGAACTTTATTATCATGAACTTAGTCTAAAATTTTTACAATATGTCTTGTAGATCAAATGGCCAACGTAGTCCTCAACTTCAACGCGTTCCTAGAGAAAACCAAGCTGAAAGACGATGGTAGCAACTATACGGACTGGGTCCGGAACCTGAGGATCATCCTCATAGCTTCCAAGAAAGATTATGTCCTACGAGCACCGCTGGGTGATGCACCTATTCTCCCTGCAGAACAAGACGTTATGAACGCTTGGCAGTCACGCTGTGATGATTACTCCCTCGTTCAGTGCGGCATGCTTTACAGCTTAGAGCCGGGGCTCCAAAAGCGTTTTGAGAGACATGGAGCATATGAGATGTTCGAAGAGCTGAAAATGGTTTTCCAAGCTCATGCCCGGGTCGAGAGATATGAAGTCTCCAACAAATTCTTTAGCTGTAAGATGGAGGAAAATAGCTCTGTCAGTGAGCACATACTCAAAATGTCTGGGTTGCACAACCGCTTGACTCAACTGGAAGTTAATCTCCCGGATGAAGTGGTCATTGACAGAATCCTCCAGTCGCTTCCACCTAGCTACAAGAGCTTTGTGATGAACTACAATATGCAGGGGATGGTAAAGACCATTCCTGAGGTATATGCTATGCTGAAATCAGCAGAGGTAGAAATCAAGAAGGAGCATCAAGTGTTGATGGTGAATAAAACCACTAAGTTCAAGAAGGGCAAGGGTAAAAAGAACTTCAAGAAGGACGGCAAGGAAGTTGCCGCGCCCGGTAAGCAAGTTGCCGGGAAGAAGCCAAAAAACGGACCCAAGCCTGAGACTGAGTGTTTTTATTGCAAGGGAAGTGGTCACTGGAAGCGGAACTGCCCCAAATACTTAGCGGACAAGAAGGCCGGCAAAACCAAAGGTATATGTGATATACATGTAATTGATGTGTACCTTACCAGTACTCGTAGTAGCTCTTGGGTATTTGATACCGGTGCAGTTGCTCACATTTGTAACTCAAAGCAGGAGCTGCGGAATAAATGGAGACTGGCGAAGGACGAGGTGACGATGCGCGTCGGGAATGGTTCCAAGGTCGATGTGATCGCCGTCGGCACGCTGCCTCTACATTTACCTACGGGATTAGTTTTAAACCTCAATAATTGTTATTTAGTGCCAAGTTTGAGCATGAACATTGTGTCTGGATCTCGTTTAATTCGAGATGGCTACTCATTTAAATCCGAGAATAATGGTTGTTCCATTTATATGAGAGATATGTTTTATGGTCATGCTCCGATGGTTAATGGTTTATTCTTGATGAATCTCGTACGTGATGACACACATATTCATAGTGTGAATACCAAAAGAGTTAAAGTTGATAACAATAGTCCCACATATTTGTGGCACTGCCGCCTTGGTCACATAGGTGTCAAACGCATGAAGAAGCTCCATGCAGATGGACTTTTAGAGTTTCTTGATTATGAATCATTTGACACGTGCGAACCATGCCTCATGGGTAAGATGACCAAGACTTTGTTCTCAGGAACAATGGAGCGAGCAACCAACTTATTGGAAATCATACATACCGATGTGTGCGGTCCAATGAGTGTTGAGGCTCGCGGTGGCTATCATTATGTTCTCACCCTCACTGATGACTTGAGTAGATATGGGTATGTCTACTTAATGAAACACAAGTCTGAGACCTTCGAAAAGTTCAAGGAATTTCAGAGTGAGGTTGAAAATCAACGTGATAAAAAGATCAAGTTTCTACGATCAGATCGTGGAGGAGAATACTTGAGTCATGAATTTGGCACACACTTAAGAAAATGTGGAATAGTTTCACAACTCACGCCGCCTGGAACACCTCAGCGTAATGGTGTGTCCGAACGTCGTAATCGCACTCTATTAGATATGGTGCGATCTATGATGTCTCTTACCGACTTACCGCTATCTTTTTGGGGCTATGCTTTAGAGACTGCCGCATTCACTTTAAATAGGGCTCCGTCGAAATCCGTTGAGACGACACCGTATGAATTATGGTGTGGGAAGAAACCTAAGCTGTCGTTTCTAAAAGTTTGGGGATGCGATGCTTATGTCAAGAAACTTCAACCTGAAAAGCTCGAACCCAAGTCGGAAAAATGCGTCTTCATAGGATACCCTAAAGAAACTGTTGGGTATACCTTCTACCTCAGATCCGAAGGCAAGATCTTTGTTGCCAAGAATGGATCCTTTCTGGAGAAAGAGTTTCTCTCGAAAGAAGTAAGTGGGAGGAAAGTAGAACTTGATGAAGTGTTACCTCTTGAACCGGAAAATGGCGAAACTCAAGAAAACGTTTCTGAGGTGCCTGCACCGACTAGAGAGGAAATTAATGATGATGATCAAGATACTTCTAATCAAGCTCCTACTGAAATTCGAAGGTCCACAAGGACACGTTCCGCACCAGAGTGGTACGGGAACCCTGTCTTGGAAATCATGTTGTTAGACAACGGTGAACCTTCGAACTATGAGGAAGCAATGGCGGGCCCGGATTCCAACAAATGGCTGGAAGCCATGAAATCCGAGATAGGATCCATGTATGAAAACAAAGTATGGACTTTGACAGACTTGCCCGATGATCGGCGAGCGATAGAAAATAAATGGATCTTTAAGAAGAAGACAGACGCGGATGGTAATGTGACCATCTATAAAGCTCGGCTTGTCGCTAAGGGTTATCGACAAGTTCAAGGGGTTGACTACGATGAGATTTTCTCACCGGTAGCGAAGCTAAAGTCCGTCCGAATCATGTTAGCAATTGCCGCATTCTACAATTATGAAATATGGCAAATGGACGTCAAAACGGCATTCCTTAATGGTTTCCTTAAGGAAGAATTGTATATGATGCAGCCGGAAGGTTTTGTCGATCCTAAGAATGCTGACAAGGTGTGCAAGCTCCAACGCTCGATTTATGGGCTGGTGCAAGCATCTCGGAGTTGGAACATTCGCTTTGATGAGATGATCAAAGCGTTTGGGTTTACATAGACTTATGGAGAAGCCTGTGTTTACAAGAAAGTGAGTGGGAGCTCTATAGCATTTCTCATATTATATGTAGATGACATACTTTTGATGGGAAATGATATAGAACTCTTGGACAGCATTAAGGCCTACTTGAATAAAATTTTTTCAATGAAGGACCTTGGAGAAGCTGCTTATATATTAGGCATCAAGATCTATAGAGATAGATCAAGACGCCTCATAGGTCTTTCACAAAGCACATACCTTGATAAGATATTGAAGAAGTTCAATATGGATCAATCAAAGAAGGGGTTCTTACCTGTGTTACAAGGTGTGAAATTGAGCTCAGCTCAATTTCCGACCACGGCAGAAGATATAGAAGAGATGAGTGTCATCCCCTATGCCTCAACCATAGGGTCTATTATGTATGCCATGCTGTGTACCAGACCTGATGTAAACCTTGCCGTAAGTTTGGTAGGGAGGTACCAAAGCAACCCCGGCAAGGAACACTGGACAGCGGTCAAGAATATCCTGAAGTACCTGAAAAGGACCAAGGAAATGTTTCTCGTTTATGGAGGTGACGAAGAGCTCGTCGTAAAAGGTTACGTCGACGCTAGCTTCGACACAGATCTGGATGACTCTAAGTCACAAACCGGATACGTGTATATTTTGAATGGTTGGACAGTAAGCTGGTGCAGTTGCAAGCAAAGCGCCGTGGCGGGATCTACATGTGAAGCGGAGTACATGGCAGCCTCGGAGGCGGCACATGAAGCAATTTGGGTGAAGGAGTTCATCACCGACCTCGGAGTCATACCCAATGCGTCGGGGCCAATCAAGCTCTTCTGTGACAACACTGGAGCTATTGCACTTGCAAAGGAGCCCAGGTTTCACAAGAAGACTAGGCACATCAAGCGTCGCTTCAACTCCATTCGTGAAAATGTTCAAGATGGAGACATAGAAATTTGTAAAGTGCACACGGATCTGAATGTCGCAGATCCGTTGACTAAACCTCTCCCTAAGGCAAAACATGATCAGCACCAGAACTCTATGGGTATTCGATTCATCACAATGTAACTAGATTATTGACTCTAGTGCAAGTGGGAGACTGTTGGAAATATGCCCTAGAGGCAATAATAAAAGCATTATTATTATATTTCCTTATTCATGATAATTGTCTTTATTCGTGCTATAATTGTATTATCCGGAAATCGTAATACATGTGTGAATAACAGACAACAACATGTCCCTAGTGAGCCTCTAGTTGACTAGCTCGTTGATCGACAGATAGTCATGGTTTCCTAACTATGGACATTGGATGTCATTGATAACGAGATCACATCATTAGGAGAATGATGTGATGGACAAGACCCAATCCTAAACATAGCATAAGATCTCATAGTTCGTTTGCTAGAGTTTTCCAATGTCAAGTATCCTTTCCTTAGACCATGAGATCGTGTAACTCCCGGATACCGTAGGAGTACTTTGGGTGTGCCAAACGTCACAACGTAACTGGGTGACTATAAAGGTATACTACGGGTATCTCTGAAAGTGTCTGTTGGGTTGACATGGATCGAGACTGGGATTTGTCACTCCGCTTGACGGAGAGGTATCACCGGGCCCTCTCGGTAATGCATCATCATAATGAGCTCAATGTGATCAAAGTGTTTGATCACGGGATCATGCATTATGGTACGAGAAAAGTGACTTGCCGGTAACGAGATTGAACGAGGTATTGGGATACCGACGATCGAATCTCGGGCAAGTAAAATATCGATTGACAAAGGGAATCGTATACGGGATTAATTGAATCCTTGACATCGTGGTTCATCCGATGAGATCATCGTGGAGCATGTGGGAGCCAACATGGGTATCCAGATCCCGCTGTTGGTTATTGCCCAAGAGCCGTCTCGGTCATGTCTGCATGTATCCCGAACCCGTAGGGTCTACACACTTAAGGTTCGGTAACGCTAGGGTTGTGAAGATATGTATATGCAGTAACCCGAATGTTGTTCGGAGTCCCGGATGAGATCCCGGACGTCACGAGGAGTTTCGGAATGGTCCGGAGGTAAAGAATTATATATAGAAAGTGCTGTTTTGGCCATCGGGACAAGTTTCGGGGTTATCGGTATTGTACCGGGACCACCGGAGGGTCCCGGGGGTCCACCGGGTGGGGCCACCTGCCTCGGAGGGGCCCCATGGGCTGTATGAGAAAGGGAACCAGCCCAAAGTGGGCTGGTGCGCCTCCCCCCAAGGGCCCATGCGCCTAGGGTTGGGGGGGGGGGAACCCTAAAGGGGGCGCCCCCCTTGCTTGGGGGGCAAGTCCCCCTCCCTGGCCGCCCCCCCTAGGAGATTCCATCTCCTAGGGCCGGCGCACCCCCCAAGGGGCTATATAAAGGGGGGATGGGAGGGGGGCTGCACACCCTTTGCCTTGGCGCCTCCCTCTCCCTCTCCAACACCTCCTCCTCCTCCGTAGAGCTCGGCGAAGCCCTGTCGGAGTACTGCGGCTCCACCATCACCACGCCGTTGTGCTGCTGCTGGAGTCTTCTTCCCCAACCTCTCCTTTGCCTTGCTGGATCAAGAAGAAGGAGACGTTACGCTGACCGTACGTGTGTTGAACGCGGAGGTGCCGTGCTTTCGGTGCTAGGATCTCCGGTGATTTGGATCACGGTGTGTACGACTACTTCATCCCCGTTCGTTGAACGCTTCCGCTCGCGATCTACAAAGTGGTATGTAGATGCAATCTCTCTCTCCCATGACTCGTTGCTAGATGAACTCATAGATGGATCTTGGTGAAACCGTAGGAAAATTTTTAATTTTATGCAACGTTCCCCAACACCATGCCCTTTACATACTTGGGTCTGCCTATGGGAACAACAGGGCCCTCTGTACAAGATCTCATGCCACTAGTGCATAGAATTGAGAGGAGGCTTTCTGCTACTTCATGCTTTCCCAACCAAGGTAGTAGGCTACAACTGCTTTACTCTGTTCTTACATCAATGCCTATATACTTCCTTTGCACGCTAGATATTCTACCTGGCATTTTAAAGCAGATATAGCGCATCCAGAGGCATTGTCTTCGGAGAGGTAATTCTCATACACCTAGACAGTCGTTTGCTAGTTGAAATTGTTGGGGAACGTAGTAATTTCAAAAAAATTCCTACACACACGCAAGATCATGGTGATGCATAGCAACGAGAGGGGAGAGTGTTGTCCACGTACCCTCGTAGACCAAAAGCGGAAGCGTTAGCACAACACGGTTGATGTAGTCGTATGTCTTCACGATCCGACCGATCAAGTACCGAACGCACGGCACCTCCGAGTTCAGTACACGTTTAGCCCGATGACGTCCCTCGAACTCCGATCCAGCCGAGTGTTAAGGGAGAGTTTTGTCAGCACGACGGCGTGGTGACGATGATGATGTTCTACCGACCGACGCAGGGCTTCGCCTAAGCACCGCTACAGTATTATCGAGGTGGACTATGGTGGAGGGGGGCATCGCACACGGCTAAAAGATCAAACGATCAATTGTTGTGTCCCTAGGGTGCCCCCTGCCCCCGTATATATAGGAGCAAGGGGGGAGGTGCGGCCGGCCAAGAGGGGGCGCGCCAGGAGGAGTCCTACTCCCACCAGGAGTAGGACTCCCTCCCTTTTCCCTGTTGGATTAGGAGTGGAGGGGGAAAGAGGAGGGAGAGAGGAAGGAAAGGGGGGCGCCACCCCCTCTCCTTGTCCTATTCGGACTAGGGGGGAGGGGCGTGCTGCCCTGCTCTGGCCGCCTCTCCTCTTCTCCACAAAGGCCCACTATGGCCCATTAAGCCCTCGGGGGGTTCTGGTAACCCCTCAGTACTCCGGTAAAATCCCGATTTCACCCGAAACACGTTCGATATCCAAATATAGGCTTCCAATATATCAATCTTCACGTCTCGACCATTTTGAGACTCCTCATCATGTCCGTGATCACATCCGAGACTCTGAACAACCTTCGGTACATCAAAACTCATAAACTCATAATATAACCGTCATCGAAATTTAAGCGTGCGGACCCTATGGGTTCGAGAACTATGTAGACATGACCGAGACACGTCTCTAGTCAATAACCAATAGCGGAGCCTAGATGCTCATATTGGCTCCCACATATTCTACGAAGATCTTTATCGGTCAGACCGCATAACAACATACGTTGTTCCCTTTGTCATCGGTATGTTACTTGCCCGAGATTCGATTGTCGGTATCTCAATACCTAGTTCAATCTCGTTACCGTCAAGTCTATTTACTCGTTCTATAATACATCATCCCGCAACTAACTCATTAGTTGCAATGCTTGCAAGGCTTAAGTGATGTGCATTACCGAGAGGGCCCAGAGATACCTCTCCGATAATCGGAGTGACAAATCCTAATCTCCAAATACGCCAACCCAACAAGTACCTTCGGAAACACCTGTGGAGCACCTTTATAATCACCCAGTTACGTTGTGACGTTTGGTAGCAGACAAAGCGTTCCTCTGGTAAATGGGAGTTGCATAATCTCATAGTCATAGGAACATGTATAAGTCATGGAGAAAGCAATAGCAACATACTAAACGATCGAGTGCTAAGCTAATGGAATGGGTCAAGTCAATCACATCATTCTCCTAATGATGTGATCCTGTTAATCAAATGACAAATCATGTCAATGGCTAGGAAACATAACCATCTTTAATCAACGAGCTAGTCAAGTAGAGGCATACTAGTGACACTCTGTTTGTCTATGTATTCACACAAGTATTATGTTTCCGGTTAATACAATTCTAGCAAGAATAATAAACATTTATAATGATATAAGGAAATAAATAATAACTTTATTATTGCCTCTAGGGCATATTTCCTTCAGTCTCCCACTTGCACTAGAGTCAATAATCTAGATTACACAGTAATGATTCTAACACCCATGGAGCCTTGGTGCTGATCATGTTTTGCTCATGGAAGAGGCTTAGTCAACGGGTCTGCAACATTCAGATCCGTATGTATCTTGCAAATTTCTATGTCTCCCACCTGGACTAGATCCCGGATGGAATTTAAGCGTCTCTTGATGTGCTTGGTTCTCTTGTGAAATCTGGATTCCTTCGCCAAGGCAATTGCACCAGTATTGTCACAAAAGGTTTTCATTGGACCCGATGCATTAGGTATGACACCTAGATCGGATATGAATTCCTTCATCCAGACTCCTTCATTTGTTGCTTCTGAAGCAGCTATGTACTCCGCTTCACATGTAGATCCCGCCACGACGCTTTGTTTAGAACTGCACCAACTAACAGCTCCACTGTTTAATGTAAACACGTATCCGGTTTGCGATTTAGAATCGTCCGGATCAGTGCCAAAGCTTGCATCGACGCAACCATTTACGACTAGCTCTTTGTCACCTCCATAAACGAGAAACATATCCTTAGTCCTTTTCAGGTATTTCAGGATGTTCTTGACTGCTGTCCAGTGACCCACTCCTGGATTACTTTGGTACCTCCCTGCTAGACTTATAGCAAGGCAGACATCAGGTCTGGTACACAACATTGCATACATGATAGAGCATACGGCTGAAGCATATGGAACATCTTTCATCTTCTCTCTATCTTTTGCAGTGGTCGGGCATTGAGTCTTACTCAACTTCACACCTTGTAACACATGCAAGAACCCTTTCTTTGCTTGATCCATTTTGAACTTCTTCAAAACTTTGTCAAGGTATGTGCTTTGTGAAAGTCCAATTAAGCATCTTGATCTATCTCTATAGATCTTGATGCCCAATATATAAGCAGCTTCACCGAGGTCTTTCATTGAAAATCTCTTATTCAAGTATCCCTTTATGCTATCTAGAAATTCTATATCATTTCCAATCAACAATATGTCATCCACATATAATTTCAGAAATGCTACAGAGCTCCCACTCACTTTGTTGTAAATACAGGCTTGTCCAAAAGTCTGTATAAAACCAAATGCTTTGATCACACTATCAAAGCATTTATTCCAACTCCGAGAGGCTTGCACCAGTCCATAAATGGATCGCTGGAGCTTGCACACTTTGTTAGGTCCCTTTGGATTGACAAAACCTTCTGGTTGCATCATATACAACTCTTCTTCCAGAAATCCATTCAGGAATGCAGTTTTTACATCCATTTGCCAAATTTCATAATCATAAAATGCGGCAATTGCTAACATGATTCGGACAGACTTAAGCATCTCTACGGGTGAGAAGGTCTCATCATAGTCAATCCCTTGAACATGTCGAAAAACTTTCACAACAAGTCGAGCTTTATAGACAGTAACATTACCGTCAGCGTCAGTCTTCTTCTTGAAGATCCATTTATTCTCAATGGCTTGCCGATCATCGGGCAAGTCAACCAAAGTCCACACTTTGTTCTCATACATTGATCCCATCTCAGATTTCATGGCTTCAAGCCATTTTGCGGAATCTGGGTTCACCATCGCTTCTTCATAGTTCGTAGTTCGTCTTGGTCTAGTAACATAACCTCCAGAACAGGATTACCGTACCAGTCTAGTGCGGATCTTACTCTGGTTGACCTACGAGGTTCAGTAACTACTTGATCTGAAGTTCCATGATCATCATCATTAACTTCCTCACTAATTGATGCAGGCGTCACAGGAACCAGTTTCTGTGATGAACTACTTTCCAATAAGGGAGCAGGTACAGTTACCTCATCAAGTTCTACTTTCCTCCCACTCACTTCTTTCGAGAGAAACTCCTTCTGTAGAAAGGATTCATTCTTAGCAACGAGTGTCTTGCCTTCGGATCTGTGATAGAAGGTGTACCCAACAGTCTCCTTTGGGTATCCTATGAAGACACATTTCTCCAATTTGGGTTTGATCTTATCAGGTTGAAGCTTTTTCACATAAGCATCACAACCCCAAACTTTAAGAAACGACAACTTTGGTTTCTTGCCAAACCACAGTCCATAAGGCGTCGTCTCAACGGATTTCGATGGTGCCCTATTTAATGTGAATGCAGCCGTCTCTAAAGCATAACCCCATAACGATAGCGGTAAATCAGTAAGAGACATCATAGATCGCACCATATCTAGTAAAGTACGATTACGACATTTGGACACACCTTTACGCTGTGGTGTTCCAGGTGGCATGAGTTACGAAACTATTCCGCATTGTTTCAAATGTAGACCAAACTCGTAACTCAAATATTCTCCTCCACGATCAGATCGTAGAAACTTTATTTTCTTGTTACGATGATTTTCAACTTCACTCTGAAATTCTTTGAACTTTTCAAATGTTTGAGACTTATGTTTCACTAAGTAGATATACCCATATCTGCTTAAATCATCTGTGAAGGTGAAAAAATAACGATATCCGCCGCGAGCCTCAACATTCATCGGACCACATACATCTGTATGTATGATTTCTAACAAATCTGTTGCTCGCTCCATAGTTCCGGAGAACGGCGTTTTAGTCATCTTGCCCATGAGGCACGGTTCGCAAGTACCAAGTGATTCATAATCAAGTGGTTCCAAAAGTCCATCAGTATGGAGTTTTGTTCATGCGCTTTACACCGATATGACCTAAACGGCAGTGCCACAAATAAGTTGCACTATCATTATCAACTCTGCATCTTTTGGCTTCAACATTACGAATATGTGTATCACTACTATCGAGATTCATCAAAAATAGACCACTCTTCAAGGGTGCATGACCATAAGAGATATTACTCATATAAATAGAACAACCATTATTCTCTGATTTAAATGAATAACCGTCTCGCATCAAATAAGATCCAGATATAATGTTCATGCTCAACGCTGGCACCAAATAACAATTATTTAGGTCTAATACTAATCCCGAAGGTAGATGTAGAGGTAGCATGCCGACGGCAATCACATCGACTTTAGAACTGTTTCCCACGCGCATCGTCACCTCGTCCTTGGCCAGTGTTGCTTAATCCGTAGTCCCTGTTTTGAGTTGCAAATATTAGCAACAAAACCAGTATCAAATACCCAGGTGCTACTGCGAGCTCTAGTATGGTATACATCAATAACATGCATATCACATATACCTTTGTTCACCTTGCCATCCTTCTTATCCGCCAAATACTTGGGGCAGTTCCGCTTCCAGTGTCCAGTCTGCTTGCTGTAGAAGCACTCAGTCTCAGGCTTAGGTCCAGACTTGGGTTTCTTCTCTTGAGCAGCAACTTGCTTGCTGTTCTTCTTGAAGTTCCCCTTCTTCTTCCCTTTGCCCTTTTTCTTGAAACTGGTGGTCATATTGACCATCAACACTTGATGCTCTTTCTTTATTTCTACCTCCGCAGCCTTTAGCATTGCGAAGAGCTCAGGAATCGTCTTATCCATCCCTTGCATGCTATAGTTCATCACGAAGCTCTTGTAGCTTGGTGGCAGTGATTGAAGAATTCTGTCAATGACGCTATCATCCGGAAGATTAACTCCCAGTTGAATCAAGTGATTGCAGTACCCAGACATGTTGAGTATATGCTCACTGACAGAACTATTCTCCTCCATCTTGCATCTGTAGAACTTATTGTAGACTTCATATCTCTCAATCCGAGCATTTGTTTGAAATATTAACTTCAACTCCTAGAACATCTCATATGCTCCATGACGTTCAAAACGTTGTTGAAGTCCCGGTTCTAAGCCGTAAAGCATGACACACTGAACTATCGAGTAGTCATCAACACGTGACTGCCAGGCATTCACAATGTCTGCAGTTGCTGGCACAGGTGGTACACCTAGCAGTGCTTCCAGGACGTAACTCTTCTATGCAGCAATGAGGATAATCCTCAAGTTATGGACCCAGTCCGTGTAATTGTTACCATCATCTTTCAACTTTGCTTTCTCAAGGAACGCATTAAAATTCAACAGAACAACAACACGGGCCATCTATCTACAATCAACATAGACAAGCAAGATACTATCAGGTACTAAGTTCATGATAAATTTAAGTTCAATTAATCATATTACTTAAGAACTCCCACTTAGATAGACATCCCTCTAATCATCTAAGTGATCACGTGATCCAAATTAACTAAACCATAACCGATCATCACGTGAAATGGAGTAGTTTTCAATGGTGAACATCACCATGTTGATCATATCTTCTATATGATTCACGCTCGACCTTTCGGTCTCAGTGTTCCGAGGCCATATCTGCATATGCTAGGATCGTCAAGTTTAACCTGAGTATTCTGCGTGTGCAAAACTGGCTTGCACCCATTGTAGATGGACGTAGAGCTTATCACACCTGATCATCACGTGGTGTCTGGGCACATCGAACTTTGGCAACGGTGCATACTCAGGGAGAATACTTTTATCTTGAAATTTAGTGAGAGGTCATCTTATAATGCTACCGTCAATCAAAGTAAGATAAGATGCATAAAAGATAAACATCACATGCAATCAATATAAGTGATATGATATGGCCATCATCATCTTGTGCTTGTGATCTCCATCTCCGAAGCACCGTCATGATCACCATCGTCACCGGCGCGACACCTTGATCTCCATCGTAACATCGTTGTCGTCTCACCAATCTTATGCTTCTACGACTATCGCTACTGCTTAGTGATAAAGTAAAGCATTACAGGGCGATTGCATTGCATACAATAAAGCGACAACCATATGGCTCCAGCCAGTTGCCGATAACTTGGTTACAAAACATGATCATCTCATACAATAAAATTTAGCATCATGTCTTGACCATATCACATCACAACATGCCCTGCAAAAACAAGTTAGACGTCCTCTACTTTGTTGTTGCAAGTTTTATGTGGCTGCTACTGGGCTCAGCAAGAACCGTTCTTACCTACGCATCAAAACCACAACGACAGTTTGTCAAGTTGGTGCTGTTTTAACCTTCGCAAGGACCGGGCGTAGCCACACTCGGTTCAACTAAAGTTGGAGAAACTGACACCCGCCAGCCACCTGTGTGCAAAGCATGTTGGTAGAACCAGTCTCGCGTAAGCGTACGCGTAATGTCGGTCCGAGCCACTTCATCCAACAATACCGCGAACCAAAGTATGACATGCTGGTAAGCAGTATGACTTATATCGCCCACAACTCACTTGTGTTCTACTCGTGCATATAACATCAACGCATAAAACCTGGCTCGGATGCCACTGTTGGGGAACGTAGTAATTTCAAAAAAAATCCTACGCACACGCAAGATCATGGTGATGCATAGCAATGAGAGGGGAGAGTGTTGTCCACGTACCCTCGTAGACCAAAAGCGGAAGCGTTAGCACAATGCGGTTGATGTAGTCGTACGTCTTCACGATCCGACCGATCAAGTACCGAACGCACGGCACCTCCGAGTTCAGCACACGTTCAGCTCGATGACGTCCCTCGAACTCCGATCCAGCTGAGTGTTGAGGGAGAGTTTCTTCAGCACGAAGGCGTGGTGACGATGATGATGTTCTACCGATGCAGGGCTTCGCCTAAGCACCGCTACAGTATTATCGAGGTGGACTATGGTGGAGGGGGGCACCGCACACGGCTAAAAGATCAAACGATCAATTGTTGTGTCCCTAGGGTGCCCCGGCCCCCGTATATAAAGGAGCAAGGGGGGAGTGGGGCCGGCCAGGAGGGGGCGCGCCAGGAGGAGTCCTACTCCCACCGGGAGTAGGACTCCCTCCCTTTTCCTTGTTGGATTAGGAGTGGAGGGGGAGAGAGGAGGGAGAGAGGAAGGAAAGGGGGGGCGCCGCCCCCTCTCCTTGTCCTATTAAGACTAGGGGGGAGGGGCGCACGGCCCTGCCCTAGACGCCTCTCCTCTTCTCCACAAAGGCCCACTATGGCCCATTAAGCCCCTGGGGGGTTCCGGTAACCCCTCGGTACTCCGGTAAAATCCCGATTTCACCCGAAACACTTTCGATATCCAAATATAGGCTTCCAATATATCAATCTTCATGTCTCGACCATTTCGAGACTCCTCGTCATGTCCGTGATCACATCCGGGACTCCGAACAACCTTCGGTACATCAAAACTCATAAACTCATAATATAACCGTCATCGAAACTTTAAGCGTGTGGACCCTACGGGTTCGAGAACTATGTAGACATGACCAAGACACGTCTCCGGTCAATAACTAATAGCGGAACCTGGATGCTCATATTGGCTCCCACATATTCTATGAACATCTTTATCGGTCAGACCACATAACAACATACGTTGTTCCCTTTGTCATCGGTATGTTATTTGCCCGAGATTCGATCATCGGTATCTCAATACCTAGTTCAATCTCGTTACCGGCAAGTCTCTTTACTCGTTCTATAATACATCATACCGCAACTAACTCATTAGTTGCAATGCTTGCAAGGCTTAAGTGATGTGCATTACCGAGAGGGCCCAGAGATACCTCTCCGATAATCGGAGTGACAAATCCTAATCTCGAAATACGCCAACCCAACAAGTACCTTCGGAGACACCTGAAGAGCACCTTTATAATCACCTAGTTACGTTGTGACGTTTGGTAGCACAGAAAGCGTTCCTCCGATTAACGGGAGTTGCATAATCTCATAGCATAGGAACATGTATAAGTCATGAAGAAAGCAATAGCAACATACTAAACGATCGAGTGCTAAGCTAACGGAATGGGTCAAGTCAATCACATCATTCTCCTAATGATGTGATCCCGTTAATCAAATGACAACTCATGTCAATGGATAGGAAACATAACCATCTTTGATCAACGAGCTAGTCAAGTAGAGGCATACTAGTGACACTCTATTTGTCTATGTATTCACACAAGTATTATGTTTCCGGTTAATACAATTCTAGCATGAATAATAAACATTTATCATGATATAAGGAAATAAATAATAACTTTATTATTGCCTCTAGGGCATATTTCCTTTAGAAATTTAGTTTGTCTTCCAAAGAAAAAGGGTGGTCTTGATGTTCTTAACTTGAGAGTGCAAAATGAGGCTCTTCTCATGAAATTTTTGCATAAGTTTTATAATCATCATGACACTCCTTGGGTTAGTCTGATCTGGGATTCATATTACTATGAATCAGTGCCTCATGCCACTACTTTGTGTGGTTCTTTCTGGTGGCGTGATGTCTTCAACCTCTCTCTCAAATACTGCCAGCTATCTAGACCCACTCTTGGAAATGGCAGGTCCATTATGTTTTGGACTGACAAATGGGTCTCTGAGTTAAATGACTCCTCCATCAGTCAGAGCTTCCCTCTTCTATTCTCTTATGTGGTTGATGGCCAACTTTTGGTTGCCCAGGTCTTGTCACATGATGTTATTGATGAACTGTATTTACCCTTGTCGACTCAGGACTTTGAGGAATTAAACTCTCTGCAGCAAATTCTAGGAGGTTATGAGCTAACCGAGGTTACTGATCAATGGATTTGGACATTCAATAAAGGATGCTTTCGATCTAAATCGTATTATACATAAGTACATGAGAGTGTTCTGGTTGACCCAATCTTTTAGTGGATATGGAAATGCTCTTGTACATTAAAGATAAAGATGTTTGGATGGTTGCTGCTAAGAGATCGTTTAAACACAAGGGATATGCTACAATGTAGGCATTGGCATGTTGAGGATCACAAATGTGTTTTATGTCCCCACCTGATCCATGAAGATGGTGGGCATCTCTTTTTCTCTTGCAACTTCAGCCAAAGGGTTTGGAACTACTTGTAGATTGCCTGGGAGCCACAACCTGGGATGATCACATATCAGATGGCTCTGCATGCTAGGAGGGATTTTGGCAAGCCTTTCTCCACTGAAGTGGTGTTTACTGCTGCTTGGAGCATCTGGATCATCAGGAATGTGAAGGTTTTCAGGAATGAAAGGCCCCTGTTCAGACTTTGGAGGCACAACTTTATTCATGATATGACCCTATTAACTCATAGGAGCAAATGTAAATTTAAGGATAGTCATTTGGACTGGTTGTCTAACTTACCCTAGTTAGTTCTTAGACTAACTTTCTTCTGTGTAAGTATTTCTCTCCTTCCTTAGTTTGTACAGGACTTTGTTAACTTTTATTTAATAAAGAGAACTGTGAGGCTTTTTGTCTTGCAGTACATAGTAAAAAAACACCTCATCCCTTTTAATAGTATTGACTTTCCTATGGACAAAATGTGATCTTGGATCACTTAAACAAACATGTAGAGTCTTGAGCTTTTGCCAATCCTTTTCCATAGCATTTTGAGGGGTGCACATCTCTAGTCCTTGCCATACCAATCATTGAGCATCCTGAAATATTTATCTTGAATGGACATTAGTTCAATGAGGTATATGTTGTTGTGAATTACCAAAACCACTCAGGGATTAGTTGCACTTTCAATCTCCTCCTTTTTGGTAATTGATAAAAACATATAGATCAAAGCTTCGACAAATGATTAAATGAATGTAGTACATTGTCGCTTTGAGAAGTATGTGATAAGCAAGAGCTCCCCCTAAATTTGTGCATTATAAAAAAATTGTATTTGAATGCAAATGCACAATCGATTAGGATCACGGGTCACTCTTCCATGTCACATACAACTTGGTGGAGCGCACAAAATGATATGAATGGAATAATAAGCACGCATCACCAAAAACATAAGTGAATGATCATACATAAATAATGATAGAGATAAGCATTAAGCACCAGATGAAGCATAGTATGATCAATCACACATAACAAACGTAGTATCTCACACACATAACGGACAAAGTATCCGAAACCAAATGGAAAAGTAGCAAGAACTCAAGAAAAACCAACGAGAAAAAACGAGACACTCTCTCCCGAAGCCTAATGATCTATAAAAATTCTCCCCCTTTGGCAACAAGTACCAAAAAGTTTGAATAGGTATAGAGCTATACGTCTCTCTAGGCACAATCCTCCATAGCTCCTGAAGGTGTCTTCTGGCTGGTGGCTCCGGTGTGCGTAGATGGCATGGAGAGAAGTGCATCCGTGAAGGCTTCAGCTGACGTCTGCTGGGCTAGTGGAGTAGATACTGGAGGTGGCACAGTGGCAGTGGCAACAGGTGCAGAGTGAGTGGTCCTCATGTCTGCAACTGGCACGACAACAGATTTGGGTGCCCTAGGCACTGTCTGGAACCTCTTAGTTGTAGCTCGCTCATCTCCACTATCCTCTGCAGCGGCTCTAGCAGCATCACCATCATCCTTCAGCCTTGTCACAACTGACTAAACCTCAGTGATCTTAACATCAAGATCATATATCTTTGCTTCAACCACCCGCTCTAAGCTCTCCTAGTTCTTGGTGAGGTTGGCCAGACTTTGCTCAATCCTTAGGGTTGCTTCCAGCAGGTAAGTCATCTAGTCATTCTTTGCCGAGGTTGGATATGGGAGCATTGGGTGCAGATGCCTCTTGTGTTGCTCTTGCTGTTGTAGCTTCCTGTATTTCCTCTTGAGCTTGAGTAGAGAAAGGATGTGAAGGGTCCATGACTACAATATTTTCCTCAACCTCAAGCTGCAATGGGAAATGCTCACGATCAAGTAGATAAGTGCTCGTTCCAACCTTGGAGTTGATAGCAACTGAATGTGTGGAGCAAATTCACATGATCTCTTTTGGCCAGCCACGGTTCTCTTGATTCTCTCAACTATCAGGCTCATAACTTTGAACTTCTGCAGAGTGTCAAACAAATCTAGCAAGTTGATGGAGTGGCCACAAATCATCTTGTCATCTCCAGACTTGGGCAAAAGAGTGTGCCTTAAGATAGTGTTGGTGGTAGCCAAACCAGCAAGCAAATGCTTCACCGAACCAAGTTTATGTGTGTCGATATCTTTCTTGGGAATAGGCTTGTACATGTTTGCCATAGAGTTATGATCCATCCTGGGCTTGCCATAGACATCAATGTCATTTTCCTCTTCCTTTGGGGAACCAAGAAGTTTAGCCCATTCAGAGATGGTTGACTGGTATTGGGATCCCTCAGTCATCCATACAATTCTGTCATCTGGATAGAAATGTGTCGTGGAATAGAATTGCATGATCATCTCATCATTCCATTTGGTGAGCTTCTTCCCAACAAATGCATCAACTCCTGCAAGCTTGAAGCTCTCATGTACATTGGGAAAATGATCCTCATTGGCATCAATGTACTTCCAGTCTACCCACTTCATGTCACTGCTATGGGCTTCTTGTCAAGCAGAACGGTCTCATAGAAATCTTGTTGCTCTTGTGTGTGAAAGCGATAGTCACATGCAGTCCTCCTCCTGACAGAGTATGGATCAGACATCCTCCACTGACGCAGACCCTTGTCCTTCTTGAGCATCATGTTTTCTGCTACTGGATGAGAGTTGTCATGGTCTGGAATCTTTGGCTTCAACTTCCTGAGCACTAGTGGCTCATAATCAATTTCAGCCTCAGGCACTAGGGCCTTGTTCTTCTCATTAGCAGAGATGTTCCTGGTTGACCTCTTAGGTGCTGGAGCTTTGGGCTTGGAGGGAGCAGAAGACTTCATATCATCTGATGTAAGTTTTTGAGTCTTTGCTGGAGGTGCATCAACAATTGGTTCCTCCTCCTCATCATGATCATCTGCAACCATGGAGGTTTTGCCAATAACACTAGCAGTTGTCTTCCTTGCCCTTTTCTTCTTCTTGCCTGCATCAGCCTCTGTATCACTTGGCTCCTCAAGAGTGAATGTCATGGTTTCTTTGGGAGTTATGGCTTTGTCAGACTTGGATAGAAGAACTTTCCTCATAGCAGTTCTATCCTTGGCACTTGGCTCGCCAACGTCATGATGGTGCCGAAGAAGAATATCTCTCTTTTAAAGTGCATCAATTTTAAGCATATCAATCGGGCTTTCCCAAAGGATCATTTGCCTCTCCCTCACATAGATCAGATAGTAGACTCTACTGTCGGGTGTGAGTGGTTATCGTTTCTGGATGCGTACTCCGGGTACCACCAGATCCGAATGTATGGTCCCGATGAAATAAAAACAACGTTCATCACCCCATTCGGGTGTTTTTGCTATATCACTATGCCATTCGGGTTGAAAAATGCTGGGGCTACATTCCAGCGCATGATTCATAAGTGCTTGCAAAAGCAGATCAGTTGGAATGTGGAGGCCTATATGGATAACACCGTGGTCAAGTCGAGGAAATGTTCCAACCTCCTAACCGACCTCGCCAAGACCTTTGCGAACTTGCGCCTTTTTGGCATAAAGCTCAATCCGACAAAGTGTACCTTCGGGGTCCCTGCCGACAAGTTACTCGGTTTCCTTGTTTCCGAACGCGTGATTGATGCAAACCCTGAGAAGATCAGAGCGATTGTATGAAAGAAATAGCCAGAGCGTCTTCATGACGTATAACGCCTCATGGGCTATCTGGCAGCCCTGAGTCGGTTCATCTCAAGACTCGGTGAAAAAGCCCTGCCGCTTTACCGATTGACGAAGAAGTCTGACAGGTTTGAGTGGACTCCCAAGGCGCAGGCCGTGTTCTAGGAACTCAAAGCCCTGCTTTCCACCCAACCAGTGTTGGCTGCTCTGAGCAGCAAAGAGCCCTTGCTCTTATACATCGCGACCACGAGCCAAGTTGTTAGCACTGTGCTCATTGTGGAGCGGGAAGAATAAGGAAAAGCCTTCAAGCTCCAGTGACCAGTTTACTACATCTCCGAAGTTCTGACCCCTTCCAAGCAAAGGTACCCCCATTACCAGAAGTTAGTGTACGAGATCTATTTGACCGCAAAGAAGGTGGCACATTACTTCCAAGAGCACTCGGTCACCGTGATAAGTGGCGCCCCTTTGTCTGAGATCATGAACAACAGAGATGCTACATGCCAAGTGGCGAAGTGGGCCATCGAGCTCCTTTCGTTGGATATCAAGTTCGAAACTAAGAAAGCCATCAAGTCGCAAGCCCTAGTGGATTCCTCACCGAGTGGATGGAATAGGAGCAGCCTGTCCGGAGTCTCCCCAAGCACTAGACGATGTTTTTCGACGGCTCCAAGATGCTCCATGACTCCAGAGCTAGAGTGTTATTGGTGTCTCCCAAAGGCGACTGGCTCAGCTATGTGCTTCAGATTCACTTCGACTCTTTCCAACAATGAAGCCGAGTATGAAGCTCTCCTATATGGCCGCATATGGCAATTTCTCTAGGAATTCGCCGACTGATGGTCTATGGTGACTCAAACCTAGTGGTCAACCAAGTCATGAAGGAATGGGATATCCGTAGTCCAGCAATGATAGGCTATTGCAATGCCATCAGAAAGCTGGAAACACTTTGAAGGACTGGAGCTCCATCATGCACCACGACTCAAGAACCAAGCAACTGATGATCTGGCCAAGATAGGTTCCACTCAGAAGGCAGTACCTAAGAATGTGTTCCTAGAGCACATGCACTCGTCCACGATCAAAGAACACCATATCATAGAGGAACCCCTGGAACCATCCGGTCCATCAGATGCGACCGAGGTGGACATTCCCGCAGTAATCGATCTGGTCCAGGAAATCCTTGTGATCACTCCCGAGTGGACCGGATCATTTCTAGCTTACTTGCTCAGGCAGGATCTTCCAGAGGATGAGGCTGAGGCTCGTCAGATCATCCGTCGATCTAAAGCCTACACCGTCATGGGAGATTAGCTCTATAAGAAAAGCGCCACTGGAGTCACTCAGTGCTGCATATCACCGGAAGCAGGGCAACAGATCCTACAAGAGATTCATTAGGGAACCTGTGGGAATCATGTGTCCTCTCAGACGTTAGTCGCCAAGGCGTTCAGGGCTGGTTTCTATTGGCCTCGTGCCAATGAGGCCTCCCAAGACATAGTGGACCCATGCGGCGGATTCCAATTCTACGCGAATAAGTCACACAAACCGGCGTCCTCTCTGAAGATAATCCCCCTCACTTGGCCGTTCGCCATTTGGGGGCTCGCCATAATCGGCCCTCTCCGGACTGGTGTGAGTGGTTTTACACACCTGTTGGTGGCAGTCGACAAGTTCACTAAGTGGATTGAAGCGGAGCCTATAAAGAAGTTGGAGTTGACAACTGCCATCCAATTCATTAAGGAAATAGTCTTCTGATTCGGAGTCCCCCACAACATCATCATCGACAATAGGTCCAGCTTTGACTCAGATGAGTTCCGCGAGTTCTACTATTCCCAAGGCACTCGGGTTGATTATGCCTCTGTAGCACACCCGCAGTCGAACGGGCAGACAGAATAGGTGAATGGACTGATACTCCAAGGATTGAAGCCCCGCCTCATTCGCGATCTAAAGCACACAGTGGGGGCTTGGGTCATCAAGCTGCCATCAGTCCTCTGGGGTTTGTGGATGACACCGAATTAGTCCACCAATCGAACTCCATTCTTCATGGTGTATGGGTCGAAAGTGGTCCTACCGAGTGATCTACTTCGCAACTCCCCCCGAGTGGATATGTACTCAGAAGCCGAAGCTGAAGAAGCGAGACAGGACAGTCTCGACCTCTTGGAAGAGGAGCGTGAGTTGGCATTCACAAGGTCAACATTGTATCAACAATACCTACCATTGGAAGAGCCCAGAGCCTGGAACGCGGACCTGCTCTGCAAGTTTTACACTTAGAATAAAATCTTTTTCGCTGTAATAGTATTTCGAATGAACTTAGATGAATATAAGTCTTACTTTTCCTGTATATTGTCTAGTTTGTCCTAGAGCCGCATTTTCACTCAAGTGACTAACTGCATTCGGCAACTAACACACTCTCAGTGGGTAAATGGGCCTAGCTGTGAACCAGCTTTCGCCTAAGTTCTAAACTAATTCGAGTGACGACAAGCTCCACACTCGGGGGCTTAGCTGCGAACCAGCTTCGCCTAAGTTCAAAGACAGTCCGAGTAAGGACTGAGGGAGTCCTGGACTAAGGGATCCTCAGGCCGTCGATCTATTATGTACATGCCAAACTGATGGGCCAATATGGGGCCAAGTTAGAGTACGGATCCCTGGCCAGATAAAGAATCTTCGGAGTCGTGGTGTGCCCTCCAAGTCAAGACTAGCGTGATCTTTCCTTCATTGTAATCGATCGCATGTAACCCTAACCCTACTGGTGTCTATATAAACCAAAGGGTTTAGGGCTTTAGGGGGAGAGCTACATCCATCACCTCATCATCTTAGGGTTTAGCTCGCCTAATCTCGAGGTAGATCTACTATGTAACCATACCATACATCAAACACAATCAAGTAGGACGTAGGGTTTTACCTCTTCGAGAGGGCCCAAACTTGGGTAAACACCATGTTTCACATTGATCCTAGATCCACAGGAGATCCGCTGGTTTTGACACCGACATTGGTGCTTTCATTGACAGTTCCGCTGTTGGGTCGCCGAAGGATCGATGGCTCGCTTGATCATCAGAGAGGGCGCCAGCTCTGGGGACCTCTTTGTCCCCGGCCAACTCTTTGCGTTTGGCAGCATCGTGCTGCACGCTAACCCAACTGGTCATCCAGACCAGATCAACAATTTCGCCTCTGAGCACCGGATTTGATTCGGTAACTTGGAGTACATTGCGGACGCCCGAGGCGATCTAGTCTTCACCGGATTCGCAACCTCTCCCTATACCCCTAGGGCCCTCGCCGTGTCCGCTCCAGATTTTTCCCTGATCCGATCTACGGATCGACTTTAATCCTTCAGCTAGCCTTGAGTCCAGACGATTCTACCCTGACCGGAGGCCAAGAATCCCTTTCGACCACGTCGGCAACACCCGCCGAAGATCCAGCTCGGGCCTCGAGATGGGAGTGATGTTCAGACTCCAAGAATCACTCTTGGCCGAACCCTCTCCTCATGACACGCCTCCAGCCCTAAGCCCCTACGACGAGTCGACATTCAGTAGCCAGGAACATCCCTGGCCGAACTCCCCCTAGACAACTCGGCTTCGAGCCCCAATACGGAAACAGTGTCCGAAGACCAGGACTCGCCCTTGGTTTCCAATGGTTGTCCAGTCTCGGACCCTGAGTTTAACTCGGCCCTTGAAAACCAAGATCCAGCCAGGGAAAAAATCATTCCTTGCCCCACAAGTCGGAGACTGGCCCTGAACTGCCACCGCCTACCAGCCCGGCAACCCTCTCCCTATTAAACAAGGCATTGGACCGAATCTAGATGATGGCTATTCTGGAGGACCCGCCCTCGGCTTGGGTTCAGCAGCCCTTTGAGGCAGATTTCCAGGAATTTTACGTCCCACCCACCACCCACTTAGTGGCCACTGTCGAAGACTTAACTGACATGTTGGATTACACCTCGGAAAATGCTGAATACATGGACGCGGATAGCGGAGCCACGGCTAACACTGACGTTGCTCCCTCCGTCACTGGCCGCTGGACGACCATGTCCACCTATGACGTCTATATGGTGGACACTTCGAAAGAAGACGGCGGCACCCCCGGGAAGGATAACGGCAGGCCAGCGATGAGCCGCCGAAGCGCCGCCGCCCCAAGGCACGTTGAAGCCATGCGAGCAACATGGAGACTAGAGAAAATGCCACCCCAGACAGTGCGGACAACCTTGACGAACCCGACACTGATGAACAACCCTAAGTCAATCATGAGGAGCACGAGGATCCGCTCGGTCCCGAATACCTTGATGACTCCGAAGACAGGAATTACCTCCCCCTTTTGAAAGAGGAGGTGAGTTTGGGTTACGAAGATTTCATCATCCCCAAAGACCCGCTGGATCAAGAGCGGTTCAAGCGGCAACTCATTGCCACTGCGCGCAGCCTGAAGAAACAATGGCAGAAAATAAAGGCCAAACATGATGCACTTAATGAGAGATGGACTAAAGTCCTGGACGCTGAAGAAGAGTACAACCACAAGCAGTATATGAATAGCTACCCGAAGCGAAAGCTACTGCGACAATTCGATGACGAGGCCATAGAGCGAGCACCTCCAAGGTACACTTGGGCAGATCAACCAGAACGCCCCCGTCGAGGACGGGACCAAACAGTTGACAAAGCCGAACAACCTCCCACCCATCCTCTCTGTTAAGGCAAGGAACCATTATGGCCAGGTTATGAGTACGACTTCCACTGTGACCTGGATGCTCGGGCAGGCCTAACAAGGACCATCGCCTGCTAGACGGGACGAGTATAAATCCTGGCTAGAGCAAAATGCTAGAGCCCGGGAACTGCAACGAGCCCGGATGACGGATGACCTCGGTGTGACGTAGCCCGAATCAGGGATGCCACTCACCCCCTTTGCTTCACAGATAGAGTGATGCAACACCAATTCTCAGAAGGTTTCAAACCTGTGAACATTGAGCCCTATGACGGGACAACAGATCCTGCAGTATGGATCGAAGATTTTTTATTACACATCCATATGGCACGAGCAGACGACCTCCATGCCATCAAGTACCTGCCATTAAAGCTCAAGGGTCCGGCCAGACACTGGCTGAACAACCTTCCTGAAGATTCCATAGGGTTTTGGGAGGAGCTCGAGGAGGCCTTCCGCGCCAACTTTCAATGCACATATGTCCGGCCCCTGGACGCCGATGACCTAAGCCACGTAATCCAGCAGCCCGGTGAGTCAACCCGACAATTTTGGAACCGATTATTGACCAAGAAGAACCAGATAGTTGACTATCCGGATGCCGAAGCTATAGCCACCTTTAAGCACAATATTCAGGATGAATGGCTAGCACGCCAGCTCGACCAAGACAAGCCGAGAACGACCTCCGTGCTCACCTCCCTTATGACCTGCCTCTGCGCTGGAGAGGGCAGCTAGTTGGCTCATAGAAGCACCAACCCTAATACCCCCGACACGTCATAAGTATAGGGCGGAGACGGGAAGCCACAAAGGAACAAGAACAAACACCGCCACAACGACGACGAAGCTGATGAGACGATAGTGAATGCCGGATACCGTAATCCAAAGTCCGGGTCATGGAAAAAGCCTTCTAAAGGCAACCAGGATGACCCAACCAAGCTGGATGCAATCTTGGACAGGCCCTGCCAGATTCATGGCACCGCAAAAAAGCCCACCAACCACTCTAACGGCAATTGTTGGGTGATAAAGCAGGCCGCCAGGCTCCAAGCCGAAGACTCGGGCAAAAGCCCACGAAGCAAGGATGACGAGGAGCCCTGCAGGCCGAACAGTGGAGACGAAAAACCCTTCCCTTATGAGTTCAAGATGGTGAACATGATCTACGCCACCCATTTACCAAGGGAGGAGAGGAAGCGTGCGCTGCGGGACGTAACGCCGTCGAAGCCATAGCACCGAAATTCAACCCGTGGTCGGCTTGCCTGATCACCTTTGACCGCAGAGACCATCCGACTAGTATCCATCATGGAGGATCGGCGGCCCTGGTACTGGACCACATTATCAATGGGTACCACCTCACGAGAGTCCTAATGGACGGGAGCAGTAGCCTCAATCTGATCTATGCAGACACAGTAAGGAAAATGGGGATCAATCCGTCAAGGATCAAACCCAACAACACCACCTTTAAGGGGGTTATTCCGGGCATAGAGACCCGATGCTCAGGCACGGTAACTCTTGAAGTAGTATTCGGTTCATTGGATAACTTCTGAAGTGAAGACTTAATCTTCGATATCGCCCCATTATGCAGTGGCTATCATGCCCTCCTCGGTCGAACGGCCTTCGCCAAATTCAATGCCGTCCCGCATTACGCCTACCTCAAGTTGAAGATGCCCGGTCCCTCAGGTGTCATAACAATCAACGGCAACAAGGAGCGTTCACTCCGGACCGAGGAACACACTACGGCCCTAGCGGTCGAAGACCAAGCCGTCGCCAATGGGCAGACGTATCATCCCACCATAAAGGCCAGAGGTACAACTAAACGGGCTTGAGCCTGATCCTGTCATGGGAGCCCGCTTGCGTTCGCGCAAATAGGGACGCATTCCCCACGACACACCCACATGCGTCGCACTCTACGTGCCTCATCAGCATAACTTCGCGCTCAAGATACCATGGGCGACCAGGGGGGCCGATATTGAACATATCTCCACGTGTTCGGCTCAACCGAACTACGGCATCACCACATCCTCGAACAACCACGGGTGCGACTCTGGACTCGCTCAACATCAAGCTATGTTCGGCAGGGCTACATCTCAAGGCCCCTATTGAAGGCATCCCTCGCCAGCACATGATTTTCATGGATGACCAACTCACACCCCTCCATCTCGCAGAAGGAAAGACGCAAACGTGCAGCAGGGCACAGTTGAGGCTTCAACCCACAAATCAAGGCCTTGTGTACACCTTTCTCTGTAAAATTTCATCTTTATTTTTTACTTATCATCAACGCCTCAGCGGTTCGAATTGTACGTATAGACGTCCAGAGCCTATGGAAATTAAAAACACCTCTTATAGTGTTCGGGCATCAACATTGTCTAGCCCTTCTCGCTCATTTCCTTTTTTCTCTCTTTGAACAGCTAGGCAGGCAGACAATTGTAGCAAATATAACTCTGTTAATCAACCGAAGGCATGATTTTCCAATCAACTCTATGTACTAAGTCCGACACCACTTCTCATTTTGTATTCGGCGTCTCAGATATTGCATTATATGCATCAGTTCTGTTGTGGAAACGTCACGGCAGATGTCCTAGTGTGAGGACTTAGTTGTGAGGCCAACGCATCTATATGGTAGCTTGAGAGGGGTTGATCGGGATGAGAGAGGCAACACACAAGACGAGAATTTAGACAGCTTCGGGCCCCGGGAAACATCATCCGGTAATATCCCTACATGCTATTTGTGGCTAGGTCTCATTATGCTCATGAGGGAGACGTCATAAATCTGGCTCTCCTCTAGTTGTGTCTGGCCTTAAAGATTATTTTCTTGCCCCCTCCTCTTGGGGTGCCCCGTCCCTCCTTATATAAGTTGAAGGGGCGGGTTACATGTAGAGTCAAACTTGGATTAGGACTTAACCTATTTTGACGTCTTACCATGGGCTTCTCACCATGGGCTTCTTAAAGTCTTGGGCTTCTTAACGTAAGCCGGTTTACAATCCGGCTTACAATCTAGCTTACAATCTGGCTTATCTGTCTGGCTTAACTGTCTGGCATAACTGTCTGGCTTAACTATCCGGCTTACATGATTGTGTCTGTCGGCTTAACCTGCTTAACTGTTCCCGCTGGCTTATAGTCTACCGGGTCATGATAACCCACAAGTATAGGGGATCGCAACAGCTTTCGAGGGTAGAGTATTCAACCCAAATTTATTGATTCGACACAAGGGGAGCCAAAGAATATTCTCAAGTATTAGCAGCTGAGTTGTCAATTCAACCACACCTGGATAACTTCATATTTGCAACAAAGTGTTTAGTAGCAAAGTAATATGATAGTGGTGGTAATGGTAACAAAAGAGTAATGAAAGCAAAGTAATATTTTTGGTGTTTTTGTAGTGATTGTAACAGTAGCAACAGGAAAGTAAATAAGCGTAAACCAGTATATGGAAAGCTCATAGGCATTGGACCGGTGATGGAGAATTATGCCGGATGCGGTTCATCATGTAATAGTCATAACATAGGGTTACACAGAACTAGCTCCAATTCATCAATGTAATGTAGGCATGTATTTCGAATATAGTCATACGTGCTTATGGAAAAGAACTTGCATGACATCTTTTGTCCTACCCTCCCGTGGCAGCGGGGTCCTAATGGAAACTAAGGGATATTAAGGCCTCCTTTTAATAGAGAACCGGAACAAAGCATTAGCACATAAATGAATACATGAACTCCTCAAACTAAGGTCATCACCGGGAGTGGTCCCGATTATAGTCACTTCGGGGTTGCCGGATCATAACACATAGTAGGTGACTATAGACTTGCAAGATAGGATCAAGAACACATATATATTCATGAAAACATAATAGGTTCATATATGAAATCATGGCACTCGGGCCCTAGTGACAAGCATTAAGCATAGCAAAGTCATAGCAACATCAATCTCAGAACATAGTGTATACTAGGGATCAAACCCTAACAAAACTAACTCGATTACATGATAGATCTCATCCAACCCATCACCGTCCAGCAAGCCTACGATGGAATTACTCACGCACGGCGGTGAGCATCATGAAATTGGTGATGGAGGATGGTTGATGATGACGACGGCGATGAATTCCCCTCTCCGAAGCCCCGAACGGACTCCAGATCAGCCCTCCTGAGAGGTTTTAGGGCTTGGCGGCGGCTCCGTATCGTAAAATGCGATTATTTATTCTCCTTGATTTTTCTCCCCGAAAGCAAATATATAGAGTTGGAGTTGGCGTCGGAGGAGCTCCAGGGGGCCCACGAGGTAGGGGGCGCGCCCTAGGGGGGGCCCACCCTCGTGGACAGGGTGTGGGCCCCCTGGTCTTCATCTTTGGCGAGGATTTTTTATTATTTTTATAAGATGTTCCGTGGAGTTTCAGGTCATTCCGAGAACTTCTGTTTTCTGCACATAAAACAACATCATGGAAATTCTGTTGAAAACATCGTCAGTCCGGGTTAGTTCCATTCAAATCATGCAAGTTAGAGTCCAAAACAAGGGCAAAAGTGTTTGGAAAAGTAGATACGACGGAGAGGTGTCAACTCCCCCAAGCTTAAACCATTGCTTGTCCTCAAGCAATTCAGTTGACAAACTAAAAGAGAAAGAAAAACTTTTACAAACTCTGTTTGCTCTTATTGTTGTAAATATATCAAGCCAGCATTCAAGTTTTCAGCAAAGATCATGACTAACCACATTTGCAATAATTTTTAGGTCCCATGTTTACTCATATCAATAGCATAATCAACTAGCGAGCGATAATAATAAATCTCGGATGACAACACTTTCTCAAAAGAGTCATAATATGATATAACATGATGGTATCTCGCTAGCCCTTTCTGAGACCGCAAAACATAAATGCAGAGCACCTTTAAATATCAAGGATTGGCTAGACATTGTAATTCATGGTAAAAGAGATCCAGTCATGGTCATACCCAATATAAATTAATAGTAATGGATGCAAATGACAGCTGCGCTCTCCAGCTAGTGCTTTTAATAAGAGGGTGATGACTAAACATAAAAGTAAATAGATAGGCCCTTCACAAAGGGAAGCAGGGATTTGTAGAGGTGCCAGAGCTTGATTTTGAAATAGAGATAAATAATATTTTGAGCGGCATACTTTCATTGTCAACATAACAACTAAGAGATGGCGATATCTTCCATGCCACACACATTATAGGCGGTTCCCAAACAGAATAGTAAAGTTTATACTCCCTCTCCACCTACAAGCATCAATCCATGGCTTGCTCGAAACAACGAGTGCCTCCAACTAACATCAGGTCCCAGGGGGAGTTTTGTTTGCAATTAATTTTGATTTAGTTGGCATAAAGCATGGGACTGGGCATCCCGGCGACCAGCCATTTTCTCGTGAGTGAGGAGCGGAGTCCACTCCTCTTGAGAATAACCCGCCTAACATGGAAGATAAGGGCAGCCCTAGTTGATACATGAGCTATTCGAGCATGCAAAACAGAATGTTTATTTGAAGGTTTAGAGTTTGGCACATACAAATTTACTTGGAACGGCAGGTAGATACCGCATATAGGAAGGTATGGTGGACTCATCTGGAATAACTTTGGGGTTTAAGGGATTGGATGCACAAGCAGTATTCCCGCTTAGTACAAGTGAAGGCTAGCAAAAGACTGGGAAGCGACCAACTAGAGAGCGACAACAACCATGAACATGCATTAAAATTAATAAACATTGGATGCAAGCATGAGTAGTATATAATCCACCATGAACATAAATATCGTGAAGGCTATGTTGATTTGTTTCAACTACATGCGTGAACATGTGCCAAGTCAAGTCACTTAAATCATTCAAAGGAGGATACCATCCCACTATACCACATCACAACCATTTTAATAGCATGTTGGCACGCAAGGTAAACCATTATAACTCATAGCTAATCAAGCATGACACAAGCAACTATGATCTCTAATTGTCATTGCAAACATGTTTATTCATAATAGGCTGAATCAGGAATGATGAACTCATCATATTTACAAAAACAAGAGAGGTCGAGTTCATACCAGCTTTTCTCGTCTCAGTCAGTCCATCATATATCATCATAATTGCCTTTCACTTGCACGACTGAACGAAGTGAATAATAATAAGAGTGCACGTGCATTGGACTAAGCTGGAATCTGCGAGCATTCAATAAACAGGAGAAGACAAGGCAATATGGGCTCTTGGTTAAATCAAAAATAATGCATATAAGAGCCACTTCAACAATTTAATCATGGTCTTCTCCTATCGAGCCCCAAAGAAAAGAAAAACTATTTACACGGGAAAGCTCCCAACAAGCAAAAGAAGAACAAGAAATATTTTTGGGTTTTCTTTTAATTATTACTACTACAGCAAGAAAGTAAACTACTACTAAATTTTTTTGGTTTTTCTTAAGGTTTAACAAACACACAAGAAGAAAGCAGGAAAAAGAAAATAGACTAGCATGGATATTACAGTGAAAGAGTATGAGCACCGACATCTAGCAATGAGTGTGTGTAAACATAAATGTAATGTCGGTGAGAAATACATACTCCCCCAAGCTTAGGCTTTTGGCCTAAGTTGGTTTATTGCCAGGGATAGCCTGGCTGATATCCGTAGGTGTAGCTGGGGTCGTACTGTGACGAAGAATAGCTGGGGTCGTACTATGATGAAGAAGACTCGGACTGCCATTGGCTGACAGAAATCTCCGGATACCAAGAATAGACAGACTGTCGTGGAGGCTCATCTTGTGGTTTCGGTTCCGGGGCTGGTGCAGGATTCCGGTAGGCTTGGACGGCAGTCCACGTAATGAGATAAGGTCCTTCGAAATTAAACAAGGAAGGAGCAGGCAAGGTAATAGTTTCAGGATGATGTTTATGAAAGAATAATTTATATTTGAGCTCTCCTTCCCTGCCCTTAACAATAAAATCATGCGCTAGCATACTCTTATAATCTAAATAAGCACTAGGCAGCAATTTTTCTTCTTTCTCATGAAGCCTAATAGGTATGTTAAAATGTGCAGCGAGGCGTGAAGCATAAATGCCTCCAAAGATGGGACCCTTAGTACGGTTCATACTTAACCGTCTAGCAATAATTCCGCCCATACTAACAGTGTTATCACGGTATAAACCATGGAACAAAATAATAATATCAGGAACACTAAGGTTTCCATAGTTTCCACGACCAATCAAGCTACGACTAGCAAATATGGCAAAATAGCATAAAACAGGAAAATGTATGCTAGTGATTCTTGCATCAGAAACGTTCCTGGTTTCTCCCACAGTGATAGTGTTAATAAATGCTTCCACCTCTTTACGATGTGGTTCCTCTAAAGTGCCCTCAGGGGGTATGTTGCAAACCTTGCAAAATTCAGCTAATGGCATCTTTTTAACAACGTCATATAAATGTAACTCTACTAAAGGAGGTGACTCCTTAGGGAAAAAGTAGAAGTTTTGCACAAAAGTATTTGTGAGTAAGAGATACTGATGACATTGGTCATGGAGGAAGTCGATGAGGCCGACATTCTCAATAAATGAATAAAAATCCTCATAAATCCCAGTTCGTTTCAAGAAGTCATCGGAAGGCCATTCACACGGCCGGACCTCCGTGGTACGAGGCAAATTATATTAGGGCCTCTGTGCTTCTTCATTTTGTTTTTCCTTCGAGCTTCGGCTAGATGAGCCCCTCAAAAGTCTCTTCATTATTTTTTGAAATAATCTGAAATTTAGTAACTTCAAACAAAAGTGAACAAAGCTCAACAAAATTGATAGCAACTACTCATACAAGTGCCTAGAGCCTATATCAAGCATTAGAACTACTTGGAACCATATAAATTTGACATGCAAGCTCAAGAACATGGTCACCTATGCAACACCAATTTGCAAAGAATAGAACACTAGAACAAAAACTAATTGGACCAATGGAGGAGTCACATAGCAAGGAACAATCTCCCCAAGCAGTTTTGCGGGAGGTGCTTTGAGCAAGGAGATCAAAAATCACAGCAAAGTGAGCTAGAACTCGTGCTTGAGCTGGTTATTCGTGTTTGTGGGAGGAAGAAGAAGAGGATGGGTGCAGGAATAAGTGGAGGAGGGCCATGATACGTCCATTTTGCATCATGCTTTTATATCGATATTTATTGCATTATGGACTGTTATTTCACATTATGTCACAATACTTATGGCTATTCTCTCTTATTTTACAAGGTTTACATAAGGAGGGAGAATGCCGACAGTTGGAATTCTGGGCTGGAAAAGGAGCAAATATTAGAGACCTATTCTGCACAACTCCAAAAGTCCTGAAACTCCACGGATTATCTTACAATAAATAATGAAAAATACCTGCCAAAGATGAAGGCCAGGGGGCCCACACCCTGTCCACGAGGGTGGGGGCACGCCCCCTACCTCGTGGGCCCCCTGTTGGCTCTCCGATGCCCATCTTCTACTATATGAAGTCTTTCGTCAAGTAAAAATAGAGAAGCAACCTTTTGGGACGAAACTCCGCCGCCACGAGGCGGAACCTTGGCGGAACCAATCTAGGGCTCCGGCAGAGCTGTTATGCCGGGGGCACTTCCCTCCGGGAGTGGGAAATCATCGCCATTGTCATCACCAACGCTCCTTTCATCGGGAGAGGGCAATCTCCATCAACATCTTTACCAGCACCATCTCATCTCCAAACCCTAGTTCATCTCTTGTATCTAATTCTTGTCTCCAAGTCCGTGATTGGTACTAGTAGTTTGCTAGTAGTGTTGATTACTCCTTGTAGTTGATGCTAGTTGGTTTATTTGGTGTAAGATCATATGTTCAGATCCTTTATGCATATTAATACTCCTCTGATTATGAACATGGATATGCTTTGTGAGTAGTTACGTTTGTTTCTGAGGACACGGGAGAAGTCTTGCTATTAGTAGTCATGTGAATTTGGTATTCGTTCGATATTTTGATGAGATGTATGTTGTCTGGCCTCTAGTGGTGTTATGTGAACGTCGACTACATAACACTTCACCATTATTTGGGCCTAGAGGAAGGCATTGGGAAGTAATAAGTAGATGATGGGTTGCTAGAGTGACAGAAGCTTAAACCCTAGTTTATGCATTGCTTCGTAAGGGGCTGATTTGGCTCCATATGTTTCATGCTATGGTTAGGTTTACCTTAATACTTTTGTTGTAGTTGCAGATGCTTCCAATAGAGGTTAATCATAAGTGGGATGCTTGTTCAAGTAAGAACAGCACCCAATCACCGGTCCACCCACATATCAAATTATCAAAGTACCGAACGCGAATCATCTGAACGTGATGAAAACTAGCTTGACGATATTCCCATGTGTCCTCGGGAGTGCTTTTCCTTATATAAGAGTTTGTTCCGGCTTGTCCTTTGCTACAAAAAGGATTGGGCCACCTTGCTGCAGTTTTTTTTACCTTTGTTACTTGTTGCTCGTTACAAATTATCCTTTCACAAAACTATCTGTTACCACTTATTTCAGTACTTGCAGAGAATACCTTGCTGAAAACTGCTTATCATTTCCTTCTGCTCCTCGTTGGGTTCGACACTCTTACATATAGAAAGGACTACGATAGATCCCCTATACTTGTGGGTCATCAAGACTCTTTTATGGCGCCGTTGGCGGGGAGTGAAGCGCCTTTGGTAGGTGGAATTTGGTAAGGAAAAATTTATATAGTGTGCTGAAATTTACTGTCACTTGTTACTATGGAGAGTAATCCTCTGAGGGGCTTGTTCGGGGTATCTTCACCCCGACTATTAGAGCAAAGAGTTGCTCCTCAACCTACTGAACCTATTGAAAATGAAATTCCTTTTGAATTTCCTTCGGGTATGATAGAAAAACTGCTAGCTAATCCTTTTACAGGAGATGGAACAAAGCATCCTGATGAACACTTAATATATGTGGATGAAGTTTGTGGATTATTTAAGCTTGCAGGTATACCTGATGATGTTGCTAAGAAGAAGGTCTTCCCTTTATCTTTGAAGAGACGCATTGACATGGTATATGCTATGTGATGATACAAGATCATGGAACTATAGAAGATTGAAATTGGAATTTCATCAAAAGTATTATCCTATGCATCTTGTTCATCGTGATCACAATTATATATATAATTTTTGGCCTCGCGAAGGAGAAAGCATCACTCAAGCTTGGGGGAGGCTTAAATCAATGTTATATTTATGCCCCAATCATGAGCTCCCAAGAGTGACAATTATTCAAAACATTTATGCTCGGCTTTCTGAAAACAATCGCACCATGCTCGATACTTCTTGTGTTGGCTCTTTTATGATGAAGACTATTGAATTTAAATGGGACTTATTGGATAGAATCAAACACAACTCTGAAGATTGGGATCTCGACGAAGTTAAGGAGTCAGGTATGAAACCTAAGTTTGATTGTGTTAAATCTTTTATGGATACCGATATTTTCCGTAAGTTTAGCACTAAATATGGACTTGACTCTGAGATAGTAGCTTCTTTCTATGAATCTTTTGCTACTTATGTTGATCTCCCCAAGGATAAGTGGTTTAAATATCATCCTCCCATAGAAGTAAAAGTAGCTGCACCAATTAAAGTTGAAGAAAAGACTGTCACTTATAATGATCCTATTGTTCCTACTTATGTTGAGAAACCACCTTTCCCTGTTAGAATAAAGGATCATGCTAAAGCTTCAACTATGGTTCGTAAATGCAATATTAGAACTTATACACCTCCTGAGCAAGTTAAGGTAGAACCTAATATTGCTATTGTTAAAGATCTCTTGACTGATAATATTGATGGGCATGTTATTCAGTTCTGTGGTGAAACTGCTAGAATTGCTAAACCTTGTGCTAAAGATAAACATAGACTTGTGGTAGGCGTGTCTGTTATTTCTGTTAAAATAGGAGACCATTGTTATCATGGCTTATGTGATATGGGTGCTAGTTCTAGTGTTATACCTTATGACTTGAATAAAGAAATCAAGCATGAAATTGCACCTGCTGAGTTAGAAGATATTAATGTCACAATTAAACTTGTCAGTAGGGATACTACATGACCAGTGGGAATTGTTAGAGATGTTGAAGTCTTGTGTGGGAAAACTAAATATCCTGCTAGTTTTCTTGTTCTCAGTTCCCCACAAGATAGCTTTTGTCCCATTATATTTGGTAGACCCTTCTTGAATACTGTTAATGCTAAGATAGACTGTGAAAAGAATGTTGTTACCATTGGCTTGGATGATATGATTTATGAGTTTAATTTCTCTAAATTTAGTAAACAACACCATGAAGAAGAATTGCCTAGTAAGGATGAAATTATTGGTCTTGCTTCTATTGCCGTACCTCCTAGTGATCCTTTAGAACATTATTTGCTAGACCATGAGAATGATATGTTTATGAATGAAAGAGGGGAAATGGATGAAGTATTCTTTAAACAGGAACCTATTATGAAACACAATTTGCCTGTTGAAATCATAGGGGATCCTCCTCCACCTGAGGGTGATCCCGTGTTTGAGCTTAAACCGTTGCGTGATAATGTTAAATATGCTTGTCCTGATGAAAATAAGATATATCCTGTTATTATTAGTGCTAACCTTTCAGAGCATGAAGAATAAAGATTATTAAAAACTCTGAAGAAGCACCATGCTGCTATTGGATATACTCTTGATGATCTTAAGGGCATTAGTCCCACTCTATGTCAACATAAAATAAATTTGGAAGCAGATGCCAAACCAGTTCGTGATCCTCAACGACGTCTGAATCCTAAAATGAAAGAAGTGGTAAGAAAACAAATACTAAAGCTTCTGGAGGCAGGTATAATTTATCCCGTTGCTGATAGTCAGTGGGTAAGTCCTGTCCATTGTGTCCCTAAGAAGGGAGGTATTACTGTTGTTCCTAATGATAAAGATGAATTGATTCAACAAAGAATTATTACAGCTTATAGGATGGTAATTGCTTTTCGCAAATTAAATAAGGCTACTAAGAAAGATCATTACCCCTTACCTTTTATTGATCAAATGCTAGAAATATTATGCAAACATACACACTATTGCTTTCTAAATGGTTATTCTGGTTTTTCTCAAATACCTGTGTCGGCTAAAGATCAATCAAAGACTACTTTTACATGCCTTTTTGGTACTTTTGCTTATAGACGTATGCTTTTTGGTTTATGTAATGCACCTGCTACATTTCAAAGCTGAATGATGGCTATATTCTCTGACTTTTGTGAAAAGATTTGTGAGGTTTTCATGGACGAATTTTCTGTCTATGGATCCTCTTTTGATGATTGCTTGAGCAATCTTGATCGAGTTTTGCAGAGATGTGAAGAAACTCATCTTGTCTTGAATTGGGAAAAGTGTCACTTTATGGTTAATGAAGGTATTGTCTTGGGGCATAAAGTTTCTGAAAGAGGTTGAAGTTGATAAAGCCAAGGTTGATGCTATTGAAAAGATGCCATGTCCCAAGGACATCAAAGGTATAAGAAGTTTCCTTGGTCATGCCGGATTTTATAGGAGGTTCATTAAGGACTTCTCAAAAATTTCTCGACCTCTGACTAATTTATTACAAAAAGATATACCATTTGTTTTTTATGATGATTGTGTAGAAGCGTTTGAAATACTTAAGAAAGCATTGATCTCTGCACCTATTGTTTAGCCACCTGATTGGAATTTACCCTTTGAAATTATGTGTGATGCTAGTGATTATGCTGTAGGTGATGTTCTAGGGCAAAGAGTTGATAAGAAATTAAATGCTATCCATTATGCTAGTAAGACTCTAGACAATGCTCAAAGAAATTATGCTACTACTAAAAAAGAACTTTTAGCAGTTGTATTTGCTTGTGATAAGTTCAGACCTTATATTGTTGATTCTAAAGTAACTATTCACACTGATCATGCTGCTATTAAATACCTTACGGAAAAGAAATATGCTAAAACTAGACTTATTAGATGGGTTCTCCTGCTACAAGAATTTGATTTGCATATTGTTGATAGAAAAGGAGCGGAGAACCCCGTTGCAGACAACTTGTCTAGGTTGGAAAATAATCTTGATGACCCACTACCTATTGATGATAGCTTTCCTGATGAACAATTAAATGTCATAAGTACTTCTCGTAGCACTCCATGGTATGATGATTATGCTAATTATATTGTTGCTAAATTCATACCACCTAGCTTCACATACCAACAAAAGAAACAGTTCTTCTATGATTTGAGACATTACTTTTGGGATGACCCACATCTTTATAAAGAAGGAGTAGATGGTGTTATTAGACGTTGTGTACCTGAGCATGAACAGGAACAGATCCTACGCAAGTGTCACTCCTAAGCTTATGGAGGACACCACACTGGAGATAGAACTGCACATAAGGTATTGTAATCCGGTTTCTATTGGCCTACTCTCTTCAAGGATGCCCGCAAGTTTGTCTTGTCTTGTGATGAATGTCAAAGAATTGGTAATATTAGTAGACGTCAAGAAATGCCTATGAACTATTCACTTGTTATTGAACCATTTGATGTTTGGGGCTTTGATTATATGGGACCTTTTCCTGCCTCTAATGGATACACACATATTTTAGTTGCTGTTGATTACGTTACTAAGTGGGTAGAAGCTATTCCAACTAGTAGTGCTGATCATAACACTTCTATTAAAATGCTTAAAGAAGTTATTGTTACGAGGTTTGGAGTCCCTAGATATTTAATGACTGATGGTGGTTCACACTTTATTCATGGTGCTTTCCGTAAAATGCTTGCTAAATATGATGTTAACCATAGAATTGCATCTCCTTATCACCCACAGTCTAGTGGTCAAGTAGAATTGAGTAATAGAGAGCTCAAATTAATTTTCTAAAATACTGTTAATAGGTCTAGGAAGAATTGGTCCAAGAAACTTGATGATGCATTATGGGCCTATAGAACTGCATATATAAATCCTATGGGTATATCTCCATATAAAATGGTTTATGGAAAAGCATGTCACTTACCTCTTGAACTAGAACATAAGTCATATTGGGCTATTAAAGAGCTCAACTATGATTTCAAACTTGCCGGTGAGAAGAGGTTATTTGATATTAGCTCACTTGATGAATGGAGAACCCAAGCTTATGAAAATACCAAGTTGTTTAAAGAAAAAGTTAAAAGATGGCATGACAAAAGGATACAAAAGCGTGAGTTTAATGTAGGTGATTATGTATTGCTATAGAACTCTCGTTTAAGATTTTTTGTAGGAAAACTTCTCTCTAAATGGGAAGGCCCCTACATTATCGAGGAGGTCTATCGTTCCAGTGCCATAAAGATCAACAACTTCGAAGGCACAAATCTGAAGGTGGTAAACGGTCAAAGAATTAAACATTATATCTCAGGTAATCCCATAAATGTTGAAACCAATATTATTGAAACCGTAACCCCGGAGGAATACATAAGAGACACTTTCCAGAACGTTTCGGACTCCGAAAAGGAATAGGTATGTGGTACGGTAAGTAAATCGACTCCAAAACAATTTTTAAGGCAATATTTCTCCGTTTTGGAATATTTAGAAAAATAGAAAAATAAGTAGCAGTCCGGGAAGGACACGAGGGCCCCACGAGGGTGGAGGGCGCGCCCTACCCCCTTGGGCATGCCCCCCCTACCTCGTGAGCACCCCGTGTGCCTTCCGGACTCCGTTTTCTTGCACGATACGTATTTTGGTCAGTAAAAAATCACTATATATTCTCCCGAAGGTTTTGACTCCCGTATCACACAAATACCCTTTGTTCTTGTTTCGAGCTGTTGCTGCTGCAGATTAGAGCAAGATGTCTTCTCAAGAGTCAGTCGGGGAGAGCCGGGTATCTAATCCGGCACAGGAACCAAGGGCAAACAGCGACGCTGACCAATTTGGGCCAGCAACGGAGGAAGAGATGGAGGTTGACCTGATGAGGGTAGATGCCATGGAGGATCAAGAAGTCACCTCTCGCTTCTGAGCTGGGTTCACGATGGGGGAACTACAGAGCTCAGCTATTCCAAACTTGGTTATCCCTTCCAATGTTAGATTTCTTTCTTATGAAAATATGAAGAGGAGTGTCACTTGTTCTCCCGCAGCTATGCAACACCCTTGGGTGCAAGGAGCTTTAGCCGTTACAGGAAAGCTTCGTAAGGAAATAATGGACCTCAAGCAGCAAGTCAATAAGCTCGAGGAGGAGAACCGTATCCTGAGAGGAATCATCGCCAAGAATATTACACCAACAACAAAGAAGGAGACATAATCACATGGGTATGGGCACTCCCTTGGCAACTGCCAAGCTTGGAGGAGGTGCCCCGGTATCATATCACCATCACACTCCTATCTTTACTGTTTTTCTTAGTTCGATCCTATTAGTAGTATCTTGATCTAGTAGAATAAAGTATATGGCATGATTTAGTTTTGAGTTTTGCTTTATGATCTCTCTATGTAATCGAGTCCGTGAGCTATATAATAAAGATTAGTGTTGAGTCAAGGGCTTGATTATTTTGCCATGATCTTGGGTGAATAAAAGAAAAGAGAAAAATAATAAAAAGAAACAAAAGTTCATTTTGATCTTATTGAGAGTAATGACTTCACATAGAAAGAGTATGATGACTAAAAGTTGTTGGGAGTTGGCAGGCATAGCTTTGGTCATCGTTGCAATTCATAGGAAGTAATAAGGAAAGAGAGGTTTCACATATAGATATATTATCATTGACATCTTTTATGATTGGGAGCACTCGTTAAAATATGACATGCTAAAAGAGTTGATGTTGGACAAGGAAGACAACATGATGAGTTATGTTTTCTTATATCTGAGATAAAGTATGTTGTCATGGACCCTCTAACATGTTGAGCTTGCCTTTCCCCCTCTTGCTAGCCAAATTCTCAGCACCAAGTAGAGATACTACTTGTGCTTCCAAATATCCTTAAACCAGTTTTGCCATGAGAGTCCACCATATCTACCTATGGATTAAGTAAGATCCTTCAAGTAAGTTGTCATCGGTGCAAAGCAATAAAAATTGCTCTAAATATGTATGATTGATTGGTGTGGGAGAAATAAGCTTTATACGATATTGTGATGTGGAAGTAATAAAAGCGACGGACTGCATAATAAAGGTTCATATCACAAGGGGCAATATAAAGTGACGTTCTTTCACATTGAGATTTTATGCATCCAACCATAATAGCGCATGGCAACCTCTGTTTCCCTCTGCGAAGGGCCTATCTTTTATTATTATCTTCTACCTTATGCAAGAGTCATGGTGATCTTCACCTTTCCTTTTTCGTTTTATCCTTTGGCAAGCACAATATGTTGGAAGGAACCTGATATATATATATATATATATATATATATATATATATATATATATATATATAAAATTGGATGTAGGGGAGCATGAGTTATTATTGTTGACATTACCCTTGAGGTAATAGGTTGAGGGGCAAAACTATAAGCCCCTATCTTTCTCTGTGTCCGATTAAAACTCCGTAACCACAAGTATTGCGTGAGCGTTAGCAATTATGAAGGACTAGATGATAGTTGAGTATGTGGACTTGCTTTTAAGCTCTGACATAGACTCTTTCTGATGTTATGATAAATTGCAATTGCTTCAATGACTGAGATTATAGTTTGTTGGTTCTCAATAAAGTTTATGATTCGTACTCTGCATTGTGAATAGATCATCACTTGAACATAAGTAATCATATGACAAAATCTATGAGAATAATCATGATGCCTTCATGTCCGTATTTTATTTTTATCAACACCTCTACCTCTAAACATGGGGACATATTTATCGTTATCGGCTTTCGCTTGAGGACAAGCGAGGTCTAAGCTTGAAGGAGTTGATACGTCCATTTTGCATCATGCTTTTATATCGATATTTATTGCATTATGGGCTGTTATTTTACATTATGTCACAATACTTATGGCTATTCTCTCTTATTTTACAAGGTTTGCATAAGGAGGGAGAATGCCGGCAGCTGGAATTCTGGGCTGGAAAAGGAGCAAATATTAGAGACCTATTCTGCACAACTCCAAAAGTCCTGAAACTCCACGGAATATCTTACAATAAATAATGAAAATACCTGCCAAAGATGATGGCCAGGGGGCCCACACCCTGTCCACGAGGGTGGGGGGCACGCCCCCTATCTCGTGGGCCCCCTGGTGGCTCTCTAATAACCATCTTCTGCTATATGAAGTCTTTCGTCGAGAAAAAAATAGAGAAGCAACCTTTCGGGATGAAACTCCACCGCCACGAGGCGGAACCTTGGCGGAACCAATCTAGGGCTCCGGCAGAGCTGTTCTGCCGGGGACACTTCCTCCCGGGAGGGGGAAATAATCGCCATCGTCATCACCAACGCTCCTATCATCGGGAGAGGGCAATCTCCATCAACATCTTCACCAGCACTATCTCATCTCCAAACCCTAGTTCATCTCTTGTATCTAATTCTTGTCTCCAAGTCCGGGATTGGTACTAGTAGGTTGCTAGTAGTGTTGATTACTCCTTGTAGTTGATGTTAGTTGGTTTATTTGGTGGAAGATCATATGTTCAGATCCTTTATGCATATTAATACTCCTATGATTATGAACATGAATATGCTTTGTGAGTAGTTACGTTTGTTCCTGAGGACACGGGAGAAGTCTTGCTATTAGTAGTCATGTGAATTTGGTATTCGTTCGATATTTTGATGAGATGTATGTTGTCTAGCCTCTAGTGGTGTTATGTGAACGTCGACTACATAACAGTTCACCATTATTTGGGCCTAGAGGAAGGCATTGGGAAGTAATAAGTAGATGATGGGTTGCTAGAGTGACAGAAGCTTAAACCCTAGTTTATGCGTTGCTTCGTAAGGGGCTGATTTGGATCCATATGTTTCATGCTATGGTTAGGTTTACCTTAATATTTTTGTTGTAGTTGCGGATGCTTGCAATAGAGGTTAATCATAAGTGGGATGCTCGTTCAAGTAAGAACAGCACCCAAGCACCGGTCCACCCACATATCAAATTATCAAAGTACCGAACGCGAATCATCTGAACGTGATGAAAACTAGCTTGACGATATTCCCATGTGTCCTCGGGAGCGCTTTTCCTTATATAAGATTTTGTTCCGGCTTGTCCTTTGCTACAAAAAGGATTGGGCCACCTTGCTGCACTTTATTTACTTTTGTTACTTGTTGCTCGTTACAAATTATCCTTTCACAAAACTATCCGTTACCACTTATTTCAGTACTTGCAGAGAATACCTTGCTGAAAACCGCTTATCATTTCCTTCTGCTCCTCGTTGGGTTCGACACTCTTACTTATCGAAAGGACTACATAGATACCCTATACTTGTGGGTCATCAGGCCACCGTGGGCCCACGAGGCAGGGGGCGTGCCCTGGGGGGTAGGGCGCGCCCTCCACCCTCGTGGCCAGGTGGCAGCTCCCCCCGCGGTTTTTTCAGTACCATAAATCCTCAAATATTCTCGAAAAATCATATTAAATTGGCATGTCATTTGGAGGACTTTTATTTTCTGGGTATTTTTATATTGCACGGATAAATCAGGAAACAGACAGAAAAATACTATTTTTACTTTATTTCAACTAAATAACAGAAAGTATAAAGAGGATATGTTACCTCAACGGGGATATGTTACTTTATTTCTAGTTTGATCCATCTCATGCTCATCAAAAGGAATCCACTAACAAGGTTGATCAAGTCTTGTTAACAAACTCATTCCGATTAACATGAAACCAGAGAAATTTCGAATAACACTATGTTACCTCAACGGGGATATGCACATCCCCAATAATAAGTATATCATATTTCTTCTTGACAGTATGAAGAGGAAATTCAAAACCTCCAAATATAATCAACGGAATTTTTCCAATAGAGTTGATACTATGAACTTGAGGTTGTTTCCTCGTAAAGTGTACCGTATGCTCATTACCATTAACATGAAAAGTGACATTGCCTTTGTTGCAATCAATAACAGCTCCTGCAGTATTCAAAAAAGGTCTTCCAAGAATAATAGACATACTATCGTCCTCGGGAATATCAAGAATAACAAAGTTCGTTAAAATAGTAACGTTTGCAACCACAACAGGCACATCCTCACAAATACCAATAGGTATAGCAGTTGATTTATCAGCCATTTGCAAAGATATTTTAGTAGGTGTCAACTTATTCAAATCAAGTCTACGATATAAAGAGAGAGGCATAACACTAACACCGGCTCCATGATCACATAAAGCAGTTTTAACATAATTTCTTTTAATAGAGCATGGTATAGTAGGTACTCCTGGATCTCCAAGTTTCTTTGGTATTCCACCCTTAAAAGTGTAATTAGCAAGCATGGTGGAAATTTCAGCTTCCGGTATCTTACTTTTATTAGTGACAATATCTTTCATATACTTAGCATAAGGATTCATTTTGAGCATATCAGTCAATCGCATACACAAAAAGATGGTTCTAATCATTTCAGCAAAGCGCTCAAAATCCTCATCATCCTTTTTCTTGGATGGTTTGGGAGGAAAAGGCATGGGTTTCTGAATCCATGGTTCTCTTTCTTTACCATGTTTCCTAGCAACAAAGTCACTCTTATCATAACGTTGATTCTTTAATTGTGTGTTATCAAGATCAACAGCAGGTTCAACTTCTACATCATTATCATTACTAGGTTGAGCATCATCATGAACATCATCATTAACATTTTCATTAGGTTCATGTTCATTACCAGATTGTGTTTCAGCATCAGACATAGAGATATCATTTGGATTATCAGGTGGTTTAGCAATAGGTTCACTAGAAGTTTGCAGAGTCCTATCATTTTTGTTTTTCTTCCTTTTAGAAGAACTAGGTGCATCAATATTATTTCTCTGAGAATCTTGCTCAATTCTCTTAGGATGGCCTTCAGGATACAAAGGTTCTTGAGTCATTCTACCAGTTCTAGTAGCCACTCTAATAGCATAATCATTTTTCTTACTATTCATTTCATCGAGCAATTCTTTTTGAGCCTTAAGTACTTGTTCTACTTGAGTGGTAACCATAGAAGCATGCTTGCTAACAAGTTTTAGTTCACCTCTAATATTAGCCATATAATCACCCAAGTGTTTAATCATATAAGTATTCTGTTTTAATTGTCTACCAAAATAAGCATTGAAGTTTTCTTGTTTCACAATGAAGTTATCAAACTCTTCTAAGCATTGTCTAGCAGACTTATAGTGAGGAATATCACCTTCATCAAATCTATAGAGAGAATTTACCTTTACTACCTATGTTGGGTTATCAAGATCAGGAGGTTCTTCAATAGGTAATGGATCAAGATCATATGTTTCTTCGACAAGCGGTAAATTAAGACCATGTATTTCTTCTATAGGAGGTAAATTCTTAACATCTTCAACTTTAATACCTTTTTCTTTCATAGATTTCCTTGCCTCTTGCATATCTTCAGGACTAAGAAATAGAACACCTCTCTTCTTCAGAGTTGGTTTAGGAATAGGCTCATTAATTGGAGCAGGAGCTGGCTCAAGAGGTGCCTAATTATTTTCATTTGTCAACATATTATTCAATAAAATCTCAGCTTCATCCGGTGTTCTTTCCCTGAAAAGAGAACCAGCACAACTATCCAGTTAATCTCTGGAAGCATCGGTTAGTCCATTATAAAAGATATCAAGTATTTCATTTTTCTTAAGAGGATGATCAGGCAAAGCATTAAGTAACTTGAGAAGCCTCCCCCAAGCTTGTGGGAGACTCTCTTCTTTAATTTGCGCAAAGTTGTATATTTCCTTTAAAGCGGCTTGTTTCTTATGAGCAGGGAAATATTTAGGAGAGAAGTAATAAATCATATCCTGGGGACTACGCACACAACCAGGATCAAGAGAATTAAACCATATATTAGCATCACCCTTTAATGAGAACGGAAATATTTTAAGGATATTAAAGTAACAAGATCTCTCATCATTAGTGAATAGGGTGGCTATATCATTTAATTTAGTAAGATGTGCCACAATAGTTTCAGATTCATAGCCATGGAAAGGATCAGATTCAACCAAAGTAATTATATCAGGATCAACAGAGAATTCATAATCCTTATCGGGAACACAAATAGGTGAAGTAGCAAAAGCAGGGTCAGGCCTCATTTTATCTCTAAGTGATTCCTTGTTCCATTTAATTAATAGCCTCTTAAGTTCACGACTATCTCTGCAAGCTAAAATAGCGTCAGAAGATTCCACATAAAAAACATAACCTTCAAGAATAACATGCCTATCTTCATCATCACTTTCATCAATAAAATCAGATTCAATAATTTCTTTATCTCTAGCCCTAGCAATTTGTTCATCAAGAAATTCACTAAGGGGCACAATATTATCAGGCATAGAAGTAGTCTAATTATAAGTATCATGCATAGCAGAAGTGGCATCATCAATAACATGCGACATATTAGAACGAATAGCAGAAGTAGGTTTAGGTGTCGCAAGCTTACTCATAACAGAAGGTGAATCAAGTGCAAAGCTAGATGGCAGTTCCTTACCTCCCCTCGTAGTTGAGGATAAATTTTTGTTTTCTCGTCTTTCAAGTTCTTCATAGTGTCCAGCAGATATAAATCCCAAGTGACTCAAAGAATAGAGATATGCTCCCTGGCAACGGCGCCAGAAATTAGTCTTGATAACCCACAAGTATAGGGGATCTCAACAGCTTTCGAGGGTAGAGTATTCAACCCAAATTTATTGATTCGACACAAGGGGAGCCAAAGAATATTCTCAAGTACTAGCAGCTGAGTTGTCAATTCAACCACACCTGGATAACTTAATATCTGCAGCAAAGTGTTTAGTAGCAAAGTAATATGATAGTGGTGGTAACGGTAACAAAAGAGTAATGAAAGCAAAGTAATATTTTTGGTGTTTTTGTAGTGATTGTAACAGTAGCAACAGGAAAGTAAATAAGCGTAAACCAGTATATGGAAAGCTCGTAGGCACTGGACCGGTGATGTTGAATTACGCCGGATGCGGTTCATCATGTAACAGTTATAACATAGGGTGACACAGAACTAGCTCCAATTCATCAATGTAATGTAGGCATGTATTCCGAATATAGTCATACATGCTTATGGAAAAGAACTTGCATGACATGTTTTGTCCTACCCTCCCGTGGCAGCGGGGTCCTAATGGAAACTAAGGGATATTAAGGCCTCCTTTTAATAGAGAACCGGAACAAAGCATTAGCACATAATGAATACATGAACTCCTCAAACTAAGGTCATCACCGGGAGTGGTCCCGATTATTGTCACTTCGGGGTTGCCGGATCATAACACATAGTAGGTGACTATAGACTTGCAAGATAGGATCAAGAACACACATATATTCATGAAAACATAATAGGTTCAGATCTGAAATCATGGCACTCGGGCCCTAGTGACAAGCATTAAGCATAGTAAAGTCATAGCAACATCAATCTCAGAACATAGTGGATACTAGGGATCAAACCCTAACAAAACTAACTCGATTAGATGATAGATCTCATCCAACCCATCACCGTCCAGCAAGCCTACGATGGAATTACTCATGCACGGCGGTGAGCATCATGAAATTGGTGATGTAGGATGGTTGATGATGACGACGGCGACGAATCCCCCTCTCCGGAGCCCCGAACGGACTCCAGATCAGCCCTCCCAAGAGGTTTTAGGGCTTGGCGGCAGCTCCGTATCGTAAAACGAGATTATTTCTTCTCCTTGATTTTTTCTTCCCGAAAGCAAATATATAGAGTTGGACTTGGCGTCGGAGGAGTTACAGGGGGCCCACGAGGTAGGGGGGCGCGCCCTAGGGGGGCGCGCCCCCACCCTCGTGGACAGGGTGTGGGCCCCCTGGTCTTCATCTTTGGCGAGGATTTTTTATTATTTTTTATAAAATGTTCCGTGGAGTTTCAGGTCATTCCGAGAACTTTTGTTTTCATCACATAAAACAACATCATGGCAATTCTGCTGAAAACAACGTCAGTCCGGGTTAGTTCCATTCAAATCATGCAAGTTAGAGTCCAAAACAAGGGCAAAAGTGTTTGGAAAAGTAGATACGACGGAGACGTATCAGGTCACCAATGAAACATCAAGTCCCAGCCGGGTTATATCTCCGGCCGGGTCACACCGCGGGGTATATCCCCGACATTAGCCCCCAGTTTAATTTGGATTCATCCATGTTAAGCTGATCCTATAAAACAAACACAAGAACAATTTTGACAGATTATGCTCTGGGTTAAGAACTCTTGTAAGCCGGCACCTGATCATCCTTAAGTCCTTGTCATTTCTTTCTTGTGGGAAGTCCGGGTCAATATACCAGCTTCATAATCAATTTGCTGACATTGGTTTCTCACAGGAAAATATTGTGAAGAATATTGGCCTTGAAATACTCATCTGATTTTCATCCGGCTTGAAGATGTAGATCTCCATTATATTCATATCACTTGTAGCCCCCAAGGGTCGGGTCATTATGCAATAATGAGTAGGGACTTTGTAAATATGATCATGTAGACTTGAGCGGCAAAGTGTAGCCCCCAAGGGCCGGCTCAGGAAGATAATACCGAGTTGGGACTTTGTATATAATTCATTGATAATAACATCATATGATGTAATCTCCACCATGGGGCTTGAACCTTGAATTCTTGACAGGAGCACTTGGTAGCCCCCAAGGGCCTGCTCATTACAATGGGATGAGTCGGGTCTTCAATAAGTTGATCAAAAAAATGACTTTACATTAGCCCCCAAGTGCAATGGTGCATGTTGGCAGTGACATGGGAATTGCATATTTGATCTAATCTCAATTTGAATAATGTAGCCCCCAAGTGTCGGGTCGTAAGCTTGCAGCGACTCGAGACTATTCCCTCCATTGTAAAAATAAATCATGTTCATTAATAAAATAATAACCATTGCGCTGAAGCGACTTTGAAGACCTCCATCATAATATTGGCTATTGATAACCATAATAAAAATCCAGCCATGTTGGCTATTAAAGATTTGAATAATATAATCCGTTTTGGAAAACCGGTTCCTGTGATATTGGATCGTACTGCCAGTTTAGGATACCTGTGCAGTAAGGGTGATAACCCAATCTTTAGAAGCCAAAACTTCCAAATGTTTATGATTGTCATATGATGGTGACTTATCATCCAAAGTCAAGCTGGGTTAATTGAAACCACATGTATGCTTCAGATATGAACAAAAAGTCTCAAGACAAACCCAAAAGACTGTTTTCAAAAAACTTAAGTCAAACAAAGAGAAAAAAGCGAGGCTTCTGATTCGAATATGATCAGTAAGCCAGACCAAAAGGGGTTAAGCTAGGATTCGAATATGATCGGGAAGGCCCCTAGTGGTTTTGGCGTTGCGCCGATCAAGAGGGTACCGACAACTATGTTCTCTTTGGTTCGAATACGACCTATGTTTGAACAGGAAGCCCAAAAATGACCTTGAGAGTTTTTTAACGACTCTGATTCGAATACGATCAAAGTTGGACCCAGAAGGGGTTAAGCTATGATTCGAATACGATCAAGAAGCCCCCTAGTGGGTTTGGCATTGTGCCGATAAAGAGGGTACCGACAGCTATGTTCTCTTTGGTTCGAATACGACCTATGTTTGAACAGGAAGCCCCCAAGTGACCATATAAGTTTTGGCATTGCGCCAATCAAGAGGGTACCGACAGCTATGCTCGATGAGCAGGAAGCCCCCAGCTGACCATAATAAGATAAGCCGTAAGGCAGGATACCCATGTTTGAACCGTGTATCATGGCAGCAGGTCCTCTTCGGCAACCTTCATTTTTTCCTGAGAACTCGAACTTGCGAGAGATGAATTCTTTCTGAACCGGAAATTTAAACCGGATATTGAGAGCTTCAAAGCTTTGTGGGAGACAGATTTCCCTTGAACCAGAATCCTTCTTTTTAAGTCGGAAATTTTCTGACGGCCTCTTAACTTTTCATCAATAGGGCAATAGCCTCTGGGGCCGGGTTATCTTCCCTCCAATGACCCGAAGTTCTCGAATCTGCTTAAACTGGCAACCTTTATTGAGCCATGTCCATGTAGCTCCCGAGTCTTAAGACGACTCGAGGAGTTGTCTTGAGATTCTCCATATTTGACCGTGGCGTAAGATGTATATCATCGGTGTTGATAACGCGATGTGAATCCACATAAGGTTGAGGTGATTGCAGCGGGTTATAAATGATCCTGTATGAGCCGTGTCAGCAACTCGGCCAATGGTTCCTTCCAACTTGCTGTTTGAAGTTAACCAAACTATAGCAGCGGCGACTTGTGCGCCTGCCCATTGAGCCATCCAGTGTAGACGGCGGCTGATAATACATGATTATTTGCTCCAGAGTTGTTGGAAGAAAACTGCGCTACCCGAGCAATGACTGGCTTTATACTCAATAAAACGCTCATGCAGACAGATGCGTCCCGGTGTGTTGATGTAGACCAGGCCACGAGAGACGGACAATAAAGACGACCGCAGCATCAGAGGCAGCACAGACAAATGAGTCGGCCGCGGCATTGTAAGTCGGCGCGGGCGGCAGAGTCAGCCGCGGAGGCGGACGGGTGAGTTATCTGTGGTGTTGTAAACCGGCGCAGACGGGAGAGCCGGTGCGGTGTTGTTGTTGTAGACTGAGCCACAGAGGTGGTTTTCACACACATTTATCCATAATAGGACATCGCTTTTATAATGAACATCGGTCCTGCATGATTAAAATATACTGGACGGAGTATTTGTTTCGAATAAAGTAATATGTTATAAATTAAATAGTTTGGACAGATATCACCTGAGTGGACGACAGATGATTTGGTCCAGGCGCAGTCTGGCGCAGACACATGTACTTGAACTCCGTACATTGCAATTAGTAGTATGTACCAAGGTATTTTTGTGTTGACCCCTTTGAGAATCCTGGCAGATACTGCCACAACCGACCGGCCATTGATTTTTGTCCTCACTGGAGCCCATTAATAACTTAGTATTGTGCCCTTCGATGAAAACTTTGTAGGGCCCGCCTTGTCTGGTGATATGCTAACAGTATTTTCACCAAAAGCAAGCAGAATCTCCAATATATCCCTTGCTTAATTGGTTGATGCAGACCCAACAGTGTTGTAAAATACTTTAACATGGTATTGGAAAGCTTGGACGTCATGAGAGGAAGGCAATAATTCTGCGGCTGAACCAGTATTTGCATCATGGGATCCTCCAGCAAGCAGCAGAATTTGTTCAAAACATCTTGTAATTGCACCGCTTGCATCATGGTGTAGAGCGGCTCCCGGTAGGCCAAAGCAACGGTGTTGGAAGTATCACGACCAGCCCGAGGTGTGACCCGCCCAAGACGCGGCGATTGCGCGATGCGCAGTGGTCACGGAGACAAGCCTTGGTGGGTTGACAATGCCAGCTGGTCAGATGCGAGACACAGGGCGACCGCATGACCGGAGCGTGAAAGTGAGCAAGACGGCAGAGACGAACATCGTCAGGCGAGGCAACTTGGCACGCCCGCGGCTGAGTAGGCCGCTCGGCGGAGGCCACTCCCGTCGGCTCCAGAACCACAACGGGTCAAAGAAGTGGCGGCCCAAAGTGCGGTTTCGACCGCAGCAGTAGCTAGGCGGACCGGCGGCTGTTAGCGATGTGAAATAGCGCCGGCTTGTGGCAGAGACTCCAGCGGGTGGTGGCTCACAGCAGCAGCGACCTGCCCAGACCAGGGAACAGGCGAGGGCGACTCGCCAGCAAAGGCGGCACGCCGGCGGTTTAGATAGAGGTGCGTGAGTCGGGGAACCGAGGCGTCTCAGGAGGCTGGTAGGGGCGGCTCTCTAGGAAAACCAGGCACGATGGTGGCTCAGCAATCCGTTAGGGTGGCATCTCATGCACGGAACCAATCAGGCGGCTGGCGTAACCGTGGGTGAAGGCCCGATTCAAACCCTAGACGGTGGCTCTTGCAGACGACGACGGCGAAAACCGGCTCAACATGGAAGAAAGGGATTCGGAGGCACCGGGTTGTGGCAGAGATAGAGACCGGCGGAGAGGCCCGGTGACCTGCAGCAGAAGGTGAGGCCAACGCCAGGCCACTAGAGCGAGCTCACGTGGGAGCGAGGAGGAGCGGCTCGCAGGAAGCCAGGCGCGATAGCGACTCGGAGGAGGCGAAGACGGCAGGTCCGTGATGGCGGAGTAATCTGGGGCGGTGATGACCCACAAGTATAGGGGATCTATTGTAGTCCTTTCGATAAGTAAGAGTGTCGAACCCAACGAGGAGCAGAAGGAAATGATAAGCGGTTTTCAGCAAGGTATTCTATGCAAGTACTAAAATAAGTGGTAACAGATAGTTTTGTGATAGGATAATTTGTAACGAGCAACAAGTAACAAAAGTAAATAAAGTGCATCAAGGTGGCCCAATCCTTTTTGTAGCAAAGGACACACCTGGACAAACTCTTATATAGAGAAAAGCTCTCCCGAGGACACATGGGAATATCGTCAAGCTAGTTTTCATCACATTCATATGATTCGCGTTCGGTACTTCGATAATTTGATATGTGGGTGGACCGGTGCTTGGGTGTTGTTCTTACTTGAACAAGCATCCCACTTATGATTAACCTCTATTGCAAGCATCCGCAACTACAACAAAAGTATTAAGGTAAACGTAACCATAGCATGAAACATATGGATCCAAATCAGCCCCTTACGAAGCAACGCATAAACTAGGGTTTAAGCTTCTGTCACTCTAGCAACCCATCATCTACTTATTACTTCCCAATGCCCTCCTCTAGGCCCAAATAATGGTGAAGTGTTATGTAGTCAACGTTCACATAACACCACTAGAGGATAAACAACATACATCTCATCAAAATATCGAACGAATACCAAATTCACATGACTACTAATAGCAAGACTTCTCCCATGTCCTCAGGAACAAACGTAACTACTCGCAAAGCATATTCATGTTCATAATCAGAGGAGTATTAATATGCATAAAGGATCTGAACATATGATCTTCCACCAAATAAACCAACTAGCATCAACTACAAGGAGTAATCAACACTACTAGCAACCTACTAGTACCAATCCCGGACTTGGAGACAAGAATTAGATACAAGAGATGAACTGGGGTTTTGAGAGGAGATGGTGCTGGTGAAGATGTTGATGGAGATTGCCCTCTCCCGATGAGAGGAGCGTTGGTGATGACGGTGGTGATGATTTCCCCCCTCACGGAGGGAAGTGTCCCTGGCAGAACAGCTCTGCCGGAGCCCTAGATTGGTTCCGCCAAGGTTTCGCCTCGTGACGGCGGAGTCTCGTCATGAAAGGTTTCTTCTTATTTTTCTTCGGACGAAAGACTTCATATAGTAGAAGATGGCCACCGGAGGGCCAACAGGGGGCCCACGAGGCAGGGGGTGCGCCCAGGGGGTAGGGCGCCCCCACTCGTGGGCAGGGTGTGGCCCCCCTCTGGAACTTCTTGCGCTCAATATTTTTTTTATATTCTAAAAATAACTTCCGTTGAGTTTTAGGACTTTTGGAGTTGTGCAGAATAGGTCTCTAATATTTGCTCCTTTTCCAGCCCAGAATTCCAGCTGCCGACATTCTCCCTCCTTATGTAAACCTTGTAAAATAAGAAAGAATAGGCATAAATATTATGACATAACATTTAATAACAGCCCATAATGTAATAAATATCGATATAAAAGCATGATGCAAAATGGACGTACCAGGCGAATATTATGACATAACATTTAATAACAGCCCATAATGTAATAAATATCGATATAAAAGCATGATGCAAAATGGACGTATCAGGCGGCACGAGGCGACTTGGGGGTGCCGGGCGGAACGGCGTGGCCGTGCCAGAGGCCCGCGTGAGAGGCTCACTCAAGGCACGCCTGCAGTGGCGGCGGCTCAACATGAAGTGGAGGCGGCGGGCCTCGGCGCTCGTGAGACGGAAGTGGCTGCTCACGGCAGCAGCCTGCGCTCGATGATGATCCTCAACCAGCCAATCAAGTACAGAACCCGCTAGTAGTACTCCGAGAGGAACATGTGAGTTCTGATTTTTGAAGTTTCCTCCACTGTACGTAGCATATAATTGAAGCAGACAGTTGCCTCACGGCCAGCTCAAGGCCCAGCGGTGGCTCAACAACTTGGAGGTGCGGTAGGAGCAGCTCAGGTGTGGCCGGCTTGACGAGTAGGGCGAACTAGCGGTTTAGCAATGGTGGCTTAAACAGAGGAGTACTACGGAGGACGGGGACCTAGCGGCTCAAGGCCACAGCCACGCACGGTAGAGACGGAGAGCAGGGCCGGCTGGTCGCAGTGTGGAGGACGGCGGTGCAGGCAGGTTGAGAGCGAGGCCGGCTCGGTGCGGCCTCCGCTGAGGAAGTGAGGCGCACGAGGGTGCGAGTCGCCAGGCGCCAAGGACCGGGTCACAGCCAGCGGGTGGTTCAACGGCAGCCGCGGGGCGGCTCTATGGAGACTTGTAGAGGAGGCCCGAGGCCACGGCGTTGGGGACGACGGCTCGGAACGGGGCCGCTCGTAGCAGCAGGAGCAACCCGTGGCGGTTCACGGTAGAGGCAAGGCCGGCTCAACGCGTGGGCGGGTCAAGGCGGCCACAACGGAGGCGGTTCGAGGGTGACGATGCGAGCGGCTGGAGCGGCAAGGGTAGCATCGGCGGAAGCAGCATGCCAGCTTGCAAAGTCAATGAAACCCGCTCACGACGACTTGGCGGCGGATCAACGGCTACTCGATGGCGGACGCGGGAGTGCAGCAGAAGCTGAGACGCCGGGCCACGACAGGCGCGGGCGTGCAACAGCAGAGGGAGCAGCAGTTTGGAGGCGGCTTGTTGCACAGAGCGGCGGCTCAGAATGGAGCCCCGGTCGCGAATCACCGGGCCGACAGAGGTGTGGGCGAGGAGATGAGGCGGAGGCGGTGACTCGGAAGGACGGCGGAGTCCTGACCAGCAACGGGTTGTGGCCTCCAGTGACCCGACTCGAACTAGTAGCAATTGACCATTGATAATTTAGCGTGGGCTAGCTGATTAGCTCGGCCTCCATATGGACGGTTTGATGTTTCTGATGGATTTGACTTTGATCTGGAGTGTTATCCCCTGACTATTTCGGTGACACACGATAGCAACAACGAAAGTTGACGTCCTGTCGATTGCAGTGGTCTTTGGATAGTCCACGCCCGGGTCGTGGTATTTTGCTATTCAATCACAGGATACCGGCGGCTCGCCAGACTAGATTTTTACTTAGCTCGCCTGACTCAAAGGTAATAGATATCAATTTGTCTTCAAACTCAACGGACCGCCGGGTCACGTTCATCCGCAGCACAACGCGTAACCCTAATTTTCTCTTGGACTTAAATCTGGAAAATTTTGGACTTCTCGATCCCTGAAAGATCCCCCCAAGAACTCAACACCACCGTGCGTAAGCCCCACAGTGGGCGCCAATTGTCGTGGAAACGTCACGGCATATGTCCTAGTGTGAGGACTTAGTCGTGAGGCCGACACATCTATGTGGTAGCTTGAGAGGGGTTGATCGGGACGAGAGAGGCAACACACAAGACGAGAATTTAGACAGCTTCGGGCCCCCGGAAACATCATCCGATAATAGCCCTACATGTTGTTTGTGGCTAGGTCTCATTATGCTCATGAGGGAGACGTCATAATTCTGGCTCTCCTCTAGTTGTGTCTACCTTAGCGATTATTTTCTTGCCCCCTCCTCTTGGGGTGCCCCGCCCCTCCTTATATAAGTTGAAGGGGTGGGTTACATGTAGAGTCAAACTCGGATTAGGACTTAACCTATTTTGACGTATTACCATGGGCTTCTCACCATGGGCTTCTTAACGTCTTGGGCTTCTTAACGTAAGCCGGTTTACAATCCGGCTTTCAATCTGGCTTACAATCTGGCTTATCTGTCTGGCTTAACTGTCTGGCTTAACTACCCGGCTTAACTGACTGTGTCTGCCGGCTTACAATGCTTGACTGTGTCTGCCAGCTTACATGACTGTGTCTGCCGGCTTACATGACTGTGTCTGCCGGCTTAACCTGCTTAACTGTTCCCGCCGGCTTATAGTCTGCCGGGTCACCAATGAAACATCAAGTTCCCCATGTGCTTAACGTCTGCGGCCGGGTCACACCGCGGGGTATATCCCCGACAAGTTCCAAACTATGTCTTGGGTCAATAGTTGGGTTGCCCGGCTCCTGTGCTTAACGTCTTATGTTCCCCATGTTCAGCTAAGAAGGTAATGGGAGAACCTCTGCGATTGTGCTTCTGGCTAGTCCGGTCAAGCACCTCAGGGGACAAAACCGGAAAATGACCCTCATTGTGAGCGAGAACTGGTCGGCGATCCGACCACAAGTGTTGAACTAGGAAATCGTTGGTGATTTATCCATGTCACACGAATGGTTCATACTAGCACAAACCAAGTGGTTACAAAGGCATGCCTCGGCTCCCTTGTACACCGCAAAAATATGGGGCTTAGTCATTAGTCCCCACCGTCAAGCTCCTATGGCTAAGTGAAAGCAATAAAGCCGCATAGTCTGATTGCCTGGTCTCTCTCACGCATTACCACCTTCGGGCACCAAAATGTTGGCTAAGGGTAACAGTGCGGAGATGAAACACCCCTTGTACTATTCGCTTGGGGGCTGAAGCCAACGACTGGTAACTTTCAGAATAATAAACAACCACACAGGAGTCAAAATTAAACACCACAATATATAACATACAAACGAACCGCATCATAAAGCAAGATGTTCAAGTGACAACTTGATACAAAATCATTCAATGATTACATCCTTTAAACACTGGCCCTCTATTGCCTGAGCACCTTCCATAACTTGTGCAAAGTACAATTCGTGGCGGCGGTGCTCCTTCCCAACTGGCGGAGGACCAGTGTCCATATCCATTGGCTTGATCTTCGGTCAATGAACCATGGTCTTCGCGAAGGACAGCCTCGCACCTTCAAGGCACGCGAACGACTTCACGGTGTCAATCCGCAGCGATGCGTCATGCAGCCCCTGCACCAAGCCAAAGTAGCTGTCCAGAATAGGCTCGATAGGCCACAATTGGACACAAAGATCCTTCAAGGCTGGCTCGGCCAGCCGATGCAGCTCCATCAACTGCTTCATTTGGTTACTGAGGAGCAGAGGGTGTTCGGGCGCATGTAACTGCGACAAGAAAAGCCGCCATTCGGAGTCCTCCTCCCGCGTCGCGTAGTGCTCCTTCGCGACAGCCGCACTCTTCGGAAGCTCGACGAACATGCTTGCAGAGCACCAGACCCGCATCAGCAAGGCGAACTTGTTGCCGCCAAAAACACCTGCACCTTGACTACTCGAGCCTCGTGCTTCGACTACTCGACTACTCGAGCCTCGTGCTTCTCACCAGCGGTCTTGGCCTTCTCAAGTTGGGCCACCACCTTGTCGGCAGCTGGTCTCTTTTCGACCGCCTCGGCCTTTGCCCTCTTCAGCACCACCTTCAGGCCCTCAACCTCCGCAGTGGCAACTGCATTCATCAAACACCATATTCTCAACATACAATCTGGAATGTAAGTGTCCGACGGTGCTAACTATGCACTTTGATAGAAGCTTACCTTGCGCCTCATCAAGTCGTTTGTTGACAAGGTCGAGCTCTTGATCGGAGCGTTTGAGTTTCCGATCCATCTCCTCTAGTGCAGTGGCATTAGCAGCCACGGCCAAGGATGATGCCTGCGATATCAACTCAATTCTTATAAGTCTAACTACTGTCTTATGGATATTTGACCCTCTGTAAGGTTTTTGCAATCCTTACAGAGTCTCGGGGGCTATTATATATATACGGCCTGCTCACACTTTGACTAAAAAAAGTAAAAGACCATTTTCTGGGGAAAGGTACATTACTTGACTTACCTCAAAACCTGTCAGAAGGCCTTGGACGACGTCGTTTAGTCCGGATTGGACTGGCCGAACACCCCATAGGACCGCACCCATGAGGGTGCGGTGCCCGTCGATGATGACGGAGTTGTTTACCAGCTCCTTCAGCGCACCCGGCTAGCCCGTCACTGCCTGGTTGTTGGTGTCAGGTGCGCGTGGCGGGACCTCAACTCCCTCCCCATCGGAAGACGGGATCAGCACATGTGAAGGCCTTGGGGGCTCAGGTGCGGTCGGCTGGGAGGGTTAGGACGGACCAGATCCTCCTCCCACATTAGCGAGGAGGGACACATCCTCCTAGTCTTTGGTGACCAAGGCGTCAGCCTCGGCCATGGTGGCATCGCCGTCCTCCCCCGTGTTCGAACGGGGAGAGGTCCTTTGGGACAGCACTTCCCCGACTCCGCCGCGGATCAGGGGAGGTGCGAAGCGCAACACGGATGTCTGCTCGGATGCCACAAACTCATTTTCAGCTGGTGGAGACGTCCCATCCGATGTCTGCTCGGCAGGGTGGCCGTGCGGTGGGCTGTGACATCACACAATCAACTTCCATGAGTAAGAGACTGTTAAAAATAAAGCAACTAAAAATGCCAAAATACGTACCTGGCAGCAGGGGGCTTGACGCTAGGTTCCTTATCTGGAACCTTCTCAGACACCACGGACTCCTTTTTGGAGTCCGAACTGTCGGACCGGATCAGCTTGGGCTTGCACTATCGCTTCTAGGCCCAAGGAGGCTGCTCCTCCTTGATGTACCCGGATGCCGCCCTCTTCTTGGAGTGGGAGGAGGCGCTCTCCTCCTCGTCCTCCTCCTCATCCCCATCTTCGGCAGACGGGGCGGTAGTGTCTCCGGACTTGGAGTTCGAACGAACTCTTCGGCGGAGGCCCTCTCTGGTCTCCGGTAAATCCTTCTTCTTCTTCCCCTTCTTTTGTGGCACCTTATAAGGCGCCGCGACCAGCAGCCCTCCGGTTGAGTCAATCGAGGGCCTTCGGGTAGAGGAGCCGGGCTACTGATCTTCTTGGACTTTTTTAGCTAGCCTTGTAAAAACCATAAACATCTGTTTAGACCGGATTTTGTGCAGTATGCCCTCCCGAATATGACCGAGGAAGGGGTCAATTACCTTCTTCGGCTGGGTTGTGGCGTCAAGGCTGATGTCTTCATTCTCGTCCGCCTAGTCCTCCTGGGACTTGAATAGTCAACCCCACAGTTTGTCGTGGGTTGTCCCGTAGAGGTACTGCACAGTGGCCGGGTCATCGGACTTGTAAGCCCACATGGGGTTGGCCCTTTGCTGGCAAGGAAGGAGAGCATCATCTGGACCACGTTGGTCAGCTTGGCGCCGGTCTCCATGCTGGCGGCGCACTTCTGCAACATCTTTACCTCACTGGCAGACCCCCAGTTAGGGACCTTTTGGGTCCACGAGGTCAATCTCGCTGGGGGGCCGGATCTGAATTCGGGAGCGGCCGTCCAGGCCGCATCCCTTGGTTCCGTGATATAGAACCACTCCTTTTGCCACACCTTGACGGTGTCAATAAACCGACCCTACGGCCATTGGACTCGGGTCAGCTTACTGATCTTGGCTCCGCCGTAGTCCACCTGGGCACCGCTGACCACCTTACGCTTGACATTGAACACCTTCAGCCACAGGCTGAAGTGCGGCTGAACCCACAGCAGGGCCTCGCAAACGAAGATGAAGGCCGAAATATGGAGGAGGGAGTTGGGGGCTAGATCATGGAAATCTAGCCCATAGAAGAACATCAACTCCCTCATGAAGGGGTGTAGAGGAAATCCCAGTCCTCGGATAAAATGGGGAAGGAATACTACCCGCTAGCCCGCCTAGTCCCCCTCCTCGGGGGCCCGATGGGCGGTGTCTGCCGATAAGTAGCCCGCCTGCTTCTGCTCCATGATGTCGTCATTGGTGACGGTGGAGGTGTCCCACCTGCCATTTGCGCCAGATCCGGCCATGGCTGGGGCTAGGGAGGAGCTGAAAGAGAATCGCCGCGGAGTAGCAAAACAGGGCGCTGGAGCTGTGGAGATTGGAAGGGCAATGGCTTGAGGTGAAAGAAGGCATGAGGTGTTAAACTATAGTTGTTCCCCTCTTTATAAGCCACGAAAGAGCCAAGGGTTCCCCTTTTCATGCCATGGGCTTCTCCACTTCCCGATATACTCGCGACGTTATGCGCGGGTGGGGAATCGAAATCATTGACCATATCCCCTAAAAAATGGGGTACGATCACTACAAAAAAAGTACGATTCCGTGATGATACAGGTTTGTCATAGGAGGTCACATTTTCTGTCAGGCATGTACATCCATGACAATTTTATGACAGAACCAAGATAGTCATACCTGTGCTGTCGTAGAACTGTTCCATGACATTACCAAAATTAGCATCACGGAAGTGTCCACTTCCATGACGATAAATCGCGTGTCATAGAATTGCTTTCGTAAAGGCTAACTGACACGTGACATCCACCATAACGGGTCACCGTTAATCTGTCGGGTTTTGGTTTGGATCCGATAACCCGGTAACAGCCCCGACCAATGGGGATTTTCCACATGTAAAATTCTCATTCGCCAGAGGACCCATGTGTCGGCTCAGTGTTGGGACAGATGTCATCCACTCATAGTACGGGGGCGCCTATGATACGTCGCCACGTGGCAAGGCCCAACAGTGGCCCATTCTGGTGAAAAAGGTCGGCCCAGTAGAAATTAGCAGACCGACCATATAAGGCCTACTTGTGTCAGGTCCATTTAAGCCCAAGGCCCATATGAGATGTGCAAATTCAGCCCATCAACGGTCGTTAATGATTTGACACCATTGTAGGCCATCGTCAGTTCGAGGCCGTTGGGAGCCCGCTATATATTTCGGCTCAATATCGACCCTATGAGGTTTCTGCTTGTTAATGACCCATTCAAGGGATAGGCCAATTTTCAGGATGTACGTCTTTCGGCCTTTTTGTGACCCATTTAAGTGTTGGGACAATTTCTGGCCCCATGTGTCTTTCAGCTTATTAACGGCCCATAAATGAGTTGGGCCATTTGCAGTCAGACCTGAGTTTTGTCCTTTTAACGACCCATGCTCTTCATGGTCCAATACCAGCTTGGTTTCTCTTTTGGCCTGCTAAAGGCCCACAACACAATTGGGCCATATACAATACGACATGACTTTCGGCCTCTTAGCGGCCCATGCTGTTCATGGTCCAGTACGAGCCTACTGTCCCTTTTGGCCTGCTAAAGGCCCACAATATAGTTGGGCCAGATGTAGCCCGACCTTAGTATCGGCCTTTTAACGGCATGAAACCAAATGGGCCCACCTGTTGCCCGCTTCGATGTCGGCCTGTTAACGACCCGAGAGGTAATAGGGCCGAGCATTAACTTTCGGCCTGGTAACGGCCCATTAACTTAATGGGCCCACTAAAGTTCGAACATGTCTGTAGGCCCAATTAGATAATTTGAGCCCATTACGACGAGCAATTATGCACAGAACCAAAACCATAAACAGGTGTTTAGATCGGATTTTGTGCAGTACGCCCTCCCGAATATGGACCGGGGAAGGGTTCAATTACCTTCTTCGGCTGAGTTGCAGCGTCAAGGCCGATGTCTTCTTTCTTGGCCGCCTAGTCCTCCTGGGATTTGAACAGTCAACCCCACAGTTTGTCGTGGATTGTCCCGTAGAGGTACTGCACAGTGGCCGGGTCATCGGACTTGTAATCCCACAAGAGGTTGACCCTTTGCTGGCAAGGAAGTAGCCAGCCCCTGAGCATTATCTGGACCATGGTGGTCAGCTTGGCGCCGGTCTCCACGTTGGCGATGCACTTCTGCAACATCTTTACCTCACTGGAAGACACCCAGTTAGGGCCCTTTTGGGTCCACGAGGTTAATCTAGCTGGGGGCCGTATCTGAATTCGGGAGCGGCCGTCCAGGCCGCATCCCTTGGTTTCGTGATATAGAACCACTCCTTTTGCCACACCTTGACGGTGTCAATAAATCGACCCTACGACCATTGGACTCGGGTCAGCTTACTGATCATGGCTCTGCCATAGTCCACCTGGGCGCCGCTGACCACCTTACGCTTGACATTGAACACCTTCAGCCATAGGCCGAAGTGCGGCTGAACCCACAGCAGGGCCTCGCAAACGATGATGAAGGCCGAAATATGGAGGAGGGAGTTGGGGGCTAGATCATGGAAATCTAGCCCATAGAAGAACATCAACTCCCTCATGAAGGGGTGTAGAGGAAATCCCAGTCCCCGGATAAAATGGGGAAGGAATAGTATCGACTCGCCCGGCTTGGGCGTGGGGATGATTTGGCCCTCCTCGGGGGCCCGATGGGCGGTGTCTGCCGATAAGTAGCCCGTCTGCTTCAGCTCCACGATGTCGTCGTTGGTGACGGTGGAGGTGTCCCACCTGCCATTTGCGCCAGATCCGGCCATGGCTGGGGCTAGGGAGGAGCTGAAAGAGAATCGCCGCGGAGTAGCAAAACAGGGCGCTAGAGCTCTGGAGATTGGAAGGGCAATGGCTGGAGGTGAAAGAAGGCGTGAGGCGTTAAACTATATTGTTCCCCTCTTTATAAGCCGCGAAAGAGCCAAGGGTTCGCCTTTTCATGCCATGGGCTTCTCCACTTCCCGATATACTCGCGACGTTATGCGCGGGTGGGGAATCAAAATCATTGACTATATCCCCTAAAAATGGGGTACGATCACTACAAAAAAAGTACACTTCCATGATGATACGTGTTTGTCACAGGAGGTTACGTTTTCTGTCATGCATATACATACATGATGATTTTATGATAGAACCAAGATAGTCATTCCTGTGTTGTCGTACAAGTGTTCCATGACATTACCAAAATTATCATCACGGAAGTGTCCACTTCCATGACGATAAATCGCGCATCATAGAATTGCTTTCGTCAAGGGTAACTGACACGTGGCATCCACCATAACGGGTCGCCATTAATCTATCGGGTTCTGGTTTGGATCCGATAACCCGTTAATAGCCCCGGCCAATGGGGATTTTCCACGTGTAAAATTCTCATTCACCGGAGGACCTACGTGTCGGCTTAGTGTTGGGACAGATGTCATCCACTCATAGTACAGGGGGCGCCTATGATACGTCGGCACGTGGCAAGGCCCAACAGTGGCCCATTCCGGTGAAAAAGGTCGGCCCAGTAAAAATTAGCAGACCGGCCCATATAAGGCCTACTCGTGTTAGGTCCATTTAAGCCCAAGGCCCATAGGAGATGTGCCAATTCGTCCCGTCAACGGCCCGCTAACGATTTGACACGATTGTAGGCTGCTACCTCTTGAGCACTGCGTTGGATTTCCTTGAAGAGGAAAGGATGATGCAGCAAAGTAGCGTAAGTATTTCCCTCAGTTTTTGAGAACCAAGGTATCAATGCAGTAGGAGGCTACGCGCGAGTCCCTCGTACCTGCACAAAGCAAATAACTCCTCGCAACCAACGCGATAAGGGGTTGTCAATCCCTTCACGGTCACTTATGAGAGTGAGATCTGATAGATAATATTTTCGGTATTTTTATGATAAAGATGCAAAGTAAAATAAAAGCAAAGTAAAAAAGCAAAGGCAATAATAAAGTGGTGGAAGATTAATGTGATGAAGATAGACCCGGGGGCCATAGATTTCACTAGTGGCTTCTATCAAGAGCATAAGTATTTTACGGTGGGTGAACGAATTACTGTTGAGCAATTGACAGAATTGAGCATAGTTATGAGAATATCTAGGTATGATCATGTACATAGGCATCACGTCCGAGACAAGTAGACCGACTCCTGCCTGCATCTACTACTATTACTCCACTCACCGACCGCTATCCAGCATGCATCTAGAGTATTAAGTTCAAGAAAACAGAGTAACGCCTTAAGCAAGATGACATGATGTAGAGGGATAAATTCATGCAATATGATAAAAACCCCATCTTGTTATCCTCGATGGCAACAATACAATACATGCCTTGCTGCCCCTTCTGTCACTGGGAAAGGACACCGCAAGATTGAACCCAAAGCTAAGCACTTCTCCGTTGCAAGAAAAACCAATCTAGTAGGCCAAACCAAACTAATAATTCGAAGAGACTTGAAAAGACAACCAATCATACATAAAAGAATTCAGAGAAGATTCAAATATTTTTCATAGATATCCTTGATCATAAACCCAGAATTCATCGCTCTCAACAAACACACCGCAAAAAGAAGATTACATCGAATAGATCTCCACGAGAGAGGGGAGAACATTGTATTGAGATCCAAAAAGAGAGAAGAAGCCATCTAGCTACTAACTATGGACCCAAAGGTTTGAGGTAAACTACTCACACTTCATCGGAGGGGCTATGATGATGTAGAAGCCCTCCGTGGTGGATGCCCCCTCCGGCGGAGCTCCGGAACAGGCCCCAAGATGGGATCTCGTGGGTACAGAAGGTTGCGGCAGTGGAATTAGGTTTGTGGCTCCGTATCTGATCATTTGGGGGTACGTAGGTATATATAGGAGGAAGGAGTACGTCGGTGGAGCAACAGGGGGCCCATGAGGGTGGAGGGCGCGCCCCCCTACCTCGTGCCTCCCTCCTTTCTTTCTTGACGTAGGGTCCAAGTCTCCTGGATCATATTCGGTGAGAAAATCACGTTCCCGAAGGTTTCATTCCGTTTGGACTCCGTTTGATATTCCATTACTTCAAAACTCTGAAATAGGCAAAAAATAGCAATTCTAGGCTGGGCCTCTGGTTAATAGGTTAGTCCCAAAAAAAATATAAAAGTGGATAATAAAGCCCAATATTGTCCAAAACAGTAGATAATATAGCATGGAGCAATCAAAAATTATAGATACGTTGGAGACGTATCATAGGCCATCATCAGTTCGAGGCCGTTGACAGCCCGCTATATATTTGGGCTCAATATCGGCCCAATGAGGTTTCTACCTGTTAATGACCCATTCAAGGGATAGGCCAATTTTCAGGATGTACGTCTTTCGGCCTTTTAGCGACCCATTCAAGTGTTGGAACAATTTCCAGCCCGATGTGTCTTTCAGCGTATTAACGGCCCATAAATGAGTTGGGCCATTTGCAGTCAGACCTGAGTTTTGGCCTTTCAACGGTCCATGCTCTTCATGTTCCAATACCAGCCCGGTTTCTCTTTTGGCCTGCTAAAGTCCCACAACACAGTTGGGCCATATACAGTACGACATGACTTTCATCCTCTTAGCGGCCCATGCTTTTCATGGTCCAGTACGAGCCCACTGTCCCTTTTGGCCTGCTAAAGGCCCACAATATAGTTGGGCCAGATGTAGCCCGACCTTAGTATCGGCCTGTTAACGGCGTGAAACCAAATGGGCCCACCTGTTGCCCGCTTTGATGTCGGCCTGTTAACGACCCGGGAGGTAACAGGTCCGAGCATTAACTTTCGGCTTGGTAACGACCCATTAACATAATGGGCCCACTGAAGTTCGAACATGTCTGTAGGTCCAATTAGATAATTTGAGCCCATTACGACGAGCAATTATGCACAGAACCAAAACCATAAATAGGTGTTTAGATCGGATTTTGTGCAGTACGCCCTCCCGAATATGGACCGGGGAAGGGGTCAATTACCTTCTTCGGCTGGGTTGCAGCGTCGAGGCCGGTGTCTTCATTCTCGGCCGCCTAGTCCTCCTGGGACTTGAACAGTCAACCCCACAGTTTGTCGTGGGTTGTCCCGTAGAGGTACTGCACAGTGGCCGGGTCATCGGACTTGTAAGCCCACATGGGGTTGGCCCTTTGCTGGCAAGGAAGGAGCCGGCGCCTGAGCATTATCTGGACCACGTTGGTCAGCTTGGCGCCGGTCTCCACGCTGGCGACGCACTTCTGCAACATCTTTACCACACTGGCAGACCCCGAGTTAGGGCCCTTTTGGGTCCACGAGGTCAATCTCGCTGGGGGCCGGATCTAAATTTGGGAGTGGCCGTCCAGGCCGCATCCCTTGGTTCCGTGATATAGAACCATTCCTTTTGCCACACCTTGACGGTGTCAATAAACCGACCCTATGGCCATTGGACTCGGGTCAGCTTACTGATCATGGCTCTGCCACAGTCCACCTGGGCGCCGCTGACCACCTTACGCTTGACATTGAACACCTTCAGCCACAGGCCGAAGTGCGGCTGAACCCATAGCAGGGCCTCGCAAACGATGATGAAGGCCGAAATATGGAGGAGGGAGTTGGGGGCTAGATCATGGAAATCTAGCCCATATAAGAACATCAACTCCCTCAAGAAGGGGTGCAGAGGAAATCCCAGTCCCTGGATAAAATGGGGAAGGAATACTATCCGCTGGCACGGCTTGGGCGTGGGGATGATATGGCCCTCCTCGGGGGCCCGAGGGCGGTGTCTGCCGATAAGTAGCCTGCCTGCTTCACCTCCACGATGTCGTCGTTGGTGACGGTGGAGGTGTCCCACTTGCCATTTGCGCCAGATCCGGCCATGGCTAGGGCTAGGGAGGAGCTGAAGGAGAATCGCCGTGGAGTAGCAAAACAGGGCGCTGGAGTTCTAGAAAATGGAAGGGCAATGGATGGAGGTGAAAGAAGGCGTGAGGCGTTAAACTATAGTTGTTCCCCTCTTTATAATTCGCGAAAGAGCCAAGGGTTCCCCTTTTCATGCCATGGGCTTCTCCACTTCTCGATATACTCGCGACGTTATGCGCGGGTGGGGAATCAAAATCATTGACCATATCCCCTAAAATATGGGTTACGATCACTCCAAAAAAAGTACACTTCCGTGATGATACGTGTTTGTCACAGGAGGTCATGTTTTCTGTGATGCATGTACATCCATGACGATTTTATGACAGAACCAAGATAGCCATACCTGTGTTGTCGTAGAAGTGTTCCATGACACTACCAAAATTATCATCGAGAAAGTGTCCACTTCCATGACGATAAATCACGCGTCATAGAATTGCTTTCATCAAGGGTAACTGACACCTTGCATCCACCATAACGGGTCGCCCTTAATCTATCAGGCTCTGGTTTGGATCCGATAACCCGTTAACAGCCCCGACCAATGGGGGTTTTCCATGTGTAAAATTCTCATTCGCCGGAGGACCCACCTGTCGGCTCAGTGTTGGTACAGATGTCATCAACTCATAGTATGGGGGCGCCTATGACACGTCGGCACATGGCAAGGCCCAACAGTGGCCCATTCCGATGAAAAAGGTCGGCCCAGTAAAAATTAGCAGACCGACCCATATAAGGCCTACTTGTGTCAGGTCCATTTAAGCCCAAGGCCCATATGAGATGTGCCAATTCGGCCCGTCAACGGCCCGTTAACGATTTGACACCATTATAGGCCATCGTCAGTTCGAGGCCGTTGACAACTCGCTATATATTTGGGCTCAATATCGGCCCAATGAGGTTTCAGCCTGTTAACGACCCATTCAAGGAATAGGCCAATTTTCAGGATGTACGTCTTTCGGCCTTTTAACGACCCATTTAAGTGTTGGGAGAATTTCCGGCCTGATGTGTGTTTCAGCCTATTAACGTCCCATAAATGAGTTGGGCCATTTGTAGTCAGACCTGAGTTTTGGCCTTTTAATGCCCATGCTCTTCATGGTCCAATACCAGCCTGGTTTCTCTTTCGGCCTGCTAAAGGCCCACAACACAGTTGGGCCATATACAGTACGACATGACTTTCGGCCTCTTAGCGGCCATGCTGTTCATGGTCCAGTACGAGCCCACTGTCGCTTTTGGCCTGCTAGAGGCCCACAATATAGTTGGGCCAGATGTAGCCCGACCTTAGTATTAGCCTGTTAACGGCGTGAAACCAAATGGGCCCACCTGTTTCCCGCTTCGATGTCGGCCCGTTAACGACCCGGGAGGTAACAGGGCCGAGCATTAACTTTCAGCCTGGTAATGGCCCATTAACTTAATGGGCCCACTAAAGTTCGAACATATGTGTAGGGCCAATTAGATAATTTGAGCCCATTACGACGAGCAATTATGCATAGAACCAAAACCGATCAATCAAAGGCCTATGAGAATTTTGGCCCCTGCGAGCCCATTAGGGAAGCCCAATAAGGGCAGTGGGCTGCTTCCTTCATATAGGGCCCACGACTGTTCGTGCTAACTAATAATTTAACTGCTTTTTTAGATTTCTAGCGACCAGTTAGCTGGAATGCGAGGCGCGCTAAGCAAAGGTACGGCATACATGGTAAAACGTTGCACATCCAGCATATATTACAAGAAATTACATCCACTGGGAAATCAAAGATTGATGCCAGTGCAAATAAATGAACAGAACCTAACGGTCTGCAATGTCACAATCTGCAACTGCAGCACGGATGACGCCCATAAGCATGTGAGCAAGTTCTTCCTTCTTTGCTACACTGTCTCTGAAAACATTGATCAGTTGTTGTCGCGCAAGAATGTGCACCTCTGATTCCTCCATGATTTCCATCATTGCTTCAGCCAGTAATTGGTTCAGAAACATACATTTTTTCCATTGCATTCGAGACGTAGGAAACTGAACAGATTCAGATGGCGATTTTGGCAGTCTTGTATTATTGATAGTGGAGAGTGTCTCAACCACTGCATCATAACATAAACTAGGAGGGGAACCGAACAGATTAATCAAGAGTTATTGCCATATTACCTGGCCTTGATTTGTTGGAAAGAAACAATGGGGTTGCCTTGCTGTTTTCATAGGTTGTCTTCTTATCTTCAGCAGCCTGCACCAAATTAACACACTAGCATTGCTATCATTAGCCAGGTCAGATAATAGGAAAGCAACATTGACACAATGAACGTTTAGGCAACCAGACCACACCAGCCTACACCAAATTAACACAATATGGCACAACTATCATCATCCAGGTAAGGTACAAAAGCAACATTGACAGAATGAATGAATGGGCAACCAGAGCAGCACTACAATTCAGTAATGTGCATGATATGAGATAGTACACTCATGCAGCTCAGTATGCAAAACTACTAGGCAATTTTCCTTACAAAAATCAACATCGTCGCCTTTAATTATACAATTTGCAACAACTAATTTAGATCAGATAAAGGTTGGATTCACACTAGTTAACAAAATACATGCTGATTTAAAAATATAGTGATATACAACAGGTACTTACATCAACATTAGAGCATAGAGAATTCCCGCAAGATACTTTCCTCGAATACGATCCTAGTGCAGAAAGTCTTCTTTCCTTTAAGCTTATTTTCTAAAAGAGAGACGGGTAAGAAACATGTAGAAAATATGATCAGAATGCTATAAAATTTCATGATGCGAGGATACGCACACACTTCTTAGAATGTAATTGACATGTTTTTGCTGGACCGGAGTGGACTAATTCTTTGGCCACTGGAATCTACTTATTATCACTAGGATTTGGGTTTCTCTAGGCTGGAGGAGTATCTATAAAAACTTGAGTTGGCTTACTATCTCCTGGCGTTTGGATCTTTTGCAAAGATCTTGTTTGTAACCCTTCAAATTCTAACATAGCCGTCTTCCCCTTGCATGCCTTATATAGAAAAATGGTGCTTCAATTATACAACATGCTATAGCCGAGAGATGGAATAGGTACTGAAGAATAGAAAGGCATGCCATATTGACATGTATTCCCTCCATCAGGAAATAAAATGGATGGTTCTAGGCATATTTTAGTTCTAGAAACATCCATTTTTATCCATTTCTGTGACATGTAATCCGGACGGAGGGAGTATGATGTAAGTGCTAGGGATACGACAGGACAACAGAGTAAGAAAAACACTAGCTGAATGTAAAACTGTATGCTAGTGGAATACATACGGAAAAACACTAAGGCAACATATGCGTGTATGATTGGGAAACTAAGATGGCATTGCAACAGACCACTAGAACAACAACTTCAATGTAAAAAAACATGGTATGGTAGACATATGAAGTACATATTTATGAATAACAATGCATAAGATATTCAGAAGCATGATGTCCAAACTAAGCAGATGGCATTGCGATAGAGTAGAATGACAACACTTGAATTTGAAAACATGTTAGCATGAATGGAATAGGTACTGAAAAATAGGAAGGCATGACATATTTACATGCATGATCAGCAGGCTAAGCACATGGCATTGCAACAGAGTATATGCACTCTAGGACATTATATGCATGTTGTACCCATATCACGGGACAAGTTAGAGCAAGGACCTTGTGGGGTGATTAGGATTCACCATCTTTCTACAAGTCTTCTGAAGAACTCTCTTTACATGTTCCATCATATTGGGTATCATTGACGTCAAGTTTATTGGTTGTTACATTGCTCCGTGAGGTTCTTGTGGATATATCAGTGTGTGCAATTATATCTGACATGCATGGAAGACAACTAATAGTTAGATTTATGTAATGAGTGCCTGTAGGAGACAACATAAATAGTAGGACTGGGGTTAACTAGCAGCAACAGGTCTCAAAAACTCAAGGGATAACACAAATGAAAGCTACATAATATGTGTCATTTGTACTCGATATTAACTAGATGGCACACAAAAGTATTAAATAACAACATAGGTAATACTAGAAGTGGTATGATACTATAATCACCAGCCTGTGGGATAGCATTGGCTGATGGATGATAACTATGGAACAACGTTACCTAAAGAACAAGTCTCTTAGCTGAACTATGGAACAACGTTAACTCCTGAACAAGACCCGTAAGAGATTAGCATGAATATACAGTGAAATGTGATAATCTATTTTCCATGCTTAGATAAATAACAAAGCCATAAATGTTGCACACAAGTAAGATGAGGGTATAACCTATCTGACCGCCATCCATAGGAGTGAGCATCATGTGCGGACTTGTCGATGGCTCTGCAGTTGTTGTGGCTGTCCATGTTGGGCACGCGCATTCGATGCAGGGAACTGTTGAGTGGGGACTATAGCTCCCTTCTGGTGTATGCTTCCCAAGTTGGAGCAGCTGCGGTGAGAAGGAAGACGGTGCGGCTGAAGATGCAGAAAACGCATAATGTTAAGAATGACACATATCTCTTATTTGAAGAAATACTCTAAGAGATCAATAGTAAGGTACGAGAGTGGTCACACGTCTGTTGACTGAAGACTAAATTGGGGTCACATGATTTTATTTTATTTTGGTACTGTTCGATCATCACCGGATTGTCCGATCAACGCCAGATGGCTTGATGGCCGTCTTGTGCCTCCCGGCTGACACTATTCAGAATCTTCCCCGAAGAGCCAGCGACCACCGGCAGAGCAACCTACCTCCGCCGTCCGTGGTTGTGAGACCTCCGACCAAAACCCCGCTCCCCGCCCCACCGCACTGCCGTGGTTGCACTGCCCCCGGCCAATCCACAAAGACTCACCGTCATCCAGATCCGGCGGCAGCAGTACCTTCAACCCACGCAACTCTAAGAGATCCATCTAAGCGGTGCTTCCGCGGCGAACTTACGCCCCCGCATCCTTATGTTAGACACCAGCCAACCGACAGCCTAGGAGCTTCGCCGCATCGAGGGGTGCTGCCTCCCATTGGGAATCGATTGGCCCAGAATAAAAATTCAGACAACTGACGCCTGAATAAAGTGATTTGAGATAAGGGTACGACCTATCTTGCGACCCAGTGAAGTAGGCAGCTCCAGCTGCTGAGTCGGTGAGGCTAGCGCGGTTGCGGTGTCTACCGGCAGCAGGAAAGCAGAGATGTCGCGACGGTCGACGGCTACGGGGATGCAACGTCGGGGCCCTGGACGCATCCAAAGTTGGAGCCACTCCAACACCATGCACAACGGCGGGGGTGAATCAGCTCCGATATGGTTCAGGCGGCCGTCGTCGAGGCAGCTCCGGTGGCACGGAGTAAGAGGCACACGGCCCAGTGCATGACGGCAAACAGACAACGTCTCTGGCATTGGGGAGGAGGGCGGTGGTGAATTTGGTCCGGTGGGGGGTGCCATGGAGGAGGGTTTGATTTGCCGCCCTTGAGGTATGAATGGGGAATTAGGAGGGGGAACCATGTCTTACAGACGGATTTGTCTGAAATGTGTCCGTGTGTGTGGGGAGTTACAGTTCTAATCCTGCCTTTAGGGTTCTGGGCTTGGGTCTGCGTACTGAGGGTCGGGGATAGTAGAGTAACTTTGCTTCTCCCAAATAGTGGGCGCAAGCGATTTCGGGTGAGGAGGGTGTGTTTTGAAATAGTGGGCGCGAGCGATTTCGGGCGAGGAGGGCGTGTTTTGAAATAGTCGGCGCGAGTGATTTCAGGCGAGGAGGGTGTGTTCTGAAATAGTCGACGCGAGCGATTTCAGGTGAGGAGAGGGTGTTTTGCCGCCCATGGTTTATGAATTATTTAACACATGTCATTTTGGCCGAGGAGAAGGCGCGCTTGGATGAAGTTACAAACCTACCCTTGATGTACAATGGGCCAATTGATGTGTGTCCCACATAGGCTGGAAATTTCGCATCTCCCATTTATTTGCTCGGGCGAATTCCATCGAGCAGAGGGTGTTTAGTGGTTCATTCAAATTTTGGGAGAACGAGCATCCACGTCTACCTTACCAAGTCGATTCAAATCAAATTTTGAAATATTAGCTTGCCACTTCTTTTTTTGATGGAGAGATGATGCTCGGGATTATGTGTTTTTACATGCTTGTTGCTAACGATTTACTATATGACAAATAGTTGACCCACTCAAAAACGGGAATCAAACCCAAAATGAAATATCTCGATTCAATGAAATAGCTCATTCACCAGGTCAAAATAGTGAACTAAATCCGAAATTAAACACCTCAATCGAGTAGCATGTTGTACATTATTATAGTACTCCATGAACATGTTGAAAGTCAAATTAATGAACTTGTTTGATACGCATATCTCCGATCATGTGTGGATTGCATACAACATGTTCTCCAATTTAATTATTTGAATGCAAGTTTATATCGAAACATGGTTTATATCGGTCTTTCATGCATAAAATGTGACCTCCCCCTCTCCCGGACTCCTGCTCTCTATCTCACCGGCAATCTTCAATTCTATCGCATGCATCCAACACAAACCTTGTTGGTCCCTCTCCCTCACCATCCATCTATCTCTCTCTCTCTCTCTCTCTTTGTGTGTGTGCGGGGGGGGGGGGGTCTTTCTAGTTCGCATGCACACTCCATGTATAGGTCTCTCTCGCACAGTATGTATGATCCTCTAGTCCAAGCTAAAAATCATGGGTGCACTCATCGTACGCTGATACGTCTCCAACGTATCTATAATTTTGTATTGTTCCATGCTATTATATTATCTGTTTTGGATGTTTTATATGCATTAAAATGCTATTTTATATGATATTTGGGACTAACCTATTAACCTAGAGCCCAGTGCCAGTTCCTGTTTTTTCCTTGTTTTTGAGTTTCGCAGAAAAGGAATACCAAAGGCAGTCCAAACAGAATAAAACTTTCGCGATGATTTTTCTTGGAACAGAAGACACCCAGGAGACTTGGAGTGCAAGTCAGGAGAGCCACGAGGCGGACCAGGGGGTAGGGCGCGCCCCCCGACCTTGTGGGCCCCTCGGTGACCCCCTGACCTAGATCTTCCTCATATATATATTCTCAAATATCCCAAAAACTTGCAGGGGAGCCACGAAACCACTTTTCCACTGCCGCAACCTTCTGTACCCGTGAGATCTCATCCAGGGGCCTTTTTCGGCATCCTGCCGGAGGGGGATTCGATCACGGAGGGCTACTACATCAACACCATTGCCTCTCTGATGAAGCGTGACTAGTTTACCACAGACCTACGGGTCCATAGCTAGTAGCTAGATGGCTTCTTCTCTCTCTCTTTGATTCTCTATAAAAAGTTCTCCTCGATGTTCTTGGAGATATATTTGATGTAATACTCTTTTGCGGTGTGCCGAGATCCGATGAATTGTGGATTTATGATCAGCTTATCTATGAATATTGTTTGAATCTTCTCTGAATTCTTATATGCATGATTTGATATCTTTGCAAGTCTCTTCGAACTATCGATTTGGTTTGGCCAACTAGATTGGTTTTTCTTGCAATGGGAGAAGTGCTTAGCTTTGGGTTCAGTCTGGCGGTGCTCGATCCTAGTGACAAAAGGGGAACCGACATGTATTGTATTGTTGCCATCGAGGATAAAAAGATGGTTTTTTATCATAATGCTTGAGTTAATTCCTCTACATCATGTCATCTTGCTTAAGGCCTTACTCCGTTCTTTATGAACTTAATACTCTAGATGCATGCTGGATAGTGGTCGATGTGTGGAGTAATAGTAGTAGATGAAGGCAGGAGTCAGTCTACTTGACATAGACGTGATGGATATATTCATGATCATTGCCTTAGATATCATCATAACTTTGCGCTTTTCTATCAATTGCTCAGCAGTAATTTGTTCACCCACCGTAATAATTTCTATCTTGAGAGAAGCCTCTAGTGAAACCTATGGCCCCCGGGTCTATTTTCCATCATATAAGTTTCCGATCTACAATTTTAGTTTTCTATTTACTTTCTTTGCAATCTTTTACTTTCCGTTCCATAAACCAAAGATACCAAAAATATTACTTTGTTGTTTATCCATCTATATTAGATCTCACGTTGCACATAAACATGAAGGGATCGACAACCCCTTTATCGCGTTGGGTGCAAGTTGGTGTTTGTTTGTGCAAGTATTCGGTGGCTTGCGTGTTGTCTCCTACTGGATTGATACCTTGGTTCTCGAAACTGAGGGAAATACTTACTCTACTTTGCTGCATCACCCTTTCCTCTTCAAGGGAAAAACCAATGCAAGCTCAAGAGGTAGCATACGCACACAAATTCCCTGGCTCATTGCCCGTAACTCTCTCACGCACCACTCTGCCATCTCGGAGCTCTTCCCTCTCTCTCTCAAACTCTCCATCTCCCTAGGTCACACATACACATGCGTATCTCACTCACACTCGATAGACCCATCTCAAACTCTTTCTCCCTCATTCTCTCTCCATTTCACACGCACGCACACACAATCTCATGCCTAGACAAGTATGATGGTTTCTCACTCAAGTGTAGACACACGCAGTCCCCCTATATGTATATGACTAGCTAATTCTTAGTCTCCATCACAAACATGTGCATGGTCTATCTCGATTTCTCTCGGGGCATCTTTCTATCGCACACGCACCTCATCCCTCGATCCCCACCCATATAGTCCCCTCATGATCTCGAGGGGATCTCTCTATCTCAAACACACCCCTCTCTCCCTCCTCATGTGCCCATCTTCTCCATGCATCCCTCTCGACCTTTGTCCCTTGTTGGCCAGACCTCTATTGGACATGTGCTATAGGGGTGTCTCTGTCTGTTGCAAACAATCACGCACTAGCTATCTTCGTGTATATCCTCACCTCGCTTTTCTATCTCGGAGATGCATGCGTGATATGTTTGCATAAGAAATGAACACACACACTCTCTCTGTCTAATTTATCGTTTGTTGTCTCTTTCTCTTTCACACGCATACTCTTTTTGCACACTCACTCATTCTCCTTCACACACACTTGATCTCTCTCGACTTAGGCACTCTCTTCGGTCCATAGTGTATAGATTTATTGAAAAGTTAAACATCACAAAGTTTGACCATGTATGTGGAGAAAAACATTTACATCTAGAACAGCAAACATATATCATTAGATTCATCATGAGATGTAGTTTCATATGATGTATCTTTGGTATTGTAGATATAAATAATATTTGCGTAAACCTAGTAAAAGTTTCCAAAGTTCAACTTCTAAAAAAATATATGCACTGCATTATCGAGCGGATGGAATATCTCTTTCCCCCTCTCAGCTATCTGACGCACCACTCAGCCGTATCGGGGCTCCTCTATCTCTCTCGAACTTTATATCTCCCTGGTTCACACATACACATATCTCGCTCACGCTACATAGACCCATCTAATACTCTCCGCCCTTGTTCTCTATCTATGTGTCGGTGTACTAAAGTAGGGGTACCTTAATACCCCGAACTTGTGCACGGGCGGTCGTAGCACCCCGCGGCAAGGCCTGCCAGGCGATCGCCAAGACCCTCAATGGTCCCCTCTTGGGCCATTCAAGAACAAAGTATTTGAGCCAAGGCCCCCGCAAGAGGAGCTTGCCGGGAAGGCCACCCGAAGAGAGCAATGCCCTGGCAAGAGGAGTTTGCCGGGACTGCTGCTCGAAGCACAAGACCCCGGCAAGAGGAGCTTGCCGGGAAGGCCATCCACGGCACGACAAGGACCCTGCCGCGGCGCGCCCCGCGCCCCGGCAAGGTCCGGTGAGCAACAAGCTCCCGGGCGCGACAAGACATCTACCACGGCAAGTTACCACCTCGTGCCTGCGCTCCAGCTCACCCACCAACGTGTCGCTCTGGGGGGCATCCCAGGCGCACGTGGCGGGAGGCTGAGCAGCGAGGGGCATGCGGTGGCGAAGCGAAGCTGACAGAGTAGCCATCGTGGCGAATGGTGGCGCTCCTGACGCTCCACTCCCCTGCTCCGTCTGGACGACGCGGACGAGCATTTAATGCCCTTGTCCCCCGCCGTCGGAGTTAGGTATGATAGCACTGTATTGCCACTGTGCAGGCAACTATACCCACTACAACATTCTACCATTTTTGCCCTCACCTACGCTGCCACCTGTGGGTAACCCCTTGAGCATATAAAAGGAGGCCCCCATGCACACGTAGAAGGGGGAGACCAATCTTGGCGCCCAGCCTCGCGAGCAGCTCGAGTGTACTGTAGCATCTCGCGCTTTCGAGCAAGAACCCAAATCAACCAGACAAGCAGCAGTAGGGTTTTACGCACCAGTGCGGCCCGAAGCTGGGTAAAATCGTTGTGTGTGTGTGTGTGTCGCCTCGATCCGCTCTTTGCGCAGCCTCCGCTCCCCGCCGAACCGAGAAGGGGCTCCGTCCCCATAGGTGTTCGAGGAAGCCGATTCCCCCCGACATCTTTGGCGCGCCAGGTAGGGGGCGTCGAGGTTGTGTGAACCCGATCTGGTGACCAAAGGTAAGCTCGGGTATGGCCAGGTACCTTTCCGCTCCAGTTCATGGAGCGGAGGAATTTCTCCCCACGGACTCGCGTACGGCCCTCCTCGAGTACTCGCTCACGCTGAGCTCGGACAAGAGCAGCCGCTCCTTTAGGAGGACCGTCTTCAGGCCGCTGAGCGAGCTTCTCGCTTCCAGCAAGCTTTGCGCCGCTCCTGTAGCCGCAAAAGTTAGTGCCAGAAGTTGCGAGAAAGGCGACCTTGTTCTTCGGCGCGCTCCGTCCGCCAAGATCCAAACAAGTTGACGCCGACCGAGGGGAGGTCCTTGCCAGCGTAGTTGTCGGGACCCGTTCCGTCAACCACCCTCTTTGTCCAAGTCTTGCCGCAGTTGCATGTGATCCTTGGTACAAAGCCGGGCGCAGACCCCGAGCATAGTTCATGTGCCCCGCACATCTTGTCGATTCCATGCCTTTTTACTTTATGCATGTATTATCTGACATGTTGTGCAGCACTTGCCCCCGGCGGGCAATGGCCAGCCGCGAAGCCCCGTGCCTTTATTTTCTCTACCTCTCTTTTCTCTTGCGAAAATGGGAGGGCCCCCCCTCCCCACAAGTTTGCCGGGGAGTGGGGGGGGGAGGAGAGGATAACGGTGTGAGCCAGGCGTCACCCAAGAAAGCTTCGCCCTGCCGGGCAGTAAGCGATCGAAAAGCTAAGTTGCCAAAGTCTGAGCAATTAAGTTTTTAAATTTTTGAGTTATCTTCCTTGAACGACCGAGCTTTGTATGGAAAACCTGTGCGCAGAGGGGCTGGCTCGTGGCTAGTTGCGCCCTTATTTCGTTTCGAGTCCGCTCAACGACTTAAGTGTGCTAGACCCAGAGTAGCGTCCTTACTTTGTTTCGAGCTCGCTCGACAGCTTAAGTGTGTTGCGACTGCAGTCGCAACACTTACTTTGTCCTGAGCCTGCTCAACAATCTAAGTGAGTGGCAGCTAGCCGTGGCAAGGTTTCTTGCCGGTAGTAGCACCGCTGGCGGGCTGCTGACGTCCCGCACTCAGCGCCCACGGCAAGGCGGAGGCCTACGCCGGCAAGTCCCCAGAAACGTAGGGCAAAAACATACAAAGCGCGGAATCAAGTAGAGGAAATAACAGTGCAGTTACTACCTAAGATAGAGTTATATTACAAAAGCAAGCTTGTCACGGCCCTAATGAATCGTCCTCATGACTTGGCCAACAGTGACAAGAAAAGAAAAGGGCGGCCTAGTCCACGCGGTTGCCCTCGATCCTCTTGATCCCGGCAACCCTCTCCACTATGGGCGCGACGAGGGCCTTGATCTCCTCAAGGTCGGCCTCCGCGGGCAGGGGCTTGAGGATGTTGGTGAGCCTGATGTCGGGGTTGCGGAAGGCGACCTTCACCAACACCTTCTCAAGGGCCCCGGCGACGGCTTCGCGCGTCTCGTCAGTCAGCTGCTCTGGGATCTCGTTCCGGAGATGCTGGAGGGCCGCCACCACGCCCTTAAAGAACGAAGTGAGCTTGGCGCTGGGTGGGACATTCTCGCCGGCGGGATACTCGTGGCCCTCCATCCCCAGCAGCGTCAACTCCTTGTCAATGGAGGTGGCGATGTCCACGAGGCCCTCGGTCCACTGCTCCACTACCGCCCTGAACTCGTTCTGGGTGGCCGCGGCGCTCTCCAACAACGCCTCATTGCCCGCGACCTCCTTCCGCAGGGCCGCCTCTTGCTCCCTGGCGCTGTCCAGTGCCTTGGACAAGGTACCCAGCTTCAGCTCGAGGTCGGCGTTGGAGTCCTTGGCGGCGTCGAGCTCCTTGATCTTCTCGGCGAACCGGCCCTGTAGCTCGCCAAGGGTGTGGGCGCCCTTCTCGCGCTCCTGCTTGAGCGAGGCGAGCTCCTCGCCGCTCGCCCTGAGGTCGGTGTCGAGCTGCACCACCCTCGCCTCCAGTGCCTCCTTGGCGGCCTCGGCGGCCGCGGTGGCATCTCGCGCCTCCTTGAGGGCTCTGCCAAGCGATAGCTCGTGCGCGGCGACCTCCTCCTCGTGACTGGCGAGGCTGGCCTTCTGCTGCGCCAGCTCGCCCTCTCGCGTGGCTAGCCCCGCGGCGGCAAGCCTTTGCTGCTCCTCGGCTTCCGCCCTCTCGAGGATGAAGGCCGTCCGCGCCTCGTCAAGCTGCCTTCGCTCCTCCGCCAAAGAACGGAGGGCCTCCTGGTTGAGCTCCCGCAGCTCCCCGGCACGCTTCTCCATGTCAGCCCCCGCCTTCGCGACAAGCGCTTCCCGGCGTTCCACCTGGGCTTGTCGGGCGCGGTAGAGCGACACCAGCTTCCGGAGCAACCGCTCCTCTTCGGGCTCACCGCCGCTGCTGCTGGGCGCGTCGACTAGCGTTAGCCCGGCGGAGGCGAGCACCTCTCCATCCAAGGCCTCCCCCTCGACCGGCGCCCTGGAAGTCGATTCCCAGGGGAGCTTGATGAAGACATCATCGCCGGCCCTCAGGTAGGCGCCTGGCTGGGGCTCCTCGGGGCCCGCCGCCGCTGCGGAGGCAGGATCGGCAGTCGATGCAGCGCCTGGCGCCCCTGCGGCCTCAGGGCCGTCAGTACGATCTCCGGCCCCTTCGCCCGCGGCTGCCTCGACGGCCTTTTCGCCGGCCGGATCTTCAGCACCCTCCGCCGTCTGGGCAGCGGCCACGTCGCCGGTGGAGCCACGCGCGTCCTCCTCGACGATGACCTCGGTCTCCATCGAGTCCGTGGCGGGCGGGTCTGGGGGCCGTAGGAGGGGGAGAAGTCAAACAGCTATCCAAAAGAAGAAGAACCCCAGGGGAGTTTCGAGGCGAGAAGGTCACCTGGGCCAGGGTCTGCCGTCGCGGTCTCCGTCGCCAAAGAGACGTCGGCGTCGTCCCTCGCCGGAGACGGCTCCCTTGCCGGGGGCTGCTCCCCTGCCGGGGACTGCCCCCGCGCCGGGGACGGCTCCCTTGCCGGAGAACTCCCCCTTGGCGGTGTGGTTGCAGTAAGTAGCTCTTCGGGGGCGGTCTCCGGACGCTCCTGGTGGGGCTGCTCTGCTCCTACACGAATCGTCAGCTAAACGTCAGAAGAAGTGAAGGGAGCCCGGGCGCACCTAACAGCGGGAAGTGAGCCGCATGCTTACGCCGGGGGCTGCGCTGGGGGCTGCTCTGAAGATTGGTATGCGGGTCCGGCAAGGTCATCTCAGGCGCACCCCCTGCCACCGCGGAGGGCTCGCCGTCGAGGATGACCACCGGAACCTTGGCTCTCTTTGCCGCCCTCTGAGCCAGAGTCCTGAAAAGGACCAAATTCGGGGGAAAGCAAATGAGATGCGAGACACAACTACAAGAATTGAAAAAACGCAAGAACAGCAGGGATCTTACTCCTCTTCCTCTTCCTCATCAGAGCTGAGCGCGGAGAAGTCGAAGAACGGCTTGCTCCTAGCGCGGGGAGGCAGGAGAGTAGGCTCCCGGGGCCGCTTGGCGGGGGCAGTGGACGACTCCGCTCCGGCCGCCGCCGCGGCATGAGAAGCGGCTGGGGCGGAAGCCACGGCCCGTGAAGACCCCGCTCCTGCTGCCTCAGAGGAGCGCATCACACGGCGCTGCGGTTGTGGGCTCGTCTGCCGCACCACCTCCCCAGCCTTGCGGAGACGCCTCCGTGGCTGGGCAGGGGGCTCCGCCTGCGACGAGCCAGCCACGGGACGGGAGGAAGAGGCGCCGACCTCCGGCAGGCCGCTCGTGTCCTGGGCGGGCTCGCCCCCGGCATCGTGCCCGGCAAGCTCTTCCTCGCCGGCGAGCTCCGCTCGATCGGCAAGGCTTTCCGTCTCCGCTGCGTTCGCCTCCGCCAACGTGGAGCCGAACTCGCCCGCGGCCGCGGCTGCCGCAGCCTCCTCCATCCGGGAGGCGATGTACTTCAACTCCGCGTCGGTGGTGGCGCGGGTGAGATCCCTCTGCTCGTCGGCGTTGACTGGCCTCTCCTCCAGGTCATCGAAGAACGCCCGCACGACATCGTCGGCCGGCTCCTGCCAGGTGGAGTCGATCCCGTGCGAGTCGCACAGCGGCATCATTGCAAGGATGCGGCTGAGCGACGAGTTATTGCACAACGGGACGACGCCTCGTGGCAGCCTGAACCATTCCGGGTGTTCGGGGTCGTGCTTGAACAGCGTCTTGAGCACCCCGTCAAGCTCCAAGACGGTGAAATTGAAGTTGAGGCCAGGGCGCAGCCTCATGATGTCCGCCACGTTCTAGAACTCCCAAGCAGGCCTCTTCTTCTCCTGCAAGGGAGAGACGCGGCGGCGGAGGAAATCTGCACCAACGGCCCCAGCTATGAGCCCCGCACGCCTGAGCCGCAGGATCCGGGTGACGGCAATGCGTAGCTTGTCGTCGTCCAGCGCCACCTCGCTCCAATCCCTGCCGCATACCACGGGGACTTGGCGCACGGCGGTGAAGGGCTGCGGATTCTCCTCGACGATCAGGCACCAATCTGCCCTCCATTCCTCCCATTTGCTGCGGAGCTCTCCCTCCAGATAAGCATCCTTCTTGCCGGGCTTCGAGATCCAGGCGATCCCGCCGGAGAGGGGCTCTCCTCTCTCCACTCGAGGCGTGAAGAAGTGGCGGAAGAGAGCTACGTTCGGAAAGACCCCGACAAAGTTTTCGCAGAGGTGTGCGAAAATTGCCATGGTCAAGACAACATTGGGGGTGAAATCGAGAAGGTGGAACCCGTAGGTGTTCATAACGTCGCAGAAAAATTCAGAGAAGGGCGGGCAGAGCCCGCAATAGAAGAACAGAGCGAAGAAGGGATACCCGGTTGGATACTCCTTCTGAGCAATGCCAGGAAGAACCCTCGTGCGCGGGTGCGCGCGCGTCCTCGCCGACCAGAAGAGGTAGTACTCCTCCCTCAGGGTCAGTGCGTCGAGCTCCGGGGGGAAGACCGCCTGCTCCTTTCGCTGCGCCTCGAGCCGCAGCGCCTCGGCCGACTTCACGGCTTTCCCTTTTCCTTTGTCGCCCTTCGGGGCCATGGCGGAGGGGGGGGGGAAGTCGACGGCGTCAGCGGCGCTGGTGGTGGCGGAAACGGGGGGGAGGAAGCGGAGCGTTGTTTCTCTTGGGGAACGGCGGAAGATTTCGAGGAATCACAACTGGTGGGTGGGCGGACTGCCCCTGTCTCCCCTGCTTATAAGGAGAGGAGGGGTGGACGTTTCGCCTTTCCGAGCCCAGCACATCGCCCGCGACGTGACGCATGCCTGCACGGCTCGGCCCCGCGCACACCACCCACGTCACGCACGCCTCTCCCCCATGATGCCGCATTCGACGCGTGACGTTCGGGGAGGACGTGGTGGGCACAGAAAAAGATGTACCGTGACCCAGGCCGCGCGTGCCCGTGCACAGTTTTGGGCCTGGCCCAACAGCGCTCGGCACCGTGTATGGCCCAGGCCCGGGGGCTCCTGTCGGTGTACTAAAGTAGGGGTACCTTAATACCCCGAACTTGTGCACGGGCGGTCGTAGCACCCCGCGGCAAGGCCTGCCAGGCGACCGCCAAGACCCTCAATGGTCCCCTCTTGGGCCATTCAAGAACAAAGTATTTGAGCCAAGGCCCCGGCAAGAGGAGCTTGCCGGGAAGGCCACCCGAAGAGAGCAATGCCCTGGCAAGAGGAGTTTGCCGGGACTGCTACTCGAAGCACAAGACCCCGACAAGAGGAGCTTGCCGGGAAGGCCATCCACGGCATGACAAGGACCCTGCCGCGGCGCGCCCCGCGCCCCGGCAAGGCCCGGTGAGCAACAAGCTCCCGGGAGCGACAAGACATCTACCGCGGCAAGGCGCTTGCCGCGGCAAGTTACCACCTCGTGCCTGCGCTCCAGCTCACCCACCAACGTGTCGCTCTGGGGGGCATCCCAGGCGCACGTGGCGGGAGGCTGAGCAGCGAGGGGCATGCAGTGGCGAAGCGAAGCTGACAGAGTAGCCATCGTGGCGAACGGTGGCGCTCCTGACGGTCCACTCCCCTGCTCCGTCTGGACGATGCGGACGGGCATTTAATGCCCTTGTCCCCCGCCGTTGGAGTTAGGTATGATAGCACTGTACAGCCATTGTGTAGGCAGCTGTACCCACTACAGCATTCTACCATTTTGCCCTCACCTACGCTGCCACCTGTGGGTAACCCCTTGAGCATATAAAAGGAGGCCCCCATGCGCTCGTAGAAGGGGGAGACCAATCTTGGCGCCCAGCCTCGCGAGCAGCTCGAGTGTACTGTAGCATCTCGCGCTTTCGAGCAAGAACCCAAATCAACCAGACAAGCAGCAGTAGGGTTTTACGCACCAGTGCGGCCCGAAGCTGGGTAAAATCGTTGTGTGTGTGTGTGTCGCCTCGATCCGCTCTTTGCGCAGCCTCCGATCCCCGCCGAACCGAGAAGGGGCTCCGTCCCCATAGGTGTTCGAGGAAGCCGATTCCCCCCGACACTATGTGACACGCACCCCCCTAAGTACCATAATCCCTCACTCCATCGTAGGCGCACACACTCCCCCCCTAAGTATGACTATCTCTCACTAGCCATCAGGAACACACGGATTGTCTCCTTCCATCCATAAGTCTATGTAGATATCTCTCAGGATATCTTCTATCGCACACACACCTTGTCACTCGATCTCCCACCCATGTAGTCCCATCATGATCTCCAAGGGATCTCTCTATCACAAACATACACTCTCTCCTACCCATGTCTGCTGATAACCCACAAGTGTAGGGGATCGCAACAGTTTTCGAGGGTAGAGTATTCAACCCAAATTTATTGATTCAACACAAGGGGAGCCAAAGAATATTCTCAAGTATTAGCAGCTGAGTTTTCAATTCAACCACACCTGAAAGACTTAAGATCTGCACCAAAATATTTAGTAGCAAAGTAGTATGGAAGTAACGGTAACAGTGACAGAAGTAATAGTAGTAGTATTGTAGCAATCATAACAATGGCAACGGAAAAGTAACTTAGCAAAGATCAACATGTGAAAATCTCGTACGCAATGGATCAATGATGGATAATTAGGTTGGATGGCATTCATCATGCAACGGTTATAACATAGGGTGATACAGAACTAGCTCCAATTCATCCATATAATGTAGGCATGTATTCCGAATATAGTCATACATGCTTATTCAAAGCACAAGTGCTCCCTGGATGGTTCTGGTAATTAATGTTAACATATCTCTTGTTGGACTAATGTCTTCATCTAATGTATTTCAGACAAGTTCAACAGATGGAGTGGCGTGGACAAGAGGATGTGGAACCCCTTCAAGGTGCTAAGGACAAAGGACTGGCTCAAGCTCAAAAGCTCAAGGCTCTACATTTTACTTTTAGTGATCCAAGATCACATTGAGTCCATAGGAAAAGCCAATACTATTCAAAGGGGATGAGGTGTTGCTTAATGGGTTTCTTGCTCAAAATGCTTAGCGATATGCTCCAAAACCCTCAACCACTTTCTCACATCCACATATGTCCCAGACCAAAAGTGAAACTCGGCCCCACTAAAATATTCTATCTGGCGCCACCGAGTTCATTTGACATAGCCACTGCCACAAACCCTAATCAATTCGGTCTCACTGATGGGATCCCGGTCTCACCGAGATGGGCTTGCAAACTCTCTGGTGCCTCCTGCATTTATTTCGGTCCCATCGAGATTTGTAATCGGTCTCACCAAGTTTGCTCGACCAACTCTCTGGTTAGCTCTTTACCAAAATCGGTCCCACCGAGTTTGTGTAATTGGTCAAACCAAGATGAGGTTTTACCCTAACCCTAGCACATCGGTCCCACCGAAATGCCTAACGGTCACATTATGAACTGAATCGGTCTGACCGAGTTTTGTGATTCGGTCCCACCGAGTTTGGTGATTTGTGTGTAACGGTTAGATTTTGTGTGGAGGCTATATATACCCCTCCACCCACTCTTCATTCATGAGGAGAGCCATCAGAACATACCTACACTTCCAGCATACATTTTCTAAGAGAGAACCACCTACTCATGTGATGAGGTCAACATATTCCATTCCAACCACATAAATCTTGATCTCTAGCCTTCTCCAACTTGCTTTCCACTCAAATCATCTTTCCACCAAATCCTATCCTATGAGAGAGAGTTGAGTGTTGGGGAGACTATCATTTTGAAGCACAAGAGCAAGGAGTTCATCATCAACACACCATCTATTACCTTTTGGAGAGTGGTGTCTCCTAGATTGGTTAGGTGTCACTTGGGAGCCTCCGTCAAGATTGTGGATTTGAACCAAGGAGTTTGTATGGGCAAGGAGATCGCCTACTTCGTGAAGATCTACCCTAGTGAGGCAAGTCCTTCGTGGGCGACGGCCATGGTGGGATAGACAAGGTTGCTTCTTCGTGGACCCTTCATGGGTGGAGCCCTCCATGGACTCACGCAACCGTTACCCTTCGTGGGTTGAAGTCTCCATCAATGTGGATGTACGATAGCACCACCTATCGGAAGCACGGATAAAAAGTCTCCAAGTCTACATTGCGTTTGCACACTCCAATCCCATCTCTTTACATTCTTGCAATTTGCATGCTTTACTTTCCTCTGCTCATATACTCTTGTCATGCTTGCTTGATATGTATTGTGAATGTTTAAACATGTGCTAAATCTCCACCTCAAATCAAAGAATTTAAAAACTGCAACTTTTCTTGCTTAGAGTCTATTCACCCCCCCCCTCTAGACACCTCTTCTGGATCCTTTCAATTGGTATCAGAGCATTGGTCTCCATTGCTTTGGTTTAAACACCTTCGGAGGAAGATGGATGTGTCTACGTTGGGGAGTCTTAGACATAGAGTGCCTATACTTGATGGAGAGTTCTCTCATGAATGGAAAATGAGATGCTTGAGATTTTCAATGAATATCACTTGAACAAGTACATTACTAGTCCTTGCATTTCCCCTAGTGATCCCTTGCATCCCACTCCCGATGAGGATCTTTACATGATTTGCAATGTTAGAACTATCAATCTTATCATTAGAGGATTGCCCAAAAACTTTATTGCTATCTTACCTACTCTTGATTGTGCCTACACTATATGGAGATTTCTTGAGAAACGATTTCCAAACTATTCCTTCATAAGTCTATTGCCTTGAGTAAGATGAATTCCAATGATCCTAGGTTTGGTGATTGTCTTTTTGAACTTACTAATCTAATGCGTGCCAAAGGAGATGTTGGAATCATTAGCAATATCATTTCCAAAGTCATTAGAATTCATAAAGACGATTATCGTGATGGTCATTTATCTAATGAATCACTCTCTCTAGGAATTGATTCACCACAAGACGATGTTGAGCATGGATACTATGATGAGGATGATGATAGTGACTTTGATCTCGATGAGTTTATGAGACACTTTGGTCTTATGGCTAATCTTCGTGGCTACATGGCTGGAGGAAAGGAATGGGTCCTTGATAGTGGATGTACTGATCATATGACCGGAGATAAGGATATGTTTCGTGAGCTTGCTGAAAACAACGGCCCTCGGAAGTATGTCACCTTTGGTGATAACTCAAAGGGTAAGGTGGTTGGCCTTGGTAAGGTGGCCTTCTCACATGATAGCTCCATACAAAATGTTATGCTCGTTGAATCTCTTGGCTACAATTTACTTTCCGTATCTAGACTTGCTGACTTTGGTTTCAATGAGGTTGTCGGATGTGGGGTTCTGGCAAACCCTTAAGGTTCGAACACTGGGGTGCGCCCGAAGTCTTTCCCTCCTACCGATCTACGCTCTAGCTCACTAAGATTTTGCGGACGAACTCGACGAACTCACAACATAGAAAGATACACGGGGTTTATACTGGTTCGGGCCACCGTTGTGGTGTAATACCCTACTCTAGTGTGGTGGTGGTGGATTGCCTCTTGGGCTGATGATGAATGGTACAAGGCAAGAACAACCTCCTGAGGTTGAGGTGTTCTTGTGGCTAGGCTCTCGATCGGGTTGGATCAAGCTAAGATATGATGCCTCTACTGTGGTGGCTAGCTCTACTTATATAGTCCCAGGTCCTCTTCCCAAATGTTAAGCGGGAAGGGAGCCAACAACGGCGGGCAAATTTGAAGGGGGACAGCTAGTACAAGCTATTCTGACAAAAGCGGTCTTTGCCTGCGAAAAGCCCTGGGATGACGCCGTCTTGGGCTCCACGATGACCTCCGCCTTTCCGTCCTCCTGGTCTTGGTCTTGTTGCACCAATATGGCAACCTTTGCCTGATGCCTCGGTACTCTTCGTCTGCGCTTGCCTCCTTAGCACCAAAGAGGAAACAAGGACGCTGCACGCACCGACGCCCGCCTGGCACCCGCCTGGCACCGTTCATCATGGCTCACGTCACGAGACCCTCGTGAGGTTCGCCTTGCCTTGATATCTCTGTGCCTTGTGAGCCTGCCTGGCTAGGCTACTCCAGATGAGGCCTTGGGTCGTCCGCCTCGCGAGGCTCGGCTTCTCGCGAAGGTCTTGGATGCCTTGTTGATGAGGATGGGCTGTACGACCTGCTGCTCAGCCATGCTGTGGGCCGCAGGCAGGCAAGTCTAGGGACCCCCGTTCCCAGAACACCGACAGTAGCCCCCGGGCCCAAGGTGCGCTCGGGCTTAGCTTCACGGCGAAGCCAAGGGTCAAGTTCGGAGCACTGCGGTCCCCAAAAGCCTACGGCCTCGGTCGACGCGTGGCGGTTGATTGGACGTGGGCGTCTCCGCTTCCCCACGATGCCTCGGCAACTGCATGATTTGATGAGTCCCTGCGACATGCAAGGAAAACCATCATTACCTGCGATCGTGGGAGACGCTTGTTGGCTTTCTCTCACTATAAATGAGGGGGGGGGGGCGGAGCCCCCATTGCCCATCTCTTCCTCGCTCGCTTGCTTCGTCCTCCTTGCTCCGCTGCTGACAGCAATGGCGCCCATTAGAAGGTTTTCACTGAAGAGAAAGGAAAAGCTCCCCGTGACGATCCAGAGCCACTTCCGCCTAAGAAACGGTCAATCCATTACTGTGACGAGGCAGCGATGCAAGTGGTGACGATGCCTTGGTGCGAGCGGCCTCCACCGGGGTACCCCCTACCCTTGTACGCCTGAGCCGAGGGCTCGGGAGGACGGAGTGACGAGCAGCACCGCCCGCGCTGCGTCCAGGGTCGCCGCGCCACGGCGTCGCGTGCCGCTGCCCCTAGGGTCCACGCCGCTGACTCCTCGCGCGAGTTGGTGCTGTGGGCACCAATGCCACGAAGCTCCTGGATCCGCTTCCCGCGGTTCTTCTCCGACGTGATGCCGCCGAGGGGGCCGCTCGAGCTCTGGCTGCAGCATGCTGACTGCAGTGCTCCGGCGACCGGAGAGGAGATTGAAGCGGTCCCCACCGCAAGATCTTCATGACTCATGGCTGGGGCGAGATCGCGCGGGTTTGCTGTGCGAGGGGGGCCCTCGCGATCCACTTTGAGTATGACATCGCCTCCACGCTCTTCTTCAAGGTCTTCGACGCCGAGGGCCGCCGCTTGAAGTGCTGCTCTGGAGAGGAGCGCCAGGTCGTCGTGCACTCTGATCGCGGCCGCTCCAACAGCAGCAGCAGTTCTTGGGAGTCCGGCAGCTCTCCCGAGCTTTACGAGACTCCGGAGACGAGCGACGACAACTATGTCCCTCCGAGCTCTCGCCGCGCTCGGAGCAAGGCTACGGCGTCCGGTCGCCGCCGACGCTGATCTGGATGGGGTTGGCGCCGGCCTTCCGTGGCCCACTGTTGATGATGGCGTCCGCCATGGGAGGGTGTAGATAGGATTCCCCTTAGTAATAGCTTTTGTTTCCCGCGGAGGATCACGAATCATCCCATGGGGGCATGTAAGGGTCTGTAATGTTTTTAGTGTTCATCCTCCTTGTTATAACAACTTGGTGAATGCATGTCCCGCTAGGGCTTGGTCCCCCTTTCTTTCTTCGCGATAGCTTGTTGCTCTACGCCGACGGGTCCCAGTCCCAAGGCGGCTACAGCCGTCGCTGGTATGCTAGGTCGCGTGCCGTGGTCAAGGCCAGGAGGTGCGCAGCCCGAGGTCCAGTAAGAGCCCCTGAGGCGCGATGCTCAGGAGATCCCCCTTAGCACTCAAGCAGCAATGGCAAAGTGAGAAAGGGAGTTGACGTGGCCACAACGGGGTTGCGGCAGGGCGTGAGCGACCATTAGGCCTAAACATTTAGCCGATCCAGGTGCATGACTTATCTCGTTGATTTTGTGGTGACTCTTGACGTGGCGCCAGAGCTGCGCACCCATTTGAGCAGCATAGCTAGTCCGGTCCACACGGGTTTCCCTTCTCTCATGCTCTCCTTAGTGCTCTACGTCCTCAGGTCCTGGACCTTGAGCGAGCTCAGCCGCCGCTGGTATGCCAGGTCGCGATGCCGTGGTCAAGGCCAGGGGGTGAGGGCTGGAGAGCCAGTAAGAGCTCCTGAGTCGCGATGCTCAGAAGCCCCCCTTTTAACGTGCAAGTGAATCGCATGAGGAAACGGAGACTCGCGGTGCCGTCTGCTATCCTTCCTTTGGAACTCCTGTGAACAGGCACAAGAAGAAACATGGTTGACCGTTACAGCTGTTAGCCTATCGCTGGTTGGTTTGGGTGAAGCGAAGGCACCGAGGTCCTGGTGAGGTGACGTGCACGGCGCGTGCCGCGAGCCAGAGCTCGACCACTCAGATTTGTCGGTCGTGGCAGGGACGGACCCATGCACCAGCGTCGTACCTGTGTGAAGGCCCCGGGGGAGGCGATGATTGAGCAGGCGATGGCTGTTTGCAGGCTAAGCATAAAGAGCAGATCGACTTGGATAAATGCAGGAAGATAGATGCCACTGGGTCTGGCCCGAGCGGCTTGGGGATGATGCAACCCGAGGGGCGCCCCCAGCAAGGTAAGCTAAAGACTTAAGCAAAAGGGATACATGCCACAGGGACGGACCCGTGTGGCTTGGGAATAATGCAGCCCGAGGGGCGCTCCCAGCTTAAACCACTTGGAAGATGTCACCTGGTTCTGTAGACGAAGTAGAGTTGATGTAGCTGAAGCCACGTGTTGAAGGAATGGCTCCTCATGAGCCACCGGGACCCTGAGCCTCGGGAGGCTCTGGGGGCTCAGGAGGTTCCCTGAAGAGCGTCTCCATCTCCTCCTGAATGGCATAGATCCTGGCCTCCTGAGACGCCAGGACCTGCCACAAGTTGCGCTGATGGGCCGACGCCATGCTCGGCAAGCCGAAGGGCATGCGAACGTAGCTGTGTGGGGGCCCCTCAAAGCGGCCCGCACGCGATGGCCATAAGCGCTCCTGAGATGCGGCCCTGTTGAGCCCTGGGACGTCGACGCAGAGACGCAGCTCGGCATCCTCGCCTGGATGGGGAGCTGCGCCTTGTGAGCGGCTGTGACGGCGCATGGCTCTTGCTTCTTGCAGTTCCTAGGTGGTCTTGGTGATGAACTCCTGGGTGGTGGGCATTCCTTTCCCTGTGTTCTCCTGAGGGAAACATGTCGCGAAGCACGCCTCCAAGTGGTGCATAAGCACCTCCCTCATGAGGTTGGCAAGGTCTTAGGCCCTCCAGGAGAGAGCCCCCGAGCCCTGCCTAAGGAGGGCACCGAGCGTGCCTTCCTATGCGATGGAGGGAGGCGCCCCTGGGACGGGCGCTGATCCTGATGAGGCTCCTGACGTGGCGCCATCCCCTTGGGGTCATGCGCGGCGCGGCAACTTCTTCTTGGGGATGGTCTCCGGAGGGCCTTCACTTCTGTTGCTGGGGTCGTCGATTGCTGCGGCTTGAAAGGCACGCTCAAGAGAGCACACCGCATCCCTCTCTTCACACGGGACCGTGATGATTCCTCCGCTTCCTGGCATCTTGAGAACGTTGTAGCCGTGATGAATGACTGCCATGAACTTGGCCAGGGCTGGATACCCGAGGATGGCGTTATACGGCAGGCGGATGTGCGCGACGTCGAAGTTGATGAGCTTGGTGCAGTAGTTGTCGCGCTTGCCAAAGGTGACGGGCAAGCGGACTTGCCATATCGGTGTGGTCGAGCCATCAGTCACTCCTGAGAAAGGCTTGGTTGGCTGGAGCTGCTCATAGGGCACTTGAAGGTTGTCGAACGTGTCGACGGATAAGACGTTGAGCCCTGCGCCGCCGTCGATGAGAGTCTTGGTGACTTGCACATTGCTGATGACTGGGGAGCACAGCATAGGGAGTGCGCCTGCGGTGGCCGCGCATTTGAGCTGGTCTGCCGAGTTGAAGGTGATGGCGCATTGGGACCACCCGAGCGGGCGCGTGGCTTCGAGCTTGGGGAGCACCGCGTTCACCTCGCGAGCGAACTGTTTGAAGATGCGTTGAGAGGCTGGGGCCTGAGCACCGCCCAAGATGCAAGTGATCGCACGCGGCTCCTGGAAGCCCCCAGCCCCCTCGTCCTGGTAGTGGTCGTCGTTCCTCCTTGGCGGCGGCAGTGGGGGAAGACCAGCGTTGCCCTGAGGGCGATCCTCACGAGGCGGGTCCCTCCAGGTGCCCTCGCGAGGCTGGTCCTGCCAGCGGTCCTCACGAGCCCGGTCGCGCCACTCTTGGCGCAGGCCACGGTTTTCCCAGCGTCCGCCTCCGCGTCCTCCTCCATGGTCGTAGCCCCGGTCGTTGCGCTCAGGGCATCGACCATAGCGTCCTTCTCATATGGCTCTGAGCTCTTGGCAGTCGCTGGTGTTGTGGGTGTTCAGGTTGTGGAAGGCGCAGAACGGCCGATTGTTCTTGGATGACTCGGGCTGATCTCTGCCTCTCTTGGTCTCGGGCTCCGCTGCGAGCACTACTGCCTCTTTGCGCTTCACGTCTTTGGCCTTGGCCTTCTTCTCCTCCGCTCCTGCCGCCGGCAACTCAAGGAGAGAGAGACGCCCCTCCTTAGCTCTTGCGCACTTGGCCGCCAAGTTGAACAGCTCTTGAGATGTGCTAAGCTCCTCGTGGATGGAGAGCTCTTCTTTCATCTTGACGTCACGGACGCCGTCTGAGAACGCGGAGATGATAGCTTCATCGATGACCTTGGGGATCTTGAGGTGTGTGCTGTTGAAACATTGAATGTACTTCTGGAGGGTCTCTCCTGGCTGTTGCTTGATGCGGCGTAGGTCACCCGCGGCCGGCGGGCAGTCGCGAGTGCCCGGGAAGTTGGCGATGAAGCGGTCGCGCATCTCGTCCCAGGAGGAGATCGAGCTGTGCTGCAGGTTCAGGAGCCAGGAGTGGCCCCATCCTTGAGAGCCATGGGAAACCAGTTCGCCATGACTTTTTCGTCGCCGTTGGCTGCTTCGATGTTCAGCTCGTAGAGCTGCTGGAACTCCACGGGGTCGGCGGTACCTTCGTAGCAAGGAGGCAGGTCTGGCTTGAACTTGCCTGGCCAGGCGACACTACGCAGCTCGGGGGTGAAGGCGTGGCAGCCGACTATGGTTGCCAGGGCCCGCTTCGGTGGTGGAGCTTGGTCTTGATGGGGTTCGCGCTGCGCCACTGCAGGCGGTGTGCGGTCCTGACGAGGTGGCGCGGGGAGCGCCGGTGCAGCTTCTCGTGGCCGTGTGATTTCTTGGCAGCTTCTTTCTTCATGCGCGTGTGCCGGGTGCGGTGGATCACGCCGCGGAGGCGCCCGCCTTGGTGCCAAGACACCGTCTTGGGGTTGAGGTGGTGGAGGCACGCCATGAGCCCCGTTGCCCGCGGCTGGTTGAGGGGGAGGCAGAGAGTTGGATGGCGCTGGAGAGCCCCCTACGGTGCGGACGAGCTCGGCGACGCGGTCGAGCCACTCCTTGTAGACGTCGTTGATAGGTTGGTAGCGCAGGAGCTCGTTCGCCGCGATGAGCGCGGCTCGTGCCTCCATGGGAGCGCGGTGCACACGGGACGAAGAACCACCAGGGGTGAGCGATGGAATAGCGGTGCGGCCGTCCTGCCGCACCGAGGGATGCAGCGAGGACGCCTGCTATTCGTTCCCCGCCGGGCCGGTGACAGCGTTGGCAATGGGAGACGGAGAACAATTAGGTGGCCCGCCTACGGGGGCCGTCTGAGCGACACGGGCGGAGAGGGCGGCCCGGCGCTCGGCTCGAGCACGGCGAGCGTTCGCCATGGAAACGACGGAGCGATGGAGCAGCGAATCAACGGAAGGGAAGCTACGGCGCACCCCTACCTGGCGCACCAAATGTCGGATGTGGGGTTCCAGCAAACCCTTAAGGTTCAAACACTGGGGTGTACGCGAAGTCTTTCCCCCCTACCGATCTACGCTCTAGCTCGCTAAGATCTTGCGGACGAACTCGATGAACTCACAACACAGAAAGAGACACGGGGTTTATACTGGTTTGGGACACCGTTGTGGTGTAATACCCTACTCTAGTGTGGTGGTGGTGGATTGCCTCTTGGGATGATGATGAATGGTACAAGGGAAGAACAGCCTCCTGAGGTTGAGGTGTTCTTGTGGCTAGGCTCTCGATCGGGTTGGATCAAGCTAAGATCTGATGCCTCTACTGTGGTGGCTAGCTCTACTTATATAGGCCCTGGTCCTCTTCCCAAATGTTGAGCGGGAAGGGAGCCAACAACGGTGGGCAAATTTGAAGGGGGACAGCTAGTACAAGCTATCCTGACAAAAGTTGTCTTCGCCTGCAAAAAGCCATGGGATGACGCCGTCTTGGGCTCCACGATGACCTCCGCCTTGCTGTCCTCCTGGTCTTGGTCTTGTTCCACCAATATGGCAACCTTTGCCTGATGCCTCGGTACTCTTCGTATGCGCTTGCCTCCTAAGCACCAAAGAGGAAACAAGGACGATGCACGCACCGGCGCCTGCCTGGCACCCGCCTGGCGCCGTTCGTCATGGCTCACGTCACGAGACCCTCATGAGGTTCGCCTTGCCTTGATATCTCCGCTCCTCGTGAGCCTGCCTGACTAGGCTACTCCAGAGGAGGCCTTGCGTCGTCCGCCTCGCGAGGCTCGGCTCCTTGCGAAGGTCTTGGATGCCTTGTTGATGAGGATGGGTCGTACGGCCTGCTGCTCAGCCACGTTGTGGGCCGCAGGCAAGCAAGTCTGGGGACCCCCATTATCAGAACGCCGACAGAGGTGATCTTTACACTGTTGGCTTCACTAAAAAGGATCAATCTAGAACTTGCTTTATTGCTAAATCTTCAAAAGGTTGGTTGTGGCGTAGAAGGCTAGGTCATGTGGGCATGCGATATCTTGGTAAGCTTATTAAAGGTGATCATATCCTTGGAGTGAAAGATGTTATATTTGACAAGGATAGACTATGCAGCGCTTGTCAAGCTGGAAAACAAGTAGGAGGAAGTCACCCCATGAAGAACAGCATGACCACGACAAGACCGCTCGAGCTACTTCATATGGATCTCTTCGGTCCCAATGCCTACAAGAATCTCGGTGGAAACTCATTTGGTCTAGTTATAGTTGATGATTTTTCAAGATTTACGTAGGTGTTCTTTATTGATGATAAATCGCTGTCAGATGTGGGGTTACGGCAAACCCTTAAGGTTCGAAAACTGGGGTGCACGCGAAGTCTTTCCCTCCTACCGATCTACGCCCTGGCTCGCTAAGTTCTCGCGAACGAACTCGACGAACTCACAACATAGAAAGACATGTGATTTATACTGGTTCGGTCCACCGTTGTGGTGTAATACCCTACTCCAGTGTGGTGGTGGTGGATTTCCTCTTGTGCTGGTGAAGAACAGTACAAAGAGAAGAACAACCTCCTGAGGTTGAGGTGTTCTTGTGTCTAGGGTCGCCTCTCGATCAGATTGGATCAAGCTAAGATGAGATGCCCCTACTGTGGTGGCTAGCTCTACTTATATAGGCCCTGGTCCTCTCCCCAAATATTGAGTGGGAAGGTAGCCAACAACGGCGGGCGAATTTGAAGGGGGACCGCTAGTACAAGCTATCCTGACAAAAGTGGTCTTCGTCTGCAAAGGGTCTGGTGGTGACGCCGTCTTGGGCTCCACGATGACCTCCTTCTTGTCGTCCTTCTGGTCTTGGTCTCGTTGCACTGATATGGCAACCTTTGCCTGATGCCTCGGTACTCTTCTCCTACGCTGGCCTCCTTAGCACCAAAGAGGAAACTAGGACGCTGCGCGCACTGGCACCCGCCTGGAGCCCGCCTAGCGCCGGTCGTCATGGCTCACGTCACGAGAGCCTTGTGAGGTTTGACTCGCCTTGATATCTCCGCTCCTCGTGAGCCTGCCTGACTAGGCCACTCCTGAGGAGGTCTTGCGTCATCCGCCTCGCGAGGGTCTTGGATGCCTTGTTGATGAAGGTGGACCATACGGCCTGCTGGCTTAGCCACGCCATGGGCCGCAGGCAGACAAGTCTGGGGACCCCCGTTCCCAGAACGCCAATAGTAGACCCCGGGCCCAAGGTGCGCTCGGGCCTGGCATCGCGGCGAAGCCAAGGGTCAAGTTAGTAGCACCGCGGGCGCCAAAAGCATGCGGCCTTAGTTGACGCATGGAGGTTGATTGGACGTGGGCGTCTCCACTTCCCCATGCTGCCTTGGCAACTGCTTGACCTGACAAAAGGCTGGCGCAGGCAGTACTCGCCTTCATTGCTTCTTTCTCGCCTCGCTCCAGATCCCCTTCTTGCTCCTTGCCACTGCTGCCTCTAGATCCGCTCCAATCTCATCCTGCATCTGCGATCCATGGCGCCGCGCAAGGTCAAGACTTCCTCAGCACCATCTTGGTATGAGTCGGCCCTTGAGGCCCCACCGTCACGGAGAAGAGCCTCGCCTCCGTGCGCCTGTTGATGGCGGGTGAGAGCAATGAGTGGGGGAGACCGAGCTCTGGCTTGCCTCCGATGTGCCGGAGCCTGAGCAAAGCACCTTCTTCCCCTTCTTCTCGAGCAGCATTGTCATCGGCTTGGTTCCTCCCTTCTCCGATTTCTTTTATGAAGTCCTCGACCACTACGGGCTGCAGGCGTTGCATCTCCATCCCAACTCTGTCCTCCTCCTGTCCATCTTCGCCTATTACTGCGAGGCGTACCTGGGCATGGTGCCATCTGTGGCAATCCTGCGCCATTTCTTCTTCCTCCGTGTCAGCGAGGTGCACGTCTCCAGATGCGCTAATTTTGTCGCATGCGGCAAGGCCAACTCGATCTCGAGCACCGGGAAGAGGGCCGACAACATTTGATCCAAATGGGTCATGATGGAAGCCAAGTGTGCCGATCCGCATCTGGTGTTGCCAACGGCGGCGCCCTCTTCCAACGAGGGGTGGCCCAAGGTGGAGCTTGCCGATGAGCGGGCATCATTAGTGTTGGGGCAGATGATGACTGACTTGAAGCCGGGCAACGCGAGGGCGGCCAAGGTGACGTGGGTCATGCTCCTGAGGGAGTTCTTGACGCTGCGAGTTCCCCCGCTCCAGGCGCGCGCGCCCCCTGTGGGAGCCTGAAGAAGAGGGAAACAAGACCCGCCTGAGGACGGGTGTCAGGACCCCGATTCCAAGTCACATTGATCTAGCCGGTAACACCTCATATCACTTTGCAGCCTCACGCACGGTATTCCCACGGGTGTCGCCTTACCATGGCCCGGGACCGTTTGCGCCTTTTGACTCACGTATATGATACTGCCGCCAGCATCTATATGACAGAGAACCCGGGCTGACATGACTAGTTGTGAACCCAAAGTGGCACTAACTTACGGGGACAGTCATACATGAATCAACATCGAGCATGTCGGTCAGCAGCGTGCGAATCCGGGCTATAGCACTCGGCTAACAGGACTCCAATGAACCGGGCTGTAGCAGGCTAGGCAGGACTCCGGATGTCACGCATGACATTTCCCCGAAGGGACGGACACAGGAACAAAGTGAATCACATGCCGGCCAGTCAAGTGTTCCGGAGCAGTAGTGCTGGGCTAGCAGGACTCCGGTGAACTGGGCTGTAGCGGACTACTATGGCTCATGGAAGCACAAGACTACATTTCCCCATAAGAGAGGCTACCAAGGATAAACAACTAGGTTGTCGGATCCCACACATACCAAGCATTTTAATCATACACACAATATGCTCGATATGTGTAAATACAACATGGCATCACATCATAACTCTACGACTCAAGTATTTATTCAATAGGCTCCGAGGAGCGAGATATTACAAACATGGGTCTCATGACCCAACATTCAGAGCATACAAGTCAGAGCACATGCGTAAGCTTAACATGTCTGAGTACAGACATCTACAAATGAAAAAGGCTGAGAAGCCTGGCTATCTACCAGATCTTACCGAGGGCACAAGATCGTAGCTGAGGTATCAAGCTAAATGTCGAAGTCCACACGGAACTACTAGCGAGACTGAAGTCTCTCTGCAAAACATAAAATAAGCAAACATGAGTACAAATGTACCCAGCAAGACTTACATTAGAACTAGCTACATATGCATCAGTATCAACAAAGGGGTGGTGGATTTTAACTGCAGCAAGCCAGCTTTGACTCGGTGGCTATCCTAAACTACGACTTCAAGTAACTCTTTTGAGGTGGCGCACACGAGTCCACATATTCACCATTTCAATACACCACTATGGATCCGCTCCCGTCTCCCTACGAGAACGCCATCCATAGCACTCACGCTTATCTTGCGCATTTTAGAGTATCCACTTTCGCTTGTCTATGAACTATTATAGGCAACCCAGAAGTCCTTCACCACGGACACGGCTATTCGAATAGATAATTTTAACCCAGCAGGGGTGTACTTCTTCACACACGCTCTCGCCACTTACCACCATGTACATGTCGTGTATCTCGGCAACCATCAAGCGAAAGCCTGGCGAGGGAGTCGGCCACGACCTGACTAACCACACAAGTCTCTAGTCCAGGTTTATTGCCTATTCGGGTTCCATCCGTGAGGAGATCTGGCCGGACTTTCGCTCACAGCCCCAAATGATGTGTGCAGGGTTCCCGGGACACCAAACGGGCGCCCGGTACACCGTGCCATGGTTTATCTACCGCATCATAGCCCACCCCTAGGGTCAGCGCTACGCATGGCCTCCAACACATATCGTACAAACACTAGGAATTAGTTGCAACTCCTGGACAGAGATCAAGGCGATTAATAAGTCAAGAGAGTCAATTAAGGATCCCAATGTATGGTAGTAGCTGTTCATGGATCACAAACACGGAACTCAGTTCCTGAGGATGGTTTCAATGAGACAACCCACTATGTACTCCTACATGGCCTCTCACCGCTACCTTTACCAAATCGTGTTCACACACTTAGCTCTCAACAGTATGACATGTTCACCACATTCCAATTCATCCCCGATGAATCAGACCTGACTCAACTCTAAGCAGTAGCAGGCATGACAAACAAGCATGAATGAGTAGGCACATCAGGGCTCAAATAACACCTACTCATGCTAGTGGGTTTCATCTATTTACTGTGGCAATGACAAGTCATGCAGAGGAAAGGGGTTCAACTACCGCAGCATGTAACCGTTGAATCGTTGTTGTCCTAATGCAATAAAAGAGAGCAGGAGCGAGAGAGTGGGATTGTATCAGAATGAACAAGGGGGTTTGCTTGCCTGGCACTTCTGAAGATAGTAATAGCTCTTCATCGGTGTCATCGATCTCATCGTCGAAACCACGTCTATCGAGAGGGGACAAATACCGGCAACAGAGAAAGAAACACAATCAATGCAATGCACAATATGATGCATGATCATGACATGGTAAAATGAGTGTGTTGGGCTAATGCAGCTACAACCAGATGGGTTTGAGCTATTTTGAACCAAAGATTCAAAGTTCAAACTCATTTGTGATCTTAAATAGTGCTTTATCATGTTTTGCACTAAACAACATGTTAACTTGTTTAAACTTGCATGAAACCAGTACATATGGATAGATTGGATTTTTCTGATCATTTTTCATATATAAATCTTTGCATTTGGGATCTGTCTCCTTTGTCCTTCCTAACGCTAGTCTAGTCTCCGATTAAAGGATTGATACAGGCGTGCTTCCTTGCAGAGGGTTGTTTTAGACACCTGATCTGGAAAAGGGGCTGCCCCTGGCAGAACTCCTCTGCACAGATTAATTTCTATGATCTTATGAAGTTTGTAGCATTTTCTGGAATTTCCTGAATAAGAATAAATCCAGTAAATTATTTATTACATCAGCACTGCGTGATGGTGACGTCAGCAGTCAACTGGGACGGTCCAGGTCAAACCTGACCAGTGGGTCCCGCGTGTTAGTGTCATTAGTCTAACTAATTTTTAGTTAGTCCTAATCCTAACTTAATTAGCAGGCGGGTCCCATTTGTCATCGACCCAGAGGGGTCAAACTGGGCCCACCCAGGGTCAACTTGGTCAGCGGGGTCAAACCCCTGGTCAGCAGGGTCAAACCCACTGGCGACTTGACGCCGGCGAGGCCAGTCATGGCGGCGAGCCTCGGGTTTGCGTCTCCAGCGACCAAACGGGCGACCGAGGCCATCTACGGGGAGCTGGAGCTCACCCGCATCCAGCGCGGCATGTGGTGGCGGAGGGGACGGCCGGAGCTCGCCGAAAATAAGCTCAGGGCAGCGCCAGCGTTCGGGTGAGCATGGTGATGCAGAAGCAGTGGCCGTGGAGGCGCGTGCGTGACCCCTACAGCGGCTATGCGAGGCAGCGAGTGTGTTGGACACGACACCCGGACCAAATGGTTGCCAGAGTCGTGTCGGCGACGAGTGCAGGCGGCAGCACAGTCGGCCAAGAGGGGCGTGGCGGCTACAGAGTGCAAGAGAGAGAACGGAGAGGGGGAGGATGATCAGAAGCTCACGTAGAACAAGATGAGCGAGTTTGTGAGCTCGGGGAGGGGCTGGAGCGAGCGGGGCAGCGGAGGCGATCTAGGCGACCCGAGGAAGAAGAAAGCATCGGGGGCGGCGCTTCGACGCGTCCGGCGTTGTGTAGCTCAATGAGGGGGTCAAGGACGAAGTTGCGGAGCTTCTGGGCGCGTCGATGAGGCGTGGGGTGGCCGGTGGCCGCGGGAACGGCGAGCGGCGCGGCGGGCGTGTTCGGGCGGCTGCGCCTGAGAGAGACAGAGGAGGGGAGAGGCACGGGGAGAGGTCGATGGGATTCTAGGAGGGTGTGTGGCGTCGTATGGAGTCGTCCAGGGCGTCGGTAGAAGCAGGAGGTGGCCGTCGGTGGCCGCACGCGTGCTAGCGCACCGCGGGCACACGCCCGTGCCTACTGGCGCGAGGAGGAAGGCGACAGAGGAGCTGCGGTGGTGGACTGGACCAGTTGGCTGGGCCGGCCAGGTGGGCTGCACAGGTGAGGCCAGGTAAAACTCTCTCTCTTTTAGTTTCTATTTTTCTATTTTCTGTAGTTTGTTAGATTTGATTTGAAGCATCAAATCATTTAGAACTTTCTGTAAAAATTTATGTGAGCTCAGGAAACTAGTCCAAGACCACATGCAAACTTACAAAAATTATTTGAACTTTATCTCTTAAGTAACAGAAATAAGTCCAACTCAAATATGTTATTTTTTTAATTCAAAGGCCCAAAATAAATATTTTAAAGCCTCCAAAAATATTGGTTTGAATTTTAATCTTGCAAATATTTTTCAAGGTTTAACAGGAACATTTTCTTGGGCTTCTTTGAGAAGATTTTAATGTTGATCATTTTCAAATGGTTTCTGAGGCTTTGAAAATTCCTCAATTCAAATTTCATTTGATTTCAGACATGATGACTTCAAGATCTAGCAAAGACAGCAGGGGCTGAGCTAGGGCTGTGACAACTCACCCCCACTAAACAAGAATCTTGTCCCGAGATTCAAGACATGAGGTAAGAGGAAAGGGGGTCACAAAACTATCACAATCTTCATGATCCATTTGCCCTTCTCGAAGATGTTGATTCATTGCTTCAAATTGATCTTGACGTCTTTGCTTTCGGGATCTTTATCCAACACAATGACCACAGAAGGAAACTCTACCGAAAATGTTCTCCTCGAAGACCGGTCACTCAAGATCAACTTACGGAATGAGACGTGGAAACATCTTTTGAGCTAAGAGGCAAAACACACCTTAAAAAGGATGGAAGAACAATTGACGAGGATTTCAAAGTAGCGAGGAGAAACTGCCGTGATCCCATAACGGGGCACCTTGGAGGAGGTGACTCGTAGAATCATCCCTTAAGTGGCAAAAAGAATTACTTTTGATAGAGAGATCATTGAAACTCTTTATACCAGTCTAAGGAAAATCACAATCGATCATTGGAAGGGGTTCGAAATAATGGCATACTCCAAATTGAATGGATGATGTGGACTACCATGTTGAAGACAACGCAATGGATGATTTTTGCTTATCACCGGAAATGGATGGGACCCATGGTAAGTCCACTTTTGAAGATGATCCTGGATAGCAACTACTGAGAAGGGAAGCCCATGGAAAATTGGCACGATGGGGTGCAAGCTGGGAACAAAAGGCAAATGTTGGGAATGTTCCAACCATCATATCTGCCTGAGATTCAGATCTGGTTGGTAACAGAATATTTCAGACGTCATTTCTGGAAAAGAAAGTTGCAACACAAACCGACGAGATGACATTGCGAGATTCTCGGGAAATGAACTATGATAGCAAGCTCCAAAACATGAGCTGGTTCTACTACATACATGTGAGCATGTTGTCCAAGACAAGCATGACCACATGGTAGTCTTACAATAAAACACTATCGGGTTCAGGTGGGGAACCATCATCGAGGACATCGAAGTCCTAACATAAGTCATGATTCTTAAGAAGGGACTTCTTCTCCTTGAACAAGTCAATCAGTGGCTTGGTGTGCTAGGGATACATATAGAATGAAGGTTGCAAGTCTCTAGACCACAGAATACTTCACACATATGCATGACTGACTTGGGATGATTCCAGAGGAAGCAAAAACAAACTTTCTCGAATTCACGACGGCGACTTACATCAAATGCACGTGAATTAGAGGAAGTCACTCCTTTCATCCAAACTTATAACTCATGAGCGGAACATGAAGGCAATGCTTACAAAGTTGCCAACACTAGCTTAGATGTTCAACACGAATCATGGAGGAGACAAAATGCTGCTGATGGGCTTGACAACAACTCATCAGAATTTCCATATCACTGGACTTCCACCATCATGTGAACAAAGTGATAGCATTGGTCAGACCAAAAGATGTAATGGTGTATGCTCGAGGGATCAACCACGAGTAAGACAACATTACGAACATCGTTGGTTCTGATTTGACTTGACGATAGCCCATACTCAAGTCAAAGTTTTGACAAGGCAATAGATCCAACAACTGATCATGAGGACCAATCGATGGAGATATCATCTTTCTTCAACACACACACACACTCACACACAAAAAGATATCCCTTAACATGAACTAAGTCAGACAAGCTTTCATCTTCCAACTCTCCAAGTTGTTGTTTAGCTTAACCAACTAGCTCAGGATATCCAACACAGGTTCTTGGAGAAAGGCTTGTTTAGAGGAAAACCAACTTCATCACGAACTCAACATAGCGGTCAGGTGAAAACCTGGTAATACTTTTGAGAAGATATTCGGAAAATCACGAACCACCAATATGTTACTAAGCTCGAGAACAACCTTGCTTTTCAGGGCAAGATGATACATCAAAAGAGTGAGGGATTGACACAATCCTAACTCATTGTTCGAGGAGTGCACCAGAAATAAGGACTAGGTAGCACGATCAATCTTAGGATGATGATTTAATAACCAACACGCTAAGAATGAGAATATTGTCCATGAACTACCAAACAATGGAGTTGCTAGGAGTATTGATTTCACACATCATGACTCACTTGCCGGCATTCCGGTTACAATAACACGAGAACCGAGGAATGAACAATGATGGCAAGAAGTATCACTGCGTCAAAAATTCATAAGAGGTGGTGCAATTCCTATGATATTCTTGACATAAATAGGGTAATACTCCAAGGTAGAACAGAACAAATGTTGGTTTGGCATTTGATCTGCGGAATACAACTACTTTGACCCAATCCTAGAAATGGATAAGGTACTGGAGTTTGTTTCTCCTAGTCATTTGAACTAGAATGGCTTCACAGACCACAAGAATGATAGGCATTGATAACACGAGTGCACGACTACTCCTGACTACAAATTGATAGATGGAGGTCAGAAAACAACTAATGAGGGAAAAATCAAAGAACATATGATTTTCTGAGTTATGGATGCATGGATTAGTATGTTATTTCTTTCGGATAACCCATGCAGAAAGGTTGAACTGGCAGAGTCACAATATAGAATGGAGAACTCGTCGAAAGCACTCCTGTTGTGATCTTTTGGTTCAAGAGAACTCCTGCCATATTGGTTCATGGTATTGGAAGAATGATATAGCGCGGACCTCGAAGACTATCTCAAAGGTTACTAATATCCTAAAGGTACGAGCAACACTATCAACACGAGGTAAGTAGAGTGAATCTTGGGTCAAGAACCCAGGAGTAGAATACCTACTACTAAATGGCATCATGGGATGCTTTCGAGAATAATGTCCAGAATCATCACACGGAGGATACAAAGCATTGCTAGATTACTGAGTGGTTCTCTAAGACACCTAGGGTCATAATAATAGCTCCAACATATATGTCGAGGCGATAGAGTACCTTAACTCACCGATTAGTGTGGTTGAATTGGCCCAAAGGGACATCGGGAACTAAGAGGAAGGATTTGCAAATGCATCAGATTGTTTAGAAACCTGGGATGACTCAGACATCATAACAACTGTAAATGCTCAAAAGGATTGAGACATCCTGCAAAATAGTTGCATGACCACTCAATATCAAGGTTCTGAGGCCAGCTATGAACATACAGAAGTAGTAGAAACTGAACAGGGCTTGAATCCATCAATCCTATAAGTCTACGAATTAGTAACACGTGATCCTGATAGAAAGATGAGAAGCCTAGTTCTTAATCTGCATAGAAAGGAAGAGGATGACTCAGATCAGAAGGGCATAAGGTAAAGGAGTAAAAAGAGCCTTACGTTCCCTTCCACAATCAATTCCCTTATATAACTAAAGCATTTCTAGACTCAAACTTCGACCAGTTTGGCTTGGTAATCCTACAGGTAGTCAGGCTCTGATACCAAAACTGTCAGGACCCCGATTCCAAGTCACATAGATCTAGCCATTAACACCTCATATCACTTTGCGGCCTCACGCACGGTATTCCCACGGGTGTCGCCTTACCATGGCCCGGGACCATTTGCGCCTTTTGGCTTACGTATATGATAGTGTCGCTAGCATCCATATGACAGAGAACCCGGGCCGACATGATTAGTCGTGAGCCCAAAGTGGCACTAACTTACGGGGACAGTCATACATGAATCAACATCGAGCATGTCGGTCAGCAGCGTGCGAATCCGGTCTGTAGCACTGGGCTAACAGGACTCCGGTGAACTGGGCTGTAGTAGGCTAGGCAGGACTCCGGATGTCACCGCGTGACATTTCCCCGAAGGGACAGACACAAGAACAAAGAGAATCACATGTCGGCCAGTCAAGTGTTCCGGAGCAGTAGTGCTGGGCTAGCAGGACTCCGGTGAACCGGGCTGTAGCGGACTACTATGGCTCATGGAAGCACAAGACTACATTTCCCCATAAGAGAGGCTACCAAGGATAAACAACTAGGTTGTCGGATCCCACACATACCAAGCATTTCAATCATACACACAATATGCTCGATATGTGTAAATGCAACATGGCATCATAGCATAACTCTACGACTCAAGTATTTATTCAATAGGCTCCAAGGAGCGAGATATTACAAACATGGGTCTCATGAGCCAACATTCAGAGCATACAAGTCAGAGCACATACGGAAGCTTAACATGTCTGAGTACAGACATCTACAAATGAAAAAGGCTGAGAAGCCTGACTATCTACCAGATCCTGCCGAGGGCACAAGATCGTAGCTGAGGTATCAAGCTAAACGTCGAAGTCCACACGGAACTACTAGCAAGACTAAAGTCTCTGTGCAAAACATAAAATAAGCAAACATGAGTACAAATGTACGCAGCAAGACTTACATCAGAACTAGCTACATATTCATCGGTATCAACAAAGGGGTGGTGGACTTTAACTGCAGCAAGCCAACTTTGACTCAGTGGCTATCCTAAACTACGACTTCAAGTAACTCTTTTGAGGTGGCGCACACGAGTCCACATATTCACCATTTCAATACACCACTATGGATCCGCTCCTGTCTCCCTACGAGAACGCCATCCATAACACTCACGCTTATCTTGCGCATGGAGTATCCACTTTCTCTTGTCTATGAACTGTTATAGGCAACGTAGAAGTCCTTCACCGCAGACACGGGGATTTGAATAGATAATGTTAACCCTGCAGGGGTGTACTTCTTCACACACGCTCTCGCCACTTACCACCATGTACACATCGTGTATCTCGGCAACCTTCAAGCGGAAGCCTAGCAAGGGAGTCGGCCATGACCTGACTAACCACACAAGTCTCTAGTCCAGGTTTATCGCCTATTCAGGTTCCATCCGCGAGGAGATCCGGCCGGGGTTTCGCTCAAGGCCCCCAATGATGTGTGCAGGGTTCCCGGGACACCAAACGGGCACCCGGTACACCGTGCCACGGTGTATCTACTGCATCATATCCCACCCCTAGGGTCAGCACTACGCACGGCCTCCAACACATATCCTACAAACATCAGGAACTAGTTGCAACTCCTAGACAGAGATCAAGGCGATTAATAAGTCGAGAGAGTCAATTAAGGATCCCAATGTGTGGTAGTAGATGTTCATGTATCACAAACATCGAACTTAGTTCTTGAGGACGGTTTCAATGAGACAACCCACCATGTACTCCTACATGGCCTCTCACCGCTACCTTTACCAAATCGTGTTCACACACTTAGCTCTCAACAGTAGGACATGTTCACCACATTCCAATTCATCCCCGATGAATCAGACCTGACTCAACTCTAAGTAGTAGCAGGCATGACAAACAAGCATGAATGAGTAGGCACATCAGGGCTCAAACAACTCCTACTCTTGCTAGTGGGTTTCATCTCTTTACTGTGGCAATGACAGGTCATGCACAGGAAAGGGGTTCAACTACCGCAGCATGTAACAGTTGAATCGTTGTTGTCCTAATGCAGTAAAAGAGAGCAGGAGCGAGAGAGTGAGATTGTATCGGAATGAACAAGGGGGTTTTACTTGCCTGGAACTTCTGAAAATAGTAATAGCTCTTCATCGGTGTCATCGATCTCATCGTCGGAACCACGTCTATCGAGAGGGGACAAATACCGGCAACAGAGAAAGAAACACAATAAATGCAATGCACAATATGATGCATGATCATGACATGGTAAAATGAGTGTGCTGGGTTAATGCAACTACAACCAGATGGGTTTGAGCTATTTTGAACCAAAGAAAGTTCAAATTCATTTGTGATCTTAAATAGTGCTTTATCAAGTTTTGCACTAACAGCTAGTTAAATTGTATAAACATGCATGAAACCAGCACAGATGGATAAATTGGATTTTTCTGATCAGTTTTCATATATAAATCTTTGCATTTGGGCTTACAGATTAATTTCTATGATTTTATGAAGTTTGTAGCATTTTCTGGAATTTCCTGAATAAGAATAAATCCAGTAAATGATTTATTGCATCAGCAGTGCGTGATGGTGATGTCAGCAGTTAACTGGGACGTTCCAGGTCAAACCTGACCAGTGGGTCCCGCGTGTCAGTGTCATTAGTCTAACTAATTTTTAGTTAGACCTAATCCTTACTTAATTAGCAGGCGGGTCCCATTTGTCATCGACCCAGAGGGGTCAAACTGGGCCCACCCGGGGTCAACTTGGTCAGCAGGGTCAAATCCCTGGTCAGCAGGGTCAAACACACCTGCGACTTGACGCCGGCGAGGCCAGTCACGGCGGCGATCCTCGGGTTTGCGTCTCCGGCGACCAAACGGGCGGCCGAGGCCATCTTCGGGGAGCTGGAGCTCACCCGCATCCAGCGCGGCATGTGGTGGTAGCGGGGACGGCCGGAACTTGCCGAAAACAAGCTCGGGGCGGCGCTGGCATTCGGGTGAGCGCGGTGATGCAGAAGCAGTGGCCGTGGAGGCGCGTGCGTGACCCCTACAGCGGCTACGCGAGGCAGCGACTGTGTTGGACACGACGCCTGGACCAAATGGTCGTCGGAGTCGTGTCGGCAACTAGTGCAGGTGGCAGCGTAGTCGGGCGAGAGGGGTGTGGCGGCTACGGAGTGCAAGAGAGAGAACAGAGAGGGGGAGGATGATCAGAAGCTCACGTAGAACACGACGAGCGAGTCGGTGAGCTCAGGGAGGGGCCGGACCGAGCGGGGCGGCGGAGGTGATCTCGGCGACCCGTGGAAGAAGAAAGCGTCGGGGGCGGCGCTTCAATGCGTACGGCGTTGTGTAGCTCAGCGAGGGGGTTGAGGACGAAGTGGCGGAGCTTCTGGGCGCGTCGGTGAGGCGTGGGGTGGCCGGTGGCCGCGGGAACGGCAAGCGGTGCGGCGGGCGTGTTCGGGCGGCTGCGCGTGAGAGAGACAGAGGAGGGGAGAGGCACGGGGAGAGATCGAGGCGACTCCAGGGGGTGCGTGGCGTCGTCTGGAGTCGTCCAGGGTGTCAGCAGAAGCAGGAGGTGGCCGTCGGTGGCCGCGCGCGTGCTAGCGCACCGCGGGCACACGCCCGTGCCTACTGGCGCGAGGAGGAAGGTGATAGAGGGGCTGCGGTGGTGGACAAGGCCAGTTGGCTGGGCCTCCAACTGGGCCGGCTAGGTGGGCTGCACAGGTGAGGCCAGGTAAAACTCTCTCTCTCTTTTAGTTTCTTTTTTCTATTTTCTGTAGTTCGTTAGATTTGATTTGAAGCATCAAATCATTTAGAACTTTCTGTAAAAATTTATGTGAGCTCAGAAACTAGTCCAAGGCCAGATACAAACTTACAAAAATTATTTGAACTTTATCACTTAAGTATAATAAATAAATCCAACTCAAATATGTTATTATTTTAATTCAAAGGCCCAAAATAAATATTTTAAAGCCTCCAAAAATGTTGGTTTGAATTTTATTCTTGCCAATATTTTTCAAGGTTTAACAGGAACATTTTCTTGGGCTTCTTTGAGAAGATTTTAATGTTGATCATTTTCAAATGGTTTCTGAGGCTTTGAAAATTCCTCAATTCAAATTGCATTTGATTTTAGACATGATGACATGAAGATCAAGCAAAGACAACAGGGGCTGGGCTAGGGCTGTGACACCGGGGGCCCTGCCTGGCGATGAATTGGCCACTGTCCTGCGCCTCATAGTTGGGGACAACCAGGAGTACCCGCCAAGCGCCTTTGCTCTCTGGTTCCAACACAGGGACCGGGAGGAATTCGTCGCCTCCAGGCCGACCTTTGACGCGCGCGGGCTGGTGCCGCCGGCGCTTCCGGGAGCCCCGCGGCACCGAACCCGGTGGAAGTGTCCTCTAACGAGTCCCTTGGTGAGGGAGAAGAGGAGGTGGACTTGGAGAAGACTCTTGAATAGGTGGGGGAGACTTCCCCTCTGAGCAAAGCCGAGATCTCCGCGCCCTTCCTGACGATGCCGAGGCCGACGCCCGCCAGGAGGAGAGGGAGCAGCCCCTCATCCCGATGAGTGGTAGGTCGTCGCTGGTGCCTCACGATGCCGCTTCCGTCCCGATGCCTCCTCGGACTGGCTTCGGCTCTGCCTCCGCACCGCTTGTGGCTGCTGGAACACGAATGCCTGCTCCTCAGGTCCCGATGTTGTCAGGCTTCAAGCTCCCCAAGCGGACGTATGTCGCGGTGGATCGGTGAGTGTCTTAAGCTTCGCCTTGTCCCTGTTTGTGCTCGTCATGTCCTGGTGCTCGCCCTTGGTTGATCAGGCCGACGTCTTCCGCGAAGAAGAGGAAGGAGGATGCGGCGGCCGTGCCTCCCTCCGTAGAGAAAGGAGGTAGCAGCACCCGCATCTCCCCAGCCCGGTCGTCCTCATGAGGCCAAGAGGAGCATCGCCGCGCGAAATCAGCCCCCATGGCCCCGCTGGCTCCAGAGGTGCCGGCGCCTGGTGCGGCTGATGAGGTCCCAGCTGCTTCGAAACCCGCAATCTCCCAGGCCCTGGTGACGTGTCGCCTCCTCCCACTGCTGCACCTCCGCTCCCAGGTTCTTCTGCTCCCGCTGCTGTTCTGGAACATGCTCTTTCGGAGATGACCCAGTTGAAGGCAGACCTCCTGGGCGCGGACCCACGCCTGGTGGCCGGGCGCCTGGAGCTGGCCTCTGGTTGGCTTCATTCCAACCTGGCGGTCCGTGCGGCGCTGGGCCAGGCCGCTGCGGCTTCCGACAAGGAGAAGCATAGTACCGCCAGTGCCGCAGCCGATCGTGAGATGGCGCTAAAGGACGCCAAGGCCACCCGTGACCGTTGCCAAGTGTTCGAGGACGAGTTGCAGAGCCTGTGCGACAAGGACGCCAAAGAAGCACGCTGCTGCCAAGTGAAGGAGGATAAGATGAAGGCCCGGGAGGACGCCGCCAAGAACCGTGATGTTGAGCTGGCGGAGTTGGGGAAGACGCAGGCCACTGAGCGCAACCAGTTGGAAGAGTTGGAGCGGAAGATGGAGGCGAGGGAGGCTGATCTTGATGCCAAGGTGCGAGTCCTGGCCGAAGACCGCGTGGCCTTTGCCGATCTCGAGAAGAGATCTCGCAAGGCGCTGAAGACGCTCTATGAGCACGGCCTGGAGAAGTCGCTGGCCACCGACGAGGACGGCCCCGCCCGGCTGCTTCCTCTCTTGGTAAAGGCGCTCGAGGAAGTCGTTGACGGCGTCGGTCCTATGGCTGAGGCTGAGCCTTGCATCTTATCTTTAGCCGTGTTGACTCGCGTTTTCAGTCACTTGCACCTTTGCAACCCCAATGCTCGCCTTGAGGAGCTGCTGGAGCCCGTGGCTGAGGATGACTGTGAGGCCGCCGCCGCAGCTGTGCAAGGCCAAGTGGAGGCCCTGCTGGGGAAGTTCCGCGACTTTGCCTCCTCACCCTTGTCTGGCGATGCCGCCGATCCTGCGGCTGGTGGTGCAGATGAAGGCATCGCTACCTGATACGTCTCCAACGTATCTATAATTTTTGTTTGCTCCATGCTATATTATCTACTGTTTTGGACTATATTGGGCTTTATTTTCCACTTTTATATTATTTTTTGGGACTAACCTATTAACCGGAGGCCCAGCCCAGAATTGCTGTTTTTTTTGCCTATTTCAGTGTTTCGAAGAAACGGAATATCAAACGGAGTCCAAACAGAAAAATCATTTCTGGAACGTGATTTTCTTCCCGAATAAGATCCAGGAGACTTAGACCCTACGCCAAGGAAGCTCCGAGGATGGCACGAGGTAGGGGGCGCGCCCTGCACCACCAGGCATGCCCCCCACCCTCGTGGGCCCACCAAAGCTCCACCAACGTACTTCTTCCTCCTATATATACCCACGTACCCCCAAACGATCAGAACAGGAGACAAAAACCTAATTCCACCCCGCAACTTTCTGTATCCACGAGATCCCATCTTGGGGCCTATTCCGGAGCTCCGCCGGAGAGGGCCGTCATCACGGAGGGCTTCTAAATCATCATAGCCTCTCCGATGAAGTGTGAGTAGTTTACCTCAGACCTTCGGGTCCATAGTTATTAGCTAGATGGCTTCTTCTCTCTTTTTGGATCTCAATACAAAGTTCTCCCCCTCTCTTGTGGAGATCTATTTGATGTGATCTTCTTCTTTTGCGGTGTGTTTGTTGAGACCGATGAATTGTGGGTTTATGATCAAGTCTATCTATGAACAATATTTGAATCTTCTCTGAATTCTTTTATGTATGATTGGTTATCTTTGCAAGTCTCTTCGAATTATCAGTTTGGTTTGGCCTACTAGATTGGTTTTTCTTGCCATGGGAGAAGTGCTTAGCTTTGGGTTCGATCTTGCGGTGTCCTTTCCTAGTGACAGAAGGGGCAGCAAGGCACGTATTGTATCATTGCCATCGAGGATAACAAGATGGGGTTTATTTCATATTGCATGAATTTATCTCTCTACATCATGTCATCTTGCTTAAAGCGTTACTCTGTTTTTAACTTAATACTCTAGATGCATGTTGGATAGCGGTCGATGAGTGGAGTAATAGTAGTAGATGCAGAATCGTTTCGATCTACTTGTCACGGACGTGATGCCTATATACATGATCATGCCTAGATATTCTGATAACTATACTCAATTCTGTCAATTGCTCAACAGTAATTTTTTCACCCACCGTAGAATACTTATGCTCTTGAGAGAAGCCACTAGTGAAACCTATGGCCCCCGGGTCTATTCTCATCATATCAATCCCCATCACTTTAATCTTGCTTTTTTTTACTTTGCCTTTTACTTTTCACTTTGCATCTTTATACCAAAAATACCAAAAATATTATCTCTATCAGATCTCACTCTCGTAAGTGACTGTGAAGGGATTGACAACCCCTAATCACGTTGGTTGCGACTAGCTATCGTTTTGTGCAAGTATGAGGGACTTGAGCGTGGCCTCCTACTGGATTGATACCTTGGTTCTCAAAAACTGAGGGAAATACTTACGCTACTCTGCTGCATCATCCTCTCCACTTCGGGGAAAACCAACGCAAGCTCAAGAGGTAGCAAGAAGAATTTCTGGCACCGTTGCCGGGGAGTCTACGCAAAAAGTCAACATACCAAGTACCCATCACAATCCCTATCTGTCGCATTACATTAGTTGCCATTTGCCTCTCGTTTTCCTCTCCCCTACTTCACCCTTGCCGTTTTATTCGCCCTCTCTTTCTCTTTCTCCTTCTGCTTCCCCTTCTCCTGCTCCGTTTGCCTTTTTCTCACTTGTCTTGTCGTCATGGCTAGTCTTATATCTTCTCCATTATCTCCCGAGAACGAAGTTCTAAATTTTAAACAAAGGGAGGGAGAAAATCTGAAAGACGCTTGGTATAGAATTTGCAATGCTCAAAACAGAGCTACCAGGAAGCAATCTACTTCAGTTCTTCTTCGTAATTTTTATGTGGGTGCTAGTCCTTGGTATAGATATACCCTTGATACCATTACCGGAGGGAATTTCTTGGGTAGCCATACTATTGATTCTTATAATGCTATGATAGATTTATTTGTCTCACCACCTCTTTTGGTTAATGGAACTATGTTAACTTTGGAGCATGTTATGCAAAGGCTTGAAATTATTGAAAACAAAGTTGCTAATATTGAATCAATTGAAAATCTAGATAAAAAGATCCATAATCAAATTACCCAATATGGATCTAAGGTAGGAATGACTTTGAAAAATATTAAGGAGAAGGAACCCATGGTCGATGAGAAAATAAATCTAGATTCCTCTAGAATCGATAAACTTGAGAGTATCATTACCAATTTGGGAACCACTTTTTCTTCCGTAAAGAATACTCCTAGTCCTCCCACTAAAATTGCTAAGCTTATGTATGTTCCTAAGAATAAGGGTGAATCATCTAGTAAGGAAACTGCGGATCTTAAATCTATAAGTATTCATCCCGATATTTTTTATTTCATTAAGGAACCATTTGCTACAAATGAATTTTTCGATCTTGTGCCTAAAAGTTTGATATTTACTAAAAATAAATAGATCTCTAAGGAAGGTAGATGCCTCATTGAAGAATTGCCTTCCAAAGATGGCAATACTTAGATCTATCCTCGCTTTTATGCCTAGCTAGGGGCGTTAAATGATAGTGCTTGTTGGGTGGCAACCCAATTTTATTTTTAGTTTTTTGTGTTTTTCTTCTGTTAGGGAATAAATAACCCATCTAACTTCTGCTTGGATGTGGTTTTGTGTTTTAATTAGTGTTTGTGCCAAGCTAGATCTATTGGATCTTCTTGGATGATAGTTATTTGATCTTGCTGTAATTTCCAGAAATTTGCGTTCGGTGCCCGAATTATTCAAAATCATCAGAACGTGATAAAATACTGATTCCAATTGCTGATGATCAATAAAAAAAATTTCTAGGTCATCTAATTTTGGTAGATATTTTGGAGTTCCAGAAGTTTGCGTTAGTTACAGATTGTTCTGTTTTTGACAGATTCTGTTTTTCGTGTGTTGTTTGCTTATTTTGATGAATCTATGGTTAGTAAAATAGTTTATAATCCATATAGAAGTTGGAATACATTAGGTTTAACACCAATATAAATAAAGAATGAGTTCATTACAGTACCTTGAAGTGGTCTTTTGTTTTCTTTCTCTAACGGAGCTCACGAGATTTCTATTGAGTTTTGTGTTGTGAAGTTTTCAAGTTTTGGGTGAATTCTTTTGATGGATTATGGAACAAGGAGTGGCAAGAGCCTAAGCTTGGGGATTCCCATGGAACCCCCAAGATAATCCAAGGACACCAAAAGTCAAATCTTGGGGATGCCCCGGAAGGCATCCCCTCTTTCGTCCACTTCCACCGGTAATTTACTTGGAGCTATATTTTTATTCACCAACATGATATGTGTTTTGCTTGGAGCGTATTGTATTATTTGTGTCTTTGTTTGTTAGTGTGCCACAATCATACTTGCTGTACACACCTTTTTAGAGAGCCATACTTAAATTGTAATTTGATAGAATACTCTATGTGCTTCACTTATATCTTTTGAGCTATGTAGTAATGCTCTATGTGCTTCACTTATATCTTTTGAGCGTTATAATTTTGCTCTATGTGCTTCACTTAGATCTTTTAGAGCACGGTGGTAGTTTGTTTTAAAGAAACTATTGATCTCTCATGCTTCACTTAAATTATTTTGAGAGTCGTAATAGCATGGTAATTTGCTTAATAATAACTTGCTTGGTATTCAAGATTTGTGAAACTTTCTTTTGAGTGCGTTGAATACTAAGAAAAGTTGGATGATCTATAATTGTTTTGAGATATGGAGGTAGTAATATCAAAGTCATGCTAGTAGAGTAATTGTTAATTTGAGAAGTGCTTGAGTTAAAGTTTGCAAGTCCCGTAGCATGCACGTATGGTTAATATTATGCAACAAACTTGAAACATGAGGTGTTATTTGATTGTCCTCCTTATGAGTGGCGGTCGGGGACGAGCGATGGTCTTTTCCTACCAATCTATCCCCCTAGGAGCATGCGCATAATACTTTGGTTTTTGATGGCTTGTAGATTTTTGCAATAAGTATATGAGATCTTTTTGACTAATGTTGAGTCCATGGATTATACGTACTCTCACCCTTCAATCATTGCTAGCCTCTACGGTACCATGCATTGCCCTTTCTCACATTGAGAGTTGGAGCAAACTTCGCTGGTGCATCCAAACCCCGTGATATGATACGCTCTTTCACACAGAAACCTCCTTATATCTTCCTCAAAACAGCCCCCATACCTACCTATTGTGGCATTTCCATAGCCATTCCGAGATATATTGCCATGCAACTTTCCACCATCCAGTTTATCATGACACATTCAATTGTCATATTGCTTAGCATGATCATGTAGTTGACATAGTATTTGTGGCAAAGCCACCGTTCATAATTTTTTCATACTTGTCACTCTTGATTCATTGCATATCCCGGTACACCGCCGGAGGCATTCAAATAGAGTCATACTTTGTTCTAGTATCGAGTTGTAATCATTGAGTTGTAAATAAATATAAGTGTGATGATCATCATTCAATAGAGCATTGTCCCAAAAAAAGAGAAAGGCCAAAGAAAAAAAGAAGTCCCAAAAAAGAAAATAAATAAAAAGGGGCAATGCTACTATCCCTTTTTCCACACTTGTGCTTCAAAGTAGCACCATGATATAGCAAGTCTCATATATTGTGCTTCAAAGTAGCACCATGTTCTTCATATAGAGAGTCTTTTGAGTTATCACTTTCATATACTAGTGGGAATTTTTCATTATAGAACTTGGCTTGTATATTCCAACAATGGGCCTCCTCAAGTGCCCTACGTTTTCGTGAGCAAGCAAGTTGGATGCACACCCACTTAGTTTCTTTTGTTGAGCTTTCATACATTTATAGCTCTAGTGCATCCGCTTGCATGGCACTCCCTACTCCTTGCATTAACACCAATCAATGGGAATCTCCCTAGCCCATTGATTAGCCTCGTTGATGTTGGACTTTCTCTTTTTTTTGTCTTCTCCACATAACCCCCATCATTCTATTCTATTCCACCCATAGTGCTATATCCATGGCTCACTCTCATGTATTGCGTGAAAGTTTATGAGTTTGAAATTATTAAGGTATGAAACAATTGCTTGGCTTGTCATCGGGGTTGTGCATAATGAGAGCATTCTTGTGTGACGAAAACGGAGCATGACTAAACTATATGATTTTGTAGGGATGAACTTTCGTTGGCCATGTTACTTTGAGAAAACATAATTGCTTTGTTGGTTTGCTTGAAGTGTTATTATTCTTTATGTCAATATGAACTTTTGTCTTGAATCTTCCTAATCTGAATATTCATACCACAATTAAGAGGATTTGCATTGAAATTATGCCAAGTAGCACTCCGCATCAAAAATTCTCTTTTTATCATTTACCTACTCGAGGACGAGCAGGAATTAAGCTTGGGGATGCCTGATACGTCTTCAACGTATCTACCATAGTTTGTTTGCTCCATGCTATCTTATCTACTGTTTTGGACTATATTGGGCTTTATTTTCCACTTTTATATTATTTTTGGGACTAACCTATTAACCGAAGGCCCAGCCCAGAATTGCTGTTTTTTTGCCTATTTCAGTGTTTCGAAGAAACGGAATATCAAACGGAGTCCAAACAGAAAAATCCTTTCTGGCACGTGATTTTCTTCCCGAATAAGATCCAGGAGACTTGGACCCTACGCCAAGGAAGCTCCGAGGAGGGCACGAGGTAGGGGGCGCGCCCTACACCCCCAGGCGCGCCCCCACTCTCGTGGGCCCACCGAAGCTCCACCGACATACTTCTTCCTCCTATATATACCCACGTACCCCCAAACGATCAGAACAGGAGCCAAAAACCTAATTCCACCGCCGCAACTTTCTGTATCCACGAGATCCCATCTTGGGGCCTGTTTCGGAGCTCCGCCGGAGAGGGCCGTCATCACGAATGGCTTCTACATCATCATAGCCTCTCCGATGAAGTATGAGTAGTTTACCTCAGACCTTCGGGTCCATAGTTATTAGCTAGATGACTTCTTTTTTTTTGTATCTCAATACAAAGTTCTCCCCCTCTCTTGTGGAGCTATATTTCATGTAATCTTCTTCTTTTGTGGTGTGTTTGTTGAGACCGATGAATTGTGGGTTTATGATCAAGACTATCTATGAACAATATTTGAATCTTCTCTGAATTCTTTTATGTATGATTGGTTATCGTTTCAAGTCTCTTCGAATTATCAGTTTGGTTTGGCCTACTAGATTGGTTTTTCTTGCCATGGGAGAAGTGCTTAGCTTTGGGTTCGATCTTGTGGTGTCCTATCCCAGTGACAGAAGGGGCAGCAAGGCACGTGTTGTATCGTTACCATCGAGGATAACAAGATGGGGTTTATTTCATATTGCATGAATTTATCTCTCTACATCATGTCATCTTGCTTAAAGCGTTACTCTGTTTTTAACTTAATACTCTAGATGCATGCTGGATAGCGGTCGATGAGTGGAGTAATAGTAGTAGATGCAGAATCATTTTGATCTACTTGTCACGGACGTGGTGCCTATATACATGATCATGCCTAGATATTCTCATAACTATGCTCAATTCTGTCAATTGCTCAACAGTAATTTGTTCACCCACCATAGAATACTTATGCTCTTGAGAGAAGCCACTAGTGAAACCTATGTCCCCCGGCTCTATTCTCATCATATCAATCTCCATCACTTTAATCTTGCTTTGTTTTTACTTTGCCTTTTACTTTTCACTTTGCATCTTTATACCAAAAATACCAAAAATATTATCTCTATCAGATCTCACTCTCGTAAGTGACTGTGAAGGGATTGACAACCCCTAATCATGTTGGTTGCGAGTAGCTATCGTTTTGTGCAGGTACGAGGGACTTGAGCGTGGCCTCCTACTGGATTGATACCTTGGTTCTCAAAAACTAAGGGAAATACTTATGCTACTCTGCTGCATCATCCTCTCCTCTTCGGGGAAAACCAAGGCAAGCTCAAGAGGTAGCACTACCTGGGATGGAGCGCCTTCTGCAGGCGATGGCGGTGCCCAGCGGTGAGCTGCAGCTAGTTTCCCGTTCCGTTCCTGCAATATGCATTTGGACTCGTGGAGGCGTTTATAATTTTCATTTGATATCGTGAGGACATTGTGTTTGTAATATTTGCTTTGAGATTTTGCGATTTCCTTCCTATTTGCTTTGTGTTCTGCGTCGGCAGAGCCCGACCCCGCGCATACCTCAACTACCATTGGGCCGACCGGAGACCAGGACGGACGAAGGAGTGAGGGGCTACGTGACCAGTTAGGCTGCTGAGTCGCGATGCTCAGGAGTCCCCCTTGACGCGCAAACATCTTATAGGGAGAGTTCACGAGGATAGATTAATGTTCTACGTCGGCAGAGCCCGGCCTCGCGCATACCTCAACCGCCATTGGGCCGACCGGAGACCAGGACGGACCAAGGAGTGAGGGGCTACGTGACTAGTTAGGCTCCTGACTCGCGATGCTTAGGAGTCCCCCTTGACGTGCAAACAATTTCCATACCTGCCCTCGCCGAGGCCTTGGGAGGGGCGTGCGACGCCCAGGTCTGGGAGACCTGGTTGCGTGGCGTGCGCTTGGGTGTGGCCCGAGCGCATCCCCCATGCCCAGCCCCCTCGTGCTGCTCTCACGAGGGGAGGCGTTGTGGTGAGGCTGGACGCTGAGCTCTGGGCTCCCTGAGGTTGGTACGGCCATGGGGTCGCCCTCAGTTGTTTATCACCAGCGCGCAGCATAGTGCTTCCGCTTGTGCACGGGCATAGCCGCTCCTCGGCAGTGTCGACGGCCAGCGTGGAGCATCATGCTTCCACTTGTGCGTGGGATGGGGGGACCCTCCGGGAGGAGCCCCCGGGGCGTGTACAGCCCCGCCCTGACACGTGGCTTGCACGGCAGGGCTGCGAGGTGTATCTGGGCACCCGTGAGCCAGCGCGGGACTCACGAGGCCCTACCTCAAGGCGGGTTGCGCTTGGTCTTGAGTCTTGGTGACTGTGTGTTCCTGCAAGGCGGTTAGGTGCAAGCACTCTACGTCCTCAGGTCCCGGCCCTCGAGCGAGCTCAGCCGCCGCTGGTATGCCAGGTCGTGATGCCGTGGTCAAGGCCAGGGGGTGAGGGCTGGAGAGCAAGAAAGAGCTCCTGAGTCGCGATGCTCAGGAGCCCCCCTTTTAACGCGCAAGCGAATTGCACGGGGTGAATGGACCCGCAGCGGGTGGCGATCGAGCAGGTGATAACCGTAGGCAGGTTAAGCATGGAAAGTAGATCAGCTTGGGTAAATGCAGGAAGATACATGCCACTGGGTCAGCGGCTTGGGGATAATGCAGCCTGAGCGGCGCCCCCAGCAAGGTAAGCTAAAGACAAAAGCAAAAGGGATACACGCCATAGGGACGGACCCATGCAGCCTGGGAATAATGCAGCCCGAGGGGCGCTCCCAGCTAAACGAGCTTGGAAGATGTCACCTGGTTCTGTGGACGAAGTAGAGTTGGTGCAGCTGAAGGCATGCGTCGAAGGAGTGGCTCCTCACAAACCACCAGGGCCCTGAGCCTCGGGAGGCTCTGGGGGCTCGGGAGGTTCCCTGAAGACCGTCTCCATTTCTTCCAGGACGGCGTGGTACCTGGCCTCCTAAGTCGCCAGGATATGCCGCATGTTGCGCTGATAGGATGACGCCATGCTTGGCAAGCCGAAGGGCATGCGAACATAGCTGTGTGGAGGGCTCTCGCAATGGCCCACACGCTAAGGCTAGAAACGCTCCTGAGATGCGGCCCTGTTGAGCCCTGGGACATCGATGCTAACTCGCAGCCCAGCATCCTCACCTGGATGGGGAGCTGCACCCTATGAGCAGTTGTCGCCGCGCATGGCTCTTGCGTCTTGCAGTTCCTAAGTGGTCTTGGCGATGAACTCCTGAGTGGTGGGCACTCCTTGCCCCGTGTTCTCCTGAGGGAAACGTGCCGCGAAACACGCCTCCAAGTGGTACCCAAGCGCCTCCCTCGTGAGGTTGGCAAGGTCTGTGGCCCTCCAGAAGAGAGCCCCCGAGCCCTGCCCAAGGAGGGCGCCGGGCAGGCCTTCCTATGCGATGGAGGGAGGCGCCCCTCGGACGGACGCTGATCCCGATGAGGCTCCTGCCGCGACACCATCCTCCTGAGGTCCTGCGCGGCGCGGCTGCTTCTTCTTGGGGATGGCCTCCGGAGAGCCCTCACTTCTGCTGTCGGGGTCGTTGATAGCTGCGGCCTGGAAGGCGCGCTCGAGGGAGCACACCGCATCTCTTTCTTCACATGGGACCGTGATGATTCCGCCGCTTCCCGGCATCTTGAGGACGTTGTAGCCGTGATGGGTGACTGCCATGTACTTGGCCAGGGCTGGATACCCAAGGATGGCGTTGTACGGCAGGCGGATGTGCGCGACGTCAAAGTCGATGAGCTCAGTGCGGTAGTTCTTGCGCTCTCCGAAGGTGACAGGCAGGCAGACCTGTCCTATCGGTATGGTGGAACCGACGGTCACTCCTGAGAAAGGCTTGGTAGGCTGGAGCTGCTCATATGGCACTTGGAGGTTGTCGAACGTGTCGACGGACAGGACGTTGAGCCCTGCGCCGCCATCGATGAGGGTCTTGGTAACCTGCACATTGCTGATGGCTGGAGAGCACAGCATCGGGAGGGCGCTGGCGGTGGCCGCACACTTGAGCTGATCTGCCGAGTTGAAAGTGATGGCGCATTGGGACCACTTGAGCGGACGCGTGGCCTCGAGCTTGGGGAACACCGCGTTCACTTCGCGAGCGAACTGTTTGAAGATGCGCTGAGAGACTGGGGCCTGGGCGCCGCCCAAGATGTAGGCGATTGCACGCGGCTCCTGGAAGCCCCCAGCCCCCTTGTCCTGGTGGTGATCATCGTTCCTTCTTGGTGGCGGCAGCGGGGGAAGACCGGCGTTGCCTTGGGGGCGATCCTCTCGAGGCTGGTCCCTCCAAGTGCCCTCGCGTGGATGGTCCTGCCAGCGGTCCTCACGAGGCCTATCGCGCCACTCCTGACGCGGGCCACGGTCATCCCAGCGTCCGCCTCCATGTCCTCCTCCACGGCCGTAGCCCCGGTCAGCGTGCTCGGGGCGTCGACCGAAGCGTCCTTCTCATATGGCTCTGAGCTCTTGACAGTCACTGGTGTTGTGGGTGTTCAGGTTGTGGAAGGCGCAGAATGGTCGGCTATTCTTGGATGACTCGGGCTGATCTCTGCCCCCCTTGGTGTCGGGATCTGCTGCGAGCACTGACGCTTCCTTGCGCTTCACGTCCTTGGCCTTGTCCTACTTCTCCTCTGTGCCCGCAGCTGGCAGCTCGAGGAGGGAGAGGCGCCCCTCCTCTGCTCTTGCACACTTGGTCGCCAGGTTGAACAGCTCCTGAGATGTGCACAGCTCCTCATGGATAGCGAGCTCTTCCTTCATCTTGACGTCACGGACGCCGTCGGAGAACAAGGAGATGATGGCCTCGTCCGTGACCTTGGGGATCTTGAGGCGAGTGTTGTTGAAGCGCTTGATGTACCTCTGGAGGGTCACTGCTGGTTGTTGCTTCATGCTGCGTAGGTCACCCGCGGCCGGCGGGCGGTCGCGAGTGCCCTGGAAGTTGGCGACGAAGCGGTCGCGCATCTCGTCCCAGGAGGAGATCGAGCCATGCTGCAGGTTCAGGAGCCAGGAGCGGGCTCCATCCTTGAGAGCCATAGGGAACCAGTTCGCCATGACTTTCTCATTGCCGTTGGCTGCTTTGATGCTCAACTCATAGAGCTGCAGGAACTCCGCGGGGTCGGCAGTGCCGTCGTAGCGAGGAGGCAGATCCGGCTTGAACTTGCCTGCCAGGCGACGCTATACAGCTCAGGGGTGAAGGCGCGGCAGCCGGCCGTGGTCGGTGGGGCCCGCTTCGCAGGTGGAGCTTGGTCTAGTCAAGGTCCACGCGGTGCCACTGTGGGCTGTGTGTAGCCTTGACGAGGTGGCGCGGGAAGCGCGGGTGTAGCTTCTCACGGCCGTGGGACTTCTTGGCAGCTTCTCTCTTCGTGCGCAGGCACCAGGTGCGGCGGATCATGGCATGGAACCGTGTGCCTTGGTGCCAAGGCACCGTCTTGGGGCAGAGGTGGTGGAGGCGCGCCACGAGCCTCGTCGCCCATGGCTAGCTAAGGGTGAGGCAGAGAGAGGGACGACGCCGGAGAGCCCCCTGCGGAGCAGACGTGCTCGGTGACGCGGTCGAGCCACTCCTCGTAGAGGTCGTCAACCGGTCGGTAACGCATGAGCTCATTTGCCGCGAGGAACGTGACCCGCGCCTCCATGGGAGCACGGCATGCATGAGACGAAGAACCGGCTGGGGTCAGCGACGGAGTGGCGGTGTGGCCGTCCTGCTGCACTGACGGATGCAGCAAGGACACCTGCTGCTCGTTCCCTGTCGGGCCGGTGGCGGCGTTGGCGGCGGGAGACGGAGAACGACGACGTGGCCCACCGACGGGAGCCGTCTGAGCAACGCGTGCGGTGAGGGCAGCCCGACGCTCAGTTCGAGCACGGCGGGCATCCGCCATAGAGACGACAGAGCGACGGATCGACTGATCGACGAGAGGGAAGCTACGGTGCACCCCTACCTGGAGCGCCAAATGTTGGATGTGGGGTTCTGGCAAACCCTTAAGGTTCGAACACTGGGGTGCACGCGAAGTCTTTCCCTCCTACCGATCTACGCCCTGGCTTGCTAAGCTCTCACGGACAAACTCGACGAACTCACAACACAGAAAGACACGGGATTTATACTGGTTCGGGCCACCGTTGTGGTGTAATACCCTACTCCAGTGTGGTGGTGGTGGATTGCCTCTTGGGCTGGTGAAGAACAGTACAAAGGGAAGAACAGCCTCCTGAGGTTGAGGTGTTCTTGTGGCTGGGGTCGGCTCTCGATCAGATTGGATCAAGCTAAGATGAGATGCCCCTACTGTGGTGTCTAGCTCTACTTATATAGGCCCTAGTCCTCTCCCCAAATATTGAGCGGGAAGGGATCCAACAATGGTGGGTGAATTTGAAGGGGGACAGCTAGTACAAGCTATCCTGAAAAAAGTGGTCTTCGCCTGCAAAGGCTCTCGTGGTGACGCCGTCTTGGGCTCCATGATGACCTCCGTCTTGCCGTCCTTCTGGTCTTGGTCTCGTTGCACCGATATGGCAACCTTTGCCTGATGCCTCAGCACTCTTCGCTGGCGCTGGCCTCCTTAGCACCAAAGAGGAAACTAGGACGCTGCGCGCGCTGGCACCCGCCTGGCGCCGGTCGTCATGGCTCACGTCACGAGAGCCTCGTGAGGTTTGCCTCGCCTTGATATATCCGCTCCTCGTGAGCCTTCCTGACTAGGCCACTCCCGAGGAGGTCTTGCGTCGTCCGCCTCACGAGGCTTGGCCCCTCGCGAGGGTCTTGGATGCCTTGTCGATGAAGATGGGCCGTACGGCCTGCCGGCTTAGCCACACCGTGGGCAGCAGGCAGGCAAGTCTGGGGACCCCCGTTCCCAGAACGCCGACAATCGTAGGTCCAAAAGATCTTCAAGAACTTTGCTAGGAAGGCCCAAAATCAATTTGAATTGAAGATCAAGAAGGTTTGAAGCGACAACGAAACGGAGTTCAAGAACGCAAATGTGGATACCTTTCTTGATGAGGAAGGTATCTGACATGAGTTCTCGGCCACGTACACACCTCAACAAAATGGAGTTGTTGAGAGGAAGAATCATACTCTTATTGAGATGGCGAGAACGATGCTTGATGAGTACAAGACTCCAAAACACTTTTGGGCGGAAGCAGTTGAGACGGCTTGTCATGCAACAAAACGCTTGTATCTTCACAAGCTACTCGGCAAGATGGCATACGAGCTCCTCACCGGTAACAAACCCCAAGTTGGATACTTTCGAGTATTTGGATCAAAGTGTTACAATGTTGATAAGCATCGTCGCTCTAAATTTGCTCCTAAATCTCATGTGGGTTACTGTGTCTACAACAATTTCACCCGAAAGGTTGAAGAGACGGTAGATGTGAAGTTTGATGAATCTAATGGCTCGCAAGTAGAGCAATTGCCAATTGATGTAGGAGACAAAGATCCTTCAGAAGCAATCCAAGACTTGTCTATTGGCAAGATTTGTCCAATGGAGGTGAAGGAGAGTACCTCGTCCATCCAAGTGGAAGCTTCTACCTCGCGACAAGGTGAACCAAGAGTTGACATGGAAGCATCCACAAGTGGGACACATCAAGATGGAGAAAACGAGGAAGTACACCAAGATGAACCTCATCAACCTCCTTCTCCACAACGACAAGAGAACGACAACGTCAACAATGAAGAAGGCCAAGAAGAAGAACAAGAGGATGAACAAAATATTCCACCCCGATCAAAACAAAAGCTCTCATGAGTTCGAGCAAGAGTCTCAAGAGACCATCCCGTCGAACAAATCTTCAATGATATCCAAACCGGGAGAATCACTCGCTCTAAAACTCATTTGGCTAATTTTTTTGAACATTATTCATTCATATCTAGCATTGAACATATGAAAGTTGAAGAAGCATTGGAAGATTCGGATTGGATAAATGTTATGCATGAAGAGCTACACAACTTTGAGAGAAATAAAGTGTGGACATTGGTCGAGAAGCCCGACAACAACCACAACATCATCGGTACCAAATGGGTGTTTCACAACAAGCAAGACGAAGATGGTCAAGTCGTTTGCAACAAAGCACGTCTCATCGCCCAAGGCTACACTCAAGTCGAAGGTATGGACTACGGTGAGACATATGCCCCCGTTGCTATACTTGAGTCCATCCGCATCTTACTTGCCTATGCTGATCACCATGATATCACCTTGTACCAAATGGACATTAAAAGTTCTTTTATAAATGGTGAAATTGAAGAAGAAGTTTATGTTAAACAACCTCCTGACTTTGTCAATCCTAAGAAACCCAATCATGTTTACAAACTTCACAAAGCTCTTTATGGTCTTAAACAAGCTCCTAGAGCGTGGTATAAATGCTTGACCAAGTTCCTTATTGAAAAAGGCTTTGAAATTGGAAAATAGATTCTACTCTTTTTACTAAAAGGGTTAATGGTGAATTATTTGTGTGCCAAATTTATGTTGATGATATCATATTTGGTTTGACTAACTCTCATTTTAGTGAAAAGTTTGGGAAGCTAATGTCGAAGAAGTTTGAGATGTCTATGATGAGTGAACTCAAGTTCTTTCTTGGTTTGCAAATCAAGCAAACTAAGGAAGGCACCTTTGTTTCTCAAACAAAGTACACCAATGTAACGCCCTCGATGCGGCTATATCTCCCACGTGTCGAAGCACGACTTAGAGGCATAACCGCATTGAAAGCAATGTCGCAAGTGAGGTAATCTTCACACAACCCATGTAATACATAAGGGAAAGAGAAACATAGTTGGCTTACAGTCGCCACTTCACACAATACATAAATAAACATCCATCATCCAAATTACACTCAAGGTCCGACTACGGAACCAAAATAAAAGAAGACTACCCCAAATGCTACACAGATCCCCGATCGTCCCAACTGGGCTCCACTACTGATCATCAGGAAAAGACACATAGTAACGACCACGTTCCTCGTCGAACTCCCACTTGAGCTCGGTTGCGTCATCTGCACTGGCATCGTTGGCACCTGCAACTGTATTGGTAGAATCTGTGAGTCACGGGGACTCAGCAATCTCACACCCGCGAGATCAAGACTATTTAAGCTTATAGGTAGGACAAAGTGGTGAGGTGGAGCTGCAGCAAGCGACTAGCATATATGGTGGCTAACAACGCAAAAAAGAGCGAGAAGAGAAGCAAAGCACGGTCGTGAAGCTAGAAGTGATCAATAAGTGATCCTAGAACAACCTACGCCAAACATAACTCCAACACCGTGTTCACTTCCCGGACATCGCCGAGAAAAGACCATCACGGTTACACACGCGGTTGATGTGTTTTAATTAAGGTCAACTTCGGGTTTTCTACAACCGGACATCAACAAGTTCCCATCTGCCTCATAACCGCGGGCACGGCTTTTGAAAGATAATACCCTGCAGGGGTGTCCCAACTTAGCCCATTATAAGCTCTCACGGTCAACGAAGGATATTCCTTCTACCGGGAAGACCCGATTAGTCTCGGAATCCCGGACTACAAGACATTTCGACAGTAATAAAACAAGGCCAGCAAAGCCGCCCGATTGTGTCGACAAATCCTGATAGGAGCTGCACATATCTCGGTCTCAGGGCACATCCGGATGAGCAGTCCGTACAACTAAAACCAGGCCTCGAGTTGCCCCAAGGTGGCGCTGCAAAGGGCTCTAGTTTGGACCAGCAATCGAAGGAGAACTGGCCCGGGGGGTTAAAATAAAGATGACCCTCGGGCTCGCGAAAACCCGGGAGGGAAAGGCTTAGGTGGCAAATGGTAAAACCAAAGTTGGGCCTTGCGGGAGGAGTCTTATTCAAAGCGAACTATCAAGGGGGTCCCATAAATCACCCAACCGTGTAAGGAACGCAAAATCAAGGAACATAACACCGGTATGACGGAAACTAGGGTGGCAAGAGTGGAAGAAAACACCAGGCATAAGGCCGAGCCTTCCACCCTTTACCAAGTATATAGATGCATTAATTAAAATAAGAGATATTGTGATATCCCAGAATAATCATGTTCCAACATGGAACAAACTTCATCTTCACCTGCAACTAGCAACGCTATAAGAGGGGCTGAGCAAAGCGGTAACATAGCCAATCAACGGTTTGCTAGGACATGGATGGTTAGAGGCTGACATGGCAATATGGGTGGCATGATATAGCAAGTGGTAGGTATCGCAGCACAGGCATAGCAAAAGAGCGAGCATCTAGCAAGCAAAGATAGAAGTGATTTCGAGGGTATGGTCATCTTGCCTGCAAGGTTCTCAAAGTTGTCGAAAGCTTGATCTTCGTAAGCGTTCTCAACAGGTTCCTCGTTCACGTACTCGTCTCCCGGCTCTACCCAAAACAAGAACACAAGCAAAGGAACTACTATCAACCACGATGCAATGCACAAACAACATGATGCAAAACATGGCATGATATGCGAGATGTGGTATGCAATGCATATGCGCGCGCGGGAAGGGAAAAGATGAATAAGGCATAATCTTGGCAAACCAAGTATGCCACTGGAAAGGTGAGGTGATTTCGGTTGAAATCGATATAAAGATCACCGGAATCGGATGCACGGTTTGCAAATGACAAGCAAAACAAAAATGACATATTTCTGCGTTTAACAGCATGATGCTACTTAGCAAGCAATAAGAAAATAAGCTACTGCACCCAAACGTACCAACAGAGCATATGGCAGTAATCTACTCAAGATGCTTGACAAAAGATGAACACTGAACTACGGCTAAATCACAACACAACAGGTTCAAACAAGCATGGCAAAAGTGCAAAAGATAACAGGTTCACAGACTTAGTGAAAATAACAACATGCCCGAAATTAACATCAGGATGACATGTTTAGAGCAAGCAAACACCATGCTACAGGAAGAGGACGTAGCAAAATATGGCATGGCATGAATCTACCCAAAGAATAGAACAAAAGTACCTTACTGACCATGAGCCAAAAAGGACCATAAAATATAATAGCACCCATGTCAATTAAGCAAGTTTCGTTACAGGTTTCAGACTTAGCAGAAAACTGGACATGTCAAAAACAGATAGCAAGTAGGCATGTTTACGAGCTCGATGCACTCACTACAGAGCATTAAATGATAAACCAAGTATACATCCATCAAGAAGACCTGGCATAGAAGCTATACATGGCAAGAACAACATCATATCATGCAAAGATCAACTACAACAAGCTTGGCAAAATCGAATAACATGTAAACAATCTGCCAGAAACATTTTATAGCAAAAGTAGAGCTCGATTAACTCAAGCTATGGCACTCCAAAATTACTAACAAAGGCATTGATGGATAAAGAAAATCCATATGTTCAAAATACCCTTACTGATCATGCTCAAAAGAGGCATAGATCTCTCTGAAACAACATGAACACATGGCATAAAAATAACAGCAGGGCATGACTTGGTGAAATTATGAAGTCCCTGAAATCAGCAACATTATGATCCCTAGTTTGCATGCTTGTTCTAGTCACCAAAAATATCACAAAAATACATGGCATACACCCCTGTAAAGATGGCATGGCATATTACAAAACACATGTAGGACTTAAGTTCATAGGATGCACACATCAATCATGGAAAAAATGACAAAAGTGCATGTTCTGAAACAGATCTGAAACTAACATCACATAGCCCTCTTCTAACAGCATTTCGGGCATGAAGATTAGCTCAAATGGAAATGATGCAATGAGATGAAATGATGTACTCATCTAGACGAACAATTTGACATATTACACGCACGAAACGGAGCAGTATGCAGCAAGTTATGATGTGATGAACATGACACAAAAAATACTGCAGGAAAGGACTTGGACGAAAAATTAGACCTCGGGATCTAGGGTTTGCCCGGAAAACGAGGATGGCCGGGGCGAGACGGTGCAGATCGGCGGCGAGGCGGCCGGGGAAGACGGGGAGGCGCGGCGCCGGCGCAGAGGAGGCGGGGCGGCGCGCGGGATGGGCGCCCGAGGCGCGCGGCGGCGGCGGCGTCCGAGGCGCGCGGCGGCGGGGCGAGCGCGGCGCGGGCGGCGGGCGCGCGGCGGCGGGGCGAGCGCGGCGCGGGCGGCGGGCGCGCGGGCCCAATCCGGGCCCCGGCGGGCCACGGCGGGAGGAGAGAGAGGCGGTGAGGTGGCGGCGCGTGATAGGCTGGCGGCGGCGGGGGGGTGACGTGGCGCGCTCTTATTGGCTGGAGCGACGTGGCTGCGGGGCGGCAGACATGTCCGGCCGTCGGCGGACGCGTCCGGCGGCGCGGGGAGAGGCTAGGCTAGGGTTTCGTCCGCGAAAATGGACGGGGAGGGCACATATTTATAGGTAGGAGGGGCTAGGAGGCTCCAAATTGAGCACGGTTTTCGGCCACGCGATCGTGATCGAACGGCGATGGACATGGGAGTGACTTAGATGGGTTATTGGGCTATTTTGGGGGGTTTTGGGCTGCAACACACACGAGGCCTTCACGGTTACCCGGTTAACCGTTGGAGTATCAAACGACCTCTGAATGACCCGAAACTTGACAGGCGGTCTACCGGTGCTATACCAAGGCCGCTTGACAAACATCGGTCCATTCCGAGAAGTGTTAATACCCGCTCACGGAAAAAGGTAAAAGGGGACGCCGGGGAGCATAGGAGCGCCGGATTGCAAAACGGACAACGGGGAAAATGCTCGGATTCATGAGACGAACACGTATGCAAATGCGATGCACATGATGACAGGATATGAAATGCATGACATAAGCAAAATGCGACATGACGGGAAAAACGCAACCACGGAGGGAATATCATATCACATTGCCGAAAATGGCAAGAGTTGGATTACAAATATGGCAAGTTATATCCGGGGTGTTACAACCAAGGACTTATTCAAGAAGTTCAACATGCAAGAAAGCAAAGGTATGAAAACTCCCATGCCTACTTGGACATCTTGACTTGACCAAGGATAGAAAATCGGTTGACCAAAAGGTTCACCGATCTATGATTGGTTCATTGTTATATCTATGTGTCTCCCGTCCCGACATTATGCAAAGTGTGTGCATGTGTGCACGATATCAAGCGGCCCCCAAAGAATGTCATCTTAAGGCTGTGGAAGGGGTAGTGAGATACTTAATACATACACCAAATTTTGGCATTTGGTATCCTAAGAGGTCTTCTTTTGATCTTGTTGGCTATTCCAATTCGGACTATGCCAGAGACAAGGTTGATAGAAAGTCCACTTCAGGTACTTGTCAATTTCTTGGTAGATCTCTTGTGTCTTGGTCCTCCAAGAAACAAAACTCGGTATCCTTATCCACCGCCGAAGCGGAATACATTGCCGCTGGTTCATGTTGTGCTCAATTACTTTGGATGACCCAAACTCCTAAAGATTATGGGATCAATGTGAAATATGTTCCAATGCTTTGTGACAATGAGAGTGCTATTAAGATTTCTCACAATCCCGTGCAACATTCTCGAACTAAGCATATTGAAGTTCGTCATCATTTCATTCGAGATCATGTTGCTAAAGGGGACATTGATCTTAAGCATGTTCGTACCGATAAGTAATTGGCGGATATATTCACCAAACCGCTTGATGAGAAAGTCTTTTGTCATTTGAGAGGTGAATTGAACATCATTGATGCTTCAAACTTGGAGTAGGAACTCCACTTGGATACATGCAAGGCATGAGCCTATGACTAATCCTTGGCTTTTTCTCTTATGATGATTATTATATGTCTTGGATACATTTGTACCCTTGCATGCTATCTAACCCTTGTAGCTACTTGGATGAATCTAAATTCATGGGATTGCAACTCACTCACATCTTGAGCAATCTCTACATCACCAAGTCCCTACACCATGGTGGTTGAAGATAAGGAAGCATGAAACCCTTCAACATATCCTTTTGACAAATACTATATATCAAATTTCTTTTGGTATCAATTTCATGATTGTCATGTTGGATACACAAGTGCTCTTCCTTGCAAGACTAATCCATGTAGGTAGATGAACTCAAATCCAAGTGGTGCTCTCCATGAGCTAAATCAACCTTGAGCAACCCACACAAATTCAACTACATGTTCAGGATCAACACCATCACCCAAGGGATGCTATTCCATCTTAGAGAAACTTTACCCAAGCCATGGGTCAAAGCAGCTCAACAAGATGCGAATACAACAAGATGATTAAACAAAAAATGGTAACCCCATTTTAAGCTTAAACGATGAGTATGACTTATGATCAAGTGTTCTCACTTGACTCCTTAGTCAATATACTCTAACATAGGTGACTTTGCCACCGCCCAATTCTAGATGAAGTTCTCTAGTGTTTCTGAGTTCTTGCAGTTGTTCCATGCATTTCCCCTTCTTTTTACACAAAAAAACTTCATCTAGATTTTCCTTTCTCTATTTTTGTTCTGCATTTCTTGCATCAAATTTATTGCAAATCCTTCAGTAAATTCCTTGCAAATCTTTGTGAGATCTTATTTGCCTAGTGAGCTGAGGTGACTATTGCTCTTTTTCTGTGTTGAACTCGTTCCTACCAGTTTGTCACTTTCAGTCCAACCGAACTTGTTCGGCGCAACCGAAGAAAACAACACGGTGTCACCGATTGCACTGCAGAAAAGACAATTTGCCACTTGTTCCTGCACTTTTGTTCCAGCTCCACTCAATGATTCTTGTCCTCTACTAGCATCACATTTTATATGCTGCTTTGCTCTGTGACTCAAGGACCAAACCTATTTTGACTCACACTCCAAAAGATCCCTTCTTGGAAATTGATGTCAAAAGGGGAGAGAGAGACCACATCAAAGCTTATTCTCCTCAAAGAGGGGAGAAAGAGAAAAAGGGAGAAAGAAGTAATCACATCAAAGGAGGCCCCAGATGCTTTGTGTTCAAGAGGAGAGAAGTCACATGTCTTTAAGAGGGGAAAGACATGTTTGTGTTATGCTTCTGTGATCTGATATGTTTTGCTCTGATCTTGTCTCCCTATGTTCTCCCATTATCCAATATAAGATTCAGGGGGAGAATGACTGCTAGGGAAGGAATCCTTGAATTCATTGCATATATTTTTATCTTTGGGGACATGCCTATATCAAATAGAGTACCCAGTACTCACTCTCTACATGTCATCCCAGTCTTGGTACTCTTGTGGCTCTTTTTGTATGCTCTGTCTAGCAGATATATCTGTGTTATCTAACCTTGTTTACTCAGGTTCATCTCTTCCTAAGCCATCTCAAGACCACAAGGTAAGTATATGCATCACACTCATGTGCATGAAGATCTCTTGCTATTGTACATATTGTTTGCAAGAAGGAACCATGAGCATGAAGTTACACTTCATATATTCACATCATTTGCTCTTATGCATATAGCCAAGATAAATTTAACTCATTACTTGCTCTGTCATTCTTATGCATTCACATGCTCTTACTTTGCATATTGACATGAGTGCATACATGTAGGGGGGCCTATGCATGTTACATGTCTTTCCAAAGCTTTACTTGCGATTCTCTTTATCTTTACCTAAAGCTTTGATGTATGTTGTCATCAATTACCAAAAAGGGGGAGATTGAAAGCACAAGTGCTCCCTGGGTGGTTTTGGTAATTAATGTCAACATATCTCTTGTTGGACTAATATCTTGATCTAGTGTATTTCAGACAAGTTCAACAGATGGAGTGGCGTGGACAAGAGGATGTGGAACCCCTTCAAGGTGCTAAAGACAAAGGAGTGCCTCAATCTCAAAAGCTCAAGACTCTACATTTTACTTTTAGTGATCCAAGATCACATTGAGTCCATAGGAAAAGCCAATACTATTAAAAGGGGATGAGGTGTTGCTTAATGGGTTTCTTGCTCAAAATGCTTAGTGATATGATCCAAAACCCTCAACCACTTTCTCACATCCACATATGTCCCAAACCAAAAGTCAAACTCGTCCCCACCAAAATATTCTATCTGGCACCACCGAGTTCATTTGACATAGCCACTGCCACAAACCCTAATCAATTCAGTCTCACCGATGGGATCCCGTCTCACCGAGATGGGCTTGCAAAATCTTTGGTGCCTGTTGCATTTATTTTAGTCCCACCGAGATGTGTAATCGGTTCACCGAGTTTGCTTGACCAACTCTCTGGTTAGCTCTTTACCAAAATCGGTCCCACTGAGTTTGTGTAATCGGTCAAACCGAGATGAGGTTTGACCCTAACCCTAGCACATCGGTCCCACCGAGTTGATCATGTCGGTCACACCGAAATGCCTAACGGTCACATTATGAACTAAATCGGTCTGACCGAGTTTTCTGATTCGGTCCCACCGAGTTTGGTTATTTGTGTGTAACGGTTAGATTTTTGTGGAGGCTATATATAACCCTCCACCCACTCTTAATTCGTGAGGAGAGCCATCAGAACATACCTACACTTCCAGCATACATTTTCTGAGAGAGAACTACCTACTCATGTGTTGAGGTCAAGATATTCCATTCCAAACACATAAATCTTGATCTCTAGCCTTCTCCAACTTGCTTTCCGCTCAAATCATCTTTCCACCAAATCCTATCCTATGAGAGAGAGTTGAGTGTTGGGGAGACTATCATTTTGAAGCACAAGAGCAAGGAGTTCATCATCAACACACCATCTATTACCTTTTAGAGAGTGGTGTCTCCTCAATTGGTTAGGTGTCACTTGGGATCCTCCGTCAAGATTGTGGAGTTGAACCAAGGAGTTTGTATGGGCAAGGAGATCGCCTACTTCATGAAGATCTACCCTAGTGAGGCAAGTCCTTCGTGGGCGACGGCCGTGGTGGGATAGACAAGGTTGCTTCTTCGTGGACCCTTCATGGGTGGAGCCCTCCGTGGACTCGCGCAACTGTTACCCTTCGTGGGTTGAAGTCTCCATCAACATGGATGTACGATAGCACCACCTATCGGAACCACAGATAAAAAATCTCCGAGTCTATATTGCGTTTGCACACTCCAATCCCATCTCTTTACATTCTTGCAATTTGCATGCTTTACTTTTCGCTGCTCATATACTGTTTTCATGCTTGCTTGATATGTATTGTGAATGTTTAAACATGTGCTAAATATCCACCTCAACTCAAAGAATTTAAAAACTGCAACTTTTCTAGCTTAGAGTGTATTCACCCCCCCCCCTCTAGACACCTCTTCTCGATCCTTTCACTTATGGAAAAGAACTTGCATGACATGTTTTGTCCTACCCTCCCGTGGGAGCGGGGTCCTATTGGAAACTAATGGATATTAAGGCCTCCTTTCAATAGAGTACCGGACCAAAGCATTGGCACTTAGTGAATACATGAACTCCTCAAACTATGATCATCACCGGGAGTGGTCCCGATTATTTTCATTCTGGGGTTGCCGGATCATAACACGTAGTAGGTGACTATTGACTTGCAAGATAGGATCAAAAACACAAATCTATTTATATATATAAAGTACTTGATGGGATCACCATAATAAAGATAATTAGCTTTAAAATCCCATAATAATTAGAAAGATCCGACCTTTAATTAGATGTCCCTATCTCCAATCAACAATCTACAACCATTAGATCTTCGTAAAACAGATGGGGCAATAACGCACAAACAGATTCGGCCTGCACGCTCAGGTGCACCATCCCAACAGATGGACCATCCCTTGAGAGATTATTAGATCATAAAAAAACCTTACGTGTACAGGTTGGAATCCAACAAGCGATCAGGGCATTCAAATAAACTGGCGCATACATGTTGAATGATCCCACTAGCGACCACACCAGCCAAAAAAACAAAGCTAACACATACAGGTAGAAAAAAACTAACGCATGCAGGTTGGACCAACCATGAGCGATCAGACCATCCCACAACAAAAAACTAAGGTGTACATGATACAATCGCTCTGCAACTAAACATGACCAGACTCTAACGATATCCTTCCCAAAAGGATACCACGATCATGCACATAGATGCAGTATCTCTAAATAAATGCAAACTCTCACCAATAATGTACAGAGATTCAATCTCTCCAGACAGAACCAAAATCTCACGAGAAACGTGATAAACTCAACCATCCCTATAATACCTTCTCGGGCAATGCTTAGAGGGTGTTTGGTTACAGGGACTTATTGATGTAGGGACTTAAAAAAGTCCCTTTAAGTCCCATCTAAACCAAACACGAGGGACTTATAGGGACTTAAAGTGGGCATTTGGGACTTATGAAATAAGACTCTCAAGGAGGGACTTATAGGAACTTATAGTTGTAATATAGTCTTATAGGGACTTATAAGTCCCAGGAACCAAACAGGTAGGGACTTTTTAGGGACTTAGAACTTATAAGTTAAGACTAAAAAAGTCCTATGACTTATGAACCAAACAGGGCCTTAGACTACCTCAAAGGTCCATTGTCCTCTATATTTTGTAGTAAAACTTCTACATCATCTTCCTCCGGCGAAAAACACTTCGAGGTCAACTTCCTCTAACCAGTGGCACTTCAATATTTTCTTCCTCTGGGGCGCAAGCCAGCTCGGTCGAGCAATCAGAACATCTGGTAAGTACCATCTGCATGAAATTATAAATCATACCTATTAATGGATCAACAATATTTCGATTATGCTCCACGTAATGCTCATCTAAAAAGATTTGACATGTTAGCTCAGAAAGTGCATTATGTAGAAATAGCAAAAACTATCATGTGTATTCTACATTAAGTAATGCAAATTCTATGGGTGTAGGTTCCTGTCTTAATGGTGTGTCATGTTCATACTTTTACTCATCTAGAGAAGGTTGATGCAATGGATGTTGGTTCTAGTGTATTAACGTTAAGACAATATACTCCAGAAGTCTAGAGGATTGCTTGCTGCAATATAGAGGAATATATGGTGCATCAGATGGTTTTCATACTCAACCAACCTCAAATTTTATAGTCGGTTCTTCTCTAAATGCCACCAGCTCCATCTGAAATAAAGACTCAGAGCAACTGTCATTTTTTTAATTCATGTACTATGATTTCATATATCTATTCGAGTTAAAAATATCTTCAACTTACTTTGTTGTCACATAGTCGCTTGAGGTAGTAGCAACTAACATATTTTGTATTTATAAAGCTAGCACCTACACCGCTAAATGCATTGACTACATGAAATAAGACAAGGACAATCAAAGTCAAAAGTTTCAAGGCGTTGGGATGCAGTCAACTTACCGACTATTGGACTCATTAGCACTAATATGAATTTATTAGATAAAAGAATGTGCAAGTACTAATTATATAATGTCTCTTCTGTTTTTCTTTTCCAAAGTTTGCTAATGTTTTCTCTCTATGTAGGGTAATGCGATCCATGCTTCTATTGGGAACAAACTGGTCAATAAATTGAAATAAAAAATTAAAGAGGACTCCATCTACATAATTAAGACCTTCAAAGTTTGGGAGTATGAAAATACCGACCACTAAAGAACAACCTCAAAATCAGTTTTCTTCTTGATACAACAGTGAATGAAGTGGATTTAGGAAAAATAAGTTTTTGGACTACCACTTCGAATTTGCTGATAGTGATACTTTTGAGAGTAGAGTGAATATTGATAAACAAACAATGCTCAGGTGTGAACATAATCCATATCGAAGAACAAACATCGGTGAATTAGATTAATAAACATGATTATGTGTAGATTGAAGTCCTTACTTGGACTCCTTCCTTCAATGAGACAAATAGGTACAAAAAAAGGAACGAGCATGGCGCAAATTTCAAACATACGTGAGATTGAAGTCCTTTTACAACAGTAATTGATTTATATTACTATAGCTATTTTTGAATTACATAGACAGATCCTTCCTATTATACCAAAGGGAAAGAGGCACAACATAGTCACTGCATCCATAGTCACTACATCCATTAAAAGTTCATATCGTTGGAAGCACTTTCATATAATGAAGCTAACAAAGAACATGCCACTGAACTGCACAACACATGATGAATCAGAGAAACAAAGGGTAGCATAGTTTGTAGAGTGGATTCTCAATACTGGCAATGGAAAAATGCATCATCAGAAGGTGAGGAATTGGTAAAAATACCAAGTGACGTACTACTCAAGAAATTAAATGATCAAAAAAATGTGGAAATCATATATCCCAATTTGCAGGAGGTATTGCCAACAAGAATACTTGGAAAAAAGTGCAATATTATGTCAAAGGAATGAAACAATTCTACATATAAATGAGTATAGAAAGGATGAGCTACAAGGTGAAGAGAAAACTTTTCTAAGTTGTGACGCAGTGTCCAAAGCAACTACATTAAATACAGAAACAGAAGTGTTATATCCAATTGAATTCCTGAATAGCTTATTATTTCTTAGAATCCCAAATCACAAGCTACTTGTCATGCTCCTATGTAACATCAACCAAAGTATTGGGTTATGAAATGGTACAAGGATGACTATTATTCAACTTGGAAGAAGATTCATCTAAGCACTGATAATAACTGGAACACATGTGCGAGAAATGGTATATATTCCAAGAATAGTCATGTCACCAACTAAATCTGCGTGTCCATTTGTTCTAAAAAATAGACAGTATCCTATACCAGTTTGTGTTGCTATGATTATCAACAAAATCCAGGGGAAATCTCTAAACAAGGTAGGACTATATCTACCTAAACTAGATTCCACACATGGACAGTTATACGTAGACTTCTCATGAGTAAAAAAATGAGTGGACTGTAAATGATGAAGAGAGCAATGAGGATGATGTGGTCATGAACATAGTCTATACAGAAATATTCTAAAGGTATGAACAAATAACACAATTTCAACATGATGTTTCTTTCACTGCATGTGTCCACTGGCATATTACATAAGAACTACATATATATAAATTCAGTACACTGCAAAATATCCCGAAAATAAAACCTAACTTACTACTATGCTAACATGATATGGCAGGACGAATATGGTGTACTACGGTGACAAAGTATTACAGACATACATCAACCGGTAGAAATAGTTCATTACTACCAAACATCGAAAATCTATGTTATGATACCTGATGTTATATTTCATGTGTACAAGTGAATCAGACCTATTTTCATATTAAACAATTATATATTAATTTTTAGCTGGGAAATATTTAAACTATTTGCTAAACGCAAATGTACTAATTATTTCTTGAGTTCGTTGAATATCAACAGGGGTAGGGGGCTTAACATTGCCAATGTCGGTCGCATGCCCGAAAAAAGTGGAGGGGGCATAAAAAAATTAGCACGATACTTTAAGATTTATTATGCATTCAAAACTTACTATCATCATTTAGTAAATTATCCATAAGGCAATCAAATGACAAACAAGAGCGAACCAATATACAAGATGATACTATGAATATATATAGTACCGCGCAAAAATTTGGATTGGTATGTTTGCTCAGACATATAATTACATTCTAGAAATTTCTAACTTATTAGTCTACTTTGTACCTCATTCAACACTAACAGACCACTTAAAAAAACAATCACATGTTTTTGCAATATTTGAAAGAATAAATGAAATAATTACCACCAACAGGTATTTTGTTAATTACATTATATTGGTTGAATCGCACAAACACAGGAAAAGGATAAGAAAAGTGTCACACCCGTGGAGCCCAACGTCAGCCCACGCGGGGCCCAGCAGAACGAGTCAAGGCCCGGAAGGAAAATGAAGCCCAACAAGTGGTTCGACCCAGCGAGCTGGGAGCTGTGACTGATAAAAGAGCAGAGGGCCGTCGAGTAGGGCATCGAGATTATAATAGGCTAAAGCACTTTCTTCCCCAACTACTCTGCTTCCTCCCCTGTTCCTCCACTCCCAGGTCCCCAATTCCTCTCCTCCAACCCTAAGATTTCCCCGAATCTGAGATGATGAACTAGATCGATGTTGGGAGTGTGACATATGGTATCAGATTTGCCGGATTATCTACAGAAGCCCACTTTCTCCACGTGTCAACAACGCCACGCCCTTGAGATGGAGCAGCGCGTCGAAGATCTGGCGGCCTCACTCAAGTCCATCCAAGAGCAGAACACCGCTATCATGAAGGCGGTGGCGGCATCCACCGCTCTCTTTGAGGAAATTCGGCCCGCCGTCATCAATCTGGCGGCATGGAGGCCGTCCTTGGAGAAATCCGTGGCCGATCTACAACAAGAGTTGGGGGTGTGTGCCAGGAACTCGATCTGGTGGCGAAGAATCTTGTGCTGAAACTCAAGCCCGCGCAGTTCCCTCCTCTTCTTCCACAACCCAGTGGCGCCCCATCCAACAGCGGCGGCAGCCTCACCAACACCAACGGGCCCAATGGCCACCACGTCGACACATCTCACCGGGGGTTCGGGAATGGGGTGGTGTCCACCCTTGTTCCGCCTCCGGGCAATGGTACGTTCCAGTCCATAGAGCTCTTCCATACTGATAGGCATGCGCGGCCACCGGGGCGGTCTCCCTTGCGGGGCGCGTCCCGATCTGGTAGTCCTCGGCCATCCCGCTCTAGGAGTCATTTTCATCACCGGTCGCAGGTCACCCCTGTCCTAAGATGGATTTTCCGTCGTTTTGGGGTGAGCGGCCCCGCAGTTGGAAGCGCAACTGTGAATCCTACTTCAGGATGTTTCATTTGGATCCCGAGTTGTGGGTCGATACGGCCGCGATGCATTTCACTGGTGCGGCGATGGTGTGGCTTGAGAATAATGAGTTCCATCTTAGTAAGATGGAATGGGAAAAGTTCTGCACCATTATTTGCGATCAATTTGAATGCAATGAGTTTTCTGGTTTACTTCGTCGGTTATTTCATGTGCGTCAAAGTGAGTCAGTGTCTGAATACACCACCAAATTCAACGAACTCATGCATGCCCTTTTAGCCCACAGTACCACTTGGGACCCAACGTTGTTTCCTTCTCGTTTTGTAGATGGTCTCAAGGATGAAATTCGTGTTGTTGTTCTAGTGCACAATCCAAAAGATCTGGATACTGCTGTTTCCCTGGCTTACCTGCAGGAAGAAGCGCTGGAGATATCAAAATGCAAAGAGGGCCGGCGTTCCGACAATGGGGTGGTCAATCGCTATCATCTTCGAGGGGCAATGCCACTGCCACCTCCTCCTGGCAGACCTCCACCAACACCACCAGCCATCGGCGACGGATCACGCCCCGCGAGCACAGAAAATGCACGGGGGGCCAACTCGGTGGAAGAGCGCCTCACTACTCTTCGAGCCTATCACCGAGCACGCGGACTGTGCTATATGTGTGGGAAGAAGTGGAGCCGCGATCAGAAGTGTGCAGTAGCGGTCCAACTCCATGTGGTGCAGGAAATGTTCGAGGTGTTAGGCATGTCACCCAGGGAAAATCAAGAGGGTGTGTCTCATACATCCAGTGAGTGTCACACAATTTCCAAAGCAGCTCTAGAAGGGTCGGTCGCTCCTTAGACAATTAGATTGCAGGGGAAGATACAATCTCAGCAAGTGCTCATGTTAGTTGATTCAGGCAGCTCGCACAGTTTTATCAGCTCAGTGTTGGCAGCAAAGCTACAGGGGGTCAGACACTCACTCAAAGCCTTGAAGGTGAAAATAGCAGATGGGGGGCAGCTGTTGTGCAACCAGGAGATTAACAGGTGCAGTTAGTCTGTTCAAGGGCACAAGTTTTGCAATAATCTGGAAGTCCTTCCATTGGGATGTTATGATATGATCATCGGCATGGACTGGCTGGAAGAGCACACTCCCATGGACGTGCATTGGGGGCAGAAACACATGTCCTTTGACCATCATGGCAAGCGCATTACCCTGAGAGGAGTGCAACCCAAGATGGATGAGTGCCACCCAATATCAATGGAACAATTGCACTTCCTGATGGTTCACAATGACATACACCAGTTAGTTCAATTGCAGATGGTGCCTGATCAGAAAAAGGGTGGGGATGAACTGGAAAATCCACCTGAGATTGCTGAATTATTATTGCAATTTGAGTCACTGTTCCAATACCCCATGGGCTTGCCTCCAGCACGCCCCTTTGACCATAAAATCCCTTTGATTCCCGGGGCTCAGCCTGTCAACATCCGACCTTATCGATACAACCCTTTCCAAAAGGACGAAATTGAGAGGCAAGTAAAAGAGATGTTGCATCAAGGGATCATACAGGAGAGTTACAGCCCGTATGCCTCACCCGTGCTCTTGGTTCAGAAAAAGGATCTGTCATGGCGATTCTGTGTGGATTATCGACACCTCAATGCGATCACGGTCAAGAACCAATTCCCAATGCCGGTGGTCGAGGAGCTCTTGGATGAGTTAGCGGGAGCAGTATGGTTTACAAGCTTGGATCTCAAGGCGGGCTACCATCAGATTAGGATGGCGCCGGAAGATGTGTTCAAAACGACCTTCAAAACCCACCTTGGGCATTATGAATTCAAAGTCATGTCGTATGGGCTTGCTTATGCTCCGGGAACATTCCAAGGAATGATGAATTTTGTGCTGTCACCACTCATTCGCAAGGGGGTGTTGGTATTTGTGGATGATATCCTAGTCTACAGCCATACATTAAGGGCTCATGTCCAGCTTCTTCGAAGGGTGTTTGAATTGTTGAAGGAACATCAGTTGAAAGTCAAAAGATCCAAGTGTAAATTTGCCCAACGGGAACTAACCTATCTAGGCCATGTCATTAGTGCCCAGGGGGTGGCTACCGATGAGAAAAACATCTCAGCAGTTAAAAACTGGCCAGTTCCCAGCACTGTCAGACACGTCAGAGGGTTTTTAGGCTTGGCTGGATATTACGGACGGTTTGTCCGCGACTTTGCTCTGATCAGCTAGCCACTATCAAACTTGCTGAAGAAGGATTCGATCTTTGTCTGGAGCCACGAAGCCGAGGAGGCATTCCAACATCTGAAAAAGGCACTAATCTCAGCCCCTGTTCTCGCCTTGTCCCAGTTTGACAAACCATTTGAAATCGAGACGGACGCCTCAGAATTTGGGGTTGGGGCAGTCCTCACACAGAACGGGCACCCACTCGCTTTCCTCAACAAGGCGTTAGGACCAAAAAAACTGTGGTCTGTCCACTTATGAAAAGGAGTTTATGGCGATCCTGATGGCAGTGGAGCGATGGCGTTCATATCTACAAGGGGGGAATTTGTGATTCGCACTGATCACAGTAGCCTTGCCCACTTGGGAGACTAGAGGTTGGTCACTTCCTGGCAACGCAAGGCGTACACCAAGCTCATGGGGCTGCAGTACCAAATTGTATATAAAAAAGGGATTGAAAACAAGGCGGCAGATGCTCTGTCCAGAATGGATGCCGGGGTGGCTGCTATCTAGGTCGCCTTACCGACCTGGTTAGCTGATGTTGTGCAAGGGTATCAGCACGATGAAAACGCGCAGGACATTCTGAAGAGCTGTCAAGGGGATGAGGCGGCTGGGCTGATGTATACGGTCCGTGATGGGGTCATCTTGTACAAAGGGCGAGTCTGGGTGGGGAATAATGCAGCCATGAAACAACAGATTCTCCAAGCAACTCACTCCAGTGTAACTGGGGGCCATTCAAGGGAACAAGCAACTTATGCCCAGCTTCGGCGACTCTTTGCCTGGCCAAACATGCGACGGGAGGTAGAAAACTTTGTTTCATCCTGTAGTGTCTATAAACAAGCAAAAACTGAGAAGGTACGAGTCCCCGGGCTGCTCGAACCCCTACCCACACCTCCACACGCCTGGCACACGGTGACGATGGATTTCGTGGAAGGGCTGCCTATGTCGCGTGGATATTCCTGTATTATGGTGGTGGTGGACAAGTTAACGAGGTATGCACACTTCATTCCTCTGGCACATCCATTCTCTGCAATCCAAGTGGCGAGTATCTTCATGCAACAGATCTATAAACACCATGGGCTGCCCTATGCCATTGTCTCTGGCCGGGATCGGGTGTTCACCAGCACGTTGTGGAGAGAATTGTTTAAGCTGGAAGGGACAGAGCTCCGGATGTCCTCAGCCTACCATCCGCAAACTGACGGAACCACGGAACGAGTGAATCAGTGCATGGAGACTTATCTGCGCTGTTTTGTCCATTCATGCCCTCACAAGTGGTTTCAGTGGCTACACCTCGCCGAATTCTGGTACAACACTTTAGTTCACTCTGCTCTCAAAGCTTCTCCTTTCGAGGTATTGTACGGTCACCCACCTCGTCACTTTGGCATTGTGGATGCATCCGCATCAGCACCAGCGGACCATGCGACCTGGCTCCATGAACGCGAGGTGATGATCGCATTGCTTAAACAGCATCTGGAAACATCCAAACAACGAATGAAAGACCAAGCTGATAAGAAATGGTCGGAGAGGTCCTTCGGCGGTGGGAGACTGGGTCTTTGTGAAGCTGCAACCGTATGTCCAGGTCTCAGTGGCGCCGCGGGCTAATCACAAACTCTCTTTCAGATTTTTTGGTCCATTTCAGGTCTTGGCGCGGGTGGGCAATGTGTCCTATAAACTGCAACTTCCTCCATCCAGCAGGGTGCACCCGGTGTTTCACGTGTCCCTGTTACGCTCAGCGCTGCCCAAGGACACGGAGGTGGTGACTGCACTGCCGGAGCCGCCAGCGCCACATTCTTCCCCAGATTTCCCCGAGGAGGTGTTGGCAAGGCGCATGGTCACACTAGGTGCAAGCAAGATTCCTCAAGTCCTGATCAAGTGGTCGTCGCAACCCAAGGAGCTGGCGTCGTGGGAGGACTTCTTCGAGCTTCGGACTCATTTTCCTAGAGCTGCGGCTTGGGGGCAAGCGGTGACTGAAGCGGAAGGGGATGTCACACCCGTGGAGCCCAACGTCAGCCCACGCGGGGCCCAGTAGAACGAGTCAAGGCCCAGAAGGAAAATGAAGCCCAACAAGTGGTTTGACCCAGCGAGCTGGGAGCTGTGACTGATAAAAGAGCAGAGGGCCGTCGAGTAGGGCATCGAGATTGTAATAGGCTAAAGCACTTTCTTCCCCAACTACTCTGCTTCCTCCCCTATTCCTCCACTCCTAGATCCCCAATTCCTATCCTCCAACCCTAAGATTTCCCCGGATCTGAGATGATGAACTAGATCGATGTTGGGAGTGTGACAAAAAGGGGGAAATCTGGTAGCGAAAACGGAAAATAGGGACCTGCAGGTGGAACTTCGAAGAATGCTACCTCTGTGAAGGATTAGGATGATGTTTCGAGTTGCCTCGAACAGAAGTAGAGATGATGCGCCTGGCTTGCGCACGGTTGGGGAATAAAACGTCGCCGGCATCCACATACTAAAATTGGATCCAAGAGGGTTGCGGGTCTACGGGAGATGAAATCAACGAGCAAATTAACTCCACGGACGCTAAGAGCAATGGTACCATGCATATTGATGATCTAGCCTCCTCCCTGGCGTAGCTGATCTCTAGGCGTTGCTGCCTCACCGTCGTCATTTACCTGCCAGGAGACCGATGCAGCTGAACCAGTTGCAGGGATGGCTGCTGAGAATCAAGAAAGTAAGATGATGGGAGCTATCCGCAAGCAGCAATTTTTGAGTGAGCAGAGGAATTAGGAATAGGGAAAGGGGATCGAGGAAGATGAACTGACAAAATGTGAGTAGGGAAAGAGGAACGGAGAAGTCAACAAGACCAGAGTGGGAAAGTGAAGAATCATGACGGTGGGACCCATCACACAAATGATGTTTTGTACAGAGGTAATATCACCGGAAGTCATAAAACTTGCGCTCAATGATCAGTTTGGTGCTAAAACTTTAAAAATACGGATTTGTGGTTACATAACTTGTCCCCGCGTGCATATACGGTGCTTCCTCTCGTATCCAGTCACATGGCCTGTCCGCATGGCGTGCCAGCCTGGTGGAGGCCCACTTGTCAGTGGTTGGGAATGCACAAGGCACTAGGTGACCATAGCACGCTGGATTTTTTACAGAGAACTCCCTCACAATTTATTTAATTGCGCACAAAGCCCTCAAATATAATGAAAAAAGATGGCACACATGGGGTTCAAACACGGGACCTGTTAATAAAATAGTCCGCCATACATCATTCCATCAGTGCCGATTGACGTTCAACATGATCAACTAAAATTCGTTTAATCACAAACAGAAGCACCAACGCGAAGTGAGTGACAAAAAAGGGTGGCCCAACAGATCCGATCTCTCAACCTCAAGCGTGCAGGACACACTGGAGCTAAACGCTACACTAAGTACCAACCAGTGTCTATAAAGAGAGAAGCCGGATTTTATATATTGTCCACGACCACTACTCGTATTCAGGTTCTTTTTCTCTCAGACCGAATTTTCGACAACCGATCAGTCCCCAGAAAATTTGGCCGTCCCTAGAAAAAATGTTATCGCCCAAAATTTTGAATTTAAACGACAAAAACTATGTCAAATATAATAACTTTTGTGTGCATACAATATCATAATGACACAGTTAGCTTAGTGGCAGGGGCCGCAATTCTATTCCTTGTATTGTGAAATATATTTTTCTTTATTCATGCTCATTTATAAAAAAGGTCTCGAACTGTAACAATGAATTGAACATGCAAACTTCTATATAACAGAGGAGTTGAGCTGACCACTGTAACAGGCGTCACTTTTTTTTGCTAAATTAAATATATTTAGACGATAAAAAGATTTGAATTCAAAATTCATTTCAAAATTTTGGTAGATAAAAACTGGAACTGTCAAGATATTTCGAAACCCGGATTTTTCCGACCCCTCTCGAAAAAAATGGAATAAAAAATTCTCGCTCATGACAAAGTTTTGTACTGTATGGATTAAACATTATACATTTTGAAACAGTTTTCTTAATTGTTTTTTGGTGAGAAAAGGCGAGATTTTCATGTATCCAGTTTTTACTAGGCGAACCTGGGAAAAAACGGAATCTAGGAAGAACTGCGTCTAATATAAAATCGGGTTTGCCTCTTTACAAGAAGGAATATGTAGTTGGTGTAGTGGTTTGCTTGTGCATGGATGTACCCGAGGTGTATGGAGTTCAAATCCCTGCGCGTGTACTTATTATTTTCATTTTTCACACCACCTCATGCAGACAAGTGGGACACACAGAGGGGATTATGCTCAATTAAATTAATGAAATACAGAGCAAGGGTGCTTATGCAAAGAAAAAACACGGCGAGCTGTTTCGGTCACTAACAGTGGGCCATAGCCACGCTGGGGTGCCACGTAAGCGCGAGATACGTCTGAATATGACCAAAGTGACCGTATTTGCACAAGAACGCAAGTTGGATGACCACAAATCCGTAATTCTAAAGTTTTAGCACCAAACTAACAGTGCACGTCTATGCAAGCAAATTACCTAAGAACAAAGTTTCTCCCTCAAGAAAAAAACAACAAAGTTTCTATGGATATATGTCGGAAATCCGTCCGTACTCGTGGGAGCGCGCTCCTGGTGAAAATATTTTTTGGAAATGCCAAAAAAATCGAACAAAAATTCTATATGTTCTTTGACACATCAAATACTACATACAAATTTGTAGGCAAAAGGGTTAAACATTTTGACCCGTGCAAAACAAACAACACCAAATGCTACTAAAGATGTCACCCTAAATTTTTTTTTCACCGACAAAACATCACTACTCCGTTTCGCATGAATTTTTTCAAGGAAGCTTGCAACGCTGAAACGAATATCAACAAAAAAATCCAAAATTTTCTTAAAACATTTACTATATTTTTTGTTTACCATTCATGAGGGAGCGTGCACTCCCGGGAACCAAAACACCAATATAAATAACCAAATCAATTTCAGTACGCTAAATAAATATGCCAATCTTGCATTCCATTAGCAAATTACCCTATGACTACACGAAAATAGTTTGAACTACTAAATTTCATTTTATAGACAAAAAAATAAGCAATATGATAAAAGTGCCAGCCAAAAAATACAAACGTAATTTGAAAAATGCATTCGATCATAAAACTATAGTTAGTATGGAATGCATAATTAGCAAGTAAAGGATGAACAGACAACACATATAATTATATATCTATAAAAATCCAAACATACAAAAGACAAAACTATGTTCGCAAAATTCTTATATCTGAAAATGTCATCGCATTTGGTTTCAGTATATCCTTGGACATATCAAAAAATATATTCTCGACAATTAACTTCATAAAATCCTAGCCCGCGCATCGAGCGGGCCACTTTGCTAGTATATTCATGAAAACATAATAGATTCAGATATGAAATCATGGCACTCAGGCCCTAGTGACAAGCATTAAGCATAGCAAAGTCATAACAACATCAATCATAGAACATAGTGGATATTAGGGATCAAACCCTAACAAAACTAACTCGATTACATGGTAAATCTCATCCAACCCTTCACGGTCCAGCAAGCCTACGATGGAATTACTCACGCACGGTGAGCATCATGAAATTGGTGATGGAGGATGGTTGATGATGACAATGGCGACGGATTCCCCTCTCCGGAGCCCAAAACGGACTCCAGATCTGCCCTCACGAGGAAGAACAAGGCTTGGCGGCGGCTCCGAGTCGTAAAACACGATGAATACTTCTTTTTTCTCCACGAACGTGAATACATTGAGTTGGAGTTGAGGTCGGTGGAGGTCCAGGGGCCCACAAGGACGGAGGGCGTGCCTCCCACCCTTGTGGCTAGGGTGTGGGCCCCTTCACTTGATTCTTTCGCCAATATTTTTCATTAATTTCAAAACTTATCTTTGTGAAGTTTCATGTCATTCCGAGAACTTCTTATTCTGCACAAAAATAACACCATGGCAATTGTATTGAAAACAACATCAGTCCAGGTTAGTTCCATTCAAATCATGCAAGTTAGAGTCCAAAACAAGGGCAAAAGAGTTTGGAAAACTAGATACTGTCGGCGTCCTGGGAACGGGGGTACCCAGACTTGCCTGCCTGCGGCCCAGGGCGTGGGTCCACCAATGGCCTGGTACGGCCCATCTTCAGCAGCAATCACCCAAGTCCCCCGCGAGGGGCCAAGCCTTGCGAGGTGGACGACACCAAGTGTGATACCCTGGCTTAATAGGGATGATAGACTACTCATATCAATAAGGAATTCCTTCTTTTCCGGAAGCCCATTTGGACAGAACTCCAAAGTTAAGCGTGCTCAGCTTGGAGTAGTGTCAGGATGGGTGACCGACCGGGAAGTTGCTCCCGGGTGCGCATGAGTGAGGACAAAGTGCGCAGAAAAGACTAGTATTGATCTGTGGGGCCAGTCTAGATCCCGCCAGGAGTAACGACCACCGGCGGGTGTGTCCGGGGCGTTACAAGTTGGTATCAGAGCCGACCCTCGCGGTTACACGGATGGATGCAGACAGGTGTGTGGTCATGTTGTTCATGACGTTTGTGACCCGTCGTGGCACCCGGCATGGCACATGTACCAGCCTGGAAGCACAGACGGTTGTGCCAAGAGGGAACGTTCCTGTGGCCCGACGAACGTTCCTGTGGCCCGACGAGGACGTCAGTTCCTCTGAGTGGGGGTGTATGTGATACCCTGGCTTAATAGGGATGATAGACTACTCATATCAATAAGGAATTCCTTCTTTTCCGGAAGCCCATTTGGACAGAACTCCAAAGTTAAGCGTGCTCAGCTTGGAGTAGTGTCAGGATGGGTGACCGACCGGGAAGTTGCTCCCGGGTGCGCATGAGTGAGGACAAAGTGCGCAGAAAAGACTAGTATTGATCTGTGGGGCCAGTCTAGATCCCGCCAGGAGTAACGACCACCGGCGGGTGTGTCCGGGGCGTTACAAGTTGGTATCAGAGCCGACCCTCGCGGTTACACGGATGGATGCAGACAGGTGTGTGGTCATGTTGTTCATGACGTTTGTGACCCGTCGTGGCACCCGGCATGGCACATGTACCAGCCTGGAAGCACAGACGGTTGTGCCAAGAGGGAACGTTCCTGTGGCCCGACGAACGTTCCTGTGGCCCGACGAGGACGTCAGTTCCTCTGAGTGGGGGTGTATGTGATACCCTGGCTTAATAGGGATGATAGATTACTCATATCAATAAGGAATTCCTTCTTTTCCGGAAGCCCATTTGGACAGAACTCCAAAGTTAAGCGTGCTCAGCTTGGAGTAGTGTCAGGATGGGTGACCGACCGGGAAGTTGCTCCCGGGTGCGCATGAGTGAGGACAAAGTGCGCAGAAAAGACTAGTATTGATCTGTGGGGCCAGTCTAGATCCCGCCAGGAGTAACGACCACCGGCGGGTGTGTCCGGGGCGTTACACCAAGACCTCCTCAAGGGCGGCCTCACTAGGTTGGCTCCCGAGAAGCGGAGATATCTATCCAAGGGTCACCTCGCGAGGTTAACGTGACGTGAGCCATGACGACCAAGGCCAGGCGGGCGCCAACGGGCGCAGAGTACCAGTTGCCTCTTTGGTGCTAAAGAGGCAAGCACAGGCGAGAGTCCCAAGGCATCTGGTGAAGGTTTCCATATTGGTGCAACGAGACCAAGACCAGTAGGACGACAGGACGGAGGTCACCACGGAGCCCACGGCAGCATCACCACCAGAGCCTTTGGCAGGCGAAGACCACCTTTTGTCAGGATAGCTTGTACTAGTTGTCTCCCTTCAAACTTGATCGTTGTGGGATCCCTTCCCGCCTAAACATTTGGGAAGAGAACCGGGGCCTCTATAAATAGGACTAGCCACCACCGTAGTCGGGGAAGCTCATCTTGGACAGATCATTCAGACCATCCTCACACACACAAGCTCACCGAGCTCAAGAACACCTCACCTCAGGAGGTTGTTCATCCTTTGTACTAGTTCATCCTCATCCTGCAAGGCAATCCACCACACCACACTGGAGTAGGGTATTACACCTCGATGGTTGCCCGAACCAGTATAAACACTCGTGTCTCTTGTTCTTTTGGGTTCGGCGAGCTAGGCCATGAGATCGTTGCGAGAGCGAGCTTGGGAGGGAGAGATCTTCGTGCGCACCCCATTGTTCGAACCTTAAGGGTTTGCCAGAAACCGTAAACCGACATTTGGCGCGTCAGGTAGGGGTGCGCTGAAGTCTTTCTTCTGTCGACCCACGCTCCACTGCTCCACCACATCCATGGCTGATGCTCGCCGTGCCCGTGCTGAGCGCCGGGCCGCCCTTGCCGCTCACGTCGCCCAGACGACACCCATTGGCGGACCTCCCCGCCGTTCTCCCTCGCCTGCTGCCAACGCTGTCACCGGCCCGACCGGGAACGAGCAGCAAGCTTCATCACTGCACCCTTCTGTGCGGCGAGATGGACGCATCGCCACCCCGTCGCTGACTCCGGTCGTCTCGTCCTCCCACACTCATCGCGCGCCCACGGACGCGCAGGCCACGCTGCTCATGGCACGCGAGCTCCTGCGTTATCGCCCGGTCGACAACTGGCTGGACCGCATCGCCGAGCTCGTCAGTGCCGCTGGGGGATCTCCTGCACCGTCCCTATCGCTACCTCGCCCACCTCCAGCCACGGATGACGTAGCTCACGGAGCGCCTCCGCCACCTCCGCATCAAGACGCCGTCCTCACACCAAGACGCGCGGCCCCGCGGTGCGACCCGCTGTGCAGGGTGCCTGCGCACGAAAAAGGAAGCTGCCAAGAAGTCCCTTGGCTGTAAGAAAATGCTCCTGCGCTCCCAGCACCACTGCGTTAAGACCGCATGCCGCCTGCGGCGGTGGCGCATGGGTATCAAGATCAGGCTCCGCCTCCGCGACGGGCTCCGGTGACCACGGCAGGCTGCCGTGCCTTCACTCTCGAGCTGCGCAGCGTCGTCTGGCCCGGCAAGTTCAAGCCAGACCTACCTCCGCGCTACGACGGCACCCCCGACCCTATGGAGTTCCTGCAGCTCTATGAGCTGAGCATCGGGGCGTCCAACGACGATGAGAAGGTCATGGCGAATTGGTTCCCCATGGCCCTCAAGGATGGCGCGCGCCCGTGGCTCCTGGACCTACCCGTGGGATCGATCTCCTCCTGGGGAGAGATGTGCGAGCATTTCGTCACCAACTTCTAGGGCACTCGTGGCCGCCCGCTGGCCGCAGGCGACCTGTGGCACATCAAGCAGCAGCCAGGGGAAACTCTGCAGAAGTACATCCAGCACTTCAACAGCGTCCACCTCAAGATCCCCAGGGTGACGGACGAGGCCATCATCTCCGCGTTCTCTGATGGCGTCCGCGATGTCAAGATGAAGGAGGAGGTCGCCATCCATGAGGAGTTGTGCATGGCTCTAGAAATGTTCAACATGGCAACCAAGTGCGCAAGAGGTGAGGAAGGGCGCCTTTCCCTCCTCGAGCTCTCGGCTGCTGACCAGGAGGACAAGAAGGCCAAGATCAAGGACATGAAGTGCAAGGGGGCCGCCGTGCTCGGGACAGAGCCGGAGACGAAGCGCGGCCGCGACCACCCTGAATCATCCAAGGCCAGCCGACTGTTCTGCTCCTTCCACAATGTTCACAGCCACCACACCAGCGACAGCGAGGAGCTCAGGGCCATCCGCGATGGGTGCTTCGGTCGGTGCCCCGAGCGCAACGACCGAGGCTACGGCTGAGGAGGAGGACGATGTGGAGGACTCTGGGATGACTGTGGCCCCTGCCAAGAGTGGCACGACTGGCCTCGTGAGGACCGTTGGCAGGACCAGCCTCGCGAGGCCGCGTGGAGAGACCAGCCTCGTGAGGACCGTCCTTAGGGCAACGCAGGGCTCCCTCCGCTGTCACCACCAAGAAGGAGGAACGACGACCATCACCAAGACCAAGGGGCTGGGGGCTTCCAGGAGCCGCGCACCATCGCCTGCATCTTGGGTGGTGCTCAAGCCCCGCCTCTCAACCTATCTTCAAGCAGTTTGCTCGTGAGGTGAACGCGGCCCTTCCTAGGCTCGAGGCCATTCGCCCGCTCCGGTGGTCCAAGTGCGCCATGACCTTCAGCTCGTCAGACCAGCTCAAGTGCGCGACAACAGCAGGCGCCCTCCCGATGCTCTGCTCACCCGTCATCAGCAACGTCCAAGTCACCAAGACAATCATCAACGGTGGCGCAGGGCTCAACGTCCTGTCCATCGAGACATTCGACAGCCTCCAAGTGCCATACGACCAGCTATAGCCTACCAAGCCCTTCTCAGGGGTGACCGACGGCTCCACTACCCCGATAGGGCAGGTCTGCCTCCGTGTCATATTCGACCAGCGTGACAACTACCGCACCGAGCTCATCGACTTCGACATCGCCCACATCCACCTGTCGTACAAAGCCATCCTTGGGTATCCAGCCTTGGCCAAGTTTATGGCAGTGACCCATCATGGCTGCAACGTCCTCAAGATGCCAGGGAGTGGCGGCATCATCACGGTCCCCTGTGAAGAAAGAGATGCGGTGTGCTCCCTCGAGCGCGCCTACCAAGCTGTAGTGGCCAAAGACCCCGACAACCAAGGCACCCTGTACCCTCCTGAGGCCATCCCCAAGAAGAAGAAGCATCTACTCTGCCAAGGACCACAGGAGAGCAGCGTTTCCAGCGGCACCACCTTAGGATCTGCGCCCACAGCAGGGGTGCTTCCCTCCCTCGCATAGGAAGGCGCGCCCGGCGCCCTCCTCAGGTTGGGCTCGGGGGCTCTCCTCTAGAGGGCCTCAGACCTAGCCAACTTCGCGAGGGAGGCGCTCGGGCACCATGTGGAGGCGTGCTTCGCTGCACATTTCCCTCAAGAGGGCACAAGGCATGGAGCGCCTGGTGCTCAGGAGTTCATCACCAAGGCGATCGAGGAGCTTCAAGAGGCAAAGACCATACGCGCGACCACCGCCCACCACCCGACGCACATATTGATGACACGTAGTAGGTGACTATTGACTTGCAAGATAGGATCAAGAACACAAATATATTCATGAAAACATAATAGGTTCATATCTGAAATCATGGCACTCAGGCCTAGTGACAAGCATTAAGCATAGCAAAGTCATAAGAACATCAATCTTAGAACACAGTGGATATTAGGGATCAAACCCTAACAAAACTAACTCAATTACATGGTAAATTTCATCCAACCCATCACGGTCCAGCAAGCCTACGATGGAATTACTCACGCACGGCGGTGAGCATCATGAAATTGGTGATGGAGGATGGTTGATGATGACGATGGCGACGGATTCCCCTCTCCGGATCCCAAAACGAACTCCAGATCTGCCCTCACGAGGAACAACATGGCTTGGCGGCGGCTCCGTGTTGTAAAACGCGATGAATCCTTCTTTTTTTCTCCCCGAACATCAATATATGGAGTTGGAGTTGAGGTCGGTGGAGATCCATGGTGCCCACAAGGACGGAGGGCGCGCCCCAGTGGGTGGGCGCGCCTCCCACCCTTGTGGCCAGGGTGTGGGCCCCCTTCGCTTGATTCTTTCGCCAATATTTTTTATTAATTCCAAAACTTATCTCCGTGAAGTTTCAGGTCATTCCGAGAACTTTTTATTCTGCACAAAAATAACACCATCGCAATTCTGCTGAAAACAACGTCAGTCCGGGTTAGTTTAGAGTCCAAAACAAGGGCAAAAGAGTTTGGAAAAGTAGATACTGTCGGCATCGTGGGAACGGGGGTAACCAGACTTGCCTGCCTGCGGCCCAGGGCATGGGTCCACCAATAGCCTGGTACGGCCCATCTTCAGCAGCAACCACGCAAGACCCTCGCGAGGGGCCAATCCTTGCGAGGCGGACGACACCAAGACCTCCTCAGGGGCGGCCTCACTAGGCTGGCTCCCGCGAAGCGGAGATATCTATGCAAGGGGAACCTCGCGAGGTTCACGTGACGTGAGCCATGATGACCAAGGCCAGGCGGGCGCCAGCGGGCGCAGAGTACCAGTTGCCTCTTTGGTGCTAAAGGGGAAAGCGCAGGCGAGGAGTCCCAAGGCATCAGGCAAAGGTTTCATATCGGTGCAACGAGACCAAGACCAGCAGGACGGTAGGACGGAGATCACCGTGGAGCCCATGGCGGCGTCACCACCAGAGCCTTTGGCAGGCGAAGACCACCTTTTGTCAGGATAGCTTGTACTAGTTGTCTCCCTTCAAACTTAGCCGTTGTGGGATCCCTTCCCGCCTAAACATTTGGGAAGAGGACCGGGGCCTCTATGAATAGGACTAGCCACCACCGTAGTCGGGGAGGCTCATCTTGGACGGATTATTCAGACCATCCTCACACACACAAGCTCACCGAGCTCAAGAACACCTCTCCTCAGGAGGTTTTTCATCCTTTGTACTAGTTCATCCTCAGCCTGCAAGGCAATCCACCACACCACACTGGAGTAGGGTATTACACCTCAGTGGTGGCCCGAACCAGTATAAACCCTCATGTCTCTTGTTCTTTTGGGTTCAGCAAGCTAGGACTTGAGATCGTTGCTAGAGCGAGCTTGGGAGAGAGAGATCTTCATGCACACCCCAGTGTTTGAACCTTAAGGGTTTGCCGGAACCCGTAATCTGATAGATACGATGGAGACGTATCATCTGCATTTTCTTCATACGTCTCTCTCGACCTCTCTCCCTTGTTTGTCAGACCTCTCTTGGCCACGTGCTTGGGGTCTTTCTCTCTCGGTTGCAAACAACCACACACTATATCCTCACCTCGCTTCTGCTATCGAAGATGCATGTGTGATATGTTTGCATAAGACACACACACTTTTTCTCTACTTTATCCTGTGTTGTACATGTCTCTTTCACACACGCACACACACTTTTTCCGATCACTCTTTCTATTTCACACATACACACACACACTCTCTCTCTCTCTAGTTAGGTACTCTCCCACGTCCATTAGCATATGGACATTTTGAAAAGTCAAACCTCAGAAAAGTTTGACCAGGTATATGTGGAGAAAAATATTTACATATGGAACGATCATTAGATTCATCACAACATGTACTTACTTCATACTATCCTTTATCTTTGGTATTGTAAATATAAGTAATTTCTTTATAAACTTGGTCAAAGTTTCAAAAGTTTGACTTGAAAAATTATAGGAATTACATTATTGAACGGAGGGAGTAGCTCTTTCTCTCTCTCTACTATCTCTCACGGGCCTCCCCTCTCACTCAAACTCTCTATACCGAGGGCTAATATGGCCACTTTGTCAATGTATAGCTCTGTATATTGTTTAGTTTACCAATCAACCACTCCACATGTTGCCTTGTCAGCTCGTGTTCTCTATCTTCGTGTGCTGGCCCATGTGGCAGTGGGTGAAAATAAGTAAACTAGAGGCCCATCTGACACGTGGTGAAGTAAACAAAGTTGAAACCACTCGGGTAGCACCTCGCATGCTAGTAAATTGAGGGCACACTTCTTCCGCGTGAAGGACGCACTCACGCACACTTCACCATTGCGCGGCGGCATGCACAGAAGGACGCACTCGCGCACACCCCAACACACAATACACACAAGCACACGTGTACACCGGCATCGCCGCCGGCTGAGATGGACGGCGAGGAAGCCAACAAGCGGAGGCTGCTAGAGCCTAAACCGCATCCGCGATCCTGGACTTCATCAGCAGCCTCCCTGATGACATGCTGCTCGTCATCATCGGCCTCCTCCCCACCAAATCTACTGTGCATACCACCCTGATCTCCCGGCGGTGGTGCCCCCTCTAGCGCCGCGTCCCCCTCAACCTCACCGTCGACAGCTGCCTCTGCAACGGGGATTGAAAACACATGGCCGCAGTATCCAAGATCCTTTCATCGCACCCTGGGCTAGCCAGATGCCTTGACATCCGCATGTTCAATACCAACTGCAAGGTCCAAGCCAAGTTCGACGAGTGGTTCTTATCCCCCGCCCTAGATTAGCTCGAGGAGCTCAGGTTTGAAGCTGGACGATGTCCCTCTCTACCGTTGTCCGCGTTGCGCCTCACACCAACGCTGCGCCGCGCCAGCTTCAGCTCTTGCTATTTTCCCCAGATTAATGTCGCGCCCGCCCTTATTCTCCCTCAACTCAAGCAGCTCGAACTCTTCGACGTTGGCATCTCGAAGAAGGCTATCGAGCACCTGCTTTGCAGCTGTACTGCGCTCGAGTACCTTCGTCTTCGGTAGATCCACGGGTTCATTAGCCTCCACATTGCCTCGACGAATCTCCGATGGATTTATTTGTCTTGCTGGCCCGAAACAAGACATCAATTGGGAAGAGATCACTCCAGCTGTTCCATGTTATGGTCATTGAGAATGCGCCTTTCCTTGAGAGATTGCTTGTATCTGATCTAGAAGCGTCAACAAAAATCAGGGTCATTGACGTGCCAAAATTGACAGCGTTGGTGTACTCGTCTGCCAAATTCTCCGAACTCTTTATTGGATCCGTAATCGTTTAGGTACAACACTCATCTTCTTCTCCGTCTTCTTGAAATTCACATTTTTAAATTTCTTCTTGATGTATTTATGACTGTCATCCACAAAATGATTCCCACAAGCTTGACCTAGTATGTGTGCATTTGGAAGATCTTGGCTATAAAATCTATCGGCCCCCCAATCTGGACCAAGTTGTTGGATTCCTTACATGCTTTCCGTGCACGGAGAAGCTACTCATCATGGTGAAACTTCTTTCCCATTAATAAATGGTAATCACAACGTAGCTCAATTTTTTCATAATTTTCCCAAACTATGATGACAAGTGTAGTGTTCAAAACTGCATCTACGCACTGCACCGAAAGAAATGTTTTTAGTATTTTTTTTCTCACGCGATTACCTGCATCGTTTTTTTGTTGTACTACTAGTAGCCTAGGCTAGCCATAGCGGCAAGTAACTTAGATTACTAGTAACTCTATGGTTACCCTAAGAGCAAGTATTACCTCCGTCCTAGTTTACTCTTCCTATTTTGTAGTATCAAAATTTGACCATTGATTTAACTGACAAAATGTTAATGCATGTCACTAAAAATTATATCGTTGGGTTCGTATTTGAACATAATTTCAAATGGTATAATTTTGGTGACATGCATTGGCATTTTCTTAGGTAAATATATGGTCAAAATTTAACACTAAATACGAGGTAGTACAAAAGTGGGCTATAATGGCCCTCCACTATGTAGGCCAAAACACGTGCCAAATTCACTTGTGATTCATTTGGCATCGATGCCCCTCCATTGCACACCTGGTTCCCCAATCTGGATCACCTACTTTGCTCCGGTGCCAAATTAACTCATGCAATGAAAAACCACTTGCGTGGGAGAGGGAGAGGACTGAGGCAATAAAAACACTTGTTTGGGAGAGTGAGAGGCTAGTGTAGTTGGTTTGATTGATTTGTTTATACATGTGGGTCTTTGTGCACAGCGGTGCCAACTCTCTCACATCGCTAGAGTGGTGCCAAAATCTTTCGATTTGACATTGATGCGTATTATGTGGCATACTTTTGAGAAATATGGCATCAGCCACATAGTGGAAGGCAACAAATGCCCAAGCTCTTCACGTGCTCCTAGGTAAACGAGAGGAAAGAGAGAGAGAGAGAGAGAGGGAGTGAAAAAATATCACTAGCCTTAGAGCCAACTCTATCGTATGAGCGAATAATATTGGTACCTCTTGATGATACGACAATCTTATACAGCCAGCTGCTCTAATATGTTCTCTTCTTTTGCAGAAAAAAGACCCAAAAGTGAAAATTGTGTTCCACTATAACAATCACATCGAATGTCTTGATCTCCATCTTATAGATATTTATTTGATAGACTACCGAGGCAGCACATCTGAGATTAAATTGGCCAGGTTCTTTGTTCTGGAGGCAAGTGTGCTCAAGGTAATGAGGTTTGGCGTTCTCTGGCGCAACAATGAATGGCATGCTGATCACTGCAAGCGTCTAAGCCTAAATGACAAAGTCTCCGCAGAAGCTAAATTTATTTGCCCATTAGTGACTTGTCAGGGCGGTCGATTTTAGTTTGTAAGATAATGCTGCATCCACCTAAAGTAATGAAAGTTCTTACATAAACTACCTAGTAATTACCTCTTCGTAGGTGCAACATTACTCCTAACATTTGTAATATCAGTTTGAAACTTGTAATATTGCCGTGTCCTATTCCTGCATTTTCAAAATCATGCGAATCAAAGAGGTCCTGAGTTGGTGATGATGGTGTGCCTACCATCTTTCACCAATAGCCGTCGGATCTAGATCCGACGCATACCAAGCAAACTTCTGCAGTTTTGCAAAAAGATACCCGCGCGTGTTCCCTATTTACAAATAAATCCTTGTCTCTCACAATCAGCCTTATCTCCTTCCCACCACACCTAGAAGGCCATGGAACAATCCGGCGCGATGGCCGCTGTTGTCGGTGTTCTGGAAACAGGGGTCCCCAGACTTGCCTACCTGTGGCCTGCGGCGTGGCTCAAAGGGGGCCCAGCACGGCCCATCTTCATCAACACAAGACCCAAGACCCTCGCGAGGGGCCAAGCCTCGCGGGGCGGACGACACGGAGCTTCCTCAGGCGTAGCCTCATCAGGCTGGCTCACGAGGGGGTGGAGAGATCAAGGCGGGGTACCTCACGAGGTGCCCATGACACAAGCCATGATGACCAAAGGCGCCAGGCGGGCGCCAGCCGCGCAGTGTCCTCCCTTTCCTCTTTGGCGCAAAGGGAGCAAGCGCAGGCGGGAGGATCAAGCAAAGGCACCCATTTCGGTGCAACGAGACCAAGACCAGCTCCGCGACAAGGAGGAAGTCACTGTGGAGCCCAAGCCAGCGTCATCACCAGAGCCTTTGGCAGGCGAGGACCAACTTTAGTCAGGATAAGTGTACCAGATGTTCCCCTTCAAAATGGCCAATTGTTGGCGCCCTTCCCGCTCAATATTTGGGAAGAGGCCCAGGGCCTTTGCCTATAAATAGGACTAGCCACCCCCAGAGAGAGGGAGAGGAACCGGGCAATCCAGAACCTGGGCAAGCAAGGAATCAGTAAGAGAGAGAGAGAGAAGGGCGGCTGAACTCCTCCTAGCAGTTCATCCCCCAGGCCTAGAACAGACCCTCGCGAGGCTGTTCTTCCTTGTAGTGTTCATCACCATCAGCCCAAGAGGCAATCACCACACCACACTGGAGTATGGTATTACACCGCATTGGTGGCCCGAACCAGTATAAACTCTGTGTCTCTTGTGTTGTTCTTTTAGTAGTTTAGATCTTTGCGAGACGGAGAGGTAGAGGGCGTAATCTCCGCGCGCACCCCATAGTTCGAACCTTAAGGGTTTGCCGGAACCCCATATCCGACATTTGGCGCGCCAGGTAGGGGTGCGCCGGAATCCACCCTTCTACCACTTCACGTCCCGTCGCATCGTCATCACCATGTCCGGCGACCAGGCGGGCAACCAAGATCCATGGGCGGCGTGGCCCGCCCGCGCAGAGCCGCTCGCCTCGGGCGACCCCGCGCCCCAGGCAGCTCGTGGTCCGCAGGGCGCTGTGGGCCGCGGGCGGCGCAGACAGGCTTCAACGACCCTCACACCGCGGCAAGCATGGTCGGCAGCAAGGGCCTCCAATCACGCCGCGACCACGACACCGTACACCCGCCGGGAGCAGGCGAACTCGAGGGCCGCGCTCACGGTGGCCCGAGAGCTGCTGCAGTGTAGGCTGCTGGAAGGCGGCCGCGACGTGCTGCTAGAGCGGGTCGCCGAGCTCCTGGTCTTTGCCGCTTTGGGGGCTCACCCCTTCTGCGTCCAGCTCCCATCTCAAGCCCAGGGTGGCACGCGTGGGGGCCCCGTGCGCGCCCGCGGGCCTCAAGGCTACTCCAACGCCAGTGAAGCTGTCGGCGCCGGACCGGCGGTGGCGCTACCCCCGCCCCCGGCGCGTGAAGGAGAGGGACTCAACGCGGCCCACGGCCCCAGCGGGCAGCCACGCTACCACCCCACGGTGGGCACGTCAAGCAGAGCTGCATGGCACACGGAGCACTATGGCGTAGCCTTCGGGATGACGGCGACGGAAGAATACGTGCCCCACATGATGGACCAAGGGCACGCTCACGAGGGTGAACAAGGCTCGCTCCTCAGCCCGAGCTGGGGGGACGAGACACCAGAAGCTGAGCTCTTCCAGGAGCCCCGGGACGGTTCCGCAGGCCACGCTGGGGGCGACGATTATCGGGTACCGCTAATTTCTCAGGAGCAGGCGTACGCTAATCATGGGTTGCAGGAAGTGCAGGTCGCCGCAGCGAGCAGCTGCCCCGCTCCCACAGTCTCCTACCCCTCGGGAGGAGGGCGCAGGGGGCTGCAGGAGAGGGGCAGAGATCCGACATCACCACCGCGGCGTTCGGAGCAAGGCGTTCTCAGGAGGTAGGCCCTCCGCTGGGGAGGTGCCTAAGGGCCTGCCCCTGGCGGAGGACCCGTGGTCGTCAGGGGAACTGCTGGCGACCGCTCTACCCCACCGGCGGCGTCCTGGTTTCTGGTCGTCGTTGGTGGCACTAGAGTGTGGCGCAAGGCGGGGCCCTCGTCTGGCGATATGAAGCAAGGCCGGTACCTGTGAAGAAGGCCCAGTGCCTGTGAAGCTCGCCGCCCCGTGACACTCTCACGTAATAATGAGTGGGGTTGTACACGCCCCGGAGTCTCAGGGGTGCCGGCCTCAGTCCCTGGGGCTCCCTCCCACGCCTAGTGGACAGCACTTAGCTCTGCGCTGGTGAGAAGACGTCCAAGACTAGATTAGGTGCCGGACGCGGCCTTTTGTATGCTTTCATTGCCTTTTCCTTTGGTTGTAACTTTTCCCCCGCTGGATTTAAGTTGGATTCGAATTTGAGATTTGCGTGTGTTCGGGGAAGGGGTGCTTAGTCTCGTTCGAGCCATTTCTCGCGTTCTGGTTACCACTTCACCATAGCTGCCTCCCCTCGCGAGCCCCTCGCGAGTCGGGTCAGGCCTAGCTCGCGCTCAACCCAAACTACCGTTGTCGCTCCCCCTCGGGAGGATCCTTCGGTGCCTGCGGAGGTCGTCCTTTTAGGAAAAGGCCCAGAGCCTGTGAAGAAGGCGACTGCCTGTGAAGTTGTCGCGTTTAGGAAAAGGCCCAGAGCCTGTGAAGGAGGCTACTGCCTGTGAAGCTGTCGCGTTTAGGAAAAGGCCCAGAGCCTGTGAAGAAGGCTACTGCCTGTGAAGCTGTCGCGTTTAGGAAAAGGCCCAGAGCCTGTGAAGAAGGCGACTACCTGTGAAGCTGTCGCATTTGGGAAATGGCCCGGAGCGTGTGAAGAAGGCGACTGCCTGTGAAGCTGTCGCGTTTAGGAAAAGTCCCAGAGCCTGTGAAGAAGGCGACTGCCTGTGAAGCTGTCGCGTTTAGGAAAAGTCCCAGAGCCTGTGAAGAAGGCGACTGCCTGTGAAGTTGTCGCGTTTGGAAAAAGGCCCGGAGCCTGTGAAGAAGGTGACTGCCTGTGAAGTTGTCGCGTTTAGGAAAAGGCCCCGAGCCTGTGAAGAAGGCGAATGCCTGTGAAGCCGCCGCGTTCCTGAAAAGGCCCAGAGCCTGTGAAGAGGGCAAATGCTTGTGAAGCCATCGCGTTTTGGGAAAAGGCCCGGAGCCTGTGAAGAGGGCCAACGCATGTGAAGCTCCCCGCCAGCGACACTCTCACATCCTACGGATTCAACTAGAGGACACCCAAGACATCAAGTCCTCCCACAGGCTGCCTCAGGGCCTACACAAAGCAAAGGTAAACTAACCAACCACCAGGCGTGGGCGCATGTGCAATGCAACATCTACTAATACGATGAACATGAGTTTTACACGAGGGGCTCCCCCTCCCAAAATGCTCTCACAACCATCAGGCCCAAAACCTGAGTTCTACTCATGCAGGGTAAGGAAACAGGAACGAAGCGGAATCAGTCGGATAGATCCCCCAATGCATCCTTAGGAGCGCCTCCCGAACTGCCGCTGGCGTCGCTGGACTCGCCATCGCTGTTTGCATCGCCACCGGCGGCGTCAGGGCCGTTCACCACACCGCCCTCGTCGGCGGCCACGATCACGTCGCCGTTGTCCGAAGTGAAGGCCCGGACGAGGGCATCCACCTTATCTTCCACCCAGTGCGCCAGGTCATCTCTGACGGCCTGGGGGACTGGGGCGATGGCAGCGTCGAAATCGAAGTGGTGGTCCATGTTCCGGAGATGGTTGAAGACACGGGAAAAGGCATGCCCGAGCAGGGCGCGGCTCCTCTCCTCCACCAACCTGTCGGCCCTGACCGACCGTGCCTCCAGCTGCGTCACCACGGCGGTGAAGAATTGAAGATTGCCGGCATAGTTGATTGTGTGCGGCTCGCCAACGGCCGCCTCGCAGATGTTGCCAAAGGCGGTGTTGGCTCTCTCCCGGGGCGTGGTGAGCATGGGACCGTGCACGTGCTCCAGGACATGTTGCTGACGTATCTCATCCGCATTCTGGCACGCGACGGCCTCAACCTCCTCCACCCGTTGGCAAAGACAGAGCACCTCGGCCTAGGAGGTGGCTGACTCCCCTTGCGCTACCTCAAGGGCGTCCCGAGAAGCATCGGCCCGCCACGTTGCTTCCTCCAGCTTGGCCCTCAGGGCAGCAGTTCTACCTTCAGCCTCAGCCCGGATCAACCCCAGCTTCCCCTCGAACTCGCACTCAAGGTCCAAGCGTGCCATCGCCACCCGACGTCCAACCTCCTCCAGGACACAGGCTTCCCGTGCGGCGACATCTTCCTCCTCCTGCGTCACCAAGCGCTCCCTCGTCTCCAGCCTCTCGTACTCACGGGTGCGTTCGGCGGCTTCCAGCGTCAACGCCTCCTCACGCTTCTAGAGCTCAGCTGGGTCGCCAGAGGCCACCTTCATCGACACGAGGGACGCCTTGCGCAACTGCACTTGCTCCTCCAGTGAGTGGCACCAGGCCAGGAGCTCCCGAGCCCGGTCCTTCGCCGCCTCCCGCCGTCGGTTGGCTTCCTGCGCTTCCCCCGCGGCCTGAGATCGGGCCTCCCGAGCAGCCTCCAACGACGCCTTCGCCTCTTCATCATCAAGATCGCGCTAGTGACGCGCGAGGGAAATTGCGCCCTCCAGCGCGCGCCTCTTTGCGGCCAGGCACATGCCCTCGGCCTCGAGGCACGCGTCTTCATCAGCAAGCTCCTCCCCAAGCAGGTTCACCGCGTTAGTCGCCCTCTGAAGGAATCCTTGGCGGCGATCGCGGCGCTCCCGGGCGCGCTCGAGCACGTCTTCCACACCATCATCTGCCCCAAGCAAGCGTCGGGGGCCACGGATCATCATTCCCCCTCCGGGCAGGGGGCTGGGGGCTGGCACCCTCGCGACGGCCGGGAATTCATCACCCAGGGCCTCCCTTTGAAGGAAATATGCCCTAGAGGCAATAATAAAGTTATTATTTATTTCCTTATATCATGATAAATGTTTATTATTCATGCTAGAATTGTATTAACTGGAAACATAATACATGTGTGAATACATAGACAAACAGAGTGTCACTAGTATGCCTCTACTTGACTAGCTCATTAATCAAAGATGGTTATGTTTCCTAACCATGAACAAAGAGTTGTTATTTGATTAACGAGATCACATCATTAGTTGAATGATCTGATTGACATGACCCATTCCATTAGCATAGCACCCGATCGTTTAGTATGTTGCTATTGCTTTTATCCATGACTTATACATGTTCCTTTAACTATGAGATTATGCAACTCCCGTTTACCGTAGGAACACTTTGTGTGCTACCAAACGTCACAACGTAACTGGGTGATTATAAAGGTGCTCTACAGGTGTCTCTGAAGGTACATGTTGGGTTGGCGTATTTCGAGATTAGGATTTGTCACTCTGATTGTCGGAGAGGTATCTCAGGGCCTTCTCGGTAATGCACATCACATAAGCCTTGCAAGCATTGCAACCAATGAGTTAGTTGCGAGATGATGTATTACGGAACGAGTAAAGAGACTTGCCGGTAACGAGATTGAACTAGGTATTGGATACCGACGATCGAATCTCGGGCAAGTAACATACCGATGACAAAGGGAACAACGTATGTTGTTATGCGGTCTGACCGATAAAGATCTTCGTAGAATATGTAGGAGCCAATATGGGCATCCAGGTCCCGCTATTGGTTATTGACCGGAGACGTGTCTCGGTCATGTCTACATTGTTCTCGAACCGTAGGGTCCGCACGCTTAACGTTACGATGACAGTTATTATGAATTTATGCATTTTGATGTACCGAAGGAGTTCGGAGTCCCGGATGTGATCACGGACATGACGAGGAGTCTCGAAATGGTCGAGACGTAAAGAATGATATATTGGAAGCCTATGTTTGGACATCGGATGCGTTCCAGGTGAAATCAGGATTTTACCGGAATACCGGGAGGGTTACCGGAACCCCCCGGGAGCATAATGGGCCAACATGGGCCTTGGAGGAGAGGTGAGAGGGCTTCCCTCATGGGCTGCGCGCCTCCCCCCTTCCCCTAGTCCTATTAGGACTAGGAGAGGTGGCCGGCCCCCTCTTTCTCTCTCCCCATTGGAGAATCCTAGTCCAACTAGGATTGGGGGGGGGGGGAATCCTACTCCCAGAGGGAGTAGGACTCTCCTGGCGCGCCAGGCTTGGCCGGCCAGCCCCTCCCCCTTGGCTCCTTTATATACGGGGGCAGAGGGCACCCCATAGACACACAATTGATCATTGAGATCTTTCCTTAGCCGTGTGCGGTGCCCCCTTCCACCAAATTCCACCTCGGTCATATCGTTGCAGTGCTTAGGCGAAGCCCTGCGCCGGTAACACATCAAGATCGTCACCACGCCGTCGTGCTGACAGAACTCTTCCCCGACGCTTTGCTGGATCGGAGCCCGGGGATCGTCATCGAACTGAACGTGTGCCAAGAACTCGGAGGTGCCGGAGTAACGGTGCTGTGATCGGTCGGATTGCGAGGAGAACGTACGACTACTTCCTCTACGTTGAGTCAACGCTTCCGCTTCGGTCTACGAGGGTACGTAGACAACACTCTCCCCTCTCGTTGCTATGCATCACCATGATCTTGCGTGTGCGTAGGAAATTTTTTGAAATTACTACGTTCCCCAACAGTGGCATCCGAGCCTAGGTTTTTATGGTTTGATGTTATTTGCACGAGTAGAACACAAGTGAGTTGTGGACGATACAAGTCATACTGCCTACCAGCATGTCATACTTTGGTTCAGCGGTATTGTTGGACGAGACGATCTGGACCAACCTTGCGCGTACGCTTACGCGAGACCGGTTCCCTCGACGTGCTTTGCACATAGATGGCTTGCGGAAGACTGTCTCTCCAACTTTAGTTGAACCGAGTGTGGCTACGCCCGGTCCTTGAGAAGGTTAAAACGGAGTCTATTTGACAAACTATCGTTGTGGTTTTGATGCGTAGGTAAGATGAGTTCTTGCTTAAGCCCGTAGCAGCCACGTAAAACTTGCAACAACAAAGTAGAGGACGTCTAACTTGTTTTTGCAGGGCATGTTGTGATGTGATATGGTCAAGACATGATGCTGAATTTTATTGTATGAGATGATCATGTTTTGTAACCGAATTATCGGCAACTGGCAGGAGCCATATGGTTGTCGCTTTATTGTATGCAATGCAATCGCGATGTAATGCTTTACTTTATTACTAAGCGGTAGTGATAGTCGTGGAAGCATAAGATTGGCGAGACGACAACGATGCTGCGATGAAGATCAAGGTGTCGCGCCGGTGCTTCGAAGATGGTGATCACAAGCACGAGATGATGATGGCCATATCATATCACTTATATTGATTGCATGTGATGTTTATCTTTTATGCATCTTATCTTGCTTTGTTTGACGGTAGCATTATAAGATGATCTCTCACTAATTATCAAGAAGTGTTCTCCCTGAGTATGCACCGTTGCGAAAGTTCTTCGTGCTGAGACACCACGTGATGATCGGGTGTGATAGGCTCTACGTTCAAATACAACGGGTGCAAAACAGTTGCACACGCGGAATACTCAGGTTTAACTTGACGAGCCTAGCATATAACAGATATGGCCTCGGAACACGGAGACCGAAAGGTCGAGCGTGAATCATATAGTAGATATGATCAACATAGTGATGTTCACCATTGAAACTACTCCATCTCACGTGATGATCGGACATGGTTTAGTTGATTTGGATCACGTGATCACTTAGAGGATTAGAGGGATGTCTATCTAAGTGGGAGTTCTTGAGTAATATGATTAATTGAACTTAAATTTATCATGAACTTAGTACCTGATAGTATCTTGCTTGTCTATGTTGTGTAGATAGATGGCTCGTGCTGTTGTTCCGTTGAATTTTAATGCGTTCCTTGAGAAAGCAAAGTTGAAAGATGATGGTAGCAATTACACGGACTGGGTCCGTAACTTGAGGATTATCCTCATTGCTGCACAGAAGAATTACGTCCTGGAAGCACCACTAGGTGCCAGGCCTGGTGCAAGAGCTACACCAAATGTTGTGAACGTCTGGCAAAGTAAAGCTGATGACTACTCTATAGTTCAGTGTGCCATGCTTTACGGCTTAGAACCGGGACTTCAACGACGTTTTGAACACCATGGAGCATATGAGATGTTCCAGGAGTTGAAGTTAATATTTCAAGCAAATGCCCGGATTGAGAGATATGAAGTCTCCAATAAGTTCTATAGCTGTAAGATGGAAGAGAACGGTTCTGTCAGTGAGCATATACTCAGAATGTCTGGGTATAACAATCACTTGATTCAACTGGGAGTTAATCTTCCGGATGATTGCGTCATTGACAGAATTCTCCAATCACTGCCACCAAGCTACAAAAGCTTCGTGATGAACTATAATATGCAAGGGATGACCAAAACTATGCCCGAGCTCTTCGCGATGCTGAAAGCCGTGGAGGTAGAAATCAAAAAGGAGCATCAAGTGTTGATGGTTAACAAAACCACTAGTTTCAAGAAAAAGGGCAAAGGGAAGAAAAAGGGGAACTTCAAAAAGAACAGCAAGCAAGTTGCTAATCAAGAGAAGAAACCCAAGTCTGGACCTAAGCCTGAAACTGAGTGCTTCTATTGCAAGCAGACTGGTCACTGGAAGCGGAACTGCCCCAAGTATTTGGCGGATAAGAAGGATGGCAAGGTTAACAAAGGTATATATGATATACATGTTATTGATGTATACCTTACTAATTCTCGCAGTAGCACCTGGGTATTTGATACTGGTTCTGTTGCTAATATTTGCAACTCAAAACAGGGGCTACGGATTAAGCGAAGATTGGCTAAGGACGAGGTGACGATGCGCGTGGGAAATGGTTCCAAAGTCGATGTGATCGCGGTCGGCACGCTACCTCTACATCTACCTTCGGGATTAATATTAGATCTAAATAATTGTTATTTAGTACCAGCGTTGAGCATGAACATTATATATGGATCTTGTTTGATGCGAGACGGTTATTCATTTAAATCAGAGAATAATGGTTGTTCTATTTATATGAGTAATATCTTTTATGGTCATGCACCATTAAAGAATGGTTTGTTCTTACTTAATCTCGATAGTAGTGATACACATATTCATAATGTCGAAGCCAAAAGATGCAGAGTTGATAACGATAGTGCAACTTATTTGTGGCACTGCCGTTTAGGTCATATCGGTGTAAAACGCATGAAGAAACTCCATACTGATGGACTTTTGGAGTCACTTGATTATGAATGACTTGGCACTTGCGAACCGTGCCTTATGGGCAAGATGACTAAAACACCGTTCTCCGGTAATATGGAGAGAGCAACAGATTTATTGGAAATCATACATACTGATGTATGTGGTCCAATGAATGTTGAGGCTCGTGGCGGATATCGTTATTTTCTCACCTTCACTGATGATTTAAGCAGATATGGGTATATCTACTTAATGAAACACAAGTCTGAAACATTTGAAAAGTTCAAAGAATTTCAGAGTGAAGTGGAAAATCATCGTAACAAGAAAATAAAGTTTCTACGATCTGATCGTGGAGGAGAATATTTGAGTTACGAGTTTGGTCTACATTTGAAACAATGCGGAATAGTTTCGCAACTCACGCCACCCGGAACACCACAACGTAATGGTGTGTCCGAACGTCGTAATCGTACTTTACTGGATATGGTGCGATCTATGATGTCTCTTACCGATTTACCGCTATCTTTTTGGGGTTATGCTTTAGAGACGGCTGCATTCACGTTAAATAGGGCACCATCGAAATCCGTTGAGACGACGCCTTATGAACTGTGGTTTGGCAAGAAACCAAAGTTGTCGTTTCTTAAAGTTTGGGGCTGCGATGCTGATGTGAAAAAGCTTCAACCTGATAAGCTCGAACCCAAATCGGAGAAATGTGTCTTCATAGGATATCCAAAGGAAACTGTTGGATACACCTTCTATCACAGATCCGAAGGCAAGACTTTTGTTGCTAAGTTCGGAAACTTTCTAGAGAAAGAGTTTCTTTGAAAAGAAGTGAGTGGGAGGAAAGTAGAAAAACTTGATAAGGTAATTGTACCTTCTCCCTTATTGGAAAGTAGTTCATCACAGAAATCTGTTCTTGTGACTACTACACCAATTAGTAAGGAAGCTAATGATGATGATCATGTAACTTCAAGATCAAGTTACTACCGAATCTCGTAAGTAAACCAGAGTGAGATCCGCACCAGAGTGGTACGGTAATCCTGTTCTGGAAGTCATGTTACTAGACCATGACGAACTTGCGAACTATGAGGAAGCGATGATGAGCCCAGATTCCGCGAAATGGTTAGAGGCCATGAAATCTGAGATATGATCCATGTATGAGAACAAAGTATGGACTTTGAGGGATTTGTCCGATGATCGGCAAGCCAAAGAAAATAAATGGATCTTCAAGAGGAAGACGGACACTGATAGTAGTGTTACTATCTACAAAGCTAGAATTGTCGCAAAAGGTTTTCGACAAGTTCAAGGTGTTGACTACGATGAGAGTTTCTCACTCGTATCTATGCTTAAGTCTGTCCGAATCATGTTAGCAATTGTCACATTTTATGAAATCCGGCAAATGGATAAACAAAACTACATTCCTTAATGGATTTATTAAAGAAGAGTTGTATACGATGCAACTAGAAGGTTTTGTCGATCCTGAAGGTGTTAACAAAATATGCAAGCTCCAGCGATCCATCTATGGACTGGTGCAAGCATCTCGGAGTTGGAATATACGCTTTGATAAGTTGATCAAAGCATATAGTTTTATACAGACTTGCGATGAAGCCTGTATTTACAAGAAAGTGAGTGGGAGCACTACAGCATTTCTGATAAGTATATGTAAATGACATATTATTGATCGGAAATAATGTAGAATTATTCTGTAAAGCATAAAGGAGTATTTGAAAGGAGTTTTTCAAAGAAAGACCTCGGGGAAGCTACTTAGATATCGAGCATCAAGATCTATAGAGATAGATCGAGACGCTTGATAAGTTTTTTCAATGAGTACATACCTTGACAAGATTTTGAAGTAGTTCAAAATGGAACAGTCAAAGAAAGAGTTCTTGCCTGTGTTACAAAGTGTGAAATTGAGTAAGACTCAAAGCCCGACCACGGCAGAAGATAGAAAGAGAATGAAAGTCATTCCCTATGCTTTGGCCATAGGTTCTATAAAGTATGCCATGCTGTGTACCAGACCTATTGTATACCCTACCCTGAGATTGGCACGGGAGTACAATAGTGATCTAGGAGTAGATCACTGGACGGCGGTCAAAATTATCCTTAGTGGAATAAGGATATGTTTCTCGATTATGGAGGTGACAAAAAGGTTCGTCGTAAAAGGTTACGTCGATGCAAGTTTTGACACTAATCTAGATGACTCTAAGTCTAAATCTAGATACATATTGAAAGTGGGAGCAATTAGCTAAAGTAGCTCCGTGCAGAGCATTGTAGACATAGAAAATTGCAAAATACATAACGGATCTGAATGTGGCAGACCCGTTGACTAAATTTCTCTCACAAGCAAAACATGATCACACCGTAGTACTCTTTGGGTGTTAATCACATAGCGATGTGAACTAGATTACTGAATCTAGTAAACCCTTTGGGTGTTGGTCACATATCGATGTGAACTATGGGTGTTAATCACATGATGATGTGAACTATTGATGTTAATCACATGGTGATGTGATCTAGATTATTGACTCTAGTGCAAGTGGGAGACTGAAGGAAATATGCCCTAGAGGCAATAATAAAGTTATTATTTATTTCCTTATATCATGATAAATGTTTATTATTCATGCTAGAATTGTATTAACTGGAAACATAATACATGTGTGAATACATAGACAAACAGAGTGTCACTAGTATGCCTCTACTTGACAAGCTCATTAATCAAAGATGGTTATGTTTCCTAACCATGAACAAAGAGTTGTTATTTGATTAACGAGATCACATCATTAGTTGAATGATCTGATTGACATGACCCATTCCATTAGCATAGCACCCGATCGTTTAGTATGTTGCTATTGCTTTTATCCATGACTTATACATGTTCCTTTAACTATGAGATTATGCAACTCCCGTTTACCGTAGGAACACTTTTTGTGCTACCAAACGTCACAAAGTAACTGGGTGATTATAAAGGTGCTCTACAGGTGTCTCCGAAGGTACATGTTGGGTTGGCGTATTTCGAGATTAGGATTTTTCACTCCGATTGTCGGAGAGGTATCTCAGGGCCTTCTCGGTAATGCACATCACATAAGCCTTGCAAGCATTGCAACCAATGAGTTAGTTGCGAGATGATGTATTACGGAACGAGTAAAGAGACTTGCCGGTAACGAGATTGAACTAGGTATTGGATACCGACGATCGAATCTCGGGCAAGTAACATACCGATGACAAAGGGAACAACGTATGTTGTTATGCGGTCTGACCGATAAAGATCTTCGTAGAATATGTAGGAGCCAATATGGGCATCCAGGTCCCGCTATTGGTTATTGACCGGATACGTGTCTCGGTCATGTCTACATTGTTCTCGAACCGTAGGGTCCGCACGCTTAACGTTACGATGACAGTTATTATGAATTTATGCATTTTGATGTACCGAAGGAGTTCGGAGTCCCGGATGTGATCACGGACATGACGAGGAGTCTCTAAATGGTCGAGACGTAAAGAATGATATATTGGAAGCCTATGTTTGGACATCGGATGCGTTCCAGGTGAAATCAGGATTTTACCGGAATACCGGGAGGGTTACCGGAACCCCCCGGGAGCATAATGGGCCAACATGGGCCTTGGAGGAGAGGTGAGAGGGCTTCCCTCATGGGCTGCGCGCCTCCCCCCTTCCCCTAGTCCTATTAGGACTAGGAGAGGTGGCCGGCCCCCTCTCTCTCTCCCCCCATTGGAGAATCCTAGTCCAACTAGGATTGGGGGGGGGGGAATCCTACTCCCAGAGGGAGTAGGACTCTCCTGGCGCGCCAGGCTTGGCCGGCCAGCCCCTCCCCCTTGGCTCCTTTATATACGGGGGCAGAGGGCACCCCATAGACACACAATTGATCATTGAGATCTTTCCTTAGCCGTGTGCGGTGCCCCCTTCCACCAAATTCCACCTCGGTCATATCGTTGCAGTGCTTAGGCGAAGCCCTGCGCCGGTAACACATCAAGATCGTCACCACGCCGTCGTGCTGACAGAACTCTTCCCCGACGCTTTGCTGGATCGGAGCCCGGGGATCGTCATCGAACTGAACGTGTGCCAAGAACTCGGAGGTGCCGGAGTAACGGTGCTGTGATCGGTCGGATTGCGAGGAGAACGTACGACTACTTCCTCTACGTTGAGTCAACGCTTCCGCTTCGGTCTACGAGGGTACGTAGACAACACTCTCCCCTCTCGTTGCTATGCATCACCATGATCTTGCGTGTGCGTAGGAAATTTTTTGAAATTACTACGTTCCCCAACACCCTTTTCCTCTGGAGGGCCTTAAAGTCCACGTGGAAGCGGCCCAAGAGAAGAGCGCAAGGATCAACCTGCGACGAAGACGGAGCGTCGAGTAGATCCGTGTCAGGGGCGCCTGCCTGACGCATGCTGCCAATCGCCTCGCCAGAAGTCGCGGCTGGGGCCTCAGGAGTCTCAGCCCCAGGCGCCGGGAGCAGCAGCTTGCCACCCTCAGCCTCAGCGGCACGGGTCCCGGGAGCTGCTCCTTCTAGAGCATCACCCGGCGCTCCCACCTCATCAGAAGCCCCCTCGGCCTCTAGCGCCTCACGCCTCCCTGCTCCGCCACTTGAGGAAGAGTCGCCTAGGCCAACTGGAAGGGCAGTCGCCACCACTGGGTTCTCGCAAGACCCCTGAAGGCCAGCAGGGCGTAGCCCCCATTCATCAAAGATCGGCATCTGCTTCACAAAATCGTCCCTGTTCTGGCAGAGGTACAGCAGGGCGCCTCCCCGCTGGATGCTACCCGGGTTGGGGTCACCAGTCAAGATCAAGAGCACTGTCCTCAGCGCCTCAGGCGTCAGGTCCTCTTCCTGGAGCCGCATGCAATCACCACGCCCACTGAAGGCCCACACCCGGCGGGAGTGGCGTTGGAGAGGGGCAATGCGACGCAACAGGAACTCCTTCACTACCTTGGGCGCTGTCACGCCAATCGATTTCAAGAACCCGAAGCGGCGCCAGACGAAGGCGAGCCGGGGGCTCTCAAGCGTCTCCTGGCCCCAGCCCAAATTAGGGACAGCAGGCGAGGTTGGCTTTGACAGCAGGGGGATGGGCACCCCGACATCAACATACAACCACCGCTCGTGGAACCCAGCCAAAGGCGAAGGAAGCCCGAAGTCGATCCCGGAGGCCGCAGTCTTAGGCGCGGCGACGAATTTCACACACGTCGAGCATTGGGTAGGGTCGACAAGGCGCAGAGAGAAGAAATGGCGCAGCAAGGCAACAGAAGGAGGGATGCCCATCATCGCCTCGTGAACAAAAGCAAAGACCGAAAGAAGGGTGATGGATTCAGGACCCAGATGCATCATATGGATCTGGTAACGGGAAAGAACGGCCTTGAAGAAATCGGAAAAGGGGGGAACCAGACCCGCCCACAGGGCATCAAGAAAATAATGGACCTCAGTGATTATCCTGTCAGTGGGGAAGTGAGACGTAGGCCAGGCCGTCGTCCTCCCACACTCGTTGAAGATGGTAGCCAAAGCCGAGCTGACCTTGCCCAGGCACTCTTGATTGAGTATGATCGACCGGACGACGGCAGGGGCCACCGATGGCGGTGGGCAAGACGGAGGCATGGGTTTCTTCCCTCTCTCCTTCTTCGTCGGAGCCATGGCGATGGGAAGGAGGGGGAAGATTCGAGATTGGATTGGAGGCAGGAGCTGGCGTTCGAGGGAAGGAAGGACAGAGGACGCTCGAGCAGCAGGAAGGGGAGCGGCTGTGTACAACTACAAGTCCGCCAAGCAGGGCGCAAAATAAGGGGGGCGTGGGGGAACGGTGTCGCCCACGACCAATCAACCACCACGCGGCGCCCGAGGCCGCAGGCTGTTAGGGCCCGTGGCGCTTCGCCCTTGCCCTTTCGCCTTTCAGCACGGCCAAGTCCGGGCGCGCCTTGGGCCCGGGGGCTACTGTCGGCGTTCTGGAAACGGGGGTCCCCAGACTTGCCTGCCTGCGGCATGGCTTAAAGGGGGCCTAGCACGGCCCATCTTCATCAACACAAGACCCAAGACCCTCGCGAGGGGCCAAGCCTCACGGGGCGGACGACACGGAGCTTCCTCAGGCGCAGCCTCATCAGGCTGGCTCACGAGGGGGCGGAGAGATCAAGGCGGGGTACCTGACGAGGTGCCCATGACGCAAGCCATGACGACCAAAGGCGCCAGGCGGGCGCCAGCCACGCAGTGTCCTCCCTTTCCTCTTTGGTGCAAAGGGAGCAAGCGCAGGCGGGAGGATCAAGCAAAGGCACCCATTTCGGTGCAACGAGACCAAGACCAGCTCCGCGACAAGGAGGAAGTCACTGTGGAGCCCAAGCCAGCGTCATCACCAGAGCCTTTGGCAGGCGAGGACCAACTTTAGTCAGGATAAGTGTACCAGATGTTCCCCTTCAAAATGGCCAATTGTTGGCGCCCTTCCCGCTCAATATTTGGGAAGAGGCCCAGGGCCTTTGCCTATAAATAGGACTAGCCACCCCCAGAGAGAGGGGATAGGAACCGGGCAATCCAGAACCTGGGCAAGCAAGGAATCAATAAGAGAGAGAGAGAAGGGCGGCTGAACTCCTCCTAGCAGTTCATCCCCCAGGCCTAGAACAGACCCTCGCGAGGTTGTTCTTCCTTGTAGTGTTCATCACCATCAGCCCAAGAGGCAATCCACCACACCACACTGGAGTAGGGTATTACACCGCATTGGTGGCCCGAACCAGTATAAACTATGTGTCTCTTGTGTTGTTCTTTTAGTAGTTTAGATCTTTGCGAGACGGAGAGGTAGAGGGCATAATCTCCGTGCGCACCCTAGAGTTCGAACCTTAAGGGTCTGCCGGAACGCCATATCCGACAGCTGTCGGCGCCTTCCACCCCCAATCTTGGTGTTCCATGCAATGCACGGGCATCTTACTCGTATAAGGAAAGAGTACAGATACTCGTGGTAACACACAGGAAATTATGTCGAACACGGCTAGTTGTAAGCAGGCTAGCTCTATAGCCATGATGATAGTGACTGCACACGGTGAGGCTGACTTTGGTATGCCGAACATGGCGCCTACACTCAGGTGTCATCTCTGGCGCATGGTCTTGTCACTTCACTGTGAGGAGTAATTTGACCAACGGGTAGTACAGTACTAGTAATACATTGGTAGTACTACTACTAGTCTAGCACCACCGTCTAGATTTAGTAGTACTAGCACGTCCGTTTGGATTTAGTATTTGACTAGCAATATCTAGTAATGCATGTCACAAAAAATATACTACTCCCTCTGTAAATAAATACATGGAGTATTGTTTTATTCATGTTTGAACGTATTTCACGATGATATTATACACTCTCCCTTCCGGTAGACGGCTCAAATCTGAAGTCTCATCAATCAGACTACTATTGTACTCATCGAGCGCTCAGCTTGGTAAGCTACCAACAAAAATTGCAATCAAAGACTACTATTGTACTCCCTCTATACTGGTGCATTAGTCATGTTACGAAAACCAAATAATCCCAAAACTTTTAGGCGCGGTGCATTAACTACCCACCTCGATCCCTGTTTTTGGCATTCAATGACTTGAGACTACTTAGCACAACATTTTTTGTTACATGCATTAACATTTTATTAGTTAAATCAAAGGTCAAAACTTGGTGCAAAATGCAAAGGAGACCAATAAACCAGTAAACATCAAATTTCTCTCGTTTTGCCCCAACTAGATGTCTCGGTGAGATGACTATACTGCGCCGACACGGAGGGGGCGCAACTTCATTGACTTACTGCACCTGACTTTGGGTGTATGACAGGTGGGCCCAACAGGTGGCTGGCCCACCTGTCATACACCCAAAGGCAGGTGCAGTGAAGGCACCGGAGCTCAGTCCCATGGAGGGAGGGCCGAGGAGTAGATGGCCAACACACACGTGAATGCAACACAGTCTGCACTTCTCATATAAAGGCTCCCCGCCAGTCCAATCTATGAAATCCTAGGCACCTACGCACCCTAACCAAGATCAAGAGTGCTCACTCCAATCGCAACATTAGTTGACTAGAAGCTAGACCCATGGAGGCGATGAGCGCGAGCATCAGCCGACTGTGCCAGATGGTCCATGACATCAGCCTGCGGCCTGACACCGAGGAACGTCTCCGGGTCGTGCTTGAGGCCGCCAGGGCAAGAGGCCGCTTGGATGACAACTTCTTCTCCTTGTTCGACAAGGTCCTCGTCGGCTTCCTCGACAAGTTCACCGTCGTCAAGAAGCTCGCGGATGACCTTGACGTACGCCTCCAGCCCACACGCCCAGGCTCTGCGATGCCCGCTACCCTCAACGGCCTCTATGGTGACAACCTCTTCGACGCACCTGTGACTGCCCGCCGTCGCACCGGAGAATGTCCACCTCGAGGTCGCGCTCGCCGCGCAGCGCCTGGTGCAGCAAGACACCATCGACATAATCACCCACGTCTACGTGCAAATCATCCACAAGGACTACTACGTGCAAGAGGAGGACGATAGGACGCTAGCCTTCATGGACTATAGGGCAACATTGGACGGCATTGTTCAGAAGCACGTTGAGCTCGCCACCAACGCCGCTGCTCCTCACACGTCTGGTGACCCAGCGCACTAGGGCGTGAGGATGTCGTTGACGGATCCGTATGTATCTTCATCTTTCCGTCAAATCCATGTAGTAGTATATGGTACTACTAGTAATTATCTTACCTTTCGCATCAACTTCATAATTTTTGTACGTACTCCATGCATGAACCGCGCCAGAACCAAACTTCTCATTACTCTAGGGAAAATTGTTATTTCTATCTATCGGTCGCGCCATGGCGTAGAACCAAATTTTACAAGTTACAAGTTCAAAAGGAAAATCTTGTTGTGTTCGCGTCGTACCCCCACACGGTTGGTCCGGCACGCTGCTCAAGGGGGAATGCGTGCTATGTTGCATTTTCACTTACAAGTGGTACCATAGTTGAACAAGTCGACTATCGGCAAACCCCCACCCCGCCCACCACGCGATGGCTGAGAAAACAGGAGGGGGAAGAGATGGTTGTAGCACGGACTCCAAGAAAATTGGTCTTAGATGGGACTCGTGTGGGTGGCGTGTGCCGTACTGCTAGACATGAATGCTAGTTCTGGCCCATGCCACCCCACTATGTCGAGGTGCTGGTTACATAGAGCAAACACATTATCTCTCTAGGAGTACGGTACACCACTAGTACTACTCACATTGTCGCGAAATTTCCTGGAGTCCATGCTCAGCCCTCCTCTCTCTCTCTCTCTCTCTCTCTCTCTCTCTCTCTTTCTTTCTCTCTCTCTCTCTCAGCCAGCCAGCAGACGCGCGGAGCCCATCGTCTGTTTGCTCACATGCGGTCCCACATGTCAACGAAAACACAAGACGACCCACTGAACCTGCACATCTTTCACCTCGACGTGCCGGTGATGAAAAATAAATCCAATAAAGATCTTTGGTGGCCGCTTTTGGAGTTACTCAAGATTAAGATTATATTTACAATTTAACCCAAGATGCACATCACGTGGCTTCAACCAGCACTCCATTTTCTTGCATGACACGACCTGGATGCTGGATGTCCCACGTGCCGGCAAAAGGAGGAAGAACTCGACCGAATCTTCTCCACATTTAGACCGGAGGAGTAGGAAACACGGCAAGCCCTGTGCCTACATCATACTACATACAAGCCCACCTCACGCAGTCATGCTATCACCATATTTCTCGGCCTCCGTGCAACACCTAGCTCTAGTTGATCTAACTAGAACTTACTATTGTGCTAGCATACTCCAATATTAGGTTGGCTCTATGTGATGTGGCAACTTCATATAACCGGATGCTGGCTATACTACTACGGTACTCACACTCCAAGAAGTGAGTCGAAAACCATTCATAAATTGAGTTTATGACATGCATATGCAAATGTACCATTCACTACATACAACAAGTCATCAACACACAACGACAACGAGGATACATGTTGGATTATAGATTAGTTCCAACAAAACATTCTAGTAAGTATTGAAGTTTTAATCACACAACTAATAACAAGCAATGAAATGAACTTCAAATCAACCAATCCTAGGTGTTGGAAACGCTTGCTTTGAACCATAGGTAAGCCTCTGGGAAGGGCCAACTATTGTCAATCTTGACACCAACGCAGGACTGATCATCCAGGCTGAAGCGGCCTATATCAGGACGCATATTGTGATAGCCACGGTAGGGAACCATAGCAATGTCCGAGGTATAGATACAGTTGCTTCTCATAAATGGTAGTAACGTTGTGCCAACAACAGCTGGATCGCCTTTCACCATCAATGGATAGTTTAGTCCAAGGAAGAACGAGTTTTCTCCAAGACTATCAATATTGAACCAGGGAGAAGGTGTTGGCGCTAGCACACTAGTATCCATCCCGAATACCCTGCAACAGATGTTGGAATAGGTCTGGAGAGTGCAACCATGGGAGACAACACCTGCTTCCTTAGTAACATCAGCAGTGCCCTGTATACAGACAAGAAGAGGTGATCCATCGGAATAAGTTGCCAGGCACCACTGAGTATATAGGTCCTGCTCGTCCTCATGCTCGTGATCATCACCATTGTCATCTCCCCCTTGGTTATATTTTTTCAAGTATAGGTGGTGGAATGTTCCCAGGACCTTGGAAACACTAGAAGGTTAATTAGTAAAGGGAAACTAGCTAACCGCACGCATGTGGATGAAACAATATAATTACGGTGGAAGACAAACTTATCGAAAGCATCAGGATTCCATGCAAAAACAGTGCCACGAGTGGTGGCAGCAAACACAAGACCCTCGTATTGAATTGCATCACAGTACACATCCATGTACAGAAACTGATTTTTGAGCAATATCCATGGAGGCGTGGAAGTAAGGACGGCAACAAGCTTGTCGAAGATAGCAACAACTTGATAGTTCGTGTAATCCCAAGAGCGGTTGGGAACTCGACAAATTGCTATCTTCTATAGATGACAGTCGCCATGATCGTACTTGAACGTACGTAGACCATCTGTGTGCTCAACCTCTGGGCACTCTGAGATTTTTGAAAGTGGAACCCGGTGTTGGGTGTACACATTCACAAGTTCCCACTCGCGGTTTTGCCCAATATAAACAACCCAATCTCCACTTGCGCCTGCCCAGGCCTTATCCTTAAGCGATGGCATCTTAACATCACACGTATCATTATCAAGCGGCATCAGCTTGCACAAGGCGAGGCTTCCGTCATCCGCGCGCCAGCGAGCAGGGTCATGGCAGTACTGCAGGATGCTGCTAACGCGACACTACGATCAGAGACCCTTCGATGAAACTGTGTGTGATGCAATAATCGCAAACGGTAGAGTAAAAAACCGTCAAAAAAGGTACATAATGTTTGCGATGATGGATGCATCAAACACAGTTCAGATTTTGGTTGCGTGTGCGATTCAGGGCATACGTTTCAGTTAAATTTACTGTTTTGCACATCTCGGTGAGACCGAAATCCCTATCGGTGAGACCGAATTGACTAGGGTTTGTGGTAGTGGCTATGTCAAGTGAACTCGATGGCGCCGAATAGAATATTTTGGTGGGGCCGAGTTTGACTTTTTGGTTTGGGACATATGTGGAAATGAGAAAGTGGTTGAGGGTTTTGGACCATATCACTAAGCATTTTGAGCAAGAAATCCATTAAGCAACACCTCATCCCCTTTTAATAGTATTGGCCTTTCCTATGGACTCAATGTGATCTTGGATCACTAAAAGTAAAATGTAGAGTCTTGAGCTTGAGCCAATATGTGTCCTTAGAATTTTGAGGGGTCCACATTCCTAATCCATGCCATGCCAATCATTGAGCTTTCCTGAAATATTTATCTTGAAATAGCATTAGCTCAATGAGCTATATGTTGTTAATAATTACCAAAACTACCGAGGGATAGTTGCACTTTCAATCTCCCCCTTTTTGGTAATTGATGACAACGTATAGATCAAAGCTTCCACAAATGATAATAAGATTGAAATACATCGTCGCTTTGAGAAGTATGTGATAAGCAAGAGCTCCCCCTAAATTTGTGCACTGTTTAAGATTTGCTTTTGAATGCAAATGCACAATCGATTAGGCTCATCGGTCACTCTTCCATGTCACGTACATCTTGGTGGAGTGCTCAAAATGATATGAATTGAAGCATGCACTCATCACCAAGCAAAGTGAATGATCCTATATGAAAAATAAGATATAATATCATCCAAGCAAGCATTAAAGTAGCATGCGATCAAACACATGATCATACAAGTATCTCACACAGACATAGAGTATCAACCAAGCACAAAAAGTTCAACCAAAAGCAAGAGAGACAAAGAAGCAAAACTCTCTCTCTCGAAGCATATGATCTATACATTTCTCCCCCTTTGGCAACAAGTTACCAAAGAGTTTGAAAATGCATAGTGCTATGCGTCTCTCAGGCTTGGTCTTCGGGAGGTGGTGCAGAGAGAACTCCAAGAACGAAGGCATCAGTTGATGTAGCCGGAGCTGGTGGAGTGGCTGCTGGAGGTGGAACTGAAGTTGTTGATGCTGGTGCAGATGAAGTAGCTCTCGTATCTGGCACAGGCACTGCAGCTGACCGCTGACTTCTTGGCACTCGCTGAAAAGCATCCTTAGTACCTTGTCCTCTCTTCTCCTCTGCTTCCTCCTAGAGCTGCTCAACTGCTGTCTGAATCTCAGTGACCTTCAGATCAAGATCATAAAACTTTGTTTCTATAATCCTCTCCAAGCTCTCCTGATTCTGAGATAGGGTGGCCAAGCCCTTCTCAATCCTCAATGTAGCTTGAATTAGATAACCCAATTGATCTTGTTTGCTCTTGAGGAACACTGCAGATGCCTCCTCAATGCTTGGCATCTTTGCAGCTTTCTCTGCCTTTGCCTTAGCTCTCTTCTCTTGTGCTTGTGCTGATGAAGGTTCATTCTCATTCATTACAACTTCATTATCTTCAAAATCTGGGTACAAGGGTAAATGCTCCTTATCCGACAAGTAAGTACCCTTTCCCATCTTTGAGTTGATGAGCACCTGAATGTGTGGAGCGTACCCACAAGATCTCTTCTGGTCAGCAGCTGTCCTCTTGATTGTTCCCACAATCAGACTCATGACCTTGAATTTTGGAGGAACATCAAAGATTTGCAGCAAGTTGATGGAATGTCCCCTTATCATCTTGTGATCTCTAGATTTGCGTAACAATGTATGCCTCAGGATGGTGTTGATAGTAGGCAGACCAGACAACAAATAATGCACAAATCCAAGCTTGTGTGTCTCCAAAGCTTTATCAGGGATCTCTTTGTACATATTTGCCATAGAGTTGTGGTCTTTCTTCTTCTTGGCATACACATCCAAATCATCCTCATGCTCTTCTGGGGCTTTGATCAACTTGGTCCATTCTTCAACAGTTGATTGGTACCTTGTACCTTCATACATCCACACTATCCTTCCATCTGTATAGAAATGAGCAGCGGAGTAAAATTACATGATTCGCTCATCATTCCATTTTGTGAGCTTCTGTCCAACAAACTTGTCAACACCACATGCTTTGAGGCTTTCATGTACTCCTGGGAAGTGATCTTTATTCTCATCAATGAATTCCCAATCGATCCACTTCATATCATAGACAATTGGCTTTTTGTCAAGCAGAATAGTCTCATAGAAGTCTTGTTGTTCTTTCGTGTGGAACCTATAGTCCACTGCAGTCCTCCTCCTCACAGCATAGGGCTCATACTGTCTCCACAATCTCAGTCCTGCATCTTTCCTGATGTGCATGTCCTCTGCCACTGGATGAGTGTCATTGTGGTCTGGAATCTTGGGTTTCAGCTTTCTTAGCACTAGGGCTTCATCATCCTCTTCTTAAACTTCAGGCACTGGGGGCCTCTTCTTCTCTTCTGCAAGAATGTTTCTGGTGCTTCTCTTTGGCTTAGTGGGCTTCTGAGCTTGAGATGTTGCTTTGGGAGCAGTTTTGGGCTTTGATGGAGCAGCCCTGACTTGATTGCATCTCCCATAAGCTTCTGAGACTTGGGAGCTGGAGCAACATCCTCTACCTCTTCCTCTTCATCATCATCTAATTTCCTCACAGAGGGGTATCCAAGCACCTTTGCAGTTGTTGTCCTTGCTTTCCTCCTTTTCTTCTGCCCTTCTCCAGCTGCCTCATCATCACTATGTTGTTCAATGGTGAACTTCATAATTCCATTTGTAGGAACTTTCCTAGGCTTGGACATGGGAATCCTTCTGGCAGGTGCCTTCTTGTTCAAGCCCGGCTTAGTTGCAGCAGTTGTGCCATACTCTTTCTTCAACACCTTCTTCTTAGAGCTCACTTCTTCTACAGTAGCCACATAATCCTCATCCTCAGAATCCGAGGTTTTCTTCTTCCTTGATTTGGTGGCTGCTTTGGGCAAGTTACTTGGTGTGCTCTTGCTGCCCTCATCATAGCTGCTTGAGGGACTAGTGCCCTCACTCAATTGCACTTTCTCTTTAGATCTGTTTTGGCTATCACTTTGGTTAGACATCTTGGAAATCACACTTACAGCAAACCCTCTGAATAGATATAGATGAGGTAGCATGGATGAGCATCACAAAGTGCAGAGTTTTTGCAAAATAGATTAGTCAAAAAATAGTTTTAGTTCTCCACAGAATGCATTTCGGAGCTACCGATTTGTTAAACTCGGTGATACCGAAGCAACTTTTGGAACTTAAGCTACTGAACTTCGTCAGACCGATTCATAGTTTGGTGGCACCGAGATTGCTAGGGTTTCACAGAGAGTCGAACTCGGTCGCACCAATTTGCAATTTTTGGTCAGACCGAAAAGCGCATGTGCAATGACCTAGGCCAAATCGGTGAGGCCGATTTCTACAACTCGGTCGGTTCGAGATGAGTTCGCCGGGGACCTAACCCTAAATTTTAAAATCAAACCTAACCTAAAGGATGTTTTCTCTGGATAGATTGTTTTCATACGTGGCAATGATCATGGCAAAGCAATGTGCTAGGAATCGGAGTAAGGAAACAACACAAAGTATCGAACCCATACCCTAGTTCGGTGGGAGTTCGCTAGGGCGGCAACGACGGAGCAGAATTCAATTGACGGTGACAGAAACCAGCGGCGGGAGGTCGCTAGCGGCGAGGAGACAATCCGGAGACCCGAGGAGGCAGAGCAGGATACGCATGGGCTGAGGGCTTTTGAATTTTTTTTTCCAAAGTCTCACTCGTGGATATATATATCCCGACCCTGTCGGTGTGACCGAGTGGAAAAACTCGGTGGCACCGAGATGCAAAATCGCAAGCGGTTACTGCAACTCGGTGTGACTGATACGTCTCCAACATATCTATAATTTTTGATTGCTCCATGCTATATTATCTACTGTTTTGGGCAATACTGGGCTTTATTTTCCACTTTTATATTACTTTTGGGACTAACCTATTAACCGGAGGCCCAGCCCAGATTTGTTGTTTTATGCCTATTGCAGTGTTTCGAAGAAAAGGAATATCAAACGGAGTCAAAACGGAACGAAATCAACTGGAGAAGTTATTTTTGGAAGGAAAGCCACCGGATAGACTTGGACTCTACGTCAGGAGATACGGGAGGTGCTCACGAGGGTGGGGGGCGCGCCCCCCCTCCCTAGGGCGCACCCCCTGCCTCGTGGAGCCCCCATAGCTCCACCGACGTACCCCCTGCACCCATATATACCTACGTATCCATAACTTCCAGAAAAGAGATTAGATCAGGAGTTCCGTCGCCTCAAGCCTCTGTAGCCACCAAAAACCTCTCGGGACCTTGTTTCGGCACCCTGCCGGAGGGGGGAATCCTCATCGGTGGCCATCTTCATCATCCCGGCGCTCTCCATGACGAGGAGGGAGTAGTTCACCCTCGGGGCTGAGGGTATGTACCAGTAGCTATGTGTTTGATCTCTCTCTCTCTCTCGTGTTCTTGATTTGGCACGATCTTGCTGTATCGCGAGCTTTGCTATTATAGTTGGATCTTATGTTTCTTCTCCCCCCTCTGCTCTCTTGTAATGGATTGAGTTTTACCTTTGAGGTTATATTATCGGATTGAGTCTTTAAAGATTTGAGAACAATTGATGTATGTCTTGTCGTGCGTATCTGTGGTGAAAATGGGATATCACGTGCCACTTGATGTATGTTTTGGTGATCAACTTACGGGTTCCGCCCATGAACCTATGCATAGGGGTTGGCACACGTTTTCGTCGTGATTCTCCGGTAGAAACTTTGGGGCACTCTTTGAGGTTCTATGTGTTGGTTGAATAGATGAATCTGAGATTGTGTGATGCATATCGTATAATCATACCCACAGATACTTGAGGTGACATTGGAGTATCTAGGTGACATTAGGGTTTTGGTTGATTTGTGTCTTAAGGTGTTATTCTAGTACGAACTCTAGGGCTGTTTGTGACACTTATAGGAATAGCCCAACGGATTGATTGGAAAGAATAACTTTGAGGTGGTTTCGTACCCTACCATAATCTCTTCGTTTGTTCTCTGCTATTAGTGACTTTGGAGTGACTCTTTGTTGCATGTTGAGGGATAGTTATATGATCCAATTATGTTATTATTGTTGAGAGAACTTGCACTAGTGAAAGTATGAACCCTAGGCCTTGTTTCCTATCATTGCAATACCGTTTACACTCACTTTTACCGCTTGTTACCTTGCTGTTTTTATATTTTCAGTTTACAAAAACCTATATCTACCATCCATATTGCACTTGTATCACCATCTCTTCGCCGAACTAGTGCACCTATACAATTTACCATTGTATTGGTGTGTTGGGGACACAAGAGACTCTTTGTTATTTGGTTGCAGGGTTGCTTGAGAGAGACCATCTTCATCCTACGCCTCCCACGGATTGACAAACCTTAGGTCATCCACTTGAGGGAAATTTGCGACTGTCGTACAAACCTGTGCACTTGCAGGCCCAGCAACGTCTACAAGAAGAAGGTTGTGTAGTAGACATCAAGCTCTTTTCTGGCGCCATTGCCGGGGAGGCTAGGTAAGTGAAGGTATATCTTTAAATCTTGCAATTGAATCTTTTTGTTTCTTGTTTTAGCACTAGTCTAGTTTATAAAAGAAAACTACAAAAAAATGGAATTGAGTTTGTCTCATACGCTTCACCTCTTTAATATCTTTCGTAAGTATGATGGAAAGGAAAATTGTGCCAAAGTGTTAGAAGAAGAATGTATCAAAATGTTTGGCACTAAATCTTTGAATGATGAGCATGATTGCAATGTTGTTAGTATGAACTCCTTGAATATTCATAGTACTAATGATGATTGCACTAGTTATGATGAAAATGCCTCCTATAAACATGTCAATTTTTGTGGAGTAGATTGGGTTTGCAAGTACACACCAAATAGGGAAGATAGATATTGCAAGAGGCATAAATATTTAGAAACCAAATTGTTGCAAGAAGAGCTAGATGAATGTGCTGAAAGATTCAATATTTTTTGCACCCCTTGTGAACTTTGCAATGAACATGGTCATTTAAAGCTCCAATGCTATTTGTTTCATGATCAAGTCGTGTCCAAATATTGTGATAATTTGATTACCCTTGAGCATCATAAAGAGCTTAGTCTTCTTTTGGGTTATGAAGAAATGAAATGTATAACTGAGGGTATTCCAAAATTTAATCTTGATAAATTTCTTGATTTTGATCTAGAGAAGATTTATATGTATTGTGCGGTGAATTGTATTGAAAATCCTTATATTGCCAATCACATAAAAAAAGAAAACAAATACAAGATGAAGAGAATACTAATGAAAGGGAAGAGACTCCCCAATATCCTCCTATTATTTCTTATGATGAATCAGGTAACGAGGAGGAGCCCTATATTCAACCAATATCATTAATAAGGAGCTCCAAAAAGAGGATTGAACCCACACATGATGTGGTGAAGAAGAAGAAAAGAAAAAGGAAGAGAGGTAAAAAGGTATCTCTCCCAAATAAAGTTGCTCCTATTATTGTTGTGCCTCATGAAAATGATACACTTGATGATGACCTTGTTATGCCTATTGCTTGTTGTGATGATTACGATTGGGAAGATAATGATACTTCTTATGATCTTGAAAATCTTTTTGGCACTTGCTTCGAAGAATATAATAATTGCTATACTATTGGTGCTATCTATACTATTAATGATGAGAGTGATTATGCCTATGATATGAAAAGGCCCAAGCTTGGGGAAGCTATGTTTGATGAGGATGACATATTTGAGAATATATTTGCTGCAATTAATGTTTGTCCCAAGCTTGGGGATGCTATGTTTAATAATGATGATACTTTTAGCCTCTCAAGTTTTGATATGCAAAGTAGTTATGATGATAGCATGCCTTTTACCTATGATGATTATATTTATGAAAGTGGGTTTGGAAGAGTGTCAACTTTAGGAAGTAGTGATCCCACAATATTGGAGGATTTTGAATCTTATAATATTTATGAAAGTGGATTTGGAGAGGTCATGACTTTATTTAGTGATGTATCCACTATTTCGGAAGAGGTTTCAATTGATTATGCTGAGAACAAAGTTGCTACTTATGATGATTATTGTGATACAACTTATGCTATAAAGAGTAGTGATGATTATATTTATAAAACTTGTCATGATTATGAGTGACCCTTCTCTAAACATTACTCCTTTAATGTGGAAACAATTTATAGTATTCAAGTCTCTTATGATACTCTCACTATTCCGAATGAAAAGAATTTTGCTTATGTGGAGAGTAATAAATTTTATATGCTTGTAGATCATGAAAAGAATGCTTTAGGTGCTGGTTATATTGTTGAATTCATTCATAATGCTACTGAAAATTATTATGAGGGAGGAATATATGCTTGTAGGAATTGCAATAATATCAAGTTTCCTCTCTATGTGCTTAAAATTTTGAAGTTATGCTTGTTTTGCCTTCCTATGCTAGTTGATTATTGTTCCCATAAGTTGTTTGCTCACAAAATCCCTATGCATAGAAAGTGGGTTAGACTTAAATGTGCTAGTTATATTCTTCATGATGCTCTCTTTATGTTTCAATTATTATCTTTTATGTAGGCATCATTGAAATCATCATGCCTAGCTAGGGGCGTTAAACGATAGCGCTTGTTGGGAGGCAACCCAATTTTATTTTAGTTTCTTGCTTTTTGGTTCTGTTTAGGAATAAATAATCCATCTACCTTCTGTTTAGATGTGGTTTTATGTTTTAATTAGTGTTTGTGCCAAGTAGAACCTTTGGGAAGACTTGGGTGAAGTCTTTATGATCATGCTGTAAAAAACAGAAACTTTAGCACTCATGAGATTAGCTAGAACTTTTTACTGGAGAGTGTTACTTAGTTGATTATTTTTGCATATGATTACTAGACAAATTCCTCAGGTACACTGAGGGAGTCCTGGATTAGGGGGTGTTCGGATAGCCGAACTACATCTTCAGCCGGACTCCAGGACTATGAAGATACAAGATTGAAGACTTCGTCCCGTGTCCGGAAGGTTCTTTCCTTGGCGTGGAAGGCAAGCTAGGCGTGCGGATATTCAAGATCTCCTACCAATGTAACCGACTCTGTGTAACCCTAACCCTATCCGGTGCCTATATAAACCGGAGGGTTGTAGTCCGTAGGACGAACACATCATAACCATCATCATACCCATAGGCTAGCTTCTAGGGTTTAGCCTCCTTGATCTCGCGGTAGATCTACTCTTGTACTACCCATATCATCAATATTAATCTAGCAGGAGTAGGGTTTTACCTCCATCGAGACGGCCCGAACCTGGGTAAAATAAAGTGTCCCTTGTCTCCTGTTACCATCCGACCTTGACGCACAGTTCGGGACCCCCTACCCGAGATCCGCCGGTTTTGACACCGACATTGGTGCTTTCATTGAGAGTTCCTCTGTGTCATTGCCTTTAGGCCCGATGGCTCCTTTGATCATCAACAACGACGAGGTCCAGGGTGAGACTTTTCTCCCCGGACAGATCTTCGTCTTCGGCGGCTTCGCTCTGCGGGCCAACTCGCTTGGCCATCTGGAGCAGATTGAAAGCCACGCCCCTGGCCATCAAGCCAGGTGGGGAAGCTTAAACTACACGGCAGATATCCTCGGAGACCTGATCTTCGACGGATTCAAGCCACAGCCAAGCGCGCCGCACTATCTCGAGGGGCATGATATAGCTCTGCCTCCGAACAGTGTCCTGGAGGCCGCATACGCTCCGGCCCCGATCCTCGATTCAGAGCCTGCTGCGTTCTTTGAGGATGAACGGTTGGACGTCACCTCGGGGGCTGCGATCTTAAAAGCCATTGAGCCAAACGCAAGCCCCGCACTCCGCATGGCACATGACTCCAAGGAGCCGGACTCTTCTCCGAACTCCGAACCTCCCGCGCCCCTGCCAATCGAATCAGATTGGGCGCCGGTAATGGAGTTCACCGCCGCGGACATCTTTCAGTATTCGCCTTTCAGTGATATTCTGAAATATCTCAAGTCTCTCTCTTTTTCAGGAGAGCCCAGGCCGAACTGTGGCCTGCGAGGTTGGGATCCGGACGACGAAGAAATTCAAAGCCCACCCACCACCCACTTAATAGCCACTGTCGACGATTTAACCGACATGCTCGACTTCGGCTCCGAAGACTTCGACGGTATGGGCGATGAAGACGGAGACGAACTCCAACCAGCACCCATAGGGCACTGAACCTCCACCCCACTTAATGACGTATTCGTGGTGGATACACCTGAAAAAAAACTCACAATGAGGAAGAAGGGGGCGAAAAGAAGGGTAAACCCTCCGAAAAGCACTCAAAGCGGCGACGTAAACGCCGAGCGAAGCCCCGCCTCGATCAAGACCCAGCCATAGAGCAGGACGAGCCAGCAGATGACGAACGCATCCTAGAACAGCCGTCCGAACAGGGTAACACGGGCAGAGAGGACGAACAGTCCTCCCCCGGTCATAACAGAACTCCGAACGATACCACGCCGGATAAAATCATGGAGCAGAAGAATCTCCAAGAAAGGCTCGTCGCCACAGCACGAAGCCTGAAGAAGCAGAAGCAAAAGCTAAAGACGGCGGAAGATGCACTCAAAACAAGATGGAGCAAAGTAATCAAGACCGCAGACAAATACGGCGGCAGCCGCCGCACCAAAAGCTATCCGAAGAGAAAGCTACTGCCCGAATTCGACCAGGAGGCCCTAGAGCCCCCAAACTCGAAAAACAAAAAGGCTACACGGTCGAATAAACGACCTCTCGGCCACTACAAAACGGCAAACGGCGCCGCACTTAATGCGGCATGCGACCCAATCAAAGACTCGCATCATGGCCCAACCAGGTCCATTTACGGGCCAAGAAAGCAAGCTCTCACAAGCAATGCAAAAAATCCACCATCAGAATCCGGCACACCCAAATATAGGGGTGCCGCACACCCTCTATGTTTCACCGATGAGGTCCTGGAATATGAATTCCCAGAGGGATTTAAACCCGTTAACATAGAGGCGTACGATGGAACAACAGACCCCGGAGTCTGGATCGAGGATTATATCCTCCACATACATATGGCTAGAGGAGATGATCTCCACGCCATAAAATATTTACCCCTTAAGCTTAAAGGGCCAGCCCGGCACTGGCTTAAAAGCCTTCCCGAAAACACAATTGGAAGTTGGGAAGAGCTCGAGGACGCTTTCCGAGCAAATTTTCAAGGGACCTACGTCCATCCCCCGGACGCAGACGACCTCAGTCACATAACTCAGCAATCCGGAGAATCAGCTCGGCAGTTCTGGAACAGATTCCTCACTAAAAAGAATCAAATAGTGGATTGTCCGGACGCCGAAGCCCTAGCGGCTTTCAGGCACAATGTCCGAGACGAATGGCTCGCCAGACACCTCGGCTAGGAAAAGCCAAGAACAATGGACGCACTCACAAGCCTCATGACCCGCTTTTGCGCAGGAGAGGACAGCTGGTTGGCACGATGCAGCCCCAGCTACCCAAGTACATCAGAAATCAGGGATGGAAACGGGAAACCACGGCGAAACAAAGACCTTCGCCGAATCAAAAGAAAAAGTCCGAAGAGCACGACAGTCAATGCCAGATTCAAAGGCTCACGGCAAAATCAAACAAAATCACCCCCTCAGGATAATAGGGAAGATCCATCCAGCCTAAAGAGAATTATGGACAGGATATGTCAGATACACAGTACTCCTGGAAAGCCTGCTAATCATACCCACAGAGACTGTTGGGTTTTCAAACAATCCGGAAGGCTTAACGCCGAACACAAGGGGCTCGACACACCAAGTGAGGAAGAGGACGAACCCCAAAAGCAGAACACCAGGAAGCAAAAGAACTTCCCGCAAGAAGTCAAAACAGTGAACTCACTTCACATAACAAGGCATGAGGCACCCATAAAGGTCCGCACATTCAAGCCTATCCCTCAGGAGTCCCGCCACTGGTCACTAAAGCCAATCATTTTTGATCAGCTAGATTATTCTCGCAATATCAAACACGCAGGCCGGACTGCCCTGATACTTAATCTAATAATAGACGGATTCCAGTTTACCAATGTCCTTATGGACGATGGCAGTGGACAAAATCTGATATATCAGGATACAATTCACCGCATGGGCATAAACCCAGCACGAATCCGTCACAGTAAAACCTCCTTTCAAGGAGTAGCACCAGGCCCGGACACCCACTGTATGGGTTTTCTCCGGCTTGTAGTCATATTTGGCTCTGCCAATAACTTTCGTCGCGAAAAGCTTATCTTCCACATAGTCCCGTTTTCAAGTCGTTATCAAGCACTAATGGGGCGCGGAGCTTTCGCTCGCTTTAATGCAATACCTCATTATGCATCCCTCACGCTAAAGATGCCCGGTCCTCGAGGCATCATCTCTTTAAAGGGAGCATACTAAACTACGTCTTCTCCAAACGGAGGATTGCGCGGCCGCTTAAACAGCCGCACAACAAAATGGCCTTGCCAGCCAAAAGACTTTTTCGATGTAAGTCACAAAAGGCCGCGGACCCGGACTCAATGAGTTCCGCACAAGCCCATTTTCATTATAGGCTTGGTACGCCTCACCAGGGGCTGTACGCAGAGACAATAAAGCTCGACCGTATCTATTTCTCACTTTACATTTTATTTATTATTCTTTTTGATCCGCACGACCCATTTTCAATTTAGTTCTTCTCTTTTACAGATGAATGTCGTACGGCGCCCGTCCAGGACACGGCACAGCGGAGACACAGGCGCAGACGTGCAGTAGGGACCCGCCCCAAAGGATTCTTCTTAGATTAAGACCCTGCATAAACCTTTTTTATTGTCTCTTGCTGCTATACATCCCCTGGTTTACCTCACTATAACCATGGAGGAGACTGGCGTTTTGGCATGTGGCCACGCCAGAATTCTTGCTCGTACCTGGACACAAGGGGCTTTTTTCTTTTTCAAGGGTGTTGTTTCACACGCACCCACAAAGACCGAACACCTTAGGGAGTGTTCGGCGTCGCGAGTTTTGGCACTATATGCATTAGCTCCGAGTCATGATTTTGGTCACATGTTGGGTTGCCCGGCTCCTGAGTTCGGCCACCTTACGTTCCGTTCTGTCGGCTAAGGTTGCACCAGGAGAACTACTGCGATTGTGCCCCGGTTCGGCCGGGTGAGCACCTCAGTAGAGAAAGCCGAAAACCGACTATCATGATGTAGCGCGAGACTGGTCGCCACTCGATGACTTATAGGAATTTATCGAATTCCTCCGTTTTGACGAAGGGCCGCTTCTCGGTCAGGCACATATGCGTCCCGAATTCGGGTAAACGCAGTCGCCATTAAAGGGCTACCTAAAGAGTCCCACTGTCAAGCTCCTATGGCTAAGTGAAAGTGTTAAAGCATTATAGTCCGGTTGCCTAGCCCGCGGCGCTATCACCTCCTTTGTAGGACCAAGACGTTGGGTTAAGTGTGAAAATGCGTTCTCCACGCGCACCCCCGCACTAAGTGCGTGGGGGCTGAAGCCAACGACTGCAATCTTTCAGAATTTATATATTAAAACGGCCGCACATGAGGTGTCATTAATACTTGAAGGCACAAGTCTAAATTATGCCATTACAATTTATAAAAATATTGATCTACGATTACATATGTTGTCATAAAACAGCATCTTTCGAACACTGCGTCTCTATTATACGAGCGCCCACGAGGACTTCCTCAAAATAGTGCTCGGAAGGAATTCGGCTTTTATCCGAATCACGGGACGCAACAACGGTGGGCTCCATATCTGCCCAGTATGTCTTGACACGGGCAAGAGCCAGCCGCGCGCCCTCTGTGCAAGCTGACCTCTTCAGAGCTTCAATCCGAGGCACCACGTCAAGAAATTGTTGCACCAAACTGAAATAGCTTTTCATCTTCGATCTCCCCGGACACAGGCGATCCATGGCATACTTCATGGCGAGTCCGGACAACCTATTCAGCTCGGCCCATTGGGCAAGGCGATCATCCACTGATAGTGGACGCTCTGGATTAGTGAACTGCGACCAGAAGAGCTTTTCCACTTCATGATCTTTTTTATCTTGAAAGTACCTGGTCGCATCAGCGGAAATAGCCGCCAAATCCAGATAGGTGTCCTCCACGCTCCACGCTCGGTCCAACGGGGCGAACTTCGGATCACAGAATTTTCTCCGCAGCAGGAAGGGCTTTCCATCCGCAATTAGTCCGGCTTGACGCAGCTCTTCCCTTGACGCTCTCATACCAGAGCGGGCATCCTTGGCGCCGGCGACGGCCTTCTCTAAATCCGTCTGCCGGGCTCGACCTTCCTCTTCAAGAAGTTTGCAGCGGTCAGTAGCACTTTTCAACTTCACGGCCATATCATCCATCTCCTCCTTGCTTCGGCAATGGGAAGCCTGTTCGGCTTTTAGCTCTTCACGGGCTCTTCCGGCAGCCGCATCGATTTTTCTGGCTTGTTCCTTTGCTTTGGCGAGTTCGGCCCTAAGTCCTTCTACGGCCGCCGCACCATCTGCATCAAGCATACACACGGTAAGATATTGACATAAAGCTCCTCTTACTAACAATCGCCAAATAAACTCAATACCTTGAGCATCATCAAGCCGCTTGTTAACAAGCACGATGTCGGCTTCTGCCTCATCGAGTTGCCGTTTCATTTCGGCAAAATCTCGAGTCCGGCTCGACTCCGGACAACCTGCCACCTACATACAAAGGTGCCACTTAAAGGACCTGGGATTAAGATCCTCTGCGCGCCGCACATCTTTGCGGCACACAGAGTCTCAGGGGCTACTATCTACACAGGGCGCACGTTATTATGCGCAATTAACACTAATGTTCGTTATTCAAAACGTACCTCAAGGCCCGCCAGTAAACTCTTGACGGCCTCGTTCAGTCCGCTTTCCGCGGACGAAATCTTTTCAATCACCGTGTGCATCAACACACGATGCTCCTCTGAAACAGAGGCTCGACCCAGCAGAACCTTCAGCTCCTCCGACCGAACACCAGATGGTGCCGGACTCGTCCCATGGCCTTCTTCGGAGGCCGGACACGGAGAACCCTGGGGGGCCGCATGATCACCTTCTGCCTCTGGCAGATTCGGAGAAATCCTCTGCGACGACACTTCGGCGTCACCCGCCTTGCTAGGCGATGAAGGAGGAGGCGTTCCGCTCTCCATCATCTCCGGAAGAAGATCCCCCGATGACGAGCTCTGCCGAGAAGGGTCGAGGTCCGAACTACAAGGTAAGGTTTCGGTTAAAACTTCTCAGATATAAATTAAGGATTTCTCTTAAAAGAATGACTCTCTTTCTACTTATGGCTCGTTGGAGGGCTGCTCCTTTTGAGGATTTAGTTCGGCCGAGGGGCTCCCCGGCGTCGGGTCCTCTGACGCGGATTCTTTCCCCCGCTTTGGAGCTACGGCTCCCGGGTCGTCAGAGGCGGCCCTTTTCTTAACCTTAGGAGAGGAGTTATCGATCCCCCCTTTGGGATGGCCCCTTTCGAAGAGGCCACGGTTTCCTTGTCCGCCCCTTCATTTCCCTCCAGAGGCGCCACCTCCAACATCCTGACTAGCACAGGGTCTAGCCTGGTCTCGGGAAGGGGAGCCGGACACCGGATCAGCTTCGCCTTCGCTATCCACTCCTGCGTAAAAAGGAGAAGTATTGTTAAAAAATAAGTCAATTGTACGGATAGAAGGTCCGGGCACAAGGTCACCTACTTCTGTATCCGGGCGGTTGCGGCTTAAACCAGCATCCTCGGTCAAATCCGGACTCACTCCTTGTGGTCCGAAGAACAGCCTATACATCTCCGTAGGCGTCGCGCCCATGAAATTTCGGAGAACTCGCGGCCCCTCTGGGTTGAACTCCTACAAGCGGAGGGGGCGACGTTGGCCGGGCAGTATCCAGCGAATCAGCATAACTTGTGTCACCTTGACCAGGTTGAGGTCTCCTTTTAGGAGATCCTTTATGCGGCCCTGCAACAGAGGGACGTCTTTGGGCAAGCCCCGATCTAACCCTGTGTTGATCCACGATGTTAAACGTGGTGGGGGCCCGAGCGAAAGGCGGGAGGCGCTACCCAAGTGGTGCCCCGAGGAGAGGTGATGTAGAACCACTCCCGTTGCCATAAGCCGAGCTCTTCTTAAAAAGCGCCCTCGGGCCATGGAGCATCGGTATTCCTTTTTATAACAGCACCTCCGCACTCTACGTGACGCCCCTCGATTATCTTCGGTTTTACCTTGAAGGTCTTGAGCCATAATCCGAAGTGAGGAGTGATATGGAGAAACGCTTCACACACAACAATGAAGGAGGAGATATGGAGGATGGACTCCAGAGCTAGGTCATGGAATTCCAGCCCATAATAAAACATCAGCCCCCTCACGAAAGGATCCGTTGGGAAGCCTAATCCCCGAAGGAAGTGGGAGATGAATACTACGCTCTCACCAGGCTGAGGGCTTGGGATCACTTGTCCTTGAGCAGGCAACCTGTGCGGGATCTCGCTGGTCAGGAACCTAGCCTCCCTCAACCTTGATACGTCCTCCTCCATAACGGAGGAGGGCATCCATTGGCCTTGAAGGCCGGAGCCGGACATTGTCGATGGTCCGGTGCGCCTAGAGTCTAAAAGCCTGGGGTGTTGGGACTCGAGGCTATGGGTGAGCTTGTTTTGAGAACACAAGAGGGGAGCAAGGTCTCGGTCTCTTTATAAGAGGCAGAATATCAAGAGCCCTCCCCGTAACCGTCTTGGACTAGCCTTTAATTAAGGCAGGACGTGCTTAACGGGCACGGTTGGGTTACCCACGTCCGTATTAATGAGAATCCCGTTAAAGAGGGGCACACGATCTCTGCTTCGACAAGACGTGCCAAGGAAACCGCCTCGTTGAACGTGCTGCGGTGGAACAACAAAAAATAATCCATACAGAAGGCTTGGTCGCAGTGTTATGACGCACTATGGAATACGTTAGCAGATTTGATTTGTGTTTGTGTTATTCTCTATATGGCTATACGTGGAAACTTGTTTTGCAGAGCCGGACACTATTTTTTTTGGTGTTTATTATCTTCTTGAAGAATTTGGAGGAGGAACCCGCCTTGCAATGCCGAAGACAATTTGTGCGTCGGACTCGTCGTCATTGAAGCCTGGTTCAGGGGCTACTGAGGGAGTCCTGGATTAGGGGGTGTTCGGATAGCCGAACTACATCTTCAGCCGGACTCCAGGACTATGAAGATACAAGATTGAAGACTTCGTCCCGTGTCCGGAAGGTTCTTTCCTTGGCGTGGAAGGCAAGCTAGGCATGCGGATATTCAAGATCTCCTACCAATGTAACCGACTCTGTGTAACCCTAACCCTATCCGGTGCCTATATAAACCGAAGGGTTGTAGTCCGTAGGACGAACACATCATAACCATCATCATACCCATAGGCTAGCTTCTATGGTTTAGCCTCCTTGATCTCGCGGTAGATCTACTCTTGTACTACCCATATCATCAATATTAATCTAGCAGGAGTAGGGTTTTACCTCCATCGAGAGGGCCCGAACCTGGGTAAAATAAAGTGTCCCTTGTCTCCTGTTACCATCCGACCTTGACGCACAGTTCGGGACCCCCTACCCAAGATCCGCCGGTTTTGACACCGACATACACCAATTTATTTTAGAATTTTTGGAGTTCCAGAAGTTTGCGTTAGTTACGGATTACTACAGACTCTTCTGTTTTTGACAGATTCTGTTTTTCGTGTGTTGTTTGCTTATTTTGATGACTCTATGGCTAGTAAAATAGTTTATAAACCATAGAGAAGTTGGAATACAGTAGGTTTAACACCAATATAAATAAATAATGAGTTCATTACAGTACCTTAAAGTGGTGTTTTGTTTTCTTTCGCTAACGGAGCTTACGAGTTTTCTGTTAAGTTTTGTGTTGTGAAGTTTTCAAGTTTTGGGTAAAGATTCGATGGACTATGGAATAAGGAGTGGCAAGAGCCTAAGCTTGGGGATGCCCAAGGCACCCCAAGGAAATATTCAAGGATAACCAAGCATCTAAGCTTGGGGATGAAGGAAATATGCCCTAGAGGCAATAATAAAGTTATTATTTATTTCCTTATATATCATGATAAATGTTTATTATTCATGCTAGAATTGTATTAACCGGAAATATGATACATGTGTGAATACATAAACAAACAGAGTGTCACTAGTATGCCTCTACTTGACTAGCTTGTTAATCAAAGATGGTTATGTTTCCTAACCATGAACAAAGAGTTGTTATTTGATTAACGGGATCACATCATTAGTTGAATGATCTGATTGACATGACCCATTCTATTAGCTTAGCACCCGATCGTTTAGTATGTTGCTATTGCTTTCTTCATGACTTATACATGTTCCTTTGACTATGAGATTATGCAACTCCCGTTTGCCGGAGGAACACTTTGGGTACTACCAAACGTCACAACGTAACTAGGTGATTATAAAGGAGTATTACAGGTGTCTCCAATGGTAGATGTTGGGTTGGCGTATTTCGAGATTAGGATTTGTCACTCCGATTGTCGGAGAGGTATCTCTGGGCCCTCTCGGTAATGCACATCACTTAAGCCTTGCAAGCATTGCAACTAATGAGTTAGTTGCGGGATGATGTATTACGGAACGAGTAAAGAGACTTGCCGGTAACGAGATTGAACTAAGTATTGGATACTGACGATCGAATCTCGGACAAGTAACATACCGATGACAAAGGGAACAACGTATGTTGTTATGCGGTCTGACCGATAAAGATCTTCGCAGAATATGTAGGAGCCAATATGGGCATCCAGGTCCCGCTATTGGTTATTGACCGGAGACGTGTCTCGGTCATGTCTACATTGTTCTCGAACCGTAGGGTCCGCACGCTTAAGGTTACGATGACAGTTATAATGAGTTTATGAGTTTTGATGTACCGAAGGAGTTCGGAGTCCCGTATGAGATCGGGGACATGACGAGGAGTCTCGAAATGGTCGAGGCGTAAAGATCGATATATTGGACGACTATATTCGGACATCGGAAGGGTTCTGAGTGGTTCGGGTATTTTCGGAGGTACCGGGGAGTTACGGGAATACGAGGAAGAAGCAATGGGCCTTGATGGGCTTTAGTGGGAAGAGAAGAAAGGGCCAAGGGGCTGCTGCGCCCCCCCTTCCCTCTGGTCCGAATTAGACTAGGGAAAAAGGGGCCGGCCACCTTTCCTTCTCCTCCACTTCCTTCTCCCTTCCTCCCCTCTTGGTGGACTCCTACTAGGACTTGGAGTCCTAGTAGGACTCCACATCTTGGCCGCACCAATTGGCTTGGCCGGCCTCCTCCTCCTCCATCCTTTATATACTGAGGCAAGGGGCACCCCTTGAACACACAATTGATCAACGTGATCGTTCCTTAGCCGTGTGCGGTGCCACCCTCCACCATATTCCACCTCGGTCATATTGTCGCGGTGCTTAGGCGAAGCCCTGCGTCGGTAGTACATCAAGATCGTCACCACACCGTCGTGCTGACGGAACTCTTCCCCGACGCTTTGCTGGATCGGAGCCCGGGGATCGTCATCGAGCTGAACGTGTGCCAAGAACTCGGAGGTGCCGGAGTAACGGTGCTTGGATCGGTCGGATCGTGAAGACGTACGACTACATCAACCGCATTGATATAACGCTTCCGCTTCGGTCTACGAGGGTACGTAGACAACAATCTCCCCTCTCGTTGCTATGCATCACCATGATCTTGCGTGTGCGTAGGAAAATTTTGAAATTACTACGTTCCCCAACAGTGGCATCCGAGCCTAGGTTTTTATGGTTTGATGTTATTTGCACGAGTAGAACACAAGTAAGTTGTGGACGATACAAGTCATACTGCCTACCAGCATGTCATACTTTGGTTCAGCGGTATTGTTGGACGAGACGATCCGGACCAACCTTACGCGTACGCTTACGCGAGACCGGTTCCCTCGACGTGCTTTGCACATAGATGGCTTGCGGAAGACTGTCTCTCCAACTTTAGTTGAACCGAGTGTGACTACGCCCGGTCCTTGAGAAGGTTAAAACGGAGTCTATTTGACAAACTATCGTTGTGGTTTTGATGCGTAGGTAAGATGAGTTCTTGCTTAAGCCCGTAGCAGCCACGTAAAACTTGCAACAACAAAGTAGAGGACGTCTAACTTGTTTTTGTAGGGCATGTTGTGATGTGATATGGTCAAGACATGATGCTAAATTTTATTGTATGAGATGATCATGTTTTGTAACCGAGTTATCGGCAACTGGCAGGAGCCATATGGTTGTCGCTTTATTGTATGCAATGCAATCGCGATGTAATGCTTTACTTTATTACTAAGCGGTAGTGATAGTCGTGGAAGCATAAGATTGACGAGACGACAACGATGCTACGATGGAGATCAACGTGTCGCGCCGGTGACGATGGTGATCATGACAGTGCTTCGGAGATGGAGATCACAAGCACAAGATGATGATGACCATATCATATCACTTATATTGATTGCATGTGATGTTTATCTTTTTATGCATCTTATCTTGCTTTGATTGACGGTAGCATTATAAGATGATCTCTCACTAAATTATCAAGAAGTGTTCTCCCTGAGTATGCACCGTTGCAAAAGTTCTTCGTGCTGAGACACCACGTGATGATCGGGTGTGATAGGCTCTACGTTCAAATACAACGGGTGCAAAACAGTTGCACACGCGGAATACTCAGGTTATACTTGACGAGCTATGCATATAAGATATGACCTCGGAACACGGAGACCGAAAGGTCGAGCGTGAATCATATAGTAGATATGATCAACATAGTGATGTTCACCATTGAAAACTAATCCATTTCACGTGATGATCGGTTATGGTTTAGTTGATTTGGATCACGTGGTCACTTAGAAGATTAGAGGGATGTCTATCTAAGTGGGAGTTCTTAAGTAATATGATTAATTGAACTTTAATATTATCATGAACATTAGTCCTGGTAGTATTAGCATATCTATGTTGTAGACCAATAGCTCGCGTTGTTGCTTCCCTGTGTTTATTTTGATATGTTCCTAGAGAAAATTGTGTTGAAAAATGTTAGTAGCAATGATGCGGATTGGATCCGCGATCTGAGGTTTATCCTCATTGCTGCACAGAAGAATTATGTCCTTGATGCACCGCTAGGTGACGGACCTATTGCAGGAGCAGATGCAGACATTATGAACGTTTTGCTAGCTCAATATGATGACTACTTAATAGTTTAGTGCACCATGCTTAACTGCTTAGAATCGGGACTTCAAAGACGTTTTGAACGTCATGGAGCATATGAGATGTTCCAGGAGTTGAAGTTAATATTTCAAGCAAATACCCGAGTTGAGAGATATGAAGTCTCCAACAAGTTCTATAGCTAAAAGATAGAGGAGAATCGCTCAACTAGTGAGCATGTGCTCAGATAGTCTGAGTACTACAATCGCTTGAATCAAGTGGGAGTTAATCTTCTAGATAAAATAGTGATTGACAGAATTCTCTAGACACCATCACCAAGTTAGTAGAACTTCGTGATGAACTATAATATGCAAGGGATAACGGAAAATATTCCCAAGCTCTTCGCGATGCTAAAATCGGCGAAGGTAGAAATCAAAGAAAAACATCAAGTGTTGATGGTTGACAAGATCACTAGTTTCAAGAAAAAGGCAAAAGGAAAGAAGGGGAACTTCAAGAAGAACGGCAAGCAAGTTGCTTCTCAAGTGAAAAAGCCCAAGTCTGGTCCTAAGCCTGAGACTAAGTGCTTCTACTGCAAAGGGACTGGTCACTGGAAGCGGAACTACCCCAAGTGATTGGCGGATAAGAAGGATGGCAAAGTGAACATAAGTATATTTGATATACATGTTATTGATGTGTACTTTACTAGTGTTCATAGCAACCCCTCAGTATTTGGTACTAGTTCAGTTGCTAAAATTAGTAACTCGAAACGGGAGTTGCAGAATGAACAAAGACTAGTTAAAGGGCAAGGTGACGATGTGTGTTGGAAGTGGTTCCAAGATTGATATGATCATCATCACACACTCCCTATACTTTCGGGATTAGTGTTGAAACTAAATAATTGTTATTTGGTGTTTGCGTTGAGCATGAATATGATTTGATCATGTTAATTGCAATACAGTTATTCATTTAAGTTAGAGAACAATTGTTGTTCTGTTTACATGAATAAAACCTTCTATGGTCATACACACCAACGAAAAATGGTTTGTTGGATCTCGATCGTAGTGATACACATATTCATAATATTGAAGCCAAAAGGATGCAAAGTTAATAATGATAGTGCAGCTTGTTTGTGGCACTACTGTTTAAGTCATATTGGTGTAAAGCGCATGAAGAAACTCCATGCAGATGGAATTTTTGGAATCACTTGATTATGAATCACTTGATGCTTGCGAACCATGCCTCTTGGGCAAGATGACTAAAACGCCATTCTCCGGAACAATGGAGCGAGCAACAGATTTGTTGGAAATCATACATACTGATGTATGTGGTCCGATGAATATTAAGGCTCGCGACAAGTATCATTATTTTCTGACCTTCACAGATGTTTTGAGCAGATATGGGTATATCTACTTGATGAAACATAAGTCTGAAATGTTTGAAAAAGTTCAAAGAATTTCAGAGTGAAGTGGAAAATCATCGTGACAAGAAAATAAAGTTTCTACGATCTGATCGCGGAGACGAATATTTGAGTTACGAGTTTGGTCTTCAGTTAAAACAATGTGAAATAGTTTCACTACTCACGCCACCTGGAACACCACAGCATAATGGTGCGTCCGAACATCATAACCGTACTTTATTGGATATAGTACAATCTATGATGTCTCTTGCCGATTTACCACTATCGTTTTGGGGTTATGCATTAGAGACAGCTACATTCACATTAAATAGGGCACCATCTAAATCCGTTGAGACGACACTATATGAACTATGGTTTGGCAAGAAACCAAAGTTGTCGTTTCTTAAAGTTTGGGGTTGCGATGCTTATGTGAAAAATTTCATCCTGATAAGCTCAAACCCAAATCGGAGAAATGTGTCTTCATAGGATACCCAAAGGAGACTGTTGGGTACACCTTCTATCACAGATCCGAATGCAAGACTTTTGTTGCTAAGAATGGATCCTTTCTAGAGAAGGAGTTTCTCTCGAAAGAAGTGAGTGGGAGGAAAGTAGAAAACTTGATAAGGTAATTGTACCTTCTCCCTTATTGGAAAGGAGTTCATCAGAGAAATCTGTTCTTGTGAGTACTACACCAATTAGTGAGGAAGCTAATGATGATGATCATGTAACTTCAGATCAAGTTACTACCGAATCTCGTAGGTAAACTAGAGTGAGATCCGCACCAGAGTGGTACGGTAATCCTGTTCTAGAAGTCATGTTACTTGACCATGACGAACATACGAACTATGAGGAGGCGATGATGAGCCCAGATTCCGCGAAACGGTTTGAGGCCATGAAATCTGAGATGGGATCCATGTATGAGAACAAAGTATGGACTCTGATGGATTTGCCCGATGATCGGCAAAGCCATAGAAAATAAATGGATCTTCAAGAGGAAGACGGACGCTGATAGTAGTGTTACTATCTACAAAGCTAGAATTGTCGCAAAAGGTTTTCGACAAGTTCAAAGTGTTGACTACGATGAGAGTTTCTCACTCGTATCTATGCTTAAGACGGATGCTGAAGTTGAGTAAAGACTCAAAACTCGACCACGGCAGAAGATAGAAAGAGAGTGAAAGTCATTCCCTATGCCTCAGCCATAGGTTCTATAAAATATGCCATGCTGTGTACCAGATCTATTGTGTACCCTACACTGAGTTTGGCAAGGGAGTACAATAGTGATCTAGGAATAGATCACTGGACAGCGGTCAAAATTATCCTTAGTGGAATAAGGATATGTTTCTCGATTATGGAAGTGACAAAAGGTTCGTCGTAAAGGGTTACGTCGATGCAAGTTTTGACACCGATCTGGATGACTCTAAGTCTCGATCTAGATACATATTGAAAGTGGGAGCAATTAACTAAAGTAGCTCCGTGCAGAGCATTATAGACATAGAAAGTTGCAAAATACATACGGATCTGAATTTTGGCAGACCCATTGACTAAGCTTCTCTCACAAGCAAAACATGATCACACCTTGGTACTCTTTGGGTGTTAATCACATAGCGATGTGAACTAGATTACTGACTCTAGTAAACCCTTTGGGTGTTGATCACATATCGATGTGAACTATGGGTGTTAATCACATGGTGATGTGAAGTATTGCTGGTAATCACATGGCGATGTGAACTAGATTATTGACTCTAGTGCAAGTGGGAGACTGAAGGAAATATGCCCTAGAGGCAATAATAAAGTTATTATTTATTTCCTTATATATCATGATAAATGTTTATTATTCATGCTAGAATTGTATTAACCGGAAATATGATACATGTGTGAATACATAAACAAACAGAGTGTCACTAGTATGCCTCTACTTGACTAGCTTGTTAATCAAAGATGGTTATGTTTCCTAACCATGAACAAAGAGTTGTTATTTGATTAACGGGATCACATCATTAGTTGAATGATCTGATTGACATGACCCATTCTATTAGCTTAGCACCCGATCGTTTAGTATGTTGCTATTGCTTTCTTCATGACTTATACATGTTCCTTTGACTATGATATTATGCAACTCCCGTTTGCCGGAGGAACACTTTGGGTACTACCAAACGTCACAACGTAACTAGGTGATTATAAAGGAGTATTACAGGTGTCTCCAATGGTAGATGTTGGGTTGGCGTATTTCGAGATTAGGATTTGTCACTCCGATTGTCGGAGAGGTATCTCTGGGCCCTCTCGGTAATGCACATCACTTAAGCCTTGCAAGCATTGCAACTAATGAGTTAGTTGCGGGATGATGTATTACGGAACGAGTAAAGAGACTTGCCGGTAACGAGATTGAACTAAGTATTGGATACTGACGATCGAATCTCGGACAAGTAACATACCGATGACAAAGGGAACAACGTATGTTGTTATGCGGTCTGACCGATAAAGATCTTCGCAGAATATGTAGGAGCCAATATGGGCATCCAGGTCCCGCTATTGGTTATTGACCGGAGACGTGTCTCGGTCATGTCTACATTGTTCTCGAACCGTAGGGTCCGCACGCTTAAGGTTACGATGACAGTTATAATGAGTTTATGAGTTTTGATGTACCGAAGGAGTTCGGAGTCCCGTATGAGATCGGGGACATGACGAGGAGTCTCGAAATGGTCGAGGCGTAAAGATCGATATATTGGACGACTATATTCGGACATCGGAAGGGTTCTGAGTGGTTCGGGTATTTTCGGAGGTACCGGGGAGTTACGGGAATACGAGGAAGAAGCAATGGGCCTTGATGGGCTTTAGTGGGAAGAGAAGAAAGGGCCAAGGGGCTGCTGCTCCCCCCTTCCCTCTGGTCCGAATTGGACTAGGGAAAAAGGGGCCGGCCACCTTTCCTTCTCCTCCACTTCCTTCTCCCTTCCTCCCCTCTTGGTGGACTCCTACTAGGACTTGGAGTCCTAGTAGGACTCCACATCTTGGCCGCACCAATTGGCTTGGCCGGCCTCCTCCTCCTCCATCCTTTATATACTGAGGCAAGGGGCACCCCTTGAACACACAATTGATCAACGTGATCGTTCCTTAGCCGTGTGCGGTGCCACCCTCCACCATATTCCACCTCGGTCATATTGTCGCGGTGCTTAGGCGAAGCCCCGCGTCGGTAGTACATCAAGATCATCACCACACCGTCGTGCTGACGGAACTCTTCCCCGACGCTTTGCTGGATCGGAGCCCGGGGATCGTCATCGAGCTGAACGTGTGCCAAGAACTCGGAGGTGCCGGAGTAACGGTGCTTGGATCGGTCGGATCGTGAAGACGTACGACTACATCAACCGCATTGATATAACGCTTCCGCTTCGGTCTACGAGGGTACGTAGACAACACTCTCCCCTCTCGTTGCTATGCATCACCATGATCTTGCATGTGCGTAGGAAAATTTTGAAATTACTACGTTCCCCAACAGGGGATGCCCCGGAAGGCATCCCCTCTTTCGTCTTCATTCATCGGTAACTTTACTTGGAGCTATATTTTTATTCACCACATTATATGTGTTTTGCTTGGAGCGTCATTTTATTTTCTTTAGCTTTGCTTGTTGTTTGAATAAAGTTTCAAGATTTGAAATTCTTAAATGTTAGAGAGTCTTCACATAGTTACATAATTATTCAACTACTCATTGATCTTCACTTATATCTTTCGGAGTAGTTAGTTGTTTGCTCTAGTGCTTCACCTGTATCTTTTAGAGCATGGTGGTAGTTTTATTTTGAAGAAATAGATGAACTCTCATGCTTCACTTATATTATTTTGAGAGTCTTAAATAGCATGGTAATTTGCTTAAAAATAATAATATGCTTGGTATTCAAGATTTGTAAAACTTTCTTTTAAGTGTGTTGAATACTAAGAAAAGTTTGATGCTTGATAATTGTTTTGAGATATGAAGATGGTGATATTAGAGTCATGCTAGTTGAGTAGTTGTGAATTTGAGAAATACTTGTGTTAAAGTTTGTGATTCCCGTAGCATGCACGTATGGTGAACCGTTATGTGATGAAGGCCGAGCATGATTTATTTATTGATTGTCTTCCTTATGAATGGTGGTCGGGGACGAGCGATGGTCTTTTCCTACCAATCTATCCCCCTAGGAGCATGTGCGTAATACTTTGCTTTGATAACTTCTAGACTTTTGCAATAAGTATATGAGTTCTTTATGACTAATGTTGAGTCCATGGATTATACGCACTTTTCCCATCCTTCCACCATTGCTAGCCTCTCTAATACCGCACACCTTTCGTCGGTATCATACAGCCACCATATACCTTCCTCAAAACAGCCACCATACCTACCTATCATGGCATTTTCATAGCCATTCCGAGATATATTGCCATGCAACTTACCACCGTTCCGTTTATTATGACACGCTCCATCATTGTCATATTGCTTTGCATGATCATGTAGTTGACATCGTATTTGTGGCAAAGCCACCGTTCATAATTCTTTCATACATGTCACTCATGAGTCATTGCACATCCCGGTACACCGCCGGAGGCATTCATATAGAGTCATACTTTGTTCTAAGTATCGAGTTGTAATTCTTGAGTTGTAAGTAAATAAAAGTGTGATGATCATCATTATTAGAGCATTGTACCAGTGAGGAAAGGATGATGGAGACTATGATGCCCCCACAAGTCGGGATGAGACTCCGGACGAAAAATAAAAAAAAGAAAAAAAAGAGGCCATAAAAAAAGAGAAAAGGCCCAAACAAAAAATAAAAAAATAAAAAAAATGAGAGAAAAAGAGAGAAGGGGCAATGCTACTATCCTTTTACCACACTTGTGCTTCAAAGTAGCACCATGATCTTCATGATAGAGAGTCTCCTATGTTGTCACTTTCATATACTAGTGGGAATTTTACATTATAGAACTCGTCTTGTATATTCCAATGATGGGCTTCCTCAAAATGCCCTAGGTCTTCGTGAGCAAGCGAGTTGGATGCACACCCGCTTAGTTTCTTTTGTTGAGCTTTCATATACTTATAGCTCTAGTTCATCCGTTGCATGGCAATCCCTACTCACTCACATTGATACGCCTAGTTGATGTGAGACTATATTCCCCTCTTTTGTCTTCTCCACAACCACCATTCTATTCCACCTATAGTGCTATGTCCATGGCTCACGCTCATGTATTGCGTGAAGATCGAAAAAGTTTTGAAAATGTCAAAAGTATGAAACAATTGCTTGGCTTGTCATCGGGGTTGTGCATGATTTAAATACTTTGTGTGGTGAAGATAGAGCATAGCCAGACTATATGATTTTGTAGGGATAACTTTCTTTGGCCATGTTATTTTGAGAAGACATGATTGCTTTGTTAGTATGCTTGAAGTATTATTATTTTTATGTCAATATGAACTTTTGTCTTGAATCTTTCGGATCTGAATATTCCTATCACAATAAACAAGAATTACATTGAAATTATGCCAAGTAGCACACCGCATCAAAAAATTCTTTTTTATCATTTACCTACTCGAGGACGAGCAGGAATTAGGCTTGGGGATGCTTGATACGTCTCCAACGTATCTATAATTTTTATTGCTCCATGCTATATTATCTACTGTTTTGGGCAATATTGGGCTTTATTTTCCACTTTTATATTACTCTTGGGACTAACCTATTAACCGGAGGCCCAACCCAGATTTGCTGTTTTATGCCTATTTCAGTGTTTCGAAGAAAAGGAATATCAAACGGAGTCGAAATGGAATGAAATCAACTAGAGAAGTTATTTTTGGAAGGAAAGCCACCGGATAGACTTGGACTCTACGTCAGGAGATACGGGAGGTGCTCACGAGGGTGGGGGCGTGCCCCCCTCCCTAGGGCGTGCCCCCGTGCCTCGTGGGTCCCCCGTAGCTCCACCGACGTACCCCCTGCACCCGTATATACCTACGTATCCTAAAACTTCCAGAACAGAGATTAGATCGGGAGTTCCGCCGCCTCAAGCCTCTGTAGCCACTAAAAACCTCTCGGGACCCTGTTTCGGCACCATGCCGGAGGGGGGAACCCTCACCGGTGGCCATCTTCATCATCCCGGCGCTCTCCATGACGAGGAGGGAGTAGTTCACCCTCGGGCTGAGGGTATGTACCAGTAGCTATGTGTTTGATCTCTCTCTCTCTCTCTCATGTTCTTGATTTGGCACGATCTTCATGTATCGCGAGCTTTGTTATTATAGTTGGATCTTATGTTTCTTCTCCCCCTCTACTCTCTCGTAATGGATTGAGTTTTCCCTTTGAGGTTATCTTATCGGATTGAGTCTTTAAAGATTTTAGAACACTTGATGTATGTCTTGCCGTGCGTATCTGTGGTGACAATGGGATATCACGTGCCACTTGATGTATGTTTTGGTGATCAACTTGCGGGTTCCGCCCATGAACCTATGCATAGGGGTTGGCACACGTTTTTGTCGTGATTCTCCGGTAGAAACTTTGGGGCACTCTTTGAGGTTTTATGTGTTGGTTGAATAGATGAATCTGAGATTGTGTGATGCATATCGTATAATCATACCCACGGATACTTGAGGTGACATTGGAGTATCTAGGTGACATTAGGGTTTTGGTTGATTTGTGTCTTAAGGTGTTATTCTAGTACGAACTCTAGGGCTGTTTATGACACTTATAGGAATAGCCCAACGGATTGATTGGAAAGAATAACTTTGAGGTGGTTTCGTACCCTACCATAATCTCTTCGTTTGTTCTCCGCTATTAGTGACTTTGGAGTGACTCTTTGTTGCATGTTGAGGGATAGTTATATGATCCAATTATGTTATTATTGTTGAGAGAACTTGCACTAGTGAAAGTATGAACCCTAGGCCTTGTTTCCTATCGTTGCAATACCGTTTACACTCACTTTTACCGCTTGTTACCTTGCTGTTTTTATATTTTCAGTTTACAAAAACCTATATCTACCATCCATATTGCACTTGTATCACCATCTCTTCGTCGAACTAGTGCACCTATACAATTTACCATTGTATTGGGTGTGTTGGGGACACAAGAGACTCTTAGTTATTTGGTTGCAGGGTTGCTTGAGAGAGGCCATCTTCATCCTATGCTTCCCACGGATTGATAAACCTTAGGTCATCCACTTGAAGGAAATTTGCTACTGTCCTACAAACTTGTGCACTTGCAAGCCCAACAACGTCTACAAGAAGAAGGTTGTGTAGTAGACATCAGTGATCGAAAGGTTCAAATCGGTTGCACCGAGATGGAAAACCTAGATCAACTTAGTGAACTCGGTGTGACCGAAGTGGATAACTCGGTCATACCGAAATGCACAAAGAGGTTTTGGAAGTTTAAGTCTATGACGAATCGGGGACTCCGAGTGCTCCTCACACAGAGTGGTTCGAATCTGACTTGATTAGACTTTGTGATGTAGCATGAATAGAGTTTGAGACGAGAAAAGCATAGATTGCTAGAGGGTGTTCTTAGTCATTCTTTTCCATCCATTTGGAAAAACAGAAAAAGCCAAACAATCAAAGCAACAAATGGATGTCCTCGAATGAGTAAAATATGCAATCAACATGCTCACACAATAAAATGGCAAATGAAATATGTGAAAAAGCATGCACAAAATCATGCACAAACACTCTAGCATCTATCAAGCAATTAGCGATGACTAGGTCATCTATATATGAGTATATTGACTTAGGAGTCAAATGAGAACATTTGATCATAGGTCATACTCATCATTTAAGCATAAGTGGGGTTACCACTTTTACATAAAGCATTGTTGTGTTCACACCATTAGAGTTGCTTTAGCTCAATTGATTAGAGTAAAGCTCCCCCTAGATGTGATATCCCCCCTAAGAGGGATGAACTAACCTTGGGTTTTGTCAATGATGACTTCATGTAGATGTTCAAGATGTGGATGCTCAATGTTGATGTAGATCATTTGGAGCAATCCATTGGAGTGAGTTGCACTTTCAATACCTACATGGGTTAGTCCCACAAGGAACAAACAAGGATATCCATAGACATAGAGTGAAGTTCACACAAGATGATGTCCATGAAAGCATTAGGTTACCTTGTCCCTTGTCTTACCAACAAGAGGGTTTGTGACTCCTTGAACTAGTGCAAGATGTGGAACTTGTTTGCACTTGTCCTCCCCAAGATGATATGAGTGAAGTATGTTGGCAGAGTCACCCTCAAGAACTCTCTAGTTCTTTTTCTTCTGGATCCACATCATCTTGATGGGAATTGTCGGTGTACAAAAGTAGGGGCCCTCTTTGTACCCCTTTCCTTGTCCACGGGCAGTTAGAGCCACGCCTACGGCCACACTTAGCAGGGCAGAGGAAGGAAGAAAAAGTAGAAGACCACCAGAGCAGCGCTAAGCCAGAGGCGCGAGGAGTCAAGGGGCAAGACGGGCTTTCCCAGGCAAGAGCCTTGCCGGGGCAGCTTACGTAGCCCCGACAAGAGCCTTGTCGGGGCAACTTGCCCAACACGAGCGAGGCCGCCACCCTTGAGCCTAAGGGTTCCAACACCATCAACGACATTGGAACCAAGGCTCGGGAGGCGCCTGCATGGTGGCATGCAGATATTTGTGAATACAAAGGGCCTGCGAGGCCTAGATAGGAACCACAAAACAAGACAACAGTGAGGCTCCTTGCCGAAGATGCCCACGAGGCCCCGGCAAGGCTCCTGCCGAAGATACCCACGAGGCCTCAGCAAGACTCTTGCCAAGGGCGCCCGCAAGGCCCCAGCAAGACCCTTGCCTGGAATATCAGCAAGACCGCGGCAAGGCCTTGCCGCCCCATCACTGCCCGAGCTCAGCGGCCGACCCACCATCTGAAAGTGCAACTATCCCTAGGTGGTTTTGGTAATTCATAACAACATATAGCTCATTGAGCTAATGCTATTCCAAGATGATTATTTCAGGAAAGCTCAGTGATTGGCATGGCATGGATGGTGAAAGTGGCACCCTCAAAATGCTAAGGACAAAGGATTGGCTCAAGCTCAAAAGCTCAAGACTCTTCATTTTACATTTTAGTGATCCAAGATCACATTGAGTCCATAGGAAAAGCCAATACTATCAAGGAGGGATGAGGTGTTGCTTAATGAGCCTTTTGCTTCATGTGCTTAATGATATGCTCCAAAACCCTCATCTACTTTCCCATATCCACTCTTGACCTAAACCCAAAGCCAAACTCGGTCCTACCGATTCTTCCTATCCGGCGCCACCGAGTTTCACATGTCATAAGCCACTGCCAAACCCTAGCAAATCGGTTCTACCGATAGGGATCTCGGTCTCACCGAGATGGGATTGCAATTTCTCTGTTTCCTTTTTGTAACTTTTCGGTCTCACAGAAAGAGCGGATCGGTCCCACCGAGATTGCAATGTAAACTCTATGTTTCCTTTTTGTAACTTTTCGGTCTCACCGAAAGAGCAAATCGGTCCCACCGAGTTTACCTGACCAACCCTCTGGTTAGCTTATTACCAAATCGGTCTCACCGAGTTTGTGTAATCGGTCTCACCGAGATTACGTTATGCCCTAACCCTAACCATATCGGTCCTACCGAGTTGCATGCCAGTCCCACCGAAAATCTCTAACGGTCACTAGGTTTACTATTTCGGTCCGACCGAGTTTGTTGATTCGGTCCCACCGAGATTGGTAAATTGTGTGTAACGGTTGGATTTTGTGTGGAGGCTATATATACCCCTCCACCTCCTCTTCACTCGTGGAGAGAGCCATCAGAACACATCTACACTTTCAACTCATATGTTCTGAGAGAGAACCACCTACCCTTGTGTTGAGGCCAAGATATTCCATTCCTACCATATGAATCTTGATCTCTAGCCTTCCCCAAGTTGCTTTCCACTCAAATCTTCTTTCCACCAAATCCAAATCCTGTGAGAGAGAGTTGAGTGTTGGGGAGACTATCATTTGAAGCACAAGAGCAAGGAGTTCATCATCAACACACCATTTGTTACTTCTTGGAGAGTGGTGTCTCCTAGATTGGCTAGGTGTCACTTGGGAGCCTCCGACAAGATTGTGGAGTTGAACCAAGGAGTTTGTAAGGGCAAGGAGATCGCCTACTTCGTGAAGATCTACCGCTAGTGAGGCAAGTCCTTCGTGGGCGATGGCCATAGTGGGATAGACAAGGTTGCTTCTTCGTGGACCCTTCATGGGTGGAGCCCTCCGTGGACTCGCGCAACCGTTACCCTTCGTGGGTTGAAGTCTCCATCAACGTGGATGTAGGATAGCACCACCTATCTGAACCACGGGAAAAACATCCGTGTCTCCAATTGCGTTTGAATTCTCCAAACCCTTCCCTTTACATTCTTGCAAGTTGCATGCTTTACTTTCCGCTGCTTATATACTCTTTGCATGCTTGCTTGAATTGTGTGATGATTGCTTGACTTGTCCTAAAGTAGCTAAAATCTGCCAAGAACTAAAATTGGGAAAAGGTTAAGTTTTTATTTGGTCAAGTAGTCTAATCACCCCCCTCTAGACATACTTTCGATCCTACACCATCTAAGCAAGAACCCACGCGGCAGTACGTGGCTCCTAAGCCAACTAATCAAGCACCTGCGTGGTGGCATGCACATCTTCGTGAATACCCTGCCACCACACTAGCTCAGCAGCCTGCTAGCCTACATGGCGCTGCATGCCTCGTTGACCTGGACGCGTGTCGGAGCAAGGCGAAGCGGCGACGGACGGGGCGGGTTTCGTTGCCGTCACCGATAAAGCAAGAGGACACATAAGTAGTGCATTTAATTCGTTTTGTCATGTGATGTCAGGCGATAAGCTTGTACACTATACAACTTTCCACCTCCAATGTGCCACTGTGGCAGCCCCTTTGACTATAAAAGGAGGATCGCGGCATACTGAGAGAGGATTCAGACTTTTTGGACCTTGCACGCTTTGTAGCTAGTCCAAGAACACCATATAAACACAAACTAGCAGGAGTAGGGTATTACGCGTCACTTGCGGCCCGAACCTGGATAAACCCCCCGCGTCGATTTTCTAAACCCGCTCTTTCCACAGCCCCGTGCACGCCAACCATAGAAGGGATTGAAGGAAATATGCCCTAGAGGCAATAATAAAGTTATTATTTATTTCCTTACATATCATGATAAATGTTTATTATTCATGCTAGAATTGTATTAACTGGAAACATAATACATGTGTGGATACATAGACAAACAGAGTGTCACTAGTATGCCTCTACTTGACTAGCTTGTTAACCAAAGATGGTTAAGTTTCCTAACCATGGACAAAGGAGTTGTCATTTGATTAACAAGGTCACATCATTAGTTGAATGATCTCATTGACATGACCCATTCCATTAGCATAGCACCCGATCGTTTAGTATGTTGCTGTTGCTTTTATCCATGACTTATACATGTTCCTTTGACTATGAGATTATGCAACTCCCGTTTGCCGGAGGAACACTTTGGGTGCTACCAAACGTCACAACGTAACTGGGTGATTATAAAGGAGTACTACAGGTGTCACCAAAGGTAGATGTTGGGTTGGCGTATTTCGAGATTAGGATTTGTCACTCCGATCGTCGGAGAGGTATCTCTGGGCCCTCTCGGTAATGCACATCACTTAAGCCTTGCAACCGTTGCAACTAATGAGTTAGTTGCGGGATGATGTATTACGGAACGAGTAAAGAGACTTGCCGGTAACGAGATTGAACTAGGTATTGGATGCCGACGATCGAATCTCGGGCAAGTAACATACCGATGACAAAGGGAACGACGTATGTTGTTATGCGGTCTGACCGATAAAGATCTTCGTAGAATATGTAGGAGCCAATATGGGCATCTAGGTCCCGCTATTGGTTATTGACCGGAGACGTGTCTCGGTCATGTCTACACTGTTCTCGAACCGTAGGGTCCGCACGCTTAAGGTTACGATGACAGTTATTATGAGTTTATGCATTTTGATGTACCGAAGGAGTTCGGAGTCCCGGATGGGATCGGGGACATGACGAGGAGTCTCGAAATGGTCGAGACGTAAAGATCGATATATTGGACGACTATATTCGGACTTCGGAAAGGTTCTGAGTGATTCGGGTATTTTCGGGAGTACCGGAGAGTTACGGGAATTCGTAATGGGCCTCATTGGGCCATACGGGAAAAGGAGAGAAAGGGCCAAAAGGTGGCCGTGCCCCTCCCCTTGCTCTGGTCCGAATTGGACTAGGGAAGGGGGGCGCCCCCTTCCTTCCTTCTCCTTCTCTCTTCCCTTTCCTTCTCTCATACTTCCCCTACATGGAAGGATTCCTAGTTGGACTAGGAAAAGGGGAATCCTACTCCCGGTGGGAGTAGGACTCCCCTTGGCGCGCCTAACCTAGGGCCGGCCTCCTCCCTCCCTTGCTCCTTTATATACGGGGGCAGGGGCACCCCATGGACACACAAGTTGATCATTGAGATCGTTCCTTAGCCGTGTGCGGTGCCCCCCTCCACCATATTCCACCTCGGTCATATTGTAGCGGTGCTTAGGCGAAGCCCTGCGACAGTAGAACATCAAGATCGTCACCACGCCGTCGTGCTGATGGAACTCCTCCCCGACGCTTTGCTGGATCGGAGCCCGGGGATCGTCATCGAGCTGAACGTGTGCCAAGAACTCGGAGGTGCCGGAGTAACGGTGCTTGGATCGGTCGGATCGTGAAGACGTACGACTACATCAACCGCGTTGATATAACGCTTCCGCTTTCGGTCTACGAGGGTACGTAGACAACACTCTCCCCTCTCGTTGCTATGCATCACCATGATCTTGCGTGTGCGTAGGAATTTTTTTGAAATTACTACGTTCCCCAACAGTGGCATCCAAGCCTAGGTTTTTTATGGTTTGATGTTATTTGCACGAGTAGAATACAAGTGAGTTGTGGACGATACAAGTCATACTGCCTACCAGCATGTCATACTTTGGGTCAGCGGTATTGTTGGATGAGACGACCCGGACCAACCTTACGCGTACGCTTACGCGAGACCGGTTCCCTCGACGTGCTTTGCACGCAGATGGCTTGCGGGAGACTGTCTCACCAACTTTAGTTGAACCGAGTATGGCTACGCCCGGTCCTTGAGAAGGTTAAAACGGAGTCTATTTGACGAAGTATCGTTGTGGTTTTGATGCGTAGGTGAGATTGGTTCTTGCTTCAGCCCGTAGCAGCCACGTAAAATTTGCAACAAACAAAGTAGAGGACGTCTAACTTGTTTTTGCAGGGCATGTTGTGATGTGATATGGTCAAGACATGATGCTAAATTTTATTGTATGAGATGATCATGTTTTGTAACCGAGCTATCGGCAACCGGCAGGAGCCATATGGTTGTCGCTTTATTGTATGCAATGCAATCGCCCTGTAATGCTTTACTTTATCACTAAGCGGTAGCGATAGTCGTAGAAGCATAAGATTGGCGAGACGACAACGATGCTACGATGGAGATCAAGGTGTCGCGCCGGTGACGATGGTGATCATGACAGTGCTGCGGAGATGGAGATCACAAGCACAAGATGATGATGGCCATATCATATCACTTATATTGATTGCATGTGATGTTTATCTTTTATGCATATTATCTTGCTTTGATTGACGGTAGCATTATAAGATGATCTCTCACTAATTATCAAGAAGTGTTCTCCCTGAGTATGCACCGTTGCGAAAGTTCTTCGTGCTGAGACACCACGTGATGATCGGGTGTGATAGGCTCTACGTTCAAATACAACGGGTGCAAAACAGTTGCACACGCGGAATACTCAGGTTATACTTGACGAGCTATGCATATAAGATATGACCTCGGAACACGGAGACCGAAAGTTCGAGCATGAATCATATAGTAGATATGATCAACATGATGATGTTCACCATTGAAAACTAATCCATTTCACGTGATGATCGGTTATGGTTTAGTTTGATTTGGATCACGTGATCACTTAGAGGATTAGAGGGATGTCTATCTAAGTGGGAGTTCTTAAGTAATATGATTAATTGAACTTTAATTTATCATGAACTTAGTCCTAGTAGTATTAGCATATCTATGTTGTAGATCAATAGCTCGCGTTGTTGCTTTCATATGTTTATTTTGGTATGTTGCTAGAGAAAATTGTGTTGAAAAATATTAGTAGCAATGATGCGGATTGGATCCGTGATCTGAGGTTTATCCTCATTGCTGCACAGAAGAATTATGTCCTTAATGCACCGCTAGGTGACAGACCTATTGCAGGAGCAGATGCAGACGTTATGAACGTTTGGCTAGCTCAATATGATGACTACTTGATAGTTTAGTGCACCATGCTTAACGGTTTAGAATCGGGACTTCAAAGACATTTTGAACGTCATGGACCATATGAGATGTTCCAGTAGTTGAAGTTAATATTTCAAGCAACTACCCGAGTTGAGGGATATGAAGTCTCCAACAAGTTCTATAGCTAAAAGATGGAGGAGAATCGCTCAACTAGTGAGCATGTGCTCAGATTGTCTGGGTACTACAATCGCTTGAATAAAGTGGGAGTTAATCTTCCAGATAAGATAGTGATTGACAGAATTCTCTAGTCACCATCACCAAGTTAGTAGAACTTCGTGATGAACTATAGTATGCAAGGGATGACGAAAACGACTCCCGAACTTTTTCATAATGATGAAATCGATGGAGGTAGAAATCAAGAAAGAGCATCAAGCGTTGATGGTTGACAAGATCACTAGTTTCAAGTAAAGGGCAAAGGGAAGAAGGGGAACTTCAATAAGAACGGCAAGCAAGTTGCTTCTCAAGTGAAGAAGCCCAAGTCTGGACCTAAGCCTGAGACTGAGTGCGTTTACTGCAAAGGGACTGGTCACTGGAAGCGGAACTGCCCCAAGTATTTGGCGGATAAGAAGGATGGCGAAGTGAACAAAGGTATATTTGATATACAGATTATCGATATGTATTTTACTAGTGTTCATAGCAACCCCTCGGTATTTGATACTGGTTCAGTTGCTAAGAGTAGTAACTCGAAACCGGAGTTGCAGAATGAACAAAGACTAGTTAAGGGTGAAGTGACGATGAAAGTTGGAAGTAGTTCCAAGATTGATATGATCATCATCGCACACTCCCTATACTTTCGGGATTAGTGATGAACCTAAATAAGTGTTATTTGGTGTTTGCGTTGAGCATAAATATGATTTGATCATGTTTATTGCAATACGATTATTCATTTAAGTTAGAGAACAATTGTTGTTCTGTTTACATGAATAGAACCTTTTATGGACATACACACCCAATGAAAATAGTTCATTGGATCTCGATCGTAGTGATACACATATTCATAATATTGAAACCAAAAGATGCGAAGTTAATAATGATAGTGCAACCTATTTGTGGCACTGCCATTTAGGTCATATTGGTGTAAAGCGCATGAAGAAACTCCATGCTGATGGGATTTTGGAATCACTTGATTATGAATCACTTGATGCTTGCGAACCATGCCTCTTGGGCAAGATGACTAAAACGCCGTTCTCCGGAACAATGGAGCAAGCAACAGATTTGTTGGAAATCATACATACTGATGTATGTGGTCCGATGAATATTAAGGCTCGCGACAAGTATCATTATTTTCTAACCTTCACAAATGATTTGAGCAGATATGGGTATATCTACTTGATGAAACATAAGTCTGAAACGTTTGAAAAGTTCAAAGAATTTCAGAGTGAAGTAGAGAATCATCGTAACAAGAAAATAGAAGTTACTACGATATGATCGCAGAGGTAAAACATTTGAGTTACGAGTTTGGCCTTCAGTTAAACAATGTGAAATAGTTTCACTACTCACGCCACCTGGAACACCACAGCATAATGGTGTGTCCGAACGTCATAACCGTACTTTATTGATATAGTGCAATCTATGATGTTTCTTACCGATTTACCACTATCGTTTTGGAGTTATGCATTAGAGACAGCTGCATTCACGTTAAATAGGGCACCATCTAAATCCGTTGAGACGACACTATATGAACTGTGGTTTAGCAAGAAACCAAAGTTGTCGTTTCTTAAAGTTTGGGGTTGTGATGCTTATGTGAAAAAAGTTTCATCCTGATAAGCTCAAACCCAAATCGGAGAAATATGTCTTCATAGGATACCCAAAGGAGACAGTTGGGTACACCTTCTATCACAGATCCGAAGGCAAGACATTCGTTGCTAAGAATGGATCCTTTCTAGAGAAGGAGTTTCTCTCGAAAGAAGTGAGTGGGAGGAAAGTAGAAAACTTGATAAGGTAATTGTACCTTCTCCCTTATTGGAAAGGAGTTCATCAGAGAAATCTGTTCTTGTGAGTACTACACCAATTAGTGAGGAAGCTAATGATGATGATCATGTAACTTCAGATCAAGTTACTACCGAATCTCGTAGGTAAACTAGAGTGAGATCCGCACCAGAGTGGTACGGTAATCCTGTTCTAGAAGTCATGTTACTTGACCATGACGAACATACGAACTATGAGGAGGCGATGATGAGCCCAGATTCCGCGAAACGGTTTGAGGCCATGAAATCTGAGATGGGATCCATGTATGAGAACAAAGTATGGACTTTGGTTGACTTGCCCGATGATCGGCAAGCAATTGAGAATAAATGGATCTTCAAGAGGAAGATGGACGCTGATAGTATTATTACTATCTACAAAGCTAGAATTATCGCAAAAAGGGTTTTCGACAAGTTCAAGGTGTTGACTACGATGAGAGTTTCTCACTCGTATCTATGCTTAAGTCTGTCCGAATCATGTTAGCAATTACCGCATTTTATGAAATCCGGCAAATGGATAAACAAAACTGCATTCCTTAAAGGATTTATTAAAGAAGAGTTGTATACGATGCAACTAGAAGGTTTTGTCGATCCTAAAGGTGTTAACAAAATATGCAAGCTCCAGCGATTCATCTATGGACTGGTGCAAGCATCTCGGAGTTGGAATACACGCTTTGATAAGTTGATCAAAGCATATAGTTTTATACAGACTTGCGGTGAAGCCTGTATTTACAAGAAAGTGAGTGGGAGCACTACAGCATTTCTGATAAGTATATGTATGACATATTGTGGATCAGAAATAATGTAGAATTATTCTGTAAAGCACAAAGGAGTGTTTGAAAGGAGTTTTTCAAAGGAAGACCTCGGTGAAGCTGCTTACATATTGAGCATCAATATCTATAGAGATAGATCAAGACGCTTGATAAGTTTTTTCAATGAGTACATACCTTGACAGGATTTTGAAGTAGTTCAAAATGGAACAGTCAAAGAAAGAGTTCTTTCCTGTGTTACAAGGTGTGAAATTGAGTAAGACTCAAAGCCTGACCACGGCAGAAGATAGAAAGAGAATGAAAGTCATTCCCTATGCCTCGGCCATAGGTTCTATAAAGTATGCCATGCTATTTACCAGACCTATTGTATACCCTACACTGAGTTAAGCAAGGGAGAACAATGGTGACCTAGGAGTAGATCACTGGACAGCGGTCAAAGTTATCCTTAGTGGAATAAGGATATGTTTCTCGATTATGGAGGTGACAAAAGGTTCGACGTAAAGGGTTACATCGATGCAACTTTTGACACCGATCTGGATAACTCTAAGTCTCGATCTAGATACATATTGAAAGTGGGAGCAATTAGCTAGAGTAGCTCCGTGCAGAGCATTGTAGACATAGAAAATTGCAAAATACATAACGGATCTGAATGTGGCAGACCCGTTGACTAAACTTCTCTCACAAGCAAAACATGATCACACCGTAGTACTCTTTGGGTGTTAATCACATAGCGATGTGAACTAGATTACTGAATCTAGCAAATCCTTTGGGTGTTGGTCACATGGCGATGTGAACTATGGGTGTTAATCACATGATGATGTGAACTATCGAGTTAATCACATGGTGATGTGAGTTAATCACATGGTGATGTGACCTAGATTATTGACTCTAGTGCAAGTGGCAGACTAAAGGAAATATGCCCTAGAGGCAATAATAAAGTTATTATTTATTTCCTTACATATAATGATAAATGTTTATTATTCATGCTAGAATTGTATTAACTGGAAACCTAATACATGTGTGGATACATAGACAAACAGAGTGTCACTAGTATGCCTCTACTTGACTAGCTTGTTAATCAAAGATGGTTAAGTTTCCTAACCATGGACAAAGGAGTTGTCATTTGATTAACAAGGTCACACCATTAGTTGAATGATCTGATTGACATGACAAAGGGAACGACGTATGTTGTTATGCGGTCTGACCGATAAAGATCTTCGTAGAATATGTAGGAGCCAATATGGGCATCCAGGTCCCGCTATTGGTTATTGACCGGAGACGTGTCTCGGTCATGTCTACATTGTTCTCGAACCGTAGGGTCCGCACGCTTAAGGTTACGATGACAGTTATTATGAGTTTATGCATTTTGATATACCGAAGGAGTTCGGAGTTCCAGATGGGATCGGGGACATGACGAGGAGTCTCGAAATGGTCGAGACGTAAAGATCGATATATTGGACGACTATATTCGGACTTCGGAAAGGTTCTGAGTGATTCGGGTATTTTCGGGAGTACCGGAGAGTTACGGGAATTCGTAATGGGCCTCATTGGGCCATACGGGAAAAGGAGAGAAAGGGCCAAAAGGTGGCCGCGCCCCTCCCCTTGCTCTGGTCCGAATTGGACTAGGGAAGGGGGGCGCCCCTTCCTTCCTTCTCCTTCTCTCTTCCCTTTCCTTCTCTCATACTTCCCCTACATGGAAGGATTCCTAGTTGGACTAGGAAAAGGGGAATCCTACTCCCGGTGGGAGTAGGACTCCCCTTGGCGTGCCTAACCTAGGGCCGGCCTCCTCCCTCCCTTGCTCCTTTATATATGGGGGCAGGGGCACCCCATGGACACACAAGTTGATCATTGAGATCGTTCCTTAGCCATGTGCGGTGCCCCCCTCCACCATATTCCACCTCGGTCATATTGTAGCGGTGCTTAGGCGAAGCCCTGCGACAGTAGAACATCAAGATCGTCACCACGCCGTCGTGCTGACGGAACTCCTCCCCGACGCTTTGCTGGATCGGAGCCCGGGGATCGTTATCGAGCTGAACGTGTGCCACGAACTCGGAGGTGCCGGAGTAACGGTGCTTGGATCGGTCGGATCGTGAAGACGTACGACTACATCAACCGCGTTGATATAACGCTTCTGCTTTCGGTCTACGAGGGTACGTAGACAACACTCTCCCCTCTCGTTGCTATGCATCACCATGATCTTGCGTGTGCGTAGGAATTTTTTTGAAATTACTACGTTCCCCAACAGGGATTCCCCATGATCCCATAGGTGTCGTTTCCACCGACATCTTTGGCGCGCCAGGTCGGGGGCGCGAGCTGTGAGAAATCCGGTTTTGAAGCCGACATCTCAACTTCATCATCACGATGGCCCCCAAGAAGAAGGGGATGACAGCGACCGGGTCGTCTGAAGTAGGCCCGTCCGCACGAGCGCGGGCGGGCGATGGGGTGGCCATGGATGGCGCTGGAGGCACCGCCCGTGAGCATCCACGACACTCTGGCACACGAAGCCGGACGAGAGACGTTGTATGGGCCCAAGACGACGAGCCACACGCCGCTAGGCCTGGGGACGGGGCTGTGCTGCCCACGGGCAGAGCGGCGACCTCCCAGACGCCCCCGCCGGCGCCCGCGCCGCAGCCTTCCCAGGCTGCGCGCGATGAGTAACACCGCGACGTCAGCGCCTCGGGCGCCGCTGCTGGAAGATCCCTGTGTGTCACTCTTAGGACGCATCGGGCCAACATGTGCACCGGGACGTCGGCAGAAGCAGCGCGCGACCGCGAGACCGTGATAGAGCTCCTTCTAATGTGGTTAGAAGTCGAAGCGCGTCACGGTCCATGTAGCTTTCGCCGCCACCCACGCCAGCAGAAGCACAGGCGCGCGTACAACGCGCCTAAGTAGCCGAAACACCTTAGGACACGTGAGAACCGTGACTCCAAAGCCCAAACACTTACGAGAAATATTGCGGAAGGTCAAAAGTGGTGGTGGAAAGGCAAAATGGAGGGAAAACTGGAATGGCCGAACTACTCTGTGTGATCCATGCGCACGGGGTAAGTGAGTCCCGGTGCACGGGGTCCCAAAGGCCTGTGCACACGGGGTGTTCTGAAAATGCAAGAACACCTCGGATCCGTGGGGATTTTCAAATTTGTGGCCAAAATCAACAGTGCGGAGGGTGGGGAAAGGTTGTAAGGGGGTAGATCCACTTGTCAAACGCCAAATTCGTGGATCAAATCAATCAAATCTCACAAGATCCAACAAATTGCAAGAAATTTTTTGGGGCTATTTTTGGTGGGGATTTTCGAATTAGGGACGAAAACAACAAAATCAAGCTAGAATGTGGAGAGTATGGACTCCAAGATGTGATTCAACCTTTCTCATGATACCAAGATGTTGTGGGGTGAAACCCTAAGATGGATCTTTTCACACTTGGAGGGGAGGGGGAAAAGGGGATGAACACCAAGAACACAAAGAGGAATTCACTGCAACAATACCCAATCACACATCCACTAGAATAACAAACACAAGATCCACAAGATTACAAACACAATCAAAGGAAAGATACAAGGTAGAGTTCTTCCCACTCCTAAGAGATGAGGTCTTGATGATGGTAGTGTTGGAAATATGCCCTAGAGGCAATAATAAATAGGTTATTATTATATTTCCTTGTTCATGATAATCGTTTATTATCCATGCTAGAATTGTATTGATAGGAAACTCAGATACATGTGTGGATACATAGACAACACCATGTCCCTAGTAAGCCTCTAGTTGACTAGCTCGTTAATCAATTGATGGTTATGGTTTCCTGACCATGGACATTGGATGTCATTGATAACGGGATCACATCATTAGAAGAATGATGTGATGGACAAGACCCAATCCTAAGCATAGCACAAGATCGTGTAGTTCGTATGCTAAAGCTTTTTTAAATGTCAAGTATCATTTCCTTAGGCCATGAGATTGTGCAACTCCCGGATACCGTAGGAATGCTTTGGGTGTGCCAAACGTCACAACATAACTGGGTGGCTATAAAGGTGCACTACGGGTATCTCCGAAAGTGTCTGTTGGGTTGGCACGAATCGAGACTGGGATTTGTCACTCCGTGTGACGGAGAGGAATCTCTGGGCCCACTCGATAGGACATCATCATAATGTGCACAATGTGATCAAGGAGTTGATCACGGGATGATGTGTTACGGAACGAGTAAAGAGACTGTCGGGGTAAATGACCACGGGTAGCCTAGCCGGCTTCCCTTGGCACTTCAGAAAAAATTACAAGCCAATCCGGCCTCCAAAAAACCAAGACGTGGGGCCGCGTTCCCCCTGTCGGCTGCCTCTCAGGCCGACTGTCGGGAGGCGGCCCGGCCTTAACCCTCTTGAAGGAAGCCGCGGGAAGGCCGGCTCCAAGAAGCCGGCCTCGAGAAGGCCGACTCCAAGAAGCCGGCTCCCGCGGCGCGGTCAAGATCGTACCCTCGAGGCCCGCAACCACATAACGGCGATGGGACGGGGCGTGGCTACAGTGAAGCCTGCCACCCCCAAAACTCGGAGCATGCCTGGCACAGTGCGCCGTACGGGGTAGCCATGTCCCGTCCGGCGCGGCACTGTCGCCATGATGACTATGGCGCCATCCACGGTGGGCTGTCAGTGCAACCCACGGGCGGTGGGCCCCTTTGGGCAGAGAGACGCCCGAAGGCGGCCAGGCCTCCCCCAGTCGGCCCAAGACGTGGCCGGCTTTCCCAAAGCCGGCTTGCTGCTTCCCTCGAAGGAGGCACCCCATTAAGGAGACAAGACGACGTGCGGCTACAGCGATCGCCGGCCAGGCGGCGGCACTGTAGCCACGCTTACCTCGACAAAGCCCTCATCATCAGGATTGAGGCAACAGTAACCAGCCACCGGCAGAGCCCTAGGCCGTAGGGCCTGCCTGTCGACCAAGATGCCGGCAGCCGGCGGGCCCCAGCAGCCGGCGCAGAAGCCGGCGAGCGTAGACGCTGACGGCTGGGACCAGCTCCCAGCCGGATTACCATTGTACCCCCGGGGGGTAGGCCTATATAAACCCCCCGGGGCACCCATGCAAAGGGTTGATCTCTTCTAGGTTACAACACACACAGAGGGAAGGATAGAGCTAGCCTTGCCCTTCTTCTTCCTCTCGCCAAACAACTCGAGGAGCACCTTGTAGCTACTTGCATTTGTTCATCGAGTGATCATGCGGAGACCCCGCAGAGCAGCAGTAGGGGTGTTATCTCCACGGAGAGCCCCGAAGCTGGGTAAGATTCGCCGGCGTGCATGTCTTCGCCTTATCCCGCTTCCAGGCACCGGCGACGTCTTACTGGCTCCCACACAGATAAGCCACCCGTTGGCATATGTCGCACCAACCACCCGACATTTGGCGCCCACCGTGGGGCCAGGTGCACCGTCGTCCGGAGACCTGTTCTGGACGGGAACCTTCTTCCTCCCCAGCGAGCATAGCCAGCCGGGCACGCCCGATGGCGCTTGCCACAACGCGCTGCAAGGTGTCACCAACGCTTGTGCAGCAAGCGACCTCGCCGATCCCCTTGGCGAGGCCCTCATCTCCGACGAGCCCGCTTCCGACGCGGGCACCGACCGCCTCGTCGACCTCCTCGGCCAGCTCCACGTCTCCGGAGAGCCTGCCGTGGACCAGGAGTCCGTTGGCTCCACCGATCCGATGCATGTCGACTCCGACACTGCCTCGCCCGACGCCTTCCCCACCAACGTCGTGATCTACGACGACCCGCTTCCCCGAGCCGATGGCGGTGACGTTGCCACCGTCGAGGTGATGGTCATCGGCCATGGCGGCGCTTCTAGCGAGAACGCCCACGACGCCCCGCAAGCGGCGATCCACGATCTGTCTGTCCCCCTCCCGGGCGACGCCGACGCTGAAGCACTGGAGGCTCGCCGCCTCGCCCTCTTCGCGGAGGGCCGGAAGCTAGCTTCCGTGAGACGCCTCACCGAGGCCCACCAGCGCGAAGTCGACCGCACCGCCTTCGGCACGCCACCTCCTGGCGGGCCAAGCCGAGTCGGCGTCGTCAGACAGCGCGGCACCGTCATTGCCGACTTGCTTGGAGTCGACCGCCCAGTCTATGCCACCCCACTCGAGAACCTGCGCGCCGCCCAGGCGGCCGGAGACGAGATGGATGGACTGGGGGCCGAAGAGCTCCCCTACATGATCAGACGCATCCAGCAGCTAATCGATGCAGCCGCGCAGTGGCACGAAGCCGACGTCCGCGAGGAAAGCCCTCCACCGCGCCGAGAGCATGGCGCGACGTCCTGGACGCCGACTGCGGGTAGAACCCGCGCGTGACACGAGAAAGAGTCGGCTGCCAGCTGAAGCCGAACCCGGATCTCCATCGAGCGAGACGCAGAAGGCCACCCTCGAGCCGTGGAGCGGCGGGGCAACCCACCTCCGCCTCCGCCTCGTGGGGAGAGGTATCCCACCCCACTGCCTGTCACGCATCCGACTCTCAGCGGCCGACTAGGTCGCCGCGAAGGAGTCGGCGAGAACGACGCCCGCCACCGGATCGACCGCCTAGCGCGATCCCTGGCGCTAGAAGAAGAAGATGATGTCGGCCCGCCTTACTTCGGCCCCCGCATCAGCGACGACCTTCCCCAAAGGGTTCTCGCTCCCAAGAGACACGCCCAAGTACAATTGCTCCGTGAAGCCGAAAGATTGGTTGATCGACTACTCCACCGCAGTGCGCATCGCGAACGGCAACTGGCGCGTTGCTGTGAAGTACGTGCCCCTCATGCTCCAAGGCACAGCGCGGACCTGGCTCAACAGCCTCAAGCCATACAGCGTCAACAGCTGGCTAGACTTCACAGAAGCCTTCATCCGCAACTTCACCAGCACCTACAAGCGGGCTCCCAAGCCCAGACAGCTCTCCTGGTGCGTACAAGGCCCTGCCGAGTCCACTCGCGACTACCTCACGCGCTGGGCCGAGCTCCGCAACTCTTGCGAAGGAGTGCACGAGGTGCAAGCCATTGAATACTTCACAGCCGGGTGCCGAGAAGGCACCCTCCTCAAGCACAAGCTCCTCTGCGACGAGCCGACTACCCTCGATGAGATTCTGGTCATAGCGGACAAGTACGCCACCGCCGACTCCTCAATGAAGACTGAGCTCCGAGTCGACGCGTCCGGAAAGGTACTCAGCCCGGCGCCCAAGACGCTAGCTGGGGACTCCGGCCGACGCCCGTACCAAAACGACCACAAGCGCAAGGGCCCCGCGCCGCCTTCCACCAGTCGGCAGGTGGCCACGGTCGAGGGCGAGCAGCCCGAAGGGCGGCCCGCACCCAAGAAGCAGAAGGGCGGCCGGCCGGCTTGGCAGCCGGCCTTCTCCTACGAGCAAACCCTCGACGCCCCATGCAAGTTCCACAGCGGCGCGAAGCCGTCCAACCACACAACCCGGAAGTGCCACTGGCTCACCCGAATCTCCAAAGGCGAAGGGCTCGCGCCGCCTCCGCCAGCTGGTCCGCCGCCTCCGGCTCCGCAGCAGCCGGCCGCTCGGCCAGTAGTCGGAGCCGTGCACGACGAGTTCCCCGACGAGCATGTCGCCTATGTTGTCTTCACCAGCCAGCCTGAAGACCGGCGCAGCAGGCGCCGAGAGCACCAGGAAGTCAACGCGGTTGCCGCCAACCCCTCCGAGCACATGCATTGGTCAGAAAAACCCATCAGCTGGAGCCGGGCCGACCACCCAGAGGTGATGCCATCCCCCGGCTCTTATGTGTTGGTTCTGGATGCCACCCTTGCAACCGACAGACGCGCAGCCCGTTTCTCCCGCGTGTTGATAGACGGTGGGAGCAGCATCAACATCCTGTACCTTGACACCCTGAAGAAGCTCAACGTCAAGACGAAGCAGCTCACGCCCACCCGGACTGTGTTCCACGGCATCGTACCCGGCCTGTCCTGCTCCCCCATTGGCAAGATCAAGATTGATGTCCTCTTTGGGGACAAGGATCATTTCCGCAGGGAGGCCATCTGGTTTGAGGTGGTGGACCTTGAGAGCTCCTACCATGCACTGCTTGGCCGACCTGCCTTGGCCAAGTTCATGGTTGTTCCCCACTATGCTTACCTCAAGATGAAGATGCCGAGCACCAAGGGCATCATCACCATAGTCGGCGATTACAAGAAATCGGCCGAGTGCGCAGCGGCCAGCAGCCGGCAGGCCGAGTCCCTAGTGGTTGCCGAAGAGAAGAAGAAGCTGGACCGGATCATGGCCATGGCCGGCAAACAGCCGGCCCTGTCCCACGATCCCAAAGAATGTGATGCCCAAGGTTCCTTCCAGCCGGCCAAGGAAACGAAGAAGATACCTCTTGACCCCGAGCACCCGGAAAGGTTTGCCGTCATTGGGGCAAACCTCAACAGCAAATAGGAAGGCGAGCTCGCCGATTTCCTCCGTGAGAATCGGGACATCTTTGCATGGTCCCTAAGGACATGCCGGGTGTTCCGAAGGATTTCGCCGAGCACAAATTACACGTCCGAGAAGGTGCAAAACCAGTCAAGCAACCCCTCCGCCGACTGTTGAAGGAAAAGAGAAGGATTGTAGGAGAAGAGATAGCCCGGCTTCTAGCCGCCGGCTTCATCATGGAGGTGTTCTTTTCGGAGCGGCTCGCCAACCCGGTCCTCGTGCTGAAGAAGAACAACAAGTGGCGCATGTGCATAGACTACACGAGCCTCAACAAGGCTTGCCCCAAAGATCCCTTTGCCCTGCCAAGGATAGATCAAGTGATAGACTCCACAGCGGGATGCGAGCTGCTGAGTTTTTTGGATGCTTACTCCGGGTACCATCAGATAAAGTTGGACCCAGCCGACCGCCTGAAGACCGCCTTCATCACACCATTCGGAGCCTTCTGCTACCTGACTATGACATTCGGCTTGAGGAATGCCGGTGCCACTTTTCAGCGTTGCATGCAGAGTGCCTCCTCAAGCAACTCGGCAGAAACGCCCACGTCTATGTAGACGACATTGTGGTGAAGACGGAGAAGCGCAGCACCCTGCTAGAAGACCTCAAGGAAACATTCGAGAACCTGCGCCGATTCTGGATCAAGCTCAACCCCGAGAAATGCGTGTTCGGAGTGCCAGCTGGCCAGCTCCTAGGCTTCCTGGTCTCCGAACGCGGCATCGAGTGCAACCCTGTGAAGATCAAGGCCATTGAGAGAATGGCGATTCCCACCAAGCTGCGAGACGTCCAGAAGTTCACCGGATGCTTGGCTTCCCTGAACCGCTTCATCAGCCGGCTCGGAGAGAAGGCTCTCCCCCTCTACCGCCTCATGAAGAAGACCACTCACTTTGAGTGGAACGACCAAGCCGACCAAGCTTTCCACGAGTTGAAGAAGATGCTGACCACGCCGCCTGTCTTGGCGGCGCCGACTGAGAAAGAGCCCATGCTCCTTTACATTGCTGCAACCAGCCGGGTGGTCAGGACCGTCATCGTAGTCTAGCACCCAGAAGAAGGCCGGGCCCAACCGGTCCAGAGGCCGGTATATTATTTGAGTGAGGTGCCGTCTACCTCGAAGCAGAACTACCCGCACTACCAGAAGATGTGCTACGGCGTGTACTTTGCCGCCAAGAAGTTGAAGCCCTACTTCCAAGAGCACCCCATCACGGTCGTATGCACCGCCCCACTCGCCGAGATCATAGGAAGCCGGGATGCATCCGGCCGAGTGGCGAAATGGGCCGTCGAGCTAGCCCCTTACACGATCTTCTACCAACCCCGCACCGCCATTAAGTCCCAAGCATTGGCCGACTTCCTCGTCGACTGGGCCGAGACCCAGTACCTGCCGCCGGCTCCGGACTCCACTCACTGGCGCCTGCACTTCGACGGGTCCAAGATGCTCACCGGCTTGGGAGCCGGCGTTATCCTCACCTCTCCCAAAGGCGACAAGCTCAGATACACGCTGCAAATTCACTTTGCCGCCTCCAACAACGTGGCCCAGTATGAGGCGCTAGTACACGGGCTCCGGCTTGCCAAAGAACTCGGCATATGCCGGATCCTATATTACGGCGATCAGACTTGATAGTCCAGCAGTCATCCGGCGATTGGGACGCCAAGGACGCAAACATGGCAAGCTACCGCTTCCTCGTCCAGCAGATCAGCGGGTACTTTGAAGGATGCGAGTTCCTCCACGTACCACGAGCCGACAACGGGCCAGCAGATGCCCTGGCCCGATTAGGCTCCACTCGGCAGGCCATTCCAACCGGCGTCTCTCTGCAACGCCTCCTCAAGCCGTCTATCAAGCCATCTCCAAAGTCTGATTCCATCTTCGTGCCGCCTAGCCCCGATGTAGCCGGATCCGGCACGAAGAGCCAAGCAGGCGGCTCGGGGACTTCGATAGGCGGCGCGGGGACTTCAGCAGGCGGCTCGGGGACTTCCGTAGTCACACCCGACCCGGGGACTTCTGAACCCGGCTCGGGGACTGCGGTAGTCGGCCCGGGGACTGCACCAACGCAACAAGCGGCGGCCGACTCCAGCATTTCACAACCCAGCCTGCCCACCCTGGTTGCAGTAGCCGTGTTGGCAATAGAAGAAGTCACAGCTCCATCATGGGCCCAGCCCATCCTCAACTTCCTGACAAACCAAGAACTGCCGGCTGACGAGACAGAGGCAAGGCAAGTCCAGCGCCGAGCCGGAGCATACACCATCGTCAACAGAGAGCTCGTCAGGCGCAACGTCACTGGAGTCTTCCAGCGATGCGTTGAACAAGAGAAGGGCATAGCAATCCTCAGAGACATTCACCAAGGTGAATGCGGCCACCACGCGGCCTCAAGATCACTAGCCGCCAAAGCTTTCCGCCATGGATTCTTTTGGCCGACTGCTCTGGACGACGCCAAGGAACTAGTCAAGCATTGCAAAGGGTGCCAAGTCTTCAGCTCCAAACAACACCTGCCGGCTTCGGCACTCAAGACCATTCCCCTCACTTGGCCCTTTGCCGTTTGGGGTCTGGATATGGTGGGCCCATTCAAGACGGCGCGCGGCGGCATGACACATCTGCTTGTCGCCGTGGACAAGTTCACCAAGTGGATCGAAGCGAAGCCGATCAAGAAGCTGAATGGGCCGACTGCCGTGACATTCATCGCAGATATAACAACTCGGTACGGCGTGCCGCACAGCATCATCACCGACAACGGCACAAATTTTGCCAAGGGAGCCTTGGCACGTTTCTGTGCGATGCTGGGCATCCGACTGGACTTAGCGTCCATTGCCCACCCGCAGTCAGATGGCCAAGTCGAACGAGCCAACGGCCTCATCCTTTCTGGCATCAAGCCCCGATTGGTCGTGCCACTAGAGCGTTCGGCCGGCTGCTGGCTCGATGAGCTGTCGGCCGTCCTCTGGAGTCTGCGCACTACCCCAAACAGGTCAACCGGCTTCACTCCTTTCTTCCTTGTATATGGTGCCGAGGCGGTCATCCCAACCGACATCGAATTCGACTCGCCTCGGGTGACCATGTACACGGAAGCGGAGGCCAAGGAAGCACGAGAAGACGGCGTCGACCTGCTAGAAGAAAGCCGGCTGTTAGCCCTCAGCCGGTCAGCCATCTACCAGCAGGGTCTACGTCGCTACCACAGCCGGAAGGTCAAGCCAAGATCCTTCCAAGAGGGCGACCTTGTGCTCCGGCTGATCCAGCGAACAGCCGGCCAGCACAAGCTCTCGGCCCCTTGGGAAGGCCCCTTCGTCATCAGTAGAGCACTAGGAAACGACTCCTACTACCTGATCGACGCGTAGAAGCCGAAGGCACAAAAGAGAGACGACTCCGGCAAGGAATCAGAATGGCCATGGAACTCCCACATGAAAAACGGCTAGGGGCTAACGGACTAACATAACAAAAGCTGGCTTTTTCCCACTTCCGACCGACTACAAGAGTAGCCGGCCGGCCGGCTCCCATTCACTTCGCTACAATCTAAGAAAGCTCGAGTACTTGCCTTCCTCAAAAAAGATAGCCGAGTCCTTCCTTAGCCACAGACTGCAGAGCAGCTGCAGGCTGGGAAGGCAGCAATCAGGGGAAGGCGGCAAAGGAAACAGCCTAAGGATAAAAAGCATACGAGAATGGAAGCCAAGCACATGCATGATTATATTTACACAAAAGGCCTCGAAAAGGCCAACATTCAACATAGTTTGAATACACCCCCAGTGGGTGGAACTGCGCAAACTTAATAAAAGTTGTTCAAAGAGTAACGAACAGGAAAACAAAGACGGCAGATCAAGCCAGGGGTGCGACTGGCATGTCAGGCAGGTCGGCGGAGACAGTAGCACCAGCTGGAGGAGTGGCCGGCTGGCGAACCTCGGCGGGATCAACGCCTCTCTCAGAGGGCGCGCTAGCACGCGCCTCATTGCTGGAGGCACGGTCTTGCTGAGGCTGGCTGGTTGCTTCGCCGGCCGGCTCGACGTCTTCGCCCTCCTCCCCTTCTTCGTCTTCACCCTCATCGCTGGAGGCGATCTCCTCCGCCGAGTCCTCACCCTCCACCGGGTTCAGCCCGAACCACTCCTCCGGCTGGGCGACATCGTTTTCGTCCACCTCAGGAGCGAAGACGCTGGTGTCGGTAAAGTCGACAAGAGCTGAAGCACGCCGGATGATAGCCGGCCGCACCTCCACCAGCTCTTCATCAGCCTCCTCCCGCCAAGTCCTCAGCTGCTCCAAATTCAGCCCGGGGTACCAGGCCCGGACGAACTCCAGCGCCCGCCTGGCGCTAGAGCGGGCAGCGGAGGCCTTCCAAGCCTCAAAGCGGCCAACTGCCACCTCCATCCAGTCGGCAGTCCGGCGCGGGGTGTGGGGAATCGCCTGGCCGGGCCAGAGGGCGGCTAGCACCTGCGCTCCGGCACGCTGGAGGCGGCGGAGCATGCGGTGTGCCGGCTGCAGCCGGGCTTGGATCGCCAAGAGTTGCTCCTCAAACGTCCGGCTCGCGTCTGGCGCGATCTCAACCCCCTCCTGCCGGCGTGCCTCGTGGTAGGCCTCAATGGCTTGGGTGGCCGCGACGGAGTGGTGGGGGAAGTAGTCTGCGCAAAAACAAAGCAGCACAAGTCAATAGATGAATCAGAGGGCAAGGGGGCGAGCAAGGAGTAAGGGAGGCGGCTTACCGTCGATCAGATCCTCGATCCGGCTGTAACCCTCGCTCAGCGCCTGCTTTGCCTCAGCCCAGCCCGCCGCTTCGGTCTCAAACTCAGCTTTGAGGGCGGCCTCGCTATCTCGCGCCTCCTTCAGGGCCGCCTTGTGGCTCTCCTCCTGGTCGGCCAGCTTCTTGACCAGGCGATCGCGCTCCTGGACTAAGGCGTTGAGCTCGCCCTCCTTGGCGCTTAGGGCAGTCTGTGCCCCGCTGAGCTGCTCCCTCAAGTCAGCGTTGGCCCCTGCAAGAATGAAGGCAAAGGAAGAAACAGTAAGGAAGAAGTCGTCGGGGAAGATCCGACCCGACTGCTCAGCAGTCGGCCTGGATCTCGGGGACTACACCCAGTGGGTGCGCTGACGCGCCCCCACCGGATATGAAGAAAACGGAGCACGCACTCCGGCTATTGGTCAAATCCTCGCTCTTCTGGCGCAGCTCCCGAGCCTGGGAGTCGAAGGCGGCAGCACTCTGGTTATGATACTCCTGGAAGATCAGACGGGATGCAAAGAATAAGATAAATATCAGGACCTAGTAAGTTCCGAGCCGCCTGCTCAGCAGCCGACTTGGAACTCGGGGACTACACCCAGTGGCTACGCTGACGCGCCCCCACAGGAGAAATCAAAAAGATAAAGCAGCCAAGGCCAGAAGACTCACCCGAACGACGGCCCGCGTCGTAAGGAAGTCGCGTGTATATCGCTGCAGCATGGTGGCATGGGCCTGAAGCCGGCTCCGGACCTCCTGGGCCGACGCGTTCAGTTCGCCTGTCTCCTCGTCAGGCGCCCACTCGGACGTGCCCGAACTGGCCGCCTCCAAAGCCTCCGCTGTCCGGCTGGCGCTCGCGGCTCTGTCCGCCTCCGACGCGGGGATAGCTCCCTCCGCGCGCCGGCGTGGTGCCGGCTGCACCTCCAGGCCGGCTCTCGCCGCCGGCTCGCTCCCAGCCGGCTGCACCGGCGCTGTAGCCGGCTGGCCGCCCTGGCCCGTCCCAGTCGGCGCCGTCCGCGGCACCTCCTCCAAGACCACCACGTCATCCTCCCTCCGCTCCGCCGCCTCCTGGCCACGGTCGGCTCCCTCAGATGGGGGCACGGGGGCGTTGGGAGCCACACTCCGCAGGGGGATGACGAGCTGCGGAGGCGGATTGCGCGAGGCCTCCGCCCCCTTCTCCGTGGCAGCCGCGCCCGCCTGGGCCTTGGCCGCTGCATCGGCCTGCTCAATCGCCACCTGGGCGGCCCTTCGCTCCGCCGCCTCCCGCTCCTCCCATACCTCCTGCGCGTTCCGCGCCGTAGCCTCCATAAGCTCGGCGCGGGGGTCCACGCGGCGGGAGCTCGAAGACCCTCCGGCCGAGTCCATCATGAAGCCGGCAGGACCCCGTTCAAGAGAAAGCGGCGCCCTGGCCGGTCGAGCAAGGAAGGATTTATAAAAGATCTTCAATCAAAAAACACGACAAGAATGCAAGACAATTGACACTTACGCCGAAACCGCCTCGTCCTGCTTGGTAGCCGCGGCGGTACCCCTGGGCTTCTTCAGCCGGCTGCCGAAGTACGTCGACACGGCCCGGCGCTTTGGCGCGGCACCACGGGCGGCCGGCACGGCAGAGGAGCCCGCGCCTTGGGGATCCGGCACTGGCTGGCGGTGCGGGACGACTTCGACCTCGTCGTCGTCTGCCTAGTCCTGGAGGCCGGCTCCGAGCCCCGTGCCGCCTACCTCGCCGCCTTCCCCTGCGGCGGCGTCTTCCATGGCGGCCGCTCCGAGGTCCGGGTCGTCGGCGTCATCTACCGTGCGGTCGGGGAGAAACGGGCGCGCCGCCCCTGCGGTCCCAGCCGCTGGCGGAAGAAGAGGATTCTGCGAAAGACTAGCCGGCTGATCAGAGGCCGGCTACCAAGCGACCGACTACAAAAAGAAAAAGAAAGAAGAAATACTCACGGCAGGCGGAGGTTTGGCGCGAGAGTACAGCTCCTTGCCGAACTGCCAATCCTCGGCGAGCTTGCAATTGGCGATGTAGTTCACCAGGTAGGACAACTCGGCATGAGGCATCTCCCTGGTGCTCAGCCGGCACGGGTCGAAGCGGTCGCTCATTTGATAGATCATGTGCGGCCGGCCTTGGAGCGGGAGAACCCGGTGCTCCACGAAGGCGGCCACGAGGTCGGATCCGACCAGGCCCTCCGGCTGCGCCATAACCCGGAGTCGGGCGACGACGGCGTTCCCGGCCTGGGACAGCGTCCTGGCCCGGTAGCTCCATGAGGCCGGCCTTGAGGCCGGCGGGCCGGCTACGTAAGGCGGCAGATTGACGAAGTCGCCCTGCGGGGCGACGTTCTTCACGTAGAAGTACGACTTCTGCCAGAGCTTCACCGACTGGATCAGCGGGATGGAGGGGAACGGATTGTTCTCACCCGTCCGCCTCATGGCGATGTAGGCTCCGCATGGAGCGGGCACGCCGGCAACGACGATGCCGAGTTTGCTCTGGAAGAACTCCCCCCCCCCCCAGAGCTCTATGGTGGGGAGGACGCCAAGGATACCCTCGCAGAGGGTGACGAAGGCCGACAGCAGCATCACGGCGTTGGGGGTGAGGTGATGCGGCTGGAGATGATAGAACTCGAGGAACGAGCAGAGGAATCCGCTCGCCGGGAGGCCGAAGCCGCGTATGCAATGCGAGCGGAAAATCACCCGCTCGCCCTCCTCCGGCGCCGGCGAGATCTCCGCCTCCGGCGCGCGCCGGACCCGCACGTAGTTCTCGCCGGGCAGACGCCGCGTGCGGCGGAGGAAGTCGACGTGCTCGTCGAGAACGTTGGAGCCGTCCCACGAGCTCGACAGCGCCATTGGAGTGGCGCGGCGGAGAAGCGCTGCGGCGACGGCGGAGTGGCGCGGCGAAGAAGCGCTGCGGCGACGGAGAGAGCGAGAAAAGAAGACGAGGAAGAGTAGAGCGAGGGAGAGCGTGCGAGCCCCTGCCGCTCCTCCTCCTCCCCCTACTTATAGGCCCACGCGGCGGAGCCGAGGAGGCGCGACGTGGGGGACATGGGATTAACTGCGCCCACTTCCCCCCATGTTCCGCAATTACTGCGGCTTTACGGCGTGGTGAAACCGCCGCGGGAAGGCCAACGGACCACCCTGGGTCGCAGAAGATCCGCGCCTGGGCCGAGGCCAGGAGTGGCGGGCCCGGGACTGCGGCGACGTCCCGTCACGCACGCGCCTTGACAGGCCTTTCCTGCCACGTGACACGCAGGGAGGCGCGCGGTCAGCGCGCGGGTTGGCCCACATGCCCGTTGACGAGACCACAGCGCCCCTTCCAAGGCGGCGTGCATAAGCAAAGCCGGCTCCCAGCTGCCGGCTTCTCAAGATAGGAAGCTGACCGAGCTTCTCGTTCCCCAGCCGACTTCGAAGCGCGACCAGCTTCGGGGACTACTGTCGGGGTAAATGACCACGGGTAGCCTAGCCGGCTCCCCTTGGCACTTCAGAAAAAATTACAAGCCAATCCGGCCTCCAAGAAACCAAGACGTGGGGCCGCCTTCCCCCTGTCGGCTGCCTCTCAGGCTGACTGTCGGGAGGCGGCCCGGCCTTAACCCTCATGAAGGAAGCCGTGGGAAGGCCGGCTCCAAGAAGCCGGCCTCGAGAAGGCCGACTCCAAGAAGCCGGCTCCCGCGGGGCGGTCAAGATCGTACCCTCGAGGCCCGCAACAACATAACGGCGATGGGACGGGGCGTGGCTACAGTGAAGCCTGCCACCCCCAAAACCCGGAGCACGCCTGGCACAGTGCGCCGTACGGGGTAGCCCTGTCTCGTCCGGCGCGGCACTGTCGCCATGATGACTATGGCGCCATCCACGGCGGGCTGTCCACGCAACCCACGGGCGGTGGGCCCCTTTGGGCAGAGAGACACCCGAAGGCGGCCAGGCCTCCCCCAGTCGGCCCAAGACGTGGCCGGCTTTCCCAAAGCCGGCTTGCTGCTTCCCTCGAAGGAGGCGCCCCATTAAGGAGACAAGACGACGTGCGGCTACAGCGATCGCCGGCCAGGCGGCGGCACTGTAGCCACGCTTACCTCGACAAAGCCCTCATCATCAGGATTGAGGCAACAGTAACCAGCCACCGGCAGAGCCCTAGGCCGTAGGGCCTGCCTGTCGACCAAGATGCCGGCAGCCGGCGGGGCCCACCAGCCGGCGCGGAAGCCGGTGAGCATAGACGCTGACTGCTGGGACCCGCTCCCAGCCGAATTACCATTGTACCCCCGGGGGGTAGGCCTATATAAACCCCCCGGGGCACCCATGAAAAGGGTTGATCTCTTCTAGGTTACAACACACACAGAGGGAAGGATAGAGCTAGCCTTGCCCTTCTTCTTCCTCTCGCCAAACAGCTCGAGGAGCACCTTGTAGCTACTTGCATTTGTTCATCGAGTGATCATGCGGAGACCCCGCAGAGCAGCAGTAGGGGTGTTATCTCCACGAAGAGCCCCGAAGCTGGGTAAGATTCGCCGGCGTGCATGTCTTCGCCTTATCCCGCTTCCAGGCACCGGCCACGTCTTACTGGCTCCCACACAGATAAGCCACCCATTGGCATATGTCACACCAACCACCCAACAGAGACTTGCCAGTAACGAGATTGAACAAGGTATCAGGATACCGACGATCGAATCTCGGGCAAGTACAATATCGCTAGACAAAGGGAATTGAATACGGGATTGATTGAATCCTCGACGTCGTGGTTCATCCGATGAGATCATCGTGGAACATGTGGGAACCAACATGGGTATCCAGATCCCGCTGTTGGTTATTGACCGGAGAACGTCTCGGTCATGTCTGCTTGGTTCCCGAACCCGTAGGGTCTACACACTTAAGGTTCGATGACGCTAGGGTTATAAAGGAAGTTTGTATGTGGTTACCGAATGTTGTTCGGAGTCCCGGATGAGATCCCGGACGTCATGAGGAGTTCCGGAATGGTCCGAAGGTAAAGATTTATATATAGGAAGTATGGTTTTGGCCACCGGAAGTGTTCTGGGCATCACCGGTAGTGTACCGGGACCACCGGAGGGGTCCAGGGGTCCACCAAGTGGGGCCACCTGCCCCAGAGGGCTGCGTGGGCCAAGTGTGGGAGGGGACCAGCCCCAGGTGGGCTGGTGCGCCCCCCCCACAAGGGCCCAAGGCGCCTAAGGGGAGGAGGGGGGCAAACCCTAAGGGCAAATGGGCCTTAGGGCCCATGCCTGGTGCGCCTCCCTCTCCCCTCCACCTGGCCGCCACCCAGATGGGATCTGGGGCTGCCGCACCCCTTGGGGTGGGAACCCTAGAGGGGGCGCAGCCCCCTCCCCTTCCCCTATATATACTTGAGGTTTGGGGGCTGCCCAAGGTGTGATTCAATCTCCCTCTTGGTGCAGCCCTGCTTCTCTCCCTCCTCCTCTCCCGCGGTGCTTGGCGAAGCCCTGCAGGATTGCCACGCTCCTCCACCACCACCACGTCGTTGTGCTGCTGCTGGACGGAGTCTTCCTCAACCTCTCCCTCTCTCCTTGCTGAATCAAGGCATGGGAGACGTCACCGGGCTGTACGTGTGTTGAACGCGGAGGTGCCGTCCGTTCGGCACTTGGTCATCGGTGATTTGGATCACGGCGAGTACGACTCCATCAACCCCGTTCACTTGAACGCTTCCGCTTAGCGATCTACAAGGGTATGTAGATGCACTCTCCTTCCCCTCGTTGCTGGTTTCTCCATAGATAGATCTTGGTGATACGTAGGAAAATTTTGAATTTCTGCTACGTTCCCCAACAGTGGCATCATGAGCTAGGTTCGGCGGCATTGTGGGATGCTACGTAGGGCCCATTTTGAATTTTGCACGAGTAGAACACAAAGTAGTTGTGGGCGTTGATTTTGTTCAATATGCTTACCGTTACTAGTCCAATCTTGATTCGGCGGCATTGTGGGATGAAGCGGCCCGGACCGACCTTACACGTACACTTACGTGAGACAGGTTCCACCGACTGACATGCACTAGTTGCATAAGGTGGCTAGCGGGTGCCAGTCTCTCCCACTTTAGCCGGATCGGATTCGATGAAAAGGGTCCTTATGAAGGGTAAATAGCAATTGGCATATCACGTTGTGGTTTTGCGTAGGTAAGAAACGTTCTTGCTAGAAACCCATAGCAGCCACGTAAAACATGCAAACAACAATTAGAGGACGTCTAACTTGTTTTTGCAGGGTATGCCATGTGATGTGATATGGCCAAAAGTATGTGATGAATGATATATGTGATGTATGAGATGATCATGTTCTTGTAATAGGAATCACGACTTGCATGTCGATGAGTATGACAACCGGCAGGAGCCATAGGAGTTGTCTTAATTTATTTATGACCTGTGTGTCAAACGTAAACGTCATGTAATTACTTTACTTTATTGCTAACCGTTAGCTGTAGTAGTAGAAGTAATAGTTGGCGAGACAACTTCATGAAGACACGATGATGGAGATCATGGTGTCATGCCGGTGACGATGATGATCATGGAGCCCCGAAGATGGAGATCAAAAGGAACAAAGTGATGATGGCCATATCATGTCACTATTTGATTGCATGTGATGTTTATCATGTTTTGGCATCTTATTTGCTTAGAACGACGGTAGTAAATAAGATGATCCCTCATTAAAATTTCAAGAAAGTGTTCTCCCTAACTGTGCACCGTTGCGAAGGTTCGTCGTTTCGAAGCACCACGTGATGATCGGGTGTGATAGATTCTTTCGTTCGAATACAACGGGTGTTGACGAGCCTAGCATGTACAGACATGGCCTCGGAACACATGCGAAACACTTAGGTTAACTTGACGAGCCTAGCATGTACAGACATGGCCTCGGAACATGGAGGACCGAAAGGTCGAACATGAGTCGTATAGAAGATGCGATCAACATGAGATGTTCACCGATGATGACTAGTCCGTCTCACGTGATGATCGGACACGGCCTAGTTGACTCGGATCATGTAATCACTTAGATGACGAGAGGGATGTCTATCTGAGTGGGAGTTCATAAGATGAACTTAATTATCCTGAACATAGTCAAAAGATCTTTGCAAATTATGTCGTAAGCTCGCGCTTTAGTTCCACTGTTTTAGATATGTTCCTAGAGAAAATATAGTTGAAAGTTGATAGTAGCAATTATGCGGACAATAGAAGGCTTATGTCCTTAATGCACCGCTCAGTGTGCTGAACCCCAAATGTCGTTTGTGGATGTTGCGAACATCGGACATACACGTTTAGATAACTACGTGATAGTTCAATTAAACGGTTTAGAGTTGAGGCACCAAAGACGTTTTCGAAACGTCGCGGAACATATGAAATGTTTCGAGGGCTAAAATTGGGATTTCAGGCTCGTGCCCATGTCAAGAGGTATAAGACCTCCGACGATTTTCTTAGCTTGCAAACTAAGGGAGAAAAGCTCAATCGTTGAGCTTGTGCTCAGAATGTCTGAGTACAACAATCACTTGAATCGAGTGGGAGTTGATCTTCCAGATAAGATAGTGATGTTTTCTCCAAAGTCATTGCCACCAAGCTGCTAGAGCTTCGTGATGAACTATAACATATCAGGGATAGATATGATGATCCTTGAGATATTCGCGATGCTTGACACCGCGAAAGTAGAAGTCAAGTAGGAGCATCAATTGTTGATGGTTAGTTAAAAACCACTAGTTTCAAGAAGGGCAAGGGCAAGAAGGGATACTTCATGAAACGGCAAATCAGATGCTGCTCTAGTGGAGAAACCCAAGGTTGAACCCAAACCCGATACTGAGTGCTTCTGTAATAAGGGGAACAGCCACTGGAGCAGAATTACCCTAGATACTTGGTAGATAAGAAGGTTGTCGATAGAAGTATATTGGATATACATTATGTGAATGTGTACTTTACTAGTACTCCTAGTAGCATCAGGGTATTAGATACCGGTTCGGTTGCTAAGTGTTAGTAACTCGAAATAAAAGCTACGGAATAAACGAAGACTAGCTAAAGGTGAGCTGACGAGATGTGTTGGAAGTGTTTCCAAGGTTGATATGATCAAGCATCGCACGCTCCTTCTACCATCGAGATTGGTGTTAAACCTAAATAATTGTTATTTGGTGTTTGCGTTGAGCATAGACATGATTGGATTATGTCTATCACAATACGGTTATTCATTTAAGGAGAATAATGGTTACTCTATTTATTTGAATAATACCTTCAATGGTCTTGCACCTAAAATGGATGGTTTATTGAATCTCGATCATAGTCATACACATGTTCATGCCAAAAGATATAAGATAGTAATGATAGTACCACCTACTTGTGGCACTGCCATGTAAGTCATATTGGTATAAAACGCATGAAGAAGCTCCATGTTGATGGATCTTTGGACTCACTCATTTTTGAAAAGATTGAGACATGTGAACCACGTCTATTGGTATATACGCATGAAGAAACTCCATGCAGATGAACCGTTTGGACTCAGTTGATTTTGAATCGCTTGAGACATGCAAATCATACCACATGGGCAAGATGACTGAAAGCTTCGGTTTCAGTAAAATGGAACAAGAAAGCAACTTGTTGGAAGTAACACATTTTGATGTGTGCAGTCCAATGAGTGCTGAGGCACGCAGTGGATATCGTTATGCTCTTACTTCACAGATGATTTGAGTAGATACTGAGCATATTTACTTGATGAAACACAAGTCTAAATTATTGAATGGCTCAAGTAATTTCAGAATGAAGTTGAAGACGTCGTGACAAGAGGATAAAATATCTATGATATGATCATAGAGATGAATATCTGAGTTGCGAGTTTGGTACACAATTGAGACATTGTGGAAATTGTTTCATGACTAGTACCGCCTGGAACACTATAGTGTGATGGTGTGTCCGACATCATAACTGCACCCTATTGGATATGATGCATACCATGATGTCTCTTATCGAATTACCACTATCGTTCATGGGTTAGGCATTATAGACAACCGCACTCACTTTAAATAGGGCACCACGTAATTTCGATGAGATGACACCGTATGAACTATGGTTTAGAGAAACCTAAGCTGTCATTTCTTATAAGTTTGGGGCTACAACGCTTATGTGAAAAGCTTCAGGCTGATAAGCTCGAACCCAAAGCGGATAAATGCATCTTCATAGGACACCCAAAACAGTTGGGTATACCTCCTGTCTCAGATCTGAAAGCAATAGGGATTGTTTCTAGAATCGGGTCCTTTCTCGAGAAAAAGTTTCTCTCGAAAGAATTGAGTGGGAGGATGGTGGAGACTTGATGAGGTTACTGAACCGTCACTTCAACTAGTGTGTAGCAGGGCACAGGAGTTGTTCGTGTTCCTATGGCACCTACACCAATTGAAGTGGAAGCTTATGATAGTGATCATGAGACTTCGGATCAAGTCACTCCCAAACCTCGTAGGACGACAAGGATGCGTACTACTTCAGAGTGGTACGTAATCCTGTCTAGGAAGTCATGTTGCTAGACAACAATGAACCTACGAGCTATGGAGAAGCGATGGTGGGCCCGGATTCCGATGAATGGCTCGAGGCCATAAAATCCGAGAGAGGATCCATGTATGAAAACAAAGTGTAGACTTTGGCAGAACGGCTCGATGGTCGTAAGGCTGTTGAGTACAGATTGATTTTAAAAGGAAGATGGACAATGTCACCATTAAGAAAGCTCGACTTGTCGTTAAGATGTTTCCCGACAAGTTCAAGGAGTTGACTACGATGAGACTTTCTCACTCGTAGCGATGCTAAGAGTCTGTTCGAATTAGCAGGTAATGCATTATTTATGAAATCTTGCGGATAGGATGTCAAAATATTGAGGAAAGGTTGTATGTGATACAACCAGAAGATTTTGTCGATCCTGAAAGATGCTAACAAGTATGCAAAGCTCCAGCAATCCTTCTAAGGACTGGAGTAAGCATCTCGGAGTTGGAATGTACACTTTGATGATGATCAAAGATTTTGGGTTTATACAAAGTTTATGAGAAACTTGTATTTCCAAAGAAGTGAGTGGGAGCAATATAGAATTTCTGATGAGTATATGTTGTTGACATATTGTTGATCAGAAATGATGTAGAATTTCTGGAAAGCATATAGGGTTATTTGAAAAGTGTTTTTCAATGGAAAACCTGGATTAAGCTACTTGAACATTGAGCATCAAGATCTATAAGGATAGATCAAAACGCTTAATGGTACTTTCAAATGAGCACATACCTTGACATGATCTTGAAGGTGTTCAAGATGGATCAGTCAAAGAAGGAGTTCTTGCCTGAGTTGTAAGGTAGGAAGTTAAGACTTAAAGCTCGACCACGACAGAAGAAAGAGGAAGGATGAAGGTCGTCCCCTATGCTTTTGTCATAGGCTCTATACAGTATGCCATGCTGAGTACCGCACCTGATGTGTGCCTTGCTACATGTCTGGCAAGAGGGTACAAAGGTGATCTAGGAGTAGGTCACCAGATAGCGGTCAAAATTATCCTTGGAGGAATAAGGATATGTTTCTCGGTTATGGAGGTGATAAAGAGTTCGACGTAAAGAGTTACATCGATGCAAGCTCAACACCTATCCGGATAGCTCTGAGTAGAGTAAACCGGATTCATATAGTAGAACAGTTGTTTGAAATATAGCGTGGTAGCGACATCTACAAGATGACATAGAGATTTGCAAAGTACATACGGATCTGAATGTTGCAGACCCGTTGACTAAAACCTCTCTCACAGACATAACATGATCAAACCAAGAACTCATTGAGTGTTAATCACATAGTGATGTGAACTAGATTATTGACTCTAGTAAACTCTTTGGATATTGGTCACATGGTGATGTGACCTGTGAGTGTTAATCACATGGCGATGTGAACTAGATTATTGACTCTAGTGCAAGTGGGATACTGTTGGAAATATGCCCTAGAGGCAATAATAAATAGGTTATTATTATATTTCCTTGTTCATGATAATCGTTTATTATCCATGCTAGAATTGTATTGATAGGAAACTCAGATACATGTGTGGATACATAGACAACACCATGTCCCTAGTAAGCCTCTAGTTGACTAGCTCGTTAATCAATTGATGGTTATGGTTTCCTGACCATGGACATTGGATGTCATTGATAACGGGATCACATCATTAGAAGAATGATGTGATGGACAAGACCCAATCCTAAGCATAGCACAAGATCGTGTAGTTCGTATGCTAAAGCTTTTTTAAATGTCAAGTATCATTTCCTTAGACCATGAGATTGTGCAACTCCCGGATACCGCAGGAATGCTTTGGGTGTGCCAAACGTCACAACGTAACTGGGTGACTATAAAGGTGCACTACGGGTATCTCCGAAAGTGTCTGTTGGGTTGGCACGAATCGAGACTGGGATTTGTCACTTCGTGTGACGGAGAGGTATCTCCGGGCCCACTCGGTAGGACATCATCATAATGTGCACAATGTGATCAAGGAGTTGATCATGGGATGATGTGTTACGGAACAAGTAAAGAGACTTGCCGGTAACGAGATTGAACAAGGTATCAGGATACCGACGATCGAATCTCGGGCAAGTACAATATCGCTAGACAAAGGGAATTGAATACGGGATTGATTGAATCCTCGACATCGTGGTTCATCCGATGTGATCATCGTGGAACATGTGGGAACCAACATGGGTATCCAGATCCCGTTGTTGGTTATTGACCGAAGAACGTCTCGGTCATGTCTGCTTGGTTCCCGAACCCGTAGGGTCTACACACTTAAGGTTCGATGACGCTAGGGTTATAAAGGAAGTTTGTATGTGGTTACCGAATGTTGTTCGGAGTCCCGGATGAGATCCCGGACGTCACGAGGAGTTCCGGAATGGTCCGGAGGTAAAGATTTATATATAGGAAGTATGGTTTTGGCCACCGGAAGTGTTCTGGGCATCACCGGTAGTGTACTGGGACCACCGGAGGGGTCCAGGGGTCCACCAAGTGGGGCCACCTGCCCCAGAGGGCTGCATGGGCCAAGTGTGGGAGGGGACCAGCCCCAGGTGGGCTGGTGCGCCCCCCCCCCCCCACAAGGGCCCAAGGCGCCTAAGGGGAGGAGGGGGGCAAACCCTAAGGGCAGATGGGCCTTAGGGCCCATGCCTGGTGCGCCTCCCTCTCCCCTCCACCTGGCCGCCACCCAGATGGGATCTGGGGCTGTCGCACCCCTTGGGGTGGGAACCCTAGAGGGGGCGCAGCCCCCTCCCCTTCCCCTATATATACTTGAGGTTTGGGGGCTGCCCAAGGTGTGATTCAATCTCCCTCTTGGCGCAGCCCTACTTCTCTCCCTCCTCCTCTCCCGCGGTGCTTGGCGAAGCCCTGCAGGATTGCCATGCTCCTCCACCACCACCACGCCGTTGTGCTGCTGCTGGACGGAGTCTTCCTCAACCTCTCCCTCTCTCCTTGCTGGATCAAGGCATGGGAGACGTCACCGGGCTGTACGTGTGTTGAACGCGGAGGTGCCATCCGTTCGGCACTTGGTCATCGGTGATTTGGATCACGACGAGTACGACTCCATCAACCCCGTTCACTTGAACGCTTCCGCTTAGCGATCTACAAGGGTATGTAGATGCACTCTCCTTCCCCTCGTTGCTGGTTTCTCCATAGATAGATCTTGGTGATACGTAGGAAAATTTTGAATTTCTGCTACGTTCCCCAACAGGTAGTATTCTCCAAGAGGATATCTTGAAGTCCAAAAGTGGATCCTCTCCTTAGAGGCCTTGATCTCCAATGGAGGGGGTACGAGGAGCAAAGCTCTCAAAATATCTCATATATGTCTTTGCTATCCCCAAACATAACCCTAGGTACGGAATATATAGGCTTGGGGTCGAAGTGGATGAAGAGGAGGTCCAAAATGCAATCTCAACCGCCCATCCTGGAGGGCCCGTGCGCACGGGATGCTACAGCCGTAGCTCCCTGTGTAGCCCGTGGGCACGTGGTCTTGGGGGCCCGTGCGCACGGGGTCGCCTGGGACTTTCAGTCCTGCTGCTGTCTTGCTTCTTCCTCCTTCGTGCGGCCTTGGGGTGGTCCTCTTACTCCTTGGTGATGCCCCTTAGCTGCTTGGGAGTGTTCCTCTTCGTACCTAATAACACATAGAGCATTTTGGTGAGGTAGCAACCAAGTTGCACTTGTATCCACATGCATGTCAACTAGGAAGGAGTTCACCTCGGTTTTCATTGCGCGTGCTCGAGCTCTTGCCATGGGTTCGTGTGGGGCTTGATGTGTTTGTGTAGAGTCCATGGGGATGATGGAAGGATGCTCGGCATCAGGTAATTTGGCATTTAGCCATCAAATCTCGACGCAAACATGTTGCCTCACAGAAAAAGTTGTACAATACATTTCATGATAAACCCTATTCCCTCCAATCCATAATAAGTGTCACAATTTTCAACTAAGTTTGAACTAGCCTTAGTTCAAAACCGCAACATTATTTTGGATCGGAGGGAGTATTTGATATCTGGATTTTAATAGTTATTTTTGTAACGCATGCTCAATCCTAGGAATTCTTGTACTAAAATTCTAAAGTAATTACATTTTATGCCGAAAGTAGCTACTAATTTCTCAATAGTTATCTTAAGCGAGAAAAAAATCAGGATGAAAGAATAAAACTTGAAAATGTACAAAACAAGAAAAACCTAGTTAAAAAGTTGAAGAAGAAAATGAATAAGAAACTGATGGTGGCGCAAAAAAAAACATATTACTAGCAAGCAGTCCCATGCTTACCCTTAAGGGATGCTCACTTGATAATAAATTAATTATTTCGGTAAAAGAAAACACCACTGGGCTTGCACTGCTAAGTCGTCTCAAAATAATTGCAAGTTTTTTCTTGAAAATTCCTATAATGATCTAATGGCTGGAAAAGAAAATGGCGCCAGGGATATTTCTCGCCTGCTACGAGACTTAACCCGGTCTCCTCTGGGCCGGTGCTAAAGCCCTCGCCTATAATGATCTGCCCAGACTAAAGCCCTCGCATCAGTTTTTTCTTCTCTCTGGTTTTCTTTATCGGGTTTTCACTGTTTAAAATCGGTTCTTTCTGGGTTTATTTGGCTTGTCGTTTTCTTTGGTCTTTTGTTTCTTTCTTCTTTTTTGAATGGTTTTATTTGGGTCTTTTATTTTTATGTAACACATGTATACATTTTTATACATATTGTAAAAAAATTATATACATTGTGAATATTTTTATACGTGTTTAACATTTTTAATATACAACTACATTTTTAAAAAAATATTTTTTTGTCTAATTTTTAAATACATATCGTATATTTTTCATATACATTTTAAATATTATTTATATAGATGTTTATCATTTTTCAAATATATGATGAACATTTTATTAAATTCAGGGTTTTGAACATTTTTTTCAGATATGTGTCAAACATTATTTGAGTACACTGAAACATTTTTTTCTCAATCGTACGAAACACTTCCTTTAAACTACGCGGACTTTTTGTGTACATTGTATAAAATTTTAAATAGGTTGGGAATATAAATATGTGATATTTTCTAATATTAACCTACATTTTATTAATGGTATGTTTGTCTTTTTTGAATTATACTAACTTGTTTTAAATTGAATACTCATTATTTTTAAAATTCCACATATAATTTTTTTTAAACGTGAACTTTTTTTAATGTTGCAATCTTTTCTGGAATGCTATCAACATTTTCTGAAATTATGCTAACAATTTTTTAACACCGCATTAAAAAAATCAAATTCATGGTTTTATACTTTTATATAGTAAATTTAAGTTTTGAAATATATGTACGGAGAACGTTTTCAAAAATACGAAAAAAAGGAATGAATACAAAAATAGAGAAAAAACTTAGCTGAAGGAAGCAACTTGGGTCGGCCCATTAGTAGCAAGGCCTGAGGCGAGACGCTACAAACCTGCTCCCTCAACGGCCCAAACTTCGATTTTGTGGGTTGACTCGTCTGACAGGGCCTCTGCCTGGGGAATGGAATTGGTGGCGGTCGCCGACGGAGGGCCGGCGACGGCGGCCGAGGCGACGCCGACGCCGACGCCGACGGGCGTGGTGCTGGTGGAGAAGGTGAGGGGAAGGTCGGCGGTCACCCGGTGCTTCGCCAAGTATCCGCTCAAGATCATCGTCCCCTCCAAGGTACCTACCTCCTCTGCCGCTCGCTCGCTCAGAGAGGAGGTAGATTGGCTCGCTCTACTAACTTCACCATGTGGCAGGTGGGCCCCGCCTCCTCCGGCGCCGTCTGGCTCTACGTCCTCACCTATGGCGGTGGCATCGTCTCCGTGAGCCTTCTCTTCGCTTCCATTATCCTCTTCTCGGTAGACCAATTGGCACCTGCAGACAGGAGGGGAGCCAAGTGCTGGCTCTTCCCTGAGAGTGCGTTCTGTTCATGCAGGGGGATAAGATCTCCTGCGCGGTGACAGTCGGTGACGGGTGCACGGCGGCGATGACGACGCAGGCCTCCACCAAGGTAATTCTACTTGTTTTATTTCAGGTTGTCAACTGAACTGAAGACTCGGTAGATTCGTCAGGCGCAGTAGGCGATGCCCGGCAATGCACATCTTAATATGCAGTAGTAGTACTTCGTATAACTTTTCCCCGTAAAGAAGTATGTATAACTTCGTGGTGTTAAGTTATTTATCAATGTAGGAAACTGGCTACTGTTTACTAGACAAATTAACAAAAAATTCTTGGTATGGTTAGCAGTTTGCGAAATGCTTCAGTTCTTGGTATGGTTAGCAGTTGCCAATTTTGAACTTTAAAAGCTAATTCCCCAGCAAGTCTCTGTTTGTTTCCTAATCACCAAGTACATGTGTAGGTTTACAAGGCTGTGGGTTCAAAATGTTCTGAGCAGGTACTAGAGGTAATGTTTCTTTATAAGGAAATTGATACATCTTGGCCCTCAATTTCTAAGGTGACTGCTTCAATTCTTACAAATATAACAATAATTTGTTACATGCAGTAGGCAACAGTTGGAAAAGATGCACTGCTTGCAGTTATTCCAGATCCTGTAACCTGCTTCTCAACCGCTCGATATTACCAGAAGCAAGTGTTTCACGTATCTGGGGATTCAAACTTGGTCATTGTAGATTGGTTTACAAGTGGCCGGTATGAGAGTGGAGAAAAATGGGACTTCAATTCCTACAAGAGTGTTAACCACATTCTTTTGGAAGAGTATCAGCCTCTGTTTATTGACTCAGTGTGAACTTGTGCCTTTCTCCTAGCATGTGCCAGATTAAGTTATATTCATCTCCGTTTGAATCGTTACTTAACCTCAACATCATGCAATGATACCTTTTCATGCCTGAACAGGTTCTATTGGAACAGGGCTCAGATTGTACTATTGCTGAGCGGATGCAGGAATATAACGTCGTTGCGATGGTTGTATTATTGGGGTAAGTTCCTCTGGCAGTGATACGTATATTTCTCTTTGACCTCTATAGATATGACAATGAGAAGAATAGCTTATGAACTGCCTAGTTAAGTTTAACAAAGTATTAGGCAAGAATTAGTTGGAGGCTGCACTGAAAGGCATGAATGTACAATTATGCATATATCAGTTCAGTCAATGAGCACTACTTTCTTCTCCAGTCATCATTGTGATCTGATAAAAAAACTAACAGTATAGCATACAACAGATGTCCTTTTGCTTGTCGTTTCTTTTTCTACTGGGCCAGAGGTTCCCTGACTTAGTGTTTGGCAATTGTTACACTGTAGAACTACACCTGGTTCCTAGTATGTCAAGTCAAGGCTATTCGTACTCCCAAGTTAACATAAAATTTCTAATGCTCTTCTAAAGAAACATAAATGTACTAGTTCTCAGTAATCATGTTCTGTCAGTTTTTTTGGATCCTGTGAAATTGTGGAAACATGTCCCTACTGGGAGCCTGGCTGCCTGAATGTGAACCATGTTGCTCAGGATTCCCTTTGCAGGCCAAAGTTGAAGCACATACAAGATCAGATGCAAGACGAAGTAAAGAACATGATGTCTGTACAACTGCGTCCTCCCACCTCTGGTGGAGGCCGCTATGCCGCAAGGCCACAGGCCCTACACCCCCAGAGCCCCCCACTCGTTGCCTCTTGCAGCCCATTCAGTCGCACGGTTAGCTGCCGCTCCTTTCTTCCTGAAGTATTAGAACCACAGCTAATTGCGCGCGCTTGGCTCGACAGAACACATGACAACATCTGTTTTTTGGTTGCTGCAGGGGACTGGCATGGTCGCTCGGATAGTGGCGGTGAGCACCGAGTCCGTATACACCTTCCTGAGACATCATCTGGCAGCGCTTGAACCGTTCCTTGGCGTCGCCCCTTATTCTTCGTCATGAAGCTAGCAAGCAGCAAGCAGCTGCTGAGAGTCACCGGATCATGAAACATCGGTGCAGATGAATAATGGAGCCGTAAATCGCTGAGGCAGACACAGCTAACGCTGCGGCGTCCATCTTACCTGGGCCAATTTCAGGGCCAGGCTGTGTAAATGCTTGGTTGGTTGGGCCAATTCGTGTTAACTGGGCCTTATTAGTTTGTGCAATTTAGGGCCCAAAATATAAGTGTTTCTGTTGCTAAAAAAAGTTGTTTCTTACACTCTTTCTTGGCGTGTTATCGTCACTACGGATTTTGAAAAAAAACCATAACTGCAAAGTTGTCATCGACTGAATTCGAGGCGATGTGATTACAAACATGAACTTGGATGGGCTGCATGCATCGTCCAGATGCAAAGGCCAGATGGGCTGCATGCATCGCCCATATGCGTCGGCAAAACTCCGGCCGGCCATCAGTCCAGAGAAAGGGAGGGAGGGAGGTGGCTGGACGGCGACGAATGATGGGGCGAAGGGAAGGGAGGAGACCAGCGGTCAAAGCGATGGTACAATGATAATGGAGCGGTGGGGGTTCTGAATCCTCCCGGGCCTGGACTGGGAGACGGTGCCGGCGCTGCCTCCCGTTTCCCTGCAGCCTCACTCAAGTCCGTCCGTCGTGGATGGACCCCGGCCTTTTGTTTTGTTCCCCCCAGCTTTCTCCTCCCATCATTGGGCCTTTCTCTGCACCGTCGCTAACTAAGCAGTGACATTATTGGTATTGCCTCAAACAAAAAAAAACTAAGCAATGACACCTCAATTATGATGGCTGGGGCCTGAGGCGTAGTTGCTGTGATTTCATTTCAAAAGAAAGACGACCAAACGTGTGATCCTGGGTCACGGATTCTGCTGCATCGATCACACGTTATTTCGTGTGAGTTTGTGTAGGTGGTGAGCGTAAAGTGCATGGGGCAGGGGAGACATGGTCGTGCACTGCTCCAAGAACCGGCGCCAGTTTGGGATGGTCCAGGCACGGCAGGCAGGGGCCGGCCAATGCTTGCTACGCCGTTGCGCTTGCGCGGGCGTATCACCTTGTGGATTCTGGCCGGTGGTCCTCGATCTGAACGAACAATGCGCTTGGGAAAGGCTGCAGGGGCCTGTTTCCCTTGGGGCTCACACACGTCCTCACACCAAATTCATATATGCTACAATACAAACCAAGAAGTTCATTTGGTTTGACGTTATGCAAATTTTCTTCAGAACTGCAGTCTCTTTTTTTTATCTTTAAATAAATAGAATCCTTCAGTGTTGATGCTGGCATGTGTGGGTAATTATTACCAGGGTATCGCGTCAGAAATATTATTACTATACTAGGGTAGAGGTCGTTGCATGTGGTAAAGCTGACATGCATGAGAGCGTAGGAGGAGGGAGAAAGACGATGGACTGATGAGGCCACCAACGGAGCAGGATGGATGGACGGGACAGGAGGGGGGGTTGCGTGTTTGTCTGCTCATCGTCTTACACTTGCTGGATAGATAGATTCCGCAGGCTTCAAGAGGTGGTGGAGGAGGAGGAGAAGGTACTGTTGCAACACATCAATCATTCTAGCTGGGCCTCCCTCCTTGGGGTTGGTTATTGCTAGTTATCGCTGCTTCTCCAGGATTGGCAAAGAAATAGGGAACATAGGGGCTGTTTGGTTGCCAGCCTTAGCTAGCCACGCCAAACTGTGGCGTGCCGCATCTTCCTAGGTATATGTTTGGTTCTCTATTAAGGTTAGGCTTGCCACAACTGAAAAAGGCTTTTGCTGTAGAAATTTTCGCCTAAGGTGTGGCGTCCGTTTTGGCCGCCCCACATTGTGGCGCGCCACACCCGCCTCTGTTCAGGCGCGTCAAACTGAGCGCCCAACCAAACAGTCCCATAATGTCCAAAGACCACTTTATTGCTTCCTGTACCATGCAAGCAAGAGCGCAGCCGCAAAATACACACACACACAGTGGCAACTAACAGGTGGGACCAAGGGAGTGGACATGTGGGGACGTGCTTATTAATCTTTGCGTGCGAAAACTTACCGCCAATTTGAACTCGTTTACCTAACACGTCTTGAAGCAAAAATGCTAAACGTACGGATTGTGTTTAGAGGAAGTTACCAACCAACCCTTCTCCCCTCACTAATCCTCCCCCTGATTTTCAGGGCGGGGCCCGCCTCATCTAATCACCAATTAAAATAGCCCACCTCAGTCTTGCCTGTAAAAGTTGCGTAAAACATCCGTAGTTGTAGCAAAGCCGCGTCTTGAAGTTGGAAGGTGATTCCGAAATTCCAGCATGATAGAGCATATAAACACATTATTGTGCTTCTCTTCTTAGAGTTAGTATACAAGGTTGTGCATATTTTAAAATTTTAAAGCTTACAAAAATATTCATTTCAGACGATTATGTGCCCTGATCTGACAAGGGCATGGTGAGAATTGGACCCATTTGTATGTCCTTGACCCTCGTTTGTATATATATCGAACGTCTCTCGTTTGGCTAGATAGCTAGCAGCGCTGCTATACACACGACGGTGTGGAAACGATTTGTGCACGACAGTGCATATCCGTTCGTCCATCCATATCATCAAAGTGTATCAGAGAACCAGCACTTCCGTCGTGCAGGTATCGTGCAGTCATGCATCGTCTGCAAAGTAGTTTCGGATAGCTAGCGCCGGTGTCGCCATAAACGACAAAAAAACTCCTATTGACAAGGAACCAGTGTATACAAACTTTCATATCCGAGATATTCTTTTGTTCATATTACCATTTGTCGTGACATGCAGAGGGAACAATGCATGTAGCATATCCGCACATTCCAGCTACTTGTCGGCACGACCACCCCTATTGTACGACTGTGAACGGTGTTCCAGAAAGGCCGACACGTATGTGCTCCTCGCACGTGCGATGGCGTGCAAGTACACCGACCGATCCAACAGTTGCGCGAACAACTGTAATTTGTCGTCCGCGGAATACATTGGCGCGGCGAAAGCAAAAGCCCTCGGAGGGTCACAACTGTAAAGTGGTGAAACAATGTATCATGTTGTGGAACAGGAGCTTTTGTGGGTGCATTGCTACACATGAATTGACTTGCCAAGTCACACGTCGACCCGGGAGCTGGGCCACATTGATCCCCCGTTGTTTGGACCGGAGAGGCACAGTATACTCCTAGGCGGTACAAAGGCATGCAATAGTGGCCATAGTTTGATGAGACTCAACATGGTTTTGGCGCCAGCTCGTGTGCACAGCACAATAATGGAGAATTTGAATTGTTGCCTTTTGCCCCGTTAACTCGGTGGCTAGGAATCTTAGGATACGGGCAAGAGCACACGTCCGTAGATCTATAGATAGAGGAGATGTGGCCATGGCAAGGAGACATGAGGTGCAGTTGTATGCAGAAAAAGCTCCCCCATCATCCCAAGTCGGAGTATGCAGCCCTAGACCAGTGAGCTCCTCTGACTTGTGTCGCCGAAAAGTGGGTCCACTCCACTATTTCTCACGTTGCGATATTGTTTCAATAAAAATTTACGCATCCATGCATGCACATCCATGTCTTAACTTTCTTGCAAATGGCTTGCAAGGAGTAGGAACACCAAGGAGGTATTGCATGCGAGAATGGACGGGGGATCTGACTACAAAGGTGGCGCATCGGAGCGGTTTTTAGATTTTGGTGGACTTCCCCGGCAGTCTGGCTCGGTGGATCCGTACGTGCTTGTGGTCTCCCGAGTCACACGTACGCCGGACCAGGACCACGCACGTACATATGGCGTGCCATGGCATGGCACGGCTCCTCCAGGCATCATGCGTCCGGCCGGGTCGATCGACTCGACTCGGGTCGTCCATGCATCCCGGCCGACACAAGCTCATGGCTCCTGGTCCCATCCGTGCACCACCACACACCCCTGGACCCTGGCTCTGGCCGCATCTACGTACGTGCATGCATGCTGCCGAACATAACTTGGTGCTCTTTGGTTGCTAGCTAGCTCTTGATCCGCACTAGCTAGGTCGCTGTCACGACCAGGTCAAACACCAAACCGGTTATTTTATGTTTTCCTGCATGCATGCAAATGCAATACATGTCGACCGATCGTTTGCGTACGCTGTACCAATCAAACTTTGCAGGATCAGATCTCAATAGTACGAGGTACCATACCACAATGCTTCTTTTTTTCGAGAATGAGGTACCACAATGCTAATCAACGTAGTACGTCGTGCGTGGCTTCAGATATATATACGCGTGGCGCCCGCTAAGGCCTACGTACACATGGGCCGCCTGCGGTGGTAACGTGCATGGCAGGCCAGGGATCGTGGCCGGCCTCGTGCATGCATGCAGCGATGGGATGTGTATATATAAAAACGTATGTATGTATGTTCGCCGGCCAGTACCGGGGCCGCTCGCTACTGTGTAAATAAGGTGATCGACACCATGGCCTTCCGAATGCAAAAAAAAAAAAAAGATAAAAAATAAGACACCATGGCCTTCCTATTTGTGTGCCCCGCCTCGGTGATTAGGCCGTTACTGGTCGGACCCAGCAGCGACACATTTGCATCCTCAACCCGTTGCAGGTCGTGTTGATGCTCTAGCTTTCACTGGTTAGGCCCGGCATTCAGGATAAGAATACTTGTCCTAGTTAGCGCGTTCTTCTTTCTTGAACTCTAATGATAACTTTGTCATAGTTGTTCTTTTTACAGACAGTATTAGCTTATTGATTAGTTAGTCTCAGTGCTTTACATCTACTCCTACTTTTCACCCACTTTAATAACATAATATAGAGTATACTCCATGGATGCAGAGGTCTCAGAATGTGTATTTTTTAAAATTACTTCCCCACTTTATTTATTCTATTTCAGGTAGTTCATCTGAGATAATATTTAAGATACAATCTGGTGGGGCTATCTCCCACGAAACCGAAGTAGCATTACATAAACCAAAACGAGCTAATACATGAGCTGCCTTATTTGCAGTCCGCCTGACCCATGTCACTTTGAAATCTTCCAAATTTCTTGCCATCAGCCACTTCTAGGCAGTCTGTCTCCACATGCAGTTTTTGTATATTTCGATGAAGTGCCGTTTGCACCGCTGTTCTGCAAGCTAGAAGTTCTGTGGTCATTGCTTGCGAGATCCCCGCCAGGAAGACAGCTTCAGCTCCTCTGAATGCTCCCACCTCGTCCCTGAGTACTACTGCCGCCCCTCCATCCAATCCCGACTGATTCGTCGCCCCATCAACATTTGCTTTCAGCCAATCCTTCTCCGGTGGTTCCCATATCACATGCTGGGTCGGTTTTGGCGAGGTCTGCTGCTTAACATGCGTTTTCTTCCATTCATCCATGATCGCTGCTACTCTCCTTGCCACCGAGCCTGCATCTTCAATGCGTTTGCCCTCCCTTGTGTCATTTCTTGCCAACCACAATCTGTATAACCCTTGGATCATCGCAGCCTTGTCGTCCTCCGTTGCCTCTGGAAGCCACTGGAGCATCCACGTTGCAAGCGAGCTCTGGGTGCAAAACAAGCCAGGTGGGATCGCCACCCTCGCACCCAATACCGAACTCAGCTCTTTCCAAAAGTACATAGAATGATAGCATCCCCAAAACCTATGATACACCGTTTCCTCACGTCCGCACGCCGGGCAAAACACACCCGGTTTGATTTTCCTTCGTAGTAGCTCGGCACCCACTGCCAATCCATTCCTGATCAATCTCCAAACATGGATGAGTGCCTTTCCTGGGGCGTTCGTGCTCCACAACGCAAGCCAACCTCGATGTGTTGCAGCCGAAGAAGACGAGCCGGGCTGTCCTGCTCTCGCCCGCTTCCTCTCCATACCAAGATGGTACGCTGACTTGACAGAGAAAATCCCATTTTTAGTAAAATTCCAAGCAAGCACATCTTCTGTTCCCGCTCCGCGCACACAAATTTGCAAAATATCCCGGATGTCTTCCTCAGAGAACATCGCCTCGAGCTTGGAACGATCCCATCCCGTAGCATATGCATTGAGAAGATCACTCACCCGCACAATGTCTGGCAAGAAAACTTGGCCCAGTGGCCGCAAGCTCCCTTTGCGTGGAATCCAATTATCATGATGAATTTTAATGCTCGAGCCATCTCCCACACGCCAGATTAGACCTTGAAGCAGCAGGTCCCTGCCGAACATGATACTTTTGAATGTATAGGAGCCACCACTCGGGTAAGTAGCATTGAGGATAGTCCCATCAGCAAAATATCGAGCCTTGAGGACCCGAGCACAAAGTGAAGATGGAACAAGCATAATTCTCCATGCTTGCTTTGCCAATAACGCTTGATTAAAGACTTCCATATCTCGAAAACCCATGCCACCCTCCCGTTTGCTCGCAAACATCTTTTTCCAGGCGATCCAATGTACCTTTTTTTCACCGTCGGCTTCACCCCACCAAAAGTTAGAAGAAATAGATGTCAGGTTCCCGCACAATTTTTTGGTGAGTTGGAAGCAACTCATGGTGAACGTTGGGGTAGACTGGAGCCCCGATTTGACCAGCACCTCTCGAGCTTTTTTAGATAAACCTTGGCCTTTCCATCCTGTTACCTTTCCCTTGGCACTCTCCCTAACGTATTTGAAGGTACCATCTTTGGACTTGCCCACCGCAGTCGGCAGACCCAAATATTGTTGGGGACCGTAGCAGAAATTAAAATTTTCCTACGCATCACCAAGATATATCCATGGAGTATTCTAGCAACGAGGGGATAGGAGAGCATCTACATACCACTTGTAGATCGCAACGGAAGCGTTCAAGAAGAACATGGATGATGGAGTCGTACTCGTCCTGATCCAAATCACCGATGACCAGCGCCGAACGGACGACACCTCCGCGTTCAACACACGTACGGTCGGGATGACGTCTCCTCCTTCTTGATCCAGCAAGGGGGAAGGAGAGGTTGATGAAGATCCAGCAGCACGACGGCGTGGTGGTGGATGCAGCAGAATTCCAGCAGGGCTTCGCCAAGCGTCTACGGAGAGAGGGAGAGGTGTAACAGGGGAGAGGGAGGCGCCAAGGCTGCAGGGTGCGGCTGCCCTCCCTCCCCCCTTTATATAGGCCCCCTAGGGGGGGCGCCGGCCCTGGAGATCCATCTCCAGGGGGGCGGCGGCCAAGGGGGAGCCTTGCCCCCCAAGGCAAAGTGGGGCGCCCCCTGCCCTAGGGTTTCCAACCCTAGGCGCAGGGGGGAGGCCCATGGGGGGGCGCACCAGCCCACTATGGGCTGGTTCCCTCCCCACTTCAGCCCACGGGGCCCTCCGGGATGGGTGGCCCCACCCGGTGGACCCCCGGGACCCATCTGGTGGTCCCGGTACAATACCGGTGACCCCCGGATTATTCCCGATGGCCGAAACTGCACTTCATATATATAATTCTTCACCTCCGGACCAATCCGGAACCTCTCGTGACGTCCGGGATCTCATCCGGGACTCCGAACAACCTTTGGTTTGCTGCATACTAATATCTTTACAACCCTAGCGTCACCGAACCTTAAGTGTGTAGAGCCTACGGGTTCGGGAGACATGCAGACATGACCGAGACGATCTCCGGTCAATAACCAACAGCAGGATCTGGATACCCATGTTGGCTCCCACACGCTCCTCGATGATCTCATCGGATGAACCTCAATGTCGAGGACTTAATCAATCCCGTACTCAATTCCCTTTGTCTATCGGTACTATACTTGCCCGAGATTCGATCGTCGGTATACCGATACCTTGTTCAATCTCGTTGCCGGCAAGTCTCTTTACTCGTTCCCGTAACACATCATCCCGTGAACAACACCTTGATCACATTGAGCTCATTATGATGATGTCTTACCGAGTGGGCCCAGAGATACCTCTCCGTCATAAGGAGTGACAAATCCCAGTCTCGATTCATGCCAACCCAACAAACACTTTCGGAGATACCTGTAGTGCACCTTTATAGTCACCCAGTTACGTTGTGACATTTGATACACCCAAAGCACTCCTACGGTATCCGGGAGTTGCATAATCTCATGGTCTAAGGAATGATACTTGACATTCAGAAAAGCTCTAGCAAACGAACTACACGATCTTTGTGCTATGCTTAGGTTTGGGTCTTGTCCATCACATCATTCTCCTAATGATGTGATCCCATTATCAATGACATCCCCATGTCCATAGTCAGGAAACCATGACTATCTATTGATCAACGAGCTAGTCAACTAGAGGCTTACTAGGGACACATTGTGGTCTATGTATTCACACATGTATTATGATTTCCGGACAATACAATTATAGCATGAACAATAGACGATTATCATGAACAAGGAAATATAATAATCCTTTTAATATTGCCTCTAGGGCATATTTCCAACAGTCTCCCACTTGCACTAGAGACAATAGTCTAGTTACATTGTGATGAATCGCACACCCATGGAATTTTGGTGTTGATGATGTTTTGCTCTAGGGAGAGGTTTAGTCAACGGATCTGCCACATTCAGGTCCGTATGTACTTTACAAATCTCTATGTCTCCATTTTGAACACTTTCACGAATGGAGTTGAAGCGACGCTTGATATGCCTGGTCTTCCTGTGAAACCTAGGCTCCTTCGCAAGGGCAATTGCTCCAGTGTTGTCACAGAAGAGAGTCATCGGGTCCGACGCATTGGGTATGACTCCTAGGTCGGTAATGAACTCCTTCACCCAGACTGCTTCTTGTGCTGCCTCCGAGGCTGCCATATACTCTGCTTCACATGTAGATCCCGCCACGACGCTTTGCTTGCAACTGCACCAGCTTACTGCCCCTCCATTCAAAATATACACGTATCCGGTTTGTAACTTGGAGTCATCCAGATCTGTGTCGAAGCTGGCGTCGACGTAACCCTTTACGACGAGCTCTTCGGCACCTCCATAAACGAGAAACATATCCTTAGTCCTTTTCAGGTACTTCAGGATGTTTTTGACCGCTGTCCAGTGTTCCTTGCCGGGATTACTTTGGTACCTACCAACCAAACTTACGGCAAGGTTTACATCGGGTCTGGTACACAGCATGGCATACATAATAGACCCTATGGCTGAGGCATAGGGGATGACACTCATCTCTTCTATATCTTTTGCCGTGGTCGGGCATTGAGCCGTGCTCAATCGCACACCTTGCAATATAGGCAAGAACCCCTTCTTGGACTGATCCATTTTGAACTTCTTCAAAATCTTGTCAAGGTACGTACTTTGTGAAAGACCGATGAGGCGTCTCGATCTATCTCTATAGATCTTGATGCCTAATATATAAGCAGCTTCTCCAAGGTCCTTCATTGAAAAACACTTGTTCAAATAGGCCTTTATGCTTTCCAAGAATTCTATATCATTTCCCATCAATAGTATGTCATCCACATATAATATGAGAAATGCTACGGAGCTCCCACTCACTTTCTTGTAAACGCAGGCTTCTCCATAAGTCTGCATAAACCCAAACGCTTTGATCATCTCATCAAAGCGAATGTTCCAACTCCGAGATGCTTGCACCAGCCCATAGATAGAGCGCTGGAGCTTGCATACTTTGTTAGCATTCTTAGGATCGACAAAACCTTCCGGCTGCATCATATACAATTCTTCCTTAAGAAAGCCGTTAAGGAATGCCGTTTTGACGTCCATTTGCCATATTTCATAATCATAGAATGCGGCAATTGCTAACATTATTCGGACGGACTTCAGCTTCGCTACGGGTGAGAAAGTCTCATCGTAGTCAACCCCTTGAACTTGTCGATAACCCTTAGCGACAAGTCGAGCCTTATAGATGGTCACATTACCATCCGCGTCTGTCTTCTTCTTAAAGATCCATTTATTTTCTATGGCTCGCCGATCATTGGGCAAGTCATTCAAAGTCCATACTTTGTTTTCATACATGGATTCTATCTCGGATTTCATGGCTTCTAGCCATTTGTCGGAATCTGGGCCCGCCATCGCTTCTTCATAGTTCGAAGGTTCACCGTTGTCCAACAACATGATTTCCAGGACAGGGTTGCCGTACCACTCTGGTGCGGAACGTGTTCTTGTGGACCTACGAAGTTCAGTAGGAGCTTGATCAGAAGCATCTTGATCATCATCATTAACCTCCTCCCTAATCGGTGCAGGCACCACAGGAACATTTTCCTGAGCTGCGCTACTCTGATTTTCAAGAGGTAGTACTTCATCAAGCTCTACTTTCCTCCCACTTACTTCTTTCGCGAGAAACTCTTTCTCTAGAAAGGGCCCGTTCTTGGCAACAAAGATCTTGCCTTCGGATCTGAGGTAGAAGGTATACCCAACTGTTTCTTTGGGATATCCTATGAAGACGCATTTTTCCGATTTGGGGTCGAGCTTTTCAGGTTGAAGTTTCTTGACATAAGCATCGCAACCCCAAACTTTCAGAAACGACAGCTTAGGTTTCTTTCCAAACCATAATTCATACGGTGTCGTCTCAACGGATTTTGACAGAGCCCTATTTAAAGTGAATGCGGCAGTCTCTAAAGCATAGCCCCAAAATGAGAGTGGTAGATCGGTAAGAGACATCATAGATCGCACCATATCCAATAGAGTGTGATTACGACGTTCGAACACACCGTTATGCTGAGGTGTTCCAGGCGGCGTGAGTTGTGAAATGATTCCACATTTTCTTAAGTGTGTGCCAAATTCGTGACTTAAATATTCTCCCCCACAATCTGATCGTAAGAACTTTATTTTTCTGTCACGTTGATTCTCAACCTCACTCTGAAACTCCTTGAACTTTTCAAAGGTCTCAGACTTGTGTTTCATTAAGTAGACATAGCCATATCTACTCAAATCATCAGTGAGAGTGAGAACATAACGATAGCCTCCGCGAGCCTCAACGCTCATTGGACCACACACATATGTATGTACGATTTCCAACAAGTTGGTTGCTCGCTCCATTGTCCCTGAGAATGGAGTCTTGGTCATTTTGCCCATGAGGCATGGTTCGCATGTGTCAAATGATTCATAATCGAGAGACTCTAAAAGTCCATCAGCATGGAGCTTCTTCATGCGCTTGAGACCAATGTGACCAAGGCGGCAGTGCCACAAGTATGTGGGACTATCGTTATCAACTTTACACCTTTTGGTATTCACACTATGAATATGTGTATTATCACGCACGAGATTCATTAAGAATAAATCATTGACCATCGGAGCATGACCATAAAACATATCACTTATATAAATAGAACAACCATTATTCTCGGATTTAAATGAGTAGCCATCTCGCATTAAACGAGATCCAGATACAATGTTCATGCTCAAACTTGGCACTAAATAACAATTATTGAGGTTTAAAACTAATCCCGTAGGTAAATGTAGAGGTAGCGTGCCGACGGCGATCACATCGACCCTGGAACCATTCCCGACGCGCATCGTCACTTCGTCCTTCGCCAGTCTCCGTTTATTCCGCAGCTCCTGCTTTGAGTTACAAATATGAGCAACGGCACCGGTAACAAATACCCAGGAGCTACTACGAGCACCGGTAAGGTACACATCAATTACATGTATATCACATATACCTTTAGTGTTGCCGGCCTTCTTATCCGCTAAGTACTTGGGGCAATTCCGCTTCCAGTGACCATTTCCCTTGCAATAAAAGCACTCAGTTTCAGGTTTGGGTCCATTCTTTGACTTCTTCCTGGCAACTGATTTACCAGGCGCGGCAACCTCCTTGCCGTCCTTCTTGAAGTTCTTCTTACCCTTGCCTTTCTTGAACTTAGTGGTTTTATTCACCATCAACACTTGATGTTCCTTTTTGATCTCCACCTCCGCAGATTTCAGCATTGAATACAACTCGGGAATGGTCTTTTCCATCCCCTGCATATTGTAGTTCATCACGAAGCTCTTGTAGCTAGGTGGGAGCGACTGAAGGATTCTGTCAATGACCGCCTCATCCGGGAGATTAACTTCCAGCTGAGTCAAGCGGTTGTGCAACCCAGCCATCTTGAGTATGTGTTCACTGACAGAGCTATTTTCCTCCATCTTGTAGCTAAAGAACTTGTCGGAGACATCATATCTCTCGACCCAGGCATGAGCTTGGAAAATCAATTTCAGCTCCTCGAACATCTCATATGCTCCGTGTTTCTCAAAACGCTTTTGGAGCCTCGGTTCTAAGCTGTAAAGCATGCTGCACTGAACGAGGGAGTAATCATCAGTACGTGACTGATGGGCGTTCATAACGTCCTGGTTTTCTGGGAATGGTGCATCACCTAGCGGTGCTTCTAGGACATAATCTTTCTTGGCTGCTATGAGGATGATCCTCAGGTTCTGGACCCAGTCCGAATAGTTGCTGCCATCATCTTTCAGCTTGGTTTTCTCTAGGAACGCGTTGAAGTTGAGGGTGACATTAGGGTGGGCCATTTGATCTACAAGACATATTGTAAAGATTTAGACTAAGTTCATGATAATTAAGTTCATCTAATCAAATTAATGAATGAACTCCCACTCAGATTTGACATCCCTCTAGACATCTAAGTGATACATGATCCGAGTCAACTAGGCCGTGTCCGATCATCACGTGAGACGGACTAGTTATCATCGGTGAACATCTCCATGTTGATCGTATCTTCTATACGACTCATGTTCGACCTTTCGGTCCTCCGTGTTCCGAGGCCATGTCTGCACATGCTAGGCTCGTCAATCCAACCTAAGTGTATTGCGTGTGTAAATCTGGCTTACACCCGTTGTATGCGAACGTAAGAACCTATCACACCCGATCATCACGTGGTGCTTCGGAACGACGAACCTTAGCAATGGTGCACAGTTAGGGAGAACACATTTTTGATATTTTAATGAGGGGTCATCTTATTTATGCTATCGTCGTTCTAAGCAAATAAGATGTAAAAACATGATAAACATCACATGCAATCAAATAGTGACATGATATGGCCAACATCATTTCGCTCCTTTGATCTCCATCTTCGGGGCGCCATGTTCATCGTCGTCACCGGCATGACACCATGATCTCCATCATCATGATCTCCATCATCGTGTCTTTATGAAGTTGTCACGTCAACTATTACTTCTACTACTATGGCTAACACTTTAGCAATAAAGTAAAGTAATTACATGACGATTTAAGTTGACACGCAGGTCATAAATAAATAAAGACAACTCCTATGGCTCCTGCCGGTTGTCATACTCATCGACATGCAAGTCGTGATTCCTATTACAATAACAAGATCATCTCATACATCACATACATGATTCATCACAACTTCTGGCCATATCACATCACAAAGCACTTGCTGCAAAAACAAGTTAGATGTCCTCTAATTGTTGTTGCAAGTTTTTACGTGGCTGTTATAGGTTGCTAGCAAGAACGTTTCTTACCTACGTTGAAACCACAACGTGAATTGTCAATCTCTATTTACCCTTCATAAGGACCCTGTTCATCGAATCCGATCCAACTAAAGTGGGAGAGACAGACACCCGCCAGCCACCTTATGCAACTAGTGCATGTTAGTCGGTGGAACTGGTCTCACGTAAGCGTACGTGTAAGGTTGGTCCGGGCCGCTTCATCCCACAATACCGCTGAACCAAGATAGGACTAGTAATGGCAAGAAGAATTGACAATTCGACGCCCACAACTACTTTGTGTTCTACTCGTGCATAGAAACTACGCATAGACCTAGCTCATGATGCCACTCTTGGGGATCGTAGCAGAAATTAAAATTTTCCTACGCATCACCAAGATCTATCCATGGAGTATTCTAGCAACGAGGGGATAGGAGAGCATCTACATACCACTTGTAGATCGCAACGGAAGCGTTCAAGAAGAACGTGGATTATGGAGTCGTACTCGTCATGATCCAAATCACCGATGACCAGCGCCGAACGGACGGCACCTCTGCGTTCAACACACGTACGGTCGGGATGACGTCTCCTCCTTCTTGATCCAGCAAGGGGGAAGGAGAGGTTGATGAAGATCCAGCAGCACGACGGCGTGGTGGTGGATGCAGCAGAATTCCAGCAGGGCTTCGCCAAGCGTCTACGGAGAGAGGGAGAGGTGTAACAGGGGAGAGGGAGGAGCCAAGGCTGCAGGGTGCGGCTGCCCTCCCTCCCCCCTTTATATAGGGCCCCTAGGGGGGGCGCCGGCCCTGGAGATCCATCTCCAGGGGGGGTGGCGGCCAGGGGGGAGCCTTGCCCCCCAAGGCAAAGTGGGGCGCCCCCTGCCCTAGGGTTTCCAACCCTAGGCGCAGGGGGGAGGCCCATGGGGGGCGCACCAGCCCACTATGGGCTGGTTCCCTCCCCACTTCAGCCCACGGGGCCCTCCGGGATGGGTGGCCCCACCCGGTGGACCCCCGGGACCCATCTGGTGTCCTGGTACAATACCGGTGACCCCCGGATCATCCCCGATGGCCGAAACTGCACTTCCTATATATAATTCTTCACCTCCGGACCAATCCGGAACCTCTCGTGACGTCCGGGATCTCATCCGGGACTCCGAACAACCTTCGGTTTGCTGCATACTAATATCTTTACAACCCTAGCGTCACCAAACCTTAAGTGTGTAGACCCTACGGGTTCGGGAGACATGCAGACATGACCGAGACGATCTCCGGTCAATAACCAACAGCGGGATCTGGATACCCATGTTGGCTCCCACACGCTCCTCGATGATCTCATCGGATGAACCGCGATGTCAAGGACTTAATCAATCCCGTACTCAATTCCCTTTGTCTATCGGTACTATACTTGCCCGAGATTCGATCGTCGGTATACCGATACCTTGTTCAATCTCATTGCCGGCAAGTCTCTTTACTCGTTCCCGTAACACATCATCCCATGAACAACACCTTGATCACATTGAGCTCATTATGATGATGTCTTACCGAGTGGGCCCAGAGATACCTCTTCGTCATACGGAGTGACAAATCCCAGTCTTGATTCATGCCAACCCAACAAACACTTTCGGAGATACCTGTAGTGCACCTTTATAGTCACCCAGTTACGTTGTGACGTTTGATACACCCAAAGCACTCCTACGGTATCCGGGAGTTGCATAATCTCATGGTCTAAGGAATGATACTTGACATTCAGAAAAGCTCTAGCAAACGAACTACACGATCTTTGTGCTATGCTTAGGTTTGGGTCTTGTCCATCACATCATTCTCCTAATGATGTGATCCCGTTATCAATGACATCCCCATGTCCATAGTCAGGAAACCATGACTATCTATTGATCAACGAGCTAGTCAACTAGAGGCTTACTAGGGACACATTGTGGTCTATGTATTCACACATGTATTATGATTTCTGGACAATACAATTATAGCATGAACAATAGACGATTATCATGAACAAGGAAATATAATAATCCTTTTATTATTGCCTCTAGGGCATATTTCCAACAAATATTTCTCACTCAAGGCTTCGGAAGTGATCCCAATGACCGTCTTGAGCTGCTCTTTGTTTTCCTCCGTACTTCCCTTCCCAAAGAAAATGGCTGACTTTTGCATATTTACTTTCTGTCCTGAAGCCAGCTCATAGTCCCCCAGAATCGCCTTAAGCTTCAGAAGGTTACTCTCTGATCCTTCCAGAAAAACGATGCTGTCGTCCGCAAAGAGCAGGTGGGTTACCATGGGGCCAGTGCACCCAAATGAAACCCCTCTCAAGTCACCGGCTTCTTGTGCATTTTGTAGCAGAGCCGAAAAGCCTTCAACACAGAACAAAAAAAGATACGGTGACAACGGATCACCTTGGCGGAGACCCCTCGAAGGTAGGAAAGAATCCGAGATCCACCCATTGAGCTTCACTCGGAACCGTGCTGAGGTCACACATCTCATTATCATCTGGATCCAAACTGCACTAAAACCAAACCTCTCCATCACCCTTTGTAGAAAAACCCACTCTACCCTATCATATGCCTTCATCATGTCCAACTTGACCGCACACAAAGGCACTCTTCTACTCCGTTTCCTTATTGCATGGATACACTCGTATGCAACTAGGACATTATCCGTGATAAGCCTTCCAGGCACAAGCACTTTGTTCCTCCGATATCAACAACGGAAGGATTCCTTTCAATCTGTTAGCAAGAACTTTTGTAGCTATTTTGTAGAGCACATTGCATAAGCTTATCGGTCTAAACTGGGACATCAACTCCGGTGAGTTGACCTTAGGAATCATCACAATAATAGTATCATTGAACCCCTCCTGTGAATGATTTCCAAGTAATAAGTCCTTTACCGCCTCGCACACATCGTCTTTCACCACCGACCAGTGTCGTTGGTAGAACAGCGTCGGGAAACCGTCCGGCCCCGGAGCCTTAGTCGGACCCATCTGGAAAAGAGCTGTCTCAATCTCTTGGTCCGAAAAGTTTGCAGTAAGCTTTTCATTCATCTCCTCTGAAACAAGCATGTCAATGTGGTGCAACACTCTCTCCGCCTCATTCGAGCCCTCCGACCGGAATAGCGTAGCATAGAAACCCGCTGCCAACGCACGCATTTCATCATCAGAAGTGCACCGTGTGCCATCTTCCTTGTGAAGGGCCTTTACCGTATTTTTCCTCCTTCTATGAGAAGCTCGATTTTGGAAATACTATGAGAATGTTTGTTACAACTTACAAGCACGGTGGCATGCGGTACAAGCACGGGAGTTTGTTGCATGTGCCGCCCTCGATGTGGCTATTACATGAGTGCATGACCGGCCGCACCATGTACAATGTTGCCTGCCTAGTTCTCCCTGTAAAAGAAACTGACCCTTTTTCTAAATCTTCAACACAAAATGACTCTGATCTAAAAGTATTTCACAAACTAGCCCCTTTTTGCATGACGCCCCGGGTTGGGTGCCATGGTAGCGACATCTAGCACGGCGTTCTAGCCACGGGCATCATGCAAAAGGGCCAATTTGTGAAATATTTTCAGGTCGAGGTCATTTTGTGTTGAAGTTTCAAAAAAAGAACCGGTTTCATCCATTTTCACGTTCTCCCTCCGTAAACGAAGTAGTACTATTTTGGATGTACTGTAGGTTTGGTAAACTTCGGGGACAACATTCCCACCACTCATGACCGTGCACGTTAGCTAGCTCTATGTCTATGTGCACCGTTAGGCTTAGGCACCTCCGGACAAAAGGCTACGGCCGGGACACCCCTGCTGCCCGATCGATATACTCATAAAGCATCCTTGACGATTTGATCAAACGCAGGAACAGTCGCCCCGCTGGCCGTGTTGGTAGGGTACGTTCGTGCGTGCTCAGAGATGCAACTGTTCCGTGTGACGATGTCGTGGGGGAGCGCACGTCTCCCCTCCGATGGCATGTATGCATGCATGTGAGACGTGACTGCCAATTTCCTATTTGCCGGCCGCTGCCGGCCACTGTTCTCCATGGCGGCAATTGTGTTTCATTGGGTGGATCTACGCAACAGTGCTTTGCCCAGCCTTTCACAACGCACGACATGGACGAAGACAAGCAAAGATAGAAGCACGACTCTCCCTCTAACCCCTTTTTTTTTCCGGAAAACTCCCAGTATCTTATTTTGAACATACTTTTGCACTGGTACGCTACATATCTACTTGCACTAATGTAAATTAGAATTTCCTATTTTACCAAAACTCCCACTAGAACAATCCTAAAACTTTCTATTTAATTTTGCAAAAACTCCCACTATTCGTTTTTTACATATGATATACAATATATATTTCCTATTTTACCAAAACATAGCGTGGAACATCAATGATGTATGCATGCATTCATTTATCATGTACTCCCTCCATTCCAAAGTAACTGAAGTTTTAGGATTGTTCCCAGTCTAAGATTTTTATGTTTGACCAAGTGTGTGTGTGTGTGTGTGTGTATATATATATATATATATATATATATGTGTGTGTGTGTGTGTGTGTGTGTGTGTGTGTGTGTGTGTGTGTGTGTGTGTACATATAGATCCCCAATACCAAATATTTATCATATACAAAAATATATGTCATCATGAATCTAACGAAGCAAATTTGGTGTCATAGATGTTGATGTATTTTGTATATAGACTTGTGCGGAGTTTATGTAGTTTGACTTAGGACAAATGTATAACTTCGGTTATTTTGAAACGAATGGAGTAAGCATGTTTGAAGACAAGAAATATATCTAAAATTGGTCGGCCGGTAATGTAAAAGGGTTGATTTTATTTTTTATAGGACTCCGATCCTCAAACTCTTCATCTGAAAATTTAAGGCATTTTTCTTTTAAAAGGAGCTTGAACAACAATTACCCTATTAACATGTGATTGATATGGTATGTCATCATACTCATAATATTTTGATAATTCTAACCTAACTATCGACGTCATGTTTATGCCACATAGTGCATCATAAATTAATGAAGTAATTATTGATGAAATGATCATCTCTCAGGACGAAAGTACCGAAATATCTAGATCAGTAAAAGATAGTTATACCATAATTTTATCACAATTTACTGTTAATATGTACACATAAAAATAATCGGTAAAATACAATTTATTTCGTTCTTTTTATCCTCACGTGAGACCCACCTTACCAGATGCCACGTGTCAACATGAATGTAGGACGGTTTCGGAGAACAAGCTTGCTCGGTCCACCCGAAAATGCAGGACTGTTTCATAGTGGGCTGCTACTACATTTTGAAAAGACCTCCCCTAAAAAAAAAACATTTTGAAAAGACCGACGATCTAGTGGAGCGGCGAGCTGGCGAGCCCACAGCATAGATCGAACTCGGACTCCAGTACTTTTTGGGGTAACTACGCCTAAATATAGTGATGTTGTTTAATTCTGATGATGTGGCAAATCATACGAATTGCTTTGGAAGGGCAGCGGTGGCCGTCTGCCCCAAGAAAAGGCCTGCATGTGACCGAAACGACGTACCCCTACAGCAGTTTTCAAAGCTGCAGGACAGCAGGTATCATGAACAATTTGAAGGAGAGTATGGAGTGGAGACACGACTTGGCATGCTTAAGGCCAACTCCACTGTGCGATCCCAAACGGACGTCCGTTTTGTTCAAATTCTGTCCGTTTGGATAGGGATTTGGGGTCGTGTCCGGGCGTGTTCTGGGATGCGGTGGCCGTACGCCCATCGCGCGGCCGCATCCTTCTGTCCCATCCTGTCCGCGTCTATTTTTTTTTAAAAGCGACGTTTCAAATGCCAAGCACCAGTTAACGACCCCAGTTCATCACGCCGGCAATAAAGCCAGCTGCCTACACGTCCATCGCCGGCATCGGCCAGTGGCCGGCAACACAGCCGGCCTCCAAAATGAATAGTAGTCCTCGCCGGCAACACAGCCGGCCTCCAAAATGAATGTTTTCTTGTCGGCACACTGCCATCGGCCCAGCGGGCGGGCGACACCCACGCCAGCCTCCAAAAAGAACGGCCACGCCGATCGAACGACCTAGTTCAGGCCTTCGGCGTCGAGCATCTCCTTCTGCCTGGCCTCGGCTTCCTTGGCGCCTTCTTCTTCACCTTTGCGGTCCGGGCGGCGGCCAGGCCGCCGGAACTCGGCGGGGCGTTGGCCATGAACGGGGGAGAGAGGGGGCGGCGGAAGAGACGTGGGGGGGCTTGGGGAAAATGGCGCCAAATGAGCGTGGGGGGTTTTGGTTTCTCCCACCGACAAGCGGGCCAGGGAAGGACAAACGAGCGTGTCCCGCCCGTCCGCCCGATGGACCATCTCGTTTGTCCCTTCTACCCCAAACAAACGAGGGCGGACAGAATAGGGTCGCGCGGTGGAGTTGGCCTAAACAACAGTCCTATTGGGAAACAGCAGCACCGAGTGAGCGAGCGATTGAGATGCTTGCTCCATCCTTCGTGTCCAGTGATTGCTTCCTTTTATTTTGCCAGTTTTTCGCTACGGAACACAGCTGATACGAGCATTTGGCAAATGGCGCGTTTGCTATTTTCCCGGCCGGTGCTGAGTGGATAGACGATGAGTAGTTCGAAGCGCCGCGGGGCTCACGTGGCGGCGTGATCAGTTGGTGCAGCGCGGGTGCTTGGGTCAAAGAGGGGGCTGCAATTCGGGTCCGCCCCACACACAAGGAGTACTCTCGGTTTTCTTATCAAAGGACACGGCCAAATTTGGTCAGAACGCCTCTCAGCCTTTGCTCTGCTCTGCCCGCCGTTGGATTGGTCGCCCGGCTGCATGCTGCGACCGCTCCCTCGTCCTAGTGAAGCTGGGATTCAGAAGTCTAGATTCCGAAAACGAGCTCTAGTCACGCTAGGCCGCGGTGGAGAACGTATCCGGTGCTCCCAGCTTCTAGGATGCTTCCGTACTTCATGACGATCAACCTCTGATGCTTTCGGCTGTGAAGGTTAGCATTAAAAGAGCAATGCTAGACTTACGTAAAACTAGCTACGTGATCTACGTATTAACTGACGTGTATAATTCGGATTGGCCTTTGGATGAAGGGTGGGGGGAGGGTGTTTAGATTAGGGACGCCGATAACTGCCACATGTGTGGTGTATCGGGTGGTTGTGCCGCACGCCCTGTGTGGCACGGAGACGACTCCGCCCGCACGACCGCGTCCGGGCGCGCGCAGCCACAGCCCGCACGCCCGGTGTGTGGCAAAATCGCCCACACGTCCGGGCAAACGACCGCGCTGCCCGCACGACCTAGCACGCCAGTCGTTCCGGCCTCCTTTCGATCCCAGTCCGACCCGCTGTCGTCGTCTCTTATCTCTCGATCCCCTACCTCCATCGCCTTCCTTCTCTGGTTGCCATGACAACCAAAGCAGATCCATAGCGCCTTCCCACCGCTAACCACCAACCCCCAACCCCGCCCTCCCAAGACGACGAGCTAAAAACAGGTGGATCTTCGATCTCCTTCTGTTTCTCGTCCTTCTTCTGTCCACAAATTTGAAATTGCAAATTTGCCCACGAAGATGGCGATTGGATCCACGCTATCAGGGCAAACACCCCACGGATTTGTGTGCATTCGCATTTGCCCACCAACATACGCCAGATCTGCCATGTGCTATGCTAGAGTTGAGCTAAGCTTCTGGGTTGGCTTGGTGCGAGTAGTTGGTAATTAAGGATGAATAGGAATCACTAAAAATAGGGAGAGAAAGGAGTAATTTGGCATAGGGAGGTAGGAAAAATAATTGCCACTTGTATCTAACATCAGTTGCCACCTATCGTTGTCATTAGCTGCCACCATGTTATCTTGTTGCTTGCCATCCTATTTTATTGGCTGTTGCCATCGCTTCAAAATGATAGCTGGCACCCAGATTTCAGAAAAGAGAATGAGTGTGCATGTCCTACTTGCCATGATGTGTTGGTTGCCTACGCAGGAAATGTGATAAGATTACCGTGTAATCTTCTACGTGCAAACAGCAAGAATGCATTTTGCGGATTGTTGATGCGTTCTTGTTCATGCAGTGACTGAAAACACATTAGGAGAAAAAAAGCGAAAGCATGAATCACGAAGACGGCACTGATCCTTGGTTTTCTCAAAGTCCGGAAACGCCCCCTTGGGATGCAGCAGAGTACAATCAACTCATTTCTGCAGGGTCATTGCTGCCACTACTAGAGCAGTACGCGAGCATCGGTACGATGCATGATAAAAAAGGAACATTTGCCATGTTCGCGACGATGAAGATGTCATTCTACTTATGTCCTACAATGTCATTTTTTGCAGGTTCTTATGACCAAACCACATTCAGGGGGGCACCATGGAAAGTTCAGTCACAGGACGCTAACACTGACAAATGTACGGGCAACCAACTTCAAGTGGCTAATGTGGCAAATCAAGGTAACACATACGAAAAAGAAACATACTAGTGTGGACATGAAATTAAACTTGCAAGGATGGCAAAAGACTCACGAGTTATGTCGGAAAAATGTAGGACCTTTATGCAGCACTTGGCATCAGGCGGCAACCGTGTACCCGCCATCAACGTCGAACACAGGTGAGTCCATGATGTGAAGTTGTGGACAGTGAATTAGGAGAAGGAACATAGCTGACAGCTGCAGTTGCCATGCCTGGACAACTGCAATTGCCATGCCTGGACAACTGCAGTTGCCATGACTGGACAACTGCAGTTGCCATGTGTCATAAAATGTGATTGCAAATGTCTAAACAACTGTGGATGACACGTGTGAACAAACATGTGTGGCATGGATGCACCGCTATATGTGCCATGTTGAACAAACTACAGTTGCCATGCATTGGCCAACTGCTAACATGATCACAGGTTGTTACAGTAGAACCACATCGGCAAACGTCTCATGGCAAGCTTCACAGTTGCAGGACAACGCTATTGCAGATAGAGCACATCAAATTGGAATGACAGACCAGATAAGATCAGCACATGCGGCACAACAAGGTAAAAAAATGTGAACCGGAACACAGTACTGCATTTGCTTTTATGGGAATAGCATGTGGAAAAGTAGATTTGTAACGGTGGTGGTGAAAAAAAAAATGCTACGAAGTGGTTGTGTGCAAAGAGTCATCTATTGTCTTCGGGATTTGCCAATTGCTATATGATTGTGTGCAACATTCATGATTGATCTCATTTGCCTAGTGAGATCGAACCTAGAATACAAGTTTTGATGCTAGAAGATACTGGTTGCCATGTCTTGGCAACAGTAGTTGCCATGTATGTTGGAATGTAGCTGCCATGGCTATAGAACCCAAGTTTTGATGCTAAAACACTACAAAAAAAAAGAAACATCTGTGACATTTTGGGCCGAACGAAAATCTTTTCTGTCATACTTATGACACTTCTATGACGATAATTGTGACAAAACCCGATATCATCATAGATGTGGTGGGGTCCTACTTCTATGACAAAAAACCATGACAGAAAATGGGTTTTCCATCCTGGGCGGGCCGGAGACGCAGCTGCATGACATTCTTTGGGCCGTCCATGACAGAAAAAACCATGGTAGAAGCGAGGGCGCGGAAAATATAGGGGAGTCCCCGGTTACGGTGGGTGGTCGGGGGCCGAGCGAGACGCGTTTCTCTCATACGTACACGCGTGTGTGCGAAGCGTTGGGCTCTAACTGAACCCGAGTGAGGCATTGGGCTCTAACTGAATCTGAGCGATTGCACTGCAGGCTACGCGTTACTGAACCCGAGCGATCGATCGATGGCTGTTAACTGAACCCGATCGAGCAATTCCTTCACTACTGTTGCTAACTGAAGCCGATCGATGCTGCCTCTGGATGAACAGTGAGTGTTGCAGGGGGGGGGGGTTAGATGAAAAGTTCCCGGTGGGGGTGGATGAACAGGACCCCATGGTGTTGCCTCTGGATGAACAGGACCCCGATCGATTGAGCCGGTTGGGGCTGGATGAATAGGTCCCCGTGGAGGGCAGGATGAACAGGACCGCCCCGTGGAGGGCAAGATGAACAGTAGATGGTGGAGGGCTGGATGAACAGTAGCCCGTGGAGGGGTGGTTGAATGGGAGCCCGTGGAGGGGTGGTTGAATAGGAGCCCGTGGAGAGGGCTGGTTGAACAGTAGCCGGTGGAGTAGCGCGCGGTGAAGGCTGGATGAACAGGAGCCCGTGGATGAACAGTCGCAGGTGGAGGCTGGAGGAGGTCGAAGGTGGATGAACAGTAGTCCGTGGAGGTTGGAGGGGGTCGACGGTGGAGATGAACAGTATCCTGTGGAGTCCCGTTTTGCGGTACGCCACACCCCTCCCGATGAACAGGACCCCGGTTTCGATCGTAGTGCTCCAACACAAGTCTGTTTCCTCCGTTTTGTGGTACGCCACACCCCTCCCGATCAATAGGACCCCCATTTCGACCGTAGGAGGTCCGTTTCCTCCGTTTTGCGGTACGCCAGAGCCCTCCCGGTGAACATGATCCCATTTTGAACGTGGTCGGTCGAACACAAGACCGTTTTCTCCGTTTTGCGGTACGCCAGGCCTCGTTTTCATCGGTTGTTCCGTCCAAGCCCTCCCGATGAACACGACGACACATTCCGTTCCGACCCAGCCGGTTGGCTCCCCATGAACACAAAGATGACGCTGTTTCTCCGTTCCGACCCAGCCATGTACACGAGCCCTGGCTGTACGTACACGCGAGTAGGCGTTCGAGACCCCGCCCGTATGTATGTACGTGGCCGTATTTACTTTCTTGCACCCTGGCTACTGTACGTACGTGTACATGCTACGTGTGTGCCTCTACTACGACACGTGCGTGCCTCTACATCGACCAGTATGTACGTACACGTTCGCGGCCAGAATGACAACGTTATGTACGCTTTGACTAGGTGGGTCCCGACTGTCAGGCACTTCCTTGCCTGCGAAGATGTAGCTGGTGGGTCCCAGCAGTCAGGGGGCGAATCATTTTTTTTGCCCGGACGCACTTCCTTGCGTGCGAAGATGTAGCTGGTGGGTCCCAGCAATTAGGGGGAGACATTTTTTTTGCGAAATACGGTGGCCCGTCTGGTGGGTTCCCGCTGTCAGGTGGAGGAATAATTATTTTGCGCGTAATAAGGAGGCACTTCCTTGCTACGGCCGTAGACCCAGCTGTCAGCCTCTCCACGTACAGTCCACGTCCGATGGATGCCGTTCCTTGACCACGTTGACCACGCCGAGCCGAGAGCTCCAGGGCTGTGGACGACGGCGAGGCCTAGGAAGGGGACGACGCGGAGTCGGGGAAGACGCGACAGCGGAAGCCCGCGCGGAGAGGAGTTCGAGGGTTCACTGGTTCGGCTGCGGTGTGAGGATGTCGTCGCCGCAGGGCCTGGCCAGCGGTGGGAATAGTAGGGGGCGGTGAGGCCTCCACGGCAGCACAACCGGCCACGGGAGGCAGGAGCACGCGGCACGACCGGCGCTGCTTTGGACGGCTGGAGAAACAAGACCAGAGGTTGAAAAAGCACTACGGCCGTTGGATGGACATCGTACAGTCACTGGAGTTAGAATCGTTCATATTGACTAAGTTGACAAAGCACTCTGTCCCCGTCAACTTAGTAGGCCCACAAGTCAGCCTCCCACCAAGGTGGGTCCCAACCAGCAGGGGGAGTATTCATTTTTTGTGCGTAATAAGGAGGCACTTCCGGTGGTTCCGAGCTGACAGCGGGGGGAATGTTTTTTTCACGCAATACGGTGGCCCGTCTGGTGGGTCCCAGCAGTCAGGGGGCAAAGGTTTTTTTTACGAAATACGGTGACCTGTCCGGTGGGTCCCTGCTGTCAGGTGGAGGAAACATTATTTTCCGCGTAATAAGGAGGCACTTCCTTGCTGCCGTCGTGGACCCAGCTGTCAGCTTCTCCACGTACAGTCCACGTCTGATGGAAGCCGTTCCTTGACCACGTTGACCACGCCGCGCCGAGAGCACCAGGGCAGTGGACGACGGTGAGGCCTAGGAAGGGGATGACGCGGAGCCGGGGAAGACGCGGCAGTGGAAGCCCGCGCGGAGAGGAGTACGAGGGTTCACTGGTTTGGCTGCGGTGTGAGGCTGCCGTCGCCGTGGAATAACAGGGGGTGTGGGTGCGTAGAGGGATGGCCTGTCTAGCGGTGGGAGTAGTAGGGGGCGGTAAGGCCTCCGCGGCATCACAGCCTGCCACGGGAGGCAGGAGCAAGAAGACCAGAGGTTGAAGAAGCACTACGGTCGTTGGATGGACATCGTACGGTCACTGCAGCTAGAATCGTTCATATTGACTAAGTTAACAAAGCCCTTGGCACACATCAACTTAGTAGGCCCACAGGTCAGCTTCCAAAACGGTGGGCCCTAGATGTCAGGGGGAGGAATCATTTTTTAGGCGGGTGAAGCTAGAATATCAGAGATTGAAGAAGAAGCACGGCATCCGTTGGATGGACATCCAACAGCCACTGCTGCCAGAACTGTGTGTTGACTATAATAAGTTGACAAAGCCTTGCATACGCGTCAACTTCTTTTTTTAGGGGACGCGTCAACTTAGTAGGCCCACAAGTGTGTGGGAGAGAACTTATAGCCCATTTGCGATTTGTAAGATTGTACAACCCATTTTTGAATTCTAATGGAATTTACTATAGCCCATTTACAGTTTGTTAAAAGTACAGCCCATTTTCTAGCTAGGACAACGATTAATAATTTCAACCAACCGTTCAAGACAGAATTCAATATAAGTTTCCCACATTTTGATGGGATCCGAAATATTTTTATCCCGAAATTTCTAGTCATATTAAATATAAGTTTGTATTACATAAAAATCTAACGAAACATTGCGCGCACAACAATTAAAAATTAAGATTTTCAAAATCCATAAATAATATTTTATAAACTAATTCCGTGCTTGGTGCATTTTTTATAGTTACTGCCCAGTTTTTATAATTACATCTCATTTATTATTTTTAAAAGCCCATTTTCCTATTAAGCCTAATGTATCCCTCCTAGGAAAGATTTGCAGCCCAGCGGGGCCGATAATAAGAAGTTGACCTTGCCTGGGTATTCCTCAAAAAACGTATAGCTGGGCTAGCCATTTTCATCTTGAAAAAAAATAATATCTGGTATGAATATCTGTCCAGGGCTAGACGGTCCACAACCCGCCCAGTTAATACCTTGCTCTCCTCTGAACAACAACGAAAACATCGCCAAGAAAAACTCTGCAATGCTCACGCCTCAAAAACACAAATACTGCTAGAGCTGCTTAATCCCAGCTGTCGGCTGCACCTTGTGCAATTCTCTCGTTTATTGACTACATAGGTTAATAATGGTGTGGGACCGTGATGTCAGGAAACCAGGAGGAAGCAAACAAAAATACAGTTGTACATAATAAGGAGGCACTTGCTTACGTACGGCTATGGCCCTAGTGGGTCCCTACCGTCAACCAGTCAAAATAAAGTCATCTCTATCCTCATGTTCATTGACCATGTTAACAATGCTCGGCGCCACAGCGAGCGCAACAACTCGAAGGACGACGGAGAGGGCCTCGCGGGCCCTACGGATGGTCTGATACAGCGCCTGCTGCTCATTCAGGAAGCCAAGATCATCGTACACCTATGAGCACCTTCAAGAGACTGAGACAGCATGAAACGGTAAGGCCGCGCTTGAGAGCTCTGGTTTATTTCACAATTGTATTAAGATACAAGTGTAATTTACTCGTCAGCGGAAAAAACGCGTAAAATGCAGGCGTAATGAAACCGAGCGCCCGAGGTCTGTAAGTAAAACCGGCGGGTTATGCGTGTAATTTGAGAGACCGATGTATATTTTACTAGTCGAAATCGACCAACCAAGCGCTTCGCCCGAGACCATCTGCTTTTATTTACAAGCGTCAATTTTACAAGCGGTTTTGGTTGGAAAACGATGATCCAATCACGGCCTAAGATGATGAGTTGGTCGGAAGATCATATGGTTTCACGTCTAACCTACCCGACTTGTCGTATAGGCTATGAATGAAACATAAGACGATGAACTTCTTAAGCACGGAAACAACAGAAGAGGATGATCTTCCTAACAAGCAAATCACTGGCATTAGATCGACATGGAAAACAATACGAAGCATTATTCTCAGGAGGCACGGTGAAGAGCTCGTGATGCTGCATACCACAACATTCCAAGCTCAACTTTGCAATCAAACACAAGGTCTGGCATTACATAGACAATATTCAGAACAAACTCTTAAAATATCTTACATAAGTCAACATTCATGTGACTATGCATCTCAGCAGAGTAAATATTTACTTCTGAACTGAAGACAGGAATAGGAAAAACCGATCGACGTTACTGACAGCAAAGGGCGTGCCACTCAAAAATATCAAATGCATGTCTTCTGGCTAACATCAATCAACAAAAATTGACAAGGTTTTCCAATTCCAATATATTAAACCAATGTCAACTTTGACAAGCTTTTCCCATTCAAAATATGTAATGCCTATGATTGTGGAATGGGCAGGGTTTGTCATCAGTTTGTCATCCGATAGTCTGGTGGCTCAAGGTGACGACGAATGATTAGAGAACCATTCGATGTATTGTGCATGATGAAGTATTATTATGGAGGACACGAACCATCTGAATATTTTGTGCAGTTCCACTAAAATCAAGCTAAGCATCCTTGTGGATTTCTTATTTATATGTTGCCAGAAAACAAAGACACATCAGCACACACATGAATATTGGCCCCAGTGTCAACCCACCAATCGGTGGACTAACAAACTGAAAGTATGGTAAACAGATTATCATACCCAGATGCCCCATCATTGTTGCTTAGAGTGACATTGACATGACTTGGAGTCCTGTCCTGGCTTCTTGGTACTTGTTTGGGCACTTGTTTGCCCAGTGTTCCTCTGAACCACAAGTAAAGCAACCATCTCTGCAGGCTAGTCATGTCACCAGCGTCTACTAATACTCTATAAAGCTTCTCGATCATTCCTTGTGTAATGTAGCGCAAACAGTGACTGCTTCTTTCTGCAAAGTGGTAAGACCAACTGGACCCACTAATGCAGCAGTTTGCCTTAGACACATTGGCTCCTTTTGTGCAGTTCAACTAAAATCAAAGTCAGAATAAACCGAGCATTAATTTTGATATCCCTGGAAGCAACAAAAGGTATAAGGGGAACAATTACTGAGAAATAACGGTTGATGACTTGTACTCCCAGAAGAAAAACATCTACTGATGTACCTTATCTTAATGGGAAACAAAGCAGGAGAGTAGCAATTTTCAATCAGTGTGATTCATTCATAGTAACTGAGACATTATCTTAACAATGCCTTGTTTCAACATGTATAAAGAACGACAAAGTAGAAAAGTATCATTCCTAAAACAATGCGACTGATTCATTTTAATAGAGACATTATCTTAACAATACCTTGGTTAAACATGTAGAAAGAACTACAAAGCAGGATAGTACCATTTGTAGAACACTGTAACTGATATATAATAACAGAGACATTATCTGAACAATACATTTCTTAAACATGTACTCCGGCCGATCCCTAACAGAAATGGTACTCCCGCCGATCCCTAACAAGTGTTGCAGTTTTGAACTAAGATTCAGTAGTTAATTCTGAGGGAAGTAGGTACTGACCTTTCAAGACCAAGATTTGAAACAACGCCTGAGGTGGATCTAAAAGAGATCTCAACACATATATGGAAATCCGGTCTCATTTTGTGCAGTTCCACCAAAATTAAGCGAAGCAAAATGTCGCAATAGCAACAAGTTGAATAGATATCCCTGTTTTAATAGAGGCAAAAAAGGAATCAATTACTGGCCAATAAAGGAGGATGAAACATGCGGCCACAAAAATGGTTATCCCGCCAATCCCTAACAAGTGTTGCAGTTTTGAAATAAGATTCAATAGTTAATTCTGAGAGTGGCGCTGCTTAATTTTACCAGCGGCATTAGATTAACAAAAAGCATAAACAGTTTTAGGGGAGAGTGGGCGCAACAACAACATGTGCTTCCATCTACTTATAAAGGGGGTGATGCAGAGTTTGTTGTAACAAAGCAACAAGCATAATGCCTGGGTTGGTCCCATTTTTGTTCACTACTTAATGGGAAAAGACAACAATACAATAGCTTCAATTCAACATTTATTTAAAACAGTACCAATACAAGTAGCACAACATCTGAAAACACACTGCACGATCATGTGGATGAAGGCAAGTACCAACCTGTCATGACGCACACAAGATCACGTACGAATCTGCCAATACGAATAGGAAATCCAATCTCGTTTTGTGCAGTTACTCTGAAATCAAGTAGAGTCGCCGGTGAGACATTTAAGTTTGCTATAGCAACAAGTTGAATAGATATCCCTGATTTAACAGAGGCAAAAAAGGAAACAATTACTGCCAATAAAGGAGGATGAAACATGCGGCCACAAAAAGAAGCATCAACCTTATCTTGATGGAAAACAAAGTATAGGACAGTAGCATTTCTAAAACGGTTGCATTGATTCATATTAACAGAGAAATTCTCTTAAAATAGTTCAGTAGTTAATTCTAAGAGTGGCATTGCTTAAAATACAATAGCTTCAATTCAACGTTATTTAAAACAGTACCAATACAAGTAGCACAACATCTCAAAACACACTGCGCAGTCATGTGGATGGGACATGGGACATGCCAGCACCATGTGCGTCCACACGTATAAATGGGTGACGCGGAGTATGTAGCCAAGCAGCATATCTGCGTTGGTCCCATATTTGTTCTCTTTGAAACTTTCTCCAATGTGAGGGCAGCAAACCTAGTCCTGCACAAACTACCCGACCCCCCAGTTTCTTTCCCTTTTCAACAAAGAGTTGGGTTCCTTACAGATGTATGTACTAGGTTACCCCCCTTTTCCATTTTCGACCAACAAAGCGGCTGGATAGCTAGTCTATACTACTTTCCCTCCCTCCTTTCCTCATTGAACCACGTCCTAGATTCATGCTCCACCCACCGCACCCTTCTTTCCTCTTGGAACCAAGACCTAGATTAGACTACAGAATCAAAAAAGATCAACATGCAACTAGACCAATGACGGTTTCAAAGAAACTTATACCTTAGGGTCATCGGGATGTGGCAAGGCGTGCGGCGGGAGGTCGGATCTCCTCACACTACGTACGATAGCGAGGAAAAAGGGGTCGGTGGCCCTCCCGCACAGGCGCTGGGTGAAAGAGAAAAGCGCAGCCGGCAGTGGATTGCCTCCCTCGCCGAAGGCGATAGAGTGAACGCTGCACCTCCTCCCCTTCTCGGTGCGACGGGATCTGGACGCCTCCTTCGCTAGCTGTCTGTGAGGGGGGGGGGTGAGAGAGAGAGAGAGGCCACAATGCAGTCTTGTTTAGATCTGGTGAAGAGGGTGAGAGACAGTGAATATAGCAAACCCTAGCAAAGGAACGCTGAGCCTCCGGCGTGCGGCGAGAGTGTGGAGAGTGCAAACCCTAGCGAACAAGCGCTGAGGCTCCAGCTTATATATATATATATATATATATATATATATATATATGTATGTATATATGACAGGTGGGCCAACCACATTTTGGGCCCACCTGTCATAAACCCAAAGGCAGGTGCACTAAAGTCAATGAAGCTGCGTCCATATAGTACTCGTGTATACGACTAATATATAGTGGAGTGGTTTTCTTATTCTCTCCATAACAATCGTTTTAAATTGTGTAAGTACGAAACGGAACTCTTTATTTAATGTACCAGTAAAGAAAACTACTACTCCCGCTATTCCTAAATATTTGTCTTTCTAGAGATTTCAACAAATGACTACATACGGAGCAAAATGAGTGAATCTACACTGTAAAAAATGTCTATATACATCCGTATGTGGTAATCCATTGCAAACCACTTGAAAGACAATTATTTAGGAACGGAGGGAGTACTTCCGATGAACTAACGATCCGCGCGTCCTGGTCGCACTTCCTGTCCTTCACGTGCGGTACACTACCCTCCCTTAAGTGAACAACCACACATGCGCCAAGTTATCGGAAACGTGTGAGAGTGTGTACAAATAAAGAATTTTAATTTCAATTATCGGAAAGGTTTGAGAGTATGTACAGTTTGCCCTCTCTAATAATTATGGTTTGTTGTGTTCGGCCTAAACTTGTTCAAACTTTACAAAGTTTGACTTCAGCCAAATCTAATATGCGGAGTAAATAAAAATGGAGGGCTACTACGTCCATCCGGGTTTTTAGTCCACACCATTTTTTAATCAAAGTTAATAGTTGGACAAAGAAAATTACAGGGGAGCTGGAGACAAAGTTGTGAGAAGGCTTAGAAATCAATACAAAACTTATGCTCTTAGTACCAACGTCGATCCTTCTTCGAGGAAACATTTGGTTCATAGCCAATTGTGTGATAAAATTGCACCAACGTGAAAGATGACTGCGTCTCCAACGCAACCAAGGTGAACTGACGAAGGATATCATCTTTGTGGGTAACAAGCAAAGAGCACTGATGGAAGAAAGCTTGTTTTTCATTGAAAATCGATTAGCTTCACCAGCCGACGCAACCATGAGGCACAACCATGAGCATCAATAGGTCATCATGGTGATGCATCATCCATTTGGCATCAAGTTTGGGTGAGGCACCTATGAAGTTCGACTAATCCTCACTATGGTCTGTTTCTTCTCAGTAGTCAAGCTCGAGGAAGGAAGAACCACGTGGCAGAGGACAGTGAGGCGGAACAACAATGGCCATCCAATTTTGTGCAGTTCCACTAAAATTGAGGAAGACATGCCCTGGTATGGAGATACACATCACGGTTTCCAAAAATATAAAAAGGGATATAGTGTTGTTACTTTTTTTACAAGATTAACAACGACATCTCAATTGTCAACAATAATTATGAAAAGTACACCAACAAACAGAAGCATCATGATTATCTTGATGGGAACTAAACCAAGATACCCGAGAAAAAAATCATTTCTTCATTTAACCAGTGATAGTGTTAGATTAGCAGCAGCAATAGGAGCATATGGACAATGACCGCACAACCACCATGTACTTTTTGTCGAAACAAAATGTATACCTCCACCAAGGCATAAATCAGGACAACTTTCCGAGTGGCATTACCTCTATAATATAATAGTAGGTGATGTTGGACCAGCCGATGAACCCTAGCTACTATACATGGGGAGCTGGGGAGTAGTCGCATAGAAGAAAACCCGCATGCAGCGATCTGGGGAGCTGGACCAGTACAAGAAGTTATACCTCAGGTGGGCGAGATGTCGCTTAGGCGGGCGAGCGGGATCTGCCCACACGACGGCACCGAACAAGGGCGCGGAGGACTTTCGTCCATGCCAGCGCCAGCTCCGAGAGGACGGTGCACATCGGCTTCCTCCATCGCCAACGGCAAAAACATCAACGCTGCACCTCCTCACCTCCCGCAGCGGACGGGATTCGGCCGGATCTGTTACCACCGGCGAGGAGAGAGATAGTGTGGACACTGTCATCTTGTTTTGATATGGAGAGGGTGAGAGAGCGAGACGCGGAAAACTCTATCAAACAAGAGGCTATAATGGAGTAAAACAATCTCTCCATAGTAGTGGTTTTAAATAGAATACACGTGTTCCCGGAAAAAAGAAACGAAAACTGGCGGACAATTTTTTAACGTACAAAGAAAGAAAACTCGATCAAAAACACGCCCCCGCTTCCAGGTCGCGAGAGTCGTCGCACACACACATAGACATAGACATGAATATCCGTGTTTACGTAAAATTCCATTTCCATCTCCATCTCCAATCATATTTGTCCAACTAGCACATTATTTACGTTTGAGGGAGTCCTGGATTAGGGGGTGTCCGAGTAGCCGGACTATACCTTCAGCCGGACTCCTGCACTATGAAGATACAAGATTGAGGACTTCGTCCCGTGTCCGGATGGGACTTTCCTTGGCATGGAAGGCAAGCTTGGCGATGCGTATATTCAGATCTCCTACCATTGTAACCGACTTTGTGTAACCCTAACCCTCTCCGGTGCCTATATAAACCGGAGGGTTTTAGTCCGTAGGACAACCCCAACATGCAACAATCATACCATAGGCTAGCTTCTAGGGTTTAGCCTCCTTGATCTCGTGGTAGATCTACTCTTGTACTACCCATATCATCAATATTAATCAAGCAGGAGGTAGGGTTTTACCTCCATCAAGAGGGCCCGAACCTGGGTAAAACATTGTGTCCCTTGTCTCCTGTTACCATCCGCCTAGACACACAGTTCGGGACCCCCTACCCGAGATCCGCCGGTTTTGACACCGACATTGGTCCTTTCATTGAGAGTTCCTCTGTGTCGTCGCTTTTAGGCCCGATGACTCCTTCAATCATCAACAATGATGCGGTCCAGGGTGAGACCTCTCTCCCCGGACAGATCTTCGTCTCCGGCGGCTTCGCACTGCGGGCCAATTTGCTTGGCCATCTGGAGCAGATCGAAAGCTACGCCCCTGGCCATCTGGTCAGATCTGGGAGTTTAAACTACACTGCTGACATCCGCGGGGACTTGATCTTCGACGGATCCGAGCCACAGCCGAGCGCGCCGCACTGTCTCGATGGACATGATCTAGCTCTGCCGCCGAACAGTGCCCTAGAGGCCGCACACGCATCGGTTCCGACCCTTAATTCGGAGCCTACTGCGCCAATCGAGGATGAGTGGTTGGACGCCGCCTCGGGGGCTGCGATCTCAAAGGAGATCGAGCCGAATACAATCACCACACTCCGCAAGGCCTATGACTGTGAGGGGCCGGATTCCTCTCCGGACTCCGAGCCCTCCGCACGCCTGCTGATCGAATCTGATTGGGCGCCGATCATGGAGTTCACCGCCGTGGACATCTTTCAGCACTCGCCCTTTGGCAACATTCTGAAGTCACTAAAGTCTCTCTCTTTATCAGGAGAGCCCTGGCCGGACTACGGTCAGCAAGGTTGGGATACGGACGATGAAGAAATTCAAAACCCACCCACCACCCATTTGGTAGCCACCGTCGATAATTTAAACGACGTGCTTAATTTCGACTCCGAAGACATCGACGGTATGGACGACGATGCAGGAGACGCATATGAACCAACGCCTATAGGGCATGGGACAGCCACCTCATCTCATGATGTGTACATGGTGGATACACCTAAAGGAAGCAACAACGAGGAACACGGGGAGGCAACGAGGGATCGATCTCTCGAAAAGCAATCAAAGCGGCGGCGTAAACGCCGCCCCAAGCCCCGCCTCGACACAGACCCAGCCATAGAGCAGGACGAGCCGGCAGACGACGAGCATGCCTTAGAGCAACCGTCCGAACAGGCCAACTCAGATAAAGAAACCGAACAGCCCGTCTCCGGCAAAAACAGCATTCCGGACGACATTACTTCGGATAAGGCCACGGAGCAGAAGAACCTCCACAAAAGGCTCGTTGCAACCGCACGTAGCCTGAAAAAGCAGAAGCGGAAGCTAAAAACTGCGGAAGATGCACTCAGAATTAGATGGAGCAAAGTAATCAATACCGCAGACAAATACGGCGACAGTCGCCGCACTAAAAGTTATCTGAAGCGAAAGCTACTTCCTGAATTCGACGAAGAGGCCTTAGAGCCCTCGCATTCAAAAAGTAAGAAAGCCACCCGGTCGGATAGACGACCCCATGGCCAGCATAAAGTGGCAAGCGGCGCCGCACTTAAGCTGGCATGCGACCCACTTAAGGATTCACATCAAAAATATGGCCCAGCCAGGTCCATTTATGGGCCAAGAAAGCAAGCTCTCGTAAGCAATGCAATAAAGCCAGTATCCGAATCCGGCACACCCAAATACAAGGGCGCCGCACACCCCCTATGTTTCACCGATGAGGTCCTGGATTATGAATTTCCAGCGGGATTCAAACTCGTAAACATAGAGGCATACGACGGAACAACATACCCTGGAGTCTGGATCGAGGATTATATCCTCCACATACATATGGCCAGAGGAGATGACCTCCACGCCATAAAATATTTACCCCTCAAGCTTAAAGGGCCAGCCCGGCATTGGCTCAAAAGCCTTCCTGAAAACACAATTGGAAGTTGGGAAGAGCTCGAGGACGCTTTCCGAGCAAATTTTCAAGGGAACTATGTCCGCCCTGCGGACGCAGATGATCTCAGTCACATAACTCAATAGCCCGGAGAGTCAGCTCGGCAATTCTGGAACATATTTCTTACTAAGAAGAATCAGATAGTCGACTGTCCGGACGCCGAAGCCCTAGCAGCTTTTAGGCACAATGTTCGAGACGAATGGCTTGCCAGACACCTCGGCCAAGAAAAGCCAAGAACAATGGCCGCATTGACAAGCCTCATGACCCGCTTTTGCGCAGGAGAGGACAGCTGGTTGGCAAGATGTAGCACCAGCGACCCAAGTACATCCGAAACTAGGGATGGAAACGGAAAACCGCGACGCAACAAGGATCGTCGCTGGACCAAGGAAAATAGTTCGAAAAACACGGCAGTCAACGCCGGATTCAAAAGCTCATGGCAGAATCAAAAAAAGCCGCCCCTCTAGGATAACAGAGATGATTTATCCAACCTAAACAAAATCTTGGATAGGATATGTCAAATACACAGTACTCCCGAGAAGCCTGCTAACCATACCCACAGAGATTGTTGGGTTTTCAAACAATCCGGCAAACTCAACGCCGAACACAAGGAGCTCGACACACCAAGCGAAGACGATGACGAACCTCACAAGCAGAGCACCAGGAAACAAAATAATTTTCCACAATAAGTAAAAACAGTAAACTTACTTCACATTACAAAACGTGCGACGCCCATAAAGGTACGCACCATATGGCCTATCCCAAAGGAGTCTCGTCACTGGTTGTCAAAACCAATCATCTTCGATCGTCTGGACTACTCTAGAAGTATCAAGAGCGCAGGCTGGACTGCCTTGGTACTCGATCCAATAATTGATGGACTCCAGTTTACAAATGTCTTGATGGACGGCGGCAGCGGTCTAAACCTGATATATCAAGACACAATCCGCCACATGGGGATAAACCCAACAAGAATTCGCCACAGCAAAACCTCCTTTCAAGGGGTAACGCCAGGTCCGGACACCCATTGCATGGGTTTTCTCCGGCTCGAAGTTATATTCGGCTCTACCGATAACTTTCGCCGCGAAAAGCTAACTTTCCACATTGTCCCATTCTCAAGTCGCTATCAAGCACTGCTGGGACGCGAAGCTTTTGCCCGCTTTAACGGAATACCGCATTATGCATCTCTTACGCTTAAGATGCCCGGTCCACGAGGCATCATCTCTTTGAATGGGAAGCGTTGAGTGCGCCTCCCCCGAGCGGAGGATTGTGCGGCCGCTTTAACAGCCCCACAATAAAACGGCCTCACCAGCCAAAACATCTGAACAGGTCATTAAGACCACGGACATCGATAGACGAGTCCGGCACAAAAGTATCACTGATAAAGGTTTAATGCCATATACCCCCGCTCTAGGGGCTCCGCACATATAAAATAAGAGACAATAAAGCTCAATTTTACATATTTCACTTTCTACTTTGTTTATTTAATATAACTTTTGTTCGGCACGACCCTTTTTTCTTTTTCAACTAAGTTCCTCTCTTTTACAGATGAACATCGTGCTGCGCCCGTCCAGGATACGACACAACGGAGACACAGGCGCAGACGTGCAACAGGGACCCGTTCCAAGGATTCTTTTCAGATTAAGACCCTGCGTAAACCTTTTTTACTGTCTCTTGTTGATACACATCCTCCGGTTTTTCGTTATAATCAAGGAGGGGACTGACGTCTTGGTATGTGGCCACGTCAGGAATTCTGCACGTACCTGGACACTAGGAGCTTATACCTAAGAGCGTTGTCTCGCCCGCTCTCATAAAGACCAAATACCTTAGGGAGTGTTCGGCGTTGCGAGTTTGGCCTTATATGCATCAGCTCCGAATCATGTCTTTGGTCAAATGTTGGGTTGCCCGGCTCCTGTGTTCGGCGGCCTTACGTTCCGCTCTATCAGCTAAGGCGGCACCAGGAGAAATACTGCGATTGTGCCCCGGTTCGGCCAGGCGAGCACCTCAGTAGAGAAAGCCAAAAACTGACTGTCATGATATAGCGTGAGACTGGTCAACTACTCGATGACTCTCCGGAATCTATAGGATTCCTCCGCATTAACGAAGGGCCGTTTCCTGGCCAGGCACATATGCGCCCCAACTTCGGGCGAGCGCAGGCGCCACCAGGGGCTATTTAAGTAGCCTCACTATCAAGCTCCTATGGCTAAGTGAAAGTGTTAAAGCATTATAGTCCGGTTGCCTAGTCCGCTGCGCCATCACCTCCTTTGTAGGACCAAGACGTTGGATTAAGTGTGAAAATGCGCCTTCTGCGAGCACCCCCGCACTATGTGCGTGGGGGCTGAAGCCAACGACTGCCATCTTTCAGATTATATATATTTTTTAAACGGCCGCATAGGAGGTGTTACAATACTTGCAGGCACAAGTATAAAAAGTTCCTACAATTTATCAAACTACCATCTTACAATGGCACATGCTATTCGAACATAGCATCCTTAGAGCACTGCGACTCTATTACACGAGCGCCTTGCAGAACTTCCTGAAAATAGTGCTCGGCAGGTACCCGGCTTCTGTACGAATCTTGGGATGCAACAACTATGGTCTCCATTTCCGCCCAGTATGTCTTGACACGGGCAAGAGCCATCCGCGCACCCTCTATGCATGCTGACCTCTTAATTGCATTAATACGCGGCACCGCACCAAGGAACTGCTGCACCAAGCTGAAATAACTCTTCGGCTCCGATTTCCCCGGCCACAAGTGACTCATGACGCACTTCATGGTGAGTCCGGACAACCTATTCATTTCGGCCCATTGAGCCAGACGATCGTCCAGTGATAGTCGACGCTCTGGATTGTGGAACTGCGACCAGAAAAGCTTTTCCACTTTGCGATCTTCCTGATCTCGAAAGTGTTCAGTCGCATCAGCAGCACTCGCTGCCAAATCCAGATAGGTATCCGCCACACTCCACATCCGGTCCAACGGAGCAAGCTTCGGATCACAAAACTTCCTCCACAGCATAAAGGGCTTTCCAGCCGCAATCTCCCCAGCCTGGCGCAGCTCCTCCTTCACAGCTCTCATCGCAGAACGAGCATCCTTGGCATCAGCAACGGCCTTCTCTAAGTCCGTCTGTCTCACCCGGTCTTCTTTTTCAAGAAGCTTACAACGGTCAGCAGCGCTTTTTAGCTTCACGGCCATCTCGGCCATCTCTTTTTTGCTCCGGCAGTGAGTAGCCTGTTCGGCTCTCAGCTCTTCAAGGGCCTTCGCGGCAGCCACATCACTTTTTCTGGCTTGTTCCTTAGCTCGGGCAAGTTCCGCCCGAAGACTCTCCACGGCGGCCGCACCATCTGCGTCAAGCACACACATTGTAAAGATACTAGCATAAAGCTCCTCTTACCAGGTGCCGCTCGAGGAATTATATACCTTGAGCCTCATCAAGCCGCTTGTTGACGAGCGCGATGTCGGCATGTGCCACGTCAAGTTGCCGCTTTAGCTCGGCAAAATCATCAGTCCGGCTGGATTCCGGACACTTCGCCACCTACATTCAAAGGCGACATTTTAGACCTGGGATTATGATCCTCTGCGCGCCGTCACTTCTGACAACGCACAGAGTCTCACGGGCTACTATCTACACAGGGCGCATCTTATTTATGCACAACTGACAAAAGTGTACGTTATCTAACGTACCTCAAAACCCGTCAGCAAACTTCTGACGGCCTCGTGCAATCCGCTTTCTGCGGACGAAATCCTTTCAATCACCGCGCCCATCAATGCACGGTGCTCCTCTGAGATAGAAGCTCATCCCAGCAGATTCATCAACTCCTCCGGCCGAGCACCAGATGGTGCCGGACTTGTCCTACGGCCTCTTTCGCAGGCCGAACGCGAAGAACCTTGGGGGGCCACATAGCTATCTCCCGCCCCTGCCGGATTCGGAGAAACCCTCCGCGACGACACCTCAGGGTCGCCTACCTCGCTAGGTGGTGTGGCAGCGGAAGGCGTTCCGCTCTCCATCATCTCTAGAAGAAGGTCCCCCGAAGACGAGCTCTGCTGAGAAGGGCTGAGGTCTGAACTACAAGGTAAAATTTCGGTTAATCTTCTCAGACATAAAGCAAGGATTTTTCTCTCAAAAATATAATCTTTCTCTACTTACTGCTCGCTGGAGGACTGGTCCCCTTGAGGGCATAGTTCGGCCGAGGTATCCCCCGGTGTAGGACCCTCTGACAAGGATTCCCCCCCTGCTTTGAGGCCATAGTCTCCGGGTTCTCAGAGGCAGTCCTCTTCTTCCCTGAGGAGAGGAATTTTCGGTTCCTCCCTTCCGAACAACGTCCTTCGAGGAGGCCGTAGTTTCCTTGTCCCCTCCCTCACTCTCCCCCAAAGGCACAATCTTCAGCATCCTGACTAGCACGGGATCCGGCCTGGTCTCGGGGAGGGGAGCCGGACACCTGATTAGCTTTGCTTTCGCTATCCACTCCTGTTTAAAAAGACAGCTCTTTTAGGGGCAAGTTTATGACAAATATACGGATAACGAGTCCGGGCACAAGGCTACTTACTTGAGTATCCGGGCGATTGCAGCTCAAACCTACGTCCTCAGTCAAAACCGGACACATTGCTTGTGATCCGAAGAACAGTTTATACATCTCCGCGGGCGTTGCGCCCATAAAATGCTGGAGAGCTCGCGGTCCCTCCGGATTAAACTCCCAGAAACGAAGGGAGCGACGTTTGCTGGGCAGTGTTCGGCGGATCAGCATGACTGTTGGATTTCGGGTTCCGGCAGACCCTTGAGGTTCGAACTCTGGGGTGCGCCCGGAGACTTTGCCCTCTACCTCTCCGTCTCGCAAAGATCTAAACTACAGAAATAACAGCACAAGAGACACGAGGTTTATACTAGTTCGGGCCACCATTGTGGTGTAACACCCTACTCTAGTTTGTGGTCGGTGGATTGCCTCTTGGGCTGATGACGATGAACAATACAAGGAAGAACAACCTCGCGAGGGTCTGCTCTTAGCAAGGACGATGAACTGCTAGGAGGAGTTCAGCCGCCCTTCTCTCTCTCCCTCTTTTTGTTGCCTGATGATCCGATCATCCCCCCCTTGCCCTGGGGGTGGCTAGTCCTATTTATAGGCAAAGGCCCTGGGCCTCTTCCCAAATATTGAGCGGTAAGGGCGCCAACAATTGGCCATTTTGAAGGGGAACATCTGGTACACTTATCCTGACTAAAGTTGGTCCTCGCCTACCAAAGGCTCTGTGGTGACGCCGTTCTGGGCTCCACGATGACCTCCTTCCCACTGTTGGACTGGTCTTGGTCTCGTTGCACTGAAATGGATGCCTTTGCTTGATCCTCTCGCCTGCGCTTGCCCCCTTTGCACCAAAGAGGAAAGGGAGACACTGCGCGGGCTGGCGCCCTCCTGGCACCCTTGGTCATCATGGCTTATGTCATGGGCACCTCGCGAGGTACCCCGCCTTGATCTCTCTGCCTCCTCGTGAGCCAGCCTGGTGAGGCCGCGCCTGAGGAAGCTCCGCGCCGTCCGCCCTACGAGGCTTGGCCCCTCGCGAGGGTCTTGAGTCTCGTGTTGATGAAGATGGGCCGTGTTGGGCCCCCTTTAAGCCACGCCGCAGGCCGCAGGCAGGCAAGTCTGGGGACCCCCGTTCCCAGAATGCAGACAGTAGCCCCCGGGCCCAAGGCGCACCCGGACTTGGCCGTGCCGAGAGGCGAAAGGGCAAGGGCGAAGCGCCGTGGGCCCTAACAGCCTGCGGCCTTGGGCGCCGCGTGGCGGTTGATTGGACATGGGCGTCTCCGCTTCGCCATGACGCCTCGGTGGTCGCACGGATTGGACAAGTCCCTGCATGCAGATCGTGTCATGATTACCTGCGATCGTGGAGACCGACGATTGGCCTTCGCCGGCTATAAGTACGGCACTGCGCGTGCCCTCCGAGTCAATCTCTCCTTGCTTATCCTTCTTCTCCATGGCTCCGTCGAGGAGGCTCTCGGCTGCAGAGAAAGGGAAGGCCCGCCAGGTTGAGCCTTCCTCTCCCCCGCCCAAGCGCGGTCGAGGGCGCCCCCGGAAGCATCCTGTGGCTTCCATGGCAGTGTCCCACGGTCGCGGGGATGGTTCCCAGCGTGGCGGCGGGCGAGCTGCTGCGGCCGGGGGACGTGCTCTGATCGCCCGCTCCCCTTGGCTGCGCTTTCGCGTGGCGGAGGTGCTGCCGGAGTTCGTCGTATGGTCAGCGGAGCCGACTAGCGCCCGGCTCCAACTTCCTCGCTTCCTCCTTGGTGAGCTCCTGGCCGGTGCCCCGGGCGGCCTCTGGGCTGCACTGGAGGTCTCCGCCGCTGGGAGCTTGGCCTTGACTCGTGGTTGGCAGGCGTTCGCCCGTGCTCGCGGCCTGGAGCGCCGGTGCACCCTGCACTTTAGGTTTGACTGTGATGCCACCCTCTACGTGAGGGTGTTTGGGGAAGATGGTCGCCGCGCAGGGTGTTGCCCTGAGGACGACGACCGCGGCCGGGGACCCAGCCCCGATGACGACAGAGGAGACAACGCCGGCGTGGTTGGCGGCGCTCGGGGTTCCCCAAGCTTCATCGACTCCTCTTCAAGCGACTCTTCCAGCGGTGGCCGCAGTCAGCCCCCTCGCCGTCGTGCCTGCTTGGGAGGCGGCAGTACGTCCGCCCGCCGTCACGCCCCGGTGAAGCGCGAGAGGGAGTCTGCTTGAGCTCCGGAGGCAGCCCGAGCCTCCTCCGCAGGCCGGTGTGAGGCGAGTCGTGCCAGGCTTGCCCCTTCTTTCCCTTTTGTTTCCTGCGTAAAAAAACAGCTGTGTGGAGCCCCGTGTGGGCGTGTTCGGGGTTACTGCTGTTAACTGTTACCTTGATTCCGTTTTTCGCGCCTTTCAGCTATGTGTTTGCGCGTAGATAGTTCCCGGCCCCAGCCGTGGGGGGGGGGGGGGGGGGCGACCGACCCAGGCCCTGTGTGTGTGTCGCGGTTCCCGAGGGGCACGGACTGGAGGGATGCTCCCGTAATGGGCCTAGGTCGTGAAACCTTCGAATGACTAGAACAGGAGCTCTCGCTAGGGCGCTCGGCTGTCCTCCCTCGCGAGGCCTTTCATAAGAAGAATCAAAGCGGGGGAGTGAAAATCGGCGAACCATAAACCAACAACGGTAATAATTTCAATAAAGTTTCAACTGCGAACAAACAAGTCAACTGCGGAAAGCAAATGAAAAAGCCGCGTCCGGCACCTAATCTAGTCTTCGACGTCTTCTCACCAGCGCGGAGCTAAGTGCTGCCACTGGGCGTGGGAGGGAGCCCCAGGGCCTGAGGCCGGCGCTCCTGAGACTCCGGGGCATGTACAGCCCCACTCATTATTACGTGAGAGTGTCACGGGAGGCGAGCTTCACAGGCATTGGCCTTCTTCACAGGCTCCGGGCCTTTATTCTTAAGGGAAACGAGCTTCACAGGCATTTGTCCTCTTCACAGGCTCCGGGCCTTTTCCAAAACGCGACAATCTTCACAGGCGCTCGCCTTCTTCACAGGCTCTGGGCCTTTTCCAAAATGGATAATCTTCACAGGCGTTCGCGTTCTTCACAGGCTCTGGGCCTTCTCCAAAAAGGGATAATCTTCACAGGTGTTCACCTTCTTCACAGGCTCTGGGCCTTCTCCAAAAAGGGATAATCTTCACAGGCGTTCTCCTTCTTCACAGGCTCTGGGCCTTCTCCAAAAAGGGATAATCTTCACAGGCGTTCGCCTTCTTCACAGGCTCTGGGGCTTCTAGGGGTAGAACCTCCGGAGGTGCTGGATGTTCCATGCGTTCTGAACCGGCTCCCCCTCCTGAGTCTCCAAGCGCACAGAGCCTGGCCTGGAAACATGAACAACCTTGAACGGGCCCTCCCACATGGGAGAGAGCTTGTGCAGCCCCTCCCTGGAGAGAACCCGCCTGAGTACGAGGTCTCCTACCTCGAGAGTCCTGGGGCGGATGTTGCGGCAGTGATATCGTCGTAGCGCCTGTTGGTACCTCGCCGCTCGTAACGAGGCTTCTCGGTGGCGTTCCTCCCCCAGCACGAGGTCCATCCCCCGCATGGCGTCCTGCTGCGCCTCATCGAACGCTAGGACCCGTGCGGAGCGACGTCTGACCTCGTGAGGGAGGACTGCTTCAGCTCCATAGACCAGGAAGAACGGGATCTCCCCAGTCGGCTTGGTCGCGGTTGTGCGGATGGACCACAACACGGACTGGAGCTCATCGTACCAACCTTTGCCGTAGGCCTCCAGCTTCTTCCCGAACGTCCTGGTCTTGAGGCCCCTCAGGACCTCCGCGCTGGCTCTTTCGGCCTGGCCGTTGCTTCGTGGATGCGCCACCGAGGCGTAGCATATCTGCGTTCCAAGGTTAGCGCAGTATGTTCTGAAAAGGTTACTGGTGAACTGCGAACCGTTGTCCGTGATGATGCGGTTCGGCACCCCAAACCGGCTCACGATGCCCCTGATGAACTTGACTGCGGAACCCGCGCGGATGGTGCGGACAGCCTCTACTTCTGCCCACTTGGTGAACTTGTCAATGGCGATGTAGAGGTAGCGGTAGACCCCTGGCGCCCGAGGAAACGGGCCCAGAATGTCCAGCCCCCAGACCGCGAATGGCCATGAATGGGGTATGGTCTGCAGGCCTCCTGCCGGCTGATGGATCTGCTTGGCGTGAAATTGGCAGGCTTCACAAGCCTTCACCAGCTCGACAGCGTCGCTGAGTGCGGTGGGCCAATAGAACCCACTGCGGAATGCCTTGCCAATGAGGGTTCGTGATGATGAATGATGCCCACAGTCCCCACCATGTATGTCTTCCAGCAGCTCCTTTCCTTGCTCCCTGGAGATGCAGCGTAGGGATATGTCGTTTGGTCGCCTCCTGTAGAGCTCTCCATCCCTGATGCAGTATGCCGTGGCCTGCCGCGCCACACGCTCCTCTTCCTCCTCCTCCTCCGGTAGGGCCCCTTGTGTTAAATAACTCCGGAGTTCCGCGATCTAGCACTCCTCCTATGGTTCCATTGTCAGGAGCAGGCGTGCCCCTGAGGTCGGGCCGCAGACCGGGGCTCCTGAGGCAGGTGGCTGGGGAAGTTCCTCCCGAGGCTGAGCAGTGTTCGATAATGACGGCTGGGCTGATGGCTTGAAGATTCGCTCTTCGAAGACGCCAGGTTTCTGAGGTAACCGCCTGGACGCCCGTCCGGCGATGTCATCGGCCTCCTGATTGGTGCCACGGGGCACATGCTTCAACTCCAGCCCCCAGAATTGCTTCTCCATCCTGCGGACTTCCGCTAGGTAGGCTTCCATGTGCTCGTCCTTCGGCTCATACACCTTGTTGGAGAAGTTGACAAGGAGCTGCGAATCGCCCTTGACAGTGAGGCGCTTCACCCCCAGGGCTGCTGCGGCCTTCAAGCCCGCTATTAGACCTTCATACTCTGCTATGTTGTTGGAGACTTTTTCACCTTGCTGGAAACAGAGCTGCACAGTGTAGTAGAGCTTGTCCTGAGTGGGTGATATCAGTACCGCGCCAGCCCCGGCGCCGTGCCTGGAGAATGCCCCATCGAAGTACATGACCCAGCCTTCCGGCGCCTCGCTCCCCGGGAGGAGGGACCGATCCTCGTCGCCCTTGAGGCCCGGTGGCTCCGTCCATTCTGCCACGAAATCTGCTAACGCTGCTCCCTTGATGACCCTGGTCGTGCTGAACTCGAGTTGAAATGCCTGCAGTTCTATGTTCCATTCAGCAACCCTTCCGGCTAAGTTGGGGCTCCTTAGCACTCTCTCCAGGGGGTATGATGAGACGACCTTGATGGGGTGACCCTGGAAATAGTGACGCAACTTACGCGAGGCCACCAGTAACGCGAGGAGGAGCTTCTAAGGCATGGGATACCGTGCCCTCGCATCCCGTAACACCGTGCTGACGAAGTATACTGAGTGCTCAACAAGTCTGAGTGCATTAGTGCTCGCGGCGCCCTCCGGAGGCAAGGGCGTCTCGCGAGGCGACGGGGCCTCAGGAGGCGGACCATCCAGATGAGTGGCCTCTCCTGTGTCCGGCGCACTCTTTGGCAGCTGATCCTCAACCGCGGTTGCGGCTTCTGTGGGCCTTCCTTGTTCCTGTTTTGCTTTGTCTCGAGCTGCTGCCGTGGTGCTGATTTTGCGCTCCTCCCTAACCGCCACCAGGGCTGCGCTGGCGGAGTAAGGAGTGGCAGCGAGGTAGAGCACCAGGGGCTCTTGAGGACGTGGAGCCACCATGACCGGGGGACTGGTCAGGTATTTCTTGAGACCTTGAAATGCCTTGTCTGCCTCTTCAGTCCATTCAAAGGGCCCCTTTTTCTTTATCAGCTGGAAGAAAGGCAGTGCTCGCTCCCCCAGCTTGGAGATGAAGCGCCCTAGCGCGGCCACACGTCCAGTGAGCTTCTGCATTTATCTGAGGGTCTTCGGCGGGCTCATGTCCTCGACCGCCTTGACCTTTTCTGGGTTAGCCTTAATGCCTCGATGGGACACGAGGAAGCCCAAAAGCTTGCCTGAGGGGACCCCGAACACACACTTCTCCGGGTTGAGCCGCAGGTTCACTGCGTCAAGGCTCGCGAAGGTTTCCTCCAGGTCTTGTATCAGGGTCTTGGCCACCCGAGACTTCACCACAATGTTGTCAACGTAAGCTTCGACATTCTTCCCGAGCTTCGGGCCCAAAGTGATGTGCATCAGCCGCTGAAAGGTTGCTCCTGCGTTACGCAGCCCAAACGGCATGCATGTGTAGCAGTACACCACGCAGGGGGTCAGGAAGGCGGTCTTCTCGACGTCTTCTACCACCATCTTGATCTGGTGATACCCAGAGAAGGCATCCAGGAAGCATAGCAGGTCGCACTCTGTAGTGGAATCGACGATCTGATCGATGCGGGGGAGCGGGAATGGATCTTGCGGGCATGCCTTGTTGAGGTTGGTGAAGTCGACACACATGCGCTCCTTTCCTCCCTTCTTGGGCACAACGACAGGGTTGGCCAACCAATCCGGGTATCGGACCTCGCGAATGACCCCAGCGGCTTCTAGCTTGCGGGTTTCTTGGACGATGAAGGCCTGCTTCTCCGTGGACTGCCGCCTCGCCTTCTGCTTCACGGGGCGCGCGTTTGGGCACACGTTGAGGTGATGCTCGATTACGCTCCTGGGGATCCCTGCCAACTGATCAGGTTCCCAAGCGAATACCTTCTTGTTTGCGCGCAGGAACCTGATTAGGGCCTCCTCCTGCTCAGGCTCGAGGTTGGCACCTATGGTGAAAGTGGCACTGGAGGACCCGTCCTCGTCATCAGGTATCTGCTTGGTTTCTGCCTTGTCCTGGGTGAACAACTGCTTCTTCTTGGCGGGCGCAGCCCCCTTGGGCTCGGGGGTCCCTGAGTCGGCGGGCTGTGCCGATACCGCCGCCTTGAAGGCGAGCTTGAGCACCCGCAGTGCCTCCCCGGTGTCCCCGTGCACGGTGAGGACACCGCTGCTCCCAGGCATCTTCATAAGGTTGTACGCCGGGTGTGTGGCGGCCATGAACAGGGCCAACGCTGGGTAGCCGAGGATGGCGTTGTAGGGGAGGCCGATGGGGGCAATGTCGAAGTCGACCATCTCCGTGCGGAAGTTGTCGTAGGTGCCGAAGGTTACTGGGAGCCGGATCTGTCCCAAGGAGCTGGATGACCCGCCCCCAACGCCTGAGAAGGGCCGGCTGGGTTGCAATCATTCCAGGGGTATGCAGAGGAGATCGAAGGCCTTGACCAAAAGCACGCTGAGGCCCGCGCCACCATCGATGAGGGTTCTGGTGACGGCCACCTTGCATATGGTGGGGGTGCACAACATGGGGAGCGCGCCCGAGCTGGCCGGGTTGGAGGGGTGGTCCTCCAAGCCGAAGGTCAGGCCAGCCTTGAGTGCCGCCTGGTCCGGGTGAGTCCCCTGCCGCGCGGAAACGGCGCTGACCTGGCGAACAAACGGCTTGACGTGGCGACTTGTGGGCGGCGCCTGCGAGCCGCCCAGGAGGGCCGCGATGACCGGGGGTGTTGGCGTAGCTGTGCGGCCGTCTTGCCGCACGGACGGGTGCTGAGATGATGCTTGCTAGTCGTTCCCCTCCGGGCCGGTGGTGGCGTTGATGGCGGGCGACGGGGAACGACGAGGACGCCTGCCGAACACTACTCTTAGTGTTTATAAACTTTAATGAAGAACTTGGAGGAGGAACCCACCTTGCAATGCCGAAGACAATCTGCGCGCCGGACTCATCATCATTGAAGCGTGGTTCAGGGGATACTGAGGGAGTCCTGGATTAGGGGGTGTCCGGGTAGCCGGACTATACCTTCAGCCGGACTCCTGGACTATGAAGATACAAGATTGAGGACTTCGTCCCGTGTCCGGATGGGACTTTCCTTGGCGTGGAAGGCAAGCTTGGCGATGCGGATATTCAGATCTTCTACCATTGTAACCGACTTTGTGTAACCCTAACCCTCTCCGGTGCCTATATAAACCGGAGGGTTTTAGTCCGTAGGACAATCCCAACATGCAACAGTCATACCATAGGCTAGCTTCTAGGGTTTAGCCTCCTTGATCTCGTGGTAGATCTACTCTTGTACTACCCATATCATCAATATTAATCAAGCAGGACGTAGGGTTTTACCTCCATCGAGAGGGCCCGAACTTGGGTAAAACATTGTGTCCCTTGTCTCCTGTTACCATCCGCCTAGACGCACAGTTCGGGACCCCTACCAGAGATCCGCCGGTTTTGACACCGACAACGTTGTTAATTATATACGCGGCAGTATTAACGTACATCATCTCTTGTTTGCGGGCAGCCGGACCGCTGCCACGGCCGCTCCTGACCAACCCGAACCCTCTTCATCACCCGCACGTGCTTCCCGCCCGAAACGGTCAGTGCCGCATTCATGCCCGGCCAGAGCGGACGCGACCTCTCACTGGCGCCGGCATTGAAGCGGCGCGCCGGACGAGAGAACATCGCCCGCGCCGCTTCCTGGTGCACGCGACTGCTCCGCGTTCAAAGGTCGCAATAGCCGGCCACAACATGCATGTAAAAAGTTCTTGGGAGTCCGTGCTAGCTGTCCTCCCCAACTCGTCAATCTCTTCTATTAGTACTAGTACTCCATGGCGCGATCCATCGACAAGCAGGCGGGGAAGTTATTGTATACTCGGTTTGCGGTGAGTGGCATGCCGAGCGACTGTGTGGGGTCGAGCCATGGAGGAGGGTGAGACACGAATGCGACAGACGTGATTTAAACATTGGTTTTGCTCGATGGCGCGATCCAACGAGACGAAACGTTGGTTTCTTTCCGTTTCCATTTTTTCTCTGGAAAAACGGAAACTTTCCACTCCATTTTCATTCCTACTCGAAGGTTGCCCCGTTATAACATTCCATCAAATACAAAGGAAAACTAACACGCATGCTGATGCATCTCAATGGTTCACAGATCATAGCCAATATTTACTTCACAACTAAAGACAAAAGTTGTGAAAGCGTGTACGAAAGAAAAACTACTGATGGGGTCACTACGACTCAAACCCTAAACCCTAAATAGGATTTAATTTCCTGGCTAGGTAGAACCTGTCGAAGGAAAGGCAGCTGGCACCCTCGGATCATACGATGCTTTTGTGCAGTTCCACTAAAATCGAGCTGAGCATCCCTGATGGCAAAGATATTGAAGAAGTGTGATTAGAATAATAGTACTGGCACTAGTTCATGAGACATAAACTCATCACAAGTAGAAGCCGGTAGAAGTAGAGAAAGATCGACATGGAGATGGAGCTACGTTGGGAGCTGCGGCAGTGGAGCAAGCCGGCTCCAAAAGGAAGAGGGACTACCTGGGACGTCGGGCTGTAGCTAGAAGGGCGGTTGGGACGCGGCATCGGCCCATACCGCAGTGACCCCTGATTGGGACGCACCGACTGTGGATTTTCTCCCTCGCCGATGTCGACCGCATCTACGCAGAACGTTGTTCCCTTCCCTCAGCTGCGGGATCAGACCGGATATGTCACCAGCGGTGTGGCCACCGTCGTTCGATGCTTGTGAAGAGAGCAACCCAAGCAAGCAGGCTGTAGCTTAGGCTCCTACTAGTGTATATATAGTGGTTTCCTTTTTCTCTCCATATCAACCATTTTATATTGCGTACGTGTCATTGAAGAGTGAAATGATGGTTGCTTCTTTCGACTAACTTACTGTGTGATTTGACTGCTCCTTTAGTGGACCCTACAGGTACTCCCCCTACTTGTATGTGTCGGTGTTCTGGGAACGGGGGTCCCCAGACTTGCCTGCCTGCGGCCCGCGGCGTGGCTCAAAGGAGGCCCAGTGCGGCCTAGCTTCATCAACACGAGACCCAAGACCCTCGCGAGGGGCCAAGCCTCGCGGGGCGGACAACACATCGCTTCCTCAGGCACGGCCTCGTCAGGCTGGCTCACGAGGAGGCGGAGAGATCAAGGCGGGGTACCTCGCGAGGTGCCCATGACGCAAGCCATGACGACCAAGGGCGCCAGACGGGCGCCAGCCCGCGCAGTGTCCTCTCTTTCCTCTTTGGTGCAAAGGGGGCAAGCGCAGGCGAGAGGATCAAGCAAAGGCATCCATTTCGATTCAACGAGACCAAGACCAGTCCAACGGTGGGAAGGAGGTCATCGTGGAGCCCAGAACGGCGTCACCACAGGGCCTTTGGCAGGCGTGGACCAACTTTAGTCAGGATAAGTGTACCAGATGTTCCCCTTCGAATTGGCCAATTGTTGGCGCCCTTCCCGCTTAATATTTGGGAAGAGGCCCAGGGCCTTTGCCTATAAATAGGACTAGCCACCCCGAGGGTAGGGGCATCGAGGAATCGGGCCAGCAGAACCTAGGATCAGAGCAAGCAGAGAACAAAGGAGAGAGAGAGAAGGGCGGGTGAACCTCTCCTAGCGGTTCACCCCCCTAGCCAGGAGCAGACCCTCGCGAGGCTGTTCTTCCCTGTATTGTTCATCACCACCAGACCAAGAGGCAATCCACCCACCACAAACTAGAGTAGGGTATTACACCACAACGGTGGCCCGAACTAGTATAAACTCTGTGTTCCTTGTGCTGTTCTTTCGGTAGTTAGATCCTTGCGAGACGGAGAGGTAGAGGGCATAATCTCCGCGCGCACCCCAGAGTTCGAACCTTAATGGTCTGCCGGAACCCAAAATCCGACATTTGGCGCGCCAGGTAGGGGTGCGCCGGAGTCCACCTCTCTACCGCTCCGCGTCCCGTCGCACCGTCATCACCATGTCCGGCGACCAGGCGGGCAACCAAGATCCATGGGCGGCGTGGCCCGCCCGCGCGGAGCCGCCCACCTCGGGCGACCCCGCGCCCCAGGCAGCTCGCGGTCCGCAGGGCGTTGCGGGCCGCGGGCGGCGCGGACAGGCTTCAGCAACCCTTACGCCGCGGCAAGCGCGGTCAGCAGCAAGGGCTTCCAATCATGCCGCGGCCACGACAACGTACGCCCGCCGGGAGCAAGCGAACTCGAGGGCCGCGCTCACGGTGGCCCGAGAGTTGCTGCAGTGTTGGCTGCTGGAAGGTGGCCGCGACGTGCTGCTGGAGCGGGTCGCCGAACTCCTGGGCTTCGCCGCTTCGGGGGCTCACCCCTTCTGCATCCAGCTTCCGTCTCAAGCTCAGGGAGGCACGCGCGGGCCCCGCGTGCTCCCGCGGGCCTCTGGGCTACCCCAACACCATGGAATCCGTCGGCGCCGAGCTAGCGGTAGCGCTACCCCCGCCCCCGGCGCATGAAGGAGAGGGGCTTGGTGCAGCCCACGGCGTCGGCGGGCAGCCGCGCTACCACACCGCGGTGGGCACGTCAAGCAGCGCCGCATGGCGCATGGAGCACTACAGCACAGCCTTCGGGGTAGCGGCGCCAGAAGAATACGTGGCCCACATGATGGACCAAGTGCACGCTCACGAGGGCGAACAAGGCTCGCTTCTCAGCCCAAGCTGGGGAGACGAGACACCAGAAGCTGAGCTCTTCCAGGAGCCCCGGGACGGCTCCGTAGGCAACGCTGGAGGCGACAATTATGGGGTACCACTAATTCCTCAGGAGCAGGCATACGCTAATCATGGATCGCAGGAGGTGCAGGTTGCCGCAGCGAGCATCTGCCCCGCTCCCACAGCCTCCTACCCCTCGGGAGGAGGCTGCAGGGAGCTGCGGGAGAGGGGCAGGGACCCCACATCACCACCGCGGCGTTCGGAGCAAGGCGTTCTCAGGAGGTAGGCCCTCCGCTGGGGAGGCGCCTGAGGGCCTGCCCCTGGCGGAGGACCCGTGGTCGTCGGGGAAACCGCTGGCGACCGCTCTACCCCACCAGCGGCGTCCTGGTTTCCGGTCGTCGTTGGTGGCACTAGAGTGTGGCGCAAGGCGGGGCACTCGTCTGGCGATATGAAGCAAGGCCGGTACCTGTGAAGAAGGCCCAGTGCCTGTGAAGCTCGCCGCCCCGTGACACTCTCACATAATAATGAGTGGGGCTGTACACGCCCCGGAGTCTCAGGGGTGCCGGCCTCAGGCCCTGGGGCTCCCTCCCACGCCCAGTGGACAGCACTTAGCTCCGCGCTGGTGAGAAGACGTCCAAGACTAGATTAGGTGCCGGACGCGGCCTTTTGTCTCCTTTCATTGCCTTCTTCTTTTTGGTTGTAACTTTTCCCCTGCTGGATTTAAGTTGGATTCTAATTTGAGATTTGCGTGCGTTCGGGGAAGGGGTGCTTAGTCTCGTTCGAGCTATTTCTCGCGTTCTGGTTACCGCTTCACCACAGCTGCCTCCCCTCGCGAGCCCCTCGCGAGTCGGGCCGGGCCAGGCTCGTGCGCAGCCCAGACTGCCGTTATTGCTCCTTCTCGGGAGGACTTTCCGGTACCTGCGGAGGATGTCCCTTTATAAAAAGGCCCGGAGCCTATGAAGAAGGCGAATGCCTGTGAAGCTATCACGTTTATAAAAAGGCCCGGAGCCTGTGAAGAAGGCGAATGCCTGTGAAGCTATCGTGTTTATGAAAAGGCTCGGAGCTTGTGAAGAAGGCGAATGCCTGTGAAGCTATCACATTTATGAAAAGGCCCGGAGCCTGTGAAGAAGGTGAATGCTTGTGAAGCTATCGCGTTTATAAAAAGGCCCGGAGCCTGTGAAGAAGGCGAATGCCTGTGAAGCTATCGCGTTTATAAAAAGGCCCGGAGCCTGTGAAGAAGGCGAATGCCTGTGAAGCTATCGCGTTTATAAAAAGGCCCGGAGCCTGTGAAGAAGGCCAGCGCCTGTGAAGCCCCTCGCTAACAGAACCTGCGCGTCCTACGATTTCAACTGGAGAACACTCAGGACACCACGTCCTCCCATGAGCTGCATCGGGGCTTGCGCGAAACAAAGGTAAACCAACCAGCCGCCAGGCGCGGGTGCTCGCGCAATACAATAGCTGCTAATACGATCTGCACAAGTTTTACATGAGGGGCTTCCCCTCCCAAAATGCTCTCACGACCATCAGGCCAAACACCTGAGTTCTATCCATGCAGGGCAAAAGACAGGAGCAACACACAGTCAGTCTGACAAATCCCCCAAGGCATCCTCGGGAGCACCTCCCGAGCCGCCGCTGGCGTCGCTGGATTCACCACCGCTACCAGCATCGTCGCCAGCGGCGTCAAGGCCATCCACCACACCGCCTTCGTCGGCAGCCACGATCACGTCGTCGTCATCCGAAGTGAAGGACTTCACAAGAGTGTCCATGTTGTTTGCCACCCAGTCCGCCAGGTTGCGTCGGACGGCCAGGGGGACTGGGGCGATGGCGGCGTCGAAGTCGAAGTGGGGATCCATGTCCTGAAGATGGCTGAAGACATGGGAAAAGGCGCGCCCGAGCAGGGCGCAGCTCCTCTCCTCCACCAACCTGTCGGCCCTGACCGACCGCGCCTCCAGCTGCATCACCACGGCGGTGAAGAACTGCAGGTTGCCGGCATAGTTGATCGTGTGCGGCTCGCCGACAGTCACCTCGCAGATGTTGCCCAAGGCTGCATTAGCCCTCTCCCTGAGCGTGGCCAGCATGGGGCCATGCACGTGCTCCAGGACCTGCCGCTGGCGTATCTCATCAGCGTTCTGGCGCTTGACGGCCTCGGCCTCTTCCACCCGCTGACGAAGACGGAGTACCTCGACCTGAAGGGCAGTCGACTCCTTTTGCACTGCCTCAAGGGCGGCCCGGGAAGCGTCAACCCGCCACGTCGCCTCATCCCGTTGGGCCCTCAAGGCTGCAGTTCTTCCCTCAGCCTCGACCCGGATCAACTCCAGCTTCCTCTCGAACTCGCGCTCGAGGCCTTGGCGCGCAGTCGCCGCCCGACGACCAACCTCCTCCAGGACATGTGCCTCCCGTGCAGCGACTTCATCTTCTGCCTGCGTCACCAGGCGCTCCCTCGTCTCCAACCGCTCGTACTCGCGGGTGCATTCGGCGGCCTCCAGTGTCAACGCCTCCTCATGTCTCTGAAGCTCAGCTGGGTCGCCAGAAGCCACCCTCATCGACGCAAGGGCCGCCTCGCGTAGTTCCACTTGCTCCTCTAACGAGTGGCATCAGGCCAGGAGCTCCCGAGCCCGCTCCTCTGCTGCTTCTCGCCGTCGGTCGGCTCCTAGGGCCTCTTCAGCGGCGTAGGATCGGGCCACCCGGGAGGCCTCCAGCGACGCCTTCGCTTCTTCGTCTTCAAGGTCGAGCTAGTGGCGCGCGAGGGCGACGGCGGCCTCCAGCTCGCGCCTCTCCGCGGCCAGGCGCAGGCCCTCAGCCTCCAGGCGCGTGTCTTCATCGGCGAGCTCCTCCCCAAGCAGGTCTACCGCGCCGCTCGCCCTTCGAAGGATTTCGTGGCGGCGAGCACGGCGATCCCGAGCACGCTCGAGCACGTCTTCCGCACCATCGTCTGCCCCAGGCAAGCGCCTGGGAGCACGAATCATCGCTCCCCCTCCGGGCAGGGGGCTGGGGGCTGGCGCCCCCACAACGGCCGGGCGCGCCACACCAGAAGCTCGGCCTGGGGCGAGGACGTCTCCCGAAGAAGGGCGCAGGGGGTGCTTCTGCGTTGCAGCCCGCGACCAGATGAGAAGCCCACGGCATGCTGGCCATGCCAAGAGAGGGCCCACGAAGGAAGATCGCAGGAAGAGAAGGGCTGCGGGGCACCTCAGGGCGGTCCGCCCCTTCGTTCGTCCTCACCACAAGAGTCGTGCTGCTCGGGACGTTTTGGGGCGACGGGGAGGTGAAGCCAAAGGAGGCGGCACCTCAGCAGCTTCCACGACCTCGGCAGGAAGAGGCATGCAGAGCAAGGATCAGTAGACGCAACAAGGGGATCAGGAGCCAGGAAAGGAGAAGGCTTACTCGTCGGTGGCGAAGTACTTCTGGCGCTTCAGCAAGCGACAAGGGAAGTCGTCACCCAGGGCCTCCCTTTTCCTCCGAAGGGCCTCAAAGTCCACACGGAAGTGGCCCAAGAGAAGAGCGCAAGGATCAACCTGCGACGAAGACGAAGCAGCAACGCTATCCGCATCAGGGGCGCGTGCCTGGCGCGTGTTGCCAATCACCTCGGCAGACGACGCGGCCGGGGCCTCGGGAGCCCCGGCCACGGGCGCTGGGAGCGACTGCTTGCCACCCACAACCTCTGCAGCACGGGCCTCAAGAGCTGCTTCCTCGAGGGCATCGCCAGGCGCAGTCTCCTCTTCGGGAGCCTTATCGGTCTCCGCCATCTCACGCCTCCCTACCCCGCCACTCGAGGAGGATTCGCCTTGACCAACCGGAAGGGCGGTCACCACCACCACAGGGTTCTCGCGAGGCCCTTGGAGGCCAGCGGGGCGCAGCCCCCATTCATCGAAGGAGTGCATCTGCTTCACGAAGTCGTCCCTGTTCTGGCAGAGGTACAGCAGGGCCCCTCCTCTCTGGATGCTGCCCTGGTTGGGGTCGCCAGTCAGTACCAAGAGCACGGTCCTTAGCGCCGCAGGCGTCAGGTCTTCTTCCTGGAGCCTCATGCGATCACCATGACCGCTGAAAGCCCACATTCGGCGAGAGTGACGTTGGAGAGGGGCAATGCGGCGTAACAAGAACTCCTTCACCACTTTGGGCGCCGTCACGCCAAGCGACCTCAAGGACGTGAAGCGGCGCCAGACGAAGGCGAGCCGGGGGCTCACGAGCGTCTCCTGGCCCTAGCCCGAATTGGGTGCTGCAGGGGAAGTTGGCTTCGCCAGCAGGGGGCTGGGCACCCCGACATCAACGTACAACCACCGCTCGCGGAACCCAGTTGAAGGCGTAGGAAGCTTGAATTCAATCCCCGAGGCCGCAGTCTCGGGCGCTGCAATGAAGCTCACACACGCTGAGCATTGAGTGGGGTCAGTAAGGCGCAAAGAGAAGAAGTGGTGCAGCAAGGCAACGGAAGGAGGGATGCCCATTATCGCCTCGCAAACAAAAGCAAAGACCGAAAGGAGGGTGATGGATTCGGGACCCAAATGCATCATATGGATCTGATAATGAGAGAGGACGGCCTTGAAGAAATCAGAAAAGGGGGGAACTAGACCCGCCCACAAGGCATCGGCAAAATAATGGACCTCAGTGATTATCCTGTCAGTGGGGAAGTGAGACGTAGACCAGGCCGTCGTCCTCCCACACTCGTTGAAGGTGGTGGCCAGAGCCGGGCTGAGCTTACCCAGGCACTCTTGATTGAGTATGATTGATCTGCCGACGGCGGGGTTCACCGACGGCGGCGATCGGGATGGAGTCATGGGTTTCTTCCCTTTCTCCTTCTTCGTCAGAGCCATGGTGATGGAAAGGAGGGGGAAGATGAGAGATGGGATTGGAGACAAGAGTCGGAGGTCGAAGGGAGGAAGGATAGGGGACGGTCGAGCAAAAGGAAGGGGAGCGGCTGTGTACAACTACGAGTCCACATAGCAAGGCGCAAAATAAGGAAGCGTGGGGGAACAGTGCCGCCCACGTCCAATCAACCGCCACGCGACGCCCGAGGCCGCAGGCTGTTAGGGCCCGCGGTGCTTCGCCCTTGCCCTTTCGCCTCTCGGCACGGCCAAGTCCGGGCACGCCTTGGGCCCGGGGGCTACTATCGGCGTTCTGGGAACGGGGGTCCCTAGACTTGCCTGCCTGCGGCCCGCGGCGTGGCTCAAAGGAGGCCCAGCGCGGCCCAGCTTCATCAACACGAGACCCAAGACCCTCGCGAGGGGCTAAGCCTCGCGGGGCGGACAACACAACGCTTCCTCAGGCACGGCCTCGTCAGGCTGGCTCACGAGGAGGCGGAGAGATCAAGGCGGGGTACCTTGGGAGGTGCCCATGACGCAAGCCATGACGACCAAACGCGCCAGACGGGTGCCAGCCTGCGCAGTGTCCTCCCTTTCCTCTTTGGTGCAAAGGGGGCAAGCGCAGGCGAGAGGATCAAGCAAAGGCATCCATTTCGGTGCAACGAGACCAAGACCAGTCCAACGGTGGGAAGGAGGTCATCGTGGAGCCCAGAATGGCGTCACCACAGGGCCCTTGGCAGGCGAGGACCAACTTTAGTCAGGATAAGTGTACCAGATGTTCCCCTTCGAGTTGGCCAATTGTTGGCGCCCTTCCCGCTCAATATTTGGGAAGAGGCCCAAGGCCTTTGCTTATAAATAGGACTAGCCACCCCCAGGGTAGGGGCATCGAGGAATCGGGCCAGCAGAACCTAGGATTAGAGCAAGCAGAGAACAAAGGAGAAAGAGAGAAGGGCGGGTGAACCTCTCCTAGCGGTTCACCCCCCTAGCCAGGAGCAGACCCTCGCGAGGCTGTTCTTCCCTGTATTGTTCATCACCACCAGCCCAAGAGGCAATCCACCCACCACAAACTAGAGTAGGGTATTACACCACAACGGTGGCCCGAACTAGTATAAACTCTGTGTTCCTTATGCTGTTCTTTCGGTAGTTAGATCCTTGCGAGACGGAGAGGTAGAGGGCATAATCTCCGCGCGCACCCCAGAGTTCGAACCTTAAGGGTCTGCCGGAACCCGAAATCCGACAGTATGCAATAGTACACATACACATGGACACAAAAACGCGCGCGACGCCCTAATGCATGCATGTCCGAGCACACACGGAACACACACGGTCACGCTCAAGTGCTCAACCTACACGTGTATGCACACACATACTCAGCCAGGGTGAGCTAGTGACCGTATAAACACCGGAAAATGTATATATTGAGCGCAGTGAGCATATTATGAAGTCCATTGACCGTATTTTTACAAATATACCATGACAGACAGTGTATTTATCTCGTTTGAAATTAAGCCGTATTAACCTTAGAGGAGGCAGTATGGACTAGCATTACTTCGTTATGTCCTGTCAACTTGCCGAACGAGGAGAAACTTGTAGGAAGGGAGAAGCTTGCATGCGGTGGCTCGCAGGACAAGGAGAAACTTTTGACTAATTCAAGTTGTCCTTCGCTCAGGCGGTGGACGTGCAACAGTTAATTCAGTGTCAGATTGCCAGAAGCATACACTATACTAGTACTATTATTGTTGCACTTCCCGAAGAGGCGAACAGCCAAGCGCAAAGTTTACTAGTACTACTACTATAGTCTATAGAGGTACTATACTAGTACTAGGAACCAGATGGAGGAGCGTCTGCACTCTTATTATATTTTTAAAATGCGATAAAGCAATCTTCAACACATTTGGTTCTCTTTGAGGGTTCGCGCATGTGATAATGGAAGTTGATTGCATGGAACACTCGCCACAATTCTAGCTTAATTCTGGCTCATATCCTGTTACAAATAGGAGCGCTCGGTAATATTTCCTCTCTTTTTTGTTATTCAGCATGTAAACATGCTAGCAAACCTTGCGGCGCATCTTTGTGCGAACCGTGCTTGCTGCACTTTGAATGTGGCCGAGAGCTGGCTTGATGAAACACCTCGCTTCCTACTTCTTTTTTTGCGGGGTACCTCGCTTCCTAGTGACCAGTGTCTTGGCTGATCGTCCTAAGAATGCTTATATATGAATAAAGCTCTCTCATTTACCCGCAAAAAATATTAAGCCATATTAACCGGAAAGGAGGGAGTATGGACTAGCACTACTTGTTGGTGTGTCCCGTCAACTCGCAGAACGAGGAGAAGCTTGCAGGACAAGGTGAAGCTCGCTTACTCCTTTTGACTAATGCAACGTACCTCGCCCAGGCGGTGGACATGCATCAGTTCATTTGGTGTCAGATTGCCAGAGGCATACACTGTATTACCAAACATGCGGAGTACCATCATTGTTCAACTTCACGAAGAGACGAAGAGCCAAGCGCAAGGTTTAGTAGTACGAGTAGTACTACTACTAGAACCGCATGGTGGAGCCTCTGTACTCTTATTTTTCTTAATCTTTGATAAAGTACACATTTATTCCGGAGAAGGGCGGAAAACGGCAGCCCAACATGTAATGATGATATTGATCAACCATGCTCGAATATTCTTGGCCTCCGTGCGAGCCCGTCTGTGTGTTCTCGCTCCTCGTCTCTCTCAAGGAACGGCGGGTTGGCCATTTTGCCGTCAATTGAGATCGGTTTGCTCACACTCCGGTCCCACATGTCAGTGATATGCCAAGACGAGGTGCGTTGACCGACTGGCCATACGCATACTTGGTTTTGCACCTTCATACTACTCCTCCCGTCACATTTTATAGGGTGCGCTTCATTATGATGCATTTCTCTCAATGCATTTCCACCACCAGAGAGACTTTAGACGCGTTTGGTTTAATGCTCAATTAACTAGGGCGTGGTAACCGCAATTTTCTCTCGATGTAGTACTACGGAGTGGAGTACGTGCATGCATGTGTCTACCCGGGGTGGAAGCACTGCATGCATGTGTGTACGCATTATTTCCTCTAGTAATAGACGCCGTGCTATAACTACCAATGCTATTTTTTAGGCCGACCGCTAGTCGCCTTGGTCCCAGAGATTTTCTCTTTTCTTGAAGCGCACTCTATAAACAGTGACGGATGGAGTAGTATGAGCGGATTCAAAGAAGAGTGTATTGATGGTTTCTTCTTCCGAGCAACTTACAGTGGGAAAGGTGGGGCTTATGATTTGACTGCTCATTACTCACTATTAATGCGGCGCAATGACCGGTCTGAGTCTCCCATGCGGCTGTGCACTACCCCCTCGGTTCTTAAATATACTCTGGAGTATTTGTCTTTCTAGAGATTTCAACGAGTGACTACTCAAACATTTGTCATTTTAGAGATTCAAATGGACTACTACATAAAGATGTATATAGACATATTTTAGAGTGTAGATTAACTCATTTTGCTCCGTAGTAGTCACTTGTTGAAATCTCTAGAAAGACAAATATTTAGGAATGGAGGGAGTACACATACGAAGCAACATGAGTGAATCTACACTCTAAAATATGCCCATTTGAAATTTGTAAAATGACAAATATTTAGGAACGAAGGAGTATAATTTTGTGCATGGCACATGGACCCGGATGCCGAAGAGGCTTCTGGCAGTGCTATCAAGCTTCCAGCATTTGTTTACATAATTGACGTACTATGCAAATAATTTTCCAGCGACATGAAATTGTATAATGGTGTGAGCTTTCAGCTTTTGTTTTGTGTGTCTTGCCATCGATGCTCTTTCACAAACAATAAAAAACTAAATTCCTTGCTAATCAGAGCTAATATTTACATCACAACTGAAGACAAAGTTGTGAGAAGGTGTTAAATTAAAATTGATCTATGCTTTCATTGGCAGCAACGTCCCCCCAGCTCTGTCTAAATCAACAAGGCATGTTGGGAAAAAAGTAGCTGTCTGGAGCATGCAACATTCCGATCATTTTGTGCAATTCCACTAAAATAGAGCTGAGCGTCCCTGTTCCAAAGATATTAAGTGTGATTACGATAATAGAGGACTGCCGATGAAACGATAAACACACAAATAGAAGCCAGTCACCTTTGCAGTCTCTCTTAAGACTAACTAGTTGGAGAAGATTAGGCTCGGAGTTGAATGAGGAGGATAGAGCAAAACCAATCTCTCTTTGTGCAGTCGCAATGAAATGTAGAGACGTTGCCCGTGTGACATTTTGGCAGAACTGCACAAAACATTCTTAAGAAAAAAGTGATTTGTGCAGTTCACCAAAAGGTCGCAATAGCAACGAGGTGAAATGGATAGACCTGTTTGCAAAAAAGAGATAGAAAGGAAACAATTACTGGCCAATAACAGTTGATGACACATGCGGCGACAAAAAAGAAGCATATTCCTTGTCCTAAGGGAAGATAACAACACGGTTGTGTTTGTCTAAAATGGTGTGAGGACGAGATTGCAATATGGAAAGTACGTCGGACGAGCTACGTTTTGGGCAAAGAACTATGGAAGATCCACATGCAGCGACGTGGGAAGACGGATACTGGAGCAAGGCCGGAGGGATACCTGGAGGTCGTCGGGATGTAACTAGGTGAGCGGTGGCGGGCAGAATCTGCCCATACTACGGCAACGAGCAGGTGGCGTAGGCCCTACCACGCCGGAGCTTGGTCAGAGAGAACGGTGTGTGCCGCAGATCGGGACATGCTGCCTCGGCGCCGTCGAACGGAGAAACGATGCACGTCCTCCCTTTCCGCTGGCGGACGGGATGCGGCCGGATCAGTGACCAACAGTGAGAGAGAGAGAGGCCACCGCAGCCTTGTGTGAGATACTCTGAAGAGAGACAAACCAGGCAGGCATGCTCCATTGTATATAGTGGAGCGGACTACTTTTTCTCCATAAACATCGTTATTCTGTGTACGTGCCATTGAGCGATATAACTTTATTTAAAAATAATACGCCAACGCATCAAGTCGAACTTTGTTTCGTGCACGCGTGGTACACGACCTCCGTAGGTAAACAACCGCTACACGCGTTCAATTAGCACGTGGGCTGCCATTTCGTACAGAAATGAGCTCCACCCTGTACCCGCGCGGGTGTGGCTGGGCACGAAGCGTGAGTACGTGCACGGTGCACCTATTCTCTTCTTGTATACGTACACCACCTACGTGTGGTTCCGTGAGAGAGATACAAACGTAGAGAGATATATTGTGTGGGTTCGTGAGAGTTTTTTTGGGGGGGGAGGGGAGGGTGGGGTCAATCAAAAAATGTAACATATGCAATGTGTGTGAAATAGAGTCCTGGATATATCATATATATGGAGGGGGCGATCCACGAGAAGAGAGTGGAGGTATCATCGGCTTGAGGTGTCCATAGAATCGAAGAGAGGGATGATGTGTGTGTGTGCGCGCGCGATCGATAAAGAGTGCCATCGAATATGTGTGTGCCCACGTCAAAGATATAGAGTGGCTGGACTACTGGAATGTGAGAGGGGACATGTGCAGTTTGTCTCTGTGGCATGGATACCTACCTACAACGCTCGACTATCGGTGTGTTGTGGGGGGGGGGGGAGGGAGGCCTAATTAACTATAGAGGTACAATTGCTGGTATATGTGTGGAGCAGGAGAGAGGCCTACCTCATGTATCAAGGGAGATCGATCTACCTCATGTATTAAGGGAGATCGATCGTCACCCATGCATATGTGTAGGAGAGGAATAGGGTTGGGAGAGAGATAGAGCTAGAGTGTTGGAGGGGGTGGTAGTGGAGTTGCTTCTAACAAATGGTGGGATAGGCTTGCTAGACAACCGGAGGGCACGCCTGCAATATCAATAAGAGAGGGGATGTCTGCTTGTCTGTGCACGTGCGTGTGAGAGACGGGTCAGGAGGCATGCACAAATTATGGGGGGGGGGGCGATATGGATGTGGTAAGCAGACATAACTACATAGGAAGATCAATCGTCCTTTGCCAGAGAAAGGAGAGACATAACTTTTGAGGTACGTCGATCGATGGGGGGAATAGTTAAAGTCGACCTAGGTATATGTTGGGAGATCGATTAGTATACATGCATGTGTGTGTTAGAAGCAAATGAGGCACGGGGAGAAGGATAGAGAGAGAGGGATGCATCTAGGAGGTGGTGCGAGAGTCATACTATATCGAGGGTGGAGAAGTGTGCGAGTACAAGATCGATGAAAAGGTTGGTGGGAGTGAGGCACGGATGGTGATAAGAGAAGAGGGGAAGCTTGTGTTTTGTGCTAGGCACACCTGGTTAGAGAGGCATATCGATCGATGTGTGTCGTAAAGAAGGCGCTGGGGGGCCTACACACACCATGGGTGAACGACCTAAAGTGAAAAGACGAATTTGCGCGATGGAGCTAGAGAATGATGAGGGAGGGTTAGAGGGATGCGGGCCTCTACATGCACGAGAGAAAGTTAGCGCTAGCTAGCTACAAAGATAATAGGATTGTGTGGGTGTAAAAGACGAGTAGAGATCATACTTCATTATAAAAAGCGAATTCAGATACTTGAAAAATTTATCATAGTGTTTTAAACCGACGCATGTGTGAATATATATAACGGTGATACACATGGTGTGGTTATGAACATGTTATACTACATATAATATATTTTATCTCTACTCTTATAAAAAAACAGAGTTGTTGATGATGGTGCCATCCTGCAATATAGGCCGTCCGATTTATATCTGACGGATAGGAAGGAAACTATGGCAATTTTGAAAAAAGATACCCACACCCCTCTCCATATTTGCAAATTAGGCCTCCCCTTGATCATGTTGATGTTCTGTGGAACGCATGGGCATCTTGCTAGTACTACGTATAACATATAGAACATTGATCATAATTTGGGCTAATGTGTGGCTTTTTGATACGTCTCCAACGTATCTATAATTTTTGATTGCTCCATGCTACTTTATCTACTGTTTTAGTCAGTATTGGGCGTTATTATCCACTTTTATATTATTTTGGGACTAACCTATTAACCGGAGGCCCAGCCCAGATTTGCTGTTTTATGCCTATTTCAGTATTTCAAGGAAAAGGAATATCAGACGGAGTCAAAACGGAACGAAATCAACTGGAGAAGTTATTTTTGGAAGGAAACCACCTGATGGACTTGGACTCCACGTCAAAAGAGCCACGAGGCAGTCACGAGGGTGGAGGGTGCGCCCTACCCCCTGGGCGCGCCCCCCTGCCTCGTGGGGCCCCCGTAGCTCCACCGACGTTCTCCTTTCACGCATATATACCGTCGTACCCTAAAACTTCCAGAACAGAAGATAGATCGGGAGTTCCGCCGCCGCAAGCCGCCAGAACCACCAAAAAACCAATCGGAACCCCTTTCCAGTACCCTGCCGGAGGGGGGATCCATCTCCGGTGGCCATCTTCATCATCCCGACGCTCTCCATGACGAGGAGGGAGTAGTTCACCCTCGGGGCTGAGGGTATGTACCAGTAGCTATGTGTTTGATCTCTCTCTCTCGTGTTCTCTCTCGTGTTCCTCTATGGCACGATCTTGATGTATCCCGAGCTTTGCTATTGTAGTTGGATCTTATGATGTTTCTCCCCCTCTACTCCTTTGTGATGAATTGAGTTTCCCCTTTTGAAGTAATCTTATTGAATTGAGTCTTTATGAGAACACTTTATGTATGTCTTGGTGATCAACTTGCGGGTTTCGTGACATTGGGAACCTATGCATAGGGGTTGGCACACGTTCTTGATTCTCCGGTAGAAACTTTGGGGCGCTCTTTGAAGTACTTTTATGTTGGTTGGATAAATCTGAGATTGTGTGATGCATATCGTATAATCATGCCCACGGATACTTGAGGTGATAATGGAGTATCTAGGTGACATTAGGGTTTTGGTTGATTTGTATCTTAAGGTGTTATTCTAGTAAAAACTCCAGGGTTGTTTGTGACACTTATAGGAATAGCCCAACGGATTGATTTGAAAGAATAACTTTGTGGTGGTTTCGTACCCGACCATAATCTCTACATTTGTTCTCCGCTATTAGTGGCTTTGGAGTGACTCTTTGTTGCATGTTGAGGGCTTGTCATATGTTCTATCTATGTTATTATTGTTGAGAGAACTTGCACTAGCGAAAGTATGAACCCTAGGCCTTGTTTCCTATCATTGCAATACCGTTTACGCTCACTTTTACCACTTGTTACCTTGCTGTTTTTATATTTCCAATTTACAAAAATCTATATCTTCTATCCATATTGCAGTTGTATCACCATCTCTTCGCCGAACTAGTGCACCTATACAATTTACCATTGTATTGGGTGTGTTGGGGACACAAGAGACTCTTTGTTATTTGGTTGCAGGGTTGCTTGAGAGAGACCATCTTCATCCTCACGCCTCCTACGGATTGACAAACCTTAGGTCATCCACTTGAGGGAAATTTGCTACTGTCCTACAAACCTGTGCACTTGCAGGCCCAACAACGTCTACAAGAAGAAGGTTGTGTAGTAGACATCAAGCTCTTTTCTGGCGCCGTTGCCGGGGAGGCTAGGTAAGTGAAGGTATATCTTTAGATCTTGCAATCAAATCTTTTTATTTCTTGTTTTATCACTAGTTAGTATTATAAAATAAAACTAAAAAATGGAATTGAGTTTGTCTCATACGCTTCATCTTTTTAATATCTTTCGTGAGTATGATGGAAAGGATAATTGTGCTCAAGTGCTAGAAGAAGAAGTCTCTAAAAATTTTGGCACTAAATATGTGAATGATGAGCATGATTGCAATGTTGTTAGTATGAATTCCTTGAATATCCATGATGCTAATGATATGCAAAGCCACAAGCTTGGGGAAGCTATGTTTGATGAAGATGATATTTTTTGTCCCCCAAGCTTGGATGAGCAAATTTACTATGATGAAAGCATGCCTCCTATCTATGATGATTATTGTGATGACACATATGTTTTAAAGAATAATTATAACCATGAAACTTGTCATCTTGATCTTAATTCTCAATCATATGATAGTTATTTTGTTGAGTTTGCTCCCACTACTATTCCGAATGAGAAGAATTTTGCTTATGTGGAGAGTAATAAAATTTCTATGCGAGTAGATCATGAAAAGAATGCTTTAGGTGCTGGTTATATTGTTGAATTCATTCATGATGCTACTGAAAATTATTATGAGGGAGGAACATATGCTTGTAGGAATTGCAATAATATCAAGTTTCCTCTCTATGTGCTTAAATTTTTGAAGTTATGCCTGTTTTACCTTCCTATGCAAGTTGATTATTGTTCCCATAAGTTGTTTGTTCACAAAATCCCTATGCATAGGAAGTGGGTTAGACTTAAATGTGCTAGTCATATTCTTCATGATGCTCTCTTTATGTTTCAATTCTTATCTTTTATGTGAGCATCATTGTCATCATCATGCCTCGCTAAAAGGCATTAAAGAAAAGCGCTTGTTGAGAGACAACCCAATACTTATCCTTACTGTTTTTGTGTGTTCACATGATTACTCTACTGTATTAATCATGTTTTATAGATTTTGTTTCAATAAAGTGCCAAGTAGAACCTTTGGGAAGACTTGGGTGAAGCTTATGTGATCATGCTGTAAAAAACAGAAACTTTAGCGCTCACGAGATTAGCTAGAACTTTTTACTGCAGAGTGCTATTTAGTTGACTCTTTTTGCAGATGATTACTAGACAAATTCCTCCGGTCCACCAATTTATCTTAGAATTTTTGGAGTTCCAGAAGTTTGCGTTAGTTACAGATTACTACAGACTGTTCTGTTTTTGACAGATTCTGTTTTCATTGTGTTGTTTGCGTATTTTGATGAATCTATGGCTAGTAAAATAGTTTATAAACCATATAGAAGTTGTAATACAGTAGGTTTAACACCAATATAAATAAAGAATGAGTTCATTACAGTACCTTGAAGTGGTGTTTTGTTTTCTTTCGCTAACGGAGCTCACGAGTTTTCTGTTAAGTTTTGTGTTGTGAAGTTTTCAAGTTTTGGGTAAGGCTTCGATGGACTATGGAATAAGGAGTGGCAAGAGCCTAAGCTTGGGGATTCCCAAGGCACCCCAAGGTAATATTCAAGGACAACCAAGAGCCTAAGCTTGGGGATGCCCCGGATGGCATCCCCTCTTTCGTCTTCGTCCATCGGTAACTTTACTTGGAGCTATATTTTTATTCACCACATGATATGTGTTTTGCTTGGAGTGTCATTTTATTTTATTTAGTTTTGCTTGCTGTCATTTAGATTAGTGTTTTGCATCTCTAGTTTCAATAAAAATGTCAAGGATAGCCTTTGCCATGCTTATTTTGCAAGTATGCATGTTGCTGTTTGAAAACAGAAAGTTTACCGCTGTTGCAAAAATTACCTAGAAAAGTCAGAGCATGGTATAACGTTGAATCTTTTTGCATATTGAGATCTGATAAATTTATTACAGTGGGAATTTTAGTTCATAATTGTTAGAGTCAGGGAAGTATTGATACTCTTGCATTCTTTACAGACTATACTGTTTTGACAGATTGCTGTTATGTTTGCGTTGTTTGCATATGTTTGCTTGATTAATGATTCTATTTGATGATAGGATTATTAAATATGCAGAGGCATTTAGTATTAAATGTTGAATAATAATTTAAGTTATATGTTACAGTCTAATATGATAAGGTTTTGCATTGGTTTATACTAACCTATCTCATGAGTTCTTGTTGAGTTTGTTGTGAATGAAGCTTTTGATAAAAAGAGAAACCGTGATATGAGAGGAATTAAGGAGACACAAAAGTTCAAGATTGGGGATGCCCAAGGCACCCCAAGATAATATTTCAAGAAGTCTCAAGCATCTAAGCTTGGGGATGCCCCGGTAGGCATCCCACCTTTCTTCTTCAACAACTATCGGTTAGTATCGGTTGAGCCTAAGTTTTTGCTTCTTCATATGAGTTGTGCTATCCTTGCATTGTCGTTTTATTTAGTTTTGCTTGCTGTTTGGATACAATACCAAGATCTGAAATTCTTAAATGAGATAGAGTCTTCGCATAGTTACATAATTATTTAGCTACTCATTGATCTTCACTTATATCTTTCGGAGTAGTTTGTCATTTGCTCTAGTACTTCACTTATATCTGTTAGAGCATGGTGGTGGTTTTATTTTTAAGAAATAGATGAACTCTCATGCTTCACTTATGTTATTTTGAGAGTCTTAAATAGCATGGTATTTGCTTAAAATCCTAATATGCTAAGCATAAATGATTTGTAAAAATTCTTATGAGTGTGTTGAATACTAAGAGAAGTTTGATGCTTGATAATGGTTTTGAGATATGGAGGTGATAATATCAAAGCCGTGCTAGTTGAGTAGTTGTGAATATGAGAAATGCTTGTGTTGAAGTTAGAAAGTCCCGTAGCCTGCACGTATGGGTAAAGTTGTGTAACAAATTTGAAACATGAAGTGTACCTGGCTTGTGCATCCTTATGAGTGGCGGTCGGGGACGAGCGATGGTCTTTTCCTACCAATTTATCCCCCTAGGAGCATGATCGTAGTACTTGATTTTTGATTACTTCTAAATTTTTGCAATAAGTATATGAGTTCTTTTGACTAATGTTGAGTCCACGGATTATACGCACTTTTACCTTTCCGCATTTGCTAGCCTCTTCGGTACCGTGCATTGCCTTTTCTCACATTGAGAGTTGGTGCAAACTTCGCCGGTGCATCCAAACCCCGTGATATGATACGCTCTTTCACACATAAACCTCCCTATATCTTCCTCAAAACAGCCACCATACCTACCTATCATGGCATTTCCATAGCCATTCCAAGATATATTGCCATGCAACTTCCACCACCATCATCATCATCATGACGTGCTTTACTTTTGTCATATTGCCATTGCATGATCTTGTAGTTGACATCGTATTTGTGGCAAAGCCACCATGCATTATTTTTCATACATGTCACTCTTGATTCATTGCACCATCCCGGTACACCGCCGGAGGCATTCATAATAGAGTCATATCTTGTTATAGTATCGAGTAGTAATCATTATGTTATAATCAATAGGAGTGTGATGATCATCATTATTAGAGCATTGCCCAATCAAAAAAAAAGAAGAGAAAGGCCAAAAAGAAAAAAGAAAGGCCCAAAAAAAATAGAAAGGGCAATGCTACTATTTCTTTTTCCACACTTGTGCTTCAAAGTAGCACCTTGTTCTTCATGTAGTGAGTCTCATATATTGTGCTTCAAAGTAGCACCATGATTTTCATATAGTGAGTCTCATAAGTTGTCTTGTTCATACTAGTGGGAATTTTTCATTATAGAACTTGGCTTGTATATTCCAACGATGGGCTTCCTCAAAATGCCCTAGGTCTTCATGAGCAAGCAAGTTGGATGCACACCCACTAGTTTTCTTTTGTTGAGCATTCTTAGCTCTAGTGCATCCGTTGCATGGCAATCCCTACTCCTTGCATTAACATCAATCGATGGGCATCTCCATAGCTCATTGATTAGCCTCGTTGATGTGAGACTTTCTCCTTTTTTGTCTTCTCCACACAATCCCCATCATCATATTCTATACCACCAATAGTGCTATGTCCATGGCTCGCGCTCATGTATTGCGTGAAGGTTGAAAAGGTTTGAGATTATTTGAGTATGAAACAATTGCTTGGCTTGTCATCGGGGGTATAGAAGTTGGGAACATCTTTGTGAGATGACATAATTGTTTGATTAGTATGCTTGAAGTATTATCATTTTTATGTCAATATGAACTTTTGTCTTGAACCTTTCGGATCTGAATATTCATATCACAAGTAAGAAGAATTACATTGAAATTATGCCAAAGTATCACTCCGCATCAAAAATTCTTCTTTTTATCATTTACCTACTCGAGGACGAGTAGGAATTAAGCTTGGGGATGCTTGATACGTCTCCAACATATCTATAATTTTTTATTGCTCCATGCTACTTTATCTACTGTTTTAGGCAATATTGGGCTTTATTATCCACTTTTATATTATTTTTCGGACTAACCTATTAACCGGAGGCCCAGCCCAGATTTGCTGTTTTATGCCTATTTCAGTATTTCGAGGAAAAGGAATATCAGACGGAGTCAAAACGGAACGAAATCAACTGGAGAAGTTCTTTTTGGAAGGAAACCCACCTGATGGACTTGGAACCCACGTCAGAAGAGCCACGAGGCGGTCACGAGGGTGGAGGGCGCGCCCTCCCCCTAGGCGCGCCCCCTGCCTCGTGGGGCCGCCGTAGCTCCACCGACGTTCTCCTTTCACCCATATATACCGTCGTACCCTAAAACTTCCATAACAGAAGATAGATCAGGAGTTCCGCCGCCGCAAGCCTCCAGAACCACCAAAAAACCAATCGGGACCCCTTTCCGGTACCCTGCCGGAGGGGGGATCCATCTTCGGTGGCCATCTTCATCATCCCGGCGCTCTCCATGACGAGGAGGGAGTAGTTCACCCTCGGGGCTGAGGGTATGTACCAGTAGCTATGTGTTTGATCTCTCTCTCTCTCTCTCGTGTTCTCTCTCGTGTTCCTCTATGGCACGATCTTGATGTATCCCGAGCTTTGCTATTGTAGTTGGATCTTATGATGTTTCTCCCTGTCGGTGTCAAAACTGGCGGATCTCGGGTAGGGGGTCCCGAACTGTGCGTCAAGGTCAGATGGTAACAGGAGACAAGGGACACTTTATTTTACCCAGGTTCGGGCCCTCTCGATGGAGGTAAAACCCTACTCCTGCTAGATTAATATTGATGATATGGGTAGTACAAGAGTAGATCTACCACGAGATCAAGGAGTCTAAACCCTAGAAGCTAGCCTATGGTATGATTGTGTATGATGATGGTTGTCCTACGGATTACAACCCTCCGGTTTATATAGACACCGGATAGGGTTAGGGTTACACAGAGCCGGTTACAATGGTAGGAGATCTTGAATATCTGCACGCCTAGCTTGCCTTCCACGCCAAGAAAAGATCCTTCCGGACACGGGACGAAGTCTTCAATCTTGTATCTTCATAGTCCTGGAGTCCGGCTGAAGGTATAGTCCGGCTATCCGAACACCCCCTAATCCAAGACTCCCTCAATAGCCCCTGAACCAGGCTTCAATGACTACGAGTCCGGCGCGCAGATTGTCTTCGGCATTGCAAGGCGGGTTCCTCCTCCAAGTTCTTCAAGAAGATTACAAACACCAAAAATAGTGTCCGGCTCTGCAAAATAAGTTTCCACATATTGCCATATAGAGAATAATATTAACACAAATCAAATTTGCTGATGTATTCCGCAGTGCGTCATAACACTGCGGCCAAGCTCTTTATATAAATTGTTTTCATTGTTCCACCTCAGCGTGTTTAGCGAGGCGGTTTCCTTGGCACGTCTTGTCAAAGCAGAGATCGTGTGCCCCTTTTAACGGGATTCTCATCAATACGGACGTGGGTAACCCAACCGCGCCATTTACCACAGCGCTTGGGAGGCAAGTGAGTTTTATTAGGTAGGTGGGGATGCCTAATCGCACCCGCTTGTATAAAGGGATAAGGATTCACCTTTTTAACCTACGCCTTATTCCTCCTTTGCCAGTCCATCTCTCGCGCACTCAAGCTACAGCAGCCAAGTCTGCTCTTCCTTCCTCAACCTTCTCCAACAATGTCCGGAGCGAGAGGCAAGTGGATGGCCTCCTCCGTTACGGAGGCCCAAGCAAAAAAGCTAAGGAAAGCCGGATACTTTTCCAAGGACATCCCGCATCGGCTTCCTGAGAAGGGGCAGCTTCTTCTTACCCCAGGGCCCCATGAGAGGGTAGTTTTTCTTCCCGACTTCCTCTGCGGACTGGGCTTTCCACTTCACCCATTTGTCCGGGGGCTCATGTTCTACTACGGCCTGGATTTCCACGATCTGGCCCCGAACTTTGTCCTCAACATCTCGGCGTTTATCGTCGTGTGTGAGGCCTTTCTCCGCGTCCGCCCCCACTTCGGCCTCTGGCTCAAGACCTTCAACATCAAGCCCAAGGTGGTGTCCGGCACCCAGGCGGAGTGCGGAGGCGCTATGGCCGGCAATATGGCCAACGTCCTCTGGTTCGATGGCTCCTATGTGGAGTCCCTAAAGGGGTGGCAGGCCAGGTGGTTTTACATCACCGAGCCACGCGATCCGAAATGGGTCGCAGCCCCCGAGTTCAGATCCGGACCCCCATGCGGCTCATGTCCTGGAAAGAGACGGGCCTGTCGTGGGGCAACGAGGAAGAAGTGACTAGGTTGCAAACGTGCATCCAGTCCCTGGTGAACAGGCCAATCCGGCTGATCAATGTGATCCAGGTCATGCTCGTTCGCCGGATCCTCCCGTGCCAACAACGGGATTTTACTTTGTGGGAATTCGACCCGGCGCAGCACCAAACCCTCAGTAGGCTCTTCGACACGACGTATGAAGACGTCTGGAAGGTGCTGACCAAAGGCACCGAGTCCCCCACATCCGCTTCCGAGGACCGCGGATACAGCTTGCAGCATCATGCCAGCGAGGTGAGCTATCTATACCTTTGACAGGTTTGTTAAGCTCTTCTTCATAGATTAACTCTATGCGGGATCTAAACTCCCTTTACCTTTGACAGGCTTGGCGGGCTATATCCGGACCAATTAACTGTCCGGCTCCCCTGCCCGAAGACCCAGCCCCAGCTCTCTTGGTGAAGCTGCTGGCTCCGACACCTTATGTGGTGCCGGAGAAGAAGGCCAAGAAGAAGAAAACCATCGGGACTCGAAAAAGTTCCCACAACATGGTGGTGTCGGACTCGTCATCTGACGAATCAGCGATGCTCTCCTCTCGTGAAAACGAGGAGGAGGAACAAGAAAGCTCTCCCCCCCCAGCGAGGGGAGAAAAGAAGAAGAAGGCCATCCCAACGGGGGAGGCCGAGGGGTCGAGGAAAAGGAAGACCCCTCCGCCGGACTACTCCCACGACGCCGAAGAGGGCGGAGAGGAGTGGCCGGACAGAACCAAGCGTCCGGCGAAATCGTAAGTATTTATATACCAGAGTGACTCATGATATTCTTTTAATGCGCGGCTTTCCCTAATATCGCTCGTAATTTATGCAGCCCGCCCCGGGCCGAACTCGACGATTCGTCGAGCGGCTCCCTGGATTCGTCGGACGCGAACTCTGTTCCGCCCGCTGTCTCCCCCTGCAGGGCGGACGACGCCGAAGTGGCGTCCCGCCAAGCAGGCCAGGAGGAGATAGTCCTGGAGGAGCCGCAAGGCAATCCTCCGGACCCCAGGAGTAAAGGGGATGAAACCCCCTGGGCTCCAAGTCCGGCTTTGTGCCGGACACCGCGCCGGACTCGACAGTCCTGGTCCGCGGTGGGCAAACTCCTTCCGAGAGGAGTAAGCCGTCTGAGCCGGCGACCTCCGTCCAACCAGAGGCGCCGGACAATCTGCTGGAGGTGCTTGAGGGCGCCGCCATCGACGAGGAGCACCGTACTGTTATGAGTACGGTGATCCAAAGGGTTCAGTCCGCCAAGAGCGGACTGACTGAAGCTTGCGCTAGCCTTCTAACAGGCTTCGAGGTAAGTAAAAATATGTCAAATTATTTACCGCATAGACAGTAGCTCCTGATGCTCTGTTCGGTGTTCGGAAAGAAAAGCCGAATAGAGGATCTAGTAATTTTCGCAGGAGTCTAACAACAAAAAGTCAAATATGCATATGCAGGCTTCGCTGCTGTCCACCGCCGCACTGACTGCGCAGGTGGATGTCCTTAAAAAGGACCTCGGGCGGACCGAGCAAGAGCTCGGCCTTGCCAAACGGCAGCTCGAGGAGAAAGAAGGTAAGAAATACCCTAAAAAAGAAAAAAGGTGCCTATAGAGGGGCTTGATTGCAGAAAGAAATAACAGGATTGTACTGCTTATTGTAGGGGCCACAACCGAGGTGGCAACCCTGAAGCAGGCGCTGGCTGAGGCCGGAAAGAAAACGGCCGAGGAGCGCGCCGAGCAAGAAAGGCTTGGGGTTCAGGTCGGCGAGGTGCAGCAAGAGCGGCAAGCTCTCATGAAAAAACATGAGAGTTTGGAGCTTGAGTCAAAAGCGCAAGCATCCGAGCTTGCGTCGGCCCTTGAGACCGCCAAGAGTGCCAAGGCCGAAGCCCAAAAGGCCCTCCAAGAGTTGGAGGAGGTGAAAAAGATAGCAACGGGTAAGGCATTCTTAATGCAAAGTAGGAACATAAAAGTAAACTACCTGTTACGTACCCGAATCCGGAGTTCTCCAGGGGCATTCGCCGATCTTCCCCGCAGCGTATCCAACGCCGCCGCGTTCTACCAAGCTGAAGAGGGCAGCTCGACGAAGAGTGTGTTCTGGCCTCAGTATTCTGAGGCCGGACACCCTGTGCCTTTGAGCGATCAGCTGAAACAGCTGGTCGAGATCCACAAGGCGGCCGAACAGGCCATGAAGGGCTTACTAGTTCGGCTGTGGCCTGGAGAGGCCCTGCCTGGGAGCTATTTCGGGCTAGTGCGGCGGCTGGTGGAGGCCTGTCCACGGTTTGAGGTCATCAAGCGCTACGCCTGCATTGAAGGTGCTCGGAGGGCCCTTGCCCGTGTAAGGGTACACTGGGGTAAGCTGGACGGAGAGAAGCTGGTGAAGGACGGGCCGCCGCCGGGGAAGGAGCATCGCAAGCCCGAGAACTACTACAAGGAAGTTCTTGCCGGAGCCCGCCTTGTCGCGGATGAATGTACTAAAGATGTAGTATTTAAATGAACTCGCTCGTTTGTATCCTGTGCGCTGAAAACTTGTTCATATGCGCTAAGCAATGCTTATTGAATTTAAAATATTATTTTCTATGCGGCTGTTTATCAAAAATTGAGAGATGGCCAGTCGTCGGCTTCTGCCCCCATGCCACCAGTGCTGGGGTGTTCGGGATAAACCTGAGGGCTCTTTTTCCCATAGTTGGGTCCTTCGAGGGAGGCGCTCAGCACAACGAACCAGGCAATCGGACTATAATGCTTGAACACTCTCACTTAGCCATAGAACGTTATAATTTTAAATTTCGGCGAAGCCCCTAGTTCGGAAGGCCGAATTCGGGGCGCTATCCACGCTGTCGGTGTCAAAACCGGCGGATCTCGGGTAGGGGGTCCCGAACTGTGCGTCAAGGTCGGATGGTAACAGGAGACAAGGGACACTTTGTTTTACCCAGGTTCGGGCCCTCTCGATGGAGGTAAAACCCTACTCCTGCTAGATTAATATTGATGATATGGGTAGTACAAGAGTAGATCTACCACGAGATCAAGGAGGCTAAACCCTAGAAGCTAGCCTACGGTATGATTGTGTATGATGATGGTTGTCCTACGGACTATAACCCTCCGGTTTATATAGACACCGGATAGGGTTAAGGTTACACAGAGTCGGTTACATTGGTAGGAGATCTTGAATATCCGCACATCTAGCTTGCCTTCCACGCCAAGAAAAGATCCTTCCGGACACGGGACGAAGTCTTCAACTTGGTATCTTCATAGTCCTGGAGTCCTGTTGAAGGCATAGTTCGGCCATCCGAACACCCCCTAATCCAGGACTCCCTCAGTAGCCCCCGAACCAGGCTTCAATGACGACGAGTCCGGCGCGCAAATTTGTCCTCGGCATTGCAAGACGGGTTCCTCCTCCGAATCCTATGTACCTGTCCGAATAATGTCTGATTTTTGTAATGTAGCGCTCCTCGGCTTCAGTGCCCAATAATGGTCGTCTTCCACATGTTGAACGAATGCGAAAAGCCTGGGGTGTTTTTACATCCACACCCTTAGTCACATAAACGAGCCGCCTATTTAACGGTACGGGGATTTAGATCCAGACCACATCTTCTCCCCTCCGCGAGTTATCATCAGAGCGTCTCCAGCAAAGGTCCATTCCAACATGGCCAGCCGTCGCAGCTCCTCCTCTCGCCCCTCCAGTCCTAAATCTGGAGACTGGGAGAGTTGCACCATCCCACACAGCGAGTTAGTGTCGCAGCAGACCAAGGGATTCCTTCCCCAGGTATGTATGGTCCCGGTCCGAGCCGGACTCGCCACCTACAACGGCGGAAAGCAAGCGGAGAGCACCCCCAATCCTTCTAAAGGAGAGCGGGTGTGCCTCGTCCCTTATTTATTAAGGGGACTGGGATTTCCAATTCATCCATTCCTCCGCGGGCTTCTGGAGTTCTACGGTCTCCAGCTTCACAATCTCACGCCCGGCTCCGTACTACACATTGCGGGCTTCGTTGCTCTTTGTGAGCTATTTTTAGGGGTCGAGGCTCATTTTGCGTTGTGGAAGAGGTTGTTCTGCTTGGTGCCCCGTTCTCAAAAGGGGTCTATATATCAAGTGGGCGGAGCCGAGGTATGGCGCATCGCCGGGACCGGATACCCATCCGGAACCCCAAATGAGGCGTCCCAGGACTGGCCCTCGGAATGGTTTTACATAGATGATGTCCCGCTGCCGGACCCTATCCGTGTCGGTCTCCCCGAATTTAACAGCGCTCCATTGAAGAAACGCTTGAGCTGGCATCCGCGAAGCTCTCGGAGAGAAAACGACAGAGACGTCCTTTATCTGATGGGCCGGGTAAGACTGTTGGCTCATTCCGGACTAACCATGATTGGAGTCATGGCCACATGCATTATGCGGGGGGTGCAACCGCTTCAATATAGAGGCCACCCCATGTGGGATTTCAACGGGGAGGATGACGCCACCCGTTACGGCCGTAAGGGGCCAGCCACAGCTGCCGCTCTAGTAAAGATTTTAACATCTTTGTATAAAGGAGAAAAGGAGGACTTCCTCCGCGTCAACCCGCGGGCCAGATTCACCATGTACGAACCTCCAAGTTGGGTAAGTGAACAATTGCACTTGCCTGTTTATTTAATGCTCCCATGACTAGATACGTAATCTGACGATTTCAATGTAGGAGCTGCGACAGGAGGTAAAGGATATCAACAGCCGCCCTCCACAGCCAGAGGACCCAGAACGGTCCCTCGATCCGGACTCCGAAGAGGATCCGGACATATCGGTGGAGCTCATCGACGGGGTGTTTCACCAGTTAAGCAAGGACAATACCTTGGTGGCCATTACGGCCGATTACCCCAGGTTAATCCCGGCCTCCCAGGTGACAGAAACCGGACTGTTTTATTCCCTCAAGAGAGATTCCACATTCACATATTCCGACATTTCAAATGACAACCGTATTTTGCAGGGGAGATTTCTGAGGCGGGAGGCCGAACCTGCAGCGGCCAGCCAACTAGGGGCCGTAGGGCCCCGTGGGGCGAAAAGAAACGTAGTTCGGACTGAGACTCCGGCACAAAGGTATAACGTGCCCTTTGTTTCGCCAGTGTTATCTTGTCAAGGCATGTTAACATCCGTGCTGTTTCCAGGACGAAGAGGCCTCGCCGGACTGTATCCGGAGAGGCTACCAACCGTGCCTCCACCAGCCAGGCTCCAACGCTTGGTCCGGAAGCGGGGACGAGCACCAGGCGCGTACCGGACGCTCCTCCAACAGAGGATGCAGACCGGCTGTCTGCCACTAATTCAGAAGTGGAGAGTGCCATGAACCACAGGCGTCGCCGGACAGTTCTGCGCGACGCTTGTTTCTCCCGAGAGGATTTAGATGCCTTTAATTCGGGAGATGCGTACCTACGTGCCGCTCAAGATGGTTTAGCCAAAGCCACGGAACAGTATGTGAAAGACATACGGGTAAGAAAATTTTGGTTAAATATATGTATATACCAGTAGCCCCCGAGACTTGAAACAGTTAAAGTAACTGATTTAAGGATCATATAACATGCAGGTTCTTACTGAGAAGAACACCGTGCTGTCCCAGGAGCTGGAAAAGTGCAAGGCCCAACTAGAGGCCGCACTAGCCGCAACAGAGGAGCCCAAAGGGACCCCCTCAGGTAAGATACACTTCGAAAGGTTAGTATTGTGCGGCATGGGTGTAATTATGACAATTCATGTTGCAGATGACGCCGGACTTGATCCGGAGAGGCAACAACTCTTACGCCGGTTAAAGGCCGGTGAGAGTATGTTGACGAGGGTGAGGCGAGAGAAGAATGATCTTCAGGATGCCAACACCAAGCTGGATGCTGAACTGAAGGACGTTCGTGGCCAGCTGTCAGACTCCATGAAGGAGAATCAGCGGCTTCGACGCGGCATATTTAGTAAGTGCTTGAACGAACTTTGAAGAATGAGTTCGGCGAGGAAGTCGAATAACAGAGTATTGTCTGTAGGTATGCTCACAGGTCGTCCTGCGGAGGAGATGCCCGGTTCTACGGGTGACCTACTTCCTGAACTCCTGCAACTGCATGAGCGAATTCGGCACGCGATGCGAGGGGTTGCCCAAGCCTTATGGCCTGCCCACCCCATGCCCGAGGGCCTTGGAGAGCTTGCGGAGAAGCTGAAGGGAGTTCGGCGGCGCTTCCTATTGTGGAAGATATCAGCCTGCCGACAAGGCGCTAGGGAGGCCTGGGCTATGGTGAAGACCCGTTTTACGAAGTCGGACCCCAATCACATGGCCGAGGTCGGACCAATGGGGCCTGACGGGAAGGAGATCCCTGTGAGCTTAGTGTATGGCCAGGTAGAATTGGCCGCAAAGTATTCTCAGCAGGACTGTAAATTAGACAGCCTGTTAGATGGTATAGAGGAGGAATACAATCAGTCAAGATGACTATGTAATTTATAATTGACATGTGAAATGCCTTCTAGCCGGATTGTAGATCGTTTGTCGTTGCCGACCTTTTCGCTTCAACCTCGGGACCTGACGGTCCGGAGTGTGTCCGAATACCATAACGGCTATATAAGAACCGAGGTATGCGTGGAGACCAGGTGTAGGGGTCATTAGTGCTTTATCAGACAAGTGCCCAACTAGTTATGTTATATTACATGGTTAGTAAGAAACATCTTCCTGAGAGAATAGTTCCGTTAAGGGTTCCTTTCGCTGGGGTGGCGTGCCCTGAAGTGCACGTCCGGACTGCAAGTGCAGGAAAACATCTGGGGGCATGTATAAGTAAAAAAGGTTCATCTTTAGTTCACCGACCGAATATTCCCTTAAGAACGCTAGCTTTCGGCTTCACCCAGTCTGAGGTACACATCCGGCTTATCCGGCAGTAACAATTGCAGAGGTGCTCCCTTTACCGCCTAGCCGAACAATCGGGAACGTAGGGGTAAGCACAGGAGCCAGGCAACCCAGCTTGGCCAAAACTTAAGTCATATCGATGCATATAATGGCGAAGAAAAGGTGCATGCGAAAGTCTGACGCATGCGTTGGGCATGAAACCCATATAAACAAGCTTCTGTTAAAGAAGCCCCCAGGTTTATAGAGCGCGGGTGGCGCGTCGTATGATGAGCCTTTAAAGGCTATAAAATGAAAGAGTGGGAGGAAACAACAATCAAAACAGAAAAATATATAAAAATGGACAGAGGAAGGAGTCAAACACCGAGTTCGGCGCTAGGCATAGAATCTTCGGAGACGTGTGGCGTTCCATGGGTTCGGCTTTAGTCGGTTATCCGACGCATCTCGTAGGCGGTATGCTCCGCCAGTCAGGACTTGGTCAATTATGAAGGGACCTTCCCATCTGGGCTTGAGTTTGTCCTTTTTCTTATCCGGCAGGCGTAGAACTAGTTTGCCAACGTTGTAATTTTTGGCCCGTACTTCTCTGCTTTGATATCTTCGGGCCTGCTGTTGATAAAATGCGGAACGGGCTTTAACCACGTCGCGCTCCTCCTCTAAGGCGTCCAGGTTGTCCTGCCGATCAAGCTCGGCTTCTCTTTCTTCGTACATGAGCACTCGAGGTGAGTCATGAATTATGTCGCAGGGCAGGACTGCCTCTGCGCCGTATACCATAAAGAATGGTGTGAATCCGGTGGTACGATTTGGCGTGGTTCGCAGCCCCCAGAGCACGGAGTTGAGCTCCTCTACCCAGTGCGTATTAGATTCCTTGAGGGACCGCACTAGTCTGGGTTTGATGCCGCTCATGATGAGACCATTTGCGTGTTCGACCTGACCGTTAGTTTGTGGGTGATAGACAGAAGCATATTCGAGCTTAATGCCCATGTTTTTGCACCACAGCTTTACTTCTTCCGAGGTGAAGTTTGTGCCGTTATCGGTGATAATGCTATGGGGAACATCGTAACGGTGTACGACCCCGGATATGAAGTCTATCACAGGTCCGGATTCGGCCGTCTTGACAGGCTTGGCTTCTATCCATTTGGTGAATTTATCCAACATGACCAGTAGGTATTTTTTCTTGTGGGTTCCACCTTTAAGGGGTCCCACCATATCAAGTCCCCAGACCGCAAAAGGCCAAGTGATGGGGATAGTTCGGAGGGCGTTGGGTGGCATATGACTTTGGTTGGCAAAAAGCTGGCAACCGACGCATCGTTTGACTAGATCATGGGCGTCTGCTCGGGCCGTTGGCCAATAAAAGCCTGTACGGAAAGCCTTGCTTACGAGGGACCGAGCTGCAGCGTGGTGGCCACCGAGTCTGGCATGAATTTCGGCCAATAGACTCCGCCCTTCCTCTTCGGAGATACATCTTTGAAGGACTCCTGTAGTACTTCTCTTATATAGCTCTCCCTCGTGGACTTTATAGGCTTTAGGTCGCCGCACTATGCAGCGTGCCTCATTTTGTTCCTCAGGGAGTTCCTGCCTAATGAGGTAGGCTAGGAATGGTTCTGTCCATGGGGCGATGACCGCCATTATTACGTGGGCTGAAGGCGTGATTTTGGTGGCGGGGCCTCCGATTATGTCAGATTGCTCGGCGTCTAGTTGTGCGGTTGTGTCTGGACTGTTATCCGAGGGTTCCCCCTCCCATGCTACAGATGGTTTGAATAATCTTTCTAAGAAGATGTTGGGGGGGGGGACGACATCTCGTTTTGCTCCGATGCGTGCCAGGACGTCCGCTGCCTGATTATTTTCTCGGGCTATATGGTGAAACTCTAGTCCCTCGAACCGAGCTGACATTTTTAGTATGGAGTTGCGATAGGCTGCCATTTTTGGGTCTTTGGCGTCGAAGTCGCCATTTATTTGGGATATCGCGAGGTTTGAATCCCCACGTACTTCCAGGCATTGAATGCCCATGGATACTGCCATCCGGAGACCATGTAGAAGGGCCTCATATTCGGCTGCATTGTTGGAGTCCGCGTACATAATCTGGAGTACGTATTGGACTGTGTCTCCTGTAGGGGACGTCAAAACGACGCCAGCCCCCAGTCCGGCCAACATTTTGGAGCCGTCGAAATGCATGATCCAGTTTGAGTATGTGCCGTATTCTTTAGGGAGTTCGGCCTCTGTCCATTCGGCGACGAAGTCGGCTAGGACTTGCGATTTGATGGCTCGTCGTGGTTTGTAGGTTATGTCGAACGGTAGGAGCTCTATGGCCCATTTTGCTATCCGGCCTGTTGCGTCGCGGTTGTTGATAATATCGTTGAGTGGTACTTCCGAGGCTACTGTTATAGAACACTCTTGAAAGTAGTGTCGTAGCTTCCGGGATGCCATGAACACCGCGTATGCAATCTTTTGGTAATGCGGGTACCGTGATTTGCATGGTGTGAGGACAGTGGACACGTAGTAAACCGGCCTTTGAAGGGGGAGTTTGTGTCCGTCCGTTACCCGTTCGACGACGAGTACTGCGCTAACAACTTGATGAGTTGCGGCAATGTACAATAGCATGGGTTCGCCAGTATTCGGCGCGGCCAGGACGGGATTTGTTGCCAAGATGGCCTTTATTTCCTTGAGTCCGGCCGTTGCAGCGTCCGTCCACTCGAAGTGTTCGGTGCGCCTAAGGAGGCGATAAAGGGGTAATGCCTTTTCTCCCAAACGGGAGATAAAGCGGCTTAAAGCCGCCACGCATCCGGTGAGTTTCTGTATTTGTTTGAGGTCTTTTGGGATGTCCAATTGTGACAAAGCTCGAATTTTAGCTGGGTTTGCTTCGATTCCTCTACCGGATACAATGAAGCCCAGGAGCTTTCCGGCTGGAACGCCGAAAACACATTTTTCTGGATTGAGCTTAATGTCGTATTTTCAGAGGTTGTCGAATGTAAGCCTCAAGTCGTCCACTAGAGATTCGACATGTCTTGATTTGACAACCACATCGTCTACGTAGGCCTCCACTGTTTTGCCGATCTGGTTTGCCAGACATGTTTGAATCATGCGCTGATATGTTGCGTCGGCATTTTTTAGCCCAAAGGGCATTGTGTTGAAGCAGAATGGGCCGTATGGTGTGATGAATGCCGTTGCGGCTTGGTCTGACTCTGCCATCTTTATTTGATGGTAACCGGAGTATGCGTCAAGGAAGCACAGTGAATCGTGTCCTGGAGTGGCATCGATAATTTGATCTATTCGAGGGAGGGGAAACGGATCCTTTGGGCAAGCCTTATTAAGGTCTTTGAAGTCGACACACAGGCGCCAGGATTTGTCCTTCTTCGGTACCATCACTAGGTTTGCTAGCTAGTCCAGATGTTTTATGTCTCTGATGAATCCGGCCTCCAATAATTTGGCTAGCTCCTCTCCCATGGCCTGTCTCTTTGGTTCGGAGAAACGCCGAAGGGCTTGTTTGACAGGTTTGAATCCTTTCTGGATGTTTAAGCTGTGTTCGGCCAGCCTGCGTGGGATTCCTGGCATATATGAGGGGTGCCAAGCGAAGATGTCCCAGTTCTCTCATAGGAACTCTCGCAGTGAGGCGTCTATATTAGGGTTCAGTCGTGCCCCAATGGAGGCTATTTTACTGGGGTCCGTTGGGTGGACCTGGAATTTGACTATTTCGTCCGCTGGTTTGAAGGATGTGGATTTGGATCTTTTATCGAGTATCACATCATCCCTATTGACCGTGGATCGCAGCGCAGTCAGTTCTTCTGCCGCTAAGGTTTTGGATAGTGCATCGAGGGCCAATGCTGCTGTCTTGTTTTCGGCGCGGAGCGCTATGTCCGGATCACTAGCGAGAGTGATAATTCCGTTTGGCCCAGGCATCTTGAGCTTCATGTACCCGTAATGGGGTATAGCTTGGAAAACTGTGAATGCCTCCCGTCCTAATAGAGCGTGATATCCGCTTTTGAATGGGGCCACCTGAAAGGTGATTTGTTCGGACCTGTAATTATCCGGCGTGCCGAATACCACATCTAGTGTGATTTTTCCGGTGCAGCGCGCTTCCTGACTGGGAATTATTCCTCTAAAGGTTGTGCTGCTTCGCTCCATGCGGTTCCAGTCTATTTCCATCTTTTGAAGGGTTTCCTCGTAAATGAGGTTCAATCCGCTGCCTCCATCCATGAGTACCTTTGCGAGACGACAGCCGTCCACTATGGGGCTGAGGACCAATGCGGCTGGTGCTCTGGCTATTCGAAATTTAGGTTCGTCACTCGCGTTGAAGGTGATAGCAGTATTACTCCATGGGTTTATTGTCGCCACGTGATAGACTTCGGTGAGGCTGCGGAGTGTTCTTTTTCGCATGTTATTCGATGCGAAAGTATCAGAGACTGTGAGAACGGAACTGAAATTCTCGGGCTGGTTTCCTTCAACCTCTGGAATTAGGAGGTCCTCGCCAACTTTGGCCACCTGCCGGATTATCCAACATGCCCTGAGGCTGTGAGTTGGGGTGGCGTCCTCTGCACTATGAATCTTGCAGGGTCCATCTAGCCACTTTTCTAGTACGGTTCCATGCCCTCTGGAGGGTTTTGACTTTTTGGTATTTAGTCCGGGTGCCTTACTGTGGTGCACCCTCTTAGTTCGGACGGGATTGCTATTCAGGGCCGGATTGTCCCAAAATTTTATTTCGGTTTTCCGAGCACTTTCCATCGCACAGTATTTTTGTACTATGGACGCCAAGTCGGCAAAGCGTGTAATATTACGACAACTTACGGCGTTAAGTATTCCCTCGTCCGTGCAGTTACTGCAAAAGATTGAGATTGCGTCTCCCTCACGGCAGTCCTTTATCCTGTTCATAACCAGGAGGAATCTGGCCCAGTAATGATGTACTGTTTCTTCGGGCATTTGCCTGATTTGGGAAAGATCGCTTATGATCGGGCGGGCGGGTGTCGTCGAATTTGAGACCTCACCCAATTTGCTGTTCGGAGGCCGAAGAACATCCGAATCCTGAGATCCGGAGTCTTGGATGTTATCCGATGAGTCTAGCTCGTTGCCTGATTTTATGCTCAGGTCTTGGATTGTATCCTCCCCTCCGCGGGTATCCGGCATGGAGGGTTCGGGGATTCGGACGTAGCTAGTCCTTAAGATAGATGAAGGGTCGCCGCATTGTGTTTCCACCACTTCAACATGGTGGGTGACCTAGGGAGAGTTAATTTCTCTCAGATCGGGTTTAAGCCCAACCTGGTCATAATTCGTGGCGACGCCCAGTGCGGCGATACGATCCAGGAGCTCGTTAACCGAAGAGAGCTCCGTCGGATCCAATTGCTCGGCGAGTTCTGAGCCGATGCGGAGGTTGCTTTCGATGACCCGGGAGGTCACCGTCGGCGCAACAGCCGAACAGGCGGTTGCGAGAAAACCGCCTAGCCGGAGAGCTTGGCCGACAGTCAAGGCTCCTTTCGTAATGGCGCCGTCTTTAAAGACGGGAAGAGGCATCCTTCCTGATCGCGACGGCACAGAGGAACTCTCAATGAAAGCACCAATGTCGGTGTCAAAACCGGCGGATCTCGGGTAGGGGGTCCCGAACTGTGCGTCAAGGTCGGATGGTAACAGGAGACAAGGGACACTTTATTTTACCCAGGTTCGGGCCCTCTCGATGGAGGTAAAACCCTACTCCTGCTAGATTAATATTGATGATATGGGTAGTACAAGAGTAGGTCTACCACGAGATCAAGGAGGCTAAACCCTAGAAGCTAGCCTACGGTATGATTGTGTATGATGATGGTTGTCCTACGGACTATAACCCTCCGGTTTATATATACACCGGATAGGGTTAAGGTTACACAGAGTCGGTTACATTGGTAGGAGATCTTGAATATCCGCACACCTAGCTTTCCTTCCACGCTAAAAAAAGATCCTTCTGGACACGGGACGAAGTCTTCAACTTGGTATCTTCATAGTCCTCGAGTCCGGCTGAAGGCATAGTTCGGCCATCCGAACACCCCCTAATCCAGGACTCCCTCACACGCCTTTGGCCGGACATAGCCAGCTCCTCGCTCGAAGCGGCATAAGTCTTTAAGGACTCGAAAAACCTCTCGAACAGCGACTGGTCTCACGCCTTATCATGACAGTTTGTGTTAGCTTTCTCCACTGAGGTGCTTAACCCAGCTGAACTGGGGCACAATCGCAGTGGTTCTCCTAGTGCTACCTTAGCCGATATAGCGGAACGTAAGGCACCAAAACATAGGAGCCGGGCAAACCCAACATGTGACCGAAATCATGATTCGGAGTCGGTGCATATAGTGCTATAAGTTCGAGGTGCCGCACTTGTGAAAGTGTACGGACTTCTCACACCAGATAGAAGGGTAATGAAGCCCCTGGCGTGTTTTGCCGTACCATGGTGTACGGTTGCGATCATGTTTTTTTTAATGAACATATATATTAAAAGAGGACAACGCAAAAAATAGGTGAAAAGCTATGCATTGTTTATAGAGAGGCTATTTATCAAAGCCGAACGATACAAGTAGTGCGATAAGCAAAAAATATATTAGACTATTTAACATGTCCTGACCAGGCGCAGGCCGCGGAATTTAGAAACAGATATATTGCTCGAAATAGAGACCACCTGAGAGTTCCGTAATGCGGCATAGTTTTGTCTGCTTTCCTGGGTCTTGCATCGTCTGTGCGGCAGCAAAGCCGAACAGGTTATCCAGAGTGTGGAGTCCTGAAAGTAAAAAAAATCCGGCAGCCCCTAGTACGTTTGACGCCGTATTGTAAGCATGCCGTTAATGTGCCCCTCCCCCTGTGCCCATGGAATTTCGAGGGCGTAATTGTGTACTCTAGGTACTAGCTCCGCTACGTTGCGATGGCTGGGGTTGGGGCCGTATTGCTACGCTTGCTACGAACGTGCCAGGCGGTCTTGTTGCAGGTTACTCCGGGCGCGCTTTGCATTGTCCAGCTTTTTAACGGCCGGACTAGAGAGTTGCCTTGAAAGGCTGCTTTGTACTTCCGCTGCGAGGGCCGCTGTGTGCTCCTCCGTACGGATGGAGCGTTCTGTGTTTTCGTTCACCGTAATTACTCCTCGAGGGCCTGGCATCTTGAGCTCGAGATATGCGTAGTGCTGCACCGCATTGAATTTAGCGAATGCGGTTCGTCTGAGCAGGGCGTGATAGCCACTGCGGAACGGGACTATATCGAAGATTAACTCTTCGCTTCGGAAGTTATCCGGAGATCCGAAGACCACATCAAGTGTTACCGAGCTTGTGCAATTGGCCTCTACACCTGGTATGACGCCTTTAAAGGTCGTCCTTGTGGGCTTGATCCTTGATGGATCTATGGCCATTTTCCGCACTGTATCCTGATAAAGCAGGTTCAGGCTACTGCCGCCGTCCATGAGGACTCTTGTGAGATGAAATCCGTCAATGATTGGGTCAAGAACCAATGCGGCAAAACCGCCGTGACGGATACTAGTGGGGTGGTCCCTTCGATCAAAAGTTATCGGGCAGGAGGACCATGGGTTGAACTTTGGGGCGACTGGCTCCATCGCGTATACGTCCCGTAGCGCACGCTTCCGCTCCCTCTTGGGAATGTGGGTCGTGTATATCATGTTCACCGTCCGCACTTGTGGGGGAAACCCTTTCTGTCCATTGTTGTTCGGCGGCCTGGGCTCCTCCTCGTCGTCGCTATGCAGCCCCTTGTCTTTGTGTTCGGCTCTTAACTTGCCTGCCTGCTTGAACACCCAACAATCCCTGTTGTTGTGATTGGCTGGCCTTTCGGGGGTGCCATGAATCTGGCACGAGCGGTCGAGTATCCGGTCCAAACTGGACGGGCCCTGGGTATTCTTTTTAAATAGCTTTTTCCGCTGACCGGATTTATAGCCTCTGAATCCGGCATTTACTATCGTATCCTCATTGCTGTCGCTGCTAACGCGACGCTTTTGCTTATTTCAACGTGTCCTGCCACTTTTGTCCTTGGTATCCGAATTACCAGGGTTCTTCGATAAGTTGTTGCTGCGAGCTAGCCAGCTATCTTCGCCCGCGCAAAAGCGGGTCATGAGTGTCGTGAGGGCTGCCATAGATTTCGGCTTTCCCTGTCCCAGGTGCCGGGCAAGCCACTCGTCGCGGATGTTATGTTTGAAGGCTGCTAGGGCCTCTGCGTCCGGACAATCGACCATCTGATTTTTCTTTGTTAGAAGCCGTGTCCAGAATTGCCTGGCCGATTCTTCTGGCTGCTGAATTATGTGGCTTAGGTCGTCGGCGTCCGGTGGCCGCACATAGGTCCCCTGGAAGTTGTCGAGGAATGCGGCTTCCAGGTCTTCCCAAGAACCGATTGAGTCCGCTGGTAGGCTGTTAAGCCAGTGCCGGGCTGGTCCCTTGAGCTTAAGGGGGAGATATTTGATGGCGTGTAGATCGTCGCCACGTGCCATGTGGATGTGAAGGAGATAATCCTCAATCCATACTGCCGGATCTATCGTACCATCATACAACTCGATGTTGACGGGTTTGAAACCCTCTCGAATTTTATGATCCATTACTTCATCTGTGAAGCATAGTGGGTGTGTGGCGCCCCTGTACTGGGCTATGTCACGACGCATCTCGGAAGAGCTATGCCTGTTGTGTTCGGCCCGGCCAGATTTATTGTGTCCGGAGTGAAGATCATCACGTGTCGTCGGGCGTCTGCGCGATCCATAGATCGATCTTGTTTGCCTTGCTTTATCCTCCAGTATGTCTCGCAGGTCTGGCTCATTTTCCCGTGCCTTAGTTGAGCGGCACCAGGGCATGGCTTGTTTAGAGGTTCGACAGGCCTCTCTGTCGCGGCCGCGAGGTGGCCGGTCTGCCATGTCATGCATTGGTAATGTAGGTGTTTCCCCCTCTGATTGGGGTAGCGGCCTGCGCTTAGGATAATTTTTGGAGGGGCGCTCGAGTTCATACTCTTCGGCCGCAAGGACTTCAGTCCATCTGTCAGCTAGCAAATCTTGATCAGCTCTAAGTTGTTACTGCTTTTTCTTTAGGCTATTCGCCGTGGCTAGAAGCCTGTGTTTAAAACGCTCTTGTTCGGCGGGGTCTGATGGTACGACGGATTCGTCGTCGTCGAGGCTTGCCTCGTCTTCGGAGGGAGGCATGTAGTTATCATCCTCAACCTCTCGCTCTACCGCTCTCTCATGAGGGCTGGCTTCTCCATCTTCCTGCGCCGAATCTTGCTGGATTTGGTGTTCTTCGGCGCTATCCGGGGTAGTATTATCTTCCGTGCCGGAATCACCGTTTCTGCTGTGGCGGGATTTAGAGCGGCGCCGTTGACGCCGGCGTTTTGGCTGTTTTTTCAAGGTGTCATCCTCCACTGTTCCATCGCCATCTCCATCCTTTGGAGCGTCCACCATATATATGTCACATGACGAGGTGGCGGTCCAGCGCCCTACAGGTGCTGGTTATTGTTCGTCTCCTCCTTCGTCGTCCATACCGTCGAAGTCTTCGGAGTCGAAGTCAAGTATGTCGGTTAAATCATCGACAGTGGCTATTAAGTGGGTGGTGGGTGGGCTTTGAATTTCTTCGTCGTCCGAGTCCCAACCTCGCAGACCATAGTCTGGCCTGGGCTCTCCTGATAGAGAGAGAGACTTGAGAGAATTCAGGATATCACCGAAAGGTGAGCGTTGAAAGATGTCCGCGGCAGTGAACTCCATTATAGGCGCCAAATCGGATTCGATCGGCAGGGGCACGGGAGGCCCAGAGTTCCAAGAAGAATCTGACTCCTTGGAGTCATGGGCCGTGCGGAGTACGGGGCTGGCGTTCGGCTCGATCGCCTTCAAGATCGCAGCCCCCGAGGTGACGTCCAACCGTTCATCCTCAAAGAACGCAGTGGGCTCCGAGTCGAGGATCGGGGCCGGTGCGTGTGCGGCCTCCAGGGCACTATTCAGAGGCAGAGCTATATCATGCCCCTCGAGGTAGTGCGGCGCGCTTGGTTGTGGCTCGAACCCGTCAACGATCAAGTCTCCGTGGATATCTGCCGTGTAGTTTAAGCTTCCAAACCTGACTTGATGGCCAGGGGCGTAGCTTTCGATCTGCTCCAGACGACCAAGCGAATTGGCCCGCAGAGCGAAGCCGCCGAAGACAAAGATTTGTCCGGGGAGGAAAGTCTCACCCTGGACCTCATCGTTGTTGATTATCAAAGGAGCCATCGGGACTAAAAGCGACGACACAGAGGAACTCTCAATGAAAGCAGCAATGTCGGTGTCAAAACCGGCGGATCTCGGGTAGGGGGTCCCGAACTGTGCGTCAAGGTCGGATGGTAACAGGAGACAAGGGACACTTTATTTAACCCAGGTTCGGGCCCTCTCGATGGAGGTAAAACCCTACTCCTGCTAGATTAATATTGATGATATGGGTAGTACAAGAGTAGATCTTCCACGAGATCAAGGAGGCTAAACCCTAGAAGCTAGCCTATGGTATGATTGTGTATGATGATGGTTGTCCTACGGACTACAACCCTCCTGTTTATATAGACACCGGATAGGGTTAGGGTTACACAGAGTCGGTTACAATGGTAGGAGATCTTGAATATCCGCACGCCTAGCTTGCCTTCCACGCCAAGAAAAGATCCTTTCGGACACGGGACGAAGTCTTCAATCTTGTATCTTTATAGTCCTGGAGTCCGGCTGAAGGTATAGTCCGGCTATCCGAACACCCCCTAATCCAGGACTCCCTCACTCCCCCTCTACTCCTTTGTGATGAATTGAGTTTCCCCTTTTGAAGTAATCTTATCGGATTGAGTCTTTATGAGAGCACTTAATGTATGTCTTCGTGATCAACTTGCGGGTTTCGTGACATTGGGAACCTATGCATAGGGGTTGGCACACGTTCTTGATTCTCCGGTAGAAACTTTGGGGCGCTCTTTGAAGTACTTTTATGTTGGTTGGATAAATCTGAGATTGTGTGATGCATATCGTATAATCATGCCCACGGATACTTGAGGTGACAATGGAGTATCTAGGTGACATTAGGGTTTTGGTTGATTTGTATCTTAAGGTGTTATTCTAGTAAAAACTCCAGGGTTGTTTGTGACACTTATAGGAATAGCCCAACAGATTGATTTGAAAGAATAACTTTGTGATGGTTTCGTACCCGACCATACTCTCTACGTTTGTTCTCCGCTATTAGTGGCTTTGGAGTGACTCTTTGTTGCATGTTGAGGGCTTGTCATATGTTCTATCTATGTTATTATTGTTGAGAGAACTTGCACTAGCGAAAGTATGAACCCTAGGCCTTGTTTCCTATCATTGCAATACCGTTTACGCTCACTTTTACCACTTGTTACCTTGCTGTTTTTATATTTCCAGTTTACAAAAACCTATATATTCTATCCATATTGCACTTGTATCACCATCTCTTCGCCGAACTAGTGCACCTATACAATTTACCATTGTATTGGGTGTGTTGGGGACACAAGAGACTCTTTGTTATTTGGTTGCAGGGTTGCTTGAGAGAGACCATCTTCATCCTCACACCTCCTACGGATTGATAAACCTTAGGTCATCCACTTGAGGGAAATTTGCTACTGTCCTACAAACCTGTGCACTTGCAGGCCCAACAACGTCTACAAGAAGAAGGTTGTGTAGTAGACATCAAGCTCCTTTCTGGCGCTGTTGGTGGGGAGGCTAGGTAAGTGAAGGTATATCTTTAGATCTTGCAATCGAATCTTTTTGTTTCTTGTTTTATCTCTAGTTAGTATTATAAAATAAAACTAAAAAATGGAATTGAGTTTGTCTCATATGCTTCATCTTTTTAATACCTTTCGTGAGTATGATGGAAAGGATAATTGTGCTCAAGTGCTAGAAGAAGAAGTCTCTAAAATGTTTGGCACTAAATATGTGAATGATGAGCATGATTGCAATGTTGTTAGTATGAATTCCTTGAATATCCATGATTCTAATGATATGCAAAGCCACAAGCTTGGGGAAGCTATGTTTGATGAAGATGATATTTTTTGTCCCCCAAGCTTGGATGAGCAAATTTACTATGATGAAAGCATGCCTCCTATCTATGATCATTATTGTGATGACACGTATGTTTTAAAGAATAATGATAACCATGAAACTTGTCATCTTGATCTTAATTCTCAATCATATGATAGTTATTTTGTTGAGTTTGCTCCCACTACTATTCCGATGAGAAGAATTTTGTTTATGTGGAGAGTAATAAAATTTCTATGCGAGTAGATCATGAAAAGAATGCTTTAGGTGCTGGTTATATTGTTGAATTCATTCATGATGCTACTGAAAATTATTATGAGGGAGGAACATATGCTTGTAGGAATTGCAATAATATCAAGTTTCCTCTCTATGTGCTTAAATTTTTGAAGTTATGCCTGTTTTACCTTCCTATGCAAGTTGATTATTGTTCCCATAAGTTGTTTGTTCACAAAATCCCTATGCATAGGAACTGGGTTAGACTTAAATGTGCTAGTCATATTCTTCATGATGCTCTCTTTATGTTTCAATTCTTATCTTCTATGTGAGCATCATTGTCATCATCATGCCTAGCTAAAAGGCATTAAAGAAAAGCGCTTGTTGGGAGACAACCCAATACTTATCCTTATTGTTTTTGTGTGTTCACATGATTACTCTACTGTATTAATCATGTTTTATAGATTTTGTTTCAATAAAGTGCCAAGTAGAACCTTTGGGAAGGCTTGGGTGAAGTTTATGTGATCATGCTGTAAAAAATAGAAACTTTAGCGCTCACGAGATTACCTAGAACTTTTTACTGCAGAGTGCTATTTAGTTGATTCTTTTTGCAGATGATTACTAGACAAATTCCTCAGGTCCACCAATTTATTTTAGAACTTTTGGAGTTCCAGAAGTTTGCGTTAGTTACAGATTACTACAGACTATTCTGTTTTTGACAGATTCTGTTTTCATTGTGTTGTTTGCGTATTTTGATGAATCTATTGGGGATGCCCAAGGCACCCCAAGGTAATATTCAAGGACAACCAGACTGAAGAATTTGAACTGAGGAAATTGAGAAAGTCTTCAGTCAAAGTCTTCAAACACAGATATGATAAACAAGCTGCACAATACTGAGGAAATGAAAGAGTTGAGGAAATGGAACCAGTAAGCTTGGTGAAGACAATGATTTGGTAGACCAGTTCCAACTGCTGTCTCAGTTATACATCTGGTTGGAGCGGCTGAGTATTTAAACTCGAGGACACACAGTCCCGGACACCCAGTCCTGAGCACGCAGCTCGGGACACCAAGTCCTCACCGTATTCTCCTTGAACTAAGGACACACAGTCCTCGTCAAATCACTCGTGGTAAGTCTTCAGGTGACTTCCGAACCTTAACAAACTCGGTCACTCAGCGATCCACAATTCCTCTTGGATTCTCTAGACCATGACGCCTAATCGTCTGGAAGAAGCACAGTCTTCAAAGGTAACAAGCGTCGGATCCACACAGGATCAATCTCTTCAGTGATGCTCAATCACTTTGGGTTTGTAGGTGTTTGGGTTTGGGTTTGGATTTTCCTCACTTGATGATTTTCACTCAAAGTCCTCGGAGGATCGGTTGCTCTCAAATGACAAGTGTCAGTTTCTCTCGGAGCAGCCAACCAGCTAGTGGTTGTAGGGGGAGGCTATTTATAGCCTAGGGAGCAGTCCGACATGATTAGACATAAATGCCCTTCAATGATATGACCGTTGGATGGATAAGATATTTTGGGACAGCTGGCGCGTAGCACAACAACGGTCGGAATTTTGAGGTACAAATTCCTCAGGGCTATCATGTTCCTCACTGTGTAGGCAATCCGCACTGGCGAATTCCTAACTCCTCAATCAGAACAAATTCCTCAGTGAACAGAAGAATTGCGTCTCTGTCACTGAAGAAATTGACTGAACTGTATGAGATTTCCAATGGCTTTACTCGAAGGGATTGGTAGGTGTAGGATTTGAGTTGAGCATCAAATGGAAAATTTTCCTTAGTATTTTCTCGACCCCCTTTAACAGTACGGTGTTTCCTATGACTCAAGAAAGAGAAAATAAAACTACGAAAACAAAAGTCTTCACGCTTCATGTTCCTCGAATGAATACCAAGTCTTCAAGGTCACACCAATTTCTTCACTTTCAAAGTCTTCAGAAAGTCTTCGGTATATCAGAGTCTTCAGTTGAAGAACTTCATTTTTAGGGATCGACTTTATCTGTAAGTATCAAACTCCTCATAAACTTATAGACCTGTGTACACTCATAAACACATTAGATCCTTAACCAATAAGTCTTCAATACATGAAAATCACTAAGGGGCACTAGATGCACTTACCTTCTCCCCCTTTTTGGTGATTGATGACAACATAGGTTAAGTTTTCAACGGGGATAAACATATGAAGTGTAAATGCTGATACTGAGGAATTTGATTGCAAGATATAGAAGAACTCCCCCTGAAGTTGTGCATAGTGAGGAATTTGCTTTTGAAGCAATGCACACTTTAAGAGATGAATCATGGAGATCTCCCCCTATATCTTGTAATTCATACACGCATTTGATATATAATATGAATAATTTGAAATGCATGATGAAAAATGGTGACTGACGTATTCCAGCATGCATGCGATAATATTAACGAGGAATAAGCATGCAGAATAACGTAGCAGAAGTATCAGATCACCATCGGGTTTAAGTTTACAACTCGATCCAATAAAAGTTTCGGAAGAACGAGAGTTGTAACTTAGCAAAAAAAACGCCCTTATAATAGACCCGCTTGAAGACTAACTCAGATGTCTCCCCCTTTGTCATCGAATGACCAAAAGGATCGAAACTGAGGAGTAACGCCCCCGAAGATAATCAAGTTGATGAAGGAGCGCCAGCGTTGTTGGGGTCGGTTGTTGTAGTAGGGCCTGCCGCAGTGTCGTCCAAGTCTTCATGTTCATCAGTGTCGCGCGATGAAGAATAGGAGCTGGCCACCAAAGAAGGAACCTTGACCTTCTTGAATTTCTTCGGAGGAGGTGCAGACCAGTCAAACCCTTCTTTGAGACCCATTTTCTTCAGATCTTCAGTGCTGTAAACTTGAGACAGAACAACCCAGGTGCGGTTGAGGGTTTCATGGAGGTAGTAGTGGTTTTTCTTCACTGCATTGTGTGTTGAAGTCATGTTGTGAAGAATTGAACCAAACTGACGCTTGACCCATTTGTGATTGCGATCAACCTTCTGATGAAGACTGAGGAGTAATTCACGATCAGTCATCACCCTGGGTGCTGTGGCTTGAGGATTTTGCTTGGCAGTGTTGGCGGCAGAGTCATCATTGGTGGAATAGGATGCAGCCTTGCGAAATTGACCATCCAATGGACGAATGCCTTCATCTATCACAGCAGTTGCCTTACCTTTGTCATCAGCTGAGGAAAATGTCATTTTTAGAACTTCAATTGGAGGCAAGTAGCTGCAGTGGTTCAGAGTGTCAGCTTTGTAGGTGAGTGAAGACCTTGTCCTGATGAATCTCATAATCCATGGCGCATAAGGCTTCAGCTCAAATGGTGACATAGCAATGTTGGCCAGAGTCCTCATGAAGAAATCATGGAAGTTGACGGGAATGCCATGACAGATGTTGAAAAGCATATTCTTCATGATGCCAACGACTTCTTCATCACTTGAGTCGTGGCCTTTGATAGGACTCATTGTCTTCGACAGAATGCGATAGACAGTCCGAGGTACATAGAGCAATTCCTTGACGAGGAAATTGGTTCTAGAGGCCTGCCCTGGCTTCAAAGGCTTCATCAGAACTTCCATGTAGTGATTTGAAAGCTCAGGTTCATTGTAAACACAACGTGCATCTTCAAGGGGAGGACTTAGAGGAAGGGCACGAAGCAATTCGGACGCTGGTGCCTTGTAGTGAGTGTTCTCTGTCATCCAGTCCAGAACCCATGAATTCACATCTTTAGAATCGCCTGTGATGTGCAGCGTTGCGTAGAACTGAAGTATGAGTTCTTCATTCCAATCACAAATGTCAGTGCAGAAATTCAGTAGCCCAGCGTCGTGAAGAACACTGAGGACTGGCTCGAAGCATGGCAGAGACTCCATGTCTACGTGAGGAATATGTGCATGATCGAAGACTTTGTCTTTGTTGAACAACACTGAGGAATAGAAGTTGGCTTGACTAGCAGTTCAGAAATGCCTCTTCCTTATGTGAGCAGAGTCATATGGATTATAATCTGTGAAGAACACATGCTCACCAAAGAAGTTTTCAGCCTTGAACTTTTGCTTCCTTGAGAACGAATCCTTTGGCTTTGGCAATGGAGTGTCAGTGAGTTGCATCACGACCTCAGGAATCGCGAGCTCGGGTTCTTCAGGCTGAGGAATTTCTGGTTCCTCCTCAGGTGTAGTCACATGGTCAGCAGCAGCAGTTTCTTCAGCACTAGTGGCTGGAATGTCTTCACGGACAGGTGAGGTGGGATGAGTTTCTTTAGAGCCCATTTGAACTATTAGTGCAGGGGAGTGAGGAATTTGCTGCAGTGGAGTGAAGAGTGGAGAGTTGGGATGCCGACTTTCCCAAAAATCATCATTCATCACTGGCGTTGTGCTGCCAATGTCCACGTCTTCATCATCAATTTCTTCAACACCAGCCTCTTCAGCAGTAAACTGAGGCATTGGTGATGATATCACTTGGGTCGAAGGGATTGTATCCGCTTCAATTTCCTCATCAATCTGCTCTGAGGAAGCAGCATATTGAGTTTCTTCATCTGATCCGCTTGGGATCTCATAGTCCTCATCAAAAGGAACAAGGTCCTTTGATGGCATAGTTGAAATTGGAACAACATCAATTGGATTGTCAAACGAGCTGGTCATAGGCTTCATCTTCTTTGGAGCTGAAGATTCTGAAGCACTTGATGCTTTCCTTTTCTTCACTGCAGCTTGCTCTGCAGCCTTGGTCTTCTTCACATCTGATGCAGATGGAAGGATAGGAGTTGGTGTAGGCGCAGGTGGAGCTGAGGAATATGTTTGTATTTCTTCAGGCACAACTAATGCAGTTGCCCTGACCTCTTCAGTTTCTTCAGGCGCACCACTAGTGGATGCCCTGGCAGTTTCTTCAGCAGCTGGAATGGAGTCATCAGCCCTGGAACTAGCATTTTCTTCAGCAGCCTGAAAGTCATCAGTGGTGCTGGCATGTTCTTCAGTGGGCTGAGCAGAAGCTTCAGCTTGAGGAACTTCGTGTTGCGTTGGGGCTGCAACATTGGTGAGGGTCTCAGTCAGTTTCACAAACCTGACTTTGGCTCCCTTCCAATCAGCATAGTATGAGTTAAATTTGTCGCTGAGGGCTTTGATGTCGGCCTGCATCTTGACGAGTTCTTCAGTTGTCATCTTGACAACATTTTTCTTCAGCAGTTTCTCTTTTCTGTACTGCGATTTCTTGATCTCTCTGGCCTTATCATATCTCCATTTCTCCTCTTGGATGAAATGAGTCAGCATGTGACTTTGGCCCGGTGTCAGCTTGAAGTCAGGCATAGGAGTGTTTCGGTCCTTGTGCCAGAGATCAATGTAGTCTAGGATCGCTCTTGGATCCAACAGCAGCGGCATAGGTGTTCCTTTGGCTCTAGCGGCCCTTTCTTGTCTGTCCCTGATGATTTCTGCAAGTTCTTCTTCATTAGCCTCATCTTCTTTAGACGGCACATTAAAGACAACCTGCTTCTTCTTAGGACTTGGGCGAGGACCTCGTCCAGCAGTAGTCTTTTTCTTCAGCAGAGAGGGTCCAGCTGAGGAACTTGGTGCAACTGAGGAACTTGCTGAGACACCAGAGGCAATGGAGATGCCTGTAGTCCTTTGGCACGAGGCCAGATGCACAGATGCTGAGGACTTTGTCGGAACAGCTGAGGATTGTGGAGGAGGTGCTAAGGACTTTGGTGCAGCAGGAGCAGCATGAGGAATTTGCTTTGAAGATTTTGAAGTTCCTGGCCGTGAGGGCGCAGCTGAGGGTGAAGCACTTGGCTTTCGAGCGGGCTTCTTTGCCATTGATTTCCTCGGCTTGACAGAGGCCTCAGTGGCAGCAGCAGCAGCAGAATCTTCGTTGAATTTCTTCACTGCTTCTCTGGCTTGTCTTGCCAACTTGGCTTGACTCCTTGCCCATTCCTCAGGAAAATCCTCATCGCGTTTGATGCTAGTGGGATCAGCCACTTGGCCAGGTGCCAATGGGGCTCTTGGGCATGGAGGGTTGAGAGCGAATTTCCTCATGTACTTTGGAGTAACATATCTGTACTCCCTCCATTCTCTTGCCCATCTCCGTTCTATCCTTTGAATGCGCACCTTGCGCTGATTCTTGGTCTCTTTGCCAAACTTGGCTTCATCAGGCGTGTAGTACTCTTTGTAAATGTCCTCAGGGATTTCAAACGTAGTCATGACCTCAGGCTTATTTCCTCCTTTCTGCGGCCTCTTACCATCTGCCATATTCTTCAGCTGAGGAATTTGAACAATAGAATTCTCTGAAGAAGCATGCAGTTTTTCTTCAAGGAACGCTGCAAATGAGTTAAGTTGATGAGAACCTAGTGATTCAGCAGCAGACATGAGTACCTGTGAACAGAGTATAGTTGCGAGGAATTTGGAGAGGTCATATGCTTTCTCAGAAGGTTTTTCAAAAAGAACAAGTTTGAGGAATTTGACCAGATGCGTCTTGAGGAATTTCACTAAGCGCGCTTTATCTTAGGTTCCAGAGTTGTATAGATCGAAGATCCACACAATTGAGGAATCTTGAAGAAAATGATGCTTAGGGAAATGAATCAAGAACAGATGACATGTGAGGTGTTTAGTGTGTGAAGATTTGAAGAATAAAACACCTTTGAAGATTTTGTAGAGAAACTTCGAATCAAAGAGGGCAGTAAAAGTAACTTTTAATTACCCCGAATGAAGAACACGACAAACAGAAAGGTGAAATAGTGAAGTTCGTCGGTGTAGATCTTCCACGCCCTAACTCGGCGGAGGAAGACGTCTACGGCGGCGGCGGAGGTGAAGATTTCCGCAGTCGGCGCGAGTACGACGGCGACGAGGTCGAGGCAGTGAAGCTCTTCTTCACCGGCGACGATGGAGTAGCGGCGGCGCTAGGGTTTGGGAAACTCGAGCGGGAGAGAGAGTTCGAGCAGAGTAAAAGAAGTGAGGAAGGGGTGAGGGGGTATTTATAGTAGCAGGGAAAAAACTGTTCGCCCGATGATTTGGGACGAACGTGCCCCTGACCCTTCTCCTTCGCACGACATGTGTCACCCACGTACAGTGTAGTGGAGATCGTGTAAGATCGTGGCTGAGTAGAATAATGCATCGTGGGATGTGGAACGGTTTGTGCGGGAAAATCGAAAATTTGGATAAGATTAGTTTAAAAGTACCGTCCGCAATTTCTTCAGCTGACAAGGACACAGTGAAGATTTTGAACGAGTTTCAAATAGAACGCACATGAAGAATTTGTGAATAGATTGGATTGAGTATAGCATAGAGGGGGAAGGGTCCGATCACATTCACTTAGCAGAAAACATCTTGAAGAAATAGCCATAAGTGAATGCTGTAGAGGACATAAACTCATACACACACACACACACACACACACACACATCTTCAATTTGAGTTTTTCCTCAGTTGTTCAAATTCTTCAACTTTTCAAGATTTTGAAAAGTTGAAGAATTTGAACAACTGAGGAAAAACTCAAATTGAAGATTTTCAACTTTTCTGGTGGCGTGACCCACCGTATAAGAATGCTGATTTCAGACACCGCGTCATTGTCGTAGGGTTCTGAGAATCAAATTCTTCATTAATTTCTTCACACTTAGAGTGTTATTCTTCATTGATTGAAGACAAATGTTTCTTCATGTGTTGCACATCTAAGTCATCAATTTTGCATAAGTGTTAGGATGAGTGCCTTTTCAAAGTACATTCGAAGACTCTAAGATATTTAGCTCACACCGCAACTTGCTAAATATCTTCTCATCCAAGGGCTTAGTGAAGATATCGGCTAGCTGTTCTTCAGTCTTCACATGCTCAATAGAAATGTCGCCCTTCAACACATGATCGCGAAGAAAATGATGACGAATCTGAATGTGCTTTGTCCTCGAGTGCTGAACTGGGTTGTGAGCAATCTTGATGGCACTCTCATTTTCACAGAGGAGAGGCACATTCTTCACGTTGACGCCATAGTCCTTGAGTGTTTGCTTCATCCATAGCAGTTGAGCACAGCAAGAACCAACATCAATGTACTCAGCTTCAGTAGTAGACAGTGATACGCAGTTCTGTTTCTTCGAGGACCAACAGACCAAGGATCGTCCAAGGAAATGACATGTACCAGATGTTGACTTGCGGTCCACACGATCACTAGCATAGTCAGAGTCAGAATATCCAATGAGATCAAAATCCGAGCCCTTGGGATACCATAATCCTAGTGTTGGTGTGTGAGCTAGATATCGAAGAATATGCTTCACAGCCTTATTGTGTGATTCCTTCGGTGCAGCTTGAAATCGGGCACACATGCAAACACTAAGCATTATATCTGGCCTAGATGCACATAAGTACAATAAAGAACCAATCATGGAGCGGTATACCTTATGATCGAAGTCAATACCATTTTCATCAGTGCATAGTTGACCATTTGTGGGCATAGGAATTTTGATGCCTTTGCAATCTTGCATGCCGAATTTCTTCAGGACGTCCTTGAGGTATTTCTCCTGAGATATGAATATGCCATTGCGCTATTGACGAATTTGAAGACCTAAGAAGAATTTCAACTCTCCCATCATAGACATTTGATATTCTTCACTCATCATATAGGCAAATTCATCACTATAACGTTGGTCAGTACAGCCAAAGATAATATCATCAACATATATTTGGCAGACAAACAGTTCACCATCATAAGACTTAGTAAAGAGAGTAGGATCGAGTGAACCGGGTGTGAAGCCTTTCTTCATGAAGAATTCCTTCAAAGTATCATACCACGCCCGTGGGGCTTTCTTGAGGCCATAGAGGGCCTTATTGAGTCTGAAGACTTTGTCAGGATTCTTTGGATCTTCAAAACCTGGGGGTTGAGCAACATATACTTCTTCCTCAAGCTTACCATTGAGAATGCACTTTTCACATCCATTTGATATAAGATGATATCATGATGGTTAGCATAAGCAAGTAATATGCGAATAGCCTCAAGTCTAGCAACAGGTGCAAAAGTTTCATCGAAATCAACTCCTTCAACTTGTGTGTAGCCTTGAGCTACTAAACGTGCCTTATTCCTCATCACAAGGCCGTTTTCATCTTGCTTGTTGCGGTAGATCCATTTTGTGCCAATGATATTATGATTGCGAGGATCTGGACGATTGACCAGTTCCCAGACGTTGTTGAGCTTGAACTGATGTAATTCTTCTTGCATGGCCTGAATCCACTCAGGCTCCAGAAATGCTTCATCTACCTTAGTGGGCTCTGTGATAGAGACAAAAGTAAAGTGCCCACAAAAGTTAGATAAGTGTGAAGCTTTTGAGCGTGTGAGAGGACCTGATGCTCTAATGTCATCGATGATCTTCTCCACCCGCACTTCTTTTGCAATGCGAGGATGAGCTGGTTGTCGTTGAGGAATTTGATCAGCATTTTCTTCAGCATCAATGTCCTCAGCATTTTCTTCAGGTGCATCAGCTCGACGTTCTTCACGTTCTGGAATGAATTCTTCAGCAGATTCTTTAGTAGGAATGACATCTTCAGTAGCCTTGTGCTTGATAGAATCCTCAGGTCCTGGTTCATCTAACACAGAAGGTAGGTGCTCTGTTTGCGAGCCATTAGTTTCATCGAACCGCACATCTACAGTTTCAACAATCTTGTGAAGAACATTATTGAAGAATTTGTAGGTGTGCGAGTCCTTTCCGTACCCAAGCATAAAACCTTCATGTGCTTTCGGTGCAAATTTAGAGTTGTGATGAGGATCTCTAATCTAGCATTTAGCAACGAAGACTTTGAAATAACTCACATTGGGTTTCTTGTCAGTGAGGAGTTCATAGGCAGTCTTCTTGAAGAATTTGTGAAGATATACTCTGTTGATGATGTGGCATGCAGTATCAATTGCATCAACCCAGAAACGACGAGGGGTTTTGTACTCATCGAGCATAGTGCGAGCCATCTCAGCAAGAGTCCTGTTCTTGTGCTCCACGACGCCATTCTATTGAGGAGTATAAGGAGCAGATAACTCATGAGTAATACCAAGTTCATCAAGATAGTCATCGAGACCAGAATTCTTGAACTCAGTGCCATTGCCACTTCTGATGTGCTTGATCTTTACACCAAAGTTGGTTGAAGCCATCAAGGAAAATCGTTTGAAGACTTCCTGCACTTCATGTTTGTAAGAAACAAGGTGTACCCATGTGTAACGAGAGTAATCATCAACAATAACAAAGCCATATTGAGATGCTTCATTTGAAGCAGAAGAATAATGATTAGGACCGAAGAGATCCATGTGAAGAAATTCAAAGGGACGAGTGGTGGTCATGATAGTCTTTGCAGGATGCTTGGCCTTGGTCATCTTTCCAGCTTCACAGGCACCGCATAAGTGATCCTTTAGGAATTTGACATTCTCAATGCCAATGACATGCTTCTTCCTTGCAAGCGTGTGCAAATTCCTCATGCCTGCATGACCAAGTCGTCGATGCCATAGCCATCCTTCTGAAGCTTTTGCGAGTAGGCACACCGCTGGTTGTGAATCTGTAGAGAAATCAACAATATACAAGTCTCCTCTCCTAAAGCCTTCGAAGACTTTGGAATTGTCAGCTTCCATAATCACAACACAACGATACTTGCCAAAGACAACAACCATATCAAGATCACAAAGCATTGAGACAGACATAAGGTTGTATCCTAAGGACTCAACAAGCATGACTTGTCCATGTGTCGATCCTTTGTGATAGAAACCTTACCTAGACCCAATACCTAACTTTTGCTTTTGTTAGCGAAGATGATATGCTTCAGATGTGATGATGATAAGGGAGCATCCATCAATATATTCTTGTCACCAGTCATGTGATTTGTACATCCACTATCGAGGACCCACTAAGTGGCTTTGGGTTGATCATCCTGCAGATGAATTAGTGCAACTTACGAACCTCATATACTTCAGCAGTGAAGAATATGATATCACAATTCATCAGATCAATCTCATCAAGTAGTAAGACAAATAAAGCAGTAGGAGGATGTGTGAAACGAAAGTTCATTTCATCATGATTAGCCTGCGTCCTTTCAGGCACTTTGTCAGGTCCCCAGCAAATTCTTCAGACGTTACAGTACGTCTGGAGACCTGACCCTACATAAGAGATTAGTTCTTTTTCTTCACCACCCACATATGAAGGGGTGGCAAAGAGTTCATCACTCTGCGAGCTCCATATGAGAATGGTGGCATAGAGGCCAATCCATTTTGTTTCACATAAGGGTGGTTAGGGTAAGCATATGAATAAGCAGAGAAATTCTTCGAGGACTTATGAACATAATAATTTGAAGAATAATGCTCATATTCATAGCCCTTGGCTCTTCCCTGCAAAACAGAGTTCTTAGCACGATGATGTTCATATGAGGACTTTGATCCATGTGAGAAATTTGATCCCCTTGAGGAATATGGTCCATATGAGGACTTGGATCCATATGAAGAATTTAGTCCATATGAAGAATTTGATCTGGGGTTCCTATTCTTCACAGGTGGTGTCATGAGGACATTCACCTGAAGACTTTCAAGGCACCATTTGGGAACCCAGATTTTCTTCATAGGGGAGCCATTCCTGAAGTTAGTGCCAATATATCTAGCAAATACTTCACCATTCTGATTTTTGAACAGTTTATAGTGGGAGTCAAATGACTGATCAGAAGAATGAGAAGATTCACATGTATAACCAGATAAATTAGATGGATCAACTGGAGGTCCCTTTGCAGCAACCCATGAGGTTTTGGGGTACTGCTCAGGCTTCCAATATGTGCCATCAGCATTGAGCTTCCTCTCAAAGGCAATACCCTCTTTCCTAGGGTTCTTGTTGAGGATCTGCTTTTTAAGCACATCACAAAGAGTCTGATGCCCTTTGAGGCTTCCGTACATGCCTGTCATGTACAATTCCTTCAGCCCTGCATCGTCAGTGATACTAGCATTGTCCTCAGATGAGGAATTAGTGATAGCAGAGGCAGGTGAATAATTTGTAACATTAGAAGCATTTGAACATTCAGGTGAGGAATTAGCAGATTCTCGTTCAATGCATTTCAAACATGGAGGAATAAATTCTTCCTGAGCAGCGCTGATTTGTTGAGCAAGTAATGAATCGCGCTCCTTCTGAACATCTTCATAACTCACTCTTAGCTTCTCAAGACCTTGATTCATTTGAAGATATTCATAAGAAAGCTTCTCATGATCAGATAAGAGAGTGTTATGATGACCTTGAAGGTTGTCAAACCTGGTCTGAAGTCTCTGAAGATTTTCAGTTAAGGCTTTAGTGCGATCCATTTCTTCCCCCAACATATCATCACTTTTGTCTAGCATGTTTTGAACCTTTTCAAAAGCCTTTTGTTGTTGCACAGCAATCTTAGCAAGTTTAGAGTAGCTAGGCTTAAGATTTTCATCAGATTCATCCTCATTAGATTCATAGGAGGCATATTTGAGTACCTTGGCACCTTTTGCCATGAAGCAATAGGTGGGAGCGTAGTCATCACTGCCTTCATCAGCCTTGTTGGTGAGATCACTTTCTTCAGAGTTGAAGATGGACTTGCTGACGAATGCGGTAGCGAGGGCTAGGCTTGCCAAACCGGACTCAGAATCTTCAGATTCCTCTTCTTCCTCATTTTCTTCAGATTCAGCCTCAGAGTCCATTTCCTTGCCAATGAATGCCCGAGCCTTCTTGGAGCTGCTCTTCTTGTGAGACGAAGACTTCGAGGATTTTGATGATGAAGATTTTGAGGATTTCTTCTTTTTCTTCGCATCATCAGAACTGTAATCCTTGTATTTCTTCTTCTTTGATTCCTTTTCCCACTGAGGACAATCTTGAATGCAGTGTCCAGGCTTCTTGCACTTGTGACAAAGCCTTCTCTTATAGTCACTGGATGAGGAATCATTGCTCTTTCAGGGTCTTCCAAAGCGACCTCGTCTTGAGAATTTTTGGAATTTCTTCACGAGCAGCGCTAGATCATGACTTAGTTCTTCAGGGTCGCCAAGGCTGCTACCAGAGTCTTCATCTTCGGACTCAGATACTACCTTGGCCTTCAGTGCACGTGATCTGCCATAGCTCGAACCATAGAGATCTCTCTTTTCAGCAAGCTGGAACTCATGAGTATTTAGCCTCTCGAGGATATCAGCGGGGTCAAGTGACTTGTAATCAACACACTCTTGTATCATCAGTGCCAGAGTATCAAATGAGGAATCAAGTGACCTCAGCAATTTCTTCACCACCTCATGGTCGGTGATGTCAGTGGCACCAAGTGCTTGAAGCTCATTTGAGATGTCAGTGAGGCGATCGAAGGTTTGCTGAACATTTACATTGTCGAGTCTTTTGAAGCGGTTGAAGAGATTTCGAAGAACATCAACTCGAGAGTCACGCTGAGTTGAAACTCCTTCATTGAATTTGGACAGCCTATCCCAGATAAGCTTAGCAGTCTCCAAAGCACTCACTCTTCCATACTGTCCTTTGCTCAGATGGCCACATATGATATTCTTCGCTTGAGAGTCGAGTTGCTTCAATCTCTTCACATCAACAGCATTCAGAGAAGGTCTGACTGAGGGAACACCATTTTCCACAACATACCAGAGATCGTTATCAATTGCCTCAAGATGCATTCGCATCTTATTCTTCCAGTAGGGGTAGTCCGTCCGATCGAAGGTAGGACACCCAGCAAAGACCTTGATCATACCTGCGGTCGACATAACTAAAACTCCAGGCGGTTAAACCAAAATCACACAGAACAAGGGAGTACCTCGCTCTGATACCAATTGAAAGTGCGTTATATCGACTAGAGGGGGGGTGAATAGGCGATTTTTATGAAATTCTTGACTGAGGAATTTGCTAGTGAGGAAATTCCTTAGCGAAGAACTACTAGCAAAGGAATAAATACTCAAATGAAAACAAAGCAGAACATAAGCATGGTCATCATGATGAAATGAAGACTAGCACAGAGTACCGAAAGCGTAAACACATGATAACACAAAATGAAGACAAATAGACTAAAGAATTTGAACTGAGGAAATTGAGAAAGTCTTCAGTCAAAGTCTTCAAACACAGATATGATAAACAAGCAGCACAATACTGAGGAAATGAAAGAGTTGAGGAAATGGAACCAGTAAGCTTGGTGAAGACAATAATTTGGTAGACCAGTTCCAACTGCTGTCTTAGTTGCACATCTGGTTGGAGCGGCTGAGTATTTAAACTCGAGGACACACAGTCCCGGACACCTAGTCCTGAGCACGCAGCTCGGGACACCAAGTCCTCACCATATTCTCCTTGAACTAAGGACACACAGTCCTCGTCCAATCACTCGTGGTAAGTCTTTAGGTGACTTCCGAACCTTAACAAACTCGGTCACTCGGCGATCCACAATTCCTCTTGGATGCTCTAGACCATGACGCCTAACCGTCTGGAAGAAGCACAGTCTTCAAAGGTAACAAGCGTCGGATCCACACAGGATCAATCTCTTCAGTGATGCTCAATCACTTTGGGTTTGTAGGTGTTTGGGTTTGGGTTTGGATTTTCCTCACTTGATGATTTTCACTCAAAGTCCTCGGAGGATGGGTTGCTCTCAAATGACAAGTGTCAGTTTATCTCGGAGCAGCCAACTAGCTAGTGGTTGTAGGGGGCGGCTATTTATAGTCTTGGGAGCAGCCCGACATGATAAGACATAAATGCCCTTCAATGATATGACCGTTGGATGGATAAGATATTTTGGGACAGCTGGCGCGTAGCACAGCAACGGTCGGAATTTTGAGGTAAAAATTCCTTAGGGCTATCATGTTCCTCACTGTGTAGGCAATTCGCACTGGCGAATTCCTAACTCCTCAGTCAGAACAAATTCCTCAGTGAACAGAAGAACTGCGTCTCTGTCACTGAAGAAATTGACTGAACTGTATGAGATTTCCAATGGCTTCACTCGAAGGGATTGGTAGGTGTAGGATTTGAGTTGAGCATCAAATAGAAAATTTTCCTTAGTATTTCCTCGACCCCCTTTAACAGTACGGTGTTTCCTATGACTCAAGAAAGAGAAAATAAAACTACAAAAACAAAAGTCTTCATGCTTCATGTTCCTCGAATGAATACCAAGTCTTCAAGGTCACACCAATTTCTTCACTTTCAAAGTCTTCAGAAAGTCTTCGGTATATCAAAGTCTTCAGTTGAAGAACTTCATTTTTAGGGGTCGACTTTCTCTGTAAGTATCAAACTCCTCATAAACTTATAGACTTGTGTACACTCACAAACACATTAGATCCTTAACCTATAAGTCTTCAATACACCAAAATCACTAAGGGGCACTAGATGCACTTACATCTATCTCTATAGTAATCATGTGGTGTGTTATTAAGGTAATACACAATGATGGTTGAAGTTGGCAACAATCATGATTGTAGATTCGTTAAATAGAGAAACGAATTCAAATTCAGTTCGAATTGTAGTGGTAGTATAGACATTTGGAATGCACTAAAATATTGGTATGAGTAGGTTACATGCATTATACAGCAAGCGAAACAATTTAATTGGACATAACATGGATTCATACTACCAAATAGCATTTAATTGCAATAAATTGTTGGTATGAGTAGCTTTAAATAGCATTTTTTATAGTAAAACAGGGCAAGACTCTCTCTTTGTGTGGTGTGAATAGTTTCATTTTTTTCGTTTTGTTTTTGGTTGAGGGAAGTGCGAATTGATTTGGTACGTACAAGTACAATATTACACGTTAGGCTTGTCCCTAAAATTTAACCCGAGCCTTGTTATATCCCGAAAATTCAGATATCGTGCTCTCAAAACTGGCGCCTTCACAACCCGCGCCTTGCTATCCCGAAATTACAACGCGCGCGAAAACTCCCTCCAGATGCCAAATCCCGACACGCAAAATCCCCCTTCTAACCCTGAGCCGAAAGGGCCGCTAGTTCAAATCGGTGTGGGGTACTTTTGTAACAGACCCTACGTTTTGCACAAGCACGTCCCTAAGTCATGGTTCACCCCCTCCCATCGCCTCCTTTTTGCCATTCGAAATCCCAGGCCGCCATAACCTCTCCGCTCCAGCCGCAAAACCCCACCCTCCTCCGTCCGCCACCTCACCGTTGCCCAGCCGGAGCCTCTTCCCCGACGACGTCGTCCACCGCAACAACTCAACGTCCCTCGTCCACCTTCCCGGATGAGGATTCGTCGTCCATCTCGTCGTCCCGCCGGTTCAGCTGCCCCGTCCTCCACCTCCAAGGAGCTGCTCCCACGTTCACCTCGTCTATCGCGGCTGCTCCATTCCCACAGCGCCGCCTTAACCTGCTGGACCGGAACCCCAACATCCTCACCGACTCCTCGGACGAAGCCGAGGCCTACTCGGCGCCACCTAAGAGGTTGTACACTCATCACATCGCACCTTCTCCTTAGCTCGACCTCTCGGCGCCGACGGTGCTCCATCCCGCACCCCCATGGAGCATCTACCTTGGAGCCGGTGCCTCGGGCGACATCTCCACGACGGCTCTCCCCCAGTGCGAGGCCCCTTTGGCGGCGGCGTCCATATCAGTCGGATCTGTTGCTACTGCTCCGACTGTTGGTCGCTCGCTCGCGCTGCTGCTGCTCTGGCTCTCGCTCGATCGCTCGCTCTCCCAGCTGCTGCTGCTCCGACTCTCGCTCGATCACTCGCTCGCCCAGCTGCTACTGCTCCAGCTCTCGCTCGCTCGCGCTGCTGCTACTGCTCTCCCCTTCGCTCGTGCTGCTGCTCTGCTCTGATTTAGCTACACTTTAGTCAACTGAATCGTTTTGGGTCAGTCGATTTTCATGGGGGGGGGGGCTTGCCTGAGTTAAGGAAGAACCACCTGCAGCGGGGACGGGGGCTCGCCGGAGAGGTACCCCACTATCTGTCTTAGGGTTCAGGGTGGGGGCGGGGGGGCTATAGGGCTGGCCGGGGCGGCGGCGAACCGGCGGTGGGGAGTTGTTTCGGGGCGGCGAGGCGGCGCTAGGGCCGGCGGTTTGGCCGGTGGCGGCTGGTGGCTCAGGGGGGTGCATGTTGAAGATGAACTGCAAGCCCTCCCTAAACTACATGTCAAGTGCCTCTCTGCTACCATTGCGTTCAGTTTCGACAGTAACATTCAGATTCCATAGTAAATTTCAGTTTCAACAGTTAAGTTCAGAGTCAATAGTTTTTACCTCATCTGCTGTAGTCAGGTGGTTTTTGGTGATGTAAATTTTACATCTATTTTACATCATCTATTGGAGATGCTATTAGAATCCCACTTGAGATTGATGATGTCTGTCTTGTGCTGCTTCAGCCTTGACATCTTACGGCTCACCGGGGCTGCTCCAACGAAGGCCTTAAGCGCAGAAAGTGCTACCTGTTGAAGCAGATCTCTTGTTGGGTCCCAATAGCTCCTTAGAGATGGATTCAGAGACAGATGACCAGTCCTATTCCCCCACCGAGGTGTATGCTCTAACTTGGCACGGTTATACTGCTCATATCATGCATATGGTGTCTTGCATTGCATAGATTAGACATCATATACGCAATATTCAACACCATGTTCTTAGTTCAGACATCATATCTAATGCCCTCTGTTTAGCATATAAATCACATATGTGAATTAAATGATGCGATCCTGATTACTTAGATAACATGTAGGTGAATTATGTCATGCGATCCTTTTTTGTTATTCATCATATCTTTGAATTATGTTATGCTATGCTATCCAGTTTAGATAGACATCATATATGTGAAATTATGTCATGCTATCCGTTTTAGTTAAACAATATACATGTCAACTATTTCAAGCCCTCTTTTTTCCACGCTATCTATTGCATCTGTCTCTCATACAATGTCTGCACATTCAACTATGTTTCCTGTTTATCAGCCATTTGAATTGGAGCGGGTGATGCCAGCATCTAGCGGACTAAAAACACGGTCTTCAAATAAAACAGTGCTACCTCTTGGTGGAGATAGCACCCCAGTTGTACATGCACGAGAACCAGCCCTACCAAACATAACCCAAACTCTCGCAGATTGTACCCCTACTGCGATGGACAGAGAACCAGCTTCACCCAATCTAACCCAACCCCAGCAGATAGTAACCCAGTTCCTATTGACACAACACCATCTCCACCATAGAGCTCCCAAACAAGAGCAGTTAGTAAGGCAGCTCCAGTGCCCAAAGGGCCAGTACTACCACGGCGAACCCCAACTCCACCAGTTAGTACGCCTATTCCTGTGGAGGAAGCACAACCAGCTAGTCGTAGTTTAGCATCTATTGCATTTGATGTTGTTAAATCGTATGTGCGTATCTTCCCATCTTGGAAATATTATACTGAAGATGAAGGAAAATGCCAGTTGCAGGTGTTTGTCCAGGAGTTATGTGTAAGTAATGTGATTCATGGCAATTACTTTGCTTTGTCCCATACATCCTACCTCCATGATGGTTATAATACATGATTTTTTTCCATTTTTCTCTATAGAGAAGGACCGATTTGGAAACTCAGAATGAGGTAACCTGTGCTAATACCTCGGCTATCTTCAAGAATGCTTGGTGGCAGTATCGGAATTACCTGAATAAAACGTACTTCACCGGCAAAGAAACTCATCAAATTCCCTTACGTTCTCCTGAGACACATTTACTGGACGATGACTGGGAACGCCTTGTTCTGTACTTGTCCCGAACCAAGAATGTGGTAACGTCTATGAGCTCATTTTCTATTTTAAGTACTATATTCTTGCGCCTTAATGTACTCTGTTCATGTAGAATAAGTGCCTAAACCTGAAGAACATCTGTTCTAATTTAAGATGCCATTGCTATCATAGTTCAAAAAAGCGCTAGGCATTAATTGTGCATTTTGCCACCGCCTTGCGCTTTACTGACCAAAGTGCATGCTTATGCGCAGTTATGCACCGATTAAGCATAGTTATGCGCAACGCGTTTCGCCAACGCCTAGAGCCTAGGCGCGCTTAAGCGCTCGCTTAGGCTCGCCTTTTTTAACTATGATTGCTATCGTGCATACTGCTTTGCTCTTGTATCACTATATTTAATCATACAAACTTATTTTTAAATTGAAGGATCCAATCGAAACTTCAATGGCACAGTAGGTATGTTCACGCATGTTTCTTTAACAGGGTTGCTCTTATCAATATCTCTGTTGATTTCAATTTCAATTGTGTATACAGTTGACTTCTCATATCATGCACATTACTAGCATCACAACTGAGCCAATAGTGTTGTTGTACATGTAGACCCGTGGTACCCATCTGAAATCTTGTTGTGCCGTGTAGTTTCCCACGCTTTGTATTCTTTCACTGCTGCTTTGTATTGAACTGATATGATTTGAACCGTGTCTCTATTTTGATTTGGCAAGACAATGCAGGGACCATAGGGCATAGAAATATGTTTGTTTGATGCTTTTATTATGTACTAGTACTTGGTAATAGAAGACTTGGTTGTTTAATCCTGTCCACCTTACTAATGAACTGGTTCACCGAAATGAGTTTCATATACTAGTACATGCTAAACTGTCATGTGTCTGCTTGTTTCTTCTTTTAGAATGCTGACAGAATATTGGGGAAGAGTGCCTTATTAAGCAATGGTAAAGGAAGTAATGCAGAAAAGGTTCAGGACAGTGACACATCCTTGTTGATCTCCAACAAAGCTGATAAAACAGCTAAGGAAGACTATCTCGAAGACAGTGAGACAACCCCAAAGTCCTGTCTTGGTTTAGTGTTGGAGTTACTGGCCACTACCGCTTGCACAAGCTATTCAAACTCACTGTATGAATCATTTTGGTTTCTTGAGTCTCAACTATAAGCTGAAAGACATCGATCAGCTGTGCTGCGACAAGAAGTGGAAGGATAGGAGCATTCAGATGCATACTTTCTGGTGCAACAACAAGCGTTGGAGGATTTTAGCGCCAAACAGGACAAAGCTAATAAGCTTGCTAAGCTTATTGCCAGCATGGTGGATACCACGTTTCTTGAGCTCTTATGAAGTTGTTTCAGTTATGCTCTTGTTTTGCTGCCGCGTTTATTTGCACTGGTGGCCAATTTTGACGGTCAGCGTATGTAATATGCTGCTTTGTTCCCTATATTTGCACTGGTGGCGAACTTTGATGCCCAGTGGATGTAATATGTGTAATAGCGGTAATAGGCTAGCGTTAATGGCTTACTTATTTATTTCCTTATTGTCTTGTTTAGTTGTTTGCTTGTAGTCACTGCAGTTCTTTTTTTGTGTTTTTTCTAGTGGCCACAATAACCAATTTTTGGAAACTAGGCCAAAATAATCATGGCAACACACGGACTGTTGTAACCATGGGCCTCCTGCGGGCCGTATGATCCATGGGCCTTCTACGGGCCATAGGATCCATTGGCCTTCTATACGGGACGTAGGATCCATGGGCCTTCTACGGGCCGTACGATCCATGGGCCTTTTACGAGTCGTAGGATCCATGGGCCTTCTACGGGGTGTATCATCATTTCGCCAATCATGGGCCGTAGTATTCATGGAAAATAACGGGCCATTTATTGGCCGTATTTGATAACTCTATGAAAACAACCCAACAGGTTTTTTTCGACATGAAAACGGTCCAACGTATTAACGGGCCGCAAACGGGCCGACTGTAAGCACGGGCTGAATTTGGCCCACAAGCAGAAAATGATAGTAATGGGCCGTAACTAACTGAATGCTGGAAATGAGCCCAAGAATAAATGGGCCCTGAGAAGGCTGAAAGATATCATGGGTTGGAAACGGCCCAATGGAATAATAGGCCGTTAATGGGTATAAAGCGATACACTGTTCATTACGGGCCAGTTTTACCACAGGCCGTTAAGGGGCCGAGGGTTACTAAGGGTCTCATATGGGCCGAAAGACGTCATGGGCCATACATGGGCCGGAAGTTAAAACGGGCTGGAATTATATTGGACGGCCCAGATGACGCTACTGGGCCTAATTCGGATAGGCCGTAAACGGGCCCTGGGATAGCGGGCTGTAAATGGGCTATATGCGAACATGCCGTTAATAGGCTTGCCGTGGGCCGGCCCGCCACCTTTTGAGCAAGCCAAACGGGCCGGCCGTTTCACACAAATGGTCCTTTGTTGGGTCGTGTCACGTGTCGGCGTATCATAGGCGCTTTGGGTCCAATGAGTGGATGACATCTGTCCCAACGGTGAGCCGACACGTGTTTCCTCCAGCCAATGATGATTTTACACATAGAAAATCCCCATTGGCCGGGGCTGTTAACGAGTTATCGGATCCAAAATCGGACCCGATAGCTAAACGGCATTCCCTTACGGTGGATGCCACGTGTTGGTCACCCTTGACGAAAGCACTTCTGTGATGCGCGATTTATCGTCATGGAAGTGGACACTTCCGTGATGACAATTTTGGTAATGTCATGGAACACTTCTACGACAGCACAGGTATGACTATCTTGATTCTGTCATAAATTTGTCATGGATGTACATGCATGACAGAAAACGTGACCTACTGCGACAAACACGTATCATCATGGAAGTGTGTTTTTTTGTAGTGAAAGACGTTGGTTGCCATGTCTTGGCAACAATAGTTGCCATGTTTGTTGGACTCTAGCTGCCATGACTGGAGAAGTACAGTTGCCATGCATGGCCATATGCAGATTCACGGCTTGTTGTGTGAATGATGTCATGCCAAATCACATGCAGTTGATGTATTGCGTTATGATAGACATGCCATTCAAGCAAATGCTTACGCTCGTACCTGTTTTTTTATTGCAGGACCTCCAACTACAATCAACAGCGACGCAGGGACATCTACTGCGGGAAGCTCTGAGCGCACGGAAGAAGCATTCCACCAGCCAGCCAATAATCATGCCACAAACAATGCAGACTCAGCTTCGGAAATGGCAATCGTTCCAGCAATGCCGACAAGCACACCTTTGCACACCAGCACAAGAAACACTCAAGCAGATGAAACAGCTGCCGATACTGAAGTGAATGATGAAACTGATGACAAAGCACAAGGGGATGCAGAAGATGGGCAATCAGAAATCATGGTACCTAAGCCACCATATGTTGGGCAGAGGTTTGATTCGTTTGAAGATGCCAAGGAATTCTACCAGACATATGCAAAGTTCCATGGGTTTGCGGTCAACACCGAATACCATAGGAAAATTAAAAAAACTAACGAGTACAGAAGAGGTGAGATGAGGTGCTACAAGGCATGAAGGAACAAGAAGGGTAAAGGTGTTGCGCCTGTCGTTCCGGAACGAAAGAGAGGTATCATTGTCAAGACGGAATGCCATGTCCGGTGTAAGCTAAACGTAGATGGAGCACGGTGGGTGGTCACTGAATATTTTGACGAGCACAACCACAAACTCATAAAGAAGTTTGACCTGGTAAAATTTCTGAGCGCCCATGGAGGATTCACCCCCCTCGAGAAGAAATTCATAAAGCTGCTACATGATTGTAACGTCGGTCTATCAAGAATGGTCCAGATACTGTCCCTCATCCACAGCAAAAATGGGACTCTAAGTAGCATGCCCTACATACCAGCACACGTCACAAACCTAAAGGCAAAGTACCGTAGAGAGAGCAGGTTGGCTGACATAGAAGACATGATAGCCTACTTCACTGAGAAACCGAAAGCAGATCCAGATTTCTTCTACAGGATAAGATTGGACGACGAGGACCGTGTCAGGAACATGTATTGGGTGGATGGTGCTGCACGAAGAGCCTACAAACATTTCCGAGATTGCATTTCGTTCGACGCGACATATCTCGCTAATATGTACAAGATGCCATGTGCTCCATTCATAGGAATAAATAACCACAATCAGTCATTGCAGTTCGGATGCGGGCTCGTTCGGAACGAAGACACGGATGGGTACACTTGGCTATTCAAGTCCTTCTTGGAGTGCATGGGGGGACTTGCTCCGATGAACATAATAACAGACCAGGATTTTAGCATGCGTGTGGGCATAGAGGAGGTCTTTCCGTTGGCAGTGCAGAGGCACTAGAGGTGGCACATTGTAAAGAAGACTGAGGAGACGCTAGGACCGTTCTTTGCTGACCGTCCAGAGCTGCACAAGGCATTCGAGCTGTGTGTGGACAACAACTTGACGGTGGAGGAGTTTGAACGGAGCTGGATGGATATGATTGAAACATATCAAGTCCAAGACAACGAGACGGTTGGTAGCCTGTGGGAGAAGCGAATGTACTGGGTGTCGGCCTACTTCATGCACTTCTTCTTCCCATTTTTGCAGACTACGCAGCGAAGTGAGGGGTTCAATGTTGTTCTGAAGCGGTACGTGAGCCCTGGCAACTCATTGCTCCAGTTTGCCAAGCAATACACGGTTTTGCAACAAAAAATACTGGGATCTGAGCTACAACAAGAAGCAAACACCGCGCTCAAGCAGCCTAAATTGCTAAAATATTTAGCAATGGAGAGGCAGATGAGCAAGACATATACCAACAAGATTTTTAACAAGTAAGTTAGTGTGTTACAGTCATATTTGCACAAGCATGAAGGTAATAGGTGCCATATAGAAATGCAATGCAGTTGCCAGCTTTTTTGGAAATGCTGATATATTGAAAGTGGCCATTGAGTACAGGGTAACCATGATGTGTAGTTACCATATTTAATGTACTGCAATTGCCATGTGAAGTCAACTACAGTTGCCATGTTTAATGAACTACAGTTGCCATGTTTAATGGACTGTAGTTGCCGTGTGAAATCAACTATAATTGCCATGTTTAATGAACTGTAGTTCCATTTGCCATGATGGTATGGAATGCACTTGCCAATTAAAATGTTATGCATTTACCATGTGAAAAATTTCATGTAGTTGCCATAGCCATCATTCATTTTAGATGCCTTTCCTACGTTACATCCTACATTAACATAAGGTGCTACAAAAACATCATATAAGAGTTTAACAAAACCACATAAAACTTGCAGATTCCAGGAAGAAATAAAGCGTGCCAGCATGTACACGGCTTACCAGGTGGACGAACATACGTTCAAGGTGTGTTCTCTCTTGGGCATGTCGGATTCAGAACCTGAAGACCCAGACAAAGGAAGGAACTACTTTGTGAAGGCCTTGATAAGCGAAGGCGAATACTACTGCCAATGCTGCAAATTCAAACGGGACGGGATTGTGTGCTGTCACATACTAAAAGTAATGTACATGAACACGGTGACACGAATGCCCCACCATTTCATACGTCGGCGATGGACTTGGGACGCTGACGATGCATTGGGGCCACAAACATCAAATGCAGTTTTGGCTGTGCATGATGAGAGACCAGAGTCAACCATGGAAGTTGTGAGGCACGTTGTGTTGACAAAGAACTATGTTGAACTAATAGATGAAGCGTGCAAGAGTGATGAGACAACGAAGGTTGCAGAAAAACACAGGAAGGCCCTGAAAAGAGAGCTTGATGAGATCAAGAAGAGGAAAGCTAAGGAAGTCTTACACAGGTTCCCCCGCACCTCAAGTGTGCCTTCGTCCACGGGGCCATCATCTGAAAACTCGGAGGTAGGATCTGGAACAGCAAGCACACAAACCCAGGTTAGGAGCCCGCCCCGTTCCATCACAAAGGGGCATCCAAAAGAGATAAGATACAAATCGGGATTGGAGATTCAAGCAAAGCACAAGAAAACAAAGAAAGGGACGGGCAATCCGTAAGCAACATTGGAGCACTGTGACTTGGTTGTTGGTGACATTTTTTGCAAGCTAGATGTTCTAAATTTGTAAAAATGGGAGAATGGCTCTTGAGGGGAATCAGAATCTGAAAGGAAATGCCATGAATCAATGACTGCAGTTGCCACGTGTGTGGTACTGAATTTGCCATGTTATTTCTACTGAATCTGCAGTGCCTTTTCTACTGAATCTGCCATGATATTTCAACTGAATCTGCCATGCGTATTCTACTGAATCTGCCATGCCTTTTCGACTGAATCTGCCATGTTAGTTCTACTGAATATGCCATGTTATTTATACTCAGTCTGCCATCATGTAGATATCCATGTTCAATCAACACATTTTAGTCCACACATATTGTATTGTGTGCAAACTATGGAAAACAAGTTGAAACGATCACATGAAAAAACCGTAAGGTTACGGCTACGTACGAACTACCATGCTAGCCGATACAGTTAGCAGTGCAAAAAACCCAAAAATCCAAACGAGAAACAATGATAACTTTCACTAACCATGACTGATCAACTACATTTGCCATGTTTTCAGACATCAAGGACGCATTCGAAACACCAAAGTGGTATTGCCAACCCACAAACGCGTAATAATACTGAAAACACATAAACGTATCTGCTGTCACACCTAAGTTGGTTCGCATCCACACATATATTACAAACTGTTCAAATGTCGCTCACACGCCACCACTATATACTAGGCTAAGGGGAGATGCAGCCATAGCATATTACACGGACATAGTTTTGAAAAGAACAAGGCAATACCTTACATTCCTCGGCAACAGAATGTAAGGTAGGCGTTCGGTGTGGAGCATCACGTGATCACTTGTACTTCTTGGTGGCTTTCTTGACAACTTCCTCTATAAACTGTCGTGCGTTGGACCGCGTGTTGAAATCTTCATTCATCAACCAGTTCCATGTGTAAATTCTGCGGAGCTCGACAACCATTGCAGCTGTGCCGACAGGGACCCGTTGACCTTCCCACTTAGCAAGGTATTCCAACTTGTTAAAGCCACAGTCGTGCCTATAAAACAAAAGAATCAGGTGAACTCAAGAAAACAGAGAGAAATCATCAACTTCAATGAAGATGTGACAAAGAGGGTTAGCATTTGTGTAGAGGACACATGAAAGAAAAGATAGCAATTACCCGTTTCCTTGCTTCATAGTCGCAACGTACTCGATTGGTAAATGTCTGATCTGGACCTTTGAGTTTTTGTAGTGATGGTTCCATGTCTCTTTGAGGTTATTGATGAAGTATTCAGCATGCGTAGTAAGGCCTTCATCAGCTTCTGAACGCACTGAATCAAAGCACCTCAAATCGTTGGTTCTTGACGTCAAGGCAAATCGCATAGTGGTGACCACACTTGTCATGTGGGTCTTGTGGTGCAAGCTCCTAGAACATGGGGAACATGACCTGCAAGTAAAAAATAAAGGAAATAAAAAAGGAGAGTTCACATCAAGAACATAAATGATGTAGTTGAAAAAAATGATGTGTAAGCACATCACCGGTTGCACTAAGAGGCACATGAATGACATAAAAGCAACATGTGTCCAAAAGTACACCATCATAGAAATGTTTAGTTGCACTATGTAATTAAAAGAAGTTGCCATCCATGTATGGACTAAGTTGCCCAGTATTTTATTTGAAGTTGCCACATAAGTTGCATTAAGAAGCAAATTAAAATCATTTTACATGGCAGCTGTTGCCATATGAAATAGGTGTCACAGAACAGGGTGTAGCCCACATGTGAAGCATATCTACTGGCAAAACATACCAAGGAAGTAAAAATGTGCAAAAAAGGAAGGAATACTCACACATTTCTTCATTGCGAGCTTGAAATCACCATGCGCAGAAAAATACTTCCTTAGGATTTTGTGGTGGAAGTCACCATCCCATATTTTGCAGGTCACGCTGTACTGCATGATTGTTTTGTCGGGAGACATATCCATATGCCTGTTGATGAAGTCAATCCTACATGCAACTACATTCTTCGACATTATGCCGAGTGGTCTTACAGACTCGGCAAGATCACCCAGGTCAACGTACGTCGCATCGCATTGTATGATCTTGGTTCTGTCATCACATGAGCTGTATGAAAATGATATAACATGAAAGAATCATGTCTACTAAGTAAAAAAAGAAATAAATCATAAACAGAGCATCTATAGAATAGCAAAAAGGAATAAAAGTAAAAAGGAAAGCAAATGAGGGGTTATGCTGTGTGGTCATTACGCTTTCAGCTCCTTCATGTGCTTGCTGTCGGACCTCACATTTCCAAAGCGCTTGACAATTCCGTACAGCTGTTTATGATCCTTTGTGGCCTTGACTTCTGGCTCATAGTCATCCGCGGGTGGTGCGTGAACTACCCTATGCCGTCTCACGGATCTAGGGGTGGCACTTCTAACGGTATCCTCAGATACCGACTCAGTATGCATGTTAGAACTTGATTGCCCCTGACCTCGTGAGGACCTCCTCTGCAATGCTGCCTCCTCAATCCTGCAGTAAGCTTCATCAAGTGACAGCGTAATCTCCTCAGGAGTGGCTGCAATGATCAAAAAAGTGGGTTAGGATACATGGGAAATAAAATAAGTTAATTGTGCAAAGAAAGGGTGTAGAATGTGAAATGTAGGTGCAAAATTAGGGAATTGCCATGTGGAGGCAACTACAGTTGCCAGGTGTAATGCACTGTTGTTGCCATGTGGCAACAACTACAGTTGCCATGTTGGTTGAACTGCAGTTGCCATGTTGTATCCACTCCAGTTGCCATGTGCTTGCCGAATGAAAAATGCAACATGGCAAAAAAATGTAGGTGACATTGTGCAGCAAATCCAGTTGCCATGTTCATCAGATAACATTTGCCATCACCAGTGAGAAGCCAAAAAAAGCTTGGGACAAAATTCAGACCAAAAAAATGTGTACAACAAAATGATAAACGCAGAAAAAATGTACCTTGCACAATCGGCTCTGCAAACTTCACAGCCTTCCTACCCTCAGCCATTGGTTGCGCCATCATTGGGGCCATGCCTGCCAGGAAAGCAAAGGCAACTGGCATAGGATCGTGCACCACTGGTTGATCTTGACTGATGCCAAGGCAAAAGCTCGGTGGGGTGAAGGCCATTGGGTGCCTCTCCTGCCTACTAGCCGGACCATGAACAACTTGCTGGGCAGAATCCAGGGGTGAAAGATCAACAAAAATTTCTGCCTCGTCTCCTGCAGAATCATCAGGCTTATTAGTAGGGCGGGGCGTGTTGTCAGCGGTATCAGTCGCAACTTTCTTGCCAATCTTCCTGTTTGGGCTGTAGGGGACACTAATGTTGACTAGGAGCTTAGAAGTGCACAGATTTTTGCTAGGGGTCTCCATGGTGGGTAAAGACGCAGTCTGCTCCGGACGTTCACCTCCGTCAGTCGTGCCCGGGTTGCCACCTGGGTCAGTTGTACTTCGGTCTTTCGTTTTCTCCATAACATTGCTTTTGGCAGGTGGTAGGAACAGTGTGGACGGATGCACGTAACCAGAGTCATCTCTGCTACTCCTAGCTACTGCTGGTGCGTTGGGTATGTCTGCTGATTGCTTGCGGGGGCTACAACTGCATACTAATCTCATCATTCAGCCCTTCCATAAACTTCTCCTGCTTCACGACATCTGTGGCCACATCATCAGGGGCATAGGGAGCTAACTTGCTAAACTCATCCACGTACTGAGACATAGTACGGTTCCCCTGGCGTAAGTTGCGGAACTCCCACTTCTTCATTTGCATAGCTCCAGTGGAGACATGGGTTGTGCGGAAAGCTTGCTGAAACTGGTCCCAAGTGACATTGGCTATAGGAAAAGTGGCCGTGTAATTCTCCCACCATGAGGCTGCTGGTCCATCCAATTGATGTGCGGCAAAGCGCACTCTCTCAGCATCTGTGCAACCTGCGGTGGTCAACTCCCTTCCAATACGGTGTAGCCAATCATCAGCAACTATGGGCTCGGTGCTACAGGAAAACACCGGCGGCTGTAACCTTAGAAAATGTGCTAGGTTGTCCACCGGTGGCGGGTTGTTGTTGTTGTTGCCCTGGTTCTGAACTAGCAATTGCATCAACGCATTCTGCTGCTGGATCAACTGGGTGAGCTCCGGTGGGAAAGCAAAACCGGTGTCACCTCTCGGAGGCATCTGACGGGTTTAGATGGAAGAGATTAGAATAGAAAAGAGGTCTAATGAGAAAACACTACCCATATGCACATGAGACAACCACAATCATTTCACTCAATCAATCAAGCAAGGGCATACAAACGATCTAGAACTATCGCACAAGTGCTCAACTACTACTAAATACATGGGGGAATACTACTAATAGTTGGTGGTCATCTAGAAATTTTGATCGGTGGAAGACTCCATGATGTCAGCTCCAGCTTCATCTTCAAAGTCATCATCACTAGGGTCGAAGTCGATGTCGTCGATGATGATGTAGTTGTCCGGGCAAGTGGGATCATCGTCTTCTTCTCCCGGTGCTGGTCCTCCCATGAATACTCCGATCTTCTTGACTAGGTCATCATTCTTCTCCAGTAGTGTCTTGATTTCCTCCTCATATCCATCGCGTGTAAACTTGAGTTCTTCCTCCAGTTCGATGATCCTAGTCTTCGCCTTCTTCAAGTCCATCATGTCCGTGCACATCTGGTTCTCCTGTCGTCGAATGTGCTGGTTTAACTCCTGGATGAAAGCTGCAATGGATCTATCCTTCCTGGTGCTGATTACTTCCCATTGCTCGTCTCGGCGCCCCATATTTGGTAGATAGTGTCCTTAAGCTCCCTGTTGTAAACTTCTCCAATGCGTCCCATGGTAATGTGGGCTGCCATGCTCTTGCCTAGACTCCAGGTGGGTGCTTCGAAAGAAAACTCTATGGGTTTAGAAGTTGGCGAGAACGTCCTTCCTGGGACTTGTACTTGAACCATCCAGCGCTCCTCTTCAGGTAAAGTGGCGTTGTACGTCTCGGTGAAGCTTGGTATTCCAACGTTCAAGTACCTAGTGACTTCCTTCAAGTGGCGTCCAAAAGGTGTGTCTTCATCCGGCTGTGCAAACTTGTTCTTCATCTCCGTCATCCTAAAGAGTAGAAAATGGAGAGGAGTCAGAAATGAGTAGAGAAAAGTGACCTATGGTTTTTCTTAGTGGTCGTGTCCTACACTCAGCGTGTGTTGTGATACCATCTTCTAGCGACCCGACCTCAGATGGTCAAGTCTCTGTGCTTCAGTGTCATCCCTGTATCGGTAATGCTGACACACACAGTACTCGAAGGATTTATAACAGAGTAGTGATACGTCCATTTTGCATCATGTTTTTATGTTAATATTTATTGCATTATGGGCTGTTATTTCATGTTATGTCACAATACTTATGGCTATTCTCTCTTATTTTACAAGGTTTACCATTAAGAGGGGGAATGCCGACAACTGGAATTCTGGCTGGAAAAGGAGCAAATATTGAAGACCTATTCTGCGCAACTCCAAAAGTCCTGAAACTCCACGGAATATCTTAAAATAAATAAAGAAAAATCATCGCCAAAGATGAAGGCCGGGGGGCCAACACCCTGCTCACGAGGGTTGGGGGCTCGCCCCTCCCCCCTGGGCGCGCCCCCTACCTCGTGGCCCCCTGGTGGCTCTCCGACGCCCATCTTCTCCTATATGAAGTCTTTCGATGAGAAAAAAAATCATAAGCAACGTTTCGGGACGAGACTCCGCCGCCACGAGGCAGAACCTTGGAGGAACCAATCTAGGGCTCCGGCGGAGCTGTTTTGCCGGGGACACTTCCCTCCGGGAGGGGGAAATCATCGCCATCATCATCACCAATGCTCCTCTCATTGGGAGAGGGCAATCTCCATCAACATCTTCACCAGCACCATCTCATCTCCAAACCCTAGTTCATCTCTTGTATCCAATTCTTGTCTCTAAGTCCAGGATTGGTGCTAGTAGGTTGCTAGTAGTGTTGATTACTCCTTGTAGTTGATGCTAGTTGGTTTACTTGGTGGAAGATCATATGTTCAGATCCTTTATGCATATTATTACCCCTCTGATTTTTAACATGAATATGCTTTGTGAGTAGTTACGTTTGTTCCTGAGGACAAGGGAGAAGTCTTGCTTTTAGTAGTCATGTGAATTTGGTATTCGTTTGATATTTTGATGAGATGTATGTTGTCTAACCTCTAGTGGTGTTATGTGAACATCGACTACATAACACTTCGCCATTATTTGGGCCTAGAGGAAGGTATTGGGAAGTAATAAGTAGATGATGGGTTGCTAGAGTGACAGAAGCTTAAACCCTAGTTTATGCGTTGCTTCGTAAGGGGCTGATTTGGATCCATATGTTTCATGCTATGTTTAGGTTTATGTTAATACTTTTGTTGTAGTTGCGGATGCTTGCAACAGAGGTTCATCATAAGTGGGATGCTTGTTCAAGTAAGAACAGCACCCAAGCACCGGTCCACCCACATATCAAATTATCAAAGTACCGAACGCGAATCATATGAGCGTGATGAAAACTAGCTTGACGATATTCCCATGTGTCCTCGGGAGCGTTTTTCCTATTATAAGAGTTTGTTACGGCTTGTCCTTTGCTACAAAAAGGATTGGGACACCTTGATGCACCTTATTTACTTTTGTTACTTGTTGCTCGTTACAATTTATCTTATCACAAAACTATCTGTTACCACTTATTTCAGTATTTGCAGAGAATACCTTGCTGAAAACTGCTTATCATTTCCTTCTGCTCCTCGTTGGGTTCGACACTCTTACTTATCGAAAGGACTACGATAGATCCCCTATACTTGTGGGTCATCAAGTAGCAATCACATACTTATTACATCGAATGTCTCAAGAGAGAACTTATTACAATAATATGGCTTAAGGCCATCTAATACGATAACAGCGGAAGGCTTGGAAGATATAGTGAGTCCATCAACTCCAACGGCATAGCTGAGCTGCACGGCAATGACCTAACGAACCTTACTCCTCGTCTGAACAGTCTGCCGTGACAAAATAACACAGTAGAGCAATGACAAAATAATGCTATCACTACATGCATATATGGCTGGTGGAAAAGCTCTATGGTTACAGTTTTGCGAAAAGCCAATTTTTCCCTACAACAAAGGAATAGATTTTTATTTAACTATCATGGTGATTGAAACAACATTGAGAAGGTTCCTCCAACTCAATCCCAATTAAAGTGATTAACAACCCAACAATATTAATTAAACATGATAAGATACATGTGATAACCCAAGTACTAGATACTCAAGAATTGTCCATAACCGGGGACACGGCTAACCATGATAAGATTGTACACTCTACAGAGGTTTGCGCACTTTTCCCCACAAGACTCGATCGCCTCCGTTGGATTTCTCGCACTACATGATGTTTGAGAAACGGATGACCGAGACACAGTCTTTCAGAAATATTAACTCTCTACTCCGGACTCACCATACCAAACCTACATCCCACTACCTGCTGATCTGCCTCTTCAAGAGCTTCACGTAACCTACTCAACTATGCTAGAGCCCATAATAGCTTGTGGCTGCACACGGAAGTTTCTAGCATGAATCATGTCAGTTCCCTTTGAGCCTGGGTGGCGGTCCATAGGAAAATCACACGGAAGCCCGGGATTTCCAAAAAATACAGGCAACACTGGGTTCCCCAGGTACCTCAATCCACCTAGTTGTTTGATTAAGTTGCCACCTTAAGTTGAACCATTAATTAACAACTCACATCTGTCATGGATTTCACTCAAACCCAAACCACGTCTACGAGCATAGCATGGCATAGTAATATAAGCAAGCGTAGAAGTAACTCCCATGGGTTTGAATATAACAGGGCAATAGGTTCTACCTCATCAACTACTTCCCAACCCACAAGTTAATGACATCCTAATCATGCAATGTTTGAGGATTGGAACTAATGCATAAAAACTGGGTATGAAAAGAGTAGGATCAATGTGTTACTTGCCTTGCTGACGATCTGCGAATCCTAGAGACTCGTAGTAACACGCTTCGCACTCCGGGAATTCTATCGCAAGCAACCAATAGCATACATAAGTAACAAGCAATGATGCACAAGCAAAACTCAAATAAGAGAAGTTGACAAGAAAGTTCAACTTAAGAACTCCGGTTTGCAAAAAGAATCAAATCAAATGGAGCAACGAAACTCAAACGGCGAAAGAAAGAAGCTTCGTTTACTAATCTGGAACTAGGTCAAATTTTACAGTAGCAAAAACTTGTTTGAGTTGGATAAACGGAAAGAGGGTTTCGAGAAGAAACTCCAGGCACTTGAATCGCCTGATTCCGATAAACGAGCGAAAAGATAAACAGAAACTAAGTTTGGATCAGAAATCGCGATTAGAAAAATCGCGGAATAAATCCAAGAAAAAGAAAAGCGACGAACAGATTAACGAACAGACGTTCGTTATGTGGATCCAAACGAGGAACGTGTTCGTTAAAATGAACGAACGAGCGAACGCTCGCTAAATAAATAAACCAGAAAAAAACCGATCTATTTAAAAAAAACGAAAACTAGGGTTTTCTAAAAAAACCAAACGGTTTTCGTTAGAAAACCGGGGCGGCTACCTCGGCTCGGCTCCGGCGGGGCTCCGGCGGGACTCCGGCGCGGCGGCGGGGCGGCGTGGGGTGGCGGGACTGCGGCGGGAGGCGGCGGCGGCTCCGGGCGACGGCGTGGGCGGCAGCAACCGGTGATGCGGGCGGCTGCAGGCGGCGGCGCGGGCGACGGTAGGCGGCGGGGCGGGCGACTGCGGCGGCGGCGACTTGGGGCTCTAGGGGGGCTCCGGCGGGGTTTATAAAGGGGGGGGGGGGCAACTTGGGGAAGGGGGCGGCCTCGGGAGGCATGTCCTCCCCGGACTCGGCAGCGGCGGTGGGACTCTGGTCCCGATCCGGCTTGCGGAGGCGGTGGCGCGGGCGGGTCGGCCTGGCTCGGCTAGGCTTCGGTCGAGTTGGGCGCGCGAGGTTTTTTTTTTAAATATTTCACGCAGAAAATAAAATAAAAGAAAAACTAAACGAACTCCAAAAATCCCGAAATAAGTTTTCCCTGACTTCTAAAATCAAGCCGGACCGGATGAACATTTATTTGGGGCCTAAATGCAATTTTGAAAAACGCACATTTTTCCTAATTTCAAATAAAATAGCGAAAAACTCTGAAATGAAATCTTATTTGATTTTTATTATTAAATCTTCAATATTTCTTTATTTTGGGAAAGTCATTTTATTCTCTCTCTCATATTTTTATAATTGAAATAATTGAAGATAAAATAATCAAAACCAAATGATCCTATTCTCAAAATTTGAGAAAACTCAAATATGAAAATAACGAAATCCCCAACTCTCTCCGAGGGTCCTTGAGTTGCGTAGAATTTCTAGTATCAGACCAAAAGCAAAAAAAAAATGATATGCAAGGATGATCTAATGTATAACATTCCAAATTGAAAATTTGGGATGTTGCAAACCTACCCCCCTTAAGATGAATCTCGCCCTCGAGATTCGGGTTGGCTAGAAAATAGGAGTGGGTGGTGTTTGTGGAGATCATCCTCTCGTTCCCAGGTGGCTTCATCCTCGGTATGGTGGCACCACTGAAATTTGCAAAACTTGATAACCTTACTGCGGGTGACTCTGCTGGCAAACTCAAGAATCTTAACTGGTTTCTCCTCACAAGTCAAATCACTGTCCAACTGAATCGCCTCCAGGGGCACTTTATCTCTTAACGGTATATCGGCCATCTCAGCATGACACTTCTTCAGCTGTGAAACGTGAAACGCATAATGAACTCCTGCAATCCCTCAGGTAACTCCAACTTGTAGGCAACTTCTCCCAACCGTTCCAAAATACGATACGGTCCTACAAATCTCGGGGCTAACTTTCCCTTAACTCCAAAACATTTCACTCCGCGCAAGGGTGATACTCGCAGATATGCTCGATCTCCAATTTCATAGGTTACCTCCTTGCGTTTTGAGTCTGCATAACTCTTCTGCCTGGACTGAGAAATCTTTAGTCTGTCACGAATCAGTTTAACCTTCTCCTCAGACTCTTTGATCAAGTCTGGTCCAAACAACTGTCGGTCTCCTACCTCATCCCACATCAATGGTGTTCTGCACCTTCGTCCATACAGGGCTTCAAACGATGCCATCTTCAAACTGGCTTGGTAGCTATTGTTGTACGAGAACTCTGTGTACGGCAAACTGTCATCCCAACTAGATCCATAATCTAGCGCACAGGCTCTCAACATGTCCTCCAAAATTTGGTTGACTCTCTCAGTTTGTCCATCTGTCTACAGGTGGAATGCTGTACTAAATTCCAATCTCGTTCCCAAAGTCTGGTGTAACTGATGCGAAAACTTTGAGGTAAACTGTGTTCCTTGATCTGATACGATGGTCCTCAGAACTCCATGCAGACATACTGTCGTGGGTTTGTCACGGCAGATGTCCTAGTGAAAGGACTTAGTCGTGGAGCCATCGCAACGGGTTAACTTGAAGGGGTTAAAGCGGACGCAAGGACACAGAGTGTTATACTAGTTCGGCCCCTTCGATGAAGGTAAAAGCCTACGTCTAGTTGTGATGGAATTGATGTGTTTCGAGGGCTAGGGAGCAATAAGCTTCGCCTAAACCTCGAATTGTTGTCCTCTAAACCGTCGTCGGGTCGTCCCCTTATATACGCGGGTGACGCCCGTCGGTTTACAAAATCCCAACCTCCGGTTCATAAACGTGCCCGGGTTGGTCTCTCTATTCCTAACTTACAATGCAAGTTTACCTCAGGCCGGTTCACGGCCATAAACCTTTAAACCGATTATAGGCCTTGGGCCCTTCTATTTCTCCTTGGGCTTTAACATCTTGGGTCCATTGACGGAGCTAACCCGGGCCCTGTAGGCCGGTTTACCCCAAATAGCAATATCCCCAACATTAGGCCCCAGATTGATTTGAACAGGTTCATGTCAATCCTTAATAAAAATTTCTGTCTTCAAATGTCTTCCAGTAACTGTTAAACCGCCGTTCCATCGTCTCCTCTTGCTGCTATAAACCGATATGACGTCAGCACAAAGTTACCGTTTCTTTTTACTAAATCCGCAATAATCAAGGAGACAGCTGGGCTCCCGAAATCACCGGCTCCTGGATTCGCGCGCCTGGCACGCGCGCCACGCCTTATAAATAGGACTAGAAGGCCATCTTCCTTTCCTCCCTTTCGCCCCCTTCTTCGTCTTCCTCGCGACTCAAACTCCGGAGCTCCGCCGCCGCCGTCAACTACTGCATCAACTGAGGCCGCTGCATCAACCTGACCGGACCAGAGTACCGCGGCGACCCTCCGCATCCGTTTGGATCCCGGTAAGGCTCCTGTTCTTCTTGCTTTAGATCTGTTCTAGGGTTCGTCATCCCTATCCTGCCACTGTTCATTGTTCATCTCCATAGCAAGTTTTTGTGAACAGATTATGATACTTATATTGTGATTTGTAGTCACTCTCAGTATTCGCCATAAATCTGTACTCATCTCCTTAGATCTCACTCATTTCCCTGCTTGTCGAACTTGTGCTGTTCTGCTGCGAGCCAAACCTCATATTTTTACTTCTTTTTTGCCCTAGCTGTAGATCCATTGTTTTGAAAGAATCTGTACGGGATCTGTTTCTGCTTTCATATTCATAACTGTTAGATCTGGTCGGTTTAACTTTTAGCAAAGCGAACAACCCAAACTATATATCCATTAGTCCCCTTGATGAACCGCCAGATGATATCATTCTAGAGAACTCCGGTCTATAAAGAGCATCTTCGGTTTACAATCACGCCTGTTCTCAAACCGGAATACCTTTGTCTTGTAGATTTCCTCATGGCAAAACAGATATACGAATGCAACTGGGTTCCCTCTCGCATCACCGAGACCCAATTAAACAACTTAGTTCTGATTGGCGCCTTGAGTAGCAAAAATGCCATCCATTGGAGGGTTCCAGGGAATGAATGTCCTCCTACCCCACAGGAAGGAGAAGTTGTTGTGTTTGCGGATCACCTGGCCCGGGGCTTTAATCCACCCGGTTCAAAATTTTACCGGGACGTCCTGGCTAATTTTCAGTTACGCCCACAAGATGTTGGTCCAAACTCAGTCACGAATATCTGCCATTTTCAAGTGCTTTGTGAGGTGTACTTCCAGGAGGAACCTACTGTAGAGTTGTTCCGAGACTGTTTTCATTTAAACCGACGTACTGAATTCACCAATGGCCCTAACATGGAACTGGGTGGTATGGCGATTCAAAAGAGGAAAGAAGTGACTTATCCTCACGCCAAGCTGCATAGTCATCCGCAAGAATGGAATCACACTTGGTTCTATTGCAAAGATACTTCCCCTGCTGAAGAAAATCCTCTGCCTGGCTTCCGTCCAGAGAGACTTAGCAATACACACCCCTTCCCCCCAAGGCTAACCGCCAAAGAGAGGAGTAAATATGCCCCTCAACTGTCCAAGCTCAGAGCCTTCATGGCTAACGGTTTAACAGGAGTGGATCTTGCCCGTTGCTGGATTTCATGGAGTATCCTGCCCCTTAGTGTCCGCTCCGGTTTAATGTGCAAATACACGGGCCAGGTTAATGATCCTTTGAGGCACTGCAACATTCAGCTGACGGAAGACGAAGTTACTGAAGCTGTGAAAAAGATGCTGAATGAACCGGAATATGTTTGCGCCCGAACCGGCCTGCTTCCCTTTTGTGCTACAAATAAACCACCTGCTGTAAGCATCTCACCTCTGTTTGTTATAGAATTTATGATCTCCTTATATGTATACTGTTAACTCCAATCCTTTCTGAAACAGAGAGATGATCCGTTTTGGAGCAAGAAGCTTCTTCAAGAGCCAACAGAAAAGGTAACCCGACCCAAAACAAGGGTGAAGAAGCCTGCTCAGAAGAAAAGGAACACCGCTTCCTCTACCCCGGAATTAGATGAGGATGATGTGGGTAATCCGGACCTTGAGGTAGACCTTGATTCAGTTGGCTTACTTTTTATACGCCTTATTGATGATGATATTTGTCAGGACGACGCTGAAGCGAGTAATGCTGAAGGCCCAGAGGTAACTATTCTTTCTTCTGATCCAGTCCCTTTGCCTTTGAAAAAACCTCGCCAAGCAAACCGGAAAGTTAAATTTTCTCATCCCCTTGCTTACTTGGATCCCAAATTTCTTGTGAAGACCCAGCAACATGAAGCTCGTCGCACCGCCCGGCATAGTGGCCAGGTAGTTACCTCCGCCGGTTTACCGAACAGCCCGGTTCGGAAACGCCGCTCAGAGGTCTCCGATTTATGCGCTAGCTTTCCTCCTAAAGCAGGTTTAATTCGTCAGCCTCTTAATCCATCTGACTCCGATTATCAGGTCACTTCCCATTCATCTTCTGGTGAATCTTCAGCCACTCAACTGCCACCGCTAAAGACAGTTATTGGGTAAGTTGGACCGATCACAACATATTTCCATATGGGTTTCTTAATCCATCTTACACCGTTCTTCAATATTTGGGTCTCTCCCAGGGCTAAACCTAGACCGAGCAAGAAGGCTCGTCTGGATAATCCGGCCGAAGGAACTGCCGCTCCTGAACCGGAGAAAACTCCTGGTGCTGATGCTCTAGTTCGTGAAGACATTCAGAATTATCCACCTCCACAAGATGACGCCTATGCTGAAGAAAGGCCTACCAATCCTGCCAGCCATACCGATCAGCCTGCCAGTCCTGTTCGGGTTGAGGAATCCATCCCCCCTTCTGGAACTGTTGATAAACCGACAGTGCCAATGCAGAGCAGCGATTCCAAAGATGATGATGTTGTGATAACCGGCATTGGTCGCTCTGAACCGGGGAACTCTGCTACCTTAGCCAAGCATACTGCTAAGGAAGAAATCTCGGCCATAAAGGGCAAATGGGACGTTGATTCCTCAACGTATGCCGCTTTAAGCGCCCAAGATCTTTATTCTGGGTATCTGAACCGACTGTATACCAGACGCGATTATGAAGCTGGCATGATCAGGATGATGAAAGAAAAACTTGAGGTAACTCTCTTGTGCTTCATTCTATTGCAACTTAGCTTCTCAATTTCTTCCAACCCGAGATGGTAACCCGAATCATGCTGCCTTGACAACCAAGGTCCGGTTTGATAAAAACAGGGCTTCAACATAGGTCGTGACCAGAAAACATCATCAAATAACCATTAGCCCCCAAGTGCCAAGTTTAAATACTTGTATTAATCTTGGGACTTTTGTAATGTAAAACATGCGTTAAGATCAAGTACGCATTAGCCCCCAAGTATCGAGCACATAACTTGCTTGTGTGGTTGATACTTCCAAACCGTGCAATATTTTCTGAACACTGCTGATGACCTACTGCAGGCGGATCTGAAGACCAAAGAGAAACAAGTCTCGGACCTTCAGGAAATCCTAAAAACCCAGCAGGCTGAAACTTCAAAAGCGAAGGAAGAATTGACCAATGCCTTAAACGTTATGGAACAGCTGAAACAAAGCCGCAAAAAGGAACAAGCTGATCGGGCTACTGAAAAGGCTCTTTTGATTAAAAGGGCTGAAAATGCCGAAGCTGCTCTCAAACCGGTGGTTGATGAATTATCCACCGTAAAGCGACAAATACACTCCATGACCTCTGCCGTCTTTGGTAAATTTCTTTCGATGCCCTTCCTCCAATTTGCACCTTGTCTGCTATATCCTATGTCCGGTTTGTAATCCATCTTGAAACACTGCAGGCACACGTATTGGACACTTGGGTTCTGATGTGCGGATGAAACTCAAAGCTGCTTATACTTTGATTGAACAGTTGTATACCGGAGCACAGAGAGTTATCACCACTACATCGCATAACAACCCCGCACCGTCTCTGATTCAAGACACGTTAAAAAGGTTATCCATGCTTCCTGCCCGGATTGAAGAGTTAAAAAGATCAGCTGCTCGAACCGGAGCCATCACTGCCTTGATCCGGGCCAAAGCGTGGGTACCAGACTTTGATCCTGTCGAAGCGGCCCAAGGATACCCCAGCTTGAAAGAAGACGGTTCAGATTTCGGCGAAAATGACTTGAGGGCGATAAACCGGGCGGTGCGCCCCCTAGCTTGTCAATTGGCTGAAGAAGCAGATCTGGCACATTATCAGGCCCAATATGATAACCAGAACAAGCGAGTAGCTGCCCCGATCCCTGAAGTGGAAAACCTTATTCCTCCAATCCGTAAGCATACCTACACCCCTGACATTGAACCGTCTTTGCTGATTCATGAAGAAGCTGTCTTTCAAGCGTTAATGGGAATCGACTGGACCACTGCTGATTTCCAGCCAATGGGTAGCCATGAGGAGGCTGAAGAGGCGCAGGATGATCCACAACCTTCGAACCGAGGCGGCGAACAGGCGTAATCAAAGCTCCGGTTCACCTTAATTGGTGACGTTAACCCATCAAAAAACAATATATTCAGGCACTACGCTGCCTTGTAATAAGATAGCTAATACCTCTGCCTTTGAATGCGCCTTTGTGCACGGGTACTGATGCCCTTGCCATGACTTTTTCCAACTTGTGTTTCCTGTTTTTACTGGGTACAAAGGACAGTCTTTCGACCATACGAACCGTGCTGCGCCTTTGCCAAACCGGGCAACTTGCCTCCGGGTTTAAAAATGGACCAGGCTGTGTCAGCTGAATCGGTTAAAAAGTATTTGTCGTTCCAAAGAACAAAGACACCACGAGAAGGAAGATAACAAACAACCAAATACGAGAGGAAACGCAATAGTAAAACGCGTGCAAATGGTGGTTGCTATGAACCGTTCAGAAGGCATTACCATCGTCAAGACAAAAAAAACCAAGCCCCCAAGGGGTGTAGCTACGGTTTAAGTCGACTAGGTTCCTAACTGAATCGTGGCAAATATGCCGGTCAAATGGCATTGCATTGGTTCGGATTCGACCAAGCCCCCAAGTGACTCAGTGGCCTAGGGCCGATCAAGTGGCATTGCATTGGTTCAGACACGACCAAGCCCCCAAATGACTTATTGGCTGTTTAAAAGCCGATCAGAAGGCATTACCATCATCAAGACATGACCGAGCTCCCATAAGGTGTAACTACGGTTCAAGTCGATTAGGTCCCCAACTGACTTAGTGGCAAATGTGCCAGCCAGAAGGCATTACCGTCGTCAAGACATGACCAAGCTCCCCGGAGGTGTAGCTACGGTTCAGGTCGACTAGGTCCCCAACTGACTTTGTTGATCTTCTGTGAAGCGACCTCAAGGGGTAAATCGGAGGTTGCCCTAAAGCGAATCAACTCCGTGTAACCACGCATGATGTGAAGAAAAACAGAGACCCCGCTTTACTCGAGGCTCCGGTTAATTATATTGATCATAATATGTACATGGTCATGATATGTACATAAGCAGAGCCCAAGGCTCATGTATAGTAAGGCCGAAGATGAGCTATGTTCCACGGCCTGCTGGTCTCCTCCTCTGATGTGCGTGAATCTTTGCGCTCTCGAATATCAATCAGGTAGTATGACCCATTATTCAGATTCTTGCTGACCACAAAAGGTCCTTCCCAAGGCGGGGATAATTTATGCATATCAGACTGATCCTGGATGAGCCGGAGCACCAAATCCCCCTCCTGAAAGGTTCTGGTTCTAACCCGACGGCTGTGGTAACGGCGAAGATCTTGCTGGTAAATCGCTGAACGGGCAGCTGCTAAGTCACGTTCCTCATCCAACAAATCAAGAGCGTTCTGCCGTGCCTGCTCGTTGTCCGCTTCAACATAAGCTGCCACACGAGGTGAATCATGTCGTATATCACTTGGGAGAACCGCCTCTGCTCCATAGACCATAAAAAACGGCGTAAACCCCGTGGATCTGTTAGGCGTGGTGTTGATACTCCATAATACAGACGGTAGCTCCTCAACCCAACAACCCGGCGTCCTCTGCAAAGGGACCAGCAGCCGGGGTTTGATACCTCTCAAGATCTCTTGATTCGCTCGTTCTGCTTGACCATTAGATTGTGGGTGAGCTACAGAAGAAACATCAAGCCGTATATGCTCACGTGCGCAGAACTCTTTCATGGCACCTTTGGATAGATTGGTACCATTATCTGTGATGATGCTGTGTGCAAAACCAAACCGGAAGATCACCTTCTTTATAAACCGAACCGCCGTGGCCGCATCACATTTACTGAGAGGTTCTGCCTCCACCCACTTTGTAAATTTGTCAACCGCCACCAATAGGTGGGTCTTCTTATCTTTGGAACATTTAAAAGGCCCAACCATATCGAGCCCCCAAGTCGCAAACGGCCAAGTAATTGGAATCATCCTTAATTCTTGAGCCGGTATGTGCGCTCGTCTAGAAAATTTCTGGCAACCATCACATAGCCTGACCAAGTCTTCTGCATCAGCATGAGCAGTTAACTAGTAGAAACCGTGGCGGAACGCTTTAGCCACCAATGATTTTGAACCGGCGTGGTGGCCGCAATCCCCTTCATGTATTTCACGTAATATTTCGCACCCCTCCTCAGGGGATACGCACCGTTGCAGCGCTCCTGACACACTGCGATGATGTAGCTCCCCTTTGAGAATGGTCATAGACTTGGACCGCTGTACTATCTGCCGAGCCAAGATTTCATCTTCTGGCAACTCAACGGTTCATATATGCCAGATAAGGAAGCGTCCAATCCGGGATGACGTGAAGAGCCGCCACTAATTGAGCCTCCGGATCAGGAATAGCCAACTCCAATTCACCGGGGAGCTGTACAGATGGGTGATACAATACATCCAAGAAAACATTGGGTGAGACCGGTTTACGCTGAGAGCCCAAGCGGCTTAAAGCGTTCGCTGCCTCATTCTTTCTGCGGTCCACATGGTCCACTTGATAGCCTTTGAAATGCCCTTGCAGCCATGAGCGGGTCCTTAGAATCCCAGGTGCCAGATACTTGCTGAGCCACTAGATCCGAATCACCAAAGCACCTAACGCGGCTCAGATTCATCTCTTTAGCCATTCGAAGACCATGAAGCAAAGCTTCATACTCAGCCGCATTGTTTGTACAGGGGAACATTAAACGGAGGACATAACAAAACTTGTCTCCTCGTGGGGAAGTTAAAACGACTCCAGCCCCCGAGCCTTCCAATTGTCTGGATCCGTCAAAATGAATAGTCCAATATGTGTTATCTGGCTTCTCCTCAGGTGCTTGTAACTTTGTCCAATCGTTTATGAAGTCGACAAGTGCTTGTGACTTTATGGCCGTCCGGGGTACGTATCTTAAATCGTGCGGCCCAAGCTCGATAGCCCACTTGGCAATCCGACCGGTCGCCTCCCGGTTCTGTATGATGTCACCCAAAGGAGCAGAACTGACCACCGTGATGGGGTGCCCTTGAAAATATTGCTTCAGCTTCCGGCTTGCCATAAAAACACCATATACCAGCTTCTGCCAATGCGGATACCTTTGCTTGGACTCGATAAGCACTTCGCTGATATAGTAAACCGGACGCTGAACCGGATGCTCCTTCCCAGCCTCCTTGCGTTCTACCACAATCGCCACGCTGACCGCTCTGGCGTTCGCAGCAACGTATAACAGGAGTGGCTCTTTATCAACGGGGGCTGCCAATACTGGCGGATTGACTAACTGTCGCTTCAAGTCCTCAAACACTTTATCAGCCTCCGGACTCCAGACAAATTGATCTGTCTTCTTGAGCATTTGATACAAGGGGATCGCCTTTTCACCGAGGCGGCTGATAAACCGGCTTAACGCAGCAATCTGCCCGGCCACGCGCTGAACATCATTGACGCATTTCGGTTTGGCTAGGGAGGTGATGGCTGTGATCTTTTCCGGATTGGCCTCAATTCCTCTATGGGACACTAAGAATCCCAACAATTTGCCTGCAGGTACACCGAAAACACATTTAGCTGGGTTGAGCATCATTTGGTACACCCTCAAGTTATCGAAGGTTTCCTTCAAATCGTCAACCAGGGTCTCCTTCTTTCGTGACTTGACCACAATGTCATCCACATAGGCATGTACATTACGACCAATCTGTTCATGGAGGCAATTTTGCACACACCGTTGATAAGTAGCCTGCGCACTCTTGAGCCCGAAGGGCATAGAAACATAGCAGAAGGCTCCAAAGGGAGTAATGAACGTTGTCTTCTCCTGGTCCTTAACTGCCATCTTGATCTGATGATAACCCGAATAGGCATCCAAAAAACTCAAACGCTCGCAACCTGTCGTAGCATCAATGATTTGATCAATACGGGGGAGAGCAAAAGGATCCGCTGGACAAGCCTTATTCAAGTTTGTGTAATCCACACACATGCGCCAGGTGCCGTTTTTCTTAAGAACCAGCACCGGATTAGCAAGCCACTCGGGATGAAAAACCTCAATAATAAAACCAGCTGCCAGGAGCCTGGCTACTTCCTCACCAATCGCTTTACGTCTTTCTTCGTTAAACCGGCGTAGGAACTGTTTTACCGGTTTATACTTAGGATCCACATTAAGAGTGTGCTCAGCGAGTCACCTCGGTACACCAGGCATGTCAGACGGCTTCCATGCAAAGATGTCCCGATTCTCACGGATGAACTCGATGAGCGCGCTTTCCTATTTTGGATCCAAGTTTGCACTGATGCTGAACTGCTTGGACGAATCGCCAGGTACGAAGTCAACAAGCTTAGTTTCGGCAGCTGATTTGAACTTCAAGGCCGGATCGTGGTCCGTAGTTGGCTTCTTTAATGAAGTCATGTCCTCCGGATCAACATTGTCTTTGTACTGCTTTAGCTCCTCCGTAACACAAACCGATTCTGCATAAGTCGCATCTCCTTCCTCGCATTCCAAAGCGATTCGACGGCTCCCATGAACCGTTATAGTGCCCTTGTAACCCGGCATCTTGAGTTGCAGATATACGTAGCAGGGCTGTGCCATAAATTTTGCATAGGCCGGTCGTCCGAACAAAGCGTGGTATGGACTTTGGATTTTAACCACTTCAAACGTCAGCATCTCTGATCTGGAATCATGACTATCGCCGAAGACCACTTCTAGGGCTATCTTACCAACAGGGTACGCAGACTTGCCAGGCACCACCCCGTGGAACACCGTATTGGTCGGTTTGAGATCCTTATCCACCAGTCCCATGCGACGGAAGGTCTCATAATACAAGATGTTAATGCTGCTTCCTCCGTCCATGAGTACCTTGGTGAGCTTGTAACCTCCCACCTGAGGCGCCACCACCAATGCTAACTGACCCAGATTATAAACCCTGGGAGGATGATCTTCTCGACTCCATATGATTGGTTGTTCCGACCAGCGCAGATAGTGAGGCGCGGCCGGTTCAACAGCACTAACTGCCCGCCTCTGAAGCTTTCTATCCCGTTTATCCAAGCTTGTAGTAAAAACATGATACTGTCCACTACTCAACTGTTTCGGGTTGCTCTGATAACCTGATTGTTGCTGTTGCTGCTGGCTGTAACCACTTTGATTACCTTGATTATTTTGGCTGTTCTGTCCGCCCGGATTACCATTGAACCCTGGACTGGAATTTCCGCCGCCGTACCCTGATCCGGAACCTGACCCGCCGCCAGAGCCGTGATCATATTGGAAAATGTTTGAGCTTTTGAATTCCTTCATGATGTAACAATCCTTCCAAAGGTGGGTTGCTGGCTCCTCCTTTGTTCCGTGCTTCGGACAGGGCTGGTTTAAGAAAAAGTTCAAACGCTCCGGATTAGGACCGGGATTTCCGCGAAAACCTGGCTGTTTCCCCTTACGTCGCTGGCCCTTACTCTGTGCACTGGTGTTGGCCACAAAATCCACGCTCCCATCCGGTTTACGCTTACCTCCGCCTCCATTACCTGTTGGTTGATGCGGCTGGCCTTTGGTATTGCTATTCTTCTTTCCCTTCCCTGCTTTGTCGTCACCAGAGTCAGGATCCTTGGTACTGTCAGAATCCGCATACTTCACTAAAGCGGTCATGAGCGTTCCCATATCCGTGCAATCACGCTTCATCCGACCTAACTTTAGCTTCAAAGGGCCAAACCGACAGTTTCCTTCCAACAGCACCACGGCGGTGTCTGCGTTGATGCGATCTGATGAGTGCAAAACTTCTGATACCCGGCGTACCCAATGGGTAGTTGACTCCCCTTCTTGCTGAACGCAAGCTGCTAGGTCAACTATCGACATTGGCTGTTTGCACGTGTCCTTGAAATTCTTGATAAACCGGGCTCGCAACTGGGCCCACGAATTAATGGAATTAGGCGGTAGGCTCTTTAGCCAAGTCCGGGCCGTCCCTTCTAACATCATGGTAAAATACTTCGCACACGCCGTGTCATCCACATCCAGCATCTCCATAGCCATCTCATAGCTCTCCACCCATGTCTCCGGAGGCTGATCCGCCGTGTAGTTTAGTACCTTGCGGGGGACTTTGAAGTCCTTAGGCAGGCGTACGTTGCGCAAAGCAAGAACGAGGCACGGTACTCCCAAGGAACTAGAAGCCACCCCCGGTTCAATCGTAGCAGTTGGGAAGATAGGTGTAAGCTGACGAGCCTGATGCTGCGCTGCTAATCCGGCCTCCTGCGCACGGGCGCGATCCACCATCTCCTGAGCATTGTCGACGCCAGCCGGATTGTTGCCGCGGAGCGCTTCACGCCTGGCATTACTTGAAACAGCCGGCTCCTCCATGCGCCTGCTATAGCTCCTGCTGGGGCGAGGGGTGGAGTGAATCCGATCACGGCTTTGCGAATATGCTTCTTGTTGGGCCAAAGCGGTCCTAAGGAGCTCCTTGACTCGGCGTGTCTCTACATCCTGCGGTGAATCGCCTTCGATCGGAATGGCTTCCAACCGAGCTGCCGCCGCAACGAGGTTATCCATCGGGTTGGAATAATGGCCCGATGGTGTTGGCACGGCCTGTGGTGTACCAGTGTTGTGACGAGGCAGGTTTATTATACGGTGCTGAACCGGGGCGCCAACTGTTGCTTCCGCACGGTTTACCCCCGGTGGATTATTGGCCCCCGCTCCAGGGGTGTTGAAGAGATTTCTGGCATCGAGGGCTGCGGGCAATCGAGATCGGAATTTCCTCTTCAGGACTTCCTGAGATGCATTCTGGTCCATCATGAGCCTGTAAGCCTGTGCATCTAAAGCGGCGCGCTCTGCCGTCATCCTGGCCTCTTCTGCTGCCAGCCCTGCTTTAGCTTGAGTGATCTGTTCTCTCACTTTGGCAATCTCGGCATTGTGAACCTCCTGATCCACCGGGTTGGCCTCCGCCATAAGCACTGCCAGTGCGTCAAACAGATCTAACAATACTTGGGCTGGTGAGTCCGCAGGGCCCCCTGCTCGCGCAGCCGTTGCCGCTGCCGATCCGGAGATCACTGCTGCCGCAGTTGATGAATGTGGCGCCGCCTGTGTTCCAGCCATGAAGATCCCAACTCGATTGGGCAGACCAGAGGGGTCCGGAATACTGTCGCCATCGGAGCTGCCCCCAATCCGATCATCTTGCAGCTGATATAGAGACTCGGTTTCCCCGGTTGACGTTTCATCGCCGGAGTAGATGGCGGTTTCGCCACCGGATTCGGATCCTTCCTCGTAGCTTCCTCCGTGGATGACTCCCACGAAGGCGCGCTTCCTGGTCGGTTTAACCAGGGTCGATCTCGTGTGCTGAGCTGTCTCAACGTGGTCGGTGCAGATGCCCAGGTCGGGGCCTGGTTCACCGATCTTGCCGATGAAAACATGGATGCCGCCAAAGGGGACCCGGTACCCATACTCGATCGAGCCGGCGTCGGGCCCCAGCCTGTGCTGTCGATGTAGAGTTTTCCACGACGACTTTTGGTCATCCGGCCCACAGCGTAACCCTCGAGTCCTTCAAAGCGGCCCTCCAAGAAGTTGAAACCATCTCGCGATGGCCCCACGGTGGGCGCCAACTGTCGTGGGTTTGTCACGGCAGATGTCCTAGTGAAAGGACTTAGTCGTGGAGCCATCGCAACGGGTTAACTTGAAGGGGTTAAAGCGGACGCAAGGACACAGAGTGTTATACTAGTTCGGCCCCTTCGATGAAGGTAAAAGCCTACGTCTAGTTGTGATGGAATTGATGTGTTTCGAGGGCTAGGGAGCAATAAGCTTCGCCTAAACCTCGAATTGTTGTCCTCTAAACCGTCGTCGGGTCGTCCCCTTATATACGCGGGTGACGCCCGTCGGTTTACAAAATCCCAACCTCCGGTTCATAAACGTGCCCGGGTTGGTCTCTCTATTCCTAACTTACAATGCAAGTTTACCTCAGGCCGGTTCACGGCCATAAACCTTTAAACCGATTATAGGCCTTGGGCCCTTCTATTTCTCCTTGGGCTTTAACATCTTGGGTCCATTGACGGAGCTAACCCGGGCCCTGTAGGCCGGTTTACCCCAAATAGCAATATCCCCAACACATACGATCCTGGACATATATATCTTGGCCAACTTTGCACTTGTATAGGTGGTTTTCACTGGGATGAAGTGAGCTACTTTGGTCAAGCGATCAACTACTACCCATATGGAATCATATCCTGCTTCGATCCTGGGAAATCCGGTGATAAAGTTCATGCCAAGTTTATCCCACTTCCATTCGGGTATCGGCATAGGATGTAACAGTCCTGCTGGCTTCTGATGCTCTGCCTTTACTCTCTGACATACATCACAGACGGCTACATACTCGGCAATATCCTTCTTCATACCGGTCCACCAGAAACGTTCCTTCAAATCCAAATGCATCTTTGTGTTTCTGGGGTGTATCGAGTATGGTGAGTCATGGGCCTCTTGAAGTATTAAATTCCTGATCTCCTGCTTATTGGGAACATAAACTCGGTCCTCAAACCATAAGGTATCATGCTCATCCTCACGAAAACCTTTGGCCTTTCCTTTGCCCATCTTATCCTTTATCTCGGCGATCTCTTTGTCATCCTTCTGAGCTTCCAGAATCTTGTCCAGCAATGTCGACTGAACCTCCATTGTTGCAGCAAATCCTCTAGGAACCATCTCTAATCGAAGTTCCATGATATCCTCTGCTAACTCCTTCGGCAATCCCTTAATTTCAAGGATATTAGCGTAACTCTTCCGGCTCAAGGCATCTGCTATGACATTGGCCTTTCCTGGATGGTAGTGTAACTTCATGTCATAATCCTTTATAAGTTCCAACCATCTTCTCTGTCGAAGGTTCAGCTCCTTCTAGGTAAAAATGTACTTCAAACTCTTATGGTCCGTGTACACATCACAACAGTTTCCAATAAGGTAATGTCTCCAGGTCTTCAATGCATGCACTACGGCTGCTAACTCCAAATCATGCATGGCATAGTTCAACTCATGAGGTTTTAGTTGTCGTGAGGCATACGAAACAACTCTTCCGTCCTGTATAAGCACACATCCAAGTCCTAAGCGAGAGGCATCGCAATACACTTGGAACTCCTTATGTATATCTGGCAGTGTTAGCACTGGCGCTGTAGTCAAACGTTTCTTCAACTCCTAGAAGCTTGCCTCGCAATCTTCTGTCCATTTAAACTTAGTATCCTTTTTCAACAGTTCAGTCATTGGCTTTGCAATCTTGGAAAAAATCTCAATGAATCTCCGGTAGTATCCCGCGAGTCCAAGAAAACTGCGGATTTCGCTAACTGAGGTGGGTGCCAACTATTCAGTGACTAACTGAACCTTGATGGGGTCTACTGCTATACCTTCTCCTGTTATAACATGTCCAAGGAATCTGACTTCCTTCAACCAAAACTCGCATTTGCTAAACTTAGCATACAACTAGTGTTCCCAGAGTTTCTCGAGAATTAAACGCAAATGATCCTTGTGCTCCTCTTCATTCTTCGAGTATACCATAATATCATCAATAAACACCACAACAAACTTGTCCAAATACTCCATGAACACCTTGTTCATCATGCTCATGAAATATGCAGGGGCGTTAGTCAGTCCAAACGGCATGACCGTATACTCGTATAATCCATATCGCGTTGTGAACGCCGTCTTCGGTATATCCTTCTCTCGTATCTTCAACTGATGATACCCTAATCGCGAATCGATCTTCGAAAACACTTTAGCTCATTGCAACTGATCAAACAGGTCGTTGATCATCGGCAGTGGGTACTTGTTCTTAATCGTCACTTCATTCAAAGCTCGATAATCAACAACCATCCTCAGGGATTTATCCTTCTTCTCAACCAAAAGTACTGTGGCTCCCCAAGGTGATGAACTTCTTCGGATGTATCCTTTCTCCAATAACTCCTTGATCCGTTTCTTAATTTCTTCCAGATCATTTGCGGGCATCCGATAGGGTCTCTTGGATATTGGTCCTATTCCTGGCAACAGCTCTATCAAAAACTCAATGTCTCTATCCGGTGGCATGCCTGGTAACTCCTCTGGAAAAACATCCGTGTAATCCTTCACTACAGGCACTTCCTCCTGAACAACTCCCGTAAGGGCATTCACTTGGCCCCTCCTTGGCACATGCCTAGACATATACTTAATCCTTCTTCCCTCCGGGGTGGTAAGATAAATCGACTTACAAGCACTGTCAATACTTCCTCCATACTTTGACATCCAGTCCATACCCAATATCACATCCAATCCTTGTGACTTCGAGATAATTAGGTCGGACGGAAAAACATGTGTACCAATGGTTAAGGGTATCTGGTCACACCATCGGCTAGCCATATACTCTGCTCCGGGTGAACTCACTAAAAGAGGGTTTCTAAGGGTTTGGGTTGGTAGTTTAAACTTATCCACGAATCCCCTTGATATGTATGAATGCGATGCACCAGTATCGAAAAGAACAAGAGCGGTAAATGACTTAACCAAAAACTTACCTATTACCGCGTCCGGCTGCTCTTCAACCTCCTCCACGTTAACGTGGTTCACTTGTCCTTTGTTGAATGGATTGGGCTTCTTCCTAGCGCTCCCATTTCCGTTTCCGTTCTTTCCTTCAGGGCACTCCGTGGCATAGTGTCCAGTCTTCCCGCACTTGAAACAAGTAACATGAATTAAGTCCCTTTTGGCGGGTGTGGCTGGGTTGGGGCGGTTCTGATTATTGTTGTCTCCATTCCCATTCCCATTCTTAGAACCATTGTGGTTATGCGATCCTCCTCCAGTGTGGTTGTGGCCTCCATGGTTATGAACAAGTCCTCCCGAGTTCGGGGTTAGGCGAGGCTTCTGCTGAGCTCCAGTGTTATACTTCCCTTGTCCATACTTTCTCTTGCGACTCTCAATCTGCTGATGCTTCCCTTCAATCATAAGAGCCTTATCTACCAACTGCTGGTAGTTGTTGAAGGTTGCTACCATCAACTGCATACTCATCTCATCATTCAGCCCTTCCATAAACTTCTCCTGCTTCGCGGCATCTGTGGCCACATCATCAGGGGCATAGCGAGATAACTTGCTAAACACATCCACGTACTGAGCCATAGTATGGTTCCCCTAGCGTAAGTTGCGGAACTCCCGCTTCTTCATTTGCATAGCTCCAGTGGAGACATGGGCTATGTAGAAAGCTTGCTGAAACTGGTCCCAAGTGACATTGGCTATAGGAAATGTGGCTGTGTAATTCTCCCACCATGAGGCTACTGGTCCATCCAATTGATGTGCGGCAAAGCGCACTCTCTCAGCATCTGTGCAACCTGCGGTGGTCAACTCCCTTCCAATACGGCGTAGCCAATCATCAGCAACTATGGGCTCGGTGCTACTGGAAAACATCGGCGGCTGTAACCTTAGAAAACGTGCTAGGTTGTCCACTAGCGGTGGGTTGTTGTTGTTGCCCTGGTTCTGAACTAGCAATTGCATCAACGCATTCTGCTGCTGGATCAACTGGGTGAGCTCCGGTGGGAAAGCAAAACCGGTGTCACCTCTCGGAGGCATCTGACGGGTTTAGATGGAAGAGATTAGAATATAAAAGAGGTCTAATGAGAAAACACTACCCATATGCACATGAGACAACCACAATCATTTCACTCAATCAATCAAGCAAGGGCATACAAACGATCTAGAACTATCGCACAAGTGCTCAACTACTACTAAATACATGGGGGAATACTACTAATAGTTGGTGGTCATCTAGAAATTTTGATCGGTGGAAGACTCCATGATGTCAGCTCCAGCTTCATCTTCAAAGTCATCATCACTAGGGTCGGAGTCGGTGTCGTCGATGATGATGTAGTTGTCCGGGCAAGTGGGATCATCGTCTTCTTCTCCCGGTGCTGGTCCTCCCATGAATACTCCGATCTTCTTGACTAGGTCGTCATTCTTCTCCAGTAGTGTCTTGATTTCCTCCTCATATCCATCGCGTGTAAACTTGAGTTCTTCCTCCAGTTCGATGATCCTAGTCTTCGCCTTCTTCAAGTCCATCATGTCCGCGCACATCTGGTTCTCCTGTCGTCGAATGTGCTGGTTTAACTCCTGGATGAAAGCTGCAATGGATCTATCCTTCCTGGTGCTGATTACTTCCCATTGCTCGTCTCGGTGCCCACATATTTGGTAGATAGTGTCCTTAAGCTCCCTGTTGTAAACTTCTCCAATGCGTCCCATGGTAATGTGGGCTGCCATGCTCTTGCCTAGACTCCAGGTGGGTGCTTCGAAAGAAAACTCTATGCGTCCTATGGTCAAGTCTCTGTGCTTCAGTGTCATCCCTGGATCGGTAATGCTGACACACACAGTACTCGAAAGATTTATAACAGAGTAGCAATCACACACTTATTACATCGAATGTCTCAAGAGAGAACTTATTACAATAATATGGCTTAAGGCCATCTAATACGATAACATCAGAAGGCTTGGAAGATATAGTGAGTCCATCAACTCCAACGGCATAGCTGAGCTGCACGGCAACGACCTAACGAACCTTACTCCTCGTCTGAAAAGTCTGCAACATAATACATTGCAGCCCGAAACGGGTCAGCACATATAATATGCTGGCAATATAACACAGTAGAGCAATGACAGAATAATGCTATCACTACATGCATATATGGCTGGTGGAAAAGCTCTATGGTTACAGTTTTTTGAAAAGCCAATTTCCCCTACAACAAAGGAATAGATTTTTATTTAACTATCATGGTGATTGAAACAACATTGAGAAGGTTCCTCTAACTCAATCCCAATTAAAGTGATTAACAACCCAACAATATTAATTAAACATGATGAGATACATGTGATAACCCAAGTACTAGATACTCAAGAATTGTCCATAACCGGGGACACGGCTAACCATGATTAGATTGTACACTCTGCAGAGGTTTGCGCACTTTTCCCCACAAGACTCGATCACCTCTGTTATATTTCTCGCACTACATGATGTTTGAGAAATGGATGACCGAGACACAATCTTTCAGAAACATTAACTCTCTACTCCGGACAGACCATACCAAACCTACATCCCACTACCTGCTGATCTGCCTCTTCAAGAGCTTCACGTAACCTACTCAACTATGCTAGAGCCCATAATAGCTTGTGGCTGCACACGGAAGTTTCTAGCATGAATCATGTCAGTTCCCTTTGAGCCTGGGTGGCGGTCCATAGGAAAATCACACGGAAGCCCGGGATTTCCAAAAAATACAGGCAACACTGGGTTCCCCAGCTACCTCAATCCACCTAGTTGTTTGATTAAGTTTCCACCTTAAGTTGAACCATTAATTAACAACTCACATCTGTCATGGATTTCACTCAAACCCAAACCACGTCTACGAGCATAGCATGGCATAGTAATATAAGCAAGCGTAGAAGTAACTCCCATGGGTTTGAATATAACAGGGCAATAGGTTCTACCTCATCAACTACTTCCCAACACACAAGTTAATGACATCCTAATCATGCAATGTTTGAGGATTGGAACTAATGCATAAAAACTGGGTATGAAAAGAGTATGATCAATGTGTTACTTGCCTTGCTGACGATCCGCGAATCCTAGAGACTCGTAGTAACATGCTTCACACTTCGGGAATTCTATCGCAAGCAAACAATAGCATACATAAGTAACAAGCAATGATGCACAAGCAAAACTCAAATCAGAGAAGTTGACCAGAAAGTTCAACTTAAGAACTCCGGTTTGCAAAAAGAATCAAATCAAATGGAGCAACGAAACTCAAACAACGAAAGAAAGAAGCTTTGTTTACTAATCTGGAACGAGGTCAAATTTACAGTAGCAAAAACTTGTTTGAGTTGGATAAACGGAAAGAGGGTTTCGGGACGAAACTCCAGGCGCTTGAATCGCCTGATTCCGATAAACGAGCGAAAAGATAAACATAAACTAAGTTCTGATCAGAAATCACGATCAGAAAAATCGCGGAATAAATCCGAGAAAAAGAAAAGCGACGAACAGATTAACGAACAGACGTTCGTTATCTGGATCCAAACGAAGAACGCGTTCGTTAAAACGAACGAACAAGCGAACGCTCGCTAGAAAAATAAACCAAAAAAAAAACCCGATATATTTAAAAAACGAAAACTAGGGTTTTCTAAAAAAACCGAATGGTTTTCATTAGAAAACCGGGGCGGCGGGGCGGCTACCTCGGCTCGGCTCCAGCGGGACTCCAGCGCGGCGGCGGGGCGGCGTGGGGAGGCGGGGCTACGGCGGGCGGCGGCTCCGGGCGACGGCGCGGGCGGCTGCGGGCGGCGACGCGGGCGACGGCAGGCGGCGGGGTGGGAGAGTGCGGCGGCGACGACTTGGGGCTCTAGGGGGGGCTCCGACGGGGTTTATAAAGGCGGGGGGGGCAACTTGGGGAAGGGGGCGGCCTCGGGAGGCGTCTCCTTCCCGGACTCGGCGGCGGCGGCGGGACTCCGGTCCCGATTCGGCTTGCGGAGGCGGTGGCGCGGGCGGGCCGGCCTGGCTCGGCTGGGCTTCGGCCCAGTCGGGCGCGCGTTTTTTTTTAATATTTCACGCAGAAAAACAAACAAAAGAAAAACTAAATGAAATCCAAAAATCCCAAAATAAATTTTCGCGGACTTCTAAAATCAAGCCAGACCAGATGAACATTTATTTGGGGCCTAAATGCAATTTGGAAAAACGCACATTTTTCCTAATTTCAAATAAAATAGCGAAAAACTCCGAAATAAAATCTGATTTGATTTCATTATTAAATCTTCAATATTTCTTTATTTTGGGAAAGTCATTTTATTCCCTTTCTCATATTTTTATAGTTGAAATAATTGAAGATAAAATAATCAAAACCAAATGATCCTATTCTCAAAATTTGAGAAAACTCAAATATGAAAATAACGAAATCCCCAACTCTCTCCGAGGGTCCTTGTGTTGCATAGAATTTCTAGGATCAGACCAAAAGCAAACAAAAATATGATATGCAAGGATGATCTAATGTATAACATTCCAAATTGAAAATTTGGGATGTTACAGAGCCACTAAGGGACGTCCAACCCTCAACGAGCTTCCCGAGCAAGCTGGTCATTCCGGATGCAAACTGCCCAATTAGTTGCTCAACAGGTGCCCTCGCCTGTGCAAAAACAAGAAGCAACAATAACCAACCATATTAGAGTCACGTGCGCAAGATCAGATAAACCAAAACAACCATAGAGATATATCAAAAAATAAGAAGAGGAAAACAATTTGAGAAAACAAAATAAAAATCCTTGATTACCTCAGCAGGACAAGATGGAGCTGAGTGCACATCCATCCACTTTCCAAAGTTTTGAGGCCCAGCAAACACGCTGTAGTCTGTAGCATGCTTGGTCATCAGCTGGAAAACATCAAACACAGCTAGGATGTAACAGAGAAAATAAGGAACACTAACTAACGGCTCATGTATTGCAAAAAAAAGAGGGAGAGAGTAGAAGTTTCAATACATATGGCGGAGTTTCCATGTGGCGTCAGATATGGGTGCCATGTGCAGACAGTCATGGATAACAAGGTATTCATATCTTATTAGCCACAAATGGTTGCCATATGGGGATTTTTTCATATGTTATGCAGCACCGAAATTGAAGAATGCCGTGCAAAGAAAGGAGGCAGAACTAACCCGGAGTTTCCCATGTTTCTTATCAGTTATCTTGTCTGTGGCAAGCACACCCTTGACAGCATCGTATGTCCACACAGAGACATCAAACTTATGTGGAGGCGGTGGGCCTCCTATCCTAGTAAAGTCAACGGTGGATAGATCAAGACGATCGACGTACATGAGCTGGTGTACACAATAAAAAAGAAAAAGATGTTAGTTGCCATCATGCTATGTTGAATAAAGAAGCTACTGTAGAGTCCTTCAGTCATCAAATTGAAGGGAAAATAAAAAGGAAGAGATTGCCATCTATATGTGTTAGTTGCCATAATGTTGTGCTGCAATTGCCATCTTGTTATGATGATAGTTGCCACAAGGTCAACACCATGGTTGCCATGCATATTGTATAAACAGAGAGTGGATGTATGAAATGAATATTTTTTTGTGTGTTGTTGACAAATGATATTGCCTTGTAGGCAGCAACCACGGATGCCATGGATCAAACAGAAGTCGCCTTCACACGTAAACAAAAATCACATAAGACAAAATGAAAACAAAACTGGTTGCCATCCATGATCTTGTAAGGTTCACACTTATCAACAACTTGTTGGAAATATGCCCTAGAGGCAATAACAAAAGGATTATTATTATATTTCCTTGTTCATGATAATTGTCTTTTATTCATGCTATAATTGTGTTATCCGGAAATCGTAATACATGTGTGAATACATAGACACCAACATGTCCCTAGTAAGCCTCTAGTTGACTAGCTCGTTGATCAAATGATAGTCATGGTTTGCTGACTATGGACATTGGATGTCATTGATAACGAGATCACATCATTTGGAGAATGATGTGATGGACAAGACCCAATCCTAAGCATAGCACAAAATCGCATAATTCGTTTGCTAGAGCTTTTCCAATGTCAAGTATCTTTTCCTTAGACCATGAGATTGTGTAACTCCCGGATACCGTAGGAGTTCTTTGGGTGTACCAAACGTCACAACGTAACTAGGTGGCTATAAAGGTATACTACGGGTATCTCCGAAAGTGTCTGTCGGGTTGACACGGATCGAGACTGGGATTTGTCACTCCGTATGACGGAGAGGTATCACTGGGCCCACTCGGTAATGCATCATCATAATGAGCTCAATGTGATCAAAGTGTTTGATCACAGGATCATGCGTTACGGTACGAGTAAAGTGACTTGCCAGTAACGAGATTGAACGAGGTATTGGGATACCGACGATCGAATCTCGGGAAAGTAACATGCCGATTGACAAAGGGAATTGTATACGGGGTTGATTGAATCCTCGACATCGTGGTTCATCTGATGAGATCATCGAGGAGCATGTGGGAGCCAACATGGGTATCCAGATCCCGCTATTGGTTATTGACCGGAGAGTCGTCTCGGTCATGTCTGCGTGTCTCCCGAACCCGTAGGGTCTACACACTTAAGGTTCGGTGACGCTAGGGTTATTAGGAAGACTTATATGTGATTACTGAATATTGCTCGGAGTCCCGTATGAGATCCCGGACATCACGAGGAGTTCCGGAATAGTACGGAGGTAAAGATTTATATATGGGAAGTTGTCATACGGTCACCGGAAAGGTTCGGGGGCATATCGGTATTGTATCGGGGCCACCGGAGGGGTTCCGAGGGTCCACCGGGAGGGACCACCTCTCCGGGAGGGCCTTATGGGCTGTATGAGGAAGGGATCCAGCCCAAAGTGGGCTGGGGCACCACTCCCCTAGGGCCCATGCGCCTAGGTTTGGGGGAAACCTTGAGGGGGGCGCCCCCCTTGCTTGGGGGGCAAGCCCCCTCCCCTTGGCCGCCGCCCCCTCTAGATATCATCTAGAGGGGCCGGCCCCCCTTCTCCCTTCCCCTATAAATAGAGGGGCGAGGGGAGGGCTGCTGGACACATCCAAGGCGCAGCCCCTCCCCTCCCCAACACCTCTCCTCCTCCGTCACGAGCTTGGCGAAGCCCTGCCGGAGTACTGCTGCTCCACCACCACCACACCGTCGTGCTGCTGCTGGAGCCATCTTCCTCAACCTCTCCTTCCCCTTGCTGGATCAAGAAGGAGGAGACGTCACGCTGACCGTACGTGTGTTGAACGCGGAGGTGCCGTCCGTTCGACGCTAGGATCTCCGTTGATTTGGATCATGTCGAGTATGACTCCCTCATCCCCGTTCTTTGAACGCTTCCGCTCGTGATCTACAAAGGTATGTAGATGCAATCTGAATAGTCGTTGCTAGATGAACTCATAGATGGATCTTGGTGAAACCGTAGGAAATTTTTTGTTTTCTGCAACGTTCCCCAACAGTGGCATCATGACCTAGGTCTATGCATAGTTCTCTTTGCACGAGTAGAACACAATTGTTGTGGGCGTAGATGTTGTCAACTTTCTTGCCGCTACTAGTCTTATTTTGCTTCAGCGGTATTGTGGGATGAAGCGGCCCGGACCAACCTTACACGTATGCTTACGTGAGACCGGTTCCACCGACTGACATGCACTAGTTGCATATGGTGGCTGGCGGGTGTCTGTCTCTCCCACTTTAGTTGGAGCGGATTCGACGAAAAGGGTCCTTATGAAGGGTAAATAGAAGTTGACAAATCACGTTGTGGCTTTTACGTAGGTAAGAAAACGTTCTTGCTAGAACCCTATTGCAGCCACGAAAAAGTTGCAACAACAATTGGAGGACGTCTAACTTGTTTTTGCAGCAAGTGCTTTGTGATATGATATGGCCAAAGTTGTGATGAATGATGAATGATATATATGTGATGTATGAGATCATGTTCATGTAATAGGAATCACGACTTGCATGTCGATGAGTATGACAACCGGCAGGAGCCATAGGAGTTGTCATTATTTTTTTTGTATGACCTGCGTGTCATTGGAAACGCCATGTAAATTACTTTACTTTATTGCTAAACGTGTTAGCCATAGTAGTTGAAGTAATAGTTGGCGAGAAACTTCATGGAGACACGATGATGGAGATCGTGATGATGGAGATTATGGTGTCATGCCGGTGACAAGATGATCATGGAGCCCCAAGATGGAGATCAAAGGAGCTATATGATATTGGCCATATCATGTCACTATTATTATTTGATTGCATGTGATGTTTATCATGTTTTTGCATCTTGTTTACTTAGAACGACGGTAGTAAATAAGATGATCCCTCATAACAATTTCAAGAAAGTGTTCCCCCTAACTGTGCGCCGTTTCGAAGCACCACATGATGATCGGGTGTGATAGATTCCAACGTTCACATACAGCGGGTGTAAGACAGATTTACACATGCAAACACTTAGGTTGACTTGACGAGCCTAGCATGTACAGACATGGCCTCAGAACACAAGAGACCGAAAGGTCGAACATGAGTCGTATGGAAGATACGATTGTCGGATTTCGGGTTCTGGCAGACCCTAAGGTTCAAACTCTGGGGTGCGCGCGGAGATTATGCCATCTACCTCTCCGTCTCGCAAGGATCTAACTACAGAAAGAACAGCACAAGAGACACAGAGTTTATACTAGTTCGGGCCACCGTTGTGGTGTAATACCCTACTCTAGTTTGTGGTGGATGGATTGCCTCTTGTGCTGGTGATGATGAACAATACAGGGAAGAACAGCCTGCTCTTGGCTAGGGGGATGAACTACTAGGAGGAGTTCACCCGCCCTTCTCTCTTTCTCCCTTGTTCTCTGCTTGCTCTGATTCTAGGTTCTGCTGGCATGATCGCTCGATGCCTCTACCCTGGGGGTGGCTAGTCCTATTTATAGGCAAAGGCCCTGGGCCTCTTCCCAAATATTGAGAGGGAAGGGCGCCAACAATTGGCCAATTCGAAGGGGAACATCTGGTACACTTATCCTGACTAAAATTGGTCCTCGCCTGCCAAAGGCCCTGTGGTGACGCCGTTCTGGGCTCCACGATGACCTCCTTCCCACCGTTGGACTGGTCTTGGTCTCGTTACACCGAAATGGGTGCCTTTGCTTGATCCCCTCGCCTGCACTTGCCCCCTTTGCACCAAAGAGGAAAGGGAGTACACTGCGTGGGCTGGCGCCCGCCTGGCGCCCTTGGTCGTCATGGCTTGCGTCATGGGCACCTCGCGAGGTACCCCGCCTTGATCTCTCCGCCTCCTCGCGAGCCAGCCTGACGAGGCCGTGCCTGAGGAAGCGCTGTGTCGTCAGCCCCGCGAGGCTTGGCCCCTCGCGAGGGTCTTGGGTCTTGCGTTGATGAAGTTGGGCCATGCTGGGCCTCCTTTGAGCCACGCCGCGGGCCGTAGGCAGGCAAGTCTGGGGACCCCCGTTCCCAGAACGCCGACAGTAGCCCTCGGGCCCAAGGCGCGCCCGGACTTGGCCGTGCCGAGAGGCGAAAGGGCAAGGGCGAAGCGCCGCAGGCCCTAACAGCCTGCGGCCTCGGGCGCCGCGTGGCGGTTGATTGGACGTGGGCGGCACTGTTCCCCCACGCTTCCTTATTTTGCGCCTTGCTATGTGGACTCGCAGTTGTACACAGCCGCTCCCCTTCCTGTTGCTTGACCGCCCCCTATCCTTCCTCCCTTCGAACTCCGACTCTTGTCTCCAATCCCATCTCACATCTTCCCCCTCCTTTCCTTCGCCATGGCTCCGATGAAGAAGGAGAAAGGGAAGAAACCCATGACTCCGTCCCGCTCGCCGCCGTCGGTGAACCCCGCCGTCGGCAGATCGATCATACTCAATCGAGAGTGTGTGGATAAGCTCAGCCCGGCTCTGGCCACCACCTTCAAGAGTGTGGGAGGACGACGGCCTGGTCTACGTATCACTTCCCCACTGACAGGATAATCACTGAGGTCCATTATTTCGCCGATGCCTTGTGGGCGGGTCTGGTTCCCCCTTTTCTGATTTTTTCAAGGCCGTCCTCTCTCATTATCAGATCCATATGATGCATTTGGGTCCCGAATCCATCACCCTCCTTTCGGTCTTTGCTTTTGTTTGCGAGGCGATAATGGGCATCCCTCCTTCCGTTGCCTTGCTGCGCCACTTCTTCTCTTTGCGCCTTGCTGACCCCACTCAATGCTCAGCGTGTGTGATCTTCGTTGCAGCGCCCGAGACTGCGGCCTCGGGGATTGACTTCAAGCTCCCTCCGCCTTCAGCTGGGTTCCACGAGCGGTAGTTGTACGTTGATGTCGGGGTGCCCAGCCCCCTGCTGGCCAAGCCAACCTCGCCCGCAGCACCCAATTTGGGCTAGGGCCAGGAGACGCTCGCGAGCTCCTGGCTTGCCTTCGTCTGGCGCTGCTTCACGTTCTTGAGATTGCTCGGCGTGACGGCGCCCAAGGTGGTGAAGGAGTTCCTGTTACGCCGCATTGCCGCTCTCCAACGTTACTCTCGCCTAATGTGGGCTTTCAGCGGGCATGGTGATCGCATGAGGCTCCAGGAAGAAGACCTGATGCCTGCGGCGCTAAGGACTGTGCTCTTGGTCCTGACTGGTGACCCCAACCCGGGCAGCATCCAGAGAGGAGGGGCCCTGCTCTACCTCTGCCAGAACAGGGACGACTTCGTGAAGTAGATGCCCTCCTCCGATGAATGGGGGCTGCGCCCCGCTGGCCTCCAAGGGCCTCGCGAGAACCCTGTGGTGGTGACCGCCCTTCCGGTCGGTCAAGGCGAATCCTCCTCGAGTGGCGGGGCAGGGAGGCGTGAGATGGTGGAGACCGATAAGGCTCCCGATGAGGAGACTGCACCTGGCGATACCCTCGAGGAAGCAGCTCCTGAGGCCCGTGCTGCAGAGGCTGTGGGTGGCAAGCAGTCGCTCCCAGCGCCCGGGGCCGAGGCTCCTGAGGCCCCGGCCGCGTCTTCTGCCGAGGTGATTGGTAGCACGCGTCAGGCAGGCGCCCCTGACGCGGATAGCATTGCTTCTCCGTCTTCGTCGCAGGTTGATCCTTGCGCTCTTCTCTTGGGCCGCTTCCATGTGGACTTTAAGGCCCTTCGAAGGAAAAGGGAGGCCCTGGGGGATGACTTCCCTTGTCGCTTGCTGAAGCGCCGGAAGTACTTTGCCACCGACGAGTAAGCCTTCTCCTTTCCTGGCTCCTGATCCCCTTGTTGCGTCTACTGATCCTTGCTCTACAGGCCTCTTCCTGCTGAGGTCGTGGAAGCCGCTGAGGTGCCGCCTCCTTTGGCTTCACCTCCCCCGTCGCCCCAAAGCGTTCCGAGCAACACAGCTCTTGTGGTGAGGACGAACGAAGGGGCGGACCGTCCCGAGGTGCCCCGCAGCCCTTCTCTTCCTGCGATCTTCCTTCGCTGGCCCTCTCTTGGCATGGCCAGCCTGCCGTGGGCTTCTCATCTGCTCGCGGGCTGCGACTTGCTGAGGCGCCCCCTGCGCCCTTCTTCGGGAGACGTGCTAGCCCCAGGCCGAGCTTCTGGTACGGTGCACCCGGCCGTCATGAGGGCGCCAGCCCCCAGCCCCCTTCCCGGAAGGCGAGCGATGATTCGTGCTCCCAGGCGCTTGCCTGGGGCAGACGTTGGTGCGGAAGACATGCCCGAGCATGCTCGGGAGCGCCGTGCACGCCGCCACGAATTCCTTCGAAGGGCGAGCGGCGCGGTAGACCTGCTTGGGGAGGAACTCGCCGATGAAGACGCGCGCCTGGAGGCCGAGGGCCTGCGCCTGGCCGCGGAGAGGCGCGAGCTGGAGGCCGCCGTCGCCATCGCGCGCCACCAGCGCGATTGTCGGTGTCAAAACCGGCGGATCTCGGGTAGGGGGTCCCGAACTGTGCGTCAAGGTCGGATGGTAACAGGAGACAAGGGACACTTTATTTTACCCAGGTTCGGGCCCTCTCCATGGAGGTAAAACCCTACTCCTGCTAGATTAATATTAATGATATGGGTAGTACAAGAGTAGATCTACCACGAGATCAAGGAGGCTAAACCCTAGAAGCTAGCCTATGGTATGATTGTGTATGATGATGGTTGTCCTACGGACTACAACCCTCCGGTTTATATAGACACCGGATAGGGTTAGGGTTACACAGAGTCGGTTTGGTAGGAGATCTTGAATATCCGCACGCCTAGCTTGCCTTCCATGCCAAGAAAAGATCCTTCCGGACACAGGACGAAGTCTTCAATCTTGTATCTTCATAGTCCTGGAGTCCGGCTGAAGGTATAGTCCGGCTATCCGAACACCCCCTAATCCAGGACTCCCTCAGTAGCCCCTGAACCAGGCTTCAATGACGACAAGTCCGGCGCGCAGATTGTCTTCGGCATTGCAAGGCGGGTTCCTCCTCCAAGTTCTTTAAGAAGATTACAAACACCGAAAATAGTGTCCGGCTCTGCAAAATAAGTTTCCACATATTGCCATATAGAGAATAATATTAACACAAATCAAATCTGCTGACGTATTCCGCAGTGCGTCATAACACTGCGGCCAAGCTATTTATATAAATTGTTTTCATTGTTCCACCTCAGTGCGTTTAGCGAGGCGGTTTCCTTGGCACGTCTTGTCAAAGCAGAGATCGTGTGCCCCTTTTAACGGGATTTTTATCAATACGGACGTGGGTAACCCAACCGCGCCATTTACCACGGCGCTTGGGAGGCAAGTGAGTTTTATTAGGTAGGTGGGGATGCCTAACCGCACCCGCTTGTATAAAGGGATAAGGATTCACCTTTTTAACCTACGCCTTCTTCCTCCTTTGCCAATCCATCTCTCGCGCACTCAAGCTCCAGCGCCCAAGTCCGCTCTTCCTTCCTCAACCTTCTCCAACAATGTCCGGAGCGGGAGGCAAGTGGATGGCCTCCTCCGTTACGGAGGCCCAAGTAAAAAAGCTAAGGAAAGCCAGATACTTGTCAAAGGACATCCCGCATCGGCTTCCTGAGAAGGGGCAGCTTCTTCCTACCCCAGGGCCCCATGAGAGGGTAGTTTTTCTTCCCCACTTCCTCCGCGGACTGGGCTTTCCACTTCACCCATTTGTCCGGGGGCTCATGTTCCACTACGGCCTGGATTTCCACGATCTGGCCCCGAACTTTGTCCTCAACATCTCGGCGTTTATCGTCGTGTGTGAGGCCTTTCTCCGCGTCCACCCCCACTTTGGCCTCTGGCTCAAGACCTTCAACGTCAAGCCCAAGGTGGTGTCCGGCACCCAGGCGGAGTGCGGAGGCGCTATGGCCGGCAATATGGCCAACGTCCTCTGGTTCGATGGCTCCTATGTGGAGTCCCTAAAGGGGTGGCAGGCCGGGTGGTTTTACATCACCGAGCCACGTGATCCGAAATGGGTCACAGCCCCCGAGTTCAGATCCGGACCCCCCACGCGGCTCATGTCCTGGAAAGAGACGGGCTTGTCGTGGGGCAACGAGGAAGAAGTGACTGGGTTGCAAATGTGCATCCAGTCCCTGGTGAACAGGCCAATCTGGCTGATCAATGTGATCCAGGTCATGCTCGTTCGCCGGATCATCCCGTGCCAACAACGGGATTTTACTTTGTGGGAATTCGACCCGGCGCAGCACCAAACCCTCAGTAGGCTCTTCAACACGACATATGAAGACGTATGGAAGGTGCTGACCAAAGGCGCCGAGTCCCCCACATCCGCTTCCGAGGACCGCGGATACAGCTTGCAGCATCATGCCAGCGATGTGAGCTATCTATACCTTTGAGAGGTTTGTTAAGCTCTTCTTCATAGATTAACTCTATGCGGGATCTAAACTCCCTTTACCTTTGACAGGCTTGGCGGGCTATATCCGGACCAATTAACTGTCTGGCTCCCCTGTCCGAAGACCCAGCCCCAGCTCTCTTGGTGAAGCTGCTGGCTCCGGCACCTTATGTGGTGCCGGAGAAGAAGGCCAAGAAGAAGAAAACCACCGGGACTCGAAAAAGTTCCCGCAACATGGTGGTGTCGGACTCGTCATCTGACGAGTCAGCGACGCTCTCCTCTCGTGAAAACGAGGAGGAGGAACAAGAAAGCTCTCCCCCCCAGCGAGGGGAGAAAAGAAGAAGAAGGCCATCCCAACGGGGGAGGCCGAGGGGTCGAGGAAAAGGAAGACCCCTCCGCCGGACTACTCCCACGACGCCGAAGAGGGCGGAGAGGAGTGGCCGGACAGAACCAAGCGTCCGGCAAAATCGTAAGTATTTATATACCAGAGTGACTCATGATATTCTTTTAATGCGCGGCTTTCCCTAATATCACTCATAATTTATGCAGCCCGCCCCGGGCCGAACTCGACGATTCGTCGAGCGGCTCGCTGGATTCGTCGGACACGAACTCTGTTCCGCCCATTGTCTCCCCCTGCAGGGCGGACAACGCCGAAGTGGCATCCCGCCAAGCAGGGCAGGAGGAGATAGTCCTGGAGGAGCCGCAAGGCAATCCTCCGGACCCCAGGAGTAAAGGGGATGAAACCCCCCAGGGCTCCAAGTCCGGCTTTGTGCCGGACACCGCGCCGGACTCGACCGTCCTGGTCCGCGGTGGGCGAACTCCTTCCGAGAGGAGTAAGCCGTCTGAGCCGGCGACCTCCGTCCAACCAGAGGCGCCGGACAATCTGCTAGAGGTGCTTGAGGGCGCCGCCATCGACGAGGAGCACCTTACTGTTATGAGTACGGTGATCCAAAGGGTTCAGTCCGCCAAGAGCGGACTGACTGAAGCTTGCGCTAGCCTTCTAACAGGCTTCGAGGTAAGTAAAAATAATGCAAATTATTTACCGCATAGACAGTAGCCCCTGATGCTCTGTTCGGTGTTAAGAAAGAAAAGCCGAATAGAGGATCTAGTAATTTTCGCAGGAGTCTAACAACAAAAAGTCAAATATGCGTATGCAGGCTTCGCTGTTGTCCACCGCCGCATTGACTGCACAGGTGGATGTCCTTAAAAAGGACCTCAGGCGGACCGAGCAAGAGCTCGGCCTTGCCAAACGGCAGCTCGAGGAGAAAGAAGGTAAGAAATACCCTAAAAAAAGAAAAAAGGTGCCTATAGAGAGGCTTGATTGCAGAAAGAAATAACAGGATTGTACTGCTTATTGTAGGGGCCACAACCGGGGTGGCAACCCTGAAGCAGGCGATGGCTGAGGCCGGAAAGAAAACGGCCGAGGAGCGTGCCGAGCGAGAAAGGCTTGGGGTTCAGGTCGGCAAGGTGCAGCAAGAGCTGCAAGCTCTCATGAAAAAACATGAGAGTTTGGAGCTTGAGTCAAAAGCGCAAGCATCCTAGCTCGCGTCGGCCCTTGAGACCGCCAAGAGTGCCAAGGCCGAAGCCCAAAAGGCCCTCCAAGAGTTGGAGGAGGTGAAAAAGATAGCAACGGGTAAGGCATTCTTAATGCAAAGTAGGAATATAAAAGTAAACTACCTGTTACTTACCCGAATCCGGAGTTCTCCAGGGGCGTTCGCCGATCTTCCCCGCAGCGTATCCGACGCCGCCGTGTTCTACCGAGCTGAAGAGGGCAGCTCGACGGAGAGTGTGTTCTGCTCTCAGTGTTCTGAGGCCGGACACCCTGTGCCTTGGAGCGATCAGCTGAAACAGCTGGTCGAGCTCCACAAGGCGGCCGAACAGGCCATGAAGGGCTTACTAGTTCGGCTGTGGCCTGGAGAGGCCCTGCCTGGGAGCTATTTCGGGCTAGTGCGGCGGCTGGTGGAGGCCTGTCCACGGCTTGAGGTCATCAAGCGCTCCGCCTGCATTGAAGGTGCCCGGAGGGCCCTTGCCCGTGTAAGGGTACACTGGGGTAAGCTGGACGGAGAGAAGCTGGTGAAGGACGGGCCGCCGCCGGGGAAGGAGCATCGCAAGCCCGAGAACTACTACAAGGAAGTTCTTGCCGGAGCCCGCCTTGTCGCGGATGAATGTACTGAAGATGTAGTATTTGAATGAACTCGCTCGTTTGTATCCTGTGCGCTGAAAACTTGTTCATATGCGCTAAGCAATGCTTATTGAATTTAAAATATTATTTTCTGTGCGGCCATTTATCAAAAATTGAGAGATGGCCAGTCGTCGGCTTCTGCCCCCATGCCACTAGTGCTGGGGTGTTTGGGATAAACCTGAGGGCTCTTTTTCCCATAGTTGGGTCCTTCGAGGGAGGCGCTCAGCACAACGAACCAGGCAATCAGACTATAATGCTTGAACACTCTCACTTAGCCATAGAACGTTATAATTTTAAATTTCGGCGAAGCCCCTAGTTCGGAAGGCCGAATTCGGGGCGCTATCCACGCCTTTGGCCGGACATAGCCAGCTCCTCCCTCGAAGCGGCATAAGTCTTTAAGGACTCGAAAAACCTCTCGAACAGCGACCGGTCTCACGCCTTATCATGACAGTCTGTTTTAGCTTTCTCCACTAAGGTGCTTAACCCAGCTGAAATGGGGCACAATCGCAGTGGTTCTCCTAGTGCTACCTTAGCCGATATAGCGGAACGTAAGGCACCAAAACATAGGAGCTGGGCAAACCCAACATGTGACCAAAATCATTATTCGGAGCCGATGCATATAGTGCTATAAGTTCGGGGTGCCGCACTTGTGAAAGTGTACGGACTTCTCACACCAGATAGAAGGGTAATGAAGCCCCTGGCGTGTTTTGTCGTAGCATGGTGTACGGTTGCGATCATGTTTTTTTAATGAACATATATATTAAAAGAGGACAACGCAAAAAATAGGCGAAAAGCTATGCATTGTTTATAGAGAGGCTATTTATCAAAGCCAAACGATACAAGTAGTGCGATAAGCAAAAAAGATATTAGACTATTTAACATGTCCTGACCAGGCGCAGGCCGTGGAATTTAGAAACAGATATATCGCTCGAAATAGAGACCACCTGAGAGTTCCGTAATGCGGCGTAGTTTTGTCTGCTTTCCTGGGTCTTGCATCGTCTGTGCGCCAGCAAAGCCGAACAGGTTATCCAGAGTGTGGAGTCCTGAAAGTAAAAAAATCCGGCAGCCCCTAGTACGTTTGACGCCGTATTGTAAGCATGCCGTTAATGTGCCCCTCCCCCTGTGCCCATGGAATTTCGAGGGCGTAATTGTGTACTCAAAGTACTAGATCCGCTATGTTGCGATGGCTGGGGTCGGGGCCGTATTGCTACGCTTGCTCCGAACGTGCCAGGCGGTCTTGTTGTAGGTTACTCTGGGCGCGCTTTGCATTGTCCGGCTTTTTAACGGCCGGACTGGAGAGTTGCCTTGAAAGGTTGCTTTGTACTTCCGCTGCGAGGGCCGCCGTGTGCTCCTTCGTACGGATGGAGCGTTCTGTGTTTCCGTTGACCGTAATTACTCCTCGAGGGCCTGGCATCTTGAGCTTGAGATATGCGTAGTGCGGCACCGCATTGAATTTAGCGAATGCGGTCCGTCCGAGCAGGGCGTGATAGCCACTGCGGAACGGGACTATATCGAAGATTAACTCTTCGCTTCGGAAGTTATCCGGAGATCCGAAGACCACATCAAGTGTTACCGAGCCTGTGCAATTGGCCTCTACACCTGGTATGACGCCTTTAAAGGTCGTCCTTGTGGGCTTGATCCTTGATGGATCTATGCCCATTTTCCGCACTGTATCCTGATAAAGCAGGTTCAGGCTACTGCCGCCGTCCATGAGGACTCTTGTGAGATGAAATCCGTCAATGATTGGGTCAAGAACCAATGCGGCAAAACCGCCGTGACGGATGCTAATGGGGTGGTCCCTTCGATCAAAAGTGATCGGGCAGGAGGACCATGGGTTGAACTTTGGGGCGACTGGCTCCATCGCGTATACGTCCCGTAGCACACGCTTCCGCTCCCTCTTGGGAATGTGGGTCGCATATATCATGTTCACCGTCCGCACTTGTGGGGGAAACCCCTTCTGTCCATTGTTGTTCGGCGGCCTGGGCTCCTCCTCCTCGTCGCTATGCAGCCCCTTGTCTTTGTGTTCGGCTCTTAACTTGCCTGCCTGCTTGAACACCCAACAATCCCTGTTGTTGTGATTGGCTGGCCTTTCGGGGGTGCCATGAATCTGGCACGAGCGGTCGAGTATCCGGTCCAAACTAGACGGGCGCTGGGTATTCTTTTTAAATGGCTTTTTCCGCTGACCGGATTTATAGCCTCTGAATCCGGCATTTACTGCCGTATCCTCATTGCTGTCGCTGCTAACGCGACGCTTTTGCTTATTTCGACGTGTCCTACCAGTTTTGTCCTTGGTATCCGAATTACCAGGGTTCTTCGATAAGTTGTTGCTAAGAGCTAGCCAGCTATCTTCGCCCGCGCAAAAGCGGGTCATGAGTGTCGTGAGGGCTGCCATAGATTTCGGCTTTTCCTGTCCCAGGTGCCGGGCAAGCCACTCGTCGCGGATGTTATGTTTGAAGGCTGCTAGGGCCTTTGCGTCCGGACAATCGACTATCTGATTTTTCTTTGTTAGGAACCGTGTCCAGAATTGCCTGGCCGATTCTTCTGGCTGCTGAATTATGTGGCTTAGGTCGTCGGCGTCCGGTGGCCGCACATAGGTCCCCTGGAAGTTGTCGAGGAATGCGGCTTCCAGGTCTTTCCAAGAACCGATTGAGTCCGCTGGTAGGCTGTTAAGCCAGTGCCGGGCTGGTCCCTTGAGCTTAAGGGGGAGATATTTGATGGCGTGTAGATCGTCGCCACGTGCCATGTGGATGTGAAGGAGATAATCCTCAATCCATACTGCCAGATCTATCGTACCATCGTATGACTCGATGTTGACGGGTTTGAAACCCTCTGGGATTTTATGATCCATTACTTCATCTGTGAAGCATAGTGGGTGTGCGGCGCCCCTGTACTGGGCTATGTCACGACGCATCTCGGAAGAGCTATGCCTGTTGTGTTCGGAGTGAAGATCATCACGTGTCGTCGGGCGTCTGCGCGATCCATAGATTGATCTTGTTTGCCTTGCTTTAACCTCCAGTACGTCTCGCAGGTCTGGCTCATTTTCCCGTGCCTTAGTTGAGCGGCACCGGGGCATGTCTTGTTTAGAGGTTCGACAGGCCTCCCTGTCGCAGCCGCGAGGTGGCCGGTCTGCCATGTCATGCATTGGTAATGTAGGTGCTTCCCTCTCTGATTGGGGTAGCGGCCTGCGCTTAGGATAATTTTTGGAGGGGCGCTCGAGTTCATACTCTTCGGCCACAAGGACTTCAGTCCATCTGTCATCTAGCAAATCTTGATCAGCCCTAAGCTGTTGCTGCTTTTTCCTTAGGCTATTCGCCGTGGCTAGAAGCCTGCGTTTAAAACGCTCTTGTTCGGCAGGGTCTGATGGTACGACGAATTCGTCGTCGTCGAGGCTTGCTCGTCTTCGGAGGGAGGCATGTAGTTATCATCCTCAACCTCTCGCTCTGCCGCTCTCTCATGAGGGCTGGCTTCTCCATCTTCCTGCACCGAATCTTGCTGGATTTGGTGTTCTTCGGCGCTATCCGGGGTAGTATTATCTCCCGGGCCGGAATCACCGTTTCTGTTGTGGCGGGATTTAGAGCGGCACCGTTGACGCTGGCGTTTTGGCTGTTTTTTCGAGGTGTCATCCTCCGCTGTTCCATCACCATCTCCATCCTTTGGAGCGTCCACCATATATATGTCATATGACGAGGTGGCGGTCCAGCGCCCTACAGGTGCTGCTTCTTGTTCGTCTACTCCTTCGTCTTCCATACCGTCGAAGTCTTCAGAGCTGAAGTCAAGTATGTCAGTTAAATCATCGATAGTGGCTATTAAGTGGGTGGTGGGTGGGCTTTGAATTTCTTCGTCGTCCGAATCCCAACCTCGCAGACCATAGTCCGGCCTGGGCTCTCCTGATAGAGAGAGAGACTTGAGAGAATTCAAGATATCACCGAAAGGTGAGCGCTGAAAGATGTCCGCGGCGGTGAACTCCATTATAGGCGCCCAATCGGATTCGATCGGCAGGGGCACGGGAGGCCCGGAGTTCGGAGAAGAATCCGACTCCTTGGAGTCATGGGCCGTGCGGAGTATGGGGCTGGCGTTCGGCTCGATCGCCTTCAAGATCGCATCCCCCGAGGTGACGTCAAACCGTTCATCCTCAAAGAACGCAGCAGGCTCCGAGTCGAGGATTGGGGCCCGTGCGTGTGCGGCCTCCAGGGCACTATTCGGAGGCAGAGCTATATCATGCCCCTCGAGGTAGTGCGGCGCGCTTGGTTGTGGCTCGAACCCGTCAAAGATCAAGTCTCCACGGATATCTGCCGTGTAGTTTAAGCTTCCAAACCTGACTTGATGGCCAGAGGCGTAGCTTTCGATCTGCTCCAAACGACCAAGCGAATTGGCCCGCAGAGCGAAGCCGCCGAAGACGAAGATTTGTCCGGGGAGGAAAGTCTCACCCTAGACCTCATCGTTGTTGATGATCAAAGGATCCATCGGGCCTAAAAGCGACAACACAGAGGAACTCTCAATGAAAGCACCAATGACGGTGTCAAAACCGGCGGATCTCGGGTAGGGGGTCTCGAACTGTGCGTCAAGGTCGGATGGTAACATGAGACAAGGGACACTTTATTTTACCCAGGTTCGGGCCCTCTCGATGGAGGTAAAACCCTACTCCTGCTACATTAATATTGATGATATGGGTAGTACAAGAGTAGATCTACCACGAGATCAAGGAGGCTAAACCCTAGAAGCTAGCCTATGGTATGATTGTGTATGATGATGGTTGTCCTACGGACTACAACCCTCCGGTTTATATAGACACCGGATAGGGTTAGGGTTACACAGAGTCGGTTACAATGGTAGGAGACCTTGAATATCCGCACGCCTAGCTTGCCTTCCACGCTAAGAAAAGATCCTTCCGTACACGGGACGAAGTCTTCAATCTTGTATCTTCATAGTCCTGGAGTCCGGCTGAAGGTATAGTCTGGCTATCCGAACACCCCCTAATCCAGGACTCCCTCACCGACCTTGAAGACGAAGAAGCGAAGGCGTCGCTAGAGGCCTCCCGGGTGGCCCGATCCCAGGCCGCTGAAGAGGCCCTGTGTAACGCCCTCGATGCGGCTATATCTCCCATGTGTCGAAGCACGACTTAGAGGCATAACCGCATTGAAAGCAATGTCGCAAGTGAGGTAATCTTCACACAACCCATGTATTACATAAGGGAAAAAAAGATACATAGCTGGCTTACAATCGCCACTTCACACAAAACATGAATAAAGCATTACATCAAACAGATACAATCAAGGTCCGACTACGGAACCAAAATAAAAGAAGACTACCCCAAATGCTACACAGATCCCCGATCGACCCCGACTGGGCTCCACTACTGATCAACTGAAACGAAACAACACAATGAACAAGATCTTCATCAAGCTCCTCCTTGAGCTCGGGTACGACACCTGCACGGTCTCAGCGACACCTGCAAACTGGTTTAGGAAGTATCTGGTGAGTCACGAGGACTCAGCAATCTCACACCCGCGAGATCAAGACTATTTAAGCTTATAGGTAGGGTAAAAGGTACGAGGTGGAGCTGCAGCAAGCGACTAGCATATATGGTGGCTAAACATACGCAAATGAGAGCGAGAAGAGAAGGCAAAAGCACGGTCGAACAACTATGATCAATAAGTGATCCTGAAACTACTTACGTCAAGCATAACTCCAACAACCGTGTTCACTTCCCGGACCCCGCCGAGAAGAGACCATCACGGTTACACACGCGGTTGGTGTATTTTAGTTAAGATCAACTTCGGGTTTTCTACAACCGGACATTAACAAATTCCCATCTGCCCATAACCACGGGCACGGCTTTCGAAAGTTCAAACCCTACAGGGGTGTCCCAACTTAGCCCATTATAAGCTCTCGCGATCAACGAAGGATATTCCTTCTCCCCGGGAAGACCCGATCAGTCTCGGAGTCCCGGCTACAAGACATTTCGACAGTAATAACACAAGTCCAGCAAAGCCGCCCGATGCGCCGACATACTGATAGGAGCTGCACATATCTCGTTCTCAGGGCAACACCGGATGAGCAGTCCGTACAACTAAAACCAGCCCTCAAGTTTCCTTGAGGTGGCGCTGCAAAGGGCTCTAGTTCGGACCAACACTTAGACAAGCATTGGCCCGGAGGGGCTGAATAAAGATGACCCTCGGGCTGGCCGACCCAAGGGAAAAGGATAGGTGGTAGGCAAATGGTAAAACCAATGTTGGGCCTTGCTGGAAAAGTCTTATTCAAAGCGAACTGTCAAGGGGGTCCCATAAATCACCCGACCGCGTTAGGGACGCAAAATCCGGGAACATAACACCGATATGATGGAAACTAGGGCGGCAAGAGTGGAACAAAACACCAGGCATAAGGCCGAGCCTTCCACCCTTTACCAAGTATATAGATGCATTAATTAAATAAGAAATATTGTGATATCGCAACAAGTAAACATGTTCCAACAAGGAACAACACCTCCATGTTCCAACAAGGAACAAATTTCATCTTCACCTGCAACTAACAACGCTATAAGAGGGGCTGAGCAAAGCGGTAACATAGCCAAACAACGGTTTGCTAGGACAAGGTGGGTTAGAGGCTTGGTTTAACAATATGGGAGGCATGATAAGCAAGTGGTAGGTATCGCAGCATAGGCATAGCAAAAGAGCGAGCAATCTAGCAAGCCAAGATAGAAGTGATTTCGAGGGTATGGTCATCTTGCCTGAAAACCCGCAAGGAAGAAGAACGAGTCCATGAAGAAGACAAATGGACGAAGCCGAACGGATCCTCACAACTCCGGAACGAAACCGAAGCTAACGAGAGAAGCAACCCGGAAACAAACAAACAACATAGTAAACAACCATCACATAAACATGGCATGATGCACAAACAAGTATGATGCATGTCCGGTTTAATGAAGCATGGCATGGCAAAATGCAACAAACAACACTACAAGCTAAGTGGAGCTCAATATGCAACGAGTTGCATATTGATGAAACACCACAACAATTATTTAGTTCTCTCTCATTTATGTACCCAACAATATTAAATGTTAATTAACAAGGCAAGAGGATGAAGCATATGAAAACTACCTAACTAGGCAAGTTTAAATGAGGCCGGAATAACAAACAACAATTCCGGAAAATCCTCGTTTGCATATTTCGAAATTGGTTCTGTTCTGCCTAAAACCATATTTAATTTTGTTAAACAGGAAAATAAAGTGCAACATGTTAAACTAGGCATTTTTCTACCCCATTTACATATATAAATTATTAAATTCCGAGTTACGGTTAATTAGTTATGAATTAAATCATTTTACCATGGCATTTAGCAAAATAAATGCGAACAACAATTTTAAGCATTTTAAATGTTGTTATCATGATGCGGATGGCAATTTCAAGTTTTATGCAATTTTATGAAAATGTTAACATGAGCATAATATGAAGCATTTGGTCACCATGGTGGGCGAAAGGTGTGCCACGGCAACGAATCCGAAAATGGTGCCACGGCAACATATCGGTTCCGGTACTCATGGAGATACCGGTGCAAAAGGAAGCGTGCGGATGCGAGTTGAGCAAGATGGTGGGGTGATCCCGGATACCGGGTTCCCACGAGACGATGGCATGGCAACGAGTGACAATTCGCACACGGTGCAAACAAAGGGGCATCTCATACAACATGCATACGTTCTCCGAAGGTCGTCTCGGCGGTTATACCTTCCAAGGGAGCATTCTCGAGCGGTTCGAGTTCGTGGAGGAGGTAGTTGAAGTAGTTGTTCCGCGGCGGTAGTAGTGGAAGTAGTCGTTCTCGCGGGCGTAGTGGAATAGTTGTACACGACGACGGTAGAGGTACTCGCGAACTGGCGGCGGTAGTCGTTCACGTTCTTAGTTGCACAATCTCCCGTAGGTGTTCGGGATCACGACGAGGGACTTGACGTCCACGGAGTCTTCGAGGGTCGACGGTAGTGGTTCACGGTCGTAGACGAACTTGACGGATTCGAGCGCTCCGGGGTTCAACGTTGAACTTGGAGGGCCATCGGTAGTTTCTGACTTGGGTCTCCGTGTGCACGTCTTGACGGAACCGGGGGTCTCGATGATGGCCATGGTCTCCATGATGGCGCCGGAGACGGAAACAGCCGGAAAACAAGGTTCCCCGGCAGCAGGGACGGCATCTGGCGATCCCTGGCCCGGTGACTCGAAGCAGGGGCGCGGAGGCTCGTCCATGGCGGCCCTGACCTCCGGAGCACGATGGAGCAGCGAGGAGGGGTTTCCCCGGCGAGCATCAGGATGGAGTGGGCGGATCAAGAGATGGGAGGAAGGAGAGGACGGCGTGGTCGTGCGCGTAGGCCAGCGGCCGGCTTGATGGCGGAGGACGCGGCGGGTCGACGGGGCGGCGCGGTGCAGAGGCGAAGCAGGTTCGAGGCAGGGGAGATGCGGAGGAGCTCGGCGAGCGGGCGCAGGTGCTCGAGGAGAGGGGCGACGCGGAGGTCGCCGATGTGCCAACGCGCGGGGTCGGCCTCAAGGAGGTCGACGAGGGGAAGGGGCGCGGAGGAGGAGATGGGGGGACGGGCTCCTGGCGGCGCTGGAGAGATCAAGCAGGGCTCGTCCTGGCGACGCGGTGGAGGAGGTCGAGGGGGAGAGGGGATCGAGCGAAGGGAGAGGGGGGTCGAGCGAGGAGGAGAAGACGGCGCTCGGGAGGGAGATGGGGAACGAGAGGAGAGGATCGGGGCAGCTAGGGTTAGGCGCGGTTGGGCTAGCTACGCAAATGGGCCGGCCTAGATGGACAGGCCCAAGAGTATACATATCAAACAAGCATGCAAAGAGTATATGAGCAGCGGAATGTAAAGCATGCAACTTGCAAGAATGTAAAGGGAAGGGTTTGGAGAATTCAAACGCAATTGGAGACATGGATGTTTTTCCCGTGGTTCGGATAGGTGGTGCTATCCTACATCCACGTTGATGGAGACTTCAACGCACGAAGGGTAACGGTTGCGCGAGTCCACGGAGGGCTCCACCCACGAAGGGTCCACGAAGAAGCAACCTTGTCTATCCCACCATGGCCATCGCCCACGAAGGACTTGCCTCACTAGCGGTAGATCTTCACGAAGTAGGCGATCTCCTTGCCCTTACAAACTCCTTGATTCAACTCCACAATCTTGTCGGAGGCTCCCAAGTGACACCTAGCCAATTTAGGAGACACCACTCTCCAAGAAGTAACAAATGGTGTGTTGATGATGAACTCCTTGCTCTTATGCTTCAAATGATAGTCTCCCCAACACTCAACTTTCTCTCATAGGATTTGGATTTGGTGGAAAGAAGATTTAAGTGGAAAGCAACTTGGGAAAGGCTAGAGATCAAGATTCATATGGTAGGAATGGAATATCTTGGTCTCAACACATGAGTAGGTGGTTCTCTCTCAGAACATATGAGTTGGAAGTGTAGATGTGTTCTGATGGCTCTCTCCACGAATGAAGAGGAGGTGGAGGGGTATATATAGCCTCCACACAAAATCCAACCGTTACACACAATTTACCAATCTCGGTGGGACCGAATCAACAAACTCGGTCGGACCGAAAAGGTAAACCTAGTGACCGTTAGAGATTTTCGGTGGGACTGACATGCAACTCGGTAGGACCGATATGGTTAGGGTTAGGGCATAACGTAATCTCGGTGAGACCGATTACACAAACTCGGTGAGACCGATTTTGGTAATAAGATAACCAGAGAGTTGGTCAGGTAAACTCGGTGGGACCGATTACTAAACTCGGTAAGACCGATTTTGGTAATGAGTTAACCAGAGAGTTTACATTGTAATCTCGGTAGTACCGATTGCCTAAACTCGGTGAGACCGATTTTGACAATGGACATACACAGTGAGATTGCAATCCCATCTCGGTGAGACTGAGATCCCTATCGGTAGAACCGATTTGCTAGGGTTTGGCAGTGGCTTATGACATGTGAAACTCGGTGGCGCCGGATAGAAAGAATCGGTAGGACCGAGTTTGACTTTGGGTTTAGGTCATATGTGGAAATGGGAAAGTAGCTGAGGGTTTTGGAGCATATCATCAAGCACATGGAGCAAAAGACTCATTAAGCAACACCTCATCCCTTCTTAATAGTATTGGCTTTTCCTATGGACTCAATGTGATCTTGGATCACTAAAAGTGTAAAATGAAGAGTCCTGAGCTTGAAGCTTTAGCCAATCCTTTGTCCTTAGCATCTTGAAGGAGTTCCCACAACCTTTAGTCCATGCCACTCCATTGTTGAACTTATCTGAAATATACTAGATAAAAGTATTAGTCCAATAAGAGATATGTTGACATTAATTACCAAAACCAGCTGGAGAGCACTTGTGCTTTCAATATGCCCCTTTTTGGTAATTGATGGCAACATACATCAAAGCTTTAAATAAAGATAGAAATAATAGCAAGTAAAGCTTTGGAAGAACATGTAACAATCATAGGCTCCCCCTACATGTATGCAATCATGTGAATACAGAATATAGAAGCATGTGAGAGCATAATCATGACAGAGTAGACAACGTGTTACATGTATCTTGGCCATATGCATGAGAGCAAAAGATTATTAAGAGAAATACCTTCATGCTTATGAGTCCTTGTAAACAGTATGTACAAGAGCAAGAATTCCTCATACTCATGATTCTGATACATATACTTACCTTGTAGTCTTAAGTTGGCTTAGGATGGAATGAACCTGCACAAACAAGGTTAGATAACACAGGTACATCCAATGGCCAGAGCAAACCAAAGTAAACCACAAGAATACCAAGACTGGGATGACATGTAAAGAGTGAGTACAAGGTACCACATTGGATTAGACATGTCCCCAAGAGTAAAGATATGCAATGAATTTTAATGATTTCTTTCCCTTAGATGTCTTGCTCCCCCTGAATCTAGCATGGGATATTGGGAGAAGATAGGGAACAGAAAATCAGAGCTGAAAGATATGAATAGAACTTAATTCAAATGAGTACATATGAACATGTCTTTCCCCCAAAAAAGACATGTGGCATCTCTCCTCTTGAACATCAAGCATCTGGGATCCTTGAGTACTCTCTCCCCCTGGAGATTTCTTTCTCCCCCTTAATATTTGGGATCCTTGAGTATTCTCTCCCCCTTAGTACTTTCTCTCCCCGATGATAAGTTTTGATGTGATCTCTCTCTCCCCCTTTGACATCAATTTCCAAGAAGGTTTTTCTTGGAATACGTCGAATAGGTTTGGTCCTTGAGATTCAGCACAAAGCAGTGGATAAAACTGTGATGCTTGTAGAGGACAAGATTCATTGAGTGAAGCTGGATCAGAAGAAATATAGAATATGTGGCAAACTGTTTTTCCTGTTACGAAATCGGTGGCACCGAGTGGCATGTTTCGGTGGTACCGAAGGGATTCGGTTGGACCGAAAATTACAATTCGGTGAAACCGAGTTCATCACAGAGAAAACTCTTGTCACCTCAGCTCACTAGTCCAGTAAGATCTCACAAAGATTTGCAATGAATTAGCTGAAGGATTTGCAAGGAATTTGATGCAGAAATATGCAGAACAAGAATCAAAAAGAAAAGAATGAAAAGTTCTAGATAAAGTTTTTTTTGTTAGAAAAAGAGGGAAACAAATATGCAAGGGAGAAATGCAATAACATAGAAAAGAACACAAGAGAACTTCATCTAGAATTGGGCGATGACATAGTCACCTATGTTAGAGTATATTGACTTAGGAGTCAAGTGAGAACACTTGATCATAGGTCATACTCATCGTTTAAGCTCAAAATGGGGTTACCATTTTTCGTTTAAGCATCTTGATGTATTCACATCTTGTGGAGTTGCTTTAACTCATGACTTGGAGTAAAGCTTCTCTAAGATGGAACAACATACCTTGGGTGGTGGTGTTGATCTTGCTCATGTAGTTGAACTTGTGTGGGTTGCTCAAGGTTGATGTAGTTCATCAAGAGTTGGGAGCACCACTTGGAGTTTGAGTTCATCTACCTACATGGGTTAGCTTTGCAAGGAAGAGCACTTGTGTATCCAAAATGACAATCATGAGACTCAACATAGAATTTGCCAAAGGATATGTTTGAATGGTTTCGTGCTTCCTTGTCTTCAACCACCATTGTCTAGAGACTTGGTGATGTAGAAATTGCTCAAGATGTGAGTGAGTTGCAATCTCATAGATTTAGATTCAACCAAGTACCTACACGGGTTAGATAACACGCAATGTACAAATATATCCAAGACATATGAATAGCATCATAAGAGAAATATCGAGGATTAGTCATAGGCTCATGCCCCGCATGTATCAAATGGAGTTCCTACTCCAAGTTTGAAGCATCAATGATGTTCAATTCACCTCTCAACCTGCAAAACACTTTCTCATCAAGTGGTTTAGTGAATATATCCACCAATTGCTTATCGGTGCGAACATGCTTAAGGTTAATGTCCCCTTTGGCAACATGATCTCGAATGAAATGATGACGAACTTCAATATGCTTAGTTCAAGAATGTTGCACGGGATTGTGAGCAATCTTAATAGCACTTTCATTGTCACATAGCAATGGAACATGTTTCACATATATCCCATAATCTTTAAGAGTTTGGGTCATCCAAAGTAATTGAGCACAACATGACTTGGAGTAAAGCTTCTCTAAGATGGAATAACATACCTTGGGTGGTGGTGTGGATCTTGCTCATGTAGTTGAACTTTTGTGGGTGCTCAAGGGTGATGTAGCTCATCATGAGTTGGGAGCACCACTTGGAGTTTGAGTTCATCTACCTACATGGATTAGTTCTTGCAAGGAAAAGCACTTGTATATCCAAGAATGACAATCATGAAGCTCAACATAGAATTTGTCAAAGGATATGTTCAAATGGTTTCGTGCTTCCTTGTCGTCAACCACCGTTGTGTAGAGACTTGGTGATGTAGAGATTGCTCAAGATGTGAGTGAGTTGCAATCTCATAGAATTTGATTCAACCAAGTACCTACATGAGTTAGATATCATGCAAGATACAAATATATCCAAGACATAAGATAGTCATCATAAGAGATATATCATGGATTGGCCATAAGCTCATGTCTTGCATGTATCCAATGGAGTTTCTACTCCAAGTTCGAAGCATCAATGATGTTCAATTCTCCTCTCAACCTGCAAAACACTTTCTCATCAAGTGGTTTAGTGAATATATCCGCTAATTGCTTATCGGTGCGAACATGCTTAAGATCAATGTCACCCTTTGCAACATGATCTCGAATGAAATGATGACGAACTTCAATGTGCTTAGTTCGAGAATGTTGCACAAGATTATGACCAATTTTGATAGCACTTTCATTGTCATAAAGCATCACATAGACCCCATAATCTTTAAGAGTTTGGGTCATCCAAAGTAATTGAGCACAACATGAACCAGCAGCAATGTACTCCGCTTCGGCGGTAGATAAGGATACCAAGTTTTGTTTCTTGGAGGACCAAGATATAAGAGATCTACCAAGAAATTGACAAGTACCCGAAGTGGACTTTCTATAAACCTTGTCTCCGGCATAATCCGAGTCGGAATAGCCAACAAGATCAAAAGAGGACCTCTTAGGATACCAAATGCCAAAATTTGGTGTATGAATTAGGTATCTCACTATCCTTTTCACGGCCTTAAGATGACATTCTTTAGGAGCAGCCTGATATCGTGCACACATGCACACACTTAGCATAATATCAGGACATGAGGCACATAAGTATAACAATGAACCAATCATAGAGCGATAAACCTTTTGATCAACCGGTTCACCATCTTTGGTCAAGTCATTATGTCCACTAGTAGGCATGGGTGTTGACATACCTTTGCATTCTTGCATGTTGAACTTCTTGAATAAGTCTTTGGTGTACTTCGTTTGAGATACAAATGTACCTTCCTTAGTTTGCTTGATTTGCAAACCGAGAAAGAATTTGAGTTCACTCATCATAGACATCTCAAACTTCTCCGACATTAGCTTTCCAAACTTTTCACTAAAACGAGGGTTAGTTGAACCGAATATAATATCATCAACATAAATTTGGCACACAAATAGTTCTCCATTAACCCTTTTAGTAAAAAGTGTGGAATCAATTTTTCCAATTTCAAAACCACTTGCAATAAGGAACTTGGTCAAGCATTTATACCATGCTCTAGGAGCTTGTTTAAGACCATAAAGAGCTTTGTGAAGTTTGTAAACATGATTAGGTTTCTTAGGATTGACAAAGCCGGGAGGTTGTTTGACATAAACTTCCTCCTCTGTTTCACCATTTAGAAAAGCACTTAATGTCCATTTGGTACAAGGTGATATTATGGTGATTAGCATAGGCAAGTAAGATGCGAATGGATTCGAGTCTAGCAACGGGAGCATATGTCTCACCATAGTCCATACCTTCGACTTGTGTGTACCCTTGGGCGACGAGACGTGCTTTGTTGCGAACCACTTGTCCATCTTCATCTTGCTTGTTGCGAAACACCCATTTGGTACCAATGATGTTGTGGTTGTTGTCGGGCTTCTCAACCAATGTCCAAACTTGGTTTCTCTCAAAGTTGTGTAGCTCTTCATGCATAGCGTCTATCCAATCCGGATCTTCCAATGCTTCTTCAACCTTCATAGGTTCAATGCTAGAGATAAATGAATAGTTTTCACAAAAGTTAGCTAAACGAGTTTTTGAGCGAGTAATTCTCCCGGTTTGGATATCATTGTAGATTTGCTCGACGGGATGATCTTTGGCAATTCTTGCTCGAACTCGTGAAAGCTTTTGCTTGGGTCTTCGTTGAACATCTTCTTCATCCTTTTCATCTTCTTGATCTTCTTCATTGTTGACATTGTTGTTCTCTTGTCGTGGTGGAGAAGGAGGTTGTTGATGTTCGTCTTGATGCGTTTCCTCGTTTTCTTCATCTTGGTGTGTCCCACTTGTGGATGCTTCTGTGTCAATTCTTGGTTCACCTTGTTGTGAAGTAGAAGCTTCCACTTGGACGGACGAGGTATTCTCCTTCACCTCCATTGGACGAATTTTGCCAATAGACAAGTCTTGGATTGCTTCTGAAGGGTCTTTGTCTCCTACATCAATTGGCAATTGCTCTACTTGCGAGCCATTAGATTCATCAAACTTCACATCTACCGTTTCTTCAACCTTTCGGGTGAAAGAGTTGTAGACATGGTAAGTGTGAGAGTTTGAACCATAACCAAGTAGGAAACCTTCATGAGATTTAGGAGCAAACTTTGAACGACGATGCTTATAAGAATGTAGCACTTTGAGCCGAATACCTGAAAGTATCTAGCTTGGGGTTTGTTACCAGTGAGGAGCTCGTATGCCGTCTTGCCGAGTAGCTTGTGAAGATACAAGTGATTTGTTGCATGACAAGCCGTCTCAACCGCTTCTGCCCAAAAGTGCTTTGGCGTCTTGTACTCATCAAGCATCGTTCTCGCCATTTCGATGAGCGTCTGGTTCTTCCTCTCAACAACTCCATTTTGTTGAGGTGTGTACGTAGCCGAGAACTCGTGTGAAATCCCTTCTTCGTCAAGAAAGGTGTCCACATTTGCGTTCTTGAACTCCGTTTCGTTGTCACTCCGAACCTTCTTGATCTTCACGTCAAACTGATTTTGGGCCTTCCTAGCGAAGTTTTTGAAGATCTTTTGGACCTGCGATTTGTCATCAAGAAAGAACACCCACGTAAATCTTGAAAAATCATCAACTATAACTAGACCAAAAGAATTTACACCTAGACTCTTGTAGGCATTGGGACCAAAAAGATCCATATGAAGTAGCTCGAGTGGCCTCCTTGTGGTCATGATGTTCTTCACGGGATGCCTTCCTCCAACCTGTTTACCTGCTTGACAAGCACTACAAAGTCTATCCTTATCAAATATGACATCGTTAACTCCAAGGACATGATTTCCTTTAATAAGCTTGTCAAGGTTTCTCATGCCAACGTGACCTAGTCGTCTATGCCACAACCAACCTTTTGAGGATTTAGCAATAAAGCAAGTTTTAGGTTGTGCATTTTTAGAGAAATCGACAATGTAAAGGTCACCTCTACATATACCGGTAAACACCATTTTATGATTGTCTCGTCGAAACACTTGGCAATCTACCTCAATAGGACATTCAAACCGAAATCAGCAAGTCTAGATACCGAAAGTAAGTTGTACCCAAGAGATTCAACGAGCATGATATTTTGAATAGAGCTATCGTGTGAGATGGCCACCTTACCAAGGCCAACCACCTTACCCTTTGAATTATCACCAAAGGTGACATATTTTCGAGGGCCGTCATTTTCAGCAAGCTCACGGAACATCTCTTCATCTCCAGTCATATGATGAGTACATCCACTGTCGAGAACCCATTCCTTTCCTCCTGACACATATCCTCGAAGATTAGCCATAAGACCAAAGTGTCTCATTGCATCATCAAGATCAAAGTCACTATCATCATCTTCATCATAGTATCCATGTTCAACATCATCTTGTGATTGATCATATCCTAGAGAGGGTAATTCATTAGATAAATGATCATCAAAGTGCTCACTTTTATGAATTCTTATAGATTCGGTTATGATGTCACCAATGATTCCAACATTTCCTTTAGCACGCATGAGATTGGTAAGCTCAAATAGACAATTACCAAAACTAGGGTCACTAGAGTTCATTTTACTCAAGGCGATAGATTTATGGAGAATTTCATCCAAATTTTTCAAGCAATAATTGGGGAATCGTTCCTCAAGAAATTTCCATATAGTATAGGCACAATTAAGAGTAGGTAAACTAGCAATCAAGTTTCTGGGCAAACCTCTAATGATGAGCTCAACAGTTCTAAGATTTCGGATCATGTCAATATGTTCATCTAGTGTGGGGTGCATAGGATCAACATGAGGTGCACAAGGACTAGCAATATACTTGTTCAAATGATATCGATTGAAAATCACAAGCATCTCATTTTTCCACTCATGAAAATACTCTCCATCAAGAATAGGCACTCTATGTCTAAGACTCCCTAAAGTAGACACATCCATCTTCCTCCAATGGTGATTAAACCAAGGTAATGGAGACCAAAACTCTGATACCACTTGTAGGATCTAGAAGTAGGTGTGTCTAGAGGGGGGTGATTAGACACTTAGTGCTAAAGTTGCAGTTTTTAAGCCTTTTCGGTTTGAGTGGAGTTTTAGTTACAATTTCAACATACACAATACATATCAAGCAAGCATGCAAAGAGTATATGAGCAGCGGAATGTAAAGCATGCAACTTGCAAGAATGTAAAGGGAAGGGTTTGGAGAATTCAAACGCAATTGGAGACATGGATGTTTTTCCCGTGGTTCGGATAGGTGGTGCTATCCTACATCCACGTTGATGGAGACTTCAACCCACGAAGGGTAACGGTTGCGCGAGTCCACGGAGGGCTCCACCCACGAAGGGTCCACGAAGAAGCAACCTTGTCTATCCCACCATGGCCATCGCCCACGAAGGACTTGCCTCACTAGCGGTAGATCTTCACGAAGTAGGCGATCTCCTTGCCCTTACAAACTCCTTGGTTCAACTCCACAATCTTGTCGGAGGCTCCCAAGTGACACCTAGCCAATCTAGGAGACACCACTCTCCAAGAAGTAACAAATGGTGTGTTGATGATGAACTCCTTGCTCTTGTGCTTCAAATGATAGTCTCCCCAACACTCAACTTTCTCTCATAGGATTTGGATTTGGTGGAAAGAAGATTTAAGTGGAAAGCAACTTGGGAAAGGCTAGAGATCAAGATTCATATGGTAGGAATGGAATATCTTAGTCTCAACACATGAGTAGGTGGTTCTCTCTCAGAACATATGAGTTGGAAGTGTAGATGTGTTCTGATGGCTTTCTCCACGAATGAAGAGGAGGTGCAGGGGTATATATAGCCTCCACACAAAATCCAACCGTTACACACAATTTACCAATCTCGGTGGGACCGAATCAACAAACTCGGTCGGACCGAAAAGGTAAACCTAGTGACCGTTAGATATTTTTGGTGGGACTGACATGCAACTCGGTAGGACCGATATGGTTAGGGTTAGGGCATAACGTAATCTCGGTGAGACCGATTACACAAACTCGGTGAGACCGATTTTGGTAATAAGATAACCAGAGAGTTGGTCAGGCAAACTCGGTGGGACCGATTACTAAACTCGGTAAGACCAATTTTGGTAATGAGTTAACCAGAGAGTTTACATTGTAATCTCGGTAGTACCGATTGCCTAAACTCGGTGAGACCGATTTTGACAATGGACATACACAGTGAGATTGCAATCCCATCTCGGTGAGACTAAGATCCCTATCGGTAGAACCGATTTGCTAGGGTTTGGCAGTGGCTTATGACATGTGAAACTCGGTGGCGCCGGATAGAAAGAATCGGTAGGACCGAGTTTGACTTTGGGTTTAGGTCATATGTGGAAATGGGAAAGTAGCTGAGGGGTTTGGAGCATATCATCAAGCACATGGAGCAAAAGGCTCATTAAGCAACACCTCATCCCTTCTTAATAGTATTGGCTTTTCCTATGGACTCAATGTGATCTTGGATCACTAAAAGTGTAAAATGAAGAGTCCTGAGCTTGAAGCTTTAGCCAATCCTTTGTCCTTAGCATCTTGAAGGAGTTCCCACAACCTTTAGTCCATGCCACTCCATTGTTGAACTTATCTAAAATATACTAGATAAAAGTATTAGTCCAATAAGAGATATGTTGACATTAATTACCAAAACCACCTGGAGAGCACTTGTGCTTTCAGATACGCTAGCGGCAGGTCCTGGAGCACGCGCACGGCCCCATGCTGGCTACGCTTAGGGAGAGGGCTAACGCAGCCTTGGGCAACATCTGCGAGGCGACTGTCGGCGAGCCGCACACGATCAACTATGCCGGCAACCTGCAGTTCTTCACCGCCGTGGTGACGCAGCTGGAGGTGCGGTCGGTCAGGGCCGACAGGTTGGTGGAGGAGAGGAGCCGCGCCCTGCTCGGGCGCGCCTTTTCTCGTGTCTTCAGCCATCTTCAGAACATGGATCCCCACTTCGACTTCGATGCCGCCATCGTCCCAGTCCCCCAGGCCGTCCGAGGCGACCTGGCGGACTGGGTGGAAAACAACATGGACGCTCTTGTTAAGGCCTTTGCTTCGGATGACGATGACGTGGTCGTGGCTGCCGATGAGGGCGGCGTGTTGGACGACCCTGATGCCGCTGGCCGCAAAGCAGGCGGCGAAGGCGAGTTCAGCGATGCCAGCGACGGCTCGGGACGTGCTCCCGAGGATGCCTTGGGGGATTTGTCGGACTGGCTGTGTATTGCTCCTGTCTTTCTGCCCTGCATGGATAAAACTCAGGTTTTTGGCCTGATGGTCGTGAGAGCATTTTGGGAGGGGAAGCCCCTCATGTAAAACTTGTGTAGATCGTATTAGCAGCTATTATAATGCGCGAGCACCCGCGCCTGCCGGCTGGCTGGTTTACCTTTGTTTCGCGCAGGCCCCGAGGCAGCCCGTGGGAGGACGTGGTGTCCTGAGTGTTCTCTAGTTGAAATCGTAGGACGCGCAAGTGCTGTCAGCGAGGGGCTTCATAGGCGCTGGCCTTCTTCACAGGCTCCGGGCCTTTTCATAAACGCGATAGCTTCACAGGCATTCGCCTTCTTCACAGGCTCCGGGCCTTTTCATAAACGCGATAGCTTCACAGGCATTCGCCTTCTTCACAGGCTCCGGGCCTTTTCATAAACGCGATAGCTTCACAGGCATTTGCCTTCTTCACAGGCTCCGGGCCTTTTCATAAACGCGATAGCTTCACAGGCATTCGTCTTCTTCACAGGCTCCGAGCCTTTTCATAAACGCGATAGCTTCACAGGCATTCGCCTTCTTCAAAGGCTCCGGGCCTTTTCATAAACGCGATAGCTTCACAGGCATTCGCCTTTTCACAGGCTCCGGGCCTTTTCCTGAAAGGGCATCCCCCGCAGGCACCGAAACGTCCTCGCGAGGAGGAGCAACAGCGGCAGTCTGGGCTGCGCGCGAGCTAGGCCCGGCCCGGCTCACGATGGGCTCGCGGGGGGGGGGGGGGGGCAGCTGTAGTGGAGCGGTAACCAGAACGCGAGAAATGGCTCGAACGAGACTAAGCACCCCTTCCCCGAACACACGCAAATCTCAAATTGGAATCCAACTTAAATCCAGCAGGGGAAAAGTTACAACCAAAGAAGAAGTCAATGAAAACAGGTAAATGGCTGCGTCCGGCACCTAATCTAGTCTTGGACGTCTTCTCACCAGCGCGGAGCTAAGTGCTGTCCACTGGGCGTGGGAGGGAGCCCCAGGGCCTGAGGCCGGCACCCCTGAGACTCCGGGGCGTGTACAGCCCCACTCATTATTACGTGAGAGTGTCACGGGGCGGCGAGCTTCACAGGCAATGGGCCTTCTTCACAGGTACCGGCCTTGCTTCATATCGCCAGACGAGGGCCCCGCCTTGCGCCACACTCTAGTGCCACCAACGACGACCGGAAACCAGGATGCCGCCGGTGGGGTAGAGCGGTCGCCAGCGGTTCCCCCGACGACCACGGGTCCTCCGCCAGGGGCAGGCCCTTAGGCGCCTCCCCAGCGGAGGGCCTACCTCCTAAGAACGCCTTGCTCCGAACGCGGCGGTGGTGATGTCGGGTCCCTGCCCCTCTCCTGCAGCCCCCTGCGCCCTCCTCCTAAGGGGTAGGAGACTGTGGAAGCGGGGCAGCTGCTCGCTGCGGCAACCTGGACCTCCTGTGGTCCATGATTAGCGTATGCCTACTCCTGAGGAATAAGTGGTACCCGATAACTGTTGCCTCCAGCGTGGCTGCTGGAGTCGTCCCTGGGCTCCTGGAAGAGCTCGGCTTCTGGTGTCTCGTCTCCCCAGCTTGGGCTGAGAAGCGTGCTTTGCTCCCCCTCGTGGGCGTGCCCTTGGTCCATCATGTGGGGCACGTATTCTTCTGGCGCCGCTACCCCGAAGGCTGTGCTGTAGTGCTCCATGCGCCATGCGGTGCTGCTTGACGTGCCCACCGCGGCGTGGTAGCGCGGCTGCCCGCCGGCGCCGTGGGCAGCGCCGAGCCCTTCTCACTCATGAGCCGGGGGCGGGGGTAGCGCCACTGCCAATCCGGCATCAACAGATTTGCTGGTGTCGGGGTAGCCCTGAGGCCCGCGGGAGCGCGCGGAGCCCCCGTGCGTTCCGCCCTAGGCTTGAGACGGAAGCTGGATGCAGAAGGGGTGAGCCCCCGAAGCGGCGAAGCCCAGGAGTTCGGCGACCCGCTCTAGCAGTACGTCGCGGCCGCCTTCCAGCAGCCTACACTGCAGCCAATCTCGGGCCACCATGAGCGCGGCTCTCGAGTTCGCTTGCTCCCGGCGGGTGTACGGTGTCGTGGTCGCGGCGTGATTGGAGGCCCTTGCCGCCGACCGCGCTTGCTGCGGCGTGAGGGTTGCCGAAGCCTGTCCGCGCTGCCTGCGGCCCGTAGCGCCCTGCGGACCACAAGCTGCCTGGGGCGCGGGGTCGCCCGAGGCGGGCGGCTCCGCGCGGGCGGGCCATGCCGCCCATGGATCTTGGTTGCCCGCCTGGTCGCCGGACATGGTGATGACGGTGCGACGGGACACGGAGCGGTCGAGAGGTGGACTCCGGCGCACCCCTACCTGGCGCCAAATGTCGGATTTCGGGTTCCAGTAGACCCTTAAGGTTCGAACTCTGGGGTGCACACGGAGATTATGCCCTCTACCTCTCCGTCTCGCAAGGATCTAACTACAGAAAGAACAGCACAAGAGACACAGAGTTTATACTAGTCCGGGCCACCGTTGTGGTGTAATACCCTACTCTAGTTTGTGGTGGATGGATTGCCTCTTGGGATGGTGATGATGAACAATACAGGGAAGAACAGCCTCGTGAGGGTCTGCTCTTGGCTAGGGGGATGAACTGCTAGGAGGAGTTCACCCGCCCTTCTCTCTTTCTTCCTTGTTCTCTGCTTGCTCTGATTCTACGTTCTGCTGGCATGATCGCTCGATGCCTCTAACCTGGGGGTGGCTAGTCCTATTTATAGGCAAAGGCCCTGGGCCTCTTCCCAAATTGGCCAATTCAAAGGGGAACATCTGGTACACTTATCCTGACTAAAGTTGGTCCTCGCCTGCCAAAGGCCCTGTGGTGACGCCGTTCTGGGCTCCACGATAACCTCCTTCCCACCGTTGGACTGGTCCTGGTCTCGTTGCACCGAAATGGGTGCCTTTGCTTGATCCCCTCGCCTGCGCTTGCCCCCTTTGCACCAAAGAGGAAAGGGAGTACACTGCGCGGGCTGGCGCCCGCCTGGCGCCCTTGGTCGTCATGGCTTGCGTCATGGGCACCTCGCGAGGTACCCCGCCTTGATCTCTCCGCCTCCTCGCGAGCCAGCCTGACGAGGCCGTGCCTGAGGAAGCGTTGTGTCGTCCGCCCTGCGAGGCTTGGCCCCTCGTGAGGGTCTTGGGTCTTGCGTTGATGAAGTTGGGCCGTGCTGGGCCTCCTTTGAGCCACACCGCAGGCCGTAGGCAGGCAAGTCTGGGGACCCCCGTTCCCAGAACGCCGACAACGATCAACATGGAGATGTTCACCTATGATGACTAGTCCGTCTCACGTGATGATCGGACACGGCCTAGTCGAGTCGGATCATGTTTCACTTAGATGACTAGAGGGATGTCTAATCTGAGTGGGAGTTCATTAAATAATTTGATTAGATGAACATAATTATCATGAACTTAGTCTAAAATCTTTGCATAAATGTCTTGTATATCAAATGGCCAACGCTAATGTCAACCTCAACTTCAACGCGTTCCTAGAGAAAACCAAGCTGAAAGACGTTGGCAGCAACTATACGGACTGGGTCCAGAACCTGAGGATCATCCTCATAGCTGCCAGGAAACAATATGTATTAGAAGCACCGCTAGTGGATGCACCCGTCCCAGAGAACCAAGATGTTATGAACGCTTGGCAGCAGCATGCTGATGATTACTCCCTCGTTTAGTGCGGCATGCTTTATAGCTTAGAACCGGGGCTCCAAAAGCGTTTTGAGCAACACGGAGCATATGAGATGTTCGAAGAGCTGAAAATGGTTTCCCAAGCTCATGCCCGGGTCGAGAGATATGAAGTCTCCGACAAGTTCTACAGTTGTAAGATGGAGGAAAATAGTTCTGTCAGTGAACACATACTCAAGATGTCTGGGTTGCACAACCTCTTGACTCAGCTCGAGATTAACCTCCCAGACGAGGCGGTCATTGACAGAATCCTTCAGTCGCTCCCACCTAGCTACAAGAGCTTTGTGATGAACTACAATATGCAGGGAATGGAAAAGACCATTCCTGAGGTATTTGCTATGCTGAAATCACCGGAGGTAGAAATCAAAAAGGAACATCAAGTGTTGATGGTCAATAAAACCACCAAGTTCAAGAAAGGCAAGGGTAAGAAGAACTTCAAGAAGGACGGCAAGGATGTTGCCGCGCCCGGTAAGCAAGTTGCCGGGAAGAAGTCAAAGAATGGACCCAAGCCTGAGACTGAGTGCTTTTATTGCAATGGGAAGGGTCACTGGAAGCGGAACTGCCCCAAATACTTAGCGGACAAGAAGGCCGGCAACACTAAAGGTATATGTGATATACATGTAATTGATGTGTACCTTACCAGTGCTCGTAGTAGCTCCTGGGTATTTGATACCCGTGCCGTTGCTCATATTTCTAACTCAAAACAGGAGCCGCGGAATAAGCGGAGACTTGCGAAGGACGAGGTGACGATGCGCGTCGGGAAAGGTTCCAAGGTCGATGTGATCGCCGTCGGCACGCTACCTCTACATTTACCTACGGGATTAGTTTTAAACCTCAATAATTGTTATTTGGTGCCAAGTTTGAGCATGAACATTGTATCTGGATCTCGTTTAATACGAGATGGCTACTCATTTAAATCCGAGAATAATGGTTGTTCTATTTATATGAGTGATTTGTTTTATGGTCATGCTCCGATGGTTAATTGTTTATTCTTGATGAATCTCGTACGTGATGATACACATATTCATAGTGTGAATACCAAAAGATGTAAAGTTGATAACGATAGTCCCACATACTTGTGGCACTGCTGCCTTGGTCACATTGGTGTCAAGCGCATGAAGAAGCTCCATGCTGATGGACTTTTAGAGTCTCTCGATTATGAATCATTTGACACATGCGAACCATGCCTCATGGGCAAAATGACCAAGACTCCGTTCTTCGGAACAATGGAGCGAGCAACCAACTTATTGGAAATCATACATACTGATGTGTGCGGTCCAATGAGTGTTGAGGCTCGCGGAGGATATCGTTATGTTCTCACTCTCATAGATGACTTGAGTAGATATGGGTATGTCTACTTGATGAAACACAAGTATGAGACCTTTGAAAAGTTCAAGGAATTTCAGAATGAGGTAGAGCATCAACGTGACCGAAAAATAAAGTTCTTATGATCAGATCGTGGAGGAGAATATTTAAGTCACGAATTTGGCACACACTTAAGGAAATGTGGAATCGTTTCACAACTCACGCCGCCTGGAACACCTCAACGTAACGGTGTGTCCGAACGTCGTAATCGCACTCTATTGGATATGGTGCGATCTATGATGTCTCTTACTAATTTACCGCTATCATTTTGGGGATACACTCTAGAGACAGCTACATTCACTTTAAATAGGGCACCGTCTAAATCCGTTGAGACGACACCGTATGAATTATGGTTTGGGAAGAAACCTAAGCTGTCGTTTCTAAAAGTTTGGGGATGCGATGCTTATGTCAAGAAACTTCAACCTGAAAAGCTCGAACCCAAGTCGGAAAAATGCGTCTTCATAGGATACCCTAAGGAAACCATTGGGTATACCTTCTACCTAAGATCCAAAGGCAAGATCTTTGTTGCCAAGAACTGATCCTTTCTGGAGAAAGAGTTTCTCTCGAAAGAAGTAAGTGGGAGGAAAGTGGAACTTGATGAAGTATTACCTCTTGAACCGGAGAGTAGCGCAGCTCAAGAAAATGTTTCTGTGGTGCCTCCATCGGTTTGAGAGGAGGTTAATGATGATGATCATGAAACTTCAGATCAAGTTACTACTGAACTCCGTAGGTCCACAAGGACACGTTCCGCACCAGAGTGGTACGGCAACCCTGTCCTGGAAATCATGTTGTTAGACAACGGTGAACCTTCGAACTATCAAGAAGCGATGGCAGGCCCAGATTCCAACAAATGGCTGGAGGCCATGCAATCCGAGATAGGATCCATGTATGAAAACAAAGTATGGACTTTGACAGACTTTCCCGATGATCGGCGAGCGATAGAAAACAGATGGACTTTAGGAAGAAGACGGACGCGGATGGTAATGTTACCATCTATAAAGCTCGACTTGTCACTAAGGGTTATCGGCAAGTTAAAGGGGTTGACTACGATGAGACTTTCTCTCCCGTAGCGAAGCTGAAGTCCGTCCGAATCATGTTAGCAATTTCCGCATACTATGATTATGAGATATGGCAAATGGACATCAAAACGGCATTCCTTAACGGTTATCTTAAGGAAGAACTGTATATGATGCAGCCGGAAGGTTTTGTCGACCCTAAGAATGCTAACAAGGTATGCAAGCTCCAGCGATCCATTTATGGGCTGGTGCTAGCATCTCGGAGTTGGAACTTTCGCTTTGATGAGATGATCAAGGCGTTTGGGTTTATGCAGACTTATGGAGAAGCCTGCGTTTACAAGAAATTGAGAGGGAGCTCTGTAGCATTTCTCATATTATATGTAGATGACATACTTTTGATGGGAAATGATATAGAACTTTTGGACAGCATTAAGACCTACTTGAATAAGAGTTTTTCAATGAAGGACCTTGGAGAAGCTGCTTATATATTAGGCATCAAGATCTATAGAGATAGATCAAGACGCCTCATAGGTCTTTCACAAAGCACATACCTTGAAAAGATATTGAAGAAGTTCAATATGGATCAGTCCAAGAAGGGGTTCTTGCCTGTGTTGCAAGGTGTGAAATTGAGCTCAACTCAATGCCCGACCACGGCAAAAGATATAGAAGAGATGAGTGTCATCCCCGATGCCTCGGCCATAGGGTCTATTATGAATGCCATGCTGTGTACCAGACCTGATGTAAACCTTGCCGTAAGTTTGGTAGGAAGGTACCAAAGTAATCCCGGCAAGGAACACTGGACAGCGGTCAAGAATATCTTGAAGTACCTGAAAAGGATTAAGGACATGTTTCTCGTTTATGGAGGTGACGAAGAGCTCGTCGTAAAGGGTTACGTCGACGCTAGCTTCGACACAGATCTGGATGACTCTAAGTCACAAACCGGATACGTGTATATGTTGAATGGTGGAGCAGTAAGCTGGTGCGGCTGCAAGTAGAGCGTCGTGCGGGATCTACATGTGAAGCGGAGTACATGGCAGCCTCGGAGGCAGCGCATGATGCATTTTGGGTGAAGGATTTCATCACCGACCTAGGAGTCATGCCCAATGCGTCGGGGCCGATCAAACTCTTCTGTGACAACACTGGAGCTATTGCGCTTGCCAAGGAGCCCAGGTTTCACAAGAAGACCAGGCACATCAAGCGTCGCTTCAACTCCATTCGTGAAAAAGTTCAAGATGGAGACATAGAAATTTGCAAAGTGCATACGGATCTGAATGTCGCAGATCCGTTGACTAAACCTCTCCCTAGAGCAAAACATGATCAACACCAGAACTCTATGGGTGTTCGATTCATCACAATGTAACTAGATTATTGACTCTAGTGCAAGTGGAAGACTGTTGGAAATATGCCCTAGAGGAAATAATAAAAGGATTATTATTATATTTCCTTGTTCATGATAATTGTCTTTTATTCATGCTATAATTGTGTTATCCGGAAATCGTAATACATGTGTGAATACATGGACACCAACATGTCCCTAGTAAGCCTCTAGTTGACCAGCTCGTTGATCAACTGATAGTCATGGTTTCCTGACTATGGACATTGGATGTCATTGATAACGAGATCACATCATTAGGAGAATGATGTGATGGACAAGACCCAATCCTAAGCATAGCACAAGATCGTATAATTCGTTTGCTAGAGCTTTTCCAATGTCAAGTATCTTTTTCTTAGACCATGAGATCGTGTAACTCCCAGATACCGTAGGAGTGCTTTGGGTGTACCAAACGTCACAACGTAACTGGGTGACTATAAAGGTATACTACGGGTATCTCCGAAAGTGTCTGTTGGGTTGACACGGATCGAGACTGGGATTTGTCACTCCGTATGACGGAGAGGTATCACTGGCCCACTCGGTAATGCATCATCATAATGAGCTCAATGTGATCAAAGTGTTTGATCACGGGATCATGCGTTACGGTACGAGTAAAGTGACTTGCCAGTAACGAGATTGAACGAGGTATTGGGATACCGACGATCGAATCTCGGGCAAGTAACATGTCGATTGACAAAGGGAATTGTATACGGGGTTGATTGAATCCTTGACATCGTGGTTCATCTGATGAGATCATCGAGGAGCATGTGGGAGCCAACATGGGTATCCAGATCCCGCTGTTGGTTATTGACCGGAGACTCGTCTCGGTCATGTCTGCGTGTCTCCCAAACCCGTAGGGTCTACACACTTAAGGTTCGGTGACGCTAGGGTTATTAGGAAGACTTATATGTGATTACCGAATGTTGTTCGGAGTCCCGGATGAGATCCCGGACATCACGAGGAGTTCCGGAATAGTCCGGAGGTAAAGATTTATATATGGGAAGTTGTCATACGGTTACCGGAAAGGTTCGGGGGCATATCGGTATTGTACCGGGGCCACCGGAGGGGTTCCGGGGGTCCACGGGAGGGGCCACCTCTCCCGAAGGGCCTTATGGGCTGTATGAGGAAGGGATCCAGCCCAAAGTGGGCTGGGGCGCCACTCCCCCCTAGGGCCCATGCGCCTAGGGTTGGGGGAAACCCTGAGGGGGCGCCTCCCTTGCTTGGGGGGCAAGCCCCCTCCCCTTGGCCGCCGCCCCCCTCTAGATCTCATCTAGAGGGGCCGGCCCCCCTTCTCCCTTCCCCTATAAATAGAGGGGCGAGAGGAGGGCTGCTGGACACATCCAAGGCGCAGCCCCTCCCCTCCCCAACACCTCTCCTCCTCCGTCATGAGCTTGGCGAAGCCCTGCCGGAGTACTGCTGCTCCACCACCACCACGCCGTCGTGCTGCTGTTGGAGCCATCTTCCTCAACCTCTCCTTCCCCTTGCTGGATCAAGAAGGAGGAGACGTCACGCTGACCGTACGTGTGTTGAACGTGGAGGTGCCGTCCGTTCGGCGGTAGGATCTCCGGTGATTTGGATCACGTCGAGTACGACTCCCTCATCCCCGTTCTTTGAATGCTTCCGCTCGCGATCTACAAAGGTATGTAGATGCAATCTGAATACTCATTGCTAGATGAACTCATAGATGGATCTTGGTGAAACCGTAGGAAATTTTTTGTTTTCGGCAACGTTCCCCAACACAACTCACATGTTGATTTGGGAAAACATTCAACGTGGTAAGAGTGTTTGCAAAGGAGTAGGAAAAAAATACCATTAAATGGAGTCGACATCCCTTCTGGTACATCTTGTTTGAGAATGCATCATGCAGGAAGTCCGCGATGAATTTACACCAATTCATATTCTTCACGTCTTTCAGCTTTGCCTGCACGATACAAATTTCAGGACAAGAAATTGCCGCATCATCATTTAAAATGAAAAACACATCAAAAAACTGGCAGTGACTAGCTTACAGATGACATCAGAGTCAACAGATTGAATGAAGAAAGTAGTAGAGATAGAGCATTCACCAGGATAGGGAAGCACTTGTTGCTTGGGCGAAGAGATGTGGTACGCGCAAAGACAACTGAGATCAAGTACATGAGTAGCTTCATCTTGAAAACCTCGCCATGGGTTTTCATGCTCTCCAGAGAATTTGCTAGCACAGTTGTGTTCGGCATGGATGCCGTCCCAGGAAACAAACGGGCAAACAACGTTTCCTCAATCTTATTATTGACCTCGTACGGGACTTTGATTTCTCCACGGGGCACACCCAAAGTACAGAACATGGATTCCTCATCCAACAGCAGTCTTCCACGTCCCAGAATCACAAATTCCCTGGAGGCAGTATCATAAATCTCACCGAGACAGTCGCATACAGGGTTCACTAGGTTCTTGCACCGAACATCCATCAGAGTCTGCATCCCCATCTCAGCAGCAACTCCCTTCTGCTCGTCAGTAAAGCCCTCGGTCAATATAGTCAGGCGTTCTTGTGAAGCCCTATTGCGGTAACGTTTCTTCTTCTGCATAACAGACAAATGATGATTTGTTGCCATGTTTCAGTATCATGAAAATTTAGTTCCTAACAGACGATTGCAAACTCAATGTGACATTCAAAAACATATGGGGGTGGAAAGTTACCTCATCGCCATCTTTTGTCCGTCCAGTTGCGCGATTCTGTTGCGGTAACTCCATATAATCATCATCATCGTCTTGATGATCGCCGTGAGCCATTGTGCTGAGGTAAGAACAGAACAAAATGTCAGGGTGAAATGAACTTATGAAGGAAGTAGTTGCCACCTAACAGAATGTACTTGCCACATGGGCTCAAATGAAAGTGGCAAAAGATTAGGGCAATATCATAGGAACACCCACACCCCCTATGATTGTCCAACAAGAAATGTGGCAACTAAACACATTGGCTTCATTTGAAAAATGTACAGATCATAAGGCAATTACACAAATGTTCAAGTTGCCATGTTAGCGTAAGAAAGTACAGAGAAAGTCACACATCTTCAACTGCACAAGCAAATAATGTGGCAACTCGCACTCTGCCCTCATATTAAAACGAGTTGGCATATGTTCACAGGCAAATGTACTAGGTTGAAATTGCCATGTTAAAATGCAAGATAATTCAAAAAGTGCTGAAAATATCCACTAAACAACCTGCAATGTGGCAATTCAAACACTGGCCTCATATTAAAAATGAGTTGCCATGTAATACAGCCAAATATGTTCAAATATCACAAGTCAGCATGGTAGAACACAAATTGAGTCTATGGTACAGTGAATTTGCCACATTATCCTGCCTACAGCATGGCAACAGCCATAGTGTGATCACAAAATTAGTTGCCACATGGAAAGCAGATATGTGGCAACTAACACAGTTGATCAGGAAATTAGTTGCCATCCAGTGCAGATAGTTGCTGATACTGCCATGGCTGCCTTTATACTACACTTTGAAATACAACTACCTAGATCTAGGGTTCATTGGCAACTATCATAACCTAAAATTCAACAACAAAAAACTTCCTCCACTAATAGCAAATAGCACTTCGAGGCAATACATAACTAACATCTAGAAAAACGCCAGCTCAATCGCAAGGCAGAACCAGGATGTGGCTGCTACTAGGCCAAGCCACACCGGCATGACTGCCACCGCGGCAGCGACGAAACTGCGCAATGCCACCAAAAAACGGCAAGCATGGGACTCCGCCACCGAAGGGAACGCCGGAGCACCGCAAATCCGCCGGAATCTCGATGAATATCGAGCGGAAAATTGGCCACAGATGGGGGGGGGGGAGGGAATGCAGGCAAGGAATGTGAGCGTGGGGAGGAGCATTACCTTCAATCTGCAGGGCACTCCGGCGAAGACGCTCCGGTCCGGCGAGCCCCACCGACAGTCGCGAATGCTGTCGACTCTTCCGCCTCCGCTGCCGCCTTCTCCTCTCGGCTTCTCCTCCAATCGACTGAACTGCTATGTGGGTTGGGTGAGTAATGAAGTGGAGCGAGTAAATGGAACCGCCAGGGGAGGGGGGACAAAGTGCGAGACATGGTTGACGGCAACCGCAGGCGGGCGTGGCGTGCGGGTGCCAAGCAGTTCCACCGCACGCCCCCGAGTGGCAATCGTTGACCGCGGAGAGGAAACCGGCATGCGGGCGAACTCTCACACATGCCACACACGCGAGGTGTCCTATGTGGCCACAAAATCACCCGTTTCATGCCAAGATTCGTGCAGAAGTGACTGGACGGGGATGGAGGCGTGTGGGTGAGTTGGCTAACGCCCACACGTGTGGGCGTTAGTGTTTCCGTAGATTAGAGAGAAGGTTTCATAACCTTGCTTACGTTCTCTTCGTAGGTGTAGGATTTTCGGCATTAAAATGATGAAGGGAGATGTAGCAGTTTTTGGATGGCCAGGTGGGGCCTGAGAAGAAATGTATGGTCGCAAAAAATTGGAGGGGAACACAGATGCGGCATAGAGCTGTTGATCCGCACCATAATTTGAAAAGTTGTTTCGACCGAAATTATCTAAAAAACGAATGCAAATACAAAATCCTCGCAATACTACTCGCCCCGTCCGGGTATTTTGGGCCCCTTTCATTTTGCGCTAAAATATGACCAAAATATTCAACTAATAAAATGTAAACTATATGTCATGAAAATTGAATCGTTGGAAAGCTCTTTGAAATACATCTATAACAGTGTACTTTCTACATGGAACCTTGTAACTGACCCTTAGCGCTTGGGACGTAATATCTTATTAGTCAGTGTCAACAGTCCCGGTACAGATGTAGCCAGGTACTGCTTCAGGATCGAACACTCAAAAGTTGTAAAGCATTAAATCTCACCTTGACCATACGTATGTGAGTATGTGATGATGTCGAGGGCTTGAAGTTCATGAAGCATTGGTGCCTATTCGCAATGCACCGCTGGAAAGAAACATGGGACAACCCTCTGCCTGATTTATGCCGCTTCAGCTTCGATGGGACTTCTTCATGGGGTATGAGACTAAGCAGTTGCGAAAGATATTCCCATTGGCCATCTATGAGAACCTGCTGGGACTGGAACAATGAAGTCCAGAACGTCATGTAAGGAGAAAGTGATAGGACAGGACAAACTTAGGTTCTCGTTGCCTACCTATCCGCGCCTTCACGAAAGACGCTACAACTGCAACTTATGTAAACATCAGTACTCCATACACGCCTATTTAACTTGTGTTCTACCAAACTTATGTAAACAGGTGCTACGACGTTCGATTGTAAACATCAATACTCCATACACTTTTTTTGGTTGCCCACCATGAACTTAAATGTGGCAACAATTACCCCACGCGTGTTGACCACATCAAGTTCACAACTCCCAAGTCACCATGAAATCGCACTTATCATAGCCTGCACAACTTCCATTTCCCAAGGCTCCATGGAAACGCGTAATGGTGTGGTGTCCTCTCATTGGCATACATGCCGAATCAAAATACGCGGCTAGAGCACACCTATCGCCAAAGCGTCTATAAAACGGTACATGGACCGTGGGGGGATTACTGCACATTCCTCCTCCTCATACTCCACATTTGTGACCAAAAGAATGATCCTTTTGTCTTCATCCTTCCTTGTGTCTGCCATGGCCTATGGGAGGAGCTCTGAGTGAAAAAGTAACCAGGGAGTCGACCAAGGCCGCAAAAGCAAAAGATAGGTCCCCAGCCTTGCGGCGGCCACACGGGCAGGTGAGGGGTGGGTCTAAGTGTTGGGAAACGCAGTAATTTAAAAAGAATTCCTACGCACACGCAAGATCCATCTAGGTGATTCATAGCAACGAGAGGGGAGAGTGTTTTCCACGTACCCTTGTAGACCGTAAGCGGAAGCGTTATGACAACGCGGTTGATGTATTCGTACGTCTTCATGATCCGACCGATCCTAGCACCGAAGCTACAACACCTCCGCGATCTGCACACGTTCAGCTCGGTGGCGTCCCACGAACTCTAGATCCAGCTAAGTTCGAGGGACAGTTTCGTCAGCACGACGGTGTGGTGACACTGATGATGAAGCTACCAGCGCAGGGCTTCGCCTAAGCACTACAACGATATGACCGAGGTGGAAATATGTGGAGGGGGCAACCGCACACGGCTAAACAATCAACTTGTGTGTCTATGGGGTGCCCCCTCCCCCGTATACAAAGGAGTGGAGGAGGGGGAGGGCCGTCCCTCTCATGGCGCGCCCAAGGGGGAGTCCTACTCCCGGTGGGAGTAGGATTCCCCTTTCCCTAGTTGGAGTAGGAGAGGAAGGAAGGAGGAGAGAGGGAGAAGGAAAGGGGGGCCGGCCCCAACCCCAATTCGGATTGGGCTTGGGGGGCGTCCCCACGTTGGCCGCCTCCTCCTCTCTCCCACTAAGGCCCAATAAGGCCCATACACTCCCCTGGGGGTTCCGGTAACCCCCCGGTACTCCGGTAAATGCCCGAACTCACCGGGAACCATTTCGATGTCCAAACATAGGCTTCCAATATATTGATCTTTATGTCTCGACCATTTCAAGACTCCTCGTCATGTCCGTGATCACATCCGGGACTCCGAACAACCTTCGTTACATCAAAACACATAAACTCATAATACCGATCGGCATCGAACGTTAAGCGTGCGGACCCTACGGGTTCGAGAACTATGTAGACATGACCGGGACTCATCTCTGGTCAATAACCATTAGCAGAACCTGGATGCTCATATTGGTTCCTACATATTCTACAAAGATCTTTATCGGCCAAACCGCCTAACAACATACGTTGTTCTCTTTGTCATCGGTATGTTACTTGCTCGAGATTCGATCGTCGGTATCTCAATACCTAGTTCAATCTCGTTACCGGCAAGTCTCTTTACTCGTCCCGTAATGCATCATCCCGTAACTAACTCATTAGTCACATTGCTTGCAAGGCTTGTAGTGATGTGCATTACCGAGAGGGCCCAGAGATACCTCTGCAACAATTGGAGTGACAAATCCTAGTCTCGGTCTATGCCAACTCAACAAACACCATCGGAGACACCTGTAGAGCATATTAATAATCACCTAGTTACGTTGTGACGTTTGATAGCACACTAAGTGTTCCTCCGGTATTCGGGAGTTGCATAATCTCATAGTCATAGGAACATGTATACGTTATGAATAAAGTAATAGCAAAAAACTAAACGATCATCGTGCTAAGCTAACGGATGGGTCAAGTCAATCACATCATTCTCTAATGATGTGATCATGTTAATCAAATGACAACTCATGTCCATGGCTATGAAACTTAACCATCTTTGATTGACGAGCTAGTCAAGTAGAGGCATACTAGTGACACTCATTTTTTCTATGTATTCACACATGTACTAAGTTTCCGGCTAATACAATTCAAGCATGAATAATAGAAATTTATCATGATATAAGGAAATATAAATAACAATTTTATTATTGCCTCTAGGGCATATTCCTTCAGTCTCCCACCTACACTAGAGTCAATAATCTAGATTACGTAGTAATGATTCTAGCACCCATGGAGTCTTGGTGCTGATCATGTTTTGCTCGTGAGAGAGGCTTAGTCAACGGGTCTGCAACATTCAGATCCGTATGTATCTTGCCAATCTCTATGTCTCCCTCCTTGACTTGATCGCGGATGGAATTGAAGCGTCTGTTGATGTGCTTGGTTCTCTTGTGAAATCTAGATTCCTTTGCCAAGGCAATTGCACCAGTATTGTCACAAAAGATTTTCATTGGACCCGATGCACTAGGTATGACACCTATATCGGATATGAACTCCTTCATCTAGACTCCTTCATTTGCTGCTTCCGAAGCAGCTATGTACTCCGCTTCACACGTAGATCCCGCCACGACGCTCTGCTTGGAACTGCACCAACTGACAGATCCACCATTCAATAAAAGTACGTATCCAGTTTGTGACTTAGAGAACTACGGATCAGTGTCAAAGCTTGCATCAACGTAACCGTTTACGACGAGCTCTTTGTCACCTACATAAACGAGAAACATATCCTTAATCCTTTTTAGGTATTTCAGGATGTTCTTGACCGATGTCCAGTGACCCACTCCTGGATTATATTGGTACCTCCCTGCTAAAATAATAGCAAGGCACACATCACATCTGGTACACAGCATTGCATACATGATAGAACCTATGGCTGAAGCATAGGGAACGACTTTCATTTTCTCTCTATCTTCTGAAGTGGTCGGGCATTGAGTCTGACTCAACTTCACACCTTGTAACACAGGCAAGAACCCTTTCTTTGCTTGATCCATTTTGAACTTCTTCAAAACTTTATCAAGGTATGTGTTTTGTGAAAGTCCAATTAAGCGTCTTGATATATCTCTATAGATCTTGATGCCTAATATATAAGCAGCTTCACCGAGGTCTTTCATTGAAAAATTCATATTCAAGTATCCTTTTATGCTATTCAGAAATTCAGTATCATTTCCGATCAACAATATGTCATCCACATATAATATCAGAAATGCTACAGAGCTCCCACTCACTTTCTTATAAATACAGGCTTCTCCAAAAGTCTGTATAAAACCATATGCTTTGATCACACTACCAAAGCATATATTCCAACTCCGAGATGCTTGCACCAGTCCATAAATGGATCGCTGGAGCTTACACACTTTATTAGCACCTTTTGGATCAACAAAACCTTCTGGTTGCATCATATGCAACTCTTCTTTAAGATATCCATGAAGGAATGCAGTTTTGACGTCCATTTGCCAAATTTCATCATCATAAATTGCGGCAATTTCTAACATGATTCGGACGAACTTAACCATTGCTACGGGTGAGAAGGTCTCATCGTAGTCAACTCCTTGAACTTGTTGAAAACCTTTCGCAACAAGTCTAGCTTTGTAGACAGTAACATTACCGTCAGCGTCAGTCTTCTTCATGAAGATCTATTTATTCTCTATGGCTTGCCGATCATCAGGCAAGTCAACCAAAGTCCACACTTTGTTCCCATACATGGATCCCATCTCAGATTTCATGGCCTCAAGCCATTTTGCGGAATCTGGGCTCATCATCGCTTCCTCATAGTTCGTAGTTTCATCATTGTCAAGTAACATGACCTCTAGAACAAGGTTACCATACCACTCTGGTGCGGATCTTACTTTGGTTGACCTACGAGGTTCGGTAGTAACTTGTCATAAGTTTCATGATCATAATCATTAGCTTCCTCACTTACTGGTGTAGGAATCACTGGAACTGATTTTTGTGATGAACTACTTTCCAATAAGGGAGCAGGTACAGTTACCTCATCAAGTTCTACTTTCCTCCCACTCACTTCTTTCGAGAGAAACTCCTTCTGTAGAAAGGATCCATTCTTAGCAACGAATATCTTGCCTTCAGATTTGTGATAGAAGGTGTACCAACTGTCTCCTTTGGGTATCCTATGAAGACACATTTCTCCGATTTGGGTTCGAGCTTGTCAGGTTGAAGCTTTTTCACATAAGCATCGCAGCCCCAAACTTTAAGAAACGACAACTTGGGTTTCTTGCCAAACCACAGTTCAAAAGGGATCGTCTCAGCGGATTTAGAAGGTGCCCTATTTAATGTGAATGTAGCCTTCTCTAAAGCATAACCCCAAAACGATAGCAGTAAAATCAGTAAGAGACATCATAGATCGCCCCATATCTAATAAAGTACGATTATGATGTTTGGACACACAATTACGCTGTGGTGTTCCGGGTGGCATGAGTTGCGAAACTATTCCGCATTGTTTCAAATGAATACCAAACTCGTAACTCAAATATTCTCCTCCACAATTAGATCGTAGAAACTTTATTTTCTTGTTACGACAATTTCCCCCTTCACTCTGAAGTTCTTTGAACTTTTCAAATGTTTCCAACTTATGTTTCATCAAGTAGATATACCCATATCTTCTCAAATCATCTATGAAGGAAAGAAAATAACGATACCCGCCGCAAGCATCAACACTCATCGGACCGCATACATCAGTATGTATTATTTCCAACAAGTCTGTTGCTTGCTCCATTGTTCCGGAGAATGGAGTCTTAGTCATCTTGTCCATGAGGCATGGTTCGCAAGCATCAAGTGATTCATGATCAAGTGATTCCAAAAGCCCATCAGCATGGAGTTTCTTCATGCGCTTTACACCAATATGACCTAAACGACAGTGCCACAAATAAGTTGCACTATCATTATTAAACTTATATCTTTTGGCTTCAATACTATGAACATGTGTATCACTACTATCAAGATTTAGTAAAAATAGACCACTCATCAAGGGTGCATGACCATAAAAGATATTATTCATATAAATAGAACAACCATTATTCTCTGATTTAAATGAATAACCGTCTTGCATCAAACAAGATCCAGATATAATGTTCATGCTCAACGCTGGTACCAAACAACAATTATTTAGGTCTAAAACTAATCCCGAAGGTAGATGTAGAGGTAGCGTGCCGACGGCGATCACATCGACTTTAGAACCATTTCCCACACGCATTGTCACCTCGTCCTTAGCCAATCTTTAGTTAATCCATAGCCCCTGTTTTGTTGCAAATATTAGCAACAGAACCAGTATCAAATACCCAGCCGCTACTACGAGCATTAGTAAGGTGCACATCAATAACATGCATATCAAATATACCTTTCACTTTGCCATCCTTCTTCTCCACCAAATAATTGGGGCAGTTTCGCTTCCAGTGACCAGTCCCTTTGCAGTAGAAGCACTCAGTTTCAGGCTTAGGTCCAGACTTGGGCTTCTTCACTTGAGCAGCAACTTGCTTGCTGTTCTTCTTGAAGTTCCCCTTCTTCCCTTTACCTTTTTTTCTTGAAACTGGTGGTCTTGTTGACCATCAACACTTGATGCTCCTTCTTGATTTCTACCTACGCAGCCTTTAGCATTGCGAAGAGCTCGGGAATTGTCTTATCCATCCCTTGCATATTATAGTTCATCACGAAGCTCTTGTAGCTTGGTGGCAGTGATAGAAGAACTCTGTCAATGACACTATCATCAGGAAGATTAACTCCCAGTTGAGTCAAGTGGTTGTGGTACCCAGACATTCTGAGTATATGTTCACTGACAGAACTATTCTCCTCCATTTTGTAGCTACAGAACTTATTGGAGACTTCATATCTCTCAATCCGGTCATTTGCTTGAACTATTAACTTCAACTCCTGGAACATCTCATAAGCTCCATGACGTTCAAAACGTCAATGAAGTCCCGGTTCTAGGCCGTAAAGCATGGCACACTGAACTATCGAGTAGTCATCAGCTTTGCTCTGCCAGACATTCATAACATTTGGCGTTGCTCCTGCAGCGGGTTTGACACCTAGCGGTGCTTCCAGGACGTAATTCTTCTGTGCAGCAATGAGGATAATCCTCAAGTTACGGACCTAGTCCGTGTAATTGCTACCATCATCTTTCAACTTAGCTTTCTCTAGGAAGGCTTTAAAATTCAACGGAACAACAGCACGGGCCATCTATCTACAACAACATAGACATGCAAAAATACTATCAGGTACTAAGTTCATGATAAATTAAAGTTCAATTAATCATATTACTTAAGAACTCCCACTTAGATAGACATCCCTCTAATGATCTAAGTGATCACGTGATCCATAGCAACTAAACCATGTCCGATCATCACGTGAGATGGAGTAGTTTTCAATGGTGAACATCACTATGTTGATCATATCTACTATATGATTACGCTCGACCTTTTGGTCTCAGTGTTCTGAGGCCATATCTGCATATGCTAGGCTCGTCAAGTTTAACCCGAGTATTCTGCATGTGCAAAACTGGCTTGCACCCATTGTGTGTGAACGTAGAGCTTATCACACCTGATAATCACGTGGTGTCTCCGCACAACAAACTGTAGCAACGGTGCATACTCAGGGAGAACACTTATACCTTGAAATTTAGTGAGAGATCATCTTATAATGCTACCGCCGAACTAAGCAAAATAAGATGCATAAAGGATAAACATCACATGCAATCATAAGTGATATGATATGGCCATCATCATCTTGTGCCTTTGATCTCCATCTCCAGAGCACCATCATGATCACCATCGTCACCGGTGATGTCTACTACACAACCTTCTTCTTGCAGACATTGTTGGGCCTGCAAGTGCACAGGTTTGTAGGACAGTAGCAAATTTCCCTCAAGTGGATGACCCAAGGTTTATCAATCCGTAGGAGGTGTGAGGATGAAGATGGTCTCTCTCAAGCAACCCTGCAACCAAATAACAAAGAGTCTCTTGTGTCCCCAACACACCCAATACAATGGTAAATTGTATAGGTGCACTAGTTCGGCGAAAAGATGGTGATACAAGTGCAATATGGATAGAAGATATAGGTTTTTGTAAACTGAAAAATATAAAAACAGCAAGGTAACAAGTGGTAAAAGTGAGCGTAAACGGTATTGCAATGATAGGAAACAAGGCCTAGGGTTCATACTTTCGCTAGTGCAAGTTCTCTCAACAATAATAACATAGATAGAACATATGACAAGCCCTCAACATGCAACAAAGAGTCACTCCAAAGCCACTAATAGCGGAGAACAAACGTAGAGATTATGGTCGGGTACGAAACCACCACAAAGTTATTCTTTCAAATCAATCCGTTGGGCTATTCCTATAAGTGTCACAAACAACCCTGGAGTTTTTACTAGAATAACACCTTAAGATACAAATCAACCAAAACCCTAATGTCACCTAGATACTCCATTGTCACCTCAAGTATCCGTGGGCATGATTATACGATATGCATCATACAATCTCAGATTTATCCAACCAACATAAAAGTACTTCAAAGAGCGCCCCAAAGTTTCTACCGGAGAATCAAGAACGTGTGCCAACCCCTATGCATAGGTTCCCAATGTCACGAAACCCGCAAGTTGATCACCAAGACATACATCAAGTGTTCTCATAAAGACTCAATCCGATAAGATTACTTCAAAAGGGGAAAGTCAATTCATCACAAAGGAGTAGAGGGGGAGAAACATCATAAGATCCAACTACAATAGCAAACCTCTGATACATCCAGATCGTGCCATAGAGGAACACGAGAGAGAACACGAGAGAGAGAGAGAGAGAGATCAAACACATAGCTACTGGTACATATCCTTAGCCCCGAGGGTGAACTACTCCCTCCTCGTCATGGAGAGCGCCGGGATGATGAAGATGGCCACCGGAGATGGATCCCCCTCCGGCAGGGTACCGGAAAGGGGTCCCGATTGGTTTTTGGTGGTTCTGGAGGCTTGCGGCAGCGGAACTCCCGATCTATCTTCTGTTCTGGAAGTTTTAGGGTACGACGGTATATATGGGTGAAGGGGGAACGTCGGTGGAGCTACGGGGGCCCCACGAGGCAGGGGGCGCGCCTAGGGGGGAGGGCGCACCCTCCACCCTCGTGACTGCCTCATGGATCTTCTGACGTGGGGTCCAAGCCCATCAGGTGGGTTTCCTTCCAAAAATAACTTCTCCAGTTGATTGCGTTCCGTTTTGACTTCGTCTGATATTCCTTTTCCTCAAAATACTGAAATAGGCATAAAACAACAAATCTGGGCTGGGCCTCCGGTTAATAGGTTAGTCCCAAAAATAATATAAAAGTGGATAATAAAGCCCAATATTGCCTAAAACAGTAGATAAAGTAGCATGGAGCAATCAAAAATTATAGATACGTTGGAGACGTGTCAAGCATCCCCAAGCTTAATTCCCACTCGTCCTCGAGTAGGTAAATGATAAAAAGAAGAATTTTTGATGCGGAGTGATACTTTGGCATAATTTCAATGTAATTCTTCTTACTTGTGATATGAATATTCAGATCCGAAAGATTTAAGACAAAAGTTCATATTGACACAAACATAATAATACTTCAAGCATGCTAACTAAGCAATTATGTCATCTCAAAATAGCATGGCCCAAGAAAGTTCATCCTTACAAAATCATATGGTTAAGCTATGCTTCATTTTCGTCACACAAAGATGTTCCCAACTTCTATACCCCCGATGACAAGCCAAGCAATTGTTTCATACTCAAATAATCTCAAACTTTTTCAACCTTCACGCAATACATGAGCGCGAGCCATGGACATAGCACTATGGGTGGTATAGAATATGATGATGGGGATTGTGTGGACAAGACAAAAAAGGTGAAAGTCTCACATCAACGAGGCTAATCAATGAGCTATTGAGATGCCCATCAATTGATGTTAATGCAAGGAATAGGGATTGCCATGCAAGGGATGCACTAGAGCTAAGAATGCTCAACAAAAGAAAACTAGTGGGTGTGCATCCAACTTGCTTGCCCATGAAGACCTAGGGCATTTTGAGGAAGCCCATTGTTGGAATATACAAACCAAGTTCTATAATGAAAAATTCCCACTAGTATGAACAAGACAACTTATGAGACTCACTATATGAAAATCATGGTGCTACTTTGAAGCACAATATATGAGACTCACTTCATGAAGAACAAGGTGCTATTTTGAAGCACAAGTGTGGAAAAAGAGATAGTAGCATTGCCCTTTTTATTTTCTCTTTTTTTGGTCCTTTCTTTTTTTTGGCCTTTCTCTTTTTTTTGATTGGGCAATGCTCTAATAATGATGATCATCACACTTCTATTGATTACAACATAATGATTACAACTCGATACTAGAACAAGATATGACTCTATATGAATGCCTCCGGCGGTGTACCGGGATGGTGCAATGAATCAAGAGTGACATGTATGAAAAATAATGCATGGTGACTTTGCCACAAATACGATGTCAACTAAAAGATAATGCAATGGCAATATGACAAAAGTAAAGCATGTCATGATGATGATGATGATGATGGTGGAAGTTGCATGGCAATATATCTCGGAATAGCTATGGAAATGCCATGATAGGTAGGGATGGTGACTATTTTGAGGAATATATAGGGAGGTTTATGTGTGAAAGAGCGTATCGTATCATGGGGTTTGGATGCACCGGCGAAGTTTGCACCAACTCTCAATGTGAGAAAGGGCAATGCACGGTACCGAAGAGGCTAGCAAATGGCGGAAAGGTAAAAGTGCGTATAATCCATGGACTCAACATTAGTCAAAAGAACTCATATACTTATTGCAAAAATTTAGAAGTCATCAAAAATCAAGTACTACGCACATGCTCCTAGGGTGATAGATTGGTAGGAAAAGACCATCGCTCGTCCCCGACCGCCACTCATAAGGATGCACAAGCCAGGTACACTTCATCCTTCAAATTTGTTACACAACTTTACCCATATGTGCATGCTACGGGACTTGCAAACTTCAACACAAGTATTTCTCAAGTTCACAATTATCAACTAGCACGACTTTGATATTATTACCTCCATATCTCAAAACAATTATCAAGCATTAAATTTATCTTAGTATTCAATTTACTCAAAAGAAAGTTTCACATATCTTGAACACTAAGTATATTAACATTAAGCAAATTACCGTGCTATTAACGACTCTCAAAATAATCTAAGTGAAGCACGAGAGATCATGTTTCTTTAAAACAAACCACCACCATGCTCTTAAAAGATCTAAGTGAAGCACTAGAGCAAAAATTATCACGCTCAAAAAGATATAAGTGAAGCACATAGAGTAAACTATCAAGCTCAAAAGATATAAGTGAAGCACATAGAGTATTCTAACAAATTTCAATTCATGCATGGCTCTCTCATAAGGTGTGTAGAGCAAGGATGATTGTGGTAGACTAACAAGAAAAGACACAAATAATACAATACGCTCCAAGCAAAACACATATCATGTGGTGAATAAAAATATAGCTCCAAGTAAATTACCGATGGAAGTGGACAAAAGAGGGGATGCCTTCCGGGGCATCCCCAAGCTTTGACTTTTTGGTGTCCTTGGATTATCTTGGGGGTGCCATGGGCATACCCAAGCTTAGTCTCTTGCCACTCCTTGTTCCATAATCCATCAAAAGAATTCACCCAAAACTTGAAAACTTCACAACACAAAACTCAATAGAAATCTCGTGAGCTCCGTTAGAGAAAGAACAGAAAAGACTACTTTAAGGTACTGTAGTGAACTTGTTCTTTATTTTTATTGGTGCTAAACCTACTGTATTCCAACTTCTCTATGGTTTATAAACTATTTTACTAGCCATAGATTCATCAAAATAAGCAAACAACACACGCAAAACAGAATCTGTCAAAAACAGAACAGTCTGTAGTAATCTGTAACTAACGCAAACTTCTGGAACTCAAAAAATTCTAAAATAAATTGGTGGAACTGAGGAATTTGTCTAGTAATCATATGCAAAAAGAATCAACTAAATAGCACTCTGCAGTAAAAAGTTCTAGCTAATCTCGTGAGCGCTAAAGTTTCTGTTTTTTACAGCATGATCATAAAGACTTCACCCAAGTCTTCCCAAAGGTTCTACTTGGCACAAACACTAATTAAAACATAAAACCACATCTAAACAGAGGCTAGATGGATTATCTATTCCTAAACAGAACCAAAAAGAAAGAAACTAAAATAAAATTGGGTTGCCTCCCAACAAGCGCTATCGTTTAACGCCCCTAGCTAGACATGATGATTTCAATGATGCTCACATAAAAGATAAGAATTGAAGCATAAAGAGAGCATCATGAAGAATATGACTAGCAAATTTAAGTCTAACCCACTTCCTATGCATAGGGATTTTGTGAACAAACAACTTATGGGAACAATAATAAACTTGCATAGGAAGGTAAAACAGGCATAACTTCAAAAATTTAAGCACATAGAGAGGAAACTTGATATTATTGCAATTCCTACAAGCATATGTTCCTCCCTCATAATAATTTTCAGTAGAATAATGAATGAATTCAACAATATAACCAGCACCTAAAGCATTCTTTTCATGATCTACTTGCATAGAAATTTTATTACTCTCCACATAAGCAAAATTCTTCTCATTCGGAATAGTAGTGGGAGCAAACTCAACAAAATAACTATCATATGATTGAGAATTAAGATCAAGATGACAAGTTTCATGGTTATCATTATTCTTTAAAGCATACGTGTCATCACAATAATCATCATAGATAGGAGGCATGCTTTCATCATAGCAAATTTGCTCATCCAAGCTTGGGGGACAAAAAATATCATCTTCATCAAACATAGCTTCCCCAAGCTTGTGGCTTTGCATATCATTAGCATCATGGATATTCAAGGAATTCATACTAACAACATTGCAATCATGCTCATCATTCACATATTTAGTGCCAAACATTTTATAGATTTCTTCTTCTAGCACTTGAGCACAATTTTCCTTTCCATCATACTCACGAAAGATATTAAAAAGATGAAGCGTATGAGACAAACTCAATTCCATTTTTTTGGTTGTTTTCTTTTATAGACTAACTAGTGATAAAACAAGAAACAAAAATACTATCAGGTACTAAGTTCATGATAAATTAAAGTTCAATTAATCATATTACTTAAGAACTCCCACTTAGATAGACATCCCTCTAATGATCTAAGTGATCACGTGATCCATAGCAACTAAACCATGTCGGATCATCACGTGAGATGGAGTAGTTTTCAATGGTGAACATCACCATGTTGATCATATCTACTATATGATTCACGCTCGACCTTTTGGTCTCAGTGTTCTGAGGCCATATCTGCATATGCTAGGCTCGTCAAGTTTAACCCGAGTATTCTGCATGTGCAAAACTGGCTTGCACCCATTGTGTGTGAACGTAGAGCTTATCACACCCGATCATCACGTGGTGTATCCGCACAACAAACTGTAGCAACGGTGCATACTCAGGGAGAACACTTATACCTTGAAATTTAGTGAGAGATCATCTTATAATGCTACCGCCGAACTAAGCAAAATAAGATGCACAAAGGATAAACATCACATGCAATCATAAGTGATATGATATGGCCATCATCATCTTGTGCCTTTGATCTCCATCTCCAGAGCACCGTCATGATCACCATCGTCACCGGTGATGTCTACTACACAACCTTCTTCTTGTAGACGTTGTTGGGCCTGCAAGTGCACAGGTTTGTAGGACAGTAGCAAATTTCCCTCAAGTGGATGACCTAAGGTTTATCAATCCGTAGGAGGCATGAGGATGAAGATGGTCTCTCTCAAGCAACCCTGCAACCAAATAACAAAGAGTCTCTTATGTCCCCAACACACCCAATACAATGGTAAATTGTATAGGTGCACTAGTTCGGCGAAGAGATGGTGATACAAGTGCAATATGGATAGAAGATATAGGTTTTTGTAAACTGAAAATATAAAAACAGCAAGGTAAGAAGTGGTAAAAGTGAGCGTAAACGGTATTGCAATGATAGGAAACAAGGCCTAGGGTTCATACTTTCGCTAGTGCAAGTTCTCTCAACAATAATAGCATAGATAGAACATATGACAAGCCCTCAACATGCAACAAAGAGTCACTCCAAAGCCACTAATAGCAGAGAACAAACGTAGAGATTATGGTTGGGTACGAAACCACCACAAAGTTATTCTTTCAAATCAATCCGTTGGGCTATTCCTATAAGTGTCACAAACAACCCTGGAGTTTTTACTAGAATAACACCTTAAGATACAAATCAACCAAAACCCTAATGTCACCTAGATACTCCATTGTCACCTCAAGTATCCGTGGGCATGATTATACGATATGTATCACACAATCTCAGATTTATCCAACCAACATAAAAGTACTTCAAAGAGCCCCCCAAAGTTTCTACTGGAGAATCAAGAATGTGTGCCAACCCCTATGCATAAGTTCCCTATGTCACGAAACCCGCAAGTTGATCACCAAGACATACATCAAGTGTTCTCATAAAGACTCAATCCGATAAGATTACTTCAAAAGGGGAAACTCAATTCATTACAAAGGAGTAGAGGGGGAGAAACATCATAAGATCCAACTATAATAGCAAAGCTCGGGATACATCCAGATCGTGCCATAGAGGAACACGAGAGAGAACACGAGAGAGAGAGAGATCAAACACATAGCTATTGGTACATACCCTCAGCCCCGAGGGTGAACTACTCCCTCCTCGTCATGGAGAGCGCCGGGATGATGAAGATGGCCACCGAAGATGGATCCCCCCTCCGGCAGGGTACCGGAAAGGGCTCCCAATTGGTTTTTGGTGGTTCTGGAGGCTTGCGGCGGCGGAACTCCTGATCTATCTTCTGTTCTGGAAGTTTTAGGGTACGACGGTATATATGGGTGAAGGGGGAACGTCGGTGGAGCTACGGGGGCCCCACGAGGCAGGGGGCGCGCCCAGGGGGGAGGGCGCGCCCTCCACCCTCGTGACCGCCTCGTGGCTCTTCTGACGTGGGGTCCAAGTCCATCAGGTGGGTTTCCTTCCAAAAATAACTTCTCCAGTTGATTTCGTTCCGTTTTGACTCTCTGATATTCCTTTTCCTCGAAATACTGAAATAGGCATAAAACAGCAAATCTGGGCTGGGCCTCCGGCTTGAGACCTTGATCTCCATCGAAGCATCGTTGTCGTCTCGCCAACTATTGCTTCTACGACCATCGCTACCGCTTAGTGATAAAGTAAAGTAATTACATGGCGATTGCATTTCATACAATAAAGCAACAACCATATGGCTCCTGCCAGTTGCCGTTAACTGTGTTACAAAACATGATCATCTCATACAACAATTTATATAATCACGTGTTGACCATATCACATCACAACATGCCCTGCAAAAACAAATTAGACATCCTCTACTTTGTTGTTGCAAGTCTTACCTCACTGCTACGGGCTTAGCAAGAACCGTTCTTACCTACGCATTAAAACCACAACAATTTTCGTCAAGTTTGATGTTTTAACCTTCAACAAGGACCGGGCGTAGTCACACTCGATTCAACTAAAGTTGGAGAAACAGACACCCACTAGCCACATGTGTGCGAAGCACATTGGTAGAACCAGTCTCGCATAAGTGTACACGTAATGTCGGTCTGAGCCGCTTCATCCAACAATACGCCGAATCAAAGTATGACATGCTGGTAAGCAGTATGACTATTATCGCCCACAACTCTTTGTGTTCTACTCGTGCATATAACATCTACGCATATACCTGGCTTGGATGCCACTGTTGGGGAATGCAGTAATTTCAAAAAAATTCGTTTGCACACGCAAGATCCATCTAGGTGATGCATAGTAACGAGAGGGGAGATTGTTCTCCACGTACCCTCGTAGACCGTAAGCGGAACCGTTATGACAACGCGGTTGATGTAGTCATACATCTTCACAATTCGACCGATCCTAGCACCGAAGGTATGACACCTCCGAGATCTGCACACGTTCAGCTGGGTGACGTCCCACGAACTCTAGATCCAGCTGAGGTCGAGGGAGAGTTTTGTCAGCACGACGGCATGGTGAAGGTGATGATGAAGCTACCGGCGTAGGGCTTCGCCTAAGCACTGCAACGATATGACCGAGGTGGAAATCTTTGGAGGGGGGCACCGCACACGGCTAAACAATCAACTTGTGTGTCTATGGGGTGCCCCTCTCCCCCGTATATAAAGGAGTGGAGGAGGGGGAGAGCCGGCCTCTCATGGCGCGCCCAAGGGGGGAGTCCTACTCCCGGTGGGAGTAGGATTCCCCTTTCCCTAGTTGGAGTAGGACAGGAAGGAAGAGGAGAGAGGGAGAAGGAAAGGGGGGCCGCCCCCACCCCAATTCGGATTGGGCTTGGGGGGAGGGGGGAGGGGCGCGCCCCCACCTTGGTCGCCTCCTCCTCTCTCCCACTAAGGCCGAACAAGACCCATACACTCCCCAGGGGGTTCCGGTAACCCCCTGGTACTCCGGTAAATGCCTGAACTCACCCGGAACCATTTCGATGTCCAAACATAGCCTTCCAATATATCAATCTTTATGTCTCGACCATTTGGAGACTCCTCGTCATGTCCATGATCACATCCGAGACTCCGAACAACCTTCAGTACATCAAAACACATAAACTCATAATACCGATCGTCATCGAACGTTAAGCGTGCGGACCCTACGGGTTCGAGAATTATGTAGACATGACCGAGACTCATCTCCGGTCAATAACCAATAGTGGAACCTGGATGCTCATATTGGTTCCTACATATTCTACGAAGATCTTTATCGGTCAAACCACATAACAACATACGGTGTTCCCTTTGTCATCGGTATGTTACTTGCCCGAGATTTGATCGTCGGTATCTCAATACCTAGTTCAATCTCGTTACCAGCAAGTCCCTTTACTTGTTCCATAATGCATCATCCCGTAACTAACCCATTAATCACATTGCTTGCAAGGCTTATAGTGATGTGCATTACCGAGAGGGCCCAGAGATACCTCTCCGACAATCGGAGTGACAAATCCTAATCTCGATCTATGCCAACTCAACAAACACCATTGGAGACACCTATAGAGCATCTTTATAATCACCTAGTTACGTTGTGACGTTTGATAGCACAGTAAGTGTTCCTACGGCAGTCGGGAGTTGCATAATCTCACAGTCATAGGAACATGTATAAGTTATGAAGAAAGGAATAGCAACAAACTAAACGATCATCGTGCTAAGCTAACGGATGGGTCAAGTCAATCACATCATTCTCTAATGATGTGATCCCGTTAATCAAATGACAACTCATGTCCATGGCTAGGAAACTTAACCATCTTTGATTAACGAGCTAGTCAAGTAGAGCCATACTAGTGACACTCATTTTGTCTATGTATTCACACATGTACTATGTTTCCGGTTAATACAATTCTAGCATGAATAATAAAGATTTATCATGATATAAGGAAATATAAATAACAACTTTATTATTGCCTCTAGGGCATATTTCCTTCACTAAGAAGCGCATTCATCCCGGGGTCGAACACGCAGGCCAAGGCTCGGACAAGCGCATTCGCCACGAAAGCGAACACTCCTTCCCCAGTAATGACTTGCCCATGGAGGCGATGATGCTCGAGGAGAGCAATACCTCGTTGGAGAAGGCGGTCCCTCTCATAGTGAAACTTATGGATGAATAGGAGAAGGCGGCCGCTTGATGATCCACAAGTATAGGGGAAATATCATAGTCCTTTCGATAAGGAAGAGTGTCAAACCCAACGAGGAGCAGAAGGAAATGATAAGCAGTTTTCAGTAAGGTATTCTCTGCAAGCACTGAAATTATCGGTAACTGATAGTTTTGTGATAAGGTAATTTGTAACGAGTAACAAGTAACAAGTGTAAATAAAGTGCAGCAAGGTCGCCCAATCCTTTTTGTAGGAAAGGACAAGCCTGGAGAAACTCTTATATAGAGAAAAGCGCTCCCGAGGACACATGGGAATTATCGTCAAACTAGTTTTCATCACGCTCATATGATTCGCGTTCGTTACTTTGATAATTTGGTATGTGGGTAGACCGGTACTTGGGTGCTGCCCTTTCTTGGACAATCATCCCACTTATGATTAACCCCTATTGCAAGAATCCGCAACTACAAAATAAGTATTAATGTAAACCTAACCATAGCATGAAACATATGGATCCAAATCAGCCCCTTACGAAGCAACTCATAAACTAGGGTTTAAGCTTTTGTCACTCTAGCAACCCATCATCTACTTATTACTTCCCAATGCCTTCCTCTAGGCCCAACTAATGGTGAAGTGTCATGTAGTCGATGTTCACATAACACCACTAGAGGAAAGACAACATACATCTCACCAAAATATCGAACGAATACCAAATTCACATGACTACTTATAGCAAGACTTCTCCCATGTCCTCAGGAACAAACGTAACTACTCACAAATCATATTCATGTTCATAATCAGAGGGGTATTAATATGCATAATGGATCTGAACATATGATCTTCCACCAAATAACCCAACTAGCATCAACTACAAGGAGTAATCAACACTACTAGTAACCCACATGTACCAATCTGAGGCTTTGGGACAAAGATTGGATACAAGAGATGAACTAGGGTTTGAGAGGAGATGGTGCTGGTGAAGATGTTGATGGAGATTGAACCCATCCCTATGAGAGGATCGTTGGTGATGGCGATGGCGATGATTTCCCCCTCCCAGAGGGAAGTTTCCCCGGCAAAACAGCTCTGCCGGAGCCCTAGATTGGTTCCGCCAAGGTTCCGCCTCGTGGCAGCGGAGTTTCTTACCGAAAGCTTTCTTATGATTTTTCCTCGGACGAAAGACTTCATATAGCAGAAGATGGGCACCGGAGGCCTACCAGGGAGCCCACGAGGCAGGGGGCGCGCCCAGGGGGTAGGGCGCGCCTCCCACCCTCGTGGCCAGGGTGTGGCCCCCCTCTGGTATTTTCTCCGCTCAGTATTTTTTATTAATTCCAAAAATGACTTCCGTGAAGTTTCAGGACTTTTGGAGCTGTGCAGAATAGGTCTCTAATATTTGCTCCTTTTCCAGCATAGGATTCCAGCTGCTGGCATTCTCCCTCTTCATGTAAACCTTGTAAAATAAGAGAGAACAGGCATAAGTATTGTGACATAACGTGTAATAACAACCCATAATGCAATAAATATCGATATGAAAGCATGATGCAAAATGGATGTATCAACTCCCCCAAGCTTAGACCTTGCTTGTACTCAAGCGGAAGCCGATAACGACAAATATGTCCACATGTTTAGAGATAGAGGTGTCGATAAAATAAAATACGGACATGAGGGCATCATGATCATTCTTATAACAGCAACATATATGGATATGTCATATGATTTCTTATGCTCAAGTAATAATCTATTCACGACATCAAGTATGAATCAGAAACTTCATTGAAAACTAACAAACTATAATCTCAGTCATTGAAGCAATTGCAATTTATCATAACATTAGAAAGAGTCTATGTAAGAGCTTCTCAACAAGTCCACATAGTCAACTATCATTTAGTCTTTCACAATTGCTAACAGTCACGCAATACTTATGGATATGGAGTTTTAATCGAACACAGAGAAAGATAGGGGTTTAAAGTTTCGCCTCTCAACCTTTTACCCCGAGGGTAATGTCAACAATAATAGTTCATGCCAACTTACATCCAATTGGATATATATATATATATATATATATATATATATATATATATATATATATATATATATATATATATATATATATATATATATCAGGATCTTCCCAACATAGTGTGCTTGCCAAAGGATAAAATGTAAAAAGGAAAGGTGAAGATCACCATGACTCTTGCAAGGTATAAGACAAAAGTAAAAGATAGGCCCTTCGCAGAGGGAAGCAAAGGTTGTCATGTGCTTTTGGGGTTGGATGCACGAAATCTTAATGCAAAAGAACGTCACTTTATATTGCCACTTGTGATGTGGACCTTTATTATGCAGTCTATCGCTTTCATTTCTTCCACCTCACATGGTCGTATAAAGCTTATTTTCTCCAGACTAATAAGTCATACATATTTAGAGAGCAATTTTTTATTGCAATGCAACATGACAACTTACTTGAAGGATCTTACTCAATCCATAGGTAGATATGGTTCACTCTCATGGCAAAACTAGGTTTAAGGATATTGGAAGCACAAGTAGTATCTCTACTTGGTGAAAAGAATTGGCTAGAATGAGGGAGAAAGGCAAGCTCAACATGTTGGATGATCCATGACAATATAATTTATTTTAGATATAAGAAAACATAACCCATTACGTTGTCTTCCTTGTCCAACATCAACTCTTTAGCATGTCATACTTTAATGAGTGCTCACAACCATAAAAGATGTCCAAGATAGTATATTTATATGTGGGACCTCTCTTTCTTTATTACTTCCTATTAATTGCAACGATGAACAAAACTATGTTTGTCAACTCTCAACAACTTTTAATCATCATACTCTTTATATGTGAAGTCATTACTCTCCATAAGATTAATATGATCTCTTTACTTCCTTTTATTCTTTCTTTTTCTTTAATTCCCTTGCGATCATACCAAGATAATCAAGCCCTTGACTCGACACTAATCTTTATTATATATAGCCCACGGACTCGATTACATAGAGGGATCATAAGGCAAAACTCAAAACTAAATCATACTAAAACTTTAATCTACTAGATCAAGATATTACCAAAAGGATCGAACTAAGAAAAACGGTAAAGATACGAGTGTGATGGTGATACGATACCGGGGCACCTCCCCAAGCTTGGCAGTTGCCAAGGGGAGTGCCCATACCCATGTGATTATGTCTCCTTCCTCGGAAGTGGTGGTGATGGGGTTGTTGATGAAGCAGGCTTGTCGTCCATCTTCCAAGGCATAGGCTCACCATCATAGAAGGATGACTGAGTCTCCGGGATCCTTAAATCTGCAGCCAAACTCATCCTCTTGAATCTATGTTCATACTCACAGTTTTGGTTTTGCAGGTCATAGATCTGGGCTTGGAGGTGCTCGATTTTCTCGTGAAGCTTGAAGATGGCCTCCCCAATGTCCTTGGCATCCAGCTTGTGGTTGTTGGTGAACTCCATGATCATTATGTGATTGGAGTCGAGTCTGCGCTCCACCATCTCCTTACACTTGAAAACTTGTTGCTCCATTCCCTCGAGCCTTGTATCCACGCTTCCGGTCTTCCTTGGTCCCTCAACATCGCAGATGTGCAGCAACCCCTCACGCATCTCAATGGTTTGAGGATGTTGCAGCACTTCCGCGATGTAGGGGTCGATGACCTTCTCAAAGAACTTGTCCTTGGGGGCACTTGGAGACGTCATGGTGATCTAGATCTGTCAGAAAAACAGCTCGAAACAAGAACAGGAGATAATTGCGTGATGCAGTGGTCAAAACCTTCGGGAGATTATATAATGATTTTTTACCGACCAAAGAAGTATCATGCAAGAAAACGGAGTCTGGAGAGTACACGAGGTGCCCACGAGGCAGGGGGCGCGCCCTCCACCCTCGTGGAAGCCTCGTGTCCTTCCCGGACTACTTCTTATTTTCCTATTTTCTTAAATATTCCAAAACAGAGAAAAATTGCCATTAGAACTGTTTTGGAGTCGGTTTACTTACCGTACCACATACCTATTCCTTTTTGGAGTGTGAAACGTTCTGGAAAGTGTCTCTTATGTATTCCTCCAGGGTTATGGTTTCAATAACATTAGTTTCAACATTTATAGGGTTACCTGAGATATAATGTTTGATTCTTTGAGCGTTCACCACCTTCGGATTTGTGCCTTCGAAGTTGTTGATTTTTATGGCACCGGAACGGTAGACCTCCTCGATAACGTAAGGACCTTCCCATTTAGAGAGAAGTTTTCCTGCAAAAAATCTTAAACGAGAGTTGAATAGCAACACATAATCACCTACATTAAACTCACGCTTTTGTATCCTTTTGTCATGCCATCACTACAAAAAAAAGACACATCCGTGACATTTTGGGCCGAACGATTTTTTTTGTCATACTTATGACACTTCTATGACAATAATTGTGACAAAACACGGTATCATCATAGATGTGATGGGGTCCTACTTCTATGACAAAAAATCATGACAGAAAATGGGCTTTTCATCCTGGGCGGGCTGGAGACGCAGCTGCATGACATTCTTTGGGCCGTCCATGACAGGAGAAACCATGGTAGAAGCAAGGGCGAGGAAAATATCGGGGTGTTCCCGGTTACGGTGGGTGGTCGGGGCTGAGCGATGCGCGTTTCTCTCGTACACGCATGCATGTGGGTGCGAGGCATTGGGCTCTAACTGAACCCAATAGAGGCGTTGGGCTCTAAACCCGAGCGATTGCACTATAGGCTACGCATTACTCAACCCAAGCGATCGGTCGATGGCTGTTAACTGAACCCGATCGAGCGATTCCTTCGCCACTGCTGCTAACTGAAGCCGATCGATGCTGCCTTTGGATGAATAGTGAGCGTTGCTGGGGGGGTGGATGAACAGTTCCCGGTGGGGGTGGATGAACAGGACCCTGTGGTGTCTCCTCTGGATGAACAGGACCACGGTCGATCGAGCCGGTTGGGGTTGGATGAACAGGACCCCGTGGAGGGCAGGATGAATAGGACCACCCCGTGGAGGGCAGGATGAACAGTAGACGGTGGAGGGCTGGATGAATAGTAGCCCGTGGAGGGGTGGTTGAACAGGAGCCCGTGGAGAGGGCTGGTTGAACAGTAGCCGGTGGAGTAGCGCGCGGTGGAGGCTGGATGAACAGGAGCCCGTGGACGAACAGTCACAGGTGGAGGCTGGAGGAGGTCGGCGGTGGATGAACAGTAGCCCGTGGAGGCTGTATGGGGTCGACAGTGGAGATGAATAGTATCCCGTGGAGTCCTGTTTTGCGGTAAGACACACCCCTCCCGATGAACATGACCCCCGTTTCGACCGCAACGCTCCAACTCAAGTCCGTTTCCGCCGTTTTGCGGTACGCAACACCCCTCCCGATCAACAGGACCCCCGTTTCCACTGTAGGAGGTCTGTTTCCTCCATTTTGCGGTACGCCAGACCCCTCCCGATGAACAAGAACCTGTTTCGAACATGGCCGGTCGAACACAAGGCCGTTTCCTCCGTTCTGCGGTGCGCCAGGCCTCGTTTCCATCGGCTGTTCCATCCAAGCCCTCCCGATGAACACAACGACGTATTCCGTTCCGACCCAGCTGGTTGGCTCCCCATGAACACGACGATGACGCAGTTTCTCCATTCTGACCCAGCCATGTACACGAGCCCTGGCCGTACATATGCGCGAGTAGGCGTTCGAGACCTTGCCTGTATGTACGTACGTGGACGTATTTTCTTTCTTGCACCCTGGCTGCTGTACGTACGTGTACATGCTACGTGTGCGCCTCTACTACGACACGTGCACGCCTCAACATCGACCAGTATGTATGTACACGTTCGCGACTAGAATGACAATGCTACGTACGCTTCGACTAGGTGGGTCCCGATTGTCAAGCGCTTCCTTGCCTATGAAGATGTAGCTGGTGGGTCCCAGCAGTCAGGCGGGCGAATCGTTTTTTTGCCTGGCGCACTTCCTTGCGTGCGAAGATGTAGCTGGTGGGTCCCAGCAGGCAAGGGGAAAGTTTTTTTCATGAAATACGGTGGCCCGTCCGGTGGGTCCCCGCTGTCAGGTGGAGGAATAATTATTTTGCGCGTAATAAGGAGGCACTTCGTTGCTGCGGGCATGGACCCAGCTGTCAGCCTCTCCACGTACAGTCCACGTCCGATGGAAGTCCTTCCTTGACCAAGTTGACCACGCTGCACCGAGAGCACCGGTGCGGTGGACGACGGCGAGGCCTAGGAAGGGGACGACGTGGAGCCGGGGAAGACGCGACAGTGGATGCCCACGCGTAGAGGAGTATGAGGGTTCACTGGTTCGCTGTGGTGTGAGGCTGTCGTCACCGCAGAATAACAGGGGCTGTCGGTGAGTAGAGGGATGGCATGGCCAGCGATGGGAGTAGTACGGGGCGGTGAGGCCTCCGCCGCATCGCAGCCGGCCACGGGAGGCAGGAGCATGAGGCACGACCGGCACTAGTTTGGGCGGCTGGAGCAAGAAGACCAGAGGTTGAAGAAGCACTACGGCCGTTGAATGGACATCGTACGGTCACTGGAGCTAGAATCGTGCATATTGACTAAGTTGACAAAGCCCTCCATCCCCGTCAACTTAGTAGGCCCACAAGTCAGCCTGCCATTATACTGGGTCCCAACTAGCAGGGGGAGTATTCATTTTTTTGTGCGTAATAAGGACACACTTCCTTGCGTGCGAAGATATAGCTGGTGGGTCCGAGCTGTCAGCGGCGGTGTAACATCCCAAATTTTCAATTTGGAATGTTATATAATAGATCATCATGCATATCATATTTTCTTGCATTTTGGCCGATCCTAGAAATTTCACACAACTCAAGGACCCTTGAAGAGAGTTGGAGATTTCATTATTTTCATAATTGAGTTTTCTCAAATTTTGAAAAGAGGATCATTGGATTTTCCGGAGTTTATTTGCATTTTATTTGGATAGGGAAAAATGCGCGTTTTCAAAAATTGCATTTTTTGACCGGAGAAAAGTTCATTTTGTTCGGCTCATTTTTAGGAGTCGGGGAAAATTTACTTTATTTATTTTGGAGTCCAGTAGATTTTCTTTTCTGTATTTTTCCGCGCGCGAAACCGATTTAAAAAAAAATTGCAGCGCCTTGGGCCAAAGACCCAAGCCAGCCGGCCGGCCAGAGGCCAAGGCCATCACCGCGCACCGCGCCCCAGGCGCAGGAGGATCCGCCGCCGTTGCCCCTTGTTTGGAAGTCCTAGTAGGACTTTTGTCCTACTTTCGTTATTCCGTTTTTGTTTTCTAGATCTTTCCTACTCCTATTTCCTATTCCTAGTCTAATTCTTGATCCCTCCTCCAAGTAAACCCTCCCCTCCCCAATATAAATACCCCCACACCCCCCTCTAAATCATCAAACCCAAAGCCCCAAGCCTCCACCGCGCCTCCACCCCGCGCCCCACACCCGCGCCGCCGCAGCCCTAGTCCCGTGCCGCCGCCGCCTTTGCCACCGCTGCCGCCACACCTTGCCGCTGCCGCCGCCGCCCAACGCCGCCGTTCGCCGAGGTAGCCGCGCCGCGTCTCTTTCTCTTTTCATCGGATCGTTTACTTCTAATCGTTCCGATTCTTCTCTTCCAATTCGTTTTTCTTTCTGGTTCTTCGCTAAACCGTTCTGGATTTCTAGATCGGTTTTTCATTCGGTTTTCTTTTCTGAAACCCTAGATCGGATTAGTTTTCTTCTCCGATTTAGTTGCCTCGAGACCGTTCACCGGACCGTTCGTCCTAACGAATGTGATCACCGGATTCTTCTAGGTTAACGAACGTCTGTTCGTTCAACCGTTCTTCTTTTTCTTTTCGTTGGATTTATTCCACGATCGCGATCTCAGATCCGATCTTCGTTCTAGTTTATCTTCTTGCTCGTTTATCGGAATCAGGTGATTCAAGCGCCTGGAGTTTCGTTTCGAAACCGCCGTTCCGTCTAATCAACTTAAACAAGTTTTTGCTACGGTAAAATTTGACCTAGTTTCATCTTGCTAGAACCGAGCTTTCTTCCGCCGTTTGTTTTCCGTTTCTTGATCGGTTCGTTCTCTTTTGCAACCGGAGTTCTTAAGTTGAACCTACTGGTTAGATTTTTATTCAAGTTTTACCTGTGCATTAGATGAGTACTTATTGTTTTCTTGTTGTTTGTCTGCGATAGATCACCCGGAGTGCGCCGCCTGTTACTTCGAATCTCTAGGTTTCGCGGATCATCAACAAGGCAAGTAACACTTTGATCATACCTTTCTACTACCCAGTTTTATTGCATTAGATCAATCCTCAAACACATTGCATGATTAGGATCTAATTAAATTGTGGGATGGGAAGTAGATGAGGTAGTACCTATTACCTGTTTTTCTTATGAAACCTTTGGGAGTTACTTCTACGTTTGCTTATTATGCCATGCTATGCTAGTAGACGTGGATTGGGTGAGTGATATCCATGACAGATGTGAGTATTGTTAATTAATGGTTTATCTAAGGTGGCAGCTTAAATACACATCTGGGTGGATTGAGGCACCTGGTTTCTATCAGGACTTGCCTGTTTTTCTTCGGACCGCCACCCAGGCTCAAAGGGATCATAAGATTATTCATGCTAGTAACTTCCGTGTGCAGCCACAAGCCATTATGGGCTCTGGCATAGTTGACAAAGTCGTGCGAACTCTTATAGTGGTAGACTAGCAGATGTAGGGGATGTAGGTGTACAGGTCTACCCATCGTAAGGTGCTAGCGCTTCTGAAAGACTATGTCTCGGTCATCCGTTTCTCAAACACCATGTAGTGCGAGAAACCAAACGGAGGCGATCGAGTCTTGTGGAGAAAAGTGCGCAAACCTCTGCAGAGTGTACAAACTAATCATGATTAGCCGTGTCCCCGGTTATGGACATCTTGAGTATCTAGTTCTTGAAATATCATGTGAATCTCATCATGTTACTTCTAATTAATGTTGTTGGGATGATTAATGATTACTTTTTAATTGGGATCGGAATGCTGTCAACCATTCTCGATGTTTAACAACCACCATGATAGTTAAATAAATTTATTCCTTTGCAGTAGGGAAAAACTGGCTTTACGCAAAACTGTAACCGTAGAGCTTTTCCACCAGCCAAATATGCATGTAGTATAGGCTTATCATTCATTATTCTCTATGTGTTACATTGCCAGCATATTCCATGTGCTGACCCATTTTCGGGCTGCAACTTTCATGTTGCAGACTTTTCAGACGACGAGTAAGCTGCTTTTAGGTCGTGGTTCTATACTCAGTGATGCCGTTGGAGTTGATGGACTCACTTACCTTCCAAGTCTTCCGCTGTTATCATATTTAGATGGCCTTTAGCCATATTTATTGTAATAAGTTCTCTTTGAGACAACGATGTAATAAGTGTGTGATTGCTACTCTGTTATAAATCCTTCGAAGTACTGTGTGGTGTCAGCATTACTGATCCAGGGATGACACCGGAGCACAGAGACTTGACCATCTGAGGTCGGGTCGCTACAGAGATGGTATCAGAGCACACGCTGACTGTAGGACACGACCACTAAGTTAAAGCCATAGATCACTATTCTCCTCTCATTTTCTAACTCCTCATCTTTTCTACTCTTTTAGGATGACGGACGCGAAGATCAAGTACGCCCAACCGGATGAAGGCACACCTTTTGGATTCCACTTGAAGGAAGTCACCAAGTACCTGAACATTGGACTACCAAGCTTCACCGGGACTTTCAACGCCACTCTGCCTGAAGAGGAGCGCTGGAAGATTCAAGCTCACGTTCCGGGAAGGACATTCGCGCCAATCACGAAGCCCATAGATAGTGTTTTCAGTGCACCAACCTGGAGTCTGGGAAAGAGCATGGCAGCTCACATCACCATGGGACGCATTGGAGAAGTTTATCAAGAAGACCTCAAGGACACTATCTACCAGATATGCGGATGCCGAGATGAACAATGGGAGATAGTCAGCACCAAGAAGGATAGGTCCATTGCAGCTTTCATCCAAGAGTTAAACCAGCACATTCGACGCCAAGAGAACCAGATGTGCAATGATACGATAGAGTTGAAGAATGCCAAGGCAAGGATCATCGAGCTGGAAGGAGAACTGAAGTCTACACGCAAGGACTACATGGACGAGATCGTAGCTCTAGCAAGGCACAATGGCGATCTGAAGCGAGAGATTGAAGAACTCAAGGGGAGATTAGCATTCAAGAATGAAGACAAGTACGTCGCATGTCCGAGCAACTACATCATCATCGACGACACCGATTCGGATCCAAGTGAACCTGACTTTGAAGACGAAGCTGGAGCAAACATCATGGAGTCTTCCATCGATTCAAATTAATAGATGACCACCCTATATTAGTAGTATTTCCTCCATGTAAACATTATAGTTAACGCACTTTTGCGATAGTTTTGGACCATTGTATGCCCTTTGTTTGAATTGAATGAAGTGTTTTTGTGTGAAATTTGCTCATGTGCATTGGGGTAGTGTTTTCTCTTTAGACCTCACTCTATTCTTAACTCTCATCTTTTCTAAAACCCTCAGATGCCTCCGAGACGTGACAATGGATTCGTTTTCCCTCCAGGGATAACTTAGTTGCTTCAGCAGCAGAATACCCTGATCCAAACATTGGTGCAGAACAACAACAACAACAACAACAACAACAACAACAACAACAACAACAACAACAACAGCCCACCACCACCACCACCTGTTGATCATTTGACTCTTTTCCTTAGGCTGAATCCGCTGGTGCATTCCAGTAGCATCGAGCCGATTGTAGCAGATGATTGGCTCCGCAAGATAGGAAGGGAGTTGACCATTGCAGGGTGCACAGATATTGAGAAGGTGAAGTTTGCCGCACATCAGCTTGACGGACCCGCGGCAGCATGGTGGGAGAATTTCACAGCCACTTACCCTGTAGACACTGTCACATGGGATCAGTTTCAGCAAGCTTCCCGCACTGCCCATGTTTCAGCAGGAGCTATGGCCATGAAGAAGCGTGACTTTCGCAACTTACGCCAAGGAGGAAGGACAGTTGGCTAGTATGTCGATGATTTTAGTAAGTTAGCACGTTATGCCCCAGATGACGTTGCTACAGACGCAGCCAAGCAGGAGAAGTTTCTGGAAGGACTGAATGATGAGCTAAGCATGCAATTGATGGTAGCAAGATTCAATAACTACCAGGAGTTGGTAGATCGTGCCATCATGATTGAAGGGAAGCAGCAATAGATTGAGAACCGCAAGAGGAAGTATGGCCAGGGAAAGTATAACTCTGGAGCCCAGCAGAAGCCCCGCTATACCCCTAAACCGGGAGTTCAGTTTCAGCATACCCATGGAGGAGGTAGCTCTCACAACCATAATGGCCACAAGAATGGTAATGGGAATGGAGGAAGCAACGGCCAGAACCGGACCACCCCATCAACCCCAGCCAAGACAGACCTGAGCCAAGTCACCTGTTTCAAGTGTTCCAAGACCGTACATTATGCCAATGAGTGTCCCGAAGGCCAAGGTGGAAATGGAAGCTCTGGAAAGAAGCCATACCCTTTCAACAGGGGACAGGTGAACCACATTGATGTGGAGGAGGTTGAAGCTCAGCCTGATGCAGTAATCTGTAAGTTTTTGGTTAAGTCTTTTACTGCACTCGTTCTTTTTGATACTGGTGCATCACATTCATACATATCAAGGGGATTCGTAGAAAAGTATAGCCTGCCCACTAAGGTTCTTAACACACCCATGCTAGTAAGCTCACCAGGAGCAGAGTACATGGCCAGACAAGGATGTTTTCAAGTGCCATTGAGTATAGGAAGGCATGTTTTCCCAACGGATTTTATCATTCTGGAATCCCAAGGTCTGGATGTAATTCTGGGCATGGATTGGTTGTCAAAGTATGAAGGGAACATAGAATGTGCCAGTAAGACAACTTTGCTCACTACGCCAGAAGGAAGAAGGATCAAAGTATGTATCCCGACATGGATCAAAAAGGAATCAAGTGAATTCTTTATCGGGAGTTGTACAGGAAGAGGTACCAGTGGTGAAGGATTACCCTGATGTGTTTCCTGAGGAATTGCCAGGAACGCCACCGGATAGAGATATTGAGTTTTTAATTGAGCTTTTGCCAGGCACTGGGCCAATATCGAAGAGACCATACAGAATGCTAGCCCAGGATTTGGCGGAAATCAAGAAGCAGATTAAGGAGCTATTGGATAAAGGTTATATACGCCCAAGTTCTTCGCCTTGGGGATCACCCGTACTTCTAGTGGAGAAGAAGGATGGATCATTAAGGATGGTTGTTGATTATCGAGGATTGAATGAAGTAACCATCAAGAACAAGTACCCACTGCCAATGATTAATGATCTGTTTGACCGTCTGCAAGGAGCTAAGGTGTTTTCCAAGATCGATTTGCGATCAGGGTACCATCAGTTGAAGATTCAAGAGCTGGACATACCCAAGACAGCTTTTACCACGAGATACGGATTGTATGAGTATACCATTATGTCATTTGGATTGACTAACGCACCTGCCTATTTTATGAACCTGATGAACAAAGTATTTATGGAGTTTTTGGATAAGTTCGTCGTGGTTTTCATCGATGATATTTTGATATTCTCGAAGAATGAGGAAGAGCATAAAGAACATTTGCGTTTGGTTTTGGAGAAACTAAGGGAACATCGGTTGTATGCCAAGTTCAGCAAATGTGAGTTTTGGTTGAAGGAAGTTGGATTTCTTGGACATGTTATATCCGGAGAAGGTATAGCAGTTGACCCTAAAAAGGTTGAGACCGTAACCGAATGGGAAGCACCAACGACTGTTGGAGAGATCCGGAGTTTTCTTGGACTCGCAGGATACTACCGGAGATTCATTGAGAATTTCTCAAAGATCACAAAGCCTACGACTGAATTGTTGAAGAAGGATACCAAGTTCATATGGACTGAGGAGTGTGAGGCTAGTTTCCAGGAATTGAAGAAACGTTTGGTTACCTCACCAGTGTTGATTTTGCCAGATCAGAACAAGGATTACGAGGTGTATTGCGACGCTTCACGTCGAGGACTTGGAGCAGTGCTTATGCAGGAAGGAAGAGTTGTTTCGTATGCCTCACGACAACTGAAGCCTCATGAATTAAACTATGGTACGCATGATTTGGAGTTAGCAGCCGTAGTGCATGCATTGAAGACATGGAGACATTTCCTCAATGGAAATCATTGTGAGGTGTACACGGATCACAAGAGTTTGAAGTACATTTTCACGCAGAAGGAGTTGAACCTCAGACAAAGAATATGGTTGGAGCTCATCAAGGATTACGATATGAGGTTACATTACCATCCCGGAAAAGCTAATGTAGTAGCTGACGCATTGAGCCGTAAGAGCCATGTCAAACCACTAATGACGGGAGAAATACCAAGGGAGTTAGCAGAAGATCTTCGTGAACTATGTTTGGAAATAGTTCCGAGAGGCTATGTAGTAGCACTGGAGATTCAGTCAACATTGATGGATAAAATCAGAGAGGCTCAGAAATCTGACAAGGAGATTGCAGAGATAAAGAAGAAAATGAGCGAAGGAAAAGCAAAGGGATTTCGTGAGGATGAGCACGATACCCTATGGTTTGAGGACCGTGTTTATGTGCCCAATGACCCGGAGATCAAAAAGTTGATTCTGCAAGAGGCACATGATTCACCCTATTCGATTCACCCAGGAAATACCAAGATGTATTTGGATTTAAAGGAAACATTCTGGTGGACCGGAATGAAGAAGGATATTGCAGCATATGTAGCAGTTTGTGATGTGTGTCATAGAGTGAAGGCAGAACATCAGAAGCCTGCCGGATTATTAGAACCATTGCCGATACCCTAATGGAAGTGGGATAAGATAGGCATGGACTTTATCACAGGACTACCCAGGACGAAGGCCGGATATGACTCGATATGGGTAGTAGTTGATTGTCTGACGAAGGTAGCACATTTCATCCCAGTTAAGACCACTTACACCAGTGCTAGGTTGGCAAAGATATACATGAATAGGATCATTTGCTTGCATGGAGTTCCGAGGTGTATCGTATCAGATAGAGGAACCCAATTTACCTCAAAGTTTTGGAATCAGTTGCATGAAACTTTGGGAACCAGGCTAGAATTCACTACAGCTTTTCATCCACAGACAGATGGACAGACCGAGAGAGTCAATCAGATTTTGGAGGATATGCTGAGAGCTTGTGCGCTAGATTATGGACCTAGTTGGGACGATAACTTGCCGTATGCGGAGTTTTCTTATAACAACAGTTATCAAACTAGTTTGAAGATGGCACCTTTCGAAGCTTTATACGGAAGGAGGTGCAGGACACCGATGTCATGGGACGAAGTTGGGGACCGTCAGTTCTTTGGACCCGATCTGATCAAGGAGTCTGAACGGAAGGTTAAGTTGTTTCGCGATAGGCTCAAGGTAGCCCAATCCAGGCAGAAGAGCTACGCAGATTCTAAACGCAAGGAGATAGTCTATGAAACTGGAGACAGAGTTTATCTTCGAGTATCCCCACTTCGAGGAGTTAAGCGCTTTGGAGTTAAGGGAAAATTAGCACTGCGTTTCGTTGGACCATATAAGATCTTGCAACGCATGGGAGAAGTCGCTTATAAGTTGGAATTGCCAGAAGGACTGTCAGGAGTTCATGATGTATTCCATGTTTCTCAGTTGAAGAAATGTCACGCCGAGATGGCGGAAGTACCGCTCAGAGATACAGTGCCGCTCGAAGTGATTCAGTTGAAGGATGATCTAATCTATGAAGAGAAACCAATCAAGATTCTCGATTGTGCCAGCAGAGTCACTCGCAGCAAGGTTATCAAGTTTTGCAAAGTTCAGTGGAACCACCACTCAGAGGATGAAGCCACCTGGGGGAGAGAAGAAGATTTGCTCAAGGAGCACCCTCACCTATTTTCTAGCCAACCCAAATCTCGAGGACGAGATTCATCTTATGGGGGGTAGGTTTGTAACATCCCAAATTTTCAATTTGGAATGTTATAGAATAGATCATCATGCATATCATATTTTCTTGCATTTTGGCCGATCCTAGAAATTTCACGCAACTCAAGGACCCTCAGAGAGAGTTGGAGATTTCATTATTTTCATAATTGAGTTTTCTCAAATTTTGAAAAGAGGATCATTGGATTTTCCGGAGTTTATTTGCATTTTATTTGGATAGGGAAAAATGCGCGTTTTCAAAAATTGCATTTTTGGCCCGGAGAAAAGTTCATTTTGTTCGGCTCATTTTTAGGAGTCGGGGAAATTTTACTTTATTTATTTTGGAGTCCGGTAGATTTTCTTTTCTGTATTTTCTCGCGCGCGAAACCGATTTAAAAAAAATTGCAGCGCCTTGGGCCAAAGGCCCAAGCCAGCCGGCCGGCCAGAGGCCAAGGCCATCGCCGCGCGCCGCGCCCCAGGCGCAGGAGGAGCTGCCGCCGTTGCCCCTTTTTTGGAAGTCCTAGTAGGACTTTTGTCCTACTTTCGTTATTCCGTTTTTGTTTTCTAGATCTTTCCTACTCCTATTTCCTATTCCTAGTCTAATTCTTGATCCCTCCTCCAAGTAAACCCTCCCCTCCCCAATATAAATACCCCCACACCCCCCCTCTAAATCATCAAACCCAAAGCCCCAAGCCTCCACCACGCCTCCACCCCGCGCCCCACACCCGCGCCGCGCCCCTCACCCGCGCCGCCGCCGCCCTAGTCCCGCGCCGCCGACGCCTTTGCCACCGCGACCGCCGCACCTTGCCGCCGCCGCCGCCGCACCTCGCCGCCGCCGCCCAACGCCGCCGTTCGCCGAGGTAGCCGCGACGCGTCTCTTTCTCTTTTCATCGGATCATTTTCTTCTAATCGTTCCGATTCATTTTTCTTTCTGGTTCTTCGCTAAACCGTTCCGGATTTCTAGATCGGTTTTTTGTTCGGTTTTCTTTTCCGAAACCCTAGATCGGATTAGTTTTCTTCTCCGATTTAGTTGCCTCGAGACCGTTCACCGGACCGTTCGTCCTAACGAACGTGATCACCGGATTCTTCTAGGTTAACGAACGTCCGTTCGTTCAACCGTTCTTCTTTTTCTTTTCGTCGGATTTATTCCGCGATCGCGATCTCAGATCCGATCTTCGTTCTAGTTTATCTTCTCGCTCGTTTATCGGAATCAGGTGATTCAAGCGCATGGAGTTTCGTTTCGAAACCGCCGTTCCGTCTAATCAACTTAAACAAGTTTTTGCTACGGTAAAATTTGACCTAGTTTCATCTTGCTAGAACCGAGTTTTCTTCCGCCGTTTGTTTTCCGTTTCTTGATCGGTTCGTTCTCTTTTGCAACCGGAGTTCTTAAGTTGAACCTACTGGTTAGATCTTTTATTCGAGCTTTACCTGTGCATTAGATGAGTACTTATTGTATGCTTGTTGTTTCTCTGCGATAGATCACCCGGAGTGCGCCGCCTGTTACTTCGAATCTCTAGGTTTCGCGGATCATCAACAAGGCAAGTAACACTTTGATCATACCTTTCTACTACCCAGTTTTATTGCATTAGATCAATCCTCAAACACATTGCATGATTAGGATCTAATTAAATTGTGGGATGGGAAGTAGATGAGGTAGTACCTATTACCTGTTTTTCTTATGAAACCTTTGGGAGTTACTTCTACGTTTGCTTATTATGCCATGCTATGCTAGTAGACGTGGATTGGGTGAGTGATATCCATGACAGATGTGAGTATTGTTAATTAATGGTTTATCTAAGGTGGCAACTTAAATACACATCTGGGTGGATTGAGGCACCTGGTTTCTATCAGGACTTGCCTATTTTTCTTCGGACCGCCACCCAGGCTCAAAGGGATCATAAGATTATTCATGCTAGTAACTTCCATGTGCAGCCACAAGCCATTATGGGCTCTGGCATAGTTGACTAAGTCGTGCGAACTCTTATAGTGGTAGACTAGCAGATGTAGGGGATGTAGGTGTACAGGTCTACCCATCGTAAGGTGCTAGCGCTTCTGAAAGACTATGTCTCGGTCATCCGTTTCTCAAACACCATGTAGTGCGAGAAACCAAACGGAGGCGATCGAGTCTTGTGGGGAAAAGTGCGCAAACCTCTGCAGAGTGTACAAACTAATCATGATTAGCCGTGTCCCCGGTTATGGACATCTTGAGTATCTAGTTCTTGAAATATCATGTGAATCTCATCATGTTACTTCTAATTAATGTTGTTGGGATGATTAATGATTACTTTTTAATTGGGATCGGAATGCTGTCAACCATTCTCGATGTTTAACAACCACCATGATAGTTAAATAAATTTATTCCTTTGCAGTAGGGAAAAACTGGCTTTACGCAAAACTGTAACCGTAGAGCTTTTCCATCAGCCAAATATGCATGTAGTATAGGCTTATCATTCATTATTCTCTATGTGTTACATTGCCAGCATAGTCCATGTGCTGACCAGTTTTCAGGCTGCAACTTTCATGTTGCAGACTTTTCAGACGACGAGTAAGCTGCTTTTAGGTCGTGGTTCTATACTCAGTGATGCCGTCGGAGTTGATGGACTCACTTACCTTCCAAGTCTTCCGCTGTTATCATATTTAGATGGCCTTTAGCCATATTTATTGTAATAAGTTCTCTTTGAGACAATGATGTAATAAGTGTGTGATTGCTACTCTGTTATAAATCCTTCGAAGTACTGTGTGGTGTCAGCATTACTGATCCAGGGATGACACCGGAGCACAGAGACTTGACCATCTGAGGTCGGGTCGCTACAGGCGGTAACGTTTTTTCGCGAAATACAGAGGCTCTTTCGTTGTGTCCCAGATGTCACGTGGATGAATCTTTATTTTGCGCGTAATAAGGAGGCATTTCCTTGCGTGCGGCCGTGGACCTAGCTGTCAGCCTCTCCACGTACACTCCCCTTTAGATGCATGTCGGTTGTTAACCACGTTGACCAGGCCGTGCCGAGAACACCAGGGCGGTGGACGACGGCGAGGCCTAGGAAGGGAACGCCACGGAGGCAGGGAAGACTCGTCAATTGTTTCCCGTGTGGAGGGGAGTACGACTGTACGAGGGTTTACTGGTTCGTCTGCCGTCGCCGGAGAATAACAACAGGTGTGGGTGAGTAGAGGGATGACTAGGCCAGCGATGGGGGTACGGTGGGGCGGTGAGGCCTGCGCGGTAGCACAGCCAGGCCGCGGGGAGGAGTGAGCAGGCAGTCCCACCGACACTTGTTTGAGCGACTGGAGCAGGAAGAGCAGAGATTGAAGATGCACGACGACCGTTGCATGGACATCCAACAGTCACTGCTTGTGCGTCAACCTTTTTTTAGGAAAGCCTCAAATTTGTGGAAAGCAGCATACAACCCAACTGCCATTATTTCTAATAATTTACAACCCATTTGCTAATTCTTAATGGTTTTTTTGGAGCCCATATTCTTTTTGTTAGAATTACAGCCCATATTGTGGCCACGGTTAAAAAATTATACAAAATGTTGCATATTTCGGTGCGGTCTGAACTGTTTTAAATCCCGAAATTTCGAGTCACATTCAAACTGATTTAAAAAATAAATGTATATCAATATAAAATCCAACAAACTGTCCACGCATAAAAATTAATGCAATTTAAAATCTTTAAATAAAAAAAATCGAAAGTAATTACCGGTTTGATGTGTTTTAAAAATGTACAACCCATTTCTCATTACTGATAGGCCATTTTCTCGTCCAGCCGAATGAAGCTCTCGTCGCCTTGAAAGATTTGCAACCCAACATGCATGACAAACCGACTTACTTGGCAAATCACAAAAAAATTGGGCTAGCCATTTTCAGAAAGAAAGAAAAACTACTGGGCTGGCTGTGGTAAACATAAAAGAGAAGGCTGTCTAGACAGGCTAGAGTGAAATTAGATAAATGCCACAACAAATATGGCGATTCATAAAAATGTCACTTCAATTTTCAAACTTTGAAAAATGCCACTGCAATTTTTGCGAACTTTGGAAAACACCACTGCAATTTGCAAACTTTGAAAAACGCCACTCCAGACTTCGAAAAATGCCACTAGAAATGGCATGAAATGGCATTTTTCAAAGTTTGGAAATTGTAGTGGAATTTCTCAAAAACAACAGAATTGGAGTGGCATTTATCAAATTAACCCAAAACAAAAATAACTGGGCGAGCTGCTGGGTCCTTGGTGTCAGCCGCTCGTTGTGCAACTCTCTCGTTTATTGACTATGTGGACAATGGCATGGGACCTAGATGTCAGAAATCCGTTAGGAGGAGCAATTTTTTTATTGGATTGAAATAAGGAGGCACTTGCTTGCGTACTGCCATGATCTTGGCGGGTCCCTGTTGTCATCCTCTCCACGTACAATTATCTCCTAATTGTGTACGCGTGGTAGGCCCACAAGTCAACCTCTAAACCCTTGGAGGACAAATACAACCCATTTAAAAAAATAACAGCCCATTCCATACGTTCAAATGGAAAGTTCAACATTCAGAGCAAAGTAACAGGTCTAATCCACATATAGAGTACTGAACTTCCACGTTGACAACCATCATAGCCAAGTTAACTATCTACTCCCACTAATACTCTAGTTGCGTACAAGTACTAACTTATTCTTAGCTAACTGGACGATGCCGGCCGCCATCTGCGGTACACGCTAAACGCCGGCACCAGCGTCCTCCGCCTCGCCTGGGACTTGCTAGAGGTGCGATAGGGCGCGTTGCTCACGCGCGTTGGCCCTTTCCATGCCGCATGGTCCACCGAAGCTTCGGCTTCTAAGCGGGAAACCCACTTGACGAGCTGGTAGTAAAAATCGGCGTCGTGAACGCGTGCTTACCCGACAGCCTCCAGGGCTATTTGCCAGGCGCCAGCCTCCACGTAGTTGGCCCAGGTGCGGGCACTCTGCTCGCGACTCAAAGCGTCGGTCCGCTGCTGCTCCATGTCCCGCTGGCGGCGCAAATCGGCGATACGCTGCTCCTCCGCCAAGCGGTAGCGCTCCAACAACTCCTGCTCCTCCGCCAGGTGGTCACGCTCCAACAAGTCCTTGATCTCCGCATTTCCATCTAAAGACCGATAGAATGCCTCCTCCCTCCGTCTGCCTTCCGGTGAAAAACCGAACACTAGTTCCGGTGGTGACCGCCTCCAGCCTTGCCTATCGCGGATGGGCGGGGGCATGGCGGACGTGGCGAGAGCGAGGACAAGTGGCGAGCAACGTTGGGCCGGTGGGGGCTTATGAGGATAGGGCGAGTTGGGGCATGGTGCCACCATAGAAGGCCCGAAAACAGTACTTATAGGCGGAAGGTAGCGCGACGGTCATTGGAATTCAATGCATAATTAAGCAGGCATGGCCTATCACGCCAGCTTGCCATGGAAAACTAGAGAAACTGAAATTCGGACTGTGTCGTCCCCTCCCGTCCATGCTGGGTCGCACACCGGCATGACGGTCAAATGAGTGCACTCGAATCATCTCCCTCCTTGTCAATAATGATTCCACGGATTTAAAAGGCCCGCAACAATTAAAGCGCATCTTTTTTTGCATTAGTTAGCTAGCTTAATTACGGCCGGCTGCATGCAGGCACTCAAAATTGCTCGCAGCCAGTACGCGGAGCAGCATGCAACGAGTCGGAGCCGAGGGCATTAGTTTATGAACTTTAGCTGGGAGATAAGGCATTTGCGAACGTTTTCGCTAGCAGTTTCTTCAAATTTGCATGGCATTTTCTTCAAAGCAGCTTGTCAGTTTCTTCAGAGGTAGGCATTTTTATTCAAAAAACTGCCACTTTGGATCTTGCATCGCAACTAAAATAGCCAGGAGCGCATTAGTAGGCTAGCTAGTGACCGATCAGTAACTTGTAAACATTGAGCGAAAAAATATAAGGAACTGTTAATGCATCTCAATGATTCACAGATCATATACAAATATGTAGCTCCAAAAGCAAAGATCAGCCACAACTAAAACCAACTGGTACAATTCCCATACATAAGATCAACATGTTAATGCATCTCAATGATTCACAGATCATATACAAATATGTAGCTCCAAAAGCAAAGATCTAGAAAAAACATATGTTCTTCCTACTAACATGGATGCTTCTCTTGGCCAACATTCAGTACAGATTGAAAGACAAATTTGTTTGTGAAGTCGACAATTCCTCTTGCAAACGTAACTGGTTTCACCAATAGCTGGAACCATGAGAATGAACCACACATGATGGAGGAACATCCACTTCAATATGATTTGGTCTTCTCTTGATCACACGGCGAGACTATTTTCAGAATACAAACTGTAACTTAGGCAAAATGATGCCCATTGTATAATCAGACCAAAGCAATGAAGCACCTAGTGTTGGCCAATAAATAGTACAGTACTACTTTTCTGCAGTCCATGAAGTGACTATCCAATCTTTCTGTGTCTATTTTCAAATGGCACTTCATGCAGTGACTATACTATTCTCTTGTGCAGTTCAACCAAAATTGCGGTCACTTTGTGTGTTTGCCAAATAGCAACGGGTAGACATCTCCGTCTGCACAAATATCAAGCAGCTAGTAAACATATACCCCACCTTGTATTTTTGGTTTAAACATGTCTCTTCCGCTTAGCATCTGTCATGTTTTGCACTGGACAATTTGATACAGTCATGTTTTGCCCTAGACAATTTCATACTGAATTGATTTGCTTGTTCGGAGCAGAAATATAGCGCCTATTCTTCATCAGACCAAGGATATCCATGTTCGCAGTGATGGAAGAGGTGAAATTGATACAACGAAATTGAGCATCCAATCATTGAATCCTGTCCTGCACCTCCAATGTAGGTCCACCCTGCCAATAAATTCACATGCAAACCACTAGTATTACTATGTAATGACAGTACAAAAAGATTAGCAAGATAGTAGCAAACCATGTACCTTCTTAATGAACAACTCATAGTGCCACCAATTGGATATAAAGGTTTGGAAGAAAACATGCTCCTAATGTTGAACCAGCTGGACTTTTTGTGCAGTTCCACTAAAATCGAGCATCCATGTTTGCATATATATTCAAAGTGTGATTACTATAAAAGTGGCACTAGTTGAAGCATAGACTCACAAATATAAGCATTCCAATTTCTTAATGGGAAAAGGTAGCAAGACTATTTCTAACCACCTATTTCAAGGAATAAATAAGGCAACAGAGGCTGATGTCAGAAAGGCATATATAGTTCTTTCTGAAAGAATGATCGATTCTTGACCTTTCCTCTTCTTTTAAGCATATTTTGTGCAGTTCAACTGAAATAAAATGCCATCACCGCCTTGACAGTTCATTGACACTGTACAAAAGGAAATGACTTAACATTACATCATGATGTCAGGTATGTAGTCGACACGCATTAGAGACAAACTTACAGACCTCCTCTGATAACATAATGAACATTAATTTTAACAAAGGTGTGACTAGCTTTACCGGGATAATTTGAGTGAACTATACACCCTCTGTTCCTTAATACAAGACGTTTTAGCGGTTCAGTTTAAAGTACCCAAACGTCTACTAGTCTTTAGAAAAACAGGTAGTAGTTTTCTGGAGCACATATCTGGGAAAGCTTGCCACACTTTATTTATGTCCATATGCTAATGCAACACCATTCGAAATTTCGAATGCTACAAATATACACTAATCCAGTGGCTAGTGCAACACTAGAGTAGTTATTTTATTACAGGGTACAGTACAATGGTTTTACTGAACAGATTTCAATAAACTCTGGCACTGGAAGATTTCTGTAAGAATTAACAATACAAAATGTAAAGGTAACACGTTTCAGCATTGTTATACTAGTTGTTCATGAGCATTAAACCAAATACAAAAGTCTTAAGGTAGCTAGCATTATTAACTGATGACAGTATAAAAAAATTGCAAACCATGTACATCCAAGGTAAATATCAAGAGAACAGCCGGAGGAGGAGGTGCCCACTCTTGACCTTTCCTCTTGTCTTCATAATTTTTTTGTGTAGTTTAACCAAAATAAAATGACATCGGCGCCTTGGCATTTTGGTGACACTTTAGAAAAAAATTAACTTATCTCATGAAAGTGAGGTATGTAATCTATAAGCATTAATAGTGCAAAAATCTGAAGGTAGTAACAAGTTTGATCATTGGTATACTAGCTGTGCAACAGCATTAGAATGCCTTAGCTGAAAAATCTTCAATACATCCACAATCAACAGCTAACCCTGAAATAATCCAGTGATATTAAATGGCATTGCTTAAATTTATCGGTGGCATTAGACTGAGTGCGGCATTAGTTAAATGTGGCATCACTTTAGCAATAGTATTGCATGACTTGACTGCTGGCGTTATACTAACAGCAAAAAAGTGACACTAAGAGCATGGGAGGCCCATTCGAACATTGGGCGCACCAGTACGATGTACCTCCACGGACGCATAGAGTGGTGAGGGAGGTATGGTTGCCCAGAGCAACAAATATCCCGACAGCATATGTGGATTACGTCCCATTTTGGTTATATTTAGCCACCTTTTTCCTATGCGAGGACAACAAACTAATTGACCTGGTCATTATCTATTGTGTTGTCATGCCTTTCTACCCTTCTTAACCAAGAGACACGAGACTCGTTCCTTAGCTACTGATTTTTTCCCTTTTCAACCTAGATACGGGTTCGATGCCTACTCTCTTGGACAGTACAGTCTCCCTTCCTTTCCTTATTCAACCCAGAGATGGATTAGTCTGCATGAAGTAGGGTTTCCTTTAATAGTGCTAATTAAGGTTTTCGTCTACATGACCAGCAGAGCAGAGGATAGCAAATTGGGAAGATGGTGGAGTGGAAAAATATCCACATGCAGCGACATGGAAGATGGGGCAATAGAACAAGGGTATGGTTCGAAAAGAGGTAGCATACCTGAGGGTCGGCGGGAAGTGGCTTCGGTCGAGGTCGTCGTCCTCCGCACGCACTACGGTAGCGAGCTTGGGGACGGAGGCCATCCCGCGCGGGCGCTAGGTCTGAGAGGACGACCTTGTCGTTAGTGCGTGACCTCGCTCGCCGACGACGAGTGCGTCAACGCAGCACGTCCTTTTCTTCCCCGGCGGATCTATGACCACCGATGAGGAGGTAGAGAGAGGCCGTCTTTTTTAGATCTGGAGAGAGTGTGATAGTGTGAGAAGCAAGTGGGCAGCCCTTAGCAAGAAAGCTATGAAGCTCCAGCCTATATATCTTTTTTATACTACTAGTACTAGAGGTGGAGTAGTGGTAGAGTAGTTTATACTTTCTCTGCAAACAGTACCAGTTAGTCATGTTCCAAAACTGAATGGCATGCCATTGAAAAAATAAAGTCGAGAAATAATGCGGCACCTCAGGCCAATGCGGCCAAATCGCATTTTGCACGAGAAATTACACACCATGTCTCGTTGACATGTGGTCCCGTTCTAACATGTTAGTGAGACGACGGCGAGTCCTTTTGTACAATTTCCGGAAGGACGTGTAGGCCGGGGCGCCTCTTCATGTACCGTGGCAAACTGGCAACCGTCCACCGACTCTTCGCCTTTTCCTCTCGATTTGGAACTGTTGTCGCACGCTCTTCCTCCCTCCTCCATTTTCCTTCACCCTTCCTTCTGCCATTATTCGATCGTCTTCTCCATGGAGGGAACAAGCCAGAAACGACCCCGTTATTCTTGCCCCGATCTGAAAGATGACATGGTGGGGGAACTCATTGATCGGTGCGACGTCATCACCTCTGCTAGCATGGCAGGTTCATTCAAGCCCATTCTCGACTCAACTAATAACATCATTACAAGGAACCCAAGGGTCCAGGAGTGGTTTGACCTCCCTTATCTTCTTCTCTATAAGCATGTTCGCATGGGAACGGACGACAGAGGCCTCGCCTTGTGCAAGTTGATGCCGCTTGATAATGATACGTGTGATGTCAAGATGCCATCGCTTAAGGGTAAGTCCTGGGCTGGCGTAAATGGAGATTGGGTTGTTTATATTGGGTACAATTGCGAGTGGGAACTTGTGAATGTGTACACTCGTCAGCGGATTCCACTTCCAAAAATCTCCGAGTGCCTTGAGGTTGAGCACGCAGATGATCTACGTACGTTCAAATACGATCATAGTGACTGTCGTCTACTGAAGATAGCAATTTGTCGAGTTCCCAACCGCTCTTGGAATTACTAGAACTATCAAGTTGTTGCTATCTTCGACAAGCTTGTTTCCGTCCTTCGTGGTTCGACTAGATGGATATTGCTCAAAGATCAGTTTCTATACACGGATGTGTACTATGATGCAATTGAATACGAGGATCTTGTGTTTGCTGCCACCACTCGTGGCACTTTTTTTTGCATGGGATCCTCATAGTTTCGGTATGTTTGCCTTCCACCGTAATTATAACTGTTTCATCCACATGCATGCGGGTTAGCAAGTTTCCCTTTACTAATTAACCTTCTTCTTGTGTTTCCAAGGTCCTGTGAACATTCCACCACCTATACTTGAAAATTTTTATAAGAAAGGGGGAGAAGACGATGGTGATGGTCACGAGCATGAGGAGGAGTAGAACTTATATACTCAGTGGCGCCTAGCAACTAATTCCGATGGATCACCTCTTCTTGTCTGTATACAGTGCACTCAGACTGTTACTACTGAGGAAGCAGGTGTTGTCTCCCATGGTCGCCCTCTCCTGACCTATTCCAACACCCGTTGCATGGTATTCAAGACAGATACTAGTGTGCTAGTGCCAACACCTTCTCCATGGTTCAGTATTGATAGTCTTGGAGCAAACTCGCTCTTCCTTGGACCAAACTATCCAATGATGGTGAAAGGCGATACAGCTGCTATTGACACAGCGTTACTACCATTTATGAGAAGCAACTGTATCTATACCTCAGACATTTCGGTGGTTCCCTACCCTGGTCCTAATATATGCCGCTTCAGCCTGGATGATCAGTCATGCGTTGCTCTCGCTATTGACAATAGCTAGCCCTTCCCAGAGCACCTATGGTTCAAAGAAAGCGTTTCCAACGCCGAGTATTGGTTGAGTTGAAGTTCATTTCATTGCTTGTTATTTGTTGTGTGATGAAAACTTTAGTATTTGCTAGAATGTTTTGTTGGAAATAATCTATAATCCAACATGTATTCTCGTTGTCGTTGTGTGTTGATGACTTGTTGTATTTAATGAATGGTACATTTCAGTTGCAAATGCATGTCATAGACTCAATTTATGAATGGTTTTCGAGTCACTTCTTGAAGTTTAAGTAACGTAGTAGTATAGCTAGCATCCGGTTAGTATATGAAGTTGCCACATCACATAGAGCCAACCTAATATTGGAGTATGCAAGCCCTCCACCGGCGCGCTGCTTCAAATGGCGAAGGAAGTGAGAGGTCGCATCACCTTATGTCCAGATCTGAGATGCCACGTGTACCAGATGAATGACTCCAAGTTCGACCATCGTGATGCTAGGTGCGAGCCAAGGAACACTGTTGGAGAGACCCCCCTCATAATTTTCCTACATTGGTCATTTGATTCATAGGATAGAATGCTATAGGATTTTCCTATGTAATCATGTTTTAATTGGCAATCTAGCATCCACTCCAACTTTTGTTTCACTTGCTTTGTTCCTACGAAGATAGTACTTGCTCTAAATGATGTGCCGCTGCAAGAGCCGCCCATATTTGTTAACCATGCTCTAAAAAGGTTGACCAGCTTTGGCTATAGTAGTATTGTACTAGGTTAGTAGGTGACCTTGCGCTTGGCTCTTCTGCTCTTCCGGAAGTCGAACAATAATGATGGTACTACAGTAGTACTTCTAGCAACCTGACACCAAATGAACTGCTGCACGTCCACCGCTTGTAAGCAAAAGTTTCTCCTCGTGCTGCGAGCCACCGCACACGCGTTGGCGAGGGAGAAGGCGTAGTAAGCAAGCTTCTCGTCATTGCGCGAGTTGACGGGACACATCAAAGTTATTTATTAGTACTCTCTTCAAAAAGGGCCGACCATGTCCATGGCTACCATGCCGTGCTCTGTCATTGAGTACGTGCACTATTCACGCGCCATCGAGGAGAAAAAATATTGTGTAGTACTAGGTGCCATCGAAGTGCACGACTCACTTACGCATTGCATATCCCCATTTTCTAGCATGACACGCCACCTTGATGCTAGATTTCCCGCGTGTCATGGAGGCATATAGTATGATTTTGTAAAATGGAGGCATATAGATGTCCCGCGTGTCGGCAACAGGATGAACAAAGCTCATGTCTTAAACGAAAGAGTGGAAGAACATAGATTCCCGACGACCGAGAAGGAGCTACAAACCTCGGGGTGGAGCGTCTGCACTCATAATGGTTTATATTATTCAGCGATATAAAATCAACCAAATCTCTCCACGTTCCTATACCATTATATAGTATGAGAATAACTTTGAATGTAAGCCATTGATTCACTCTATCCAATGGTCATAGCTGGAAAATCCAAACAAAACCAAGCATTGGATCAACTCTTTTTTCGAGATCAAGTCATTTAGCACTTAGATTGTTGCCGCCTGCCCACCTAGCCCACCTATATATCCGCTCACGTGTGATGACCACAAGAGCTATCCACTCAGATTGTATGTTAAAAAATAATGGTCGATAACTAATGCGGCAACTCGGGCCAACGCGGCCAGATCGCATTTTGCACGAGAAATTACACACCATGTTTCGTTGACATCTGGTCCCGTTCCAACATGTCAGTGAGAAGACGGCGAGTCCTTCTGTACAATTTCCGAAAGGACGTGTAGGCCGGGGCGTGTACCGTGGCAAACTGGCAACCGTCCATCGACTCTTCGCCTTTCCCTCTTGATTTGGAACTGCTGTCGCACACTCTTCCTCCCTCCTCCATTTTCCTTCACCCTTCCTTCTGCCATTGGTCGATCGTCTTCTCCATGGAGGGAACAAGCCGGAAACGACCCCGTTATTCTTGCCCCGATCTGAAAGATGACATGGTGGGGGAACTCATTGATCGGTGCGACGTCATCACCTCTGCTAGCATGGCAGGTTCGTTCAAGCCCATTCTCGACTCAACTAATAACATCATTACAAGGAACCCAAGGGTCTAGGAGCGGTTTGATCTCCCCTATCTTCTTCGCTGTGACCCTGCTGACTGGCCCGGGGACGAGGGAAGCCTCGCCTTGTGCAAGTTGATGCCGCTTGATAATGATACGTATGATGTTAAGATGCCATCGCTTGAGGGCAAGGCTTGGGCAGGCACAAATGGAGATTGGGTTGTTTATATTGGGTACAATTGCGAGTGGGAACTTGTGAATGTGTACACTCATCAGCGGATTCCACTTCCAAAAATCTCTGAGTGCCCTGAGGTTGGGCACACAGATTATCTACGTAAGTTCAAATACGATCATAGTGACTGTCGTCTACTGAAGATAGCAATTTGTCGAGTTCCCAACTGCTCTTGGAATTACAAGAACTATCAAGTTGTTGCTATCTTCGACAAGCTTGTTGCCGTCCTTCGTGGTTCGACTGGATGGATATTGCTCAAAAATCAGTTTCTATACACGGATGTGTACTATGATGCAATTGAATATGAGGATCTTGTGTTTGCTACCACCACTCGTGGCACTGTTTTTGCATGGGATCCTCGTAGTTTCGGTATGTTTGTCTTCCACCGTAATTATAATTGTTTCATCCACAAGCATGCGGGTTAGCAAGTTTCCCTTTACTAATTAACCTTCTTCTTGTGTTTCCAAGGTCCTGTGAACATTCTACCGCCTATACTTGAAAATTTTTATAACCAAGGGGGAGATGAAGATGGTGATGATCACGAGCATGAGGACGAGGAGGGCCCATCTACTCAGTGGTACCTGGCAACTTCCGATGGATCACCCCTTCTTGTCTGTATACAACCCACTGGTGATGTTACTATTGAGGTAGCAGGTGTTGTCTCCCATGGTCGCACTCTCCGGACCTATTCCAACACCCGTTGCATGGTATTCGGGATGGATACTAGTGTGCTAGCACCAACACCTTCTCCCTGGTACAATATTGATGGTCTTGGAGCCAACTCGCTCTTCCTTGAACAAAACTATCCAATGATGGTGAAAGGCGATCCAACTTCTGTTGACACAACGTTACTACCATTTATGAGAAGCAACTATATCTATATGTTGGAAATTGCGTTGGTTCCCTACCCTGGTCGTGACATAGTAGGCCTCTTCAGCCTGGATGATCAGTGCTGCGTTGGTCTCGAGATTGACAGTAGCTGGCTCTTCCGAGAGAATCACTTGTGGTTCAAAGCAAGCGTTTCCAACGCGGAGGATTGGTTGAGTTGAAGTTCATTTCATTGCTTGTTATTTGTTGTGATGGAAACTTTAGTATTTATAATGTATCCTCGTTGTCGTTGTGGGTTGATGATCTGTTGTATGTAATAAAATGATATTCCAGCGATAAACTTACTAAATTTATGAATGGCTATCGAGTCTCTTCTCTGAGTGGGTGCTGCGACGAGGCAAAAATATATTTTCTGAATACATAATTGTACGTGCATTGCAACAGGTTATCGGATGAGGATAGGGCAATGGGGTCGTGCCCGGGCCGTTTCTCAGATGCGGTGGTCGTGCGCCGAACGCGCGACCGCATCCCGGCCGCGTACATTTTTCTTGGCAAACACATATCTTTTTTTCATCATTGATTTTTTGGTACATGGAAATACATCACCAAAATTTTGACTAGAAAAGCAAGACCAAAGAAAACAAGAACCACAAGAATACATTTAGAAGATATCCAACTTCCATAACTGCTCCTGTAAGTTGGATTAGTGCCTTCTCGACGCATTCATTGTTGATCTGCGGAGGCTCGATCTTGCGTGCTTCTTTCTTCTTTGAGTGTAAAGAAGTAAACGTGTCTAGCCTCTATTCTATTAACAAGTGCACTAGTCTCATCTCTAGCCTCTATGTTAGCTAAAAGTGCTAGAACATGTCCTAAATTGCGCTCTATCAATATATCATTGTACTCTTCTTCCCAATACCAAAACTTGCATCCATTCTACAGAACAAAATTTTAAGTTAGCACAACTAGCCTAATCCGAGAGCACAACCGAAGATTTGGTTGAGTTCTTCCTCCTTTTGCCGACACGTGGGACATCCAGCATCCAGGTCGTGTCATGCAAGAAAATAGAGTGGTAGGTGAAGCCACGTGATGTGCATCTTGGGTTAAACTGTAAATAGAATCTTACTACTCTTGAGTAACTCCAAAAGCGGCCACCGAAGATCTTGTTTTTCATCACCATCAAGTCGAGGTGAAAGATGTGCAGGTTAAGTGGGTCGTCTTGCGTTTTCACTAACATGTGGGACCGCATATGAGCAAACAAACGATGTGCTCCACGCATCTGCTGGCTGGCTGAGAAGAGAGATAGAGGAGGGCTGAGCACGGACTCCAGGAAATTTGTTCTACGTACTCGATATAGTGGAGTAACCAGCACCTCAATATAGTGGGGTGGCATGGGCCATAACTAGCATTCATGTCTAGCAGTACGGCACACACCACCCACACGAGTCCCATCCGGCACCAATTTTCTTGGAGTCCGTGCTAGCTACAACTGAGGGAGTCCTGGACTAAGGGGTCCTCAGGCGTCTAGCCTGTTATCCGTGGGCCGGACTGATGGGCTGTGAAGACATAACGACCGAAGACCATACTCGTGTCCGGATTGGACTCTCCTTGGCGTGGAAGGCAAGCTTGGCGGCCAACTATGAAGATTCCTTCTTATGTAACCGACCTGATGTAACCCTACATCTCTCCGATGTCTATATAAACCGGAGAGCATAGTCCAGATAGGGGCATTCATTACCATATACACATAGGCTAGACTTCTAGGGTTTAGCCATTACGATCTCGTGGTAGATCAACTCTTGTAATACTCATATTCATCAAGGTCAATCAAGCAGGAAGTAGGGTATTACCTCCATAAAGAGGACCCGAACCTGGGTAAACATCATGTCCCCCGTCTCCTGTTACCATCGATCCTAGACGCACAGTTCGGGAACCCCTACCCGAGATCCGCCGGTTTTGACACCGACATTGGTGCTTTCATTGAGAGTTCCACTGTGCCGTCGGCAAAGGGCTCGATGGCCCCTTCGATCGTTAGTAATGACGTTGTCCAGGGAGAAACCTTCCTCCCCGGACAGACCTTCGTATTTGGCGGCTTCGTACTGCGGGCCAACTCGCTTGGCCATCCGGAGTAGATCGACAGCTACGCCCATGGCCATCAGGTCAGATTCGGTAACTTGAACTACGTCGCGGATATCCGTGGAGACTTGATCTTCAAGGGATTTGAGCCCGACGCGATCGCTCCCCCTCACCCCGATGAACGTGACATAAATCTGTCACCGGATCACACCCAGGAGATGGTTCCTGCTGCTGCCACGGCCTTAGAGCCAAAGCAGATCGTGCCATCCGAGGCCGCACAGTCCGCGGCGTTGGAGCCGCACACGGACTCTACGCCCTGCAATATTGCCTTTAACAGGACTACGGACTTGTCTCCGGCTACAAGTTCCGGACTGTGTACGCCCGCAGACACCGAGCTAGATCGGTTATCGATCTTCGAGTTTGGCGCCGCTGACATTTTCCAGCACTCTCCTTTGGGTGACGTGCTAAAATCTTTAAAGAATTTGTCCTTGGAGAAGGACTCACAGCCGAACTACGTCCGGTTCGAGCTAGAGACGGATGACGAAGAATTTTGCTTCCCTCCCGCCACCCACTTCATAGCCACCATCAATGACTTAACCGACGTGCTTGACTATGGCTCCGTAGACATCGACGGTATGGACGACAATGTCGATATGGAGCAAGGCCAAGACCCTCCATTCACCGGACGTTGGACGGCCACCTCTTCATACGACGTGTACATGGTTGATACACCCAAAGGATTTGGCGATGACAAAGAAGAGCCAGTCGCAAATAAAAGACGCAGTCCAAGCGCCGACGCCCCAAACGCCGCCCTAAGCCTCGTCGCTCAAAGGACGGCAACACCGGCACCGGAGAAAATAGTACTCCAGGCGATGCCGAAAACAACAAAGACCCTGTCGAAGCTACATCCGAACAAGAGGAACATGACAACAGGTAAGACAACCCTGATGAACAGGCCATAGAAGATGACTCGAAGGACGATAGTTAACGTCCACCCTCCAAGGAGGAGACGAGCCTCGGCAACGAAGACTTCATCGTGCCTGAGGATCCTCTGGAGCAGGAGCACTTTAAGCTTCGGCTCAAAGCCACTTCAAGGAGCCTGAAAAAGAAACAACATCAGCTTCAAGCTGAACAAGATATGCTCGTCGACAGATGGACTGATGTCCTAACAGCCGAAGAATACAGCTTCAGGCGGCCAGCCAAGAGCTACCCGAAGCGCAGACTACTACCTCAATTTGATGAGGAAGCACCGGACCACACATCTCCCTCACGTAATGTGGAACGATCACCACGTGGTCGAGACAGGGCGGCCGACCGGCCACCCCGTGGCCGCGATAAAGCGGCAACTTAGGCCGAACAACAGCCTGCCCCACCGCCTCATAAAAATAGAGACGGAAGAGTTCGGGGTGACACGTACGACCTCCGGCAGATCCTGCACGATACAAAAGGACACACAAGATCGATCTACGGATCACGAGGGCGTGCCTCGAGCCACGACGATGGCTACCTATTCGGACGTGATAAACCTAACTACGCCCGGGCCAAATACCGCAGACGGACTCCATCAGAGCTGTGCCACGACGCGTCCCGATATGGAGGCGCCACACACCCTCTCTGCTTCACAGATGAAGTACTGGATCACGAATTCCCCGAGGGGTTCAAGCCTGTCAACATTGAATCATACGACGGCACAACCGATCCCGCAGTATGGATCGAGGATTTCATTTTCCATATCCATATGGCTCGAGGAGATGACCTCCACGCCATCAAATACCTCCCATTAAAGCTCAAAGGACCAGCTCGACACTGGTTAAATAGCCTGCCCGAGAATTCCATCGGCAGCAGGGAGGACTTGGAAGAGGCCTTCCTTGATAACTTCCAAGGAACTTATGTCCGGTCACCAGATGCCGATGACTTAAGCCACATAGTTCAATAACCTGGAGAATCAGCCAAAAAATTCTGGACTAGGTTCCTAACCAAAAAGAACCAGATCGTTGACTGTCCGGATTCCGAGGCCCTAGAAGCCTTCAAACATAGCATCCGCGATGAATGGCTAGCACGCCACGTCGGCCAAGAAAAGCCGAAGTCTATGGCAGCCCTTACGACACTCATGACCCGCTTTTGCGCGGGTGAGGACAGTTGGCTGGCTTGTAGTAAAAACACTGCCAGCGAGGTAGGCCCCACCAAGGCCAAGAATAGCACCGGAAAGCTCTGGCGCAATAGACACAAACGCCGAAGCAATGGTGACAACACCGATGACACCACATTCAACGCCGGATTCAGCGGCTCCAAGTCCGGCCAACAGAAGAAGCCCTACAAACGAAACAACGAAGGACCTTCCAGCCTGGACCGCATACTCGACCGTCCGTGCCAAATTCACGGCACCCCGGATAAGCAAGCTAATCATACCAACATGAATTGTCGGGTCTTCAATGTCGAAAACAAAGAAAAGGGATCACAAAGTGAGGACGAGGATGAAGAGCCCCGACAGCCGAACACCGGAGGGCAGAAGAAATTTCCCCCTCAAGTCAAAACCGTGAACATGATGTACGCTACGCACATCCCCAAAAGGGACCGTAAGAAAGCACTTAGGGACGTCTACGCGGTAGAGCCAGTCGCCCCAAAATTCAATCCGTTGTCATCATTCCGGATCACCTTCGATCGCCGGGATCACCCAACTAGTATCCGCCATGGAGGCTCAGCCGCACTAGTCCTCGACCCAATTATCAAAGGGTTTCACCTAACACGAGTCCTGATGGAAAGTGGTAGCAGCCTCAGCCTGCTTTATCAGGACACGGTGCGGAAGATGGGCATTAACCCCTCGTGAATCAAACCAACAAAGACTACCTTTAAAGGTGTCATACCAGGCGTAGAGGCCCGCTATACGGGCTCAATAACGCTAGAGGTGGTCTTCGATTCTCCGGACAACTTCCAAAGTGAAGAGTTAATTTTTGATATCGTCCCCTTCCGCAGCGGCTATCACGCACTGCTCGGACGAACCGCGTTTGCTAGATTCAACACAGTGCCACGCTATGCTTATCTCAAGCTCAAGATGCCCGGTCCATGCGGCGTCATAACAGTTAATAGCAATACGGAATGCTCCCTATGAACATAGGAGCACACCGCCGCCCTAGCACCAGAAGTACAGAGCGGCCTTCTCAAGCAGCACCATAGTACAACTGCCGAGCCCTCGGACATCATTAAGAGGTCCCAGACTACACTGCAACAGGACATCGTGGCTCGTCAAGAGCTCGACTAGCAATTCGGCCTCCGTCCCAGTCCCAATGAGGTCGTGGCATTCGTACCACGCGTACACAATTACACACTCAAAATTCCATGGACATCGACGCAGGCACAATATAACCCGGGGTCTACAGTCCGGCTAGACAGATCCCGGACACACATAATTTTACCTTTTTCTCATTTCAGATTCCTTTTTTCCACGGGCCTAATCGCAAGTCCCTTAGAAGGATTGGCACACAACGGAGGCAAGCAGCACATGTGTGTAGGGTAACCTTTATACGTTCTTCTTGACGGCATTCATACTTATTTCTCAGGACCCGCACGCTGCGCCCTACTGATTACGGCATGTTAAATAGCCCGGATACTTTGCGCACCATCTATACAGGATACGCCTTGACGTATCCATCCAGTAATAATAAAAATGGTTCATGGCCCAGTTTATGTGGTGTTCGCTTCTTACTTCGTTTTATTTCGATCTGCTTATTCCCTGCATCGATACTCTTTTGTACGTTTCATATTCGCCAGGGGCTACTTGTCGCCCCACAATACGGCAGTAAAATCTGAACAATTCTTATGTATAAGTTCGGCACCTCAAATTTAGCATTATATGCATTGGCTCCGGACCATGTCTTTGGTCAATAGTTGGGTTGCCCGGCTCCTATGCTTGCTACCCTACGTTCCGCTCTATCGGCTAGGGTAGTAAAGGGAGAACAACTGCAATTGTGCCCTAGCCTTGATCGGATGAGCACCTCAGTAGAGAAAGCCGAAAACTGACTATCATGATACGGCGAGAGCCGGTCAGCTGTTCGAGGGTTATAAAAGCGTTGGAAATTTTTTCTGCATTAGGCGAAGGATCGGCACTTTCCGATCAGATGCTGACAACACCCTGGCTAGACCCAGGGGCTGCACACTTGCTTAATTATAAAACTCCCATGGCTAAGTGAGGGCGTTCAAGCCGTACTGTCCGATTGCCTTGTTCATTGCGCTAAACAACTCCTCCAAAGGACCATATAATTGGATCAAGATTGTTTAGAATCCATCCCGAACACCTCCGTACTACCTACGTGAGGGCAGAAGCCGAGGAATGGCCAACCCTTAGATTACAAATAACACAGCCGCACAGGAGGAAACAATTCAAAGCATAATAAAATTATTTTACAAACACCGGCTTTGTTCCCATCATACAAGGGAAATGCAACATGGATACATTTATTCAAATATAATGTCCTGCGAACATTGCGCCACCACAAGTCGAGACCCCTCTACGACATCCGCGAAATATCGCTCAGGTGTGCGGTGCTCCTTGCCCTCCAACGGCCCGCTGGCAACTTCAACGGCGTTCATCTTAGTCCACCACATCTTGCAGCGAGTGAAGGCCATACGAGCACCTTCAATACAGGCGGAGCGCTTGATGACGTCGAGCCGCGGACATGTTTCCACTAGCCGCCTCACAAGTCCGAAGTAGGTGTCGGGCATAGCTTCAGCTGGCCATAGCCGGCTTGTCAAATCCTTCATGGCTAGTTCGGCCACCCTGTGCAGCTCCACCAGCTACTTCAGCTGATCGGTGAAGGACATGGGATGCTCTGGCATCGCGTACTGCGACCAAAATAGCTTCTCCGTAGAACCTCCTCCTTCGGCTCGGTAGAACTCTGCAGCGTCTGATACGTTGCGTGGTAGATCCACAAAACCCCTAGGGAACTCCTAACCCGGATTAGTAAAAGGTACTGCTTCTCCGCATACTTGCTTTGCATCTTAAAAGCCTTACCCGCCGTGATCTTCTTGGCCTCCTGGATCTCCTAGAGGGCGGCCTGGGCCTCATTCCTTGTAGTCTCCGTGCTCTGACAAGCCTTGGTGAGCTTGGCCCCTTGAGCCGTCACATCATTCTCCAAGATCTCACATTTGTTAAATGCATCCTGGAGCTCCTGCTGAACTTCTTTGACCTGGGCCTTTAGCTTCTTACGGGCGGCTTGCTGCTGGACAACCTACTCCTCGGCCTCGCCCAGGGGCTTCCTCAGGGCCTCGACCTCGGTCGCGGCTTCTGCATGTACCACAATAGCGCTGTCAATATACATCGCTTATTGTTTCCCGAACATATAGCAGGTCGTTCCTCACCTTGCTTCTCCTGGAGCCGAATTTTAACCTCGCCGAGCTTGTTCTCGGTCTGCTCCAGCCTCCGCTTTAGTTTGGAGACCTCGGCAGCATGCGAGGTCGCGCCCAACAGGGACGCCTGCTCATCAATACATATTTAGTCAACCTCTTATAATTAAGGATTGATCCACTGTCCGGTTCTTCACGCTGAACACCGGACAGCGTCTCAGGGGCTACGGACTACACAGGGTTTTTCTCTTTCTTACGTCGAAACCTGTTAACAGGCTGTTGCAGGCTTCATTCAATCTGCTCTTGGCGGACTGAACCTTCTTGATCACCGCACCCATAAGGACGCGGTGCTCGTCCACGACGGAAGCGCTTCGCAGCACCCCCATCAGGTCATCCGGTGCTCCTGGATGGACATGAGCCACCGGTGGAGGCGACGCACCCCCTCTCCTTCAAAGGGGGCTGCTCGCACGACTCCGGACCCATATGGGTATCCGGGATCATATTCGGCTGAGGGCCTAACTGGACACGGCCCTCTTCGCCAGTCTCCATGGGGACTGGCTCCCCCATGTGTCCAGCAGGGGAGGTCTCACCTTGTGGCGCCTCCCGGACAACGTCCTGGGCTCCTACCTTTCGAGCGGTCCTTCGGGACAACACTTCGGTGTCGTCCCTAGCCCCGGGGGAGTAAGCAGGCGGTGGCGACTGGCTCGCCATCTCCGATGAAGCCAACGAACCTCCAGATGAGTATCGCTGGATAAGGTCATGGGCCGAACTGTGATGGCGTAGCTAACCATTATAAAATAATAAAGAGAAAGGACTGGATGTGCGCATAAATAAAGCCATGCCACTTACGATGCGACCTGGGGCTTAGTGCGGGGGCGCCATTCCGGACTACTCTCAACGTCCCACACGGTATTAACTGCTGGGGCGCCCTACCCCTTTTTGGGCGCTTTCGCCTCCGGATGTGCCGAGGCCGCCCTCTTCTTCTTCTTCTCCTCGGGAGGAGGGTTGTTCTCCTCCACCTCCTCCTCCTCCTCCTCGCCCTCGTCGTTGTCCTCAGGGACAGAGGAATGGGCCTCGACGTCTTCGGACGTCGCGTCCAAAGTGCCCTTGCGACGGGGGGCCACTCTTGGCCCTCTTGGTCCTCTTCTCCGGCGCCTTATATGGCACCGGCACCAGCATGTTCGCCAGGCGCGGGATGACCGGTTCTTTGGGTAGAGGAGCCGGACACTGGATCCACTTCGCCCTCTCCACCCAGTCCTGAGGGAGCAATACTGAAATCTCAGAAATCATCATCGTTTGAGTTGGGGATACGTCAAAAGTAACATACCTCGCTAGCGGTTTCTCGTTGCCCTTAAAGAGCAACTTCCACGCATCTTCGTGGGTGGTCTCAAAGAGCCTCACCAGGGTCCGGTGCTTCTTCGGGTTGAAATCCCACAGAGGTCGTCCTCTGCGCTGGCATGGAAGAATCCGGCGAACTAGCATCACCTGGATCACATCGACGAGCTTGACGTCCTTAGCTGTCATGCTCTGAACGCGCATTTGCAATGCTATCAACTCATCAGATGAACACCAGTCCAGACTCTTCTCGACCCAAGAGGTGAGCCGCATGGGAGCACCGAAACGGAATTCAGCAGCCGTGGCCAGGTCGTGCCGCGGGGTTCTGTGATGTAGAACCATTGCCTCTGCCACTCCTTCACTGTCTCCACAAAAATACCTTTCGGCCAGGAGACGTTGGGCAGCTTGCTCACCATGGCTCCTCCGCACTCCGCATGCTGGCCGTCCACCACCTTCGGCTTCACGTTGAATAATTTGAGCCACAACCCGAAGTGGAGGTGGATGTGGAGGAAGGCCTCGCACACGACGATAAACGCCGAGATGTTGAGGAAGGAATTCGGGGACAGATCATGGAAATCTACCCCGTAATAATACATTAGCCCGCAGACGAAGGGGTGGAGTGGAAATCCTAGACCGCAGAAGAAATGGGGGATAAATACTACCCTCTCTGTGAGCTTCAGCGTGGGGACGACTTGTCCTTTGGCCGGCAGACGATGGGCGATCTCCTTCGCCAAATATCCGCCCGCCCGAAGCTCAGTAATGTCCTCCTCCTTGACGGAGGAGACCATCCACATGCCCTGACCACCGGATCCGGACATGGTTGCTTGAGTGGAAAGGAGATGAGAACTTGGGTGTTGGAGCCTGAGATCGGAAAGGCAAAGACGGAGAGAGACCATGAGAAGAGTAAAAGGGAATCCTTATCCCCTTATAAGGGAGCAAATATTAAACGCCTCCTCACTCGCCTTAGGATTCGCCTGTTCCCATGGGTTGTATAAATGGCACGGTTGGGTTACCCATGCCCGCATTGACGAGAATCCCGCAATAAGGGGACATGATCTCCGCTTCGACAAGACATGCCAATGGTAACCGTGTCTCAAAACGCGGGATGGCAAATGAAAAATGGTTCAAAATTATGACCGAACAGACGTGATGTCGTGTTGAAAAAAGCTGTCAACAGATTAGATTTGTGCAAATATTACATTCTCTCTGCGGTTGTGTATGGCGAGTGTAACAATCTGCGCGCCCGAAGACTATCTTGGAGTTCGAAGGAAGGGGAACCCGCCTTGCAATGCTGAAGATAATCTGCGCGCTGGACTCCTCATCATTGAAGCTAGGTTCAGGGGCTACTGAGGGAGTCCTGGACTAAGGGGTCCTCGGGTGTCTGGCCTGTTATCCGTGGGCCGGACTGATGGGCTATGAAGACATAACGACCGAAGACCATACTCGTGTCCGGATTGGACTCTCCTTGGCATGGAAGGCAAGCCTGGCGGCCAACTATGAAGATTCCTTCTTATGTAACTGACGCATGTAACCCTAGATCTCTTCGGTGTCTATATAAACCGGAGAGCATAGTCCGGATAGGGGACATTCATTACCATATACACATAGGCTAGACTTCTAGGGTTTAGCCATTATGATCTCGTGGTAGATCAACTCTTGTAATACTCATATTCATCAAGATCAATCAAGCAGGAAGTAGGGTATTACCTCCATAGAGAGGGCTCGAACCTGGGAAAACATCGTGTCCCCCGTCTCCTATTACCAACGATCCTAGACGCACAGTCCGGGACCCCCTACCTGAGATCCGCCAGTTTTGACACCGACAACAACCATCTCTTCTCCCTCCCGTTTTCTCAGCCATCGCGCGGTGGGCGAGGTGGGGGTTTGCTGATAGTCGGTTTGCTCAACTGCGGTCCCACTTGTAATTGAAAATGAAACACAGCGCACATTCCCCCTTGAGCGACATGCCGGGCAAACCGTGTGGGGGTGCGACGCGAACACGGCAGGCTTTTCCTTTTGAACTTGCAACTTGTAAATTTTGGTTCTGCTCCATGTGGCGACCGATAGATAGAAATAACGATTTCCCTAGAGTAATGAGAAGTTTGGTTCTGGCGTGGTTCATGCATGGAGTATGTAGGAAAATTATGAAGTTGATGTGAAAGGTAAGATAATTACTAGTAGTACCACATACTACTACATGGATTTGACGGAAAGATAAAGATACATACGGATCCATCAACGACATCCTCACGCCCTAGTGCACCGGTCACCAACCGACGTATGAGGAGCAGCGGCGTTGGCGGCAAGCTAAACGTGCTTCCGAACAATGTCGTCCAAGGTTGCCCTGCGGTCCAAGAAGGCCAGCGTCCTTATCGTCCTCCTCTTGCATGTAGTAGTCCTTGTGGACGATTTGCGCGTAGACGTGGGTGATTATGTCGATGGTCTCTTTCTGCGCCAAGCGAGCGCGACCTCGAGGCGGACATTCTCCGGCGCGACGGCGGGCAGTCGTAGGGCCACCAGTGCGTCGAAGAGGTTGTCACCATAGAGGCCGTTGAGGGTGGCAGGCATCGCAGAGCCTGGGCGCGTGGGCTGGAGGCGTATGTCAAGGTCGTCTGCGAGCTTCTTGATGACGGTGAACTTGTCGAGGAAGCCGACAAGGACCTCGTCGAACAAGGAGACGAAGTTGTCGTCCAAGCGGCCCCTCACCCTGGCGGCCTCAAGCACTACCTGGAGACGTTCCTTGGTGCCGGGCCACAGGCCGGCGTCGTGGACCATCTGGCACAGCCGGCTGATGCTCGCGCTCATCGCCTCCATGGGTCTAGCTTCTAGTCAACTGATCTTGCGATTGGAGTGATCACTCTTGCCATTGGGTGCGTAGGATTTCATAGATTGGACTGGCGGGAGCCTTTATATGAGAATTGTAGACTGTGTTGAATTCACGTGCGTGTTGGCCATCTACTCCTTGCCCCTCTACTGCCCCTGCCTTTGGCTGTATGACAGGTTGGCCAGCCACCCGTTGGACCCATGTGTTATACACCCAAAGGCAGGTACAGTAAGTCAATGAAGTTGCGTCCCCCTCCGTGCCCATGCATGCTTTCAATGCCTTGAGACTACCAAACATCACATGCGGTGGTTAGTTTATTGCATGTAATCCTGTTAAGTAGAAAAAAGACATTAAGTTACCTCGCCGATAGGAATAAAACAATACACCATGTATTTATTTATAGAGGGAGTAGTACATTTTTTGTAACTTGCATTACTAGATATTGCTAGTCAAATACTAAATCCAGATGGACGTGGTAGTACTACTAAATCCAGACGGTGGTGCTAGTACTACTAGTAGTAGTACTACCAATGTAGTAGCACTTTACTACCCGTTGGTCAAATTATTACGTGCTGCTCCTCACAGTGAAGTGACAAGACCCTACGCCGGAGATGACACCTGAGTATAGGCGCTGTGTTCGGCATACCATACTCAGCCTCACCGTCTACAGTCACTATCATCATGGCTGTAGACCTAGCCTGCTTACAACTAGCCGTGTTCGACATAATTACCCGTGCATAGATGCTCGTGCATTGCACGGAACACCAAGATTGGGGGGTGGACGGCGCCGACAGCGGCCATCGCGCCAGATTTTGCCATGGCCTTCTAGTTGTTTGTAAATAGGAAACAAGTGCGGGCATCTTTTTGCAAAACTGGAGAAGTTTGGTTTGTATGCGTCAGATCTAGATCCGACGGCTATTGGTGAAAGATGGCAGGCACAACATCATCACCAACGCAGGACCTGTTTGATTCGCAGGATTTTGAAAATGCAGGAATAGGACACGACAATATTACAAGCTTCAAACTGATATTACAAATGTTAGGAGTAATGCTACACCTACGAAGAGGGAATTACTAGGAAGTTTACGTAATAACTTATGTTACTTTAGGTGGATGCAACATTATCGTACAAACTAAAATCCACCGCCCTGACAAGTCACTAATGGGCAAATAAGTTTTCGAGTCTCTGGCCACTTGATGTTTCAAAAACAAATTCAGCTTCTGCGTAGACTTTGTCATTTAGGCTTAGACGCTTGCGGTGGTCAGCACGCCATTCATTGTTGCACCAGAGAACGCCAAACCTCATTACCTTGAGCACACTTGCCTCCAGAACAAAGAACCTGGCCAATTTAATCTCAGATGTGCTGCCTTGGTATTCGATCAAATCAATTTCTTAAGATGGAGATCAAGGCATTCGATGAGATTGTTATAGTGTAGCACAATTTTCACTTTTGATTCTTTTTTTATCTGCAAAAGAAGATAACGTATTAGAGCAGCTGGCTGTATAAGATTGTCGTGTCATCAAGAGGTACCAATATCATTCGCTCATACGATTGGGTTGACTGGCTAGTGATATTTTTTCACTCTCTCTCTCTCTCTCTCTCTCTCTCTCTCTCTCTCTCTCTCTTTCTCTTTCCTCTCATTTACCTAGGAGTACGTGAAGAGCTTGGGCATTTGTTGCCTTCCACTATGTGGCCGATGCCATAATACGCATCAATGTCAAATCAAAAGATTTTGGCACCGCTCTCGCGATGTCAGAGAGTTGGCACCGCTGTGCACACAGACCCACATGTATAAACAAATCAATCAAACCAACTACACCAGCCTCTCACTCTCCCAAACAAGTGTTTTTTTATTGCCTCAGTCCTCTCTCTCTCCCACGCAAGTGTTTTTTCATTGCGTGAGTTAATTTGGCACCAGAGCGAAGTAGGTGAATCATATTGGGGCACCATGTGAGCAATGGAAGGGCATCGATGCAAAATGCATCACAAGTGAATTTGGCACGTGTTTTGGCCCACATAGTGGAGGGCCGTTATTGCCCACTTTTGTACTACCTCTTATTTAGTATAAAATTTTGACCATATATTTATGTAAGAAAATGCCAATTCATGTCACTAAAAATTACACCATTTGAATTATGTTCAAATACGAATCCAACGATATAATTCTTAGTGAGATGCATTAACATTTTGTCAGTTAAATCTATGGTCAAATTTTGATACTACTTGCTCTTAGGGTAACCATAGAGTTACTGGAGTAGTCTAAGTTACTTTCCACTATGACTAGCCTAGGCTACTATAGTAGTACAACAACAAAACGATGCACGTGATCATGTGAGAAAAATACTAAAAACATTTCTTCCAGTGCAGTGCGTAGATGCAGTTTTGAACAGTACACTTGTCATCGTAATTTGGGAAAATTACGAAAATTTTGAGCTACGTTGTGATTACCGTTTACTAATAGTAAAGAAGTTTCACCTCGATGAGTAGCTTCTCCGTGCACGGAAAGCATGTAAGGAATCCAACAACTTGACCCAGATTGGGGCCGATAGATTTTTGTGCCAAGATCTTCACTGTGCACATAGACTGGGTCAAGCTTGTGGGAATCATTTTCTGGAAGACGGTCGTAAATACATCAAGAAGAAATTTAAAAATGTGAATTTCAAGAAGACAGAGAAGAAGATGAGTGATGTACTTGAATGATTACGAATCCAATAAAGAGTTCGGAGAATTTGGCAAACGAGTGCACCAATGCTGTCAATTTCGGCGCGTCAATGACCCTGATTTTTGTTGGACCTTCTAGATCCGATATAAGCAACCTCTCAAGGAAAGCCTCATTCTCAATGACGATAACATGGAACAGCTGGAGTGATCTCTTCCTAATTGATGTCTTATTGCGGGGCCAGCAAGACGCATAAATCCATCGGAGATTCGTCGAGCGTAGTACAGCTGTGGAGCAGGTGCTCCATAACCTTCTTCGAGATGACAACATCGAAGAGGTCGAGCTGCTTGAGTTGAGGGAGAAGAAGGGCGGGCGTGGCATTAATCTGGGGAAGATAGCAGGAGTTGAAGCTGGCGCGGCGCAGCGTTGGCGCGAGGCGGAGCGCGGACGGCGGCAGAGAGCGACATCGTCCAGCTTCAAAGCTGAGCTTCTCGAGCTGATCTAGGGCGGGGATTAGACCTTGCAGTTGGTACTGAACATGCAGATGTCAAGCCGTCTAGCTGGCCTAGGGTGCGATGAAAGGATCTTGGAGACTGCGGCCATGCGTTTGCAATCCCCGTCGCAGAGGCAGCTGTCGACGGTGATGTTGAGGGGGACGCGGCGCCAAAGGGGTGCCACCGCCAGGAGAGCAGGGCGGTCCGCACGATAGATTTGGTGGGGAGGAGGCCGATGATGATGAGCAGCATGTAGTCGGGGAGGCTGCTGATGAAGTCCAGGCTCGCCGAATGCGGTTTTGGCTCGAGCCGCCTCCGCATGTTGGCTACCTCGCCGTCCATCTCAACCGGCGGTGACGCCGGTGTACACGTGTGCTGGTGTGTGTTGTGTGCTGGGTGTGCGCGAGTGCATCCTTCTGTGCATGCCGCCGCGCAGTGGTGAATTGTGCGCGAGTGCATCCTCCACGCGGAAGAAGTGTGTCCTCAATGTGCTCTCAATTCCCTAGCGTGCGGGGTGCTATCCCGAGTGGTTTCAACTTTGTTTACTTCACCGCGTGTCAGATGGGCCTCTAGTTTACTTATTTTCACCCACTGCCACATGGGCCAGCACACGAAGATACAAAACACGAGCTAACAAAGTAGCATGTGGACCGGTTGACCGGTTAACTAAACAATATATGGAGCTATACGCTGACACAGTGAGCGTATAATCCGCCGGTATAGAGTGTTCGTGTGAGAGGGGAGGCCCGTGAGAGATAGCAGAGAGAGAGAAAGAGCTACTCCCTCCGTTTGATAATGTAGTTCCAACATTTTTTTAAAGTCAAACTTTTGAAACTTTGACCAAGTTTATAAAGAAATTACTTATATCTACAATACCAAAGATAAATGGTAGTATGAAGTAAGTACATGTTGTGATGAATCTAATGATCTTTGCAGATGTAAATGTTTTTCTCCACATATACCTGGTCAAACTTTTCTGAGGTTTGACTTTTCAAAACATCCATATGCTTATGGACGTGAGAGAGTCCCTAACTAGAGTGTGAGAGAGAGAGAGTGAAATAGAAATAGTGAGTGAAAAAAGTGTGTGTGCGTGTGTGAAAGAGACATGGACAACACTCGATAAAAGTCGAGAAAAAATGTGTGTGTCTTATGCAAACATATCACACATGAATCTTCGACAACGGAAGCAAGGTGAGGAGATAGTGTGTGGTTGTTTGCAACCGAGAGAGCAAGACCCCTAGCACGTGGCCAAGAGGGGTCTGACAAACAAGGAAGAGAGGTCGAGAGAGACGTACGAAGAAAATGCAGACATGGGGAGGAGGGAGTGTATGTTTGTCATAGAGAGATCCCTTGGAGATCGTGATGGGACTACATGGGTGGGAGATCGAGTGACAAGGTGTGTGCACGATAGAAGATACCACGAGAGATATCAAGATAGACGTATGGATGGAAGGAGACAATACGTGTGTTCCTGATGGATAGTGAGAGATAATCATACTCAGGGGAGGAGTGCTTGCGCCTATGATGGAGTGAGGGATTATGGTACTTATTAGGGGGTGCGTGTCACATAGAGAGAGAACAAGGGCGGAGAGTTTTGGATGGGTCTATATGTATAGTGCAAGCGAGACATGTGTACGTGTGAACCAGGTAGATATAAAGTGTAAGAGAGATTGAGGAGCCCCAATAAGGCTGAGTGGTGCGTCAGATAGCTGAGAGGGGGAAAGAGATATTCCATCCGCTCGATAATGCAGTGCATGTAATTTTTTAGAAGTCAAACTTTGGAAACTTTGATCAGGTTTACACGAATGTTATTTATATCTTCAATACCAAAGATACATCATATGAAACTGCATCTCATGGTGAATCTAATGGTATATGTTTGTCGTTCCAGATGTAATTGTTTTTCTCCATGTACATGGTCAAACTTTGTGGTGTTTGACTTTTTAGTAAATCAATATGCTATGGACCGAGGAGAGTGCCCAATTCTAGAGGGATCAAGTGCGTGTGAAGGAGAATGAGTAAGTGTGCAAAAAGAGTATCTATATGAAAGAGAAAGTGACAACAAATGATAAATTAGAGAGAGAGTCTGTTTTTTTGTTTCTTAGGCGAACATATCACGCATGTATCTCCAAGATAGAAAAGCGAGGCAAAGAGATACACGAAGATAGCTAGTGTGTGATTGTTTGCAACGGAGAGAGACACCCCTATAGCACATGTCCAATAGAGGTATGGCCAACAAGGAACAAAGGTCGAGAGGGACACATGGAGAACATGGACACATGGGGAGGGCGAGAGGGTGTGTATGTGATAGAGAGACACCCTCGAGATCGTGAGGGGACTATATGGGTGGGAGATCCAGGGAGGTGCGTGCGCGATAGAAAGATGCCCCGAGAGAAATCGAGATAGACCATGCACATGTTTGTGATGGAGACTAAGATTAGCTAGTCATATACATATAGGGGGGACTGCGTGTGCCTACAATTGAGTGAGAGACCATCATACTTGGCTAGCTAGGCATGAGATTGTGTGTGTGTGCGTGTGAGATGGAGAGTGAACGAGGGAGAGAGATAGAGTTTTAGATGGGCCTATCGAGTGCGAGTGAGATATGCATGTGTATGTGTGACCCAGGTAGATGGAGAGTTTGAGAGAGAGGGGGAAGAGCTCCAAGAAGACAGAGTGGTGCGTGAGAGAGTTACGAGCAACGAGCCAAGGAATTTGTGTGCGTACGATGAGTGCACCCAAGATTTCTAGCTTGGACTAGAGAATCATACATAGTGTGCGAGAGAGACCTATAGATGGAGTATATATGCATGTGAACTAGAAAGACCCCCCCCACGCGCGCACACGAAGAGAGAGAGAGATGGAGAGAAAGAGTGAGGACCAACAAGGTTTGTGTGTTGGATGCATGCGAAAAAATTGAAGATTGTCAGCGAGAGAGAGAGAGAGAGAGAGAGAGAGAGAGAGAGAGAGAGAGCAGGAGTCCGGGAGAGGGGGAGGCCGCGTTTTATGCATCAAAGACTGATATAAACCATGTTTCGTTATAAACTTGCATTCAAATATTTAAATTGGAGAACATGTTGTCTGCAATCCACACATGAACGAATATACGCGTATATGAAACCAGTTCATTAATTTGACTTTCAACCTGTTCATGGAGTACTATAATACTATACAACATGCTATTCGATTGAGGTGTTCAATTTTGGATTTAGTTCACTATTTTGACCTGGTTAACGAGCTATTTCATTGAATCGAGATATTTCATTTTGGGTTTGATTCCTGTTTTTTAGTGGGTCAACTATTTGTCATATAGTAAATCGCAAGCAACGAGCATGTAAAAACACATTACTCCCGAGCATCATCTCCCCATCTAAAAAAGAAGTGGCAAGCTAATATTTCTAAATTTGATTCGAATCGACTTGGTAAGGTAGACGTGGATGCTCGTTCTCCCAAATTTTGAATGAACCGTTAAACATCCTCTACTCGGTGGAATTCGCCCGAGCAAATAAATGGGAGACGCGAAATTACCGTCCTATGTGGGAGACTGATACGTCTCCAACGTATCTATAATTTCTGATTGCTCCATGCTAATTTATCTACTGTTTTAGGCAGTATTGGGCTTTATTATCCACTTTTATATTATTTTTGGGACTAACCTATTAACCGGAGGCCCAGCCCAGATTTGTTGTTTTATGCCTATTTTAGTATTTCGAGGAAAAGGAATATCAGACGGAGTCAAAACGGAACGAAATCAACTGGAGAAGTTATTTTTGGAAGGAAACCCACCTGATGGACTTGGACCCCGCGTCAGAAGAGCCACGAGGCGGTCACGAGGGTGGAGGGCGCGCCCTCCCCCCCTGGGCGCGCCCCCTGCCTCGTGGGGCCCCCGTAGCTCCACCGACGTTCTCCTTTCACCCATATATACCGTCGTACCCTAAAACTTCTAGAACAAACAATAGATCGGGAGTTCCGCCGCCGCAAGCCTCCAGAACCACCAAAAAACCAATCGGGGCCCCTTTCCGGTACCCTGCCGGAGGGGGGGTCCATCTCCGGTGGCCATCTTTATCATCCCGGCGCTCTCCATGACGAGGAGGGAGTAGTTCACCCTCGGGGCTGAGGGTATGTACCAGTAGCTATGTGTTTGATCTCTCTCTCGTGTTCTCTCTCGTGTTCCTCTATGGCACGATCTTGATGTATCCCGAGCTTTGCTATTGTAGTTGGATCTTATGATGTTTCTCCCCCTCTACTGCTTTGTGATGAATTGAGTTTTCCCTTTTGAAGTAATCTTATCGGATTAAGTCTTTATGAGAACACTTGATGTATGTCTTGGTGATCAACTTGCGGGTTTCGTGACATTGGGAACCTATGCATAGGAGTTGGCACACGTTCTTGATTCTCCGGTAGAAACTTTGGGGCGCTCTTTGAAGTACTTTTATGTTGGTTGGATAAATCTGACATTGTGTGATGCATATCGTATAATCATGCCCACGGATACTTGAGGTGACAATGGAGTATCTAGGTGACATTAGGGTTTTGGTTGATTTGTATCTTAAGGTGTTATTCTAGTAAAAACTCCAGGGTTGTTTGTGACACTTATAGGAATAGCCCAACGGATTGATTTGAAAGAATAACTTTGTGGTGGTTTCGTACCCGACCATAATCTCTACGTTTGTTCTCCGCTATTAGTGGCTTTGGAGTGACTCTTTGTTGCATGTTGAGGGCTTGTCATATGTTCTATCTATGTTATTATTGTTGAGAGAACTTGCACTAGCGAAAGTATGAACCCTAGGCCTTGTTTCCTATCATTGCAATACCGTTTACGCTCAGTTTTACCACTTGTTACCTTGCTGTTTTTATATTTTCAGTTTACAAAAACCTATATCTTCTATCCATATTGCACTTGCATCACCATCTCTTTGCCGAACTAGTGCACCTATACAACTTACCATTGTATTGGGTGTGTTGGGGACACAAGAGACTCTTGGTTATTTGGTTGCAGGGTTGCTTGAGAGAGACCATCTTCATCCTCATGCCTCCTACGGATTGATAAACCTTAGGTCATCCACTTGAGGGAAATTTGCTACTGTCCTACAAACCTGTGCACTTGCAGGCCCAACAACGTCTACAAGAAGAAGGTTGTGTAGTAGACATCAGAGACGCATTAATTGGCCCATTGTGCATCGAGGGTAGGTTCGTAACTTTATCCAAGCACGCCTTCTCCTCGGTCGAAATGACATGTGCCGAATAATTCATAAACCATGGTCGGCAAAACACGCTCTCCTCGCCCGAAATAGCTCGCGCCCACTTTTTCAAAACACGCTCTCCTCGCTCGAAATCGCTCACGCCCACTATATATCAAAACACGCCCTCCTCGCCCGAAATCACTCCCGCCCACTATTTGGGGAGAAGCAAAGTTACTCTACTATCCCCGACCCACAGGACACAGACCCAAGCTGAGAAGCCTAAAGGCAGGGGTAGAACTGTAACTCCCCCTCATATTTCAGACTAATGCGTCCATGAAACATGGTTCCACTCCCCTCCCAACCCCCCCCCCATTCATACCTCGTGGGCGCAAATCACCTTCTCCCCGGAAGCTCCCTTCTCCCGAGCTGCGAAACCTCAGCCCCTCCTCCATGGCACCCCCCAACGCACCAATTTCATAGCCGCCCTCCTCCCTAATGCCGAAGATGCTGTCCATTTGTTGTCATGCAGTGGGCCGTGTGCCTCTTACTCTGTGCTGCTGGAGTTGCCTCGACGACGGCCGCGTGAACCGTACCGGAGCCGATTCACCCCCGCCGTTGTTCACGGTGCCGGAGCAGCTCCAACTTCGGATCCGTCTAGAGTCCCGGCGCTACTTTCCCGTAGCCGTCGACCGTTGCGACATCGATGTTTCCCTGTCGCCGGTGGCCACCGCAACTGCGCCGGCCTCACCGACTCGGCTGCTGGACCTGCCTACTTCACCATGCCGCCAGATAGGTCGCACCCTCATCTCAAATCACTTTATTTAGGCGTCAGTTGTTTGAATTTTTATTCTGGGCCAATCGATTCCCAATGGGAAGCACCACCCCTCGAGGCGGCGGAGCTCCTAGGCTACCGGTTGGCTGGTCTCTAACGTAAGGGTGCGGGGCCGCAAATTCGTTGTGGTAGCAGCGCTTAGATGACTATCTTAGAGTTGCGTGGGTTCAAGGTACTGCCGCTGCCGGATCTGGATGACAGGAGTCTTTGTGGATTGGCCCGGGGGCACCGCAACCACGGCATTGAGGTGGGGCGGGGAGCGGGGTTTTGGCCGGGGCCACAGACGGTGGAGGCAAGCTGCTCTGCCGTTGGTCGCTGGCTCTTCGGGGAAGATTCCTAACTGTGTCAGCCGGGAGGCACAAGACGACCATCAAGCCATCTGGCGTAGATCGTACAGTACCAAAATAAAATAAAATCGTGTGACCCAATTTAGTCTCAGTCAACAGACGTGTGACCACTCTCGTACCTTGTTGTTGATCTCTTAGTGTATTTCTTTAGATCAAACAGATGTGTCGTTCTTAACATTATGCGTTATCTGCATCTTCAGCCACACCTTCTTCCGACTCACCGCAGCTGCTCCAACAAGGGAAGTATACACCAGAAGGGAGCTATAGTCCCCACTCAACAGTTCCCTGCATCGAATGCGCGTGCCCGACATGGATAGCCACAACAATTGCAGGGCCATCGACAAGTCAGCACATGATGCTCACTCCTATGGATGGCGGCCAGATAGGTTGTACCCTGATCTTAATTGTGTGCAACATTTATGGCTTTGTTATTCATCTAAGCATGGAAAATAGATTATCACATTTCACTATATTCATGCTGATCTCCTACGGGTCTTGTTCAGGAGTTAACGTTGTTCCATAGTTCAACTAAGATACTTGTTCTTTGGGTAACATTGTTCCATAGTTATCATCCATCAGCCAATGCTATCCCACAGGCTGGTGATTATGGTATTATACCACTTCTAGTATTACCTATGTTGTTCTTTAATACTTTTGTGTGCCATCTAGTTAATCTTGAGTACAAAGGATACATATTATGTAGCTTTCATCTGTGTTCTCCCTTTAGTTTTAGAGACCTGTTGCTGGTAGTTAACCCCAGTCCTACTATTTATGTCGTCTCCTACAGGCACTCATTACATAAATCTAACTACTAGTTGTCTTCCATGCATGTCAGATATAATTGCACACACTGATATATCCACAAGAACCTCACGGAGCAATGTAAAGGCCAATAAACTTGATGTCAATGATACCCAATATGATGGAACATGTAAAGGTAGTTCTTCAGAAGACTTGCAGAAAGATGTTGAATCCTCTTCACCCCACAAGGTCCTTGCTCTAACTTGGCCCGTGATATGGGTACAGCATGCATATAATGTCCTCGAGTGTATCTACTCTGTTGCAATGCCATGTGCTTAGCATGTTGATCATGCATGTAAATACGTCATGCCTTCCTGTTTTTCAGTACCTATTCCATTCGTGATAACATGTTTTCAAATTCAAGTATTATCATTCTACTCTATCGCAATTCCATCTGCTTAATTGGGACATCATGCTTCTGAATATCTTATGCATTGTTATTCATCAGTACGTACTTCATCTGTCTACCATACCATGTTTTTTTACATTGAAGTGTTGTTCTAGTGCTCTGTTGCAATGCCATCTTAGTTTCCCAATCATACACGTGTATGCTGCCTTAGTTTTTTCTGTACGTATTCCGCTAGCATACAGTTTTACATTCAACTAGTGTTTTTTACTGTGTTGTCCTATTGTATCCCTAGCTCTTACACCATACTCCCTCTGTCCGGATTACATGTTGCCAAAATGGATAAAAAAGGATGTATCTAGAACAGAAATATGCCTAGACCCATCCATTTTTTCCGGATGGAGGGAATACATGTCAATATGTCATGTCATTCTATTCTTCAGTACCTATTCCATCTCTCTGTTGTAGCATGTTTTATAACTAAAGCACCATTCTTCTATACAAGGCATGCAAGGGGAAGACGACTATGTTAGAATATGAAGGATTACAAACTAGGTCTTTGCAAAAGATCCAAACGTCGGGACATAATAAACCAACTCCATTTTTATACATACTGCTCCAGCACAGGGAAACCCAACTCCTACTGATAATAAGCAGATTCCAGTGGCCAAATAACTAGTCCGCTCCAGTCCAGCAAAAATATGTCAACTCCATTCTAAGAAGCGTGTGCGTTTCCTTGCATCATGAAATTTTATAGCATGCTGATCATATTTTCTACATGTTTCTTACCCATCTCTCTTTTAGAAAATAAGTTCAACAGATCGAAGAATTTTTGCACTGGTATCGTCTGTGAGGAAAGATTCTTGCAGGATTCTCTATACTCCAATGCAGATGTAAGTACCTGTTGTATATCACTATATTTTTACATCAGCATGTATTTTATTAATCGGCGTGAATCCAACCTTTATCTGATCTAAATTTATTGTAGCAAAATGTGTGATTAAAGGCCACAATGTTGATTTTTGTAAGGAAAACTGCCTGGTAGTTTTGCATCCTGAGCTGCATGAGTGTACTATCTCATATCAGTGGGTTTGATTACTTTGGTTCTGCAGTGGGTTTTCAGTGTTTTTTTACTGTGTTGCCCTGTCATATACCTAGGTCTTACATCATACTCCCTCCTTCTGGATTACATGTCACGGAAATGGATAAAACTGGATGTATCTAGAACTGAAATACGCCTAGACCCATCCATTTATTTCCGGATGGAGGGAATACATGTCAATATGTCATGCCTTTCTATTCTTCAGTACCTATTCCGTATCTGCTGTAGCATGTTTTATAGTTGAAGCACCATTCTTCTATATAAGGCATGCAAGGGGAAGACAGTTATGTTAGAATCTGAAGGGTTACAAACCAGGTCTTTGCAAAAGATCCAAACGACAGGAGATAATAAACCAACTCCATTTTTCATAGATACTGCTCCAGCACAGACAAACCCAACTCCCACTGATAATAAGTAGATTCCAGTGGCCAAAGAACTAGTCCGCTCTAGTCCAGCAAAAGAATGTCAACTCCATTCTAAGAAGCTTGTGCGTATCCTCGCATCATGAAATTTTATAGCATTCTGATCATATTTTCTACATGTTTCTTACCCATCTCTATTTTAGAAAATAAGGTTAAATGATAGGAGATTTCCTTCATTGGGATTGTATTTGAGGAAAACATCTTGCAGGCTCTATGCTCCAATGCTGATGTAAGTACCTGTTGTATATTACTATATTTTTACATCAGCATGTATTTTGTTAATCGGTGTGAATCCAACCTTTGTGTGATCGAAAATTAGTTGTAGCAAAATGTTAAAGGCACCAATGTTGATTTTTGTAAAGAAAACTGCCTGGTAGTTTTGCATACTGAGCTGCATGAGTGTACTATCTCATATCATGCACATTACTGAATTGTAGTGATGATCTGGTTGCCCATTCATTCATTGTGTCAATGTTGCTTTCGTATTACCTTACCTGGCTGATGATAGTTGTGCCATATTGTGTTAATTTGTTGTTGGCTAGTTCCCCAAACGTTCGTTGTGCCAATGTTGCTTTCCTATTATCTGACTTGGCCAATGAGAGCAATGCTAGTGTCTTAATTTAATGCAGGTTACTGAAGATAAGAAGACAAACTCTGAAAACAGCAAGGCAACCCCATTGTTTCTTTTCGATAAATCTAGGCCAGGTAATATGCCAATAACTCATGATTAATATGTTTGGTTCCCCTCCTAATTTATGTTATGATGCAGTGGTCGAGACACTCTCCACTATCAATAATACAAGCCTACCAAAAACGCCATCTGAATCTGTTCAGTATCCTCTGTCTTGAATGCAATGGAAAAATATATGTTTGTGAACCAATTAATGGCTGAAGGAATGATGGAAATGGTGGAGGAATCAGAGGTGCAGAGTCGTGCGACATAACAACTGATCAAAGTAGCAAGAACTTGCCCACATGCTTATGGGCGTCATCCGTGCTGAGGTTGCAGATTATGACGTTGTAGATCGTTAGGTTCTGTTCATTTATTTGCACTGGCATCAATCTTTGATTGCCCAGTGGATGTAATTTCCTGTAATATATGTTGGATGTGCAACGTTTTTCCCTGTATGCCGTACATTTGCTTGATCGGTTTTGGTCCTGTGCATAATTGCTCGTCGTAATGGGCTCAAATTATCTAACTTGGCCTAAAGACATGTACGAACTTTAGTGGGGCCATTAAGTTAATGGGCCGTTACCAGGCCGAAAGTTAATGGTCGGCCCTCTTAACTCCCGGGTCATTAACAGGCGGACATCGAAGCGGGAAACAGGTGGGCCCAATTGATTTCACGGTCCGTTAAAAGGCCGTTACTAAGTTCGTGCTACATATGGCCCAACTATACTGTCGGCCTTTAGCAGGCCGAAAGAGACAGCGGGCTTGTACTCGACCATGAAGAGCATGGGCCGCTAAGAGCCTGAAAGTCAGGTCGTATTGTAAATGGCCCAACTGTGTTGTGGGCCTTTAGCAGGTCGAAGAGAAACCGGGCTGGTATTGGACCATGAAGGGCATGGGCCGTTAAAAGGCCAAAACTCAGGTCCGACTACAAATGGCCCAACTCATTTATGGTCCGTTAACAGGCTGAAAGGCACACATGGCCGGGAATTGGCCCAACAATTAAATGGGTCGCTAAAAGGCCAAAACTCAGGTCCGACTACAAATGGCCCAACAAATATATGGGCCGTCACCAGGCTGAAAGACACACCAGGCCGGAAATTGGCCCAACACTTAAATGGGTCGCTGAAAGGCCGAAACTCAGTTCCGACTACATATGGCCCAACTGATTTATGGGTCGTCAACAGGCTGAAAGACACACCGGGACGGAAATTAGCCCAATATTTAAATGGGTCACTAAAAGGCTGAAAGATGTACATTGTGAAATTGTCCCATCCACTGAATGTGTCGTTAAGAGGCCGAAATCTCATCGGGCCGATATTGAGCCCAAATATATAGCGGGATGTTAACGGGCTCAAACTGACGATGGGCTGCAATGGTGTCAAATCTTTAACGGGCCTTTGACGAGCCGAATTGGCACATCTCGTATGGGTCGTGGGCTTAAATGGACCTGAGACAAGTAGGCCTTATATGGGTCGGACTGCTATTTTTTACTGGGCTGGCCTTTTTCACCGGAATGGGCCACTGTTGGGCCATGCCACATGTCGACCTATCATAGGCGCCTCCTGCCCAATGAGTAGATGGCATCTGTCCCAATGGTGAGGCAACACGTGTTTCCTCCAGCCAACGATGATTTTACACGTGGAAAATCCCCATTGGTCCGGGCTGTTAACGGGTTATCGGATCCAAAACCGGACCGATAGCTTAATGGCGTTCCATTATGGTGGAAGCCACGTGTCGGTCACCCTTGACAAAAGCACTTCTGTGACGCGCGATTTATCGTCATGGAAGTGGACACTTCCGTGATGATAATTTTGGTAATGTCATGGAACACTTCCACGATAGCACAGGTATGACTATCTTGATTTTGTCATAAATTTGTCATGGATGTACATGCATGACAGAAAACGTGACCTACTGTGACAAATACGTATCATCACGGAAGTGTATTTTTTTGTAGTGCATCTTTTAACTTTTTCTTTAAATAGTATGGCATTCTCATAGGCCTGGGTTCTCCATTCATCAAGTGAGCTAATGTTAGATAACCTCTTCTCACCGGCAAGTTTGAAATCATAATTGAGCTCTTTATTGGCCCAATATGCCTTATGTTCTAATTCGAGAGGTAAGTGACATGCTTTTCCATAAACCATTTTATACGGAGACATACCCATAGGATTTTTATATGCAGTTCTATAGGCCCATAATGCATCATCAAGTTTCTTGGACTTATTTCTAGATCTATTAACAGTCTTTTGCAAAATTAATTTAAGCTCTCTATTGCTCAATTCTACTTGACCACTAGACTGTGCGTGATAAGGAGATGCAATTCTATGATTAACACCATAATTAGCAAGCATTTTATGAAAAACACCATGAATAAAATGTGAACCACCATCGGTCATTAAATATCTAGGGACTCCAAACCTTGGAAAAATAACTTCTTTAAGCATCTTAATAGAGGTGTTATGATCAGCACTACTAGTTGGAACAGCTTCTACCCACTTAGTAACGTAATCAACAACAACTAAAATATGTGTATACCCATTAGAGGAAGGAAACAGTCCCATATAATCAAAGCCCCAAACATCGAATGGTTCAATTACGAGTGAATAATTTATAGGCATTTCTTGACGTCTACTAATGTTACCAATTCTTTGACATTCATCACAAGATAAGACAAACTTACGAGCATCCTCGAAGAGAGTAGGCCAATAAAAACCAGATTGCAATACCTTATGTGCAGTTCTATATCCAGCGTGGTGTCCTCCATAAGCTTCGGAGTGACACTTGCATAGGATTTGTTCCTGTTCATGCCCAGGTATACAACATCTAATAACACCATCTACTCCTTCTTTATAGAGGTGTGGGTCATCCCAGAAGTAATGCCTCAAATCATAGAAAAACTTTTTATTTTGCTGGTATGTGAAACTAGGTGCTAAAAATTTAGGAAAAGTGTAATTAGCATATTCAGCATACCATGGAGCAGTACGAGAAGCATTTATGACATTTAATTGTTCATCAGAAAAGCTATCATCAATAGGGTAGTGGGTCATCAAGAACATTCTCTAACCTAGACAAGTTGTCTGCAACGGGGTTCTGAGCTCCCTTTCTATCAATAATATGCAAATCAAATTCTTGTAGTACGAGAACCCGTCTAATAAGTCTAGGTTTAGCATCTTTATTTTTCCATAAGATATTTAATAGCAGCATGATAAGTGTGAATAGTTACTTTAGAATCAACATGTAACGCCCTCGATGCGGCTATATCTCCCACGTGTCGAAGCACGACTGAGAGGCATAACCGCATTGAAAGCAATGTCGCAAGTGAGGTAATCTTCACACAACCCATGTAATTCATAAGGGAAAGAGATACATAGTTGGCTTACAATCGCCACTTCACACAATACATGAGTAAAGCATTACATCATACAGATACAATCAAGGTCCGACTACGGAACCAAAATAAAAGAAGACTACCCCAAATGCTACACAGATCCCCGATTGCCCCAACCGGGCTCCACTACTGATCAACTGAAACGAAACAACACAATGAACAAGATCTTCATCGAGCTCCTCCTTGAGCTCGGGTGCGTCACCTGCACGGTTTCATCGGCACCTGCAAACTGGTTTTGAAAGTATTTGTGAGTCACGGGGACTCAGCAATCTCACACCCGCGAGATCAAGACTATTTAAGCTTAAAGGTAGGACAGGGTAGTGAGGTGGAGCTGCAGCAAGCGACTAGCATATCTGGTGTCTAACATACACAAATGAGAGCGAGAAGAGAAGGCAAAAGCACGGTCGAACAACTATGATCAAGAAGTGATCCTGAAGCTACTTACGTCAAGCATAACTCCAACACCGTGTTCACTTCCCGGACTCCGCCGAGAAGAGACCATCACGGTTACACACGCGGTTGATGTATTTTAATTAAGATCAACTTCGGGTTTTCTACAACCGGACATTAACAAATTCCCATCTGCCACATAACCGCGGGCACGGCTTTCAAAAGTTCAAACCCTGCAGGGGTGTCCCAACTTAGCCCATGATAAGCTCTCGCGATCAACGAAGGATATTCCTTCTCCCGGGGAAGACCCGATCAGTCTCGGAATCCCGGCTACAAGACATTTCGACAGTAATAAAACAAGACCAGCAAAGCCGCCCGGATGTGCCGACAAATCCTGATAGGAGCTGCACATATCTCGGTCTCAGGGCACACCGGATGAGCAAGATGTCGGGTTGGCATAGGCCCTGATTGCCCAGGGGGCGCCGGACATCGCTCGGTTTGGACCAGCACTCGAAGGAGAACTGGCCCGGGGGGCTAAAATAAAGATGACCCTCGGGCTCCGGAAACCCAAGGGAAATAAAAGGGCATAGGTGAGGCAAATGGTAAAACCAATGTTGGGCCTTGCTGGAGGAGTCTTATTCAAAGCGAACTGTCAAGGGGGTCCCATAAATCACCCAACCGCGTTAGGGACGCAAAATCCGGGAACATAATACCGATATGACGGAAACTAGGGCGGCAAGAGTGGAACAAAACACCAGGCATAGGGCCGAGCCTTCCACCCTTTACCAAGTATATAGATGCATTAATAATATAAGAGATATTGTGATATCCCAACAAGTAAACATGTTCCAACAAGGAACAAACTTCATCTTCACCTGCAACTAACAACGCTATAAGAGGGGCTGAGCAAAGCGGTAACATAGCCAAACAATGGTTTGCTAGGACAAGGTGGGTTAGAGGCTTGGTTGGACAATATGGGAGGCTTGATAAGCAAGTGGTAGGTATCGCAGCATAGGCATAGCAAAAGAGCGAGCAACTAGCAAGCAAAGATAGAAGTGATTTCGAGGGTATGGTCATCTTGCCTGAGATCCCGCTAGGAAGAAGAACGAGTCCATGAAGAAGACAAACGGACGTAGTCGAACGAATCCTCGCAACTCCGGAACGAAACCGAAGCTAACGAGAGAAGCAACCCGGAAAGAAGCAAGCAACATAGTAAACAACCATCACATAAACATGGCATGATGCACAATCAAGTATGATGCATGTCCGGTTTAATGAGCATGGCATGGAAAAGTGCAACAAACAACACTACAAATTAAGTGGAGCTCAATATGCAACAAGTTGCATATTGACGAAACACCACAACAATTGTTTAGTTCTCTCCCGTTTATGTACTCAACAATATTAAATGTTGTTAAACATGGCAAGGGGTGAAGCATATGAAAAACTACCTATCTAGGCAACTTAAATGAGGCCGGAAAAACAAACTACAAGTCCGGAAAATCCCCATGTGCATATTTATGGATTAGGTACTGTTCTGCCCTATACACAATTTAATGTTCTTAAACAGCAAAATAGAGTGCATCATGTTAAACTAGGCATTTTTCAACCCCATTTAAATATAAAGTTTAATAAATTTGGAGCTACGGTTATTTAGTTATGAAATAAATCATTTTAGCATGGCATTTAAGCAAATTTAAACAAACAACATTTTAAACATTTTAATTGTTGTTATCAATGATGCGGATGACATATGCAAGTTTTAAGCAATTTTATGAAAATGTTGACAAAAGCATTATGAAGCATTTGTCGTGGTGGCGGAAACGAAAAAGGGTGCCACGGCAACGACAACGGAAATGGTGCCACGGCAACATTCGGGACCCGGTAACTCGATTGAGATACCGATGCAAGAGAGAAGTGTGCGGATGTGCGGAACACGCAAGAGATGGGGAGTGATCCCGGATATCGGGTGTCCCACATGACGGTGGCATGGCAAACGAGGAACGTGCAAAGACAATTCGATCACGGTGCAAAACTCGAGCATCTCATACAACACACAAGCATTCGTTCACGGGCGGTCGTCTCGGGGTTATACCTTCGAAGCGTGCATTTCGTGGCGGACGGGTTCGAAGTGGAAGTAGTCATTCGCGGGTTGTCGAGGGAAGTAGTGGTACTCGGCGATGGTAGAGGAAGTAGTGGTCCACGTGGCGGCGGTAGTGGTACACGTTTTCGTAGAGGAACTTGACGACTCCAACGTCTTCGGGGCGACGGTAGTGGTACACGCGACGTCGGGGTACTAGTCGGTCCGGTCTTGGCGATGTAGATGTACACATTGTCAGGGTACTTGTCGCATCATCGGGTGTAGTTGTTCATGAGGGTCTTGATGAATCTGAAGGGTACTTGGCGATGTAAAATTGCTCCTGTAGACGAACTTGAGGTGCTCCTGGCGTCGGTATGTTCTTCGGGGACGGCCTTGGATCTTGCCAGCGTGGCTGCAGGCTGCTGTAGGCGAAGCAGGGGAGCGACTGGGCCTGGCGCTGTGCTGTGTGCGTCAACGCACGGGGGCGGGACGGCGTGGACGAGCAAGACGAGCGCTCTGGCTCGATGCAGGGGAGCTGCGGGCGGCGAACTTGGGCGGAGGTGACCCCTGGCGACGCGCGTATGGCGGGGACGCGAGGATCCGACCCAGCGCGGCCGGATCTGGTGGTCTCCGGTGACGAACAAAGCAGGGCGGCGACGGGAGCCGGCGGGGTGCAGGCGAGGTCGCGGGGCAGCGACGGCCGCCAGAGGCGGGGACGCGGGGTCGCAATGGCGGCGGCGGGCCGGCTCGAGTGGAGTTGGCGAGGAGCTTGGACCGGCCATGGTGTTCTTGGACGGCGGCGACGCGGACAAGCTTGAGGCCGACGACTGGCGAGATCCGGCGGCGGAGCTGACGAGGCGGCTGTGCCGGGAACACGAGGAGGCGGGCGAGGAGTAGAGGGATCGAGGGGAGGACGAGAGATGGATGCGCGTGCGTGAGCTCCTTGGTGACGGCGCTAGGAGGAAGGAGGCAGGGGAGTTGGGGATCGATCGGGTGGCTGGGGCTCGGGCTAGGGTTAGGAGGGATTGGTGAGGGCGGCTGGGCCTTGGCCTTGGGTCGGCGCGGGAGGTTGGGAGGCCCAGCCTGCTGGGCTCCTTCTCTCTCTCTCTCTCTCTCTCTCTCTTTCTCTAATTCTCTTTTCGAAACAGAAAATAAAGAGAAAGAAAAAGGGAAGAAAAGAAAGGTTAGAGAAAGAGTTGGGCACGGGGATAATTTCCACGGACTCGTAAAAATGTGCACGGTCCATGAAAAGAAAGGTTAGAGAAAGGGAAGAAAAGAAAGGTTAGAGAAAGAGTTTGAGCAAGGACTAGGAATCAGAGGTTTCCAAAAATGTTGGGATTTTTGGTGGAGCTCCGGAAGATGATGAACGAATAAATGGCAAAGTTGGAGATCAAGAATTAAGACAACAAAAGCATTAGGATATTTTGTAAGTGTGTTATGGTGATTTCCAAATTAAAGAAATATTTAATATAGCTCCTAATATTGGGACGATATGTTATAAAGAGAAGTCACCCTTCCCTCGATTTAAATAGATCAACCATCTATGCAATTTATTAGTTGAGTTGAGATGCAAAGGTAAATGACATGATGGCATGATGACATGATGCAATGCAAAAATAAAAGGGCAGGCACAAATGAAATACACGGCGAAACCCGGAATATATGGAAGTCTTCTCGATCATCTGTCTCGGGGCGTTACACAACAATATAAGGCCTGAACATATCACAAGCAAATACAACTGCTAAGAATTCCTTTTCAGTAGTAGCATAATTTCTCTGGGCATTGTCTAGAGTTTTACTAGCATATTGAATGACATTTAATTTTTTATCAACTCTTTGTCCTAGAACATCACCTACAGCATAATTACTAGCATCACACATAATTTCAAAGGGTAAATTCCAATCAGGTGGCTGAACAATAGGTGCAGAAATTAATGCTTTCTTAAGTATTTCAAATGCTTCCACACAATCATCATCAAAGACAAAAGGGATATCTTTTTGTAATAGATTAGTCAGAGGCCGAGAAATTTTTGAGAAGTCCTTAATGAACCTCCTATAAAAACCGGCATGACCAAGGAAACTTCTTATACCTTTGATGTCCTTGGGACACGGCATCTTTTCAATAGCATCAACTTTAGCTTTATCAACTTAAATACCTCTTTCAGAAATTTTATGCCCCAAGACAATGCCTTCATTAACCATAAAGTGACATTTCTCCCAGTTCAATACAAGGTTAGTTTCTTCACATCTCCGCAAAACTCGATCAAGGTTGCTCAAGCAATCATCAAAAGAGGATCCATAAACGGAGAAATCATCCATGAAAACCTCACAAATCTTTTCACAAAAATCAGAGAATATAGCCATCATGCATCTTTGAAAGGTAGCAGGTGCATTACATAAACCAAAAGGCATACGTCCATAAGCAAAGGTACCGAAAGGGCAAGTAAAAGTGTTCTTCTCTTGATCATCAACTGAGACAGGTATTTGAGAGAAACCAGAGTAACCATCTAGAAAGCAAAAATGTGTGTGTCTGGATAACCTTTCTAGCATTTGGTCAATGAATGGCAAAGGGTAATGATCTTTTTTAGTAGCTTTATTTAATTTGAGGAAATCAATCACCATCCTATAACATGTAATAATTCTTTGCAGAATCAATTCATCTTTATCATTATGAACGACAGTAATACCTCCCTTCTTAGGGACACAATGAACAGGACTTACCCACTGACTATCAGCAACGGGATAGATTATACCTGCTTCAAGGAGCTTTAATATTTACTTTCTTACCACTTCTTTCATCTTAGGATTTAGCCATCGTTGGTGATCAATAACTGGTTTGGCATCTTTCTCCAAATTTATTTTGTGTTGACATCGAGTGGGACTAATGCCCTTAAAATCATCAAGAGTATATCCAATAGCAGCACGGTGCTTCTTCAGAGTTTTCAATAATTTCTCTTCTTCATGCTCTGAAAGGTTAGCACTAATAATAACAGGATATATCTTGTTTTCATCAAGATAAGCATATTTAAGAGTATCAGGTAAAGGTTTAAGCTCAAACACGGGATCACCCTTGGGTGGAGGAGGATCCCCTAGGATTTCAACAGGCAAATTGTGTTTCAGAATAGGTCCCCGTTTAAAGGATACTGCATCTATTTCCCTTCTTTCATTCATAAACAAATCATTTTCATGGTCGAGCAAATATTGTTCTAAAGGATCATTAGGAGGCACGGCAATAGAAGAAAGACAAATAATTTCATCTTTACTAGGCAATTCTTCCTCACGGGGTTGTCGACTAAATTTAGCAAAATTAAACTCATGAGACATATCACCCAAACCAATAGTAATAACATCCTTTTTGCAGTCTATCCTAGCATTAACAGTGTTCAAGAAGGGTCTACCAAATATAATGGGACAAAAACTATCTTGTGGGGAACCAAGAACAAGAAAATCAGGAGGATATTTAACTTTCCCACACAATACTTCAACATCTCTAACAATCCCAATTGGTGAAATAGTATCTGTATTGGCAAGCTTAATTGTAACATCAATTTCTTCTATCTCAGCAGGTGCAATATCATGCATAATTTCTTTGTATAAGGAATGAGGTATTTTACTTGCACTAGCACCCATATCACATAAGCCATGATAACAATGATCTCCTATTTTAACAGAAATAACAGGCATGCCTACAACAGGTCTACGTTTATTTTTAGCATCAGGTCTAGCAATTCTAGCAGCTTCATTGCAGAAGTAAATAACATGCCCATCAATATTATGGGCCAAGAGATGTTTAACCATAGCAATTTTAGGTTCAACTTTAACTTGCTCAGGGGGTTTGTGTGTCCTAATATTACTTTTGTTGACTACAGTTGAAGCTTTAGCATGATCCTTTATTCTAACAGGGAAAGGTTGCTTCTCAATATAAGCAGTAGGAACGACAGGATCATTATAAGTGATAGTCTTTTCTTCAAATTTAATAGGTGAAACTACTTTTATTTCAATGGGAGGATAATATTTAAACCACTTCTCCTTAGGGAGATCAACATGAGTAGCAAAGGATTCACAGAAAGAAGCTACTATCTCAGAGTAAAGTCCATATTTAGTGCTAAATTGACGGAAAACATCGGTATCCATAAAAGATTTAACACAATCAAACTTAGGTGTTATACCTGACTCCTTACCTTCGTCGAGATCCCAATCTTCAGAGTTGCATTTAATTCTTTCCAATAAATCCCATTTGAGTTCAATAGTCTTCATCATAAAAGAGCCAGTACAAGAAGTATCGAGCATGGAGCGATTATTGAGAGAAAGTCGAGCATAATTTTTTTGAATAATCATTTCTCTTGAGAGCTCATGATTGGGGCATGAATATAACATTGACTTAAGCCTCCCCCAAGCTTGAGCGATGCTTTCTCCTTCACGAGGCCAAAAATTATATATATAATTATGATCACGATGAACAAGATGCATAGGATAGAACTTCTGATGAAATTCCAATTTCAATCGATTGTAGTTCCATGATCCCATATCATCACATAGCCTATACCATGTCAATGCATGTCCCTTCAAAGATAAAGGGAAGACCTTCTTCTTGATAACATCATCGGGCATACCTGCAAATAAGCTTCGCCTAGGCCTCGAGTTGTCGTTCTCTCCTGAACCGATATCGGGTCATCCCCTTATATACACGGGTGACGCCCGTCGGTTCATAGAGTCCCAATCTCCGGTTTATACTCGTACCCGGGTTGGTCTCTTGCTTAATCCTAACTTACAATACAAGTTATACACAGGCCGGTTTACGGCTACAGATGTTAAACCGACTATGGCCTCGGGCCTTTACATAGCCTCCTGGGCTTTAACATTCTTGAACTACTGATGAAATTAACCCGGCCCAGACGGCCGGTTTAGGCCCAGTATTAATATCCACAACATTAGGCCCCAGGTTGATTTGAATGATCTCATGTCAACCCTTAGCATAAACCTTCATATTCGGCATCTTCCCTTCATTGCTAAACCGATATGTCGTCATTTTCTCTAGTGGCCGTAAACCGGCATGACATCATCATGAAGCTAGCTTTTATGGTGCCTTCTTTGTTTAACCAATTCGCAATAATCAAGGCGACAGCTCTGCTTCCGAAACCCGTGGCTCCTGGATTCGCGCGCCCGATACACGTGCCTTGCCTTATAAATAGGGGTGAAAGGTCATTTCTTTCTCCCCTTCATCCCTTTCCTCTTCGTCTTCTCTGCGTCACCAGCCTCAAAGCTCCGCCGCTGTCGCTGACCTCTGCATCACCTCGGGCCGCTGCATCAACCTGACTGGACCAGAGAAACTGCGGCGTTCTTCCGCACCCCTCGGAGCTCCGGTGAGATCCCATCTTCTCAACTCAGACCCGCCTCTAGGGTTTACTGTGTTCTTCCCGTTCCTCGAGTTCTTCGCGTTCTTCGCGTTCCTCACGTTCTTCGCATTTAAACTGGGATATACCTTCAGACGACCCCGCGACTTTTGCTCCGTTCAGTAGCAGTTTTCCACCTCTGTTTTCAGGGTAAGATATTTAGATCATAGATCTGATCCACAGTTTTGACCTTGCTGTTCTTGCACAATCTTCAAAAGCTCATGAGTTTTTACCCCTTTTATGAGATCGCCTCAGATCCAATATCACACTGAGACAATGTGAAACCTGTTTCCGCACACCTGCTCTTTTGCATTTCCAACCGTTCCACGGTCTTCGATCCAGCGGTTTAACCTTGTTGTAGAAGATCACCAAATCGGTGCATACCATTAGTACCCTTGTTGAACCGTCAGTAATCCTTTGATAGACCGCACCGCTTTACTAATGTCAGATTGTAATTGACTTCCTCCGGTTTAACATTGATAGCATCAACATGATAAAATCTGTGCAGAACATAAATCCTGAACCGGAATCATTTTCATTTTGTAGACTTCCCATGGCTAAGCAAGTGTATGAGTGCAACTGGGCTCCTTCCCGGGTCACGGAAACTCAACTGAATAATCTGGTCCTGACCGGTGCTTTGAGCAGCAAAAACGCGATTCATTGGAGGGTGCCAGGCAAAGAGTGCCCCCCTACACCCCGAGACGGAGAAGTCGTTGTGTTCGCGGATCACTTAGCCCGCGGTTTCAACCCGCCCGGTTCAAAATTTTATCGCGACGTTTTGGCTAATTTCCAACTCCATTCACAAGATATTGGCCCCAATTCTGTCACTAACATATGCCACTTTCAAGTGCTTTGTGAGGTGTTCTTTCAAGAGGAACCTACAGTTGAGTTGTTCCGAGATTGCTTTCACTTAAACCGCCGCACAGAATTTACTGATGGCTCCAACATGGAACTGGGTGGCGTGTCAACCCAGAAGAGGAAAGAGGTCACTTACCCTCATGCGAAACTGCATAGTCACCCCCAAGAGTGGAATAACTCCTGGTTTTACTGTAAAGACACCTCCCCAGAGAACGAGAATATCCTGCCCGGTTTTCGTCCAGAACGGCTCAGCAACACTCACCCCTTTCCTCAGAGGTTGACTGCTAAAGAGAGGAGTAACTACGCTCCCCAACTGTCCAAACTCAGAGCCTTCATGGCCAACGGTTTAACAGGAGTCGACCTCGCTCGTTGCTGGATATCTTGGAGTATACTGCCACTCAGTCAACGCTCCGGTTTGATGTGCGAATACACAGGCAGTGTTGATAATCCGTTAGGTCATGTAAACATCCAGCTTACGGATGAAGAGGTCACCGAAGCCGTAAAGAAGATTCTGAATGAACCGGAACGCGTCTGTGCACGAACTGGCCTTCTTCCCTTCTGCGCCATCAATAAACCACCAGCGGTAAATCAAAATTTCTTCTCATTAAGTCTGATGTTATCTTGTGTGCGTATGATTGATTCTAATATCTGTTGACGCAGGGTGATGACCCGTTTTGGAGCAAAAAACTCCCTCAAGGAAAAGCGGATAAACCGGAGAAATCGACCCGGCCTAAGACGAGAGTCGTCAAGAAGCCTGCTCACAAGAGGAAAACCACGGCCTCTTCCGATCCTGCCGATGATGAGGTAGGTAATCTGGGGTTTGAAGCTAAACTTGACTCCCTCGGTTTATTGTTTGTGCAGTTTACTGACGATGCAATTTGTCAGGATGATGCCGAAGCGAGCCATGCTGACGATGCAGAGGTAATTACTATTTCTTCTGATTCAAGCCTTCTGCCTTCCCACAAAATCCGTCAGGCGAACCACAAAGTTAAATTTTCCCATCCTCTTGCTTACTTGGATCCCAACTTTCTTATGAAGACCCGTCAGCACGAGGTGCGTCGTACAACCCGACACAGCGGTCAAGTAGTTACCTCCGCCGGTTTACCGAACAGTCCGGTTCGGAAACGTCGTTCAGAGGTCTCTAATTTGCTTGTCAATATTTGTCCTAAAGCGGGCTGTTTTCGTCAACCGCTTAATCCGTCTGACTCCGATTATCAGGTCACCTCGCACTCATCCTCTGGCGAGTCAACTGGTACTCAGCTGCCTCCGCTCAAAACCGTGCTTGGGTAAGCTTGCCTTTCTCATCAAGTTGTCCATTGTTGTAATCTTCAACATATGCTGTCTTTAACTTTGCTGCTTCTTTCAGAGCTAAACCAAGGCCGAGCAAAAAAACTCGCCAAGACAAAACAGGAGAAGAAAACGCTCCTCCTGAACCGGACACTGCCCCGAACGTTGAAGCGACCATCCCTGAAGATGTAATTGATGACCCATTAGTCCAAGATGAAGTCGTTGTTCCTGAAGAAGGCTCTGTTAACCCCTCCGGCCCAACGGATCAACCAGCCAGTCCGATTCGTGCTGAGAAAACCATTAGTTCCTCAAAGCCTGCCGAAAAACCGACCGTACCAGTCCAGACCGGCGACCACAAAGATGACGAAGTCATGATTACTGGCATAGGTCATACTGAACCGAGAAATCCCATCCCTTTGGCCAAGCACACTGCTAAAGAAGAAATTTCTGCTTTAAGTAAAGGTAAATGGGATGTTGATCTGGCAACGTACTCCGCTCTTGGTGCTCAAGACATTCATTCTGGCTATTTAAACCGGCTATATACTAGCCGTGACTATGAAGCCAATCTTGTGAAGATGATGAAAGACAAATTCGAGGTAACTTCCATGCCCTCACTCCTGCTTCTTACCACCGTATCCCCCAAGGGTCGGTTTAACTTTATCATAATTGAATCGACACTTGTAATCATCATACCGTAGCATCCGAAATATCATTAGAGCAAATAGCCATTACCCCCCAAGTGCCAAGTTGAATATTTGTATTGAGCTTGGGACTTTGATAATTAACTGATAACCTGAGATCAAATAAGCATTAGCCCCCAAGTACAAAGTACCTAACTTGTTATGTGCTTGGTACTTCCTTTGTTTAAACCGTATGACTTGTCGGACTGCAGGCTGAACTAAAGGTCAAAGAGAGCCAAATCGCTGATCTTCAAGAGAATGTGAAGTCCCAGCAAGCAGAAACTTCCAAAGCCAAGGAGGAACTAACCAGCGCTTTAGGCAGCATGGAACAATTGAAGGAAGGTTTTAAGAAGGAGCGGGCTGACTGGGCCACAGAAAAGGCCGCTTTAACCAAGAAGATTGAAAATGCAGAAGCTGCCCTTAAACCGGTAACGGATGAATTGACCAGCGTGAAGCGACAGGTGCACGCAATGACTGCAGCCATTTTTGGTAAGCCTCCTGTGACTTGTGCAATGACCTTGATTCTTCTATAAAACAGCTCGGTTTATGACCTGCTGATCGTATTCCAGGCACTCGCATCAATCACTTGGGATCAGATGTGCGTATGAAGCTGAAAGCGGTCTATACTTTAGTCGAGCAGCTGTATACGGGCGCACAGCGGATTATCACCACTGCTTCACACAACAATCCGGCGCCCACATTGATCCAGGACACCCTGAAGAGGTTGTCGATGCTCCCTGCTCGGATTGAAGAGTTAAAAAGATCTGCTGCTCGAACCGGAGCCATTAATGCCTTAATCCGGGCCAAAGCATGGGTGCCTGATTTTGATCCCGTTGAAGCGGCTCAAGGCTATCCTAGCTTAAAGGAGGATGGCTCCGAATTCGATGAAGAAGAATTGAGAAAGATAAACCGGGCAGTGCGCCCTCTGGCCTGCCAATTGGTATAAGAAGCAAACTTGTCTCATTATCAAGCCCAGTATGACGATCAGAACAAGCGGGTAGCTGTGCCAATCCCTGAAGCGGAAAACTTAATTCCTCCAATCCGTAAGCACACCTATGCCCCTGATATTGAACCGTCGTCACTGATACATGAGGAAGCTGTCTTTCAAGCATTAATGGGGATCGATTGGACCACTGTTGACTTCCAGCCGCTGGGTAGGGAGGAGGAAGCTGAAGTGGTGCAGGATGATCCAGAACCATCAAACCGGAATGGCACGCAGGCGTGAACCGAGGGTAGTTTTAACTGGTTTCCTTTTGATACTTTGTCAAGAAACAATCATCTTATTTGGGCACCATGTTGCCTTGTAATAGGATAGACCGTACTTTCTGCTTCATGAGATGCCATCAGTACTGATACCCTCCTTTGGAAAATCATTATTGCCAACTTATATCTCCTGCGATCACAAAATTTTAAACTACCAGGGCGGTTGTACTGTCATCCGGTTTGTGAATCTTTATATAGGTACGCAAGGAAACTTGCAAGTATGATCAAACTTTTGTGATACGAAATGCCTGCCATATAATGGGCATGAAATAGGCGTTTGCAGCCAATGTTGAAGCGGGAGTTGATAACTCTTAAACCGTCATGGGAGAATCGAACCCCTGTGTATATAACACCGGTTTACAATGTAAACCGTCCTTTAATGATAGCAACCTTTTGTTGCTCGAAAAAGGATATTTAGCAGAAAAACTCAAACCGAGCCAACAATCTCAGGATTTTAAAAAAGAGGGCCGTGTTCCGCCAAATTGGCTATGTTGAACCGGTGCAAAATATTGTCGGTTTAAGAGAAAAGCAATAAACTATCAACTCTTAAAAAATGGAAGAGAGCAAAATATGGTGACAAAAACCTTTTGCAAAAGAAGAGCTCTATTGAGCTTGGTCAGACGGAATTACCATGGTCAGACGCAACCAAGCCCCCCGAAGGTGTAGCGATGGTGCCAGTTAGCCAGGACCCCAGAATGACGCGTGGCATTATGCCGGCCAAGTGGCATTGCTATGGTTCGGGTTCGACCAAGCCCCCAAATGACTCTAAGGCCCGTAGACCGACCAAGAGGCATGACCGGTTCAGACGTGACCGTGTCCCCAAATGATTCTGGTGGCTTTCGCCGGCCAAGAGGTATTGCATCGGTACGGACACGACCGAGCCCCCAAATGACTCTAGTGGCTTTCGCCGGCCAAGAGGTATTGCATCGGTTCAAACATGACCGAGCCCCCAAATGACTCTGGTGGCTTTCGCCGGCCAAGAGGTATTGCATCGGTTCAAACACGACCGAGCCCCCAAATGACCTCATAAGGATAGCTATGTTCTCTTTGGTTCGAACACGACCTATGTTTGAACAGGAAGCCTCAAGTGATCTTGTTTAAGACTTGCAAGGGGTAAACCGGATGTTGTTTAAAGACAACCCCGTGTAACCACACATGATATAAAAGAACAGATACCCCGCTTTAGCTGAGGATCCGGTTTATTATAATATATACATAGTCATGATATGTACATAAGCAGAGCCCATGGCTCAAGTATAGTAAGGCCGAAGATGAGCTATATTCCACGGTCTGTCGATCTCTTGTCCTGATTTGCGTGAGTCTTTGTGCTCTCGAACATCTATCAGGTAGTACGAACCATTGTGTAGATTCTTGCTGACTACGAAAGGCCCTTACCAAGGTGGAGACAATTTATGCATCTCGGTTTGATCTTGAATAAGTCAAAGCACCAAATCTCCCTCTTGAAAGGTTCTGGTCCTGATCCGACGACTGTGATAGCGATGAAGATCCTGTTGGTAGATCGCTGAGCGGGCAGCTGCTATGTCTCGCTCTTCATCTAGCCGGTCCAAAGCATCCTGTCTAGAACTTTCGTTATCTGCTTCAACGTAAGCCGCCACACGAGGTGAATCGTGACGTATGTCACTAGGAAGAACTGCCTCTGCCCCATAAACCATGAAGAACGGCGTATACCCAGTTGACCTGTTAGGCGTGGTGTTGATGCTCCATAACACAGAGGGTAACTCTTCGACCCAACAACCCGGCGTCCGCTGCAAAGGAACCATAAGCCTGGGTTTAATGCCTCTCAAGATCTCCTGATTAGCTCTTTCTGCTTGACCATTGGACTATGGGTGCGCCACTGATGACACATCAAGGCGGATGTGCTCTCGTTCGCAAAACTCTTTCATGGCACCTTTAGATAAATTGGTACCATTGTCTGTGATGATACTGTGTGGAAAACCAAACCGGAAAATCACTTTTTTGAGGAACCAAACCACGGTGGCCGCATCACACTTGCTAACGGGCTCTGCCTCTACCCACTTTGTAAATTTGTCCACCGCCACCAGAAGGTGGGTTTTCTTGTCCTTGGACCTTTTGAAAGGCCCAACCATGTTCAGCCCCCAGGTTGCAAACGGACAAGTAATTGGAATCATCCTCAATTCTTGAGCCGGGACGTGAGCGCGTCTTGAGAATTTTTGACAACCATCACACCGCCTAACCAGATCCTCCGCATCAGCATGAGCAGTCAGCCAATAGAAATCGTGACGAAAAGCTTTTTCCACTAAAGACTTTGAACCGGCGTGGTGACCACAATCTCCTTCGTGGATCTCACGCAAAATTTCACGGCATTCCTCAGGAGATACACACCGTTGAAACGCTCCTGTCACACTGCGATGATGTAGTTCGCCGTTTTCAACTACCATGGACTTGGACCGCCGTACTATCTGTCTGGACAGAATCTCATCCTCTGGCAACTCCCCTCGGTTCATGTACACAAGGTAAGGAAGCGTCCAATCCGGGATGACATGTAATGCCGCCACCAATTGACCCTCTGGGTCAAGAACCGACAAATCTGCTTCGCCAGGCAGTTGAACCGACGGGTTGTAAAGCACATCAGGGAACACATTAGGTGGTACCGGTTTACGCTGTGAACCTAGTCGACTTAAAGCATCCGCTGCCTCGTTCTTTCGTCGGTCCACATGGTCCACCTGATAACCTTTGAAGTGACCTGCGACCACATCAACCTCACGACGATAAGCAGCCATGAGTGGATCTTTAGAATCCCATGTACCAGACACCTGCTGGGCCACCAAATCAGAGTCGCCAAAGCACTTAACCCGGCTTAAATTCATCTCCTTAGCCATCCGGAGGCCATGGAGCAAGGCCTCATATTCTGCTGCATTGTTAGTACAAGGGAACATTAAATGGAGAACATAACAAAACTTATCACCTCGTGGGGAAGTTAATATGACTCCAGCCCCCGATCCTTCCAATTGACGTGATCCGTCAAAATGAATGGTCCAGTAAGTGTGATCCGGCTTCTCTTCAGGGACTTGCAACTCCGTCCAATCATTGATAAAATCCACCAATGCCTGAGATTTTATTGCAGTGCGAGGCACATACTTTAAACCGTGCGGTCCAAGCTCAATAGCCCACTTGGCAATCCGACCAGTCGCTTCCCGGTTCTGGATGATATCACCCAAAGGAGCAGAACCGACCACCGTGATAGGGTGGCCTTGGAAATACTGCTTCAGCTTCCGACTTGCCATAAAAACTCCATATACTAGCTTTTGCCAATGCGGATATCATTGTTTGGATTCAATAAGCACCTCGCTGATATAATAAACCGGACGCTGAACCGGGTATTCTTTGCCTGCCTCCTTCCGCTCTACCACAATAGCCACACTAACCGCGCGAGCGTTAGCAGCTACATACAACAGCAATGGTTCCTTATCAGTGGGAGCAGCGAGTACGGGCGGATTGACCAACTGTCGCTTTAAATCCTTGAACGCCTGATCAGCGGCAGAATTCCAGACGAACTGATCCGTCTTTTTCAACATTTGATACAGAGGAATTGCTTTCTCTCTGAGGCGGCTGATAAACCGGCTTAACGCAGCAATTCTGCCTGCCAGACGTTGGATGTCATTGATGCATTTCGGTTTAGCTAGAGAGGTGATAGCCATAATTTTTTCCGGATTAGCCTCAATTCCCCTGTTGGACACCAGGAAACCCAATAGCTTGCCAGCTGGTACACCAAAGACACATTTGGCCGGATTGAGCATCATCTTGTATGTCCTTAAGTTATCAAAGGTCTCCTTCAAATCATCGACCAACGTTTCCTTCTTCCTTGACTTGACCACAATGTCATCCACATAAGCGTGCACATTACGGCCAATCTGCTTGTGGAGACAATTTTGCACACATCGTTGATAAGTTGCCTGGGCACTTTTGAGCCCAAAAGGCATAGATACATAGCAGAAGGCTCCAAAGGGAGTAATGAACGCCGTCTTCTCCTGGTCCTTAACCGCCATCTTAATCTGATGATAACCGGAGTATGCATCCAGAAAGCATAAACGCTCGCAACCTGCCGTAGCATCAATGATTTGATCAATACGGGGGAGGGCAAAAGGATCTGCAGGGCAGGCCTTATTAAGATCTGCACAGTCCACACACATACTCCAAGTGCCGTTTTTCTTAAGGACCAGCACCGGATTAGCAAGCCATTCAGGGTGAAAAACTTCAACGATGAAGCCAGCTGCTAAGAGCCTGGCCACCTCTTCTCCAATATCCTTTCTTCTCTCCTCGTTGAACCGACGGAGGAACTGTTTCACCGGTTTGTATTTAGGATCCACATTAAGGTGTGCTCAGCGAGTCGCCTCGGTACACCTGGCATGTCAGAGGGTTTCCATGTGAAGATGTCCCGATTCTCACGGAGGAACTCGATGAGCGCGCTTTCCTATTTTGGATCCAGATTGGTACTGATGCTGAATTGCTTGGATGAATCACCAGCTACGAAATCAACAAGCTTGGTCTCCGCGGCTGACGTGAATTTTAAAGCCGGATCATGCTCTGTGGTAGGCTTCTTTAAAGGAGTCATATTCGTCGGATCAACATTGTCTTTGTAGTATTTGAGCTCCTCAGTAGCACAAACCGATTCTGCATAGGCGGCATCTCCTTCTTCACACTCCAAAGCGATCCTGCGACTCCCGTGAACCGTGATGGTTCCCTTGTAGCCTGGCATCTTGAGCTGCAGATATACATAACAGGGCCGTGCCATGAATTTGGCATAAGCCGGCCGACCAAACAGGGCATGGTACGGGCTTTGGATCTTCACCACCTCAAAAGTTAGTGTTTCTGATCGGGAATCGTGATCATCTCCGAAAGCCACCTCCAATGCTATCTTGCCCACGGGATACGCAGACTTGCCTGGCACCACGCCATGAAAAACCGTGTTTGAAGGCCGTAGATCCTTATCCTTGAGCCCCATACGTCGAAAGGTCTCATAGTATAGGATGTTAATACTGCTACCCCCATCCATGAGCACCTTGGTGAACTTATAACCTCCTACCTGAGGCGCCACCACTAAAGCCAGCTGACCTGGATTATCCACCCGAGGAGGGTGATCCTCTCTACTCCAGGTGACCGGCTGCTCTGACCATCGTAGATATCGGGGCACGGCCGGTTCAACAGAGTTAACTGCCCTCTTCCGGACCTTCTGGTCTCGCTTGTCCAAGCTAGTGGTGAATACATGATATTGGCCACTGTTTAGCTGCTTTAGATTGCTCTGGTACCCCGACTGCTGCTGATTATAGCCCCCTTGATCATTTTGGTTATGTTGATTACCATGTCCGCCCGGATTGCTATTCCCGCTCGGATTACCATTAAACCCTGAAACGGAGTTTCCTCCACCGTGGTTTGGCCCGGATCCTGAACCGCCACCAGGATTGTGATCATACCGGAAGGCGTTGGAATTCTTGAACTCTCGCATGATGTAACAATCCTTCCATAGATGGTTTGCTGGTTCCTCCGTCGTTCCATGCTTTGGGCAGGGCTGATTCAACAAACTATTTAAGCGCTCTGGATTGGGGCTGGGTCCGCCACCGCGGCCTTTGCCCCTACGCTGCCGGCCCCTGTTCTGCACATTGGTGTTAGCCACAAAATCCATGGAACCATCCGCTTTACGCTTGCCTCCAATGCTGCTCCCTAGGTGGTGATGCTGTCCTCTGGAGTTGCCGTTCTTCTTTCCCTTCCCTGCCTTTTCATCATCAGACTCGGGATCCTTGGTACTATCAGAATCAGCATACTTTACCAAAGCAGCCATGAGAGTCCCTATGTCAGTGCAATGGCGCTTCATTCGTCCTAATTTCAATTTCAAGGGCCCAAACCGGCAATTGCTTTCCAAAGTCACAACTGCAGTGTCAGCATTGATGCGGTCTGATGAATGCAAGATTTGCGAAACGCGGCGCACCCAATGAGTGGTTGACTCTCCTTCCGCCTGGACGCAGGCGGCCAAGTCCACTATCGACATGGGCTGCCTGCACGTATCTTTGAAATTACTGATAAACCGAGCTCGCAATTGAGCCCATGAACCGATGGTATTGGGCGGCAGGCATTTTAACCAAGTGCGGGCCGTTCCTTCAAGCATCATAGTAAAATATTTCGCACATGCAGCTTCATCTACATCAAGCATCTCCATGGCCATCTCGTAACTCTCCACCCACGCCTCCGGGGGTTGATCTGCTGTATAATTCGGTACCTTGCGCGGCCCCTTGAAGTCCTTAGGCAGGCGCACATTGCGCAAAGCAGGTATGAGGCAAGGCGCCCCCAAAGCGCTAGAAGCAAGCCCTGGTTCGACCGAAGTGGTGGGACGAACCGGCGTAAGCTGGCGGGTCTGATGTGCTGCCAATTCGGCTTCCCTGCGTGCACGGGCCCGGTCTACCAACTCCTGAGCATCGGGAGCCGGATTGTCGCCGCGGGGCACTCCACGCCGTGCATTGCTGGACTCAGCTTGTTCTTCCATGTGTCTGTTATAACTCCGGGTTGGACGTGGAGTATAATGAATCCGCTCGCGGCTGTATGAATACGCCTCCTGTTGGACCAGCGCCGTTCTGAGGAGCTCCTTGACCCGGCGCGTTTCTATTGCCTGTAACGAATCTCCCTCGACCGGAATAGCCTCTAGACGCGCTGCCGCAGCAACAAGATTATCCAGCGGGTTGGAGTAGTGATCCGGGGGTGTGGTCACCATCCGCGGCTCTGGGTTATAATGGGGCAGATCTATTATGCGGGGCTGAACCGGCGCGCCTGTCCCGGGCGCCTCTGCTCGGTTTACCACTGGTTGATTACTGGTCCCTGCTCCAGGAGTATTGAAAAGATCCCTTCCTTCAAAGACCGGTGGCAGGCGGGACCGATATTTCCTCCTCATGACCTCCTGCGAAGCGTTCTGATCCAGCATGAACTAATAGGCTTGTGCGTCCAAAGCGGCCCGTTCCACAGTTATCCTGACCTCCTCGGCTGCCAAATCCGCCTTGGCCTGGCTAATCTGTTCTCTCACCTTTGCAATCTCTGCATTATGAGCATCCCGATCCGCCGGATTAGCCTCTGTCAAAAGCGCTGCCAGTGCGTCGAACAGATCGGATAATACTTGAACCGGTGGGTGCACAAAACCTCCTGCTCCGGCAGCCGTTGAACCGGAAATCATTGCTGCGCCCGTCGATGACTGAGGCGCTGCTTGAGTACCGGCCATGAATATACCGACCCGGCTAGGCAGATCAGAGGGGTCCGGAATACTGTTGCCGTTGGAACAGCCCCCAATCCGACCATCATGCACTTGATACAAGGACTCAGTTTCCCCGGCTGACGACTCATCACCGGAATAAACGACGGTTTTGCCACCAGATGCTGATCCGTCCTCATAGTTTCGCCCGTGGATGACTCCCACAAAGGCATGCTTTACGGCTGGCTTAACCCGGGCAGGTCGCGCACGCTGAGCTGTCTCGATGAGGTCGGTGCAGGTGTCCAGCTGAGGGCCCGGTTCACCAATCTTGCCGATGAAAACGTGTATACCGCCAAAGGGGACCCGGTACCCGTACTCAATTGAGCCGTCCTCGGGGCCCCAGCCTGCGTCGTCGATGTAGATCTTGCCGCGGCGACTCTTGGTCATCCGGCCCACGGCATATCCCTTGAGTCCTTCAAAGCGGCCCTCCAAGAACTTGAAACCATCGTGCGATAGCCCCACGGTGGGCGCCAACTGTCGTGGGTTTGTCACGGCAGATGTCCTAGCCAAAGGACTTAGTCGTGGAGCCATCGCAACGGGTTAACTCGAAGGGGTTAAAGCGGACACAGGGACACAGAGAGTTTATACTAGTTCGGCCCCTTCGATGAAGGTAAAAGCCTACGTCTAGTTTGTGGTGGAATTGATGAAGTCTCGATGACTAGGGAGCAAATAAGCTTCGCCTAGGCCTAGAGTTGTCGTTCTCTCCTGAACCGATATCGGGTCATCCCCTTATATACACGGGTGACGCCCGTCGATTCATAGAGTCCCAATCTCCGGTTTATACTCGTACCCGGGTTGGTCTCTTGCTTATTCCTAACTTACAATACAAGTTGTACACAGGCCGGTTTACGGCTACAGATGTTAAACCGACTATGGCCTCGGGCCTTTACATAGCCTCCTGGGCTTTAACATTCTTGAACTACTGATGAAATTAACCCGTCCCAGATGGCCGGTTTAGGCCCAGTAGTAATATCCACAACACTATATAAATTTTTTCCTTACCAAATTCCACCTACCAAAGGCGCTTCACTCCCCGACAACGGCGCCATAAGAGTCTTGATGACCCACAGGTATAGGGGATCTATCGTAGTCCTTTCGATAAGTAAGAGTGTCGAACCCAACGAGGTGCAGAAGGAAATGATAAGCAGTTTTCAGTAAGGTATTCTCTGCAAGCACTGAAATTATCGGTAACAGATAGTTTTGTGATAAGGTAATTTGTAACGAGTAACAAGTAACAAGGGTAAATAAAGTGCAGCAAGGTGGACCAGTCCTCTTTGTAGAAAAGGACAAGCCTGTATAAACTCTTATATAGAGAAAAGCGCTCCCGAGCACACATGGGAATTATAGTTAAACTAGTTTTCATCACGCTCATATGGTTCGCCTTCGTTACTTTGATAATTTGGTATGTGGGTGGACCGGTGCTTGGATGCTGCCCTTTCTTGGCCAAGCATCCCACTTATGATTAACCCCTATTGCAAGCATCCGCAACTACAAAAGAAGTATTAAGGTAAACCTAACCATAGCATGAAACATATGGATCCAAATCAGCCCCTTATGAAGCAACTCATAAACTAGGCTTTAAGCTTCTGTCACTCTAGCAACCCATCATCTACTTATTACTTCCCAATGCCTTCCTTTAGGCCCAAATAATGGTGAAGTGTCATGTAGTCGACGTTCACATAACATCACTAGAGGAAAGACAACATACATCTCATCAAAATATCAAACGAATACCAAATTGACATGACTACTTACAGCAAGACTTATCCCACGTCCTTAGGAACAAACGTAACTACTCACAAATCATATTCATGTTCATAACCAGAGGGGTATTAGTATGCATAATGGATCTGAACATATGATCTTCCACCAAATAAACCAACTAGCGTCAACTACAAGGAGTAATCAACACTACTAGTAACCCACAGGTACCAATCTGAGGCTTTGGGACAAAGATTGGATACAAGAGATGAACTAGGGTTTGAGAGGACATGGTGTTGGTGAAGATGTTGATGGAGATTGACCCCTCCCTATGAGAGGATCGTTGGTGATGACAATGGCGATGATTTCCCCCTCCCGGAGGGAAGTTTCCCCGACAGAACAACTCTGTCGGAGCCCTAGATTGGTCCCGCCATGTGGCGGCGAAGTTTCTTCCCGGAAACTTGCTTATGATTTTTCCTCGGACGGAAGACCTCATATAGCAGAAGATGGGCACCGGAGGCCTGCCAAGTGGCCCATGAGGCAGGGGGCGCGCCTCCCACCCTCGTGGCCAGGGTTTGGCCCCCCCTTTGTTATTTTCTCCGCTCAATATTTTTTATTAATTCCGAAAATGACTTCCGTGAAGTTTCAGGACTTTTGGAGCTGTGCAGAATAGGTCTCTAATATTTTCTCCTTTTCCAGCCCAGAATTCCAGCTACCGGCATTGTCCCTCTTCACGTAAACCTTTTAAAATAAGAGAGAATAGGCATAAGTATTGTGACATAACGTGTAATAACAACCCATAATGAAATAAATATCAATATAAAAGCATGATGCAAAATGGATGTATCACCGCTCTCATCGTTAAACTTACCGATCACAAGGAGAAGCTCTACATCGAGCGAGGCTTTCTGAAGGAGGAGCTCACCGGCTGGGCAAAGCTCTTCGAGGAGAGAAAGGCACCACTAGAGGAGGCGGCCATAGTCATCATCGAACTGATGGATGAGATGGAGAAGCTTGGGATCGAGCGGGACCTGCTGATGGATGAATCCGTGGCTGCTCTCAATAAACATCATGACAACATGAAAGAGGCCATGGACGCAATGAAGAAGTTAGCGGTGGAGAGGCGAGAGGAGATGAGGTTCGTGGAGGAGATGAAAAAGGACATGGAGGAACTACTCACGGAGATCCCTAGGGCAAACTAAGTACATAGCAAAGACCCCCATTGTTGTCTACGTTTACTGAATTTGTCCTAGCGTTTATAGTTAACTAAAATTTTCAGTTAACTAAATTTGTATCAGTGTTCAAATTTAAATGAATCATTCCAATTAAATGGGTTTTTCCACGTGGTAAAAGTTAACTGAATCATTCCAGCAAAATGAATTTGTCGTGTTGCCCATAGTTAACTAAAATTTTTAGTTAACTAAATTCATCTCGGTGTTCAAAGTTATCTCAATCTTTCCAGTCATCTAAATTTGTGATGTTGTCCAAAGTTAACTGAATCACCCGAGCTAACTGGATTTTTCAAGCTGTTATAAGTTAACTAAATCTTTATAGTTAACTGAATTTACCCGGGTGTTCAAAGTTATCTGAATCTTTCGAGTTATCTCAATGTGTCCTGCCGTTAAAAGTTACCTAAATCATTCCAGTTTAACTGGATTTCTCCTGGTGTTAAAAGTTAATTGAATCTCTCGAGTTAACTGAATTTCTACTTGTGTTAAAAGTTAAGTAAATCGTTCTAGTTTAACTGTATTTGTCATGGTGTTCAAAGTTAACTGAATTTTTCTTTGTGTTCAATTTAACTGAATAGCAATGAAACAAAAGCAAGATTGATAACTTGTTCACTCCATATCATAGCATCTTAGACTCATACCAAAGCAACATTGATAAGTTGCTAACTTATATGCTGAAATGTATACCTAATCAACATACCAAACTAGGCTTCACTTGTTCTGCAACTTCTTCAGTTCTTCCGAAACTCCGAACGCAAGAACAAAACAATGCTAAACCAGTCACGCCAATTAACAGTACCTGCTACGGACGAACGCCTAAATTAACAGTTATACCAAACCAGCGAAGTCCCTCTGCTTCTCCAGGCGCATGACGGTGGTGATGTAGGGGGCCACCGCCCGTGGAGCCTGCTCCTAGTTGAAGGAAGCCAGCTCTTCAAAGACGGTGTCCATTGGCACGAATGGATTCCGGTGATGAAGCCCGGAGAGGAATCCATCGGCACCAGCGACGACACCCCGAACTCCCTCCTTGTCGAGCGCCTCTCCCACCACCGCACGGAGACGATTCAGCTCCTCGGAGAGATAGGTGAAGAAGGAGACCAGGTCCGGAAGCCGCAGCTCGTAGAAGTCCATGGGGCGATCAAACAAGTTTAGCCCGATGGCCGGCATGGTCGCGCTGGCACGACGGTAAGCATCGCGACGGCAAGCAGTCAAGGCGACCCTAGACCTCCTTGAAGGAAATATGCCCTAGACGCAATAATAAAATTGTTATTTTATATTTCCTTATTAATGATAAAGGTTTATTATTCATTCTAGAATTTTATTGATCGGAAACCTTAATACATGTGTGAGTACATAAACAAACACTGTGTTCCTAGTGAGCCTCTACTAGACTAGCTCATTGATCAAAGATGGTTACATTTCCTAACCATTGACATGAATTGTCATTTGATAAAGGGATCACATAATTAGGAGAATGATGTGATGGACAAAACCCGTCCGTTAGCTTAGCATAATGATCGTTCAATTTTATTGCTATTGCTTTCTTCATGTCAAATATATACTCCTTCGACTATGAGATTATGCAACTCCTGGATACCAGAGGAATGCCTTGTGTGCTATCAAACGTCACAACGTAACTGGGTGATTATAAATATGCTCTACAGGTATCTCCGAAGGTGTTTATTGAGTTGGCATAGATCGAATTAGGATTTGTCACTCCGACTATCGGAGAGGTATCTCTGGGCCCTCCCGGTAATACACATCATAAGCTTGCAAGCAAACGACTAAGGAGTTAGTCACAATACGATGTATTATGGAACGAGTAAAGTGACTTGCCGGTAACGAGATTGAACTAGGTATGAAGATACCGACGATCGAATCTCGAGCAAGTAACATACCGATGGACAAAGGGAATTACGTATGTTGTCATAACAGTTCGACCGATAAACATGTTCATAGAATATGTAGGATCCAATATGAGCATCCAAGTTCTGCTATTGGTTATTGACCGGAGAGGTGTCTTGGTCATGTCTACATAGTTCTCGAACCCGTAGGGTCCGCATGCTTAACGTTAGTTGACGATATAGTATTATGTGAGTTATGTGATTTGGTGACCGAATGTTGTTCGGAGTCCTGGATGAGATCACAAACATGACGAGGAGTCTCAAAATGGTCGAGAGGTAAAGATTGATATATAGGATGATAGTATTCGGACACCGGAAGTGTTTCGGATGTACTGGGTATTTATCGGGTCACCAAAAAGGAGTTTCGGGCACCCCCGGCAAAGATATGGGCCTTATGGGCCAAGAGAGGGAACACACCAGCCCAGAAGTGGCTGGTGCACCCCTATCGTGGTTGGCCCTACGAGGAGGAGAAGGAAAGAGGGGAGGGAAAGGAAAGTGTGGAGTAGGACTCCCCCTTCCTTCCCTCTCCCCGCTCTTTCCTTTCCCCTTCTTCTTACAAGGAAAGGTGGGCGCGGGTAGCCCTAGGGAAGCCGCCAGGTCTCTTGGGGCACCCTAGGGGCTGCCTCCTCCTCTCCCACATATATATACATGGTAGGGGGTGCCACACAAGGACACAACATTGTCATAGCCGTGTGTGGTGCCCCCGTCCATCGTTTACTCCCTCGGTCATATTTTCGTAGTGCTTAGCCGAAGCCCTGCAGAGATCACATCACCATCACCATCACCATGCCATCTTGATTTTCTTGCTGTCTTGCTGGATCAAGAAGGCGGAGGGCGTCACCGAGCTGATCGTGTGTAGAACGCGGAGGTGCCATGCGTTTGTTACTAGATCGGTTGGAGCCCAAAGAAAGTTCGACTACATCAACCGCGTTGTGAAACGTTTCCGCTTACGGTCTACGAGGGTACGTAGACACACTCTCCTCCTTGTTGACATGCATCTCCATGGATAGATCATTGCGTGTGTGTAGAAAAAGTTTTTTTTCATGCATCGATTCCCAACAGTGGCATCTTGAGCCAGGTCTATGCGTAGATGATATGCACGAGTAGAAGACAAAGAGTTGTGGCTGGTGATAGTCATACTGCTTACCACCACTGTCTTATTTTGATTCGGTGGTATTGTGGGGTGAAGCGGCCCGGACCAACCTTACATGTCCACACACATGAGACTGATTCCACCGACAGACATGCAACTAGTTTTGCATAAATGTGGCTGGCGGGTGTTTGTTTCTCCTACTTTAGTTGAATAGAATTTGACTACGACCAGTCTTTGAAGAAAGTTAAAACAACAAACTTGATGAAACACCATTGTGGTTTTATACGTAGGTAAGAACGGATCTTGCTAGAAGTCCGTAGCAGCCACATAAAAACTTGCAACAACAAAGTAGAGAACGTCTAACTTGTTTTTGCAGGCAGCATGTTGTGATGTGATATGGTCAAGACATGATGTGATAAACATTATTGTATGAAATTACCATGTTTTGTAAGATATCTGATAACCGGCAGGAGCCTTATGGTTGTCTCTTTATTGTATGAAATGCAAACGCCATGTAATTGCTTTACATTACCACTATGTGTTAGTGATAGTCGCAGAAGCAACAGTTGGTGTCGGTGTACAAAAGAAGGGGCGCACCTTTGTACCCCTTTACCTGTGCACAGGCAGTCGGAGCCGCGTCCACGGCCACACCAAGCAGAGCAGGGGAGGTGAACCGAAGTAAAACTGAAGCCCAAGGCAGCCAGAGCAACGCCAAGACCAAGACTACAAAGAGCAGAGGGACGAAGCAGGTTCCCCCGACAAGACCCTTGCCGGGGACGTGGGCTCAAGGGTGGCCCGTCAAACACCAACAGGGCGGGCCACCCTTAAGCCCACGTCCCCAACACCATCAGCCACGTTGGGCCAGGGCTCGGGAGGCACCCCTATGGTGGCATGCAGATCTTTGTGAAGACAAGGAATATTCAAGATCAGATGAGGATTAGAAGGCGGCGATCCTCGGCAAGATCCTTGCCGAGGAGAACCACAAGACCCCCAGCAAGATCCTTGCTGGGGACGACAAAGCGCCACGGCGAGGCCCTTGCCGGGCCACCCGGCAAGGCCCTCGCCAAGGGCGCCAGCAAGGCCACTGCCAGGCCCGCACCAACCAAGTTTCCACCGCCGTTCGCATGCAGCTGCCAGCCCAACTAGCTGGGCAGGCACCTGCATGACAACATGTAGCTTCCAGTCCAGCTCAGCAAGCGCCCGCGTGGTGGCATGCAGATCTTCGTAGAGGCCTCGCCACCGCGCCGCCTCAGCTGCCTGCCTGCCTACATGGCGTCGCACTCATTATTGGCCAGGGCGTGTGTCAAAGCAAGGAGGAGCGGCGACGGATGGGACGGGCCTCGCCCCCGTCCCCGATAAAGCTAGGGGACACCTCAGTGGCGCAGTAAATGCGACTTGTCCTGTAATACGAGCGATAAGCTCACAATACTGTACGTCTTTCCACCTCCTGTATGCCACTGTGGCAGCCCCATTCGACTACAAAAGGAGGCCCGTGGCATACTGGACAAGGATTCGGCTCTTTGGAACCAGGCACCCCACCATAGTTAGTCGGAGAGCTCGAGGACTCTCTGAAATACACCCACCAAAGCAGGACTAGGGTTTTACGCATCTTCGCAGCCCGAACCTGGGTAAACGATCCTTGTGCTGATTACTAATCCTGCTCTTCTCGCAACCCTGCGCCTGGCAACCGTAGTAGGGATCCTTGTGATCCCATAGGTGTCGTTCCACACCGACATCTTTGGCGCGCCAGGTAGGGGGCGCGATTGTGAGAATCTGTTCTAGTAGCTAGCCTAGCGTTTCTTCATCGCCATGGCTCCCAAGAAGAAGAAGACCACGGCGATCGTCTCATCGGGGGCCGAACAGACCGTACCCCTATGGGCGAGCAGCGGCCCGGTCGCGGACAGAACCCGAGTCGCGGTCCGCGAGCACCAGCATCGCCCCGGCAGTCAGAGCCTGGCGAGCGGCGCCGTTCGCGCGCTAGGCGACGGGCCGCACATCACCAAGTTTAAAGATGGGACTGGGCCCCCGCAGGCGGCGCGGGGCCCTCCAGGAGTGTCGTTGTGCCACCCGCGGGCGGCCGCAGCAACCTCCAAGACGCCAACGCCGGCGACCACTGCGCGCTCTTCCCATGGTGTGCGTGGCGAGCAGCGTCACCACACCGGTAACCCTGGGCACCGCCGTGGGAAGAGCCATGTGCGTCGTTAGCGGGATGAAGAAGTTCAACATGCCCGCCGAGGTACTGGTGAAAATGGCACGCGGCCGCTGGGTCGTGACGGAGCTCCTTCTAACGCGGTTAGAAGTCGAAGCGCGCCGCGATCCACGCAGCTGTCGCTGCCGGCCACACCAGCAGAAGCTTTGGCGCGCGCGCAGCTGCTCCTCGACTTCCCTCCTGCTGCAGAGAAGCTCAACGAGTGGAGGGCCACCATCCGGAGCCTCGTTGTCGTCGCCAACAAAGAAGATCCGCGACTGGCGGGGCCCTCGGGTCGGCGCTCCACGGAGCCACCACATGCTAGCACTGGGAGGACCGGGGGAGCTGCGGCCACGGTGCACTCTCCTCCTCGCCGGCCGTCGCGGGAGTCTGCCCGTCGAGACGACACTTGTGATAACATCTCTATAGTGTCGTCCGACCCGCGGACCCACCGCGACCAGCGCCAAGTTCTTCGAGAACGAGCTCACGAAGATGCTCGGACCACTATTGAGCACCGACGTGATACATGCCACCAGTCGGACAAGCGGGCGGGACCACTATGGACCACCTAGCACCGGGGGGCTCCAGCGGCCTACCTTACGAGGTGGGCTGCCCAGCCTTTACCCGTGAGCTACGGCAGTTCCAGTGGCCGTCCCACCGCACGTTCAAGCCCGACGTCGATGAGAAGTTCACTGGCAAGACCCATCCGTCTGAGTTCCTCGGCATCTACACCATCGCGATGCAGGCGGCCGGAGCTCGTGACAACAAGGCGCTTGCCAATTATTTCCCGCTGGCACTGAAGCCCAATGTTATGTCTTGGTTGATGCACTTGCCGGCGGATTCCATTTCTTCTTGGTCGGATCTGTGCCATGAGTTCGTTGGCGCCTTCACAGGAGGCCACCAAGCTCATGGCCAGGCCAATGATCTGCATATCATTCCCCAGAAGGAAGGGGAACCCCTACGCAAGTACATCCAAAGATTTAGCCGGGTGTAGTACAACATCCCCGACGTTCATCCCGCCGCTGTGATCAGCGCGTTCCATCAGAATGTGTGCAACCGCAAGATGCGCGAAGAGCTGGCGATGACCAAGGTTAAGGATGTGGCCGAGCTCTACGTTCTGGCCGATAGATGCGCCCGGGCTGAAGAGGGAAGGAAGTACCCCGGCGAAGACGTCGATGTGGAAACCGACTCTACCAACGAAGACGCCGCCACCCCGACGAAGAAGGGTCGGCGTCGCAACAGGAAACGCAAGGGCAAGGCTGTACTTGCCGTCGAGGGGTCTGACGACACCGGCGCTGCCAACAAGGTCAAGACAGACGGCCCCGGCAAGGAGATTGCCGGGTGCACCGCCTACCGGGCCTTAGGAGTTGCCGACAAGCCAGGGGGCTCCGATAAGCAGTACTGCAAGATCCACCGCACCAAGGGCCATGACCTCCAGAACTTCCGACAAGTCGAGTTGCTTGCTGAAAAGAAAAGGCCGAGTATGCAAGCCGGGACAAGGAGAGAGGTCAGGACGGTGCGAGGGATCCGACAAGAAGCGTGGCGGCTAAGGAAGCCGCCCTGGCAAGGACAACCAGCAAGAGAGGCCCGCCAGGGGCCATGATAAGAAACAAGAAGACGATGATCACGACGAGGACTACGAGTCCGGCGAGCAAGAGTTCCAGAAGGCTACGGAGGCCATGTGCGTCAATGGTGGCGCCTCGCTGCGTAGTTCTCACCCCCAGCTCAAGCAGCGGGCGCGTGAGATTACAGCAGCGGAGCCGTCGTTCGACGCTCAGAAGCCGCTGAAGTGGTCCAGCACGCCCCTCATCTTTGATGCCGAGGTCCACCCTGACCGCACGAGCGCGGTCGGGTGTTTGCCATTGTTGGTCTCACCAACGATACGCAACCTCAAGGTGAACAAGATGTTGGTTGGCGGCGGGGCTGGCCTGAACTTGATCTCGCCCGTCGTGATCAAAAGGCTGCAAATTCCTAATGGAGACCTCGAGGAAATGGGCACGTTTCAAGGGGTCAATCCGGGGAGGAGCCAGCCGAAGGGGAAGGTCACGCTGCTCGTGACGTTTGGAGGAGAGTTGAACTAAAGGATGGAGAGGATCATCTTCGACCTGGCCAAGATCCCCTTGACCTACAACGGGATCCTCGGCCGCTCGGCACTAGCCAAGTTCATGGCGGTATCACACTACGCCTACAACATGCTAAAGATGCCCGGGCCGTTGACCATCGTCTCCGTCCCCTCCGACAAGAAGTACGCGCTGATTTGCGCCGACCAACTCTACCGGGAAGCAATTGCAGCAGCTGTCGTCAAGGCACTTGCTCCTGCCGCTGAAGGCCCGGGAGGGAAGAAGAAGCCCGGCAAGACCTATCGCACCCACTTTGGTAAGCACACCTCTTCGGAGTGCTACGCTACCGTCGAGGACGTGTCATAGAGATCTATCGGAAAGAGCAAGAAATCCAGAGCCGAGCCACCGTAGACCAAGAAGGTGTCCGCCAGGGAGGATGGCACGGGATGGGCCTTCACCATAGGCTCCACCCTCGACAGCAAATAGGAAGGCGCGCTCGTCACTTTCCTGTGGGCAAATGTCGACGTGTTTGCGTGGCAAGACATCCCCGGTGTTCCCAGGGAGGTGATTGAGAACCACCTAGCTGTCTGCCCTCATGCGCGGCCCGTCAAGCAGAAGGTCAAAAAGTAGGCTCTGGAGAGGCAGGAGTTCATCACAGAGGAGACCAGGAAGTTGGAAGTGGCAGGTTTGGTGAGAGGAGTGCTCCACCCGACGTGGTTGGCCAATCCGGTAGTGGTGCGCAAGGCGAATGGGAAGTGGAGGTTGTGTATTGATTACAGAGATATCAATAACGCTTGTCCTAAGGAACCCTTCCCGTTGCTGCGCATCGACCAGATTGTTGACTCCACGGTCGGGTGTGACCTGTTATCATTCCTCGACGCCTACTCGGGTTACCACCAAATCTTCATGATAAGAGAGGATGAAGAGAAGACAGCATTCATCACCCCATGTGGTACGTATTGCTTTTTACGGATGCCTTTCGGGTTGAAGAGTGCTGGCTCGACGTTTGCAAGAGCAGTCCAAATTGGTTTTGAACCTCAGCTCCATAGAAACATGGAGGCATACATGGATGACATAGTGGTCAAAACCAAGGACGGGCCAACTCTTGTGCAAGATCTGGAAGAGACATTTGCCAACCTGCACAAGATCAACCTTAAGCTGAACCCTGAGAAGTGTGTCTTCGGCGTTCCGTCCAGCAGGCTTCTCGGATTCTTTGTGTCGCAACGCGGGATCGAGGCAAACCCGGACAAAACCAAAGCTATTGAGCAGATTGATGCGCCCAAGCGGATCAGAGATTTGCGTCGGCTCACTGGCTGCGTCGCCGCCATGAGCCGATACATCTCCAAGTACGCCGTGCGTGCCCTTCCCTTCTTCAAAATCTTGAAGAAGGCAGGCCCAATGGAGTGGACCCCATAAGCCGAAGCGGCATTGCAGGATCTGAAGAAATACCTTTCCTCCACGCCAATACTGGTTGCGCCTAAACCACAAGAGCCGTTGCTGTTGTATCTAGCGGCGACGAATCAAGTGGTCAGCGCTGCACTGGTGGTTGCAGAGGGAGGTCGGCGGGGAGGCAGTGGCGACGGCAGAACCAACGGATGGCAAGCCAAAGATCCCCCAGGAAGGGCCTGATGCCGGCAAGGCAGGGCCCCCGGCAAGGTCTGACGCCACCAAGGCAGTGCATGCGCAGTCAGGTGAGGCGGTGCAGAAGAAGAAGATGATGCAGCACCCAGTTTACTTTGTCAGCTCCCTCTTGCAAGGGGCTAGGTCGAGGTACTATGGTGTGCCAAAATTTCTCTTCGGCCTCCTTATGGCCTCGAGGAAGTTGTGTCATTACTTCCAAGCCCATGAGATCACTGTCATTGCCCGCCTCCCATTGCAACGGATACTGCATAACCCAGATGCAACTGGAAGGATTGTGGAATGGGCCTTAGAGTTGTCAAGTTTTGGTTTGAAGTTTGAAAGTACCTCGACAATCTAGAGTAGAGTCTTGGCAGAGTTCATTGCAGAATGGACCTCAACGCCCGACGAAGAAATCTAGGAGATCGCCCTCCCCGGCAAGGAAGCAGACCGCAACTGGATCATGTACTTTGATGGGGCATTCTTGCTGCAAGGCGCCAGTGCCGGCATACTGCTCGTCGCACCCACCGGAGAGCACCTCAAGTATGTGGTCCAGATGCACTTTCCTAGGGAGATGTCCACCAACAACACTATGGAGTACGAGGGGCTGCTTGCCGGTCTCAGGATCGTGGCAGACCTCGGGGTTAAGAAGCTCATCGTCAGGGGTGACTCGTAGCTTGTTGTCAGACAAGTCAACAAGGAATACCAGATCCCATTGGTGGAGGCCTACGTAGGTGAGGTGAGGAAGCTGGAGGAGCGCTTTGACGGTATCCAAGTGGAGCACGTCCCCCGGATGGAGAACGACATCGTCGATTACCTATCAAAGCGTGCGGCATTCAAGCTACCTGTGGAACCAGGTACCTTTTAGCTCCGGTTAACTCGACCATCCGTCGAACCCTCAATGGGGTAGAACTAACGAAGGAAATCAGGTCCCAGCAAGGACTTTCCCGCGAGCCCCCTGGGACGGCCGGCAAGGATGTTGCTGTGCACACTGAGCCTGCCCAAGAGCAACTGGCTCCGGCAGGGCGTCAAGCTCTGGCCATAGAGACAGCCGCTCCCATGGCGGAAGAGATGCCTTTGGTCCTTGCCGTCGAGCCCCAGGCTCCGGCATGGGCGCAGCATACCATCCGATTCCTCCAAACAGGGGAGCTTCCTGAGGAGAAGGAAGAAGTGGAGAAAGTAGCCCGTCGGTCTGCCCTGTACCAGTTCGTCGTTGACATCCTATACAGGAGGAGGCCGAACAGTGTGAAATTTAAGTGCATCCCCCGGGAGGAAGGACTGGAGCTCTTGGTGGAGATACATGGAGGCATATATGGCAAGGTTTCTTCTGGCCCACCGCCCTCCAGGATGCGGCAACACTAGTAACCAAGTGTGATGCGTGTCAGTTCCATTCAAAGAAGCATCATCAACCAGCTCAAGCCCTTCAAACAATCCCTCTCTCCTGGCCATTCTTGGTCTGGGGGCTCGATATATTGGGCCCCTTCCCCCGTGCTATCAGGGGCTTTGAATACTTGTATGTTGCAATTGACAAGTTCACAAAGTGGCTGGAGGTGGAAGTAGTGAGAAAGGTGACAGCACAGTCAGCCGTCAAGTTATTCAAGGGACTAGTCTGCCGTTTTGGTGTGCCAAACAGAGTGATCACTGACAACGGCACGCAGTTCACAAGCCACACCTTCATGCAATACATTCAAGACCTCGTCAGCAAGGTCTGTTTTGCTTCCGTGGCACAACCACGGAGCAACGGCCAACCTGAGAGGGCAAATGCTAAAGTGTTGCGAGGCCTAAGAACAAAGACTTTTGACAAGCTGCGCAAGAGCGGAAGGCGCTGGATTTATGAATTGTCGGCGGTTCTTTGGTCAATTAGGACGATGCCAAATCGAGCCACCAGCCAGACACCTTTTACCCTGGTATACGAGGCAGAAGCAGTTCTCCCCACGGAACTCATATATGGGTCACCTCGAGTGCTTGCTTATGATGAGCTTGAGAAAGAGCAGTTGATCCAAGATGACACAACGCTCCTTGAGGAAGATCGTCTTTGGGCGGCTGTGAGAGCAGCATGCTACCAGCAAGCCTTGCGCCGCTACCATAGCCGCAAGGTTCATGCCCGAAGCTTTGAGGAAGGCGACCTTGTTCTTCGGCGCGCTCGGTCGGCCAAGAATTCCAACAAGTTGACGCCAAAGTGGGAAGGCCCTTATCGGGTAATACGAGTCACCAGGCTCGGCGCAGTCCGCCTGGAGACCAAAGATGCTGTCCCAGTGAGCAACTCCTGGAATATCGAGAATCTTCGCAAGTTTTACCCATAAGGCGCGGCTTGCCAGGCCTCCCGGCAAGCCACCTTTTGTACAAGCTTTGCCGGCAAGGCATATAACCCTTTGTACAAAGCCGGGCGCCGACCCTGAGCATAAATAAATGAAGTGCTGGCGCCCTAAGTTATAGCATGCATGCTAGGTCGAGTCTCTTCCTTGGTTAGGGTTGATAGTGCTTAGCGGCGGCTAACCCCTAGCCTAGAGGTCGAGTGCGAGTCTCTATTTCTTTTCTGTCCTCTTTTAGTTCGCAGGGCACATGAGCACTTCTGCTGAGCTTCTTGGAAGAAAGGGCACGAACCGGCATCCCAACCCTGGCAAACCCAAGTTTTCGGGGGCTGCAAGTACAAGGATCCAACCGCGGCAAGATAAGATTGTCGGGGGCTGCAGATCCAAAGTATTTTATCCTCTGTCATGCATTTCATTATGAAACTGGGATATGTGAAATCTCGTTTTGTATCTAGGCCACCGTGTTCCTCTTTTCTATACCCAAGGATTATCTCCTGGGCCCAGATTTGGTTGTACTCGCGGCGGCAAGGAAATAGAACGAGGAGCCTAAGCCCGCTTCATCCCTGCCTCCGCCAAGGGCGTGAGAATGGTCGAGCGAAGTGGGGGGACGGCAAGGCCTATTGCCAGGCGGAAAACGTTTATCTTAAATAGTAACAAGGATTCACTCCTTGTCGTGGGTTCCATCCATGAACGAAACCCCCCGGCAAAACCCCCTTTTTCATTAAAAACATCACATATAGGTACAGTTCATACGAAATGAAAAACATGAACAAGGGGGATTACAAGCTTTAAATTTAACAAGGCCCGAAGGCTTACAGATTAAAAAAGAGATGAGATGCACGTAGTCCCTTTATTGTCCCTCTCCTCAGGAGGCAGGTCAAGGAGGCGAAAGGGCAAAAGGGGCGCCTAGGCCAGCTACGAGCAGCAGAAAGCACCAAGAGAACACCTCGGTGGCCGCCTACGGATGGGCCAGTGATGATGGTGCCGGGAAAGGAGCTGGAAGACGAGGTGGCAGGACCGGCAATACGCGTTGAAGGCGTTGGTGCCTGCGTACTCCGAGTTGATGGCCTTGCCGCCCGCCCTCTTCTTCTTCCACAGCCTCCCGATGCCAGCCGCCCAAGGAGACGGCCCCGAGAAGTTCAAGGAGCTGGCCCCACCCCCGGCAAAACTCTGCTGGAGGAGCGGCCAGGTCCAGATGCTGCTGCTGCCGCACCCGCCGAGGCGCGGGGCGTCCGACGCCTAATCAGACTCGTCCCCGTCAACTGCCCCGCTATCCTCCTCATCACTTTCGCTCGAGGAAGAGCTTCCAGCATCGGAATCTCCGTTGGAGGAGCTCTCCACGCAGCACTTCAGGAAAGTCTCGTAGCCTCCGAAGACCTTGGCGGAGAGCAGGCCGTCCTCCATTAATTTAAAGTAGAGGACGAGCCCCGCCGTCAGGCTGTGTGTGGATGCGAGCGAACGTCTTCCATCCACGACAGAGTTACATGACCCGAGGAGCCGGGAAGTCGACGTCAACCCGCTAGCCCCCATTCCCACAGCCCCTCAAGTGCAATCTGAGGGATTGGGGCGGGTCATGCTCCATCTCTCGAGCAAACGGGGCGGGAAGAAGAAGAAGGCGACGCGGAGGCCGGCGCAGCCTGATGAAGAACTCGCGGGGCTAGTCTCCAACATGGCCTTCCACCGGAAAAGGCATTGTTGTCAGGGGTGAAGCCGGCGCGCCGCCCCGTCTTCCTCTTCCCCGAGCACCATGACCTCTGCCCCGGCCTCGCCCACGGCCTCGCCCCCTCCCCCTTCCCCTCGCGGCCGGCTCCACCACCTCGGGCTCAGGAGGAGGAGGGATGCGCTGTCGAGCGACGACCCTCGCCGCCACCGTCGAGGGACCGGGATTCCCTTTCTCCATGGCGAGTGCAAGGAAGAAGCAGAAGCAGGAGGAGATAGATGACAGAAGAGTGCGGGATGCCATCCACCCTTCCCCCTCCTTATAAAGGGATGGGGTCGGGGCTCAGCCACCCCGCTCGGCCAATCCAGCCACCAGAGGCGCAGGGAATCAAGACCGACCCGCTGCCCCAATCATCGACGACCCAGTTTCCAGCCTCCACCGCTTGCCACCCCAAGCGCATGAAGGACGCGTGGAGAACGTGTAGAATCAAGGGGACGGGTGAAGAGACCTCTCCCCACCCCATGACCGTGGGGTGTGGACGCCTTGAAGACCGTGACCCGGCCTCGCGTAGTAAATGAGCCGCGCCTCCATGCCTCCCTCCTTTTTATGGGGAAGGCGCGGGCCGCCTCTTTACCACGATGTGACGCATGCATGCGGAAACCGCCCCACGCATGCCGCCCACGTCGCGTGCACCCCTCCACGCCACGCGGGACGTGGGAAGCGCAGCGCGCGAAAAGTATCACTGCGGTAAAAACCACCCCGCCTGCCCGCGCACCGTTTTGGCCCTGGCCCAACAACGTGTCGCGCTTATGTGTGGCCTAGGCCCGGGGCCTCCTGTCGGTCTACAAAAGAAGGGGCACACCTTTCTACCCCTTTACCTATGCACGGGCAGTCGGAGCCGTGCCCACGGCCACACCAAGCAGAGCAGGGGAGGTGAACCGAAGTAAAACCAAAGCCCGAGGCAGCCAGAGCAATGCCAAGACCAAGACTACAAAGAGCAAAGGGACGAAGCAGGTTCCCCCGGCAAGACCCTTGCCGGGGCATCCTCAGCGGCCCCGGCAAGCCCCTTGCCGGGGCGGCCCGTCAAACACCAACAGGGCGAGCCACCCTTGAGCCCACATCCCCAACACCATCAGCCACGTTGGGCCAGGGCTCGGGAGGCACCCCTGTGGTGGCATGTAGATCTTTCTGAAGACAAGGAATATTCAAGATCAGATGAGGATTAGAAGGCGGCGATCCTCGGTAAGATCCTTGCCGAGGGGAACCACAAGACCTCGGCAAGATCCTTGCCGGGGACGAAAGCGCGCCACGGTGAGGCCCTTGTCAGGCCACCCGGCAAGGCCCTCGCCAAGGGCGCCAGCAGGGCCACTGGCAGGCCCGCACCAACCAAGTTTCCACCACAGTTCGCATGCAGCTGCCATCCCAACCAGCTGGGCAGGCACCTGCGTGGCAACATGCAGCTTACAGGCCAGATCGGCAAGCGCCTGCGTGGCGGCATGCAGATCTTCGTAAAGGCCTCGCCACCGCACCGCCTCAGCTACCTTCCTGCCTACATGGCGCCGTACGCGTCACTGGCCGGGGCGCGTGTCAAAGCAAGGAGGAGCGGCGATGGACGGGATGGGCCTCTCCCCCGTCCCCGATAAAGCTAGGGGACACCTCAGCGGCGCATTAAATCCGACTTGTCCTGTAATAAAAGCGATAAGCTCGCAATACTGTACGCCTTTCCACCTCCTGTATGCCATTGTGGCAGCCCCTTTCGACTATAAAAGGAGGCCCATGGCATACTGGAGAAGGATTCGGCTCTTTAGAACCAGGCACCCCACCATAGCTAGTGGGATAGCTCGAGAACTCTCTGAAATACACCCACCAAATAAGGACTAGGGTTTTACGCATCTTCGCGGCCCGAACCTGGGTAAACGATCCTTGTGCTGATTACTAATCCTGCTCTTCTCGCAACCCTGCGCCCCGGCAACCGTAGTAGGGATCCTTGTGATCCCATCGGTGTCGTTTCACACCGACAGTTGGCGAGACGACCACGACGCAACAATGTAGATCAAGGGTTGGAGCCGTTGACAATGGAGATCATGACGGTGCTTTGGAGATGGAGATCAAAAGCACAAGATGATGATGGCCATATCATGTCACATATTTTGATTGCATGTGATGTTTATCTTTTATGCATCTTATTTTGGTTAGTATGGCGGATGATCCCTTCACTAAATTTCAAGGTAGAAGTGTTCTCCCTGAATATGCACCATTGCTACAGTTTGTCTTGTTGAGACACCACGTGATGATCGGGTGTGATAGACTCTACGTTCACATTTAACGGGTGCAAGACAGTTTTGCACATGCAGAATACTTGGGTTAAACTTGACGAGCCTAGCATGTAAAGACATGGCCTCGGAACACTGGAGACCGAAAGGTCAAACGTGAATCATATACTAGATATGATCAACATAGAGATGTTCACCATTGATGACTACCCCATCTCACGTGATGATCCGCAAGGGTTAGTTGATTTGGATCACGTATCACTTAGATGACATGAGGGATGTCTATTTAAGTGGGAGTTCATTAGTAATTTAATTAATTGAACTTAATTTATCATGAACTTAGTTTGATAGTTTTACAAGTCTATGTTGTAGATCAATAGCTCATGTTTTAGCTCCCTTATTTTTTTGATATGCTCCTAGAGAAAACTAAGTTGAAAGATGATAGTAGCAACGATGCGGACTGGGTCCGTGATTTGAGGATTATCCTCATTGCTGCACAGAAGAATTATGTCCTTGATGCACCGCTAGGTGATAGACCCATTGCAGGAGTAGATGCAAACGTTATGAACATTTGGCAAGCTCGATATGATGACTACTTAATAGTTTAGTGTGCGATGCTTTACGACTTAGAACCAGGACTTCAAAAATGTTTTGAACACCACGGAGCATGTGATATGTTCCAAGAACTAAAAATTGGTATTTCAGACTCATGCCCGTGTCGAGAGGTATGAACCTCTGACAAGTACTTTGCCTACAAGATAGAGGAGAATAGCTCAGTCAGTGAGCATGTGCTCAGAATGTCTGGGTACTACAATCGCTTGAATCAAGTGGGAGTTAATCTTCCAGATAAGATAGTGATTGACAGAGTTCACTAGTCACTGTCACCAAGCTACTAGAAATTGGTGATGAACTATAATATGCAAGGGATGACAAAAAACGAATCCCGAGCTCTTCCCGATGCTGAAGTCGGCAAAGGTAGAAATCAAGAAAGAGCATAAAGTGCTGATGGTTGACAAGACCACTAGTTTCAAGTAAAAGGGCAAGGGAAAGAAATGGAACTTCAAGAATAATGGAAAACAAGTTGCCACTCCCATGAAGAAGCCCAAAGCTAGACCCAAGCCTGAAACCGAGTGCTTCTACTGCAAAGGAAATGGTCACTGGAAGCGGAACTGCCCCAAATACTTGGCTGATAAGAAGGATGGCAAAGTGAACAAAGGTATATATGATATACATGTTATTGATGTGTAATTTACTAGTGTTCATAGCAACCCCTGGGTATTTGATACCGGTTCAATTGCTGAGATTAGTAACTCGAAACAGGAGTTGCAGAATGAACAGAGACTAGTTAAGAGCAAAGTGACGATGTGTGTTGGAAGTGATTCCAAGGTTGATACGATCACCATTGCACACTCCCTCTACATTCAGGATTAGTGCTAAACCTAAAATAAATGTTATTTGGTGTGTTGTGTTAAGAATGAATATGATCAGATCATGTTTATTGCAATATGGTTATTCATTTAAGTCGGAGAATAATTGTTGTTCTGTTTACATGAATAATACCTTCTGTGGTCATACACCCAAGGTGAATGGTTTATTGAATCTTGATCGTAGTGATACACATATTCATAATATTGATGCCAAAAGATTCAAAGTTGATAATGATACTACAACATACTTGTGGCACTACCGTTGAGGCCTTATTGGTGTAAAGCGCATGAAGAAACTCCATGCAGATGGACTTTTGGAATCACTTGATTATGAAACATTTGATACTTGCGAACCATGCCTCATGGAAAAATGGAGCGAGCTAATGACTTATTGGAAATAATACATACCGATGTATGTGTTCCAATGAGTGTTAAGGCACGTGGTGGGTATCGTTATTTTTTGACCTTCACAAATGATATGAGTAGGTATGGGTATATCTACTTGATGAAACACAAGTCTGAAACATTTGAAAAAGTTCAAAGAATTTCAGAGTGAAGTGGAGAATCAACGTAACAAGAAAATAAATTTCTACGATCTGATCACGGAAGAGAATATTTGAGTTACGAGTTTGGCCTTCATTTAAAACAATGTGGAATTGTTTCACAACTCACGCCACTTCGAACACCACAACGTAATGGTGTGTCCGAACGTCGTAGCTGTACTTTATTAGACATGGTGCGATCTATGATGTCTCTTACCGATTTACCACTATCGTTTTGGGGTTATGCATTAGAGACAGCCGCATTCACGTTAAATAGGGCACCATCTAAATCCATTGATACGACACCGTATGAACTGCGGTTTGGCAAGAAACCTAAACTGACATTTCTTAAAGTTTGGGGTTGCACTTGTGTCAAAAGGCTTTAGTCTGATAAGCTCAAACCCAAATCGAAGATGTGCATCTTCATAGGATACCCTTAGGAAACAATTGGGTACACCTTCTACCACAAATCCGAAGGCAAGATCTTTGTTGCTAAGAATGGATCCTTTCTAGAGAAGGAGTTTCTCTCGAAAGAAGTGGGTGGGAGGAAAATAGCACTTGATGAGGTAATTGTACCTTCACTCGAATTGGAAAGTAGCACATCAGAGAAAACTGTTCCCTTGATGCCTACACCAACTAGAGAGGAAGCTAATGATGATGAGCATAAAACTTTAGATCAAGTTACTACTAAATTTCGTAGGTCAACCAGAACACGTTCCGTACTAGAGTGGTACGATAATCCTGTCCTGGAAGTCATGTTACTAGACCAAGGCAAGCCTATGAACTATGAAGAAGCTATGATGAGCCCAGATTCTGGCAGATGCTTGAGGCGGGCATCCATAGCTGTTTTTCCAGGTCCTAATACTCCTGCTATGCATTCCCGCATAAAGCTCCCTCAGGATTCGCCTCTTGTACCTCCTCTGGGCATCTTCATCCTCACTGTCCACATCGTTAGACAACAACTATACATATAGTAAAACAAATTTGGCATCAAATCACTGGTTACATGCCGTGAAGTAGGATTAGGAATTTATGGCTATTTATTTATACATATTTAGAGATTATGGTTCAATTTTTAAGCACAGTCGTCTATGTACAGACCAATCTTGAAGAAAATAATGGCACAAACATATGTAGGTCATTCAAAATCAATTGTCAAGTCCTGGCTAGGAATTATTAGCACGAACACTAACCCTAGTCGGATTACTAGCAGAAATCATTTGCACAGATGAAACAACTAATTACTTATCACCTATGTCATTCAAACAATCAATACACTACACGGATCTAACCAAATTTACTCAGATTTGGATTGGGAGAACATAACCACAGGATTTCTATTCCAAAAAGGGGGAGGCAGGAGTAACTAGAGAAACCCTTTAATCTATTTGACACATAAATGGGTATAGATGACTAACCAGCTGTCCGTCGTCGTCAGAGTCGTTGCCGGAGTGGTCGTCGGAGTCGGTGTGGAACTCCGCCTCCGGCTGTGGAAGCTCGACGCCATCGACGATGTCAGGGTGCAGCGATAACTCGCCGGCGGTGACGGCAACCTCTGTCTCCATCTCCATGCCGTGCTCCGGTGCTTTAGCAGCCCCGGTGTCGCCACTCCCTCTGATGGGGCACTTCGGCGGCATCCTCATACACTGACGTCTTTAAGTACTAAGAGCGGCGTCGAGGTTGCAAGCAGAGAGAGAGGATTGTGTGTGCGTAGCGAGGATGGGGGTGCGGCCGCTCGGGCGCACCATTAATATGGAGTAGTGGGAGTTGTGGGAGAGAGGCGGGCGGCGGTCAAACCGATGGCTCTCCTCCCAGTGAGCCTGTGCACCGGACTGCTGGCATGCCTACCAAAGCTTCACACAGCTACTCGCATGCCTCCCGATGACACTGCGCAGCGAGCACGCCTCCATCAATTCACACACCTGCACGCACGCCTACCCGTCTGCCTGCGCGATGGACAGCTCGCATGCGTCCCATCAACTCAAGCCTGCTCGCACGCCACACGGGTCGCGCGGCGGCACGCACATTGTTTTTCTATTTGGATGATTAATGTTGCCACTTTATTGCTTAACCGAAGCATGGCATGTATCCATTGTTGGTCTAATGCTCACGGTTCGAATAAATAATCCCTTTGGGATATTGGTTCCCAATTGTTAATAATCTCCTGTCTGTAATTAGATAAAGATTACATCAAAACTGGTCTCAAATTTGCCAAAAAAAACTACAATCCCACTTTGTATTGGTGTCCATATGACAACACGATAAGTTTCATGAACTTCAAATAAGTTTTGGATATACTAAAATTTAAAAATCAAGATTCTCAATGTTTGAAATTTGTTGCACGGGGAGTAAACATGCACCTAGTGAGACACATGTGTTTTTGCAATCCATTTAGGTGCACTGTCACGTGTGCATGTATCTCAAATTTGATTTTTGCACATTTTTTTTACTTGGAAGACTGCAGGGCTTACACCCCACAGCATTTTATTAAAATATAAAAAAGAACAAGTACAAAGTTCCTCGAGAGAAGGAACAAGGATAAACAAAAGCTATACAAGATAGGCTATAGAAATCTAAGAGAAACAACGGAAAAAACACTAAAAAGTACAACTAGGAAAGAAAAAAGGTACAAAATAGATGGTCCTCAAGGAGGCAGGAAATCAATCCATTTGAGTAGAGCCTCCTTGTATCTGGTCTTGATCCGGTGTGAGAGAAGAGTAATATCATGAACAAACCCATTTCTCCACTGCCTGAAAGTTGGTTTGACATGTCTAAAAGCCCTGTCATTCCTAACTTTCCAAATATTCCACCATGTAAGAAAAACCACCTCAGAGGAAAAAAGGCTTGTTAAACTCCTTCCTGGCATGTAAGGCAATTTGCACGATATCATTGCTATCCAACCAGGAAACTTGCAAGTAGTTCCAGATTCTCATACTGAAGTTACATTGGAAGAACGGATGGTTCCTATCCTCAATTACTCCAGTTGGGCATAGGACACAGCTAGGTCCATCATCAATTCTCCAATGGCGTCGTTGGATCATGTCCTTGGTGTTAACTCTGTCCATAATTACCAGCCAGGCAAACATTTTAATTGTCATGGTGCAGCAGCTTTTCCAAACCCAGCTGAGAATAGGATTGGCAATAACAGGCTGGTGGACAAAATCATAGTACTTTTTTGCAGAGTACTCCGCCTTTTTCCCATTCCTCCAAGCCCACATATCATTACAACCATGGTCCAAGGAAGTCACAGATAATAAGCTTGATAGCTGATTGAACTCACTAAAAGCTAGTTCAGACAATGGTAAAGAAAACATTTGTTGCAAATTTCCTACCTGTACCACCTCCATGACAGAAAGGTTCTTCTGCAGGCAAAAAGAGAAAAGCCTTGGAAACCTTCTTGCAGAGGAATGCAAGACTGGCCAATCTCCCAATGATCAGACCAAAATAGCACAGAGTCTCCTTTGCCAACAGTTACAGAGGTAACAGCCCGATACTTGTCCATTAATTTACAAATGTCCCTCCACCAGAATGAGCCACAAAGAATAGTGTCATGAGGAATTCTCTGGAAGTAATATGAGTCCCACAACAAACGAACCCATGGCACATCTGCTTTATTATAGAATTTATTCAGGTACTTAAGGAGCAGAGCATCATTCTGTAGTCCCAAATTCAGAATTCCAAGCCCACCCTTCATCTTAAGCCTACAGACAAGGGGCCAAGCAGCCAAAGAGTGTCCCTTTTCCTGACCATATTTCCTCCAGAGGCACTGTATTTGAATCCTTTCTAACTGCTTAAGAATACCTTGTGTCCAGGAGAGACTGCAAAGGAAGAAAATAGGCAGTGAAGATATCACTGAATTTACCAGCTGCAATCTACTGCCTTGTGGTAAAAACCAGGAACTAGCAGTTAGCCTTCTTTCCATGCAGTCCACCAAAGGTAGAAAATCCACAATTTTGGGCCGAGTGGTCCCAACAGGAAGTCCCAAATAAGTGAAGGGCATAGAACCAAGCTGGCAACCAAACTGTGCAGCAAGTGCAGAAGCAACAGAGGTACATTGAAGACTTATGGAAGTTGATTTGTAGTCCAGTTGCCAAGGAAAAGGAGTTGAGCAATGTTTCGAGGACCTCCAACTGAGTTGGGTTACCATTCACAAATAGCAAAGTATCATCTGCATACTATACTACTAGATGATCAGGATCATGTGTTGGCAATGGCAAGGTAAGCAGGCCCCTGCACAAAAGATCACTGATCATGGTTTGTAGAAGATCAACAGCAATCACAAAAAGCAAAGGAGAGATAGGATCTCATTGCTTAACACCACATTTGCACTTGAAATGATTTCCAAGCACACCATTTAACAGGATAGATGAGGTTGCAGAAGATAATAGTTGTTGAACCCATGTTATCCATTTGCTATCAAAACCTTTTGCCACAAGAATTTTCAAAATTGCCTCATGCTGAATAGATTCAAAAGCCTTTTCACAGTCAAGCTTGAGCAGTATGATTGGCTTCTTGGAATGGTTGCATTGGTGAATATACTCAAAAGTCCAAGCAATACAATCCTGAATTTTTCTTGATTTAATGAAGCCATACTAATTCTTATGAACGCAGTTGGTGATTTCATCCTGAAACCTGTTAACTGCCAGCTTAGTCAGAAACTTCAGTCCCACACTTGTCAAAGAGATTGCCCTAAAATCTCCTAAACCCTCAGGTGTTTCCTTTTTTGGGATTAAAGTAATGAAAGTTTCATTGAGGTTTTCCAAAAGAGCAGTTCCTGCATGAAGCTCATTGACCAACTGAATAAAATCACTGGAAATGATTGACCAGCATCTCTTCATAAAAAGGCTATTAAAACCATCTGGCCCTGGTGCCTTATCAATGGGATTTCTTTTATGACCTTTTCAATCTCTTGCAGCTGAAAAGGTTTTGTGAGCACCTCAAGACCTTGCACTTTAGGGATTAGTGAGAGGATTTCATTACCCAACAAAATTGGCTTAACAGTTCCCATTCTGCCCTTGAAAGCAACCAAAAATTCTTTGGCTATTTCCCCATGATCTGTAGAAAATGTTCCATCAAACATTTGCAGGGTAGCAATAGAATTCTTCCTATACCTCTCAGTTGCCATGGCCTGGAAGAATTTTGAATTTTCTTCTCCCACCTTGATATATCTGATAGTACACCTTTTCCTCCAGCATAAAAACTGCAAATGCAAAAGGTGTTCATGACGCATCTTACATATCTTCCTGAAGTTGTGTTCAGGTAAGAATAGAGGCCTCCAATCCTCCAAATCATCCAACCAAAGAATTACCCAATTGCACTTTTCAATCAAAGATTTAATGTGTGAGAGCCCCTTCTGCCATTTCTTGAGTGCAAACCTCAAGGATTCAATGATCTCTGTGAATTTTTTGAAATTAAAACATCCCTCCTTTGGTAACATGTATGTTCACTGCGGGATAATTTATGGAACATGCATCACGGTGTGTGTGTGGGTGTGTGCGACTGGGGGTGGCAGGTGGCTCGCAGTACACTACGAGTTGTGATCCACCGTGTGGGTTGGCCAGTTTGTTAGGTAGGCTGGTGCCACATCAGAGTCGTGAAATCGTTATTTAAAACATTACACAACCCTTCCGTACATAAATGTTTTGGCCACATGCAGTCGATGGTTGTCCTACACGACACTCGATACTCGCGTGTGACACTTTCTGTGAGCCTGCGAGGTCGTCATCCATCACTTTGACAAACAGCCGGCAGTGAGGTTAATTTGACCAGCAAAGTATAATTTTGTTTGTTTGTGTTATGGTGGTATATAGTACGTGTCGAAGAGGTGGGAAGGGACTAGCAAATATACTATATGTATGCGTCCGTGAACAAGTACACCTCACTTAGTGTTGGGACTTTTTGGTTACCGAGGCACGTGCCACATCAAAATTGTGAAATTGGTTATTCAAACATCACACAACACCTTTTTGGGCCAAATGCATATATATCCTAGCTAGGACACTCACGTGTGACACTTCCATCTGTGGGCCCACGAGGCCATCGTCGATGCATGCATGCATGCATCACTTTGACCTACCTCGGGAGAGGTTAATTAATTTCACCATCGATGAGGATTCTTTTGGGTTGTACATATATTATGGCAGGAGCATATAGTATGCGGTGAAGAGGGGGGAGGGGACCATCATATATAGTACTCTTGATATGAACCTCGCTCTCTGTGGGTGCATGGTTTACGGTTTTTGAGGCATGTGGCACATCAAAGTTGTGCATTTTGGGTATTCAACATATATATGTTTGCCCCACATGCAAAGTGGTGGTGGTTGTCCTCTTGCACCCACTTAAGCGGTTATCAGCGATATCGATGCTTTCCATCTGTGGGCCCGCTTGGTCCATCACTTTTTTTGCTCTGGGCTGACATGCATGATACACTTTGAGCACACACATATGCATGTGTACGCATGAATCCCTTCCATCTAGTCGAAGTGGCTAGTACAACGACACCATCATGAACCGATCTCGCTCTGTGTGGGGAGCTAGTGTATGATTTTTGACACACGCGCCAGATCAATGTTGTGTATTCAAACATGCATGCACGCATCACCTCCATACATATGCATGTAGTGGTTGCCTTCTAACAATACACTCCCTCGCGTGGTTATCGGCGACAAGCCTATATATTTGTGGGCCCGCGTGGACACCCATGATCACCTTGACCAACAAACAAGATAGGTTACCATGGCCGATTCTTCATTTGGTTAGTGTTATCGTAGTATAGGTCATGGTGAGATTCCGACTTAATTAAGTTTGAGCGCATATACTATGCACACATGCATGCATATATGAATCCCCGTCGTTGGCTTGAAGTGTGGTGTAACATACATATGCATCGTCAACCTAACCCTCACTCAGTGTGGGGATTTCTAGTTCAAAATCACGGTGACACATCAAAGTTGTTCATTGTAACTCAAAAACACACCTCTACGTACATATGTTTGGGCCACACGCATGTCGTGGTTGTCTTCAGGGACTAGCTACTTGCGTGATTATTGGCGAGCTAGCCCATCTCCGGGGTCGCATGGACGGACATCACTTTGACCAACAACAAGAGAGAGGTTGTACAACCAAGGTGGATTATTCTTGGTCTGTTTTACGATCCATCTTGGTGAGATATATGCCTCTCCGGCCCGCCGACTGAAAGTGTGTGTGGGGGGGGGGGGGTTGCTACATCGCACTTTGCTAGGTGAACCTCGGTTGGAGGGGCATGCATTCATAGCTTAATTAGGATTCCCTTCGTGGCGACACGAGGGGGTGGGGGCTGCTAGCTACTTCGCACTTTGCTAGGTGAACCTCGGTTGGGGGCATGTGGGATGCTCATAGCTTAGGATTCCCTTCGTGCCGACACGAGGGGCTGCTAGCTACTTCACACTTTGCTAGGTGAACCTCGGTTGGGGGGGGGCATGTGCATTAATAGCCTGGGATTCCCTTCGTGCCGACACGAGGGAGGGGTGGCTGCTAGCTACTTCACACTTTTCTAGGGTGAACCTCGGTTGGGGAGGGCATGCATTCATACCTTAGCTAGGATTCTCTTCGTGCCAACACAAGGGAGGGGGCTGCTAGCTACTTCGCACTTTGCTATGGTGAACCTCGGTTGGGGGCATGCATTCATATATATAGCTTAGGATTCCCTTCGTGCCGACACGAGGGAGGATGGGGGCCGCTAGCTACTTCGCACTTTGCTAGGTGAACCTCGGTTGAGGGGGAGCGGGCATGCATTCATATATAGCTTAGGATTCCCTTCGTGCCGACACGAGGGAGGAGGGGGGCTGCTAGCTACTTCGCACTTTGCTAGGTGATCGTCGGTTGAGGGGAAGGGGCATGCATTCATAGCTTAGGATTCCCTTGGTGCCGACACGAGAAGATGGGAACAAGCAATACCGTATGCTTTGCGAGAGAGGTGACACATCGAAGTTGCATTTGGTATTTGAAAAACAAACCACCCTTTTGATACATAAATTTGGTCCACATGCAAGTGTGTTCGTGTTCTGACCCTCTCCCGTGTCATTTTTCGCCAAATTTATGAACATTAGAAAAGTCGAAAGTCACAACAGACACAGTTCACTCAAACTAACCGTGTGCCACACCGGTGCACCTGTCACGCACACATCTGCACAGTACATTGGGCTCCACGAGGCTCCCCTCTCACGAATATCTGCCCACTTCGAGGGTTTTCTGTGTCATAACACACGGTTTTTATCTCCGGACCGTGTGCGATGTTTCTTGTTCCCAACCCTGCCTGCATCGAAAATATTTGCCCGCCTCGAGGGTTTTTCTTTTTCATAACACACGATTGTTATCTTCGGACCGTGTGCGATGCACTATCATCAAAATTTTCAATAGCCCGGCATTTCACTCCCACGTAGTAAAAATTTCAGTACCCGCGTCATTTCCTCAAACACCATGCGCCCCCTCCACACACACAGACACACCAAAACCTCCTCGGGCATGCGCGCGCGCGCACACGCACACCCTCCCTCGCTCGAAACCCTAGCAAAGTCCCCACCGCCGCTGTCGATGCCGCCGCCGCAAGGCCTCCATTGTCAACATCTGTCGGTTTGCCCGTGCAGCTTACCCACCGATCTCCATACTCAGGCCGCCCTGAGTTTCTTAGATGATGCCAAACGCCCCCTTTCCCACAGATCCCCATTCCCATCCCCATCCCCCACTCCAGAGCATCGCAGCCTAAGCCCGGCTACGCTTCTCGTGGAGCTCGAGGAGCGACTGGCCCAAAAGAGGTGTATAGCGGTCTCTTCGCCTGACGTCGCCGAGGAAGCTGGCGACCATTACTGGCGGCAGGCACTCAAGCAGTGGGCTAGAGTATGCGAGTATGTCTCGGAAGCCGTCTATGACATCGAGGTCATCGACAATGATGGCCTAAGGCGGGCTATATCACAGGTTAAATGGCCCACCCCCAGCCCCTTGGGTTCAATCGTCGTCGATCTCATCCATGGCCCCACCGCTGATCTCCTCTAGCTAGCTGTCAACAATTTGCCGTCCTACATCGCCCTCGAGCCCCTTTTGTCATTTCTGAAGGACACGTTCTCCGATGCTGGCTTGGGATCCATAGCTTCCAAGTTAGACCTCATCGACGACGACCACGAGGAGGGCACCCTCTCCTACTCTTCCAAGGGGAAAGAGCCCATCTACTCTTCCAAGGGGAAAGCGCCCGTCTGCGACATCAGGGAGGGACCCTACAGCCATGCTCTTCCAAGGGGAAGGAGCCCATCTACGACAACATGGAGTGCATCCAGGGTCCGTGCTCTTCCCATAGGATCGAGCCCATCTGTGACAAGTGAGGAAACCCATGATTTGTTTTGCCGTGCCTCTTCACAGGGGGAAACCCATGATTTGTTTTGTCGAGTCCCTTTTGTAGTGTAGTGAGAATATGTCCAGTTTTAATAGCTATATCTGGTTGTTTGCAGTATGCCTTGTTTATTTTAGTTGTTCACAATGTGATGCTCTATATGTGCAATTATTTACTATACAATACATTTCATCAAGCCAGTTTTCAACATACCGATAGGAATGCATATATTTGCTTGATGTTCAGCCTCTTATAGCTAGCTACGACATCGAGGTCATCGACAGTGACGCCCTGAGGCGGGCTATGTCACAGGTTAAGTGGCCCACCCCCAACCCCTCGGGTTCAACCACCGTCGATCTCATCCATGGCCCCGTCGCTGATCTCCTCTGGCTCTCTGTCAACGATTTGCCATTCTACATCGCCATCGAACCCCTTTTGTCATTTCCGAAGGACACGTTCTGCGACGCCGGCTTGGGATCCACAGCTTCCAGGTCAGACCTCATCAACGCGACCACGAGGAGGGCACCCTCTCCGTCTCTTCCAAGGGGAAAGAGCCCATCTGCTCTTCCAAGGGGAAAGCACCCGTCTGCGACATCAGGGAGGGCACCCTACAGCCATGCTCTTCCAAGGGGAAGAAGCCCATCTGCAACAACATGGAGTGCATCCAGGGTCCGTGCTCTTCCCACAGGAACGGGCCCATCTGTGACAAGTGAGGAAACCCATGATTTGTTTATTTCAGTTGTTCACAATGTCATGCTCTCTATGTGCAGTACATTTCATCAATCCAGTTTTAAACATACCGATATGAATGCATATATTTGCTTGTTGTTATGCCTGTTATAGCTAGCATATGCCTCTTTTAAGGTTTTTTGATTGTTTGGTTGTTTGTAGTTAGCATATGTTCAGCTTCAAATGCTATATTTGGTTGTTCATAGTATGCCTTGTTTATTCTAGTTATTCACAACGTGATGTTCTATATGTGCAAGTATGAACTATGCAGTTCAATTTCATCAGTACTAGTTTCAACAATACCACTATGAATGACTACATTTGGTTGCTGCATCTTGTAGTTAACACGCCTTTCCATTTTTATTTAAGCATAACCAGTATACTTAGATCGGCACAATACCCATTTGAATGACCATGTTTGCTTGTTGTTAAATGTTAGGCCTGTTGCAGTTAGCACACCTTTCCACTTGTTTTGCTTTACTGGCGTGCTTAAACCTGCACACTGAAGCTATCTTTTGGAGATTATTTTGTCTGCCATGTGTAATTTTGGTTGATGTTTAGCCTGTTGTGCTTTAAATGCTTCTTGATGTACCTACACAGGACAATTTTGGGAACGACTGCTATTTTCCATCGAGGTTAGTTTCATCCCATGGCTTATATCTGCTCACTATCCAGGATATCCGTAGTTGGTACCATATAGGCCGGCTGCTGATAAGGGACTAATCGGTGAATCCGATTTTTAACTGAATATATCTGCAACCCATTTTTCCTTAGGTTAACTAGGGCTATATGTAATATATCTGAGGCTACATAGCAACATGCACTGTACTTAATGTCTAAATAGGCAATCCTAGGCTACATAGCAACAAGGAAGAGTGTTACATTAATGTTCTAATGATGTCTAGATATACATAGAAGAGCAGCAGCAACAACAGCAACAACACAGCCCTATTTGGATACTCAACTTAGCTAGAGGTTAGAGTTAGTTTCTAGCTCATTACTAACCCTGAACTAACTCCATCCAAAGAGTTGTTTGGATGGTAGGGTTAGATTGACAATAAATGCACTAGGAGAATTAGCTCCAATTAGCACCTCTTGGGTTGGATACTAGTTTTTTTGGGTGGCTTATAGATGCAACTAGCTCAAACTAGCCCTCATGTTTAGATGTACTTTAGGGCTGTTTGAGCCCGAACTAGCTCAAACTAACTGTAACCCGTGGATAAAGCAGCAAATATTTTTAAGAATGAACTAAACTCCTTCCGGCCCATAATATAAGATGTTAATTCATCTAATATGTGAGTATATTGCATGTTATAAGATACTCCCTCCGTTCCTAAATATTTGTCTTTTTAGAGATTTCAAATGTACTACCACATACGGATGTATATTGACATATTATAAAAGAGTGTTGTACTACATCATTGTACCATTCTTGTTTAGCTTCTAATATTAACTTGGTGCTTTTAGGTACATATGTCATTGGTAAAGATCCGCGTTTCGACCCTTTCTGCGTATGGGGCAATGAGATATCGATGAACCAGCATCAAGTGAGGAAGCTGATAAACATTGTTAGTAAAATGGGTCCAAAGATGGCAATTAACTATTTGTTTACACTTTATCCAAGACAACAACGAACTGCAAGATAGTAAGTCAGAACTCTGCAGCCTTCTTTTTACTGCCCATAATGAGTTGTGTTAGATGACAATGTTTGAAATCTAATTCCTTTGCAGTGGTTGCCAAAGCAGTTGACTCAAGATTACCTCTGAAACTACATGATTGGTGGGCATGCAAAGGTTAAAGTATTTCTACCATAACACGATGATTATCTAGATATTTTCATGAAGACCGTGAAGGATGCGCGGTCAGCCATCACAAGGGGTTGGACTATAGTCGCCCGTGCCTTCTGCATGGAGGAGGGCACAATATGGGCATTCTGCTTCACCTTGTTCAGCAACCAAAATATATTTCGCTTCTTTCTTTACCGTCTTTAATAGTACAAGTATACAACTGTGGTTCATCATTATTTATTTGGTTCTTATGTAATTCTTGAACATTTGTACCTATGAATCGAATAATGCATTGGTTGTTTGAACCTGATGGATATGAATAAAGTTGTAGCATACATTCAAATCCAAATCCGGTACAATTTGGAAAAGCAGCAATTAAATTACGGTGAAATTACGCTCTCCAGGTTGTTACAACACACACGGTTGGTAAAGTACAAACATTTGTGATATGCACCATAATCCGAGACGGTTCACAGAGAGGAAACATGTGCAAGCATGCACACAGTTGCCATTTGCAAAGCGTGTGCAATGTCAGACAATATCACAAATGGTGCGGGAAAACTAAATGTTTGTGTTAGTTGCCTTATCGTACATGATTCGCAACCATGAATTGTTTCTGATGAAGTATGCATCGTAAACGTTGCACCACAGAATAGCGTGTGCGGTAGTTGTCGTGTACGACGATGTTACAACGGTCCGACGTTTCGTAATCCTGTCCAACACTCGTACGATGATTAGCTAATCTTCTTAACGGTGACCCGTTTGTGATGGGCCGCGCATCATACACGTTCTATAAATAGTGAACCGTTTGTGATGGGCCGCGCATTGTAAACGTAGCACCACAGAATACAGACTGCGATGGCAATGCAAGCATAAACGAATAGGAGTACTGTAGGGGCCCTATCCCTGACAGTTTCTGGGTCGTGTGGGAAGGACCCCCCTATCGCCCACACTCACTTGGCGATGGCTCCAAATGTCGTCGCGGAAAGGGGTTTTAAACCGTTTGTTTAGGACCGACGCGCACCAGTGGTGTCTATAATTTTTTATTGTTCCATGCTATTATATTATCAATCGTGGATGTTTTATATGCATTTATATGCTATTCTGTATGATTTTTGGGACTAACCTATTAACCTAGAGCCCAGTGCGAGTTTCTGTTTTTTCCTTGTTTTTGAGTATCGCACAAAAGTAAAACCAAACGGAGTCCAATTGACATGAAATTTCACGGAGATTATTTTTGGATCAGAAGAAGCCCATGGAGTATCGGATATGGGCCAGAAGAGTCCCGAGGAACCCAGGAGGGTGGGGCGCCCTACCCCCCTGGGCGCGCCCCCCTACCTTGTGGCCGCCTCGGAGACCCCCCTGACTTGTTCCCGACGCCAACACCTCTTATATATACCAAAACTTCCAGAACATAACCTAGATCGGGAGTTCCGCCACCGCAAGCCTCTATAGCCACCAAAAACCAATCGGGGCCCTGTTCCGGCACCCTGCCGGAGGGGGATCCCTCACCGGTGGCCATCTTCATCATCCTGGCGCTCTCCATGACGAGGAGGGAGTAGTTCACCCTCGGGGCTGAGGGTATGTACCAGTAGCTATGTGTTTGATCTCTGTCTCTCTCTCTCTCTCTCTCTCTCTCTCTCTCTCTCGTGTTCTTGATTTGGCACGATCTTGATGTATCGCGAGCTTTATATTTTAGTTGGAACTTATGATGTTTCTCCCCCTCTACTCTCTTGTAATGGATTGAGTTTTCCCTTTGAAGTTATCTTATCGGATTGAGTCTTTAAGGATTTGAGAACACTTGATGTATGTCTTGCATGAGATACCCGTGGTGACAATGGGGTATTCTATTGATTCACTTGATGTATGTTTTGGTGATCAACTTGCGGGTTCCGTGACCTTGGGAATCTATGCATAGTGGTTGGTACACGTTTTCGTCTTGACTCTTCGGTAGAAACTTTGGGGCACTCTTTGAAGTTCTTTGTGTTGGTTGAATAGATGAATCTGAGATTGTGTGATGCATATCGTATAATCGTACCCACGGATACTTGAGGTGACACTGGAGTATCTAGGTGACATTAGGGTTTTGGTTGATTTGTAACTTAAGGTGTTATTCTACTATGAACTCTAGGATAGATAGAACGGAAAGAATAGCTTCGTGTTATTTTACTACGGACTCTTGAATAGATTGATCACAAAGAATAACTTTGAGGTGGTTTCGTACCCTACAATAATCTCTTTGTTTGTTCTCCGCTATTAGTGACTTTGGAGTGACTCTTTGTTGCATGTTGAGGGATAGTTATATGATCCAATAATGTTATTATTGTTGAGAGAACTTGCACTAGTGAAAGTATGAACCCTAGGCCTTGTTTCGAAGCATTGCAATACCGTTTACGCTCACTTTTATTACTTGTTACATTGATGTTTGTATATTTTTAGATTAGAAAAACCTATAACTACCATCCATATTGCAATTGTATCACCATCTCTTCGCCGAACTAGTGCACCTATACAATATACCATTGTATTGGGTGTGTTGGGGACACAAGAGACTTTTTTCTTATTTGGTTGTAGGGTTGTTTGAGAGAGACCATCATCATCCTACGCCTCCCACGGATTGATAAACCTTAGGTCATCCACTTGAGGGAAATTAGCTACTGTCCTACAAACCTCTGCACTTGGAGGCCCAACAACGTCTACAAGAAGAAGGTTGTGTAGTAGACATCAAGCAGTTTCTGGCACCGTTGCCGGGGAGGTGAGTGCTTGAAGGTATATCTTTAGATCTTGCAATCGAATCTTTTTTCCTTGTTTTATCACTAGTTTATTCTATAAAAGACAACTACAAAAAATGGAATTAAGGGTGCCTCATATGCTTCATCTTTTTAATGTCTTTCGTGAAAATGATGGAAAGGAAAATTGTGCTCAAGTGCTAGAAGAAGAATGCATTAAAATGTTTGGCACTAAATATTTGAATGATGAGCATGATTGCAATGTTGTTAGTACGAACTCTTTGAATATCCATGGTACTAATGATGATTGCACTAGTCATGATGAAAATGTCTCTTATAAGCATGCCAATTTTTGTGGAGTGCATAGAGCTTGCAAGTACACACCAAATAGGGAAGTTAGATTTTGCAAGAGGCATAAGTATTTAGAAACTAAATGGTTGAAAGAAATGCTAGATGTTTGTGTTGAAAATTTAAATTTCCGTATCCATCCTTGTGAACTTTGCAATGAACGTGGTCATTTAAATATCCAATGCAAATTGTTTCATGATCGTATCATGTCCAAAAATTGTGATGACTTGATTTCCCTTGCGCATCATAATGAACTTAGTTTGATTGTGGGTTATGAAGAAATGAAACCTATAACTAGGGATATGCCAGAATTTGTCCTTGATAAATTTCTTGATTTTTATCTAGAGGAATTTTATATGTATTGTGTGGTGAATTGCATTGAAAATCCTTATATTGATGAAAGTGGGTTTGGAAGAGACAAGAAAACAAATAGAAGATGAAGAGAATACTAATGAAAGGGAAGAGATTTCCCAATATCCTCCTATTCTTTCTTATGATGAATAAGATAACGAGGAGGAGCTTTCTATTCAACCAATCTCATTAATAAGGAGCTCCAAAAAGAAGATTAAACCCACACATGATGTGAAGAAGAAAAAGAAAAGACAGAGAAACAAATGTAAAAAGGTATCCCTCCTAAATGATGTTGCTCCTATTACTCATTGTGATGATGATAATTGCTATACTATTGGTGCTATCCATACTATTAATGATGAGAGTGATTATGCTTATGATATGAAAAGGCCCAAGCTTGGGAATGCTATGTTTGATGAGAATGACATGTTTGAGAATTTATTTGCTGCAATTAATGTTTGTCCCAAGCTTGGGGATGCTATGTTTTATGAAGATGATATTTTTAACCTCCCATGTTTTGATATGCAAATTTATTATGATGATAGCATGCCTCCTATTTATGATGATTATATTGATGAAAGTGGGTTTGGAAGAGTGTCAACTTTAGGAAGTAATGATCCCACTATTTTGGAGGGTGTTGAATATTGTTGTGATAATTATAAAAGTGGATTTGGAGGGGTCATGACTTTATTTAGTAATGATTCCACTATCTTGGAAGAGGTTTCAATTGATTATGATGAGAACAAAGTTGCCACTTATGATAATTATTGTGATGATACTTATGCTATAAAAAGTAGTGGTGATTATATTTATAGAACTTGTCATGATTATGATTACCCTTTTCTGAACTTTATTCTTTCAATGTGGAAACAATTTATAGTATTCGCGTTTCTTATGATAATCTCACTATTTTGAATGAGAAGAAAATTGCTTATGTGGAGAGTAATAAAAATTCTATGCTTATAGATCAAGAAAAGAATGTTTTATGTTATGGTTATATTGTTGAATTCATTCATGATGCTACTGAAAATTATTATGAGGGAGGAATATATGCTCGTAGGAATTACAATAATATCAATTTTCCTCTCTATGTGCTTAAAGTTTTAAAGTTATGCTTGTTTTGCCTTCCTATGCTAGTTGATTATTGTTCCCATAAGTTATTTGCTCACAAAATCCCTATGCATAGGGAGTGGGTTAGACTTAAATGTGATAGTCATATTCTTCATGATGCTCTCTTTATGTTTCAATTCTTATCTTTATGTGAGCATCATTGAAATCATTATGCCTAGCTAGGGGCGTAAACGTTAGCGCTTGTTGGGAGGCAACCCAATTTTATTTTCGTTCTTTGCTTTTTGCTACTGTTTAGTAATAAATAATTCATTTAGCCTCTGTTTATATGTGGTTTTATGTTTTAATTAGTGTTTGTGCCAAGTAGAACCTTTGGGAAGACTTGGGTGATGTCTTTGTGATCTTGCTGTAAAAAACAGAAACTTTAGCGCTCATGAGATTAGCTGCCATTGTTTACTGGAGAGTGATTTTAGGTTGATTCTTTTTTAAGATGATTAATAGATAAATTCCTCAAGTCCACCAATTTATTTAAGAATTTTTGGAGTTCTATAAGTATACGTTTTATACAGATTACTACGGGCTGTTCTGTTTTTGACAGATTCTGTTTTCCTTGTGTTGTTTGCTTATTTTGACGAATCTATGAGTAGTATCGGAGGGTATGAACCATAGAGAAGTTGTAATACAGTATATATTACACCGATATGAATTTATAATGAGTTCACAACAGTACCTAAGTGGTGATTTATTTTCTTATACTAACGGAGCTTACGAGTTTTCTGTTGAGTTTTGTGTTGTGAAGTTTTCAAGTTTTGGGTAAAGATTCGATGGACTATGGAATAAGGAGTGGAAAGAGCCTAAACTTGGGGATTCCCAAGGCTCCCCAAGGTACTATTCAAGGAAAACCAATAGCCTAAGCTTGGGGATGCCCGGATGGCATCCCCTCTTTCGTCTTCGTTCATCGGTAACTTTACTTGGAGTTATATTTTTATTCACCACATGATATGTGTTTTGCTTGGAGCGTCATTTTATTTTGTTTTGTTTTGTTTGATGTTTGAATAAAATACCAAGATCTGAAATTTTTACATGTTAGAGAGTCTTCACATAGTTGCATGATTATTCGACTACTCATTGATCTTCACTTATATCTTTCAGAGTAGTTTGTCATTTGCTCTAGTGCTTCACTTATATCCTTTTAGAGCACGGCGGTGGTTTTATTTCGAAGAAATATATGAACTCTCATGCTTAAATTATATTATTTTGAGAGTCCTAAACAGCATGGTAATTTGCTTTGGTTATGAAACTAGTCCTAATATGATAGGCATCCAAGATGGGTATAATAAAAACTTTCATATAAAGTGCATTGAATACTATGAGAAGTTTGATACTTGATGATTGTTTTGAGATATGAAGATGGTAATATTAGAGTCGTGCTAGTTGAGTAATTGTGAATTTGAGAAATACTTGTGTTCAAGTTTGCAAGTCCTGTAGCATGCACGTATGGTAACCGTTGTGTAACAAATTTGAATCATGAGGTGTTTCTTTGATTGCTTTCCTTATGAGTGGCGGTCGGGGACGAGCGATGGTATTTTCCTACCAATCTATCCCCCTAGGAGCATGCACGTAGTGCTTGGTGTTGATGACTTGTAGATTTTTGCAATAAGTATGTGAGTTCTTTATGACTAATGTTGAGTCCATGGATCATGCGCACTCTCACCCTTCTATCATTGCTAGCCTCTTCAGTACCGTCCATTGCCCTTTCTCACCTCGAGAGTTGGTGCAAACTTCGCCGGTGCATCCAAACCCCGTGATATGATACGCTTTATCACACATAAACCTCCTTATATCTTCCTCAAAACAGCCACCATACCTACCTAATATGGCATTCCCATAGCCATTCCGAGATATATTTCCATGCAACTTCCCACCGTTCCGTTTATTATGACACGCTTCATCATTGTCATATTGCCTTGCATGATCATGTAGTTGACATCGTATTTGTGGCAAGGACACCATGCATAATATTTCATACATGTCACTCTTCTTTCATTTCCCATCCTGGTACACTGCCGGAGGCATTCATATAGAGTCATACTTTTTCCAGTATCGAGTTGTAATCTTTAAGTGGTAAATAAATAGAAGTGTGATGATCATCATTATTAGAGCATTGTCCCAAAAAAAGAGAAAGGCCAAATAAAAAGAAATGCCCAGAAGGGACAATGCTAGTATCCTTTTTCCACACTTGTGCTTCAAAGTAGCACCATGATCTTCATGATAGAGAGTCTCTTATATTGTCACTTTCATATACTAGTGGGAATTTTTCATTATAGAACTTGGCTTGTATATACCAACAATGCGCTTCCTCAAATGCCCTAGGTCTTTGTGAGCAAGCAAGTTGGATGCACACCCACTTAGTTTCTTTTGTTTAGCTTTCATACATTTATAGCTCTAGTGCATCCATTGCATGGCAATCCCTACTCCTCGCATTGACATCAATTGATGGGCATCTCCATAGCCCATTGATTAACTGCGTCAATGTGAGACTTTCTCTTTTTTTGTCTTCTCCACACAACGCCCATCATTATATTCTATTCCACCCATAGTGCTATGTCCATGGCTCACGCTCATGTATTGCCTGAAAGTTGAAAATTTTTGAAAATACTAAAGTATGAAACAATTGCTTGGCTTGTCATCGGGGTTGTGCATGATGAGAGCATTTTGTGTGATGAAAATGGAGCATGGCAAAACTATATGATTTTGTAGGGAAGAGCTTTCTTTGGCTATGTTATTTTGAGAAGACATAATTGCTTGGTTAGTATGCTTGAAGTATTATTATTTTTATGTCAATATTAAACTTTTGTGTTGAATCTTATGGATCTGAATATTCTTGCCATAATAAAGAAGATTGCGTTGATAAATATATTAGGTAGTATTCCACATAAAAAAATTGTCTTTATCATTTACCTACTCGAGGACGAGCAGGAATTAAGCTTGGGGATGCTTGATACGTCTCCAACGTATCTATAATGTTTTATTGTTCCATGCTATTATATTATCAATCATGGATGTTTTATATGCATTTATATGCTATTTTATATGATTTTTGGGACTAACCTATTAACCTAGAACCCAGTGCCAGTTTATGTTTCTTTCCTTATTTTTGAGTATCGCAGAAAAGGAAAACCAAATGGAGTCCAATTGACCTAAATTTCACTGAGATTATTTTTGGACCAGAAGAGGCCCACAGAGTATCGGAGATGGGCCAGAAGAGTCCCGAGGCCCCCACAATGGTGGGGGCGCGCCTTACCTTCCTGGGTGCGGCCCCTACCTCGTGGCCGCCTCAGAGATCCCCCTGACTTGGTCCCGACGCCAACACCTCTTATATATACCCAAACTTCCAGAACATAACCTAGATCGGGAGTTCCGCCGCCGCAAGACTCTGTAGCCACCAAAAACCAATCGGGACCCTGTTCCGGCACCCTGCTGGAGGGGGGATCCCTCATCGGTGGCCATCTTTATCATCCCGGCGCTCTCCATGACGAGGAGGGAGTAGTTCACCCTCAGGGTTGAGGGTATGTACCAGTAGCTATGTGTTTGATCTCTCTCTCTCTCTCTCTCGTGTTCTTGATTTGGCACGATCTTGATGTATCGCGAGCTTTGCTATTTTAGTTGGATCTTACGATGGTTCTCACCCTCTACTCTCTTGTAATGGATTGAGTTTTCCCTTTGAAGTTATCTTATCGGATTGAGTCTTTAAGGATTTGAGAACACTTGATGTATGTCTTGAGTGGGATACCCGTGGTGACAATCGAGTATTCTATTTATTCACTTGATGTATGTTTTGGTGATCAACTTGCGGGTTTCGTGACCTTGGGAATCTATGCATAGGGGTTGGCACAATTTTTCGTCTTGACTCTCCGGTAGAAACTTTGGGGGCACTCTTTGAAGTTCTTCATGTTGGTTGAATAGATGAATCTGAGATTGTGTGATGCATATCATATAATCATACATGGATACTTGAGGTGACATTGGAGTATCTAGGTGACATTAGGGTTTTGGTTGATTTGTGTCTTAAGGTGTTATTCTACTATGAACTCTAGGATAGATCGAACGGAAAGAATAGCTTCGTGTTATTTTACTACGGACTCTTGAATAGATTGATCAGAAAGAATAATTTTGTTGTGGTTTCATACCCTACAATAATCTCTTTGTTTGTTCTCCGCTATTAGTGACTTTGGAGTGACTCTTTTTTGCATGTTGAGGGAAAGTTATATGATCCAATTATGTTATTATTGTTGAGAGAACTTGCACTAGTGAAAGTATGAACTTTAGGCCTTGTTTCAGAGCATTGCAATACCGTTTACGCTCACTTTTGTTACTTGTTACCTTGCTGTTTTTATATTTTCAGATTAGAAAAACCTATATCTACCATCCATATTGCACTTGTATCACCATCTCTTCGCCGAACTAGTGCACCTATACAATATACCATCGTATTGGGTGTGTTGGGGACACAAGAGACTTTTTCTTATTTGGTTGTAGGGTTTTCTGAGAGAGACCATCTTCATCCTACGCCTCCCATGGATTGATAAACCTTAGGTCATCCACTTGAGGGAAATTAGCTATTGTCCTACAAACCTCTGCACTTGGAGGCCCAACAACGTCTACAAGAAGAAGGTTGTGTAGTAGACATCAAGCAGTTCATGGCGTCGTTGCCGCGGAGGTGAGTGCTTGAAGGTATATATTTAGATCTTGCAATCGAATTTTTCTGTTTCTTGTTTTATCACTAGTTTAATCTATAAAAGACAACTACAATAAAATGGAATTAAGGGTGCCTCATATGCTTCATCTTTTTAATGTCTTCCGTGAAAATGATGGAAAGGAAAATTGTGCTCAAGTGCTAGAAGAAGAATGCATTAAAATGTTTGGCACTATATTATTGACTCCAGTGCAAGTGGGAGACTGAAGGAAATAGGCCCTAGGGGCAATAATAAAGTTGTTATTTTATATTTCCTTATGCATGATAAAGGTTTAATATTCATGCTAGAATTGTGTTGATCAAAAACCTTAATACATGTGTGAATACATAAACAAACACCGTGTCTCTAGTGAGCCTCTACTAGACTAGCTCGTTGATCAAAGATGGTTAAGGTTTCCTAACCATTGACATGACTTGTCATTTGATAACGGGATCACATCATCAGGAGAATGATGGGATGGATAAGATGCATCCGTTAGCTTAGCATAATGATCGTTCAATTTTATTGCTATTGCGTTCTTCATGTCAAATACATATTCCTTCGACTATGAGATTATGCAACTCCCGGATACTGGATGAATGCCTTGTGTGCTATCAAATTTCACAACATAATTAGGTGATTATAAAGATACTCTAAAGGTATCTCTGAAGGTGTTTGTTGAGTTGGCATAGATCGAGATTAGGATTTGTCACTCTAAATATTGGAGAGGTATCTCCGGGCCCTCTCGGTAATACACATCATCAGCTTGCAAGCAAACGACTAACGAGTTAGTCACAAGGTGATGTATTACAGAACGAGTAAAGATACTTGCCGGTAACGAGATTGAACTAGGTATGAAGATACCGACGATCGAATCTCGGGCAAGTACCATAACGATGGATAAAGGGAATTACGTATGTTGTCATAACGGTTCGACCGATAAAGATCTTCGTAGAATATGTAGGAGCCAATATGGGCATCCAGGTTCCGCTATTGGTTATTGACCGGAGAGGTGTCTCGGTCATGTCTATGTAGTTCTCGAACCCGTAGGGTCCGCACGCTTAACGTTCATTGGCGATATAGTATTATATGAGTTATGTGATTTGGTAATCGAATGTTGTTCGGAGTCCTAGATGAGATCACACACATGACGAGGAGTATTGAAATGCTCAAGAGGTAAATACTGATATATATATATATATATATATATATATATATATATATATATATAGGACGATGGTATTTAGACACCGGAAGTGTTTCGGAGGGTACCGGGTACTTATCTGGTCACCAGAAAGGAGTTTCGGGCACCCCTGGCAAAGATATGGGCCTTATGGGCCAAGAGAGGGAACACACCAGTACACAAGGGGCTGGTGCACCCCTATAGTGGTCGGCCCTATGAGGAGGATAAGGAAAGAGGGGAGGGAATGGAAAGTGTGGAGTAGGACTCCCCCTTCCTTCCCTCTCCCCCCTCTTTCTTTCCCCCTTCTTCTTACAAGGTAAGGTGGCGCAGGGCAAGGCAACAGCCCTAGGGCTGCCGCCAGGTCTCTTGGGGCGCCCTAGGGGCTGCCTCCTCCCCTTCCACCTATATATACATGGGTAGGGGGCGCCACACAAGGACACAACATTGTCTTAGCCGTGTGCGGTGCCCCCGTCCACCGTTTACTCCCTCGGTCATATTTTCATAGTGCTTAGGCGAAACCCTACGGAGATCACATCACCATCACCGTCACCACGCCGTCGTGCTGCCGGAACTCATCTACTACCTCGTCGTCTTGTAGAATCAAGAAGGCGGAGGACGTCACCGAGTTGAATGTGTGTAGAACGCGGAGGTGTTGTGCGTTTGGTACTAGATCAGTTGGAGCGCGAAGAAAGTTTGAATACATCAGCCACGTTGTGAAACGCTTCCGGTTACGGTCTATGAGGGCACGTAGACACACTCTCCCCCTCGTTGCTATGCATCTCCATGGATAGATCATTGCGTGTGTGTAAATTTTGTTTTCCATGCAACGATTCCCAAGAGTGGCATCATGAGCCAGGTCTATGCGTAGATGATATGCATGAGTAGAACACGAAGAGTTGTGGGCGGTGATAGTCATAAAACTTACCAACATCTTATTTTGATTCGGCGGTATTGTGGGATGAAGCGGCCTGTACCAACCTTACATGTCCACGCACATGAGACCGGTTCCACCGACAGACATGCAACTAGTTTTGCATAAAGGTGGCTGGCAGGTGTCTATTTCTCCTACTTTAGTTGAATCGAATTTGACTACGGCCGGTCCTTGAAGAAGGTTAAAACATCAAACCTGACGAAACATCATTGCGGTTTTATGCGTAGGTAAGAACGGTTCTTGCTAGAAGCCTGTAGCAGCCACGTAAAAACTTGCAACAACAAAGTAGAGGACGTCTAACTTGTTTTTGCAGGGCATGTTGTGATGTGATATGGTCAAGACATGATGTGATAAACGTTATTGTATGAGATGATCATGTTGTGTAAGATATCTGACAACCAACAGGAGCCTTATGGTTGTCTCCTTATTGTATGAAATGGAAACGCCATGTATTTGCTTTACTTTATCACTATGCATTAGCGATAGTTGTAGAAGCAATAATTGGCGAGATGACCACGACGCAACGTTGGCGATCAAGGTGTCGAGCCGGTGACGATGGGGATTATGATGATGCTTTGGAGATGGAGATCAAAAGCACAAGATGACGATGGCCATATCATGTCACATACTTTGGTTGCATGTGATGTTTACCTTTTATGCATCTTATTTTGCTTAGTATGGCGGTAGCATTATAAGATGATCCCTTCACTAAATTTCAAGGTAAAAGTGTTCTCCCTGAGTATGCACTGTTGTTATAGTTCATCGTGTTGAGACACGATGTGATGATCGGGTGTGATAGACTCTACGTTCACATACAACGGGTGCAAGACAGTTTTGCACATGCGGAATACTTGGGTTAAACTCGATGAGCCTAGCATATACAGACATGGCCTCGAAACACTTCAGACCGAAAGGTCAAACGTGAATCATATAGTAGATATGATCAACATAGAGATGTTCACCATTGATGACTACCCCATCTCACATGATGATCGGACATGGGTAATTTGATTTGGATCACATATCACTTGGATGACTTTAGGGATGTCTATTTAAAGTGGACTTCATTAGTAACTTGATTAATTGAACTTAATTTATCATGAACTTAGTCTTGATAGTTTTGCAAATCTATGTTGTAGATCAATAGCTCCCGTTTTAGCTCCCTTATTTTTTGATATGCTCCTAGAGAAAACAAAATTGAAAGATGGTAGTAGCAATGATGCGGACTGGGTCTGTGATTTGAGGATTATCCTCATTGCTGCATAGAACAATTATGCCCTTGATGCATCGCTAGGTGACAGACCTATTGCAGGAGTAGATGCAGACGTTATGAACTTTTGGCAAGCTCGATATGATGACTACTTAATAGTTTAGTGTGCCATGCTGTATGGCTTAGAACTTGGACTTCAAAAACGTTTTGAATGCCATAGAACATATGAAATGTTCCAAGAACTGAAAATTGGTATTTCAGAGTCATGCCCGTGTCGAGAGGTATGAGACCTCTGACAAGTACTATGCCTACAAGATGTAGGAGAATAGCTTACCCAACGAGCATGTGCTCAGAATGTCTGGGTACTACAATCACTTAAATCAAGTGGGAGTTAATCTTCCAGATAAGATAGTGATTGACAGAGTTATCTAGTCACTATCACCAAGCTACTAGAACTTCGTGATGAAATATAATTTGGAAGGGATGACGAAAACGATTCTCGAGCTCTTTGCAATGCTGACATTAGCAAAGGTAGAAATCAAGAAAGAGCATCAAGTGTTGATGGTTGACAAGACCACTAGTTTCAAGTAAAAGGGCAAGGCAAAGAAAGGGAACTTCAAGGAGAATGGAAAGCAAGTTGCCTCTCCCATGAAGAAGCCCAAAGCTAGACCCAAACTTGAAACCGAGTGCCTCTACTGCAAAGGAAATGGTCACTCAAAGCGGAACTGCCCCAAATACTTGGCTGATAAGAAGGATGGCAAAGTTAACAAAGGTATGTATGATATACATGTTATTGATGTGGAATTTGCTAGTGTTCATAGCAACCCCTGGGTATTTGATACCGGTTTAGTTGCTGAGATTAGTAACTTGAAACAGGAGTTGCAGAATGAACGGGGAGTAGTTAAGAGCGAAATGACGATGTGCGTTGGAAGTGATTCCAAGGTTGATACGATCACCATCGCACACTCCCTCTACCTTTGGGATTAGTGTTGAACCTAAAATAAATGTTATTTGGTGTTTGCGTTAAGCATGAATATGATTAGATCATGTTTATTGCAATAAGGTTATTCATTTAAGTCAGAGAATAATTGTTGTTCTGTTTACATGAATAAAACCTTCTGTGGTCATACACCCAAGGTGAAAGGTTTATTGAATCTTGATCGTAGTGATACACGTATTCTTAATATTGATGCGAAAAGATGCAAAGTTGATAATGATAGTGCAACATACTTGTGGCACTGCCGTTTAGGTCATATTGGTGTAAAGCACATGAAGAAACTCCATGCAGATGGACTTTTGGAATCACTTGATTATGAATCATTTGATACTTGCAAACCATGCCTCATGGGAAAGATGACTAAAACTCTGTTCCCTGGAACAATGGAGCGAGCTAATGAATTATTGGAAATAATACATACCAATGTAAGCGGTCCAATGAGTGTTAAGGCATGTGGCGGGTATCGTTATTTTTTGACCTTCAAATTTTTTTGAGTAGGTATGGGTATATTTCCTTGATGAAACACAAGTCTGAAACATTTGAAGAAGTTCAAAGAATTTCAGACTGAAGTGGAGAATCATCGTAACAAGAAAATAAAATTTCTACAATCTGATCACGGAGGCGAATATTTGAGTTATGAGTTTGGCCTTCATTTAAAACAATGTGGAATTGTCTTACAAGTCACGCCACTGGGAACACCACAGCGTAATGGTGTGTACGAACGCGGCAACCGTACTTTACTAGATATGGTGCGATCTATGATGTCTCTTACCAATTTACCACTATCGTTTTGGGGTTATGCATTAGGGACAGCCGCATTCACGTTAAATAGGGCACTGTCTAAATCCGTTGAGATGACACCGTATGAACTGTGGTTTTGCAAGAAACCTAAGTTGTCATTTCTTAAAGTTTGGGGTTGCACTTATGTCAAAGGCTTCAGCCTGATAAGCTCGAACCCAAATCGAAGAACTGCGTCTTCATAAGATACCCTAATGAAACAATTGGGTACACCTTCTACCACAGATCCGAAGGCAAGATCTTTATTGCTAAGAATGAATCCTTTCTAGAGAAGGAGTTTCTCTCAAAAGAAGTGAGTTGGAGGAAAATAGAACTTGATGAGGTAATTGTACTTTCTCTCGAATTGGAAAGTAGCACATCAGAGAAAACCGTTCCCGTGATGCCTACACCAACTAGAGAGGAAGCTAATGATGATGAGCATAAAACTTCAGATCAAGTTACTACTGAATTTCGTAGGTCAACCAGAACACGTTCTGCACCGGAGTGGTACGGTAATCCTATCCTGGAAGTCATGTTACTAGACCAAGGCAAACCTACGAACTATGAAGAAGCTATGATGAGCCCAGATTCTGGCAGATGGCTTGAGGCCATGAAATCTGAGATAGGATCCATGTATGATAACAAAGTGTGGACTTTGGTGGACTTTCCCAATGATTGGCAAGCCATTGAAAATAAATGGATCTTCAAGAAGAATACATACGATGATGGTAATGTCACCATCTACAAAGCTCGACTTGTCGCGAAAGGTTTTCGACAAGTTCAAGGGGTTGACTATGATGAGACTTTCTCACCCATAGTGATCCTTATGTCTGTCCGAAGCATGTTAGAAATTGCCACATTTTATGATTCTGAAATCTGGAAAATGGACATCAAAACTGCATTCCTTAATGGATATCTTAAAGAAGAGTTTTATATGACGCAATCAGAAGATTTTGTCGATCCTAAAGGTGCTAACAAAGAATGGAAGCTCCAGCGATCCATCTATGGACTGATGCAAGCATATCGGAGTTGGAATATACGCTTTGATGAGGTGATCAAAGCATATAGTTTTATACAGACTTATGGTGAAGCCTATATTCACAAGAAAGTGAGTGGCATCTCTGTAGCATTTTTTATATTATATGAAGATGACATATTCTTTATTAGAAATGATATAGAATTTCTATAAAGCATAAAAGGAACCTTGAATTAGAGTTTTTCAATGAAATACCTTGGTGAAGCTGCTTATATATTGGGCATCAAGATCTATAGAGATAGATCAAGACGCTTAATAGGACTTTCACAAAGCACATACCTTGACAAAGTTTTGAAGAAGTTAAAAATGGATCTTTCAAAGAAAGGGTTCTTGCTTGTGTTACAAGGTGTGAAGTTGAGTAAGACTCAAAACCCGACCACGACAAAAGATAGAGAGAGAATGAAAGTCATTCCCTATGCCTCAGCCATAGGTTCTATAAAGTATGTCATGATGTGTACCATGCCTATTGTGTACCTTGCCATGAGTTTGGCAAGGGGGTACAATAGTGATCCAGGAGTAGATCACTGCACAGCGGTCAAAATTATCCTTAGGTACCTAAAGAGGACTAAGGATATGTTTCTCGGTTATGGAGGTGACAAAGAGTTCATCGTAAAGGGTTACGACGATGCAAGCTTTGACACTGATCCAGATGAGTCCGAGTCTCAATCTGGATACATATTGAAAGTGGGAGCAATTACCTAGAGTAGCTCCGTGCAGAGTACTGTAGTCAAAGAAATTTAAAAAATACATACGGATCTGAATATGGCAGACCCGTTGACTAAACCTCTTACACAAGCAAAACATGATCACACCTTAGTACTCTTTGGGTGTTAATCACATGGCGATGTGAACTAGATTATTGACTCTAGTAAACCCTTTAGGTGTTGGTCACATGGTGATGTGAAATATGGGTGTTAATCACATGGCGATGTGAACTATTGATGTTAATCACATGGCGATGTGAACTAGATTATTGACTCCAGTGCAAGTGGGAGACAGAAGGAAATATGCCCTAGAGGCAATAATAAAGTTGTTATTTTATATTTCCTTATTCATGATAAAGGTTTATTATTCATGCTAGAATTGTATTGATCGGCGACCTTAATACATGTGTGAATACATAAACAAACACCGTGTCCCTAGTGAGCCTCTACTAGACTAGCTCGTTGATCAAAGATGGTTAAGGCTTCCTAACCATTGACATGAGTTTTCATTTGATAACGGGATCACATCATTAGAAGAATGATGTGATGGACAAGACCCATCTGTTAGCTTAGCATAATGATCGTTCAGTTTTATTGCTATTGCTTTCTTCATGTCAAATACATATTCTTTCGACTATGAGATTATGCAACTCTCGGATACCGGAGGAATGCCTTGTGTGCTATCAAACGTCACAACGTAACTGGGTGATTATAAAGATGCTCTATAGGTTTCTCCGAATGTGTTTGTTGAGTTGGCATAGATCGAGATTAGGATTTAGCACTTTGAGTACCGGAGAGGTATCTCTGGGCCCTCTCAGTAATACACATCATAAGCTTGCAAGAAAACGAGTGAGGAGTTATTCACAAGGTGATGTATTACTGAACGAGTAAAGAGACTTTCCGGTAACGAGATTGAACTAGGTATGAAGATACCGACGATAGAATCTTGGGCAAGTAACATACCGATGGACAACGGAAATTACGTATGTTGTCATAAGAGTTCGACCGATAAAGATCTTTGTAGACTATGTAGGAGCCAATATGGGCATCCAGGTTCCGCTATTGGCTATTGACCGGAGAGGTGTCTCGGTCATGTCTACATAGTTCTTGAACCCGTAGGCTCCGCACGCTTAACGTTCGTTGATGATATAGTATTATATGAGTTATGTGATTTGATGACTGATTGTTGTTCGGAGTCCCGGATGAGATCAGGAACATGACGAGGAGTCTCGAAATGGTCGAGAGGTAAATATTGATATATAGGACGATGGTATTCGGACATCGGAAGTTTTTCAAAGGGTATCAGGTACTTATGAGGTCACCGGAAAGGAGTTTCGGGCACCCCAGACAAAGATATGGGCCTTATGGGCCAAGAGAGGGAACACACCATCCCACAAGGGGCTGGTGTGCCCCTATAGTGGGCGGCCCTATGAGGAGGAGAACGAACGAGGGGAGGGAAAGAAACGTGTGGAGTAGGACTCCCCCTTCCTTCCCTCTCCCCCCCTATTTCCTCCCCCCTTCTTCTTACAAAGAAAGGGGGTGCAGGGCAAGGCAGCAGCCCTAGGGTTGCCACCAGGTCTCTTGGGGCGCCCTAGGGGGTTCCTCCTCCCCTCCAACCTATATATACATGGGTAGGGGGCACCACACAAGGACACAACGTTGTCTTAGCCATGTAAGGCGCCCCCGTCCACCGTTTACTCCCTCGGTCATATTTTCATAGTGCTTAGGCGAAGCCCTGCGTAGATCACATCACCATCACCGTCACCACGCCGTCGTGCTACTGGAACTCATCTACTACCTCGTCGTCTTGCTGGATCAAGAAGGCGGAGGACGTCACCGAGCTGAACGTGTGCAGAACTTGGAGGTGTCGTGCGTTTGGTACTAGATCGGTTGGAGCGCGAAGAAAGTTCGACTACATCAACCGCGTTATTAAACACTTCCGCTTACGGTCTACGAGGGTACGTAGACACACTCTCCCCCTCATTGCTATGCATCTCCACGGATTGATCATTGCGTGTGCGTAGAATTTTTTTTGTTTTCCATGCAACGATTCCCAACAGTCCTCATGATCGGCCCGCTCACGCTCTAGAGCAGCTACCCCTTCATTCAACAATGCCAACGATGCCTGAAGAATCTTAGTGGTGGACTCCTGCCGCTTTTTAAGCTTCATGAACTGCCGCTCATAACGGAGGAGCAAGTCACGCTTCTCCTCCGTGAGCTCACGAAGCTCCACATCCTTGGCCCGGAGTTGGCATCCTTGGCCTCGAGCTCCTCTGTCAAACACCTCACCTCAGACACGATGATATTGTGCGCCCCCATGGAAACCGATAGAAGGAATTAGAAAGGCAAGCAAGAGGGGGTGAAAAGGCTAAGTTGTCTATGGCAATGCGGATGGAGGCAGAGCATTAAGATGGAGGTCTAGTGACTAATCCTAGAGGTCCTCGTCCTTATAGACTGAAGATCAATTAATACTCCTAAATCTTTTGGTTTTCCCCATGGGAAACCCCAGTTCATGCCCTTTCACATCAGAGTCATCAGGACCCGTGTTGCACCCAAAGACCAAAGTTATCGGTGGCATTTAATTTTACATAGCAGCCAGTAGCGACAAACGAGAAGGCGGTATGAGTTATGATTATGCCTCACGATCAGGCCTCTCTACTATGGTTCTATACACGCCTAAGCAAAACGTGCGGCCGCAGTTCACCATGACACACCGCAGTAATAGGCATTTCTACGATTGTGGTTAAACGCTAAATTATCTAGCGTGTCATATCTTGCAACGCCTTCCGTGTGGGCGCATTTGGCGGTGGCCATGCTGGCGGCTGGTTGTCGTCGTCGGTCAAAGGCGCCTTCAAGGGCGGCACTGCGACGTGCAAGTGGCACGCCTTCCGGTCCGGCGTGAGGGGGGCGGGGTCAGACGATAAAATAAGTTTTTTTGAGGTCAGTGGGTGATATAAGACACTCCAGAGGTCATTTAGTTAAAAACAACCTTATAGGCGTCGTGTTGTTCCTTCCGGACCCCTCGAGGCAAGTGGAGTCGCGTATATTTTTCGCGGTTTGCGGCTAGTTTAAGACTACTACTGTCTCAAAATTATGGTAATCAATTATTAGTAACGGGAAGTCTATATCTGTGTGTGAGAGAGAGATGTTGAGCGTACGTTGTCTACCGCATGGGTATAGGACTTGGGTCTGTATTTATACCATTGTATCTCTCTCTCCCCCTCGTATATTTGTACATCTCGGGAGACAAGTAGAGGCCGATCCACCCTGTACCTATATATGTGAATCATGCACACGATCAATGAATTATCGATGCATGCAATCCCTCTGTCGGTGTCAAAACCGGCGGATCTCGGGTAGGGGGTCCCGAACTGTGCGTCAAGGTCGGATGGTAACAGGAGACAAGGGACACTTTATTTTACCCAGGTTCGGGAACTCTCGATGGAGGTAAAACCCTACTCCTGCTAGATTAATATTGATGATATGGGTAGTACAAGAGTGGATCTACCACGAGATCAAGGAGGCTAAACCCTAGAAGCTAGCCTATGGTATGATTGTGTATGATGATGGTTGTATCGTTGTTCTACGGACTACAACCCTCCGGTTTATATAGACACCGGATAGGGTTAGGGTTACACAGAGTCGGTTACATTGGTAGGAGATCTCGAATATCCGCACGCCTAGCTTGCCTTCCACGCCAAGAAAAGATCCTTCCGGACACGGGATGAAGTCTTCAATCTGGTATCTTCATAGTCCTGGAGTCCGGCAGAAGGTATAGTTAGGCTATCCGAACACCCCCTAATCCAGGACTCCCTCAGTAGCCCCTGAACCAGGCTTCAATGACGACAAGTCCGGCGTGCAAATTGTCTTCGGCATTGCAAGGCGGGTTCCTCCTCCAAGTTCTTCAAATAGATTGTAAACACCAAGTATAGTGTCCGGCTCTGCAAAATAAGTTTCCACATATTGCCATACAGATAATAATATTAACACAAATCAAATCTGCTGACGTATCCCGCAGTGCGTCATAACACTGCGGCCAAGCCTTCTACATAAATTATTTTCATTATTCCACCTCAGCTCGTTTAGCGAGGCGGTTTCCTTGGCACGTATTGTCGAAGTAGAGATCGTGTGCCCCCTTTAACAGGATTCTCATTAATACGGACGTGGGTAACTCAATCGTGCCTGTTAGCACGTCTTGCCTTAATTAAAGGCTAGTCCAAGACGGTTACGGGGAGGGATCTTGATATTCTGCCTCTTATAAAGAGACCAAGGCCCTGTTCCCCGCTTCTATTCTCAAAACAAGCTCGCCCGTCGCCTCGAGTTCCAGCACCCTAGGCTTCCAGATTCTGAGCGCACCGGACCTTCGACAATGTCCGGCTCCGACCTCCAAGGTCGATGGGTGTCCTCCTCAGTTACAGAGGAGGATGTGTCAAGGTTGAGGTAAGCTAGGTTCCTGACTAGCGAGATTCCGCACAGGTTGCCTGTTCAAGGACACGTGATCCCTAGCCCTCAGCCTGGTGAGAGCGTCGTGTTCATATCTCACTTCCTTCGGGGATTAGGCTTCCCAATGGATCCCTTTGTGAGGGGACTGATGTTTTATTACAGGCTGGAATTCCATGACCTAGCTCCGGAGTCCATCCTCCACATCTCCTCGTTCATAGTTGTGTGCGAAGCGTTCCTCCGTGTTACCCCTCACTTCGGATTGTGGCTCAAGACCTTCAAAGTAGAACTGAAGATAATCGAGGGGCGCCGTGCAAAGTGCGGAGGCGCTGTTATAAAAAGAAATGCCGACGCTCCATGGCCCGAGGGCGCTTTTCAAGAGGAGCTCGGCTTATGGCAACGGGAGTGGTTCTACATCACCGCTCCTTGGGGCACCGCGTGGGTGGCACCTCCGGCCTTTCACTCGGGTCCCCCACCACGGTTAGCATCATGGATTGACACGGGGTTAGATCGGGGATTGCCAAAAGACGTTCCTCTGCTGCAGGGCCGCATTAAGGATCTCTTGAAGGGATATTTCGACCTGGTCAAGGTGACACAAGTCATACTGATTCGCCGGACACTACCCGGCCAACGTCGCCCCCTTCGCTTGTGGGAATTCAATCCGGAGGGACCACGAGCTCTCCAGAATTTTATGGGCGTGACGCCTGTGGAGATGTATAAACTGTTCTTCGGATCACAAGATGTGAGTCCGGATTTGACCAAGGATGCTGGTTTAAGCCGCAATCGCCCGGATACTCAAGTAGGTGACCTTGCGACCGGACCTTCTATCCGTATAATTAACTTGCTTTTAACAGCGCTTCTCCTTTTATGCAGGAGTGGATAGCGAAGGCGAAGCTGATCAGGTGTCCGGCTCCCCTTCCCGAAACCAGGCTGGATCCCGTGCTAGTCAGGATGCTAGAGGAAGTGCCTTTGGAGGGAAATAAGGGGGAGGACAAGGAAACCGTGGCCTCTTCGAAAGAGGCCCTTCCGAAGGGGGGAATCGATAATTCCTCTCCTAAGGGAAAGAAAAGGGCCGCCTCTGATGACCCGGAGACCGTAGTCTCGAAGCGGGGGAAAGAATCCTTGTCAGAGGACCGAACGCCGGGGAGCCCCTCGGCCGAACTAAACCCTAAAAGGGACCAGCTCTCCAGCGAGCCGTAAGTAGAGTAAGAGTTTTTATTTTAAGAGAAATCCTTGATTTATATCTGAGAAGTTTTAACCGAAACCTTATTTTGTAGTTCGGACCTCAGCCCTTCTCAGCAGAACTTGCCCTCGGGGGATCTTCTTCCGGAGATGATGGAGAGCGGAACGCCTCCTCCTTCTGTATCGCCTAGCAAGGCGGGCGACGCTGAAGTGTCATCGCGGAGGATTTCTCCGGATCCGCTAAGGGCGGATGGTGTTGCCCCCCAAGGTTCTCCGTGTCCGGCCTTTGAGGAAGGCCATGGGACGAGTCCGGCACCGACTGGTGTTCGGTCGTAGGAGCTAAAGACTCTGCTGGGGCGAGCCTCTGTCTCAGAGGAGCACCGTGCGTTAATGAGCACGGTGATTGAAAACATTTCATCCGCAGAAAGCGGGCTGCACGAGGCCGTCAAGAGTTTAGTGGCGGGCCTTGAGGTACGTTTTAAATAACGTATATTTGTATTAATTGCGCATAAGTAAAGTGCGCCCTGTGTAGATAGTAGCCCCTGAGACTCTGTGGGTCGTAAAGATGTACGGCGCGCAGAGGATCTTAATCCCAGGTCCTTTAAGTAGCACCTTTATATGTAGGTGGTTGATTGTCCGGAGTCAAGCCGGACTTGTGAATATGCCGAACTAAAGCGACAGCTGGATGAGGCAGAAGCCGACATCGTGCTTGTTAACAAGCGGCTTGATGGTGCTCAAGGTATTGAAATTATTAGGCGATTGTTAGTAAGACGAGCTGTATGTCAATATCTTACCGTGTGTGTGTGTGCTTGACGCAGATGGTGCGGCCACCGTGGAAGGTCTTAGGGCCGAACTCGCCCGAGCGAAGGAACAAGCCAGAAAAAGTGATGCGGCTGCCGTTAAAGCCCTTGAAGAGCTGAAAGCCGAACAGGCTGCCCATTGCCGAAGCAAGGATGAAATGGCTGATATGGCCGTGAAGTTAAAGAGCGCTACTGACCATTGTAAGCTTCTTGAAGAAGGAGATCGGGCGAAGCAAACGAGCTTGGAGAAGGCTGTTGCTGACGCCAAGGACGCCCGCTCTATAATGAGAGCGGCGAAGGAAGAGCTGCGTCAGGCCGGACAGATTGCGGATGGAAAGCCCTACTCGCTGCGGAGAAAATTTTGTGATCCGAAGTTTGCCCCGTTAAACCGGATGTGGAGTATAGAGGACACCTATCTGGATTTGGCGGCTAGTGCCACTGATGCGACCGAACACTTTCGAGATAAAAAGGATCATGAAGTGGAGAAGCTCTTTTGGTTGCAATTCGTCAATCCAGAGCGTCCGCTGGCAGTGGACGATCGCCTGGCCCAATGGGCTGAGCTGAATAGGTTGTACGGACTCGCCATGAAGTACGTCATGGATCGTCTGTGTCCGGGGAGAACGAAGCAGAAGAGTTATTTCAGCTTGGTGCAACAATTGCTAGACGTGGTGCCACGTGTCGATGCTATGAAGAGGTCAGCGTGCGTAGAGGGCGCTCGGCTGGCTCTTGCCCGTGTCAAGACATACTGGGCAGATATGGAGCCCACCATTGTTGCATCCCGGGATTCGGATAAAAGCCGAATACCTGCCGAGCATTATTTTGAGGAAGTCCTCGAAGGCGCTCACGTAATAGAGATGCAGTGCTCGAAGGATGCTATATTATGATAGCATATGTAATCATAAATCAGTATTTTGATAAATTTTAGTGGCATTTTTTAGACTTGTGCCCTCAAGTATTAAGAACACCTCCTGTGCGTCCGTTTTAATATATAAATTCTGAAAGATTGCAGTTGTTGGCTTCAGCCCCCACGCACATAGTGCGGGGGTGCGCGTAGAAGACACATTTTCACACTTAACCCAACGTCTTGGTCCTACAAAGGAGGTGATAGCGCAGCGGGCTAGGCAACCGGACTATAATGCTTTAACACTTTCACTTAGCCATAGGAGCTTGATAGTGGGACTCTTTAGGTAGCCCTTTAGTGGCGAATGCGCTTTGCCCAAGTTTGGAGCGCGTACGTGCCTGACCGGGAAACGGCCCTTCGTCAAAGCGGAGGAATTCGATAAATCCCTATGAGTCATCCAGTGGCGACCAGTCTCGCGCTACATCATGACAGTCGGTTTTCGGCTTTCTCTACTGAGGTGCTCACCCGGCCGAACCGGGGCACAATCGCAGTAGTTCTCCTGGTGCTACCTTAGCCGATAGAGCGGAACGTAAGGTAGCCGAACTCAGGAGCCGGGCAACCCAACATGTGACCAAAATCATGATTCGGAGCTGATGCATATAGTGCCAAAACTCGCGACGCCGAACACTCCCTAAGGTGTTCGGTCTTTGTGAGTGCGTGTGAAACAACACCCTTAAACAAAAGAAAAGAGCCCTTAGTGTCCAGGCACGAGCAAGATTTCCGGCGTGGCCACATGCCCAAACGCCAGCCTCCTCCTTGGTTATAGCAGAAAAGAAAAAACCAGGGGATGTATAGCAGCAAGAGATAGTAAAAAAGGTTTACGCAGGGTCTTAATCTAAAAAGAATCCTTTAGGACGGGTCCCTACTGCACGTCTGCGCCTGTGTCTCCGCTGTGCCGTGTACTGGACGGGCGCCGCACGACGTTCATCTGTAAAAGAGAGGAACTAAATTGAAAAATGGGTCGTGCGGAACAAAAAGGATAATAAACAAAATATAAAGTAAAGGATATATAAGGTTGAGTTTTATTGTCTCTGCGTATAGCCCCTGGTATGGGGGTATATGGCGTACTAAGCCTGCGTTAATGATGGACTTGTGCCGAACTCGTTGAGTCCGGGTCCGTGGCCTGTAATGACTTATAAAAAAGTCCTTTGGCTGGCGAGACCACTTTATTGTGCGGCTGTTTAAGCGGCCGCGCAATCCTCCGTTTGGAGGAGGCGTATTTTAGCGCGTTCCCTTTAAAGAGATGATGCCTCGAGGACCGGGCATCTTTAGCGTGAGGGATGCATAATGTGGTATTGCGTTAAAGCGAGCGAAAGCTCCGCGTCCCATTAGTGCTTGATAGCGACTTGAAAACGGGACTACATGGAAGGTCAGCTTTTCGCGATGAAAGTTATTGGCAGAGCCAAAGATGACTGTAAGCCGGAGAAAGCCCCTGCAATGGGTGTCCGGGCCTGGTGCTACCCCTTTAAAGGAGGTTTTGCTGTGGCGGATTCTTGCTGGGTTTATGCCTATGCGGTGGATTGTATCCTGATATATCAGGTTTAGTCCACTGCCGCCATCCATAAGGACATTGGTAAACTGGAATCCATCGATTATTGGATCCAGTATCAGGGTAGTCCGGCCTGCGTTTTTGATATTTCTAGAATAATCTAGCTGATCAAAAATGATTGGCTTTAGTGACCAGTGGCGGGACTCCTGAGGGGTAGGTTTGATTGTGCGTACCTTTATGGGTGCCACACGTTTTGTTACGTGAAGTGAGTTCACTGTTTTGACTTCTTGAGGGAAGTTCTTTTGTTTCCTGGTGTTCTGCCTTTGGGGTTCGTCCTCTTCTTCACTTGGTGTATCGAGCCCCTTGTGTTCGGCGTTAAGCTGTCCGGATTGTTTAAAAACCCAACTGTCTTTGTGGGTGTGATTGGTAGGCTTCCCACGAGTACTGTGTATCTGACATATTCTGTCCATGATTCTGTTTAAGCTGGACGGATCATCCCTATTATCTTGAAGGGGTGGTTTTGTATGATTTTGCCGTGAGCTTTTGAATCCGGCATTGACTGTCGTGCTCTTCAGACTTTTGCCTTTGATTCGGCGGCGGTCCTTATTCCGCCGCTGTTTTCCGTTTCCATCTCTGATTTCTGATGTACTTGGGTCGCTGGGGTTGCATCGTGCCAACCAGCTCTCCTCTCCTGCACAAAAGCGGGCCATGAGGCTTGTGAGTGCGGCCATTGTTCTTGGCTTTTCCTGGCCGAGGTGTCTGGCGAGCCATTCGTCTTGGACATTATGCCTGAAAGCCGCTAGGGCTTCGGCATCCGGACAATCCACTATTTGATTCTTTTTAGTGAGGAATCTGTTCCAGAACTGCCGAGCTGATTCTCCGGGCTGCTGAGTTATGTGACTGAGATCGTCTGCATCCGGGGGACGGACATAGGTCCCTTGAAAATTTGCTCGGGAAGCATCCTCGAGCTCTTCCCAACTTCCAATTGTGTTTTCGGGAAGGCTTTTAAGCCAGTGCCGGGCTGGCCCTTTAAGCTTAAGGGGTAAATATTTTATGGCGTGGAGATCATCTCCTCTAGCCATATGTATGTGGAGGATATAATCCTCGATCCAGACTCCAGGGTCTGTTGTTCCATCGTATGCCTCTATGTTGACGGATTTAAATCCCTCTGGAAATTCATATTCCAGGACCTCATCGGTGAAGCATAGGAGGTGTGCGGCGCCCCTGTATTTGGGTGTGCCGGATTCTGATGGAGGATTTTTGGCATTGCTTGTGAAAGTTTGCTTTCTTCGCCCGTAAATGGACCTGGCTGGGCCATGATGCGAGTCTTTAATTGGGTCGCATGCCGCATTAAGTGCGGCGCCGCTTGCCTTTTTATAGTGGCCGTGGGGTCGTCTATCCGACCGTGTGGCCTCCTGGTCGAATTCGGGCAGTAGTTTTCTCGTCGGATAGCTTTTGGTGCGGCAGCTGTCGCCGTATTTGTCTGTGGTCTTGATTACTTTGCTCCATCTTGTTTTGAGTGCATCCTCCGTCGTCTTCAGCTTCCACTTCTGTTTTTTCAGGCTACGTGCCGTGGCAGCGAGCCTTTCGTGGAGATTCTTCTGCTCCATGGTTTTATCCGGCGTGAGATCGTCCGGAGTTCTGTTATGGCCGGGGGAGGGCTGTCCGTCCTCTCTATCCGTGTTGCCCTGTTCGGACGGCTGTTCTGAGGCAAGCTCGTCGTCTACCGGCTCATCCTGCTCTAGGGCTGGGTTTTGATCAAGGCGGGGTTTGGCTCGGCGTTTACGTCACCGTTTTGACTGCTTTTCGGAGGTTTTACCTCTTTTTTCGCCCCCTTTTTCCTTGTTGTCGTTTCCTTTAGGGGTATCCACCATGAATACATCGTTAGGTGGGGTGGAGGCCCAGTGCCCTATAGGTGCTGGTCCCAATTCGTCTCCGTCTTCGTTGTCTATACCGTCGAAGTCTTCGGATCCGTAGTCAAGCATGTCGGTTAAATCATCGACAGTGGCTATTAAGTGGGTGGTGGGTGGGCTTTGAATTTCTTCGTCGTCCGAATCCCAACCTCGCAGGCCATAGTTCGGCCTGGGCTCTCCTGATAAAGAGAGAGACTTGAGAGAATTCAGGATATCACCGAGAGGTGAGCACTGAAAGATGTCCGCGGCGGTGAACTCCATTACAGGCGCCCAATCAGATTCGATCGGCAGGGACACGGAAGGCCCGGAGTTCGGAGAAGAGTCCGGCTCCTTGGAGTCATGAGCCATGCGGAGTGCGGGGCTGGCGTTCGGCTCGATCGCCTTTGAGATCGCAGCCCCCGAGGTGACGTCCAACCGTTCATCCTCGAAGTACGCAGCAGGCTCCGAGTCGAGGATCGGGGCCGGAGCGTGTGCGGCCTCCAGGGTACTATTCAGAGGCAGAGCTATATCATGCCCCTCGAAACAGTGCGGCGCGCGTGGCTGTGGCTCGAACCCGTCGAAGATCAAGTCTCCGCGGATATCTGCCATGTAGTTTAAGCTTCCAAACCTGACTTGATGGCCAGGGGCGTAGCTTTCGGTCTGCTCCAGATGACCAAGCGAATTGGCCCGCAGAGCGAAGCCGCCGAAGACGAAGATCTGTCCGGGGAGGAAAGTCTCACCCTGGACCTCATCGTTGTTGATGATCAAAGGAGCCATCGGGCCTAAAAGCGACGACACAGAGGAACTCTTAATGAAAGCACCAATGTCGGTGTCAAAACCGGCGGATCTCGGGTAGGGGGTCCCGAACTGTGCGTCAAGGTCGGATGGTAACAGGAGACAAGGGACACTTTATTTTACCCAGGTTCGGGCCCTCTCGATGGAGGTAAAACCCTACTCCTGCTAGATTAATATTGATGATATGGGTAGTACAAGAGTGGATCTACCACGAGATCAAGGAGGCTAAACCCTAGAAGCTAGCCTATGGTATGATTGTGTATGATGATGGTTGTATCGTTGTCCTACGCACTACAACCCTCCGGTTTATATAGACACGGATAGGGTTAGGGTTACACAGAGTCGGTTACATTGGTAGGAGATCTCGAATATCCGCACGCCTAGCTTGCCTTCCACGCCAAGAAAAGATCCTTCCGGACACGGGACGAAGTCTTCAATCTTGTATCTTCATAGTCCTGGAGTCCGGCAGAAGGTATAGTTCGGCTATCCGAACACCCCCTAATCCAGGACTCCCTCACCCTCCTTTCCAACTAACATGGTATCAGATAGCACGCCGAGCCCTTTCCTAGCTTCCGCCTAAACCGACTGTCGCCGCCCTATAGTCGCCGCCGCCGTCGTCATGCCCTCTCTCCCACGCAGCTGCCGCCTTCCTCTCTGTCGCCGCTGCTTCCCTCCCCCTAGCCGCAGCTGCGCACCTAAACCCTAACCCAAACCCGCGCCGCCGCCGCTAACCCTAATCCACCTGACCCGCCGCCACCCTTCCACCGCCGCAGCTCCTCCATGGCGTCCCCCACTCCAGCAATTCGAACCCGTTCGCCGGACCAGAGCCTGACACCACCGCCGTTTGCGATCTTGACATCCACACCCGAGTCCCCATCAAGCTCGACCAGTCCAACTCCTCGTACTACGCATGGAAGACCTACTTCAACCTCTTCTTCCGCGAGTACCACCTCCTCAAGCACGTCGACGGGACCGTCGATGGCGACCTCATGGCGGGTGATCCGGACTGGGCGGCCATTGAGGCCTCTCTCATCCGGTGGTTCTACCTCACCATCTCGCCAGACCTCTTCACTGATAATAAGCTTCAAAGTCTCGTGTTCTTGCAGCAGGAATTTTTTGGGTGCCACCAAGATGACTCCTCCATCAATGACTACTGCATGCGCCTTAAGTGGATCGCCGACGAACTCCGCGATATTGGCGTCAAGGTATCAGACGAACTCATACTCAGCACCCTCACCGCCGGCCTCAATGAGGATTTCGGCAATGCGGCCTCCAACCTCTCCCTGCTGTTGAACCCGACCTTCCACTCCGTCGCCGCGTATTTATGCTTGGAGGAATGCTGGATGAAGAAGGTCAAAGCGCGCGTCCACCACACCGCCCTCGCCGCCGGGACCTCTCGCGGGCGCCTCCGTCGGCCCAGCCTCACCCACGCCCGCCCGCACCACCGGGGTTCTTCCCCCTCCCACCGGCCCCGCCAGCGCCACCCGCCCCACCACAGCAGCGCGGCAGCAGGGCGGTGGCCGCCGCAACCGGCGTCGTGGAGGCGGTCGCTCCGGGCCACCACAGCAGCAGCAGCAGTCGGGGTACGGGGGCTCCACGTGATCACCTGCCCCCCCTCCCGCGCGCCCTAGTCGGTCGGCACCAATCCATGGACCGGAGTGGTCCAAGCGTACCACATGCCGGTGCCGCGGGCCCCGGGCATCCTCGGTCCGCACCCGGCCCCCACGCGCACTTCGCCGCTGCCCTGTACCAGGCGAGCGGTGCCGACTACCCGGCCAATGGAGGCGACTACCCCCCGCTGGCGCCAACTGGCTACACGCAGTCGGGCGGCTACGTGCCGCCCCCCGTGCCGATCAAGCCCGGGGGTTACTCCCTTCCACCGGCCCCGTGGGACCCTGCACTCCTCGCCGCGCTGCACTCGGCGTCGTCTTCCTCCAACTATGGAGGTGGCGGTGATTGGTACATGGACACGGGGGCTACCGCCCACATGACGTCGCACCCCGGTAACCTTCCTTCCTCCTCTCCGGTCACCACCTCGAACCGCATCACCTTCCGTGATGGTTCCTCCGTAACCATCACTCATGTCGATCATAGTTTCTTTCCGTCTAATTCTATGCCTATTAACATGTCTAACGTTCTTGTCTCACCTGACCTAGTTAAGAATCTTGTCTCCGTTCGTCGTCTTGCACGTGACAATCCTCTTACTGTTGAATTTGATGATCTTGGTTTCTCTGTGAAGGACGCCCGTACACGGATGGTACTCCACCGATGTGACAGCCCAGATGACCTGTACCCGGTGCACTCTGCCTCCACCGCCACCTCTCCAACCTCCCTCTCCCCCGGTGTCGACCTTTGGCATGCACGCTTCGGTCACCCCAACTCCACCGTCCTTCGCCAGATTATCAAGAGTTTTTCATTTTCTTGTAATAAATTCGATGAGCACACTTGTCATGCTTGCCGTCTCGGTAAACATGTTCGGCAACCCTTTAGCGAGTCAAACACTATTTCTACTTTTCCATTTAACTCAATTCATAGTGATGTATGGACATCTCCCGTTGTGAGCAACACTGGCTTCTTATATTATCTTGTCTTACTTGATGATTTCTCTCATTTTGCGTGGACGTTTCCACTTTGTCGCAAATCCGATGTCCTCGCCACCCTCACGGCCTTTTACTCCTACATCACCACCCAGTTCGGGCACTGTCGGTGTCAAAACCGGCGGATCTCGGGTAGGGGGTCCCGAACTGTGCGTCAAGGCCGGATGGTAACAGGAGACAAGGGACACGATGTTTTTACCCAGGTTCGGGCCCTCTCGATGGAGGTAAAACCCTACTCCTGCTTGATTAATATTGATGATATGGGTAGTACAAGAGTAGATCTACCACGATATCAAGGAGGCTAAACCCTAGAAGCTAGCCTATGGTATGATTGTTGTATGATGGGGTTGTCCTACGGACTAGAACCCTCCGGTTTATATAGACACCGGATAGGGTTAGGGTTACACAAAGTCGGTTACAATGGTAGGAGATCTTGAATATTCACATCGCCTAGCTTGCTTCCACGCCAAGGAGAGTCCCTTCCGGACACGGGACGAAGTCTTCAATCTTGTATCTTCATAGTCCTGGAGTCCGGCTGAAGGTATAGTCCGGCTACCCGAACACCCCCTAATCCAGGACTCCCTCAGTAGCCCCTTAACCAGGCTTCAATGACGACGAGTCCGGCGCAGATTGTCTTCGGCATTGCAAGGCGGGTTCCTCCTCCAAGTCCTTCATAGAAGATTGTAAACACCAAGAGTAGTGTCCGGCTCTGCAAAATAAGTTTCCACATAGTGCCATAGAGATAATAATATTAACACCAATCAAATCTGCAGACGTATTCCGCAGTGCGTCATTACACTACGGCCAAGTCCTTTACTCGAATAGTTTTTACTTCTTCCACCTCAGCATGTTTCGCGAGGCGGTTTCCTTGGCACGTCTTGTCAAAGCAGAGATCGTGTCCCCCTTTTACGGGATTCTCATCAATACGGACGTGGGTAACCCAATCATGCCCGTTAGCACGTTTCCTCGACTAAAGACGAGTCCCAAATGGTTACGGGGAGGGCTCTTGGTATTCAACCTCTTATAAAGAGACCAAGGCCTTACTCCTTTCAATCTCAAGTGAGTTCGCCCATCGCCTCGAGTTCCAACACCCTAGGCTCCAGATTCCAGGCGCTTCGGACCTTCGACAATGTCCGGCTCTGACCTTCAAGGCCGATGGACGCCTTCCTCCGTCACGGAGGAGGACGTGTTAAAGTTGAGAGAGGCTAAGTTCTTGACCGGCGAAGTTTTGCACAGGTTGCCTGCTCAAGGGCAGGCCACTCCCAGTCCCCAGCCCGGCGAGAGCATGGTGTTCATGTCTCACTTCCTTCGGGGATTAGGCTTCCCCACGGATCCCTTTGTGAGAGGGTTGTTCTTTTATTATGGGCTGGAATTCCACGACATAGCTCCGGAGTCCATCCTCCACATCTCCTCATTCATCGTTGTGTGTGAAGCATTCCTCCGGGTTACCCCTCATTTCGGATTATGGCTCAAGACCTTTAAAGTGGAGCCGAAGATGATCGAGGGACGGCACGCAGAGTGCGGAGGTGCTGTCATAAGCAAAAATGCTGACGCTCCATGGCCCGAGGGCTCTTTTCAAGAGGAGCTAGGCTTGTGGCAGCGAGAGTGGTTTTATATCACCGCTCCCCGGGGCACCAAGTGGGTGGCGCCTCCTGCCTTTCGCTCGGGTCCCCCTACCACGGCTAGCGTCATGGGTCAGCAAAGGGTTAGATTGGGGGTTACCCAAAGATGTGCCCCTGTTGCAGGGTCGTATTAGGGATCTCTTAGAAGGAGACCTTAGCCTGGTCAAAGTGACGCGGGTCATGCTGATTCGCCGGATATTGCCCGGCAAACGTTGCTCCCTCCGCCTGTGGGAGTTCAATCCAGAGGGACCACGAGCTCTTCAGAGTTTCATGGGTGCGACGCCCGCGGAGATGTATAGACTGTTCTTCGGATCACAAGAGATGTGTCCGGACTTGACCGAGGATGCGGGCCTAAGCTGCAATCGCCCGGATACTCAAGTAAGTAACCCTGTGCCCGGACCTTCTATCCGTATAATTATCATAAACTTGCCCCTAAAAGAGTTGTCCTTTTAAACAGGAGTGGATAGCGAAGGCGAAGCTGATCAGGTGTCCGGCTCCCCTTCCTGAAACCAGGCCGGATCCCGTGCTTGTCAGGATGTTGAAGATAATGCCTTTAGAGGGAAGTATGGGGAAGAACAAGGAAACTATGGCCTCCTCGAAGGAGGCTGCTCCGAAGGGTGGAACCGACAATTCCTCTCCTGATGGGAGGAAGAGGGCCGCCTCTGACGACCCGGAGACCATGGCCTCGAAGCGGGGGGAAAATCCTCGTTAGAGGGTCCAACGCCGGGGAGTTCCTTGGTCGAGCTACGCCCTCGCAGGGATCAGCCCTTCAGCGAGCCGTAAGTAGAGAAAGGTTTTCCTTCTGAAGGATTAGGGAAATCCTTGATTTTATATCTGAGAAGACTTAACCGATATGTTACCTTGTAGTTCGGACCTCAGCCCTTCTCAGCAGAGCTCGTCTTCGGGGGATCTTCTTCCGGAGATGATGGAGAGCGGGACGCCTCCCCCTGCCGTGCCGCCTAGTGAGGCAGGCGACCCTGAGGTGTCATCGCGGAGGGTTTCTCCGAATCCGGTAGGGGCGGAAGATAGCTATGTGGCCAAAAAGGTTCTCCGTGTCCGGCCTTCGAAAGAGGCCATGGGACCAGTCCGGCACTGTCTGGTGCTCGGCCGGAGGAGCTAAAGATTCTGTTGGGGCGAGCTTCTATCTCAGAGGAGCACCGTGCATTGATGGGCGCGGTGATTGAAAGGATTTCATCCGCAGAAAGCGGATTGCATGAGGCCGTCAAAAGCCTGCTGACGGGTTTCGAGGTATGTTGGATAATGTATGCTTTCGTCAGTTGCGCATAAGTAAGATGCGCCCTGTGTAGATAGTAGCCCCTGAGACTGTGCGTCGTCAGAAATGACGGCACGCAGAGGATCATAATCCCAGGTCTAAGACGTCGCCTTTGAATGTAGGCGGCGGGGTGTCCGGAATCGAGCCGAACTGATGATTTTGCCGAACTAAAGCGGCAACTGGACACGGCAGATGCCGATATCGTGCTTGTCAACAAGCGGCTTGATGAGGCTCAAGGTATGTAATTCCTCGGGCGGCATCCGGTAAGAAGAGTTTTATGCCAGTGTCTTACGATGTGTGTGCTTGACGCAGATGGTGCGGCCGCCGTGGAGAGTCTCAGGGCAGATCTTGCCTGAGCTAAGGATCAAGCTAGAAAAAGCGATGCAGCTGCCAAGAAAGCCTTTGAAGAGCTGAGAGCCGAACAGTCTGCTCACTGCCGAAGCAAGGAAGAGATGGCCGAGATGGCCGAAAAGTTAAGGGGCGCTGTCGACTGTTGCAAATTTCTTGAGAAAGAAGACCGGGCGAGACAGACGGACTTAGAGAAGGCCGTTGCCGATGCCAAGGACGCTCGCTCTGCGATGAGAGCTGCGAAGGAGGAGCTGCGTCAGGCCGAACAGATTGCGGCTGGAAAGCCCTTTATGGTGCGGAGGAAGTTTTGTGATCCGAACTTTGCTCCATTGGACCAGATGTGGAGTGTGGAGGACACCTATCTGGATTTGGCAGCAAGTGCTGCTGATGCAACTGAACACTTTCGAGATCAAAAAGATCGCGAAGTGGAAAAGCTTTTCTGGTCGCAGTTTCACAATCCAGAGCGTCCGCTGGCAGTGGATGATCGTTTGGCTCAATGGGCCGAACTAAATAGGTTGTCCGGACTCGCCATGAAGTACATCATGGGTCATCTGTGGCCGGGGAGATCGGAGCCGAAGAGTTATTTCGGCTTGGTGCAGCAAGTCCTTGACGCAGTGCCGCGTATTGGTGCGATGAAGAGGTCAGCATGCATAGAGAGCACACGGATGGCTCTTGCTCGTGTCAAAACATATTGGGCAGAGATGGATACCACCGTTGTTGCGTCCCGAGACTCGGACGAAAGCCGAGTACCCTCCGAGCACTATTTTCAGGAAGTCCTTGAAGGCGCTCGTGTAATAGAGACGCAATGCTCGAAGGATGCTATGTTAAGATAGCATATGTAATTACAAAGGAATATTTTGATAAATTGTATTGGCCTTTTATACTTGTGCCTTAAGTATTTGGAACACCTCCTGTGCGGCCGTTTTAAGATACAAAATCTGAAAGATGGCAGTCGTTGGCTTCAGCCCCCACGCACATAGTGCGGGTGTCGGTGTCAAAACCAGCGGATCTCGGGTAGGGGGTCCCGAACTGTGCGTCAAGGTCGGATGGTAACAGGAGACAAGGGACACTTTATTTTACCCAGGTTCGGGCCCTCTCGATGGAGGTAAAACCCTACTCCTGCTAGATTAATATTGATGATATGGGTAGTACAAGAGTAGATCTACCACGAGATCAAGGAGGCTAAACCCTAGAAGCTAGCCTATGGTATGATTGTGTATGATGATGGTTGTCCTACGGACTACAACCCTCCGGTTTATATAGACACCGGATAGGGTTAGGGTTACACAGAGTCCGTTACAATGGTAGGAGATCTTGATGTTGGAAATATGCCCTAGAGGCAATAACAAAAGCATTATTATTATATTTCCTTGTTCATGATAATTGTATTTATTCGTGCTATAATTGTGTTATCCGGAAATCGTAATACATGTGTGAATAACAGACAACAATATGTCCCTAGTAAGCCTCTAGTTGACTAGCTCGTTGATCGACAGATAGTCATGGTTTCCTAACTATGGACATTGGATGTCATTGATAACGAGATCACATCATTAGGAGAATGATGTGATGGACGAGACCCAATCCTAAACATAGCATAAGATCGCATAGTTCGTTTGCTAGAGTTTTCCAATGTCAAGTATCCTTTCCTTAGACCATGAGATCGTGTAACTTCCGGATACCGTAGGAGTACTTTGGGTGTGCCAAACGTCACAACGTAACTGGGTGACTATAAAGGTATACTACGGGTATCTCCGAAAGTATCTGTTGGGTTGACACGGATCGAGACTGGGATTTGTCACTCCGCTTGACGGAGAGGTATCACCGGGCCCTCTCGGTAATGCATCATCATAATGAGCTCAATGTGATCAAAGTGTTTGATCACGGGATCATGCATTACGGTACGAGTAAAGTGACTTGCCGGTAACGAGATTGAACGAGGTATTGGGATACCGACGATCGAATCTCGGGCAAGTAAAATACCGATTGACAAAGGGAATCGTATACGGGATTAATTGAATCCTCGGCATCGTGGTTCATCCGATGAGATCATCGTGGAGCATGTGGGAGCCAACATGGGTATCCATATCCCGCTGTTGGTTATTGCCCGAGAGCCGTCTCGGTCATGTCTGCATGTCTCCCGAACCCGTAGGGTCTACACACTTAAGGTTCGGTGACGCTAGGGTTGTGAAGATATGTGTATGCAGTAACCCGAATGTTGTTCGGAGTCCCGGATGAGATCCTGGACGTCACGAGGAGTTCCGGATTGGTCCGGAGGTAAAGAATTATATATAGGAAATGTTGTTTTGGCCATCGGGACAAGTTTCGGGGTTATCGGTATTGTACCGGGACCACCGGAGGGTCCCGGGGGGTCCACCGGGTGGGGCCACCTGCCTCGGGGGGCCACATGGGCTCTAGGGGGTGCGCCTTGGCCTACATGGGCCAAGGGGAACCAGCCCCAAGAGGCCCATGCGCCTAGGGTGGGGAAACCCTAAAGGGGGGCGCCCCCTTGCTTGGGGGGCAAGTTCACCACCCCTTGGCCGCCGCCCCCCCCCCCCCTAGGAGATTGCATCTCCTAGGGCCGGAGCCCCCCCTAGGGGGCTATATAAAGGGGGGAGGGGAGGGGGGCAGTGGCACCCCTTGCCCTGGCGCCTCCCTCTCCCTCTCCAATACCTCCTACTCCTCCATAGAGCTCGGCGAAGCCCTGCTGGAGTACTGCAGCTCCACCATCACCACGCCGTCGTGCTGCTGCTGGAGCCATCTTCCTCAACCTCTCCTTTGCCTTGCTGGATCAAGAAGAAGGAGACGTTACGCTGACCGTATGTGTGTTGAACGCGGAGGTGCCGTCCGTTCGGTGCTAGGATCTCCGGTGATTTGGATCACGTCGTGTACGACTACCTCATCCCCGTTCTTGAACGCTTCCGCTCACGATCTACAAAGTGGTATGTAGATGCAATCTCTCTCCCATGACTCGTTGCTTAGATGAACTCATAGATGGATCTTGGTGAAACCGTAGGAAAAATTTTAATTTTCTGCAACGTTCCCCAACACTTGAATATCAGCACGCCTAGCTTGCCTTCCACGCCAAGAAAAGATCCTTCCGGACACGGGACGAAGTCTTCAATCTTGTATCTTCATAGTCCTGGAGTCCGTCTGAAGGTATAGTCCGGCTATCCGAACACCCCCTAATCCAGGACTCCCTCAGTTGCCCCTGAACCAGGCTTCAATGACGACAAGTCCGGCGCGCAGATTGTCTTCGGCATTGCAAGGCGGGTTCCTCCTCCAAGTTCTTCAAGAAGATTACAAACACCAAAAATAGTGTCCGGCTCTGCAAAATAAGTTTCCACATATTGCCATATAGAGAATAATATTAACACAAATCAAATTTGCTGATGTATTCCGCAGTGCGTCATTACACTGCGGCCAAGCTCTTTATATAAATTGTTTTCATTGTTCCACCTCAGCGTGTTTAGCGAGGCGGTTTCCTTGGCACGTCTTGTCAAAGCAGAGATCGTGTGCCCCTTTTAACGGGATTCTCATCAATACGGACGTGGGTAACCCAACCGCGCCATTTACCACAGCGCTTGGGAGGCAAGTGAGTTTTATTAGGTAGGTGGGGATGCCTAATCGCACCCGCTTGTATAAAGGGATAAGGATTCACCTTTTTAACCTGCGCCTTATTCCTCCTTTGCCAGTCCATCTCTCGCGCACTCAAGCTCCAGCAGCCAAGTCTGCTCTTCCTTCCTCAACCTTCTCCAACAATGTCCGGAGCGGGAGGCAAGTGGATGGCCTCCTCCGTTACGGAGGCCCAAGCAAAAAAGCTAAGGAAAGCCGGATACTTGTCCAAGGACATCCCGCATCGGCTTCCTGAGAAGGGGCAGCTTCTTCCTACCCCAGGGCCCCATGAGAGGGTAGTTTTTCTTCCCCACTTCCTCCGCGGACTGGGCTTTCCACTTCACCCATTTGTCCGGGGGCTCATGTTCTACTACGGCCTGGATTTCCACGATTTGGCCCCGAACTTTGTCCTCAACATCTCGGCGTTCATCGTCGTGTGTGAGGCCTTTCTCCGCGTCCGCCCCCACTTTGGCCTCTGGCTCAAGACCTTCCACGTCAAGCCCAAGGTGGTGTCCGGCACCCAGGCGGAGTGCGGAGGCGCTATGGCCGGCAAGATGGCCAACGTCCTCTGGTTCGATGGCTCCTATGTGGAGTCCCTAAAGGGGTGGCAGGCCGGGTGGTTTTACATCACCGAGCCACGCGATCTGAAATGGGTCGCAGCCCCCGAGTTCAGATCCGGACCCCCCACGCGGCTCATGTCCTGGAAAGAGACGGGCCTGTTGTGGGGCAACGAGGAAGAAGTGACTGGGTTGCAAACGTGCATCCAGTCCCTGGTGAACAGGCCAATCCGGCTGATCAATGTGATCCAGGTCATGCTCGTTCGCCGGATCCTCCTGTGCCAACAACGGGATTTTACTTTGTGGGAATTCGACCCGGCGCAGCACCAAACCCTCAGTAGGCTCTTGGACACGACGTATGAAGACGTCTGGAAGGTGCTGACCAAAGGCGCTGAGTCCCCCACATCCGCTTCCGAGGACCGCGGATACAGCTTGCAGCATCATGCCAGCGAGGTGAGCTTTCTATACCTTTGACAGGTTTGTTAAGCTCTTCTTCATAGATTAACTCTATGCGGGATCTAAACTCCCTTTACCTTTGACAGGCTTGGCGGGCTATATCCGGACCAATTAACTGTCCGGCTCCCCTGCCCGAAGACCCAGCCCCAGCTCTCTTGGTGAAGCTGCTGGCTCCGGCACCTTATGTGGTGCCGGAGAAGAAGGCCAAGAAGAAGAAAACCACCGGGACTCGAAAAAGTTCCCGCAACATGGTGGTGTCGGACTCGTCATCTGACGAGTCCGCGACGCTCTCCTCTCGTGAAAACGAGGAGGAGGAACAAGAAAGCTCTCCCCCCCCCCCAGCGAGGGGAGAAAAGAAGAATAAGGACATCCCAATGGGGGAGGCCGAGGGGTCGAGGAAAAGGAAGACCCCTCCGCCGGACTACTCCCACGATGACGAAGAGGGCGGAGAGGAGTGGCCGGACAGAACCAAGCGTTCGGCGAAATCGTAAGTATTTATATACCAGAGTGACTCATGATATTCTTTTAATGCGCGGCTTTCCCTAATTAATGCAGCCCGCCCCGGGCCGAACTCGACGATTTGTCGAGTGGCTCCCTGGATTCGTCGGACGTGAACTCTGTTCCGCCCGCTGTCTCCCCCTGCAGGGCGGACGACACCGAAGTGGCGTCCCGCCAAGTAGGGCAGGAGGAGATAGTCCTGGAGGAGCCGTAAGGCAAGCCTCCGGACCCCAGGAGTAAAGCGGATGAAACCCCCCAGGGCTCCAAGTCCGGCTTTGTGCCGGACACCGCGCCGGACTCGACAGTCCTGGTCCGCGGTGGGCGAACTCCTTCCGAGAGGAGTAAGCCGTCTGAGCCGGTGACCTCCGTCCAACCAGAGGCGCCGGAAAATCTGCTGGAGGTGCTTTAGGGCGCCGCCATCAACGAGGAGCACCGTACTGTTATGAGTACGGTGATCCAAAGGGTTCAGTCCGCCAAGAGCGGACTGACTGAAGCTTGCGCTAGCCTTCTAACAGGCTTCGAGGTAAGTAAAAATATGTCAAATTATTTACCGCATAGACAGTAGCCCCTGATGCTCTGTTCGGTGTTCGGAAAGAAAAGCCGAATAGAGGATCTAGTAATTTTCGCAGGAGTCTAACAACAAAAAGTCAAATATGCGTATGCAGGCTTCGCTGCTGTCCACCGCCGCACTGACTGCACAGGTGGATGTCCTTAAAAAGGACCTCGGGCAGACCGAGCAAGAGCTCGGCCTTGCCAAACGGCAGCTCGAGGAGAAAGAAGGTAAGAAATACCCTAAAAAAAGAAAAAAGGTGCCTACAGAGAGGCTTGATTGCATAAAGAAATAACAGGATTGTACTGTTTATTGTAGGGGCCACAACCGAGGTGGCAACCCTGAAGCATGCGCTGGCTGAGGCCGGAAAGAAAATGGCCGAGGAGCGCGCCGAGCGAGAAAGGCTTGGGGTTCAGGTCGGCGAGGTGCGGCAAGAGCTGCAAGCTCTCATGAAAAAACATGAGAGTTTGGAGCTTGAGTCAAAAGCACAAGCATGCGAGCTCTCGTCGGCCCTTGAGACCGCCAAGAGTGCCAAGGCCGAAGCCCAAAAGGCCCTCCAAGAGTTGGAGGAGGTGAAAAAGATAGCAACGGGTAAGGCATTCTTAATGCAAAGTAGGAATATAAAAGTAAACTACCTGTTACTTACCTGAATCCGGAGTTCTCCAGGGGCGTTCGCCGATCTTCCCCGCAGCGTATCCGACGCCGCCGCGTTCTACCGAGCTGAAGAGGGCAGCTCGACGGAGAGTGTGTTCTGGTCTCAGTATTCTGAGGCCGGACACCCTGTGCCTTTGAGCGATCAGCTGAAACAGCTGGTCGAGCTCCACAAGGCGGCCGAACAGGCCATGAAGGGCTTACTAGTTCGGCTGTGGCCTGGAGAGGCCCTGCCTGGGAGCTATTTCGGGCTTGTGCGGCGGCTGGTGGAGGCCTGTCCACGGCTTGAGGTCATCAAGCGCTCCGCCTGCATTGAAGGTGCCCGGAGGGCCCTTGCCCGTGTAAGGGTACACTAGGGTAAGCTGGACGGAGAGAAGCTGGTGAAGGACGGGCCGCCGCCGGGGAAGGAGCATCGCAAGCCCGAGAACTACTACAAGGAAGTTCTTGCCGGAGCCCGCCTTGTCGCGGATGAATGTACTAAAGATGTAGTATTTGAATGAACTCGCTCGTTTGTATCCTGTGCGCTGAAAACTTGTTCATATACGCTAAGCAATGCTTATTGAATTTAAAATATTATTTTCTGTGCGGCCGTTTATCAAAAATTGAGAGATGGCCAGTCGTCGGCTTCTGCCCCCATGCCAGTAGTGCTGGGGTGTTCGGGATAAACCTAAGGGCTCTTTTTCCCATAGTTGGGTCCTTCGAGGGAGGCGCTCAGCACAACGAACCAGGCAATCGGACTATAATGCTTGAACACTCTCACTTAGCCATAGAACGTTATAATTTTAAATTTTGGTGAAGCCCCTAGTTCGGAAGGCCGAATTCGGGGCGCTATCCACGCCTTTGGCCGGACATAGCCAGCTCCTCGCTCGAAGCGGCATAAGTCTTTAAGGACTCGAAAAACCTCTCGAACAGCGACCGGTCTCACGCCTTATCATGACAGTCTGTTTTAGCTTTCTCCACTGAGGTGCTTAACCCAGCTGAACTGGGGCACAATCGCAGTGGTTCTCCTAGTGCTACCTTAGCCGATATAGCGGAACGTAAGGCACCGAAACATAGGAGCCGGGCAAACCCAACATGTGAGCAAAATCATGATTCGGAGCCGATGCATATAGTGCTATAAGTTCGGGGTGCCGCACTTGTGAAAGTGTACGGACTTCTCACACCAGATAGAAGGGTAATGAAGCCCCTGGCGTATTTTGCCGTACCATGGTGTACGGTTGCGATCTTGTTTTTTTTTAATGAACATATATATTAAAAGAGGACAACGCAAAAAATAGGCGAAAAGCTATGCATTGTTTACAGAGAGGCTATTTATCAAAGCCGAACGATACAAGTAGTGCGATAAGCAAAAAAGATATTAGACTATTTAACATGTCCTGACCAGGCGCAGGCCGCGGAATTTAGAAACAGATATATCGCTCGAAATAGAGACCACCTGAGAGTTCCGTAATGCGGCGTAGTTTTGTCTGCTTTCCTGGATCTTGCATCGTCTGTGCGGCAACAAAGCCGAACAGGTTATCCAGAGTGTGGAGTCCTGAAAGTAAAAAAATCCGGCAGCCCCTAGTACGTTTGCCGCCGTATTGTAAGCATGCCGTTAATGTGCCCCTCCCCCTGTGCCCATGGAATTTCGAGGGCGTAATTGTGTACTCGAGGTACTAGCTCCGCTATGTTGCGATGGCTGGGGTTGGAGCCGTATTGCTACGCTTGCTCCGAACGTGCCAGGCGGTCTTATTGCAGGTTACTCCGGGCGCGCTTTGCATTGTCCGGCTTTTTAACGGCCGGACTGGAGAGTTGCCTTGAAAGGCTGCTTTGTACTTCCGCTGCAAGGTCCGCCGTGTGCTCCTCCATACGGATGGAGCGTTCTGTGTTTCCGTTGACCGTAATTACTCCTCGAGGGCCTGGCATCTTGAGCTTGAGATATGCGTAGTGCGGCAACGCATTGAATTTAGCGAATGCGGTTCGTCCGAGCAGGGCGTGATAGCCACTGCAGAACGGGACTATATCGAAGATTAACTCTTCGCTTCGGAAGTTATCCGGAGATCCGAAGACCACATCAAGTGTTACCGAGCCTGTGCAATTGGCCTCTACACCTGGTATGACACCTTTAAAGGTCGTCCTTGTGGGCTTGATCCTTGATGGATCTATGCCCATTTTCCGCACTGTATCCTGATAAAGCAGGTTCAGGCTACTGCCGCCGTCCATGAGGACTCTTGTGAGATGAAATCCGTCAATGATTGGGTCAAGAACCAATGCGGCAAAACCGCCGTGACGGATGCTAGTGGGGTGGTCCCTTCGATCAAAAGTGATCGGGCAGGAGGACCATGGGTTGAACTTTGGGGCGACTGGCTCCATCGCGTATACGTCCCGTAGCGCACGCTTCCGCTCCCTCTTGGGAATGTGGGTCGCGTATATCATGTTCACCGTCCGCACTTGTGGGGAAACCCCTTCTGTCCATTGTTGTTCGGCGGCCTGGGCTCCTCCTCGTCGTCGCTATGCAGCCCCTTGTCTTTGTGTTCGGCTCTTAACTTGCCTGCCTGCTTGAACACCCAACAATCCGTGTTGGTGTGATTGGCTGGCCTTTCGGGGGTGCCATGAATCTGGCACGAGCGGTCCAGTATCCGGTCCAAACTGGATGGGCCCTGGGTATTCTTTTTAAATGGCCTTTTCCGCTGACCGGATTTATAGCCTCTGAATCCGGCATTTACAGCCGTATCCTCATTGTTGTCGCTGCTAACGCGGCGCTTTTGCTTATTTCGACGTGTCCTGCCACTTTTGTCCTTGGTATCCGAATTACCAGGGTTCTTCGATAAGTTGTTGCTGCGAGCTAGCCAGCTATCTTCGCCCATGCAAAAGCGGGTCATGAGTGTCGTGAGGGCTGCCATAGATTTCGGCTTTTCCTGTCCCAGGTGCCGGGCAAGCCACTCGTCGCGGATGTTATGTTTGAAGGCTGCTAGGGCCTCTGCGTCCGGACAATCGACTATCTGATTTTTCTTTGTTAGGAACCGTGTCCAGAATTGCCTGGCCGATTCTTCTGGCTGCTGAATTATGTGGCTTAGGTCGTCGGCGTCCGGTGGCCGCACATAGGTCCCCTGGAAGTTTTCGAGGAATGCGGCTTCCAGGTCTTCCCAAGAACCGATTGAGTCCGCTGGTAGGCTGTTAAGCCAGTGCCGGGCTGGTCCCTTGAGCTTAAGGGGGAGATATTTGATGGCGTGTAGATCGTCGCCACGTGCCATGTGGATGTGAAGGAGATAATACTCAATGCATACTGCCGGATCTGTCGTACCATCGTACGACTCGATGTTGACGGGTTTGAAACCCTCTGGGATTTTATGATCCATTACTTCATCTGTGAAGCATAGTGGGTGTGCGGTGCCCCTGTACTGGGCTATGTCACGACGCATCTCGGAAGAGCTATGCCTGTTCTGTTCGGCCCGGCCGGATTTATTGTGTCCGGAGTGAAGATCATCACGTGTCGTCGGGTGTCTACGCGATCCATAGATTGATCTTGTTTGCCTTGCTTTATCCTCCAGTACGTCTCGCAGGTCTGGCTCATTTTCCCGTGCCTTAGTTGAGCGGCACTGGGGCATGGCTTGTTTAGAGGTTCGATAGGCCTCTCTGTCGCGGCCGCGAGGTGGCCGGTCTTCCATGTCATGCATTGGTAATGTAGGTGTTTCCCCCTCTGATTGGGGTAGCGGCCTGCGCTTAGGATAATTTTTGGAGGGGCGCTCGAGTTCATACTCTTCGGTCGCAAGGACTTCAGTCCATCTGTCATCTAGCAAATCTTGATCAGCTCTAAGCTGTTGTTGCTTTTTCTTTAGGCTATTCGCCGTGGCTAGAAGCCTGCGTTTAAAACGCTCTTGTTCGGCGGGGTCTGATGGTACGACGAATTCGTCGTCGTCGAGGCTTGCCTCGTCTTCGGAGGGAGGCATGTAGTTATCATCCTCAACCTCTCGCTCTGCCGCTCTCTCATGAGGGATGGCTTCTCCATCTTCCTGCGCCGAATCTTGCTGGATTTGGTGTTCTTCGGCGCTATCCGGGGTAGTATTATCTCCCGTGCCGGAATCACCGTTTCTGCTGTGGCGGGATTTAGAGCGGCGCCGTTGATGCCGGCGTTTTGGCTGTTTTTTCGAGGTGTCATCCTTCGCTGTTCCATCGCCATCTCCATCCTTTGGAGCGTCCACCATATATATGTCATATGACGAGGTGGCGGTCCAGCGCCCTACAGGTGCTGGTTCTTGTTCGTCTCCTCCTTCGTCGTCCATACCGTCGAAGTCTTCGGAGCCGAAGTCAAGTATATCGGTTAAATCATCGACAGTGGCTATTAAGTGGGTGGTGGGTGGGCTTTGAATTTCTTCGTCGTCCGAATCCCAACCTCGCAGACCATAGTCCGGCCTGGGCTCTCCTGATAGAGAGAGAGAGAGACTTGAGAGAATTCAGGATATCACCGAAAGGTGAGCGCTGAAAGATGTCCGCGGCGGTGAACTCCATTATAGGCGCCCAATCATATTCGATCGGCAGGGGCACAGGAGGCCCGGAGTTCGGAGAAGAATCCGACTCCTTGGAGTCATGGGCCGTGCGGAGTACGAGGCTGGCGTTCGGCTCGATCGCCTTCAAGATCGCAGCCCCCGAGGTGACGTCCAACCGTTCATCCTCAAAGAACGCAGCGGGCTCCGAGTCGAGGATCGGGGCCGGTGCGTGTGCGGCCTCCAGGGCACTATTCGGAGGCAGAGCTATATCATGCCCCTCGAGGTAGTGCGGCGCGCTTGGTTGTGGCTCGAACCCGTCAAAGATCAAGTCTCCGCGGATATCTGCCGTGTAGTTTAAGCTTCCAAACCTGACTTGATGGCCAGAGGCGTAGCTTTCGATCTGGTCCAGACGACCAAGCGAATTGGCCCGCAGAGCGAAGCCGCCGAAGACGAAGATTTGTCTGGGGAGGAATGTCTCACCCTGGACCTAATCGTTGTTGATGATCAAAGGAGCCATCGGGCCTAAAAGCGACGACACAGAGGAACTCTCAATGAAAGCACCAATGTCGGTGTCAAAACCGGCGGATCTCGGGTAGGGGGTCCCGAACTGTGCGTCAAGGTCGGATGGTAACAGGAGACAAGGGACACTTTATTTTACCTAGGTTCAGGCCCTCTCGATGGAGGTAAAACCCTACTCCTGCTAGATTAATATTGATGATATGGGTAGTACAAGAGTAGATCTACCACGAGATCAAGGAGGCTAAACCCTAGAAGCTAGCCTATGGTATGATTGTGTATGATGATGGTTGTCCTACGGACTACAACCCTCCGGTTTATATAGACACCGGATAGGGTTAGGGTTACACAGAGTCGGTTACAATGGTAGGAGATCTTGAATATCCGCACGCCTAGCTTGCCTTCCACGCCAAGAAAAGATCCTTCCGGACACGGGACGAAGTCTTCAATCTTGTATCTTCATAGTCCTGGAGTCCGGCTGAAGGTATAGTCCGGCTATCCGAACACCCCCTAATCTAGGACTCCCTCAACGGGGGTGCTTGCAGAAGACGCATTTTCACACTTAACCCAACGTCTTGGTCCTACAAAGGAGGTGGTAGCGCAGTGGGCCAGGCAACCAGACTATAATGCTTTAACACTTACACTTAGCCATAGGAGCTTGACAGTGGGACTATTTAGGTAGCCCCTTGGTGGCGACTGCGCTCGCCCGAGTTCGGGGCGCGTATGTGCCTGGCCGGGCGGCCCTTCGTTAAAGCAGAGGAATCCTATAGATTCCGATAGGTCATCGAGTGGCTGACCAGTCTCACGCTACATCATGACAGTCAGTTTTCGGCTTTCTCTACTGAGGTGCTCGCCCGGCCTAACCGGGGCACAATCGCAGTAGTTCTCCCGGTGCTACCTTAGCCGGTAGAGCGGAACGTAAGGTAGCCGAACTCAGGAGCCGGGCAACCCAACATTTGACCAAAGACATGATTCGGATTTGATGCATATAATGCCAAAACTCGCGACGCCGAACACTCCCTAAGGTGTTCGGTCTTTATGAGTGCGGACAATACAACACTCTATATTAAAAAAGCCCCTAGTGTCCAGGTACGCGCAAGAATTCTGACGTGGCCACATGCGAAGACGCCAGCCTCCTCCTTGGTTATATCAGAGAAAACCAGGGGATATGTAGCAACAAGAGACAGTAAAAAAGGTTTACGCAGGGTCTTAATCTAAAAAGAATCCTTTAGAATGGGTCCCTACTGCACGTCTACGCCTGTGTCTCCGTTGTGCCGTATCCTGGACGGGCGCCGCACGACGTTCATCTGTAAAAGAGAGGAACTGAGTTGAAAATGGGTCGTGCCGAAAAAGAAAGGTTATATATATATATATATATATATATATATATATATATATATATATATATATAATTGAGCTTTATTGTCTCTCATTGTATATGTGTGAAGCCCCTAGTGCAGGGGTGTATGGCCATTTTACTGTGGGGCTGCCAAAGCGGCTGCACAGTCCTCTACCTGGGGGAGGCGCACTTCAGTGCTTCCCCTTCAAAGAGATGATGCCTCGTGGACCGGGCATTTTAAGCGTGAGGGATGCATAATGCGGTATTGCGTTAAAGCGGGCGAAAGCTTCGCGTCCTAGTAGTGCTTGATAGCGACTTGAGAACGGGACGATGTGGAAGGTCAGCTTTTCGCGGCGGAAGTTGTCGGTATAGCCGAATATAACTTCGAGCCTGAGAAAACCCATGCAATGGGTGTCCGACCCAGGTGTTACCCCTTGAAACGAGGTTTTGCTGCGGCGGATTCTTGTTGGGTCTATCCCCATGTGATGGATTGTGTCCTGATATATCAGGTTTAGTCCACTACCGCCGTTCATAAGGACATTTGAAAATGGTAGTCCACCAATTATTGGATCGAGTACCAAGGCAGTCCAGCCTAGGTTCCTGGTACTCCTGGAGTAATCCCGTTGATCGAAGATGACTGGTTTTGACAACTAGTGGCGGGACCCCTTTGGAATAGGTCGTGTGGTGTGTACCTTTATGGATGCCGCATGTTTTGTTATGTGAAGTAAGTTTACAGTTTTTACTTCTTGCGGGAAGTTCTTTTGTTTCCTGGTACTCTGCTTTTGGGGTTCGTCCTCGTCTTCACTTGGTGTGTCGAGCCCCTTGTGTTCGGCGTTGAGTCTGCCGGATTGTTTGAAAACCCAACAATCTCTGTGGGTATGGTTAGCATGCTTCCCGGGAGTACTGTGTATTTGACAACTGTCCAGAATTTTGTTTAAATTGGATGGATCGTCCCTGTTATCCTGGAGGGGAGGTTTTGTCTGATTCTGTCGTGAGCCTTTGAATCCGGCGTTAACTGTCGTGCTCTTTGGACTTTTTTCCTTTGTCCGGCGACGGTCCTTGTTGCGTCGCGGTTTTCCGTTTCCATCCCTGGTTTCGGATGTACTTGGGTCACTGGGGCCGCATCTTGCCAACCAGCTGTCCTCTCCTGCGCAAAAGCGGATCATGAGGCTTGTTAGTGCGGCCATTGTTCTTGGCTTTTCTTGGCCGAGGTGTCTGGCGAGCCATTCGTCTCGGACGTTATGCCTGAAAGCTGCTAAGGCTTCGGCGTCCGGACAGTCGACTATCTGATTCTTTTTAGTGAGGAATCTATTCCAGAATTACCGAGCTGATTCTCCGGGCTATTGAGTTATGTGACTAAGATCGTCTGCATCCGGAGGGCGAACATAGGTCCCTTGAAAATTTGCTCGAAAAGCGTCCTCGAGCTCTTCCCAACTTCCAATTGTGTTTTCAGGAAGGCTTTTAAGCCAATGCCGGGCTGACCCTTTAAGCTTAAGGGGTAAATATTTTATGGCGTGAAGATCATCTCCTCTAGCCATATGTATGTGGAGGATATAGTCCTCAATCCAGACTCCAGGGTCTGTTGTTCCATCATATGCCTCTATGTTTATGAGTTTGAATCCCTCTGGAAATTCATGGTCCAGGACCTCATCGGTGAAACATAGGGGGTGTGCGGCGCCCCTGTATTTGGGTGCGCTGGATTCTGATGATGGCTTTATTGCATTGCTCACAAGAGCTTGCTTTCTGGGCCCGTAAATGGACCTGACTGGGCCATGATGCGAATCCTTAAGTGGGTCGCATGCCGATTTAGGTGCAGCGTCGCTTGCCGCTTTATGCTGGCCATGGGGTCGTCTATCCGACCGTGTGGCTTTCTTATTTATTGAATGTGAGGGCTCTAGGGCCTCTTCGTCGAATTCAAGCAGTAGCTTTCTCTTCGGATAGCTTTTAGTGCGGCGACTGTCGCCGTATTTATCTGCGGTATTGATTACTTTGCTCCATCTGATCCTGAGTGCGTCTTCTGCTGTTTTTAGCTTCCGCTTCTGCTTTTTCAGGCTACGTGTTGTTGCAACGAGCCTCTGTTGGAGATTCTTCTTCTTCGTTGGTTTATCCGGCGTGAGGTCGCCCGGAATGCCGTTTTTGCCGGGGGAGGGATGTTCGGTTTCTCTATCCGTGTTGCCCTGTTCGGATGGTTGCTCTAAGGCCTGCTCGCCGTCTACCGGCTCATCCTGCTCTATGGCTGGGTCTTTATCGAGGCGGGGCTTGGCTCGGCGTTTACGCCGATGCTTTGATTGCTTTTCGGGGGGTCGATCTCCCATTCCATCCCCTTTTTCCTCGTTATCGCTCCCTTTAGGGGTATCCACCATGTACACATCGTGAGATGAGGTGGCTGTCCAATGCCCTATGGGCGTTGGTTCATCCGTATCTTCTGCATCGTCATCCATGTTGTCGATGTCTGCAGAGTCGAAGTTGAGCACGTCGTTTAACTTGTCGACAGTGGCTACCAAGTGGGTGGTGGGCGGGCTTTGAATTTCTTCATCGTCCGTATCCCATCCTCGATGACCGTAGTCCCGCCAGGGCTCTCCCGATAAAGAGAGAGACTTGAGGGAATTCAGGATGTCGCCAAAAGGTAAGTGCTGACAGATGTCCGCGGCGGTGAACTCCATTATCGGCGCCCAATCGGACTCGATCAGCAGGGGCGCGGAGGGTTCGGAGTCCGGAAAGGAGTCCGGATCCTTGGATTCACGGGTCCTGCAGAGTGCGGGGCTGGCGTTCGGCCCGATCGCCTTTAAGATCGCAGCCCCCGAGGTGACGTCCAACCGATCATCCTCGATCGGCGCAACTGGCTCCGAATTGAGGGTCAGAGCCGGTGCGCTTGCGGCCTCCAGGGTACTGTCTAGTGGCAGAGCTAGATCATGCCCCGCGAGACAGTGCGGCGCGCTTGGCTGTGGCTCGAATCCGTCGAAGATCAAATCTCCGCGGACGTCTGTCGTGTAGTTTAGGCTTCCAAACCTGACCTGATGGCCAGGGGCGTAGCTTTCGATCTGCTCCAGATGGCCAAGCGGATTGGCCCCCAGTGCGAAGCCGCCGAAGACGAAGATCTGTCCGGGGAGAAAAGTCTCACCCTAGACCGCATCGTTGTTGGTGATCGAAGGAGCCATCGAGCCCACAAAGCGACGACACAAAGGAACTCTCAATGAAAGCACCAATGTCGGTGTCAAAACCGGCGGATCTCGGGTAGGGGGTCCCGAACTGTGCGTCAAGGCCGGATGGTAACAGGAGACAAGGGACACGATGTTTTTACCCAGGTTCGGGCCCTCTCGATGGAGGTAAAACCCTACTCCTGCTTGATTAATATTGATGATATGGGTAGTACAAGAGTAGATCTACCACGAGATCAAGGAGGCTAAACCCTAGAAGCTAGCCTATGGTATGATTGTTGTATGATGGGGTTGTCCTACGGACTAGAACCCTCCGGTTTATATCGACACCGGATAAGGTTAGGGTTACACAAAGTCGGTTACAATGGTAGGAGATCTTGAATATTCGCTTCGCCTAGCTTGCCTTCCACGCCAAGGAAAGTCCCTTCCGGACACGGGACGAAGTCTTCAATCTTGTATCTTCATAGTCCTGGAGTCCGGCTGAAGGTATAGTCCGGCTACCCGAACACCCCCTAATCCAGGACTCCCTCAGGCACCCTATTCTCGCCCTCCAGACTGACAAAGGAAAAGAGTTTGGCAACGCTGCCACTCGCCGCCTTCTGTAATCTCACGGCACCACCTTTCGTCTCACATGCCCCTACACATCCCAGCAGAACGGCCGAGCCGAGCGGATTCTCCGCACTCTTAACGACAGCGTCCGCACGTTGTTGTTCCACTCCAACGTGTCCCCTCATTTTTGGCCCGATGCTCTCGCCACTGTCACTCTCCTAGTTAACATTAGGCCATGTCATCCTCACTGGAACTACACTCTACACCAACTTCTCTTTGGTTCTCCTCCATCCTACGATGGTCTCCGCATCTTCGGATGTCTGTGTTACCCCAGCACCGCCTCCACTACACCACACAAACTCGCCCCTCGCTCTGTAGCATGTATCTTTCTAGGATATCCCCCTAACACCAAAGGTTACCAGTGCTACGACCCTGTCTCCCACCGTGTGTACACCTCTCGACACATGTACTTTGATGAGCGGGTATTTCCTTTTCACCAGGTACCGCCTTCTGTAGAGGATTCGGTGCCCTTTGACAGTGTCCCGACGAGTGCCCGCGCAGCCCCTTCAGGCATGGCTGTCTCGGACGCGGCCCTGGTGCAGCCCCCGATGCGGCCCCTTGTGCCCCCGGTGCGGCTCCTTCCGGCCCCTCCCGGCGTGGCCTCAGCGCCCCTTCCCGCGGCCCCGGCCCTAGCTACGGGCCCCTCGGCCTCGGTCCCGGCGCCCCCCCCCCCCCCCCCGCGGCTTCGGGTGGCCGTTCGGCTCCCACCCCGCCGGCCGCTGCGGCCTGCGCCTCCCTGGCTGGCCCCGCTGCTCCACCCGGCGCTGGCCCCGCTGCGCTGCCGGGAGCGACGGACCCTTCGCCATCCTCGTCCGTTGCTCCCGCCGCAGCCGACCCGCCTCCTGCTGGCATGGTGACGCGGTCTTGCGCCGGTATCCACTGGCCCAGCACACGCTACGCCGCTGATGAGTATGTGTGCGCGGTGTCGACATCGTCGCCCATCCCCTCGTTCGCACGCGCCGCCCTCCGTGATCCACATTGGCTCGCCGCGATGCGCGAGGAGTTTGACGCGTTGCAGCACAACCACACGTGGCATCTTGTTCCGCGACCCCCTCACGCCAATGTCATCAGTGGAAAATGGGTGTTTGGTCATAAGATCAACCCGGACGGTTCTCTCGAGCGCTACAAGGCTCGCTGGGTGGTGCGCGGCTTTCGCCAGCGCGTCGGCGTGGACTTCACCGACACTTTCGCCCCGGTCGTTAAACCGGGCACGATTCGCACGGTGCTTCAGCTGGCGGTCTCCCGTGCTTGACCCGTGCATCAGTTGGACGTTTCCAACGCATTTCTGCACGGCCACCTCACGTAACGGGTCTTCTGTGAGCAGCCGACTGGCTTCGTCGACGCTGAGCATCCCGACCACCTTTACGTGCTCTTTCGGTCCCTCTATGGACTGAAGCAGCTCCCCCGGGGCATGGTACCAGCGTATGGCTGGGTTCCTGCAGCAGCTTGGGTTTCGCACGACCCGCTCCGACGCCTCTCTCTTCGTCTACCATTAGGGCACTGCTACCACGTACCTGCTGCTCTATGTGGACGACATCATCCTGACGGCATCCTCGCCCGAGCTTCTTCAGCAGCTCACGGCTCGTCTTCGTGATGAGTTTGCCCTCAAGGATCTGGGAGCGTTGCACTAGTTCCTTGGCATTGAGGTCGTTCGCTGTGCCGATGGGTTCTTTCTGCATCATCAGAAGTACGCTCATGAGCTTCTTGAGCGCGCGGGTATGCTTAACTGCAAGCCCGCCTCCACGCATGTTGACACTAAGGCGAAGGTGTCTGCTTTGGAGGGTTCCCCAGCGCCCGATGCCGCATTCTACCGCTCCATCGCCGGCGCCCTGCGGTATCTCACCCTCACTCGGCCTGACTTGCAGTATGCAGTCCAGCAGGTGTGCCTTCACATGCACTTCCCGCGTGACTCCCACTAGACTCTGGTGAAGCGTATTCTTCGGTACATACGTGGCACTATGATCCTGGGACTCACTCTGACGGCCTCCTCCTCCATCGACATGGTCACCTACTCCGGCGCTGACTGGGCTGGCTGCCCAGACACGCATCGCTCTACGTCGGGCTATTGTGTCTACCTCGGACCTTCGCTGATCTCGTGGTCGTCCAAGCGACAACCCACTGTCTCTCGCTCGAGTGCCGAGGCGGAGTATCGGGCAGTGGCTAACGCCGTTGCTAAGTGCCCTGGGCTCCGTCAGCTGCTTCAGGAGTTGCTCTGTGTGGTTCCTAAGGCCACGATCGTCTACTGTGACAACGTCACCGTCGTGTATCTCTCCGCCAACCCCGTTCATCATCACCGGACGAAGCATACTGAGCTCGATATTCACTTCGTTCGCAAGCAGGTGGCCCTTGGGAAGGTTCGTGTTTTGCACGTTTCTACCACTCAGCAGTTTGCCGATGTTATGACTAAGGGACTACCAACCCCAGTATTTGAGGAGTTTCGGTCCAGTCTCTGTGTCTCCGGCGACGGTTCGACTGCGGGGGGTGTTGAGCGTATGTTGTCTACCGCATGTGTATAGAACTTGGGTCTGTATTTATACCGTTGTATCCCCCCCCCCCCTATATTTGTATATTTTGGAAGACAAGTAGAGACCGATCCACCCTGTATCTATATATATATATATATATATATATATATATATATATATATATATATATATGTGTGTGTGTTATGCACATGATCAATGAATTATCGAGGCATGCAATCCCTCCTTTCCAACAAACAAGAGAGATAGAGAGAAATTGGTGCTAGTAGTCACGAAGGCCAAGGTTGCAAAGCACCATGGATTGTGCGGTACGGAGGCATAGCAGCGTGAGATGGATCGATTTTTCGCAGCCAGCGACAAGAGTCAAATGGGTGGTTATGCGTCCCTCGGCCAATAATCTATGAGATTTTGTCCGGTGTTTTTGGCTGCGACCCTCTGGATCGCGCCGACAGGGCCCGCGTTCCCCGATGGTGTGTTGGGATCGCCTCGGAATACGTGGGGAGCTGCCGGCTCATGGCTCCCAGCGTATCCAAGCTCTCTTGCCAAATTGCATTTTCTTTGGGAGGGCAACATATACTATTTCTTTGGTCAGTTTTGGCCCTGAACTGCCAGCTGATCGAGCTGCCGACTGCGCGCTGACGGCGGGGTCGTGATCAGTCGCAGAAGAGTTAGTTAATTAGTCTGGCCGCGGTTTCGCTAATGTAACAAACCAAACAGTGTGGCCGGCCTAGCTCGTCATGACAAGGCAAGGCCGATAGGATGAAGCTGACATGGGACTAGACGGGTGCATCTCTCTCTCTCTCTCTCGTCCTTTTTAAAGTGGCAAGCACAAGGACAGTGAAAACAAACAAACCAAACACAATTCCGCAAGACACTCATTTCCCGCTAGTACCTTAACTGAAGACTTTGGACTGGCGCTGGAGGGCATGCCGGCCGAATTAAAGCAACCAACAGTCCTGAGACTGAGAGAGCCATGCATGATACGATACCAGCAGCACACAGCTCTCAAACTCAGCAGCCAAAACCAGTGTACTTCAGCCCATTTCGTTCGTAATTTAAACAAGGCAGTGTCACAACTGTGGGGGGAGCACAACACAATGAATGTACAAGAACATCAACAATTCACACATATATATGGGGGATGTATATATAGTTAGGGGGTGTGGACGCCCCTGTTACATCATAATACAAAATTGGTAGCCACCCTTTGTGGGGAGCCTGCATGCCTGCCCTCCTGCATGCATTCAGGGCCCCGCACAAGGACCCGTGCCTACCTAGGCCATGTAACAGGGGGAACCGCTTTCCCCATTCTTCTCTCTTCTTCTCTTCTCTTTCTCACCAAAACACTTTGGCCTAGCTACGGCTCCTAGAAGTGGCCCTCCATCTCCATGGATCACCATCAGGCCCCTCGCAAACTAACCAGACACACACACACACTCTCTCTCTACATGGCTAACCATGGGACTATAGCACACACGCCACTACATAATATAATGCTCCAGCTACGACCACCAATAGGGGACTAACACTGGCTAGCTACGGTAACTAATTAACAGCATGATGACACATATATAGGGGGTTGGGGTGGGGCATGCAAACGTGGGAGTTCTCAGGCTAGGGGGGATCGGTGGGGTGCACCCTTCCTCCTGTTTCCCAGTGACAGCACCATCTTGGGGAAGAACCCTCCCCCTTTCTTCCGCTTCACCACCACGGCCTCGCCGCCGCCATTGCCGTTACCACCATTGCCGGCATTGTCGCTGGACCCGCCGCTGCCGCCACCGTACCCGTTGCGGTGGTGCAGCGGGTTCTCGAGGATGGAGTTGGGCGTGACCTGCCCCGAGTCGGCGTCGCCGACGTGGAGGTTCTCGAAGCGCGGGAAAGGGAGCTCGTCGCCGGCGCGATACAGCAGGATGTTGGACAGGTCCCCTCCCTGCTCCACCACATGGTCCACCTGCACAGACACGCACGTATCTAGAGGATTCAGCATGGAATAACCAAAGATTTGTTTGTCTCCGAGAGGGCAATTAAGAAGTGCTTAGTGCTACTAAAGCACAATATAGTTGATTAATCACCTTGCAGGAGAGGCAGCAGAAGTGGAAGGGCTCCTGGAGGATCCTGTCACATGCAAGGCAGACGTTGCCAGAGCCCTTAAATGGCCTGGACTGAGGCCTCGGCTTCAGGAAGATAACCTTCGCGCTGTTGATCGTGTAGGGCTGAGCCACACATGCATACAGTTAATTAGTACTACAGTATGAAGCATCATCAAGCCAAGTACTACACCGCTACTGGGTGCATTAGCTCAAGTAAATTAGTAGTATACGACACAGATGTAGCGCGTGATTAAGTTAATCACCTGGACATAGGAGCAGTCGATGAGCTTCTCGAGGTCACCCAGGCGGACCACGTCATTGTACACGTATCGCCGCACCTGATTACATACATACATGCAACAAAAACGAGAAAAAACACTGGGTCAGAAGAACAGCCCTTCCTCGCAAAAAAAGAAAAGAAAAGAAGAACAGCCCTACTATGCTTCAAGATTCGTGCAAGTAGTAGTACTAGTACGGGTGATTGACCAGAGAAGGGTAGTTCCGGGATTAAAAACAATTCTAGAAGCTAGCAATAAGGTCGGTACTGATGCCGATGCTCCTCCACTGGGCAACACATCAATGGAGGACGACTACGCTTTGACCGTGTGGTTGCAAGGAGGCCCCCCATACCCAAAGCTCACAGCGTGCAAATGACCATCTACCCCTACTGCGAACAGCCTCCACCAGAGCGTATGGCCAAATCAGTGGCAGGACTAGAGGGCACGATGGTAAAAACCGAACCCGGAGGGGTTGGTGGTGAATGGTAAAAGATGAGGCTTTTTGGTGGCTAGCACTTCACTGTGCCATGAATGAACAGTATCGAGGGAGGCCCCCCCGTCGCAGGGAGGAACAGCATTGTGGCCTTCTTTGGTAAAAAAAGACAAGGAGGCCATTTACCACGGCGCACACACGGTAGGTGAACCCGCGGTAACAATCCTAAGATGCCCATTTCTTACCATGCACACCACCTGCTCCCTTTGCAGATGCGGAAGAGCACCACTACAACGGCAGGGCAGGGCAGGGATGCGCTTCCATACATGGCAAAACAGTCTGGATAAACCGGCCTTTAAATGGCAAATCGCCCAGAAGCATGAGGTAATCCAATCATTCTAAGCAAAAAAAAATGCTAATGATCGGTAGAAACATCTTGAAAAGGAGAGCAATTTTACCACCGCCATCAACATCCCTTTTGCGTCGAATCGAGCACGGCGACGGTGGAAACGAGACTGTGACGTTGCGGTAAATTATTATTTTGGGTAAGGTGGAAAAGGGGAACACAATCACAAGTTTGGAAAGGCCCCTTTCCAGCAAACAGAGGGGGGCAAGCGGTGGTGCAGGAGCATGGACGCAGCATTGAAAATTCGCCATGTATTGTGGGACTATACCCATTTCCGGCGAAAGGCCAAGGGGCGGTAAAAAAATCCACGCAAAATTTTCGACCCTGGCTCCGTTCCATCACATCAGAGTTCTACACATGCCAGCAGAAACTGGCCAAATTAGTTGCGATGAAAAGAAAGGGGTTGGGAACCGGCAGGAAGAGGACAACAAAATTCCTTCCTCTTGAAGCAAAAGAGATCAAGAAGAGGAGCAAAGCATACCGCATGCAACAGAATTTATTTTAAAATTAGAAAGACCATTTCTACTATTTAATTTTTACTACCCTCTCAATTTACCCAAGAATAATTTCGCAGAGAATCCATCCGGCTGCAGCTGCCATAATTAATTAAACTAGGCAGTTGCGATTTATGGGGCTGTTGCTTTATGCAGATTAGGTGAGGTGATGGTTACATACTACGTACTACATGTTGCAATCAGCATCCTAATTCGAGGCCCTGAAAAGTGGCGTATGACCAAGAACTCGCAAGACGACATGGACAAGGACCCGAGCAAGTACGGGAGAGATTAGCATGGAATTCCAAAACGAGAGGGGAGTTCTATCTAAGCTTCAATAATACTGCCACTATCCTAGTACTGGTAGTAGTAGCTAGAGGGTGGGCAGTAGCCAATAGGGCATCACGCGTCCGTCCGTCCGTCCGGGCTTAAGCCAAATCCTCCAAGTGAGAAAACAACGGCAATTGAAAAGACAGCACAGGACAAAACAAAAAGCAATTGGGATGGGTTGATGGATGGATAGATACACCTCCTCTTGGCCTATCTAGTCTGTCTAGCAGCTACCTTGTGCGCTAATCTAATTGATTCATTAGTTTAATCGAATTCGTCCGGCTACTGCCACTACTAATTAAGCCCAAACAAGGTAGGCTGACTGAGGCATGCAACGCTGATCCTTTGATGATCTCTTCTACTGGCCTGCCCTGCTAACCAAGGAAGCAGATCGACGGCAGAAACTTTGCAAAAAAACACGCGAATCGGAAGGGGAAGAGGGGATTAAATCGGAACAATTGTGCCCAAAAAAGCAAGCATGCATGCAGCAAGAAATCAACCAAGAAATTAACGAGACGGCTCGAAGTAGAAAAGATTAATTCCGAGTTCAGTGAGTAAGATGAAGGCGGAGGGAATGGGTTGAGACCTGGAGTAGCGGGTGGTGGCGGTGGGCGGGGGCGCAGTGCGGGCAGATGCTGGTGCAGCAGGCGAGGCAGAAGATGTTCTTCTCGTTCTTCCTGCGGCTCTCGTGCGCCTCGCACCCCACGAAGAAGCTCTCCTCCACCAGGCCCCCAACCCACCCGGGCACCCGCATCCCCATCTCCCTCTAGATCCCTCCCTCCCTTGCTCTCTTCAAGGGCTCTCTCTCTCTCTCTCTCTCTCTCTCTCTCTCTGTGTTTCTTGCCAATTCTCTTGTTGGTTTCGTTTGGTTTGATCTCTCTTTTGTTTTCTTGGCAGGCCAATTCTGTCTTCCTGTCTGCCCCTCTCTCTCTGGTTCAGTGGTGGTGGTGGCGCGTGAGGGCGTACTACATGTATTGATGTATAGATGTGGCTTGTCTTTTGTAGCTGCGGCTGCGGGGGTGGAGAGAGAGGGGGAATGTGCAACGAATCCATTGGGGGGAGCTATTTATAGTGTGAAAGGGATGAAGATGATGGCGACGATGCCTCCTACGACTCGTTGGGGGTTTGGCTGTCACGGTGCCATGCTACTAAGGGCATCTCCAGCCGTGCCCAGGAAGGCCTTCCCAGGCGCTTTTTTTTTACGCCGGCGCCGAAAAATCGACCCAGTCGCGCCTCAGGAGCCTGATTTTTGCCGGTCTGGGCCGAAGACAGCGCCGGCGGACCCAGACCGAACCCGGCGCGCTGGGGTCGTCCAGGGGCGCCGGGCGAACTTTTTTGGCGGGAAAAAGCCGCGGGCCTGCCGCGTCAGCAACACGGCTCTCTTCTCGGCCCTTCGTCGTCCTCATCGCCTCGTTTCCCGTGGCGAATCAATGCCAAAGCTGCCGCGCTGCCGCGCCGGTCAGCCTGCGACATTGATGCCTCACGGGCGGCGCAGTGAAGACCGGATGACGCGCGTCCCTCGCCCGCCACGCGTACAACACGGCGGCACGAGCACGGGCGGTGCCTCGGCCGATATAAGACGCGCCCCAGCGCTCTCGGCGATCTCACACTCTCTCGCCGTCGTCGTTCCTCCCTCTCCTCTCTCGCCGTCTCCAGTTCATCACACCCATGGCCGAGCACTTCCCGGGCGACGGCGCGGCGGCGAACGGCTTCGGCCGCCGCCATCTTCACGAGGACGAGGCTCGCCTCCTTTTCGAGGCCGAGTACCCGGTCCCGCCGGACATGCGGGTGCCCGAGGAGTGGAGGATCAGCGCCGGCGGCGTGCCGGTGCCCCCGGTACCCACCGGCGCGGCGCGGCGTGCGGAGATCGCACGCATCCGCTCGAACTTGCCGCGTGAGGCGAGGGAGGGGCCACGGTACGTCCCCGACTCCCCGCTCTGGGAGCCTTACTTCCGCCGCCGTCACGCCCGGCAGCTCGAGGCCACCAACGGCGTCGTGCCCTCCGGCAGGCTCAACGCCACCGGACGTCGTCGGTGGTGGGGCGTGCCCGGGCGCACGTTGGAGGCCGTCCTCGAGTACATCGAGGGCGGCAACATGCCGCGCCTCGAGTACCCCGTTCCTCCGTCCTTCTCACGCCGCCGGGGAAGCTCCTGGACCCCGAGGCGCATGGAGACCGGGGGGTCCTCCTCCTCGTCCGGCGGCTCGCCCTGCCTCCGCCCCGTCAAGTCGAAGCCCCAGGGCACGCCGGTCAGCGCGCGCACCCGCAGCTCCGGCGTCCGCATCGGCGCCAACGCCTCCCCACCCACCGGCCGCTTCGTCCTCGTCGAGCCCAAGCCGGAGCCCGTCCTCCCCGCGGAGTACAAGGAGATAGCCCGGCGCGGCGTCTCCGACGAGGACGCCCTGCGGTGGGCGCGAGGCGACTACCTCCGCGACGAGATGGTCCCGCAGCGCCGGGCCCTTGAGGAGATCGCTGCCCGCAAGCGTGGGCGCGAGGACGAGCACGGCGTCGTGGTCCTCGACAGCGACGACGACGACGACGCCCCCGGACCGTCCAACCCGCCGCGCCAACCAGGGGAGGGATGCAGCAGGGACGGCGGAGGCGTAGGCGGGGGCGGCGACGACGACGACGACGACGGCGGCGGTGACTACACGCGGTTCTACAACCTCCTCGGCATGTAGAACCGCGTGGACGGGCGGCGAGGGAGACGGCGGGGGTAGCCCGCGGTAGTTTTTTTTTGTAAAATATGTTTAAGTTTGAACGAACTCGCCGATGTTTGCGTTAAATTTGAGTCATGTTTGCGCCGTTTTTGATTTTTTTGACTAACCGTGGGGGGCCGCGACTGGGGGCATCACGCCCCCAGTGCGCGGTTTAGCGCCGGTGCGCCCCCAGGGGGCGATTTTTTGCCCCTCCTGGGGGGCCAACGGCTGGAGATGCCCTAACTACTAGTACTACAAGTGTTGCTTGGATGCGTTCCTTGCTCGGCAAAATTTCGTGTTTTGACCCTTTTTGTAAGAAATTCAGGATCTGACCCCGTTTGAATTTTTTTCGAGATTTGACCCTTGTTCCTACCGCCAGGGCCTCTGGCGGTAGGGTTACATAGCCTACCGCCAGGGACCCTGGAGGTAGGAAACTAATCCACGTCAGCGCGCAGAGACGGCGCCATCCCTCCTCCGTCGCACCCTACCGCCAGGGGCCCTGGCGGTAGGCTGTGTAAACCTAACGCCGGAGCCCCTGGCGGTAGGGTCGAGGTAGTTATTTCGCCCGAGACCCCCGCGCCCCTTCCCTTCTCCCCACCCCTCCCCTCCCCCAAGTCGGCAGTTCATCTATTTTCTCCCCCAAGTCGCGCCCCTCTCTCCCTCTCTCATCTCCTTCACTCTCCCCCTCCAATCTTCACCGTTTTTGCATATCAAGATGGCCCCGAAGAGAGAAACGTAAGCTCCTTCGATCCCTCCAATTAGTTTTTGCAAACTTGCTTCCGATTCGACGCATTATTTGTTTGAAATCCCTCATGTTTTCTAACTTAGATTGTATTTTTTTCACCTAAGATTGATTGTAGTTGTAGTTCTTAGTTCTTTAGTAACTAGTGGTGTTGGATATGAACTCTAATCAATAGTTCATATGTTAGTGTGAAGATGAACCTTAGTTCATAATTTGTTTTTAAAAAAATTACTATGTAATGTTGATATGAGGATGAACCCTAGTTTGATGATGCATGTTGATATGATGATATGATCTAGTGTGAAGATGAACCCTAGTTTGATGATGCATGTTGATATGATGATATGAAGATGTTGTTTGGAAAAAAATATTTAAAAATATGATGATATAACGTATGTTGGAGGATTTTTTTTGATATGGTGCATGTTGATATGATTTGATCCATCATGTGTAGTAGATGTTGTTGGAGAAATATGCTTAAAATTTTATTTTGATATGATGCATGTCGATATGATTTGAGTTCATTTTTTGTTTATGTATGCTTTATGCTTATGGTGCTTTTATTTATGAAATTTTATTAAGGCGGCCACCTCTTGCGGACAACATCGACCCACGGTACTCCATGCTGGACTGGGCATTCGACAAGGGTCATCGTGCCCGTTTCATAGAGAACGGAGAGGTAAGTTATATGAGTGAAATTTTGATCAAAGTTTTGGATTGATGAAAATGATTTCCTAACTTTTGGCGTTCACTTTTTGACAGATGCTCCAGCCACTACGCATGAGGGGTCACGGGGTTCATGGGCATATGGACTACGACGAGCGCTACACGCCGTTCTTCAAGAGAGCCAGTCTATTGGGTATTGTGTTGCAATTCAAGCGTCAGCCGCCGACGCTTGTCCACGCGGCTCTCACAGCTCTGATTGACCGGTGGCGACCGGAGACCCATTCTTTCCATCTGCCATGCGGGGAGATGACGGTGACCCTAGAGGACTGGGGGATGATTACTTCCATGCCGATCAAGGGTCATGCACTCACCGGTTGAGTGGAGAGGACCAACTGGCAGGAGAGGGTCACCACCCTCATCGGCACTGCCCCGGTGCCAAGAGTAACCGTACATCCGGTGTGCCGTTGCCCTGGCTCTCAGAGCACCGGAAGACATGCCCCCAAGGCGCAGATGAGGCGACTGTGGAGTTGTACGTGAGGGCCTATCTGTGGTATATTCTCTTGGAGGTCGTGTTTCCAGACAGCTCCGGGAACTCTGCCAACAGGGCGTATCTGTTCTTCCTAGCGGACGGGGATGCAGGGTACAGTTGGGGGACCGCATCTCTCGCCTACCTATACCGTTCGGTAAGAGAGTGTCTAATTGCCTACCTCCCTACGAAAGTGTGTCCATGACATTTTCTTACATCTGATCCTCATTTGATGTTTTGCAGCTTGACGACGCAAGGCAGAGGACAGGAGACAAGTCCAATATGGGTGGCTTTGTCTGGGCCTTCTCCATTTGGATGTGGGAGCGGCTACCGGTGGGGCGTCCGGAGAAGTTGCGAAGACGCCCATGGGAAGACTATAGCGAAGACGGCGATGAGCCTCGAAACCCCACCGTAGCTTACGAGTGGGACGTTGTCAAACTCTACACGGGCCTAAACAAGACTTCGTACAAGACCTACACCAACGAGTTGAACGCTTTGACGCATCCGCATGTATATGAACTCGCTCAACACCTTTCTCTTTGATTCCACTTTTGACCGAGAGTGCGAACTTACCAAGGTATATGTAATAGGTAAACTGGTGGCTGATACGTCCATTTTGCATCATGCTTTTATATTGATATTTAATGCATTACGGGCTGTTATTTCACGTTATGTCACAATGCTTATGGCTATTCTCTCTTATTTTACAAGGTTTACATAAGGAGGGAGAATGCCAGTAGCTGGAATTCTGGGCTGGAAAAGGAGCAAAAATTAGAGACCTATTCTGCACAAGTCCAAAGGTCCTGAAACTCCACGGAATATCTTACAATAAATAATGAAAAATGCCTGCCAAAGATGAAGGCCAGGGGCCCACACCCTGTCCACTAGGGTGGGGGCGCGCCTCCCCCCCTAGGGCGCGCCCCCTACCTCGTGGGCCCCCTAGTGGCTCTCTGATGCCCATCTTCTGCTATATGAAGTCTTTCATCGAGAAAAAAAGAAGAAGCAACCTTTCGGTACTTTTACATGCCCTTTTGGTACTTTTGCTTATAGACGTATGCCTTTTGGTTTATGTAATGCACCTGCTACCTTTCAAAGATGCATGATGACTATATTCTCTGACTTTTGTGAAAAGATTTGTGAGGTTTTCATGGACGACTGATACGTCCATTTTACATCATGCTTTTATATCGATATTTATTGCATTATGGGCTGTTATTTCACGTTATGTCACAATACTTATGGCTATTCTCTCTTATTTTACAAGGTTTACATGAAGAGGGAGAATGCCGGCAGCTGGAATTCTGGGCTGGAAAAGGAGCAAATAGTAGAGAACAATTCTGCACAACTCCAAAAGTCCTAAAACTCCATGGAATATCTTAAAATAAATAAAGAAAAATCCTCGCCAAAGATGAAGGCCAGGGGGCGCGCCCCCCTACCTCGTGGGCCCCCTGGTGGCTCTCCGACACCCATCTTCTCCTATATGAAGTCTTTCGTCAAGAAAAAAACAAGAAGCAACCTTTCGGGACGAAACTCCGCCGCCACGAGGTGGAACCAATCTAGGGCTCCGGCAGAGCTGTTCTGCCGGGGACACTTCCCTCCGGGAGGGGGAAATCATCGCCATCGTCATCACCAACGCTCCTCTCATCGGGAGAGGTCAATCTCCATCAACATCTTCACCAGCACCATCTCATCTCCAAACCCTAGTTCATCTCTTGTATCCAATTCTTGTCTCCAAGTCCGGGATTGGTGCTAGTAGGTTGCTAGTAGTGTTGATTACTCCTTGTAGTTGATGCTAGTTGGTTTATTTGGTGGAAGATCATATGTTCAGATCCTTTATGCATATTATTACCCCTCTGATTATGAACATGAATATGCTTTGTGAGTAGTTACGTTTGTTCCTGAGGACAAGGGAGAAGTCTTACAGTTAGTAGTCATGTGAATTTGGTATTCGTTCGATATTTTGATGAGATGTATGTTGTCTAGCCTCTAGTGGTGTTATGTGAACGTCGACTACATAACACTTCACCATTATTGGGCCTAGAGGAAGGCATTGGGAAGTAATAAGTAGATGATGGGTTGCTAGAGTGACAGAAGCTTAAACCCTAGTTTATGCGTTGCTTTGTAAGGGGCTGATTTGGATCCATATGTTTCATGCTATGGTTAGGTTTACCTTAATACTTTTGTTGTAGTCGCGGATGCTGGCAATAGAGGTTAATCATAAGTGGGATGCTTGTTCAAGTAAGAACAACACCCAAGCACCGGTCCACCCACATATCAAATTATCAAAGTACCGAACGCGAATCATATGAACGCGATGAAAACTAGCTTGACGATATTCCCATGTGTCCTCGGGAGTGCTTTTCCTTATATAAGAGTTTGTTCCGGCTTGTCCTTTGCTACAAAAAGGATTGGGCCACCTTGCTGCACTTTGTTTACTTTTGTTACTTGTTGCTCATTACAATTTATCTTGTCACAAAACTATCTATTACCACTTATTTCAGTACTTGCAGAGAATACCTTGCTGAAACCCGCTTATCATTTCCTTCTGCTCCTCGTCGGGTTCGACACTCTTACTTATCGAAAGGACTACGATAGATCCCCTATACTTGTGGGTCATCAAGACTCTTTTCTGGCGCCGTTGCCGGGGAGTGTAGCGCCTTTGGTAGGTGGAATTTGGTTAGGAAAAATTTATATAGTGTGCTGAAATTTACTGTCACTTGTTACTATGGAAAGTAATTCTCTGAGGGGTTTGTTCGGGGTATCTTCACCCCATCCAGTAGAGCAAAGAGTTGCTCCTCAACCTACTGAACATATTAAAAATGAAACTCCTTTTGAATTTCCTTCGGGTATGATGGAAAAACTGCTAGCTAATCCTTTTACAGGAGATGGAACAAAGCTTCCTGATGAGCACTTAATATATGTGGATGAAGTTTGTGGATTATTTAAGCTTGCAGGTATACTCGATGATGTTGCTAAGAAGAAGGTCTTCCCTTTATCTTTGAAGGGAGATGCATTGACATGGTATACGCTATGTGATGGTACGAGATCATGGAACTATAAAAGATTGAAATTGGAATTTCATCAAAAGTATTACCCTATGCATCTTGTTCATCGTGATCGCAATTATATATATAATTTCTCGCCTCGCGAAGGAGAAAGCATTGCTCAAGGTTGGGGGAGGCTTAAATCAATGTTATATTAATGCCCCAATCATGAGCTCTCAAGAGTGACAATTATTCAAAAAAATTATGCTCGGCTTTCTGAAAATAATCGCACCATGCTCGATACTTCTTGTGCTGGCTCTTTTATGATGAAGACTATTGAATTTAGATGGGATTTATTGGATAGAATTAAACGCAACTCTGAAGATTGGGACCTCGACGAAGGTAAGGAGTCAGGTATGGCACCTAAGTTTGATTGTGTTAAATCTTTTATGGATACTGATATTTTCCGTAAGTTTAGCACTAAATATGGACTTGACTCTGAGATAGTAGCTTCTTTCTGTGAGTCTTTTGCTACTTATGTTGATCTCCCCAAGGAGAAGTGGTTTAAATATCATCCTCCCATAGAAGTAAAAGTAGCTGCACCTATTAAAGTTGAAGAAAAGATTGTCACTTATAATGATCCTATTGTTCCTACGTCTTATGTTGAGAAACCACCTTTCCCTGTTAGAATAAAGGATCATGCTAAAGCTTCAACTGTGGTTGGTAAAAGCAATATTAGAACTTATATACCTCCTGAACAAATTAAAGTAGAACCTAATATTGCTATTGTTAAAGATCTCTTGTCTGATAATATTGATGGGCATGTTATTCAGTTCTGCGATGAAACTGCTAGAATTACTAAACCTTGTGCTAAAGATAAACATAGACATGTGGTAGGCATGCCTGTTATTTCTGTCAAAATAGGAGATCATTGTTATCATGGCTTATGTGATATGGGTGCTAGTGCTAGTGTTATACCGCATACTTTGTATGAAGAAATTAAGCATGAAATTGCACCTGCCGAGTTAGAAGGTATTGATGTCACAATTAAACTTGCCAATAGAGATACTATTTCACCAATTGGGATTGTTAGAGATGTTGAGGTCTTGTGTGGGAAAACCAAATATCCTGCTGATTTTCTTGTTGTCACTTCTCCACAAGATAGCTTTTGTCCCATTATATTTGGTAGACCCTTCTTGAACACTGTTAATGCTAAGATAGACTGCGAAAAGAATGTTGTTACTATTGGCTTGGATGATATGGTTCATGAGTTTAATTTCTCTAAATTCAGTAAACAACATCGTGAGGAAGAATTGCCTAGTAAGGATGACATTGTTGGTCTTGCTTCTATTGCTGTACCTCCTAGTGATCCTTTAGAAAACTATTTGCTTGACCATGAAAATGATATGTTCATGAATGAAAGAAGGGAAATAGATGAAGTATTCTTTAAACAAGAACCTATTCTGCAACACAATTTGCCTATTGAAATCCTAGGGGATCCTCCTCCACCTAAGGGTGATCCCGTGTTTGAGCTTAAACCGTTGCCTGATAATCTTAAATATGCTTATCTTGATGAAAAGAAGATATATCATGTTATTATTAGTGCTAACCTTTCAGAGCATGAAGAAGAAAGATTATTGAAAACTCTGAAGAAGCACCGTGCTGCTATTGGATATACTCTTGATGATCTTAAGGGCATTAGTCCCACTATATGTCAACATAAAATAAATTTGGAAGCAGATGCCAAACCCGTTCGTGACACTTAACGACGTTTGAATCCTAAAATGAAAGAAGTGGTAAAAAAAGAAATACTCAAGCTTTTAGAGGCAGGTATAATTTATCCCGTTGCTGATAGTCAATGGGTAAGTCCTGTTCATTGTGTCCCTAAGAAGGGAGGTATTACTGTTGTCCCTAATGATAAAGATGAATTGATTCCACAAAGAATTATCATAGGTTATAGGATGGCAATTGATTTCTGCAAATTAAATAAGGCCACTAAGAAAGATCATTACCCCTTACCTTTTATTGATCAAATGCTAGAAAGATTATGCAAACATACACATTACTGCTTTCTAGATGGTTATTCTGGTTTTTTTCAAATACCTGTGTCGGCTAGAGATCAATCAAAGACTACTTTTACATGCCCTTTTGGTACTTTTGCTTATAGACGTATGCCTTTTAGTTTATGTAATGCACCTGCTACCTTTCAAAGATGCATGATGGCTATATTCTCTGACTTTTGTCAAAAGATTTGTGAGGTTTTCATGCACGACTTTTTCGTCTATGGTTCCTCTGTTGATGATTGCTTGAGCAATCTTGATCGAGTTTTGCAGAGATGTGAAGAAACTAATCTTGTCTTGAATTGGGAAAAATGCCACTTTATGGTAAATGAGGGTATTGTCTTGGGGCATAAAGTTTCTGAAAGAGGTACTGAAGTTGATTAAGCCAAGGTTGATGCTATTGAAAAGATGCCATGTCCCAAGGACATTAAAGGTATAAGAAGTTTCCTTGGTCACGCCGGATTTTATAGGAGGTTCATTAAGGACTTCTCAAAATTTTCTCGGCCTCTGACTAATTTATTACAAAAAGATATACCATTTGTCTTTGATGATGATTGTGTAGAAGCATTTGAAATACTTAAGAAAGCATTAGTCTCTGCACCTGTTGTTCAGCCACCTGATTGGAACTTACCCTTTGAAATTATGTGTGATGCTAGTGATTATGCTGTAGGGGCTGTTCTAGGGCAAAGAGTTGATAAGAAATTAAATGTTATCCATTATGCTAGTAAGACTCTAGACAATGCTCAAAGAAATTATGCTACTACCGAAAAGGAACTCTTAGCAGTTGTATTTGCTTCTGATAAGTTCAAACCTTATATTGTTGATTCTAAAGTAACTATTCACACTGATCATGTTGCTATTAAATATCTTATGGAAAAGAAAGATGCTAAACCTAGACTTATTAGATGGGTTCTCTTGCTACAAGAATTTGACTTGCATATTGTTGATAGAAAAGGAGCTAAGAACCCCGTTGCAGACAACTTATCTAGGTTAGAGAATGTTCTTGATGACCCACTACCTATTGATGATAGTTTTCCTGATGAACAATTAAATGTCATAAGTACCTCTCGTAGTACTCCTTGGTATGCTGATTATGCTAATTACATAGTTGCCAAATTCATACCACCTAGCTTCACATACCAACAAAAGAAAAAGTTCTTCTATGATTTGAGGCATTACTTTTGGGATGAACCACATCTTTATAAAGGAGTAGATGGTGTTATTAGACGTTGTGTACCTGAGCATGAACAGGAACAGATCCTACGCAAGTGTCATTCCGAAGCTTATGGAGGACACCACACTGGAGATAGAACTGCACATAAGGTATTGCAATCCGGTTTTTATTGGCCTACTCTCTTCAAGGATGCCCGTAAGTTTGTCTTGTCTTGTGATGAATGCCAAAGAATCGGTAATATTAGTAGACGTCAAGAAATGCCTATGAATTATTCACTTGTTATTGAACCATTTGATGTTCGGGGCTTTAATTATATGGGACCTTTTCCTGCCTCTAATGGATATACACATATTTTAGTTGATGTTGATTACGTTACTAAGTGGGTAGAAGCTATTCCAACTAGTAGTGCTGATCATAACACTTCTATTAAAATGCTTAAGGAAGTTATTTTTCCGAGGTTTGGAGTCCCTAGATATTTAATGACTGATGGTGGTTCACACTTTATTCATGGTGCTTTCCGTAAAATGCTTGCTAAATATGATGGTAATTATAGAATTGCATCTCCTTATCACCCACAGTTTAGTGGTCAAGTAGAATTGAGCAACAAAGAGCTCAAATTAATTTTGCAAAAGACTATCAATAGGTCTAGAAAGAATTGGTCTAAGAAACTTGATGATGCACTATGGGCATATAGAACTGCATATAAAAATCCTATGGGTATGTCTCCGTATAAAATGGTTTATGGAAAAGCATGTCACTTACCTCTCGAACTAGAACATAAGGCTTATTGGGCTATTAAAGAGCTCAACTAAAATTTCAAACTTGTCGGTGAGAAGAGGTTATTTGATATTAGCTCACTTGATGAATGGAGAACCCAAGCTTATGAAAATTCCAAGTTATTTACAGAAAAAAGTTAAAAGAAGGCATGACAAAAGGATACAAAAGCGTGAGTTTAACATAGGTGATTATGTATTGCTATACAACTCTCGTCTAAGATTTTTTGCGGGAAAACTTCTCTCTAAATGGGAAGGCCCCTACATTATCGAGGTAGTCTATCGTTCCGGTGCCATAAAAATCAACAACTTCGAAGACACAAATCCTAAGGTGGTCAACGGTCAAAGAATTAAACATTATATCTCAGGCAATCCCATAAATGTTGAAACCAATATTATTGAAACCGTAACCCCGGAGGAATACATAGGAGACACTTTCCAGAACGTTTCAGACTCTGAAAAGGAATAGGTATGTGGTACGGTAAGTAAACCGATTCCAAAACAACTTTTAAGGCAATATTTATCTGTTTTGGAATATTTAGAAAAATAGAAAAATAAGTAGCAGTCCGGGAAGGACACGAGGGCCCCACGAGGGTGGTGGGCGCGCCCTACCCCCCTCGGCGCGCCTCCTACCTCGTGAGCACCTCGTGTGCCTTCCGGACTCTGTTTTCTTGCACGATACGTACTTTGGTCGGTAAAAATTCATTATATATTCTCCCGAAGGTTTTGACTCCCGTATCACGCAAATCTCCTCTGTTTTTGCTTCGAGCTGTTGCTGCTGCAGATTAGAGCAAGATGTCCTCTCAAGAGTCGGTCGGGGAGAGCCGGGTATCTAATCCGGCACCGGAACAAAGGGCAAACAGCGACGCTGACCACTTTGGGCCAGCAACGGAGGAAGAGATGGAGGCTGACTTGATGAGGGTAGATGCCATGGAGGATCAAGAAGTCACCTCTCGCCTCCGAGCTGGGTTCACGATGGGGGAACTACAGATCTCAGCTATTCCAAACTCGGTTATCCCTTCCAATGTTAGATTTCTTTCTTATGAAAATATGAAGAGGAGTGTCACTTGTTCTCCCGCAGCTATGCAACACCCTCGAGTGCAAGGAGCTTTAGCCGTTACAGGAAAGCTTCGTAAGGAAATAATGGACCTCAAGCAGCAAGTCAACAAGCTCGAGGAGGAGAACCATATCCTGAGAGGAATCATCGCCAAGAATATTACAGCAACAACAAAGAAGGAGACATAATCACATGGGTATGGGCACTCCCCTTAGCAATTGCCAAGCTTGGGGGAGGTGCCCCGGTATCGTATCACAATCTCATCTCCTATCTTTACTGTTTTTCTTAGTTTGATCCTATTAGTAGTATCTTGATCTAGTAGAATAAAGTCATGGCATGATCTAGTTTTGAGTTTTGCTTTATGATCCCTCTATGTAATCGAGTCCGTGAGCTATATAATAAAGATTAGTGTTGAGTCAAGGGCTTGATTTTCTTGCTATGATCTTGAGTGAATAAAAGAAAAAAAGAGAAAATAAAGAAAAAGAATAAAAAGAACAAAAGTTCATATTGATCTTATTAAGAGTAATGGCTTCACAATAGAAAGAGTATGATGATTTAAAGTTGTTGGGAGTTGGCAAACATAGCTTTGGTCATCGTTGTAATTAATACGAAGTAATAATGAAAGAAAGGTTTCACATATAGATATATTATCATTGACATCTTTTATGATTGGGAGCACTCATTAAAATATGACATGCTAAAGAGTTGATGTTGGACAAGGAAGACAACGTGATGAGTCATGTTTTCTTATATGTGAGATAAAGTATGTTGTCATGGATCCTCTAACATGTTGAGCTTGTCTTTCCCCCTCATGCTAGCGAAATTCTTAGCACCAAGTAGAGATACTACTTGTGCTTCCAAATACCATTAAACCAGTTTGCCATGAGAGTCCACCATATCTACCTATGGATTGAGTAAGATCCTTCAAGTAAGTTGTCAGCGGTGCAAAGCAATAAAAATTGCTCTAAACATGTACGATTGATTGGTGTGGGAGAAATAAGCTTTATACGATTTTGTGATGTGGAAGAAATAAAAGCGACGGACTGCATAATAAAGGTTCATATCACAAGGGGCAATATAAAGTGACGTTCTTTCGCATTGAGATTTTGTGCATCCAACCATAAAAGCGCATGGCAACCACTGCTTCCCTCTGCGAAGGGCCTATCTTTATTATTCTCTTCTACCTTATGCAAGAGTCATGGTGATCTTCACCCTTCCTTTTTCATTTTATCCTTTGGCAAGCCCAACATGTTGGAAAGAACATGATATATATATATATATATATAATTGGATGTAGGGGAGCATGAATTATTATTGTTGACATTACCCTTAAGGTAAAAGGTTGTGGGGCAAAACTATAAGCACCTATCTTTCTCTATGTCCGATTAAAACTTCATAACCACAAGTATTGCGTGAGTGTTAGCAATTATGAAGGACTAGATGATAGTTGAGTATGTGGACTTGCCTTTTAGCTCTGACATAGACTCTTTCCGATGTTATGATAAATTGCAATTGCTTCAATGACTGAGGATATAGTTTGTTGGTTCTCAATAAGGTTTCTGATTCATACTTTTGCATTGTGAAAAGATCATCACTTGAACATAAGTAATCATATGACAATATCTATATATGTTTCTGTTATGAGAATAATCATGATGCCTTCATGTCCGTATTTTATTTTTATCGACGCCTCTACCTCTAAACATGGGGACATAATTATTGTTATCGGCTTTTCGCTTGAGGACAAGCGAGGTCTAAGCTTGGGGGAGTTGATACGTCCATTTTACATCATGCTTTTATATCGATATTTATTGCATTATGGGCTATTATTTCACGTTATGTCACAATACTTATGGCTATTCTCTCTTATTTTACAAGGTTTACATGAAGAGGGAGAATGCTGGCAGCTGGAATTCTGAGCTGGAAAAGGAGCAAATAGTAGAGACCTATTCTGCGCAACTCCAAAAGTCCTGAAACTCCACGGAATATCTTAAAATAAAATAAAAAATCCTCGCCAAAGATGAAGGCCAGGGGGCCCACACCCTGCTCACGAGGGTGGGGGCGCGCCCCCCTACCTTGTGGGCCCCCTGGTGGCTCTCCAACGCCCATCTTCTCCTATATGAAGTCTTTCGTCAAGAAAAAAACAAGAAGCAACCTTTCGGGACGAAACTCCGCCGCCACGAGGCGGAACCAATCTAGGGCTCCGGCAGAGCTGTTCTGCCGGGGACACTTCCCTCCGGGAGGGGGAAATCATCGCCATCGTCATCACCAACGCTCCTATCATCGGGAGAGGGAAATCTACATCAACATCTTCACCAGCACCATCTCATCTCCAAACCCTAGTTCATCTCTTGTATCCAATTCTTGTCTCCAAGTCCGGGATTGGTGCTAGTAGGTTCTTAGTAGTGTTGATTACTCCTTGTAGTTGATGCTAGTTTGTTTATTTGATGGAAGATCATATGTTCAGATCCTTTATGCATATTATTACCCCTCTGATTATGAACATGAATATGCTTTGTGAGTAGTTACGTTTGTTCCTGAGGACAAGGGATAAGTCTTGCAGTTAGTAGTCATGTGAATTTGGTATTCGTTCGATATTTTGATGAGATGTATGTTGTCTAGCCTCTAGTGGTGTTATGTGAACGTCGACTACATAACACTTCACCATTATTTGGGCCTAGAGGAAGGCATTGGGAAGTAATAAGTAGATGATGGGTTGCTAGAGTGACAGAAGCTTAAACCATAGTTTATGCGTTGCTTCATAAGGGGCTGATTTGGATCCATATGTTTCATGCTATGGTTAGGTTTACCTTAATACTTTTGTTGTAGTTGCGGATGCTTGCAATAGAGGTTAATCATAAGTGGGATGCTTGTTCAAGTAAGAACAGCACCCAAGCACCGATCCACCCACATATCAAATTATCAAAGTACCGAACGCGAATCATATGAACGCGATGAAAACTAGCTTGACGATATTCCCATGTGTCCTCGGGAGCGCTTTTCCTTATATAAGAGTTTGTTCCGGCTTGTCCTTTGCTACAAAAAGGATTGGGCCACCTTGCTGCACTTTATTTACTTTTGTTACTTGTTGCTCGTTACAATTTATCTTGTCACAAAACTATCTGTTACCACTTATTTCAGTACTTGCAGAGAATACCTTGTTGAAAACCGCTTATCATTTCCTTCTGCTCCTCGTTGGGTTCGACACTCTTACTTATCGAAAGGACTATGATAGATCCCCTATACTTGTGGGACATCAACGACTTTTCCGTCTATGGATCTTCTTTAGATGATTGCTTGAGCAATCTTGATCGAGTTTTGCAGAGATGTGAAGAAACTAATCTTGTCTTGAATTGGGCAAAGTGCCACTTTATGGTTAATGAAGGTATTATCTTGGGGCATAAAGTTTCTGAAAGAGGCATTGAAGTTGATAAAGCCAAGGTTGATGCTATTGAAAAGATGCCATGTTCCAAGGACATCAAAGGTATAAGAATTTTCCTTGGTCACGCCGGATTTTATAGGAGGTTCATTAAGGACTTCTCAAAATTTTCTCGCCCTCCGACTAATTTATTACAAAAAGATATACCATTTGTCTTTGATGATGATTGTGTAGAAGCATTTGAAATACTTAAGAAAGCATTGGTCTCTGCACCTGTTGTTCAGCCACCTGATTGGAATTTACCCTTTGAAACTATGTGTTATGCTAGTGATTATGTTGCAGGTGCTGTTCTAGGGCAAAGAGTTGATAAAAAATTAAATGTTATCCATTATGCTAGTAAGTCTCTAGACAATGCTCAAAGAAATTATGCTACCACCGAAAAGGAACTTTTAGCAGTTGTATTAGCTTGTGATAAGTTCAGACCTTATATTGTTGATTCTAAAGTAACTATTCACACTGGTCATGCTGCTATTAAATACCTTATGGAAAAGAAAGATGCTAAACCTAGACTTATTAGATGGGTTCTCCTGCTACAAGAATTTGATTTGCATATTGTTGATAGAAAAGGAGCTGAGAACCCCGTTGCAGACAACTTATCTAGGTTAGAAAATGTTCTTGATGACCCACTACCTATTGATGATAGCTTTCCTGATGAACAATTAAATGTCATAAGCATTTCTTGTAGTACTCCTTGGTATGCTGATTATGCTAATTATATTGTTGCTAAGTTCATACCACCTAGCTTCACATACCAACAAAAGAAAAAGTTCTTCTATGATTTGAGACATTACATTTGGGATGACCCACATCTTTATAAAGAAGGAGTAGATGGTGTTATTGGACGTTGTGTACTTGAGCATGAACAGGAACAGATCCTATGCAAGTGTCATTCCGAAGCTTGTGGAGGACACCACGCTGGAGATAGAACTGCACATAAGGTATTGCAAACCGGTTTTTATTGGCCTACTCTCTTCAAGGATGCTCGTAAGTCTTGTGATGAATGCCAAAGAATTGGTAATATTAGTAGACGTCAAGAAATGCCTATGAATTATTCACTCGTTATTGAACCATTTGATGTTTGGGGCTTTGATTATATGGGACCTTTTCCTGCCTCTAATGGATATACACATATTTTAGTTGTTGTTGAGTACGTTACTAAGTGGGTAGAAGCTATTCCAACTAGTAGTGCTGATCATAACACTTCTATTAAAATGCTTAAGAAGTTATTTTTCCGAGGTTTGGAATCCCTAGATATTTAATGATTGATGGTGGTTCACACTTTATTCATGGTGCTTTCCGTAAAATGCTTGCTAAATATGACGTTAACCATAGAATTGCATCACCTTATCACCCACAGTCTAGTGGTCAAGTAGAATTGAGTAATAGAGAACTCAAATTAATTTTGCAAAAGACTGTCAATAGGTCTAGGAAGAATTGGTCTAAGAAACTTGATGATGCATTATGGGCTTATAGAACTGCATATAAAAATCCAATGGGCATGTCTCCGTATAAAATGGTTTATGGAAAAGCATGTCACTTACCTCTCGAAGTAGAACATAAGGCATATTGGGCTATTAAAGAGCTCAACTATGATTTCAAACTTGCCGGTGAGAAGAGGTTATTTGATATTAGCTCACTTGACGAATGGAGAACGCAAGCTTACGAAAATGCCAAGTTATTTAAAGAAAAAGTTAAAAGATGGCATGACAAAAGGATACAAAAGCGTGAGTTTAATGTAGGTGATTATGTATTGCTATACAACTCTCGTTTAAGATTTTTTTCAGGAAAACTTCTCTCTAAATGGGAAGCCCCCTACGTTATCAAGGAGGTCTATCGTTCCGGTGCCATAAAAAACAACAACTTGGAAGGCACAAACCCGAAGGTGGTAAACGGTCAAAGAATTAAACATTATATCTCAGGTAATCCCATAAATGTTGAAACCAATATTATTGAAACCGTAACCCCGGAGGAATACATAAGAGACACTTTCTAGAATGTTTCAGACTCTAAAAAGGAATAGGTATGTGGTACGGTAAGTAAACCGACTCCAAAACAATTTTTAAGGCAATATTTCTCCGTCTTGGAATATTTAGAAAAATAAAATAATAAGTAGCAGTCCGGGAGGGACACGAGGGTGGCGGGCGCGCCCTACCCCTTGGGCGCGCCCCCCTACCTCGTGAGCACCTCGTGTGCCTTCCGAACTCCGTTTTCTTGCACGATACGTATTTTGGTCGGTAAAAATTCACTATATATACTCACGAAGGTTTTGACTCCCCTATCACGCAAATATCCTCTGTTTTTGTTTTGAGGTGTTGCTGCTGCAGATTAGAGCAAGATGTCTTCTCAAGAGTCAGTCGGGGAGAGCCGGGTATCTAATCCGGCACCAGAACTAAGGGCAAACAGCGATGCTGGCCACTTTGGGCCAGCAACGGAGGAAGAGATGGAGGCTGACTTGGTGAGAGTAGATGCCATGGAGGATCAAGAAGTCACCTCTCGCTTCCGAGCTGGGTTCACGATGGGGAACTACAGAGCTCACCTATTCCAAACTCGGTTATCCCTTCCAATGTTAGATTTCTTTCTTATGAAAATATGAAGAGGAGTGTCACTTGTTCTCCCGCGGCTATGCAACACCCTTGGGTGCAAGGAGCTTTAGCCGTCACAGGAAAGCTTCGTAAGGAAATAATGGACCTCAAGCAGCAAGTCAATAAGCTCGAGGAGGAGAACCGTATCCTGAGAGGAATCATGGCCAAGAATATTACACCGACAACAAAGAAGGAGACATAATCACATGGGTATGGGCACTCCCCTTGGCAACTGCCAATCTTTGGGGAGGTGCCTCGGTATCGTATCACCATCACACTCCTATCTTTACCCTTTTTCTTAGTTCGATCCTATTAGTAGTATTTTGATCTAGTAGAATAAAGTTGATGGCATGATTTAGTTTTGAGTTTTGCTTTATGATCTCTCTTTGTAATCGAGTCTGTGAGCTATATAATAAAGATTAGTGTTGAGTCAAGGGCTTGATTATTTTGCGATGATCTTGGGTGAATAAAAAAAGAAAGAAAAGGAAAATAAAAAGAAACAAAAGAGTTCATATTGAGAGTAATGACTTCACATAGAAAGAGTATGATGATTAAAAGTTGTTGGGGGTCGGCAGACATAGCCTTGGTCATTGTTGCAATTAATAGGAAGTAATAAGGAAAGAGAGGTTTCACATATAGATATATTATCATTGACATCTTTTATGATTGGGAGCACTCATTAAAATATGACATGCTAAAAGAGTTGATGTTGGACAAGGAAGACAACGTGATGAGTTATGTTTTCTTATATCTGAGATAAAGTATGTTGTCAGGGATCCTCCAACATGTTGAGCTTGGCTTTCCCCCTCTTGCTTGCCAAATTCTCAGCACCATGTAGAGATACTACTTGTGCTTCCAAATACCCTTAAACTATTTTGCCACGAGAGTCCACTATATCTACCTATGGATTGAGTAAGATCCTTCAAGTAAGTTGTCATCGGTGCAAAGCAATAAAAATTGCTCTAAACATGTATGATTGATTGGTGTGGGAGAAATAAGCTTTATACGATCTTGTGATGTGGAAGTAATAAAAGCGGCGGACTGCATAATAAAGGTTCATATCACAAGGGGCAATATAAAGTGACGTTCTTTCGCATTGAGATTTTGTGCATCCAACCATAAAAGTGCATGGCAACCTCTGCTTCCCTCTGCGAAGGGCCTATCTGTTACTATTATCTCTACCTTATGCAAGAGTCATGGTGATAATCACCTTTCCCTTTTCATTTTATCCTTTGGCAAGCACAACATGTTGGAAAGAGTCTGATTTATGTACCTAATTGGATGTAGGGGAGCATGAGTTATTATTGTTGACATTACCCTTGAGGTAAAAAGTTGCAGGGGGAAACTATAAGCCCCTATCGTTCTCTGTGTCCGATTAAAACTCCGTAACCACAAGTATTGCGTGAGTGTTAGCAATTATGAAGGACTAGATGATAGTTGAGTATGTGGACTTGCTTTTAAGCTCTGACATAGACTCTTTCTGATGTTATGGTAAATTGCAATTGCTTCAGTGACTGAGATTATAGTTTGTTGGTTCTCAATGAAGTTTCTAATTCATACTTTTCCATTGTGAATAGATCATCACTTGAACATAAGTAATCATACGACAATATCTATATATGTTGCTGTTATGAGAATAATCATGATGCCTTCATGTCCGTATTTTATTTTTATCGACATCTCTACCTCTAAACATGGGGACATATTTATCGTTATCGGCTTTCGCTTGAGGACAAACGAGGTCTAAGCTTGGGGGAGTTGATACGTCCATTTTGCATCATGCTTTTATATCGATATTTAATGCATTATGGGCTGTTATTTCACGTTATGTCACAATACTTATGGCTATTCTCTCTTATTTTACAAGGTTTACATAAGGAGGAGAATGCCGACAGCTGGAATTTTGGGCTAGAAAAGGAGCAAATATTAGAGACCTATTCTGCACAACTCCAAAAGTCCTGAATCTCCACGGAATATCTTACAATAAATAATGAAAAATGCATGCCAAAGATGAAGGCCAGGGGGCCCACACCCTGTCCACGAGGGTGGTGGCGCGCCTCCCCCCTAGGGCACGCCCCCTACCTCGTGGGCCCCCTGGTGGCTCTCTGATGCCCATCTTCTGCTATGTGAAGTCTTTCGTCGAGAAAAAAAGAAGAAGAAACCTTTTGGGACGAAACTCCGCCGCCACGAGGCGGAACCTTGGCGGAACCAATATAGGGCTCCGGCAGAGCTGTTATGCCGGGGACACTTCCCTCCGGGAGGGGGAAATCATCGCTGAGGGAGTCCTGGATTAGGGGGTGTCCGGGTAGCCGGACTACACCTTCAGCCGGACTCCTGGACTATGAAGATACAAGATTTAAGACTTCGTCCCGTGTTCGGATGGGACTTTCCTTGGCGTGGAAGGCAAGCTTGGCGATTCGGATATTCAAGATCTCCTACCATTGTAACCGACTTTGTGTAACCCTAACCCTATCCGGTGTCTATATAAACCGGAGGGTTCTAGTCCGTAGGACAACTTCATCATACAACAATCATACCATAGGCTAGCTTCTAGGGTTTAGCCTCCTTGATCTCGTGGTAGATCTACTCTTGTACTACCCATATCATCAATATTAATCAAGCAGGAAGTAGGGTTTTACCTCCATCGAGAGGGCCCAAACCTGGGTAAACTTCGTGTCCCTTGTCTCCTGTTACCATCCGGCCTAGACGCACAGTTCGGGACCCCCTACCCGAGATCCGCCAGTTTTGACACCGACATTGGTGCTTTCATTGAGAGTTCCTCTGTGTCGTCAATTTTAGGCCCGATGGCTCCTTTGATCATCAACAACGATGCAGTCCAGGGTGAGACTTTTCTCCCCGGACAGATCTTCGTCTTCGGCGGCTTCGCACTGCAGGCCAATTCGCTTGGCCACCTGGAGCAGATCGAAAGCTACGCCACTGGCCATCAGGTCAGGTTTGGAAGCTTAAACTACACGGCAGATATCTGCGGGGATTTGATCTTCGACGAATTCGAGCCATAGCCAAGCGCGCCGCACTGTCTCGAGGGGCATGATCTAGCTCTGCTGCCGAACAGTGCCCTGGAGGCCGCATACGCACCAGTTCCGACCCTTAATTCGGAGCCTATTGCGCCAATCGAGGATAAGCGGTTGGACGTCACCTCGGGGGCTGCGATCTCAAAGGCGATCGAGCCGAACGCCAGCCCCGCACTCTACATGACCCGTGACTCCGAGGATCCGGATTCCTCTCCGGACTCCGAACCCCTCGCGCCCCTGCCGATCGAATCCGATTGGGCGCCGATCATGGAGTTCACCGCCGCGGACATCTTTCAGCACTCGCCCTTCGGCGACATCCTGAACTCGCTAAAGTCTCTATGTTTATCGGGAGAGCCCTGGCCGAACTATGGCCAGCAAGGATGGGATACGGACGATGAAGAAATTCAAAGCCCACCCACCACCCACTTCGTAGCCACTGTCGACGAATTAACCGACATGCTCGACTTCGACTCCGAAGACATCGACGGTATGGACGACGATGCAGGAGACGAACAGGAACCAGCACCTGTAGGGCGCTGGAAGGCCACCTCGTCATATGACATATATATGGTGGACGCTCCAAAAGATGGAGATGGCGATGGAAAAGCGGGTGATGATACTTCTAAGAAACATCCCAAACGCCAACGTCAGCGGCGCCGCTCTAAATCCCGCCAAAGCAAAAACGGTGATTCCGGCACCGGAGATAATACTACTCCTGATAGCGCTGAAGAACACCCCCTCCAGCAAGATTCGGCACAGGAAGATGGAGAAGCCAGCCCTCATGAAAGGGCGGCAGACCGAGAGGTTGAGGACGATAACTATATGCCTCCCTCCGAAGACGAGGCAAGCCTCGACGACGACGAATTCGTCGTACCATCAGACCCCGCCGAACAAGAGCATTTCAAACGCAGGCTTTTAGCCACGGCAAGCAGCCTCAAGAAAAAGCAACAACAGCTTAGAGCTGATCAAGATTTGCTAGCTGACAGATGGATTGAAGTCCTTGCGGCCGAAGAGTATGAACTCGAACGCCCCTCCAAGCGTTACCCAAAGCGCAGGCTGCTACCCCGATTAGAGGAGGAAGCACCTACATCACCAGCGCATGACATGGCCGACCGGCCACCTCGTGGCCGCGACAGATAGGCCTCTAAGCCCTCCACTCAAGCCATGCCCCGACGCCGCTCAAAACATGCTAAGGCATGGGAAAACGCGCCAGACGTGCGCGATATATTGGAGGACAAGGCAAGGCAAACAAGATCGATCTATGGATCGCGCGGGCGCCCCACGGCACGTTACTCTGGATACGATAAATCCGGCCGGGCCGAACACAATGGACAAAGCTCCTCTGAGCTGCGCCGTGATATAGCCCAGTATAGAGGCGCCGCACACCCACTATGCTTCACAAATGAAGTAATGGATCATAAAATCCCTGAGGGCTTCAAACCCGTAAACATCGAATCATACGATGGCACAACAGATCCCGCGGTATGGATCGAGGATTATCTCCTTCATATCCACATGGCCCGCGGTGATGATCTACATGCCATCAAATACCTCCCACTCAAACTTAAGGGACCGGCCCGACATTGGCTCAACAGCTTGCCAGCAGACTCAATCGGTTCTTGGGAGGACCTGGAAGCCGCATTCCTCGACAACTTCCAGGGCACTTATGTGCGACCACCGGATGCCGATGACTTAAGCCACATAATTCAGCAGCCAGAGGAATCGGCCAGGCAATTCTGGACACGGTTCCTAACAAAGAAAAATCAGATAGTCGACTGTCCGGACGTTGAGGCCCTAGCAGCCTTCAAGCATAATATCCGCGACGAGTGGCTTGCCCAGCACCTGGGACAGGAAAAGCCGAAATCTATGGCAGCCCTCACGACACTCATGACCCGCTTTTGCGTGGGAGAAGATAGCTGGCTTGCTCGCAGCAACAACTTAACCAAAAACCCTAGAAATTCAGATACCAAGGACAAAAGCGGCAGGTCGCGCCGGAACAAGCAAAAGCGTCGCGTTAACAGCGACAGCAACGAGGACACGACAGTAAATGCCGGATTCAGAGGCTATAAATCCGGTCAGCGGAAAAAGCCATTCAAAAAGAATACTCAGGGCCCGTCCAGTTTGGAACGAATACTCGACCGCTTGTGCCAGATACATGGCACCCCCGAAAGGCCAGCAAATCACATCAACAAGGATTGTTGGGTGTTCAAGCAGGCAAGCAAGTTAAGAGCCGAAAACAGAGACAAGGGGCTGCATAGCGATGACGAGGAGGAGCCCAGGCCGCCGAACAGCAATGGACAGAAGGGTTTTCCCCCACAAGTGCGGACGGTGAACATGATATACGCAACCCACATTCCCAAGAGGGAGCGGAAGCGTGCGCTACGAGACGTATACGCGTTGGAGCCAGTCGCTCCAAAGTTCAACCCATGGTCCTCCTGCCCGATCACCTTTGATCGAAGGGACCATCCCACTAGCATCCGTCATGGCGGGTTTGCCGCATTGGTTCTTGACCCAATTATCGACGGATTTCATCTCACAAGAGTCCTCATGGACGGTGGCAACAGCCTGAACCTGCTTTACCAGGATACAGTGCGGAAAATGGGCATCGATCCCTCGAGGATCAAGCCCACAAAAACGACCTTTAAAGGCGTTATACCAGGTGTAGAGGCCAACTGCACAGGCTCAGTAACACTTGAAGTGGTCTTCGGATCTCCAGACAATTTCCGAAGCGAAGAGTTAATCTTCGATATAGTCCCGTTTCGAAGTGGCTATCACGCCCTGCTCTGGCGAACCGCACTTGCAAAGTTCAATGCGGTGCCGCACTACGCATATCTCAAGCTCAAGATGCCAGGCCCTCGAGGAGTAATTACGGTCAATGGTAACACCGAGCGCTCCCTCCGAACGGAGGAGCACACGGCGGCCCTCGCAGCAGAAGTGCAAAGTAGCCTTTTTAGGCAACTCTCCAGTCCGGCCGCTAAAAAGCCGGACACTGTCAAACACGCTCGGAGTAACCTACAACAAGACCGCCTGGCACGTTCTGAGTAGGCGTAGCAATGCGGCCCCAACCCCAGCCCTCGCGACATAGCGAAACCAGTGCTTCGCGTACATAACTACGCTCTTGAAATACCATGGGAGCAGGGGAAGGGGCACAATAACGGCAAGCCCAAAATACGGCCTAAAACATACTAGGGGCTACCGAATTCTTTTTTAAATTCCTTCTTACTTTCAGGACTCCATACTTCGGACGACCTGTTCGGCAATTCAACTGCCGCACAAACGATGCAAGACCGAGGGAAGCAGACAAGCCATGTCGCACTATGGAACTCCCAGGTGGTCTTTGTTACGAGCAGTATACCTGTTTTTGAATACAATTCCGCGGCCTGCCCTTGGCCTGGACATGTTAAATAGTCCAATATCTTTTGCTTATCGCACTATTTGTATCGTCCTGCTTTGATAGCAGCCTCTTTATAAACAATGCATAGCTTTTTGTCTATTTTTCGCATTATCCTCTTTTTATATATATGTTCATTAATGACATGTGGCACCCGTACACTGTGGTGCGGCAAATACACCAGGGGCTTCAGTACCCCTTAATGTGGTGTAAGAAGTCCGAACACTTCATAAGTGCGGCACCCCAAACTTATAGCACTATATGCATCGGCTCCGAATCATGATTTGGGTCAATAGTTGGGTTTGCCCGGCTCCTATGTTTTGGTGCCTTACGTTCCACTATATCGACTAAGGTAGCACTAGGAGAACCACTGCGATTGTGCCCCAGTTGAGCTAGGCTGAGCACCTCAGTGGAGAAAGCTAAAACTGACTGTCATGATGAGGCGAGAGACTGGTCGCTGTTCGAGAGGTTTTTCGAGTCCCTAAAGACTTATGCCGCTTCGAGCGAGGAGTCGGCTTTGTCCGACCAAGGCGTGGATAGCGCCCCGAACTCGGTCTTCCGAACTAGGGGCTTCGCCGAAATTTAAAATTATAAAGTTCTATGGCTAAGTGAGAGTGTTCAAGCATTATAGTCCGATTGCCTTGTTCGTTGTGCTGAGCGCCTCCCTCGAAGAACCCAAACATGGGAAAAAGAGCGCTCAGGTTTATCCCGAACACCCCAGCACTAGTGGCATGGGGGCGGAAGCCGACGACTGGCCATCTCTCAATTTTTTGATAAACGGCCGCACAGAAAAAATATTTTAAATTCAACAAGCATTGCTTAGCGCATATGAACAAGTTTTCAGCGCACAGGATAAACACGAGCGAGTTCATTCAAAAATTACATCCTTGGTACGTTCATCCGCCATAAGGCGGGCACCAGCAAGAACATCCTTGTAATAGTTCTCGGGCTTGCGATGCTTCTTCCCCGGCGGCGGCCCGTCCCTCACAAGCTTCTCACCGTCCAGCTTACCCCAGTGCACCTTTGCACGGGCAAGGGCCCTATGGGCACCTTCGATGCAAACAGAACGCTTGATGATCTCGAGCCTTGGACAGGCCTCCACCAGCCGCCGCACCAGCCCGAAGTAGCTCCCAGGCAGGGCCTCTTCAGGTCACAGCCGAACTATGAAGCCCTTCATGGCCTGTTCGGCCGCCTTGTGGAGCTCGACCAGCAGCTTCAGCTGGTCGCTCAAGGGCACAGGGTGTCCGACCTCAGCATACTGAGACCAGAACACCTTCTCCGTCGAGCTGCCCTCTTCGGATCAGTAGAATGCGGCGGCATCGGATACGCTGCGGGGAAGATCTGCGAATGCCCCTGGAGAGCTCCAGATTCAGGTAAGTAACAAGTAGTTTACTTTTATATTTCTGCTTTGCATAAAGAATGCCTTACCCGCCGCTATCTTTTTCATCTCCTCCAACTCTTGGAGGGCCTTCTGGGCTTCGGCCTTGGCAGACTCGGCAGTCTTGACGGCTGCGGCGAGCTCGGACGCTCGCGTTTTAGAGTCAAGCTCCAAACTCTCATGGTTTTTCATGAGAGCCCGAAGCTCTTGCTGCGCCTCGCCGACCTACGCCTCAAATTTCTCTCGCTCGGTGCGCTCCGTGGCCGCTCCCTTCTCGGCCTCGGACAACGCCTGCTTGAGGGTCGCCACCTCAGTCGTGGCCCCTACAATAAGTAGTACAATCCTGTTATTTTTTGCAATCGCGTCTTTTTATAGGCACTTTCTCTGTAAGGTATCTCTTACCTTCTTTCTCCTCGAGCTGCTGCTTGGCAAGGCCGAGCTCTTGCTCGGTCCGCTCGAGGCCCTATTTCAGGGCACCCACCTCCGCAGTCAGTGTGGCGGTGGCTAGCAGCGAAGCCTGTATACGCATATTGACTCTTTTTTGTTAGACTCCTGGGAAATTTAATAGATCCTCTATTCGTCTTTTCTTTTTGAACGCCAAACAGAGCATCAGGGGCTACTGTCTATGCGGTAATATTTTTACATATTTTTACTTGCCTCAAAGCTTGTTAGAAGGCTAGCGCAAGCTTCGGTCAGTCCGCTCTTGGCGGACTGAACCTTCTGGATCACCGTAATCATAATAGTACGGTGCTCTTCATCGATGGAGGCGCAGTCAAGCACCTCCAGCAGATTGTCCGGCACCTCCGGTTAGACGGAGGCTGCCGGCTCAGAAGGCTTGCTCCTCTTGGAAGGAGTTCGCCTACCGCGGTCAGGAACTGTTGAAGATTCCGGTGCGGTGTCCGGCTCAAAGCCGGACTTGGAGCCCTGGGGGTCTTGTCCCCTTTACTCCTGGGGTCCGGGAGGTTGCCTTGCGGCTCCTCCAGGACCACCTCCTCCTGCCCCGGAGCTTGTCGCGACACCACTTCGGCATCGTCCGCAGTGCGGGGGAAGACAGCGGGCGGAACTGAGTTCACGTCCAATGAATCCAGGGAGCCGCTCGACGACTCGTCGAGTCCGGCCCGGGGCGGGCTGCATAATTATGTTCGACATTAGGGAAAGTTGTGCAACAAAGGAACGTCATGAGTTACTCTGATATCCGAATACTTACGATTTCGCCGGACGCTTGGCCCTGTCCGGCCACTCCTCTTCGTCCTCTTTGGCGTTGGGGGAGTAGTTCGGCGGAGGGGTCTTCCTCTTCCTGGACCCTTCGGCCTCCCCCGTTGGGGCGGCCTTCCTTTTCTTTCCTCCCCCCGCTGGAGGGGGAGAGGTTTCTTCTTCCTCCTCCTCGTTTTCACGGGAGGAGAGCGTCTCGGACTCGTCGGATGACGAGTCCGACACCACCATATGACGGGCACTCTTTCGAGTCCCCGTGGCCTTCTTCTTCTTGGCCTTCTTCTCCGGCACCACATAAGGCGCCGGAGCTAGCAGCTTCGCTAAGCGAGCAGGGGCTGGGTCTTTGGGCAAGGGAGCCGGACAGTTAATCGGTCCGGACTTCGCCTGCCAAGCCTGTCAAAGGTGAGGGAGTTTAGATTCCGCATAGAGTCAAACTATGAAAAAACTTAACATCCTGTAAAAGGTGAAAATAGCTTACCTCGCTAGCGTGACGCTGCGAGCTGTATCCGCGGTCCTCGAAAGCGGATGCGGGAGCCTCGGCGCCCTTGGTTAGCACCTTCCAGACGTCTTCATACGTCGTGTCGAAGAGCCTGTTGAGGGTTTGGTGCTGCACTGGGTCGAACTCCCACAGATTAAAGTCCCGTTGTTGACACGGGAGGATCCGATGGACGAGCATAACCTGGACTACATTGACAAGCTTGATCGGCTTGTTCACCAGGGACTGGATGCATGTTTGCAGTCCGGTCACCTCTTTTTCGTCACCCCACGACAGGCCCGTCTCTTTCCAGGACATAAGCCGCGTGGGGGATCCGGATCGGAACTCGGGGGCTGCGATCCATTTCGGATCGCGTGGCTCGCTGATGTAAAACCACCCGGATTGCCACCCCTTTAGGGTCTCCACGAAGGAGCCCTCGAGCCATGGGACGTTGGCCATCTTGCCCGCCATGGCGCCTCCGCACTCCGCCTTGCTGCCGCGCACCACCTTGAGCTTGACGTTAAAGGTCTTGAGCCAGAGGCCGAAATGGGGGCGGATACGGAGGAAAGCCTCACACACGACGATAAACGCCGAGATGTTGAGGACGAACTTCGGGGCCAGATCATGGAAATCCAGGCCGTAGTAGAACATGAGCCCCCGGGCAAATGGGTGGATTGGAAAACCCAGTCCGCGCAGGAAATGGGGAAGGAATACTACCCTCTCATGGGATCTTGGGGTGGGGAGAAGCTGCCCCTCCTCGGGAAGCCGGTGCGCGATGTCTTTGGACAAGTATCCGGCCTTCCTTAGCTTTTTGACATGGCCCTCCATGACGGAGGAGACCATCCACTTGCCTCCCGCTCCGGACATTGCTGGAGAAGGTTGAGGTGGGAAGTGCGGGCTTGGGCGCTGGAGCTCAAGTGCGCGGAAGATGGATAGGCAAAGGAGGAAGAAGGCGTAGGTAAAAAGGTGGATCCTTATCCCCTTATATGGGCGGATGTGGCTATGCGTCCCCACCAACCTAGTAAAACTCGCTTGCCTCCCAAGCGCCGTTATAAATGGCGCGGTTGGGTTACCCATGTTCGTATTGATGAGAATCCCGTAAATGGGGGACACGATCTCTGCTTTGACAAGACGTGCCAAGGAAACCACCTCGCAAAGCACGCTGAGGTGGAGAAGTAAAAGCGATTCGAATAAGAACTTGGCCGTAGTGTGATGACACACTGCGGAATACGTCAGCAGATTTGATTTGTGTTAATATTATTCTCTCTATGGCGATATGTGGAAACTTATTTTGTAGAGCCGGACACTACTCTTGGTGTTTACAATCTTTTATGAAGAACTTGGAGGAGGAACCCGCCTTGCAACGCCGAAGACAATCTGCGCGCCGGATTCGTCGTCATTGAAGCCTGGTTCAGGGGCTACTGAGGGAGTCCTGGATTAGGGGGTGTCCGGGTAGCCGGACTATACCTTCAGCCGGACTCCTGGACTATGAAGATACAAGATTGAAGACTTCGTCCCGTGTCCGGATGGGACTTTCCTTGGCGTCGAAGGCAAGCTTGGCGATGCGGATATTCAAGATCTCCTACCATTGTAACCGACTTTGTGTAACCCTAACCCTATCCGGTGTCTATATAAACCGGAGGGTTCTAGTCCGTAGGACAACTTCATCATACAACAATCATACCATAGGCTAGCTTCTAGGGTTTAGCCTCCTTGATCTCGTGGTAGATCTACTCTTGTACTACCCATATCATCAATATTAATCAAGCAGGACTAGGGTTTTACCTCCATCGAGAGGGCCCGAACCTGGGTAAAAACATCGTGTCCCTTGTCTCCTGTTACCATCCGGCCTTGACGCACAGTTCGGGACCCCCTACCCGAGATCCGCCGGTTTTGACACCGACAATCGCCATCGTCATCACCAATGCTCCTCTCATCGGGAGAGGGCAATCTCCATCAACATCTTCATCAGCACCATCTCATCTCCAAACCCTAGTTCATCTCTTGTATCCAATTCTTGTCTCCAAGTCCGGGATTGGTGCTAGTAGGTTGCTAGTAGTGTTGATTACTCCTTGTAGTTGATGCTAGTTGGTTTACTTGGTGGAAGATCATATGTTCAGATCCTTTATGCATATTATTACCCCTTTGATTATGAACATGAATATGCTTTGTGAGTAGTTACGTTTGTTCCTGAGGACAAGGGAGAAGTCTTGCTGTTAGTAGTCATGTTAATTTGGTATTCGTTCGATATTTTGATGAGATGTATGTTGTCTAGCCTCTAGTGGTGTTATGTGAACGTCGACTACATAACACGTTACCATTATTTGGACCTAGAGGAAGGATTGGGAAGTAATAAATAGATGATGGGTTGCTAGAGTGGCAGAAGCTTAAACCCTAGTTTATGCGTTGCTTCGTAAGGGTCTGATTTGGATCCATATGTTTCATGCTATGGTTAGGTTTACCTTAATACTTTTGTTGTAGTTGCGAATGCTTGCAACAGAGGTTAATCATAAGTGGGATGCTTGTTCAAGTAAGAACAACACCCAAGCACCGGTCCACCCGCATATCAAATTATCAAAGTACCGAACGCGAATCATATGAACGTGATGAAAACTAGCTTGACAATAATTCCCATGTGTCCTCGGGAGCGCTTTTCTCATTATAAGAGTTTGTACTGGCTTGTCCTTTGCTACAAAAAGGATTGGGCCACCTTGCTGCACTTTATTTACTATTGTTACTTGTTGCTCGTTATGAATTATCTTGTCACAAAACTATCTGTCACCACTTGTTTCAGTACTTGCAGAGAATACCTTGCTAAAAAGCACTTATCATTTCCTTCTGGTCCTCGTTGGGTTCGACACTCTTACTTATCGAAAGGACTACGATAGATCCCCTATACTTGTGGGTCATCAGTGGCCGTATCGACAAGACCGACAGTGGGACTTTGATCTGAACGTGATGTGCGATGCGGACCGTGGTCTCTGGCGGTGCATCGTGCCCATGATCTATGTGTACGCCGTCGAGTGGCACTTGCCACAACGCGTGGCCACGCAGTTTGGGATTTATCAGCATACCCCACCGGGCCAGCCCACCGATACCGGCGGCCACGCGCTCCACCTGTGAGCGCTTTGTTCTTCGTGCCCATGATTTCATTAGGATTATCATGTTTCTTATGATGATCTCTTGCCTATGCCTTGTAGGATGAGCCGGTAGAAGAATCAGTCGATCACAGACTGGGGAGAGGAGCATAAGACTTACGTGGCGGCGTGGGACCGACGGAGGTACCGGAAAGACATGGAGAGGAAAGTGCCTGACTGGGATGCTTACTTGGGCCGACACATGAGGTGGTACGATGATGGCCAGAAGCACCGTCTTCGTCTCAGGCCTCGGTGGACGGCGGAAGACATCGCGGAGCTGGAGAGGGATGACCCCGAGGAAGAGGCCTACCAGACCGGCATCAGAGACATGCACAGTGGATTTAGAGAGTTTGCACCCCTCATCAACAGAGTGGTAAGTTTGAACCGACGGTTGTATCTAGACTATTTTATTCGTCATCGTGACTGACTTATGCTGTTGCAGTCCGGTGAGCTGAACAGATGCATCTTTGAAGCCTGAGATGCACTAGGTGATCTCCTCGGGAGCGTAGAATCTGAGACCAAAGTGAGGAGGGCGATGAAGGTATAATTTCAGCCTCCTCGGAACAGATGCATCTTGTTCACTTGCAATCAGTCGATCTGATACTTATTATGACCTTATTTCATTGTGAGTGCAGAAGTTCGTGCAGCGTTGTCGCAAGCTCGTAGGGCTGCTTGGGTGTGCTGGAGCTGGGTCAGTTGAAGCTTATTAGCCTGTAGCCACACAGGGTCTCATCGGCTCATCAAGCCATGCTCCCTCGTCGTCTAGGTTGGTTGGGGAGGAGGAGGAGGAGGAGGTGGAGGAAGAGGAGGAGGAGGAGGCCACACATGAAGAAGGGGAGGAGGAGGAGGATGAGAGAAACTGGGAGGAGGAGTACGATGAAGATTATGGATCTCCACCAACTCAAACATCTCAAGAATCTCAGCTGCCGAAGAAGAGGAATCCGAAGAAGAAGGATTTGCTGAGTCCGGACCCTTTCCAGAAACCGTTTCCTCGCCGGCCCAAGAAGAAGACCGTAGAGACTCGTTCAGAGAGTAACGAGGACCGTACCTCCAAGAGGGGAAGGAGCAACTGACTATTCTCGTCGATACTTGGCTCTTTTATTTTGGTTGAACTTCGTTTGGTTGAACTTGTCTAGTGGTTATGAAACTACGTGGAACTATGTGTTTGCTATTTGTGGATCTATGTGTTTGCTACTACGTGGAACTCTGTTGAAGTTCGTTTGAAATGTTATATGCACAAGTTATCTAGTGTGGATCTATGTGATGCCCAAGTTTAATTGTTTAAAATCTGTGATATTGCTGTCATATTTGTAAAACTTGCTGTGATATTGCTGTCATATTGAATTCGAAAACAAGCAACCAAATGAACAAGAAACAACAAAACACAGGACCCTACCGCCAAGTACCCTGGCGGTAGGGTCAGACACCCTACCGCCAGCCCCCATGGCGGTAGGGCGCACCTACCGCCAGGGCCCTTGCACTTTTCGTTACAGAAACTTTATACCGAAAAACACAGGACCCTACCGCCAGGGGCTCTGGCGGTAGGGTCACACAGCCTACCGTCAGGTACCATGGCGGTAGGGTGAACCTACCGCCAGGTCCACTGCACATTTCGTTACAAAAGGGTTGTACGGCAAAACCCTGCCACGCCCTACCGCCAGGGGCTCTGGCGATAGGGTTAGACAGCCTACCGCCAGACCCCCTGGTGGTAGGTACTTATCCACATTAGCACAGTCAAACGGCCACCGTCCCCCTCCGTCGCACCCTGCCGCCATGGGCCGTGGCGATAGGCTATATAATCCTACCGCCAGAGCCTTTGGCGGTAACAAAAGGGTCAAATCCTGAATTTTTTGCAACCGGGGTCAGATCCTGAATTTCTTACCAAAAAGGGTCAAAACACAAAATTTTACCTCCTTGCTTGAGCATGACCTGGTTGCTGGGTGATTTTTTGGGGGGCATTTTGGTCACCGGGCGGGATATGATACGTCCGTGATTTAATTGTCCCTGGTTGGGACAAGGAAAACACATACTCCTGATGGTTTTCTTCCGTCTGAGGCTCCTTGTAGCGGAAGGTTAATTTGCCATCCTTCTAGCCGAAGGTTCGTTGCACTGCACCAGGATGCCATATCGTCATGTATGCATGATTGCTTTTAGCATGGAATCTCAACAATAAGGAGGTCATTTTACATGTCACTATGCTTCGGAGGGCATCTCACACGACATCTAGACAATCCATCCCCTAAACGAACGCAGAATCGTTGCTCTCTCTCTCTCTCTCTCTTCCAGCTCTTTTGAAATCCCAACTCCACCAAAATCACGCTTGTTTTTTGGCCGTTTCTTCTCTCCCGTATGCTCTGCTGGAAGAAAAAAGGCCCCTGCTTTTTATCGCTGGTGCTTTGCCGCGGGGGCGCTCGTGCTCGTACTCGTGTACCGCCCCTCTGCTTTTCTCGCCTCTTGTTTTGCTTGGCCGTTTGGCTTTTGGCCCGTCTCTCTCTCCACCCTGCCTTGGACTGTAGCGGGTGAGTGAGTCCTTGGCAGTACAGCTACACGTCGCGAGACCAGATGAGATGAGATGAGATGGGATGGAATGATGATAGCACCATTGTACGTGTGATTGTGGTGTGATTGTGGAGGTGTGTGACGTTGCCGGTTTGCGGATTTGAATGGTTGGTGGTTGTTTCCGGGGAGGCAGGCAGGCCAGCCAGGGGCCGGCTGGGCACAAGAGAAAGAAAGCGTGGAGCAGTGCTACGTACGCACGTACCACAGACGAGCGAAAAGTGATCGGAATTGGCCGTCGACAGCAGATGATTCGTTGGTTATTACTATCTGACTACTCTTTTTCTTGAGTCGTGATATTATCCCGTCCCTAGAAGAAAAAAAAAGACCGCTGAATTGTGCAACACATGGCCTAATTAAGCGGCACGGACGTTCCCGGAGCACAACGCATGCGGTGAGGGAGTAGTGGATCATAGACGGCTTGCTAGCGTACGTGTGTGATGGAGTGGCCGATCTGGCGTGACGGTGAGAGAGTAGGAGTAGCTGCAACCCATTCATTGTCCTCCTTCCTGCCTTTGTGCTTGTCCATGGAATGTGCCTACTCCGTAGAGGCATGGCGACTCAAATCCTATCACCCCTGTCCGCGCCCATGTGTGCGCGTCGTGTTGGTTCTGACACGGCTGAAAAAGGATTTGAACTAGTAGGAAATTGGGAACTGGCGGCAGCACACTTTGTTTTATTATAGAAGAAAACTGGTAAGGTGTACTATTAGGTCTTTTATAAGTCAAACTTATGCATGTTTGTCCAAATTTTTAGAAAAAAAACAAGATATTAACATCAATAATAGTGTACTACTCCCTCCGTCTCATAATATAAGAACACTTTTTACACTAACGTAGTGTCAAAAATGTTCTTATATTGTGGGACAGAGGGAGTATGTTTGTATCATTAGATCCTTCATGAAAAGTATTTTTCATATTTTTTTTTACTTTTGTATTGTCAACGTTGGTGTTTTTATCCCAGATTCCTGATCAAGAGTACATACGTTTGATTTTTGTGGAAATTTATGCATCTTATATTCTGAAACGGAGGGAGCAATTAAAATGCCACACTACTAATTTGCCACAGTGTTGAGAAACGCCGTTAGAAAATTGGTCAACGCACGGATGTCTGCAAGACCGTGACTTTCCTCTTCAACAATGAAAATGGCAAGTCTTTTACCTTGTCTCAAAAAAAAAAAATGGTTACACCTTCCGTAGAGCGCCCATAAACAAGCCCACTTAACTTTTTCATGGGCCTCTTGTCCGTGGCCATTATTAACAGCTCCAGCACACTCCTTTGCACTTTGCAGTAATTAGCAACGAGGCACCCTATCTTAAAAAAAAAGCAACGAGGCACCAAAACTAGCTTTATACTAGTCGCACAGGATTTGATTTGCTGTGTATTCCTCAGGTTGCTGATGGCGCCACTGACGTGTGTTGGATCTGAGCGAGCCCCTCCTTGCAGTCGGTAAGACGCTGTCATCCACACGAACAGATTAATCAGTAGATCATAGAACCCTGCAAAGACACGATGATTCACGACCGACGCCGACTGTCTCTGGCAGAGGCCGAGTGAGTGAAGGACCGACCGATCCGCCTCATGATCCAGCGACAGAGCCATCATCCGAGGCTAAGTGCACTCTGGCGCACGACAGTGAGGCTAATCACGGTCGCGTTGCGTTCGAGGAGGAGGAGGAGGAGGAGGAGGAGGGACGGATGTGATGCGTGATGGATCCCTAACTGAAACCTTTCGGTTTGAAATGAGAGCTTTTACAACGCATGGTGGCATGCATGCTCTGACTCCCACTGAACCTGCATGCACTGCGTCTGCGTGCCCCTTTGACCGATGTATTGCCATCCTCACGTTGGGATCCATTCTATCTATCCCGGATTGCTTCAATTATGTAGTGCGTACGGCAAATGGAGTTCGTGATCCACATGATTGTGGCATCCAAGAGAAGAAGCTCAATATGGGTGTCAATGTGGTCGTGTGGTTTTCTGAATGCAAGAGCGAAGCATCGACCTTATTAGTTTGCTGAACCAGGCAATTCGTTGAACAGATGGAGCAACTTTTAGGCGCCTTCCACTTTCTCTGAACAACACAAGTTTCGAACCAACTATTGCCGAGGGCAGTGAAAAGTGCTGGGAGACGCTGCCGGTAAAGCAGTGGTACCATGTAGTAGTTTCTGCATCTCATGTGTATGTGCTGGCGCTGAGGACTGGCCTCGATCGATCCCCCGGCCAGACGGTAAGCCAACAGGTACTATCTCAGAAGCCTCGCCAGCGTTGCAGCGAAACTATTTGTGCAAAAGTTTGCATCCTGACACGATTAGAAACCCCGGAACAAAAGAGAGGGGGCGATGCATAGACATAGACTAGCACAGCAAACATGCTGAGCAGATGCACAAGTAGAGAATTTTTTTTTCTTTTAGAAAAGAAAGATATACCCCCGGCATGCATGCGGATATTTTGTTAATTATTCACAAGGACCTTACAGAGCTATACATCAATAAGTCTGAAGGCACCGTCTTGGTAATACCTGTCGCTACTCCTATCCCCATGATGAAGGGGTGCTGAATGCCCGAGCCTAATACTAAACAAACATCGCAACAAAGCCTAACATCTAAAGTCGAATGCCCTAACCCAGCCACAATACCGGGACTAGGTCACACCGGTCTGGCGCACTCTCAGAGGCCGCCGCCGCCGTCTTCCATTGACCCATCTCCAGAGCAGGTATTGTTGCACCGACCTTGCTAAGCCCGCCATTGACGCCACCACCATCCTGCACGTATCCATCCACACGCGCCCGTCGCAGAAACTCTGCAACGCCTGTAACGCCCGGATAATTAACCTACAGTAATCCCATGTTAATGGTGCCATGTCATCATTTTCACTGTTGCTAAACCCCCCTTCGATTCAATCCGGTTCAAATTTCAAATTCAAATTAAAGTAAAAAATTCAAAATTGTCAAACATGGAAACTAAAATGTTCGAAGTGTGGCAAATATTCCATAAGTAATTATGGTGGTGAAACAACATTTTTACAAAGTGGTTTAATGCCCTAAACTAAGTAAAACAGGGGCTAAAACAATTATTAAGTGCTTTTTAGTTAATAAATAATTTCAAACTATTTAATTAAAGTGTCAAATTATTTATGGCAGTAGCCTAATTATAAATAATAATTTAGGTGCTAACATTATATTTTATAAAACTAAACATAAAATAAAACCTATAAGAAAACAGAAAATATAAAAAGAAAAAGAAAATATGAAAATAAAAGGGGAAGGGGAAAAAGGCCCCTGCCACCCCCACCGGGCCTAGCCCAACATGCCGACCCAGCCAGTCCAGCCCCCACCCCGGTCGATCGCCCTGTTCCTCCGACCAGTCGCTACAGGGGCTCGTCCAGCCCCAACCACCTCGCCGGCATCGAGGGCGAGGGGATAAGGGCTGCCCCACTGCCCCCTCGGCCCTCTCCCCACACACTCACCCACTCCTCACTCCCCCTGAAACCCTAGCGCGCCCTTACCTTTCCCCTCGCCTCTCCCACTTGTCTCTCCCGGAGCCGGGCGCCGCTGCTGCGATGGCTCCTGCGTAGACGCGGCGATCGGCGTCCCCATTCCCACACATCGAGTCCAACGGAACCGCCGCAGTCGTCAACGTTGACTTCGCCCGCTGGATCAAGCCGGGACGGCTCTGCCTCAACCTCGGTGCCCGGAGCTCGCCGCCGTCGATCCATTCCGCTCCGACTCCCTCTGGCTTCCCCGAGACCTCCTTGTGCTCCGCCGTGAGCTTCCCGTCGACCCCCTCTCCTTCCCCCTCGAATTCCCCCATGTAGTAGGCCGACTCACCCCCGCGCCCGGGGACCCGACGAGCTCACGGCCGTGGGCCATGCGCCCGCCTCGCTCTGTCCCTCCTGCTCGCGCTTGCTGCCCCCATGCCCGCAGTCCCACTTGATTTGGCCGTGCCCAGCCGCGCACTCCCAACCGACGAGCACCTGCTCCCTGCTCGCCGCTCGCGCTTGCTCCTACTGCCACCTCCCACTGCTTCTTCTACGGTCGCCGAAGTGCCTCGCTGGCCTCGTCCCCGCTCGTTGCCGCGCCGACCCTGATGACCAACAAGTATAGGGGATCTATCGTAGTCCTTTCATAAGTAAGAGTGTCGAACCCAACTAGGAGCAGAAGGAAACGACAAGCGATTTTTAGCAAGGTATTTTCTGCACGCACTGAAATTATCGGTAATGAGTATTTTTGTGATAAGATAATTCATAACGGGTAACAAGTAACAAGTGTAACAAAAGTGCAGCAAGGTATCCCAATCCTTTTTGTAGCAAAGGATAAGCCTGGGCAAACTCTTATATAAAGCAAAGCGCTCCCGAGGACACATGGGAATTATTGTCAAGCTAGTTTTCATCATGCTCATATGATTCGCGTTCGTTACTTTGATAATTTGATATGTGGGTGGACCGGTGCTTGGGCGTTGTCCTTACTTGCACAAACCTCCCACTTATGATTAACCCCTCTCGCAAGCTTCCGCAACTATGGAAGAAGAATGAAGATAAATCTAACCATAGCATGAAACATGCGGATCCAAATCAGCCCCTTACGAAGCAACACATAAACTAGGGTTTAAGCTTCTGTCACTCTAGCAACCCATCATCTACTTATTACTTCCCCTAGGCCTAAATCATGGTGAAGTGTCATGTAGTCGACATTCACATAACACCACTAGAGGAAAGACAACATACATCTCATCAAAATATCGAACGAATACCAAATTCACATAATTACTTATAACAAGACTTCTCCCATGTCCTTAGAAACAAAAGTAACTACTCAAAAAACATGTTCATGTTCAAGATCAGAGGGGTATTGAATATCATTAAGGATTTGATCATATGATCTTCCACCGAATAAACCAACTAGCATCAACTACAAGGAGTAATCAACACTACTAGCAACCTACAGGTACCAATCTGAGGTTTTGAGACAAAGATCGAGTACAAGAGATGAACTAGGGTTTGAGATGAGATGGTGCTGGTGAAGATGTTGATGGAGATTGACCCCCTCTAGTGAAATCTACGGCCCCCCAAGTCTATTGTCTATGATATTGTTTTCAGATCTATTATTCCAAAGATCCAAAAATACCTTGCTGCACTTTTTCTTTACTTATAAAATTTTGTGTTTTTGCTAGATCTATTTATCCAATCTCATGCAACTTTATCTATCTTAATACCGAGGAGGGATTGGCAACCCCTCTTACGCGTTGGGTTGCAAGTATTTGTTGTTTTTGTGCAGGTACCGTTTACATAGTGCTGTTTGGTTCTCCTACTGGATTGATAACTTGGTTTCATAACCGAGGGAAATAGTTACCATTGTTGTGCTTTCGGGAAATACCAACGCAGATACAAGCAATCATAGGTTCACTAGAAGCATGCAAAGCCCTATCGTCATTCTTTTTTTTTTATTACTAGAAGGACTAGGTGCTTCAGTATTAATTCTTTGAGAGTCTTGTTCAATTCTCTTAGGATGGCCTTCAAGATACAAAGGTTCATGAGTCATTTTACCACCCCTAGTCATAACTCTAATAACATGATTATTCATCTTATTAAGCAGATCATTTTGTGCTTTGTGAACTTGTTCTACTTGAGTTTTTATCATGGATGCTTGTTTACTCACACCCTTGAGGTCATTAATAGTTCTAAACATATAGTCACTCAAGCGTTCAGTCATATAAACATTTCATTTCAATTATCTACTAACATATGCATTGAAGTTTTCTTGTTTAACAATAAAGTTATCAAATTCATCCAAGCATTGACTAGCAGATTTAGTATAAGGAATATCACCTTCATCAAATATATAGAGAAATTTTACCTCTACTACCTGTGTCGGGGTATTAATACCATGTATTTCTTCAATAGGTGGCAAATTATTAACATCTTCAGCTCTAATACCTTTTTCTTTCATAGATTTCTTTGCCTCTTGCATATCTTCAGGACTGAGAAATAGAATACCTCTCTTCTTCGAAGTTGGCTTAGGACGTGGTTCGGGAAGAGTCCAATCATTATCATTACTCAATATATTATTCAATAATTCTTCAGCTTGTTCAATAGTTCATTCCCTGAAAACACAACCAGCACAACTATCTAGGTGGTCCCTAGAAGCATCGATTAGTCCATTATAAAAGATATAAAGTATTTCATTTTTCTTGAGAGGATGATCAAGCAAAGCATTAAATAATTGGAGAAGCCTCCCCCAAGCTTGTGGGAGACTCCCTTCCTCAATTTGCACAAAGTTAAATATTTCCTGTAAAACGGCGTGTTTCTTATGAACACGAAAATATTTTCGATAGAAGTAATCATATCCTAGGGGCTACGCACACAGCCAAGAGCAAGAGAATTATACCATGTCTTAGCATCACCCTTTAACAAGAAAGGAAACAACTTAATAATATAGTAATAGCAAATTTTTTCCTCACGAGCAAATAGGGTGGCTATGTCATTCGGTTTAGTAAGATGTGCCACAATAGTTTCAGTTTCATAACCATGGAAAGGATCAGATTAAACCAAAGTAATTAAATCAGGATCAACAAAGAATTCGTAATCCTTATCAGTAACAAAGATAGGTGAAGTAGCAAACTTAGGATCATATTTCATTCTAGCATTCAAAGATTTTTCTTTCAACTTGACTAGTAATTTCTTAAGATAATCTCTATCCTTACAAGCAAGAAAGTCTCTAGCTACCTCTCCATCCATAACATAACCATCAGGTATATCAGGCAATTCATATCTAGGAGTGCTAGGTCTAATAGGTGTTTCAAAGTTTTCAGTTTCAATAATTTCATTAGTTTCAGAAATATCATCAGTTTCTACATTCTTAATTTCATTAACCCTAGCAAGTTGTTCATCAAGAAATTAACCTAGTGGCATAGTCTATCAACCAAAGTACTAAAATCATCATAAGCATCATTCATGGCAGAAGTAGCATCATCAATTACTTGCGACATATCATAATTAATAGCAGGTGTAGGTGTCGCAAGCTTACTTAAAACAGAGGGTGAATCAAGTGCAGAGTGTGATGGCAGTTCCTTACCTCCCCTCGTCTTAGAGGGAACGATATTGGTTCTTTCATCTTTAAGTTCCTCATAGTGATCAAAAGATATAAATCACAAGTGACTCAACAAACAGAGCTATGCTCCCCAGCAACGGCGCCAGAAAAAGGTCTTGAAAACCCACAAGTATAGGGGATCGCAACAGTTATTTAGGGTATAGTATTCAACCCAAATTTATTGATTCGACACAAGGGGAGCCAAAGAATATTTGCAAGTATTAGCAGTTGAGTTGTCAATTCAACCACACCTGAAGGAATTAATATCTTCAGCAAAGTATTTACTAGCAAAGTAGTATGATATTAACGGTAACAGTGGCAATGGGAACATTGGCAGTTTTGTAGTGATTGTAACAGTAGCAACATTGAAAATAACTTAGCAAGGATCAATATGTGAAAATCTCATAGGCATTGGACCAGCGATGGATAATTTTGTTGGATAATATTCATCATGCAGCAGTCATAACCTAGGGCAACACAGAACTAGCTCCAATTCATCAATGTAATGTAGGCATGTATTCGGTATATAGTCATACATGCTTATGGAAAAGAACTTGCATGACATGTTTTGTCCTACCCTCCCGTGGCAGCGGGGTGCATAAGGAAACTAAGGGATATTAAGGCCTCCTTTTAATAGAAAACCGGAACAAAGCATTAACACTTAGTGAATACGTGAACTCCTGAAACTAAGGTAATCACCGGAAAGAATCCCTTTTATTGTCACCTTGGGGTATGCGGATTATAACTCGTAGTAGGTGTCTACAACTTGCAAGATAGGATCAAGAACACACATATATTCATGAAAACATAATAGGTTCAGATTTGAAATCATCGCGCTCTAGGCCAAGTGACAAGCATTAAGCATAGCAAAGTCATAGCAACATCAATCTCAGAACATAGTGGATACCAGGGATCAAGCCCTAACAAAACTAACTCGATTACATGATGAATCTCATCCAACCCATCATCGTCCAGCAAGCCTATGATGGAATTACTCACTCCCGGCAGTGAGCATCATGAAATTGGTGATGCAGGAAGGTTGATGATGATGATGACAACGGATTCCACCCTCCGGAGCTCCCAACGGTCTCTAGATTAGCTCTCCCGATGATGAACAGGAGGTGGCGCCTGCTCCGTATCATAAAACGCGATGAGTCCTTCTCTCTGATATTTTCTCCGTGAATAGGTATATATGGAGTTGGACTTAGGGCTGTCGGAGCTCCAGGGGGCCCACAAGCCTAGGAGGTGTGCCTAGGGGGGTAGGCGCGCCCCTAGAGCTTGTGGCTCCTGGGTGGCCCCCTCTGATATCTTTTTCCGCCAGTATTTTTTATATATTCCAAAAATATTCTCTGTAAATTTTCAAGTCAATCTGAGAACTTCGATTTCTGTACAAAAATAACACCATGGCAATTCTGCTGAAAACATCGCCATTTAGGGTTAGTTCCATTCAAATCATGCAAATTAGAGTCCAAAACATGGGCAAAAGAGTTTGGAAAAGTAGATATGATGGAGAAGTATCAAGTGTCAATAGTATTGTTAGTTATACATGTATACCTATGGTCCCATATGAAATCTTGTGGTGTTGTGTAGTTTGCCACACTTATATTCTTTCAACACTGCTTTATCTTGAACTGATATGTTTTGAATTGTGTCTCTATTTTGATTTGGCAAGACAATACAATGACCATAGTACATATATATATATATATATTTTTCATGCTTTTATTATGTACTACTTTGCAATAGAAGACATGTTAGCTTAATCTTGTCCACCTTACTACTGGATTGGTTTACCAAAATGAGTTTATATACTATTCCCTCCGTCCCAAAATAAGTGACTCAACTTTGTAATAAATTTGTACTAAAGATGTGACAAAATTGAGTCACTTATTTTGGGACGGAGGGAGTACATGCTAAACCTGTTATGTGTCTGCTTGTTCCTCTTTTAGAATGCTGATAAAATATTGGAGAAGAGTACTCATTATATATGCAATGGGAAAGTAAGTAATGCGAATAAGGTTCAACATAGTGAGACAACCCTGTTGGTCTCCAAAAAAGCTGATAAAACAGATAATGAAAACTATCTTGAAGACAGTGAGACAACCCCAAGATCCTGTCTTGATGTCGTGTTTGAGTTACTGGCCACTACCGTTGGCATAAGCTCTTCAGACTCGCTGCCTGAATCAGTTCGGCTTCTTGAGTCTCAACTACAAGCTGAAAGACGTTGATCAGCTGCACTGTGACAGGAAGACCAAGGATCGAGGAAGTCCCTGCTGAATTCAGATGCATTCTTTCTAGTGCAACATCAATGTTGGAGGATTTTAGCGCCAAACAAGGGCAAGCTAATAAGCTTGCTAAGCTTATTATCAGCATGCTTGGTACCCAGGATAATGTTTCTTGAGCTCTTCTGAATTGGTTTTAGTTCTAGACTTGTTATGTTGCCGCGTTTATTTGCACTGTTGGCCAACTTTGATGCCTAGTGTATGCAATATGCTGCTTTGCCATTGACTTTATTTGCACTAGTGGCATAGTTTGATGCCCAATGGATCTAATATGTCTAATAGCCGTAATAGCCTAGCATTAGTTGCTTGCTTATTTATTTACTTAGTCTTGTTTGTTTATTTGCTTATAGTCACTACAGTTCTTTTTCCTTAGTTTTGCTAGTGGTTGCAATAACCATCTACCACATACAGACCGTGGTAACCATGGGACTTGAAAGTGCTAGTTATCGACTAGAGGGGGGGGGGGTGAATAGGTGATTTTTATGAAAGTCTTCAAAACGTGGAAGTTTTGAAGACAAACAGTAGAAATGAACCTATTGATATGCAGCGGAAGGTAGACTACACTAAGCAAGCCATAGTCAAATATGTAATGAAGTGATATCACATGGACTAATAGCAGCTAGGTAGTAAAGATCAGGATGGAAGATAGTATGAAGCCAAACAACAATAGTAGTCAAGCAATGAAGTCAAACAGGTATGGCAAGCAGGCAATGACTTCACGAAGACAAACACTAAGTAATGAGAAGGAGAGGATAGAACCAGTCACTTGTTGAAGACACAGGATTTGTTGGACCAGTTCCAGTTGCTGTGACAACTGTACATCTGGTTAGGGAGGCTGAGATTCAACTCAGAAGACCGCGTCTTCACCTTATTCCCCTTGAGCTAAGGACACACAGTCCTCGCCCAATCACTCTGGTAAGTCTTCAAGGTAGACTTCCGAACCTTCACAAACTTCGTTCACCGGCGACCCACAATGACTCTTGGATGCTCAGAACGCGACGCCTAACCGGCTGGAGGATTCACAGTCCTCAAGTGTAATAAGTCTTCAGGTCACACAGACAGAAAGACTTCAGTGATGCCTAACACTCTTTGGCTCTGGGTGTTTGGGCTTTGTCCTCGCAAGGGTTTCTCTCACTCAAAAGCTTCGAGGTGGGTTGCTCTCAAACGACAAAAGCCGTGTACTAACTCTGAGCAGCCACCAATTTATGGTGTAGGGGGTGGGCTATTTATAGCCACTGGGCAACCTGACCTGATATGTCCGAAATGACCCTGGGTCACTAAGGAACTGACACGTGTTCCAACGGTCAGATTTCAAACACACACGGCAACTTTACTTGGGCTACAAGCAAAGTTGACTTATCCAGCTCTGGATAAGATTTGCTCTTATTGTCTTCGCTCGAAGACATAGGATTTTGGGTTGAGCATCACTTCAGTCACTCTGACTGTATTCACTTGGACCCCACTTAATAGTACGGTGGTTCGTATGACTCAACAAAGAAGAAAAGGAAACAACGAAACAACTAAGTCTTCGCGCTCCATAGTCTTCACAAGATGTCTTCTAAGGTCATAGTCTTCAATATGAATATCTTCATGTACCACCATTGTCGTCAATGTCTTCATACATTTTTAGGGGTCATCTCCGGAACCGAATCAATGAGGGACACCACATGTGTTATCCTGCAATTCTCACAAACACATTAGTCCCTCAACCAAATTTGTCGTCAATACTCCAAAACCAACTAGGGGTGGCACTAGATGCACTTACAATCTCCCCCTTTTTGGTGTTTGATGACAAACTGGTTGAAGTTTTCAACGGGGATAAAGTATGTGAAATTGTAAAGGGTAGAGGATTGTCTTCATAAGTTCCAAAGGCTCCCCCTGAAGATGTGCATATAAGCAATTTTCTTTTGGAATGCAAATGCACATGGCAGGTTGTACTTGTGGAGATCCTCTTCAACTTATGACGACAATTCATCATGCATGATAGGATATAATGAAGTCATGAGGAGGAAGTACCGATCTCGTTTGCCTTCAGTTTTCGAAGCAAGGGACCTTTTCAACACCCCTGGAGCAGGAACCAGTAATCCGCTGGTGGCAAACCGGGCGGAGGCACCTGCGACAGGCGCACCGGTCCAGCCCCGTTTAATAGATCTACCTCGTCATAATACTGGTGTACCGCAGGCTGTGCCCACACCTCCGGGTCACTACTCCAATCCGTTGGATAACCTCGTTGCGGCTGCGGCACGGTTGGAGGCTATTCCAGTTGAAGGTGATTCATTGCAGGCGATAGAGACGCGCCGGGTCAAGGAGCTCCTTAGGACGGCTTTGGTCCAACAGGAAGCGTATTCATACAGCCGTGACCGGATTCATTCTACCCCATGTCCAAGCCGGAGTTATAGAAGGCATATGGAGGAACCAGCTGTGTCAAGTAATGCACGGCGTGGAGCGCCCCGTGGCAACAATCCGGTCGGTGGTGTCGACAATGCCCAGGAGGTGGTGGACCGGGCCCGAGCGCGCAGGGAGCCGAGTTAGCGGCATAGCATCAAGCTCGTCAGCTTAGGCCGGTTCGTCCGACCACTTCGGTTGAGCCTGGGCTTACTTCTAGAGCATTGGGGTACCTTGCCTTGTCCCCGCTTTACGCAATGTGCGCCTGCCTAAGGATTTCAAGGGCCCGCGCAAGGTACCGAACTATACGGCGGATCAACCTCCAGAGACATGGGTGGAGAGCTATGAGATGGCCATGGAGATGCTTGATGTAGATGATGCGGCGTGTGCAAAGTATTTCACCATGATGCTTGAAGGGACAACCCATACCTGGTTGAAGAGCTTGCCGCCCAATTCTATCAGTTCATGGGCCCAGTTACGGGCCCGGTTCATCAATAACTTCAAAGACACGTGTAAGCAGCCTATGTCGATAGTGGATTTAGCTGCCTGTGTCCAGGAGGAAGGAGAATCAACTACTCATTGGGTACGCCGGGTCTCACAAGTTTTGCATTCATCAGACCGTATCAACGCTGACACCGCAGTCATAACCTTGGAAGGCAATTACCGGTTTGGACCCCTAAGGTTGAAGTTAGGACGGATGAAGCGCCATTGCACTGACATGGGGACTCTCATGGCTGCTTTGGTAAAGTATGCTCATTCTGATAGTACCAAGGATCCCGAGTCTGATGATGAAAAGACAGGGAAGGGAAAGAAGAACGACAACTCCAAGGGTCAGCAACATCACTCAGCAGGTAATGGCGGTGGAGGCATGCGTAAAGCGGATGGCAACATGGACTTTGTGGCTAATACTAATGCGCAGGACAAGGGCCAGCGACGCAAGGGTAAATCGCAGAACCGCAGTGGAGCACCTAGTCCTAATCCGGACCGACTGAATTATCTATTGAACCAGCCCTGTCCAAAGCATGGGACGAAGGAGGTGCCAGCAAACCACCTTTGGAAGGATTGCTACATTATGCAGGAGTTCAAGAGTTCTAATGCTTTCCGGTATGATCCCGGCTCCGGCGGTGGATCCGGGCCGGGTTCCGGTGGAGGAAATTCCGGTTCAGGATTTAATGGTAATCCGGGCAGACATAACAATCAGAACAATCAGAATAACCAGGGTGGTTACAATCAGCAATAGCAGCAGTCGGGTTATCAGAGCAACCCGAAGCAATTGAATAGTGGGCAATATCACGTATTCACCACTAGTTTGGACAAGCGAGACCGGAAGGTCCAGAAGCGGGCGGTTAATTCTATTGAACCAGCCGTGCCCCGATATCTACGTTGGTCAGAGCAGCCAATCATATGGAGCAGAGAGGATCACCCTCCCCGGGTTGACAATCCGGGTCAGCTGGCTTTGGTGGTGGCGCCTCAGGTGGGAGGTTATAAGTTCACCAAGGTACTCATGGATGGGGGTAGCAGTATTAACATCCTATACTATGAGACCTTCCGTCGCATGGGGCTAACAGATAAAGATATCCGACCGTCGAATACGGTTTTCCATGGTGTGGTACCTGGCAAGTCAGCATACCCCATTGGCAAGATAGCACTGGAAGTGGCCTTTGGAGATGATCATGATTCCAGATCAGAGACGCTGATGTTTGAGGTGGTAAAAATCCAAAGCCCGTATCACGCCCTGTTTGGTCGACCGGCCTATGCCAAGTTCATGGCGCGGCCCTGTTATGTGTACTTGCAGCTCAAGATGCCGGGTCATAAAGGGACTATAACGGTCCACGGAAGCCATAAGGTCGCTTTGGAATGCGAAGAAGGAGATGCGGCTTACGCTGAATCGGTTTGTGCCACCGAGGAGCTGAAGTATTACAAGGACAATGTTGATCCGGCGGATATGACTCCTTTGAAGAAGCCTACCACGGAGCACGATCCAGCCCTGAAGTTCACATCGGCGGCTGAGACTAAGCTTGTTGACTTCGTACCTGGCGATTCGTCCAAGCAGTTTAGCATCAGTGCCAATTTGGATCCGAAATAGGAAAGCGCACTCATCGAGTTCATCCGTGAGAATCAGGACATCTTTGCATGGAAGCCTTCTGACATGCCAGGTGTACCGAGGCGACTCGCTGAGCACACTCTTAATGTGGATCCTAAATACAAACCAGTGAAACAATTCCTCCACCGGTTCAACGAGGAAAGACGCATAGCTATTGGAGAAGAAGTGGCCAGGCTCCTAGCAGCTGGCTTCATCGTTGAGGTTTTCCACCCTGAGTGGCTTGCTAATCCGGTGCTGGTCCTTAAGAAAAACGGGACCTGGTGCATGTGTGTGGATTACACTGATCTTAATAAAGCTTGTCCAGCAGATCCTTTTGCCCTCCCCCGCATTGATCAAATTATTGATGCTACGGCGGGTTGCGAGCGTTTAAGTTTTTTGGATGCATATTCCGGCTATCATCAGATCAAAATGGCAATTAAGGACAAGGAGAAGACAACGTTCATAACTCCCTTTGGAGTCTTTTGCTATGTATCTATGCCTTTTGGGCTCAAGAGTGCCCAGGCAACCTATCAGCGTTGTGTGCAAAATTGTCTTCACAAGCAGATTGGCCGCAATGTACATGCCTATGTGGATGATATTGTGGTTAAGTCAAGGAAGAAGGAGACTTTGGTTGATGATTTGAAAGAGACCTTTGATAACCTGAGGACGTATAAGATGATGCTTAATCCGGCCAAGTGTGTCTTCGGTGTACTGGCAGGCAAGTCGTTGGTTTTTCTGGTGTCCAACAGGGGAATTGAGGATAATCCGGAGAAGATTACGACCATCACCTCCTTGGCTAAACCGAAGTGTATCAATGACGTTCAACGATTGGCTAGCCGGATTGCCGCGTTGAGCCGGTTTATCAACCGCCTTGGTGAGAAAGCAATCCCCTTGTATCAGATGTTGAAAAAGATGGATCAATTTGTCTGGAGTTCTGCTGCTGATCAGGCGTTCAAGGACTTAAAGCGGCAATTGGCCAATCCGCCCGTGCTCGCCGCTCCCATTGACAAGGAGCCATTGCTGCTGTATGTTGCTGCTAATGCTCGTGCGGTCAGCGTAGCTATTGTCGTGGAGCGGAAGGAGGCAGGCAAGGAGCATCCGGTTCAACGTCCGGTTTATTATATCAGCGAGGTGCTTATTGAATCCAAACAAAGGTATCCACATTGGCAGAAGCCGGTATATGGAGTCTTTATGGCAAGCCGGAAGCTGAAGCAGTATTTCCAAGGGCATCCCATCACAGTGGTCAGTTCTGCCCCCTTGGGTTATATCATCCAGAACCGGGAGGCGACGGGCCGGATTGCCAAGTGGGCTATAGAGCTTGGGCCGCACGGTTTAAAATACGTGCCTTGGACGGCGGTGAAATCCCAATCACTTGTCGATTTCATCAATGATTGGACGGAGCTGCAGGCCCCTGAAGAGAAGCCGGATCACACATATTGGACCATTCATTTTGACGGATCACGACAATTGGAGGGCTCGGGGGCTGGAGTCATATTAACTTCCCCACGAGGTGACAAGTTCTGTTATGTTCTCCGCTTAATGTTCCCTTGTACTAACAATGCAGCTGAGTATGAAGCCTTGCTCCATGGTCTCCGGATGGCTAAAGAGATGAATCTAAGCCGGGTTAAGTGCTTCGGTGACTCGGATTTAGTGGCTCAACAGGTGTCTGGCACTTGGGATTCTAAAGACCCACTCATGGCTGCATATCGTCGTGAGGTGGATATTGTTGCGGGTCACTTCAAGGGCTATCAGGTGGACCACGTGGACCGTCGGAAGAATGAGGCGGTGGACGCCCTGAGCCGTTTGGGCTCCCAGCGTAAACCGGTCCCGCCTAATGTTTTTCTTGATGTGTTGCACAACCCGTCGGTCAAGCTCCCAGGTGAAGCGGATTTGGCTGTTCCTGACCCGGAGGCTCAATTGGTGGCAGCTCTTCACGTCATTGCAAATTGGACACTTCCTTACCTGGCATACATGAACCGGGGCGAGTGACCAGAGGATGAGACTCTGGCCAGACAAATAATACGGCGGTCCAAGTCCATGACAATCGTCGATGGCGAGTTGCACCATTGCAGTGTATCAGGAGCATTTCCACGCTGTGTATCTCCTGAGGAAGGCTGTGAAATTTTGCGTGAGATCCACGAAGGGGATTGTGGTCACCACGCCGGTTCAAAATCTTTGGTGGCTAAAGCGTCCCGCCACGGTTTCTATTGGTTAACTGCCCATGCTGATGCGGAGGATCTGGTCAGACGATGTGATGGTTGCCAAAAGTTCTCAAGACGTGCTCATGTGCCGGCTCAAGAATTGAGGATGATTCCAATCACTTGGCCGTTTGCAACTTGGGGGCTAGATATGGTTGGGCCTTTCAAAAGTTCCAAGGATAAGAAGACCCACCTCCTGGTGGCGGTTGATAAATTTACAAAGTGGGTGGAGGCGGAGCCTGTTAGCAAGTGTGATGCAGTCACGGCGGTTCAGTTCATCAAAAAAGTGATTTTCCGGTTTGGCTTTCCACACAGTATCATCACAGATAATGGTACCAATTTGTCTAAAGGTGCCATGAAGGAGTTTTGCGAACGGGAGCACATCCGCCTTGACGTTTCATCAGTGGCGCACCCACAGTCCAATGGTCAAGCAGAAAGAGCTAATCAGGAGATCTTGAGAGGCATCAAACCGCGGCTTATGGTTCCTTTGCAAAGGACGCCGGGTTGTTGGGTAGAAGAGTTACCATCCGTATTATGGAGCATTAATACCACGCCCAACAGATCAACAGGATACATGCCGTTCTTCATGGTCTATGGAGCGGAGGCGGTTCTCCCTAGCGATATCCGTCACGATTCACCTCGTGTGGCGGCTTATGTCGAAGCGAACAACGAGACAGCTCGACAAGACGCTTTGGACCGGTTGGATGAAGAGCGAGACATAGCAGCTGCACGCTCGGCGATTTACCAACAGGATCTTCATCGCTATCACAGTTGTCGAGTCAGAACCAGAACCTTTCAAGAAGGAGATTTGGTGCTTCGGCTCATTCAAGATCAAACCGATATGCATAAGTTATCCTCGCCTTGGGAGGGACCTTTCGTGGTCAGCAAGAATCTGCACAACGGGTCATACTATCTGATTGATGTTCGAGAGCGAAAAGACTCACGGAAATCAGAAGAGGAGACCAACAGGCCGTGGAACATAGCTCATCTTCGGCCTTACTATACTTGAGCCATTGGCTCTGCTTATGTATATATTATGACAATGTATATATTATAAATACAATAAACCGGATCCTCAGATAAAGCGGGGTATCTGTTCTTTTACATCATGCATGGTTACATGGAGTTGTTCTGTCTTAAAGCGGCCTCTGGTTTACCCCTTGCAAAAATTATAAATGTCACTAGGGGGCTCGGTCATGTCTGAACCGATGCAACACCTTTTGATAGGCGAAAGCCACCAGATCACTTGGGGGCTCGGTCGTGTCCGAACCGATGCAACACCTTTTGATAGGCGAAAGCCACCAGATCACTTGGGGACATGGTCAAGTCTGAACCAGTCACGCCTCTTGATCGGCCTAAAGGCCATAGAATCACTTGGGGGCTTGGTCGAACCCGAACCATTGCCATGCCACTTGATCGGCGTAATGCCACGGTTTCATTTGGGGACCTGGCTGACTTGAACCATAGCTACACCTATTGGGAGCTTGGTCGTGTCCGACCATGGTAACGCCATCTGATCGGCTCAGTAAAGCCTCTTTTTTGCAAACGGTTTTATCATTGCCTTTGCTTTAATATTTTTCTTGATAAACGGCTATTTTATCTTGGTTGCGTTTTTAAATCGACAACGTTTTACACCGGTTCAAGCTGCCAATTTGGCAGAACACGGTCCATTTTTTGAACCGGAGATTATTTACCCGGTTTGATTTTTTTTGTTAACGTCCTATTTTGGAGTAACAAAATGTTTGTTATGACCAAGCACGGTTTACATAGTAAACCGGCATTGTATATATAGGAGCTGTTTTCTCCCATGACGGTGCAGGTTTATCAAACCGCCGTGTCAAGATTGGCTAAACCTACTTCGTGCCCAATGATGGCACGCATTTTGTATCACAAAATTTGATCATATATGTCAATCTCCTTGCATATATATGAAGTTCATAAACCGGCTGGCGGTACAACCGCCCTGGTAGTTTAAGATTTTATGATTGCAGGAGGTATAGATTGGCAGTTTCGATCTTTCAACCAAAAGTATCAGCTCAGATGCACGAAGGCATCTCAGAAGCAAAAGTGTTGGCTATCCTATTACAAGGCAACGTGGTGCCCGAATAAGATCATTGTTTTCTGGCAAAATATAACAAGGCAACCTATTAAACCGGTCTCCGGTTCAAGCTTGGTCACCACCTTGGTCTAATGGACGTGGGTCGTCCTGTGCCGCTTCAGCTTCTTCTGCCCTACCCATCGGCTGGAAGTCAACAGTGGTCCAGTCGATTCCCATTAAAGCTTGAAAAACAGCTTCATCATGGATCAGTGAAGACGGTTCAATATCAGGAGCATAAGTATGCTTACGGATTGGCGGGATCAGATTTTCTGCTTCGGGAACTGGTGCAGCCACTCGTTTGTTCTGATTATTATATTGGACTTGATAATGCGTCAAATCTGCCTCTTCTACCAATTGACAAGCCAGAGGGCGCACCGCCCGGTTTATTGCTCTCAGATCATCTTCATTGAACTCTGACCCGTCTTCCTTCAAACTGGGATAGCCCTGGGCTGCTTCAACAGGATTGAAGTCTGGCACCCATGCCTTTGCTCGGATTAAAGCGTTGATGGCACCGGTTCGAGTAGCAGATTTTTTCAGCTCTTCAATCCGGGCGGGAAGCATTGATAATCTCTTAAGAGTATCTTGGATTAACGTGGGTGCCGGATTGTTATGTGACGCGGTCGAGATGATCCGCTGCGCTCCAGTATACAGCTGTTCGATTAATGTGTAGGCAGCCTTCAATTTCATTCGAACATCTGACCCCAAGTGGTTAATGCGGGTGCCTGCAACATGATAGAAAAGTTCACAAACCGGACCTATCATAGGAAGACCGAAATTATCACAGAAGTCAAAGAACGCTTACCAAAGATGGCAGCAGTCATTGCATGCACTTGTCGCTTTACGCTGGTCAGTTCATCTGTCACCGGTTTAAGGGCAGCTTCAGCAGTTTCAATTTTCTTGATCAAAGCATTTTTCTCAGTGGCCCAATCCGCCCGATCTTTCTTGAAGCCCTCCTTCAGCTGTTCCATGACGCTTAAAGCGCTGGTCAACTCCTCTTTTGCTTTGGAGGTTTCAGCTTGTTGGGATTTTAAGTTCTCTTGAAGATCGACGAGTTGATTTTCTTTGGTCTTCAGCTCAGCCTGCATTCAGACAGTTATATGGTTTAACAAACGGTATAGATATTGAAGTACCAACCACATAACGAGTTATGCACTTGGTACTTGGGGGCTAATGCCTATTTGATCTACGACTGTCAACTGATTGCAAAGTCCCAAGCTCAATGCAAGTATTCAACTTGGCACTTGGGGGCTAATGGCTATTTGCTAAAAAATTATCAGTGAAATTCGAAGCATTCAGGTTTATATTATTAAGTCCCGGTTTAACTACATTAAAGTTGAACCGACCCTTGGGGGCTACATCAGCACATACTGAAGTATATAGCTTTATATTTCACAAGTTCCGGTTTGAAAGAAGATTACAAACCGGCCCTTGGGGGCTAGGAGAATCAGCAAGGCTAAAAGATATACAAGCAGGAAGAGGCATATGAAAGTTACCTCAAATTTCTCCTTCATCATGTTCACTAGGCCAGCTTCATGATCGCGACCGGTATATAGCCGGTTCGGATAACCAGAATGAAGATCTTGAGCACTCAGTGCAGCATAAGTCGCCAAATCGACATTCCACTTGCCCTTGCCCATTGCGGCAAATTCGTCCTTGGCAGTATGTCTGGACAAAGCGACAGGATTGCTGGGTTCGGTATGACCAACACCAGTGATGACAACTTCATCATCCTGGGCGTCACCGGTTTGCACTGTGGCTGTCGGTTTACCAGTAGCCTTGGATGGACTTGTGGATTTTTCATTCCGGACGGGACTTCCAGGCTGGTCAGCAGGACCGGAAGCATCAACAGGCCTCTCTTCAGCAATAAAAACCTCATCTTGCGCTGGCGGATCATTGGGCACGTCTTCATGAATGGCCGCTTCAACATCTGGGGTGGCGCCCGGTTCAGGGGCAGTTTCTTCTTCGGTCGCTTTATCCAGGCGAGCCTTCTTGCTCGGCCTCGGTTTGCCCCTGAAAGGAGCAGCAAAATCAAAAACAGTATATGTTGAAAGCTACAATACCAGGAATATTATGATAAGTGCGAGCTTACCCAAGCACGGTTTTAAGCGGCGGCAGCTGAGTACCCGTTGACTCGCCGGAGGATGAGTGGGAGGTAACCTGATAATCGGAGTCAGATGGGTTAAGCGGTTGACGAAAACAGCCCGCTTTAGGACAGGTACTGACAAGCAAATTAGAGACCTCTGAACGGTGTCTCCGAACCGGACTGTTCGGTAAACCGGCGGAGGTAACTACCTGGCCGTTGTGCCGAGTCGTGCGGCGCACTTCATGCTGTTGGGTCTTCATAAGAAATTTGGGATCCAAATGAGCAAGAGGATGAGAAAATTTAACTTTTTGGATTGCCTGACGAATTTTTAGTGAAGGCAAAAAGTTCGAATCAGAAGCGAGAATAATTACCTCTGCATCATCAGCATGGCTAGCTTCAGCATCATCCTGACAAGTATTATCATCAATAAGGCGTGTAAAAGAAAGCCAAGTAAATCGAGTTCTACCTCAAGGTCCGGATTACTCACATCATCATCAGCAGGCGGATCAGAGGATGCAATGGTTTTCCTCTTATGAGCAGGTTTCTTAAGGACCTTTGTCTTTGGACGGGCCGATCTTTCCGGTTTGTCTGCCTTCTCCTGCGGAAGCTTCTTGCTCCAAAACGGATCATCACCCTGTTTTAACAGATATTGGTATCAAGTATTAAGCAGATGTAATATTATCAGAGTTAATGAAAGGGAAAATTCAGACTTACAGCTGGCGGTTTGTTGGTAGCACAGAAAGGAAGCAGGCCGGTTCGGGCACAGACGTATTCTGGTTCGTTCAAAATTTTCCTCACAGCTTCTGTGACTTCTTCGTCAGTAAGCTGGATGTTCACGTGCCGCAGAGGGTCGTTAACACTGCCCGTATATTCACACATCAAACCGGAGCGTTGGCTGAGAGGCAGTACGCTCCAGGATATCCAGCAACGAGCGAGATCCACTCCTGTTAAACCGTTGGCCATAAAGGCTCTGAGCTTGGACAGTTGGGGAGCATATTTACTCCTCTCTTTGGCAGTCAACCTCTGTGGAAAGGGGTGTGTGTTGCTAAGCCGTTCCGGACGAAAGCCGGGCAAGGGATTTTCATTCACAGGAGAGGTGTCTTTGCAATGGAACCATGATTGATTCCATTCTTGGGGATGGCTGTGCAGTTTTGCGTGAGGATAAGTGACCTCTTTCCGCTTCTGAATCGCCATGCCACCCAATTCCATATTGGAACCATCAGTAAATTCTGTGCGACGGTTTAGATGGAACAAATCTCGGAATAACTCGACTGTAGGTTCCTCTTGAAAGAACACCTCACAGAGCACTTGGAAATGGCATATGTTGGTGACAGAATTGGGGCCAGTGTCTTGCGGACGAAGTTGGAAGTTGGCCAAGACGTCCCGGTAGAATTTTGAACCGGGCGGATTAAAACCTCGGGCTAAGTGATCCGCAAAAACTACAACCTCTCCTCGAGGTGTGGGAGGACATTCTTTGCCTGGGACCCTCTAGTGGATGGTATTCTTGCTGCTTAAAGCGCCAGTCAAGACTAAGTTATTCAGCCGCGTCTCTGTAACACGAGAAGGAGCCCAGTTGCACTCATATACTTGTTTGGCCATGGTGGAGTCTACAAAATAAGTGATTCCGGTTCAAGATTGTGTTGGGTACAAAATATACACTGATATGATCGGGGTTAAACCGAAGGTAACTATATTCAAACCGAAGTTCTATGAAGCGATGGACTATGGCTAAGGGATCCTGGCGGTTCAATAAGGGGACTAATGGTATATACCGGTTTATTAACTTTTCCTATGGTAAGTTAAACCGCCTGATCTAAATATTGAAAGCACTGGAGGTTGCGAAATGGCTAAGTATGCAGAGAACAGGTTTCACAGAAGTTCTGTTACAGCAATGGATCTGAGGTAACTTCAGAAAAACAGAAAAAATATTCAAAGGCTTCAAAGCAGAGCGGAAGTGAATCAATGGGCAGATATATAGATGAGATCCACGGATTTTAACATGAGACTATAGGTGGATGCGGAAAGCTAAGTTGTATTCAGTACAAGGTTTTACAGATCCATACAGAGGTTAACACATGAACAGGAGCAGTCGATGAACATCGCAAGAACAAGGAATCCTAGAACAGATCTAGGTTAAGAAGAACAGAGGACTTAACAGAGCTGAGGAGGGTACGGAAGATCACCGCAGTTTTCTGGTGCGTTCAGGTCGATGCAGCGGCCAAGGTCGAGGCTGAAGGCGACGGCGGCGGCGGAGCTCTGAAGCTGACGAGGCGAGGAAGACGAAGATGAGAAGGCAGGAAGGGGAAAAAGGAAATTACCCTTCGGTCCTATTTATAAGACAAAAAGACATGTGTCAGGCGCGACAAACCAGGGGCCACCAAACGGAGTTTTCGCCTCGATTCTCGCAGCCTTATTAAAATGATGAGGTATTACGGATACTTTCTTTATGACAGATGACGTCACCCCGGTTTAACAACAATTGGAGAAGATGACGTCAAGACGGTTCAACAATTACAAGAAGATGTTAAAGATGAAAGATTTCTGCTAAGGATTGACATGAACTCGTTCAAATCAATCTGGGGCCTAATGTTGGGGATATTACTACTCAGCGTAAACCGGCCTACCTGGGCCGGGTTAACTTCATCAGTAGTCCCAGAGCGTTAAAGCCCAAGAAGATAGATGAGGGCCCAAGGCCGTAGTCGGTTCAACACTTGTAGCCGTAAACCGGCTTTGTATGTAAACTTGTATTATAAGTTAGGAATAAGGAGAGACCAACCCGGATACGAGTATGAACCGGAGATTGGGACTCTGTGAACCGACGGGCGTCACCCATGTATATAAGGGGACGACCCGACAGCGGTTCAAGGATAGACAACCACAACTCGAGACTTAGGCGAAGCTTGTTTGCTCCCTAGTCATCGAAACCCCATCAATTCCATCACAACTAGACGTAGGCTTTTACCTTCATCGAAGGGGCCGAACTAGTATAAACCCTCTGTGTCCCTGTGTCCGCTTTAACCCCTTCGAGTTAACCCGTTGCGATGGCTCCACGACTAAGTCCTTTTGCTAGGACATCTGCCGTGACAAAACCACGACAAGAACTGTGTTGCTTCCTGCGAGTCTTCATCTAGTATTGCTTCTCACCGATCTCAGACTTCCCCTAGGTTCTGAGTTATTAGACACTCGAGAACACTGATAAGTGAATCGATTCCGCACTCGGATTCAATAACTCTAAGTAATTCTCGTTGCTTACGAGTTTAATAATCCTTCAAGTCATTTCCAAGCCTTATCGGCTATATCATTATCGTGCAAACTTTTAACTGTGCTACCTGGCCCTTCTTCTCGGAGCATAATTTTCGATGATGAGCTAATCTTACGTTGAATTTTCTCGTCTTATCGTTTCACCTCGAACAACAAACTTGACCCCGAGTTTGTGTCGTATCTGTGGATCCAATAATCTTTTGTTGCATCAGTCCTTTTTGCTTGATGCAGTCGCTGATCAATTGCTTCTTCGTGGATCCTCTCGACAGCAAATTGTCGTGATCATCATCAACAATTTTTGGCTCCTTCTAGGATATCGATCGAATCCATGATGATAAGTGTCATCCTCGTCCCTTAGTAATTTGAGTTACCATCGCCAACATCCTTACCTTACTGTCATCACAAACTTGTTCATGTTATGGATGCAACTTGCTTTCGAGCTTGTATTATGTTCTACCTTGACGTATTGCCATCTTTTATGTCAAGAATGTTGTGAGGATTCCTCCACCTCTTAGGAATTCTTGGTATTGTGATACTTCTCACCCTCACCATTCTTTCTTGGTCCCCGTGTTGATTTTAACCGGGATACCAACACGTGAACCGTGTTGCTTGGATTCTGTACTTCTAGCAACCCTATTGCTTTGAAGTTAATGGTCGATATTTCATTCTTAGACCATTGGTTATCGAAACACCATTCTGACATCATTCCTACCTAAGCCCATATCTCGGGTGCACCTTTCAACCAATGATTAATTGAGTATGTTTTCCTCGAACATACATCATTATATCAATCGATCTGACAAATGTTATCTCCTTGTTCACCTGATTGTGGAAATCCATCTTTTTGGAAATCTCTAGGGATTGTCGCTGAGTCCTTCAGCCACCTCCTCATCCTCTCCTTAGTTTAATGATGAACTCTTGTTTCGGAACTCGCTTCCATAGTTCATTTCCCCGAGAACCTTACAATGTCATCTCGACAATTTGCGTTGCACTTTCTTCTCACGCATCCTGAATCTGAGTTATCCTAACACCAATCAGATCTAAATCTCGGTCAGATATGATGGTTGGAACTTATTTCCGGGAGTTATAACATTGGTCGTTATATGACCCGGTAAGGTGGTGTCATGCCTAGCACACTTGGCTGGATGACCCATTGTTATAGTTCTTCCTTTTTTTAGCAAGGTTAGCCATTCTTCCATAAGAAAATGGTAAGACTTATTCTATGAATTGTTCCTGATGGATCCCTTGTGTATCCAAAGTCCGACCTTTTCTTGAAGACCATATCAATGCTATCTCGAAACATGTCTGTGGTACTCCGATCTTCAATAAAAACATTTGAAGCACAATGCTAAATTTTTGTTATCAATTATTCAAACACCGTTGTTTGGATAATGTTATGAACTTCCTCTTCCCTAACCTAAATGGTTCTCTTCTAACCATTGTCCTTGGGAAGGATATACCCCTGAAATATGTGTCAAAACACATTATTATTTTCCATTGTTCTGATTAAATCTGATAGACATTTTTCCCTTTCCATTGGTTTGTTTAAACCCTTTCTATGATCTATATGATATAAGTAGTAATAATTCCCCACTTGTGCAAACATCTCAATGTACAACTTTGTCAGTAAGAGCCCATTACTATTGTTGATGACATTCCGGTAACCACCGATGGACGAGAACTTTGCCTATTGGTCCGCCTCGTTTCAACGAGCAGGAAAATGGTTCTATTCGTCTCTCGCCCTTGGTACCGACGTTGTTGCCAACATAACTGACAGACTATTCCTGACATATCTTGCTATCATGACCGTGCAAGATGTCAGCGCCTTCCCTATTTTTAACCCACATGGTGGGCCCATAATCCACAGTTTCACAGGAATACAAACCCCTGTTCCCAAGGTTGTTCCTCACACTTGGCCTCGTATGTAATTCACGAGCCACCTTTCGAGAGGATCATCAATTCTGGTATCAGACACAATACTTATTCCCGTTCCTTGAAACCCCTATCACGCCCTGTTTCAGGCATCGAACGATTGCCTGCCCAATCAAAACTTCTCATGGTACCTTCTTACTTTGCTCTCGAAATTTTCTTCAGTTACAACTCGAGAGTTACTTTTCGCCACCTTTCCTGGTGTTATCTACCAAATAAGCGACCTTCTAGAGGCCAGTACTTCCGAAGATACCCATTATCCTTTTTAATTAGTACGATGGAACCCCCGAAGAAAGGATGACGACTTCATCATTATGCCCTGAAGCAGAGGAATGAAGACAGCAACATAATGGATCGACCTCTTCATGAAAGGCAACCAAGACCGAGAAGATTCGTTAGAATTTCTTAACCAGACCTTTCCCCCTTAGACCCCCTCTTAAATCTCGGGACGAGATTTCTTGTAGTGGAGGAGAATTGTGACGCCCGGATATTTAAGCTATAGTGAACCTCTGCTAATGATGCCACGTCACTTCGATTACTGTTGCTAATCTCGCGTCGGTTCGAAACTTTCAAATTCAAAATTTAAATTAAAGCAAAAAAATAAAAGTTTTCAAAAGTCAAAACTAAAATGTGCAAACTGTGACAATTAATTCATAGTTAATATTGGTGAAGAAACCAAATTGTTATAAAATGTTTAAATGCATTAAGATAATTAAATAGTGGCTTAAACTATTATATAAGTGCTTTTTAAAATAGTAAAATATTCAGACTAAATTAATTGTGTACCAAACTTTTTGTGGGAGAGGGTTAAACTAAAACATTTATTTAAGTGCCAATTAGGTGTTTAATAAAACTAAAATAAATAGATAATAAAACAGTAGACAAATAAGCAGAAAAGTTAAAAGTAAAACAAAAAAAGGAAAAGAAACCCCCGGGAGCCAACCAGCCCAGCTGGCCACTCCAGTCGGCCCGGCTGGACCGGCCCACCCCATCTCACCTACTAACCCCCCTGGGGACACCGAACCCTAACCCACTGCAACCTACTCCCCCCCCCACGATCCCCTCTCCCTCCTCTGCACGATCTGGATCAAGGCAAACCCCCGATCCCATGCCCCCGACGCCACCATGCGCCGACGCCTCGCCCTCGTCCGCGTCGCCGCCACCGGAGCCCCGCCGCCACTGGAGCCCCGCCGTTCGCCGCCCGTCTTCATCCTCCGCCTCGACCCCGCTGCCCCGCCAGCCCCCGAGCTTCGTCGGCGGCTCGCCGGACTGCCCCGACCCCATCACCCCCATCGCCAGACGCCTCCTCGTCTTCCTCCACGCCGGCTTCCCCAAGCCTCGACGACCGGACCCTTGCAACGCTAGTGAGGCCTCTGGCCTCCTCTTTCCCATGTGCGCCCACTCCGGCACCTCTCCCCGTCGCCAGTCACACACTGTCGGCCACCACACGCGCCCGCCGATGTCATCCCGCGTCCGCGGCCAGCCGTGCCACCCCTGCTCGCATCTGCCCGCCATCGTTGCTGCCGTTGCTCCTGACCACTGCCGCTGCTTTGCTACGTTGCTGCTGCTCTATACGCTGCTGCTCTGGCCGCCTATCTCCACATCGCCGGAGGCCGCCGTTGCCCCCCCCCCCGCCCGCGCGCCCCCACCGCTTGCGGCTGCGCCCGCCTCAGCTGACGGCGGCCACCTCCGCTCGGGCCTGCTCGTGCCCCCTGTGCCGAGCCTTCCCACGGCCAGCACCATGGCCGTCGACGTCGTACTCTACGAGTACGTACGTACGGGTACAGCCACACCAGAGGCCGATTTGGGCCACTGGCACATGGGCCCGACCCCCCTGTTAATTAGGGAGGCCATAATTAGTTTAGCCCAAACCCCCCTAATTAAGCTAAGTAAACTTAATCAAGAACCTGTTAATTAAAATGGGTCATTGACAATTGGGACCCACATACATTGTTCACATTGGACTAGTCAAAATATTGACTGGGTCAACCCAGCCCCTAGCCCCGCATGTCATACAGATGCACACATTGCTGGGTACACTCCTGTGTACCCATAGCAATTTGTCTGTTTATTATTTCGAATTAAATTAAATGCAGAAATTTCAGGATTTGTTTAAATCTTCGGAAAATCATATAAAATAATCCGTAACACGGATGAAAAATTTTTATACATGAAAGTTGCTCAGAACGACGAGAAGAATCCGGATACGCAGCCTGTTCGTCCGCCACACATCCCTAGCATAGCAAACACGCAACTTTCCCCCTCCGGTTCATCTGTCCAAAAACGCGAAACTTCAGGATACATTCCCAGATGTTTTCCCGTTCGCCGGTAACACCTCCTGCTGCGTTAGGTCACCTCTAGCACCGTGTGTTGCCATGTTACGCTTTGTGATGCTTTGATTGCTCTGTTATGTATTGTGTTCCCCCTCCGTTACTTCTTTCCGGTAGACCCCGATGGCTGCTGGTGACCCCAGTTCGACTACGGTGTTGACGACCCGTCCTTCTTGCCAGAGCAACCAGGAAAGCCCCCCCCCTTGATCACCAGATATCGCCTATTCTTCTCTATACTGCTTGCATTAGAGTAATGTAGCATGTTACTGCTTTCAGTTAATCCTATACTGCTGCATAGCATGTCCTTGTTACTACTGTTGTTACCTTTACTTGCTATCCTACTGCTTAGTATAGGATGCTAGTGTTCCATCGTGGCCTACACTCTTGTCCGTCTGCCATGCTATACTACTGGGCCATGATCACTTCAGGAGGTGATCACGGGCATATACTATATACTTTACACTGTTACATTACCTGTGATACTGTTCAGAGATGGGGGCTGAAGGGGCAGGTTGTTCCACCCAGGTAGTGGTGGGCCTGGGTTCCCGACGACCCCCGACTGTTACTTTGTGGTGGAGCGACAGGGCAGGTTTGGGCCACCTAGGAGAGAGGTGGGTCTGGCCCTGGTCGGCGTTCGCGGATACTTAACACGCTTAACGAGATCTTGGTACTTGATCTGAGTCTGGCCATTTGGTCTATACGCACAAACCAACTACGTGGGAACAGTTATGGGCACTCGACGTCGTGGTATCAGCCGAAGCACTTCGTGACGTCAGCGACTGAGCGGTGCGCGCCGGATTGGACTAGAACGCCACTAGGCTAGGTCTGCTTCCGGCCGCGTACGCAACGTGCAGGTGTGCTAAGGGCGATGGCCCAGACCCTTGTGAGCTTAGGTTTAGACCGGCGTGCTGACCTCTCTGTTGTGCCTAGGTGGGGCTGCGATGTGTTGATCTTCCGCGGCCGGGCATGACCCCGAAAAGTGTGTCCGGCCAAATGGGATCAAGCGTGTTGGGTTATGTGGTGCACCCCTGCAGGGAAGTTTATCTATTCGAATAGCCGTGTCCCTCGATAAAAGGACGACCCGGAGTTGTACCTTGACCTTATGACAACTAGAACCGGATACTTAATAAAACACACCCTTCCAAGTGCCAGATACAACCCTGTGATCGCTCTCTAACATGGCATCGAGGAGGGGATCGCCGGATAGGATTATGCTATGCGATGCTACTTGGAGGACTTCAGTCTACTCTCTTCTACATGCTGCAAGATGGAGGTTGCCAGAAGCGTAGTCTTTGACAGGATTAGCTATCCCCCTCTTATTCTGGCATTCTGCAGTTCAGTCCACTGATATGGCCCTTTACACATATACCCATGCATATGTAGTGTAGCTCCTTGCTTGCGAGTACTTTGGATGAGTACTCATGGTTGCCTTGTTTCCCCTTTTCTTTACCCGATTGCTGCAACCAGACGATGGAGCCCAGGATCCACACGCCACCGTCGATGACGACTCCTACTACACTTGAGGTGCCTACTACTACGTGCAGCCCACTAACAACGACCGGGAGTAGTTAGGAGGATCCCAGGCAGGAGGCCTGCGCCTCTTTCGATCTGTATCCCAGTTTGTGCTAGCCTTCTTAAGGCAAACTTGTTTAACTTATGTCTGTACTCAGATATTGTTGCTTCCGCTGACTCGTCTATGATCGAGCACTTGTATTCGAGCCCTCGCGGCCCCTGGCTTGTATTATGATGCTTGTATGACTTATTTTATTTGTAGAGTTGTGTTGTGATATCTTCCCATGAGTCCCTGATCTTGATCATACACATTTGCGTGCATGATTAGTGTACGATTGAATCAGGGGCGTCACAGTAACGCTTTAAGCAAGATGACATGATGTAGAGGGATAAACTCATGCAATAAGATATAAACCCCATCTTTTTATCCTCGATGGCAACAATACAGTACGTGTCGTTTCCCCTACTATTACTGGGATCGAGCACCGCAAGATTGAACCCAATGCTAAGCACTGCCCCCATTGCAAGAAAGATCAATCTAGTAGGCCAAGCCAAACTGATAATTCGAAGAGACTTGCAAAGATAACCAATCATACATAAAAGAATTCAGAGGAGATTCAAATATTGTTCATACATAATCTTGATCATAAACCCACAATTCATCGGATCTCGACAAACACACCGCAAAATAAGATTACATCGAATAGATCTCCAAGAGAATCAAGGAGAACTTTGTATTGAGATCCAAAGAGAGAGAAGAAGCCATCTAGCTAATAACTATGGACCCGAAGGTCTGAAGTAAACTACTCACACATCATCGGAGAGGCTATGGTGTTGATGTAGAAGCCCTCCGTGATCAATGCCCCCTCCGGCAGGACGCCGGAAAAGGCCCCAAGATGGGATCTCACGGGTACAGAAGGTTGCGGCGGTGGAATTAGGTTTTCGTGGTGCTCTCCGATGGTTTGGGGGTACGTAGGTATATATAGGAGGAAAAAGTAGGTCGGTGGAGCCACGAGGGTGGAGGGTGCGCCCAGGGGGGGTAGGTGCGCACCCCTGCCTCGTGGCCTCCTCGGTGATTTCTTGACTTCCACTCCAAATTCTCTGGATCATGTTTGTTCCAAAAATAACTCTCCCGAAGGTTTCATTCCGTTTGGACTCCGTTTGGTATTCCTTTTCTGCAAAACACTGAAATAGGCACAAAAACAGCAATTTGGGCTAGGCCTCCGGTTAATAGGTTAGTCCCAAAAATAATATAAAAGTGTATAAATAAGCACATTAAACATCCAAAACATAATATATAATAGCATGGAGCAATCAAAAATTATAGATACGTTGGAGACGTATCATTGCTCCTACAGACCGTAGTACCTACTAGTCATCTCCACTTAGCCAATTTTTGTAGTTTCCCCTCTATCTCTCGTTGCTACAGGTAGCAGAAGGTGCATTGCTACCTCTTGAGCTTGCATTGGTTTTTCCCTTGAAGAGGAAAGGGTGATGCAGCAAAGTAGCATAAGTACTTCCCTCAGTTTTTGAGAACCAAGGTATCAATCCAGTAGGAGATTACACACAAGTCACCTCGTACCTACACAAACAAATAAGAACCTTGCAACCAACGCGATAAAGGGGTTGTCAATCCCTTCACGGTCACGTGCAAAAGTGAGATCTCATAGAGATAATAAGATAAATATTTTTGGTATTTTTATGATATAGATTGAAAGTAAAGATTGCAAAGTAAAAATAGATTGGAAACTTATATGATGAAAATAGACCCGGGGGCCATAGGTTTCACTAGTGGCTTCTCTCAAGATAGCATAAGTATTACGGTGGGTGAACAAATTACTGTATATGCATAATATATAGGCATGGTCATGTATATAGGCATCACGTCCGTGACAAGTAGACCGACTCTTGCCTGCATCTACTACTATTACTCCACACATCGACCGCTATCGAGCATGCATCTAGAGTATTAAGTTCATAAGAACAGAGTAATGCATTAGGCAAGATGACGTGATGTAGAGGGATAGACTCAAGCAATATGATATAAACCCCATCTTTTTATCCTCGATGGCAACAATACAATGCGTGCCTTGCTACCCCTGCTGTCACTGGGAAAGGACACTGCAAGATTGAACCCAAAGCTAAGCACTTCTCCCGTTGCAAGAAAGATCAATCTAGTAGGCCAAACCAAACTGATAATTCAAAGAGACTTGTAAAGATAACCAATCATACATAAAAGAATTCAGAGAAGATTCAAATATTGTTCATAGATAATCTTGATCATAAACCCACAATTCATCGGATCTCGACAAACACACCGCAAAAATAATTACATCGAATAGATCTCCAAGAGAATCGAGGAGAACTTTGTATTGAGATCCAAAGAGAGAGAAGAAGCCATCTAGCTAATAACTATGGACCCGAAGGTCTGTGGTAAACTACTCATAGATCATCGGAGATGCTATGGTGTTGATGTAGAAGCCCTCCATGATCGATTCCACCTCCGACGGAGCGCCGTAAAAGGCCCCAAGATGGGATCTCACGGGTACAGAAGGTTGCGGCAGTGGAAATAGGGTTTCATCGTGCTCCTGGATGTTTTCGGGGTATGTGGGTATATATAGGAGGAAGAAGTAGGTCGATGGAGCTGCAAGGGGCCCACGAGGGTGGGGGCGCGTGGATCACGTTTGTTCCAAAAATCACCCTCTCGAAGGTTTCATTCCATTTGGATTCCGTTTGATATTCCTTTTGTGCGAAACACTGAAATAGGCAAAAAAACAGCAATTTGCACTGGGCCTTCAGCTAATAGGTTAGTCCCAAAAATAATATAAAGTGCTTACTAAAGCCCATTAAACATCCAAAACAGATAATATAATAGAATGGAACAATAAAAAAATTATAGATACGTTGGAGACGTATCAAGCACCCCCAAGTTTAATTCCTGCTCGTGCTCGAGTAGGTGAATGATAAAAACAGAGTTTTTGATGTGGAATGCTACCTAGCATATTTCTCAATGTAATTTCCTTTATTGTGGCATGAATGTTCACATCCGAAATATTCAAGACAAAAGTTTAATATTGACATGAAAATAATAATACTTCAAGCATACTAACAAAGCAATCATGTCTTCTCAAAATAACATGGCCAAAGAAAGTTATCCTACAAAATCATATAGTCTGGTTATGCTCTATCTTCATCACACAAAGTATTTAATCATGCACAACCCCGATGACAAGCCAAGCAATTGTTTCATACTTTTGATGTTCTCAAACTTTTTCAATCTTCACGCAATACATGAGCGTGAGCCATGGACATAGCACTATATGTGGAATAGAATGGTGGTTGTGGAGAAGACAAAAAGGAGAAGATAGTCTCACATCAACTAGGCATATCAACAGGCTATGGAGATGCCCATCAATAGATAATAATGTGAGTGAGTAGGGATTGCCATGCAACGGATGCACTAGAGCTATAAGTGTATGAAAGCTCAACAAAAGAAACTAAGTGGGTGTGCATCCAACTCGCTTGCTCATGAAGACCTATGGCATTTTGAGGAAGCCCATCATTGGAATATACAAGCCAAGTTCCATAATGTAAAATTCCCACTAGTATATGAAAGTGACAACATAGGAGACTCTCTATCATGAAAATCACGGTGCTACTTTGAAGCACAAGTGTGGCAAAAGGATAGTAACATTGTTCCTTCTCTCTTTTTCTCTCATATTTTTTATTTTTTATTTGGGCCTTATTCTCTTTTTTTATGGCCTCTTTTTTCTTTTCTTTTTCTTTTTTCCTTTTTTTCCTTTTTTGGGCCTTTTTTATTTGGCCTTTCTCTTTTTTATTTGGGACAATACTCTATTAATGATGATCATCACACTTCTATTTATTTACAACTCAATGATTACAACTCGATACTAGAACAAAATATGGCTCTATCTAAATGCCTCCGGCGGTGTACCAGGATGGGCAATTAATCAAGAGTGACATGTATGATAATTTATGCATGGTGGCTTTGCCACAAATACGATGTCAACTACATGATCATGCAAGGCAATATGGCAATGATGAAGCGTGTCATAATAAATGAAATGGTGGAAAGTTGCATGGCAATATATCTCGGAATGGCTATGGAAATGCCGTTAGGTAGGTATGATCCTTCTTGCTACCTCTTGAGCTTGCGTTGGTTTTTCCCTGGAGGAGGAAAGGGTGATGCAGCAAAGTAGCGTAAGTATTTCCCTCAGTTTTTGAGAACCAAGGTATCAATCCAGTCGGTATTACACACAAGTCGCCTCGTACCTACACAAACAAATAAGAACCTTGCAACCAATGTGATAAAGGGGTTGTCAATCCCTTCATGGCCACGTGCAAAAGTGAGATCTGATAGAGATAATAAGATAAATATTTTTGGTATTTTTATGATATAGATTGAAAGTAAATATTGCAAAGTAAAAATAGATTGGAAACTTATATGATGAAAATAGACCCGGGGGCCATAGATTTCACTAGTGGCTTCTCTCAAGATAGCATAAGTATTACGGTGGGTGAACAAATTACTGTCGAGCAATTGACAGAAAAGTGCATAATTATGATAATATATAGGCATGGTCATGTATATAGGCATCATGTCCATGACAAGTAGACCGAAACGATTCTCCATCTACTACTATTACTCCACACATCGACCGCTATCCAGCATGCATCTAGAGTATTAAGTTCATAAGAACAGAGTAACACATTAGGCAAGATGACATGATGTAGAGGGATAAACTCAAGCAATATGATATAAACCCCATCTTTTTATCCTCGATGGCAACAATACAATGCGTGCCTTGCTGCCCCTGCTGTCACTGGGAAAGGACACCGCAAGATTGAACCCAAAGCTAAGCACTTCTCCCGTTGCAAGAAAGATCAATCTAGTAGGCCAAACCAAACTGATAATTCGAAGAGACTTGCAAAGATAACCAATCATACATAAAATAATTCAGATAAGATTCAAATATTGTTCATAGATAATCTTGATCATAAACCCACAATTCATCGGATCTCGACAAACACACCGCAAAAAGAATTACATCGAATAGATCTCCAAGAGAATCGAGGACAACTTTGTATTGTGATCCAAAGAGAGAGAAGAAGCCATCTAGCTAATAACTATGGACCCGAAGGTTTGTGGTAAACTGCTCACACATCATCGGAGAGGCTATGGTGTTGATGTAGAAGCCCTCCATGATCGATTCCCCCTCCGGCGGAGAGCCGGAAAAGGCCCCAAGATGGGATCTCACGGGTACAGAAGGTTGCGGCAGTGGAAATAGTGTTTCGTCGTGCTCCTGGATGTTTGCGGGGTATATGGGTATATATAGGAGGAAGATGTAGGTCGGTGGAGCTGCGAGGGGCCCACAAGGGTGGGGGCCACGCCCAAGGGGGGCAGGCGCGCCTCCCTGCCTCGTGGCCTCCTTGCTTATTTATTGACGTTCACTCGAAGTCTCCTGGATTACGTTTGTTCCAAAAATCACTCTCCCGAAGGTTTCATTCCGTTTGGATTCCGTTTGATATTCCTTTTCTGCGAAACACCGAAATAGGCAAAAAAACAACAATTTGCACTAGGCCTTCGGTTAATAGGTTAGTCCCAAAAATAATATAAAAGTGCTTAGTAAAGCCCATTAAACATCCAAAACAGATAATATAATAGCATGGAACAATCAAAAATTATGCATCTCTATCAACACAACTCTGTTCTCTTTAAAGTTCAGTTTGTTGATTTTCTGAAGAAAAAGGTTGCTTCACTGGCACTCCTCTTCTAGTCCTGTGTGGTGATCTCTTTGACTCCTAGGTTAGGCACAAACTGAGAATTGTAGGCATCTTTTGAGTTTAAAATGCTTGAATCTATAGAACATGATTGGATTACTTTTAGAAGGTCTGTAGTGCATACCCCGCTGTGACAGCAGCGAGCGATCGTAGGTCGCCTGGCCTACTCTTGGCTTGTACTGTTGAGAAAAGTTTAGAAAACTAACCGAACTCTTGGCACAGTCTAGCGGTGTTTGGCTGCATCAGCCACCAGACTGCACACCTCCAACACCTGACGACAAGGAGCCAAGGTGGTGAGTTGTTGATGCTGGCACAACACCCCGACGCAAGCCAAGTCAATTGTAGCCAACGCAAGGAGAGATTAGTACAGTGGTTTGTAGTGTTCAAATCTATACATGGCGTTTTCTGGTGGAATTGGTTAACATGAAGGAGCTACGGGTTAATACTACAAGCGCTTAACTAAAATAGTCCTAGTTGTTCGCCAACTTTTAGTCATTCGCTTTTGAAAGAAGTGCTCATCTTTTTCCTATTGCATGACTAGCTTTCAAATGGTGATGGCTCTGATTTTTTTGGGAGATGTATGAGAACAAAGGTGCGTATGTGGTAGAAAAAAGATTTCTTTGTATATATATACTGTGGTCATTTTGTTCTTTGGACTATGGATGTTTGCTCTGGTTTTATTAAACATATAAAAAATATTGACATTAGATTGCTCTGGTTTTATACACATTTTTTTGCGTTTATCCTCTGAAGAAATTGGCCATTGTTATAGGCCAGCTTCGCCAGATTCTTCAGTTCAGCTCTAAAAAAAGGAGCATTATATGCTGTTGTCCAGTTTGCTCACTTGTTGGAATGAAAAAAATGGCCGAAGGTCAATAGAAAGTGTTCCAGAAGGTCTGTAGTTGTAGGCATCTCCTAGGTTCATCCCACTAAATCATTCCATGCTTGCTCCTTATATCTCCTGGATGAAGTACAACTACAATACGGGATTCAAATCAGCATTGGGCGTCAAAAGAACAATGGAGATGTTGTGGTGGCGTTTGTGCATGCGATGTTTGTGTTTGTGTTTGTGTGTGTGTGTGTGTGTGTGTGACTATGTGTTCTTTGTGTGTGTCTTCATGGAATGGGTTAAAAAATTCATGTTTTGTGTATAAAAAGGAGGAGGTTCAAAAATAAGAAATGTAAGAGTTCAAAAATATGTAACAAAAAAATTTCGTGTATGAGAAATGCATGTGCGAGAAAACACATGTAAATTCACAAATAAAAAATCATGTTTATGACTACGACTAGTGCGTGTTTAGCCATATAGTTTAATTTGTTGTTGAAGCCTCTGGGAGTTCAAATGCAACAAGCTAAACAAAAAGCTCTTAGACGATTTTTTTAGAAGAAACAAAAAACTTGTAATTTCTTGGGATACACTAGAAGTTCGTATAGTAAAAATACAGAAAATTTTATTGCACTAAAAATTGTAAGAAGTTTATAAATATCAAATCAAGAAGTACAAATTAAAATAATGGAGCAATTTAATGTTTATAGAATCTCAATCACATTTTCTAAAAAGATAAAACAAAGAAGTTCAGATTAAAAAAAGATTAGTTTGATGTGATTTTTTAAAACATTTTTTCTGTGCTCTACTGTAAAGAGCGGCGTACATTTGGAAGCGCCGCCATAGCAAATACAATCCTCCTCCCCATCCAGGAACACCAACACAAGTTCAAAAGGAAAAAATCCAGAAGTTAGGATAGAACAAGCACACAAGTTCATATAGAGTGCAAGTTCTTTCTAAAGTGCACACTCTGATTCCATTCTTCCCATCCCCCAAATTTTCTCATAAATTTGTGTTCTGCATATAATCCAATAAATTTTATGTATGAGCGAAAAATAGAAAAAAAACCAGGACGTCCATATTAAAAAGATGGAGAAGCTGATGATTATAGAAAACTCAGATTTTCCTCGTTATTAAAGAAATAAGAAGTTCAAAAATAAAATAACAAGAAGTTCAATTTTTAATAATAGAGCGCTTCAAAATTTCATAAAAAAGATTTAAGAAAGAAAACTAGGAAGTCCATACTAAAAAGATGGAGAAGTTCGATGATTATAGAAAACTCAGATTGTCCTCGTTATTAAAGAATGGAAACAAGAAGTTCAAAAATTAAATAACAAGAAGTTCAACTTTTAATAATAGAGCGCTTCAAAATTTCATAAAAAAGATTTAAGAAATAAAACCAGGAAGTCCATATTAAAAAGATGGAGAAGTTCGATGATTATTCCGGTTAAAGAAGTTCAATTCAAAATAACAAATAAGTTCAATTGGAAAAAGCATAGCAGTTTGATATTTATTTTAAAACTCGGATTTTTCCAATTACTAAAGAATAAAACCAATAAGGTTAATTGAAAATAATGAAGAAGTTCGATGTTTCTAAGGAAACTCCAATTTTCACATTTCTAAAAAATACACAAAGAAGTTCAAATAGAAAAGTTCGATAGGTCTAATGTCTATAAGAAACTTAGACATTTTCTGTTACTAAAGCGAAATAGAGAGAAGTTCAAAATGATAATAGCTAGAAGCTCATATTCTGCATGGTGTGTGTTACGTATGAGAAAAAAAACTCCAAATTTTTTAGCTAGAAGTTCAAGTGCTCGTCCCGAGAAAGTTTCTAAAATTCTTGTGAGAGAGGTTGGACAAAAATACATGACAGAAGTTCAAGGTGAAAACATCAAGAAGTTCAACAACTACACGAAAATGAGTTTCTAATAGGAATATAAGAATAGAAAACGAAAAGCTTAAAAGGTTTGTTGTAAGACGTTCACGTGCTCCTCCCGGTGAAGTTCAAGATCTCTAGTGCGAGACGTCCGACCTTCAATTACATGTAAAAAACAGGCAAAAAACGACGTTGTTTTTGCAATTTTTTAAACTGCTCTCAAACGACAAAAATTGTAACGTCTGTCTACATGAAAAAGATGCTCGTATTCTTAAGCTTTCCAACGGTATATTGTATTCTATATTCCGACGAATGGTTTAAAAGTTTTATGTATACCGTTGAAAACACATTTTTATGCATTAAAAATATTTTTTTGAACCATCGCGAGTATGAAAAACTGATCAACAAAAAAAAGTGGCGTGTTTTCAAAAGCTTTCCATCGGTATATCATTTGCTCAATTTCCGCAAGTGGTTTGGGAGTTACGGGAAAAAAAACATTACATCAAAAATAAAGTGAAGTTCAAACAAACATGACCGAGAAGTTCAACTACTTCACGCAGTGCATTTCCATTCGCGATGAAGGCAGAAATCGTGTTCTCGTCATTTTCTAATTTACTTTAAAATGGCAGGAATATCATTTGTGTAAGTTCAAGTCCTCGGTCGGAGAAAGTTAAAGAAACTATTGTGAGGGAGGTTTCTACAAAAGGAATATCATTTGTGTAACATTGACGAATGGATGAGAAATTTACAAACGAAAATACGTCACAGAAGTTCGACGTGAAAACAGCAGGAAGTTCAACTACTACACTGAATGAATTTCACATGAAAAACTTTTAAAATCGCCGCAAGTATGAAAAACTGATAAACACGGAAAAGTTGCCTTTTTACAACAGCTTTCCATCAGTATATCACTTGCTCTATTCCGGTGAGTGGATGGAGAGCTACGAGGAAAAAAAGCACGTGAAAAAACACAGTGAATTTTAAGTAGACATGCTGAGAAGTTCATGTTCTACACGCGGTGCATTTTTGGAGAATCTGTTTCATGATAAAGGCAGAACACATGATCTCGCTGTTTACGAAATTACTTGAAAACGGCTAGGAATTAGAGAATACCATCAGCATGAAATTTTTTGGCATTTTTTGTAGCATTTCAATGGTATATTATTTGCCCCATTCCGTTTAAGTTTGTAGAAATTACGGCGAAAATACGTTTTTATCCATTTTCAGAGTTGACTTAAAACCATAAAGAATTGGGAGAAACCATATATACCAAAAAGTTTTGCATTTGTTCAAGCTTTCCAATGCCATATCATTTGCTGCATTCGGGCTTATGGTTAAAAAATTAGCTCGAAAATACAAACTCGGTGGAACTTATACCGTTTTCTAAATTACTCTTAAATCGTTCAAAATTATAAAAAGCTTTCAACATGAAACATTAGCACATTTTCATCGGCTTTCCAACGCAATATCATTTGCCTCAATTGGATTAGCCATTTAGAAATGGCATCGAAAATACGAACTCGACTATTCGGTTTGCGAAATTTTATGATTTTCCAAATGACTCTTTAACCATAGGAATTAGAAAAAAACTATCAACATGTGGAAGGAGCGGTTTTGTAGCAGCTTTTCAACACCATATTATTTGCCTCATTCCGATAAACGGTTTAGAAATGCGATCGAAAATACGATTCACGTTTTTTGTATAAAGAACAAAACTGCTCTTAAACGGCTTACATTTTGCCAAAAATTTAACTTCGGTCATGATACTCGTGTCCATAGCTTTCCAACGGTGTATCGCAAGCCCCATTTGGACAATGTTGAGGGAATTTCAACCTAGCACTAGGGGAAGTTCAGGTCGAACAACTAAGGCAGTAAAATTGCAACAGACGCAAGTTCATCACGACCCGAGAGCAAAATCTGCCAATGAGCGAGATTCCTATTTTAAACGGGCATTTAGTTGCTAAAAACCGTTTGCAGATTACACTTACATCACATAGAACGTGACTAACCATAATAGTTCATGCGGGGAGACACGGTTGCCAAGATAGCCCGAAGGTCAGGTTCCTACAGAGGGAAGTTCAGACGTGTAACTCAGGAAGTTCATGTTGTGATCAGAATAATATTCTGATCCCGTGATCAGAATAGTAGAGTCTCTCATGCATCAAGATTTTAGTATCTGGATAAAAACAACAAAAATTAGGGCTGCAAGAGTTAGGGATTGGAGCAATCTCATAAAATATGGTGGAACCACATCCACTTGGCCTAACCCGAGGGTGAAGTTTCCTCTCGGAGATTTCCAGTCTATAAGAAGCCGGTAGAGCTTTAGCCATTGGACACATCAATCATCCTCCTACTATCATGGATGAACACGATCACCTATGGGGCCATGAGCCCCTTGTTGTTCGGCAAGGGGGAAGATCACGTTGCACAAAGAGCGGAGGCCATGAGGCAACATGACAAAGGGACTCTGGTCGTTTTACCCAAGTTCGGGCCGCTAGGAAGCGTAAAACCCTACTCCTGCTTTGGTGGATCGGATGGACGAAGACACAACAACATGCAACACTCAAGCCCGACAAGGTGGCCTCGGGGAGAGTTTGTACGCTTGTACAAGTGTGAGGGGGTCCGAATCCCTCTCTAGGTTGCCTGGGCCTCCTTTTATAGCTTAAGGGGTAACCACAGTGGCAAAATAGACATTATCTTCTGACTAGATAGCTAACAGTGCTATCATACCTAACTTTGGCACTTAGGACAAAATGTCATAAATGCTACCTTAGGTGGTGTGCGGAGGTGCGTCCCCGGCAAGATTATACCACCGCTTAACCGTCTTTGCTTATCACCTTGACACGCCCTTAGATCGGTGTCAAATGAGCAAGATTTGTCTTTGATAATGCCACATGCTTAGTGAGAGCCACTTTTCTTCCTGGGGGCTCGACACCGCATTGAGAAGTGATTGTCGTTGTGATGTGGTGGAGCAGTGGAAATTATCTTGTGCCTGCCGGGGGCACGGCCTTGCTGGACCTTCTTGGAGGGGTGCACGCTTCGGCCTCCGATCGCCCCGGAGGCGAGGCCGGCGTGGTTTGGCTTTTCTCTAGCTTGCTGCGTTGACCTTAGCGGCCTCTCCTAGCCAGCAGTAGACACTTTTCTTGGAATCTTTGGCATACATGTATAGCTTGGTATTCTTGATACACATCTTGATATCACAAAGAGCGGCTTCCCTGGCTTGGCCTTGTGCTGGTTCTGAATGCGCCTTGACGGGATCGACTACATTGAGGTAGCCATTTCCCGGCAGGCCCTGGCCATCGGGGCAGAGGCCTTCTATCCGTGCACAAGTAGGGGAAATAAACACCCCTGTTTGTGTACCCCGACAGAAGCCCACGGGCCTGAGCCAAATGTGTTGCTGGGCACCGTTGGGTTAGGCCCCAAACAGTGCACGAACACGTGTTGAAGAGGTGCTACTCACGCAGTTTTGTCATCATGACCTGTCAATCCCACGTCCACTCCGCGTAATTACCGTAGGTCATGGGGTCATGGAACAGTAGCCATTAGAGAGTAATGTGCCTGCAAAAACGACATCTTGTTGAAAAAGATAGCAAAGAGCCAGCCCCCATGTGTGTTCCTAATAAAAGGGCAACACGGAGGGACGCTGCTCATTCGCGTCCGTTCTCCCTCCCTTCATCTTCTTCCTCAAGCCACGAAACTGCTTCCACTGTGATTAATAGCTTTGTCGGATCCCTCGCTTTTTCTAAGTGCTCAAGAGATGGGGCGAAAGTCGAGCGCTGTGAAGGGGAAGCAGGCGGCCACCGCCATGGATCCCGCTGTTGAGTAGAGGAAGAGGAAAGCAGAGGAGTTGGAGAGGCGGCAGCAGGTAGATGTGGTTTTCTCCCCGTCGCACCTGGATGGCAATACCTTGATCACAAGGTATGCCTATATGTGGGGGAGGCAGACCAGGAATGGGCACGGAGAGCCCGTAGTTCTGTCGGAGGGGTCCAAAGTTCCATCAGATTCATACCACTTTTTTGGTGTGTACTTCCTCTGCGGCCTTTCTTCGCCATTTTATGACTTCTTCTGCGCCATGATACGGTGTGCTAATTCCATCTTTTGGATTTCATGCCCAATGCCATGGCATGCATGGTGATCTTTGCTCATCTGTGTGAGAACTTTGTTGGTGTCACCCCCAATGTGGATTTGTTCAAGCATTTATTCACCCCACGGATAGAGGAAAAATCTTATCTCTCGGGGAACATAAGTTGGATTCCCTGTGGCAAGAAGGATGACTGGGATTATCTTCCTGGCCAGCAGCACGGAAAGTGGGAGGAATGGAGAGGCGACTGGTGCTGGATCCAGGACAAGGACATCCCCGAGTTCTGCTCGACGCGGACTGAATGCATCACACATGGAAGTGATTGGGGCAAGGTGGGCCTCACTGATGACAGGCTTCGCCCGGCGCTGAACAAGATTGCCCATCTCAAAGCTGCCGCTGACCATCAAGCATGTGGGGGTCGACTTCCTCCGGCGCCGCATTGCACTACAGCAAAAAAGGGACATGTTTTCTTGGGAATACAAGAACTCCACTGATAAAATGCGTCTATACCTAGGACCCGCCAACAACTTTATGGTGTATGGGCATGGTTGGCTGTGCAAATAGTTGTTCGGCAACCTTGGGCCATTCCATCTGCCGCCAAAGATTGTCCCACTGCACCTCAACTCTGCTCTAGGCCAGATCCTGCAATGGATGTCCAATTGCAATGCTTTAGGGGTCAAGGCAGACTGGGCACTGCCCGACCTGGTTGCCAAAATGGACTGGGTCTCCCTCCTAGAAGAACGAGCTTCCAGAGTAGAGAACAATCTCATCAAACCCACTTCCGGGGCGGAACATGCGTTCATCTCTAAGCGGATTGCAGAGGACAGGGAGCTCAGGACTGCTAGGGGAGTAGGGCTCAGAGAGGAGGAGGCAGAAGGAGTCGAGGGCGCGGGCTCCTCCGACGAAGGAACTGAAGAGCGTGCCGCGGAGGAGGTTGTCGGGCTTGATCCTGCCGGGGACGGGATGACTCAAACCACAACAACAGGGGCCCAAGAAGGAGTTGGGGCCGAGGAGGCAAAGGGGCTTGAGGTGGAGGAGGAAGGGATCAAAATGGGTCCTCAAGCCCCAAAGCCAGGTGTAGGATCGGAAGTATGTCTAGAGGGGGGGGGTGATTAGACTACTTGACCAAATAAAAACTTAACCTTTTCCCAGTTTTAGTTCTTGGCAGATTTTAGCTACTTTAGGACAAGTCAAGCAATCATCACACAATTCAAGCAAGCATGCAAAGAGTATATAGGCAGCGGAAAGTAAAGCATGCAACTTGCGAGAATGTAAAGAGAAGGGTTTGGAGAATTCAAACGCAATTGGAGACACGGATGTTTTTCCCGTGGTTCGGATAGGTGGTGCTATCCTACATCCACGTTAGTGGAGACTTCAACCCACGAAGGGTAACGGTTGTGCGAGTCCACGGAGGGCTCCACCCACGAAGGGTCCACGAAGAAGCAACCTTGTCTATCCCACCATAGCCATCGCCCACGAAGGACTTGCCTCACTAGCAGTAGATCTTCACGAAGTAGGCGATCTCCTTGCCCTTACAAACTCCTTGGTTCAACTCCACAATCTTGTCGGAGGCTCCCAAGTGACACCCAGCCAATCTAGGAGACACCACTCTCCAACAAGTAACAAATGGTGTGTTGATGATGAACTCCTTGCTCTTGTGCTTCAAATGATAGTCTCCCCAACACTCAACTCTCTCTCATAGGATTTGGATTGGTGGAAAGAAGATTTGAGTGGAAAGCAACTTGGAGAAGGCTAGAGATCAAGATTCATATGGTAGGAATGGAATATCTTGGTCTCAACACATGAGTAGGTGGTTCTCTCTCAGAACATATGAGTTGGAAGTGTAGGTGTGTTCTGATGGCTCTCTCCACGAATGAAGAGGAGGTGGAGGGGTATATATAGCCTCCACACAAAATCCAACCGTTACACATAATTTACCAATCTCGGTGGGACCAAATCAACAAACTCGGTCGGACCGAAAAGGTAAACCTAGTGACCGTTAGATATTCTCGGTGGGACTGACATGCATCTCGGTAGGACCGATGTGGTTAGGGTTTGGGCATAACGTAATCTCGGTGAGACCGATTACACAAACTCGGTGAGACCGATTTGGTAATAAGCTAACCAGAGAGTTGGTCAGGCAAATTCGGTGGGACCGATTTGCTCTTTCGGTGAGACCGAAAAGTTACAAAAGGGAAACAGAGAGTTTGCATTGCAATCTCGGTGGGACCGATTCGCTCTTTCGGTGAGACCGAAAAGTTACGAAAGGGAAACAGAGAGGTTGCAATCCCATCTCGGTAAGACCGAGATCCCTATCGGTGAAACCGATTTGCTAGGGTTTTGGCTATGGCTTATGACATGTGAAACTCGGTGGCGCCGGATAGAAAGAATCGGTGTGACCGAATTTGGCTTAGAGTTTAGGTCAAAGGTGGATATGGGAAAGTAGCTGAGAATTTTGGAGCATATCATGAAGCACATAAGGCAAAGAGCTCATTAAGCAACACCTCATCCCTCCTTGATAGTATTGGCTTTTCCTATGGACTCAATGTGATCTTGGATCACTAAAATATAAAAAGAAGAGTCTTGAGCTTTTGAGCTTTAGCCAATCCTTTGTCCTTAGCATTTTGAGGGTTCCACTTTCACCATCCATGCCATGCCAATCATTGAGCTTTCCTGAAATAATTGTCTTGGAATAGCATTAGCTCAATGAGCTATATGTTGTTATGAATTACCAAAACCACCTAGGGATAGTTGCACTTTCACCAGGCCGGTGCCCCCGCAAGCGAATTAGCAAAGATCCAACAGTTCCCACCCCTCCGGGGGGCGGAAAGAAGGTGAAGAAGACCACCACCAAAGGCGACAAGCAATAAGTGCCATGCCGTGAATCCATTCAAGCGTAGATTAGTCACGGGGGTAAATCCTAGCCCCTCGTCAAGCCTAACTCTTCCACCAAGCCCGATCCCGCCAGAGGTCTCGGTTCAACTGGCGGGCTCATTGTCGCCAGTAAGCTCCGCCCCTCTGACTTTGGAGAGTGGTAGAGCAACCCCGCCACCAACGACATATGAACTGAGCTCCATGCTAGGGGATCCGGAGTCAGTATAATGACCACTTCTCAGTGAAGCATTCTATTCTTGATAGTTGCTTTAATCTTTGTCTCACTGGTACCTGTTGGTGCTATACAAACGGTTTTTAACCACTTTCTGCGATGTCATTTGGAACCGTCGCCAAGTGAGTGTGGGTGATAGGGGGGTCCTTCCCACACGAATTAGAAACCGTCGGGGATATGCCCTCCTGGCACACACGCTCGGCAAAATGAGGTCGTGTGCTACCGGCGAGTGCTCAAATACGGTTATACGTGTAGTAATGCTAAAAAAAATACAAAGTCGTTTCTGGTCGTAAGTACATCCCACATAGTCTGTCCCTGCTAAATGTTTCCGTTCGTATGTACATCCCACACAGTCGATCCAAGGAAAACTTTTCCCTTCGTAGGTACATCACACACAATTTTCCTTGTTAAATCGTTTGTGATAGTGTTGCCATTGCACGCGATATTAATTTTTTTATCGTTTGTGTTATTGAATGCATCACACACGGTGCATAGAAGAAACTGTGTGGCAAAGGCTGTCCATCACACACAGTTTTTATGTGGTAAACGTTTGCGCAAGGTGGCCTAACACAAACAGTTTTCAAGAGAATGTCGTGTGTGATTGTTCATTGATCCAACATGGTTTAATCCTAGAAACTGTGTGCGTTGCCTAAGGTCATCGCCCACGGTGGTTTTTGAATAACCGTTTGCAATAGGAAAACCCAATTAGCAGGCTAATTGCCCTATTATTAATAATCCATTTATTAATCTAATTGACATTCGTATTAAGCACAAAATGTATTTCATTTCCATATTAAGGAAGCATGATTTCATAATTGAAATACATCAGAGTACAACATGATATAGCTTCAGCACTCAACTACCCCATTACACAACAGCAGCAGCACCAAGTTCACATGAAACATCTAGAACCTTTCGAAATTAGCATCATAGACGGTACATAGAAAGATGCATCTCATCTGGAAAACTGCTGAAGCAGAAGGCGAATATTGAGCCTTCATTCATGTTGAAGGTCTTTGAAACTTTAGACCAGTGCCTGTGGATGATTGACCATCCATCCTTCGTCCTCTTCAGGAACACTTCAATATTGAACTGTGGGTGTTGTATGAAAACCTTCCTCGCCTCCTGACCATAGAGGTGGTTTGAGAGGTAATAATCAGTGAACTGCTTTGGAAAGACCTGAAACAAGGATGTGCAAAAATATCTTCTCTATATTGGAAATGGGGCAAAGGAATAAAAAAAGGCAAGGTATAATAGTTAGTACCATATTGTAGTTAACTGATGTCTTCTTCATTGTGCAGACAAAGATCTTGTTGTTTTTTGTCGCTAATTTCTTTATCCTAACAATCTTTCTGACTTTCTTGACTTGACTGATATTCATGGACAACTCATTTCCCCATATGCAAAAAGGGTCGAACAGTGGGTCAAAACCTCTGACAGCAGGACGTAGATGTGCAAGACCAAATTGTTAAAAACCTAAATATTAGAATGGTTCCTGCAATTGCACAATAATGTGCAATTAGACAACGGACCATGCATGTGCTAACCTCGATTGTAAACCTCAGTGCTTCCCATTGTTTCCCGGCAACACATATAAGGTAGTTAGTCATCAGATTAAGTAAGGGTTCGCATGCTATCAGTAAAATATGTCGATGAAAAATAAGCACATTGCAGATTCATCAGATTAATTCAAGCCACATGGAAAACCCATTTTTCCAAACCAAGCTTGATTGAGAACTTGTAAATATAGCACTTGTATATGTTTCTCATGTATTAAGTGCAGCCAAATTTGATTTATTCCTCACATGCACAACAATACAAAATTCTACCCACGATAACTGGACATCGCATTGTAGAATTGAACCAAGCAGTTAACTAAAACCACAACAAATGAACCAAACATTAACTGAGCACCACATTGCACAATATAACATACTCCTGATAGAAGATCAGACGGTTAACCAAACCAAGCATGCTTAACAACTCGGAAATATAACAATTGTATTTGTTTCTCATGTATTTAGTATAGCCAAATTCAATTTATTTCTCACATGGTATACAATAATAGAATGCACCCACAACAATCGAACATTGCATTGTAGAATTGAACCAAGCAGTTAACTAAACACCACAACAAATGAACCAAACGTTAACTGAGCACCACATTGCACAATATAACATACTCATGATAGAAGATAAGACAGTTAACCAAACCAAGCATGCTTAACAACTCGGAAATATAGCAATTGTATTTGTTTCTCATGTATTTAGTATAGCCAAATTCAATTTATTTCTCACATGGTATACAATAACATAATGCACCCACAACAATTGAACATCGTATTGTAGAATTGAGCCAAGCAGTTAACTAAACACCACAACAAATGAACCAAACGTTAACTGAGCATGCTTGGCAACTCGGAAATATAGCAATTGTATTTGTGTCTCATGTATTTTGTAAAGAAAAATTCGATTTATTTCTCACATGGATGATAATACAAAATTGCACCCTGAAGAATTGAACATCACATTTGCAGAATTGAAGCAAATAGTTAACTGAACACGACAACTAATTAACCAACAGTTAATAAGTGAGAACCACATTGCACGACATATAGAACATATACACTAGAGCAACAGATTGCATGGTAAAAGTAGATAGCACAATTCACTAGAATTTGTTAAGGAAAGGCAGTACCTAACAAACTGAACATGGGTCCTTATAGTGAGCTAAGAAGACAAGCTACTCCTCATTGTCGGAGATATCAATGACGATTGGCTTCTTGGACATGGAAGAGGGCGAGGCCTCCACATCGTGGGTTCCCTCGTCGTAGTGGTGACTTGCATGAGCTGCTCTGGGCACCAACCTGCTGGCTCTTGAGATGAGGTAAGCACGTGCATGCTGAGAAAACACTTCATAGTCTTTCTCGAAGGCACCGAGGGTGGCCTCGAGAAAAGGCCACGAACTGTCGTTTAAAGCAGCCAACCGCGTTGTGGCGTCGGCGCACGAGGCGTCGACGGTGGCCTCGACAGGAGGTGCTCCTCCAAGATCTGGGGGTCGGCACGAATGGAAGCCATCGCGACCTCATCTGTGCGTGCGGCTGGGATTTGCTTCTCCGCTGCCAAATACTCCTTGAGATCCTGGCTATATTGCATGCACCATGGCTTAGGGCGGTGATTATTTGGTGGAGGGGCTGGTGATTTGGGTGGAAGGTGTCGCGCCGGCGGTCGGGGCATGTGGGATGTGGAAGTAGGAGGAGGATGGGGGTCGGGTGTGGATTACCTACCTGGATAGGCGAGGCCGAGCAGCGTGAAGGAGGGTCGCCGGCGAGGAGGCGACACTGCAAGCAAGGAGTGAAGGTTTCCACTTGGAAAGAAAGGAGAAAACATGGGAAATGTGGCTTTTGGTAAGGGGGGGGGGCGGGGAGTAGATATTTCCGCGGAAGCCAGAAATTTTGAATCGCTTCAGCGAAAAAACTAGCGCGCAAAGTGTCATCAGACGGTTCTCTAGGATATTTTGTACTGCATCTCACACATTTCGTGATAATAAATTGTGTGGGATCTACATGATTTTTCATCTTTATTTGAATTACATAATGGGGTCACAACGGCAATGGACGGTGTTTGAATTGCTAGAACTTTTATCTGCAGTGAACATGCAACTATATGTGTGTCATAAAAGTATTGGAATTATTCAGGGTTTGTTTGGACATTTTATACATTAAATTGGTTTTCTAGCCATTTCAGGTGCAAAATTCAAAATTAAACTACATGCACATGCTCCGGTGCAACAACATGGGTTGTAAAATCATATATGTGTCCATGGGTTTATGCTTATGTCCCATGCAAGAAATGGGGATAAATTTTGGGGATCGTTTGGACATTTTTATACGTTAACTGAGTTTTCTAGGCATTTATGTGCATAATTCAAAATTGAACTACATGCACATGCTCCACTCCATAAAAATGGGTTGCAAAATCAAATGTTTTTCCTTGGTTGAAAGCTTAGGTCACATGCAAGAAATGAGAATGAATGTCAAACACCTTGACACTGTCGCTTGGCCACTAACATTGACATACATGGTTTTAAAATTCTAGTAAATCGAAAACTCGTCTGAAATTCATTAAACTTGACATGATATCATGGAACGGCGTCGACATGCCGTGGTAAAAATATTATCCCATTTGGGGCAGGTTTGGGTATAAGCTTCTTGCAAACCAGAGCTTCTCTCACAACAAACCTGATGGTTTCGGTAGGGAATGTGCCACCTTGGGGGACGAAACGATATCGGTTGCCTCTTCTTACTTTCAAATTTTTTATCGTGTCAACATAGAACAACACGAGTGTTGTGTCAAGTTTTGGGATTTTTGGGGTTCGCTTGGACATTTTCATTAACTGAGTTTTCTATGCATTCATGTGCATAATTCAAATTTGAACTGCATGCACATGCTCCGGTGCATATAAATTGGTTCAAAATTGGAATGTGTGTCCTTGGTTACATGCTTAAGTCACATGCAAGAAATAAGAATGAATGTCAAACACCTTGCCACCGTCGCTCGGCCGCTAGCATTGAGATACACGGTTTTTAAATTCTAGTAAATCGAAAACGCGTCTGAAATTTATGAAACTTGACATGCTAGCATGGAATGACATCAACATGTAGTGGTAAAAATATTGTCCCATTTGAGGCAAGTTGGGGTATATAAGCTTCTCACAACAAGCCTCATGGTTACGGTAGGAACATTTCACCTTCCTGGACGAAACGATATCCGTTGCCTCTTCTTGATTTCAATTTTTTTCTAGTGTCAACATAGAACAAAAGGAGTGTCGTGTTACATTTTGGAACTTTTCGGGGTTCATTTGGACATTTTTATACATTAACTGGGTTTTCTAGGCATTTTATGTGCATAATTCAAATTTGAACTACATGCACATGCCCCAGTGCATATAAATTGGTTGAAAAATAAAATCTGTGTCCTTGGGTGCATGCTTAGGTCTAATGCAAGAAATTGGAATGAATTTCGAACACCTTGCCACCGTCGCTCGGCCGCATACATTGAGATACCTGGTTTTTAAATTCTAGTAAATCCAAAACTCATCCGAAATTCATGAAACTTGGCATTCTATCATGGAGCGGCATCGACATGCCGTGGTAAATTTTTTATCCCATTTGGGGCAGGTTTGGGTATAAGCTTCTCACAAACCAGAGCTTCTCACAACAAGCCTGATGGTAGGGAGCGTGCCACCTTTCGGGACGAAATGATATCCGTCGCCTCTTATTTCTTTCAAAAAATTTCTAGTGTCAACACAGAACAACAGAGTGTTGTGTTAATTTTGGAAATTTTCGGGGTTCGTTTGGGCATTTTAATATAACTGGGTTTCCTAGGCATTTTATGTGCATAATTCAAATTTGAACTACATGCACATGCTCCAGTGCATATAAATTGGTTGAAAAATCAAATCTGTGTCCTTGGCTGCATGCTTAGGTCCCATGCAAGAAATGGGAATGAATTTCAAACTCCAGGGCACTATTGATTTCCGACAAAACGTTGAGATACTTTGTTGTTAAACTCTAGTAAATCCAAAACTTGTCTGAAATTCATGAAACTTGGTATGCTATCATGGAATGGCACCCGACATGTTGTGGTATTTTTCATGTCCATTTTGAGAGAAGGCGTACTCGAATAAAAGCCAACAAAGGCATTTTGAAAAAATAGCTGCCACTTTAATATCTCAAATGTTTGTATAATTCAAATCGTGTGCGTTCTGTTAACCATTCACGTGATGCCACGTGTCTTGGTTTTAATGGCTATAGGAGGAGTCGTGCGGACAACTTCTTGACTGAACGGGAGGCCTGCGAGCGCAGTCCGGTGCACAGGCCCACCGAGAGGCTCACTGGGAAGCGTGCGAGCAGTTCAACGCGGGATTTGTGCATCTCTTCAACGCAAATGGTTCAAATTGAATATGGTATGAAAATTAAAGCCAGACTTCAGCGCTAAGCCAAGAGACATTGCGATTTATCAAAATATGCAGCTAAAAATCACTAGCACTATCTAATTTTTGCAACTAATATTCAGTAATTAAGCATAAATTTTATTCATAGATTAAGCAGTCGTTCTCACTGGGAAGCGAGACAGCCTTGGACCGTCGCACGCCTTGCTCCCACTGCTCTGTATTAATGGTGCGACCGAGCGGCCACACCCCCCATCCTCGCCACACACAATTGATCCTGCTCTCAGTCCTCAAAGCCGTTAGTGTATGAGGATGCCGGTGAAGCGCCCCATCGGAGGGAGTGGCGATGCCGTTGCTGCTTGATACGCCTCCAACGTATCTATAATTTTTGATTGCTCCATGCTATTATATATTCTTTTTTTGGATGTTTAATGGGCTCATTTATACACTTTTATATTATTTTTGGGACCTATTAACCCAAGGCCCAGTGCAAATTGCTGTTTTTTTGCCTATTTATGTGTTTCGCAGAAAAGGAATATCAAACGGAGTCCAAACGGAATGAAACCTTCAGGAGAGTTATTTTTGGAACAAACGTGATCCAAAGGACATGGAGTGGACGTCAAGAAATCAACGAGGAGGCCACGAGGCAGGGGGCGCGCCCTCCACCCTCGTGGGCCCCTCGTGGCTCCACCGACCTACTTCTTCCTCCTATATATACCTATGTACCCCAAAACCATCGAGGAGCACCACGAAAACCTAATTCCATCGCCGCAACCTTCTATACCCGCGAGACCCATCTCGGGGCCTTTTACGGCGCTCTGCCGGAGGGGGCATCGATCACGGAGGGCTTCTACATCAACACCATAGCCTCTCCGATGATGTGTGAGTAGTTTACCACAGACCTTCGGGTCCATAGTTATTAGCTAGATGGCTTCTTCTCTCTCTCTTTGGATCTCAATACAAAGTTCTCCTCGATCTTCTTGGAGATCTATTTGATGTAACTCTTTTTGTGGTGTGTTTGTCGAGATCCGATGAATTGTGGGTTTATGATCAAGATTATCTATGAACAATATTTGAATCTTCTCTGAATTATTTTATGTATGATTGGTTATCTTTGCAAGTCTCTTTGAATTATCAGTTGGGTTTGGCCTACTACATTGATCTTTCTTGCAATGTGTGACGCCCCCGATTCAATCGTACACTAATCATGCACGCAAATGTGTACGATCAATATCAGGGACTCACGAGAAGATATCACAACACAACTCTAAAACATAAATAAGTCATACAAGCATCATAATACAAGCCAGGGGCCTCGAGGGCTCGAATACAAGTGCTCGATCATAGACGACTCAACGAAAGTAACAATATCTGAGTACAGTCATAAGTTAAACAAGTCTGCCTTAAGAAGGCTAGCACAAACTGGGATACAGATCGAACGAGGCGCATGCCTCCTGCCTGGGATCCTCCTAACTACTCCTGGTCGTCGTCAGCGGGCTGCACGTAGTAGTAGGCACCTCCAGTGTAGTAGGAGTCATCGTCGAAGGTGGCGTCTAGCTCCTGGACTCCATCGTCTGGTCGCAGCAATCAGGTAGAGATATGGGGAAAAGGGGGGAACAAGGCAACCGTGAGTACTCATCCAAAGTACTCGCAAGCAAGGAGCTACACTACATATGCATGGGTATATGTGTAAAGGGCCATATCGGTGGACTGAACTGCAGAATGCCAGAATAAGAGAAGGATAGCTAATCCTGTCGAAGACTACGCTTCTGGAAGCCTCCATCTTGCAGCATGTAGAAGAGAGTAGACTGAAGTCCTCCAAGTAGCATCGCATAGCATAAATCCTACCCGGCTTTCCTCTCCTCGTCGCCCTGCTAGAGAGCGACCACCGGGTTATATCTGGCACTTGGAAGGGTGTGTTTTATTAAGTATCCGATTCTAGTTGTCATAAGGTCAAGGTACAACTCCGGGTCGTCCTTTTATCGAGGGACACGACTATTTGAATAGATAAACTTCCCTGCAGGGGTGCACCACATAACCCAACACGCTTGATCCCATTTGGCCGGACACACTTTTCTGGGTCATGCCCGGCAGCGGAAGATCAACACGTCGCAGCCCCACCTAGGCACAACAGAGAGGTCAGCACGCCGGTCTAAACCTAAGCGCACAGGGGTCTGGGCCCATCGCCCTTAGCACACCTGCACGTTGCGAACGTAGCCGGAAGCAGATCTAGCCCCTTAATACAAGAGCGAGCTTACGATCCAATGCGGCGCGCGCCACTCAGTCGCTGACGTCACGAAGTGCTTCGGCTGATACCACGACGCCGGGATACCCCTAACTACTCCCGCGTAGATGGTTAGTGCGTATAGACCAAATGGCCAGACTTAGATCAAATACCCAGATCTCGTTAAGCGTGTTAAGTATCCGCGAACGCCGACCAGGGCCAGGCCCACCTCTCTCCTAGGTGGCCTCAACCTGCCCTGTCGCTCCGCCACAAAGTAACAGTCGAGGGCCGTCGGGAACCCAGGCCCACCACTACCTGGGTGGAACCACCTGCCCCTTCAGCCCCCATCTCCGAACAGTATCACAGACAAAGTATCAATGTAAAGTATATAGTATATGCCCGTGATCACCTCCCGAAGTGATCACGGCCCAGTAGTATAGCATGGAAGACGGACAAGAGTGTAGGGCCACTGATGGAACACTAGCATCCTATACTAAGCAGTAGGACAGCAGGTAAAGGTAACAACAGTAGTAGCAAGGACAGGCTATGCAGCAGTATAGGATTAACTGAAAGCAGTAACATGCTACACTACTCTAATGCAAGCAGTATAGAGAAGAATAGGCGATATCTGGTGATCAAGGGGGGGCTTGCCTGGTTGCTCAGACAAGAAGGAGGGTCGTCGGTGACGTAGTTGATCACAGCGGCATCAGCGACAGTCTCGGGGTCTACCGGAGAGAAGAGGGGGGAAGAAACAGTAAATACATAGCAAGCAAGAGCATAACAGGACAACAGGCAGAGCTAGACGTGTTCTAACGCGGTGCTACACATTACCGGCGAAGGGGGATAACATCCGGGAATGTTTCCCCAGGTTTAGCATTTTCGGACAGACGAACCGGAGGGGAAAAGTTCCATGTTCGCTATGCTAAGAGTGTGTGGCGGACGAACGGAGGGTGTAACCGGATTCGTCTCGTCGTTCTGAGCAACTTTCATGTAGAAAGTATTTTCATCCGAGGTACGGTTTATTTTATATGGATTTGTAAAGATTTAAACAATTTCTAGAATTAAATTAAATTCGAAATAAAAATAAAAAAACAGAACACTTTTGTCACCTAGTACTACTCTAGCCAGAGTCTATTACACGTGGGGCCAGAGGGGTGCTGACTCAGCAGTCAACAGTCAACACTTTGACTGTTGACTAGTCAAAACTGTGCAGTGGGGCCCAGGTGTCATAGGGACCAAATTTCATCAGAGTTAATCTTAGTTTAAAAATTAAGGGGTGGGTCCACCAGTCATTCTCACAAGGTGGTTGACTTAGAATAATTAGACTAGGCCTAATGGCCTTGGGCCCATGGGTTAGTGGGGGGTTAGGGCCCTGATCTAACAGGGCCGGCCTCTCTGGCAGAGAGCCAGCCGACTGGGCACGCAGTAACTGCGGCCAGGAGCTGCACAGCCAGCAGCGGACGGCGCCGGCGAAGGGCGGCGCCGGCGCGGGCGGTCGGCAGTGGTGGGGCGGAGGCAGGACCGAGGCAACGACGGATGGAGGGCGAAGACTAGCAGCAGGGGAGGCAGCGCAGCGCCGGGAGCCAGGGCAGCTGGTCGGGCGCGGGATGGCTGCGGGGACGTGGCGATGGCCAGAGCAGTAGCGAGGCGCGGCGCGGTGGTGAATGGGCGGCGGGGCGCGGGCGTGCCGGGACAGGGCCGGCTCGCGGCGGACACGCGGCAGGAGCGGCAGCACGCATGTGGGTGGGCGAGGATGTTCAGGGGGGCGACGGACGGGGGTGAGCGCGAGCTCGGGCAACGGCTGCTACGGCGATGGATCGATGGGCAAAAAAAGGGGAATCGGCCCGGGGCTCACAGCGGGGGTCGGTGGCGAGGTCGGGGAGGCCGGAGGAGGTCGGGACGCGACGAATCCGCCGTCGAACAGGGGCGTCCGGGCTTGAGGACGACGTCCGTTAGCGACGAGCGGGGGCCTTCAGCTCGAACTTGCCCTCGCAGGTGAAGTGGACAACAGAGGCGTGTCTCCTGGAGACCTTGGAACGGCAAATGCTGGCCGGTCGACACAGTGACGACAAAGACGATGGTGAGCGCGGTGACAGTAGTTCGGGCGCGAGGAAAATCGAGAGGGAAAGGGGCGAGAGCAGGGAGGGGAGGCGATCTAGGGTTCGGGGCGCCGCGGAGCAGGTCTTGTAGGCGTCGAGGAGCTATCGGATGGCCACCCCGTGGCCATCGGCGCCGTGCACGGACGCTCTGCGTCCACGGGGGCTGCGTGAACAGGAAGGGGATGAAGGGGTGTTGGGCTGGCCTTCGGGTGGCCGAGGCCCATGTGGGGGTTGGGGACTTTGTATTCTTTTGTTTGTTTTTGCTTTTCTCTTTTTCTTATTTTTCTTTCCTATTTTATTTCCAGTTTCATCTCATTTTAGTTTTATAAAAACATAAAAGTTGCACCTAAATTAGTATCACTAATTATACCTCTGCTACAAAAAGTTTAAACCCCTTAATAAATAGTTTAACATTTTGTAAATAATAAAACCCATTTATTAAATTGGTTATGCAACTGTTTTATTCATTTTACAGTTTTTAATCATTTTATAAAAGTGTGGTTCCTCCACCATACTTACTTATGAATTATTTGGCTCACTCCAAACATTTTAGTTTTAATATTTGAGAACTTTTATTGTTTGTTTGATTTTGAATTTGTATTCGAACTGGTTTCAAACTAATGCGAGATTAGTAACAGTAATTGAGGTGACGAGGCATCATTAGCAGAGGTTTACTGTAGCTTGAATATCCGGGCGTCACACAATGGGAGAAGTGCTTAGCTTTGGGTTCAATCTTGCGTTGCTCGATCCTAGTGACAGAAGGGGAAACGACATGTATTGTATTGTTCCCATCGAGGATAAAAAGATGGGGTTTATATCATATTGCATGAGTATATCCCTCTACATAAGGTCATCTTACCTAATGGGTTACTCTGTTCTTATGAACTTAATACTCTAGATGCATGCTGGATAGCGATCGATGTGTGGAGTAATAGTAGAGATGCAGGCAGGAGTCGGTCTACTTGTCACAGACGTGATGCCTATATACATGAGCATGCCTTGATATTCTCATAATTATGCACGTTTCTATCAATTGCTCGACAGTAATGTGTTCACCCACCGTAATACTTATGCTATCTTGAGAGAAGCCACTAGTGAAACCTATGGTCCCCGGGTCTATTCTCGATTATATTAATCTCCCGTCAACAAGCTATTTCTTTTGCCATTTATTTTGTTTTCTTTACTTTTAATCTTTATAATAAAAATACCAAAAATATTATCTTATCATCTCTATCAGATCTCACTTTTGCAAGTGGCCGTGAAGGGATTGACAACCCCTTTATTGCGTTGGTTGCAAGGTTCTTATTTTTTTGTGTAGGTACGAGGGACTTACGTGTGGCCTCCTACTGGATTGATACCTTGGTTCTCAAACACTGAGGGAAATACTTACGCTACTTTGCTGCATCACCCTTTCCTCTTCAAGGGAAAACCAACGCAGTGCTCAAGAGGTAGCAAGAAGGATTTCTGGCGCCGTTGCCGGGGAGTCTATGCACAAGTCAAGACATACCAAGTACCTATCACAAACTCTTATCCCTCGCATCACATTATTTGCCAATTGCCTCTCGTTTTCCTCTCCCCCACTTCACCCTTGCCGTTTTATTCGCCCTCTCTTTCCGTTCGCCTCTTTTTCGCTTGCTTCCTATTTGCTTGTGTGTTGGATTGCTTACTTGTCGAGATGGATCAAGATAATACTAACTTGTGTGACTTTGCCAATACCAAAAATAATGATTTTCTTAGCACTCCGATTGCTCCTCTTACCGATGCTGAATCTTGTGAAATTAATGTTGCTTTACTGAATCTTGTCATGAAAGATCAATTCGCTGAGCCTCCTAGTGAAGATGCCGCTACCCATCTAAATACCTTTGTTGATTTGTGTGATATCCAAAAGAAGAAAGATGTGGACAATGATATTGTTAAATTGAAGCTATTTCCTTTTTCGCTTAGAGGTCGTGGTAAAACTTGGTTTTCTTCTTTGCCTAAAAATAGTATTGATTCTTGGAACAAGTGCAAAGATGCTTTTATCTCTAAGTATTTTCCTCCCGCTAAGATCATTTCTCTTAGAAACGATATTATGAATTTTAAGAAACTTGATCATGAACATGTTGCACAAGACTGGGAGAGACTGAAATTAATGATACGTAATTGCCCTACACATGGTTCGAATTTATGGATGACTATACAAAAAAATTATGCCGGATTGAACTTTGCTTCTAGAAATCTATTAGATTCGATCGCGGGATGAACTTTTATGGAAATCACTTGAGGAGAAGCTACTAAACTCCTAGATAATATTATGGTCAATTATTCTCAATGGCACACTGAAAGATCTACTAGTAAAAATGTGCATGCAATTGAATAAATCAATGTTTTGAGTGGAAATATGGATGAACTTATGAATTTTTTTGCTAATAAGAGTGTTTCTTCTGATCCCAATGATATCCTTTGTCTACCTTGATTGAGAATGATAATGAATCTATGGATGTGAATTTATTTGGTAGGAACAATTTTGGTAACAACGCTTATAGAGGAATTTTTAATCCTAGGCCGTATCCTAGTAATCCCTCTAATAATTATGTTAATTCCTACAATAACTCTTATGAAAATTTTAATAATACGCCCTCTGATGTTGAGACTAGTGTTAAAGTATTTATGATTTCTCAAAAGAATTTCAATGCTTTGCTTGAAGAAAAAATGCCTAAGATTGATGAATTGGCTAGGAACATGGATAGAATTTCTCTTGATGTTGATTCTTTGAAACTTAGATCTATTCCACCTAAGCATGATATCAATGAGTCTCTCAAAGCCATGAGTATTTATATTGATGAGTGTAAATAAAGAACCGCTAGGATGCGTGCTAAGAAAGATTGCTTTGTAAAAGCGTGTTCTTCTAGTTTTCATGATAATAAGGATGAAGATCTAAAAGTAATTGATGTGTCCCCTATTAAATCTGTGTTTTGCAATATGAATCTTGATAATGATGGGACTGCAGATGATTCAACTTTAGTTAAAAGGCATCCCAATGATTCGGAGTTTTTAGATCTTGATGCAAAATTTGGTAAAAGTGGGATTGAAGAGGTCGAAACTTTAGACAGAAATGAACCCACTATCTTTGGATTTCAAGTAATTTAATTATGATAATTGTTCTTTAATAGATTGTATTTCCTTGTTGCAATCTGTGCTAAATTCTACGCATGCTTATAGTCAAAATAAAGCTTTTACTAAACATATCGTTGATGCTTTAATGCAATCTTATGAAGAAAATCTTGAATTGTAAGTTTATATCCCTAGAAAACTTTATTATGAGTGGGAACCTACCATTAAAATTAAGATTAAAGATGATGAATGCTATGCTTTGTGTGATTTGGGTGCTAGTGTTTCCACGATTCCAAAAACTTTGTGTGATTTGTGAGGTTTCCGTGAATTTGATGCTTGTTCTTTAAACTTGCACCTTGCGGATTCCACCATTAAGAAACCCATGGGAAGAATTAATGATGTTCTTATTGTTGCAAGTAGGAACTCAAACTTGTTCTTTTTGAAAAACTCTCTGAGAACGCATATGACCTCTCCAAATTCCTCGCAACTATATTCTGTTCACAGGTACACATTCCATTGCTGAATCACTAGGTTCTCATCAACTTAACTCATTTGCAGCGTTCCTCAAAGAAAATCTGCATACTTCTTCAGAAAATTCAATTGTTCAAATTCCTCAGCTGAAGAATATGGCAGATGGTAAGAAGCCGCAGAAAGGAGGAAAGAAACCCGAGGTTATGACTGCGTTTGAGATCCCTGAGGACATTTACAAAGAGTACTGCACACCTGATGAAGCCAAGTTTGGCAAAGAAAACAAAAATCAGCGCAAGGTGCGCATTCAGAGGATAGAACGGAGATGGGCAAGAGAATGGAGGGAGTACAGATATGTTACTCTCAAGTATATGAAGAAATTCGCTCTCAACCCTCCATGCCCAGGAGCCCCACTGGCACCTGGCCAAGTGGCTGATCCCACTAGCGTCAAACACGGTGAGGACTTCCCTGAAGAATGGGCCAGACGTCAAGCCAAATTGGCAAGACAAGCCAAAGAAGCAGTGAGGAAATTCAACGAAGATTCTGCTGCTGCTGCTGCCACTGAGGCCTCTGTTAAGCCGAGGAAATCTTTGCCTAAGAAGCCTGCTCGTAAACCAAGTGCTTCACCAACAGTGCCCTCACGGCCAAGTTCCTCAGTTGCGCCCTCACGGCCAGAAACTTCAAAATCTTCACAACCAATTCCTCAAGCTGCTCCTGCTCCTTCAAAATCCTCAGCACCTCCTCCACAGTCCTCAGCTGTCCCGACAAAGTCCTCAACACCTGCACATATGGCCTCATGCCAAAGGACTACAGGCATCTCCATAGCCTCTGGTGTCTCTGCAAGTTCCTCAGCTGGACCCTCTCTGCTGAAGAAAAAGGCTAATGCTGGACGAGGCCCTTGCCCTAGTCCGAAGAAAAAGCAGGTGACTTTCCAAGTGCCCTCTGACGATGATGAGGCTGATGAACAAGAACTTGCCGAAATCATCAGAGATAGGCAAGCTAAGGCCGCTAGTGCCAAAGGAAGCAATGTGCCAATGCTTTTTGATCCAAGGTTGATCCTGGATTTCATTGATCTATGTCACAAAGATCCCAATACGCCTGTGCCGGAGATGAACCTCACTCCTAGTCAAAGTCACGTCTTGACTGCTTTCATTCAAGAAGAAAAATGGAAATATGATAGGGCCAGACAGATCAAGAAATTACAGTACAGAAAAGAGAAACTACTGCAGAAAAATGTTGTCAAGATGACACCTGAAGAACTCGTCAAGATGCAGGCTGACATCAAAACCCTCAGCGATGAATTTGATGCTTACTATGCTGATTGGAAAGGAGCTAAAGTCAGGTTTGTGAAACTGACTGAGAAGTTCACAACTGTTGCAGCCCCATCGCAACAAGAAGTTCCTCACGCTGAAGCTTCAGCTCAGCCAGCTGAAGAAAATGCTAGTTCCAAGGCGGATGACTCCATTCCAGCCGCTGAAGGAATTTCCCAGGCATCCACTAGTGGTGCGCCTGAAGAAACTGAAGAAGTCAGGGCAACTGCATCAGTTGCGCCTGAAGAAATACAAACAGATTCCTCAGCTCCACCTGCGCCTACACCAACTCCTATCCTTCCATCTGCATCAGATGTGAAGAAGACCAAGGCTGCAGAGCGCGTTGCAGTGAAGAAAAGGAAAGCATCAAGTGCTTCAAAATCTTCATCTCCAAAGAAGATGAAGCCTATGACCAGCTCTTATGAAAACCCTATCGATGCTGTTCCAATTTCAACCATGCCATCAAAGGACCTTGTTCCTTTTGATGAAGAATATGAGATCCCAAGCGGATCTGATGAAGAAACTCAATCTGCTGCTTCGTCAGAGCAGATTGATGAGGAAATTGAAGTGGATACGATCCCTTCCACCCCTATTGTATCCTCACCAATGCCTCAGTTCACAGCTGAAGAGGCTGGTGTTGAAGAAATAGATGATGAAGATGTGGATATTGGAAGCACAACGCCAGTGATGAATGATGACTTTTGGGAAAGTCAGCATCCCAATTCTCCACTCTTCACCCCGCTACAGCAAATTCCTCACTCCCCTGCACCAACAGTTCAAATGGGCTCTGAGGAAATTCATCCCACCTCACCTGTCCGTGAAGACATTCCAGCCACTAGTGCTGAAGAAACTGCTGCTGCTGACAACGTGACAACACAAACTGCACCTGAAGAGGAACCAGAAATTTCTCAGCCTAAAGAACCTGAGCTCGCGATCCCTGAGGTTGTGATGCAACTCACTTACACCCCTCTGCCAAAGCCAAAGGATCCGTTCTCAAGGAAGCAAAAGTTCAAGGCTGAAGACTTCTTCGGCGAGCACGTATTCTTCACTGATTACAATCCTTATGACCCTGCTCGCATAAGGAAGAGGCGTTTCTGGACTGCTAGTCAAGCCAACTTCTATTCCTCAGTGCTGTTCAACAAAGACAAAGTCTTCGATCATGCACATATTCCTCACGTGGATATGGAGTCTCTGCCGTGCTTCGAGCCAGTCCTCAGTGTTCTTCACGATGCTGGGCTACTAAACTTCTGCACTGACATATGTGATTGGAATGAAGAACTCATTCTTCAGTTCTATGCAATGTTGCACATCACGGGCGACTCTGAAGATGTTAACTCATGGGTTCTGGACTGGATGACAAAGAACACTCATTACAAGGCACCAGCGTCTGAATTGCTTCGTGCCCTACCACTAAGTCCTCCCCTTGAAGATGCACATTGTGTTTATAATGAACCTGAGCTTTTAAATCAGTACATGCAAGTGTTGATGAAGCCTTTGAAGCCAGGGCAGGCCCCTCGAACCAATTTCCTCGTCAAGGAATTACTGTATGTGCCTCGGACTGTCTATTGCATTCTGACAAAGACAATGAGTCCTATCAAAGGCCATGACTCAAATGATGAAGAAGTCGTTGGCATCATGAAGAATATGCTTTTCAACATCATTCATGGCGTTCCCGTCAACTTCCATGATTTCTTCATGAGGACTCTGGCCAATATTGCAATGTCACCATTTGAGCTGAAGCCTTATGCACCATGGATTATGAGATTCATCAGGAGAAGGTCTTCACTCAACTACAAAGCTGACACTCTGAACCACTGCAGCTACTTGCTTCCAATTGAAGTCCTCAAAAGGACATTTTCCTCAGCTGATGACAAAGGCAAGGCAACTGTTGTGATAGATGAAGGCATTCGTCCATTGGATGGTCAGTTTCGCAAGGCTGCATCCTACTCCACCAATGATGACTCTGACACACATGACTCTGCCGCCAACAATGCCAAGCAAAATCCTCAAGCCACATCACCCAGGGTGATGACTGATCGTGAGTTACTCCTCAGTCTTCATCAGAAGGTTGATCGCAATCATAAATGGGTCAAGCGTCAGTTTGGTTCAATTCTTCACAACACGACTTCAACACACAATGCAGTTAAGAAAAACCAATACTACCTCCATGAAACCTTCAACCGTACCTGGGCTGTTCTGTCTCATGTCTACATTGCTGAAGATCTGAAGAAAATGGGTCTCAAGGAAGACTTTGACTGGTCTGCACCTCCTCCGAAGAAATTCAAGAAGGTCAGGGTTCCTTGTCTGGTGGCCAGCTCCTATTCTTCATCGCGTGACACTGATGAACATGAAGACTTGGACGACACAGCGGCAGGCCCTACTTCAACAACCGACCCCGACAACGCTAGCGCTCTTCCATCAACTTGATTATCTTCAGGGGCGTTAGTCCTCAATTTCGATCCTTTTGTTCATTCGATGACAAAGGGGGAGAAATTTGAGTTAGTCTTCAAGCGGGTCTATTATATGGGCGCTCCCGTTCTTCTGAAACTTTTATTGGATCGAGTTGTAAACTTAAACCCGATGGTGGTCTGATACTTCTGCTACGTTATTTCTGCATGCTTATTCCTCGTTAATTTTATCGCACGCATGCTGAAATTCGTCAGTCACCATATTTCATCATGCATCTCAAATTCTTCATATTATATATCAAATGCGTGTATGAATTACAAGATATAGGGGGAGATCTCCATGATTCAACTCTTCAAGTGTGCATTGCTTCAAAAGCAAATTCCTCACTATGCACATATTCAGGGGGAGTTCTTCTATATCTTGCAATCAAATTCCTCAATATCAGTATTTACACTCCATATGTTTATCCCTGTTGAAAACTTAACCTATATTGTCATCAATCACCAAAAAGGGGGAGATTGTAAGTGCATCTAGTGCCCCTTAGTGATTTTGGTGTATTGAAGACTTATATGTTAAGGATCTAATCTGTTTATGAGTGTACACAGGTCTATAAGTCTATGAGGAGTTTCATATTTACATAGAAAGTCGACCCCTAAAAATGAAGTTCTTCGACTGAAGACTTTGGTATTTTGAAAACTTTCTAAAGACTTTGAAAGTGAAGAAATTGGTGTGACCTTGAAGACTTGGTATTCATTTGAGGAACATGAAGCGCGAAGACTTTTGTTTTCGTAGTTTCGTTTTCTCTTTCTTGAGTCATAGGAAACACCGTACTGTTAAAGGGGGTCGAGGAAATACTAAGGAAATTTTTCCATGTGATGCTCAACTCAAATCCTACACCTACCAATCCCTTCGAGTGAAGCCATTGGAAATCCCATACAGTTCAGTCAATTTCTTCAGTGACAGAGACGAAGTTCTTCTGGTCGCTGAGGAATTTGTTCTGACTCGGGAGTTAGGAATCCGCCAGTGCGGATTGCCTACATAGTGAGGAACATGATAGCCCTAAGAAATTTGAACCTCAAATTTCCGACCGTCGTCGTTTTATGCGCCAGCTATCCCAAAATATCTTACCCACCTAACGGTCATATCATTGAAGGGCATTTATGTCTTATCATGTCGGGCTGCTCCCTAGGCTATAAATAGCCGCCCCTACAACCACTAGCTGGTTGGCTGCTCCGCTAGAACTGACACTTGTCAATTGAGAGCATCCCATCCTCCGAGGACTTTGAGAAAAAATCATCAAGTGAGGATAATCCAAAACCCAAACCCAAACACCTACAAACCCAAAGTGATTGAGCATCACTGAAGAGATTGATCCTGCGTGGATCCAACACTTGTTACCTTTGAATATTGTGCTTCTTCCAGACGGTTAGGCGCGTCATGGTCTAGAGCATCTAAGAGGAATTGTGGATCGCCGAGTGACCGAGTTTGTGAAGGTTCGGAGGTCACCTGAAGACTTACCACGAGTGATTGGGCGAGGTCTGTGTGACCTTAGCTCAAGGAGAATACGGTGAGGACTTGGTGTCCCGAGCTGCGTGCTCAGGACTGGGTGTCCGGGACTGTGTGTCCTCGAGTTTAAATACTCAGCCGCTCCAACCAGATGTACAACTGAGACAGCAGTTGGAACTGGTCTACCAAATCATTGTCTTCACCAAGCCAACTGGTTCTATTTCCTCAACACTTTCATTTCCTCATTACTGTGTTGCGTGTTTGTTCATATCTGTGTTTGAAGACTTTGACTGAAGACTTTCTCAATTTCCTTAGTTCAATTTCTTCAGTCTGTTTGTCTTCATCTTGTGCTATCCTGTGATTACGCTTTCTGTACTCTGTGTTTGTCTTCATTTTCATCATGATGACTATGCTTGTGTTCTGTAATGTTTACTTCAGAGTACTTATTCCGCTGCAAGTAGTTCTTCGCTAAGGAATTTCCTCACTAGAAAATTCGTCAGTGAAGAATTCATAAAAATCGCCTATTCACCCCCTCTAGTCGATATAACGCACTTTCAAAAAGGATAACAAAGCCAAAATGGCCTATCTCGACAAGGCCGTACGAGAGGCGAGAGAAGCCCGGTCTGAGTCTAGGGCGGCTCGGGAGGAGATTCGGCAAGCTGGGGAGATCGCGGCCGGTAAGCCCTTCTTATTACAAGCTAAATTCGGAGATCCGAAGTATGCCCCGCTTAATCAAATGTGGAGTTCTCCAGACACATTTTTGGTCTTGCCGAAGAGTGCCTCTGACGCGACGCAGTTTTTCCAAGCGCAAGAAGGACATGCAACGGAAAAGCTTTTCTGGTTGCAATTCAGCATGCCAAAGCGTCCGCTGTTGCTGAATGAACAGATGGCCTAGTGGGCCGAGCTTCACAAGATATCTGGATCTGCCATGAAGGACATCGTGGTCCGGCTGTGGCCGGATGAGCCAATTCCGAGTAGTTATTTCGGTTTGGTGCATCGACTTGTTGATGCGGTGCCGCGTATCGATGCCGTGAAGCGGTCGACATGCATTGAAGGTGGACGGATGGCCTTTCCCCGCATAAAGACGTACTGGGCGAAGATGAAGGCCACAGATATTGCAGCGAAGAGTCCACCCGAGGGCAAGGACCATCCCGCGCCAGAGCATTATTTTGAAGATGTCCTAGAGGGTGCCCGCTTGATAGAGGATCAGTGCTTGAAGGATATAATGTTCGAGTGAATGTATCAAAATTGTAAAAACAATATTTATGATATATTAAGGCTATGGTTTTTATACTTTTGCCGGGAAGTTTTGGTTCCTCCTGTGCGGCCGTTTTTGGTATAATCTGAAAGTTTGCCAGTCGTCAGCTTCTACCCCCTCACATATAATATGGGGGTGTTCGGAAAAGCACTTGATCACTCTTGACCCAACGTCTTGGTCTGTGAAGGAGGTGTCAATGCGGCGAACTAGGCAATCAGACTATAGGGCTTTAACACTTTCACTTAGCCATAGAAGTTTGACAGTGGGTCTAAAATATAGCCCCTGGTATGTACGCAGTTATCCCAATACGGTGCGTTACATAGGTGACCTTAAGAATGGTCCTTTGTGTAATACGGAATGAATCGTGAAAGATTCTAGTAACTCATCGAGTGGTTGACCAGCTCTCGCCGCATCATGACAGTTAGTTTTCGGCTTTCTCTACTGAGGTGCTCATCCGGATAAACCGGGACACAATCGCAGTAGTTCTCCCTTTACTACCCTAGCCGATATAGCGGAACATAAGGTAGTAAGCACAGGAGCCGGGCAACCCAACTATTGACCAAAGAGATGATTCGGAGCTGCTGCATATAAGGCTAACCTCGTGATGCCGAAGTGTGCTATAAAGATGTTCGGACTTGTCGGCAACTCATTTGTTCCCATATCGAGCCCCTGGCAATCTGTGCCGAGGTGCATGTGTGAAACAACCGGAAAAATTCAGCTCTTTAGAAAAAGTGAATACTGAATACGGATTATGTTCACTGGAACCTGATTGATATGTCAATTGCCATTTTACAAATAATAACGCCACGACCCAAGCTATTTGACATGCCGGTGGTCGAAGGCTGAGGGAGAAGGCACTTTACAGGCTAGAAATAGAGAGTGCGGTCTACACAAAATTATTTGGACCTCCTGTCGCATGTCTGCGCCGCCTTGCCTTGGTGAAAGGATTCCTTAACGGGAATAGCCTTTGGGTAAGTGTATGAAGCCGAACTCGGAAAGAGTCCGTGAGATGACCAATTTTTGAGCCACCTGTGATAAAAGATAAAAAATAGTTAGAAAAGAAAAGGAGGCTATGGGAGTGCTTGTAGGCTTGTCCGTATTGTGCCTCTGCCAATGACCAGGGTATTTTAAGTACATAATTATGTATGCGTAGTGCAAACTTTGCGGGTGTATGAGGCGAACGACGGAGGCCGAACTGCTAATCCATCACTGAGATTGATCGGTTCCATTTAATAGAGACCGGCGGCTTAATGGCCGATGAGATATGCGGCTTGATGAGTCCGCTTTGTACTTCGGCTGTAAAAGCCGTAGTATGATCCTCTGTACGGAGGAAGTGTTTCGTATTTCCATTTATTGTTATGACGCCACGTGGACCGGGCATTTTAAGTTTTGCACGGGCGTAGAGTGGGACCGCATTAAAACGAGCAAAAGCGGTATGCCCCAGAAGTGCATGGTAGCTACTGCGGAACGGGACAATATCAAAGGTTAAGCCCTCGCTTCGGAAGTTGTTCGGTGGATCGAAAACGACTTCCAGTGGGATGGAGCCCGTGCAGTTAGCTTCTAGGTACTGCTCCCTTGAGGATAGTTGTGGTGGGCTTGATTCTTGAAGGATCAATGCCCATTTTGCGGACAATGTATTTGTAGAGTAGATTAAGGCTACTGCCGCTGTCCATAAGGACTTTCGTGAGATGGAACCCATCGATAATTGGATCGATGATCAGAGCTGCCGAACCTTCGGGACGGATATGGCTAAATTTTGGGGGGACCGGCTCTATGGCGTATACGTCCTGTAGTGCACGCCTGCGCTCCCCTGTGGGGGTGTGCATCACATATACCATGTTTATGATTTTCACTTCGGGGGGAAATTGCTTCTGACTCCTGGTTTCGGTCGGCGGGTCTCTTCGTCATCGCTGTCACTTGGCGGCCCCTTCCCCTTGTATTCAGCATTAAGCCTGCCGGCTTGTTTGAAGACCCAGCAGCTTCTGTTGGTGTGAGTAGCTGGTTTATAGGGGGCCGATCCAGTATCTTGTCTAGATTGGATGGTCCATCTCTATTTGCCTTGAATGGCTTTTTCCGTTGACCCGGTTTGGAGCCGCTGAATCCGGCGTTTTTTTGACCATACCTTGCGGTTTTTTCATTATTATTGCGATGCTTGTGTTTATTGCATCGTGGCTTGCCATTGCCGTCTCGGATTTCAGAAGTGCCCGAATTGCTGGTGTTGTTGCTTCTACGAGTGAGCCAGCTGTCTTCTCCCGCGCAAAAGCGGGTCCTTAGAGCGGTAAGGGCTGCCATGGATTTTGGTTTTTCTTGACCGATGTGGCGAGCGAGCCACTCATCCCGGACGTTGTGTTTGAAGGCCGCGAGGGCTTCGGTGTCCGGGCAATCGACAACTTGGTTCTTTTTTATTAAGTACCTGGTCCAGAGCTTCCTGGCTGACTCTCCGGGCTGCTAGATGATGTGACTTAAGTCATCGGCATCTGGTGGCCGGACATATGTACCTTGGAAGTTATCATGAAAGGCGTCTTCCAGGTCTTCCCAACTGCCAATGGAGTTTTCTGGAAGGCTATTTAGCCAGTGCCGCACTGGTCCCTTTAGTTTTAGTGGGAGGTATTTGATGGCATGGAGATCATCATCGTGGGCCATGTGGATATGGAGAAGAAAATCCTCAATCCATACCACGGGATCTGTTGTTCCATCATATGATTCGATATTCATGGGTTTAAACCCTTATGGGAATTCGTGCTCCATAACCTCGTCAGTGAAGCAAAGGGGGTGTGCGGCGCCTCTATATCGGGCCACGCTGTGACGTAGCTCGGATGGAGTCTGTCTGCGGTTCTCGGCCCGAGCGTTATTATGATTGTTGCGTCCCGCTAGGTAGCCATTGTTGCGTGTCGGGGCATGCCACCGTGAGCCATAAATCTGTTCTGCCCTGCTCTACTGTCCAAGTTTTGTCGCAGGTCATATGTATGTCCCCGAGCTGTTTTATCTCTTCCTTTACGGTGAGGTAGTGCGGGCTGGTGTGTGGCTTGAGTTGCTGCTTTGTCCTGGCCGCGTGGTGGTCGGTCAGCCGCATTGCACGATGATGGTACGGGCTCCAGCGCCTCGTCGTCGAATTGAGGTAGAAATTTGCGCTTCAGGTAACTTTTCGTTGGGCGCTCAATGCTGTATTCCTCGGCCGCCAGGACATTAGTCCACCTGTCATTGAGCAGATCCTGATCAGCTTCAAGCTGTTGCTGCCTCTTTTTCTGGCTCCTTGCAGTGGCGATTAGCCGGCGCTTAAAGCGCTCCTGCTCTAGAGGTTCCTCAGGTATGATGAAGTCTTCGTCACCGAGGCTCACCTCATCCTCGGAGAGTGGTAATTGCTGTCCTCCGAGTCTTCGTTTATGGCCTGTTCATCAGGGCTAACTTGCCCATCTTCCCGATCGTCCTGTTCGGCAGTTTGCTCGTCGGGGTCTTCTCTATCTTCAGCACCGTCCGGGGTGTTATCTTCTCCTGTGCCGGTATTGCTGTTTTTTCTATGGCGTGATTTAGAGCGGCGCCGCTGACGTCGGTGCTTTGGTTGTATCTTAGGAGGTTCATCCTCGACTGAATCTTCCTTGTCATCGCCGCTATTCTCTTTGGGTGTATCCACCATGTATATGTCGTATGAGGAGGTGGCCGTCCAGTGCCCGGTAAATGGCTGGTTTATGGCCTGCTCCTCTTTGGCATCGCCGTCCATGCCATCAATATCTTCGAAGCCATAATCGAGCGTGTCCGTTAAGTCTTCAACAGTGGCTATTAAGTAGGTGGTGGGTGGGACGAAAAATTCCCTGCTCTCAGCCCCTAGTCCGGGATGGGCATGGTTCGGGCGTTGTTCCTTTGTAATTACAAGGGATTGCTAGTCCAAAGCTTCGCTTAAAGGCGAGGTTTGGCCCGAAGGAAGAGAGCCCATGGAGTCCGGCGAGAGGTAAACTTCTTGGCCGAACTCACATGACGCTGGTTCCGAGAGTTCAGAGCCAGTGTTCGGAGAAGGGTCCGGCTCCAAAATGGCTGCCGGCTACCCCACTTCCCCCGGTTCCTCCATAATGGGCCTAATGGTCGTAGAGAGTCCAGCGAGCTCACAGAGCCCGTCTTTGGACCCGGCAATAGGCTCTGGATCGAAGGACAGAGCGGAGGTAGGAGGCGCGATTCCTTGGAAGATCAAGTCTCCTCGGATACCAGTGACATAATCCAGATTTCTGAAACTAATCTGGTGACCTGGGGCGTAGCTATCGATCTGCTCTAGATGACCAAGTGAGTTGGCACACAGTGTGAAGCCGCCGAATACGAAGATCTGTCCGGGGAGGAAAACCTCCCCCTGGACTGCATTGTTTATATGATTAAAGGAGCCATCAAATCTTTTGAAGACGAGCAACGGAACTCTCAATGAAAGCACTAATGTTGGTGTCAAAACTGGTGGATCTCAGGTAGCGGGTCCCGAACTGTGCATCTAAGGTTGATGGTAACAGGAGACGGGGGACACGGTGTTTACCCAGGTTCGGGCCCTCTCTATGGAGGTAATACCCTACTTCCTGCTTATTGATCTTGATGAATATGAGTATTACAAGAGTTGATCTACCTCGAGATCATAATGGCTAGAACCCTAGAAGTCTAGCCTGTATGACTATGATTATTCTTGTCTCTACGGACTAAGCCCTCCAGTTTATATAGACACCGGAGGAGACTAGGGTTATGCAAAGTCGGTTACAAAGAAAGGAATCTTCATATCCGAACGCCAAGCTTGCCTTCCACGCCAAGGAGAGTCCCATCCGGAAACAGGTAAGAGTCTTCGGTCTTGTATCTTCACAGCCCATCAGTCCGGCCCATGTCCAACAGACCGGACGCTCGAGGACCCCTTAATCCAGGACTCCCTCGCTCTCTTTTTTGGATGCATACTCTGGATATCATCATATTATTATGTCCAAAGAAGACGAAGAGAAGACCTCGTTCATCAACCCTTGTGGCACATACTGCTTCGTGTGCATGCCTTTCGATTTGAAGAGTGTTGGGTCCACTTGTGCAAGAGCAGTCCAGATTGGTTTTGAATCACAGTTGCACAGGAACATTGAAGCTTATATGGATGATATTGTGGTCAAGACCAAGGACAGATCAACCCTCATCCAAGATTTAGAAGAGACATTTACCAATCTGCGCATGATCAACTTGAAGCTGAACCCGGAGAAGTGCGTGTTTGTCGTTCCCTCCACCAAGCTACTTGTTTTCTTTGTGTCCCATCACATGATAGAGGCCAACCCTGATAAGATTAAGGCCATCGAGCATATTCAGGCACCTAAGACGGTTAAGGATGTGAGGCATTTGATAGGATGCGCTGCCGCGCTTAGCAGATTCATCTCCAAGTCTGCTGAGCGCGCCTTCCCGTTCTTCAAGATCTTAAAGAAGGCAGGCCCATGAAGTGGACCCTGGAAGTAGATACAACACTGCAACATTTGAAGGTATACTTGTCCTCTCTGCCCACTTTGGTTGCTCCCAAACCACAAGAGTCGTTGCTGCTTTGCCTAGCAACAACTAATCAAGTGGTTAGTGCAGCACTAGTGGCACGGCGGGAAGTCGAAGAAGCAGCAACCTCAACAAGTGTCCCGTTAGGGGAAGAGAGGGAGAATGGCCTAGCAAGACCAGATATGGATCATGAAAAAGAAGAGTGCGGCAGCGGAGACAACCCCAAGGACACGACAAGGAAGAAAGTAATGCAGCGCCCAGTGTACTTTGATACGTCTCCAACGTATCTATAATTTTTGATTGTTCCATGGCATTATATTATTATTCTTGGATGTTTTATAATCATTTTATAGTCATTCTATATCATTTTTTGGGACTAACCTATTGACATAGTGCCAGTTGCTCTTTTTTGCTTGTTTTTTACATCGCGGGAAATCAATATCAAACGGAGTCCAAACATTGCAAAACTTTTTTGTGCATTTTTATGGACCAGAAGACCACCAATGGGCCAAAGCAGCACCTGGGGGTGCCCCGAGGGGGGCATAACCCACTAGGGCGCGCGTGGGGGCCCAGGCGCGCCCAGGTGGGTTGTGCCCACCTCGGTGACCTCTCGCACCCCTCTTTACCCTATAAATTCACAAACATTCCAAAAACCCTCGGGGTTAACCTAGATCAGAAGTTCCATCGCCGCAAGGCTCTGTAGCCACCGAAAACCAATCTAGACCCTTTCCGGCACCCTGCCGGAGGGGGAATCATCACCGGTGGCCATCTTCATCATCCCGGCGACCACCACGACGAGGAGGGAGTAGTCCACCCTCGGGGCTGAGGGTTTGTACCAGTAGCTATGTGTTTAATCTCTCTCTCTCTCTCTCTCTCGTGTTCTTGAGATGTCACGATCTTGATGTATCGCGGGCTTTGTTAATATAGTCAGATCATATGGTGTTTTCCCCTCTCTATCTTGTGATGAATTGAGTTTTCCCTTTGAGATTTCATTTTATCATATTGAATACTTCCATGGATTTGAGAACACTTGATATATGTCTTGCAATTGAATACTCATGGTGACAATGGGGTATCGTATTGATTCACTTGATATATGTTTTGGCACTCAACTCGCGGATTCACGAGGTGACTTTGGGGTAATCTATGCATAGGGGTTTATGCACGTTCTTTTATTTGTTTCTCTGGTAGAAATCTTGGGGCACTCTTTGAAGTTCTTTGTGTTGGATTGAGTATTATGAATATGAATTTGCTTTTGTGTTATTTACTACGAACTCTAGGATAGATCGAACATAAAGAATAGGTTTGTGTTATGTTAGTATGGACTCTTGAATAGATCAAACGGAAAGAATAGCTTTGAGGTGGTTTCGTACCCTACAAACAATTTATTCTCACGTTCTCCGCTAGATAGGAACTTTGGAGTGATTCGTCATCGCCCTTTGAGGGATGGTTATATGATCCAATTATATTAGCACTATTGAGAGACTGCACTAGCTAAAGTACGAACCCTAGGACTCATTTTCAAGCATTGCAATACCATTTCTGTGCCCATTTACTATTTGCTACCTTGCTATTTTTATTTACTCAGATTATAAAAAAATATTTCAACCATCCATATTACACTTTTACCACCATCTCTTTGCCGAACTAGTGCACCTATACAATTTGCCATTGTATTAGGTGTGTTGGGGACACAAGAGGTTTCTTGTATTTGGTTGCAGGGTTGTTTGAGAGAGACCATCTTCATCCTACGCCTCCCACGGATTGATAAACCTTAGGCCATCCACTTGAGGGAAAATTGCTACTGTCCTACAAAACTCTGCGCTTGGAGGCCCAGCACGTGTCTACAAGAATAAAGTTGCGTAGTAGTCATCATACTTCGCCAGCTCCCTATTGCAGGGGGCTAGATCTCTAGTGTGCAAAAGTTGATTGTTGGCCTTGTCATGGCCTCAAGGAAACTGCACCACTACTTCCAAGCCCATGAGATCATTGGGAGTGGGCATTGGATACTCCGAAACCCTGAAGCTACCGGAAGGATAGTAGAGTGGGCATTGGAGTTATCCAGCTTTGGCCTGAGATTTGAAAGCACTTCAACAATTCAGAGTAGGGCATTGGCAGAGTTTATTGCAGAATGGACACCAACCCCTGATGAAGAAGGGCTAGAAACAGTTATTCCCGGCAAGGAAGCACCCTAAGAATGGATCATGTATTTTGATGGTGCTTTCTCCCTACAAGGTGCAGGGTCTGACGTGCTTCTCATTGCTCCCACTGGAGAGCACCTAAAGTACATTGTCCAGATGCATTTTCCCCAGGAGGAGGCGACCAACAATACAGCAGAGTATGAAGTGCTCCTTGTCGGGCTCAGGATTGCCACTAATTTGGGAATCAAGAAGCTGATCATTCGAGGAGATTCACAACTTGTGGTGAGACAAGTTGAGGGAGTCCTGGATTAGGGGGTCTCCGAACAGCCGGACTATATCCTTTGGCCGGACTGTTGGACTATGAAGATACAAGATTGAATACTTCGTCCCGTGTCCGTATGGGACTCTCATTAGCATGGAAGGCAATCTTGGCAATACGGATATGTAGATCTCCTTCCCTGTAACCGACTCTATGTAACCCTAGCCCCGTTCGGTGTCTATATAAACCGGAGGGTTTAGTCTGTAGGACAACAACAATCATACCATAGGCTAGCTTCTAGTGTTTAGCCTCTATGATCTCGTGGTAGATCAACTCTTGTAATACTCATATCATCAAGATCAATCAAGCAGGAAGTAGGGTATTACCTCCATCGAGAGGGCCCAAACCTGGGTAAACATCGTGTCCCCCGCCTCCTGTTACCATCTGCCTTAGACGCACAGTTCGGGACCCCCTACCCGAGATCTGCCTGTTTTGACACCGACATTGGTGCTTTCATTGAGAGTTCCACTGTGCCGTCATCGTAAGGAAGGATGGCTCGTCTCGTTGTCAGGGACAACATCACCTCTGAGGGATCCCTGGCTGTAGGCCAAACTCTCCGACTAGGCGGCTTCGTCATGACCGCTCGTTCGGCCGCTGCACCGAAGATGACTTCTCGGGTCATCGAAAACAGCCTCCACATCGGCTCAGAACTTACCGAGGGGATGAATCCAACGGAGCTCTCCTCTTTGAACGAGCTCTTGGATTGCATCGCCGCTTTGGGAGTCACTATGGACTATGATTGGATTGGGCTTAAACCCGACCAAAGGGAGATTAACTCTCCGCCGGTCACCCATCCGATAGCGGTGGTGGAGGAGCGATGTGAAGGTTCATCCTCTATCCTGAGGACGAACTATGTCCGGATTCCCGAGCTCTCCGAGCCGGATACCCATCCACGGGAGGACATCACTCAAACCCTGAACCTAGAATCAAGCAGCATGCCGAACCTGCTGGGCAACACCCCGGAGCCCAAACTTCCAAGATCGGAAACTCCTCCGCCCCTGGGTCTCAGATTGGGTCAAGGTCCGGACTTAAATCCACCAACCCACCCAGATATAAACGATCTTTCCCACATTAAGCAAGAGCCCAAGGAGACAATACATCACTATTGGGCTAGATTCCTTCTTGTAATGAACAAGGTCAAGGACTGTTGCGAGGAAGACGCAATTTCGTTCTTTTGCAATAATTGCCCGGACAAGGGAATCCTCAACACCATAAGTCGCCGTGACATAGCACACTTCGCTGACTTGGCGGCCATAGTACGGAAGTACTGTGCGATGGAAAGCGCCTGGAAAACCCAAATAAAATTTTGGGATAACCCGGCTCTGACAAAACCCCCAGTCCGAACTAAAAGGGCGCACTCTCATAAGTCGCCCGACTCAATTACAAAGAAGCAAAAGCCCACTACAGGGTGTGGAACCGTACTGGAGGGATGGCTTAACGGGCCATGCAAAATTCATAGTACAGTGGATACCATACCGACACACAACCTTAGAGCATGTTGGGTGCTCCGGCAGGTGGCTAAGAGCGGCGAGGATCTCCTCATTACAAATACCGCAGAACACTGCCCCGTGGATAACAACAATACAGTATTGAAAGTCTTCGAGACCTTCGCCTCAAATAATAGGCGTAAGCGAGCACTCTGCAGCCTTGCCGAAGTCTGCCACGTGGCAACAATAAATCCATGGAGCGACATGGCTATCACCTTCAATGCCAGTGACGAACCTAAATTATGAACAGCTCGAGCACCAGCCGCCTTGGTCCTTAGTCCAATTGTGGAAGGCTTTCGGCTTACTAAAGTGCTCATGGACGGTGGCAGCGGATTAAACCTCATTTATGAGGAGACTCTTCAAAAAATGGAGATAGACAGAAACCGCATTGAGCAAAGCAGCACGACCTTCAGAGGCATCATCCCTAGTCGGGAGGCACGTTGCGCCGGGAAAATCACACTAGATGTGGTTTTTGGCACTCCGGAGAATTATAGGTCCAAAGAAATTACATTCCAAGTGGCCCCGTTCAGTAGTGGATACCACGCCCTTCTAGCGCGGGAATCATTCACGATCTTCCAAGCCATACCCCATTACGGGTACATGAAGCTCAAAATGCCCGGGCCCAACGGAATCATCACTCTAGCTAGTGATCCGGACATAGCACTCCGCGCCGAAAACAAAACAGCCGCGCTGGCCCTCGAGGCATTACCCAAAGCCCTCGCGGCAGAGGAATTAACTGCGCTGCGCTCCACAGTGGACAGGGACGACGTGATACTCGACAAAAGATCCAAGTCCACCTCTTTTAAACCAGCAGATGAAATAGTCAAATTCCAAGTCCACCCAACAAACCCTACGAAAACAGCATCCATCGGGGCACAATTAAACCCCGTTGTAGAGGCCACACTACAGGAGTTCCTGCGCGAGAATTGGGACATATTCACCTGGCATCCTTCAGACATGCCAGGAATCCCACGCAGGCTGGCCGAGCATAACCTTAACATTCTAAAATGATTCAAGCCGGTCAAGCAGACTCTTCGGCGTTTCTCTGAACCTAAGCGACAAGCCATGGGAGAGGAGCTAGCCAAGTTATTGGAGGTCGGATTTATTAGAGAAATAAAACATCCGGACTGGCTAGCAAACCTGGTGATGGTACCAAAGAAGGATAAATCCTGGCGCCTATGTGTCAATTTCAAGGACCTTAACAAGGCTTGCCCCAAGGATCCCTTCCCCCTCCCCCGCATCGATCAAATTATCGATGCTACTACAGGACATGACTCATTGTGCTTCCTCGACGCATACTCCAGTTACCACCAAATTAAGATGGCGGAGTGTGATCAAGCCGCAACGGCATTTATAACTCCATATAACCCTTTTTGTTTCAACACAATGCCCTTCGGGCTCAAAAACGCCGGTGCAACGTATCAACGAATTATTCAGACATGCCTGAAAAAACAGATCAGCAAAACAGTGGAGGCATACATAGACGATGTGGTCGTTAAAACCAGACACGTCGAATCCTTAATAGAAGACTTGAGGCTCACATTCAACAATCTCCGAACATACGACATCAAGCTCAATCCGAAAAAATGCATTTTCGGCATGCCCGCTGGAAAGCTCCTGGACTTCATAGTCTCTAGTAGAGGAATTGAAGCAAATCCGGCCAAAATCCGAGCTCCATCACAGTTGGCTATCCCAACCGACCTCAAGCAAACCCAGAAGTTAACTGGATGCGTGGCGGCCTTAAGCCGCTTTATCTCCCGACTAGGAGAAAATGCACTACCCCTTTATCGCCTTCTTCGGCGCACCGAACACTTCGAGTGGACGGACACGGCCACGGCTGGATTGGAAGAAATAAAAGCCATCTTGGCCACAAACCCAATCTTGGCCACACCAAATGTCAGCGAACCAATGCTGTTATATATAGCGGCAACTCACCAAGTTGTAACCGCAGTGCTCGTCGTCGAACGAGAGACGGACGGACATAAATTCCCACTTCAAAAGCCGATATATTATGTATCCACTGTCCTCACTCCATGCAAAACACGGTACCCACATTATCAAAAGATAGCATACACGGTATTTATGGCATCCCGGAAACTACGACACTACTTTCAACAGTGTTCAATTACGGTGGCCTCGAAAGTACCACTCAACGACATAATAAACAACCGCGATGCCATGGGCCGGATTGCCAAATGGGCTATCGAGCTCCTCCCTTTCGACATAACATATAGACCTCGTGAGCCATTAAGTCGCAAGTACTGGCCGATTTTGTCGCCGAATGGACAGAAGCCGAACTCCCTAAAGAGTACGGCGCGTACTCCAATTGGATCATGCACTTCAACGGCTCTAAAATGTTGGCTGGTCTGGGGGCTGGCGTCGCCCTGACGTCCCCCACCGGAGATACAGTCCAATACGTACTCCAAATGCTATATACGGACTCCAACAACGCAGCCGAATATGAGGCCCTATTACATAGTCTCCGGATGGCAGTTTCCATGGGCATTCAACGCCTGGAGGTGCGTGGGGACTCGAACCTCGCAATATCTCAAATAAATGGAGACTTCGATGCCAAGGATCCAAAAATGGAGGCTTATCGCAATGCCGTCCTCAAAATGTCAGCTCGGTTCGAGGGGCTTGAATTCCACCATGTGGTCCGGGAAAAAAACAGGCGACGGATATCCTCGCTTGCGTCGGCGCTAAGCGCGACCCTGTCCCACCTAATATCTTCTTGGAAAGGTTGTTTAAGCCATCCATGGTATGGGAAGGAGAGACCGGAAACAATAGTCCGGACCCGGCCACAACACTAGATACCGAACACTCTAACATAATCGGAGGCTGTTCCACCGAAATAACACCCTCCGCCCACATGATAATGGCCGTCATTGCCCCATGGACAGAACCATTCCTAGCCTACCTAACTAGGCAGGAACTACCCGAGGACCAAAATGAGGCACGCTGCATAGTGCGGCGGTCTAAAGCCTACAAGTTCCACGAGGGAGAGCTTTATAAGAAAAGCACTACCGGAGTCCTTCAACGGTGCATCTCCGAAGAGGAAGGGCGGAAACTTTCGACAGAAATCCATGCTGGACTCGGCGGCCACCACGCCGCAGCCCGGGCCCTCGTAAGAAAGGCCTTCCGTACAGGTTTTTATTGGCCGACGGCCCGAGCAGACGCACAAGACCTTGTTCAACGTTGCGTCAGGTGCCATCTTTTTGCAAACCAAAGCCATATGCTGCCTACCGCTCTCCAAACAATCCCCATTACTTGGCCCTTTGCAGTTTGGGGGCTTGACATGGTCGGACCCCTCAAAGGGGGAACCCATAAGAAAAAATACCTATTGGTCATGGTGGACAAATTCACCAAATGGATAGAAGCCAAACCAGTTAAAACGGCTAAATCCGGACCAGTGATAGACTTCATATCTGGAGTTGTACACCGTTACGGCATCCCCCACAGCATCATCACTGATAACGGCTCGAACTTTATAGCTGACGAGGTAAAACTTTGGTGCAGCAACATGGGCATCAAGCTCGATTATGCTTCTGTCTATCACCCGCAAACCAACGGTCAAGTCGAACGAGCAAATGGTCTTATCATGAGCGACATCAAACCCAGATTAGTGCGGTCCTTAAAGGAATCAAACACGCACTGGGTAGAGGAGCTCGACTCCGTAATATGGGGGATGCGGCCACGCCGAATCGCACTACCGGATACACACCATTTTTTATGGTGTACGGCGCAGAGGCGGCTTTGCCCTGCGACATAATTCATGACTCAGCTCGAGTGCGCGTGTATGAAGAAAAAGAGGCCGAGCTTGATCGGCAGGACAGGTTGGACGCCTTGGAGGAGGAGCGTGACGTAGCAAAAGCCCGTTCCGCATTCTATCAGCAACAGGCTCGAAGGTATCAAAGCAGAGAAGTACGGGCCATAACTTATAACGTTGGCGAACTAGTTCTACGCCTACCGAAGAAGAAAAATAACAAGCTCAAGCCCAAATGGGAAGGTCCCTTCATTATTGACCAGGTTCTGCAACGTTGGTGAACTAGTTCTACGTCTGCTGGATGCATCGGACATTCGACTCGAGCCAAACCCATGGAACGCAGCCAGACTCCAAAGATTCTACGCCTAGTGTCGGACTCTATGTTCGTCTCCTTACCCTCGTCAATTTTTTGCATATACGTTATCTGTCTTTTCTCTCTTTCTTTCTTCTATTTCCTTCTCCTCAAGGCCTTAAAAGGCTAACTTGTGTTTTGACTACACAATCTTGACGCGCTAACCGCGCTCATTATACCTGGGGGGCTTCTTATACAGAAGCTTAATATAACTATTTTTCTGGGCTTTATGCCCCACACATGTGTTATTCTTCCACATGTACCTTTTTTCGCCATTATATGCATCGATATGACTTAAGTTTTGGCCAAGTTGGGTTGCCCGGCTCTTGTGTTTATGCCCTACGTTCCCGTTAATTCGGCTAGGGCATAAGGGGAGCACCTCTGCGATTGTTAGTGCCGGGTCAGCCGGATGTGTACCTCACACTGGGTGAAGCCGAAAGCTAGCGTTCTTGAGGGAATATTCGGTCGGTGAACAAAAGATGACTTTTATTTATTTTGATACATGCCCCCAGATGTTTATAAGCCTGCGTCTCTTTTCGCAGTTCGGACATGCACATTAGGGCATGCGTACCCAGGGAAAGGAACCCTTAACGAAACTATTCTCCCTGGAAGATGTTTCTTACTATCCATGTAATATAACATAGCTAGTTGGGTACTTGTCTGTCCAAGCACTTATGACCCCTACGCCTAGTTTCCACGCGTACCTCGGTTTTTACATAACTGAGCGGGTATTCGGAAACACTCCGGACTATCGGGTCAAGAGATCGAAGCGAAAAGGTCTGCCATGACAAATGATTTACAATCTGGCCAGGGACAATATATGTCACTTGAAGTACACAGTCACTTAGACTGACTAAATTATTCTTCTATACCATCCAACAGGTTGTCTAGCCTACAATCCTGTTCGGAATACTTTGCGGCTAATTCTACTTGGCCATACACCAAACTGACGGGGATCTCTTTCCCATCGGGCCCCATAGGTCCGACCTCGGCCATGTGGTTTGGGTCAGCTTTGGTATATCACGTCTTCACCATGGCCGAGGCTGACCCAAACCACATGGCCGAGGTTGGACCTATGGGGCCCGATGGGAAAGACGTGGTTTGGGCCAACTATTTCAAGTCTCAGGGGCTACTGGATATACATAACTATTAGATTTTATTTATTACCCGTATATCCTTTACATACTGGTCCGTAGCTCTGGCAGGACCATTATGAGCAGCTCGGATGTACGCGTCTCCCGATTTGAAGGCATCAAACGCCTCTTGGGAGAAACAAGCATCACGGAGTACGGTCTGGCGACGCCTGTGATTCAAGGCGCTCTCCACTTCAGAATTTGTAGCGGATAGCCTATCCGCATCCTCTGTAGGAGGAACATTCGGCGTTGGCCCCATGCGAGCGTCTGCCTCTATGACCGGCTCGGGAGCCTGACTGGTGGAGGCGTGGCCGACAACCTCTCCGGATATAGTTCGGCAAGCGTTTTTTCTATTAAGAAACATGGGCATTATTATACTCTAAAAAGACGACTACCACGGAGCGGCGTTTTCTTTCGTACCTCTGCGACGGTGTCTCAGTCCTGACCGCCTTCCTTTTAAGCCTACTCGGCTTCGGTGCCCCTTGTTGGCGAGTCACTGCGGGTTCGGCATGGCGTCCCGAGAGCCTTCCCTATAAAGCACCATATCTGTGTGGTAGGTGAAGTGCGGAAAAAGGGATTCTTCTTGAAAGTTAGGACTCTGGTTTTACTTACATGCGATGCAGGGAGCAGTCCTAGATAATCGGCTATGATGGCAACCATGGCATTGTCGCAGCTTAATTGATAGAACGTCCTGTCAATAAGCTCCACAAATGTGTCCGGATCTTCTTCAAGTCCGGGGTCGAGGGCCCGGTCAGGGTCCTTCGGTTGTGGAGGCGGGATGTGGACCTCCCTTACAGCTTTTCGCAGTTCCTGCTATGAAATTGCAAGGTAAATGCTCATGACAAAGAATGCGGGAAGGTTGGGAGTAAAAAGTAGCAGCTCACCCATCTTGGAGGGTTGTACATGGAGAATCCATCCCGTGGCTTGATGCGGAGGAACTCCTCTTCCTCTCCTTTGTACAGATCAGACAGAATCTTTGCCAGAGCAGTGACTGAGTCCGGTCCCTTACGGCCGCAGCGGGTGGCGTCATCTTCTTCGTTGAAGTTCCACATGGGTTGCCCCCGATATTGAAGTGGCTGCACCCCCTGCATTATACATATGAACATAACCTCGGTTATTGTCAATCCTGATTTGGCCAGCGTCTCTATCCGGCCCATCAGATAAAGGACTTCTCCATTATCTTCCTCCCGAGGGCTCCGTGGGCGCCAGCTGCAGCGTTTCTTCAAAGGGGCATTGTCGAACTCGGGAAGACCCATCCGAATGGGATCTGGAAGGGGGACGTCCTCCATGTAAAACCACTCCGAACGCCAGTCTTCGGACGTCTTCTTCAGGGTACCGGACAGGTATCCGGTCCCGGTGATGCGCCATATTTCGGCTCCGCCCACTTGATATATTGACCCCTTCTGTGTATGGGGCACAAGTCAAAATAGTTTCTTCCACAACTCGAAATGGGCTTCGTAGCCCAGAAACAGCTCACAGAGGGCAACATAACCAACGATGTGTAATATGGAAGCGGGGGTGAAGTTATGCAATTGGAGGCCATAAAACTCCAGGGGCCCGCGGAGGAACGGATGGATTGGAAATCCAAGTCCCCTTAATAAATAAGGGACAACGCATACCCGCTCCCCCTTGGAGGGATTGGGGAAGCTCTCCGCTTGCTCCCCGCCATTATAGGTGGTGAGCCCAGCTCGAACGGGGACCATATACGCTGGAGGGAGAAATCCGTGGGTCTATAACTCTACTAATTGGCTGTGCGGGACGGAACACTTCTCCCAATCACCGGGCTTAGGGCTACGGGAGCGAGAGGAGGAGCTGCGATGGCCGGCCATGTTGGAACGGATTTTTCCGAGCGCGCTCCGATGGATACTCACCGTGGGAGGGTGGTGTGATCTGGATCTAAGAATCCCCGTCTCTTTAATAGACAGTTTACTTACATGGCTAGGGTGGCAATTGTAAAAATGCCCTGGCTTCTCGCATTCGCTCGACACATGGAAGATCGCCATTATTTGGCGCGGAAGCCAAGAAGTGCAACATTTATGGGGAGTCGGACACTACTCAGCAGGTATTCAGAATTTGGAGAAGAACCCACCTTGCAATGCCGAAGACAATCTGCGCGCTGGACTCATCGTCATTGAAGCCTGGTTCGGGGGCTATTGAGGGTGTCCTGGATTAGGGGGTCTTCGGAAAGCCGGACTATATCCTTTGGCCGGACTGTTGGACTATGAAGATACTAGATTGAATACTTCGTCCCGTGTCCGGATGGGACTCTCCTTGGCGTGGAAGGCAAGCTTGGCAATACGGATATGTAGATCTCCTTCCTTGTAACCGACTCTATGTAACCCTAGCCCCCTCCGGTGTCTATATAAACCGGAGGGTTTAGTCCGTAGGACAACAACAATCATACCATAGGCTAGCTTCTAGGGTTTAGCCTCTACGATCTCGTGGTAGATCAACTCTTGTAATACTCATATCATCAAGATCAATCAAGCAGGAAGTAGGGTATTACCTCCATCGAGAGGGCCCGAACCTGGGTAAACATTGTGTCCCCCGCCTCCTGTTACCATCCGCCTTAGACGCATAGTTCGGGACCCCCTACACGAGATCCGCCGGTTTTGACACTCACACAAGTCAACAAGGATTACCAAAGTCCATTGATGAAGGCATACATTGAGGAAGTGAGAAAACTAGAGGAGCGCTTTGACGGATTGCAAACAGAGCACGTACCCCGTGCGAAAAACAGCATGGCTGATTATCTATCAAAGTGTGCTGCGCAAAAGCTTCCTGTGGAACCAGGAACTTTTGTTCTCCATCTTACTCAGCCCTCCGTTTCCCCAACAACAATGGCCCGAAAGAGGAGGAAACTGGACTCCAGTAAGCCTCTCTCGGTAGAGCCTCTCGGGGCTCCTGGTAGGGACCCTGCTGGAAACAACTCCCCTTCGATTGCCAAGCCGCACCCTCCTGCTGGTCCACTGGTCCCTGCGGTAGAGGAACGCACCCCCACGAATGAGGAGGTGCCGTTAGTCCTTGTTGCCGAGCCCCAGGCTCCAACTTGGGCAAGGCACATAGTACACTTCCTCCAAACCGGAGAACTTCTCGAAGAGCAAGAAGACGCTGAAAGAGTAGCCCGGAGGTCCATTATGTATCAGTTTGTCAATGACACACTATACAGAAGAAGGCCCAACGGTGTGAAATTGAAGTGCAATTGCCGGGAAGAAGGAAAGGAACTGCTGGCAGAAATACACAAAGGCATGTGCGGCTCCCACATTGGATCAAGGGCATTGGTTGGGAAAGCATTCCGGAAAGGATTCTATTGGCCCACAGCCCTCCAAGATGCGGCCGAGCTAGTCACCAAACGTGAGGCCTGTTAGTTCCATTCCAAGATCATCCATCTGCCTTCCCAAGCTCTTTAGACAATCCCTTTGTCATGGTCGTTTTTGGTTTGGGGGCTCAATATCCTCGGTCCTTTCCCCCGAGCTGCCGGGGTCTTTTGAGTTCTTGTTCGTTGTTATTAACAAGTTAAGAAAGTGGCAGGAAGTAGAAGCCGTGAGAAAGGTGACTGCTCAGTCAGCTATGAAGTTCTTGAAAGGATTGGTGTGCCGCTTCGGGGTCCCTGCCCAGATCATCACCGACAACGGCACCCAGTTCAGGAGCCACGCCTTCATGCAATATGTTCATGCCCTCGGAAGCAAGATCTCATTTGCCTCTGTTGCACATCCCAGAAGCAATGGACAAGCTGAGAGGGAGAACGCTGAAGTGTTGCGAGGACTCAAGACAAGAACATTTGATAAGCTGCAGAAGTGCGGCAGGCAATGGATAAACAAGCTTGATATGTATCCAATGTATCTATAATTTTTGATTGCTCCATGCTATATTATCTACTGTTTTCGACTATATTGGGCTTTATTTTCCACTTTTATATTATTTTTGGGACTAACCTATTAACCGGAGGCCCAGCCCAGAATTGCTGTTTTTTGCCTATTCCAGAGTTTCGGAGAAACAGAATATCAATCGGAGTCCAAACGGAATAAAACCTTCGGGAACATGATTTTCTCACCGAACGTGATCCAGGAGACTTGGACCCTACGCCAAGGCACAAAAGAGGCGGTCACGAGGGTGGGGGCCCGCCCCCCCTTAGGGTGCGCCCCCTGCCTCGTGGGCCCCTCGAAGCTCCACCGACGTACTCCTTCCTCCTGTATATACCTACGTACCCCCAAACGATCAGAACAGGAGCCAAAAACCTAATTCCACCACCGCAACTTTCTGTATCCACGAGATCCCATCTTGGGGCCTGTTCCGGAGCTCCACCGGAGAGGGCCGTCATCATGGAGGGCCTCTACATCATCATAGCCTCTCCGATGAAGTGTGAGTAGTTTACCTCAGACCTTCGGGTCCATAGTTAGTAGCTAGATCGCTTCTTCTCTCTTTTTGGATCTCAATACAAAGTTCTCCCCCTCTCTCGTGGAGATCTATTTGATGTAATCTTATTTTTGCGGTGTGTTTGTTGAGATCGATGAATTGTGGGTTTATGATCAAGTCTATCTATGAATAATATTTGAATCTTCTCTGAATTCTTTTATGTATGATTGGTTATCTTTGCAAGTCCCTTCAAATTATCAGTTTGGTTTGGCCTACTAGATTGGTTTTTCTTGCCATGGGAGAAGTGCTTAGCTTTGGGTTCGATCTTGCGGTGTCCTTTCCCGGTGACAGAAGGGGCAGCAAGGCACATATTGCATCGTTGACATCAAGGATAACAAGATGGGGTTTATTTCATATTGCATGAATTTATCTCTCTACATCATGTCATCTTGTTTAAAGCGTTACTCTGTTTTTAACTTAATACTCTAGATGCATGCTGGATAGCGGTCGATGAGTGGAGTAATAGTAGTAGATGCAGAATCGTTTCGGTCTACTTGTCACGGACGTGATGCCTATATACATGATCATACCTAGATATTCTCATAACTATGCTCAATTTGTCAATTGCTCAACAGTAATTTGTTCACCCACCGTAGAATAATTATGCTCTTGAGAGAAGCCACTAGTGAAACCTATGGCCCCCGGGTCTATTCTCATCATATCAATCTCCATCACTTTAATCTTGCTTTGCTTTTTTACTTTGCCTTTTACTTTTACTTTGCATCTCTATATAAAAAATACCAAAAACATTATCTATCAGCTCTCACTCTCGTAAGTGACCGTGAAGGGATTGACAACCCCTAGTCGCGTTGGTTGCGGGTAGCTATCGTTTTGTGCAGGTACGAGGGAGTTGAGCGTGGTCTCCTACTGGATTGATACCTTGGTTCTCAAAAACTAAGGGAAATACTTACGCTACTCTGCTGCATCATCCTCTCCTCTTCGGGGAAAACCAACGCAAGTTCAAGAGGTAGCAAGAAGAATTTCTGGCGTCGTTGCCGGGGAGTCTACGCAAAAAGTCAACATACCAAGTACCCATAACAATCCCTATCTCTCGCATTACATTAGTTGCCATTTGCCTCTCGTTTTCCTCTCCCCCACATCACCCTTGCCGTTTTATTCTCCTTCTCCTTCTCCTCCTCTCTTTCCGTTTGCCTTTTTCTTGCTTGCCTTTGTTTGCTCGTGTGTTGGATTGCTTGTTTGTCGCGATGGCTCAAGATACTAGCAAATTGTGTGACTTCACCAATACCAATAGTAATGATTTCCTTAGCACTCCGATTGCTCCTCTTGCCAATACTGAATCTTGTGAAATGAATACTGCTTTGTTGAATCTTGTTATGAAAGATCAATTCGCCGGCCTTCCTAGTGAAGATGCTGCTACTCATCTTAATATCTTCGTTAATTTATGTGATATGCAAAAGAAAAAAGATGTCGATAATGATGTCGTTAAATTGAAGCTATTTCCTTTTTCGCTTAGAGATCGTGCTAAAGCTTGGTTTTCGTCTTTGCCTAAAAATAGTATTGATTCTTGGAACAAGTGCAAAGATGCTTTTATCTCTAATTATTTTAAGGAGAGAATGAAATTAATGCTACGTAATTTTCCTACTCATGGTTTGAATTTGTGGATGATTATACAAAAAAATTATGCCGGATTGAATTTTGCTGCTAGAAATCTTTTAGATTAGGCCGCGGGAGGCACTTTTATGGAAATCACTCTAGGAGATGCTACTAAACTCCTAGATAATATTATGGTCAATTATTCTCAATGGCACACTGAAAGATCCACTAATAAAAAGGTGCATGCTATAGAAGAAATCAATGTTTTGAGTGGAAAGATGGATGAACTTATGAAATTATTTGCTACTAAGAGTGTTTCTTCTGATCCTAATGATATGCCTTTATCTACTTTAATTGAGAATAATAATGAATCTATGGATGTGAATTTTGTTGGTAGGAATAATTTTGGTAACAACGCGTATAGAGGGAATTTTAATCCTAGGCCTTATCCTAGTAATCCTTCTAATAATTATGGAAATTCCTACAACAACTCTTATGGAAATTTTAATAAGATGCCCTCTGAATTTGAGAGTAGTGTTAAATATTTTATGAATTCACAAAAGAATTTTAATGCTTTGCTTGAGGAGAAATTGCTTAAAGTTGATGATTTGGCTAGGAACGTTGATAGAATTTCTCTTGAGGTTGATTCTTTAAAGATTAGATCTATTCCTCCTAAGCATGATATCAATGAGTCTCTCAAAGCCATGAGAATTTCCATTGATGAGTGCAAAGAAAGAACCGCTAGGATGCGTGCTTCCAAAGATGCCTTTATTAAAGCGTGTTCTTCCAATTCCTATGAAAATCAAGATGAAGATCTAAAAGTTATTGATGTGTCCCCTATCAAATCTTTGTTTTGCAAAATGAATCTTGATGAAACTGAATATGATCTTCCCTTACCTAGAAGGCGTTCTAAAAATTTGGAGTATTTAGTCCTTTATGATGAAATTGATGAAAGTGGGATTGAAAGAAATAAAACCCTAGATGTTGCTAAACCCACTATATTGGATTTCAAGGAATTTAATTATGAAAGTTGCTCTTTAATTTATTGTATTTCCTTGTTGCAATCCGTGCTAAATTCTCCTCATGCTTATAGTCAAAAGAAAGCCTTTACCGAACATATTGTTGATGCCTTGATGCAATCCTATGAAGAAAAACTTGAGTTGAAAGTTTCTATCCCTAGAAAACTCTATGATGAGTGGGAACCAACTATTAAAATTAAAATTAAAGATCATGAGTTTTATGCTTTGTGTGATTTGGGTGCTAGTGTCTCCACTATCCCCAAAACTTTGTGTGATTTGCTAGATTTCCATGACTTTGATGATTGCTCTCTAAACTTGCATCTTGCGGATTCCACTATTAAGAAACCTATGGGAAGGATTAATGATGTTATTATTGTTGCAAATAGGAATTATGTGCCCGTAGATTTCATCGTTCTTGATATAGATTGCAATCCTTCTTGCCCTATTATTCTTGGTAGACCTTTCCTTAGAACGGTTGGTGCGATTATTGATATGAAGGAAGGGAATATTAGATTTCAATTTCCATTAAAAAAGGGCATGGAACACTTTCCTAGAAATAAAATAAAATTTCCATATGAAACAATCATGAGAGCCACCTATGGATTGCCTACCAAAGATGGCAATACCTAAATCTATCCTCGCTTTTATGCCTAGCTAGGGGCGTTAAACGATAGCGCTTGTTGGGAGGCAACCCAATTTTATTTTGAGTTTTTTTGTTTTTGCTTATGTTTAGGAATAAATAACCCATCTACCTTCTGTTTAGATGTGGTTTTGTGATTTAATTAGTGTTTGTGCCAAGCTAGACCTATTGGATCTTCTTGGATGATAGTTATTTGATCTTGCTGTAATTACCAGAAACTTTACGCTCAGTGCCCGAATTATTAATAATCACCAGAATGTGATAAAATACTGATTACAATTGCTTCTGATCAATAAAAAATTTTTCTAGGTTGTCTAATTTTGGTAGATTTTTTGGAGTTCCATAAGTTTGCGTTAGTTACAGATTACTACAGACTGTTCTGTTTTTGACAGATTCTGTTTTTCGTGTGTTGTTTGCTTATTTTGATGAATCTATGGCTACTAAAATAGTTTATAATCCATAGAGAAGTTCGAATATAGTAGGTTTAACACCAATATAAATAAAGAAGGAGTTCATTACAGTACCTTGAAGTGGTTTTATGTTTTCTTTCTCTAATGAAGCTCACGAGATTTCTATTGAGTTTTGTGTCGTGAAGTTTTCAAGTTTTGGGTGAAATATTTTGATGAATTATGGAACAAGGAGTGGAAAGAGCCTAAGCTTGGGGATGCCCATGGCACCCCCAAGATAATCCAAGGACACCAAAAAGTCAAAGCTTGGGGATGCCCCGGAAGGCATCCCCTCTTTCGTCTACTTCCATCGGTATTTTACTTGGAGCTATATTTTTATTCACCAACATGATATGTGTTTTGCTTGGAGCATCTTGTATTATTTGTGTCTTTGTTTGTTAGTGTGCCACAATCATCCTTGTTGTACACACCTTTGAGAGAGCCATATATGAATTAAAATTTGATAGAAACTCTACGTGCTTCACTTATATCTTTTGAGCTATGTAGTTTTGCTCTATGTGCTTCACTTATATCTTTTGAGCGTGATAATTTTGCTCTATGTGCTTCACTTAGATCTTTTAGATCACCGTGGTGGATTTGTTTTAAAGAAACTATAGATCTCTCATGCTTCACTTAGGTCATTTTGAGAGTCTTAATAGCATGGTAAATTGCTTAATAATAATATGCTTGGTATTCAAGATTTGTGAAACTTTCTTTTGAGTGCGTTGAATACTAAGAGAAGATTGAAGCATGATAATTGTTTTGAGATATGGAGGTGATAATATTAGAGTCATGCTAGTTGAGTAGTTGTGAATTTAAAGAATACTTGCGTTGAATTTGTGATTCCCGTAGCATGCACGTATGGTGAACCGTTATGTAACGAAGTCGGAGCATGAGGTGTTTATTGATTGTCTTCCTTATGAGTGGCGGTCGGGGATGAGCGATGGTCTTTTTCTACCAATCTATCCCCCTAGGAGTATGCGCGTAATACTTTGCTTTGATAACTTCTAGATTTTTGCAATAAGTATATGAGTTCTTTATGACTAATGTTGAGTCCATGGATTATATGAACTTTTCCCATCCTTCCACCATTGCTAGCCTCTCTAATACCGCACACTTTTCGCCGGTATCATACACCCACCATATACCTTCCTCAAAACAGCCACCATACCTACCTATCATGGCATTTCCATAGCCATTCCGAGATACATTGCCATGCAACTTTCCACTGTTTCGTTTATTATGACACGCTCCATCAGTGTCATATTGCTAGCATGATCTTGTAGTTGACATCGTATTTGTGGCAAAGCCACTGTTCATAATTCTTTCATACATGTCACTCTTGATTCATTGCATATCCCGGTACACCGCCGGAGGCATTCATATAGAGTCATATCTTATTCTAAGTATCGAGTTGTAATTGTTGAGTTGTAAGAAAAATAAAATTGTGATGATCATCATTTTTAGAGCATTGTCCCAAGTGAGGAAAGGATGATGGAGACTATGATTCCCCCACAAGTCGGGATGAGACTCCGAACGAAAAAAAGAGGCCAAAAAAATAAAAAAAGGAAAAGGCCCAAATAAAAAAATGAGAGAAAAAGAGAGAAGGGACAATGTTACTATCCTTTTACCACACTTGTGCTTCAAAGTAGCACCATGATCTTCATGATAGAGAGTCTCCTATAATATTATTTTCATATACTAGTGGGAAATTTTCATTATAGAACTTGGCTTGTATATTCCAATGATGAGCTTCCTCAAATTGCCCCAGGTCTTCGTGAGCAAGCGAGTTGGATGCACACCCACTTAGTTTCTTTTGTTGAGCCTTCATATACTTATAGCTCTAGTGCCTCCGTTGCATGGCAATCCCTACTCACTCACATTGATATCTATTAATGGGCATCTCCATAGCCCGTTGATACGCCTAGTTGATGTGAGACTATCTTCTCCTCTTTTTGTCTTCTCCACAACCACCATTCTATTCCACGTATAGTGCTATATCCATGGCTCACTCTCATGTATTGCGTGAAGATTGAAAAAGTTTTGAAAATGTTGAAGTATGAAACAATTGCTTGGCTTGTCATCGGGGTTGTGCATGATTTAAATACTTTGTGTGGCGAAGATGGAGCATAGCCAGACTATATGATTTTGTAGGGATAACTTTCTTTGGCCATGTTATTTTGAGAAGACATAATTGCTTTATTAGTATGCTTGAAGTATTATTATTTTTTATGTCAATATAAACTTTTGTCTTGAATCTTTCCAATCTGAATATTCATACCACAATTAAGAAGATTTGCATTGAACTTATGCCAAGTAGCACTCTGCATAAAAAATTCTCTTTTTATCATTTACCTACTCGAGGACGAGCAGGAATTAAGCTTCGGGATGCCTGATACGTCTCCAACGTATCTATAATTTTTGATTGCTCCATGCTATATTATCTACTGTTTTGGACTATATTGGGCTTTATCTTCCACTTTTATATTACTTTTGGGACTAACCTATTAACCGGAGGCCAAGCCCAGAATTGCTGTTTTTTGCCTATTCCAGAGTTTCGGAGAAACAGAATATCAAACGGAGTCCAAACGGAATAAAACCTTCGGGAACGTGATTTTCTCACCGAACGTGGTCCAGGAGACTTGGACCCTATGCCAAGGCACAAAAGAGGCGGTCACGAGGGTGGGGGCGCGCCCCCCTTAGGGTGCGCCCCCTGCCTTGTGGGCCCCTCGAAGCTCCACCGACGTACTCCTTCCTCCTATATATACCTACGTACCCCCAAACGGTCAGAACAGGAGCCAAAAACCTAATTCCACCGCCGCAACTTTCTGTATCCACGAGATCCCATCTTGGGGCCTGTTCCGGAGCTCCACCGGAGAGGGCCGTCATCACGGAGGGCTTCTACATCATCATAGCCTCTCCGATGAAGTGTGAGTAGTTTACCTCAGACCTTCGGGTCCATAGTTAGTAGCTATATGGCTTCTTCTCTCTTTTTGGATCTCAATACAAAGTTCCCCCCCTCTCTCGTGGAGATCTATTCGATGTAATCTTCTTTTTGCGGTGTGTTTGTTGAGACCGATGAATTGTGGGTTTATGATCAAGTCTATCTATGAATAATATTTGAATCTTCTCTGAATTCTTTTATGTATGATTGGTTATCTTTGCAAGTCTCTTTGAATTATCAGTTTGGTTTGGCCTACTAGATTGGTTTTTATTGCCATGGGAGAAGTGCTTAGCTTTGGGTTCGATCTTGTGGTGTCCTTTCCAAGTGACAGAAGGGGCAGCAAGGCACGTATTGCATCATTGCCATCGAGGATAACAAGATGGGGTTTATTTCATATAGCATGAATTTATCTCTCTACATCATGTCATCTTTCTTAAAGCGTTACTCTGTTTTTAACTTAATACTCTAGATGCATGCTGGATAGCGGTCGATGAGTGGAGTAATAGTAGTAGATGCAGAATCATTTTGGTCTACTTGTCACGGACGTGATGCCTATATACATGATCATACCTAGATATTCTCATAACTATGCTCAATTCTGTCTATTGCTCAACAGTAATTTGTTCACCCACCGTAGAACAATTATGCTCTTGAGAGAAGCCACTAGTGAAACCTATGGCCCCCAGGTCTATTCTCATCATATCAATCTCCATCACTTTAATCTTGCTTTGCTTTTTTACTTTGCCTTTTACTTTTCACTTTGCATCTCTATATCGAAAATACCAAAAACATTATCTATCAGTTCTCACTCTCGTAAGTGACTGTGAAGGGATTGACAACCCCTAATCCCGTTGGTTGCGAGTAGCTGTCATTTTGTGCAGGTATGAGGGACTTGAGCGTGGTCTCTCTTACTGGATTGATACCTTGGTTCTCAAAAACTGAGGGAAATACTTACGCTACTCTGCTGCATCATCCTCTCCTCTTCGGGGAAAACTAACGCAAGCTCAAGAGGTAGCAAAGCTGCCGGTGGTTCTTTGGTCCCTTAGAACGACACCAAATTGAGCTACCGGGCAGACTCCCTTCTCCCTAGTCTATGGGGCAGAAGCAGATATCCCCACAGAACTCATTTACGGGTCACCTCGAGTGCTTGCCTATGACGAAGTAGCGCAGGATCAACACCAGCGTGACGACACTCTACTTCTCGAGGAAAACTGTCTCCAGGCTGCTACGCATGCTGCACTCTACCAGCAAGCCCTGCGTTGCTATCACAGTCACAGGGTTCATGCCGGTGTTTTGAGGAAGGAGACCTTGTCCTTAGGCGCATTTAATCCGCCAAGGGTGCAAACAAGTTGACGCCAAAGCGGGAAGGCCCTTACCGGGTAGTACGAGTCACCAGACCTGGCGCAGTCCGTCTGGAGACCGGAGATGGCGTTCAATTGCAAAACTCATGGAATATTGAGCATCTCCGTAAGCTCTAGCCATAAGGCGCAGCTATCGGGCCCTACCCCACAGCCACCCTTTTGTACAGGCCTTGCCTTAGTTGCATGTAACCCCTTGTACAAAGCCAGGCGTAGACCCTGAGCAACAGAGAAATAAATCAAGCACTGCCCCCCCCCCCTGATAAGTTGCATGCATGCATAAGCATATCATGAGCATCGCATGTTCATGTAGATAAGATCGCATCTGGCATCATTTTCATGTGCATAAACTGTAGGCTCCTGCTGAGGACTTGGCCTCCAAGAGGAGATGGAAAGATGAGCCTACACTGCAATATCTAGCAAGCCAAACAAATAATTTCTTTCTCTTATCCATACGTGTACTGTAAGTAAAGACTTGTGCATGAGAAAACCCCGCTACCCTTTGAAACCTAGGTGCTCCCACCCTTCGACTCGAATGTTGCTTCGGTCCGGGGTGGTCACAGTGGCCTTTGATGGAAAAGGACTGGCGGGGGGCTGGACCCTCTTCATGATTTGTGCCTGGTAGGCCTTGCTTTGCGACAACAAAACTAAGGGTACCAGCAGGATAGCTTGCCGGGGAAAACTTGTTTACCTAAGAGTATAGAGGCATCCCACCTCAGTATGGACATATACATGCACGAGTTCCCGACAAGGTTTATCTTTTTCATTAATATGTTGATCAAACAAGTACATACCTTAGAGGACATAAAAATGGATTCAAGAGAATACATAATTTGAATTAAAATTTGGTAAGCGCCCGTAGATTTAAGATTGAAAAAAGATAAGTGCCCCGTAAACTCCTCTCTCTGTCCCTCTTATCCTAGGTATTGCGGTGGGAACAGGAGACGGCTAAAGGAGCACCCAAGCACGAGCCACCTCGGTACGGTCACGGCCTGCCGGGCGCAGCCTGACAAGATCGGGAGTGGCGAGGCTGCGAAGGAGGGGCACGGGGAGCAGCTCGGCGGTGCCCTGATCACCACCTCCAGGACCAGCAAGAAGCCCTAGCTCGAACACCAGTGGGATCAACCACCAAAGCTCAGCTGGAAGACTGCTGGAGGGGGATGAAGGCACCAAGGGAACATCCCTCCCCGGCTATCATCAGAAGAGACTGGTGATGATGGTGCCAGGGAGGGAGGGGAAGAGCGGAAAGACGAGGCGGCATGTCACCAGAAGGAGACGAAGGCGTTGTTGCCATCGTACTCCGACCTGACACCATGCCACCCGCCTTCTCCGTCTTCCCTCGTTTTCTCTCCATCACCGTCGCTCCAGGGAAACACCGACCTCACGGTTCGGCACCTCGCCTGAGGAGACGACGGGCAGCCAAGATGGCCAGGGCGCTCGAGGTGCACAGCCTCCACCTTAGCGGGCAGAAAGGCGCCCTCTTATTCGACATCGGCCCTGGTTCCGGTGGGAGGAGCAGGCTGGGATTACCAACGACCCCGAGCCCTGCACCGCGGGTGGGCGCCGAAGGCTCCAAAAACCTGGTCGCCAGGACGACGAGCTGCAGTGGCTCACGACAAGGTGCCATGCTCCCCACCAGGCGGCCGACCGAGGCTGAGGAGGCAAGCATTTCACCATAATGGAAAGCATGATATCTCCTACACCGTGGATGACTCGTCCACCGCGCCGCCTCTGGACCTGGACCAGACTCACTCCCCAAGCATCAGCACTTGGCATCGCCAACTCCAAGTTAGGTCCTGGCCCCGGGCTCTCCCTTTCAGCATACTCAGGAGAAAGCGGAGAATGGAGGAAGAGGGGGATGTGGGTGAATGCCTCCACTACTCCCCCGCTCCTCCTTTTATAGGCGAGCTCGAGATGGGGGCTGATTCTCCGGCGGGTAACCGCCATCCTCCTCCACCAATCCAAGAGGACCGCGCCCCTGCCTTGACGCTCTCCCGCACCACGCGCCTCCGTTACTACCCCACTTGATGCATAAAACATACATGCATAAGGATAAGGGCATGGTGGGAAGAGTGAATTGGCAGTTACTCGCCCGTGCGTTAAAGTCATTTACGGGCCATTACAAGAGTGGACCCACCACGATTGGCATTACACGATGGGTGGAAGAACCGGAAACTGGCCTGGACTCAAGTAAATGGAGAAGCAAAGAAGATCTCAAAGGGCGGAGCCACCCTTGTGCTCCTGCCTGTACACTGGTTAGGGCCTACCGCGACGACGCCTGACGACGCATTCATGCCAGGCCTGGGGGCTCCTGTCGGTGCAACAAACCCTGGGTCCGTTGCCCAGATTGTGCACAGGCCCAAGAGCAAGATTACTACACCAAGATCAGATCAAGGCGCGATGGATCAGTTCTTTGAAGGACCAACATGCAGATAAAGAAGACCAAGACAAGCCAGAGAAGCAAGATATCACTAAGGGAAGAACCTCCCTTGCCGGGCAGGCGAGCTCGGCAAGTTTGGGGTTTGCCCCGGAAGCAAGCTTCCAGATCGCCCTTGTAGGCCTGCTGGGGGCTTGCGGAGGCAAACCACTCCACTTCTCCACCTCACGAGCGACGCAAGTCATCAATCAGTGCGGTGTCAAGCCACAAAGTGACTAAGTGGATGCCCCCTGCCACATGGCAGCCACTTCCTACAGAAAATACCTCCAAGCGACACCCTCCATGAGACGTGTCAAGCAAGCAGGCGCGAAGCTAGCAAAACAGCCCGGCAGGGCCTGCCGGGCGAGTCGTGATGTGACACTGAGCGACACATTTAATGCGCTCTGCCAGCCTACACGGTTAGGTATGATAGCACCGTTTGCTATCTAATCAGCATGGAAAGACTGATTTGCCACTGTGGTGACCCCTTTATCTACAAAAGGAGGCCCATGGCAACCGTAAAAAGGATTCAGACCCCCACACTCTCATACGCGTGTGGCCACTCTCGCCTCGAGGCAACCTTGCTGGGTAAGAGAGCTGCGTTGCTCCACCATTTTTCCACCATCAATCCATGAAAGCAGGAGTAGGGCTTTACGCCTCGCGGCGGCCCGAACTTGGGTAAAATTGCTCGTGTGATCTCTGCCGTGCTGTGTTACGCTTCTCCGCTCTTTGTGCAACGTGCCTATCCCCCCGCCGAACCAAAAGGGGCTCATGGTCCCATAGGTGGTCGTGGTTTCCCACGACGTCGTGCACCTCTTCACTTCGAGCATGGTTATTAAAAGTGTAGCCCACTACTCTGCCACGCGGTTATTATATGGGCAAAGAGTATAGGTATTAATAATGACCAATAAGCCATCAAATCACGTGGCCCACCTTTCTCTATGTTTGACCGAGGAAGCAACCACCATTTCACTCGTTGAATATCCATCCGCTGCTACCTCTGCAAATAAATAAAAATCCGCTTCTACCTCCGCATCATGGTTAAGAATATAGCCATGTCAATCACGACGTTGAAATATCATTCACTCATACAATAGGGCTGGCTCTAAGGCTGGTGATTTTTTTAGTTTGTCTCTTTCTCTTTTTGTCTCATTTATTCATTTTACATAGGAGCACATGTAGAGGATGGCTATTCCTTCCGATGGGACTTCTTCATGGGGTTTAAGACTAAGCAGCTCCTAATTATTCCCGCTGCCCACCACTTCGAATCGTGCCATCTATGATAGTACTCCCATTGCAACAATGAGGTCCACTAGGTCTAGCACGTCGTGGAAGAAGAGACTGTCAGGCAAAACATAAATCTTGTTGCATTCTTCCTTATACAGTATGTACCATCGGTACGTACTACTAGTACTACTACTATTACTCGTTCTCCTATAAACCATGCGCTTGGCTTCTCAAAAATATTAACCTTGCACTTGGCTCTTCGCCTCTTCGGGAAGTCGAGCAATAATGGTACTACAGTATATGGTTCTGGCTATCTGAGACCGAATGAATTGCTGCACGTCCACCAGGTGGGCGAGGGTCAAGGGGCGAGGGGCAAGGGAGAGTGCGTACTACTACGTCCATTTTAATATGAACAACATACGGAGCAAAATGAGTGAATCTACACTCTAAAATATGTCTATATACATCAGTGTTTGGAGTATGTGCTAGTAGTTCATATTGAAATCTGTCTTAGGTTCCAGAGTTGTATAGATCGAAGATCCACACAATTGAGGAATCTAGAAGAATATGATGCTTAGAGAAATGAGTCAAGAACAGATGACTTGTAAGGTGTATTGTGTGTGAGGATTTGAAGAGTAAAACACCTTTGAAGATTTCGTAGAAAACTTTCGAATCATGGAGGGCGGTAAAAGTAACTTTTAATTACCCTGAATGAAGAACACGACGAACACGGAGATGGAGAAGTGAAGTTCGTTGGTGTAGATCTTCCACGCCCTAACTTGGCGGAGGTGAAGATATCCGCGGTCGGCGCGAGTACGACGACGACGAGGTCGAGGCAGTGAAGCTCTTCCTCACCGGCGACGATGGAGTAGCGGCGGCGCTAGGGTTTGGGAAGCTCGAGCGGGAGAGAGAGATCGAGCGGAGTAAAGGGAGTGAGGAAGGGGTGAGGGGTATTTATAGTGGCAGTGAAAAAACTGTTCGCCCGAAGATTTGGGACGAACGTGCCCCTGACCCTTCTTCTTCGCACGACATGTGTCACCCACTTACAGAGAGGTGGAGATCGTGTAAGATCCTGGGTGAATAATAAATGCATCGTGGGATGCGGAACGGTTTGAGCGGCAAAACTGAAAATTTGGATAAGATTAGTTTTAAAGTTTCGTTCGCAATTTCTTCAGTTGACAAGAACACAGTGAAGATTTTGAACGAGTTTCAAATAGAACGCACATGAAGAATTTGTGAATAGATTGGATTGAGTATAACATAGAGGGGGAAGGGTCCGATCACATTCACTTAGCAGAAAAAACTAACTTGAAGAAATAGCCATAAGTGAATGATGTAGAGGACATAAACTCATATATAGATAGATAGATAGATAGATAGATAGATAGATAGATAGATAGATAGATAGATAGATAGATAGATAGATAGATAGCCAATGAAGAGAAACAACGGAACATGTGAAGATTTTGCAAAGTTGAAGAATTTGAACAACTGAGGAATTTCAAAAATGAGGAAAAACTCAAATTGAAGATTTTTCAACTTTTGTGGTGGAGTGACCCGCCGTATAAGAATGCTGATTTCAGACACCGCGTACAATTATCGTAGGGTTCTGAGAATCAAATTCTTCATTAATTTATTCACACTTAGAGTGTTATTCTTCATTGATTGAAGAAAAACGTTTCTTCATGTGTTGCACATCTAAGTCATCAATTTTGCATAAGTGTTAGGATGAGTGCCTTTTCAAAGTACATTCAAAGACTCTAAGATATTTAGCCGCAACTTGCTAAATCTCTTCTCATCCAAGGGCTTAGTGAAGATATCGGCTAGTTGTTCTTTAGTCTTCACATGCTCAATAGAAATGTCGCCCTTCAACACATGATCACGAAGAAAATGATGACGAATCTGAATGTGCTTTGTCTTCGAGGGCTGAACTGGGTTGTGAGCAATCTTGATAGTGCTCTCATTGTCACAGAGGAGAGGCACATTCTTCATGTTGACGCCATAGTCCTTGAGTGTTTGCTTCATCCATAGTAGTTGAGCACAGCAAGAACCAGCAGCAATGTAATCAGCTTCAGCAGTAGACAATGATACACAGTTCTGTTTCTTCGAGGACCAACAGACCAAGGATCGTCCGAGGAAATGACATGTACCAGATGTTGACTTGCGGTCCACACGATCACCAGCATAGTCATAGTCAGAATATCCAATAAGATCAAAATCCGAGCCCTTGGGATACCATAATCCTAGTGTTGGTGTGTGAGCTAGATATCGAAGAATATGCTTCACAGCCTAATGGTGTGATTCCTTCAGTGCAGCTTGAAATCGGGCACACATGCAAACACTAAGCATTATATCTGGCCTAGATGAACATAAGTACAATAAAGAACCAATCATGGAGCGGTATACCTTATGATCAAAGTCAATACCATTTTCATCAGTACATAGATGACCATTTGTGGGCATAGGAATCTTGATGCCTTTGCAATCTTGCATGCCGAATTTCTTCAGGACATCCTTGAGGTATTTCTCCTGAGATATGAATATGTCATTGCGCTGTTGACGAATTTGAAGACCTAAGAAGAATTTCAACTCTCCCATCATAGACATTTGATATTCTTCACTCATCATATAGGCAAATTCATCACTATAACGTTGGTCAGTGCAGCCAAAGATAATATCATCAACATATATTTGGCACACAAACAGTTCACCATCATAAGATTTAGTAAAGAGAGTAGGATCGAGTGAACCGGGTGCGAAGCCGTTCTCCATGAAGAATTCCTTCAAATTATCATACCACGCCCGTGGGGCCTGCTTGAGGCCATAGAAGGCCTTATTGAGTCTGAAGACTTTGTGAGGATTCTTTGGATCTTCAAAACCCGGGGGTTGAGCAACATATACTTCTTCCTCAAGCTTACCATTGAGGAATGCACTTTTCACATCCATTTGATATAAGATGATATCATGATGGTTAGCATAAGCGAGTAATATGCGAATAGCTTCAAGTCTAGCAACATGTGCAAAAGTTTCATCGAAATCAATTCCTTCAACCTGTGTGTAGCCTTGAGCTACTAGTCGTGCCTTATTCCTCACCACAAGGCCGTTTTCATCTTGCTTGTTGCGGTAGATCCGTTTTGTGCCAATGATATTATGCTTGCGAGGATCTGGATGGTTGACCAGTTCCCAGACGTTGTTGATCTTGAACTGATGTAATTCTTCTTGCATGGCCTGAATCCACTCAGGCTCCAGAAATGCTTCATCTACCTTAGTGGGCTCTGTAATAGAGACAAAAGCAAAGTGCCCACAAATGTTAGATATATGTGAAACTTTTGAGCGGGTGAGAGGACCTGGTGCTCTAATGTCATCGATGATCTTCTCCACTTGCACTTCTTTTGCAACGCGAGGGTCAGCTGGTTGTCAGTGAGGAATTTGATCAACATTTTCTTCAGCATCAATTTCCTCAGCATTTTCCTCAGGTGTGTCAGCTCGACGTTCTTCACGTTCTGGAATGAATTCTTCAGCAGATTCTTCAGTAGGAATGACATCTTCAGTAGCCTTGTGCTTGATAGAATCCTCAGGTGCTGGTTCATCTATCACAGAAGGTAGGTGCTCTCTTTGCGAGCCATTAGTTTCATCGAACCGCACATCTACAGTTTCAACAATCTTGTGAAGAACATTGTTGAGGACTCTGTAGGTGTGCGAGTCCTTTCCGTAACCTAGCATAAAACCTTCATGTGCTTTCGGTGCAAATTTAGAGTTTTGATGAGGATCTCTAATCCAGCATTTAGCACCGAAGACTTTGAAATAACTCACATTGGGTTTCTTGTCAGTGAGGAGTTCATAGGCAGTCTTCTTGAAGAATTTGTGAAGATGTACTCTATTGATGATGTGGCACGCAGTATCAATTGCATCAACCCAGAAACGACGAGGTGTTTTGTACTCATCAAGCATAGTGCGAGCCATCTCAGCAAGAGTCCTGTTCTTGCGCTCCACGACGCCATTCTGTTGAGGAGTATAAGGAGCAGATAACTCATGAGTAATACCAAGTTCATCAAGATAGTCATCGAGACCCGAATTCTTGAACTCAGGGCCATTGTCACTTCTGATGTGCTTGATCTTCACACCAAAGTTGGTTGAAGCCCTCGAGGAAAATCGTTTGAAGACTTCCTGCACTTCATGTTTGTAAGTAACAAGGTGTACCCATGTGTAACGAGAGTAATCATCAACAATAACAATGCCATATTGAGATGCTTCATTTGAAATTGCAGAATAATGATTAGGACCGAAGAGATCCATGTGAAGCAATTCAAATGGGCGAGTAGTAGTCATGATGGTCTTAGCTGGATGCTTGGCCTTGGTCATTTTTCCAGCTTCACAGGCACCGCATAAGTGATCCTTGAGGAATTTGACATTCTCAATGCCAATGACATGCTTCTTATTTGCAAGCGTGTGCAAATTCCCCATGCCTGCGTGACCAAGTCGTTGATGACATAGCCATCCTTCTGAAGATTTTGCAAGTAGGCACATGGCTGGTTGTGAATCTGCAGAGAAATCAACAATATACAAGTATCCTCTCCTAAAGCCTTCGAAGACTTTGGAATTGTCAGCTTCCATAATCACAACGCAACGATACTTGCCAAAGACAACAACCATATCAAGATCACAAAGCATTGAGACAGACATAAGGTTGTATCCTAAGGACTCAACAAGCATGACTTTGTCCATGTGTCGATCCTTTGCGATAGTAACCTTACCTAGACCCAATACCTGACTTTTGCTTTTGTCAGCGAAGATGATATGCTTCAGATGTGATGACGATAAGGGAGCATCCATCAATAGATTCTTGTCACCAGTCATGTGATTTGTACATCCACTATCGAGGACCCACTCAGTGGCTTTGGGTTGATCATCTTGCAGATCAATTAGTGTAGCTTACGAACTCATATACTTCATCAGTGAAGAATATGATATCACAATTCATCATATCAATTTCATCAAGCAGTAAGACATATAAAGCAGTAGGAGGACGTGTGAAATGAAAGTTCATTTCTTCATGATTAGCCTGCATCCGTTCAGGCACATTGTCAGGTCCCCAGCAAATTCTTCAGACGTTTGAGCACGTCTGGAGACCTGACCCTACAGAAGAGATTAGTTCTTTTTCTTCACCACCCACATCTGAAGGGGCGGCAAAGAGTTCATCACTCTGCGAGCTCCATATGAGAATGGTGGCATAGAGGCCAAACCATTTCGTTTCACATAAGAGGGATTAGGGTAAGCATATGAATAAGCAGAGAAATTTCTCGAGGACTTCGAACATAATGATTTGAATAATAATGCTCATATTCATAGCCCTTGGCTCTTCCCTGCGAAACAGAGTTGTTAGCACGATGATGTTCATATGAGGACTTTGATCCATATGAGGAATTTGATACACGTGAAGAATTTGATCTGGGGTTCCTATTCTTCACAGGTGGTGTCATGAGGACATTCACCTGAAGACTTTCAAGGCACTTTTTGGGAACCCAGATTTTCTTCATAGGGGAACCGTTCCTGCAGTTAGTGCCAACATATCTAGCAAATACTTCACCATTCTGATTTTTGAACAGTTTATAGTTAGAGTCAAATGACTCATCAGAAGAATGAGAATATTCACATGTATAACCAGATAAATTAGACGGATCAACTAGAGGTCCCTTTGCAGCAACCCATGAGGTTTTGGGGTACTGCTCAGGCTTCCAATATGTACCATCAGCATTGAGTTTCCTCTCAAAGGCAATACCTTCTTTCCTAGGGTTCCTGTTGAGGATCTGCTTTTTAAGCACATCATAAAGAGTCTGATGCCCTTTGAGGCTTTTGTACATGCCTGTCATGTACAATTCCTTCAGCCCTGCATCGTCAGTGATACTAGCAATGTCCTCAGATGAGTAATTAGTGATAGCAGAGGCAGGTGAAGAATTTGTATCATTAGAAGCATTTGAACATTTAGGTGAAGCATTAGCAAATTCTCGTTCAATGCATTTCAGACATGGAGGAACAAATTCTTCCTGAGCAGCGCTGATTTGTTGAGCAAGTAATGAATCGCGCTCCTTCTGAAGATCTTCATAACTCACTCTTAGCTTCTCATGATTAGACAAGAGAGAGTTATGTTGATCTTGAAGGGAGTCATACTTAGAATGAAGTCTATGAAGACTTTCAGCTAAAGCTTTTGACTGGTCCATTTCTTCACCCAACATATCATCGCTCTTACTAAGCATGTTGTGAGCCTTTCCCAAAGCTCTTTGTTGTTTAGCAGCAAGGGAAGCAAGTTTGACATAACTGGGTCCAAATTCATCACCAGATTCATCATCACTAGATTCAGACAGATAGCATTCAGTTACCTGTTCACCATCTGCCATAAGGCATGGTGAGGAGGATGATGATTCTGGTTCAAATGTCATTGACTTGAGAGATTCCTTGAAGTCCTCAAACCAAGGATCATGACAGGTTCGATGGACTTCATAGACATGAGAGAGACGGTCCCAAATAAGCTTCGCATGGTCAAGATGCATGACGTTCCTGAACTGATTTCGGGACAGACAGGAGCAGATGACGTCCTTCGCCGTGAGGTTGAGAAGGGTGTACTTGTGAATGTCATCAGCTTCTGCCATCTTGCACAGATCAGTCAGACCAATCTCAGTGACGGTCCACAGCTCGCTGTTCATCGCCATGAGGCGCTTCTTCATCATGGCCTTCCACTTGGGATACTCGTGACCGTCAAAGATAGGGCATGTCACTTTCTTCATACCTGCAGTCGACATAACTAAAACTGCAGGCGGTTAAACCAAAATCACACAGAACAAGGGAGTACCTTGCTCTGATACCAATTGAAAGTGCGTTATATTGACTAGAGGGGGGGTGAATAGGCGATTTTTATGAATTCTTCACTGAGGAATTTGCTAGTGAGGAAATTCCTTAGTGAAGAACTACTTGCAGCGGAATAAGTACTCATAGGTAAACATAACAGAACACAAGCATAGTCATCATGATGAAAATGAAGACAAACACAGAGTACAGAAAGCGTAATCACAGGATAGCACAAGATGAAGACAAACAGACTGAAGAAATTGAACTGAGGAAATTGAGAAAGTCTTCAGTCAAAGTCTTCAAACACAGATGTGAACAAACACGCAACACAGTAATGAGGAAATGAAAGTGATGAGGAAATAGAACCAGCTGGCTTGGTGAAGACAATGATTCGGTAGACCAGTTCCAACTGCTGTCTCAGTTGTACATCTGGTTGGAGCGGCTGAGTATTTAAACTCGAGGACATACAGTCCCGGACACCCAGTCCTGAGCACGCAGCTCGGACACCAAGTCCTCACCGTATTCTCCTTGAGCTAAGGTCACACAGACCTCGCCCAATCACTCGTGGTAAGTCTTCAGGTGACTTCCGAACCTTCACAAACTCGGTCACACGGCGATCCACAATTCCTCTTGGATGCTCTAGACCATGACGCCTAACCGTCTGGAAGAAGCATAGTCTTCAAAGGTAACAAGCATCGGATCCATGCAGGATCAATCTCTTCAGTGATGCTCAATCACTTTGGGTTTGTAGGTGTTTGGGTTTGGGTTTTGGATTTTCCTCACTTGATGATTTTTGCTCAAAGTCCTCGGAGGATGGGATGCTCTCAATTGAGAAGTATCAGTTTCTAGAGGAGCAGCCAACCAGCTAGTGGTTGTAGGGGGCGGCTATTTATAGCCTAGGGAGCAGCCCGACATGATAAGACATAAATGCCCTTCAATGATATGACCGTTAGGTGGGTAAGATATTTTGGGACAGCTGGAGCGTAGCACAGCAACGGTCGGAAATTTGAGGTTCAAATGTCTCAGGGCTATCATGTTCCTCACTGTGTAGGCAATCCACACTAGCGGATTCCTAACTCCTCAGTCAGAACAAATTCCTCAGCGACCAGAAGAACTTCGTCTCTGTCACTGAAGAAATTGACTGAATTGTATGAGATTTCAAATGGCTTCACTCGAATGGATTGGTAGGTGTAGCATTTGAGTTGAGCATCACATGGAAATTTTTTCCTTAGTATTTCCTTGACCCCCTTTAACAGTACGGTGTTTCCTATGACTCAACAAAGAGAAAATGAAACTACGAAAACAAAAGTCTTCGCGCTTCATGTTCCTCAAATGAATACCAAGTCTTCAAGGTCACACCAATTTCTTCACTTTCGAAGTCTTCAGAAAGTCTTCAGAATACCAAAGTCTTTAGTCGAAGAACTTCATTTTTAGGGGTCGACTTTCTCTGTAAATATCAAACTCCTCATAGACTTATAGACCTGTGTACACTCACAAACACATTAGATCCTTAACCTATAAGTCTTCAATACACCAAAATCACTAAGGGGCACTAGATGCACTTACACTTTTTGAGGGATTCACATCGGACAGTGACATCCTTCAGCTCGTGCGCCATAATGGACATTCTCTCCTTGCACTGGCGCCGAGCAACCTATTCGGCCTTTAGCTCAGCAGCTGCCTTCGTGGCAGCCGCATTACTCATCCTGGCTTGCTCCTTGGCCCGGGCAAGCTCAGCCCGAAGGGTCTCAATCGCGGCCGCACTATCTGCAGTTACGCATAGCTCAGTACACAATTCTCAGCGTCATGCTCATCTTATCATAATTACGTATACCGACCGCCCCAAAAACATACCTTGCGCCTCGTCGAGCCGCCTGTTAATAAGCGTGATGTCATCATCCGCAGCATCAAGTTTTTGCTTTAGACATACAACCTCTATAGCTTGGGAAGTCGCCATGTATGTAGCAGCCTGTGTTCCAATTAATTGGATTATTTCCTGAGCATATCTTTTTTGATCCTCTGATCGCCTCCCTTTGGGCGACCAATCAGAGTCTCAGGGGCTACTATCTATACACACGTGCATTTTGCGTATAGAGCACAATTCAAAATATTATAGTACGTACCTCGAAGCCTCTTAGCAGGCCCATGAAGGCTTCATTCAATCCGCTTTTCACGGACAGAATCCTTTCAGCCACCGTACTCATTAAAGTACGATGTTCCTCCGAGACGGACTCATGTTGCAACATGCCCATCATTGTATCCAGCGCCTCCGGATTCCTGGGAGAGGCTGCGGGAGTACGGACTCCCTTCGAAGGGATATGTTTACTCGGCTCTAGAGTCGTCCTCGGCTGTAAACTGGATAGTCCGAGGCCTTTATGGTTGATCCCCGTTGGGGCCGCATACCCTGGGCCCTGGGCGACCGAAGTGTCACCTTCGGGCGTTATCTTCATTGCCCCCCGCACCACTTGTTGATCGGGAAGGATCCTCCGGGACGACACCTCGAAGTCGTCCGCCCTATTGGGCGAGGGAGCCTATGGAGGCGTCTCGCTTTCCATCATCTTCGGAAGCAGATCCCCCGAGGAGGAGGACTGTTGAGGCTGATTGCGCGCCGGACTACAAATATATATATATACTAAATGTTACCCTTGTAGCCTGAAAGGAACGTGATATGCTTAGGACACCCTTGTTCACTTACAACTCGACTAAAGGCTTGTCCTTGTAGAGGAACTGCGCGACAGCGCCGTCTTTCGAACCCGAACCGCCTGAAAGGGACATCTTCCCTTTCTTGGGATCCTTTACCTCCAAATCTTTGGAGGCGCTCCTTTTCTTACCATGGGGAGAAAGGATGTCAGCTTCTCCTTCTCTTTTTTCTTCGAAAGAGGGAGCCCTAACTTCCCCGGACATAGTGTCTGGTGTATCTTCAGAATGGAGGCCACCTTTGGCCTTCTTGCTCTCCTCATTGCCCTCTTTCACCGGCACCTGGTATGGTGCCGAGACCAGCATCCTTGTTAGCACGGGACTAGCTGAGTCTTCGGGAAGAGGGGCCGAACAACTAATTCGCTCCGCTTTCTTTATCCAGCCCTGGAAGAAGATGGTTTTCTTAGTATCTTATTATGGGATATTTAACTAAGCTGTGTGATACATCTCCATCGTATCTACTTTTCCAAACACTTTTGCCCTTGTTTTGGACCCTAACTTGCATGATTTGAATGGAACTAACCCGGATTGACGCTGTTTTCAGCAGAATTACTATGGTGTTATTTATGTGCAGAAACAAAAGTTCTCGAAATGAGCTGAAACTTCACGAAGATTATTTTTGGAAATAATAAAAAATATTGGCGAAAGAATCAAGGCCAGGGGGCCCATACCCTTGCCACGAGGGTGGGGGCGCGCCTGCCCCCCTGGGCGCACCCCCTACCTCGTGGGCCCCCTGGAACTCCACCGACCTCAACTCCAACTCCATATATTCTTGTTCAGGGAGAAAAAATCAGAGAGAAAGATTCATCGCGTTTTACGATACGGAGCCGCCGCTAAGCCCTAAACTCTCTCTGGGGAGGGCTGATCTGGAGTTCGTTCGGGGCTCCGGAGTGGGGAATCCGTCGCTGTCATCATCATCAACCATCCTCCATCACCAATTTCATGATGCTCACCGCCGTGCGTGAGTAATTCCATCGTAGGCTTGCTAGACGGTGATGGGTTGGATGAGATTTATCATGTAATCGAGTTAGTTTTGTTAGGGTTTGATCCCTAGTATCCACTATGTTCTGAGATTGATGTTGCTATGACTTTGCTATGCTTAATGCTTGTCACTAGGGCCCGAGTGCCATGATTTCAGATCTGAACCTATTATGTTTTCATGAATATATGTGAGTTCTTGATCCTATCTTGCAAGTCTATAGTCACCTACTATGTGTTATGATCCGGCAGCCCCGAAGTGACAATAATCGGGACCACTCCCGGTGATGACCGTAGTTTGAGGAGTTCACACTATGTGTTAATGCTTTGGTCTGGTACTCTATTAAAAGGAGGCCTTAATATCCCTTAGTATCCGCTAGGACCCCGCTGCCACGGGAGGGTAGGACAAAAGATTTCATGCAAGTTCTTTTCCATAAGCACGTATGACTATATTCGGAATACATGCCTACATTACATTGTTGAATTGGAGATAGTTATGTGTCACCCTATGTTATGATTGTTACATGATGAACTGCATCCGGCATAATTTTTCATCACCGATCCAATGCCTACGAGCTTTTCACATATTGTTCTCCGCTTATTTACTTTTCTGTTGCTACTGTTACAATCACTACAAAACCCAAAAATATTACTTTTTCTACCGTTACCATTACTTCCATATTAATTTGCTACTAAATACTTTGATGCAGATACTAAGTTATCCAGGTGTGGTTGAATTGACAACTCAAGTGCTAATACTTGAGAATATTCTTTGGCTCCCCTTGTGTCGAATCAATAAATTTGGGTTGAATACTCTACCCTCGCAAACTGTTGCGATCCCCTGTACTTCTGGGTTATCAAGATTATTTTCTGGTGCTGTTGCCTGGGAGCATAGCTCTATTCTTTGAGTCACTTGGGATTTATATCTGCTGCTCACTATGAAGAACTTGAAAGACGCAAAAACAAAAACTTATCCCTCAACTACGAGGGGAGGTAAGGAACTGCCATCTAGCTCTGCACTTGAGTCACCTTCTGTTTTGAGTAAGCTTGCGACACCTAAACCTACTTCTGCTATTAATTCTCATATGTCGCATGTTATTGATGATGCCACTTCTGCTATGCATGATACTTATGATGAAACTACTTCTGTGCTTTATACTACTGTGCCACTTGGTGAATTTATTGATGAACAACTTGCTAGGGCTAGAGAGAATGAAATTATTGAAACTGATAATATTGATGAAAGTGATGATGAAGGCTCTCCCAATAAATATGAATTGCCTGTTGTGCCTGAGGGCTATATGGATGAAGAAACTACTAGAGACTTTCTTGCTTGCAATGATAGAAGTGATCTTAAGAAATTATTAGCTAAGCTGAAACAAAAAACTCTGAATGCTAGAATGAAATATGATCCTGCTTATGCTACTTCACCTATCTTTGTTACTGATAAGGATTATGAATTCTCTATTGATCCTGATATAATTACTTTGGTTGAGTCTGATCCTTTTTATGGCTATGAATCTGAAACTGTTGTGTCACATCTTACTAAATTAAATGATATAGCCACCCTGTTCACTAATGATGAGAAATCTTGCTACTATTATATCCTTAAGATATTTCCGTTCTCATTAAAGGGTGATGTCGGCGTTCTGGGAACGGGGATCCCCAGACTTGCCTGCCTGCGGCCTGCGACGTGGCTCGAAAGGGGCCCCAGCACGGCCCATCTTCATCAACACAAGACCCAAGACCCTCGCGAGGGGCCAAGCCTCGCGGGGTGGACGACACGGCGCTTCCTCAGGCACGGCCTCATCGGGCTGGCTCACGAGGAGGCGGAGAGATCAAGGCGGGGTACCTCGCGAGGTGCCCATGACGCAAGCCATGACGACCGAAGGCGCCAGTCCGCGCAGTGTATCCCTTTCCTCTTTGGTGCAAAGGGGGCAAGCGTAGGCGAGCGGATCAAGCAAAGGCATCCATTTCGGTGCAACGAGACCAAGGCCAGTCCAACGGTGGGAAGGAGGTCATCGTGGAGACCAGAACAGCGTCACCACAGGGCCTTTGGCAGGCGAGGACCGACTTTAGCCAGGATAAGTGTACTAGATGTTCCCCTTCGAATTGGCCAATTGTTGGCGCCCTTCCCGCTCAATATTTGGGAAGAGGCCCAGGGCCTTTGCCTATAAATAGGACTAGCCACCCCCGGGGTAGAGGGGGAAGAAACCTAGCAACAGAGGGATCATCGAGCAGTCTAGCAATTGGATCAGAGAGAGAGAGAGAGAGAAGGGCGATTGAACTCCTCCTAGCAGTTCATCCCCCAGGCCAAGAACATACCCTCGCGAGGCTGTTCTACCTTGTAGTGTTCATCATCACCAGCCCGAGAGGCAATCCACCACACCACACTGGAGTAGGGTATTACACCGCATCGGTGGCCCGAACCAGTATAAGCTCTGTGTCTCTTGTGTTGTTCTTTTGGTAGTTTAGATCTTTGCGAGACGGAGAGGTAGAGGGCACAATCTCTACGTGCACCCCAGAGTTCGAACCTCAAGGGTCTGCTGGAACCCGAAATCCGACATTTGACGCGCCAGGTAGGGGTGCGCCGGAGTCCACCTCTCTACCGCTCCGCGTCCCGACGCACCGTCATCACCATGTCCGGCGACCAGGCGGGCAACCAAGATCCATGGGCGGCGCGGCCCGCTCGCGCGGAGCCGCCCGCCTCGGGCGACCCCGCGCCCCGGCAGCTCGTCGTCCGCAGGGCGCTGCGGGCCGCGGGCGGCGCGGACAGGCTTCAACAACCCTCAGGCCGCGACAAGCGCGGTCGGCGGCAAGGGCCTCCAATCACGCCGCGACCACAACACCGTACACCCGCCGGGAGCAAGCGAACTCGAGGGCCGCGCTCACGGTAGCCCGAGAGCTGCTGCAGTGTAGGCTGCTGGAAGGCGGCCGCGACGTGCTGCTGGAGCGGGTCGCCGAACTCCTGGGCTTTGCCGCTTCGGGGGCTCACCCCTTCTGCATCCAGCTTCTGTCTCAAGCCCAGGGCAGCACGCGCGGGGGCCCCGCGCGCTCCCTCGGGCCTTAGGGCTACCCCAACACCAGCGAATCCGTCGGTGCCGGACTAGCGGTGGCGCTACCCCTGCCCCCGACGCGTGAGGGAGAGGGGCTCGGCGCAGCCCACGGCGCCAGTGGGCAGCCGCGCTACCACCCCGCAGTGGGCACGTCAAGCAACGCCGCATGGCACATGGAGCACTACAGCACAACCTTCGGGGTAGCGGCGCCGGAAGAATACATGCCCCACATGATGGACCAAGGGCACTCTCACGAGGGCGAACAAGGCTCGCTTCTCAGCCCAAGCTGGGGAGACGAGACACCAGAAGCTGAGCTCTTCTAGGAGCCCCGGGACGGCTCTGCCGGCCACGCTGGAGGCGACAATTATCGGGTACCACTAATTCCTCAGGAGCAGGCGTACGCTAATCATGGATCACAGGAGGTGCAGGTCGCCGCAGCGAGCATCTGCCTCGCTCCCACAGTCTCCTACCCCTCGGGAGGAGGGCACAGGGGGCTGCAGGAGAGGGGCAGGGACCCCACATCACCACCGCGGCGTTCGGAGCAAGGCGTTCTCAGGAGGTAGGCCCTCCGCTGGGGAGGCGCCTAAGGGCCTGCCCCTGGCGGAGGACCCGTGGTCGTCGGGGGAACCGCTGGCGACCGCTCTACCCCACCGGCGGCGTCCTGGTTTCCTGTTGTCGTTGGTGGCACTAGAGTGTGGCGCAAGGCGGGGCCCTCGTCTGGTGATATGAAGCAAGGCCGGTACCTGTGAAGAAGGCCCAGCGCCTGTGAAGCTCGCCGCCCCGTGACACTCTCACGTAATAATGAGTGGGGCTGCACACGCCCCGGAGTCTCAAGGGTGCTGGCCTCAGGCTCTGGGGCTCCCTCCCACGCCCAGTGGACAGCACTTAGCTCCGCGCTGGTGAGAAGACGTCCAAGACTAGATTAGGTGCCGGACACGGCCTTTTGGCTATTTTCATTGACTTCTTCTTTGGTTGTAACTTTTCCCCTACTGGATTTAAGTTGGATTCCAATTTGAGATTTGCGTGTGTTCGGGGAAGGGGTGCTTAGTCTCGTTCGAGCCATTTCTCGCGTTTTGGTCACCGCTCTACCATAGCTGCCTCCCCTCGCGAGCCCCTCACGAGCCGGGCCAGGCCTAGCTCGCGCGCAGCCCGGACTGCCGATGTTGCTCCTTCTCGGGAGGACGTTTTGGTGCCCGCGGAGGATGCCCTTTTAGGAAAAGGCCTAGAGCCTGTGAAGAAGGCGAATGCCTGTGAAGCTATCACATTTAGGAAAAGGCCCAGAGCCTGTGAAGAAGGCGAATGCCTGTGAAGCTATCGCGTTTAGGAAAAGGCCCAGAGCCTGTGAAGAAGGCGAATGCCTGTGAAGCTATCGTGTTTAGGAAAAGGCACAGAGCCTGTGAAGAAGGCGAATGCCTGTGAAGCTATCGCGTTTAGGAAAAGGCCCAGAGCCTGTGAAGAAGGCGAATGCCTGTGAAGCTATCGCGTTTAGGAAAAGGCCCAGAGCCTGCGAAGAAGGCGAATGCCTGTGAAGCTATCGCGTTTAGGAAAAGGCCCAGAGCCTGTGAAGAAGGCAAATGCCTGTGAAGCCATCACGTGCGGGAAAAGGCCCGGAGCCTGTGAAGAAGGCCAGTGCCTGTGAAGCCCCTCGCCGGCGACACTTGCGCGTCCTACGGTTTCAACTAGAGAACACTCGGGACACCACGTCCTCCTACGAGCAGCCTCGGGGCCTGCGTGAAACAAAGGGTAAAAAGACTCTCCGTCGGTTGCCTCAGAGTCAAGACACGGGCGATACATACTCACTCGGACAAATCCCCCAATGCGTCCTCAGGAGCACCTCCCGAGCCGCCGCTGGCATCGCTGAACTCGCCATCGCTACCTGCATCGCCGCCAGCGGCATCAGGGCCGTCCACCACACCACCCTCGTCGGCAGCTACGATCACGTCGTCGTCATCCGAAGTGAAGGCCCTGACAAGAGCGTCCACGTTGTCTTCCACCCAGTGCGCCAGGTCGCCTCGGACGGCCTGGGGGACTGGGGCGATGGCGGCGTCGAAGTCGAAGTGGGGATCCATGTTCCGGAGATGGCTGAAGACACGAGAGAAGGTGCGCCCTAGTAGGGCGCGGCTCCTCTCCTCCACCAACCTGTCGGCCCTGACCGACCACGCCTTCAGCTGCGTCACCACGGCGGTGAAGAACTGCAGGTTGCTGGCATAGTTGATCGTGTGCGGCTAGCCGACAGCCGCCTCGCAGATGTTGCCCAAGGCTGCGTTAGCCCTCTCCCTGAGCGTAGCCAGCATGGGGCCGTGCACGTGCTCTAGGATCTGCCGCTGGTGTATCTCATCGGCGTTCTGACGTTCGACGACCTCAGCCTCTTCCACCCGCTGACGAAGACGGAGCACCTCGGCCTGGAGGGCAATCGACTCCTTCTGCGCTGCCTCAGGTGCGGCCCGGGAAGCGTCGTCCCGCCGCGTCGCCTCATCCCGTTGGGCCCTCAGGGCCGCGGTTCTTCCCTCGGCCTCGACCCGGATCAACTCCAGCTTCCCCTCGAACTCGCGCTCAAGGCCTTGGCGTGCCATCGCCACCCGACGACCAACCTCCTCCAGGACACGTGCCTCCCGTGCGGCAACTTCATCTTCCACCTGCGTCACCAGGCGCTCCCTCGTCTCCAGCCGCTCGTACTCGCGGGTGCGTTCGGCAGCTTCCAGCGTCAACGCTTCCTCACACTTCTGGAGCTCAGCTGGGTCGCCAGAGGCCACCTTCATCGAGGCAAGGGCCGCCTCGCGCAGTTCCACTTGCTCCTCCAATGAGTGGGATCGGGCCAGGAGCTCCCGAGGCCGCTCCTCCGCTGCTTCTCGCCGTCGGCCGGCTGCCAGGGCCTCCTCAGCGGCCTAGGATCGGGCCATCCGGGAGGCCTCCAGCGACGCCTTCGCTTCTTCGTCTTCAAGGTCGCGCTGGTGACGCGCGAGGGCGATGGCGGCCTCCAGCTCGCACCTCCCTGCGGCCAGGTGCAGGCCCTCGGCCTCCAGGCGCGCGTCTTCACCAGCGAGCTCCTCCCCAAGCAGGTCCACCGCGTCAGTCGCCCTTCGAAGGAACTCTTGGCGGCGAGCACGGCGCTCCCGAGCGCGCCCGAGCATGTCTTCCACACCATCATCTGCCCCAAGCGACCACCGTGGGCCACAAACCATCGCTCCTCCTCCAGGCAGGGGGCTGGGGGCTGGCACCCTCACGACGGCCGGGCGTGCCACACCAGAAGCCCGGCCTGGGGCCAGCCCGTCTCCAGAAGAAGGGCACAGGGGGCGCCTCAGCCAGTCGCAGCCCGCGACCAGACGAGAAGCCCATGGCAAGCCGGCTATGCCGAGAGAGGGCCCGCGGAGGAAGACCGCAGGAAGAGAAGGGTTGCGGTGCGCTTCGGGACGGTCCACCCCTTCATTCGCCCTCTCCACGAGAGCAGTGCTGCTCAGAGCACTTGGGGACGACGGGGGAGGCGAAGCCAAAGGAGGCGGCGCCTCAGTGACTCCTACGAGCTCGGCTGGAAGAGGCCTGCGGAGTAAGGATCGGTAAACGCAGCAAGGGGATCAGGAGCCAGGAAAGGAGAAGGCTTACTCGTCAGTAGCGAAGTATTTCCGGCGCTTCAGCAAGCGACAAGAGAAGTCATCACCCAGGGCCTCCCTTTTCCTCTGGAGGGCCTCAAAGTCCACACGGAAGCGGCCCAAGAGAAGAACGCAAGGATCAACCTGTGACGAAGATGGAGCAACAAAGCTATCCGCGTCAGGGGCGCCTGCCTGACGCATGCTGCCAATCACCTCGGCAGAAGACGCGGCCGGGGCCTTAGGAGCCTCGACCCCAGGCGCTGGGAGCGACTGCTTGCCACCCACAGCCTCTGCAGCACGGGCCTCAGGAGCTGCTCCCTCGAGGGCATCGCCAGGCGCAGTCTCCTCATCGGGAGCCTTATCGGTCTCCGCCATCTCACGCCTCCCTACCCCTTCACTCGAGGAGGATTCGCCTTGACCGACCGGAGGGACGGTCACCACCACAGGGTTCTCGCGAGGCCCTTGGAAGCCAGCGGGGCGCAGCCCCCATTCATCGAAGGAGGGCATCTGCTTCACGAAGTCGTCCCTGTTCTGGCAGAGGTACAGCAGGGCCCCTCCTCTCTGGATGCTGCCCGGGTTGGGGTCACCAGTCAGGACCAAGAGCACTGTCCTTAGCGCCCCAGGCGTTAGGTCTTCTTCCTGGAGCCTCATGCGATCATCATGCCCGCTGAAGGCCCACATTCGGCGAGAGTGGCGTTGGAGAGGGGCAATGCGGCGTAACAGGAACTCCTTCACCACCTTGGGCGCCGTCACGCTGAGCGATCTCAAGAACGTGAAGCGGCGCCACACGAAGGCGAGCCGGGGGCTCACGAGCGTCTCCTGGCCCCAGCCCGAATTGGGTATTGCAGGCGAAGTTGGCTTCGCCAGCAGGGGCTGGGCACCCCGACATCAACGTACAACCACTGCTCGCGGAACCCAGCTGAAGGCGAAGGAAGCTTGAAGTCAATCCCTGAGGCCGCAGTCTCGGGCGCGGCGATGAAGCTCACACACGCTGAGCATTGAGTGGGGTCAGCAAGGCGCAAAGAGAAGAAGTGGCGCAGCAAGGCAACGGAAGGAGGGATGCCCATCATCGCCTCGCAAACAAAAGCAAAGACCGAAAGGAGGGTGATGGATTCAGGACCTAGATGCATCATATGGATCTGGTAATGAGAGAGGACGACCTTGAAGAAATCGGAAAAGGGGGGAACCAGACCCGCCCACAAGGCGTCGGCAAAATAATGAACCTCAGTGATTATCCTGTCAGTGGGGAAGTGAGACGTGGACCAGGCCGTCGTCCTCCCACACTTGTTGAAGATGGTGTCCAGAGCCGGGCTGAGCTTATCCAGGCACTCTCGATTGAGTATAATCGACCGGCCGATGGCAGGGGCCACCGACGGCGGCGAGCGAGATGGAGGCATGGGTTTCTTCCCTTTCTCCTTCTTCATCGGAGCCATGTCGATGGAAAGGAGGGGGAAGATGTGAGATGGGATTGGAGACAAGAGTCGGAGTTCGAAGGGAGGAAGAATAAGGGGACAGTCGAGCAATAGGAAGGGGAGCGGCTGTGTACGACTGCGAGTCCACATAGCAGGGCGCAAAATAAGGGAGCGTGGGGGAACAGTGCCGCCCACGTCCAATCAACCGCCACGCGGCACCCGAGGCCGTAGGCTGTTAGGGCCCGCGGCGCTTCGCCCTTGCCCTTTTGCCTCTCAGCACGGCCCAGTCCACGCGCGCCTTGGGCCCGGGGGCTACTGTCGGTGTTCTGGGAACGGGGGTCCCCAGACTTGCCTGCCTGCGGCCTGCGACGTGACTCGAAAGGGGGCCCAGCACGGCCCATCTTCATCAACACAAGACCCAAGACCCTCGCGAGGGTCCAAGCCTCGCGGGGCGGACGACACGGCGCTTCCTCAGGCACGGCCTCATCAGGCTGGCTCACGAGGAGGCGGAGAGATCAAGGCGGGGTACCTCGCGAGGTGCCCATGACGCAAGCCATGACGACCGAAGGCGCCAGGCGGGCGCCAGTCCGCGCAGTGTCTCCCTTTCCTCTTTGGTGCAAAGGGGGCAAGCGCAGGCGAGCGGATCAAGCAAAGGCATCCATTTCGGTGCAACGAGACCAAGGCCAGTCCAACGGTGGGAAGGAGGTCATCGTGGAGCCCAGAACAGCGTCACCACAGGGCCTTTGGCAGGCGAGGACCGACTTTAGTCAGGATAAGTGTACTAGATGTTCCCCTTCGAATTGGCCAATTGTTGGCGCCCTTCCCGCTCAATATTTGGGAAGAGGCCCGGGGTCTTTGCCTATAAATAGGACTAGCCACCCCCAGGGTAGAGGGGGAAGAAACCTAGCAATGGAGGGATCATCGAGCAGTCTAGCAATTGGATCAGAGAGAGAGAGAGAGAGAGAGAGAGAAGGGCGATTTAACTCCTCCTAGCAGTTCATCCCCCAGGCCAAGAACATACCCTCGCGAGGCTGTTCTACCTTGTAGTGTTCATCATCACTAGCCCGAGAGGCAATCCACCACACCACACTGGAGTAGGGTATTACACCGCATCGGTGGCCCGAACCAGTATAAACTCTGTGTCTCTTGTGTTGTTCTTTTGGTAGTTTAGATCTTTGCGAGACGGAGAGGTAGAGGGCACAATCTCCGCGCGCACCCCAGAATTCGAACCTCAAGGGTCTGCCGGAACCCGAAATCCGACAGGTGATGCTAAGATATGATTTAATTCTCTTGATCCTGATTGTGTGCGTAGTCCCCAGGATATGGTTTATTACTTCTCTGCTAAAATTTCCCTGCTCATAGGAAACAAGCTGCTTTAAGGGATATATATATAATTTCGTGCAAATTGAAGAAGAGAGTCTCCCACAAGCTTGGGGGAGGCTTCTCCAATTACTTAATGCTTTTCCTGATCATCCTCTTAAGAAAAATGAAATACTTGATATCTTTTATAATGGACTAACCGATGCTTCCAGAGACCACCTGGATAGTTGTGTTGGTTCTGTTTTCAGGGAAAGAACACCAGATGAAGCTGAAATTCTATTGAATAATATGTTCACAAATGAAAATACTTGGACACTTCCTGAGCCAACTCCTGAGCCTATTCCTAAACCAACTCCGAAGAAGAGGGGTGTTCTATTTCTCAGTCCCGAAGATATGCAAGAGGCAAAGAAATCCATGAAAGAAAAAGGTATAAAAGCTGAAGATGTTAAGAATTTACCTCCAATTGAAGAAATACATGGTCTTAATTTACTGCCTGTTGAACAAATACATGATTTTAATCCATTACCTATTGAAGAAATAGATGGTCTTGATAACCCGACACAGGTAGTAAAGGTAAATGCTCTCTATAGATTTGATGAAGGTGATATTCCTCACTATAAGTCTGCTAGAGAATGCTTAGATGAGTTTGATAATTTTATTGTCAAACAAGAAAACTTCAATGCTTATTTTGGTAGACAATTAAAACACAATGCTTATATGATTGAACACTTGGGGGACTATATGTCTAGTGTTAAAGGTGAACTTAAACTCATTAGTAAACATGCTTCTATGGTTACCACTCAAGTAGAACAAGTACTTAAAGCTCAGAATGATTTGCTCAATGAATTGAATAATAAGAATAATGACTATGCTGTTAGAGTGGCTACTAGAACTGGTAAAATGACTCAGGAACCTTTGTATCCTGAAGGCCATCCTAAGAGAATTGAGCAAGATTCTCAAAGAAATAATGTAGATGTACCTAGTCCTTCTAAAAAGAAGAAAAAGAAAAATGATAGGACTTTGCATGCTTCTAGTGAACCTATTGCTGAACCACCTGAGAACCCAAATGATATTTCTATTTCTCATGCTGAAACACAATCTGGTAATGAACATGAACCTAGTGACAATGTTAATGATGATGTTCATGTTGATGCTCAACCTAGCAATGATAATGATATAGAAATTGAACCTGTTGTTGATCTTGATAACCCAGAATCAAAGAATCAACGTATTATAAGAGAGACTTTGTTTCTAGGAAGCATGGTAAAGAAAGGGAGCCATGGGTTTAGAAACCCATGCCTTTCCCTTCCAAACCATCCAAGAAAAAGGATGATGGGGATTTTGAGCGCTTTGCTGAAATGATTAGACTTATCTTTTTGCGTATGCGATTAACTAATATGCTTAAAATGAATCCTTATGCTAAGTACATGAAATAAATTATTACAAATAAAAGAAAGATATCGGAAACTGAAATTTCCACCATGCTTGCTAATTATACTTTTAAATGTGGAATACCTAAGAAACTAGGAGACCCAGGAGTACCTACTATACCATGCTCCATTAAAAGAAATTATGTTAAAACTGCTTTATGTGATCTTGGGGCCGGTGTTAGTGTTATGCCTCTCTCTTTATATCGTAGACTTGATTTGAATAAGTTGACACCTACTGAAATATCTTTGCAAATGGCTGATAAATCAACTGCTATACCTGACGGTATTTGTGAGGATGTGCCTGTTGTTGTTTATCAAACATTACTATTTTAACGGACTTTGTTATTCTTGATATTCCCGAGGACGATAGTATGTCTATTATTCTTGGAAGACCCTTTTTGAATACTGCAGGGGCTGTTATTGATTGCAACAAAGGCAATGCCACTTTTCATGTTAATGGTAATGAGCATACAGTACACATTCCGAGGAAACAACCTCAAGTCCACAGTATCAATTCTATTGGAAAAATTCCATCGATTATTTTTGGAGGTTTTGAATTTCCTCTTCCTACTGTCAAAAAGAGATATGATATTCTTATTATTGGGGACGTACATATCCCTGTTGAGGTAACATAGTGTTATTCGAAATTTCTCCGGTTCCATGTTATTCAGAATGAGTTTGTTAACAAGACCTGATCAACCTTGTTAGTGGATTCCTTTTGATGAGCATGAGATGGATGAAGTTAGAAGGCACAACCTTCTGTACCCTTCTTTTACTTTCTGTTATTTAGTTGAAATAAAGTAAAATTAGTATTTTTCTGTCTGTTTTCTGAATTATCCATGCAATATAAAAATACCCCGAAAATAAAAGTTCTCCAAATGGCCTGCCAATTTAATATGATTTTTTCTGGAATATTTGAGAATATCTGGCATTGAGAACACAGCAGGGGGAGCAAGCACCTGGGCACGAGGGTCCAGGGCGCGCCCACCCCCTGGGCGCGCCCCCTGCCTCGTGGGCCCATGGTGGCTCCCTCCACTTATTCCTGCACCCACACACTTCTTCTTCCTCCCAAAAAATCACCATCCAACTCAAGCATGAGTTCTAGCTCATTTTGCTGCAATTTTTGATCTCCTTGCTCAAAGCACCTCTCGCAAAACTGCTTTGAGGGATTGTTCCTTGGTATGTGACTCCTCCAATGGTCCAATTAGTTTTTGTTCTAGTGCTTTATTCATTGCAAATTTGTGCTGCATGGTGACCATGTTCTTGAGCTTGCATGTCAAATTTATATGGTTCCAAGTAGTTCTAATGCATGATATAGTCTCTAGGCACTTGTAGGAGTAGTTGCTATCAATTTTGTTGAGTTTGGTTCACTTTTATTTGAAGTTACTAAAAATTTCAGAAATTTTTCAAAGGAAGAAATATGTTTAGGAAAATGTACCAAGGTGGTTCTTCAAGGAAGCAAGGACCCAAGCTTGCAATGCGTGATGCTGACGATGAACCACCAAGGGACGCTCCAGTACGGGCTCGTAAATGGCCTTCAGAGGACTTCATGGATCAAGCGGGAATTAAGGAAGAATTTAACACATATTTGCGTAACGCTGATCTTGTGAGCTTCGAGGCAGAAAAGTGCCGCCAGTACCTGTATCTCACTAGTTCCTTTGTGAGGAGGTTTGAATTTTCATCTTCACGCAATTCTCAAATTGTCCTATTTGATCTTTATGAAAATTCTTATACTATGGACTTAGAGGATTTTACCACTGCTTGCAAACTTCCACAATGGGGTAGTGCTAGTGAACCTCGCAAATCTGAATTTAGAGATTTTCTTGCTAGTATAACTATGGGGGAATCTAGAGACATAGCACAAGCTACCATGGGGAGCATTCATTTTCCTGCTATACATTATTTTGCTCTCTTCATAGGTAGGTGCATAAATAGTAAGGATGAAGCATGTCACATGTGTGTCCCTGACCTCAGTATTCTCAGGAGTGTTGTGTTAGGAGATAAACATTATAATTTGGGAGCCATTGTTGCACGTAGGTTGCATCATAATAGATTTAATGGAGATTTCTTTGGTGGAATTTATGCAACCCATATAGCTAATTTTCTTGGTGTAGCCATACGTGAGAATGATATTGATTTGCCTCCTGCTTATTTGGATTATGAGGCTATGGTTCATCATCATTTTGTTGAGAGGAATGATCAGTTCCTCCAGTACCGACTAATCTTTGACAGACGACGCACCTATAATGTCGCTCTCCCTGTTTCTACTTTCTTTGACTTTCAGGAAAAAGGGAGATATTTTATAACCAGAGAGGAGGCGGAAGAGTATAAGAGGAGGGCTGAGATAGCTCGCCTCCAAGCTGCAGCCCATGATGCAATGACCGCTGCATCTCAGTACAACCCCAACTACAACTTTGGATATCCTCCAGGCCATCCGTGGCAATAGACCAACTTAGGCCAAAAGCCTAAGCTTGGGGGAGTACGTATCTCTCACCGACATTACATTTATGTTCACACACTCATTGCTATATGTCCGTGCTCATACTTTTTCACTGTAATATCCATGCTAGTTTATTTTCTTTTTCTTGCTTTCTTCTTATGTGTTTGAAAAACCTTAAGAAAACCAAAAAATTAGTAGTAGCTTTTAGCTAGTTTACTTTCTTGCTGTAGTAGTAATAATTAAAAGAAAACCCAAAAAGATTTCTTTTCTTGTTTTGCTTGTTGGGAGCTTTCCCATGTAAATAGTTTTATTTCTTTTCTTTTCTTTGGGGGTCGATAGGAGAAGACCAAAATGAAATTGTTGAAGTGGCTCTTATATGCATTATTGTTGAATTAACCAAGAGCCCATATTGCCTTGTCTTCTCCTGTTTATTGAATGCCTGCAGATTCCAGCTTAATTCAATGCACGTGCATTATTATTATTATTCACATCATTCGGTCATGCAAGTGAAAGGCAATAATGACGATATATGATGGACTGATTGAGATGTGAGAAGCTGGTATGAACTCGACCTCTCTTGTTTTTGTAAATATGATTAGTTCATCGTTCCTGATTCAGCCTATTATGAATAAACATGTTTGCAATGACAATTAGAGACTATAGTTGCTTATGCCATGCTTAATTAGCTAGGAGCTTATAATGGTTTACCTTGCATGCCAACATGCTATTAAAATGGTTGTGATGTGGTATGATAGGGTGGTATCCTCCTTTGAATGATTCAAGTGACTTGACTTGGCACATGTTCAAGCATGTAGTTGAAACAAAATCAACATAGCCTTCACGATATTTATGTTCATGGTGGATTATATCCTACTCATGCTTGCACTCAATGTTTATTAATTTTAATGCAAGTTCATGACTGTTGTCGCTCTCTAGTTGGTCGCTTCCCAGTCTTTTGCTAGCCTTCACTTGTACTAAGCGGGAATACTGCTTGTGCATCCAATCCCTTAAACCCCAAAGTTATTCCATATGAGTCAACTATACCTTCCTATATGCGGTATCTACTTGCCGTTCCAAGTAAACTTGTATGTGCCAAACTCTAAACCTTCAAAAGAAATTCTGTTTTGTATGCTCGAATAGTTCATATATCACTAGGGTTGTCCATATCTTCCATACTAGGCAGGTTATTCTCAAGAGGAGTGGACTCCGCTCCTCACTCACGAGAAAATGGATGGTCACCGGGATGCCCAGTCCCATGCTTTATGCAAATCAAATCAAATTAATTGCAAACAAAACTCCCACGGGACTGTTGTTAGTTGGAGGTATTCGTTGTTTCGAGCAAGCCATGGATTGATGCTTGTTGGTGGAGGGGGGTATAAACTTTACCATTCTGTTTGGGAACCGCCTATAATGTGTGTAGCATGGAAGATATCGCCATCTCTTGGTTATTATGTTGACAATGAAAGTATGCCGCTCAAAATATTATTTATCTCTGCTTTAAAATCGAGCTCTGGCACCTCTACAAATCCATGCTTCCCTCTGCGAAGGGCCTATATATTTACTTTTATGTCGAGTCATCACCCTCTTATTAAAAAGCACCAGCTAGAGAGCACCGCTGTCATTTGCATCCATTACTATTAATTTATATTGGGTATGACTATGACTGGATATCTTTTACCATGAATTACAATGTTTAGTCAGTCCTTGATCTTTAATGGTGCTCTTCATTTATGTTTTGCGGTCTCAGAAAGGGCTAGCGAGATACCATCTTGTTATATCATATTATGATAGTTTTGAGAAAGTTTTCTCATCCGAGATTTATTATTATTGCTCGCTAGTTGATTATGCCATTGACATGAGTAAACATGAGACCTAAGTGTTATTGTGAATATGGTTAGTTCATAATCTTTGCTGAAAACTTGAATGCTGGCTTTACGTATTTACAACAACAAGAGCAAACAGAGTTTGTAAAAGTTTTTCTTTATCACTTTCAGTTTATCAACTGAATTGCTTGAGGACAAGCAAAGGTTTAAGCTTGGGGGAGTTGATATGTCTCCGTCGTATCTACTTTTCCAAACACTTTTGCCCTTGTTTTGGACTCTAACTTGCACGATTTGAATGGAACTAACCCGGACTGACGCTGTTTTCAGCAGAATTGCCATGGTGTTATTTATGTGCAGAAACAAAAGTTCTCGGAATGACCTGAAACTTCACGGAGATTATTTTTGGAAATAATAAAAAATATTGGCAAAAGAATCAAGGCTAGGGGGGCCACACCCTTGCCACGAGGGTGGGGGGCATTCCTGCCCCTGGGCGCGCCCCCTACCTGGTGGGCCCCCTGGAGCTCCATCGACCTCAACTTCAACTCCATATATTTGTGTTCGGGGAGAAAAAAATCAGAGAGAAAGATTCATCGCGTTTTACGATACTGAGCCGCCGCCAAGCCCTAAACTCTCTCGGGAGGGCTGATCTGGAGTCCGTTTGGGGCTCCGGAGAGGGGAATCTATCGCTGTCGTCATCATCAACCATCCTCCATCAGCAATTTCATGATGCTCACCACTGTGCGTGAGTAATTCCATCGTAGGCTTGCTGGACGGTGATGGGTTGGATGAGATTTATCATGTAATCGAGTTAGTTTTGTTAGGGTTTGATCCCTAGTATCCACTATGTTCTGAGATTGATGTTGCTATGACTTTGCTATGCTTAATGCTTGTCACTAGGGCCCGAGTGCCATGATTTCAGATACGAACCCATTATGTTTTCATGAATATATGTGAGTTCTTGATCCTATCTTGCAAGTCTATAGTCACCTACTACGTGTTATGATCCGGCAACCCCGAAGTGACAATAATCGGGACCACTCCCGGTGATGACCGTAGTTTGAGGAGTTCATGTATTCACTATGTGTTAATGCTTTGGTCCGGTACTCTATTAAAAGGAGGCCTTAATATCCCTTAGTTTCTGCTAGGACATCGCTGCCACAGGAGGGTAGGACAAAAGATGTCATGCAAGTTCTTTTCCATAAGCACGTATGACTATATTCGGAATACATGGCTACATTACATTGATGAATTGGAGCTAGTTCTGTGTCACCCTATGTTATGATTGTAACATGATGAACCGCATCCGGCATAATTCCCCATCACCGATCCAATGCCTACGAGCTTTTCACATATTGTTCTCCGCTTATTTAATTTTCCTTGCTACTGTCACAATCACTACAAAACCCAAAAATATTACTTTTTCTACCATTACCGTTACTTCCATATTACTTTGGTACTACATACTTTGCTGCAGATACTAAGTTATCCAGGTGTGGTTGAATTGACAACTCAACTGCTAATACTTGAGAATATTCTTTGGCTCCCCTTTTGTCGAATCAATAAATTTGGGTTGAATACTCTACCCTAAAAAACTGTTGTGATCCCCTATACTTGTGGGTTATCACTGTGTTCGGGAGTCAAGTGCTTACCGAGGTATACGGATGGTTGCAGTCAAGGTCGATGTCGTCTGTAGTATCCGGCCACTGTTTTCGTGTCCCGAAGAATAATTTCCACATTCCTCTGTGCATTGTGCCGAAGAAGTGCTGAAGGGTTTGGAGTCCTTCTAGATTGAACGCCCACATGCGGAGAGGTCGTCGTTGGCATGGTAGGACCTGGTGGACTAGCATTACTTGGAAAGGTCGGTGTCCTTTAATCCTTTTCAATCAGGCTCTGGATGCGGCTTTGCAGCGTCTGCACTTCATCGATTGATCCCCAGTCCAGCCCCTTATTAATCCATGATGCTAGCCGTAACGGAGGGCCAGATCGGAACACAGGTGTAGCTGCCCACTTGGTGCCACGGGGTTCAGTGATGTAAAACCACTCCCGCTGCCATAGGTTGGAAGTTTCTGTGAAGGAGCCTTTTGGCCAAGGAGTATTGGTGAGTTTTCTCACTGTAGCACCGCAGCACTCCGCTTGTTTCTCGTCGACTACCTTCAGTTCACATTAAAGGTCTTGAGCCACAAGCCAAAGTGCGGGGGAATATGGAGGAAGGCCTCACACGTGATGATGAACACCGAGACGTGAAGAAAGGAGTTTGGAGCTAGATCGTGAAAGTCTAGCCCGTAATAGAACATAAGCCGTCAAATGAAGGGATGGAGAGCGAACCCTAGCCACCCTTGAGATGGAGGGTTCGCTCATGAGAGCGAACCCTAGCCACCCTTGAGCGAACCCTAGCCACCCTTGAGAGCGAACCCATGCGGGGGAATACGGAGAAAGGCTTCGCACATGACGATGAACGCCGAGATGAGAAGAAAAGAGTCCAGGGCCAGATCGTGAAAATCTAGCCCATAATAGAACATGAGCCCACAGACAAAGGGATGGAGAGCGAACCCCAGACCCCGGAGGAAGTGGGAGATGAATACGACCCTCTCGCCGGATTTGGGAGTAGGAATAACCTGCCCTTGAGCAGAGAGCCTGTGGGGGATTTTCGCGGTCAGGTATCTTGCCGCCTAGAGCTTCGCAATATCCTCCTCTGTGATAGAGGAAGCCACCAACCGGCCTTGAGGGCTGGGTCTGGACATGACTGGGAAGCTCGAAGCAATCAAATTGAACCTTGGGTGATCGAACCCGAGGTTGGAGCGGTTGAGGAAAGGGTTGGCGCAGAGGAGAAGGACGGGTCTTAGCCCCTTTATAAAAGCGATGAATATCAGACGCCTCCTCCTAAGCCTTAAAACCTGCCTACTCCTAAAGAACCATGCCAACCAAACGGTTGGGTTACCCGCGCCCGCATTGATGAGAATCCCGCAATAAGGGGACATGATCTCTGCTTCGACAAGACGTGTCGATAAAACCGCGTCTCGAAACATGGAGCGACAGGCCAAAAAACGGTTCGAAATAATAACCAGGCAGTGACATGATGTCACGCTACAAAAAAGTTGTCAGCAGATTGGACTCGTGAAATATTATACTTTCTGCGGTGGTGTGTGGTATTTTGTTTTGCAGATCCGGACACAATCCTTGTGTTCAAAGACTATTTTGGAGTATTCGGAGAAGGAACCCGCCTTGCAATGCCGAAGACAATCAGCGTGCCGGACACCTTGTCATTGAAGCCTAGTTCAGGGGCTACTGAGGGAGTCCTGGACTAAGGGGTCCTCGGGCGTCCGGTCTGTTGGACATGGGCCGGACTGATGGGCTATGAAGATACAAGACCGAAGACTCTTACCCGTGTCCGGATGGGACTCTCCTTAGCGTGGAAGGCAAGCTTGGTGTTCGGATATGAAGATTCCTTTCTCTGTAGTCGACTTTGTATAACCCTAGTCTCCTCCGGTGTCTATATAAACCGGAGGGCTTAGTCCATAGAGACAAGAATAATCATAGTCATACATGCTAGACTCCTAGGGTTCTAGCCATTACGATCTCGAGGTAGACCAACTCTTGTAATACTCATATTCATCAAGATCAATCAAGCAGGAAGTAGGGTATTACCTCCATAAAGAGGGCCCAAACCTGGGAAAACACAGTGTCCCCCGTCTCCTGTTACCATCAACCTTAGACGCACAGTTCGGGACCCCCTACCCGAGATCCGCTAGTTTTGACACCGACAGAGAGCAACTCACAAGCTAAAGTGGAATCCACAATCTGGTCGATGCGCGGTAAGGGAAATGGGTCCTTCGGGCAGGCCTTGTTAAGATTTGTGAAATCTATGCAAAGCCTCCATTTTCTGTTAGCCTTGCGTACGACCACTAGGTTTGCTAACCACGTTGGATGCAGTACTCCTCTAACCAAACCAGCTGCATCAAGTTTCTTGATCTCTTCTGCAATGAATTGTTGCCGCTCCAAGGCTTGCTTTCGGACCTTCTGCTTGACGGGTCGGGCATGCGGGCAGACAACAAGGTGGTGCTCGATTACCTCCCTGGGAACACCGGGGATATTAGATGGTTGCCAAGCAAATACATCGATATTCGCCCGCAAGAAGGCAACAAGCGCGCTTTCCTATTTGTCATCAAGGGTGACACTGATAGTAAAGGTACTATCAGCACCAGCTAGCCCTGTCAGGACGTTTTTCATAGGAGGTGTAGCAGCCTTGGATCTCTAGCTGTTGGAATTCTCTGGCAAGTCATGAACAGGTGCAGCATACTCCGAAGAGGTACGCTTCCCGGATTCCTTGTTGGTGTCCCTGCTAGCATTCTTCTTTCCTTTGATTTCCTTGGCGGGAACTGTGGTTTCTGCGGCCTCTGCCGCGACTGTGTCTGGGTACATCTTACCTATGCAAATAATTGCGTCCTTCTCATCTGACGGAATGGAAATGACTCCCACCATCCCTGGCATCTTCAAGGTGTTGTAGGCATAGTGGGATGCCGCCATGAATTTTGCTAGAGCTGGACACCCAAGGATTCCATTATACGGCAGGGGGAGGTCGACCACATTGAACACAACCTTCTCAGTGCGGTAGTTCAACTCCCCTCCGAATGTCACATGCAACATGATCTTTCCCTTAGGATGACTCCTACCTGGGTTGATTCCGTGAAACGTGCCCGTGACCTTGAGTTCTTCCTCTGCAATCTGAAGCTTGCTAATAACCTTTGGGGAAATCAGATTCAACCCGGCCCCACCGTCAACCAACATGTTTGTGACTTTGAGGTTGCGGATAGTTGGTGAAACCAACAATGGCAAGCATCCTACCGCGGTGGTGCGGTCAGGATGGTCCTCTTCGTCAAAGATGATGGGCGTGCATGACCACTTGAGCGGCTTCCGAGATTCTGCCGCTGGCTCCATGGCATGGACCTCATGCGCCCACCATTTAAGTTGGCGGTGAGAGGAGTGCAAAGACGCATCTCCACCAATGCACAGGGCATCAGTGGCTTTCTGGAATTCCTGATCGCTGGTTTCCTCTTCATCCCCTCCATCACTTTCATCATTGTAACCTTCCTTCTCTCGGCCCCTGGCGGGTTTCCCTTGATTCCGAAGAGCCTTTCCGGGGCGATTTGCTTCACCTCCTCGGCCCTTCCTGCCAACGCCATTCTGACCCTTTTCCTTATCACGCTTCTCATATTCAGCCCTCTGCTTCTTGTCGAGCTGCTCAACCCGATGACATTCCTGGAGATTGTGGCCCTTGGTTTGATGAATCTTGCAATATGGCCATCACCTTTCCCGGCCTTCTCGGCAGCTGCAGCCTCCCGACAGTCAGTGCACGTGGTAACTTCCTTGCCGGTGGCTTTGGCCTTAGCCTTCTTGCTGGTACTAGGCGTCCCGATCCTTCGACAGTCCGTATTGATTTATCCTTGTGCTTCGTGTTGCGCTTCTTGTTCTTCTTCTTTTGACTGGTGGCCTCGTCTTCATCTTCTGAATCGACGTCGATGCCATCCTCTTATCCAGGGAGTTTCCTCCCCTCCTCCACCCGTGCACACTTGTCCACCAGGGTGTAAAGTTCTTTCACAATCTTGGGCAACCAAACGTTCATCTTGGAACGTATCCGACGGTTGCGCATGTTCGACTGGAACGCAGCTATCACAGCTGCCAGGTGGATATCTGGAATATTCCTATGAACTCAGCTGAACCTCTGCATGTATCTCCGCAGAGTGTCTCCTTCCTTCTGCGGGAGAAGCTGCAAATCACTGGGCCGCCCTGGTTCTTGCTGGCTGCCAATGAAGGCGCCAACGGACTCATGGCACAGGTCGGCCCACATTGAGATGGAGTTCTCCGGTAGATGCATCAGCCAAGACCTCACGTTTGGCTTGAGCGCCAAAGGGAAGTAGTTGGCAAAAACCTTCTCATCTCTCCCCCGGCAGCTTGAACAACGATGGTGTAGATGCTCAAGAACACTGTCGGGTTCAGTCTCCCATCATACTTCTCTAGAATCTCTGGCTTGAATGTCCGAGCAGACGGCCAATGGACTTGCCGCAGCTCACGGGTGAAGGCAGGGCACCCAACCTCGAAAGGCAAGTACCCGCCTCCGCCGAGTGCATGCTCGTCGATGTTGGGGCCATCACGCCAGTTAGACTAGTGGTGGCCGTCGCGGCGTCGCTCGATGGTGACATGTGTGCCCTCCATTTGCCTGTCCTCCGGGGCTTGTCGTCGGCCTTGACGTGCTCGAGGATTGTACGAAGCCATCGAGACGTCATCATGCTCTGGGTCTCATGGCCCTTGCACTGTTTCCGTGGTGGGGATTGCATCGTGGGGGTGACTCCTTCCACACGGTCAGCAGCGTGGACTATCGTCGTCGTTTGGGGAGGCCGTGGCGGGCCAGCTCGCTGTGATCCTCCAGCCTCGGCAAAGCCAATCAGATCTGAATGGTATCCCTCCACTCATCCATCTGATCAGCTGCCGACAGAAACCTCAGCAGCAGATGGGCCCGTGCCATGGCCTCCGAAGCAGTGCTTGGCATTGGTGATGATGATGTAGACCGTAGCGTTGCCCGGCTCCTAACGGTGTCAGCGGTGGCTGCGTCGGACTCCCGTCGACGGGAGCCAATCGCTGGGATGGCGTGGTGAAGAGGTGCTGGCGCGCGCGGGCCAATGACTCCGTTCGGAGCATTGGCTGGGCCAGTTTGCTCCGGGGGCGGTGCATGACCTGCGACCGTGTCCACAGCGGGGGCGGCCATAGGATTGTGATTCGCCTCGGGACAAACATCTCCGCCGTGGCTATGTCCCTCGGCTAGGCCGGGAGGGACAGAGGGAATAATTTCTCTATCCGTACCTCGCGGATCATGGTCTCCGGGATGTTACTGGTGTTGTCCTTCTCTGATGCCTCCTGCTCCTGCTTCGGCCACGGGGGAGGTGGTGACAATGCTGCCTGCGCCGACCACATCCCCCGCAGCGCCCACATCCTCGCGTGCCTCCGCATTCCCTGCAGCGTCGGCGGTTGCAGGCGGCAGGGCCTTCGAGGTGGACGGGTGATTTGCGGCACCGGACTTCTTCTTGGGCGCCATAGTTGATGGAGTCGTCGATGATGAAAATGGCGATGAAGATGATGGGCTGCTTACGCCGTCGGGTTTGTGCAAGCGATCCCCCTACTTGGTGCGCCAAAGATGTCGTGGGAAACCACGGCCACCTATGGGACCATGAGCCCCTTTTGGTTCGGCGGGGGGTGATACGTCCATTTTGCATCATGCTTTTATATTGATATTTATTGCATTATGGGCTGTTATTACACGTTATGTCACAATACTTATGCCTATTCTCTCTTATTTTACAAGGTTTACATAAGGAGGGAGAATGCCGGCAGCTGGAATTATGGGCTGGAAAAGGAGCAAATATTAGAGACCTATTCTGCACAACTCCAAAAGTCCTGAGACTCCACGAAAGTTATTTTTGGAAATAATAAAAAATACTGAGCGGAAGAAATACATCAGGGGGCCACCACCTGTCCACGAGGGTGGGGGCGCGCCCTACCCCCTGGGTGCGCCCCCTGCCTCGTGGGCCCCCTGTTGGTCCTCCGGTGGCCATCTTCTGCTATATGAAGTCTTTCGTCCGAAGAAAAATCACAAGCAACCTTTCAGGACGAGACTCCGCCACCACGAGGCGGAACCAATCTAGGGCTCCGGCAGAGCTGTTCTGCCAGGGACACTTTCCTCCAGGAGGGGGAAATCATCGCCATCGTCATCACCGACGCTCCTCTCATCGGGAGAGGGCAATCTCCATCAACATCTTCACCAGCACCATCTCCTCTCAAAACCCTAGTTCATCTCTTGTATCCAATTCTTGTCTCCAAGTCCGGGATTGGTACTAGTAGGTTGCTAGTAGTGTCGATTACACCTTGTAGTTGATGCTAGTTGGTTTATTTGGTGGAACATCATATGTTCAGATCCTTTATGCATATTAATACCCCTCTGATTACGAACATGAATATGCTCTGTGAGTAGTTACGTTTGTTCCTGAGGACATGGGAGAAGTCTTGCTATTAGTAGTCATGTGAATTTGGTATTCGTTCGATATTTTGATGAGATGTATGTTGTCTATCCTCTAGTGGTGTTATGTGAACGTCGACTACATAACACATCACCAATATTTGGGCCTAGAGGAAGTCATTGGGAAGTAAAAAGTAGATGATGGGTTGCTAGAGTGACAGAAGCTTAAACCCTAGTTTATGCATTGCTTCGTAAGGGGCTGATTTGGATCCATATGTTCATGCTATGGTTAGGTTTACCTGAATACTTTTGTTGTAGTTGCGGATGCTTGCAATAGAGGTTAATCATAAGTGGGATGCTTGTTCAAGTAAGAACAACACCCAAGCACCGGTCCACCCACATATCAAATTATCAAAGTACCGAACGTGAATCATATGAACGTGATGAAAACTAGCTCGACGATAATTCCCATGTATCCTCGGGAGCGCTCTTCTCTATATCAGAGTTTGTCTAGGGTTTTCGTTTGCTACAAAAAGGATTGGGCCACCTTGTTTCACTTTATTTACTTTGTTACTTGTTTCTCGTTACAAATTATCATATCACAAAACTATCTGTTACCACTTATTTCAGTACTTGCAGAGAATACCTTGCTGAAAACCGCTTATCATTTCCTTCTGCTCCTCGTTGGGTTCGACACTCTTACTTATCGAAAGGACTACGATAGATCCCCTATACTTGTGGGTCATAAAGACTCTTTTCTGGCGCCGTTGCCGGGGAGTTAAGCGCCTTTGGTAGGTGGAATTTGGTAAGGAAAAATTTATATAGTGTGCTGAAATTTACTGTCACTTGTTACTATGGAAAGTAATCCTCTGAGGGGCTTGTTCGGGGTATCTTCACCCCGACCAGTAGAGAAAAGAGTTTCTCCTCAACCTACTGAACCTACTAAAAATGAAAATGTTCCCTTTGAAGTTCCTTCGGGTATGTTAGAAAAACTACTAGCTAATCCTTTTGCAGGAGATGGAACAAAGCATCCTGATGAGCACCTAATCTATGTGGATGAAGTTTGTGGATTATTTAAGCTTGCAGGCATACCCGGTGATGTTATTAAGAAGAAGGTCTTCCCTTTATATTTGAAGGGAGATGCATCGACATGGTATAGGCTATGTGATGATACGGGGTCATGGAACTACAAACGATTGAAATTGGAATTTCATCAGAAGTTTTATCCTATGCATCTTGTTCATCGTGATCGCCATTATATATATAATTTTTGGCCTAGCGAAGGAGAAAGCATCGCTCAAGCTTCGGTGAGGCTTAAATCAATGTTATATTCATGCCCTAATCATGAGCTCCCAAGAGAAATAATTATTCAAACTTTTTTTGCTCGGCTTTCTGATAACAATCGCACCATGCTCGATACTTCTTGTGTTGGCTCTTTTATGATGAAGACTATTGAATTCAAATGGAACTTATTGGATAGAATTAAACACAACTCTGAAGATGGGGACCTCGACGAAGGTAAGGAGTCAGGTATGACACCTAAGTTTGATTGTGTTAAATCTTTTATGGATACCGATGTTTTCTGTAAGTTTATCACTAAATATGGACTTGACTCTGAGATAGTAGCTTCTTTCTGTGAATCTTTTGCTACTTATGTTGATCTCCCTAAGGAGAAGTGGTTTAAGTATCATCCTCCCATAGAAGTAAAAGTAGCTGCACCTATTAAAGTTGAAGAAAAAACTATCACTTATAATGATCATGTTGTTCCTACTTCTTATGTTGAGAAACCACCTTTCCCTATTAGAATAAAGGATCATGCTAAAGCTTCAATGGTGGTTCGTAAAAAGCAATATTAGAACTTATACACCTCCTGAGCAAATTAAAGTTGAACCTAATATTGCTATTGTTAAAGATCTCTTGGCTGATAATATTGATGGGCATGTTATTTATTTCTGCGGTGAAACTGCTAGAATTGCCAAACCTTGTGCTAAAGATAAACATAGACCTGTGGTAGGCATGCCTATTATTTCTGTTAAAATAGGATATCATTGTTATCATGGCCTATGTGATATGGGTGCTAGTGCTAGTGCAATACCTATTGACTTATACAAAGAAATTATGCATGAAATTGCACCTGCTGAGATAGAAGGTATTGATGTCACCATAAAACTTGCCAATAGAGATACTATTTCACGAATGGGAATTGTTAGTGATGTTGAAGTCTTGTGTGGGAAAACTAAATATCCTGCTGATTTTCTTGTTCTTGGTTCCCCACAAGATAGCTTTTATCCCATTATATTTGGTAGACCCTTCTTGAACACCGTTAATGCTAGGATAGATTGCGAAAAGGATGTTGATACTATTGGTTTGGGTGATATGTCTCATGAGTTTATATTTCTCTAAATTTAGTAGACAACATCATGAAGAAGAATTTCCTAGTAAGGATGAAATTATTGGTCTTGCTTCTATTGCCGTACCTCCTAGTGATCCTTTAGAAAAATATTTGCTAGACCATGCAAGAAAATGATATGTTTATGAATAAAAGAAGGGAAATAGATGAAGTGTTCTTTAAATAGGAACCTATCCTGAAACACAATTTGCCTGTTGAAATCCTAGGGGATCCTCCTCCACCCAAGGCTGATCCCGTGTTTGAGCTTAAACCGTTGCCTGATACTCTTAAATATGCTTATCCTGATGAGAAAAAGATATATCCTGTTATTATTAGTGCTAACCTTTCAGAGCATGAAGAAGAGAGATTATTGAAAACTCTGAAGAAGCACCGTGCTGCTATTGGATATACTCTTGATGATCTTAAGGGCATTAGTCCTACTCTATGTCAACATAAAATAACTTTGGAAGAAGATGCCAAACCAATTCGTGATCATCAACGACGACTGAATCCTAAGATGAAAGAAGTGGTAAGAAAAGAAATACTAAAGCTTCTGGAGGCAGGTATAATTTATCCCGTTGTTGATAGTCGGTGGGTAAGTCCTGTCCATTGTGTTCCTAAGAAGGGAGGTATTACCGTCGTTCCTAATGATAAAGATGAATTGATTCCGCAAAGAATAATTACAGGTTATAGGATGGTAATTGATTTCCGCAAATTAAATAAAGCTACTAAAAAGGATCATTACCCCTTACCTTTTATCGATCAAATGCTAGAAAGATTATCTAAACATACACATTTTCGCTTTCTAGATGGTTATTCTGGTTTCTCTCAAATACCTGTGTCAGCCAATGATCAATCAAAGACTACTTTTACTTGCCCTTTTGGTATTTTTGCTTATAGACGTATGCCTTTTGGTTTATGTAATGCACCTGCTACCTTTCAAAGATGCATGATGGCTATATTCTCTGACTTTTGTGAAAAGATTTGTGAGGTTTTCATGGACGATTTCTCTGCTTATGGATCCTCTTTTGATGATTGCTTGAGCAACCTTGATCGAGTTTTGCAGAGATGTGAAGAAACTAATCTTGTTTTGAATTAGGAAAAGTGCCACTTTATGGTTAATGAAGGTATTGTCTTGGGGCATAAAGTTTCTGAAAGAGGTATTGGGGTTGATAAAGCCAAGGATGATGCTATTGAAAAGATGCGATGTCCCAAGGACATCAAAGGTATAAGAAGTTTCCGTGGTCACGCTGTTTTTTATAGGAGGTTCATTAAGGACTTTTCAAAAATTTCTCGGCCTCTGACTAATTTATTGCAAAAATATATACCATTTGTTTTTTATGATGACTGTGTAGAAGCATTTGAAATACTTAAGAAAGCATTGATCTCTGCACCTATTGTTCAGCCTCCTGACTGGAACTTACCTTTTGAAATTATGTGTGATGCTAGTGATTATGCTGTAGGTGCCCTTCTTGGGCAAAGAGTTGATAAGAAATTAAATGTTATTCAATATGCTAGTAAAACTCTAGACAATGCTCAAAGAAATTATGCTACTACTGAAAAAGAATTCTTAGCAGTTGTATTTGCTTGTGATAAGTTCAGACCTTATATTGCTGATTCTAAAGTAACTATTCACACGGATCATGCTGCTATTAAATATCTTATGGAAAAGAAAGATGATAAACCTAGACTTATTAGATGGGTTTCTTGCTACAAGAATTTGATTTGCATATTGTTGATAGAAAGGGAGCTGAGAACCCCGTTGCAGACAACTTGTCTAGGTTAGAAAATGTTCTTGATGACCCACTACCTATTGATGATAGCTTTCCTGATGAGCAATTAAATTTCATAGATGCTTCTCGTGCTGCCCCATGGTATGCTGATTATGCTAATTATATTGTTGCTAAATTTATACCACCTAGTTTCACATACCAGCAAAAGAAAAAGTTTTTCTATGATTTGAGGCATTACTTTTGGGATGACCCACATCTTTATAAAGAAGGAGTAGATGGTGGTATTAGACGTTGTGTACCTGAGCATGAACAAGAACAGATACTACGCAAGTGTCACTCCGAGGCTTATGGAGGACACCACGCTGGAGATAGAAGTGCACATAAGGTATTGCAATCCGGTTTTTATTGGCCTACTCTCTTCAAGGATGCCCGTAAGTTTGTCTTATCTTGCGATGAATGTCAAAGAATTGGTAATATTAGTAGACGTGAAGAAATGCCTATGAACTATTCACTTGTTATTGAACCATTTGATGTTTGGGGCTTTGATTATATGGGACCTTTTCCTGCCTCTAATGGATATACACATATTTTAGTTGCTGTTGATTATGTTACTAAGTGGGTAGAAGCTATTCCAACTAGTAGTGCTGATCATAACACTTCTATTAAGATGCTTAAGGAAGTTATTTTTCCGAGGTTTGGAGTCCTTGGATATTTAATGACTGATGGTGGTTCACATTTTATTCATGGTGCTTTCCGTAAAATGCTTGCTAAGTATGATGTTAATCACAGAATTGCATCTCCTTATCACCCGCAGTCTAGTGGTTAAGTAGAATTGAGTAATAGAGAGCTCAAATTAATTTTGTAAAAGATTGTCGATAGGTCTAGAAAGAATTGGTCCAAGAAACTTGATGATGCATTATGGGCCTATAGAACAGCATACAAAAATCCGATGGGTATGTCTCCGTATAAAATGGTTTATGGAAAAGCATGTCACTTACCTCTCGAACTAGAACATAAGGCTTATTGGGCTGTTAAAGAGCTCAATTATGATTTCAAACTTGCCGGTGAGAAGAGGTTATTTGATATTAGCTCACTTGATGAATGGAGAACCCAAGCTTAAGAAAATGCCAAGTTGTTTAAAGAAAAAGTTAAAAGATGGCATGACAAAAGGATACAAAAATGTGAGTTTAATGTAGGTGATTATGTATTGCTATACAACTCTCGTTTAAGATTTTTTGCAGGAAAACTTCTCTCTAAATGGGAAGGTCCTTGCGTTATCGAGGAGGTCTATCATTCTGGTGCCATAAAAATCAACAACTTTGAAGGCACAAATCTGAAGGTGGTCAACGGTCAAAGAACCAAACATTATATTTCAGGTAATCCCATAAATGTTGAAACAAATGTTATTGAAACCATAAACCCGGAGGAATACATAAGGGACACTTTCCAGAATGTTTCAAACTCCGAAAATGAATAGGTATGTGGTACGGTAAGTAAACCGACTGCAAAATAGTTTTTATGGCAATATTTCTCCGTTTTGGAATATTTAGAAAAATAGAAAAATAAGAAGCAGTCCGGGAAGGACACGAGGCCTCCACGAGGGTGGAGGGCGCGCCCTACCCTACTGGGCGCGCCCCCCTACCTCGTGGGCACCTCGTGTGCTCTCCGGACTCCGTTTTCTTGCACGATACGTATTTTGGTCGGTAAAAATTCATTATATAATCTCCCGAAGGTTTTGACCCCTGTATCACGCAAATATCCTCTATTTTTGTTTCGAGTTGTTTCTGTAGCAGGTTTGGAGCAAGATGTCATCTCAGGATTCTGACGGAGAGAGCTATGTCTCATACCTCATCGCTGACCAAAGACCTATGGGGATCTATCTCCTTGTGGTCGAACTACGGACGAGGAGGAGGATGTTTATTTGATGAGGATCAATGATTCAAGTTCGGAGGAGGAGGATATCCATCTACCTCAACCTGGGGATATGCACGTGAAGTTCAAGAAATCTAGACTCCCTAAGAGGGCTAAGCTATCTAACAACCGATCTATTCCTTCGCGTTTTCGGCAGAAAAGCAAAGGAGATTTATGTGACAAGATCTTGAAGCTGGAGTAACAGGTCGATGATTTAAAGGAGGAAATTGCTCTCCTCAATTACAATATGAAGAAGCTAAAAGCACAATTTACATCATCAACAAATCCGTCATCATCACCTCCGAAGAAGGAGACATAATCACATGGGTATGGGCACTCCCCTTGGCAACTGCCAAGCTTGGGGGAGATGCCCCGGTATCGTATCGTCATCACACTCCTATCTTTACTGTTTTTCTTAGTTCGATCCTTTTAGTAGTATCTTGATCTAGTAGAATAAAGTTTTGGCATGATCTAGTTTCGAGTTTTGCTTTATGATCCCTCTATGTAATCGAGTTCGTGAGCTATACATAATAAAGATTAGTGTTGAGTCAAGGGCTTGATTATCTTGCTATGATCTTGAGTGAATAAAAGAATAGAGAAAAAGAATAAAAAGGAAATAAAGAGATAATATTGATCTTATTGAGAGTAATGACTTCACATAGAAAGAGTATGATGATTAAAAGTTGTTGGGAGTTGGCAAACATAGCTTTGGTCATCGTTGCAATTAATAGGAAGTAATAAAGAAAGAGAGGTTTCACATATAAATACACTATCATAGACATATTTTATAATTGGGAGCACTCATTAAAATATGACATGCTAAAGAGTTGATGTTGGACAAGGAAGACAACGTAATGGGTTATGTCTTCTCATATCTGAGATAAAGTATATTTTCATGGATCATCCAACATGTTGAGCTTGCCTTTCCCCCTCATGCTAGCCAAATTCTTAGCACCAAGTAGAGATACTACTTGTGCTTCCAAAAAACCCTTAAACCAGTTTTGCCATGAGAGTCCACCATATCTACCTATGGATTGAGTAAGATCCTTCAAGTAAGTTGTCATCGGTGCAAGCAATAAAAATTGCTCTCTAAATATGTATGATTGATTGGTGTGGAGGAAATAAGCTTTATACGATCTTGTGATGTGGAAGAAATAAAAGCAAAGGACTGCATAATAAAGGTTCATATCACAAGTGGCAATATAAAGTGACGTTCTTTCGCATTAAGATTTTGTGCATCCAACCATAAAAGTGCATGGCAACCTCTGCTTCCCTCTGCGAAGGGCCTATCTTTTATTATTATCTTCTACCTTATGCAAGAGTCATGGTGATCTTCACCTTCCCTTTTTATATTTTATCCTTTGGCAAGCACAGGGTGTTGGAAAGATCCTGATATATATATATATATCTAATTGGATGTGGGTTAGCATGAACTATTATTGTTGACATTACCCTCAAGGTAAAAGATTGGGAGGTGAAACTATAAGCCCCTATGTCGGTGTCAAAACCGGCGGATCTCGGGTAGGGGGTCCTGAACTGTGCGTCTAGGCGGATGGTAACAGGAGACAAGGGACACGATGTTTTTCCAGGTTTGGGCCCTCTCGATGGAGGTAAAACCCTACTCCTGCTTGATTGATATTGATGATATGGGTAGTACAAGAGTTGATCTACCACGAGATCGGAGAGGCTAAACCCTAGAAGCTAGCCTATGGTATGATTGTTGTTTTGTCCTACGGACTAAACCCTCCGGTTTATATAGACACTGGAGGGGGCTAGGGTTACACAGAGTCGGTTACAAGGAAGGAGATCTACATATCCGTATTGCCAAGCTTGCCTGCCATGCCAAGGAGAGTCCCATCCGGACACGGGATGAAGTCTTCAATCTTGTATCTTCATAGTCCAACAGTCCGGCCAAAGGTTATAGTCCGGCTGTCCGGATACCCCCTAATCCAGCACTCCCTCAGTAGCCCCTGAACCAGGCTTCAATGACGATGAGTCCGACACGCAGATTATCTTCGGCATTGAAATGCGGGTTACTCCTCCGAATACTTCATAGCAGGTTTTGAACACGAGGATCGTGTCTGGCTCTGCAAAACAAGTTCCACACACCACCGTAGAGAGAATAATGTTTCCATAAATCTAATCTGCTGATGTATTCTGTAGTGTGACATCACAGCACAGACAAGGCTTTATTCGAATCGCTTTTTTTACAGCCAACCTCAGCGCGTTTCGCGAGGCGGTTTCCTTGGCACGTCTTGTCGAAGCAGAGATCGTGTCCCCTTTATTTACGGGATTCTCATCAACACGGACGTGGGTAACCCAATCGCGTCTGTTGGTATGACCCCTCAATCGGAGGTAAGTCCCAAACGGTCACGAGCAGGGCTCTTGGTATTCAATCTCTTTATAAAGAACCAAGGCCCATTCTTTTCATTCAACCTCAATCGAATCCGCCTCCTGCCTCGAGTTCCAACACCCAAAGCTTAGGTCTAGGTGCTTCGGACCTCCGATCATGTCCGAATCCAACCTTCAAGGTCGGTGGATGCCTTCCTCCGTCATGGAGGAGGACATAATAAAGCTAAGGGAGGCCAGATACCTGACCGGCGAAATCCCGCATAGGTTGCTTGAAGTTGTTCCCACTCCCAAGCCCGGTGAGAGTGTCGTGTTCGTACCTCACTTCCTCCGAGGGTTAGGCTTCGCACCGGATCCCTTTGTGAGGGGGCTCATGTTCTATTATGAGCTAGACTTTCATGATTTGGCTCCGGAGTATATCCTCCATATTTCATCGTTCATCATTGTGTGCGAAGATTTCCTCTGCATTACTCCTCATTTCGGATTGTGGCTCAAGACCTTCAAAGTGGAGCCGAAGATGATCGAGGGGCGGCACGCCGAGTGCGGAGGCGCCGTAATAAGCAAAAATGCTGATGCCCCATGGCCTGAGGGCTCTTTCCAAGAGGAGTCCAGCTTATGGCAACGAGAGTGGTTTTATATCACAGCTCCCAGGGGCACCAAGTGGGTGGCTCCATCTGTTTTTCGCTCGGGTCCCCCGTCACGACTAACGTCATGGGTCAACAAGGGGCTAGACTGGGGGCCAGCAAAGGATGTGCCCATATTGCATAGCCGCATCCGAGATCTCCTCGAGAGAGATGTCAGTCTGTCCATAGTGACACAAGTCATGTTGACTCGCCGAGTCCTACCCTGCAAACGTCGTCCCCTCCGCCTGTGGGAGTTCAATCCGGAGGGACCGCGAGCTCTTCAACACTTCCTTGGCATGACGCCCGTGGAGATGTACAAATTGTTCTTCGGCCCACAAATAATGTGTCCGGATTCTACTGAGGATGCAGGTCTGAGATGCAATCGTCCGGATACCCAAGTAAGTAGCCCTGTGCCCGAACACACCTTCCGTTTATTTATCACAACATTGCCCTCTAAAAAGGAGCCGCTCTTGAACCAGGAGTGGATAGCGAAGGCAAAGTTGATCAGGTGTCCGGCCCCCCTTCCTGAGACCTCGCCAGATCCTGTGTTAACCAGGATGCTGGAGATCGCGCCTTATCAAGCGCCCTCGGGAGAAGATGAAGGGGGGAACAAGGAAGCTACTGCCTCCACGGAGGAGGTTGGCCGGAAGGGAGGAATTGACAATTCCTCTCCTCAGGGGAAGAAGAGGACCGCCTCTGAAGACCCGGAGACAACGGTCTCAAAGCGGGGGAAGAAATCTTCACTAGAGGGTCCTGTAGCGGGGGATACCCTGGCCGTACTATGCCCTCAAGGGGATCAGCACTCCACCGAGCTGTAAGTAAAAGGGGGTTTAATAATGAGAAAAAACCTTGCTTTACTTATGAGGAAAATAACCGAAGCATTTATCTTGCAGTTCGGATCTTAGCCCTTCTCAGCAGAGCTCGTCTTCGGGGGATCTTCTTCCAGAGATGATGGAGAGCGGAACGCCTCCCCCTGCCATGTCGACTCATCAGGCGGGCGACCCCGAGGTGTCGTCGCGGAGGGTTTCTCCTGATCCGGAAAGGCCAGAAGGTAGTCGTATGGCCACCCGAAGCCCTTAGTACCCGGCTTTTGAAAAAAAACAATCGAATGAGTCCGGCGCCGTCTAGTGCGCGGTCGGAGGTACTGAGGGATCTACTAGGGCGAGCGTCTATCTCAGAAGAGCACCGTACATTGATGGGTACGGTAATTGAAAGGATTTCGTCTGCGGAGAGCGGGTTGCATGAGGCTGTCGTGAGTCTACTGACAGGTTTTGAGGTACGTGGAATGATGTACCTTTTTGACAGTACCGCATACCTTTAAGATGCGCCCTGTGTAGATAGTAGCCCCTGAGACTATGGCTGCTGTCGAAAACGACGGCGTGCAGAGGATCATAGTCCCAGGTATAACTTTACCGCCTGAATATGCAAGTGGCGAAGTGTTCGGTGGCCGGCTGGACTGATGAATTTGCCGAGTTAAAACGGCAGTTTAACGTGGCAGATGCCGACATCGTACTTGTCAACAAGCAGCTTGACGAGGCCCAAGGTATGTAATTTCTCCAGTGACACATGATAAGAGGAGCATGATGCCAGTATGTATAACATATGTTTTAAATGTAGATGGAGCTGCGGCCGTGGAGAACCTTCGGGCGGAACTTGCCCGAGCCAAAGAACAAGCCAAAAGAAGTGACGCGGCTGCCCTAAAGGCAATCGAGAAGCTGAATGCCGAACAGGCTGCTCACTGCCAAAGCAAGGATAAAATAGCCAAGATGACTATGGAGTTGAAGAATGCCACCGACCATTACAAGCTTTTTGAAAAGGAAGATCAAGCGAAGAGGTCGGACCTAGAGAAGGCCATGGTGAAGGCCAAAGACACCCGCTCTTCCATGAGAGCGATGAAGGAGGAGCTGCGCCAGGCCGGAGATATCGCGGCTGCGAAGCCCTTTATGCTACGGATGAAGTTCGGCGATCCAAAGTACGCCTCCTTAGACTGGCTATGGAGTTCGGCAGATGCATACCTTGATCTGGCAGTGAGTGCTGCCGATGCGGCCGAGTACTTCTGAGATCAAAAGGGTCGTGAAGTGGAGAAGCTGTTCTGGTCACAGTTTAATGATCCAGAGCGTCCGCTTCCGTTGACTGATCGGTTGGCCGAATGGGCCGAGCTGAATAGATTGTCCGGACTTGCCATGAGGTCTGTTGTGGATCATCTGTGGCCGGAAAGGCCGAAGCCGAATAGTTACTTTAGTTTGGTGCAGCAGTTTGTTGGTGCGGTGCCGCATATCATCGCGATGAAGAGGTCGGCATGCGTAGAGGGTGCGCGGATGGCCCTTGCCCATGTCAAGACATACTGGGCAGAGATGGAGGCCACCGCCATTGCAGCTCAAGACTCGGACCGAAGCCGAGTTCCTGCCGAGCACTACTTCCAAGAAGTTCTTGAGGGTGCTCGTGCAATAGAGGCGCAATGCTCGAAAAATATTATGTTCAAGTGACATGTATTCCCATTGAAAACAATGTTTGCTTTAAATGTAAAGGCTTTTTTATACTTGTGCTTGAAAGAATTATAATACCTCCTGTGCGGCCGTTTATGTATATATGTATATAACTTGAAAGATGGCAGTCGTCAGCTTCAGCCCCCACGCATATAATGCGGGGGTGCTTGCAGAAGGCGCATATTCACACTTGATCCAATGTCTTGGTTCATTACGGAGGTGATAGCACAACGAGCTAGGCAATCGGACTATAATGCTTTATCACTTTCACTTAGCCATAGGAGTTTGACAGTGGGGCTACTATATAGCCCCTGGTGGCTCCGCGCTCATCTGAATTCGGGGCGCGTGTGTGCCTGGCCGGGAAACGGCCCTTCGTTAAGGCGGAGGAATCCCGAAGATTCCGCTGGGTCATCGAGTGGTTGACCAGTCTCGCGCTATATCATGACAGTCAGTTTTCGGCTTTCTCTACTGAGGTGCTCGCTTGGCTGAACCAGGGCACAATCGTAGTAGTTCTCCTAGTGTCGCCTTAGCCGATAGAGTGGAACGTAAGGAAGCAAAACACAGGAGCCGGGTAAACCCAACATTTGACCAAAGACATGATTCGGAGCTGATGCATATAAGGCCAAAGTCGCGACGCCGAACACTCCCTAAGGTATTCGGTCTTTATGATATAAACTGGGCGAAACGTCGCCCTTTGTAATAATCCCCTGGTGTCCAGGTACGTGCAATAATCTGACGTGGCCACATGCCAATACGTCAGCATCCATCTCAGCTTTACTAGGAATCTGGGGGATGTTTATCAACAAGAGACAGTAAAAAAGGTTTACGCAGGGTCTTAATCTGAAGAGAATCCTTAGGACGGGTCCCTGCTACACGTCTGTGCCTGTGTCTCCGTTGTGACGTATCCTGGACGGGTGTAGCATGATGGTCATCTATAGAAGAGAGGAACTTAGTTGCAAAATTTGTCATGCAAAATGTATGTTATACTAAATAAATCAAGTATAGTTCAAGATGGATAGAATTGAGTCTTATTGTCACTTGTTTACACGTGTGGAGCCCCTTGTATTGTTACAGGGGTATAGCCATCAAACCTTTATCAATTATATTGCCGAGCCGGACTCGTCTAGCCGCGTCCGTGGTCCTAACGACCTGTAAGATGCTCTAGTTGGTGAGGCCGTCTAGTGTGCGGCTGTCAAGGCAGCCGCACGTTCTTCTGCGCGCAAGGAGCGCTCAATATTTCCCTTTACTGTAATGATGCTGCGTGGACCGGGCATCTTAAGCATGAGAGACGCGTAAAGCGGTATTGCGTTAAAGCGAGCGAAAGCTTCGCGTCCCAGTAGTGCTTGATAGCCAGTTTGAAATGGAGCGATGTGGAAGGTTAGCTTTTCGCTGCAGAAGTCATCGGGGAAGCCGAATATAACCTCTAGTAGCAGGGAGCCTGTGCAGTGGGCCCCTGGGCCTGGCGTTACTCCTTTAAAGGAAATATTGCAACGGCTAATTTTTGTTGGGCCTATCCCCATTTTGCGGACTGTGTCCTGATATATCAGGTTCAAACTACTGCCACCATCCATCAGGACTCGTGTGAAGTGGTATCCGTCAATTATCGGGTCTAACACCAAGGCAGCCCATCCTGCACGCCGGATACTGACGGAGTAATCCCGATGGTCGAAGGTGATCGGTTCAACCGACCAGTGGCGGAATTCCGCGGTGATAGGCCCTGGGGCAAGTATTTCAGTGAGTGTCGTGTTGTTGTTATTTATCACGTGTAACATGTTTACTGTTTTGACTTCTGGTGGGAATTTCTTCTGTTTCCCACTGCTTTGCTTGCGAGGCTCATCCTCGTCTTCGTTTGGTGTATCCAGCCCCTTGTGTTCAGCATTGAGCTTGCCGGACTGCTTGAAGACCCAACATTCTCTATGGGTATGATTTGGAGGTTTATCGGGGGTGCTGTGGATTGACATAGTTTGTCCAGAATTTTGTTTAGGCTAGACAGTTCGTCTATGCTGCCTTTGGAGGGCAGCTTTTGCTGACCTGGCCAAGAGCTTTTGAATCCAGCGTTTACCGCCGTGCTCTTCGGGCTGTTTTCTTTATTCCTGCGCTGGTTTTTACTGCTCGTGGCTTCCCGTTCCCGTCCCTGACTTCGGATGTACTTGTGTCGCTGGTGCTGCATCTTGCCAACCAGCTGTCCTCGCCCACGCAAAAGCGGGTCATGAGGCTTGTTAGTGTAGCCATTGTTCTTGGCTTTTCTTGGCCGAGGTGTCTGGCGAGCCATTCGTCTCGGACGCTGTGTTTGAAAGCTGCTAAGGCTTCGGCGTCCGGACAGTCGACTATTTGGTTCTTTTTAGTAAGAAATTTGTTCCAAAGCTTTTGGGCTGACTCTCCGGGCTGTTGAGTTATATGACTTAAATCATCTGCATCCGGAGGTCGGACATAGGTCCCTTGAAAATTTGCCTGAAAGGCGTCCTCGAGCTCTTCCCAACTTCCAATGGTGTTTTCGGGGAGGCTTTTAAGCCAGTGCCTTGGTGGCCCTTTGAGCTTGAGGGGTAGGTACTTGATGGCATGGAGATCATCTCCTCGAGCCATGTGGATATGGAGGATGTAGTCCTCAATCCAGACCCCAGGGTCTGTCGTTCCGTCGTACGCCTCGATGTTTACGGGTTTGAATCCCTCTGGAAATTCATGGTCCAGCACCTCATCGGTGAAACATAGGGGGTGTGCCGCACCACTGTATTTGGGTGTACCATGGTGTTTGGATTTTTGTTGTGTTGCATTGCTTGCTAGAGCGTGCTTTCTTGGCCCGTAGATAGATCTGATTGGGCCCTCTTTTTGATGCGAATCCTCATGTGGATCGCGTGCTGGCTTGTGTGCGGCGTAGTTTGCCGCTCTATGTTGGCCATGAGGTCGTCTATCTGACCGGATGGCTGCTTTGTTTTTTGATTGCGGGGGCTCTAAGGCCTCCTCATCAAATTCAGGCAGTAGCTTTCGCTTCGGGTAGCTCTTTGTATGGCGACTGCCACCATATTTGTCTGCGGTGTTGAGTACTTTGTTCCATCTGATTCTAAGTGTATCTTCCGCGGCCTTGAGTTTTTGCTTCTGCTTTTTCAGGCTTCGCGCGGTGGCGACAAGCCTTTTATGTAGGTTCTTCTGCTCCAGGAGTTTATCCGACGTGAGGTCCTCCGGACTATTATCTTCGTCGGAGACGGGTTGTGCGGATTGGTTCTCCGTGTTGCCATGGTCGGATGGTTGTTCCATGCCATGTTCGTCGTCCGCCGGCTCGCCCTGCTCTATCGCTGGGTCTGTATGATCATTGTTTCTGCCGAGGCGGGATTTGGAACGGCGCTTACGCCATCGCTTTGACTGCTTCTCGAGGGAACGATCCTTTGCTTCATCCTTCCGCTCCTCGTCGTCATTTTCTTTTGGTGTGTCCACCATGTATACATCATGGGATGAGGTGGTTGTCCAGTGCCCTATGGGCAGTGGTTCCTGTTCGTCTCCCGCATCATCGTCCATACCGTCGATGTCTTCAGATTCGAAGTCTAGCATGTCGGTTAAATCATCGAAAGTGGCTACTAAGTGGGTGGTGGGTGGGCGGCGAATTTCTTTGTCATCCGCATCCCACTCCTGCCAGTCACAGTCCGGCCAGGACTCTCCTGACAAGGAGAGAGAGACCTTAGACAGTTCAGTATGTCGCCGAAGGGCGAATGTTGAAAGATATCTGCGGAGGTGAACTCCATGATCGGCGCCCAGCCGGATTCGATTGGCAAGGGCACAGGCAGTTCGGAGCCCGTGGCCGGAGAAGAATCCGGCAACCTGGGGTCACGGCTTTCGTGAAGGGTAAGGTTGGTATTCGGCTTGATCGCCGCTAAGACTGCGGTATCCGGTACGGGGTCTAGCCACCCGTCCACGGATGGCGCGGCTGGCTCCGAATTGAAGGTCGGAGCGGTTGCAGGTGCGATCTCCTGAACACCGTCCGATGGCAGAGATAAATCATGCTCATTGTGACGGTGCGGCGCACTCGGCGGGGGCTAGAATCCGTTGAAGATCAAGTCTCCGCTGATGTCGGCCGTGTAGTTCAAGCTTCCAAACCTGGTGGCCAGGGGCGTAGCTTTCGATCTGTTCCAGATGGCCAAGCGAATTGGCCCGTAGTACGAAGCCGCCGAATACGAAGATCTGTCCGGGGAGAAAAGTTTCACCATGGATTGCATCACTATCGATGTTTGGAGGAGCCATCAAGCCTAACGATGATGACACAGAGGAACTCTCAATGAAAGCACCAATGTCGGTGTCAAAACCAACGGATCTCGGGTAGGGGGTCCCGAACTGTGCGTCTAGGCGGATGGTAACAGGAGACAAGGGACACGATGTTTTTACCCAGGTTCGGGCCCTCTCGATGGAGGTAAAACCCTACTCCTGCTTGATTGATATTGATGATATGTGTAGTACAAGAGTTGATCTACCACGAGATCATAGAGGCTGAACCCTATAAGCTAGCCTATGGTATGATTGTTGTTTTGCCCTAGGACTAAACCCTCCGGTTTATATAGACACTGGAGGGGGCTAGGGTTACACAGAGTCGGTTGCAAGGAAGGAGATCTACATATCCGTATTGCCAAGCTTGCCTTCCACGCCAAGGAGAGTCCCATCCGGACACGGGACGAAGTCTTCAATCTTGTATCTTCATAGTCCAACAGTCCGGCCAAAGGTTATAGTCCGGCTATCCGGATACCCCCTAATCCAGGACTCCCTCACCCTATCTTTCTCTGTGTCCGATTAAAACTCCATAACCACAAGTATTGCGTGAGTGTTAGCAATTGTGAAAGACTAAATGATAGTTGAGTATGTGGACTTGCTAGAAAGCTCTGACATAGACTCTTTCTGATGTCATGATAAATTGCAATTGCTTCAATGACTGAGATTATAGTTTGTTAGTTCTCAATAAAGTTTCTAATTCATACTTTTCATTGTGAATATATTATTACTTGAGCATAAGAAATCATATGACAATATCCATATATGTTGCTATTATGGTAATAATCATGATGCCCTCATGTCCGTATTTTATTTTATGGACACCTCTTCCTCTAAACATGTGGACATATTTATCGTTATCGGCTTCCGCTTGAGGACAAGCGAGGTCTAAGCTTGGGGGAGTTGATACGTCCATTTTGCATCATGCTTTTATATTGACATTTATTGCATTATGGGATGTTATTACACGTTATGTCACAATACTTATGCCTATTCTCTCTTATTTTACAAGGTTTACATAAGGAGGGAGAATGCCGGCAGCTGGAATTCTGGGCTGGAAAAGGAGCAAATATTAGAGACCTATTCTGCACAACTCCAAAAGTCCTGAAACTCCACGAAAGTTATTTTTGGAAATAATAAAAAATACTGAGCGGAAGAAATACATCAGGGGGCCACCACCTGTCCACGAGGGTGGGGGCGCGCCCTACCCCCCTAGGTGCGCCCCCATGTCTCGTGGGCCCCCTGTTGGTCCTCTGGTGGCCATCTTCTGCTATATGAAGTCTTTCGTCCGAAGAAAAATCACAAGCAACCTTTCGGGACGAGACTCCGCCGCCACTAGGCGGAACCTTGGCGGAACCAATCTAGGGCTCCGGCAGAGCTGTTCTGCCGGGGACACTTCCCTCCGGGAGGGGGAAATCATTGCCATTGTCATCACCAACGCTCCTCTCATCGGGAGAGGGCAATCTCCATCAACATCTTCACCAGCACCATCTCCTCTCAAAACCCTAGTTCATCTCTTGTATCCAATTCTTGTCTCCAAGTCCGGGATTGGTACTAGTAGGTTGCTAGTAGTGTTGATTACTCCTTGTAGTTGATGCTAGTTGGTTTATTTGGTGGAAGGTCGTATGTTCAGATCCTTTATGCATATTAATACCCCTCTGATTATAAACATGAATATGCTTTGTGAGTAGTTACGTTTGTTCCTGAGGACATGGGAGAAGTCTTGCTATTAGTAGTCATGTGAATTTGGTATTCGTTCGATATTTTGATGAGATGTATGTTGTCTATCCTCTAGTGATGTTCTTGGAACGTCGATTACATAATAGTTCACCATTATTTGGGCCTAGAGGAAGGCATTGGGAAGTAATAAGTAGATGATGGGTTGCTAGAGTGACAGAAGCTTAAACCCTAGTTTATGCTATGGTTAGGTTTACCTTAATACTTCTGTTGTAGTTGCGGATGCTTGCAATAGAGGTTAATCATAAGTGGGATGCTTGTTCAAGTAAGAACAGCACCCAAGCACCGGTCCACCCACATATCAAATTATCAAAGTACCGAACGCGAATCATATGAACGTGATGAAAACTAGATCGACGATAATTCCCATGTGTCCTCGGGAGCGCTTTTCTCTATATAAGAGTTTGTCCAGGCTTGTCCTTTGCTACAAAAAGGATTGGGCCACCTTGCTGCACTTTATTTACTTTTGTTACTTGTTGCTCGTTACAAATTATGCTATCACAAAACTATCTGTTACCACTTATTTCAGTACTTGCAGAGAATACCTTGCTGAAAACCGCTTATCATTTCCTTCTGCTCCTCGTTGGGTTCGACACTCTTACTTATCGAAAGGACTACGATAAATCCCCTATACTTGTGGGTCATCAGGGGGATAGGCGCATTGCACAAAGAGCGGAGAAGCGTAACACAACACAACAAAGATCACACGAGCAATTTTACCTAGGTTTGGGCCACCGCGAGGCATAAAACCATACGCCTGCTTTGGTGGATTGATGGTGGAGCAACGCAGCGCTCTTGCCTGGCAAGGTTGCCTCGAGGAGAGAGTGGCCATGCGCGTATGAGTCTGTGGGGGCCTGAATCCTTTCTATGGTTGCCATGAGCCTCCTTTTATAGATAAAGGGGACACCACAGTGGCAAATCAGTCTTTCCATACTGATTAGATAACAAACAGTGCTATCATACCTAACTCTGCAGGCTGAAAGAGCACATTAAATGCGCCACTCAGTGTCACATCACGGCTCACCTGGCAGGCCCTGCAGGGCTGTTTTGCCAGCTTCGCGCCTGCTTGCTTGACACATATCAGGACGGGTGTCGCTTGGAGGTATTTTCTGTAGGAAGTGGCTTCCATGTGGCAGGGGGCAGCCCCTTAGTCACTTTGCGGCTTGACACCGCACTGATTGATGACTTGCGTCGCTCGTGAGGTGGAGCGGTGGAGTGGTTTGCCTCCGCGAGCCCCCGGCAGGCCTGCTGGGGCGATCTGGAAGCTTGCTTCCGGGGCAAACCCCAAACTTGCCGAGCTCGCCTGCCCTGCAAGGGAGGTTCTTCCGTTTGCGATATCTTGCTTCTCTGGCTTGTCTTGGTCTTCTTGGTCTACATGTTGCTCCTTCAAAGAACTGATCCCTTATGCCTTGATCTGATCTTGGTGTAGTAATCTTGCTCTTGGGCCTGTGCACAGTCTAGGCAACGGACCCAGGGTTTGTTGCACTGACATACTTGCACCACTGCCCCAGTTGCCCACATCACTCCATGTGGATATTTCTCTACTTCTTTGCCCCACATGTACCTCTACTGGCTTCTACTATATTCGTGATGAGTTTATGTCTCATCAACTAGTCCCACTAGTCTTATTCTAATCACGCTTCTTCAATTTCTTTGCCACAGGGATGCTCAGCTCAACTTTAGTGAAACTGCACAAAATGATCCGACGGTCAAAGGTTGCAAACCTCATTTCTTCGGAAGGTTCAACGTCACCAACAAATTAAAGCTTGGTTAGGGTTTAGGGTTCAAGGCCCTATGGACTGCATGGATTGATTTTTCTTTAGTTGTCTCTGTTCCAAAATAAGTGTCAAGTTTAGTAGTAGTACAACTTTGTACTAAACCTTGCATAAAGTTGAGACACTTATTTTGGAACGGAGGGAGTACATATTGGCTATGATCTGTCAATCATTAAGATGCAATAGCATGCATGTTAATCTCCTTTGTATTTGATGGAATGTTGTAACGGGGCAACCTTGGACACAAGATACATGAAATAGAGCTGGAAGCTTCATAGCAGTGTACAAATTTATCTCGTTGAGGAATTATAGTACGTACTACTATGTACTAATGAGTTAGGTGTCGCACGGTGTCTAGAAAATATGGTGATAGTGTGAGGTGCGCCATGTAATCACTAAGCTTGCGTGTTTTCACTGCTTCCGCTCTCCTTCGCTGTAAGAATGGAGAAAATTGTAAAGAGTGGAGACGGTCTACCTCCTTTCACCGAAACTGGGACATCCAGCATCCGGTGCACGTGTCATGCACCAAAGTAAAGTGTACAGTGCAACTGAGACTCAGCATGGTCGTACCACCTCAGTAATAATGACCAATGAGCCGTCAAATCACATAGACCTGACAATAAGTTGGACGGACGAAGCAACCATCATTCTTGAATCCGCTTCTCCCTTCAATGCAGGCGCCAGTGAGAGGTCGCGTCCGCTCTACCCTGGCATGAATGCGGCACCGATTCTCTAGAGCGGCACTGACCGTTTCGGGCGGGAAGCACGCGCAGGCAATGGAGGGACTTTGGGTGGGCCAGGCTGGTCAGGAGCGGGCGTGGCAGCTGTCCCGACCGGACGCCCGGAAACAAGAGGATGAACCAACTCTTGCCGATAAATCATAGTACTACACACCATATCTTTGTAGGAGTAGGTCGATGTGTCGCTCTCTCTAACACACACGCACACACAGGTTCATAAAATAGGAATATCGTGGGAGTGGGAAGCCACAGGAAGTGAGATAAATGGAGTACGTACAAGAAACATAAGAGGTACACGCACGTCCATCGGAGCCTCACACTATAGCCCAGCCGACCAGAGCACGACGACCAGATCTGTGCCTCTTGTCCCGGCGCCGGCAGTCAGCCGCTATGTCTGTTGCCGCGGGGTTTGACACACGCGGCTGCCGGATTTGGAGCATTCCGGCCGCCTGCGACTGCTCCTTGCCATGGAGTGTCCGGGTACCAAGTCGCACAACAATAGTAATGGCTCCACGTCGCGTGTAGATACTGAATCCGCCTCTAGCCGCTCGGATCTATCCCGTCGGCGGATCGTCGGCAAAGACACGGCCAGCCACCGTCCGGGCTCCGCACTGGCCTAGCTGATAGTCAGTTCACTGTTGCCACTCATAAAGTGCGATGGCTGCCCGCGGTAGGACATGCGCCGCGTTTCGACCACGCCACAACATCCCAGATGGGTGTTCATCAAGTGCGAAAAAAATAAGGTGTGTAGTACTTCTTTTGATTCGGCTGTGCTCCCTTATTCGGCGCATGTTTGGCAGCTTATACTCAAACTTGTGTGTAGGATGGATGCAAGTTTTGGTTTTGGGAAGAAGAATACATCGATCTATTGATAGCACAAAATTTGGTAGATGCTCGTGCACTCCTTGCTAGAATAGAGGCTAGAGATAAGACTAGAGATGATGTTAGATGTGAAGCAACGTCTAGTTCTTTAGAATCGAAGAAGAAAGACTTGTGCAAGCTCAAGAAGCCACAGATCAACAATGAATACATAGAGAAGATATTAATACAATTAGTGGGAGCAGTTATGAAAATTGGATATCTTTAAAAATGTCTAATTGTGGTTCTTGTTTTCTTTGGTCTTGCTCTCCTAGTAAAGAATTGGTGAATGTACTTCCCTGTATCAAAATGTCGTTGATGAAATAAAGAAATGTGCTGGAAAATATATGTGTTCACATTCTAAGGTGCACTAGATTGATGCATGCAAGGATTAAAAGAAACCAACGAGTGCATGTAATCATTCCTACTCATTTAGTGGTCGTCCATGAATATATTGTAATTAATGCAGATTAAAGTTTGAGTAATTTTGGAAACTACGAGATGGAGTAGTACATTTCTCCATTCATCATCTGCCTGGGTTGATGAGATTTCAAATTTATGCCCTATTAACCGGAAAGTAGTGAGTAGTTAAAAAATTTGGTCAAACTTTGACAAAAGAAATGACGTGGCGTAAAAACTTGGATTGAGGTAGTACTCCCTCCGTCTAGGTGTTAAGCCATCTTACAAAAATTAGATATTACCAAAATGTTTAGGCGTCATCCATTAACTTCGCATCTCAATCCCCTCCTAGCCTCCTTGCTAGCGAGCATTACTTACTCTGCCTTGTTATCTCCCCCGAAAACCCAATGCATGGAGTGCAACTACGCGTTGATTAGTCAAGGAATTGAAGCCGGCTTGCATGCAAGTTAACACGTGGCCCTGCATGGTAGCTAAAACGATGTCTCTTAATTGTTGTGATTAATTCTTGCGTTTAGAGAGAGAAATCAGGGCTTTGATTGGAGGAAGGACCGGTCAAGTTTCTCCTTCTCCTCCAATCTTCTTGCACCTTGGTCCCCCTGCACCTTCTAACCTGACTTATACACCTAGACGGAGGGAGTAGTACGAGATACGGTGGCACACTGACTTAGGCCGAATGCAAGTGCCAAAAATTATTGGAAGAGAGCAAAGTGTACATACAAAATAATTAAAATTGAATTTCTCGGTTTTTTTAAATGGTGGCAAAAGATTTGCCTCATCCATTATATAAGAGGAGAATAGAGTCTGACAGTTTGCAAAAGACCCTACAAATAAACGACATGGCAATTACTCTCAATACGCCCTAGTTTCTTAGCACCCGCTGTAACCCTTAGTACATACGGTGGTACACTGACTTAGGCCAAATACAAGTGCCCAAAATATTTAAAATCGGAGGATGGTGCAGCCCACCTTTCCGATATTTCGATCGTGTATGGTTCAGTTGTTGCTTCGTAGGGTCGTGTACCATACATGAACTATAGTAAGTGCGACCGGGAGTCGTGGAGCGTTAATTTCGAGTTGACTCCTTGGAGGGTTAAATTTTCTTCACGTAGTAAGTATTAGCTTTGCCCTACTAGTAGTATCTTTCTTCACTAGTAGTACGTTAAATAAAGAGTTCTGTTTCGTGCACAATTTAAAATGATTTTTATGGAGAGAAAAATAAAACCACTCCAATTATATATGTTGTAGTCTCAGCGCTTGTTTTCTAGGGTTTGCTCTCTTCACACTCTCTCTCCACTATATATATACATGCTGGAGCCTCAGCGCTTGTATCTGCTCTCTACACACACTCTCGCCCTATCCAGATCTAAACAATACTGTGTTGGCCTTCCCTCTCTTTCGGTCCCCTCACAGCTGGTCAAAGAGCCGGCAGGATCCCGTCCATCGGGGGAGGCAAGGAGGCTTAACGTTGTCGCCGTCGGCGAGGGAGGGAATCCACTATCGGCGACGTTGTTCTCTTTCACCCAGCGGCGGGCGGGAGGGCCTCCGACCCCTTATTCCTCACCGTCGTACATAGTGTGGGCAGATCGGCCTCCGGCCGCCCACCGAGCCACACCTCGAGAACCTTAAGGTATAATTTTCTTAATCCACAGGCATTGCTCTAGCTGCATGTGGAATTTTTTTCGCTTCTACACTCGAATCTAGGTGTTGGATCAAATAGTAAATTAGTGGGGAAAGTTGTATAGCATGAATCTAGGACGTGGTTCAAATAGGAAAGGAAGGTGGAAAGTAGTACAGACTGGCTATCCAACACCTATGTTGGTCGAAAAGGGAAAACAATGACAAACGCAATACACACATCTGTAAGGAACTGATCTTTCTGTGGGTGGGGGACATGGCTGTATGGTTTGAGCAGGACTAGATTTGCTGCCCTCACATAGGGAAAGGTGTCTAAAGATAAAAAAATGGGACGAACACAAATATGTTCCTTGGTTGTTTGTTGCAACAGACTGTGCATCACCCCTTTATACATCGGTACATGCACATGGTGCTTGTGTGTCCACTGTCCCATACAACTCTTTGGATGTTGTTAATCTAATAATGCCGCTGGAAAATTGAAGCAATGCCATGGTTAAAAGCAAATTACATGTTTGACGAATTTTATTGTTAATATAATCTCTCTGTTAATATGAATCCATGCCACTGTTTGAGAAATGCTATTGTCTTGCTTTCTTTCCCATTTAGATAAGTTAGATGCTTCTTTTTGTGGGCTTCTGTAGCATCTACCGTTATTGACCAGTAATTCTTTCCTTTGCACCTCTGTGTAAACAAGGTTATCTACTTCACCTCGTTGCTATTGCGACCTTTTGGTGCACTACACAAAACACTTTTGTTTTAAGAGTGTTTTGTGCAGTTCAACCAAAATGTCACATAGACAACGTTGTTTGATTGCTTGATCTTAGTGGAACTGCACAAGAGGAGATCTAGCTTTCTATCCGTGTTAGGAAATTTGTTTCAGATCTTCTTCTTGTGAGTTGTTTGAATTATGTGTCATGAGAGGTCTCTACTAGCCTTCTTTCACACTTGTTATTCTCCGCCCTGCTGGGCTACAAATCTTTCCTAGGAGGGATGCATTAGGCTTAACAATAAAATGGACTTTAAGAAATAATAAATGAGATGTAATTATAAAAACTTGTCCGTAACTATAAAAAATGCACCAAACACGTAATTAGTTAAGAAAACATTATTATGGATTTTGAAAATTTTAATTTCATTACTTGTTGCGCGCAGAATATTTTGTTGGATTTTTACGTCATACAAATTAATTTTGAAATTATATTTAATCTGACTTGAAATTTTGGGATAAAAATATTTCAGATCCCATCAAAATGTGGGAAATTTTATTCGATTCTGTTTTGAGCGTTTGGTTGAAATTATTAATCGTTGTCCTAGCTAGAAAATGGGTTGTAATTTTAACAAATTGTAAATGGGTTGTACTAAATTCCATTAGAATTCAAAAATGGGATCTACATTCTTACAAATCGCAAATGGGCTATATGTTCTCTACCACACACTTGTGGGCCTACTAGGTTGACGCGTACGTAAGGCTTTGTCAACTTATAGTCAACACACGATTCTAGCAGTAGTGGCCATTGGATGTCCATCCAACGGATATCGTGCTTCTTCTTCAATCTCAGATATTCTTGCTTCAGCCATCCAAATCACCGCCGGCGGTACCGCCTACTACCGTCTCCCGTTGCCGGCTGTGTTGCTGAGCAGGACTCACCAGCCCACCGTACTCCCATCGTTGTACATGCCATTCCTCTACTCACCAACACCTCCTGTTACTCTTCGGCGACGGCAGCCTCACACCGCAGCCAAAACAGTGAACCCTTGTACACCCCTCCGCGTGGGCATCCACCTACCTCGTCTTCCCTGGCTCAGTGTCGTTCCCTTCCTAGGCCTCGCCATTGTCCACCGCATGGGTGTTGTCTGCGCGGCGTGGTCAATGAACGACAACCATCGTAAGAGGACTCTACGCGGTGATGCTGACAGATGGACCCACCAGCTACATCTTCGCACGCAAGGAAGTGCGTCCATATTATGGGCAAAAAAATGATTCCCCTGAAAGCTGGGACCCATCAGCTATATCTTCACACGCAAGGAAGTGTGTCCTTGTCCTCCCTGGCAGCTGGGACCCACCGGTCAAAGCGTACGTAGCATTTTCTGTCTGGTCGCGAACGTTTACGTACATACTGGTCGATCGGTCTCGCTGCAACAATGAACCGTGGCCGAGCAAGCAGCAACACATGTAGTAGTAGAGCCCCCGATGCAGTCCCTTCTAAACCGTGTACACATACATACAACCACATGCCAAAAAATACGGCCACATACGTACATACAGGCAAGGTCTCGAATGCCTACTCATGCATACGTACAGCCAGTGCTCATGTACATGGAGAGGCAACGGACAGCAGGAACAACGTCATGTTCATCGGAAGCCAACCGGCTAGGTCGGAACGAAGAAACTACGTCGTGTTCATCGGGAGGCAGCGGAATGCGTCGTGTTCATCGGTAGCCAACCAGATTGGATGGAACAACCGAAATGGGGTCTAGCGTACCGCAGAATGGAGGAAACGGCCTTTTGTTCGAGTGCCTACGGTCGAAACGGGGTGTTGTTGATTGGGAGGGGTGTGGCGTGCCGCATAACAGGACTCCATGGGTTACTGTTCATCCACCGTTGACTTCCTTGGAACAGCCGAAATGGGGTCTGGCGTACCGCAGAATGGAGGAAACAGACTTGTGTTGGATCATCTACGGTCGAAACGGGGTCCTATTCATTGGGAGGGGTGTGGCGTACCGCAAAACGGGACTCCACGGGTTACTGTTCATCCACCGTCGACTTCCTCCACCCTCCACCTGTTACTGTTCATCCACCGTCGACTTCCTCTTGCCTCCACCATCTACTGTTCATCCAGCCTCCACCAGCTACTGTTGATCCAACCTCCACCGACTCCTGTTCATCCAGCCTTCACTGGCTCCTCTTGAACCAACCCTCCACAGGGTCCTATTCAACCAGCCCTCCATGGGGTCCTGTTCAACCATCCCTCCACGGGGTCCCTCCACCGGCTACTGGTCATCCACCCCCACCTCCTCGATCGGGGTCCTATTCATCCAGCGGCAACGACCTCTACTACCATGGGATCTTGTTCATCCAACCCCCACCAAGAATTGTTCCTCCCACCCCACCGGGGACTGTTCATCAAGAGGCAACTTCGGCCGGCTTCAGTTAGCAGCAGTAGCGAAGGAATCACTCGGGTTCAATTAACTGCCAAGGGATCGATCGGGGTTCAGTAACGTAGCTAGTGAAATCGCCCGGGTTTAGTTAGAGCCCGATGCCTCGCTCAAGTTTAGTTAGAGCCCAATGCCTCGCACACACGCGTGTATGTGTACGAGAGAAACACGCAATTCCTCCGTGCATCGCTCAGCCCCGACCACCCACCGTAACCGGGAACTCCCCGAAATTTTCCTCGCCCTCGCTTCTACACAATTTTTTCCGTCATGGACGGCCCAAAGAATGTCATGCGGGTGCGTCCCCGGCCCGTCTAGGACGAAAATCCCATTTTTTCTCATGATTTTTTGTCATAGAAGTAGGAGGCCACCACATCTATGGTAATACGTGCTTTTGTCACAATTATCGTCATAGAAGTGTCATAAGCATGACATAATTTTTTTCCGTTCAGCCCAAAATGTCACGAATGTGTCTTCTTTTGTAGTGCATGCTCCTGTATCTGTTCGCATGTTGCATTACCATCGTTATTGTCAAACCTGTGATATCCTATGCTCAATCTATTATTGCTTCCTACCTTGATACATTCGTTCCTCAATAACATACTTGATCAAGTTCTTGTCTACCGAACTTTATTTCCGCTCCTGTGTTTGGGATCAAATTCAAAACATTCGCAAGAATTTTTAAATCTCCCATTCACCCCCTCTGTTTGATATACTATCGGTCCTAACAATAAGCTTGTTTCACACAAATTATGAATTTATGTGAAAGCATGACAGATGCATTGAATGCAAATGATACACACTGATCTAGAGTTGTCAGATTCAATAGGACGAGGTCTATACCACAAGCAAAGCATGGACTGACACAAATTGCCATATTGGTGTAAAAGTTAAAAGTGCTAAATGCATTATTGACTCTAGTGAAATGGGGGCTGTTGAAAATATGCCCTAGATACAATAATGTTTGTATTATTATATTTCCTTATTCATAGTTAAGAGTTTATATTCTATGCTATAACTGCTATGATCCTGGAATATGCGATTCAGTGGAAAACTCATATGGACATGTGGAATGATAAACAATAAATAAAAGGTTCCTAGTCTAGCCTCTAGGACTAGCTCAAGTGTTGTTGGTGATCACGTTTTCCGGATCTTAGGATATCGTTAAGTGTAATGATAGTCCTAGAACAATATTGAGATTATGGCGTTGGAAGAACGATCATAGAATGGAGCCAATCTTATTTGTTATGAATTGAGTTAATATCGTCTGCATTCAATTGTAATAACACGGAGTATTAACGTGTGATATTGCTCCTTAGATCATGAGAGTATCATGGTCACTTCTTACCGTACGGTGGGCTTTGGGGTTGCTCAAACGTCACTTCTAACACAATGATCATAACGACAACTTACAGGTTCATCAGAAAGTTTGACAAGTGGCGAGATAGCTCGAGAGTGGAATTTTCTCCTCCAATAATGGAGATATATTCTTAGGCCCTCTCGGTGTGACGACATCCATCATCGTCTGGCCAGCCACAGATGACTACGTAGGGATGCCGGAACATGTTAACAAGAAAGAAGAACAAAACTGGTAACGGGAGAAATAGTATAGTGAGTGAGGGAGTCCTGGATTAGGGGGTGTTCGGATAGCCGAACTATACCTTCAGCCGGACTCCAGGACTATGAAGATACAAGATTGAAGACTTCGTCCCGTGTCCGGAAGGTTCTTTCCTTGGCGTGGAAGGCAAGCTAGGCATGCGGATATTCAAGATCTCCTACCAATGTAACCGACTCTGTGTAACCCTAACCCTATCTGGTGCCTATATAAACCGGAGGGTTGTAGTCCGTAGGACGAACACATCATAACCATCATCATACCCATAGGCTAGCTTCTAGGGTTTAGCCTCCTTGATCTCGCGGTAGATCTACTCTTGTACTACCCATATCATCAATATTAATCTAGCAGGAGTAGGGTTTTACCTCCATCGAGAGGGACCGAACCTGGGTAAAATAAAGTGTCCCTTGTCTCCTGTTACCATCCGACCTTGACGCACAGTTCGGGACCCCCTACCCGAGATCCGCCGGTTTTGACACCGACATTAGTGCTTTCATTGAGAGTTCCTCTGTGTCGTCGCCTTTAGGCCCGATGGCTCCTTTGATCATCAACAACGATGAGGTCCAGGGTGAGACTTTTCTCCCCGGACAGATCTTCGTCTTCTGCGGCTTCGCTCTGCGGGCCAACTCGCTTGGCCATCTGGAGCAGATCGAGAGCTACGCCCCTGGCCATCAAGTCAGGTTCGGAAGCCTAAACTACACGGCAGATATCCGCGGAGTCTTGATCTTCGATGGATTCGAGCCACAGCCAAGCGCGCCGCACTATCTCGAGGGGCATGATATAGCTCTGCCTCCAAACAGTGTCCTGGAGGCCGCATACGCTCCGGCCCCGATCCTCGATTCGGAGCCCGCTGCGTTCTTTGAAGATGAACGGTTGGACGTCACCTCCGGAGCTGCGATCTTAAAAGCCATTGAGCCGAACGCAAGCCCCGCGCTCCGCATGGCCTGTGACTCCAAGGAGTCGGACTCTTCTCCGAACTTCGGGTCGTCCGTGCCCCCGCCGATCGAATCAGATCGGGCGCCTGTAATGGAGTTCACCGCCGCGGACATCTTTCAGTATTCACCTTTTGGTGATATTCTGAATTCTCTCAAGTCTCTCTCTTTGTCAGGAGAGCCCGGGCCGAACTATGGCCTGCGAGGTTGGGATTCGGACGACGAAGAAATTCAAAGCCCACCCACCGCCCACTTAATAGCCACTGTCGACGATATATCCGACATGCTCGACTTCGGCTCCGAAGACTTCGACGGTATGGACGACGAAGGAGGAGACGAGCAAGAACCACCACCTGTAGGGCGCTGGACCGCCACCTCGTCATACGACATATACATGGTGGATGCTCCAAAAGATGGAGATGGCGATGGAACAGCGGAGGATGGCACTTCGAAAAAGCCTCCAAAACGCCGACGTCAGCGGCGCCGCTCCAAATCCCGCCACAGCAGAAACGGTGATTCCGGCACGGGAGATAATACTACCCCGGACAGCGCTGAAGAACACCAAAACCAGCAGGATTCGGCACAGGAAGATGGAGAAGACCGCCCTCATGAGAGAGCGGCAGAGCGAGAGGTCGAGGCGATAACTACATGCCTCCCTCTGAAGACGAGGCAAGCCTCGGCGACGATGAATTCATCGTACCATCAGACCCCGCCGAACAAGAACGCTTTCAACGCAGGCTTTTAGCCACGGCGAACAGCCTAAAGAAAAAGCAGCAACAGCTTAGAGCTGATCAAGATTTGCTAGCTAACAGATGGACTGAAGTCCTTGCGGCCGAAGAGCACGAGCTCGGACACCCCTCCAAAAACTATCCTAAGCGCAGGCCGCTACCCCAATCAGAGGAGGAAGCCCAAGACATGGCAAATCGGCCACCTCGCGGCCGCAACAGAGAAGCCTGTCGAACATCCAAACAAGCCATGCCCCGCAGCCGCTTTACCAAGGCACGGGAACACGAACCAGACCTGCGAGACGTCCTGGAGGACAAAGCAAGGCAAACAAGATCGATCTATGGATCGCGCGAACGCCCGACGACACGTGATAGTTTTCACTCCGGACACAATAAATCCGGCCGGGCCAAACACAACAGGCACAGCTCCTCCGAACTGCGTCGAGACATAGCCCAGTACAGGGGCGCCGCACACCCACTATGCTTCACAGACGAAGTAATGGATCATAGAATCCCAGAGGGTTTCAAACCCGTCAACATCGAGTCGTACGATGGTACGACAGATCCGGCAGTATGGATTCAGGACTATCTCCTCCACATCCACATGGCGCGTGGCGATGATTTGCACGCCATCAAATATTTACCCCTTAAGCTTAAGGGACCAGCCCGGCACTGGCTTAACAGCCTCCCCGCAGATTCGATCGGCTCTTGGGAGGACCTGGAGGCCGCATTCCTCGACAACTTCCAGGGGACCTACGTACGGCCACCGGACGCCGACGACCTAAGCCACATAATCCAGCAGCCAGAAGAATCGGCCAGGCAATTCTGGACACGGCTCCTAACAAAGAAAAATCAGATAGTCGATTGTCCGGATGCAGAGGCCTTAGCAGCCTTCAAGCATAACATCCGTGACGAGTGGCTTGCCCGGCACCTGGGACAGGAAAAGCCGAAATCCATGGCAGCCCTCACGACACTCATGACCCGCTTTTGCGCGGGCGAAGATAGCTGGCTAGCTCGCAGCAACAACTTATCGAAGAAGCAAGGTAATTCAGATACCAAGGACAAAGGTGGCAGGTCACGACGGAATAAACAGAAACGCCGCGTCAGCAGCGACAGCAATGAAGATACGGCAGTAAACGCCGGATTCAGAGGCCATAAATCCGGTCAGCGGAAAAAGCCATTCAAAAAGAATACCCAGGGCCCGTCCAGCTTGGACCGAATACTCGACCGCTCGTGCCAGATTCACGGCACCCCCGAAAGGCCAGCCAATCACACCAACAGGGATTGTTGGGTGTTCAAGCAGGCAGGCAAGTTAAGAGCCGAACACAAAAACAAGGGGCTAGACAGCGATGACGAGGAGGAGCCCAGGCCGCCGAACAACAACGGACAGAAGGGGTTTCCCCCACAAGTGCGGATGGTGAACATGATATACGCGACTCATATTCCCAAGCGGGAGAGGAAGCGTGCGCTACGGGACGTATACACGATGGAGCCAGTCGCCCCAAAGTTCAACCCATGGTCCTCTTGCCCGATCACCTTCGATCGAAGGGACCACCCCACTAGCATCCGTCACGGTGGTTTCGCCGCATTGGTTCTTGACCCAATCATTGACGGATTTCACCTTACAAGAGTCCTCATGGACGGCGGCAGTAGCCTGAACCTGCTTTACCAGGATACGGTGCGGAAAATGGGCATAGATCCATCAAGGATCAAGCCCACAAGGACGACCTTTAAAGGCATCATCCCAGGTGTAGAGGCCAATTGCATAGGCTCCATAACACTTGATGTGGTCTTCGGATCTCCGGACAACTTCCGAAGCGAAGAGTTAATCTTCGACATAGTTCCGTTCCGCAGTGGCTATCATGCTCTGCTTGGACGAACCGCATTCGCTAAATTCAATGCGGTGCCGCACTACACATATCTCAAGCTCAAGATGTCAGGCCCTCGAGGTGTAATCACGGTCAGCGGAAACACCAAACTCTCTCCATCCGTATGGAGGAACACACGGCGGCCCTCGCAGCAGAGGTACAAAGCAGCCTGTTAAGGCAACTCTCGAGTCCGGCCGCTACAAAGCCGGACAAAGCAAAACGCGCCCGGAGTAACCCGAAGCAAGACCGACTGGCGCGTTCAGAGCACGCGTAGCAATACGGCCCCAACCCCAGCCATCGCTACATAGCGGAGCTAGTACCTCGAGTACACAATTACGCCCTTAAAATTCCATGGGCATAGGGGAGGGGGCAGATCAAACGGCATGTCAACAATACGGCATCAAACGTACTAGGGGCTGCCGGATTCTTCTTTTCTTTCAGGACTCCATACTCTGGATACAGTGTTCGGCCTCGCTGCCGCACAGACGATACAGGACCCAGGAAAGCAGACAAAACAACGCCGCATCATGGAACTCTCAGGTGGTCTCTATTTCGAGCGATATATCTGTTTCTAAATTCTGCGGCCTGCGCCTGGTCAGGACATGTTAAATAGTCTAAATTTTCTTTTCACACTACTTGTATCGTTCGGCTTGAATAAACAGCCTCCTCATAAATAATGCATAGCTTTTCGTCTATTTTTGCATTATCTTCTTTTAATATACATATGTTTATTCAAATAACATGATCGCACCTGTACACCATGGTACGGCAAACCACGCCAGGGGCTTTATTACCCTTCTATCTGGTGTGAGAAGTCCGTCCACTTTCACAAGTGCGGCACCCCGAACTTATAGCATTATATGCATCGGCTCCGAGTCATGATTTTGGTCATATGTTGGGTTTGCCCGGCTCCTATGTTTTGGTGCCTTACGTTCCGCTCTATCGGCTAAGGTAGCACTAGGAGAACCACTGCGATTGTGCCCCAGATCAGGTGGGTGAGCACCTCAGTGGAGAAAGCTAAAACAGACTGTCATGATAAGGCGCGAGACCGGTCGCTGTTCGAGAGGTTTTTCGAGTCCCTAAAGGCTTATGCCGCTTCGAGCGGAGAGCTGGTTAAGTCCGGCTAAAGGCGTGGATAGTGCCCCGAATTCGGCCTTCCGAACTAGGGGCTTCACCGAAATTTAAAATTATAACGTTCTATGGCTAAGTGAGAGTGTTCAAGCATTATAGTCCGATTGCCTGGTTCGCTGTGCTGAGCGCCTCCCTCGAAGGACCCAACTATGGGAACAAGAGCCCTCAGGTTTATCCGAACACCCCAGCACTAGTTGCATGGGGGCAGAAGCCGACGACTCGCCATCTCTCAGTTATTGATAAACGGCCGCACAGAAAATAATATTTTAAATTCAGAAAGCATTGCTTAAGCGCATATGAACAAGTTTTCAGCGCACAGGATACAAACGAGCGAGTTCATTGAAATATTACATCTTTGGCACACTCATCCGCGACAAGGCGAGCTCCAGCAAGAACTTCCTTGTAGTAGTTCTCGGGCTTGCGATGCTCCTTCCCCTGCGGCGGCCCGTCCTTCACCATCTTCTCTCCGTCCAGCTTGCCCCAGTGTACCCTTACACGGGCAAGGGCCCTCCGGGCACCTTCTATGCAGACGGAGCGCTTGATGACCTCAAGCCGTGGACAGGCCTCCACCAGCCGCCGCACCAGCCCGAAGTAGCTCCCAGGCAGGGCCTCTCCAGGCCACAGCCGAACTAGTAAGCCCTTCATGGCCTGTTCGGCCGCCTTGTGGAGCTCGGCCAGCTGCTTCAGCTGATCGCTCAAGGGCACAGGGTGTCCGGCCTCAGAATACTGAGACCAGAACACACTCTCCGTCGAGCTGTCCTCTTCAGCTCGGTAGAATGCGGCGGCGTCGGATGCGCTGCGGGGAAGATCGAAGAACGCCCCTGGAGAACTCCGGATTCGGGTAAGTAATAGGTATTTCACCTTTATATTCCTACTTTGCATTAAGAATGCCTTACCCCCTGCTATCTTTTTCACATCCTCCAACTCTTGGAGGGCCTTTTGGGCTTCGGCCTTGGCACTCTTGGGGGTCTCAACAGCCGACGCGAGCTCGGATGCTTGCCTTTTTGCCTCAAGCTCCAAACCCTCATGTTTCTTCATGAGAGCTTGCAGCTCTTGCTGCACCTCGCCGACTTGGACCCCAAGCTTTTCTCGCTCGGCGCGCTCCTCGGCCGCTCTCTTCTCGGCCTCAGCCAGCGCCTGCTTCAGGGTTGCCACCTCGGTTGTGGCCCCTACAATAAGCAGTACAATCCTGTTATTTCTTTTTGCAATCAAGCCTCTCTATAGGCACCTTTTTTTCTAAGGGGTATTTCTTACCTTCCTTTTCCACGAGCTGCCTTTTGGCAAGGCCGAGCTCTTGCTCGGACCGCTCGAGGTCCTTTTTCAGGACTTCCACCTACGCAGTCAGTGCGGCGGTGGACAGCAGGGAAGCCTGCTTACGCATATTAGACTTTTTATTAGACTCCTGCGAAAATTGTTGGATCCTCTATTCGGCTTTTCTTTCCGAACACCAAACAGAGCATCAGGGGCTACTGTCTATGCGGTAATGAATTTAGCATATTTTTTGCTTACCTGGAAGCCTGTTAGAAGGCTAGCGCAAGCTTCATTCAGTCCGCTCTTGGCGGACTGAACCCTTTGGACCACCGCACTCATAACAGTACGGTGCTCCTCGTCGATGGTGGCGCCTTCAAGCGCCTCCAACAGACTATCCGGCGCCTCTGGTTGGACAGAGGTCGCCGGCTCAGACGGCTTACTCCTCTTGGAAGGAGTTCGCCCACCGCGAGCCAGGACGGTCGAGTCCGGCGCGGTGTCCGGCACAAAGCCGGACTGGGAGCCCTGGGGGGTTTCATCCCCTTTACTCCTGGGGTCCTGAGGATTGCCTTGCGGCTCCTCCAGGACCACCTCCTCCTGCCCTATTCGGCGGGACACCGCTTCGGCGTCGTCTGCCCCGCTGGGGGAGACTGCGGGCGGGACAGAGTTCATGTCCGACGAATCCAGGGAGCCGCTCGATGAATCATCGAGTGCGGCTCGGGGCGGGCTGCGCAAATAGCATTCGACATTAGGGTAAGCTGCGCACTTGAAGATACTATGAGTCATTCTGGTATGTAGATACTTACGATATCGCCGGACGCCTGGTTCTGTCCGGCCACTCCTTTCCGCCCTCTTCGGCGTTGGGGGAGTAGTCCGGCCGAGGGGTCTTCCTTTTCCTCGACCCCTCGGCCTCCCTCGTTGGGGCGGCCTTCTTCTTTTTCGCTCCCCCGTTGGAGGGGGAGAGCTTCCTTGTTCCTCCTCCTCGTTTTCACGGGAGGAGGGCGTCGCGGACTCGCCGGATGACGAGCTCGACACCACCACATTGCGGGCACTCTTTCGAGTCCCGGTGGTCTTCTTCTTCTTGGCCTTCTTCTCCGGCACCACGTAAGGCGCCGGAGCCAGCAGCTTCTCTAAGAGAGCTGGGGCTGGGTCTTCGGGCAGAGGAGCCGGACAGTTGATTGGTCCGGCTATCTTCAGCCACGCCTGTCAAAGGCAAAGGGAGTTTTTAGATCCCACATAGAGTTAATCTATGTAGAAAAGCTTAACGAACCTGTGAAAGGTATAAATAGCTTACCTCGCCAGCGTTGCGCTGCGAGCTGTATCCGCGGTCCTTGGAAGCGGATGTGGGGCACTCGACGCCTTTGGTTAGCACCTTCCAGACGTCTTCATACGTCGTGTCGAAGAGCCTATTGAGGGTTTGGTGCTGCCCCGGGTCGAATTCCCACAAAGTGAAATCCCGTTCTTGGCACGGGAGGATCCGGCGAACGAACATGACCTGGATGATATTGACATGCCGGATGGGCTTGTTCATCAGGGACCGGATGCAAGTTTGCAATCCGGTCACTTCTTCTTCGTTGCCCCACGATAGGCCCATCTCTTTCCAGGAAATGAGCCGCGTGGGGGGTCCGGATCGGAACTCGGGGGCCGCGACCCATTTCGAGTCGCGTGGCTCGGTGATGTAAAACCACCCTACCTGCCACCCCTTTAAGGACTCCACAAAGGAGCCATCGAACCAGAGTGCGCTGGCCATTTTGCCGGCCATAGCACCTCCGCACTCCGCCTGGGTGCCGGACACCACCTTGGGCTTGACGTTGAAGGTCTGGAGCCAGAGGCCGAAGTGGGGGCGGATGCGGAGAAAGGCCTCACACACGACGATAAACGCCGAGATATTGAGGATAAAGTTCGGGGCCAGATCGTGGAAGTCCAGGCCATAGTAGAACATGAGCCCCCGGACAAAAGGGTGAAGTGGAAAACCCAGTCCGCGGAGGAAATGGGGGAGAAATACTACCCTCTCATGGGGCCTTGGGGTGGGAAGAAGCTGCCCCGCCTCGGGAAGCCGGTGCGGGATGTCCTTGGACAGATATCCGGCCTTCCTAAGCTTTTTGATTTGACCCTCCGTAACGGAGGAAGCCATCCACTTGCCACCCGCTCCGGACATCGCTGGAGCAGGTTGGGGAAGAAAAAGCGAACTTGGGCGTTGGAGCTTGAGTGCGCAGGAGATGGATGGGCAAAGGAGGAAGAAGGCGTGGGTGAAAGAGGTGGATCTTTATCCCCTTATATAGGCTGATGTCGTTATGCGTCCCCACCTACCTAATAAAACTCGCTTGCCGCTCACACGCCGTGGTAAATGGCGCGGTTGGGTTACCCACGTCCGTATTATTGAGAATCCCGTTAAAAGGGGCACACGATCTCTGCTTCGACAAGACGTGCCAAGGAAACCGCCTCGTTGAACGTGCTGCGGTGGAACAACAAAAAATAATCCATACAGAAGGCTTGGTCGCAGTGTTATGACGCACTGTGGAATACGTCAGCAGATTTGATTTGTGTTTGTGTTATTCTCTATATGGCAATACGTGGAAACTTGTTTTGCAGAGCCGGACACTATTTTTTTGGTGTTTATTATCTTCTTGAAGAATTTGGAGGAGGAACCCGCCTTGCAATGCCGAAGACAATTTGCGCGCCGGACTCGTCGTCATTGAAGCCTGGTTCAGGGGCTACTGAGGGAGTCCTGGATTAGGGGGTGTTCGGATAGCCGAACTATACCTTCAGCCGGACTCCAGGAATATGAAGATACAAGATTGAAGACTTCGTCCCGTGTCCGGAAGGTTCTTTCCTTGGCGTGGAAGGCAAGCTAGGCGTGCGGATATTCAAGATCTCCTACCAATGTAACCGACTCTGTGTAACCCTAACCCTGTCCGGTGCCTATATAAACCGGAGGGTTGTAGTCCGTAGGACGAACACATCATAACCATCATCATACCCATAGGCTAGCTTCTAGGGTTTAGCCTCCTTGATCTCGCGGTAGATCTACTCTTGTACTACCCATATCATCAATATTAATCTAGCAGGAGTAGGGTTTTACCTCCATCGAGAGGGCCCGAACCTGGGTAAAATAAAGTGTCCCTTGTCTCCTGTTACCATCCGACCTTGACGCACAGTTCGGGACCCCCTACCCGAGATCCGCCGGTTTTGACACCGACAGTGAGCATGGAGATCACTCAGGAGGATACCAAGGCCAAGTGGTGGAGAAGGAATTGGGCCACCAAGGCCCAACAGGGGAGGCGCTCCTTTCCCTCTTTAGGGAGGCCGAATTGGGATGGGGGAAAGAATCCTCCTTCCCCCCCTAGGCCGGCGACCATCCTTCCTCCTTGGTGGCAGCCCTGCCTCCCCCCTCCAACATATATATACTAGAGGATTTCCAAGCCTCCTCTAGTTGATTTAGTTCTACTTCTAGTTGGTCATAGTTGACTAATTAGAGCTAGCCCTAGCTACCTCCAATCCTCGCAACTAGAAGCCCCGTGTGGTTCTAATCTCCTCCCTCTAATTCTCTGGCGACGATTAGCTCTGGACGGCGAAGCGTTGCCGAATTGTGAAGACCGTACACTTGCAACCAAGTAGAGAGGCCGTGCTTTCAGTCTTCTGTCTGAGGGGTTGTTCAAGGGTGGTTCGCGGGATCGGCATCGACGTTTGAGGGACTCAAAGTATGATCTACACCGACTCGTTTACTTTCGCTGCACTCTGAGTCGGTAATGATCGTTGATCCATACCCGATATGCATCTTCATATTGTTCCTGGGTGTTCGTAGGGCGAATTTTTGTGTTTTCTACTACGTTTCCCAACACGCAGCACGCGACACTGCAACATGGTTTTCAGTACCGTAGAGCGTTTTTTGGCACTGTAGTGTGTTTTCTTTGTTACTGTAGCGATTGGTTAAAAAAGAACTGAAGAAATTCTAAAAAGAGTGAACATTTTTCAAGTTTTTTGATTTTTTGAAAAACACGGACATTTTTCAAAATTTCAAACTTTTTTAAAAAATCAAATAACTTCTAAATTTTGAAGGGATTCTTGAAAATTATTCAAAATTCCAAACATTTTGTTTGAAAACACGAACAGTTTTTGATAATCGGAAACCAATTCTGAAATTGGATTTTTTTTGTGAAAATTTGAAAATTTTTAAATTTTAAAGATCTTTGTAAACAAGAACAAATTAAAAAATTGAACTAAAAAAAGAAAAGGAAAAGAGAAAAGAAACAAGAAAACCGGCAGACAAAAACAAAAGAGAAAAAACTAAAAAACTAAAAAGCCTAGACAGAATCTTCTAGAAAGTTTATAGAACTAGAACCAAAGTACGTACCTTTAGAAAATAGAAAGTTGTGTATGAGATAAATGGGCCGGCCCAGTGTGTCGCTCACATCCATCGCTGTGTACCTTTGAATAGCCCGAATTCCCAAAGAGCTCCCCCATTTAGATGGTATGTTCAGGTGTCTGAAGAAAATCTACTACTTTTTTTTTTTTGAATTCCCAAAGAGCTCCCCCATTTAGATGGTATGTTCAGGTGTCTGAAGAAAATCTACTACTAGTACACTACTCCTACTTGGTAGCCGGATAGCTCTCACGGAACCCACCGTAAGTAGCCGTCGCCGTGCCATGAATTGAAGGCGACAACGGGAGAACTTCTCTGTCCCACGTGTTCCTCGAGGGAAAGAAAACATCTCCATCGCAGCATGATCATGATGGGCTCGTGGACGCAGAAAAAAATCTTCTACATCCGAGAGGATCACATCACATCGGCTGAATTCTAAGCTATTTTCGGGATTGGACTAGATGGATCGAAGATGGTATGGTCCCCATGCATCGACCAAGGCTATCCCCCTGCCGCTGAACTGATGAACAGATCTACGCGTTCCCTTGTTTGCTGAGACATGTTGTTGGTTGTTTTTGTTGCGATCCAAAGGCAAAGGCGGATAGTACTATACAAGCTTGTCACCTTGAAGCTTTCTTGGCCTGCCAAGATTGGACGGAAATGGCGTAATAGGTCTAGCGAAATCCCGGACACACGAGCAGATGGCTGAAAGCGATGGCATATCAGCAATCAGCGGTCCAGATGCAACGGCGACCCGATTTTCCAGAAAAACACGGGCCAAAGAACCAAACTGGATTGGATTTCTGAAAGAGTCAATCGCTCTGAACAAAAAAAAATACAGCGGACTTGCGTGCGTATGTATAGGCCTGACGCAATCGCCGGCTGCTTCCGGCGAGTGATAGAGCGAGCTCATGCTTTGCGTGCAAGGTGCAACCTTGTGTACGCCGCTAGGAATAGGATTGATTTGCAACGTACAGTACTTGACGCCGAAGTTTTCCACACGTTGACGCTTTCGTGAGGACAAAGACGCATTCTTGCAAGGAGATAATCCAAACGTACGGACGATCGAGTCAAACCATATCACAAGGAGATTATTGCAGTACTAATTAACGCCAGTGTAACGCCCCCGGATTTGCCGGCTTACCTACCCACCAAACCAGCACTATCCGCAACATTTTCAGAAACACCCCCAGAATCCTCGCGGAATCTCGGAGCCACCCCTCACGTCTCGCACTATTACACCCAGCGCCTTTCCCGGCCTGCTCGGTCGGTCTCCCCTCCACATTTTGCCATTCCCCTCCGAATTATTGCCTCGCCTCGCCTCGCCACCCCCGTCTCTGACGGCCATGGCCCACCTCCAGCTCACGGCGGTCGCCGGCGGCCGCGACGACGAGATGGAGGAGGTGGCGCTGCTGGGGTCCTACGGCGAGGCGGAGGGGCCGAGCTTGCGGACGGAGGAGGAGGAGGCGGGCATGCGGCGGGCCCAGGTGCGGGTCACGGGCATGACGTGCTCCGCCTGCACGAGCGCCGTCGAGGCCGCCCTCTCTGCCCGCCGCGGCGTGCGCAGCGCCGCCGTGTCGCTGCTGCAGAACCGCGCCCACGTCGTGTTCGACCCCGCGCTCGCCAAGGTTTGGTTCCGTGTGATCCCTCCCCCTCCCGCTCCCTCCTTCGCCTCCGCGCGCGCTGGAGATTTGGCCTGGGATCGCGCCCCTGCGGTGAATTCTGGCGCGGTGGCTTCGAGTTTGTAGGATTATAGCGCTCTTGTTGGTAATCAGCAGCGGAATTGGTCAGCGCGAGGCGGGAAACTTAGCTGCGTTTTGTCGGTTATGGTGGTTAGGATGCGAAACGAACACTCACAGCTCGTGCTGTAGCTGCTTCATTTTTGGCTCGCCTGTCCTTGTTCTAGCTGGCTGTTCCAATTGATTAGTCGTGTGGGTTGAGTTTGTGGGACACTCTGCGTTGCTTTGTCAGGAATCAAGTCTAGCGTGTTTGATAATCATGTGGATTGTAACCACGTTTACGAAAAAATATCGGGGGATTTTCGTAGTGCCAATTGTAAAGGTGCAGTCCTAGTACTGGATCATAACGATTTTCATGGTAATTTAACTGGTTCCCGAACAGGACCATGAAGCACCTGTACTGTAAACTTGCAATTGCAAACAACCTCTGGAAAAAAAGTGATGTTAGGTGTGTTTCAAAGATCTCAACTCTCCACGACGTTGCCAACCTGTAACCTTTCTTATTTAAACTAACTTGCTTTTATGTAACGCTTCTGAAATGGACCTGACAGTGTTTGTTGTATTCAGGAAGAGGACATTGTAGAAGCAATAGAAGATGCTGGGTTTGAAGCAGAAATCCTCCCAGATTCTGCTGTTTCTCAGCCAAAGTCACAGAAGGCTTTGTCAGGCCAATTTAGGATAGGGGGGATGACTTGTGCTGCCTGTGTGAACTCAGTTGAAGGGATCTTAAAGAAGTTGCCAGGTGTAAACAGAGCAGTTGTTGCATTAGCGACCTCATTAGGGGAAGTTGAGTACGATCCGACTGCTATTAGCAAAGATGAAATTGTTCAGGCTATCGAGGATGCTGGTTTTGAAGCCGCACTGGTACAAAGTAGTGAGCAAGATAAGGCTTTATTAGGTTTGATAGGATTGCATACAGAGAGAGATGTAAATTTATTGTATGATATCCTGAGAAAAACAGAAGGCCTGCGGCAATTTGATGTAAATTCTGTACGGGCAGAAGTTGAAATTACATTCGATCCAGAAGTCGTTGGTTTGAGATCGGTTGTGGATATTATTGATATGGAAAGCAGTGGCAGACTGAAAGCCCATGTACAGAATCCATATGTACGGTCTTCTTCAAATGATGCGCAAGAGGCTTCGAAAATGCTTCACCTCCTTCGCTCCAGCTTATTTCTAAGTGTAAGTTTTTATCCCTGCTATCCTATTTGTTTATGGTTTTTGTTGCATCTCTAGTTCAATCTACATTTTCCTCTGGTAGCTATACCCTTATCCTAGTTGGGACCGTAAATAAATAGCAAGCCCATCTGATGTGTCAGCTTGATTTTATATAATTGTCACTATTGCATACAATTACTACTACAAAGAGATAATATAAAGTAAAATTATCACGAGTTGTTGTTTTACTTGCGTACTGACTTTCTTTACTGGTTTCCTTGCACCAGATTCCAGTGTTTTTTATGCGCATGGTATGCCCTCACATATCTTTCATCAACTCATTCCTACTCATGCACTGCGGACCATTTCGTATAGGAGATCTGCTGAAGTGGATGCTGGTGAGTGTAGTACAATTTGTTGTTGGCAAACGTTTCTACGTTGCAGCTTATAGGGCCCTTAGACATGGCTCTACAAATATGGATGTATTGGTCGTTCTTGGCACAACGGCAACGTATGTGTACTCAGTTTGCGCGCTTCTTTATGGGGCATTCACTGGATTTCATCCTCCGATGTATTTTGAGACAAGTGCAATGATAATTACATTTGTGCTATTGGGGAAGTATCTTGAGGTGCTTGCTAAAGGAAGGACATCAGATGCAATTAAGAAGCTTGTAGAGCTGGTTCCTGCTACAGCTATTTTGCTTCTGAAATACAAAGGTATCTGATTCGTACTTTATGGTAACTTAGCATGCATACACCAAAAACCGCTAGCAGTTCAGAAAGCTCATGTCTAAGTGATTTACATATAGTCCCTTTCTTTTTATGTTTTTCGTTCGATATTAGTAATTAACTGATTGCTTAGGATTGCAGCCTTGCATCCATACTCTTGCATTTTGATTGTAGTTGCACACCTCAACTCACAGCTCTGTACCTGAATCCAGATGGAAAATATGCTGGAGAAAAGGAAATTGATGCATTGTTGATCCAACCTGGCGATGTCTTAAAAGTGCTTCCTGGTTCAAAGATTCCTGCTGATGGCATTGTCACTTGGGGTACAAGCCATGTTGATGAAAGTATGGTAACTGGTGAATCTGCGTCCATCTGCAAGCAAGTATCCAGTTCAGTAATAGGAGGCACCATGAACCTAAATGGCATCCTTCACATACAAGCAGCGAAAGTAGGATCAGGGACAGTTTTGAGCCAGATAATATCTCTTGTTGAGACTGCCCAGATGTCTAAAGCACCTATTCAGAAGTTCGCTGATTATGTGAGTGCGCTTGTCTGTTTATGATGTTTCTGAGTTATAAAAATTATCTCTGTTATAATCTTAAAATTGTAAAACATTTTTCTGGTCAATTTCATTACACTTATGTCATTGACGTAAGTGCTAAGGATGTATTTTTATTGCCTTATAAAAAGTATATTAGTCATGTCAGATTTCACACAAACTGTTTACACCTGGTTGGTTTTTATCAAGTCATTAGTTATTGAAAATCAGTTTAAGTACTTATTATTACAACACATTACATGAAGAAACCAGTGCAATCTTGGGGATTTGTACATCTTGTTTAATATGCAGTGGCATTTTGTTTCCTATAATAAGCATTACGTTTTGTGAATGTTGATGCTATCTATGTTCTTTTCAGGTGGCCGGCATTTTTGTTCCTATTGTCATCACATTGTCCTTACTGACATTCTGTACATGGTAAGTTTCACGGTTCATGCATCTGTCTGAGGTTGGGTTTGGGGGCGTCAGGCTACTTGTCTCTAAAATTTTCATGCATTATTGACCTTTGTAGGTTTGTATGTGGGACGCTGGGGGCATATCCAAATTCATGGGTTTCAGAAACTAGCAATTGCTTTGTTTTCTCCCTCATGTTCTCCATCTCTGTTGTGGTAATTGCCTGTCCATGTGCTCTTGGTCTGGCGACACCAACTGCTGTTATGGTAGCAACTGGAGTTGGCGCCAATCATGGAGTACTTGTAAAGGGTGGAGATGCACTGGAGAGGGCTCAGAATGTTAACTATATTATATTTGACAAAACTGGGACACTGACACAAGGAAAGGCCACTGTAACAACGACGAAAGTGTTCTCAGGAATGGATGTTGGTGACTTCCTCACATTGGTAGCATCTGCGGAGGTGAGGCACAAAAAATATTCTGGGATTCTGCTTATTCGTAGTAGAGTGCAAACATGGTAATCTTACTTTGTTCTTTTCTGTTAATTTAGGCAAGCAGTGAGCATCCACTTGCAAAAGCTATCTTGGATTATGCATTTCATTTCCATTTCTTTGGCAAACTCCCCTCATCAAAAGACGACGTTAAGAAAAGAAAAGAAGATGCATTCTCTCAATGGCTCTTGGAAGTTGCTGATTTTTCTGCCTTGCCTGGCAAAGGAGTTCAATGTTTGATCAATGGGAAGATGATTCTGGTGAGCTATGTGATACAGCTATTCTGGATTATCGTTCTTAATTGCTTAAGTAAAGAGTTACTATGCCTGGGTAATCCAATAATTTGATGTTAAATGTTTTATGTAGGTGGGCAACCGTGCTTTGATATCTGAAAATGGGGTTAACATTCCTGAAGAGGCTGAAAGTTTCTTGGTAGACATGGAATTGAACGCAAAGACAGGCATTCTTGTAGCATATGATGGCGACTTCATTGGTTTGATGGGGGTAACCGATCCCTTGAAAAGGGAGGCTGCTGTAGTTATAGAAGGCCTAAAAAAGATGGGCATTTATCCAGTTATGGTGACAGGGGACAATTGGAGGACTGCACTGGCAGTTGCAAAGGAGGTCGGTCGGAATTCTCATGTAGTAGTGCAACCACATCCGCATTTGATTATTTTGATTCTTCTAGACGCAATATCAGTAAATATGAGTTCAACTTTGCTGCCTAACTGATTTCATGTGTACAACTTCATTAGTTGATTTGATGTTGCTTATATGAGTCGCCTCCTGCGAAAGCTTAAATTATTGAAACCATTGTCCTTCTGCAGATTGGAATTGAAGATGTGAGAGCAGAGGTTATGCCTGCCGGAAAAGCTGACGTAATCCGCTCTTTCCAAAAGGATGGGAGCGTGGTTGCAATGGTTGGAGATGGGATCAATGATTCCCCTGCCCTAGCAGCAGCCGACGTCGGGATGGCCATCGGTGCAGGGACTGACATCGCCATCGAGGCAGCAGACTATGTGCTGGTGCGGAATAACCTTGAAGACGTCATCACGGCGATTGACCTCTCAAGGAAGACGTTCAGCCGAATCCGGTGGAACTACTTCTTTGCCATGGCGTATAACATCGTTGCCATCCCTGTGGCTGCCGGCGCACTCTTCCCCTTCACCGGCCTGCAAATGCCGCCGTGGCTGGCTGGCGCTTGCATGGCCTTCTCGTCGGTTAGTGTAGTATGTTCCTCGCTGCTGCTGAGGAGATATAGAAAACCAAGGCTTACCACCGTCTTGCAGATAACTGTAGAGTGATTCCAACTTGGAACCTAATCCGCCTGTTTTTGTGTGTGACATTTCTACTTGAAAGAAATGGATATGGCATCTGTTTTTAACTCAGTAATGATACAGTTTTTGACACCTGTGCTTGTAAATAGCATATATATACACAGATGTAGATTGTTTGTAATTCAAGATTTCCAGTTGTTCATAGGATGTTAATTGACTAGTCGAACATATGGGACTGCGAGCCTCTTTTACTTGAGAAGTTGTGAAGTAAGCGCTGAGAACTGTACGTTTCCAGTCCTAAGCGTGTTGCAAACTTACCATAGGTATCTGGCCGTATCTTAGTAAAGTCATATCCTTTTTTTTGAGGATCACTAAAGTAATATCCTGAATGGTAAAGTTCGATAAAGGTTGAAAATTGCTATTGGAGCTCATGGAGGCCGGTTTATGAAAAAAATTCAAAATTCAACAAAATTCATATTATTACATTTCAAAAAAATCTGGAAAAAATACGGACATACATGGAGGACAAACACACATGTGTGAATTTTCAGAACGAAATATGTTGAAACGAGGGCTGTGCGAAGAAAGACAAATCTGTGGTTTTTCAACACATGATACTATTTATCTCAAAAGTCCATGAATTTGTTCTTTTTGCACAAATCACATCTCAAAGTATTTCAATCTAAAATTTTACACACATACACATCACATCCTTATATATTTGTACAATATTTACAGATTCTTTTAAACCGAAAAGTATGAATTTTGATCCCCCCCTCCCCCAACAAATTCAGCCCCCGTGGAGGCCGAGCTCCAAAATGCCGTTCTCGATAAAGGTAATGTATACAACCTTTTCTCCCCTATCCCTTGGTGGCCAGGGCAAACCCTTCCCTCAAGAATTCGTCGCCGAGCCCATGGATTGCCTTTTCTTTGCCTGTCGTTCCGGTGGCTGGTGGCGGGAAAGGGAATCCCCGTGCCTCCGATTAGTAGTTTAGCGGTTTAGGTTATTGCTTTTTAGTTCTTGTAGGTATGGTGCTCGGGCGAAGGTGACGCTTATTCTTCAAGTTTGCCTTTTGGACTCGGTTCTTCCTCGGGTTCATTCGTCTGTACTTAGTTGATGGAGCCCCAGCATAAATTCATGTCATCTCGTTGGGGTGTTGAGGTTAGGGTTACTCGTCATGACGAGATTTGGTGTTAGGTGATTCGGATCTGTTTAAGGTTCCAACAACTACGACTCAAGGCGTTGGTCCTTAGTTGCACATGCACAAAGACTTCCCGTCAACGATAAGGTCAAGCCAGCTCTGGTAGGGGAGCGTCGGAGGCGGTGCGTCGGCGGTTCATTTTGGCAGCGATAGTGGTTGTTCGATGGTCTGAATCTCGATGTAATTTTTATCTTGTTGAGGTACTTTGTACTTCCGGTGAATTTTGATAATAGATTGGATATTTTTCACAGAAAATTTTAGTAGAGTTTGATGCACCTCGAGTGGGACCGGCAGATGGTTTCATCCGCCTCTCCTACATTGTTGGGATGTGTGGAAGATGGACCTGTTGTGGTCAACCAAAACCAACCTCTGTGTGGCGAGTATCTCCTAAGGGCATCTCCAACAACTGCCCTATTTTAGGATAGCACTGTTTTTTGTGCTTTTGAATGGCAACAAAATGTCTCCAACAACTGCCTATTTTGTTTCCAAAAATAAAAAATGGTCAATTTTTCTTTTGGGCAGCCCAAAAACAGGGCACCTCCGTCTAGATATTTGCGGCATGAAGGAAACCAAATCAACCACGCACGAGTGTCCAACTTCCGCCTCCTTGAAATTTCCCCTCTCGCATAGGCGCTGCCCCCAACTGTCACCGTTGTGATTTGTCCCGCCATCGACACCGTTGCCGGTCTACATCCCTCCCGCAGCTCCGCCCCGACTTGACCGCTTGTCAGCGCTGCTCCGTCACGCCGCCGAATCCCAGCCGCAAATGTCGAATCAGGGTAATGGCCGCCATAACTCCTCTAAGGGCAGTATTCGATGGCTAGTAGCCGCTCGCCACACGTCCGCCGCGATCAAATTACCATATCTAATGTATGTGTAGTTTAAGCACACTGTTCGTTTGCAAATTGTGTTGCCATCAACACCAAAATCACTTTGGTAGGGAAATGCCCTTTCATGTAGTTACAAGGATTGACTTATCGATGAAATTGATTTTTATTTGCAAATGAAATTGAAATTAGAATATTAAAGAACTGAAAAGAAAGTAAACAAGGTTGTATTTATGAGCAATAAACGGTCGGATTCATAGTTTCAATAGTGGCATCTCTACAAAGTAGCTTAAGTGTGATCAACAAATTATTGTTCCATATCGATTAAATTGTAGTGTTTATAGTTTACCATACTTTCATGATTGCACACATGCATTACATCCTTATATCTACTGATACGGCCAGTTTCAACTACAATCGGACCAACGACAACGACTACGTACAAGCTGCCAACCAGAATCATGTTTTTGCAGCTCCATTTGTCACTGTTGGCGATGTCGTTGTACCGTCAAATTTAGAATCGAGCTTTGGCGATGAATTAGTTATCGTTACATGTATCCATGCGGATCTGCCAAGAAAGATTGTTGTTGTTCGGCCAAAAGAAGAAGTACTATTTGTTGTACCTAAGAACTCAATGAGCGTGAGCATGTACATTGATTTTGGCTGCCTTGGTACACATGCGCACGTGAAGAATATTGGTGATTCAAACTATAGGAAGAGATCAGATCCATTTAAAATGTACAGATCCAGGATTAAGCTTTGCCTACTGTTTTTATTCCGTCCACGCAAGGAATACCAGGCAAGTAGAAGGACGTGCTGCATGTGGAGTCTCCTATGCTTAAAAGAAATCGGATGGGGTCCACCAACAGAAGAATAAAGACGGCCATGTAACAAATCTTGTAGTTTTTGTCTAGTTAAATAGATCACAAGTCGGTTATCATATGCTTACGATGTTTCCTTGACAGCCTTGCTTCCCAAGATAGTTAGGTGTGCGGCTATTATATAAAGCCAATCTAGTTCTTTGTAAAAGGTCAGGTTATATTTTAATAATAAACACGATGTGTTTTTAGGGTAATACCCGTATCGAGTTTTGGGGGAAGCTGTCTAAAAATCCCCAAGTTTTGGAGGAAGCTTTAGAAAACCTCTGTATTGCGATTTCTCTGCGAGGAAATTGTTTTGCGCGTGAGTACCGTCATCGAGATTGGTTTTCTCGTGCTGAGCCGCAAGGTTCAAACCCTCTATTTCGTGTACATCGCGTGCGCGGGCGAGAGGTTACTGCTGCTGGTGGTGGTGTGTCGTGAAAGATCGGGCAGCAACAACAGATCGGATCTCACCACGAGGTTCGGTCTTTATCAGGTGGTATTCAGAGCAAGGTTCTCACGGCACTGTGCAGAAGATGACTGAATTATCATGGAAGCTAAGCTATGGGTTTCAATTGGAGGAGGAAGGCCGATGGGATGGACTTTTTCATACTCGTGTCGTGATACAAGAGAGATCATGTGCTATTACAATCGACCACATGAGTTTGATCAACGCCGCAAGCATCGAGTTGGTGGAGAAGTTGGAGCTACCGATGACACCACGTCCACAACCATACTCGTTCCGTTGGGGTCATGAAGAACTCACTGTCACGCACCAGACCAAGGTACCGTTTTTGTTGGGAAAATACTTTTGTGAGGTTTTGTGCGACGTGATTCCGGTACCGATGATTTCGTGCCACTTGTTGTTGGGCGAGGCATGGTACAAAGAGCATGATGTTACATATGATTGCCAAGCACACAAGTATACTGTGAAGGGTAAGAAGTGTGACCTCGTGCCCATGGATGAGGAGCATTTTATTGCTTGGAGGAAAGACCATCAGAAAAAGATAAAAGAAGAGGAAGATGCAAAAAAGAACATGGTTGAAGCTACTGAAATTTCTGTGGTCATCGTTCAGTCTACAAATATTGCTGAAGAGAAAGACTCGAAACCGAGGACGGTTTCCTTTCAAGGGGAAGAAGATGATACGGCCAGTTTCAACTACAATCGGACCAACGACAACGACTACGTACAAGCTGCCAACCAGAATCATGTTTTTGCAGCTCCATTTGTCACTGTTGGCGATGTCGTTGTACCGTCAAATTTAGAATCGAGCTTTGGCGATGAATTAGTTATCGTTACATGTATCCATGCGGATCTGCCAAGAAAGATTGTTGTTGTTCGGCCAAAAGAAGAAGTACTATTTGTTGTACCTAAGAACTCAATGAGCGTGAGCATGTACATTGATTTTGGCTGCCTTGGTACACATGCGCACGTGAAGAATATTGGTGATTCAAACTATAGGAAGAGATTAGATCCATTTAAAATGTACAGATCCAGGATTAAGCTTTGCCTACTGTTTTTATTCCGTCCACGCAAGGAATACCAGGCAAGTAGAAGGACGTGCTGCATGTGGAGTCTCCTATGCTTAAAAGAAATCGGATGGGGTCCACCAACAGAAGAATAAAGACGGCCATGTAACAAATCTTGTAGTTTTTGTCTAGTTAAATAGATCACAAGTCGGTTATCGTATGCTTACGATGTTTCCTTAACAGCCTTGCTTCCCAAGATAGTTAGGTGTGCGGCTATTATATAAAGCCAATCTAGTTCTTTGTAAAAGGTCAGGTTATATTTTAATAATAAACACGATGTGTTTTTAGGGTAATACCCGTATCGAGTTTTGGGGGAAGCTGTCTAAAAATCCCCAAGTTTTGGAGGAAGCTTTAGAAAACCTCTGTATTGCGATTTCTCTGCGAGGAAATTGTTTTGCGCGTGAGTACCGTCATCGAGATTGGTTTTCTCGTGCTGAGCCGCAAGGTTCAAACCCTCTATTTCATGTACATCGCGTGCACGGGCGAGAGGTTACTGCTGCTGGTGGTGGTGTGTCGTGAAAGATCGGGCAGCAACAACAGATCGGATCTCACCACGAGGTTCGGTCTTTATCATCTACTAGATGACCCATTGAGCCATTGGCGCAAAGACCAATTAGAGCCAGAAGCCAAGCAACTTGTGAACAACATATTTTACCAATGATCCGCAAACGGGCAAAAAACAGATGCAATCGAGCAGTTAGGTGAACTATTTGAAGTATGTTTTTCGTGAATCGTCTGCAAGTGACTATGTTCGTATTGCGTTTGTATTTGCCATGTATTTACTAATGATATATTATGATGATAGTTTCTCATGGCTTTCTTTGCCAATACCTAGGCCATTGGCTTGAGCAGGTGAATAATTTGTTAGATTTTTTCATGCTCCAGACTTTCTTGATCTCGAAACTGTCAAAATAACCGCGAGTTTAAATATAACTGTTACGGCGGACTACACCCTTATTTACAATGCCGATCCTTTACATCATTAACACAAAAAACAAATGGCATTGCTATGATTTTAGGTGTATTGTTGGTGGTCATCGAGCAGACTGCTCGGCAGGGCATTTCCAAACAAATAGACAGACGGAAGAGGTCCGGCTAGGGAAACCCGGCAATGGGGTATAGCCACACCCCCACAACAAATGATCTCAACCATCAGAACCAGCCACTCCCACCTAGAACCACATGAGCACAAGGAAACAAGCGAACCTCCAGATGATTCACAGGTTGGAGAAGAGTGTGATCTGTGAGCACGTGTAACACGCACGCCAACCCATCAAATCACAACATCCAAAGGCTAGGCAAACATTCCAAAGCACGCCATCAGGCCAGACGACAACGTTCAAAGGTTGAGCAGAAATTCCAAGACACGCCATCCGGCTAGACCGGAACATTCAAACCGGACAGACATTCCAAAATACGTCATCCGGCCAAGGGACGCGATGGCACACAAACCGACATCACCCGACAGGACACGAGCAGAAGTAAGCTGAACGAAGTGATCAACTACTCCAGGGGAAGAGCAAGAGTAGAGGGCGCCCGCGCGCACACACACAAGCACGCGCGCGGAACATGCTAGCCGGCCAGATCACGTCGACCAAAAGATGGGAAAATGTTCCAAAACACGCCATCCAACCAGGGACCGCGATGGCAACATCCGGGTGGTGAAAGCAGCTCCACACCCATCACACAGGGATCAGCGCACTCAAGACGGTCATGAGGGACATCCAGCCAGGGGTTATGACGACAAAGGATTTGTTGGCAAAGGTAGACTCCCCAACCAGCTAGCCCCGATAGTTTTACAACCTGCCGTGTGGGCTTCGCACGCCTCTGACATGAAAAGTATACAATATGATGTTAGTTTAGCTTGGCTTAATTGGTTTTGCTTGTCTTAAAAAAAACATAGCCATATGCAACGGAGAGGCAAAGCAAGATGTATGGATTGTGTTTCAATGATTTATGGATTGGCAACCTGCAATGGTGCACTTCTCACGGGACCTTTAAATTCATGCTGGCACATGCACTCTACAATTTTATAGCTATTAGCTGTAAAAAAACAATGGATGGAATGGCATAATAAAAGGTGATTGTTGCGAACAATTGTTTGCACCCATGACGCAAACGACAAAGACAACAAAAAATCTAAGCAAACTATATGAAACTTGTTTTTATCACAGGTAACTTTTCTTTGTTCACAAGCGATGTGTCTCTATGGATCGTCCGCGGAACGTGAGCCTTACCCATGCCAAGAAAACATACACAATAAAGTTGGCCGAGACCTCTCGCTGCCCACCTCTGAAACCGCCTGCCACTTCTTCCGCTCCCGATTCCAGAAATTGTAGGGGGAGGGGGGAGAGATGGTTGGGGACTCACCTGCGTACTTGGAGGTCGTGAATATGATGTTAGGAAGAGGGCAGAACGAGTTTGTGGTGCTACACAAGACCAAGCTCGGGAATAGATAACATCGGTCTAGGCGAGGGAGGAAGCAGAGCCACACTAATTACCGCACATGAAGAAGAGGGCAGAGCTCATGATAGCGAACGACAGGGCTGACGTATGCCCCATTGTTGTCCGTCATCCTGATCAGGTTCCTCCTCATGCGGGCCAAGGGAACGAGAGAGGTACCGGAGATGGGTGGCGCGAGGGAGAAGAGAGGAGGCGGCAACGACAAAATGGAAGGAAGAGCGCCTCACAACGCACCTGAAGGAAATATGCCCTAGAGGCAATAATAAAGATGTTATTTATATTTCCTTATATCATGATAAATGTTTATTATTCATGTTAGAAATGTATTAACCGGAAACTTAGTACATGTCTGAATACATAGACAAATAGAGTGTCCCTAGTATGCCTCTACTTGACTAGCTCGTTAATCAAAGATGGTTAAGTTTCCTGACCATAGACATGTGTTGTCATTTGATGAACGGAATCACATCATTAGAGAATGATGTGATGGACAAGACCCATCCGATCGTTTAGTTTTATTGCTATTGCTTTCTTCATAACTTATACATATTCCTCTGACTATGATATTATGCAACCCCCGAATATCGGAGGAGCACCTTGTGTGCTATCAAACGTCACAACATAACTGGGTGATTACAAACATGCTCTACAGGTGTCTCCGAAGGTGTTTGTTGAGTTGGCATAGATCAAGATTAGGATTTGTCACTCTGTGTATCAGAGAGGTATCTCTGGGCCCTCTCAGTAATGCACATCACTATAAGCCTTGCAAGCAATGTGACTAATGAGTTAGTTGCGGGATGATGTATTACGGAACGAGTAAAGAGACTTGCCGGTAACAAGATTGAACTAGGTATGATGATACCGACGATCGAATCTCGGGCAAGTAACATACCGATGACAAAGGGAATGACGTATGTTGTTATGCGGTTTGACCGATAAAGATCTTCGAAGAATATGTAGGAGCCAATATGAGTATCCAGGTTCTGCTATTGGTTATTGACCGGACATATGTATCGGTCATGTCTACATAGTTCTCGAACCCGCAGGGTCCGCACGCTTAACGTTCGATGACGATTTATATTATGAGTTATGTGTTTTGGTGACCGAAGTTTGTTCGAAGTCCCGAATGAGATCACTGACATGACGAGGAGTCTCAGAATGATCAATAGGTAAAGATTCATATATTGGAAGGTTGTATTCGGACATCAGAATGGTTCCGAGTGATTCAGGTATTTTATCGGAGTACCGAGGGGTTATCGGACCCCCCGGGGAATATTAGGCCTACATGGGCCATAGGGGAGAGGGGAGGCAGCCCACAAGGGGTGGTCGCGCCCCTGCCTATAGGGAGTCCGAATTGGACTAGGGAGGGGGCGCACCCCCTTTCCTTCTCCTCTTCCTCTCCCTTCCCTCTTTCCCCCCTCCGGAAAAGGAAATGGAGTCCAACTAGGATTGAGAGTCCTAGTTGGACTCCTACCTTTGGCGCGCCCCTAGGCCGGCGACCTCCTCCCCTCCTCCTTTATATACGTGGGTGGGGGGCACCCCAAAGGCACAACAATTGTTCCTTAGCTGTGTGCGGTGCCCCCTCCATAGTTCACCACCTCGGCCATATTGTCGTAGTGCTTAGGCGAAGCCCTGCGCGGATCACATCACTAACACCGTCACCATGCCGTCATGCTGACAGAACTCTCCCTCGACCCTCTACTGGATCAAGAGCTCGAGGGACGTCATCGTGCTGAACGTGTGCTGAACACAGAGGTGTTGTACGTTCGGTACTTGGATCGGTTGGATCGTGAAGACGTTCGACTACATCAACCGCGTTACATAACGCTTCCGCTTTCGGTCTACGAGGGTACGTGGACACACTCCCCGTCTCGTTGCTATGCTTCTCCTAGATAGATCTTGCGTGATCGTAGGATTTTTTTTGAATTAATACAATCTCCAATGGTGGCATCCGAGCCAGGTCTATGCGTATATGTTATATGCACGAGTAGAACACAAGGAGTTGTGGGTGATAATAGTCATACTGCTTATCACCAACTTCTTACTTTGATTCGGCGGTATTGTTGGATGAAGCGGCCCAGACCGACATTACATGACCGCGTTCATGAGACTGGTTCTACTGACGTGCTTCGCACACATGTGGCTGGCGGGTGTCTATTTCTCCAACTTTAGTTGAATCGAGTTTGGCTATGGCTGGTCCTTGTTGAAGGTTAAAACAACACACTTGACGAAAAATCGTTGTGGTTTTGATGCGTAGGTAAGAATGGTTCTTGCTAGAAGCCCGTAGCAGCGACGTAAAACTTGCAACAAGAAAGTAGAGGACGTCTAACTTGTTTTTGCAGGGCATGTTATGATGTGATATGGTCAAGATGTGATGAGATATAAATTGTTGTATGAGATGATCATGTTTTGTAGAAGTTATCGGCAACTGGCAGGAGCCTTATGGTTGTTGCTTTATTGTATGAAATGCAATCGCCATGTAATTGCTATACTTTATCACTAAGCGGTAGCGATAGTCGTGGAAGCAAGAATTGGCGAGACGACAACAACGCTACGATGGAGATCAAGGTGTCAAGCCGGTGACGATGGGCATCATGAGGATGCTTTGGAGATGGAGATCAAAGGCACAAGATGATGATGGCCATATCATGTCACATATTTTGATTGCATGTGATGTTTATCCTTTATGCATCTTATTCTTCTTAGTACAGCGGTAGTGTCGGTGTCAAAACCGGCGGATCTCGGGTAGGGGGTCCCGAACTGTGTGTCTAAGGTCGATGGTAATAGGAGACAGGGGACACGATGTTTTACCCAGGTTCGGGCCCTCTCTATGGAGGTAATACCCTACTTCCTGCTTGATTGATCTTGATGGATATGAGTATTACAAGAGTTGATCTACCACGAGATCGTAATAGCTAAACCCTAGAAGTCTAGCCTGTATGACTACGGTAATGAGTATGCCCCTTTCCGGACTAAGTCCTCTGGTTTATATAGACACTGGGAGGATCTAGGGTTACACAAGGTCGGTTACAAAGAAAGGAATCTACATATTCGGCCGCCAAGCTTGCCTTCCACGCCAAGGAGAGTCCCATCCGGACACGGGTGCAGCCTTCGGTCTTCGTATCTTCACAGCCCATCAGTCCGGCCCATGGCTAACAGGCCGGACGCGGGAGGACCCCTTAATCCGGGACTCCGTCATTAGCCCCCGAACTAGGCTTCAATGACAAGATGTCGGCGCGCAGATTGTCTTCGGCATTGCAAGGCAGGTTCCTCCTCCGACGACTTCCAAGTAATGTATTCGGCTTATAATTCAATGCCGCACCCCTCGCTTCTGTGCATCCATGACTTCAGCTTCCACGTGTCGGGAGAATGCGGACGGTCAGGGTATTTTTTGCAAATAACACCCTGACCACGCAAGAAAGAGCGTCTATTTAAAGAGAGGGGGTCTTAGATCCATTCGGCACCACGTGGGGAAAATCCTCAGAGATTGCCAGGAAAGACCATTCCAACATGGCTAATATTCCCAGCTCCTCCTCCCGTTTCGACCCAGAGAAAGGCGAGTGGGAGAGGTGCTCTGTGTCCCACAGTCAATTGGAGAAGTTGCAAACGCAGGGATTTCTCCCTCCCGCAGATCTGGTCCCCGTTCGAGCGGGGTTGGCCTCTTTCAACGACAAAACCCAGGCGGAGGATTTCCCCAATCCATCTGCGGGGGAACGAGTGTGCCTCGTCCCCTATTTGCTAAGGGGCGTGGGATTTCCAATTCACCCATTCCTTCGAGGGCTTCTGAAATATTATGGTCTCCAGCTGCACAATTTTACCCCAGCCTCCATCTTGCATATCGCAGGCTACGTCGCCTTATGCGAACTATTCCTAGGTTGTGAGGCCCATTTTGATCTATGGAGAAGGTTATTTTGTCTTGTCCCACGCAACCATGAGGGATCGATTTTTGAAGTGGGCGGAGCCGAAATATGGCGTATTGCTGAGACCAGATACCTATCCGGCACGCCGAAGGAAGCTTCCGAAGAGTGGACCTCTGAATGGTTTTACATCGAGGACGTGGTACTTCCAGATCTAGTCCGGAGGGGTCTCCCCGAGTTTGCAAGTGTTCCTCTGAAGAAACGCCATAGCTGGTGCCCTCGGAGCCTCGAGGAGGAAGATAGTGCAGAAGTCCGCCAACTCCTGAACAAGATCAGGATGCTTGCCCAGTCCGGATACACAATAGTCGAAGTGATGGCGACCTCCATAGTGCGGGGGGTCCAGCCACTTCAATACAGAGGACTTCCCATGTGGAACTATAATGGGGAGGATGACGCCTCCTGCTGCGGCAGGAAAGGTCCGGATACCCCTGCCGCCCTAGCCAAAATATTGGCCGAACTGTTCAAGGGTGAGGAAGAGGAGTTCCTGCGCATCACACATAGAGAAGGATATTCCATGTACAGTCCTCATAGCTGGGTAAGCCCCCAACTCTTCTGCCCCACTCACCCCACTCCTTGAGCTTTGCTTTAATGAATATTAACCCGTTCATTTGTAACAACATTGGCGAAAGATTTATGAGGGGCTTCACAGCCCCGCCCCGCAGCCTGAGGGCCACAATCAGACCTTGACCCTGGATTCGAAGAGGATCCGGATATATTCATGGTGCTCGAGAATGTCATGTTTTATCAGGCGAGCTACGACGGCCCCGAAGTGCCCATCATCGCCGATTACCCTGGTCTTCTCCCAGCTTCGCACGTAAGTAGTCAAGAGACATCTCCCCCGAAAGGGTTCCCTCGTTCCGCCTCACCCACCGCACTGTCTCGTGCTTCGAAGGGGAGGCGTTCTACATACCGTGCTACTCCAGGAGCGATTCCGAAGAGGGCAGCTCCCGCACCGGGCAAGCCTTCGAAGAGGAAGGCAAACGAAGACACGGTCGGGCCCTCGTCAAAGAGGTATGGGTTTGCAAATACGTTTTCAATAGCCGCGTCCAACCGTGACTTTCATGTTCGTCCTGTATCAGAAAAAGAGTCCGCCAGACTGTGTCCGTGGGTCCGGTCAGTAATACTCCCGATAGCCAGGATCCAGCCTTAGCTGAGGGGACGGGGGCCGATATGGGAGTGATGCCGGACTGTCCTTCGGACGAGGGCTCGGAAAATATGTCCGTTACCAACTCTTCGGCTAAGACACAAAGTTTTTGAGAACCAAGGTATCAATCTAGTAGGAGACCACGCTCGAGTCCCACACACCTACACAAACAAATAAGAACCTCACAACCAACGCAATAAAGGGGTTGTCAATCCCTTCACGGTCACTTGCGAGAGTGAGATCTGGTAGATATGATAAGATAATATTTTTGGTATTTTTATGATAAAGAGTAAATAAAGTTGCAAAGTAAAATAAACGACAATAGAAATAGCTAAGTGTTGGAAGATTAATATGATGGAAAATAGACCCGGGGGCCGTAGGCTTCACTAGTGGCTTCTCTCAAGAGCGTAAGTGTCGGTGTCAAAACCGGCGGATCTCGGGTAGGGAGTCTCGAACTGTGCGTCTAGGCGGATGGTAACATGAGACAAGGGACACGATGTTTTTACCCAGGTTCGGGCCCTCTCGATGGAGGTAAAACCCTACTCCTGCTTGATTAATATTGATGATATGGTAGTACAAGAGTAGATCTACCACGAGATCAGAGAGGCTAAACCCTAGAAGCTAGCCTATGGTATGATTGTTGTTGTCCTACGGACTAAACCCTCCGGTTTATATAGACACCGGAGAGGGCTAGGGTTACACAGAGTCGGTTACAAGGAAGGAGATCTACATATCCGTATTGCCAAGCTTGCCTTCCACGCCAAGGAAAGTCCCATCCGGACACGGGACGAAGTCTTCAATCTTGTATCTTCATAGTCCAACAGTCCGGCCAAAGGTTATAGTCCGGCTGTCCGGACACCCCCTAATCCAGGACTCCCTCAGTAGCCCTCGAACCAGGCTTCAATGACGACGAGTCCGGCGCGCAGATTGTCTTCGGCATTGCAAGGCGGGTTCTTCTCCAGATTCCGAATACCTGTTAAAAAGTGTCTGGCTCCTTGTAAATGTTGCGCTCCTTGGCTTCCACGCCCAATAATGGCCACCTTCCACGTGTCGAACGAATGTGAAGAGCCAGGGTATTTTTACATTTACCCCCCTAGCTATGCAAATGAGCCGTCTATTAAAGAGACGAGGATTCAGATCCAAACCACACCACCTTCCCTCAGCGAGCATTCATCGGAGCGTGCCCGCAGGAAATCCATTCCATCATGGCCGATCGACGCAGCTCCTCTTCTCGTTCCTCCAGCCCCAAGCCCGGAGATTGGGAGAGGTGTTCCGTCCCGCACAGCCAACTGGTGAAGCTTCAGACCCAGGGATTTCTCCCCCCGACGTATATGGTCCCGGTTCGAGCCGGGCTCGCCACCTACAATGGCGGAGAGCAAGCGGAGATCTTTCCCAGTCCCTCCAAGGGAGAGCGGGTATGCCTTGTTTCTTATTTGATAAGAGGACTCGGATTTCCAATTCATCTGATTCTTCGGGGGCTTCTGGAGTTCTACGGCCTCCAGTTGCACAGCCTTACTCCTGCCTCCATACTACATATCGCCGGCTACGTAGCCTTTTGCGAGCTATTTTTGGGCTGCGAGGCTCACTTTGCACTCTGGAAGAAGCTGTTCTGCCTTGTGCCCCGTTCTCAGAGGGGGTCAATATATCAAGTGGGCAGAGCCAAAGTGTCGGGGATATTACTACTGGGCGTAATCCGGTCTACCTGGGCCGGGTTAACTTTGTCAGTAGTTCAAGAATGTTAAAGCCCAAGAAGCTTGTACAGGCCCAAGGCCGTAGTCGGTTTAGTATCTGTAGCCGTAAACCGGCTTGTATAGACTTGTACTGTAAGTTAGTCATAAGGAGAGACCAACCCGGGCACGAGTATGAACCGGAGATTGGGACTCTATAAACCGATGGGCGTCACCCGTGTATATAAGGGGACGGCCCGATACCGGTTCAGGACAGACAACCACAACTCGAGGTCTAGGCGAAGCGTATTTGCTCCCTAGTCATCGAGACTTCATCAATCCCATCACAAACTAGACGTAGGCTTTTACCTTCATCGAAGGGGCCGAACTAGTATAAACTCTCTGTGTCCCTGTGTCCGCTTTAACCCCTTCGAGTTAACCCGTTGTGATGGCTCCACGACTAAGTCCTTTCGCTAGGACATCTGCCGTGACAAACCCACGACAGTTGGCGCCCACCGTGGGGCTATCGCACGATGGTTTCAAGTTCTTGGAGGGCCGCTTTGAAGGACTCGAGGGATACGTTGTGGGCCGGATGACCAAGAGTCGTCGCGGCAAGATCTACATCGACGACGCAGGCTGGGGCCCCGAGGCCGGCTCAATTGAGTACGGGTACCGGGTCCCCTTTGGCGGTATACACGTCTTCATCGGCAAAATCGGTGAACCGGGCCCTGAGCTGGACACCTGCTCCGACCTCATCGAGACAGCTCAGCGTGCGCGACCTGCCCGGGTTAAGCCAGCCGTGAAGCATGCCTTCGTAGGAGTCATCCATGGAGGAAGCTATGAGGACGGATCAGGATCTGGTGGCGAAACCGTCGTTTATTTCTGGCGACGAGTCGTCAACCGGAGAAACTGAGTCCTTGTATCAAGTACAAGATGGTCGGATTGGGAGCTGTTCCGATGGCGGCAGTATTCCGGACCCCTCTGATCTACCTAGCCGTGTCGGTATATTCATGGCCGGTACACAAGCAGCGCCTCACTCATCGACGGCCGCAGCAATGGTTTCCGGTTCAGCGGCGGCAACGGCTGCCGGGGCAGGAGGCTCTGTGCGCCAGCCGGCTCAAGTGTTATCCGATCTGTTCGATGCATTGACTGCGCTCATGGCAGAGGCCAATCCGACGGATCAGGAGGCTCATAGTGCAGAGATCGCAAAGGTGAGAGAACAGATTAACCAGGCCAAAGCGGATCTGGCAGCTGAAGAGGTCAGGATGACCGCGGAGCGGGCCGCTCTGGACGCACAAGCCTATAAACTCATGCTGGATCAGAACGCTTCACAGGAAGTCATGAGGAGGAAGTACCGATCTCGTTTGCCCTCGGTTTTCGAAGGAAGGGATCTTTTCAATACCCCTGGAGCGGGGACCAGTAATCAACCGGTGGTAAACCGGGTGGAGGCGCTCGGGACGGGCGCGCCGGTTCAGCCCCGTGGAATAGATCTGCCCCGTCATAACACGGGAGAGCCACGGGTTATGCCCGTACCTCCGGATCACTATTCCAATCTGCTGGATAACCTTGTTGCGGCGGCGGCAAGATTGGAGGCTATTCCGGTCGAGGGAGATTCATTGCAGGCGATAGAGACACGCCGGGTCAAGGAGCTCCTCAGGACGGCGTTGGTCCAACAGGAAGCATATTCGTATAGCCGTGAGCGGATCCATTCTACCCCGCATCCAAACCGGAGTTACAGCAGAGATATAGAGGAGCCAGCTGAGTCAAGTAATGCTCGGCGTGGAGCGCCCCGCGGCAACAATCCGGCCCCCGACGCCCAGGAGGTGGTAGACCGGGCCCGGTTGCGCAAGGAAGCCGAGTTAGCAACACAGCATCAGGCCCGTCAGCTTACGCCGGTTCGTCCCACTACTTCGGTTGAACCAGGACTCACTTCCAGCGATTTAGGTCGGATTGTTGCACTGAGTCGGTTTATCAGCTACCTTGGGGAGAAAGCAATCCCGTTGTATCAGATGTTGAAGAAGACGGATCAGTTTGTCTGGAGTTCTGCTGCTGATCAGGCGTTGGAGGACTTAAAGCGGCAATTGGCCAATCCGCCCGTGCTCGCCGCTCCCATTGATAGGGAACCGTTGCTGCTGTATGTTGCTGCTAATGCTCGCGCGGTTAGTGTAGCCATTGTGGTAGAGCGGAAGGAGGCTGGCAAGGAGTACCCGGTTCAGCGTCCGGTTTATTATATCAGCGAAGTGCTTATTGAATCCAAGCAAAGATGCCCACATTGGCAGAAGCTGGTATATGGGGTTTTCATGGCAAGCCGGAAGTTTAAGCCGTATTTCCAAGGGCATCCTATCACAGTGGTCAGCTCCGGCCCCTTGGGTGATATCATCCAGAACCGAGAAGCAACGGGTCGGATTGCCAAGCGGGCTATAGAGCTGGGGCCGCACGGTTTAAAGTATGTACCTCGCACGGTGGTGAAGTCCCAGGCACTTGTTGATTTCATCAATGATTGGACGGAGTTACAAGTCCCTGAAGAGAAGCCGGATCACACATATTGGACCATTCATTTTGATGGATCACGGCAATTGGAGGGCTCGGGGGCTGGAGTCATATTAACTTCCCCACGAGGTGACAAGTTCTGTTATGTTCTCCGTTTAATGTTCCCTTGTACTAACAATGCAGCTGAGTACGAAGCCTTGCTCCATGGTCTCCGGATGGCTAAAGAGATGAACTTAAGCCGGGTTAAGTGCTTCGGTGACTCGGATTTGGTGGCTCAAAAGGTGTCTGGTACTTGGGATTCTAAAGACCCACTCATGGCTGCATATCGTCGTGAGGTTGACGTGGTTGCAGGTCACTTCAAGGGTTATCAGGTGGACCACGTGGACCGTCGGAAGAACGAGGCGGCAGATGCTTTAAGCCGGCTGGGTTCACAGCGTAAGCCGGTGCCGCCTAATGTTTTCCTCGATGTACTGTACAACCCATCGGTTCAGCTACCGGGTGAAGAGGATTTGGCGGTTCCTGATCCGGAAGCTCAGTTGGTGGCAGCGCTACACGTCATCCCGGATTGGACGCTTCCTTACCTGGCGTACATGAATAGGGGCGAGTTGCCAGAGGATGAGACCCTGGCTAGACAAATTGTTCGGCGGTCCAAATCCATGACAATCTTCAATGGCGAGTTGCATCATTGCAGTGTATCAGGAGCATTTCAACACTGTGTGTCTCCTGAGGAAGGCTGTGAAATTTTGCGCGAGATCCATGAAGGGGATTGTGGTCACCACGCCGGTTCAAAGTCTTTGGTGGCTAAGTCGTTTCGCCACGGTTTCTATTGGCTGACTGCCCATGCTGATGCGGAGGATCTGGTCAGGCGATGTGATGGTTGCCAAAAATTCTCAAGACGCGCTCATGTTCCGGCTCAAGAATTGAGGATGATTCCAATTACTTGGCCGTTTGCAACTTGGGGGCTGGATATGGTTGGGCCTTTCAAAAGGTCCAAAGACAAGAAGACCCACCTCCTGGTGGCGGTTGATAAATTTACAAAGTGGGTGGAGGCAGAGCCTGTTAGCAAGTGTGATGCAGCCACCGCGGTTCAGTTCATCAAAAAGGTGATTTTCCGGTTTGGCTTTCCACACAGTATCATCACAGATAATGGTACCAATTTATCTAAGGGTGCCATGAAAGAGTTCTGCGAACGAGAACACATCCGCCTTGACGTTTCATCAGTGGCGCATCCGCAGTCCAATGGTCAAGCAGAAAGAGCTAATTAGAAGATCTGGAGAGGCATCAAACCTCGGCTTATGGTTCCCTTGCAGAGGACGCCGGGTTGTTGGGTCGAAGAGTTGCCCTCTGTGTTATGGAGCATCAATACCACGCCCAACAGATCAACTGGATACACGCCGTTCTTCATGGTTTATGGGGCAGAGGCGGTTCTCCCTAGTGATATCCGTCATGATTCACCCCGTGTTGCGGCTTATGTTGAAGCGGACAACGAGACGACTCGACAGGACGCTTTGGACCTGTTGGATGAAGAGCGAGACATTGCGGCTGCCTGCTCGGCGATTTACCAACAGGATCTTCGTCGCTATCACAGTCGTCGGGTCAGAACCAGAACCTTTCAAGAAGGAGATTTGGTGCTTCGACTCATTCAAGATCAAACCGATATGCATAAATTATCCCCACCTTGGGAGGGACCTTTTGTCGTCAGCAAGAATTTGCATAATGGATCATACTATCTGATTGATATTCGAGAGCATAAGGACTCACGTAAGTCAGAAGAGGAGACCAGCAGGCCGTGGAACATAGCTCATCTTCGGCCTTACTATACTTGAGCCATTGGCTCTGCTTATGTACATATTATGACAATGTATATATTATAATAAACTGGATCCTCAGCTAAAGCGGGGTATCTGTTCTTTTACATCATGTGTGGTTACATGGAGTTGTTCTGTTTTAAGACGGCCTCCGGTTTACCCCTTGCAACAATTATAAAAATCACTTGGGGGCTCGGTCATATCAGAACCGATGCAATACCTTTTGATAGGCGAAAGCCACCAGATCACTTGGGGGCTCGGTCGTGTCCGAACCGATGCAACACCTCTTGATCAGCGAAAGCCACCAGATCACTTGGGGGCTCAGTCGTGTCCGAACCGATGCAACACCTCTTGATCGGCGAAAGCCACCAGATCACTTGGGGACACGGTCAAGTCTGAACCGGTCACGCCTCTTGGTCGGCCTATAGGCCTTAGAGTCACTTGGGGTCTTGGTCGAACCCGAACCATTGCCATGCCACTTGGCCGACGTAATGCCACGAGTCATTTGGGGACCTGGCCGACTGGCACCATCGCTACACCTTTGGGGAGCTTGGTTGCGTCTGACCATGGTAACACCATCTGACCGGCTCAGTAAAGCCTCTCTTTTTGCAAAATGTTTTTATCATTGCTTTTTTGCTGTAATAGCCTTTATTGAGGAGTTGCTATTTTATTTGGTTGCGTTTTTTAAACCGACAGTGTTTTGTACCGGTTCAAAACAGCTAAATTGGCGGAACACGGTCCATTTTTAAACCGGATATTATTTGCTCGGTTTGATTTTTAAAAACATCCTCTTTTGGAGTAACAAAAGGGTATTATGATCAAAGCACGATTTACACAGTAAGCCGGCCTTATACATACATGAGCTGTTTTTCTCCTATGACGGTTTAGTGTTACCAACCCCCCGTTTCAAGATTGGCTAAATGCCTACTTCATGCCCAAAAAATGGCAGGTATTTCGTATCACAAATTTGGTCATATTTGCAAGTCTCCTTATGTATCTATATAAAGATTCATAAACCGGATGGCGGTACAACCGCCCTGGTAGTTTAAGATTTCAGGATTGCAGGAGATATATAAGTTGGCAATATTGACCTTCCAAATAAAGGTATCAGCACAGAGGCACGAAGGCATCTCAAGAAGCAAAAAGTATTGTCTATCCTATTACAAGGCAGCTTGGTGCCCAAATAAGATCATTGTTTTCTGGACAAAATATAGCAAGGAAGCTAGTTAAAGCTGCCTTCGGTTCACGCCTGCTTGTCGCCCCGGTTTGATTGTTCTGGATCATCCTGCGCCACTTCAACCTCCTCGTCTCTACCCAGCGGCTGGAAGTCAACAGTGGTCCAGTCGATTCCCATTAATGCTTGAAAGACAGCCTCTTCATGGATCAGGGAAGACGGTTCAATATCAGGGGCATAAGTGTGCTTACGGATTGGAGGGATCAGATTTTCCGCTTCAGGGATTGGTGCAGCTATTCGTTTATTCTGGTCATTATACTGAGCTTGATAATACGACAAATCTGCTTCCTCTACCAATTGGCAGGCTAGAGGACGCACCGCCCGGTTTATCTCTCTTAGATCCTCTTCACTGAATTTTGAGCCGTCCTCCTTCAAGCTGGGATAGCCTTGAGCCGCTTCAACAGGATCAAAATCGGGCACCCATGCTTGGGCCCGGATTAAGGCATTGATGGCTCCGGTTCGAGCAGCAGACTTTTTTAGCTCATCAATCCGAGCAGGGAGCATTGACAGTCTCTTCAGCGTATCCTGGATCAAAGTGGGTGCCGGATTATTGTGTGATGCAGTTGTGATAATCCGCTGTGCGCCGGTATACAACTGCTCGATTAAAGCGTAGGCAGCCTTCAGTTTCATCCGCACATCCGACCCCAAGTGGGTAATGTGAGTGCCTGTAACATGATCAACAGTTTACAAACCGGGCTGTTTATAAGAGAATCACGATTATTATACAAGTCACAGGAAACTTACCAAAGATGGCGGCAGTCTTGCATGCACTTGTCGCTTTACGCTGGTTAATTCGTCAGTTACCGGTTTAAGGGCAGCCTCCGCATCTTCAATATTCTTGATTAAAGCGGCCTTTTCTGTGGCCCAGTCAGCCCGTTCCTTCTTGAAGCCCTCCTTCAGCTGCTCCATGGTGCTTAAAGCGCTGGTTAACTCCTCCTTGGCCTTGGAGGTTTCAGCTTGTTGGGATTTCAAGTTTTCTTGAAGGTCGGCGACTTGGTTCTCTTTGACCTTCAGTTCGGCCTGCAAATCCGACAGATCTACGGTTTAACAAATAAGTACCAACCACATAACAAGTTATGCGCTTTGTACTTGGGGGCTAATGCCTATTTGATCTACAGCTATTGATTAAATTAATCAAAGTCCCAAGCTCAATACAAGTATTCAACTTGGCACTTGGGGGCTAATGGCCGTTTGCTCTGATAATATTTTGGATGTTACTATATGAAGACTAAAGTCTCGGTTTCAACTTTATTAAGTTGAACCGACCCTTGGGGGCTACCGTGGTGATAAACAGGAGCAAGTACATGGAGATTACCTCAAATTTTTCTTTCATCATCTTTACCAGATTGGCTTCATAATCACGGCTAGTATATAGCCGGTTCAAGTAGCCAGAATGAATATCTTGAGCGCTGAGAGCAGTATATGTTGCCAGATCAACATCCCATTTGCCTTTGCTCATGGTAGAAAATTCTTCTTTGGCAGTGTGCCTGGCTAAAGCGATGGGATTTCCCGGTTCAGAACGACCAATACCAGTGATTACGACTTCATCATCTTTAGACTCGCCGGTTTGAACTGGCGGAGTCGGTTTATCAGCAGGTTTGGAGGGACTGGTGGTTTTCTCAATCCGTATGGGACTGGCAGGCTGATCAGCAGGACCGGAGGTGTCAACAAAACCCTCTTCAGCAGTAACAACTTCATTTTGCGCTAGCGGGTCATTAACCACATCTTCATGGATAACCGCTTCAACATTTGGGGTGGTGTCCGGTTCAGGAGCAGCGCCCTCCTCAGCTGTTTTATCCTGGCGAGCTTTCTTACTTGGCCTCGGTTTGGCCCTAAAAGGAGCATCAAAATCAAAGACAGTACATATTGAAAGTTGCAAAAATCAACAATGTTGTGATAAGTACAAACTTACCCAAGCACGGTTTTAAGTGGAGGCAGCTGGGTACCAGTTGACTCGCCAGAAGATGAGTGCGAGGTGACCTGATAATCGGAGTCAGACGGATTAAGCGGTTGACGAAAATAGCTCGCTTTAGGACAAATATTGACAAGCAATTTAGAGACCTCTGAACGACGTTTCCGAACTGGACTGTTCGGTAAACCGGCGGAGGTAACTACCTGGCCGCTGTGTCGAGTCGTGCGGCGCACCTCATGCTGTTGGGTCTTCATAAGAAAGTTGGGATCCAAGTAAGCAAGAGGATGAGAAAATTTAACTTTTTGGTTTGCCTAACGGATTTTGTGTGAAGGTGGAAGGCTTGAATCAGAAGAAAGAGTAATTACCTCTGCATCATCAGCATGGCTAGCTTCGGCATCATCCTGGCAAATAGTATCATCAATAAGTTGTATAAAAAGTAAACCGAGGGAATCAAGGTCTGCCTCAAGGTCCGGATTACCCACATCATCATCAGCAGGCGGATCAGAGGAGGCGGTAGTTTTCCTCTTGTGAGCAGGCCTTTTAACGACCCGTGTCTTAGGCCGGATTGGTCTTTCCGGTTTATCCGCTTTCTCTTGCGGGAGCTTCTTACTCCAAAACGGATCATCACCCTGCACCAACAGATATTGGTATCAGTAATACGCAAGTACAATATTGTAAAACTTAGCGAAAAGAGAATTCGGATTTACCGCTGGTGGTTTGTTGATGGCGTAGAAAGGAAGAAGGCCGGTACGGGCACAAGCGTGTTCCAATTCATTCAGAATTTTCTTCACAGCTTCTGTGACCTCTTCATCAGTAAGCTGGATGTTTACGTGACGCAGCGGGTCGTCAACACTGCCCGTATATTCGCACATCAGACCGGAGCGTTGGCTGAGGGGCAGTATACTACAAGATATCCAGCAACGGGCAAGATCGACTCCTGTTAAAACGTTGGCCATAAAGGCTCTAAGCTTGGACAGTTGAGGAGCGTACTTCATCCTCTCTTTGCCAGTCAGCCTCTGAGGAAAGGGGTGTGTGTTGCTAAGCCGTTCCGGACGAAAACCGGGCAAGAGATTCTCATTGGTAGGGGAGGTATATTTGCAATAAAACCAGGTGTTATTCCACTCCTGAGGATGACTATGCAATTTTGCATGAGGATAAGTGACCTCTTTCCTCTTTTGGATTGCCACGCCGCCCAGCTCCATATTGGAACCGTCAGGAAATTCTGTACGACGGTTTAGGTGAAAGCAGTCTCGGAACAACTCCACTGTAGGTTCCTCTTGAAAGAACACCTCGCAGAGCACTTGGAAATGACATATATTGGTGACAGAGTTGGGACCAATATCTTGTGGATGAAGTTGGAAGTTGGCCAAGACATCCTAGTAGAATTTTGAACCGGGCGGATTAAAACCGCGAGCTAGGTGATCCGCAAAGACTACAACTTCTCCGTCTCGAGGTGTGGGAGGACACTCTTTGCCTGGGACCCTCCAGTGGATGGTCTTTTTACTGCTTAAAGCGCCGGTCAGAACCAAGTTGTTCAGTTGCGTTTCTGTAACCCGAGAAGGAGCCCAGTTGCACTCGTACACTTGTTTAGCCATGATGGAGTCTACAGAACGAAATGATTCCGGTTCAAGATTGTGTTGGGCACAGTTTACATGCTGGTATTATCAAAGTTAAACCGGAGAAAGCTAAATCGAGATTGGTAAAGCGATGCGGTTGACCAAGGGATTCTGGCGGTTCAACAAGGGGACTAATGGTATACACTGATTTGGTAATTCTCTTCCGCAAGGTTAAACCGCTGGATCTAAAAAACCATGAAACAGTGGGGATTACAGATGAACAAGTGTGCAGAAACAGGTTTCACAAGGTTCTGTTATAGCAGTGGATCTGGGGCGAGTTCGTAAAAGGGGTAAATATTCAAGATTTAAAAGAAGTTGTGCAAGAACAGTGAAGTAAAGCCATGGATCAGATCTACGGTCCAGGTATATCGCAGTAAAAGCAGATGCTAAAAACTACCGCTGTACGGAGCAAAGGTTATGGGATCATCTAAAGATGCATCTCATTCGAAGCTCGAGGCGAACGAAGAACACCAAGAACACAGGAAACCCTAAAAACAGATCTAAGCTGAGAAGGCAGAGGTCTTACCGGAGCTTGGGGAGACGCGGAAGGACGCCAGAGTGTTCTGGTACGGTCAGGTTGATGCAGCGGCCCAAGATGACGCAGAGGTCAGCAACGGCGGCGGAGCTCCGAAGTTGGCGACGCGAGGAAGAAGAAGAGAAAGGGGATGAAGGGGAGAAAAGGAAATGGCCCTTCGGCCCTATTTATGAGGCAAAAGACATGTGTCAGGCGCACGAATCCAGGAGCCACAAATTTCGGAAGCAGAGCTGTCGCCTCGATTATTGCGGATCTGTTAAACAAAGAAGGCATCATAAAATCAGCTTCATGATGACGTCATGCCGGTTTACAGCAACCAAAGAAGATGATGACATGGCGGTTCAGCGATTATGGGAAGATGCTAAAGATGAAGATTTCTGCTAAGGACTGACATGAACTCGTTCAAATCAATCTGGGGCCTAATGTCGGGGATATTACTACTGGGCGTAAACCGGTCTACCTGGGCCGGGTTAACTTTGTCAGTAGTTCAAGAATGTTAAAGCCCAAGAAGCTTGTACAGGCCCAAGGCCGTAGTCGGTTTAGTATCTGTAGCCGTAAACCGGCTTATATAGACTTGTACTGTAAGTTAGTCATAAGGAGAGACCAACCCGGGCACGAGTATGAACCAGAGATTGGGACTCTATAAACCGACGGGCGTCACCCGTGTATATAAGGGGACGACCCGATAGCGGTTCAGGACAGACAACCACAACTCAAGGTCTAGGCGAAGCGTATTTGCTCCCTAGTCATCGAGACTTCATCAATCCCATCACAAACTAGACGTAGGCTTTTACCTTCATCGAAGGGGCCGAACTAGTATAAACTCTCTGTGTCCCTGTGTCCGCTTTAACCCCTTCGAGTTAACCCGTTGCGATGGCTCCACGACTAAGTCCTTTCGCTAGGACATCTGCCGTGACAAACCCATGACACAAAGTATGGCACATCGCTGGGACCGGATATCCATCCGGAACCCCGAAGAAGGCGTCCGAAGACTGGCCTTCAGAATGGTTTTATATAGAAGACGTCCCTTGCCGGATCCTATTCGGATCGGCCTTCCTGAGTTCGACAACGCTCCTTTGAAGAAGCGCCTGAGCTGGCGTCCATGGAGCCCTCAGGAGGAAGATGACCGAGACGTTCTTTACCTGATGAGCCGGATAAAGTTGTTGGCTCAATCAGGACTGACCATGATCGAAGTCATGGCAACATGCATCATGTGGGGGGTGCAGCCGCTTCAATATCGAGGCCACCCCATGTGGGATTTCAATGGGGAGGATGACACCACCCGCTGTGGCCGCAAGGGGCCGGACTCATCCACCGCTCTAGCAAAAATCTTGTCTGATTTGTACAAGGGAGATGAGGAGGAATTCCTCCGCGTCAATCCATAGGGCGGATTTTCTATGTACAATCCTCCAGGCTGGGTAAGTCAACACTTTTTGTGCCCATCCATTCCATATTCCCATAGTTAAATATTTTACCTTGCGAATTCAACGCAGGAGCTGCGTAAGGCAGTAAGGGAGATCAACAGCCCACCTCCACAACCAGAGGATCCTGAGCGGTCCCTCGACCCGGCCTTCAAAGAGGATCCGGACATATCCGTGGAGCTGATCGATAGGGTATTTTACCAATTAAGCAGCGACGATGCCTTGGTGGCTATTACGGCCAATTACCCTGGGCTGCTCCCAGCATCGTAGGTGACTGAGACCAAAGCCCCAACATTTTTTAAAAGGATTCTCCCTTGTATACTTTGCTCACCGTATACCAACGGTGTTTTACAGGGAAGGCCCTTGGGACGCCGTGCCGAGCCTGCGGCGACTAGCCAACAAGGGGCTCCGAGGCCGGGCAGGCTAAAGAGGAACACAGTCCGGACTGAGACACCGGCGCAGAGGTATGGCGTGCCACCTCACTCCATGGTATCGTCTTTAAAGACATATTCGTGCTTTATAGGAAGAAGAACTCTCGCCGGACTATATCCGGAGAGGTCGCCAATCACGCCTCATCCAGTCGGGCTCCAAGGCCAGACACGGAAGTGGAAGCAAGTACGAGGCGCACGCCGGATGCTCCTCCGACAGAGGATGCAGACAGAATGTCTGCCACAAATTCCGAGATGGAGAGCGCCATGAACCATAGGCGTCGCCGAGCCGTACTCCGTGACGCTTGCTTCTCCCAAGAGGCATTTGACGCCTTCAACTTGGGAGACGCGTATCTCCGTGCTGCTCAAAATGGTCTAGCCAGAGCCACAGAGCAATATGTAAAGGATATATGGGTGAGAGAATTTGATGATTATATATAGTAGTAGCCCCTGAGACTTGAAGCAGTTAGAATAACTGATTTAAGGATCATTTGTTATGCAGGTTCTTACAGAAAAGAATACCCAATTGTCCCATGAGCTTTAAGAGTGCAAAGCCCAACTTCAGACCGCACTAGCCGCATAAGAGGAGCCCAAGAAGACCCCCTCCGGTAATATATGTTTCAGATGATAGGTATCATGTAGAGTGCGGCGTATATGCGAATCTGACAATAAAATTGTAGATGACGCCGGAGTAAATCCGGATGAGCAACACCTCCTACGCTGGCTAAAGGCCGGCGAGAGCGTGCTTACGAGGGTTAGGCAGGAGAAGAATAATCTCCTAGATGCCAACACCTAGCTGGGCGTGGAACTAAAGGTCGTGCCCAACTGTCAGACTCCGTGAAGGAGAATCAGTGGCTTCGACACGACATTTTCAGTAAGTGCTTGAACGAACTTCGAAGAAGAGTTCGGCGAAGAAGTCGACTAACAGAGTTATGTCTGTAGGTATGCTAACAGGTCATCCCGCGGAGGAAATGCCCGGTTCTACGGGTGACCTTCTGCCCGAGCTCTCACAACTGCATGAACGAGTTCGGCAGGTGATGCAAGGCGTTGCCCATGCCTTATGGCCATCCGTCTTCGTGCCCGAAGGCCTTGGAGAGCTTGCGGAGAAGCTGAAGGGAGTGCGGCGGTGCTTCCGATTATGGAAGATATCGGCCTGCCTTCAAGGTGACAGGGAAGCCTGGGCCATGGTGAAGACGCGGTATATCAAGGCTGACCCAAACCACATGGCCGAGGTCGGACCTGTGGGGCCCGATGGGAAAGAGATCTCTGTTAGTCTAGTGTACGGACAAGTAGAATTGGCCGCAAAGTATTCACAACAGGATTGTAGGTTAGATAGCCTGTTGGATGGTATAGAGGAAGAATTTAGTCAGTCAAAGTGACTATGTAATTGAAATGACATTTATAATGCCTTCTAGACGGATTGTAGATCATTTGTCATGGCGGACCTTTTCGCTTTAACCTCTGGACCCGATAGTCTGGAGTGAATCCGAATACCTTCTCGGTTATATGAAAACCGGGGCATGCGTGGAAACCAGGCGTAGGGGTCATTAATGCTTGAACAGACAAGTGCCCAACTAGTTATGTTATATTACATGGTTAGTAAGAAACATCTTCCAGGGAGAATAGTTCCGTTAGGGGTTCCTTTCCCTGGGTATGCATGCCCTAAAGTGCATGTTCGAACTGCGAAAAGAGTCGTAGAGAAAAAGGCATTTGGGGGCACATATGAAAAATAAATAAGTGAAGAATCATCTTTTCTTCACCGACCGAATATTCCCTTAAGAACGCTAGCTTTCAGCTTCACCCAGTCTGAGGTACACATCCGGCTGACCCGACAGTAACAATCGCAGTGGTGCTCCCCTTATGCCCTAGCCGAATTAATGGGAACGTAGGGCATAAATACAAGAGCCAGGCAACCCAGCTTGGCCAAAACTTAAGTCATATCGGTGCATATAATGGCGAAGAAAAGGTACATGCGGAAGGATGACACATGTGCTGGGCATGAAGCCCGGACAAATAAGTAAGCTTCTGTGAAAGAAGCCCCCAGGTATAATTAGCGCGGCCGGCGCGTCAATGGTGTGCAAGCAAGGCACAAGTTAGCCTTTTAAGGCATAGGGAAAAAATGAGAAGAGAAAGAGAGAAATAAAGGACAAATAATGTATATAAAAAATGGACAGTGGAAGGATACGAACACAGAGTCCGGCGCTAAGCGTAGAATCTTCGGAGCCTTGCTGCGTTCCATGGGTTAGGCTCAAGCCGATTATCAGATGCATCCCGCAGACGGTACGCTTCGCCGGTCAGAACTTGGTCAATGATGAATGTACCCTCCCATTTGGGCTCGAGTTTGGTCTTTTTCTTCTCCGGCAGGTGTAGAACTAGTTCACCAACGTTATAAGTTTTGGCCCGTACTTCTCTGCTTTGGTATCTTCAAGCCTGTTGCTGATAGAATGCGGAACGGGCTTTTGCCACGTCGCGCTCCTCCTCCAGGGTGTCCAGATTGTCCTGCCGATCGAGCTTGGCTTCTCTTTCTTCGTACATGCGCACTCGAGGTGAGTCATGGATTATGTCGCAGGGTCGGACCGCCTCTGCGCCGTACACCATAAAAAAGGGTGTGTATCCGGTAGTACGATTCGGCGTGGTCCGCAGCCCCCAGAGTACAGAGTCGAGCTCCTCTACCCAGTGTGTGTTAGATTCCTTTAAGGACCACACTAATCTGGGTTTGATGCCGCTCATGATAAGACCATTTGCTCGCTCGACCTGACCGTTAGTTTGTGGGTGATAGACGGAAGCATAATCGAGCTTAATGCCCATGTTTTTGCACCAGAGTTTTACCTCGTCGGCAGTGAAGTTCGTGCCGTTATCAGTGATGATGCTATGGGGGACGCCGTAGCGGTGTACAACCCCGGATATGAAGTCTATCACCGGTCCGGACTCGGCCGTTTTAATAGGTTTGGCTTCTATCCATTTGGTGAATTTGTCCACCATGACCAGCAAGTATTTTTTCTTATGGGTTCCTCCTTTAAGGGGTCCAACCATGTCAAGCCCCCAGACCTTGGTGCTTTCATTGAGAGTTCCTCTATGTCGTCGCTTTTAGGTCCGATGGCTCCTTTGATCATCAACAACGATGAGGTCCAGGGCGAGACTTTCCTCCCCGGACAAATCTTCGTCTTCGGCGGCTTCGCTCTGCGGGCCAATTCGCTTGGTCACCTGGAGCAGATCGAAAGCTACGCCCCTGGCCATCAAGTCAGGTTTGGAAGCCTAAACTACACGGCGGATATCCGCGGAGACTTGATCTTCGACGGGTTCGAGCCACAGCCAAGCGCGCCGCACTATTTTGAGGGGCATGACATAGCTCTGCCTCCGAATAGTACCCTGGAGGCCGCACACGCTCCGGCCCCGATCCTTGACTCGGAGCCCTCTGCGTTCTCCGAGGATGAACGATTGGACGTCACCTCGGGGGCTGCAATCTCAAAGGCGATCGAGCCGAACGCCAGCCCCGTACTCCGCACGGCCCAGGACTCCAAGGAGCCGGACTCTCCTCCGAACTCTGGTCCTTCCGTGCCCCCGCCGATCGAATCTGATTGGGCGCCTGCAATGGAGTTCACCGCCGCGGACATCTTTCAGTGCTCACCTTTCGGTGATATCCTGAATTCTCTCAAGTCTCTCTCTTTATCAGGAGAGTCCAGGCCGGACTATGGTCTGCGAGGTTGGGATTCGGACAACGAAGAAATTCAAAGCCCACCCACCACCCATTTAATAGCCACTGTCGATGATTTAACCCACATACTTGACTTCAGATCCGAAGACTTCGACGATATGGACGACGAAGACGGAGACGAACTAGGACCAGCACCAATAGGGCACTGGACCTCCACCCCACCTAACGATGTATTCATGGTGGATACCCCTACAGGAAACGACAACGAGGTAAAAGGAGGCGGAAAAAGGGGTAAACCCTCCAAAAAGCAGGCAAAGCGGCGACGTAGACGCCAAGCCAAGCCCCGCCTCGATCAAGACCCAGCCGTAGAGCAGGATGAGCCGGTAGACGACGAGCATGCCTCAGAGCAGCCGTCCGAACAGGGCAACATGGATGGAGAGGACAGACATCCCTCCCCCGGCCATAACAGAACTCCGGACGATCTCACGCCGGATAAAACCACGGTGCAGAAGAATCTCCATGAAAGGCTCGTTGCCACAGCACGCAGCCTGAAAAAGCAGAAGCGGAAGCTAAAGACGGCAGAAGATGCACTCAGAACAAGATTGAGCAAGGTAATCAAGACCGCAGATAAATACAGTGGCAGCCGCCGCACTAAAAGCTACCCTAAGAGAAAACTACTGCCCGAATTCGACCAGGAGGCCCTAGAGCCCCCACATTTAAAAAATAAAAAAGCCACACGGTCGGATAGACGACCCCACGGCCACCATAAAATGGCAAGCGGCACCGCACTCAAGGCGGCATGCGACCCAATTAAAGACTCGCATCATGGCCCAGCCAGGTCCATTTACGGGCCAAGAAAGCAAGCTCTCACAAGCAATGCAAAAAATCCATCATCAGAATCCGGCACACCCAAATACAGGGGCGCCGCACACCCCCTATGTTTCACCGATGAGGTCTTGGAATATGAATTTCCAGAGGGATTCAAACCCGTTAATATAGAGGCGTACGATGGAACAACAGACCCTGGAGTCTGGATCGAGGATTACATCCTCCACATACACATGGCCAGAGGAGATGATCTCCACGCCATAAAATATTTACCCCTTAAGCTTAAAGGTCCAGCCCGGCACTGGCTTAAAAGCCTTCCCGAAAACACAATTGGAAGTTGGGAAGAGCTCGAGGATGCTTTCCGAGCAAACTTTCAAGGGACCTATGTCCGCCCCCGGACGCAGACGATCTCAGTCACATAACTCAGCAGCCCGGAGAATCAGCTCGACAGTTCTGGAACAGATTCCTCACTAAAAAAATCAGATAATGGATTGTCCGGACGCCGAAGCCCTAGCAGCTTTCAGGCATAATGTCTGAGACGAATGGCTCGCCAGACACCTCGGTCAGGAAAAGCCAAGAACAATGGCCGCACTCACAAGCCTCATGACCCGCTTTTGCGCGGGAGAGGACAGCTGGTTGGCACGATGCAGCCCCAGCGACCCAAGTACATCAGAAATCAGGGATGGAAACTGAAAAAACCGCGGCGAAATAAGAATCGTCACAGAATCAAAGGAAAAAGTCCGAAGAGCACGGCAGTCAATGCCAGATTCAAAAGCTCACGGCGAAATCAGACAAAACCACCCCTTCAGGATAATAGGGATGATCCGTCCAGCTTAAATAGAATCCTGGACAGAATATGTCAGATACACAGTACTCCTGGGAAGCCTGCCAATCACACCCATAGAGATTGTTGGGTTTTTAAACAATCCGGACAGCTTAACGCCGAACACAAGGGGCTCAACACACCAAGTGAAGAAGAGGACGAACCCCAAAGGCAGAATACCAGGAAACAAAAGAACTTCCCGCAAGAAGTCAAAACAGTGAACTCACTTCACGTAACAAAACGTGTGGCACCCATAAAGGTACGCACAATCAAACTTACCCCTCAGGAGTCCCGCCACTGGTCACTAAAGCCAATCATTTTTGATCAGCTAGATTATTCTAGAAATATCAAAAACGCAGGCCGGACTGCCCTGATACTGGATCCAATAATCGATGGATTCCAGTTTACCAATGTCCTTATGGACGGCGGCAGTGTACTAAACCTGATATATCAGGATACAATCCACCGCATGGGCATAAACCCAACAAGAATCCGCCACAGCAAAACCTCCTTTCAAGGGGTAGCACCAGGCCCGGACACCCATTGTATGGGTTTTCTCCGGCTTGTAGTCATATTCGGCTCTGCCAATAACTTTCGTCGCGAAAAGCTGACCTTCCATGTAGTCCCGTTTTCAAGTCGCTATCAAGCACTAATGGGACGCGGAGCTTTCGCTCGCTTTAACGCAATACCACATTATGTATCTCTCACGCTTAAGATGCCCGGTCCTCGAGGCATCATCTCTTTAAAGGGAATGCACTAAAATACGCCTCCTCCAAACGGAGGATTGCGCGACCGCTTAAGCAGCCACACAATAAAGTGGCCTCGCCAGCCAAAGGACTTTTTTATAAGTCATCAAAGGCCACGGACCCGGACTCAACGGGTTCGGCACAAGTCCACCATTAATGCAGGCTTAGTACGCCATATACCCCCATACCAGGGGCTGTACGCAGAGACAATAAAACTCAACCTTACATATTCTTTACTTTATATTTTGTTTATTATCCTTTTTGTTCCGCACGACCCATTTTTCAATTTAGTTCCTCTCTTTTACAGATGAACGTCGTGCAGCGCCCGTCCAGGACACGGCACAGTGGAGACACAGGCGCAGACGTGCAGTAGGGACCCGTCCTAAAGGATTCTTTTTAGATTAAGACCCTGCGTAAACATTTTTTACTATCTCTTGCTGCTATACATCCCCTGGTTTTTTCCTTTCTGCTATAACCAAGGAGGAGGCTGGCTTCTTGGCATGTGGCCACGCCAGAATTCTTGCTCGTACCTAGACACTAAGGGCTCTTTTCTTTTGTTTAAGGGTGTTGTTTCACACGCACTCACAAAGACCGAACACCTTAGGGAGTGTTCGGCGTCGCGAGTTTTGGCACTATATGCATCAGCTCCGAATCATGATTTTGGTCACATGTTGGGTTGCCCGGCTCCTGAGTTCGGCTACCTTACGTTCCGCTCTATCGGCTAAGGTAGCACCAGGAGAACTACTGCGATTGTGCCCTGGTTCGGCCGGGTGAGCACCTCAGTAGAGAAAGCCGAAAACCGACTGTCATGATGTAGCGCGAGACTGGTTGCCACTCGATGACTCATAGGAATTTATCGAATTCCTCCGCTTTGACGAAGGGCCGTTTCCCGGTTAGGCACGTACGCGCTCCGAATTCGGGCAAGCGCAGTCGCCACTAAGGGGCTACCTAAAGAGTCCCACTGTCAAGCTCCTATGGCTAAGTGAAAGTGTTAAAGCATTATAGTCCGGTTGCCTAGCCCGCTGCGCTATCACCTCCTTTATAGGACCAAGACGTTGGGTTAAGTGTGAAAACGCGTCTTCTGCGCGCACCCCCACACTATGTGCGTGGGGGCTGAAGCCAACGACTGCAATCTTTCAGAATTTATATATTTAAACGGCCGCACAGGAGGTGCTCCTAATACTTGAAGGCACAAGTCTAAAAATATGCCCCTACAATTTATCAAAATACTGTTTCATGATTACATATGCTATCATAACATAGCATCCTTCGAGCACTGCGTCTCTATTATGCGGGCGCCTTCGAGGACTTCTTCAAAATAGTGATAGGAAGGTATTCGTCTTTTATCCGAATCCCGGGACGCAACAACGGTGGGCTCCATATCTGCCCAGTATGTCTTGACACGGGCAAGAGCCAGCCGAGCGCCCTCCGTGCATGCTGACCTCTTCATAGCATCGATACGTGGCACCACGTCGACAAATTGCTGCACCAAGCTGAAATAGCTTTTCGGCTTCGATCTCCCCGGACACAGATGATCCGTGACACACTTCATGGCGAGTCCGGACAACCTATTCAGTTCGGCCCATTGGGCCAGGCGATCGTCCACTACAAGTGGACACTCTGGATTGATGAATTGCGACCAGAAGAGCTTCTCCACTTCATGACCCTTCTTCTCTTGAAAGTGTTTGGTCGCATCAGCAGCACTAGCCGCCAAATCCAGATAGGTGCCCTCTACACTCCACGCTCGGTCCAACGGGGCAAACCTCGGATCGCAAAAATTTCTCCGCAGCAAGAAGGGCTTTCCATCCGCAATTAGCCCGGCTTGACGTAGCTCCTCCTTTGCCGCTCTCATTACAGAGCGGGCGTCCTTGGCGTCGGTAACAGCCTTCTCTAAGCTCATTTGCCTCGCCCGACCTTCTTCTTCAAGAAGCTTGCAACGGTCAGTAGCACTTTTTAACATTACGCCCATATCAGCCACCTCCTCCTTGCTTTGGCAATGGGCAGCCTGTTCGGCTTTCAGCTCTTCAAGGGCTTTCACGGCAGCCGCATCACTTTTTCTAGCTTGTTCCTTTGCTCGGGCAAGTTCGGCCCTAAGACCTTCCACGGCGGCCGCACCATCTACGTCAAGCACACACACGGTAAGATATTGACATAAAGCTCCTCTTACTCACAATCGCCTAATGATTTCAATACCTTGAGCACCATCAAGCCGCTTGTTAACAAGCACGATGTCGGCTTCTGCCTCATCCAGTTGTCGCTTTAGTTCGGCAAATTCACGAGTCCGGCTTGACTCCGGAAAATCAGCCACCTACGTATAAAGGTGCCACTTAAAGGACCTAGGATTAAGATCCTCTGCGCATCGTACATCTTTACGACGCACAGAGTCTCAGGGGCTACTATCTACACAGGGCGCACTTTATTTATGCGCAATTAATACAAATATATGTTATTTAAAAACATACCTCAAGGCCTGCCAGTAAACTCTTGACGGCCTCGTGCAGTCTGCTTTCTGCGGATGAAATCTTTTCAATCACCGTGCTCATTAACGCGTGATGCTCCTCTGAGACAGAGGCTCGCCCCAGCAGAATCTTTAGCTCCTCCGACCGAACACCAGATAGTGCCGGACTCGTCCCATGGCCTTCCTCAAAGGCCGGACACGGAGAACCTCAGGGGGCTGCACCATCCACCCCTAGCGGATCTGGAGAAATCCCCCGCGACGACACTTCAGCGTCGCCCGCCTTGCTAGGCGATACAGAAGGAGGAGGCGTTCCGCTCTCCATCATCTCCGGAAGAAGATCCCCTGAGGACGAGTTCTGCTGAGAAGGGCCGAGGTCCGAACTACAAAGTAAAGTTTCGGTTAAAACTTCTCAGATATAAATCAAGGATTTCTCTTAAAAGAATAACTCTTCTTCTACTTACGGCTCGCTGGAGAGCTGTTCCCTTTGAGGGTTTAGTTCGGCCGAGGGGCTCCCTGGCGTCGGGCCCTCTGACAAGGATTCTTTCCCCCGCTTCGAAGCTATGGTTTCCGGGTTGTCAGAGGCGGCCCTTTTCTTTCCCTTAGGAGGAGAATTATCGATTCCCCCCTTCGGAATGGTCTCTTTCGGAGAGGCCACGATCTCCTTGTCTGCTCCCTTATTTCCCTCCAAAGGCACTACCTCTAGCATCCTGACTAGCACAGGATCCAGCCTGGTTTCGGGAAGGGGAGCTGGACACCAGATCAGCTTCGCCTTCGCTATCCACTCCTGCTTAAAAGGAAAAGTGCTGTTAAAAAGCAAGTTAATTATGCGGATAGAAGGTCCGGTCGCAAGGTCACCTACTTGAGTATCCGGGCGATTGCGGCTTAAACCAGCATCCTCGGTCAAATCCGGACTCACTTCTTGTGATCCGAAGAACAGTTTATACATCTCCACAGGCGTCACGCCCATGAAATTCTGGAGAGCTCGTGGTCCCTCCGGATTGAATTCCCACAAGCGAAGGGGGCGACGTTGGCCGGGCAGTGTCCGGCGAATCAGCATGACTTGTGTCACCTTGACCAGGTTGAGGTCTCCCTTCAAGAGATCCTTAATGCGGCCCTGCAGCAGAGGAACGTCTTTGGGCAAGCCCCGATCTAACCCTGTGTTAATCCACGATGCTAACCGTGGTGGGGGACCCGAGCGAAAGGCCGGAGGCGCCACCCATGCGGTGCCCCGAGGAGCGGTGATGTAGAACCACTCCTGTTGCCATAAGCCAGGCTCCTCTTGAAAAGCGCCCTCGGGCCATGGAGCGTCGGCATTTCTTTTTATAGCAGCGCCTCCGCACTCTGCGTGGCGCTCCTCGACTATCTTCGGTTCTACTTTGAAGGTCTTGAGCCACAATCCGAAGTGAGGGGTAACACGGAGGAACGCTTTGCACACAACTATGAACGAGGAGATATGGAGGATGGACTCCGGAGCTAAGTCGTGGAATTCCAGCCCATAATAAAACATCAGCCCCCTTACAAAGGGGTCCATGGGGAAGCCTAATCCCTGAAGGAAGTGGGATATGAATACCACACTCTCGCCGGGCTGAGGGCTAGGGATCACCTGTCCTTGAACAGGCAGCCTGTGCGGAATCTCCCTGGTCAGGAATCTAGCTTCCCTCAATCTTGATACGTCCTCCTCCGTAACAGAGGAGGGCATCCATTGGCCTTGGAGGTCGGAGCCGGACATTGTCGAAGATTCGGTGCGCTCGGAATCTGGAAGCCTAGGGTGTTGGAACTCGAGGCGACGGGCGAGCTCGTTTTGAGAATAGAAGCGGGGAACAGGGCCTTGGTCTCTTTATAAGAGGCAGAATATCAAGCGCCCTCCCCGTAACCGTCTTGGACTAGCCTTTAATTAAGGCAAGACGTGCTAACAGGCACGATTGGGTAATCCACGTCTGTATTAATGAGAATCCCGTTACGAGGGGCACACGATCTCTGCTTTGACAAGACGTGCCAAGGAAACCGCCTCGCTAAACGCGCCGAGGTTGAACAATGAAAGCAATTTATATAGAAGGCTTGGTCGCAGTGTTATGACGCACTGCGGAATATGTCAGCAGATTTGATTTGTGTTAATATTATTCTCTATATGGCAATATGTGGAAACTTATTTTGCAGAGACGGACACAATTTTTGGTGTTCCTAATCTTCTTGAAGAACTTGGAGGAGGAACCCGCCTTGCAATGCCGAAGACAATCTGCGTGCCGGACTCGTCGTCATTGAAGCCTGGTTCAGGGGCTACTGAGGGAGTCTTGGATTAGGGGGTGTTCGGATAGCCGGACTATACCTTCAGCCGGACTCCAGGACTATGAAGATACAAGATTGAAGACTTCGTCCCGTGTCCGGAAGGATCTTTTCTTGGCATGGAAGGCAAGCTAGGCGTGCGGATATTCAAGATCTCCTACCATTGTAACCGACCCTGTGTGCCCTAACCCTATCCGGTGTCTATATAAACCGGAGGGTTGTAGTCCGTAGCACAACCATCATCATACACAATCATACCATAGGCTAGCTTCTAGGGTTTAGCCTCCTTGATCTCGTGGTAGATCTACTCTTGTACTACCCATATCATCAATATTAATCTAGCAGGAGTAGGGTTTTACCTCCACCGAGAGGGCCCGAACCTGGGTAAAATAAAGTGTCCCTTGTCTCCTGTTACCATCCAACCTTGACGCACAGTTCGGGAACCCCTACCCGAGATTCGCCGGTTTTGACACGACAGGAGGCGTTCTACATAACGTGCTACTCCAGGAGCGACTCCGAAGAGGGCAGCTCCTGCACCGGGCAAGCCTTCGAAGAGGAAGGCAAACGAAGACACGGTCGGGCCCTCGTCAAAGAGGTATGGGTTTGCAAATACGTTTTCAATAGTCGCGTCCAACCGTGACTTTCATGTTCGTCCTGTATCAGAAAAAGAGTCCGCCAGACTGTGTCCGTGGGTCCGGTCAGTAATACTCCCGATAGCCAGGATCCAGCCTTAGCTGAGGGGACGGGGGCCGATATGGGAGTGACGCCGGACTGTCCTTCGGCCGAGGGCTCGGAAAATATGTCCGTTACCAACTCGGAAGTGGAGAGCGCCATGAATCATCGGCGCCGGAGGGCCATTTTACGAGACCCCCGCTTTTCGGAAGAGGCGTTTAATGCCTTCAGCTCGGGTGATGCATACATCCGAGCTGCTCAGGATGGGCTTAGCAGAGCCACACAGCAGCATTTAAAAGATGTGCAGGTAAGTTTACTGTGTCTCGGTATGATAACCGTATGCCAATAGCCCCCGAGACTTAAAGTAGTTGGGACAACTGATTTGAGGATCGCTGCATGACCAGGTTCTGTTGGAGAAGAACAATGTGCTAGCCTAAGAGCTAGAAAAGTGCCGGACGCAGTTAAACGCAGTGACCGCCGAACTGGAAAAATCCAAGAAGGTGTCCTCTGGTAATATTTTCCTCCATCGGGAAACAAAAAATGATACGCCAGCTATATTAAAACTGCTGCTTGTCCCATAACAGGGTCATCGGACCAACTGGAAGAGGAACTGAAGGCCACACAGACGAGCGAAAGAGAGGCGAAGAGAGAACGTGCCGCAGGCAAGCGCGTCCTGACCAAAGTCATGTAAGTGCATCTAGTGCCCCTTAGTGATTTTGGTGTATTGAAGACTTATAGGTTAAGTATCTAATGTGTTTATAAGTGTACACAGGTCTATAAGTCTATGAGGAGTTTGATATTTACAGTGAAAGTCGACCCCTAAAAATGATGTTCTTCATTTGAAGACTTTGATATTTTGAAGACTTTCTGAAGACTTTGAAAGTGAAGAAATTGGTGTGACCTTGAAGACTTGGTATTCATTCGAGGAACATGAAGCGTGAAGACTTTTGTTTTCGTAGTTTCATTTTCTCTTTCTTGAGTCATAGGAAACACCGTACTGTTAAAGGGGGTCGAGGAAATACTAAGGAGAAAATTTCCATGTGATGCTCATCTCAAATCCTACACCTACCAATCCCAATGAGTGAAGCCATTGGAAATCTCATACAGTTCAGTCAATTTATTCAGTGACAGGGACGCAGTTCTTCTGGTCACTGAGGACTTTGCTCTGACTGAGGAGTTAGGAATTCTCCAGTGCGAATTGCCTACACTGTGAGGAACATGATAGCCCTGAGGAATTTGTACCTCAAACTTCCGACCGTTGCTGTGCTACGCGCCAGCTGTCCCAAAATATCTTATCCATCCAACGGTCATATCATTGAAGGGCATTTATGTCTTATCATGTCGAGCTGCTCCCTAGGCTATAAATAGCCGCCCCCTACAACCACTAGCTGGCTGGCTGCTCCGTGAGAACTTGACACTTGTCATTTGAGAGCAACCCATCCTCCGAGGACTTTGAGCGAAAATCATCAAGTGAGGAAAATCCAAACCCAAAACACCTACAAACCCAAAGTGATTGAGCATCACTGAAGAAATTGATACTGCGTGGATCCGACGCTTGTTACCATTGAAGACTGTGACGGTTAGGCGTCAAGGTCTAGAGCATCCAAGAGGAATTGTGGATCGCCGAGTGACCAAGTCTGTGAAGGTTTGGAAGTCACCTGAAGTCTTACCACGAGTGATTGGGCGAGGACTGTGTGTCCTTAGCTCAAGGAGAATATGGTGAGGACTGTGTGTCTGGGACTAGGTGTCCTCGAGTTTAAATACTCAGCCGCTCCAACCAGATGTACAACTGAGACAGCAGTTGGAACTGGTCTACCAAATCATTGTCTTCACCAAGCTTACTGGTTCTATTTCCTCAACACTTTCATTTCCTCATTACCGTGTTGAATGCTTGTTCATATCTGTGTTTGAAGACTTTGACTGAAGACTTTCTCAATTTCCCCAGTTCAATTTCTTCAGTCTGTTTGTATTCATATTGTGCTATCCTGTGTTTACGCTTTCTGTACTCTGTCCTTGTCTTCATTTCATCATGATGACCATGCATGTAATCTGCTATGTTTACCTCTGAGTACTTATTCCGCTGCTAGTAGTTCTTCGCTAGGGAATTCCCTCACGAGCAAATTCCTCAGTGAAGAATTTCATAAAAATCGCCTGTTCACCCCCCCTCTAGTCGATATAACACACTTTCAATTGGTATCAGAGCGATGTACTCCCTTGTTCTGTGTGATTTTGGTTTAACCGCCTGGAGTTTTAGTTATGTCGACAGCAGATATGAAGAAAGTGCCGTGCCCCATCTTTGACGGTCACGAGTATCCCAAATGGAAGGCTATGATGAAGAAGCGTCTCATGGTGATGGACAGCGAGCTATGGACCATCACTGAGATTGGTCTGACCGATCTGTGCAAGATGGCGGAAGCTGATGACATTCGCAAGTACACTCAACTCAACCTCACAGCGAAGGCCGTCATCTGCTCCAGTCTGTCTCGAAACCAGTTCAGAAACATCATGCATCTCGATCAGGCGAAGCTTGTCTGGGACCGTCTCTCTGATGTCTATGAAGGCCATCGAACCCGTCATGATCCTTGGTTTGAGGATTTCAAGGAATCGCTCAAATCGATGACATTCGAACCAGAATCATCATCCTCTACTTCATGCCTTATGGCAAAAAGTGCTGAGGTAACTGAATGCTACCTATCTGAGTCTAGTGATGAAGAATCTGGTGATGAATTTGGACCCAGTTATGTCAAACTTGCTTCCCTTGCCACAAAACAACAAAGAGCTTTGCAAAAAGCTAATGATATGCTTAGTAAGAGCAATGATATGTTGGGTGAAGAAATGGATCAGTCACAAGCCTTGGCTGAAAGTCTTCAGAGACTTCATTCCAAGCATGACTCTCTTCAAGATCAGCATAACTCTCTCCTGTCTGATTTTGAGAAGATGAGAGTGAGTTATGAAGATCTTCAGAAGGAGCGCGATTCATTACTTGCTCAACAAATCAGCGCTGCTCAAGAAGAATTCATTCCTCCATGCCTAAAATGCATTGAACGAGAATCTGCTAATTCTTCACTTGAATGTTCAAATGCTTCAAATGTTACAAATTCTTCACCTGTCTCTGCTATCACTAATACCTCATCTGAGGACATTGCTAGTATTACTGACGATGCAGGACTGAAGGAATTGTACATGACAGGCATGTACAAAAGTCTCAAAGGGCATCAGACTCTTTGTGATGTGCTTAAAAAGCAGATCCTCAACAGGAACCCTAGGAAAGAGGGTATAGCCTTTGAGAGGAAAATCAATGCTGATGGTACATATTGGAAGCCTGAGCAGTACCCCAAAACCACATGGGTTGCTACAAAGGGACCTCCAGTTGATCCATATAATTTATCTGGCTATACATGTGAATCTTCTCATTCTTCTGATGAGTCATTTGACTCCAACTATAAATTGTTCAAAAATCAGAATGGTGAAGTATTTGCTAGATATGTTGGCACTAACTGCAGGAACGGTTCCCCTATGAAGAAAGTCTGGGTTCCCAAAAGTTGCCTTGAAAATCTTCAGGTGAATGTCCTCATGACACCACCTGTGAAGAAAAGGAACCCCAGATCAAATTCCTCATATGGACCAAATTCTTCATATGGATCCAAGTCCTCATACAGACCAAGTTCCTCAAGAGGATCAAATTCCTCACATGGATCAAAGTCCTCATATGAACATCATCGTGCTAACAACTCTGTTTCGTAGGGAAGAGCCAAGGGCTATGAATATGAGCATTATTCTTCAAATTATTATGTTCATAAGTCCTCGAAGAATTTCTCTGCTTATTCATATGCTTACCCTAACCCCTCTTATGTGAAACGAAATGGTTTGGCTGCTTTGCCACCATTCTCATATGGAGCTCGCAGAGTGATGAACTCTTTGCCACCCCTTCATATATGGGTGGTGAAGAAAAAGAACTAATCTCTTCTGCAGGGTCAGGTCTCCAGACGTACTGTAACGTCTGAAGAATTTGCTGGGGACCTGACAAAGTGCCTGAAAGGACGCAGGCTAATCATGATGAAATGAACTTTCATTTCACACGTCCTCCCTCTGTTTTATCTGTTTTACTGTTTGATGAAATTGATCTAATGAATTGTGGTATCATATTCTTCACTGCTGAAGTATATGAGGTCGTAAGTTGCACTAATTCATCTGCAGGATGATCAACCCAAAGCCACTGAATGGGTACTTGATAGTGGATGTACAAATCACATGACCGGTGACAGGAATCTGCTGATAGATGCTCCCTTATCAGCGTCACACAAGAAGCATATCATCTTCGCTGATAAAAGCAAAAGTCAGGTATTGGGTCTACGTAAGGTTGCTCACAAAGGATCGACACATGGACAAAGTCATACTTGTTGAGTCCTTAGGATACAATCTTATGCCTGTCTCAATGCTTTGTGATCTTGATATGGTTGTTGTCTTTGGCAAGTATCGTTGTGTTGTGATTATGGAAGCTGGAAATTCCAAAGTCTTCGAAGGCTTTATGAGAGGAGACTTGTATATTGTTGATTTCTCTGCAGATTCACAACCAGCCGTGTGCCTCCTTGCAAAAGCTTCAGAAGGATGGCTATGGCATCGACGACTTGGTCATGCAGGCATGAGGAATTTGAACACGCTTGTGAAGAAGAAGCATGTCATAGGCATTGAAAATGTCAAATTCCTCAAGGATCACTTGTGCGGTGCCTGTGAAGCTGGAAAGATGACAAAGTCCAAGCATCCAGCGAAGACTATCATGACCACTACTCGTCCATTCGAATTGCTTCACATGGATCTCTTCGGTCCTAATCATTATTCCTCTGTTTCAAATGAAGCATCTCAATATGGCTTTGTTATTGTTGATGATTACTCTCGTTACACATGGGTACACCTTGTCTCTTACAAAACTGAAGTGCAGGAAGTCTTCAAACGATTTTCCTCGAGGGCTTCAACCAACTTTGGTGCGAAGATTAAGCACATCAGAAGTGACAATGGCACTGAGTTCAAGAATTCGGGTCTCGATGACTATCTTGATGAACTTGGTATTACTCATGAGTTATCTGCTCCTTATACTCCTCAACAGAATGGCGTCGTGGAGCGCAAGAACAGGACTCTTGCTGAGATGGCTCGCACTATGCTCGATGAGTACAAAACCCCTCGTCGTTTCTGGGTTGATGCAATTGATACTGCGTGCCTTATCATCAACAAAGTGTATCTTCACAAATTCTTCAAGAAGATTGCTTATGAACTCCTCACTGACAAGAAACCCAATGTGAGTTATTTCAAAGTCTTCGGTGCTAAATGCTGGATTAGAGATCCCCATCACAACTCTAAATTTGCACCGAAAGCACATGAAGGTTTCATGCTTGGTTACGGAAAGGACTCGCACACCTATAGAGTCTTCAACAATGTTCTTCACAAGATTGTTGAAACTGTAGATGTGCGGTTCGATGAAACTAATGGCTCGCAAAGAGAGCACCTACCTTCTGTGTTAGATGAACCAGCACCTGAGGATTCTATCAAGCACAAGGCTACTGAAGATGTCATTCCTACTGAAGAATCTGCTGAAGAATTCATTCCAGAACATGAAGAACGTCGAGCTGATGCACCTGAAGAAAATGCTGAGGAAATTGATGCTGAAGAAAATGCTGATCAAATTCCTCAACAACAACCAGCTCACCCTCGCGTTGCAAAAGAAGTGCAAGTGGAGAAGATCATCGATGACATTAGAGCACAAGGTCCTCTCACACGCTCAACAGCTTCACATCTATCTATCTTTTGTGGGCACTTTGCTTTTGTCTCTATCACAGAGCCCGCTAAGGTAGATGAAGCATTTCTGGAGCCTGAGTGGATTCAGGCCATGCAAGAAGAATTACATCAGTTCAAGCTCAACAACGTATGGGAACTAGTCAATCGTCCCGATCCTCGCAAGCATAACATCATTGGTACAAAGTGGATCTACCGCAACAAGCAAGATGAAAATGGTGTTGTGGTGAGGAATAAGGCACGACTAGTAGCTCAAGGCTACACACAGGTTGAAGGAATTGATTTCGATGAAACTTTTGCACCTGTTGCTAGACTTGAGGCTATTCGCATATTGCTTGCTTATGCTAACCATCATGATATCATCTTACACCAAATGGATGTGAAAAGTGCATTCCTCAATGGTAAGCTTGAGGAAGAAGTATATGTTGCTCAACCCCCAGGTTTTGAAGATCCAAAACATCCTGACAAAGTCTTCAGACTCAATAAGGCCCTCTATGGACTAAAGCAGGCCCCACAGGCGTGGTATGATACATTGAAGAAATTCTTCATGATGAAAGGCTTCACACCCGGTTCACTCGATCCCACTCTCTTTACTAAATCTTATGATGGTGAACTGTTTGTGTGCCAAATATATGTTGATGATATCATCTTTGGATGTACTGACCAACGTTACAGTGATGAATTTGCCTATATGATGAGATAAGAATATCAAATGTCTATGATGGGAGAGTTGAAATTCTTCTTAGGTCTTCAAATTCGTCAACAGCGCAATGGTATAGTCATATCTCAGGAGAAATACCTCAAGGATGTCCTGAAGAAATTTGGCATGCAAGACTGCAAAGGCATCAAAATTCCTATGCCCACAAATGGTCATTTATGCACTGATGAAAATGGTACTGACTTCGATCATAAGGTATACCGCTCCATGATTGGTTCTTTATTGTACTTATGTGCATCTAGGCCAGATATAATGCTTAGTGTTTGCATGTGTGCACGATTTCAAGCTGCACCGAAGGAATCACACCATAAGGCTGTGAAGCATATTCTTCGATATCTAGCTCACACACCAACACTAGGATTATGGTATCCCAAGGGCTTGGATTTTGATCTCATTGGATATTCAGACTCTGACTATGCTGGTGACTGTGTGGACCGCAAGTCAACATCTGGTACTTGTCATTTCCTCGGACGATCCTTGGTCTGTTGGTCCTCGAAGAAACAGAACTGCGTATCACTGTCTACTGCTGAAGCTGAGTACATTGCTGCTGGTTCTTGCTATGCTCAATTACTATGGATGAAGCAAACGCTCAAGGACTATGGCATCAATGTGAAGAATGTGCCTCTCCTCTGTGACAATGAGAGTGCCATCAAGATTGCTCACAACCCAGTTCAACACTCGAAGACAAAGCACATTCAAATTCGTCATCATTTTCTTCGTGATCATGTGTTGAAGGGCGACATTTCTATTGAGCATGTGAAGACTGAAGAACAGCTAGCCAATATCTTCACTAAGCCCTTGGATGAGAAGAGATTTAGCAAGTTGCGGTGTGAGCTAAATATCTTAGAATCTTCGAATGTACTTTGAAAATGCACTCATCCTAACACTTATGCAAAATTGATGACTTAAATGTGCAACACATGAAGAAACGTTTTTCTTCAATCAATGAAGAATAACACTCTAAGTGTGAAGAAATTAATGAGAATTTGATTCTCAGAACCCTACGACAATTGTACGCGGTATCTGAAATCATCATTCTTACACGGTGGGTCACGCCACCACAAAAGTTGAAAAATCCTCAATTTGAGTTTTTCCTCATTTTTGAAATTCCTCAGTTTTTTTAAATTCTTCAACTTTGCAAAATCTTCACTTGTGCCGTCGTTTTTCTTCATTGGCTATACACACACACACACACACACACACACACACACACACACACACATATATATATATATATATATGAGTTTATGTCCTCTACAACATTCACTTATAGCTATTTCTTCAAGTTGGAACTTTTCTGCTAAGTGAATGTGATCGGACCCTTCCCCTCTATGCTATACTCAGTCCAATCTATTCACGAATTCTTCATGTGCGTTCTATTTGAAACTCGTTCAAATTCTTCACTGTGTCCTTGTCAGCTGAAGAAATTGCGAACGGAACGTTAAAACTAATCTTATCCAAACTTTCGGTTTTGCCGCTCAAACCGTTCTGCATCCCACGATGGATTATTTTATCCACCCATGATCTTACACGATCTCCACTACATAGTACATGGGTGACACATGTCGCGAGAAGGAGAACAGCCAGGGGCACGTTCGTCCTAAATCTTCGGACGAGCAGTTTTTCACTGCGGCTATAAATACCCCTGTCGCCGTCCTCACTTCTTTTACCCCGCTCGATCTCACTTCCCCCGCTCGAGCTTCCAAACCCTAGCGCCGTCGCTACTCCATCGTCGCCGGTGAGGAAGAGCTTCACTGCCCCGACCTCGTCGCCTTCGTACTCGCGCCGGCCGCGGAAATCTTCACCTCCGCCGCCGCCGTAGTCGTCTTCCTCCGCCAAGTTACGGCGTGGAAGATCTGCATCGACGAACTTCACTGTTCCAACTCCCAGTTTGTCGTGTTCTTCGTTCAGGGTAATTAAATGCTAATTTTACTGCCCTCTTTGATTTGACACTTTTCTACAAAATCTTCAAAGGTGTTTTATTCTTCAAATCCTCACACACAAAACACCTCACATGTTATCTGTTCTTGATTCATTTCCCTAAGCCTAAATTTCTTCAAGATTCCTCAATTGTGTGAATCTTCGATCTATACAACTCTGGAACCTAAGATATAGCGCGCTTAGTGAAATTCCTCAAGACGAATCTGGTCAAATTCCTCAAACTTGTTCTTTATGAAAAACCCTCTGAGAACGCATATGACCTCTCCAAATTCCTCGCAACTATACTCTGTTCACAGGTACACATGTCCGCCGCCGAATCATTAGGTTCTCATCAACTTAACTCATTTGCAGCGTTCCTCGAAGAAAAGTTGCACAGTTCTTCAGAGAACTCAATTGTTCAAATTCCTCAACTGAAGAAAATGGCTGAAGGAAAAAGGCCACAGAAAGGAGGAAAGAAGCCTGAGGTCATGACTGCCTTTGAAATCCCTGAGGACATTTATGCTGATTACTGCACGCCTGATGAATCCAAATTTGGCAAAGAAGATAAAAATCAGCGCAAGGTGCGCATCCAAAGGATTGAACGGAGATGGGCACGTGAATGGCGGGAGTACAGATACGTCACTCCCAAGTATATGAAGAAATTCGCAGTAAACCCTCCATGCCAAAGACCTCCATTGGCACCTGGCCAAGTGGCTGATCCCACTAGCATCAGACGCGGTGAGGAATTTCCTAAGGAATGGGCCAAGCGCCAAGCTAAACTGCAAAGGCAAGCCAGAGAAGCAGTGAGGAAATTCAATGAAGACTTTGCTGCTGCTGCTGCTGCTGCCACTGAGGCCTCGGTCAACCCGAAGAAAGCGATGCTAAAGAAGCCCGCTCGCAAGCCAAGTGCTTCAACATCAATTCCCTCATGGCTAAGTTCCTCAGCTGTGCCCTCACGGCCAGAAGCTTCAAAATCTTCAAAGCAAATTCCTCATGCTGCTCCTGCACCTCCAAAGTCCTCAGCTGTCCCGACAAAGTCCTCAGCACCTGTGCATCTGGCCTCGTGCCAAAGGACGACTGGCATCTCTATTGCCTCTGGTGTCTCAGCTAGTTCTTCAGCTGCACCAAATTCCTCAGCTGGACCTTCTCTGCTGAAGAAAAAGGCTACTGCTGGACGCGGCACTCGTCCAAGTCCTAAGAAGAAGCAGGTAGTCTTCACTGTGCCATCTGATGATGATGAAGCTGATGAAGAAGAACTCGCTGAGATCATCAGAGACCGCCAAGAAAGGGCTGCTAAAGCCAAAGGCACACCTGTGCCACTGCTATTGGATCCAAGGGCGATCCTAGACTATATTGATCTCTGGCATAAGGACCCTAACACACCTATGCCTGATTTCAAGCTGACACCTGGCCAAAGTCACATGTTGGCTCACTTCATCCAAGAGGAGAAGTGGAAATATGACAGGGCCAGAGAGATCAAAAAGTCGCAATACCGGAAAGAGAAGCTGCTGAAGAAAAATGTTGTCAAGATGACACCTAATGAACTTGTAAAAATGCAGGCTGAGATCAAAGCCCTCAGCGACAACTTTGACTCGTACTATGCTGATTGGCAAGGAGCCAAGGTCAGATTTGTGAGGCTGACTGATACCTTCACCAAGGGTACTGCCTCAAAGCAACAAATTCCTCAAGCTGATGCATCTGTTCAGCAAACTGAAGAACATGCCAGCACCACTGATGAAGTTCAGGCTGCTGAAGAAAATGCCAGTTCCAGGGCTGATGACTCTGCTCCAGCCGCTGATGAAATTGCCAAGGCATCCACTAGTGGTGCGCCTGAAGAAAATGAAGAAACCAGGGCAACTGCATCAGTTGCGCCTGAAGAAAATGAACCAGATTCCTCAGCTCCACCTGCGCCTACGCCAACACCAAGTCTTCCATCTGCATCAGATGTGAAGAAAACCAAGGCTGCAGAGCGAGCTGCAGTGAAGAAAAGGAAAGCATCAAGTGCTTCATAATCTTCAGTCCCAAAGAAGATGAAGCCCATGACCAGCTCATTTGCCAATCCAATTGATGCTGTTCCAATCTCCTCCATGCCATCAAAGGACCTTGTTCCTTTTGGTGAAGATTATGAGATCCCTATTGGATCAGATGAAGAAACTCAATCTGCTGCTTCGTCAGAGCAGATTGATGAAGAAATTGAAGCGGATGCAATCCCTTCAACCCCAATGGTCTCATAACCAATGCCTCAGTTTGATGCTGAAGAGGCTGGTGTTGAAGAAATTGACGATGAAGATGTGGATATTGGTAGCACAACTCCGTTGATGAATGATGACTTTTGGGAAAGTCAGCACCCCAATTCTCCACTCTTCACCCCACTGCAGCAAATTCCTCACTCCCCTGCACAAACTGTTCAAATGGGCTCTGAAGAAACTCATCCCACTGCACCTGTGAATGAAGGAATTCCAGCCACTAGTGCTGAAGAAACTGCTGCTGAAGCTGAAAAGGTGACTGCACCTGAGGAGGAACCAGAAATTCCTTAGCCTGAAGAAACTGAGATCGTGATTCCTGAGGTCGTGATGCAACTCACTGACACTCCTCTGCCAAGGCCAAAGGATCCGTTCTCACGCAAACAGAAATTCAAGGCTGAAGACTTCTATGGCAAGCACGTGTTCTTCACTGAATACAATCCATATGACTCTGCTCGCATAAGGAAGAGGCGTTTCTGGACAACCAGCCAAGCAAATTTCTATTCCTCTGTGCTGTACAACAAAGACAAAGTCTTCGATCATGCTCATATTCCTCACGTGGATATGGAGTCTTTGCCGTGCTTAACGCCAGTCCTCAGTGTTCTTCACGACGCTGGGCTGCTCAATTTCTGCACAGATATATGCGATTGGAATGAAGAGCTTATTCTTCAATTCTATGCAACGTTGCACATCACCGGCAACTCTGAAGATGTGAACTCATGGGTTTTGGACTGGATGAGTGAGAACACCCATTATAAGGCCCCAACATCTGAATTGCTTCGTGTCCTTCCTCTGAGTCCACCCACTGAAGAAGTGCGCTGTGTGTACAACGAACCTGAGCTTTCAAATCACTATATGCAAGTGCTGATGAAGCCTTTGAAGCCAGGGCAAGCTCCTAGAACCAAATTCCTCGTCAAGGAATTGGTGTATGTGCCAAGGACTGTCTATCACATTCTGACAAAGACAATGAGTCCCATCAAAGGCCACGACTCGTCTGATGAAGAAGTCGTTGGCATCATGAAGAATCTGCTGTTCAACATCATTCATGGCGTTCCCGTCAACTTCCATGATTTCTTCATGAGGACTCTGGCCAACATTGCTATGTCACCATTTGAGCCGAAGCCTTATGCACCTTGGATAATGAAATTCATCAGGACAAGGTCTTCACTCAACTACAAGGCTGAAACTCTCAACCACTGCAGCTACTTGCCTCCCATTGAAGTCCTCAAACGGACATTTTCCTCAGCTGATGAAAAGGGCAAGGCCACTGCTGTGATAGATGAAGGCATTCGTCCATTGGATGGACAATTTTGCAAGGCTGCTTCTTATTCCACCAATGATGACTCTGCCACACATGACTCTGCTGCTAACACTGCCAAGCCAAATCCTCAAGCCACAACACCCAGGGTGATGAGTGACCGTGAGTTACTCCTCAGTCTTCATCAAAAGGTTGATCGCAATCACAAATGGGTCAACCGTCAGTTTGGTTCAATTTTTCACAACATGACTTCCACACACAATGCCGTGAAGAAAAACCACTACTACCTTTATGAAACCCTCAACCGCACCTGGGCTGTTCTATCTCAAGTGTACAGTGCTGAAGACTTGGAGAAAATGGGTCTCAAAGAAGACTTTGACTGGTTTGCACCTCCTCTGAAGAAATTCAAGAAAGTCAAAGTTCCTTCTCTGGTGGCTAGTTCATATTCTTCATCGCATGTGACTGATGAACATGAAGATTTGGACGACACTGCAGCAGGCCCTACTTCAACGACCGACCCCAACAACGCTGGCGCTCCTTCATCAACTTGATTATCTTCAGGGGCGTTAGTCCTTAGTTTTGATCCTTTTGGTCATTTGATGACAAAGGGGGAGAAATATGAGTTAGTCTTCAAGCGGGTCTATAATAAGGGCATATTCGTTTTTTAAGTTACAACTCTCGTTCTTCCGAAACTTTTATGGGATCGAGTTGTAATCTTAAGTCCGATGGTGCGCTGATACTTTTGTTGCACTATGCTTTGATACCTTGATGCGCTATTCTGCATGCTTATTCCTCGTTAATATTATCGCACGCATGCTGAATTACATCAGGCACCATATCTCATCATGCATTTCAGATTCTTCATATTATATGTCAAATGCGTGTATGAATTACAAGATATAGGGGGAGATCTCCATGATTCAACTCTTCAAGTGTGCATTGCTTCGAAAGCAAATTCCTCACTATGCACATCTTCAGGGGGAGTTCTTCTATATCTTGTAATCAAATTCCTCAATATCAGTATTTACACTTCATATATTTATCCCCATTGAAAACTTAACCTATGTTGTCATCAATCACCAAAAAGGGGGAGATTGTAAGTGCATCTAGTGCCCCTTAGTGATTTTGGTGTATTGAAGACTTATAGGTTAAGTATCTAATGTGTTTATAAGTGTACACATGTCTATAAGTCTATGAGGAGTTTGATATTTACAGTGAAAGTCGACCCCTAAAAATGAAGTTCTTCATTTGAATACTTTGATATTTTGAAGACTTTCTGAAGACTTTGAAAGTGAAGAAATTGGTGTGACCTTGAAGACTTGGTATTCATTCGAGGAACATGAAGCGTGAAGACTTTTGTTTTCGTAGCTTCGTTTTCTCTTTCTTGAGTCATAGGAAACACCGTACTGTTAAATGGGGTCGAGGAAATACTAAGGAGAAAATTTCCATGTGATGCTCATCTCAAATCCTACACCTACCAATCCCAACGAGTGAAGCCATTGGAAATCTCATATAGTTCAGTCAATTTCTTCAGTGACAGAGACGCAGTTCTTTTGGTCACTGAGGACTTTGCTCTGACTGAGGAGTTAGGAATTCGCCAGTGCGAATTGCCTACACTGTGAGGAACATGATAGCCCTGAGGAATTTGTACCTCAAATTTCCGACCGTTGCTGTGCTACGCGCCAGCTGTCCCAAAATATCTTATCCATCCAACGGTCATATCATTGAAGGGCATTTATGTCTTATCATGTCGGGCTGCTCCCTAGGCTATAAATAGCCCCCCTACAACCACTAGCTGGTTGGCTGCTCCGCGAGAACTTGACACTTGTCATTTGAGAGCAACCCATCCTCCGAGGACTTTGAGCGAAAATCATCAAGTGAGGAAAATCCAAACCCAAGACACCTACAAACCCAAAGTGATTGAGCATCACTGAAGAAATTGATACTGCGTGGATCCGACGCTTGTTACCTTTGAAGACTGTGCTTCTTCCAGACGGTTAGGCGTCAAGGTCTAGAGCATCCAAGAGGAATTGTGGATCGCCGAGTGACCAAGTCTGTGAAGGTTTGGAAGTCACCTGAAGACTTACCACGAGTGATTGGGTGAGGACTGTGTGTCCTTAGCTCAAGGAGAATACGGTGAGGACTGTGTGTCCGGGACTAGGTGTCCTCGAGTTTAAATACTCAGCCGCTCCAACCAGATGTACAACTGAGACAGCAGTTGGAACTGGTCTACCAAATCATTGTCTTCACCAAGCTTACTGGTTGTATTTCCTCAACACTTTCATTTCCTCATTACTGTGTTGAATGCTTGTTCATATCTGTGTTTGAAGACTTTGACTGAAGACTTTCTCAATTTCCTCAGTTCAATTTCTTCAGTCTGTTTGTCTTCATATTGTGCTATCCTGTGTTTACACTTTCTGTACTCTGTCTTTGTCTTCATTTCATCATGATGACCATGCATGTAATCTGCTATGTTTACCTCTGAGTACTTATTCCGCTGCTAGTAGTTCTTCGCTAGGGAATTTCCTCACAAGCAAATTCCTCAGTGAAGAATTTCATAAAAATCGCCTATTCACCCCCCCTCTAGTCGATATAACGCACTTTCAAGTCAGAGAGGAGAAAAACAAACTCCAACATGCAAACACCCAGGCAAAGAGCTGAAGGATGTGCGGGCCCAGCTAGCCGACTCCGTGAAGGAGAACAAAAAACTGCGAGGCGGCATATTCAGTATGTGGCCGTATTTACCTTATAACAGTTTGGAAGTAAAAGTAGCTGATATAGCTATGATTGTAGGTATATTGACGGGCCGTCCCAAAGAGGAGGTGTCCGGATCATCAAGTGATCTTCTGCAAGGGCTGTCGCAGTTGCACGAGCAAGCTTGGCAGACAATGCGGAGTGTAGCCAAGGCCTTATGGCCATCCGACTCCCCTCCAGGGAGTATGGAGAAGCTTGTAGAGCTGTTCAAGGGAGCGCGGCGGCCTATCCAACTATGGAAGATATCGGCCTGTCGAGAAGGTGCGCGAGAGGCCTGGGCCATGGTAAAAACACGATATTCCAAGCTGGATCCAATTCACATGGCCCGAGTCGGACCGCTAGGGTCAAATGGGGAAGAAATTCCCATTAGTTTAGTTTATAACCAAGTAAAAGTAGCCGCCAAGTATTCCCAGCAGGATTGTAAGTTAGACAGCCTACTGGACGACATAGAGGAGGACGTTTTTGAGTCCAACTGACTATTTACTTTCCTTTCTATCTGTAACTCTAGCTGAATTGTAAAAGGATTGTCATGGCGGACCTTTTCGTTTCAACCTCTCGACTCGAAGGTGCTGAGTGTTTCCGAATACCAGAACGGCCGAGTAGACCGGGTATGCATGGAAACCAGGCGTAGGGGTCATAGTTGCTTGAACAAACAAGTATCCGGCTAGTTATGTTATATTACATTAAGATTGTAAGAAACATCTTCCAAAGAGAATAGTTCCGTTAAGGGTTCCTTTCCCTGGGTGTGCGTGCATCTATGTACATGTCTGGACTATGATGAAAAAAATCACAGTGTTTATAACTTTTGGGGGTTCATAATGGAGCGAGTGCAAAAACCATCTTTAGTTCACCGACCGAATATTCCCTTAAGAACGCTAGCTTTCGGCTTCACCCAGTCTGAGGTACACATCCGGATGACCCAGCAGTAACAATTGCAGAGGTGCTCCCTTTATGCCCTAGTCGAACTAAGGGAACGTAGGGCATAAGCACAGGAGCCAGGCAACCCAGCTTGGCCAAAACTTAAGTCATATCGATGCATATAATGGCAAAGAACAGGTACATATGGGAGAAAACGCATATGTGACGAGCTTTATGCTCGGAAAATAGAAATAGCAAGCATCTATCCAAGAAGCCCCCAGGTATGATAGACGTACATACTTGAAGATGTATGCTTCGGGGGTGCATGGTCTAACCGCACGAAAGCCTTTAAGGCTAAAGAGAAAAAATGAAAAGAGATAAAAAATGATGAAAACAATAAGAGGAAGGAGATGAATAAAGAGTTCGGCGTTAGGCATAGAATCTTCGGAGTCTAGCCGTGTTCCAGGGATTCGGCTCTAGTCGATTGGCTGACGCATCACGCAAGCGGTACGCTCCTCCGGTGAGAACTTCGTCGATGATGAAGGGACCCTCCCACTTGGGCTTGAGTTTGTCCTTTTTCTTCTCCGGCAGGCGTAGAACGAGTTCGCCGACGTTGTAAGTTTTGGCCCACACTTCTCTGCTTTGATTCCTGCGAGCCTGCTGTTGATAAAATGCGGAACGAGCTTTTGCAACATTGCGCTCCTCCTCCAGGGCATCTAAGCTGGCCTCTCTCTCTTTGTACATGCGCACTCGAGGTGAGTCATGAATAATGTCGTAGGGTAGTACTACCTCTGCGCCGTACACCATGAAAAATGGTGTGTTTCTGGTAGTGCGATTGGGAGTGGTCCACAGCCCCCAGAGTACGAATTCGAGCTCCTCAACCCAGTGCTTGTCTGATTCCTTCAAAGACCGCACTAGTCTAGGCTTAATGCCGCTCATAATAAGACCATTAGCTCATTTAACTTGGCCGTTTGTCTATAGATGATAGACAGAGGCGTAATCGAGCTTGATGCCCAGATTAGCGCACCAGGTTTTCACTTTGTCGGCTGTGAAATTGGAGCCATTATTAGTGATGATGCTGTGTGGAACACCATAACGGTGTACGATGTCGGATATAAAGTCTATTACTAGCCCGGACTCGGCCGTTTTAACTGGTTTGGCCTTGATCCACTTAGTGAATTTATTCACCATGACCAGCAGATATTTTTTTCTTATGGCTTCCACCTTTAAGGGGTCCAACCATATCCAATCCCCAGACCGCGAAAGGCCAAGTGATGGGGATTGTTTGTAGGGCAGTGGGGGGCATATGGCTTTGTTTGCCGAAGAGTTGGCATCCAACACAACGTTGGAGAAGGTCCTGTGCATCTGCTCGGGCCGTCGGCCAATAGAACCCTGTACGGAAGGCCTTGCTAACAAGGGCCCGAGCTACGGCGTGGTGCCCGCCGAGACCGGCATGAATCTCAGCCAGGAGCTGCCGCCCCTCCTCCTCGGAGATACATCTTTGAAGGACTCCGGTAGCGCTTTTCTTATAGAGCTCTCCGTCGTGAACCTTGTAGGACTTCGAACGCCGGACAATGCGGCGGGCCTCATTCTGGTCCTCAGGAAGCTCCTTCCTGTTAAGGTAGGCCAGGAAGGGTTCGGTCCATGGGGCAATGACTGCCATGATGAGATGCGCCGACGGTGTTATTTTGGTGGCTGAGCCTCCGATTATGTTGGTGTTTTCGGGATCTGGGGTTATGTTCGGATCCGGACTAGTATTGCCGATTCCCCCCTGCCACACCATGGATGGCTTAACAAGACTTTCCAGAAAGATATTGGGCGGGATGGGGTCGCGCTTAGCGCCGATAGGAGCAAGAACGTCCACCGCTTGATTACTTTCTCGAGCCACATGATGGAACTCAAGCCCCTCGAACCGGGCCGACATTTTTATGACAGCATTACGATAAGCTGCCATCTTTGGATCTTTGGCATCGAAGTCTCCATTTATTTGAGATATTGCAAGGTTTGAGTCCACGCGCACTTCTAGGCGTTGTATGCCCATGGAGACAGCCATCCGGAGACCATGCAATACGGCCTCGTATTCGACTGCATTGTTGGAGTCTTTGTATAGTATTTGGAGTACGTACTGAACGACGTCTCCAGTAGGTGACGTTAAAACGACGCCCGCCCCTAGCCCTGCCAGCATTTTGGAGCCATCGAAATACATAACCCAATTGGAATATGTGCCGTACTCTTTAGGGAGTTCGGCCTCTGTCCATTCAGCGACGAAGTCAGCTAGTACTTGGGATTTAATAGCTCGACGTGGTTTGTATGTAATATCAAATGGAAGGAGCTCAATGGCCCATTTGGCAACCCGGCTCGTGGCATCGCGGTTGTTTATAATGTCACTGAGTGGTACTTCGGAAGCCACCGTGATCGAACACTCCTGGAAATAGTGACGGAGCTTTCGGGATGCCATGAAGACCGCGTATGCTATCTTTTGATAATGGGGGTACTGGGATTTGCATGGTGTAAGGACAGTGGATACGTAGTATACTGGCTTTTGAAGTAGGAATTTGTGTCCGTCCAGTTCTCGTTCAACGATGAGCACATCGCTCACCACCTGATGTGTTGCCGATATGTATAATAACACCGGTTCACCAACGTTTGGCGCGACCAGGATTGGGTTTTATTTCCTCCAGTCCGGCTGTTGCCGCGTCCGTCCACTCGAAGTGATTGGTTCGCCGTAGAAGGCGATAGAGTGGAAGTGCCTTTTCTCCCAATCTGGAGATAAAGCGGCTTAGAGCTGCCACACAACCCGCGAGCTTTTGGACTTGTTTAAGGTCTGTTGGCGTAGCCAATTGTGACAGAGCTCGGATTTTGGCTAGATTTGCTTCAATTCCTCTGTTGGAAATGATGAAGCCCAACATTTTTCCAGCGGGGACGCTGAAAACACACCTTTTCGGATTGAACTTAATGTCATACGCGCGGAGGTTATCAAATCTGAGACGTAAATCGTCAATTAGTGTTTCGACGCGCCTAGTTTTGATGACGACGTCGTCCACATAAGCTTCAACTGTCTTGCCTATCTGTTTCTCCAGGCATGTTTGAATCATGCGTTGGTATGTGGCGCCGGCGTTCTTGAGCCCGAAGGGCATGGTGTTGAAGCAGAATGGCCCATATGGGTAATGAATGCTATTGCAGCTTGATTAGACTCCTTCATTTTGATTTGATGGTATCCGGAATATGCATCAAGGAAACACAGTGAGTCGTGTCCTGCGGTAGCATCAATGATTTGATCAATGCGGGGGAGGGGGAAGGGATCCTTAGGGCAAGCCTTATTGAGGTCTTTGAAATCGACGCACAACCGCCAGGATTTGTCCTTCTTTGGTACCATCACTAGGTTTGCCAACCAGTCTGGATGTTTTATTTCTCTGATGAATCCGGCCTCAATTAGCTTGGCCAGCTCCTCCCCCATAGCTTGGCGTTTGGGCTCAGAAAAGCTCCGCAGTGCTTGTTTGATTGGTTTGTATCCCTTTAAGATATTAAGGCTATGTTCGGCCAGCTCACGTGGGATTCCAGGCATGTCAGAAGGGTGCCAGACGAATATATCCCAGTTGGGTCTAGTTGTGCTCCAATAGATGCTGTCTTCTTGGGGTCCGTTGGGTGGACCTGGAATTTGACTATTTCTTCTGCCGGTTTGAAGGAGGTGGATTTGGGTTGTTTGTCTAAGATCACATCATCCTATCCACCATGGAGCGCGGTGCGGTTAATTCTTCAGCCATGAGGGCTTCAGATAATGCCTCAAGGGCCAGGGATGCGGTTTTGTTTTCGGTGCGGAGTGCTATGTTTGGATCACTGACAAGAGTGATTATGCCATTTGGTCCGTGCATTTTGAGCTTCATATACCCGTAATGAGGTATAGCTTGGAAGCGTGAGGATCCCGCCCCAACAGGGCGTGGTATCCGCTACTGAAAGGAGCCACTTGGAAGGTGATTTCTTCAGACCGATAATTCTCCGGCGTGCCGAATACCACGTCAAGTGTGATTTTTCCCGCACACCGCGCCTCCCGACTGGGAATGATTCCTCAGAAGGTCATGCTGCTTTGCTTGATGCGGCTCCTGTCTATTTCCATTTTGTGGAGTGTATCCTCATAGATGAGGTTTAGTCTGCTGCCACCGCCCATAAGGACCTTGGTGAGTCAAAAGCCGTCCACGATGGGACTGAGGACTAAAGCGGCTGGTGCTTGGACTGTCCTGTATTTTGGTTCATCTCCGGCATTAAAGATTATAGCTGTGTCGTTCCAAGGGTTTACTGTGGCGATTTGACAGACTTCGGCAAGGCCGCGAAGTGCCCTTTTGCGCTTATTGTTTGAAGCAAATGTCTCAATGACCGTCAGTACTCTGGGTCGTCGTCTTCTGGAGGGTGTTGTTCTGGGGTGTTTTTGGTAAGGATGTCCTTGCCGCTTTTGGATACCTGCCGGAGTATCCAACATGCTCTAAGGCTGTGGGTTGGTATGGTATCCGTTGTTGTGTGTATTTTTCATGGGCCATCAAGCCATCCCTCCAGAATGGTTCCGCGCCGTGTCATGGGTTTGTATTTCTTGGCTATTGGACTTGGCGCGTCACGGGGATGCGCCCTTTTCGCCTGGACCAGTGGTTGAGTTGGGACCGATGGCTCCCAACAAGCTGCCTGATCCCTCCAGGCGCTTTCCATTGCGCTGTATTTCTGTACGATAGTTGCTAAGTCAGTGAAGTGTAGTATGCGGTGGAGATTAATGGCGTTGAGGATTCCTTCTTTCGTGCAGTTGTTGCGGAACGCTGATATCGCGTCCTCGTCGCGACAATCTTTAACCTTGTCCTTGACAAGGAGGAATCTGGCCCAGAAGTGGTGGACCGTTTCCTGAGACTGTTGTTGTATGCTCGTGAGAGCGCTTATGTCTAGGTGGGTGGGTGGAATTGGATCTGGACCCTGACCTGATCGATGATCTGGAGTCTGAAGTTTTTCCAGACTTAACAGTCCGGGCTCCGGAGTATCTTCTGGTTGCCTTTGCCCGTCATCCGGTTCTATGTTCGGAAGGCCGGTCACCTCCTTTTGCGGGTGGGTATCCGGCTCTGCAGGGTCAGCGATCTGGACGTAGTCCGTCTTTAGTATAGGGGAAGAATCACCGTCTTGCTCTTCGACTACCGCTATCTGGTGGGTGATCGGTGGAGATTTGATTTCTCTTTGGTCGGGTTTGAGCCCGATCCGATCGTAATCTGTGGCGATTCCCAGGGCGGCGATACGATCAAGGAGCTCGTTTAAAGACAAAAACTCCGTCGGATCCATCTGCTTGGAGTGTTTGGGGTCGATACGAAGAGGATTTTTGATGGCCTGACAGGTCATCGTCGGCTTAACAGCCAAACGGGCGGTCATGGTGAAGCTGCCCAACCGGAGGGTTTGGCCTGGGGCCAGTTCTCCTCCGGTAGTGATATTGTCTTTAAGGACGAGGCGAGTCATCGATCATTTTGGGGACGACACAACGAAACTCTCAATGAAAGCACCAATGTCGGTGTCAAAACCGGCGGATCTCGGGTAAGGGGTCCCGAACTGTGCGTCTAAGGTTGATGGTAACAGGAGACAGGGGACATGATGTTTTACCCATGTTCGGGCCCTCTCTATGGAGGTAATACCCTACTTCCTCCTTGATTGATCTTGATGGATATGAGTATTACAAGAGTTGATCTACCACGAGATCATAATGGCTAAACCCTAGAAGTCTAGCCTGTATGACTACGGTAATGAGTACCCCCCTTTCCGGACTAAGTCCTCCGGTTTATATAGACACCGGGAGGATCTAGGGTTACACAAGGTCGGTTACAAAGAAAGGAATCCACATATTCGGCCGCCAAGCTTGCCTTCCACGCCAAGGAGAGTGCCATCCGGACACGGGTGCAGCCTTCGGTCTTCGTATCTTCACAACCCATCAGTCCGGCCCATGGCTAACAGGCCGGACGCCCGAGGACCCCTTAATCCGGGACTCCCTCAGGTAGCATTATAAGATGATCCCTCACTAAATTTCAAGGTATAAGTGTTCTCCCTGAGTATGCACCGTTGCTACAGTTCGTCGTGCCGGGACACCACGTGATGATCAGGTGTGATAAGCTCTATGTTCACATACAACGGGTGCAAGCCAGTTTTGCACGTGTAGAATACCGGGTTAAACTTGACGAGCCTAGCATATGCAAATATGGCCTCGGAACACTGAGACTGTAAGGTCGAACGTGAATCATATAGTATATATGATCAACATTTGTGATGTTCACCATTGAAAACTACTCCATCTCACGTGATGATCAGACATGGTTTAGTTGATATGGGTAACGTGATCATTTAGATGACTAGAGGGATGTCTATCTAAGTGGGAGTTCTTAAGTAATATGATTAATTGAACTTTAGTTTATCATGAACTTAGTACCTGGTAGTTTTTTTTTGCATATCTATGTTGTTGTAGATCAATGGCCCGTGCTAGTGTTCCCTTGAATTTTTCGATATATTCCTAGAGAAAAATGAGTTGAAAGATGATAGTAGCAATGATGCGGACTGGGTCCGTGATCTGAGGATTATCCTCATTGCTGCACAGAAGAATTATGTCCTTGATGCACCGCTAGGTGACAGACCTATTGCAGGAGCGGATGCATACGTTATGAACGTTTGCCAAGCTCGGTATGATGACTACTTGATAGTTTAGTGCGCCATGCTTTACGACTTAGAACCGGGTCTTCAAAAATGTTTTGAATGACATGGAGCGTATGAGATATTCCAAGAGTTGAAATTGGTATTTCAGACTCATGCCCGTGTCGACAGGTATGAGACCTCTGACAAGTACTTTCCCTACAAGATGGAGGAGAATAGCTCAACCAGTGAGCATGTGCTCAGAATGTTTGAGTACTACAATCACATGAATCAAGTGGGAGTTAATCTTCCAGATAAGATAGTGATTGACAGAGTTTTCTAGTCACTATCACCAAGTTACTGGAACTTCGTGATGAACTATAATATGCAAGGGATGACGAAAACAATTCCCGAGCTCTTTGTGATGCTAAAATCGGTGAAGGTAGAAATCAAGAAAGCGCATCAAGTGTTGATGGTTAACAAGACCACTAGTTTCAAGAAAAAGGGGCAAAGGAAAAGAAAGGGAACTTCAAGAAAGAAAGGCAAGCAAGTTGCCACTCCCGTGAAGAAACCCAAAGCTAGACCTAAGCCTGAAACTGAGTGCTTATACTGCAAAGGGAATGGTCACTGGAAGCGGAACTACCCCAAGTACTTGGCGAATAAGAAGGATGGCAAAGTGAACAAAGGTATATTTGATGTACATGTTATTGATGTATACTTTACTAGTGTTCATAGTAACCCAGGGTATTTGATACCGGTTCAGTTGCTAAGATTAATAACTTGAAATAGGAGTTGCAAAATGAACAGAGACTAGTTAAGGGTGAGGTGACGATGTATGTTGGAAGTGATTCCAAGGTTGTTAAGATCACCATCGCATACCTCCACATCTACCGTCGGGATTAGTTTTAGACATGAATAATTGCTATTTGGTGCCAGCGTTAAGCATGAACATTATATATGGATCTTGTTTGATGCGAGACAGTTATTCATTTAAATCAGAGAATAATGGTTGTTCTATTTATACGAGTAATATCTTTTATGGTCATGCACCCTTGATGAGTGGTCTATTTTTGTTGAATCTCGATTGTAGTGATACACATATTCATAATATTGAAGCCAAAAGATGCAAAGTTAATAATGATAGTGCAACTTATTTGTGGCACCACCGTTTAGGTCATATTGGTGTTAAGCGCATGAAGAAACTCCATGCGGATGGGATTTTGGAATCACTTGATGCTTGCGAACCTTGCCTCATGGGCACGATGACTAAGACTCCGTTCTCCGGAACAATGGAGCGAGCAACTGACTTATTGGAAATAATACATACTAATGTATGCGGTCCGATGAGTGTTGAGGCTCGCGGCGGGTATCGTTATTTTCTGGCCTTCACAGATGATTTGAGCAGATATGGGTATATCTACTTAATGAAACATAAGTATGAAACATTTGAAAAGTTTAAAGAATTTCAGAGTGAAGTGGAAAATCATCGTAACAAGAAAATAAAGTTTCTACGATCTGATCATGGAGGTGAATATTTGAGTTATGAGTTTGCTCTTCATTTGAAACATTGTGGAATAGTTTCGCAACTCACGCCACCTGGAACAGCACAGCGTAACGGTGTGTCTGAATGTTGTAACCGTTCTTTATTAGTTATGGTGCGATCTATGATGTCTCTTACCGATTTAATGCTATCGTTTTGGGGTTATGCTTTAGAGACAACTGCATTCACATTAAATAGGGCATCATCTAAATCTGTTGAGACGACACCATATGAACTGTGGTTCAGCAAGAAACCTAAGCTATCGTTTCTTAAAGTTTGGGGTTGCGATGCTTATGTGGAAAAGCTTCAACCTGATAAGCTTGAACCTAAATCAGAGAAATGTGTCTACATAGGATACCCAACGGAGACTGTTGGGTACACCTTCTATCACAGATCCGAATGCAAGATATTCGTTGCTAAGAATGGATCCTTTCTAGAGAAGGAGTTTCTCTCAAAAGAAGTGAGTGGGAGGAAAGTATAACTTGATGAGGTAGTTGTACCTTCTCTCGAGTTGGAAATTGGTTCATCACATAAATCAGTTCCAGAGATGCCTACACTAATTAGTGAGGAAGTTTATGATGATGATCATGAAACTTCAGATCAAGTTACTACCGAACCTCATAGGTCAACCAGAGTACGTTCCGCACTAGAGTGGTACGGTAATCATGTTCTGGAAGTCATGTTACTAGACCATGATGAACCTACGAACTATGAGGAAGCGATGATGAGCCCAGATTCCACGAAATGGCTTGAGGCCATAAAATCTGAGATGGGATCCATGTATGAAAACAAAGTATGGACTTTGGTTGACTTGCCCGATGATCGGCAAGCCATAGAGAATAAGTGGATCTTTAAGAGGAAGACGGACACTAATGGTAGTGTTACTATCTACAAAGCTCGACTTATCGCAAAAAGGTTTTAGACAAGTTCAAGGTGTTGACTACTATGATATTTTCTCACTCGTAGCGATGCTTAAGTCTGTCCGAATCATGTTAGCAATTGCCACATATTATGAAATCTGGCAAATGGATGTCAAAACTACATTCCTTAATGGAATTTCTTAAAGAAAAATTGTATATGATGCAACAAGAAGGTTTTGTCAATCATAAAAGTGCTAACAAAATGCACAAGCTCCAGCGATCCATCTATGGACTGGTGCAAGCATCTCGGAGTTGGAATATACGCTTTGATGAGTTGATCAAAGCATATAATTTTATGCAGACTTGCGGTGAAGCCTGTATTTACAAGAAAGTGAGTGGGAGCACTACAACCTTTCTGATAAGTATATGTGAATGACATATTGTTGATCAGAAATGACGTAGAATTTTTTGGAAAGCATAAAGGAGTGTTTGAAAGGAGTTTGTCAAAGAAAGACCTCGGTGAAGCTGCTTACATATTGAGCATCAAGATCTGTAAAGATAGATCAAGACGCTTGATACGTTTTTCAATGAGTACATACCTTGACAAGATTTCAAAGTAGTTCAAAATGGAACAGTCAAAGAAAGAGTTCTTGCCTGTGTTGCAAGGTGTGAAGTTGAGTAAAGACTCAAAACACGACCACAACAGAAAATAGAAAAAGAATGTTAAGTCATTCCCTATGCCTTAGTCATAGGTTCTATAAAGTATGCTATGCTATGTACCTAACCTATTGTGTACCTCACCGTGAGTTTGGCAAGAGGGTACTGTTGGGTATTAACTTCCCCACGAGGTGACAAGTTTTGTTATGTTCTCCGTTTAATGTTCCCTTGTACTAACAAAGCAGCAGAGTACGAAGCCTTGCTCCACGGCCTCCGGATGGCTAAGGAGATGAATTTAAGCCGAGTTAAGTGCTTCGGAGACTCGGATCTGGTGGCCCAACAGGTGTCTGGTACATGGGATTCTAAAGATCCACTCATGGCTGCATATCATCGTGAGGTTGATGTGGTCGCAGGTCACTTCAAGGGGTATCAGGTGGACCACGTGGACCGACGAAAGAACGAGGCAGTAGACGCTTTAAGCCGGCTGGGTTCACAGCGTAAACCGGTACCACCTAATGTGTTCCTTGATGTGCTTTACAACCCATCGGTTCAACTACCTGAGGAGGCGGATTTGGCGGTTCCTGACCCGGAGGCTCAGTTGGTGGCGGCGCTACACGTCATCCCGAATTGGACGCTGCCTTACCTGGCGTACATGAACCGAGGCGAGTTGCCAGAGGACGAGACTCTGGCCAGACAAATAGTATGGCGGTCCAAATCCATGGTAATTGAAAACGGCGAGCTGCATCATCGCAGTGTAACAGGAGCGCTTCAACGGTGTGTATCTCCTGAGGAGGGCCATGAAATTTTGCGTGAAATCCACGAAGGAGATTGTGGTCACCACGCCGGTTCAAAATCTTTAGTGGCGAAGGCATTTCGTCATGGTTTCTATTGGTTGACTGCCCATGCTGATGCGGAAGATCTGGTCAGACGATGTGATGGTTGCCAAAAATTCTCAAGACGCGCTCACGTTCCGGCTCAAGAATTGAGGATGATTCCAATTACTTGGCCGTTTGCAACCTGGGGGCTGGATATGGTCGGGCCTTTCAAAAGGTCCAAGGACAAGAAGACCCACCTTCTGGTGGCGGTTGACAAATTTACAAAGTGGATAGAGGCACAACCCGTTAGCAAGTGTGATGCGGCCACCGCGGTTCAGTTCATCAAAAGGGTGATTTTCCGCTTTGGTTTTCCACACAGTATCATCACAGATAATGGTACCAATTTATCTAAAGGTGCCATGAAGGAGTTCTGCGAACGAGAGCACATCTGCCTTGATGTTTCATCGGTGGCACACCCACAGTCCAATGGTCAAGCAGAAAGAGCTAATCAGGAGATCTTGAGAGGCATCAAACCTCGGCTTATGGTTCCTTTGCAGAGGACGCCGGGTTGTTGGGTCGAAGAATTGCCCTCTGTGTTATGGAGCATCAACACCACGCCTAACAGGTCCACTGGGTACACACCGTTCTTCATGGTTTATGGGGCGGAGGCAGTTCTCCCTAGTGACATCCGTCACGATTCACCTCGTGTTGCGGCTTACATTGAAGCGGATAACGAGACGGCTCGACAAGACGCTTTGGACCGGCTGGATGAAGAGCGAGACATAGCAGCTGCCCGCTCGGCGATCTACCAACAGGATCTTCATCGCTATCACAGTCGTCGGGTCAGGACCAGAACCTTTCAAGAAGGAGATTTGGTGCTTCGACTTATTCAAGATCAAACTGAGATGCATAAGTTGTCTCCGCCTTGGGAAGGGCCTTTCGTGGTCAGCAAGAATCTGCACAACGGGTCATACTACCTGATCGATGTTCGAGAGCACAAAGACTCACGTAAATCAGAGCAGGAGACCAACAGGCCGTGGAATATAGCTCATCTTCGGCCTTACTATACTTGAGCCATGGGCTCTGCTTATGTACATATTATGACAATGTATATATTATAATAAACCGGATCCCCAGCTAAAGCGGGGTATCTGTTCTTTTATATCATGTGTGGTTACATGGAGTTGTTTGTTGTAAAACGACCTCCGGTTTACCCCTTGCAAAGTTTATCAATATCACTTGGGGGCTCGGTCATATTTGAACCGATGCAATGCCTTTTGATAGGCGAAAGCCACCAGATCATTTGGGGGCTCGGTCGTGTCCGAACCGATACAATGCCTCTTGATCGGCGAAAGCCACCAGATCACTTGGGGACACAGTCAAGTCTGAACCGGTCACGCCTCTTGGTCGGCCTACAGGCCTTCGAGTCACTTGGGGGCTTGGTCGAACCCGAACCAATGTCATGCCACTTGGCCGGCGTAATGCCACGAGTCTTTTGGGGACCTGGCTGACTGGCACCATTGCTACGCCTTCGGGGAGCCTAGTTGCGTCTGACCATGGTAATACCATCTGACCAGCTCATTAGAGCCTTTCTTTTATAAGAGTTGTCGCCATTGCTTTTGCTTTAATACCTTTCTTAAGGAATTGCTAGTTTATCTTTGTTGCGTTTTTTAAACCGACGGTATTTTGTGCCGGTTCATACAGCCAATTTGGCAGAACACGGTCTCTTTTTTAAGCCGGAGTTTGTTTGCTCGGGTTGGTTTTTCTTATGAAACATCCTTTTTGGAGCAACAAGGATATCATGATAAAAAAGGAGCTGTTTTCTCCTCCGACGGTTTAGGGCTGTCAAGCCCCCGTCTCAAGATTGGCTAAAAAGGCCTACTTCATGCCCATTACATGGCAGGTATTTCGTATCACAAAATTTGATCGTACTGGCAAGTCTCCCTGCGTATCTATATAAAGGTTCAGAAACCGGATGGCGGTACAACCGCCCTGGCAGTTTAAAATTTTGTGATTGCAGGAGATATAAGTTGGCAAGGAAGATTTTCCAAATGAAGGTTTCAGTACTGATGCACGAAGGCATCTCACAAAGCACAAGTACGGTCTATCCTATTACAAGGCAACATGGTGCCTCAATAAGACAATTGTTTTTCCTGACAAGATATAACACGGAAGCTAATTAAGGCTGCCCTCGGTTCACCCCTGCGTGCCATCCCGGTTTGATGGTTCTGGATCATCCCGCGCCGTGTCAGCTTCCTCCTCTCTACCCAGCGGCTGGAAGTCAACAGTGGTCCAGTCGATCCCCATTAATGCTTGAAAAACAACCTCTTCATGTATCGGTGAAGACGGTTCAAGATCAGGGGCGTAAGTGTGCTTACGGATTGGAGGAATTAAGTTTTCCGCTTCAGGGATTGGTGCAGCCACTCGTTTGTTCTGGTCATCATACTGTGATTGATAATGTGACAAGTTTGCTTCTTCTACCAACTGGCAGGCCAGAGGGCGCACTGCCCGGTTTATCTTTCTTAACTCTTCTTCGTCGAATTCGGAGCCATCCTCCTTCAAGCTAGGATAGCCTTGAGCGGCTTCAACGGGGACAAAATCGGGCACCCATGCTTTGGCCCGGATTAAGGCATTAATGGCTCCGGTTCGGGCAGCAGACTTTTTTAACTCCTCAATCCGAGCAGGGAGCATAGACAATCTCCTCAGTGTATCCTGGATCAACGTGGGTGATGGATTGTTATGGGACGCAGTGGTGATGATCCGCTGCGCACCAGTATACAGCTGCTCGACTAAAGTATAGACGGCTTTCAGTTTCATCCGCACATCCGACCCCAAGTGATTAATGCGGGTGCCTATAATACAATCAGCAGTTTACAAACCAAGCTTTTTATAGGAGAATCAAGATTATTACAAAAGTCACAGGAAGCTTACCAAAGATGGCGGCAGTCATTGCGTGCACTTGTCGTTTCACGCTGGTTAATTCATAGGTTAACGGTTTGAGGGCAGCTTCTGCATCTTCAATCTTTTTGGTTAAAACGGCCTTTTCTGTGGCCCAGTCAGCCCGTTCCTTCTTATAACCTTCCTTCAGTTTCTCCATACTGCCTAAAGCGCTGATTAATTCCTCCTTGGCCTTGGAAGTTTCTGCTTGTTGGGATTTTAAATTCTCTTGAAGGTCGGCGACTTGGTTCTCTTTAACTTTTAGTTCAGCCTGCAGACCGACAGTTATACAGTTTAACAAAGGAAGTACCAACCACATAACAAGTTAGGCGCTTTGTACTTGGGGGCTAATGCCTAATTGATCTACAGCTACCAGTTAATTATTAAAAGTCCCAAGCTGAATACAAGTATTCCAACTCGGCACTTGGGGGCTAATGGCCATTTGATCTGGCGGTCTTACGGATGTTATTAGAAGTCCCGATTCAATTATACTACAAGTTGAACCGACCCTTGGGGGCTACAGCGGCAAGAAGCAGGAACAAATGCATGGAAATTACCTCAAGTTTTTCCTTCATCATCTTTACCAGATTGGCTTCATAATCACGGCTAGTATATAGCCGGTTTAAGTAACCAGAGTGAATGTCTTGAGCACTGAGAACAGAGTATGTTGCCAGATCAACATCCCATTTTCCTTTGCTCAGGGCGGAGAATTCTTCTTTAGCACTATGCTTGGCTAAAGCGATGGGATTTCCCGATTCAGTACGACCTATGCCAGTAATTACGACTTCATCATCCTTAAGCTCGCCGGTCTGAACTGGCATAGTCGGTTTATCCGCAGGCTTGGAGGGACTGATAGTTTTCTCAATCCGGATCGGACTGGCTGGTTGGTCAGCAGGACCGGAGGGGTTCACAGAACTTTTTTCAGGAAGAACAACTTCATCTCTTACTGGTGGGTCATCAACTACATCTTCATGGATGATCGCTTCAACATTTGGGGTAGCATCCGGTTCAGGAGCAGCATCTCCTTCAGCTACCTTATCCTGGCGAGCTTTCTTACTTGGCCTCGGTTTGGCCCTGAAAGAAGCAGCAAAATTAAAGACAGTATATATGGAAGGCTACAAAAATCAACAAGTTGATGATAAAGGCAAAAGCTTACCCAAGCACGGTTTTGAGTGGAGGCAGATGAGTGCCAGTTGACTCACCGGAAGATGAGTGCGAGGTGACCTGATAATCAGAATCAGATGGATTAAGCGGTTGATGAAAACAACCCACTTTAGGACAAATATTGACAAGCAAATTAGAGACCTCTGAACGACGTCTCCGAACCGGACTGTTCGGTAAACCGACGGAGGTAACTACCTGGCCGCTGTGTCAAGTTGTACGACGAACCTCATGCTGACGGGTCTTCATAAGAAAGTTGGGATCCAAGTAAGCAAGAGGATGGGAAAATTTAACTTTGCGGTTTGCCTGATGGATTTTGTGCGAAGGCGGAAGGCTTGAATCAGAAGAAAGAGTAATTACCTCAACATCGTCAGCGTGGCTAGCTTCAGCATCATCCTGACAAATTGTGTCATCAATAAATTGCATAAACAGTAAACCGAGAGAATCAAGTTCAGCTTCAAAGTCCGGATTACCCACATCATCGTCAGTAGGTGGATCAGAGGAGGTTGTAGTCTTCCTTTTATGAGCAGACTTTTTGACAACCCTTGTCTTAGGCCGGATTGGTTTCTCCGGTTTATCCGCTTTTCCTTGCGGGATCTTTTTGGTCCAAAACGGATCATCACCCTGCACCAACAGATATCGGTATCAGTCATAAGCACATACAATAGTATCAGACTCGGTGAGAAGGAAGTTCGGTTTACCGCTGGCGGTTTATTGGTGGCGCAGAAGGGAAGAAGGCCAGTTCGGGCACAGACGTGTTCCGGTTCATTCAGAATTTTCTTTACAGCTTCGGTGACCTCTTCATCAGTAAGCTGGATGTTTACGTGACGCAACGGATCAGCAACGCTGCCTGTATACTCGAACATTAAACCGGAGTGTTGACTGAGTGGCAGTATACTCCAGGATATCCAGCAACGAGCAAGATCGACTCCTGTTAAACCGTTAGCCATAAAAGCTCGGAGTTTGGACAGTTGAGGAGCGTATTTCATCCTCTCTTTGCCAGTCAGCCGCTGAGGAAAAGGATGTGTGTTGCTGAGCCGTTCTGGGCGAAAACCGGGCAAGATATTTTCATTATCCGGGGTGGTGTCTTTACAATAAAACCAGGAGTTGTTCCACTCTTGGGGATGACTATGCAGTTTCGCATGAGGGTAAGTGACCTCTTTCCTCTTTTGGATTGCCACGCCACCCAGCTCCATGATGGAACCGTCAGGGAATTCTGTACGGCGGTTTAAGTGAAAGCAATCTCGGAACAGCTCCACTGTGGGTTCCTCTTGGAAGAATACCTCGCAGAGCACTTGGAAGTGGCATATGTTGGTAACAGAATTAGGGCCGATATCTTGCCGATGGAGTTGAAAGTTGGCCAAAACATCACGGTAAAATTTTGAACCGGGCGGGTTAAAACCGCGGGCTAAGTGATCTGCAAAGACTACAACTTCTCCGTCTCGAGGTGTAGGGGGACACTCTTTGCCTGGGACCCTCCAGTGAATGGTTTTTCTGCTGCTTAAAGCGCCGGTCAGGACCAGATTGTTCAGTTGCGTTTCCGTGACCCGAGAAGGAGCCCAGTTGCACTCGTACACTTGTTTAGCCATGAGGAAGTCTACAGAAGGAAAATGATTCCGGTTCAAGATTGTGTTGTGCACAGGTTACATGTTGATATTATCAATGTTAAACCGGAGGAAGTCAATCATAAACCAACACTGGTAAAGCGGTGCGATTCATCAAGGGATTATTGGCGGTTTAACAAGGGGACTAATGGTATGTACTAATTTGGTAATCCTCTTCTAGGTTAAACCGCTAGATCTAAAACCGCGAAACATTGGGAATTACAAATAAACAAGTGTGCAGAAACAGGTTTCACACAATCTCATTTTAGCATTGGATCTGGGGTGATTTCATAAAAAGGATAAATATTCATGATTTAAAAGAAGTTATGCAAGAGCAGCAAGGGAAAGTTATGGATCAGAACTACGGTCCAGTTATACTGCAGTAAAAACAGATGCGGGAAACTACCGCTGTACGGAGCAAAGGATATGGGATCATCTGAAGAGGCATCTCAGCCGAAGTTTGAGGCGGATGAAGAACACGAAGAACGGGAGGAACACAATAACCCTAAAAACAGATCTAGATGGAGAGGACGGAGATCTTACCGGAGCTCGGAGAGATGCGGAAGGATGCCGCAGTTCTGTGGTACAGTCAGGTTGATGCAGCCGCCCAGGATGATGCGGAAGTCAGCGACGGCGGCGGAGCTCCGGAGTTGGCGACGCGGAGAAGACGAAGAGGAAAGGGGTGAAGGGGAAAAGGAAATGACCCTTCGGCCCTATTTATGAGGTAAAAAACATGTGTCAGGCGCGCGAATCCAGGAGCCGCAGATTTCGGAAGTGGAGCTGTCACCTCGATTATTGCGGATCTGTTAAACAAAGAAGGCATCATAAAAGCCAGTTTCATGATGACGTCATGCCGGTTTACAGCAACCAAAGAAGATGACGACATGGCGGTTTAGCGATTAAGGGAAGATACTGAATGTGAAGATTTCTACTAAGGATTGACATGAACTCATTCAAATCAATCTGGGGCCTAATGTTGGGGATATCACTACTGGGCGTAAACCGGCCTGCTTGGGCCGGATTAACTTCAACAGTAGTTCAAGGATGTTAAAGCCCGATAAACTTGTAAAGGCCCAAGGCCGTAGTCGGTTTAGTATCGGTAGCCATAAACCGGCTTGTATAAACTTGTACTATAAGATACGGAAAGAAAGAGACCAACCCGGGTACGAGTATAAACCGGAGATTGGGACTCTGTGAACCGACGGGCGTCACCCATGTATATAAGGGGACGAGCCGACAGCGGTTCAGGGAGAGACAACCACAACTCGAGGCCTAGGCGAAGCTTGTTTGCTCCCTAGTCATCGAGACTTCATCAATTCCACCACAAACTAGACGTAGGCTTTTACCTTCATCGAAGGGGCCGAACTAGTATAAACTCTCTGCGTCCCTGTGTCCGCTTTAACCCCTTCGAGTTAACCCATTGTGATGGCTCCACGACTATGTCCTTTGGCTAGGACATCTGCCGTGACAAACCCACGACAGGTACAATAGTGGTCCAGGAGTGGATCACTGGACATCGGTCAAAATTATCCTTAGTGGAATAAGGATATGTTTCTCGGTTATGGAGGTGACAAAAAGTTTGTCGTAAAGGGTTACATCAATGAAAGATTTGACACTGATCCAGATGAATCTAAGTCTCAATCTGGATACATATTGAAAGTGGGAGCAATTAGCTAGAGTAGCTCCATGCAGAGCATTGTAGACATAGAAATTTGCAAATACATACGGATCTGAATTAGCAGACCCGTTGACTAAACTTCTCTCACAAGCAAAACATGATCACACCTTAGTACTCTTTGGGTGTTAATCACACGACGATGTGAACTAGATTATTGACTCAAGTAAACCATTTGGGTATTGGTCACATGGCGATGTGAACTATGGAGTGTTAAATCACATGACGATGTGAACTATTGGTGTTAGATCACATGGCGATGTGAACTAGATTATTGGCTCTAGTGCAAGTGGGAGACTGAAGGAAATATGCCCCAGAGGCAATAATAAAGATGTTATTTATATTTCCTTATATCATGATAAATTTTTATTATTCATGCTAGAATTGTATGAACTAGAAACTTAGTACATGTGTGAATACATAGACAAACAGAGTGTCCCTAGTATGCCTCTACTTGACTAGCTCGTTAATCAAAGATGGTTAAGTTTCCTGACCATAGACATGTGTTGTCATTTGATGAACGGGATCACATCATTAAATAATGATGTGATGGACAATATCCATCCGTTAGCTTAGCATTATGATCGTTTAGTTTTATTGCTATTGCTTTCTTCATAACTTATACATATTCCTCTGACTATGAGATTATGCAACTCCCGAATACCGGAGGAACACCTTATGTGCTATCAAACGTCACAACGTAACTGGGTGATTATAAAGATGCTCTACAGGTGTCTCCGAAGGTGTTTGTTGAGTTGGCATAGATCAAGATTAGGATTTGTCACTTTGTGTCTCAAAGAGGTATCTGTGGGCCCTCTCAGTAATGCACATCACTATAAGCCTTGCAAGCAATGTGACTAATGAGTTAGTTGCGAGATGATTTATTACGGAATGAGTATAGAGACTTGCCGGTAACGAGATTGAACTAGGTATGATGATACCGACGATCGAATCTCGGGCAAGTAACATACCGATGACAAAGGGAATAACGTATGTTGTCATAACGGTTTGACCGATAAAGATCTTCGTAGAATATGTAGGAGCCAATATGAACATCCATGTTCCGCTATTGGTTATTGACCAGAGATATGTCTCGGTCATGTCTACATAGTTCTCGAACCCGTAGGGTCCGCACGTTTAACGTTCGATGACAATTTATATTATGAGTTATGTGTTTTGGTGACCGAAGTTTGTTCGGAGTCCCGGATGAGATCACGGACATGACGAGGAGTCTTGGAATGGTCGAGAGGTAAAGATTCATATATTGGAAGGTTGTATTTGGACATTGGAATGGTTCCAAGTGATTTGGGTATTTTACCGGAGTATTGAGGGGTTACCGGAACCCCCCGGGGGAATATTGGGCCTATATGGGCCATATGGGAGAGGGGAGGCATACCACAAGAGGTGGCCGCGCCCCTCCCTATAGAAAGTCCGAATTGGATTAGGGAGGGGGCGCCCCCCTTTCCTTCTCCTCTTCCTCTCCCTTCCCTCTTTCCCCCTCTAGAAAAGGAAAGGGAGTCCAACTAGGATTGGGAGTCCTAGTTGGACTCCCCCCTTTGGCGCGCCCCCTAGGACGGCCGCCTCCTCCCCTCCTCCTTCATATATGGGGGCGGGGGGCACCCCAAAGGCACAACAATTGTTCCTTAGCCGTGTGCGATGCCCCCCTCCATAGTTCACCACCTCGGTCATATTGTCGTAGTGCTTGATATGTCCATTTTGCATCATGTTTTCTTACTGTTATTTATAATGATTTTATCCATAATAATGCTTTTTGGAGTAATTCTAATGCCTTTTCTCTCATAATATGCAATTTATACACAAAGAGGGAGAATTCCGGCAGCTGGAAATCTGGACCTGAAAAAGCTACGTCAGGCTACTTATTCTGCACAACTCCAAATGAGCTGAAACTTCACAAGGATTTTTTATGGAATATTAAGAATTATTGGAGAAAATAACTACCATAGAGGGCCCACCAGGTGGGCATAACCCACCTGGGCGCGCCAGGGAGCCCAGGCGCGCCCTGTTGGGTTGTGCTCACCCAGGCCCACCTCCAGTGCCCATCTTCTGGTATATAGATCATTTTGACCTAGAAAAAAAAATAAGGAGAGGACTTTCGGTACGAAGCACCGCCGCCTCGAGGAGGAACTTGGGCAGGAGCACTTTTGCCCTCCGGCGGAGCGATTCCACCGGGGGAACTTCCCTCCCAGAGGGGGAAATCATCGGCCTCATCATCACCAACAACTCTCCCATCTTGGGGAGGGAAATCTCCATGAACATCTTCAAGAACACCATCTCATCTCAAACCCTAGTTCATCTCTTGTGTTCAATCTTGTTATCAGAACTATAGATTGGTGCTTGTGGGTGACTAGTAGTGTTGATTACATCTAGTAGTTGATTACTATAAGGTTTATTTGGTGGAAGATAATATGTTCAGATTCAGTATGCTATTTAATACTCCTCTGATCATGAGCATGTTTATCATTTGTGAGTAGTTGCTTTTGTTCTTGAGGTCACGGGAGAAATCATGTGAACTTGATATGTGTTCGATATTTTGATAGTATGTATGTTGTGATTCCCTTAGTGGTGTTATGTAAACATCGACTACATGACACTTCACCATATTTGAGCCTAAGGTAATGCATTGTGGAGTAGCAATTAGATGATGGGTTGCGAGAGTGATAGAAGCTTAAACCCCAGTTTATGCGCTATACCGTAAGGGACCGATTGGATCCAAAAGTTTAATGCTATGGTTAGAATTTATTATTAATACTTTTCTTGTAGTTGCGGATTCTTGCAGGAGGGTTAATCATAAGTAGGAGGTTTATTCAAGTAAGAACAACACCTAAGCACCGGTCCACCCATATATCAAATTATCAAAGTAGCGGACACAAATCAAACCAACATGATGAAAGTGACTAGATGAAAATACTGTGTACCCTTAAGAACGCTTTGCTATCATAAGAGACCATTTTGGCCTGTCCTTTGCCTCAAAAGGATTGGTATACCTTGCTGCACTTTTGTTTCTACTATTGTTACTTGCTCGTTACAAATTATCTTGCTATCAAACTACTCTGCTACTTGCAATTTCAGCACTTGCAGACACTACCTTACTGAAAACTACTTGTCATTTCCTTCTGCTCCTCGTTGGGTTCGACACTCTTACTTATCGAAAAGAGATAAAATTGATCCCCTATATTTGTGGGTTGTCAAGGCTATTTTCTAGCGTCGTTGCTGGGGAGTGAAGCGCCTTTGGTAAGTGGAATTTGGTAAGGGAACATTTATATGGTGTGCTGAAATTTATTGTCACTTGTTACTATGGAAAACAATCCTTTGAGGGGTTTGTTCGGCGTATCTTCACCTCGTCTGGAACCACAATTAGCTATCCCTCAACCTACTGCACCTACTTAAAATATTGAATATGAAATTCCTTCAGGTATGATAGAACAACTGCTAGCTAATCCTTATGCAGGAGATGGAACCGAACATCCTGATATGCACTTAATATATGTGGAACAAATTTGTGGATTGTTTAAGCTTGCAGGTTTACCCGGAGATGAAGTGATGAAAAAGGTTTTCCCTTTATCTTGAAGGGAAAATCATTAGCATGGTATGGGCTATGCGATGATATTCGATCATGGAATCGGAATTGTTTGAAATTGGAGTTCCACGAAAAATTTTATCCTATGCATCTAGTTCATCGTGATAGGAATTATATATAATTTTTGGCCTCGTGAAGGAGAAAGTATCGCTCTAGCTTGGGGGAGGCTTAAGCCAATGTTATATTCATGCCACAATCATCAGCTCTCAAGAGAAATTATTATCCAGAATTATTATGCTTGGCTTTCTCATAATGATCAAACCATGTTTGATACACTACAAAAATAAGACACATCCGTGACATTTTGGGCCGAACGAATTTTTGTCTGTCATACTTATGACACTTCTATGACGATAATTGTGACAAAACCCGGTATCATCATAGATGTGGTGGGGTCCTACTTCTATGACAAAAAATCATGACAGAAAATGGGCTTTTCGTCCTGGGCGGGCCGGAGACGCACCTGCATGACATTCTTTGGGCCGTCCATGACGGAAAAAACCATGGTAGAAGCGAGGGCGAGGAAAATATCGGGGTGTTCCTGGTTACGGTGGGTGGTCGGGGCTGAGCGATGCGCGTTTCTCTCGTACACGCACACACGTGGGTGCGAGGCGTTGGGCTCTAACTGAACCCGAGCGAGGCATTGGGATCTAACTGAACCCGAGCAATTGCACTGCAGGCTACGCATTACTGAACCCGAGCGAGCAATCGATGGCTGTTAACTGAACCAGATCGAGCGATTCCTTCGCTACTGCTGCTAACTGAAGCCGATCGATGCTGCCTCTGGATGAACAGTGAGTGTTGCGGGGGGGTTTGGATGAACAGTTCCCGGTGGGGGTGGATGAACAGGACCCCGTGGTGTTGCCTCTGGATGAACAGGACCCCGATCAATCGAGCCGGTTGGGGCTGGATGAACAGGACCCCGTGGAGGGCTGGATGAACAGTAGACGATGGAGGGCTGGATGAACAATATCCCGTGGAGGGGTGGTTGAATAGGAGCCCGTGGAGAGGGCTGGTTGAACAGTAGCCGGTGGAGTAGCGCGCGGTGGAGACTGGATGAACAGGAGCCCGTGGATGAACAATCACAGGTGGAGGCTGGAGGAGGTCGACGGTGGATGAACAGTAGCCCGTGGAGGCTGGAGGGGGTCGACGGTGGAGATGAACAGTATCCTGTGGAGTCCCGTTTTGCGGTACGCCACACCCCTCCCGATGAACATGACCCCTGTTTCGACCATAGTGCTCCAACACAAGTTCGTTTCCTCCGTTTTGTAGTACGCCACACCCCTGATCAAGAGGACCCCTGTTTTGACCGTAGGAGGTCCGTTTCCTCTGTTTTGCGGTACACCATACCACTCTCGATGAACAGGACCCCGTTTCAAACATGGCCGGTCGAACATAAGGCCGTTTCCTCCGTTCTGCGGTACGCCAGGCCTCGTTTCCATCGGCTGTTCCGTCCAAGCCCTCCCGATGAACACGACAACGCATTCCGTGCCGACCCAGCCGGTTGGCTCCCCATGAACACGATGATGACGCAGTTTCTCTGTTTCGACCCAGCCATGTACACGAGCCCTGGCCGTATGTATGCGCGAGTAGGCGTTCGAGACCCTGCCTGTATGTACGTACGTGGCCGTATTTTCTTTCTTGCACACTGGCCGCTGTACGTATGTGTACATGCTACGTGCGCACCTCTACTACGACACGTGCACGCCTCTACATCGACCAGTATGTACGTACACGTTCGTGACCAGAATGACAATGCTACGTACACTTTGACCAGGTGGGTCCCGACTGTCAGGCACTTCCGTGCGAAGATGTAGCTGGTGGGTTCCAGCAGTCACGGGGCCGAATCGCTTTTTTGCCCGGACACACTTCCTTGCATGCGAAGATGTAGCTGGTGGGTCCCAGCAGTCAGGGGGAAACGTTTTTTTTCATGAAATGCGGTGGCTCGTCCGGTGGGTCCCCGCCATCAGGTGGAGGAATAATTATTTTGCGTGTAATAAGGAGGCACTTCCTTGCTGTGGTTGTGGACCCAGTTGTCAGCCTCTCCACGTACAGTCCACGTCCGATGGAAGCCGTTCCTTGACCACGTTGACCACGCCGCGCCGAGAGCACTAGGGCGATGGACGACGACGAGGCCTAGGAAGGGGACAACGTGGAGCCCGGGAAGACACGGCAGTGGATGCCCACGCGTAGAGGAGTACAGGGGTTCACTGGTTCGCTGCGGTGTGAGGTTGCCGTCGCCGCAGAATAACAGGGGGTGTGGGTAAGTAGAGGGATGTCCTGGCCAGCGGTGGGAATAGTAGGGGGCGGTGAGGCCTCTGCGGCAGCACAACCGACCACGGGAAGCAGGAGCATGCGGCACGACCGACGCTGTTTTGGGCGGCTGGAGCAACAAGACCAGAGGTTGAAGAAGCACTACGACCGTTGGATGGACATCGTACGGTCACTAGAGCTAGAATCGTTCATATTGACTAAGTTGACAAACAACTCTGTCCCCGTCAACTTAGTAGGCCCACAAGTCAGCCTCCCACCAAGGTGGGTCCCAACTAGCAGAGGGAGTATTCATTTTTGTGTGTAATAAGGAGGCACTTCCTTGCGTGCGAAGATATAGCTGGTGGTTCCGACCTGTTAGCGGTGGGAACATTTTTTGGCGAAATACAAAGGCCCTTCCGGTGGGTCCCAGCTGTCAGGTGGAGGAATCATTATTTTGCGCGTAATAAGGAGGCATTTCCTTGCGTGCGGCCGTGGACCCATCTGTCAGCCACTCCACACACAGTCTACTTCTGATGGTGTCGTTCGTTGACCATGTTGACCACTCCGCGCCGAGCGCATCCAAGGTGGTGGACGACGATGAGACCTCGGACAGCAACGAGCCGGAGATGAGAAGACGCGGGAGTAGAGTCGCAGACGGAGAGGTGTACGAGGGTTAACTGGTTCTGGTGCGGTGTGGTTCGGCAGTCGGTGGAGAAGAACAAGAGGTGTGGAGGGGTGGGGGGATGGCCTGGCCAACGGTGGAGTAGCGCTTCACAGCGAAGCGTGCTAAGCACAGCTGCTAGCAGCAGGAGGCGGGATTAGGTGGTCCCGGCGGCGCTGGAGGAAGAAGACGAGAGATTGAAGATGGATGCCGGTCGTTGGAGGTAGATCCAACGACTAACGATGTCAGAATCATTTGTTGACTAAGTTGACAATGACTTGCATTGGCTTCGGCCTATTGGCCCACATTTCAGCCTCACAAAATGTGGCACATATTCAACCCATTTTTTCAGAATTTACAATATTTTTTTTGCGGGGTAGAATTTATAGTCCATTTGATCTTTTTTTTGAATTATAGTCCATTAGCTGGGCTGGGAGAAAAAATAATGTAGCATCCATGCGGCCCATTTATGTTTTTCCTAAAAAATTATAGGCCATTTGCACTTTCTCTAAATACATGATTTTGCTGGGCTGATTATAATTATAATGTTGGGGTGGGCGCAACAATGTTATCAAAAAATAAACAGGGGCTGAGCATTTTGTTATATATATATTTAAATAATAAGTGATTTATTATTACATTGGTCCTTAAATCTTACCAAGCTTTTGTACACAATCACCAGGATTTTCGTTGCCAAAAAATAATTCAGGATTTTATTGTTAAGAAATTATTTTTATAAGTTAACAAGATGTGGGATATTGTTTTCTTACATATGTATGTATCTATTAAATATATGATGACAATAACAAAAATATATAATAACATATAAAATAATTTAAATATATATAATATATTTAGAAGGGAAACATAAGTTGGACCAGGCGTTCCTATTCTTATATAGAAAAATAGTACAAACCTCTCTGTTTTCTTCAAAAAAAAACATAAATTGGGATGCCGATGTTTCAGGAAAAGTAAAACCTCGGATGGGAGGTCCATAGGCCGGTCGATAAATGACGGTCCTCAAGAAAATACAAACAACCTTATGGACCTCCCATCCGAGGTCGTGGGCTGCGCATGTTAAAAAAGAAAGCCTAGACGGGGCAGCCCAAAACCCAGCTGATACTTGCTGCCCCAGTGATAATAAATGATACCTGCCAGCTCCCCGACTTCGTTGTGAATTTATCTCCTATAGTAATTATGTTGAAGCACCTAAAAAATGTAACCATGTTGACAAACCCGTGGGCCCCAACTTCAGTATAACATTAGGAGGAAGTATTTTTTCGATGAGGCACTTGCTTGCGTACGGCCATAGACCTGGTGGGTCCCCACTGTCCGCGTCTCCACGTACAGTACTCTCCAAATTCCTCTCGTTTGTTCAGCATGTCCACAACGGCAGACAGCGGCGTCACGGCGAGCGCACAAAGGCGCAGGAGGAGATCCGACCACCTGAGGAAGTGCCTTATTATTAACGGAACAACTGAACTAGCCCAGTGGCCGAGTGACACTACCCGACAGCTGTTCCGCCCGGGTTCGATTCCACCTGTGCAGAGAAAATATCTCCAATTTTTTTCCTCTGCCTTTATTGACATGAGGTTCCCAATTGTCATCTACGCACACCACGTCCTACACTTGCCAAAACTTCGTCCCTCGTTTTCTCTATTTTTCGCACACTCGACATTGTGTGGGCATTTTGAAAATATCATATCTTTTTGACTGTGCATCATATGAAGATGTGCTATGCATGAATATTGATCAGCATGATGTTAACTGGCTGGTATTTCCAGTTTCTACCATGAATAAAACTTCTACCATGATGTTAACATTGTTTGAAAAGGCCATGTTAATATAAATGCTCTGCCTCTGAAAGTTGTAGTTTCTTATCTGAAACTGAAACTTGCAATTTCTTCTCTGAGAATCACATTGTCTGCACTTTTATACTCCTATGAAACTACTTTTTTTAAGTGCTAAAAATAGATCTCTAGAATTCATAAAATACTATATGCTCAATACTGCAAATAAATTCAAAAGACATTCATATCTGAAAGTACTCTCAAAATACACAACACAAAACACAATTCACAAGCTGCAAATACTAACAACCCTAAGCTCCTCCTGACAATTCACAACCTGCCCGACTATTGGTCGGGGGGGGGGCAAATCCCTCCTATTCCTTGATGACAGACAGCCGCCCTGTGAGATGATGTGAACGGCGAGGGAGAGGATGGCGGGGAAGCATCGTCGGGCCAACTATTTTTCTCCTCTTGCAGTTGGGTTCGGTCGACGAAGACTCCACCGGCTCGCTCTGGCACGACACCCTCACAAACGGCACCCTGTAGATGCTCGATCCTTCAATCTCTGGTGGATGCTCCATCTAGGATCGATACTCCCACCACCGCTCCCTCACGATCGGATTCGGTGAATCTGTTTGCTCCATGGCCCAGAGGAGCAGCTCTATGTACTCCCGCGCAACTCCCTTCGGGAGTATCGCCGCCTTTTCCCTCTGTTGCAGATATTTGGCCATGGATGTCGCCGTCTCCGCTAGTTGGTCCTTGTTGTCAAACCAAGACTGTATCTCTAACATCCTAGCTAGCTTCATAGGGTCGCCGACTGCGATCCTCACGTATCGGTTGTACTCCTCCATCGATCTACTTCTCCACAGCACCTTCACTCGCTAGCGGTGGTTTTTGAATGGAAGAGGAGAGGAGCAGCACTGGTTTTGGTTTAGAACGGGAGAGGAGAGACGCTCGTTTTGGATTGGAACATGAGAGGAGGGGCAGTGGTTTTGAAATGGAAGAGGAGAGGAGCGGTGCTGGATTTAGATTGGAACAGGAGAGGAGCGGCGGTGGTTTAAGAGGAGAAGAGTGGAAGAGAGGCACTGGTCTTGGAAGTATTTTTGTTTTGTTTTGCGTATTTTAGGTCAAAGTTTGACCACGTACTGTATTTGACAAGCAAAATGTGAATGCATGTCACCAAAAATTGTATCGTTTGGTTCGTATCTGAACGTACTTTCAAATTACATTATTTTTGGAACGTATAACATATATTTTATTTGCAAAAATCATGGTCAATTATGACCCAGAATAAAAGGGAGACTAGTTAATGTGGGGTCGCTTTCTTAATTGAAGGGTAAATTGATTTTGATTTTGATCCAGTCACAGCGCGCCGGCCCTCTCATCCAATCCTAAATCGCTGCCGCACGCTCCTGTCCGTCTTCTCCATTGAAAAACCACCTCCTCTCCTCTCCATCATCTCCATTCCAAAACCACCGTCTCGCCTCTCCCTCTTCTCCATTGCAAAACCACCTCCTCTCTCCTCGGACGAGGATCCCCTAACGTAGCCCATCCTGCCATTGACACACTAACACATGGGTCCCACCAAGCACGGCACCCACCTGTCAGCGATCGAAAGGCAGGGGAACTTCTCCTCTCCATCATCTCCATTCCAAAGCCACTGTCTCGCCTCTCCCTCTTCTCTATTGCAAGACCACCGTCTCTTCTCCCGTCTTCCAAAGCTAGCACCGGACCACTCAGAAGGGCATATATGGAGGGGATGCAGCAACGAATCAGGCAGATCGCCAGCGGTGACCAGGAAAAGTTAGCCAGGTTGAAGGAGATCCTTACTTGGTTTGACAATGAGTGGGAGATTTCGAGGACGGTGAGGGCCATGTGGCAATGTATGCGAAAGAGCGAGACGACGGCGATGAGGGCGGCGATGTACTCCTCGGCGGCAGTCACGCCGCAGTCCTTCGAGTTCATCAAGTATCTCCTCTGGGCGATGGAGCAGACAGATTCGCCCGAGGCGAAAGTCAGACGGAGGTGGTGGGCGTACAGGTCGAAGGTCGAGCACCCAGAGGATAACGAATCGATCGAGTACAGTGTGCCGTTCGTGAGGGTGCAGAGCCAGCTGGAGCGACAGGAGTATTCGTTCTCCCACCGTAAGAGGAGGCCGAATGGCGCGACGTCGCTTCCCCGCCGTTCTCCACGGTTCCCTCGACGCTTGCCTCGTTTCGACGGCGTCCGTAGGGTTTAAGGTAAGCTTCGTACTAACCTAATCTTCCATCTGCTCATGTTTACAATCAGTGTGACAACTAATAAAAATCATTATTACAATCAGTCTCCGAGTACTATGCCAATCACCCTAAAATAGCTCTGGACCTTTGGGTCAAAGTTGTGACACTGTGTACAAATAAAGAAAAATAGATTGGTGCTTCTTTCAGAAAAGAGTACACCCCTAGAAAACTGCCAATATAAGCTACTAGTATTTTTTAAGTCTAAGCTACTAGTATTTGGTTAGAGGATTTGCTGCCGAGAAAGATTCGTCCACAGTGAGCGCCACACATCCCACTGATGGTGGTGGATGCCAATGCTTAGATGGAGCAGGGTTGGTGTCGGTAATTTTTACTTGGCACCTCGCACTCTGCATACATGCCGATTCCATCCGTACATTTGTGCAGTTCCACCAAAATGCAGCTGAATAACCCTGTTTGCACAGATAATGAAAAGGCGTGATTACATTATAGTGGCACTAGTTTATGAAGCATACATTAATAAACAGAAGAAAATATTACATCATACTGGAAATCGACCCAAGTCTCCCTGATACACCTTCTGCCAGTAATGAATATAAGTGTATATCGGTAGTACAAGGAGGGGCCTTGAGACATTCAAATCTCTATTTTTGTGCAGATCAACTAAAATTAAGCACCCCAGTTTGCAGAAACGCTTAAACATTAACAATGGGACTAGTTGATGAAACATACATTAACAAAGAGAAGCACTTTCTTTATCCACATTGGAAATGAAATGGTAGAGAGGACACTCGCTCTATTTTAACTGTATTATTACTTCATTTTATCAGTGACACTAGGGTCGAGCAGGTGGCAAACGAGGTGTACCGTGCGTCGCAAGGATGAAGGCCGGGGGTGCTTAGACTGGGATGGTGAAGCTGGCTCTTTTAGTCCCTATCTTCACCCTGATGTTTCTGTGGTAGCATTTGGGTTGTAATCCAAACTTGGTCGAGCTGGTGCTGCATCCCCCTACCTGTCTAGCTTATGTGGCGAACTTGTCTCCTGCTAGTACTCAGTCCATTCTAGTAGTAGTTGCATAACTACCCGTTTACACTGAGATGTTGTCGGATAATGGTTCTCTATGGTTGGGTTTGTTTAATGAAATCGGAGGGAACCCACCCTTTCGATATATATATAAAATAGTGGCACTAGCCGTGCCAAAACATTGCCTCAAATTTATAGTGCCACTAGATTAAGGTGCAAAATAATAACATTACTGCTTTATCATGAGAGTGCCAAAAAAGTAGCACAAGAGCAGGATCAACATGCAGGATCTTTGGCAAACGGTCAGACCAAAAAGGAACATACCTCGTGATGGGAACCATATCTGCAGTCAACGCCATCGTAGAAGGGATGACACCAGTCACCAACATGGATGATTCAATTCATGGGACCTTTTGGTGCAGTTCACCTAAAATGAAGCAATGTCCCATGAGCTAGCATCTTCTTCTTCTTTTTTTAAGAAAAGGGCTCCAGCCCCGGTTCCATTTCCATCAGAAAACGAAACCCACAGAGCTTCTTCATTAGTTGCAATAAAATTGAGCAACATCAAGGTTGGTCGTGAAGCTCCTGGAGAGTAGGCGGACCAGGACAGTTGCATCTCTAACGAAAAGAAGCAACCTATCTTAATGGGAAATTTAGCAGGACATGAAAAAAGTGCCATTGATTCATATTACTGGAGGCATTAGATTGAAAACAACATTTGTTTAACGTGTCCTAACTTTTAACAGTGCAACTTCTACATTTTACCAGTGGCATTACATAAGAGTGGCTCGAGGCAACAAACATCAGAACAAGATATCTAGGTTGGTCCCATTTTTGTTCGGTATATAGCCACCTTATACTGTGTGAGGCTAGCAAATCTAGTGCTGGACTTACTCTGTTGACTTGTCCCCCAGTCCCCACTTTCTTTCCTTTTTCAACCAATATATCGGGTTTATATTGAGTTTGTACTGCATTCCCTTTATTTCCCTATTAGACCTAGAGACCAGTTGGATAGCTAGTCTCTGCTACTTTTCGCCCCCATTATTTCCTCTTTCGACCAAGTCCTAGATTCAGGTAACAAATCTTCCCCCACCCCCACCCCCTTTCTTCCTTGTTTGAGATTCGAGTGCATGAACTAGTTTTACCTCTTAACAGTAAAAAATTAGGTGGTTTTCGAACAGCCGGTCAATCCTATCTACACGAGGGGGCCTGAGAAATAGTAAAAGATACAAATGCAGCGACGTCAGGAGCTCGGGAAGTAGAGCAAGGCCGGTTTGGAAGGAAGTTAAACCTGAGGGTCGCCGGGATGTCGCTAGGTGGGCGGCGGGAGGCAGGATCTGCCCACACTACGGCAGCGAGGAAGAAGGGGTGGGAGGCCCTCCCTCGCCAGCGATGTTTGGGAGAGAACGGCAAGGCACGCTGATCGGGACGCGGCGACAGTGGATAAGTGCCATCGCCGAGGACGACCGCGTGAACGTTACACCTTCTCACCTTCCCCGGCGGAGAGGATCCGGCTGGATCTGTGACCAGCGGTGAGTAGAGAGAGAGAGAGTGTGTGTGGCCACCGCTGTCGTGTTTAGATCTGGAGAGGACGAGACAGTGTGAAGAGAGAAACACTAGCAAGCAAGCGCGGAGGCTCCTGCCTATATATTGGAGTACTAGTTTTCTTTTGTCTACCGGCCGGAGTCGGCTTGACCTCGGCAATGACAGTCGAGAAGTCTTCATGCACGCGCCCCGGAGGCGCAGTTGTCGTCATTTTGATCTAAAGCACCGGATTATAAAATATAACACAAAAAAATTCCACATGACAAGAAATCATAACCTCACTGCCTGTAACATCCCAAAATTCTAAATTTTGGAATGTTATAATAAATAGATAGATTTGATTGTTTGATTGTTGTGGGATTGATTGAGTGAAATTTGAAACTTTTTGGAAGTTAAATGAGAGGGAATAAAAGGACTTTCCCGAACTTTCATTTTTCATTTTATGATCTCCGTGAATTCAAATTCTTTTCATCACAAAACCCTGGAGAGAAGATGACATGACTTCTTCCATTTATTTAAATGACAAGGGGTGTTGAAAATATTTGAATTTCATTTGAAAATATTTCCAATTCTGAAACTTTATGCAACTCAATGATTTTCATGAGAGAAGATAAAATGACTTCTTCAAATTATTGAAATAGGAGTTGGGAGTTTCAAAGAAACTCAAATTTAAAATCCATTTGAAATTATTTTTTTCAATCTGAGTTATTTGAGTTTTATTCAAATTATTTTTCTCCAAAAATAAAATATATGGAAATTAGGGTAACATCATTCCCTACAACAGAAAATTGGAGAGAAATAACTTCGAATTTATTTTGGTATTTTTAAAATGATTTTTATTGGACTTTAATAGAGCGGTAGCACTCTTTGAATTATCTGAATTTGTGTGTAGTTTATTTGAATTTATAAAAATGTTCAACTTGTAGGAAATCTTTTTCTAAAAAAATTGATATATTATATGCCTATATAATATTAGTATTTATTTTGTTTTATTATTTTTGTTTGTTTGCGTTTAAAAAAATGTTTTTTATATAAAAAAACTTCTAGACCACCGAACTGGGCCGGCCCAGCAAATCGCCAGGCCACGGCCCAGCCGGCCCGACGCCGCACCCCGGTCGTCCCCGACCTCCAGCGGGGAGTCCGGCTCCCGCCCGACTCCGCCGGCGCCGCCTTCTCCGCCTCGGCCTCCTTCTGCCCCCTTCTCCACGAACCGAGGCCGACCCCCCATATAAAGCCGCAGCTCCGCCGCCCTCTCCTCCTCTCGCCCCGCGCCGCCCCTCCCGCATCTCGCCGTGCTGCCGCCGCCGCATCTCGCGCCCCATCGCCGCCGCTGCAGCGCATCACCACCGCGCCGCCGCCACTTGCTGCTGCCGCCGCTGCTCGCCCGCAACCACCGCGCCGCGTAGTCGCCCCGCCGCATCGCATCTCCCCAAGCCACCGGAGCGCTTCGCCGCCTCGTCTCGCCGTCGCCGGAGTTCGTCTTGCCGCCGCCAGTTTTCTTGCGAAAATCATCAAACCGCCGTGAACCGGTATAACCGCCGCCCGATCCGGTTTCGTTGGTTTTTTTTCGGTTTTCTTTTAAGTTAGACTTATTTTACGAACGCTCACTGGTTAGGTTTTCACAGTGAATGATATTCGTTCGTTAGCATTCTGCAACGAACGTTCACTATTTAGAATTTTCTTTTTCTGTTTAATTACACCAGGGACCTATTCGTGATATTTTTCTTCATAGATTAGTCCCTGTACTTCAAAGGTTCACTACTTTTTGCTCGTTAGTTCAAATTCAACGAAACCAACGCCCACTTCTTCGTTATAAACCCCTCTATCCAGTAATCCAACTCAAACATGTTTTTGAAAGATTTAAAATTTGAATTAGACCAGATTTGAATTCAAACTTTGTTTGATCATAACTTGAGTTTTATAACTTCGATTTAGTTGATTCTTTTTGGAAATTAAAGCTCTTGAACTAAACTTTCTGATAAAGCCAAATTCACCTAATTTTGGTACTGTTAGAAATTGTTTTATGTTGCAAGAGTTATTTGTTTGGTTTTGATGTTTTCCGAATTGTTTTCTTCGTTCTTTTCGATCTTTGAGTGATTGCTTATGTGTGCTTACTATTGCTTGCTTATGATAGATTGACCGGAGTGTGACGAGTAGATCTATCAAGAGTTTTGAGTGCGAATCATCTTCATCAACATTGCAGGCAAGTTCACACTTTGATCGTATCCCTTTTCATACCCAGTTTTTATGCATTAGTTTCACCCTCAAACATTGCATGAGTAGGATTGATAACATGTGGGTATTGGGAAGTAGTTGAGGTAGTACCTATTACCTGTTTATTATCAAACCCTTGGGAGTTACTATTACGCTATGCTTATACTGCTATGCTATGCTCGTAGACGTGGATTGGGTTTTGAGAGTATTCATGATAGAGGTGAGATTGGTAACTAATGGTTTACTTAAGGTGGCAACTTAAACACACATCTGTGTGGATTGAGGTACCTGGGTATTCCAGGATTGCCTGTCTAGGCACCTGGGTATTCTAGGATTGCCTGTTTTTTTATGGACCGCCACCCAGGCTCAAAGGGATCATGAGATTATTCATACTAGAAACTTCCGTGTGCAGCCACAAGCCATTATGGGCTCTGGCATAGTTGATTAAGTCGTGCGAACTCTTACAGGGTAGACTAGTAGATGTAGGGGAAAGTAGGTGTACCGGTCTATCCAATGTAAGGTGCTAGCGCTTCTGAAAGACTATGTCTCGGTCATCCGTTTCTCAAACACCATGTAGTGCGAGAAATCAAACGGAGGCGATCGAGTCTTGTGGGGAAAAGTGCGCAAACCTCTGCAGAGTGTACAAACTAATCATGGTTAGCCGTGTCCCCGGTTATGGACATCTTGAGTATCTAGTTCTTGGATTATCCTGTTGATCTCATCATGTTACTTAAATTAATTTTGTTGGGTTTTAATGATGATGCTTAATTGGGATTGAGAATGCTGTGAACCATTCTCAATGTTTAACAACCACCATGATAGTTAATTAAACTTTAATCCTTTGTAGTAGGGAAAAATTGGCTTTTCGCAAAAACATTATAACCATAGAGCTTTTCCACCAGCCATACATGCATGTAGTCATAGCCATTGTTCATCATTTTCTCTATGGTGTGAATTTGCCAGTACATTCAATGTACTGACCCATTTCGGGCTGCAACATCTCATGTTGCAGGTTTCTTTTGACGAGTAAGTGATACGTTAGGGTTACGATTTCTACACTCAACTTTGCCGTTGGTGTTAATGGGAATCCACAACCTTGTTGCTTCTGCTATATTGGATTGAGGCAATAGTATTTACGTTACTTTATACATGTGATTTACCTCTGTTATAAATCCTTTGAGTACTGTGTGTGTCAGCATACCGATCCAGGGATGACACTTAAGCACAGAGACTTGATCCATTCGGGTCGGGTCGCTACACTGCCCAAAGGAGACAAGATGAATCCCGACGGACAAACTAGACGAGGATCAAAGCTCAAATTAAAGATAAACTCGTAGAAAAGGGGTCCGTCGATAGATGTCCTAATTAACATAGTCGGCTTGACTGAGATGGCAGCCGAGTAGTCTTCGTGCATGTGCCCCCAATGACTAGCCCAACTCAGTTGTCGCTATTTAACCCACGCAGTGATCCGAAGCACATGCCACCTAATTTTGCGAGATGACAAGAAACCTTTTTTTAGATTTCTCACCAGAACTACATCCCTGTACAACACAGCCTGCACGATATGTAGACGATAGCAATCCAGGCGTGTCTACTGGAGTCTGGTCACATGCATGGACGAACTGATCTTCCGTGTCTTGCAGGGATCGTCCAGGTACCAAGGTGGAGTATGTACTTCTATTAACTCACCCGACTTGCGGGGCCGGGGAGTGTGCCTATGGTCGGTTCTCAATTGCGGTCCCACATGTGTGTGCAAACACAATATGACATGCGTTCCATTCGGAGAGCGGCGTGCCAGACCACCGATCGTCTGGGGTGCGACGCGAACGCGACCGGCGTGCTGTATACTCCCTACATGTGTATCGTCGTTTTCTTGAGGATTTGTTCCATGGCGCAATCCATGGATACAAAATTAGTATACTCTACTATTTAAAAGTCGAGGGCGGGGCTTTTCCCGCGCGGTAGGCGGGGCAGTTCCGCCTAGTCAGTTCGACAGAGACGCGAGAAGATGAGGGAGTAGGCTGCTGCAAATGTAGGGCTGTGTGATTTGACAGTGAGTTACTGCTGGACAGGTGGGGCCTAGTGATTTGACTTGCCATTATCATTTTAACGGTGGCTCTACGACGGGCTTGAGTCTCCCGATTCCTGACCACCTCCATACAGGTGCCTCTCCTGATGCTCCACCATGTAGAGGCTGACTCTTGCTTGAGAGCCCACTCCTCCACTTTTCCCTTGCCTCTTCCCCCCACATATGCAAAAATGCCATGTAAAGCGGGCTTATAGCCCACTATTGTACTTGATCCTACAGGTGCTAAGCCTGCCACATAGGCATAAAGTCTGATGTGGCAAGTTAATTAAGAAGAGAGAGACTAGTTTGGTGACCCCAGGAAGAAACGGTGCTAAGCACGTGCACCTAGATGAAGCAAACTTAGCAACAAAAAACTAAGCACCTATGCATTGGGGACTTGAGTTGCTAAGCCATTTAATGCCCATAGCACCTCATCTAAGCACCATTTCATTGGAAGAGGTCACTCCTTGGAAAATGCAATAAATACTACGAAGAAAGAGATAGAGAGAAGTAAACAAAAAATACTCTTATAGCCAACCTTATTGCTAACCTTGTTGTATGAGTGACTAAGTGATGACTATGTATGACATGCAAACATCAGATAGCCTAACGCACCGTGTTAAATCTCCAAGGGCGCTACCGCGCGAGCGAGGCCACAGTCATGGTAGGTGCGACCATGATATGGGCTGCTGGCAGCCTTTGGATCTGAGATCAAACGGTTGCATGCTAAGTTGCTGAAAATTTGCAGAATAACCCTCCAGGGTAGGATATTCACCCATAGGTCTAGAATCACGCCGTGCAACCATTCGATCTCAGATCCAAGGTCTCTCAGAAGCCCGTATCATGGGAGAATGGAAAGCTTCATATCACCTGTAATTTTCTCGACGGTTGACATGACATCGAAAGCCATTTAATTGGGCGTCGAGAAGACATGACATCTAATTGGGCCCCCATAGTACTGTGCATGAATCCATTTATCCACCAGGCAAGCCACTACCCTGCCATTCGCACGCGCCCCCCACTCGACATTTTTACAATCGATAAACCGCTCCTAGTCGTACCATCCTTTCACATTACGACAGTTCCACTAATCCTAACCCTCCTCCCAAATCCATGGTGTCCCAAATCTCCATGATCGGCGGTGAGTACAAGGTTAGAACCATCACCGGCGATGAGTTCGACGTCATCTACACCCGTTCTTCCGCTACGGTGAAAGAATGCCTTGCTCGCTTCAAACGCATGTTCGAAAACTCAAATGATGAGTGGGTCGCTGGGCTAGATGTTGAGTACACCAGAGTCCTGGGAAGCGAGAAGAAACTAAAGGAGGCAGAGAATAAGAAGCCCGCTGTGATCCAGGTTTGCGTGCATGACTTATGCTTGGTCTACCACATATGCCATGCCGACATTGAGTGCAAGGAATTTAAGAACTTCCTCAAGGGCGACCGAGTCAAATTCGTTACTGTAGACTTTAGGAACGACAAGGAAATCCTGGGTCGGATAGGCCTCGTTGTAGGCAACCCCTTCGACCTCCAGAAGGAAGGGCTGGTGCCATCCCTTGATCAGCCTTCAATGCTGACCCTGGCAGGAGCCATGGTTCATCCTTCGTACGGTAAACTAGAGAAACCTCCGTACACGTTTCATCGTCATGCATGGCAGTGGAATGTACTAGATATAGACCACATCCCCTACGCTGCAATGGATGGCTACCTTTGTTTCAATATCTACAAGGGTTGGACGAAGAGCAAGAGCCAAGTGTGCGGTTCAAGCAAAGAAGTATCGCCCAAGAGGAAGAGGGACAAGGACGAAGTCGAGGACGTGGACAAGGACTCTGAGTAAGGTGGCAGTGTCGTTGCTCATGGTGGTTCTAATGCAGTGTTTACCGGATTAGTTGCTTAGTTTAATTTCTGGTGTGCTTAGTTTTATTTGAGGGGTGTGCTGTGTTGTGCCCCCAGCAGAACTATGTTATGTTTCTTCTCGTTATATTTCATACATTTCATCTTTTAGTTGGTATAGTACTACCACTCGTTTCTTGACATTATATATGTACAATATATATGGCCAACATCATATAGCCAGCAGTTTAGTTGTCAAAGAATTTCAGGGTGCTTAGTTTTGTCAAAGAATTCCAGGGTGCTTAGTTTTATTTGAGGGGTGTGTTGTGTTGGACACCATTAACTTATCATTGTGAGAATCGGCTTATTTTTGTCATGTAACAATGTCTAATGGCATTTCTGAGCAAACATCTAACTTAACGATGGTATTTTTTAGATATCTAATTGCATTTTTGAGCAGGCATCTCACGGATCGATGGCATTTTTTGAGTAGTTGTAACTTCTAATGGCAAAACTGAGTAGTGATACACAACTAGTGGCATAAATAATAAGAACCCAAGAATTAAATAGGGCTAATTTCTTTATTTCTTTATACCTTTGTGTGCGAAACAGTATACGCTGCCTCCCGCCAGATTTTTTTTACAGAGGCAACATAGAACTATATGAGTGCCCTGTTAAATTTTGGAATCATTCCGGGTTTGGGCTTTTTTATACATTAATTGAGTTTCTGGTCATTTAGTGTGCATAATTAAAATTTGAACTACAAGCACATGCTCCCGTGCACCAAAGTTGACTGAAAAATCACATGTGTGTCCTCGGGTGAATTTCTAGGTCCCATGTAAGAAATGGGAATGAAATTCAAACATCTGGGCATCGTGGTTCGGCCGAGAACATTGAGAAGCTTGGTTTTAAAATTCTTGTAAATACAAAACACGCCTGAAAATCATGAAACTTGGCATGGTGTCATGTCATGGTACTACCATGCTGTGGTAAAAAAAAATGCAGAATAGGAAACAAGTTTTGGTATAAGTTTCTTGCAAACCGGAGATTCTCTCAAGAAGGCTCGTGGTTCTGAGAGGGAACGTGTCACCATTGTGTGCATAATTCAAATTTTAAATACAAGCACATGCTCCAGTGCACTAAAGCTGGTTGAAAAATCACATGTGTGTCCTCCGGTAAATTTCTAGGTCCCATGCCAGAAATGGGAATGAAATTCAAACATCTGGGCGTCATGGCTCGGCTGGAAACATTGAGAAACTTGGTTTTTAATTCCTGTAAATCCGAAACATGCATGGAAATCATGAAACTTGGCTTGGTGCCATGACATGGCACCAACATGCTGTGGTAATTTTGCTGTCCGATTTGCGAAGGTGCACACATTAATAATCAACAAAGTCATTTTGGAACAAGTGCTGTCACGTTACAATCGGAAACAAAAGTATTATTGAAACCATGGGCGTTCTATTTACCATTTACGTGCCGCCATGCATCCCCTTTTTTTATTAGCTAGGAGGCGCCGTGCAGGGTAGCTATTTGAGTATGGGAGGCGTGTGATCAGACCCCTATGCATGCTTATCGGGAGGAGAGCCCTTTGACCTCCATCTGCCGTCCGCCTCTCTCCCAAGGTCTCGATTAATGGCGCCCGAGCCTCTATTTTATGGTGTGGCAATGCCTCACTCGACTGAGATTTAAGAGAGAAAAAAGAAAATCTGAAAAGAAAATTTTGCACAGATCTTGATGTAAGATCCGACGGACCTATATAGCATCTACTGCGACTTATAGCAAGACTGATGAATATATATAAGGACGACGAGAGTGGATAATAATTGTCTTACATAATTAGGAAGATAATTAAAAAAGCCACATGCGGCTACGCTCGAAATACACAAGGGCAAGAGAAGAAGGAAGATGCATACAACGATCTGGCCCGCTGATCTCTACTTTCTTTATGCGCTGCAGGTCGCGGAGACTAGTTCTCGTGGCGGGTGATGATCTCTTTCATCAGTTTCATGTCCTTAATACGCTGCTTGGCAGGATCCATGGATTCCTCCACCAGCCTGTTGCGCTTGATGCGGAGCATGGCATTCTCATCCATAAGTTTCTTGATGATGACGCCCGTCCTCTACAACATGACAGCGGTCTCCTCCTCCTTCTTCGACCTCCGGCGATCTTCGCCCTCAGCAGGTCGCGCTCGCCGCGGAGCTTCGCACTGCCCTCCCCCAGTTGCCGGATGACGCCAGTAGCCTCGTCCTGCATCCTCGCCCAGCCGGAGATCTGATCCATCTGGCTATGGACTATTGCATGCATGCGCCTGTAAGAGTCCTCGCCTGCCCGCGAGAAATTTTCCCAGGCCGCCGCGGCACGGCGGGACCTCCCTGTTGCTTCGGCGGCGCGGCGGGACATCTATGCTGCTTCCGCGGTGTGGCCGTACCAGTCTGCTACATCAACGGCGTGGCGGGACCTCCGTGCTGCTTCGGCGGCCCGGCGGGACCAGGGCTAGAATTCGAGCCGAGTCGAGCCAACTCGGCTCGACTCGCTAGAGCTCGTTTCATTAATGAGCTAGCTCGACTCGACTCGTTATTATAACGAGCTCAAATCCAAGATTGGCTCGACTCGGATAACTCGCGAGCTCGCTCGTTTAGCTTGTTAAGCTCGTTAAAGATATGAACATAAAACCCTCAAATGTTATAAAAATGATTATGTATATATTAAAGATATATATCACTAAACAATAGTAATTTCCTTCTAATGCATGAGTCTCCTAGGCGGCTGGGCCTTCAACAGCTAGGCCTTCTGTTGTGCGCCTGGGAAATAGGGTGCTGAGTGGCTGATCTTTTTTTGTATTGGGAGTGGCTGATCTTTTGTACCGAGCCTAACGAGTTACACGAGTACTCGTGAGATTGGCTCGTTTAAGTTGGTCTATAAACGATGTTAAACTAAAGCTCGGCTCGACTCGTTATTCTTCGAGTTCGAGTCGATTCGAGCCGAGTCACGAGCTACTCGTTTAGCTCGCGAGCTTCGAGCTTTTTTTCCAGCCCTAGGCGGGACCTCTGTGCTGCTACTGCTGCGCGGTTGGACATGTCGGCTACTTTCGCGGCGAGGCGGGACATCTCTCGTGCTTCCTCTTCCATGCTCACCTCTCCCTGGTGGAAATCTCTCGACCCAGAACTCACGCTGGCTATGGCTTGATTGACTTTATTGTTTTTTGTGGATGAGGAGTTGAGGAGGAATGTGCAGTCATCTTAGCATAGTAGTATTTATAACCGAGTACTACTAATACGCTCCTAAGTGGGAAACCGTTTAGGTTGTGATTGGTATGAACATGTTTGCAATTAAATATAGCGTGGTAGTAGTAGTAATTTGGAATGTGACGAGAAGCGCTCAAAATTTATTGACGGTTCTAGTTTTGAAGTGCGGCACTATTCCCGGATGGCGTAACGTCGGCACGTTTTCTCGGTCGTGGTGTAGCATATGCCATGGTACTAGTTCTTTTTCTACTGTTGTGTATGTGCAAAAACTGGCACCGTCGGATACATATCTTACGCTTGGCGTTCGACGGGAATAGGCTCGCGGCGAGCTATAGACTAGTCTTTTTTTCAGACGCATTACACCTATCTCTCGGGACTTCTCGCACGCACCATCACTGCTCCCTAGGTCGATGCCACCCACATACAGTTGTACTCTGAGAAGAGGTGCATGCACGCACTCGTCCTCTCTCACACACGCATCTGTAGCTACGAATTGTAGTGTTCTCAACCATCCGATTGGCTCTATCGTAGGTTTCACGTTGCTCCTTGGCCTTGAGATTGAGATGTTTTAAACGCGGAGGCTAAGATGGAGGCGCGAGGTTTTGGTTAATGTGCAGGCCGCACACGGCACCAATACGACACGAGCTTCGTTTGCCTGGTGCGCATGCAGTCGAGTGAGTTGTCCAAGTATAGACACAACCAGGCCCTCGTTGGTATCCGCGCCTCGACTTTGGCTGGTCATAGTGGAGAGTAACATAGACCAGTTACTAGTCTATGTTACTAGTACCTTCATAGTGGGTAGTGTAATATAGTATATGCATAGTTTTGCTCCATGGCGCAATCCATCAATACTACTACTGTACAAATGTATACATTTTTTAAAAGGCTAGAGGGCGGGGCAGTCTAGCTTGGTCCTTTTCACGAGAGGCGAGGGCCTTTGTGATTTGATGGCTCATTACTGCTGGAAGGGGAGGCCTTGTGATTTGACTGCTCGTATAAATGTGCCGACGACCTGAGGAGGAGCAAAGAACCGTGCGGTATACTCAAGTTTTCCACTGGAGTACGACGGAGGAGCACGAAACACGGCAGCCCAGTGCCATATCCTCTACTCTCTACTCTTATTATATATTACTAGCAAGAGGCATTGTTCTATTGGCGATAAAGAATGATCTAATTTGCTAGTCATCTCATTTTTAGCATTGTTCTATTCATGCCTCACAGACAAGGTGACACGTGCGGCAAAACACCCGAAGCAAAATAAGAAACACAGGAGCAAAAGAAGAAGGAGGATTATCACCCCCAAAAAAGAAGGAAGACGCACACACAAGTTTGGGGCGCTGCTCTCACTACATGAAGGGTTGCTGGCCGCGGAGTTGTAATTGCTTCTTCATCGCCTCCACAACCTCCATCTCCTTGCGCGTCTCCTCCGCCATCTTCATCATTGTGTCCGTGACGCGGGATTTCCCGACGCGAGCCTTCATCATCTGTTCCATGGCCGCATTACGTACCTTGATAGCAGCCGGGTGCTCGATGCGGAGTTTCGCCAACTCCCCTGTCTGTTCCATGACGAGGGCCTGCAACATCTTCATCGAGGAACTACTATTCTCATGCAGCTTCTTCCAGCCGGCGTTCTCCTCCTTCTACAGGTCGAGCTCGTGGCAGAGCTTCGCCTTGTCCTCCTGTAGTTGCAGGATTTCACCGGTCGCCTTCTTCTCCGAGGCAATGCTCTTCTTCAGCAGCATCACCAAGCTGGCGGTCCACTCCCCCTGCTCATTGAGCTCAGCGGGCATGTCGTCGAGGCTGTCCTTTAGCAGCTCCACCAAGCCGTGGATGAACTCCTTCTGCTTATTGAGGTGCTTATTGAGCTGATCGGGCATGCCGTCGAGGGATAACGACTCCAGCGCCGCCAGCTCGGCATGTTCGCCTCCGCATCTAGGGCGCTCCTGGGAGCCTTCGCCTGCCCGTGAGAGATCTTTCAAGGTCTATGCGTGGCGGCGAGCCCTCTCTTTTTTTCCCGTAGCCTTGGTTGCCGCTCCCTTTTTACGAGTAGTTCTCGACCTAGAGCTCTGCACACCGGCCATGTCAAGGACAGACAAAGAAGGAGGACTTATGAGGAGGAAGGTAGAGTAATTTTCGGTTAGGTAGTTCCCCTTTTTATAACCTAAGTACTAGCACTAGTACTAAAACCTGCATAGTGGGAATATGTCAAGTTTGGTACGTACTGGTAGGTGTGAGCAGGCTTGCACTTAATTGTAGCACTAGTACTTTTGAATGTGATGGGAACAAGGTAAAGATTAATTGCTGGTTTTTGGTTTCGAGGCCCGAAACGGCTCCCGATGAGTTTAGTGGAACATAAATTTCAAGTAGACTACACTGCTCAGATGCATAAATATTATGTTACTGTCAAAAGTTGGCACAAAATACGAAGGAGACCAATGGAAGTACTACTAGCAACCCATGATTTAACTACTTGCATGCGCGCAGTGGAGTAGTAATGTCTTTCTTCCGCCCTCACGTCCACTCAATTTGCATGCGCTGTATTAATTGACCATCAATGAAGTGAAGGACTTTACACGCGTCAAATTATCACATGGGGTGGATCTTGGTACGAAATTGCATCCTCCCGTGTACCCTCGTGTGCGTGCGAGGTAATGAGTGCGTGCGTGGCGTGCGTGCACATCTTCGCTTTGTGCATGTACCGCCAGTGCGGCTCAGGGAGGATGAGTACATTCTTCTGGAACCAGCAGCACGTCACTGTGATCAATCCACACAAGGATGTCGCGACAACGCCTCCACATGTGTCACGTGGCTTCATGAACTGTAAGAGAGACACTGTGTAGCGTGCCATTGTGTTTTGCACATACTCGAAGTACTAGTAAGGTACACGTGCATTGCACGCATCAGATTTTGCAACCAAATTACGAATAAATACCACACTGTAGCATGTAAGCTTTGAGTCATATATGCCTGATGTAGACCTTCGTTTAATTCTTATAGTTCATCTCATTCAAAATCAATTAGTTTTTATAAAAAACCTAGGGCCTATTTGATTCGTAGGAGTTCCAAAACGCGGGAATAGGAAGAACATGGGATTAGAGTGGAATGTCATCTTGAATCCTACAGGATGGCACGAGTGTTTGATTGTGCATAGAAGAAACGCAGAATTCTTTCAAAGAGGTTTGAGTGGATGGGATGTTTCCTATGAAATCTAGTGCAAATGAATCGTATGGAAAAATTCCTATGGTTTACAATCCTACGAATCAAACAACCAAGATAGGAAAAATTCCTAAGGATTAGAATCCTCCTAAATTCCTTCGAGAATCCTTTGAATCAAAGAAGCCCTTAATCTATTTTATGATTCATGGAATTGTGCATTGTAAAGCATAAAGTAAAACCAAATAATGGCAATTCAACTCGGAAATTTTTTTTGGCAGTTATGGTACGGAAGATTCTAGAACAAAGGAGAACCACTATTGTTTTGAGATTCGTGCATTATGCTGAAGTTCAACCATGGAGTCTGCTAGATTGTACATGTGGAAAAATCCGGTGGGGGGCTAGAAGATGCTGTGAGGGGCCGAGTGGAGGGAGACTATGACGGAGTGCACAACTGCGAGATCGATATTTAGAGAGAGAGAAGGCGAGAACGTGCGTTGTTGCGCGCAGTGGCGGAGCCATGAAAAATGTCCCATGAGCTAGGGGGGCAAGCATTGCTAATCCTTTAGGAGGAGGGCCAATTCATCAACTTAAACCATTTTTACTAGGAACTGTCTAATGATCATATTCATATTAGCCTCGGTATATAGTGATGTTAGGGGAGAGGGCAGGGCCCTTGCTGCCCCCTGTCTTCGCCATTGGGCGCGCGTATGAGAGATGAAGCGGAAGGAATGGATGATGAGAGGGGGGCGTTGGATATATAATTAATGTGGGTGTTTTAGCTATATATGTAATCCTATATAGAGAGGTATAGATTGATCGATGTGGACGTGGGAAAGAGGGTGAGACCTCACTAGATATATAGATCGATCGATTTATGTGGAAAACTATGAAAAACCTAGCTATACACACACACACACACACACACATAGAGGAACATCGATCGTTGCGCATGCACATGAGAGATAAAGAATGCCCGATATGATGGAGAGGGGGATGTGTGTGTGTGTGCCTTCATGGGAGACCGGCTTGAAGAAAAAGATTGCATGTGTGCGATGGATAATGCCGACTGGTAGTGTGTGTGCGTGCATGCACGAGAGAAAGTTAGTGGTACAATTATAAAGAGAAGACCAATGTGTGGGTGTAAAAGACTAGGTGAGGTCATAATCAATGTAAAGTTGAATTCAAATATTTGAATAAGAGATCATGATGTTTGAAACCCATGCATGCATGAATATAACGGAGATCTGCGCGGTGTGGTTTGGAAACGAGCATGTTGGAATGTATACACATTGAACAAGGTCAGATTGGTTTGAATTTGAGATGCCGATGGCAGACATCGTTTGGCCACATTGCACCGGTGCATGGACACACTATTCTAATTGGAGATGATGGGTGGCTTTCGCATCACATATCTATATCTATACCCCTATATATATTTTATATTTTATATTTTTTATATAGTGTGCGGATAACTTTAACTTTGAAAGATGGTCGTTGGATGAGGCCAATCTGATGGTGCAGAGCTCGCAAATTTGAGCACTACTGGCCGTTGGATATCATCTAGATTCCACCAGATTTTGCCACATGTACAATCTAGAAGACTCTATGGTTGAACTTAAGCATAATGCACAAACCTCAAAACACAAGAACTTCTTCTTTGTTCTAGAATCTTCCGTATCAGAATTGCCCAAATGTTTTTGTACATGATTTGTTTTTACTTTATGCCTTACAACGCACAATTCCATGAATCTTAAAATAGATTAGCTTTCTTATAAAAACTAGATGATTTTGAATGAAATGAACTATAAGAATTAAACGAACATCTACATCATGCATATATGACTCAAAGCTTGCATGCTGTAATGTGGTATTTATTCATAATTTGGTTGCCAAATCTCATGCGTGCAATGCAATACTAGTCTAAATGGTGTCTCTGTGTGTGTTGTGCGTGTTAAATACATTATACGTAGTATATCATACTAGTCTAAATTGTCTTTTTTTGGTACACGTTAAGCTTGTTCTCCCGAAATTTCAAGCCATGCCTTGTTATGCCAAAATTTCAAGCTAGCGTCTCTGTGTATCGTGCTGCAAAACTCCCGCCTCTTCAACCCGCGCCTTGTTAGCCCGAATTATTTAAGATATATCTTTGTCTCGTTGTGCTCCGACAACTCCCTCCATCTCAACCCGCGCCTTGCTATTCCAAAATTACAACGCGCGCGAAAACTCCCACCTCCTGTGAAATCCCGACACGCGAAATGCCCGTGATACCCCTGAACCGAAAGAACTGCCTCAAATCGGTGGGGGTACTTTCATAACTTACCCCACATTTCGGACAAGCGCGTACCTAAGCCATGGTTCCCTACTCCCATCCCATCCGCCCACCCATTCATACATCGAGGCCGGCAAAACCCGCGAAGCCCCACACCCTCCTCCGTCCGCCACCCAGCCAGAGCCTTTTCCCCGATGACGTCGTCCACAGCAACACCTCGACGTCCCTCATCCACCATACCAGATGAGGATCCGTCGTCGATCTGGTCGTCCCGCCGGTTAAGCCACCCCGTCCTCCACCTCCAAGGAGCTGCCCCGACGTTCCCCTCGTCTTTCGCGACACCTCCATTCCCACACCGTCGTGTTCACCTGCACCACCGGAAGAGCATCATCATCACCGTTTCCTCGGATGAAGTTGCGGCCTAATCGGTGCCACCAAAGAGGTTGTACACTAATCGCCACATTTTCTTCTTGATTCGATCTCAAGGTGCTGCCGGTGCTCGGTCCCGAGCCGACACGGCGCGACTCCATCCACGGCGGCGTCGCTGGCCACTTCCTCCACAGCATCGCTCCCTCGGCGGCGACGTCTACATCAGTTGGATCTGATGCTGCATTAGCTCTCGCTCGCGCTGCTGATCTGCTCTTGCTCTCGGTCCCCTGCCTGGTCTGCTCTTGCTCTTGCTCGCGTTGCTGCTCTTGCTTGCGATGCTGCTCCGATTTATCTACACTTCAGTCGACTGAATCGACTATTGGGTCAGTCGATTTTCAGGGGGTGGGGGGGGGGCTCGCCGGAGTTAAGGAAGAACCAGCCACAACGGAGAGGGGGGCTCGCCGGAGAGGTACCCCACTATCTATCTTAGGGTTCAGGATGGGGGCGGTGGTGGGGCGGTGGCGCGGGGATCGCTAGAGAAAAAGCTCGGCACGGGGTGCCTACAGGGATGGCCGGGGCAGCGGCGGACTGGTGGTGGGGAGTGTTTTCGGGGCAGGCAGGGCAGCGCACCGCTGGCCGCGGGCGACGGGGGGTGGCTGTTTGGCCGGTGGTGGCTGGCGGCTCAGGGGGTGGAGGTTGAAGATGAACTGCAGGCCCTTGATTTCGTATCCAACGTCTGCAAAATCGACTGACCAGAGATGAAAAAGTCAGTCGACTGACTTGTAGCCTCACCTCTAGTGCGTTCAGTTTCGACAGTAAAATTCAGTTTCGACAGCAAAATTCAGTTTCGACAGTTAAGTTCAGTTTCGATAGTTAAATTTAGTTTCGACAGTTAAGTTCAGAGATGAGCGGCTGATGTATACATCTAGCACTTTGTGGTTATGTATTTTACGTCATCTATTGGAGATGCTATTAGAATTCCACTTAGGTTAATGTTGTCTCTCTTGTCCTGCTTTAGCCTCTGCGTCATACAACTCACCGGAGCTGCTCCAACGACGAAACCCTCCATCACAGCGAAGCAGTACCTCGGGCTCCATCTCCAGACGCCTAAGATCTTCTTCCCCTCCTCCGACAGCCAAGTCAGCCAGAGAATCCTCACCGGCCAACCCAATCACGCTGAGACCGACATGGCTTCGCCAAAGAGGTTGTACACTTCTTGTGGTTTGACTTAATCTCACCATGCTTCTTTGCATCCTGTGATCTTCCAATTCTTGTGAACCAAACACCCAGATTGGCAGAAATCCTATGTTTTTAAATTCTCTGTTTTGCACGTGCATTCCTATCCTATTCCTGTCTATTTCCTATCCATGCATTGTTAGAATCCTCAAATTCAAACAAGCCCTTACACAATTACTTCTGTTACAGATATGTGTCAAAGAAAACCTCGTGTGGTTTGTCCTACTCCTGCGGTGCTGTGTTCCACCCAAGCTCAGCTGCTCCAACGATGGAAGGGTTCACCACATCAGGGATCCGCTCTCCAGACTGTCTTTCACCGCCTCAGATCTTCTTCCCCGCCGCCGGCAGCCACGATAACTGCATTACCATCATCAACTGAGCAGATGACCTTGAGGACTACACGGGTCCGCAAGAGAGGTCGCACTCTTCCGTATTTCCTTATGTTATGCATCACTTAATATGATGACATGATACTTTATCGTCGTGTTCACCTATTAGACTCCAACTCAGGTCCAAACTTATGCTGAAACTTGAGTTTTTAAATGGTTGTGGGGTACATATTGGGGCAACAATTAGTACTATCTGTCTACTATCTGGTTAATCTCGGGTGTCTACTATGAGTTTCATGTTGGGTGCAAACAAACATTAAAGGAGCCATTATCTGTATTTTTAACTAAAGCTATTATCTGCCTGCTATCATTTGTTTTGGGTCTATCCATAGTTTGCTACCATCACTCTGGATTTGTGCATGCACTCCATACATAATCTCACTATGTTTTATTCCTATGCATGTCAGTTATTGTACACAATGGCATTGAACATGTAGAGAAAAAGATACGAGCCTTGCGTGGCAATAAAATTTCATGCAGATGTCGCTCCATGGTGGGCGCAAAGCCAGCCCCCCGCCATCCATTTTGGATCGTAATCAAGAGGAAGATAACTGTTATGAGGGGGATTTAGAAGCAGAAGACCACTCCTATTTACCCCATGAGGTCTTCGCTCTAACTTGGCATGCTGATGTTGGTAATATCATGCATATGGTGCATTGCATTGCTTACTGTATACATCAAAGATGTCATCTGCTTAGTTTAGACATGCTTTGTGTCAATGCCATCTGTTTAGTTTCTTTATCGTATATGTGAATCATGCAATGCCATCTTGTTTAGCCAGGCATCATATATGTGAATTTTGATATGCCACCCTGGTTAACTAGTCATCTTATATGTGAATTATATCATGACATCATTTTTTTATTACGTGTTAAATTTGTCAACAATTTTAGTACATTCAATTACTCTTCCTATGCATCAGCCATTTGACACGGTCATGGAAAAATTTGGAGTGGAAACAAGGTCTTCAGAGTAGACAATGCTATCTGACGAAGCACATGTCTTGCTGGTTACAGATAGCTCCTTAGAGGAGGATTCAGAGATAGATGACCAGTCCTATTTCCCCCACGAGGTGCATGCTCTAACTTGGCAGGGTTATGATGCTCATATCATGCGTATGGTATCTTGCATTGCTATGTCATTTGCTTAGTTTAGACATGCTTTGTGTGAATGCCACCTGTTTAGTGTCTACTTACCATATATGTCAATTATGCAATGCCATCTTGTTGCAAGACATTATATATGTGAATTATGCAATGCTATCTTGTTGCAAGGCATTATATATGTGAATTATGCAATGCCATGCTGTTTAGCCAAGCGTCATATATGTGAATTATATCATGCCGTCTTTTTTTGTATTTCTCATTGCTTTTGTCGACAATGTTTATATATTAAACTGCTCTTCCTGTGCATCAGCCATTTGAATTGGTGATGGAGAAATCTGGAGTGAAAACAAGGTCTTTAGAGTAGACAATGCTACCTGGTGAAGTAGATATCTTGCTGGTTACAGATAGCTCTTCAGAGGAGGATTCAGAGGCAGATGACCAGTCCTATTATCCCCCTGAGGTGTATGGTCAAACTTGGTAGGGTTATATTACTCATATCATGCATATGTTGTATTACAATGCTTAGTTTTTATATCATATACACGATATTGAATGCCATCTCCTTAGTTGACACATCATATATGCGATTTCCCTCTACTCACTTCCTTACTATATAAATCATATATTTGAATTATATCATGCCATGATGTTTACATAGACATCATGTATCTGAATTATGGCATGCCAACCCATTTTCTAAAGACATAATATAGTTATATCATCTCATCCTGTTCACATAGTCATCATATTTTGAATTATGCCATTCTATCCGTGAATTATATCATGCCATCATGTTTCCATCGATGGCATGTTTGTGATTTATGGCATGCCAACCACTTTAATAGACACATCGTATAGTTATATCATGTCATCCTCTTTACATAGTCATCATATTTTGAAGTATGTCATTCTATCCTGTTTAGTTAGCCATCATACATGTGAAATTGTGTCATGCTATCCTGTTTAATTAGCCATCATATATGTGAAATTATGTCCTGCTATTCTGTTTGGTTAGACAACATAAATGTGAATTATTTCATGCCCTGTTTTCTTCCCTACTATCCATTGCACCTGTCTATCTTACAATGTTTGTACATTCAATTACTTTTCTTGTTTATCAACCATTTCAATTGGAGGGGGTGATGGCAGTATCTGTGGGAGTAAAAACACGGTCTTTAGAAAAGATCGTGCTACCTGTCGATGGAGATAGAACCACAGTTGTACTTGCCCAAGAACCAGCCCCACCACACATAACCCAGACTCACGCAGATTGTACCCCTACCTAGTTGGCAGAGAACCAGCTACACCCCTTCTAACCCCAACCCCAACAGATAGTAACCCAGTTCCCGTTGACACAACACCGTCTCCACCACAGAGTACCCAAACACGAGCAGTTAGTAAGGCAACTGCAGTGCCCAAAGCACGGGGACCACCACTCCGAACCCCAAGTCAACGCTTAAAGCAGAAGAAGAATTGTTCTCAGGTTAGGTTCCGTAGCTATGGTTCATACTACTTTACTCTTCCATCACTGTATTTACTAATACCAACTAATTTCAAATTTGAAGGATGCAATTGAAACTCCAATGGCGCAACAAGTATGTTTTAAACCTGTTTCTTTAACGTGTTTGCTGTTGTAACTTGCTCTATGTTGATTTCAGTTTCAATTGAATAAACAGTTATATTCTCATGCCATGCACCTTACAAGTGTTGTTATTGCTGTGTAGTTTCCCACACTTATATTATGTCTAAGCTGCTTTGTCTTAAATAGATATGATTTGAACTGTATCTATCTTGATTTGGCAACATAAACTAGAATGATATAGACCATACAGTGACCATACTACATAGATATGTGTTTGTTTCATGCTGTTATCCTGTCCACCTTACTATTGAACTGGTTTACCAAAATGAGTTTCACATACTACATTGTAAACATGTGATGTGTTTGTTTGATTCTCTTTTAGAATGCGGATAAAATATTGGAGAAGAGTACCCCGTTATGCAATGGTATAGAAAGTAATGCAGATATGGTTCAAGATAGTGAGACATCCCTGTTGGTCTCCAAGAAAGCTGATAAAAACTATATTGAAGACACTGAGACAACCCCAAAGTCCTGTCTTAATGTAGTGTTCGAGTTACTGGCTACTACTGCTGGCACCAGCTCTTTGAACTCGCTGCCTGAATCAGTTCGGCTTCTTGAGTCTCAACTTCAAGTTGAAAGACATCGATCAGATGTTATGCGACAGGAAGCCGAAGGACTGAGGAAGTCCCTACAGAATTCAGATGCATACTTTCTCGTGCAACAACAAGTGCTGGAGGATTTAAGCGCCAAACAAGAGAAAGTTAATAAGTGATGTCTACTACACAACTTTCTTCTTGTAGACGTTGTTGGGCCTCCAAGTGCAGAGGTTTGTAGGACAGTAGCAAATTTCCCTCAAGTGGATGACCTAAGGTTTATCAATCCGTGGGAGGCGTAGAATGAAGATGGTCTCTCTCAAACAACCCTGCAACCAAATAACAAAGAGTCTCTTGTGTCCCCAACACACGCAGTACAATGGTAAATTGTATAGGTGCACTAGTTCGGTGAAGAGATGGTGATGCAAGTGCAATATGGATGGTAGATATAGGTTTTTGTAATCTGAAAATATAAAAATAGCAAGGTAACTAATGATAAAAGTGAGCGTAAACGGTATTGCAATGCTAGGCAACAAGGCCTAGGGTTCATACTTTCACTAGTGCAAGTTGTCTCAACAATAATAACATAATTGGATCGTATAACTATCCCTCAACATGCAACAAAGAGTCACTCCAAAGTCACTAATAACGGAGAACAAACGAAGAGATTATGGTAGGGTACGAAACCACCTCAAAGTTATTCTTTCTGATTGATCTCTTCAAGAGTTTGTACTAGAAAAACACCTTAAGACAGAAATCAACCAAAACCCTAATGTCACCTAAATACTCCAATGTCACCTCAAGTATCCGTGGGTATGATTATACGATATGCATCACACAATCTTAGATTCATCTATTCAAACCAACACAAAGTACTTCAAAGAGTGCCCCAAAGTAGAACTTCTACCGGAGAGTCAAGACGAAAACGTGTGCCAACCCCTATGCATAGGTTCATGGGTGGAACCCGCAAGTTGATCACCAAAACATACATCAAGTGGATCACGTGATATCCCATTGTCACCACAGATACGCATGGCAAGACATACATCAAGTGTTCTCAAATCATTAAAGACTCAATCCGATAAGATAACTTCCAAGGGAAAACTCAATCCATTACAAGAGAGTAGAGGGGGAGAAACATCATAAGATCCAACTATAATATCAAAGCTCACGATACATCAAGATCATACCACCTCAAGAAGACGAGAGAGAGAGAGAGAGAGAGAGAGAGAGAGAGAGAGATCAAACACATAGCTACTAGTACATACCCTCAGCCCCGAGGGTGAACTACTCCCTCCTCGTCATGGAGAGCGCCGGGATGATGAAGATGGCCATCGGAGAAGGATCCCCCCTCCGGCAGGGTGCCTGAACAGGGTCCCGATTGGTTTTTGGTGGCTACAGAGGCTTGCGGCGGCGGAACTCCCGATCTATTCTGTTCTCCAAAGTTTTTAGGGCATATGGATATATAGGAGGAAGAAGTACATCAGGGGAGCCATGAGGGGCCCAAAAGGGTGGAGGGCGCGCCCCCCTGCCGCGTGCCTTCCTTGTTGCTTCCCTTACGTAGACTCCAAGTCTTCTGGATTTCTCCCGTTACAAAAATAACTCTCCCGAAGGTTTTATTCCATTTGGACTCCGTTTGATATTCTTTTTCTGCGAAACACTGAAACAAGGGGAAAAACAGGAACTGGCACTGGGCTCTCGGTTAATAGGTTAGTCGCAAAAATAATATAAAAGTTCTTAGTAAAGCCCATTAAACATCTAAGATGGATAATATAATAGCATACTTCATAAATTATAGATACGTTGGAGACGTATCAGCATCCCCAAGCTTAATTCCTGCTCGTCCTCGAGTAGGTAAATGATAAAGAAAGAATTTATGAAGTGTGAATGCTAGCAGGTGCACAAGTTTGATCAATGATAATTTCAATCACCTTTTCTAGAATCATTATATGTCATAACAGTAGCACATATCATAAAAGTTTGCATGATCAAGTAACAAACTATTCACATGTTAAAGTATAGAACATAAACTTTCTTGAAAACTAACAAACCGTGTTATTAGTCATCAAACAATTACAATTCATCTTATTTTCAGGAAGAGTCTATGTCAGAGCTTTAATCCAGCAAACTTCACATACTGTAACATCCCAAATTTTCAATTTGGAATGTTATACAATAGATCATCATGCATATCATATTTTATTTGCTTTTGGTTTTTATCCTACAAAATCGTAAGCAACTCAAGGACCCACGTGGAGAGTTGGGGGTTTCGTTATTTTCATATTTGAGTTTTTCTCAAATTTTGAAAATAGGATCATTTGGTTTTATTTATTTTATCATCAATTATTTCTATTACAAAAATATGAGAGAGGGAATAAAATGACTTTCCCAAAATATAGACATATTGAGGATTTCATAATAAAATCAAATAATATTTTTTCGGAGTTTTTCGATATTTTTATTTGAATTTAGGAAAAATATGCGTTTCTCAAAATTGCATTTAGGGCCCAAATAAATGTTCACTTTGTCGGGCTTGATTTTAGAAGCCCGGGAAAATTTATATCGGGATTTTTGGAGTCTGTTTAGTATTTCTTTTTATTTTTTTCTGAGCATAATTATTTAAAAAAAATGAACCGACTTCGGGCCGTACCCGAGCGGGACACCGCCCGGGGGCAGCCTTTAAATAGCGCCGCCCCAGCCCATCAGCCCCGCCTCGATCTGCGCGCGCCGCCGGAGCCACCGCCGCCGCCGCCGACGATCCCGCCGCTCGAGGTTCGCCGCCGCCTCGATTTCCGTGCCTGTTTTAAAAAAACGATTGGTTTTCGTTGGTTTTATTTTTTGTTTTTTTCCGGTTTTTTTATTTTTTTATTTTTATTAGATCGGTTTTATTATTTTCGGTTTAGGTTAATTAGCGAACGTTCGTTCGTTAATCCGTTTGTCGTTTTTCTTTTTCTCGGATTTTCCGCGGTTATTTTCTGATCGCGATTTCTGATCCGATTTTCGTTTTAGTATAATTTTTTGCTCGTTTATCGGAATCAGGCGATTGAAGCGCCTGGAGTTTCGTCTCGAAACCCTCTATCCGTTTAACGAACTTAAACAAGTTTTTTGCTTTTGTAAAATTTGACTTAGATCCAGATTAGTAGAATGAAGTGGTTTTCTTTCGTCGCTTGACTTTCGTTGCTTCGTTCGATTTGATTCTTTTTGCAAACCGGAGTTCTTAAGTTGAACTTTCTGGTTAGATCTCTTATTTGAGTTTTACCTGTGCATTATATGAGTACTTATTGTCTGCGATAGAATGCCCGGAGTGCGTCGCCTGTTACTTCGAATCTCTAGGTTTCGCGGATCATCAGCAAGGCAAGTAACACTTTGATCATACCTCTTTTACTACCCAGTTTTATTGCATTAGATCTATCCTCAAACACTGCATGATTAGGATCTAATTAAATTGTGGGATGGGAAGTAGTTGAGGTAGTACCTATTACCTGTTTTATTATCAAACCTTTGGGAGTTACTTCTACGTTTGCTTATTATGCCATGCTATGCTAGTAGACGTGGATTGGGTGAGTGATATCCATGACAGATGTGAGTTTGTTAATTAATGGTTTATCTAAGGTGGCAACTTGAACACACATCTGGGTGGATTGAGGTACTTGGGTATTCCAGGATTGCCTGTTTCTTTTTGGACCGCCAACCAGGCTCAAAGGGATCATGAGATTATTCAAACTAGAAACTTCCGTGTGCAGCCACAAGCCATTATGGGCTCTGGCATAGTTGACTAGGTCGTGCGAACTCTTACAGTGGTAGACTAGCAGATGTAGGGGATGTAGGTTGGTATGGTCTATCACATCGTAAGGTGCTAGCGCTTCTGAAAGACTATGTCTCGGTCATCCGTTTCTCAAACACCATGTAGTGCGAGAATCCCAACGGAGGAGATCGAGTCTTGTGGGGAAAAGTGCGCAAACCTCTGCAGAGTGTACAAACTAATCATGGTTAGCCGTGTCCCTCGTTATGGACATGTTGAGTATCTAGTACTTGGATATCATGTGAATCTCATCATGTTACTTAAAATTAATATTGTTGGGTTTTAATGATGATTATTTTAATGGGATTGAGGATGCTGTCAACCATTCTCAATGTTTGACAACCACCATGATAGTTAAATAAATTTATTCCTTTGCAGTAGGGAAAAATTGGCTTTACGCAAAACTGTAACCATAGAGCTTTCCACCAGCCATATATGCATGTAGTATAGGCTTAATCTTTCATTACTCCCTATGTGTTACATTGCCAGCATATTCCATGTGCTGACCCGTTTCGGGCTGCAACATTTCATGTTGCAGACTTTTCAGACGACGAGTAAGGTGCCTTTTAGGTCGTGGTTCTATACTCAGTGATGCCGTTGGAGTTGATGGACTCGCTTTTTCTTCCAAGCCTTCCGCTGTTATCGTTATAATATGGCCTTAAGCCATATTTATTGTAATAAGTTCTCTTTGAGACATCGATGTAATAAGTGTGTGATTGCTACTCTGTTATAAATCCTTCAAAGTACTGTGTGGTGTCAGCATTACTGATACAGGGATGACACCTGAGCACAGAGGTCAGACTGTTTGAGGTCTGGTCGCTACAGAGATGGTATCAGAGCACACGCTGACTGTAGGACACGACCACTAAGCTAAAACCCTAGATCACTACTCTCTTCTCATTTCTGACTCCTCATCTTTTCTACCCTTTTAGGATGACGGAAGCGAGGATCAAGTTCACCCAGCCGAATGAAGATACACCTTTTGGACGACACCTGAAGGAAGTCACTAAGTACCTGAACATTGGTATACCAAGCTTCACCGGGACCTACAACGCCACTTTACCCGAAGAGGAGCGTTGGAAGATTCAAGATCTAGTTCCAAGAAGGACGTTCGCGCCAATCACGGATCCCATAGAGTGTGTTTTCAATGCACCAACATGGAGTCTGGGAAAGAGCATGGCAGCAAATATCACCATGGGACGCATTGGAGAAATTTACCAAGAAGACCTCAAGGATACTATTTACCAGATTTGCGGACGCCGAGATGAACAATGGGAGATAGTTAGCACAAAGAAGGATAGATCCATTGCAGCTTTCATCCAGGAGTTAAACCAGCACATTCGACGCCAGGAGAACCAGATGTGCGCAGATATGATGGAGTTGAAGAAAGCAAAAGCCAAGATTATTGGGCTAGAAGGAGAACTGAAGGCCACTCGCAAGGACTACATGGATGAGATTGTAGCTCTAGTGAGACAAAACGGCGATCTTCAGGAGAAGATTGAGGAACTCATGGGGAATTCAGCACCCGGAGGAGAAGATGAAGATTGCACCTGTCCAGATAACTACATCATCATCGACGACACTGATTCTGATCCTAGTGATGATGATTTCGCAGACGAAGCTGGAGCAGATATCATGGAGTCTTCATCGGAGCAGTTTTTCTAGTAGACTACCATAACAGTAGTAGTATTCCCCCATGTACATATTATAGTCCACGCACTTTTGCGATAGTTCTAGACCAATTGTATGCCCTTGTTTGATTGAATGAAGTGATTTTTGTGTGCATTTTTGTCATGTGCATTTGGGTAGTGTTTTCTCTTTAGACCTCATTCTATTCTTAATTCTCATCTTTTCTAAACCCTCAGATGCCTCCGAGACGTGACAACGAATTTGATAAGTATAACCTGCCAACCCAAGCCCTTAGGTCACCCATGTTAGTAACCTCGCCTGGAGCAGAGTATATGGCTAGTCGATGGTGTGATCGGTTACCATTAAGGATTGGTAACTATGTGTTTCCCTCAGACCTAATAGTATTGGAATCTCAAGGAAGACAATTTTGCTTACAATGCCAGAAGGAAGAAGAATCAAGTACGTATCACAGCATGTGCCGAAAAGGATTCAAGCAAATTCCTTGACATGAGTTGTGCAGGAGGAAGTACTAGTGGTAAAGGATTTCCCTGACGTATTTCCAGAAGAGTTGCCAGGCATGCCACTGGATAGAGACATTGAGTTTTTGATTGAGCTTTTGCCAGGCACAGGGCCAATATCGAAGAGACCATACAGGATGCCCGCAAAGGATTTGGTGGAAATTAAGAAGCAGATTAAGGAGTTACTGGATAAAGGTTACATTCGCCCAAGTTCTTCGCCTTGGGGATCACCAGTACTTCTAGTAGAGAAGAAAGATGGATCGTTAAGGATGGTTTTTGATTATCGTGGATTGAACGAGGTAACAATCAAGAACAAGTACCCACTACCAATGATCAATGATCTGTTTGATCGATTGCAAGGAGCTAAAGTGTTTTCCAAGATCGATTTGCGATCAGGGTACCATCAGTTGAAGATTCGATAGCAGGACATACCTAAGACAGCATTCACCACCAGATATGGACCGTATGAGTATACCATTATGTCATTTGGACTGACTAACGCACCTGCCTATTTTATGAACATGATGAACAAAGTGTTTATGGAGTTTTTGGATAAGTTCGTCGTGGTGTTCATTGATGATATTCTGGTTTACTCGAAGAATGAAGAGGAACACAAGGAATATTTGCGATTGGTACTGGAGAAGCTCAGAGAACATCAATTATATGCCAAGTTCAGCAAATGTGAGTTTTGGCTGAAGGAAGTAGGATTCCTCGGACACGTTATATCCGGAGAAGGAATACCAGTTGATCCCACAAAGGTTATCACTGTGACCAATTGGGAAGCACCAACAACAGTTGGAGAGATCCGGAGTTTTCTTGGACTCGCAGGATACTACCGGAGATTTATTGAGAACTTCTCAAAGATTGCGAAGCCTATGACGGAGTTGCTGAAGAAGGATACCAAATTCATATGGACTGAGGAGTGTGAGGCTAGTTTCCAGGAATTGAAGAAACGTTTGGTTACCTCACCAATGCTGATTTTGCCAGACCAGACCAAGGATTATGAGGTATATTGCGACGCTTCACGTCGAGGACTTGGAGAAGTACTTATGCAGGAGGGAAGAGTTGTTTCGTATTCTTCACGACAACTGAAGCCTCACGAATTGAATTATGTCACGCATGATTTGGAGTTAGCAGCCGTAGTGCATGCATTGAAGACATGGAGACATTTCCTCATTGGAAATCATTGTGAAGTGTACACGGATCACAAGAGTTTGAAGTACATTTTTACGCAGAAGGAGTTGAACCTCAGACAAAGGAGATGGTTGGAGCTCATCAAGGATTATGATATGAGATTGCATTACCATCCCGGAAAGGCCAATGTAGTAGCTGACGCATTGTGCCGTAAGAGCCATGTCAATACACTAATGACGGGAGGAATACCAAAGGAGTTAGCCGAGGATCTTCGTGAGCTATGTTTGGAAATAGTTCCGAGAGGCTATGTAGCAGCATTGGAGATTCATTCAACGTTGATGGATAGAATCAGAGAAGCTCAGAAGACTGACAAGGAGATTGCCTCTATAAAGGAGAAAATGAGCGAAGGAAAAGCTAAAGGTTTTCATGAGGATGAGCACGATACCCTGTGGTTTGAAGACCGTGTTTATGTGCCCAATGACCCGGAAATCAGGAAGTTGTTTCTGCAAGAGGCGCATGATTCACCGTATTCGATTCACCCAGGAAATACCAAGATGTATTTGGATTTGAAGGATACATTTTGGTGGACCGGAATGAAGAAAGATATTGCGGAGTATGTAGCAGTTTGTGATATATGTCAGAGAGTAAAGGCAGAGCATCAGAAGCCATCAGGATTGTGACAGCCATTGCCGACACCCGAATGGAAGTGGGATAAGCTAGGCATGGATTTTAACACGGGATTACCAAGGGCTCGTTCCGGCTATGACTCGATTTGGGTTGTAGTTGATCGATTGACGAAGGTAGCTCATTTCATCCCAGTAAAGACCACCTACACCAGTGCTAAGTTAGCAAAGATATACATGACCAGGATCGTATGTTTGCATGGAGTTCCGAGGAGTATCATATCAGATAGAGGAACCCAGTTTACCTCAAAGTTCTGGAAGCAGTTGCATGAGACTTTGGGTACCAGGCTAGAATTCAGTACAACTTTTCATCCGTAGACAGATGGACAGACCGAGAGAGTCAATCAGATTTTGGAGGATATGCTGAGAACTTGTGCACTAGATTATGGATCTAGTTGGGACGAAAATTTGCCATATGCAGAGTTCTCTTACAACAACAGTTACCAAACCAGTTTGGAGATGGCCCCTTTCGAAGCCTTGTACGGAATGAGGTGCAGGACACCGTTGTCATGGGACGAAGTTGGAGACCACCCGTTGTTTGGACCTGATTTGATTAAGGAGTCTGAACAGAAGGTGAAGTTGATTCGCGATAGGCCCAAGGTAGCCCAGTCCAAGCCGAAGAGCTACGCAGATTCTAAACGCAAAGAGACAGTTTACGAAGTTGGAGACAGAGTTTATATTCGAGTATCACCACTTCGGGGAATTAATTGATTTGGATTTAAGGGAAAGTTAGCGCCACGATTTGTAGGACCATATCGAGTTTTGGAGCGTATGGGAGAAGTGGCCTACAAGTTGGAATTGCCCGAAGGATTGTCAGGAGTGCATGATGTGTTCCATGTTTCTCAGCTGAAGAAATGCCACGCGGAGATGGCTGACATACCTTTGAGAGACACAGTGCCATTGGAAGCAATTCAGTTGGATAACAATTTGACCTATGAGGAGAAACCAATTAAGATTCTCGAGTTTGCCAGCCGAGTCACTCGCAGCAAGGTTATCAAGTTCTGTAAAGTTCAGTGGAGCCAGCACACGGAGGATGAAGCCACCTGGGAGCAAGAGGAAGATTTGCTCAAGGACCACCCTCACCTATTTTCTAGCCAACCCGAATCTCGAGGGCGAGATTCATCTTAAGGGGGGTAGGTTTGTAACATCCCAAATTTTCAATTTGGAATGTTATACAATAGATCATCATGCATATCATATTTTATTTTCTTTTGGTTTTGATCCTAGAAAATCCTAAGCAACTCAAGGACCCACGGAGAGAGTTGGGGGTTTCGTTATTTTCATATTTGAGTTTTTCTCAAATTTTGAAAATAGGATCATTTGGTTTTATTTATTTTATCATCAATTATTTCTATTACAAAAATATTAGAGTGGGAATAAAATGACTTTCCCAAAATATAGACATATTGAGGATTTAATAATAAAATCAAATAAGATTTTTTCGGAGTTTATCGATATTTTTATTTGAGTTTAGGAAAAATATGCGTTTTTCAAAATTGCATTTAGGGCCCAAATAAATGTTCACTTTGTCGGGCTTGATATTAGAAGCCGGTGAAAATTTATTTCGGGATTTTTGGAGTCCGTTTAGTATTTTTTTTTATTTTTTTCTGAGCGTAATTATTAAAAAAAACAAACCGACTTCGGGCCGTACCCAAGCGGGACACCGCCCGGGGGCTGCCTTTAAATAGCGCCGTCCCGAGCCGCCCCAGCCCATCAGCCCTGCCTCGATCCGTGCACGCCGCCGGAGCCGCCACCGCCGACGATCCCGCCGCCCGAGGTTCGCTGTCGCCTCGATTTCCATGCCCATTTAAAAAAACCGATTGGTTTTCGTCGGTTTATTTTCGGTTTTTTTATTAGATCGGTTTTATTATTTTCGGTTTAGGTTAATTAGCGAACGTTCGTTCGTTAATCTGTTCGTCATTTTTCTTTTTCTCGGATTTTCCGCGGTTATTTTCTGATCGCGATTTTTGATCCGATTTTCGTTTTAGTATAACTTTTCGCTCGTTTATCGGAATCAGGCAATTGAAGCGCCTGGAGTTTCGTCTCGAAACCCTCTATCCGTTTAACCAACTTAAACAAGTTTTTGCTTCTGTAAAATTTGACTTACATCCAGATTAGTAGAACGAAGTTGTTTTCTTTCGCCATTTGACTTTCGGTGCTTCGTTCGATTTTATTCTTTTTGCAAACCGGAGTTCTTAAGTTGAACTTTCTGGTTAGATCTCTTTTTTGAGTTTTACCTATACATTAGATGAGTACTTATTGTATGCTTGTTTGTTTGTCTGCGATAGAATGCCCGGAGTGCGCCGCCTGTTACTTCGAATCTCTAGGTTTCGCGGATCATCAGCAAGGCAAGTAACACTTTGATCATACCTCTTTTACTACCCAGTTTTATTGCATTAGATCTATCCTCAAACACTGCATGATTAGGATCTAATTAAATTGTTGGATGGGAAGTAGTTGAGGTAGTACCTATTACCTGTTTTATTATCAAACCTTTGGGAGTTACTTCTACGTCTGCTTATTATGCCATGCTATGCTAGTAGACGTGGATTGGGTGAGTGATATCCATGACAGATGTGAGTTTGTTAATTAATGGTTTATCTAAGGTGGCAACATGAACACACATCTGGGTGGATTGAGGTACCTGGGTATTCCAGGATTGCCTGTTTCTTTTTGGACCACCACCCAGGCTCAAAGGGATCATGAGATTATTCAAACTAGAAACTTCCGTGAGCAGCCACAAGCCATTATGGGCTCTGGCATAGTTGACTAGGTCGTGCGAACTCTTACAGTGGTAGACTAGCAGATGTAGGGGATGTAGGTTGGTACGGTCTATCACATCGTAAGGTGCTAGCGCTTCCGAAAGACTATGTCTCGGTCATCCGTTTCTCAAACACCATGTAGTGCGAGAATCCCAACGGAGGAGATCGAGTCTTGTGGGGAAAAGTGCGCAAACCTCTGCAGAGTGTACAAACTAATCATGGTTAGCCGTGTCCCCGGTTATGGACGTGTTGAGTATCTAGTACTTGGATATCATGTGAATCTCATCATGTTACTTAAAATTAATATTGTTGGGTTTTAATGATGATTATTTTAATGGGATTGAGGATGCTGTCAACCATTCTCAATGTTTGACAACCACCATGATAGTTAAATAAATTTATTCCTTTGCAGTAGGGAAAATTAGCTTTACGCAAAAATGTAACCATAGAGCTTTCCACCAGCCATATATGCATGTAGTATAGGCTTAATCTTTCATTACTCCCTATGTGTTACATTGCCAGCATATTCCATGTGCTGACCCGTTTTGGGCTGCAACGTTTCATGTTGCAGACTTTTCAGACGACGAGTAAGGTGCCTTTTAGGTCGTGGTTCTATACTCAGTGATGCCGTTGGAGTTGATTGACTCGCTTTTTCTTCCAAGCCTTCCGCTGTTATCGTTATAATATGGCCTTAAGCCATATTTATTTTAATAAGTTCTCTTTGAGACATCGATGTAATAAGTGTGTGATTGCTACTCTGTTATAAATCCTTCAAAGTACTGTGTGGTGTCAGCATTACTGATACAGGGATGACACCTGAGCACAGAGGTCAGACTGTTTGAGGTCTGGTCGCTACACATACTCAACTATCATTTAGTCTTCCATGATTGCTACCACTCAAAGCATATTTTTAAAACAAATAGTATTCATTGAACACAGAGAAAGATAGGGGCTTAATGTTTCGCCTCCCAACCTTTTACCTCAGGGGTAATGTCAACATTAATAATTCATGCTCAAATATATTTGAATGGCCATATATGCCTAGATCTTCCCATCATATGTTGCTTGCAAACTAAAGAGTAGGTTGGAATGAGAAGGAATACTACTGACTCTTGCATAAATGTAAAATATAGGCCCTTCACAGAGGGAAGCAGGGATTTGCAGAGGTGCCGGAGCTCGAAGCAAAAACAAAGATGAAAATAATTTTGAGAGGTATGCTTTCATTGTCAACATAACGACCAAGAGTTCCCAATATCTTCCATACTACATACATTATAGGCGGTTCCCAAACAGAAAGGTAAAGATTTTTACTCCCCCTCCACCAACAATCATCAATCCATGGCTTGCCCGAAACAACGGGTGCCTCCAACTAACATCAATCCTGGGGGAGTTTTGTTTGCAATTATTTTTGATTTGATTTCGATCTTTTGATCATGGGACTGGGCATCCCAGTTACCGGCCATTTTCTCGTGAATGATGAGCGGAGTCCACTCTTCGTGAGAATAACCCACCTAGCATGGAAGATACTGCTAGCCCCTAGTCGCTACATGAGCGATTCAGGCATACAAAACAGATTATTATTTGAAGGTTTAGAGTTTGGCACATGCAAATTTACTTGGAATGGCAGGTAAATACCGCATATAGGTAGATATTGTGGACACTCATGGAAGAAACTTGGTTCAAGGAATTTGGATGCACAAGCAGTATTCCCTCTTAGTACAGATATTTTGGCTAGCAAAGGATTCTAAATAGCAAGCACCACATGTTAGAGGATCAATAACAATATAACTTCTATACAAATATACCCAAGCATAACTCATTATGTTGTCTTCCTTGTCCAACTTCAAATAATTTTCTCAGGTTTGAAAATAATTAACGGGGATTACAATCATAGAAGATGTCCAGGATAGTATATTTATATGTGAAATCTCTGTTCCTTCAATATTCTTTCATGAATTGTTCAAGTGACCAATACACATTTGCTAACCTACAAAAAAATTACCACCTCTACTTCTTATATGTGAAGGTATTACTCCCCATGGGAAAGGCATATGAAACATATATAATTTCAGATTTATGACATTCAAATCATTCAACCATTTACTCATAGGATATAAGTGAAGCACACGAGCAAATGACAAACTACTCCAAAAAGATATAAGTGAAGATCAATGAGTAGTTAAAAAACCTATGTAGCTATGCGAAGACTCTCTCTCATTCAATAATTTCAGATCTTGATACTTTATTCAAACAGCAAGCAAAACAAAAGAAAATAAAATGAAGCTCCAAGCAAAACACATATCATGTGGTGAACAAAAATATAGCTCCAAGTAAAGTTACTGATGAACGAAGACTAAAGAGGGGATGCCTTCTGGGGCATACCCAAGCTTAGGCTCTTGGTTGTCCTTGAATATTACCTTGGGGTGCCTTGGGAATCCCCAAGCTTAGGCTCTTTCCACTCCTTATTCCATAGTCCATCGAATCTTTACCCAAAACTTGAAAACTTCACAACACAAAACTTAACAGAAAACTCGTAAGCTCCGTTAGTATAAGAAAATAAATCACCACTTAGGTACTGTAATGAACTCATTCTTTATTTATATTGGTGTTAAACCTACTGTATTCCAACTTCTCTATGGTTTATAAACTATTTTACTAGCCATAGATTCATCAAAATAAGCAAAGAACACATAGAAAACAGAAACTGTCGAAAACAGAACAGTCTATATTAATCTGTATCAATCGTATATTTCTGGAACTGAATAAATTCTAAACTAAATTGGTGGACCTGAGTAATTTGTCTAGTAATCATCTTCAAAAAGAATCAACTAAATAGCAATCTCCAGTAAAAAGTTTTAGCTAATCTCGTGAGCGCTGAAGTTTCTGTTTTTTACAGCATGATCATAAAGACTTCACCCAGGTCTTCCCAAAGGTTCTACTTGGCACAAACACTAATTAAAACATAAAACCACATCTAACCAGAGGCTATATGATTTATTTATTCCTAAACAGAACCAAAAAGCAAGAAACTAAAATAAAATTGGGTTGCCTCCCAACAAGCGCTAACGTTTAACGCCCCTAGCTAGGCATGATGATTTCAATGATGCTCACATAAAAGATAAGAATTGAAACATAAAGAGAGCATCATGAAGAATATGACTAGCACATTTAAGTCTAACCCACATCCTATGCATAGGGATTTTGTGAGCAAACAACTTATGGGAACAATAATCAACTAGCATAGGAAGGCAAAACAAGCATAACTTCAAGATTTTAAGCACATAGAGAGGAAACTTGATATTATTGCAATTCCTACAAGCATATACTCCTCCCTCATAATAATTTTCAGTAGCATCATGAATGAATTCAACAATATAACCATCACCAAAAGCATCCTTTTCATGATCTACAAGCATAGAAATTTTAAGACTCACCACATAAGCAAATTTATTCTCATCAATAGTAGTGGGAGCAAACTCAACAAAATAACTATCATGTGATTGAAAATTACGATCAAGATGACAAGTTTCATGGTTATCATTATTCTTTATAGCATATGTGTCATCACAATAATCATCATAGATAGGAGGCATGCTTTCATCATAATAAATTTGCTCATCAAAACTTGAGGGACAAAAAATATCATCTTCATCAAACATAGCTTCCCCAAGCTTGTGGCTTTGCATATCATTAGCACCATGGGTATTCAAGGAATTCATACTAACAACATTGCAATCATGCTCATCATATAAATACTTAGTGTCAAACATTCTATAGACTTCTTCTTCTAGCACTTGAGCAGAATTTTCCTTTTCATCATACTTACGAAAGACATTAAAAAGATGAAGCGTATGAGGTAAACTCAATTCCATTTTTTTGTAGTTTTCTTTTATAAAATAAACTAGTGCTAAACAAGAAACAAAACGATTCGATTGCAAGATCTAAAGATATACCTTCAAGCACTCACCTCCCCGGCAACAACGCTAGAAAATAGCTTAGTTGACGGGGTGTGAGTGCCGCTTACCTAGCCTACCCGGCAACGGCGCCACAAAAGAGCTTGATGTCTACTACACAACCTTCTTCTTGTAGACGTTGTTGGGCCTCCAAGTGTAGAGGTTTGTAGGACAGTAGCAAAATTCCCTCAAGTGGATGATCTAAGGTTTATCAATCCGTGGGAGGCGTAGGATGAAGATGGTCTCTCTCAAACAACCCTGCAACCAAATAACAAAGAGTCTCTTGTGACCCCAACACACCCAATACAATGGTAAATTGTATAGGTGCGAAGAGATGGTGATACAAGTGCAATATGGATGGTAGATATAGGTTTTTGTAATCTGAAAATATAAAAACAGCAACGTAAATAACGATAAAAGTGAGCATAAACGGTATTGCAATGCTAGGAAACAAGGCCTAGGGTTCATACTTTCACTAGTGCAAGTTCTCTCAACAATAATAACATAATTGGATCATATAACTATCCCTGAACATGCAACAAAGAGTCACTCCAAAGTCACTAATAGCGGAGAACAAACGAAGAGATTATGGTAGGGTACGCAACCACCTCAAAGTTATTCTTTCTAATCGATCTATTCAAGAGTTCGTACTAGAATAACACCTTAAGACACAAATCAACCAAAACCCTAATGTCACTTAAATACTCCAATGTCACCTCAAGTATCCGTGGGTATGATTATACAATATGCATCACACAATCTCAGATTCATCTATTCAAACCAACACAAAGTATTTCAAAGAGTGCCCCAAAGTTTGTACCGGAGAGTCAAGACGAAAACATGTGCCAACCCCTATGCATAGGTTCATGGGCGGAACCCGCAAGTTGATCACCAAAACATACATCAAGTGGATCACGTGATATCCCATTGTCACCACAGATACGCACGGCAAGACATACATCAAGTGTTCTCAAATCATTAAAGACTCAATCCGATAAGATAACTTCAAAGGGAAAACTCAATCCATTACAAGAGAGTAGAGGGGGATAAACATCATAAGATCCAAATATAATAGCAAAGCTCGCGATACATGAAGATCGTACCACCTCAAGAACATGAGAGAGAGAGAGAGAGAGAGAGAGAGAGAGAGATCAAACACATAGCTACCGGTACATACCCTCAGCCCCGAGGGTGAACTACTCCCTCCTCGTCATGGAGAGCACCGAGATGATGAAGATGGCCACGGAGAAGGATCCCCCCCTCCGGTAGGGTGCCTGAACAGGGTCTCGATTGGTTTTTGGTGGCTACAGAGGCTTGCGTTAGCGGAACTCCCGATCTATTCTGTTCTCCGAAGTTTTTAGGGTATATGGATATATATAGGAGGAATAAGTACGTTAGGGGAGCCACAAGGGGCCCACGAGGGTGGAGGGCGCGCCTAGGCGGGGTGGGGCGCCCCCTTCCTCGTGCCTTCCTCGTTGCTTCCCTTACATAGACTCCAAGTCTTCTGGATTGCTCCCGTTCCAAAAATAACTCTCCCGAAGGTTTTATTCCGTTTGGACTCTGTTTGATATTCCTTTTCTGCAAAACACTGAAACAAGGGAAAAAACAGGAACTGGCACTGGGCTCTGGGTTAATAGGTTAGTCCCAAAAATAATATAAAAGTGCTTAGTAAAGCCCATTAAACATCTAAGATGGATAATATAATAGCATCAATACTTCATAAATTATAGATACGTTGGAGACGTATCAATAAGCTTGCTAAGCATCTTGCCAGCATTATGGGTACCCAGGATATTGTTTCTTGAGCTCTTCTGAAGTGGTTTCAGTTCTGGACTTGTTTTGCTGCGGCGTTTATATGCTGCTTTGTTCCCTATATTTGCACTGGTGGCGAACTTTGATGCCCACTGGATGTAATATGTGTAATAGCCGTGATAGCCTAGCGTAAGTTACTTGCCTATTTATTTCCTTATTCTCTTGTTTATTTGTTTTCTTGTAGTCAGTGTAGTTCTTTTTCTGCGGTTTGCTAGTGGCCGCAATAGCCTATTTTTTGAAACTAGGCCACATTAACCATGGGCTACATATTTACTATAGTTAACATAGGCCTCCTACGGGCCATAGAAACAGTGGGCCTTCTAAGGGCCGTAGAAACATTGGGCCTTCTACGGGGCATAGAAACTATGGGCCTTATACGGGCCGTAGACACAATGGGCCTTCTACGGGCCGTATCCTCAATGGGCCTTCTACGGGCCGTATCCTCAATGGGCCTTCTACGAGCCGTATGATCAGTTGGCCAAACATGGGCCAATAACAGACCACATTATGGCCGTAAATGGGCTAGAGTTGAAATCGTCCGTTCATGGGCCGACCATAACGGGCCGTCGTTAATCGGCCGTATTTAATGACGCTATGAAAATGGCCCAATGTATTAACGGGCCACAAACGGGCCGACTATAACCACGGGCTGAATTTGGCCCACAAGCAGAAAATGACAGTAACGGGCTGAAAGTAAACGAATGCTGGAAATGAGCCCAAGAATAAATGGGCCCTGAGAAGGATGAAAGATAACATCTGTTGGAAACGACCCAACGGTATAATGGGCCATTAATGGGTATAAAGTGATACACAGTTCATTACAGGCCAGTTTTACCACGGGCCGTTAATGGGCCGAGGGTTACAAAGGGCCTCATATGGGCCGAAAGACGTCATGGGCCATACATGGGCCGGAAGTTAAAATGGGCTGGAATTATATTGGACGGCCCAGATGATGCTACTGGTCCTAATTCGGATAGGCCGTAAACGGGCTCTGGGTTAGCGGGCTTTAAATGGGCTATATGCGAACAGGCCGTTAACAGGCTTGCCGTGGGCCGGCCCGCCACCTTTTGACCAAGTCAAACGAGATGGCCTTTTCACAGGAATGGGCCTCTGTTCGGCCATGCCACGTGTCGACGTATCATAGGCGCTTTGGGTTCGATGAGTGGATGGCATCTGTCCCAACGGCGAGCCGACACGTGTTCCCTCCAGCCAATGATGATTTTACACATGGAAAATCCCCATTGGTCGGGGCTGTTAACGGGTTATCGGATCCAAAACCGGACCCGATAGCTTAACGGCGTTCCGTTACGGTGGATGCCACATGTCGGTCACCCTTGACGAAAGCACTTCTGTGACGCGCGACTTATCTTCATGGAAGTGGACACTTCCATGATGATAATTTTGGTAATGTCATGGAACACTTCTACAACAGCATAGGTATAACTATCTTGATTCTGTCATAAATTTGTCATGGATGTACATGCATGACAGAAAACGTGACCTACTATGACAAACACGTATCATCACGGAAGTGTATTTTTTGTAGTGATACTTCTTGTGCTGGTTCTTTTATGAAGAAGACTATTGAATTCTGGTGGGATCTTTTGGAAAGAATTAAACGCAATTCGGAATATTGGGAACTCGACGAAGTTAAAGAGCCAGGTATTAAACTTGAGTATGATTGTGTTAAATCTTTTATGGATACCGATGCTTTTCAAAAGTTTAGCACTAAATATGGACTTGACTCTGATATAGTAGCCTCATTTTGTGAATCATTTGCTACTCATGTTGAACTCCTGATAACCCACAAGTATAGGGGATCGTTTGTAGCCTTCTTCGATAAATAAGAGTGTCGAACCCAATGAGGAGCTAACGGAAGAACAAATATTCCCTCAAGTTCTATCGACCACCGATACAACTCTACGAACAATTGACGTTCGCTTTACCTAGAACAAGTATGAAACTAGAAGTACTTTGTAGGTGTGATAGAATAGGTATGCAAGATAATAAAGAGTACGTAAATAAAATCTAGGGGATGTTTAGATAAAGACACAACTAATTTAGTTTTAGTAGAGAGCTTTTGTCAACAAGAAAGTTATTTGTCCCTAGGCAATCGATAACAAGTACCGGTAATCATTCTTGTAATTTTATATGAGAGGCATGAGCTAACATACTTTATCTACTTGGATCATATGCACTTATGATTGGAACTCTAGAAAGCATCCGCAACTACTAAAGATCATTAAGGTCATGAAACCCAGCCATAGCATTAACTATCAAGTCCTCTTTACTCCCATACGTCATACCCCAGTTACTCAGGTTTAAGTTTCTGTCACTCTCGCAACCCACCGTAAGCGAACCATGAACATATTGCAACACCCTACAGCGAGGGCCCCTCACGTTTGTGTGAGACGGAGGGCATCGTAGGACAGCACCATAAATAAAATATACAATCATACCAACCAAGTCACGATTAACCCACAGGACAGAACGGATCTACTCAAACATCATAGGATAACCATAGATCATTGGGAAATAATATATGGAGTTGAGAACCATGTTTAAGTAGATATTACAGCAGGGGGAAGAGGTGTCACACCGCTGCATATAGGGCGAGAGAGTTGGTGTTGACGGTAGCAAGATTGTTGATGTAGATCGCCGTCACGATCCTATCCCTGGTGGCACTCCGGCGCCACCGGAAGAGAGGGGGAGAGAGCCCCCCCTCCTTCTTCTTCTTCCTTGGCCTCCCCCTAGATGGGAGGAGGGTTCCCCCTCTGGTCCTTATTCTCCATGGTAGCGGAGGGGCGGGAGCCCCTCCGAGATTGGATCTCCCTCTCTATTCTCTTCTATTTCGCGCTCCCCTGGTCTGGCCAAAAACCGTTTCTTATATTCCCGAAGATCCGTAACTATGACTGCGATGAGATTTTAACACGATTTTTTCCGGATATAAGATTCCTTGCGCCCAAAGTAGATCTCCAACCGACGTTTGAGGAGGGCACAACCCACCGGCACGCGCCAGGGGCCTCTGCCGCGCCTTGGTGTCTTGTGGGCTATGTGAGCCTCCGTTCGCTGTGATTCCAACTCCCAAAAATCACATATATTCCAAAATAATTCTCCGTGAAATTTTATTGCATTTGGACTTCGTTTGATATGGATACTCTGCGATACAAAAAACATGCATGAAACAGGAACTGACACTGTGCACTGGATCAATAGGTTAGTCCAAGAAATCATATAAAAAGTTGCCAAAAGCATGTGAAAGTTGAATAATATTGGCATGAAACAATCAAAATTATAGATACGACGGAGACGTATCAGCATCCCCAAGCTTAATTCTTGCTCTTCCTCAAGCAGGTAAATGATAAAAAAGACAATTTTTGATGGGGAATGCTACCTAGCATAAACTTGATCATATATCTAATCATGGCATGAATATTAAGACATAAGTGATTCAAAGCAATATTCTATAATTTCACATAAAGACATTAATACTCAGGCATCCCAACAAACAATCATGTCTTTCAAAATATCAACGCTAAAGAAAGTTATCCCTAAAAAATGATATAGTCTTGTCATGCTCTGTCTTCTTAACACAAAGTATTTATCATGCACAACCCCGATGACAAGCCGAGCTATTGGTTCATACATTTTAACACGCTTCAGCTTTTTCAACCCTCACACAATACATGAGTGCAAGCCATGGATATAGCACTACGGGTGAAATAGAGTATGATGATAGGGGTAAATATAGATAAGACAAAAAAAATAAGAAAGTCTCACATCGATGCGGCTAACCAACGGGCTATGGAGATGCCCATCAATCGATATCAACGTGAGGAGTAGGGATTGCCATGCAACGAATGCACTAAGAGCTATAAGTGTATGAAAGTTCAATATGAAAACTAAGTGGGTGTGCATGTAATCCTATAATGAAAAATTCCCACTAGTATATGAAAGTGACAACATAGGAGACTCGCCATATGAAAAACATGGTTCTACTTTGAAGCACAAGTGTGGTAAAGGATACTAATAATGCTCCTTCTCTCTTTGTTTATTTTTTTATTTTTTCCTTTTTCTTTCTTTTTTCTTTCTTTCTTTTTTCTTTTTCTTTTTATATATTTTCTCTCTCTCATTGTCCGAAGTCTCATCCCGACTTGTGGGGGAATCATAGTCTCCATCATCCTTTCCTCACTAGGGCACTGCTCTAAATATGAATAATGATGATCATCACACTTCTATTTACTTATAACTCAAAAGAAATAAAAATTACAACTCGATACCTATGACAAAGTATGACTCTACATGAATGCCTTTGGCAATGTACCAAGATGTGCAATGATCTAGCATAACATGTATGGAAAATGATGAACGGTGGTTGAGCCAAAACTACTATGTCAGCTATATGATCATGCAATGCAATATGACAATGAATGCTCAAGTCATCAAACAGAAGCGGTGGAAGTTACATGGCAATATATCTCAGAATGGCCATGGAAAAGCCATAATAGGTAGGTATGGTGGCTGTTTTGAGGAAGATATAATAAGCTTATGTGTGATAGTGCGTATCATATCACGGGGTTTGGATGCACCTGCGAAGTTTGCACCAACTCTCGATGTGAGAAGGGGCAATGCACGGTACCCTAGAGGATAGCAAATTGTGGAAAGGTAAGAGTGTGTATAATCCATGGACTCACATTAGTCACAAAGAACTCGTATACTTATTGCAAAAGTTTATTAGCCCTCGAAGAAAACTACTACTACACATGCCCCTAGGGGGATAGATTGGTAGGAAAAGACCATCGCTCGTCCCCGACCGCCACTCATAAGGAGGACAATCAATAATAAATCATGCTCCAACATCATAGCATAACGAGAGACTATACGTGCATGCTTCGGGAATCACAAACCTTAACACCAATATTCCTACTAAACATAACCATTTACTAGTACCTCCCACATATTCCATCTCTATATCGCAAAACTATTTCAAGGAATCAAACATATCATATTCAGTGATCCACAAGTTCTATGTAGGATTTTATGACTAACCATGCAATTGACCAATTCCTGTTGGCTCTCTAAATAGATATAAGTGAAGCATGAGAGTTTAATTCTTTCTACAAAAGACCATGCTCTAATAAATAACGGTTTTCTACGTGAAGAGAAACAGGCAACCGAAACTTCAAATGATATAAGTGAAGCACATGAAGCATTCTATAAATCAACCATGGACTATCTCGTACCAGCATGGTGCATAAAATAAAAATGAAAACTAAAAGCAAAAGACGCTCCAAGTTTTGCACATATCACATGAACGAAACGAAAGTGAAAACATCCCAATACTTGTTGAAGAAAGATGGGATGCCTTCCGGGGCATCCCCAAGCTTAGACGCTTGAGTCTCCTTGAATATTTACTTGGGGTTCCTTGGGCATCCCCAAGCTTGAGCTCTTGCCTCTCCTCCTTCTCCTCATATTGATACCTCTTGATCACTTCATCCACACAAAACTCAACAGAAAGTTTGGTAAGATCCGTTAGTATAATAAAGCAAATCACTACTCTAAGTACTGTTGCAAACCAATTCATATTTTGTTTTTGCATTGTAGCTACTATAATATAAATTTTCCCTCGCTTAATGCACTAATAGAATCAATAGTTTCAACAAAACAAGCAAAACAATGCATCAAAAACAGAATCTGTCTTAAACAGGACAGTCTGTAGTAATCTGAACATTCAGGATACTTCTGGTACTCCAAAAATTCTGAAAAAATTAGGAAAAATAAACAATTTGTATAGAAAGACAGTGCAAAAAGTTTCAGAACCGTTTGAAATTCCAGTAAAAAAAATGTAAAATCGCGCACTACAACCAAAGTTTCTGTTTTGCACCGCACAAACCAACAAGCAATGTAAACATCCTAAAGGCAAATCTTTGCACATTATTTTTATAATACAATGGAATTGTACAAGGGTATAATTATTTTTGTTGAGAAGTTTCTGTAATTAAGATTCACAAAGTTTCCATGGGCATGAACAAAGTTCAAGGCTAGCTCCCGCTTCCACGGTGCTCGTCTATCTCACTTTTACTTTTATTTTTGTGAAGTTTTAAGTTACCCTCTATATTTTTTGTTTTTAAACTATATAAAAGCACTCAACAGAAATAAATGACTCTCTAATACTTCCGGGTTGTCTCCCTGGCAGCGCTTTCTTTAAATCCGTTAAGCTAGGCATAAAGTGCTCAAGTAATGAATCCACCCGGATCCCAAGGTATATCAAAGACAATTTTAATTAACAATGATTTGGCATTTAGTAGTGAGCACAAAGAAACATATATCATGCAATGACGAAGTATAACTCTCTTCCTATGCATCGGCATGTCATACAAGAAGAATTCATTCACATCAAGTAAAGTCCCATACATAGTATAAGCAGTTTCTTGCAATTATTTCGTGTTGGAAACATAGAGAGGCAGAGATGTAGTTCCTCTCTCATAATAATTGCAAGTAGGAGCAGCAAGCACATGCATATTATATTCACCAAAATTATCATGTGCAACGGTAAAAGGCAACCCATCAATGTAATCCTTAATAAGTGCAAACTTCTCCAATATAGTGTAGTTGGGAGAATTCAAAAAAGATAATAGGACTATCATGTGTGGGTGTGATGTCTACTACGCAACCTTCTTCTTGTAGACGTTGTTGGGCCTCCAAGTGCAGAGGTTTGTAGGACAGTAGCAAATTTCCCTCAAGTGGATGACCTAAGGTTTATCAATCCGTGGGAGGCGTAGGATGAATATGGTCTCTCTCAAACAACCCTGCAACCAAATAACAAAGAGTCTCCTGTGTCCCCAACACACCCAATGCAATGGTAAATTGTATAGGTGCACTAGTTCGGCGAAGAGATGGTGATAAAAGTGCAATATGGATGGTAGATATAGGTTTTTGTAATCTGAAAATATAAAACCAACAAGGTAACTAATGATAAAAGTGAGCGTAAACGGTATTGCAATGCTAGGAAACAAGGCCTAGGGTTCTTACTTTCACTAGTGCAAGTTCTCTCAACAATAATAACATAATTGGACCATATAACTACCCCTCAACATGCAACAAAGAGTCACTCCAAAGTCTCTAATAATGGGGAACAAACAAAGAGATTAATGTAGGGTACGAAACCACCTCAAAGTTATTCTTTCGGATCGATCTATCATAGAGTTCGTACTAGAATAACACCTTAAGACAGAAATCAACCAAAACCCTAATGTCACCTAGATACTCCAATGTCACCTCAAGTATCCGTGAGTATGATTATACGATATGCATCAAATAATCTTAGATTCACCGATTCAACCAACACATAGAACTTCAAAGAGTGCCCCAAAGTTTCTACCGGAGAGTCAAGACAAAAACATGTGCTAACTCCTATGCATAAGTTCACGAGCGGAACCCGCAAGTTGATCAGCAAAACATACATCAAGTGGATCACATGAATATCCCATTGTCACCACAGATAAGCACATGCAAGACATACATCGAGTGTTCTCAAATCCTTAAAGACTCAATCCGATAAGATAACTTCAAAGGGAAAACTAAATCCATTACAAGAGAGTAGAGGGGGAGAAACATCATAAGATCCAACTATAATAGCAAAGCTCGTGATACAATAAGATCATACCACCTCAAGAACACGAGAGAGAGAGAGAGAGATCAAACATATAGCTACTGGTACATACCCTCAGCCTCGAGGGTGAAGTACTCCCTCATCGTCATGGAGAGCGCCGGTATGATGAAGATGGCCACCGGTGAGGGATTCCTCCCTCCGGCAGGGTGCCGGAACAGGGTCTCGATTGGTTTTTGGTGGCTGCAGAGGCTTGCAGGGGCGGAACTCCCAATCTATTCTATTTTCCAATTTTTTTAGGGTATATGGATATATATAGGCAAAAGAAGTCGGTCAGGGGAGCCACGAGCGGCCCACAAGGGTGGGGGCGCGCCCAGGGGGTAGGGCGCGCCTCCCTACCTTGTGGCTTCCTCGAAGCTTCCCTGACGTCTACTCCAAGTCTCCTGGATTGCTTCCGTTCCAAAAATAACTCTCCCCAAGGTTTTATTCCGTTTGGACTCCGTTTGATATCCCTTTTCTTCAAAACACTAAAATAGGCAAGAAAACAACAATTTGGGCTGGGCCTCCGGTTAATAGGTTAGTCCCAAAAATAATAAAAGAGTGTTTAGTAAAGCCCATAAACATCCAAAACAGATAATATAATAGCATGAATACTTCATAAATTATAGATACATTGGAGACGTATCAGGGTGCAATAGCAACAATTTCATTCTTAACATAAGGAACTATATCAAGTTCATCTCCATAAGCATCATTCATATTGGCATCATGGCCACAAGCATAGCAAGCATCATCAAAAAGGGATATTTCAAACGAATCAATGGGATCATAGCAATTATGATGGCATTCATCCTTCGTAAGCACGAAGGGAAATTAAATAATGGATGAGTTGAAGAGTTACTCTCATTAGAAGGTGGGCATGAGTAGCTAATCCGATCTTCATCCTTTTCTTCTTCGCTCTCCTCATCATCTTTTTCATCCAATGAGCTCACAGTTTCATCAATTCCTTCTTCCATAGACTCCTGCAAAATATTAGTCTCTTCTTGGATAGCGGAGACTTTCTCAATAAATTCATCAATATCCGAATTGTATTTATAACTATCATAGAAATATTTAAGGATGGAAAAATTTTCAGGTCTATAAACATCATCATCAAAAGCTTCATATTTTTCAAACAAAGATTCAATTTCATAAGCACCCTTAAAAGCAACAAATTCTTCTATTCGTTCCACATCATCATAATCATATATACCTCTAGCATAAGAAGCTAAGGTTTCATTATCATTAAATTCGCATGAAAAGGGAAGATTGGGGCATTCATCCTAGAGCAACAAGTATAATCATATGTCAAGCACAGCTCCCAAGCATACCAATGCAACATATTAATTTGATCCCATAAAAGTTTTCCCTTTTGAGTCAAGCGATAATCCCTAAAGTATTCACGTTTATCCAACGTTACTCCCATTATCAAGTTGAATGGGGTTTTCTCAGGATTATCAAAGTAGTGCATAATATTTTTCACATAACGAGCATCGAGGGTTTTAGGAGGTTCCCCATCTCCATAAGTAGCAAGTACCACTATTTTTTTGGTGTTTCGTGTTCCATATCCAAAACTAAATATACAGAACAACTTAGAACAGAAAATAAAAACTACTTAGTGATAAAGCAAACAAGCACACACGAGAATATTCACCCCACGCTATTGCTCCCGGGCAACGGCGCCATAAAAAGGTCTTGATAACCCACAAGTATAGGGGATCATTTGTAGCCTTCTTCGATAAATAAAGTGTCGAACCTAGCGAGGAGATAAAGGTAGAACAAATATTCCCTCAAGTTCTATCGACCACCGATACAACTCTACGCACGCTTGACGTTCGCTTTATCTAGAACAAGTATGAAACTAGAAGTACTTTGTAGGTGTGATAGGATAGGTTTGCAAGATAATAAAGAGCACGTAAATAAAATCTAGGCGCTGTTTAGATAAAGACACAACTAAGTTAGTTTTAGTAGAGAGCTTATGTCAACAAGAAAGTTATTTGTCCCTAGGCAATCGATAACAAGTACCGGTAATCATTCTTGTAATTTTTATGAGGGAGAGGCATGCGCTAACATACTTTCTCTACTTGGATCATATGCACTTATGATTGGAACTCTAGCAAGCATCCACAACTACTAAATATCATTAAGGTCGTGAAACCCAACCATAGCATTAAGTATCAAGTCCTCTTTACTCCCATACGTCATACCCCGGTTACTCGGGTTTAAGTTTCTGTCACTCTCGCAACCCACCGTAAGAGAACCATGAACATATTGCAACACCCTACAGCAAGGGCCCCTCACGTTTGCGCGAGATGGAGGGCACTGTAGGACGGCACCATAAATAAAATATACAATCATACGAACCAAGATCACGATTAACCCACATGACAAAACGGATCTACTCAAACATCATATGATAACCATAGATCATTGGGAAATAATATTTGGAGTTGAGCACCATGTTTAAGTAGAGATTACAGCGGGGGGAAGAGGTGTTACACCGCTGCATAGAGGGGGAGAGAGTTGGTGTTGACGGTAGCAAGATTGTTGATGTAGATCGCCATCACGATCCTAGCCCCGGTGGCACTCCGGAGCCATCGGACGAGAGGGGGAGAGACCCCCCTCCTTCTTCTTCTTCCTTGGCCTCCCCCTAGATGGGAGGAGGGTTCCCCCTCTGATCCTTGGTCTCCATGGCAGCGGAGGTGCGGGAGCCCCTCCGAGATTGGATCTCCCTCTCTGTTCTCTTCTGTTTAGCGCTCCCCTGATCTGGCAGAAGACCGTTTCTTATATTCCCGGAGATCCATAACTCTGATTGCGCTGAGATTTTAACATGATTTTTTTTCTGGATATAAGCTTCCTTGCACCCGAAGTAGAGCTCCAAACGATGTTCGAGGAGGGCACAAGTCACCACGACGCGCCAGGGGCCTCTGGCGCGCCCTGGTGTCCTGTGGGCTGTGTGGGCCTCCGTTTGCGGTGATTCCAACTCCCAAAAATCACATATAGTCCAAAATAATTCTTCGTGAAATTTTATTGCATTTGGACTTCGTTTGATATGGATACTCTGCGATACAAAAGCATGCAGAAAACAGGAACTGGCACTGGGCACTGGATCAATAGGTTAGTCCAATAAATCATTTAAAAAGTTACCAAAAGCATGTGAAAGTTGAATAATATTGACATGAAACAATCAAAAATTATAGATATGACGGAGAAGTATCAACTCCCTAGAGAGAAGTGGTTTAAATATCACCTACCTATTAAACAAGAAATTGAAGAACAAGTACCAGTTAAAGAAGAAACTATACTTTATAGTGTTGATCAAGTTGTTCCTTCTGCTTATATCGAGAAACCACCTTTCCCTGTTAGGATAAAGGAACATGCTAATAGGAGATCACTGGTATCATGGTTTATGTAACATAGGTGCTAGTGTGAGTGCTATTCCTTACACCTTATATCAAGAAATTATGAATTACATAGCACCCACAAAAATAGAAGACATAGATGTTACTATTAAGCTTGCTAATAGAGACACCACATCACCAATCGGGATTGTTAGAGATGTTGAAGTCTTGTGTGGGAAAATAAAATACCCTACCGATTTTCTTGTTCTTGGTTCCCCACAAGATGACTTTTGTCCCATTATCTTTGGTAGACCTTTCTTGAAAACCGTTAATGCTAAGATAGATTGTGAGAAACAAACTGTCGGTGTTAGTTTTGGTGATGAGTCTCATGAGTTTAATTTTTCCAAGTTTAGTAGGAAGCTTCATGAAAAAGAAATGCTTAGTAAGGATGAATTAATTGGTCTTGCTTCAATTGCTGTACCACCTACTGATCCTTTAGAACAATATTTGCTAGACCATGAAAATGATTTCCTTATGCATGAAAGAAATGAAATAGATAAAATTTTCTTTGAACAATGTCCTCTGCTTAAACACAATTTGCGTATTGAAACTCTAGGATGTCCACCTCCACCTAAAGGTGATCCTGTGTTTGAATTAAAACAATTGCCAGACACTTTGAAATATGCTTATCTTGATGAAAAGAAGATATATCCTGTTATTATTAATGCTAACCTTTCAGAAATGAATAAGGAAGACTATTGAAAGTTCTAAGGAAGCACCGAGCTGCTATTGGATATACTCTTGATGATTTAAAGGGCATTAGTCCCACTTTATGTCAGCACAAAATTAATACGGAACCTGATGCTAAACCCGTTGTTGATCACCAACATCGGTTAAATCCGAAGATGAAAGAAGTGGTAAGAAGGAAATATTAAAACTTCTGGAAGCAGGTATAATCTATCCTATAGCTGATAGTAGATGGGTAAGTCCTGTTCATTGTGTTCCTAAGAAAGGAGGTATAACTATTGTTCCTAATGATAAGGATGAACTCATTCCACAAAGAATTGTTACAGGCTATAGAATGGTAATTGATTTTAGAAAATTAAACAAAGCAACTAGAAGAGATCATTACCCTTTGCCTTTTATTGATCAAATGCTTGAAAGATTATCCAAGCACACACACTTTTGTTTCCTTGATGGATATTCTGTTTTTTCACAAATACCTGTTTCTCAACCTGATCAAGAAAAGACCACTTTTACTTGTCTTTTTGGAACCTATGCTTATAGACGTATGCCTTTTGGTTTATGTAATGCACTTGCTACCTTTCAAAGATGTATGACTGCTATATTCTCTGACTTTTGTGAAAAGATTGTTGAGGTTTTCATGGATGACTTTTCTGTTTATTGGAAGTCTTTTGATGATTGTTTAAGCAATATTGATCGAGCTTTGCAGAGATGTGAACAAACAAATCTTGTTTTGAATTGGGAGAAGTGCCACTTTATGGTTAATGAAGGCATTGTCTCGGGTCATAAAATTTCTGAAAGAGGTATTGAAGTAGACCAAGCTAAGGTTGATGCAATTGAGAAAATGCCATGTCCTAAAGATATAAAAGGTATCCGTAGTTTCCTAGGTCATGCTGGTTTCTATAGGAGATTTATCAAAGACTTCTCCAAAATTTCTAGGCCTCTCACTAGTCTCTTGCAAAAGGATATTCCCTTTGTTTTTGATGATGATTGTTTAGAAGCCTTTGAAACACTCAAGAAAGCTTTAAATTCCGCACCTATTGTTCAACCACCTGATTGGAACTTGCCTTTTGAAATTATGTGTGATGCTAGTGATTATGCTATTGGTGCTGTTCTAGGACAAAGAGTTGATAAGAAATTGAATATTATTCATTATGCTAGTAAAACTCTGGACAATGCTCAAATAAACTATGCTACTACTGAAAAAGAGATCTTAGCAGTGGTGTTTGCTTGTGATAAATTTATACCTTATACTGTTGATTCCAAAGTAACTGTTCACACAGACCATGCTGCTATTAAATATCTTATGGAAAAGAAAGATGCTAAACCTAGACTTATTCCATGGGTTCTCTTATTACAAGAATTTGATTTACATATCATTGATAGAAAATGAGCTGAGAACCCAGTAGCTGACATGTTGTCTAGGCTTGAAAATTTGCCTGATGACCCACTACCTACTGATGATAGTTTTCCTGATGAGCAGTTAGCTGCAATAAATGTTTCTCATAGTACTCCTTGGTATGCTGATTATGCTAATTACATTGTTGCTAAATATTTACCACCTATCTTTACATACCAACAAAAAAAAATTCTTCAATTATTTAAGACATTACGCTTGGGATGACCCACATCTTTATAAGGAAGGATTAGATGGTATTATTATACGTTGTGTACCTGACCATGAACAGGGACAAATCCAATGGAAATGTCACTCCGAAGCTTATGGAGGGCATCATGCTGGAGATAGAACTGCTCATAAGGTATTGCAGTCTGGATTTTATTGGCCTACTTTCTTCAAGGATGCCCGTAAGTTCATCTTATCTTGTGATGAATGTCAAAGAATAGGTAATATCGGCAAGCGTCAAGAGATGCCTATGAATTATTCACTTGCGGTTGAACCATTTGATGTTTGGGGATTTGATTACATGGGACCTTTTCCTTCCTTTAATGGGTATACATATTTTGGTTGCTGTTGATTATGTTACTAAATGGTTAGAAGCTATTCCAACTAGTAGTGCTAATAAGAACACCTCTATTAAAATGCTTAAGGAAGTTATTTTCCCAAGGTTTGGAGTCCCTAGATATTTAATGACTGATGGCGGTTCACACTTTATTCATGGTGCTTTCTGTAAGATGCTTGCCAAGTATGATGTTAACCATAGAATTGCGTCACCCCTATCATCCTCAGTCTAGTGGTCAATTTTGAACTTAGCAATAGAGAAATAAAATTAATTTTGCAAAAGACTGTTAATAGGTCCAGGAATAATTGGTCTAAGAAATTAGATGATGCACTTTGGGCTTATAGAACAATATATAAAAATCCTACAGGTATGTCTCCTTATAAATTGGTTTATGGAAAAGCTTTTCATTTGCCGCTTGAGTTAGAACATAAAGCATTTTGGGAAGTTAAAGAACTCAACTATGATTTCAAACTTTCTGGTGAAAAGAGGTTATTTGATATTAACTCTCTAGATGAATGGAGAACCCAAGCTTATGAAAATGCAAAATTATTCAAAGAAAAAGTTAAAAGATGGAATGACAAAAGAATCCAAAAGCGTGACTTCAAAGTCAGAGAATATGTTCTTTTGTAAAACTCTCATTTCAGATTCTTTGCAGGAAAACTCCTCTCAGAAATGGGAAGACCCATATGTCATCGAGGAGGTTTACCGGTCTGGAGCCATCAAAATAAATAATCCCGAAGGTTGTCAATGGGCAATGAATAAAATATTATATATCAGGTACGTCCATTAACGTTGAAAGTAATATCATCCAAACTTTGACACCGGAAGAGCACATAAAAGAGTCCTTCCGGAACACTCTAGAATCGTGAAAATAAGGAGGTACATGATACAGTAAGTAAACGGACTCCAAAAATCCGCAAAAATATTTTTTATCAGTTTTGGAATATTTAAGAATTTTGGAAATAAAGAAACTTCCAGGAAGCGCCCCTGGTGGGCACAAGATACCAGGGCGCGCTAGGGTTGTGCCCACCTGGGATACCTTCCGTACTCCGTTTTCCTCCTGTATGCTTGTCCTATGTTCTCTTTTCTTGCTGTTTTCTGACAGATTCAGCTAGACCAATATCATTTCTTCCTCACCTTTCAATAACGGAGAAGAAGACACAAGGGTGGTTCGGGAGGATCCAAGGAGAGATGAAGCTAGAGAGGTTGCTATGGAGGAAGAAGAGGGAAATCCTTTTGGGGTTCACTCTTCGGCCTCCGAGAGGGGCACACTAACCGGCATCTCCACTCACCCCAATCCTCATCAAGCTATGGGATCTTCACGCAATCAAGCAAGCCAAGAAGTGCAAGGAGAACTCCCTCCGAGGAGGCCTTTACACAGGTTACACCATAACAGTTTTCATAATTTGATTCACAGATATGGGTTTGAGAACACTCCTCGTAGGCACATACCGTCCAACTGGGACATATCTCGGCCAAGAGAAAACAGTGCAGGAACTATACCGCGGGGCCCATGGAATAAACACATAATGGCTGAGGTGAAGAAAAACAGTGAATTAATTCATCAAGCCCTTCGGGAGATTCAAGGTTTGAAGGATCTACTCATGATTATATTGGAGAATACTACTTCATCAGCACCATCATCTTCTTCACCACCAAAAGAGAACTGAGTATCGGGTATGGGCATTCCCCTTGGCTTCTGCCAAGCTTGGGGGAGGTGCCCCTGTATCATATCATCCCACTATCTTTTTGCATTTACTTATTTTAGTTCGGTCTTCTTGTAGCGACCCGACCTCAAACGGTCAAGTCTCTATGCTTAAGTGTCATCCCTGGATTGGTATGCTGACACACACAGTACTCGAGGATTTATAACAGAGGTAAATCACATGTATAAAGTAACGTAAATACTATTACCTCAATCCATATAGCGGAAGTAACAAAGGTTGTGGATTCCCATCAACACCAACGGCAAAGTTGAGTGTAGAAATCGTAACCCTAACGTATCACTTACTCGTCGTAAGATAATCTTGCAACATGAGACGTTGCAGCCACAAAGGGTCAGTACATTGAATGTACTGGCAAATTCACACTATAGAGCAATGATGAATAATGGCTATCACTACATGCATATTTGGCTGGTGGAAAAGCTCTATGGTTATAGTTTTTGCGAAAAGCCAATTTTTCCCTACTGGAAAGGAATAAATTTTATTTAACTGTCATGGTGGTTGTTAAACATTGAGAATGGTTGACAGCATTCTCAATCCCAATTAATAGTAATCATTAACAACCCAACAAATTATTTAAGTAACGTGGTGAGATCAATAGGATAATCCAAGGACTAGATACTCAAGACGTCCAAAACCGGGGACACGGCTAATCATGATTAGTTTATACACTCTGCAGAGGTTTGCACACTTTTCCCCACAAGACTCGATCTCCTCCGTTGGATTTCTCGCACTACATGGTGTTTGAGAAACGGATGACCGAGACATAGTCTTTCAGAAGCGTTTGCACCTTACGATGGGTAGACCATACCACCTACATCCCCTACATCTGCTAGTCTACCACTGTAAGAGTTCACACTACTTAATCAACTATGCTAGAGCCCATAATAGCTTGTGGCTGCACACGGAAGTTTCTAGTATGAATAATCTCATGATCCCTTTGAGCCTGGGTGGCGGTCCATAAAAAAACAGGCAATCCTGGTCTACCCAGGTGCCTAGACAGGCAATCCTGGAATACCCAGGTACCTCAATCCACCCAGATGTGTGTTTAAGTTGCCACCTTAAGTAAACCATTAATTAACACTCTCACATCTGTCATGAATACTCTCAAAAACCCAATCCACATCTACGAGCATAGCATGGCAATGTAAGCATAACATAATAGTAACTCCCAAGGGTTTGATAATAAAAGTTAATAGGTACTACCTCAACTACTTCCCATCCCACAATTTAATTAGATCCTAATCATGCAACTGTTTGAGGATTGATCTAATGCAACAAAAACTGGGTATGAAAGGGATATGATCAAAGTGTGAACTTGCCTGCAATGTTGATGAAAATGATTCGCACTCAAAACTCTTGATAACTCTACTCGTCACACTTCGGTCAATCTATCGTAAGCAAGCAATAGCAACCACACATAAACAATCACTCAAAAGATCAGAAAGATCAAAGAAGACGATGCGGAAAACATCAAACCCAAGCAAATAACTCTTGCAACATAAAACAATTTCTAACAGTACCAAAATTAAGGGAATTTGGCCTTATCAAAGTTTAGTTCAAGGGCTTCAATTTGCAAAAAGAATCAACTCAAACGGAGTTACGGATAAAAAGATATGATCAAAAGAAGATTCGAATCAAATCTGTTTGAAACAGATTAAAAAATTTTCAAAATCTTGTTCAAGTTGGTTTAATTTGTAGAGGGGCTCGAGACGAAGATTTAGGCGTTGGTTTCACTGCGTTTGGACAAACGAGCAAAAAGATACGAAGGTTTTAAGATCAGGGACTAATCTGCGATAAAAATAATCGCGGATAGGTCCCTGTCAAAAAAAAGTAACAAAATAAAAAATAAATTTTATTTTTTACCTTCACTATTCCGGCGATCACCGCCGGCGGCGGCGGCGGAGGCGCTGGCGAGAGGCGGCGGCGCTGCTACAGGGCAAGGGCGGGGCGAGGTGCAAATCTAGCGCCCGGGGGCGGCTTATAAAGGCCTCGGGTGGGAGCAGTCCGGCCCGGGCACGCTGTGTAGGTCGGTTCGCTCTTTTTTTTAATTCGGAAAGAGGTAAAACAGAGAAAAGAAATATCAAACGGAGTCCAATAATTATGAAATAAATTTCTACTGTCTCCTAGAAATATTGCGGACAAAGTGAACATTTTTTTGGACGGAAATAAATATTTTGAAAAACGCACTTTTTTCTAAATCAATTAAAGTAAAATCCGAATAAAATCCAATAAAATTATTTTGACTCCAAATTACTTTTCCAATATTTCTGAAGTATTTTTGAGGGAGTCCTATTATCCTCTCTCTTTATTTTATTTTGAGGAATAATCAGAAAGAATTCATTAGAGCCAAATTGATCTAGTTTCATATTTGAAATAAATTCAAAATGAATTTTTATAAAAACCCCAACTCTCTCATGTTGGTCCTTGAGTTGCTTAGGTTTTCTGGATCACCAAATCGAATAAAACAAAATGCATAAAATAAAGAATGCATATGAATAATCCATATGGTAACATCCAAATTGTAATTTATTTTCAAAAGGACATTAAATTGGATTTCTTTGAAACTTCCAACTCATATTTCATATAATTTGAAGAAGTCATTTTATCCTCTCTAATGAAAATCGTTGAGTTGCGTAAAGTTTCAAAATTGGAAAATATTTTCAAATGGAATCCAATTATTTTCAAAAACCCTTTTCATTTAATTAAATGGAAGAAGTCATGTCATCTTCACTCTAGGGTTTTGTAGTTGAAAAGAATTTGAATTCAGGAGATCATAAAAATGCAAATGTGAAAGTTGGGAAAGTCCTTTTATTCCCTCTCATTTAACTTTCAAAAAGTTTCAAATTTCACTCAATTTCAGTCAATCAATCAATCAAACAATCAATCAAATCTATCTATTTATTATAACATTCCAAAATTTAGAATTTTGGGATGTTACAAACATACCACCCTTAAAAGGAATCTCGTCCTCGAGATTCGGAGAGGCTAGCAAGAAAAAGGTTAGGGTTTGGGGATCTTCTCAAAATCCATCGATCGTCACCGGGGTCTGGGGTGCTACCACCCTTAGAAGCATGGTTACGGTTCCACCAAAACTCATATACTCCATCCTTATTCTTGACAGTGTCGGTATTCTCAAATCTCGGGAAATTCCATCTCTAGGCTCTTTCAACAGTGGCATAACCTTTACCGCTATTCTTTTGTCCTTTCCTCTTGGTAAGGTTATTCCGAGATTGGGTCTTCTTAGGTGACGGGTCTGGCGCCAATACTAAACAACTATCGATATCTCATGGTGGTCAACAATTTATGGTTTCTCCTGCAGGAAATGGGTCTGGGTTGATCCTCACAGTATAACCTACGGTTGGCAAAAACTGCCTTGTACAAGGGGGAAAAATACCTATACCATTCTATGGTTTAAACAAGGTTTTGGTCCTCGTCTCTTTACTATAGGTAAGGCACTCAGATTTACCATCCCGCACCCAAATCATTACCCCATGTATGGTTTAGTGAATTTCACATTCTAACACTCGGTCATCCTCACAAGCATTGCAGAATTTCTCTTGTCAATGAACCAAGTTCGGATAAATCCATGGATTCTGCAAGCTAGACAAACATCTATCGCTCCTTCTCAACTCTAAGGTTTTGCGTTACTCCTATAAGCTCGTCTATTGATAAAATCGCAACTTCTTCCAGGGTTTTTCTTCAGCAAGATTGTGCTTGCTTCTTGGTAGGTCCTGGGGCCTGTGGGTTATGGCCCATCTCATCACTTGCAAACCTTGAACTCATCATCGGGGTAACGGATCTCTATTCCAACATACAACTTCCTAGTATTCTTAAATCCACCCAATTGTACTGTCTCCCTTCCTTCTATTTGTACAAGTCTAAGACGTGATTACTCAAACTCATCATGGAGTTGCAATTGCTCCATATTTCCAACATCATACCTCCTTTATATCCAATAACACTTCGTCTCTTCATCCTCGTGGAATATCTCACATACCAAGATAAAACTTATACTTATGAAATCCATACTCCACTGCGTGGAACATCATTATCCTTTCCAGGGTCAGGCATCCTTACAGGGGAATATTGGCCATCTCTGCATGGCACTCTTCAACTGGGAAACGTGAAACACATCATGAACTCCTGACAGTCCTTCGGGTGACTCCAATTTGTTGGCCACTTATCCCATATGCTCCAAATCTCGGTATGGTCCTACAAATCTCGGGGCTAACTATCCATTAACTCCAAATCGTTTAACTCCTCACAGAGGGGACACACGAAGACATGCTCTGTCTCCAATTTCATAGACTACCTCCTTGCGTTTTTGAGTCTGCATAACTCTTCTGCTTGGACTGAGCTACCTTCAGTCTACCTCGAATCAACTTAACATTCTCTTCTGACTCCTTGATCACATTTGGTCCAAACAACTGACGGTCTCCAACTTCATCCCACATCAATGGTGTATGGCTCCTTCTCCCATACAAAGCTTCAAAAGGGGCCATCTTCAAACTGGCTTGGTAGCTGTTGTTGTATGAGAACTCCGCGTAAGGTAGATTATCATCCCTACTAGACCCATAATCTAGCGCACAAGCTCTCAACATGTTCTTCAGAATCTGATTGACTCTCTCGGTCTATCCATCTGTCTGCGGATGAAAGGTTGTACTAAACTCTAGCCTAGTACCCAAAGTCTGGTGCAACTGATTTCAAAACTTTGAGGTAAACTGTGTTCCTCTATCTGATACGATGGTCCTCGGAACTCCATGTATACATACGATCCTGGTCATATATATCTTGGCCAACTTCACACTTGTATAGGTGGTTTTCACTGGGATAAAGTGAGCCACTTTGGTCAAGTGAATCAACTACTACCCAGATAGAATCATATCCCGATCGGGTTCTGGGAAATCCGGTAATGAAATCCTTGCCAAGCTTATCCCACTTCCATTCGGGTGTCGGCATTGGCTGTAGTAATCCGGCTGGCTTCTGATACTCTACCTTTACTCTCTGGCATACATCACCTACGACTACATACTCCGCAATATCCTTCTTCATACCAGTCCACCAGAAACGCTCCTTCAAATCCAAATGCATCTTGGTGTTTCCAGGGCGAATCGATTATGGTGAGTCATGAGCCTCCTAGAGTATTAACTTCCTGATCTTTGCATTATTGGGCACATATACACGGTCCTCGAACCATAAGGTGTCGTGCTCATCCTTACGAAAACCTTTGTCCTTTCCTTTGCTCATCCTCTCTTTTACCTCATCAATCTCTTTGTCATCCTTCTGAGCTTCACGGATTTTTCCCAACAATGTAGACTGAACTTACATTGCTGCTACAAAAACTTTGGAAACAATCTCCAACCGAAGTTCCCTGAGATCCTCGGCTAACTCCTTTGGTAATCCTCCGATTATGAGGGTATTCGTCCTTGTTTTCTTTATGGTTGTGTCCTATTTCTCCACAAAGCTTGTATGCACAAGGTTTCTTCATATCCTTTCCATAAGGCCTCAATTTCTGGGACATGAGCCAAGACTTTAACAAAGTCCACTTAAATTCCTTCCAAGTGGTTACTCCTTTCCATCCATTGATGGTTTGGCACATCCTCTACCCGGTAGTGGCACATCTTTCAAAGCACTCAAGCGCAAGTTGGGTCATATCCTTTCCGGCTATAGGGTTATTCTTCATGTGATCCTCCATGTTCTGAATCCATCGGTCCGTCTCCAATTGACTCATCGATCCAGAAAATATAAGCTCATCTCCATTCATCTTCTATTGGGTCCATGGGTTTTGGGGTTGGATAAGAGACATAGAGAGGGATACACACAATACAAACAAAAGTTTTGAAAAGACAGATTTTTATTGTGGCTGTCGGAAAACATCAAACAAATGACAACTCACAATCGTCGCATTTAACGTGGGCATATAACATGGGTTTGGTCTTCTAAGGTTAATAAATATTCAAAGCCATCAAACTCTTCAAGTCGTGTTCATGTCTCCGATGGCTTCTTCCGATCGTGCTTGTCCTTATCAAGTTCTTTTGCCAATTCATCTCTATTGATGTAAAGTCTCTTGTGGCGTCCTTCAATATTTCTGGAGTTACGTTCCAACTTCTGGATTTCAACATTCTTGGCATGAACCATGTCCTACTGTCCTTCAGTTCATGACGAATCTTTAGATGTCTCAAGGTTTTGCTCCTCCAGCTTGGCTACTTTCAGCTTCTAGGTCCTGAGTTCTTCACGAAATGCTTCCTTTCAAATACGGCTTCTTGTAGCTCCATCTTAACTTCGTGATGTAATACTCCAGATCCTGGTGATACACAGGCTAAGTTTAAAACTTCATCTTGCTGATAGGTGCAACATCAGCCTTCTACCGTCCAATCCTTCCATGCATATGCATGCTTAACTCAGCACGGTGACAATAGCATAAGCGGGCAATAACATCATGGATAGCCATGTTTCTTCCCTTTGTCATTTCCATGAGCTATCTCTCCATAGTTGATATCTCCTACATTGGGGTTTCCTTGAAAAAACTTTGAGGTTTTAACTCTCCATGCTCCGGTCTTTCTCCGATACACCTTGATCTCGGGTATTGACAACTTCAATAGTATGACAAGTTCCATAAGGGTAGCCTTCCTAGGTCATGCAATTTTAGAAATTCTTCCGAGCCTCCAAGTTCTCCTAGTCTTCGGAGTCTTCAGCCGTTGTAGTTTCCATTATCATAATGTATGGTAAAATCCTCTTCATTCTGAATGGTCTTAGTTATCCAATATCTTGTACTTCTTGGAGTGGTCTCATCAGTCGAATCTTTGTATGGTCAAATGGGGGAAGGGGTATAGTCTCACTAAAAGGGAATATTTGAATAAACTCAGAAGAGAAGAGAGGTAAAAGATCTTTTGAAAAGAAAGTTGTAGAGAAAATCTTTCCTATGGGCTTGCCAGTTTCTAGGGCCACGTCCTACAGTCAACATGTGCTCTGATACCATCTTGTAGCGACCTGACCTCAAACGGTCAAGTCTCTGTGCTTAAGTGTCATCCCTGGATCGGTATGCTGACACACACAGTACTCGAGGATTTATAACAGAGGTAAATCACATGTATAAAGTAACATAAATACTATTACCTCAATCCATATAGCGGAAGTAACAAAGGTTGTGGATTCCCATCAACACCAATGGCAAAGTTGAGTGTAGAAATCGTAACCCTAACCTATCACTTACTTGCCGTAAGATAATACCGCAACATGAGACGTTGCAGCCACAAAGGGTCGGTACATTGAATGTACTGGCAAATTCACACTATAGAGCAATGATGAATAATGGCTATCACTACATGCATATTTGGCTGGTGGAAAAGCTCTATGGTTATAGTTTTTGTGAAAAGCCAATTTTCCCCTACTGCAAAGGAATAAATTTTATTTAACTATCATGGTGGTTGTTAAACATTGAGAATGGTTTACAGCATTCTCAATCCCAATTAATAGTAATCATTAACAACCCAACAAATTATTTAAGTAATGTGATGAGATCAATAGGATAATCCAAGCACTAGATACTCAAGACGTCCATAACCGGGGACACGGCTAATCATGATTAGTTTATACACTCTGCAAAGGTTTGCGCACTTTTCCCCACAAGACTCGATCTCCTCCGTTGGATTTCTCGCATTACATGGTGTTTGAGAAACGGATGACCGAGACATAGTCTTTCAGAAGCGTTTGCACCTTATGATGGGTAGACCGTACCACCTACATCCCCTACATCTGCTAGTCTACCACTGTAAGAGTTCACACTACTTAATCAACTATGCTAGAGCCCATAATAGCTTGTGGCTGCACACGGAAGTTTCTAGTATGAATAATCTCATGATCCCTTTGAGCCTGGGTGGCGGTCCATAAAAAAACAGGCAATCCTGGTCTACCCAGGTGCCTAGACAGGCAATCCTGGAATACCCAGGTACCTCAATCCACCCAGATGTGTGTTTAAGTTGCCACCTTAAGTAAACCATTAATTAACACTCTCACATCTGTCATGAATACTCTCAAAAACCCAATCCACGTCTACGAGCATAGCATGCCAATGTAAGCATAACTTAATAGTAACTCCCAAGGGTTTGATAATAAACAGGTAATAGGTACTACCTCAACTACTTCCCATCCCACAATTTAATTAGATCCTAATCATGCAACTGTTTGAGGATTGATCTAATGCAAAAAAACTGGGTATGAAAGGGATATGATCAAAGTGTGAACTTGCCTGCAATGTTGATGAAGATGATTCACACTCAAAAATCTTGATAACTCTACTCGTCACACTCCGGTCAATCTATCGTAAGCAAGAAATAGCAATCACACATAAACAATCACTCAAAAGATCAGAAAGATCGAAGAAGACGGTGCGGAAAACATCAAAACCAAGCAAATAAATCTTGCAACATAAAAAAATTTCTAACAGTACCAAAATTAAGGGAATTTGGCCTTATCAGAAAGTTTAGTTCAAGAGCTTCAATTTGCAAAAAGAATCAACTTAAACGGAGTTACGGATAAAAAGATATGATCAAAAGAAGATTCGAATCAAATCTGTTTGAAACAGATTCAAAAAGTTTTCAATATCTTGTTCAAGTTGGTTTAATTTGTAGACGGGCTCGAGACGAAGATTTAGGCGTTGGTTTCACTGCGTTTGGACAAACGAGCAAAAAGATACGAAGGTTTTAAGATCAAGGACTAATCTGCAATAAAAATAATCGCGGATAGGTCCCTGTAAAAAAAATAAAAAAATAAAAAATAAATTTTAGTTTTTTACCTTCACTATTCCGGCGATCACCGCCTGCGGCGGCGGCGCTGCTACAGGGCGAGGTGCAAAACTAGCGCCCGGGGCGGCTTATAAAGGCCTCGGGTGGGAGGAGTCCGGCCCGGGCACGCTGTGTAGGTCGGATCGCTTTTTTTTGTAATTCGGAAAGAGGTAAAACAGAGAAAAGAAATATCAAACGGAGTCCAAAAATTATGAAATAAATTTCTGCTGTCTCCTAGAAATACTGCGGACAAAGTGAACATTTTCTCGGACGGAAATAAATAATTTGAAAAACGCACTTTTTTCTAAATCAATTAAAATAAAATCCGAATAAAATCCAATAAAATTATTTTGACTCCAAATTACTTTTCCAATATTTCTCAAGTATTTTTGAGGAAGTCCTATTATCCTCTCTCTTTATTTTATTTTGAGGAATAATCAGAATGTATTAGAGCCAAATTGATCGAGTTTCATATTTGAAATAAATTCAAAATGATTTTTTATAAAAACCCCAACTCTCTCATGTTGGTCCTTGAGTTGCTTAGGTTTTCTGGATCACCAAATCGAATAAAACAAAATGCATAAAATAAAGAATGCATATGAATAATCCATATGGTAACATCCAAATTGTAATTTATTTTCAAAAGGACATCAAATTGGATTTCTTTGAAACTTCCAACTCATATTTCATATAATTTGAAGAAGTCATTTTATCCTCTCTCATGAAAATCATTGAGTTGTGTAAAGTTTCAGAATTGGAAAATATTTTCAAATGGAATCCAAATATTTTCAAAAACCCTTTTCATTTAATTAAATGGAAGAAGTCATGTCATCTTCACTCTAGGGTTTTGTAGTTGAAAAGAATTTGAATTCAGGAGATCATAAAAATGCAAATGTGAAAGTTTGGGAAAGTCCTTTCATTCCCTCTCATTTAACTTTCAAAAAGTTTCAAATTTCACTCAATTTCAGTCAATCAATCAATCAAATCTATCTATTTATTATAACATTCCAAAATTTAGAATTTTGGGATGTTACATTTGCATTAGATGAATAAAAGTTAGTTCGACCCTTTCCTCCTTGAGAGTTTACTTAGTGATCTATCGTTGTAATCGGGTGCAAGTTATAAAATAAACTTTAGTGTGAGTTTTTGCTTTCTTTATTCTCATGTTGCGAATAAAGGAAAATAAATAAAGAAGGAAAAAGAGAATGGAAATAAATAAAAGGAAACAAATAAATAAATCAATAAGATTATATACTAATCCTATGGTAGGTGATGGCACCACATAAGGAAAAGTATAAGTAGAAAACTTTATTAGAGATTGACAAACATAGCATTAGTCAATGACGCAACTCATGAAAGAATTAATAAAGGAAGACAAGATTCACATATAAATATACTATCCTAGAAATCTTTTGTGATTGCGAGCCCTCATCAAAATATTATATGCCAAAATTGTTGAAGTTGGACAAGGAAGACAACTTAATGATTTATGTTTGTTTATATTCACATAGAAGTCATATTGTCATAGATCCTTTAACATGTGATGCTTGGCCCCTATCTTTGCTAGCCAAAAATTCCGCACCAAGTAGAGATACCACCTGCGCATCCAAAAACCCTTAAACCCAAATCTTATTTTCAAGTGTCCACCATACCTACCTAGGGATTGAGCAAGATCCCTCAAGTAAGTTGTCATCGGTGCAACAAGGCAATAAAAATTGCTTCTAAAAGTGTGAGATCATTTACTGTAAGAGAAAATTGAGCGTTGCACGAACTTGTGATGGTGAAGAATAAAAGCGACACACTGCATAATAAAGGTCGCTATCACAAGGGGCAATGTAACGTGACGTTCTTTTGCATCAAGGGGTTGAGCATACAAACAAATAAGCGCATGGCAACCTCTGCTTCCCTCTGCGAAGGGCCTATATTTTACTTTTATGTATTTACTTTTATGCAAAGAGTCAAAGTTTCCTTCTACTCCTTTTTATTTTTATCCTTTGGCAAGCATCATGTGGTGAGGAAAGATCTAGGCACATATGTCCAGTTGAATATAGATAGCATGAGTTATTATTGTTGACATCACCCTTGAGGTGAATATGTTGGGAGGCGAAACTTTAAGCCCCTATCTTTCTATGTGTCCGGTTGAAACGTTTTGCATATGTGTACGCGGTGAGTGTTAGCAATCATAGAATACTATATGATGGTTGAGTATGTGGACTTGCCTAAAGGCTCCGATACGTGACCCTTCCTAAAAAGATAATGAATTGTAGTTGGAAAGTTGACTGAGAACATAGTTTGTTGGTTTCTAATAGAGTTTTTGCTTTATACTTCAATTGTGTGATGAACTATTACTTATTCATGAGAAGTATATGATAAAAGTCCTATGTTTAATTTTGTTGTTGTTATAATAATCAACATGATGCTTCTATGTCCGTATTTTGTTTTTATCGACACCTCTCTCTCAAAGCATGTGGACATATTTTTTGGTTTTGGTTTTCGCTTGAGGACAAGCAAGGTCTAAGCTTGGGGAGTTGATACATCCATTTTGCATCATGTTTTCTTACTATTATTTATAATGTTTTTAGCCATAATAATGCTTTTTGGAGTAATTCTAATGCCTTTTCTCTCATAATATGCAAGGTATACAAAGAGGGAAAATTCCGGCAGCTAGAAATCTGGACCTAAAAAAGCTACGTCAGGCTACCTATTCTGCACAACTTCAAATGAGATGAAACTTCGCGAGGATTTTTTATGGAATATTTAAGAATGATTGGAGAAAATAACTACCAGAGGGGGCCCACCAGGTGGGCACAACCCACCTGGGCACGCCAGGGAGCCCAGGCGCGCCCTGGTGGGTTGTGCTCACCCAGGCCCACCTCCGGTGCCCATCTTCTGGTATATAGGCCATCTTGACCTAGAAAAAAATAAGGAGACGACTTTCGGGACGAAGAGCCGACGCCTCGAGGCAGAACTGCCAGGACCCCGATCCTAAGTCACACCGATCCAGCATGTAACACATCATATCACTTTGCGGCCTCACGCACGGTATTCCCACGGGTGCCACCTTTCCTAGCCCGGGACCGTTTGCGCCTTTTGGCTCACGTATATGATAGTGTCGCTAGCATCCATATGACAAAGAACCCGGGCCGACATGGCTAGTCGTGAACCCAAGGCGGCACTAACCCATGAGGACAGGCATACATGAATCACATCGAGCATGTCGGTCAACAACGTATAAATCCGGGCTGTAGCACTGGGCTAACAGGACTCCGGTAACCCGGGCTGTAGCAGGCTAGGCAGGACTCCGGATAACACCGCGTGACATTTCCCCGAAGGGACAGACACAGGAACAACGTGAATCACATGCCGGCCAGTCAAGTGTTCCAAGCAGTAGTGCTGGGCTAGCAGGACTCCGGTGAACCGGGCTGTAGCGGACTACTATCGCTCCGGAAGCACTAGACCACATTTCCCCATAAGAGAGGCTGCCAAGGATAAACAACTAGATAGTCGGATCCCACACATAGCAAGCATTTCAATCATACACACAATATGCTCGATATGTGTAAATACAACATGGCATCACAACAAGACTCTACGACTCAAGTATTTATTCATTAGGCTCCGAGGAGCGAGATATTACAAACATGGGTCTCATGACCCAACATTCAGAGCATACAAGTCAAAGCACAAGCGGAAGCTTAACATGTCTGAGTACAGACATCTATAAATGAAAAAGGCTGAGAAGCCTGACTATCTACCAGATCCTGCCGAGGGCACAAGATCGTAGCTGAGGTATCAAGCTAAACGTCGAAGTCCACACGGAACTACTAGCGAGACTGACGTCTCTCTGCAAAAACATAAAATAGGCAAATGTGAGTACAAATGTACCCAGCAAGACTTACATCAGAACTAGCTACATATGCATCAGTATCAATAAAGGGGGTGGTGGAGTTTGACTGCAGCAAGCCAGCTTTGACTCGGTGGCTATCCTGAACTACGACTGCAAGTAACTCTTTTGAGGTGGCGCACACGAGTCCACATATTCACCATTCAATACACCACTATGGATCCGCTCCCGTCTCCCTACGAGAACGCCATCCATAGCACTCAGGCTTATCTTGCGCATTTTAGAGTATCCACTTTCACTTTTCTATGAACTGTTATAGGCAACCTAGAAGTCCATTACCGCGGACATGGCTCTTCGAATAGATCATTTATAACCCTGTAGGGGTGTACTTCTTCACACATGCTTCCACCACTTAGCGTCTGCACACGACATGTGCTCGGCAGACTTCAAGCGAAAGCCGACGTGGGTGTAGACCACGACCTAACTAACCACACAAGTCTCTAGTCCAGGTTTATCGCCTATACGGGTTCCATGCATGAGGAGATCCGTCCGGAGTTTCGCTCACAGCCCCAAACGATGTGTGCAGGGTTCCCGAGACACCAAACGGGCGAATCGGTACACCGTACCACGTGCCTACCGCAACACAGCCCACCCCTATGGTCAGTGCTGCGTGCGGCCCCCAGCATACTACAAACACCAGAAACTACTTGCAACTCCTGGACAGAGGACGAGAGGGGTCAGTAAGTCGAGCGGGGTCATATTTCAGGGCCCAACGTGTGGTAGTAGCTGTTTCATGGATCACAAACACAGAACTCAGTTCCTGAGGATGGCTTGAATGAGACAACCCACCATGTACTCCTACATGGCCTCTCACCGCTACCTTTACCAAATCATGTTCACACACTTAGCTCACACACAGTAGGACATGTTCATCACCATTCCAAATCATCCCCAATGAATCAGACCTGACACGACTCTAAGCAATAGTAGGCACGACAAACAAGCATGAATGAGTAGGCACATCAGGGCTCAAACAACTCCTACTCATGCTAGTGGGTTTCATCTATTTACTGTGGCAATGACAGGTCATGCAGAGGATAAGGGTTCAACTACCGCAGCAAGTAGCAGATGAATCGTTGTTGTCCTAATGCAGTAAAGTAGAGCAGGAGCGAGAGAGTGGGATTGTATCGGAATGAACAAGGGGATTTTGCTTGCCTGGCACTTCTGAAGATAATATAGCTCTTCATCGGTGTCATCGAACTCATCGTCGGAACCACGTCTATCGAGAGGGGACAATTACCGGCAAACAAAGAAGAACACAATCAATGCAATGCACAATATGATGCATGCTATGGCATGGCAATATGAATTTGTTTTGGGCTAATGCAAGCTAGAACAGATTGAGATGAGTCCATTTGAACCAAAGATTCAAATGCAAACCCATTTTAAGAGGTCATATTAGTGCTTTACCTTGTTTCACCTAAACAGCAAGGTTAAAGTGTTCTAACATGCATGAAAATGGTACAGATGGATAGATTGGATTTTTTGATCATTTTTCATATATAATTTATCTCATTTGGAGTTATGGTTGAATTTATATGAATTTTAGAAGTTTTAGGCATTTTCTGGAATTTCCTGAATAAGATTAAATCCAGAAAATGTGTTACTGCGTCAGCATGACGTCACACTGACGTCAGCAGGTCAAAGGCATGGTCCCGGTCAACTCTAACATGTGGGTCCCGCGTGTCAGGGTTATTAGTTTAACTAATTTAATTTAATTCTAAACCTGGTTCATTAGTGGCCTGGGGCCCACATGTCAGTGACCCAGGGGGTCAACTGGGCCCACCCAGTCAACGGTCAGCCGGGTCAAACCCGGGTCAACTCATCGGAGTTGACCGCGGCTCGTCGCCGGCGACGCCAGAGACGGCGGAGGGCATCGGGATTCCTCCTCCGGCGACCAAATGGCCGGCGGAGGGCATCTACATGACGCGGGCACTCGTCCGCGTCGAGTATTGGCAGTGGCTGGGCCTGTGGTGGCCGGATTCATAACCGGCGTCGACCTTGGCGGTCGCCGGAGCTCGGGTGAGCTCGGGTCGACGCTACGGTGGCCGGGGAGGCTCATGTGGGGCACCTACGTGCTCTACGTGGTGCGGGAAGGAAGATGAGCACGGCGGCCGGACCACTAGGTGGCCGGAGGCACGTCGGCGGCGGTCACAGGCGGCGGCGCATGCGGATGAGCAGGGTGCAGCGGCTACGGTGTACGAGAGTGAGAACGAGGAGGGGGAAAAGGTCAGTGGCTCACTTCGAGTGCAGGGAGCGAACGGCGAGCTCGGGGAGGGGCTGGTGAGGTCGTGCGGCCACCGGCGATCTCGAAGCAGAGGCGGCGAAGATGGCGGGGCAGAGGGCGATGCAGGCCGTCCGGCGTCGGGCGGTTCGGTGAGGAGGAGGAGAGGGACTAGGGGGAGCTCATGGGCAGCTCCGGGGGGCGAGGGAGAGGCGGTGGCGTCGAGTACGGCGGCGGCGGCTTACGAGCGCGTCGGTCGTAGCGGGAGGGGAACGAGGGAGAGGGCAGAGGAGGGGAGAGTGGCGTCCAGGGGGTCGAGGCGGCGCCGAGGAGAAGACGCGAGGCGTCGCGGTGGCCAGGCGACGCAGGCAAGCAGCCTAGTGGCGTGGCGCCCGCGCACGCGTCGTGCGTTGTCCCTCGTCTGCCTACTGGCAGAGGTTGGGGATGACTGGCACTAGGCCAGGTGGGCTGGGCCGGCCACTTGGGCCGCCAGGTAAGCCCAGGTGAGGTTCCTTCTCTCTCTCTTATTTTGTTTCTGTTTTCTATTTTCTGTAATTGTTTTGGATTTATTAAAAATGCCAGAGCATTTTCAAAAATCATGAAACTAATCATGGCTACTGTTTATAATATAACCAACAGTAAACATTTCAGTTTATGATTATTTGAGCATTTAAAATATTTTGTAGCATTTAAATGCCCAAATGTAAATACTGTATGATTTAATTCAGTGACCCCCAATTGACCTAGAAAAATGTGCAATATTTTTGGCAGAGGTTCAAGACCAATCCAAGGATGATGAACATTTTAAAGGGGCATTTTGGGTTCAATGAAATGATTTTTTTATTTGGACCCTAGTTGAGTTTCATTTGCTGCTAGGTTTTATCAGCCCCCATTTCAAAATTAAAAGAAATTGAAATTGATGCATGGATGCAATGCCACTAATTACAAGAAGATTTCTAGGGCTGTGACAACTCACCCCCACTAAACAAGAATCTCGTCCCGAGATTCAAGACGTGAGGTAAGAAGACAGAGGGGACACAAATCTAATGCAATCTTCATGAACCAACTGCTCGTCTCAAATATATTGATCCATTGCATCACATTGATCTTGACGTCCTCGCTTTTGAGATCTTCATCCAACACGATGGCGACAGAAAGAACTCTATAGGAAACGATCTCCTCGAAGATCGAGCATTCAAGATCAACTCGTGTAATGAGATGTTGGAACATCTCGAGTTGGGACACAAAACACATCGAGAGGGATGGAAGAACAAACAACGAGGTTTGATTTGGTGGGCAACAATTCCACGCTTAGAGAGATGGTGGATGGTGTCAAGGTGGCGAGGAAATAATTGCCATGATTCCATAACGGGGCACCTTGGGAAAGGTGACTCGTAGAGTTATTACCTTAAATGGCAAAAAGAATTACTTTTGATATTTAGGTCATTGAAACTCTTTATACCAGCCTAAGGCAATCACAATCAACCATTTGGCGGAGCTCAAAGGAATGGCATATCCGGATTCGAATGGATGATGTGGACTACCTTGTTGAAGACATCGCAAGGAATGACTCTTGCTTATCACCGGAAATGGATGGGACCATAACAAGTCCACGTTGAAGATGATCCTGGACAGCAAATGCTGAGAAGGGCAGCCCATGGACAGTTGGCAGAAGGCGGTGCGAGCTGGGAACAAAATGCAAATGTCGGGAGTGTTCCAACCATCATATCTGCCTGAGATTCAGATCTGGTCAGAAACAGGATACTTCAGACTCACATGTCTGAAAAGAAGAGTCGCAACACAAATCGACGAGATAACGTTGCAAGATTCTCGGGAGATGAACTATGGTAGTAAGCTCCAAAACATGAGCCGGTTCTGCTACATACATGTGAACACACTGTCCCAGACAGGCATGACCACGTAGTAGTCTTAGAAGAAAACACTACCAAGTTCAGGTGGGGAACCATCATCGAGGATAACGGAATCTTGTACAAATCCGTCTGGTACCTTCAGGACTAGCACTTAGAACTTATTATCCTTGAACAAATCAATCAGTGGCTTGGTGTGCTAGGGATACCTATAGAATGAAGGTTGCAAGTCTCCAGACCACAGAATACTTCGCACATATGCATGACTGACTTGGGATGATTCCAGGGGGAGCAAAAACAAGCTTGCTCAAATTCACGGCGGCAACTTTCATCAAATGCACGTGAATTAGAGGAAGTATCTTCTTTCATCCAAACATATACCTCATGAACGGAACACGAGGGCAACGCTTACAAAGTTTCCAACACTAGCTTAATGTTCAACACGAATCATGGAGGAGACAAGATGCTGCTGATGGGCTCAACAACAACTCATCGGAATTTCCATATCACTGGACTTCCACCATCATGTGAACATGGTGATAGCATTGGTCAGACCAAAAGATGTAATGATGTATGCTCGAGGGATCAACCACGAGTAAGACAACATTATGAACATCGTTGGCTCTGGTTTGACTTGACGATAGCCCATACTCAAGTCAAAATTTTGACAAGACAATAGACCCAACAACTAATCACGAGGACCAATCGATGGAGATATCATCTTTCTTCAACACACACACACACACACACACACACAAAGATATCCCCTAACATGAACTAAGTCAGACAAGCTTTTATCTTCCAACTCTCCAAGTTGTTGTTTAGCTTAACCAACTAGCTCAGGGGTATCCACCACAGGTTCTTGGAGAAGGGGTGGTTTATAAGAAACCAACGTGATCACGAGCTCGACATAGCGGTCAGGTGACAACCAGGTAATACTTCCGAGAAGATCTTCGGAAAATCACGAACCACCGATATGTCACTAAGCACGAGAACAATCTTGCTTTTTAGGGCAAGACGATATGGTCGAAAGAGTGAGGGATCGACACAATCCCAACTCATGGATCGAAAATTGCACCATAAATAAGGACTAGGTGGCACGATCAATCTTAGGATGATGAGTTAGTAAGCAACACGCTAAGAATGAGAATATTGTCCATTTACTACAAAGCAACGAGTTGCTCGGAGTATTGATTTCACACATCACAATTCACTTGTCGGCAATCCGGTTACAATAACACGGAGACCGAGGAATGAATGATCATGGCGAGAAGTATCACTGTATCAAGAGTTCATAGGTTGTTGTGCAATTCCTATGATATTCCTGACATAAAGAGGGCAATACTTCAGAGTAGAACAGAATCAAAAGCTGGATTGGCATTTTGATCTGTGGAATACAACTGTTTTGACCCATTCCTAGATATGGATGAGGTACTTGAGTTTGTTTCTCCTAGTCATTCCGGAATAGAATGGCTTGACAGACCACAAGAATAATAGGCATCGATGAACGAATGCACATATACCCCTGACTATCAATTGATAGACGAAGGTCAGAAAACAACTAAAGAGGGACAACTCAAGGAACATATAATTTTCTGAGTAGTGGATGCATAGATTAGCATGTCGAACGAGTTCAACATATTTCTTCCGGATAACCCATGCAGAAAGGAAGAACTGGCAGAATCACAATATGAATGAAGAACTCATCAAGAGCACTCTGGTTGTGATCTTTTGGTTCAAAAACTTCTGTCATAAGCGGTTCGTAGTATTTGGAAGAAGGAACTACCGCCCTCGAGGACTAATGCAAATGTTACTAATATCCTAAAGGAACTAGCAAACACTATCGACATGAGGTAGGTAGGGTGAATCTCGGGTTCAAAACCCAGGAGTAGAATGCCTACTACTAAGTGGCATCACGGGATGCTTTCGAGAATGGTGGCCAGATTCATCACACTGGGAACACAAAACATGGACATATTACTAGATGGTTTCATAAGACACCTAGGGTCATAATAGTAGTTCCAACATATACGCCGAGGCAATGGAGCACCTCGCAGACCGTGTGGTGTGCTTAATCTGGCCCAAAGGAACATCGAGAACGGAAGGAAGGGATTTGCAAATGCATCAGATTATTTTGAAACCTGGGATGACTCGGACAGCATAACGGCTGTAAATGCTCGAAATAATTTGAGACATCCTGCAAAATGATGGCATAGCCACTCAACATCATAGTAACAAGGTTCCGAGACCAACTATGAACACACGGAAGTAGTAGAAACGGAACAGAGGCTTGAACTCAACAATCTTAGGCAACTACGGTTTAGTAACACGTCATCCTGAGAGATAGATGAGAAGGCCTAGTTCTTAATCCCCGTAGAAGAGAAGAGAATGACTCAGATCAGAAGGGCATAAGGTTAAGGAGTAAAAAGAGCCTTACGTTCCCTTCCACAATCAATTCCCCTACATAACTAAAGCATTTCTAGACACAACTTCGACCAGTTTGGCTTGGTAATCCAACAGGCAGTCAGGCTCTGATACCAACGCTGTCAGGACCCCTATCCTAAGTCACACCGATCCAGCATGTAACACATCATATCACTTTGCGGCCTCACGCACGGTATTCCCACGGGTGCCACCTTACCTAGCCCGGGAACGTTTGCGCCTTTTGGCTCACGTATATGATAGTGTCGCTAGCATCCATATGACAAAGAACCCGGGCCGACATGGCTAGTCGTGAACCCAAGGCGGAACTAACCCATGAGGACAGGCATACATGAATCACATCGAGCATGTCGGTCAACAATGTATAAATCCGGGCTGTAGCACTGGGCTAACATGACTCCGGTAACCCGGGCTGTAGCAGGCTAGGCAGGACTCCGGATAACACCGCGTGACATTTCCCCGAAGGGACAGACACAGGAACGACGTGAATCACATGCCGGCCAGTCAAGTGTTCCAAGCAGTAGTGCTGGGCTAGCAGGACTCCGGTGAACCGGGCTGTAGCGGACTACTATTGCTCCGGAAGCACTAGACCACATTTCCCCGTAAGAGAGGCTGCCAAGGATAAACAACTAGATAGTCGGATCCCACACATAGCAAGCATTTCAATCATACACACAATATGCTCGATATGTGTAAATACAACATGGCATCACAACAAGACTCTACGACTCAAGTATTTATTCATTAGGCTCCGAGGAGCGAGATATTACAAACATGGGTCTCATGACCCAACATTCAGAGCATACAAGTCAAAGCACAAGCGGAAGCTTAACATGTCTGAGTACAGACATCTATAAATGAAAAAGGCTGAGAAGCCTGACTATCTACCAGATCCTGCCGAGGGCACAAGATCGTAGCTAAGGTATCAAGCTAAATGTCGAAGTCCACACGGAACTACTAGCGAGACTGACGTCTCTCTGCAAAAACATAAAATAGGCAAACGTGAGTACAAATGTACCCAGCAAGACTTACATCAGAACTAGCTACATATGCATCAGTATCAATAAAGGGGGTGGGGGAGTTTGACTGCAGCCAGCCAGCTTTGACTCGGTGGCTATCCTGAACTACGACTGCAAGTAACTCTTTTGAGGTGGCGCACACGAGTCCACATATTCACCATTCAATACACCACTATGGATCCGCTCCCGTCTCCCCATGAGAACACCATCCATAGCACTCACGCTTATCTTGCGCATTTTAGAGTATCCACTTTCACTTGTCTATGAACTGTTATAGGCAACCCAGAAGTCCATTACCGCGGACACGGCTATTCGAGTAGATCATTTATAACCCTGCAGGGGTGTACTTCTTCACACATGTTTCTGAAGGAAATATGCCCTAGAGGCAATAATAAAGTTATTATTATTTCCTTATTTCATGATAAATGTTTATTATTCATGCTAGAATTGTAGCAACCGGAAACATGATACATGTGTGAATACATAGACAAACAGAGTGTCACTAGTATGCCTCTACTTGACTAGCTCGTTGATCAAAGATGGTTATGTTTCCTAGCCATAGACATGAGTTGTCATTTGATTAACGGGATCACATCATTAGGAGAATGATGTGATTGACATGACCCATTCCGTTAGCTTAGCACCCGATCGTTTAGTATGTTGCTATTGCTTTCTTCATGACTTATAAATGTTCCTATGACTATGAGATTATGCAACTCCCATTTGCCGGAGGAACACTTTGTGTGCTACCAAACGTCACAACGTAACTGGGTGATTATAAAGGTGCTCTACAGGTGTCTCCAAAGGTACATGTTGGGTTGGCGTATTTCGAGATTAGGATTTGTCACTCCGACTGTCGGAGAGGTATCTCTGGGCCCTCTCGGTAATGCACATCACATAAGCCTTGCAAGCATTGCAACTAATGAGTTAGTTGCGAGATGATGTATTACAAAACGAGTAAAGAGACTTGCCGGTAACGAGATTGAACTAGGTATTAAGATACCAACGATCGAATCTCGGGCAAGTAACATACCGATGACAAAGGGAACAACGTATGTTGTTATGCGGTCTGACCGATAAAGATCTTCGTAGAATATGTAGGAACCAATATGGGCATCCAGGTCCCGCTATTGGTTATTGACCGGAGACGTGTCTCGGTCATGTCTACATTGTTCTCGAACCGTAGGGTCCGCATGCTTAAGGTTTCGATGACAGTTATATTATGAGTTTATGAGTTTTGATGTACCGAAGGAGTTCAGAGTACCGTATGAGATCACGAACATGACGAGGAGTCTCGAAATGGTCGAGACATAAAGATTGATATATTGGATGGCTATATTCGGACATCGGAATGGTTCCGTGTGGTTTCGGAGAAAACCGGAGTGCCGGAGGGGTTACCGGAACCCCCCGGGAGAAGTATTGGGCCACATGGGCCTTAGTGGAGAGAGAGAGAGGGGCGGCCAGGGTGGGCCGCGCGCCCCCTCCCCCTCTGGTCCGAATTGGACTAGGAGAGGGGGGGCGGCGCCCCCCTTTCCCTCTCCCTCTCCCCCTTTCTTTCCCCCTCTTAGTAGGAATAGGAAAGAGGGGAGTCCTACTCCTAATAGGAGGAGGACTCCTCCTGCTGGCGCGCACCACAAGGGCCGGCCGGCCTCCCCCCTTGCTCCTTTATATACGGGGGCAGGGGGGCACCCTAGAACACAGAAGTTGATCTTCGTGATCGTTCCTTAGCCGTGTGCGGTGCCCCCCTCCACCATATTCCACCTCGGTCATATTGTTGCAGTGCTTAGGCGAAGCCCTGCGTCGGTAGTACATCAAGATCGTCACCACGCCGTCGTGCTGACGGAACTCGTCCCCGCAGCTTTGCTGGATCGGAGCCCGGGGAACGTCATCTAGTTGTACGTGTGTTAAGAACTCGGAGGTGCCGGAGTAACGGCGCTTGGATCGGTCGGATCGGGAAGACGTACGACTACTTCCTCTATGTTGCGTTAACACTTCCGCTTCGGTCTACGAGGGTACGTAGACAACACTCTCCCCTCTCGTTGCTATGCATCACCATGATCTTGCGTGTGCGTAGGATTTTTTTTTGAAATTACCACGTTCCCCAACAGTGGCATCCGAGCCTAGGTTTTTATGGTTTGATGTTATGCACGAGTAGAACACAAGTGAGTTGTGGGCGATATAAGTCATACTGCCTACCAGCATGTCATACTTTGGTTCGGCGGTATTGTTGTATGAAGCGGCCCGGACCGACATTACGCGTACGCTTACGCGAGACTGGCTCTACCGACGTGCTTTGCACATAGGTGGCTGGCGGGTGTCAGTTTCTCCAACTTTAGTTGAACCGAGTATGGCTACGCCCGGTCCTTGCGAAGGTTAAAACGGAGTCTATCTGACAAACTATCGTTGTGGTTTTGATGCGTAGGTAAGATTGGTTCTTGCTTAAGCCCGTAGCAGCCACGTAAAACTTGCAATAAACAAAGTAGAGGACGTCTAACTTGTTTTTGCAGGGCATGTTGTGATGTGATATGGTCAAGACATGATGCTAAATTTTATCGTATGAGATGATCATGTTTTGTAACCAAGTTATCGGCAACTGGCAGGAGCCATATGGTTGTCGCTTTATTGTATGCAATGCAATCGCCCTGTAATGCTTTACTTTATCACTAAGCGGTAGCGATAGTCGTAGAAGCATAAGATAGGCGAGACGACAACGATGCTACGATGGAGATCAAGGTGTCGCGCCGGTGACGATGGTGATCATGACGGTGCTTCGGAGATGGAGATCACAAGCACAAGATGATGATGGCCATATCATATCACATATATTGATTGCATGTGATGTTTATCTTTTTATGCATCTTGTCTTGCTTTGATTGACGGTAGCATTATAAGATGATCTCTCACTAAATTATCAAGAAGTGTTCTCCCTGAGTATGCCCCGTTGCCAAAGTTCGTCGTGCCCAGACACCACGTGATGATCGGGTGTAATAATCTCTACGTCCATCTACAACGGGTGCAAGCCAGTTTTGCACACGCAGAATACTCGGGTTATACTTGACGAGCCTAGCATATGCAGATATGGCCTCGGAACACGGAGACCGAAAGGTCGAGCGTGAATCATATAGTAGATATGATCAACATAAAGATGTTCACCATTGAAAACTAATCCATTTCACGTGATGATCGGTTATGGTTTAGTTGATTTGGATCACGTGATCACTTAGATGATTAGAGGGATGTCTATCTAAGTGGGAGTTCTTAAGTAATATGATTAATTGAACTTTAATTTATCATGAACTTAGTCCTGGTAGTATTAGCATATCTATGTTGTAGATCAATAGCTCGCGTTGTTGCTTTCATATGTTAATTTTGATATGTTCCTAGAGAAAATTGTGTTGAAAAATGTTAGTAGCAATGATGCGGATTGGATCCGTGATCTGAGGTTTATCCTCATTTCTGCACAGAAGAATTATGTCCTTGATGCACCGCTAGGTGACAGACCTATTGCAGGAGCAGATGCAGACGTTATGAACGTTTTGCTAGCTCAATATGATGACTACTTAATAGTTTAGTGCACCATGCTTAACGGCTTAGAATCGGGACTTCAAAGACGTTTTGAACGTCATGGACCATACGAGATGTTCCAGGAGTTGAAGTTAATATTTCAAGCAAATACCCGAGTTGAGAGATATGAAGTCTCCAACAAGTTCTATAGCTAAAAGATGGAGGAAAATCGCTCAACTAGTGAGCATGTGCTCAGATTGTCTGGGTACTACAATCGCTTGAATGAAGTGGGAGTTAATCTTCCAGATAAGATAGTGATTGACAGATTTCTCTAGTCACCATCACCAAGTTAGTAGAACTTCGTGATGAACTATAGTATGCAAGGGATGACGAAAAAGACTCCCGAGCTTTTCATGATGATGAAATCGATGAAGGTAGAAATCAAGAAAGAGCATCAAGTGTTGATGGTTGACAAGATCACTAGTTTCAAGAAAAGGGCAAAGGGAAAAAAGGGGAACTTCAAGAAGAACAGCAAGCAAGTTGCTGCTCGAGTGAAGAAGCCCAAGTCTGGACCTAAGCCTGAGACTGAGTGCTTCTACTGCAAAGGGACTGGTCACTGGAAGCGGAACTACCCCAAGTGATTGGCGGATAAGCAGGATGGCAAAGTGAACATAAGTATATTTGATATACATGTTATTGATGTGTACTTTACTAGTGTTTATAGCAACCCCTCAGTATTTGATACTAGTTCAGTTACTAAGAGTAGTAACTCGAAACAGGAGTTGCATAATAAACAGAGACTAGTTAAGGGTGAAGTGACGATATGTGTTGGAAGTAGTTCCAAGATTGATATGATCATCATCGCACACTTCCCTATACTTTCGAGATTAGTGTTGAACCTAAATAAGTGTTATTTGGTGTTTGCGTTGAGCATAAATATGATTTGATCATGTTTATTGCAATACGGTTATTCATTTAAGTTAGAGAAAAATTGTTGTTCTGTTTACATGAATAAAACCTTCTACGGTCATACACCCAATGAAAGTGGTTTGTTGGATCTCGATCGTAGTGATACACATATTCATAATATTGAAGCCAAAAAGATGCAAAGTTAATAATGATAGTGCAACTTATCTGTGGCACTGCCGTTTAGGTCATATTGGTGTAAAGCGCATGAAGAAACTCCATGCTGATGGAATTTTGGAATCACTAGATTATGAATCGCTTGATGCTTGCAAACCATGCCTCATGGGCAAGATGACTAAAACTCCGTTCTCCGGAACAATGGAGTGAGCAACATATTTGTTGGAAATCATACATAACTGATTTATGTGGTCCGATGAATATTAAGGCTCGCGACAAGTATCATTATTTTCTGACCTTCACAGATGATTTGAGCAGATATGGGTATATCTACTTGATGAAACATGTCTGAAACATTTGAAAAGTTCAAAGAATTTCAGAGTGAAGTGGAGAATCATCGTAACAAGAAAATAAAAGTTTCTACGATATGATCGTGGAGGAGAATATTTGAGTTACGAGTTTGGTCTTCAATTAAAACAATGTGGAATAGTTTCACAAACTCATGCCACCTGGAACACCACAGCATAATGGTGTGTCCGAACGTCATAACCGTACTTTATTGGATACAGTGCAATCTATGATGTTTCTTACCGAATTACCACTATAGTTTTGGGGTTATGCATTAAAGACAGCTGCATTCACGTTAAAAAAGGGCGCCATCTAAGTCCGTTGAGACGACACAATCTGAACTGTGGTTTGGCAAGAAACCAAAGTTGTCGTTTCTTAAAGTTTGGGATTGTGATGCTTATATGAGAAAGTTTCATCCTGATAAGCTCAAACCCAAATCGGAGAAATATGTCTTCATAGGATACCCAAAGGAGACTGTTGGGTACACCTTCTATCACAGATCTTAAGGCAAGACATTCATTGCTTATAATGGATCCTTTCTAGAGAAGGAGTTTCTCTCGAAAGAAGTGAGTGGGAGGAAAGTAGAACTTGATGTGGTAACTGTACCTGCTCCCTTATTGGAAAGTAGTTCATCACAAAAATCTGTTCCTATGACTACTACACCAATTAATGAGGAAGTTAATGATGATGATCATGTAACGTCAGATCAAGTTACTACCGAATCTCGTAGGTAAACCAGAGTGAGATCCGCACCAGAGTGGTACGGTAATCCTGTTTTGGAAGTCATGTTACTAGAACATGACGAACTTGCGAACTATGAGGAAGCGATGATGAGCCCACATTCCGCGAAATGGTTTGAGGCCATGAAATCTGAGATATGATCCATGTATAAAAACAAAGTATGGACTTTGATGGATTTTCCCGATGATCGGCAAGCCATAGAAAATAAATGGATCCTTAATAGGAAGACAGACGATGATAGTAGCGTTACTATCTACAAAGTTAGAATTGTCGCAAAAGGTTTTTGACAAGTTCAAGGTGTTGACTACGATGAGAGTTTCTCACTCGTATCTATGCTTAAGTCTGTCCAAATCATGTTAACAATTGCCGCATTTTATGAAATCTGGCAAATGGATAAAACAAAACTGCATTCCTTAATTGATTTTTTTAAAGAGTTGTATATGATGCAACCAGAAGGTTTTGTCAATCCTAAAGATGTTAACAAAATATGCAAGCTCCAGCGATCCATCTATGGACTGGTGCAAGCATCTCGGAGTTGGAATATACGCTTTGATAAGTCGATCAAAGCATATAGTTTTATACAGACTTGCGGTGAAGCCTGTATTTACAAGAAAGTGAGTGGGAGCACTACAACATTTCTGATAAATATATGTGAATGACATAGTGTTGATTGGAAATAATGTAGAATTATTCTGCAAAGCATAAAGGAGTGTTTGAAAGGAGTTTTTCAAAGAAAGACCTCGGTGAAGCTACTTACATATTGAGTATCAAGATCTATAGATATAGATCAAGACGCTTGATAAGTTTTTCCAATGAGTATATACCTTGACAAGATTTTGAAGTAGTTCAAAATGTAAAAGTCAAAGAAAGAGTTCTTGCCTGTGTTACAAGGTGTGAAATTGAGTAAGACTCAAAACCCGACCACGACAGAAGATAGAAAGAGAATAAAAGTCATCCCCTATGCCTTGGCCATAGGTTCTATAAAGCATGCCATGCTGTGTACCAGATCTATTGTATACCCTACACTGATTTTGGCAAGGGAGTACAATAGTGATCTAGGAGTAGGTCACTAGACATCGGTCAAAATTATCCTTAGTGAAATAAGGATATGTTTCTCTATTATGGAGGTGACAAAAAGGTTCGTCGTAAAGGGTTATGTCGATGCAAGTTTTGACACCAATCTAGATGACTCTAAGTCTCAATCTAGATACATATTGAAAGTGGGAGAAATTAGCTAGAGTAGCTCCGAGCACAGTATTATTGACATAGAAATTTGCAAAATACATACGGATCTGAATGTGACAGACCCGTTGACTAAGATTGTCTCACAAGCAAAACATGATCACACCTTAGTACTCTTTGGGTGTTAATCACATAGCAATGTGAACTAGATTATTGACTCTAGTAAACCCTTTGGGTGTTGGTCACATGATGATGTGAACTATGGGCATTAATCACATGGTGATGTGAACTATTGCTATTAAATCACATGCCGATGTGAACTAGATTATTGACTCTAGTGCAAGTGGGAGACTGAAGGAAATATGCCCTAGAGGCAATAATAAAGTTATTATTATTTCCTTATTTCATGATAAATGTTTATTATTCATGCTAGAATTGTATCAACCGGAAACATGATACATGTGTGAATACATAGACAAACATAGTGTCACTAGTATGCCTCTACTTGACTAGCTCGTTGATCAAAGATGGTTATGTTTCCTAGCCATAGACATGAGTTGTCATTTGATTAACGGGATCACATCATTAGGAGAATGATGTGATAGACATGACCCATTCCGTTAGCTTAGCACCCGATCGTTTAGTATGTTGCTATTGCTTTCTTCATGACTTATACATGTTCCTATGACTATGAGATTATGCAACTCCCGTTTGCCGGAGGAACACTTTGTGTGCTACCAAACGTCACAACGTAACTGGGTGATTATAAAGGTGCTCTACAGGTGTCTCCAAAGGTACATGTTGGGTTGGCGTATTTCGAGATTAGGATTTGTCACTCCGACTGTCGGAGAGGTATCTCTGGGCCCTCTCGGTAATGCACATCACATAAGCCTTGCAAGCATTGCAACTAATGAGTTAGTTGCGAGATGATGTATTACAGAACGAGTAAAGAGACTTGCCGGTAACGAGATTGAACTAGGTATTAAGATACCGACAATCAAATCTCAGGCAAGTAACATACCGATGACAAAGGGAACAACGTATGTTGTTATGCGGTCTGACCGATAAAGATCTTCGTAGAATATGTAGCAACCAATATGGGCATCCAGGTCTCGCTATTGGTTATTGACCGGAGACGTGTCTCGGTCATGTCTACATTGTTCTCGAACCGTAGGGTCCGCACGCTTAAGGTTTCGATGATAGTTATATTATGAGTTTATGAGTTTTGATGTACCGAAGGAGTTCGGAGTCCCGGATGAGATCACGGACATGATGAGGAGTCTCGAAATGGTCGAGACATAAAGATTGATATATTGGACGGCTATATTCGGACATCGGAATGGTTCCGAGTGGTTTCGGAGAAAACCGGAGTGCCGGAGGGGTTACCGGAACCCCCCGGGAGAAGTATTGGGCCACATGGGCCTTAGTGGAGAGAGAGAGAGGGGCGGCCAGGGTGGGCCGCGCGCCCCTCCCCCTCTGGTCCGAATTGGACTAGGAGAGGGGGGGCGGCGCCCCCCTTTCCCTCTCCCTCTCCTCCTTCCTTTCCCCCTCCTAGTAGGAGTAGGAAAGAGGGGAGTCCTACTCCTACTAGGAGGAGGACTCCTCCTCCTGGCGCACGCCACAAGGGCCGGCCGGCCTCCCCCCTTGCTCCTTTATATACAGGGGCAGGGAGGCACCCTAGAACACAGAAGTTGATCTTCGTGATCGTTCCTTAGCCGTGTGCGGTGCCCCCCTCCACCATATTCCACCTCGGTCATATTGTTGCAGTGCTTAGGCGAAGCCCTACATCGGTAGTACATCAAGATCGTCACCACGCCGTCGTGCTGACGGAAGTCGTCCCCGAAGCTTTGCTGGATCGGAGCCCGGGGAAAGTCATCGAGCTGTATGTGTGTTAAGAACTCGGAGGCGCCGGAGTAACGGCGCTTGGATCGGTTGGATCGGGAAGACGTACGACTACTTCCTCTACGTTGCGTCAACGCTTCCGCTTCGTTCTACGAGGGTACGTAGACAACACTCTCCCCTCTCGTTGCTATGCATCACCATGATCTTGCGTGGGCGCAGGATTTTTTTTGAAATTACTACGTTCCCCAACAGTTTCCACCACTTAGCGTCTGCACACGACATGTGCTCGGCAGACTTCAAGCGAAAGCCGACGTGGGTGTAGACCACGACCTAACTAACCACACAAGTCTCTTGTCCAGGTTTATCGCCTATACGGGTTCCATCCATGAGGAGATCCGGCCGGAGTTTCGCTCACAGCCCCAAATGATGTGTGCAGGGTTCCCGAGACACCAAACGGGCGAATCGGTACACCGTGCCACGTGCCTACCGCAACACAGCCCACCCCTGTGGTCAGCGCTGCGTGCGGCCCCCAGCATACTACAAACACCAGAAACTACTTGCAACTCCTGGACAGAGGATGAGAGGGGTAAATAAGTCGAGCGGGGTCATATTTCAGGGCCCAACGTGTGGTAGTAGCTGTTTCATGGATCACAAACACAGAACTCAGTTCCTGAGGACGGCTTCAATGAGACAACCCACCATGTACTCCTACATGGCCTCTCACCGCTACCTTTACCAAATCATGTTCACACACTTAGCTCACACACAGTAGGACATGTTCATCACCATTCCAAATCATCCCCGATGAATCAGACCTGACATGACTCTAAGCAATAGCAGGCACGACAAACAAGCATGAATGAGTAGGCACATCAGGGCTCAAACAACTCCTACTCATGCTAGTGGGTTTCATCTATTTACTGTGGCAATGACAGGTCATGCAGAGGATAAGGGTTCAACTACCGCAGCAAGTAGCAGATGAATCGTTGTTGTCCTAATGCAGTAAAGTAGAGCAGGAGCGAGAGAGTGGGATTGTATCGGAATGAACAAGGGGATTTTGCTTGCCTGGCACTTCTGAAGATAATATAGCTCTTCATCGGTGTCATCGAACTCATCGTCGGAACCACGTCTATCGAGAGGGGACAATTACCGGCAAACAAAGAAGAACACAATCAATGCAATGCACAATATGATGCATGCTATGGCATGGCAATATGAATGTGTTTTGGGCTAATGCAAGCTAGAACAGATTGAGATGAGTCCATTTGAACCAAAGATTCAAATGCAAACCCATTTTAAGAGGTCATATTAGTGCTTTACCTTGTTTCACCTAAACAGCAAGGTTAAAGTGTTCTAACATGCATGAAAAAGGTACAGATGGATAGATTGGATTTTCCTGATCATTTTTCATATATAATTTATCTCATTTGGAGTTATGGTTGAATTTATATGAATTTTAGAAGTTTTAGGCATTTTCTGGAATTTCCTGAATAAGATTAAATCCAGAAAATGTGTTACTGCATTAGCATGATGTCACACTGACATCAGCAGGTCAAAGGCACGGTCCAGGTCAACTCTAACATGTGGGTCCCGCGTGTCAGGGTTATTAGTTTAACTAATTTAATTTAATTCTAAACCTGGTTCATTAGTGGCCTGGGGCCCACATGTCAGTGACCCAGGGGGTCAACTGGGCCCACCCAGTCAACGGTCAGCCGGGTCAAACCCGGGTCAACTCATCGGAGTTGACCGCGGCTCGTCGCCGGCGACGCCAGAGACGGCGGAGGGCATCGGGATTCCTCCTCCGGCGACCAAATGGCCGGCGGAGGGCGTCTACATGACGCGGGCACTCGTCCCCGTCGAGTAGTGGTAGTGGCTGGGCCTGTGGTGGCCGGATTCATCACCGGCGTCGACCTTGGCGGTCGCCGGAGCTCGGGTTTGCTCGGGTCGACGCTACGGTGGCCGTGGAGGCTCATGCGGGGCACCTACGTGCTCTACGTGGTGCGGGAAGGAAGATGAGCACGACGGCCAGACCACTAGGTGGCCGGAGGCACGTCGGCGGCGGTCACAGGCGGCGGCGCATGCAGATGAGCAGGGTGCAGCGGCTACGTTGTACGAGAGCGAGAACGGGGAGGGGGGAAAAGGTCAGTGGCTCACTGCGAGTGCAGGGGAGCGAACGGCGAGCTCGGGGAGGGGCTGGTGAGGTCGTGCGGCCGCCAGCGATCTCGGAGCAGAGGCGGCGAAGATGGCGGGGCAGGGGCGATGCAGGCCGTCCGACGTCGGGCGATTCGGTGAGGAGGAGGAGAGGGACTAGAGGGAGCTCATGGGCATCTCCAGGGGGCGAGGGAGAGGCGGTGGCGTCGAGTACGGCGGCGGTGGCTTACGGGCGCGTCGGTCGTACTGGGAGGGGAACGAGGGAGAGGGCAGAGGAGGGGAGAGTGGCGTCCAGGGGGTCGAGGCGGCGCCGAGGAGAAGACGCGAGGCATCGCGGTGGCCAGGCGACGCAGGCAAGCAGCCTGGTGGCGTGGCGCCCGCGCACGCGCCGTGCGTTGTCCCTCCTCTGCCTACTGGCAGAGGTTGGGGATAACTGGCACTAGGCCAGGTGGGCTGGGCCGGCCACTTGGGCCGCCAGGTAAGCCCAGGTGAGGTTCCTTCTCTCTCTCTTATTTTGTTTCTGTTTTCTATTTTCTGTAATTGTTTTGGATTTATTAAAAATGCCAGAGCATTTTCAAAAATCATGAAACTAATCATGGCTGCTGTTTATAATATAACCAACAGTAAACATTTCAGTTTATGATTATTTGAGCATTTAAAATATTTTATAGCATTTAAATGCCCAAATGTAAATACTGTATGATTTAATTCAGTGACCCCCAATTGACCTAGAAAAATGTGCAATATTTTTGGCAGAGGTTCAAGACCAATCCAAGGATGATGAACATTTTAGAGGGGCATTTTGGGTTCAGTGAAATGATTTTTTTATTTGGACCCTAGTTGAGTTTCATTTGCTGCTAGGGTTTATCAGCCCCCATTTCAAAGTTAAAAGAAATTGAATTTGATGCATGGATGCAATGCCACTAATTACAAGAAGATTTCTAGGGCTGTGACAGGAACTTGGGCAGGAGCACTTTTGCCCTCCGACGGAGCGATTCTGCCAGGGGAACTTACCTCCCGGAGGGGGAAATCATCGTCCTCATCATCACCAAGAACTCTCCCATCTTGGGGAGGGTAATCTCCACCAACATCTTTAACAACACCATCTCATCTCAAACCCTAGTTCATCTCTTGTGTTCAATCTTGTTATCGGAACTATAGAATGGTGCTTGTGGGTGACTAGTAGTGTTGATTACATCTTGTAGTTGATTACTATATGGTTTATTTGGTGGAAGATTATATATTCAGATTCAATATGCTATTTAATACTTCTCTGATCATGAGCATGTTTATCATTTGTGAGTAGTTACTTTTGTTCTTGAGGTCATAGGAGAAATCATGTTGCAAGTAATCATGTGAACTTGATATGTGTTCGATATTTTTATAGTATGTATGTTGTGATTCCCTTAGTGGTGTCATATGAACGTTGACTACATGACACTTCACCATATTTGGGCCTAAGGGAATGCATTGTGGAGCAGCAATTAGATGATGGGTTGCGAGAGTGACAAAAGCTTAAACCCCAGTTTATGCGCTATTCCGTAAGGGGCCGATTGGATCCAAAAGTTTAATGCTATGGTTAGAATTTATTCTTAATACGTTTCTCGTAGTTGCGGATGCTTACGGGATGGTTAATCATAAGTAGGAGGTTTGTTCAAGTAAGAACAACACCTAAGTACCAGCCCACCCACATATCAAACTATCAAAGTAGCGAACACAAATCGAACCAACATGATGAAAGTGACTAGATGAAAATCCCATGTACCCTTAAGAACGCTTTGCTTATCATAAGAGACCATTTTGGCCTGTCCTTTGCCTCAAAAGGATTGGGCTACCTTGCTACACTTTTGTTACTACTATTGTTACTTGCTCGTTACAAAGTATTTTGCTATCAAACTACTCCGCTACTTACAGTTTCAGCACTTGCAGACACTACCTTACTAAAAACTACTTTTCATTTCCTTCTGCTCCTCGTTGGGTTCGACACTCTAACTTATCGAAAAGAGCTACAATTGAACCCCTATACTTGTTGGTCATCATTGTAGTGCTTAGGCCAAGCCCTGCGCGGATCACATCACCAACACCGTCACCACGCCGTTGTGCTGACGGAACTCTCACTCGACCATCTACTGGATCAAGAGCTCGAGGGACGTCATCGTGCTGAACATGTGCTGAACACGGAGGTGCCGTACATTCGGTAGTTGGATTAGTTGGATCGTGAAGACGTTCGACTACATGAACCGTGTTACATAACGCTTCCGCTTTCGGTCTACGAGGGTACATGGACACACTCTCCCGTCTTGTTGCTATGCTTCTCCTAGATAGATCTTGCGTGATCATAGGAATTTTTTTGAATTACTACGTTCCCCAACAACACCATCATACCCCCACCAATAGCAGGGGGCAAAGAGACTCAACATGTGTGACTCAACCATGCGAGGTAGCATGTGCGGTGCAAGGCCAACGACATGAACCGTCCGCACGTTCTCGACTGTGGAGGGCTTTCACTTCCAGGCCTTTCGCCGTCACAACCCCTGGCCGGATGGCCCTCAAGGCAGACTGAGTGTACGGTCACACGCCAAGTCGAGCACACGGCACAATGGGTTGGGCGAATGAACCAGCCTAGAAGGGGGGATGCGGACGCTAGCAGGCAGACTCGGGTTGACCTGTTGCAAGACGGCGCATGCGAGTGCGACACGACAACCCAAAGATAGGTGGCCTCGCCCATGCCCGCGGCCCATGTTTCATGGACCAACAATGCAAACTAGGCAAGGAGGCGATAGTGGAGATCCGACATATGGGAGTGCGCCAAGGAGGCATCAATGTGAGGTGCCCATGAAATTCAAAGCACGGAGGGTCCTCTGGGTCGGCTGGTTGGATGGTCGCACGCAAATCCTGACGTATAGGCGTGCATGGCTCACACGAACATGAGCGACGCCGCCCAACATAGGTCGAAGGACACTAACTAGTGGACCCGGCCTCGCCCGTCACATGCGAGGACGCGCATGACAAGGTGCACGCGGACTCTATGAAAAAACCACCAAAGGTAGGTGGCCCAAATCTGGTCGCGACCCACACATCATGGACCCCCAGGGCAAACCAGTCAGGTTCGTGGCAGTCACGAAGATTGGACAACTGTAAGGGCGCCGGGGAGCCAACCAAGCGAGGCCGAGGCGCAACAGACGACGTGGAGGGTACTCTTGCGTGACGAGGTCCCCAAGAGGCGGGTACTCCAACATCCTTTATAGAAGTAATAGGTCGTTAGCCAAATGCATCTATTGATGGAAATATGCCCTAGAGGCAATAATAAAATTGTTATTATTATTATATTTCCTTATTCATGATAAAGATTTATTATTCATGCTAGACCTGTATTGACCGGAAACTAAAATACATGTGTGCATACATAAACAAATATCGTGTCCCTAGTGAGCCTCTACTAGACTAGCTCGTTGATCAAAGATGGTGAAGGTTTCCTAACCATAGACATGAGTTGTCATTTGATAACAGGATCACATCATTAGGAGAATGATGTGATGGACAAGACCCAAACGTTAGCATAGCATATGAGCGTTCAGTTTATTGCTGTTGCTTTCTTAATGTCAAATACATGTTTCTTCGACCATGATATCTTGCAACTCCCGGATACCGGAGGAATACCTTGTGTGCTATCAAACGTCACAACGTAACTGGGTGATCATAAAGATGCTCTACAGGTATCTCTGAACGTGTCTGTTGACTTGGAGTGAATCAAGATTGGGATTTGTCACTCCATATATCGAAGAGGTATCTCTGGGCCCTCTCGGTAATACAACATCACAAGAAGCTTCCAAGCAAAGTGACTAATGATTTAGTTACGAGATGATGTATCACGGAACGAGTAAAGAGACTTGCTAGTAACCAGATTGAACTAGGTATGTGATACGTCCATTTTGCATCATTTTTTCCTACTGTTACTTATGATGTTTTTATCCATAATAATGCTTTTTGGAGTAATTCTAATGCCTTTTCTCTCATAATATGCAAGGTAAACACAAAGAGGGAGAATTCCGGCAGCTGGAAATCTTGACCTGGAAAAGCTACAGTAGGCCACCTATTCTACACAACTCTAAACAAGCTGAAACTTCATGGAGATTTTTTTTATCAAATATATGATGAATATTGGAGCAAATAACTATAGGAGGGGGCCCACCAGGTGTTCACAACCCAGCTGGATGCACCAGGGAGCCCAGGTAAGCCCTGGTGGGTTGTGCTCACCCAGTCCCACCTCCGGTGCCCATCTTCTGGTATATAAATCATTTTGACCTAGAAAAAAAATAAGGGGAGGACTTTTGGGACGGAGAGCCACCGTCTCGAGGCGGAAATTGGGCAGGAGCACATTTGCCCTCCGGCGGAGCGATTCCACCAAGGGAAGTTCCCTCCCGGAGGGGGAAATCATCGTCATCATTATCACCAACAACTCTCCCATCTTGGGGATGGCTATCTCCATCAACATCTTCAAGAGCACCATCTCATCTCAAACCCTAGTTCATCCCCTGTGTTCAATCTTGTTATCGAAATTATAGATTGGTGCTTGTGGGTGACTAGTAGTGTTGATTACATCTTGTAGTTGATTACTATATGGTTTATTTGGTGGAAGATTATATGTTCAGATCCAATATGCTATTTAATACCCCTCTGATATTGAGCATGATTATCATCTGTGAGAAGTTACTTTTGTTCTTGAGGTCATGGGAGAAATCATGTTGCAAGTAAACATGTGAACTTTATATGTGTTCAATATTTTGATAGTATGTATGTTGTGATTTCCTTAGTGGTGTCATGTGAACGTCCACTACATGACACTTCACCATATTTGGGCCTAAGGGAATGCATTGTGGAGTAGCAATTAGATGATGGGTTGCGAGAGTGACAGAAGCTTAAACCCTAGTTTATGCACTATTCCATAAGGGACCGATTGGATCCAAAATTTTAATGCTATGGTTAGAATTTATTCTTAATACTTTTCTCGTAGTTGCAAATGCTTGTTGGAGGGTTAATCATAAGTAGGAGGTGTGTTCAAGTAAGAACAGCACCTAAGCACCGGTCCACCCACATATCAAATTATCAAAGTAGCGAACACAAATCAAACCAACATGGTGAAAGTGACTAGATGAAATTCTCGTGTACCCTCAAGACCGCTTTGCTTATCATAAGAGAACATTTTGGCCTGTCATTCGCCTGAAAAGGATTGGGCTACCTTGCTGCACTTTTGTTACTACTGTCGTTACTTGCTCATCACAAATTATCTTGTCATTTCCTTCTGCTCCTCGTTGGGTTCAACACTCTTACTTATTGAAAAGAGCTACAATTGATCCCCTATACTTGTGGGTCATAAAGGATATTTTCTGGTGCCGTTGCCGGGGAGTGAAGCGCCTTTGGTAAGCGGAACTTGGTAAGGAAACATTAATATATGTGTTGAAATTTATTGTCACTTGTTACTATGGAAAACAATCCTTTGAGGGGGTTGTTCGGGGTATCTTCACCTCGGCCAGAATCACAATTAGCTAACCCTCAACCTACTGCACCTACTGAAAATATTGAATATGAAATTCATTCGGGTATGATAGAACAACTGCTAGCTAATCCTTATGCAGGAGATGGAACCGAACATCCTGATATGCACTTGATATATGTGGAACAAATTTGTGGATTGTTTAAGCTTGCAGGTTTACCCGGAGATGAAGTTATGAAGAAGGTTTTTCCTTTATCTTTGAAGGGAAAAGCATTGTCATGGTATAGGCTATGCGATGATATTGGATCTTGGAATTGGAATCGATTGAAATTGGAGTTACATAAAAAATTTATCCTATGCATCTAGTTCATCGTGATCGGAATTTTATATATATATATATATATATATATATATATATATATATATATATATATATATATATATAATTTTGGGCCTCTTGAAGGAGAAAGTATCGCTCTAGCTTGGGGAGGCTTAAGTAAAAGTTATATTCATGCCCCAACCATGAGCTCTTAAGAGAAATTGTTATCTAGAATTTTTATGCTCGGCTTTCTCGTAATGATCAAGCCATGCTTGATACTTCTTGTGCTGGTTCATTTATGAAGACTATTGAATTCCAGCGGGATCTTTTGGAAAGAATTAAACACAACTGAAGATTGGGAACTCGACGAAGGTAAGGAGTCAGTTATTAAACTTAAGTATGATTGTGTTAAATCTTTTATCATTACTGACGCTTTTCAAAAGTTTAGCACTAAGTATGGACTTGACTGTGAGATAGTAGCCTCCTTTTTTGAATCATTTGCTACTCATGTTGATCTCTCTAAAGTGAAGTGGTTTAAATATCACCCACCTATTAAAGAAGAAACTAAAGGACCGGTACCAATTAAAGAAGAAACCATAATTTATAATGTTGATCCAGTTGTTCCTCCTGCTTATATTGAGAAACCACCTTCCCCCATTAGGATAAAGGAACATGCTAAAGTTTCAACTGTGGTTAACAAAAGCTACATTAGAACACCTAAACCTGATGAACAAATCAAAGTAGAACCTAGTATTGCTATGGTTAAAGATCTATTGGAAGAAGATATGGATGGGCATGTTATTTACTTCTATGAAGAAGCTGCTAGAATTGCCAAACCTGATGAAAAGGATAAACATAGACCTGTTGTTGGCATGCCCGTTGTCTTAGTTAAAATAGGAGGTCAGTGTTATCATGGTTTATGTGACATAGGTGCTAGTGTGAGTGCTATTCCTTACACCTTATATCAAGAAATTATGAATGACATAACACCCGCAGAGATAGAAGACATAGATGTTACTATTAAGCTTGGTAATAGAGACACTATATCACCAATTGGGATTGTTAGAGATGTTGAAGTCTTGTGTGGGAAAATAAAATACCCTACTGATTTCCTTGTTCTTGGTTCCCCACAAGATGACTTTTGTCCCATTATCTTTGGTAGACCTTTCTTGAATACCGTTAATGCTAGAATAGATTGTGAGAAACAAACTGTCGGTGTTAGTTTTGGTGATGAGTCTCATGAGTTTAATTTTTCCAAGTTTAGTAGAAAGCTTCATGAAAAAGAATTGTCTAGTAAGGATGAAACAATTGGTCTTGCTTCTATTGTTGTGCCACCTACTGATCCTTTAGAACAATATTTGCTAGACCATGAAAATGATTTACATATGCATGAAAGAAATGAAATAGATAATTTCTTTGAACAACGTCCTCTGCTTAAACACAATTTTCCTATTGAAAATCTAGGAGGTCCTCCTCCACCCAAAAGTGATCCTGTGTTTGAATTAAAACAATTGCCACACACTTTGAAATATGCTTAACTTGATGAAAAGAAGATATATCCTGTTATTATTAGTGCTAACCTTTCAGAACATGAAGAAGAAAGATTATTGAAAGTTCTAAGGAAGCACCGAGCTGCTATTGGATAAACTCTTAATGATTTAAAGGGCATTAGTCCCACTCTATGTCAGCACAAAATTAATATGGAACCTGATGCTAAACCCGTTGTTGATCACCAACGTCGGTTAAATCCGAAGATGAAAGAAGTGGTCAGAACGAAAATATAAAAACTTCTGGAAGCGGGTATAATCTATCCCATAGCTGATAGTAGATGGGTAAGTCATGTTCATTGTGTCCCTAAGAAAGGAGGCATTACTGTTGTTCCTAATGATAAGAATGAACTTATTCCACAAAGAATTATTAAGGGCTATAGAATGGTAATTGATTTAAGAAAATTAAACAAAGCAACTAGAAGAGATCATTACCCTCTGCCTTTTATTGATCAAATGCCAGAAAGATTATCTAAGCACACACATTTTTGCTTCCTTGATGAATATTCTGGTTTTTCACAAATACCCGTTTCTCAACCTGATCAAGAAAAGACCACTTTTACTTGTCCCTTTGGAACTTATGATTATAGACGTATGCCTTTTGGTTTATGCAATGCACGTTCTACCTTCCAAAGATGTATGACTGCCATATTCTCTGACTTTTTTGAAAAGATTGTTGAGGTTTTCATGGATGACTTCTTTGCTTATGGGAAGTCTTTTGATTATTGTTTAAGCAATCTTGATCGAGTTCTGTAGAGATGCGAGCAAATATATCTTGTCTTGAATTGGGAGAAGTGCTACTTTATGGTTAATGAAGGTATTGTCTTGGGTCATAAAATTTCTGAAAGAGGTATTGAATTGGACAAAACTAAGGTTGATGCAATTGAGAAAATGCCATGTCCTAGAGATATCAAAGGTATTCATAGTTTCTTAGGTCTTGCTGGTTTCTATAGGAGATTTATCAAAGACTTTTCTAAAATTTCTAGGCCTCTTAAGAATCTTTTGCAAAAGGATATTCCTTTTTTTTTGGTGATGATTGATTAGAAGCCTTTGAAACACTCAAGAAAGCCTTAATTTCTGCACCTATCGTTCAACCACCTGATTGGAACTTGCCTTTTGAAATTCTGTGTGATGCTAGTGATTATGTTGTTGGTGTTGTCCTAGGACAAAGAGTTGATAAGAAACTGAATGCTATTCATTATGCTAGTAAAACTCTAGACAATGGTCAAACAAACTATGCAACTACTGAAAACACTACAAAAAAGACACATCCGTGACATTTTGGGCCAAACGAATTTTTTTCTGCCATACTTAGGACACTTCTATGACGATAATTGTGACAAAACCCGGTATCATCATAGATGTGGTGGGCTCCTACTTCTATGACAAAAAATCATGATAGAAAATGAGCTTTTCATCCTGGGAGGGCCGGAGACACAGCTGCATGACATTCTTTGGGCCGTCCATGACCGAAAAAACCATGGTAGAAGCAAGGGTGAGGAAAATATCGGGGTGTTGACGGTTACGGTGGGTGGTCGGGGCCGAGCGATGTGTGTTTCTTTCGTACACGCACACGTGTGGGTGCGAGGCGTTGGGCTCTAACTGAACCCGAGTGATTGCACTGCAGGCTATGCGTTACTGAACCCGAGCGATCGATCGATGGCTGTTAACTGAACCCAATCGAACGATTCCTTCGCTACTGCTGCTAACTGAAGCCGATCGATGCTGCCTCTGGATGAATAGTGAGCGTTGCTAGGGGGTTTTGGATGAACAATTCCCGGTGGGGTTGGATGAACAGGACCCCGTGGTGTTGCCTCTGGATGAACAGGACCCCGATCGATCGAGCCGGTTGGGGCTGGATGAACAGGACCCCATGGAGGGCGAGATGAACAGGACCACCCCATGGAGGGCTGGATGAATAGTAGATGGTGGAGGGCTGGATGAACAGTAGCCCGTGGAGGGGTGGTTGAATAGGAGCCCGTGGAGAGGGCTGGTTGAACAGTAGCCGGTGGAGCAACGCACGGTGGAGGCTGGACGAACAGGAGTCCGTGGATGAACAGTCGCAGGTGGAGGCTGGAGGAGGTCGACGGTGGATGAACAGTAGCCCATGGAGGCTGGAGGGGGTCGACGGTGGAGATGAACAGTATCCCGTGAAGTCCCGTTTTGCGGTACGCCACACCCCTCCTGATGAACAGGACCCCCGTTTCGACCGTAGCGCTCCAACACAAGTCTGTTTCCTCCGTTTTGCGGTACGCCACACCCCTCCTGATCAACAGGACCTCCGTTTCGACCGTAGGAGGTCTGTTTCCTCCGTTTTGCGGTACACCAGACCCCTCCCGATGAACAGGATCCCATTTCGATCATGGCCGGTCAAACACAAGGCCGTTTCCTCCGTTTTGCGGTATGCCAGGCCTCGTTTCCATCGGCTGTTCTGTCCAAGCCCCCCCAATGAACACGACGACACATTCCGTTCTGACTCACCCGGTTGGCTCCCCATGAACATGACGACGACGTTGTTTCTACGTTCCGACCCAACCATGTACATGTGCCCTGGCCGTACGTATGCGTGAGTAGGCATTCGAGACCCTGCCCGTATGTACGTACATGGCTGTATTTTCTTTCTTGTACACTGGCCGCTGTACATATGTGTACATGCTACGTGCGCGCCTCTACTACAACACATTTGCACCTCTACATCGACTAGTATGTACGTACACGTTCGCGACCAGAATGACAACGCTACATACGCTTCGACCAGGTGGGTCCCGACTGTCAGGCACTTCCTTGCCTGCGAAGATGTAGCTGGTGGATCCCAGCAGTCAGGGGGCGAATCTTTTTTTGCCCGAACACACTTCCTTGCGTGTGAAGATGTAGCTGGTGGGTCCCAGTAGTCAGGGGGAAACTTTTTTTCGTGAAATACGGTGGCCCATCTGGTGGGTCCCTGCTGTCAGGTGGAGGAATAATTATTTTGCGCGTAATAAGGAGGCACTTCCTTGCGGCCGCCGTGGACACAACTGACAACATCTCCACGTACAATACTCTTCCGATGGAAGTCATTCCTTGAACACGTTGACCATGCCGCATCGAGAGCACAAGGGCGGTGGACGACGGCGAGGCCTAGGAAGGGGACGACGCGGAGCCGGGGAAGACACGACAGTGGAAGCCCGCGCGGAGAGGAGTACGAGGGTTCACTGGTTCGGCTGCGGTGTGAGGCTGCCGTCGCCGCAGGGCCTGGCCAGCGGTGGGAATAGTAGGGGGCGGCGAGGCTTCCGCGGCAGCACAACCGGCCACGGGAGGCAGGAGCATGCGGCACGAACGGCGCTGCTTTGGGCGGCTAGAGCAAGAAGGCCAGAGGTTGAAGAAGCACTACGGCCGTTGGATGGACATCGTATGGTCGCTGGAGCTAGAATCGTTCATATTGACTAAGTTGACAAAGCACTCTGTCCCCATCAACTTAGTAGGCCTACAAGTCAGCCTCCCACCAAGGTGGGTCCCAACTAGCAGGGGGAGTATTCATTTTTTGTGCGTAATAAGGAGGCACTTCCGGCGGGTCCGAGCTGACAGTGAGGGAACATTTTATCGCGAAATACGATGGACCATCCGATGGGTCCCAGCAGTCAGGGGGGAAACGTTTTTCTTTGTCAAATACGATGGCCCGTCGGGTGGGTCCCTGCTGTCAGGTGGAGGAATAATTATTTTTCGCATAATAAGGAGGCACTTCCTTGCGGCTGCCGTGGACTCAGCTGTCAGCCTCTCCACGTACAGTACTCTTTCGATGGAAGTCGTTCCTTGACCATGTTGACCATGCCGCACTGAGAGCTCCAGGCGGCTGGTGGACGAGGGTGAGCGGCGAGGCCTAGGAAGGGGACGACGCGGAGCCGGGGAAGACATGGCAGTGGAAGCCCGCGCGGAGAGGAGTACGAGGGTTCACTCGTTCGGCTGCGGTGTGAGGCTGCCGTCGCTACAGAATAACAGGGGGTGTGGGTGAGTGGACGAATGGCCTGGCCAGCGGTGGGAGTAGTAGGGAGCGGTGAGGCCCCCGCGGCAGCACAACCAGCCATGGGAGGCAGGAGTAGGCGGCACGACCGGCGCTGCTTTGGGCGGCTGGAGCAAGAAGACCAGAGGTTGAAGAAGCACTACAGCCGTTGGATGGACAGCGTATGGTCACTGCAGCTAGAATCATTCATATTGACTAAGTTGCAAAGCCCTTTGTACGCATCAACTTAGTAGGCCCACAGCTCAGCTTCCGAAACGGTGCGCCCCAGATGTCAGAGGGAGGAATCATTTTTTGGGCGGGTGAAGCTAGAATATCCGAGATTGAAAAAGAAGCACGACATCCGTTGGATGGACATCCAACGGCCAGTGCTGCTAGAACCGTGTGTTGACTATAATAATTTGGCAAAGCCTTGCATACGCGTCAACTTCTTTTTTTAGGGGACGCGTCAACTTAGTAGGCCCACAAGTGTGTGGCAGAGAACTTATAGCCCATTTGCGATTTGGAAGAATGTACAACCCATTTTTGAATTCTAATGGAATTTACTACAGCCTATTTACAGTTTGTTAAAAGTACAACCCATTTTCTAGCTAGGACAATGATTAATAATTTCAACCAACCGTTCAAGACAGAATTCAATAAAATTTCTCACATTTTGATGGGATCCAAAATATTTTTATCGCAAAATTTCTAGTCAGATTAAATATAAATTTGTATTACATAAAAATCTAACGAAACATTGCGTGTGCAACAATTAAAAATTAAGATTTTCAAAATCCATAAATAATATTTTATAAATAATTTCGTGCTTGGTGCATTTTTTATAGTTCCTGCCCAGTTTTTATAATTACATCCCAGTTATTATTTCTTAAAGCCTATTTTCCTGTTAAGCCTAATGCATCCCTCCTAGGAAAGATTTGCAGCCCGGCGGGGCGGAGAATAACAAGTTGACCTTGCCTGGGTATTCCTCAAAAAAACGTATAGCTAGGCTAGCCATTTTCATCTTGAAAAAAATTAATATCTGGGCTAGAAATCTGTCCTGGGCTAGACGGGCCACAACCCACCCAGTTAATACCCTACTCTCCTCTAAACAACAATGAAAATATCACCAAGAAAAACTTTGCAGTGCTCATGCCTCAAAAACACAAATACTGCTCGAGCTGCTTGGTCCCAGCTGTCGGCCGCACCTTGTGCAATTCTCTCGTTTATATTGACTACATAGGCTAACAATGGTGTGGGACCGTGATTTCAGGAAACTAGGAGGTAGCAAAAAAATATGTGTACATAATAAGGAGGCACTTGCGTACGTATGGCTATGGCCCTAGTGGGTCCCTATTGTCAACTAGTCAAAATAAAGTCATCTCTTGAATCCGCATGTTTATTGACCATGTTAACAATGCTCGGTGCCACAGCGAGCGCAACAACTCGAAGGACGACGGAGAGGGCCTCGCGGGCCCTACGGATGGTCTGATACTGCGCCCGCTGCTCATTCAGGAAGCCACGATCATCGGACACCTATGAGCACCTTCGAGAGACTGAGACGACATGAAACGATAAGGCCGTGCTTGGGAGCTCTGGTGTATTTCACACATATATTAAGATACAAGTGTAATTTACTCGTCATCGGAAACAACGCGTAAAATACAGGTGTAATGAAACCAAGGTCCCGAGGTCTGTAAGTAAAACCGGCGGGTTACACGTGTAATTTGAGAGACCGGTGTATATTTTACTAGTCGAAATCGACCAACCAAGCGCTTCGCCAGAGACCATATGCTTTTATTTACAAGTGTCAGTTTTACAAGCGGTTTTGGTTGGAAAACGACGATCCAATCACGACCTAACATGATGAGTTGGTCGGAAGATCATATGGTTTCACGTCTAACCTACCCGACTTGTCGTATAGGCTATGAATGAAAGATAAGACGATGAACTTCTTAAGAACGGAAACAACAGAAGAGGATGATGTCGGCGTTCTGGGAACGGGGGTCCCCAGACTTGCCTGCCTGCGGCCCGTGGCGTGGCTCAAAGGGGGCCCAGCACGGACCATCTTCATCAACACAAGACCCAAGACCCTCACGAGGGGCCAAACCTCGCGGGGCGGACGCCGCGGAACTTCCTCAGGCGCGGCCTCATCAGGCTGGCTCACGAGGAGGTGGAGATGAGGGAGTCCTGGATTAGGGGGTGTTCGGATAGCCGGACTATACCTTCAGCCGGACTCCAGGACTATGAAGATACCAAGTTGAAGACTTCGTCCCATGTCCGGAAGGATCTTTTCTTGGCGTGGAAGGAAAGCTAGGCGTGCGGATATTCAAGATCTCCTACCATTGTAACCGACTCTGTGTAACCCTAACCCTATCCGGTGTCTATATAAACCGGAGGGTTGTAGTCCGTAGGACAACCATCATCATACACAATCATACCACAGGCTAGCTTCTAGGGTTTAGCCTCCTTGATCTCGTGGTAGATCCACTCTTGTACTACCCATATCATCAATATTAATCTAGTAGGAGTAGGGTTTTACCTCCATCGAGAGGGCCCGGACCTGGGTAAAATAAAGTGTCCCTTGTCTCCTGTTACCATCTGACCTTGACGCACAGTTCGGGACCCCCTACCCGAGATCCGCCGGTTTTGACACCGACATTGGTGCTTTCATTGAGAGTTCCTCTGTGCTGTCGCGATCAGGAAGGATGCCTCTTCTCGTCTTTAAAGACGGCACCATTACAAAAGGAGCCCTGGCTGTCGGCCAAACTCTCCGGCTCGGTGGTTTTCTTGCGACCGCCTGTTCGGCTGTTGCGCCGACGGTGACCTCTCGGATCATCGAAAGCAACCTCCACGTCAGCTCAGAACTCGCCGAGCAATTGGATCCGATGGAGCTCTCTTTTGTAAACGAGCTCTTGGATCGAATCGCCGCACTGGGTGTCGCTACAAATTACGACCAGGTTGGGCTTAAACCCGATCTAAGAGAAATCAACTCTCGCCACGTCACCCACCACGTTGCCGTGGTGGAGGCACAATGCGGCGATCCTTCATCTATCTTAAGGACTAGCTACGTCCGGATCCCCGAACCCTCCATGCCGGATATCCGCGGAGGGGAGGATACAATCCAAGACCTGAGCATAAAATCAGGCAATGGGCTAGACTCATCGGATAACATCCAAGGCTCCAGATCTCAGAATTCGGATGTTCTTCGGCCTCCGAACAGTAAATTGGGTGAGGTCTCAAATTCGATGACACCCGCCTGCCCGATCATAAGCGATCTTTACTAGGCAAATGCCCGAAGAAACAGTACATCATTACTAGGCCATATTCCTCCTGGTTATGAACAGGATAAAGGACTGCCGTGAGGGAGACGCAATCTCAATCTTTTGCAGTAACTGCACGGACGAGGGAATGCTTAATGCTGTAAGTCGTCGTAATATTACACGCTTTGCTGACGTGGCGTCCATAGTACAAAAATACTGTGCGATGGAAAGTGCTCGGAAAACCGAAATAAAATTTTGGGATAATCCGGCCCTGAATAGCAATCCCGTCCGAACTAAGAGGGTGCACCACAGTAAGGCACCCGGAATAAATACCAAAAAGTCAAAACCCTCCAGAGGGCATGGAACCGTACTGGAAAAGTGGCTAGATGGACCCTGCAAGATTCATAGTGCAGAGGACGCCACCCCAACTCACAGCCTCAGGGCATGTTGGATTATCCGGCAGGTGGCCAAAATTGGCGAGAACCTCCTAATTCCAGAGGTCGAAGGAAACCAGCCCGAGAATTTCAGTTCCGTTCTCATAGTCTTTGAGACTTTCGCATCGAATAACATGCGAAAAAGAACACTCCGCAGCCTCACCGAAGTCTATCACGTGGCGACAATAAACCCATGGAGTAATACTGCTATCACCTTCAACGCAAGTGACGAACCTAAATTTCGAACAGCCAGAGCACCAGCCTCATTGGTCCTTAGTCCCATAGTGGACGACTGTCGTCTCGCAAAGGTACTCATGGATGGAGGCAGCAGATTGAACCTCATTTACGAGGAAACCCTTCAAAAGATGGAAATAGACTGGAACCGCATGGAGCGAAGCAGCACAACCTTTGGAGGAATAATTCCCAGTCAGGAAGCGCGCTGCACCGGAAAAATCACACTAGATGTGGTATTCGGCACGCCGGATAATTACAGGTCCGAACAAATCACGTTTCAGGTGGCCCCGTTCAAAAGCGGATATCACGCTATATTAGGATGGGAGGCATTCACAGTTTTCCAAGCTATACCCCATTACGGGTACATGAAGCTCAAGATGCCTGGGCCAAATGGAATTATCACTCTCGCTAGTGATCCGGACATAGCACTCCGCGCCGAAAACAAGACAGACGCATTGGCCCTCGAGGCACTATTCAAAACCTTAGCGGCAGAAGAACTGACTGCGCTGCGATCCACGGTCAATAGGGATGATGTGATAATCGGTAAGAGATCCAAATCCACATCCTTCAAACCAGCGGACGAAATAGTCAAATTCCAGGTCCACCCAACGGACCCCAGTAAAACAACCTCCATCGGGGCACGACTGAACCCTGACGTAGACGCCGCACTGCGAGAGTTCCTACGAGAGAACTGGGACATCTTCGCTTGGCACCCCTCAGATATGCCAGGAATCCCACGCAGGCTGGCCGAACACAGCTTAAACATCCAGAAAGGATTCAAACCTGTCAAACAAGCCCTTCGGCGTTTCTCCGAACCAAAGAGACAGGCCATGGGAGAGGAGCTAGCCAAATTATTGGAGGCCGGATTCATCAGAGACATAAAACATCCGGACTGGCTAGCAAACGTAGTGATGGTACCAAATAAGGACAAATCCTGGCGCCTGTGTGTCGAATTCAAAGACCTTAATAATGCTTGCCCAAAGGATCCGTTTCCCCTCCCTCGAATAGATCAAATTATCGATGCCACTGCAGGACACGATTCGCTGTGCTTCCTCGACGCATACTCCGGTTACCATCAAATAAAGATGGCCGAGTCACACCAAGCCGCAACGGCATTCATCACACCATACGGCCCATTCTGCTTCAACACAATGCCCTTTGGGCTAAAAAACGCCGGCGCAACATATCAGCGCATTATTCAAACATGTCTGGCAAACCAGATCGGCAAAACAGTGGAGGCTTACATAGATGATGTGGTCGTTAAATCAAGACATGTTGAATCTCTAGTAGACGACTTGAGGCTTACATTCGACAACCTCCGAAAATACGACATTAAGCTCAATCCGGAAAAATGTGTTTTCGGCGTTCCAGCCGGAAAGCTCTGGGCTTCATTGTATCCGGTAGAGGAATTGAAGCAAATCCAGCTAAAATCCGAGCTTTGTCACAATTGGACATCCCAAAAGACCTCAAACGAATACAGAAACTCACCGGATGCGTGGCGGCTTTAAGCCGCTTTATCTCCCGTTTGGGAGAGAAGGCATTGCCCCTTTATCGCCTCCTTAGGCGCACCGAACACTTCGAGTGGACGGACGCTGCAACGTCCGGACTCGAGGAAATAAAGGCCATCTTGGCAACAAATCCCGTCCTGGCCGCGCCGAATACTGGAGAACCCATGCTATTGTACATCGCCGCAACTCATCAAGTTGTTAGCGCAGCACTCGTCGTCGAACGGGTAACGGACGGGCACAAACTCCCCCTTCAAAGGCCGGTTTACTACGTGTCCACTGTCCTCACACCATGCAAATCACGGTACCCGCATTACCAAAAGATTGCATACGCGGTGTTCATGGCATCCCGGAAGCTACGACGCTACTTTCAAGAGTGTTCTATAACAGTAGCCTCGGAAGTACCACTCAACGATATTATCAACAACCGCGACGCAACGGGCCGGATAGAAAAATGGTCCATAGAGCTCCTGCCGTTTGACATAACCTACAAACCACGGCGAGCCATCAAATCACAAGTCCTAGCCGACTTCGTCGCCGAATGGACAGAGGCCGAACTCCCTAAAGAGTACGGCACATACTCAAACTGGATCATGCATTTCGACAGCTCCAAAATGTTGGCCGGACTGGGGGCTGGCGTCGTTTTGACGTCCCCTACAGGAGACACAGTCCAATATGTACTCCAAATTATGTACACGGACTCCAACAATGCAGCCGAATATGAGGCCCTTCTACATGGTCTCCGGATGGCAGTATCCATGAGCATTCAACGCCTGGAAGTACGTGGGGATTCAAACCTCGCGATATCCCAGATAAATGGCGACTTCGACGCCAAAGACCCAAAAATGGCAGCCTATCGCAACGCCGTACTAAAAATGTCAGCTCGGTTCGAGGGACTAGAGTTTCACCATATAGCCCAAGAAAATAATCAGGCAGCGGACGTCCTGGCACGCATCGGAGCAAAACGAGATGCCGTCCCCCCAACATCTTCTTAGAAAGATTATTCAAACCATCTGTAACATGGGAGGGGGAACCCCCGGATAACAGTCCGGACACAACCGCACAACCAGACGCCGAGCAATCTGACATAATCGGAGGCCCTGCCACCGAAATCACACCTTCAGCCCACGTAGTAATGGCGGTCATCGCCCCGTGGACAGAACCATTCCTAGCCTACCTCACTAGGCAGGAACTCCCTGAGGACCAAAATTAGGCACGCTGCATAGTGTGGCGATCTAAAGCCTATAAAGTCCACGAGGGAGAGCTATAAAAGAGAGGCACTACAGGAGTCCTTCAAAGATGTATCTCCGAAGAGGAAGGGCGGAGTCTGTTGGCCGAAATTCATGCCGGACTCGGTGGCCACCACACTGTAGCTCGGTCCCTCATAAGCAAGGGTTTCCGTACAGGCTTTTATTGGCCGACGGCCCGAGCAGACGCCCATGACCTAGTCAAACGATGCGTTGGTTGCCAGCTTTTTGCCAACCAAAGTCATATGCCACCCAATGCCCTCCGAACTATCCCCATCACTTGGCCTTTTGCGGTCTGGGGGCTTGGTATGGTGGGACCCCTTAAAGGCGAAACCCACAAGAAAAAATACCTACTGGTCATGGTGGATAAATTCACCAAATGGATAGAAGCCAAGCCTGTCAAGACGGCCGAATCCGGACCTGTGATAGACTTCATATCCGGGGTCGTACACCGTTACGGTGTCCCCCACAGCATTATCACCGATAACGGCACAAACTTCACCTCGAAGGAAGTAAAGTTGTGGTGCAAAAACATGGGCTTTAAGCTCGGTTATGCTTCTGTCTAACGGTCAGGTCGAACGCGCAAATGGTCTCATCATGAGCAGCATCAAACCCAGACTAGTGCGGTCCCTCAAGGAAGCTAATACGCACTGGGTAGAGGAGCTCGACTCCGTACTCTGGGGGCTGCGAACCACGCCGAATCGTACCACCGGATTCACACCATTTTTTATGGTGTACGGCGCTGAGGCAGTTCTGCCCTGCGACATAATTCATGACTCACCTCGAGTGCGCATGTATGAAGAAAGAGAAGCCGAGCTTGATCGGCAGGACAACCTGGACTCCCTAGAGGAGGAGCGCGACGTGGCTAAAGCCCGTTCCGCATTTTATCAACAGCAGGCTCGAAGATATCAAAGCAGAGAAGTACGGGCCAAAAATTACAACGTTGGCGAACTAGTTCTACGCCTGTCGGATAAGAAAAAGGACAAACTCAAGCCCAAATGGGAAGGTCCCTTCATAATTGACCAAGTCCTGACTGGTGGAGCGTACCGCCTGCAAGATGCGTCGGATAACCGACTCGAGCCGAACCCATGGAACGCCGCACGTCTCCGAAGATTCTATGCCTAGCGCCGAACTCGGGGTTTGTCTCCTTCCTCTGTCCATTTTTATATATTTTTCTGTTTTTATTTTTGTCTCCTCCCACTCTTTCCTTTTATAGCCCTTAAAGGCTCATCATGTGACGCGCTACCCACGCTCCGTAAACCTGGGGGCTTCTTTAACAGAAGCTTATTTTTATGGGTTTCACGCCCAACGCATGCGTCAGACTTCCGCATGCACCTTTTCTTCACCATTATATGCATCGATATGACTTAAGTTTTGGCCAAGCTGGGTTGCCTGGCTCCTGTGCTTACCCCTACATTCCCGATTGTTCGGCTAGGTGGTAAAGGGAGCACCTCTGCGATTGTTACTGCTAGTTAAGCCGGATGTGTACCTCAGACTGGGTGAAGCCGAAAGCTAGCGTTCTTAAGGGAATATTCGGTCGGTGAACTAAAGATGAACCTTTTTTACTTATACATGCCCCCAGATGTTTTCCTGCACTTGCAGTCCGGACGTGCACTTCTGGGCACGCCACCACAGCGAAAGGAACCCTTAACGGAACTATTCTCTCTAGAAGATGTTTCTTACTAACCATGTAATATAACATAACTAGTTGGGCACTTGTCTGATAAAGCACTAATGACCCCTACGCCTGGTCTCCACGCATACCTCAGTTCTTATATAGCTGTTATGGTATTCGGACACACTCCGGACCGTCAGGTCCCGAGGTCGAAGCGAAAAGGTCGGCAACAACAAACGATCTACAATCCGGCTAGAAGTCATTTCACATGTCAATTATAAATTACACAGTCATCTTAACTGATCGTATTCCTCCTCTATGCCATCTAACAGGCTGTCTAATTTACAGTCCTGCTGGGAATACTTTGCGGCAAATTTACCTGGCCATACGCTAAGCTCACAGGGATCTCCTTCCCGTCAAGCTCCACTGGTCCGACCTCGGCCATGTGATTGGGGTCAGATTTCGTAAAGCGGGTCTTCACCATGGCCCAGGCCTCCCTAGCGCCCTGCCGGCAGGCCGATATCTTCCACAATCGGAAGCGCCGCCGAGCTCCCTTTAACTTCTCCGCAAGTTCTCCAAGGCCCTCGGGTATGGAGTGGGCAGGCCACAAGGCTTGGGCAATACCTTGCATCACCTGCCGAACTTGTTCGTGCAGTTGCGCGAGTTCGGGAAGAAGATCGCCCGTTGAACCGGGCATCTCCTCTGCAGGATGACCCGTCAGCATACCTACAGACATAACTCTGTTATTCGTCTTCCTCGCCGAACTCCTTTTTCAAGAGTTCGCTCAAGCACTTACTAAATATGCCGCGTCGAAGCCGCTGATTCTCCTTCGTGGGGTTCGATAGCTGGCCACGAACGTCTTTCAGTTCAACATCCAGCTTGGTGTTGGCATCCTGAAGATCATTCTTCTCTCGCCTCTCCCTTTTCAACATACTCTCGCCAGCCTTTAACTGGCGTAAGAGTTGTTGCTTCTCCGGATCAAGTCCGGCGCCATCTGCAACATGAATTTTCAGATTTGCACACAAGCCGCACAGTATCAATCTTTTGAACTGCATCTTACCAGAGGGGGTCCCTTTGGGCTCCCCTGTTGCGGCTAGTGCGGCCTCTAGTTGGGCCTTGCACTTTTCCAGCTCCTGGGACAGCACGGTGTTCTTCTCTGTAAGAACCTGCAGGTTATATGATCCTTAAATCAGTTACTTTAACTGTTTCAAGTCTCGGGGGCTACTGGTACATATATATTTAAACCAAAATTTTCTCACCCGTATGTCTTTCACATACTGCTCTGTGGCTTTGGCTAAACCATCTTGAGCGGCACGAAGGTACGCATCTCCCGAATTAAAGGCATCTAAAGCCTCTCGGGAGAAACAAGCGTCGCGTAGAACTATCCGGCGATGCCTGTGGTTCATGGCACTCTCCACTTCTGAATTTGTGGCAGACAGCCGGTCTGCATCCTCTGCTGGAGGAGCGTCCGGTGCGCGCCTGGTGCTCGTCCCCGCTTCCGGACCAGACGTTGGAGCCTGGCTGGTGGTGGCGCGATTGGCAACCTCTCCGGATAGAGTCCAGCAAGGCCTCTTCGTCCTGGAAAAAGCACGAATGTTAATATGCCTTGACAGAATAGCACCAGGGATGCAGAAGGCGCGTTATACCTTTGTGCCGGAATCTCAGTCCGGACTACATTTCTTTTCACCCCACGGGGCCCTATGGCCCCTCGTTGGCTGGCCGCCGCAGGTTCGGCCCCCACCTCAGAAATCTCCCCTTCAAAATACGGTTGTCGTTTGAAACGCCGGAGGAATAGAATCTCTCTTGAGGAAATAAAACACTCTGGTTTCTGTCACCTGGGAGGCCAGGATTAACCAGGGATAATCAGCCATAATGGCTACCAAGGTATTGTCCTTGCTTAACTGATGGAACACCCCGTCGATAAGCTCCACTGATATGTCCGGATCCTCTTTGGAGTCCGGATCAAGGGACCGTTCTGGGTCCTCAGGCTGTGGAGGGCGGCTGTTGATATCCTTTACTTCTTGTCGCAGTTCCTGCATTGAAATCGTCAGATTACGTATCTAGTCGTGGGAGCGTTAAACAGACAGGCAAGTGCAATTGTTCACTTACCCAACTTGGAGGTTCGTACATAGTGAATCCGGCCCGCGGGTTGACACGGAGGAAGTCCTCCTTTTCTCCCTTGTACAAAGATGTTAAAATCTTTACTAGAGTGGCAGCTGTGGCTGGCCCCTTACGACCATAACGGGTGGCGTCATCCTCCTCGTTGAAATCCCACATGGGGTGGCCTCTGTATTGAAGTGGCTGCACCCCCCGCATAATGCATGCGGCCATGACTCCAATCATGGTTAGCCCGGAATGAGCTAACAGTCTTATCCGGCCCATCAGGTAAAGGACGTCTCTATCGCTTTCTCTCTGAGAGCTCCGCGGGCGCCAGCTCACGCGTTTCTTCAAGGGAGCGCTGTTGAACTCAGGGAGGCCGACCCGGATAGGGTCCGGCAGCGGGACGTCATCTATGTAAAACCATTCTGAAGGCCAGTCTTCGGACGCCTTTTTTGGGGTTCCGGATAAGTATCTGGTCCCGGCGATGCGCCATACCTCGGCTCCGCCCACTTGATATATGGACCCCTTTTGAGAACGGGGCACCAAGCAGAACAACCTCTTCCACAGCGCAAAATGAGCCTCGACGCCTAAAAATAGCTCGCAAAGGGCAACGAAGCCCGCAATATGTAGTACGGAGCTGGGCATGAGATTGTGCAGCTGGAGGCCGTAGAACTCCAGAAGCCCGCGGAGGAATGGATGAATTGGAAATCCCAGTCCCCTTAAGAAATAAGGGACGAGGCACACCCGCTCTCCTTTAGAAGGATTGGGGGTGCTCTCCGCTTGCTTTCCGCCGTTGTAGGTGGCGAGTCCGGCTCGGACCGGGACCATATATGCCTGGGGAAGGAATCCCTTGGCCTGCAGCGACACTAGCTCGCTGTGTGGGATGGTGCAACTCTCCCAGTCTCCGGATTTGGGACTGGAGGGGCGAGGGGAGGAGCTGCGACGGCTGGCCATGTTGGAATGGACCTTTGCTGGAGACGCTCTGATGATAACTCACGGAGAGGAGAAGATGTGGTTTGGATCTAAATCCCCATCCCGTTAAATAGGCGGCTCGTTTATATGACTAAGGGTGTGAATATAATAACACCCCCGGGCTTTTCGCATTCGTTCAACACGTGGAAGACGACAATTATTGGGCACTGAAGCAGAGGAGCGCTACGTTACAAAAGTCGGACATTATTCGTACAGGTACACAGGATTCGGAGGAGGAACCCGCCTTGCAATGCCGAAGACAAATTTGCGCGCCGGACTCGTCGTCATTGAAGCCTGGTTCGGGGGCTACTGAGGGAGTCCTGGATTAGGGGGTGTTCGGATAGCCGGACTATACCTTCAGCCGGACTCCAGGACTATGAAGATACCAAGTTGAAGACTTCGTCCCGTGTCCGGAAGGATCTTTTCTTGGCGTGGAAGGCAAGCTAGGTGTGCGGATATTCAAGATCTCCTACCATTGTAACCGACTCTGTGTAACCCTAACCCTATCCGGTGTCTATATAAACCGGAGGGTTGTAGTCCGTAGGACAACCATCATCATACACAATCATACCATAGGCTAGCTTCTAGGGTTTAGCCTCCTTGATCTCGTGGTAGATCCACTCTTGTACTACCCATATCATCAATATTAATCTAGCAGGAGTAGGGTTTTACCTCCATCGAGAGGGCCCGAACCTGGGTAAAATAAAGTGTCCCTTGTCTCCTGTTACCATCCGACCTTGACGCACAGTTCGGGACCCCCTACCCGAGATCCGCCAGTTTTGACACCGACAGGAGAGATCAAGGCGGGGTACCTCACGAGGTGCCCATGCCGCAAGCCATGACGACCAAGGGCGCCAGGCGGGCGCCAGCCCATGCAGTGTCCTCCTTTCCTCTTTGGTGCAAAGGGAGCAAGCGCAGGCGAGAGGATCAAGCAAAGGCATCCATTTCGGTGCAACGAGACCAAGACCAGTCCAACGGTGGGAAGGAGGTCATCGTGGAGCCCAGAACGGCGTCATCACAGAGCCTTTGGCAGGCGAGGACCAACTTTAGTTAGGATAAGTGTACCAGATGTTCCCCATCAAAATGGCCAATTGTTGGCGCCCTTCCCGCTCAATATTTGGGAAGAGGCCCAGGGCCTTTGCCTATAAATAGGACTAGCCACCCCCAGGGTAGAGGCATCTAGATCTAGCAATCGGGAAATTAGACAGAGAGAAAGAAGGGCGGCTGAACTCCTCCTAGCAGTTCATCGCCCTAGCCAAGAGCAGACCCTCATGAGGCTGTTCTTCCTTGTATTGTTCATCATCATCAGCCCAAGAGGCAATCCACCCACCACAAACTAGAGTAGGGTATTACACCACTATTCTTTCAGTAGTTTAGGTCTTTGCGACACGGAGAGGTAGAGGGCGTAATCCCCGCGCGCACCCCAGAGTTCAAACCTCAAGGGTCTGCCGGAACCGGAAATCCGACATTTGGCGCGCCAGGTAGGGGTGCGCCAGAATTTGTCTTCCACCGCTCCGCTCTCCTCCGACCGTCGCGTCCATGTCCGACGCTCGTCGGGCCCACGCCGAGCGCCGGGCCGCCATCGCTTCCCGCGTCGCCCAGACGGCTCCCGTCGGCGGGCGTCCTCGTCGTTCCCCGTCGCCAGCCATCAACGCCGCCACCGGCCCGGCGGGGAACGAGCAGCAAGCGTCGTCTCAGCACCCGTCCGTGCGGCATGACGGCCACACCGCTACTCCATCGCTCACACCAGCTGGTTCTTCGTCCCGCGCGCTCCGCGCACCCTTGGAGGCCCAGGCTGCGCACATCGCGGCAAACGAGCTCCTACGCTACCGTCCCGTCGACGCCGTCTACAAAGAGTGGCTCGACCGTTTCACCGAGCTTGTCCACGCCGCAGGGGGCTCTCCCGCGCCGCCCATTCCGCTGCGCCGCACCCCGTCCCGTGCGGGCAACGAAGCTCCGGGGGCGTACCAGCCGCCTCCTCTTCAAGAAGACGCCATGGCTCCAAGGCGCGCGGCCCCTGGACGGAACCCGCTCCGTCAGGCGCCGGCGCGACAAGAGCAGAGCTGCCAAGAAGTCCCTCGCCCGCGAGAAGCTGCCCGGGCGCTCCTTGCTCCGGCATGTCGCGACCCTGCTCGTGCCCCCGCGCGTCAAGACCCCGCGCTACTCCCAGCTGCAGCGCATGGGGACCCGCAAGACCAAGCTCTCCACCAGCCAAAGCCTCCCGTGGCCACCGCAGGCTGCCGTGCCTACACCACCGAGCTGCGTAGCGTCGCATGGCCCGACAAGTTCAAGCCAGACTTGCCTCCCCGCTATGACGGCACGACCGACCCTGCAGAGTTCCTCCAGCTCTATGAGCTGGGCATCGAGGCTGCCAGCAGGGACGAGAAGGTCATGGCGAACTGGTTCCCCATGGCGCTCAAGGAAGGAGCTCGCACCTGGCTCCTAAATCTGGCTCCGGGCAAGATCTCTTCTTGGGACCAGATGCGCACCCGCTTCATCGCCAACTTCCAAGGTACTCGCGACCGGCCGCCCGCCTTGAGCGACATGCGCCGCATCAAGCAACAACCCGGAGAGACCCTGCAAAAGTACATCTAGCGCTTCAACAGTGCGCGCCTCAAGATCCCCAAGGTGTCCGAGGAGGGCATCATCTCAGCCTTCTCCGATGGTGTGCGTGACGTCAAGATGAAGGAGGAGCTGGCGATGCATGAAGACGTGTGCACCTCCCTAGAGCTGTTCAATTTGGCGACCAAGTGCGCCAGGGCTGAGGAAGGGCGTCTCTCCCTCCTCGAGCTGCCTGCCGCAGACCCAGAAGAGAAGAAGCCCAAGGCCAAAGACGTGAAGCGCAAGGGGGCTGCCGTGCTCGCGGTAGAACCAGACACCAAGAGGGGCAAAGATCTGCCTGAATCCTCCAGGCGCAGCCGGTACTGTGTGTACCACGACCTCCACACCCACAACACCAACGAATGCCAAGAACTCCGCGCCGTGCGAGAACGAAGGATCGGCCGTCGTCCTGACCGTGCTGACCGGGGCTACGGTCGAGGAGGAGGAAGAAACGCAGGATGCTGGGAAGACCGTGGCCCGCGCCAAGGATGGCGTGATCAACCTCGTGAGGATCGCTGGCGAGACCTGCCTCGCGAGGGGGACTGCATGGATCAGCCTCGTGAGGATCGCCCACAAGGCAACGCAGGCCTCCCTCCACTGCCGCCTCAGCCAAGGAGGAACGAGGACCGCCATCAAGACGAAGGGGCTGGGGGCTTCCAGGAGCCACGCGCAATCGCCTGCATCCTGGGCGGAGCTCAAGCCCCAGCCTCCCAACGCATCTTCAAGCAGTTTGCCCGCGAAGTTAATGCAGTCCTCCCCAAGCTCGAAGCAACGCACTCTCTTAGGTGGTAGGCGTGCGCCATCACGTTCAGCTCAGCGGATCAGCTCAAGTGTGCCGCCACAGCCGGAGTCCTCCCGATGCTTTGCTCCCCAGTCATCAGCAACGTACTGGTCACCAGGACCCTCATCGATGGTGGGGCAGGGCTCAACGTCCTGTCCGTGGAAACGTTCAACAATCTCCAAGTGCCTTACGACCAGCTTCAGCAAACCAAGCCTTTCTCCGGAGTCACCGACGGCTCCACGGTCCCGATTGGGCAGGTCCGCCTCCCTGTCACCTTCGGAGCACGCAACAACTACCGCACCGAGCTCATCGACTTCGACATCGCCCACATCCGCCTGCCATACAATGCCATCCTCGGGTACCCAGCGCTGGCCAAGTTCATGGCCGTAACTCACCATGGCTACAACATCCTCAAGATGCCAGGAAGTGGCGGAGTCATCACGGTGCCCTGTGAAGAGAAGGATGTAGTGTGTTCCCTGGAGCGAGCCTTTCAGGCCGCGTCACTGGAAGACCCGGATCGCGGAAGCAAGAGGCTTCCTGAGACCACCCCCAAGAAGAAGAAGACATCGTCTGGACCGGCCCCTCAGGAGGCGGGCCCCTCAGGGCCCGCGTCTGCCCAAGGGGAACCCCCTTCCATCGCATAGGAAAGCGCGCCCGGCGCCCTCCTCAGGCAGTGCTCGGGGGCTCTCCCCTGGAGGGCCACCAACCTGGCCAGGGTCACGAGGGAGGCGCTTGGGCACCACGTGGAGGCGTGTTTCGAAGCATGTTTCCCTCAAGAAGGAGCAAGGCAAGGAGGGTCAGACCAGCAGGTGTTCGTCAACAAGGGCATTCAAGAACTACAGGAACCAAGAGTCATGAGAGGCTGCCGCCGTCTATCGGCTGTGGCTCCCCATCCAGGCGAGGATGGTGGGCTACGCATCTGCATCGACGTACCAGGGCTCAATCAAGTCGCCACGATGGAGCGCCTCTGGCCCTCACAAGTGGGGCGCTACGGGGGTCCACCCCACAACTACGTTCGCATGCCTTACGGCTTGCCGATCGCGGCTGCTACGTACCAGCGCCTCATGAGGGGCATCATGGAGGCTCAAGAAGACAGGCGTTCCGTAGCCTTGGCGGAGATGGAGATGATCCGCGAGGAGCCACCAGTGCCTCCGGAGCCTCCCGAGGCCCCTAGGCCTGGGGGCTCGTGAGGATCGGCCACCGCAGCCCACCGAGTCTGCTGCACCAACACCCCTTCGTCCTCGACATCTTCAGGTGACATCTTTCAAGTTTCATTTCCAGCTGGGAGCGCCCTCCCAGGGCTGCATCATTCCCAGGCCGCGTGGGTCCGTCCCTGCGGCGTGTATCCCTTTTATTTCATGTTGTTAGCTTGCTTTGTTGGGGGCGCCCCTCGGGCTGCATCATCCCCAAGTCGCTCGGGCCTGACCCAGCAATGTCTACCTTCCCAGCATCTATTTGAATGAATCCACTCCTTCGCTGCTAACGTGTTTGATCTAGTTGCCTGCCCAACTGACGCCAACTGATGGAATTGCTCCCATAACGGCACGACGCTTGCGCATGGGTCCGTCCCTGCAACGCTGGCAAACCTGAATGGCTGATCTCTGGCCGTGGCAGCCCCGCATGGCGCCACCTCGTCAAGCCTTCAGTGCCTCACCTCCCCTCGGAAGCAACTAACGGCTGACTGATAATTGTCATGGCAACCCCTTCTTCCTTCTATGCTGAGTTTACAGGATCCCCTGAGGGAATTGCGCCAGGCAAGGCCCTCGTGGCGTTCCTTTCACTCTCGTCCGCGTGAATCGCTTGCACGTTAAAGGGGGGTGCCTGAGCATCGCGACTCAGGGCTCCTACTGGCTCTCCATCCCTCACCCTCTGGCCTTGACCACGGCATCGCGACCTGGCATACCAGCGACGGCTGAGACTAGCTCGAGGGCCGGGACCCGAGTACGTAGAGCAGAAAAAGGAGCAAAGGCGAGGGAGAAGGGGCATGCAAGGACCTCGCAGAGCGATTCCGCTCCTGCCGACGCGCGGACCCGATGACACACCAGGAATAATCCCCGATTCTCGAGATAAGTCACCACCCGAAAACACCGGCTACCATGGCACTACCCCCGCACCTAATGCAATTCCGTGTTAGCGATGCCGCTCTCCTTTCTCGCCGAGAGACGGCTGCTTGGGCGCCAAAGGGGACCTCCTGAGCATCGCGACTCAGGGGCTCTTACTGGACCCTGGGTCGCTCACCTCCTGGCCTTGACCACGGCATCGTGACCTGGCATACCAGCGACGGCTGACGCCGCCTTGGGACTGGGACCTGTCGACGCAGAGCACCAAGCCCTCGTGAGGTTTGAAAGGGAGAACTGAGCTAAGATGGAATCAGCAACTCACACAGCTCTACAACAAGGGTTATATATTAACAAACATGATCACAAGCACCTTACAAGCCCCCATGGGGCGCATTTTGATTCCTCGCAGGGGACGGATCCTAAGGGATGCTAACTACACGCGCCCCTACAAAAGACACCATCATCAACAATGGGACATCAAGCGCCGGCGCCAACCCCATCCAGATCAGAGTCGGCGACGGCCAGACGAGCCCGCCCTGCTCCAGGAGCAGCGCCGGCTCGTGGGCTCGTAGCTATCGTCGCTCGTCTCCGGGGTCGCGAAGATCTCGCTGGAGTCGCTGGATCCTCCGGCGCCTCCATCGCCTGTGGAGCCACCAAGGTAGCAGTCGACGGGCCTAGCCCTCACCATGGCGAGGTCCTGGCCACCTCTCCCGGGGCAACACTCCAGCCGACGCCCATTCACGTCGAAGACCTTGAAGAACATCACCGAAGTGCCATCATACTCCAAGTGCATCGTGAGGGCGCCCCTTGCTCTGCAACCCCGGGCGATCTCGCCCCAGCCTCGAGTCATGAAGACCTCGCCAGAGGCAACGACCGCGACCTCAGCCTCGGTCGCGGGGGTGCTGCAGCTGGCGTGCTGCAACCATAGCTCCAGGAGTTTTCCTTGCGGGATGACGGAGGCGAAGAAGGGAGGAAGGCGAATCCAAGATCGAGGGGGCATGGCCGCGTGGAGCATGAAATCGCGGGAGGAGCCTTTGGCGTGGACCCCAGGAGGGACAACCCACACCTTCATGACCCGTCGGCGCTGACGACGGCGCTGACCGCGGGGATCGGCGTCAACCCCTTCAAGGCCCTCGACGTGGGCATACAAGGGAAGCGGGAACCTCGGCGGAGGCCGCTCGCACCAAGGCCTCGACACCACCAGACAGTCCTCCTCGTCCCGGCCGCAAAGGGCGAGCCGTTTCTTCGGCAGGAGCGGGTCTGGTTCCTCTCGAGGGGCCTTTCCCTTCTCCGCTGCAGAGAACCGTCGGATCGGAGCCATCGCGGCAAGACGGAGCAAGGATCGGGAAGAAGGAGAAGCGAGGAGAGAGCGGCCTCCACAACCGGTGGACTGGCAGGGCACGCGCAGTTCAGTACTTATAGCCGGCGAAGGCCAGCCGTCGGCCTCCACGATCGCAGGTAATCATGAACAATTTGCATGCAGGGACTTGTCCAATCCGCAGGATCACCGAGGCGTCGTGGGAAAGCGGAGACGCCCACGTCCCATCAACCGCCACGCGGCGCCCAAGGCCGCAGGCTGTTAGGGCCCGCGACGCTTCACCCTTGCCCTTTCGCCTCTCAGCACGGCCAAGCCCGGGCGCGCCTTGGGCGCGGGGGCTACTGTCGGCGTTCTGGGAACGGGGGTCCCCAGACTTGCCTGCCCGCGGCCCGCCGTGTGGCTCAAAGGGGGCCCAGCACGGCCCATCTTCATCAACACAAGACCCAAGACCCTCGCGAGGGGCCAAGCCTCGCGGGGCGGACGACGCGGAACTTCCTCAGGCGCGACCTCATCAGGCTAGCTCACGAGGAGGCGGAGAGATCAAGGCGGGGTACCTCATGAGGTGCCCATGACGCAAGCCATGACGACCAAGGGCGCCAGGCGGGCGCAAGCCCGCGCAGTGTCCTCCTTTCCTCTTTGGTGCAAAGGAAGCAAGCGCAGGTGAGAGCATCAAGCAAAGGCATCCATTTCGGTGCAACGATACCAAGACCAGTCCAACGGTGGGAAGGAGGTCATCGTGGAGCCCAGAACGGTGTCATCACAGAGCCTTTGGTAGGCGAGGACCAACTTTAGTCAGGATAAGTGTACCAGATGTTCCCCTTCGAAATGGCCAATTGTTGGCGCCCTTCCCACTCAATATTTGGGAAGAGGCCCAGGGCCTTTGCCTATAAATAGGACTAGCCACCCCCAGGGTAGAGGCATCTAGATCTAGCAATCGGGAAATCAGACAGAGAGAAAGAAGGGCGGATGAACTCCTCCTAGCAGTTCATCGCCCTAGCCAAGAGCAGACCCTCGCGATACTCTTCTTCCTTGTATTGTTCATCATCATAAGCCCAAGAGGCAATCCACCCACCACAAACTAGAGTAGGGTATTACACCACAATGGTGGCCCGAACTAGTATAAACCCTGTGTCTCTTGTGCTGTTCTTTCAGTAGTTTAGGTCTTTGCGAGACGGGGAGGTAGAGGGTGTAATCCCGCGCGCACCCCAGAGTTCGAACCTCAAGGGTCTGCCGGAACCCGAAATCCGACAGATGATCTTCCTAACAAGCAAATCACTAGCATTCGATCGACATGCAAAACAATACGAAGCATTATTCTCAGGAGGCACGGTGAACAGCTCGTGATGGCGCATGCCACAACATTCCAAGCTCAACTTTGCAATCAAACGCAAGGCCTGGCATTACATAGACAATATTCAGAACAAACTCCTAAAGTATCTTACATAAGTCAACATTCATGTGACTATGCATCTCAGTAGAGTAAATATTTACTTCTGAACTGAAGACATGAATAGGAAAAAATGATTGATGTTGCTCACAACAAAGGGCGTCCCACTCAAAAATATCAAATGCATGTCTTCTAGCTAACATCAATGAGCAAAAATTGACAAGGTTTTCCAATTCCAAAATATTAAACTAATGTCAACTTTGACAAGATTTTCCCATTCAAAATATGTAATGCCTATGACTGTGGAACGGGCAGGGTTCATCATCAGTTTGTCATCTGATAGTCCGGTGGCTCAAGGTGACGACTAATGATTAGAGAACCATTCGATGTATTGTGCATGACGAATTATTATTATGGAGGACACGAACCATCTGAACATTTTGTGCAGTGCCACTAAAATCAAGCTGAGCATCCCTATGGATATCGTATTTATATGCTGCAAGAAAACAAAGACACAACATCACACACATGAATATTGGCCCTAGTGTCAACCCACCAATCGGTGGACTAACAAACTGAAAGTACGGTAAACAGATTACCATACCCAGATGCCCATCATTGTTGCTTAGAATGACATTGATTGATTTGGAGTCCTGTCCTGGCTTCTTGTACTTGTTTAGGCACTTTTTGCCTAGTGCACTCCACCTGCTGTAGAGTTTCCTATGCTCTCTGCAGACTAGTCATGGCACCAGCGTCTACTAATACTCTGTAAAGCTTCTCGATCATTCCTTGTGTAATGTAGTGCAAACAGTGAATGCTTCTTTCTGCAAAGTGGTAAGACCAACTGGACCCACTAATGCAGCAGTTTGCCTTAGACACATTGTGTCATGGTTTTGTCACGACAGATGTCCTAGAGAAAGGACTTAGTCGTGGAGCCATCGCTACGGGTTAACTTAAAGGGGTTAAAGCGGACAAGGCACGCAAGAGAGTTTATACTGGTTCGGCCCCTTACGGTGAAGGTAAAAGCCTACGATCCAGTTGTTGTGGGATTGCTTGGGTTTCGACGACCAGGGAGCGAATACGCTTTCCCTGAGTCTCGAGTTGTTGTCTGTTGTCCTTGAACCGCCGCCGGGTCGTCCCCTTATATACGTCGGTTGACGCCCGTCGGTTTGCAGAATCCCGAGGCCGGCTCATAAACGTGTCCGGCTGGGTCTCTGCTCTTTCTATCTTACAACACAAGTTTACATATCAATATCGGTTTATGTCTACAGGCCTAAAACCGGCTTTGGGCCCTGGGCCTTCATAAAGCGTCACCGTCTGTCTTCATGGGCTTCAGATATAATGAACTACTTACGGGGTTAACTCGGCCTCTCCTGGCCAGTTTACGCCCTGTGGTAATATCCCCAACATTAGGCCCCAGATTGATTTGAACTGGTTCATGTCAATCCTCAGTACTTAAGAAAATTTCTTCTTCAACATCTTCACATAATCTTGTAAACCGCCGTGACGTCACCTTCCAAGACCATGATATACCGCCATGATGTCATCTGTTATTTAAAATTGTGTATAACCCATCTTCATTAATGGGCCTCCGAAGATCGAGGCAACAGAGCTGTCACACACCCCATTTTTGGGCTCCTCAATTCTCGGGCCTGCCTTTTATCCATTCATCTTATAAATAAGGCTGAGGGGTCACTTTCACTTTTCCCCCTTGTGTCTCTTCGCGTCGTCGTCTTCCTCGCGCCGACCGACCCTCAAGCTCTACCGCTGTCGTCTTCCTTCGCCTCTGCTCCGACAAAGGCCGCTGCATCAACCTGATCGTATCATAGAAACGCGGTGATCCTCCGCTGCTTCCTCCTGCACCAGTAAGTTCCTCTTTCCTCACCCCAGATCCGCCATTAGGGTTCGGTGTTCTTCATGGCTTGAAGTTGTTCCTCTTTCAGCAATACTAATAGCCATTTAGATCTGATTGTTTTCAACGCCCTTTGTAGCTTAAACTCCTTTCTTCTTGTTAAGGCATCTGGTTGATATCAAACTCATCTGAACTTACTGATCTTTTTGAAGGTTTGAGTTCAGACCAGAATATATTCTGATTATCCAGCACAAGACAGATCTGAAATCCCATGCCAAACTGTGGAACTTGTTTTTCCTTCACTTATACATCTTTAGACTTATATCTTTAACACCAGATTGGGCGGTTTAACCTTATAGAAAAAATGATGTCCCAATAGATACCATTAGTCCCCTGTTGAACTGCCAATGCATTCAACGTTGTACTGTTTCCATTATCAGACTCCGGTTTATGAATAACCAACTCTGGTTTAACAATATGTTTGCAACCTTATACCGATGTATAGTTGTCCACTGTAAATCTTAAACCGGCAACAATCGTGTTTCAGATTTTCATTGCCATGGCCAAGAAAGTCTATGAATGCAATTAGGCTCCTTCTCGAGTAACCAAAGAACAGTTAAACAACTGTGTTAAAACAGGTGTTTTAGCCAAGAAAGATGTCATCCACTGGAGGGTCCCTGGCCTGGAAAATCCTCCTACACCCAAGGATGAAGAGGTAGTCATGTTTGCTGATCACCTGGGTCGAGGCTTTAGTCCTCCCCGTTCAAATTTTTTTCGGGATGCACTGGCTGGTTTCCAACTGCACCCCCAAGATATTGGTCCAAATTCTGTGACCAACATCTGCTACTTCCAAGTCTTCTGTGAAGCTTATATACAAGAGGAACCTACAGTCGAACTGTGTAGGGATTTCTTTCACTTAAACCGTCGTACGGAATTAACATATGGACCCAATACTGAATTGGGCGGAATGGCGGTTCAGAAAAGGAAGGAAGTCACTTTCCCTCACCCCAAGCTCCATAGTCACCCCAAAGAGTGGAACCAGACCTGGTTTTATTGCAAGGATACATCTCCAACTAATGAAAAACCCCTGCCGGGTTACCGCCCTGAACGCCTTAGAAATACACATCCTTTTCCTCAGAGGTTGACTACAAAGGAAAGGGCCAAGTATTCGCCTCAACTGTCAAAGCTTAGAGACTTCATGGCAAACGGTTTGACAGGAGTTGACCTTGCTTGTTGTTGGATAAGCTGGAGTATTTTGCCCTTAAGGCGGCGCTCCGGTTTGATGTGTGAGTACACAGGAAGTTTAAAGGATGCTGAATGACACATTGATATTCAGCTTACAGACGTAGAAGTTACTGAGGCTGTAAAGAAGATGCTGAATGAACCGGAGGCTGTCTGTGGCCAGACCGGACTACTCCCTTTTTTCACCTTCAGCAAACCGCCAGCTGTAAGAATCATATAACCTTATCACCTTAAGTTGCCTCTGTACAAATATTCTCTGAAAGTTTGATTATTTTCTTGACAGAGTGATGATCCATTCTGGAATAAGAAGCCTCAGGACAAACCGGCAAAGCCTCTTCGCCAAAAGACCAAGGTTGTCAAGAAACCTGTCAAGAAGAGGACCACTACATCCTCCAAGCTAAATGTTGACGATGATGTGGGTAACCCGGAATCAGAGGTAGAACTTGATTCTCTTGGTTCATTTTTCATACACCTCATTGACAATAACTATTATCAGGACGACGCTGAAGGCAGTCAAGCCGATGCCGTAGAGGTAATCGTTCTTTCGTCCAATTCAGATCCTTTGCCAATACCAAAAATCCATCGAGCAAACCGGAAAGTAAAATTTCTCATCCTCTTGCTTACTTGGATCCAAACTTTCTTGTGAAGACGCGGCAGCACGAGGCTCGCCGCACAACCCGGCACAGCGGCCAGGTAGTTACCTCCGCCGGTTTACCGAACACTCCGGTTAGGAAACGCCGATCAGAGGTCTCTTATCCCCTTGACACTTCACGCCCCAAAGCGGGTTGTTTTCGTCAACCTCTTAACCCGTCTGATTCAAATTATCAGGGTACTTCTCACTCATCTTCTGGCGAGTCGTCGGCCACCAAACTTCCACCCCTCAAAACGGTTCTTGTGTGAGCTATACACTGGTTTTATCCTTGATGTGTTATTTTTGTACACTGTACTGATCCTCATGTTTTATTTTTATCAGCGCCAAGCCCAGACCAAGCAAGAAGGCTCGGTTGAATCAACCGGCTGATGATAACATGGCTGAACCAGAAAAAACTCTAGATCCAGAGGAGACTGATGCTGACGTCATGCTTCAATGACCCACCGCCTCAAGACCATGACTTTGTTGCTGAACAGGTGGAAATTGACACCACAAGCCGTGCTGACCTGCCCTGTCCGAGCTGATGATAAACCGGTCAGTCCAGTTAAAAATACTGACAAACCGCCAACTCCAGTAAAGGCTGCTGATGACAAAGATGATGACATTATGATCACTGGCACTGGCCACACCACTCGTGGCAATCCTGTCGCTTTGTCAAAGCATACTACCAAGGACGAGCTCTCTGCTATCGGCAAAGGCAAATGGTGGAATGCCAATTTATCAAGCTATGCCCATCTCAATGCTCAAGACATTCACTCCGGCTTCTTAAACCGTCTGTATACAAGCCGTGATTATGAAGCTAGTTTGGTAAACTTGATGAAGGAGCGATATGAGGTCTAACATAACTGTTTGTCTCTTGCATTCAATTGCAGCTTATCAATTCTAGTAGCCCCCAAGTGACGGTTTATGATATCGATCTAAACCGGGACTTAGTAACAATCTTTGCGTCACTACATCTTTTTTCACTGGTATAGTCCCGAAGGGCCGATTTAACTTTATAAAGGTGAATCGGGTCTGTAGAAAAATTCCCATATCAGTAGTTATTAACAAACACTCATTAGCCCCCATGTGCCAAGATTAATACTTGTATTGTCTTGGGACTTGTAGAAATTTCTGATAAAAAGCAAATATGCATTAGCCCCCAAGTACCAAGGGCATAACTTGTTATGTGCTTGGTACTTCAAATATGTACTGTCAACTCATTATATATTTGTCTTTTATAGGTTGAGCAGAGCAAGAGGGAAAGCCAAACCGCGGATCTGCAAGAGAACCTCAAATCCCAGCAAGCCAAAACCTCCAAAGCCAAGGAAGAGTTAACCAGCGCTCTAGGCGCTATGGAAAAACTGAAAGAGGGTTTCAACAAGGAGTGGGATGATTGGGAGACATAGAAATCTGCTTTGCAAAAAAGGGCCGAACATGCAGAAGCAGCTCTTAAATCGGTGGCTGATGAACTGACTGGTGTAAAGCGGCAGATTCATGCCATGACTGCTGTTGTGTTCGGTAAACATCCTTGACTTACGTTTTCAACATATCTTTCCATGCATTGCCGGTTTACTGATGCTTGTAATGATGCAGGAACTCGCATAAGTCATCTGGGCTTGGATGTGCAGAAGAAGCTGAAGGCTGCTTACACGCTGATAGAACAATTATATACCGGCGCGCAACGAATCATCTGCACTGACAAACCGCCCCCGACGTTAATCAAGGATACCTTAGACATGTTATCTATGCTACCTGCCCGGGTTGAAGAGCTTAAGAGATCTGCTGCAGGGGCTGGTGCCTTGACTGCACTAACCCGGGCAAAAGCGTGGGTGCCTGATCTTGATCCAGTGGACGTCATTAAAGGCTATCCAGGCTTAAAAGAAGATGGATCATAGTTTGGCACTGAAGATCTCCGTGCCATAAACCGGGAAGTGCGTCCACTGGCTTGTCAACCTGCTGAAGAGGCTGATCTGTCATTTTACCAGGCAAGTTATGACACCAACAACAAGCGAGTTGTTGCTCCAACTCCGGAAGCTCAAAACCTTATCCCTCTAATCCGTAAGCACACTTATGCCCTTGGCATTGAACCGTCAACCCTTATAAGCGACGAAGCTGTGTTCCAAGCGTTAACAGGGATCGACTAGACAACTATTGATTTCCAGCCGCTGGTTAGAGACGAAAAAGATGAACCGGCGCAAAAGGATCCACAACCGTCAGGTCAAGCTGGAGACCAAACATAATCCAGAGGCCGATTTAGCCTTCCACGCGCAGCAAGAAACAATCATATTTTTGGGCACTAAAACGCCTTGTAATAGGCTAGTTAAAACATTTGGTCTGTTATGCCTTCGTGCATATTTATCTATGACTGATGCTTACTAATCTGCCACGCTTAAGATATGATGTTCATAATCCATAGACATTTATTCAAGCTGTCCCTGCAGGTAAGAAACTTAAAGTGCCCTGGCGGTTTACCACCGGGCGGGTCATGATACCCAAATATATATATACGACCAAGGTTTATAACCAAGGTTGTAAAAGATAACCAAATATGGAAATATATATGATACCTATGACCTTTAGGCATAATGTTGGCTGACCAACTTCGTAGTGAGGGGCATAACCCTAATCTGGAGTATAAGTAACTCATGTCATATGATGTTGGTTGACAACAAAACCGTTCTGGGTAATGAGAAACACCAGTTTATGCTATACTGGTGACTTTGAGTCAAAACCAGATCGAGCTGATTGTCTCCGGATTATAACTTGATTATGTACTGACAACTTGTAGTTGACAGCCTAACCGGGTTGATAAACATCGGTTTGAAAACATCACAAATATTATCAAAAGAAAGAAAAACTTAACAAAAGGCAAATGAAACCGTTGTAGTCGAGGCTTTTCATGGGCTGCTAGGCCCCAAATTCGAGGCTTTTCATGGGCTGCCAGCCACTGAGTTAAACCATTTTTGCAAAGCCTTTTAAGATGGTCCTCAATGCTTAACCAATCACCGTTTTAACTTGACAAGTTCAGGGTCTTTATTTTAGAGTAACTTGTCAAAGTTCGAAGGGTCATACCAGGTTTACCTGTGCGGAGTGACTTACTTAAATAGGCAGGCTAACCCGGGGTTTTCGGTGTATACACCAGGCTTCCAAGCCATGGCTTGATATCCTATTACAAGTGTAGATTCTAAGTTCATTTTGATAGCAAAGAATCCCCAAGTAATATTCTGAGCTGTGCTCGGTGGGTGCCTATGTTTGAGTTGTTGTTTTACAACACTCTCTTTGGCCCTGGATTGATTTGGCTTTGAGCCGATCAAGAGGTGTGACTATGGTTCATATATGACCAAGCCCCCAAGTGATGCTATGGCATTGCGCTGATCAAGAGGTGTAGATATGGTTCGGATACGACCAAGCCCCCAAGTGATGTAACAGAAAGCTTTGAGTAGCTGAATCAAGGGGTAAACCGGACGCTGCTTTATAAACAGAAGCTCCATGTAACCACACATGATGTAAGAAAAACAACAGATGCCCCGCTTTAGCTGAGGCTCCGGTTTATTATATTGATCATAATATATACATTGTCATAATATGTACATAAGCATAGCCTATGGCTCAAGTATAGTAAGGCCGAAGATGAGCAATATTCTACGGCCGGTTGGTCTCCTCCTCCGTTTTATGTGAGTCTTTGCGCTCTCGAGCATCGATTAGGTAGTATGGTAGATTCTTGCTGACCACAAAGGGTCCTTCCCAAGGGGGGGGGGATAGCTTGTGCATATCTGTCTGATCCTGGATGAGTCGAAGCACCAAATCGCCTTCCTGAAAGGTTCTGGTTCTAACCCGACGGCTATGATAACGACACAGATCTTGCTGATAAATCGCCGAACGGGCTGCCGCCATGTCACACTCCTCATCTAACAGGTCAAGATCTTCCTGTCGTGCCTTCTCGTTGTCAGCTTCAACATATGCCGCTACACGAGGTGAGTCATGACGGATGTCACTAGCAAGAACCGCTTCCGCTCCATAAACCATGAAGAACGGTGTGTATCCTGTCGATCTGTTGGGTGTGGTAATGATGCTCCATAACACAGAAGGTAACTCCTCAACCCAACAACCCGGCGTCCGTTGCAAAGGAACCATAAGCCGGGGTTTGATGCCTCTCAAGATCTCTTGATTGTCCCTCTCCGCTTGACCATTGGACTGGGGGTGAGCCACTAGTGACACGTCAAGCCGGATGTGCTCACGTTGACAGAACTCCTTCATGGCACCCTTTGACAGATTGGTATCATTGTCTGTTATAATACTGTGCGGAAAGCCAAACCGGAAGATCACCTTTTTGATGAATTGAACCACCGTGGCTGCATCACACATACTATCTGGCTCTGCCTCCACCAACTTCGTGAACTTATCAACCGCCACCAAAAGGTGGGTCTTCTTGTCCTTGGATCTCTTGAAAGGCCCAACCATATCCAGCCCCCAAGTTGCAAATGGCCAGGTGATTGGAATCATCCTCAATTCTTGAGCTGGTACATGAGCGCGCCTTGAGAATTTCTGACAACCATCACATCTTTTGACGAAGTCCTCGGTATCAGCATGAGCTGTCAACCAGTAGAAACCGTGATGAAACGCCTTGGCCACCAAAGACTTTGAACCGGCGTGGTGACCACAATCTCCTTCGTGGATCTCACGCAAAATTTCGCGGCCTTCTTCAGGAGACACACAACATTGAAACGCCCCTGTCACACTGCAATATGTAACTCTCCATTGATAATAGTCATGGACTTGGATTGCTGGATTATCTGTCTAGCCAAAGTTTCATCCTATGGTAACTTGCCCCGGTTCATATACGCCAGATATGGAACCGTCCAATCCGGAATAACATGAAGAGCCGCCATCAACTGAGCTTCCGGATCAGGAATAGCCAAATCCTCTTCACCAGGGAGCTTGACGGACGGATTATGCAGAACATCCAGGAAGATATTAGGTGGAACCGGTTTACATTGGGAACCCAGGCGGCTTAAAGCGTCCGCCGCTTCATTCTTCCACTGGTCCACATGATCCACCTGATAACCTTTAAAATGACCTGCAACAATATCCACCTCACGACAATATGCTGCCATGAGTGGGTCCTTGGAATCCCAAGTGCCGGACACTTGTTGAGCCACCAGATCTGAGTCACCAAAGCACTTAACTCGGCTTAGGTTCCTCTCCTTAGCCATTCGAAGACCATGGAGTAAAGCCTCATATTCAGCTGCATTGTTAGTGCAAGGGAACATTAAACGGAGCACATAACAAAATTTATCACCTCGCGGGAAGTTAACACGACTCCAGCCCCCGAGCCCTCTAATTGCTTGGACCCATCAAAATGAATGGTCCAATAAGTATGATGCGGCTTCTCCTCTAGCGCTTGTAGTTCTGTCCAATCATTGATGAAATCCACAAGTGCCTGAGATTTGATCGCCGTCGGGGTATGTATTTCAAACCGTGAGGCCCGAGCTCGATAGCCCACTTAGCAATCCGGCCAGTTGCCTCCCTGTTCTAGATTATATCCCCCAAAGGAGCAGAGCTGACCACCTGTGATGGGATGACTTTGGAAATATTGCTTAAGCTTCCGGCTCGCCATGAAAACCCCATACACCAGTTTTTGCCGATGCGGGTATCTCTGCTTGGACTCAATAAGTACCTCACTGATATAGTAACCCGGTCGTTGAACCGGATATTCCTTTTCGGCCTCCTTGCGCTCCACCACAATAGCCACACTAACAGCCCGAGCGTTAGCTGCCACATATAGCAACAATGGTTCTTTGTCAACCGGAGTAGCGAGAACCGGCGGATTAGCTAGCTGCCGCTTTAAGTCTTCAAACACTTCATTAGCGGCGTCACTCCAGACGAAGTTATCCATTTTCTTCAACATCTGATATAAAGGGATGGCCTTCTCGCCAAGGCGACTTATAAACCGGCTCAACGCAGCAATCCGGCCTGCCAGGCGTTGAACATCATTGATACACTTTGGTTTGGCCAAGGAGGTGATGGCTTTGATCTTTTCCGGATTAGCTTCAATGCCCCTGTTAGAAACCAAAAAACCCAAGAGCTTGCCTGCAGGTACACCAAAGACGCACTTGGCCGGATTAAGCATCATTTTATAAACCCACAGGTTATCAAAGGTTTCCTTCAAGTCATCAATCAATGTCTCCTTCTTCCTCGATTTTACCACAATATCATCCACATAGGCATGAACATTGCGGCTGATCTATTTATGAAGACAATTCTACACACACCATTGATAAATCGCCTGGGCACTCTTGAGCCCAAAGGGCATGGACACATAGCAGAAGGCTCCAAAGGGAGTTATGAAGGCTGTTTTCTCCTGGTCCTTAACTGCCATTTTGATCTGATGATAACCAGAATATGCATCCAAAAAGCTTAAACGCTCACAACCCGCCATAGCATTAACAATTTGATCAATACAGGGGAGGGCAAAAGGATCTACTGGACAAGCCTTGTTGAGATCTGTGTAGTCCACACACATATGCCAAGTGTCGTTCTTCTTAAGGACCAGCACCGGATTAGCCAACCACTCAGGATGAAATACTTCAACGATAAATCCAGCCGCCAAGAGCCTGGCTACTTCTTCTCCAATAGCCTTGCGTCTTTCTTCATTGAACCGACGAAGAAATTGTTTGACCGGTTTATACTTGGGATCAACATTGAGAGTGTGCTCAGCGAGTTCTCTCGGTACACCTGGCATGTCAGAAGGCTTCCAGGCAAAGATGTTCCGATTCTCACGGATGAACTCGATGAGCGCTATTTCCTATTTCGGATCCAAGTTAGCGCTGATGCTAAACTGCTTGGACGAATCGCCGGGTACGAAGTCAACAAGTTTAGTCTCATCAGCCGATTTAAACTTCAGGGTCGGATCATGCTCTGTAGTTGGTTTCTTCAATGAATTCATATCTGCCGGATCAACATTGTCTTTGTAAAACTTCAATTCTTCTGTTGCACAAACCAACTCCACATCAGCCGCATCACCTTCTTCACACTCCAGAGCAATCTTGCGGCTCCCATGTACTGTTATAGTTCCCTTGTGACCCGACATTTTGAGCTGCTGATAGACATAACAAGGTCGTGCCATAAACTTAGCATAAGTTGGCTGTCCAAACAGGGCATGATACGGGCTTTTGATCTTCACCACTTCAAAGGTCAAGGTTTCTGATCTCGAGTCATGCTCGTCTCCAAAAGCCACCTCCAGAGCTATTTTACCAATAGGATATGCCGATTTACCAGGCACCACACCATGGAACACCGTATTGGATGGTTTAAGATTTTTATCTGGCAACCCCATGCGACGAAACGTTTCATAATAAAGGATATTGATACTACTCCCTCCATCCATGGGCACATTAATGAACTTATAACCACCCACCTGAGGTGCCACCACCAATGCCAGATGACCCGAATTGTCAACCCGGGGCGGATGATCTTCTCTACTCCACACGATTGGCTGCTCAGACCAGCGCAAGTAACGGGGCACTGCCGGTTCAACGGAGTTCACTGCCCTCTTATGAAGCTTCTGATCGCGCTTGCACAAGCTAGTGGTGAAGACATGATACTGTCGACTATTCAACTGCTTTGGGTTGCTCTGATAACCCGACTGCTGCTTGTTGCTGCTGATTGCCCTGATGATTATAACCACCTTGGTTGCCCTGATTACCTTGATTGTTATGTCCACCCTGATAACCGTGGAAGCCGGAACCGGAATTTCCTCCGCCATAACCTAGCCCATGAGATCCGGGGCCCGAACCGCCACCCGGTCCATGTTCATACCGAAAAGAATGAGAATTTTTGAACTCTTGCATGATGTAACAGTCCTTCTAGAGGTGCGTGGACGGGTTCTCCTTTGTCCAGTGCTTCGGGCAAGGCTGGTTCAATAGATAAGACAGGCGATCCGGGTTAGGACGTGGTCCTCCACCACGCTGGGGCGGTTTACCCTTACGCCGCTGACCCTTGTCATGTGTGTTGGTATTAGCCACAAAGTCTGAACTATGGTCCGCCTTATGCTTGCCGCCGTTTCCATGACCCGCCGGGTTGTGTTGCTGCCCCTTGGCGTTGCCGCTCCTTTTCCCTTCCCCGTCTTATCATCGTCAGACTCGGGATCCTTGGTACTATCAGAGTCGGCGTACTTCACCAGAGCGGCCATGAGAGTTCCCATGTCATTACAATGACGCTTGAGCCATCCCAACTTCAACTTCAGGGGTTCAAACCGGCAATTGCCTTCTAATGTTAAAACTGCGGTATCAGCGTTGATGCGGTCCGATGAATGCAAAATCTCTGAAACCCGGCGCACCCAACAGGTTGTTGACTCTCCTTCCTCCTGGACACAGGCAGCTAAGTCTACAATTGACATGGGCTGCTTGCATGTATCCTTGAAATTCTATATAAACCGGGCTCTCAGCTCGGCCCATGACCTGATAGAATTAGCCGGTAAGCTCTTCAGCCAAGTGCAGGCCGTCCCCTCTAGCATCATGGTGAAGTACTTCGCACACGCCGCATCTCCATGGCCATCTCATAGCTTTCGACCCATGTCTCGTGGGATAAATTGGCGGTGTAATTCGGCACTTTGCGCGGGCCCTTGAAATCCTTGGGCAGACGCACGTTGCGTAGCACTGGGACGAGACACGGTACCCCCAAAGAGTTAGAAGTAACCCTTGGTTCCACTGACGTGGTTGGACGAACAGGAGTAAGCTGGCGGTCATCATGCTGTGCCGCTAACTCGGCCTCCCGACGTGCCCGAGCCCGGTCTACCACCTCCTGAGCAACACCAGCACCACCCGCCGGGTTATTGCCACGGGGCGGATCATGGTTTCGCGCGTTGCTTGATACTGTCGATTCATTCATGTGCCTGTTGTAACTCCGGCTTGGGCGGGGAGTGGAATGGATCCGATCGCGACTATATGAATAAGCCTCATGCTGCACCAAGGCTGTCTGAAGAAGCTCCCTAACCCGACGCGTCTCGACCGCCACCGGAGACTCGCCTTCGATCGGGATGGCCGCCAGCCGTGAAGCGGCAGCGACGATGTTGTCCATCGGGTTAGAGTAATGACTCGGTGGTGTTGAGACATGCTGTGTCACAATGTTGTTCTGGCGAGGCGGATCCACCAAACATGGCTGAACCGGCGCCCCCGCCCCAGGCGTCTCCACCCGGTTTACCACTGGCGGATTACTGGTCCCTGATCCTGGGGTGTCAAAGAGGTTCCTAGCTTCATAAATCGGCGGCAGGCGAGATCGGTACCTTGTTTTCAGGACATCGTTCGACGCACTCTGATCCAGCATAAGCCGATAAGCCTGCGCATCTAATGCGGCCCGCTCCGCCGCCATCCTGGTATCCTCAGCTGCCAAGTCGGCTTTGGCCTGGGTGATCTGATCTTTCACTTTTGCGATTTATGCATTGTGTGCATCCTGATCCGCCGGGTTAACCTCCGCCATCAGTGTTGCCAACACATCAAACAAATCAGATAGAACCTGAGCCGGCGGTCGCACAGGGCCTCCTGCCCCAGCCGCTGTCGCTGCTGCCGATCCAAAAATCATCATTGCTGCGGTTGAAGAGTGGAGCGTTGGTTGCGTACCTGCCATGAAGATCGCAACCCGGTTTGGCAGATCAAAGGGGTCCGAAATACTGTCGCCATCGGAACAACCCCCAATTCGACCATCTTGCAATTGATATATCGACTCGGTATCTCCGGAATAAATGACGGTTTCACCACCAGATTCTGATCTATCCTCTGATTCCCCTGCGTGGATGACTCCCACAAAGGCACGCTTCATGACAGGCTTAACCCGGACAGGTCTTGCATGCTGAGCCGTTTCGACGAGGTAGGTGCAGGTGTCCAGCTCAGGGCCCGGTTCGCTGATCTTGCCAATGAAAACATGTATGCTGCCAAAGGGGACCCGGTACCCGTACTCAATCGAGCCGGCCTCGGGGCCCCAACCTGCATCGTCGATGTAGAGCTTGCCGCGATGACTTTTGGTCATCCAGCCCACAGCATAGCCCTTGAGTCCTTCGAACCTGCCCTCTAAGAATTCGAAACCATCGTGCGATAGCCCCACGGTGGGCGCCAACTATCGTGGTTTTGTCACGGCAGATGTCCTAGAGAAAGGACTTAGTCATGGAGCCATCGCTACGGGTTAACTTAAAGGGGTTAGAGCGAACAAGGGACACAAGAGAGTTTATACTGGTTCGGCCCCTTGCGGTGAAGGTAAAAGCCTACAATCCAGTTGTTGTGGGATTGCTTGGGTTTCGATGACCAGGGAGCGGATAAGCTTTGCCTGAGTCTCGAGTTGTTGTCTGTTGTCCTTGAACCGCCGCCGGGTCGTCCCCTTATATACATGGGTTGATGCCCATCAGTTTATAGAATCCCGAGGCCAGCTCATAAACATGTCTGGCTCGGTCTCTTCTCTTTCTATCTTACAACACAAGTAGGGATGGCAGTTTTGCCCATGGGTATGGGTACCCACGGGTACCCTACCCGAAAACAACGGGTATGGGCAAGACTGGAAGAGATTTTGTACCCATGGGTAATGGGTATTCATACCCGCAAAATATATGGGTAGGATATGGGTATGACATTGCGCCCATGGGTAACCTAATGGATACCCAGAAACGATTAATAAATGAAAATAACTCCTATGACATGTGGGGTCATCATCCAACTCCCATGGCCCATCCTAAGTCTCGATTCATTAAATTGTCCATAGCTCATAGGCCCGTAATCACCTGCTCGCCACTCCTCATGCGTCCTATGTGACTCCTTGAAAAGATGAAATCTTGACTCTTCGCTACCAGACTCCTATCCAACGCTCGATCCAGCGATTCCCCATTCCCAGCACGACCTCCCATTGTACCGGGTTTCTACTAACCGCCCGCTCATACTCCCTTGATGCCTCCAAGAGGCCACCCACCATAGTAGCCCGTGTTAGTGATATACTAATCGTCCATGATCACTTGAAGTTTAAACCCATTTCTCTACATTTTAAAATTTTAAATGCTATAATTATTATATCCACTGGATACCCATTGGGTATAGGATACCGGATGGATATGGGCATGGGTGCCAATTTATGCCCATGGGTACTGAAATGGGTGGGTATAGAAATCTTCTGTGGGTATGGGTTTGGGTAGAAGAAGGTTGTACCCGCCCATACCCTACCCATTGCCATCCCTAAACACAAGTTTACAAATCAATATCGGTTTATGTCTACAGCCTTAAACCGGCTTTGGGCCCTGGGCCTTCATAAAGCGCCACCATCTGTCTTCATGGGCTTCAGATATAATGAACTACTTGTGGGGTTAACCCAGCCTCTCCTGGTCGGTTTACGCCCAGTGGTAATATCCCCAACACATTGGCTCCTTTTGTGCAGTTCAACTAAAATCAAAGTCGGAATAAAACCGAGCTTTAATTTTGATATCCCTGTAAGCAACAAAAGGCATAAGGGAAACAATTACTGAGAAATAACGGTTGATGACTTGTACTCCCATAAGAAAAACATCTACTGATCTACCTTATCTTAATGGGAAACAAAGCAGGACAGTAGCAATTCTCAATCAGTGTGATTCATTCATATTAACTGAGACATTATCTTAACAATGCCTTGTTTCAACATGTATAAAGAACGACAAAGCAAAAAGTATCATTCCTAAAACAATGCGATTGATTCATTTTAACAGAGACATTATCGTAACAATACCTTGGTTAAACATGTAGAAAGAACTACAAAGAAGGATAGTACCATTTGTAAAACACTGTAACTAATGTATAATAACAGATAACTGATATATAATAATAGAGACATTATCTGAACAATACATTTCTTAAACATGTACTCCGGCCGATCCCTAATAGAAATGGTAATCCCGCCGATCCCTAACAAGTGTTGCAGTATTGAACTAAGATTAAGTAGTTAATTCTGAGGAAAGTCGGTACTGACCTTTCAAGACCAAGATTTGAAACAACTCGTGAGGAAGACCTCAGAGAGATCTCAACACATATATGGAAATTCGGTCTCATTTTGTGCAGTTCCACCAAAATTAAGCGAAGCCAAATGTCACAATAGCAACAAGTTGAATAGATATCCCTGTTTTAACAGAGGCAAAAAAGGAATCAATTACTGGCCAATAAAGTAGGATGAAACATGTGGCCACAAAAATGGTAATCCCGCCATCCCTAACAAGTGTTACAGTTTTGAAATAAGATTCAGTAGTTAATTCTGAGAGTGGCATTGCTTAATTTTACCAGCGGCATTAGATTAACAAAAAGCATAAACAGTTCCATGGGAGAGTGGGCGCAACAACAACATGTGCTTCCATCTACTTATAAAGGGGGTGATGCAGAGTTTGTTGTAACAAAGCAACAAGCATAATGTCTGGGTTGGTCCCATTTTTGTTCACTACTTAATGTGAAAAGACAGCAATACAATAGCTTCAATTCAACATTTATTTAAAACATTACCAATACAAGTAGCACAACATCTCAAAACACACTGCACGATCATGTGGATGAAGGCAAGTACCAACCTGTCATGATGCACACAAGATCACGTACGAAACTGCCAACATGAATAGGAAATCCAATCTCGTTTTGTGCAGTTACTCTGAAATCAAGTAAAGTCGCCGGTGTGACATTTATGTTTGTTATAGCAACAAGTTGAATAGATATCCCTGATTTAACAGAGGCAAAAAAGAAAACAATTACTGCCAATAAAGGAGGATGAAACATGCGGCCACAAAAAGAAGCATCTACCTTATCTTGATGGAAAACAAAGTATAGGACAGTAGCATTTCTAAAATGGTTGCATCGATTCATACTAACAGAGAAATTCTCTTAAAATAGTTCAGTAGTTAATTCTGAGAGTGGCATTGCTTAAATACAATAGCTTCAATTCAACATTTATTTAAAATAGTACCAATACAAGTAGCACAACAGCTCAAAACACACTGCACGATCATGTGGATGGGACATGGGACATGCCAGCACCATGTGCGTCCACACGTATAGATGGGTGATGCGGAGTATGTAGCCAAGCAGCATATCTGCGTTGGTCCCATATTTGTTCTCTTTGAAACTTTTTCCAATGTGAGGGCAGGAAATCTAGTCCTGCACAAACTACCAGACCCCCCAGTTTCTTTCCCTTTTCAACAAAGAGTTTGGTTCCTTACACATGTGTGTACTGGGTTACCCCCTTTTCCCTTTTTGACCAACAAAGCGGCTGGATAGCTAGTCTATAATACTTTCCCTCCCTCCTTTCCTCATTGAACCACGTCCTAGATTCATGCTCCACCCCACCGCACCCTTCTTTCCTCTTTGAACCAAGACCTAGATTCGACTACAGAATCGAAAAAGATCAGCATGCAACTAGACCAATGACGGTTTCAAAGAAACTTATACCTTAGGGTCGTCGGGATGTGGCAAGGCGTGCGGCAGGAGGTCAGATCTGCCCACACTACATACGACAGCGAAGAAGAAGGGGTCGGTGGCCCTCCCGTACAGGCGCTGGGTGAAAGAGAAAAGTGCAGCCGGCAGTGGATTGCCTCCCTCGCAAAAGGCGATAGAGTGAACGCTGCACCTCCTCCCCTTCCCGGTGCGCGGGGATCCAGACGCCTCCTTCGCCAGTTGTGAGGGGGTGAGAGAGACAGAGGCCACAACGCAGTCTTGTTTAGATCTGGTGAAGAGGGTGAGAGACAGTGAATATAGCAAACCCTAGCAATGGAACGCTGAGCCTTGATGTCTACTACACAACCTTCTTCTTGTAGACATTGTTGGGCCTGCAAGTGCACAGGTTTGTAGGACAGTAGCAAATTTCCCTCAAGTGGATGACCTAAGGTTTATAAATCCGTAGGAGGTGTAGGATGAAGATGGTCTCTCTCAAACAACCCTGCAACCAAATAGCAAAGAGTCTCTTGTGTCCCCAACACACCTAATACAATGGTAAATTGCATAGGTGCACTAGTTTGGTGAAGAGATGGTGAAACAAGTGGTATATGGATGGTAGATATGGATTTTTGTAAACCGAAAATATAAAAACAGCAAGGTAGAGAGCGGTAAAAGTGAGCGTAAACGGTAATGCAATGCTTTGAAACAAGGCCTAGGGTTCATACTTTCACTAGTGTAAGTCCTCTCCACAATTATAACATAATTGGATCATATAACTATCCCTAAACATGCAACAAAGAGTCACTCCAAAGACACTAATAGCGGAGTACAAACGAAGAAATTATGGTTGGGTACGAAACCACCTCAAAGTTATTCTTTCCAATCAATCCATTCGGCTATTCCTATAAGTGTCACAAACAGCCCTAGAGTTCGTACTAGAATAACACCTTAAGATACAAATCAACCAAAACCCTAATGTCACCTAGATACTCCAATGTCACCTCAAGTATCCGTGGGTATGATTATACGATATGCATCACACAATCTCAGATTCATCTATTCAATCCAACATAAAGTACTTCAAAGAGTGACCAAAGTTTCTACCGGAGAATCATGACAAAAATGTGTGCCAACCCCTATGCATAGGTTCATGGGCGGAACCCGCAAGTTGGTCACCAAAACATACATCAAGTGGCACGTGATATCCCATTGTCACCACAGATACGCACGGCAAGACATACATCAAGTGTTCTAAAATCTTTAAAGACTCAATCCGATAAAATTACTTCAAGGGGAAAACTCAATCCATTACAAGAGAGTAGAGGGGGAGAAGAAACATAAAATCCAACTATAATAGCAAAGCTCGCGATACATCAAGATTGTGCCAAATCAAGAACACGAGAGACAGATATCAAACACATAGCTACTTGTACATACCCTCAGCCCCGAGGGTGAACTACTCCCTCCTCATCATGGAGAGCGCCAGGATGATGAAGATGGCCACCGGAGAGGGTTCCCCCCTCCGGCAGGGTGCCGGAAAATGGTCCCGATTGGTTTTTGGTGGCTACAGAGGCTTGCGGCGGCGGAACTCTAGATCTAATCTTTGTTCTGGAAGTTTTACGATACGTAGGTATATATGGGTGCAAGGGATACTTCAGTGGAGCTTCGGGGGCCCCACGAGGCAGGGGCGCGCCCCAGGGGGGTGGGCGTGCCCGTACCCACGTGGCCAGCTCCCGTATCTTCTGACGTAGAGTCCAAGTCTAACAGGTAGGTTTCCTTCCAAAAATAATTTCTCCAGTTGATTTCGTTCCGTTTTGACTCCGTCTGATATTCCTTTTCCTCGAAACACTGAAATAGGCATAAAACAACAAATCTAGGCTGGGCCTCGGGTTAATAGGTTAGTCCCAAAAATAATATAAAAGTGGATAATAAAGCCCAATATTGCCTAAAACAATAGATTATATAGCATGGAGCAATGAAAAATTATAGATACGTTGGAGACGTATCAAGCATCCCCAAGCTTAATTCATGCTCGTCCTCGAGTAGGTAAATGATAAAAAAGATAATTTTTGATGTGGAATGCTAGTTGGCATAATTTCATTGTAATATGAATATTCAGATCCGAAAGATTCAAGACTAAAGTTCATATTGACATAAAAGTAATAATACTTCAAGCATACTAATGAAGCAATTATGTCATCTCAAAATAACATGGCCAAAGAAAGTTCATCCCTACAAAATCATATAGTTTAGTCATGCTCCATTTTCATCACACAAGAATTCTCTCATCATGCACAACCCGGATGACAAGCCAATCAATTGTTTCATACTTTAATAATCTCAAACTCATAAACCTTCATGCAATACATGAGCGTGAGCCATGGATATAGCACTATGGGTGGAATAGAACATAATGATGGGGGTTATGTGGAGAAGACAAAAAGGAGAAAGTCTCACATCAACGAGGCTAATCAATGGGCTAGGGAGATGCCCATCAATAGATATCAATGTGAGTGAATAGGGATTGCCATGCAATGGATGCACTAGAGCTATAAGTATATGAAAGCTCAACAAAAAAAAACTAAGTGGGTGTGCATCCAACTCGCTTGCTCACGAAGACCTAGGGCATTTTGAGGAAGCCCATCATTGGAATATACAAGCCAAGTTCTATAATGACAAATTCCCACTAGTATATGAAAGTGACAACATAGGAGACTCTCTATCATGAAGATCATGGTGCTACTTTGAAGCACAAGTGTGGTAAAAGGATAGTAGCATTGTCCTTTCTCTCTTTTTCTCTCATTTTTTTAATTTTTTTATTTGGGCCTTTTCTCTTTCTTTATGGCCTCTTTTTTCCTTTTTTTTTATTTTTCGTCCGGAGCCCCATCCCGACTTGTGGGGGAATCATAGTCTCCATCATCCTTTCGTCACTTGGGAAGATGCTCTAGAAATAATGATCATCACACTTTTATTTTTCTTACAACTCAACAATTACAACTCGATGCTTAGAACAAGGTATGACTCTATATGAATGCCTCTAGCGGTGTACCGGGATGTGCAATGAATCAAGAGTGACATGTATGAAAGAATTATGAATGGTGGCTTTGCCACAAATACGATGTCAACTACATGATCATGCTAGCAATATGACAATGATGGAGCGTGTCATAATAAACGGAACGGTGGAAAGTTGCATGGCAATATATCTCGGAATGGCTATGGAAATGCCATGATAGGTAGGTATGGTGGCTGTTTTGAGGAAGGTATATGGTGGGTGTATGATACCGGCGAAAGGTGCGCGGTATTAGAGAGGCTAGCAATGGTGGAAGGAAGGGAACAGTGCATATAATCCATGGACTCAACATTAGTCATAAAGAACTCATATAGTTATTGCAAAAATCTAGAAGTTATCAAAGCAAAGTATTACACGCATGCTCCTAGGGGGATAGATTGGTAGGAAAAGACCATCGCTCGTCCCCGACCGCCACTCATAAGGAGGACAATCAATAAACACCTCATGCTCCGACTTCGTTACATAACGGTTCACCATACGTGCATGCTACGGGAATCACAAACTTCAACGCAAGTATTCTTTAAATTCACAAATACTTCCACTAGCATGACTCTAATATTATCACCTCCATATCTCAAAACAATTATCATGCTTCAATCTTTTCTTAGTATTCAACACACTCATAAAAATTCTTACAAATATTTTATGCTTAGCATATTAGGATTTTAAGCAAATTACCATGCTATTTAAGACTCTCAAAATAATATAAGTGAAGCATGAGAGTTCAACTATTTCTTCAAAATAAAACTACCACCATGCTCTAAAAGATATAAGTGAAGCACTAGAGCAAACTACAAACTACTCCGAAAGATATAAGTGAAGATCAATGAGTAGTCGAATAATTATGAAACCATGAGAAGACTCTCCCATTTAATAATTTCATATCTTGGTACTTTATTCAAACAGCAAGCAAAGCTAAAGAAAATAAAATGACTGTGACGCCCGAATAATCAAGCTACAGTAACCTTTGCTAATTATGCCACGTCACCTCGATTACTGATGCTAATCTTGCGTTAGTTCGAACCGACTCATATTCAAATTCAAAATAGAGGCAAACAACAAAAGTTTTCAAACTTAAAACTAAAATGTCTGAGTTGTGCCAAGTAATACAAAGTTAATTGTGGTGAAGAAGCCCCACTTTTATAAAATATTTTAATACTCTAAAATGATTAAAACGGTAGTTGAAACGATTGAATATGCGCCTTTGATATTTTATAAAATGCTGAACTATTTTATTTTAAGGTATAAACTTTTAGGTTAGTGAGTTATTTTGAAACACTATTTTCGGAACTATTGTCATATTTTACTAAACTGGAAATAAACTGTAACTAAAATAAAACTGAAAAAATGGAAATAAAACAAAACAAATAAAAAGGAACCCCCCCACTGGGCCACGGCCCAGTCGGCTCAGCCCACCAGGCCGGCCCACCCGGTGCCCCCTGTATAACCCCTCACCCCACAAACCCTAACCTAACCCCCCCACTCCCCACGACCCCACTCCCTCTCGCGCCGCCGCCCATCGAGAACAGAGGCGAGGCGCCTCAAGCCCGAGCCCGAGCACCTGAACCTCTCCTCCCTTCGTTCGCTCCTGCTCCACCTCGTCGCCCTGGACCTCCACCGAGCAGCAAGCAGGAGTCGCCGTCCTCGCCGTATCGGACCTCTTCCGCGACCTCGACGCCGCCCCGAATCGCCATCGCCAAGCGCCATTCGCCGGACTGCCTCACCGTCGTCGCTCGCCTCGTCTCCGTCCTCCTCCCCAACTCCCACTGCCCCGTACGCTACGCCCGCAGTGAGAACCCCGGCCGTCCTCCCTCCCTCTGACCCCGCATCGCCATCGAGCCCAGCGCACGTTGCGCGCGCACCCCGCCTTCCCATCTGCGCCGCTCGCTCGCCGCGCGCCTCGCGCTTCCCATGGCTGCGTTCCGCCGCGCTCCCCTGCCGCACGCGCCACACCGGCTGCGCCCCACATGGTCACCGCGACCGTTGAGCCCCGCGTCGCCATCCCCCCGCGTGCCCTTGCTGCATGCCCGCGCGTGCGGCCTCGCCGTGCCCCGCGCCAATGCGCATGCCCGCACTGCCCCGCTGCAGCCTCCACACTGCTCACCTCCGGCCCCGCGCCCTCTACTCGCTGCCGAGGCCTCCGCCCCGGGCTGTGGTCGCCCCGCTCCGGCCAATCCACTGGCCGCGCTCCGCCGTCCTCGCCGGCCCCGCCGCGGCCTCATCCCCTCCCCGCTCCGCCCTGCACTATGGCCGGCGCCACCCCTCGCCTCCGCCCGCCGTGGCCCCGGCTGGCCGCGCCGGTTTGCCCCACCGTCGGTGCCCCGGCGGCCTCGTCCCGCCCTGCGGGCGAGTGCCCGCTCGGGTGCGCCCGCACCCGAGCGCCCGTGACGCTAACGCGAGCCTGCTAAGGTCCCTGGCCCGATGACGAATCGGGCCAACGTCCCTGGACTGATAAAAAAAAGAGAAAAAATATTAATAATAATAATTAAAACAATTAATTAATTTATTAATTAATTATGTTAACTAATCCTGTTTAAATTAATCTAATTAAGTAGTTAGTTAATTAAACAGTAATTAGATTAGCTAAGTCCTAATTAACTAAACAGTCAATGACAGCTGGGTCCCACACGTCAGTTGACCAGTCAACGCCTCTGTTGACTGCTGATGTCATGCTAACGTCGGCGTGCACTGTTCTGGATAATGTTGGATTAAAATAATTAAATAAATGCTAAAAATGATTTAAATCTTTTAAAATCAATATAAAATAAACCGTAGCTCGGATGGAAAAACTTTGTACATGAAAGTTGCTCAGAACGACGAGACGAACCCGGATACGCAGCCCGTTCGTCCGCCACGTATCCCTAACATATCCAACTCGCAGCTTTTCCCCTCCGGCTCCTCTGCCCAAAAATGCGAAACACCGGGGATACTTTCCCGGATGTTTCCCCCGTTCACCGGTATCAACCCATACCGCGTTAGGGCACCTCTAACGCCGTTACTTGTCATGTCATGCATCCCTATGCATCTGCTTGCTTAAATATCTATTGTTTCTCCCCCCTCTTCTCTCGATAGACATCGGGACCGACGCTGTTGCTGCCCCGTTCGACTACGGAGTTGACGACCCCTCTCTCTTGCCAGAGCAACCAGGCAAGCCCCCCCTTGATTACCAGATATCGCCTACTCTCCTCTATACTGCTTGCATTAGTGTAGTGTAGCATGTTACTGCATTCGTTATTCCTATCCTGATGCATAGCCTGTCTTTGATACTGCTGTTGATACCTTTACCTGCAATCCTACTTGCTTAGTATAGGATGCTAGTATTCCATCAGTGACCCTACACTCTTGTCCGTCTGCCATGCTATACTATCGGGCCGTGATCACTCGGGGGTGATCACGGGCATATACTATATACTTTACGCTGTTACATTACCTGTGATACTGTTCGGAGATGGGGGCTAAAGGGGCAGGTGGCTCCATCCCGGTAGAGGTGGTCCTGGGTTCCCGACAGCCCCCGACTGTTACTTTGTGGCGGAGCGACAGGGCAGGTTCAGACCACCTAGGAGAGAGGTAGGCCTGACCCTAGTCGGCGTTCGCGGATACTTAACACGCTTAACGAGATCTGGGTATTTGATCTGAGTCTGGCCATTTGGTCTATACGCACTAACCACCTACGCGGGAGTAGTTATGGGTATCTCGGCGTCGTGGTATCAGCCGAAGCACTTCGTGACGTCAGCGACTGAGCGGCACGCGCCGGGTTGGGCCGCGTAACGTGACTTCCGTTGTACTGGAGGTTGCTAGGTCTGCTCACCGGCCGCGTTCGCAACGTGCAGGTGTGCTCAGGGCGATGGGCCCAGACCCCTGCGCGCTTAGGTTTAGACCGGCGTGCTGACCGCTCTGTTGTGCCTAGGTGGGGCTGCGACGTGTTGATCTTCCGAGGCCGGGCATGACCCAGAAAAGTGTGTCCAGCCAAATGGGATCAAGCGTGTTGGGCTATGTGGTGCACCCCTGCAGGGAAGTTTATCTATTCGAATAGCCATGTCCCTCGGTAAAAGGACGACCCGGAGTTGTACCTTGACCTTATGACAACTAGAACCAGATACTTAATAAAACACACCCTTCCAAGTGCCAGATACAACCCGGTGATCGCTCTCTAACAGGGCATCGAGGAGGGGATCGCCGGGTAGGATTATGCTATGCGATGCTACTTGGAGGACTTTAGTCTACTCTCTTCTACATGCTGCAAGATGGAGGCTGCCAGAAGCGTAGTCTTCGACAGGATTAGCTATCCCCCTCTTATTCTGGCATTCTGCAGTTCAGTCCACTGATATGGCCCTTTACACATATATCCATGCATATGTAGTGTAGCTCCTTGCTTGCGAGTACTTTGGATGAGTACTCACGGTTGCCTTGTTCCCCCTTTTCCCCATTTCTCTACTCGATTGCTGCGACCAGACGATGGAGTCCAGGAGCCAGACGCCACCTTCGACGACGACTCCTACTACTCTGGAGGTGCCTACTACTACGTGCAACCCGCTGACGACGACCAGGAGTAGTTAGGAGGATCCCAGGCAGGAGGCCTGCGCCTCTTTCAATTGTATCCCAGTTTGTGCTAGCCTTCTTAAGGCAAACTTGTTTAACTTATGTCTGTACTCAGATATTGTTGCTTCCGCTGACTTGTCTATGATCGAGCACTTGTATTCGAGCCCTCGAGGCCCCTGGCTTGTATTATGATGCTTGTATGACTTATTTTATTTGTAGAGTTGTGTTGTGATATCTTCCCGCGAGTCCCTGATCTTGATCGTACACATTTGCGTGCATGATTAGTGTACGATTGACTCGGGGGCGTCACAATGACGCTCCAAGCAAAACACATATCATGTGGTGAATAAAAAATATAGCTCCAAGTAGTTACCGATGAGCGAAGACGAAAGAGGGGATGCCATCCGGGGCATCCCCAAACTTAGACGCTTGGTTATCCTTCAATATTACCTTGGGGAGCCTTGGGCATCCCCAAGATTAGGCTCTTGCCACTCCTTATTCCACAGTCCATCGAATCTTTACCCAAAACTTGATAACTTCACAACTCAAAACTTAACAGAAAACTCGTAAGCTCCGTTAGCGAAAGAAAACAAAACACCACTTCATGGTACTGTAATGAACTCATTCTTTATTTATATTGGTGTTAAACCTACTGTATTAAAACTTCTCTATGGTTTATAAACTATTTTACTAGCCATAGAGTCATCAAAAATAAGCAAACAACACACGGAAAACAGAATCTGTCAAAAACAGAACAGTCTGTAGTAATCTGTAACTAACGCAAACTTCTGGAACTCCAAAAATTCTAAAATAAATTCGTGGACCTGAGGAATTTGTCTAGTAATTATCTTCAAAAAGAATCAACTAAATAGAACTCTCCAGTAAAAAGTTCTAGCTTATCCGTGAGCACTAAACTTTCTGTTTTTTACAGCATGATCATAAAGACTTCACCCAAGTCTTCCCAAAGGTTCTACTTGGCACAAACACTAATTAACACATAAAACCACATCTAAAAAGAAGCTAGATGGATAATTTATTCCTAAACAGAGCCAAAAAGTGAGAAACTAAAATAAAGTTGTGTTGCCTCCCAACAAGCGCTATCGTTTAACGCCCCTAGCTAGGCATGATGATTTCAATGATGCCCACATAAAAGATAGGAATTGAAACATAAAGAGGGCATCATGAAGAATATGACTAGCACATTTAAGTCTAACCCACTTCCTATGCATAGGGATTTTGTGAGCAAACAACTTATGGGAACAACAATCAACTAGAATAGGAAGGCAAAACAAGCATAACTTCAAGATTTTAAGCACATAGAGAGGAAACTTGATATTATTGCAATTCCTACAAGCATATATTCCTCCATCATAATAATTTTCAGTAGCATCATGAATGAATTCAACAATATAACCAGCACCTAAAGCATTCTTTTCATGATCTACAAGCATAGAAATTTTATTACTCACCACATAAGCAAAATTCTTCTCATGAATAGTAGTGGGAGCAAACTCAACAAAATAGCTATCATGTGATTGCAAGTTAAGATCAAGATGACAAGTTTCATGGTTATCATTATTCTTTATAGCATCAAAGCTTGGAGGGGGGCAAAAAATATCATCTTCATCAAACATAGGTTCCCCAAGCTTGTGGCTTTGCATATCATTAGCATCATGGATATTCAAGGAATTCACACTAACAACATTGCAATCATGCTCATCATTCAAAGATTTAGTGCCAAACATTTTATAGATTTCTTCTTCTAACACTTTGGCACAATTTTCCTTTCCATCATACTCACGAAAGATATTAAAGAGGTGAAGCATATGAGACAAACTCAATTCCATTTTTTTGTAATTTTCTTTTATAAACTAACTAGAGCTAAAACAAGAAACAAAAAGATTCGATTGCAAGATCTAAAGATATGCCTTCACTTACCTAGCCTCCCCGTCAACGATGCCAGAAAAGAGCTTGATGTCTACTACACAACCTTCTTCTTGTAGACGTTGTTGGGCCTGCAAGTGCACAGGTTTGTAGGACATTAGCAAATTTCCCTCAAGTGGATGACCTAAGGTTTATCAATCCGTAGGAGGCGTAGGATGAAGATGGTCTCTGTCAAACAACCCTGCAACCAAATAGCAAAGAGTCTCTTGTGTCCCCAGCACACCCAATACAATGGTAAATTGTATAGGTGCACTAGTTCGGCGAAGAGATGGTGAAACAAGTGGTATATGGATGGTAGATATGGGTTTTTGTAAACTGAAAATATAAAAACAGCAAGGTAGCGAGCGGTAAAAGTGAGCGTAAACGGTAATGCAATGCTTTGAAACAAGGCCTAGGGTTCATACTTTCACTAGTGTAAGTCCTCTCAACAATAATAACATAGTTGGATGATATAACTATCCCTCAACATGCAACAAAGAGTCACTCCAAAGACACTAATAGCGGAGAACAAACGAAGAGATTATGGTAGGGTACGAAACCACCTCAAAGTTATTCTTTCCAATCAATCCATTGGGCTATTCCTATAAGTGTCACAAACAGCCCTAGAGTTCGTAGTAGAATAACACCTTAAGATACAAATCAACCAAAACCCTAATGTCACCTAGATACTCCAATGTCACCTCAATTATCCGTGGGTATGATTATACGATATGCATCACACAATCTCAGATTCATCTATTCAATCCAACACAAAGTACTTCAAAGAGTGCCCAAAGTTTCTACCGGAGAATCACGACGAAAACGTGTGCCAACCCCTATGCATAGGTTCATGGGCGGAACCCGCAAGTTGGTCACCAAAACATACATCAAGTGGCACGTGATATCCCATTGTCACCACAGATACACACGACAAGACATACATCAAGTGTTCTCAAATCTTTAAAGACTCAATCCGATAAAATTACTTCAAGGGGAAAACTCAATCCATTACAAGAGAGTAGAGGGGGATAAGAAACATAAAATACAACTATAATAGCAAAGCTCGCCGATACATCAAGATCGTGCCAAATCAAGAACACGAGAGAGAGAGAGAGAGAGAGATCAAACACATAGCTACTTGTACATACCCTCAGCCCCGAGGGTGAACTACTCGCTCCTCGTCATGGAGAGCGCCGGGATGATGAAGATGGCCACCGGAGAGGGTTCCCCCTCCGGCAGGGTGCCGGAATAGGGTCCCGATTGGTTTTTGGTGGCTACAGAGGCTTGCGGCAGCGGAACTCTAGATCTAATCTCTGTTCTGGAAGTTTTACGATACGTAGGTATATATGGTTGCAAGGGGTACGTCAGTGGAGCTTCGGGGGCCCCACGAGGCAGGGGGGCGCGCCCCTCCCTCGTGGCCAGCTCCCGTATCTTTTGACCTAGAGTCCAAGTCTAATAGGTAGGTTTCCTTCCAAAAATAACTTCTCCAGTTGATTTCGTTCCGTTTTGACTTCGTCTGATATTCCTTTTCCTCGAAACACCGAAATAGGCATAAAACAGCAAATCTGGGTTGGGCCTCCAGTTAATAGGTTAGTCCCAAAAATAATATAAAAGTGGATAATAAATCCCAATATTGCCTAAAACAGTATATAATATAGCATGGAGCAAACAAAAATTATAGATACGTTGGAGACGTATCAAGCCTCTAGCGTGTATATATATATATGTAGTGCGGCGAGAGTGTGGAGAGTGCAAACCCTAGCAAACAAGCGCTCAGGCTCCAGCTTATATATATATATACTATAGTACGGAATGAGCTCTGGTGCCTTAATTGCACCTGCTTTTCGCTGTATGACAGGTGGGCCAGCCACATTTTGGGCCCACATGTCATAAACCCAAAGGCAGGTGCACTAAAGTCAATGAAGTTGCGTCCATATAGTACTCATGTATATGACTAACATATAGTGGAGTGGTTTTCTTATTCTCTCCATAACAATCGTTTTAAATTGTGTAAGTACGAAACGAAACTCTTTATTTAACGTACCAGTGAAGAAAACTACTACTCCCTTTGTTCCTAAATATTTGTCTTTCTAGAGATTCCAACAAATGACTACATACGGAGAAAAATGAGTGAATCTACACTATAAGAAATGTCTATATATATCCGTATGTGGTAGTCCATTGCAAACCACTTGAAAGACAAATATTTAGGAACGGAGGGAGTACTTCCGATGAACTAGCGATCCACGCGTCCTGGTCGCACTTCCTGTCCTTCACGTGCGGTACACTACCCTCCCTTAAGTGAACGACCACACATGCGCCAAATTATCAGAAACGTGTGAGAGTGTGTACAAATAAAGAATTTTAATTTCAATTATCAGAAAGGTTTGAGAGTATGTATAGTTTGCCCTCTCTAATAATTATGGTTTGTTGTGTTCAGCGTAAACTTGGTCAAACTTTACAAAGTTTGACTTCAGTCAAATCTAATATGCAGAGTAAATAAAAATGGAGGGCTACTACGTCCATCTGGGTTTTTAGTCCACACCATTTTTTTAATCAAAGTTAATAGCTGGACAAATAAAATTACATGGGAGCTGGAGACAAAGTTGTGAGAAGGCTTAGAAATCAATACAAAACTTATGCTCTTAGTACCAACGTCGATCCTTCTTCGAGGAAACATTTGGTTCATAGCCAATTGTGTGATAAAATTGCACCAACGTGAAAGACGACTGTGTCTCCAACGCAACCAAGGTGAACTGACGATGGATATCATCTTTGTGGGTAACAAGCAAAGAGCACCGATGGAAGGCAACTTGTTTTTCATTGAAAATCAATTAGCTTCACCAGCCGACGCAACCATGAGGCGCAACCATGAGCATCGATAGGTCATCATGGTGATGCATCATCCATTTGGCATCAAGTCTGGGTGAGGCACCTATGAAGTTCGACAAAACCTCACTATGGTTTCTTTCTTCTCAGTAGTCAAGCTCGAGGAAGGAAGAACCACGTGGCAGAGGATAGTGAGGCGGAACAACAATGTCCATCCAATTTTGTGCAGTTCCACTAAAATTGAGGAAGACATGTCCGGGTATGGAGATACGCATCGCTGTTTCCAAAAATATAAAAGGGATATATTGTTGTTACTTTGGTTTACAAGATTAGCAATGACATCTCAATTGTCAATAAGAATTACGAAAAGTACACCAACAAACAGAAGCATCATGATTATCTTGATGGGAACTAAACCAGGATACCCGAGAAAAAAATCATTTCTTCATTTAACTAGTGATAGTATTAGATTAGCAGCAGCAATAGGAGCATATGGACAATGACCGCACAACCACCATGTACTTTTTGTCAAAACAACATGTATACCTCCACCGAGGCATAAATCAGGACAACTTTTCGAGTGGCATTTCCTCTATAATAGTTGGTGATGTTGGACCAGCCGACGAACCCTAGCTACTATACATGGGGAGCTGGGGAGTAGTCGCATAGAAGAAAACCCGCATGCAGCGACCTGTGGAGCTGGACCAGTACAAGAAGTTGTACCTCAGGTGGGCGAGATGTCGAGTAGGCGGGCGGGCGGGATCTGCTTGTAACGCCCCAAGACCGGAGCTTCAGATGCCTTCCATATATTCCGGGTTTCGCCGTGTGTTTCATTTGTGCCTGCCCTTTTTTTTTGCATTGCATCATGTCATCATGCCATCATCTCATAAATCTTTTGCAAACTCAACTAAATAAATGGCATGGACATTTTGATCCATTTAAATCAAGGGAATTCACATGGTGATTCTCTTTAAAACATATCCTCTCGATATTTAGAGAGCTATAGTAAATATTCCATTTATTTGGAATTAACCATAACACACTTACAAAATATCCTAATGCCTTTGTTATCTTAATTATTGATCCCCAACTTTGCCATTTCCTTTAATGTTTTGTTTTTGTCATCCATGTTTGCATTGTGATCATTTCAAGTGTTGCATTTGTGCTTCTTGTAATGTTGCATTTCATCATGCTCATCATGTGCATTGTGTGTTTCATGCATGATCACCCCTTGCATCACCCTTCCCCTCCTCCTATGGTCAATTGTATCTTCATCTTTTCATCAAGACCTTTCTCCACGCGCAAACCTTATCACTTCTTCCTTTCTTTCAAATCTTGGCTTTCATGCCAAGTGGCATTATTTGTGCCTCCATTAATGTTCATTATTTTCCTGTTGGTAGTGCACCATGCTTACACCCTCTCTGTCAAATTTCATCTCTTTTAAAGTTGTTTTGGTTGGGAGAAGAATTTACTCAAGTTTGAATAAAATTCAAACTTGTTTAAATTTTCTGTCCCTAATTCTGTCAAACCAATTTTATTAAATCTTGCATGTTCCCAGGAGTATGAGGATATTCTTATATCTTCCAAAATCTCTCCCTAACTCCCCTTTCTTTTCCTTTTCTGAAATCTGTTTATTATAAAAAACAGAGAAAAGGGAACTACCCTTTCCTTATCTGGGCGCTGCACTTGGGCCTTCCCCTCACCTGCAGCCAGCATCAGTGGCCCAACAGCAGCCTCGCAGCGCAGCCCACCAGTCCTCCAGCACAGGGTCGTCCCCTACCCCTGTACGGCGCACATCCAGGGGCGCCACGTTGGCAGCCGGCTTGATTTGACGGCCGGGACAGCCTCCCTGCCTCCTATAAACCATGCTCCGGTGCCCTAGTGTCTCTCCTCTTTCCGTTCCTCCCTCCTCCTCGTCTAGCCGCCGCAAGGTAAGCTACTCCACGCCATAGCCGTCGCCAACGCCGCACCATGGCCGAGAAGAGCTCAAGCTCTTCCCAGCTTGATCCTTGGACCGTAGCCGTCTTCGTCTTCTTCCACGACCACATATGCATCTCTGCCTTCGTCCTCGACCCTGCAGCAAGTCCCGGGAGCCCTGGATCGGCCTCCTCCACGCCACGGCGACTACCTCCTCTGCTTCTTCGTCTTCACGGACAGGGAGCTCCATCACCGTCTTCGGCGCCTCGCCCTCTCCATCACCTCCCGACGTCCTCTTCGTTCCACTCGAGCCCATGGTGAGCCGGTGCTCCTTCCCATCTCCTTCCCCTTTCATATTCCGTCGTTGTCGTTGCCGGCCTGCTCGCCGTAGTTCCTGCATCCTCCCTGACCACGAGGCCGTGGCCCTTGTTCCCACGTGCTCGCGCACACACACAAGCATGAGCATGCTCGGATCCACGCCCGGCACCCACCGCTCGCATTCACACCCACACCCTCATCGTCTTCCGCACCCCCGCCGGCCCTTTGCAGCCGCGGTTGCCGCTGCTGTGCTCGGCTGCGTCGTTGGCAACCACCGTGAGCCATGGCTCCAAAGCTCGTCCGTTTCAGTCATTGGTTAAGAGTTGCTGGCTCACATGTGTTGCACAAGTAGAGCAGTAGCTTAACCCTCAGCTCTCTGCTCCTCTATCCAGGAGGTCGTGGGATCAAGTCCCAGCCGACCCCAATTTTGCTCAGTTTTCCTGTTTTTGCACACCCACATCCGCTTCGGGCCAGATCTACTTCTGGGCTTGCATAGTGCGTTGCTTTCGGCCCGCAGATGTTTTTTTTTACATTCTGTGATTTTTAGTATATTTCCAGTGTATGTATATTTTCAGAAATACCATTAAACATGCATTGCTCATATCTAAATATTCATGCATCATAATACAACGTGTCATATTTGCATCTTGCTCAGAATTTCATATACTTTCATTATACGCAACTTTCATCCCTATTAAAACTGATTAAAATTGTTGTTTGCATTGTTTTGCACAAATGCCATGTTAAAATGGTTTAATTCATAACTTTTAATCCGTAGCTCGGTTTTAAATAAATTTTATATGTAAATGGGCTAGAAAAATGCATAGATTAACTTGGTGCACTTTGTTTTGCTGTTTAACAACTTTAAAATTATGTTATAGGCAGAACAGTACCAAATTCATATATTGCATATGGGGATTTATCGGAATTGTTGTTCGATGTTTCCGGCCTCATTTAAACTTGCCTAAATAGTTAGTTTAATTATGCTTCATCTCTTGCCATGTTAACCAACATTTAATCTTGTCTTGGTCCTAAACGGGAGAGAACTAAATAATTGATGTGGTGTTCCGTTAATATGCAACTCGTTGCATATTGGGCTCCATTTAACTTGTAGTTTTGTTTGTGCATATTGCCATGCCATGCTATTTGAACCGGACATGCATCATACTTGGTTGTGCATCATGCCATGTTTGTGCTTGTTGGTTTACCATGTTGTTTGTTTGTTTCCGGGTTGCCTCTCTCATTAGCTTCGGTTTCGTTCCGGAGTTGTGAGGATCCGTTCGACTACGTTCGCCTGTCTTCTTCTTGGACTCGTTCTTCTTCCTTGCGGGATTTCAGGCAAGATGACCATACCCTCGAAATCACTTCTATCTTTGTTTGCTAGATTGCTCGCTCTTTTGCTCTGCCTATGCTGCGATACCTACCACTTGCTTATCATGCCTCCCATATTGTTAAACCAAGCCTCTAACCCACATTGTCCTAGCAAACCGTTGTTTGGCTATGTTACCGCTCTGCTCAGCCCGTCTTATAGCGTTGTTAGTTGCAGGTGAAGATGAAGTTTGTTCCTTGTTGGAACATGGAGATGTTGTTCCTTGTTGGAACATGTTTACTTGTTGGGATATCACAATATATCTTATTTAGCTAATGCATCTATATACTTGGTAAAGGGTGGAAGGCTCGGCCTTATGCCTAGTGTTTTGTTCCACTCTTGCCGCCCTAGTTTCCGTCATATCGGTGTTATGTTCCCGGATTTTGCGTCCCTAACGCGGTCGGGTGATTTATGGGACCCCCTTGACAGTTCGCTTTGAATAAGACTTTTCCAGCAAGGCCCAACTTTGGTTTTACCATTTGCCTACCACCAATACCTTTCCCTTGGGAGTAGCTAACCCGAGGGTCATCTTTATTCAGCGCCCCCCCCCCCTCGGGCCAATGCTTGTCTAAGTGTTGGTCCGAACTAGAGCCCTTTGCAGCGCCACCTCGGGGAAACTTGAGACTTGGTTTTAGCTGTACGGAGTGTTCATCCAGATGTGCCCTGAGACCGAGATATGTGCAGCTCCTATCAGGATTTGTCGGCACATCCGGGCGGCTTTGCTGGACTTGTTTTATTACTGTCGAAATGTCTTGTATGCCGGGATTCCGAGACTGATCGGGTCTTCCCGGGGAGAAGGAATATCCTTCGTTGATCGCGAGAGCTTATAATGGGCTAAGTTGGGACACCCCTGCAGGGTTTGAACTTTCGAAAGTCGCGCCCGCGGTTATGTGGCAGATGGGAATTTGTTTATGTCCGGTTGTAGAAAACCCAAAGTTGATCTTAATTAAAATACATCAACCGCGTGTGTAACCGTGATGGTCTCTTCTCGACGGGGACCGGGAAGTGAACACGGTGTTGGAGTTATGCTTGACGTAAGTAGTTTCAGGATCACTTCTTGATCATAGTTGTTCGTCCGTGCTTTTGCCTTCTCTTCTCGCTCTCTTTTGCGTATGTTAGCCACCATATATGCTAGTCGCTTGCTGCAGCTCCAGCTCACTACCCTGTCCTACCTTTAAGCTTAAATAGTCTTGATCTCACGGGTGTGAGATTGCTGAGTCCCCGTGACCCACAGATACTTCCAAAACCAGTTTGCAGGTGCCGATGAAACCGTGCAGGAGACGCACCCAAGCTCAAGGAGGAGCTTGATGAAGATCTTCTTCGTTGTGTTGTTTCGTTTCAGTTGATCAGTAGTGGAGCCCAGTCGGGACGATCGGGGATCTGTGTAGCTTTTGGGGTAGTCTTCTTTTATTTTGGTTCCGTAGTCGGACCTTGATTGTAACTGTATGATGTAATGTTTTACTCATGTATTGTGTGAAGTGGCGATTGTAAGCCAACTATGTATCTCTTTCCCTTATGTATTACATGGGTTGTGTGAAGATTACCTCACTTGCGACATTGCTTTCAATGCGGTTATGCCTCTAAGTCGTGCTTCGACACGTGGGAGATATAGCCGCATCGAGGGCGTTACAAGTTGGTAATCAGAGCCTTCCCCGACCTTAGGAGCCCCCACTGATTGATCGTTTTTAGCGGCCGAGTTTTGTCTAGAAAAATGTTTTGAGTCATTTAGGAATTATGTATCGGAGAGTTTAGGAATTCTTTTTACTTCCCAGTCTCCTCATCGCTCTGGTAAGGCATCCTGACGTAGAGTTTTGACTCTTCTCTTCTCAAATTTCACTAAAAATTTTTTAGGATCACGCGGGTATCTTAGAATCGTTCCGATGTTTTTGTGATGACAACATTGTCTTGGTGCCTCCTGTCAGCAGGGGTTTAGTGGAGGTGTCCCGGGGAGTTGAGCTCCGAGGTGTTGTCGTCATAATTTTATCGTTGCAGTTCTGGAATACCTGAGTTTAGTACGACGACATCGAAAATCTCTTTTGTACAGTTGTTGGTGAGATAACCCTGATAGCCCAGTACTGAGGCAAGTGTGGGAGTATTGCCATAACTCGTATAACGGATGCTTTTCGAAGGTTGAGGTAGACGATTTCCGAGGGTTTCTTGGTTATGTGTTGAAGGATGGATACAGCTGGATCTAGGTATTGTTAGTTTGGGTGATATATTTTGTGTCCCCTCTATCCCCAACACCTGATTGCATAACCAGAAAGTTTCGGGAGTTTATTAGTGGGAATTCAAGTAGCTCCTAGAATATCTTTCCAACAGACACATGATACGATATGGGATCTATCATATGTTTGTTCCGGCTTATTCTGCGAGCCAATCCTTTGTTTTTGTTTTGTTTTGTGGTATTTGAGTTGCTTCAATGCCAAGTGTTGATTCCATACCTTCCCTAAATGGTGTTATCATGTTTCTATGGGAGTGCTAATCCTTCTTGATCATCAAGATTATCATGCCAATTCTTTTCCAACCGGTGTGCCCCTCTTCAAGTGGATCCGATCACTTCAACATTCGCAAGATCAATTATCAGTTCTTCTCAACGGTGTTGGCTTCATCCGTTCCAAGTTGTCTTTGTTTTTCCCGCCCTCCCACCCTTATTTCTTCAAGGACACAGATTTCTTGATCAAGTATCCATCTTATTGATGTGAAGCCTCTCCATTCTTCTCATTCATGTTCTTACCCGGTGTTTCTCACGAAGATGCTAACGGAGCCTCAAGTTTATAATTATTTGTTCTTTTATCTTCCCCGGTGTGTTCATTGCAATCTTTCGATGGTGATCACATCTTTTCCTCGTTTCAAATGCTTTCCCATTCCGGTGCACCTCTTAATCATCCACTTCTCGCTATTCAATTTGTTCCGAAGTGTTGAAGATATCTCTGAAGATGCGTGTTTCCACTCCGCATCAATTCTAACTATTTCCAGGTTGTTACCTCATTCAAGCCATTTAATTCAACCGGCGCAATCTTTCTTTTAATCGTTCAACGGTGGTTCTTTTGAGTGGGCCCTAACCCACTGGTCTTTTCCCAGGATCTTACCTGACTCTTCTAATTTTCCCGAAGTTATTCTTAAATTCTTTCAAAGTTTGACGTAAGAATGAATTTTCATCAGTCATTTGTATTTCTCCAAAATCTTTCAAACTCTTTTCATCGTTGGTTCAACCTTTCTAATTCTCATTCCGGAGTGACTCAACAATTCATGGTGGTGTTTCTCGTCATCATTCTCAACATTTGAAGACCGAAGAAGAGTTTCCCTTAAATCTTGCCCCATTCTCTTCAAGATTCATGGTTCTAGCTTGTTGCCATCCTCTCATAATTGTTTTCGATTGTGAGAATTCTTTTCACCCATCCGGAGCATTTCACGACTCTTTTCAGTTTGATTCTCCGGAGCCATCATCTCAATATTATTCATTCTCAGTTTTCAGCTCTCGTTCTCCAAATCATACCGGTGCATCATTCAAGTATTACCTAATCAGCTTGGGATCTCTGCATTCACTTGTATCTAAATAACCCCAAGCATCTTCGTTCATTTGCTAATTCTTCCCGGTGTTTCCTTATCTTTTCTTCGTCCATTTTAAATTCTACCGGTGGTTCGTTCGAGATCCTTCTTCCTTCGTTATCATATAGATTCATTCGTTCTTCCCAAATCCTACCGGTGGTTCGTTGAAGACATTCCCAAGTTTGTGCTATATCTCTCTTGATCCTTTCTACGAGAATAAGTAGTATGCCAAATCCATTGCTTGTCATCAAGTTAAATTGGTGAAGGATAAGCATAATGTAATTCTTATTCTTGTTTCATCGAGTAAATTCAATCCCTTATTCCGGAGGTTCTTCAAATTCTTGTTTTCAATTGTTTCACCTTATCTTCCTCGGAGTTCCAAGCTCTCGCAATTATATCACCACGGAGGTCCATCTAATCATTGCAAATCTTCACCTTGTGTTCTCAACTTGTCTTTCTTTTTATCATCCTTTTCTTACCGGAGTTCTTCATGGAGGCTCTACATGGTGGTTTATCAAGGACCCTTTTCATTCTTCAATTGTTCTTCAAGATTTCTCTCGGAGTCAAGATCCGCCAAGCTATACTCTAAATTAAACATGGTGTCAAGACATGTTTTATCTTGAGGAGTTTAAGCATTCTTCATGTTGCATTCTGAAGTGCAATTCGCTCTACCTTATCGTTTGAGGTGGTATTATGTCATTCTTGATAATTTGAGTTCATGTATCATGATTCACATGTTGTTAAGAATGAGATATTTAAATCCATCATTTCCTCTTCGTCCAAGGGGTCTTTTCAACCAATCTATCTCTCCGTTGGAGTCATCTTGTGCCATATTTCACCTAAAGCCTTCTCTAAGGTTTGTTGCTATTATGCTGTTTATCAATGACCCAAATTCTTCGTTTGTCCTCCCGGTGAAATAAGTCTCTCGTCTCCTTGGTGATATCAATCCAATCTTTGGTTTTCGTTAGTGGCAGGTTGCCACCTCATAATTTTGGGATGTCTCCCATAAGTCCACATCAAGCTTAAGCTTTCGTTGTTGATAATCCAACAACCCCGTTCAACCTTTTCTTTGTAAGCTTTCTCTTTCAATTTTATTTGGTAGAAGTTATCATTTCCTTCTCCGTTCTCTTATTCCGATGATCTATCTTCTATTCATCCGTCCCGGAGGCATTGTGAAGTTGCTCCCTTCGTCCAATAGTCTCGTTTTGCCAAGATCATGTTCCTTTTCCTTGGTTATCCATTTAACCGGAGTGTTGTGACTATCATTCCTCTTTTAACCGGAGTCTCATCCAAGTGCGTTCATTTTGCCAAGTTATTATTCTATTCCTCCATTTCCAACCGGAGTGTTGTATCATCTCTTCAATATCGTCTCATCTTATCAAGTTTTCTTCTCTTTTCTACCGGAGTTCTGTCCGAATTCTGTCATTCTTGTTCCTTGACTATCTCATTATACCAAGGTGGTCATATTCTTTTCGTTCATGAAGCTCTTTTCCATGTCTTTCAACCTACAAGGTTATCGAATGTTCCTTGTTCCTCTTTGCTAACGGAGTGTTTTGCATCTCGTTCATTCCATCGTATTCTTTCTTTCAATTTGTTCAACCTCGCAAGGTTCATTGGTTTCACTCGTTTGTCAAAGAAGCAACTTAGTTTTACCTCTTTTCTTCCCCTTCTGTTTTCCCTCCGGTGCCATCCTAGATCTCGGGACGAGATCCTCTCGTAGTGGTGGAGTGTTGTAACGCCCCAATACCGGAGCTTCAGATGCCTTCCATATATTCCGGGTTTCGCCGTGTGTTTCATTTCTGCCTGCCCTTTTATTTTTTTTCATTGCATCATGTCATCATGCCATCATCTCATAAATCTTTTGCAAACTCAACTAAATAATTGGCATGGACATTTTGATCCATTTAAATCAAGGGAATTCACATGGTGATTCTCTTTAAAACATATCCTCTCGATATTTAGAGAGCTATAGTAAATATTCCATTTATTTGGAATTAACCATAACACACTTACAAAATATCCTAATGCCTTTGTTATCTTAATTATTGATCCCCAACTTTGCCATTTCCTTTAATGTTTTGTTTTTGTCATCCATGTTTGCATTTTGATCATTTCAAGTGTTGCATTTGTGCTTCTTGTAATGTTGCATTTCATCATGCTCATCATGTGCATTGTGTGTTTCATGCATGATCACCCCTTGCATCACCCTTCCCCTCCTCCTATGGTCAATTGTATCTTCATCTTTTCATCAAGACCTTTCTCCACGCGCAAACCTTATCACTTCTTCCTTTCTTTCAAATCTTGGCTTTCATGCCAAGTGGCATTATTTGTGCCTCCATTAATGTTCATTATTTTCCTGTTGGTAGTGCACCATACTTACACCCTCTCTGTCAAATTTCATCTCTTTTAAAGTTGTTTTGGTTGGGAGAAGAATTTACTCAAGTTTGAATAAAATTCAAACTTGTTTAAATTTTTTGTCCCTAATTCTGTCAAACCAATTTTATTAAATCTTGCATGTTCCCAGGAGTATGAGGATATTCTTATATCTTCCAAAATCTCTCCCTAACTCCCCTTTTCTTTTCCTTTTCTGAAATCTGTTTATTATAAAAAACAGAGAAAAGGGAACTACCCTTTCCTTATCTGGGCGCTGCACTTGGGCCTTCCCCTCACCTGCAGCCAGCATCAGTGGCCCAACAGCAGCCTCGCAGCGCAGCCCACCAGTCCTCCAGCACAGGGTCGTCCCCTACCCCTGTACGTCGCACATCCAGGGGCGCCACGTTGGCAGCCGGCTTGATTTGACGGCCGGGACAGCCTCCCTGCCTCCTATAAACCATGCTCCGGTGCCCTAGTGTCTCTCCTCTTTCCGTTCCTCCCTCCTCCTCGTCTAGCCGCCGCAAGGTAAGCTACTCCACGCCATAGCCGTCGCCAACGCCGCACCATGGCCGAGAAGAGCTCATGCTCTTCCCGGCTTGATCCTTGGACCGTAGCCGTCTTCGTCTTCTTCCACGACCACATATGCGTCCCTGCCTTCGTCCTCGACCCCGCAGCAAGTCCCGGGAGCCCTGGATCGGCCTCCTCCACGCCACGGCGACTACCTCCCCTGCTTCTTCGTCTTCACGGACAGGGAGCTCCATCGCCGTCTTCAGCGCCTCGCCCTCTCCATCACCTCCTGACGTCCTCTTCGTTCCACTCGAGCCCATGGTGAGCCGGTGCTCCTTCCCATCTCCTTCCCCTTTCATATTTCGTCGTTGTCGTTGCCGGCCTGCTTGCCGTAGTTCCTGCATCCTCCCTGACCACGAGGCCGTGGCCCATGTTCCCACGTGCTCGCGCACACACGCAAGCACGAGCATGCTCGGATCCACGCCCAGCACCCACCGCTCGCATTCACACCCACACCCTCATCGTCTTCCGCACCCCCGCCGGCCCTTTGCAGCCGTGGTTGGCGCTGCTGTGCTCGGCTGCGTCGCCGGCAACCACCATGAGCCATGGCTCCAAAGCTCGTCCGTTTTAGTCATTGGTTAAGAGTTGCTGGCTCACATGTGTTGCACAAGTAGAGCAGTAGCTGAACTGGTCAGCACTCTGCTCCTCTATCCAGGAGGTCGTGGGATCAAGTCCCAGCCGACCCCAATTTTGCTCAGTTTTCCTATTTTTGCACACCCACATTCGCTTCGGGCCAGATCTACTTCTGGGCTTGCATAGTGCGTTGCTTTCGGCCCGCAGATGTTTTTTTTTACATTCTGTGATTTTTAATATATTTCCAGTGTATGTATATTTTCAGAAATACCATTAAACATGCATTGCTCATATCTAAATATTCATGCATCATAATACAACGTGTCATATTTGCATCTTGCTCAGAATTTCATATACTTTCATTATACGCAACTTTCATCCCTGTTAAAACTGATTAAAATTGTTGTTTGCATTGTTTTGCACAAATGCCATGTTAAAATGGTTTAATTCATAACTTTTAAACCGTAGCTCGGTTTTAAATAAATTTTATATGTAAATGGGCTAGAAAAATGCATAGATTAACTTAGTGCACTTTGTTTTGCTGTTTAACAACTTTAAAATTATGTTATAGGCAGAACAGTACCAAATTCATATATTGCATATGGGGATTTATCGGAATTGTTGTTCGATGTTTCCGGCCTCATTTAAACTTGCCTAAATAGTTAGTTTAATTATGCTTCATCTCTTGCCATGTTAACCAACATTTAATCTTGTCTTGGTCCTAAACGAGAGAGAACTAAATAATTGATGTGGTGTTCCGTTAATATGCAACTCGTTGCATATTGGGCTCCATTTAACTTGTAGTTTTGTTTGTGCATATTGCCATGACATGCTATTTGAATCGGACATGCATCATACTTGGTTGTGCATCATGCCATGTTTGTGCTTGTTGGTTTACCATGTTGTTTGTTTGTTTCCGGGTTGCCTCTCTCGTTAGCTTCGGTTTCGTTCCGGAGTTGTGAGGATCCGTTCGACTACGTTCGCCTGTCTTCTTCTTGGACTCGTTCTTCTTCCTTGTGGGATTTCAGGCAAGATGACCATACCCTCGAAATCACTTCTATCTTTGCTTGCTAGATTGCTCGCTCTTTTGCTATGCCTATGCTGCGATACCTACCACTTACTTATCATGCCTCCCATATTGTTAAACCAAGCCTCTAACCCACCTTGTCCTAGCAAACCGTTGTTTGGCTATGTTACCGCTCTGCTCAGCCCGTCTTATAGCGTTGTTAGTTGCAGGTGAAGATGAAGTTTGTTCCTTGTTGGAACATGGAGATGTTGTTCCTTGTTGGAACATGTTTACTTGTTGGGATATCACAATATATTTTATTTAATTAATGCATCTATATACTTGGTAAAGGGTGGAAGGCTCGGCCTTATGCCTAGTGTTTTGTTCCACTCTTGCCGCCCTAGTTTCCGTCACATCGGTGTTATGTTCCCGGATTTTGCGTCCCTAACGCGGTCGGGTGATTTATGGGACCCCCTTGACAGTTCGCTTTGAATAAGAATTTTCCAGCAAGGCCCAACTTTGGTTTTACCATTTGCCTACCACATATACCTTTCCCTTGGGAGTAGCTAACCCGAGGGTCATCTTTATTCAGCACCCCCCCCGGGCCAATGCTTGTCTAAGTGTTGGTCCGAACTAGAGCCCTTTGCAGCGCCACCTCGGGGCAACTTGAGACTTGGTTTTTGCTGTACGGAGTATTCATCCGGATGTGCCCTGAGACTGAGATATGTGCAGCTCCTATCAGGATTTGTCGGCACATCCGAGCGGCTTTGCTGGACTTGTTTTATTACTGTCAAAATGTCTTGTATGCCGGGATTCCGAGACTGATCGGGTCTTCCCGGGGAGAAGGAATATCCTTCATTGATCGCGAGAGCTTATAATGGGCTAAGTTGGGACACTCCTGCAGGGTTTGAACTTTCGAAAGCCGTGCCCGCGGTTATGTGGCAGATGGGAATTTGTTAATGTCCGGTAGAAGAAAACCCGATGTTGATCTTAATTAAAATACATCAACCGCGTGTGTAACCGTGATGGTCTCTTCTCGGTGGGGTCCGGGAAGTGAACACGGTGTTGGAGTTATGCTTGACGTAAGTAGTTTCAGGATCACTTCTTGATCACCGTGCTTTTGCCTTCTCTTCTCGCTCTCTTTTGCGTATGTTAGCCACCATATATGCTAGTCGCTTGCTGCAGCTCCACCTCACTACCCTGTCCTACCTTTAAGCTTAAATAGTCTTGATCTCGCGGGTGTGAGATTGCTGAGTCCCCGTGACTCACAGATACTTCCAAAACCAGTTTGCAGGTGCCGATGAAACCGTGCAGGAGACGCACCCGAGCTCAAGGAGGAGCTTGATGAAGATCTTGTTCGTTGTGTTGTTTCGTTTCAGTTGATCAGTAGTGGAGCCCAGTCGGGACGATCGGTGATCTGTGTAGCTTTTGGGGTAGTCTTCTTTTATTTTGGTTCCGTAGTCGGACCTTTATTGTAACTGTATGATGTAATGTTTTACTCATGTATTGTGTGAAGTGGCGATTGTAAGCCAACTATGTATCTCTTTCCCTTATGTATTACATGGGTTGTGTGAAGATTACCTCACTTGCGACATTGCTTTCAATGCGGTTATGCCTCTAAGTCGTGCTTCGACACGTGGGAGATATAGCCGCATCGAGGGCGTTACACTGCTCACATGACGACAACGAACAAGGGCGTGTAGGACCTTCGTCCGCGCCAGCGCCAGCTCCGAGAGGACAGTGCGCATTGGCTTCCTCCATCGCCGATGGCGACAACGTCAACGCTGCACCTCCTCACCTCCCGCAGCGGACGGGATTCGGCCGGATCTGTGACCACCTGGAGGAGAGAAATAGTGTGGACACTGTCATCTTGTTTTGATATGGAGAGGGTGAGAGAGCGAGACGCGAGAAACTCTATCAAACAAGAGGCTCTAATGGAGTAAAACAATCTCTCCATAGTAGTGGTTTTAAATGTAATACGCGTGTTCCCAGAAAAAAGAAACGAAAACTGGCGGACAATTTTTTAACGTACCAAGAAAGAAAGCTCGATCAAAAACACGCCCCCGCTTCCAGGTCGCGAGACTCGTCGTGCACACACATATAGACATAGACATGCATATCTGTGTTTACGTAAAATTTCATTTCCATCTCCATCTCCAATCACATTTGTCCAACTAGCACATTATTTATGTTGTTAATTATATACGCAACAATATTAACGTACATCATCTCTTGTTTGCGGGCGTCTGGACCGCTGCCATGGCCGCTCCTGACCAACCCGAACCCTCTTCATCACCGGCGCGTGCTTCCCGCCCGAAACGGTCAGTGCCGCATTCATGCCCGGCCAGAGCGGACGCGACCTCTCACTGGCGCCGGCATTGAAGCGGCGTGCCGGCCGAGAGAGCGTCACCCGCGCCGCTTCCTGGTGCACGCGACTGCTCCGCGTTCAAAGGTCGCAATAGCTGGCCATAACATGCATGTAAGAAGTTCTCGGGAGTCCATGCTACAGCTAGCTATCCTCCCCCAACTCATCAATATCTTCCAGTAGTACTAGTACTCCATGGCGCGATCCGTCGACAAGCAGGCGGGAAAGTTATCGTATACTCGGTTTGTGGTGAGTGGCATGCCGAGCGACCGTGTGGGGTCGAGCCGTGGAGGAGGGTTAGACATGAACATGACAGACGTGATTTAAACGTTGGTTTTGCTCGATGGCGCGATCCAACGAAACGAAACGTTGGTTTCTCTCCGTTTCCATTTTTTCTTCAGAAAAGCGGAAACTTTCCACTCCATTTTCATTCCTACTCCAAGGTTGCCCCGTTACAACATTCCATCAAATACAAAGGAAAACTAACACACATGCTGGTGCATCTCAATGATTCACAGATCATATCCAATATTTACTTCACAACTAAAGACAAAAGTTGTGAGAGCGTGTACGAAAGAAAAACTACTGATGGGCTCACTACGACTTAAACCCTAAAGCCTAAACATGATTTAATTTCCTGGCCAGGTAGAACCTGTCGAAGGAAAGACGGCTGGCACCCTCGGATCATACGATGCTTTTGTGCAGTTCCACTAAAATCGAGCTGAGCATCCTTGATGGCAAAGATATTGAAGAAGTGTGATTAGAATAATAGTACAGGCACTAGTTCATGAGACATAAACTCATCACAAGTAGAAGCCGCTAGAAGTAGAGAAAGATCGACATGGAGTTGGAGCTACGTGGGGAGCTGCAGAAGTGGAGCAAGTCGGCTCCAAAAGGAAGATGGACTACCTGGGATGTCGGGCTATAGCTAGAAGGGCGGTTGGGATGCGGCGTCGGCCCATACCGCGGTGACCCCCGATTGGGACGCACCGAGTGTGGATTTTCTCCCTCACTGATGTCGGCCGCGTCTACGCAGAACATTGTTCCCTTCCCCCAGCTGCGGGATCAGGCCGGATATGTGACCAGCGGTGTGGCCACCGTCGTTCTATGCTTGTGAAGAGAGCAACCCAAGCAAGCAGGCTTGTAGCTTAGGCTCTTGCTAGTGTATATATAGTGGTTTTCTTTTTCTCTCCATATCAACCATTTTATATTGCATACGTGTCATTGAAGAGTGAAATGATGGTTGCTTCTTCCGACTAACTCACTGTGTGATTTGACTGCTCCTTTAGTGGCCCCTACACGTACTCCCCCTACGTGTATGCAACAGTCACACGTACACATGGACGCAAAAACACGCGCGACGCCCTAATGCATGCATGTCCGAGCACACGACAAAACACACACGGTCACGCTCAAGTGCTCAACCTACACGTGCATGCACACACACACTCAGCCAGGGTGAGCTAGTGACCGTATAAAGACCAGAAAATGTATATATTGAGTGCAATGAGCATATTATGAAGTCCAATGACCGTATTTTTACAAATATACAGTGACAGACAGTGTATTTATCTCATTTGAAATTAAGCCATATTAACCGGAGAGGAGGCAGTATGGACTAGCATTACTTTGCTGTGTCCCGTCAACTTGCCGAACGAGGAGAAGCTTGCAGGACGGGAGAAGCTTGCGCGCGATGGCTCACACGACAAGGAGAAACTTTTGACTAATGCAAGCTGTCCTTCACTCAGGCGGTGGATGTGCAATAGTTAATTCGGTGTCAGATTGCCAGAAGCATACACTATACTAGTACTATTATTGTTGCACTTCCCGAAGAGGCGAACAGCCAAGCGCAAAGTTTACTAGTACTAGTACTACTACTATAGTCTATAGAGGTATGTACTACTGTACTAGTACTAGGAACCGGATGGAGGAGCGTCTACACTCTTATTATATTTTTAAAATGTGATAAAGCAATCTTCAACACATTTGGTTCTCTTCGAGGGTTCTCGGATGTGATAATGGAAGTTGATTGCATGGAACACTCACCACAATTCTCGCTTAATTCTGGCTCATATCCTGTTACAAATAGGAGCGCTCGGTAATATTTCCTCTTTTTTTGTTATTCAGCATGTAAACAGGTCAGCAAACCTTGCGGTGCATCTTTGTGCGAACCGTGCTTGTTGCACTTTGAATGTGGCCGAGAGCTGGCTTGATGAAACACCTTGCTTCCTACTTCTTTTTTTGCGGGATACCTCGCTTCCTAGTGACCAGTGTCTTGGCTGATCCTCCTAAGAATGCTTATATATGAATAAAGCTCTCTCATTTACCCGCAAAAAAGATTAAGCCATATTAACCAGAAAGGAGGGAGTATGGACTAGCACTACTTGTTGGTGTGTCCCATCAACTCACAGAACGAGGAGAAGCTTGGAGGACAAGGCGAAGCTCACTTACGCCTTTTGAATAATGCAACGTACCCTCGCCCAGGCAGTGGACATGCATTAGTTCATTCGGTGTCAGATTGTCAGAGGCATACACTGTAGTACCGAACATGCGGAGTACCATCATTGTTCGACTTCACGAAGAGGCGAAGAGCCAAGCGCAAGGTTTAGTAGTGCGAGTAGTACTACTACTAGAACTGCATGGTGGAGCCTCTGTACTCTTATTTTTTATAATCTCTGATAAAGTACACATTTATTTCGGAGAAGGGTGGAAAACGGCAGCCCAACATGTAATGATGATATCGATCAACCATGCTTGAATATATCTTGGCCTCCGTGCGAGCCCGTCTGTGCGTTCTCGCTCCCCGTCTCTCTCAAGGAACGGCGGGTTGGCCATTATGCCGTCAATTGAGATCGGTTTGCTCACACTCCGGTCCCACATGTCAGTGATATGCCAAGAGGAGGTGCGTTAACCGACTAGCCATACACGTAATTGGTTTTGCACCTTCATACTACTCCTCCCTCCGTCACAGTTTACAGGGCACGCTTCATTATAATGCATTTCTCTCAATGCATTTGAGAGACTTTAGACGCGTTTGGTTTAATGCTCAATTAATTAGGGCGTGGTAACCGCAATTTTCTCTCGATGTTGTACTACGGAGTGGAGTAAGTGCATGCATGTGTGTACCCGGGGTGGAAGCACTGCATGCATGTGTGTACGCATTATTTCCTCTAGTAATAGATGACATGCTATAACTACCAATGCTATTTTTTAGGCCGATCGCTAGTATCCTTGGTCCCAGAGATTTTCTCTTTTTCTGAAGTGCGCTCTATAAGAAGTGACGGATGGAGTAGTATGAGCGGATTCAAAGAAGAGCGTATTGATGGTTGCTTCTTCTGAGCAACCTACAGTGGGAAAGGTGGGTGAAAGTGCAACTATCCCTAGGTGGTTTTGGTAATTCATAACAACATATAGCTCAGTGAGCTAATGCTATTCCAAGATAACTATTTCAGGAAAGCTCAATGATTGGCATGGCATGAATGGTGAAAGTGGAACCCTCAAAATGTTAAGGACAAAGGATTGACTCAAGCTCAAAAGCTCAAGACTCTTCATTTTACATTTTAGTGATCCAAGATCACATTGAGTCCATAGGAAAAGCCAATACTATCAAGGAGGGATGAGGTGTTGCTTAATGAGCGCTTTGCTTTATGTGCTTAATGGTATGCTCCAAAATCCTCAACTACTTTCCCACTTACACAAATGACCTAAACCCTAAGCCAAACTCGGTCATACCGATTCTTTCTATCCGGCACCACCGAGTTTCATATGTCATAAGCCACTGCCAAAACCCTAGCAAATCGGTTTCACCGATAGGGATCTCGGTCCCACCGAGATGGGATTGCAACCTCTCTGTTTCCTTTTCGTAACTTTTCAGTCTCATCGAAAGAGCGGATCGGTCCCACCAAGACTGCAATGCAAACTCTCTGTTTCCCTTTTGTAACTTTTCGGTCTCACCGAAAGAGCAAATCGGTCCCACCGAGTTTGCCTGACCAACTCTCTAGTTAGCTAATTACCAAATCGGTCTCACCGAGTTTGTGTAATCGGTCTCACTGAGATTACGTTATGCCCAAACCCTAACCATATCAGTCCTACCGAGACGCATATCAGTCCCACCGAAAATCTCTAACGGTCACTAGGTTTACCTTTTCGGTCAGACCGAGTTTAACAATTCGGTCCCACCGAGATTGGTAAATTGTGTGTAACGGTTGGATTTTTAGTGGAGGCTATATATACCCCTCCACCTCCTCTTCATTCGTGGAGAGAGCCATCAGAACACATCTACACTTCCAACCTACATGTTCTGAGAGAGAACCACCTACCCTTGTGTTGAGGTCAAGATATTCCATTCCTACCATATGAATCTTGATCTCTAGCCTTCCCCAAGTTGCTTTCCACTCAAATCTTCTTTCTACCAAATCCAAATCCTGTGAGAGAGAGTTGAGTGTTGGGGAGACTATCATTTGAAGCACAAGAGCAAGGAGTTCATCATCAACACACCATTTGTTACTTCTTGGAGAGTGGTGTCTCCTAGATTGGCTAGGTGTCACTTGGGAGCCTCCGACAAGATTGTGTAGTTGAACCAAGGAGTTTGTAAGGGCAAGGAGATCGCCTATTTGTGAAGATCTACCGCTAGTGAGGCAAGTCCTTCGTGGGCGATGGCCATGGTGGGATAGACAAGGTTGCTTCTTCGTGGACCCTTCGTGGGTGGAGCCCTCCGTGGACTCGCGCAACCGTTACCCTTCGTGGGTTGAAGTCTCCATCAACGTGGATGTAGGATAGCACAACCTATCCGAACCACGGGAAAAACATCCGTGTCTCCAATAGCGTTTGAATTCTCCAAACCCTTCCCTTTACATTCTTGCAAGTTGCATGCCTTACTTTCCGCTGCCTATATACTCTTTGCATGCTTGCTTGAATTGTGTGATGATTGCTTGACTTGTCCTAAAGTTGCTAAAATCTGCCAAGAACTAAAATAGGGAAAAGGTTAAGTTTTTATTTGGTCAAGTAGTCTAATCACCCCCCTCTAGACATACTTCCGATCCTACAAGTGGTATCAGAGCTTTGGTCTCCATTTGCTTTTATTCCCATAGCTTTTGGTGGTCATAGCCTTGCTTTCACAACCTAGGAGAGTATGGCATCTAGTGAGGGAAATTATCACCGTAGAGGTCCCTATTTTGATGGTACTAACTTTGCTAGTTGGAAGCATAAAATGAAAATGCACGTTCTTGGACATAACCCTGCCGTTTGGGCTATTGTGTGTGTTGGTTTACAAGGTGACTTCTTTGATGGGAAAGAACCAAACCGTGAAGCTACCGCGGATGAGTTGAAGATGCTACAATACAACGCTCAAGCTTGTGATATTCTCTTCAATGGATTGTGCCCCGAAGAATTCAACAAAATCAGCCGTCTTGAGAATGCAAAGGAAATTTGGGATACTTTGATTGATATGCACGAAGGTACCGACTCCGTCAAGGAATCCAAATTGTATGTGCTCCAAAGTCAACTTGACAAGTTCAAAATGAAGGATGGTGAAGGTGTTGCTGAAATGTACTCTAGGCTTGCTCTCATCACAAATGAGATTGCCGGCTTAGGGAGTGAAGAGATGACCGACAGATTCATCATCAAGAAAATCCTAAGAGCCTTGGATGGAAAATATGATACCGTGTGCACATTGATCCAAATGATGCCCAATTACAAAGATCTGAAGCCAACAGAAGTCATTGGAAGAATTGTTGCTCATGAGATGTCACTCAAGGATAAAGAGGAACTTCACAACAAATCAAGTGGTGCTTACAAAGCCTCATGTTAAGCCCCCACATCATCAAGTGAGAAACAAAACTTCAATGAAGAATTGAGCTTAATGGTGAAGAACTTCAACAAGTTCTACAAGAGTAGAAGCAAATATAGAAGCTCCAAGTCAAGGTTCTACAATGACAAAAGATCTTCTAGTCGAGAGCGAAACTGCTACAATTGTGGAAGACCCAGACACTATTCCAATGAGTGTACGGCTCCCTACAAGAGAAGAGAAGATTCTCCAAAAAGAAGAAGCAAAAGAGAGGAATCACCATCAAGAGAGAGAAGGAGTAGAGATGATCGTTATGAACGGAGATACTCACGGAGAAGCAAGGATTCAGATAGAAAGGAAAAATCATCAAGGAGCTACACAAAACGAAGACATCAAGCTCATGTTGGTGAATGGGTATCCGACTCCGACTCCGACAACCACTCCGAGAGAAGTTATCACTCCGACTCCGAATATACTCAAGATGAAGGTGTCGCTGGACTAGCACTTGTGTCAACCAACTCCTACGACATATTTGACTCACCAAATGAAGGAATTGGAAGATGCTTCATGGCCAAAGGTCTTAAGGTAACTCACCCTGAGTATGTTGATTTTAATAGTGATGAAGATGACTTGTTAGGTGATGATGATTTACTTGTTGACAACTCTAGTGATTAATCCTATGATGAAACGTCAATTAATCATGCTAAAACGAATGACAATGATAAGGAGAAAATTGAGGCTCTAACTAAAGAATTAAACACTCTTAAGTTAGCTCATGAAACTATCTTCGAAGATCATCGAGAACTTTTAAGGGCTCATGAGAAGTTACGCTTTGAAAAGCTCAATCTTGAGCAAGAGCATGAGCTTTTAAAGGCAATCAATGATGATCTCCGCAAGAAAAGTTCTTCTTACATTGCCAAACGTTTACTCTTATCCCCTTACACGCCTCAAGTCAAGTCTAGTAACAAGAACAAGAAAGATTCTTCCTCTAGTAGTAACAATGATCATGTTAAATCCAATATTGTTTCTTCTAGTAGTTCTCTTGATTCCACTAATGATTCTCCTAGCCAAGTTACACTTGAGCAAGAAAATAGCATATTGAAGGAAATCATAGAGAAAGGAGTGTACAAAAGCCTTGCCGGAAGTAAGCAATTCGAGGAGATTGTACGCAAGCAAGGAAGGCACCGGAAGAATCAAGGTGTTGGTTTTGAACGAAAGTTCAATGCCAATGGAGTTGAGTGGGAAGAAGATCAATACCCCAAGACAAAGTTTGTTCCTCAACAAGAGAAGTATGATCCTACTTCTTTCATGGGGACACAAACTCAAGATGATCTTCCACCTCAAGACTACAAGCAAAAAGGCAAGGACAAGCTTCAAGAGGAAATAGATGCATTTGAAGAAGCTCCTAAGACCTTAGTCAAGTGGATTCCCAAGACTACTTCAAGTTCCACTTCATCAAGTACGACTACAACTCCAAGGATTCCCATCAAGATGGTGTGGATCCAAAAGAATAAGAACTAGAGAGTTCTTGAGGGTGAGTCCGCCAACATACTTCACTCTTATCATTTTGGCAAGAACAGGTGCAATCAACTTCCACATCTTCCACTAGTTCAAGGAGTCACAAACCCTCTTGTTGGTAAGTCAAGGGACAAGGTAACCTAAAAGCTTTCATAGACATCATCTTGTATGTGCATCACTCTATGTCTATGGATATATTTGTTTGTTCCTTGTGGGACTAACCCATGTAGGTATTGAAAGTGCAATTCACTCAAAAGGATAGCTCCAAGTGATCTACATCAACATTGAGCATCCACATCTTCAACATCTACATGAAGTCATCATCGACAAAACCCAAGGTTAGTTCATCCCTCTTAGGGGGGATATCACATCTAGGGGGAGCTTTACTCTAAGACTTGAGCTAAAGCAACTCTAATGATGTGAACACAACAATGCTTTATGTAAAAGTGGTAACCCCACTTGAGCTTAAACAATGAGTATGACCTATGATCAAATGTTCTCATTTGACTCCTAAGTCAATATACTCATATATAGATGACCTAGTCATCGCCAATTGCTTGATAGATGCTAGAATTGGTTGTGCATGCTTTGTCACATATTTCAATTGCCATTTTATTGTGTGAGCATGTTGGATGCATATTTCACTCATTCAAGGACATCCACTTGTTGTTTTGATTGTTTGGCCTTATCTTTTCATTTGCCAAGTGGATGGACAAGAATGCCTAAGAACCCCCTCTAGCTATCTATGCTTTTCTCGTCTCAAACTCTATTCATGCTACATCACAAAATTGATCAAGTCAAATTCGAACCACTCTGTGTGAGGAGCACTCGGAGTCCCCGATTCGTCATAGACTTAAACTTCCAAAACCTCTTTGTGATTCTCGGTCTGACCGATACCCCACTTTCGGTCTTACCGAGATCATTAAGTTGATCTAAGTTTTCAATCTTGGTGCAACCAATTTGAACCATTTGGTCACACCGAGTTGCAATAACCGTATACAGTTTTGCATCTCGGTGCCACCGAGTTGTTCCACTCGGTCACACCGACAGGGTCGGGCTATATATAGACACGGGATTTTTTTTGGAAATTTCTCTGAACCCCTTCGCTCGCGCCATAGCTCGTTCTGCCGACGTGTCTCCGGATCGTCTCCTCGACGCCAGCCGCCTCCAGTTGCTGGTCTCCGTCGCCGTCAACGGAAATCAACCCCGCCGTTGTCGCCGTAGCGAGTCTCCGCCGAACTAGGGTATGGACTCGATCTTTGTGCTATTCCCAATCCGATTCCTAGCACATTGTGATCATAATGATTCTTGCCACGTTTGATAAACTTCTATCCAGTCAATGAACTCATAGATTAGGTTTGATTCGAAAATTTTAGGGTTAGGTTTCCGCCGAAACCATCTCGGACCCACCGAGTTGAAAAACTCGGTCCCACCGATTTGGCTTATGCCATTGCACAGTGAGACTCGGTCTGACCGAGTGTTACTAATCGGTGAGACTGATTTTGGAACTTTGTGAAACCCTAGCAGTCTCGGTGCCACCGAACTGTGACTCGGTCTGACTGAGATCACTAGTTTAGGTTCCAAAAACTGCTTCGGTATCACCGAGTTTAAAAATCGGTAGATCCGAGATGCTTTCTGTGGGAAACTAAAACTAAGTTTTTGAATCATTCTTTTGCAAAAATCTCTGCATTTTGTGATGCTCATCCACTCTACCTCATCTATAAACTATTCACAGGGTCAGTAGTCAGCAGTCAACTTGTTCATCATGTCAGACCAAAGTGATAGTCAGAATTTGTCAGAGCAGCCAGTACAAATGAGTGAGGGCACTAGTCCCTCCAGTTCCTCAGATGATGGCAGCAGGAGCACCCCTAGCAATCTACCAAAAGCTGCCACAAGACAGAGAAAGAAGAAAACCTTAGATTCAGAGGATGAAGATTATGTGGCAGAGGAAGAAGCAACTTCCAAGAGAGTTGTGCTGAAGAAAGAGCATGGCTCAAGGCAGAGCACCAAGCCAGGCTTAAAGGTCAAAAGGCCAGCAGGCAGGCAGCCTATGCCAAAGGCCAGAGCCTCAACCAAGATTCCTGAGAAGCCCACTCCCAAAGAACCAGTTGTTGCTGAAGATAAGAAAGAGAGGAAGAGAGGCAGATGGTGCAAGAAAGTAGATCCTATGGCTGAATTTGAACAACATTCTTTTGATGAAGAAGAAGAAGAGGAAGAAGAGGGTGTTGCACCAGCACCTAAGGCACCCAAGCTAATGGGTGATGCCATAAGATCAGGGGCAGCTGCATCCAAGCCCAAGGAAGCTCCCAAGACTGCTTCCAAGGCTAAGCCAGCTCCAAAGCCAAAACCCAAGAGGAATACAAGAAGCATCCCAGTTGCTGAGAGGAACAAGGCCCCAATGCCTGAAACTGCTGAAGAAGAGGAAGGCCAAGTGCTGAGAAAATTGAAGCCCAAGATCCCAGACCACAATGATGCTCATCCTGTGGCTGAGGATATGAAAATCAGGAGAGACTCTGGACTGAGAAAATGGAGAGCTGAGGATCCCTATGCTATCAGTAGGAGGACTGCTGTTGACTACAGGTTCCACACTAAGGAACAGTAGGACTTCTATGAGATAGTCTTGTTAGACAAGAAGCCAATTGTATGTGACATGAGATGGGTCAACTGGGAATATATCAAGGACAACGAAGAGCATTACCCTGGAGTGCAGGACAGCTTCAAGGCATGTGGAGTAGCAGACTTTGTTGGGCAAAAGCTCACAAAGTGGAATGAGGAGCTTATCATGCAGTTCTACTCCACATCACATTTTTACCCAGATGGGAGGATTGTTTGGATGTCAGAGGGTACAAGGTACCAATCAACAGTTGCTGAGTGGGCACAGCTTATCAATGCCCTAGAGGAGAATGAAGATGACTTGGATGTCTATTCCAAGAAAAAGATGGATCACAACTCCATGGCAAATATGTACAAGGAGATTCCAACATATGATCTTGACACTCACCAGTTTGTGTCTGTAAAACACTTGCTGTCAGGTCTGCCTACGGTCAACTGGATCCTTAGGCACACACTTTTGCCCAAGTCTGGAGATCACATGATAATCAGAGGTCATGCCATTAACTTGCTACATATCTTTGATGTGCCTCAGAAATTCAAGGTCATGAGCCTCATAGTAGAGACTATCAAGAGGACTGCAGCAGATCAGAAGAGGAGCTGTGGTTATGCCCCTCAGATCCAGATGTTGATTAACTCAAGGATGGGCACAGACACATACTTGCTGGACAAGGAACATTTGCCTATCTATCCAGATTTCGAGGACAACCAAGTTGTGATGACCAAAGATGAACCATCTTCAGCCCATGCACAAGCCAAGAAGGAGAAGGCAAAGAAGGAGAAAGCTGCTAAGATGCCAACTCAAGAGGAGGCATCTGAGTACTTCTTGAAGAACAAGCAAGAGCAGCTTAGTTACCTGATTGCATCCACCTTGCGGATTGAGAAAGGACTAGCCACCCTAACTCAGAACCAGGCAAGCTTAGAGAGAATCGTAGAACAAAAGTTCTATGACTTGGATATCAAGGTGACAGAGATTCAGACTACAGTAGAGCAGCTCCAAGATGATATGCAGGAGAGGAAAGGGAAGACAACCACTGATGCATTTGCCAGAGTGCCATGAGGTCCGAGGTCGTCTGCAGTGCCAGTTCCTGACACAAGAGCAACCACCTCAGCTCCAGCCGCAGCACCAACCCAACCTGCTCCAGCATCCACTTCAGCTCCAACTCCAACCGCGTCTACGGAAGCCTTCATCCTTGGAGTGATCCGGACTCCACCACCACCTGAAGATCAAGCCTGAGTGTCGATTTAGCACTATGCGTTTTCTAGGAACTTTTTGGTAACTTGTTGCCAAAGGGGGAGAAAATGTATAGATCATAGGCTTCGAGAGAGAGTGTTGCTTTTCTCTCTTGCTTTTATTTGGTGGTTTTTTCAAACATTGTTTGCTTTTGGTCGTGATACTTTGATATGCTTGTGAGACATTGATGATCATGTGTTTGATCATAAGCTACACTTATGCATGCTTGATATATCTTTTCTATCTTATGTGGTCATTCACTTTGCCTTGGTGATGAGTGCATGTATTTCATTATTAATCATTTTGAGCGCTCCACCAAGATGTATGTGACATGGAAGAGTAACCCATAATTCTAACTTCTTGTGCATTTGCAGTCCAAAGCAAATTTTAAATATGCACAAATTTAGGGGGAGCTCTTACTTATCACATACTTCTCAAAGCGACGATGTAATTCATTCTTATTATCATTTGTCGAAGCTTTGATCTATATGTTGTCATCAATTACCAAAAAGGGGGAGATTGAAAGTGCAACTATCCCTAGGTGGTTTTGGTAATTCATAACAACATATAGCTCATTGAGCTAATGCTATTCCAAGATAACTATTTTAGGAAAGCTCAATGATTGGCATGGCATGAATGGTGAAAGTGGAACCCTCGAAATGCTAAAGACAAAGGATTGGCTCAAGCTCAAAAGCTCAAGACTCTTCATTTTACATTTTAGTGATTCAAGATCACATTGAGTCCATAGGAAAAGCCAATACTATCAAGGAGGGATGAGGTGTTGCTTAATGAGCCCTTTGCTTTATGTGCTTAATGGTATGCTCCAAAATCCTCAACTACTTTCCGACTTCCACAAATGACCTAAACCCTAAGCCAAACTCGGTCATACCGATTCTTTCTATCCGGCGCCACCGAGTTTCATATGTCATAAGCCACTGCCAAAACCCTAGCAAATCGGTTTCACCGATAGGGATCTCGGTCCCACCGAGATGGGATTACAACCTCTCTGTTTCCTTTTCGTAACTTTTCTGTCTCACCGAAAGAGCAGATCGGTCCCACCGAGATTGCAATGCAAACTCTCTGTTTCCCTTTTGTAACTTTTCGGTCTCACCGAAAGAGCAAATCGGTCCCACCGAGTTTGCCTGACCAACTCTCTGGTTAGCTAATTACCAAATCATTCTCACCGAGTTTGTGTAATCGGTCTCACCGAGATTACGTTATGCCAAAACCCTAACCATATCGGTCCTACCGAGATGCATGTCAGTCCCACCGAAAATCTCTAACGGTCACTAGGTTTACCTTTTCGGTCAGACCGAGTTTAACAATTCTGTCCCACCGAGATTGGTAAATTGTGTGTAACGGTTGGATTTTTAGTGGAGGCTATATATACCCCTCCACCTCCTCTTCATTCGTGGAGAGAGCCATCAGAACACATCTACACTTCCAACCTACATGTTCTGAGAGAGAACCACCTACCCTTGTGTTGAGGTCAAGATATTCCATTCCTACCATATGAATCTTGATCTCTAGCCTTCCCCAAGTTGCTTTCCACTCAAATCTTCTTTCTACCAAATCCAAATCCTGTGAGAGAGAGTTGAGTGTTGGGGAGACTATCATTTGAAGCACAAGAGCAAGGAGTTCATCATCAACACACCATTTGTTACTTCTTGGAGAGTGGTGTCTCCTAGATTGGCTAGGTGTCACTTGGGAGCCTCCGACAAGATTGTGGAGTTGAACCAAGGAGCTTGTAAGGGCAAGGAGATCGCCTACTTCGTGAAGATCTACCGCTAGTGAGGCAAGTCCTTCGTGGGCGATGGCCATGGTGGGATAGACAAGGTTGCTTCTTCGTGGACACTTCATGGGTGGAGCCCTCCGTGGACTCGCGCCACCGTTACCCTTCGTGGGTTGAAATCTCCATCAACGTGGATGTAGGATAGCACCACCTATCCGAACCACGGGAAAAACATCCGTGTCTCCAATAGCGTTTGAATTCTCCAAACCCTTCCCTTTACATTCTTGCAAGTTGCATGCTTTACTTTCCGCTGCCTATATACTCTTTGCATGCTTGCTTGAATTGTGTGATGATTGCTTGACGTGTCCTAAAGATGCTAAAATCTGCCAAGAACTAAAATTGGGAAAAGGTTAAGTTTTTATTTGATCAAGTAGTCTAATCACCCCCCCTCTAGACATACTTCCGATCCTACAGTGGGGCTTATGATTTGACTGCTCATTACTCACTATTATTGCGGCGCAATGACCGGTCTGAGTCTCCCATGCGGCTGTGCACTACCCCCTCGGTTCTTAAATATACTCTGGAGTATTTGTCTTTCTAGAGATTTCAACGAGTGACTACTCAAATATTTGTCTTTTTAGAGATTCAAATGAACTACTACATACGGATGTAAATAGACATATTTTTGAGTGTAGATTCACTCATTTTGCTCCGTATGTAGTCACTTGTTGAAATCTCTAGAAAGAAAAATATTTAGGAACCGAGGGAGTACACATACGAAGCAAAATGAGTGAATCTACACTCTAAAATATGCCCATTTGAAATTTCTAAAAAGACAAATATTTAGGAACGAAGGAGTATAATTTTGTGCATGGCACATGGACCCGGATTCCGAAGAGGCTTCTGGCAATGCTATCAAGCTTCCAGCATTTGTTTACATAATTGACGTACTATACAAATAATTTTCCAGTGACATGAAATTCTACAATGGTGTGAGCTTTCAGCTTTTGTTTTGTGTGTCTTGCCATCGATGCTCTTTCGGAAACAATAAAAAACGAACTTCCTTGCTAATCAGAGCTCATATTTACATCACAAGTGAAGACAAAGTTGTGAGAAGGTGTTAAATTAAAATTGATCCATACTTTCATTGGCAGCAACGTCCCCCCAGCTCTGTCTAAATCAACAAGGCATGTTGGGGAAAAAAGTAGCTGCCTGGAGCATCCAACATTCCGATCATTTTGTGCAGTTCCACTAAAATAGAGCTGAGCGTCCCTGTTCCAAAGATATTAAGTGTGATTACGATAATAGAGGACTGCTGATGAAACAATAAACACACAAATAGAATCCGGTCACCTTTGAAGTCTCTCTTAAGACTAACTAGTTGGAGAAGATTAGGCTCGTTGTTGGATGAGGAGGATAGAGCAAAACCAATCTCCCTTTGTGCAGTCGCACTGAAATGTAGAGACGTTGCCCGTGTGACATTTTGGTAGAACTGCACAAAACACTCTTAAGAAAAAAGTGATTTGTGCAGTTCACCAAAAGTTCATAATAGCAACAAGGTGAAATGGATATCCCTGTTTGCAAAAAAGAGGTAGAAAGGAAACAATTACTGGCCAATAACAGTTGATGACACATGCGACGACAAAAAAGAAGCAGATTCCTTATCCTAAGGGAAGATAACAACACGGTTGTGTTTGTCTAAAACGGTGTGAGGACAAGATTGCAATATGGAAAGTACGCCGGACGAGCTACGTTTTGGGCAAAGAACTATGGAAGATCCACATGCAGCAACGTGGGAAGACGGGCAGTGGAGCAAGGCCGGAGGGGATACCTGGAGGTGATCGGGATGTAACTAGGTGAGCGGCGGCGGGCGGAATCTGCCCATACTGCGGCAGCGAGCAGGTGGCGTAGGCCCTACCATGCCGGAGCTTGGTCAGAGAGAATGGCGTGTACCGCAGATCGGGACGTGCTGCCTCAGCACTGTCGAACGGAGAAACGATGCACATCCTCCCTTTCCGTCGGCGGATGGGATGCGACCGGATCAGTGACCAACAGTGAGAGAGAGAGAGAGAGAGAGAGAGAGAGGCCACCACAGCCTTGTGTGAGATACTCTGAAGAGAGACAAACCAGACAGGCAGGCTCCATTGTATATAGTGGAGCGGACTACCTTGTTCTCCATAAAAATCATTGTATATTCTCTGTATGTGCCATTGAGCGATATAACTTTATTTAAAAATAACGCGCCAACGCATCAAGTCGAACTTTGTTTCGTGCACGCGTGGTACACGACCTCCGTAGGTAAACAACCGATACACGCGTTGAAATTAGCACGTGGTGTCGGTGTACAAAAGTAGAGGTGCTCCTTTTGACCCCTTTACTTGTGCACGGACAGTCAGAGTCACGCCCACGGCCACACTAAGCAGAGCAGGGGAGGGAAACCGGAGAGAAGCCAGAGGCACAAGATGGGCAGAGGCAACGCCAAGACCAGAAACACAAGACATCAAAGGGGCGAGGTGGATTCCCCAGTCAAGACCCTTGCTGGGGAGGCCTCCGCGACCCCGGCAAGAGCCTTGCCAAGGCAACTTACCCAAACACCAACAGAGCGAGCCGCCCTTGAGCCCATAGCTTCCAACCCAACCGACTACGATTGGACCAGGGCTCGGGAGGCACCTCCGTGGTGGCATGCAGATCTTTGTCAAGACCATAGATATATGAGGTTATATGAGGATCAGAAGACAACGATCCTCGGCAAAATCCTTGCTGAGGAAAGCCACAAGACCCCCTGCAAGATCCTTGCCGGGGATGACTGCGCACCACGGCAAGACCCTTGCCGGCCCCCCGGCAATGCCCGTGCCTAGGATGTCAGCAGAGCCACTGCCAGGCCCGCACCAGCCAAGTTTCCACCGCCATTAGCATGCAGCTGCCAGCCCGACCAGCTGGCAGGCACCTATGTGGCAACATGCGGCTCCCTGGCCAACTCAGCAAGCGCCTACGTGGCGGCATGCATATCTTCATGAAGACCCTACCACCACGCCACCTCAGCTGCCTGCCTGCCTACATGGCGCAGCATGCATTGATGGCCAGGGCGCGTGTCGAAGCAAGGAGGGGCGACAGAGGATGGGACGAGCCTCGTTCTCGTCCCCGATAAAGCTAAGGGACACCTAAGTGATGCATTAAATGCGTCTTGTCCTGTAATACGGGCGATAAGCTCGCAATACTGTAGGTCTTTCCACCTCCCGTGTGCCGTTGTGGCCGCCCATTTTGACTATAAAAGGAGGCCCATGGTGTACTGGAGGAGGATTCGGCTCTTTTGAATGACACAGCCATCGTAGCTAGTTCGAGAGCTCAGGAACACTCAATACATCCACCAAAGCAGGACTAGGGTTTTACGCATCCTCGCGGCCCACCTGGGTAAATGATCCGTGTGCTTTCTATCAGACCCGCCCTTCTCACAACCCCGCGCCCCACCAACCGTAGTAGGGATTCTTGTGATCCCATAGGTGTCGTTCTCACCGACATCTTTGGAGCGCCAGGTAGGGGAGGCGTAGTTGTGAGAATCTGTCTAGCTATTAGCCTATCAGTTCTTCGTTGCCATGGCTCCCAAGAAGAAGGCGGCCACGGCGGTCTGTTCATCAGGGGCCAGACGGCCCGTACCGGTGACGGCGAGTAGCGGGCCGGTCGCGGACAGGACCCGAGGCGCGACCCACGAGCACCAACATCGCTCTAGCAGTCAGATCCTGGCGAGCGGCGTCATTCGTACGCAAAACAGCGGGCCGCATGCCACAAAATCCAGAGACGGAGCTGGGGCCCCCGCAGGCAGCACGGGGCCCTCCGGGGTCACCGCCGTGCCACCCATGGGCAACGGGACGACCTCCAGGACGCCCACTTCGGCACCCACAGTGCGCTCTTCCCATGGTGTGCGCGACGAGCCATGTGCATCACCTGCGGGACGAAGGAGGCCAGCATGCCCGCCGAAGTGCTAGCGATAATGGCACGCAGCCGCTGGGCCGTGGTAGAGCTCCTTCTAACGTGGTTAGAAGTCGAAGCGCGCCACGGTCCACGCAGCTCTCGCCACCACCCACGCCAGCAGAAGCTTTGGCGCGCGCGCAGCTGCTCCTCGACTTCCCTCCTGTTGCGGAGAAGCTAGACGAGTGGACAGCCTCGTCGCCGTCGCCAACAAAGAAGATCCGCGACCGGCGGGGCCCTCGGGCCGGCGCTCCATCGAGCCACCACATGCTAGCGGCGGAAGAACCGGGGGTGCTGCGGTCACAGTGCACTCTCCTCCTCCGCGCCACTCGCCGCGGGTGTCAGCCCGTCGTGACGAGGCTTGTGAGAACATCTCCATAGCGTCGTTCGACCCGCGGACCCACCGCGACCAGCGCCAAGTTCTTCGGGAGCGAGCCCATGAAGACGCTCGAACCACCATCGAGTGCCGGCGCGATACACGCCACCATTCGGACAAGCGGGCAGGGCCCGCTATGGACCACCCGACTCCGGGAGGCTCCGGCGGCCTACCTTACGAGGTGGGTTGCCCAGCCTTTGCCCGGGAGTTGTGGCAGTTCCAGTGGCCGTCCCACCCCACGTTCAAGCCTGACGTCAGTGAGAAGTACAATGGCCAGACCCATCCGTCGGAGTTCCTTAGCATCTACACCATTGCGATGCAAGCCTCTAGGGCTCGTGACGAGAAGGTGCTTGCCAATTACTTCCCGTTGGCCCTGAAACCCCATGTCATGTCTTGGTTGATGCACTTGCCGGCGGACTCCATTTCTTCTTGGTCAGATCTGTGCCATGAGTTCGTTGGTGCCTTCACTGGAGGCCACCAAGCTCATGGCCAGGCGAGTGATTTGCATATCATACCCCAGAAGGAAGGAGAAAACCTACCCAAGTACATACAGAGGTTCAGCTGGGTGCAGTACAACATCCCGGACGTTCACCCCGCGGGCGTGATTATTGCGTTCCATCAGAACGTACGCAATCGCAAGATGCATGAGGAGCTGGCGATAAACAAGGTTAAGGATGTGGCCGAACTTTATGTTCTGGCCGATAGGTGAGCCCGGGCTGAAGAGGGAAGGAAGTACCCCGGCGAGGACGCCGGCACAGAAACCGACTCTACTGATGAAGACACTGCCGCCCTGACGAAGAAGGGTCGGCATCGCAACAGGAAATGCAAGGGAAAGATCGTGCTTGCCGTCGAGGGATCCGACAGCACCAGCGCCGCCAAGAAGGCTAGGGCAGACGACCCCGACAAGGAAATTGCTGGGTGTGCCGCTTGTCGGGCCTTGGCGGCTGACGACAAGCCGGGGGGCTCCGACAAGTAGTATTGCAAGATTCATTGCACCAAGGGCCACGACCTACAGAACTGCCGACAAGTCAAGCTGCTTGCTGAGAAGCAAAAGGCCGAGTATGAGAGGCGGGAAAAGGAGAAGGGCCATGATGGTGCCGAGGGATCCGGCAAGAAGAGTGGCGGCCAGGGAGGTCACTGCGGCAAGGATAACTAGCAAGAGAGGCCCGCTTGGGGCCGCGACAAGAAGCAAGAAGACGATGATCATGACGAGGACGACGAGTCCGGCGAGCATGAGTTTCAGAAGGCTACGGAGGCCATGTCCGTCGATGGTGGTGCCTCACTGCATACTTCTCACCGCCGGCTCAAGCAGTGGGCGTGTGAGATTACAGCAGCAGAGCCCTCGTTCGACGCTCATAAGCCACTGAAGTGGTCCAACACGCCCCTCATCTTTGATGACGAGGACCACCCTAACCACACAACTGCGCTCGGATGTTTGCCGTTGTTGGTTTCACCAACAATACGCAACCTCAAGGTGAACAAGATGTTGGTTGACGGCGGGGCCGGTCTGAACTTGATCTCGCCTGTTGTGATCAAAAGGCTACAAATTCCCGATGGAGACCTCGAGGAAACGGGCATGTTTCAAGGGGTCAACCCGGGAAGGAGCCAGCCGAAGGGGAAGGTCACATTGCCTGTGACGTTTGGAGGCGAGCTGAATTACAGGACGGAGAGGATTGTCTTCAATGTAGCCGAGATCCCCTTCCCCTACAACTGGATCCTCGGCCGCCCGGCACTAGCCAAGTTGATGGCGGCATCGCACTACGCCTACAAAACGCTGAAGATGCTTGGGCCAATGAACATCATCACCATCCCCTGCGTCAAGAAGGACACACTGATCTGCGCCGACCTTCTCTACCGGGAGGCAGTTGCAGCAGCTGCCGCCAAGACACTTGCTACTGCCGCTGAAGCCCCGGGAGGGAAGAATAAGACTGGCAAGACCTCTGGCACCCACTCCGGCAAGCGCACCTCTTTGGAGTGTTGTGCTACAATCGAGGACATGCCAGAGAGTTCCAGTGGCAAGAGCAAGAAATCCAGAGCTGCACCACCAGAGACCAAGAGGGTGTCCATCAAGGAGGATGGCATGGGAGGGGCTTTCACCATAAGCTCCACCATCGACAGCAAATAGGAAAGCGCGCTCGTCACTTTCTTGCGGGCGAATGTCGATGTGTTTTCATGGCAAGCATCTGACATCCCCTGCGTTCCCAGGGAAGTGATTGAGCACCACCTTGTTGTCTGTCCTCATGCGCGACCCGTCAAGTAGAAGGTCAGGAAGCAAGCTTTGGAATGACAGGAGTTCATCACAGAGGAGATCAGGAAATTGGAAGCGGCAGGTTTGGTGAGGGGAGTGCTCCATCCGACGTGGTTGGCCAATCCGATGGTGGTGCGCAAGGCAAATGGGAAGTGGAGGCTGTGTATTGACTACACATATATCAATAAGGCTTGTCCTAAGGACCCCTTCGTGTTGCCGTGCATCGACCAGATTGTTGACTCCACGGCCAGGTGTGATCTGTTGTCATTCCTTGACGCCTACTTGGGCTACCACCAGATCTTCATGACAAGAGAAGATGAAGAGAAGACATCATTTATCACCCCATGTGGTACGTATTACTTTTTACGGATGCCTTTTGGGTTGAAGAGTGTTGGCTCAACGTTTGCAAGGGCAGTCCAAATTGGTTTTGAGCCACAACTACATAGAAATATGGAAGCTTATATGGATGACATAGCGGTCAAAACCAAGGACAAGGCGACCCTTGTACAAGATTTAGAAGAGACATTTGCCAACCTGCGCAAGATCAACCTCAGGCTGAACCCTGAGAAGTGTGTCTTCGGCGTTCCATCCGGCAAACTTCTCGGGTTCTTTGTGTCGCAGCGTGGGATCGAGGCAAACCCCGACAAGATCAAGGCTATTGAGCAGATTGAGGCACCCAAGCGGATCAAGGATGTGCGTCGGCTCACTGGCTGCATCGCCGCCATGAGCCGATTCATCTCCAGGTCTGCCAAGCGCGCCCTTCCCTTTTTCAAGATCTTGAAGAAGGCGGGCCCAATGGAATGGACCCCGGAGGCCGAGGCAGCGTTGCAAGACCTAAAGAGATACCTTTCCTCTACACCGATACTAGTTGCACCTAGACCACAAGAGCAGTTGCTGCTATATCTGGCAGCGATGAATCAAGTGGTGAGTGCCACACTAGTGGCGCAGAGGGAGGTTGGCGAAGAGGCAGCGGCAGCGGCAGGACCGGTAGACGGTAAGTCTGAGACTCCCCCGGCAGGGCCTGGTGCCGACAAGGCAAGGCTCCGGGCAGAGTCTGAAGACATCGGGATAGAGCCCGCGCCGTCAAGTGGAGTGGTGCAGAACAAGAAGATGATGCAGCACCCGGTTTACTTTGTCAGCTCCCTCTTACAGGGGGCTAGGTCAAGATATTGAGGTGTGCAGAAATTGCTCTTCGGCCTCCTTATGGCCTTGAGGAAGCTGCGTCATTAATTCCAAGCCCACGAGATCATTGTTGTCGCCCGCCTCCTGTTGCAATGGATACTGCACAACCGAGATGCAACCGGAAGGATTATGGAGTGGGCCTTGGAGTTGTCGAGCTTTGGGTTGAAGTTTGAAAGTACCTCGACAATCCAGAGTAGAGTCTTGGAGGAGTTCATTGCAGAATGGACCTCAACGCCCGACGAAGAAATCCAGGAGACCACTCTCCCCAACAAGGAAGCAAACCACGACTGGATCATGTACTTTGATGGGGCTTTCTCGCTGCAAGGCTCCGGTGCCGGTGTGCTTCTTGTCGCACCCACCGGAGAGCACCTCAAGTATGTGATCCAGATGCACTTTCCCAGGGAGATGTCCACCAACAACACTGCTGAGTACGAGGGATTGCTTGCCGGTCTCAGGATCGCGGCAGACCTCGGAGTTAAAAAGCTCATCGTCAGGGGTGATTCACGGCTTGGAGTCAGACAAATCAACAATGATTATCAAAGCCCGTTGATGGAGGCCTACGTAGATGAGGTGAGGAAGCTGGAGGAGCGATTTGACGGTATACAAGAAGAGCACGTTCCCCGAGCGGAGAACGACATCACCGATTACCTGTCAAAGCACGCTGCATTCAAGCTACCTGTGGAACCAGGTACCTTTTTGCTTCGTTTAACTCAACCATCCGTCGAACCATCAACGGAGCAGAACAAGCGCAGGAGATCAGGCCCCATCAAGTACTTTCCCGCTGAGCCCCCAGGAGCCGCCAGCAAGGGTGTTGCCGTGGGCCCTGAGCCTGCCGAGGAGCGACTGACTCCGGTAGGCCGTCAAGCCCTGGCCATAGAGACGGACGCTCCCATGGCGGAAAAGATGCCTTTGGTCCTTGCCGTCGAGCCCCAGGCTCCGGCATGGGCACAACATACCGTCCATTTCCTCCAGACAGGGGAACTTCCCGAGGAACAGGAAGAATAAAAAAAGCTAGCCCGTCGGTCTGCCTTGTACCGGTTCGTCGATGATGTCATGTACAAAAAAAAGACCGAACGGTGTGAAATTGAAGTGCATCCCCCAGGAGGAAGGACTGGAGCTGTTGGCAGAGATACATGGAGGCATATGTGGCTCCCACATAGGGTCGAGGGCCCTTATCGGCAAGGCATTCCGGCAAGGCCCACCGCCCTCCAGGATGCAACAACACTAGTAACCAAGTGTGAAGCGTTTCAGTTCCATTCGAAGATGCATCATCAACCAGCTCAAGCCCTTCAAACAATCGCTCTCTCCTGGCCATTTTTGGTATGGGGGCTGGACTTACTGGGCCCCTTCCCCCGTGCTGTCGGGGGCTTTGAGTACTTGTACGTTGCAATCGACAAGTTCACAAAGTGGCCGGAGGTGGAAGCGGTGAGGAAGGTGACAACACAGTCAGCCGTCAAGTTCTTCAAAGGGCTAGTCTGCCGTTTTGGTGTACCAAACAGAGTCATCATCGACAACGGCACGTAGTTCACAAGCCACACCTTCATGCAGTACATCCAAGACCTCGGCAGCAAGGTCTATTTTGCTTCCATGGCACACCCCTGGAGCAACGGCCAGGCAGAGAGGGCGAATGCTGAAGTGTTGTGAGGCCTGAGACCGAAGACCTTTGACAGGCTGCACAAGAGCGGAAGGCGCTGGATTGATGAGTTGCCGACGGTTCTTTGGTCGATCAGAACGACGCCAAACCGAGCCACCGGCCAGACACCCTTTGCCTTAGTATATGGGGCGGAGGCAGTTCTCCCCACGGAACTCATATACGGGTCACCTCGAGTGCTCGCTTGAGACGAGCTTGAGCAAGAGCAGTTGTGGCAAGATGACACAACGCTCCTTGAGGAAGATCATCTTCAGGCGGCTGTGAGAGCAGCATGCTACCAGCAAGCCTTGCGCCGCTATCATAGCCGGAAGGTTCATGCCCGAAGCTTTGAGGAAGGCGACCTTGTTCTTCGGCGCGTTCAGTCGGCCAAGAATTCTAACAAGTTGACGCCAAAGTGGGAAGGCCCTTATCGGGTAATATGAGTCACCAGGACCGACGCAGTCCGCCTGGAGACCGAAGATGCTGTCCCAGTGAGAAACTCCTGGGACATCGAGCATCTTCGCAAGTTTTACCCATAAGGCGCGGCTTGTCGGGCCTCTTGGCAAGCCACCTTTTGTACAAGCTTTGTCGGCAAGGCATGTAACCCTCTGTACAAAGCCAGGCGCAGACCCTGAGCATAAATAAATGAAGCGCTGGCGCCCTAAGTTATAGCATGCATGCTTGGTTAAGTCTCTCCCTCGGTTAGGGTTGGTAGTGCTTAGCGGTGACTAACCCCTAGCCTAGAGGTCGAGTGTGCGTCTTTCTGTTCTCTTTGGTTCGCAGGGTACTTCTGCCGAGCCGCTTGGGAAAAGGAGAACGAACTGGCGCTCCAGCCCCGGCAGGGCAAGGCTACCGGGGGCTGAAGATACAAGGATCCAACCACGGCAAGCCAGGGTTGCCGGGGGCTGCGGATTCAGATAAGTCTCTCATCCCCATGTTAAGCATTTCCGTATAGAACTGGGACATATGAAACCTCGTTTATGTTCCTAAAACCACCGTGCTGCCCCTTTCCTGTACCTGAGAGCTACCTCCTGGGTTGGAATTTGGTAGTAGTCACGGTGGCGAGGAGATGAACGAGGGGCCTAACTCTACTTCGCCCTGCCTCCGCCAAGAGCGCTAGAATGGCCGACTGAAGTGGGGAAACGGCAAGGCCTGTTGCCTGGAGACAATGTTTACCTTTAAAATAACAAGGATTCGTCCTTGGCATGGGCCTCGCTCACGCACAAAGAACTCGGCAAGCACCCTTTCCATTAAAAACATCCCATACACGTACCGTTCATACGGAATTAAAAACATGAGCAAGGGGGGTTACAAGTCGTAAAATTAACAAGTGCCCGTAGACTTACAAACTAAAAAGAAATAAGGTGCCTGTAATCCCTTTCTTGTCCCCCTCCACAGAAGGTGGAACAAGGCAGCAGGAGGGCAAAAGGGGCGTCTAGGCAAGGTGCGAGGAGCAGAAGGCACCAAGAGAACATCTTGGTGCCGGGAAAGGAGCTGGAAGACGAAGCAGCGGGACGGCAATACGCGACGAAGGCGTAGGTGCCCGCGTGCTCCGAGTTGACGGCCGCCACCCGCCTTCTTCACCTTCTTCGGCCCTCCTACGCCAGCCGCCCAAGCAGACGATGGGGAGCACCCCGATGGAGAGATTGGCGAGGATGGCCCTCAACAGGGCGCGTGGCCGAGGGAGGGGCGGCGCGTTCAGTCGAAGTCGGAGTCGGCATCTTGCCGCTTGACTCCCTCGTCGCCGTTGTCGCTCTCCTCCTTGTCACTCCCGCTTGAGGAGGAATCTTCATCGTCAGAGGAGCTCTCCACGCAGCACTTCAGGCGAGTGCCAAGATCTCCGAAGACCTTGACGGAGAGAAGGCCGCCCTCCATTAAATTGAAGTAGAGGACGAGCCCCACCGTCAGGCTATGGATACGGGCAAATGTCTTCCATCCGCGACGGAGATACATGACGTGAGGAGCGGGGAAGTCGACGTCGACCCGCGTGCCGCCGGTCCCGTAGCCCCTCATGTGCAATCTGAGGGTCTGGGGCGGATCGAGCTCCATCTCTCAGGCGAAGGGGGTGGGGATACAGAGACGACGACGCGGTAGCCAGCGCACCCTGATGAAGAACTCGCGAGGATGGTCCCCGACGTGACCCTCCATCGTGGGAGGCACCGTTGGCGGCGGCATGGCCATCGCGCCGCCTCGTCCCCCTCTCCCCCGACCGCCGCGGCGACCGCGGCCACACCCCCTCCCCCTTCCTCTCGTGGCCGGCTCCACCGCCGCGGGCTCATGGGAAGGGGGGACGCGCTGACGAGCAGCAACCCTCGCCGCCACCGTCGAAGGCCCAGCACCTCCTCTCGCCATGGCAGGTGGAAGAAAAGAGCGAAGGTAGAGGAGGATGGACGCGAAAGGAACGTGGGATGACGCCCACTCCTCCCCCTCCTTATAAAGGGGCGGGGTCGAGGCTCGGCCGCCCCACTCGGCCAACCCAGCCATCGGGGGCGCGGGGAATCAGGACCGACCCGTAGCCCCAATCAGCAACGACCCGGTTTCCCGCCTCCACCGCCTGCCACTTGCATGGAGGATGCGTGGCGGGCGAGAAGGGTCGAAGGAAGGGTGAGGCAACCGTTCCCTGCCCCATGATCGTGGGGCGCGGGCGCCTTGAAGACTGCGACCCGAGTCCACCTAGTAAATGAGCCGCGTCTCCATGCCTTGCTCTTTTTATGGGGAAGGTGCGAGCCACCTCTTTACAACGATGTGACGCATGCATGCGGAAACTGCCCCACGCATGACCCCCACGTCACGCACGACCCTCCACGTCGCGCAGGTCGTGGGGAAGCACAGCGGACGGAAAATTAGTGCGGTAAAGTCCCGCCCCGACTGCCCGCGCACCGTTTTGGTGCCTGGCCCAACAACATGTCACGCTTATGTGTGGCCCAGGCCAGGGGGCTCCTGTCGGTGTACAAAAGTAGGGGCGCTCCTTTTGACCCCTTTACTTGTGCACGGACAGTCAGAGCCGCGCTCACGGCCACAGTAAGCAGAGCAGGGGAGGGAAACCGGAGAGAAGCCAGAGGCACAAGATGGTCAGAGGCAACGCCAAGACCAGAAACACAAGACAGAAAAGGGGCGACGTGGAGTCCCCCGGCAAGACCCTTGCCGGGGCAACTTGCCCAAACACCAACAGAGCGAGCCGCCCTTGAGCCCACGGGTTCCAACCCAACCGACTATGATTGGACCAGGGCTCGGGAGGCACCTCCGTGGTGGCATGCAGATCTTTGTCAAGACCATAGATATATGAGATCATATGAGGATCAGAAGACAACGATCCTCGGCAAGATCCTTGCCGAGGAAAGCCATAAAACCCCCGGCAAGATCCTTGTCGGGGACGACAGCGCGCCACGGCAAGACCCTTGCCGAGGACGTCAGCAGGGCCACTGCCAGGCCCGCACCAGCCAAATTTTTACTGCCATTAGCATGCAGCTGCCAGCCTGACCAGCTGGGCAGGCACTTGCGTGGCAACATGCGGCTCCCAGGCCAACTCAGCAAGAGCCTACATGGCGGCATGCAGATCTTCGTGAAGACCCTACCTCCACGCCACCTCAGCTGCCTACCTGCCTACATGGCGCCGCATGCATCGCTGGCCAGGGCGCATGTCGAAGCGAGGAGGGGCGGCGACGGACAGGACGGGCCTCGTTCCCGTCCCCAATAAAGCTAAGGGACACCTAAGCGATGCATCAAATGCATCTTGTCCTATAATACAGGCTATAAGCTCGCAATACTGTAGGCCTTTCCACCTCCTGTGTGCCGTTGTGGCAGCTCCTTTCGACTATAAAAGGAGGCCCATGGCGTACTGGAGGGGGATTCGGCTCTTTTGAACGACACAGCCACCGTAGGTAGTTCGAGAGCTCAAGAACACTCAATACATCCACCAAAGCAGGACTAGGGTTTTACGCATCCTCGCGGACCGAACCTGGGTAAGCGATGTGTGTGCTTTCTATCAGACCCGCTCTTCTCATAACCCCGCACCCCGCCAACCGTAGTAGGGATTCTTGTGATCCCACAGGTGTCATTCTCACCGACACGTGGGCTGCCATTTCATACAGAAATGAGCTCCACCGTGTAACCGCGCCGGTGTGGCTGGGCACAAAGCGTGAGTACGTGCACAGTGCACCTATTCTCTTCTTGTATACGTACACCACCTACGTGGGGTTGTGTGAGAGAGATACAAACGTAGAGAGATATAGTGTGTGGGTTCGTGAGAGTTTTGGGGGGGGGTCAATCAAAAAATGTAACATATGCAATGTGTGTGAAATAGAGTCCGGGATATATCATATATATAGAGGGGGCGATCCACGAGTAGAGAGTGGAGGTATCATCGGCTTGAGGTGTCCATAGAATCGAAGAGAGGGATGATGTGTGTGTGTGTGTGCGCGCGCGATCGATAAAGAGTGCCATCGAACATGTGTGTGCCCACGTCAAAGATATAGAGTGGTTGGCCTACTGGAACGTGAGAGGGGACAGGTGCAGTTTGTCTCTGTGGCATGGATACCTACCTACAACGCTCGACTATCAGTGTGTGGTGGGGGGAGTCCTTATTAACTATATGTGTGGAGGAGAGAGGCCTACCTCATGTATTAAGGGAGATCGATCGGCATCCATGCATATGTGTAGGAGAGGAATAAGGTTGGGAGAGAGATAGAGCTAGAGTGTTGGACACTACAAAAAAAAGACACATCCGTGACATTTTGGGCCGAACGAAATTTTTTTCTGTCATACATATGACACTTCTATGACGATAATTGTGACAAAACCCGGTATCATCATAGATGTGGTGGGCTCCTACTTCTATGACAAAAAATCATGACAGAAAATGGGCTTTTCGTCCTGGGCGGGCCGGATACGCAGCCGCATGACATTGTTTGGGCCGTGCATGACGGAAAAAACCGTGGTAGAAGCGAGGGGGAGGAAAATTTCGGGGAGTTCCCGGTTATGGTGGGAGGTTGGGGGCCGAGCGATGCACGTTTCTATCGTACACATACGCGCGTCTGTGCGAGGCGTTGGCTCTAACTGAACCCGAGCGAGGCGTTGGGCTCTAACTGAACCCGAGTGATTGCACTGTAGGCTACGCGTTACTGAACCCGAGCGATCGATCGATGGCTGTTAACTGAACCTGATCGAGCGATTCCTTGGCTACTGCTGCTAACTGAAGCCGATCGATGCTGCCTCTGGATGTACAGTGAGCGTTGCGGGGGGGGGGGTGGATGAACAGTTCCCGGTGGGGGTGGATGAACAAGACCCCGTGGTGTTGCCTCTGGATGAACAGGACCCCGATCGATCGAGCCGGTTGGGGCTGGATGAACAGGACCCCGTGGAGGGCTGGATGAACAGGACCACCCCGTGGAGGGCAGGATGAACAGTAGACGGTGGAGGGGTGCCCGTGGAGGGGTGGTTGAACAGGACCCCGTGGTGTGGAGGGCTGGATGAACAGTAGACAGTGGAGGGGTGGTTGAACAGTAGCCGGTGGAGTAGCGCGCGGTGGAGGCTGGATGAACAGGAGCCCGTGGAGGCTGGAGGAGGTCGACGGTGGATGAACAGTAGCTCGTGGAGGCTGGAGGGGGTCGACGGTGGAGATGAACAGTATCCCGTGGAGTCCCATTTTGCGGTAAGCCACACCCCTCCCGATGAACAGGACCCACATTTTGACCATAGCGCTCCAACACAAGTCCGTTTCCTCCGTTTTGCAGTACGCCACACCCTTCCTGATCAACAGGACCCCCGTTTCGACCGTAGGAGGTCCGTTTCCTCCGTTTTGCGGTACACCACACCCCTCCTGATCAACAGGACCCCTGTTTCGACCGTAGGAGGTCCGTCTCCTCCATTTTGTGGTACGCCACACCCCTCCCGATCAACAGGACCCCCGTTTCGATCGTAGGAGGTCCGTTTCCTCCGTTGTGCGGTACGCCAGGCCTCGTTTCCATCGCCTTTTCCGTCCAAGCCCTCCCGATGAAATGACCATACATTCCGTTGCCTCCCCATGAACACGACGACGATGCTGTTTCTCCGTTCCTACCCAGCCATGTACACGAGCCCTTGCCATACGTATGCGCGAGTAGGCGTTCGAGACCCCGCCCGTATGTACACATACGTGGCCGTATTTTCTTTCTTGCACCCTGGCCGCTGTACGTACATGTACATGCTACGTGCGCGCCTCTACTACGACACGTGCGCGCCTCTACATCGACCAGTATATATGTACGTACACGTTCGTGACCAGAATGACAACGCTACGTACGCTTCGACCAGGTGGGTCCCGACTGTCACGCACTTCCTTGCTTGCGAAGATGTAGCTGGTGGGTTCCAACAGTCAGGGAGGGTGAATCGTTTTTTTTTGCCCGGACGCACTTCCTTGCGTGCGAAGGTGTAGCTGGTGGGTCCCAGCAGTCAGGGGGAAACGTTTTTTTCGTGAAATACGGTGGCCCGTCCGGTGGGTCCCTGCTGTCAGGTGGAGGAATCATTATTTTCCGCGTAATAAGGAGGCACTTCCTTGCTGCCGCCGTGGACCCAGCTGTCAGCCCCTCCACATACAGTCCACGTTCGATGGAAGTCGTTCCTTGACCACGTTGACCACGCCGCGCCGAGAGCACCAGGGCGGTGGACGACGGCGAGGCCTAGGAAGGGGACGGCGCGGAGCCGGTGAAGATGCGACAGTGGATGCCCACGCGGAGAGGAGTATGAGGGTTCACTCGTTTGGCTGCGGTGTGAGGCTGCCGTTGCCACAGGGCCTGGCCAGCAGTGGGAATAGTAGGGGCGGTGAGGCCTCCGCGGCAGCACAGCCGGCCACGGGAGGCAGGAACAGGCGGCACGACCGGCGCTGCTTTGGGCGGCTGGAGCAAGAAGACCAGAGGTTGAAGAAGCACTACGGCCGTTGGATGGACATCGTACAGTCACTGCAGCTAGAATCGTTTATATTGACTAAGTTTACAAAGCCCTTGGTACGTCAACTTAGTAGGCCCACAGGTCACCTTCCGAAATGGTGCGCCCCAGATGTCAGGGGGAGGAATCATTTTTTGGGCGGGTGAAGCTAGAATATCCGAGATTGAAGAAGAAGCACGGCATCCGTTGGATGGACATCCAACGGCCACTGCTGCTAGAACCGTGTGTTGACTATAAGTCGACAAAGCCATGCATACGCGTCAACTCTGTTTTTTGAGGGGACGTGTCAACTTAGTAAGGCCAGAAGTGTGTGGCAGAGAACTTATAGCCCATTTGAGATTTGTAAGAATGTGTAGCCCATTTTTGAATTCTAATGGAACTTACTACAGCCCATTTACATTTTGTTAAAAGTACAGCCCATTTCAACCAACCGTTCAAAACAGAATTCAATAAAATTTCCCACATTTAGATGGGATTCGAAATATTTTTATCTCGAAATTTCTAGTCAGATTAAATAAATATATATTACGTAAAAATCCAGAGAAACATTGCGCTCGCAACAATTAATGAAATTAAAAATTTCAATATCCAAAAATAATATTTTATAAAGTAATCACGTGTTTGGTGCATTTTTTTATAGTTACTGCCTAGTTTTTATAATTACATCCCATTTATTATTTCTTAAAGCCCATTTTCTTGTTAAGCCTAATGCATCCCTCCTAGGAAAGATTTGCAGCCTAGCGGGGCGGAGAATAACAACTTGACCTTGCCTAGGTATTCCTAAAAAAAGTATAGCTGGGCTAGCCATTTTCAGCTTGAAAAAAATTAATATCTGGGCTGGATATCTGGCCGGGGCTAGACGGGCCACAGCCCGCCCAGTTAATACCTGCAGCGATGTTTTCGTCGTTGTTTAGAGGAGAAAAAATAATATCTGGGTTAAACATCGAAAAACTCTTGAGTGCTCACACCTCAAAAACACAAATACTGCTCGAGCTGCTTGGTCCCAGCTGTCGGCCGCTTCTTGTGCAATTCTCTCGTTTATACTACATAGGTTGAAAATGGTGTGGGACCGTGATGTCAGGAAACCAGGGGGAAACAAAATCAATTACTCCAGCGAGCGCTTCCACCTCTGCCTCGTTGTCTCCCATGGAAACCCCTTTCCTCCCTTTTTTTGCTCGGGCAAGGGCCAATGCATGCAGCACGTCCATGCGGTTATTAGGCAAGAAATAAAAGCGCTTTGAATGCTATGGATTACGATGGCATGCATGGGTAGCTAATAAGGCATCCTCTTAACTGCTGTGATTAAATGTTGTGTTTAGAAGAGAGAAATATTCTTCTTTTCCACCAATCTGCTTGCACCTAGGTCGTGATGCACCTTCTAATACGAGTAATACACACACACACACACACACACACACACACACACACACACACACATATATATATATATATATATATAATAAGGAGGCACTTGCGTACGTGAGGCTATGGACCTGGTGGGTCCCCATTGTCATCCTCTCCAAGTAAAGTCATCTCCTCGCCCGCGCGCGCTTTCCGCCCGAAACAGTCAGTGCCGCCCGCCCCACTTCCCGGTGCAGGCGATTGCTCCGCCTTCAAATGACACAAGTGCCGTCCGTCCGTCCATCTGCCACCCACATTAATGATACGCGGTTGCCGAGGCGGCTACTCCAGCGCCACATGTCCGTCCCTCTGCCCGCCCACCATTGCTATATAAACTGCTGCGCCGGCCATAGCCGCAGTCATTCGCATTTGTTCCCTTTCTCCTGTCCACACCACTACTGCCAACCATGGCTTCCTCGCGCTCCAGCGCTCTTCGGGACGGGCAGACGACGGACCACAAGGAGATGGCAGCCATTGCTGCCGACCGGCTGGCCGGAAGGCAGCCGGAGGACGATGACGTCCCAATGGAGAACATGGTAGTCGACGATCCGGCGCCAACCCCCTCCTCCACGCCATCGTTGCCGGTGCATTGCACCATGACCATCGGCGAGGCCCGTGCCCAATATATGGACAGTGTGAAGCAGATGCGTCAGGAGCAGTTCCGGGAGGCGCAGGCCGACGCCGCCTACAATCACCATCTCCTCCAAGAGCACCTGCAGGCGGAGGAGCAGATCGCCATGGAGCGGGCGGAGCAGGAGGCGCTGCTCGATTCATACCGCTCCGCCCGCAAGGGCCGCCTCGAGCGCTGGCGGTACCGCATGCGGGTGGCGGAGGCTGCGGACGCCTACAAAGAGGCTAGCAAAGAGGGCGATGAAGCGGGCGAGGCGCTGTTTGGCGAGACCGAGGACGAGGCAGAGGACAATGCCGGCTCCTACGAGTCCCCGCTCCGCTGGCGTCGATGAGGCCCTGCTCCGTCGAGGCCCCGTGGCGCCAACAACGAGGCATAGGACACCGCCGGCTCCACCGAGGCCCCCCCCCCCCCGCCAAGAACGAGGCAGAGGACATCGCTGGCTCAGCCGAGGCCCCACCCTGCCGGCAACGCGGGGGAGGATTTCCACCGCTCTGCTGAGGCACCGCCCGCCGGCAACGAGACAGAGGACATCGCCGGCTCCGCCGAGGCTCCGCCCCGCTGCAAACGAGGCCACGCCACACAGAAAACAAGGAAGAGTAGAACACGGTAGGTCGCCGCCGCTCGGGTCCAAGTAAGGCCACCGCTGCTACCCTCCTGTTTAAACCAAGCTAGGCGGGTTGACCATTGACGGCCGGTTAGCTTCTTGATGGCGACGTGGAGTCGAGGAGTTCTGTTGGAGAACAACGCTGCTTCTACTTAACTGCTGGTGCAGTTGGCTGACTGACACGTGGGCCCAATAGGCCACATGTCACTTACGCAACTGCATCTGCAGTTTAGTCACTGAAGCTTCTGTTCGGCTCAGCGAGACACAGGTGGGTAGCTTCGGTTAATTAATTATACCTCCTACGTCACCAAGCTTCCTCCTTCGTGGATCTCATTGGCACTCTTGATGTGGAATAAAAGGCGAGAGCAAAGGACACACATGCTTGAGGAATTGAGGGAGGATCTAGTGCCAATATGGTACAGAAGAACTTCCAGCCCCACAAGTTCACGAATAAGGGCAAGTTTGATGGTAAAGCAAAGTTTGATGGGAAGAACAAGGCTGTGCAACACACGAACTTCAAGAAGAAGAATGACAAGAAGAAAGGTGTTTGTTATGTGGTGATCCTGATCATTGGGCTCCTAGTTGCCCTAATCGCTATGACAAGCTAGGCCGGTTAATTAATTATACCTCCAGCGCACCCGTTTTTAGTTGAAATGTAAAGAAATCCGGCATGTTTATATGAAATCTGACCGTGTATGAATGAATTTATTTCGATTAGTTCGAATTCCTGTATCACTGGCATTGGATGAACATGCAAAACAATACGTACTAGCATTATTCCCAGGGTGATCACCTCGTTTGCAGTAGTTTCACATGTACTCCCTCCGGTCCTTTCTAGTCTGCATACAAGTTTTGTCTGCAGTCAAAGTATCTCTACTTTGACCAATCTTATACAAAAAAGTATGCACTCACACAATGTGCGAAGTAAAAAGGAACAGAATGAGTACAAAGAGTTTGAGCAGCTTTTTAGCGTTTCTGTACATTGCAATCAAACACACATGCCTGGCAATCCATAGAGAACATTCAAAACAATCGATGATTATGCATCTCAGCGACTCACATGTCAGAGGCAATATTTACTTCACAACTAAAGAATAAAGAAAAAATTGATCGATGCTGCTGACAGCAAAGGGCGTCCCATTCAAAAATATCAAACGCATGTCTTGCTAAAATCAATGAGCAAAATTTGACAAGGTTGTCCCATTCCAAAATATCAAATGCCTGCGATTGTGGAATGGGCAGGGTTTGCCATCAGTTCGGACATTGACATGGCACCTCGTGCTAAATAAACCAGCTGTTCTTTTTGTGCAGTTCCACCAAAATCAACCAAATTCGCGCGTAGCTTGTATGATTTCGCCCTTATATGTTGCAACGCCTTGAACTTATCGGCACCTCCTTTCTTGGGGTGGAAATGAATGAATCGATGTATTCATGAACATTTTGTGCAGTTCCCATTGAAATCAAGCTGAGCACCCCTGTTTGCACAAATACAAAAAAGTGATTAGTATAGAGCAAACTGTACTATGAATTGACAGTTTCAACAGGCACATACATGGTCCATGTAGATCACACTTTTAGAAAAATGGAACTCACCAGAAAGAATCCTAGAACAACAGCAAAAAATGGAGAGTTTGTTAGTCCTTCTGAGCTGAAGTTAGTTTGGTCTTGTGGGGAGTAATGTAACCATCCTTCAACTGCTCCTTCTGATGATAAGATAGACATGGCTTCTTCATCCTGGCATAATCAGAACTAGTCACTTCACATACTCCATATTCTTCTTCAGAGTAAGATGATCCTGTTGTGGAACGACAAGAGGACTATATACTCCTCGATTAGTTTAATGTTCCCAACATCTTCTTGTGCAGTTCCACTAAAATATATGGTATCTTCAAAGAAGATCCCTGTTTGCACAAGTAGAGATAATTACATATTACATTAAGAGTGGCATCAAATAAGTGGCAAAACAATTGCTCGTTCCAGCCGTAAATTAAGATGCAAAACTATATCATTACTTGTGCCATCACAGTTCCAGTGCTTCATTACAGCACCGGGAGTTGATTTTTGTTTTTCTTCCCCTTGTTCTTTCCCTTCATCACTTGGTTCAATAACAAACAAGCTTCGCCTTCAATGTAAGATTTGGCATGTCAATTAGGGAGCACAAGTATAGTACTAAACTTAATTTTCTGATGAAAGTGGCAAAATACAGGCCAGCAATTGTGAAATATCCTTATCTTACCTCAATGGGATATTACGGTGCACATACAGATTGGAAGTCTTCTCTCCATTTGTGCAGTTCACTAAAATCAAGCAACATTATCGTACAAGTAGCACAACATATGAATGCACACTGCAGAATCATGTGAAAGAAGGCTAGTACCGACCTCTCATGATGCGGAATTCAAACAACTCACAAGAAGAAGATCTGAACCAAATTCGCCTTAACGGATAGGAAGTAAGATCTCCTCTTGTGCAGTTCCACTAAGATCAAGCAATGAAGCAACGTTGTTGGTGTGACATTTTGGTTGAACTGCACAAAACACTCTTAAAACAAAAGTGTTTTGTGCAGTGCAACAAAAGGTCACAATGGCAACGAGGTGAAGCAGATAACCCTATTTACACAGAGGTGCAAAGAAAAAAAATAGTGGTCAATAACGGTGGATGACACAGAAGCCAACAAAAAGAAGCATCTACCTTATCTAAATGGGAAAGAAAGCAAGACAGTAGCGTTTCTCAAACGGTGGCATTGATTAGTATTAACATAGAGATTATATTAACAATAAAGTTCGTTAAACATGTAATTTGCTTTTAACTGTGGCATTGCATCAATTTTGCAGTGGCATTATTAGAGGGTGTTTGTTTACAGGGACATTTTGGTGTAGGCACTAAAAAAACTCCGTGTCAGTCTGTGTTGGTCCCAGTTTTGTTATTAGACGCCTTTCCCTATGTGAGCGCAGCAAATCTAGTCCTTCTCAAACTCTACAGCCTTGTCCCTTCCTTTCCTTTTTGAACTAGTACTTTCGCCCCTTCCTTTCCTTTTTGAACCACGTCCTAGATTTATGCGATACAACTTTCCCCACTACTTTCCCCCATTCCTTTCCTGTTTGAACCACGTCCTAGATTAATGCTATACAACTTTCCCCCTTCATTTCCTCTTTGAACCACGTCCGAGATTCATGCTGTATACAACTTTTCCCACTCCTTTCCTCTTTGAACCGCGTCCTAGATTCGTGGTATACATGCAGCTAGAGCAATACATGTGGAGTAAGTAAATTATACCTTAAGGTTCTTGGGGCGTGGTTCGGCGGGTGACGAGAAGGCAGCGAAGAAGAAGGGGTCGGAGGCCCTCCCGCGCCGCCGCTGGGTGGAAAGTGAACAGCTGCACCAGTAGTCCCTCGCCGACGGCGACATCGTTAAGCCTCCTTCCCTTCCCGGCGGACGGATCCTGCCGGCTCTTTGAGCAGCAGTGAGGGGAGAGAGAGGCCAATAAAGTCTTGTTTAGATCTGGAGAGGGAGAGAGAGTGTGAAGAGAGCAACTACAAGTGCTGAGGCTCCAGCGTGTATATATATACTGGAGAGAGAATGTGAAGCGTGCAAACCCTAGTAAACATTTTGACCAGTCAAAGAATCCTCCTGGCACAAATTATGCTCAAGTGTAGTTATCAAACTCGAGACCTTAAGTTTGATGAGCGAACAGGCTAACCAGCTACACAACCCTCCCTTATGTTCAATGAGAGGGAAATAAATTCCTGAATCCTTATTATAACATGCACACAAATTTTGGGCACTTGTATTCGACTTAAGTCAGTGTGCCACCGTATCTCGTATACTAACTACTCCCTCCGTCTAGGTGTAATAAGTCACGTTAGAAGGTGCAACGGGACCAAGGTGCGTGCATGTGCGCGCGCGTGTGTCTGTGTGTGTGTGCGTGTGTGTTTAACACCATGTGTGTGTTAGAGAGAGCGACAGATCGACCTAGTCCTACAGAGAGATGTTGTGTAGTGTACGATTTTAGCCGCGAGAGTCGTTGCATCCTCTCGTTTCCGAGCGTGTCCGGTAGGGACATGCGGACAGCTGCCATGGCCGCTCCTGACCAGCCTAGCCCACCCAAAGTCCCTCCATCTCCCGCGTGCGCTTCCCGCCCGAAACGGTCAGCGCCGCTCCAAAGAATCGGTGCCGCATTCATGCCCGACAGAGCGGACGCGACCTCTCACTGGCGCAAGAGTGATGGTTGCTTCGTCCGTCCAACTTACTGCTGGGTCTATGTGATTTGACGGCTCATTGGTCTTTATTACTGAGGTCGTAGGACTGCTGGATGTCCCACGCTTTCGGCGAAAGGAGGTATACCTACTAGATTACAATTTTCTCCATTCTTACAGCGGAGGCGTGCAAGAGCAGTGAAAACACGCAGGCTCAGTGATCCGCATGTGGTTCATGGTGAAATCTGTACAAAGACTTATATTTAGGAATGGAGGAAGTACTAGTATAGTACGTACTATAATTTATCAGCGAGATAAATTTGTACAATGCTATGAAGCTTCCAGCTTCTGTTACATGTATCTTGCGTCCAAGGTTGCCCGTTACAACATTTCATCAAATACAAAGGAGACTAACATGCATGCTATTGCATCTCAATGATTGACAGATCATAGCAAATATGTACTCCCTCCATTCCAAAATAAGTTTCTCAACTTTGTGCAAACTTTGGTACAAAGTTGTACTACTACTAAAGTTGACACTTATTTTGGAACAGAGGCAGCTAAAGAAAAAAACAATCCATGTAGTCCCTAGCCCTTGAACCATGAACCCTGACCAGGCTTCAATTAGCTGGCAACGTTCGAGCTTTCTAATAAATGAAGTTTGGAACCTTTGACCATCGGATCATTTTGTGCAGTTTCACCGAAATCGAGATGAGCATCCCTGTGGCAAAGAAATTGAACAAGCGTGATTAGAATAAGATTACTGGGACTAGTTGATGAGAAATAAACTCATCACAAATACAGTACGTAGAAGCCAGTAGAGGTATGTGCGGGGCAAAGAAGTAGAGAAATATCCACAGGGAGTGATGTGGGCAGCTGGAGCAGTGGTGCAAGCCTGCTGTAAAGGGAGTTGTACCTGAGGGACGTAGCTCAACCTTGAGGAGGGCGGCGGGAGGCGGCAACTGCCCACGTCGCGGCAGTGAGCAAGGGACGAAGGCAACCTCACCGGCTTTGTGAGAGAGAACGGCGGGGACCCCTGATCGGGACGTGCTGACAGTGGTTTTTCGCCGTCGGCGACGGCCACCGCATCTACACTAAGCATCCACCCCTTCCCCTAGCGGACGTGATCCGCCGGGATGTTAGAGATGTGGCCACAGTCGTTTCATGCGAGAGAGTGTGAAGAGAGCAACCCCAGCAAGCAACCGTGTAGGCTGGCCCGTCCTGACTATGTATATAGTGGAGCGGTTTCCTTTTCTCTCCATATGAACCTATCATATTGCGTACGTGCCACTGAAGAAAAAAACTTTATTTATAAATGACGCGACACCTACTACTCGTTCTCCTATAACCTTGCGCTTGGCATCTCCAAGATATTAACCTTGCGATTGGCTCTTCGCCTCTTCGGGAAGTCGAGCAATAATGGTAGTGCAGTATATATCGTTCTGGCTATATGAGATCGAATGAATTGCTGCACGTCCACCACGTGGGCGAGGGTCATGGGGCGAGGGAGAGTGCTACATACGGAGCAAAATGAGTGAATCTACACTCTAAAATACGTCATATACATCAGTGTTTGGAGTATGTACTAGTAGTTCATATTGAAATCTACTAAAGGACATATATATTCCAAACAATATGATAGTATAATCTCTATAACCAAGGTAGTAGGGACGAGGAGTAAACGGAGGGAGTAGTAAATTTTTCTCCTCGTCCTGCGAGCCACCGCACGCATGGGCGAGGGAGCGGCCGTAAGGCGTAGTAAGCAAGCTTCACCTCATCCTGCGAGCCACCGCGCCCGTGGGCAGGGGAGACGGCGTACTAAGCAAGCTTATCCTTGTTCTGCGAGTTGACGGGACACATCAAAAGTACTCCAGTGTATAGAGCCTTGCCTCTAAGGTAGGCCCCACATGGTTTGCCTCTTTTTTAACATAACACGTCAAGTCGCAATTTGTTTGTTCACCCGTGGTAGACGATCCTCCCTCCAACAAGTGGACAACCAGTACACGTGCCAAATTACCATGTGGGCTTCCTTTTTCGTACAGAAATGAGCTCCATCGTGTACCCGCGCGGGTGTGGTTGGGAAAGAGACGGGAGTACGTGCGCTGTGCATGCACCTCTTCTCTTCGTGCACGTCCCCACCTACGTGGGGTGTGTGTGAGAGATACAAACCGCGTTCGTGAGTGTTTTTTGTTTTGGGGTGGGGGTGGGGTGGGGGCTGATTTCGTGAATTATTTGTGGGAACATGTGTCGATGACATCTCAAACAAAATTTTGCATGCAATGTGTGTGAAATGGAGGCCTATCCATATCATACATAGAGGGTCGGGCAATCCACGAGAAGAGAGGGATGGGTCATAGCTATCGATAGAGTCAAAGAGAGGATCAAGTGGGTGGGTGTGAGATCGATGAAGAGAGCCATCGAAATTGTTTGTGTGTACAAGTCAAAGATATATGGCGACTAGCCTACTGGAATGTTAGAGGGCACACGTCAAGTTTGTGTGTGGCAGGGAGACATGACTAGAGCACTCGATGTATCGGTGTGTGTGGGGGGGAGGGGGTGGTGGGAGGGGTAGGCAGAGGCCTAACTATAGAGGTAGAACGACTCATATATGTGTTGAGAAGGAGAGACCCAGCTATGTCTTGAGGGAGATCGGTCGACATCCATACATAACTGAAGGACGGGAAATATGATGGGACAGAGAGAGAGAGAGAGGAGGGAGAGAGCGAGGGAGAGGGAGGGAGAGGGGTAGAGTGCTGGATGGGTGATGGAGTTGCTTCTCGAAGATGGTGGGAGAGACGTACTAGACAAACTGAGGGTGGAACTGCAATGTTATCAATAAGAGTGGGGATGTGTTTCTGTGTGTGCCTGTGCGTGATAGATCTGTCGGGACGCATCCATGGATGGTGAAGGGGAACCATGTGTTTGGTAAGCAAACCTAACTAGATCGGTAGATCAATTGTTGTTTGTCGGAGGAAGGGAGAGACACAACTAATGAGGTAGATCGATTGACGTGTGGGTAAAAACGAGTTATAAGGACCTAGCTAGCTATATGTATAGCGAGATCGGTCGGTGTACGTCCATTTGTTAGAGGCAAATAAGGCCCAGCGAGATGGATAGACAGAGAGAATGGAGCTAGGAGGTGGTGCGAGATGCCCAACTACTAGCTAGATAGGGGGAGGAGTGTGCGGTTGTGAGAGCGATGAAAAGAGGGGCGAGAGTTTACACATGTGTCTGACCGTATGAGAGACACGAGGCAAGGACACATAATGGAGGAGATTGAAGGTGTGTTTGTATGTTGTAGGCAAGCGGACAGGTTTATCGATTGGTGTGTGTCGGAAAGGAGTTGTGGAGACTCTGGGAGAACGACCTAAAGAAAAAGATGAATGTGCCAGGTGGATAGAATGCTGAGGGAGGGGCAGGGCGAGGAGGGCATGTGCATGCATGAGAGAAAGTTAGTGGTAGCTACAAAGGTTAGAGGATTGTGTGGGTATAAGAGACTAACAAAGATCATAATTTGATATGAAAGCGAATTCATATATTTGAATAGGAGATCATAGTGTTTTAAACATTGCATGCATGAATATAGCGGTGATACACGTGTTGTGCACATGTTATACCATAATGTGATAATGCATGGCGTTTGCAACTCACAACTAAATGCCGAACAATCTAAACCATACTATACATCAAACAATCTCACATTTTATTTGAATTTGTGATAATGTGTGGCGTTCGCAGCTTACAACTAAATATCGAACAATCTAAACAATACTATATATTGAACATTCTCACATTTTATTTGAATTTGTGGTAATGTGTGGTGTTTGCAACTCACATCTAAATACTTGTAGGCGTAGGCGGCGGGGCACCATACATAATGTGATAAACACATTATACATATAAGACATGGTTTAGATTATGAAGATCTAGCTAGAGCTAGAAATGTAATGTGATTTGAAATCAAAATAAAGTGGATCCAAAAAATCTAGTTGGAGTTCATATAGGAGTACACATAGTTCATACGTAACTCGAGACTAATCATGTGGTGTGCTGTGAAGATAATACACAAACAATGGTTTAACTTGACAATTAATGATGATTGTAGATCTTATTAAAACAGATAAACGAATTCAAATGCTTTGACTTCACAATAATCATTACTGTAGATCTTATTCAAATAGAGAAATGAATTCAAATTTAGTTCATATTGAAGCGGCAGTATATACGTTTGGAATGCACTAAAACGTTCATTTGAGTAGTAGGTTCATGCATTATACACATAGCGAAATATTTTAATTGAACATAACATGAATTCAAAGTTTTGAATGACATTTGTAGGGCGCATTGATTTGGGATAGTACATGTTAGGCTTGTCCGGAAATTTCAACCCGCGCCTTGTTAGCCTGAAATATTTAAGATATATCTTTGTCTCGTTGTGCTCCGACAACTCCCTCCATCTCAACCCGTGCCTTGCTATTCCGAAATTACAACGCGCGCGAAAACTCCCACCTCCTGTGAAATCCAGACACGCAAAACGCCCGTGGTACGCCTGAACCGAAAGAACCGCCTCAAATCGGTGGGGGTACTTTCGTAACTTACCCCACATTTCAGACAAGCGCGTCCCTAAGCCATGGTTCCCCACTGCCATCCCATCCACCCACCCATTCGTACATCGAGGCCGCGAAAACCCGCGACGAAACCCCACACCCTGCTCCGTCCGCCGCCCAGCCGGAGCCTCTTCCCCGACGACGTCGTCCACATCAACACCTCGACGTCCCTCATCCACCGTACCGGATGAGGATCCGTCGTCGATCTCATCGTCCCGCCGGTTCAGCCACCCCGTCCTCCACCTCCAAGGAGCTGCCCCGATGTTCCCCTCGTCTTTCCCACCACCTCCATTCCCACACCGCCGTCTTCACCTGCACCACCGGAAGAGCATCATCATCACCGTTTCCTCGGATGAAGCTGCGTCCTAATCGGCGCCACCAAAGAGGTTGTACACTAATCACCGCATTTTCTTCTTGATTCGATCTCACGATGCCGCCGGTGCTCGGTCCCGAGCCGACACGGCGCGACTCCATCCACGGCGGCATCGCCGGCCACTTCCTCCACGGTGTTGCTCCCTCGGCGGCGACGTCCACATCAGTAGGACCTGCTGCTGCTTTTGCTCTGGCTCGCGCTGCTGCTCTGCTCTTGCTCTCGGTCCCCTGCCTGGTCTGCTCTTGATATTGCTCTTGCTCACGCTGCTGCTCTCGCTCTTGCTCTTGCTTGCGATGCTGCTCCGATTTAGCTACACTTCAGTCGACTGAATCGACTTTTGGGCAAGTCGATTTTCAGGTGGAGGGGGGGGGGGCTCGCCGGGGTGAAGGAAGAACCAGCCGCAGCGGGGAGGGGGGCTCGCCGGAGAGATACCCCACTATCTATCTTAGGGTTCAGGATGGGGGCGGTGGTCGCCGGCGGTGGCGGGGCATTGGCGGGGCGGTGGTGTGGGGATCGCCGGAGAAAAAGCTCGGCACAGGGTGGCCTAGAGGGATGGCCGGGGCGGTGGCGGACTGACGGTGGGGAGTGTTTTCGGGGCGGGCCCGGCGGCGCACCGCCGGCCGCGGGTGGCGGGGGGCTGCTGTTTGGCCGGCTCAGGGGGGTGGAGGTTGAAGATGAACCGCATGCCCTTGATTTCATATCCAACAGCTGCAAAACCGTATGACCAAAGATGAAAATTTTAGTCGACCGATGTGTAGCCTCACCTTGCTAGTGCTGTCGGATTTCGGGTTCCGGCAGACCCTTGAGATTCGAACACTGGGTGCGCGCGGAGATTTCGCCTCCTACCTACCTGTACCCCACTGCCTCGCTAAGATCTAAGCTATGGGAAGAACAGCACAAGAGACACAGGGTTTATACTGGTTCGGGCCACCATTGTGGTGTAATACCCTACTCCAGTTTGTGGTGTGGTGGATTGCCTCTAGGGCTGGTGATGATGAACAATACAAGGAAGAACGGCCTCGCGAGGGTCTGTTCTTGGTTGGGGCGATGAACTGCTAGGAGGAGTTCAGTCACCCTTCTCTCTCTCTCTCTCTCTCTCTCTCTCTCTCTCTCTCTCTGAATTCTCCGATCCCTCTCTACCCTGGGGGTGGCCAGTCCTATTTATAGGCAAAGGCCCTGGGCCTCTTCCCAAATATTGAGCGGGAAGGGCGCCAACAATTGGCCATTTCAATGGGGAACATCTGGTACACTTATCCTGACTAAAGTTGGTCTTCGCCTGCCAAAGGCTCTGGTGGTGATGCTGGCTTGGGCTCCACAATGACTTCCTCCCTGCCGTTGGGCTGGTCTTGGTCTCGTTGCACCGAAACGGGTGCCTTTGCTTGATGCTCTCGCCTGCGCTTGCTCCCTTTGCACAGAGGAAAGGAGGACGCTGCGCGGACTGGCGCCCGCCCGGCGCCCTTTGTCGTCATGGCTTGCGTCACGGGCACCTCACGAGGTACCCCCGCCTTGGTTTCTCCGCCTCCTCACGAGCCAGCCTGATGAGGCCGTGCCTGAGGAAGCTCCGTGTCGTCCGCCCCACGAGGCTCGGCCCCTCGCGAGGGTCTTGGGTCTGTGTTGATGAAGATGGGTCGTGCTGGGGCCCCTTTTGAGCCACACCGCGGGCCGCAGGCAGGCAAGTCTGGGGACCCCCGTTCCCAGAACGCCGACAAGTGCTTTCAGTTTCGGCAACAAAATTCAGTTTCGACAACAAAATTCAGTTTCGACAGTTAAGTTCAGTTTCGACAGTTAAGTTCAGAGATGAGCGCCTGATGTATTTTACATCTAGCACTTTGTGGTTATGTATTTTACGTCATGTATTGGAGATGCTATTAGAATTCCACTCAGGTTAACGTTGTTCGTTGTCTCTCTTGTCCTGCTTCAGCCTCGGCGTCGTACAACTCACCGGAGCTGCTCCAACGACGAAACCCTCCATCACAGCGGAGCAGTATCTCGGGCTCCATATCCATATGCCTAAGATCTTCTTCCCCTCCTCCGATAGCCAAGTCAGCCGGAGCATCCTCACCGGCCAACCCAATCACGTGACATCGACATGGTTTCGCCAAGGAGGTTCTACACTTGTTGCATCTCTTTTTTACTCTACATGTTATATATATTGTCCACTGAGCACACATATTTGTTCCTTTAGTGTTTCCTTGAAAGAAAAAACGTAGGAATTTTAATTTTCACTTGTCCTCCTTTTCAAATTCCTATTCATGAAGCACAAGACTAAGAGATAGTAGCATAATAGCATTATAACCGTACATTTTTCTTGTGGTTTGACTTAATGTCACCATGCTTCTTTGCATCCTGTGATCTTCCAATTGTTGTGAATCAAACACCCAGATTGACAGAAATCCTGTGTTTTTAAATTCTCTGATTTGCACGTGCATTCCTATCCTATTCCTGTCTATTTCCTATCCCTGCATTGTTGGAATCCTCCAATTCAAACGAGCCCTTACAGAATTACTTCTCTTACAGATAGTTGTCAAAGAAAACCTTGAGTGGTTTGTCCCGCTCCTGCTGCGCCGTCGTCCACCCTAGCTCAGCTGCTCCAACGACATAAGGGTGCAGCACAGCAGGGATCCGGCCTCCAGCCTGTCTTTCGCCGCCTCAGATCGTCTTCCCCGCCGCTGGCAGCCATGAAAACTGCACTACCATCATCAACCGAGCAGATGACCTCGAGGACTACACGGGTCCGCAAGAGAGGTCTCACCCTTTCGTGTCTGCTTACGTTATGCATCTCTTAATATTACATGCTACTTTATCGTCCTGCTCACTAATTAGACTCTGAGTCAGCTCCAAACTAATGGTCAAACTTGAGTTTTTAAATGGTTGTGGGGTACATATCGGGGCCACTATCAATAGTATCTATCTACTATCTGGTTAATCTCTGGTGTCTACTATGAGTTTCATGTTGGGTGGGAAACAAACAGTAAAGAAGCCATTATCTGTATTTTTTAACTCATGCCATTATCTGCCTGCTATTATTGGTTTTGGGTCTATCCACAGGTTGCTACCATCACTCTGGATTTCTGCATGCACTCGTTACATAATCTCACTATGTTTTATTCCTATGCATGATAGTTATTGTAAACAATGGAACTGAACATGTAGAGCAAAAGAGACGAGCCTTGCGTGGCAATAAAATTTCATGCAGACGTCGCTCCATGGTAGGCGCAAAGGCAGCCCCCCTCCACGCATTTCGGATTGTAATCGACAGGAAGATATCTGTTCTGAGGGGGATTCAGAAGGAGAAGACAACTCCTATTTACCCCCTGAGGTCTTCGCTCTAACTTGGCATGCTGATGTTGGTTATATCATGCATATGGTGTCTTGCATTGCTTACTTTATACATCAAATATGTCATCTGCTTAGTTTAGACATCCTTTGTGCGAATGCCATCTGTTTAGTTTATTCATCGTTTATGAGAATTATGCAACGCCATGTTGTTTAGCCAGGCATCATATATGTGAATTTTGCAATATCATCCTTCTTAAACAGTCATCTTATATGTAAATTATATCATGCCATCCGTTTTTTGGTTACATATTACATTTGTCAAAAATGTTATTACATTCAACTGCTCTTCATGTGCATCAGCCATTTGACACGGTGATGGCAAATTCTGGAGTGAAAACAAGGTCTTCAGAGCAGACTATGCTATCTGACGAAGCGCATATCTCGCTGGTTACGGATAGCTCCTCATAGGAGCATTCAAAGACAGATGGCCAGTCCTATTCCCCCCCCCCCGAGGTGTATGCTCTAACTTGGCAGGGTTATGTTGCTCATATCGTGCGTATGGTGTCTCGCATTGCTATGTCATTTGATTAGTTTAGACATGCTTTGTGTGAATGCCACCTGTTCAGTGTCTAATTACCATATATGTGAATTATGCATTGCTATCTTAATGCAAAGGCATTATATATGTGAATTATGCAATGCCATGTTGTTTAGCCAATCATCATGTATGTGAATTATATCATCCTATCATTTTTTTGTATTATGTGTTCCATTTGTCGACAATGTTTGTATATTCAACTACTCTTCATGTGCATCATCCATTTGAAGCGGTGATGGAAGTATCTGGAGTGAAAACATGGTATTCAGAGCAGACAATGCTACCTGCCGAAGCAGACATCTTGCTGGTTACAGAGAGCTCCTCAGAGGAGGATTAAGAGACTGATGACCAGTCTTATTTTCCCCTTGAGGTCTATGCTCAAACTTGGCAGGGTTATATTACCCATGTCATGCATGTTGTCTTGCATTGCTTAGTTTTTACATCATATATGGATGGCCATCTGCTTACTTGCTTACTATATAAATCATATATTTGAATTATATTATGCCATCATGTTTACATAGTACATACACATCATCTATCTGAATTATGGCATGGCAACCCATTTAATAAAGACATCATATAGTTATATCATCTCATCATGTTTAGTGTTTACAGTCATCATATTTTGAATTATGGCATTCTATCCGTGAATGTATGTGAATTATGGCATGCCAACCTATTTAATAAACACATTATATAGTTATGTCATGTCATCCTGTTTAGATAGTCTCATATTTTGAACTATGTCTTTCCATCTTTTTTAGTTAGCCATCATAATGTATAATTGTGTCATGCTATCCTGTTTAGTTAGCCATCATATATGTGAAATTGTGTCATGCTATCCTGTTTGGTTAGACAACATAAATATGAATTATTTCATGCCCTCTTTTATTCCCCACTATCCATTGCACCTGTCTATCATACAATGTTTATACTTTCAATTACTTTTCTTGTTTATCAGCCATTTGAATTGGAGAGCATGATGGCAGTATCTAAGGGAGTAGCAACACGGTCTTCAGAAAAGATAGTGCTACCAGTTGATGCAGATAGAACCACGGTTGTACTTGACCAAGGACCAGATCCATCGCACATAACTCAGACTCTCACAGATTGTACCCCTACCTAGTTGGACAGAGAACCAGCTACACCCCTTCTAACCCCAACCCCGGTAGATAGTAACCCAGTTCCAGTTGACACAGCACCGTCTCCACCACAAAGCACCCAAACACGAGCAGTTAGTAAGGGAACTGCAGTGCCCAAAGCACGAGGACCACCACTCCGAATCCCAACTCAACGCTTAAAGGAGAAGAAGATTTGTTCTCAGGTCAGGTTCTGTAGCTAGGTTCATACTCCTTTGCTCTTGCATGACTGTATTTACTCATACCAACTATTTCCAAATTTGAAGGATGGAATTGAAACTCCAATGGCGCAACAGGTATGTTTTAAACCTGTTTCTTTAACTAGTTTGCTGTTGTAACCTGCTCTATGTTGATTTTAGTTTCAATTGAATAAACAGTTATGTTCTCATGTCATGCACATTACAAGTGTTGTTATTGCTCTATAGTTACCCACACTTATATTCTGTCTATTCTGCTTTGTCTTGAACAAATATTATTTGAACTATGCCTCTATCTTGATTTGGCAACAAAAACTAGAATGATATAGACCATAAAGTGACCATGGTACATAGATATATGTTTGTTTCATGCTGTTATCCTGTCCACTTTACTACTGAACTCATTTACCAAAATGAGTTTCATATACAACATGGTAAACATGTGATGTGTTTGCTTGTTTCTCTTTTAGAATGCGGACAAAATATTAGAGAAAAGTACCACGTTGTCCAATGGTAAAGGAAGTAATGCATATAAGGTTCAAGATAGTGAGACATCCCTGTTGGTCTCCAAGAAAGCTGATAAAAACTATCTTGACGGTTGTGAGGGAACCCAAAAGTCCTATCTTGATGTAGTCTTCGAGTTACTGGCCACTACTGTTGGCACAAGCTCATCAAACTCGCTGCCTGAATCAGTTCGTCTTCTTGAGTCTCAACTTCAAGTTGAAAGACATCGATCAGATGTGCTGCGACAGGAAGCTGAAGGACTGAGGAAGTCCCTGTAGAATTCAGATGCATATTTTCTGGTGCAACAGCAAGCGCTGGAGGATTTAAGCGCCAAACAAGAGAAAGTTAATAAGCTTGCTAAGCATCTTGCCAGCATTATGGGTACCCAGGATATTGTTTCTAGAGATCTTCTGAAGTGGTTTCAGTTCTGGATTTGTTTTGATGTGGCGTTTATTTGCGCTAGTCGCCAACTTTGACAACCAGTGTATATGATATGCTGCTTTGTTCCCTATATTTGCACTGGTGGCGAACTTTGATGCCCAGTGGATGTAATATGTGTAATAGCCGTGATAGCCTAGCGTTAGTTGCTTGCTTATTTATTTCCTTGTTGTCTTGTTTACTTGTTTGCTTGTAGTCATTGCAGTTCTTTTTCCGCGGTTAGCTAGTAGCTGCAATAACCTATTTTTAAAACTAGGCCACGATAACCATGGGCTAATATTTACTGTAGTGACACTGGGCCTCCTACTGGCCGTAGAAACAATGGGACTTCTACGGGCCATAGAAACAATGGGCCTTCTAAGGGCCGTAGAAACAATGGGCCTTCTACAGGCCATATTATCAATGGGCCTTATACGGGCCGTATAATCGATTGGCCAAACATGGGCCAAACAGACCGCATTATGGCCGTAAGCGGGCTAGAGTTGGAATTGTCCGTTCATGGGCCGACCATAACGGGCCATCGTTAATAGGCCGTATTTGATGACGCTATGAAATCAGCCCAACGTATTAACAGACCACAAATGGGCCGTCTGTAACCACGGGCTGAATTTGGCCCACAAGCAGAAAATGACAGTAACGGGCCGTAAGTAAACGAATGCTGGAAATGAGCCCAAGAATAAATGGGCTCTGAGAAGGCCGAAAGATAACATGGGCTGGAAACGGCCCGACGGAATAACGGGCCGTTAATGGGTATAAAGTGATACACTGTTCATTACGGGCCAGTTTCACCATGGGCCGTTAATGGGTGTAAAGTGATACACTGTTCATTATGGGCCAGTTTCACCACGGGCCATTAGTAGGCCAAGAGTTACATAGGGCCTCATATGGGTTGAAAGACGTCATGGGCCATACATGGGCCAGAAGTGAAAACAGGCTGGAATCATATTGGATGGCCCACACGACGCTACTGGGCCTAATTCGGATAGGGCGTAACGGGCCTTGGGTTAGCGGGCTATAAATGAGCTATATTCGAACATGTCGTTAACAGGTTTTCCATGGGCCAGCCCGCCAGCTTTTGACAAAGTCAAACGGGCCGGCCTTTTCATAGGAATGGGCCTCTGTTGGGCCATGCCATGTGTCGACGTATCATAGGAACCTATCTGACCCACTAACGAGCTGACACGTGTTTCGTCGGGCCAATAAGAATTTTACACGTGGAAATTTCCCATTGGTCGGGGCTGTTAACGGGTTATCGAATCCAAAACCCGACCCGATAGCTTAACGGCATTCCATTATGGTGGATGCCACGTGTCGGTCACCCTTGACGAAAGCACTTCTGTGACGCGCGATTTAACGTCATGGAAGTGGACACTTCCGTGAAGATAATTTTGGTAATGTCATGGAACACTTCTACGACAGCACAGGTATGACTATCTTGATTCTGTCATAAATTTGTCATGGATGTACATGCATGACAAAAAATGTGACCTACTGTGACAAACACGTATCATCACAGATGTGTATTTTTTTGTAGTGGGAGGGGGTGGTAGTGGAGTTGCTTCTAACAAATGGTGGGATAGGCTTGCTAGACAACCGGAGAGCATGCCCGCAATATGAATAAGAGAGGGGATGGCTACCTGTCTGTGCACGTGCGTGTGAGAGACGGGTCAGGAGGCATGCACGAATGATGAGGGGGGGATATGGCTGTGGTAAGCAAACATAACTACATAGGAACATCAATCGTCCTTCGTCAGAGAGAGGAGAGACATGACTTCTGAGGTATGTCGATCGATGGGGGGGGGGGAATAGTTAAACTCGACCTAGGTATAGGTTGGGAGATCGATCGGTATACATGCATGTGTGTGTTAGAAGCAAATGAGGCACGGGGAGAAGGATAGAGAGAGAGGGATGCATCTAGGAGGTGGTGCGAGAGTCATACTATATCGAGGGGGGAGGAGTGTGCGCGTACGAGATCGATGAAAAGAGTGGTGGGAGTGAGGCATGGACGGTGATAAGAGAAGAGGGGAAGCTTGTGTTTTGTGCTAGGCACACCGGGCTAGAGAGGCATATCGATCGATGTGTGCCATAAAGAAGGAGCTGGGGGCCTACACACACCGTGGGTGAACGCCCTAAAGTGAAAATACGAATTTGCGCTATGGAGCTAGAGAATGCTGAGGGAGGGTGAGAGGGATGCGTGCGTCTGCATGCACGAGAGAAAGTTAGAGCTAGCTAGCTACAAAGATAAGAGGATTGTCTGGGTGTAAAAGACAAATAGAGATCATACTTCATTATAAAAGCGAATTCGGATATTTGAAGAATTTATCATAGTGTTTTAAACCGACGCATGTGTGAATATATATAATGGTGATACACATGGTGTGGTTATGAACATGTTATACTACATATAATATATTTTATCTCTACTCTTATAAAAAACGGAGTTGTTGATGATGGTGACATCCTGCAATATAGGCCGTCCGATTTATATCTGACGGATAGGAAGGAAACTATGGCAATTTTGAAAAAAGATACCCACAACCCTCTCCATATTTGCAAATTAGGCCTCCCCTTGATCATGTTGATGTTCTGCGGAACGCATGGGCATCTTGCTAGTACTACGTATAACATATAGAACATTGATCATAATTTGGGCTAATGTGTGGCTTTTGCAGCTCAGGTCTAAATACTTGTCATAATGTAGGGGGCGGGGCACTATACTATGTGTGATAAACACGGTGTACACGTATGGAACATGGTTTAGATTATGAATATATAGTTAGTACATCAAATGTACTATTATTTGGAATCAGCATCAAGTGTATTATTATTTGGTCAAAGTTAGCATCAAAAAACGCATTAGGCCCTATATAGATGGAAGGATGGAGTACCCTTGAATAGCATTTTTATAGTAAAACGGGGCAAGACTCTCTCTTTGTGTGGTGTAAATATTTTTATTTTTTTTGTTTTCTTTTTTGTTGAGGGAAGTGCGAATTGATTTGGTACGTACAAGTACAATATTACACGTTAGGCTTGTCCCTAAAATTCAACCCGCGCCTTGTTATATCCCGAAAATTGAGATATCATGCTCCCAAAACTGGTGCCTTCACAACCCGCGCCATGCTATCCTGAAATTACAACGCGCGCGAAAACCCCCTCTAGCTGCCAAATCCCGACATGTGAAATTCCCCTTCTAACCCTGAGCCGAAAGGGCCGCTAGTTCAAATCGGTGGGGGGGGGGTTACTTTTGTAACACACCCTACATTTTGGAAAGGCACGTCCCAAAGTCATGGTTCACACCTCCCATCGCCTCCTTTTTGCCATTCGAAATCCCAGGCTGCCATAACCTGTCCGCTCCAGCCGCGAAACCCCACCCTCCTCCGTTCGCCACCTCACCGTTGCCCAGCCGGAGCCTCTTCCCCGATGACGTTGTCCACCGCAACAGCTCGACGTCCCTCGTCCACCTCCCTGGATGAGGATCCGTCACCCATCTCATCGTCCCGCCGGTTCAGCCGCCCCATGCTCCACCTCCAAGGAGCTGCTCCGATGATCGCCTCGTCTATCGCGGCTGCTCCATCCCCATAGCGCCGCCTTAACCTGCTCCACCGGAATTGCAACATCCTCACTGACTCCTCGGACAAAGTCGAGGCCAATCGGCACCACCAAAGAGGTTGTACATTCATCGCATCTCACCTTCTCCTTAGCTCGACCTCCCGGCGCCGAGGGTGCTCCATCCTGCACCCCCATGGAGCGGCTACCTTGAAGCCGGCGCCGCGGGCGACATCTCCACGGGGGCTCTCCCCCAGTGCGAGGCCCCTTCGGCGGCGGCGGCCATACCAGCCGGATCTGCTGCTGCTGCTCTGGCTCTCGCTCGCTCGCTCGCACTGCTGCTGCTGCTCCGGCTCTCGCTCGGTCGCTCGCACTGCTGTTGCTGCTCTCCCCCTCTCTCGTGCTACTGCTCTGCTCTGATTTAGCTACACTTCAGTCAATTGAATCGACTTGTGGGTCAATCGATTTTCAGGGGGTGTGGGGGCTCGCCGGAGTTAAGGAAGAACCATCCGCAGCGGGGACTGGGGCTCGCCGGAGAGGTACCCCACTATATATCTTTGTGTTCAGGGTGGGGGCGGGGGGGCCTATAGGGCTGGCCGGGCGGCGGCGGACCGGCGGTGGGGAGTTGTTTCAGGGCGGCGAGGCGGCGCTGGGGCCGGTGGTTTGGGGGGGTGCAGGTTGAAGATGAACTGCAAGCCCTCCCTAAACTACATGTCAAGTGCCTCTCGGTTACCATTGCGTTCAGTTTCGATAGTAACATTCATATTCCACAGTAAATTTCAGTTTTGACAGTTAAGTTCAGAGTCAACAGTTTTTACCTCATCTGTTGTAGTCAGGTGGTTTTTAGTGATGTAAATTTTACATCTATTTTACATCATCTATTGGAGATGCTATTAGAATCCCACTTGAGATTGACGATGATGTCCTGTGCTGCTTCAGCCTTGACGTCTTACGGCTCACCGGGGCTGCTCCAACGACAGAACGATCCATCACAACAGAGCAGTGCCCTGGACACTGTCTACAGATTCCTCAGATCTTCCTCCGCATCTCCGACAGCCACCTCTGCCTCAACTGCTTCAGCGACCAACCCAATGATGTTGAGGTCGACACGGCTACAGCAAAGAGGTTGTACACTTGTTGCATCACTTATTGCTATACATTCATGACAATCCATTAGGGCTATTTTGGTTCGACGGAAAAACATAGCAATAGGGAATTTTCCAATGGCACTCTACTATTCAATTATTCATGCATTTTGCTAAAAGGAATGAAGCAAAACATCCACCTGGACCAAATTTTCAAAATCCTATGCATGAAAACAAGACCAAGTGCATTAGTGGCAGAATAACATTCTAACTGTACACACTGTCATATGGTTTCACTTTATTTTGGCTATGTTTCTTTGCATTCCTCTGCTCTTCCAATTCCTGTAAACCAAACACCCAAGTTGACAGAAATCCTGTGTTTACAAATGCTCTATTTACCATGTGCATTCCTATCCTATTTCGGTGTTTTTCCTATCCCTGCGTTTTTAGAATCATGCAAGCCAAATGAGCCCTTACATAATTACTTCAGTTACAGGTAGGTGTCGAAGGGAACTTTGTGTGGTTTGTCGTGCTCCTACCGCGACGTCGCCCACCTCACCTGAGGTGCTCCATCGACAGAAACATCCACCAAACTAGACATCACGACTCCTGACCGTCTTTCACCGCCTCAGATCTCCTTCCCTTCCGCTGGCACCCACCGCAACGGCTTCACCATCATCGACTCAGCAGATGAACCTGAGGAGTACACGGCTCCACAAGAGAGGTCGCACTCTTTTGATTCTGCTTATGTTATGCATTGCTTAAAATTACCTGCTACTTTATCGTCCTGTTCACCTCTTGGACTCCAAGTCAGGTCCAAATTAATGTTGAAACTTGAGTTCTAAATTAGTTGTGGGGCACATATCAAGGAAGCAGTGAATAGTATCTCTATCTAATATCTGGTTCACCTAGGGTATGCCTATGTTGTTCATCTTGGGTGGGAAACAAATAGTAAAGCAATCATCATCTGTATTTTATTAAATTAAAGCAATCATCAGCCTGTTATCATTATTTTTTTGATCCATCCACTGGTTGTTACCATCACTCTAAATTTCTGCATGCTCTCCTTACATAATCTCACCATATTTTTTTCGTATGCATGTCAAATATTACACACAGTCATGCTGAACATGTAGAGAAAAAGAGAAGAATTTTGCGCGGAAATACAATGTCATGCAGACATCGCTCCATGGTGGGTTCAATGGGAAACCCTCCCCACCCATCTCCAGATTGTAATCCAGAGGAAGATATCTATTCTGAGGCGGATTCAGACGCCGCTGACCACTCATATTTGTCGGCGTTCTGGGAACCGGGGTCCCCAGACTTGCCTGCCTGCGTCCTGCGGCGTGACTCAAGTGGGGGCCCAGCGCGGCCCACATTCATCAGCTCAAGCCCAAGACCCTCGCGAGGGGTCTAAGCCTCGCGGGGCGGACGACAGGAAGCTTCCTCAGAGGCAGCCTTGTCAGGCAGGCTCGTGAGGAGGCGGAGAGATCAAGGCAGGGGTACCTCCAAAGGAACCCGTGACGCAAGCCATGACGAATCAACGACAGGCGGGCACCAGGCGGGCGTCGGCCAGTGCATTGTCCTTGTTTCCCTCTCAGTGCAAAGGGAGCCAGCACAGGCCAAGGCATCAGGCAAAGCTTACCATTCTGGTGCAACGAGACCAAGACCAGCCGGACGGCAGGACAGAGTTCATTGTGGAGCCCAAGATGGCGTCACCACCGGTGCTTTTGGCAGCCGAAGGCTACCTTTGGTCAGGATAACTTGCACTAGATGTTCCCCTTCAAAATGGCCAATTGTTGGCGCCCTTCCCGCTCATTTTTTGGGGAGAGGCCCAGGGCCTCTATAAATAGAGCTAGCCACCACAGAGTAGGGCATCCAGAAATCTGATAGAGCCTAAACAGAGAGAGAGGCGACTGAACTTACCCAAGCAGTTCATCGCACCAGCTCAAGAACACCTCTCGCAAGGTCGTTCTACCCTTGTACTGTTCATCATCAGCCCCTAAGGCAATCCACCACACCACACACTAGAGTAGGGTATTACACCACAACGGTGGCCCGAACCAGTATAAATCTCGTGTCCCTTGTGTTGTTGATCGCTTCCAGCCTAGATCACGCGAGGAGATCGAACATAGATCGCTAGGGGAGAGATTTCCGCGCGCACCCCAGTGTTTGAACCTCAAGGGTCCGCCGGAACCCGCAATCCGACATTTGGCGCGCCAGGTAGGGGGTGCGTCGGGGTTCTTCCTCCCGCCGAGCCGCTCTACACCAACATTGCGTCCTGCCCTCATGGTGGACAATGCGCCGCCCGCTCCGGCCACAGTTGCCGGCGCTGGGGCCAGGGGGCTCCAGGCCTTGGCCCCCACCTTGCGACAGGTGCAGTGGCCGCGCACGTTCAAGCCCGAGATGCCACCGCGCTACAACGGCGCGACGAACCTGCTGGTTTTCCTGCTGGCATACGAGGAGGCCATCCTCAGGGCCGGGGGCGACGACCGGGTGATGGCCAACTGGTTACACATGGCCCTCACCGGCATCCCTCGCATGTGGCTCCTCCACCTGCCGACAACTTCTGTGACCTCCTGGGGGGAGCTGCGCGACCTCTTCCTCGCCCGCTTCGCCGCACCAGCGCCGCCCGTCATCGCGGAGCTCCTAGGTGGCTCCCAAGCGCCACCCTCGAGCCACCATGTCAAGCTGTTCACTCGCCGGGTTAGCACCACCTTCAAGCGTCAAGAAGCTCCCCCGGGCTGGGCGGCGCCTGAGGCCGATCTGAACTTCGACTCGGATGACCACCCCTTCAACCCCATCGGTTCAGGCACGCCCCCGATGCTGTGCACCCCCACCATCTGCCAAGTGGCCATCACCAGGACCCTCATCGACGATGGTGCCGGCCTCAACGTGCTCTCGGTGGAGGCCTTCAGCCTCCTCCACGTGCCACCAGAGCGGCTCCAACCTAGCAGGCCTTTCTCGGGCGTCGGGGACGGTTCCACCGTTCCCCTGGGACAGATCCGCCTCCCAGTGACCTTCGACACCTACGACAACTTCCGCAGAGAGCTGATCAACTTCGACATCGCCCCCATCGGCCTCCCTTACAATGCCATCCTCGGCTACCCGACCTTGGCCCGGTTCATGGCAGCAACTCACCCAGTGTACAACCTCATGAAGATGCCCGAGAGCAGCAGCGTCCTTATCGTGTCAGGAGACACGAGGGATGCGCTTCAGGTGCTCCGGCTCGCATTCAGAGCGGCCGCAGTGGCGCAGCCCGCCAGCGTCGACGCCCTTGAGCCCAAGGGGGCTTCTCCCACTAAAAAGAAGCAGCTGTTTAGCCAAGACAAGGCGGAAACCAAGCAGGTGCCGGTCGACGAGGATGTATCTACTGACGCCACCTTCACCATAGGAGCCAACCTCGAGCCCGAGCAGGAGAAGGCCCTGGTGAGGTTCCTGCGCGCGAACAAGAAGGTGTTCGCGTGGGAACCTGATCAGCTAGCAGGGGTCCCGAGGAGTGTGATTAAGAATCACCTCAACGTATTCCCCAACGTGCCTCCCGTAAAGCAAAAGGCGAGGCGACAGTCAGCTGAGAAACAAGCTTTCATCGTCCAGGAAACCAAGAAACTGGATACGGCAGGGGTTATCCGCGAAGTCCGCTATCCTGATTGGCTGGCTAATCCGGTCGTCGTGCCGAAAAAGGGAGGAAAGGAGCGCATGTGTGTCGACTTCACCAACCTCAACAAAGCCTGCCCGCAGGATCCAATTCCGCTCCCCAGCATTGACCAGATAGTCGACTCCACCGCAGAGTGTGACCTATTTTGCTTCCTAGATGCCTTCTCGGGCTATCACCAGATCAAGATGGCAGTGGAAGATGTGGAGAAGACGGCTTTCCTGACCCCATGCGGAGTGTACTGCTATACGTGCATGCCATTTGGGTTGCGCAATGCAGGCGCGACTTTTCAGCGGCCGATGCACATCGCCTTAGGACGACAGCTCGGGAGGAACGCTGAAGCCTACGTCGACGACATTGTGGTGAAGTCTCGGGAGGCAAAACCCTGATACAGGACCTGGAAGAAACCTTTGCCAGCCTCAATGAAGTGGACCTACGGCTCAACCCGGAGAAGTGCGTGTTTGGAGTCCCCTCAGGCAAGCTCCTGGGTTTCCTCGTGTACCACAGGGGCATCGAGGCCAACCCGGAGAAGGTCAAGGCGGTCGAGGACATGATCCCGCAAAGGACCCTCAGGGAAATGCAGAAGCTCACCGGGCATGTAACCGCGCTAGGGCGTTTCATCTCCAAGCTGGGGGAACGAGTGCTGCCCTTCTTCAAGCTGATGAAGAAGAAAGGCCCCTTCGAATGGACTGAAGAGGACGACAAGGCATTCCAAGATCTCAAGAGGTACCTTACCAGCCCACCAGTGATGGTAGCTTTGCGCCCACAGGAGCCCCTAGTGCTCTACCCTGCGGCCACCCCCTACTCCGCTAGCGCAGTACTGGTGGCGTTTAGGGAAGAACGGCGAGCCAAGGCCACATCGCCCGCCCGGACTGAAACAGAGCAAAGCCAGGACGGCCTCGCGAGGACCACAACCACAGCTGGAAGGGAACAACACAACAGGAGAGCTCACCTGGGGCAGTAGAGGCCCTTCAGGCGACCAAGCACTAGGGGCTCCGTCGCCTCAGGAGATGCCTCGACCTCAGGAGGACGCAAGCTGTGCCAGCACCCTCAACCTCGTCGAGCATCCCGTGTACTTCGTCAGCATGGTGCTACGGGATGCAAGGGCACGGTATCCCATGCCTCAAAAACTCCTCCTGGCGCTATTGGTGGCCTCACGCAAGCTGCGGCATTACTTCCAAGGCCATCCCATCAAAGTCGTCTCGGCATACCCCTTGGAGAGGGTACTCAGGAGCCCCAACTCAGCTGGAAGGGTTGCTGAATGGAACATCAAACTACAGTAATTTCAGCTGGAATTCAGTACGACCAGAATCATCAAGGGAGCCGCACTGGCAGATTTCATGGCGGAATGGGCAGAAGCGCCGGGTCTCGAGGCAGGCGAAGACCGATCACTCTCCCCAGGAAGTGAAGCACCGGACGGATGGGTCATGTACTTCGATGGGGCGTTCTCCCGACACGGTGCTGGGGCAGGCGCAGTGCTCGTATCCCCTACTCAGGACAAACTCTACTACGCCGTACAGCTCTGCTTTCAGCACGGGGAAAAGGTCTCCAACAACATACCAGAGTACGAAGGCCTAATAGCGGGCTTGAAGGCCGCAATTGCCCTTGGGGTAAAGCGCCTCACCATAAAGGGTGATTCGCAGCTCCTCGTCAACTTCTCCAACAAGGTATACGAGCCGAAGGACGGGCACATGGAAGCCTACCTCGCTGAGGTTCGCAAGATGGAGAAACAGTTCTGGGGGCTGGAGTTGCAGCATGTGCCTCGCGGCACCAATCAGGAGGCTGACAACATCGCCAGAAGGGCATCCAGGCGGCTGCCTCAGGAGCCTGGCGTCTTCGAGGAGCGACTCTTCAAGCCATCGGCGATGCCATCACTGTCAAGCACGGCGCAACCAAGGGAGGAGCTCCCTCAGCCGCCTGCCTCAGGAGCCCCGGTCTGCGGCCCGGCCTAAGGGGCGCGCCTGCTCCTGGCGTTGGAGCCTCAGGAAGGGTGTTGGATCTCGGAGCTCAAGAACTACCTGATGCAAGGGACCCTGCCGGAGAACGAGGAGGAGGCGGAGCATGTGGCGCGGGAGTCCACGGCTTACTGCATCTAGGATGGAGAGCTCTACAGGAAGCGGCCAAATGACGTGTCTCTGCGTAGCATCTCCAGAGAGCAGGGGAAGGAGCTACTGGCGGACATACACGGCGGATACTACGGGCACCACTCGTCTTCACGAACCATCGTCGGCAAGGCATTCCGTAGTGGATTCTACTGGCCCACAGCACTCAATGACGCCGTTGAGCTGGTGAAGACTTGCGAGGCCTGCCAGTTTCACGCCAAACAGATCCATCAGCCTGCGGGGGGGGTCTGCAGACTATACCCCTCTCATGGCCGTTCGCGGTTTGGGGAATCGACATTCTGGGCCCGTTTCCTCGGGCGCCAGGGGGCTATCGCTACCTCTACGTCGTCGTGGACAAGTTAACCAAGTGGGCTGAGGTGGAAGCTGTCCGCACAATCCCGGCAGGCTCCGCAGTCAAATTCATCAAGGGCCTCATGAGCCGATTTGGGGTGCCTAATCGCATCATCACTCACAACGATTCGCAGTTCACCAGTAATCTCTTCAAAATGTACTGTGCTAACCTTGGAACACAGATATGTTACGCTTCGGTGGCGCACCCCCGGAGCAACGGCCAGGCCGAGCGAGCCAACGCGGAGGTCCTGAGGGGCCTCAAAGCCAGGACCTTCAAGAAGAAGCTGGAGGCGTGTGGCAGGGGCTGGTACGACGAGCTCCAGTCTGTGCTGTGGTCAATCCGCACAACTGTGACCAAGCCGACTGGCGAGACCCCGTTCTTCCTCGCCTATGGAGCAGAGGCTGTTCTCCCTCACGAGGTCAGGCGTCGCTCCGCACGGGTCCTGGCATTCGACGAGACGCAGCAGGACGCCATGCGGGGGACGGATCTCGTGCTAGGGGAGGAATGCCGTCGGGAAGCCGCACTGCGAGCGGCAAGGTATCAACAAGCGCTATGATGATACCACTGTCGCAACATCCGCCCCAGAACTCTTGAGGTAGGGGAGCTTGTGCTCATATGGGTTCTCTCCAGGGAGGGGCTGCACAAGCTCTCTCCCATGTGGGAGGGCCCGTTCATAGTTGTTCATGTTTCTAGGCCTGGCTCCGCACGCTTGGAGACTCAGGAGGGAGTGCCCATCCAGAACGCATGGAACATTCAGCATCTTCGGAGGTTTTATCCCTGAGCGAGACCTAAAGCCTGTGAAGCTGCCGCGTTTTGGAAAGTCCCGATGCCTGTGAAGAAGGCGAACGCCTGTGAAGCTGCCGCGTTTTGGAAAGGCCCGGTGCCTGTGAAGAAGGCGAACGCCTGTGAAGCTGCCGCGTTTTGGAAAGGACCGGTGCCTGTGAAGAAGGCGAACGCCTGTGAAGCTGCCGCGTTTGGAAAGGCCCAGTGCCTGTGAAGAAGGCCAATGCCTGTGAAGCTCGCCGCCCGTGACACTCTCACGTAATAATGAGTGGGGCTGTACACACCCCGGAGTCTCTGGAGTGCCGCCCTTGGGCCTCGGGGGCTCCCGCCCACGCCCAGTGGCAGCACTTTGTTCCGCGCTGGTGAGAAGACGTCGAAGACTAGAATAGGTGCCGGACGCGGCTTTTTCATTTGCTTTCTGCGGTTGGCGTGTTTATTCTCGTTTGAAGTCTTATTGGAGTTGTTGGCGTTCATGGCTTGAGACTCTCTGTCTTTTTCACTCGCTTGCCTCGTTCTCTCTCTCTCGCACAAGTCTCGCGAGGGAGGTTCGCGGGCACCCTCGCGAGCGTTTTCTGCCCCAGTCATTTGAGGCTTTCCCGTCCGAGTTCTCTGCGGGAGCACCCCTCCCGGTCCATGCCTCACAGGCATCGCGACATGAGCGCAGGCCTGGCCGATCACCTCCACAACCACGACTGAAAGTTACCCCTCCTGCTGATCTTCGCAGGGCACAAAGCGCACGGCGAAGCCTCGGCCTCGCGAGGCGGTGACCGCGTCAGGCCCCACCAAGCTGAAACGATCCCCGCACGCAGGCTTGCGGCGTGAAAACACGGAGCAGAAATAGCGGAAGCAGCACGACCATTAACGGCAACAGTTCTAACGCGCCCCTGCGGGGCCCTATGCTACCCTCCTTTTGTGCAGGAGAAGAAGAAAAGCAAAATGGGCACGGCTCGTCCGTCACCAACCTACAACGAAAGCTCGAGCTATTCCTGGGGCTCAGGCGGACCCCGCCTCTCGCTTCACCAGGGCGTGACGGCGGGCTGACCCGCTGCCTTCACCCAGGCGGGCACGGCGGCGCGGGGGCTGGTCGCGGCACCCACAGGAGGGGCTGCTGCCTGAGGGAGAGTCGTTGAAGCTTGGCGAACCTCGAGCATCGCCGCCTGTACGCCTACCGCCGTCTTCATCCTGGTCAGTACCGGGGCTGGGCAAGTGACCGCGATCATCGTCTTCGGGGCAGCACCTAGCGCGGCGACCGTCTTCCCCGAAAACCCTCACGTAGAGGGTGGCGTCGCCGTCAAAATTGAAGTGCAGGGTGCACCGCCGGCTCAGGCCGCGCGCGCGGGCAAACGTTTGCCAGCCGCGGGTCAGGGCCCCATTCCCAGAAGCAGAGAACTCCAGCGAAGCCCAGGAGGCCCTACTGCAGCAACCATCCGCCTGGAGCCAGAAGCCGCACCAGGCGCTGGCCGGCAGTTCACCCACGAAGAAGCGGGGGAGCTGGAGCCAGGTGCTGGTCGGATCCGCCGACCACACGACGAACTCCGGCAGCACCTTCGCTGAGAGAAAGCGCGGCCTGGGGGGCCGCACAGTCACGGCACGCCTCCCCTCGGCAGCCGAGCACTCACCGCCGCGCAGGGAACCGCCTCCGCGGCCGCAGGAAGCCGCTACGGAGAACGTGGGATGCTTGCGAGGACGACCCCGGCCACGCTTGGTCGGGGGGGGGAGTCAGGCCCTGCCTGGCGGGCCTTTCCTTTCTCTGCGGCCGAGAACCTCTTCGGAGCCATGGGAACGGCGGGCAGCCAAGAAGAAAAAAAAGAGGAGTAGCAGGAGGGGATGGACTGAAGGAGCTCAAGCAGCCCCGTACTTATAGCCGGAGGAGGCCAATCGCCGAGCACCACGATCGTAGGTAATCATGACCCGTTCCTCTACATGTAGGGACTTGTCAAGTCGTGCAGTCGCCAAGGCGTCGTGGGGAAGCGTAGTCTCCCACATCCAATCAACCGCCACGCAGTGCCCAAGGCCGCAGGCTTTTCGGGCCAGCGGCGCTTCGCGCTTGCCCCTTCGCTTCTCTGCTAGGCCAAGCCTGCGCACGCCTTGGGCCCGGGGGCTACTATCAGCGTTCTGGGAACGGGGGTCCCTAGACTTGCCTGCCTGCGGCCTGCGGCGTGGCTCAAGTGGGGGCCCAGCGCGACCCATCTTCATCAGCTCAAGCCCAAGACCCTCGCGAGGGGGCCAAGCCTCGCGGGCGGACGACAGGAAGCTTCCTCAGAGGCAGCCTCGTCAGGCAGGCTCATGAGGAGGCGTAGAGATCAAGGCAGGGGTACCTCGCGAGGAACTCGTGATGCAAGCCATGACGAATCAAGGCCAGGCGGGCGCCGGCCAGCGCAGTGTCCTTGTTTCCCTTTCGGTGCAAAGGGAGCCAGCACAGGCCAAGGCATCAGGCAAGGGTTACCATTCTGGTGCAACGAGACCAAGACCAGCCGGTCGGCAGGACGGAGGTCATTGTGGAGCCCAAGACGGCATCACCACCGGTGCTTTTGGCATCCGAAGACCACCTTTGGTCAGGATAACTTGTACTAGATGTTCCCCTTCAAAATGGCCAATTGTTGGCACCCTTCCCGCTCATTTTTGGGGAGAGGCCCAGGGCCTCTATAAATAGAGCTAGCGACCACAGAGTAGGGCATCCAGAAATCTGATAAAGCCTAAACAGAGAGAGACAGAGGCGACTAAACTCACCCAAGCAGTTCATCGCACCAGCTCAAGAACACCTCTCGCGAGGTCGTTCTACCCTTGTACTATTCAGCATCAGCCCCTGAGGCAATCCACCACACCACACACTGGAGTAGGGTATTACACCACAACGGTGGCCCGAACCAGTATAAATCTCGTGTCCCTTGTGTTGTTCATCGTTTCCAGCCTAGATCACGCGAGGAGATCGAACGTAGATCGGTAGGGGAGAGATTTCCGTGCGCACCCCAGTGTTCGAACCTCAAGGGTTTGCCGAACCCGAAATCCGACAATATTTACCCCCAAGGTGTTTGCTCTAACTTGGCATGATGATGTTAGTCATATCATGCATATGTTGCCTTGCAGTGCCTACTTTTGACACAATATATGTCATCTTCTTAGTTTAGACATGTTCTGTCGCCACCTGTTTAGTTTCTATATCATGTATGGGAATTATACAGTCTCATGTCTTTTAGCCAGCCATAATATATGTGAAATGTGCAATGTCATCCTGTTTAACCAGGCATCATATATTTGAATGATATCTTGCCCATCCTTTTATTATTACATTTCCAATTGTCGACAATATTTGTACATTAAACTACTCTTCATGTGAATCAGCCATTTGGGTGGGAGATTGAAAAATCTGGAGTGAAAACAAGGCCTTCAGTGCAGACAGTGCTACCTGTCGAAGCAAATCTCCTGTTGGGTCCCGATAGCTCCTCAAAGATGGATTCAGAGACAGATGACCAGTCCTATTCCCCCACCGAGGTGTATGCTCTTACTTGGCACATTGCTTTAGTTATTCATCATATCTTTGAATTATGTCATGCTATGCTATCCAGTTTAGATAGACATCATATATGTGAAATTATGTCATGCTATCCGTTTTGGTTAAACAATATACATGTCAACTATTTCATGTCCTCTTTTTTCCATGCTATCTATTGCATCCGTCTCTCATACAATGTGTGTACATTCAACTATGTTTCCTGCTTATCAGCCATTTGAATTGGAGCGGGTGATGCCAGCATCTAGCGGACTAAAAACACGGTCTTCAAATAAAACAATGCTACCTCTTGGTGGAGATGGCACCCCGGTTGAACATGCACAAGAACCAGCCCTACCACACATAACCCAAACTCTCACAGGTTGTACCCCTACTGCGATGGACAGAGAACCAGCTTTACCCAATCTAACCCCAACCCTAGCAGATAGTAACCCAGTTCCTGTTGACATAGCACCACCTCCACCATAGAGCTCCCAAACAAGAGCAGTTAGTAAGGCAGCTCCAGTGCCCAAAGGGCCAGTACTACCATGGTGAACCCCAACTCCACCAGTTAGTACACCTATTCCTGTGGAGGAAGCACAACCAGCTAGTCGTACTTTAGCATCTATCACATTTGATGTTGTTAAATCGTATGTGTGTATCTTCCCATCTTGGAAATATTATACTAAAGATGAAGGAAAATGCCAGTTGAAGGTGTTTGTCCAGGAGTTATGTGTAAGTAATGTTATTCATGGCAATTACTTTGCTTTGTCCCATACATCCTACCTCCATGATGGTTATAATACAACAAATTTTCCCATTTTTCTCTATAGAGAAGGACCGATTTGGAAACTCAGGATGAGGTAACCTGTGCTAATACCTCTGCTATCTTCAAGAATGCTTGCTGGCAGTATCAAAATTACCTGAAGAAAATGTACTTCACCGGCAAAGAAACTCATCAAATTCCCTTACGTTCTCCTGAGACACATTTACTGGACGATGACTGGGAACACCTTGTTCTGTACTGGTCCAGAACCAAGAATGTGGTAAGGTCTATGAGCTCATTTTCTATTTTTAAGTACTATATTCTTGCGTCTTATTGTACTTTGTTCATGTAGAACAAGTGCCTAAACCTGAAGAACAAATGTTCTAATTTAAGATTTCATTGCTATCATAGTTCCAAAAAGCGCTAGGCGTTAATTGTGCGTTTTCCCAGCGCCTTGCACTTTACTGACCAAAGCGCATGCTTACGCACAGTTATGCACCGATTAAGCGTAGTTATGCGCAATGCATTTCGCCAACGCCTAGAGCCTAGGCGCGCTTAATCGCTCGCTTAGGCGTGCCTTTTTTAACTATGATTGCTATCGTGCATACTGCTTTGCTCTTGTATCACTATATTTACTCATACAAACTTATTTTTAAATTGAAGGATCCAATCAAAACTCCAATCACACAGCAGGTATGTTCACGCATGTTTCTTTAACATGCTTGCTCTTATCAATAACTCCGTTGATTTCAATTTCAATTGTGTGTACAGTTGACTTCTCATATCATGCACATTACTAGCATCACAACAGAGCAAATAGTGTTGTTGTACATGTAGACCTGTGGTACCCATCTGAAATCTTGTTGTGCCGTGTAGTTTCCCACGCTTTGTATTCTTTCACTTCTGCTTTGTCTTGAACTGATATGATTTGAACCGTGTCTCTATTTTGATTTGGCAAGACAATGCAGTGACCATAGGACATAGATATATGTTTGTTTGATGCTTTTATATGTACTAGTACTTGGCAATAGAAGACTTGGTAGTTTAATCCTGTCCACCTTACTAATGAACTGGTTCACCGAAATGAGTTTCATATACTAGTACATGCTAAACTGTTATGTGTCTGCTTGTTTCTTATTTTAGAATGTTGACAGAATATTGGGGAAGAGTGCCTTATTAAGCAATTGTAAAGGAAGTAATACATATAAGGTTCAGGATAGTGACACATCCTTGTTGGTCTCCAACTAAACTGATAAAACAGCTAAGGAAGACTATCTCGAAGACAGTGAGACAACCCCAAAGTCCTTTCTTGGTTTAGTGTTGGAGTTACTGGCCACTACCACTTGCAAAAGCTATTCAAACTCACTGTATGAATCAGTTTGGTTTCTTGAGTCTCAACTACAAGCTGAAAGACATCGATCAGCTGTGCTACGACAAGAAGCGGAAGGACCGCGGAAGTCCATGGAGCATTCAGATGCATACTTTCTGGCGCAACAACAAGCGTTGGAGGATTTTAGCGCCAAACAGGACAAAGCTAATAAGCTTGCTAAGATTATTGCCAGCATGGTGGATACCACGTTTCTTGAGTTGCTCTAAAGTTGTTTTAGTTATGCTCTTGTTTTGCTGCCGCGTTTATTAGCACTGGTGGCCAATTTTGACGGCCAGTGTATGTAATATGCTGCTTTGTTCCCTATATTTGCACTGGTGGCAAACTTTGATGCCCAGTGGATATAATATGTGTAATAGCAGTAAGAGGCTAGCGCTAATTGCTAGCTTATTTATTTCCTTATTATCTTGTTTAGTTGTTTGCTTGTAGTCACTGCAGTTCTTTTTCTATGTTTTTCTAGTGGCCACAATAACCTATCTTTGGAATCTAGGCCAAAATAATCATGGCAACACACGGACTGTTGTAACCATGGGCCTCCTGCGGGCCGTATGATCCATGGGCCTTCTACGGGCCGTAGGATCCATTGGCCTTCTATATGGGCCATAGGATCCATGGGCCTTCCACGGGCCGTATGATTCATGGCCCTTTTATGGGTCGTGGGATCCGTGGGCCTTCTACGGGGCATATCATCATTTCGCCAATCATGGGTCGTACTATTCGTGGACAATAACGGGCCGTTAATAGGCCGTATTTGATAACTCTATGAAAATAGCCCAACGGTTTTTTTTACATGAAAACGACCCAAGGTATTAACGGGCCACAAAAAGGCCGACTGTAACCACATGATGAATTTGGCCCACAAGTAGAAAATGATAGTAACGGGCCGTAAGTAAACGAATGTGGAAATGAGCCCAAGAATAAATGGGCCCCGAGAAGGCCGAAAGATAACATGGGCTGGAAACGGCCCAACGGAATAATGGGTCGTTAATGGGTATAAAGTGATACACTGTTCATTACGGCCCAGTTTTCACCACGTGCCGTTAATGGGTATAAAGTGATACACTGTTCATTACGGGCCAGTTTTACCACGGGCCGTTAATGGGCCGAGAGTAATAAGGGCCTCATATGGGCCGAAAGACGTCATGGGCCATACATGGGCTGGAAGTTAAAACGGGCTAGAATTATATTCGACGGCCCAAATGACGCTACTGGGCCTAATTCGGATAGGTCGTAAACAGGCCCTGGGTTAGCGGGCTGTAAATGGGCTATATGCGAACAGGTCATTCACAGGCTTGCCGTGGGCCGGCCCGCCACCTTTTGACCAAGTCAAACAGGCCGACCTTTTCACAGGAATGGGCCTCTGTTGGGCCGTGCCATGTGTCGACATATCATAGGCGCTTTGGGTCCAATGATTGGATGACATCTGTCCCAATGGTGAGCCGACACGTGTTTCCTCCAGCCAATGATGATTTTACACGTGGAAAATCCCCATTGGTCGGGGCTGTTAACGGGTTATCGGATCCAAAACCGAACCCGACAACTTAACGGCGTTCCGTTATGGTGGATGCCACGTGCCGGTCACCCTTGACGAAAGCACTTCTGTGACGCGTGATTTATCATCATGGAAGTGGACAGTTCCGTGATGATAATTTTGGTAATGTCATGGAACACTTCTATGACAGCACATGTATGACTATCTTGATTCTGTCATAAATTTGTCATGGATGTACATGCATGACAGAAAACGTGACCTACTGTGACAAACACGTATCATCACGGAAGTGTATTTTTTTTGTAGTGAAAAGAATTCTTAGTAGTGGTGTTTGCTTGTGATAAATTTAGACCTTATATTATTGATTCAATAGTAATTGTTCACACTGATCATGCTGCTATTAAATATCTTATGGAAAATAAAGATGCTAAACCTAGACTTATTCGATAGGTTCCCTTGCTACAAGAATTCAATTTACATATCACTGACAGAAAAGGAGCTGAGAACCCTATAGCTGATAACTTGTCTAGGCTTGAAAATGTGCCTGAGGACCCACTACCTATTGATTATAGTTTTCCTGATGAGAAGTTAGCTGCAATAAATGTTGCTCATAATACTCCTTGTCATGCTGACTATGCTAATTACATTGTTGCTAAATATTTACCACCTAGCTTTACTTACCAACAAAAGAAAAAATTCTTATATGATTTAAGACACTACTTTTGGGATGACCCACATCTTTATAAAGGAGTAGATGGTATTATTAGACGATGTGTACCTGAGCATGAACAAGGACAAATCTTACGGAAATGTCACTCCGAAGCTTATGGAGGGCATCATGTTGGAGATAGAACTGCTCACAAGGTATTGCATTCTGGATTTTATTGGCCTACTCTCTTCAAGGATGCCCGTAAGTTTGTCATATCATGTGATGAATGCCAAAGAATAGGTAACATCAGTAAACATCAAGAAATGCCTATGAATTATTCACTTGCCGTTGAACCATTTGATGTTTGGGGATTTTATTACATGGACCTTTTCCTTCCTCTAAAGGGTATACACATATTTTGGTTGTTGTTGATTATGTTACTAAATGGGTAGTAGCTATTCCAACCAATAGTGCTGATCACAACACCTCTATGAAAATGCTTAAGAAAGCTATTTTCCCAAGGTTTGGAGTCCCTAGATATTTAATGACTGATGGTGGTTTACACTTTATTCATGGTGCTTTACGTAAAATGCTTGCCAAGTATGATGTTAACCATAGAATTGCATTACCTTATTGAGGGAGTCCTGGATTAGGGGGTCCTCGGGCGTTCGGGCTATGTAACATGGGCTGGACTAATGGGTTGTGAAGATACAAGATAGAAAGCTTTCCCCCATGTCCGGATGGGACTCTCCTTTGCATGGATGGCAAGCTTGGCGTTCGGACATGAAGATTCCTTTCTCTGTAAACCGACTCTGTACAACCCTAGCCCCCTCCAATGTCTATATAAACCGGAGGGTTTAGTCCGTAGAGGCAATCATAATCATATAGGCTAGACATCTAGGGTTTAGCCATTACGATCTTGAGGTAGATCAACTCTTGTAACCCTATACTCATCAAAGTCAATCAAGCAGGAATAGGGTATTACCTCCATCAAGAGGGCCCGAACCTGGGAAAACAATGTGTCCCCTGCCTCCTGTTACCCTCGATCCTTAGACGCACAGTTCGGGACCACCTACCCGAGATCTGCCGGTTTTGACATCGACATTGTTGCTTTCATTGAGAGTTCCACTGTTCCGTCGTCGAAAGGCTCAATGGCTCCATCGATCATCTACAACAATGCTGCTGGGAAGGAGATTTTTCTCCCCAGCCAGATCTTCGTATTCGGTGGCTTTGCACTGCGCGCCAACTCGGTTGGCCACCTAGAGCAGATCGACAGCTATGCCCCTGGTCATCAGATCAGTTTTGGAAATCTGAACTATGTCGCTGATATCCGAGGAGACTTGATCTTCCAAGGGTTCGCGGCTTCAACCACCGCTCCAGCCTTAGATCCGGAGCGCGTCACCTGGTCCGAAGATGGAAGTCTAGAGCCCGTCGGCCTCTCTGCGGCCATAGAGCTCAACACTGGATAACCAGAGAGGATAGCGTCACTGGCAGTCATCACATAGCCGGGCTCTTCTCCGGACACTAGCTCCAAACCCACGAAGTCCGCATCATGCAAGCTTGGCCAAGGAACTTCGGTCCCTGTCCAAACCTCACTCTTAAACGAGGCTCTGGACTTAATGCGATCCCTCACTATCACAGAGGAACCGCTTTCGAATTATGCCCAGCCCGGACTAGGGGCTGAAAATAGGGAATTTTACTTCCCACCCACCACCCACTTTATAGCCAGTATCGAGGATCTAACCGACATGCTTGATTACACCTCCAAAGACATCGACGGTATGGATGACGATGCCGAAGAGGAGCAGGCCCGAAACCCGCCCTTCACCGGACGCTGGACGACCACTTCCTCATACAACGTATACATGGTGGACACACCTAAAGAAGACGACGGCGATGATGAGAAGGACCCAGTCGAGGACGAACCTCCTGAGATACCACCAAAGCATCGACGTAAGCAGCACCGCTCTAAATTGCGTTGCGGAAAAGATAGCAATACCAGCGTCGGGGAAAAGGATACTCCGGATAACACCGAAGACCAAGAAGGCCCCATCGAACCAACATCCGAACAGGATGATCGGGAGGACGGGCAAGTTAACCCTGGCGAGCAAGCAGGGAACAAAGACTCGGAGGATAGCAACTATCTACCACTCTCCGAGGATGATGTGAGCCTCGGCGACGAAGATTTTATCATGCCAGAGGAACCCCTCGAACAAGAGCGCTTTAAGCGCCGGCTAATAGCCACGGCAAGAAGCCTAAAAAAGAAACAGCAGAAGCTTCAAGCTGAAGAAGATCTGCTCAACGACAAATGGACTAACGTCCTGGCAGCCGAGGAATACGGCCTCGAATGCCTAACAAAGAGTTACCCGAAGCGTAAGCTGCTACCCCAATTCGACGATGAGGCGCTGGAGCCTATACCACCTACGCGTAACACGGCTGATGGACCCGACTGACCACCACGTGGCCGGGACAGAACGACAACTCAAGCCGAACACCAGCCCGCACCACCTCATAGTAAAAGCAGAAAAACAACAGCTCGGGGATACACATATGACCTACGACAGGACCTGGAAAACAGAGTAGGTCAGACCAGATCAATCTACGGATCGCGGGGGCATGCCCCGGCGCGAGAAGACGACTATCAAGCCTGGCGCGACAAGCATAAGCACGCCCAGGCCGAAAGCTGCATACGGACTTCATCCGAACTGCGTCGTGACATGGCCCGATACAGAGGTGCCGCACACCCCCTATGCTTCACCGATGAGGTAATGGAGCACCAGTTCCCAGAAGGGTTCAAACCCATGAACATTGAATCATATGACGGCACCACAGATCCTGCAGTATGGATTGAAGATTTTATTCTCCACATTCACATGGCTCGCGGTGATGATGTACATGCCATCAAATACCTTCCCCTAAAACTTAAGGGGCCAGCTCGACACTGGTTAAACAGCCTCCCAGAAAACTCTATTGGAAGCTGGGAAGACTTGGAAGATGCCTTTAGAGACAACTTCCAAGGCACTTATATCCGGCCTCCGGATGCCGATGACCTCAGTCATATAGTCCAGCAGCCCGGAGAGTCGGCCAGAAAATTCTGGACCAGGTTCCTATTTAAAAAGAACCAGATTGTTGACTGTCCGGACGCCGAAGCCCTAGCGGCCTTTAAACACAGCATCCGCGACGAATGGCTCGCCCGACACTGATAACCCACAAGTATAGGGGATCACAACAGTTTTCAATAAGTAAGAGTGTCGAACCCAACGAGGAGCTAAAGGTAGAAAAAATATTCCCTCAAGTTCTATCGACCACCGATACAACTCTACACACGCTTAACGTTTACTTTACCTAGAACAAGTATGAAACTAGAAGTACTTTGTAGGTGTTTTTGGATAGGCTTGCAAGAAAGTAAAGAGCACGTAAATAAAAGGTAGGGGCTGTTTAGATAAAGACACAACTAAATTAGTTTTAGTAGAGAGCTTTTTGTTACGAGAAAGTTATTTGTCCCTAGGCAATCGATAACTAGACCGGTAATCATTATTGCAATTTTATTTGAGGGAGAGGCATAAGCTAACATACTTTCTCTACTTGGATCATATGCACTTATGATTGGAACTCTAGCAAGCATCCGCAACTACTAAAGATCATTAAGGTAAAACCCAACCATAGCATTAAAGTATCAAGTCCTCTTTATCCCATACGCAAACAACCTACTTACTCGGGTCTGTGCTTCTGTCACTCACTCCACCCACCATAAGCAAATCATGAACATATTGCAAACCCTACAGCGGGAATCCCTCACGCTTGCGCGACACGGAGAGCACCATAGGACAGCACCAATAATAAAACATACAACTCAAACCAATCTTGATCATCAAATAGCCCATAGGACAAAAAGAATCTACTCAAACATCATAAGATAGCCATACATCATTGGGAAGTAATATATAGCGTTGAGCACCATGTTTAAGTAGAGATTACAGCGGGTAAGAGAGAGGTTACACCACTGCATACAGGGGGAAGAGTTGGTGATGATGGCAGTGAAGTTGTTGGTGAAGATGGCGGTGATGATGATGGCCCCCGGTGGCACTCCGGCGCCACCGGAAGCGAGGGGGAGAGAGCCCCCCTCCTTCTTCTTCTTCCTTGACCTTCTCCCTAGATGGGAGAAGGGTTTACCCTCTGGTCCATGGTCTCCATGGCGTGGGAGGGGCGAGATCCCCTCCGAGGTTGGATTTGTCTCTCTGTCTCTCTCTGTTTCTACGTTCTCAGATCTGACCCTTCACCGTTTCTTTTATAACCGGAGATCCGTAACTCCGATTGGGCTGAATTTTGGACACGATCTCTATCCGGAAATTAGCTTTCTTGCGGCGAAAGAAGGGCACCAACCGCCTTACGGGGTGGCCACGAGGGTCAGGGGCCCGCCCGGGGGGTAGGGCGCCCCCCCTACCTCGTGCCCACCTCGGACACCGGTTCGCATTGATTCTTCTTCCCAAAAATCATAAATATTCCAAAAAAATCTCCGTCAAGTTTTATCCCGTTTGGACTCCGTTTGATATGGATATTCTGCGAAACCAAAAACATGCAACGGACAGGAACTGGCACTAGGCACTGGATCAATATGTTAGTCCAAAAAATAGTATAAAAAGTTGCCAAAAAGTATATGAAAGTTGAATAATATTGGCATGGAACAATCAAAAATTATAGATATGACGGAGACGTATCAGCATCCCCAAGCTTAATCCTACTCGTCCTCGAGTAGGTAAATGATAAAAAAGATAATGTTTGATGTGGAATGCTACCTAGCATAATCTTGATCATATGTCTAATCATGGCATGAATATTAAGACACGAGTGATTCAAAGCAATAGTCTATCATCTGACATTAAGACAACTAGCAAAGTGGCCCGCTCAATGCGCGGGCTAGAACTTTAGATTTTTTTTAGGATAAGAACTTTAGAAATTTTGATGAGGGAACATATTATTTCATTTTTTTCTAAGGACACATTGAGACCAAATGTGTTGAAATTTACAAATATAAGTCTCTTTTTAACATAGTTTTTTCTAGGTATTTTTTTCTCATTGACATGTAAATATATATGCTTGTCATTTACATGCTTAGTATGTAAACCATACTAAATGTATTTTTAATTATGAATCACATTGTAAAATTTATAATTCATATCATTTTTTGGAATTATGATCTTTTCTCTATTTTTAATTTTAAACTGTTTAGTAGTTCACCATTTTTAGGGAGAAAATAGATGTGCAATCTCTCGATTACCTACGGTTTGTCAAGTTGGAAGGAAGAAAAATGTGATTGTTCGTAGTTTCAATTGGGTCATCGTATTTCAAGTAGAGAATGCATATATGAAATCATTTCCATGGTACAACAAATTATGAGTGGGGAAAACAATTTATTTATGAAAAACATATGATTACATATATTTACTAATATAAATTATGTCAAAAACATATGATTGGAGAATATGGATAAAACCTAAGTATTGACATGATGATAAAATATCAAGGGGATGTACTACTATTGAGTGGAAATGATGACAACAAATATGATCGTACATACCCATCTAAATATGAGTACCGAGTTTTTCCCTTTGTTACGGTTTTTTATTCATATGATAATGTACTATATGTTTGCATGATAAAATATACTATAATTTAGGCCGAACACATGTATATGCAATATATTTTTCTGTAATAATATCTGGTAATTAGGATTTTTTGTGTTTTTATGTTGTTTTGTAAAAAATGATTTTTGTTTTGAGAAGAAGTAAAAATTGATTCTTTTGTGCTGGTATGACTGGTTGGGCTTTAGGCCCACAATCTCAAGCAGATGCCCACAGGGACGACACATCTTCTCTCTCACTCTACACTTACAAAAAAGAGTTTTTTTTCTTTGTCACTCAGACCTTCACACGTAGCTCTTGCCTGATGCCCCGATCCCCTTTCTCCTTTCTTTTTTGTCCCCGTTCACTCCAAAATTATTGGCACTAAATCAGGTCCGGCTGGTACCGCTGGTAATTCTTAATCTCCCACCAGTTTGCTCTATTGATTTGTGCCTTCCGCCTGCTAGTCCTCAGCTACAGGCATCCCTGCAGCTCGACTCGCTAGTGCGGCAGCATGGTGACCGTCTTTGACGGCTGGTTTGGCTCGTACGCCTCCTCTGTGTTCTCGGCTTGTAAGCGGCGATGGATGTATAGTAGGGCCCGAGTAGCAGCTCCAAGGGAGGATGCGAGATTGTTGACCTGCACGGTGTTGTCGCTGTCAGCATCCGTGTAGGGGATCCTTGGTAGTGGATCTCGACTCGCATAGCTAGCATGGATTTAGCTTTTGTATGAGGATATTGGGGCCATTGTCTTCCTCAATCATGCAAACCAGACTTCATCGTTGTTCCCACTCAAGGAAGCCCGACAAGTCGTTGTCTTCCTCCACAGCGGCAACATGCTTCGACCTACAGGTCCCCTTTTTCTCTTTTCATGTCTTATATGTCATATTTTTTTGCTTAACCTTTTCCTGTGTGTGTACAATTGTACCAATATAATGTAATTAAAACACTGTATGTTAGTGAAAAATGTTAATTTTCTTCTGCCCCCTCCACTTTTTCTGTGCTTCCGTTTGGCATCGACAGTGTTAGGTCTCTTCCCCCCATTCATACTCGGCAAATTGAAGTACTGCTAATTAGTGTATTTGTGAGTAGCTATAGTTTAATATTTCCCAAAGACACTGTGTTTCAATAATTGAGCAGTAAAGAAGGTCTATACAAATTATAATGATACACGGATGCCCTGATTATTGGGTTGTACTATAAATTAAGCCACACATATCAGAAAGTATAGAGTGCCCATACTTGGTATTGATAGCCCTGGTAATAAATGCTTAGTAAATTTGGATTTAGGTTTACACAAAAATATTAAAGTTCTAACGATTGAATTTCCGACCAAATTCGAAGTGACAACCACTATCGTTTGCTTGTGCAAAGTTCTCCATTCACCATATTTGCTAAAATATCCCTGCATAGCGTGATCCCTGATATTGTCGCCACTAAAAGAATTTAAGCATGAAAAAGTGATTTAAGGATTATTTATGTAGTCTAAAATTGATGTAGTAATATTACCTTCAGTCTCATGGATGTTTTGACATCTGCACAGAATCATCTTCATAAGTCTTTTCAGCAATACTTGTCCCTTGATATGGATTTTGTACATACCTGAGCATTGTTTCTCAATATTTACTCTACTCTCTAATGTATCACTATCAGGAAATTCAAATTAGTAGTCGAAAAATTAATTTTACCTTTTCATTTAGAATGTATAGGCTATTTCATCTTTTTCCATATTTCTGATTTAATTGTGTAATAGAAAACTTCATCAAAGCTAAAAATAATTAATAAAGAACAACTAAGTTTAATTTACCTTTTCCAGAATACGTATTTTATCTGGTTCACTGACATCATAACAAATCGATTTTGATCAAGGAGAAACATTTCCCTGCAAACGGTCAAAGTATTGCGAATGATGCAACAACAACAAAATTAATATGAATTCTAATGTTGGAAGGAAAAATAAGGGCTAGCTTGTAACATGAGTTTTCTTTGGTATGGTCATCGTCGTTCTCTAGTACATCCACCATCTAGAGCCCAGCACCCAATGTACGTAAGTTTTTTGAAAGGTAATTTGGCAGACAAAATAAAACGACAACACGTACTAATATAGGTAGTTAATTTACTATAAAGAGAACACATTAATGCTTTGTCCACACACAAAACTTTCTGGTAGTTGAATTAGTGAATGTACCTAACTTCCATAATATTTGTACAACATTATGTGTGCTTTCCTCAAATAATTTAGAAAGATAGCCTTTCTGATCAAGCTCTCTGTTATACGTACAACAATAGTCGTGGCCTGCCTTCTAGTCTCGCATGACCTCTTGATAGTTTTTCTGATCAAGATTTTTGTTCTCATTTATAGTAAGAGCGGCAAACTACTTATACAATGATTCATTTGGTTTCAAATCGTAAGGTGCACATATGCTATTTATCCTGTTTTTGACCCAAATCTGATAGGATATATGAGACCATCTTATTCTGTGATATTTGGTGTGCCTACTTATACCTAAATTTTCATTATCTTGTAAAGTTCAGTACATTTGCCTTATAAAGGAAGGTGCAGTTCTATCTTAGGTATTTTCATGATTCATGGCAACGCTACCCCTCCTAACTCTGAATATATTTGCTTCTATCATACTATAGTATTCATTGATCTATTTAAGGACCATATATATAGATGTGTAACTTTATTCTTTTGTATTCTGCTCCCTTTCGCAGTAACATGGTCTTAACTCTAAAAGCTGCTGACCTCAAGACATCATTTAACCAAGCTGTGTTGATCTGTCCGTTTGGTGCCACCGCTACATTGAGAAAGATCATCCGGCCATGGGCAACATTACTTTTCATTTCAAATTGTACTGCTTAAGTTGTTTCCCTTGCCCACTTTATATAAAATAGGAACAAAATGCAGTCACATTCTGTTTCCGGCTAGTGAGCACACACTTATACCTATAAATTAATACAGTAAGAATTTATCTATCCAACTCCTGGTATATACGTCATGTAACAAAGCTGAATTAGTAATCAATTGATACAAAGCCAGCAAGATTAACTTGGGGGCATGCACGCTATCTATTTCAAAGGCTGATTAACTTAGGGGCATGCACACTGGATTTCAGAGGCTTATATCAAGCCTTCACTGTTTCTTTATTTGTCATAGGTGTTGGCAGTGTGGTTCAGAGGCTTATATCGAGCCTTCCCTGTTTCTTTATTTATCACTGGTGTTGGCAGTGGCACATGTTCAGTGAATTTCTGGCTAGTCATGCATGTACTGATCAAGAGATACTCCTTAAAGCTAGCTTTGCTAAGCTAGGTGTGCGGCGGCGTCATAGACCAAGCTAGCCCTAAAAGGTCAATGTACGTGGTGTTTTCGGCTAGCTTAGTGGCCCGCTCGATGTGCGAGCTAGTATTTTTAATGTTTTATCATGAGAATGCATTATTTAATGTGATCTAAATGATTTTCTACGAAAACCGAGTTCCTGCACACCTTAATTAAAGCAATGGGGATGATGAACATCAACCAATCTACACCCTAGGGTTTGGGAAGGGGCGGCATACCTTAAGAGGATAACCGGAAGAATGAGTCTATGGAGTATCAGGTCGTCTCCTTCGGTCTCCGGTGATAGCCGACGTCGCCAGCGCTCGAGGCCTCAGTGATAATCGTGGCTGCTGCCAGGTCGCATCCCTCTTTTTTTTAAGCTTGCCTCTTTTTCACGTATATGAGGATGCAACAGATCGAGGAAAAAGCTATGAGGTTTTCTTTTGACGTGCATGAGCGAAGGGCTTTGAAGTTTTTTTGGTAAGAGGTTTTTCTATGTGGGTGAGATAACTTATTAAGGGCATTGGTGGGTAATTTTTAATCTTTTCAATCCATTGGTTGTGCTCGCCTAATGAATTTAAATTGATGGCCAGATGTTTCTAATTATTATGGGATTTTCTAGCCTAATTCTCTTTTTTCTGGTTATCCCGTAAAGCACTTTTTATATATAAATAGATAATACTTCAAGCATACTTATAAAGCAATCATGTCTTTTCAAAATAACATGGCCAAAGAAAGTTACCCCTACAAAATCATATAGTCTCGCTATGCTCCATCTTCACCACACAAAATATTCAAATCATGCACAACCCCGATGACAAGCCAAGCAATTGTTTCATACCTTTGACGTTCTCAAACCTTTTCAACTTTCACGCAATACATGAGCGTGAGCCATGGACATATCACTATGGGTGGAATAAAATATGATGGTGGAGGTTATGTGGAGAAGACAAAAAAGGAGAAAGTCTCACATCAACTAGGCGTATCAACGGGCTATGGAGATGCCCATTAATAGGTATCAATGTGAGTGAGTAGGGATTACCATGCAACGGATGCACCAAGAGCTATAAGTGTATGAAAACTCAAACTGGAAACTAAGTGGGAGTGCATCCAACTTGCTTGCTCATGAAGACCTAGGGCATTTCAGGAAGCCCAACGTTGGAATATACAAGCCAAGTTCTATAATGAAAATTCTCACTAGTATATGAAAGTGATAACTCAAGAGACTCTATATGAAGAACATGGTGCTACTTTGAAGCACAAGTGTGGTAAAAGGATAGTAACATTGCCCCTTCTCTCTTTTTCTCTCATTTTTTTTCTTTTTTTTTCTTTTTTGGACCTTCTCTTTTTTTATTTTTTTCGTCCGGAGTCTCATCCCGACTTGTGGGGGAATCATAGTCTCCATCATCCTTTCCTCACTGGGGCAATGCTCTAATAATGATGATCATCACACTTTTATTTATTTACAACTCAATATTACAACTCGATACTAGAACAAAGATATGACTCTATATGAATGCCTCTGGCGGTGTACGGGGATGTGCAATGATCTAGCGTAGCAATGACATCAAAAAAGGGACAAGCCATGAAAACATCATGCTAGCTATCTTACAATCATGCAAAGCAATATGACAATGAATGCTCAATTCATGTATAGGATGATGATGGAAGTTGCATGGCAATATATCTCGGAATGGCTATGGAAATGCCATGATAGGTAGGTATGGTGGCTGTTTTGAGGAAGATATAATGAGGTTTATGTGTGACAGAGCGTATCGTATCACGCGGTTTGGATGCACCGGCGAAGTTTGCACCAACTCTCGAGGCGAGAAAGGGCAATGCACGGTACCGAAGAGGCTAGCAATGATGGAAGGGTGAGAGTGCGTATAATCCATGGACTCAAGATTAGTCATAAAGAACTCACATATATACTTATTGCAAAAATCTATTAGTCATCGAAACAAAGTACTACGCGCATGCTTCTAGGGGGAAAGATTGGTAGGAAAAGACCATCGCTCGTCCCCGACCGCCACTCATAAGGAAGACAATCAATAAATACCTCATGCTCCGACTTCGTTACACAACGGTTCACCATACGTGCATGTTACGGGAATCACAAACCTCAACACAAGTATTTCTACGATCCACAACTACCCACTACCATGACTCTAATATCACCATCTTTATATCGCAAAACTATTGCAAGGAATCAAACATATCATATTCAATGATCTACAAGTTTTGTGTAGGATTTTATGACTAACCATGTGAATGACCAATTCCTGTCATCTCTCTAAATAGATATAAGTGAAGCAATAGAGTTTAATTCTTTCTACAAAATATATGCGCACGCTCTAACAAGTATAAGTGAAGCAAAAGAGCATTCTGCAAATGGCGGTTGTCTATGTAAAGAGAAACATGCAATCCAAACTTCAAATGATATAAGTGAAGCACATGAAGCATTCTATAAAGCCATACTCAAAAGATATAAGTGAAGTGCAAAGAGCATTCTATAAATCAACCAAGGACCATCTCATACCAGCATGGTGCATAAAATAAAAGTGAAAACTAAAGCAAAAGACGCTCCAAGATTGCACATATCGCATGAACGAAACGAATCCGAAAACATGCCGATACTTGTTGAAGAAAGAGGGGATGCCTTCCGGGGCATCCCCAAGCTTAGACGCTTGAGTCTCCTTGAATATTTACCTGGGGTGCATCGTGCATCCCCAAGCTTGATCTCTTGCCTCTCTTCCTTCTTCTCACATCGATACCTTCTCGATCATCGAACACTTCATCCACACAAAACTTCAACAGAAAACTCAGAAAGATCCGTTAGTATAATAAAGCAAATCACCACTCTAAGTACTGTTTCAAACCAATTCATATTTTGTTTTTGCATTGTGTCTATTGTAGTATAACTTTTTCATGGCTTAATCCACTGATATAAATTGATAGTTTCATCAAAACAAGCAAACAATGCATCAAAAATAGAATCTGTCTAAAACAGAACAGTCTGTAGCAATCTGAACATTCACCATACTTCTGATACTTGAAAAATTCTGCCAAAATTAGGAAAAATAAAAAATTTGTACAGCAAGGCAGTGCAAAAAGAAACATGACCATTTGATGTTCCAGTAAAAAAATAAATTCACGCACTACAGCCAAAGTTTCTGTCCTGCACCGTACAAACCAACAAGTATTGTAAACATCCTATAGGCAAACCTTGGCACATTATTTTTATAATACAATGGAATTGTACAAGGGGATAATTATTTTTGTTGAAAAGTTTATGTAATCAAGATTCATAAAGTTGCCGTGAGCATGAACAAAGTTCAAGGAGCTCTCCCACTTCAACAATGCTTGTCTTTCTCACTTTCACTTTCCTTTTTAAAAAGTTTTGGGTTCCCCTCTTTATTTTTATTGTTTTTAAACTATATGAAAGCACTCAACAGAAATAAATGACTCTCTAAAACTTCCGGGTTGTCTCCCTGGCAGCGCTTTCTTTAAAGCCATTAAGCTAGGCATATAGTGCTCAAGTAGTGAATCCACCCGGATCCCAAGGTATATCAAAGCCAATTTTAATTAACAATGATTTAGCATTTAGTAGTGAGCACAAATCAACATATATCAAGCAATGACGAAGACAAACTCTCTTCCTATGCATCGACATGTCATAAAAGAACAATTCATGCACACCTAGTAAAGGTCAATGCATAGTATAAACAGTTTCTTGCAATTTTATCATGTTGGAAACATAGAGAGGTGGAGATATAGTTCCTCTTTCATAATAATTGCAAGTAGGAGCAGCAAGCACATGCATATTATATTCATTAAAATCATCATGTGTAACGGTAAAAGGCAACCCATCAATGTAATCCTTAATAAGTGCAAACTTCTCCGATATAGTGTAGTCGGGAGAATTCAAAAAGATAATAGGACTATCATGCGTGGGTGCAATAGCAACAATGTCATGTTTAACATAAGGAACTATAGCAAGCTCATCTCCATAAGCATAATTCATATCGGCATCTTGGCCACAAGCATAGCAAGCATCATCAAAAAGGGATATTTCAAGAGAATCAATGGGATCATAACAATCATCATAGCAACCATCCTTCGGTAAGTACGAAGGGAAAATAAACAATGTATGAGTTGAAGAGTTACTCTCATTATAAGGTGGGCACGAGTAGCTAATCCGCTCTTCCTCCTTTTGTTCTTCGCTCTCCTCATCATCTTTTTCATCCAATGAGCTCATAGTTTCATCAATTTCTTCTTCCATAGACTCCTGCAAAATATTAGTCTCTTCTTGGACAGCGGAGTAGTTCTCAATATATGGTTTAACATAAGCATTAGAAGCATAATTATCATAGCAATATTTAAGTATGGCAAAAATTTTAGATTTGTAAAGAGTAGCATCATACTTTTCAATCAAAGAAGCAATTTCATAAGCACCCTTAAAAGCAACAAATTCTTCAATTTGTTGAACATCATAGTAACTATAAACACCCATAGCATACGAAGATACGATACCATTATCACTAAACTCACATTGATAGGGAAGGTGTTTCTTAGGGTTTTCAGAACAACAAGTAAAATCAGAAATTTCACATAAATTCCAAGCATAGCATTGCATACGATGAATTTGATCCAGTAAAAGTTACCCTTTTTCAGATATACGGTGTTGCACATAACAGACATGCTCATCTAAAGATTTGCCCTCAACTAAGCTAGTTGGGGTTTCAGCACGAGCACATAGGGATCGAAGATGATCCAAGTAATAAGCTTCAGCATTGTGATAGATTTTGAGTGGTTCTTCAACCATTGGTTCAGTAGGTACAACTATTTTTTTTTGGTATTTTGTGTTTCCTACCCATAACTAAAGATAGAAAACAACTAAGAACAGCAAATAAAATTACTTAGTGATAAAGCAAACAAGCACACACGAGAATATTCACCCCACGCTATTGCTCCCCGACAACGGCGCCAGAAAAAGGTCTTGATAACCCACAAGTATAGGGGATCGCAACAGTTTTCGATAAGTAAGAGCGTCGAACCCAACGAGGAGCTAAAGGTAGAACAAATATTCCCTCAAGTTCTATCGACCACCGATACAACTCTACGCACGCTTAACGTTTACTTTACCTAGAACAAGTATGAAACTAGAAGTACTCTGTAGGTATTTTTGGATAGGCTTGCAAGAAAGTAAAGAGCACGTAAATAAAAGCTAGGGGCTGTTTAGATAAAGAAACAACTAAATTAGTTTTAGTAGAGAGCTTTTTGTTACGAGAAAGTTATTTGTCCCTAGGCAATCGATAACTAGACAGGTAATCATTATTGCAATTTTATTTGAGGGAGAGGCATAAGCTAACATACTTTCTCTACTTGGATCATATGCACTTATGATTGGAACTCTAGCAAGCATCCTCAACTACTAAAGATCATTAAGGTAAAACCCAACCATAGCATTAAAGTATCAAGTCCTCTTTATCCCATACGCAAACAACCTACTTACTCGGGTCTGTGCTTCTGTCACTCACGCCACCCACCATAAGCAAATCATGAACATATTGCAAACCCTACAGCGGGAATCCCTCACACTTGCGCGACATGGAGAGCACCATAGGATAGCACCAATAATAAAACATATAACTCAAACCAATCTTGATCATCAAATAGCCCATAGGACAAAACGGATCTACTCAAACATCATAAGATAGCCATACATCATTGGGAAATAATATATAGCGTTGAGCACCATGTTTAAGTAGAGATTACAGCGCGTAAGAGAGAGGTTGCACCGCTGCATAGAGTGGGGAAGAGTTGGTGATGATGGCAGTGAAGTTGTTGGTGAAGATGGCGGTGATGATGATGGCCCCCAGTGGCACTCCGGCGCCACCGGAAGTGAGGGGAAGAGAGCCCCCCTCCTTCTTCTTCTTCTTCCTTGACCTTCTCCCTAGATGGGAGAAGGGTTTCCCCTATGGTCCATGGTCTCCATGGCGTGGGAGGGGCAAGAGCCCCTCCGAGATTGGATCTGTCTCTCTGTCTCTCTCTCTGTTTCTGCCTTCTCAGATCTGGCCCTTCACCGTTTCTTTTATAACCGGAGATCCGTAACTCCGATTGGGCTGAATTTTGGACACGATCTCTATCCGGAAATTAGCTTTCTTGCGGCGAAAGAAGGGCACCAACCGCCTTACGGGGTAGCCACGAGGGTCAGGGGCGCACCTGGGGGGTAGGGCGCGCCCCCTACCTCGTGCCCACCTCGGACACCGGTTCGCGTTGATTCTTCTTCCCAAAAATCATAAATATTCCAAAAAAAATCTCCATCAAGTTTTATCCCATTTGGACTCCATTTGATATGGATATTCTGCAAAACCAAAAACATGCAACAAACAGGAACTGGCACTAGGCACTAGATCAATATGTTAGTCCCAAAAATAGTATAAAAAGTTGCCAAAAATTATATGAAAGTTGAATAATATTGGGATGGAACAATCAAAAATTATAGATACGACGGAGACGTATCAGACACCTCGGCCAAGAAAAGCCAAAGTCCATGGCAGCCCTTACAACCCTAATGACCCGCTTTTGCGCGGGTGAAGATAGCTGGCTAGCCCGCAACAGCAACAGTACCAGCGACCCTGGCACTTCCGAAGCTAGAAACGACAACGGAAGGCCCCGACGCAACAAACATAAGCGTCGAAGCAACAATGATAGTACAGAGGATATGATGGTCAACACCGGATTCAGTGGCTCCAAATCCGGTCAACGGAAGAAGCCATTCAAACGAAACAAAGATGGTTCATCAAGCCTGACCGAATACTTGATCAACCTTCCCAGATCCACGGCACTCCTGACAAGCCTGCCGACCACACCAACAGAAGTTGTTGGGTCTTCAAACAGGCCGACAAGTTAAATGTCGAACATAAGGAGAAAGGGTCGCCCAGTGAGGATGACGATGCGGAACCTTGCGCACCGAAAACAGGGGGACAAAAGAAATTTGCCCCCGAAGTCAAACGGTGAATATGATATACCTCACTCATATCCCCAAGAGGGAGCGCAAGCGCGCGCTAAGGGACGTCTATGGGATAGAGCCAGTCGCCCCAAAGTTCAACCCATGGTCGGCCTGTCCGATCACCTCGATCGCAGGGACCATCCGACTAGTATTCGTCAAGGAGGTTCGGCCGCATTTGTCCTCGACCCAATCATTGATGGATTCCACCTTACGCGAGTCCTCATGGATGGCGGCAGCAGCCTTAAGCTGCTCTATCAGGACACAGTCCGCAAGATGGGTATTGATCCGTCAAGAATCAAGCCCAGTAAAACTACCTTTAAAGGAGTAATACCTGGTGTGGAGGCCCGCTGCACGGGCTCAATCACATTAGAGGTCGTCTTCGGTTCGCCGGAAAACTTCCGTAGCAAAGACTTGATCTTCGACATCGTCCGCTTCCACAATGGCTACCACACACTGCTCGGATGAACTGCATTCGCTCGCTTCAATGCAGTCCCGCACTATGCCTATCTCGAACTCAAGATGTGCGGACCATGCGGTGTTATAACAGTCAATGGAAACATGGAACGCCCCCTCCGTACCGAGGAGTGCACTGCGGCCCAGGCAGCGGAAGTACATGGTGGCCTTATCAAGCCAACTATTACATCGGCGGCCAAGTCCCCGGACACCGTCAAACGAGTCCGGACTATCCCATAGTACGACAATCCATCTCGTCAGGAGCTTGATTAGCAATTCGGCCTCCATCCCAGCCCCTACCAAATTGTGGCATATGAACCACGCGTACATCATTACGCACTAAAGATACACTGGGAAAGGATGGAGGCATAATAAAGATAAGGTCCACAATACGGCTAGACCCTATCAGGACACTCATATTTCCTTTTTCTCTTCCTTTTATTTTTCCAGGTTTCTTACAACCCACATTACCTTTTCGACGGTACTAAGGACTATTTTCGAGGCCTATTATAAAAACGCCGATCGATGATCCTCTCGAAGGACAATACACCAAGGAGAAAAGTAGCGTAGACGCGTGGCAGAGTACCTAAAGGGTCTTTAAAGATCACCTTGTCCGTTTTCAGGACACATACATAGCTTTCCCTTGTGCCCGGCATGTAAAATAGCCTTGTTGCTTACTGCACTATTTGTACCAATACGTTTTGACGTATCGATAAAACTATAATTGAAACGGTTTCTAGCCCAATCTATGCGGTACTAGCCTACCTCTTCATCCATATTTCCCTGTTTTTGTCGATTCATGTACAGCTCGGTACGACTTAAATCTCCAGGGGCTCTGTTAAAGCCACGTACATTTCCTAAATACTAAATAAAGTCCGAACACTTTTATAGTACAATTCGGCATCTTGAATATAGCATTATATGCATCGGCTCTGAATCATGTCTCTGGTCAATAGTTGGGTTGCGCGGCTCCTGTGGTTACTACCTCACGTTTTGCTTGTTCGGCTAAGGTAGTAAAGGGAGAACTACTGCGATTGTGTTTTCGGTACATCCGGACAAACACCTCAGTAGAGAAAGCCAAAAACTGATTGTCATGATGTGGCGAGAACTAGTCAGCTATTCGGTGACTAAGTATAATTGTCGGTGTCAAAACCAGCGGATCTCGGGTAGGGGGTCCCAAACTGTGCGTCAAGGTCGGATGGTAACAGGAGACAAGGGACACTTTATTTTACCCAGGTTCGGGCCCTCTCGATGGAGGTAAAACCCTACTCCTGCTAGATTAATATTGATGATATGGGTAGTACAAGAGTAGATCTACCACGAGATCAAGGAGGCTAAACCCTAGAAGCTAGCCTATGAGTATGATGATGGTTATGATGATTGGCCTACGGACTACAACCCTCCGATTTATATAGACACCGGATAGGGTTAGGGTTACACAGAGTCGGTTACATTGGTAGGAGATCTTGAATATCCGCACGCCTAGCTTGCCTTCCACGCCAAGGAAAGAACCTTCCGGACACGGGACGAAGTCTTCAATCTTGTATCTTCATAGTCCTGGAGTCCGGCTGAAGGTATACTCCGGCTATCCGAACACCCCCTAATCTAGGACTCCCTCAGTAGCCCCCGAACCAGGCTTCAATGACGACGAGTCCGACGCGCAAATTTGTCTTCGGCATTGCAAGGCGGGTTCCTCCTCCGAATCCTGTGTACCTGTCTGAATAATGTCTGATTTTTGTAATGTAGCGCTCCTCGGCTTCAGTGCCCAATGATGGTCGTCTTCCACGTGTTGAACGAATGCAAAAAGCCTGGGGTGTTTTTACATCCACACCCTTAGTCACATAAACGAGCCGCCTATTTAACGGGACGGGGATTTAGATCCAGACCACATCTTCTCCCCTCCGCGAGTTATCATCAGAGCGTCTCCAGCAAAGGTCCACTCCAACATGGCCAGCCATCGCAGCTCCTCCTCTCGCCCCTCCAGTCCTAAATCCGGAGACTGGGAGAGTTGCACCATCCCACACAGCGAGTTAGTGTCGCTGCAGGCCAAGGGATTCCTTCCCCAGGCATGTATGGTCCCGGTCCGAGCCGGACTCGCCACCTACAACGGCGGAAAGCAAGCGGAGAGCACCCCCAATCCTTCTAAAGGAGAGCGGGTGTGCCTCGTCCCTTATTTATTAAGGGGACTGGGATTTCCAATTCATCCATTCCTCCGCGGGCTTCTGGAGTTCTACGGTCTCCAGCTGCACAATCTCACGCCCGGCTCCGTGCTACATATTGCGGGTTTCGTTGCCCTTTGTGAGCTATTTTCAGGCGTCGAGGCTCATTTTGCGCTGTGGAAGAGGTTGTTCTGCTTGGTGCCCCGTTCTCAAAAGGGGTCTATATATCAAGTGGGCGGAGCCGAGGTATGGCGCATCGCCGGGACCGGATACTTATCCGGAACCCCAAAAAAGGCGTCCGAGGACTGGCCTTCAGAATGGTTTTACATAGATGATGTTCCGCTGTCGGACCCTATCCGGGTCGGCCTCCCTGAGTTGAACAACGCTCCCTTGAAGAAACGCTTGAGTTGGCGTCCGCGGAGCTCTCGGAGAGAAAACGATAGAGACGTCCTTTATCTGATGGGCCAGATAAGACTGTTAGCTCATTCTGGGCTAACCATGATTGGAGTCATGGCCGCATGCACTCATGGGGTGCAGCCGCTTCAATACAGAGGCCACCCCATGTGGGATTTCAATGGGGAGGATGACGCCACCCGTTACGGCCGTAAGGGGCCAGCCACAACTGCCGCTCTAGTAAAGATCTTAACATCTTTGTACAAGGGAGAAAAGGAGGACTTCCTCCGCGTCAACCCGCGGGCCGGATTCACTATGTATGAACCTCCAAGTTGGGTAAGTGAACAATTGCACTTGCCTGTTTATTTAATGCTCCCATGACTAGATACGTAATCTGATGATTTCAATGCAGGAGCTGCGACAGGAGGTAAAGGATATCAACAGCTGCCCTCCACAGCCTGAGGACCCAGAACGGTCCCTTGATCCGGACTCCGAAGAGGATCCGGACATATCGGTGGAGCTCATCGACGGGGTGTTCCACCAGTTAAGCAAGGATAATACCTTGGTAGCCATTACGGCTGATTACCCTGGGTTAATCCCGGCCTCCCAAGTGACAGAAACTGGAGTGTTTATTCCTGCAAGAGAGATTCCGTCCTCACATATTCCGGCGTTTCTGACAACAACCGTATTTTACAGGGGAGATTTCCGAGGAGGGAGGCCGAACCTGCGGCGGCTAGCCAACGAGGAGCCGCCGGGCCCCGTGGGGAAAAAGAGATGAAATCCGGACTGAGAGTTCGGCACAAAGGTATAACGCGCCCTCTCTCTCCCTGGTGTTATTCTGTCAAGGCATGTTAACATCCGTACTATTTCCAGGACGAAGAGGCCTCGCCGGACTATATCCGGAGGGGCTGCCAACCGCGCCTCCACCAGCCAGGCTCCAACGTCTGGTCCGGAGGCGGGGACGAACACCAGGCTTGCGCCGGACGCTCCTCCAACAGAGGACGCGGACCGGCTATCTGCCACAAAATCAGAAGTGGAGAGCGCCATCAACCATAGGCATCGCCGGACAGTTCTACGCGATGCTTGTTTCTCCCGAGAGGCCTTAGACGCCTTCAATTCGGGAGATGCGTACCTTCGTGCTGCTCAAGATGGTTTAGCCAGAGCCACGGAGCAGTATGTGAAAGACATACGGGTAAGAAACTTTTGGTTAAATATATATATACCAGTAGCCCCCGAGACTTGAAACTGTTAAACTAACTGATTTAAGGATCATATAATATGTAGGTTCTTACTGAGAAGAACACCGTGTTGTCCCAGGAGCTGGAAAAGTGCAAGGCCCAACTAGAGGCCGCACTAGCCACAACAGGGGAGCTCAAAGGGACCCCCTCAGGTACGATATACTTTGAGAGATTAGTATTGTGCGGCTTGTGTGCGAATCTGACAATTAATGTTGGAGATGGTGCCGGACTTGATCCGGAGAAGAAACAACTCTTACGCCAGTTAAAGGCTGGCGAGAGTATGTTGACAAGGGTGAGGCGAGAGAAGAATGATCTTCAGGATGACAACACCAAGCTGGATGTTGAACTGAAAGATGTTCGTGGCCAGCTATCTGACTCCACGAAGGAGAATCAGCGGCTTCGACGCGGCATATTTAGTAAGTGCTTGAGCGAACTCTTGAAAAAGGAGTTCAGCGAGGAAGACGAATAACAGAGTTATGTCTGTAGGTATGCTCACAGGTTGTCCTGCAAAGGAGATGCCCGGTTCTACGGGTGACCTTCTCCTCGAACTCCTGCAATAGCACGAACGAATTCGGCAGGCAATGCAAGGGGTTGCCCAAGCCTTATGGCCTGCCCACTCCACGCCCGAGGGCCTTGGAGAGCTTGCAGAGAAGCTAACGGGAGCTCGGCGACGCGTTTGGTTGTGGAAGGTATCATCCTGCCGACAAGGCGTGAGGGAGGCCTGGGCCATGGTGAAGACCCGCTTTATGAAGTCTGACCCCAATCATATGGCCGAGGTCGGACCAGTGGGGACTGACGGGAAGGAGATCCCTATGAGCTTGGTGTATGTCCAGGTAGAGCTGGCCGCCAAGTATTCCCAGCAGGACTATAAATTAGACAGCCTGTTAGATGGTATAGAGGAGGAATACGATCAGTCCAGATGACTATGTAATTTATAATTGACATGTGTAATGCTTTCTAGCCGGATTGTAGATCGTTTGTCGTTGCCGACCTTTTCGCTTCGACCTCAGGACCTGACGGTCCGGAGTGTGTCCGAATACCATAACGGCTAGATAAAAGCCGGGGTATGCATGTAGACCAGGCGTAGGGGTCATTAGTGCTTTATCAGACAAGTGCCCAACTAGTTATGTTATATTACATGGTTAGTAAGAAACATCTTCCAGAGAGAATAGTTCCGTTAAGGGTTCCTTTCGCTGGGGTGGCGTGCCCTAAAGTGCACGTCCGGACTGCAAATGCAGAAGATCATCTGGGGGTATGTATAAAATAAAAAGGTTCATCTTTAGTTCACCGACCGAATATTCCCTTAAGAACGCTAGCTTTCGGCTTCACCCAGTCTGAGGTACACATCCGGCTTATCCGGCAGTAGCAATCGCAGAGGTGCTCCCTTTACCGCCTAGCCGAACAATCGGGAACATAGGGGTAAGCACAGGAGCCAGGCAGCCCAGCTTGGCCAAAACTTAAGTCATATCGATGCATATAATGGCGAAGAAAAGGTGCATGCGGAAGTCTGACACATGCGTTGGGTGTGAAACCCATATAAACAAGCTTCTGTTAAAGAAGCCCCCAGGTTTAAAGAGCGCGGATAGCGCGTCACATAATGAGCCTTTAAGGGATAGAAAAGAAGAGAGTAGGAGACAACGCAAGAAAAAGTATAAATGTAAAAAATGGACAAAGGAAGGAGACAAACACAGAGTCCGGCGCTAGGCGTAGAATCTTCGGAGACGTGTGGCGTTCCATGGGTTCGGCTCGAGTCGGTTGTCCGACGCATCTCGCAGGCGGTACGCTCCACCGGTTAGGACTTGGTCGATTATGAATGGACCTTCCCATTTGGGCTTGAGTTTGTTCTTTTGCTTATCCGGCAGGCGCAGAACTAGTTCACCGACGTTGTAATTTTTGGCTCGTACTTCTCTGCTTTGATATCTTTGAGCTTGCTGTTGATAGAATGCGGAACGGGCTTTAGCCACGTCACGCTCTTCCTCTAAGGCGTCCAGGTTGTCCTGCCGATCAAGCTCGTCTTCTCTTTCTTCGTACATGCGCACTCGAGGTGAGTCATGAATTATGTCACAGGGCAGAACCGCATCAGCGCCGTACACCATAAAGAATGGTGTGAATCCGGTGGTACGATTTGGCATGGTTCGCAGCCCCCAGAGTACGGAGTCGAGCTCCTCTACCCAGTGCATATCAGATTCCTTGAGGGACCGCACTAGTCTGGGTTTGATGCCGCTCATGATGAGACCATTTGCTCGTTCGACCTGACCGTTAGTTTGTGGGTGATAGACAGAAGCGTAATCGAGCTTAATGCCCATGTTTTTGCACCACAGCTTTACTTCGTCAGAGGTGAAGTTTGTGCCGTTATCGGTGATAATGCCGTGAGGGACACCGTAACGGTGTACGACCCCGGATATGAAGTCTATCACAGGTCCGGATTCGGCCGTCTTGACAGGCTTGGCTTCTATCCATTTGGTGAATTTATCCACCATGACCAATAAGTATTTTCTCTTGTGGGTTCCACCTTTAAGGGGTCCCACCATATCAAGCCCCCAGACCGCAAAAGGCCAAGTGATGGGGATAGTTCGGAGGGCGTTGGGTGGCATATGGCTTTGGTTGGCAAAGAGCCGGCAACCGACGCATCGTTTGACTAGGTCCTGAGCGTCTGCTTGAGCCGTCGGCCAATAGAAGCCCGTACGGAAAGCCTTGCTTACAAGGGACCGAGCTGCGGCGTGATGGCCACCGAGTCCGGCATGAATTTCAGCCAACAGACTCCGCCCTTCCTCTTCGGAGATACACCTTTGAAGAACTCCTGTAGTGCTTTTCTTATATAGCTCTCCCTCGTGGACTTTATAGGCTTTGGATCGCCGCACTATGCAGCGTGCCTCATTGTGGTCCTCAGGGAGTTCCTGCCTGGTAAGGTAGGCTAGGAATGGTTCCGTCCACGGGGCGATGACCGCCATTACTTCGTGGGCTGAGGGTGTAATTTCGGTGGCAGGGCCACCGATTATGTCTGATTGTTCGGCATTGGGTTGTGCGGTTATGTCCGGGCTATTATCTGAGGGTTCCCCCTCCCATGTTACGGATGGTTTAAATAATCTTTCTAAGAAGATGTTGGGGGGGGGACTGCGTCTCGTTTTGCTCCGATGCGTGCCAGGACGTCCACTGCCTGATTATTTTCTCGGGCTATGTGGTGGAACTCCAGTCCCTCGAACCGAGCTGACATTTTTAGTACGGCATTGCGATAAGCTGCCATTTTTGGGTCTTTGGCGTCGAAGTCGCCATTTATTTGGGATATCGCGAGGTTTGAGTCCCCGCGTACTTCCAGGCGTTGAATGCCCATGGATACTGCCATCCGGAGACCATGTAGAAGGGCCTCATATTCGGCTACATTGTTGGAGTCCGTGTACATAATTTGGAGTACATATTGGACTGTATCTCCTGTAGGGGACGTCAAAACGACGCCAGCCCCCAGTCCGGCCAGCATTTTGGAGCCGTCGAAATGCATGATCCAGTTTGAGTACGTGCCATACTCTTTAGGGAGTTCGGCCTCTGTCCATTCGGCGACGAAGTCGGCTAGGACTTGCGATTTAATTGCTCGCCGTGGTTTGTAGGTTATATCGAACGGGAGGAGCTCTATGGCCCATTTTTCTATCCGGCCCGTTGCATCGTGGTTGTTGATAATATCGTTGAGTGGTACTTCCGAGGCTACTGTAATAGAACGCTCTTGAAAGTAGTGTCGTAGCTTCCGGGATGCCATGAACACCGCGTATGCGATTTTTTGATAATGCGGGTACCGTGATTTGCATGGTGTGAGGACAGTGGACACGTAGTAAACCAGCCTTTGAAGGGGTAGTTTGTGTCCATCCGTTATCCGTTCGACGATGAGTACTGCGCTAACAACTTGATGGGTGGCGGCAATGTACAACAGCATGGGTTCGCTGGTATTCGGCGCGGCCAGGACGGGGTTTGTTGCCAAGATGGCCTTTATTTCCTCGAGTCCGGCCGTGGCAGCGTCCGTCCACTCGAAGTGTTCGGTGTGCCTAAGGAGGCGGTAAAGGGGCAATGCCTTTTTTCCCAAACGGGAGATGAAGCGGCTTAAAGCCGCCACGCATCCGGTGAGTTTCTGTATTTGTTTGAGGTCTTTTGGGACATCCAATTGTGACAAAGCTCGGATTTTAGCTGGATTTGCTTCAATTCCTCTACCGGATACAATGAAGCCCAGGAGCTTTCCGGCTGGAACGCCGAAAACGCATTTTTTCGGATTGAGCTTAATGTCATATTTTCGGAGGTTGTCGAATGTAAGCCTCAAGTCGTCTACTAGAGATTCGACATGTCTTGATTTAACGACCACATCATCTACATACGCCTCCATTGTTTTGCCGATCTGGTTTGCCAAACATGTTTGAATCATGCGCTGATATGTGGCGCCGGCGTTTTTTAGCCCAAAGGGCATTGTGTTGAAGCAGAATGGGCCGTATGGTGCGATGAAAGATGTTGCGGCTTGGTCTGATTCTGCCATCTTTATTTGATGGTAACCGGAGTATGCGTCGAGGAAGCACAGGGAATCGTGTCCTGCAGTGGCATCGATGATTTGATCTATTCGGGGGAGGGGGAAAGGATCCTTTGGGCAGGCCTTATTAAGGTCTTTGAAGTCGACACACAGGCGCCAGGATTTGTCCTTCTTTGGTACCATTACCAGGTTCGCTAGCCAGTCCGGGTGTTTTATATATCTAATGAATCCGGCCTCCAATACTTTGGCTAGCTCCTCTCCCATGGCCTGTCTCTTTGGTTCGGAGAAACGCCGAAGGGCTTGTTTGACAGGTTTGAATCCTTTCTGGATATTTAAGCTGTGCTCGGCCAGACTGCGTGGGATTCCTGGCATATCTGAGGGGTGCCAAGCGAAAATGTCCCAGTTCTCTCGTAGGAACTCGCGCGGTGCGGCGTCTACATCAGGGCTCAGTTGTGCCCCGATGGAGGCTATTTTATTGTGGTCCGTTGGGTGGGCCTGGAATTTGACTATTTCGTCCGCTGGTTTGAAGGATGTGGACTTGGATCTCTTATCGAGTATCACATCATCCCTGTTAACCATGGATCGCAGCACCGTCAGCACTTCGGCCGCTAAGGCTTCAGATAGTGCCTCGAGGGTCAATGCGGCTGTCTTGTTTTCGGCGCGGAGTGCTATGTCCGGATCACTAGCGAGAGTGATAATTTCGTTTGGCCTAGGCATCTTAAGCTTCATGTACCCGTAATGGGGTATGGCTTGGAAAACTGTGAATGCCTCTTGTCCTAATATAGCGTGATATCCGTTTTTGAACGGGGCCACCTGGAACGTGATTTGTTCAGACCTGTAATTATCCGGCGTGCTGAATACCACATCTAGTGTGATCTTTCCGGTGCAGCGCGCTTCCTGACTGGGGATTATTCCTCTAAAGGTTGTGCTGCTTCGCTCAATGCGGTTCCAGTCTATTTCCATCTTTTGGAGGGTTTCCTCGTAGATGAGGTTCAATCCACTGCCTCCGTCCATAAGTACCTTTGCGAGGCGACAGCCGTCCACTATGGGACTGAGAACCAATGCGGCTGGTGCTCTGGCTGTTCGAAATTTAGGTTCGTCGCTCGCGTTGAAGGTGATAGCAGTATTGCTCCATGGATTTATTGTCGCTACTTGGTAGAATTCGGCGAGGCTGCGAAGTGTTCTTTTTCGCATGTTATTTGATGCGAAAGTCTCAGAGATTGTGAGAACGGTACTGAAATTCTCGGGCTGGTTTCCTTCGACCTCTTGATTTAGGAGGTCCTCGCCAATTTTGGCCACCTGCCGGAGTATCCAACATGCCCTGAGGCTGTGAGTTGGCGTGGCATCCTCTGCACTATGAATCTTGCAGGGTCCATCGAGCCACTTTTCTAGCACGGTTCCATGCCCCCTAGAGGGTTTTGATTTTTTGTTTAATCCGGGCGCCTTGCTGTAGTGCGCCCTTTTGATTCGGACGGGATTGCTATTCAAGGCCGGATTATCCCAAAATTTAATTTCGGTTTTCCAAGCACTTTCCATCGCACAGTATTTTTGTACTATGGACGCCAAGTCAGCAAAGCGCGTAATATTACGACGACTTACGGCGTTGAGTATCCCCTTGTCCGTGCAGTTACTGCAGAAGATTGAAATCGCGTCTCCCTCGTGGCAGTCCTTTATCCTGTTCATAAGCAGGAGGAATCTGGCCCAGTAATGATGTACTGTTTCTTCGGGCATCTGCTTGATTTGGGAGAGATTGCTTAAGATCGGGCGGGCGGAATTCATTAAATCCGATACTTCGCTCGGTTTGCTGTTCGGAAGCCGAACAACCTCCGGATTCTGAGATCCGGAGTCTTGTATGTTATCCGGTTTGCCTGGTTCTAAGCCCAGGTCTTGGATTGTATCCTCCCCTCCGTGGATATCCGGCATGGAGGGTTCCGGAATTCGGACGTAGCTGGTCCTTCAGATAGAAGAAGGGTTGCCGCATTGTGTCTCCACCACAGCAACATGGTGGGTGGCTTGGGGAGAGTTGATTTCCCTTAGATCGGGCTTGAGCCCAACCTGGTCGTAATTTGTAGCGACCCCCAAGGCGGCGATGCGATCCAGGAGCTTGTTTACGGAAGAGAGCTCCACCAGATCTAGCTGCTCGGTAAATTCCGAGCTGACGTGGAGATTGCTTTTGATGACCCGAGAGGTCACCGTCGGTGCAACGGCCGAACAGGCGGTCATAAGAAAACCACCCAGCCGGAGGGTCTGGCCGACAGCCAAAGCTCCCTCAGTGACGGCGCCGTCTTTAAAGACGGGAAAAGGCATCCTTCCTGATCGCGACGGCACAGAGGAACTCTCAATGAAAGCACCAATGTCGGTGTCAAAACCGGCGGATCTCGGGTAGGGGGTCCCGAACTGTGCGTCAAGGTCGGATGGTAACAGGATACAAGGGACACTTTATTTTACCCAGGTTCGGGCCCTCTCGATGGAGGTAAAACCCTACTCCTGCTAGATTAATATTGATGATATGGGTAGTACAAGAGTAGATCTACCACGAGATCAAGGAGGCTAAACCCTAGAAGCTAGCCTATGAGTATGATGATGGTTATGATGATTGGCCTACGGACTACAACCCTCCGGTTTATATAGACACCGGATAGGGTTAGGGTTACACAGAGTCGGTTACATTGGTAGGAGATCTTGAATATTCGCACGCCTAGCTTGCCTTCCACGCCAAGGAAAGAACCTTCCGGACACGGGACGAAGTCTTCAATCTTGTATCTTCATAGTCCTGGAGTCCGGCTGAAGGTATAGTCCGGCTATCCGAACACCCCCTAATCCAGGACTCCCTCAATAATCTCTTACAATTTTTTCCGCATTATGCGAGGGACCGGTCTTCGCCTGGTCAGGCATCCACAGCACCCAAGTTCAAATAATTGAATCGCACTAGGGGCTGTGCCTACATCCTCATTGTCAAACTCTTATGGCTAAGTGAGAGCGATAACGCCACACAGTTTGATTGCCTGGTTCGCCGCACTAACACCTCCTTTAAGGACCAAATCTGATGGGTCAAGAGTGTTTAGGTGCTATTCCGAACACCCCCGTACTACCTACGTGGGGCCTGAAGCCGACGACTGGCCAACTCTCAGATATCATAAACGGTCGCACAAGAGGAAAAATCTGAGGTAAGACAAGCAAAATAGTATACATAAGTCTTGTTTTATAATACATAGTTCGGACACTCAAGTTACATTCATTCAAAAATAATGTCTTTCAAGCACTGGCCCTCTACAATACGGGATCCTTCGAGGACGCCTTCAAAATACCGCTCCGGCGTGCGGTGTTCCTTGCCGGCGGGCGGTCCCTCGGTTGCAAGCTTGACAATGTTCATCATCGCCTACTGCACCTTGACACGGTAAAACGCCATCTGTGCACCATCGATGCAGACTGACCGCTTCACGGCATCAAGCTGAGGGCAGGCGCTGACCAGCCGCTTCACAAGATCGAAGTAGCTACTGGGCATTGGTTCGGTGGGCCAAAGACGCATTATAAAATCCCTCATGGCCAATTAGGCTACCCTATGAAGTTCGCTTAACTGCTTCAGCTGATCGCTGAGGGGCACGGGATGCTCTGGCGCAAGGTACTGTGATCAGAACAGCTTCTCCGTTGAGCTCCCCTCTTTGGCCCGGAAGCACTCCTCAGCATTAGCAATACTTTGGGGCAGGTCCACAAATGCTCCTGGATAACTCCAAATCCGGGTTAACAAGATATACGTTTTCCTCATGAATTTTCTCTACATCTTAAAGGCCTTACCCGCCGCAATCTGCTTTGGGTCTTGGATCTCCCGGTTAGCGCTTTGGGCTTCTGTCCGGGCCTCCTGTGCACTTTGGAGGGCCTTAGGAAGTTCAGAATTTTGCTCCAAAATCTTGATCTCTAAGGACTTAGATTTGTTTATTGCATCCTTGAGCTCTTGCTGGACTTCCTCCACCCTTGCTTCATGTTTCAGGCGGGCGGCTTGTTCCTCTTCTGCCCTCTTCTTGGCTTCGGCCAGCGCGTTCTTGAGCGTCTCGACCTCAGACGGGTCAGCTATGAGCATAATTATGAAACTCATTCCGATAACACACCAGAGCTGACATCATTTTAGACGTGTTTCGGTATCACATACCTTGATTTTCTTCTATCTTCCACCTTAGCTCGGATGCTTCGGCGGCATGGGCAGCTAACGCCTGCATGCAGCCTGTTTGTTCAAACAGATATGTATGTTAACCTCCTGCGTGAGTTATTAGATCCTCTATCCGGTCTTTCTTTCCGAACACCAAACAGAGTCTCAGGGGCTACTATCTATACACAGGCATTCCTCTTATACAGCTAAAAGTCATCGTAAAGCACATACCTCAAAGCCTCTTAAAAGGCTAGTGTAGGCTTCGTTCAATCCGCTTCTCGTGGACTGAACCTTTTCAATCACCGTACCCATAAGGGTACGATGTTCTTCCACAATGGTGGCGCTCTTAATCACTCTCACCAGAGTGTCCGACGCCTCCGGATTGACAGAGGTCGCTGGTGGGGTAGGCGCGCCCCTAAGGGAGTCCTGGATTAGGGGGTCCTCGGACAGCCGGACTATATCCTTTGGTCGGACTGTTGGCTATGAAGGTACAAGATTGAAGACTTCGTCCCGTGTCCGGATAGGACTCTCCTTGGCGTGGAAGGCAAGCTTGGCAATACAGATATGTAGATCTCCTCCCTTGTAACTGACTCTGTGTGACCCTAGCCCCCTCCGGTGTCTATATAAACCGAAGGGTTTAGTCCGTAGGACAACAACAATCATACCATAGGCTAGCTTCTAGGGTTTAGCCTCTATGATCTCGTGGTAGATCAACTCTTGTAATACTCATATCATCAAGATCAATCAAGCAGTAAGTAGGGTATTACCTCCATCGAGAGGGCCCGAACCTGGGTAAACATCGTGTCCCCCGCCTCCTGTTACCATCTGCCTTAGACGCACACTTCGGGACCCCCTACCCGAGATCCGCAGGTTTTGACACCGACATTGGTGCTTTCGTTGAGAGTTCCACTGTGTCGTCACCGTAAGGCTTGATGGCTCCTTCGATCATCGGTAATGATGCGATCCAGGGTGAGGTCTTCCTCCCTGGACAGATCTTCGTATTCGGTGGCTTTGCATTGCGGGCCAACTCGCTTGGCCATCTGGAGCAGATCGAGAGCTACGCCCCTGTCCATCAGGTTAGATTCGGAAACTTGAGCTATACTGACTTGATCTTTGATGGATTCAAACCCATGTCTGGTGCACCGCACAATCACGACGAGCATGACGTAACTCTGCAACTACTCCGACCCTCAATCCGGAGCAAATTGCGCCATCCGAGGACGGGTGGACAGACCCTGCCGTCTAGGCCGCACTCTCAATTGCGATAGAGCCGAATACTGACTTCACCCCTTACGAGAGCCGTGTTGCCGAACCATTGGATTCGTCCCCAGCCACGGGCTCCGACCCTCCTGCGTCCGTGCCTATCAAATCCGATTGGGCACCGATCATGGAGTTTACCTCTGCAGTTATCTTTCAGCACCCGCCTCTTGGCGATGTGCTAAATTCATTAAGGTCCCTCTCCTTGTCAGGATAACCTTGGACGAATTATGTCCGGCTAGAATAGGATGCGGATGACGAAGAAATTCGCTCCCCACCCACCACCCACTTAGTAGCCATTGTCGACAATTTAACCGACATGCTCGATTTCGACTCCGAAGACATCGATAGCATGGACGATGATGCAGGAGAGGAACAGGAACCATCGCTCGCAGGGCGCTGGACAGCCACTTCATCACATGTCATATACATGGTGGATACACCCAAAGAAAACGATGACGAGGAATGGAAGGATGCAGCGAAGAATAGCTCCCTCGAGAAGCAACCAAAGCGTCGCCGTAGGCGCCGCTCCAAATCCTGCCTCGGCAAAAACAGCGATAACAGCAGTCACTACAAGAAATATGTCAACTTGTGACCACCACTATTGGTCACTGAAAGGTCACAAATTTCCATTTACGACCTTTTTGTGACCAAAAACAGAAGGTCAAAAGCTGGCGGTCGTACACTGACTATAGCGACCTTTCTTCTGGAATGGTCGAAGACGTTTACGACCAAAATACGTCTACCGTGGCGTTTTGGTCACTAGCAACCTCCCCAGGCCACGTAGGCATCCAGCATGGCAATCTGACGTGGCACAAGATTCAGCCCGGTCCAATTCGGTGTTTATATGGGCCGAGCCCATTAATTCAGCCAATTTAGTTTATTTTTTCTATCAATTTTTGTTAGCTTCATGGGCCAAGCCCAACATCGCAGCCTTTTTATTTTTGGGCCATGGCCATTTTGGCTGAGCAGTTCAAGTATTTCTTTTTTTTAAGATGGGTCCACTATTCAGATGGGTCCCAATTGTCAGGTTCTTCTAGTAAATGGGTCCCAATTGTCAAGGTCATTTTCTTTAAATTTCAATTTGCTAGTAAATAAATCACCAACATTCAAATGGGAACAGATAGAGAACACACGTAGTACTTCACATAAAGATACAATATAAGAATCAGTTTGATACATCATACAACAAAGATACAATAGCAGAATCATTGTGTTACATTATCATATAACACATATACAATGGCAATCACAGTCTAGATACTCCAGGTCTCTTCAACTTAGCACTCCCCATATTCCCAGCTTCCAAATCTGCAGCACAAAATCAACGCCATGTTAATAGACCAAACTTGGTGTTACAACAGATGAATGTGTAGATGCATGTGTAACGTAACAATATAGTATTTGTCTACAACAGATGCATATGTAGATGACCAGACCATACAAAGAAAGTACATAACAAATTTCAAGTGTACACTCATATATGAATGGAGCCGTAACAAGAGTGGAGCCAAGTAGGCAAGCAGATAAGGGAGAGTACACACAGATAGAGATTAAAATATGGGTGTATCCCTCCGACCTCATTCATTCGTTGGAGGAAGAGATTAAAATACGGTTGGGCGACTCCACAGATCGAGAAATGGCAACCAAGGTGTGCGCCTGCAATATATTTCTTGCTAGCTCGACAACCAAGGGTGCAGCAAAGACTCACTAAGATAAGCAGGCTCTCTGTAAACAAACACTAGCAGCAGAATAGTTTTAGTTCTTCCAAGTAGCTCTGGGTGTAAAGTTTAAACACTGCTTAAAGTTGCAAAATCCTTGTTACAATTTGTGTAACAATATATTTTTCTACAAGATATGCATCTGTAGATGACCATACATACAAATAAAGTAAATTCAGTAACATATTGCTATCCACAATAACTACAGATTTTGACCATACAGATTTTGTAGATAAACACATACTAGAAGCTACAGCAGAACATGGGTGTAGAGGATACCACTCACGAATTAATTAATCTGCTAGCTGATTGGTGGTAGAGGAGGAGGTTTAGCCACTTCAGGGGCCTAGAAGGCAGGTTTTGTTGTACCTTGAGAGACAGGAAAGAAGTGGACAGAGCAGCCACCTGCTGCTCCAGCCTGGTGTTCCTCTCAAGCACAGCCTCATACTTCTCCTGCACAACACATTCAGTGTCAGCTCCACATCAGGCACATGATTAACTCATCACGAAATGTAGATGCATAGTGGCACTGCGCGAGATTGGTTTAAATTCAGATGTACCTTGAGGAACATAACCTCCTCCTCCTACTTGTCATTCACCCGTGTAGCGCTGGTGTACTTCTCCTGAAGACAGATTCACAGCAATGGCTTCAGCAGGATCAACGACAATGTGGAGACAACAATTCAACCAGGAGAGTAGAATCTGATTACTCAGATTTAACTTGGCAGGCATTTCTTGCAAGATAACTAACTAGATGAGTATGATTTTTTTCGATAAACTAGATAAGTATGATGAATTTAAGCTGAGTTGTAGAAGTACCTCCAAGGACTGAACTTGCTTTTCCAGATTGCCATTGGCCTTCAGCACACACTCATACTTGTCCTGCAAATAAGATCATCATGAGTTCAAGATCAGCCAAGGAGATACTCCATGGAACAAACAAAAAGAAAGTAAACTTTGCAATTCTTACAGAACTAGTGGAAAGAGAGATGCATTCTGATGATTAAAACTACCTATGTCAAGTGTACTTTGCAGACCTCTAGTGCTCCATTCCAGACATTATCAGACCACAAGATCTCCCAGCTAAATCCGTTTAAAACCCATCATCTAAATTCTTTGCCTCTTACTACCTACTGCTCAAGTTCACAATTGTTTTAAAATCAACTTCATTCATTTTGGTTCTTTTAGAGAGGAAAAAGTGCTAGCTGTTATTCTTATTACCACTTAAATAAAATATCATCATGTGCAGAGTCCCTTCAGGCAGTCAAGCATGATTTCGTGTTCCAGACAATCATGATATCAAATTTCAATTCAGAAGAGAAGTGCATTGGCAGTGCACCTAGACAAATACTAGTACGACGTACAACCAAAATCGAGCAAGAATATCAATGTCAAAGATGAAATACAGAAGCACTGAGAACTGGAATTAGCCACTTAACCTACCCCAGACACCCATAGAGACATATTTCCGACAGATAACTTGCACTGAATCCGCATCTAGACTAAACAGTTGACTGAAGAGAAGAGCATGGCAGTAGATAATTCTCATGAAGGAAGGAGGAGGCAGCAGTAGCTGCACGGGCAGTTCCATCCATCCAGGCAACATACATACTACTACTACATAGAGAAAGAGGTGAAAGGAAGGGGGTTGGTCACCTTCTTGTCCTTGATCTCGCTGGACTGGATCCAGGTCTTGATCTGGTCGCGGTAATGCTGCAGCTTCTTGATCTCCTTCTTGAGGTCCGCCTCGAACTTCTCCTTCTGGTTCGCATTCGCGGTATCGTAGACCTGGCCGAGACCCCGGAGAATCATGAGAAACCATGCAAAATCCTGAGAATCAGGGGTGGGGGAGAAGGGAAAGAGGAGGGAGGACCTTGTTCCAGATGCTATCGAAGACGTCGACGCCCTCCTGGACCTTCTTGAGCACGCGGTCGATCTCGCCCTGCAGCTTCCAACTTGCGCCCATGGCATTCGGTGCACACTGCCTTGCCGAACTTGCCCACCTCCAGCTCCGTGCCCACCACCCTGTCGGCGCCGAGGAACTCCCTGGCGAAGGGCTCTACCATGTCCCTGGGGCGGCCTCGGGGAGGATGGCGTGCTTCATGACGGGGTCGCGCTTCATGCATGTCCGCCAGCTCCCGATGGATTTGCTTCACCACCATCCGCACCCACCGCTCCTTGGCCATGCAGCGACGTCGACGGCCATGGCAGCCACCGCGTCGGCGAGCGCCCACGGCAGCGGCGGGAACACTAGCAGACAGCACGAGAACATCCTCGCCGGCTTCGCGGTGGTGGGAGATTTTGCGCCGCGGTGAGGCCGTCGGCCGTCGCTGTGGGGAGTATGGAAGGGGAGGGGCGAGAGGAGGAAGGCGTGGGGAACGGCGGTGAGCTCTGCTGGAGGGAGGTGGCAGCGGTGATGGATCTGGAAGGGAGGAGGCAAGCCATCGGGCGAGGACACGGGGGATCTGGAAGGGGATCGATAGAGACGTGGAAAGAAAGGAGGCGGGGGGGGTGGATGCAAAATGACCATCTAGGGTTTCAGGGTTGGTGTGGAAGGGTTGAGGACTGTCGTTGGATCCGTGAGCATCCGACGGTGTTTGATGCATGATCCGCGTGATACGTCCATGGACCAATCAGAATGCAGTACGACATTGTGACCATCTAAATTGGTCATGGCTGACTAAAAATAATTTCTCTAGTGCTAAAAATGAGTTTTTTTGAAGGACCAGCAATATATTTGTTCAAATGATCTCATATTGTGCACAAGAGTGCATATTCGAATGGCAAACAATGTTGCCTAAGGAAGTTTTCATTTTCTTTGGACGAAAAAAGCATTTTTCATTTTCTGAGTGCCCGAAATAAGGTTTTGTTGTGAAGGACCTACCAAATAATTGTTGCAAAATTGGACCAAATCATTTTTATAAAATACTAGGCCATATTTAATGCACAATTGACCAAATGGTTGGGTGTAAAAAGTTTTGATCCACCTCTGGTGAAAAAGACAAATTCCCGCCGATTCAGTTGGAAGCGGGTCAAATTTGAACTGTAGCTACCTCGTAGTTTGCTCTATTTTTTTTCCAAAAATCATTTCTAGGTACATAAGTCTATACCTACTAATAAAGCAAGGTGCGTTTCTCCAAAATTTTCATGCGTTCACCAGCGAATAGATTTTTTTACTATCCGAGGTGGTACTAATCTTTTGTGCATCCATTTGCTAGAAAAAGAAATACAGTTTATCCAGAATTTCGTACATGGGCCACGCTCTCAAGCCCAGTAAAGCCAGCTCACTTATTTCCCTGCCCACGCAGCTGGGAAACACCTATTTGCCGCACGCGGCGACAGATAGTTAGAGGTTCGCACAGATAGCCCTGGACTGGGCCGGCCCGTTTTCATATTTTTTGTTCATTTTATATTTAACATTTTACGTTACTTTCTCTTTTTATTCCTCTTTCTTTTTTCCCTTTTCATTTTTAATTTTATTTTTTGTTTATTTTTACTTTTTTGATCAAATATTTTTTTATGAAATGTTTAGAATCTCAATTTTGTTCAAAATTTTGAAGAATGTTCAGAATTCCAAAATTTTATTCCCGTTATAAATATGTTCAAATATTATAAAAATTGTCATTCCAATTTTTTTTAAACAAAAAAATGTTTCTATTTTACAAAGTTCTTTGATATTTTCAAAAGAAAACATCAAAAAATGTTCAAAATTCAAAAAAAATTCTTATTTTAGTGAAATGTTCACGAATTAAACATAAAAATATTTTAAATAGCCCCGTATTGCTCTTTACATACGGTCATACCAATTTATAAACGTGTGTGAAACTACATGTAGTAATAAGATGTATCAAGTATGGATCTATTATGCCGGACAAAGGATGGATGTATTGGCACGTGAGCTAGCTAGAAAAGGACACTGAAATTTTTAAATGAAAAGTAATGTTCCCATTTTTTAAAATGTATTTTCCAAAATTGTTCAAGATTATTAAAAAATTACATTTTAAAATTGAAAATATGTGGCAATTCATTATAAATATTATTTTTTAAGAAGTAAAAAAAAGTAATCATAGAATGTTTCAAATCTGACGTTGCGGTATGTTCTTAAATATTTACGTTGGCCATTGGTTAGAAGGACATGATTATTCGACTCAATGGCAGCACAGTGTCAGGTGTTTGAGATCGTGAGTACGATCCTTCAACTCATCTTTCTTTCAGGATTTGTACTCACGCCTTACAAACACAGGTCAATTTGATGTCTGAGAATTTCACACCCCACGCAATTTAGCTAGCCTAGCTACCTTTGAAATAAGGAAAATAAAATATGTTCAATAGTCCCATATTGCTCGTTTACATACAGTCGTAACAATTTTTATACGTGTGCGAAACTATATGTAATGAACTGAATGAAGGATAGATTAATTAAACTGAATGAAGCATGGATGGATTCGTACGTGAGCTTTCTCAAAAAGGGAATTAAATCCAGTACGAGAGCTAGATGGATGAATTGCTAGCTGAACTATCTACAAAAGGGCCCTAGATTTCACAAAGATTCCTACTCGAGGCAAAGAGAAGAGAAGACCCGACTACGTGAGCTAGATGCATGAAAAAGAAAAGACCCGGCGACCTCCCACATTATGGAACTTCAGCCTTAAATCCCCTCGACTAAGGAACGCAAAATAGTGGAGTACAATTAACTCCGGTTGTACACATCAGTGGCTTGTACATGGAAAAGAGAAGACCCGCCTCATTTCCATATTATTGAACTTCATGCCTTGAAATCCCCTCAAATGAATGAAAAAATAGATTGAATAATTCACGGACCTTCTCTGGCGTGCGAAGACCTAATAAAACTCTTAAATCCACTCAATCAATGAATGAAAAAATAGCGGATTGATTACTTCACATGCGGCGAAACCCATAACCAAAATGTTCCTTCTTGACATGCACACAGGGTTTTTCTTGCACATATAATTCTCACTACATTAAGTGCACATTATTTTTCCTCCCGTTGCAACGCATGGGCATATGTGCCAGTATCTATTTAATCAGAGAAACACCAAAAAAATCCAAGATTCAACCACTAGCTAGGAACGGTCATTCCTGCCGTCTTGACCGCATTTTGAAACGGGCATAAAAAATTCAAAAAAATCAAAAAAAATTGGGAAACCTTCGCATTGTGTCATTATATGTGGCCAAGTTCCCAGGAAAAATAATAAACTTGTAATACGGTAATTATTTTTAAAAAGTGTTCTCAGAAACGAGCTATCACGTGTGGAGATCAATGGCTTTCAAGGCAAATGATCAATCTTATGGCCACATTCATGGCATAGTTTGTTCAAATGGTCTCATATTGTGCACAACGGTGCATATTGGAATGGCAAACAATATTGCCTAAGGAAGTTTTCGTTTTCTTTGGACGAAAGAACCATTTTCCATTTTCCGAGTGCCCAAAGGAGGGTTTTTTTAAGGAACTACCAAATAATTGTTGCAAAATTGGACCAAATCATTTTTCTAAAATACTAGGCCATATTTAATGCATAATTGACCAAATGGTTGGGTGTAAAAAGTGTTGATCCACCTCTGGTGAAAAAGACAAATTCCGGCCGATTCAGTTGGAAGCGGGTCAAATTTGAACTGTAGCTGCCTCGTAGTTTGCTCTTTATTTTTTCCAAAAATCATTTCTAGGTACATAAGTATATTTTTAATCAGAGAAACACCAACAAAATTCCAAGATTCAACCACTAGCTAGGAACGGTCATTCCCGCCGTTTTGACCGCATTTTGAAACGGGCATAAAAAATTCAAAAAAATCAAAAAATTGGGAAACCTTCGCATTGTGTCATCATATGTGGCCAAGTTCCTAGGAAAAATAACAAACTTGTAATATGACAATTATTTTCAAAAAGTGTTCTCAGAAACGAGCTACCATGTGTGGAGATCAATGGCTTTCAAGCCAAATGATCAATCTTATGGCCACATTCATGGCATAGTTTGTTGAAATGATCTCATATTGTGCACAAGGGTGCATATTGGAATGGCAAACAATGTTGCCTAAGGAAGTTTTCATTTTAGTTGGACAAAAAAACCATTTTCCATTTTTCGAGTGCCCGAAAGGAGGTTTTTTTGTGAAGGAACTACCAAATAATTGTTGCAAAATTGGACCAAATCATTTTTCTAAAATACTAGGACATATTTAATGCACAATTGACAAAATGGTTGGGCGTAAAATTTTTTGATCCACCTCTCGTGAAAAAGACAAATTTCCACCGATTCAGTTGGAAGCGGGTCAAATTTGAACTGCAGCTGCCACATAGTTTGCTATTTATTTTTTCCAAAAATCATTTCTAGGTACATAAGTATCTTTTTAATGAGAGAAACACCAACAAAATTCCAAGATTCAACCACTAGCTAGGAACGGTCATTCCCGCCGTTTTGACCGCATTTTGAAACGGGCTTAAAAAATTAAAAAAAATCAAAAAATTGGGAAACCTTCGCATTGTGTCATCATATGTGGCCAAGTTCCTAGGAAAAATAACAAACTTGTAATACAACAATTATTTTAAAAAAGTGTTCTCAGAAACGAGCCATCATGCGTGGAGATCAATGGCTTTCAAGCAAAATGATCAATCTTATGGCCACATTCATGGCATAGTTTGTTCAAATGATCTCATATTGTGCACAAGGGTGCATATTGGAATGGCAAACAATGTTGCCTAAGGAAGTTTTCATTTTAGTTGGACGAAAAAACCATTTTCCATTTTTCGAGTGCCCGAAAGGAGGTTTTTTTGTGAAGGAACTACCAAATAATTGTTGCAAAATTGGACCAAAACATTTTTATAAAATACTAGGCCATATTTAATGCACAATTGACAAAATGGTTGGGTGTAAAATTTTTTGATCCACCTCTCATGAAAAAGACAAATTTCCGCCGATTCAGTTGGAAGCGGGTCAAATTTGAACTGCAGCTGCCTCATAGTTTGCTATTTATTTTTTCCAAAAATCATTTCTAGTTACATAAGGACCTATTTAATCATAAATACATGGTTTGGTGGCGATACGTCGAGGTTTGGGCGGCGGCCGAGGGCCCCAACTCTAGAGCGCGTAAACTCGCATGCCTGCCGCGTGGTCACCGCGTGACCGTGACGTTGCCATTTGTTCTGTGCAGCCTAGGCATGTCTAGTGGGTTGGGCACTCCCCAGGTTGGTGCTAGAAAGAAAATTACAACATAAGATTCTCACGAGGAGACCGATTGATGCTCAAACATGAATTAGCAGCCAAGTGTTTGATTAGCGGTACGGGAAACGTACATGGCTAATGGGCGTGAGTTTTGGCTGAGGATGATCAGTTACTAAGAAGACCATGTTCAAAAATTTGCAGCTCAAAAGGAGGAGCCTAGGTGGTACTTGCTTTGCAAACTACCACAGTGGACATAACTACGAATGTTGAAGCTCGGCTCAAAATAATGAATGTATTGAGCTAGCATTTGGTGGAGGATGGTTATTTGGGCATAGGAAAGCACTTCAGAAAAAATGGATACTATTTGGACATGCCAAAGTGGTACTTCCTTCACAAACTGTTATTCCAAACATAATAGGAAAATGAATATTTTTGAATTATTTTTGAACTAGGAAAGGAAGGTTTTTACATATTTAACGAAGATATGACCCAAAGAATTTATGAGATTTTTTTGGGAATTTTGGGAATGACAGAAATATAGGTTGCTTCACAACCTAGGGCAAAAATGCCACATGGACATGACACATAGGCAAAACTGATGAGATGGCACCTAGTCATCGCAACCCACCACAATTTACAAGGCTATGACCATCTATATTGGTCGTTAACAACTAGAAATAAGGCAGCGGACTAGCGCTGTTTGCTTTATGACCAATTCATGTAAGGAAATTACGACCTTTCTGACCAAAATGGTCGCAATGGTTTAGGGTTTGGAGCCCCCCAGACAGCTTTTGACCAATTGGTCTAAAATGGTCATAAATTTATGACCAATTCTTTGAGGGTCACTGACAGAAGGTCATAAGTTGACATATTTCTCGTAGTGAGTGAACCAGCAAACGGCGAACGTAGTACGGATCCGCTGTCGTCCGCATCCCTCCCTCCGAAGATATAGCTCATCAACGTCCCTCCGAAGAGGAAAACAGTCCGGACGAAGATGCACACATGATCCCGGAAAGGCACTTGGAACAAGAGAACCTCCGCAGAAGGCTTATTGCCACCGCAAGGAGTCTGAAGAAGCAGAAGCAAAGGCTTAAGGCCGCGCAGAATACACTCAATAGTAGATGGAACAAAGTGCTCGACAATGAAGAAAAGAATGGTGGTAGTTACCACACAAAGAGCTATCCAAAGCACAAGCTATTGCTTGAATTTGATGATGAGGCCTTAGAGCCACACAGCCGAAAAATAAAACAGCCGACCAGTCGGATCAACCACCTTGTGGCGGCGATAGAGCGGCTAACAAGGCCACACATAAGTCTGCACACGCTTCACGTAAAGACTCGCATCAGAAGACCGACGTGACCAGATCCATCTACGGATTAAGGAAACGTGCTCCAGCGCACAACCAAAACCGAACACTACAACCGTCAGAACGCCATGACACATCAAAATACAGGGGCGCCGCACACCCCCTATGTTTCACCGATGAGGTGCTGGACCACGAATTTCCAGAAGGATTCAAACCAGTGAACATAGAGGCGAATGACGGAACCACAGACCCTGGAGTCTGGATTGAGGACTTTATCCTCCATATTCATATGGCTCGCGGAGACGATCTCCACGCCATCAAGTACTTGCCCCTCAAGCTGAAAGGACCAGCTCGACACTGGCTGAAAAGCCTCCCAGAAAACTCAATTGGAAGTTGGGAGGAGCTTGAGGATACTTTTCGGGGTAATTTTCAAGGGACCTATGTCCGACCTCGGGATGCAGACGATTTAAGTCATATAGTTCAACAGACCGGAGAGTCAGCCCGAAAGCTTTGGAACAGATTTCTCACTACAAAGAACCAAATCGTCGACTGCCCGGACGCCGACGTCTGAGACGAATGGCTCGCCAGACACCTCGGCCAAGAAAAACCAAGAACAATGGCAGCCCTAACAAGCCTCATGACCCGCTTTTGCGTGGGCGAAGATAGCTGGCTAGCTCGTAGTAGCACCAGCGACCCAGGCACATCCGAAGTCAGGGATGGCAATGGAAAACCACGACGTAGTAAAAACAAGCGTCGAAATAACGAAGACAGCCCAGATAACATGGTGGTGAACGCCGGATTCAGGGGCTCTCGACCAGGTCAGCGGAAAAAGCCTTTCAAAGGCAGCAGAGATGGACTGTCCGGCCTAAACAAGATTCTAGACAAACTATGTCAGATTCCTGGCACCCCCGATAAACCTGCAAATCACACCCACAGAGAATGCTGGGTCTTCAAGCAGGCCGGTAAGCTAAACGCCGAACACAAGGGGAGGGAGACACCAAGTGAAGACGAGGACGAGCCTCGACGGCAAAGCACTGGGGGACAGAAAAATTTCCCACCAGAGGTCAAAACAGTGAACATGATCCAGGTGACGAAGAAGAGAGGCAAACATGCACTCCAAGACACACGTGCCGTAGAGCCCATCACCCCTAAGTTCAAACCCTGGTTGGCCTGCCCGATCACTTTTGATCGCAGGGATCACCTGACAAGCATCCTGCACAAAGGATTGACCGCCTTGATGTTAGACCCAATAATAAACAGATACCATCTCACACGAGTCCTTATGGACAGCGGCAGTAGTCTTAATCTGATATATCAGGACATAGTCCGCAAAATGGGGATAGACCCGACAAAAATCAGCCATAGTAATACTACCTTCAAGGGAGTAATACCAGGCCCAGAGGCCCGCTGCACGGGCTCTCTAATGCTAGAGGTTATATTCGGTTCACCCGACAACTTCGAAGTGAAAAGTTAACCTTCGACATCGCTCCATTCCGAAGCGGCTATCAAGCACTACTCGAAAGAACAGCTTTCGCTCGTTTTAATGTTGTACCACATTATGCTTCTCCTAAGCTTAAGATGCCCGGTCCACGTGGCACCATCACAGTTAGTGGAAATATTGAGCATTCCTTACGCGCGGAAGAACGTGTGGCGGCTTTAGCAGCCGAACACTAGACGGCCTCCCCAACAAGAATAAATGATCGGTCGTCAAGACCGCGGACACGGCTAGACGAGTCCGGCGCATCACTAGATATACATGAGATTGGTTTGATGGTTATACCCTCATAGACGGTACCAGGGGCTTCCCTCGTGTAAACAGGGCTAGTTTGGCTCAACTTTACTTATCTTGAATTTTAATGGTTTATTGAGAATAACCAATTTTTTGCACGACAACTTTCACCTAAGTTCTTCTCTTTTATAGATGACAATCGTGCTACACCCTTCCAGGATACGGCACAACGGAGACACAGGCGCAGACGTGCGGCAGGGACCCACTCAAAATTTTCTTTTTAGATTAAGACCCTGTGTAAACCTTTTTTACTGTCTCTTGTTGGTCACATCCTCCGAATACTCAGTACAACCGAGAAGGATGCTGACGTTATTGGCATTTCGCCACGTCAGAACATTGCACGTACCTGGACACTCGGGGTTCATTATCAAAGGGCATTGCTCAGCCCAACATATGTTATAAAGACCGAATACCTTAGGGAGTGTTCGGCGTCGCGAGTTTGGCCTTATATGCATCAGCTTCGAATCATGTCTTTGGTCAAATGTTGGGTTTGCCCGGCTCCCGTGTTTTGCTACCTTACGTTCCACTCTATCGGCTAAGGTGGCACCAGGAGAACTACTGCGACTGTGCCCTGGTTCATCCGGATGAGGACCTCAGTAGAGAAAGCCGAAACTGACTATCATGATAAAGCGCGAGACTGGTCAACCACTCAATGACCTAGCGGAATCTTCGGGATTCCTCCGCATTAACGAAGGGCCGTTTCCCAGTCATGTATGGACGCGCCCCGTATTCGGACGAGCGCGGAGGTACCAGGGGCTATATAGTAGTCCCACTTTCAAACTCCTATGGCTAAGTGAAAGTGTTAAAGCAATATAGTCCTGTTGCCTCATTCGCTGCGCTATCACCTCCTTAATGGACCAAGACGTTGGATCAAGTGTGAATACGTGTTTTTTGCGAACACCTCGCATTATATGCATGGGGGCTAAAGCCGACGATTGCAAACTTTCAGGTTATATACATATATAAATAAACGGCCGCACAGGAGGCATCATAATACTTTCAGACAAAAGTATAAACACAGCCTTTATAATTTAATAAACATTGTTCTTACAATGGGAATACATGTCACTTGAACATAATATTCTTCGAGCACTGAGCCTTTATTAAACGAGCTCCTTCAAGGACTTCTTCAAAGTAGTGCTCGGCAGATACTAGGCCCATGGCCGAACTCTGGGTTGCAATAGCGGTGGCCTCCATTTCTGCCCAGTATGTCTTGACACGGGCAAGAGCCATCCGCGCACCCTCTATGCACGCCGACCTCTTCATAGCGTCGATGCATGGCACAGCACCAAGGAACTGTTCCTCTAAACTAAAATAACTATTCGGCCTTGACCCTCCCGGCCACAGATGATCCACAACAGACCTCATGGCAAGCCCGGACAACCTATGGAGCTCGGCCCACTCGGCCATTCACTCATTCAACAGCAGCAGACGCACTGGCACATTGAACTGTGACCGGAACAACTTTTCCACTTCACGATCTTTTTGATCTTTGAAATATTCGGCCGCATCAGCAGCACTTGCTGCCAAATCCACGTATGCGTCTGCAGAACTCCATAGTTGATCAAGAGGGGCATACTTAGGATCTCGGAACTTCATCTGCAACAAAAAGGGCTTGCCAGCCATGATATCCCCGGCTTGACGCAGCTCCTCCTTCGCCGCTCTGATTTTAGAGCGAGCGTCCTGGGCCGCTACCCTGGCCTTCTCCAGGCCCGTCATCTTCGCTTGGTTTTCCTTTTTAAGAAGCTCATAACGGTCGGCGCCATTCTTCAATTCCACAGCCATCTTGGCTATTTTATCCTTGCTTCGAAAATGCGTAGCCTGTTCGGCTCTCAACTCTTCGACCGCCTTTAGAGCGGCCGCATCACTTTTCCTGGCTTGTTCCTTGGCTCGGGAAAGTTCCGCCCGAAGGGTCTCCACGGCGGCAGCCCCATCTGCAGTCACAACATATTAGATACTAGCATCATGCTCCTCTTACTATGTGTTGATCACAGGAGAAATCACATACCCTGTACCTCGTCGAGCCGTTTGTTTACAAGCACGATGTCGGCATCTGCCGCATCAAGTTGCCGCTTTAGCTCGGCAAACTCACCAGTCCGGCTAGCCACCGGACCTTCCGCCACCTGCACATGAAGGCGGCCTGATTATTACCTGGAACTATGATCCTCTGTCGGCCGCCGTTCCCGACAGCAACCAGAGTCTTAGGGGCTACTATCTGCATAGGGCACACCTAACGTGTGCGGTACCGTCAAAAACATACACTATTTCACGTACCTCAAAGCCTTTCAGCAAACTCATAAAATCTTCATGCAACCCCCTTTCGGCGGATGAAATCCTCTCAACCGCCGTACCCATTAGCATACGATGCACTTATGAGATAGCTGCTTGCTCCAGAAGATCCTTCAGTGCGTCCGATCGCACACCGGACGGTTCCGGACTCTTTCTGTTGCTCTCTTTAGGAGCCAAATACTGAGGACTTCGGGTGGCCGAAGGATTACCCTCTGGCCTTGGCGGATCAGGAGAAACCCTCCATGACGACACCTCAGGGTCGCCTGCCTCATGAGGCGGGGTGGCATGGGGAGGTGTTTCGCTCTCCATCATCTCCGGAAGAAGATCCCCCAAAGATGAACTCTGTCGAGAAGGGCTACGATCCGAACTACAAGATATATGCTTTGGTTATTGTCCTCAGAAATAAAGTAGAATATTTTTACTGTTAAGTACTTTTTGTTTACTTACAGCTCGGTGGAGGGATGACCCCCTTGCGGGCACTGTGCGGCAAGGGTACCCTCCGAGGAGGACCCTCTGGCGAAGATTTTTCCCCTGTTTGGAAACCATTGTTTCCGGGTCTTCAGAGGTGGTCCTCTTCCTTCCTTGGGGAGAGGGAATTTCAGATTCTGCTCCCCGGTTATCCTCCTTCGCGGAGGCGCTAATTCCCCTGGTTTGGATGAATAATGAGCGAGGCCCGCTTTCAGCCTCTTTATTCCCCCCTTTATCTTCCTCTGAGGGCACCTCATATGGCGCCAGCTCAAGCATTCTGGCTAGTATTGGATCTGCTGAGCCTTCGGGATGGGGGGCCGAACACCTGATCATCTTCGCCTTTTTTACCCAGTCCTGGTCAAAGAGCGACTTTTCAAAACGATGTTGTGATAAATAAAGAGATAACGTGTTCGGCCGAAGGACTACTTACTTGGGTATCTGGACGATTGCAGCTTAGACCCGCATCCTCAGTGGTATCCGGACACCTTATTTGTGGTCCGAAGAACAATTTGTACATCTCTTCGAGCGTCATGCCGAGGAAGTGCTGAATAGCTCGCGGTCCTTCCGGGTTCAACTCCCACATACGGAGGGGTCAATGTTTGCAAGGTGGGACTCGACAACTACCATGACTTGCATTACCGTGACCAGGCTGACATCTCTCTCAAGGAGATCTCAGATGCAACTCTGCAATATCGGCACATCATTTGCTGGCCCCCAGTCCAGCCCCTTGTTGATCCATGACGTCAGTTGTGGCGGGGGGCCCAAGCGAAAGGCTGGGGCGGCCACCCACTTGGTACCCCGGGGAGCTATGATATAAAACCACTCCCACTGCCATAAACTGGACACCTCCGGGAAGGAACCCTTTGGCCATGGAACATCGGCACCTTTTCTTATTACGGCACCTCCGCACTCTGCGTGTCGCCCCTCAATCATATTTGGCTTCACATTGAAAGTCTTGAGCCATAGGCCGAAGTGTGGGGTAATGCGGAGGAAGGCCTCACACACGACGATGAACGACGAGATGTGAAGGATGGAATCCGGGGCCAGGTCATGGAAATCCAGCCCATAATAGAACATGAGCCCCCTAAAAAAGGGATCTAGAGCAAGGCCTAGCCCTCGGAGGAAGTGAGAGATGAATACAACGCTCTCGCCTGGTTCGGGAGTGGGAATGACCTGCCCTCGAGCAGGCAGCCTGTGCGAGATTTCGCCGGTCAAATACCTGGCCTCTCTTAGCTTCTTGATGTCTTCCTCTGTGACAGAGGAGGGCATCCACCGACCTTGAAGGTTGGATCCGCACATGATTGAAGGTCCGAAGCGCCTGAGCTGAGCCTTGGATGTTGAAACTCGAGGCGGGGGAAGGATTCGATTGAGTACGAGAAGAAAAAAGGACAGGCCTTGGCCTCTTTATAAAGAGGGTGTATATCAAGCGTCCTCCTCGTGGCCGTTTGGGACTTGCCTAAAATCGAGGAGTCATACCAATGGGCACGATTGGGTTACCCACATCCGTATGAGAATCCCGTAATAAGTGGGACACGATCTCTGCTTCGACAAGACGTGCCAATAAAATTGCCTCGCAAAACGTGCGGTGGTAGGCTGATTGAGAAAAACGGTTCGAATAATGATCAGGCCGTGGTGTGATGTCATGTTATGAAAAGTTGTCAGCAGATTAGATTTGTGGAAATATTATTCTCTCTATGGTATTATGTGGAACTTGTTTTGCAGAGCTGGACACTATCCTTGTGTTCAAAATCTTCTATGGAGTATTCGGAGGAGGAACCCGCCTTGCAATGCCGAAGACAATCTGCGCGCCGGACTCATCGTCATTGAAGCCTTGTTCAGGGGCTACTGAGGGAGTCTTGGATTAGGGGGTCCTCGGACAGCCGGACTATATCCTTTGGCCGGACTGTTGGATTATGAAAATACGAGATTGAAGACTTCGTCCCGTGTCCGGATAGGACTCTCCTTGGCGTGGAAGGCAAGCTTGGCAATATAGATATGTAGATCTCCTCCCTTGTAACCGACTCTGTGTAACCCTAGCCCCCTCCGGTGTCTATATAAACCGGAGGGTTTAGTCCGTAGGACAACAACAATCATACCATAGGCTAGCTTCTAGGGTTTAGCCTCTACGATATCGTGGTAGATCAACTCTTGTAATACTCATATCATCAAGATCAATCAAGCAGGAAGTAGGGTATTACCTCCATCGAGAGGGCCCGAACCTGGGTAAACATCGTGTCCCCCGCCTCCTGTTACCATCCGCCTTAGATGCACAGTTCAGGACCCCCTACCCGAGATCCGCAGGTTTTGACATCGACAACCCCCTTCTTGCGAAGGGGGTTGCTCATCCGACTCCGGAACCGTGTGGGTTGATACGTCTCCAATGTATCTATAATTTTTTATTGTTCCATGCTATTATATTATCTGTTTTGGATGTTTAATGGGCTTTAATACGCTCTTTTATATTATTTTTGATACTAACCTATTAACCGGAGGCCTAGTGCGAGTTTTTGTTTTTTTGCCTATTTTAGAGTTTCGCAGAAAACGAATACTAAACGGAGTCCAAACGGAATGAAACCTTCGCGATGATCTTTCTTGGACTGAAAACAATCCAGAAGACTTGGAGTTGAAGTCTGGAACTCCACGAGGCAGCCACGAGGCAGGAGGGCATGCCCAGGGGTAGGCGCGCCCCCACCCTCGTGGGCCCCTCGTAGCTCCACTGATGTACTTCTTTCGACTATATATACTCGTATAGCCTAGAAACATCAGGGAGAGCCACGAAACCACTTTTCCACTACCTCAACCTTCTGTACCTGTGAGATCCCATCTTGGGGACTTTTCCGGCGATCTGCCGGAGGGGGAATCGATCACGGAGGGCTTCTACATCAACACCATAGCCTCTCCGATGAATCGTGAGTAGTTTACCATAGACCTTTGGGTACATAGTTATTAGCTAGATGGCTTCTTCGCTCTCTTTGATTCTCAATACAAAGTTCTCCTCGATGTTCTTGGAGATCTATCTGATGTAATACTCTTGGAGACCTTCCGATGAATTGTGGATTTATGAACAAGATTATCTATGAATATTATTTGGTTCTTCTGTGAATTCTTATATGCATGATTTGATATTGTTGCAAGTCTCTTCGAATTATTGGTTTAGTTTGGCCTACTCTATTGATCTTTCTTGCAATGGGAGAAGTGCTTAGCTTTGGGTTCAATCTTGGGGTGTCCTTTCCCAGTGAAAGTAGGGGCAGCAAGGCATGTATTTTATTGTTTCCATCAAGGATAAAAAGATGGGGTTTATATCATATTGCTTGAGTTTATCCCTCTACATCATGTCATCTTGCTTAATGCGTTACTCTATTCTTATGAACTTAATACTCTAGATGCATGCTGGATAGCGGTCGATGTGTGGAGTAATAGTAGTCGATGTAGAATTATTTCGGTCTACTTGACACGGACGTGATGCCTATATTCATGATCATTGCCTTAGATATCTTCATAACTATGCGCTTTTCTATCAATTGCTCGATAGTAATTTGTTCACCCACCGTAATACATGCTATCTTGAGAGAAGCCACTAGTGAAACCTATGGCCCCCGGGTCTCTTTCTTATTATATTGCATCTCTTTTATTTACATCGCATCTCATTTACTGTTTTGCAATCTTTACTTTCCAATCTATACAACAAAAATACGAAAAATATTTACTTGACTATCTCTATTAGATCTCACTTTTGCGAGTGACCGTGAAGGGATTGACAACCCCTTTATCGCATTGGTTTCAAGGTTCTTGATTATTTGTGCAGGTACTAGGTGACTTGTGCGTTGTCTCCTACTGGATTGATACCTTGTTTCTCCAAACTGAGGGAAATACTTACGCTACTTTGCTGCATCACCCTTTCCTCTTCAAGGGAAAACAAACGCATGCTCAAGAGGTAGCATGGGTTTCTCGAACAACATTTGGTTGGGGGCCAAATTGGACATGGCCCCAGTCTCCAGTCTCCATGAGGGTTGGTTCCCCCATGTTCTCGGCAGCCAGGATATCACCCTTCGGCGCCGTCTTTGCAGCCTCCCGCACCTCTACCTGTCCTGGAAGGGTCCTTCAGGACAACACCTCGGTGTTATGCGCAGCAGTGGGGGAGGAGGCTGGTGGAGGTGACTCATGATACGTCTCCGTCGTATCTACTTTTCCAAACACTTTTGCCCTTGTTTTGGACTCTAACTTGCATGATTTGAATGGAACTAACCCGGACTGACGCTTTTTTCAGCAGAATCGCCATGGTGTTATCTTTGTGCAGAAACAAAAGTTCTTGAAATGACCTGAAACTTCACGGAGATTATTTTTGGAAATAATAAAAAATATTGGCGAAAGAATCCAAGCGAGGGGGCCCACACCCTGTCCACGAGGGTGGGGGCGCGCCCCCTACTTCGTGGGCCCCCTGGAGCTCCACCGACCTCAACTCCAACTCTATATATTCATGTTCGGGGAGACAAAAATCAAAGAGAAAGATTCATCGCGTTTTACGATACGAAGCCGCCGCCAAGCCCTAATCTCTCTCGGGAGGGCTGATCTGAAGTCCGTTCGGGGCTTCGGAGAGGGGAATCCGTCGCCATCGTCATCATCAACCATCCTCCATCCCCAATTTCATGATGCTCACTGTCGTGCGTGAGTAATTCCATTGTAGGCTTGCTGGACGGTGATGGGTTGGATGAGATTTATCATGTAATCGAGTTAGATTTGTTAGGGTTTGATCCCTAGTATCCACTATGTTTTGAGATTGATGTTGCTATGACTTTATTATGCTTAATGCTTGTCACTCGGGCCCGAGTGCCATGATTTCAGATCTGAACCTATTATGTTTTCATGAATATATGTGAGTTCTTGATCCTATCTTGCAAGTCTATAGTCACCTACTATGTGTTATGATCCGGCAACCCCGAAGTGACAATAATCGGGACCACTCCCTGTGATTACCGTAGTTTGAGGAGTTCATGTATTCAGTATGTGTTGATGCTTTGGTCCGGTACTCTATTAAAAGGAGGCCTTAATATCCCTTAGTTTCCGTTAGGACCCCGCTGCCACGGGAGGGTAGGACAAAAGATGTAATGCAAGTTCTTTTCCATAAGCACGTATGACTATATTCAGAATACATGCCTACATTACATTGATGAATTGGAGCTAATTCTGTGTCACCCTATGTTATGACTGTTACATGATGAACCACATCCGGCATAATTCTCCATCATTGATCCAATGCCTACGAGCTTTTCACATATTGTTCTTCGCTTATTTACTTTTCCGTTGCTACTATTACAATCACTACAAAACCTAAAAATATTACTTTTACTATCGTTACCGTTACTATCATATTACTTTGCTACTAAATACTTTGCTGCAGACACTAAGTTATCCAGGTGTGGTTGAATTGAAAACTCAACTGCTAATACTTGAGAATATTCTTTGGCTCCCCTTATGTCAAATCAATAAATTTGGGTTGAATACTCTACCCTCGAAAACTGTTGCGATCCCCTATACCTGTGGGTTATCAAGACTATTTTCTGGCGCCGTTGCCGGGGAGCATAGCTCTATTCTTTGAGTCACTTGGGATATATATCTGCTGGTCACTATGAAGAACTTGAAAGACGAGAAAACAAAAATTTATCCCTCAACTACGAGGGGAGGTAAGGAACTGCCATCTAGCTATGCACTTGATTCACCTTCTGTTTTGAGTAAGCTTGCGACACCTAAACCAGCTTCTGCTATTAATTCTGATATGTCGCATGTTATTGATGATGCCACTTCTGCCATGCATGATACTTATGATGAAACTACTTCTATGCTTGATACTACTGTGCCACTTGGTGAATTTCTTGATGAACAACTTGCTAGGGCTAGGGAGAATGAAATTATTGAAACTGATAATATTGATGAATGTGATGATGAACCCTAGATATGAATTACCTGTTGTTCCTGAGGGTTATGTTATGGATGAAGAAACTGCTAGAGACTTTCTTTCTTGCAATGATAGAAGTGGTCTTAATAAATTATTAGCTAAGCTTAAAGAAAAAACTCTGAATGCTAGAATGAAATATGATCCTGCTTATGCTACTTCACCTATATTTGTTCCTCATAAGGATTGTGAATTCTCTGTTGATCCTGATATAATTACTTTGGTTGAACATGATCCTTTCTATGGCTATGAATCTACAACTGTTGTGGCACATCTTACTATGATATAGCCACCCTGTTCACTTATGATGAGAAAACCTGCTACTACTATATCCTTAAGATATTTCCGTTCTCATTAAAGGGTGATGCTAAGATATGGTTTAATTCTCTTGATCCTGGTTGTGTGCGTAGTCCCCAGGATATGATTTATTACTTCTCTGCTAAATATTTCCCCGCTCATAAGAAACAAGCTGCTTTAAGGGATATATATAATTTTGTGCAAATTGAAGAAGAGAGTCTCCCACAAGCTTGGGGGAGGCTTCTCCAATTACTTAATGCTTTTCCTGATCATCCTCTCAAGAATAATGAAATACTTGATATCTTTTATAATGGACTAACCGATGCTTCCTGAGACCACCTGGGTAGTTGTGCTGGTTGTGTTTTCAGGGAAAGAACTGTTGATCAAGCTGAAATTCTATTGAATAATATGTTGACCAATGAAAATAATTGGACACTTCCTGAGCCAACTCCTAAGCCAACTCTGAAGAAAAGGGGTGTTCTATTTCTCAGTCCTGAAGATATGCAAGAGGCAAAGAAATCTATGAAATAAAAGGGTATTAAAGCTCAAGATGTTAAGAATTCACCTCCTATTGAAGAAATACATGGTCTTAATTTACCGCCTGTTGAAGAAATACATGGTTTTAATTCATCACCTATTGAAGAACACATGGTCTTGATAACTCGACACAGGTGGTAAAGGTAAATTCTCTCTATAGATATGATAAAGCTGAAATCCCTCCTACTAAGTTTGTTAGCCAATGTTTGGATGATTTTGACAACTTTATGGTTAATCAAGAAAACTTCAATGCTTATTTTGGTAGACAACTGAAACGCAATGCTTATATGATTGAACACTTGGGTGATTATATGTCTAGATTTAAAGGTGAACTGAAACTCATTAGTAAACATGCTTCTATGGTCACCACCCAAGTAGAACAAGTACTTAAAGCACAGAATGATTTGCTCAGTGAATTGAATAGTAAGAATAATAACTTTGCTGTTAGAGTTGCAACTAGAGGAGGTAAAGTGACTCAGGAACCTTTGTATCCCGAGGGCCACCCTAAGAGAATTGAGCAGGATTCTCAAAGAAATAATATTGATGCACCTAGTCCTTCTAAGAGGAAGAAAAAGAAAAATGATAGAACTTTGCATGCTTCTAGTGAACCTGTTGTAGACACACCTGAGAATCCCAATGATATTTCTATCTCTGATGCTGAAACACAATCTGGTAATGAACATGAACCTAGCGATAATGTTAATGATGATGTTCATGTTGATGCTCAACCTAGTAATAATAATGATGTAGAAATTAAACCTGATGTTGATCTTGATAACCCACAATCAAAGAATAAACGTTATGATAAAAGAGACTTTGTTGCTAGGAATCACGGTGAAGAAAGAGAACCATGGGTTCAAAAACCCATGCCTTTTCCTCCCAAACCATCCAAGAAAAAGGATGATGAGGATTTTGAGCGCTTTGCTGAAATGATTAGACCTATCTTTTTGTGTATGCGTTTGACTGATATGCTTAAAATGAATCCTTATGCTAAGTATATGAAAGAAATTGTTACAAATAAGAGAAAGATACCGGAAGCTGAAATTTCCACCATGCTTGCTAATTATACTTTTAAGGGTGGAATACCTAAGAAACTAGGAGATCCAGGAGTACCAACTTACCATGCTCCATTAAAAGAAATTATGTTAGAACTGCTTTATGTGATCTTGGAGCCGGTGTTAGTGTTATGCCTCTCCTTTTATATCGTATACTTGATTTGAATAAGTTTACACCTACTGAAATATCTCTGCAAATGGCCGATAAATCAACTGCTATACCTGTCGGCATTTGTGTGGATGTGTCTGTTGTGGTTGCAAACATTACTATTTTAACGGACTTTGTTATTCTTGATATTCCCGAGGACGATAGTATGTCTATTATTCTTGGAAGACCCTTTTTAAATACTGCAGGGGCTGTTATTGATTGCAATGAAGGTAATGTCTCTTTTCATGTTAATGGTAATGAGCATAAGGTACACTTTCCGAGGAAACAACCTCAAGTCCACAGTATCAATTCTATTGGAAAAATTCCATCGATTATTTTTGGAGGTTTTGAATTTCCTCTCCCTACTGTTTAAAAGAGATATCATATTGTTATTGTTGGGGATGTGCATATCCTCGTTGAGGTAACATAGTGTTATTCGAAATTTCTCCGGTTCCATGTCATTCGGAATGAGTTTGTTAACAAGACTTGATCAACGTTGTTAGTAGATTCCTTTTGATGAGCATGGGATGGATGAAGTTAGAAAGCACAACCTTCTGTACCCACCTTTTACTTTCTGTTATTTAGTTGAAATGAAGTAAAAAATAGTATTTTCTATCAGTTTTTCGAATTATCCGTGCAATAAAAAATACCCCGAAAATAAAAGTTCTCCAAATGCCCCGAAATTGAAATATGATTTTTTCTGGAATATTTGAGAATATCTGGCACTGAGAACACAACAGGGGGAGCAAGCACCTGGCCATGAGGGTCCAGGGCGCGCCCACCCCTGGGCGCGCCCCCTGCCTCGTACGCCCATGGTTGCTCCCCTCCACTTATTCCAGCCACCACACACTCCTTCCTCCCAAAAAAATCACCAACCAGCTCAAGCACGAGTTCTAGCTCATTTTGCTGCGATTTTCGATCTCCTTGCTCAAATCACCTCTCATAAAACTGCTTTGGGGGATTGTTCCTTGGTATGTGACTCCTCCAATGGTCCAATTAGTTTTTGTTCTAGTGCTTTATGCATTGCAAATTTGTGCTGCCTAGGTGACCATGTTCTTGAGCTTGCATGTCAAATTTATATGGTCCCAAGTAGTTCTAATGCATGATATAGTCTCTAGGCACTTGTGAGAGTAGTTGCTATCAGTTTTGTTGAGTTTGGCTAACTTTTACTTAAAGTTACTAAAATTTTCAGAAATTTTTTCAGAGGAAGAAATATGTTCAGGAAAATGTACCAAGGTGGCCCTTCAAGGAAGCAAGGACCCAGGATCGCAATGCGCGATGCCGATGATGAACCACCAAGGGAAGCTCAAGTGCGGGCTTGTGAATGGCCTTCAGAGGACTTCATGGATCAAGCAGGAATCAAGGAAGAATTTAACGCATATGTATGTAATGCTGATCTTGTGAGCTTCGAGGCAGATAGGTGCCGTCAGCACCACTATCTCACTGATTCCTTTGTGAGGAGGTTTGAATTTTCGTCATCACGCAATTCTCAAACTGTCCTGTTTGATCTTAAAGAAAATTCTTATGCTATGGAATTACAGGATTTTAGCACTGCCTGCAAACTTCCACAATGGGGTAGCACTAGTGAGCCTCGCAAATATGAATTTAGAGATTTTCTTGCTAGTATAACTGTGGGGGAATCTAGAGATATAACACAAGCTACCATAGGGAGCATTCATTTTCCTGCTATACATTATTTTGCTCTCTTCATGGGTAGGAGCATAAATGGTAAGGATGAAGCATGTCACATGTGTATCCCTGATCTCAGTGTTCTCAGGAGTGCTTTATTAGGAGATAAACATTATAATTTGGGATCCATTGTTGCACGTAGGTTGCATAATAATAGATTTAATGGAGATTTCTTTGGTGGAATTTATGCAACCCATTTAGCTAATTTTCTTGGTGTACCCATACGTGAGTATGATGTGGAGTTGCCTCCTATTTATTTAGATTATGAGGCTATGGTTCGTCATCAGTTTGTTGAGAGGAACGACCAGTTCCTCCAGTACCTACTAATCTTTGACAAACGACGCACCTATCACGTCGCTCTCCCTGCTCCTACTTTCTTTGACTCTCAGGCAAAGGGGAGATATTTTATAACCAGAGAGGAGGCGTACGACTATAAGAGGAGGACAGAGACAGCCCGCCTCCAAGCTGCAGCCCGCGATGCAATAGCCGCTGCATCTCAGTACGACCCCAACTATAACTTCGGATATCCACGAGGCCAGCCGTGGAAATAGACCAACTTAGGCCAAAAGCCTAAGTTTGGGGGAGTACGTATCTCTCACCGACATTACATTTATGTTCACACACTCATGCTAGTTGTCGGTGCTCATACTTTTTCACTGTAATATCCATGCTAGTTTATTTTCCTTTTTATGCTTTCTTCTTGCGTGTTTGATAAACCTTAAGAAAAACAAAAAAATAGTCATAGCTTTTAGCTAGTTTACTTCTTTCTTGTAGTAATAATTAAAAGTAAACCCAAAAAGATTTCTCGTTCTTCTTTTGCTTGTTGGGAGCTTTCCCGTATAAATAGTTTTATTTCTTTTCCTTTCTTTGGGGGTCGAGAGGGGAAGACCATAATGAAATTGTTAAAGTCGCTCTTATATGCATTATTGTTGATTTAACCAAGAGCCCATATTGCCTTGTCTTCTCCTTTTTATTGAATGCTCGCAGATTCCAGCTTAGTCCAATGCATGTGCACTATTATTATTATTCACATCGTTCGGTCGTGCAAGTGAAAGGCAACAATGACGATATATGATGGACTGATTGAGAAGAGAGAAGCTGGTATGAACTCGACCTCTCTTGTTTTTGTAAATATGATTAGTTCATCGTTCCTGATTCAACTTATTATGAATAAACATGTTTGCAATGACAATTAGATATTATAGTTTCTTATGCCATGCTTAATTAGCTAGGAGTTTATAATTGTTTACCTTGCGTGCCAACATGCTATTAAAATGGTTGTGATGTGGTATAATAGGGTGGTATCCTCCTTTGAATGATTCGGGTGACTTGACTTGGCACATGTTCACGCATGTAGTTGAAACAAATCAACATAGCCTTCACGATATTTATGTTCATGGTGGATTATATCCTACTGATGCTTGCACTCAATGTTTATTAATTTTAATGCATGTTCATGACTGTTGTCGCTCTCTAGTTGTTCGCTTCCCAGTCTTTTGCTAGCCTTCACTTGTACTAAGCGGGAATACTGCTTGTGCATCCAATCCCTTAAACCCCAAAGTTATTCCATATGAGTCCACTATACCTTCCTATATGCGGTATCTACCTGCCGTTCCAAGTAAATTTGTATGTGCCAAACTCTAAACCTTCAAATGAAATTCTGTTTTGCATGTTCGAATAGCTCATGTATCAACTAGGGTTGTATGTATCTTCCATGCTAGGCGGGTTATTTTCAAGAGGAGTGGACTCCGCTCCTCACTCATGAGAAAATGGCTGGTCACCGGGATGCCCAGTCCCATGCTTTATGCAAATCAAATCGAAATAATTGCAAACAAAACTACCCCGGGACTATTGTTAGTTGGAGGCACTCATTGTTTCGAGCAAGCCATGGATTGATGCTTGTTGGTGGAGGGGGAGTATAAAATTCACCATTCTGTTTGGGAACCGCCTATAATGTGTGTAGCATGGAAGATATCACCATCTCTCGGTTGTTATGTTGACAATGAAAGTATGCCGCTCAAAATATTATTTATCTCTATTTCAAAATTTAGTTCTGGCACCTCTACAAATCCCTGCTTCCCTCTGCCAAGGGCCTATCTATTTACTTTTATGTTGAGTCATCACCCTATTATTAAAAGCACCAGCTGGAGAGCACCGCTTTCATTTGCATCCATTACTATTAATTTATATTGGGTATGACTGGATCTCTTTTATCATGAATTACAATGTTTAGTCAGTCCTTGATCTTTAAAGGTGCTCTGCATTATGTTTTGCGGTCTTAGAAAGGGCTAGTGAGATACCATCTTGTTATATCATATCATGATTGTTTTGAGGAAGTGTTGTCATCTGAGATTTATTATTATTGCTCGCTAGTTGATTATGCCATTGATATCAGTAAACATGAGACCTAAATGTTATTGTGAATGTGGTTAGTCCTAATCTTTGCTGAAAACTTGAATGCTGGCTTTACATATTTACAACAACAAGAGCAAACATTGTGGTTGAATTGACAACTCAACTGCTAATACTTGAGAATATTCTTTGGCTCCCCTTGTGTCGAATCAAGAAATTTGGGTTGAATACTCTACCCTCGAAAACTGTTGCGATCCCCTATACTTGTGGGTTATCAACTCACTCTCCATCATGTTCGGAACCAGCGAATTCCGTAGATGAGGATCGCTGGGGGAGGTCATGAACCGGACTACAACATGCAATTTAAACATGTTACAACCACAAGGCAAAAAGCCAGATATACATACAGTACCTTTGAATACTTACGATCCGGCCAGGGCTTCGTCCTGGGGCGCCATTCATCGTCGTCCGACTCGGAGTCATCCGTAAGGGAGGTTCTCCCTTTCTTGGACGCTTCCACCTCTAGATCAGCGCAACCTACCCTCTTCTTCTTCTCCCACTTGGGGGGGGGATTGCTCTCTTCCTCCTCCTCTTCCTCTTCGTCAGGGGAGGAGAGAGATTTGGTGTCTTCAGACACTATGTCCGAAGCACCTTTATGACGGAGGCGACTCTTGGCCTCCTTGCCTTTCTTCTTGGCCTTCTTTTCCGGCGCCTGGTATGGCACTGGGACCAGCATCCGCATCAATAGAGGAAAAGCCGGGTCTTCAGGCAGCGGAGCCGGACATTGAATCCGTTCCTCCTTCTTCGTCCAGCCCTGTGGGGAGAATGGGAAGTTTAGTATGCTCCTTAGACTTACAAAGTAAGGTTATCAAAGAACTTATGGGGGTCGCTGTGTGAGTGCAGTCATAGCCGAGGTCTTCAGTTCTCTCCGGCCACGTCTTCTGATTTTTGAAGAGCAGCTTCCACATGTCCTCGTGCCTCGTGCCGAAGAACCGCTCCAAGGTCCGGGGACCGGCCGGGTTGAACTCCCACATATACTCCTGACGCGCCTGACAGGGGAGAATCCGGTGGAAGAGCATCACCTAGATCATGCTGGCGAGGCTGGTATTCTTGTCTACCATGCTCTTAATACGCTTCTGCAGCATCATCACCTCGTTAGACGACACCCAGTCCAAGCCCTTGTTGAGCTAGGATGTCAGCAGCATTACATTATTTGCCATTCGCCTCTCGTTTTCCTCTACCCCACTTCTAAAACAATTTTCGAAAACCTTTGCTTTTTCTTTGCCTCTCTTTTGTTCGTCTCTTTTCTCTTGCTTCTTGTGTGCTTGTGTGTTGGATTGATTGTTTGTCACGATGGCTCAAGATAATACTAAATTGTGTGACTTTTCCAATAACAACAACAATGATTTTATTAGCACTCCAATTGCTCCTACTACCGATGCTGAATCTTGTGAAATTAATACCGCTTTGTTGAATCGTGTTATGAAAGATCAATTTTCTGGCCTTCCTAGCAAAGATGCCGCTACCCATCTTAACAACTTTGTTGATTTGTGTGATATACAAAAGAAGAAAGATGTGGATAATGATATTGTTATATTGAAGCTATTTTCGTTTTCGCTTAGAGATCGTGCTAAAACTTGGTTCTCTTCTTTGCCTAAAAATAGTATTGATTCATAGAATAAGTGCAAAGGTGCTTTTATCTCTAAGTATTTTCCTCCTGCTAAGATCATCTCTCTTAGGAACGATATTATGAATTTGAAGCAACTTGATCATGAGCGTGTTGCACAATCTCGGGAGAGGATGAAATTAATGATACGTAATTGCCCTACACATGGTTTGAATTTGTGGATGATTATACAATTTTTTATGCCGGATTGAATTTTGCTTCTAGAAATATTTCAGATTCGGCCACGGGATGCACTTTTATGGAAATCACTTTAGGAGAAGCTACTAAACTCCTAGACAATATTATGGTTAATTATTCTCAATGGCACACCGATAGATCCACTAGTAAAAAAGTTCATGCAATTGAAGAAATTAATGTTTTGAGTGGAAAGATGTATGAACTTATGAAATTGTTTGCTATTAAAAGTGTTTCTTCCGATCCTAATGATATGCCTTTGTCCACTTTGATTGAGAATAATAATGATCTATGGATGTGAATTTTGTTGGTAGGAACAATTTTGGTAACAACGCGTATAGAGGAAACTTTAATTCTAGGACGTTTCCTAATAATTCCTCTAATAATTATGGTAATTCCTACAACAACTCTTATGGAAATTTTAATAATATGCCCTCTCATTTTGATACTAGTGTTAAATAATTTATGAATTCGCAAAAGAATTTCAATGCTTTGCTTGAAGAAAAATTGCTTAAGATTGATGGGTTGGCTAGGAACATGGATAGAATTTCTCTTGATGTTGATTCTTTGAAACTTAGATCTATTCCACCTAAGCATGACATCAATGAGTCTCTCAAAGCCATGAGAATTTCCATTGATGAGTGCAAAGAAAGAACCGCTAGGATGCGTGCTAAAAAGATTGCTTTGTGAAAGCGTGTTCTTCTAGTTTTCATGATAATAGTGATGAAGATCTAAATGTGATTGATGTGACTCCTATTAAATATTTTTTTCCAATATGAATCTTGATAAATATGGGACTGGAGATGAGTCAACTTTAGTTAAAAGGCGTCCCGATGATTCGGAGATTTTAGATCTTTGATGCAAAAATTAATAAAAGTGGGATTGAAGAGGTCAAAACTTTACATAGCAATGAACCCACTATTTTGGATTTCAAGGAATTTAATTATGATAATTTCTCTTTGATAGATTGTATTTCCTTGTTGCAATATGTGTTAAATTCTCCTCATGCTTATAATCAAAATAAAGCCTTTACTAAACATATCATTGATGCTTTAATGCAATCCTATGAAGAAAAGCTTGAACTAGAAGTTTCTGTCCCTAGAAAACTTTATGATGAGTGGGAACCTACTATTAAAATTAAGATTAAAGATTATGAATGCTATGCTTTATGTGATTTGGGTGCTAGTGTTTCCATGATTCCAAAAACTTTGTATGATGTGCTAGGTTTTCGTGAATTTGATGATTGTTCTTTAAATTTGCATCTTGCGGATTACACCATTAAGAAACCTATGGGAAGGATTAATGATGTTATTATTGTTTCAAATAGGAATTATGTGCCCGTAGATTTTATTGTTCTTGATATAGATTGCAATCCTACATGTCCTATTATTCTTGGTAGACCTTTTCTTAGAACGATTGGGGCAATTATTGACATGAAAGAAGGAAATATTATATTCCAATTTCCGTTAAGGAAAGGCATGGAACACTTTCTTAGGAATAAAATTAAATTGCCTTATGAATCTATTATGAGAGCCACTTATGGATTGCATACCAAAGATGACAATACCTAGATCTATTCTTGCTTTTATGCCTAGCTAGGGGTGTTAAAGGATAGCGCTTGTTGGGAGGCAACCCAATTTTATTTTTGTTCTTTGCTTTCTGATACTGTTTAGTAATAAATAATTCATCATGCTACTGTTATGATTGTGTTTTTTGTGTTTTAATAAGTGTTTGTGCCAAGTAAAGCCTTTAGGATCTTCTTGGATGATAGTTGTTTGATCTTGCTGAAAAAGACAGAAACTTTGTGCTCACAAAAATAATTTTCATAAATCACAGAAAAGATCTTTTTGCTCTGATTCTTTTTGCAGAAGATTAATGTACAAATTACCCTGGTATTCCTAATTTTGTAGAATTTTTGGAGGTCCAAAAGTATTCGAACAAGTCGGATTGCTACAGACTGTTCTGTTTTTGACAGATTGTGTTTTTCATGTGTTGTTTTCTTATTTTGATGAATCAATGAGTAGTATCGGGGGGTATGAACCATAGAGATGTTGGAATAGAGTAGGTTTAACACCAATATAAATAAAGAATGAGTTCATTATAGTACCTTAAAGTTGTGGTTTATTTTCTTATACTAACGGAGCTCATGAGTTTTTTTTAGTTTTGTGTTGTGAAGTTTTCAAGTTTTTGGGTAAAGATTTGATGGATTTTGGAATAAGGAGTGGCAAGAGCCTAAGCTTGGGGATGCCCAAGGCACCCCAAAGTAAAATTCAAGGACAACCAAAAGCCTAAGCTTGGGGATGCCCCGGAAGGCATCCCCTCATTCGTCTTCGTCTATCGGTACCTTTACTTGATGTTATATTTTTATTCACCACATGATATGTGTTTTTCTTGGAGCGTCTTGTATGATTTGAGTCTTTGATTTTAGTTTAGCACAATCATCCTTGCTTTACACACTCAGGGAGTCATGTACTAAGGGGTCCTCGGGCATCCGACCTGTTGGACATGGGCCGGACTAATGGGCTGTGAAGATACAAGACCGAAGACTCTCTCCCTTGTCCGGATAGGACTCTCCTTGGCGTGGAAGGCAAGCTTGGCGACCAAATATGAAGATTCCTTTCTCTGTAACCGACTTTGTACAACCCTAGTCCCCTCCGGTGTCTATATAAACCGGAGGGCTTAGTCCGGAAATATATAGAATTAAGATCAATCAAGGGTTTTAGACATTACGATCTCGTGGTAGATCAACTCCTGTAATACTCATATTCATCAAGATCAATCAAGCAGGAAGTAGGGTATTACCTCCATAGAGAGGGCCCAAACCTGGGTAAACATTGTGTCCCCCGTCTCCTGTTACCATCGCCCTTAGAAGCACAGTTCGGGACCCCCTACCCGAGATCCGCCGGTTTTGACACCGACATTGGTGCTTTCATTGAGAGTTCCACTATGCCGTCCCCAAAAGGTTTGATGGCTTCTTCAAACATCAACAATGATGTTTTCCAAGGGGAAACCTTCCTCCCCGGACAGATCTTGGTGTTCGGCGGCTTCGCACTGTGGGCCAACTCGCTTGGCCATCTGAAGTAGATTGACAGCTACGCCCCTGGCCATCAGGTCAGATTTGGGAGCTTGAACTATGTCGCGGACATCCGCGGAGACTTGATCTTCGACGGATTCGAGACCACGACAGCCACTTCCTATCCCTATGATGAACATGACTTAAATCTGTCATCGGACCATACTCAGGAAATTGCACCTGTAACCACTCCGGCCTTAGATCCGGAGCAGATCATGCCATCTGAGGACGGGAAGCTCAACCCCGCCACGGAAGCCGTAGACTCCATGATGTTGGAGCGGCACACAGACCTAACCTCGGGTAATATCTGTGTCTCCGAAACCTCGGACTCGATTCCGGTGATAAGTTCAGAATCGTGTGCGTCCCCTTATGTCGAGCCAGATCGGTCATCGATCGCCGGATTCAGCACGGCGGACATCTTCCGGCACTCGCCTTTAGGTGATGTGCTGAACTCATTAAAAAATATGTCCTTAGCGGGGGACTCAAAGACAAACTATGTCTGGTTCGAACTGGAGGCTGATGACGGGGAATTTCGCTTCCCACCCGCCACCCACTACATAGCCACTATCCAGGGCTTAACTGACATGCTCGATTACGGCTCTGAAGACATCGACGGTATGGATGACGATGCAGATGAGGAGCATGGCCAAAACCGTCCGTTTACCAGACGCTGGTCGGCCACTTCTTCGTACGACGTATACATGGTGGATACACCCAAAGAGAATAACGGCGAGGACAAGGAAAATCCAGTTGAGGACGAGCCTCCTAAGACACAACCAAAGCGCCGGCGTCAGCGGCGCCGCTCTAAATCCCACCGCAGCAAGGACAACAACACCGGCACAGGAGACGATCACACTCCGGGCGGTGCCGAAGACAGAGAAGATCCCGGCGAGCAAATGACCTAACAGGATGAATGGGAAGACAAGCACGTTAGCCCTGATGAACAGGCCATACATGAAGACTCAGAGGACAGTAACTATCTTCCTCTCTCCGAGGATGAGGAGAGCCTCGACAATGAGGATTTCATCATGCCGGAGGAACCTCTCGACAGGAGCGCTTTAAACGCAGGCTAATAGCCACTGCAAGGAGCCTGAAAAAGAAGCAACAGCAGCTTCAAGCTGACCAAGATCTGCTCAATGATAGATGGACCGAAGTCCTAGCCGCCGAGGAATGCGGCCTTAGTGGCCAAGACAAAAATTATCCAAAGCACAAATTGCTACCTCAGTTCGGTGATGAGGCGCCGGATCCCATACCATCATCACACAATGCGGCTAATCGACCACAACACGGTCACGATAGAGCGGCAACTCAAGCCGAACACCAGCCCGCCCCACCTCACCGTAAAGGCAGAGATAAAACAGCTCAGGGTTATACATATGACCTCCGGCAGGGCCTGGACAGCAGAGCAAGACATACTAGATTGATCTACAGATCACGAGGACGTGCCCCGACGCGCGGTGACGACTATCTACTCGGACGCGACAAGCCTAGTCACGCCCGGGCCGAAAACCGCAGACAGACTCCATCGGAGCTATGTCGCAGTGTGGCCCAATATAGAGGCGATGCACATCCTCTTTGTTTTACAAACTAAGTAATGGAGCACGAATTCCCAGATGGGTTTAAACCCATGAATATCGAATCATACGACGAAACAACTAATCCTGCGGTATGGATCAAGGATTTCCTCCTCCATATCCAGATGGCCCGCGGAGATGACCTTAATGCCATCAAATACCTGCCGTTAAAACTCAAAGGACCAGCTCGGTACTGGTTAAACAGTCTGACGAAAAACTCTATTGGCAGTTGGGAGGACTTGGAAGACGCCTTCCGCGACAACTTCCAAGGTACATATGTTCGGCCACCAGATGCCGATGACTTAAGTCACATTGTCCAGCAGCCCGGAGAGTCAGCCAGGAAGCTCTGGACTAGGTTCTTAGTTAAAAAAGAACCAAATCGTCGACTGTCCGGACGAAGAAGCCCTAGCGGCCTTCAAACACAGCATCCGGGACGAGTGGCTCGCTCGCCACCTTGGTCAAGAAAAACCAAAATCCATGTCATCCCTTGCCGCTCTCATGACCCGCTTTTGCGCGGGAGAAGACAGCTGGCTCACTCGTAGAAGCAACAACGCCAACGATCTGGGCACTTCCCAAGTCCGAGACAGCAATGGCGCGCAACAAGCACAAATGTCGGAATGATAACGAAAGAACGCGTGACACAGCGGTCAACGTCGGATTCAGCGGTCCTAAACCCGGTCAACGGAAAAATCCATTTTTAAGGCAAACATCTAATTTAGACAAGATATTGGACCGGCCCTGCCAGGTTCATGGCCACCCCGATAAGCCAGCTAATCATACCAACAGAAGTTGTTGGGTCTTTAAGCAGGCCGGCAAGCTCAACACCGAACACAAGGGGAGGAGGCCACCCGATGATAGCGTTGACAAAGAGACTCACCAACAAAATACCGGGGGTCAGAAGCAATTTTCCCCCGAAGTAAAAACAGTGAACATGGTATACATGACACACAACGCTACAAGGGAGCAGGAGAAGCACTCCTACCGGACTGAAGATCATACTACGGCGATCTCAGCCCAAGTACATGTTGGAAATATGCCCTAGAGGCAATGATAAATAGGTTATTATTATATTTCCTTGTTCATGATAATCGTTTATTATCCATGCTAGAATTGTATTGATAGGAAACTCAGATACATGTGTGGATACATAGGCAACACCATGTCCCTAGTAAGCCTCTAGTTGACTAGCTCGTTGATCAATAGATGGTTACGGTTTCCTGACCATGGACATTGGATGTCATTGATAACGGGATCACATCATTAGAAGAATGATGTGATGGACAAGACCCAATCCTAAGCCTAGCACAAGATCGTGTAGTTCGTATGCTAAAGCTTTTCTAAATGTCAAGTATCATTTCCTTAGACCATGAGATTGTGCAACTCCCGGATACCGTAGGAATACTTTGGGTGTGCCAAACGTCACAACGTAACTGGGTGCCTATAAAGGTGCACTACGGGTATCTCCGAAAGTGTCTGTTGGGTTGGCACGAATCGAGACTGGGATTTGTCACTCCGTGTGACGGAGAGGTATCTCTGGGCCCACTCGGTAGGACATCATCATAATGTGCACAATGTGATCAAGGAGTTGATCACGGGATGATGTGTTACGGAACGAGTAAAGAGACTTGCCGGTAATGAGATTGAACAAGGTATCGAGATACCGACGATCGAATCTCGGGCAAGTACTATACCGCTAGACAAAGGGAATTGTATACGGGATTGATCGAATCCTCGACATCATGTTTCATCTGATGAGACTATCGTGGAACATGTGGGAACCAACATGGGTATCCAGATCCCGCTGTTGGTTATTGACTGGAGAACGTCTCGGTCATGTCTGCATGATTCCCGAACCCGTAGGGTCTACACACTTAAGGTTCGATGACGCTAGGGTTATAAAGGAAGTTTGTATATGGTTACCGAATGTTGTTCGGAGTCCCGGATGAGATCCAGGACGTCACGAGGTGTTCCGGAATGGTCCGGAGGTAAAGATTGATATATAGGAAGTATGGTTTTGGCCACCGGAAGAGTTCTGGGCATCACCGGTAGTGTACCGGGACCACCGAAGGTGTCCAGGGGTCCACCAAGTGGGGCCACCAGCCCCAGAAGGTTGCATGGGCCAAGTGTGGGAGGGGACTAGCCCCAGGTGGGCTGGTGCGCCCCCCACCAAGTCCCAAGGCACCTCCTAGAGGGGAAGGGGGCAAACCCTAGGGCAGATGGGCCCTAAGGCCCACCCCTGGTGCGCCTCCCCCTCTCCCCCCTTGGCCGCAACCCTAGATGGGTTTTGGGGCTGCCGCCACCCCTAGGGAGGGAACCCTAGATGGGGGCGCAGCCCCTCCCCTCCCCCTATATATACTTGAGGTTTTGGGGCTGCCCAACATACGATTCGATCTCCCTCTTGGCGCAGCCCTGCTTCTCTCCCTTCTCCTCTCGCGCGGTGCTTGGCGAAGCCCTGCAGGATTGCCACGCTCCTCCACCACCACCAGGCCGTTGTGCTGCTACTGGATGGAGTCTTCCTCAACCTCTCCCTCTCTCCTTGCTGGATCAAGGCATGGGAGACGTCACCGGGCTGTACGTGTGTTGAACGCGGAGGTGCCGTCCATTCGGCACTTGGTCATCGGTGATTTGGATCACGACGAGTACGGCTCCATCAACCCCGTTCACTTGAACTCTTCCGCTTAGCGATCTACAAGGGTATGTAGATGCACTCTCTTTCCCCTCGTTGCTGGTTTCTCCATAGATAGATCTTGGTGACACGTAGGATTTTTTTTAAATTTCTGCTACGTTCCCCAACAGTGGCATCATGAGCTAGGTCTATTGCGTAGATTCCATGCACGAGTAGAACACAAAGTAGTTGTGGGCGTTGATTTTGTACAATATGCTTACCGTTACTAGTCAATCTTGATTCAGCGGCATTGTGGGATGAAGCGGCCCGGACCAACCTTACACGTACATTTACGTGAGACAGGTTCCACCGACTGACATGCACTAGTTGCATAAGGTGGCTAGTGGGTGCCAGTCTCTCACACTTTAGTCGGATCGTATTCGATGAAAAGGGTCCTTATGAAGGGTAAATAGCAATTGACATATCACGTTGTGGTTTTGCGTAGGTAAGAAACGTTCTTGCTAGAAACCCATAGAAGCCACGTAAAACATGCAAACAACAATTAGAGGACGTCTAACTTGTTTTTGCAGGGTATGCCACGTGATGTGATATGGCCAAAAGGATGTGATGAATGATATATGTGATGTATGAGATTGATCATGTTCTTGTAATAGGAATCACGACTTGCATGTCGATGAGTATGACAACCGGCAGGAGCCATAGGAGTTGTCTTTAATTTATTTATGACCTGCGTGTCAACATAAACGTCATGTAATTACTTTACTTTATTGCTAACCGTTAGCCATAGTAGTAGAAGTAATAGTTGGTGAGACAACTTCACGAAGACACGATGATGGAGATCATGATGATGGAGATCATGGTGTCATGCCGGTGACGATGATGATCATGGAGCCCCGAAGATGGAGATCGAAAGGAGCAAAGTGATGATGGCCATATCATGTCACTATTTGATTGCATGTGATGTTTATCATGTTATTACATCTTATTTGCTTAGAACAACGGTAGTAAATAAGATGATCCCTCATTAAAATTTCAAGAAAGTGTTCCCCCTAACTGTGCACCATTACGAAAGTTCGTCGTTTCGAAGCACCACGTGATGATCGGGTGTGATAGATTCTTACGTTCACATACAACGGGTGTAAGACAGATTTACACACGTGAAACACTTAGGTTGACTTGACGAGCCTAGCATGTACAGACATGGCCTCGGAACACAAGAGACCGAAAGGTCGAGCATGAGTCGTATGGTAGATACGATCAACATGAAGATGTTCACCGATGATGACTAGTCCGTCTCACGTGATGATCGAACACGGCCTAGTTGACTCGGATCATTTAATCACTTAGATGACTAGAGGGATGTATATCTGAGTGGGAGTTCATAAGATGAACTTAATTATCCTGAACATAGTCAAAAGATCTTTGCAAATTATGTCGTAGCTCACGCTTTAGTTCTACTGAGTTAGATACGTTCCTAGAGAAAATATAGTTGAAAGTTGACAGTAGCAACTATGTGGATAGTAGAAGGCTTATGTCCTTAATGCACCGCTCAGTGTGCTGAACCCCAAATGTCGTTTGTGGATGTTGCGAATATCGGACATACACGTTTAGATAACTACGTGATAGTTCGGTAATGTTAAGTGGTTTAGAATTGAGGCACCGAAGACATTTTTGAAATGTCGCGGAACATATGAGATGTTTCGAGTGCTGAAATTGGGATTTCAGGCTCGTGCCCACGTCAAGAGGTATAAGACCTCCGACGATTTTCTTGGCCTGCAAACTAAGGGAGAAAAAACTCAATCGTTGAGCTTGTGCTCAGATTGTCTGAGTACAACGATCACTTGAATCAAGTGGGAGTTGATCTTCCAGATAAGATAGTGATGTTTCTCCAAAGTCATTGCCACCAAGCTGCTAGAGCTTTGTAATGAACTATAACATATCAGGGATAGATATGATGATCCTTGAAATATTCGCGATGTTCGACACCGCGAAAGTAGAAATCAAGAAGGAGCATAAATTGTTGATGGTTAGTGAAACCACTAGTTTCAGGAAGGGCAAGGGCAAGAGGGGATACTTCATGAAACGGCAAATCAGCTGCTGCTCTAGTGGAGAAACCCAGGGTTGAACCCAAACCCGAGACTGAGTGCTTCTGTAATAAGGGGAACAGCCACTAGAGCAGAATTACCCTAGATACTTGGTAGATGAGAAGGCTGTCGATAGAAGTATATTGGATATGCATTATGTAAATGTGTACTTTACTAGTACTCCTAGTAGCACCAGGGTATTAGATACCGGTTCAGTTGCTAAGTGTTAGTAACTCGAAATAAAAGCTACGGAATAAGCGGAGACTAGCTAAAGGTGAGCTGACGAGATGTGTTGGAAGTGTTTCCAAGGTTGATATGATCAAGCATCGCACGCTCCCTCTACCATCGAGATTGGTGTTAAACCTAAATAATTGTTATTTGGTGTTTGCGTTGAGCATAGACATGATTGGATTATGTCTATCACAATATGGTTATTCATTTAAAGAGAATAATAGTTACTCTGTTTATTTGAATAATACCTTCAATGGTCTTGCACCTAAAATGGATGGTTTATTGAAATCTCGATCATAGTGATACACATGTTCATGCCAAAAGATATAAGATAGTAATGATAGTACCACCTACTTGTGGCACTGCCATGTAAGTCATATTGGTATAAAACGCATGAAGAAGCTCCATGTTGATGGATCTTTGGACTCACTCATTTTTGAAAAAGATTGAGACATGTGAACCATGTCTATTGGTATATATGCATGAAGAAACTCCATGCAGATGGACCGTTTGGACTCACTTGATTTTGAATCGCTTGAGACATGCAAATCATACCACATGGGCAAGATGACTGAAAGCTTCGGTTTCAGTAAAATGGAACAAGAAAGCAACTTGTTGGAAGTAACACATTTTGATGTGTGCAGTCCAATGAGTGCTGAGGCACGCAGTGGATATCGTTATGCTCGTACTTCACAGATGATTTGAGTAGATACTGAGCATATTTACTTGATGAAACACAAGTCTGAATTATTGAATGGTTCAAGTAATTTCAGAATGAAGTTGAATATCGTTGTGACAAGAGGATAAAATATCTATGATATGATCATAGAGATGAATATCTGAGTTGCGAGTTTGGTACACAATTGAGACATTGTGGAAATTGTTTCACGACTAGTACCGCCTGGAACACCATAGTGTGATGGTGTGTCCGAACATCATAACTGCACCCTATTGGATATGATGCATACCATGATATCTCTTATCGAATTACCACGATAGTTTATGGGTTAGGCATTAGAGACAACCACATTCACTTTAAATAGGGCACCACACAAATCCGTCGAGACAACACCGTATGAACTATGGTTTAGAGAAACCTAAGCTGTTGTTTCTTAAAAGTTTGGGGTCACGACGCTTATGTGAAAAAGTTTCAGGCTGATAAGCTCGAACCCAAAGCGGATAAATGCATCTTCATAGGACACCCAAAACAGTTGGGGTATACCTCCTATCTCAGATCCGAAAGCAATAGGGATTGTTTCTAGAATCGGGTCCTTTCTCGAGGAAAAGTTTCTCTCGAAAGAATTGAGTGGGAGGATGGTGGAGACTTGATGAGGTTATGGAACCGTCACTTCAACTAGTGTGTAACAGGGCACAGGAGTTGTTCCTATGGCACCTACACCAATTGAAGTGGAAGCTTATGATAGTGATCATGAGACTTCGGATCAAGTCACTCCCAAACCTCGTAGGACGACAAGGATGCGTACTGCTTCAGAGTGGTACGTAATCCAGTCTTGGAAGTCATGTTGCTAGACAACAATGAACCTACGAGCTATGGAGAAGCGATGGTGGGCCCAGATTCCGATGAATGGCTCAAGGCCATAAAATACGAGAGAGGATCCATGTATGAAAACAAAGTGTAGACTTTGGCAGAGCAGCTCGATGGTCGTGAGGCTGTTGAGTACAGATGGATTTTAAAAGGAAGACGGACAATGATGGTAAATGTCACCATTAAGAAAGCTCGACTTGTCGTTAAGGTGTTTCCCGACAAGTTCAAGGAGTTGACTACGATGAGACTTTCTCACTCGTAGCGATGCAAAGAGTCTGTTGGAATTAGCAGGTACTGCATTATTTATGAAATCTTGCAGATAGGATGTCAAAAATATTGTTTCCTTGTTCTTGAGGAAAGGTTGTATGTGATACAACCAGAAGTTTTTGTCAATCCTGAAAGATGCTAACAAGTATGCAAAGCCCCAGCAATCCTTCTAAGGACTGGAGTAAGCATCTCGGAGTTGGAATGTACACTTTGATGAGATGATCAAATATTTTGGGTTTATACAAAGTTTATGGGAAACTTGTATTTCCAAAGAAGTGAGTGGGAGCACTATAGAATTTCTAATGAGTATATGTTGTTGACATATTGTTGATCAGAAATGATGTAGAATTTCTGGAAAGCATATAGGGTTATTTGAAAAGTGTTTTTCAATGGAAAACCTGGATTAAGCTACTTGAACATTGAGCATCATGATCTATAAGGATAGATCAAAATCGCTTAATAGTACTTTCAAACGAACGCATACCATGACAATATTTTGAAGGAGTTCAAAATAGATCAGCAAAGAAGGATTTCTCGACTGTGTTACAAGGTGTGAGTATTGAGCAAGACTCAAGACATGACCACGGCAGAATAGAGAGAAAGGACGAAGATCGTCCCCTATGCTTTAGTCGTAGGCTCTAAAGTATGCTATGTTGTGTACCGCACCTGAAGTGTGCCAAACCATGAGTCAGTCAAGGGGTACAAGTGTGATCTAGAAATGGATCACAGGACAACGGTCAAGGTTATCCTTAGTAACTAGTGGACTAAGGAATTTTCTCGTTTATGGAGGTGGAAAAGGAGTTCGTCGTAAAGGGTTACGCCGATGCAAACTTTGACACTAATCCAGATTATTCTGAGTAGTAAATTGGATTCGTATAGTAGAACAGTTATTTGGAATAGCTCCAAATAGAGCGTGGTAACTGCATCTAGGAGATGACATAGATATTTGTAAAGCACACACGGATCTGAAAGGTTCAGACCCGTTGACTATAACATCTCTCACAAGAATAACATGATCAAACCCAGAACTTTGTGAGTGTTAATCACATGGCGATGTGAACTAGATTATTGACTCTAGTGCAAGTGGGAGACTGTTGGAAATATGCCCTAGAGGCAATGATAAATAGGTTATTATTATATTTCCTTGTTCATGATAATCGTTTATTATCCATGCTAGAATTGTATTGATAGGAAACTCAGATACATGTGTGGATACATAGGCAACACCATGTCCCTAGTAAGCCTCTAGTTGACTAGCTCGTTGATCAATAGATGGTTACGGTTTCCTGACCATGGACATTGGATGTCATTGATAACGGGATCACATCATTAGAAGAATGATGTGATGGACAAGACCCAATCCTAAGCCTAGCACAAGATCGTGTAGTTCGTATGCTAAAGCTTTTCTAAATGTCAAGTATCATTTCCTTAGACCATGAGATTGTGCAACTCCCGGATACCGTAGGAATACTTTGGGTGTGCCAAACGTCACAACGTAACTGGGTGCCTATAAAGGTGCACTACGGGTATCTCCGAAAGTGTCTGTTGGGTTGGCACGAATCGAGACTGGGATTTGTCACTCCGTGTGACGGAGAGGTATCTCTGGGCCCACTCGGTAGGACATCATCATAATGTGCACAATGTGATCAAGGAGTTGATCAAGGGATGATGTGTTACGGAATGAGTAAAGAGACATGCCGGTAACGAGATTGAACAAGGTATCGAGATACCGACGATCGAATCTCGGGCAAGTACTATACCGCTAGACAAAGGGAATTGTATACGGGATTGATCGAATCCTCGACATCATGTTTCATCTGATGAGATTATCGTGGAACATGTGGGAACCAACATGGGTATCCAGATCCCGCTGTTGGTTATTGACTGGAGAACGTCTCGGTCATGTCTGCATGGTTCCCGAACCCGTAGGGTCTACACACTTAAGGTTCGATGACGCTAGGGTTATAAAGGAAGTTTGTATGTGGTTACCGAATGTTGTTCGGAGTCCCGGATGAGATCCCGGACGTCACGAGGAGTTCCGGAATGGTCCGGAGGTAAAGATTTATATATAGGAAGTATGGTTTTGGCCACCGGAAGAGTTCTGGGCATCACCGGTAGTGTACCGGGACCACCGGAGGTGTCCGGGGGTCCACCAAGTGGGGCCACCAGCCCCAGAAGGTTGCATGGGCCAAGTGTGGGAGGGGACCAGCCCCAGGTGGGCTGGTGCGCCCCCCACGAAGGCCCAAGGCGCCTCCTAGAGGGGAAGGGGGCAAACCCTAGGGCAGATGGGCCCTAAGGCACACCCCTGGTGCGCCTCCCCCTCTCCCCCCTTGGCCGCAACCCTAGATGGGTTTTTGGGCTGCCGCCACCCCTAGGGAGGGAACCCTAGATGGGGGCGCAGCCCCTCCCCTCCCCCTATATATACTTGAGGTTTTGGGGCTGCCCAACATACGATTCAATCTCCCTCTTGGCGCAGCCCTGCTTCTCTCCCTTCTCCTCTCGCGCGGTGCTTGGCGAAGCCCTACAGGATTGCCACGCTCCTCCACCACCACCAGGCCGTTGTGCTGCTACTGGATGGAGTCTTCCTCAACCTCTCACTCTCTCCTTGCTAGATCAAGGCATGGGAGATGTCACCGGGCTGTACGTATGTTGAACGCGGAGGTGCCGTCCATTCGGCACTTGGTCATCGGTGATTTGGATCACGACGAGTACGACTCCATCAACCCCGTTCACTTGAACGCTTCCGATTAGCGATCTACAAGGGTATGTAGATGCACTCTCTTTCCCCTCGTTGCTGGTTTCTCCATAGATAGATCTTGGTGACACATAGGAATTTTTTTTAAATTTCTGCTACGTTCCCCAACAGTACAAAGCGTTCTGATTAAACCGCATACCTTATTGGACCTTAAGCCACCGGTCTCCATTCAACATGATCGACCAATTCCGGAGCGGAACTAGCAGTTCGCCTTCCGCCGCCCTCCTCATATACCTGCGAAATCTATACCGCGCATACATAACTATGCACTTAAGATACCCCGGGCATCGGCGGAAGCACAATACGGACGAGCCTGCAAGCACTCCCATAACCTTTGTTTCTTTTCTAATTCCTCTTTCTCTGTCATTATCCTTTACCACAAGTGACGTGAAGGCTAATCATCTCATGGACTCTATTAGAGTTCAGATTCTTACACTCACCTTAGGGCTATTTCCGTCAAGGAGTCCCCTCACCGAGGACAAGCGGGCGCAGACGTGCGACAGGAGGTCCAAAATAACTTTTTGTAGATCGCACTCTTTATTTTGAGCCTGTAATGTGCCTTATTCCTCCGCCTTCCACCCCGGGCATGTCAAATAGCCGGGGTTGCGGCTTTGGTATCAATAAAATAAATATTGGCATATCACTCAGGTCCCAGTAAAATCCGCATCCAGCATTCGCATTTTTCAAAACCTGAATTCGGTCATGTGGTTGTTTCACACATACACGTTGGCATAACTTGCCAGGGGCTTGGTGTGGGAACAAATGAGTTGCCGACAAGTCCGAACAGCTTTATAGCGTACTTCGACGTCGCGAGTTTGGCCTTATATGCATCAGCTCCGAATCATGTCTTGGGTCAATAGTTGGGTAGTCCGGCTCCTGTGCTTGCTACCTTATGTTCCGCTCTATCGTCTAGGGTAGTAAAGGGAGAACTACTGTGATTGTGCTTCCAGTTCATTTGGTCAAGCACCTCAGTAGAGAAAGCCGAAAACTGACTGTCATGATGCAGCAAGAGCTGGTCAATCACTTGATGACTTACCGGAATCTTTCGCGATTCCCTTCGTATTATACGAAGGACCTTTTTCTTCAGGTCATATTTGTAACGCACCATATTGGAATAAGCCGTGTGCATACCAGGGGCTATATCATTGTCCCCCCATAAAACTCCTATGGCTAAGTGAAAGTGTTAACGCCCTATAGTCTGATTGCCTAGTTCACCGCATTGACACCTCCTTAATGGACAAAGACGTTGGTTTAAGAGTGATCAAATGCTTTTTCGAACACCCCCGTACTTTATACGAGGGGGCTGAACCGACGACTGGAAAACTTTCAGAATAATACAAAAACGGCCGCACAGGAGGAACAAAAGTTTTAGGCGAAACTATAAAAAATAGCCTTATTATAAATATTGTCTTTTACTAAATTTCCATACATTTCACTCAAATATCATATTTTTCGCGAATTGACCCTCTATCAAGTAGGCACCCTCCAGGACATCCTTGAAATAATGCTCTAGTGCGTGATGATCCTTGCCCTTGGGTGGACCCTTCGTGGCAACATCTGTGGCCTTCATCTTTGCCCAGTATGCCTTGACACGGGCAAAGGCCATCCGTGCACCTTCAATGCATGCCGACCGCTTAACGACGTCGATACGCGGCAGCGCATCAGCAAGTCGCCACACCAAACCAAAATAACTATCCGGAATTGGCTCGTTCGGCCACAGCCCGGTCACTGCGTCCTTCATGGTAGAACCGGATAGTCTATGGAACTCGACCCATTGGGTCATCTGTTCGTTCAGCAACAGTGGGTGTTTCGACGCACCGAACTGCGACCGGAATAGCTCCTCCGTCGCATACCCTTCTTGCGCTTGGTAAAACTGCGCCGCATCGGAAGTACTCTTCGGTAGGTCCAATAACGCGTCTGGAGAACTCCACACATGATTAAGTGGAGCATAATCTGGATCGCTGAACTTAGTTTGCAATAAAAAGGGCTTACCAGCCGCGATCTCCCCAGCTTGTCGGATCTCCTCTCGGGCCGCTCTAGATTCGGACCGCGCTTCTTTCGCCTCTCGTAAGGCCTTGTCAAGATCAGCCGTTTTGGCTTTATTATCCTTCTCAAGGATTTCACAGCGGCTAGCGGCATCCTTTAGCTCATGCGTCATCGTGGATATTCTCTCCTCGCGTTGGCGCCGAGCAGCCTGTTCGGCCTTTAACTCGGCAGATGTCTTCTCGGCAGACGCATTATTAATCCGGGCCAACTCAGCCCGAAGGATCTCGACCGCGGAGGCACCATATGCAGTCATGCATATTTCAGCATACAATTCTTAGCGTCATGATCAAATACAGGCACGTGCATGTGATGACCACACCCGAGACATACCTTGCACCTCGTCAAGCCACCTGTTGATAAGCGTAATGTCATCATACGCTACATCAAGCTTTCGCTGTAGCTATGCAACCTCCGTAGTCCGGGCAGTCGCCAGGGGGGTAACAGCTTGTGTTCTAATTAATCATTAATTTCTAGGCATATATTGTTGATCCTCTGATCGTTCCCCTTGGGAAGCCAATCAGAGTCTCATGGGCTACTACCTATACATAGGCGCAGTTCGTGAATAAAACACATTCAAAGATTTTTCAATACAAACCTCGAAGCCTCTTAACAGGCTCGCGCAGGCTTCATTCAATCCGCTTTTCATGGACAGAACCTTTTCAACCACCATACCCATCAAGGTACGATGTTCCTCCGAGACGGACACCTGTCGCAGCATGTTCGTCAATATATCCGGCGCTTCGGGACCTACGGAAGCCGATGTAGGAGTACGGCCTCCCTTCGAAGGAATCCGCTTATCTATCCCAAGAGTCGTCTCCGGCTGTAAACCGGACAGTCTGGGGACTTTATTGTTGGCCCCCAAATCCTGGGCTACCGAAGTATCACCTTCGGGGAGCGTCTTCATCGCCCCTCGCACCACTTGTTGATCAGGAGAGACCCTTCGGGACGACACCTCAAAGTCGTCCGCCTTATTGGGCGAGGAGACTGGTGGAGGTGTCTCACTTTCCATCATCTTCGGAAGAAGATCTCCCGAAGAAGAGGATTGGTGAAGAAGACTATTTGCCAAACTACAAAGCCATATAATCTAGATGTTACCTTGGTAACAGGAAAGGAACGGGATATGTTTAAAAACATCCTTGTTCACTCACGATTCGGCTAGAGGCTTGTCTTCATCGTGGGACTATGCGAAGACGCCATCCTCCAAGCCCGAGCCACCCGACTGGGGTACCTTGCCTCGCTTAGGAGCCCTTTCCACCCAATCTTCGGAGGCAACCCTTTTCTTACCATGGGGCGAAGAGACATTGACTTCTCCTGCACTTTTTTCCTCAGATGATGGAATTTTAATTCCCCGGGACACAATGTTTGATATACCTTCGGGTTGGAGGCCGCCTTTGGTCCTCCCGCTTTCCGCCTTGTCCTCCTCCTCAGGCATCTGGTATGGTGCCGGGGTCAGCATCCTTGTTAGTACGGGGTCTGTTGAGTCTTCGAGGAGGGGGGGCGAACACCTAAATTGCTCCACTTTCTTTACCCAGCCCTGGAAGAAGATAGTTTCCTCAGTAACGTATTACAGCATGCTTAACTACCAAGTGTTCAGGAGATGAGCGCTTACCGAGGTATCTGGATGGTTGCAGCCGAGGCCGATGTCCTCGGTGGTGTCCGGTCACTGTTTTCGTTTCCAAAAAACAACTTCCACATCCCTTTGTGTGTAGTGCCAAAGAAGTGTTGGAGGGTTCGTGGTCCTTCCGGATTGAACTCCCACATGCGAAGAGGCCTACGCTGGCATGGCAGGGCTCGGCGGACTAGCATTACTTGCATCACATTGACAAGATCGATGTCCCTCTCAAGGAGGGTTCAGATGCGGCCCTGTAGAGTCTGCACTTCATCAACTGATCCCCAGTCCAGCCCCTTATTAATCCATGATGCAAGCTATAACGGAGGGCTGAACGGAACCTAGGTATAGCTGCCCACTTGGTACCGTGGGGTTCTGTGATGTAAAACCATTCCCGCTGCCATTGGTTGGAAGTTTCGGTGAAAGAACCTTTTGGCCAAAGAGCATTGGTAAGCTTTCTCACTACAGCGCCGCCGCGCTCCACCTGTTTCCCATCGACCACCTTCGGCCTCACACTAAAGGTCTTGAGGCATAAGCCGAAGTGTGGGGGAATTTGGAGGAAGGCCTCACACGTAATGATGAACGCCGAGACGTGGAGGAAAGAATCTGGGGCTTGTTGGGGATCATAGCAGAAATTTAAAATTTTCTACGCATCACCAAGATCAATCTATGGAGTAATCTAGCAACGAGGGGAAGGGGAGTGCATCTACATACCCTTGTAGATCGCTAAGCGGAAGCGTTGCAAGAACGTGGATGAAGGAGTCGTACTCATAGCGATTCAGATCGCGGTTGGTTCCGATCTAAGCGTCGAACAACGACGCCTCCACGTTCAACACACGTGCAGCCCGATGACATCTCCCATGCCTTGATCCAGCACGGAGAGAGGGAGAGGTTGGGGAAGACTCCGTCCAGCAGCAGCACGACGGCGTGGTGGTGAAGGAGGAGCGTGGCAATCCTGCAGGGCTTCGCCAAGCACCGCGGGAGAGGAGGAGGACTTGGGAGAGGGGGAGGGATGCGCCAGAACTTGGGTGCGGCTGCCCTCCCACCCCCACATATATATAGGGGCAAGGGAGAGGGGGGGCCGACCCCTTCAGATCCAATCTGAGGAGGGTGCGGCAGCCAGGGGGGTTGCCTTGCCCCCCAAGGCAAGGGGGCGCCCCCCTTTAGGGTCCCCCCCCCCAAACACTAGGCGTATGGGCCCTAGGGGGAGGCGCCCAGCCCACTAAGGGTCTGGGACCTCTCCATACACAGCCCACAGGGCCCTCCGGGGTAGGTGGACCCTCCCGGTGGACCCCCGGAACCCCTTCGGTGGTCCTGGTACAATACCGATAACCCCCGAATTATTCTGGTGACCGTATGATGACTTCCCATATACAAATCTTTACCTCCGGACCATTCCGGAACTCCTCGTGACGTTCGGGACTCCGAACAACATTTGGTAACCACGTACATCTATTCTCTATAACCCTAGCATCATCGAACCTTAAGTGTGTAGACCCTACGGGCTCAGGAGTCACACAGACATGGTCGAGACAACTCTCTGGTCAGTAACCAACAGCGGGATCTGGATACCCATCTTGGCTCCCACATGCTCCACGATGATCTCATCGGATGAACCACGATGTCAAGGATTCAATCAACCCCGTATACAATTCCCTTTGTCTACCGGTATAGCACTTGCCCGAGATTCGATCGTCGGTATCCTGATACGTTGTTCAATGTCGTTACCGGCAAGTCTCTTTACTCGTTCCGTAACACATCATCCCGTGATCAACTCCTTGGTCACATTGTGCACATTATGATGATGTCCTACCGAGTGGGCCCAGAGATACCTCTCCGTTACACGGAGTGACAAATCCCAGTCTTGATTCGTGCCAACCAAACAGACACTTTCGGAGATACCCGTAGTGCACCTTTATAGCCACCCAGTTACGTTGTGACATTTGGCACACCCACAGTATCCGGGAGTTGCACAATCTCATGGTCCAAGGAAATGATACTTCACATTAGAAAACCTTTAGCATACGAACTACACGATCTTGTGCTAGGCTTAGGATTTGCACTACAAGTAATATGTCAACTAGTGACCTTCTATCAGTGAGCCTGTAAGAAATGGTCATAGATCTATGACCATTTCAGACCAATTGGTCAAAAGCTGTTCGGGGGGCTCCAAACCCTAAACCATTGCGACCATTTTGGTCAGAAAGGTCGTAATTTCCTTACATGAACTGGTCATAAAGCAAACAATGCTAGTTCGCTGCCTTATTTCTAGTTGTTAACGACCAATATAGATGGTCATAGCCTTGTAAATTGTGGTGGGTTGCTATGACTAGGCGCCACCTCATCAGTTTTGCCTATGTGTCATGTCCATGTGGCAGTTTTTGCCCTAGGTTGTGAAGCAACCGATATTTCTGTCATTCCCAAAATTCCCAAAAAAATCTCATAAATTCTTTGGGTCATATCTTCGTCAAATATGTAAAAACCTTCCTTGCCTAGTTAAAAAATAATTCAAAAATATTCATTTTCCTATTTTGTTCAGAACAACAGTTTGTGAAGGAAGTACCACTTTGGCATGTCCAAATAGTATCCATTTTCTACAGTGCTTTCCTATGCCCAAATAACCATCCTCCACCAAATGCCAGCTCAATCCATTCATTATTTTGAGCCGAGCTTCAACATTCGTAGTTATGTCCACTTGGTAGTTTGCAAAGCAAGTACCACCTAGGCTCCTCCTTTTGAGCTGAAAATTTGTGAAGACGGTCTTCTTAGTAACTGATCATCCTCAGCCAAAACTCACGCCCATTAGCCATGTACATTTCCCGTACTGCTAATCAAACACTTGGCTGCTAATTCATGTTTGAGCATCGATCGGTCTCCTCGTGAGAATCTTATGTTGTAATTTTCTTCCTAGCACCTACATGGGGAGTGCCCAAACCACTAGACATGCCTAGGCCGCCCAGAACACATGGCAACACCAGGGTCAAGCGGTGACCACGCGGCGGGCATGCGAGTTTACGCGCTCTAGAGTTGGGGCCCTCAGCCACTGCCCAAACCTCGACGTATCGCCACCAAACCATGTATTTATGATTAAATAGGTACTTATGTACCTAGAAATGATTTTTGGAAAAAATAAATAGCAAACTATGAGGCAGCTGCAGTTCAAATTTGACCCGCTTCCAACTGAATCGGCGGAAATTTGTCTTTTTCACGAGAGGTGGATCAAAACTTTTTACACCCAACCATTTTGTCAATTGTGCATTAAATATGAGCTAGTATTTTAGAAAAATGATTTGGTCCAATTTTGCAACAATTATTTGGGAGGTCCTTCACAAAAAAAACCTCCTTTCAGGCACTCGGAAAATGGAAAATGGTTTTTTCGTCCAAAGAAAATGAAAACTTCCTTAGGCAACATTGTTTGCCATTCCAATATGCACCATTGTGCACAATATGAGATCATTTGAACAAACTATGCCATGAATGTGGCCATAAGATTGATCATTTGGCTTGAAAGCCATGAATCTTCACCCAAGATAGCTCATTTCTGAGAACACTTTTTAAAAATAATTTCCGTATTACAAGTTTGTTAGTTTTCCTGAAAACTAGGTCACATATGATGTCACAATGTGAAGGTTTCCCAATTTTTTGAATTTGTTTGAAATTTTTATGCCCGTTTCGTAATGCGGTCAAAACGGTGGGAATGACCATTCCTAGCTAGTGGTTGAATCTTGGAAGTTTTTTGGTGTTTCTTTGATTAAATAGGTACTTATGTACCTAGAAATGATTTTTGGAAAAAATAAATAGCAAACTATGAGGCACCTGCAGTTCAAATTTGGCCCGCTTCCAAATGAATCGGCAAGAATTTGTCTTTTTCACCAGAGGTGGATCAAAACTTTTGACACCCAACCATTTTTTCAATTGTGCATTAAATATGTCCTAGTATTTTAGAAAATTGATTTGGTCCAATTTTGCAACAATTATTAGGGAGATCCTTCAAAAAAACCTCCTTTCAGGCACTCGAGAAATGAAAAAAAAATCGTCCAAAGAAAATGTAAACTTCCTTAGGCAACATTGTTTGCCATTCCAATATGCACCCTAGTGCACAATATGAGATCATTTGAACAAACTATGCCATGAATGTGGCCATAAGGTTGATCATTTGGCTTGAAAGCCATGAATCTTCACCCACGATAAGTCATTTCTGAGAACACTTTTTTAAAATAATTGCCATATTACAAGTTTGTTATTTTTCCTGAAAACTTGGTCACATATGATGACACAATGCGAAGGTTTCCCATTTTTTTGTTTTTTTTGAATTTTTTATGCCCGTTTCAAAATGCGGTTAAAACGACGGGCATGACCGTTCCTAGCTAGTGGTTGAATCTTGGAATTATTTGGCGTTTATCTGATTAAATAGGTACTTATGTAACTAGAAATGATTTTTGGAAAAAATAAATAGCAAACTACAAGGCAGCTAAAGTTCAAATTTGACCGTCTTCCAACTGAATCGGCGGGAATTTGTCTTTTCCACGAGAGGTGGATCAAACCTTTTTACACCCAACCATTTTTTTAATTGTGCATTAAATATGTCCTATTATTTTAGAAAATTGATTTGGTCCAATTTTGCAACAATTATTTGGGAGGTCCTTCACAAAAAAAACTCCTTTCAGGCACTCGGAAAATGGAAAATGGTTTTTTCGTCCAAAGAAAATGAAAACTTCCTTAGGCAACATTGTTTGCCATTCCAATATGCACCCTAGTGCACAATATGAGATCATTTGAACAAACTATGCCATGAATGTGGCCATAAGATTGATCATTTGGCTTGAAAGCCATGAATCTTCACCCATGATAGCTCATTTCTGAGAACACTTTTTTGAAATAATTTCCGTATTACAAGTTTGTTATTTTTCCTAAAAACTTGGTCACATATGATGACACAATGCGAAGGTTTCCCAATTTTTTACTTTTTTTTTGAAATTTTTATGCCCGTTTCAAAATGCGGTCAAAACGGTGGGAATGACCGTTCCTAGCTAGTGGTTGAACCCTGGAATTTTTTTGGTGTTTCTCTGATTAAATAGGTACTTATGTACCTAGAAATGATTTTTGGAAAAAATAAATAGCAAACTTTGAGGCACCTGCAGTTCAAATTTGACCCGCTTCCACCTGAATCGGCAGGAATTTGTCTTTTTCACCAGAGGTGGATCAAAACTTTTGACACCCAACCATTTTGTCAATTGTGCATTAAATATGTCCTAGTATTTTAGAAAATTGATTTGGTCCAATTTTGCAACAATTATTAGGGAGATCCTTCACAAAAAAACCTCCTTTCAGGCACTCGAAAAATGGAAAATGGTTTTTTCGTCCAAAGAAAATGAAAACTTCCTTAGGCAACATTGTTTGCCATTCCAATATGCACCCTTGTGCACAATAAGAGATCATTTGAACAAACTATGCCATGAATGTGGCCATAAGATTGATCATTTGGCTTGGAAGCCATGAATCTTCACGCATGATAGCTCATTTCTGAGAACACTTTTTTTTAAATAATTGCCGTATTACAAGTTTGTTATTTTTCCTGAAAACTTGGTCACATATTATGACACAATGTGAAGGTTTCCCAATTTTTTGATTTTTTTTGAATTTTTTATGCCCGTTTCAAAATGCGGTTAAAACGGCGGGCATGATCGTTCCTAGCTAGTGGTTGAATATTGGAATTTTTTTGGTGTTTCTCTGATTAAATAGGTACTTATGTACCTATAAATGATTTTTGGAAAAAATAAATAGCAAACTACCAGGCAGCTGCAGTTCAAATTTGACCCTCTTCCAACTGAATCGGCGGGAATTTGTCTTTTTCACGAGAGGTGGATCAAACCTTTTTACACCCAACCATTTTGTCAATTGTGCATTAAATATGTCCTATTATTTTAGAAAATTGATTTGGTCCAATTTTGCAACAATTATTTGGGAGGTCCTTCACAAAAAAAACCTCCTTTCAGGCACTCGGAAAATGGAAAATGGTTTTTTCGTCCAAAGAAAATGAAAACTTCCTTAGGCAACATTGTTTGCCATTCCAATATGCACCCTTGTGCACAATATGAGATCATTTGAACAAACTATGCCATGAATGTGGCCATAAGATTGATCATTTGGCTTGAAAGCCATGAATCTTCACCCATGATAGCTCATTTCTGAGAACACTTTTTTGAAATAATTGCCGTATTACAAGTTTGTTATTTTTCCTGAAAACTTGGTCACATATGATGACACAATGCGAAGGTTTCCCAATTTTTTATTTTTTTTTGAAATTTTTATGCCCGTTTCAAAATGCGGTCAAAACGGTGGGAATGACCGTTCCTAGCTAGTGGTTGAACCCTGGAATTTTTTTGGTGTTTCTCTGATTAAATAGGTACTTATGTACCTAGAAATGATTTTTGGAAAAAATAAATAGCAAACTATGAGGCACCTACAGTTCAAATTTGACCCGCTTCCACCTGAATCGGCAGGAATTTGTCTTTTTCACCAGAGGTGGATCAAAACTTTTGACACCCAACCATTTTGTCAACTGTGCATTAAATATGTCCTAGTATTTTAGAAAATTGATTTAGTCCAATTTTGCAACAATTATTAGGGAGATCCTTCACAAAAAAACCTCCTTTCAGGCACTCGAAAAATGGAAAATGGTTTTTTCGTCCAAAGAAAATGAAAACTTCCTTAGGCAACATTGTTTGTCATTCCAATATGCACCCTTGTGCACAATATAAGATCATTTGAGCAAACTATGCCATGAATGTGGCCATAAGATTGATCATTTTGGCTTGAAAGCCATGAATCTTCACCCATGATAGCTCATTTCTGAGAACACTTTTTTGAAATAATTGCCGTATTACAAGTTTGTTATTTTTCCTGAAAACTTGGTCACATATTATGACACAATGTGAAGGTTTCCCAATTTTTTGATTTTTTTTGAATTTTTTATGCCCGTTTCAAAATGCGGTTAAAACGGCGGGCATGATCGTTCCTAGCTAGTGGTTGAATATTGGAATTTTTTGGTGTTTCTCTGATTAAATAGGTACTTATGTACCTATAAATGATTTTTGGAAAAAATAAATAGCAAACTACCAGGCAGCTGCAGTTCAAATTTGACCCTCTTCCAACTGAATCGGCGGGAATTTGTCTTTTTCACGAGAGGTGGATCGAACCTTTTTACACCCAACCATTTTGTCAATTGTGCATTAAATATGTCCTATTATTTTAGAAAATTGATTTGGTCCAATTTTGCAACAATTATTTGGGAGGTCCTTCACAAAAAAACCTCCTTTCAGGCACTCGGAAAATGGAAAATGGTTTTTTCGTCCAAAGAAAATGAAAACTTCCTTAGGCAACATTGTTTGCCATTCCAATATGCACCCTTGTGCACAATATGACACCATTTGAACAAACTATGCCATGAATGTGGCCATAAGATTGATCATTTGGCTTGAAAGCCATGAATCTTCACCCATGATAGCTCATTTCTGAGAACACTTTTTTGAAATAATTGCCGTATTACAAGTTTGTTATTTTTCCTGAAAACTTGGTCACATATGATGACACAATGCGAAGGTTTCCCAATTTTTTAATTTTTTTTGAAATTTTTATGCCCGTTTCAAAATGCGGTCAAAACGGTGGGAATGACCGTTCCTAGCTAGTGGTTGAACCCTGGAATTTTTTTGGTGTTTCTCTGACTAAATAGGTACTTATGTACCTAGAAATGATTTTTGGAAAAAATAAAGAGCAAACTACAAGGCATCTACAGTTCAAATTTGACCCGCTTCCAGCTGAATCGGCAGGAATTTGTCTTTTTCACGAGAGGTGGATCAAACCTTTTTACACCCAACCATTTTGTCAATTGTGCATTAAATATGTCCTAGTATTTTACATAATTGATTTGGTCCAATTTTGCAACAATTATTTGGTAGGTTCTTCACAAAAATACTCATTTTGGGCACTCGAAAAATGAAAAATGATTTTTTCCTGCAAAGAAAATGAAAACTTTCTTAGGCAACATTGTTTGCCATTCCATGTTTGTTATTTTCCTGAAAGGTAGTTCACAATTGGTGACACAATGAGAAGGTCTTTTATTTTTTGAATTTCTGTGTTCATAAAATAGCTTACATGCTTTTAACATCTTATTTTCAAATCTATCACGACCAATCTAGTTGGTCATAATGTTGTATTGCGTTCTGATTGGTCTGTGGACCAGACACGTGGATCATGCACGAAACACCGTTGGATCCTCCCGGATCCAACGGCAGCCCTCACCCCTCGCCTCCCCCACCAACCCCACGTGAGGCGAAACCCTAGCTCTGTTCTCCCCCGGTTTTCCATCCACCCCCCGCCTCCTTTCTTTCTTTCTCTCCCTCCGTCCTCTCCCTCAATGCAGATCCCCCTCGTCGCCGCCACCCACACCTCAGAACCTCCCCGCCACCCACCTCCGCCACCGCCCTCACTCTTCCCCTCGTCTCCCTCGTCCTCGACCAACCTCGCGGCCCGCGGGGCTCTCGCATCGCCGCCACTCCATGCCCGCGCACGACAGAAGAGAAGCCCGAGCTCCTCCTCCGATGCTCCTCTGCCTCCCTCGCCCGCGGGGCTCTCTGCTCCACGCCGCCGCCGCATCAGAGCACGCGCGCGTGCGACACCGTCCCCGCCTCGCTCGGTCCGTTGCGCCGTTCGCCTTGCCCCCCATTCGCCGTGTTGATCTGATTTTAATTTCGCCGCGGTTTTTTTGACAGGCCCGGGAGTTAGGGCACAATGGAGGCGCCGCCGGCCAGGGCTCGGGCCGACTACGACTACCTCATCAAGCTCCTCCTCATCGGCGACAGCGGTGAGCCCCCCTCTTCCCTTCCCCTCCTTCGTCTCTCGATCCACGCCGGATCTGGTGGCTTATTCATTAGGCGTTTGATTTCCATGCGCCAGTTGAAATCTGGCGCCCTAGATCATTTTTTGCGGAGGCTGCTGCGTGCCCGCGTGAAATCTGGAAGGGCGATAGAATCTAGCCTCTTGTGTTTATTGGATGGATGGTGTGTGCTCTGCGAGAGGAGTACCTTTTTCCTGCATGCAGATTATACAAGCAATGGTAGCTGTGTAGTCATAGAACTTATGCAAGTTAGATTGATCGTCACATGCAGTCACCGGTGTGACCTCTTGATGCCGTCTAGTTTCATGTGTCAGTCAGTCTATTGTGTGTAACACCCCTTGTTCATGTCTATACTAGCTTAGCTAGCAGGTTGGGCAGCAAGGCAACAAGTTATTGAACTTGAGATATTGCTGTTGCTGTAGGTTTTTTTGTGTCCCTGATCCTGAAGCCACCGGTAACTGTGTTGCAGTGGGATGTTTGTTGTGGAACGGTGGTTGTGCATTCTGATGTCTGACAATTGTCTATACTTAGATGCTCCTTGATGAATTGTTCTGACGCTGCCTCTTCATATCTTTTCCTATTGGTACTGTTATTAATTGTGATTTGATCTTCATATCTTCCACCTTACCGGTGTTTGTTCTTGTCATGTACAAACATCATTTAATATTGAAGGGTGTACACAGGGAATTCATTTAGCAGTGTGAATAAATATTTGATTAAATGAATCGAAACCCGATTCGTGTTTGCTCCATTAGACCCTGTTTGGAACTTGCTAGGTTGCTGTTTACATTTGGAATAATCATCACCAGACTGTTCCACACTTGCTAGGTTGTTGTTTATCTCTTCGCTTAATTATGTTGGCATGATTGGATGGTTTGCTTCTTGATAGGGTCATGTAGCATCATGCAGTAGCTCTGATGACTTATTAGCATGTTTTGTTAGTTTCAATGCTATGTAGCACCATGGAATGGTTCCGATAACTTGTTAGCATGTTCTATTAGTTCCAGAGAAAAAGCGAAATCCCAGCTCCGATAACTCTCCCGTGTAACTGCCTATGTCAAATATAATCATCAAGCTCTTCACACCGTTTGTTGTATTAAAGTACTGTATATAGTAGGAGCACTTTGTCTTCAGAGACAACAATCATGAGTAATGCAGTCGCTTCCATTGCATACTTGCTCCAGCTACAGTCGCTTCCACTGCATACTGCTATGGCTTTCACATTCATTCATTCTATGATTGTTCTAGGAGTCCTCATTCATTGGAAAAATCTGTGCACATCTAGTCATTTGGGAGAAGCATCCCCATACTAGCACATGTATTTGAAAAATATATTCAAATTTGTTCATTACAGAGAAGCACACCCATATTAGCCATTGCAGGGGAGGAAGGGATCAGGGAGTTGAGTTGCTTGACTTTCTTTTGTAATATATAATTTGTGCATATGCTGTGACATGATGGATGAATATTATTGTAGTTTCAGCGTGTGTTGAACTTAATGAAATGGTTGGTTGTGGTTTTCTAAATCCTGTACTGTTGGTGTCGCGGGGGAAGTGATCTTGGAGTGACGACTACCTTTGATATGTACCGGTGGGCTGCCATCGGGATGATTCTCACGTAGACATTGAACAAGATGGTTTCCAGCTGTGCGCCCAGTCCTAAACTCGCCATTTGTGTCCTCCTGCAGTTCCAGAAGGTTCGTTCGTGAACGCTAACTGACAGGACTCTAAACTATGCCCTTCTCATTTCTGCCCAATTCGCCATGGATAGGATTCTTGCTGGTTGAGCGCAGGAACACTCTGCGTAGTTGAGGCGACGATGCAGACCAAATCTTCTTCAAGTACATACCCATCCACTGCATCGGCTTAGAGTTGGGTATGCATGAGGTCTCCTTTTACTTACTCCGTACTCGAAGGTGGAACGAAATCTTGCTTGTTCAGTATGGTCCAGCCTAGCATGTATATATACCTAGTAGTTTGTGTTCTTGATATCTACATGTAGCGTCATGAGGAATAAACCTGCTGATTTCATATGTCGTCCTATGGAAGTCACCAGACTTTTTTTTATCAACACTAATTTCAGATAGATAGGTGCTGCTTACCATACCTAAGAGTGTAGCATGCTGTGAAGGGATACTCCAAAGTAGGAAAATTGAAAGATGTTAGTAAAATCAGTATGAATCCCTAGTGATGCTTTATCTTGTTATTGTTGTCTGAGTGTTGTGTTGTAGCATCACTGACTAGTATGTTTTTTCTCAAGGTCTATACAAGTGCCATCTATGTCTGGCAACATAAGCCTCTTGTCATGTCATGTGTCTATTATCACGTTAGATGTTTTATTAAGTGAATGTTGTATTTCTTGAAAGCGTCGATGTACTGATGCGAACACTGCTTGTGTAGTTATGACTAATCAGTTTTCCCCTCTCTTATATAGGAGTTCCTAGGTCGAGGAAATTCGAAGAAGCTCGAAGCCCCTGTCAGCGACTTGCTTTGTATGTTATTGAACTTGTAATGCAGAATTTTCTTGGAATTTTGGTGTAAGGCTGATCTTGGGAATTGGGTGTATATTTACTTGCTGTACTTGTTATTCAAATGCTGGTTGTACTTGTTATACAAATGCTTGGAATTTAAATTTGTGCTAAATGTATAAATAGTACTGAAGGAGTCCTTGGCCCAAACGCTACTGGACCTTAAAAAGGCCACAGACCAAACATAGACCAAACATAGTTGAACTCGGTTTCAGCAAATACCAGTATATTAATTCTTGAAAATAAATAAAATAAACTATAAAAAGGCCGAGTTATGAAATTTAAAAGGAGAGCAAAAAATGCCGAGGCTACAAAAAATGAATTGATTGTAACAGGGTGTGGCCCAGAAATTAAAAGCCCGAATAGTTGGGCCTGGCCCATATAGCTGACCGAAATTAATAAGAAAAAAACATATAAAAGGCTGAATTGTTGGGCTCGGCCCATGTAAAACACCGAATCGGACCGGGCTGATTCTTGTGCCAATTCAGATTGCCACGTCGGATGCCTACGTGGCCTGGGGAGGCTGCTAGTGACCAAAACAAGACAGTAGACATATTTTGGTCGTAAACGCCCACGACCTTCTCACAGAGAAGGTCGTTAATTTCAGTTTACGACTGCCAGCTTTTGACCTTTTGTTTTTGGTCAAAAAAAGGTCGCAAATGAAAAACAATGACCTTTCAGTGACCAATAGTCAAGGTCACAAGTTGACATATTTCTTGTAGTGTGGGTCTTGTCCATCACATCATTCTCCTAATGATGTGATCCCGTTATCAACGACATCCAATGTCCATGGTCAGGAAACCGTAACCATCTATTGATCAACGAGCTAGTCAACTAGAGGCTTACTAGGGACATGGTGTTGTCTATGTATCCACACATGTATCTGAGTTTCCTATCAATACAATTCTAGCATGGATAATAAAGGATTATCATGAACAAGGAAATATAATAATAACTAATTTATTATTACCTCTAGGGCATATTTCCAACAGTCTCCCACTTGCACGAGAGTCAATAATCCAGTTCACATCGCTATGTGATTAACACTCAAGGTCACATCCCCATGTGACTAACACCCAAAGAGTTTACTAGAGTCAACAATCTAGTTCACATTACCATGTGATTAACACTGAATGAGTTCTGGGTTTGATCATGTTATGCTTGTGAGAGATGTTATAGTCAACGGGTCTAAACCTTTCAGATCCGTGTGCGCTTTACAAATCTCTATGTCATCTTGTAGATGCAGCTACCACGCTCTATTTGGAGCTATTCGCAATAACTGTTCTACTATACGAATCCGGTTTACCACTCAGAATCATCCATATTAGTGTGAAAGATTGCATCGACGTAACCCTTTACGACGAACTCTTTTACCACCTCCATAATCGAGAAAATTCCTTAGTCCACTAGTTACTAAGGATAACCTTGACCGTTGTCCTGTGATCCATTCCTAGATCACACTTGTGCCCCTTCAGGTGCGGTACACAACATAGCATACTTTAGAGCCTACGTCTAAAGCATAGGGGACGACCTTCGTCCTTTCTCTCTATTCTGCCGTGGTCAGTTCTTGAGTCTTACTCAATACTCATACCTTATAACACAGCCAAGAACTCCTTTGCCGATCTATTTTTTTAAACTCCTTCAAAATCTTGTCATGGTATGTGTTCGTTTGAAAGTACTATTAAGCAGTTTTGATCAATCCTTACAGATCTTGATGCTCAATGTTCAAGTAGCTTAATCCAGGTTTTCCATTGAAAAACACTTTTCAAATAACCCTATATGCTTTCCAAAAATTCTACATCATTTCTGATCAACAATATGTCAACAACATATACTCATCAGAAATTCTATAGTGCTCCCACTCACTTCTTTGGAAATACAAGTTTCTCATAAACTTTGTATAAACCTAAAATCTTTGGTCATCTCATCAAAGCGTACATTCCAATTCTGAGATGCTTACTCCAGTCCTTAGAAGGATTGCTGGAGCTTTGCATACTTGTTAGCATCTTTCAGGATTGACAAAACCTTCTGGTTGTATCACATACAACCTTTCCTCAAGAAAATCGTCGAGGAAACAATGTTTTGACATCCTATCTGCAAGATTTCATAAATAATGCAGTAACTGCTTACATAATTCCAACAGACTCTTAGCATCTCTACGAGTGAGAAAGTCTCATCGTAGTCAACTCCTTGAACTTTTCGAGAAACATCTTAACGATAAGTTGAGCTTTCTTAATGGTGATACTTACCATCATTGTCCGTCTTACTTTTAAAATCCGTATGTACCCAACAGTCTTACGACCATCAGGTAGTGCTTCCAAAGTCTACACTTTGTTTTCATACATGGATCCTCGAGCCAATTTTCAGAATCCGGGCCCACGATCGCTTCTCCATAGCTCGTAGGTTCATCGTTGTCTAGGAACATGACTTCCAAGACATGATTACGTACCACTCTGAAGTGGTACACATCCTTGTCGACCTATGAGGTTTGGTAGTGACTTGATCCGATGTTTCATGATCTCTATCATAAGCTTCTACATCAATTGGTGTAGGTGCCACAAGAACAACTTCCTGTGCCCTGCTACACACTAGTTGAAGTGACGGTTCAATAATCTCATCAAGTCTCCACCATCCTCCCACTCAATTCTTTCGAGAGAAACTTTTCCTCGAGAAAGGATCCGATTCTAGAAACAATCACTTTTGCTTCCGGATCTGAAATAGGAGGTATACCCAACTATTTTGGGTATTCTATGAAGATGCATTCTTCTGCTTTGGGTTCGAGCTTATCAGTCTGAAACCTTTTCATATAAGCGTCGCAACCCCAAACTTTTAAGAAACGACAGCTTAGGTTTCTCTAAACCATAGTTCATACGGTGTCGACTCAAACGAAATTGTGTGGTGCCCTATTTAAAGTGAATGTGGTTGTCTCTAATGCCTAACCCATAAACTATAGTGGTAATTTGATAAGAGACATCATGGTATGCACCATATCCAAGAGGGTTCAGTTATGATGTTCGGACACACCATCACACTATGGTGTTCTAGGCGGTCTTAGTTGTGAAACAATTTCCACAATGTCTCAACTGTGTGCCAAACTCGTAACTCAGATATTCATTTCTATGATCATATCATAGATATTTTTATCCTCTTGTCACGACGATCTTTCAACTTCACTCTTTCAATAATTCAGACTCGTGATTCATCAAGTAAATATACTTAGCATCTACTCAAATCATCTGTGAAGTAAGAACATAACGATATCCACTACATACCTCAGCACTCATTGGACTGCACACATCAAGATGTATTACTTCCAACAAGTTGCTTTCTTGTTCCATCTTACTGAAAATGAGGCCTTTCAGTCATCTTGCCCATGCGGTATGATTTGCATGTCTCAAGTGATTCAAAATCAGGTGAGCCCAAACGATCCATCTGTATGGAGTTTCTTCATGCATATATACCAATAGGCATGGTTCGCATGTCTCAAGTGATTCAAAATCAAGTGAGTCCAAAGATCCATCAACATGGAGCTTCTTCATGCGTTTTATACCATTATGACTCAAATTCCAGTGCCACAAGTATGTGGTACTATCATTACTATCTTATATCTTTTGGCATGAACATGTGTATCACTATGATCGGGATTCAATAAACCATTCATTTTAGGTGCAAGACCATTGAAGGTATTATTCAAATAAACAGAGTAACCATTATTCTCCTTAGATGAATAACCGTATTGCGATAAACATAATCCAATCATGTCTATGTTGCACGCAAACACCAAATAACAATTATTTAGGTTTAACACTAATCCCAATGGTAGAGGGAGCATGCGATATTTGATCACATCAACCTTGGAAACACTTCCAACACATATCGTTATCTCACCTTCAGCTAGTCTCCGTTTATCCTGTAGCCTTTTATTTCGAGTCACTAACACTTAGCAACTGAACTGGTATCTAATAACCTGCTGCTACTAGGAGTACTAGTAAAGTACACATTTAATATAATGTATGTCCAATACATACTTCTATCAACCTTGCCAGCCTTCTCATCTACCAAGTATCTAGGTGTGACGCCCCCGATTCAATCGTACACTAATCATGCACGCAAATGTGTACGATCAAGATCAGGGACTCACGGGAAGATATCACAACACAACTCAACAAATAAAATAAGTCATACAAGCATCATAATACAAGCCAGGGGCCTCGAGGGCTCGAATACAAGTGCTCGATCATAGACGAGTCAGCGGAAGCAACAATATCTGAGTACAGACATAAGTTAAACAAGTTTGCCTTAAGAAGGCTAGCACAAAATGGGATACAGATCAAAAGAGGCGCAGGCCTCCTGCCTGGGATCCTCCTAAAGTACTCCTGGTCGTCGTCAGCGGGCTGCACATAGTAGTAGGCACCTCCAGTGTAGTAGGAGTCGTCGTCGACGGTGGCGTCTCGATCCTGGGCTCCAACATATGGTTGCGACAACCAGGTAGAAGGGATAGGGGGAAAAGAAGGAGAAAGCAACCGTGAGTACTCATCCAAAGTACTCGCAAGCAAGGAGCTACACTACATATGCATGGGTATATGTGTAAAGGGCCATATCGGTGGACTGAACTACAGAATGCCAGAATAAGAGGCGGATATCTAATCCTGTCGAAGACTACGCTTCTAGCAACCTCCGTCTTGCAGCATATAGAAGAGAGTAGACTGAAGTCCTCCAAGTAGCAACACATAGCATAATCCTACCCGGCGATCCCCTCCTCGTTGCCCTGTTAGAGAGCGATCACCGGGTTGTATCTGGCACTTGGAAGGGTGTGTTTTATTAAGTATCCGGTTCTAGTTGTCATAAGGTCAAGGTACAACTCTAAGCCGTCTTGTTACCGAAGATCACGGCTATTCGAATAGATTAACTTCCCTGCAGGGGTGCACCACATAACCCAACACGCTTGATCCCATTTGGCCGGACACACTTTCCTGGGTCATACCCGGCCTCGGAAGATCAACGCGTCACAGCCCCACCTAGGCACAACAGAGAGGTCAGCACGTTGGTCTAAACCTAAGCGCCCAGGTGTCTGGGCCCATCGCCCTGAGCACACCTGCACGTTGCGAGGGCGGCCGGAAGCAGAACTAGCCCCCTTAATACAAGAGCAGGCTTACGTTCCAATCCGGCGCGCGCCGCTCAGTCGCTGACGTCATGAAGTGCTTCGGCTGATACCACGACGCCGGGATACCCATAACTACTCCCGCGTAGATGGTTAGTATGTATAGACCAAATGGCAAACTCAGATCAAATACCCAGATCTCGTTAAGCGTGTTAAGTATCCGCGAACGCCGACCAGGGCCAGGCCACCTCTCTCCTAGGTGGTCTCAACCTGCCCTGTCGCTCCGCCTCAAAGTAACAGTCGGGGGCCGTCGGAAACCCAGGCCCACCTCTACCGGGATGGAGCCACCTGCCCCTTCAGCCCCCATCTCCGAACAGTATCACAGGTAATGTAACAGTGTAAGTATATAGTATATGCCCGTGACCACCTCCCGAAGTGATCACGTCCCAGTAGTATAGCATGGCGGACGGACAAGAGTGTAGGGCCACTGATGGAACACTAGCATCCTATACTAAGAAGTAGGATAGCAGGTAAGGGTAACAACAGTAGTAGCAAGGACAGGCTATGCAGCAGTATAGGATTAACTGAAAGCAGTAACATGCTACACTACTCTAATGCAAGCAGTATAGAGAAGAATAGGCGATATCTGGTGATCAAGGGGGTGGGGCTTGCCTGGTTGCTCTGGCAAGAGAGAGGGGTCGTCAACTCCGTAGTCGTACTGGATAGCAGCGGCGTCGGTCTCGGTGTCTAGCGAGAGAAGAGGGGGAAAGAAACAATAAATATTTAAGCAAACAGATGCATAGCGATGCATGACATGACAAGTATCGGTGCTAGGGGTGCCCTAACGCGGTAAGAGGTGATACCGGGGAAGGGGGGAAACATAAGGGAAAGTATCCCCGGTGTTTCACGTTTTCGGGCAAAAGAGCCGAAGGGGGAAGGTTGCGAGTTTGCTATGCTAGGGATGCGTGGCGGACGAACGGGCTGCGTATCCGGGTTCGCCTCGTCGTTCTGAGCAACTTTCATGTTGAAAATAATTTAATCCGAGTTACGGATTAAAAGATATGATTTTCTAAAGATTTTATTAATTTCTGGGATTTAATTAATTATTTAAATTAACTCGAAAATGGATTTATGACATCAGCATGATGTCATGCTGACGTCAGCAGTCAACAGGGTTGACTAGTCAACCTGACGTGTGGGTCCCAGCTGTCATTGACTGTTTAGTTAATTAGAACTTAGCTAATCTAATTGCTGTTCAACTAACTAACTAGTTAATTAGATTAATTTAATCAGGATTAATTAACTTAATTAATTCACTAATTAATGAACTAATTAATTATTAATTCTATTAATTTCATTTTCATTTCTTTTTATTAAAACGTTCTAGGCAGTGGGCCCCGTTTGGCAGTGGCCTAGAGGCCATAGCGGGCACGAGCGCTAGCCCACGGGGGTGCACCCGACACAGGCGCTGCGAGCGCTGCGGAGGGGCGGAGCGGCGCGTGCGGTAGCGGGCAGAGGCTGCCGCCGACGCCAGCTGCGGCAGGAGGCACGATGGCGGGTCCGGCCGGACGAAAGCTGCCTCGGCTGGGTGCGGCGATGCGCGTGACGGCGCATGGGAGCAACAGCAAGCTGGTTGCAGGGCGACGAGCTGTGCGGTTGCGGGCGTGTGCGACGACGCGTCGGGTGGGGCAAGGCCGCGGTGAGCGTGGTCGGCACGTGCACGGGGTGACGGCCAGGGGTGCCGAGGCGCGTGGTGACAGCGGCGCGTGCGCACAGGGGAGGAGAGGGAGGAAGAGGAAGGCAGGTGCGGTGCTCACAGCAGGGGTGTAGGGAAAGGGCAGCGGGCGCGGGGTCGGCCGGTGAGGATGGGACCGGGACGGGGCGGCGCCGGCGTGGTCGACGGCGGCAGGGGCGGACCCGGGCGGCGAGGTGGTGCAGAGGACGGTGAGGAGCCAAGGACGGATCGGTCCGGCGAGGGCGGGTCGTCGAGCGGCGACGCGGGGTGACGGCAACGACGATCCGGGGCGGTGTCGTCGGAGTCGGGGCGTGGTCGCCTCGATCCCGATCTGGATCGAGGGAGTGAGGGGAGAGTGGGGGGAGTGGGGATTGGGTGGGGGTTAGGGTTCGGGGAGGTGGCCTTGTAGGCCAGAGAGGAGGGGCTGGGCCGGCCGGTTGGCTAGCTGGGCCAGTTGGCCCAGCGTGGGGGGGGGGTTGTGTATGTTCCTTTTCTTTTGTTTATTTTTTTATTTGTTCTTTATTTTAGTTTCTCTTAATTATACTTCTTACTTAATATTAAAATGAACCCTAAAATATTAATACCACGAAACCCACTGCCCCAAAAGGTTTTACCCCAAAACAATTTTGTTTAGTATTTTATTAATTATGAAAGCCTTTAAATATCGGTTTTTGCAACTGTTTTATTCACCTTAGAATATTTAAACATTTTTTTAAAGTGGGGTTCCTCCATCATAATTACCTATGCATTATTTGGTACAACCCGAACAATTTTTGTTTTATGGTTTGAAAACTTTTATTGTTTGTTTGATTTTTAATTTGGACTCGAACCGGTTTCGTACTAACGCGAGTTTAGCAACAGTAATAAATGTGACATGGCATCATTAGCAGAGGTTCACTGTAGCTTAAGTACCCGGGCGTCACAATTCTCCTCCACTACAAGAAATCTCGTCCCGAGATTTAAGAGGGGAGTAAGGGGAAAAGGTCTGGTTACGAAATTCTAACGAATCTTATCGGTCTTTGTTGCTCTTCTCGAAGAGGTCGATCCATTACATTGATGTCTTCAGTCATCATGATGAAGTTTGCCGTCCTTTCTTTTGGGAACTGCATCGTACTTACGAAAGAATAAGTGGCTGGGAGAACAGACCTCTACTAGGTTGACTAACTTGTTGATAACATCGGGGAAGGTGGGGGGAAAGTAACTCTCGAATTGAAACTTACGACAATATCGAGAGCAAAGTAAGGAGGTATCATGGGAAGTTTCGAGCGGGCAGGCAATCGTTCGATGCCTGAAAAAGAGTGGAAGGGGTTCAAAGCATCAAGATTAAGTATTGCATCTGATACCGGAACAGATCACTAGGAAGGTGCCCCATGAATTACACACGAAGCCAAGCTTGAGTACTGACTTTGGGAACATGGGTGTACATGAGAGTCAGGTTTCGATCCTGTGGAACTGTGGGTTATGGGCCTACCATGTGGGTTTAAAAGCAAGAGGGGCAGTGACATCTTGCACGTACATGATAGCAATCCATGTTAGAGAATAACCGGCCAGTTATGTTGGCTGCATCACCGGTACCAAGGGCAAGGGACGAAGAGAACCATTTTCCTGCTCGCTGAACGAGGCGGACCAATAGGCAAAGTTCTCGTCCATCGGTGGTTACTGGGATGCTATCAACAATGGTAACAGGGTCTGACTGATAAGGTGGTACACCGAGGTGTTTTCGTAAGCAGGAAAATATTACTGCTTAGATCATATAAACCTCAAGAAAGGTTAAACCAAACAATGGAAGGAAAATGTGATCATCAGATCAAACAGAACAATGGAAAGGAAAATGTGTTTGACATGCATACCAGGGGTATACCCTTCCCAAGGACAAGCAGAGCATGATATCCATGACATGATATAATGCAGAAAACCTTTTAGGTAGGGGAGAGAAATTTCATGACATTACCCATACAACGGTGTTTGGATAATTGAGCAGAAAACATTTAGGATTGGGCTTCAAATGTTCTTGTTGAAAATCGGAGTACCATAGACATGCTTCGAGATAGCCTTGATATGGTCTTCCAGCAAAGGTCAGACTTTGGAAACATAAAGGATCCATCAGGAACAACTCATAGGATAAGTCTTTCAATTTCCTCACGGAAGAATGGATAACCTTGCTAAAAGGAAACTATAACACTTGGTCCTCCGGTCAGGTGTGCATGACATCACCTTACCGAGTCATATGAGGATCAATGTTGTAACTCTTGAAAATATGTTGCAACCATCATATCTGACCGAGATTCAGATCTGATTGGTGTCATGATACCTCAGACTCAGGATGTCCGAGAAGAAAAGGTGCAACACAAATAGACGAAATGACATTGCAAGATTCTCGGGAAATGAACTATGGGAGCGGGTTCCTGAAACAACAGCTCATCATTTAACCAAGGAGAGGATGAGAAGGTGGTTGATGGGCTCAGCGACAATTCATTGAGAATTCCAAACGGATGGCTTTCCACAATAATGTGAACAAGAGATAACATTTGTCAGATCCAATGGTATAATGATGTATGTTCGAGGAAAACATACACAATTAAATATTGGTTGAAAAGTGCACCCATAATATGGGCTTAGGTATCATGATCAATGTTAGAATGCTGATGGTGAGAAGTAACACTATACCAAGAATTCTTAAGAGGTGTTGAAATCCCCACGACATTCTTGAAATATAAGGTGGTAATTCTCCAATGTAAAGAAGAACAGTGTTGGGTAGCAATGAACTCAAGGTATAACACAAAACACGAACAAGTTTTTGCGGAGGGAAGGCAATAAAGTGGCCGATGATAACACGACTCATCGAGGGCAAGTGTCGGTGTCAAAACCGGCGGATCTCGGGTAGGGGGTCCCGAACTGTGCGTCAAGGTTGGATGGTAACAGGAGACAAGGGACACTTTATTTTACCCAGGTTCGGGCCCTCTCGATGGAGGTAAAACCCTACTCCTGCTAGATTAATATTGATGATATGGTTAGTACAAGAGTAGATCTACCACGAGATCAAGGAGGCTAAACCCTAGAAGCTAGCCTATGAGTATGATGATGGTTATGATGATCGGCCTACGGACTACAACCCTCCGGTTTATATAGACATCGGATAGGGTTAGGGTTACATAGAGTCGGTTACATTGGTAGGAGATCTTGAATATTCGCACGCCTAGCTTGCCTTCCACGCCAAGAAAAGATCCTTCCGGACACGGGACGAAGTCTTCAATCTTGTATCTTCATAGTCCTGGAGTCCGGCTAAAGGTATAGTCCGGCTATCCGAACACCCCCTAATCCAGGACTCCCTCAGTAGCCCCCAAACCAGGCTTCAATGACGACGAGTCCGGCGCGCAAATTTGTCTTCGGCATTGCAAGGCGGGTTCCTCCTCCGAATCCTGTGTACCTGTCCGAATAATGTCTGATTTTTGTAATGTAGCGCTCCTCGGCTTCGGTGCCCAATAATGGCCGTCTTCCACGTGTTGAACGAATGCGAAAAGCCTGGGGTGTTTTTACATCCACACCCTTAGTCACATAATCGAGCCGCCTATTTAACGGGACGAGGATTTAGATCCAGACCACATCTTCTCCCCTCCGCGAGTTATCATTAGAGCATCTCCAGCAAAGGTCCACTCCAACATGGCCAGCCGTCGCAGCTCCTCCTCTCGCCCCTCCAGTCCTAAATCCGGAGACTGGGAGAGTTGCACCATCCCACACAGCGAGTTAGTGTCGCTGCAGGCCAAGGGATTCCTTCCCCAGGCATGTATGGTCCCGGTCCGAGCCGGAATCGCCACCTACAACGGCGGAAAGCAAGCGGAGAGCACCCCCAATCCTTCTAAAGGAGAGCGGGTGTGCCTCGTCCCTTATTTATTAAGGGGACTGGGATTTCCAATTCATCCATTCCTTCGCGGGCTTCTGGAGTTCTACGGTCTCCAGCTGCACAATCTCACGCCCGGCTCCGTACTACATATTGCGGGCTTCGTTGCCCTTTGCGAGCTATGTTTAGGCATCGAGGCTCATTTCGCGCTGTGGAAGAGGTTGTTCTGCTTGGTGCCCTGTTCTCAAAAGGGGTCTATATACCAAGTGGGCGGAGCCGAAATATGGCGCATCGCCGGGACCGGATACTTGTCCGGAACCCCAAAGAAGGCGTCCGAGGACTGGCCTTCAGAATGGTTTTACATAGATGACGTCCCGCTGCCGGACCCTATCCGGGTCGGCCTCCCTGAGTTCAGCATGGCTCCCTTGAAGAAACGCTTGAGCTGGCGTCCGCGGAGCTCTCGGAGAGAAAACGATAGAGACGTCCTTTATCTGATGGGCCGGATAAGACTGTTAGCTCATTCCGGGCTAACCATGATTGGAGTCATGGCCGCATGCCTTATGCGGGGGGTGCAGCCGCTTCAATACAGAGGCCACCCCATGTGGGATTTCAACGGGGAGGATGACGCCACCCGTTACGGCCGTAAGGGGCTAGCCATAGCTGCCGCTCTAGTAAAGATCTTAACATCTTTGTACAAGGGAGAAAAGGAGGACTTCCTCCGCGTCAACCCGCGGGCCGGATTCACTATGTATGAACCTCCAAGTTGGGTAAGTGAACAATTGCACTTGCCTGTTTATTTAATGCTCCCATGAATAGATACGTAATCTGATGATTTCAATGCAGGAGCTGCAACAGGAGGTAAAGGATATCAATAGCTGCCCTCCACAGCCTGAGGACCCAGAACGGTCCCTCGATCCGGACTCCGAAGAGGATCCGGACATATCGGTGGAGCTCATCGACGGGGTGTTCCACCAGTTAAGCAAGGATAATACCTTGGTAGCCATTACGGCTGATTACCCTGGGTTAATCCCGGCCTCCCAGGTGACAGAAACCGGGGTGTTTATTCCCGCAAGAGAGATTTCGTCCTCACATATTCCGGCGTTTCTGATGACAACCGTATTTTACAGGGGAGATTTCCGAGGAGGGAGGCCGAACCTGCGGCGGCTAGCCAACGAGGAGCCGCCGGGCCCCGTGGGGAAAAAAGAGATGAAATCCGGACTGAGAGTTTGGCAAAAAGGTATAACGCGCCCTTTGTCTCCCTGGCGTTATTCTGTCAAGGCATGTTAACATCCGTACTATTTCCAGGACGAAGAGGCCTCGCCGGACTATATCCGGAGGGGCCGCCAACCGCGCCTCCACCAGCCAGGCTCCAACGTCTGGTCTGGAGGCGGGGACGAACACCAGGCTTGCGCCGGACGCTCCTCCAACAGAGGACGCGGACCGGCTATCTGCCACAAATTTAGAAGTGGAGAGCGCCATGAACCATAGGCGTCGCCGGACAGTTCTACGCGACGCTTGTTTCTCCCGAGAGGCCTTAGACGCCTTCAATTCGGGAGATGCGTACCTTCGTGCTGCTCAAGATGGTTTAGCCAGAGCCACGGAGCAGTATGTGAAAGACATACGGGTAATAAAATTTTGGTTAAATATATATATACCAGTAGCCCCCGAGACTTGAAACAGTTAAACTAACTGATTTAAGGATCATATAATATGTAGGTTCTTACTGAGAAGAATACCGTGCTGTCCCAGGAGCTGGAAAAGTGCAAGGGCCAACTAGAGGCCGCACTAGCCACAACAGGGGAGCCCAAAGGGACCCCCTCAGGTACGATATACATTGAGAGATTAGTATTGTGCGGCTTGTGTGCGAATCTGACAATTAATGTTGCAGATGGTGCCGGACTTGATCGGGAGAAGCAACAACTCTTACGCCAGTTAAAGGATGGCGAGAGTACGTTGACAAGGGTGAGGCGAGAGAAGAATGATCTTCAGGATGCCAACACCAAGCTAGATGTTGAACTGAAAGACGTTCGTGGCCACCTATCTGACTCCACGAAGGAGAATCAGCGGCTTCGACGCGGCATATTTAGTAAGTGCTTGAGCGAACTCTTGAAAAAGGAGTTCGGCGAGGAAGACGAATAACAGAGTTATGTCTGTAGGTATGCTCACAGGTCGTCCTGCAGAAGAATGCCCGGTTCTATGGGTGACCTTCTCCCCGAACTCCTGCAACTTCACGAACGAATTCGGTAGGCAATGCAAGGGGTTGCCCAAGCCTTATGGCATGCCCACTCCACGCCCGAGGGCCTTGGAGAGCTTGCGGAGAAGCTAACGGGAGCTCGGCGGCGCGTCCGGTTGTGGAAGATATCAGCCTGCCGACAAGGCGCGAGGGAGGCCTGGGCCATGGTGAAGACCCGCTTTACGAAGTCTGACCCCAATCATATGGCCGAGGTCGGACCAGTGGGGCCTGACGGGAAGGAGATCCCTGTGAGCTTGGTGTATGGCCAGGTAGAGCTGGCCGCAAAGTATTCCTAGCAGGACTGTAAATTAGACAGCCTGTTAGATGGTACAGAGGAGGAATACGATCAGTCAAGATGACTATGTAATTTATAATTGACATGTGTAATGCCTTCTAGCCGGATTGTAGATCGTTTGTCGTTGCCGACCTTTTCGCTTCGACCTCGGGACCTGACGGTCTGGAGTGTGTCCGAATACCATAACGGCTATATAAAAGCCGGGGTATGCATGGAGACCAGGCGTAGGGGTCATTAGTGCTTTATCAGACAAGTGCCCAACTAGTTATGTTATATTACATGGTTAGTAAGAAACATCTTCCAGAGAGAATAGTTCCGTTAAGGGTTCCTTTCGCTGGGGTGGCGTGCCCTAAAGTGCACGTCCGGACTGCAAATGCAGAAGATCATCTGGGGCCATGTATAAAATAAAAAGGTTCATCTTTAGTTCACCGACCGAATATTCCCTTAAGAACGCTAGCTTTCGGCTTCACCCAGTCTGAGGTACACATCCGGCTTATCCGGCAGTAGCAATCGCAGAGGTGCTCCCTTTACCACCTAGCTGAACAATCGGGAACGTAGGGGTAAGCACAGGAGCCAGGCAACCCAGCTTGGCCAAAACTTAAGTCATATCGATGCATATAATGGCGAAGAAAAGGTGCATGCGGAAGTCTGACGCATGCGTTGGGTGTGAAACCCATATAAACAAACTTCTGTTAAAGAAGCCCCCAGGTTTAAAGAGCGTGGATAGCGCGTCACATAATGAGCCTTTAAGGGCTAGAAAAGAAGAGAGTAGGAGACAAAGCAAGAAAAATTATAAATGTAAAAAATGGACAGAGGAAGGAGACAAACACAGAGTCCGGCGCTAGGCGTAGAATCTTCGGAGATGTGTGGCGTTCCATGGGTTCGGCTCGAGTCGGTTGTCCGACGCATCTCGCAGGCGGTACGCTCCACCGGTTAGGACTTGGTCGATTATGAATGGACCTTCCCATTTGGGCTTGAGTTTGTTCTTTTGCTTATCCGGCAGGCGCAGAACTAGTTCACCAACGTTGTAATTTTTGGCCCGTACTTCTCTGCTTTGATATCTTCGAGCTTGCTGTTGATAGAATGCGGAACGGGCTTTAGCCACGTCACGCTCTTCCTCTAAGGCGTCCAGGTTGTCCTGCCGATCAAGCTCGGCTTCTCTTTCTTCGTACATGCGCACTCGAGGTGAGTCATGAATTATGTCGCAGGGCAGAACCGCCTCAGCGCCGTACACCATAAAGAATGGTGTGAATCAGGTGGTATGATTTGGCGTGGTTCGCAGCCCCCAGAGTACGGAGTCAAGCTCCTCTACCCAGTGCATATCAGATTCCTTGAGGGACCGCACTAGTCTGGGTTTGATGCCGCTCATGATGAGACCATTTGCTCGTTCGACCTGACCGTTAGTTTGTGGGTGATAGACAGAAGCGTAATCGAGCTTAATGCCCATGTTTTTGCACCACAGCTTTACTTCGTCAGAGGTGAAGTTTGTGCCGTTATCGGTGATAATGCTGTGGGGGACACCGTAACGGTGTACGACCCCGGATATGAAGTCTATCACAGGTCCGGATTCGACCGTCTTGACAGGCTTGGCTTCTATCCATTTGGTGAATTTATCCACCATGACCAATAAGTATTTTCTCTTGTGGGTTCCACCTATAAGGGGTCCCACCATATCAAGCCCCCAGACAGCAAAAGGCCAAGTGATGGGGATAGTTCGGAGGGCGTTGGGTGGCATATGGCTTTGGTTGGCAAAGAGCTGGCAACCGACGCATCGTTTGACTAGTTCCTGAGCGTCTGCTCGAGCCGTCGGCCAATAGAAGCCCGTACGGAAAGCCTTGCTTACAAGGGACCGAGCCGCGGCGTGATGGCCACCGAGTCCGGCATGAATTTCAGCCAACAGACTCCGCCCTTCCTCTTCGGAGATACACCTTTGAAGAACTCCTGTAGTGCTTTTCTTATATAGATCTCCCTCGTGGACTTTATAGGCTTTGGATCGCCGCACTATGCAGCGTGCCTCATTGTGGTCCTCAGGGAGTTCCTACCTGGTAAGGTAGGCTAGGAATGGTTCCGTCCACGGGGCGATGACCGCCATTACTTCGTGGGCTGAGGGTGTAATTTTGGTGGCGGGGCCACCGATTATGTCTGATTGTTCGGCATTGGGTTGTGCGGTTATGTCCGGGCTATTATCCGAGGGTTCCCCCTCCCATGTTACGGATGGTTTGAATAATCTTTCTAAGAAGATGTTGGGGGGGGACCGCGTCTCGTTTTGCTCCGATGCGTGCCAGGACATCCGCTGCCTGATTATTTTCTCGGGCTATGTGGTGGAACTCCAGTCCCTCGAACCGAGCTGACATTTTTAGTACGACATTGCGATAAGCTGCCATTTTTGGGTCTTTGGCGTCGAAGTCGCCATTTATTTGGGATATCGCGAGGTTTGAGTCCCCGCGTACTTCCAAGCGTAGAATGCCCATGGATACTGCCATCCGGAGACCATGTAGAAGGGCCTCGTATTCGGCTGCGTTGTTGGAGTCCGTGTACATAATTTCGAGTACATATTGGACTGTACCTCCTGTAGGGGACGTCAAAACGACGCCAGCCCCCAGTCCGGCCAGCATTTTGGAGCCGTCAAAATGCATGATCCAGTTTGAGTATGTGCCGTACTCTTTAGGGAGTTCGGCCTCTGTCCATTCGGCGACGAAGTCGGCTAGGACTTGCGATTTAATTGCTCGCCGTGGTTTGTAGGTTATATCGAACGGGAGGAGCTCTATGGCCCATTTTGCTATCCGGCCCGTTGCATCGCAGTTTTTGATAATATCGTTGAGTGGTACTTCCGAGGCTACTGTAATAGAACACTCTTGAAAGTAGTGTCGTAGCTTCCGGGATGCCATGAACACCGCGTATGCGATTTTTTGATAATGCGGGTACTGTGATTTGCATGGTGTGAGGATAGTGGACACATAGTAAACCGGCCTTTGAAGGGGTAGTTTGTGTCCGTCCGTTATCCGTTTGACGACGAGTACTGCGCTAACAACTTGATGGGTTGCGGCAATGTACAACAGCATGGGTTCGCCGGTATTCGGCGCGGCCAGGACGGGGTTTGTTGCCAACATGGCATTTATTTCCTCGAGTCCGGCCGTGGCAGCGTCCGTCCACTCGAAGTGTTCGGTGCGCCCAAGGAGGCGGTAAAGGGGCAATGCCTTTTCTCCCAAACGGGAGATGAAGCGGCTTAAAGCCGCCACGCATCCGGCGAGTTTCTGTATTTGTTTGAGGTCTTTTGGGACATCCAATTGTGACAAAGCTCGGATTTTAGCTGGATTTGCTTCAATTCCTCTACCTGATACAATGAAGCCCTGGAGCTTTCCGGCTGGAACGCCAAAAACGCATTTTTCCGGATTGAGCTTAATGACATATTTTCGGAGGTTGTCGAATGTAAGCCTCAAGTCGTCTACTAGAGATTCGACATGTCTTGATTTAACGACCACATCATCTACATACGCCTCCACTGTTTTGCCGATCTGGTTTGCCAGACATGTTTGAATCATGCGCTGATATGTGGCGCCGGTGTTTTTTAGCCCAAAGGGCATTGTGTTGAAGCAGAATGGGCCGTATGGTGTGATGAAAGCTGTTGCGGCTTGGTCTGATTCTGCTATCTTTATTTGATGGTAACCGGAGTATGCGTCGAGGAAGCACAGAGTATCGTGTCCTGCAGTGGCATCGATGATTTGGTCTATTCGGGGGAGGGGAAAAGGATCCTTTGGGCAGGCCTTATTAAGGTCTTTGAAGTCGACACACAGGCGCCAGGATTTGTCCTTCTTTGGTACCATTACCAGGTTCGCTAGCCAGTCCGGGTGTTTTATATCTCTAATGAATCCGGCCTCCAATAATTTGGCTAGCTCCTCTCCCATGGCCTGTCTCTTTGGGTCGGAGAAACGCCGAAGGGCTTGTTTGACAGGTTTGAATCCTTTCTGGATATTTAAGCTGTGCTCGGCCAGCCTGCGTGGGATTCCTGGCATATCTGAGGGGTGCCAAGCGAAAATGTCCCAGTTCTCTCGTAGGAACTCGCGCAGTGTGGTGTATACATCAGGGCTCAGTTGTGCCCCGATGGAGGCTGTTTTATTATGGTCCGTTGGGTGGACCTGGAATTTGACTATTTCGTCCGCTGATTTGAAGGATGTGGATTTGGATCTCTTATCGAGTATCACATCATCCCTGTTAACCGTGGATCGCAGCGCCGTCAGCTCTTCGGCCGCTAAGGCTTCAGATAGTGCCTCGAGGGCCAATGCGGCTGTCTTGTTTTCGGAGCGGAGTGCTATGTCCGGATCACTAGCGAGAGTGATAATTCCGTTTGGCCCAGGCATGTTAAGCTTCATGTACCCGTAATGGGGTATGGCTTGGAAAACTGTGAATGCCTCTCGTCCTAATATAGCGTGATATCCGCTTTTGAACGGGGCCACCTGGAACGTGATTTGTTCGGACCTGTAATTATCCGGCATGCCGAATACCACATCTAGTGTGATCTTTCCGGTGCAGCGCGCTTCCTGACTCGGGATTATTCCTCTAAAGGTTGTGCTGCTTCGCTCAATGCGGTTCCAGTCTATTTCCATCTTTTGGAGGGTTTCCTCGTAGATGAGGTTCAATCCGCTGCCTCCGTCCATAAGTACCTTTGCGAGGCGACAGCCGTCCACTATGGGACTAAGAACCAATGCGGCTGGTGCTCTGGCTGTTCGAAATTTAGGTTCGTCGCTCGCGTTGAAGGTGATAGCAGTATTGCTCCATGGATTTATTGTCGCTACTTGGTAGACTTCGGCGAGGCTGCGAAGTGTTCTTTTTCGCGTGTTATTTGATGCGAAAGTCTCAGAGATTGTGAGAATGGTACTGAAATTCTCGGGCTGGTTTCCTTTGACATTTGGATTTAGGAGGTCCTCGCCAATTTTGGCCACCTGCCGGAGTATCCAACATGCCCTGAGGCTGTGAGTTGGGGTGGCATCCTCTGCACTATGAATCTTGCAGGGTCCATCGAGCCACTTTTCTAGCACGGTTCCATGCCCCCTAGAGGGTTTTGATTTTTTGTTTAATCCGGGCGCCTTGCTGTAGTGCGCCCTTTTGATACGGACGGGATTGCTATTAAAGGCCGGATTATCCCAAAATTTAATTTCGGTTTTCCAAGCACTTTCCATCGCACAGTATTTTTGTACTATGGACGCCAAGTCAGCAAAGCGCGTAATATTACGGTGACTTACGGCGTTGAGTATCCCCTTGTCCGCGCAGTTACTGCAGAAGATTGAAATCGCGTCTCCCTCGTGGCAGTCCTTTATCCTGTTCATAAGCAGGAGGAATCTGGCCCAGTAATGATGTACTGTTTCTTCGGGCATCTGCTTGATTTGGGAGAGATCGCTTAAGATCGGGCGGGCGGAATTCATTAAATCCGATACTTCGCCCGGTTTGCTGTTCGGAAGCCAAACAACCTCCGGATTCTGAGATCCGGAGTCTTGTATGTTATCCGGTTTGCCTAGTTCTAAGCCCAGGTCTTGGATTGTATCCTCCCCTCCGTGGATATCCGGCATGGAGGGTTCCGGAATTCGGACGTAGCTGGTCCTTAAGATAGACGAAGGGTTGCCGCATTGTGTCTCCACCACAGCAACATGGTGGGTGGCTTGCGGAGAGTTGATTTCCCTTAGATCGGGCTTGAGCCCAACCTGGTCGTAATTTGTAGCGACCCCCAAGGCGGCGATGCGATCCAGGAGCTCGTTTACGGAAGAGAGCTCCACCAGATCTAGCTGCTCGGTAAATTCCGAGCTGATGTGGAGATTGCTTTAGATGACCCGAGAGGTCACCGTCGGTGCAACGGCCGAACAGGCGGTCATAAGAAAACCACCTAGCCGGAGGGTCTGGCCGACAGCCAAAGCTCCCTCAGTGACGGCGCCGTCTTTAAAGACGGGAAAAGGCATCCTTCCTGATCGCGACGGCACAGAGGAACTCTCAATGAAAGCACCAATGTCGGTGTCAAAACCGGCGGATCTTGGGTAGGGGGTCCCGAACTGTGCGTCAAGGTCAGATGGTAACAGGAGACAAGGGACACTTTATTTTACCCAGGTTCGGGCCCTCTTGATGGAGGTAAAACCCTACTCCTGCTAGATTAATATTGATGATATGGGTAGTACAAGAGTAGATCTACCACGAGATCAAGGAGGCTAAACCCTAGAAGCTAGCCTATGAGTATGATGATGGTTATGATGATCGGCCTACGGACTACAACCCTCCGGTTTATATAGACACCGGATAGGGTTAGGGTTACACAGAGTCGGTTACATTGGTAGGAGATCTTGAATTTCCGCACGCCTAGCTTGTCTTCCACGCCAAGAAAAGATCCTTCCGGACACGGGATGAAGTCTTCAATCTTGTATCTTCATAGTCCTGGAGTCCGGCTGAAGGTATAGTCCGGCTATCCGAACACCCCCTAATCCAGGACTCCCTCAGCAAGGATGGTATTTCTATTCATGAATTCAATTGATATCCTGGAAGAGCTCAAAATGTTGATGATGATCACGACACATTTGTCGAGAGATTTCATGAAGATGTAATCGATCGATGATGACATCAAGTCAAACGAATGATGAAGTGAAGGTTAATTGAACCACTAGTACGACACAAATTCGAAATCGAGCTTGCTGTTCAAGGCGAAATGATATGACGAGGAAAACCGATGTAAGCTTAGCTCATCGTCAAAAGTTGTGCTCCGGGAATAAGGACCAGGTAGCACAGTTAAAACTTAGCACGATAATGATATAGCCGATCAGGCTTGGGATGACTGGAAGGATTAATAAACTCGTAAGCAACGAAAATTACTTAGAGTTATTGAATCAGAGTGCGGACTTGATTCACTTATCGATGTTCTCGGTTGACAAACAACCCAGAACCCATGAAGTGACAAAGACAGGGAAAGGTAGTACTTCATCGAGAATTCATAATATGTAGTGCAAAGACATGATATCCTCGAGATACCAGGGGTAATACTCGACGAAAGATCAAAGTAAAGGTTGGACTGGTGTATTAATCCACAGAACACAAGTGCTTAAACTTGCCCGAGAAATGGGATCTAAGAAGAACATATGGTCGAAACCACGATTGCGAAGGATCGATTTACTATTACCAAAGGATATTATATCAAGGAAATAGTTATTACTACAAGAAGCTTCCATGATAAGTTCCACATCAGGTCCATGGGCATGAACACAAAGTTCAAGGTCGACTCCCACTTCTTTAATGCATAACCTTTCATTCACTTCTCATCTTCGAAGAAGTTGCAGTATTGAAATTTTATCTGGCAAAGCACCGGAAGAGTATGACTCGTGAAAACTTTCAGGTTCACACGGTTTTAGAGAAGGTATAGGTTCAACCCGTCAGGGTATCGTGGAAACATATACCACAAGCTTCAATAGTAAATACCACAAGATCGAAAGCAGAGCATGGTTGGTCAATCAGAGGATAGGATTTACTAATGGAGAAAGAACTTCCAAAGGGATTGAATATGAAGGACGCTATCGGATAAAATCCAACAAAGGATCTGGTGGTCCTCAAAGGATCTGACGTGAGCATCGGTACTCAACCAGAGGAAGAAACAATGTAAGGAGATCCGACTATAGAAACAACTGACTAATTCAAATCTCAAATGCAAAAGAATTATGATTTCCGACCAAGGGATCAAAAGCAAACACTCTCATCAAGGATGGATAAACTGAATAGACCAGAGGCACAATCGCCGACAAATGGTTTGGTCGAGAACCATCTCATGTTCAAAATGACGTCTGAGCCGGAAAGATAATTTAGAAGAGTCGATTGATGATTGTGTGCATTCGCACACATGTTGAATCAATAGGATCAAAATGGCGGTGTCAAAAGATACTAGTGAATATTGCTAGTGATATGGGAGCATCCATAATGTAAGCATACAAGTATATGCAGAGCAATAGTTTGGAGAGGATGCTCAAAAGGTCGGATATTATTTCAGAGTATCTTATGAAGCATACGAACAACTGGGGATGAATAGATACTCAATATGTGCGAGAATTACCCGTAGGGGTATTTAGGTGACCAAGAACAGCAAGGCAGTAAGCTCAAAGGATTTTCGGAACAACGGAGAGCAATTTAGGGCATCTTGTAATAACAAGAGCAACTGAGAATGAAGCTAAGAATGACAATTGTAGGTAGTTATCCATAAGGGTATATCGGTGGTAGGGGATTGTAAAGTCGGTGGGCACGAGTTCTCGGGTTAACAGCGGAGAGTATTGTCAGAATCTTCTGTTGCAGCCGGCGATCATCTTGCCTGAAGGGGCTCTCCGGGAGGAAGTATTTTCGAGAACCTAAAGTTAGATTTTAGCAAAATCACTTAACCTGAATAGAAGAGAGTCCAGAGTCCCAGAGCAAAGGTCGAGGAATAAAAAGATCCTACTACCACCCAATGGCGATGTGGGCCCATGGGCCACACAGCCATGTTAGTAAAAGTTTTGTAAAGTCTAGACTCAACTTCGGCCAAGGAGTTTGGAAGGGGGATTCCTACAGGCAGTCGGCTCTGATACCAACTTGTGCGCCCCCGATTCAATCGTACACTAATCATGCACGCAAATGTGTACAATCAAGATCAGGGACTCACGGGAAGATATCACAACACAACTCTACAAATAAAATAAGTCATACAAGCATCATAATACAAGCCAGGGGCCTCGAGGGCTCGAATACAAGTGCTCGATCATAGACGAGTCAGCGGAAGCAACAATATCTGAATACAGACATAAGTTAAACAAGTTTGCCTTAAGAAGGCTAGCACAAACTGGGATACAGATCAAAAGAGGCGCAGGCCTCCTGCCTGGGATCCTCCTAAAGTACTCCTGGTCGTCGTCAGCGGGCTGCACGTAGTAGTAGGCACCTCCAGTGTAGTAGGAGTCGTCGTCGACGGTGGCGTCTGGATCCTGGGCTCCAACATCTGGTTGCGACAACCAGGTAGAAGGGATAGGGGAAAAGAAGGAGAAAGCAACCGTGAGTACTCATCCAAAGTACTCGCAAGCAAGGAGCTACACTCCTTATGCATGGGTATATGTGTAAAGGGCCATATCGGTGGACTGAACTGCAGAATGCCAGAATAAGAGGGGGATATCTAATCCTGTCGAAGACTATGCTTCTGGCAGCCTCCGTCTTGCAGCATGTAGAAGAGAGTAGACTGAAGTCCTCCAAGTAGCAACGCATAGCATAATCCTACCCGACGATCCCCTCCTCGTTGCCCTGTTAGAGAGCGATCATCGGGTTGTATCTGGCACTTGGAAGGGTGTGTTTTATTAAGTATCCGGTTCTAGTTGTCATAAGGTCAAGGTACAACTCCAAGCCGTCCTGTTACCGAAGATCACGGCTATTCGAATAGATTAACTTCCCTGCAGGGGTGCACCACATAACCCAACACGCTTGATCCCATTTGGCCGGACACACTTTCCTGGGTCATGCCCGGCCTCGGAAGATCAACACGTCGCAGCCCCACCTAGGCACAACAGAGAGGTCAGCACGCCGATCTAAACCTAAGCGCGCAGGGGTCTGGGCCCATCGCCCTAAGCACACCTGCACGTTGCGAGGGCGATCGGAAGCAGAACTAGCCCCCTTAATACAAGAGCAGGCTTACGTTCCAATCCGGCGTGCGCCGCTCAGTCGCTGACGTCATGAAGTGCTTCGGCTGATACCACGACGCCGGGATACCCATAACTACTCCCGCGTAGATGGTTAGTGCGTATAGACCAAATGGCCAGACTCAGATCAAATACCCAGATCTCATTAAGCGTGTTAAGTATCCGCGAACGCCGACCAGGGCCAGGCCACCTCTCTCCTAGGTGGTCTCAACCTGCCCTGTCGCTCCGCCTCAAAGTAACAGTCAGGGGCCGTCGGGAACCCAGGCCCACCTCTACCGGGATGGAGCCACCTGCCCCTTCAGCCCCCATCTCCGAACAGTATCACATGTAATGTAACAGTGTAAGCATATAGTATATGCCCGTGACCACCTCCCGAAGTGATCACAACCCAGTAGTATAGCATGGCGGAAGGATAAGAGTGTAGGGCCACTGATGGAACACTAGCATCCTATACTAAGCAGTAGGATAGCAGGTAAGGGTAACAACAGTAGTAGCAAAGACAGGCTATGCAGCAGTATAGGATTAACTGAAAGCAGTAACGTGCTACACTACTCTAATGCAAGCACTATAGAGAAGAATAGGCGATATCTGGTGATCAAGGGGGGGGACTTGCCTGGTTGCTCTGGCAAGAGAGAGGGGTCGTCAACTCCGTAGTCGTACTGGATAGCAGCGGCGTCGGTCTCGGTGTCTAGCGAGAGAAGAGGGGGAAAGAAACAATAAATATTTAAGCAAACAGATGCATAGCGATGCATGACATGACAAGTATCGGTGCTAGGGGTGCCCTAACACGGTAAGAGGTGATACCGGGGAAGGGGGGAAACATCCGAGAAAGTATCCCCGGTGTTTCACGTTTTAGGGCACAGGAGCCGGATGGGGAAAGTTGCGAGTTTTCTATGCTAGGAATGCGTGGCGGACGAACGGGCTGCGTATCCGGGTTCGCCTCGTCGTTCTGAGCAACTTTCATGTTGAAAATAATTTAATCCGAGTTACGGATTAAAAGATATGATTTTCTAAAGATCTTATTAATTTTTGGGATTTAATTAATTATTTAAATTAACTCAGGATTTAGGACATCAGCATGATGTCATGTTGACGTCAGCAGTCAACAGGGTTGACTAGTCAACCTGACCTGTGGGTCCCAGCTGTCATTGACTGTTTAGTTAATTAGGACTTAGCTAATCTAATTACTGTTCAATTAACTAACTAGTTAATTAGATTAATTTAATCAGGATTAATTAACTTAATTAATTAACTAATTAATTATTATTTTTATTAATTTCATTTTCGTTTCTTTTTTTAAAAAATGTTCTAGGCAGTGGGCCCCGTTTGGCAGTGGCCTAGAGGCCATAGCGGGCACGGGCGCTAGCCCGCGGGGGTGCATTCGACACGGGCGCTGCGAGCGCTGTGGAGGGGCAGAGCGGCGCGTGCGATCACGGGCAGAGGCTGCCGCCGACGCCAGCTGCGGCAGGAGGCACGATGGCGGGTCTGGCCTGACGAAAGCCGCCTCGGCTGGGTCCAGCGATGCGCGTGACGGCGCACGTGAGCAACAACAGGCTGGTTGCAAGGCGACGAGCTGTGCGGTTGCGGGCGTGTGCGACGGCGCGTCGGGTGGGGCAAGGCCGCGGTGAGCGCGGTCGGCACGTGCATGGGGCGACGGCCAGGGGTGCCGGGGCGCGTGGTGACGGCGGCGCGTGCGCACAGGGGAGGAGAGGGAGGAAGAGGAAGGCAGGTGCGGTGCTCACAGCGGGGGTGTAGGGAAAGGGCAGCGGGCGCGGGGTCGGCCGGTGCGGATGAGACCGGGACGGGCCGGCGCCGGCGTGGTTGACGGCGGCAGGGGCGGACCCGGGCGGCGAGGTGGTGCAGAGGACGTTGAGGAGCCAAGGACGGATCGGTCCGGCGAGGGCGGGTCGTCGAGCGGCGACGCGGGGTGACGGCGACGACGATCCGGGGCGGTGTCGTCGAGGTCGGGGCGTGGTCGCCTCGATCCCGATCTGGATCGAGGGAGTGAGGGGAGAGTGGGGATCGGGTGGGGGTTAGGGTTCGGGGAGGTGGCCTTGTAGGCCAGAGAGGAGGGGCTGGGCCGGCCGGTTGGCTAGCTGGGCCGGTTGGCCCAACGTGGGAGGGGGGTTGTGTATTTTCCTTTTCTTTTGTTTATTTTTTTATTTGTTCTTTATTTTAGTTTCTCTTAATTATACTTCTTACTTATTATTAAAATGAACCCTAAAATAGTAATACCACGAAACCCACTGCCCCAAAAGGTTTTACCCCAAAACAATTTTGTTTAGTATTTTATTAATTATGAAAGCCTTTAAATATCAGTTTTTGCAACTGTTTTATTCACCTTAGAGTGTTTAAACATTTTTTTAAAGTGGGGTTCCTCCATCATAATTACCTATGCATTATTTGGTACAACCCGAACAATTTTTGTTTTATGGTTTGAAAACTTTTATTGTTTGTTTGATTTTTAGACTCGAACCAGTTTCGAACTAACGCGAGTTTAGCAATAGTAATAAATGTGACATGGCATCATTAGCAGAGGTTCACTGTAGCTTAAGTACCCGGGCGTCACACTAGGGTGGTTCCGCTTCAGTGACCGTTCCCCTTATTACAGAAGCACTTAGTCTCGGGTTTGGGTTCAACTTTGGGTTTCTTTACTAGAGCGGCAACTGATTTGTCGTTTCATGAAGTATCCCTTTCTTGCCCTTGCCCTTCTTGAAACTAGTGGTTTTACTAACCATCAACAATTGATGCTCCTATTTGATTTCTACTTTCGCGGTGTCGCGAATAGCTCAAGGATCAACATGTCTATCCCTGATATGTTATCGTTCATCACGAAGCTCAAGTAGCTTGGTGGCAGTGACTTTGGAGAACCATCACTATCTCATTTGGAAGATCAACTCCCACTCGATTCAAGCGATTGTAGTACTCATACAATCTGAGCACATGCTCAACGATTGAGCTTTTCTCCTTAGTTTGCAGGCTTAAGAAACATGTCAGAGGTCTCATACCTCTTGAGGTGGGCACTAGCCTGAAATCCCAATTTCAGTCCTTGGAACATCTCATATGTTCTGCGATGTTTCAAAAAAAATCTTTGGTGCCTCAATTCTAAACCATTTAGCATTACGCACTGAACTATCATGTAGTCATCAAAACGTGTATGTCAGATGTTCGCAACATCCACAACCGACGCTCGAGGTTCAGCTCACTGAGCGGTGCATTAAGGACATAATCCTTCTGCGCAGCAATGACGACAATCCTCAGTTTACGGACCCAGTCCGCATAATTGCTACTATCAACTTTCAACTAAATTTTCTCTAGGAACATATCTAAAATAGTAGAACTAAAGCGTAAGCTACGATGTTATTTGCAAAGTCCTTTGACTATGTTCATGATAATTAAGTTCATCTGATTATTTAATGAACTCCCACTCAGATAGACATCCCTCTAGTCATCTAAGTGATACATGATCCGAGTCAATTAGGCCGTGTCCGATCATCACGTGAGACGGACTAGTCATCATCGGTGAACATCTTCATGTTGATCGTATCTTCTATACGACTCATGTTCGACCTTTCGGTCTCTTGTGTTCCGAGGCCATGTCTGTACATGCTAGGCTCGTCAAGTCAACCTAAGTGTATTGCGTGTGTAAATCTGGCTTACACCCGTTGTATTCGAACGTTAGAATCTATCACACCCGATCATCACGTGGTGCTTCGAAACAACGAACCTTCGCAACGGTGCAAAGTTAGGGGGAACACTTTCTTGAAATTTTAGCGAGGGATCATCTTATTTATGCTACCGTTGTTCTAAGCAAATAAGATGTAAAACATGATAAACATCACATGCAATCAAATATTGACATGATATGGCCAATATCATTTTGCTCCTTTTGATCTCCATCTTCGGGGCGCCATGATCATCATCGTCACCGGCATGACACCATGATCTCCATCATCATGATCTTCATCATCGTGTCTTCATGAAGTTGTCTCGTCAACTATTACTTCTACTACTACGGCTAACGGTTAGCAATAAAGTAAAGTAATTACATGACGTTTATGTTGACACACAGGTCATAAATAAATTAAGACAACTCCTATGGCTCCTGCCGGTTTTCATACTCATCGACATGCAAGTCGTGATTCCTATTACAAGAATATGATCAATCTCATACATCACATATCATTCATCACATTCTTTTGGCCACATCACATCACATAGCATACCCTGCAGAAACAAGTTAGACGTCCTCTAATTGTTGTTGCATGTTTTTACGTGGCTGCTATGGGTTTCTAGCAAGAATGTTTCTTACCTACGCAAAAGCCACAACGTGATATCCAATTTCTATTTACCCTTCGTAAGGACCCTTTTCATCGAATCCGATCCGACTAAAGTAGGAGAGACAGACACCCGCTAGCCACCTTATGCAACTAGTGCATGTCAGTCGGTGGAACCTGTCTCACGTAAGAGTACGTGTAAGGTCGGTCCGGGCCGCTTCATCCCACGATGCTGCTGAATCAAGATAAGACTAGTAACAGCAAGTAAATTGACAAAATCAACGCCCACAACAACTTGTGTTCTACTCGTGCATAGAAACTACGCATAGACCTAGCTCATGATGCCACTGTTGGGGATCGTAGCAGAAATTTAAAATTTTCTACGCATCACCAAAATCAATCTATGGAGTAATCTAGCAACGAGGGGAAGGGGAGTGCATCTACATACCCTTGTAGATCGCTAAGCGGAAGCGTTGCAAGAACGCGAATGAAGGAGTCGTACTCGTAGCGATTCCGATCGCGGTTGGTTCCGATCTAAGCGCCGAACAACGGTGCCTCCGCGTTCAACACACGTGCAGCCCGGTGATATCTCCCATGCCTTGATCCAGCAAGGAGAGAGGGAGAGGTTGGGGAAGACTCCGTCCAGCAGCAGTACGACGCCGTGGTGGTGAAGGAGGAGCGTGGCAATCCTGGAGGGCTTCGCCAAGCACCGCGGGAGAGCAGGAGGACTTGGGAGAGGGGGAGGGCTGCACCAGAACTTGGGTGCGGCTGCCCTACCGACGATCGAATCTCGGGCAAGGGAGAGGGGGGCGGCCCCTTCAGATCCAATCTGAGGAGGGGCGGCGGCCAGGGGGGTTGCCTTGCCCCCCAAGGCAAGGGGGCGCCCCTTTAGGGTTCCCCCCAAACCCTAGGCGTATGGGCCCTAGGGGGGAGGCGCCCAGCCCACTAAGGGACTGGTCCCTCTCCACACACAGCCCACAGGGCCCTCCGGGGCAGGTGGACCCCCGGAACCTCTTCGGTGGTCCTGGTACAATACCGGTAACCCCCGAATTATTCTGGTGACCGTATGATGACTTCCCATATACAAATCTTTACCTCTGGACCATTCCGGAACTCCCCGTGACGTCGGGGACTCCGAACAACATTCGGTAACCACGTACATCTATTCCCTATAACCCTAGCGTCATCGAACCTTAAGTGTGTAGACTTTACGGGCTCAGGAGTCACGCAGACATGGCCGAGACAACTCTCCGGTCAATAACCAACAGCGGGATCTGGATACCCATGTTGGCTCCCACATGCTCCACGATGATCTCATCGGATGAACCACGATGTCAAGGATTCAATCAATCCCGTATACAATTCCCTTTGTCTACCGGTATAGCACTTGCCCGAGATTCGATCGTCGGTATCCCGATACCTTGTTCAATCTCGTTACCGGCAAGTCTCTTTACTCGTTCTGTAACACATCATCCCGTGATAAACTCCTTGGTCACATTGTGCACATTATGATGATGTCCTACATTGTGGGCCCAGAGATACCTCTCCGTTACACGGAGTGACAAATCCCAGTCTCGATTCGTGCCAACCCAACAGACACTTTCGGAGATACCCGTAGTGCACCTTTATAGCCACCCAGTTACGTTGTGACGATTGGCACATCCAGAGCACTCCTACGGTATCCGGGAGTTGCACAATCTCATGGTCTAAGGAAATGATACTTGACATTAGAAAAGCTTTAGCATACGAACTACACGATCTTGTGCTAGGCTTAGGATTGGGTCTTGTCCATCACATCATTCTCCTAATGATGTGATCCCGTTATCAACGACATCCAATGTCCATGGTCAGGAAACCGTAACCATCTATTGATCAACGAGCTAGTTAACTAGAGGCTTACTAGGAACATGGTGTTGTCTATGTATCCACACATGTATCTGAGTTTCCTATCAATACAATTCTAGCATGGATAATAAACGATTATCATGAACAAGGAAATATAATAATAACTAATTTATTATTGCCTCTAGGGCTTATTTCCAACAGGACTAGATCGTGAAAATCTAGTTCGTAATAAAACAAGAGACCTGGACGAAGGGGTGAAGAGCGAACCCTAACCCTCGGAGGAAGTGAAAGATGAATATGACCCTCTCACTGGATATGGGAGTCGGAATAACCTATCCTTGAGCAGGAAGCCTGTGGGGATCTCCACGGTCAGGTATCTGGCTGCCCGAAGCTTCGCAATGTCCTCATCTGTAATAGAGGAAGCCACCCATCGGCCCTGCGGGGTGGGTCCGGACATGACTGGGAAGCTTGAAACAATGGAGTCGAACCTTGGGTGCTAGAACTCTAGGTTGGGGAGGCTGAGGAAAGGTTTGGCGTAAATAAAGACGACCCTTGGCTCCTTTATAAAGGCAACGGGTATTGAACGCCTCCTCCTAAGCCTGAAAACCTTCCTATTCCTATGGAATCTCTCCAATGGAACGGATGGGTTACCCACGCTCCTATTAATAAGAATCCCGCAATAAGGGGACACGGTCTCTGCTTTACAAGACGTGCCAATAAAAACCTCGCCTCGAAACATGGAACGGCAGGATGGGAAACGGTTCGAAATAATGACCAGGCAAGCGTGATGTCACGTTACGAAAAGTTGTCGGTGGATTGGACTCGTGAAATATCATATTCTCTACGGTTGTGGTACTTGTGTTGCAGATCCGTACATGTCCGTTCGAAGACTATCTTGGAGTATTCGGAAAGGGGAACCCGTCTTGCAATGTCGAAGACAATCTGCGTGCCGGACACCTCGTCATTGAAGCCTGGTTCAGGGGCTACTGAGGGAGTCCTGGACTAAGGGGTCCTCAGGCGTCCGGCATATTGGACATGGGCCAGACTGATGGGCTGTGAAGATACAAGACCGAGGACTCTCTCTCGTGTCCGGATAGGACTCTCCTTGGCGTGGAAGGCAAGCTTGGCCACCAAATATGAAGATTCCTTTCTCTGTAACCGACTTTGTATAACGCTAGTCCCCTCCGGTGTTAATATAAACCAGAGGGCTTAGTTCGGAAATATATACAATCATACAGGCTAGGCTTCTAGGGTTTTAGCCATTACGATCTCGTGGTATAACAACTCTTGTAATACTCATATTCATCAAGATCAATCAAGCAGGAAGTAGGGTATTACCTCCATAGAGAGGGCCCGAACCTGGTTAACATTGTGTCCCCGTTTCCTATTACCATCACCCTTAGACGCATAGTTCGGGACCCCCTACCCGAGATTCGCCGGTTTTGACACCGACACACACCTTTTGGGAGAGACGCGCATGAAACGGAATTTATTAGAATACTCTATGTGCTTCACTTATATCTTTTGAGCTAGATAATTTTGCTCTAGTGCTTCACTTATATCTTTTTTAGAGCATGGTGGTGGTTTTATTTTATAGAAATTATTGATATCTCATGCTTCACTTAGATTATTTTGAGAGTCTTTTAGAACAACATGGTAATTTCCTTTGGCTATAAAACTAGTCCTAATATGATGGGCATCCAAGATGGGTATAATAAAAACCTTCATATAAAGTGCGTTGAATACTATGAGAAGTTTGATGCTTGATGATTGTTTTGAGACATGAGGATGGTGATATTAGAGCCATGCTAGTAGATTAATTGTGAATTTGAGAAATACTTGTGTTGAGGTTTGCATGTCCCGTAGCATGCACGTATGGTAACCGTTGTGTAACAAATTTTAAGCATGAGGTGTTTCTTTGATTGTCTTCCTTATGAGTGGCGGTCGGGGACGAGCGATGGTATTTTCCTACCAATCTATCCCCCTAGGAGCATGCACGTAGTGCTTGGTTTTGATGACTTGTAGATTTTTGCAATAATTATGTGAGTTCTTTATGGCTAATGCTGAGTCCATGGATTATACACACTCTCACCCTTCCACCGTTGCTAGCCTCCCTAGTGCCACGCAACTTTCGCCGGTACCATAAACCCACCATTTACCTTCCTCAAAACAGCCACCATACCTACCTATTATGGCATTTACATAGTCATTCTGAGATATATTGCCATGCAACTTTCCACCGTTCCTTCTATTATGACACGCTCCATCTTTGTCATATTGCCTTGCATGGTCATGTAGTTGACATCGTATTTGTGGCAAAGCCACCATTCATAATTTTTTCATACATGTCACTCTTGATTCATTGCACATCTCGGTACACCGCCAGAGGCACGCATATAGAGTCATATTTTGTTCTAAGTATCGAGTTGTAATCCTTGAGTTGTAAATAAATAGAAGTGTGATGATAATAACTATTATAGGATTGTCCCGTGTGAGGAAAAAAGAGGAGAGGACAAAGAATCCAAACAAAAAAAGAGATAAAAAGAGAGAAGGGACAATGCTACTATCACTTTTCCACACTTGTGCTTCAAAGTAGGACCATGATCTTCATGATACAGAAGGGACAATGCTACTATCCTTTTTCCACACTTGTCACTTTCATATACTAGTGGGAGTTTTCGTTATAGAACTTGGCTTGTATATTCCAATAATGGGCTTCCTCAAAATGCCCTAGGTCTTCATGAGCAAGCAAGTTGGATGCACACCCACTTAGTTTCTTTTGTTGAGCTTTCATACATTTATAGCTCTAATGCATCCATTGCATGGCAATCCCTACTCACTCACATTGATATCTATCGATTGGCATCTCCATAGCCCATTAATACGCCTAGTTGATTTGAGACCATCTTCCTTTTTGTCTTCTCCACAACCACCACTCTATTCCACCTATAGTGCTTTGTGCATGGCTCATGCTCATGTATTGCGTGAAACTTGAAAAAGTTTGAGAATACTAAAGTATGAAACAATTGCTTGGCTTGTCATCGGGGTGGTGCATGATTTGAATATTTTGTGTGACGAAGATGGAGCATAACCAAACTATATGATTTTGTAGGGATGAACTTTCTTTTGCCATGTTATTTTGAGAAGACATGATTACTTTGTTAGTATGCTTGAAGTATTATTATTTTTATGTCAATATTAAACTTTTGTCTTGAATCTTTCGGATCTGAACATTCATGCCACAATAAAGAAAATTACATTGATAATTATGTTAGGTAGCATTCCACATAAAAAATCTGTTTTATCATTTACCTACTCGAGGACGAGCAGGAATTAAGCTTGGGGATGCTTGATACATCTCCAACGTATCTATAATTTTTGATTGTTCCATGCTATTATATTATCTGTTTTGGATGTTTAATAGGCTTTAATATGCTCTTTTATATTATTTTTGGGACTAACCTATTAACCGGAGGCCCAGTGCCAATTTTTGTTTTTTGCCTATTTTAGAGTTTTGCAGAAAAGGAATACCAAACGGAGTCCAAACAGAATGAAACCTTTGCGATGATCTTTCTTGGACCGAAAGCAATCTACAAGACTTGGAGTTGAACTATGGAACCCCACGAGGCGGCCACGAGGCAGGAGGGCGCGCCCAGGTGGGGTAGGCGCGCCCCCACCCTCGTGGGCCCCTCGTAGCTCCACCGACGTACTTCATTCGCCTATATATATACTCTTATACCCTAGAAACATCAGGGAGAGCCACGAAACCAATTATCCACCGTCGCAACCTTCTGTAACTGTGAGATCCCATCTTGGGGCCTTTTCCGGCGATCTGCCGGAGGGGGAATCGATCATGGAGGACTTCTACATCAACACCATAGCCTGTCCGATGAAGCGTCAGTAGTTTACCACAGACCTTCGGGTCCATAGTTATTAGCTAGATGGCTTCTTCTCTCTCTCTCTTTTATTGTCAATACGAAGTTCTCCTCGATGTTCTTGGAGATCAATTCGATGTAATACTCTTTTGCGGTGTGTTTGCCGAGATCCGATGAATTGTGGATTTATGAACAAGATTATCTATGAATATTATTTGGTTCTTCTCTGAATTCTTATATGCATGATTTGATATCTTTGCAAGTCTCTTAGAATTATCGGTTTAGTTTGGCATACTAGATTGATCTTTGTTGCAATGGAGAAGTGCTTAGCTTTGGGTTCAATCTTGGGATGTCCTTTCCCAGTGACAGTAGGGGCATCAAGGCACGTATTGTATTGTTGCCATCGAGGATAAAAAGATGGGGTTTATATCATATTGCTTGAGTTTATCCCTCTGCATCATGTCATCTTGCTTAATGTGTTACTCTATTCTTATGAACTTAATACTCTAGATGCATGCTGGATAGTGATCGATGTGTGGAGTAATAGTAGCAGATGGAGAATCATTTCGGTCTACTTGACACGGACGTGATGCCTATATTCATGATCATTGCCTTAGATATCTTCATAACTATGCGCTTTTCTATCAATAGCTCGGCAGTAATTTGTTCACCCACCGTAATACATGCTATCTTGAGAGAAGCCACTAGTGAAACCTATGGCCCCCGGGTCTCTTTCTTATTATATTGCATCTCTTTTATTTACATCACATCTCGTTTACTTTTTTGCAATCTTTACTTTCCAATCTATACAACAAAAATACCAAAAATATTTACTTTACTATCTCTATTAGTTCTCACTTTTGCGAGTGATTGTGAAGGGATTGACAACCCCTTTATCGCGTTGGTTGTAAGGTTCTTGATTGTTTGTGCAGGTACTAGGTGACTTGTGCATTGCGTCCTACTGGATTGATACCTCGGTTCTCAAAACTGAGGGAAATACTTATGCTACTTTGTTGCATCACCCTTTCATCTTCAAGGGAAAACCAACGCATGCTCAAGAGGTAGCATGGGTTTCCGGAACAACATTTGGTTGGGGGCCAAATTGGACATGGCCCCCGTCTCCAGTCTCCATGAGGGTTGGTTTCCCCATGTTCTCGGCAGCCGGGATATCACCCTTCGGCACCGTCTTTGTAGCCTCCTGCACCTCTCCCTGTCCCGGAAGGGTCCTTCGGGACAACACCTTGGTGTTATCCGCAGTAGTGGGGGAGGAGGATGGTGGAGGTGACTCACTCTCCATCATGTTCGGACCCACCAAATTCCCAGTAGATGAGGATCGCCGGGGGAGGTCATGAACAGGATTATAGCATGCAATTTAAACGTGTTACTTCCACAAGGCAAAAAGCCGGATATACATACGGTACCTTTGAATACTTACGATCCGGCCAGGGGCTTCCGTCTGGGGCGCCATTCGACGGTGTCCAACTCAGAGTCATCCGTAAGGGAGGTTCTCTTTCTTGGACGCTTCCGCCTCAAGATCAGCGGAAGTTTCCCTCTTCTTCTTCTTCTCCCCCTTGGGGGTGGGGGGGAATTGCTCTCTTCCTCTTCGTTAGTGGAGGAGAGAGTTTTGGTGTCTTCGGACACTACGTCCGAAGCACCTTTACGGCGGAGGCTACTCTTGTCCTCCTTGCCCTTCTTCTTGGCCTTCTTTTTCGGCGCCTAGTACGGCACCAGGACCAGCATCCGCGTCAACAGAAGGAATAGCTAGGTCTTCGGGCAGCAGAGCCGGACATTGAATCCGTTCTGCCTTCTTCGTCCAGCCCTATGGGGAGAATGGGAAGTTTAGTATGCTCCTTAGACTTGCAAAGTAAGGTTATCAAAGAACTTACGGGGGTCGCTGCATGAGTGCAGTCATAGCCGAGGTCTTCGGTTGTCTCCGGCCACGTTTTCTGAGTTTTGAAGAGCAGCTTCCACATGTCTTTGTGCCTCGTGCCGAAGAACCGCTGCAGGGTCCGGGGACCGGCCGGGTTGAACTCCCACATATACTCCTGACGTGCCTGACAGGGGAGAATCTAGTGGAAGAGCATCACCTGCATCACGCTGGCGAGGCTGGTATTCTTGTCCACCATGCTCTTGACGCCTAGTCTAGGCGCTTGTTGAGCCAGGATGTCAGCCACATTGGAGGTCCGGACTTGAACTCAGTAGGAGCGGACCATGGGGAGTCACGGGGCTCTTTGACATAGAACCACTCTTGTTGCCATCCCTTCACACTCTCCGCGAAGGTGCCCTGGGGCCAAGTGCCTTGGGAAGCTTGCTCACCATAGCGCCTCCGCAATCCGCATGCTGGCCGTCCACCACTTTTGGCTTCACGTTGAAGACCCTGAGCCATAGGCCGAAGCGGGGTAAATGTGGAGGAATGCCTTGCATACGATGATAAACGCCAAAATGTTGAGGAAGGAATTCGGGGCTAGATCATGGAAATCTAGTCCGTAGTAAAACATGAGGCCGCGGACGAAAGGATGAAGGGGAAACCCCAGTCCACGGAGGAAATGAGGGATGAATACTACCCTCTCATTGGTCTTTAGTGTGGGGATGATTAGCTTTTTGGCCGGAAGTTGGTGGACGATTTCCTTGGCTAGGTACCCCGCTTCTCGGAGTTCCTTGATGTTTCTCCTCGTGACGAAGGAAGCCATCCACTTGCCCTGCGCTCCGGACCGGGACATGGATGGAGTACTTTCTGGGAACGGAGAGGATGAATCTTGGGCGTTGGAGCTTGAGGGCGGATGGGCTAAGGAAGAAGAAGGCGTGGGGTAAAAAGGGGAACCTTATATCCTTATAAAGGCAATGAATATCATGCGTCCCCCGCAAGCCTTAAAGCTCGCCTATTCCCAAGGGTCCGTGCAAAACGGTATGGTTGGGTTTCCCAAACCCATATTGATGAGAATCCTGTAATAAGGGGGCATGATCTCTGCTTTGACAAGACATGTCTTTGGAGGCTGCGTCTTGAAATGCGAAACGGGAGGCCGAAAAATGATTCAAAATAATAAAGTGGTCGGATGTAACGTCTCACCTGTAAAATCGTCAGAAGACAGAACTTATTTTCTCTTAAAGTATTTTGCCCTTGTGATTCAGGGTTGTGACTATTGTACAGAGCTGAACATAGTACTGGTGATCAACTTCTTTGAAGTATTCGGAGGAGGAACCCGCCTTGCAATGCCGAAGACAATCTGCGCGCCGGACACATCGTCATTGAAGCCTGGTTCAGGGGCTACTGAGGGAGTCCTGGATTAGGGGGTCCTCGAGCATCTGGGCTATGCAACATGGGCCGGACTAATGGGCTGTGAAGATACAAGATAGAAGGCTTTCCCCCGTGCCTGGAAGGGACTCTCCTTTGCGTGGATGGCAAGCTTTGCGTTCGGACATGAAGATTCCTTTCTCTGTAAACCGACTCTGTACAACTCTATCCCCCTCCAGTGTCTATATAAACCGGAGGGTTTAGTCCGTAGAGGCAATCATAATCATACAAGCTAGACATCTAGGGTTGAGCCATTATGATCTCGAGGTAGATCAACTCTTGTAACCCCTATACTCATCAAAGTCAATCAAGCAAGAAGTAGGGTATTACCTCCATCAAGAGGGCCCGAACCTGGGTAATCATTGTGTCCCCTGCATCCTGTTACCCTCGATCCTTAGGTGCATAGTTCAGGACCTCCTACCTGAGATCTGCCGGTTTTGACATCGACACTTATCATCCTCAGTCTAGTGGTCAAGTTGAACTTAGCAATAGAGAAATAAAATTAATCTTGCAAAAGACTGTCAATAGGTCCGGGAAGAATTGGTCTAAGAAACTAGATGATGCACTTTGGGCTTACAGAACAACATATAAAAATCCTATGGGTATGTCTCCTTATAAAATGGTTTATGGAAAAGCTTGTCATTTGCCTCTTGAGTTAGAATAAAGCATATTGGGCAATCAAAGAACTCAATTATGATTCCAAACTTGCTGGTGAAAAGAGGTTATTTGATATTAGCTCATTAGATGAACGAAGAACCCAAGCTTATGAAAATGTAAAATTATTCAAAGAAAAAGTTAAAAGATGCCATGACAAGAGAATCCAAAAGTGTGACTTTAAAGTCGGAGAATATGTTCTTTCGTACAATTCTCGTTTCAGATTCTTTGCACGTAAACTCCTCTCAAAAGGGGAAGGCTGTAACATCCCAAATTTTCAATTTGGAATGTTATACATTAGATCATCACTGCATATCATATTTTTGTTTGCTTTTGGTTTGATCCTAGAAATTGTAGGCGACTCAAGGAGCCTCGGAGAGAGTTGGGGATTTCATTATTTTCATATTTGAGTTTTCTCAAATTTTGAGAATAGGATCATTTGATTTTGATTATTTTATCTTCAATTATTTCTAATATAAAAATATGAGAGAGGGAATAAAATGACTTTCCCAAAATAAAGAAATATTGAGGATTTAATAATAAAATCAAATAAGATTTTATTTTGAAGTTTTCTTGCTATTTTATTTGAATTTAGGAAAAATGTGCGTTTTCAAAATTTTATTTAGGCCCCAAATAAATGTTCATCTTGTCCAGCTAGATTTTAGAAGTAGGGGAAATTTTATTTCGGGATTTTTGGAGTCCGTTTAGTATTTTCTTTTTTTGTTTTTCTGCGCGAATATAATTTAAAAAAAAGCCCCGCGCGCCCGACTGGGCCGAAGGCCCAGCCGAGCCGGCCCAGCCGCCGCCGCCTCCCGCAAGACCGGATCGGGACCGGAGTCCCGATCGCCGCCACTGCCATGTGTTGGGGAACGTTGCAGAAAATTAAAATTTTTCCTACGGTTTCACCAAGATCCATCTATGAGTTCATCTAGCAACGAGTCACGGGAAAGAGAGATTGCATCTACATACCACTTTGTAGATCACGAGCGGAAGCGTTCAACGAATGGGGATGAAGTAGTCGTACACACCGTGATCCAAATCACCGGAGATCCTAGCACCGAAAGCACGGCACCTCCGCGTTCAACACACGTACGGTCAGCGTAACGTCTCCTTCTTCTTGATCCAGCAAGGCAAAGGAGAGGTTGGGGCAGAAGACTCCAGCAGCAGCACGACGGCGTGGTGATGGTGGAGCCACACTACTCCGACAGGGCTTCGCCGAGCTCCTACGGAGGAGGAGGAGGTGTTGGAGAGGGAGAGGGAGGCGCCAGGACATGGGTGCGCAGCCCCCCTCCCCTCCCCCCCTTTATATAGGCCTCTTGGGGGGGCGCCGGCCCTGGGAGATCTAATCTCCCAAGGGGGGCGGCGGCCAGGGAGGTTTCCCTCACCCCCAAGCCATCTAGGAGGTGCCTTCCACCACTAGGACTCCTCCTAGATGGAACCCTAGGCGCATGGGCCCTTTGGGGCTGGTTCCCCTTGGCCCAAGCAGGCCAAGGCGCACCCCCCAAGGCCCATGTGGCCCACCAGGGCAGGTGGCCCCACCTGGTGGACCCCCGGGACCCCTACGGTGGTCCCGGTACAATACCGATAACACCGAAACTTGTCCCGATGGCCGAAATAGCACTTCCTATATATAATTCTTTACCTCCGGACCATTCCGGAACTCCTCGTGACGTTTGAGATCTCATCCGGGACACCGAACAACATTCGGGTTACTGCACATACATATCTTCACAACCCTAGCGTCACCGAACCTTAAGTGTGTAGACCCTACGGGTTCGGGAGACATGCAGACATGACCGAGACGACTCTCGGGCAATAACCAACAGCGGGATCTGGATACCCATGTTGGCTCCCACATGCTCCATGATGATCTCATCGGATGAACCACGATGTCGAGGATTCAATTAATCCCGTATACGATTCCCTTTGTCAATCGGTATTTTACTTGCCGGAGATTCGATCGTCGGTATCCCAATACCTCGTTCAATCTCGTTACCGGCAAGTCACTTTTCTTGTACCGTAAAGCATGATCCCGTGATCAAACACTTTGATCACATTGAGCTCATTGTGATGATGCATTAACGAGAGGGCCCGGTGATACCTCTCCGTCAAGCGGAGTGACAAATCCCAGTCTCGATCCGTGTCAACCCAACAGACACTTTCAGAGATACCCGTAGTATACCTTTATAGTCACCCAGTTACGTTGTGACGTTTGGCACACCCAAAGCACTCCTACGGTATCCGGGAGTTACACGATCTCATGGTCTAAGGAAAGGATACTTGACATTGGAAAACTCTAGCAAACGAACTATGCGATCTTATGCTATGTTTAGGATTGGGTCTTGTCCATCACATCATTCTCCTAATGATGTGATCCCGTTATCGATGACATCCAATGTCCATAGTCAGGAAACCATGACTATCTGTCGATCAACGAGCTAGTCAACTAGAGGCTCACTAGGGACACATTGTTGTCTGTTATTCACACATGTATTACGATTTTCGGATAACACAATTATAGCACGAATAAAGACAATTATCATGAATAAGGAAATATAATAATAATGCTTTTATTATTGCTTCTAGGGCATATTTCCAACAGTCTCCCACTTGCACTAGAGTCAATAATCTAGTTACATTGTGATGAATCGAACACCCATAGAGTTCTGGTGCTGATCATGTTTTGCCTGAGGGAGAGGTTTAGTCAACGGATCTGCGACATTCAGATCCGTGTGCACTTTACAAATTTCTATGTCTCCATCTTGAACATTTTCACGAATGGAGTTGAAGCGACGCTTGATGTGCCTAGTCTTCTTGTGAAACCTGGGCTCCTTTGCAAGTGCAATAGCTCCAGTGTTGTCACAGAAGAGCTTGATTGGCCCCGACGCATTGGGTATGACTCCGAGGTCGGTGATGAACTCCTTCATCCAAATTGCTTCATGTGCTGCCTCCGAGGCTGCCATGTACTCCGCTTCACATGTAGATCCCTCCACGACGCTTTGCTTGCAACTGCACCAGCTTACTGCCCCACCATTCAAAATATACACGTATCCGGTTTGTGACTTAGAGTCATCCAGATCTGTGTCGAAGCTAGCGTCGACGTAACCTTTTACGACGAGCTCTTCGTCACCTCCATAAACGAGAAACATTTCCTTAGTCCTTTTCAGGTACTTCAGGATATTCTTGACCGCTGTCTAGTGTTCCTTGCCGGGATTACTTTGGTACCTTCCTACCAAACTTACGGCAAGGTTTACATCAGGTCTGGTACACAGCATGGCATACATAATAGAACCTATGGCTGAGGCATAGGGGATGACGCTCATCTCTTCTATATCTTCTGCCGTGGTCGGACATTGAGCTGAGCTCAATTTCACACCTTGTAACACAGGTAAGAACCCTTTCTTAGATTGATCCATATTGAACTTCTTCAATATTTTATCAAGGTATGTGCTTTGTGAAAGACCTATGAGGCGTCTCGATCTACTCTATAGATCTTGATGCCTAATATATAAGCAGCTTCTCCAAGGTCCTTCATTGAAAAACTTTTATTCAAGTAGGCCTTAATGCTGTCCAAGAGTTCTATATCATTTCCCATCAAAAGTATGTCATCTACATATAATATGAGAAATGCTACAGAGCTCCCACTCACTTTCTTGTAAACACAGGCTTCTCCATAAGTCTGTGTAAACCCAAACGCTTTGATCATCTCATCAAAGCGAATGTTCCAACTCCGAGATGCTTGCACCAGCCCATAAATCGAGCGTTGGAGCTTCCACACCTTGTCAGCATTCTTAGGATCGACAAAACCTTCAGGCTGTATCATATACAATTCTTCCTTAAGGAAACCATTAAGGAATGCCGTTTTGACGTCCATTTGCCATATCTCATAATCATAGTATGCGGCAATTGCTAAGATGATTCGGATGGACTTCAGCTTCGCTACCGGTGAGAAAGTCTCATCGTAGTCAACCCCTTGAACTTGTCGATAACCCTTAGCGACAAGCCGAGCTTTATAGATGGTCACATTACCATCCGCGTCTGTCTTCTTCTTAAAGATCCATTTATTTTCTATGGCTCGCCGTTCAACGGGCAAGTCAGTCAAAGTCCATACTTCGTTTTCATACATGGATCCTATCTCGGATTTCATGGCTTCCAGCCATTTGTCGGAATCCAGGCCCGCCATTGCTTCCTCATAGTTCGAAGGTTCACCGTTGTCTAACAACATGATTTCCAAGACAGGGTTGCCGTACCACTCTGGTGCGGAACGTGTCCTTGTGGACCTTCGAATTTCAGTAGGTGCTTGATTAGAAGTATCTTGATCATCATCATTAATTTCCTCTCTAGTCGGTGCAGGCACCTCAGAAACGTTTTCTTGAGTTTCGCCGTTTTCCGGTTCAAGAGGCAACACTTCATCAAGTTCTACTTTCCTCCCACTTACTTCTTTCGAGAGAAACTCTTTCTCTAGAAAGGATCCATTCTTGGCAACAAAGATCTTGCCTTCAGATCTGAGGTAGAAGGTATACCCAACAGTTTCTTTAGGGTATCCTATGAACACGCATTTTTCCGACTTGGGTTCGAGCTTTTCAGGTTGAAGTTTCTTGACATAAGCATCGCATCCCCAAACTTTTAGAAACGACAGCTTAGGTTTCTTCCCAAACCATAATTCATACGGTGTCGTCTCAACGGATTTCGACGGAGCCCTATTTAAAGTGAATGCGGCAGTCTCTAGAGCATAGCCCCAAAAAGATAGCGGTAAGTCGGTAAGAGACATCATAGATCGCACCATATCTAATAGAGTGCGATTACGACGTTCGGACACACCATTACGCTGAGGTGTTCCAGGCGGCGTGAGTTGTGAAACTATTCCACATTTTCTTATGTGTGTGCCAAATTCGTGACTCAAGTATTCTCCTCCACGATCTGATCGTAGAAACTTGATCTTTTTCTCACGTTGATTTTCAACCTCACTCTGAAATTCCTTGAACTTTTCAAAGGTTTCAGACTTGTGTTTCATTAAGTAGACATACCCATATCTACTCAAGTCATCAGTGAGGGTGAGAACATAACGATAGCCACCGCGAGCCTCAACACTCATTGGACCGCACACATCGGTATGTATGATTTCCAATAAGTTGGTTGCTCGCTCCATTGTTCCTGAGAATGGAGTCTTGGTCATTTTACCCATGAGGCATGGTTCGCACGTGTCAAATGATTCATAATCAAGAGACTCTAAAAGTCCATCTGCATGGAGCTTCTTCATGCGTTTGACACCTATGTGACCAAGGCGGCAGTGCCACAAATATGTGGGACTATTGTTATCAACTTTAACTCTTTTGGTATTCACACTATGAATATGTGTATCATCACGTACGAGATTCATTAAGAATAAACCATTAACCATCGGAGCATGACCATAAAACATATCTCTCATATAAATAGAACAACCATTATTCTCGGATTTAAATGAGTAGCCATCTCGAATTAAACGAGATCCAGATACAATGTTCATGCTCAAACTTGGCACTAAATAACAATTATTGAGGTTTAAAACTAATCCCGTAGGTAAATGTAGAGGCAGCGTGCCGACGGCGATCACATCGACCTTGGAACCATTCCGACGCGCATCATCACCTCGTCCTTCGCCAGTCTCTGTTTATTCCGCAGCTCCTGCTTTGAGTTACAAATGTGAGCAACTGCACCGGTATCAAATACCCAAGAGCTACTACGAGTACTGGTAAGGTACACATCAATTACATGTATATCACATATACCTTTGGTTTTGCCGGCCTTCTTGTCCGCTAAGTATTTGGGGCAGTTCCGCTTCTAGTGACCACTTCCCTTGCAATAAAAGCACTCAGTCTCGGGCTTGGGTCCATTCTTTGGCTTCTTCCCGGCAACTTGCTTACCGGGCGTGGCAACTTCCTTGCCGTCCTTCTTGAAGTTCTTTTTACCCTTGCCCTTCTTGAACTTAGTGGTTTTATTCACCATCAACACTTGATGCTCCTTCTTGATTTCTACCTCTGCTGATTTCAGCATAGCATATACCTCGGGAATGGTCTTTACCATCCCCTGCATATTGTAGTTCCTCACAAAGCTCTTGTAGCTAGGTGGAAGCGACTGGAGGATTCTGTCAATGACCGCTTCATCCGGGAGATTAACATCCAGTTGAGTCAAGCGGTTGTGCAACCCAGACATTTTGAGTATGTGTTCACTGACAGAACTATTTTCCTCCATCTTACAGCTAAAGAATTTGTCGGAGACTTCATATCTCTCGACCCGGGCATGAGCTTGGAAAACCATTTTCAGCTCTTCGAACATCTCATATGCTCCATGTCTCTCAAAACGCTTTTGGAGCCCCGGCTCTAAGCTGTAAAGCATGCCGCACTGAACGAGGGAGTAATCATCGCAGCGTGACTGCCAAGCGTTCATAACGTCTTGTTCTGCAGGGAGAATAGGTGCGTCACCCAGCGGTGCTCTTAGGACATAATCTTTATTGGCAGCTATGAGGATGATCCTCAGGTTCCGGACCCAGTCCGTATAGTTGCTACCATCGTCTTTTAGCTTGGGTTTCTCTAGGAATGCGTTGAAGTTGAGGACTACGTTGGCCATTTCATCTACAAGACATATTGTAAATATTTAGACTAAGTTCATGATAATAAAGTTCATTTAATCAAATTATTTAATGAACTCCCACTTAGATAGACATCCCTCTTCTAGTCATCTAAGTATTACATGATCCGAGTCAACTAGGCCGTGTCTGATCATCACGTGAGACGGACTAGTCAACATCGGTGAACATCTTCATGTTGATCGTATCTTCTATACGACTCATGCTCGACCTTTCGGTCTTCTGTGTTCCGAGGCCATGTCTGTACATGCTAGGCTCGTCAAGTCAACCTAAGTGTTTTGCGTGTGTAAATCTGTCTTACACCCGTTGTATGTGAACGTTAGAATCTATCACACCCGATCATCACGTGGTGCTTCGAAACAACGAACTGTCGCAACGGTGCACAGTTAGGGTGAACACTTTCTTGAAATTATTATGAGGGATCATCTTATTTACTACCGTCGTTCTAAGTAAACAAGATGCAAAACATGATAAACATCACATGCAATCAAATAATAAACGTGACATGATATGGCCAATATCACATAGCTCCTTTGATCTCCATCTTGGGGCTCCATGATCATCTTGTCATCGGCTTGACACCATGATCTCCATCATCATGATCTCCATCATCGTGTCTCCATGAAGTTGCTCGCCAACTATTACTTCTACTACTATGGCTAACGCGTTTAGCAATAAAGTAAAGTAATTTACATGGCATTTCTCAATGACACGCAGGTCATACAAAAATAAAGACAACTTCTATGGCTCCTGCCGGTTGTCATACTCATCGACATGCAAGTCGTGATTCCTATTACAATAGCATGAACATCTCATACATCACATATAGATCATTCATCATTCATCACAACTTTGGCCATATCATATCACAAAGCACTTGCTGCAAAAACAAGTTAGACGTCCTCTAATTGTTGTTGCAAGTTTTACGTGGCTGATTTAGGGTTCTAGCAAGAATGTTTTCTTACCTACGTAAAAGCCACAACATGATTTGTCAACTTCTATTTACCCTTCATAAGGACCCTTTTCATCGAATCCTCTCCAACTAAAGTAGGAGAGACAGACACCCGCCAGCCACCTTATGCAACTAGTGCATGTTAGTCGGTGGAACCGGTCTCACGTAAGCGTATGTGTAAGGTTGGTCCGGGCCGCTTCATCCCACAATACCGCTGAAGCAAGATAAGACTAGTAGCGGCAAGAAAAGTTGACAACATCTACGCCCACAACAAATTGTGTTCTACTCGCGCAAGAAGAACTACGCATAGACCTAGCTCTGATACCACTATTGGGGAACGTTGCAGAAAATTAAAATTTTTCCTACGGTTTCACCAAGATCCATCTATGAGTTCATCTAGCAACGAGTCACGGGAAAGAGAGATTGCATCTACATACCACTTTGTAGATCGCGAGCGGAAGCGTTCAACGAACGGGGATGAAGTAGTCGTACACACCGTGATCCAAATCACCGGAGATCCTAGCACCGAAAGCACGGCACCTCCGCGTTCAACACACGTACGGTCAGCGTAACGTCTCCTTCTTCTTGATCCAGCAAGGCAAAGGAGAGGTTGGGGAAGAAGACTCCAGCAGCAGCACGACGGCGTGGTGATGGTGGAGCCGCAGTACTCCGACAGGGCTTCGCCGAGCTCTTACGGAGGAGGAGGAGGTGTTGGAGAGGGAGAGGGAGGCGCCAGGGCATGGGTGCGCAGCCCCCCTCCCCTCCCCCCTTTATATAGGCCTCTTGGGGGGGCGCCGGCCCTGGGAGATCTAATCTCCCAAGGAGGGCAGCGGCCAGGGAGGTTTCCCTCACCCCCAAGCCATCTAGGAGGTGCCTTCCACCACTAGGACTCCTCCTAGATGGAACCCTAGGCGCATGGGCCCTTTGGGGCTGGTTCCCCTTGGCCCAAGCAGGCCAAGGCGCACCCCCCAAGGCCCATGTGGCCCACCAGGGCAGGTGGCCCCACCTGGTGGACCCCCGGGACCCCTACGGTGGTCCCGGTACAATACCGATAACACCAAAACTTGTCCCGATGGCCGAAATAGCACACCTTCGGACCATTCCGGAACTCCTCGTGACGTCCGGGATCTCATCCGGGACTCCGAACAACATTCGGGTTACTGCACATACATATCTTCACAACCCTAGCGTCACCGAACCTTAAGTGTGTAGACCCTACGGGTTCGGGAGACATGCAGACATGACCGAGACGACTCTCGGGCAATAACCAACAGCGGGATCTGGATACCCATGTTGGCTCCCACATGCTCCATGATGATCTCATCGGATGAACCACGATGTCGGGGATTGAATTAATCCTGTATACGATTCCCTTTGTCAATCGGTATTTTACTTGCCCGAGATTCGATCGTCGGTATCCCAATACCTCGTTCAATCTCGTTACCGGCAAGTCACTTTTCTCGTACCGTAAAGCATGATCCCGTGATCAAACACTTTGATCACATTGAGCTCATTGTGATGATGCATTACCGAGAGGGCCCGGTGATACCTCTCCGTCAAGCGGAGTGACAAATCCCAGTCTCGATCCGTGTCAACCCAACAGACACTTTTAGAGATACCCGTAGTATACCTTTATAGTCACCCAGTTACGTTGTGACATTTGGCACACCCAAAGCACTCCGACGGTATCCGGGAGTTACACGATCTCATGGTCGAAGGAAAGGATACTTGACATTGGAAAACTTTAGCAAACGAACTATGTGATCTTATGCTATGTTTAGGATTGGGTCTTGTCCATCACATCATTCTCCTAATGATGTGATCCCGTTATCGATGACATCCAATGTCCATAGTCAGGAAACCATGACTATCTGTCGATCAATGAGCTAGTCAACTAGAGGCTCACTAGGGACACATTGTTGTCTGTTATTCACACATGTATTACGATTTCCGGATAACACAATTATAGCACGAATAAAGACAATTATCATGAATAAGGAAATATAATAATAATGCTTTTATTATTGCCTCTAGGGCATATTTCCAACAGTCTCCCACTTGCACTAGAGTCAATAATCTAGTTACATTGTGATGAATCGAACACCCATAGAGTTCTGGTGCTGATCATGTTTTGCCTTAGGGAGAGGTTTAGTCAACGGATCTGCGACATTCAGATCCGTGTGCACTTTACAAATTTCTATGTCTCCATCTTGAACATTTTCACGAATGGAGTTGAAGCGACGCTTGATGTGCCTAGTCTTCTTGTGAAACCTGGGCTCCTTTGCAAGTGCAATAGCTCCAGTGTTGTCACAGAAGAGCTTGATTGGCCCCGACGCATTGGGTATGACTCCGAGGTCGGTGATGAACTCCTTCATCCAAATTGCTTCATGTGCTGCCTCCGAGGCTGCCATGTACTCCGCTTCACATGTAGATCCCGCCACGACGCTTTGCTTGCAACTGCACCAGCTTACTGCCCCACCATTCAAAATATACACGTATCCGGTTTGTGACTTAGAGTCATCCATATCTGTGTCGAAGCTAGCGTCGACGTAACCTTTTACGACGAGCTCTTCGTCACCTCCATAAACGAGAAACATTTCCTTAGTCCTTTTCAGGTACTTCAGGATATTCTTGACCGCTGTCCAGTGTTCCTTGCCGGGATTACTTTGGTACCTTCCTACCAAACTTACGGCAAGGTTTACATCAGGTCTGGTACACAGCATGGCATACATAATAGAACCTATGGCTGAGGCATAGGGGATGACGCTCATCTCTTCTATATCTTCTGCCGTGGTCGGACATTGAGCTGAGCTCAATTTCACACCTTGTAACACAGGTAAGAACCCTTTCTTAGATTGATCCATATTGAACTTCTTCAATATTTTATCAAGGTATGTGCTTTGTGAAAGACCTATGAGGCGTCTCGATCTATCTCTGTAGATCTTGATGCCTAATATATAAGCAGCTTCTCCAAGGTCCTTCATTGAAAAACTTTTATTCAAGTAGGCCTTAATGCTGTCCAAGAGTTCTATATCATTTCCCATCAAAAGTATGTCATCTACATATAATATGAGAAATGCTACAGAGCTCCCACTCACTTTCTTGTAAACACAGGCTTCTCCATAAGTCTGTGTAAACCCAAACGCTTTGATCATCTCATCAAAGCGAATGTTCCAACTCCGAGATGCTTGCACCAGCCCATAAATCGAGCGTTGGAGCTTGCACACCTTGTCAGCATTCTTAGGATCGACAAAACCTTCAGGCTGTATCATATACAATTCTTCCTTAAGGAAACCATTAAGGAATGCCGTTTTGACGTCCATTTGCCATATCTCATAATCATAGTATGCGGCAATTGCTAACATGATTCGGATGGACTTCAGCTTCGCTACCGGTGAGAAAGTCTCATCGTAGTCAACCCCTTGAACTTGTCGATAACCCTTAGCGACAAGCCGAGCTTTATAGATGGTCACATTACCATCCGCGTCTGTCTTCTTCTTAAAGATCCATTTATTTTCTATAGCTCGCCGTTCAACGGGCAAGTCAGTCAAAGTCCATACTTCGTTTTCATACATGGATCCTATCTCGGATTTCATGGCTTCCAGCCATTTGTCGGAATCCGGGCCCGCCATTGCTTCCTCATAGTTCGAAGGTTCACCGTTGTCTAACAACATGATTTCCAAGACAGGGTTGCCGTACCACTCTGGTGCGGAACGTGTCCTTGTGGACCTTCGAATTTCAGTAGGTGCTTGATTAGAAGTATCTTGATCATCATCGTTAATTTCCTCTCTAGTCGGTGCAGGCACCTCAGAAACGTTTTCTTGAGTTTCGCCGTTTTCCGGTTCAAGAGGCAACACTTCATCAAGTTCTACTTTCCTCCCACTTACTTCTTTCGAGAGAAACTCTTTCTCTAGAAAGGATCCATTCTTGGCAACAAAGATCTTGCCTTCGGATCTGAGGTAGAAGGTATACCCAACAGTTTCTTTAGGGTATCCTATGAAGACGCATTTTTCCGACTTGGGTTCGAGCTTTTCAGGTTGAAGTTTCTTGACATAAGCATCGCATCCCCAAACTTTTAGAAACGACAGCTTAGGTTTCTTCCCAAACCATAATTCATACGGTGTCGTCTCAACGGATTTCGACGGAGCCCTATTTAAAGTGAATGCGGCAGTCTCTAGAGCATAGCCCCAAAAAGATAGCGGTAAGTCGGTAAGAGACATCATAGATCGCACCATATCTAATAGAGTGCGATTACGACGTTCGGACACACCATTACGCTGAGGTGTTCCAGGCGGCGTGAGTTGTGAAACTATTCCACATTTTCTTAAGTGTTTGCCAAATTCGTGACTCAAGTATTCTCCTCCACGAGACTTTGGGAACGAGATTGGAGTTCAGTACAACATTTCACCCGCAGACAGATGGACAGACCGAGAGAGTCAACCAAAATTTGGAAGACATGCTGAGAGCCTATGCGCTAGATTATGGATCTAGTTGGGATGACAATTTGCCTTACGCAGAGTTCTCATACAACAATAGCTACCAAGCCAGTTTGAAGATGGCACCGTTTGAAGCCCTGTATGGACGAAGGTGCAGAACACGTTGATGTGGGATGAGGTAGGAGACCGACAGTTGTTTGGACCAGACTTGATCAAAGAGTTTGAGGAGACGGTTAAACTGATTCGTGACAGACTGAAGATTGCTTAGTCCAGGCAGAAGAGTTATGCAGACTCAAAACGCAAGGAGGTAGCCTATGAAATTGGAGACAGAGCATATCTGCGAGTATCACCCTTGCGAGGAGTGAAACGTTTTGGATTTAAGGGAAAGTTAGCCCCGAGTTTTGTAGGACTGTATCGTCTTATGGAACAGATGGGAGAAGTTGCCTACAAGTTGGAATTACCTGAGGGATTGTCAGGAGTTCATAACGTGTTTCACGTTTCCCAGCTAAAGAAGTGTCATGCTGAGATGGCCGATATACCGTTAAGAGATACAGTACCCTTGGAGGCGACTCAGTTGGACAGTGATTTGACTTATGAGGAGAAGCCAGTTAAGATTCTGGAGTTTGCCAGCAGACTCACTCGCAGTAAGGTTATCAAGTTTTGCAAAGTTCAGTGGAGCCACCATACCGAGGATGAAGCCACCTGGGAACGAGAGGATGATCTCCGCAAAGACCACCACACCTATTTCTAGCCAACCCGAATCTCGAGGGCGAGATTCATCTTAAGGCGGGTAGGTTTGTAACATCCCAAATTTTCAATTTGTAATGTTATACATTAGATCATCACTGCATATGATATTTTTGTTTTCTTTTGGTTCGATCCTAGAAATTCTACACGACTCAAGGACCCTCGGAGAGAGTTGGGGATTTCATTATTTTCATATTTGAGTTTTCTCAAATTTTGAGAATAGGATCATTTGATTTTGATTATTTTATCTTCAATTGTTTCTAATATAAAAATACGAGAGAGGGAATAAAATGACTTCCCCAAAATAAAGAAATATTGAGGATTTAATAATAAAATCAAATAAGATTTTATTTCGAAGTTTTCTTGCTATTTTATTTGAATTTAGGAAAATGTGTGTTTTTCAAAATTGCATTTAGGCCCAAAATAAATGTTCATCTTGTACGGCTTGATTTTAGAAGCCGGGGAAAATTTATTTCGGGATTTTTGGAGTCAGTTTAGTATTTATTTTTGTTTGTTTTTCTGTGCGAAAATAATTAAAAAAAACCCACGCGCCCGACTGGGCCGAAGGCCCAGCCGTGCCGGCCCTGCCGCCGCCGCCGTGTCCGGGGAGGACACGCCTCCCAAGGCCGCCCCCTTCCGCAGGTTGGCTGCCCCCCCCCCTTTATAACTCCGTCGGAGCCCCCTGGGAGCCCCACACCACCGCTGCCTCCCCACGCCGCCCGCGCTGCCGCACGCCGCAGCCGCCGCCAGCGCCGCCTGCCGCCGCCCCTGGAGCCCCGCACCACCCTCCGCCTCCCAGAGCCCCACCGGAGCTTCGCCGGAGCCTGAGCCGAGGTAGCCGCCGCCGCCGGTTTTCTGAGAAAAACCGTTTCGATTTTTTAGAAAACCCTAGTTTCGTTTTTTCAAATAGATCGGTTTTTCTCCGCCTTATTTATTTAGCGAGCGTTCGCTTATTCGTTTGTTTTATCGAACGCATTCATCGTTTAGATCCAGATAATGAACGAACATTCGTTAATCTGTTCATCGTTTTTCTTTTTCTTGGATTTATTTCGCGATTTTTCTGATCGTGATTTCTGATCTGATTTTCGTTTCAGTATAACTTTTTGTTCGTTTATCGGAATCAGGCGATTCAAGCGCCTGGAGTTTCGTCTTGAAACCCTCTTTCCGTTTAACCAAATCAAACAAGTTTTTCCTACAGTAAATTTTGATCTAGTTCCAGATTAGTAAACGAAGCTTCTTTCTTTCGCCGTTTCAGTTTCGTTGCTCCGTTCGATTTGATTCTTTTTGCGAAGCGGAGTTCTTAAGTTGAACTTTCTAGTCAACTCCTCTTATTTGAAGTTTTGCTTGTGCATCATTGCTTATTACTTATGTATGCTATTGTTTGCTTGCGATAGAATTCCCGGAGTGCGAAGCGTGTTACTACGAGTCTCTAGGATTCGCGGATCGTCAGCAAGGCAAGTAACACATTGATCATACTATTTTCATACCCAGTTTTTATGCATTAGTTCCACTCCTCAAACATTGCATGATTAAGATGTCATTAACATGTGGGATGGGGAGTAGTTGATGAGGTAGAACCTATTACCCTGTTATATTCAAACCCTTAGGAGTTACTTCTACGCTTGCTTATATTACTATGCTATGCTATGCTCGTAGACCTGGTTTGGGTTTGAGTGAAATCCATGACAGATGTGAGTTTGTTAATTAATGGTTCAACTTAAGGTGGCAACTTAAATTAACATCTGGGTGGATTGAGGCACCTGGGGTACCCAGTGTTGCCTGTATTTTTGGAAATCCCGGGGTTCCGTGTGATTTTCCGATGGACCGCCACCCAGGCTCAAAGTGAACTGAGATGATTCATGCTAGAAACTTCCATGTGCAGCCACAAGCTATTATGGGCTCTAGCATAGTTGAGTAAGTTACGTGAAGCTCTTGAAGAGGCAGATCAGCAGGTAGTGGGATATATGTTTGGTATGGTCTGTCCGGAGTAGAGAGTTAATGTTTCTGAAAGACTGTGTCTCGGTCATCCGTTTCTCAAACGCCATGTAGTGCGAGAAATCCAACGGAGGCGATCGAGTCTTGTGGGGAAAAGTGCGCAAACCTCTGCAGAGTGTACAATCTAATCATGGTTAGTTGTGTCCCCGGTTATGGCCAATTCTTGAGTATCTAGTACTTGGGTTATCACATGTATCTCATCATGTTTAATTAATACTGTTGGGTTGTTAATCACTTTAATTGGGATTGAGTTGGAGGAACCTTCTCAATGTTGTTCAACCACCATGATAGTTAAAATAAAATTTATTCCTTTGTTGTAGGAAAAAATTGGCTTTTCGCAAAAACTATAACCATAGAGCTTTCCACCAGCCATATATGCATGTAGTGATAGCATTATTCTGTTCTTGCTCTACTGTGTTATATTGCCAGCATATTCCATGTGCTGACCCATTTTCGGGCTGCAACGTATTATGTTGCAGACTTTTCAAACGAGGAGTAAGGTTCGTTAGGTCGTTGCTGTGCAGCTCAGCTATGCCGTTGGAGTTGATGGACTCACTTTATCTTCCAAGCCTTCCGCTGTTATCGTATTAGATGGCCTTAAGCCATATTATTGTAGTAAGTTCTCTTTTGAGACATTCGATGTAATAAGTGTGTGATTGCTACTCTGTTATAAATCCTTCGAGTACTGTGTGTGTCAGCATTACCGATCCAGGGATGACACTGAAGCACAGAGACTTGACCATCTGAGGTCGGGTCGCTACAAAGGCCCATATGTTATTGAGGAGGTTTATCGGTCTAGAGCCATCAAAATAAATAATGCCGAAGGTACTAACCCGAAGGTTGTCAATGGGCAACGAATAAAACATTATATCTCAGGTACGCCAATTAATGTTGAAAGTATTATTATCCAAACTTTGATACCGGAAGAACACATAAAAGAGTCCTTTCGGAACACTCCAGAATCATGAAAATAAGGAGGTACGTGATACGGTAAGTAAACAGACTCCAAAAAATACGCAAAAATATTTTTTGTCAATTTTGGAATATTTAGAAAAATAGGAAAATAAGAAACTTCCAGGAAGCGTACCCTGGTGGGCACAAGACACCAGGGCGCACCTGCCAGGCATGCCCAGGTGAGTTGTGCCCACCTAGGACACCTTCGGGACTTCGTTTATCTATAGTTTTCTTGTTCCCGAAGATAAAAATATCTTTATATACTCACCGAACCTGTTGATCACCGTATCGCGGAGAAATCCTTTGTTCTCTTTTCTTGCTGTTTTCGGTCAGATCTAACAAGCCAGGCATCATGTCTTCCTCCTCCTTCAACAACATGGAAGAAGATGATTGGTTGATGAAGATTGAGCTGAAGAGGGAGGAGCCCACAGACGCCGTCAAGGGAGACAAGGGCAAGGAGGCTACCGTAGATCCACCCTCGATGGCAGAACAAGCACTGCGGCCGAGGAGGAAGAAGAAGATATCCTAAGCCTTACCTTGCTCATCTTACCCCTACTGAGATTGAAGCCTTTCATATCATTGAAACAGTTCACATGCAAAATAAGTATCTCACTCGTGAAAATATTCTGCATCAAGAGCATATCATCCACCTCCGGAGCGTCATCCGTCGATTGGAGAATCTCTTACTCCTTATGGATATGATCGCTTCATGACCACCACCATCTTCTTCACCACCAAAGGAAAATTGAGTATCGGGTATGGGCACTCCCCTGGGCTTTTGCCAAGCTTAGGGGAGGTGCCCCGATATTGTATCATCCCCACTATCTTTTTGCCTTTACTTATTTTAGTTTGATCTTTAGCTTTAGATGAATAAAAGTTTAGTTTGATCCTTTCTGCTTTGAGAGTTTGCTTAGTGATCTATCCTTGTAATCATGTGCAAGATATATAATAAAGTTTAAGTTTGAGTTATTGCTTTCTTTACTTTCTTGTTGCAATTAAAAAGAAAGGAAATAAATAAAAGGACAGGAAATAAACAAAAGAAAGGAAATAAATCAAGAAGATCATATACTAATCTTATGGTAGGTGATGGCACCACATAAGGAAAAGTATAATTAGAAAATTTTATTAGAGATTGACAAACATAGCATTAGTCAATGACGCAACTCATGAAAGAATTCATAAGGGAAGAGAAGATTCACATATAAATATACTATCCTAGAAATATTTTGTGATTGTGAGCCCCCATTAAAATATTATATGCCAAAATTGTTGACGTTGGACAAGGAAGACAACCTAATGATTTATGTTTGTTCATATTCGCATAGAAGTCATATTGTCATAGATCCTTTAACATGTGGTGCTTGCCCCCTATCTTTGCTAGCCAAAAATTCCGCACTAAGTAGAGATACTACTTGTGCATCCAAAAATCCTTAAATCCAAATCTTATTTTTAAGTGTCCACCATACCTACCTAGGGATTGAGCAAGATCCCTCAAGTAAGTTGACATCGGTGCAAAAAGGCAATAAAAGTTGCTTGTAAATGTGTGAGATCATTTAGTGTAAGAGAAAACTGAGCGTTGCACGAACTTGTGATGGTGAAGAATAAAAGCGACAGACTACATAATAAAGGTCGTTATCACAAGGGGCAATGCAATGTGACGTTCTTTTGCACTAAGGGGTTGAGCATACAAACAGATAAGGGCATGGCAACCTCTGCTTGCCTCTGCGAAGGGCCTATATTTTACTTTATGTATTTACTTTTATGCAAAGAGTCAAATTTTTCTCTATATTCCTTTTTATTTTCTCCTTTGGCAAGCATCATGTGGTGAGGAAAGATCTAGGCACATATGTCCAGTTGAATATGGGTGGCATGAGCTATTATTGTTGACATCACCCTTGAGGTGAATACATTGGGAGGCGAAACTATAAGCCCCTATCTTCCTATGTGTCCGGTTGAAACATTTTGCTCATGTGTATGCGGTGAGTGTTAGCAATCATAGAAGACTATATGATGGTTGAGTATGTGGACTTGCCTAAAGGCTCTCATACATAACCCTTCCTGAAAAGATGTTGAATTGTAGTTGCAAAGTTGACTGAGAACATAGTTTGTTGGTTTCTAATAGAGTTTTTGCTTTATACTTCGATTGTGTAATGAACTGTTACTTATTCATGAGAAGTATATGATAAAAGTTCTATGACAAAAGCCTTATGTTTAATTATGTTGCTGTTATAATAATGATGATGCTTCTATGTCCGTATTTTGTTTTTATCGACACCTCTCTCTAAGCATGTGGACATGTTTTTCGATTTCAGTTTTTGCTTGAGGACAAGCGAGGTCTAAGCTTGGGGGAGTTGATACGTCCATTTTGCATCATGTTTTCCTACTGTTATTTATGATGTTTTTATCCATAATAATGCTTTTTGGATTAATTCTAATGCCTTTTCTCTGATAATTGCAAGGTATACACAAAGAGGGAGAATTCCGGCAACTGGAAATCTGGACCAGGAAAAGCTATGCCAGGCCACCTATTCTGCACAACTCCAAAAAAGCTGAAACTTCATGGAGATTTTTTTATCAAATATATGATGAATATTGGAGCAAATAACTACCAGAGGGGGCCCACTAGGTGGGCACAACCCACCTGGGCGCGCCAGGGAGCCCAGGCGCGCCCTGGTGGGCTGTGCTCACCTAGGCCCACCTCCGGTGCCCATTTTCTGGTATATAAGTCATTTTGACCTAGAAAAAAATAAGGGGAGGACTTTCGAGACGGAGCGCCGCCGTCTCGAGGCGGAACTTTGGCAAGAGCACTATTGCCCTCCGGCGGAGCCATTCTGCCGGGGGAACTTCCCTCCCGGAGGGGGAAATCATAGTCATCATCATCACCAAGAACTCTCCCATCTTGGGGAGGGCTATCTCCATCAACATTTTCAACAACACCATTTCATCTCAAACCCTAGTTCAACCCTTGTGTTCAATCTTGTTACCGGAATTATAGATTGGTGCTTGTGGGTGACTAGTAGTGTTGATTATATCTTGCATTTGATTACTATATGGTTTATTTGGTGGAAGATTATATGTTCAGATCCAACATGCTATTTAATACCCCTCTGATATTGAGCATGATTATCATTTGTGAGTAGTTACTTTTGATCTTGAGTTCACGGGAGAAATCATGTTGCAAGTAATCATGTGAACTTGATATGTGTTCGATATTTTGATAGTATGCATGTTGTGATTCCCTTAGTGGTGTAATGTGAGGAGGGAGAGGGGCAACACACACCACGATTCCAAGTCATGTGCGTCGCCCCTCTCCCTCTAGTTCGTCCTTGATCATAATTTTCGTAGTGCTCGGCGAACCCCTGTGGAGATAGTTGCACCACCCCGTCACCACACCGTCGTGCTGCCGAAACTCATCTACTACTTCTCCAGTCTTGCTGGATCAGGAAGGCGAGGACTTCGTCAAGATGAACGTGTGCTGAACGCGGTGGTGCCGTACATTGGTACTTGATCGGTTGGATCGTGAAGGTGTACGACTACATCAACCGCTTTGATAAACTCTTCCGCTAAATGGTCTACGAGGGTACATACACATACTCTCCCCTCTCGCGGCTACACATCTCCATGGATAGATATTGCGTGTGGGTAGATTTTTGTTTTGTTTTCCATGCAACATTCCCTAACATCTTTAGCTAATACTCCACTCTAAATCTGATATCCAACATGCAACATGCACCTCAAGGTATTAAGTAAAAATAAAGCATTGCATTAAGTAAGATGACGTAACATTGACAGTATATTCCTTTTACCTCTAGTTCATCACTAAGACAGCATGCGACTATCATTTTAGCCTTATGACAGTAACACACCACAAACGTTTTTTTGTTCTATCACAGAGATAGGTTACTTGTAAGGTTAAATCCGACAAACATACACAACTCCCACTTAGAGATCAATCCTCTAAACAAGGCCAATGAAAATACTAATAGATTGAAAATCATATACATGTATAAACTATGCATTAAAGAACCTAAAGGAATGAAATAAAATTCCATATGTAATATGATCATAAAGTGACAATTCATCACACTGCAAGAAACATTCTGAATTACATCAGATTGATTACAGTCATGCAGGCAGCTCATATGATCTTTATATTGAAGGACGACTGAGAGGGGAGATTCCACATTGCTATTGTTATGGACCCATAGTCCAAGAGGACTACTCACACAAAATCATCGTAGTAACAAATTTGATGTAGAAAGCTTTGGTAGAAATATCAAAGCTATTATTGCCGCGACCTTCACCATCATGGTAGTTGGATAAAGATGTGATGAGAGGAGAGGAAGGGCTCGTTGTCCATTTATGTAGCTTGGGTTCTAACTTGTGTATGTACTCCCTCCGATCCTTTTTATTCTGCATATAAGTTTTATTCCGAAGTCAAAGTATCTCTACTTTGACCAAACTTATAGGAACAAGTATCAACATTCACAATGTCAAAGCAATATTATGAGATTCATTATGAAATGTTTCATAGTATATATATTTGATATTGTATATGTTGTATTTTTTAATATAAATTTGGTCAAACTTTGGAAAGTTTGACTTGGCACAAATATAATGTGTGGAGTAAAAAGGACCAGAGGAAGTACAAGGGATTTGTAGCATTTAATTCATAGATTGCTTCTGATATGCATGTTGGTTTTTGGATACCATGAAGTTAGTGAACATTTATGTGCATATATCCTTACTATGAGATCTAGTACTTTGTGAAATAAATGTGCATATATCTTCTCATGGTGACATCTCTACGCTGGCTAATAATATCCACGAGAAATGTTCATCGGGGGTCTTTGTACTTTTGAAGTTGTGTTCCATGAGTCTAAAATGGAGTTTGAGTAGGGAACCCCAAGTGAACACTTCAAACTATTGTTGGTTCAGTCAACAAATCAACAATATCGAAGATCATACTATATCTGTAATCTTTGTTTGCAATCTTTCTTGCCTATGTCCTAACACAAAGGAATTTGTAGACAAAATCCATACATATATTTGATGATTTTTTGGGAAACTCAATTGCACCACTATCTATTCATATAGAAAAAAGTAGTTATGTAGTTAATTAGGGAATAATGGGCCAAAATCATGTAGAATGGGCGCGAAGCCTCACCGGTATCTAAATGTGTCCCAAGGCGGTGAACAAGTGCACCACCACACACACCAACACACCAAACAAATGTCGTAGAAGAAAAGTTTTCACTTTTCCTGCTAGTTGGGGCATTTTTGTTTGAGCTACATTTTGTACCAAATAATGTAAACTTATAATAATTAATGCATGATGTGTGCATTACTCGATGCAAAGGTCGAAGTTCTTTCTCACTTATAAGAAAAACAACAGCAACAGCACAGGAATGTTTAAATTTTTCTGTCGGCATATGGTTTGTCTTTTCAGCTATAAAAGGTTCAGTTTGTGCTAATGCAATGGTATATTGGTATTGGATAATATGGTTTACTTTATTTCATTTACCACTATCTGGCCAGCTTTTGTTAGAGAGATATTTTTATTGTCATAAACTCAAATCTTAGGTACACTTCAGTCAGATCATCATTTCCGGTGGCGGCGGCTCCTCTGGCTCTTCCGGCGGCTCACCACACTTCTTAGTACACATGCAGTGACGTTCTACAATGCTGTGGCAATACCCTCCGGTGAAGTTCTCAGTGAGGCAGACGGCAACACAATTGTCGTTATGGGTGCACCGCCCTTTAAAAGTTCGGCTACGCTGCTTGCACAACTCGGCCTCTGCACCTACTCAATCAATCAATCAACAACCGCATGAAACTTGTCAGTTTAGCTAACACACTATTCTTGCCCACGACTATATATTTTTGAACTAAGATATTTTGTTGAATGGACTCACCCAACATAAGAAAGAGCAAGACCAAAGCTATTGATGCGACCTTGGCCTCCATGGTGTTGGATCGAGATGTGATGAGAGGAGGAAGGGCTCAGTGTCCATTTATATAGCTTGGGGTTCTAACTTTCTATGTGCGAGTAGTGTGTAGTATTTAATCCACAGATTGCTTCTGAAATGGGTACGCATGTTGGTTTTTGGATACAATGAAGTTAATGAACATTTATCTACATATATCCTTGCTACGAGATCTGGTACTGTGTGAAATAAATGTGCATATCTTTTCCTGGCGACATCTCTGCGCTAGCCAGTAAATATCCATCAGAAAAGTTCATTGGAGGTCTTTATACTGTACTTTTGAAGTTGTGTTCCGTGAATCTCCAAGGAGAAGTTTCAATAGGGAACTCCGAGGTGAACACTTTAAATTTTTTTTGGTTCATGCACCAAACTGAGATGAAAAACGCAAATTGCAAAGATCATACTTTATCTGTAATCTTAGTTCATAATCTTCTCTATCTCCTAACACAAAAGGAATTGGTAGTCAAAACTCCATAGAAATATTTGGTGATTTTTTTGGAAAGTCCAACATTACCACTACCTATTACTGAAAATATATTAAAAATTCACCGTAGAACAAGAGCATACACCTCAGGTGGGATATAGGACTGGTCATCTGTCTCTGAATCCTCCTCTGAGGAGATACCTGTAACCATCGAGATATATGCTTCAACAGGTACTATTGCCTTCTCTGAAGACCTTGTTTTCACTCTTGATTTTTCCATAACTGGCTCAAATGGCTGATACACATGAAGAGTAGTTCAATATACACAGATTGTCGACAAATGGAATACTTAACTCAAAAAAGATATAATTCACGTATATGATGCCTGGCTACATGGTGGTGCATAATTCACATATATGATAATTGGCTGAAAAACATGGCATTGCATATTTCAAATATCTGATATAGAAACCAAATAGGAGGCATTCACACAAACCATGTCTAATCTAAGAAGATGGCATGGCGATGCAAAGACACCATATGCATGATATGAGCAAAATAACCCTGCCAAGTTAGAGCATGCACCTCGGGGGGAGGGGGAGGGGGAATACGACTGGTCATTTGTCTCTGAATCCTCCTTTGAGGAGCTATCTGTAACCAGCAAGAAATTTGCATCGACAGGTAGCACTGACTGCTCAGAAGACCTTCTTTGCACTCCAGATTTTCCCATGACCAACTCAAATGGATGATGCACAAGAAGAGTAGATGAATGTATAAACATTGTTGACAAATGGAATACATTATGAAAAAAATATGGCACGATACAATTCACATATAAAATGACTAGCTAAATAGGATGGCATTGCATGATTCATGTATATGATGCCTGGCTAAAGAACATGGCATTTCATAATTCCCATATACTCCCTATGTTCCTAAATATTTGTCTTTTTAGAGATTTCAAATGGACTACCACAAACGGATGTATATAGACATATTTTAGAGTGTAGATTCACTCATTTTGCTCTGTATGTAGTCACTTGTTGAAATCTCCAAAAAGACAAATATTCAGGAACGGTGGGAGTATGATATAGAAACCAAACAGGTGGCATTCACACAAAGCAAATCTAAACTAAGCTGATGACATATAAGATGTATAATGTAAGCAATGCGAGGCGCCATATGCATGATATGACCAACATCAGCATGCCAGGTTAGGGCAAACACCTCAGGTGGTAAATAGGAGTGGTCGGCTCCCTCTCAATCCCCATCTGAACAATTATCTTCCTCTAGAATACAATCTGGAATGGCGAGAGGGGGGCCCACTTCGCTCATCATGGATCGGCGTCTGCATGACATTATATTCCCACGCAACGGTCTTCTCTTTTTCTCTACATGTTCGGTAAGCATTAATAAAAAAAATAGTTAGATTTTGTAAGGCCTAAGGGGTGCATGCAGAAATCAAGACTAATGGTAGCAAATGAGTGGATAGATCCAAAACTAATGATAGCAGGTAGATTATAGCTTCAGTTTTAAATAGATAGAGAATGGATCATCTACTGTTTGTTGCCCACCCAACATGAACCACATAGAAGACCACAGATGGACCAGATAGTAGACATATACTATTCGTTGTTGCCTCGATATGAGACCCATGGGCATTTTAAAACTCAAGTTTGAACGATAAAGTAGCAGGTAATAATAAACGATGTATAACGTAAGCAAACACAAAAGACTGTGACCTCTCTTCCGAAACTATGTAGTCCTCAGGTTCATCTGCTCAGTCGATGATGGTAATGCAGTTGGCGTGGCTGCCGGCAATGGGGAAGATGATCTGAGGTGGAGAAAGAAAGTCTGCAGGGGGAATCTCTGCTGCATTGAATGCTTCTGTCGATGGTGCACCTCTGGTGGGGTGGATGAATGCACGGCAGGAGCAGCAAATAACACACAGAGTTTTCTTTGACGCCTATCTGTGTAGCGATCCGACCTCGGACAGTCAAATCTCTGTGTATAAGTGTCATCCCTGGATCGGTAATGCCGACACACAGTACTTGAAGGATTTATAACAGAGTTCAATCACACACTTAATACATCGAATGTCTTAGAAGAGAACTTATTACAATAATATGGCTTAAGGCCATCTAAATGAGATAACAGCGGAAGCATCGAAGGTAAATGAGTCCATCAACTCCAACGGCATAGCTCAGTGCACGACAACGACCTAGCGCACCTTACTCTTCATCTGAAAAGTCTACAACATAATACATTGCAGCCCGAAACGGGTCAGCACATGGAATATGCTGGCAAAATAACACTGTAGAGCAATCAACAAGATAACTGATATCACTACATGCATATATGGCTGGTGGAGGCTCTATGGTTATCACTTTTGCCTAAAGCCAATTTTTCCCTACTGCAAAGTAATATATCTTATTTAACTAACAAGTTGGTTGAAAAATATTGAGAATGGAAACTGTCGGTGTCAAAACCGGCGGACCTCGGGTAGGGGGTCCCGAACTGTGCGTCTAAGGCGGATGGTAACAGGAGGCGGGGGACACGATGTTTACCCAGGTTCGAGCCCTCTCGATGGAGGTAATACCCTACTTCCTGCTTGATTGATCTTGATGATATGAGTATTACAAGAGTTGATCTACCACGAGATCGCAGAGGCTAAACCCTAGAAGCTAGCCTATGGTATGATTGGTCTTGTCCTACGGACTAAGCCCTCTGGTTTATATAGACACCGGAGGGGGCTAGGGTTACACAGAGTCGGTTACAAGGAAGGAGATCTACATATCCGTATTGCCAAGCTTTCCTTCCACGCCAAGGAGAGTCCGATCCGGACACGGGACGAAGTCTTCAATCTTGTATCTTCATAGTCCAACAGTCCGGCCAAAGGATATAGTCCGGCTGTCCGGATACCCCCTAATCCAGGACTCCCTCAGTAGCCCCTGAATCAGGCTTCAATGACGATGAGTCCGGCGCGCAGTTTGTCTTCGGCATTGCAAGGCGGGTTCCTCCTCCGAATACTCCATAGAAGATTTTGAAGACAAGGATAGTGTCTGGCTCTGCAAAACAAGTTCCACATACCACCGTAGAGAGGATAATATTTCCACAAATCTAATCTGCTGACACGTTTGGCAGCATGACATCACACCACGGCCCGGTCAATATTTGAACCATTTTTCTCAACCAGCTACAACACGCATTGCCAGGCGGTTTTCTAGGTACGTCTTGTCGAAGCAGAAATCGTGTCCCCTTATTACGGTATTCTCATCAATACGGATGTGGGTAACCCAACCGTGCCATCAATTACGGCGCTTGGGGAATAAGCGAGTTTTACTAGGCAGGTGGGGAGGCGTATGCCCCTATAAAGGGACAAGGATTCCTCTTTTTACCCACGCCATCTTCCTCCTTGGTCATCCATTCTTGCGCACTCGAGCTCCAGCACCCAAGTTCATGTCTTTCTCCTCAAACCACTCCAAGCATGTCCGGAGCGGGAGGCAAGTGGATGGTCTCCTCCATCACGGAGGAGGACATCAAGAAGCTACGGGGAGCTGGATATCTGTCTGCGGACATCGCACACCGGCTGCCAGATGCGGGGCAGATCATTCCTATGCCCGAACCCCATGAAAGGGTGGTTTTCCTTACCCACTTCGTCCGCAGACTGGAATTTCCGCTCCACCCGTTTGTCCGCGGGCTCATGTTCTACTACGGGTTGGATTTTCATGATCTGGCCCCCAATTTCATCCTCAACATCTCGGCGTTTATCGTCATGTGCGAGGCATTCCTCCGCATCAGGCCCCATTTCGGCCTATGGCTGAAGACCTTCAACGTCAAACCAAAGGTGGTGGTCGGCCAGCAAGCGGAGTGCGGCAGCGCCATGGTGGGCAAAATGCCTAATGTCACCTGGCTCGAAGGCTCCTATGTGGAGACCATAAAGGGGTGGCAATCGGGGTGGTTCTATATCACCGAGCCGCGCGACACCAACTGGGTGGCGGTCCCCGAATTCCGATCCAGGATCCCCACTCAGCTCACCTCCTGGAAAGAGAAGGGCCTGTCCTGGGGTTCATCGGTGGAGCTCTGACCGGACTCCAGAAATGCATCCGGAACATGATGAGCAAGAAAATCAAGCTCGCCAATGTAGTGCAGGTCATGCTCTTCCGCCGGATCCTCCCGTGTCAATGACGGGCATTCAATCTGTGGGAGTTTGTCCCGGCCGAGCACCAGACGCTACGCGAGCTCTTTGACATGATGCACAAGGATGTCTGGAAGGTGCTGTTCAAGATCGCCAAGGTGCCTCTCCCCTTACTGAGGACTGCGGACTTAGCGCAAAGCGCCCTGCCAATCCGGTAAGTTTTTATATCTCATAGGGTGTTTATTTTCCCCAGTTTAATCATGTGAGGGATCTAAGTCTCCGTGCCATTAATAGGACTGGGTAGAGACGGCGGAGCTGGTCGATTGCCCAGCCCCCCTGCCCGTGGATCCGGTAGATGCTCTCCTGACGGCGATGCTGGTTCCGGCTTCTTACGAGGTGCCGGCGAAGAAGGCCACGGGGATCCGAAAGGGTCTCCGGCGCATGTTTGTGTCGGACTCATCGTCCGAACACTCCGAGGTGCACTCCTCCCACGAAAACAAGGAGGAGGAGGAGGAGGAAAGTTCTCCCCCCTAGCCAGGGGAGACAAGAAAAGGAAGCCTGCCCCAACCGGGGAGGCCGAAGGGTCCAAGAAGAGGAGGGCCCTCCTTCCGGACTGCTCCACAACCGCCGCCCACAGCGACGACGAGTGGGTGCCCAGGGACAAGCCCCTGGCGAAGTCGTAAGTATTCGGATACCATAGTAATTTATAGTATGCTTAAATTGCACCGCTTCTCCTTACGCTGAATATGGTTATGTAGTCCGTCCTGAGCCCGCATCGACGTATCCTGGTCGGACGGTTCTTTGGACTCGTCGGATATGAATAGCGATTCACTTCCGACCGCCTCCACCCCTCGTCCTACGGACAACCTCGAGGTGTTGTCTCAAAAGGCACAGGGCCGAGGGGAGGTAGTCCTGGACGCACCTCGAGGTGTTGTCTCAAAAGGCACAGGGCCGAGGGGAGGTAGTCCTGGACGCACCTCAAGGTGACCTTCCGGACCCTGGGCGCAAAGGGAGCAAGACTCCCACGGGCTCCAAGTTCGGACCCCAGGCGAACACTGCGCGGGAACCTCTGGTGGTTCCGGACTCCAGCAGGCGTCCCCCCATTAAGAGGGGCAAGCCGCCCGTGCCGGTGGCCTCTGTCCATCCAGAGGCCCCGGATAACTTGCTGGAAGCGCTTCCATCGACGAAGAGCACCGCACTATCATGAGTACGGTGATCGAGAAGGTTCAGTCCATCAAAAACGGACTGGATGAAGCTTGTGCCAGCCTCCTAACAGGCTTTTAGGTGAGTAATTGAAATATGGGAAAATATTACCGTATAGACAGTATCCCCTGATGCTCTGTTTGGCGTTCGCGAAGAAAAGCCGAATAGAGGATCGAAAAACAATCACAGGAGTCTAATCATAATATGTCTATGTGAATATGCAGGCTTCACTGCTGGCCGCTGCCGCACGTACTGCAGAGGTCGCTGTACTGAAGCAGGACCTTGAGCAGTCCGAGGAAGAGCTCGGCCTTGCCAAGAGGCAGCTCGAGGAGAGCAAAGGTAAGCAATACCTTGTCTATATGCAAAAAAGAATTGGTTGCAGAATAATAGGATCATCATGAATGTGCCAGGGGCCGCGACCGAAGTGGCGACCCTGAAGAAGGCGCTGTCCGAGGCCGAAAATAAAGTAGCCCAGGAGCTCATCGAGATAGAAAAACAAGAGGCCCGAGTAGGCGAGGTGCAGCAAGAGCTCTAGGATCTCGTCAAGAAGCACGAGGCCTTGGAGCTTAACTCTAAGACGTGAGAGTCCGAGCTTGCAAAGGCGCTCGACAGCACGAAGCATGCCAAGGCCGAAGCTCAAAAGGCCCTCCAGGAAATTGAGGCGGTTAAGAAGATAACGAGGGTAAGGCATTCATTATGCAAAACAAGCACGTGAAAGAAAATTTCTTTTTACTTACCCGAGTTCGGAGCTCTGTAGGAGCGTTCGCAGATCTGCCCCGCAGCGTTCTACCGAGCTGAGGAGGGGAGCTCGACGAAGAAGTTGTTCTAGTCTCAATATACTGGGACCGAACAGCCGATGCCCTTGAGCGACCAGCTGAAGCAACTGGTTGATCTGCACAAGGTGGCCGAACAGGCCATGAAGGGCCTTACAGTCCGGATGTGGCCTGGCGATCCCCTGCCCAACAGCTACTTCGGTCTGGTGAGGCGGTTTGTGAATGCCTGCCCCCGGTTTGAAGTCATCAAGCGGTCCGTCTGCATCGAACGTGCACGCAGGGCTTTTGCCCATGCGAAAGTGCACCGGGCGAAGATGGACGCAGAGAAGCTGGTGAAGGAGGGGCCGCCGCAGGGCAAGCAGCATCGCCACCCCGAGATGTATTATGACGGTGTCCTGAAGGGTGCCCGCCTTGTGGCGGAGGAGTGTACCAAAGATGTAATTTTTGAATGAATGTGCGCATGTGATCCTGCAATGTGAAAACTAGTTCATTTGCGCTATGCAACGCTTTTTGAATTTAAAATATTACCTTCTGTGCGGCCGTTTATCAAATTTGGGAGTTGGCCAGTCGTTGGCTTCTGCCCCCATGCAGCTAGTACTGGGTGTTCGGGATAAATCTGAGCACTCTTTTTCCCATTTTTGGGTCCTCCGAGGTAGGTGCTCAGCGCAACGAACCAGGCAATCGGACTATAATGCTTTATCACTCTCACTTAGCCATAGAAGTCTACAATTTTAAATTTGGGCGAAGCCCCTAGTATTTGGAAGGCCGAATTTGGGGCACTATATACGCCTAAGTCGGACAAGGCCGACTCCTCGCCCGAAGCGGAAAAAGTCTTTAAGGACTTGAGACCTCTCGTACAGCGACCAGCTCTCGCCTCATCATGACAGTCGGTTTTGGCTTTCTCTACTGAGGTGCTCGTCCGGAAGAACCGGGACACAATCGTAGTAGTTCTCCCAATGCTACATTAGTCGATATAGCAGAACATAAGGTACCAAAACATGGGAGCCGGGCAAACCCAACTATTGACCCAAGACATGATTCAGAGCTAATGCATATAATGCTATAAGTTCGGGGTTCCGCACTGCCAAAAGTGTTCGGACTTCTCACGTTGTATTATGGGGTATACGAGAAGCCCCTAGCGTACTGGCCGTACCATAATGTATGGGTTCTGATTGTCGTAAATAAACATATATAAAAAAGAGTAAATAATGCAATAATAGACTAATGTTGTGCATTGTTATTTGAAGATTACATCGAAGCGTATTGATACAAGCAGTGCGATAAGCAAAAAATAGGACTATCTGACATGTCCTATCTAAGGGCAAGCTGCGGGCTGGTATTTAAAGCAGGTATTTCACTCGTTATCAGAGACCACCTAGGGAATCCATTGTACGATGTAGCTTCCTGCCTCCTTGGTTGTTGTATTATGTGTCCGGCAATCGTGCTGCCGGATAGGGCTTCCAGAGAGTAAGGTCCTGAAAGAGAAAAAATAATGAAGGTAGGCGGCCCCTAGGGCGGTTGAGCCGCATTGTGGGGCGTGCCCTGATCGTGCCCCCGCCTATGCCCATGGTATTTTTAGTGCGTAATTATGTACGCGCGGCACGGATTTCTCCGCTTGACTGGGACCAGGATGGGGGCCGAATTGCTAGGCGAGCTCTGAACGTGCCAGGCGATCCTGTTGCAGGTTACTCCAGACTCGCTTGACGGTGTCCGGAGGTTTTATCGCCGAATTGGTGGATTGCCTTAAGAGGCTGGTTTGTGCTTCTGCTGTGAGGGCCGCAGTGTGCTCCTTCGTGCGGAGCGAACGCTCTGTGTTTCCATTGACTGTTATGACCCCCCTAGGTCCTGGCATCTTGAGCTTGAGGTATGTGTAGTACGGTACCGCATTGAATCTTGCAAATGCGGTTCGCCCGAGCAGTGCGTGATAGCCGCTGCGGAACGGGACGATATCGAAGATTAACTCCTCGCTTCGGAAGTTGTCCGGAGATCCGAAGACCACTTCCAGTGTGATTGAGCCCGTGCAATGGGCCTCTACACCTGGGATGACACCTTTAAAGGTCGTTTTTGTGGGTTTGATCCTCGAGGGGTCTATACCCATTTTGCGCAGTGTATCCTGATAGAGCAGGTTCAGGCTGCTGCCGCCGTCCATAAGGACTCAAGTGAGGTGAAATCCATCAATGATGGGGTCTAAAACCAATGCGGCAGATCTGCCATGAAGGATACTAGTGGGGTGGTCCCTGCGATCGAAGGTGATCGGACAAGAGGACCATGGGTTGAATTTTGGGGCGACGGGCTCTATCGCGTAGACGTCCCCTAGTGCATGCTTTCGTTCCCTCTTGGGAACGTGGGTTGCGTATATCATGTTCACCGTTCTCACTTGTGGGCGGAACCTCTTCTGTCCTCCCATGTTCAACGGCCGGGGCTCCTCCTCGTCGTCACTATGCAGCCCCTTGTCCTTGTTTTTGGCATTTAACTTGCCGGCCTGCTTGAACACCCAACATCCTCTGTTGGTGTGATTGGCTGGCTTATCGGGGGTGTCGTGGATTTGACACGAGCGATCGAGTATGCGGTCCAAAATGGACGGTCCCGGAGTACTTCTTTTGAATGGCTTTTCCGCTGACCGCATGTAGAGCCACTGAATCCAGCGTTAACTATCGTATCCTCGGCATTATCGCCGTTGTTGCGGCGCTTGTGTCTGCTACGACGTGGTCTGCCGTTACTATCCATCATATCTGAAATGCCAAGGTTCCTTGATATGTTGTTGCTGCGAGCCAGCCAGCTATCTTCTCCTGCGCAAAAGCGGGTCATGAGTGTTGTGAGGGCTGCCATAGACTTCGGCTTCTCCTGGCCGACGTGCCGGGCGAGCCACTCATCATGGATGTTATGCTTAAATACCGCTAAGGCCTCTGCATCCGGACAGTCGACAATTTGATTTTTCTTGGTTAGGAACCGTGTCCAGAATTGCCTAGCCGATTCCCCCGGCTGCTGAGTTATATGGCTCAAGTCATCGGCATCAGGTGGTCGCACATAAGTGCCCTGGAAGTTGTCAAGGAATGCATCTTCCAGATCCTCCCAACAGCCAACGGAGTCTGCTGGCAAGCTATTCAGCCAATGCCGAGCTGGTCCTTTGAGTTTTAGTGGGACGTACTTGATGGCATGTAGATCATCACCGCGGGCCATGTGGATGTGGAGGAGGAAATCCTCGATCCATACCGCGGGATCTGTTGTACCATCATATGATTTGATATTTACGGGTTTAAAACCCTCTGGGAATTCATGATCCATTACTTCGTTAGTGAAGCATAGGGGGTGTGCGGCGCCTCTATGCTGGGATACATCACGACGTAGTTCATATGAGTATTGTCTGCTGTGTTCGGCCCGACCGGATTTACTTTTAGTGTATCCAGCGTGACGGTCATCGTCCCGCGTAGGTGCACGCCCCCGTGATCCGTTGATCGATCTTGCGTGTTTTGCCATGTTTTCCAATACGTCTCGCAGGTCCCGCGTGTTGCCCCGGGCCTTGGTATTTTTGTTTGAGTGGCGGCGGGGTGCATGCTGAGCTTCGGGCTGAAATGCCTATCTGTCTCGGCCACGAGGTGGCTGATCAGCCGTCTCGTACGCTGGTGATGTATGTTTCAATGCTTCCTACTCGAGTCGGGGTAGCAACCTGCTCTTTGGGTAACCCTTGGAGGGGCATTCGAGTTCATATTCCTCGGCCGCAAGGACTTCAGTCCATCTGTCTGCTAGCAAATCTTGATCAGCTCGAAGCTGTTGTTGCTTTTTCTTCAGGCTATTTGCTGTGGCTATAAGCCGGCGCTTAAAGCGCTCCTGCTCGACGGGATCCTCAGGCATGATAAATTCTTCATCGCCGAGGCTCACCTCGTCTTCGGAGAGAGGCATGTAATTGTCATCCTCTGCTTCTCCGTCTGCTGCCTGCTCACGAGGGTTGGCTTGTTCATCCTTCTGCTCTAAATCTTGCTGGAGGGGATAGTCGTTATTTTTGGCATTGTCCGAAGTGTTATTGTCTCTTGTGCCGGTATCACTACTTTTGCTATGGCGAGACTTAGAGCGGCGCTGCTGACGTCGGCGCTTGGGTTGCTTCTTGGAGGGGTCATCCTCCGCTGTCTTATCGCCATTTCCTTCTTTGGGTGTATCCACCATGTATATATCATATGATGAGGTGGCGGTCCAGTGCCCTGTGGGCAGTGGTTCCTGTTCGTTTCCTGCATCATCATCCATACCATCGATATCTTCGTAGTCGAAGTCGAGCATGTCGGTTAGATCATCGACAGTGGCTACTAAATGGGTGGTGGGTGGGCAGCGAATTTCTTCGTCGTCCGCATCCCATTCTAGCCGGACATAGTTTGACCAAGGTTCTCCTGACAAGGAGAGAGATCTTAACGAATTTAGCACATCGCCGAAGGGCGAGTGCTGAAAGATATCCGCGGAGCTGAACTCCATGATCGGCGCCCAATTGGATTCGACAGGCATGGGCGCAGGCGGTTCAGAGTCCGTGGCCGGAGATGAATCCAGTGGTTCGGCATCACGGCTCTCGTGAGGGGTAAGGTTAGTATCCGGCTCTATCACTGCTGAGAGTACGGCCTCCATGGCGGGGTCTATCCACCCGTCCCTGAATGGCGCAATTTGCTTCGGATTGAAGGCCGAAGTAGTTGCCGGTGTGATCCCCCGAACACCGTCCAACGGCAGAGCTATATCATGCTCGTCATGATTGTGCGGCGCACCTGACATGGGCTCGAATCCGTCGAAGATCAAGTCTCCACGGATGTCGGCGGTGTAGTTCAAGTTTCCGATCCTGACCTGGTGGCCAGGGGCGTAGCTCTCGATCTGCTCCAGATGACCAAGCGAGTTGGCCCGCAGTGCGAAGCCGCCGAATACAAAGATCTATCCAGGGAGGAAGGCCTTACCCCGGACCGCATCGTTACCGATGATCGAAGGAGCCATCAATCCTTACAGTGACAGCACATTGGAACTCTCAATGAAAGCACCAATGTCGGTGTCAAAACCGGCGGATCTCGGGTAGGGGGTCCCGAACTGTGCGTCTAAGGCGGATGGTAACAGGAGGCGGGGGACACGATGTTTACCCAGGTTTGGGCCCTCTTGATGGAGGTAATCCCCTACTTCCTACTTGATTGATCTTGATGATATGAGCATTACAAGAGTTGATCTACCACGAGATCATAGAGGCTAAACCCTAGGAGCTAGCCTATGGTATGATTGTTCTTGTCCTACGGACTAAACCCTCCGGTTTATATAGACACCAGAGGGGGCTAGGGTTACACAAAGTCGGTTACAAGGAAGGAGATCTACATATCCATATTGCCAAGCTTGCCTTCCACGCCAAGGAGAGTCCCATCCGGACACGGGACGAAGTCTTCAATCTTGTATCTTCATAGTCCAACAGTCTAGCCAAAGGATATAGTCCGGCTGTCCGGATACCCCCTAATCCAGGACTCCCTTAGAAACCCCATCTCAATCCCTATTAAACAGTAATTAACAACCCAACAAAATTAATTAAAGGTGATGAGATCAAATCAATAATTCAAGAACCATATACTCAAGATGTCCTTAATCGGGGACATGGCTAGCCATGATTAGTTTGTACACTCTGCAGAGGTTTGCGCACTTTTCCCCACAAGACTCGATCATCTACTTAAGCACAACGTAGAAGTAACTACCAAGGTTTGAAATAAAGGGAAATAGGTTCTACCTCATCATCTACTTCCCAATACCCATTGGTTAACAAGTCCTAATCATGCAATGTTTGAGGGGTATAACTAATGCATAAAAACTGGGTAATAAAGGGGTATGATCAAAGTGTTACTTACCTTGCTGAGGATCGAAAAACCCTAGTGACTCGTAGTAGCACTCTTCGCACTCCGGAAACTCTGTCGCAAACAAACAATAGCATACATAAGCACTCAAGCATAGATGCAAAGATAAAACTCAGATGAAAATAACAAACTGAAAGTTCAACCGAAGAGCTTCGATTTGCGAAAAGAATCAATATAATTGGAGCTACGAAACTCAAACTACGATCAAAAGAAGTTGGAATTCAAATCTGCTTGCAACCAAATTTTAAATTGTCAAAACCATGTTCAACTTGATTAACTGGAAAGAGGGGTTCGAGATGAAGATTTTGGCGTTGGTTTCACTGGATCTGGACGAACAGTTAAAAAGTTGCGAGGGTTTGAAGATCAGGGCTAATCTGCGATCAAAATAATCGTGGATAGGTCCCTAGCCAAAAATAAAATAAACAGAAAAACGCTAACGAACGAACGTTTGCTATAAGGGACAAACGGGCGAATACATTTGCTAATAGTGACGTTCGAGTGAACGCTCGCTAATTAGCAAACTAGAAAAGAAAAACCGATCTAAACCGAAAAACCTAAAAAAACGGCGGCGGTTCGGCGGTTTTACCGGTTCAACAAAAAAACCGGCGGGTCGGGCGGCGGCGAGATCCGGCAAGTCCGGCGAGTGGCAACAGAGGCGCTGTGGGGCGGCGACGGCGCGGGCACGGGGTGCGGTGGCAGCGCGCAAGTGGCGGCGGCGGCGCACAGCAGCGGCGGCGGGCGGCGCGAGCGGCGGCTGCGGTGGGCGAGGTAGGTAGGAGAGGCGGCGGGGCGGTGGCTATATAAAGGCCCAGGGGGGCGCGGCTTGGAGGAGGGGCCGTCTCGAACTCCTCCTCGGCGTCCGTGCCTCGCACGGCGGCGGCGGGAGGAAGGCGGCGGCGAAGCGGGCTTCGGCCTAGTCGGGCGACAATATTTTTTAAAATAAAATTCCACCGAAGAAAAATCCTAATAATATATAAGTAAATTCTAAAAAGTGCCAAAAACAATTTTCACGGTCTAAATGAAATATTTAGAACAAAGTGAACATTTTTGGCCTAAAAATGCAATTTGCAAAAAGCATATTTTTCTAATTCAAATAAAATCCAAATAAAACATATATTTAATTTTAAATTTTTTCCTCCAATATTCCTCTGTTTTTGAAGAAGTCATATTATATTATCTCTTTTATCTTTAGTATTTGAATTATTTGGAGAGAAAAATATTAAAACTAAATTGATCCTCTTTTCAAATTTGAGTAAAATACAAATATGAAAATAAATGAAATCCCCATCTCTCTCCGTGGGTCCTTGAGTTGCTTAGGATTTATAGGATCACAACCAAAATTTAAATAAAATAAGTTATGCATATGATGACCTATGTATAACATCCAATTTTTAGGTTTCTAAATTTTGGAATGTTATATTAAATAGATAGTTTTGATTGATTGTTTGATTGTGGTGTGGTTGCTTGAGTGAAATTGGGTGAAATTTGAAACTTATTGAGAGCTAAATGAGAGAATTAAAATAACATTCCCAAAACTTTCATCTTGCATTTATAATCTCCATGAATTCAAATTATTTTGAAATCCAAAACCCTAGAGAGAAGATGAAAAGGGTTTGAAAATAGTTGAATCTCATTCAGAAATATTTAAATTCAGAAACTTTATGCAACTCAATGATTTTCACGAGAGAAAATAAAATGACTTCTTCAAAACATATGAAATTTGAGTTGGAAGTTTAAAAGAATCAAATTTAAAGCCCCTTGGAAGTTATTTTCAATTTGGAGTTATTTGGGTTTTATTCAAGTTATATTTCTCCAAGAAAATACAGAAATTAGTGTAAAATGATTTCCTACATTAGAAATTTGGAGAGAAATAACTTTTAAATCGTTTTGGTATTTTTAAAATGATTTTATGAGGTTTTAGTGCAACAGTAGCACTGGTTGCTTTATTTGAATTTTTGTGGATTTTATTTGAAGCTAGAAAAATGTTCATGTTGTAGAAAATATTTTTCTGAAAATTTTGATCTATTATATGCCTACATAATATTTTTAATTTGTTTGTTTTTAGTATTTTTCTTGTTTGTAAAAAAGATGTTTAAAAAAAACTCCTTTCGCAGGTGGGCCGGCCCAGCTCCAGTCGTGCCAGGCCAAGGCCCAGCACGCCGCCGCCTTCGTCCCCGACTCCGTCGCCCGCACGCATCACCGCGTCGTGCTGCCTTCGGTCTCTCCACCGCGTCACCCCTCCTCCAAGCTAACTGCCGCCCCTCCCCCACCTATATAAGACCGGCCCCGACCCCTCTCTCTCTCCTCCGCGTCCCAAGCCGCCGCAGCCGGACGTTACCACCGCCGCCGCAGCTCTGATGACGTGCCGCACTCCACCGCTCACCGCCGCCCACTGCTGCGCGCCTTGCCTCGCTACACCGAGCCCGAGGCCGATGTCACCGCTGCCGTTTGTCTCGCCGTCGCCGGTAACCGCCGTCGAACCGCCGTTTTTTTGGTTCAGTTTAATTCGGGTTTTTTAAACCCTAGATCGGTTTTTTATAAAACCGGTTTTGTTTAGGTTTACTTATTTAGAGAGCATTCGCTAGGTTAGCTGCAGTAGTGAACGTGTTCACCGTTTATGTGTTTAAAGCGGACGTTCGTCCAATAACTTTCTGTCACGTAGCGAGGGACCCAAATGTAATTATCTTTTCTTACAGTTTAGCCCTTGTTTTTCTATCTATCACAACTTCTTACTCGCTTATCCAAATCCAACAAAACCAACGCCCACTTCTTCATTATGATCCCCTCTATCCAGTAAAACAACTTAAACATATTTCTGAAAGTTTAAAATTTGATTTCAAATAGATTTGAAGTCAAACTTCTTTTGTTCATAATTTGAGTTTTATAACTCCGATTTAATTGATTCTTTTTGCTAATTGAAGCTCTTGACCTAAACTTTCTGATAAGGCAAAATTCACCCAATTTTGGTATTGTTAGAAATTGTTTTCTGTTTGCAAGAGTTAATTGCTGTTTTCGAAGTTTTCCGAGATCTTTTCTTCAATTCTTTTGCATGAGTGCTTATGTATGCTATTGCTTGCTCATGATAGATTGACCGGAGTGTGACGAGTAGAACTATCAAGGGTTATGAGTGCGAATCATCTTCATCAATAGTACAAGGCAAGTTCACACTTTGATCATACTCCCTTTATTACCCAGTTTTTACGCATTAGATTCAACCCTCAAACATTGCATGAGTAGGATGTGTTAACATGTGGGTATTTGGGAAGTAGTTGATGAGGTAGGAACCTATTGTCTTACATTCAAACCCCTGGGTGTTACTACGTTATGCTTATTGCTATGCTATGCTCGTAGACGTGGATTGGTTGAGTGTATCCATGACAGATGTGAGAGTTGATAATTAATGGTTAACTTAAGGTGGCTACTTTAATATACACCTGGATGGATTGGTTTGGGGCACCCTGGGGATACCAGTGGATTTCCCGCACACCTGAGGAATCCAGTGTTGTCCAAGGAGATTCCGGGGTACCCGTGTGAACATCCCATGGTTCGCCACCCAGGCTCAAAGGGATCATAAGATTATTCATGCTAGAAACTTCTGTGTGCAGCCACAAGCCATTATGGGCTCTGCATAGTTGAGTAAGTTGTGGGAAACCTTTCCATGATTTGCTAGCAGATGTAGGGGATTGTAGGTGTACCGGCCTATCTATCGATTAAGGTGACCTCTTCGGAAAGACTGTGTCTCGGTCATCCGTTTCTCAAACACCATGCAGTGCGAGAAATACAACAGAGGAGATCGAGTCTTATGGGGAAAATATCGCAAACCTCTGCAGAGTGTACAGACTAATCATGATTAGCCGTGTCCCCGGTTATGGACATCTTGAGTATCTGGTACTTGAATTATTGATTTGATCTCAACACTTTAATTACTTAATTAATTTTGCTTGGGTTAATGATTTATTATTTTGGGATTGAGATGGGGTTACCATTCTCAATGTTTTCAACAAAGTTTGTAGTTAAATAAAATATATTCCTTTGCAGTAGGGAAAAACTGACTTTATGCAAAATGATAACCATAGAGCCTCCACCATCCTAATATGCATGTAGTGATAGCCATTATTCAGCATTGCTCTATGGTGTGAATTTGCTAGTACATTCAATGTACTGACCTACATGGCTGCAACGTCTCATGTTGCAGGATTCTTACGACGAGTAAGTGATACGTTAGGGTTACGATTTCTACACTCAACTTTGCCGTTGGTGTTGATGGGAATCCACAACCTTGTTGTTACTTACGCTATATGGATTGAGGTAATAGTATTTATGTTACTCTATATGGATTGAGTACTGTGTGTGTCAGCAAACCGATCTAGGGATGACACTTAAGCACAGAGACTTGACCGTCTGAGGTCGGGTCGCTACAATATGAAATATTACAAAAAACCGAACTAAACCGAAAAACCTAAAAAAATGGTGGCGGTTCGGCGGTTTTACGGGTTCAACAAAAAAACCGGCAGGTCGGCGACGGCGAGATCCGGCGAGTCCGGCGAGTGGCGACGCGGCACGGGGCAGCGGCGGCGCACAACAGCGGCGGCGGGCGACACGAGCGGCGGCTGCAACGGTGGGCGGCGACTGCGGTGGGCTAGGTGGTGAGGACAGGCGGCGGGATGGCGACTATATAAAGGCCCGGGGGCGCGGCTTGAAGGAGGGGCCGGCGCGGGATGGAGTCCGACTCGGACTCCTCCTCGGCATCCGTGCCTCGCACGGCGGCGGCGGGAGGAAGGCGGAGGTGACGCGGGCTTCGGCCCGACTCGGCTGGGCCTTCTACCGAGTCGGGCGAGATTTTTTTTAATAAAATTCCGCCGAAGAAAAATCCTAATAAAATATAAAACAAATCTAAGAAATGGAAAAAACAATTTCCACAGTCTAAATAAAATATTTAGAACAAAGTGAACATTTTTTTGGCCGAAAAATGCAATTTTTAAAAATTCATATTTTTCCAATTCAAATAAAATCTCCAATAAAATCCAAATAAAAATAAATTTGATTTTAAAAAAATCCTCAAATATTCCTATCTTTTTGAAGAAGTCATATTATCTTGTCTCTTTTATTTTTAGTACTAGAATTATGTGGAGGGAAAAATATTAAAACCAAATTGATCCTCTTTTCAAATTTGAGTAAAATTCAAATATGAAATTAAATGAAATCCCCAACTCTCTACGTGGGTCCTTGAGTTGCTTAGGATTTATAGGATCACAACCAAAATGCAAATAAAATAAGTTATGCATATGATGACCTATGTATAACATCCGAATTGAAAATTGGGATGTTACAAACCTACCCCCCCCCCCTTAAGATGAATCTCGCCCTCGAGATTCGGGTTGGCTAGAAAATAGGTGTGGGTGGTCTTTCCGTAGGTCTACTTCTCGTTCCCACGTGGCTTCATCCTCGGTATGGTGGCTCCACTGAACTTTGCAAAACTTGATAACCTTGTTGCGCGTAACTCGGCTGGCAAACTCGAGAATCTTGACGGGTTTCTCCTCGTAGGTTAGGTCACTGTCAAACTGAATTGCTTCGAGGGGCACTGTATCTCTCAGAGGAATATCGGCCATCTCTGCATGGCACTTCTTCAACTGGTAAATGTGAAACACATCATGAACTCCTGACAATCCTTCGGGTAACTCCAACTTGTAGGCCACTTCTCCCATACATTCCAAAACTCGGTATGGTCCTACAAATCTCTAGGCTAAATTTTCCTTAACTCCAAATTGTTTAACTCCTCGGAGTGGTGACACACGTAGATATGCTCTGTCTCCGATTTCGTAGACTACCTCCTTGCGTTTGGAGTACGAAGAACTCTTCTGCCTGGACTGAGCTACCTTCAATCTATCTCGAATCAACTTCACCTTCTCTTCAGACTCCTTAACTAGGTCCGGTCCAAACAAACGACGGTGTCCAACTTCATCCCACATTAACGATGTCATGCACCTTCTTCCATACAAAGCTTCGAAAGGTTCCATCTTCAAACTAGCCTGATAACTGTTATTGTATGAGAACTCCGCGTAAGGAAAATTATCCTCCAGAATCTGATTGACTCTCTTGGTCTGTCCATCTGTCTACGGATGAAAGGTTGTACTAAACTCTAGCCTGGTACCCAAAGTCTGGTGCAACTGATTCCAAAACTTCGAAGTAAATTGTGTTCCTCTATCTGATACGATGGTCCTTGGAACTGCGTGCAGACATACGATACTGGTCATATATATCTTGACCAACTTCGCACTTGTATAAGTGGTTTTTACTGGGATAAAGTAAGCTACTTTGGTCAAACGATCAACTACTACCCAGATAGAATCATATCCTGATCTGGTCCTGGGTAATCCGGTGATCAAATCCATGCCAAGCTTGTCCCACTTCCATTCGGGTATCGGCATAGGCTGCAGTAATCCTGCTGGCTTCTGATGTTCTGCCTTCACTCTCTGACATACATCACATACTGCTACATACTTGGCAATATCCTTCTTCATACCTATCCACCAGAAACGCTCCTTCAAATCCAAATACATCTAGGTGATTCCGGGGTGTATTGAGTATGGCCAATCATGGGCCTCCTGAAGGATTAACTTCCTGATATCTGCATTATTGGGTATATATACACGGTCCTCAAACCATAAGGTTTCGTTCTCATCCTCATGAAAACCCTTGGCTTTTCCTTTGCTCATCTTCTCCTTTATCTCAGCTATCTCCTTATCATCCTTTTGATTTTCTTGAATCTTTCCCAATAACGTAGACTGAACCTCCATTGCTGCAACAAAACCTCTTGGAACTATCTCCAAACAAAGTTCCTTCACATCGTCAACTAACTCATGCGGTAATCCTCCGCTTACAAGGGTATTGACATAACTCTTCTGGCTCAAAGCATCTGCTACGACATTGGCCTTTCCTGGATGATAGTGCAACTTCATATCATACTCCTTTATAAGCTCCAACCATCTCCTCTGCCCGAGATTCAGCTCCTTCTGAGTGAAAATGTACTTGAAGCTCTTGTGATCTGTGTACACATCACAACGGTTTCCAATAAGAAAATGTCTCCAGGTCTTGAGCGCATGCACTACGGCTGCTAACTCCAAATCATGCGTGGCACAATTCAACTCGTGCGGTCGAAGCTGGTGTGAGGCATATGAAACAACTCTTCCATCCTTCATAAGTACACCTCCAAGTCCTTGGCGAGAAGCATCGCAATACACTTGGAAATTCTTGCGTATATCTAGAAGAATTAGCACTGGGGCTGTAACCAAACGTTTCTTCAACTCCTGAAAACTAGCCTCACATTCTTCCGTCCATTTGAACTTGGTGTCTTTCTGGGCTTCGCAATCTTTGAAAAATTCTAAATGAATCTTCGGTCATATCCTGCGAGTCCAAGAAAATTGCGGACCTCTCCAACTGAGGTGGGTGCCAACCACTCAGTGACTGACTGAACCTTGGTAGGGTCTAGTGCTATACCTTCTCCTGATATAACATGTCCAAGGAACCCAACTTCCTTGAACGAAACTCACATTTGCTGAATTTAGCATACAGCTGATGTTCCCTGATCTTCTCGAGAACTGAACGCAAATGCTCCTTGTGTTCCTCTTCATTCTTCGAGTATACCAAAATATCATCAATGAACACCACAACAAACTTATCCAAGAACTCCATGAACACCTTATTCATCATACTCATGAAAATAGGCAGGGGCATTAGTCAATCCAAATGGCATAACCGTGTACTCATATAGCCCGTACCTTGTGGTAAAAGCTATCTTGGGTATATCATGTTCTCAGATCTTCAGTTGGTGGTATCCTGATCGCAGATCAATCTTGGAGAATACTTTAGCTCCTTGCACCTGGTCAAACAAATCATTGATCATCTGTAGTGGGTACTTGTTCTTGATCTTCACTTCATTCAACGCATGATAATCTACAACCATTCTCAAAGGTCCATCCTTCTTCTCAACCAAGAGTACTGGGGCTCCCCACGGTGACGAACTTGGTCGAATGTAACCTTTCTCCAATAACTCCTTAATCTACTTCTTAATCTCATCTAGATCATTTGTGGGCATCCGGTATGTTCTCTTTGATGTCGGTCTGGTGCCTTGCAACAGCTCTATCAAAAATTATATATCTCGATTTGGCGGCATGCCTGGTAGTTCCTCTGGAAATACATTCGGGTAATCCTTCACAACAGGCACTTACTCCTGAACAACTCCTGAGAGCAAGTTGACTTGGGTCCTCTTTGGCGCATGCCGAGACACATACTTAATCCATTTACCTTTAGGGTGGTGAGCAGAATTGACTTACTGGCGCAATCGATGTTTCCTCCATACATCGATGCCAATCCATGCCTAGTATCACATCCAATCCTTGTGACTCCAAGACTATTAGGTCTTAGGGGAAAACAAGCCTACCTATGGTCAATGGCATCTGAAAACATCCTCTGCTTGCCATATACTCCGCTCCTGGCAAGCTTACTAACATAGGTGTCTTAAGAACCTTGGTGGGCAGCTTATACTTATCCACAAACCCCCTCGAAATGTATGAATGCGATGCACCAGTATCAAAAAGAACGATTGCAGTAAATGACTTAATCAAAAACTTACCTATAACTGCATCTGGCTGCTCTTCAACCTCCTCCACGTTAACTTGGTTCGCCTATCCCCTATTGAAAGGGTTGGGCTTCTTCCCAGAGCTTCCATTTTTATTGGCATTCGTCAACTCAGAACAATCATTGACGTAGTGCCCAGTCTTCCCGCACTTGTAACAGGTGACATGACTCAGATCCTTCTTAGCGGGTGTTACTGGGTTGGAACAATTTTGGTTGCTGCTTGCTCCATTCCCATTTCCATTCTTGGGGCCACTATGATTATGTGAACTCCCTCCATTGTGAGTGTGGCCTCCATGGTTATGGGTATATCCTCCCGAGTTCGGGGTAAAATAGGGCTTTTGCTGAGCTCCAGGATGTTAATTCCCTTGTCCATACTTCCTTTTGCGGCTCTCTATCTGCTGCTGCTTCCCTTCAATCACAAGATCCATGTCTACCAACTCCTGGTAGTTAGCAAATGTTGCCACCATCGACTGCATATTGAGCTCATCATTCAGTCCTTCCATAAACTTCTCCTGCTTCGCGGCATCTGTGGCCACATCATCCGGGGCATTGTCGGTGTTCTGGGAACGGGGGTCCCCAGACTTGCCTGCCTGCGGCCTGCGGCGTGGCTCGAGTGGGGTCCCGGCGTGGCCCATCTTCATTAGCTCAAGCTCAAGACCCTCGCGAGGGGCCAAGCCTCGCGGGACAGACGACATGAAGCTTCCTCAGAGGCACCCTCATCAGGAAGGCTCGCGAGGAGGCAGAGAGATCATGGCAGGGGTACCTCACGAGGAACCCGTGACGCAAGCCATGACGATCGAGGCCAGGCGGGCGCCTGCCTGCGCAGTGTCCTTGTTTCCATTTTGGTGCAAAGGGAGCAAGAACAGGCCAAGGCATTGGGCAAAGGTTACCATTCAGGTGCAACGAGACCAAGATCAGCAGAGCGGCAGGACGGAGGTCACAGTGGAGCCCAAGACGGCGTCATCAACAGTGCTTTTGGTAGCCGAAGACCACCTTTGGTCAGGATAACTTGTACTAGATGTTCCCCTTCAAAATGGCCAATTGTTGGCGCCCTTCCCGCTCATTATTAGGGGAGAGGCCCAGGGCCTCTATAAATAGAGCTAGCCACCATAGAGTAGAGGGATCAGATCGGATAGAGCCCTAGCTGAGAGAGAGAGAGAGAGAGAGAGAGAGAAGCGATTGAACCCACCCAAACAGTTCATCGCATCAGTTCAAGAACACCTCTCGCGAGGTTGTTCTTCCCCTGTACTGTTCATCATCAGCCCCTGAGGCAATCCACCACACCACACACTGGAGTAGGGTATTACACCACCTCGGTGGCCCGAACTAGTATAAATCTCGTGTCCCTTGTGTTGTTCGTTGTTTCCAGCTCAGATCACACGAGGAGATCGGATGTAGATCGGTAGGGGAGAGATCTCCGCGCGCACCCCAGAGTTCGAACCTTAAGGGTCTGCCGGAACCCGAAATCCAACATTTGGCGCGCCAGGTAGGGGTGCGCCGAAGCTCTCCCTGCCAACGACCCGCTCTACACCAACATCGCATTCCACCCTCATGGCGAACAACGCGCTGCCCGCTCCGGCAACAGATGCCGGCACTGGGGCCAGGGGGCTCCGGGCCTTGGCCTCCACCTTGCGACATGTACAGTGGCCGCGCAAGTTCAAGCCCAAGATGCCGTCGCGCTACAACGGCGTGACGGACCCGCTGATTTTCCTGCTGGCATACGAGGAGGCCGTCCTCGGAGCTGGGGGCGACGACCGGGTGATGGCCAACTGGTTGCCCATGGCCCTCACCGGCGTCCCGCGCATGTGGCTCCTCCACCCGCCGACGGCTTCTGTGACCTCCTAGGAGGAGCTGCGCGACCTCTTCCTCGCGTGTTTTGCCGCACCAGCGCCGCCCGTCGTCGCAGCTCTCCTGGGTGGCTCCGAGGCACCACCCTCGAGCCCTCACGTCAAGCCGTTCACCCGCCGGATCAGCACCGCCTCCAAGCACCGAGAAGCCCCCCCAGGCTGGGTGGCGCCCGAGGCAGATCTAACCTTCGACTCGGAGGATCACCCCTTCAACCCCATCGGTTCAGGCGCGCTCCCGATGTTGTGCACCCCCACCATCTGCCAAGTGGCCGTCACCAGGACCCTCATCGACGGTGGTGCCGTCCTCAACGTGCTCTCGGTGGAGGCCTTCAGCCTCCTCCACGTGCCACTGGAGCGGCTCCAACCTAGCAGACCTTTCTCGGGCGTCGGAGTCGGTTCCACCGCCTCCTTGGGACAGATCCGCCTCCCAGTGACCTTCGGCACCTACGACAACTTCTGCACGGAGCTGATCGACTTCGACATCGCCCCCATCGGCCTCCCCTACAACGCCATCCTCGGCTATCCGGCCTTGGCCCGGTTCATGGCAGCAACTCACCCGGCGTACAACCTCATGAAGATGACCGGGAGCAGCGGCATCCTTACCGTGTCAGGAGATACACGGGATGCGCTGCAGGTGCTCAAGCTTGTTTTCAGGGCGGCCGCGGTGGCGCAGCCCGCTAGCACCGACGCCCTTGAGCCCAAGGGGGCTGCGCCGGCTAAGAAGAAGCAGCTATTCACCCAAAACAAGGCGGAAACCAAGCAGGTACCAGTCGACGAGGACGGGTCCACTGACGCCACCTTCACCATAGGGGCCAACCTCGAGCCCGAGCAGGAGAAGGCCCTGGTGAGGTTCATGTGTGCGAACAAGAAAGTGTTCGCATGCGAACCATATCAGCTAGCGGGGGTCCCAAGGGGTGTGATTGAGCATCACCTCAATGTGTGCCCCAACGTCTGCCTCGTGAAAGCTTTCATCGTTCAAGAGACATGGAAGCTAGAAGTGGCAGGAGTCATCCGCGAGGTCTGCTACCCTGATTGGCTGGCCAATCCGGTCGTCGTGCCAAAAAAGGGGGGGGGGAAGGAATGCATGTGTGTCGACTTCACCAACCTCAACAAAGCCTGCCCGCAGGATCCATTTCCGCTCCCCTGCATTGACTAGATAGTTGACTCCACCGCAGAGTGCGACCTATTGTGCTTTCTGGATGCCTTCTCGGGCTATCACCAAATCAAGATGGTGGTACAAGATGTGGAGAAAACGGCTTTCCTGACCCCATGCGGAGTATACTGCTATACGTGCATGCCATTCGGGTTGCGCAACGCAGGCGCAACCTTTCAGCGGCTGATGCACATCGCCTTGGGCCGGCAGCTCGGGAGGAATGCAGAAGCTTACGTCGACAAGATTGTGGTGAAGTCTCGGGAGGCAAAAACCCTGATACAGGACCTGGAGGAAACTTTTGCGAGCCTCAACGAAGTGGACCTGCGGCTCAACCCGGAGAAGTGCGTGTTTGGAGTCCCCTCGGGCAAGCTCCTGGGTTTCCTCGTGTCCCACAGGGGCATCGAGGCCAACCCGGAGAAGGTCAAGGCAGTCGAAGACATGAGCCATCCAAGGACCCTCAGAGAAATGCAGAAGCTCACCGGGCGTGTAACTGCGCTGGGGCGCTTCATCTCCAAGCTGGGGGAACGAGCGCTGCCCTTCTTCAAGCTGATGAAGAAGAAGGGCCCTTTCGAGTGGACTGAAGAGGCCGACAAGGCATTCCAAGATCTGAAGAGGTACCTTACCAGCCCACCAGTGATGGTAGCTCCGCGTCCTCGGGAGCCCCTGGTGCTCTACCTTGCGGCCACCCCCTACTCCGCTAGCGCAGCCCTGGTGACGGTCAGGGAGGAGCGTTGTGCCAAGGCCGCATCGACCGTCTGGACTGAAGCAAAGCAAAGCAAAGCCAGGAGGGCCTCGCGAAGACCACGACCGCAGCCGGAAAGGAACAACCGCAGCAGGAGAACACGCCTGGAGCAGGAGAGGCCACTCCGAGCGACCAAGCACTGGGGGCTCCGTTGTCTCAGGAGACGCCTCGACCTCTGGAGGACGCAAGCTGTGTCAGCACCCTCAACCTCGTCGATCATCCCGTGTACTTCATCGGCACGATGCTACGGGACGCAAGGGCACGGTATCCCATGCCTCAAAAACTCCTCCTCGCGCTATTAGTGGCCTCACGCAAGCTGCAGCACTACTTCCAAGGCCATCCCATCAAAGTCGTCTCAGCATACCCCTTGGAAAGGGTACTCAGGAGCCCCAACTCAGCTGGAAGGGTTGCTGAATGGAACATCAAACTACATGCATTTCAGCTGGAATTCAGTACGACCAGAGTCATCAAGGGAGCCGCACTGGCAGATTTTGTGGCAGAATGGACAGAAGCACCAGGTCTCGAGGCAGGCGAGGACCGATCACTAGCCTCGGGTGAAGCGCCTCATCATCAAGGGTGATTCGCAGCTCCTCGTCAACTTCTCAAACAAGATATACGAGCCAAAGGACGAGCACATGGAAGCCTACCTCACTGAGGTTCGCAAGATGGAGAAATAGTTCTGGGGGATGGAGTTGCAACATGTGCCTCGTGGCACCAATCAGGAGGCTGATGACATTGCCAAGAGGGCATCTAGGCAGCTGCCTCAGGAGCCTGGCGTCTTTGAGGAGCGGCTCTTCAAACCCTCGGTGGTGCCATCACGGTCGAGGACGGCGCAACCAAGGGAGGAGCTCCCTCAGCCGCCTGCCTCAGGAGCTCCGGTCTGCGGCCCGGCCTCAGGGGCATGCCTGCTCCTGGCGTTGGAGCCTCAGGAAGGGTGTTCGATCCCGGAGCTCGAGAGCTACTTGATGGAAGGGACCCTGCCGGAGAGCGAGGAGGAGGCGGAGCGTGTAGCGCGGCAGGCCACAGCTTATTGCATCAAGGATGGAGAGCTCTACAGGAAGCGACCGAATGACGTGTCCCTACGTTGCATCTCCCGAGAGCAAGGGAAGGAGCTGCTGGCGGACATACACGACGGAGACTGTGGGCACCACTCGTCGTCACGAACTCTTGTCGGCAAGGCGTTCCGTAGTGGATTCTATTGGCCCACAGGACTCAGCAACGCTGTTGAGCTGGTGAAGGCTTGCGAGGCCTGCCAGTTTCACACTAAGCGGATCCATCAACCTGTGGGGGGTCTACAGACTATATCCCTCTCATGGCCGTTTGCAGTTTGGGGGCCGGACATTCTGGGCCCGTTTCCTCGGGCGCCAGGGGGCTATCGCTACCTCTACGTCGCTGTGGACAAATTTACCAAGTGGGCTGAGGTTGAAGCTGTCTGCACAATCCCGGCAGGCTCCACAGTCAAGTTCACCAGGGGCCTCGTGAGCCGATTTGGGGTGCCTAACCACATCATCACCAACAACGGTTCGCAATTCACCAGTAATCTCTTCAAAACATACTGTGCTAACCTTGGAACGCAGATATGCTATGCTTCGGTAGCACACCCCCGGAGCAACGGTCAGGCCGAGCGAGCCAACGCGGAGGTCCTGAGGCGCCTCAAAGCCAGGATCTTCAAGAAGAAGCTGGAGGCCTATGGCAGGGGCTGGTATGACGAGCTCCAGTCCGTGCTGTGGTCAATCCACACAACTGCGACCAAGCCGACTGGCGAGACCCCGTGGTCAGGCGTCACTCCGCGCGGGTCCTGGCGTTCGGTGAGACGTAGCAGGACGCCATGCGGGGGACGGATCTCATTCTGGGGGAGGAACGCCGTCGAGAAGCCGCACTGCGAGCGGCAAGGTATCAACAGGCGTTGCGACGCTACCACTGCCGCAACATCCGCCCCAGGACTCTTGAGGTAGGGTATCTCGTGCTCAGACGGGTTCTCTCCAGGGAGGGGCTCCACAAGCTCTCTCCCATGTGGGAGGGCCCATTCAAGGTTGTTCATGTTTCTAGGCCTGGCTCCGCGCGCTTGGAGACCATGGAGGGGGTACCCATCCAGAACGCATGGAACATTCAACATCTCTGGAGGTTCTATCCCTGAGCGAGGCCTAGCGCCTAGGAAAGGCCCGGTGCCTGTGAAGAAGGCAAATGCTTGTGAAGCTGCCGCATTTTGGGAAAGGCCCGGTGCCTGTGAAGAAGGCAAATGCCTGTGAAGCTGCCTAATTTTGGGAAAGGCCCGGTGCCTGTGAAGAAGGAAATGCCTATGAAGCTGCCTAATTTTGGGAAAGTCCCGATGTCTGTGAAGAAGGCCAATGCCTGTGAAGCTCGCCGCCTATGACACTCTCACGTAATAATGAGTGGGGTTGTACACGCCCCGGAGTCTCCGGAGTGCCGCCCTAGGGCCTCGGGGGCTCCCGCCCATGCCCAGTGGCAGCACTTAGCTCCGCGCTGGTGAGAAGACGTCGAAGACTAGAATAGGTGCCGGACGCGGCCTTTTCATTTGCTTTCTGCAGTTGGCTTGTTTATTCCCGTTTGAAGTTTTATTCGAGCCGCTGGCGTTCCTGGCTTGTGACTCTTTATCTTTTTCACTCGCTTGCCACATTTTTTCTCACACAAGTCTCGCGAGGGATGTTCGCGGGCGCCCTCACGAGTGTTTTCTGCCCCGATCGTTTGGAGTTTTCCTGTCTGAGTCCCCTGCGGGAGCACCCCTCCCAGCCCGTGCCTCACGGGCATCGCGACACGAGCACAGGACCTGGGCCAATCGCCCCCACAACCGACACCAAAAGTTACCCTCCTGCTAATCTTTGCAGGGCACGAAGCGCACGGCGAGGCCTCGGCCTCGGGAGGTGAGGACCGCGTCAAGCCCCACCAAGCTAAAATAATTCCCGCACATGGGCACACGACGCGGAAACATAGCGCAAAAATAGCGGAAGCAACACGATGGTTAACAACAACGGTTCTAACACGCCCACGTGGGGCCCCACACTACCTTCTTTTTCTGTGCAGGCAAAGGAAGAAAAGCAAAATGGGCGCGACTTGTCCGGCACCAACCTACAGCGAAAGTTCGAGCTGCTCCTGGGGCTCAGGCGGATCCCTCCTCTCGCTTCACCGGGGCGCGACGGCGGGTTGACCCGCTACCTTCACCCAGGCAGGCGCGAAGGCGCGGGGGCTGGTCGTGGCCACCACTGGAGGAGCTGCTGCCTGAGAGAGAGTCGCCAAAGCTTAGTGAACCCCGAGCACCGCCGCCTATACGCCTGACACCGTCTTCATCCTGGTCAGTGCTGGGGCTGGGCAGGCGACCGCGGTCATCATCTTCGGGGCAGCACCCAGCACGGCGACCATCTTCCCCGAACACCCTCACGTAGAGGGTGGCGTCGCCATCGAACTTGAAGTGCAGGGTGCACCGCTGGCTCAGGCCGCGCGCGCAAGCAAATGTTGGCAGCCGTGGGTCAGGGCCCCATTCCCCGAAACGGAGACCTCCTGCGAAGCCCAGGAGGCCCTGCTGCAGCAGCATCCGCCTAAAGCCAGAGGCCGCACTGGGCGCTGGCCGGCAGTTCACCTACGAAGAAACGGGGGAGCTGGAGCCGGGTGCTGGTTGGGTCCGCCGACCACACGACGAACTCCGACGGCACCTCCGCTGAGCGAAAACGTGGCCTGGGGGCCGCGCGGCCACGGCATGCCTCCCGTCGGCAACCTGGCGCTCATCACCGCGCAGAAAGCCGCCTCCATGGCCACGGGGAGCCACTGCGGGGACCGCGGAGTGCTTGCGAGGACGGCCCTGGCCGCGCTTGGTTAGGGGGGAGTCAGGCCCTGCCTGATGAGCCTTTCCTTTCTCCGCGGCCGAGAATCTCTTTGGAGCCATGGGAATGACGAGCAGCCAAGAAGAAGAAAAGGAGTAGCAGGAAGGGATGGTCTGAAGGGGTTCACGCAGTCCCGTACTTATAGCCGGGGAAGGCCAACTGCCGGCCACCACGATCGCAGGTAATCATGACCAGTTTCTTTGCATGCAGGGACTTATCAAGTCATGCGGTTGCCGAGGCATCATGAAGCACAAACGCCCACGTCCAATCAACCGCCACGCGGCGCCCGAGGCCGCAGGCTATTGGGGCCCGCGGCGCTTCGCGCTTGCCCCTTCACTTCTCTGCTAAGCCAAGCCCGGGCGCGCCTTGGGCCCGGGGGCTATTGTCGGCGTTCTTGGAACGGGGGTCCCCAGACTTGCCTGCCTGCGGCCTACGGCGTGGCTTGAGTGGGGGCCCAGCGCAGCCCATCTTCATCAGCTCAAGCTCAAGACCCTCGCGAGGTGCCAAGCCTCGCGGGGCGGACGATAGGAAGCTTCCTCAGAGGCAGCCTCATCAGGCAGGCTCGCGAGGATGCGGAGAAATCAAGGAAGGGGTACCTCATGAGGAACCCGTGACGCAAGCCATGACGATCGAGGCCAGGCGGGCGCCTGCCTGCGTAGTGTCCTTGTTTCCCCTTTGGTGCAAAGGGAGCAAGCACAGGCCAAGGCATCGGGCAAAGGTTACCATTCCAGTGCAACGAGACCAAGACCAGCAGAGCGGTAGGACGGAGGTCACCGTGGAGCCCAAGACGGCGTCATCACCAGTGCTTTTGGCAGCCAAAGACCACCTTTGGTCAGGATAACTTGTACTAGATGTTCCCCTTCAAAATGGCCAATTGTTGGCGCCCTTCCTGCTCATTATTGGGGGAGAGGCCCAGGGCCTCTATAAATAGAGCTAGCCACCACAGAGTAGAGGGATCAGATCGGACAGAGCCCTAGCAAAGAGAGAGAGAAGCGATTGAACCCACCCAAACAGTTCATCGCGTCAGTTCAAGAACACCTCTCGCGAGGCTGTTCTTCCCCTGTACTGTTCATCATCAGCCCCTGAGGCAATCCACCACACCACACACTGGAGTAGGGTATTACACCACCACAGTGGCCCGAACCAGTATAAATCTCGTGTCCCTTGTGTTGTTCGTCGTTTCCAGCTCAGATCACACAAGGAGATCAGACGTAGATCGGTAGGGGAGAGATCTCCACGCGCACCCCAGAGTTCGAACCTTAAGGGTCTGCCGGAACCCGAAATCCGACAGGCATAACGAGCTAACTTACTGAACTCATCCACGTACTGCATGCTCATAGCTCTGTGGGACACGAGGAAACCCAGGAGCTTGCCAGGGGCTCCCGAGGAAAGTTGCGAAACTCACACTTCTTCATGCTCATAGCTCTAGTTGAGACATGTGCAGTGCGGAAAGCTTGCTGAAACTGATCCCAAATGACATTGGCTATGGGAAAAGTGGTTGTGTAATTCTCCCACCATGAGGTTGGGGGTCCATCCAGTTGGTGTGCGGCAAAGCGCACCTTCTCAGCATCTGTGCAACCTGTGGTGGTCAACTCCCTTCCAATCCTGCGGAGTCAGTCATCAGCAACAATCGGCTCGGTGCTACTGGAAAACACCGGCGGATTCAACCTCAGAAAACGGGCTAAGTTGTCAACTGGAGGTGGTGATGGTGGGTTATTGTTGTTTTTGTTGTTGATGATGATGCCTTGGTTCTGGACTAGTAACTGCATCAAGGCATTCTGCTGTTGGATCAACTGAGTGAGCTCCGGTGGGAAGACAAATCCGGGGTCACGTCTCGGAGGCATCTGATGGGTTTAGAGAGGAGAGATTAGAATAGAATGAGGTCTAAAGAGAAATCACTACCCATATGCACATGAGACAAACACATTCATTTCACCCCACTCAATTCAAACAAGGGTACGCAATCGATCTAACTACCATTACAAAATACTCGAACTACTACTATATACATGGGGAAATACTACTGATAATATGGTGGTCGACTAGAAATTTTGATCGGTGGAAGACTCCATGATATCCGCTCCAGCTTCATCTTCGTAATCATCATCACTACTGCTGGGGTCGGAGTCGGTGTCGTCCATGATGATGTAGTCTTCAGAACGGATGTCATCCTCAAGTGCGGGGTCTCCCATGAATACTCCTAGCTTCTTCTTCAGGCCTTCATTCTTCTCCAGTAGCACTACGATTTCCTCCTCATATCAATCACGTGTAGACTTGAGTTCCTCTTCAAGGTCCATGTTCCTGGTCATCACCTTCTTCAGGTCTAACATGCTAGCGCTCATTTGGTTCTCCTGGCGGCGAATGTGCTGGTTTACCTCCTGGATGTAAGCTGCAATGGACTTGTCCCTCTTGGTGCTGATCATCTCCCATTGCTCATCTCGGCGCCCACATATATTGTAGATGGTGTCCTTAAGATCCTTGTTGTAAACTTGCCGATGCGTCCCATGGCGATGTGGGCTGCCATGCTCTTTCCTAGACTCCAGGTTGGCGCATTAAAGGAAAACTCTATGAGCTCGATAACTGGCGCAAATGTCCTTCCTGGATCATGAACTCGAATCATCCAACGCTCCACTTCTGGTAAAGTGGCGATGTAGGTCCCGGTAAAGCTTGGTATTCCGATGTTCAGGTACCTAGTGGCTTCCTTCAAGTGTCATCCAAATGGTGTGTCTTCATCTGGTTGAGCAAACTTGTTCCTTCGGTCTGCCATCTATAGAGTGGGAAATGGAGGAGAGTTAAAAATGAGTAGAGAAGAGTGACCTATGGCTTATCTTAGTGGTCGCGTCCTACAGTCAGCTTGGGCTCTGATACCATCTTGTAGCGATCCGACCTCGGACAGTCAAATCTCTGTGTATAAGTGTTATCCCTTGATCGGTAATGCTGACACACACAATACTTGAAGGATTTATAATAGAGTTCAATCACACACTTATTACATCGAATGTCTCAAAAGAGAACATACTACAATAATATGGCTTAAGGCCATCTAAATAAGATAACAGCGGAAGCATCGAAGGTAAATGAGTCCATCAACTCCAACGGCATAGCTGAGTGCACGACAACGACCTAGCGCACCTTACTCTTCGTCTGTAAAGTCTGCAAGATAATACGTTGCAGCCTGAAACGGGTCAGCACATGGAATATGCTGGCAAAATAAAAATGTAGAGCAATGAACAAGATAACTGCTATCACTACATGCATATATGGCTGGTGGAGGCTCTATGGTTATCACTTTTGCGTAAAGCCAATTTTTTCCTACTGCAAAGAAATATATTTTATTAAACTAACAAGTTGCTTGAAAAATATTGAGAATAGAAACCCCATCTCAATCCCAATTAAATAGTAATTAACAACCCAACAAAATTAATGAAGAGTGATGAGATCAAATCAATAATTCAAGAACCAGATACTCAAGATGTCCATAGCCGGGGACACAGCTAACCATGATTAGTTTGGACATTCTGCAGAGGTTTGCGCACTTTCCCCACAAGAATCGATCTCCTCTGTTTTATTTCTCGCACTGCATGGTGTTTGAGAAACGGATGACCGAGACATAGTCTTTCCAAAGAGGTCCCCTTAACCAATAGATAGGTCGGTACACCTACAATCCCCTGCATCTGCTAGCCCATCATGGAAAGGTTTCCCACAACTTACTCAACTATGCCAGAGCCCATAATGGCTTGTGGCTGCACACGGAAGTTTCTAGCATGAATAATCTTATGATCCCTTTGAGCCTGGGTGCAGAACCATAGGATGATTACACGGATTCCCCGGGATCTCCTTGGACAACACTGGATTTCCCCAAGTTCCCACAACCAATCCACCCAGATGTATATTAAAGTAGCCACCTTAAGTTAACCATTAATTAACAACTCTCACATCTGTCATGGATACACTCAAACCAAACCACGTCTACAAGCATAGCATAGCGGTAAGCACAACGTAGAAGTAACTCAAAAGGTTTGAAATAAAGGGCAATAGGTTCTACCTCATCATCTACTTCCCAATACCCACATGTTAACAAGTCCTAATCTTGCAATGTTTGAGTGGTATAACTAATGCATAAAAACTAGGTAATAAAGGGGTATGATCAAGGTGTTACTTGCCTTCCTGACGATCAAAAAACCTAGTGACTCGTAGTAGCACGCTTCGCACTCCGGAAACTCTATCGGAAACAAACAATAGCATGCATAAGCACTCAAGCATAAATGCAAGGATAAAACTCAGATTTGCAAAAAGAATCAATCAAATCAGAGCTACGAAACTCAAACTACGATCAAAAGAAGTTTGAATTCAAATCTGCTTGCAACCAAACTTTAACTTGTCAAAACCGTGTTCAAGTTGATTAACTGGAAACAGGGGTTCAAGATGAAGATTTTGGCGTTGGGTTCAGTGGATCTGGACAAACAGTTAAAAAGTTGCGAGGGTTTGAAGATCAGGGCTAATCTGCAATAAAAATAATTGCGGATAGGTCGCTGGCCGAAAATAAAATAAAAAGAAAAAGGCTAATGAACGAACGTTCGCTATCAGGGACAAACGGGCGAATACGTTCACTAATAGTGATGTTCGAGTAAACGCTCGCTAATTAGCGAACTCGAAAAAAAACCGATCTAACCGATTTAAACCAAAAAACCTAAAAAAAAGGTGGCGGTTCGACGGTTTTACCGGTTCAACAAAAAAATTGGCGGGTCGGCGGCGGCGAGATCCGGCGAGTTGCAACGACGGCGGCGTGCAAGCGGCGGCAGCGGCGCACAGCAGTGGCGGTGGGCGGCGCGAGCGGCGGCTGCGGCGGTGGGCAATGGCTGCGGTGGGTGAGGTGGGAAGGAGAGGCGGCGGGGCGGCAGCCATATAAAGGCCTAGGGGGCGCGGCTTGGAGGAGCGGCCGGCGCGGGGTGGAGTCCGGCTCGGACTCCTCCTTGGTGTCCGTGCCTCGCACGGCGGCGGCGGGAGGAAGGCGGCGGCGACGCGGGCTTCGGCTGGCTCGGCTGGGCCTTCGGCCCTGTCAGGCGAGAATTTTTTTTAAATAAAATTCCACCCAAGAAAAGTCATAATAAGTTATAAAAAATATCTAAAAAATGCAAAAAAAACAATTTTCGCCATCTAAATAAAATATTTAGAACAAAGTGAACATTTTTCTGGCCTAAAAATGTAATTTTCAAAAATGCATATTTTTCAAATTCAAATAAAATCTCCAATAAAATCCAAATAAAATATATATTTGATTTTAAAATTTTCCTCCAGTATTCCTCTCTTTTTGAAGAAGTCATATTATCTTCTCTCTTTTATTTTTAGTATTAGAATTATTTGGAGAGAAAATATTAAAACCAAATTGATCCACTTCTCAAATTTGAGTAAAATTCAAATATGAAAATAAATGAAATCCCCAACTCTCTCTGTTGGGGACCGTAGCAGAAATTCAAAATTTTCCTACGTGTCACCAAGATCTATCTATGGAGAAACCAGCAATGAGGGGAAGGAGAGTGCATCTACATACCCTTGTAGATCGCTAAGCGGAAGCGTTCAAGTGAACGGGGTTGATGGAGTCGTACTCGCCGTGATCCAAATCACCGATGATCCTAGTGCCGAACGGACGGCACCTCCGCGTTCAACACACGTACAGCCCGGGGACGTCTCCCATGCCTTGATCCAGCAAGGAGAGAGGGAGAGGTTGAGGAAGACTCCATCCAGCAGCAACACAACGGCGTGGTGGTGGTGGAGGAGCGTGGCAATCATGTAGGGCTTCGACAAGCACCGCGAGAGACGAGGAGGGAGAGAGGTACGGCTGCACCAACAGGGAGAGATCAAATCGTGTGTCTTGGGCAGCCCCTAGGCCTCATATATATAGGGGAAGGGGAGGAGGGTGCGCCCCCTCTAGGGTTCCCACCCCTAGAGGGGCGGCAGCCCTAGATGGGTCTTGGGGTGGCGGCCAAGAGGGGAAGGGGAGAGGGAGGCGCACCAGTATGGGCCTTAGGGCCCATCTGCCCTAGGGTTTGCCCCCTTCTCCTCTCCCTTGCGCCTTGGGCCCTTGTGGGGGGCGCACCAGCCCACCTGGGGCTGGTCCCCTCCCACACTTGGCCCATGCAGCCCTCCGGGGCTTGTGGCCCCACTTGGTGGACCCCCGAACACCTCCGGTGGTCCCGGTACACTACCGGTGATGCCCAGAACACTTCCGGTGGCCAAAACCATACTTCCTATATATAAATATTTACCTCCGGACCATTCCGGAACTCCTCGTGACGTCCGGGATCTCATCCGGGACTCCGAACAACATTCGAGAACCACATACAAACTTCCTTTATAACCCTAGCATCACCGAACCTTAAGTGTGTAGACCCTACGGGTTCGGGAAGCATGCAGACATGACCGAGACGTTCTCCGGTCAATAACCAACAGGAGGATCTGGTTACCCATGTTGGTTCCCACATGTTCCACGATGATCTCATCGAATAAACCACGATGTCGAGGATTCGATCAATCCCGTATACAATTCCCTTTGTCTAGCGGTATTGTACTTGCCCGAGATTCGATCGTCGGTATCCCGATACCTTGTTCAATCTCATTACCGGCAAGTCTCTTTACTCGATCTGTAACACATCATCCCGTGATCAACTCCTTGATCACATTGTGCACATTATGATGATGTCCTACCGAGTGGGCCCAGAGATACCTCTCCGTCACACGGAGTGACAAATCCCAGTCTCGATTCGTGCCAACCCAACAGACACTTTCGAAGATACCTGTAATGTACCTTTATAGCCACCCAGTTACGTTGTGACGTTTGGCACACCCAAAGCACTCCTACGGTATCCGGGAGTTGCACAATCTCATGGTCTAAGGAAATGATACTTGACATTAGAAAAGCTTTAGCATATGAACTACACGATCTTTGTGCTAGGCTTAGGATTGGGTCTTGTCCATCACATGATTCTCCTAATGATGTGATCCCGTTATCAACGACATCCAATGTCCATGGTCAGGAAACTGTAACCATCTATTGATCAACGAGCTAGTCAACTAGAGGCTTACTAGGGACATGGTGTTGTCTATGTATCCACACATGTATCTGAGTTTCCTGTCAATACAATTATAGCATGGATAATAAACGATTTATCATGAACAAGGAAATATAATAATAACCTATTTATTATTGCCTCTAGGGCATATTTCCAACAGTCTCCCACTTGCACTAGAGTCAATAATCTAGTTCACATCGCCATGTGATCAACACTCACAGGTCACATCGCCATGTGACCAACATCCAAAGAGTTTACTAGAGTCAATAATCTAGTTCACGTCACTATGTGATTAACACTCAATGAGTTCTGGGTTTGATCATGTTTCTTGTGAGAGAGGTTTTAGTCAACGGGTCTGCATCATTCAGATCCGTATGTACTTCGCAAATCTCTACGCTATATTTGAAGCCAATTCAAATAACTGTTCTACCTGGAGCTATTCCAAATTGTTGCTCCATTATACGTATCCGGTATCTCTACTCAGAGCTATCCGGATAGGTGTTAAGCTTGCATCGATGTAACTCTTTACGTCGAACTCTTTATCACCTCTATAACCGAGAAACATATCCTTATTCCTCTAAGGATAATTTTTACCGCTATCTGGTAATCTACTCCTAGATCACCTTTGTACCCTCTTGCCAGACATGTGGCAAGGAACACATCAGGTGCGGTACTCAGCATGGCATACCGTATAGAGCCTATGACAAAAGCATAGGGGACGACCTTCGTCCTTCCTCTTTCTTCTGCCGTGGTCGAGCTTTAACTCTTAACTTCATACCTTACAACTCAGGCAAGAACTCCTTCTTTGGCTGATCCATCTTGAACACCTTCAAGATCATGTCAAGGTATGTGCTCATTTGAAAGTACTATTAAACGTTTTTGATCTATCCTTATAGATCTTGATGCTCAATGTTCAAATAGCTTAATCCAGGTTCTCCATTGAAAAACACCTTTCAAATAACCCTATATGCTTTCCAGAAATTCTACATCATTTCGGATCAACAATATGTCATCCACATATACTTATCAGAAATGTTGTAGTGCTCCCACTCACTTTATTGTAAATACAAGTTTCTAACAAACTTTGTATAAACCCATAAACTTTGATTACTCCATCAAAGTGTATATTCCAACTCCGAGATGCTTGCTCTAGTCCATGGAAGGATCGCTGGAGCTAGCATACCTTTTAGCATCCTTAGGATCGACAAAACCTTTCTGATTGTATCACATGCAACCTTTCCTTACGAAAACTGGTAAGGAAACTTGTTTTGACATCCATCTGCCATATTTCATAAATGCAGCTTATGCTAACATGATTCTGACGGACTTAAGAATCGCTACGGGTGAGAAAATCTCATCGTAGTCAACTTATTGAACTTGTGAAAAACTCTTTGCCACAAGTCGAGCTTCATAGACGGTGACATTACCGTCCACGTCCGTCTTCTTTTTAAAATCCATCTGTACTCAACAGTCTCACGACCATCGAGCCTTTCTGCCAAAGTCTACACTTTGTTTTCATACATGGATCCTCTCTCGGATTTTATGGCCTCGAGCCATTCATCGGAATCCGGGCCCACCATCGCTTCTCCATAGCTCGTAGGTTCATTGTTGTCTAGCAACATGACCTCCAAGACAGGATTACGTACCACTCTGAAGTAGTACGCATCCTTGTCGTCCTACGAGGTACTGTAGTGACTTGATTCGAAGTCTCATGATCACTATCATAAGCTTCCACTTCAATTGGTGTAGGTGCCACAGGAACAACTCTTTGTGCCCTGCTATACACTAGTTGAAGTGACGGTTCAATAACCTCATCAAGTCTCCACCATCCTCCCACTCAATTCTTTCGAGAGAAACTTTTCCTCGAGAAAGGACCCGATTCGAGAAACAATCCCTATTGCTTCCGGATCCGAGACAGGAGGTATACCCAACTGTTTTGGGTGTCCTATGAAGATGTATTTATCCGTTTTGGGTTCGATCTTATCAGCCTGAAACTTTTTCACATAAGCGTCGTAGTCCCAAACTTTTAAGAAACGACAACTTAGGTTTCTCCAAACCATAGTTCAAACGGTGTCGTCTCAACGGAATTACATGGTGCCCTATTAAAGTGAGTGCGGTTGTCTCTAATGCCTAACCCATAAACGATAGTGGTAATTCGATAAGAGACATCATGGTATGCACCATATCCAATAGGGTGCAGTTATGATGTTCGGACACATCATCACACTATGGTGTTCCAGGCGGTATTGGTTGTGAAACAATCTCCACAATGTCTTAATTGTATGCCAAATTCGTAACTCAGATACTCATCTCTATGATCATATCATAGACATTTTATCCACTTGTCACAATGACCTTCAACTTCACTCTGAAATTACTTGAACCATTCAACAATTCAGACTTGAGTTTTATCAAGTAAATATACTCAACATCTACTCGAATTATCTGTGAAGTAAGAACATAACGATATTCACTGCATGCCACAGCACTCATTGTACTGCACACATCAAAATGTGTTACTTCCAACAAGTTGCTTTCTTGTTCCATTTTACTAAAAACGAAGCTTTCAGTCATCTTGCCCATGTGGTATGATTTGCATGCCTCAAGCGATTCAAAATCAAGTGAGTCCAAACGGTCCATTTGCATGGAGTTTCTTCATGCGTATATACCAATAGACATGGTTCACATTACTCAATCCTTTTCAAAAATGAGTGAGTCCAAAGATCCATCAACATGGAGCTTCTTCATGCGTTTTATACCAATATGACTTACACGGCAGTGCCACAAGTAGGTGGTACTATCATTACTATCTTATATCTTTTGGCATGAACTTGTGTATCACTATGATCGAGATTCAATAAACCATTCCTTTAGGTGCAAGACCATTAAAGGTATTATCCAAATAATTAGAGTAACCATTACTCTCCTTAAATGAATAACCGCATTGCGATAGACATAATCCAATCATGTCTGTGCTCAATGCAAACACCAAATAACAATTATTTAGGTTTAACACCAATCTCGATGGTAGAGGGAGCGTGTGATGCTTGATCATATCAACCTCGGAAACACTTCCAACACATCTCGTCAGCTCACCTTTAGCTAGTCTCCGTTTATTCCGTAGCTTTTATTTCGAGTTACTAACACTTAGCAACCGAACCGGTATCTAATACCCTGATGCTACTAGGAGTACTAGTAAAGTACACATTCACATAATGTATATCCAATATACTTCTATCGACAACCTTCTCATCTACCAAGTATCTAGGGTAATTCCGCTCCAGTGGATGTTCCCCTTATTACAGAAGCACTCAGTCTCGGGTCTGGGTTCAACCTTGGGTTTCTCCACTAGAGCAGCAGCTGATTTGCCGTTTCATGAAGTATCCCTTCTTGCCCTTGCCCTTCTTGAAACTAGTGGTTTCACTAACCATCAACAATTGATGCTCCTTCTTGATTTCTACTTTCGCGGTGTCAAACATCGCGAATATTTCAAGGATCATCATATCTATCCCTGATATAGTTCATTACGAAGCTCTAGCAGCTTGGTGGCAATGACTTTGGAAAAACATCACTATCTTATCTGGAAGATCGACTCCCACTCGATTCAAGTGATTGTTGTACTCAAACAATCTGAGCACAAGCTCAACGATTGAGCTTTTCTCCCTTAGTTTGCAGGCTAAGAAAATCGTCGGAGGTCTTATACCTCTTGACGTGGGCACGAGCCTGAAATCCCAATTTCAGCCCTCGAAACATCTCATATGTTCCGCGACATTTCAAAAACGTCTTTGGTGCCTCAACTCTAAACCGTTTAACTGAACTATCACGTAGTTATCTAAACGTGTATGTCCGATGTTCGCAACATCCACAAACGACATTTGGGGTTCAGCACATTGAGCAGTGCATTAAGGACATAAGCTTTCTATGATGCAATGAGGACAATCCTCAGTTTACGGACCTAGTCCGCATAATTGCTACTATCAACTTTCAACTAAATTTTCTCTAGGAACATATCTAAACAGTAGAACTGAAGCACGAGCTACGACATAATTTGCAAAGATCTTTTGACTATGTTCAGGATAATTAAGTTCATCTTATGAACTCCCACTCAGATAGACATCCCTCTAGTCATCTAAGTGATTACATGATCCGAGTCAACTAGGCCGTGTCCGATCATCACGTGAGACGGACTAGTCATCATCGGTGAACATCTTCATGTTGATCGTATCTACCATACGACTCATGCTCGACCTTTCGGTCTCTTGTGTTCCGAGGCCATGTCTGTACATGCTAGGCTGGTCAAGTCAACCTAAGTGTTCCGTGTGTGTAAATCTGGCTTACACCCGTTGTATGTGAACGTAAGAATCTATCACACCCGATCATCACGTGGTGCTTCGAAACGACAAACTTTCGCAACGTGCACAGTTAGGGGGAACACTTTCTTGAAATTTTAATGAGGGATCATCTTATTTACTACCGTTGTTCTAAGCAAATAAGATGTAATAACATGATAAACATCACATGCAATCAAATAGTGACATGATATGGCCATCATCACTTTGCTCCTTTCGATCTCCATCTTCGGGGCTCCATGATCATCATCGTCATCGGCATGACACCATGATCTCCATCATCATGATCTCCATCATCGTGTCTTCATGAAGTTGTCTCGCCAACTATTACTTCTACTACTATGGCTAACGGTTAGCAATAAAGTAAAGTAATTACATGACGTTTATGTTGACACGCAGGTCATAAATAAATTAAAGACAACTCCTATGGCTCCTGCCGGTTGTCATACTCATCGACATGCAAGTCGTGATTCCTATTACAAGAACATGATCAATCTCATACATCACATATCATTCATCACATTCTTCTTGGCCATATCACATCACATAGCATACCCTGCAGAAACAAGTTAGACGTCCTCTAATTGTTGTTTGCATGTTTTACGTGGCTGCTATGGGTTTCTAGCAAGAACGTTTCTTACCTACGCAAAACCACAACGTGATATGACAATTGCTATTTACCCTTCATAAGGACCCTTTTCATCGAATCCGTTCCGACTAAAGTGGGAGAGACAGACACCCGCCAGCCACCTTATGCAACTAGTGCATGTCAGTCGGTGGAACCGGTCTCACGTAAGCGTACGTGTAAGGTTGGTCCGGGCCGCTTCATCCCACAATACCGTCGAAACAAGATTGGACTAGTAACGGTAAGCATATTGAACAAAATCAATGCCCACAGCTACTTTGTGTTATACTCGTGCATAGAATCTATGCAATAGACCTAGCTCATGATGCCACTGTTGGGGAACGTAGCAGAAATTCAAAATTTTCCTACGTGTCACCAAGATCTATCTATGGAGAAACCAGCAACGAGGGGAAGGAGAGTGCATCTACATACCCTTGTAGATCGCTAAGCGGAAGCGTTCAAGTGAACGGGGTTGATGGAGTCATACTCGCCGTGATCCAAATCACCGATGATCCTAGTGTCGAACGGACGGCACCTCCACGTTCAACACACGTACAGCCCGGGGACGTCTCCCATGCCTTGATCCAGCAAGGAGAGAGGGAGAGGTTGAGGAAGACTCCATCCAGCAGCAGCACAACAGCGTGGTGGTGGTGGAGGAGCGTGGCAATCCTGCAGGGCTTCCCCAAGCACCGCGAGAGACGAGGAGGGAGAGAGGTAGGGCTGCACCAACAGGGAGAGATCAAATCGTGTGTCTTGGGCAGCCCCTAGGCCTCATATATATAGGGGAAGGGGAGGAGGGTTTGCCCCCTCTAGGGTTCCCACCCCTAGAGGGGCGGCAGCCCTAGATGGGTCTTGGGGTGGCGGCCAAGAGGGGAAGGGGAGAGGGAGGCGCACCAGTATGGGCCTTAGGGCCCATCTGCCCTAGGGTTTGCCCCCTTCTCCTCTCCCTTGCGCCTTGGGCCCTTGTGGGGGGGCGCACTAGCCCACCTGGGGCTGGTCCCCTCCCACACTTGGCCCATGCAGCCCTTCGGGGCTTGTGGCCCCACTTGGTGGACCCCCGGACACCTCCGGTGGTCCCGGTACACTACCGGTGATGCCCAGAACACTTCCGGTGGCCAAAACCATACTTACTATATATAAATCTTTACCTCCGGACCATTCCAGAACTCCTCGTGATGTCCGGGATCTCATCCGGGACTCCGAACAACATTCGGTAACCACATACAAACTTCCTTTATAACCCTAGCATCACCGAACCTTAAGTGTGTAGACCCTACGGGTTCGGGAAGCATGCAGACATGACCGAGACGTTCTCCGGTCAATAACCAACAGCAGGATCTGGATACCCATGTTGGTTCCCACATGTTCGACGATGATCTCATCGGACGAACAACGATGTCGAGGATTCGATCAATCCCGTATACAATTCCCTTTGTCTAGCGGTATTGTACTTGCCCGAGATTCGATCGTCGGTATCCCGATACCTTGTTCAATCTCGTTACTGGCAAGTCTCTTTACTCGTTCCGTAACACATCATCCCATGATCAACTCCTTGATCGCATTGTGCACATTATGATGATGTCCTACCGAGTGGGCCTAGAGATACCTCTCCGTCACACGGAGTGACAAATCCCAGTCTCGATTCGTGCCAACCCAACAGACACTTTCGGAGATACCTGTAATGTACCTTTATAGCCACCCAGTTACGTTGTGACGTTTGGCACACCCAAAGCATTCCTACGGTATCCGGGAGTTGCACAATCTCATGGTCTAAGGAAATGATACTTGACATTAGAAAAGCTTTAGCATATGAACTACACGATCTTTGTGCTAGGCTTAGGATTGGGTCTTGTCCATCACATGATTCTCCTAATGATGTGATCCCGTTATCAACGACATCCAATGTCCATGGTCAGGAAACCGTAACCATCTATTGATCAACGAGCTAGTCAACTAGAGGCTTACTAGGGACATGGTGTTGTCTATGTATCCACACATGTATCTGAGTTTCCTGTCAATACAATTATAGCATGGATAATAAACGATTTATCATGAACAAGGAAATATAATAATAACCTATTTATTATTGCCTCTAGGGCATATTTCCAACAGTCTCCCACTTGCACTAGAGTCAATAATCTAGTTCACATCGCCATGTGATCAACACTCACAGGTCACATCGCCATGTGACCAACATCCAAAGAGTTTACTAGAGTCAATAATCTAGTTCACATCACTATGTGATTAACACTCAATGAGTTCTGGGTTTGATCATGTTGCTTGTGAGAGAGGTTTTAGTCAACGGGTCTGCATCATTCAGATCCGTATGTACTTCGCAAATCTCTACGCTATATTTGATGTAAAATACATCACCAAAATGTGCTAGATGTAAAACACATCAGTCATGCCACGGCCGCTCCGATAGATGCTGTAAATACTGTCCACTCTAAATTGAACTGAAGAAACTGAACTTTACAATTGAAACTGAATTTTACTATCGAAACTAATTGAACTAGTAGCAGAGCATTGCAATAGATGCTTAGGGCGATCAAGCACTAGTAGTAGAGAAGTAGTGATCTAAATCAGCAGATGCTCTAGCAGGGAATGCACTAGCAGAGAGCAAGTCATGCAGTAGCAACACGAGCAAGTGCTGAAGCAGCAACTCCTATAGCTGCCGGAGGTCATGCAGCAGCAGCACGAACGAGAGAAAGAGCAGAGAAGCAGCACGGCCGACGGCAATAGCAGAGAAGAGCAGCAGCACGGACGAAAGCAAGAGCAGTGCAGCAGTGCGATCGACAGCAAGAACAGAGCCGCAGCTTGAGCGAGAGCCAGAGCAGCAGCGAGAGCGAGAGCCGGAGCAGCTAGTGCCGGTGTGGAAGTCGCCGAGGAAGCAACGACATGGGGATAGACACCGTGGATGAAGTGGCCGGCGATGGCGCCGTCGATGGAGACCCGCCATGGCTCCTCGGTATCGAGCACTGGCAGCCACGTGAGATCGAATAAAAGATAAAATGCAGCAGTGAGTGCAGAACCTGCTTGGTGGCGCCAAGTGTGCCTCGGCTTCATCGGAGGAATTGGTGAGGGTGCTGCGGTTCTGGTGGGGCAGGTCTAGACGACACTGTGGGGATAGAGGTGGCGCGATAGACGAGGCGAACGTCAGGGCAGCTCCTTGGAGGTGGAGGACGGGACGGCTGATCCGGTGGGACGATGAGATCGACGACAGATCCTCATCCGGTGCGGTGGATGAGGGACGGTGAGCTGTTGCAGTGGACGATGTCGTCGTGGAAGAGTCTCGGGCTGGGCGGCGGTCGGGAGGCCCATGGAGGAGCGTGGCATTTCGCGGGTTTTGGCGGCCTCGGTGTACGAATGGGGGGACGAAGGGGAAGGTCAGGGGAGCCATGGCTTAGGGACGCGCTTGTCTAAAATGTAGGGTAAGTTACCAGCATACCCCCACCGGTTTTGACACCGCGACGTCGAGCCGGCATTTCCGGCTGAGGGGTAGAAGGGGGATTTCGCGTGTCTGGGCTGCGGGACAAATTTTGGATGAGGAGGGAGTTTTCGCACGCGTCAAAATTTTGAGATAACAAGGCGCGGAGCGGGTTGAAGAGGCGGGAGTTTCAAAGCAGATGAGACAAAAGATGCTCTAGCTTGAAAATTTCGAGATAACGCGGATTCCTTATTCGGCAGAACGAACTTAACATGTACAATAAAACAATTCATACAAGACACAAGATAGTCATGTCCCCTTTTACTATATTGCTATATATGTCATTGAAAAAACTACAAGAAAAATGTAAAAAAATCGGGAGAACAAGATTACCCTTTACAGTACTAAATCGATTTGCACTTCCCTCAACAACAACAAAAACCAAATCAATTCCCACCAAAACAAAGAGTCATGCCCCTTTTTATATGATTACAAATGCCAGGATCTCGAATTTCAAATTTTGAATCCACGTTATGTTGAATTCGAATATATCATTAGGTGACCTTGCGGTTTATAATGGATGTAGTCCTACATTTTGATCTTCCATCATATACGAACATTTTACTCCACCCTATGAACATATACATTGTCGTCTACCATATGGACTAAATTTGAATCGATTTTCCTTATTTGAATATCATTGTTGTCAAGTTATATAATCATTTCAATATTATCTTGATAACAAAAAACATGCATATAGAAGTAATTGTATTTCACTATGAACTACATGTACCATACGATCTCTAATTCAAATAGGTGTATCCATTTTATGTTGAATTCAGATCAGAGTACATTGGTCTAGGTAGCGAGATGTTCGGGATAATCTAAACCCTGTTTTCATATGTATATTTTTGGCTGAATTGGGACAAGTTTTGGCATAAGCTTCTTGCAAAACCGGAGATTCTCTCAACAAGCCGTGTGGTTCCGAGAGGGAACATGTCACCTTTGTGTGCGAAACGATATACGCTACCTCCCCACTGATTTTCTTTACAAAGACCACATATAACTATATGAGTGACCTGTTAAATTTTGGAATTATTCCAGGTTCGTTTGGAATTTTTATACATTAATTGAGTTTTTGGACATTTAATGTGCATAATCCAAATTTGAACTGCAAGCACATGCTCCGGTGCACCAAAGTTGGTTGGAAAATCACATGTGTGTCCTTGGGTGAATTCTAGGTCCCATGCAAGAAATGGGAATCAAATTCAAACATCTTGGCGTCGTGACTCGGCCGAGAACATCGAGAAACTTGGTTTTAAAATTCATGTAAATCCAAAACTCGCCTGTAAATCATGAAACTTGGCATGGTGTCATGTCATGGCACTAACATGTTGTGGTAAAAAATTGTAAGACTTGGAACAAGTTTTGGTATTAGCTTCTTGCAAACCGGAGCTTCTCCCAAGAAGGCTCGTGGTTCTGAGAGGGAACGTGTCACCTTTGAGTGTGAAACAATATACGCTGCCCCCCTTGATTTTATTTACACAGGCAACATAGAACTACATGAGAGTCCTGTTAAATTTTGGAATTATTCTAGGTTATTTCGGCCTTTTTATACAATAATTGAGTTTCTGGTCATTTAATGTGCATAATTCATATTTGAATTACAAGCATATGCTCCCGTGCACCAAACTTGGTTGAAAAATCACATGTGTGTCCTCGGGTGAATTTCTAGGTCCCACGCAAGAAATGGGAATGAAATTCAAACATCTGGGCATTGTGGCTCGACCGAGAACATTGAGAAACATGGTTTTAAAATTCTTCTAAATCCAAAACACGCCTGAAAACCATGAAACTTGGCATGGTGCCATGTCATCGTACTACCATGTTGTGGTAAAAAATTTGGCCTAATAGGAACAAGTTTTGGTATAAGATTCTTTCAAACCGTAGCTTCTCTCAAGAAGGCTTGTGGTTCTGAGAGGGAACGTGTCACCTTTGAGTGCGGAACAATATACGATGCCCCCCTTGAGTTTCTTTACAGAGGCAACATAGAACTACATAAGTGCCCTGTTAAATTTTGTAATTATTCCGGGTTCGTTTGGCCTTTTTATACATTAATTGAGTTTCTGGTCATTTAATGTGCATAATTCAAATTTGAACTAAAAGCACATGCTCCCGTGCACCAAAGTTGGTTGAAAAATCACATGCGTGCCCTCGGGTGAATTTCTAGGTCCCATGCAAGAAATGGCAATGAAATTCAAACATCTGGGCATCGTGGATCGGCCGAGAACATTGAGAAACATGATTTTAAAATTCTTGTAAATCCAAAACACGCCTGAAAATCATGAAACTTGGCATGGTGTCATGTCATGGTACTACCATGCTGTGGTAAAAAAATTGGCCGAATAGGAACAAGTTTTGGTATAAGCTTCTTGCAAACCGGAGCTTCTCTCAAGAAGGCTCGTGGTTCTGAGAGGGAACGTGTCACCTTTGAGTGTGGAACGATATACGCTGCCTCCCTTGAGTTTCTTTACACAGGCAACATAGAACTACATAAGTGCCCTGTTAAATTTTGAAATTATTCCGGCTTCGTTTGGCCTTTTTTATACATTAGTTGAGTTTCTGGTCATTTAATGTGCATAATTCAAATTTGAACTACAAGACCATGCTCCCGTGCACCAAAGTTGGTTGAAAAATCACATGTGTGTCCTCAAGTGAATTTCTAGGTCTAATGCAAGAAATGGGAATGAAATTCAAACATCTGGGCGTCGTGGCTCGACCGAGAACAATGAGAAACTTGGTTTTTTAATTCCTGTGAATCCAAAACACGCATGAAAATCATGAAACTTGGCTTGGTGTCATGACATGGCACCAACATCTTGTGGTAAAAAAATTTACCAAATAGGAACAAGTTTGGGTATAAGCTTCTTGCAAACCGGAGCTTCTCTCAAGAAGGCTCGTGGTTCTGAGAGGGAACGTGTCACCTCTGAGTGTGGATCGATATACACTGCCCCCCCTTGAGTTTCTTTACAGAGGCAAGATAGAAATACATGAGTGCCCTGTTAATTTTTGGAATTATTCCGGGTTCATTTGGACTTTTTTATACATTAATTGAGTTTCTGGTCATTTAATGTGCATAATTCAAATGTGAACTACAAGCACATGCTCTCGTGCACCAAAGTTGGTTGAAAAATCACATGTGTGTCCTTGGGTGAATTTATAGGTCCCATGCAAGAAATGGGAATGAGATTCAAACATCTGTGCGTCGTGGCTTGGCTAGAAAGATTGAGGAACTTGGTTTTTTAATTCCTGTAAATCCAAAACATGCATGAAAATCATGAAACTTGGCTTGGTGTCATGACATGGCACCAACATGCTGTGGTAATTTTTCTATCTGATTTGCGAAGGCGCACACATTACCAATCAACAAAGTCATTTGGGAACAAGTGTTGTCATGTTACAATCGGGAACACAAGTATTATTGAAACCGTGGACGTTCTATTTACCATTTGCGTGCAACCACGCGTCCCCTTTTTTTATTAGCTAGGAGGCGCTGTGCAGGGTAGCTATTTGAGTACGGGAGGTGTGCGATCGGACCCCCTCGCGTGCTTATCGGGAGGAGAGCCCTTTGACCTCCATCTGTCGTCCACCTCTCTCCCAACGTATGTTTAATGGCGTGGCTATGTCTCCCTCGACTGAGATTTAAGATAGAAAAGAGAAAATCTAAAAATAAATTTTTGCACGAATCTTGATGTAAGGTCCGACGGACCTATATAGCATCTACTGCGACTTATAGCATGACTGATAAACATATATAAGGAAGACGAGAGTGGATAATAATTTTCTTACATAATTAGGAAGATAATTAAAAAAGCCACATGCGGCTACGCCCGAAATACACAAGGGCAAAAGAAGAAGGAAGATGCATACAACGATCTGGCTCGCTGATCTCCACTTTCTTTATCCGCTGCAGGACGCGGAGACTAGTTCTCGCGACGAGCGGCAATGATCTCTTTCATCAGTTTCATGTCCTTAATATGCTGCTTGGCAGCATCCTCGGATTTCTCCACCAACCTTTTGCGCTCGATGCGGAGCATGGCATTCTCGTCCATAAGTTTCTTGACGATGACTCCCGTCCTCTACAACAAGGCAGCGGTCTCCTCCACTTGCTTCTCCCTTCCAGTGATCTTCGCCCTCAGTAGGTCGCGCTCGGCCCAGAGCTTCGCATTGCCCTCCCCTAGTTGTCGGATGACGCCCGTAGCCTCGTCTTGCAACCTCGCCCAGTCGGAGATCTGATCCATCTCGCTATGGACGATCGCATGCATGCGCCTATAAGAGTACTCACCTGCCCGCGAGAAATTTTCCCAGGCCGCCGCGGCGCGGCGGGACCTCCGTGCTGCTTCGGTGGCGCGACAGGACTTCTCTACTGCTTCTGCGGCGCGGCCGGACCAGTCTGCTACACCGACGGCACGACGGGACCTCCGTGCTGCTTCGGCGGCGCGGCGGGACCTTTGTGCTGCTACTGCTGCGCGACTGGACATGTCGGCTGCTTTTGCGGTGAGGCAGGACATCTCTCGTGCTTCCTCTTCCATGGTCGCCTCTCCCTGCAAGAAATCTCTTGACCTAGAACTCACGCTGGCCATGGCAGACGCAGGGGAACGATGCTGAATGACTTGATTGTTTTTTGTGGATGAGGAGTTGAGGAGGAATGTGCAGTCATCTTGGCATAGTAGTATTTATAACCGAGTGCTAATACGCTCCTAAGTGGGAAACCGTTTACTCCCTCCGTCTAGGTGTGTAAGTCATCTTACAAAAACCAAATAATCCCAAAACACTTAGGCGCGGTGCATTAACTTCTACCTCGTTCCTTGTTTCTTGACATATCAACCAATAAGAGATGTGGGTGTGCATGCTTTTAATGACTTGAGACTACCAAACATGACATGCAGTGGTTAGTTCATTGCATGCAATGCTATTAATTAGCAAATAAACATTAAGGTCTCTCGTTTTCCCCTTCTCCTTGGTCACGGTGCACAACCTAAGATGACGACGGAGGGAGTAGGTTGTGATCGTTGTGAACAGGTTTGCAATTAAATATAGCGTGTTAGTAGTAGTAATTTGGAATGTGACTAGATGCGCTCAAAATTTATTGACGGTTCTAGTTTCGAAGTGCGGCACTATTCCCGGATGGCGTAACGTGGGCACGTGTTCTCGGCCGTGGTGTAGCATATGCCATGGTACTAGTTCTTTTTATACTGTTGTGTACGTGCAAAAATTGGCACCGTCGGATACATATCGTACGCTTATTGGGGCGTTCGACGGGAATAGCCTCGTGGTGAGCTATAGGCTAGTCCTTTTTCAGACGCATTACACCTATCTCTCGAGACTTCTGACACGCACCATCTCTGCTCCCTAGGTCGATGCCACCCACATACACTTGTACTCTGAGTTTAGTACGTTATACGGGAAGAGAAGAGGTGCACGCACGCACTCGTCCTCTCTCACACACGCATCTGTAGCTATGAATTGTAGTGTTCTCAACCATCCGATTGGCTCTATCATAGGTTTCACGTCGCTCCTTGGCCTTGAGATTGAGAAGTTTAAAACGCGGAGGCTAAGATGGAGGCGCGAGGTTTTGGTTAATGTGCGGGCGTCACACAACACCAACACGACACGAGCTTCGCCTGCCTAGTGCGCATGCGGTCGGGTGAGTTGTCCAAGTAAAGACACGACCAAGCCCTCCTTGGTATCCGCGCCTCGACTTAGGCTAGTCATAGTGGAGAGTAACATCGACTAGTTACTAGTCTATGTTACTAGTACCTTCATAGTGGGTAGTGTCATATATGTGATAACATAGTACTACATGTCTTCATTTATTACTTTGTAGACTCATTTTGCATTGGAACTCTCTATGTGATGGTAACATATTATGTTACTCTATTTGCATCTCTCCTCATTAATTATGTGCCACCTTATCATTTTTCCTTATGCGGCATCTATGTTACTACCTATGTTACTCCCACTATGACCAGCCTCATGCGCAGACAAATTAGGATCGGAGGGAGTACTACTAGTAGTACTACTTTGATGTGTCGCGTCAACTCGCACAAGTATGCAACACTTCCTGAACAAACAAGCATATGAGCTATTATACTTACTTCTTATAAGCAGTTTTACTTCTTACCCAAAGGATCTTTATATCCAACAGACACAAAATATCCGTTCGACTATTGGAAATTACTTTAACTGTTGATCTGATGTCGAAGTAATTGCTGCATCGCCACCAAAGCCTACCATCTCTTAAGCTAAAGTAGACCGAGCTAACCCCTATATTAGCATATTACTAAGATAAACAGAAGGCACTGTAGAATCATTTAGGACGTGAGCTTGTCAATCTGAATGTGGAGGGACACAAGCTTAGCCCCGGCCAAGAGCTTGGGAGGCACTGTGAAGAAGGTCAACTCGTGCACGGCGACGTCGCCGGGATCCTTGCTGCTTGTCACCTCCATGTCCACCTTGACAGCGTCGGTCCTGCCTTTAGGCTCCCCCGGCAGGCTGTATGCCCACAGCTTGGCCACGTAGTGCGGTAGTGGGGACGACCCCGCTCTGATGTAGACGACAGACATGGTGATAGGCGCGCCGATGTCGAGCACGCCGCCGACCAAGAAAAACGCGCGGCCGTCCTCCTCTGCGAACAGCAAGAGCCGTGGCTCCGACAATGGCACTTGCAGCTGGAGCACCTTGCCGTGTTGGATCCTATGCACGGGCAGGGGATGCATGGTGCTGATGTGGTGGGAGAGCGCCGGCGATGGGCCTTCATAGCTGCAGACGGGCATGGGGCATCTGTAAGGCGTGAGCGGACACACGCTCTAGTGATCGGCGAGCTTATGGTAAGTGACGTAGAGCCCAGAGCCTTCATGCGGGCACTCCACCCTCACCGAGGAGAGGACGACATCCACCACCGTGTTCCGCACGTCGAAGCCACCGCCGCGCTCGCACTTCTGGCACTGCCGCTGGTTCTCGGGGCGCTCGACGCGGTAGCCCGCGCAGGCCAGGTGCCCTCCCTTGCACTACACAAATCAATCGAACAGCACATCAATCAAGAAACCTGCACCTTACTCAATCAGCCGAACGGACATGTTGTATTCGAACCTCATACACTGGAGGCTTCAAGGGGCGGAGGCACAAGGGGCACTAGAGCAAGGTGAGGTCCATCGAGACCATAGAGAGCTCCATCGTCGGGTCTTGTTCCATCTGCATGATCTCGCCCTCCTCGTGCACAACCATCTCTCGCTTTATTAGTGCCGGGGCATTGCAAAGCTTTACCGTCACATATTCATACTACTTCAAGGTGCATTAAATCAATACATGCAAGTATCAAAAGGAGAGTCACAACATGCATGCATGCGTTGTAATTAATGCATTGGTAAACGAATTATTGAAATATATCTAGTGAAGTTCTTTGATGTGTCGCGTCAACTCATACAAGACCGAGAAGTTTGATTACTACAACGCCCTCTCGCCTTAACCGCACCTGCCTTTGGCTGCATGACAGGTGGGCGGCCCACCTGTTGGGACCACCTGTCATACACGCAAAGGCAGGAGCAGTAAGTCAATTAAGCTGCGTCTCTCCCTCGCCCATGAGCGTGGTGGCTGGCAGGACTAGGAGAAGCTTTCGTTCGCTACAAGCTCTCCCTCCCGCATGCGGTGGACATGCAGCAGTTTGATCGGTGTCAGATGGCCAGAAGCATACTGTGGTACTCCTCCACTGCAGTAGTACTCCATCATTGTTCGACTTCCCGAAGAGGCAAAGAGCCAAGCGCAGCCCGGACGCTCGTGTGGCAGTTTCATGTGTAGAGTAGTCTAGGATAGCGTGTACCATGCCTGTAAGCTTAAAATAGTTGGGGCGGCTCCATGCTTTTTTATATTAAAATAATCTTCTGGCCCTACCTGTTATCCTGGGGATTGTAGTTTGCATGCTCATCTTGTCAAGATAGGAATATATATTTTAATTTGTGGTGGGGTAAATGTTAGAGGTTGCAGCAAATGGAGTATTTTACACTGCGGGTCTTTCAGCAAAGTTTAGAGGCAACCATGTGGGGGCATTGCTATAATGTGTCGCGTCAACTCGTACAACGAGGAGAAGCTTGATTTTACTACTACACGCCTTCTCCCTCGCCCATGCGCGCGGTGGCTCGCAGACGAGGACATGTTTTTGCTTATAGTAGTACTAGAACAAGCTATCCCTCCTGCTCGCGGTGGACGGACATGCAACAGTGGATTCAATACTATAGAAGCAGTAGTAGTAACATCATTGTTCGTCTTCTCGAAGAGGCGAAGAGCCAAGCGCAACCCGAACGTGGAAGTTGTGAACCTTGGAGCACGCATATAGCCAGGCTCTTGCATGAGACAAAATTGCTATGTGAGCCCACTATTACTTGATAGTATAGCCCTATAAACCAGAAAGCAGTATTTGCCTTTCTAGAGATCTCAACAAGTGACTAGACTACACCAAGACGGAGTACATATGGAGCAAAATGAGTGAATCTACACCGTAAATAAATACGTATGTTATCTCGTTTTCCTCTCCGCCTTGGTTGCGGTGCACAATAGGCACCATAGGCACCTCGTCATCGACGGGAATGTCTCCTGACACGTGATAGACGCGAGCGGAAGTCGCCTCCATAGGTGCTTGAATGCCAAGGAGGGAGAGGGTAGCGGTTCTCGAGACGTTGAACGGTCAATGATGCATCCTCAATTACATGTAGAGGGAATTAATTGGAGAAGAAGAATAGAGCCAGCATGATGTGAATGCAACAGAGTTTGGATTATCATATAAAGGCGCCCCACCACTCCAATCCATCTACTCCTAGTCTCTGCGCAACACTGCTCACTCCAATCCAAGACCAAGTGACCAGAAGCCAGAATCACCTATGGAGGCGATGGACGCGAGCGGCAGTCGGCTGTGCCAAATCATCCAAGGTGCCGGCCTGAGGCCCCGCACCGTGCAGCATTTCCATATGGTGCTGGCGACCACCGGTGTCGTAGCCCTCGCCGACGCTGGCTTTGCCTCTCGCATGGACGACATGATGGTCAAATCCATCCGCAAGTTCACCGCCGTCAAGAAGCGCGCGGACGACCTTGCTGTACTGCTCCAGCCCGCGCGCTCAGGCTCCTCATTGCCTGCCACCCTCACCAGCCTCCATGTTGACGAACTCTTTCAAGCCCTGGTGGCCTTCTTCTAGCGGCTGGAATCTTTGGACGCCATTGTTCAGAAGCACGTCGACCTGGCCACGAAAGCCGCTGCTACTTAGCTACCGTTCGGTGGGCCGGCGCCCTGAATCGAGGAGGTGGACGTCATCGATGGACGCATCTCTTCTTCTTGCCTCATGTAACCAGCACTGCTTCACCTTGTGGCCTTAATGTTTTATTAGTATAGGAGTATATGGCATTTTTATTCCAGTCGTTACGTTTTCACTATGAGGTGGGGCCGCAGTTGAGCAAACCGACCATCGGCAAATCCCCACCCCGCCCACCAGGCGTCGGCTGAGTTTAGAATTAGAAGAGAGAAACGAGGGAGAAGAGCTTGCTGTAGCATGGATGCTCTTGTCAGATGGGACTCACATTGATAGAATAGGAGTACTGAGAACTCGTACCTCTTTTTTTAAGGGAAAAAGTAGTCGTATGTCTAGTACTACCACTAGTTGGGTGCGTGCGACCTATACCTGTCATCACTTTAATTAGGTCTCCTTTTTGAACCGCAGCTACGCTTCACCATACATATTTTTTCACGCATTTATCCTCCTATATGTACTGCTAGGCTATTTCTACGTGCTCCCTTTCGCTGACATGTGGGACATAGAGCGTCTGGGTTGTAGTGCACGCACGACTCGGACCATATGCCGGGGTACTTTACATTTCAGACTTCATGAATTACATGCAAACCACCCGCAGAAGAATAAATAAATAAATGAATTACTGCATGAAACCGGATTATTTTCGTAGAAACCGGAACACGTTCATTAAATTTTGGACATAACACATTTATATAAAAACTACCGGACCTAAACTAGTCTAAGAGCCTCTTTGATTCGCAGAATACTGAAAACACAGAAATGGGGAAAGTATGATGGCGATGAACCGAGATGAGGAGAACTCTAACTCAGTTAGAGGTTAGAGTTAGATTCTAACCCTGAACTAACTCTAAACCAAAGAGGTGTATGGATGGCAGGGTTAGATTGACAATAAATGTTCTTTCTCAATCATTTGACTACTTTGGACCCTATTTCCTACCGGATTTGGTGTGGTCGGCTCTTGTGTGGCCTCCTCCCGCTCACAATTGACATAAATGAACCATCTTTACAAATCAAGCATGCAAAACATGATAAATTTTACTTTGTCCATACAATTGAGATATCCCACTTAAACATACAAGTCCTCAGTCAAGCTTCACAAAAAAATACACTTCATGAAACAAAGCACGAAAGTCATTCACGATAGGGAGGGAGACCGGAGCCCCTCACGCACCCAGGGAGGAGCTCATCATCGTCTCTCTGGAGGAAGGCTCTGTAGAGCCCAAGCCCCGGGAAACCCTCCAACGCCGGCGCTTGCGAGTTGAGGTCGACACCGGCATGGGTAGAACGGCCACTTGCCGACGACTACGAACCGAATCTTTGGGCCTCTAGAAATAATGCAAGCCTAAAACTGAAATACCTAGTGAGGGAGTCCTGGATTAGGGGGTGTCCGGATGGCCGGACTATACCTTCAGCCGGACTCCTGGACTATGAAGATACAAGATTTAAGACTTCGACCCGTGTCTGGAAGGGACTTTCCTTGGCATGGAAGGCAAGCTTGGAGATGTGGATATTTAGATCTCCTACCATTGTAACCGACTTTGTGTAACCCTAACCCTCTCCGGTGTCTATATAAACCGGAGGGTTCTAGTCCTTAGGACAAGATACAACAATGATACCATAGGCTAGCTTCTAGGGTTTAGCCTCCTTGATCTCGTGGTAGATCTACTCTTGTACCACCCATATCATCAATATTAAACAAGCAGGATGTAGGGTTTTACCTCCATCGAGAGGGCCCGAACCTGGGTAAAACTTCATGTCCCTTGTCTCCTGTTACCATCTGCCTAGACGCACAGTTCGGGACCCCCTACCCGAGATCCGCCGGTTTTGACACCGACATTAGTGCTTTCATTGAGAGTTCCTCTGTGTCGTCGCCATCAGGAAGGATGCCTCATCCCGTCTTTAAAGATGGCACCATTGCTAAGGGAGCTTTGGCTGTCGGCCAAACTCTCTGGCTGGGTGGTTTTCTTATGACCACCTGTTCGGCTGCTGCGTCGACGATGACCTCTCGGGTCATCAAAAGCAATCTTCATGTCAGTTCGGAACTCGCCGAGCAGTTAGATCCAATAGAGCTCTCTTCCATGAACAAGCTCTTGGATCGCATCGCCGCCCTGGGAGTTGCTACAGATTACGACAAGGTTGGGCCTAAACCCGATCTAAGAGAGATTAACTCTCCTAAGCTCACCCATCACATTGCCGTGGTACCAGGGCAGTGCGGCGACCCTTCATCTATCTTTAGGAGTAACTACGTCCGGATTCCCGATCACTCTAGGCCGGATACCCGCGGAGGGGAGGATATAACTCAAGACCTGAACTTAGAATCAGACAACGGGCTAGACTCATTGGATAACATCCAAGAACCTAAACTTCAGAGTTCGGAAACTCCTTGGCCTTTGAGTCTTAGATCGGGTGAGGTTTCGGATTTAATTCCACCCACCCACCCGAACATAAGCGATCTATCCAAAATCAGGCAAAAGCCTGAAGAAATAGTACACCATTACTGGGCAGATTCCTCCTGGCTATGAACAGGATAAAGGACTGCCGCGAGGAAGACGCAATCTCAATCTTCTGCAATAATTGCACGGACAAGGGAATCCTCAACGCCATAAGTCGTTGTGATATTACACGCCTTTATGACTTGGCGTCCATAGTACAAAAGTACTGTGTGATGGAAAGCGCCTGGAAAACCGAAATAAAATTTTGGGATAATCTGGCCTAAATAGAAACCCCGTCCGAAACAAAAGGGTGCATCATCGACAGACACCCGGGTTAAACAGCAAAAAACAAAAACCCTCTACAGGGCATGGAGCCGTACTGGAAGGATGGCTTAATGGACCCTGTAAAATTCATAGTACAGAAAACGCCACTCCAACTCACAGCCTCAGAGCATGTTGGATACTCCGGCAGGTGGCCAAAATTGGCGAAGACCTCCTAATTCCGGAGGCCGCAGAAAGCCACCCCAGGGACACCAGTACAGTCTTAACAGTCTTTGAGACTTTCGCATCAAATAATATGCGAAAAAGAACACTCCGCAGCCTCGCCGAAGTCTACCAAGTAGCAACAATAAACCCATGGAGTGACACGGCTATTACTTTTAATGCCGGTGATGAACCTAAATGCCGAACAGCCCGAACACCAGCCGCACTGGTCCTCAGTCCAATAGTGGACGGCTTTCGCCTCACCAAGGTACTCATGGATGGAGGCAGCGGATTGAACCTCATTTACGAGGAAACCCTTCAAAAAATGGAAATAGACTGGAACCGCATTGAGCGAAGCAGCACAACCTTTAGAGGAATAATCCCCAGTCAGGAAGCGCGCTGTACAGGAAAAATCACACTAGATGTGGTGTTCGGCTCGCCGGATAATTACAGGCCCGAAGAGGTCATGTTCCCTGTGGCCCCGTTCAGTAGCGGATAGCACGCTCTGCTCGGGCGGGAAGCATTTACAATCTTCCAAGCAATACCCCATTACGGGTACATGAAGCTCAGGATGCCCGGTCCAAATGGAATCATCACTCTCGCTAGTAATCCGGACATAGCACTCCGCACCGAAAATAAAACAGCCGCACTGGCCCTTGAGGCACTATCCGAAGCCCTAGCGGCTGAGGAGCTGACTGCGCTGCGCTCCATGGTGAACAGGGACGATGTGATACTCGACAAGAGATCCAAGTCCACCTCCTTTAATCTAGCGGATGAAATAATCAAATTCCAGGTCCATCCAACGGACCCCAATAAAACAGCTTCCATCGGGGCACAATTACACCCTGATGTAGACGCCGCACTGCGAGAATTCCTACGTGAAAATTGGGACATCTTCGCCTGGCACCCTTCAGACATGCCAGGAATCCCACGCAGGCTGGCCGAACATAGCTTAAATATCCTAAAAGGATTCAAACCTCTCAAACAAGCTCTTCGGCGTTTTTTCGAACCTAAGAGACAGGCCATGGGAGAGGAGCTAGCCAAGGTATTGGAGGCTGGATTCATCAGAGATATAAAACATCCGGACTGGCTAGCAAACCTGGTGATGGTACCAAAGAAGGACAAATCCTGGTGCATGTGCGTTGATTTTAAAGACCTTAACAAGGCTTGCCCAAAGGATCCCTTCCCCCTCCCCCGCATTGATCAAATTATCGACGCCACCACAGGACACGATTCGTTGTGTTTCCTCGACGCTTATTCCGGCTACCATCAAATCAAGATGGCAGAATCAGACCAAGCCGCAACGACACTCATCACACCATACGGCCTATTCTGCTTCAACATGATGCCCTTTGGTCTCAAAAACGCCGGCGCAACATATTAGCGCATGATTCAAACATGTCTGGAAAACCAGATCGGCAAAACAGTGGAGGCATACATGGATGATGTGGTCGTAAAAACAGGACATGTCGAATCTCTAGTAGACGACTTGAGGCTTACATTTGACAATCTCCGAACATACGACATCAAGCTTAACCCGGAAAAATGTGTTTTCGGCGTTCCAGCCGGAAAGCTCTTGGGCTTCATTGTATCCGGTAGAGGAATTGAAGCAAATCCCGCCAAGATCTGAGCTCTGTCACAATTGGATATCCCGAAAGACCTCAAACAGAAACAAAAATTAACCGGATGCGTGGCGGCTCTAAGCCGCTTCATCTCCCGTTTGGGAGAAAAGGCACTACCCCTCTATCGCCTCCTTCTGCGCACCGAACACTTCGAGTGGACGGATGCCGCCACGGTCGGACTCGACGAAATAAAGGCCATATTGGCAACAAACCCAGTCCTGGCCGCGCCAAATATTGGCGAACCAATGCTATTGTGCATTGCAGCAACCCATCAGGTTGTAAGCGCAGTGCTCGTTGTCGAACGCGAAATGGACGGACACAAATTCCCCCTTAAAAGTGGGTCTACTATGTGTCCACTGTCCTCACTCCATGCAAATCACGGTACCCACCTTCTCAAAAGATTGCATACGCGGTATTCATGGCATCCCGGAAGCTGCGACACTACTTTCAAGAGTGTTCGATAACAGTAGCCTTCGAAGTACCACTTAACAATATTATAAACAACCGCGAAGCAACGGGCCGGATTGCAAAATGGGCCATCGAGCTCCTCCCATTCGACATAACTTATAAGCCACGGCGAGCAATTAAGTCGCAAGTTTTGGCCGACTTCGTCGCAGAATGGACGGAGGCCGAACTCCCTAAAGAGTACGACAACTATTCAAAATGGATCATGCATTTCGACGGCTCTAAAATGTTGGCCGGTCTAGGGGCTGGCGTCATTTTGACGTCCCCCACGGGAGACACAGTTCAATACGTACTCCAGATTATGTACACAGACTCCAACAATGCAGCCGAATATGAGGCCCTTTTACACGGTCTCCGGATGGCAGTATCCATGGGCATTCAATGCCTAGAGGTGCGAGGGGATTCGAACCTCGCAATATCCCAAATAAATGGAGACTTCGATGCCAAGGATCCAAAAATGGCAGCTTATAGCAACGCCATCCTAAAAATGTCAGCTCGGTTCGAAGGGCTCGAATTTCATCATATAGCCCGGGAGAACAATCAGGCGGCAGATGTCCTGGCACGCATCGGCGCAAAACGCAACGCAGCCCCCCCCCAACATCTTCTTAGAAAGGCTGTTCAAGCCATCCGTAGTATGGGAAGGGGAACCCGGCAATAACATTCCGGACTCAACCGCACTGCCCGATGCCGAACAATCTGATACAATCGAAGGCTCCGCCAATGAAGTCACACCTTCATCCCACGTAATAATGGCCGTTATCACCCCATGGACAGAACCATTCCTAGCCTACCTTACTAGGCAGGAACTCCCAGAGGACCAAAATGAGGCATGCTGCATAGTGCGGAGATCTAAAGCCTATAAAGTCCATGAGGGAGAGCTTTATAAGAAATGCACTACCGGAGTCCTTCAAAGGTGCATCCCCGAAGAGGAAGGGCGGAACTTGCTGGCTGAAATTCATGCCGGACTCGGTGGTCATCACGCTGCAGCTCGGTCCCTTATAAGCAAGGCTTTCCGTACAGGCTTTTATTGGCCAACGGCCCGGGCAGACGCTCAGGACTTAGTCCAACGATGCGTCGGTTGCCAGCTTTTTGCAAACCAAAGCCATATGCCACCCACCGCCCTCCAAACTATCCCCATAACCTGACCCTTTGCGGTCTGGGGGCTTGACATGGTGGGGCCCCTTAAAGGTGGAACCCACAAGATAAAATACTTACTGGTCATGGTGGATAAGTTCACCAAATGGATAGAAGCCAAGCCTGTTAAAACGGCCGAATTCGGACTGGTGATAGACTTCATATCTGGGGTCATACACCGTTATGGCGTCCCCCACAGCATCATCACTGATAATGGCACGAACTTTACGGCTGATGAGGTAAAACTCTGGTGCAAAAATATGGTCATTAAGCTCGATTATGCTTCCGTCTATCACCCACAAACTAACGGACAGGTCGAATGTGCAAATGGTCTTATCATGAGCGGCATCAAACCCAGATTAGTGCGGTCCCTTAAGTAATCTAACACGCACTCGGTAGAGGAGCTCGACTCCGTACTCTGGGGGCTGCGGACGACTTCGAATCGCACCACCGGATATACGCCATTGTTCATGGTGTACGGCGCAGAGGCAGTTTTGCCCTGCGACATAATTCATGACTCACCTCGGGTGCGCATGTACGAAGAAAGAGAGGCCGAGCTCGATCGGCAGGACAGTTTGGACGCATTGGAGGAAGAACGTGACATGGCCAAAACCCGTTCCGCATTCTATCAACACCAGGCTCGAAGATACCAAAGCAGAGAAGTACGGACCAAAAATTACAACGTTGGCGAATTAGTTCTACGCCTGCTGGACAAGAAAAAGGACAAACTCAAGCCCAAGTGGGAAGGTCCCTTCATAATTGACCAAGTCCTGACTGGTGGAGCGTACCGCCTGCGAGATGCATTGGATAACCGACTCGAGCCGAACCCATGGAACGCAGCCCGTCTCCGAAGATTCTATGCCTAGCACCGGACTCTGTGTTCGTCTCCTTCCTCTGTCCATTTTTTATATACTGTCTGTCTTATATTTCTCTCCTTATCCTGTCCTCTTATAGCCATAAAAGGCTCATCACATGACGTGCTATTCGCACTCATTAAACCCGGGGGCTTCTTTTAACTGAAGCTTATTCACACAGGCTTTATGCCCAACACATGTGTTACACTTCCGCATGTACCTTTTATTTCACCATTATATGCATCGATATGACTTAAGTTTTGGCCAAGCTGGGTTGCCTGGCTCCTGTGCTTACCCCTACGTTCCCGATTGTTCGGCTAGGTGGTAAAGGGATCTCCTCTACGATTGTTACTGTCGGGTCAGCCGGATGTGTACCTCAGACTAGGTGAAAGCTAGCGTTCTTAAGGGAATATTCGGTCGGTGACCTGAAAGATGAATTTTCCAATTATTTATCTATGCGCCCCCAGACGATTTTTCCCGCGTCTTTTTCACATAATGGACATGCACTTTAGGGCATGCCTCCCAGGGAAAGGAACCCTTAACGGAACTATTATCCCTGGAAGATGTTTCTTACTAACCATGTAATATAACATAACTAGTTGGGCACTTGTCTGTTCAAGCACTAATGACCCCTACGCCTGGTCTCCATGCATACCCCGGTTCTTATATAACCGCGAGGGTATTCGGACACACTCCGGACCGTCAGGTCCCGAGGTTGAGGCGAAAAGGTCGGCCATGACAAACGATCTACAATCCGACTAGAAGGCATTACAAATGTCAATTAAATTACATAGTCACTCTGACTGATTGTATTCCTCTTCAATACCATCTAAGAGGCTGTCTAATTTACAGTCCTGCTGGGAATACTTTGCGGCCAATTCTACTTGGCCATATACTAAGCTTACAGGGATCTCCTTCCCATCGGGCCCCACAGGTCCGACCTCGGCCATGTGATTAGGGTCAACCTTTGTGTACCGCGTCTTCACCATGGCCCAGGCCTCCCTAGCGCCTTGACGGCAGGCCGATATCTTCCACAACCGGAAGCGCCGCCGCGCTCCCTTCAGCTTCTCTGCAGGCTCTCCAAGGCCCTCGGGCATGGAGAAGTATGGCTATAAGGGTTGGGCAACGCCTTGCATCGCCTGCCGAACTCGCTCTTGCAGTTGCGAGAGCTCGGGAAGAAGGTCACCCGTAGAACCGGGCATCTCCTCTGTAGGACGACCTATTAGCATACCTACAGACATCACTCTGTTAGTCGACTTCCTCGCCGAACTCTTTTTTCAAAGTTCGTTCAAGCACTTACTAAATATGCCGCGTCGAAGCCGCTGATTCTCCTTAACGGAGTCCGACAGCTGGGCACGGACATCTTTCAGTTCAATACCCAGCTTGGTGTTGGCATACTGAAGATCATTCTTCTCCCGCCTCACCTTTGTTAGCACGCTCTCGCCAGCCTTTAGCCCGCGTAGGAGTTGTTGCTTGTCCGGATCTAGTCCGGCGCCATCTGCAATTTCATTTGTCAGATGTGCACATATGCCGCACTTTGCACTTATCTTTTTGAAGCATATATTACCAGGGGGGGTCTCCTTGGGCTCCCCCGTCGCGGCTAGTGCGGCCTCAAGTTGGGCTTTGCACTCTTTTAGCTCCTGGGACAATTGGGTATTCTTCTCTGAAAGAACCTGTGTATTACACGATCCTTAAATCAGTTATTCTAACTGTTTCAAGTCTCGGGGGCTACTGATATATAACCATTAAATTTTCTCACCCGTATGTCTTTTACATATTGCTCCGTGGCTCTGGCTAGACCATTTTGAGCGGCACGGAGATACGCATCTCCCGAATTGAAGGCATCAAATGCCTCTTGGGAGAAACAAGCGTCGTGAAGAACAGTCCGGCGACGCCTGTGGTTCATGGCACTCTCCACCTCGGAATGGGTGGCAGACAGCCTGTCCGCATCCTCTGTCGGAGGAGCGTCCGGTGCGCGCCTCGTGTTCGCCTCCGCCTCCGGGCCAGGCTGTGGAGCCTGGCTGGTGGAGGCGCGGTTGGCAGCCTCTCCGGATATAGTCCGGTGAGGTCTCTTTGTCCTGAACAGAGCACGAGTATTAATATGCCTTGAAGGAATAACACCGGGAATAAAAAGGCGCGCTATACCTTTGCGCCGGCACCTCGGTCTAGACTACACTTCTTTTTATCCCACGGGGCCCCGCAGCCCCTCGTGGGCTGGCCGCCGTAGGCTCGGCTTCCCGCCTCAAGGACCTCCTCTGCAAAACACGGTTGTTATACAGTCATCGAAAACACGCAAGGACGGGTCCCCTTTCAAAGTACTGGGATTTCGGTCTCAGTTACCTGGGAGGCAGGGATTAGCCCTGGGTAATCGGCCGTAATCGCCACCAAAGCGTTGTCCTTGCTTAATTAATGGAATACCCCATCAATTAGCTCCACAGATATGTCCGGATCCTCTTGGGAGGCCGGGTCGAGGGACCGTCCCGGATCCTCGAGTTGTGGAGGGGGGCCGTTTATCTCTTTAACAGCCTGGCGCAGTTCCTGCGTTGAAGTCGTCAGACCATATATTTGACAGTAGGAATACAAAACGGATGGACAAGTGAAAGTGCTCACTTACCCAGTTCGGAGGATTATACATGGTAAATCCACCCAGAGGCTTGACGCGGAGAAATTCCTCCTCTTCTCCCTTGTACAAAGTGGACAAGATCTTTATCAAAGCGGCAGCCGAGTCCGGCCCCTTACGGCCGTGACGGGTGGCATCGTCCTCCCCGTTGAAATCCCACATGGGGTGGCCTCTATATTGAAGCGGCTGCACCCCCCGCATGATGCATATGGCCATGACTCCGATCATGGTTAGTCCGGAATGAGGCAATAATCTTATCCGGCCCATCAGGTAAAGGACGTCCTTGTCACTTTCTCTCTGAGAGCTCCGTGGGCGCCAGCTTAGGCGCTTCTTCGGGGGAGCACTATTGAACTCAGGGAGGCCGATCCGAATAGGACCCGGCAGCGGGACATCCTCTATATAGAACCATTCCGAAGGCCAGTCCTCAGACGCCTTCTTTGGGGTTCCGGATAGATATCCGGTCCCGGCGATGCGCCACACTTCGGCTCCGCCCACTTGATATATTAACCCCTCTTGAGAACGGGGCACCAGGCAGAACAGCCTCTTCCACAGCGCGAAATGAGCCTCAACACCCAAGAACAGCTCGCAAAGGGCAACGAAGCCGGCGATATGCAATATAGAGGCAGGCGTGAGGTTGTGCAGCTGGAGGCCATAGAACTCCAGAAGCCCCCGGAGAAACGGATGAATTGGAAATCCGAGTCCCCTTATTAGATAAGGGACAAGGCATACCCTCTCTCCTTTGGAGGGAGTGGGGGCGCTCTCCGCTTGCTCTCCGCCATTATAGGTGGCGAGTCCAGCTCGAACCGGGACCATATAGGCCGGAGGGAGGAATCCCTTGGTCTGAAGCGATACTAGCTCGCTATGCGGGATGGAGCACCTCTCCCAGTCTCCAGGCTTAGGACTGGAAGGGCGAGAGGAGGAGTTGCGAAGGCTGGCCATGGTGGAATGGACCTTTGCTAGATGCGCTCTGATGACTACTCACGGAGGGGAGAAGGTGAGGTTTGGATCTAAATCCCCATTCCTTTAAATAGGCGGCTCATTTACGCGGCTAGGGGTGTGAATGTAAAAACACCCAGGCTTTTCGTATTCATTTGACACGTGGAGGGCGGCTATTATTGGGCGTAGAAGCCAAGGAGCGCTGCATTCACAGAACACAGGACATTATTCAACAGGTACACGGAATCTGGAGGGGAACCCGCCTTGCAATGCCGAAGACAATTAGCACGCCGGACTCGTCGTCATTGAAGCCTGGTTCGGGGGCTACTGAGGGAGTCCTGGATTAGGGGGTGTCCGGATGGCCGGACTATACCTTCAGCCGGACTCCTGGACTATGAAGATACAAGATTGAAGACTTCGACCCGTGTCCGGAAGGGACTTTCCTTGGCGTGGAAGGCAAGCTTGGCGATGCGGATATTTAGATTTCCTACCATTGTAACCGACTTTGTGTAACCCTAACCCTCACCGATGTCTATATAAACCGGAGGGTTCTAGTCCTTAGGACAAGATACAACAATGATACCATAGGCTAGCTTCTAGGGTTTAGCCTCCTTGATCTCGTGGTAGATCTACTCTTGTACTACCCATATCATCAATATTAATCAAGCAGGACGTAGGGTTTTACCTCCATCGAGAGGGCCCGAACCTGGGTAAAACTTCGTGTCCCTTGTCTCTTGTTACCATCCGCCTAGACGCACAGTTCGGGAACCCCTACCCGAGATCCACCGGTTTTGACACCGACACCTAGAAAGGTGAACTGAATCTTTGGGCCTCTAGAAATAATGCAAGCCTGAAACTGAAATACCTAGAAAGGTGAACTGAATCTTTGGGCCTCTAGAAATAATGCAAGCCTGGAACTGAAATACCTAGAAAGGTGAACTGATTCTTTGGGCCTCTAGAAATAATGCAAGCCTGAAACTGAAATACCTAGAAAGGTGAACTGAATCTTTGGGCCTCTAGAAAGATTTATTACCTGCTCAAGCAGAATCAAACAATTCCATGCGTGCACCACAAATCTATACCAAGTTTAATCAGGATCTACTTTTCCAAATCAGAATTAGCGCTAGAGCGAGCAATATCAATGATATGGTTGCGAGACTGAGAACGAACAAACAAACTCACCCCTCTCGCGACCTCCCTGGTAGATGCACCGCCGCCACGCATGACAGAGGGAGAAAAACTACCGGTGAAGGGGGAGCGGGACGAGCTTTGAAGGCTGGAGGGAGAGGGCGGCCGGAGGAGAGAGAGGGCAAGCGGCTGAGCGGCGCTTGGGCGGGCGGCCCGATGGGGAACAAAGAGGAGTCGTGCAAGGGGGAGCGGAGGGAGCGATCTGGTACGGGCAGGGGAGATTTTTTTAGTTCTCTTTAAGTGGGCCTGAGGAGAACTAACCCAATTAGAACCTCTCCACTGGGCTAATTTTTTAGCTGGGTTAGAGCAAACTAGCTCAAACTAACCCCTCCTGTTTGGACAATTTGAGGCTATTTCAACCCAAACTAGCTCTAACTCAGGGATCCCAACAAATAGTAGTATTGTACATGCTATAGTCTGGACCGTAGCACATTGTTTTCTATGGCCATATCAGCACATTGTTTTCTACTGCTGATTCAATGGGCTGTCATGGTTCGCACTCCTCCGACGTGAGTAGTAGTACTACTAGTATATACTGCATGATTCTTTGTTGTACTTCACCGACATGTGGGAGAGCCAGCATCCGGGTGGATGTGTCATGCACCAGATTAGAGTGCAGAACGGGAGGGAGGCATCACCCCGGTCGTACCGCCAGCAATTCATGACTATAGTGAGTAGGCATATCACAAATCTTTCCAGCAGTAACCACTACAAAAAAAAGACACATCTGTGACGTTTTGGGTCGAACGAATTTTTTTGTGTCATACATATGACACTTCTATGACGATAATTCTGACAAAGTAGGGTATCATCATAGATGTGGTGGGCTCCTACTTCTATGACAAAAAATCATGACAGAAAATGGGCTTTTCATCCTGGGCGGGCCGGAGACGCAGCTGCATGACATTCTTTGGGCCGTCCATGACGGAAAAAACCGTGGTAGAAGAGAGGGCGAGGAAAATTTCGAGGAGTTCCCGGTTACGGTGGGAGGTCGGGGGCCGAGCGATGCGCATTTCTCTCGTACACGTACGCACGTGTGTGCGAGGCGTTGGCTCTAACTGAACCCGAGCGAGGCATTGGGCTCTAACTGAACCCGAGCGATTGCACTGCAGGCTACGCGTTACTGAACCCGAGCGATCGATCGATGGCTGTTAACTGAACCTGATCGAGCGATTCCTTCTCTACTGCTGCTAACTGGAGCCGATCGATGCTGCCTCTAGATGAACAGTGAGCGTTGCGGGGGGTTTGGATGAATAGTTCCCGGTGGGGGTGGATGAATAGGACCCCGTGGTGTTGCCTCTGGATGAACAGGACCCCGATCGATCGAGCCGGTTGGGGCTGGATGAACAAGACCCCGTGGAGGGCTGGATGAACAGGACCACCCCATGGAGGGCAGGATGAACAATAGACGGTGGAGGGTAGGATGAACAATAGCCTGTGGAGGGGTGGTTGAACAGGAGCCCGTGGAGAGGGCAGGTTGAACAGTAGCCGGTGGAGTAGCGCGCGGTGGAGGCTGGATGAACAGGAGCCCGTGGATGAACAGTCGCAGGTGGAGGCTGGAGGAGGTCGACGGTGGCTGAACAGTAGCTCGTGGAGGCTGGAGGGGGTCGATGTTAGAGATGAACAGTATCCCATGGAGTCCCGTTTTGCGGTACGCCACACCCCTCCCGATGAACAGGACCCCCGTTCGACCGTAGCGCTCCAACACAAGTCCATTTCCTCCGTTTTGCGGTACGCCACACCCCTCCCGATCAACAAGACCCCCGTTTCGATTGTAGGAGGTCCGTTTCCTCTGTTTTGCCGTATGCCAGACCCCTCCCGATGAACAGGATCCCGTTTCGAATGTGGCCGGTTGAACACAAGGCCGTTTCCTCTGTTCTGCGATACGCCAGGCCTCGTTTCCATCGCCTGTTCCGTCCAAGCCCTCCCGATGAACACGACGCATTCCGTTGCCTCCCCATGAACACGACACATTCCGTTGCCTCCCCATGAACACGACGCATTCCATTGCCTCCCCATGAACACGACGACGACGTTGTTTCTCCGTTCCGAACCAGCCATGTCAACGAGCCCTCGCCGTACGTATGCGCGAGTAGGCGTTCGAGACCCCGCCCGTATGTACACATACATGGCCGTGTTTTCTTTCTTGCACCCTGGCCGCCTCTACTACGACACGTGTGCGCCTCTACATCCACCAGTATATATGTACGTACACGTTCGCGACCAGAATGACAACGCTACGTACGCTTCGACCAGGTGGGTCCCGACTGTCAGGCACTTCCTTGCGTGCGAAGATGTAGCTGGTGGGTCCCAGCAGTCAGGGGCAAACGTTTTTTCGCAAAATACGGTGGCCCGTCCGGTGGGTCCCCGCTGTCAGGTGGAGGAATAATTATTTTGCACGTAATAAGGAGGCACTTCCTTGCTGTGGCCGTGGACCCAGCTGTCAGCCTCTCCACGTACAGTCCACGTCCGATGGAAGTCGTTCCTTGACCATGTTGACCACGCCGCGCCGAGAGCACCAGGGCGGTGGACGACGGCGAGGCCTAGGAAGGGGACGACGGGGAGCCAAGGAAGACGCGACAGTGGAAGCCCACGCGGAGAGGAGTACGAGGGTTCACTGGTTTGGCTACGGTGTGAGGCTGCCATCGCCGCAGGGCCTGGCCAGCGGTGGGAATAGTAGGGGGCGGTGAGGCCTCCGCGGCAGTACAGCCGGCCATGGGAGGCAGGAGCATGCGGCACGACCGGCGCTGCTTTGGGCGGCTGGAGCAAGAAGACCAGAGGTTGAAGAAGCACTACGACCGTTGGATGGACATCGTACGATCACTGGAGCTAGAATCGTTCATATTGACTAAACTTGACAAAGGCCCCCGTCCCAGTCAACTTAGTAGGCCCACAAGTCAGCCTCCCACCATGGTGGGTCCCAGCTAGCAGGGGGAGTATTCATTTTTTTGTGCGCAATAAGGAGGCACTTCCGATGGGTCCGAGCTGACAGCGGGGGGAATGTTTTTTTGCGAAATACGCTGGCCCATCCGGTGGGTCCGAGCAGTCAGGGGGAAACATTTTTTTCGCGAAATAAGGTGGCTCGTCCGGTGGGTCCCTGCTGTCAGGTGGAGGAATAATTATTTTGCGCGTAATAAGGAGGCACTTCCTTGCGGCCACCTGAACCCAGCTGTCAGCCTCTCCACGTACAGTACTCTTCTGATGGAAGTCGGTCGTTGACCATGTTGACCACGCCGCGCCGAGAGCACCAGGGCGGTGGTCTGGACGATGGTGAGGCCTAGGAAGGGGGCGACGCAGAGCCGGGGAAGACGCAGCAGTGGAAGCCCGCGCGGAGAGGAGTGTGAGGGTTCACTGGTTCGGTTGCGGTGTGAGGCTGCCGTCGCCGCAGAATAACAGGGGGTGTGGGTGAGTGGAGGGATGGCCTGGCCAGCGGTGGGAGTAGTATGGGGGCGGTGAAGCCTCCACGGCAGCACAGCCGGCCATGGGAGGCAGGAGCAGGCGGCACGACTGGCGCTGCTTTGGGCGGCTGGACCAAGAAGACCAGAGGTTGAAGAAGCACTACGGTCATTGGATGGACATCGTACGGTCAATAAAGCTAGAACCATTTATATTGACTAAGTTGACAAAGCCCTTGGTACGCTCCAACTTAGTAGGCCCAGAGGTCAGCCTCCGAAACGGTGCACCCCAGATGTCAGGGGGAGGAATCATTTTTTGGGCGGCCGAAGCTAAGAATATCCCAGATTGAAGAAGAAGCACGACATCCGTTGGATAGACATCCAACGGCCACTGCTGCTAGAACCGTGTGTTGACTATAATAAGTTGGCAAAGCCTTGCATACGCGTCAACTTATTTTTTTAGGGGACGCATCACTTAGTAGGCCCACAAGTGTGTGGCAGAGAACTTATAGCCCATTTGCGTTTTGTATGAATGTACAACCCATTTTGGAATTCTAATGGAATTTACAATAGCCCATTTACAGTTTGTTAAAAGTACAACCCATTTTCTAGCTAGGACAATGGTTAATAATTTCAACCAACCGTTGAAGACAGAATTCAATAAAATTTCCCACATTTTGATGGGCTCCAAAATATTTTTATCCCGAAATTTCTAGTCAGATTAAATATAAATTTGTATTACGTAAAAATCCAACGAAACATTGCACGCGCAACAATGAAAATTTAAGATTTTCAAAATCCATAAATAATATTTTATAAACAAATTTCATGTTTGGTGCATTTTTTTATAGTTACTGCCCAGTTTTTATAATTACATCCCATTTATTATTTTTTAAAGCCCATTTTCCTGTTAAGGCTAATGCATCCCTCCTAGGAAAGATTTGCAGCCCAGCGAGGCAAAGACTAACAAGTTGACCTTGCCTGGGTATTCCTCAAAAAGACGTATAGCTGGGCTAGCCATTTTCATCTTGAAAAAAAATAGTATCTGGGTTGGATATCTGGCCTGGGCTAGACGGGCCACAGCCCACCCTGTTAATACCCTCCTCTCCTCTGAACAACATCGAAATCATCGCCAAGAAAAACTCTGCAGTGCTCACGCCTCAAAAACACAAATACTGCTCGAGCTGTTTGGTCCCAGCTGTCGGCCGCACCTTGTGCAATTCTCTCGTTTATATTGACTACATAGGTTGACAATGGTGTGGGACCGTGATGTCAGGAAACCAGGAGAAAGCAAAAAAATAGTTGTACATAATAAGGAGGCACTTGCGTACGTACGGCTATGGCCCTAGTGGGTCCCTAGTGTCATCCAGTCAAAATAAAGTCATCTCCTGAATCCTCATGTTCGTTAACGATGTTAACAATGCTCGGCGCCACGGCGAGCGCAACAACTCGAAGGACAACGGAGAGGGCCTCGCGGGCCCTTCGGATGGTCTGATACAGCGCCCACTGCTCATTCAGGAAGCCAGGATCATCGGACACCTATGAGCACCTTCGAGAAACTGAGACGGCATGAAACGGTAAGGCTGTGCTTGGGAGCTCTGGTTTATTTCAAACTTGTATTAACATACAAGTGTAATTTACTCGTCATCGGAAACAACGCATAAACTACAGGCGTAATGAAACCGAGGGCCCGAGGTCTGTAAGTAAAACCGGCAGGTTACGCGTGTAATTTGAGAGACCAGAGTATATTTTACGAGCACTGCTATATGGACGACATTACCAGACGATACGTGCGTATCATGCCATCCATGGGCAAGGCTGAAACAGTAGCTAACGGCTGGATTAGCAATCGTCTGAGTGTCGTTCAGCACTTTTATCGTGTGTCAAGTACTTCTAATATTTTACTAGTCGAAATCGACCAACCAAGCGCCTTCGCCCGAGACCATCTGCTTTAATTTACAAGCGTCAGTTTTACAAGCGGTTTTGGTTGGAAAACGACGATCCAATCACGGCCTAATATCATGAGTTGGTCGAAAGATCATATGGTTTCACGTCTAACCTACCCGACTTGTCGTATAGGCTATGAATGAAACATCAGACGATGAACTTCTTAAGCACGGAAACAACAAAAGAGGATGATCTTCTTAACAAGCAAATCACTGGCATTAGATCGACATGCAAAACAATACGAAGCATTATTCTCAGGAGGCACGGTGAACAGCTCGTGATGCCGCATGCCACAACATTCCAAGCTCAACTTTGCAATCAAACACAAGGCCTGGCATTACATAGACAATATTCAAAACAAACTCTTAACACAGGAATATCTCAGCAGAGTAACTATTTCCTTCTAAACTGAACACAGGAATAGGAAAAAACGCTCGACGCTGCTCACAGCAAGGGCGTCCCACTCAAAAATATCAAATGCATGTCTTCTGCCTAACATCAATGAGAAAGTTTTGACAAGGTTTTCCAATTCCAATATATTAAACTAACGTCTTCTTGCTAACATCAATGATTAAACTTTGACAAGCTTTTCCCATTCAAAATATGTAATGCCTATGATCGTGGAGTCCTGTCGCTTCTTGCTAACATCAATGATTAAACTTTGATAAGCTTTTCCCATTCAAAATATGTAATGCCTATGATCGTGGAGTCCTGTCGCTTCTTGTACTTGTTTGGGCACTTTTTGCCCAGGGCACTCCACGTGTTGTTAAATTGCCAATGGTCTCTACAGACTAGTCATGTCACCGGTGTCTAATATTTATGGCACCAGCTATAGCAATGGAGGGATTCGGTGCCAAACTAAGAAAAGGTGAAATTGGCATCTCTTTTGTCCTACATAGTGGAAGGCATAATACTCTGTAAAGCTTATCGGTCATTCCTTCTGTAATGTAGCGCAAACAGTGACTGCTTCTTTCTGCAAAGTGGAACGACCAACTGGACCCAGTAATGCAGCAGTTTGCCTTGGACACATTGGCTCCTTTTGTGCAGTTCAACTAAATTCGAAGTTGGAATAAAACCGAGCTTTAATTTTGATATCCCTGTAAGCAACAAAAGGTATAAGGGAAATAATTACTGAGGAATAACGGTTGATGACTTGTACTCCCAGAAGAAAAACATCTACTGATCTACATTATCTTAATAGGAAACAAAGCAGGAGAGTAGCAATTCTCAATCAGTGTGATTCATTCGTATTAACTGAGACATTATCTTAACAATGCCTTGTTTCAACATGTATAAAGAACGAAAAAGCAGAAAAGTATCATTCCTAAGACAATGCGACTAATTCATTTTAACAAAGACATTATCTTAACAATACCTTGGTTAAACATGTAGAAAGAACTACAAAGCAGATAGTACCATTTGTAAAACACTGTAAGTCTGTAACTGATATATAATAACAGAGACATTATCTGAACAATACATTTCTTAAACATGTAGTTTGGCCGATCCCTAACAGAAATGGTACTCCTGCCGATCCCTAACAAGTGTTTGCAGTTTTGAACTAAGATTCAGTAGTGAATTCTGAGGAAGGTCGGTACTGACCATTCAAGACCAAGGTTTGAAACAACTCATGAGGAAGATCTCAAAGAGATCTCAACACATATATGGAAATCCGGTCTCATTTTGTGCAGTTCCACCAAAATTAAGCGAAGCGAAATGTCGCAATAGCAACAAGTTGAATAGATATCCCTATTTTAACAGAGGCAAAAAAGGAATCAACTACTAGCCAATAAAGGAGGATAAAACATGCGGCCACAAAAATGGTAATCCCGCCAATCCCTAACAAGTGCTGCAGTTTTCAACTAAGATTCAGTAGTTAATTAATTTTGAGAGTGGCATTGCTTAATTTTACCAGCGGCATTAGATTAACGAAAAGCATAAACAGTTCTAGGGGAGAGTGGGCGCAACAACAGTATGTGCTTCCATCTACTTATAAAGGGGGTGATGCAGAGTTTGTTGTAACAAAGCAACAAGCATCATGTCTGGGTTGGTCCCATTTTTGTTCACTACTTAATGGGAAAAGACAGCAATACAATAGCTTCAATTCAACATTTATTTAAAACAGTACCAATACAAGTAGCACAACATCTCAAAGCACACTGCACAATCATGTGGATGAAGGCCTGTACTGACCTTTCATGAGACGGACAACGATGAAATACGAATCTGCCAACACGAATAGGAAATCCAATCTCGTTTTGAGCAGTTGCACTGAAATCAAGCAAACTGTTTCGTGTAGCGAAGCAAAATGTCGCAATAGCAACAAGTTGAATAGATATCCCTGTTTAAACAGAGGCAAAAAAGGAATCAATTACTGGCTAATAAAGGAGGATGAAACATGCGGCCACAAAAATGGTAATCCCGCCAATCCCTAACAAGTGTTGCAGTTTTGAAATAAGATTCAGTAGTTAATTCTGAGAGTGGCATCAATTACTAGCTTATAAAGGGGGTGATGCTGAATTTGTTGTAACAAAGTAACAAGCATCATGTCTGGGTTGGTCCCATTTTTGTTCACTACTTAATGGGAAAAGACAGCAATACAATAGTTTCAATTCATCATTTATTTAAAACAGTACCAATACAAGTAGCACAACATCTCAAAGCACACTGCACAATCATGTGGATGAAGGCCTGTACTGACCTTTCATGAGACGACCAACATAAAATACAAATCTACGAACACGAATAGTAAATCCAATCAAGTTTTGTGCAGTTACACTAAAATCAAGCAAAGTTGCCGGCGTGACATTTAAGTTTTCTATAGCAACAAGTTGAATAGATATCCCTATTTTAAGAGAAAAAAGAAAACAATTACTGGCCAATAAAGGAGGATGAAACATGCGGCCACAAAAAGAAGCATCTACCTTATCTTGATGGAAAACAAAGTATAGGACAGTAGCATTTCTAAAACGGTTGCATTGATTCATATTAACAGAGAAATTCTCTTAAAACAGATCAGTAGTTAATTCTGAGAGTGGCATGAATTACTGGCTTATAAAGGGGGTGATGCTGAATTTGTTGTAACAAAGCAATAAGCATCATGTCTGGGTTGGTCCAATTTTTGTTCACTACTTAATGGGAAAAAACAGTACCAAAACAAGTAGCACAACATCTCAAAGCACACTGCACATCATGTGGTTGAGACCAAGATTTGAAACAACTCGCCACGAAGACTGGAAACAAATCTCGATCTCCTTTTGTGCAGTTCCACAAAAATTAAGCAAAGTCACCGGTGTGACATTCAAGTTGAACTGCACAAAACACTCTTAAAACATAAGTGTTTCGAGTAGCAAAGAAAATTGTCGCAATAACAACAAGTTGAATCGATACCCCTATTTTAACAGAGGCAAAAAAGGGAAAAAAATACTTGCCGATAAAGGAGGATGAAACAAACGGTGACAGAAAGAAGCATCTAACTTATCTTGGATGGAAAACAAAGTAGGACAGTAGCATTTCTAAAACGGTCGCATTGATTCATATTAACAGAGACATTCTCTTGAAACAACATTCGTTAGAAAATGTAATTTACTTTTAACACTGGCATTGCTTCAATTTTCCGGCGGCATTCTTAGATTAACAATAGCAAAATAGTTGCATGGGACATGCCAGCACCATGTGCGTCCACACGTATAAATGGGTGATGCAGAGTATGTAGCCAAGCAGCATATATGCGCTGGTCCCATATTTGTTCTCTTTGAACCTTCTTCCTATGTGAGGGCAGCAAATCTAGTCGTGCACAAACTACCCGACCCCCAATTTCTTTCCCTTTTCAACAAAGAGATCGGTTCCTTACAGATGTGTGTACTGGGTTACCCCCTTTTTCCCTTTTCGACCTACAAAGCGTCTGGATAGCCAGTCTATACTAGTTTCCGCCCCTCCTTTCCTCATTGAACCACGTCCTAGATTCTTGCTCCAGCCCACCGCACCCTTCTTTCCTCTTTAAACCAAGACCTAGATTCGACTATAGATCGAAAAAGATCCACATGCAGCTAGAGCAACGACGGTTTCAAAGAAACTTATACCTTAGGGTCGTCAGCATGTGGCAAGGCGTGTAGCAGGAGGCCGGATCTGCCCACACTACGTACGGCGGTGAGGAAGAAGGGGTCGGTGGCCCTCCCGCACAGGCGCTGTGTGAAAGAGAACAGCGCAGCCGGTAGTGGATTGCCTCCCTCGCCGAAGGCGATAGAGTGAACGCTGCACCTCCTCCCCTTCCCGGTGCGACGGGATACGGATGCCTCCTTCACCAGCTGTGAGGGGGGAGAGAGAGACAAGAGGCCAACGCAGTCTTGTTTAGATCCGGTGAAGAGAGAGTGAGAGATTGTGAATATAGCAAACCCTAGCAAATCAACGCCGAGCCTCTAGTGTGTAACATATATGTAGTGCGGCGAGCGTGTGGAGAGTGCAAACCCTAGCGAACAAGCACTGAGGCTCCCGCTTATATATATACTACTGTAGTACAGACTGAGCTCCGGTGCCTTCACTGCACCTACTTTTGGCTGTATGACAGGTGAGCCAGCCACATTTTGGGCCCACCTGTCGTAAATCCAAAGGCAGGTGCACTAAGTCAATGAATCTACGTCCATATAGTACTCTCGTGTATACGACTAAAATATAGTGGAGTGGTTTTCTTATTCTCTCCATAACAATCATTTTAAATTGTGTAAGTACAAAACAAGACTCTTTATTTAATGTACAGTGAAGAAAACTAGTACTACTTCCGATGAACTAACGATCCACGCCCACGCATCCTGGTCGCACTTCCTGTCCTTCACGTGTGGTACACTACCCTCCCTTACGTGAAAAACCACACATGCACCAAATTATCGGAAACATGTGAGACTGTGTGCAAATAAAGAAATTTAATTTCAATTATCGGAAAGGTTTGAGAGTATTACAAAGTTTGACTTCAGTCAAATCTAATATGCGGAGTAAATAAAAATGGAGGGCTACTACGTCCATCCGGGTTTTTAGTCCACACCATTTTTTAAATCAAAGTTAATAGCTGGACAAATAAAATTACAGGGGAGCTGGAGACAAAGTTGTGAGAAGGCTTAGAAATCAATACAAAACTTATGCTCTTAGTACCAATGTCGATCCTTCTTCGATGAAACATTTGGTTCATAGCCAATTGTGTGATGAAATTGCACCAACGTGAAAGACGACTGCGTCTCCAACGCAACCAAGGTGAACTGACGAAGGATATCATCTTTGTCCGTAACAAGCAAAGAGCACTGATGGAAGACAGCTTGTTTTTCATCGAAAATCAATCAGCTTCACCAGCCGACGCAACCCATGAGGCGCAACCATGAGCATCGATAGGTCATCGTGGTGATGCATCATCCATTTGGCATCAAGTTTGGGTGAGGCACCTATGAAGTTCGACAAATCTTCACTGTGGTATGTTTCTTCTCAGTAATCAAGCTCGAGGAAGGAAGAACCACGTGGCAGAGGACAGTGAGGCGGAACAACAATAGCCATCCAATTTTGTGAAGTTCCACTAAAATTGAGGAAGACATGCCCGGGTATGGAGACGCTCATCGCTGTTTCCAAAAATATAAAAAAGGGTTAACAACGACATCTCAATTGTCAATAAGAATTAATGAAAAGTACACCAACAAACAGAAGCATCATAATTATCTTGATGGAACTAAACCAGGATACCCGAGAAAAAACATTTCTTCATTTAACCAGTGATAGTACTACCACCATATGGACAATGACTGCACAACCACCATGTACTTTTTGTCAAAACAACATGTATACCTCCACCGAGGCATAAATCAGGACAACTTTTCGATTGGCATTTCCTCTATAATAGTAGTACTAGTAGGTGATGTTGGACCAGCCGACGAACCCTAGCTACTATGCATGGGGAGCCGGGGAGTAGTCGCATAGAAGAAAACCCGCACGCAGCGACCTGGGGAGCTGGACCAGTACAAGAAGTTATACCTCAGGTGGGCGAGATGTCGTTTAGGCGGGCGGCCGAGATCTGCCCACACGACGGCAGCGAACAAGGGTGCGGAGGATCTTCGTCCGCGCCAGCGCCGACTCCGAGTGGGCGGTGCGCATCGGCTTCCTCCGTCGCCGACGGCGACAACGTCAATGCTGCACCTCCTCACCTCCCGCAGCAGACGGGATTCGGCCGGATCTGTGACCACCGGTGAGGAGAGAGATAGAGTGGACACTGTCATCTTGTTTTGATATGGAGAGGGTGGGAGAGCGAGACGCGAGAAACTCTATCAAACAAGAGGCTATAATGGAGTAAAAAATCTCTCCATAGCAGTAGTTTTAAATAGAATACGCGCATTCCCTGAAAAAAGAAACGAAAACTGGCGGACAATTTTTTAATGGTCTGTCTAGGACACATCTAGATGTGACATAGTTATGTCACATATAAGTTGATGTCCACTCTGTTTGTGGTCTTTTCCTAGTTTTTTTTGTTTCTTGTTGCTACATTATATACTTGTGGGAGCTTAGATGTGATATCCTTAAATAACATCTAGATGTGAATTAGACAAACTGATTTTCTAACGTACCAAGAAAGAAAACTCGATCAAAAACACGCCCCCGCTTCCTGGTCGCGAGAGTCGTCGCGCACACACACATAGACATAGACATGCATATCCGTGTTTACATAAAATTCCATTTCCATCTCCATCTCCAATCATATTTGTCCAACTGGCACATTATTTACGTTGTTAATTATATAAGCAGCAATATTAACGTACAATATCTCTTGTTTGCGCACGTCCGGACCGCTGCCATGGCCGGTCCTGACCAACCCGAACCCTCTTCATCACCCGCGCGTGCTTCCCGCCCAAAACAGTCAGTGCCGCATTCATGCCCGGCCAGAGCGGACGAGACCTCTCACTGGCGCCGGCATTGAAGTGGCGCGCCGGCCGAGAGAGCGTCGCCCACGCCGCTTCCGGGTGCACGCGGCTACTCCGCGTTCAAAGGTCGCAATATCTGGCTACAACATGCATGTAAAAAGTTCTTGGGAGTCCGTGCTACAGCTAGCTGTCCTCCCCCAACTCGTCAATCTCTTCCAGTAGTGCTAGTACTCCATGGCGCGATCCATCGACAAGCAGGCGGGAAAGTTATGGTATACTACTCGGTTTGCGGTGAGTGGCATGCCGAGCGACCATGTGGGGTCGAGCCATGGAGGAGGGTGAGACACGAAAATGACAGACATGATTTAAATGATGGTTTTGCTCGATGGCGCGATCCAACGAAACGAAACGTTGGTTTCTCTCCGTTTCCATTTTTTCTCCGGAAAAACGGAAACTTTTCCACTCCATTTCCATTCCTATTCCAAGGTTGCCCGTTACAACATTCCATCAAATACAAAGGAAAACTAACACGCATGCTGATGCATCTCAATGATTCATAGATCATAGCCAATATTTACTTCACAACTAAAGAAAAAGTTGTGAGAGCGTGTACGAAAGAAAAACTATTGATGGGGTCACTACGACTTAAACCCTAAACCCTAAACATGATTTAATTTCCTGGCCAGGTAGAACCTGTCGAAGGAAAGACGGCTGGCACCCTCGGATCATACGATGCTTTTGTGCAGTTCCACTAAAATCGACCTGAGCATCCCTGATGGCAAAGATATTGAAGAAGTGTGATTAGAATAATAGTACTGGCACTAGTTCATGAGACATAAACTCGTCACAAGTAGAAGCCGGTAGAAGTAGAGAAAGATCGACATGGAGATGGAGCTACGGCAGTGGAGTAAGCCGGCTCCAAAAGGAAGATGGACTACCTGGGACGTCGGGCTGTAGCTAGAAGGGCGGTTGGGACGCGACATCGGCCCATACCGCGGTGACCCTCGATTGGGACGCACCGACTGTGTGTTTTCTCCCTCGCCGATGTCGACCGCGTCTACGCAGAACATTGTTCCCTTCCCCCAGCTGCGGGATCAGGCCAGCCGTTCTATGCTTGTGAAGAGAGCAACCTAAGCAAGCAGGCTTGTAGTTTAGGCTCCTGCTAGTGTATATATAGTGGTTTTCTTTTTCTCTCCATATCAACCATTTTATATTGCGCACGTGTCATTCAAGAGTGAAATGATGGTTGCTTCTTCCGACTAACTTACTGTGTGATTTGATTGCTCCTTAGTGGCCCCCCCTACGTGTATGCAACAGTCACACGTACACATGGACGCAAAAACGCGTGCGACGCCCTAATGCATGCATGTCCGAGCACGCAACAGAACACACACGGTCACACTCAAGTGCTCAACCTACATGTGCATGCACACACATACTCAGTCAGGGTGAGCTAGTGACCGTATGAACACCAGAAAATATATATATTGAGCGCAATGAGCGTATTATGAAGTCCACTGACCGTATTTTTACAAATACTAGCTGAGTGCCCGTGCGTTGCCACGGAATATCACATTTTTCTTCTTCGACACCCAGTATGCTATCCTTCTTTCCTCACCCTTGTATGTACTTGGAATTTTCCGCAACTCCATCTATGATGTGTCGCTCACCATTTCCTATATAAGATAAGTTGTAGGATAGTAACTATAAAATGCACCTTTTCCTTCTCCATTGCTCCAACTATCTACCCTCACCTCTACCACACCCACCGTATTGCAAAAATGTAATAGCAAAGAGATGTTTCTTGTAGTAGCTTTTTAAACATAGACTATATTTTTCATTTACAGAACCGCAACTATTGCAAAATTATTTTAACTGCAAATTCTACATCATCATTTTCACATCGTATACTACAACATGTTAAATGAAGGTTAATCTTGAGAAGACTCGGCAGGCAACCTATAATTATTTTCGACAAGCACTACTTTTTTCTGCAACTCCATCTATGATGTGTCATCGCTTCGCTCAGCACTGCCTATATAAAATAAGTTGTGAGGATAGTAACTACAAAATGCACCATTTCCTTCTCCATTGCTCCAACTATCCACCCCCCCACCCCCCACTCCATTGCACAAATGTATCTGCAACCATCAATTTTCTGTAGTAAAATTCAAAACATATAATACATTTTTCATTTACATAACTGCAACTATTGCAAAATGATTTTAACTGCAAATCATCATTTTCACATCATGTAATACATGTTAAATGAAGGTTAATCTAGACAAAACTCGGCAGGTAGCCTACATTTATTTTCAACAAATTAAAATAATTTCACTTTAATTTTTTTTCCATAATCCATACACATATCCATGATCTTACTGTAGACATGTTCAGAATAGACTGTGTTTACGCCATCCATGCTTGTTGTCCTGTCCCCAAAATCAGTGTTGGATCTCACAACACATACATAATGTAGACTCAGATGGTCAAACCAGAATACTTCATTTCTGAACTCGTGCAGTGCTGGCAACGACATATGGCGTCAGCCACTTGCAGATTTGAACAGTGGCAGGCTGAAAGCTATAAACATAACAAAAGAAACATGAGGAACTTCTTGAACAAATAATAAGAGTGTGCAAAGGACTGAAGGTGCAATGTTCAAATACATCGTCTCAGGTCAGCCAAAATCAAAGCCAGTTAATTCATTTTGTGGCAAACCAAATCCATTACGTACTTACCGTATGAGCAAAACTTCATGCTTACATGGATTAAACTCCAAATAAGAGAACTATTGTACTCTATATGAGGACACAATCCTGCAAGATTTGAAAGGATGAAGTCATGTGAAATGTATCACTTATATAATATATGAAGCATTAACCGGCAACATGTCAATTTATTATACATCAAAGAAATACACATCCATTATGGGCGGATGTATCCGGATGTTATAGATCCTAAACTTTTACAGTATATGTTGACTATTAGGCATGAACAGACATTAAAAACTCAAAGTTCAATAATGGAAAAACGACGACCTCCAAATCATATTACATGGTCTTCTGTAGAGAAAAACAAAATGCTAAACCAAATTTCCCTAGAACAGCATGAGGTCAGCCCAAATAGTCGATCCATCATCATTTGAACCATTATAAGAAAACTTGTTGAAAACTGAATAATTCTGTGATGTTTGATGCTAAAAACTCAACTCAGGTCTTTTGCACCATCGTTGTCAATGTGATGTCCACCCATTAATGCCATATGAACACCATAACTGTCTCTACCATAAAACCACTTACTGACATCATGTCACTTACGATCAGATGTTGTAGCCTCACTTCCACCGCCATCCTTTGTTCTATCTCACTCATAGGTGGGCTTTTCCACCGTGAGTACATGTAAAATCTAGGACAAGAAGCTCCAACGATGTTCACATCGTCGACGAAAGGTTAGTGGAATTAGGAGTGGAGCAAATGTTTTGGGGAATCCTGTGCTAATTGAATTGTGGCTCAAAGATCTTGTATTGCTTATGTTTGTCCCATCTATCTCTGACAAAAATTAGGATTAGATGGGAACTTTCGCAAGTACCCATCCTCTCTCTCTATCTTTCTTTCTCTGCCTGCCAGATCAAGAAGCAACGGAAAACAATCTCACCCTTCCTCTCATTCCCCTCATGTCCCGTTCCTGTAGCCAAACAAGAACATACTCCTATATGAGACGCACCTGACGAAGAGAACAGTTGGAGCCGGATAGAGAAATGCAGTAAAACATCCTTTCGTCCATGCAAATTAACCTAGTCAGCACAAAAACTAAACCAAATCAAGCTGAGAAGCAACCCCGGGGAGTGGGGAATTCGTCCTACCACCTCGTAGGAATAAATCGAGCCGTCACCGCACAGCCCTAGAGGATGTGCCGGAGGCTCGTCGTTGGCAGCACACCGGCGGCCGAGGTTGGTGGGTTGCATACAGTATGTGTCCCACTCCCGTCCCCTGCTCAAGGTGGACGCCTAGCTTCCACGCAGCCGGCCACCTCCGCGACGCGCGATCTGGTTTGACCGGCTGCCGAAGCCGAGGCCCGAGGGTGCCGTCGTGGAGATGGGCCGGATGAGACGGACGGAGCCACCAACGCAGGCGAGCGAAAGGGTTGGGTCTTGGGTCGAGGGACTCGTCGACCTCGATGAAGCGGCTGACTTCGTCGGCTAGTAGCATGAGGGACGACGGTGGTGAATTTTCTCGGGAGCGATACACGGGGATTGGGAGGAGCGAGGGGGTTGCTAGACGTGGGACGTGGGAGGTGACCCTGTTCCGGGTCGTGGCTGCTTTTTTTATCGTGGCTTTTCTTTTTTCCTTTTATCGTGGGGGGAGAGAGCGATTGTGCGAAGGAGAGGGTGGGGAACGAGGTGGAACCATCGAAGGAGGTCGAACCATCACGACGTTTGATCCTCCTTTAACAGTAGAGATACAGTGACATACAGTGTATTTATCTCGTTTGAAATTAAGACATATTAACCAGAGAGGAGGCAACATGGACTAGCATTACTTTGTTGTGTCCCGTCAACTTGCCGAACGAGGAGAAGGTTGCAGGACGGGAGAAGCTTGCGCGCAGTGGCTCGCAGGACAAGGAGAAACTTTTGACTAATGCAAGCTCTCCCTCGCTCAGGCGGTGGACGTGCAACAGTTAATTCGGCGTCAGATTGCCAGAAGCATACACTATACTACTAGTGCTATTATTGTTCGACTTCCCGAACAGCCAAGCGCAAAGTTTACTAGTACTACTACTATAGTCCATAAAGGTACGTACTATACTAGTACGAGGAACCGGATGGAGGAGCGTCTGCACTCTTATTATAATTTTAAAATGTGATAAAGCAATCTTCAACACATTTGGTTCTCTTCGAGGGTTCTCGCATGTGATAATGGAAGTTGATTGCATGGAACACTCGCCACAATTCTCGCTTAATTCTGGCTCATATCCTGTTACAAATAGTAGCGCTTAGTAATATTTCCTCTTTTTTTGTTATTCAGCATGTAAACAGGTCAGCAAACCTTGCGGCGCATCTTCGTGTGAACCGTGCTTGTTGCACTGTGAATGTGGCCGAGAGCTGTCTTGATGAAACTCCTCGCTTCCTACTTCTTTTTTTGCGGGGTACCTCGCTTCCTAGTGACCAGTGTCTTGGCTAGTCGTCCTAAGAATGCTTATATATGAATAAAGCTCTCTCATTTACCCGCAAAAAAGATTAAGCCATATTAACCGGAAAGGAGGGAGTATGGACTAGCACTACTTTTTGGTGTGTCCCGTCAACTTGCAGAACGAGGAGAAGCTTGCTGGACAAGGTGAAGATCGCTTACGCCTTTTGACTAAAGCAACCTACCCTCGGTGGACAAGCATCAGTCCATTCGGTGTCAGATTGTCAGAGGCATACACTGTAGTACCCAACATGCGGAGTACCATCATTGTTCGACTTCACGAAGGGGCGAAGAGCCAAGCGCAGTAGTGCACGTACTTGGTTTGCACCTTCATACTACTCCACCCTCCGTCACAGTTTACAGGGCGCGCTTCATTATGATGCATTTCTCTCAATGGATTTCCACCACCAGAGAGACTTTAGACGCGGTTTTATGCTCAATTAATTAGCGCATGGTAATCTGTAATGCCCTCGATGCGGCTATATCTCCCACGTGTCGAGGCACGACTTAGAGGCATAACCGCATTGAAAGCAATGTCGCAAGTGAGGTAATCTTCACACAATCCATGTAATAAATAAAGGGGAAAGATACATAGTTGGCTTACAATCGCCACTTCACACAAGAACATAAATAACATCCAACATACAGATTACACTCAAGGTCCGACTACGGTACCAAAATGAAAGAAGACTACCCCAAATGCTAAACAGATCCCCGGATCACCCAACTGGGCTCCACTACTGATCATCTGGAAAAGAAACATAGTAACGCCCACGTTCCTCGTCGAACTCCCAAGTGAGCTCGGTCGCGTCATCTGCACTGACATCGTTGGTACCTGCAACTGTGGTGATAATATCTGTGAGTCACGGGGACTCAGCAATCTCACACCCGCGAGATCAAGACTATTTAAGCTTAAAGGTGGGAAAGGGGTTTGCGAGGTGGAACTGCAGCAAGCGACTAGCATATGGTGGCTACAACACAAAAGAGAGCGAGAAGAGAAGGCAAAGCACGGTCGTGAAGCTAGAAGTGATCAAGAAGTGATCCTGAAACAACCTACGTCAGGCATAACTCCAACAACCGTGTTCACTTCCCGGACCCCGCCGAGAAGAGACCATCACGGTTACACACGCGGTTGATGTGTTTTAGTTAAGGTCAACTTCGGGTTTTCTACAACCGGACATCAACAAATTCCCATCTGCCTCATAACCGCGGGCACGGCTTTCGAAAGATAATACCCTGCAGGGGTGTCCCAACTTAGCCCATGATAAGCTCTCACGGTCAACGAAGGATATTCCTTCTACCGGGAAGACCCGATCAATCTCGGAATCCCGGACTACAAGACATTTCGGCAACAACAAAACAAGTCCAGCAAAGCCGCCCGATTGTGCCGACAAATCCTGATAGGAGCTGCACATATCTCGGTCTCAGGGCACATCCGGATTGTCCAAACTTCCGATAGGCGAACCCAGAGTTGCCCCTGGTGGCCACCGGCGGCTGACGGTTTGGACCAGCAATCGAAGGAGAACTGGCCCGGGGGTTAAAATAAAGATGACCCTTGAGTCTGCAGAACCCAAGGGAAAAAGGCTAGGTGGCAAATGGTAAAACCAATGTTGGGCCTTGCTGGAAAAGTCTTATTCAAAGCGAACTGTCAAGGGGGTCCCATAAATCACCCAACCGTGTAAGGAACGCAAACTCCGGGAACATAACACCGGTATGACGGAAACTAGGGTGGCAAGAGTGGAACAAAACACCAGGCATAAGGCCGAGCCTTCCACCCTTTACCAAGTATATAGATGTATTAATTAAATAAGAGGTATTGTGATATCCCAACAAGTAAACATGTTCCAACAAGGAACAACAAGTCCATGTTCCAACAAGGAACAAACTTCATCTTCACCTGCAACTAACAACGCTATAAGAGGGGCTGAGCAAAGCAGTAACGTAGCCAAACAACGGTTTGCTAGGACATGGATGGTTAGGGGCTGACATGGCAATATAGGAGGCATGATATAGCAAGTGGTAGGTATCGCAGCATAGGCATAGCAAAAGAGCGAGCAATCTAGCAAGCAAAGATAGAAGTGATTTCGAGGGTATGGTCATCTTGCCTGCAAGGTTCTCAGAGTTGTCGAAAGCTTGGTCCTCGTAAGCGTTCTCAACGGAATCCTCGGTCACGTACTCGTCTCCCAGCTCTACCCAAGACAAGAGAACAAGCAAAGGAACCGATATCAACCACGATGCAATGCGCAAGCAACATGATGCAAAACATGGCATGAAAAGCGAGAGGTGATATGCAATGCGTATGCATGCTCCGGAAGGACAAGGATGAACAGGCCATAATATTGGCAAACCAGGCATGCCACTGGATAGATGAGGTGATTTCGGTTGAAATCGATATAAAGATCACCGGAATCGGATGCACGGTTTGCAAATGGCAAGCAATACGAGAATGACACGAATCTGCCATAAACAGCATGATGCTACTTAGCAAGCAACAAATAATTAAGCTACTGCACCCAAACATGGCAACAAAGCATATGACAGCAATCTACACAAGATGCACGACAAAAGATGAACACTGAGCTATGGCTCAATCCCATCATAACAGGTCCAAACCATCATGGCAAAAGTGCAAACGATAACAAGATCTCAGACTTAGTGAAAATAACAACATAGCAGAAAACTAACATCAGGATGACATGTTAAGAGCAATGAAACAACATGCTACAGGTTCAGAACATAGCAATGAAAGGCATGGCATGAATCTACTCATAGCACTTGACAAAAGACTCTTACTGACCAAAAGCTAAAAATTATCATAAAATAACATTACACCCATGTCAAATGAGCAAGTTTCGTTACAGGTTACAGACTTAGCAGAAAACTGGACATGGCAGAAAACTGATAACGACTAGGCATGTTCGTGAGCTCGATGCACTCACTACAGAGCATTGCATGATAAACTAATCATACATACATCAAGAAGACATGGCATAGTAACAATACATGTCAAGAATAACATCATATCACGCAAGGACCAACTACACCAAGCTTGGCAAAATCGAATAACATGTAAACAATCTGCCAGCAACATTTTGAAGCAAAAGTAGAGCTCGATTGACTCAAGTTATGGCGCTCCATAATTGCAAACAAAGGCATGGATGGATTAAGAAAATACTCAAGTTCAAAACTCCTTTACTGATCATGCTCAAATTATGCATGGATCTCTCAGAAACAACATGAACACATGGCATAAAAATAACAGCAGTCAGGGACTTAGTGAAATCACTAAGTCTCTGAAATCAGCAACATCAAGACACCTAGTTTGCATGCTTGTGCTAGACACCACATAGATCACAAAAATACATGGCAAAATCCTCTGGATAGGTAACATGGCATATTACAAAACTCATGTAGGACTCAACTTCATAGTAGGTACACATCAATCATGGCAAAAATGACAAAAGTGCATGATCAGATAAGATCCAGCAACTAACATCAACTAGCCTCTTCTAACAGCATTTCGGGCACGAAGATGACTTCAAATGAAAATGATGCAATGGAACAAAGTGATGTACTCTTCGAGGAGAACAATTCGACATATTATACGCGCAAAACGGAGCTATGGATGCAAAGTTATGGCACGATGAAGTTGCGATGATAATGATGAAAATCTGGGACTTAGAAGAAAAACGAGGGGGGAAGAAGTCAACCCTAAAAAACGGATCTAAGATCCGGCGGGCCGGAGATGACGCGGGAGGCGGCGGCGGTCGCGGTGGCCGGCGCTGGGCGGCGGGCGGCGGCACCGAGGCGGCGGCGGGCGCGGATCCGCGGCGGCGGAGGGAGGCGCGCGCGGCGCGGCGGCGTCGCGACGTGGGCGGCGGCGCAGTGAGGCGGCGGGGCAGGCGGCGGACGGAACGGTGGCGAGGCGCGCGGCGGAGGCGGCGGGCCTGCGGGCGCGGCCGGGCAGCGGCTCGGGCGCGGCGGCGGGTGGCTACGGGCCGCGGGGGCCGGATCTGGGCCCCCCGGGCCCGGCGGCGAAGTGGGGCGGCGCCGGGTGACGTGGCGTCGTCCGGTTGGCTGGGGCGGCTGAGCTGGCGGCGGGGAGCCAACGGGGGCGCGACACGTGGCGGCGGTGAGGTGGCCGGCGGCGGCGGGGCTGTCGGCGCGGATTCCGAGGCGAAGCTAGGGTTTCGGGGTGAGACTCTCTCAGATTTAGACGGGGGAGACGTTTTTATAGACAGAAGGAGCTAGGGAGCTCCAAACGGAGTGCGGTTTTCGCCCACCCGATCGTGATCAAACGGCGGAGGACATGGGAGTGACTTAGATGGGTTTTGGGCCACTTAGAGAGGGGTGTTGGGCTGCAACACACACGAGGCCTTCACGGTTACCCGGTTAACCGTTGGAGTACCAAACGAACTCCGATTGACCCGAAACTTGACAGGCGGTCTTCCGGTGCTATACCAAGGCCACATGTCAAACCTCGGTCCATTCCGAGAATGTTTAATACCCGCTCACGAAGAAATGTAAAAGGGGACGCCGGGAGACATCGGAGCGCCGGATTGCAAAACGGACAACGGGAAAGATGCTCGGATTTATGAGACGAACACGTATGCGAATGCGATGCACATGATGACATGATATGAAATGCATGACATGACCAAAATGCAAAACGGAGAGAATCCAACCACGGAGGGAAAATCATAGCACATAGCCGGAAATGGCAAGAGTTGTATTACAAATATGGCAAGTTACGTCTGGGGCGTTACAACACACCACCACTACGAGAGGATCTCGTCCCGAGATCTAGGACTGAAAGAACTCCGGATACTCAGAACGTAGGTGGTCTTCATGCTCCCAGGTGGCCTCTCAGTCTGAATGATGTGACCATTTCACTTTGAGGAATTTGATTGACTTGTTGCGAGTCTTGCGCTCAGTTGTTTCAAGAATGGCAACTGGATGCTCATGATAGGACAAATCTTCTTGAAGATCAATCTCTTCGAAGTTGATGGTGCGCTCAGGCGTCTTGAAGCACTTGCGAAGCTGTGACACGTGGAAGATATCGTGCACATTTGCGAAGTTGGAGGGGAGATCAAGTTGATAGGCTAGATCGCCTCGTTTGCCGATGATCTTGAAGGGACCCACATATCGCGGAGCAAGTTTCCCCTTGATACCGAAGCGACGAGTTCCTTTCATTGGAGAGACGCGGAGGTAGACATGGTCTCCGATCTCGAATGCCACATCTCGGTGTTTGCTGTCGTAATAGCTCTTCTGGCGCGATTGCGCGGCTTTGAGGTTCTCACGAATCACCTTGCACATAGCCTCAGCCTCTGAGATCAAATCATTGCCGAGCAATTGGCGTTCACCGGTTTCTGACCAGTTGAGAGGAGTACGGCACTTTCTGCCATAGAGGATCTCGAATGGGGCTTTGCCCGAGCTGGCTTGAAAACTGTTGTTGTAAGAGAATTCAGCATAAGGAAGGCAATCCTCCCATTTCATGCCAAAAGAGATAACACAGGCTCTGAGCATATCTTCAAGAATTTGGTTGACACGCTCGACTTGTCCACTAGTTTGAGGGTGGAAAGCTGTGCTGAAGCGAATGTTGGTGCCCATGGCCATCTGAAAAGAATCCCAAAATTTGGAGGTAAAGATGCTACCACGGTCTGAAGAGATCAATTGCGGAATGCCGTGCAAAGAGACAATTCTGGAGGTGTAGAGCTCTGCCAGCTGCGCTGCTGTGATAGACTCTTTGATAGGAAGAAAATGAGCCACTTTGGTGAGCTTGTCGATGACGACGAAGATAGCATCATTTCCACGCTTGGACTTAGGAAAACCAGTCACGAAGTCCATTTCAATATGATCAAAATTCCATTCTGGAATAGCAAGAGGTTGGAGAAGTCCAGCTGGTCGTTGGTGTTCTGCTTTCACCCTTCTGCAGACATCACACTCATTCACGAATTGAGCGATCTCACGCTTCATTCGAGTCCACCAATACGACTGCTTGAGGTCATGGTACATCTTCGAACTTCCAGGATGAATAGACAGGAGAGAGTTGTGCGCTTCGTTCATAATGACTTTACGAAGATCACCCTTTGGAACCACGATCCGGTCCTCGAAGAAAAGAGTATCTCTGTCATCAACTCGATAGCACTTGTATTTGGGAATGCTCTTTTCGATACCACGTTTCACCTTCTTCACCATGGTATCCAACAATTGTGCCTCACGAATCTGATCTTCCAAAGTAGGAGAGACAATGAGGTTGGCAAGAACACCTTGAGGAACAACTTGGAGATTCAACTTGCGAAAAGCTTCACAAAGATCTGGTTGAAAAGGCTTGAGGATTAAGCTGTTGCAGTAAGCCTTTCTGCTCAAAGCGTCTGCAACCACATTAGCCTTGCCTGGAGTATATTCAATACTCGGATTATACTCTTGAATCATTTCGACCCATCGAGTTTGCCTGAGGTTGAGATGAGGCTGAGTGAAGATGTACTTGAGACTCTTGTGATCGGTGAAGATGTCCACTTTCCTTCCCAGCAGGAGATGCCTCCATGTTATCAGTGCATGGACAACTGCCGCCAACTCAAGATCGTGAGTGGGGTAGTTCCTTTCATTGGGCTTCAACTGGCGAGAGGTATAGGCAACAACCTTCTTCTCTTGCATTAACACAGCACCGAGGCCCTGGAGAGAAGCATCACAGAATACTTCATAAGGCTTTGATTCGTCAGGAGGAGTCAAAACTGGAGCAGTGACAAGTTTCTCTTTGAGAGTGTTGAAAGCAACGTCACACTCAGGAGACCAGACATACTTCACATGCTTCTGGAGGAGGTTGGAAAGAGGCTTTGCAATCTTAGAGAAATTCTCAACGAATCTTCTGCAGTAGCTTGCAAGTCCAAGAAAACTGCGAAGCTGCTTGACATTCTGAGGAGGATTCCAATTCAAAACTGCAGACACCCTCTCTGGATTAACAGCAATGCCCTTGGCAGAGATGATATGGCCAAGATAAAGAACTTCATCAAGCCAGAATTCACATTTGGAGAACTTCGCATATAATTGATACTCTCTGAGCTTGTCGAGTACCAATCGCAAATGTTCGGCATGATCCTTCTTATTCTTGGAGAAGACCAAAATATCATCAAGATAGACCAAGACAAATTCGTTGATGTAGGGGTTGAAGATGAAATTCATCAAGCGAGTGAAATACGGAGGAGCATTGACGAGGCCGAAAGACATGACAGTATATTCATAAGAACCAAAGCTTGTTCTGAATGCTGTCTTGGGAATATCTTCTTCACGAATGCGAATCTGGTGATAACCCATACGAAGGTCAAGCTTGGAGAACACCTTAGCACCTTTGAGTTTCTCAAATAGCTCATTGATGTTGGGAAGTGGGTACTTGTTCTTGATAGTCTTCTTGTTCAATGGACGGTAATCGACGCAAAGTCGGTCCGTGCCATCCTTCTTCTTGACAAAAAGAACACCACAACCCCAAGGAGAAGAACTCGGTCTGATCAAACCCAGACGTTCTTGTTTATCGAGTTGAATCTTCAATTCCTTGAGCTCATCTGGTCCAAGCTTGTAAGGACGCTTGCAAACGGGTTCCGTGCCAGGCTCAAGCTCAATAACGAATTCAACTGGCCGACGGGGAGGCATACCCGGAAGCTCTTCTGGAAAAACATCTTGGTACTCACAAACGACTGGAATCTGAGAGATAGCCTCCATTTCACCCATCTCACTGAGAGAAAACAACCGAATGGTATCATCACGAGAAGCATAGATGATCATATCGTTAGAAGTGTGAGTCAATTTGATTTCCCTGGCAGCACACTCAAGCTGAGCCTTGTGCTTAGAAAGCCAGTCCATCCCGAGAATAAGATCAATATCAGAATCACCAAGCACCATTGGGGAAGATAGAAATTTATAGTCGCCCATCTTGATAGAGACATCCGGAACCATATAACTTGCATTCATGCATTTCGCCGGAGAGACAACTGATAAGGATTTAGGCAAACCTTGGATAGGCAATTCATGCATCGATGCAAAAGGCTTTGAGATGAAACAATGTGAAGCACCAGTATCAAATAAGACTTTAGCAGGAATATCATTAACAGGAAGATTACCCATGATCACTTCAGAAGAATCCTCTGCTTGAGCTGCATTCAACATGTTCACCTTGGCATACTTGGAATTATGCTTGACCACTGCATTGCTGGAAGATTTCACAGGAGGAGGAGGCGGAAGGCGCCTTTGATTGAAGCACTTGTTCGCATAGTGACCCTTCTGCTGACATTTGTTACAAGTCACCTCTGAGAGCGGACGATGGTAAGGAGCACTTGGCCTTGGAGCTTGATTCTGAGACTTGTTCTGAAAACCAGGGTTGGGTGGGTGGGAAGATCCACGACCACTAGAATTCTTCTGTTCATAAGGCTGACGGAACGGAGGAGGAGGAGGCAACCAGAACTTCTGTTGCTTAGCTGCCCCAAGTGAGGAAGAAGAAGACTGAACTGCGTCTCTGACTCTCTTCTTAGATGCCTCACACTTGAGCTGAGCAGCTTCTTGTTTCAGTGCCATGTTGTAGAATTCATCATACTTTAATGGCTCGAAAAGCACAAGAGCAAGCTGCAGATCTTCTCTGAGACCATGCCTGAATTGGTAGATCATACTCTTCTCATCAGGAACGTCTTGCCTTGCAAAACGAGAGAGCTTCTGGAACTGAGTGTTGTATTGATAGACAGACATGGTGCCTTGCTTGAGATTGCGGAATTCCTCACACTTAAGCTCAACAACACTTTCTGGAATGTGGTGCGCTTTGAAATCACGACGGAAATCATCCCAAGTGATCACACGACCTCCTCTGGAATCTTTGTATTGCTGGAACCACTCAGCAGCTTGATCTTTGAGTTGAAAAGAGGCAAACTTGACAAAGTCCTCAGGTCTGACATTGCTGCACTCGAAATGCTTGCTGGTGTCCACGAGCCAATCATCGGCGTCTGTGGCCTCGACACAGTAGCTGAAGGTCTTTGGCTGATTAGCAAGGAACTGGTTCAGTGAAGCGAAGTGCGGCTGATTGTTGCCTTGGCCTTGATTCTCTTGATTAGCTTGCCCTTGGTTGCGATCTTGCAAGAGCTGAATCAGAATCTGAGCATTGGCATTTGTGGCAGTCATCAAGACTTGCCAAGCTTCCGGAGGCGGAGGTGGTGGCGGAGGGTTAGCCTGATTCCCGTCATTGCGTTCCGGATTCTGACGCGTTGGTGGAGCTATCCTGAAGAGGGTGACATCCATTAGCATCTTGACAGAGATATAATGAAGCTGAATCAAAGGAACGAAATTGCAACATATAGTCTTCACAAATAGCATTCGAACGAGAATGAACGAATGAATTCCAATGTAAATCATCACACTTCCAAAGCTGAGAAGCCACTTAGAACATGGTAAGAAATAAAATCAACAAGGTACGGAAGTGAACAAATACTTGGTAAGGATTACCCAATCACAAACCAAATATCTGCGGAAGAAATACTAGAGCTACAAGAATTCCCACTTATAAACTCCCAAAACTTTCTGGTTATGCAATCAGGTGTTGGGGATACAGGGGAAGCATAATATCTCACCCAAACTAGCAAATCCTACAACCAGTTGTATCCATCCTTCAACACATAACCAAGAAACCTTCGGAAATCGTCTACCTCAACCTTCGAAAAGCATCCGTTATACAAGTCATGGCAATACTCCTGCACTCGCCACAGTACTGGGCTATCAGGGTTATCTCACCAACAACTGTACAAAAGAGATTTTCGATGTCGGTCGTACTAGACTCAGGTATTCCAAAACCGCAACGATAAAATTATGACGACAACACCTCGGAGCTCAACTCCCCGGGACACTGCCACAACCCCTAAATGTCAGGAGGCAACCAAGACAATGTTGTCATCATAAAACCATCGGAACGATTGTAATATACCCGCGTGATCCTAAAATTTTTTTTAGTGAAATTTGAGAAGAGAAGAGTCAAAACTCTACGTCAGGATGCCTTACCAGAAGGTCGAAGGGACTGGGGAGTAAAAAGAATTCCTAAACTCTCCGATATATAATTCCTAAATGACTCAAAACATTTTTCTAGACACAACTCGGCCACTAAAGACGATCAAACAGTGGGGGCTCCTAAGGTCGGGGAAAGGCTCTGATTACCAACTTGTAACGCCCTCGATGCGGCTATATCTCCCACGTGTCGAGGCACGACTTAGAGGCATAACCGCATTGAAAGCAATGTCGCAAGTGAGGTAATCTTCACACAATCCATGTAATAAATAAAGGGGAAAGATACATAGTTGGCTTACAATCGCCACTTCACACAAGTACATAAATAACATCCAACATACAGATTACACTCAAGGTCCGACTACGGTACCAAAATAAAAGAAGACTACCCCAAATGCTAAACAGATCCCCGGATCACCCAACTGGGCTCCACTACTGATCATCTGAAAAAGAAACATAGTAACGCCCACGTTCCTCGTCGAACTTCCAAGTGAGCTCGGTCGCGTCATCTGCACTGACATCGTTGGTACCTGCAACTGTGGTGATAATATCTGTGAGTCACGGGGACTCAGCAATCTCACACCCGCGAGATCAAGACTATTTAAGCTTAAAGGTGGGAAAGGGGTTTGCGAGGTGGAACTGCAGCAAGCGACTAGCATATGGTGGCTACAACACAAAAGAGAGCGAGAAGAGAAGGCAAAGCACGATCGTGAAGCTAGAAGTGATCAAGAAGTGATCCTGAAACAACCTACGTCAGGCATAACTCCAACAACCGTGTTCACTTCCCGGACCCCGCCGAGAAGAGACCATCACGGTTACACACGCGGTTGATGTGTTTTAGTTAAGGTCAACTTCGGGTTTTCTACAACCGGACATCAACAAATTCCCATCTGCCTCATAACCGCGGGCACGGCTTTCGAAAGATAATACCCTGCAGGGGTGTCCCAACTTAGCCCATGATAAGCTCTCACGGTCAACGAAGGATATTCCTTCTACCGGGAAGACCCGATCAATCTCGGAATCCCGGACTACAAGACATTTCGGCAACAACAAAACAAGTCCAGCAAAGCCGCCCGATTGTGCCGACAAATCCTGATAGGAGCTGCACATATCTCGGTCTCAGGGCACATCCGGATTGTCCAAACTTCCGATAGGCGAACCCAGAGTTGCCCCTGGTGGCCACCGGTGGCTGACGGTTTGGACCAGCAATCGAAGGAGAACTGGCCCGGGGGTTAAAATAAAGATGACCCTTGAGTCTGCAGAACCCAAGGGAAAAAGGCTAGGTGGCAAATGGTAAAACCAATGTTGGGCCTTGCTGGAAAAGTCTTATTCAAAGCGAACTGTCAAGGGGGTCCCATAAATCACCCAACCGTGTAAGGAACGCAAACTCCGGGAACATAACACAGGTATGACGGAAACTAGGGTGGCAAGAGTGGAACAAAACACCAGGCATAAGGCCGAGCCTTCCACCCTTTACCAAGTATATAGATGCATTAATTAAATAAGAGGTATTGTGATATCCCAACAAGTAAACATGTTCCAACAAGGAACAACAAGTCCATGTTCCAACAAGGAACAAACTTCATCTTCACCTGCAACTAACAACGCTATAAGAGGGGCTGAGCAAAGCAGTAACGTAGCCAAACAACGGTTTGCTAGGACATGGATGGTTAGGGGCTGACATGGCAATATAGGAGGCATGATATAGCAAGTGGTAGGTATCGCAGCATAGGCATAGCAAAAGAGCGAGCAATCTAGCAAGCAAAGATAGAAGTGATTTCGAGGGTATGGTCATCTTGCCTGCAAGGTTCTCAGAGTTGTCGAAAGCTTGGTCCTCGTAAGCGTTCTCAACGGAATCCTCGGTCACGTACTCGTCTCCCGGCTCTACCCAAGACAAGAGAATAAGCAAAGGAACCGATATCAACCATGATGCAATGCGCAAGCAACATGATGCAAAACATGGCATGAAAAGCGAGAGGTGATATGCAATGCGTATGCATGCTCCGGAAGGACAAGGATGAACAGGGCATAATCTTGGCAAACCAAGCATGCCACTGGATAGATGAGGTGATTTCGGTTGAAATCGATATAAAGATCACCGGAATCGGATGCACGGTTTGGAAATGGCAAGTAATACGAGAATGACACGAATCTGCCATAAACAGCATGATGCTACTTAGCAAGCAACAAATAATTAAGCTACTGCACCCAAACATGGCAACAAAGCATATGACAGCAATCTACACAAGATGCACGACAAAAGATGAACACTGAGCTATGGCTCAATCCCATCATAACAGGTCCAAACCATCATGGCAAAAGTGCAAACGATAACAAGATCTCAGACTTAGTGAAAATAACAACATAGCAGAAAACTAACATCAGGATGACATGTTCAGAGCAATGAAACAACATGCTACAAGTTCAGAACATAGCTAAGAAAGGCATGGCATGAATCTACTCATAGCACTTGACAAAAGACTCTTACTGACCAAAAGCTAAAAATTATCATAAAATAACATTACACCCATGTCAAATGAGCAAGTTTCGTTACAGGTTACAGACTTAGCAGAAAACTGGACATGGCAGAAAACTGATAACGACTAGGCATGTTCGTGAGCTCGATGCACTCACTACAGAGCATTGCATGATAAACTAATCATACATACATCAAGAAGACATGGCATAGTAACAATACATGTCAAGAATAACATCATATCACGCAAGGACCAACTACACCAAGCTTGGCAAAATCGAATAACATGTAAACAATCTGCCAGCAACATTTTGAAGCAAAAGTAGAGCTCGAATGAATCAAGTTATGGCACTCCATAATTGCAAACAAAGGCATGTATGGATTAAGAAAATACGCAAGTTCAAAACTCCTTTACTGATCATGCTCAAATTAGGCATGGATCTCTCGTAAACAACATGAACACATGGCATAAAAATAACAGCAGTCAGGGACTTAGTGAAATCACTAAGTCTCTGAAATCAGCAACATCAAGACACCTAGTTTGCATGCTTGTGCTAGACACCACATAGATCATAAAAATACATGGCAAAATCCTCTGGATAGGTAACATGGCATATTACAAAAAACTCATGTAGGACTCAACTTCATAGGAGGTACACATCAATCATGGCAAAAATGACAAAAGTGCATGATCAGATAAGATCCAGCAACTAACATCAACTAGCCTCTTCTAACAGCATTTCGGGCACCAAGATGACTTCAAATGAAAATGATGCAATGGAACAAAGTGATGTACTCTTCGAGGCAAACAATTCGACATATTATACGCGCGAAACGGAGCTATGGATGCAAAGTTATGGCACGATCAAGATGCGATGATAATGATGAAAATCTGGGACTTAGAAGAAAAACGAGGGGGGAAGAAGTCAACCCTAAAAAACGGATCTGTGATCCGGCGGGCCGGAGATGACGCGGGAGGCGGCGGCGGTCGCGGTGGCCGGCGCTGGGCGGCGGGCGGCGGCACCGAGGCGGCGGCGGGCGCGGATCCGCGGCGGCGGAGGAAGGCGCGCCCGGCGCGGCGGCGTCGCGACGCGGGCGGCAGCGCGGTGAGGCGGCGGGGCAGGCGGCGGACGGAACGGCGGCGAGGCGCGCGGTGGAGGCGGCGGGCCTGCAGGCGCGGCCAGGCAGCGGCTCGGGCGCGGCGGCGGGTGGCTACGGGCCGCGGGGGCCGGATCTGGGCCCCCCGGGCCCGGCGGCGAAGTGGGGCGGCGCCGGGTGACGTGGCGTCGTCCGGTTGGCTGGGGCGGCTGAGCTGGCGGCGGGGAGCCAACGGGGGCGCGACACGTGGCGGCGGTGAGGTGGCCGGCGGCGGCGGGGCTGTCGGCGCGGATTCCGAGGCGAAGCTAGGGTTTCGGGGTGAGACTCTCTCAGATTTAGATGGGGGAGACGTTTTTATAGACAGAAGGAGCTAGGGAGCTCCAAACGGAGTGCGGTTTTCGCCCACGCGATCGTGATCAAACGGCGGAGGACATGGGAGTGACTTAGATGGGTTTTGGGCCACTTAGAGAGGGGTGTTGGGCTGCAACACACACGAGGCCTTCACGGTTACCCGGTTAACCGTTGGAGTACCAAACGAACTCCGATTGACCCGAAACTTGACAGGCGGTCTTCCGGTGCTATACCAAGGCCACATGTCAAACCTCGGTCCATTCCGAGAATGTTTAATACCCGCTCACGAAGAAATGTAAAAGGGGACGCCGGGAGACATAGGAGCGCCGGATTGCAAAACGGACAACGGGAAAGATGCTCGGATTTATGAGACGAACACGTATGCGAATGCGATGCACATGATGACATGATATGAAATGCATGACATGACCAAAATGCAAAATGGAGAGAACCCAACCACGGAGGGAAAATCATAGCACATAGCCGGAAATGGCAAGAGTTGGATTACAAATATGGCAAGTTACGTCTGGGGCGTTACATAATCGCAATCAAGTCCACAATTTTCTCTCCATGTACTGTACTACTACGGAGTGCATGCATGTGTGTACCCGGGGTGGAAGCACTGCATGCATGTGTGTATGCATTATTCCCTCTAGTAATAGACGCCGTGCTATAACTACCAATGCTATTTTTCAGGCCGATCGCTAGTCGCCTTGGTCCCACAGATTTTTTTTCTTTTTTCTGAAGCGCTGTATAAACAGTGACGGATGGAGTAGTATGAGCAGATTCAAAGAAGAGCGTATTGATGGTTGCTTCTTCAGAGCAACTTACAGTGGGAAAGGTGGGGCTTATGATTTGACTGCTCATTACTCACTATTAATGCGGCGCAACGACCGGGCTGAGTCTCCCATGCTGTTGTGCACTACCCCCTTGGTTCTTAAATATACTCCGGAGTATTTGTCTTTCTAGAGATTTCAACGAGTGACTACTCAAATATTTGTCTTTTTAGAGATTTTAAATGGACTGGCACATACGGATGTATATAGACATATTTTAGAGTGTAGATTCATTCATTTTGCTCCGTATGTAGTCACTTGTTGAAATCTCTGTTAAGACGAATAGAATATTTAGGAACGGAGGGAGTACACATACGAAGCAAAATGAGTGAATCTACACTCTAAAATATGCCCGTTTGAAATTTGTAAAAAGACAAATATTTAGGAACGAAGCAGTATAATTTTGTGCATGGCACATGGACCCGGATGATGAAGAGGCTTGTGGCAATGCTATCAAGCTTCCATCATTTGTTTACATAATTGACGTACTATACATATAATTTTCCATCGACATTAAATTGTACAATGGTGTGAGCTTTCAGCTTTTGTTTCGCGTGTCTTGCCATCGATGCTCTTTTGGAAACAATAAAAAACTAACTTCCTTGCTAATGCATGTCAATTATTAGCAGATCAGAGATAATAATTACATCACAACTGAAGACAAAGTTGTGAGAAGGTGTTAAACTAAAATTGATCCATCCTTTCATTGGCAGCAACGTCCCCCCAGCTCTGTCTAAATCAACAAGGCATGTTGGGAAAAAAGTAGCTGTCTGGAGCATGCAACATTCCGATCATTTTGTGCAGTTCCACTAATATAGAGTTGAGCGTCCCTGTTCCAAAGATATCAAGTGTGATTACGATAATAGAGGACTGTTGATGAAACAATAAACACACAAATAGAAGCCGGTCACCTTTGCAGTCTCTCTTAAGACTAACTAGTTGGACAAGATTAGGCTCGGAGTTGGATGAGGAGGATAGAGAAAAACCAATCTCCCTTTGTGAAGTCGCACTGAAATGTAGAGACGTTGCCCGTGTGACATTTTAGTACAACTTCACATAAAACTCTTAAGAAAAAAGTGATTTGTGCAGTTCACCAAAAGGTCGCAATAGCAACGAGGTGAAATGGATAGCCCTGTTTGCAAAAAAGAGGTAGAAAGGAAACAATTACTGGCCAATTACAGTTGATGACACATGCGACGACAAAAAAGAAGCATATTCCTTGTCCTAAGGGAAGATAACAACACGGTTGTGTTTGTCTAAAACGGTGTGAGGATGAGAATGCAATATGGAAAGTACGCCGGGCGAGCTACGTTTTGGGCAAAGACCTATGGAAGATCCACATGCAGCGACGTGGGAAAACGGGCAGTGGAGCAAGGTTGGAGGGGATACCTGGAGGTCGTCGGTATGTAACTAGGTGAGCAGCGGCGGGCGGAATCTGCGAGTAGGTGGCGTAGGCCCTGCCGCGCCGGAGCTTGGTCAAAGAGAACGACGTGTACCGTAGATCGGGACGTGCTGCCTCGGCACCGTCGAACAGAGAAACGATGCATTTCCTCCCTTTCCCTCGGCGGACGGGATGCGGCCGGATCAGTGACCAACGGTGAGAGAGAGAGGCCACCGCACTCCCTTTCCCCCGGCGGACGGGATGCTGCCGGATCAGTGACCAACGGTGAGAGAGAGAGGCCACCGCACTCCCTTTCCCCCGGCGGACGGGATGTGGCCGGATCAGTGACCAATTGTGTGTGTGTGAGAGAGAGGCCACCGAAGCCTTGTGTGAGATACTCTGAAGAGCGGACTACCTTTTCCTCCATAAAAATTGTTTTATATTCTATGTACGTGCCATTGAGGGCTATAACTTTATTTAAAAATAACGCGGCAACGCGTCAAGTCGAACTTTGTTTCGTGCACGCGTGGTACACGACCTCCCTAGGTAAACAACTGCTACAGGCGTTCAAATTAGCACGTGGGCTACCATTTCGTAAAGAAATGAGCTCCACCGTGTACCCGCGTGGGTGTGGCTGGGCACGAAGCGTGAGTACGTGCACGGTGCACCTATTCTCTTCTTGTTTACGTACACCACCTATGTGGGCTTGTGTGAGAGAGATACAAACCTAGAGAGATATAGTGTGTGGGTTCTTGAGAGTTTTTTTTGTGGGGGGGTCAATCAAAAAATTAACATATGCAATGTGTGTGAAATAGAGTCCTGGATATAACATATATATAGAGGGGGCGATCCATGAGAAGAGAGTGGAGGTATCATCGGCTTGTGGTGTCCATAGAATTGAAGAGAGGGGTGATGTGTGTGTGTGTGCGCGCGATCGATAAAGAATGCCATCGAATTTTTGTGTGCGCACGTCAAAGATATAGAGTGGCTGGCCTACTGGAACGCGAGATGGGACATGTGCAGTTTGTCTTTGTGGCATGGATACTTACCTGCAGCGCTCGACTATCGGTGTGTGGTGGGGGAAGAGGGAGGCCCAATTAACTATAGAGGTACAATGGCTGGTATATGTGTGGAGGAGGAGAGAGGCCTACCTCATGTATTAAGGAGATCGATCCGCCTCATGTATTAAGGGAGATCGATCGGCATCCATGCATATGTGCAGGAGATGAATAAGGTTGGGAGAGAGACAGAGCTAGAGTGTTGGAGGGGGTGGTAGTGGAGTTGCTTCTAACAAATGGTGGGATAGGCTTGCTAGACAAACGGAGGGCACGCCCGCAATATCAATAAGAGAGGAGATGGTTGCTTGTTGTCTGTGCACGTGCGTGTGAGAGATGGGTCAGGAGGCATGCACGAATGATGAGGGGGGACGATGTGGTTGTGGTAAGCAGACATAACTACATAGGAAGATCAATCGCCCTTTGTATGAGAAAGGAGAGACATAACTTGTGAGGTACGTTGATCGATGGGGGGGGTAGTTAAAGTCGATCTAGGTATATGTTGGGAGATCGATCGGTATACATACATGTGTGTGTTAGAAGAAAATGAGGCACGAGGAGAAGGATAGAGAGAGAGGGATGCATGTAAGAGGTGGTACGAGAGGCATACTATATCGAGGGGGGAGGAGTGTGCGAGTACGAGAACGATGAAAAGAGTGGTGGGAGTGAGGCATGGACGATGACAAGAGAAGAGGGGAAGCTTGTGTTTGTGCTAGGCACACCTGGCTAGAGAGGCATATCGATCGATGTGTGCCGCAAAAGAAGGAGATGGGGGGGCCTACACACACCGTGGGTGAACGACCTAAAGTGAAAAGACGAATTTGCACGATGGAGCTAGAGAATGCTGAGGGAGGGTGAAAGGGATGCGGGTGTGTGCATGCACAAGAGAAAGTTAGCGCTAGCTACAAAGATAAGAGGGTTGTGTGGGTGTAAAAGACGAATAGAGATCATATATACTTCATTATAAAAAGCGAATTCGGTTATTTGAAGAATTTGTCATAGTGTTTCAAACCGACGGATGTGTGAATATATATAACGGTGATACACATGGTGTGGTTATGAACTTGGTATACTACATTTAATATATTTTATCTCTACTCTTATAAAAAAACGGAGTTATTGATGATGGTGTGCCTGCCATCCTGCATTATAGGCCGTCTGATTTATATCTGGCGGATAGCAAGGAAACTATGATGGTTGAAGTTGGCAACAATCATGATTGTAGATTCTTATTGAAATAGAGAAACGAATTCAAATTTAGTTTGAATTGCAGTGGTAGTATAGACATTTGGAATGCACTAAAATGTTTGTATGAGTAGGTTACATGCATTATACAGCAAGCGAAAAAATTTAATCGGACATAACATGGATTCATACTCCCTCCTTCCATCTATATAGGGCGTAATGAGATTTTTAAGACCGCCTTTGACTATTGAAAAGATTAATAGTACATGACATGCATAATGTGAAAATTATATCATTGAAAGAACCTTTCACAGACGAATTTAACGGTGTGCTTTGTGTAAGTTGCATGTCATATATCATTGCTCTAATATTTGGTCAAAGTTAGCATCGAAAAACGCATTAGGCCCTATATAGATGGAAGGAGGGAGTAGCTTTGAATAGCATTTGTATAGTAAAACGGGGCAAGACTCTCTCTTTGTGTGGTGTGAATAGTTTTATTTTTTCGTTTTCTTTTTGGTTGAGGGAAGTGCGAATTGATTTGGTACGTACAAGTACAATATTACTACATGTTAGGCTTGTCCCTAAAATTCAACCCGCATCTTGTTATATCCCAAAAATTCAGATATCGTGCTCCCAAAACTGGCGCCTTCACAACCCGCGCCTTGCTATCCCCAAATTACAACGCGCGCGAAAACTCCCTCCAGCTGCCAAATCCCGACACGCGAAATCCCCCTTCTAACCCTGAGCCGGAAGGGCCGCTAGTTCAAATCGGTGGGGGTTACTTTTGTAACACACCCTACATTTTGGACAAGCGCGTTCCTAAGTCATGCTTCACCCCCTCCCGTCGCCCCCTTTTCGCCATTCGAAATCCCAGGCGGCCATAACCTCTTCGCTCCAGCCGCGAAACCCCACTCTCCTTCGTCCGCCACGTCACCGCTGCCCAGCCGGAGCCTCTTCCTTGACGACTTTGTCCATCGCAACAGCTCGACGTCCCTCGTCCACCTCCCCGGATGAGGATCCATCGTCCATCTCGCCGTCCCGCCGGTTCAGCCGCCCCGTCCTCCACCTCCAAGGAGCTGCTCCGACGATCGCCTCGTCTATCGCGACTTCTCAATCCCCACAGCGCCACCTTAACCTGCTCCACCGGAACCGCAGCATCCTCACCGACTCCTCGGACGAAGCCGAGGCCTACTCGGCGCCACCAAAGAGGTTGTACACTCATCGCATCACACCTTCTCCTTAACTCGACCTCCCGGCGCCGACGGTGCTCCATCCCGCACCCCCATGGAGAGGCTACCTTGAAGCTGGCGCCGCGGACGACATCTCCACAGCGGCTCTCCCCCAGTGCGAGGCCCCTTCGGCGGCGGTGTCCATACCAGCCGGATGTGCTGCTGCTGCTCCGGCTCTCGCTCGATCGCTCGCTCGCCCAGCTGCTGCTGCTGCTCTCGCCCTCGCTTGTGCTGTTGCTCTGCTCCGATTAAGCCACACTTCAGTCAACTGAATCGACTTTTGTGTCAGTCGATTTTCAGGGGTTGGGGGGGCTCGCCGGAGTTAAGGAAGAACCACCCGTAGCGGGGATGGGGGCTTGCCGGAGAGGTACCCCACTATCTATCTTAGGGTTCAGGGTAGGGGGGCCTAGAGGGCTGGACGGGGCGGCGGTGGCGAGTTGTTTCGGGGCGGCGAGGCGGCGCTGGGACCGGCGGTTCGGCCGGTGGTGGCTGGCGGCTCAGGGGGTGCAGGTTGAAGATGAACTGCAGTCCCTCCCTAAACTACTTGTCAAGTGCCTCTCTGTTACCATTGCGTTCAGTTTCGACAGTAGCATTCAGATTCCACAGTAAATTTCAGTTTCGACAGTTAAGTTCAGAGTCAACAGTTTTTACCACATCTTTTGTATTCAGGTGGTTTTTGGCGATGTTAATTTTACATCCACTTTACATCATCTATTGGAGATGCTATTAGAATCCCACTTGAGAGTGACGATGTCTGTCTTGTGCTGCTTCAGCCTTGACGTCTTACGGCTCACTGGAGCTGCTCCAACGACAGAACGATCCATCACAACAGAGTAGTGCCCTGGACCCCGTCTACAGATTCCTCAGATCTTCCTCCACACCTCCGACAGCCACCTCTGCCTCAACTGCTTCGGCGACCAACCCAATGATGTTGAGGTCGACACGACTACGGCAAAGAGGTTGTACACTTGTTGCATCACTTATTACTACACATTCACGTCGATCCATAAGGGCTATTTTGGTCCAACGGAAAAACATCGATCCACTGGTTGTTACCATCACTCTAAATTTCTGCATGCTCTCCTTACATAATCTCACCATATTTTTTTCGTATGCATGTCAGATATTGTACACAGTCATGTTGAACATGTAGAGAAAAAGAGAAGAGTTTTGTGCGGCAATACAATGTCATGTAGACATCGCTCCATGGTGGGTTCAATGGCAAACCCTCCCCACCCCTCTCCAAATTGTAATCCAGAGGAAGATATCTGTTCTGAGCCGGATTTGGACGCTGCTGACCACTCCTATTTACCCCCCCAAGGTGTTTGCTCTACCTTGGCATGATGATGTTAGTCATATCATGCATATGTTGCCTTGAAGTGCCTACTTTTGACATCATATATGTCATCTTCTTAGTTTAGACATGTTCTGTAATGCCACCTGTTTAGTTTCTATATCATATAGGGGAATTATGCAGTCTCATGTCTTTTAGCCAGCCATAATATATGTGAAGTGTGCAATGCCATCCTATTTAACCAGGCATCATATATTTGAATGATATCTTGCCCATCCTTTTCTTCATTAAATTTCCATTTGTCGACAATGTTTGTACATTAAACTACTCTTCCTGTGAATCAGCCATTTGGGTGGGTGATGGAAAAATCTGGAGTGAAAACAAGGGCTTCAGAGCAAACAGTGCTACCTGTCGAAGCAGATCTCTTGTTGGGTCCCGATAGCTCCTCAGAGATGGATTCAGAGACAGATGACCAGTCCTATTCCCCCACTGAGGTGTATGCTCTAACTTGGCACGGTTATACTGCTCATATCATGCATACGGTGTCTTGCATTGCATAGTTTAGACATCATATACACAATATTCAACACCATGTTCTTAGTTCAGACATCATATCGAATGCCCTCTGTTTAGTATATAAATCACATATGTGAATTAAATGATGCGATCCTGATTACTTAGATAACATGTAGGTGAATTATGTCATGCGATCCTGTTTAGTTATGCATCATATCTTTGAATTATGTTATGCTATGCTATCCAGTTTAGATAGACATCATATATGTGAAATTATGTCATGCTATCCATTTTAGTTAAACAATATACATGTCAACTATTTCATGCCCTCTTTTTTCCACACTATCTATTGCATCTGTCTCTCATACAATGTCTGTACATTCAACTATGTTTCCTGTTTATCATCCATTTGAATTGGAGCGGGTGATGCCAGTATCTAGCAGACTAAAAACACGGTCTTCAAATAAAACAGTGCTACCTCTTGGTAGAGATAGCACCCCGGTTGTACATGCACAAGAACCAGCCCTACCACACATAACCCAAACTCTCGCAGATTGCACCCCTACTACGATGGACAGAGAACCAGCTTCACCCAATCTAACCCCAACCCCATCCGATAGTAACCCAGTTCCTGTTGACACAGCACCATCTCCACCACAGAGCTCCCAAACAAGAGCAGTTAGTAAGGCAGCTCCAGTGCCCAAAGGGCCAGTACTATCACGGCGAAACCCAACTCCACCAGTTAGTACGCCTATTCCTGTGGAGGAAGCACAACCAGCTAGTCGTAGTTTAGCATCTATCGCATTTGATGTTGTTAAATCGTATGTGCGTATCTTCCCATCTTGGAAATATTATACTGAAGATGAAGGAAAATGCCAGTTGCAGGTGTTTGTCCAGGAGTTATGTGTAAGTGATGTTATTCATGGCAATTACTTTGCTTCATCCCATACATCCTACCTCCATGATGGTTATAATACAACAAATTTTCCCATTTTTCTCTATAGAGAAGGACCGATTTGGAAACTTAGGATGAGGTAACCTGTGCTAATACCTCTGCTATCTTTAAGAATGCCTGGTGGCAGTATTGGAATTACCTAAAGAAAACGTACTTCACCAGCAAAGAAACTCATCAAATTCCCTTACGTTCTCTGGAGACACATTTACTGGACGATGACTGGGAACGCCTTGTTCTGTAATGGTCCCGAACCAAGAATGTGGTAAGGTCTATGAGCTCATTTTCTATTTTTAAGTATTATATTCTTGCGTCTTACTGTACTTTGTTCATGTAGAACAAGTGCATAAACCTGAAGAACAACTGTTCTAATTTAAGATTCCATTGCTACCATAGGACATAGATATATGTTTGTTTGATGCTTTTATTATGTACTAGTACTTGGCAATAGAAGACTTGGTAGTTTAATCTTGTCCACCTTACTAATGAACTGGTTCACCGGAATGAGTTTCTTATACTAGTACATGCTAAACTTCTTATGTGTCTACTTGTTTCTTCTTTTAGAATGCTGACAGAATATTGGGGAAGAGTGCCTTATTAAGCAGCGGTAAAGGAAGTAATGCGGATAAGGTTCAGGATAGTGACACATCCTGTCTTGGTTTAGTGTTGGAGTTACTTGCCACTACCGCTTGCACAAGCTATTCAAACTCACTGTCTGAATCAATTCGGTTTCTTGAGTCTCAACTACAAGCTGAAAGACATCGATCAGCTTTGCTGCGACAAGAAGCGGAAGGACTGCGGAAGTCCCTGGAGCATTCAGATGCATACTTTCTGGTGCAACAGCAAGCGTTGGAGGATTTTAGCGCCAAACGGGACAAAGCTAATCAGCTTGCTAAGCTTATTGCCAGCATGGTGGATACCCAGGATAACATTTCTTGAGCTCTTCTGAAGTTGTTTCAATTATGCTCTTGTTTTGCTGCATCGTTTATTTGCACTAGTGGCCAATTTTGACGGCCGGTGTATATGATATACTGCTTTGTTCCTTATATTTGCACTGGTGGCTGTTGGGGAACGTAGTAATTTCAAAATTTTCCTACGCACACGCAAGATCATGGTGATGCATAGCAACGAGAGGGGAGAGTGTTGTCTACGTACCCTCGTAGACCGAAGCGGAAGCGTTGACGCAACATAGAGGAAGTAGTCGTACGTCTTCCCGATCCGACCGATCCAAGCACCGTTACTCCGGCACCTCCGAGTTCTTGGCACACGTTCAGCTCGATGACGCACCCCTAGCTCCGATCCAGCAAAGCTTCGGGGAGGAGTTCCGTCAGCACGACGGCGTGGTGACAATCTTGATGTTCTACCGGTGCAGGGCTTCGCCTAAGCACTGCAACGATATATTCGAGGTAGAATATGGTGGAGGGGGGCACCGTACACGGCTAAGGAACGATCACGAAGATCAACTTGTGTGTTCATGGGGTGCCCCCTGCCCCCATATATAAAGGAGCAAGGGAGGGAGGAGGCCGGCCCTAGGTTTGGGCGCGCCAGGGGAGTCCTACTCCCACCGGGAGTAGGATTCCACCATTCCTAGTCCAACTAGGTCAAGGGGGGAAAGAGGGGAAGAGGGGAAGGAAGGGAGAGAGGGGCCGCGCCCCAAACCCCTTGTCCAATTCGGACTGGGCTTGGGAGGGGCGCGCGCCACCTCCTGGTCCTTCCCACTAAGGCCCATCAAGGCCCATTGCTTCTTCCTCGTATTCCCGTAACTCCGTGGTACCTCCGAAAATACCCGAACCACTCAGAACCCTTCCGGTGTCCGAATATAGTCGTCCAATATATCGATCTTTACGTCTCGACCATTTCGAGACTCCTCGTCATGTCCCCGATCTCATCTGGGACTCCGAACTCCTTCGGTACATCAAAACTCATAAACTCATTATATAACTGTCATCGAAACCTTAAGCGTGCGGACCCTACGGTTCGAGAACAATGTAGACATGACCGAGACACGTCTCCGGTCAATAAACAATAGCGGGACCTGGATGCCCATATTGGCTCCTACATATTCTACGAAGATCTTTATCGGTCAGACCGCATAACAACATATGTTGTTCCCTTTGTCCATCGGTATGTTACTTGCCCGAGATTCGATCGTCGGTATCCAATACCTAGTTCAATCTCGTTACCGGCAAGTCTCTTTACTCGTTCCGTAATACATCATCCCGCAACTAACTCATTAGTTGCAATGCTTGCAAGGCTTAAGTGATGTGCATTACCGAGAGGGCCCAGAGATACCTCTCCCACAATTGGAGTGACAAATCCTAATCTCGAAATACGCCAACCCAACATCTACCTTTGGTGACACCTGTAGTACTCCTTTATAATCACCCAGTTACGTTGTGACGTTTGGTAGCACCCAAAGTGTTCCTCCGGCAAACGGGAGTTGCATAATCTCATAGTCAAAGGAACATGTATAAGTCATGGATAAAAGCAACGGCAACATACTAAACGATTGGGTGCTATGCTAATGGAATGGGTCATGTCAATCAGATCATTCAACTAATGATGTGACCTTAATCAAATGACAACTCCTTTGTCCATGGTTAGGAAACTTAACCATCTTTGATTAACAAGCTAGTCAAGTAGAGGCATACTAGTGACACTCTGTTTGTCTATGTATCCACACATGTATTATGTTTCTAGTTAATACAATTCTAGCATGAATAATAAACATTTATCATGATATGTAAGGAAATAAATAGTAACTTTATTATTGCCTCTAGGGCGTATTTCCTTCAGTAGCGAACTTTGATGCCCAGTGGATGTAATATGTGTAATAGCCGTGATAGCCTAGTGTTAGTTGCTTGCTTATTTATTTCCTTGTTGTCTTATTTATTTGTTTGCTTGTAGTCATCGCAGTTCTTTTTCTGCGGTTAACTAGTGGCTGCAATAACCTATTTTTTAAAACTAGGCCACAATAACCATGGGCTAATATTTACTGTAGTGACACTGGGCCTCCTACGGGCCGTAGAAACAGTGGGCCTTCTACGGGCCGTATAAATAGTAGGCCTTCTACGGGCCGTATCATCAATGGGCCTTATACGGGCCGTATGATCGATTGGCCAAACATGGGCCAATAACATGCCGCATTATGGCCGTAAACGGGATAGAGTTGGAATCGTCCGTTCATTGGCCGACCGTAACGGGCCATCATTAATAGGCCATATTTGATGACGCTATGAAAACGGCCCAACGTATTAACGGACCACAAACGGGCCGACTGTAACCACGGGCTGAATTTGGCCCACGAGCAGAAAATGACAGTAACGGGCCGTAAGTAAACAAATGCTGGAAATGAGCCCAAGAATAAATGGGCTCTGAGAAGGCCGAAAGATAACATGGGCTGGAAACGGCCCAACATAATAACGGGCCGTTAATGGGTATAAAGTGATACACTGTTCATTACGGGCCAGTTTCACCATGAGTCGTTAATGGGTGTAAAGTGATACACTGTTCATTACGGGCCAGTTTCACCTCGGGCCGTTAATAGGCCAAGAGTTACATAGGGCCTCATATGGGCCGAAAGACGTCATGGGCCATACATGTGCCAGAAGTGAAAACGGGCTGGAATCATATTGGATGGCCCAGATGATGCTACTGGGCCTAATTCGGATAGGGCGTAACGGGCCTTGGGTTAGCGGGTTGTAAATGGGCTATATGCGAACAGGCCGTTAACAGGCTTTCCATGGTCCGGCCCGCCACCTTTTGACCAAGTCAAACGGGCCGGCCTTTTCATAGGAATGGGCCTCTGTTGGGCCGTGCCACGTGTCGACGTATCATAGGCGCCTATCTGACCCACTGACGAGCTGACACGTGTTTCGTCTGGCCAATAAGAATTTTACACGTGGAAATTTCCCATTGGTCGGGGCTGTTAACGGGTTATCGGATCCAAAGTCCGACCCGATAGCTTAACGGCGTTCCGTTACGGTGGATGCCACGTGTCGGTCACCCTTGACGAAAGCACTTCTGTGACGCGCGATTTATCGTCATGGAAGTGGAAACTTCCGTGATGATAATTTTGGTAATGTCATGGAAAACTTCTACGACAGCACAGGTATGACTATCTTGATTCTGTCATAAATTTGTCATGGATGTACATGCATGAAAAAAAACGCGACCTATTGTGACAAACACGTATCATCACGGAAGTGTATTTTTTTGTAGTGAACGCGCTGTCAAATCGCACATCCCGACCTTTCCAGTAGTAAGTAAGTTGAATCCGCTACTCCCTCACCCTCCTCGCCTCTCTGTCAAACCGCCTATGCAAAAACTGTCGCGCGTACTGCCCGAGAAAAGCCCCGCCCTCAACTTTTAACTACGCGAAAATAGTTTGGGCTTGTTCGTTCTATATAAATACTAGTATTGTATGTTTATTCACCCGTGGGGTTGTTCAATGAATGGAGGGCCGGGGAGCACAAGTGAACAATACTACTACTACTACTACTACTACTACTACTACTACTACTATCACTTGACTATATATGTGCGCCGGGGCGTGAGCGCTTTCTTTACTAGGGTTGGTCTCTTCATTCTCTCATCCTCTCCAGATCTAAACAAGACAGTGGTACCAACATTTTCTCTCTGCTCACCGCTGGTCAGAGATCCAGCCGAATCCCTTCAGCTGGTGTGTGTAGAGTACTAGGTGCATCATTCACGCGGTCATCGCCGGCGAGGAAGGAAACCCACAGCTACCGGAGGGGCCCGATCCTCTGCCCGTGCCGTTCTCTCCGATACAGCACTGGCTCGGGAGGTCCTCCGACCCTTCTTCCACCCTGTCGTATTGTGCGCAGATCCGACCTGCCGCCACCGACATCCCGACGACCCTCAGGTATAAGTTCTTTAAAAGCGGCCTTGCTCTACTGCCCCAGCTCCCCACGTGTCTGCATGTGCATCTTTTTCTACTCCCATCAGCTCTTCCAAAGCCACCTAAATGTTTAGTATTATTAGAGGTAAAGCTTCTTCATGCATTCAAATCTAGGACTTGGTTCAAACAGCGAAGAAAGGGGGGAAAGTTGTAGCATGAATCTAGGACTTGATTCACTACCAAAAATACACTTCCGTGATGATACGTGTTTGTCACAGTAGGTCGCGTTTTCTGTCATGCATGTACATCCATGACAAATTTATGACAGAATCAAGATAGTCATACCTGTGCTGTCGTAGAAGTGTTCCATGACATTGCCAAAATTATCATCACAGAAGTGTCCACTTCCATCACGATAAATCACGCGTCATAGAAGTGCTTTCGTCAAGGGTGACCGACACATGGCATCCACCGTAATGGAACACCGTTAATCTATCGGGTCGGATTTTGGATCCGATAACCCGTTAACAAACACGACCAATGCCAATTTTCCACGTGTAAAATTCTCATTGGCCGACGGATCCACGCGTCAACTCCGCATTGGCATAGGTGTCACTCATCCAACGGTCGAGATGGGCCTATGATATGTTGACACGTGGACCGGCGCAAAAGTGGCCTACAAAGTTTAAATGGGCTGGCCCAACCGAAGGCCCATAAGATTTAGCGGACCATAATGGGCTGGCCCAACTAAAGGCCCACAAAATTTAGCGGACCATAATGGGACGGCCCGGCTAAAGGCCCACACGATTTTGCAGACCACAATGGGCCGGCCCAGCTAAAGGCCCACAAGATTCTGCCGACCATAATGGGCCGGCCCAGCTAAAGGCCCAACATTCTTTGTCAAATCGGCCCGTTAACGGCCTGTCCTAAACTTGTCATCAACGCGACCCATGGTCACTTCTGGCCCGTTAATAGTCCGCTAAGTAATTGGGCCGAATTATGGCCCGGTGTATTTCCGACCTGTTAAAGGTCCGGCTTCATTTGGCCCATTTACAGGCCATCAAAACTTTCAACCCATAAACGACCGTGAAGGATTTGGGTCATATTCGGCCATGTCTGACATTTGGCATGTTAGAGACCCACTATAGCTTTGGGCCACTTTCGGCCTGTTAACGTCGGACGTAAACCATGGGCTATATGTGGCCCAAAGTCATATCGGGCTCATTAACGGCGCATATAAAAATGAGGATAATCTAGCCCGACCGAAGTTCCGGCCTGTTAAAGGCCCGTGTATTAGGTCGGCGCATTTACGGCCCGTCCGAATTTCGGCCTGTCAAAGATCTGCATCGTAAATGGGCCGCCATTTCGGCCTGCTAAGTCCAGTGGGTTATTTGGCACAATCAGGGCCCAATCTCACTTTCGGTCTATTAAAGGCCCATGTTTTTATGGGCTTGAGATATTTACACATGTAAACGGCCTATTTTTACTGAGGGCCCAAATTATGTTTAGGCTTGTTAAAGGCCCACTATGGGCACAGGCCTACCAGAAAAATATGAAAGCTTATTCTGATTTAGGCCCAGATATTTTTAGTGGGCTACATGCCAATTTCGGCCCGTAATTGTTTTTAGCCCAATTGGAATGGGCCCGACGAATGTTGGCATGTTGGGCTCCTACGAAGCTTTCGGCCGAAAAAATTACTAAGATAAACCTACACTATACAAAAATAGCGTCATAATTACTGCAGCCTGAGGCAGCAACATAAATGTTGTATCACAACAAAATAAATTCCAACCATACAACAAAAGGCCTGTTGGCATGAAGTTTACATTCCTTCCAGATAAAAGCACCATCAGATGTATAGAAGCACAGATCATTTGACCTGAGTGCTAATGTTTAAGGCTATAGAATCTGATGGAGCAGCACGATCTCCACCTTTTTTCCGACATTGCTCTTGAACAACGAAGCGAATGTCAGATAGTGTGGTTTCAAAACCATTCATATCTTGACGACATTTCTCAACCACTATTCTTGTCTCCGAAACAACATCCATTAGTGATTGGACTTGTGTCTGGAGCACAGATATATCACTCTATCTAGCAGGAAGATTTTGTTCAGTAGGCGATTTGGACGAGGTTACCTTGACAACCAACCCAGAATTACGCAGGAAGGTGCTTTTTGCACTGTTAGTGGAGAGATACCGACGCACTGCAGCAAGAGGTGACATTGTGCCTGTAGTAGCCTTGTCACCTTCAGGTGGTTGTGGCTGTTCAATCATTTGTCCATAGCTTCCTGAAAGTTTGAACTTGTAGATTAGTGTACCAGATAAGGTACTAATGAGACAAAAACAAACAAAGTAGGTTAAACATTTATACATAACTTATTTTGGTGAACTACTGTAATACACTAGCATGTATTGTAGTGCCAACTACATAATAAAATCACTTTCAGAACATATGTCCATGTAGCATGCCTACTGTATTGTCTATTTCCTCACATTCGTTGACATCTAAGGATAAAGAGACATGGTTTGAAGTAGGATGAACATAGTATGACATCATTCATATCATGGGCAAACAGATATAAAACAAATAGGCTATTTTATCATTGTGTGCGCACGTGAACATAACAACTAGATTACAGATCAAGACCAAAAGAATATCCTTCATCTCTTTTAAACCACGTAAGATGAAATGATACGTTAAGACAACTGTGAATAAAAGTGAACAGAGTAACTGACATTGGCTGCAAACCAAGTAGTTAAATGAACACATCACAGTACCAATCAGTTCAAGGCAGGAGGAGTAAGGACTTACTACAGCGGCTTGAACTGGTGTGCTCATGCCCTTCATCTTGCTGGTGTGGCAATCCTTGAAGATTTGCACTGCATTCGGTTCAGGTTCTTTTTAGTCCGCACAGGCTTTCCTCTGTATTTGGAACAAGTCAATATAGATACGATAATATGGCACAAAAAAAGAAGGAAGTAGCAGCTATTTATAAGAGCCTTGCAGTGTGCAATATAGCTACGAGATCCTCTTGTCTGTTGGAATTTCACTTTAGAACGGTTGGTTTTGTTCTTCAAACAATTAGCCTAGAAGAAGATACACTTGTAAGGCACATACATAAATACAAGTTCAATATGTGGTCTGATCAAATACATATAGCCTACCTGGTACTTTGGATCAGACCAGTGTTTAACGAGGGTTGTCTAGTCTTCATCTGTAATATATTCCACTGGAGATGTTTGGGCGATTTCATTGTTAGCCTTGCCTTCAAAGTGAGATTTTCTAAGGTGGTCCCAATACTGTCGCAGAGCAGACTGCAAAACATGAGTGCATGCTTGTTTAGTTGCATCATCTTTCAGATCCAACTTGAACCTCATCAGTTGAAAAAAGAATGTGAGTCTTATTAGGAGGAAGCTAGAAAGTATGAGACAGAGCAAGACAATATTACTAATTAAGATGAATAACATTACTTACGAATAAATGGTCAAGGAAGGTGTTAAACTGGGTATTGTCTTTCTCATTCCTGTATTGGATCCACGTTGGGAGGATACGTGCATGACACCTAACGGCAACGGCTGCCTCTCATACTAACTTGGCTGACTCTGTAGCATCACGTGGCCTTTTTAAACCTCCCTCAAAATGGATCTCCATTATTCCTCCTTTAGATTTTGTTAATCTGTCAAGCATTATCCCTGATGTCTATTTCCGCTTGCGCCGTGGTGCTAGTTCAACAATGAATATGGAAAGTGTTAGTGTACATCTGACTATGAGAGTACATATAAAGGAGCATGCAACTGCAACTTGATTCGGTCAGGTACCGTCTTGGTATTGATGCTCATGAGGTTCATCTGATCTTGCCAAGTCATGTTGTGTCAGCAGTGCTTCGGAAGTAGTGTTTGGTGTGAAGGCAGCTTGGGAACTGGCCAATTCCGGAGCAAACAAACGAGTAACTGGTTGAGATGTTGGTACAGTTGAAGCAGATGCTGCAGCTGGTGGAGCAGGTGATATTGTGTTCGTAGATTTAGTGGGTGGACTTGGACCTTCTACTGCACTATAAGTACCAGCAAAATCTCGACGGCAGAACCTTTTCCGTTTCACCCGACGAGTAACAGCACTCCCTGCTATATTATTTTCCTTGCTTTTTTTGACTTTGCCATGTCAAGCTGTACCCACAACACAAAAGAATAAAATCACTCTTCAGAACTCATTGATGCATGATACAGACAAGCAATACTTTGATGTAAGACAACCGTATGAGGATGGAATATGTAAGAAAATCAGGACGGCATGACATATTCACAGCTACATGTGCAAACTAAGCAGAAGGATTTTCAAGAAAATAGAAGTAATGCAAGCTAGACACCATATGAAAGATGCAACCAATATTACTCTGCCAAGTTAAAAGTGTCTTGTCATAAGTGGCAATTCGAAAAATTAGAAGCAGTACAATGTAGAAATCAATGCAAGATGCAACCACTATCAAACTGCCATGTTAAAAGCATCCAATCATGAGTGACTGATGCGGGATACACAGCAACAGTACTTTGATGTAAGAACATGGTATGATAGATAGATGCAGTGTATTCTAGACACAGAAAGCCATGTCATATGCACATGTATAACGTATAAACTCAGCAGGTGCAATTTAATCAAAATAGAAGAAATACAGGCTAGACAACATATGCTATGCAACATGAAACCAATTATCACACTGTCAACTTAGAGCAAGCACCTGCGATGGTGGAGTACGGGAGATGAACTCATCATGTAGACTTGGGACTTCAACTTCATTAGCAGTAGCAGTGGTAAATCTAGAGAGTCTCTGTTTGCGTCAGTGCGGAGGACCACCAACATCCCCTAACTTACTCTTTTCCTTCCTATTTTCTGATATTGCCTTATGAAGTCAAAACCACAATAAGATGAATAAAATTAGCTCTGCATAACTGGTTGATGCATGATACAGACGAACCCTACTTTGATGTAAGGCAAGTGCAGGATAGGAGGATGGAATATATACAAAAAAGACAGCATTTCAGATTCACACGTATGATAGGAGGATGGAATATGTATGAAAAAACAGTAAGCGGAAGGCATTTAAACAAAATTAGAAGAAATGAAAGCTAGGCACCATATGAAGATGCAACCAATATCACTCTATCAGGTAAAAAGTGTCTCGTCGTAAGCGCCATTTCAAGAAATTAGAAGCAGTACAAGCTAGAAGACAATGCAAGATGCAACCTACATCACAGTCCGAAGTTAAATGTGTCTTATGGGTAAGTGATTGTTGCAGGTATAAGTTGTAAGCTACGTAGATGCAATTCAACATAATTAGTAGCAATACAAACTAGACATCATACGGAAAACGCAACCACGTATAACAGTTCCATGTAAGAGCAAGCACCTGTGATGGTGGAGTACGGGAGATGTGCTCATCATGTACACATATGTTCTAGAAACAGGAACACGTGTCATATTCATAGGCATTATGTGTAAAGTAAGCAGATGCAATTCAAGTTAGAAGCAATACAAGCTAGACATCATACGCAACATGCAACCACATATAATAGTGTCAAGTTAGAGCAAGAACCTGTGATGGTGGAGTAGGGGAGATGTTCTCATCATCTACACAGCTACGTTAACTGTCTAGCCTTGTGTTGTCTTGCGAATCTTGTTGGGAGGATGGCGGAGTAGAATCTGTAGAGACCCCCTGTTTGAGTTGCTCCGAAGGACCACCATCATCCACTGCCGGACTAATTTCCTTCAGCTGTAATGATTTTGCATTGTGAAGTCAAACCGATTAGAAAAAGGAATAAAATTCGCTCTTCAGAACTCATTCATGCATGATACCGACGAACACTACTCAGATGAGAGGCAAACACATGATGCGAGGATGGAATATGTATGAAAAACATGATGGTGTGACATATTCACACCTATGATGTGGTAACTAAGCAGAAGGCATTTCAACAAATTAGAAGCACTGCAAGCTAGACACCATATGAAAGATGCAACCAATATCACTCTGCCAAGTTCAAACTGTATGGCGTTTCAACAAATTAGAAGCAGTACAAGCTAGAAATCATATGCAAGACACAACCAATATCACAGTGGCGACTTAAAGGTGCCTTATCATAAGATATAGTATGTACCAAAAACAGGAAAGCGTGTCATATTCACATGTATCATGTGTAAGCTAAGAAGATGCAGTTTACACTAATTAGGAGCAATACGAGCTAGACACCATATGCAACATGCAACCAGATATCACACTACCAAGTTAGAGCAAGCACCTTGGATGGTGGAGTAGGGGAGCGGAGACTTGGACCTTGTAATGCACTATCAGTACAAGGAGAATTGGTACAGATGCTCCGTTTACGTTGCTGCAGAGGACCACCATCATCGCCTTCCTTACTCTTTTCCTTCCTCTTTCTTGATTTTGCCTTGCCAAGTCAAACCAACAAGAAAAAGGAATAAAATTTGCTCTTTAGAACTCATTGATGCATGATACTGACGAACACTACTTTCATGCAAGGCATCCGCATGATAGGAGGATGGAATATGTATGAAAAATAGGACGGCGTGACATATTGACATGTATGATGTATAAAGTGTAAACTAAGCACAAGGTGCTTGAACTTGTTAGAATCGATGCAAGCTAGAAACCATATGAAAGATGAAACCAACATCACTCTGCCAAATTAAAAGGGTGCCCTAACAAATGTTTTTGACCAAATTAGAAGCAATACATGGCAACAGGCTAGAAATAATATGCAATATGCAACGAATAAAGGTGACTCGTCGTAAGTGATTGATGCAGGATACAGAAGAGAGGTAGTTTCATGTAAGAACAAGGTTAACACATAGATGTAGTGTGTACCAAAAATAGGAAGCATTACAAGCTAGACACCGTATGCAACATGCAACCACATATCACACCGCGAAGTTAGAGCAAGCACCTGTGATGGTGGTGTAGGGGAAGTGCGGTCTTCAGGTACAGAGCTACGTTCAATATCTTCATTTAGGCTTGTTGTTTCTTGAGAATCATGTGGAGAGGATGAAATTGCATTCTTTATAAGAGTATTGTGTCTCATATTAACCAACGCGCGTGACTGTCTCATCATAAGCGATAGACGCAGGATACACAAGAACAATAGTTTGATGTAAGAACATGGTGTGATAGGCAGATGTAGTATGTACCAAAAACAGGAAGGCGTGTCATATTCACATGTATAATGTGTAAACTAAGGAGATGCAATTTAACAAATTAGGAGCATTGATGAGGGATACACAAGAAAAGTAGTTTGATGTAAGAACATGGTTAATAGGAAGACGTAGTATGTACCAAAAACAGGAAGGCATGTCATATTCACAGGTATAATGTGTTAACTAAGCAGATGCAATTTACCCTAATTAGAAGCATTACAAGGTAGACACCATATGCAACATGCAACAACATATCACACTGCCAAGTAAGACCAAGCACCTGTGATGGTGGTGTGGGGGAATTGCGGTGATCAACTAGAGAGCTATGTTGACTATCTTCATTTAACCTTGTTGTTTCTTGAGAATCATGTGGGGAGGATGACACTACACTCTTTAAACGAGTATGGAGTCTCACAGTAACCCACCCGGGTGACTGTCTCATCATAAGTGATTGACGAGGGATACAAAAGAGCATTAGTTTGATGTACGAACATGGTTAATAGACATATGTAGTATGTATCGAAAACAAGAAGGCATGTCATTATCAAAGGTATAATGTGTAAAGTAAGCAGATGCAATTTAACCTAATTGGAAGCAATACAAGCTAGACACCATATGCAACATGCAACCACATTTGACAGCGCAAAGTTAAAGCAAGCACCTGGGATGGTTGTGTGTGGCAATTGAGATCATCAACTGCAGAGCTACGTTTACTGTCTCCAACTGCTGGCACTGCACTCGTTAGAGCACTGGAACACTTAGTGCTTATCTTTAAATTACACTGGAGCGACTTCTGTCTTTTCTTTTCTGCATTCATCAACACTGCGTCAGAGTATGAAATACCCATGCATAAAAAACAATAGTGTGAGTATGGGTGAAGTGTGTGCACAATTAGTACAGTGTAAAGGTAGCAGATAGCATGTCAGTGAGAAATAAATGACGGGAGACATATGATAGCTCTACAACATGCATGGCACACTAAATTACTACAGGATTCTATGAAAATAACAGTCGACTCAAAGCCAATAGGTCAGTCCATTTTTTCTGCACCGTCCAATGTACAAAGAACGGGCAGATCGCCTTCATCTACCTCCAGCCAGTCAGTGTTGACGGTCTTTCTCGAAACGCCAGCGACCACCGGCCCAGTATTCCTCCCTTGCCTGCGCCCTCCCCTCGACCTCACCGCACCGCCCCCCGGCCATCCATTCAAGCCCCTCCGACCTCTAGATCGGGCGCAAGCAGCTCCTAAGCGGGTGCTGCTTCTTTTAATTGCGGTTCGACTGACCCTGAATTGAAATCCAGACGGGCTACTGACCTCTAGCAAAGGTGAAATAGTAAACGGGAGGAAACCTTGTGCATTTAGTATCACGAAGAAGATGCAGTAAGAAGCACTCAACTAGTTTCTTTCGTGGGATGAATACGGTTTGAGCGGAGACGTAAGATTTGCACAAATAAGGGAAGAGGAGTACCTCTTTCTGCTGGCAGTGCTGTGTCCTCCTTCTGTTTTTCCGATGATCTTCTTGTTGTTCGCCGGAAACCAGAAGTTGTGGAGGACGGTGCAGCCTTGGACAAACCCATGGCCAAGTTGTTGAGTGTGGTGCGGTGGCCGTCTGTCAGCGCGTGGAAGCAGATCCGTGGCGGCGAACGACGGCGTAGAGGGAACAGCTCTGGTGCGGTGGACGGTTGCGACAGTGGAGCCGCAACAGTGAGGCGCAGGACGCCGTGGTCGGAGTGGTTCTGGTATGACGCACGTCGGCGTCGGCGTCGTGGAGGCAGCTCTGCATCAGCTTTAGCTGCTAAGTCCTTGAGGGTGTTGCGGTTGCGGTTGCGTTGGACGACGACGTCGGGGTACCGGCTCCGGCGTGATGGAGGAGGGCGACGGTGGATTGGCCGCTATGGGGTGGTGGACGGAGGAGGCTGGGGTTTCGCGGCTGGTGGAGAGGGCGTTTTCGTGCCCACGGAGTATGAATGGGGAAACGGAGGGAGGCGGGGAACTAAGGGGGAACAATGTTTAGGTTTGAGACGCGCTTGTTTGAAATTTGGGGAAAGTTACAAACTTTGCCCCCATCTAAAATTTCGGACATATTGCGGGTTGGGGGTAGGACAGTCATGTCAGGTGTCCAAAATGTGGGCGGGATAGATTTCTGCCGAGTGCATGGGTAGGCGCCCACGGCGTATGAATGCTTCCCTGGCATCTTGGTGAAGTTACAAACCTACCCCGGTTTAGACCTTTGGACATCTGGCCGATAGGCTACACGGGCCAGAGTCAGGACAGTAATTTCCTACCACCAAAACATTAGTCTCGCGCGGTTTCGGGTGACCAGAGGCCTATTTGGCGCTTCGTTCAATATTTGGGAGCAGAAGCATTAACGTTTTCGGTTCTCTTGAATTGAACTTTCAGGATTTGTCAAACTTCACAAATCTTTACTCTTGAAAATCCTAAAGCTACGATTATTTTGGAATGGAGGGGGTACATTTGAATATACATTGTACACGAGTATATATTAAAAAATATGCAACTTACCTCGGTTCATGCATGGTTCCAGATATAATCTCCTTTCTTGCAAAAAAAAGAGTTAGATATGCGTATGAATATATATAGCATGTTTAAACTCACAACAAAGATTGATGCCCCCTTTCACATCTGATTTACAAATGCCATTATCTTGGGTTCAAATAGATGAATGCACTTCCTATGAATTCGAATCTTCGAAGCCCCCTTTATGTTGAATTCGACTTGTATTCTATTTTGTAGCTAGCAATTTGGAATGTATCCATGCAAGTGACAAATGTATAAAGTGCTTCACACTAACAACATGGAGTGCACTAATTAATGTTTATATATGAAATGCAAAAGCATCCATTGCCTGTAATTCAAACCGCTCTCACTCTATGGATCGATAATATGAAATAAACACATGCACATGCTAGAATTCAATTGTAGTTGAAGAAAGAGCCTACTCCTGGTACTGTATATTAGTGATAGGGGTGTGTACAAAGTACACGTGAATACTAGACATTGTGCGTGTGTGTATACTATCGATGAACTAGCCCCCAAGCTTGTATAACATACTAAGGGCCTAGGGTTACAAATCATATATAGTCGACTTATCACCAGTGGGGATAGAGTCCTCCGCGACTCTGGTAGCTTCGTGTTGTACGCCGAGTCCTCCACATGGGTCTTCGTACAACACGTCTCGGTCCAACCTATATGTGGCGCAGGATGGAACCGACCCATGAGTCTTCATGTTGACCCACCACAACTAGAAATGATGTGCCCACCACACCACACACGCAATCGGCCACTAAGAAAATAAGCATATACAATAGTACAACGGTATCTAGCTCACGATACGTCTCCATATATTTTTGATGACACTGACGGACTTTGCATTTGATGCGTTCTCCGTATTTTGTTGACGACACTTACGGTCATTGTATTTGAAACGAAAGCACTGTCAAATTTCGGGTTCCGGCAGACCCTTAAGGTTCGAACTCTGGGGTGTGCGTGGGGATTACACCATCTACCTCTCCGTCTCGCAAGGATCTAAACTACCAAAGGAACAACACAAAAGACACAAAGTTTATACTGGTTCGGGTCACCGATGTGGTGTAATACCCTACTCCAGTGTGGTGTGGTGGATTGCCTCTTGGGCTGGTGATGAAGAACAATACAGGGAAGAACAGCCTCGTGAGGGTCTGTTCTTGGCTAGGGGGACGAACTTGCAGGAGTTCAGCCGCCCTTCTCTCTCTCTCTCTCTCTCTCTCTCTCTCTCTCTCTGCTTGCTCTGATCCTAGGTTCTGCTAGCCTGATTGCTCGATGTGATTGCTAGATGCTCGATGCTGGATGCCTCTACCCTGGGGGTGGCTAGTCCTATTTATAGGCAAAGGCCCTGGGCCTCTTCCCAAATATTGAGCGGGAAGGGCGCCAACAATTGGCCAATTCGAAGGGGAACATCTGGTACACTTACCCTGACTAAAGTTGGTCCTCGCCTACCAAAGGCCCTGTGGTGATGCCGTTCTGGGCTCCACGATGACCTCCTTCCCGCCGTTGGACTGGTCTTGGTCTCGTTGCACCGAAATGGATGCCTTTGCTTGATCCTCTCGCCTGCGCTTGCCCCCTTTGCACCAAAGAGGAAAGGGAGTACACTGCGCGGGCTGGCGCCCGCCTGGCGCCCTTGGTCGTCATGGCTTGCGTCACGGGCACCTCGCGAGGTACCCCGCCTTGATCTCTCCGCCTCCTCGTGAGCCAGCCTGACGAGGCCATTCCTGAGGAAGTGTTGTGTCATCCGCCCCGCGAGGCTTGGCCCCTCGCGAGGGTCTTGGGTCTCGTGTTGATGAAGTTGGGCCATGCTGGGCCCCCCTTGAGCCACGCCGCAGGCCGCAGGCAGGCAAGTATGGGGACCCCCGTTCCCAGAACGCCGACAGTAGCCCCCAGGCCCAAGGCACGCCCGGACTTGGCTGTGCCGAGAGGCGAAAGGGCAAGGGCGAAGCGCCGCGGGCCCTAACAGCCTGCGGCCTTGGGCGCCGCGTGGCGGTTGATTGGACACGAGTGCTTCAGCAACCACGCAGGTTATTAAAGGTGCAGCGCCCGCCCAGGCTTTGCTCTTCTCTTTCTCTGGTTGCTGCTCAGATCCCCTTTCTTGCGCCTCTCCTTCCTTCCTCCTAACGCCCAGATCTGCTCTTCCTGTGTGACCTAGGAAGTCATGGCGCCCCATCAGCCTTCGGCTGAAGCTTGGTTTTCGCCTGCCCTGGACTCGCCGAATGTGTCGGGGGCGAGCCTTGCCCGGCTGCGCCGGATCGCGGCGGCGTGGGGCATCGACGGGGCGCGGGTATTCAAGGTCGGCTCCGCCACCCCTGAGGGCCGAGGAAACACCTTCTACCCTCTCTTCGTAAGCTCCATTACCGCGGGCCTGGTGCCTCCTTTTTCCGAGTTCTTCCTCTCTGTCCTCCGCCATTACGACTTACAAGCTCTGCATCTCCACCCAAACTCCATCCTTCTCCTGGCGATCTTCGCCTACTACTGCGAGGCTCATGCGGGGGTGCAACCCTAAGTGGCATTGCTGCGCCACTACTTCTACCTTCGGGTCACCCGCGGTTCCCCTTCCGCATGCACGAGTTTCGTCGCGTGTGGTGGCGCCATTGCCATCTCGAATCCCGGGAAGAGGATTGAGGGCTTCAGGAGCAAGTGGGTCTTGGTGGACGCCGGGCGCATCCACCCTCGGCTGATCCTACCCATGGAGCAGCCCGTGAGCTCCGACGACTGGTCCCGGGTGGAGCTTACGGACCCCCGCGCGAAGCCGGTACTGGAGAAGATGGACGCGGACCTGAAGCCGGCCAGCACGGCGGCGACGAAGCTGACCGGCGCGTCGCTGCTGAGGGAGTTCCTGGAGCACCAATTGGCTCCGCTTCGGCAGTACTCACCTCCGATGTGGAGGCCTCATCCGAGCCCCGCGGGTGTGGGCGACGAGTATTTGACCGCGGTTCTCCAATCTCTGGTCGGGGGCGAGGTGGCAAGGTTGGAGGGCGCACCCACGCCCTTGTTCCTTCGCGATGACTGGAAGCAGGTGGTGGAGTCCATGCCCGTGTTCAACGGGGACGGGCCCGTTCCCGTGGTGGCTCCCGAGTGACTGGTGGACGTGTCCTCTGGCGACTCCAGTGGAGAGGGGGGCTAAGAGGAGCGGGAAGAAGGCCCTGACTCCAAGGCAACTGACAGAGAGTCTAGGGCTCCTCTTCCTCGGCGCAAGTCCCGTACTCTCCGCCTTTCGTTGAGCGATGACGATGAGGGTGACGACGTGCTGGGTAGCGGGAGCTCACCCCTGATCCCGAAGAAGGACAGGACCGGGTTGATCCCCCGCGGGTCCGCCCTGACTCCAGGGCGATCCGCCGACGCGCCTTCCGCTCCTGAGGTTGACCCCTCCAGCCGGCTCTCAGGCTTCAAGTATGGCCGGAGGCTGCTCGAGCCCTCCAGCGACGACCCGTAAGTGCTAGATCCCTCATCTTTTTGTTCCTTGTCCCACCGCTAAGGCTTGATGTTCGCTTCTCTTGGATAGGCTGGCGCCCACGGCGAAGAAGCCGAAGGGGGCTCCCGAGGCCCCATCCGCGGCAACGCCTCTGCCTGCAGGTGAAGGCGATCGTGAGGCACGGGCTTCTCCTGCCCGCTCATCCTTGCGAGGCCTGGCTGAGCTGGCTGGGGAGAGCCCAGCCCCCATGGCCCAAGTGACTCCCGAGGTGCTCCTACCTGCTACCGCCACCATGGCCGTCGGGGCGCAGCAGACTCCACCTCAGGATGTTGTGGTCTTGCCGCCGCTACCTTCTCCTCCCGCTCCACCAACCGCTGCTCCCCCAACTCCTCCTGTTGTCTTGGAGCGTGCCGATGCTTCTCCGTCTTCTTCTGCCGTCATGGAGCGTGTCATTGCTGAACTGGACCGGCTGCAGTACGATCTTCTTGGCGCCGACCCTCGCCTGGTGGCCGGGCGCCTGGAGCTGGCTTCGGGGTGGATCCGCTCCGACGCCTCGATTCGGGCAGCGCTGGTTCAGGCCTCGACGGCCTGTGACGAAAAGAGGGAGGCCACCCTCGAGGCGAAGACTGCCCGAGACGCGGCCCTGGGAGAGGTGGTTGGAGTCCGTGGTCGCTGCAAGGAGCTGGAGGATGAACTGCAAGGCCTGCGAGATCAGCTCGCAAAGGAGGTCCACCTTCGCCGAGAGCAGGAAGAAGGCATGAAGGCTCGCAAGGCGACCATCGAGGACCGGGAGGCCAAGCTCAAGAAACGCCGCGACCGCCTAAGCGCGCTAAAGAAGGAGCTGGAGGCGACGAAGGCCGAGCTGGACGCCATGGCCCAGGTCCTCACCGAGGATCGCGTGGCCTTCGCGGGCATGGAGAAGGATGCCCGCGCTTCGCTGAAGACACTTTACGAGAGCGGCCTGGATAGCCCGCTGGCCGGTGACGGGACGGCCCCGCCAAGCTGCTTCCTTTCCTGGTTCAGGCCCTTGGGGATGTCGCCCTTGGCCTTGGCCCCACGGCTGAGGCCGAGGCGCGTGTCTTGTCTTCCGCTGCGCTGACGTGGGTCTTCGCCCACATCTACCTTCGCGATCCCAGCGCCGACCTCGACAGCCTGCTGGAGCCGGTGAGCGGCGAGGGTGCTGCCGCCGCTGTCGAAGCCGTGAAGGGGCGCGCGGAAGCGCTGCTGGGGAAGTTCCGGGCCTTCAGCACCAAGCCGAAGCAAGGCGCTGCCGGTCCTGCTGCTCCACGAGGCGAAGCCGCTCCGCGCTGCTCCACCGCCAACAAGTGACTCCGCTACTGCTCCTGCTCTTCTTTTAGTTTCTGCACATGCATCACGCCTCGGGGAGGCATTTAAACTTGCGTTTGGTACTGAGACGACAGTATGGACTATAATATTTTGCTTTTAATTTCCTTGAATTTTATGCTTTTCTTCCCTACTTGCTTGTGTTCTACGCCGGCAGAGCTCGGCCCCGCGCGTACCTCACCCAGCATTAGCCCCGACCGGAAACCAGGACGAGACCAAAGGAGTGAGGGGCTACGGGACAAGTTAGGCTCCTGAGTCGCGATGCTCAGGAGTCCCCCTTGGCGCATGGACAACAAGTAGGGAAGCGTGATGTAGGTGTATCTTCCGTTCTACGTCTGCAGAGCCCGACTCCGCGCGTACCTCACCCAGCATAGCCTTTCGGAACTAAGGAGTGAGGGGCTACGGAGCCAGTTAGGCTCCTGAGTCGCGATGCTCAGGAGTCCCCCTTGACGCGCAAACAGCGGGCGATGAGGTAAGGTGCAAGCGAGACTACCGTTCTACGTCTGCAGAGCCCGGCCCCGCGCGTACCTCACCCAGCATAGCCTTTCGGAACTAAGGAGTGAGGGGCTACAGGACCAGTTAGGCCCCTGAGTCGCGATGCTCAGGAGTCCCCCTGGACGCTCAAACGGCCTTCATACCTTGGCTCCGCTCGGGGAGAGACGCGCGACGAACCAGGCCTGAGGGGCCTGGCTGGGTGGCGTACGTCTGGGCGTGACCCAGGCGTAGCCCCCGTGCCTAGCCCCCTCGCGCGGCGCTTCTGAGGGGAGGCATTGCGATGAGGCTAGCCACTGAGCTCTGGGCTCCCTGAGGTTAACGCGTCCCGGAGGCCACCCTTAGTTGTTTATCACCAGTGCGGAGCATAGCGCTTCCGTATGTGTACGGGCATAGCCGCTCCTCGGCAGTGTCGTCAGCCAGCGCGGAGCACGGTGCTTCCACTGGTACGTGGGAGGGGACTCCCCTCCGGGAGGAGCCCCCGGGGCATGTACAACCCTGCCCTGACACGTGGCCGGCACGGTAGGGCTAGGTGAGGTGTATCTGGGCACCCGTGAGCCAGCACAGGACTCACAGGGCCCTACCTCTAGGCGGGTTGCGCCTGGCACTGGGCTGTATCTTGAGACTTGTTCCTGCAAATTGGGTTAGATGCCGGCACTCTACGTCCTCGGGTCCCGGCCCTCGAGCTTGTCTCAGCCGTTGCTGGTATGCCAGGTCGCGATGCCATGGACAAGGCCAGAGGGTGAGGGCTGGAGAGCCAGTAAGAGCCCTGAGTCGCGATGCTCAGGTACCCCCCCTTTAATGTGCAAGTGGTCGACATGGAGAAGGAGAGGTGCCGTGGACAGGCATGAAGTAATCAAGCATGATAGGCAAAAGCATAGCTGGAAATAAACAGAAGGGAGATACACGCCACTGGGCCTGGCCCGAGCGGCTTGGGGATGATGCAGCCCGAGGGGCGCCCCCAACAAAGCAAGCTAATGACCGAAAAATAAGAAAGGGATGCACGCCGCAGGGACGGACCCACGCGGCCTGGGAATGAAGCAGCCCTGGGAGGGCGTTCCTAGCTGGAAATGAAGCTTGAAGGACGTCACCTGAAGATGCCGAGGATGAAGTGGTGTTGGTGCAGCAGACTCGGTGGGCTGCGGAAGCCGATCCTCACGAGCCCCTAGGCCCAGGGGCCTAAGGAGGCTCCGAAGGCGCTGGTGGCTCCTCGCGAATCATCTCCATCTCCGCCAGGACCGCTGAACGCCTGTCTTCCTAAGCCTCCATGATGCCCCTCATCAGGCGCTGGTATGCAGCAGCCATGCTGGGCAAGTCGTAAGGCATGCGAACATAGCTGTGGGGTGGGCCTCCACAACGCCCCACTTGCGAGGGCCGGAGGCGCTCTATCGTGGCAACCTGATTGAGCCCTGGTACGTCGATGCAGACGCGCAGCCCACCATCCTCGCCTGGATGGGGAGCCACAGCTGGTAGACGGCGGCAACCTCTCATGACTCTTGACTCCTGTAGTTCTGGAACGGCCTTGTTAACGAACTCCTGCTGGTCTGACCTTCCTTGCCCTGCTCCTTCTTGAGGGAAACGTGCTCCGAGGCACGCCTCCACGTGGTGCCCAAGCGCCTCCCTCGTGACCCTGGCCAGGTCGGTGGCCCTCCAGGTGAGAGCCCCCGAGCCCTGCCTGAGGAGGGCGCCGAGCGTGCTTTCCTATGCGATGGATGGAGGGTCCCCTTGGGCAGACGCGGGCCTGAGGGGCTTGCCTCCTGAGGGGCTAAACCTGACGATGTCTTCTTCTTCTTGGGGGTGATCTCGGGAAGCCTCCTGCTTCCACGATCTGGGTCTTCTAGTGACGCGGCCTGAAAGGCTCGCTCCAGGGAGCACACTGCATCCTTTTCTTCACATGGCACCGTGATGACTTCGCCACTTCCTGGCATCCTGAGGATGTTGTAACCATGATGAGTCACGACCATGAACTTGGCCAGCGCCGGGTACCCGAGGATGGCGTTGTACGACAGGCGGATGTGAGCGACGTCGAAGTCGATGAGCTCGGTGCGGTAGTTGCTGCGGGCTCCAAAGGTGACAGGGAGGCGGACCTGCCCGATCGGGATCGTGGAACCGTCGGTGACTCCGGAGAAGGGCTTGGTCGGCTGAAGCTGGTCGTAGGGCACTTGAAGATTGTTGAATGTTTCCACGGACAGGACGTTGAGCCCTGCTCCACCATCGATGAGGGTCCTGTTGACCAGTACGTTGCTGATGACTGGGGAGCAAAGCATCGGGAGGACCCCGGCTGTGGGCGAGCACTTGAGCTGATCCGCTGAGCTGAACGTGATGGCGCACCCCGACCACTTGAGAGGGCGCGTAGCTTCGAGCCTGGGGAGGACTGCATTCACTTCGCAGACAAACTGCTTGAAGATGCGTTGGGAGGATGGGGCTTGAGCTCCGCCCAGGATGCAGGCGATTGCGCGTGGCTCCTGGAAGCCCCCAGCCCCCTCGTCCTGGTGGCGGTCCTCGTTCCTTCTTGGCTGGGGCGGCAGTGGAGGGAGGCCTGCGTTGCCCTGCAGGCGATTCTCACGAGGCTGATCCCGCCAGTCCCCCTCGCGAGGCAAGTCTCGCCAGCGGTCCTCGCGAGGTTGATCGCGCCACCCTTGGCGCGGGCCGCGGTCTTCCCAGCGTCCTGGGTTCCTTCCTCCTCCTCGGCCGTAGCCCCGGTCGGCACGGTCAGGACGACGGCCGATCCTTCCTTCTCGCACGGCACGGAGTTCTTGGCATTCGTTGGTGTTGTGGGTGTGGAGGTCGTGGTACACACAGTATCGACTGCCCCTGGAAGATTCAGGCAGATCCTTACCCCGCTTGGTGTCTGGTTCTGCCGCGAGCACGGCGGCCCCCTTGCGCTTCACGTCCTTGGCCTTGGGTTTCTTCTCTTCTGGGTCTGCGGCAGGCAGCTCGAGGAGGGAGAGACGCCCCTCCTCAGCCCTGGCGCACTTGGTCGCCAAGTTGAACAGCTCCAGGGAGGTGCACAGGTCTTCGTGCATCGCCAGGTCCTCCTTCATCTTGACGTCACGCACGCCATCAGAGAAGGCCGAGATGATGGCTTCCTCGGACACGCTAGGGATCTTGAGGCACGCACTGTTGAAGCGCTGGATGTACTTTTGCAGGGTCTCTCCGGGTTGTTGCTTGATGCGGCGCATGTCGCTCACGGCAGGCGGCCGGTCACGAGTACCTTGGAAGTTGGCGATGAAGCGGGTGCGCATCTGGTCCCAGGAAGAGATCGTGCCTGGGGCCAGGTTCAGGAGCCAGGTGTGAGCTCCTTCCTTGAGTGCCATGGGGAACCAGTTCGCCATGACCTTTCGTCTCCACTGGCAGCTTCGATGCCCAGCTCATAGAGCTAGAGGAACTCTGCAGGGTCGGTCGTGCCGTCGTAGCGAGGAGGCAGGTCCGGCTTGAACTTGCCGGGCCACGCGACGCTGCGCAGCTCGGTGGTGTAGGTGCGGCAGCCTGCTATGGCCACGGGAGGCTTCGGTTGAGGGGGAGCTTGGCCTTGCGGGTCCCCATGCGCTGCAGCTGGGAGCAGTGCGGGGTCTTGATGTGCCGGAGCCGGAGCAGGGTCACGGCGAGCCGGGGCAAGAAGCGCCCGGGCAGCCTCTTGCGGTCGAGGGACTTCTTGGCAGCTCCGTTCTTGCTGGGCTCGCGCCTGACGGAGCGGGTTCCGCCCAGGGGCCACGCGCCTTGGAGCCACGGCATCTTCTTGGAGAAGAGGCGGCTGGTACGCCCCCGGAACTTCATTGCCAGCGCGTGGCGGGGTGCGGCGCAGCGGAGCGGACAGCGCAGGAGAGCCCCCTGCGGCGCGCACGAGCTCGGTGACGCGGTCGAGCCACTCTTTGTAGACGTCGTCGATGGGACAGTAGCGCAGGAGCTCGTTTGCTGCGATGAGCGCAGCTCGAGCCTCCAAGGGTGTGCGGAGCGCGCGGGACGAAGAGCCAGCTGGTGCGAGTGATGGAGTAGCGGTGCGGCCGTCTTGCCGCACGGACGGGTGCTGAGATGACGCTTGCTGCTCGTTCCCCGCCGGGCCGGTGGCGGCGTTGACGGCGGGCGACGGGGAACGACGAGGACGCCCACCGACGGGAGCCGTCTGGGCGACGCGGGAAGCGATGGCGGCCCTGTGCTCGGCGTGGGCCCGACGAGCGTCAGACATGGACGGGACGGTCGGCGGAGAGCGGAGCGGTGGAAGGCAAATTCTGGCACACCCCTACCTGGCAGACCCTTAAGGTTCGAGCTCTGGGGTGTGCGCGGGGATTACGCCCTCTACCTCTCCGTCTTGCAAGGATCTAAACTACCAAAGGAACAACACAAAAGACACAGAGTTTATACTGGTTTGGGCCACCGATGTGGTGTAATACCCTACTCCAGTGTGGTTTGGTGGATTGCCTCTTGGGCTGGTGATGAAGAACAATACAGGGAAGAACAGCCTCGCGAGGGTCTGTTCTTGGCTAGGGGGACGAACTAGGAGGAGTTCAGCCGCCCTTCTCTCTCTCTCTGCTTGCTCTGATCCTAGGTTCTGCTAGCCTAATTGCTCGATGTGGTTGCTAGATGCTCGATGCTGGATGCCTCTACCCTGGGGGTGGCTAGTCCTATTTGTAGGCAAAGGCCCTGGGCCTCTTCCCAAATATTGAGCGGGAAGGGCGCCAAAAATTGGCCAATTCAAAGGGGAACATCTGGTATACTTATCCTGACTAAAGTTGGTCCTCGCCTGCCAAAGGCCCTGTGGTGACGCTGTTCTGGGCTCCACGATGACCTCCTTCCCGCCGTTGGACTGGTCTTGGTCTTGTTGCACCGAAATGGATGCCTTTGCTTGATCCTCTCGCCTGCGCTTGCCCCCTTTGCACCAAAGAGGAAAGGGAGTACACTGCGCGGGCTGGCGCCCGCCTGGCGCCCGCCTGGCGCCCTTGGTCGTCATGGCTTGCGTCACGGGCACCTCGCGAGGTACCCCGCCTTGATCTCTCCGCCTCCTCGTGAGCCATCCTGACGAGGCCGTGCCTGAGGAAGTGTTGTGTCGTCCCCCCCCCCCCCCGCGAGGCTTGGCCCCTCGCGAGGGTCTTGGGTCTCGTGTTGATGAAGTTGGGCCATGCTGGGCCCCCCTTGAGCCACGCCGCAGGCCGCAGGTAGGCAAGTCTGGGGACCCCCGTTCCCAGAACACCGACAAGCACGATATGGTCACTGGACTTCAGAATAAGCTCATCACGATCACCACATACATTTTGTCGTGCTAACCAACATGTGGTTGGATGGTTAGAGGACAATGGTTTCTCGAGCCCACCAAGGTTAAAGTCCCGGTGCTCGCATTTATCTTGTGTTAATTTCAGTATTTTCTGACGATGTACGTTCAGTGGGAGGAGACGTTCCACTCGACTACGAGGCACCTATGGTGACTTCATAAAATCTCAAGATCATATATGCTGGCCCACTCTCTCGAAGGTGCTCATAGGGGTGGGGTTTGCGTGTGTGCGCTTATAGCGGTGAGTGCTTGCGCGTATATATAATCCCTTGCATCTATATCGTGTTAAACAAATACATATCATGATTATACGGTCACTGGCTCACTCGTACAACTCCGTATTTTGTTGATCACACAATCAATTGACCAGTCAAATGTTCCACGCGGCACAACTAGTGTTGCACCATCGGGGCGCGTAACCGTGGGGCCCACCTGTCAGCCCATATATGAAAGAAAGAAATGGTAGTTTGAGTCTGTACTGTGTTAATGAAATAGGAGTACATTTTAGGGTGATCATACTGTCACTGGCTCACCATACAGCTCCGTAATTTGTTGATAACACGATCAATTGACCTGTCAAACGGTCCACATTCAGCAACGCACATTACCATAGGGCCCACCCGTCAGCGCGTATATGAAGGACAGAAATGGTAATAAATTAGTGGTCGGTGGGTATTCGAAGTCGTGAGACCTCTGGTTTGCAGTCACCGGCAGTTGGGGGCGTTCATTGGGCGGTGGGGTGGGGATCCTTGGAGAAAAAAATAGGCGGGGGGGATGGGCTAGAGGGATGGCCGGTGCGGCGGCGGACCGGCGGTGGGGAGTGGTTTCGGGGAGGGCGGGCGGGCCGCGGGCGGCGGGGGCTGGCGGTTCGGCCATTGGTGGCTGACGGCTCAGGGGGGTGGAGTTTGATGATAAACTGGAGGCCCTTGATTTCGTATCCAACGGCTGGAAAATCTAATGACCAGAGATGAAAAAGTCAGTCGAATAACGTGTAGCCCCACCCCGCACGTACACATGCACGCACGCAAGACACACACGCATGTAGGCGTGCAACACTGATACGTACACATGCACGCATGTAGGCGTGGAAACCGAGAAACCCACTCTGGACACACGTCCGTTCATGACAGTGTCGGCGTTAAACGCAACGCCGGCCGAGCTCCTCCCGTCCGCCATCTATTTAATCTCCTATTTAAACGAGGCCAAACGCCGGTCAAGAATCGCACACCTCCGCCGCTCCCCTATCCCCTCCACCATTTTGTCCACTCTTAGAATGGCTTACGAAGAGTAGTTATTCCACATCCGAGCCGGCTGGGTAGCCTGCCGGATACGAGCTATGCAGCTCGCTGATCCACCTCCCTCCCCTCGCCCGACGAAGCCAGTTGCCGCCCCAAGCCGGCGCGCGGTTCAGCAACTCGCCGCTCCAGGCCAGCTCGACGAGGAGCGACGCACGGGCGTCGTTGCTGCCGTCCACGCCGCCGCCTCGTACCATGACTCCCATTTATGTGGCCAAGACTCCCATGCCGGCGGCCGCGCCATGCAAGCAGCGACAGAAGCCGGGTGCGCGGAGAGCGACGAGTCGGTGGCCAGCGCCTCCGCGTCCGCCGCCATCATCGAGGAGAAGTACAACACAGGAGGCCGCCGCCGCTTGGGTCCCATGAAGGCCACCGCGGAGGCGACGCCGGCATACACAGCAGGTGTCTTGCCGGATCCTTTTGTTGCGAGGACCTTCGTCGACCCCGCATGGGCTCCACGGAAGAGGGGAATGTTAGGATGAACTCGAGCCGGTGCCGGCCATGGCGAAGTAGTGGCCGGTGATGAACTCGAACCGGTGCTGACCACCATCATCTTCAGCACCAGCTAATGATATCAGTTGGGCAGTGGGGAAGCGAGTCATCCTTTGCGCTGAAGCATATACCTCCGGGGCTCCCGGCAGTCCGGTGATCGTGCTGCCGGACATGAGGAACACAAATCGATCTGCGGGCGAACATTTAGGCCAGGTATTATATGCCTGTGCTGTCCAGAACTAGCACCGCGTAGTTCATTTGATTGTAATGAAATCCGTCATGTATGTATGAAAATCCGGTATTTTATATGATTTCCATCGTTGTTTATATGAAATATCAGTTTGTCTACGTGTTTGTGTGAATTTCGTCCGGTTGGTTGAGTTGTTATCATAATGTGTGCGCCTACGGTTGGATGGCGTAATTTGCGGGTCGCCAGTAGGCCTGTGGGCGGCTCGGGCGGTGTTGTGGGATAAAAAAACACAGCTCGTGCGAGCTCGTCTCCAACGTGCGTGCTGGAGGATGCATGACAGCATGAGCACCCGAGCTATTCCTCGTTCATCGGTGGCAAAGGCACCGGTGGACAAAAGGGTCGCCAATATTTTGGCTACCCTGGGCAAGATCCAAACAGCCCCTCCCAACAGATTCAAATCCCTCGTTCGCCGTGGAATTTTGCCATGTGTTGTTTTCATGGACTAGCAAGATGCCCGTGCATTGCACGGAACATCAAGATGCATTTTTTTACAAACTCCCGCATGCATGCAAGGGATAATTAATGTCCTCCTTTGCTAGTACCACGAGGCAAACACCATTAATATTGCATCGATTAGTGTTAGTGTCCTTGTATATCTACAAATTGTAATTATAATAATGGCCCCTTGTATATAAAAATGGAGGGAGAAAGATGAGAGATAAGGTGAGGAGGAGTGGGGCGTGGTGGTGACTGGTGGTCGGACTGGGCGGAGGCATGGGGATGGACGGCGCATTATGTCTAGGTTTGTATCTCTGTCACTCACACCCACGTAGGTGGGGGACGTGCACGAAGAGAAGAGGTGCACGCACGGTGCACGTACTCCCGTCTCTTTCCCAACCACACCCGCGCGGGTACACGGTGGAGCTCATTTCTGTACGAAGAAGGCAGCCCACGTGGTAATTTGGCACGTGTACTGGTTGTCCACTTGGTGGAGGGAGGATCGTCTACCACGAGTGAACAAACAAATTGCGACTTGACGCGTTATGTTAAATTAAAAAAAGAGGCAAACCATGTGGGGCCTACCTTAGAGGCAAGGCTCTATACACTGGAGTACTTTTGATGTGTCCCGTCAACTCGCAGAACGAGGAGAAGCTTGCTTAGTACGCCGTATCCCCCGCCCACGGGTGCGGTGGCTCGCAGGATGAGGTGAAGCTTGCTTACGAGTAGTAGTACTAGTACTACTACTACTATAGCCTTTACACCCGCTCCCTCGCCCACGCGCAGGGTGGCTCGCAGCACGAGGAGAAAATTTTACTACTCCCTCCGTTTACTCCTCGTCCCTACTACGTACTTTGGTTAGTACTCCCTCCATTTACTTATACAAAGCCACTATAAAAAAATACATTTTGCATCTATACAAGGCCACAAATAGTAATCGAGACAAAAGTTACTACTCCCTCCTTTCCAGTTTATGGCTCAATTTCAAAATCTCTCCAACCAAGGTAGACGGTGAGTGGTCGAATTAATTTCGTAGTTTGCACAAGTAATTAGTACGCTCGTTTTTCTCAAGAAGTTATGTTTACCGAGGCATTAATTAGAACGAATGCATGAATGACCACTAAATTTCCATGAACTTGTACGTGCATTGGTTAGTTTCCTCTTGACACTGCTTGCGTCGGGTGATCTAACGCACCTCGAAATCCAACATGTAATGGTACTACTACTAGTACAGTAGAATTGAGACTTATCAAACGGAAAAACGAATGTTTTTAGATGAGCCCTATAAACCCTAGTGGGTATGTACTCCGTAAAAATAGATTTTTCCAAAACTAAGTCGCTCCCTTTCATGAATTCTGTAGTATACTCCTTCGTCGACGCTCCCTTTCATGAATTATGTACTTCCTGTCGCCGACATGTAGGACATATAGCAACCGGGTCGACGTGTCAAGCACCAAATAACAGTGCAGAACAGCAGGGGGACACACCCCACTCGTACCGGCCCAGTAGTAGTAATGAGCAATGAGACGTCAAATCACAATGCCGCACCTTACCAGACGATGAAGCAACCATTATTTCACACTTTGGTTCGCCATCATCTCAAACCACGTACTAGTATTGCTTCTGCCTCAAGAGGACACGCACATCGCCTTGGTACATCATGACACGTGGGATCGCATGACATGCCATGCTCCCCCGCCGATCGCTCGATAAAATCACCTCATTTTTACTATACTTCCTCCGTATCGGTTTACTACATGGAATGCACGTCGTTCTAGGTTGAGAATTTAACTGGCTATATATGTGATGAACAGTACTCTGGCCTTTTAAAAAATGTATACATTAGTACAATAGTACTATCGATGGATTGCGCCATGGAGCAAAAATTAAAATTAAAAAAAAGGTGGTACATATAGAGAGCGCACGTCGCCAAATTATGCATATAGTACTATTAAAAAAGCTAGTACATGCTTAATTGGGGTGCTAAATTCTATTAAATAAATACTAGTAGTATGTACATACTAAAGAGTTGAAGTAACGAGAAGAAACATAACATAGTTCTGGTGGGGGCTCAGCACAACACACCCCTCAAATTAAACTAAGCACACCTGAAATTAAACTATGCAACTAATCCGGTAGACATTGCATTAGAAGTTTAGAACCACCATGAGCAACGACACTGCCACCTTACTCGGAGTCCTCGTCCACGTCCTCGACTTCGTCCTTGTCCCTATTCCTCTTGGCCGATACTTCTTTGCTTGAAACACATACTTGGTTGTTGCTCTTCATCCAACCCTTGTAGATATTGAAACAAAGGTAGCCATCCATTGAAGCGTAGTGGATGTGGTCTATATCTAGTACATTCCGCTCCCATGCATGACGATGAAACGTGTATGGAGGTTTCTCCAGTTTACGGTACGAAGGATAAACCATGGCTCCTGCCAGGGTCAGCGTTGAAGGATGACGAGAGGGCACCAGCCGATTCTTCTGGAGGTCGAAGGGGTTGCCTACAATGAGGCCGATCGGACCCAGGACTTCTTCGTCGTTCTTAAAGTCTACAGTAACGAATTTCACTGTTTTGTCCTTGAGGAAGTTCTTAAAGTCCTGGCACTCAACGTCGGCATGGCATATGTGGTAGACCAAGCAAACTTTATTTACGCAAACCTGGATCATGGCGGGCTTCTTCCTCTATTCGTCCTTTAGATCCTTCTCTCGTCCCAGGACTGTGGTGTACTCAACATCTAGCCCAGCGACCCACTCATCATGTGAGTTTTCGAACATGCGTATGAAGCGAGAAAGGCATCCTTTCACCGTCGCGGAAGAAGGGGTGTAGATGACGTCGAACTCATCACCCGTGATGGTTCTAACCTTGTACTCACTGCCGATCGTGGAGATTTGGGATGCCATGGATTTGGGAGGAGGGTTAGGATTAGTGGAACTACCGTAATGTGAATGGACGGGACGACTAGGAGCGAACCGCCGTAGTATTGAAGGGCGTGCGGGGACGAGTAGGAGCGAACTGCCAGCGTGCGAACGATAGGGTAGTGGCTTTCCATTCTCCCATGATACGGGCTTCCAAGAGCCCTTGGATCTGAGATCGAACGGTTGCATGGCGTGATTCTAGACCTATGGGTGAATATCCTATCCTGGAGGGTTATTCTGCAAATTTTCAGCAACTTAGCATGCGATCGTTTGATCTCAGATCCAAGGGCTGCTAGCAGCCCGTATCGTGGTCGCGCCTACCACGACCGTCGCGTCGCTCGTGTGGTCGCGCCCTTGGAGATTTAACATGGTGCGTTAGGCTATCTGATGTTGGCATGTCATACATAGTCATCACTGAGTCACTCATACTACAACAAGGTTTTGGCTATAAGGTTGGCTATAAGTGTATTTTTTTTACTTCTCTCTATCTCTTTCTTCGTACTATAGTGCCAAAAACATTCTTATATTATGGGACACAGGGAGTACTAGTATTTATTGCACTTGCCAAGGAGTCACCTCTTCCAATGAAATGGTGTTGCTAAGTTTGCTTCATTTAATTAGCTATAGACTCAAAATTGTCTTTTCACCTAGGTACACGCGCTTAGCACCGTTTCTTCCTTGGGTCACCAAACTAGTCTCTCTCTTCTTGATTAACTTGACACATCAGACTTTATGCCTATGTGGCAAGCTTAAGCGCCTGTAGGAGCAAGTAAAAGTAAGTACAATAGTGCGCTTTACATGGCATTTTGCATATGTGGAGGAAAGAGAGGCAAGGAAAAAGTGGAGAAGTGGGCTCTCATGCAAGAGCCAGCCTCTACTACATGGTGGAGCATTGGGAGAGGCACCTGTATGGAGGTGGTTAGGAATCTGGGAGACTCATGCCGGTCGTAGCGCCGCAGTTAAAATGATAATGGCAAGTCAAATCACGGGGCCCCACCTGTCCAGCAGTAACTCGCTGTCAAATCACACAGCCCTATGTTTGCAGCAGCCTACTCCCTCGTTTTCTCGCGTCTCTGTCGAACCGACTAGGCGGAACTGCCCCGCCTACCGCGCAAGAAAAGCCCCGCCCTCGACTTTTAAATACAACTACATCCGCTTAAGAATCCAATGATATACTTTGTGTGACATAGTAACTCATATTTACTTAGTCAAATGGATGACCTAGAACTACGTGCAGACCCTATAAACCAAGACGCCTAAAAATAAAAAACCTAGACGGAGAGGGTAGTTCAGGACGTATCTTTTTAGATCAATATAGTCGAGATTCACCAAGGAGCAAAACCAAGTGGTAGGCTGCTCCTGTCATGTTGGCGTAGCAACTCAAGCAGGGTCAGTCCACACACGAAATGGCGACACACTTAACAGGACCCCTTTGGCCTACATGTGGCTCATCCACCGTCTTGTTCCACGTGTGATGCACCAAATTACAGTTCGGAGCAACGGTTGGAATTGGAGGCACCCCGGTCATAGCACCGCAGTAGTAGAAAATGAGCGATGAGGGGTCAAATCACAAAACCCCACCTTTCCCGCATTAAGCTGGACGAACGAAGCAACCATCATTTCACTCTAGGGTGCAAGAGCATAAAGAAAAGAGAAAACAATGATGCATGCGGCAGCTACCTAGGGCACCCTAGGGTAGGGGTCTCCACTACAGATCCTTTTTTTAAAGTGCCTCCACTACAAATCGGCTTCTCCCTCGTCCTCTTGAAGAAAACCGATGATGAGTGCGGCGGTAGGGTTTGTAGGAGTACTACGGCGTGCGGGGCCACGTCATAGTAAACGGGTTCGGGTCGACGCCTTAAATATGTGTGGGCCGCTTGGTTTTACGGGAACGAGGCAACATTTTGGGTTCGGAGACCAGTGGAGACATAGTACGTACAAAAAATTGTGGACATAGGTTCGACCGAAAGGCAATGATGCATGGGCCCTGCATTTTGATATACCCGGGGCCGCGTGAAATTTGCTACTCGACTCAAAACTAGTAAGGTACACATGTATTGAACGCATTAGATTTCGAAACCAAATTATGAATAAATACACACTATAGCATGTAAAGCTTTGAGTCATATATGCATGATGTAGATGTTCGTTTAGTTCTTATAGTTCATCTCATTCAAAATCAATTATTTTTATAAAAATGTTAAGATTCATGGGGTTGTTCATTGTACTCCCTCCGTTCCAAAATAGATGACTCAACTTTGTACTAACTTTAGTACAAAGTTAGTGCAAAGTTGGGTCATCTATTTTGGAACGGAGGGAGTAAATCATAAAGTAAAAAACAAATAATGGAAATTCATTTAGAAAAAAATAATCAATTATGATACAGAAGATTCTAGAACAAAGGAGAAGTGCTTGTGTTTTGAGGTTTGTGCATTATGCTTAAGTTCAACCATGGAGTCTTCTAAATTGTACATGTGGCAGATCTGATGGAATGTTGATGATATCCAATGGCCAGTAGTGCTCGGATTTTCCTATCTCTGCACTGTCGGGTTAGCTTCATCCGGCGACCATCTTTCAAAGTTATTGGCACACTATATAGTTCTTGTGCCATAGTTGCATGTTTTGGAAAAAAGCTACTAGTGGGTTGTACTATCTATTTAGGAATAGAAGATGTATACATGGTAGTTGTAGGGAAAGAGATGACATGGAGCATCTCAATTCCTATGAGTAGGGATTGGAAAAGAGATGTCATTTAGTTCACATCATATGAACTTTTCCATTGAATCTAGAGATGACATGTATCTCAATTCCTATGAGGAGGGATTAGAAAAGAGATGTAATTTGGTTCATATCATAGGAACTTTTCTATTGAATATACACTAATGTTTATTTTCCTTTGAAATTAAGGGAGTATAGGAATCCATTCATACGAACCAAGTGGCTCTAAAGCTATAGAAATGATATCATGTTTATTTCCTTTGAAAGGTGGAGTATATGAATCTATTCCTATGAACCAATAGGCTCTAAAGGAAAAAATCCTATAAAAATCATATCATATAGAGTTCCTATGATATTCGTCGACACTAAAGGATGCTTGAAATTGTTGCGGGTCATACGATGGTCTTTCTTTGTAGACTCCTCACCCAACTTTATAGTTACCTCTCCAAGATGAATGAAATGATATATACATGGTATTCTACATGTGCAATTTGGTACACGAAAAATCGGTAAAAGTTTGCGAGGTTCGAATTTTCAATAAAGCTATATGCACTGCATTTCGGAACGGAGGGAGCATACGGCAGTTGCTAACACTCACGTGGAAGATTTCTGTGTAGGAGGAGTGGCTATTCTGTTAAATGACATGGCAAAACTGACACTGTCGGATGCCGATCTAACGGTTCTTACGGCGTTCGTCAGGAAAAGGCTTGTGGCAAACGTTTGTCCGATAATGATTTACGGACACATGCATTGCATTGATACGTGCCCCCCTCTCTCTCATGCACACGCACCCTCATGAGTCACGACTCTCCCGAGTCCTCTCGCAGACTCGCACGTCGCACCCACCGTCTATCTGCAGGTAGACGTGGCACATATGTGCTCTTCACAACCTACCCTCAGAACTTCTAAAAAACAAAAGACGGCGCGCACATTTTATTTTAGCTCACACGTCACACACTTATACTATTACTCTTGCGGCGAACGTTCTTTGGGCATAGTATATTGTACTCTCATGAAGAGAAGCGGTGCACGCACGCACTAGTTCTCTCACACCCACTCGCGGGTACATGTAGGAGCGCATTTTTGTGAAGCTGGTACAACAAAATCACTCCACTATATATAAAAGCAGGAGCCTTAGTGCTTGCTTTACTAGGGTTCCTCTCGTTCACTCTCTCATGCTCTCTAGATCAAAGCAACACATAGGTGGCCACACTCTCTCTCAGCTCACGGTGGTCGAAAATCCGGCCGGACAACCTCGACCGGGGCAGGGGTGTAGGTGCATCGTTCACGCTGTCGTCGGCGGTGAGGGAGGAGACCAACGGCTGCCCGCGCGTCCCGATCGGCGGCCCTGCCATTCTCTCCGAGAGAGCGCCGGATCGGGAGGGCCTCTGACCCCTTCTTCCTCCCTGCGGAATTGTGGCCAAGATGCGGCCTCCCGACGCCGTCTTTGCCACATGCCGACGACCCTCAGGTATATATTCCTTCGAAACATGCCTTGCTCTACTGCCCCAGCTCCCTTCGTGTGGATCCTTTTCTACTTCCGTCCGCTATTCCAAAGCCACCTAGACTTCTATTATTAGAAGTAAAGCTAGTTCATACAGTCGACTCAAAGCGTTGGTTCAAACAGGGAAGAAAGTGGGAAAGTTGTAGCATGAATCTAGGACTTGGTTCTAAGAGGAAACATGGGAAAGTAGTAATATATATCACTGTTTAAATAACCGTATTTCTTATTTGCGCAAATAGGGATGTCTGTCTCCATATCGTTTCGGGATGTCTGTCTCTGTATCGTTTCTATCCGCGCAATCAAAAGCACACACCTCAGTTTTATTACAGTTGTGCAAAATGAGATGGCTATCCCTCGCTGTCGTCGTCTAACCTCCCATCTTCAAGGTATCTCTACATTGGTAGTGTCTAAGGTAGAATGACCAACGCAATCTAAAAGAAGCGGATTAGTACGTTTTACTTCCTGATTGCAGTGCAGGGACGAGCGAAAACAACTGCATCCTAGTACAGAATGCACTTTCTACCAGTTCATCCATGGACCAAGGACTAGCTGGCACGGCTGCGCGACAGTTTTTTGGACAGGTGCGCGGACGAGAGGCATTGTGGTCTGCTTATTTCTGCAAATAGCGGTGCTTAAATTTAGTGGAATGCACAAGCATTTCAGCTGGACAGTACACTGCATGGTTCAGTTCAGCATTCCAGTTGAGACCACAATTATAATTGGTTATTCTGGAATGAGAGAACCTAACCCTGAATGGTGGCAACAAGAAAAAACCAAAGTGAACTCCAGGTAATTTAAGCCTGCCGGGAGGCCCTTTGCTCAGAGAGAAGCCTTGCTTGTTTTTTCCTGATTTGTAAACCTTCTCACAAGTTTGTCTTTTGTTGTGAACTAGTATATGTTTGTTATGTTCTATGAATCATTGAGATGTATAAAATTGCTTAACTTATGATTTCCAAGTTTTTTATGAAAACGAGTTTAATGTGAGTGTTCCACATGAGCGCTGGACTAGTGTGTGAACGTTTGGAATTTAATACATTGTGGCCTCAATTAACTGCATGAACCACTGTAACAAGATACATAGTTTCTTATATGTCAGACAACAAATTGTTGATTGTTAGCTAGTCGATAGCCTAGTGTTGAAGTGAGCTGAGCCAATGTACCGTGTTTTGCACAACTGCTTACAAGTGGGGGAGCACCAATAGTGTTTACAAGTACTCCCTCCATTCGGAATTACTTCTCTCAAAAATGGATGTACCTAGAACTAAAATACATCTAGATACATCCATTTCTGCGACAAGTAATTCCGAACGGAGGGAGTGCTTATGTATACGTCGGCGCAAAATTCTTGAACGAGTGCTCTATTTCATCAAAACACACACTACTCGTATGATAAACCGTGACAACTTATGTCTTACCATGTCATATTCATGAAAAAACTAGTGAGGATGCATCTGTTTCAGCAACAATTACGATGGTTTTCACATGATTCACGGGGGCACACAAAAGTAGGAGTAGTTCCCATAGACGGATTCAAACAGTGTACTAGCCCTAGAGGGGTCGACAACAGTCAAGGTTCGGATAATTAGACACAATCCAAACTACTATTAAACACTAGCTGGGACAACTATTTCATGCATCGATCTAATTTGGGCTGGACACAAGACGGACCTTGCCATGAACATCATCAAGGACGTCCCGCAGCAGCTCAATCCTGTGAACCTTCATGAAGACAACCTTGTGGCCTTGCCACTGATAAACTTGTTTGTGGAGGCATGCTGCGTCATCTTCCTGCGTAAGCTTGACAAGAACAATATTCCTCACAAACGAAGGAGTACCTTTGAACTTCTTGTGCTTCAGTACACCCTGGACAACACGCCTGACAACAGTGAGGCTGGAATACAACTCTTTGTTGGTATAACAGCAAATGGCTTCCAGGATCCAACAGCCTAAGAACTTTGTTTTCCCAGTGCGTATATTCAGGTCGTCCGCCTCATAGCGAGTGACATGTACAACCACACAATCCTTCTCTGCATCAGGGTTCTAATTGAAACAGAAACAAATTCTTAATTACTTTTCAGTATAAGAAACACAAGCTATTTAAACCACTATGTATAGCATGGCATCGAAGCTAATAAAGTTTTGCATTATTAATCACCACATACTTCCTTTTCTAAAAAAATCACCACATACTTAGATGAAAAACCACAATCGAGATCGGCAAAGAAGGAAATCACCTTGGGCACCTCAGCGGGGGGGGGGGGGCACATCCTCGAAGGGGGGAAACTGCTCCTGCAGTGCCGCGGGGGTTGTAACCTCAAACGGGGCGTTGACCATCTCAGCATCTGGGGTCACCTCGGTGGTTGCCTCCATCTTCTTGGAGCTCTCTGTCTTGTGGGGATCAGCCTCCCGCATCTGCTCCAATATCGGCAGATCTTTGCCTGGTTCTCCTTGGTCCATCATGAAACTGGCCAATACTAGGAGACCACTGAAAGGAAAACACAATCGCAATGCCAATGAAACAAAAAAGAGAGTGAGGATCGGTTACTGCTCTGCAAAAGTTCTTTTTTTTCTCTAAACGAAAATATACCAACATCACGGATCCGCTTACCTTCCCTTCGTTCGGAGAGAAGAACAGTGGCAGATGCAAGTGTTGTCTTTCTTGAAGACGGTGAGGGAGAAGGGGATTCAGCGAAGAGTGAAATGATGGTTGCTTTGTCCGTCAAACTTAGACTGAGGGGAGGTGGGGTTTTGTGATACGACGGCTCGTTACTGCCGCTCTACAACCGGGGTGACTCGCCGCCTGCATACTGCCTTCTAATTTGGTGGATGCCATTTGGGCTCGCGCGCTGCATGGCCCGCATGTCGGTGAACAAAAGTATAACGTCATTCAGTAGAGGGAGACGTTTCAGTGACCTAGGAGGAGCCAGAAGTGGTAGAGTGTCTCCACTGTACTAGTAGTAATTGTTTTTCTGGGTAGCTGTAGAGTGTCTCCACTGTACTAGTAGTAATTGTTTCTCGGGGCCCAAGACAAAACAGCCCATCCACACTAGTAAATAGTAAAATAAATTCAAAATCCCATATATTTACTGAATGAGAGGCGCTACCCACACCCAGCACACACCCCAAAAAAAACCTGGGTGCTCTTCTTCCTCCTCGCTCCCACCCACCTCACGTCAGCTCGCTCCACTCGTACCCCCAAATTCCTCACCTCACTCCTACAGAAAACCCCAGCTCCCCTTCTTCCTCACTCCTACAAAAAAACCCCAGCTCCCCTTCTTCTTCGCTCGCACTACAACTAGGCTCGTCATTCGTTACTCTGCTAAAATCCGTGAGCGCGACGCGACGCCCTCTAGGAAAATGGAGTCGGCTGACCCCAGTGCCAAGAAGATGAGGCTCCCACCAGCGGCGATGCCTGTTGTAGATCCCGCACCCGGCAGCGCGGGGAGAAGCGGCGACCCCACCCCCATCAGATCCAAGGAACCCGTAGAATCTCGGGTGGACCACATCAGCGATCTCCCGGACGCCATCCTTGGGGAGATCATCTCACTTCTCCCCACCAAGGATTGCTGCTGCACCCAAGTCCTCTCAATTCGGTGGTGCCCTCTATGGCGCGCCGTTCCCCTTAATCTCAACTGTCGTCGGCTATCTCTCTTCAATGATTTTGAAATCCCCAGATCCACCATCTCCTCCCACCAGGGCTCCGTTCAAAGACTCGGCATCCTGTCATGCTACCTGAGCAAGCATACCATGCCCTGCATGGTGGACGCCTAGCTAGAATCCCCTGAATTCATAGAACTACAGCTGCTTGAGTTCTACTATTCCCCTGGAAATCACATACCACATATCGAACGCCATGAACTTGTGCCCTCAGCACCGATGTCCATCTCGCGGTTTTTGTCCTCTCTCCACACCGCCACCTTTGCGCAGTGCTACCTACCAGACAATCTGGTACTAAACCTTCGACTCCCATTTCTCAAGAAACTTTCACTTGTGCGGGTTCGTATATCGGAGGCCTCATTGCACATCATCATCCACTCCAGTTGCCCCGCGCTGGAGTGCTTCATGCTTGTTTTCATAGTTAGAATCAGTTGTCTCCAAATAAAGTCACCTAACCTTGTAAGAATTGGAATTTCCTTTGACGGAAGGCAGATCATCATCCAAGATGCCCCTTCACTTCAAAGGTTGATCCTTGATTCTAGTTATTCACCGTTGCAAATAACCGTCCTCTCTGTGCCTAAACTGGAGACCTTGGGTGTAATACATGATCTCTGTGCTCATTTCAATATGGTGTTTGGCTCCACAGTTCTTCAGGTACTTTATATTATCATCTACACTTGTAACCATAAGCTGCATTTTAAATTTATGTGCACAATTTATATATCATCTTGGAGTACACATTTTGTACTAATATTATGTTCTATGCTCAACGAAGAGTTTCTCCATGGATGGCCTATCAATGGTGCTGGATTCTGTCAAGATCTTATATATCCAAATGAATAGTTTTGATCTGAACAAGATTATTGGCTTGCTGCAATGCTTTCCATGTCTGGAGAAGTTGTATATAAAGGTGATAATTTCACGCACATTGGAAGCCCGCATATAGTGTACTAGAATTAACCGTTCAGTTGTTGCTCTTTCGACACTCTTCTTTTAGACCTTAACTGTTTTCAATCTTCATGTCTATTTAGGCAACAGGACGGGGTAAGAAAGTTATAACCAATCGGTGGATTCGTAAGCATCGAGATTTTCTCACTTCTCATGAGATTCGATTGAAGACAATAACGCTAGAACGATATGTAGCCAACCGTGCAAACACAAGATTTTTCACATTCTTCCTGCTGAATGCGAGGTTACTATTGTCCATCAGGCTTAAGTTTATCAACAGCATGGTTTTGACGGATGGGTATGTCGAAGAGCAAAAAAAGGAGTTTTTGGTGGGCAAAAGAGCTTCTGAACGTGTCGGGCTTCTATTTACAACATATTGTGGTCATAATCCAGTAAATTTTACGACCCAGGATGTTCATTCTATGGACCTGACCGATCCATTTGACTGTGACTGCCGAAAACAGTGCTCGAGTTAGATGTTGTTGCCCTTTTCAATCTGGTTTTTTTTGTAAACCTAATGAACAATTAACCCTCGTGCTTTTGTACAGTTTGTAAGATGGAGTTAGATGTTCCTGCACTTTTCAACTCTGCAGCGACTGTCATATTTTCTTTGAAACAAGGCAAATGGCTTGACATTCGTTTAATTTAGAGTGAAATATTGTAACAAATCCAAACCAAGGGAAATAACATCACTCTCACCGGCTGCTTGAGCTCATTGTGCATTACAGAAGCCAAGTGATTAGCCCCCACCAGCACCCACAAACTTATTTTGAACTAGCACATCAAATGGGCTGTAACTTTTCATAGGATAGGCTGCATGACCGTGACAGATTTGGATTCTCACATTTGGGACCCGCGAGGAAATAGCCTATCCAAGGTGGTGTCGACTTACTAGCCAGTCAACAAACGATTCTGCCTACCCGCCGTTGGATTGACATCCAACATCTGTCGTGTATCTTCTATCTCTTGTCTTCTTCTTCCTCCAGCCGCCCAAACCAAACCACCCCGTCGGCTCCGCCTGCTCCCGCCTCCCATGGCTGGCTGCGCCTCCGCCGCCCAACCGTACGTACCCTCCAATGTTGGCTAGTCCCTCCCTCTATTCCCCCACACATCCTGTTATTCTCCAGTGACGTCAGCCCCAACATGCACCCGCGCCCGAACCAGTCAACCATCGTACTCCCCTCTGCCTGCGACTAGACCGGTGCATCTTCAACGGCTCCTGTTCGTTCCGTCCGGGGCCTCGCCGTCGTCCTCTGCCTTGCGGCCTTGGTTCGCTTGCCGTGCGTGGTGCGCCGCCCTCTTGCGTTGTCAACGTCGTCAACAACCGAGAGGAACAAGGAGATGACTGTACGTGGAGAGGATGACAGTAGGGACCCACCAGCGTCATGGCAGTACGCAAGCAAGTGCCTCTATAGTACAAGCCCAAAAATATGGTTGCTCCAAATGGTTGGACATCTGGGGCTCACGCCATTGTCAACGTAGTCAATAAACAAGAGAATTACACTACGAGCGGCTGACACCAGGGACCCAGCAAGTCGCGTAGTTTCTTTTTTTTGAGGAACAAGCAGTTGTTATTTATACTAGTTTCAGCGACGGATCAGGGTAACAACGGGGTTGTGGCCCGTCTAGCCAGGGTTTTATTTATGTTTACCACATCATGAGCCCAGTTGTGTTTTTTCTTGCTGAAAATGGCTAGCCTAGTTCTATTTTTTTAAAGAAATACCCAAACAAGGCCTACTTGCTTTATCGGCCCTGCTGGGCTGCAAATCTTTCAAGACGAGGAGAGTTTCATTCGGTTTGCCCATAAATGGGTTGTACATTTTTAAAACACATCAAACCGGGAATTAGTTTCAATTTTTTTCATTACAAGATCTTAAATTCCATTGACTTCTATGCGTGGACAATTATTTGGATTTAATATTTATATAAATTATTTTTCAAAATAGTTTGAATGTGAATCGATATTTCTGGATTAAAAACAGTTGACCGCATCGAAATATGCAAAATTTCGTATACTTTTTAACCGTGGCCACAATATGGGGTGTGATGCTAACAAAAAGAAGATGGGCTCCAAAAAAATTCTTAAGAATTAGCAAATGGGTTGTACATTATTAGAAATAATGGCAGATGGGTTGTATCTTGTTTTCCACATATTTGAGGCTGACTTGTGCGCCTACTACAGGTTGACGTGTATGCTTTCATAAAAAAACGTTGACGCACACGTAACGCCCTGTCAACTTAGTCAGCACACGAGAGGAGTGACTGTTGGATGTCCATCCAACGGCTGCCGTGCTTCTTCAATCTCTGCTCTTCATGCTCAAGCCGCTCAAACAAGCGCCGGCGGGACTGCCTGCTCCCTCCTCCCACGGCCGGCTATGCTGCCGCGCAGGCCTCACGGCCCCACCATACTCCCATCGCTGGCCTAGCCATCCCTCTACTCACCCACACATGTTGTTATTCTCCGGCACAGCAGACGAACCAATAAACCCACGTACTCCTCCGCGTGGGAAACAACTGCCGAGTATTCCCTGGCTCCGTGTCGTTCCCTTCCTAGGCCTCACCATCGTCCACCGCCCTGGTGCTCTCGGCGCGGCCTAGTCAACGTGGTCAATGAACGACATCCATCGGAAGTGGACTATACATGGAGAGGCTGACAGCTGGGTCCACGGCCGCACGCAAGGAAATGCCTCCTTATTACGCGCAAAATAATGATTCCTCCACATGATAGCTAGGACCCACAGGAAGGGCCTCTGTATTTCACGAAAAAAACGTTCCCCCCGCTGACAGGTCGGACCCACCAGCTATATCTTCGCATGCAAGGAAGTGCCTCCTTATTACGCCCAAAAAATGAATACCCCCTGCTAGCTAGGACCCACCGTATTGTTGGTGTCGTGGAATTGTCACGGCAGATGTCCTAGGGTGAGGACTTAGTCGTGAGGCCAACGCATCTATGTGGTAGCTTGAGAGGGGTTGAGCGGAATCGAGAAACGCAACACAAGACAGGGATTTAGACAGCTTCGGGCCCCGGGAAATATCATCCGGTAACTACCCTACATGCTGTTTGAGGCTAGGTCTCATTATCGTCACGAGGGAGTCGCCGTAAACTGGCTCTCCTCTTTGTGTCTAGCCCTAAGATTGTTTCTTCTTGCTTGTAGCTTGTCCCTCTTTGGGGAGCCCTACCCCTCCTTATATATGTTGAAGAGGCGGGTTACATGTAGAGTCCAACTCGGACTTAAGACTTAACTATTCTAACTTATCTTCATGGGCTTCTTAACATCTTGGGCTTCATAACGTCTTGGGCTTCATAACCCCTGGCAACCCAGTTAACATTGTCTGCCGGTTTAACATTGTCTGCCGGTTTAACATTGTCTGTCGGTTTAACATTGTCTGCCGATTTAACATTGTCTGCCGGTTTAACATTGTGTGACTTAACTCCTGCCGGTTTACCACCTGCCGGTTTACCGTCTGTCATAGCCATCTGTCTTAACTGTCTGTCTTAACTGTCCGCTGGTTTAACATCCGCCGGTTTACCAAGTCCCAGCCGGTTTACAACTCCGGTCGGGTCATACCGCGGGGTATATCCCCGACAGTTGGGCTGACTTGTGGGCCTACTAAGTTGACAGGGACGGAGGGCTTTGTCAGCTTAGTCAATACTCCAGTGACCATATGATGTCCATCCAACGGCCATAGTGCTTCTTCAACCTCTGGTCTTCTTGCTCCAGCCGCCCAAAGTCGCTAATTATCGGGTACCACTAATTCCTCAGGAGCAAGCGTACGCTAATCATGGATCGCAGGAGGTGCAGGTCGCGGCAGCGAGCAGCTGCCCCGCTCCCACAGTCTCCTACCCCTCGGGAGGAGGGCACAGGGGGCTGCAGGAGAGGGGCAGGGATCCCACATCACCACCGCGGTGTTCGGAGCAAGGCGTTCTTAGGAGGTAGGCCCTCCATTGGGGAGGCGCCTAAGGGCCTGCCCCTGGCAGAGGACCCGTGGTCGTCGGGGGAACCGCTGGCGACCGCTCTACCCCACCGGCGGCGTCCTGGTTTCCGGTCGTCGTTTGTGGCACTAGAGTGTGGCGCAAGGCGGGGCCCTCGTCTGGCGATATGAAGCAAGGCCGGTACCTGCGAAGAAGGCCCAGTGCCTGTGAAGCTCGCCGCCCCGTGACACTCTCACGTAATAATGAGTGGGGCTGTACACGCCCCGGAGTCTCAGGGGTGCCGGCCTCAGGCCCTGGGGCTCCCTCCCACGCCCAGTGGATAGCACTTAGCTCCGCGCTGGTGAGAAGACGTCCAAGACTAGATTAGGTGCCGGACGCGGCCTTTTGCCTGTTTTCATTGACTTCTTCTTTGGTTGTAACTTTTCCCCTGCTGGATTTAAGTTGGATTCCAATTTGAGATTTGCGTGTGTTCGGGGAAGGGGTGCTTAGTCTCGTTCGAGCCATTTCTCGCGTTCTGGTTACCGCTCCACCACAGCTGCCTCCCCTCGCGAGCCGGGCCGGGCCTAGCTCGCGCGCAGCCCAGACTGCCGCTGTTGCTCCTTCTCGGGAGGACGTTTCGGTGCCTGTGGGGGATGCCCTTTCATGAAAAGGCCCAGAGCCTGTGAAGAAGGCAAATGCCTATGAAGCTATCGCATTTAGGAAAAGGCCCAGAGCCTGTGAAGAAGGCGAATGCCTGTGAAGCTATCGCGTTTAGGAAAAGGCCCAGAGCCTGTGAAGAAGGCGAATGCCTGTGAAGCTATCGCGTTTAGGAAAAGGCCCAAAGCCTGTGAAGAAGGCGAATGCCTGTGAAGCTATCGCGTTTAGGAAAAGGCCCAGAGCCTGTGAAGAAGGCGAATGCCTGTGAAGCTATCGTGTTCAGGAAAAGGCCTAGAGCCTGTGAAGCTATCGCGTTTAGGAAAAGGCCCAGAGCCTGCGAAGAAGGCGAATGCCTGTGAAGCCATCACATGCGGGAAAAGGCCCGGAGCCTGTGAAGAAGGCCAGCGCTTGTGAAGCCCCCCACCAGCGACACTTGCGCGTCGTACGAATTCAACTAGAGAACCGTCAGGACACCACGTCCTCCCCCGGGCTGCCTCGAGGCCTGCGCGAAACAAAGGTAAACCAGCCAGCCGCCAGCCGCGGGTGCTCGCGCAATATAATAGCTGCTAATACGATGAATACATGTTTTACATGAGGGGCTTCCCCTCCCAAAAATGCTCTCACAGCCATCAGGCCAAACACCTGAGTTCTATTCGTGCAGGGTAAAAAGACACGAGCGATGCATACTCACTCAGACAAAGCCCCCAATGCGTCCTCAGGAGCACCACCCGAGCCGCCGCTGGCATCGCTGAACTCGTCATCGCTGCCTGCGTCGCCGTCAGTGGCATCAGGGTTGTCCACCACACCGCCCTCGTCGGCAGCCACGATCACGTCATCGTCATCCGAAGCGAAGGCCCTGACAAGAGCGTCCACGTTGTCTTCCACCCAGTGCGCCAGGTCGCCTCGGACGGCCTGGGGGACTGGGGCGATGGCGGCGTCAAAATCGAAGTGGGGATCCATGTTCCGGAGATGGCTGAAGACACGAGAAAAGGCGCGCCCGAGCAGGGCGCGGCTCCTCTCCTCCACCAACCCGTCGGCCCTGACCGACCGCGCCTCTAGCTGCGTCACCACGGCGGTGAAGAACTGCAGGTTGCCGGCATAGTTGATCATGTGCGGCTCGCCGACAGCCGCCTCGCAGATGTTGCCCAAGGCTGCGTTAGCCCTCTCCCTGAGCGTAGCCAGCATGGGGCCGTGCACGTGCTCCACGACCTGCCGCTGGCGTATCTCATCAGCGTTCTGACGTTCGACGGCCTCAGCCTCTTCCACCCGCTGACGAAGACGGAGCACCTCGGCCTGGAGGGCAGCCGACTCCTTTTGCGCTGCCTCAAGGGCGGCCCGGGAGGCGTCGGCCCGCCGCGTCGCCTCATCCCGTTGGGCCCTCAGGGCTGCGGTTCTTCCCTCAGCCTCGACCCGGATCAACTTCCAGCTTCCCCTTGAACTCGCGCTCGAGGCCTTGGCGTGCCGTCGCCACCCGACGACCGACCTCCTCCAGGACACGTGCTTCCCCTGCCGCGACTTCATCTTCCGCCTGCGTCACCAGGCGCTCCCTCGTCTCCAGCCGCTCGTACTCGCGGGTGCGTTCGGCAGCTTCCAGCGTCAATGCTTCCTCGCGCTTCTGGAGCTTAGCTGGGTCGCCAGAGACCACCTTCATCGACGCAAGGGCCGCCTCACGCAGTTCCACTTGCTCCTCCAATGAGTGGCATCGGGCTAGGAGCTTCTGAGCCCGCTCCTCCGCTGCTTCTCGCCGTCGATCAGCTCCCAGGGCCTCCTCAGCGGCCTGGGATCGGGCCACCCGCGAGGCCTCCAGCGACGCCTTCGCTTCTTCATCATCAAGGTCGCGGTGACGGCGCGCGAGGGCGATGACGGCCTCCAGCTCGCACCTCCCTGCGGCCAGGCGCAGGCCCTCGGCCTCCAGGCGTGCGTCTTCGCCAGCGAGCTCCTCCCCAAGCAGGTCCACCGCGTCAGTCGCCCTTCGAAGGAACTCTTGGCAGCGAGCACGGCGCTCCCGAGCGCGCTCGAGCACGTCTTCCAGACCATCATCAGCCCCAAGCAAGCGCCGAGAGCCACGAACCATCGCTCCTCCCACAGGCAGGGGGCTGGGAGCTGGCGCCCTCATGACGGCCGGGCATGCCATACCAGAAGCCCGGCCTGTGGCCAGCCCGTCTCCAGAAGAAGGGCACATGGGCCGCCTCAGCCAGTCGCAGCCCGCGACCAAACGAGAAGCCCATGGCAGGCCGGCTATGCCGAGAGAGGGCCCGCGAAAGGAGATCGCGGAAAGAGAAGGTCCGCAGTGCGCCTCAGGATGGTCCGCCCCTTCATTCGCCCTCACCACAAGAGCAGTGCTGCTCGGAGCACTTGGGGACGATGAAGGTGGCGAAGCCAAAGGAGGCGGCGCCTCAGCGACTCCCACGAGCTCGGCTGGAAGAGGCCTGCGGAGTAAGGATCAGTAGACGCAGCAACGGGATCAGGAGCCAGGAAAGGACAAGGCTTACTCGTCAGTAGCAAAGTATTTCCGGCTCTTCAGCAAGCGACAAGAGAAGTCTGAAGGAAATATGCCCTAGAGGAAATAATAAAGTGATTATTTATTTCCTTACATATCATGATAAATGTTTATTATTCATGCTAGAATTGTATTAACTGGAAACATAATACATGTGTGAATACATAGGCAAACAGAGTGTCACTAGTATGCCTCTACTTGACTAGCTCATTAATCAAAGATGGTTATGTTTCCTAACCATGAACAAAGAGTTGTTATTTGATTAACAAGATCACATCATTAGTTGAATGATCTGATTGACATGACCCATTCCATTAGCATAGCACCCGATCGTTTAGTATGTTGCTATTGCTTTTATCCATGACTTATACATGTTCCTTTAACTATGAGATTATGCAACTCCCGTTTACCGTAGGAACACTTTGTGTGCTACCAAACGTCACAACGTAACTGGGTGATTATAAAGGTGCTCTACAGGTGTCTTCGAAGGTACATGTTGGGTTGGCGTATTTCGAGATTAGGATTTGTCACTCCGATTGTCGGAGAGGTATCTCGGGGCCTTCTCGGTAATGCACATCACATAAGCCTTGCAAGCATTGCAACCAATGAGTTAGTTGCGAGATGATGTATTACGGAACGAGTAAAGAGACTTGCCGGTAACGAGATTGAACTAGGTATTGGATACCGACGATCGAATCTCGGGCAAGTAACATACCGATGACAAAGGGAACAACGTATGTTGTTATGAGGTCTGACCGATAAAGATCTTCGTAGAATATATAGGAGCCAATATGGGCATCCAGGTCCCGCTATTGGTTATTGACCGGAGACGTGTCTCGGTCATGTCTACATTGTTCTCGAACCGTAGGGTCCGCACGCTTAACGTTACGATGACAGTTATTATGAGTTTATGCATTTTGATGTACCGAAGGAGTTCGGAGTCATGGATGTGATCACGGACATGACGAGGAGTCTCGAAATGGTTGAGACGTAAAGAATGATATATTGGACATCGGATGCGTTCCAGGTGAAATCAGGATTTTACCGGAATACCGGGAGGGTTACCGGAACCCCCCGGGAGCATAATGGGCCAACATGGGCCTTGTAGGAGAGGTGAGAGGGCTGCCCTCATGGGCTGCGCGCCTCCCCCCTTCCCCTAGTCCTATTAGGACTAGGAGAGGTGGCCGGCCCCCCCTCTCTCTCTCCCCCTTGGAGAATCCTAGTCCAACTAGGATTGGGGGGGGGGGGGGAATCCTACTCCCACAGGGAGTAGGACTCTCCTGGCGCGCCAGGCTTGGCCGGCCAGCCCCTCCCCCTTGGCTCCTTTATATACGGGGGCAGAGGGCACCCCATAGACACACAATTGATCATTGAGATCTTTCCTTAGCCGTGTGCGGTGCCCCCTTCCACCAAATTCCACCTCGGTCATATCGTTGCAGTGCTTAGGCGAAGCCCTGCACCGGTAACACATCAAGATCGTCACCACGCCGTCGTGCCGACGGAACTCTTCCCCGACGCTTTGCTGGATCGGAGCCCGGGGATCGTCATCGAGCTGAACGTGTGCCAAGAACTCGGAGGTGCCGGAGTAACGGTGCTGTGATCGGTTGGATCGCGAGGAGAACGTATGACTACTTCCTCTACGTTGTGTCAACGCTTCCGCTTCGGTCTACGAGGGTACGTAGACAACACTCTCCCCTCTCGTTGCTATGCATCACCATGATCTTGCGTGTGCATAGGAATTTTTTTTGAAATTACTACGTTCCCCAACAGTGGCATCCGAGCCTAGGTTTTTATGGTTTGATGTTATTTGCACGAGTAGAACACAAGTGAGTTGTGGACGATACAAGTCATACTGCCTACCAGCATGTCATACTTTGGTTCAGCGGTATTGTTGGACGAGACGATCCGGACTAACCTTACGCGTACGCTTACGCGAGACCGGTTCCCTCGACGTACTTTGCACATAGATGGCTTGCGGAAGACTGTCTCTCCAACTTTAGTTGAACCGAGTGTGGCTACGCCCGGTCCTTGAGAAGGTTAAAACGGAGTCTATTTGACAAACTATCGTTGTGGTTTTGATGCGTAGGTAAGATGAGTTCTTGCTTAAGCCCGTAGCAGCCACGTAAAACTTGCAACAACAAAGTAGAGGACGTCTAACTTGTTTTTGCAGGGCATGTTGTGATGTGATATGGTCAAGACATGATGCTGAATTTTATTGTATGAGATGATCATGTTTTGTAACCGAGTTATCGGCAACTGGCAGGAGCCATATGGTTGTCGCTTTATTGTATGCAATGCAATCGCGATGTAATGCTTTACTTTATTACTAAGCGGTAGTGATAGTCGTGGAAGCATAAGATTGGCGAGACGACAACGATGCTGCGATGAAGATCAAGGTGTCGCGCCGGTGACGATGGTGATCATGACGGTGCTTCGAAGATGGATATCACAAGCACGAGATGATGATGGCCATATCATATCACTTATATTGATTGCATGTGATGTTTATCTTTTATGCATCTTATCTTGCTTTGTTTGACGGTAGCATTATAAGATGATCTCTCACTAATTATCAAGAAGTGTTCTCCCTGAGTATGCACCGTTGCGAAAGTTCTTCATGCTGAGACACCACGTGATGATCGGGTGTGATAGGCTCTACGTTCAAATACAACGGGTGCAAAACAGTTGCACACGCGGAATACTCAGGTTATACTTGACGAGCCTAGCATATAACAGATATGGCCTCGGAACACGGAGACCGAAAGGTCGAGCGTGAATCATACAGTAGATATGATCAACATAGTGATGTTCACCATTGAAACTACTCCATCTCACGTGATGATCGGACATGGTTTAGTTGATTTGGATCACGTGATCACTTAGAGGATTAGAGGGATGTCTATCTAAGTGGAAGTTCTTAAGTAATATGATTAATTGAACTTTAATTTATCATGAACTTAGTCCTGGTAGTATTAGCATATCTATGTTGTAGATCAATAGCTCGCGTTGTTACTTCCCTATGTTTATTTTGATATGTTCCTAGAGAAAATTGTGTTGAAAAATGTTAGTAGCAATGATGCGGATTGGATCCGTGATCTGAGGTTTATCCTCATTGCTGCACAGAAGAATTATGTCCTTGATGCACCGCTAGGTGACGGACTTATTTCAGGAGCAGAAGCAGACATTATGAACGTTTTGCTAGCTCAATATGATGACTACTTAATAGTTTAGTGCACCATGCTTAACTGCTTAGAATCGGGACTTCAAAGACGTTTTGAACGTCATGGAGCATATGAGATGTTCTAGGAGTTGAAGTTAATATTTCAAGCAAATACCCGAGTTGAGAGATATGAAGTCTCCAACAAGTTCTGTAGCTAAAAGATGGAGGAGAATCGCTCAACTAGTGAGCATGTGCTCAGATTGTCTGGGTACTACAATCGCTTGAATCAAGTGGGAGTTAATCTTCTAGATAAGATAGTGATTGACAGAATTCTCTAGTCACCATCACCAAGTTAGTAGAACTTCGTGATGAACTATAATATGCAAGGGATAATGGAAAAATTCCCAAGCTCTTCGCGATGCTAAAATTAGCGAAGGTAGAAATCAAAGAAAAACATCAAGTGTTGATGGTTGACAAGATCACTAGTTTCAAGAAAAGGGCAAAAGGAAAGAAGGGGAACTTCAAGAAGAACGGCAAGCAAGTTGCTGCTCAAGTGAAAAAGCCCAAGTATGGTCCTAAGCCTGAGACTAAGTGCTTCTACTGCAAAGGGACTGGTCACTGGAAGCGGAACTACCCCAAGTGATTGGCGGATAAGAAGGATGGCAAAGTGAACATAAGTATATTTGATATACATGTTATTGATGTGTACTTTACTAGTGTTCATAGCAACCCCTTAGTATTTGGTACTAGTTCAGTTGCTAAAATTTAGTAACTCGAAATGGGAGTTGCAGAATGAACAAAGACTAGTTAAAGGGCAAGGTGACGATGTGTGTTGGAAGTGGTTCCAAGATTGATATGATCATCATCACACACTCCCTATACTTTCGGGATTAGTGTTGAAACTAAATAAGTGTTATTTGGTGTTTGCGTTGAGCATGAATATGATTTGATCATGTTAATTGCAATACAGCTATTCATTTAAGTTAGAGAACAATTGTTGTTCTGTTTACATGAATAAAACCTTCTATGGTCATACACACCAATGAAAATAGTTCATTGGATCTCGATCGCAGTGATACACATATTCATGATATTGAAACCAAAAAGATGCGAAGTTAATAATGATAGTCCAACCTATTTGTGGCACTGCCGTTTAGGTCATATTGGTGTAAAGCGCATGAAGAAACTCCATGCTGATGGGATTTTGGAATCACTTGATTATGAATCACTTGATGCTTGCGAACCATGCCTCTTGGGCAAGATGACTAAAAACGCCGTTCTCCGGAACAATGGAGCAAGCAACAGATTTGTTGGAAATCATACATACTGATGTATATGGTCCGATGAATATTAAGGCTCGCGACAAGTATCATTATTTTCTGACCTTCACAGATGATTTGAGCAGATATGGGTATATCTACTTGATGAAACATAAGTCTGAAACGTTTGAAAAGTTCAAAGAATTTTAGAGTGAAGTGAAAATCATCGTGACAAGAAAATAAGGTTTCTACGATCTGATCGCGGAGACAAATATTTGAGTTACGAGTTTGGTCTTCAATTAAAACAATGTGGAATAGTTTCACAAATTCATGCCACCTGGAACACCACAGCATAATGGTGTGTCCGAACGTCATAACCGTACTTTATTGGATATAGTACAATCTATGATGTTTCTTACCGATTTACCAATATCATTTTGGGATCATGCATTAGAGACAGCTGCATTCACGTTAAAAGGGGCACAATCTAAAGTCCGTTGAGACGACACAAAATAAACTGTGGTTTGGCAAGAAACCAAAGTTGTCGTTTCTTAAAGTTTGGGGTTACGATGCTTATGTGAAAAAGTTTCATCCTGATAAGCTCAAACCCAAATCGGAGAAATGTGTCTTCATAGGTACCCAAAGGAGACTGTTGGGTACACCTTCTATCACAGATCCGAAGGCAAGATATTCGTTGCTGAGAATGGATCCTTTCTAGAGAAGGAGATTCTCTCGAAAGAAGTGAGTGGGAGGAAAGTAGAAAACATGATAAGGTAATTGTACCTTCTCCCTTATTGGAAAGTAGTTCATCACAGAAATCTGTTCTTGTGACTACTACACCAATTAGTAAGGAAGCTAATGATGATGATCATGTAACTTCAAGATCAAGTTACTACCGAATCTCGTAAGTAAACTAGAGTGAGATCCGCACCAGAGTGGTACGGTAATCCTGTTCTGGAAGTCATGTTACTAGACCATGACGAACTTGCGAACTATGAGGAAGTGATGATGAGCCCAGATTCCGCGAAATGGTTAGAGGCCATGAAATCTGAGATATGATCCATGTATGAGAACAAAGTATGGACTTTGATGGATTTGCCCGATGATCGGCAAGCCAAAGAAAATAAATGGATCTTGAAGAGGAAGACGGACACTGATAGTAGTGTTACTATCTACAAAGCTAGAATTGTCGCAAAAGGTTTTCGACAAGTTCAAGGTGTTGACTATGATGTGAGTTTCTCACTCGTATCTATGCTTAAGTCTGTCCGAATCATGTTAGCAATTGCCTCATTTTATGAAATTTGGCAAATGGATAAACAAAACTACATTCCTTAATGGATTTATTAAAGAAAGAGTTGTATACGATGCAACTAGAAGGTTTTGTCGATCCTGAAGGTGTTAACAAAATATGCAAGCTCCAGCGATCCATCTATGGACTGGTGCAAGCATCTCGGAGTTGGAATATACGCTTTGATAAGTTGATCAAAGCATATAGTTTTATACAGACTTGCGGTGAAGCCTGTATTTACAAGAAAGTGAGTGGGAGCACTACAGCATTTCTGATAAGTATATGTAAATGACATATTATTGATCGGAAATAATGTAGAATTATTCTGTAAAGCATAAAGGAGTATTTGAAAGGAGTTTTTCGAAGAAGGACCTCGGTGAAGCTGCTTACATATTGAGCATCAAGATCTATAGAGATAGATCAAGACGCTTGATAAGTTTTTCAATAAGTACATACCTTGAAAAGATTTTGAAGTAGTTCAAAATGGAACAGTCAAAGAAAGAGTTCTTGCCTGTATTACAAGGTGTGAAATTGAGTAAGACTCAAAGCCCGACCACGGCAGAAGATAGAAAGAGAATGAAAGTCATTCCCTATGCCTCAGCCATAGGTTCTATAAAATATGCCATGCTGTGTACCAGATCTATTGCATACCCTACCACTGAGTTTGGCAAGGGAGTACAATAGTGATCTAGGAGTAGATCACTGGACAAGCAGTCAAAATTATCCTTAGTGGAATAAGGATATGTTTCTCGATTATGGATGTGACAAAAAGGTGCGTCGTAAAAGGTTACGTCGATGCAAGTTTTGACACTAATCTAGATGACTCTAAGTCTCAATCTAGATACATATTGAAAGTGGGAGCAATTAGCTAAAGTAGCTCCGTGCAGAGCATTGTAGACATAGAAAATTGCAAAATACATAACGGATCTGAATGTGGCAGACCCGTTGACTAAACTTCTCTCACAAGCAAAACATGATCACACCGTAGTACTCTTTGGTTGTTAATCACATAGCAATGTGAACTAGATTACTGAATCTAGTAAACCCTTTGGGTGTTGGTCACATATCGATGTGAACTATTGCTGATAAATCACATGGCGATGTGAACTAGATTATTGCCTCTAGTGCAAGTGGGAGACTGAAGGAAATATGCCCTAGAGGCAATAATAAAGTGATTATTTATTTCCTTACATATCATGATAAATGTTTATTATTCATGCTAGAATTGTATTAACTAGAAACATAATACATGTGTGAATACATAGGCAAACAGAGTGTCACTAGTATGCCTCTACTTGACTAGCTCATTAATCAAAGATGGTTATGTTTCCTAACCATGAACAAAGAGTTGTTATTTGACTAACGAGATCACATCATTAGTTGAATGATCTGATTGACATGACCCATTCCATTAGCATAGCACCCGATCGTTTAGTATGTTGCTATTGCTTTTATCCATGACTTATACATGTTCCTTTAACTATGAGATTATGCAACTCCCGTTTACCGTAGGAACACTTTGTGTGCTACCAAACGTCACAACGTAACTGGGTGATTATAAAGGTGCTCTACAGGTGTCTCCGAAGGTACATGTTGGGTTGGCGTATTTCGAGATTAGGATTTGTCACTCCGATTGTCGGAGAGGTATCTCGGGGCCTTCTCGGTAATGCACATCACATAAGCCTTGCAAGCATTGCAACCAATGAGTTAGTTGCGAGATGATGTATTACGGAACGAGTAAAGAGACTTGCCGGTAACGAGATTGAACTAGGTATTGGATACCGACGATCGAATCTCGGGCAAGTAACATACAGATGACAAAGGGAACAACGTATGTTGTTATGCGGTCTGACCGATAAAGATCTTCATAGAATATGTAGGAGCCAATATGGGCATCCAGGTCCCGCTATTGGTTATTGACCGGAGACGTGTCTCAGTCATGTCTACATTGTTCTCGAACCGTAGGGTCCGCACGCTTAACGTTACGATGACAGTTATTATGAGTTTATGCATTTTGATGTACCGAAGGAGTTCGGAGTCCTGGATGTGATCACGGACATGACGAGGAGTCTCGAAATGGTCGAGACGTAAAGAATGATATATTGGAAGCCTATGTTTGGACATCGGATGCGTTCCAGGTGAAATCAGGATTTTACCGGAATACCGGGAGGGTTACCGGAACCCCCCGGGAGCATAATGGGCCAACATGGGCCTTGGAGGAGAGGTGAGAGGGCTGCCCTCATGGGCTGCGCGCCTCCCCCCTTCCCCTAGTCCTATTAGGACTAGGAGAGGTGGCCGGCCCCCTCTCTCTCTCTCCCCCTTGGAGAATCCTAGTCCAACTAGGATTGGGGGGGGGAATCCTACTCCCAGAGGGAGTAGGACTCTCCTGGCGCGCCAGGCTTGGCCGGCCAGCCCCTCCCCCTTGGCTCCTTTATATACGGGGGCAGAGGGCACCCCATAGACACACAATTGATCATTGAGATCTTTCCTTAGCCGTGTGCGGTGCCCCCTTCCACCAAATTCCACCTCGGTCATATCGTTGCAGTGCTTAGGCGAAGCCCTGCGCCGGTAACACATCAAGATCGTCACCACGCCGTCGTGCTGACGGAACTCTTCCCCGACGCTTTGCTGGATCGGAGCCCGGGGATCGTCATCGAGCTGAACGTGTGCCAAGAACTCGGAGGTGCCGGAGTAACGGTGCTGTGATCGGTTGGATCGCGAGGAGAACGTACGACTACTTCCTCTACGTTGTGTCAACGCTTCCGCTTCGGTCTACGAGGGTACGTAGACAACACTCTCCCCTCTCGTTGCTATGCATCACCATGATCTTGCGTGTGCGTAGGAAATTTTTTGAAATTACTACGTTCCCCAACAAAGTCATCACCCAGGGCCTCCCTTTTCCTCCGGAGGGCCTCAAAGTCCACACGGAAGCGGCCCAAGAGAAGAGCGTAGGGGTCAGCCCGCGACGAAGATGGAGCATCAAAGCGATCCGCGCCAGGGGCGCCTGCCTGACGCGCGCTATCAGTCGCCTCGCCAGAAGACGCAGCCGGGGCCTCAGGAGCGTCAGCCCCAGGCGCTGGGAGCGGCTGCTTGCCACCCATAGCCTCAGCAGCACGGGCCTCAGGAGCTTCTCCCTCGAGGGCATCGCCAGGCGCGGTCACCCCATCGGGAGCCCTCTCGGCCTCTGCCGTCTCATGCCTCCCTGCTCCACCACTCGAGGAGGATTCGCCTTGACCGACCGAAAGGGCTGTCACCACCACAGGGTTCTCGCGAGGCCCTTGGAAGCCAGCAGGGCGCGGCCCCCATTCATCAAAGGAAGGCATCTGCCTCACGAAGTTGTCCCTGTTCTGGCAGAGATACAACAGGGCCCCTCCCCGCTAGATGCTGCCCGGGTTGGGGTCACCAGTCAGGACCAAGAGCACTGTCCTTAGCGCCCCAGGCGTCAGGTCTTCTTCCTGGAGCCTCATGCGATCACCATGCCCACTGAAAGCCCACATTCGGCGGGAGTGGCATTGGAGAGGGGCTATGCGGCGCAACAGGAACTCCTTCACCACCTTGGGCGCTGTCATGCCGAGCGATTTCAAGAACGTGAGGCGGTGCCAGACGAAGGCAAGCCGGGGGCTCTTGAGCGTCTCCTGGCCCCAGCCCAAATTGGGTACAACGGGCAAAGTTGGCTTAGCCAGCAGGGGGCTGGGCACCTCGACATCAACGTACAACCACCGCTCGCGGAACCCAGCTGAAGGCGAAGGAAGCTTGAAGTCGATCCCTGAGGCCGCAGTCTCAGGCGCGGCGATGAAGCTCACACACGCTGAGCATTGAGTGGGGTCAGCAAGGCGCAAAGAGAAGAAGTGGCGCAGTAAGGCAACGGAAGGAGGGATGCCCATCATCGCCTCGCAAACAAAAGCGAAGACCGAAAGGAGGATGATGGATTCAGGACCCTGATGCATCATATGGATCTGGTAATGAGAGAGGACGGCCTTGAAGAAATCAGAAAAGGGGGGAACCAGACCCGCCCACAAGGCGTCGGCAAAATAATGAACCTTAGTGATTATCCTGTCAGTGGGGAAGTGAGATGTAGGCCAGGCCGTCATCCTCCCACACTCGTTGAAGATGGTGGCTAGAGCCGGGCTGAGCTTATCCAGGCACTCCAGATTGAGTATGATCGACCGGCCGACGGCGGCGGGCGAGATGGAGGCATGGGTTTCTTCCCTTTCTCCTTCTTCGTCGGAGCCATGGCGATGGAAAGGAGGGGGAAGATGTGAGGTGGGATTGGAGACAAGAGTCGGAGTTCGAAGGGAGGAAGAACAGGGGACGGTCGAGCAGCAGGAAGGGGAGCGGCTGTGTACAACTGCGAGTCCACCTAGCAGGGCACAAAATAAGGGAGCATGGGGAAACAGTGCCGCCCACGTCCAATCAACCGCCACGCGGCGCCCAAGGCCGCAGGCTGTTAGGGCCCGCGGCGCTTCGCCCTTGCCCTTTCGCCTCTCAGCACGGCCAAGTCCATGCGCGCCTTGGGCCCGGGGGCTACTGTCGGCGTTCTGGGAACGGGGGTCCCCAGACTTGCATGCCTGCGGCCTGCGGCGTGGCTTAAAGGGGGCCCAGCACGGCCCATCTTCATCAACACAAGACCCAAGACCCTCGCGAGGGGCCAAGCCTCGCGGGGCGGACGACACGGCGCTTCCTCAAGCACGGCCTCGTCAGGCTGGCTCACGAGGAGGCGGAGAGATCAAGGCGGGGTACGTCGCGAGGTGCCCATGACGCAAGCCATGACGAACAAGGGTGCCAGGCGGGCGCCAGTCCGCGCAGTGTCTCCCTTTCCTCTTGGTGCAAAGGGGCAAGCGCAGGCGAGAGGATCAAGCAAAGGCACCCATTTCGGTGCAACGAGACCAAGACCAGTCCAACGGTGGGAAGGAGGTCATCGTGGAGCCCAGAACGGCGTCACCACAGGGCCTTTGGCAGGCGGGGACCAACTTTAGTCAGGATAAGTGTACCAGATGTTCCCCTTCGAATTGGCCAATTGTTGGCGCCCTTCCCGCTCAATATTTGGGAAGAGGCCTAGGGCCTTTGCCTATAAATAGGACTAGCCACCCCCAGGGTAGAGGCATCTATCATGGGAGAAGCCAGCTAGATAGACTCAGGCAGCAGAGAGTGTGAGAGAAGGGCGGCTGAACTCCTCCTAGCAGTTCATCCCCTAGCCAAGAACGGACCCACGCGAGGTTGTTCTTCCTTGTATTGTTCATCATCATCAGCCCAAGAGGCAATCCACCCGCCACAAACTAGAGTAGGGTATTACACCACAATGGTGGCCCGAACTAGTATAAACCCTGTGTCTCTTGTGTTGTTCTTTTGGTAGTTAGATCTTTACGAGACGGAGAGGTAGAGGGCAGAATCTCTGCGCGCACCCCAGAGTTCGAACCTTAAGGGTCTGCCGGAACCCGAAATCCGACAGACACACCGCAAAATAAGGTTCATCGGATAGAAATCCAAGAAGATCGAGAAGAACATGGTATTGAAGATCAAAGAGAGAGAAGAAGCCATCTAGGTACTAGCTATGGACCAGGCAGAGATGTAAAAAAACCCTTATCATAACCATGAAACTTGTCATCATGATTTTAATTTTCAATCCCATGATAGTTATTTTCTTGAGTTTGCTCCCACTACTATTTATGAGAATAAATTTGCTTACGTGGAGAGTAATAAAATTTCTATGCTTGTGGATCATGAAAAGAATGCATTATGTGATAGTTATATTGTTGAATTCGTTCATGATGCTACTGAAAATTATTATGAGAGAGGAACATATGCTTGTAGGCTTCTCACTAATATTTAGTTTCCTCTCTCTTATGTTGAAAGTTTTGATGGCATGCTTGTTTTACCTTCCTATAATAGTTGATTCTTGTTCCCATAAGTTGTTTGCTCACAAAATACCTATGCATAGGAAGTGGGTTAGACTTAAATGTGCTAGTCATATGCTTCATGATGCTCTCTTCATGTTTCAATTCTTATCTTTTATGTGAGCATCTTTAAAATCATTATGCCTAGCTAAAAAGGCATTAAAGAAAAGCGCTTATTGGGAGACAACCCAACACTTTTACCTAATTTTTGTGTGTTCACATGATTATTCTACTATAGTAATCATGTTTTATAGCTTTTGTTTCAATAAAGTGCCAAGTAAAGCCTTTGGGATAGTGTGCATCATAGTTGACTTGATTCTGTGCAAAAACAGAAACTTTTCCCTCAGTCCAGGAATTATGCAAATTCACTAGAGTGTTATTTTGATCTGAATTTTCTACATATGAATGATATACAAATTACTTATGTTTTCCTAATTATTCAGAATTTTCCGAGTAGCAGAAGTATGGTTAGAGTATAAATTACTTCAGACTGTTCTGTTTTTGACAGATTCTGTTTTCAATGCATAGTTTGCTTGTTTTCTAGTTTCTATGGCTTATATTGCTTAATATAAATTCTGGAAATGATAATATACATCGGGCATTGTTTGAGAACATTTATTAATATTGTTTTTGACAATACCAAAGTGAATGATTTATCTTTATCATACTAACCTATCTCACGAAGTTCTGTTAAGTTTTGTGTGATTGAAGTTTTCAAGTTTTGGGTGAGATATCAATATGATGAGAATAAGGAGTGACAAGACCCTACGATTGGGGATGCCCAAGGAACCCCGAGGTGATAGTCAAGGAAGGTCCAAGCAACTAATCTTGGGGATGCCCCGATAGGCATCCCCTCTTTGGTCTCCAACATTATCGATAACCTTACTTGGAGCTATATTTTCATTTGTCACATGATATGAATTTTGCTTGGAGCATCGTTTCCTTTTGTTAGGATTTGCTTTCTGTTATTTAGATAATGTTGTGCATCTTCTATTTCTATAAAAATGTCAATTATAGCCTTCTTCATGCTTATTTTGCAAGTCTATATGTGGCCATTTGAAAACAGAAAGTTGCATGCTAGTGCGTGAATTCTTGAAAAATGTTAGAATGAGATAAAATGTTGATTTTTTTTGCACAATAATCTATGATAAATTTTCTTCAATGTGATAAATGATCAGAAGTTTTGGAGTTAAAAAAGTATGAATATTCTTGCATCTTTTACAGACTGTCCTGTTTTGATAGATTGCTGTTAAGTTTGCATTGTTTACACAAGTTTGCTTGTTTAATAATTCTATTTGAGGATAGTACTATTAAATATGCAGAGGCATTTAGTATGCAATATCAAATAATAATTTTAGTGATTTCCTACAGTACATAATGATAAGGTTATTGCATTGATTTATACTAACTTATCTCACGAGTTCTTGTTGAGTTTTGTGTGGATGAAGTTTTTAAGAATTAGGGAAACCTTGTTATGAGAAGGAATTAAGGAGACACAAAGGCTCATGCTTGGGGATTCCCAAGTCTTCCCAAGATAATATTCCAAGAAGTCTCAAGCATCTAAGCTTGGGGATGCCCCGGTAGGCATCCCACCTTTCTTCATCAGCAATTATCGATTAGCCTTGGTTGAGCCTAAGTTTTTGCTTCTTCACATGTTGTGTGCTGTTTTTAGAATGTCATTTTATTTTGTTTTGCTTGTTGTTTTAATAAAATACTTAGATCTGAAAGTTTCCAAATAAGAGAGAGTCCTCAAATAGCTACCCATTTAACTAACTACTCACTTGATCTTCACCTATATCTTTTTGGAGTAATTTGTTATTTACTCCTGTGCTCCACTTATATTATTTTGAGAATTGATACTAGTGATGAAAATTTGCACAATCTATGAAATTGGTCCTAATATGATGAATATCCAAGAAGGATATAAGGAAAACTTTCATGTAGATCATTGGATATAATAAGTTTGATTCCTTGCAATAGTTTTGCGATATGGAGATTATAATATGTGAGTCATGTTGGTGAGTAATTATGCTTTAGTAAGAATATTGGTGTTAAGTTTTGTGATTCCCTATGCAAGCATGTAAGTCAGTATTTATTGAATGAAATTACATCCTAGTTGTGGTGCATTATTCGGTGTTAGTTATGCTCAATGCTTGTTTATGTGACTTTTCGTTTCTTGGTTGGATGCTTCTCAATAGTCGTGGAGTGTGAAAGTATGGTGAAAAAAGGAATAAACTTTATTTTATGTTTGGGAACCAACTATGATATATCTATCATGGAAAGTGTTGGGAATTTTCGGTCGTTTTCATTGACGGGAAAAGTATGCCTCTCAAAATATTTTATCTCTCAATTTAAGCTTTGAGCTCGGGCACCTCTACAAATCTCTGCTTCCCTCTGCAAAGGGCCTAGCTATTTACTTTATGCAATTTTTATTTGAGTCTACATCTTCTCTTATAAAGCACCAACTAGGAAACACTATGATCATACTTGCGCATTGAATGTAGCTAATATTCAAGTGTGTTTCATGAATGGATCAATGATTGAGCATGAGGGGCTAGGGATAACTTTCTTTAGTGTTGATATTTTAAAAGACATGGTTGCTTGTTGATATGCTTGAGTATTGATGTCCTCATATCCAATTATAGACTATTGCTTCGAATCATTCAAGTCAAAATGTCCATACAAAACAGTTTTGCACATGCGGAATACTTGGGTTAAACTTGACGAGCCTAGCATGTACAGACATGGCCTCGGAACACTGGAGACCGAAAGGTCGAACATGAATCATATAGTAGATATGATCAACATAGATATGTTCACCATTGATGACTAGTCCATCTCACGTGATGATCATACATGGGTTAGTTGATTTGGATCACGTATCAATTAGATGATTTGAGGGATGTCTATTTAAGTGGGAGTTCTTAAGTAATTTGATTAACTGAACTTAATTTGTCATGAACTTAGTTTTGATAGTTTTGCAAATATATGTTGTAGATCAATAGCTCGCATTTTAGCTCCCTTATTTTTTGATATGCTCCTAGAGAAAACTAAGTTGAAAGATGATAGTAGCAATGATGCGGACTGGGTCCATGATTTAAGGATTATCCTCATTGCTGCACAGAAGAATTATGTCCTTCATGCACCGCTAGGTGACAGACCTATTGCAGGAGCAGAAGCAAACATTATGAACATTTGGCAAGCTCGATAGGATGACTACTTAATAGTTTAGTGCGCCATGCTTTACGGCTTAGAACCAGGACTTCAAAAACGTTTTGAACGCCATGGAGCATATGAGATGTTCCAAGAACTGAAAATTGGTATTTCAGACTCATGCCCATGTCGAGAGGTATGAGACCTCTGACAAGTACTTTGCCTACAAGATGGAGGAGAATAGCTCAGCCAGTGAGCATGTGCTCAGAATGTCTGGGTACTACTATCGCTTGATTCAAGTGGGAGTTAATCTTCTAGATAAGATAGTTATTGATAGAGTTCTCTAGTCACTATCAACAAGCTACTAGAACTTCGTGATGAACTATAATATGCAAGGGATGACAAAAACAATCCCCGAGCTCTTCGTGATACCGAAATCGGCAAAGGTAGAAATCAAGAAAGAGCATCAAGTGTTGATGGTTGACAAGACCACTAGTTTCAAGTACAAGGGCAAGGGAAAGAAAGGGGGCTTCAATAAGAATGGCAAGCAAGTTGCCACTCCCATGAAGAAGCCCAAAGCTAGACCCAAGCCTGAAACTGAGTACTTCTACTGCAAAGGAAATGGTCACTGGAAGCGGAACTGCCCCAAATACTTGGCGGATAAGAAGGATGGCAAAGCGAACAAAGGTATATATGATATACATGTTATTGATGTGTGATTTACTAGTGTTCATAGCAAACCCTGGGTATTTGATACCAATTCAGTTGGTGAGATAAGTAACTCGAAACAGGAGTTGCAGAATGTCGGGGATATACCCCGCGGCGTAAACCGGCCGGAAGTTAACCCGGCCGGACTTGGCGGCTTATCTGAAGACCCGCCCTGACCTTGACGGTTTAAGCAGCCCGCTTGGTCGTATGACTCACTGGTAACCCGGCGGGCGGATTAGACGAATGACGAGGCCCAAAGCCCAGAAGGCCGGTTCAACTATGGTGGGCCGGTTTAAAAGGAAAGGAATATTTACCTTACAAAGAGTTAAGACCGAGACTTGTATCCGGTTTGTATTAAAGATAGACTAGTCCTAATCCTAATAGGACTAGTCATGTAAACTGCCCCTTCAACATATATAAGGAGGGGCAGGGCTCCCCAAAGGGGGACGGGTTAGAAGTTAGAAGCTACAAGCTACAAGCAATCAATAATCTCTAGGGCTAGACACAAGAGCCGGTTTACGGCGTCTCCCTCGGGATGATAATGAGACCTAGCCTCAAACAGCATGTAGGGCTATTCCGGATGATGTTTCCCGGGGCCCGAAGCTGTCTAAACCCTTGTCTTGCATGTTGATCCGCCCTGCGTCTCTCGTCCCACTCAACCCCTCTCAAGCTACCACATGGATGCGTTGGCCTCGCGACTAAGTCCTGATACTAAGGACATCTGCCGTGACAAATCCACGACAGTTGGCGCCCACCGTGGGGCCTGCGCACGGTGGTGATAAAGTTCTTGGAGGGATTCCTTCTAAGGGATGAAGAGTTCACGATTTTCCGGATGAAGAAGAGCCGGCTTGAAAAGATCTGCGCCAGCTTCAAGTTTGTCGGACCAGATTTACGATCGATGAGGTTTAAAGATTAAACAAAAATTTAGGGTTGTGCCGTGAGCCGCCGCTTTTGCAAGTCGGATAGGAGAAGAGATAAATTTCCGCTACTATTACCGCGCATCGCCGAGACCAAGCCAGATCGATATTGGTGCAAGGTGCCAGGAACAAAAACCAGCACCAAAAGAATTGAGATTCAAGTCCCAAGGCGGCTGTTTGTTTTCTTCCGCCGCAACTCCAGATTGGACCGGTGATTGATTCCTTTCATGAAGACTAAAATCAAGTCATCAACTGTTAATCTGACGTGGGAAGGCGCAAGTATTTGTACCAGTACAGAGTATTGGTCCAACCTTTGTTCGTTTTACCATCAACTGATGCGTCCCCAAGGATATACAAAGCAGAGGAAACCGATTTAAGCTAGCATGTACGTGCATGTTTCTTTGATATGATGGAGACAACTGCCTCACGACCAACTACCACCTCGTTGCTGAATCAATGAGCTGTCGTCACTTCTGCATTGAGCCACCGGCGTCACCTCCGAGTCGATCTTGTTCTCCGAGGCCGCTGCAATTTCTCGTCGCCTCTGAGCAGTGAGCAGAGTCCGCTCTCAAACCGCCCCGTATGACTCCGCAACCGAGTCGCCCTGGCTGACTGTTTCCAGCTCTCTGCCGTTTCTCCTCGCTAGCTCGGCCACGGTTCGAATTGGCCTCGGCTCCACACGCCATCACAAGTCGTCGATGTCTTCGTTGACGAACCACCTGGGCCTCTGTGCCAGGCCGCTTCATCTCCGCGTTAAAGCCGCCCCGTTCACAGTCTCAAGTGGCCTCTACCTTCATGGCCTCTCTCTGGGTTACTTCCGTTGCTACTGCTATATCAAGTCGCCGTCGTCGCCGGATTGAGCTGGGTTGAAGTCAGCTCTGTCACTACAAGCCACCGCCGTGGCTCAAGCCGCCACCTGCGCCTCGGCGCTAAGTCGCCAAAACACCATCACGGATTCGCCTTGAACCGGTTAATTTCTAGCTAAACATATCAGGTTAAATCCATCCAGTCAATTTTTATTGATATATTTTTTCGAGAACAATTACTCTCGCCTGCAATACCTTTTATGCAGGATAATTAGTCACTACAAAAGTGGCATTATACCGTGGATACGGAGTGCACGGCATCATCATTTTGGCGCTGGTATTTGTCCGTGCTATAATGCTCGACGGATACACGTGCAAGTCGCCGCCCCAAATGTTCGGATTACATCCGTCTGCGCCTGCGGCCGATTCGTGCATCTGCACCGGTTAAACAACATCACGTTTGACTCGCCGTCCGCGCCGCCTTACAACGCCATGGACAACTCGTCCATCTGCCCTCACGGCGGTTTACGTGTCCGCACCGGCTTACAATGCCGCGGCCGACTGTTGTGCAGGCGAATCAGGTGATATCCATCTAAATTTCTCTTATTAATACTTATTGTTTTTGTCAAAATAACAATTACTTTGCACTGTAAATATTTTTGTGCAGGATAATTACTTATGGCAAAGGTATTGTTATACCGCGGACATGGAGCGCGTGCCAGTATAATTTTGCAGTGGCGTTCTTTCGGGCCATGCTGCTCGATAGATACACATGCAAATCACCGCCCCCGCTGTTCGGTTTACATCCGTCCAACGCATGCGGATGATTCATTGTCCGCGCCGGTTTACAAACATCACGGCCGACTCACCCGTCCGCACCGGTTTACAACACCGTGGCCGTCCCCCGCGACCGCGCTGGTTTGCGGCGCGGAGGACTACTTGCTCCGCACCGGTTTACAATGCCGCGACCGGTTCATCTGTCTGTTCGCATGGCTGACTTGCCATGATGGATTTCAGTTTCACTGTGGTGATCGTCAACTCCGCAGTGGATATTTTCCGGCTAACATATCAGGACAAAATTGTCTGTTGCAAAAAGGGGATCATTATATCACTGAGCTATTGGATAACCCGTGCCGGTTTATATCGCGATCCAGATCGCGTCAACTCGTCAGGGCCATGCGAATTACCCAATAGCGCATGCACAGGCTGCCATCCCCCGCAGTCCGGTCTACATCAACATACCGGGCCGCACGAGCCATTTATTGAGTATGAACAAGTCACAGCTTGGGTAGCCCGGTTTTCTTTCAAATTGGAGGCAAATTATCATCAACCGCCGTCTGCACTGGATGGATCAATGGGCAGGCGCACAAGTCACCGCCGCTACAGTTTGGTTAATTTCAAATCACCAGTTGGAAGGAACCATTGGCCGAGTTGCTGACACGGTTCATACGGGATCATTTACAACCCGCCGCAGTCACCTCAACCTTCTGTGTATTCACATCGTGTTATCAACACCAATGATATACAAGTTCTACCGGTTTATATCACGGTCAAATATGGAGAATCTCAAGCCAACTCCTCGAGTCACCTTGAGACTTGGGGGCTACGATGATATGACGCAGCAAGTCTTGCCAGTTTCAGCCGGTTTAAGAGCCCGAGGACGATGGAGGGAAAGATAACCCGATCCCGGAGGCTACTGTTATGTTGATGAAAATTTAAAGGCCGTCAGAAAATTTCCGGCCTAGAAAGTATCAATGAAGAAGTTTCGGATCACCAGAAAGGATTCCGGTTTGAAACCTGGCTGAAGGGAAGTCAGTATCACGGAAGCTCTCAAATATCCGGTTTACAATCCGGTTCAAGGGAATTTGTTCTCCAACAAAGCTCTGAAGCTCTCAAATCTGATTTAACAATGTCCGATTCAAAAAGGAATTAACTTCTCGCAAGTTCGAATTTAAAGGCCGTCAGAAAGTTTCTGGCTGAAAATGAAGATTCCGGTTTAAAATCCGGTTCAAGGGAAAGATGTCTCCCACAAAGCTTTGAAGCTCTTAGTATCCGGTTCAAGATCCCGGTTCAAGAAGAATTTATCTCTTGGAAAAAAGTTAAAAATTACTGAAGAGGACCTGCTGCCATGATGCGCGGTTCAAACATGGGGCTTCCTGTTCAAACATAGGTCGTATTCGAACCAAAGAGAACATAGCTATCCTTACAAAGTCAGTTGGGGACCTAGTCGACTTGAACCGTAGCTACACCTCCGGGGGGCTTGGTCATGTCTTGACGACGGTAATGCCTTCTGGCTGGCACATTTTCCACTAAGTTAGTTGGGGACCTAATCGACTTGAACCGTAGTTACACCTTATGGGAGCTCGGTCATGTCTTGATGACGGTAATGCCTTCTGATCGGCTTTTAAACAGCCAATAAGTCATTTGGGGGCTTGGTCGTGTCCGAACCAATGCAATGCCACTTGATCGGCCCTAGGCCACTAAGCCACTTGGGGGCTTGGTCGAATCCGAACCAATGCAATGCCACTTGGCCGGCGTAATGCCACGAGTCTTTTGGGGACCTGGCCGACTGGCACCATCGCTACGCCTTCGGGGAGCTTGGTTGCGTCTGACCATGGTAACACCATCTGACCAGCTCAGTAGAGCCTTTCTTTTTGCAATTGGTTTTATCATTGCCTTTGCTTGAAATTTTGTTTTTATAAGTATTTCTTTTGTTGCGATTTTAAACCAACAATTCTTGAACCGGTTCGATTGTCAAATTATAAATTGACGGAACACGGTCAAATCTTAATCCGGAGGCCATCTGCCCGGTTTGATTTTCTGTTACCATCTTATTATGGAGTAAACCGGTGTTTATCAACCCGGCTCGGCTTTCAACTACAAGTTGTGAGTACATGATCAAGTTATAATCCGGAGATTATCAGCCCGGTCTGGTTTAACTACAGGTCACCAGTATTATATATTGTTAAACCGGTATTTATCACAACCCGGTACGGTTTTATCATAAACCGGCACAATATGGAAGGAGTTATCATTACTCAAGATTGGGGTTATCACTCTTACTACAAAAAGTTGGTAAACCGACTATATCACAGAAACAGGTTGAATAAAGCATGATTATAAATCACCGGTGTTTATTAAACCGGCCTGGCTTTAAGACGGTAAGTTGCCAATATATGATGAGAAATTATCAGGTATTTATTAAACCGGTCTGGCTTTGGACTATAAGTCGCCAGTATATATTTGGATTGCGCCATTGGAATCTTGCGCTTATAAATTATTGGATTATATTATTCAAATAGCCAAACTTGGCTGAATTTTCATTATGATATTGGAGGAATAAGGTTTTCATACCAGATTATATTATCTTGAATAGCCAACATGGCTAGATTTTTATTATTAATGTTATGATTAAGGTTTTTTCAAAGTCGCTTTAGCGCAATGGTTATCATTTTCTACGATTGAGGGAATAGTCCCGAGTTGCTGCAGGCTTACAACCCGGCACTTGGGGGCTACATTATTCAAAATTGAGATTACATCAAATATGCAAGGTCATTTTTGCTCATCTTATTGAAGACCCAACTCATCACATCGTAATGAGCTGGCCCTTGGGGGCTACCAATTGCTCCTGTCAACTATTCAAGGTACAAAGTTTTTTTATCTATTATATTGAAGGGTCTACTGCTCAGTTGGTAAAGCACAAGGCTCTTAACCTTGTGGACGTGGATTCAAGCCCCATGATGAGGGGTTACATCATATGATGTTATTTTCATTGAAGTATATATCAAAATCCCAGCTCAATATTATTTTACTGAGCCGGTCCTTGGGGGCTACACGTTGCTGTTCAAGGTTTACAAGATTATATTTACAAAGTCCCTGCTGATTAGTACATAATGACCCGGCCCTTGGGGGCTACATTTGTTGAAGTTTTATGGGCATCAGTCAATTACAAGTCCCAGGTTGCTGCAAGCATGACAACCCGGCACTTGGGGGCTACAGGTATTATATTATTATCGAAGAAAGATTTTCAAATTCTCTGTTGAGCAAATTAGATTGACCCGGCGTCACCAATCATTATGACCCTATGGCTGCAACCCGGTGTCATCAATAATCATAAACAGATGTTGGCAACAATCATGAACCGGTGTCTGCAACAATCATAATCCAGGGTCATCGGTTTTTATAACCCGGCCATTTGGTAATGTTAAACCGGCAAGTTTTCAAGACCGGGGTCATCTTCAAACCGGCTGAACATCAGATGAATATTTCAAGACCAATATTTCTTAAACCGGCGTTTTGGAAGCCGACTCAAGTGGATTATTTCTTCACAATATTTTTCTGTGAGAAACCAATGTCAGCAAATTGAGTATGACGCTGGCTTATTGACCTGGATTTTCTAGAAGGAGGAAATGACAAGGACTTAAGGATGATTAGGTGCCGGTTTACAAGAATTCTTGACCCGGAGTACAACCTATCAAATTTGTTCTTATGTTTATTTGCAGCATAAGTTTACCATGGATAAATCCAAGCTAAACTTGGGGGCTAATGTCGGGGATATACCCCGCGGCGTAAACCGGCCGGAAGTTAACCCGGCCGGACTTGGCGGCTTATCTGAAGACCCGCCCTGACCTTGACGGTTTAAGCAGCCCGCTTGGTCGTATGACTCACTGGTAACCCGGCGGGCGGATTAGACGAATGACGAGGCCCAAAGCCCAGAAGGCCGGTTCAACTATGGTGGGCCGGTTTAAAAGGAAAGGAATATTTACCTTACAAAGAGTTAAGACCGAGACTTGTATCCGGTTTGTATTAAAGATAGACTAGTCCTAATCCTAATAGGACTAGTCATGTAAACCGCCCCTTCAACATATATAAGGAGGGGCAGGGCTCCCCAAAGGGGGACGGGTTAGAAGTTAGAAGCTACAAGCTACAAGCAATCAATAATCTCTAGGGCTAGACACAAGAGCCGGTTTACGGCGTCTCCCTCGGGATGATAATGAGACCTAGCCTCAAACAGCATGTAGGGCTATTCCGGATGATGTTTCCCGGGGCCCGAAGCTGTCTAAACCCTTGTCTTGCATGTTGATCCGCCCTGCGTCTCTCGTCCCACTCAACCCCTCTCAAGCTACCACATGGATGCGTTGGCCTCGCGACTAAGTCCTGATACTAAGGACATCTGCCGTGACAAATCCACGACACAGAATGAACAGAGACTAGTTAAGAGCAAAGTGACGATGTGTGTTGGAAGTGATCCCAAGGAGTATACGATCACCATCGCACACTCCCTCTACCTTCGGGATTAGTGTTGAACCTAAAATAAATGTTATTTGGTGTTTGCTTTAAGCATGAATATGGTTAGATCATGTTTATTGCAATACCGTTATTCATTTAAGTCACAGAATAATTGTTGTTCTGTTTACATGAATAAAACCTTCTATGGTCATACACCCAAGGTGAATGGTTTATTGAATCTCGATCGTAGTGATACACATATTCATAATATTGATACCAAAAGATGCAAAGTTTATAATGATAGTGCAACATACTTGTGGCACTGCCATTTAGTTCATATTGGTGTAAAGCGCATGAAGAAAATCCATGCAGATGGACTTCTGGAATCACTTGATTATGAATCATTTGATACTTGCAAAGCATGCCTCATGGGCAATATAACTAAAAATCCGTTCCCCAGAACAATGGAGCGAGCTAATGAATTATTGGAAATGATACATACCGATGTATGAGGTCCGATGAGTGTTGAGGCACGTGGCGGGTATCGTTATTTTCTGACCTTCACAAATGATTTGAGCACATATGGGTATATCTACTTAATAAAACACAAGTCTGAAACATTTGAAAAGTTCAAAGAATTTCAGAGTGAAGTGAGAATCATCGTAATAAGGAAATAAAGTTTCTATGATCTAATCGTGGAGGCGAATATTTGAGTTACGAGTTTGGCCTTCATTTAAAACATTGTGGAATAGTTTCACAACTCACGCCACCTGGAACACCACAACGAAATGGTGTGTCCGAACGTCGTAACCGTACTTTATTAGATATGGTGCGATCTATGATGTCTCTTGCTGATTTACCACTATCGTTTTGGGGTTATGCATTAGAGACAGCTGCATTCACGTTAAACAGGGTGTTGTCTAAATCTGTTGAGACGACACCGTAAGAACTGTGGTTTGGCAAGAAACCTAAGCTGTCGTTTCTTAAAGTTTGGGGTTGCAACACTTATGTCAAAAGGCTTCAGCCTGATAAGCTCGAACCCAAATCAGAGAAGTGTGTCTTCATAGGATACCCTAAGGAAACAATTGAGTACACCTTCTACCACAGATCCGAAGGCAAGATGTTTGTTGCCAAGAATGGAACCTTTCTAGAGAAGGAGTTTCTCTCGAAAGAAGTGAGTGGGAGGAAAGTAGAACTTGATGAGGTAATCGTACCTTCTCTCTAATTTGGAAGTAGAACATCAGAGAAATCTGTTCCCGTGATGCCTACACCAACTAGAGAGGAAGATAATGATGATGATCATGAAACTTCAGATCAAGTTACTACTGGACCACGTAGGTCGAATAGAGCATGTTCCGCACCAGAGTGGTACGATAGTCCTGTCCTGGAAGTCATGTTACTAGACCATGATGAACCTACGAACTATGAAGAAGCAATGATGAGCCCAGATTCCGACAGATGGCTTGGAGCCATGAAATCTGAGATAGGATCCATGTATGAGAACAAAGTATGGACTTTGGTGGACTTATCCGATGATCGGCAAGCCATAGAGAATAAATGGATCTTCAAGAACAAGACTGACGCTGATGGTAATGTTACTGTTACAAATCTCGACTTGTCGCAAAAAGTTTTCGACAAGTTCAAGGGGTTGACTATGATGAGATTTTCTTACCCGTAGCGATGCGTAAAGTTCGTCCGGATCATGTTAGCTATTGCCACATTTTATGATTATGAAATCTGGCAAATGGATGTCAAAACTGCATTGCTTAATGCATATCTTAAAGAAGAGTTGTATACGATGCAATCAGAAGATTTTGTCGATCCTAAAGGTGCTAACAAAGAATGCAAGCTCCAGCGATCCATCTATGGACTGGTGCAAGCATCTCGGAGTTGGAATATACACTTTGATGAGGTGATCAAAGCATATGGTTTTATACAGACTTATGGTGAAGCCTGTTTATACAAGAAAGTGAGTGGGAGCTCTGTAGCATTTCTGATATTATATGTAGATGACATATTATTGATTGGAAATGATATAGAATTTCTAGAAAGGATAAAATGATACTTGAATAAGAGATTTTCAATGAAAGACCTCGATGAAGCTGCTTATATATTGGGCATCAAGATCTATAGAGATAGATCAAGACGCTTAATAGTACTTTCACAAAGCACATACCTTGACAAAGTTTAGAAGGAGTTCAAAATGTATCAGTCAAAGAAAGGGTTCTTGCCGGTGTTACAAGGTGTGAAGTTGAGTAAGACTCAAAACCCGACCATGGCAGAAGATAGAGAGAGAATGGAAGTCATTCCCTATGCCTCAGCCATAGGTTCTATAAAGTATGCCACGCTGTGTACCAGACCTATTGTGTACGTTGCCATGAGTTTGGCATGGTGGTACAATACTGATCCAGGAGTAGATCACTGGACAACGGTCAAAATTATCCTTAGGTACCTAAAGAGGACTAAGGAAATGTTTCTCGGTTATGGAGGTGACAAAGAGTTTGTCATAAAGGGTTGAGTCAATGCAAGCTTTGAAACTGATCCAGATGACTCTGAGTATCAATCTAGATACATATTGAAAGTGGGAGCAATTAGCTAGAGTAGCTCCGTGTAGAGCATTGTAGACATAGAAATCGAAAAATACATACGGATCTGAATATGGCAGGCCCGTTGACTAAACCTCTCACACAAGCAGAACATGATCACACCTTAGTACTCATTGGGTGTTAATCACATGGTGATGTGAACTAGATTATTGAATCTAGTAAACCCTTCGGGTGTTGGTCACATGGCGATGTAAACTATGGGTGTTAATCACATGGCAATGTAAACTATTGGTCTTAATCACATGGCAATGTGAACTAGATTATTGGCTCTAGTGCAAGTGGGAGACTGAAGGAAATATGCCCTAGAGGCAATAATAAAGTTGTTATTTTATATTTCCTTATTCATGATAAAGGTTTATTATTCATGCTATAATTGTATTGATCAGAAACCATAATACATGTTTGAATACATAAACAAACATCGTGTCCCTAGTGAGCCTCAGCTACCTCTTGAGCATGTGTTGGTTTTCCCTTGAAGAGGAAAGGGTGATGCAGCAAAGTAGCGTAAGTATTTCCCTCGGTTTTTTATAACCAAGGTATCAATCCAGTAGGAGACTACACGCAAATCACCTAGTACCTGCTAAAAACAATTAAGAGCCTTGCAACCAACGCGATAAAGGGGTTGTCAATCTCTTCACGGCCACTTGCAAAAGCGAGATCTGATAAAGATAATAAGATAAATATTTTTGGTATTTTTGTTGTATAGATTGGAAAATAAAGATTGCAAAATAAATTGTAAACTAGAATTATAGATCGGGAACTTATATGATGTAAAGTAGACCCGGGGGCCATAGTTTTCACTAGTGGCTTCTCTCAAGATAGCATATATTACGGTGGGTGAACAAATTACTGCCGAGCAATTGATAGAAAAGCGCATATTTATGAGAATATCTAGGCATGATCATGAACATAGGCATCACGTCCGTGTCAAGTAGACCGAAATGATTCTACATCTACTAATATTACTCCACACATCGACCGCTATCCAGCGTGCATCTAGAGTATTAAGTTCATAAGAAGAGAGTAACGCATTAGGCAAGATGACATTATGTAGAGGGATAAACTCAAGCAATATGATATAAACCCCATCTTTTTATCCTCGATGGCAACAGTACAATACGTGTCGGTTCCCTTTCTGTCTCTGGGATCAAGCATCGCAAGATTGAACCCAAAGCTAAGCACTTCTCCCATTCCAAGAGAGATCAATCAAGTAGGCCAAACTAAACCGATAATTCGAAGAGACTTGCAAAGATATCAAATCATGCATATAAGAATTCAGAGAAGAATCAAATATTGTTCATAGATAATCTTGATCGTCAACCCACAATTCATCCGATCTCGGCAAACACACCGCAAAAAGTATTACATATAATAGATCTCCAAGAACATCGAGGAGAACTTTGTATCAAGAACCAAAGAGAGAGAACAAACCTTCTAGCTAATAACTATGGACCTGAAGGTCTGTGGTAAACTACTCACACATCATCGGAGAGGCTATGGTGTTGATGTAGAAGCCCTCCATGATCGAATCCCCCTCCGGCAGATTGCTGGAGAAGTCCCCAAGATGGGATCTCACGGGTACAGAAGGTTGCGGCAGTGGAAAAGTGGTTTCGTGTCTCTCTTGGATGTTTACAGGGTATAAGAGTATATATAGGCGAACGAAGTAGGTTGGTGGAGCTACGAGGGGCCCACGAGGGTGGGGGCGCGCCCTCCTGCCTCCTGGACGCCTCATTGCATCTCTCACTTCCACTCCAAGTCTCCTGGGTTGCGTTTGTTCCAAGAAAGATCCTCACGAAGGTTTCATTCCGTTTGGATTCCGTTTGATATTCCTTTTCTGCGAAACACTGAAATAGGCAAAAAAACAGCAATTTGCACTGGGCCTTCGGTTAATTGGTTAGTCCCAAAAATAATATAGAAGAGTATATTAAAGCCCATTAAACATCCAAAACAGATAATATAATAGCATGGAACAATAAAAAATTATAGATATGTTGGAGACGTATCAAGCATCCCCAAGCTTAATTCATGCTCGTCCTCGAGTAGGTAAATGATAAAAACAGAATTTTTTATGTGGAATGCTACCTAGCATAATTTTCAATGTAACTCTACTTATTGTGGCATGAATGTTTAGATCCAAAAGATTCTAGACAAAATTTCAATATTGACATAAAAATAATAATACTTCAAGCATGCTAACCAAGCAATTATGTCTTATCAAAATAACATAAAGAAAGCTTATCCCTACAAAATCATATAGTTTGGCCATGCTTCATTTTCGCCACACAAAATGCTCCTATCATGCACAACCCCGATGACAAGCCAAGAAATTTCTTCATACTTAGCCTTTTCAAACTCTTTCAGCTTTCACGGAATATATGAGTGCGATCCATGGACATAGCACTATGGGTGGAATAGAATATGATGATGGAGGTTGTGTGAAGAAGACAAAAAGGGAGAAAGTCTCACATCGACGCGGCTAATCAACAGGCTATGGAGATGCCCATCAATTGATGTCAATGCGAGGAGTAGGGATTGCCATGCAACGGATGCACTAGAGCTATCATTGGAATATACAAGCAAAGTTCTATAATGAAACATTCCCACTAGTATATGAAAGTGACAAAATAAGAGACTCTCTATCATGAAGATCATGGTGCTACTTTGAAGCACAAGTGTGGAAAAAGTATAGTAACATTGCCCCTTCTCTCTTTTTCTCTCATTTTTTATTTGGGCCTTCTCTTTTTTATGGCCTCTTTTTTTATTTGGGCTTCTTTGGCCTCTTTTATTTACTTTTTATTTTTCGTCCGGAGTCTTATCCAGACTTGTGGGGGAATCATAGTCTCCATCATCCTTTCCTCACATGGGACAATGCTCTAATAAGGAAAATCATCACACTTTTATTTACTTACAAGTCAAGAATTGCAACTTGATACTTAGAACAAAATATGACTCTATGTGAATGCCTCCGGCGGTGTACCGGGATGTGCAATGAATCAAGAGTGACATGTATGAAAGAATTATGAAGGTGGCTTTGCCACAAATACGATGTCAACTACATGATCATGCAAAACAATATGACAATGATGGAGTGTGTCATAATAAACGGAACTGTGGAAAGTTGCATGGCAATATATCTCGAAATGGCTATGGAAATGCCATAATAGGTAGGTATGTGTAGCGACCCGACCTCAGATGGTCAAGTCTCTGTGCTCCGGTGTCATCCCTGGATCAGTAATGCTGACACCACACAGTACTTCGAAGGATTTATAACAGAGTAGCAATCACACTCTTATTACATCGGTGTCTCAAAGAGAACTTATTACAATAAATATGGCTTAAGGCCATCTAATAATGATAACAGCGGAAGACTTGGAAGATAAGTGAGTCCATCAACTCCAACGGCATCACTGAGTATAGAACCACGACCTAAAAGCACCTTTCTCGTCGTCTGAAAAGTCTGCAACATGAAAGTTGCAGCCCGAAAACGGGTCAGCACATGGAATATGGTGGCAATGTAACACATAGAGAATAATGAATGGTAAGCCTATACTACATGCATATATGGCTGGTGGAAAAGCTCTATGGTTACAGTTTGGCGTAAAGCCAATTTTTCCCTACTGCAAAGGAATAGATTTTATTTAACTATCATGGTGGTTGAAACATCGAGAATGGTTGACAGCATTCCGATCCCAATTAAGTGAACAATTAAAACCCAACTAATTAAAAGTAAAATGATGAGATTCACATGATATTCAAATACTAGATACTCAAGATGTCCATAACCGGGGACACGGCTAATCATGATTATTTTGTACACTCTGCAGAGGCTTGCGCGCTTTTCCCCACAAGACTCGATCGCCTCCGTTTGATTTCTCGCACTACATGGTGTTTGAGAAACGGATGACCGAGACATAGTCTTTCAGAAGCGCTAGCACCTTACGTTTGGACAGACCGGTACACCTACTTTCCCCTACATCTGCTAGTCTACCCTGTAAGAGTTCGCACGACTTAATCAACTATGCCAGAGCCCATAATGGCTTGTGGCTGCACACGGAAGTTACTAGCATGAATGATCTTATGATCCCTTTGAGCCTGGGTGGCGGTCCAAAGAAAAGCAGGCACGTCCTGATAGAAACCAGGTGCCTCAATCCACCCAGATGTGTGTTTAAGTTGTCACCTTAGATAAAACCACTAATTTAACAATACTCACATCTGTCATGGATATCACTCACCCAATCCACGTCTACTAGCATAGCATGGCATAATAAGCAAACGCAGAAGTAACTCCCAAAGGTTTCATAAGTAAAACAGGTAATAGGTACTACCTCATCTACTTCCCATCCCTCAATTTAATTAGATCCTAATCATGCAGTGTTTGCGGATTGATCTAATGCAATAAAACTGGGTAGTAGAAAAGGGTATGATCAAAGCGTTACTTGCCTTGCTGAGGATCCGCGAAACCTAGAGCTTCGAAATAACACGCGGCGCACTCCGGGTGATCTATCGCAGACAAACAACAAGCATACAATAAGTACTCATCTAATGCACAGGTAAAACTCAAACGGAAAATCGAACCAGAAATTTCAACTTAAGAACTCCGGTTGCAAAGAGAAACGAACCAAACAAAGCAACAGAAAATAAACGGCGGAAGAAAACAACTCGGTTCTAGCAATTTGAAATTAGGTCGAATTTTACAGTAGCAAAATTTTGTTTAAGTTGATTAGTCGGAACGGCGGTTTTGAAACGAAACTCCAGGCGCTTGAATCACCTGATTCCGGTAAACGAGCGAGAAGATAAACTAAAACGAAGATCGGATCTGAAATCGCGATCAGATAAATCGCAGAATAAATCCGACGAAAAAGAAAAACGACGAGCGGTTAAACGACCGGACGTTCGTTAACCGAGAATAACCGGTGATCATGTTCGTTAAGACGAACGGTCCGGCGAACGCTCGCTAAATATCAAAACCGAAAAAAATGAAAACCGATCTAGGGTTTCGAAAAAAACCAAAACATCGAAACAAAAATAAACCAGAACGGTTTTAAAAAAAACTGAACCGAGGGGGAGGGGTGGCGCGGCGTGGCGGGTACCTCGTCGACGTGGGGCTCCGGCGAGGGCGGCGGCTTGGTGGCGCGGGGTGCTGGCGGCGGCGGCGGGCGAGCGGCGGCGGCGCAAACGGCGGCGGCGGCGGCTTGCGGCTGCGCTGGCTGCTGCTGCTGCTACTGCGGGGGCGGGGCATGGCGGTGTGGGGAGGAGAGGGGGGCTGGTATATAAAGGGGGGGAGGTGGCTTGGGGGAGGGGGCAAGGCAAGGGAGGAGGAGGAGTCCTCCTCGGACTCGGCTGGGCCTTTGGCCCAGGCGGGGCGCTGCTCATTTTTTTAAATGGATACGCGCGCAGAAAAATAAATAAAAGGAAATCTAATCGAACCCCAAAAATCCCGAAGTTAATTTTTCCCGACTCCTAAAAATGAGTCGAACAAAATGAACTTTTACTCGGGGCCTAAATGCAATATTTTTTTAAAACACGCATTTTTCCCTAATCCAAATAAACTCTGGAAAAATCCAAAATTTGATTTATTTATTAAATCTTTATTTTTCCTAAAGTTGGGAAAGTCATATTATTCCCTTCTCATATTTTTGTTATTGGAAAAATAATTGAAGATGAAATAAATAATATCCAATGATCCTCTTTTCAAAATTTGAGAAACTCAAATATGAAAATAACGAAATCTCCAACTCTCTCCGAGGGTCCTTGAGTTGCGTGAAATTTCTAGGATCGACCAAAATGCAAGAAAATATGATATGCATGATGATCTAATGTTTAACATTCCAAATTGAAAATTTGGGATGTTACAGTATGGTGGCTGTTTTGAGGAAGATATAAGGAGGCTTATATGTGATAGAGCGTATCATATCACGGGGTTTGGATGCACTGGCGAAGTTTGCACCAACTCTCGAGGTGAGAAAGGGCAATGCACGGTACCGAAGAGGCTAGCAACGATGGAAGGGTCAAAGTGCGTATAATCCATGGACTCAACATTAGTCATAAAGAACTCACAAACTTATTGCAAAAATCTACAAGTCATCAAAAGCAAGCACTACGTGCATGCTCCTAGGGGGGTAGATTGGTAGGAAAATACCATCGCTCGTCCCCCGTCTGCCACTCATAAGGAAAGCAATCAAAGAACACCTCATGCTTAAAATTTGTCACACAACATTTACCATACGTGCATGCTACGGGACTTGCAAACCTCAACACAAGTATTTCTCAATTCCACAATTACTCAACTAGCATGACTCTAATATTACCATCTTTATATCTCAAAACAACTATCAAGTATCAAACTTCTCATAGTATTTAATGCACTCTATATGAAAGTTTTTATCATACCCATCTTGGATGCCTATCATATTAGGACTAATTTTATATCCAAAGCAAATTACCATGCTGTTCTAAAAGACTCCTGTCAAGGAATTGTCACGGCAGATGTCCTCTTGCAAGGACTTAGTCATGGAGCCATCGCAACTAGGAAGCTTAAAGGGGTTAATCGGGATAAAGGACACGCGAGGTTTATACTAGTTCAGCCCCTTGCGGTGAAGGAAGGCCTATGTCTAGTTGGGTTGGTATTGCTTGAGGTTTTGATGACCAGGGAGCGTGATACGCTATGCCCGGTTCTCGATGAGTTGTTTCTTGCCCTAAGGCGCCAGCGGGTCGTCCCCTTATATACACGGGTTGACGCCCTGCGGCCTACAGAGTCCCGACCGGCTCATAAACAGTGCCCAGCTCGGTGACTAGTTACTTCTACCTTATGTTACAAGTCATGCCATCATGGCGGTTTGTCACTATGGGACTTAAGCCGCCCGTGGGCTTTGAACCCTATGAGCTGCCATCCTCATGCTGGGTCTTAGGCGTCCTTCACGATGAGTCCTCTTTGCGTAACACGGCCCCTCCTGGGCGGATTACACAAATAGTTATATCCCCAACATTAGGCCCCAGATTGATTTGAACCGGTTCATGTCAATCTTAAAAAACTTTATGAACTGGCCTTCAGTCTTTTTGCTTTGTGCGGAAACTTTAACCCACTGTGACGTCATTATCTGGATCCGGGTTAAATCTCCGTGACATCATCTTCAATAAAATTCATTTTTTATTCCACCATATCCTCCAACGGATCTTTGCCTTTACTGACCATCCTGAGAATCGAGGCGTCGGGGCCGCTGGATAATGATGCTTTGGCCTCCTCGTTTTTCACGCCGTCTGGGTTGGCCCCTCCTTATAAATAGATGCGACTTAGGTCTTTTTCACTTCCTTCAGTCGTCTTCCTCCTCGCACTTCCTTTCCTACTGCTCGAGCTATGCCGCTGCCGCCGTCGAACCCCTCGTCTTCACTGACTCAGGCCACTGCATCGACCTGATTCTGACCAAAAAAACGACGGCAACCTTCCATAGCTCGTCCGCATCTGTGAGTTCCTTTTACCCCCTTTCTCAGATCTGCATTAGTACTGCCTTGAGTTCGTCGACGTTCAACGCCTCCATGACACAAACCTTCATTAGTTCTCACCTTTAATACTTTGCTCAGATCGTAAAAACAACATAGAATTGTTGTGGTACTTGTTTGTGCTTATCTTGCATGAGAACAGATCTCATTCCCTTGTTTTGGAAGCTTTTCTCGAGTATATGAACTTCTCTGTACTGTTTTTAGGTCTAGAAATTTTTCCTTTCCAGAGCATCGTTTGATCCAGAATAATGATTGTAACTTGTGAAACCTGTTTGTTCCACACTTAACCAAAAACTGCGTTTGTCGACTCTTGTTTCAGCCATAATAGTTCATGTGACCGGTTTAAGATAATACTGGCTGTCAGCACTGCTTACTTTTGGCGACTTAAGGAAATTTGAATCATCTTTGACACCCTGCAGCTATTAAACATTATCGCATAGTTACCTATATGTCATTAGGCCCCTTCTTAAGCCGCCATCTTGAACAAAGCAATAATGCTTTCCTCCGGGTTATAATTAAACCGGAAAAATTCTTTTATCTTGTTGTAGGCTTCGATTTACGCAATGGCACCCAAAGCTCCCAAACCACCAGTGACCTGCAACTGAGTCCCATCCACTATCACAGAGAGCAAACTGTCTGATTTTGTGAAGTCTGGTCATCTACCCAAGAAGGATGTTATGTCTTATCGTGCTCCTGACCCGGCTAAGGAGAAACCTGAACCCAAGGAAGGGGAGGTGATCATTTTTACAGATCATATGAGCCGGGGATTTTCTCCTCCCGGTTCAAAATTCTTTAGGGATGTTCTGAATTTCTTTGATCTAAGGCCTCAAGACATCGGGCCCAACTCCGTGCCAAATCTCTGCAACTTCCAAGTGTTTTGCGAAGTGTACCTTGGAGAAGAGCCAAGTTTGACCTTGTTCAGAGAGTTGTTTTATTTGAACTGGCAAAATGAACGTGCCAATGGGCCCAGTCTGAAACTTGGTGGTATCTCGATCCAGCGGCGAAGAGACTGTGTTTTCCCTTATGCAGAACTGCCAAGCCATCCAAAGGAGTGGAACCAGACATGGTTCTACTGCCAGGATACCTCTCCGGCTGGTGAGAACCCGCTACCTGGCTTTCGCGCCCTGCGCTTGGAGTCCAACCACCCTTTGGCTGACAAATTATCTCCTGCTGAACGTATTCCACTTGCCCCCGCCATAAACAAGATTAAGGCTCTTTTGGGTAATGGTTTGGACGGCATTGATTTGGTCCGGACCTGGATTACCTGGCGGGTGATTCCGTTAAGCCGCCGACCCGGCTTAATGTGTACGTACTCAGGGGAAAAAGATGACCCGCTGCGTCACAACCCTGACGATTTACCAGATGACACGGTCGAGGCTATGATCCAGTCACTATTGAAAGAGGGGACTGTGGTGAATAACACCTTCAGCTTACTCCCCTTCTGTAAGAACAACCCGGCCCCTGTAGTAAGTCATCAGCTTCGATGATTATTTTTTACTATGTTTTACCTTATTTTTACTTACAATCCATTGCAACTCCTTATAGGCAAAGGACAACTTCTGGAAAGTCCAATATGATCATGAGGCGGCCAAACAAGCCCGAGCGGCAAAGAGAGTCGAAAAAAGAACCACCAGGCCTACCACTTACTAACATTATCCCCCTTTCAGGAAGACATGGGCAACAGCCAACCCGTCGAGGAAGAGGTAACTATAATCTCCTCCGATTCCGAGCTTCGGCCGCGTCAGAAAATTCGAAGAGTAACCCGGAAAGTAAGATTTTCACACCCTTTGGCTTACCAAGATCCTGACTTTCTTTTGAAGCAACAGCAATTTGAAAGCCGGAGGCAGACCCGGACCAGCAAGGATGCAGAGCTCTCCTCCGGCTTGCCTGACACAACCCGGAAGCGTCGGACTGAGGTTATCTCCGACTTATACCCTTTTTTACCTTTGGCGGGTCTAATCCGTCAACCTCTCAATTCATCTGACTCCAATTACCAGGATACCTCTCCTTCATCCGGCGAGTCCATGCAGTCAAACATGCCGGCTTTTAAGACTGCCCCTGGGTAATATCAATTTGTTTACCTTATGTTTTTTCTTCCTCATGTTTCTGTACTCATTCTTCTGTTTTGTCCATAGCGTGCAAGTTAAGCCCAGGAAGTAAACAAAGAAAGATAAGCCGACCCAAGACCCTGTGGTGACTGAACCGGAACTAGGCACAGCTGCTCCCGGCTCTCCCACACATCAGCCGCCGCCTGAACCGGCTCAGGATACTGCAGTACCAACTTCCGATCCGCCTATTGAAGATATTCTGGTTGGTTCTGTTAACCCGGAAGCACCTAGCCCGGCCAAGACGATTGACCCAGAAGTGGAAATACTCAAGACTCAGTTTGTTGAGCCGGCCCGGCCCACAGTTCTTGCCAGATGTTCTGTTAAAGAGGAGTTACTGGAACGCCGTAAAGCCAAAACGGACATCACTGAATATACTCATTTGAGTATTGGAGAGATCGTCTCGGGTTATATCAACCAGGTGCATAGCAGCCGTGACCTGGAAATTGACATGGTGAAGCAAATACAACAAAAATCTGAGGTATGACTTACGCTTCCTTACTTTCAATCATACTTACTGTACCAGCCCCCAAGTCTATTGCTTATTAGGAAATATGTTGTAGACTTAGAAAAATTGTTAGAGCTGCTTGTCCGGCTTAAAGAACAAATATTTAAACCGGCTGTAACACAATACCTTTAACTTGAGATACACATTAGCCCCCAAGTGCCAAGCATCTTTGCTTGCAAAGTGCTTGGGACTTTAATATCCAGGACCGGCTTAATCATTTAGAAAGCTTCGTTATACATTAGCCCCCAAGTGTCAAGTATGTTTGCTTGCAAAGTGCTTGGGACTTAAAATTCTTTACCATGATCCTGACTGTAACCGGCCGGTATAACGCAGGCCACCATAGGTCAATTTGAATCGGAGATTGCTGACCTTAAGAGCCGCCTATCAGCCCAGGAACTTGAAATTCAAAATGCCAATTCCAAATTTGAATTCAGCGTCTCCGAACAAGAGAAGTTGAAGAAGAACTTTGAATCGGAGAAGAAAACCTGGGCTCATGAGAAGGCCTCTCTGGTGACTCGGGCCGAGACACCCGAAGCATCCCTTGCAAAAGCAAACACCGAGCTGTCCGGCTTGAAGCATCATATATCTCAAATAGTCTCAGCAATTTTCGGTAAGTTACTTTATATGAACCTCAAATATTGCCATCCTTCCTTTGATGACTAAGCTAATTATTGCCTCCGACTTACCCTTTGTTTAATAACACAGGCCCCAGGAGTACAACCCTCAAGCAGGACATGGTGGTCAAACTAAAAGCAGTCTATACTCTGGTGGAGCAATTGTACACCGGGTCACAACGTGCTTTGGCCATTGTGGCTTTATCAAATGATGTCCCCCATCTCCTGCAAGATGTGCTAAAACGGCTTGCCGTGCTGCCTCAGCGGGTCCAAGAACTAAGACAGGCATCTGCTAGAGCCGGAGCTATAGCTGCCTTGAGCCGGGCCAAGGCGTGGATTCCAGAGCTAGACCCGGTCGACCTCAGTCTTGGATACCCGAGTCTGAAGGAAGATGGAACCTTATTTGATGAGGCGGACTTCACCGCCTGTGTAAAAGACATACGCCCTGTAGCTACTCTCATTGGAAACGACACTGATCTTACCAAGTACCAGCCGGGTTATGATAGCGAGAACCGGAGGATTCCAACACCTCATTATGATGATTTTAGCCTGATCCCTCCAATTCGTAAGCATACCTTTGCCCCTGAAGTCAATCCAACCGGTTTAATAGATGATGAAGCTGAGTTTGAAGCCTTGAGTGGCATTGACTGGACCTCATCGACCTTCCAGGACAGAACAGCTGACGAAGAGGCGTAGAAGGATAACCCAGAGTCATCAAGCCAGCCACGGGAGTAAAGACATCTGGTGTCCTATGTTTACGTTCTTGCCAAACAATGCCTCACTATTCAGACTCGGGAGTCTTTTAATAGAGTAGAAAAAACTCAATTTTTGTTATGCCTTCGCGCATGCTTATGGCGCGTGATACTTGCATAAGCCGCCATTATTATGCACTCGCTGTTTTAATCTGTTATGCCTTCATAGAATCTTACTTGTATCGCCCTGCACATAAGACAAACAGAAATCCCTTTGCGACTTACCGCATTGGGGGTCATATAATATTTTGATAACCCGGAGTATACACCAAACAATCTTAGGAAAGACAACTTATGATTAGACTTAGTAGACATAATCACAATGGCATACCTATGATGCTTGCAGTTATCTCTCCGGCTTATATGACCCAACCTCTGAGGGTAAATTTAACTCCTGAAAATTGATATATAAAGGTTCACCTGGTACTTAGTAACCCGGGGTAACCAATATTCACCCGGAGGGTTGTGATCCACTCTATGGTGTTTTGAAGAGGATTTCAATATAACCAAATATTGATACTTATAAAATATGATGAATAATAAACAAAATCCAAAGGCTTCTGATTCGAATACGATCAGTGAACCGTTCCAAAGGGGTTAAGCTAAGATTCAGATGTGATCATATAGCCCCCAGTGGTTGTGGCGATGCCGATCAAGTGGGTATCGACAGCTATGTTCTCTTTGGTTCGAATACGACCTATGTTTGAACAGGAAGCCCCCAAGTGACCATAAGAGTTGTTTAATGACGCTGATTCGAATACGATCCACGTCAGACCCAAAGGGGTTAAGCTATGATTCAAATATGATCAAGAAGCCCCCAAGTGGGTTTGGCAGTATGCCGATCAAGTGGGTATCGACAACTATGTTCTCTTTGGTTTGAATACGACCTATGTTTGAACAGGAAGCCCCCAAGTGATCATGGCTAGATTCAGATATGATCATAAGCCGGACCAAAGGAAAGCCGGATTCAGATGTGACCCGCTCCCTCTTGGTTATCTCCACCACCTGACAAAGAAAACACATAAACCTTTTTTGGGGTGGAAAAAAGGACAAAGGTCATGCTTTATTGCTTTTTGTAATATATACATAGTATAAATATATACACATTAGAACCGGTGGCTCAAGTAAAGTAAGGCCGAAGATGAGCGATATTCCATGGCCGGCGGGTCTCCTCCTCCGACTTACATGAGTCTTTGTGCTCTCGAACATCGATAAGGTAATATGACCCGTTGTTCAGATTCTTACTGACCACAAAGGGTCCTTCCCAAGGAGGGCATAGCTTGTGCACGTCAGATTGATCCTGGATGAGTCGGGCACTAAGTCGCCTTCTTGAAAGGTCCTGGACTTAACCCGGTGGCTGTGGTAGCGGCGCAGGTCTTGCTGATAAATCACCGAGCGGGCTATTGCCAAGTCTCGCTCTTCATCCAACAAATCAAGTGCATCTTGACAAGCTTTTTCGTTGTCCGACTTAACATAAGCCTCCACATGGGGTGAGTCATGACGGATGTCACTTGGCAGGACCGCCTCTGCTCCATACACCATAAAGAAAGGTGTGTAACCTGTAGATCTGTTAGGTGTAGTATTGATGCTCCAAAGTACAGAAGGTAACTCCTCCACCCAACAACCCGGCGTCCGCTGCAAGGGGACCAAGAGCCGGGGCTTGATACCCTTCAAGATCTCTTGATTAGCTCGTTCTGCTTGACCATTGGATTGAGGATGAGCCACAGCCGAAACGTCAAGCACGATATGCTCTCGTTGACAGAACTCTTCCATAGCTCTGATTGGCTCCGCCTCAACCCACTTTGTAAACTTTTCAACCGCTACCAAGAGGTGCGTCTTTTTATCCTTAGACCTTTTGAAAGGCCCGACCATGTCAAGCCCCCAGACTGCGAATGGCCAAGTAATTGGAATCATCCTTAATTCTTGAGCCGACACATGGGCTCGTCGTGAGAACTTCTGACATCCGTCACATTTACTGACCAGATCTTCTGCATCAGCATGAGCCGTCAGCCAATAAAACCCATGACGGAAAGCTTTGGCCACAAGAGATTTTGAGCGGCATGATGACCACAATCGCCTTCATGGATCTCATGGAGTATTCCTGACCCTCCGCAGGTGACACGCATCACTGAAACGCTCCCGTGACGCTGCAGTGATGTAACTCGCCATTAACAATTGTCATGGACTTGGACCGCCGTACAATTTGTCTTGCCAAGGTCTCGTCTCCAGGCAACTCTCCCCGGGTCATATAAGCCAAATAAGGTACTATCCAATCCGAAATAACGTGGAGAGCCGCTACCAGCTGTGCCTCCGGGTCTGGTACTGCCAAATCTTCTTCTGTAGGTAACTTGATAGAAGGATTATGCAAAATATCCAGAAAAGTATTAGGCGGCACCAACTTACGCTGAGATCCCAGCCGGCTTAAGGCATCAGCTGCCTCATTCTTCCTTCGATCAATATGTTCCACCACATATCCCTTGAAGTGCCTAGCCACAGCGTCAACTTCACGACGGTAAGCCGCCATAAGGGGATCTTTGGAGTCCCACTTGCCTGACACCTATTGAGCCACAAGGTCTGAGTCTCCTAAGCACCTTACCCGGCTCAAGTTCATCTCTTTGGCCATCTGGAGACCATGGAGTAAGGCCTCGTACTCAACTGCATTGTTAGTGCAAGGAAACATAAGCCGGAGCACATAACAAAATTTGTCACCTCGAGGGGAAGTTAATACGACTCCAGCCCCCGAGCCTTCCAACTGTCTGGACCCATCAAAGTGAATAGTCCAATATGTGTTATCGGGCTTCTCCTCAGGTGCCTGTAACTCTGTCCAGTCATTGATAAAATCCACCAAGACTTGAGACTTAATGGCATTGCGTGGCACATACTTCAGACCATGATGCCCGAGCTCAATAGCCCACTTGGCGACTCGTCCCGTGGCCTCTCTGTTCTGGATAATGTCTCCCAAGGGGGCAGAACTCACCACAGTGATTGGGTGACCTTGGAAGTATTGCTTCAGCTTCCGGCTTGCCATGAACACCCCGTAAACCAGCTTCTGCCAATGAGGGTACCTTTGCTTCGACTCGATGAGCACCTCGCTCACATAATAAGCCGGCCGTTGAACCAGATGCTCCTTACCAGCCTCCTTGCGTTCCACCATGATGGCAACGCTGACGGCTCGTGAATTAGCAGCCACATATAATAGCAAAGGCTCTTTGTCAATGGGAGATGCAAGGACCGGCGGCTCAGACAACTGCCTTTTTAAATCCTCAAAAGCAGCATTAGCAACATCACTCCAGACAAAGGTGTCTGCTTTCTTCATCATCTGATACAGTGGAAAGGCCTTTTCGCCTAACCGGCTTATGAATCGGCTTAAGGCAGCAACGCGACCCGCCAGTCGCTGAACATCATTGATACACACCGGTTTAGCCAAAGAAGTGATTGCCTTGATCTTCTCCGGATTAGCTTCGATGCCCCTGTTTGAGACCAAGAATCCCAAAAGATTGCCTGCAGGTACACCAAATACGCACTTATCCGGGTTAAGCATCATCTTGTAAACCCGGAGGTTATCAAAGGTTTCTCTAAGATCAGATATCAAGGTTTCTATCCCTCTGGACTTCAACACTATATCATCCACATAAGCATGAACGTTGTGCCCAATCTGATTATGGAGACAATTATGTACACACCGCTGATAAGTCGCCTGTGCACTCTTGAGCCCAAAAGGCATAGACACATAGCAGAAGGCTCCAAACGGAGTGATGAAAGCCATCTTCTCCTGGTCCTTAACTGCCATCTTAATCTGATGATAACCAGAGTAAGCATCCAAAAAACTCAAACGCGCACAACCCGTCGTAGCATCAATAATTTGATCAATACGGGGGAGAGCGAAAGGATCAGCCGGACAAGCTTTATTTAAATATGTGTAATCCACACACGTCCGCCAGGTGCCGTTTTTCTTGAGTACAAGCACCAGGTTAGCCAACCACTCCGGGTGAAAAACTTCAATAATGAACGTAGCCGCCAAGAGCCGGGCGACCTCCTCTCCGATAGCTTTTCGTCGTTCCTCATTGAATCGCTGCAGAAACTGCCTGACCGGCTTATACTTTGGATCAATATTAAGAGTGTGCTCAGCGAGTCCTCTCGGTACACCTGGCATGTCAGAAGGCTTCCATGCAAAGATGTCCCGGTTCTCACGGATGAACTCGATGAGCGTGCTTTCCTATTTAGGATCCAAGTTGGCACTGATGCTGAACTGCTTAGATGAATCGCCTGGAGTAAAATCAACAAGCTTGGTCTCTGCAGCCGACTTAAATTTCATGGCCGGGTCATGTTCCGTGGTTGGCTTTTTGAGGGAGGTCATATCCGCCGGGTCAACGTTATCTTGGTAAAATTTGAGCTCCTCTGCTGCACAGACAGACTCAGCATAAGCCGCGTCACCTTCTTCGCATTCCAGGGCCACCTTTTGACTTCCATGCACAGTGATGGTGCCCTTGTAACCCGACATCTTGAGCTGCAAGTAAACATAACACAGCCGCGCCATAGACTTGGCATAAGCCGGCCGTCCAAACAAAGCGTGATACGGGCTCTTGATTTTGACCACCTCAAAGGTTAACTTCTCAGCCCTAGAATCATGCTCGTCTCCAAAGGCCACCTCCAGCTCAATCTTACCGACGGGGTAAGCCGACTTACCAGGCACCACTCCATGGAACACAGTATTGGATGCCTTTAAATTCTTGTCAGTTAAGCCCATGCGCTGAAAGGTCTCGTAGTAGAGGATGTTGATGCTGCTACCTCCATCCATGAGCACCTTAGTGAATTTATAACCACCGACCTGCGGTGCCACCACCAGTACCAGTTGACCCAGATTATCAACCCGGGGAGGGTGATCCTCCCTACTCCAGATAATGGGTTGTTCCGACCACCTTAAGTAACGAGGGACTGCCGCCTCAACAGAGTTCACAACCCTCTTATGAATTTTCTGATCACGTTTACACAAACTGGTGGTGAACACGTGATACTGCCCAGTATTTAGCTGCTTTGGGTGGCTCTGATAACCCGACCGCTGCTGCTGTTGACCCCCTTGACCGGACTGCTGTTGGTTATAACCACCCTGGTTTCCCTGAAAACCGGACCCTGAACCGCTGCCCGGGCCATGAAAGACGCCAGCTCCTGAGCCGCCGCCCGGGCCTTGATTGCCATCAAACGTATTAGAATTCTTGAAAGCCTTCATGATTGCGCAATCCTTCCATAAGTGAGTCGCTGGCCGTTCCCGGGTGCCGTGTTTCAGGCAGGGCTCATTGAGTAGTTGTTCAAGAGATGGACCTAACCCACCAAACCGAGGTGGTTTTCCCTTGCGTTTCTGATTGTTACCCTGTGCATTGGCCACAAATTCCGGGTTACAATCCGCCTTACGCTTATTGCCTCCTTGATTCGTCGGGTTATGCTGCTGGCCCTTTCCATTACCGTTCTTCTTTCCCTTCCCTGTCTTTTCTTCATCAGACGCGGGATCCTTGGTACTATCAGAATCGGCATACTTGACTAAAGCCGCCATCAGCGTACCCATATCATCGCAATCACGCTTAAGGCGCCCCAGCTTCTGTCTCAGAGGTTCAAAGCGGCAATTCTTTTCCAGCATGAGAACTGCTGAGCCGGCATCCATCTTGTCAGACGAATGTATTATATCTTTGACCCGGTGCACCCAATGAGTCGTGGATTCACCTTCCTCCTGATTACAATTTGTCAAGTCCACAATCGACATAGACTGCTTGCAAGTGTCCTTGAAGTTCTGGATGAAACGGGCTTTTAGCTCTGCCCATGAACTAATGGAATTGGGTGGCAAGCCCTTTAACCAAGAACGGGCCGTTCCATCGAACATCATGGTGAAGTATTTAGCCATCGCTGCGTCACTAACCTCTAGCAACTCCATGGACATCTCATAACTCTCGATCCACGCCCCAGGCTGTAAGTCGGCTGTATAATTTGGCACCTTTCGAGGCCCCTTGAAATCCTTGGGCAGACGTACATTACGTAGAGCCGGTACTAGACAAGGAACTCCTCCGGTTCTAGTAGCAACTCCCGCCTCAACGGAAGTCGTCGGATAAGCCCGTAAGTCCTGTTGAGCTGCTAGCTGAGCCGCCCGCTCGTCCTCCTGACGTATCCGATCCTGCACCGGGTTATATCCACCGGGCTGGTTCCGGCGCTGAGCGTTGCTTGACAGGGCCTCTGACTCCATGTGTCTGCTGTAACTCGGGCTCCGGTTTGGACGAGGCGGAGCTAACCAGGGCGGAGGAGTTGAATGAATCCTGTCCCGGCTGTAAGAATAAGTCTCTTGCTGGGCCAGAGCCATCTGGACAATTTCTTTGATCCTCCGGGTCTCCACCGTTGTCGGATCATCACCGTCCACTAGGAGAGCCGCCAAACGCGCTGACGCTGCGATTAAGTTATCCATGGGGTTGGAGAAGTGACCCGGTGGTATTGGCACATAACGGGGCGGTGCCATATTCCCATGAAGGGGCGCCGTCACCTGAGGCTGAACCGGGCCCCCCGCTCCGGATGTCATAAGCTGATTTGCACCTGGCGGGTTACTTGGGCCGGCCCCGGGTGTAGCGAAAAGATTCTGAGGATCATAAATCGAAGGCAAACGGGACTGAGTTTTCTGGTGTCTCCTCCTCATTACCTCATTATATGCATTCAGACTCATCATGAGCTGATAAGCCTCTGACTGAAGTTGCTATGCCCGCGCATCCAAGGCAGCACCGGAGCCGGCAAGCGCACAGGGCCTCCTCCCCCGGCTGCCCCGAACCCGGACGTTATCGCTGCTGAGGCCGTAGAATTTTGACCGGGTTGAGTACCAGCCATGAAGACTCCTACCCAGTTTGGCGACTCTGAGGGGTCCGGAACAGTGCTACCATCGGAACAGCCCCCAAGCACACCATCTTGAACTTGATACAGCGAATCTGTTGAGCCGGCAGACGAATCACCGTTAGAGAGGATGGCCGGCTCACCATCACCTTCAGATCCTTCAGAAAGTTCACCTCCGTGGATGCAACCCACGAAGGCATGCTTCACGACGGGTTGAGCTTGGGCGGGTCTCGCACGCTGAGCCGTCTCGACGAGGTCGGTGCAGTTGTCCAGCTCAGGGCCCGGCTCACCAATCCGGCCGATGAAGACGTGAATTCCGCCAAAGGGGACCCGGTACCCGTACTCAATTGAGCCAGCGTCGGGGCCCCAGCCTTCATCGTCGATGTAGATCTTGCCGCGACGACTCTTGGTCATCCGGCCGACTGCGTATCCCTTGAGCCCTTCGAAGCTGCGCTTCAATAACTCAAATCCACCATGCGCTAGCCCCATGGTGGGTGCCAATTGTCGTGAAATTGTCACGGCAGATGTCCTCCTGCAAGGACTTAATCGTGGAGCCATCGCAACTAGGAAGCTTAAAGGGGTTAATCGGGACAAAGGACGCGCGAGGTTTATACTAGTTCAGCCCCTTGCGGTGAAGGAAGGCCTATGTCTAGTTGGGTCGGTATTGCTTGAGGTTTCGATGACCAGGGAGCAAGATACGCTAAGCCCGGTTCTCGATGAGTTGTTTCTTGCCCTAAGCCGCTGGCGGGTCGTCCCCTTATATACACGGGTTGACGCCCTGCGGCCTACGGAGTCCCGACCGGCTCATAAACAGTGTCCGGCTCAGTGACTAGTTACTTCTAGCTTATGTTACAAGTCATGCCATCATGGCGGTTTGTCACTATGGGCCTTAAGCCGCCCGTGGGCTTTGAACCCTATGAGCTGCCATCCTCATGCTGGGTCTTGGGCTTCCTTCACGATGAGTCCTCTTTGCGTAACTCGGCCCCTCCTGGGCGGCTTACACAAATAGTTATATCCCCAACAACTCCCAAAATAATGAAATTTAAGCATGAGAGATCAATAATTTCTGTAAAATAAAACCACCACCATGCTCTAAAAAGGTATAAGTGAAGCACTAGAGCAAAATTATCTAGCTCAAAAGATATAAGTCAAGCATAGAGTATTCTAATAAATTCTGATTCATGTGTGTATCTCCCAAAAGGTGTGTACAGCAAGGATGATTGTGGTAAACTAAAAAGCAAAGACTCAAATCATACAAGATGCTCCAAGGAAAACACATATCATGTGGTGAATAAAAATATAGCCTCAAGTAAAGTTACCGATAGACGAAGACAAAAGAGGGGATGCCATCCAGGGTATCCCCAAGCTTAGGCTTTTGGTTGTCCTTGAATTTTACCTTGGGGTGCCTTGGGCATCTCCTATCTTAGGCTCTTGCCACTCCTTATTCCAAAAATCATCAAATCTTTACCCAAAAACTTGAAAACTTCACAACACAAAACTTAAACAGAAAATCTCATGAGCTCCGTTAGTGTAAGAAAACAAACCGCCACTTTAAGGTACTGTAATGAACTCATTATTTATTTATATTTGTGTTAAACCTACTGTATTCCAACTTCTCTATGGTTCATACCCCCCGATACTAGCCATAGATTCATCAAAATAAGCAAACAACACACAAAAACAGAATCTGTCAAAAACAGAACAGTCTGTAGTAATCTGTATCAAACGTATACTTCTGGAACTCCAAAAATTCTGAAATAAATTGGTGGACGTGAGTAATTTATCATCTAAAAAAAGAATCAACCTAAAAGCACTCTCCAGTAAAAAAATGGGAGGTAATCTCGTGAGCGCTAAAGTTTCTGTTTTTTACAGCAAGATCAAAAAGACTTCACCCAAGTCTTCCCAAAGGTTCTACTTGGCACAAACACTAATTAAAACATAAAACCACGTCTAAATAGAGGCTAGATGAATTATTTATTATTTAACAGTAACAAAAAGTAAAGAACAAAAATAAAATTGGGTTGCCTCCCAACAAGCACTTTCGTTTAACGCCCCTAGCTAGGCATTGATAATTTCGATGATGCTCACATGAAAGACAAGAATTGAAGCACAAAGAGAGCATCATATAGCATATCAAAAACACATCTAAGTCTAACATACTTCCTATGCATAGGCATCTTATAGGCAAATAAATTATCAGGACAAGCAAAAACTAGCATATGCAAGAAAGAAGTGACAAACAATAACAATCTTAACATAACAAGAGGTAATTTAGTAACATGAAAATTTCTACAACCATATTTTCCTATCTCATAATAATTACATGTGGGATCGTGTTCAAATTCAACAATATAGCTCTCACATAAAATTTCCTCTACATGATCCACATGCATGCAAAGTTGAAACTCTTCCAAAATAGTGGGAATATCATTAACTAAAGTCATGACCTCTCCAAACCCACTTTTATCAAAAACTTCATAAGATTGAACATTATCCAAATATGTGGGATCTAAAGTTGACACTCTTCCAAACCCACTTTCAGTATTATTGCAAACATTATTATCAATCTACAAATCATCATGGGGCTTAAATAAATTTTGAAGATTGTAAGAAGAATCACCCCAATTCATGATCATTGCAACAAGTAGAGGACATAGCAAAACTAGCATGCCCAAGCTTAGGATTTTGCATGTTATTAGCACAATTTACATCAATATAATTTATAATAAAATCATTGCCATCATGCTTTTTATTCAAAGGACTATTGTGAATCGCTTCATAAAGTACTTCATCACAATTTTCAGATTCACAAATTTCAAGCAAAACCTCATAAAGATAATCTAGTGCACTCAACTCATTAGAAATAGTTCATTATAATTGGATCTCTTAAAGAGATTAGCAAGTGGATGAGGATCCATAAACTTTTAGCAAGCGATGATGCAAGCAAAAACAAGGTACATGGTAACACAAGATTGAACGGAAGGAGGGCGAAGAAAAGGCAAAGGTGAAGTGGGGGAGAAGAAAATGAGAGGCAAATGGAAAATAATGTAATGCGAGGGAGAAGAGCTTATGATGGGTACTTGGTATGTCTTGACTTGGCGTAGATCTCCCCAGCAACGGCGCGAGAAATCCTTCTTGCTACCTCTTGAGCATGTGTTGGTTTTCCCATGAAGAGGAAAGGGTGATGCAGCCATGTACCGTAAGTATTTCCCTCGGTTTTTGAGAACCAAGGTATCAATCCAGTAGGAGACTACACGCAAATCACCTAGTACCTGCACAAACAATCAAGAACCTTGCAACCAACGCGATAAAGGGGTTGTCAATCCCTTCATGGCCACTTGCAAAAGCGAGATCTGATAAAGATAATAAGATAAATATTTTTGGTATTTTTGTTGTATAGATTGGAAAATAAAGATTGCAAAATAATTAGTAAACTAGAATTATAGATCGGAAACTTATATGATGTAAAGTAGACCTGGGGGCCATAGGTTTCACTAGTGGCTTCTCTCAAGATAGCATATATTACGGTGGGTGAACAAATTACTGCCGAGCAATTGATAGAAAAGCGCATAGTTATGAGAATATCTAGGCATGATCATGAACATAGGCATCACGTCCATGTCAAGTAGACCGAAACGATTCTGCATCCACTACTATTACTCCACACATCGACCGCTATCCAACATGCATCCAGAGTATTAAGTTCATAAGAACAGAGTAACACATTAGGCAAGATGACATGATGTAGAGGGATAAACTCAAGCAATATGATACAAACCCCATCTTTTTATCCTCGATGGCAATAATACAATACGTGTCGGTTCCCTTTCTGTCACTGGGATCGAGCACTGCAAGATTGAACCCAAAGCTAAGCACTTCTCCCATTGCAAGAAAAATCAATCTAGTAGGCCAAACTAAACCGATAATTCGAAGAGACTTGCAAAGATATCAAATCATGCATATAAGAATTCAGAGAAGAATCAAATATTGTTCATAGATAATCTTGATCATAAACCCATAATTCATCGAATCTCGGCAAACACACCGCAAAACGTATTACATCAAATATATCTCCAAGAACATCGAGGAGAACTTTGTATTGAGAACCAAAGAGAGAGAAGAAGCCATCTAGCTAATAACTATGGACCAGAAGGTCTGCGGTAAACTAATCAAACATCATCGGTGAGGCTATGGTGTTGATGTAGAAGCCCTCCGTGAGCGAATCCCCCTCCGGCAGATTGCCGAAAAAGGTCCCAATATGGGATCTCACGGGTAGAGAAGGTTGCAGCGGTGGAAAAGTGGTTTTGTGGATCTCTTGGATGTTTTCAGGGTATAAGAGTATATATATAGGTGAAAGAAGTAGGTCAGTGGAGCTACGAGGGGCCCACGAGAGTGGGGGCGTGCCTACCCCCCTGGGCGCGCCCACCTGCTTCATGGCCGCCTCGTTGCGTCTCTGACTTCCACTCCAAGTCTCCTGGATTGCGTTTTTTTCAAGAAAGATCCTCGCGAAGGTTTCGTTCCGTTTGGATTCTGTTTGATATTCCTTCTCTGCAAAACAGTGAAATAGGAAAAAAATACAACAATTTGCACTGGGCCTTTAGTTAATAGGTTAGTCCCAAAATTAATATAAAATAGTATATTAAAGCCCATTAAACATCCAAAACAGATAATATAATAGCATGGAACAATCAAAAATTATAGATACATTGGAGACGTATCAGCCTCTACTAGACTAGCTCATTGATCAAAGATGGTTAAGGTTTCTTAACCATTGACATGATTTGTCATTTGATAACGTGATCACATCATTAGGAGATGAATGTGATGGACAAGACTCATCCGTTAGCTTAGCATAATGATCGTTCAATTTTATTGCTATTGCTTTCTTCATGTCAAATACATATTCCTTCGACTATGAGATTATGTAACTCCCGGATACCGAAGGAATGCCTTGTGTGCTATCAAACGTCACAACATAACTGGGTGATTATAAATATTCTCTATAGGTATCTCCGAAGGTGTTTGTTGAGTTGGCATAGATCGAGATTCGGATTTTTCACTCGGACTATCGGAGAGGTATCTCTGGCCCTCTCAGTAATACACAACTCAGGCAATTAACATACCGATGGACAAAGGGAATTCCATATGTCATCATAACGGTTGGATCGATAAAGATCTTTGTAGAATATGTAGGAGCCAATATGGGCATCCAGGTTCCGCTATTGGTCATTGACTGGAGAGGTGTCTCGGTCATGTCTACATAGTTCTCGAACCCATAGGGTCCGCATGCTTAACGTTCGTTGACGATATAGTGTTACATGAGTTTTATGTTTTGGTGACCGAATGTTGTTCGGAGTCCCGGATGAGATCATGGTCATGACGAGGAGTCTCGAAATGGTCGAGAGGTAAAGATTGATATATAAGACGAAGATATTTGTGAAGGAAATATGCCCTAGAGGCAATAATAAAGTTGTTATTTATATTTCCTTATATCATGATAAATGTTTATTATTCATGCTAGAATTATATTAACCAGAAACTTGATACATGTGTGAATACATACACAAAACAAAGTGCCCCTAGTATGCCTCTACTTGAGTAGCTCGTAATCGAAGATGGTTAAGTTTCTTGACCATAGACATGTGTTGTCATTTGATGAACGGGATCACATCATTAGGAGAATGATGTGATGGACAAGACCCATTGTAACATCCCAATTTTCAATTTGGATGTTATAGATAGGTCATCGTATGCATATGATATTTCATTTGCATTTTGGTTGTGATCCTAGAAATATTAAGCAACTCAAGGACCCAAGGAGAGAGTTGGAGGAACCTTCTCAATATTTTCAACAAACCTTGTAGTTAAATAAATTATTTTCCTTTGTTGTAGGAAAAAACTAGCATTATGCAAATGATAACCATAGAGCCTCCACCAGCCATATATGCATGTAGTGATAGTTGTTATTTGTTCATTGCTCTATAGTGTTATCTTGCCAGCATATTCCATGTGTTGACCTACACATGCTGCAACGTATTATGTTGCAGAGTTTTGAGACGAAGAGTAAGGTGCGCTAGGTCGTTGTCATGCACTCAGTTTTGTCGTGGAGTTGGATGGACTCTACTACCTTTGAAGCTTCCACTGTTATCTTATCTAGATGGCCTTCAGCCATATTATTGTAATAAGTTCTCTTTTGAGACATTCGATGTAATAAGTGTGTGATTGAACTCTGTTATAAATCCTCGAGTATTGTGTGTGTCAGCAATACCGATCTAGGAATGACACTTAAGCATAGAGACTTGACCATCTGAGGTCGGGTCGCTACAAGATGGTATCAGAGCACATGCTGACTATAGGACGCGATCACTAGAATAAGCCATAGGACACTCTTCTCTGCTCATTTCTGACTCCTGTTCATTTTCTACTCTATAGATGGCGGACCTGAGGAACAAGTTCACTCAACCGGATGAAGACACACCTTTTGGACAACACTTGAAGGAAGTCACTAGGTACCTGAGCATCGGAATACCAAGCTTCGCCGGGACCTACACTGCCACTCTACCTGAAGAAGAGCGCTGGACGATTCGAGTACATGTTCCAGGAAGGACATTCACACCAGTTACTAATCCCATAGAGTTTTCCTTTGATGCACCAACCTGGAGTCTAGGAAAGAGCATGGCCACCCACATCGCCATGGGACGCATTGGTGAGGTATAACACAAGGATCTTAAAGACACTATCTACCAGATATGTGGACGCCAAGATGAGCAATGGGAGATGATTTGCACCAGGAGGGATAAGTCCACTGCAGCCTACATCCAGGAGTTAAACCAGCACATTCATCGTCAGGATAACCAGATGTGCACCAACATGATAGACATGAAGTAAGTGATGACCAGGAACATGGAGCTAGAAGAGGAACTCAAGTCTACGCGTGATGGATATGTGGAGAAAATTGCAGTACTACTAGAGAAGAATGAAGACCTGAAGAAGAAGCTAGGAATATTCATGGGAGATCCCGAACCAGAGGAGGACAATCATCCTGAAGACTACATCATAATCGACCACACCGACTCCGATCCCGTTAGTGAATGATTATGAAGATGAAGCTGGAGCAGGTATCATGGAGTCTTCCACCGATCAAAATTTCTAGTCGACCACCATATTATGAGTAGTATTCCCCCATGTATATAGTAATAGTCCGAGTATTTTATAACGGTAGTTTAGATCGATTGTATGACCTTGTTTGAATTGAGTGGTGTGAAAAGAATGTGTTTGTATC